>OV702289.1:125791947-130791947 GCA_916181665.1 Avena sativa | reverse complement strand
TTTCCCACTAAAGATTTGGCTGCAGCGTGGTGACCACACTCGCCCTCGTGGATTTCTCTTAGGATCTCCACTCCTTCTTCTGGAGATACGTAGCGCTGAAAAACCCTAGAAACACTCCGCTTATGGAGCTCACCTTTAACTATAGTATAGGCTTTCACTCGTCGGATGATCTGCCGGCTCAGAACCTCGTCTTCGGGTAATTTGCCATCTACCAGATAGTTGATGACCCACAAGTATAGGGGGTGTATCGCAGTATTTTCGAGGGAAGTGAAACCCAATTTATTGATTCGACACAAGGGGAGCCAAAGAATATTTATAAGCCTTAACAACTGAGTTGTCAATTTAGCTGCACCTAGAAACAATCTTGCTCACAGCAGTTTATCAGTAGCAACAGTTTTGTAGTAGGAATAGTAAAGTAGCAGCAGTAGTAAAGTAAAGACAATAGTAACAATAGCAGTAACAATAGGATTCGAGTGCGGTAGGCATAGGGATGGATGGACGGGCATTGCATGGACAAGACAATACACATAGCGATCAGAACATAGGGCAATTGCAGATAAATAAGATAAAGCACCCAAGTACTCGATAATCCTAGGCATGTGTTCCATATATAGTCATACATGCTCGCAATGAGAACTTGCACAACATCTTTTGTTCTGCCAGCCCGTTTGCAGCGGGGCCTCAAGGGAACTACTGGCAATTAAGGTGCTTCTTTTAATAGAGCACCAGAGCAAAGCATTGAAACTCCATGAACACATGTGATCCTCACATCAAAGCCATTCCCTCCGGTTATCCCGATTTCTGTCACTTCGGGGCCATTGGTTCCGGACAACAACATGTGTATACAACTTGTAGATAAGACCAAAAACAATACTATCATAATGAATCAATAATATATTCAGATCTGAAATCATGGCACTTGGGCCCTAGTGACAAGCATTAAGCACAACAAGTCGCAACAAAGTCATAAAGCACAAATAAAAGATACTAGGCACCATGCCCTAACAATCTGATGCCATTACATGAACGATCTCATCCAATCCCTACCATCCCCATAGCCTACAACGGGGGATTTCTCACTCATAGATGGGGGAAACATGGATGGTCGATGGAAAGCGATAGTAATGATGATGGCGATGATCTCCTCCAATTCCCCGTCCCGGCAGGGTGCCAGAACTGAGTTTATGGTGCTGTTTCGTGGAATCTGGTGGTGGCGGCGGAGCGGAACTCCTGCTAGAAAAACGTCAAACCCCCGGAGTTTTTAGGTCAGAAGGCTTCTTATAGGCAAAGAGGGAGACCGAGGGGGTGCCTGGGGCCACTACACCATGCCCTAGCGCGGCCAGGCCCAGCTCGTGCCTGGGGGGGGGGGGGGGTGTGGCCAGCCCCTGGCTCTCCTCCGTCTCGTATTCTGGCTCCTGGAGTCTTCTGGAAAAATAGGCACTTTGGCTTTTGTCCCGTCCAATTCCGAGAATATTCATTTTCTGACTTTCCTAGAACCAAAAATAGCAGAAAATAGGCAGCTGGCACTATGGCTCTTGTTAATAGGTTAGTCCAAGAAATCATATGAAAAGTACTCCAAAGTGTGGAAAAAACACAAGAAAGTGGATAAAACTAAGCATGGAACATCAAAAATTATAGATACATTTGCAATGTATCAACATCCCCAAGCTTAACTCCTGCTCGTCCTCGAGTAGGTAAGTGATAAAAAGAAAGAATAATTTTTGAGGTGACATGCACCATCAAAGACTTGATCAAAGTATTTGTAAAACATTCAAAGCTGGGATCATAGTACTTCAATCATAACATGAAAGACAAAGCTCTAGCAATAAGCAAAGAAACTATGATGCAACATGAAAAGGCACAAACAAAAGATTCATGAATAACAATGCTTTGCAAGACGTTTGTTTGTTTCACATAAAGAAAACATAGCATAGTGGCATTCAGCTTGTCCCTCATAGAGTAGCAAATATAAATGCAAAGGACACCTTCAAAGTTTACAAGAGTGTCTAGATACAAATAATTTAAAAGAAGCAATATCAAGGTATGCATCAATCAACAAGTCTTGGGACAATGCACATAGAACTAAGAATGGCCACTATGGTCTCAAGAAAGTGCTCATAGAATGTGTGGATACTCAACAAGGAAATGAACAGGTTTTGAAAAGTTTGAAAGGCTTCCAAATGCTGAAAGTATGGTACTCATTAGATTTGAGCTCTCATTGCCCCTATCATAAGCATCTTTAATGTGGTTAAGGTGAAAGTGAGGTCCAATCTGAGTTATATGCTTGAAAGACTATAAACTGAAAATCTCAAGTCCCTTGAGTACGAGGGCCGCTCCTCATGCTACTCAACTTTAGTTACCGGTAAGTTCTTGTCATCGTAAGTATGTGTGTATCATAGAGAACCGCCAACAGGGTACCCCTTGCCCGATGATACAGAAGAATCCCTATATCAAAATGACAAGGCAAGCAGACAATGAGCATCTCAGCAATCTTCTTATTTACCATGGGAAAGTGGTGCTTTTTTCTCTCTTTACTCTTTTCATAAATCTCTTTTTTTCTTTTTCTCAATAGCTATCTCTCTTTTTTTATAAGAAGAATGCTTCATAGATATCATTATGGTTACGCTGCAGGT
This sequence comes from Avena sativa, assembly GCA_916181665.1. Taxonomy (NCBI): domain Eukaryota; kingdom Viridiplantae; phylum Streptophyta; class Magnoliopsida; order Poales; family Poaceae; genus Avena; species Avena sativa. The sequence goes on along the minus strand of OV702289.1, from coordinate 130,789,314 downwards.
TTCCACCATGTCAGCATGGATTAGGCCAGCGGCCCAGGCGTTTCTCTAACACACATACATAACTCCATGGACTTACAAGCTCCCCTTTTATTTCACACCGATGACATCCGCAAACAAAAGATCAAGGTATCAACTAGGTATATATTTACAAGTGTTGAAAGCGTTCCCCGTGACAGCACGGTTCTGCTAATCCCCAGCCTATAATTAGCAAGCTTATAACTTTCATGGAGAGTTCACAATGGTTCAGGTTTATTAAGTGCAGGAAATAAAGTGTGCCATCAAGTTCGTGAGAGCTTTACTAACTAACTTTCTCATAACAAGCAAACATTTTATTTGGAAGAAAACAAGGCATATTAAATATGCGCGGAAGTAGAAAATGATGCTAATGGGTAGGTATGGTGGACACTTTGGCAATATTTGGTTTAGGGAGTTGGAAACTTGAGTAAAACATACTCAGTGTAAGTGAAGGCTAGCAATAGTAAGGGAGCGACAAACGAGAGAGCAATAATGGCCATAATCATGTAGAGCGACAAAACATCATTGATCAAAGCATAAGGTGATACTACAAGTTGAAAACTAAAGGATCATAAAGGCTTATGGTTTCTTGAGATAGTCATAACATGGTGTGAGTATGCGCCAAGTCAACCCAAATAAAGCATCAAAGGAGAATACCACTATACTATGCTTTAATATGCTAAAACAACGCATGATTCATCCAAGGAACATTAAGCAATCTCAATTGTTTATAACAAGTCATGCTACAAAAAATAATACTAAGCATAAAGCCAAAACAATATCAAGCATGGCATGACAAAGCATAGGCCACAGTCAAAAACAAGCTCTCTTTACCACTTAAGCATGAACTTTCCTACTCTTTTCCAAACCAAACCAAACTATTTGAACACCAATATATGAAATAGGAGGTCCAAACCATTTATTCAGCAAACAAAGCAAACCAAGCAAACAAAAACCAAAACAAAAAACGAAAAAGAAGACGCTCCAAGAACAACACAACTGTGCATGAAACAATAAAAATGAAGCGTTTGGAAAAAACCTGGGTTTTTTATTGATGAAGAAGAGGATGGCTTGGGCATCCCCAAGCTTTGACGCTTGTACTTCTTGGATATTTCTTGGGGTGACACGCGTGGCACCCCCAAGCTTGAACTTTAGTCCATCCTTCATCTCATTACTCATTCCTTCCATACACCTGAAATTTTTCCTTCATACAAAACTTCACACAATCTTTATTAGCAACATTAGTGCACTCAAGATAAATAAGTCTTAAGGTTCAGTTCTAACACCAAATAAACTTCCATTAGAACACCAGCTACTGTAGAACTTCCCTCAAAAACCTCAATTCCCCAAAAGAACTCAAAAAGGAACCAACAAGAAGCAAATGCAGAAAATGGTAGAAATCTGTCAAAACAGACCAGCAGGTAAATACGAATTTTTTAGAAGACCTTATGTTGCTCAAATCAAAAAGTGTTGAACTAACGAAAGTTAGATAATAACCTGGGGCAGAAGCACAAAAATTCATGACTCAAAAGGACGTACATATATTTTACACGAATTTTTACGGTGAAGCACAGAAATCTGTTTCGGGACAGCAACTTTCCCAATCATTACTTCTCTCCCATTAGAGGTTACTCTTGGCACAAAAAGCAAATAAAAAGGATAAGGAGCGGTTATTACGGAAGTAATAACTTCCAAGACTCATCTAAAACTTTTGGGTTATCTCCCAATAATTACTTTTCTTTAACGCCTTTAAATTAGGCATAAGCAAAAACTAAAATGGATAGAATAGAAGTAAGCGGAAATAATCATGGTGAAAACATTGTTTTTTTCAATGAAATCCTTTTGTTAACAAGGTTGATCAGGTCTTGCTACCAAAAAAATTTCATATGAGACAAAACTTTGTATTCCACTAAGGATTATGTTACCTCAACCTTGATAGCAATGGTCCCAATCATAATAGTTTCAATTTTTTCTCTTGGTATGGGACAATATATTTCTCCAACTTGAATGCCCTCAACATGTTAAATTGAATTAAAACCATAAGTCCTTTCAATCTTCTTGGGGAAATAGACAGTATGTTCCTTGTCATTAACATTGAAGGTCACCTTCCCTTGATTACAATTAATAACAACTCCTGCAGTATTTAAGAAAAGGTCTCCCAAGAATAATAGACATATTATCATCTTCATGCATAATAGTTTGAGAGGATGCTCACATAAGAAATATGAATTGAAGTAAAAGAGAGCATCAAGAAGCAAATTCAAAACACATTTAAGTCTAACCCACTTCCTATGCATAGGAATCTTGTATGCAAATAAATTCACAAAGAACAAAGTGACAGGCATAGGAAGATAAAACAAGAGTAACTTCAAAACTTTCAGCACATAGAGAGGTGTTTCAATGGCATGAAAACTTCTACAACCATATTTTCCTCTCTCATAATAATTTTTAGTATCCTCATGAATAAACTCAACAATATACATAAAGCATGCTTTTCATGATCTAAAAGCACTAGAGCTTTATTATAAACATCTTCAAAAGAATCCTTAGGAACGTAACATTCATCCTCCTTTAGTAAGCATGGGGGACAATTAAGTAATGTAAGGGATAAAGAGTTACTCTCATTAGAAGGTAGGCATGGGTAGCTAATCCATTCTTCCTCCTTTTGTTCATCGCTCTCCTCCTCTTTTTCATCTAATGAGATTTCAGGTTCATCAATTTCTTCTTCCATAGGATCCTGCAAGGCATTAGTCTCTTCCATTTGTGGAAAGCATCTATTAAAATATTCAAGAATATAGCCATTTTCGTCCTTGTAATTATCAAAGCAAAATTTAAGTATACCATAAACCTCATATTTGTAAGGTGAATCATCAATATTTTCAAGCAAACTAGCAAGTTCAAAAGCACCCTTCCAAGCAATAAATTCTTCAATTTGTTCCGCATCATAAAAGTCATAAATTCCTTTAGCATAAGAAGATATGGTATCATTATCATTATACTCACATTAAAAAGGGAGGTGTTTATACCTCTTTCTGCAACGAGATTCATCGCAGCAATAAGTAACATTATAAGTAGAGCACACGTTTCTAGCAATGGTATATAATCTATCAATTTGTTCCCATAAGTGTTTCCCTTTTTGTTACAAGCGGTGTTCCTTATAATAATATTTTTGATCTTCCGTGAACCCACCTTGCCAATAAGCTCCAGTTTCAAAGAAACCAACCATTGACAACAAGCATGATAAGGTAAGACAATAACAGACCAACGAAAATAACAACTAGAATAGGAACTACTTTTTTTTGTATTTTTGATAAAGAAACAAGCAAACAAGGAGAAAATAAACTTAGCTTGAACAATAGTGATTCCAAGTGGACTTGATAAATAAAGCTATGCTCCCCGGCAACGGCGCCAGAAAATAGTCTTGATGACCCACAAGTATAGGGGGTGTATCGCAGTATTTTCGAGGGAAGTGAAACCCAATTTATTGATTCGACACAAGGGGAGCCAAAGAATATTTATAAGACTTGACAACTGAGTTGTCAATTCAGCTGCACCTGGAAACAATCTTGCTCACAGTAGTTTATCAGTAGCAACAATTTTGTAGTAGGAATAGTAAAGTAGCAGCAGTAGTAAAGTAAAGACAATAGTAACAATAGGATTCGAGTGCGGTAGGCATAGGGATGGATGGACGGGCGTTGCATGGACAAGACAATTCACATAGCAATCAGAACATAGGGCAATTGCAGATAAATAAGATAAAGCACCCAAGTACTCGATAATCCTAGGCATGTGTTCCATATATAGTCATACGTGCTCGCAATGAGAACTTGCACAACATCTTTTGTCCTGCCAGCCCATTTGTAGCGGGGCCTTAAGGGAACTACTGACAATTAAGGTGCTCCTTTTAATAGAGCACCGGAGGAAAGCATTGACACTCCATGAACACATGTGATCCTCACATCAAAGCCATTCCCTCCGGTTATCCCGATTTCTGTCACTTCGGGGCCATTGGTTCCGGACAACAACGTGTGTATACAACTTGTAGATAAGACCAAAAACAATACTATCATAATGAATCAATAATATGTTCAGATCTGAAATCATGACACTCGGGCCCTAGTGACAAGCATTAAGCACAACAAGTCGCAACAAAGTCATAAAGCACTAATAAAAGATACTAGGAACCATGCCCTAACAATCTGATGCCATTACATGAACGATATCATCCAATCCCTACCATCCCCATAGCCAGCGGGGGATTAATCACTCATAGATGGGGGAAACATGGATGGTCGATGGAGAAGCGATGGTGATGATGATGGCGATGATCTCCTCCAATTCCTCGTCCTGGCAGGGTGCCAGAACGGAGTTTCTGGTGCTATTTCATGGAATCTGGTGATGGCGGTGAAGCGAAACTCCTTCTAGAAAAATGTCGAACCACCCGGAGTTTTTAGGTCAGAAGGCTTCTTATAGGCGAAGAGGGAGACCGAGGGGGTGCCTGGGGCCACCACACCATGCCTTGGCGCAGCCAGGCCCAGCCCGCGCCTACGGGGGGGGGGGGGTGGCCAGCCCCTGGCCCTCTTTCGTCTCGTATTCTGGCTCCTGGAGTCTTCTGGAAAAATAGGCACTTTGGCTTTTGTCCCGTCCAATTCCGAGAATATTCATTTTCTATCTTTCCTGGAACAAAAAACAGCAGAAAACAGGCAGCTGGCACTTTGGCTCTTGTTAATAGGTTAGTCCAAGAAATCATATGAAAAGTACTCCAAAGTGTGGACAAAACACAAGAAAGTGGATAAATCTAAGCATGGAACATCAAAAATTATAGATACATTTGCAATGTATCAATAGTCAAGGTATGGTTGAGTCCAGCTGGGAATTACAGCCAGAACTGCTATTAGAGGTGAGTCGGATTTGGTCGGATATTCCTCATCCACTCCCTTTATTGAGGGAACTTTGAGGTGCTCGAAAAAAGCACCATCCGAGACCTCTTTCCGTGTAGAGCCTATCCGAGATAATGCATCTACTTCCTCGTTTTCTGCTCGAGGGATGTGTTGAACCTCAAGACCTTCGAACGATTTAGATAATCATCCACGACAACTTTATACGCTGCCATGTGCTTGTTTGCATTACAAATATCCGACACTTGCTGAGCAGCAAGATCCGAATCTCCATAACACATCAAATGTCGGATGCCGATATCCTTAGCAATCCGGATTCCATGTAACAGTGCTTCATACTCGGCAATATTATTTCTCGCCGTGAAGTGGATCTGCAACACGTATAGAAGTTTATCTCCTTGGAGTGATTTGAGCACCACGCCAGCCCTGAGCCCCCTCGAGCCTTAGACCCATCAAAGTAGAGGGTCCAATATTCCGACTCAGGGAAGGTCATATTATCCTTCATCTCTGTCCAATCAGCAACAAAGTCGGCGAGGATTTGGGATTTGATTGCTGTCCAAGGTTTATACTCAATATCGAAAGCTGAAAGCTCTATGCCCCATTTGGCGACGCGTCCTGTGGCATCACTGTTGTTGATTATATCTCTCGTGGGAGCTGTGCTCACCATGGTAATTGGATGCTCCTGAAAATAGTGTCGTAGCTTACGAGATACTAGAAAAACACCATAAGCCAGCTTTTGATAGTGCGGATACCGCTGTTTTGATTCTGTTAGGACTTCGCTGACAAAGTACGTTGGACGCTGCACTAAGTGTTCCTGATTTTCCTCTGGTCTCTCCACCACCATGACGATACTAACGACTTTGTTCGTCGCAGCAAGATAAAGCAACATCGGTTCCTGTGGTTCTGGTGCAGCAAGGATAGGAGCAGATGAGAGTACTTTCTTCAGGTCTTGTAATGCAGCTTCAGCTTCGTCAGTCCACACAAAATCCTTGGTATTTTTCAAGAGTTTGTATAATGGTGCAGCTCTTTCACCGAGCCGGCTTACAAACCGGCTGACTACAGCGATGCAACCAGTTAGTCTTTGTACGTCCTTCAAGCGAGTTGGCCTAGAAATATTGAGTATAGCTTTGATTTTGTCCCGGTTCACCTCTATGCCTCTTTGGGACACGATGAAACCTAACAACTTTCCGGCTGGGATTCCAAAGAAGCATTTCTTCGGATTAAGCATAATGTTGTATTTTCGTAGATTGGCAAATGTTTCCTCCAAGTCGGAAATCAGCATTTCCTTCTTTTTGGACATAACCACAATGTCATCCACGTATGCATGTACATTGCGTCCGAGTTGGTCATGGAGGCAACGCTGCATCGTGCGCTGGTAGGTAGCTCCTGCATTCTTCAGCCCGAAAGGCATCATAACAAAACAGAAGGTTCCGAAAGGGGTTATGAATGAGGTTTTGACTTTGTCAGATTCCTTCATCCAGATTTGGTGATAACGGGAATATGCGTCAATAAAACAGAGGAGTTCCGAGCCTGCCGTAGAATCGATAACTTGATCAATCCTAGGCAGAGCGAACGGATCTTTTGGACAAGCCTTGTTCAACGCAGTATAATCAACACACATCCTTAAATCAGTGGTGTCCTTTTTAGGGACCATTACAGGATTGGCCGACCACTCAGTGTGGATGACCTCTTCTATGAATCCGGCTAACTCGAGCCGCGCTAGTTCCTTAGCTATTGCCTTACGCTTTTCATCGCCGAAACATCGTAAGGACTGTTTGACGGGTTTAGCATTCGGGTTTACATTTAAAGAGTGCTCGACAAGTTCCCTAGGTACTCCAGTCATGTCAGATGGCTGCCATGTGAAGATATCTTGATTTGTTTTGAGGAACTTGACGAGCGCGCTTTCCTATGCGCTATCTAGGCCTACGCCTATCTGGGTCACCTTGGAGGGGTCATCATCCTTCAACGGTGTCTTCTTCGTCTCTTCTGATGCCTTGAACTCCGGATTCGGCTTTGTCACCTCCTTCTTCGTTGCGGGCATCTCGGACAGATCTATGCTCTTCTTGATCTCCTGGTACTCCTGGGCGTGCAACATGACTTCAGCAAAGGCGGCATTTCCATCCTTGCATTCTCGCGCCTTCTTCGGGTCTCCCCTGATGGTGGTTACGCCGTTGGGACCTAGAATTTTCATCATATTGTAAATGTAACACGGACGAGCCATAAAAGCCCAGTAAGCCGGACGTCCGAATGTAGCATGGTACTCGCTCTTGAACGGGACCACTTCGAAGGAAAGTGCCTCCGTCCGATAGTTCTTTGGAGTTCCAAAGGTAACATCCAAAGTGATTTCTCCCAGGGAATTGGCTTGTCTTCCTAGGACAATTCCGTGAAAAATCACAGAGCTATGGTTCAGCTGAGTCTCCGAGATCTTCATCCGGCGTAGCGTGATACATTGCAAATGTATCTATAATTTTTGATGTTCCATGCTTGGTTTTATCTACTTTCTTATGTTTTGTTCCAACTTTGGAGTACTTTTCATATGATTTCTTGGACTAACCTATTAACAAGAGCCACAGTGCCAGCTGCCTGTTTTCTGCTGTTTTTGGTTCCAGGAAGTCAGAAAATGAATATACTCGGAATTGGACGGGACAAAAGCCAAAGTTATTATTTTCCCGGAAGACTCACGGAGCCAGAAGGAGAGTCGGAGAGGGGCCACAGGGTGGCCACACCACCCCTTGGCACGGGCAACCCTAGGCCGTGCCAGGTCATGGTGTGGGCCCCCTGGCTGGCCACCGACCCTGCCCCTTCGCATTTATATTCCTCCCGAGGCAAAAACCCTAGATCATCAATCAGAAATCCACGAAAAGTTCCGCAGCGCCGCCGCCACCGATGGGGAGATTTGGGGGACATAAAGTCTCTGTTCCGGCATCCTGCCGGGACGGGGAAGTGCCCCCGGAGCCATCTCCATCGATCTCCACCACCATCTCCATCGTCGTTGCTGATTCCCATGATGATGAGGGAGTAGTTCTTCCTCGAGGCTAAGGGTTCTACCAGTATCTATGTGTTCGTCTCTCTCTCTATGCATGATCTTATTGAGATCATGAGCTTTGTAATCAAGTAGATCTACCTTGCTACTCAAGTGCTTTATTAGATCTCTGCTCTCCCCATGTGTGTGAAAGTGACAGCGTGCACACCATGGTGGCACTTAGGCTAGAGATTACAAATACTTGTTATGAGTTATATTTGGAGTTGGATGTCTTTATGAAATTGTGGTGTTTGTTGGACTCATCTAGTACTCAAGGTGACAGTGTGGGGTTTTCTATATGGGAAAGATGAACTTTGATGTGTGCTGTTATAGCCCTACCAACGATTAGAGTGTTCAGCCGTAGAGTAGTTAAGAGTAGTATCATGAAGATATTTATATGAGAGTGTTCACTAGTGAAAGTATGATCCCTAGGCCTTGTTTCTAAGCATTGATACACTGTTTGCTACAAGATCTGTGACATGTTTGCTTGCTTCCATCTTTATTTCAGTTTTACTTTAGTCTTTCCCACGTCAACCACACGCCAGCAAGCTATTTTCTGGCACCGTTACCACTTATAATTATCTATACCACATGTATTTCACTATCTCTTCGCTGAACTAGTGCACCCATACACCTGACAAGTGTATTGGGTGTGTTGGGGACACAAGAGACTTCTTGTATCTTGATGACAGGGTTGCTTGAGAGGGGATACCTTTGACCACTTCCTCCCTGAGTTCGATAAACCTTGGGTGATCCACTTAAGGGAAAACTTGCTGCTGCTCTACAAACCTCTGCACTTGGAGGCCCAACAACTATCTACAAGAATAGAAGTGCGTAGACATCAAGCTATTTTCTGGCGCCATTGCCGGATACGAAGAAGAAGAAACTCCCACATCAACACCGCACCAGAAAAGCTATTTTCTGGCGCCGATGTTGGGAAGGTAAGGTAAAAGGTATTCACACCGGAGGATTAAAGAAGAAGAACCTCCCACGGCAAACACCTATTTTCTGGTGCCGTTGTCGGGGAGGTAAGGTAAAAGGTACTCACATCCTCCGGTGTGATTGCTCGAAGTTATTTCCTTTAGATTCTGCAATTTTGTCTTTTTGTTTCTTGTTTTCACTAGTTAGGCTTATGGAAAAAAAAATTAGAGAGCTTTATAGTATTTATCTTGAGTTAGGACATGAAGTGTTTGAAGAGAAAATTAAAAAAACTATGGAACTTTATTTGCATGCTAATAGAAATGTTGTTAGTATGAATTCTTTGGACACCATTATTGCTAATGCTATGGAAAAGTCTAAGCTTGGGGAAGCTGGTTTTGCTGAACATGATATTTTTAGTCCCCCAAGCACGGAGGAGAAAATTTACTTTGATGATACTATGCCTCCAATATATGATGATTACAATGATGAATATGATATTTTCAGTCCACCTACTATTGAGGAGGAAAATAATTATGACTACAATATGCCTCCTATATTTGATGATTATGGTGAGGAGAATAATAATGATAGCTATTTTTTTGAATTTGCTCCTACTATGATTAATAAGAATGACTATGCTTATAGGGAGAATAATAATTCTTTTATGCATGTGGCTCAAGATAAGAATGTTTTATGTGATAGTTATATTGTTAAATTTATTCATGATGCTACTGAAAGTTATTATGAGAGAGGGAAACATGGTTTTATGGATCTCAATAATATTAAGTTTCCCCTCTTTGTGTTGAAATTTTTGAAGTTGCACTTGTTTTGCTTTACTATGCTTGTTGCTTTGTGCTTTCATGACTTGTTTCTTTACAAGATTCCTATGCATAGGAAGTGGGTTAGACTTAATGTGTTGTGAATTTGCTTCTTGATGCTCTCTTTTACTTCAATTCATATTTCTTATGTGAGCATCTTCTCAAACTATCATGCCTAACTTAAAGGCGTTAAAGAAAAGTACTTATTGGGAGATAACCCAAAAGTTTTAGATGAGTCTTGGAAGTTATTACCTCTGTAATAATCGCTCCTTATCCTTTTTATTTGCTTTTTGTGCCAACAGTAACCTCTAATGAGAGAGAAGTAATGATTGGGAAAGTTGCTGTCTCGAAACAGATTTCTGTACTTCACCGTAAAAATTCGTGTAAAATCTTTGTACGTCCTTTTGAGGCGTAAATTTTTGTGCTTCTGTCCCAGGTTGTTATCTAACTTTCGTTGGTTCAACACTTTTCGATTTGAGCAACAGAAGGTCTTCGAAAAAATTCGTATTTACCTGCTGGTCTGTTTTGACAGATTTCTGCCATTATTTGCATTTGCTTCTTGTTGGTTCCTATTTGAGTTCTTTTGGGGAATTGAGTTTTTTGAGGGAAGTGCTACAGTAGCTTGTGTTTTATTGGAAGTTTTATTGGTGTTGAAACTGAACCCAAAGACCTATTATCTTGAGTGCACTAATGTTGCTAATAAAGATTGTGTGAAGTTTTGTATGAAGGAAAATTTCCAGGTGTATGGAAGGAATGAGTAATGAGATGAAGGATGTACTAAAGCTCAAGCTTGGGGATGCCACGCTTGTCACACCAAGAAATATACAAGAAGTACAAGCATCAAAGCATGGGGATGCCCAAGGCATCCCCCTCTTCATCAATAAAAATCCCAGGTTTCTTCCAAACGCTTCATTTTTATTGTTTCATGCACAGTTGCGTTGTTCTTGGAGCGTCTTATTTTTCGTTTTTAGTTTTGGTTTTTCATTTGCTTAGTTTTCTGAATAAATTGGTTGGACCCCCTCTTTCATACATTGGTTTTCAAATAGTTTGGTTTGGTTTGGAAAAGAGTAGGAAAGTTCATGCTTAAGTGTTAAAGAGAGCTTGTTTTTGACTGTGGCCTATGCTTTGTCATGCCATGCTTGATATTGTTTTGGCTTTATGCTTAGTATTCTTTGTTGTAGCATGACTTGTTATAAACAATTGAGATTGCTTAATGTGCCTTGGATGAATCATGCGTTGTTTTAGCATATTAAAGCATAGTATAGTGGTATTCTCCTTTGATGCTTTATTTGAATTGACTTGGCACATGCTCACACCATGTTATGACTATCCCAAGTCACCATAGCCTTTATGATCCTTTAGTTTTGAACTTGTAGTATCACTTTATGCTTTGATTAATGATGTTTTGTCGCTCTGCATGATTATGGCCATTATTGCTCTCTTAGTTTGTAAAGTCATTATCACCATAGCCTTTATGATCACGAATTCTATTAAGTAAAGCCCAAGATTTAGGTATAGGAAGATTCATAAAGGCTCCTTCCATGAAAGAGTCTAGTTTAATTTTATTAGGTTCAATTAAATCGCCATAAATGATATGCAATAAATACCATTCAGGTAAATCATGATGAGGACATAGACATAATAAATCTTTAAATCTGATATAAGCTCTTACTAGTCCTTCATTAGAGCGATTCTTCCAAGTAATTATAAGATGCCTGATTCCAAAAGATTTTGATAATGGATAATATTTTGCTAGAAATTCACAGGCTAGATTATCCCAAATAGTAGTGGCTTCAGGGGGTAGAGATCTATACCATGAGAGAGCTAAACTAGTCAAAGTCTAACTAAAAAGTTTAACACTTACCTCATCAGCGGTATATCCCGTCAATAGAAAAGTGCCACATATATCTTTGAAACATGCAATATGCTCATATGGATCAGGATCTTCTTCATATCCAGTAAATTGCTTCTTATGTAGAATACTAAGTAGTAGAAGATTTATTTCAAACCCCCTTGTCTTCTCATTGGAGTTATCTCTTTTATAAATATCATAGGGCTTCCCAAAGTAGTTGAGTGGGTTAGCACTAGTCATATGCTCAAACTCCATCATGTTGGTGGAAACCTGTAACTCAAAACAAACTTTAGCAAGACAAACATAAATAAGCAAAAACTAAAAGACCTATAGCGCTTAGCTCCCCGACAACGGTGCCAAAAATTAGCTTGATGACTGCAAGTGCACAGATTGTTTGTAGCTAGTTTCGAAATAAACATATCGATCCCACAGGGAGCAGGAGTCTGAAGTCCAATAACTCTTGAAATAAATATTATGATAGAAATGCTAGATAAAGTTCTAAGTGACAAGATAAAATGCGAGTATTGTGTAAAAAGGTGTTTTAGGGCTTTAGGTATAAGAGAAATAATAAGGTAAAGTAAAACAACTGAATACAGAAAGTAAGTATCACGTATGTAATAGAGATTGGAACTACAATAGGGGAAAAGCGTTCTTAGGGAGTAGCAGATACACCACTAGCATTATAAAGAGCTAAGATAAAGATTATCATCATGAACATTCTCAACTGTGTATGTTTTGGAGGAACTCCGTATTTGGAGAAATAGGCAGCAACCACTGCTCACATCATCCTCATAACCACAGCAGTCCGCAATCGACATCAATCGAGTTAATGTGCTATTAAGGGACGTAATCCCGTAGGACGTATCCCATGGCATGGATAGTGTTCCGTGAATTTCCTTGGTTTCCCAAGGTGATACATAAGGGGTGCCAATAGCTTTATAGTATTGCTAGCACACATCCGTCTACCAACAAGTAGTTCCCTCCATCAAGTCCCCATGAGAGGCAAATATTGAGAGGTCGACTTCTCTCAACATCAAGATGTAGAAAATCTAACACATGGTCACATCGATGAATATCATAATAGACTTTATCTTATTTCAATCTCATACTAGGGTTTCTCCATCTCCCCAAGAACTTAATGATCTACTCAGACATGGAGGTAATCAACATGATGGCAATAACAATGGAATCTATCATAGATGAATAGTACTTGTATAAATCCACAACGAGTATGGAAATTACAACAAGATATAGACAAGATGTAGATGGGATGGATGGCGATGGTGGTGATGTAGCGGTGGATGATGATGATCGATGCCTTAGCCTCCCGGATCGGTGCAGGGCGAAGATGGATCCCCAGTGGATGAGTTCTCCCTCCTGATGCCTTCCAGAGGTGAGGTTTCTGCGATTTCTGGGTGTTTGTATGTTGTCTCCCCGAACAAGTTGCATGGGGTGAAACTATTTAAGGAGGCGGAGCCGGTGCCAACTATACGGCCGGAGCTATACGGCCGGAAAATGTGCTCCAGTCGTATAGTTGGTCGTTGAACCCTCTGTCTCCTTTGTTCGCTTCTGGTTTTCTTTTGGTATTATTAATATTTCTGAAATAAGCGATTTATGTTGTTTTTGACTCCTTTTCTCCTCAGTACAACTGCTCCAAGAATTATATCCATTAGATCCATCATCTGTCTTGATCCTGGTGAAAACAGACATAAAATGTGCACGATAGCGCCGTAAAATACCAAGATCCTACATCTACAATGCACAATAATAATGTAAAAATGATGCAAATATGCACTCATCAGAAACCATAAAAGCGAACAATGCAAGAATTAGGGAAAGGAATTTTGCACACAGGTTACTTATACGGCCATCCGCTCGCGAAGATCTAGTTGTTCATGGACAGAACAATGACACAAAGGAGGTGTGTATACTTGCTTGCTTATAGTTCTACCATTACTGATTTACCCATAAATTCTACTTTAGCCGCTTTTGATTACTCTTCAATTTCACTTACAGCCTGCCGCACCAGATGATACCGAGGATGAATGGAAGATCCTTTATTTCAAGAAGGCCAGGGAGTTGCATAAGAGGATGGAGATCAGAGGAAGAAGAACAAGAGGGTAGGACCGATGATGACAATAGCAGGGATGAAAGTGGCACTAATAATGAGGAGGATGAAGAGGAATAGGCATGGGCAGACGCAGACGAAGAGGAAAACAAAGGTACAATGTGCAATCTAAAATTTAGTCCACAGTAGTGCTAACTAAATTTTAGTCCACAGTAGTGCTAACTGAATTTTAGTCATAGTGCTAGCTAAATTTTAGTCATAGTTCTGGATGAATCTTAGTCCACATTAGTGCTAACTGAATTTTAGTCCAAAGTAGTGCTAGCTGAATTTTAGTCATAGTGCTAAATGAATTGTAGTGCATATAACATAGCTTCCTACCCTGAGTTATATGCCTGCATCCTTGATACATGCAGTGCGGGTGATGAATGGGAGGAACATGAGGGGTCTTATTAAGATGAGGTCAATAACAAGGAGTAATGAGAGGTTCAAAATTTTCATCAAATTCAACAAACTAGGCCGGCCTTGTGGACTTGCTATGGCCAACTTTGCTAAGTATATTGCCTACCTGGCAAAAAAAGGGTGACATATCCTTAGGTTTACAGACTGGAGGAAAGATGACTAGAAGCGTAAGTTGTGGGACATACTGAACGTAATCACAGCTTTTCCCTGTGAAGCCTTCTTGATATTTTACATCAGTCTTATTATCCTGACACATGCTTCTCAAAATATAGAATTATTTCGATATTGATCCTTTGTGTAAATATTGGGTAATACGGTCAGCTAGAAAGAAATGGCGTTATTTCAAAAGCATGTTGAAGAGGATGTACTGTATACCTGCCTTGACTATTGAGACGAATGTTGCAAATGGTTGGGGAGATAGAATATCACACACTGAATGAGCAACACTATGTGAGTATTGGAGCTTGGATTCCACCAAGGAGAAAGCTCGAAAGAATGCAAAAAATCGTGCCAATCAAACAAATGTCCGTCATACTTACAGATCAAGGAGTTTTTCTAGGGCGAGGTACATAGGGGTGAGTAGCATCTAAGATGTTTACTTATACTTGGTATCCATTTTATGAATGTTTACATAGGTTTTTTCTTCATATCCTATATCTGAATGTGTGCATATTTGATTAGGATAAAGCTCATAATCGTCCAATTATAAGAGTTGAACTGTATAGAGCCACACACACGACCAAAGATAACGTACCGGTTGGTGAACTAGCTAAGAGAAATATTTTAAGTTATTATTCACTATGTTCTAACATATGATGCACATACGTGATGGTTAATGCTAGTACAAACAATATGCAAAGAGAACTTCTACTTGATCGAGGCCTTGAGTACAGAGATATTGAAGAAGGTGGCTTTTATGCCCATGCTTTCCCAAAAGATACAAGAGGCATAGTTCATGGATTGGGGTTGTTACCTCATGCCTGCAAGGTAGTTGAGATCGCATGAATATCTGCAATGTGTACAGAAATAATAGAGGAGAATCGTTAGCTTAGGTCGACGAATGTTGTCCTTATCGTCAGGTTGGATGCCTAGGAGGAAACAATAAATGCAACACAGAAGAAGTTGGATTGTCAAGAAATTTCTGCTAACCAATCCTGCATAGCAGGGTAGAGCACTAGTCGACCAGAAGATAGTGTACAATCACCTCTTTAAAGAATGTCTCAAGCTATGTAGCATATCCCAGATGTGGCACTTTTTAATGCCATACATCTCAGAATTCCTGAAGTGGCACCTCGTTGTGTGCTACCTCCTTGTGGAGTTGTAATTACTCTACTACCAAGTGTTAGAAGTGTTGAAGTTGTTCCTTGTTCGGTGCTAGCTAGTACTGTGGCAGCACCGAAAATAATTCAAACTCCTACTACTCCTTTATTGTCGACTCCTATTGATGATGTGCTTACTCCAGTAGTAGATTCTCCTGATCTGACTCTAGCTGATGTTGTGCTAACTAGAGCAGTTAATGCTACTAAAGTGCTAACTCCAGATGGTGGTGTTGGTGTTGGTGCTGTTACACCTCCAGATGATGCTGATGCTGCTATAACTACCCCTCCAAATACTGCTGAGGCTAGCCCCCACACTGCTGATGTTGCTTCGAAGGAAGTTGCAGATTCATCTGTTGGTGGAAATAGTTCCAAGAAGAAGAAATCAGGAGGTGGTCGTTCTAGGCCTCTAGTTTTCATGCCCTTGTCGCAGGTGATCATTGCACAATTTAGTACTTATTCCTATTAATGTGTTATGCATTACAATTGTTGATCTCTGCACTTTTGTAGTCTATGGACCACCACAAAGAGGATGTCCTCAACTCTTTGAGTTCGACTAACTGCGCAACTCAGGTATATTTCTTCCATACGTATGTTATCTATCAGGAATGCATATGTTGTTAATGCTACATTAACTTCCTATAGATTGAATCAAGAGTGGGTCCGCGATCCATAACAAGTGATATGACAGTTGCATTTGGAAAGTTAACTTGCACAAACAAGCATGCACTATGGGATGATGGACAACCGTTAGGGGATTGCTGCGCCATCCTGATTAATGCTGTAGTGGAAAAGCATCTACCTTGCCCAGGCCACTCGAAAAGGTTAAAATGTTGGGCCAATCTCTTAACGTCAACATTGTTTGGCCATTTGCAAATGTATGTGAATCTTGATTCCCAACTACCAGATTTATCAAATGCGCACATCCTGACAAATGTGTTTCTACTGACTTCGTAGGTCACGAAGGCCGAAGGAACTCTTCGGTCCAACATTAGACCTATTTCTATTCTTGGATCGAACAAAAGTATGTCTGGTCTTTTAGCTAGTATATATATGCTACTATACATATTTCCTTGTTTGCAACAAAGTTATTTATAGTTCATTTTATTCGTTGTTCATCAGGAGTTTGCCGCAGACTCAACTGAATACCAAGAAATTATCACTTCATCGTAGCACTTTTTATCCTGGAAGAGATGGGTTCCCTGCTGGTCGAAGGTTGAGTTAATCCGTGTGAATTTGATTACACTTAAACTTCTCTTCAAAACTTGTGTGATGGATGTGTCAAGACTGATTATGATGTCTTTTGAAGTGCTACGATGTATGTGTTGGATACTCTAGCATCCTATATATTCGAATTTGTGATGTGATATTTGGAAGCATCATGTGTGATTTGGTGTAAATAAGGGGCACCCTAAAAATAGAAACCGCTGGCTAAATTGTTGCGCCTAGAAGTATAATTGGGGGCACTAAAATTGTGCCATTGTCTCACAGCTACCACGGCACCTAAGATAGTGCCTCCCTAAATGGGCTGTAGCATAACCCCCTTGCTGTCTCGGAAGCGCTAGTTCGGCAGATAACATGTGCCACGCCAAAAAATCCACCGTCGTTTGTGAATCCCCAATGTAGTTATCTGTGATAGCTTTTTTTTGCAACGTTAGCATGAGTGGGGCTACTAAGGCCGTGTCTCGGCATCTATAAGCGCCAGCGCCCGAGCTCTGTGTTGTAGTGATCCTCGACATGCTCGTTGTGTGGCCTGTAGGACTCGTGGCAACATTCACTCTTGGAGTGCACTATGTCGCGGTGTGTTTGGGCTTTGACTAACCTAGTAATTGTGGAACATATTATCCTATTGTCGCGGCAATGGATTTTATCTATGATGGATACGATGAAGCAGTGGAACCTAACCAACATGCTTGTGACCGTGTGGGCTCTTTGGCACGCGCGGTGGAAGGAGATTCATGAAGAAGAGTTCCAGAGCCCAATGGCTATGAAACTCTTTGTGGATCGTTTCTTGCAAGATCTGGGTGTTTTACAAGTGTGGACACAAATGGCCAACAATAGTGGTTCTCAGATTGCGAAGACTAGACTGTGGTTTCCACCATTGACAGGTTCTATAAAGTAAAATGTCGATGGGGCAGTGGCATGAAGGGCAAACTATGGTGCGGTTGGTGTTGTGTGCTGATCAGACCAAGGGGTGTACTTGGGAGCCTCGGTAGTCATTTTTGAAGGATTAACTCATTCTGGATGCTTGGTATCTTTTGTTAGGTTGACCTTTCCTGATTGACCCCAACGGTTCGATCGAACCCTTGCTCGTGCCCTGATCGAGGGTGTCCCAACCGTACACTGGTTGGTGGGCCCCTATCACCTGCATGTATATAAAGAGGGTGGGGGATAGCGGCACACTTAACGAGGTTTATCGTGCGCTGCACTCCCCACCGACATGCCCTTCCGATCTAGGGTTTCACACAGTTGTGATAGGAAGCTCTGCCACCACCTTACCCATGTTCACGTCGTCGCCCCCTCTGCCATGGCCAAGGTCTCCACGAGCTCGAGCCAGAATGAAGGTACATATCCTCTATCTCCCATCTCTCTCTCAGATCACACTGAGCCAAACACAAAGTGTTCTACCGATTACATATAGCCTAGTAGATCCTATCAGAGACTATCATTGGTATCAGAGCTAGAAGGTTCTAGATTTATTTCGGTAGAAAGCAAAGGCAAAAACTCTAACCCTAAATATAGTGCGCAACCCACCTAGCCACGCCGTTCCTCTCGATCCTGACGCATCGGCAAGGCAAGGTCGGGAAGAAGAACACACCCCCGGGGCAAAGCAAAGAACAGAGAAAATCCCCAGAAATTTTTCCCCGAATTCAACAAAAAAACAAAAAGTAAAATAGGGCACCACCAGCCGTCACCGTGTGCCACGCCACAATAGGGCGCCGTTGCTGCGCTGCTTGACAGTGATGCGCCCACCCTCAAGTGGATGCGCCCACCGGCAAGGGGGCAGAGAGGGCGCCGCCAAGATCCTCTCCAAGCTCGTTGTTTTGTGGCGTTCTGGGAGGATGACAGGGGGAAAGGACACAGGGAGGGGGGGGTCATCGCCGGCTTGATGTCGGGTGGCGCCGCTCGTCACTGCTACTAAGGAGGCCAGATACAAGAGAGTTTCTCCACCACCGCCAGAGAGCGTGCAGACGCTGGAGGGAGAGAGTGATTGGGCGCTAGGGTTCTATTGGGGTGGTCAGCCGCTAGATTTGACCCAACGAGTCTCGCGCGCCTCCGTTCGATGAAGGATGGGGGGATCGAATGGTTGTAGTGGGGCGGCAGGTCGCACGGCGCTGGGGTGGGCCGCTGGGCCGTTTTAGGTCAGAGAGAGCGACCGCGCGGCCGGCCGTGAGCCATTGTGGGCTGCAAGCAATGCCCACGCGCGGTAAAGAAGCAGTGCGCAGTTTGGGCCGTTTTCGAGCCCAGGATGGGTCTGCGCGTACAGGAAACCGTTTTTTTATTTTTTTCAAAATCATGTTTACAGTATTCTTTGAATCAGTTTTTGACGATTTTCATCTAGATTTTTCTTTGAAAATGAAACCAACGAGACATTGGTCTAGAGAAATTTCTTCCGCTGCAAATAGTCAAAAAGTGCTCTATTAAATTTAATAAAGACAAAGAGAATTACATTTTTTGAGAGCACATTAAAGTTTTATTCTGGTTATGTTCATGTTATTTTTCTAACCAACGTTGCAAATAGCATGATCATGATTAGTAATTTTTATTAAAGTTATGTGCTTTTGTTTCTATGTTCTACCCAACGGTGATATAGAATTATTTGCATAAACATTTGTATGTCTTAATTTTGACCAACATTGGATTAATACATGCAATTGTTATTGTTCTCACTTCTTTGTGGTTTTTAGGAGGGTTCTATTTGATGAGCTGCATCAAGGAGGTCCGACCCTTAGAGGTGACAATTACTCCTAGTGGAGAAAGAAGGTGGACTTCACGTACATTTGCGTTGAGGTGGATTGGGTCCTTGAGACCAAGCCTCGCACCAAGCCGACAGAGCCAATAAGAGATGCCGCTGATGATAATGCTGCATGGGAAAGAAAGAAAAGGAACTATGCTCCATTGGAGCTATCATATTCCATAGAGAACCAAAAGTGGCAAAACGCCAATAAAAAGTGCATGGCATTTATAAAGAACACCATGGAGCCAGCAATTGTTGGTTCAATTACAGAGTGTGCTTCCGTAGCGGAGTACATGGAAAATATAAAGAGCCAGTGAGGCTCTTCAAATACATATGCAACCCAGCTGCTGAAGCAGTTGGTGACATAAAATTATATAGGAGGTGGACATGGCATCAGGGATCACATCCTCCGGATGAGCAACATGGCTGCCAAATTGAAGGACATGGAAGTTGATCTAGAGCTAAAGCCCGCACTCCTTGTCCACCTGGTCATGGTGTCATTTCCTCAACAGTTTGACAATTTCGTTGTCTATTACAATATGGCCCCAAAAACGTGGGACATAGAAAATACCATTGCCATGTGTGCCCAAGAAGAGGAGAGGCTTAAAACCGCCAATGGTGGTTCCTTGAACTATGTCAAGGACAATAAGAAAAGGACCTACCATCAAAGTAAAGGTTCCCCTTCTAAGCCACATGGAAAAGCTCCCATGCACTACCAGCATCAGCACATGCCTGCTCTCCCAGTGGACAAAGATGTCTGTCTCCACTGCGGCAAGAAATGGCATTTCAAGAAAGATTGCCTTGTTTGGCTAAATGAGCTAATGGCAAGGAAAGCTAACAACATTGTTTCTTTTGTAAATGAATCCCTGTATACACAGTTTTCGAAATCTACTTGGTGGATTAACTCAGGTGCAAATCTTCATATTGCAAATTCTTTACAGGGATTCCATTCGATGCGGACAACAAAAAGAAGCGAAAGATGCGTTGAAGTCACAAATGGAGTCCAGGCGGACATTGAGGCTATTGGCGACATCTCCTTGGAGCTTGATGATGGATCAACGATCCTTCTTACATATGTCCTTTATGTTCCTTCTTTACATAGAAATTTAATAAGTGTATCACGTTTGGACAAAGTAAACTATGAGTGTCATTTTGGACATGGCCAGTGTGCCATTTGGTGTAATAAAGATTGTATGGGTGTTGCTTTCCTTCACAATGAGCTTTATCTGTTACCCACCTATGAATAAGTATATTCTGTGCGTTAAGTGATTGAGCATGTTTCCGCATTGTAGAAAGAACAAAAGAATAGAAAGACTAGTTAAAAACAATATTCTTCCTCCGTTAGAGTTCTCCAACGTAGAGAAATGCATTGATTGCGTTAAAGGAAAGTATGTAAAACAAATTAAAAAAGGGTGCACCACGAAGCGCCGAAACACTAATAATTATTCACACTGACATATATGGACCGTTTCCTGAGGAAAGTGTGGATGGTTATGACTCGTTCATAACATTCACAGATGATCACTCCCGTTATGGTTATATTTATCAAACTAAAAAAATATCGGAAGCATTGGATAAATTTAAGATATTCAAAGCTGAAGTTGAGAATCAACACAGTAAAACAATAAAGATAGTAAGGTCTGACCATGGAGGGGAGTACTACGGTCAACACACCCCATATGGCCAAGTCCATGGACCTTTTGCAAGATTCTTACAGGAGACTGGCATAGTGGCCCAATATTCGATGTCGGGCGACCCTTAGCAAAATGGAGTAGCTTAAAGGTGTAACCATACACTTATCGATATAGTGCGTAACTTGATGAGTTACTCCACCTTTCCATTTGGATTGTGGATGGAGGTGTTAAAAACCACCATTTATATTCTCAATAGAGTACCAAGCAAGTCAGTGCCCAAAACAACGTATGAGTTGTTAACAGGAAGAGTTCCCTCGCTATAGCACCTAAGGGTGTGGGGGAGCCCAGCTGAGGCCAAAGTATTGAATCCAAATATTGCAAAGCTTGACCCTAAAACAGTCAGTTGCCATTTCATTGGCTATCCTAAAAAGTCAAAAGGTTTTCATTTCTACTGTCCAGACAAATACACAAAGTTTGTAGAAAAGAGACATGCTGTCTTTTTAGAGGACGAAATGATGAGGGGGGGTATGGTAGCTTGGAAAATTGATCTTGAGGAGAAGAGGGGGCATGCACCTAATCCTATGACTCAGGATCCATTCTTCTCGCTACCTATTGGTCCTGCATTGATAACCCCGGAGGTTGTGGTGCAAGCACCTGTTGCAACTCCACCCATGACAACAGTGAGTGAGGATCCAGAACCTGTCTGTCAGGAGCGGACTGAACCCACTATTGAGCATGAAAGGGATCGGCAGCATCCACCTCCAGAAGATGCACCACATGTTGAAACACATGATGGGCCAGTGTACGAGGCCTCTAGAAGGTCTCTAAGAGTTAAAAGATCAGCCATTTATACTAATTATAAAGTTTATAACACAGAAAGAGTTCATATGGAGAATGATCCCACTTCATTTTAAGAATCCACGAGTATCCCTCAATCATCAAAGTGGCTAGGGGCCATGGAAGATGAGATGAGGTCGATGAGTTCCAATGAAGTTTGGGACTTAGAGGAAATTCCCAAAGGAGCCAAAACAATAGGCTGTAAATGGTTCAACAAAACAAAGTATGACTCTTGAGGGAATGTGGAGAAGTACAAAGTACGACTTGTGGAAAAAGGATTTACACAAAGAGAAGGAGTAGATTACAATGAGACATGTTCTCCAGTCTCATGTAAGGATTCCTTCAGAATGATAATGGCACTACTTGCACATTTTGATTTAGAGCTGCATCAAATGGATGTAAAGATGGCATCTCTAAACGAGGATTTAGAAGAAAGGGTCTACATGGAACAACCCAAGGGTTTTGTCATGGGAGGCAAGGAAAATATGGGATGCCGCCTAAGGAAATCCATTTATGGATTAAAGCAAGCTTGAAGGATTTAAAGAGAATGTTGGGGACAGCTGCGTTTATGCAAAGTTTAAAAGTGGGAGATATATTTTCCTAATTCTGTATGTGGACGGTATCTTTCTTGCTAGAAGCAATGTCAGTCTACTACTAGAAATAAAGTAGTTGTTGTCCTCAAACTTTGATATGAAAGATCTTAGTGAAGCTTCATATGTTTTGGGCATAGAAATTCACCGAGATAGGATAAATGGGGTTCTAGGACTGTCGCAAAGGCATAGCTAGAGAAGATTCTACAGAAATTGATGACTTCAAGTGCACAGATCGTTTGTAGCTAGTTTTGAAATAAATATATCGATCCCACAGGGAGCAGGAGTCTAAAGTCTAATAACTCTTGAAATAAATATTACGATAGAAATGCTAGATAAAGTTCTAAGTCACAAGATAAAATGCGAGTATTGTGTAAAAATGTATTTTGGGGTTTTGGGTATAAGAGCAATAAAGTAAAGTAAAACAACTAAGTACACAAAGTAAGTATAGCGTATGTAAGAGAGACTAGAGCTGAAGTTGGGAAAAGGCGTTCTCAGGGAGTAGCGGATACACCACTAGTATTGTAAAGATCTAAGATAAAGATTATGATCATGAACATTCTCAAATATGTATGTGTGGGAGGAACTCCGTATTTCGACGAATAGGAAGAAACTGCTGCTCACATCATCCTCATAACCACAGTAGTCAGCAACCAACATCAATCGAATTACTGCGCTATTAAGGGACGTAATATCGTAGGACGTATCCCATGGCATGGATAGTGTTCCGTGAGTTTCCTCAATTTCCCAAGTTGATACATAAGGGGTGCCAACAGCTTTATAGTCACTGTAAGTGCTATCACGCCCCCGTCTACCAACAAGTAGTTTCCTCCATCAAGTCCCCACGAGAGGCAAATATTGAGAGGTCGACTTCTCTCAACATCAAGATGTAGAAAGTCTAACACATGGTCACAGCGATGAATATCATAATAGACTTTATCTTATTTCAATCTCATACTAGGGTTTCTCCATCTCCCAAGAACTAATGATCTACTCAGACATGGAGGCAATCAACATCATGGCAATGGTAATGGAAACAATCATAGATGAATAACACTTGTATTACTGCCTAGACCTTTACCATTACTAGGTTCCACTGATATTTTGTTTAACCAATGGTAATGGTAAAACATGCTATTCATCTATGATTGTTGGGGATATACTTTCCGGGTATCCTCACAGTCCTCACTGACCAGGGTGGCCCACTTCGGGTTAGAGCTTTGCTTCACGGGCGGCCTAGTCAGGGAGAAGAGACGGAGTCCAATCCGGCTACGGGAAGGTCCATAAGATTTACCGACTTAGGCCCATAGTGTTACTTGTAGTTCAAGATGTACTCTGTAACCGACTCTTAGTCATAGCCGGACAGATCTCTCCTGTAAACCCTAGGACGGATATCTATATAAGCCGTCCTAGGGAGAGCCTTTAGGGCACCTACAATAGTCTACAATCTCAACTCGCACAAGCGAACCCTTGTAACCCATATTCTAGCTCCGCCGTATTACTGGATTGCTAGTAGGATTAGGATCCGTCCAAAGCCGGCGGATTCGAACCTGGGTAAACTTGTGTGCTCACCGTCCCGAAACACCGTACGTCTCACACCCCTCTCTTCCGCACGCCTCGAGGACCCCCTCATGGCGTACTTGTCATCAATCCGACGATAGTTGGCGCCCACCGTGGGGCAAGTGAGCTTTGGATCTGCGTTCCGAGCGGAATCCGCAAGAATCGGAACCGGCGAGACTATCACCGTCAGTCGCATCCTCTACGACAGCGATGTCCCTCTCACCATTCTCGACGAGACCTGGATTCCGGCTAGGGAGGCTGTGAGTGCCTACACCATCATGTCTTTTGGCGAGATCGATGTTTACATTGGCTTTGCTGAACCTGTCCCACCCACCCTAGCCGTGATGATAGAGGCAGGAGAAACTTATGGATCCCTTTTGTCCGCGGAGGTGGCAAAATTTTGGATCTCAGAAAACCCTTATCCCACCCAGCCCGCACCAGTTGCGGATACAGTGGAGAAATCCGAGCCAGAGGAAGACCTAGCGGTCCAAGTCGAATCTGGAGTGGATCTCCCTGGAGAGGCTGAATCCCAGATCGACCCACCCGCTGAAGTCGAAATCGAGGAGGAGCATATCAACGACACTGATTCCGGCTCTGATGACACCGGCACAGACATACCTTTCCTGAGGTACACGTTGCGGCGTATGATAATGCAAAACTCAGGCGTAGATGCAATTCTCAAGACCATCAAAAGTTTCGACGAAGCTGACCGCGAAAGTCACAGGTACCTTAGGAAGCACGCATCACACTTCATCAGGTATGTGGGATCTGGATCCGGCTCTGCCGATGCTGGAGACAACACCGACTCTATGCTGGAGGCAATTGGAACAAACACCGACATAACCGCATCCTCGGATGAATCGATGACATCAGCAGATTTCCGAAAGTTCTCCATGGAATATGAAGAGGAGTATAACTCCAAAGCTGCAGAGGAAGGAGAAGCCATGGACGAAGGATCCGGGGAACACTCTCCCAAAGCGCAGGATGACATGGAAATCAGAGATAATCCCGAGATCCAGAGGTTCGAAAATACCGACCAAAGCCTGACTCCGTGAAACGGACCCAAAGCCGTCTTTGCTATTGGCGCTGCCAAGAAGGCAAAGAAGAAGAACAAGACCCCGTCAAAAGACCCTCTGGCAGAAGAGGTGATCGCCGAGGAATACAAGGAGGACTCGGATGGAGGGCTTATCCCAGAAGTTCCCAAAAAAGAAGAACCGGTGGATGGACACGTGATCACTGAAGGTGCACGTAAATTCATCGATGCTAAATTAACCACACCTATTCCTACAGCTGCAGAACTTACTGCTGAAGAACTGGATGAGAGGGCACAGGCCCTAGAAGCGCATCGTCAAATACTCCTCGATGAAGCCAAAAACATTGAGGAGGAAAAGAAACGCATAGCATCTGCGGGGAAGTACAACTCCAGGCAATACCAGAAGACCAGGAAGCGTCATACTAATGACAACCAATTCCCGCAGATCCACGCCATCCTTTTCGGAGAAGAGATGGGGAAGCCTCAGAAAGATAGCAAAGGGGATTGGGTGTATCCAACCCCAGTACATAATACCATGGCGGCCCGAGAGATTCTATCGGCTAATCCAGGCCCGGAGGAGATCCAGTTGGGAATCAAACTACTCAACAAGGGACTGGAGCAGCAAAAGGTCGCCATGTCCGGAAGTCAGAAGCTGGTTTCTGAGTCAGACAAGTGTCGCACAGACCCAGCATGGGCTGACGTAAGACCCCAGCGTGTTCCGAAGCAGCATCACCGTTCCAATCACAGGGAGGACAATTACTCGAGAACCGGATCTTCGGGACAGCACCACAAAGCTGCCCATGACTAGCGAAAAGTTAACCCAGTCGTGGAGCAAGAAGCAATTAATGCACTAAATCTGAGGAACCTGCCGTGGCGAGAGTCAAAAGACTACAGGGACGATGATAAAGAGAAACGCCGGGAGGAGGATCGACAAAGAATGCCACCTCCTAGACATGAAAGCCGTCCGAACAACGGACGAAGGAACAATGGACACCGTGCCGAGACAAGTCGATAGGGGGCTCGCCACAATGAAGACCCTCCCGGGAACCGGAATAATGACGTTCCGGATGGAGGCCAGCGATCAGCCGGAAATAATCCACCTTCTCCACCCTCTCCACCAAGCAGTCATCACAATGGCCCCCAGGGAGGCAACAGAGGGTGTCGTGGTGGAGGAGGTGGTGGCAGAAGCCGAAGTCCGGCTCCAAGGCACCGCAGCCGCAGCCGACACTCGGGACGATCTCTATCCCCGAACGACGCAAGGCACAGGATCAACTCCAACATAGAGGCGCGACGCTATGAAAATGATGATATCTACGTGGGCCCAAAGTGCTTCGGACCACGCATAAGAGCTACAAGATTCCCGGAAGGATTTGCTATCTCAAGACATATCCAAGCCTACGACGGTATTGCTCGGCCAGATACCTGGCTACAGGATTTCTTCCAAGCTTGCTACATCGCCAAAGGCGGAAATAGGCTGGTCGCAACCCGATATTTCCCACTCATGTTGTGGAAGACGGCACGATCATGGCTTAATGAACTTCCGGAGAACAACATCCATAACTGGTATGACATGCAAAGTGCATTCTTTCGGAATTTCGAAGGCACATATCGGAGGCCCTGTACGGTCAGAGACCTACAACGTTGCACCCAGAAAGCCAGAGAAACTTGTCGGGATTACCTCAGACGATGGATTGACACCAAGAACTCCTGTGAAGGAGTAAATGATCAAACTACGATTGAAGCTTTCATTGCAGGTCTCCCAATTGGTTTACTACGTCATCGCTTGAAGTGCGACAAAGTCACTGATTTGGGAGAGATGATAGAAACAGCGAGCAAGTATGCAGATGTTGACGACGATGCAGAGGGATTACTCAACGCCCTAGCTGTGCCACAGTCAGCAAAACAACCAAAGAAGAAGCTCAGAAGCGTAAAAGTACCTCAGAAGAGAAACCTAACGCGGAAACGGCAGTGGTAACTGCTACTTTCGGGTCTAGAGGACGAGGAGGACGTGGCGGAGGCCGCGGGCATGGCCGTGGGACTTCCAAAGTTCAAGGTAGAGGAGACCAGCAACCAGGAAAAACCTACACTTAGGCCGACATTGCCAACAATCCATGTGTGCATCACTTAGACGCTAATGGGGGCTCGTCCGACACAAACGCCGAGTGTCGTTTCAATGACGACATTAAAAGAGATGATACCGCTGGCTACAGAGCTAAGCGGGAAAAGGGTAAGAAGAATCCCGAAAAGGATAAAGAGACCAAGGAAGATTCCGACATGGAGGAAGCCGATGCTTCAAATCCCAAGGCGGAAGGGAAGAAAAATTTTCCGACCAAAAAAGACACTTATGTCACCTTCCTCGGTTCTCAACCAGCAAATGTAAAGAAAGCAGTTCTACATGAGCTCAACGCAATAGTTCCGGCTGTCCCCCAATACCTGGACTAGTCGGAAGTAGCAATCACATTTGACCGCGCTGATCATCCGCCTAAGCTACACAGGCAAGGAAAATACGCCTTAATCGTCGGATTGAGGACAAGTACGCCATGAGGGGGTCCTCGAGGCGTGCGGAAGAGAGGGGTGTGAGACGTACGGTGTTTCGGGACGGTGAGCACACAAGTTTACCCAGGTTTGAATGCGCTGGCTTTGGACGGATCCTACTCCTGCTAGCAATCCAGTAATACGGCAGAGCCGTAATATGGGTTACAAGGGTTCGCCTATGCGAGTTGAGATTGTAGACTATTGTAGGTGCCCTAACGCTCTCCCTAGGCCGGCTTATATAGATATCCGGCCTAGGGTTTACAGGAGAGATCTATCTAGCTACGACTAAGAGTCGGTTACAGAGTACATCTTGAACTACAAGTAACAGTATGGGCCTAAGTCGGTAAGTCTTATGGGCCTTCTCGTAGCCGGATTGGACTCCGTCTCTTCTCCCTAACTGGGCCGCCTGTGAAGCAAAGCTCTAACCTGAAGTGGGCCACCCTAGTCAATGAGGACTGTGAGGATACCCGGAAAGTATATCCCCAACAGCAGCCCCCGGAAGGCTCCAAGATCGAAAGTCGGATTCATCATTGTCTAGCTTGATCTTTCGCTTGCAGAATTTTGAAGGGTTCTTGAAAATTCACAACAAAAAATACGATCCGGTTCTTAAAAATAAGTCGGACCTATCAACATGTTACTCGGACTTTCCAGCTTGATTTCAAACTAAGCCGGAACTTGGTCTCTGACATCATCTGACACTCTTCATGGTCAAGTCACGTCATTTGACAAACATCCTGTCAGCACGACCGTTGGTGGGTCCGCCGTTCGTG
This sequence comes from Avena sativa, assembly GCA_916181665.1. Classification (NCBI taxonomy): domain Eukaryota; kingdom Viridiplantae; phylum Streptophyta; class Magnoliopsida; order Poales; family Poaceae; genus Avena; species Avena sativa. The sequence continues at coordinate 130,761,028 of OV702289.1, read as the reverse complement.
GAACCGAGGCGTCGTTTTAATGCGTACACGGAGATCGAGGCAACGTAATCATCATGTGCGTCCTTCCCAATTCCTTCCACGACGTGTGGCATTTACACAGTGCGGTTTGCACGAATCTTGGCACAGGTAGGTGGTTATAAGGGGTGAGGATTCTCCTTCTCCTCTCTTCACCTGTTCCCTTGGTGTTTCTTCTCCTCCACATCTCCCCGGCACACAGAGGCTTCCTTCCTCCCAGATTTCCTAGCGCCGCCCATCTAAGGTCACCGGCGCACCAGAGAAATGGCTTCTTCTTCCACTCCCGGCTTGGCGGCGACAGCAGCGGCGGCAGAGAAGGAAAGCAACTGGGGAATCTGGATCCCGTGCCTCCTCGATGATGAGAAACTCCAAGTCATGGAGAATGAAGGTCTCCTCCGTGCCGGCGACTGGTGGAGCGGCTTCGGCAAAACCATCCCCCACCCACGCGCCGACGAGCGGGTCCACTTTGGCACCCACCTCGACAGAGGTTTGTCCTTCCCTTCCTCGGAATTATTTTCCGAGGTGATTGATCACTATGGTGTACAACTCCACCATCTTCCCCCGAACTCTCTCTTAGAGATGAGTTCTTACGCAACTTTGTGCGAGGGGTATCTCGGCATTAGGCCGAGTCTCACCTTGTTTTGTTTCTACTTCCATGTTCGTAGAAACTCTATCACTGCCGGTAATCCGTATATTACCGGTACTATTAGCCTTTCTCCTAGACACGAGCGTAGTTATTCTCTCATTTCTGCCAGTGACTCGGTCAAACAATGACCAGCCATTTTCTTCTACCATAAGGATATTCCTACTCCTGGCAAATCTACTGCTTTGCCGACTTTCATTGACGGAGCCGCCACGGCCCAACCATCTTGGGATGAGGCCCCTCCGGCTCTCAATGACGATCTGATCCTCACTAAGAGGCGGATCGAATATCTGATAAAACACAAGGGCTTGAAAGGATCCAACCTAGTCCAATGTTGGGTCGCACGTCAGATCCAGCCTCTCCAACACCACGGTGACCATCTGATGCACACCATCACGGCGTCAAAGAACGACTCCCTTCGCATCAGTCCTAAGGCTTTAAAGCCACAGGATTACATAAGCCAGATTAAATGGCTGATCAAGGAGCAGATTGAAAGGAAGATTCCGGACTTGTCTCTGGACATGCATACAGAGGAAGACCCTTTGGTTCCGGTAAGCTTCAATAATAAACCCTTTTACGTGTTCCATCTTTTAAGTTATCTCGCAATACTGAGATGTTTTCCTCTTTTCAGCTTGCCGACCTCCCCGAGTGGGAATTTGCTCCACTCGAGGGATATCCTCTAGAGTTTTCTCAGGAGGCCGAACTGGTCCCATTGCCTGACATTGTGCCCAGGAAGCGCAAGGCTCTGACAGTGTCTGTCGGCACAAAGGAGGTGCCCATCGTGAAGAGGTAACTTTCAACACAACTTTCGCCTTTGTACCTTACTCGAATTTTCTTCCAAGATGTAATGTTTTTCATTCTATTACATTCTCAGAGCTAAGAAGCTCATCAAGGGCAAGGGGAAGGGAACTTCTTCGAAGCCCCTGCGACAGACGAAGCTGACCATAGCTTCTCCTGCCGTGGCTCCTCCGACTCCTGCCTCGCAACCCTCTGCAACGCCGGTGATTAATCCTTCGCCGACTGTCGCAGAAGATCCGGGTCCTACTATGAGGCCAACGACCCTTGAGTCGTAGACTGACGCCACCACGAGTGGCTCAGGTTTAGATAAGGGTGAACCCTCTTCGGGTAATGATCCCTCGGTAGAGACCTTTCCCGAAAACCTCCTTAACAATCCGGGGCTTGCCAAGTTTGGCCTGTCCCGGAAATATGCAGAGGAGATCCAACGGCTGGCCCAGCAATGCCTAGAGAAGATAAATCTCTCTGCCGAAGAAGAAGCACAAGAGGCGGATGACATCAAATACTCTGACCTTCTTGAACAAGTCTGTCTTCGCGACGAGGGACTTAGAGCTGGTGTGCTTCCACCACCTCCGGTTATTCCACTCACCCTCGCCGAGAAGGTTACCATCGAGGTGAACATGTGTCTGAGCAAGCTCACACATGAACATCATGTAAGTCGGAATTCCAACTCATGATTTTCTTTATTGCATTTCATATCATATCCTCTAGCCCCCAAGCATGAAGTAGGATATACGATCCGGCTTTATGCTTCGTTAGGATGCCAAATAATGAGCTAGTGTAGCCCCCAAGGCTCATGCTGATATTAGTTAAAATATTAGCCCGAGTCTTCAGTAGACTTCTGACCCTAGGTATTCTGACTTACAGAAAGTTAATTCATATAACCAGGATTTGTTGAAGAACATCTGCAACAAGCGGATAGAGATCAGAGCTCTCTGGCTTGAAAATGCTGAGCTGAAGGTATCCAAGGATGAGGCCGAAGGTAAACATTCCGAGTCTCAAATCTTGTCTTTGTGTTTTCATAGTCGACTATTTTTCTGAACTGTTGTTCTTTTTTGACTTACAGCACTGGTAAAACAGTCCTGCGCTATGATTGAAGAGGCCGAGAACCTCAAAACCTTGGTGGTGGAGAAGAAAGACCTTCGCCAAGAGCTGGATAAGCTTAAGGAGGATCATGAGAAGAGCATAGCTCAAGTTCTCGAATCCTCCTCCATGGCTATAGACGAGCGTGATCGTAAGATCGCAGCTCAAGATCAGAGAATCTTAGATCTCAACAACGAGCTATGCAGAGAGAAGGACCTTTCCGAGGCGCTCCGGGCTGAATTCTGGAGTCTTCAAGAAGAAAAGACCAAAGTTGATGATGTCATCTTCGGTATGTTTCCAACTTTCTGACTTGTGTATATTCTTCGACTTTTTTAACGTCGGATTTCCTTAACTATTTTTATATGTATAGGTCCTCTTAACTTGACAGACTCTGCCTCCACCGAGCCCCGCACCCACCGACTTACCCAAGTCGGTGATTTGCTTCATGACTTCCGCCAATCCCTTCAGGATATTGGCGAAGCTCTCAAGATTCCGGACATGCATAGCATGTCGGATTTTCAGGTGAGGGACAAAGCGAAGGATAGGCCGTAACTTATCCAGGACTGGAATATGTCCTACGCGCGATCAGCGACGCAGAATGCTCTCACCATGGTCATGAGCCACCATGGAAGCATGGAGATATGGCAGCTCCTGCATCCTCTCCTGCATCATAAATTATCAGAAGCAAATGTATTATTCCGAGAAACATTTATGGGTCTGTAAAATATGCAATATTATAATTTTTCTAGTGCTAAGATTTTCATCTATTCAACACTTTTGGCTTTAAATTTTTGTGTGCCTGAAATGTTTACATAAGCACTTATACTTTCTTGTCTATAATTATCGCTTATCTGGCTTTCCGCCTTGTTCCTTTCATGAGCCGGCTAAACCTTCTGCACGTAAACTTTACCAAGCAATGGAGCTCATTTGCTAAACCAGTTTAAACTCAGAAACAAAGCCGGCTTCCAGTACCAACAATTCACTACTCGGAAAATACCCGCGTCCGGCAATCAGACAGATAACCAAAGCACAGACTAGAAACTTTAAAGTTATACCTGAAGGTAGCATTTTTAGAATCGGAAATCTACACCAGAACAGACATGAGCATAAAGTACTTTCAAGTATTCTGGGATTTTCGACTATGACATGATCATTTGGAAATAAGACGGTAAAAACTTCTCAGAAAAAACTTGAGGCAACCAATACTTTTATTTCTCATAGAGCATGTACATATGTATGATTACAAAGAAGGATAAACTAAGAATAAAAGGGAAATAGCTGAGCAATATTCCATGGTCTGTCTAACTCATCTGGATTTGTACTGCCTCCAGCTCTCTTTCTCTTCTTAGTAGCAGGTATTTCTTTGACTGGCCTCATGACAGTTAAGTAGTAGGAACCATTGTGCAATACTCGACTAACTAAAAAGATCCCTTCCCATACTGGGGAAAGTTTGTGCTTTCTTTGTTGCACAAGCCGGAGAACCAAATCACCTTTACTGAAAGATCTGTTTCTGACTCTCTGGCTATGATACTTGCGTAACTTCTGCTGATAGGTTGTTGATCTCATTTTAGCAATGACGCGAACTTCTTCGACTAAGTCGAGATTGTTTTGTCGAGAAATCTCAGCATATTCTTCGATATAAGTGGACACTCTAGGAGAAGTATGAATTCAATCACTAGGAAGAACTACTTCTGCGCCATAGACCAAGAAGAAAGGTGTGTATCCGGTTGACCTGTTCGGAGTTGTTCGTAAACTCCATATTACATAAGGTAATTCCTCTGCCCAAGCCCCCGCAGCACGTCGTAGTGGTGCTTCGAGTCTCGGTTTTAGGCCTTGTAGGATTAAACCATTTGCTCTTTCAACTTCTCCATTAGCTTGTGGATGTGCGACTGACGCAATGTCGAGCCGGATATTTTGTTCATTGCAGAATTCTGCCAATTCTCCCATAGAGAAATTACTCCCGTTGTCCGTGATAATACTATGCGGATAACCATACCGGATTATAACATCCTCAACAAATCTTTTGGCTGTTGCTCCATCCCAACTAGTGACGGGTTTAGCCTCAATCCATTTTGTGAATTTATCCACCATCACTAAGAGGTGAGTAAATCCACTTGGAGCTCGTCTAAATGGTCCTACCATATCAAGCCTCCAGACCGCAAAAGGCCATGTTATAGGTATTGTTCGCAGCTGATCAGCCGGAACGTGAGCTTGTTTGGCGTACTTTTGGTAGCCTTTGCACGTCTTGACTAATCGTTCGGCATCTGCCTGAGCCATAAGCCAGAAAAATCTATGTCTAAAAGCTTTTGCCACTAAAGATTTGGCTGCAACATGGTGACCACACTCGCCCTCGTGGATTTCTCTTAGGATCTCCACTCCTTCTTCTGGAGATACGTAGCACTGAAAAACCCTAGAAACACTCCGCTTATGGAGCTCACCTTTAACTATAGTATAGGCTTTCGCTCGTCGGATAATCTGTCGGCTCAGAACCTCGTCTTCGGGTAATTTGCCATCTACTAGATAGTCAAGGTAGGGTTGAGTCCAGCTGGGAATTACAGCCAGAACTGCTATTAGAGGTGAGTCGGATTTGGTCGGATTTTCCTCATCCCCTCCCTTTATTGAGGGAACTTTGAGGTGCTGTAAAAAAGCGTCATCCGGGACCTCTTTCCGTCCACAGCCTATCCGAGATAATGCATCTGCTTCCTCGTTTTCTGCTCGAGGGATGTGTTGAACCTCAAACCCTTCGAACGATTTAGACAAATCATCCACGACAGCTTTATACGCTGCCATGTGCTTATTTGCATTACAAATATCTGACACTTGCTGAGCAACAAGATCCGAATCTCAATAACACATCAAACGTCGGATGCCGATATCCTTAGCAATCCGGATTCCATGTAATAGTGCTTCATACTCGGCAATATTATTTGTCACCGTGAAGTGGATCTGCAACATGTATAGAAGTTTATCTCCTTGGGGTGATTTGAGCACCACGCCAGCCCCCGAGCCCCCTCGAGCCTTAGACCCATCAAAGTAGAGGGTCCAATATTCCGACTCAGGGAGGGTCATATTCTCCTTCGTCTCTATCCAATCAGCAACAAAGTCGGCGAGGATTTGGGATTTGATTGCTGTCCGAGGTTTATACTCAATATCAAAAGCTGAAAGCTCTATGCCCCATTTGGCGACGCGTCTTGTGGCGTCACTATTGTTGATTATATCTCTCATGGGAGTTGTGCTCACCACGGTAATTGGATGCTCCTGAAAATAGTGTCGTAGCTTACGAGATGCTAGAAAAACATCGTAAGCTAGCTTTTGATAGTGCGGATACCATAGTTTTGATTCTGTTAGGACTTCGCTGACAAAGTACGTCGGACGCAGCAGTAAGTCTTCTTGATTTTCCTCCGGTCTCTCCACCACCATGATGATACTAACGACTTTGTTCGTCGCAGCAAGATAAAGCAACATCGATTCCTGTGGTTCCGGTGCAGCAAGGATAGGAGTAGATGAGAGTACTTTCTTCAGGTCCTGTAATGCAGCTTCAGCTTCGCTAGTCCACACAAAATCCTTGGTCTTTTTCAAGAGTTTGTATAATGGCGCGGCTCTTTCATTGAGCCGGCTTACAAACCGACTGACTGCAGCGATGCAACCAGTGAGTCTTTGTACGTCCTTCAGGCGAGTTGGCCTGGAAATATTGAGTATAGCCTTGATTTTGTCCCGGTTCACCTGTATGCCTCTTTGGGACACGATGAAACCTAACAACTTTCCGGCTGGGATTCCAAGAAGCATTTCTTCGGATTAAGCATAATGTTGTATTTTCGTAGATTGGCAAATGTTTCCTCCAAGTCGGAAATCAGCATTTCCTTCTTTTTGGACATCACCGCAATGTCATCCACGAATGCATGTACATTGCGTCCGAGTTGGTTGTGGAGGCAACGCTGCATCGTGCGTCGGTAGGTAGCTCCTGCATTCTTCAGCCCGAAAGGTATCATAACAAAACAGAAGGTTCCGAAAGGGGTTATGAATGAGGTTTTGACTTTGTCAGATTCCTTCATCCGGATTTGGTGATAACCGGAATATGCGTCAAGAAAAAAGAGGAGTTCCGAGCCTGCCGTAGAATCGATAACTTGATCAGTCCTAGGCAGAGCGAACGGATCTTTTGGACAAGCCTTGTTCATGGCAGTATAATCAACACACATCCTTAAATTAGTGGTGTCCTTTTTAGGGACCATTACAGGATTGGCCGACCACTTAGTTTGGACGACCTCTTCTATGAATCCGGCTAACTCAAGCCGCGCTAGTTCCTTAGCTATTGCCTTATGCTTTTCATCGCCGAAACATCATATGGACTGTGTGACGAGTTTAACATTCGGGTTTACATTTAAAGAATGCTCGGCAAGTTCCCTAGGTACTCCAGTCATGTCAGATGGCTATCATGCGAAGTATCTTGATTTGTTTTGAGGAAGTTGACGAGTGCACTTTCCTATGTGCTATCTAGGCCTATGCCTCTCTGGATCACCTTGGAGGGGTCGTCATCCTTCAACGACGTCTTCTTCGTCTCTTCTGATGCCTTGAACTCCGGATTCGGCTTTGTCACCTCCTTCTTTATTGCGGGCATCTCGGACGGATCTATGCTCTTCTTGATCTCCTGGTACTCCTGGGCGTGCAGCACAGCTTCAGCAAAGGCGGCATTTCCATCCTCGCATTCTCGTGCCTTCTTCGGGTCTCCCCTGATGGTGATTACGCCGTTGGGACCTAGAATTTTCATCATATTGTAAATGTAACATGGACGAGCCATAAAAGCCCAATAAGCCGGACGTCCGAATATAGTGTGGTACACGCTCTTGAACGGGACCACTTCGAAGGAAAGTGCCTCCGTCCGATAGTTCTTTGGAGTTCCAAAGGTAACATCCAAAGTGATTTCTCCTAGGGAATTGGCTTGTCTTCCTGGGACAACTCCATGAAAAATCACAGAGCTATGGTTCAGCTGAGTCTCCGAGATCTTCATCCGGTGTAGTGTTTCGATATAGAGAATATTGATACTACTGCCGCCGTCCATGAGGGTCTTGGAGAAACCATAGCCGTCAATAAGTGGATTGACGATTAAGGCGTATTTTCCTCGCCTGTGTAGCTTAGGCGGATGATCAGCACGGTCAAATGTGATTGCTACTTCAGGAACAGTACTCCTTGACCCCTCTGCTCTCCAGGAAAGCCTTGTTTCTTCCTCGCCATCGTCGCCACTGCAATCTCACACCTGCAACCTCCCCCTCCCCTCCACTACAATGGCGAACTACCCTTACGACCCCATCCCCCACCTCCCACCTGGCGCTGAACTCATCCAACCCTGCATTCATCGACGACGTCGAGGTTTTCACATTTTTAGTGGAGATGCTCTACTTCGATGCGACGACATGGCCATTGTCATCCTTGAGCCTCCATCTGACCCTGAGAAATTTACCGCGGATGCACATCTCATCAGGAAGTACTTCAACGACCGCGGCCTCGACATTCACAATTTCTCCAGGTCTGCCATGGGTACCGCTCTGGTACAGTTCACTGATTCTTGTGCTAGGGATACTGCTATTGAGCGTAGTACTTTCTTTGTTGGAGACAACATTCTTAGGGTGATCCCCCATAATAGAGGTCTGAACCATAGAAACATGACTTTTACACATGATGTCTGGTTGATGATGGTCAATTTCCCACAAGATGCATGGCTAGTTGATAAAGTTAGAGAATCTGTCAGCGAATTTGGAAAGTCTTAGTCTGGAACAGAGATTTTTCTAACAGAGCTAGAGTCCTGGTTAAAGTCAGAGTGCCAGATATGCTTGAAATCCCTATTAGCCTGGTCCTAGGAGACAATACCAGTGATGAAGGACATGGGCATTCCTGGACTATGGTGATTTATGTGCTGCAGGCTAGAGTGATTGGTGGACTTGGTGGTGATGAGGACCCTCTTCCACCTGATGGTGGTAACCCACACCCCATGCCCCAACCATTTGGTGGACACTGGGATGATATGGTACATGACCATGTTCCTGAAGAACCAGCTAATGCTGCACCTGTGATACCCAATGTTGTAATACCATTTGGAAATGCTGCACCTGCTACTGACATTGAACCAATGATTGCTACCCCTCCCCAGCTCAGTCCTGCACATGCTGACCATATGGCTGAACTTGAACCAATGATGGAAGCTGTGGATTCTTTCAATGCCATCCATGGTCTGCTTACTGACTTGGTTAATAATGCACACACTACTCTGGGCAACACTGATATCTCTTGTATCCATGGTGCTGGATTCCAAATTCTTGATGTTGATACTGAACATGGAAAACAGAGGAAGTGTCTTCTGAAACTTTATGCAACTACACCTCATGTGCCTGCTTCATCAACTGTTTGCATCACTAAAATCTCTAACAATATTGTGCAAACCCCTCTAGATACATTTATTGATGGATCTACTACTGCCAATGAAGACTACATCTCTCTGGTGACCAAACGCAAATTACTGGCTCCAAAGGATGTGACTGCTGTCAGACGCAGTAAAAGGATTGCCAACCAATCAGTGGGGTTCAAGAACAAAGATGCTGCAGATAAATCCCAAGAGAAAGAATGTTCATCCCTGGTCAATACCTCAGGAAAATCCAGGAAGGTGGCCAAGATCAAAGCTCATCCTCATGAGGTGGTGATCATGGATCAAGATGCCCCACCTCCACCTGTCCTCCCTGTTGACACCATCCAGTCTATTGGTATCAATCAATGCCTAATATCTCCTAGTGAGATCTCAGAGGACAAGCTCTTGTCAGAAAGTGGCTAATGTTACTACACCCCTCTGCATGTAATAATGTGTGTCATATATATTTAATGACACACAGTTTTATGTTTCTAAAACTTCTTCTACTTGATACTATCTAGCATGTAATAAGCACTTCCTTATTGCTCATGATGAGCAGAACCATATCCCTATATCTGCTTATATACCTAGATGTCTATTTATCACCTTTTATGCTATTTTCATCTTCAACACCTTTGTGGGATTTTCAATCTAGGGCCAAGATGATTTTTTTATTTCCATTTGATCAGCCAGCTATCCCCAATTTATACCTGATTAACTATGTTGATCAGAACCTGTGGTACCCTCATATTTTGAATTATGAATAGGAACTGGATGATTCTTGACTGGAATGTTAGAGACATCAATTCTGATCTGAGGCATGATCAACTTAGAGAAAAAGTTAACTCTTGCAATTGTGATATTATCTGCCTCCAAGAAACTAAAAGGGAAGAATTTGAACACTCATATTTAAGGAAGTTCTGTCCCAGAAGATTTTCTCACTTTGCATTTTCTCTTTCACTTGGCAATTCTGGAGGATTAATTACTATTTGGAATGATAGCCTTTTTTCTAGGGAGCTTCTTAGTCAATCGAAATTTCACCTAACTATGGCTTTTACATGTAAACACTCTGGTATCACCTGGATCTTGACCAATATTTATGGGCCCGCACACAATGAACATAGAGCTGAATTTTTCAATTGGATGCATAATATTGATACCTCCAATTACCCTTTCTGGATGCTAGTGGGTGATTTCAACCTCATTAGAAGCCCTGATGATAGAAACAGAGAGGGTGGTGATGCTCATAATATGATGCTCTTCAACAATGTGATTCAATCTCATGATCTTATGGAAGTCCCACTAAAAGGAAGAACATTCACCTGGAGCAACATACAAGACCCCCCTCTTCTTGAAAAGCTAGATTGGATTTTTACATGTCCTTCATGGACCACAACTTTCCCCAACACCATGGCTCACCCACTCTCTAGAATTGGATCTTATCATACTCCCATCAGTATCCAAGTGGGCACTTCCATACCTAAAGCTCAATTATTTAGATTTGAGAACCACTGGCTGGAATTTGATGGTTTCTATGATACTATGAATACCCTCTGGAACTCAGCTCCCTATTTACGGGATACTGCCCTTGCTATCAACTGCAAATTAAAACATCTCAGAGCTGGACTTAAAAAATGGTGCAAGAAGTTTTCAAACCTAAATCAGACTATTGAAAACTGCACATTTATCTTGGAATTACTTGAAGGAATTGAGGACTAGAGACCACTTGCTCTACATGAGAAGAATTTTCAAAAGATTTTGATGGATCATACCAATAAGCTCCTGGAGGCTAAAAGAATATATTGGAAAAGCAGAGCCAAAATCAAATGGGCCAAATTGGGAGATGAAAACACCAAAATTTTCCATGCTATGGCTACCCAGAGCTTCAGAAGAAATCTCATCACCCATATCAAATCTGAAGACAATTTGACTCTGACTGAGCATGAACTTAAAGCTGCTGCAATCTGGCAATCTTACAAACACAGACTTGGCACAAGTGAAAATATCACTAATGACATCAACCTTGATGAATTGATTGCACCTGGAAGTAACCTTCTACACCTGGATGATCCATTCACAAATGATGAGATTGAATCTGTGATCAAAGACTTTCCCTCTGATAAAGCACCTGGTCCTGATGGATTCAATGGTAAATTCCTCAAGAAATGCTGGCATATTATCAAAGAAGATTTTGTAAAACTGGTACAGGAGTTCTATGCTGAATCTGTAAATTTGAGTGCCATCAACACTGCTATTACTACTCTCATCCCGAAGATAAATGATCCTGAGACCATGAATGACTACAGACCCATATCTCTGGTTAGTCTTCCTCTTAAATTTATCACCAAGATAATGGCTAATAGACTCCAGAAGGTTATCAAACCTATTATACATAATAATCAATATGGATTTATTAAAGGGAAAAATATCCATGATTGCCTGGGATGGGCATTTGAATATCTTCACATCTGCCATGTGTCAAAGAAGCCAATTATTATTCTGAAGATTGATTATGAGAAAGCATTTGACAAGATTGAATATAATGCAATTATTAAAATGCTGAATGCCAAAGGTTTTGGCCCCAAATGGATTTCCCTGGTAAGATCTATACTGTACTCTGCATCCACCTCAGTGCTACTGAATGGTGTCCCAGGGAAAAAAATTGCTGTAAAAGAGGGGTCAGACAAGGAGACCCCTTGTCCCCCCTTCTATTTGTTTGCACTGCTGAATTACTACAGGAAATTGTCAATGATGCCTGGCACAGAAATGAAATCAGCCTGCCTCTTGATAATGACTATGGACAAAAATATCCAATTATCCAATATGCTAATGACACCCTCCTGATTATGCCTGCTGATAGTCAACAACTTAATAAGCTCAAGACCAGACTCCAACAATTCAGCAACATGACAGGGCTTAAGGTAAATTATGAAAAATCTACTATGGTGCCTATCAATATAACAGTGGATTTTGCATCCCAACTGGCTTCTGATTTTGGATGCAAATTGGAGAAATTGCCTTTCACCTACCTGGGTCTCCCTCTTGGTACCACAAGACCATCTATTGATAGCTTGATGCCCATTGTATCCAAATCTGACAGAAGATTATCTAGACTATCTTCCATACCATCTATTCAGTAAGACTCACATTACTGAATTTTGTATTAAATTCTATGCCGATCCATGCCATGTGCTCTATCAAAGTCCCATTAACAATTTTTACCCATTTTGAAAAGGGTGAAAGACAGTTCCTCTGGGCAGGAAAAGATATCCACAAACATGGCAAATGTCTTGCTAAATGGGACTTGATATGTAGACCAAAAGATCGAGGAGGTTTAGGAGTCATAAACCTCAGGGTACAGAACCAAGCTCTTCTATTGAAGAATATTCATAAATTCTACAATAGGGCTGATATACCATGGGTTGATCTTATTTGGAAAGCTTACTATCAAGTTGACTCTGCCCCACATTCAATGAATCATATTGGTTCTTTCTGGTGGAGAGACTGTATGAGTTATGTGGATATTTATAGAGATTTGACTCACTGCAAAATTGGCAATGGAAAATCTATGCTGCTATGGAAGGATCTATGGAAAGGTGAATGCTTTGAAGATAGATACCCACACTTACACTCTTTCTGCCACAATGATACTCTGACCATGGCCAAGGCAATCGCTGCAGCTGAAAGTGATTTCTATGAACTTTTTCAACTCCCCTTATCCATCATTGCTCATGAGGAGTTTACTGTTATGTTGGAAAATATCAGAAGCATAAACCACACAGACGACCATGATTCATGGTACTTTTCCTGGGGGGAGTCTTTCAAAACCAGAAATATCTACAGAGCACTCATTGGGGCACACCCAACACCAAAACCCATTCTGGATATTTGGAAATCATGTTGTCTTCCAAGACACAAATTTTTTGCTTGGCTGCTACTAAATAAGAGGCTAAACCCCAAGGATTTAATGACAAGAAAAAACTTCTTTGTGGAATTCAATGATTGTGTTATATGTGACACTTGTCCTCAGGAAACCCTGCTGCATCTGTTTTTTGAATGTAGTTTCAGCCAAGGGTTCTGGTGGGCCTTGGAACTTGAATGGAACACAGATATGGAGATTCATCAGATGATCAATGATGCTAGAAGTAGATTCAGTCCCAATTTTCTTATGGAAATTATCATCACTAGATGCTGGAGTATATGGGAGCAAAGAAATGGTTATATATTTTAGGGACCTAAATCCCTCAATCACTAGATGTATTTCTTTTTTTAAAGCAACCTTTACCTTGACTATGCATAGAGCTAAACCTAGTCTCAAGGAAGGTATGCAAGAGTGGCTTGACACACTATGAATGTAAACAACTATAATATCCCTATTGATTGAGCCTGGCTCAATCTTCTGTACATTATAAAAGTTATAAAATGACACAGTAGGGGACTTCCCTACTGTTTTTGTCAAAAACTTCCGACCAGTCCAGGTATTGGGGGACAGCCGGAACTATTGTGTTGATCTCATGTAGAACTTCTGTCTTGACCTTTGCTGGTTGAGAACCGAGGAAGGTGACATAAGTGTATTTTTCGGTCGGAAATTTTTCTTCCCTTCCGGCTTGGGATTTGAAGCATCGGCTTCCTCCATATTGGAATCTTCCTTGGTCTCTCTATCCTTTTCGGGATTCTTCTTTCCCTTTTTCTGCTTAGCTTTGTAGCCAACGGTATCATCTCTTTTAATGTCGTCATTGAAACTACACTCGGCGTTTGTGTGGGACGAGCCCCCATTGGCGTCTAAGTGATGCACACATGGGTTGTTGGCAATGTCAGCCCAAGTGTAGGTTTTGCCTGGTTGCTGGTCTCCTCTACCTTGAACTCTCGAAGTCCCACGGCCATGCCCACGGCCTCCGCCACGTCCTCCTCGTCCTCCAGACCCGAAAGTAGCAGTTACCACTGCCGTTTCGGCGTTAGGTTTCTCTTCCGAGGTATCTTTACGCTTCTGAGCTTGTTGCTTTGGTTGTTTTGCCGACTGTGGCACAGCTAGGGCGTTGAGTAATCCCTCCGCATCGTCGTCAGCATCTGCATACTTGCTCACTGTTTCTATCATCTCTCCCAAATCAGTGACTTTGTTGCACTTCAAGCGATGACGTAGTAAACCAATTGGGAGACCTACAATGGAAGCTTCAATCGCAGTTTGATCATTTACTCCTTCACAAGAGTTCTTGGTGTCAATCCATCATCCGAGGTAATCCCGGCAAGTTTCTCCGACTTTTTGGGTGCAACGCTGTAGGTCTCCGACCGTACAGGGCCTCCGATATGTGCCTTCGAAATTCCGAAAGAACGCACTTTGCATGTCATACCAGTTATGGATGGTGTTCTCCGGAAGTTCATTAAGCCATGATCGTGCTATCTTCCGCAACATGAGTGGGAGATATCGGGTTGCGACCAGGCTGTTTCCGCCTTTGGCAATGCAGCAAGCTTGGAAGAAATCCTGTAGCCAGGTATCTGGCCGAGCAATGCTGCCGTAGGCTTGGATATGTCTTGAGATAGCAAATCCTTCCGGGAATCTTGTAGCTCTTATGCGTGGTCGAAAGCACTTTGGGCCCACGTAGATATCATCATTTTCATAGCGCCGTGTCTCTATGTTGGAGTTGATCCTATGCCTTGCGTCGTGTCGGCTGCGGCTGTGGTGCCTTGGAGATGGACTTCGGCTTCTGCCACCACCTCCTCCACCACGACGCCCTCCGTTGCCTCCCTGGGGGCTGTTGTGATGACTGCTTGGTGGAGAGGGTGGAGCAGGTGGGTTATTTCTAGCTGATCGCCGGCCTCGATCCGGAAAGTCATTATTCCGGTTCCTGGGAGGGTCTTCATTGTGGCGACCTCCCTGTCGGCTTCTCTTGGCACGGTGTCCATCGTTCCTTCATCCGTCGTTCGGACGGCTTTCATGTCTAGGAGGTGGCATTCTTTGTCGATCCTCCTCCCAATGTTTGTCTTTATCATCGTCCCATGCGGTCTTTCGACTCTTGCCGGGGCGGGTTCCTCGGATTTAGTGCAGCAATTGCTTCTTGCTCCACGACTGGGTTGACTATTCACCAGTCATGGGCAGCTTTGTGGTGCTGTCCCGAAGATCCGGTTCTCGAGTAATTGTCCTCCCTGTGATCGAAACGGTGATGCTGCTCCACAATGCGTTGGGGTGTTACGTCAGTCCATGCCAGGTCTGTGCGACACTGGTCTAAATCAGAAACCAGCTTTTGACTTCTGGACATGGCGACCTTTTGCTGCTCTAGTCCCTTGTTGAGTAGTTTGATTCCCATCCGGATCTCCTCCGGGCCTAGATTAGCCGATAGAATCTCTTGGGCCGCCACGGTATTCTATACTGGGGTTGGATACACGCAATCCCCTTTGCTATCTTTCCGAGGCTTCCCCATCTCTTCTCTGCAAAGGTCGGCGTGGATCTACGAGAATTGGTTTTCATTAGTATGACGCTTCCTGGTCTTCTGGTATTGCCTGGAGTTGTACTTCCCCGCAGATGTTATGTGTTTCTGTTCCTTTTCAATGTTTTTGGCTTCATCGAGGAGTACTTGACGACGCGCTTCTAGGGCCTATGCCCTCTCGTCCAGTTCTTCAGCAGTAAGTTTGCAGCTGTAGGAATATGTGTGGTTAATGCAGCATCGATGAATTTATGTGCACCTTCAATGATCACGTGTCCATCCACCGGTTCTTCTTTTTTGGGCTCTTCTGGGATAAGCGCTCCATCCGAGTCCTCCTCGTATTCCTCGGCGATCACCTCTTCTGCCAGAGGGTCTTTTGCCGGGGTCTTGTTCTTCTTGTTCTTCTTCTTTGCCTTCTTGGCAGCACCGGTAGCAAAGACGGCTTTGGGTCCGTTTCGTGGAGTCAGGCTTTGGTCGATACTTTCAGACCTCTGGATATCGGGATTATCTCCGATTTCCATGTCATCCTGTGCTTTGGGAGAGTGTTCCCCGGATCCTTCGTCCATGGCTTCTCCTTCCTCTGCAGCTCTAGAGCTATACTCCTCTTCATATTCCGCAAAGAACTTTCAGAAATCTGCTGACGTCATCGATTCATCCGAGGATGCGGGTACGTCGGCGTTGTCTCCAGCACAGAGTCAGTGTTGTCTCTAGCATCGACAGAGCTGAATCTCGATCCCACATACCCGACGAAGTGCGATGCGTGCTTCCTGAGGTACCTGCGACTTTCGCGGTCAGCTTCGTCAAAACTTTTGATGGTCTCGAGAATTGCATCTACGCCCGAGTTTTGCATTATCATACGCCGCAACGTGTACCTCAGGAAAGGTCTGTCTGTCCCAGTGTCATCAGAGCCGGAATCAGTGTCATTGATATGCTCCTCCTGGATTTCGACTTCAGCGGGTGGGTCGATCTGGGATTCAGCCTCTCTAGGGAGATCCACTCCAGATTCGACTTGGACTGGGAGGTCTTCTTCAGGCTCGGATTTCTCCACTGTCTCCGCAACTAGTGCGGGCTGGGTGGGATAAGGGTTTTCTGAGATCCGGAATTCTGCCGCCTCCGCGGACAAAAGGGATCCAAAAGTTTCTCCTGCCTCTATCATCACCGTTGGGGTGGGTGGGACAGGTTCAGCAAAGCCGATGTAAACATCGATGTCGCCAAAAGACAGGATGGTGTAGGCAGTCACAGCCTCCCTAGACGGAATCCAGTTCTCGTCGAGAACGATGAGAGGGACGTCGCTGGCGTAGAGTATGCGACCGACGGCGATAGTCTCGCCGATTCCGATTCTTGCGGATTCCGCTTGGAACGCAGATCCGAAGCTCACTTGCCCCATGGTAGGCGGCAACTCTTGTCGGATTGATGACAAGTACGCCATGAGGGGTTCCTCGAGGCATGCGGAAGAGAGGGGTGTTATACATACGGTGTTCCGGGATGGTGAGCACTCAAGGTATCCTAGGTTCAAATTCGCCGGCTTTGGACGGATCCTACTCCTGCTAGCAATCCAGTAATACGACAGAGCCGGAATATGGGTTACAAGGGTTTGCCTGTGCGAGTTGAGATTGTAGACTATTGTAGGTGCCCTAAAGGCTCTCCCTAGGACGGCTTATATAGATATCCGGCCTAGGGTTTACAAGAGAGATCTGTCCAGCCACGACTAAGAGTCGGCTACAGAGTACATCTTGAACTACAAGTAACACTATGGGCCTAAGTCGGTAAGTCTTATGAGCCTTCCCGTAGCCATATTGGACTCCATCTCTTCTCCCTGACTGGGCCGCCCGAGAAGCAAAGATCTAACCCGAAGTGGGCCACCCTGGTCAGTGAGGATTGTGAGGATAACCGGAAAGTATATCCCCAATAGCTATCGTCAGATTGATGACAAGTACGCCATGAGGGGGTCCTCGAGGCATGCGGAAGAGAGGGGTGTGAGATGTACGGTGTTCCGTGATGGTGATCACACAAGTTTACCCAGGTTCGAATCCGCCAGCTTTGGACAAATCCTATTCCTGCTAACAATCCAGTAATACGGCAGAGCCGGAATATGGGTTGCAAGGGTTCGCCTGTGCGAGTTGAGATTGTAGACTATTGTAGGTGCCCTAAAGGCTCTCCCTAGGACGGCTTATATAGGTATCCGGCCTAGGGTTTACATGAGAGATCTGTCCGGCTACGACTAAGAGTCGGTTACAGATTACATCTTAAACTACAAGTAACACTATGGGCCTAAGTCGGTAAGTCTTATGGGCCTTCCCATAGCCGGATTGGACTCCGTCTCTTCTCCCTGACTGGGCCGCCCGTGAAGCAAAGCTCTAACCCGAAGTGGGCCACCCTAGTCAGTGAGGACTGTGAGGATACCCGGAAAGTATATCCCCAACAGCTGTCGTCAGATTGATGACAAGTATGCCATGATGGGGTCCTTGAGGCATGCGGAAGAGAGGGGTGTGAGACGTATGGTGTTCCGGGACGGTGAGCACACAAGTTTACCTAGGTTCGAATATGCCGGCTTTGGACAGATCCTACTCCTGCTAGCAATCCAGTAATACGGCAGAGCCAGAATATGGGTTGCAAGGGTTCGCCTGTGCGAGTTGAGATTGTAGACTATTGTAGGTGCCCTAAAGGCTCTCCCTAGGACGGCTTATATAGATATCCGGACTAGGGTTTATAGGAGAGATATGTCCGACTATGACTAAGAGTCGGTTACAGAGTACATTTTGAACTACAAGTAACACTATGGGCCTAAGTCGGTAAGTCTTATGGGCCTTCCCGTAGCCGAATTGGACTCCATCTCTTCTCCCTGATTGGGCCGCCCGTGAAGCAAAGCTCTAACCCGAAGTGGGCCACCCTAGTCAGTGAGGACTATGAGGATACCCGGAAAGCATATCCCCAACACCAGCCCTCGGAAGTCTCCAAGATCCAAAGTCGGATTCATCATTGTCTAGCTTGATCTTTGGCTTGCAGAATCTTGAAGGGTTCCTGAAACTTCACAACAAAAAATACGATCCGGGTCTTAAAAATAAGTCGTACCTATCAACATGCTACTCGGACTTTCCAGCTTGATTTCAAACTAAGACGGAACTTGGTATCTGACGTCATCTGACACTCGTCATGGTCAAGTCACGTCATCTGACAAACATCTTGTCAGCACGACCGTTGGTGGGTCCGTTGTTCGCGGAACCGGGGCGTCGTTTTAATGTGTACACGGAGATCGAGGCGACGTAATCATCACGTGGGTCCTTCCCAATTCCTTCCATGATGCGTGCCATTTACATAGTGCGGTTTGCACGAATCTTGGCGTGGGTAGGTGGTTATAAGGGGTGAGGATTCTCCTTCTCCTCTCTTCACCTGTTCCCTTGCCGTTTCTTCTCCTCCACATATCCCCAGCACACAGAGCCTTCCTTCCTCCCAGATTTCCTAGCACCGCCCATCTAAGGTCACCGGCGCACCGGAGAAATGGCTTCTTCTTCCTCTTCCGGCTTGGCGGTGGCGGCAGAGAAGGAAAGCAACCGGGGAATCTGGATCCCGTGCCTCCTCGACGATGAGAAACTCCAAGTCGTGGAGAATGAAGGTCTCCTCCGCGCCGGCGACTGGCGGAGCGGCTTCAGCAAAACCATCTCCCACCCGCGCACCGATGAGCGGGTCCACTTCGGCACCCACCTCGATAGTGGTTTGTCCTTCCCTTCCTCGGAATTCTTTTCTGAGGTGATTGATCACTACGGTGTATAACTCCACCATCTTCCCCCGAACTCTCTCTTAGAGATGAGTCTTACGCAGCTTTGTGCGAGGGGTATCTCGGCATTAGGCCGAGTCTCACCTTGTTTCGTTTCTACTTCCATGTTCGTAGAAACTCTATCACTGTCGGTAATCCGTATATTACCGGCACTATTAGCCTTTCTCTTAGACACGAGCATAGTTATCCTCGCATTTCTGCCAGTGACTCGGTCAAACAATGGCCAGCCACTTTCTTCTACCATAAGGATATTCTTTCTCCCGGTGTCGGCTTTCATTGATGGAGCCGCCACAGCCCAACTGCCTTGGGACGAGGCCCCTCCGGCTCTTAGTGACGATCTGATCCTCGCTAAGAGGCGGATCGAATATCTGATAAAACACAAGGGCTTGAAAGGATCCGACCTAGTCCAATGCTAGGTCACACGTCGGATCCAGCCTCTCCAACACCACGGCGACCGTCTGATGCACACCATCACGGCGTCAAAGAACGACTCCCTCGGCATCAGTCCTAAGGCTTTAAAGCCACATGATTATATAATCTAGATTAAATGGCTGATCAAGGAGCGGATTGAAAGGAAGATTCCGGACATGTCTTTGGACATGCATATAGTGGAAGACCCTTTGGTTCTGGTAAGCTTCAATAATAAACCCTTTTACTTGTTCCATCTTTTAAGTTATCTCGTAGTACTGAGATGTTTTCCTCTTTTCAGCTTGCCGACCTCCCCGAGTCGGAATTTGCTCTACTCGAGGAATATCCTCCAGAGTTTTCTCAGGAGGCGGAACTGGTCCCACTGCCGGACATTGTGCCCAGGAAGCGCAAGGCTCCGACAATGGCTGTCGGCACAAAGGAGGTGCCCGTCGTGAAGAGGTAACTTTCAACACAACTTTCGCCTTTGTACCTTACTCGAATTTTTTTCCAAGATGTAATGTTTTTCATTCTATTAAATTCTCAGAGCTAAGCAGCTCATCAAGGGCAAGGGGAAGGGAACTTCTTCAAAGCCCATGCGACAGACGAAGATGACCATAGCTTCTCCTGCCGTGGCTCCTCCGACTCCTACCCCGCAACCCTCTGCAATGCCGGTGATTACTCCTTCGCCGGCTGTCGCGGAAGATCCGGCTCCTACTATGGGGCCAGCGACCCTTGAGTCGCAGACTGACGCCATTTAGAGTGGCTCGAGTTTAGATAAGGGTGAACCCTCTTCGGGTAATGATCCCTCGGCAGAGACCTTTGCCGAAAACCTCCTTAACAATCCGGGGCTTGCCAAGTTTGGCCTGTCCCGGAAATCTGCGGAGGAGATCCAACAGCTGGCCTGGCAATGCCTGGAGAAGAGAAATCTCTCTGCCGAAGAAGAAGCGCAAGAGGCGGAGGACATCAAATACTCTGACCTTCTTGAACAAGTCCGTCTTCGCGACGAGGGACTTAGAGCTGGTGTGCTTCCACCACCTCCGGTCATTCCACTCACCCTCGCTAAGAAGGTTACCACCGAGGTGAACATGTGTCTGAGCAAGCTCACACATGAACATCATGTAAGTCTGAATTCCAACTCACGATTTTCTTTATTGCATTTCATATCATATCCTCTAGCCCCTAAGCATGAAGTAGGATATACGATCTGGGTTTATGCTTCCTTAGGATGCCAAAGAATGAACTAGTGTAGCCCCCAAGGCTCGTGCTGATATTAGTTAAAATATTAGCTCGAGTCTTCAGTAGACTTCTGACCCTGGGTATTCTGACTTACAGCAAGTTAATTCATATAACTAGGATTTGTTGAAGAACATCTGCAACAAGCAGAGAGAGATCAGAGCTCTCCGGCTTGAAAATGGTGAGCTGAAGGTCTCCAAGGATGAGGCCGAAGGTAAACATTCTGACTCTCAAATCTTGTCTTTGTGTTTTCATAGTCGAATATTTTTTCTGAACTGTTGTTCTTTTTTGACTTACAGCACTGGTAAAACAGTCCTGCGCTATGATTGAAGAGGCCGAGAACCTCAAAACCTTGGTGGTGGAGAACAAAGACCTTCGGCAAGAGCTGGATAAGCTTAAGGCGGATCATGAGAAGAGCATCGCTCAAGTTCTTGAACCCTCCTCCATGGCTACTGACGAGCGTGATCGTAAGATCGTAGCTCAAGATCAGAGAATCTCAGATCTCAACAACGAGCTATGCAGAGAGAAGGACCTTTCCGAGGCGCTCCGGGAAGAATTCTGAAGTCTTCGAGAAGAGAAGACCAAAGTTGACGATGTCATCTTCGGTATGTTTCCAACTTTCTGACTTGTGTATATTCTTCAACTTTTTTAACGTCAGATTTCCTTAACTATTTTTATATGTATAGTTCCTCTTAACTTGACAGACTCTGCGTCCACCGAGCCCCGCACCCGTCGACTTACCCAAGTCGGTGATTTGCTTCATGACTTCCGCCAATCCCTTGAGGATATTGGCGAAGGTCTCAAGATTCCGGACATGCATAGCATGTCGGATTTTTAGGTGCGGGACAAAGCGAAGGATATGCCACAACTTATCCAAGACTGGAATATGTCCTACACCCGATCCGCGGTGCAGAACCCTCTCACCATGGTCATGAGCCACCATGGAAGCATGGAGATATGGCAAGTGACCAGAGGATACTCTATAGTGGATGAAGACGGACAGGAGCAAGACATCAAGGCCATCATGGACTCCTGCGCCGGATATGGGTGTCGCGTGGCTGACTTAGCCAGCTACGACACTCCCTTCTTCACTCGCGTAGATACACCGCCTCCACCTCTGGAAGAAGCAGCTGAACTTTCCGACGATGAACAGACCGTATCGGATCTGAACATCTCGGATCTTTATCAAACTGGGGCCGATGCGTCCAGCGAGCCGGCAGCTCCTGCATCCTCCCCTGCATCATAAATTATTAGAAGCAAATGTATTATTCCGAGAAACATTTATGGGTCTGTAAAATATGCAATATTATAATTTATCTAGTGCTAAGCTTTTGATCTATTCAGCACTTTTGGCTTTAAATTTTTGTGTGCCTGAAATGTTTACATAAGCACTTATACTTTTTCGTCTATACTCTTCGCTTAGCTGGCTTTCTGCCTCGTTCCTTTCGTGAGCCGGCTAAACCTTCTGCACGGAAACTTGGCTGAGCAACGGAGCTCAATTGCTAAACCAGTTTAAACTCGGAAACAAAGCCGGCTTCCAGTACCAAAAATTCACTACTCGGAAAATACATGTATCTGGCAATCACACAAATAACCAAAGTACAGACTAGAAACTTTAAAGTTATACCCGAAGGTAGCATTTTTAGAATCGGAAATCTAAACCAGAACAAACATGAGCATAAAGTACTTTCAAGTATTCTGGAATTTTCGACTATGACATGATCATTCGGAAATAAGATGGTAAAAACTTCTCATAAAAAACTTGAGGCAACCAATACTTTTATTTCTCAGAGAGCATGTACATATGTATGATTACAAAGAAGGATAAACTAAGAATAAAAGGGACGTAGCTGAGCAGTATTCCATGGTCTGTCTAACTCATCCGGATTTGTACTGCCTCCAGCTCTCTTTCTCTTCTTACTAGCAGGTCTTTCTTTGACTGGCCTCATGTCAGTTAAGTAGTAGGAACCATTGTGCAATACTCGACTAACTAAAAAGGGCCCTTCCCATACTGGGGAAAGTTTGTGCTTTCTTTGTTGCACAAGCCAGAGAATCAAATCACCTTTACTGAAAGATTTGTTTCTGACTCTCTGGCTATGATACTTGCGTAACTTCTGCTGATAGGTTGTTGATCTCATTTCAGCAATGACGCAAACTTCTTCGACTAAGTCAAGATCATTTTGTCGAGAAATCTTGGCATCGTCTTCGATATACGCGGCCACTCTAGGAGAAGTATGAATTAAATCACTAGGAAGAACTGCTTCTGCGCCATAGACCAAGAAGAAAGGTGTGTATCCGGTTGAAGTGTCCGGAGTTGTTCGTAAACTCCATATTACAGAAGGTAATTCCTCTGCTCAAGCCCTCGCAGCACGCCGTAGTGGTGCTTCGAGTCTCGGTTTTAGGACTTGTAGGATTAAACCATTTGCTCTTTCAACTTGTCCGTTAGCTTGTGGATGTGCGACTGACGTAATGTCGAGCCGGATATTTTGTTCATTGCAGAATTCGGCCAATTCTCCCATAGAGAAATTAGTCCTATTGTCCGTGATAATACTATGTGGATAACCATACCGGATTATAACATCCTCAACAAATCTTTTGGCTGTTGCTCCATCACAACTACTAACGGGTTTAGCCTCAATCCATTTTGTGAATTTATCCACCATTACTAAGAGGTGAGTAAATCCACTTGGAGCTCGTCTAAATGGTCCTACCATATCAAGCCCCCACACCACAAAAGGCCATGTTATAGGTATTGTTCGCAGCTGATCAGCTGGAATGTGAGCTTGTTTGGCGTACTTTTGGCAGCCTTTGCACATCTTGACTAATCGTTCGGCATCTTCCTGAGCCGTAAGCCAGAAAAATCCGTGTCTGAAAGCTTTTGCCACTAAAGATTTGGCTGCAGCGTGGTGACCACACTCGCCCTCATGGATTTCTCTTAGGATCTCCACTCCTTCTGGAGATACGCAGCACTGAAAACCCTAGAAACACTCCCCTTATGGAGCTCACCTTTAACTACAGTATAGGCTTTCACTCGTCGGATGATCTGCCGGCTCAGAACCTCGTCTTCGGGTAATTTTCCATCTACCAGATAGTTGATGACCCACAAGTATAGGGGGTGTATCGCAGTATTTTCGAGGGAAGTGAAACCCAATTTATTGATTCGACACAAGGGGAGCCAAAGAATATTTATAAGCCTTAACAACTGAGTTGTCAATTCAGCTGCACCTGGAAACAATCTTGCTCACAGCAGTTTATCAGTAGCAACAGTTTTTTAGTAGGAATAGTAAAGTAGCAGCAGTAGTAAAGTAAAGACAATAGTAACAATAGGATTCAAGTGCGGTAGGCATAGGGATGGATGGACGGGCGTTGCATGGACAAGACAATTCACATAGCAATCAGAACATAGGGCAATTGCAGATAAATAAGAAAAAGCACCCAAGTACTCGATAATCCTAGGCATGTGTTCCATATATAGTCATACGTGCTCGCAATGAGAACTTGCACAACATCTTTTGTCCTGCCAGCCCGTTTGCAGCGGGGCCTCAAGGGAACTACTAGCAATTAAGGTGCTCCTTTTAATAGAGCACCGGAGGAAAGAATTAACACTCCATGAACACATGTGATCCTCACATCAAAGCCATTCCCTCCGGTTATCCCGATTTCTGTCACTTCGGGGCCATTGGTTCCGGACAACAAGGTGTGTATACAACTTGTAGATAAGACCAAAAACAATACTATCATAATGAATCAATAATATGTTCAGATCTGAAATCATGGCACTCGGGCCCTAGTGACAAGCATTAAGCACAACAAGTCGCAACAAAGTCATAAAGCTTTAATAAAAGATACTAGGAACCATGCCCTAACAATCTGATGCCATTACATGACGATCTCATCCAATCCCTACCATCTCCATAGCCTACAACGGGGGATTAATCACTCATAGATGGGAGAAACATGGATGGTCGATGGAGAAGCGATGGTGATGATGATGGCGATGATCTCCTCCAATTCCCCGTCCCGGCAGGGTGCCAGAACGAAGTTTCTGGTGCTGTTTCATGGAATCTGGTGGTGGCGGCGGAGCGGAACTCCTTCTGGAAAAACGTCGAACCACCCGGAGTTTTTAGGTCAGAAGGCTTCTTATAGGCGAAGAAGGAGACCGAGGGGGTGCCTGGGGTCACCACACCATGCCCTGGCGCGACCAGGCCCAGCCCGCGCCTGGGGGGGTGTGGCCAACCCCTGGCCCTCTTCCATCTCGTATTCTGGCTCCTGGAGTCTTCTGAAAAAATCGGCACTTTGGCTTTTGTCCCGTCCAATTCCGAGAATATTCATTTTCTGGCTTTCCTGGAACCAAAAATAGCAGAAAACAGGTTGCTGGCACTTTGGCTCTTATTAATAGGTTAGTCCAAGAAATCATATGAAAAGTACTCCAAAATGTGGACAAAACACAAGAAAGTGGATAAAACTAAGCATGGAACATCAAAAATTATAGATACATTTGCAATGTATCAATAGTCAAGGTATGGTTGAGTCCAGCTGGGAATTATAGCCAGAACTGCTATTAGAGGTGAGTCGGATTTGGTCGGATATTCCTCATCCACTCCCTTTATTGAGGGAACTTTGAGGTGCCCGAAAAAAGCGCCATCTGGGACCTCTTTCCGTGCAGAGCCTATCCGAGATAATGCATCTGCTTCCTCGTTTTCTGCTCGAGGGATGTGTTGAACCTCAAACCCTTCGAACGATTTAGATAAATCATCCACGACAGCTTTATACGCTGCCATGTGCTTATTTGCATTACAAATATCCGACACTTGCTGAGCAACAAGATCCGAATCTCCATAACACATCAAATGTCGGATGCCGATATCCTTAGCAATCCGGATTCCATGTAACAGTGCTTCATACTCGGCAATATTATTTGTCGCCGTGAAGTGGATCTACAACACGTATAGAAGTTTATCTCCTTGGGGTGATTTGAGCACCACGCCAGCCCCCGAGCCCCCTCGAGCCTTAGACCCATCAAAGTAGAGGGTCCAATATTCCGACTCAGGGAGGGTCATATTATCCTTCATCTCTGTCCAATAAGCAACAAATTCGGCAAGGATTTGGGATTTGATTGCTGTCCGAGGTTTATACTCAATATCGAAAGCTGAAAGCTCTATGCCCCATTTGGCGACGTGTCCTGTGGCGTCACTGTTGTTGATTATATCTCTCATGGGAGATGTTCTCACCACGGTAATTGGATGCTCCTGAAAATAGTGTTGTAGCTTATGAGATGCTAGAAAAACACCATAAGCCAGCTTTTGATAGTGCGGATACCGCTGTTTTGATTCTGTTAGGACTTCGCTGACAAAGTACGTCGGACGCTGCACTAAGTGTTCCTGATTTTCCTCCGGGCACTCCACCACCATGACGATACTAACGACTTTGTTCGTCGAAGCAAGATAAAGCAACATCGGTTCCTGTGGTTCCGGTGCAACAAGGATAGGAGCAGATGAGAGTACTTTCTTCAGGTCTTGTAATGCAGCTTCAGCTTCGTCAGTCCACACAAAATCCTTGGTCTTTTTCAAGAGTTTGTATAATGGTGCGGCTCTTTCACCGAGCCGGCTTACAAACCGGCTGACTCCAATGATGCAACCAGTTAGTCTTTGTACGTCCTTCAAGCGAGTTGGCCTGGAAATATTGAGTATAGCTTTGATTTTGTCCCGGTTCAACTCTATGCCTCTTTGGGACACGATGAAACCTAAGAACTTTCCGGCTAGGATTCCAAAGAAGCATTTCTTCGGATTAAGCATAATGTTGTATTTTTTGTAGATTGGCAAATGTTTCCTCCAAGTCGGAAATCAGCGTTTCCTTCTTTTTGGACATCACCGCAATGTCATCCACGTATGCATGTACATTGCATCCGAGTTGGTCGTGGAGGCAACGCTCCATCTGCGCTGGTAGGTAGCTCCTGCATTCTTCAGCACGAAAGGCATCGTAACAAAACAGAAGGTTCCGAAAGGGGTTATGAATGAGGTTTTGACTTTGTCAGATTCCTTCATCCAGATTTGGTGATAACTGGAATATGCGTCGAGAAAACAGAGGAGTTCCGAGCCTGCCGTAGAATCGATAACTTGATCAATCCTAGGCAGAGCGAACGGATCTTTTGGACAAGACTTGTTCAAGGTAGTATAATCAACACACATCCTTAAATCAGTGGTTTCCTTTTTAGGGACCATTACAGGATTGGCCGACCACTCAGTGTGGAGGACCTCTTCTCTGAATCCGGCTAACTCGAGCCGCGCTAGTTCCTTAGCTATTGCCTTACGCTTTTCATCGCCAAAACGTCGTAAGGACTGTTTGACGGGTTTAGCATTCGGGTTTACATTTAAAGAGTGCTCGGCAAGTTCCCTAGGTACTCCAGTCATGTCAGATGGCTGCCATGCAAAGATATCTTGATTTGTTTTGAGGAACTTTACGAGCGCGCTTTCCTATGCGCTATCTAGGCCTACGCCTATCTGGATCACCTTGGAGGGGTCGTCATCCTTCAATGGCGTCTTCTTCGTCTCTTCTGATGCCTTGAACTCCGGATTTGGCTTTGTCACCTCCTTCTTCATTGCGGGCATCTCGGACGGATCTATGATCTTCTTGATCTCCTGGTACTCCTGGGCGTGCAGCATGGCTTCAGCAAAGGCCGCATTTCCATCCTCGCATTCCCGCGCCTTCTTCGGGTCTCCCCTGATGGTGATTATGCCGTTGGGACCTGGAATTTTCATCATATTGTAAATATAACACAGACGAGCCATAAAAGCCCAGTAAGCTGGACGTCCGAATATAGCGTGGTACACGCTCTTGAACGGGACCACTTCGAAGGAA
Organism: Avena sativa; assembly: GCA_916181665.1. Taxonomy (NCBI): domain Eukaryota; kingdom Viridiplantae; phylum Streptophyta; class Magnoliopsida; order Poales; family Poaceae; genus Avena; species Avena sativa. The sequence goes on along the minus strand of OV702289.1, from coordinate 130,733,405 downwards.
AGTGCCTCCGTCCGATTGTTCTTTGGAGTTCCAAAGGTAACATCCAAAGTGATTTCTCCCAGGGAATTGGCTTGTCTTCCTGGGACAACTCCGTGAAAAATCACAGAGCTATGGTTCAGCTGAGTCTCCGAGATCTTCATCCGGCGTAGCGTGATACATTGCAAATGTATCTATAATTTTTGATGTTCCATACTTGGTTTTATCTACTTTCTTGTGTTTTGTTCCAACTTTGGAGTACTTTTCATATGATTTCTTGGACTAACCTATTAACAAGAGCCATAGTGCCAGCTGCCTGTTTTCTGCTGTTTTTAGTTCCAGGAAGTCAGAAAATGAATATTCTCGGAATTGGACGGGATAAAAGCCAAAGTTATTATTTTCCCGGAAGACTCACGGAGCCAGAAGGAGAGTCGGAGAGGGGCCACAGGGTGGCCACACCACCCCTTGGTACGGGCAACCCTAGGCCACGCCAGGGCATGGTGTGGGCCCCCTGGCTGGCCACCGACCTTGCCCCTTCGCCTATATATTCCTCCTGAGGCAAAAACCCTAGATCGTCAATCAGAAATTCACGAAAAGTTCTGCAGCACCGCCGCCACCGAAGGGGAGATTCGGGGGACAAAAAGTCTCTGTTCCGGCACCCTGCCGGGACGGGGAAGTGCCCCCGGAGCCATCTCCACCACCATCTCCATCACCATTGCTGATTCCCATGATGATGAGGGATTAGTTCTTCCTCGAGGCTAAGGTTTCTACCGGTAGCTATGTGTTTATCTCTCTCTATGCATGATCTTATTGAGATCATGAGCTTTGTAATCAAGTAGATATACCTTTCTACTCAAGTGCTTTATTATATCTCTGCTCTCCCCATGTGTGTGAAAGTGACAGCGTGCACACCATGGTGGCACTTAGGCTAGAGATTACAAATACTTGTTATGAGTTATATTTGGAGTTGGATGTCTTTATGAAATTCTGGTGTTTGTTGGACTCATCTAGTACTCAAGGTGACAGTTGGGGTTTTCTAGATGGGAAAGATGAACTTTGAGGTGTGTTTTTATAGCCCTACCAACGATTAGAGCGTTTAGCCGGAGAGTAGTTAAGAGTAGTATCATGAAGATATTTATATGAAAGTGTTCACTAGTGAAAGTATGATCCCTAGGACTTGTTTCTAAGCATTGGTACACTATTTGCTACTAGATCTGTTACATGTTTGCTTGCTTCCATCTTTATTTCAGTTTTACTTTAGTCTTTCCCACGTCAACCACACGCCAACAAGCTATTTTCTGGCACCGTTACCACTTATAATTATCTATACCACTTGTATTTCACTATCTCTTCGCCGAACTAGTGCACCTATACACCTGACAAATGTATTGGGTGTGTTGGGGACACAAGAGACTTCTTGTATCTTCATTGCAGGGTTGCTTGAGAGGGGATACCTTTGACCACTTCCTCCCTGAGTTCGATAAACCTTGGGTGATCCACTTAAGAGAAAACTTGCTGCTGTTCTACAAACCTCTACACTTGGAGGCCCAACAACTGTCTACAAGAATAGAAGTGCGTAGACATCAAGCTATTTTCTGGCGCCATTGCCAGGGACGAAGAAGAAGAAACTCCCACATCAACACCGCACCAGAAAAGCTATTTTCTGGCGCCGTTGCTGGGGAGGTAAGGTCAAAGGTATTCACACCGGAGGATTAAAGAAGAAGAACCTCCCACGGCAAACGCCTATTTTCTGGTGTCGTTGCCGGGGAGGTAAGGTAAAAGGTACTCACATCCTCCGGTGTGATTGCTCGAAGTTATTTCCTTTAGATTCTGCAATTTTTTCTTTTTGTTTCTTGTTTTCACTAGTTAGGCTTAATGGAAAACAACAAAAAAATTAGAGAGCTTTATAGTATTTATCTTGAGTTAGGACATGAAGTGTTTGAAGAGAAAATTAAAAAAACTATGGAACTTTATTTGCATGCTAATAGAAATGTTGTTAGTATGAATTCTTTGGACACCATTATTGCTAATGCTATGGAAAAGTCTAAGCTTGGGGAAGCTGGTTTTGCTGAGCATGATATTTTTAGTCCCCCAAGCACGGAGGAGAAAATTTACTTTGATGATACTATGCCTCCAATATATGATGATTACAATGATGAATATGATATTTTCAGTCCACCTACTATTGAGGAGGAAATTAATTATGACTACAATATGCGTCGTATATTTGATGATTATGGTGATGAGAATAATAATGATAGCTATTTTGTTGAATTTTCTCCTACTATGATTAATAAGAATGACTATGCTTATAGGGAGAATAATAATTCTTTTATGCATGTGGCTCATGATAAGAATGTTTTATGTGATAGTTATATTGTTAAATTTATTCATGATGCTACTGAAAGTTATTATGAGAGAGGGAAACATGGTTTTATGGATCTCAATAATATTAAGTTTCCCCTCTTTGTGTTGAAATTTTTGAAGTTGCACTTGTTTTGATTTACTATGCTTGTTGCTTTGTGCTTTCATGACTTGTTTCTTTACAAGATTCCGATGCATAGGAAGTGGGTTAGACTTAAATGTGTTGTGAATTTGCTCATTGATGCTCTCTTTTACTTCAATTCATATTTATTATGTGAGCATCTTCTCAAACTATCATGCCTAACTTAAAGGCGTTAAAGAAAAGTACTTATTGGGAGATAACCCAAAAGTTTTAGATGAGTCTTGGAAGTTATTACCTCTGTAATAACTGCTCCTTATCCTTTTTATTTGCTTTTTGTGCCAAGAGTAACCTCTAATGAGAGAGAAGTAATGATTGGGAAAGTTGCTGTCCCGAAACAGATTTATGTACTTTACCGTAAAAATTCATGTAAAATCTCTGTATGTCCTTTTGAGGCGTCAATTTTTGTGCTTCTGCCCCAGGGTGTTATCTAACTTTCGTTAGTTCAACACTTTTCGATTTGAGCAACAGAAGGTCTTCGAAAAAATTCGTATTTACCTGCTGGTCTGTTTTGACAGATTTCTGCCATTATTTGCATTTGCTTCTTGTTGGTTCCTATTTGAGTTCTTTTGGGGAATTGAGCTTTTTGAGGGAATTGCTACAGTATCTTGTGTTTTATTGGAAGTTTTATTGGTGTTGAAACTGAACCCAAAGACCTATTATCTTGAGTGCACTAATGTTGCTAATAAAGATTGTGTGAAGTTTTGTATGAAGGAAAAATTTCAGGTGTATGGAAGGAATGAGTAATGAGATGAAGGATGGACTAAAGCTCAAGCTTGGGGATGCCAAGCGTGTCACTCCAAGAAATATACAAGAAGTACAAGCGTCAAAGCATGGGGATTTCCAAGGCATCCCCCTCTTCATCAATAAAAATCCCAGGTTTCTTCCAAACGCTCCATTTTTATTGTTTCATGCACAGTTGTGTTGTTCTTGGAGCGTCTTATTTTTCGTTTTTCGTTTTGGTTTTTCATTTGCTTAGTTTTCTGAATAAATTGATTGGACCCCCTCTTTCATACATTGGTTTTCAAATAGTTTGGTTTGGTTTGGAAAAGAGTAGGAAAGTTCATGCTTAAGTGTTAAAGAAAGCTTGTTTTTGACTGTGGCCTATGCTTTGTCATGTCATGCTTGATATTGTTTTGGCTTTATGCTTAGTATTCTTTGTTGTAGCATGACTTGTTATAAACAATTGAGATTGCTTAATGTGCCTTGGATGAATCATGCGTTGTTTTAGCATATTAAAGCATAGTATAGTGGTATTCTCCTTTGATGCTTTATTTGGGTTGACTTGGCACATGCTCACACCATGTTATGACTATCCCAAGTCACCATAAGCCTTTATGATCCTTTAGTTTTCAACTTGTAGTATCACTTTATGCTTTGATCAATGATGTTTTGTCGCTCTGCATGATTATGGCCATTATTGCTCTCTTAGTTTGTCGCTCCTAGTGGTTTGCTAGCCTCCGCAACCAAGTATGAGTTCCACTCATGCATCCAACTCCCTAAACCAAGTTATTCCAAAGAGTCCACCATACCTACCTACTAGCATATGCTATTCCAAGTATATTCATGCTTTTATCTACCTTCCAAATTAAACTTGTTATGAGAAAACTAGTGATTAAAGCTCTCACGAACTTGATGGCACACTTTACTTTTCTTGCCCTTAATAAACTTGAACCATTGTGTCGTCTATGTTGTATATGCTTGCACTTATTTATTGGGGATTAGCAGAACCATGCTGTCATGGAGAACGCTTTCAACATTGCACGGGTACTTTGTACCTAGTTGATATCATGCTCTTTTGTCTATGGATGTCGTCGGTGTGAAATGAAAGGGGAGCTTGTAAGTCCATGGAGTTATGTATATGTGTTAGAGAAACGCCTAGGCCGTTGGTCTAATCCATGCTGACATGGTGGAAACCTGTAGTGTAACCATAATGAGCTGTCTATGAAGCATTCTTCTTATAAAAAAAGAGTCCTATATTGAGAAAAAAGAGAAAAGAGAAAAGAGAAAAAAAATGATATTATGAAAAGAGGAAAGAGAGAAAAAAGCACCATATTCCCATGGTAAATAAGAAGATTGCTGAGATGCTCGTTGTCTGCTTGCCTTGTCATTTTGATATGGGGATTATTCCGTATCATCGGGCAAGGGGTACCCCGTTGGCGGTTCTCTATGATACACATGTACTTACAATGACAAGAACTTACCGGTGACTAAACTTGAGTAGCATAAGGAGCAGCCCTCGTATACAAGGGACATGAGATTTCTAACTTATACTTCGTCAAGCATGTACACCATAGTTTGTTCACTTTAACCTTAATCACTTCAAGATGCTTATGATAGGGGCAATGAGAGCTGAAAGCTATAAGTACCATAATTTTTGGAAGCTCTTTATGAGACTTGAATCCCTACTTCCTTTTATAAAGGCCTTTCTTCCACCATTATATTGAGTCTCCACCTTCTACTTTTATGCACCTACTTTGAGAGCATAGTGGCCATTCTTAGTTCTATGTGCATTGTCCCAAGACTAGTTGATTGATGCATATCTTGATATTGCTTGTTTTAAATTATTTGTATCTAGTCACTCTTATGAACTTTGAAGGTGTCCTATGCATTTATATTTGCTACTCTATGAGGGACAAGCTGAATACTATTATGCTATGTTTTCTTTATGTGAATCAAACAAACGTCTTGCAAAGCATTGTTATTCATGAATCTTTTGTTTGTGCCTTTTCATGTTGCATCATAGTTTCTTTGTATTATTGCTAGAACTTTGTCTTTCATGTTATGATAGAAGTACTATGATCCCAGCTTTGAATGTTTTACAAATACTTTGATCAAGTCTTTGATGGTGCATGTCACCTCAAAAATTATTCTTTCTTTTTATCACTTACCTACTCGAGGACGAGAAGGAGTTAAGCTTGGGGATGTTGATACATTGCAAATGTATCTATAATTTTTGATGTTCCATGCTTGGTTTTACCTACTTTCTTATGTTTTGTTCCAACTTTGGAGTACTTTTCATATGATTTCTTGGACTAACCTATTAACAAGAGCCACAGTGCCAGCTGCCTGTTTTCTGCTGTTTTTGGTTCCAGGAAGTTAGAAAATGAATATTCTCGGAATTGGACGGGACAAAAGCCAAAGTTATTATTTTCCCGGAAGACTCACGGAGCCAGAAGGAGAGTCGGAGAAGGGCCATAGGGTGGCCACACCACCCCTTGGCGCGGGTAACCCTAGGCTGCGCCAGGGCATGGTGTGGGCCCCCTGGCTGGCCACCGACCTTGCCCCTTCGCCTATATATTCCTCCCGAGGCAAAAACCCTAGATCGTCAATCAGAAATCCACGAAAAGTTCCGCAGCGCCACCGCCACCGAAGGGGAGATTCGGGGGACAGAAAGTCTCTGTTCCGGCACCCTGCCGGGACGGGGAAGTGCCCTCGGAGCCATCTCCATCGATCTCCACCACAATCTCCATTACCGTTGCTGATTCCCATGATGATGAGGGATTAGTTCTTCATCGAGGCTAAGGGTTCTACCGGTAGCTATGTGTTCATCTCTCTCTCTATGCATGATCTTATTGAGATCATGAGCTTTGTAATCAAGTAGATCTACATTGCTACTCAAGTGCTTTATTAGATCTCTGCTCTCCCCATGTGTGTGAAAGTGACAGCGTGCACACCATGGTGGCACTTAGGCTAGAGATTACAAATACTTGTTATGAGTTATATTTGGAGTTGGATGTCTTTATGAAATTGTGGTGTTTGTTGGACTCGTCTAGTACTCAAGGTGACAGTGTGGGGTTTTCTAGATGGGAAAGATGAACTTTGATGTGTGTTGTTATAGCCCTACCAACGATTAGAGTGTTCATCCAGAGAGTAGTTAAGAGTAGTATCATGAAGATATTTATATGAAAGTGTTCACTAGTGAAAGTATGATCCCTAGGACTTGTTTCTAAGCATTGATACACTGTTTGCTACTAGATCTGTTACATGTTTGCTTGCTTCGATCTTTATTTCAATTTTACTTTAGTCTTTTCCCACGTCAACCACACGCCAGCAAGCTATTTTCTGGCACCGTTACCACTTATAATTATCTATACCACTTGTATTTCACTAACTCTTCATTGAACTAGTGCACCATACACCTGAAAAGTGTATTGGGTGTGTTGGGGACACAAGAGACTTCTTGTATCTTGATTGCAGGGTTGCTTGAGAGAGGATACCTTTGACCACTTCCTCCCTGAGTTTGATAAACCTTGGGTGATCCACTTAAGGGAAAACTTGATGCTGTTCTACAAACCTCTGCACTTGGAGGCCCAACAACTGTCTACAAGAATAGAAGTGCGTAGAGATCATAGCGTTTCGACATAGAGAATATTGATACTACTGCCGCTGTCCATGAGGGTCTTGGAGAAACCATAACCGTCAATAAGTGGATTAACAATTAAGGCGTATTTTCCTCGCCTGTGTAGCTTAGGCGGATGATCAGTGCGGTCAAATGTGATTGCTACTTCCGACCAGTCCAGGTATTGGGGGACAGCCGGAACTATTGCGTTGAGCTCATGTAGAACTGCTTTCTTGACCTTTGCTTGTTGAGAACCGAGGAAGGTGACATAAGTGTCTTTTTTGGTCGGAAATTTTTTCTTCCCTTCTGGCTTGGGATTTGAAGCATCGGCTTCCTCCATGTTGGAATCTTCCTTGGTCTCTTTATCATTTTGAGGATTCTTCTTTCCCTTTTTCCGCTTAGCTCTATAGCCAGCGGTATCATCTCTTTTAATGTCGTCATTGAAACGACACTCGGCGTTTGTGTGGGACGAGCCCCCATTGGCGTCTAAGTGATGCACACATGGGTTGTTGGCAATGTCGGCCCAAGTGTAGGTTTTGCCTGGTTGCTGGTCTCCTCTACCTTGAACTCTCGAAGTCCCACGGCCACGCCCGCGGCCTCCGCCACGTCCTCCTCGTCCTCCAGACCCGAAAGTAGCAGTTACCACTACTGTTTCCGTGTTAGGTTTCACTTCCGAGGTATTTTTATGCTTCTGAGCTTGTTGCTTTGGTTGTTTTGCCGATTGTGGCACAGCTAGGGCGTTGAGTAATCCCTCTGCATCGTCATCAGCATCTGCATACTTGCTGGCTGTTTCTATCATCTCTCCCAAATTAGTGCCTTTGTCGCACTTCAAGCGAGGATGTAGTAAACCAATTGGGAGACCTGCAATGAAGCTTCAATCACAGTTTGATCATTTACTCCTTCACAGGGGTTCTTGGTGTCAATCCATCGTCCGAGGTAATCCCGTCAAGTTTCTCTGGCTTTCTGGGTGCAACGCTGTAGGTCTCCGACCGTACAGGGCCTCTGATATGTGCCTTCGAAATTCTGAAAGAACGCACTTTGCATGTCATACCAGTTATGGATGGTGTTCTCCGGAAGTTCATTAAGCCATGATCATGCCGTCTTCCGCAACATGAGTGGGAGATATCGGGTTACGACCAGGTTGTTTCCGCCTTTGGCGATGCCGCAAGCTTGGAAGAAATCCTGTAGCCAGGTATCTGGCCGAGCAATGCCGTCGTAGGATTGGATATGTCTTGAGATAGCAAATCCTTCCGGGAATCTTGTAGCTCTTATGCGTGGTCCTAAGCACTTTGGGCCCACGTAGATATCATCATTTTCATAGCGCCACGCCTCTATGTTGGAGTTGATCCTATGCCTTGCGTCGTTCGGGGATAGAGATCGTCCCGAGTGTCAGCTGCGGCTGTGGTGCCTTGGAGCCGGACTTGGGCTTCTGCCACCACCTCCTCCACCACGACGCCCTCCGTTGCCTCCCTGGGGGCCATTCTGATGACTGCTTGGTGGAGAGGGTGGAGCAGGTGGGTTATTTTCGGCTGATCGTCGGCCTCCATCCGGAACGTCATTATTCCGGTTCCGGGGAGGGTCTTCATTGTGGCGATCCCCCTGCCGGCTTGTCTTGGCATGGTGTCCGTTGTTCCTTCGTCCGTCATTCAGACGACTTTCATGTCTAGGATGTGGCATTCTTTGTCGATCCTCCTCCCGACGTTTCTCTTTATCATCGTCCCTGTGGTCTTTCGACTCTCGCCACGGCAGGTTCCTCAGATTCAGTGCATTAATTGCTTCTTGCTCCACGACTGGGTTGACTTTTCGCCAGTCATGGGCAGCTTTGTGGTGCTGTCCCGAACATCCGGTTCTCGAGTAATTGTCCTCCCTGCGATCGGAACGATGATGCTGCTCCGAAACACGCTGGGGTCTCACGTTAGCCCATGCCGGGTCTGTGCGACACTTGTCTAACTCAGAGACCAGCTTCTGACTTCCGGACATGGCGACCTTTTGCTGCTCCAGTCCCTTGTTGAGTAGTTTGATTCCCAACCGGATCTCCTCCGGGCCTGGATTAGCCGATAGAATCTCTTGGGCCGCCACGGTATTCTGTACTGGGGTTGGATACACCCAATCCCCTTTGCTATCTTTCTGAGGCTTCCCCATCTCTTCTCTGAAAAGGACGGCGTGGATCTGTGGGAATTGGTTGTCATTAGTATGACGCCTCCTGGTCTTCTGGTATTGCCTGGAGTTGTACTTCCCCGCAGATGCTATGCGTTTCTTTTCCTCCTCAATGTTTTTGGCTTCATCGAGGAGTACTTGATGATGCGCTTCTAGGGCCTATGCCCTCTCGTCCAGTTCTTTAGCAGTAAGTTCTGCAGCTGTAGGAATAGGTGTGGTTAATGCAGCATCGATGAATTTACGCGCACCTTCAGTGATCACGTGTCCATCCACCGGTTCTTCTTTTTTGGGCTCTTCTGGGATAAGCGCTCCATCCGAGTCCTCCTCGTATTCCTCGGCGATCACCTCTTCTGTCAGAGGGTCTTTTGCCGGGGTCTTGTTCTTCTTGTTCTTCTTCTTTGCCTTCTTGGCAGCGCCGGTAGCAAAGACGGCTTTGGGTCCGTTTCCCGGAGTCAGGCTTTAGTCGGTACTTTCGGACCTCTGGATCTCGGGATTATCTCTGATTTCCATGTCATCCTACGCTTTGGGAGAGTGTTCCCTGGATCCTTCGTCCATGGCTTCTCCTTCCTCTGCATCTTTGGAGTTATACTCCTCTTCATATTCCGCGGAGAACTTTCGGAAATCTGCTGACATCATTGATTCATCCGAGGATGCGGCTACGTCGGTGTTTGTTCCAATTGCCTCCAGCACAGAGTCGGTGTTGTCTCCAGCATTGGCAGAGCCAGATCCGGATCCCACATACCCGACGAAGTGCAATGCGTGCTTCCTGAGGAACATGCGACTTTCGCGGTCAGCTTCGTCGAAACTTTTGATGGTCTCGAGAATTGCATCTACGCCCGTGTTTTGCATTATCATACGCCGCAGCGTGTACCTCAGGAAAGGTCTGTCTGTCCCGGCGTCATCAGAGCCGGAATTAGTGTCGTTGATATGCTCCTCCTGGATTTCGACTTCAGCGGGTGGGTTGATCTGGGATTCGGCCTCTCTAGGGAGATCCACTCCAGATTGGACTTGGACCGCTAGGTCTTCTTCAGGCTCGGATTTCTCCACTGTCTCCACAACTGGTGCGGGCTGGGTGGGATAAGGGTTTTCTGAGATCCGGAATTCTGCCGCCTCCGTGGACAAAAGGGATCCAAAAGTTTCTCCTGCCTCTATCATCACCACTGGGGTGGGTGGGACAGGTTCAGCCAAGCCGATGTAAACATCGATCTCGCCAAAATACACGATGGTGTAGGCAGTCACAGCCTCGCTAGCCGGAATCCAGGTCTCGTCGAGAACGATGAGAGGGACATCGCTGGCGTAGAGGATGCGACCGACGGCGATAGTCTCACCGATTCTGATCCTTGCGTATTCCGCTCGGAACGCAGATCCAAAGCTCACTTGCCCCATGGTGGACGCCAACTGTCGTCGGATTGATGACAAGTACGCCATGAGGGGGTCCTCGAGGCGTGCGGAAGAGAGGGGTGTGAGACGTACGGTGTTCCAGGACGGTGAGCACACAAGTTTACCCAGGTTCGAATCCGCCGGCTTTGGACGGATCCTACTCCTGCTAGCAATCCAGTAATACGGCAGAGCCGGAATATGGGTTACAAGGGTTCGCCTGTGCGAGTTGAGATTGTAGACTATTGTAGGTGCCCTAAAGGCTCTCCCTAGGACGGCTTATATAGATATCCGGCCTAGGGTTTACAGGAGAGATCTGTCCGGCTACGACTAAGAGTCGGTTACAGAGTACATCTTGAACTACAAGTAACACTATGGGCCTAAGTCGGTAAGTCTTATGGGCCGTTCCGTAGCCGGATTGGACTCCGTCTCTTCTCCCTGACTGGGCCGCCCGTGAAGCAAAGCTCTAGCCCGAAGTGGGCCACCCTGGTCAATGAGGACTGTGAGGATACCCGGAAAGTATATCCCCAACAATCATAGATGAATAGCATATTTTACCATTACCATTGGTTAAACAAAATATCAGTGGAGCCCCATTAGTGCACCATATATTACTGCTTAGACTAGATTGGATACTTCTCTCAATTAGCTCTGTTAGATGAGAAGCCAAGAAGAGAAATTCATGCATATTGGTCGTTGTGTGTGTGCTCCATATTGTCATTTTTTGTTGATACTTGCTGTGCTTCTCTTTGCGTGTTTTAAATGATAAGAAAGCACTTGGTCGCTGTGTGTGCGCTCCATATTATCATTTATATTTGTCTCTGCATAATTATGATTATGTTTGGTTATGTTACAATGATATATCAAAAATTTGAACTTACGCTGGTACCTAATTTCACCAAGAGAACAGAAAAACACACTTTGGGCTGTTCCACACTGACAAGGCAGCTGCAATATTATTTATGATCCTTTGTTGCCTGAGCTGAGAACTTCCCATTTGTGATTTGTTCGTTAATTTTGAGTCCCCTTCCTAAAAACTATGTGTGCTAATGGCTGCAGTTATAAGTAATGCAAGTTGCGTCACAAATTTGTTCAAAAGACTCAATAAAATAATCCCCTGCATTATAAGTATGCGAGCTAGGTTTCTCATTGCATCACAGGGATTCCACTAGATTCTTTTTACCGCTTCCCATGCACCAAGACCAAGCTTGCTCTGGACTAATTACATAATATAATATCTTGCTACTCAAGCTTATATTCTCGTGTTTCATAAATCAAATGAGTGTATGCCAGGAGGTGATGCTTATAGAGTTCACATTTTTTTCCTTTATTTTCTTAAATGATCATTAAGTGGCCTTTTTATTTTTTATCAACGTATATTATCATTGGGCTTCAAATGTAGCTCTTTGCTCGTATAAGTTTCCACACTACTCTTGGGTGAGATATTTTCAACTGAAGCCAATTTCCCCAAAGGGTAAGTTAATTTCCCCATTTATCATTTGGGTCCTGGTTCTTGTTTAGCTTCTTGTGCGAAAGCATTGGCCTGACCATGATATTGGAAAGGATGCCAAAGGTGCTGCTCTATTGGGTAAGTAGCCTTGGTAATCTGTATATTCGTGTACTCTCCTTATAAACTTTAAAATGTGCATTTGCTTGGTGCATTTCTGTTTTGTAGGTACCATAGTCTTCCCCTGTACATTTAATCTAAATACTTTGTTGTAATAGAAAATCAATCTTAGGGGCTCTATTTCTGGTAAAAAAGAAATCTTCACCTCATATTATATTTAGCATTCGAGGAACAAGCTAGAACGCCTGAAAGCATAATGTAAGGAATTTTTTAAAATTTACATTTTCCTTCGATTTGTGTGACTGGAAGGGATGGAAGTAGTTGTTATTTCTCGGTTCAAATTATACATTTTGTTGTGTTGTTTAGATTCTTTTATTTTTGGTTTAATTGACCACGGCATCCAACCTACTTGCAAATTTTATAGTATGTGGCTTTGGCGAGATGATGGAGCTCAATGCATTGATTCTAGAAGAAGAAACATCTGTGGCAATTCTTTCGAGGCTAACAACCGAAAGGCTTGGCTGCTCCGAGACCATACCAATTCTACTGGTGAGTACATTTCGGAACCTATTTATTTAGCCTTTATAGATCCTAATAACTTGTTTCTTCCTTAAACAAGTTTTGGCTCTAGCTTATGTTCTACACCTAATAACAGAGTATGTTTTGGCTTGACTGCCAGCACATAAAACAGCCACCGCGGACAGATTGCTCTATTTTTTATTCTTCGCTTCCAGTTTCACAAAACAAATGAGGGAAAGAATAGTAGCAAATACACATGTTAGTACATGGGACTTTTAATATTAATTCTCATTTTTCTTCAGGAGGTCGAATGTAAAAAAATATTTGATTGTTATTTTGATTCTTTACATACAACAGTAGAAAATTCATGGTGAGTCAGGTCACAGTTTAAACTAATCCTCTTTCATCATGCTTGCAGGTTGCAGAAGAATGTTTGTACATTTCCAAACAGGATGTCTTTAAACAAACTTTGGAAAGCTTGTCTCTGAAGATCCATGAAACCATGGCGTGCACTGTCGGCAATAATTAGATGCTTGGCTCTGTTTTCCTCAATGTCCCAGCACATAGAAAGCACCCCATGTTGCATCAAAGAAAACGCTTTAGAGACTATATCTATTGACAAAAGAGGATGCTCTCGAGTCAGCAAAACTTGCTGCCCTTATCTATTGACAGAAGGAGGCATGTTCTTTGTAGATGACATAAATGTGAGTGAACTTACAAAGTGTGAATCTAAGCTTGCAGAATGTCAACACAAGCTGCTGCCTATTGTGAAAAATTAATGTAGTATTTTACAAATTATTCACTACTCTAAGAACGTGGAGAATCGAAGATGCAATTACACAAAATAGAAGCCAGTGGCACCGGCCACCGGGGTCGTGCGCCAAGGCGAACCCCTAAATCTAGTGTGTAATGTATAAGATGATGATCAACTTGTTGTAGACTTGTATAATATTCGGGCACTTGTCACTTTGTCGGGTTCTAATTGATGTGATGATGTATAATTCTATTTGTACTATTATGTCTGTTTCTTTCTATACTGATGTGTACCTATATAAATACTTGTATATGTACCTGTATAAATACTTGAGAGCCCTGTATTTTGTATACCTATACAAATTATCAGTGGCGCATCATCTATTTAGCCAGTGGCGCATACAACATCAGTGGCACATATGTAAATATGCTCCACTAGTAAAATATCAATGGCGCATATTATAGATACGCCACTAGTTGTACCACTATCAATGGCGCATATTTGATATGCACCATTGATACTTAATTATCAATGGCGCAACACTAGTGGCGCATTCCATATGCTCCATTGATAGCAAAAAATATGCTCCACTGATAAGCAATTCTCCATTAGTGAGCCATGCATCTTCATACCTAGTAGCTCATTCCAAGAAGTGGTTTAGGGAAGAAGTCCATTTCTATTTATTTCCTTTTCTTTTATTATCCATGCTAGGTTTTAGTTAACATAACAAGGACTCCATGTGAAGGTTGCCCTATGTTTTGACTTCTTTTTTGAATTAAACTAACCCTAAAACCATTTATTTGAATTTAATCACTTAGAAAAAGAAAAATGTGGCTGATTACAAGTAAATCCAAAATTTCCAAAGTAATATGGTAAATCAATCCAGGATACACAAGTGTGCCAAATTTTGGATCGATTGGTTAATGTTTGCTATGGTTTAAGCCATGAACTAGCTAAACCCCATGTGTTGACCACATGTCGAGGGAAAAACTGAGCAGTGCTAATTAACTAGGTGCATGACAATAGAAACTTGCAATAACACATACGTTATGGGGTTATCCAACATACAAACTTGGAAGCGTCACAAACATTGACAGTAGTTCAAATTCAATACAAACACTAACAGTAGTTTAAATTTATCATACAAATTCAAATTCATTTTTTTCTTTCTCCTAGTGTTTTTTGCTGGAATGTTCTCAGAATTCACCACCTTGCTCCGGGTGATCCTGGCTGGAATATTCTCGGAGTCCACCATCCTCTTCTTCCGTTTGTTCCCTTTGTTCTTTTTCTCTGCATCAAATGAATCAAGTGCTTAAGTCTATCATAAAATTGGTTTAACCACGTTTCGATTCATTGGTTCATACGGTTCAAAATGCCTTGGCATCATTTCTTCAATATCCTCTTGTGTAATTTCTTTACGTTTGAACTCTGCTTCCAATGAATAAATTGCTTCAATATCCAATGCATTTGGTGCAATCTCCCCTACATTTGGTTCAATCTCCCTGCATCTGGTTCAATCTCCCTGCATTTGGTTCAATCTCCCCTGCATTTGGTTCAATCTCCTCTCAATCTGTTGGTTCAATCTGCAATGTATTTGTTGCTTCATTCTCCTCTTGTTTAGATACTTCATTCTCATCTGCATTTGCTGCTCCCGCCTGATCATCCATTCCATAAGCTGGGTCCACTGCATTTTTACAAAGCCTAGCAATGTGCCCTAGGATCCCACAATGTTTGCACTTACGTCATTGAGGTGGTGCACCACCCTCTGCACTAGCTCTCATCCTATTCTTCCTTGGCCTACCTGCTGGTCTAGTAAAAACTGGAGGGTATAGCTTGAATCCTGGATTCCCTTCCATCCATTGGTCTTTTCCCAACAAGGCTGGAACATTCTGAGCATATACTGCCGACACATACTGATCAACTTCACCCTCTTCACCTCCTAGAACACCCATGAAAAACAATGCATGTATGCAGGGTTTCCTACGGAGCTGCCATTGCCTGCAGTGGCATGTCCTGTCAGCCAAACTCACTGGATACCTCCATTGCCTATCTTTACTGTTAGTGTATGGTACCTCAGCCTCCATTCCGTTTCTAATGCATTTCATCTTCAATTGTTTTGCCCTGGCATGCAATGCCTTAATCAAAGATGGGAGGATGAGATGGCCAGCATATACTATTGATGCAATTCTTTGACGCAAATCGATCTTTATCATGATCATCTGCCTAATCTTATCAAATATTTGCCACAGCATAAGCCCTTTCAATGACTTGACCTTTGCATTGAAACTCTCTTCAAGGTTACTTGTCACATAGTCTACCTTGCAAATTTCATTGAATTGGCTTCTTGACCACACCATTCCATGATGTGCATCCAAGTACTCCTTCACCGCAGGTTTTTGTTTATACAACACTTCCAAATGATACAGATGCTTCCTCAAACTGCATGTGTTTGAAGTTGGCCATAGGTTGTCAGTATAAACTTTACCCTTTAATTTCTTTGTAAAATTATGCACTAAGTGTCGCATACATTCCTATGCTCCACTCCAGGGAATATTGCTTCTACAAGTTTCTCCAAAACTTTGTAAGCATCCATGTGGATAGTAAGTCCTGGTGGATGACCTATAAGGTCGCGCAAATTCTCTAGAAACCAAGTCCAACTTTCCTCTGACTCAATCTCCAAAACTCCAAAAGCAACAGGGAACATCCAATTGTGGCCATCAACTATAGTAGCAGCTACTAGCTGTCCTTTAAATCTGCCATGAAGAGCTGCTGCATCCACGGCCAAATAAGGCATGCAACCATCCAGAAACCCTTGCCAGCAAGCTTTGAAACAAACAAAATCCCTTCTAAAGCACTCCTTCTCCATTGTCTTCCCTCTTATTTTGTACAGAACTGTATGCCTGTCTATCGGTATAACACTACCTGGACTAGCCATCTCCACTTCAGCTTTGAAGCTGTAAAGAAATTGAAAACTTTCATTCCATGGACCATTGATCCTATCAAGAGCCATTTCCTTTGCATAAAACATCCTCATGTAAGGTACTGTAATATTAAACTTTTCATAAACTTTTTTTATGAGCACTGTTGCACCAAGTGATGGGTTCTCTCTCATCCAATCCATGATTGCATCTGCCAACCACCTAGACTTTGCTAGTTTTGTTTTGTCCTTTGGTTGTCCCCCTTGAGGTGGACAAGAATGTTCGAACTGGTTAGCTTTTATCTGAAACATAATGAAAATGTCAGGTACAGTTAACAAATTCTACACAATGATCTAAAATACACAACTGGCCATAATACCTGAACCAAACTGCTCCTGAGCATAGTGGATGCGTGCATCCTACATCTACACCTCTTGTATGGGCACTTTACTGTGAACCTTGCTGGCTCATTCTTAATAACAACATAATCATTATTGGTGCATATGCAAAATGTAGTAAGGGCATTACGATAGTCCCACATCATTTCAAATACGATGCCTTCTGAAATCTTAGGATCGTTCCTATCCCACTCAATTATTGGCAAGTACACACCATCGTACTCAACTAAAACGAGATTGTTATTGTTTTCCTAGTTATCTTCTTCATCAGTGTCATCAAATCTGGCACCGTGGGCCAATTCCTCCGTGTATTGATCCTCTAGTGCTTGTTTACTGAATCTATCTACCAATTCAAGAAACATCAACTCATCCTCATCATCTAGTGGAGGCGCTACCTCGGCAATCTCTGCTTCGTCCTCCACATCGGCCGCACGAGCGATTTGTCTTACACTCGCAGTGCGAATAGATGGTACTACTGTGGACCTACAAGGAGCGCGGGGGCGCACACTATTAGCAGAGACAGCAGAGACACATGATGCCCGACCACCTGATGATGCCTGACCACCAGATGATGCTTTAGCCCTCTTTCTCGTATGTTCAACTTTAGGTTGCACATGAAGACGAATTCGACCAAAACGTTCGGCAGCATTCAAAGAGAAAAGCATTACCAGATCATCTTCGCTAGTTAGTGCGAGTAATCTTTGCTCGCTAATGTGCGCGCCCCAGCCCGTCATCAGTCCTGTGTTGCCTATGCTTGCGCCCCAAAACGGTTGCTGACTTTGTACAACTCCGTAGGGCGCGCTACGGCAACATAGCCTATGCTTGCTGCTTGCTAGTTTTTCCATCATCCAATCCACAACAAATCGAATGAAACCGCTTCGTATTTCTTTTGATGAAAACCCTTGTTCCGCTCTCGCTCGCCGCTACTAACGGGGTCTCGGTTGATTTTCCTTCCTTTAGCTACTCAGATGTTTCAGTTCGCTAAGTTTGAAAAGTCTAAAGAGCGCAGACTAGCCATGGAGCTTGGATACGGTTTCCCGATCGGAGATCCATGGATCACAGACGCTCTCTCCCCATGGCCTTTCGCCTATGAAAGCGTCCTTCCTTCTCAATGACCAAGCATCCATCCAATGCATGATTTTCGATAGCGTCGAACATGAGCGGTAGACTGAACACCCACACAATCTTGATTTGACACTTTCCACCTCTCTTCCTCACTTTTCCAAGACAGAAGAGAAGCAAGGATTTTTTACTAGCGCGAAACTAAGGCGTTAGCGCATCCGTTTTCTTGCTTGATTTTTATACGATTTTCTGAAGACAGATTTTTTGCAAATCAACTAAAAATCGACATTGCTCCAGGGGAATTTAGAATATATTTTATCTTTCAAATCTTTGAGAGTTATGGAGGTTGCAACCACCGCTGGGAAGTAAAATCCAGAGAGATACCATTCACAACCACGAATTACGCTAGTATCCAGTTTAACCACCAGCCGAAATGCCAGCGCTGGATCAATCCTATTCGAAAGCAAGGCAGTTAGCTGAGCACCAGCGATTCGCGCTCAATTACTGCCTATAATCAATCCACAAAGGAAAACAATACTTACCCAGATGGAATCCATGCGTTAGATCCCTCCGATTCCACCCAATCTTTTCCGCGCTCGACGGGGAGGACCGGTACACCCGCCAACATCGCATACTGTTCCGTGAAAGGGGTAGATCTAGCGTGGGAGGAAGCGGAGCCGGAATGGGCTCCGTGGCTAGGGGGATGGGGTGGCTCGGGGGCCGAGGACGACATAAGGTAGGAGGGGCTCTCAGGTAGGAGTGCACGAATGGTGGGGGAGCGGAGCGGAGGGGCGGTGTGGGAGCTGTTCCAGGCTCGGAGCGAGAATGGCTGGTTCGACATGTCTCCATGCGGCCCCACCATTCCCCACGTATGCAAGACCCATCCCAACGTGGCCCCACCCTTCACCACATACGCAGGACCCGTCCCAACATGGCCCCACCTGTCAGCATGTAATGGTCGAGTCGACGTAACGTAACGCTCAACGCAGGACCCGCCCAAGCGGTCCCACCTGTCAGCATGTAACGGTCAAGCCTTTGACCCGACAGGGTCCACCCGTCCGAGCGCATGTGAGGGTTTCTGAATGGAGGGAGGGGAAAAGTGAGGAAAATCTAAGCGGCTGGGGAAAACTGAGTACAACTAACAAACCAGGGGCACGAAAATAGAAATCCCTATCTTTAAAACATGCAATATGCTCATATGGATCAGGATCTTATTCATCTCCAGTAAATTGCTTCTTATGTAGAATACTAAGTAATACAGGATTTATTTCAAACCCCCTTATCTTCTCATTGGAGTTGTCTCTTTTACAAATATCTTAGGGCTTCCCAAAGTGGTTGAGTGGGTTAGCACTAGTCATATGCTCAAACTCCATCAGGTTGGTGGAAACCTATAACTCAAAACAAAATTTAGCAAGACAAAACTAAAAGACCTACAACTCTTAGCTCCCCGGCAACAGCGCCAAAAAATAGCTTGATGATTGCAAGTGCACAAATTGTTTGTAGCTTGTTTCGAAATAAAGATATCGATCCCATAGGGAGCAGGAGTCTGAAGTCTAATAACTCTTGAAATAAATATTACGATAGAAATGCTAGATAAAGTTCTAAGTCACAAGATAAAACGTGAGTATTGTGTAAAGATGAGTTTTTGAGTTTTGGGTATAAGAGCAATAAAGTAAAGTAAAACAACTGAGTATAGAAAGTAAGTATCACGTATGTAAGAGAGATTGAAACTGCAGTAGGGAAAATGCGTTCTCAGGGAGTAGCGGATATGCCACTAGTATTGTAAAGATCTAAGATAAAGATTATCATCATGAACATTCTCAACTATGTATGTGTGGGAGGAACTCCATATTTGGACGAATAGGCATCAACCTCTACTCACATCATCCTCATGACCACAGCAGTTAGCAATCAACATCAATCGAATTACTACGCTATTAAGGGACATAATCCCGTAGGACGTATCCCATGGCATGGATAGTGTTCCGTGAGTTTCCTCGGTTTCCCAAGTTGATACGTAAGGGGTGCCAACAGCTTTATAGTCACAGTAAGTGGTAGCACACCTCCGTCTACCAACAAGTAGTTTCCTCCATCAAGTCCCCACGAGAGGCAAATATTGAGAGGTCGATTTTTATCAACATCAAGATGTAGAAAATCTAACACATGGTCACGGTGATGAATATCATAATAGACTTTATCTTATTTCAATCTCATACTAGGGTTTCTCCATCTCCCCAAGAACTAATGATCTACTCAGACATGGAGAAAATCAACATCATGGCAATGGTAATGGAAACAATCATAGATGAATAGTACTTGTATAAATCCACAACGAATATAGGAATTACAACAACATCTAGACAAGATGTAGATGGGATGGATGGAGATGGTGATGATGAAGCAGTGGATGATGAAGATCGATGCCTTAGCCTCCCGGATCTGCGCAGGGCGAAGATGGATCCCCGGTGGATGAGTTCCCCCTCCAGATGCCTTCCAGAGGTGAGGTTTCTGTGATTTCTGGGTGTTCTGTATGTCATCTCCTCAAGCCAAATGCACGGGGTGAAACTATTTGACGAGGCGGAGGCGACGCCAACTATACGACCGGAGCTATATGGCCAGAAAATTGCTCTGATCGTATAGTTGGTCGTTGGACTCTCTTCCTCCCTTGTCCGCTTCTGGTTTTCTCTAGTATTATTAATATTTCTCAAATAAGGGATTTACGTTGTTTTTGACTCCTTTTCTCCATAGTATAACTACTTCAAGAATTGTATCCATTGGATCTATCATCTGTCCTCACCCTGGTGAAAACAGACATAAAATGTGCGCGCAAACGCTATAAAATACCAAGATCCTACATCTACAATGCAAAATAATAATGTAAAACATGATGTAAATATGCACTCATTAGAAATACACTATGCATGCATTCAATACCACACCTACTCCTATAGTCAAGGGCGACAACTTTGGAAAATTTCATTTTCCTAAGACTCGATATGAGATTGATTAAATGAATGCAGTACCATATGCTTCGGTCGTTGGAATCTTATAGTATGCACAAGTGTGCACTCACCGTGACTTAGCTTTTATCACCGGGGTACTTGGTATATATCAAGAGAATCCAGGCATGGAGCACTAGAAGATGGTAAAGAAAGCTTTGCGTTATGCACAAGGCAGAAAAGACCTCATGCTAACATATAGAAGGTGTGATTCCCTATAGATAAGAGGATATTCAGACACGGATTTTGCGAGAGACAAATATGATAGAAAATCCACGACAGGATACGTCTTCACTCTCGCAGGAGGGGCTATTTCGTGGAGAAGCTCCAAACAGTCAATAGTTGCATCATCCATGATGTATGCAGAATTTATAACATGTTATGAGGCAACAGGACAGGCGATATGGTTAAAGAAATTTATACCTAACTTGAAAGTGGTAGATTGCATTGACAAACAATTAAAGATGTACTGTGACAATGAGCCCGCAATATTCTATGCTCATAACAACAAGTCGAGTAATGCTTCCAAACCAATAGAGATAAAGTATTATCTTGTGAAAGATAAGATCCAGGATCACACTATAAGACTCGAGCATATAAGGACAAAGGATATGCTTGCAGATCCGCTAACGAAAGGCTTACCACCCAATGTGTTAAAGGAGCACTTAGCCGGCATGGGTTTAAGGGAAAGCCTATCATTCCTGGATCAAAGAGGCCCAAAAAGAAACAGAATTTGTTTCAAAACAAGAGGTATATTGTAGTTGTCTGATTCTATCGGCAATGGAGCTGTGATGATGAAACATGCTCTATGTACTGAAACTTGACGAAACGAGTAAAGTATAAAGTAAAAAGTAAAGTCGAGATCAAGGGGGAGAATGGTAGGTTGACCTTTCCCGATCGATCCCATCGGGTTGATTGAACCCTTGCTCGCGCCCTAATCGGGGGCGTCCCAACCGTACACTGGTTGGTGGGCCCCTGTCACATGCATGTATATAAATAGGGTGGGGCCAGCGGCACACTTAATGAGGTTTGTCGTGTGCTGCACTCCCCACCAACATGCCCTTCCGATCTAGGGTTTCACGTAGTAGTGACGGGAAGCTCCGCCACCACCTTACCCATGCTCACACTATCACCCCCTCTGCCATGGCCAACGTCTCGACGAGCTCGAGCCAGAACGAAGGTACATACCCTCTATCTCCCATCTCTCTCTCATATCACATTGAGCCAAACACAAAGTGTTCTAACGATTACATCTAGCCTAATAGATCCTATCAGAGAGTCTATCAGCTTTAGTTGTTCGTGAAGCCCTAGCACTGGCTACAGATTTGAACATTGGTACAGCTATTATTGCTTCTGATTTCATGGAGGTAGTGACACTGGTGGAAAAAGGGCCTCTAGTCCCAGTCCGGAACTGGCTCTAGTCCTGGTTTTAGACCCAGGACTGCCAGATCGGGACTAGAGGCCCCTATCTCTAGTCCCGGTTTGCTACGGCCTAGGACTAGAGTCCATCATGTGGTAGTTTCCGAGTGGCTGGGGGTGGAACACCTCTAGTCCCGGGTCGTAACAATACCCGGGACTATACTGGTTCCTACCGTGGCAGAGATTCGTGTGTTTCTCTGCCACGGCAGAGATTCTGTGTTTTCATTTTGTTTTTTCCATTTCGTTCTTTTTTTGATTTGTGTTTCACTATAATTACAAAAATGTTGCGTACACTTATTCTACGCTACTACATACACAATACACCTTGATGCATATATAAGTAATATTCAATCTCTTATGAGCTTACATGCATATATACAATATTCGATCATATCAAAAGGAAGGAAATGTTTGAAATTACATGGTCATTGATGATATATATATCATATCAACTACATGGAGATCACTAAGGCATATAGATTTCCTCGTTGTCCATATAATGTTCTCCATTTACATCAATGACCTCCTTCATTAGAAATCCCGCCAGTTCCTCTTGAATTGCTTGTGCGCGCAGTTCTGGCTCTAGATTCTCCCACAAACCATGAATATAATGTGAACCAACATTCCACTCATTGGTCAACTCGCGAATGTACTCGCACACGTAGAATCCACATAAATGAGTCCCTGGTGGCTGCTGCGAGCTCTTCACCATTTTATAAGTTAGCTCATCTTTGAATGGACCATCTATTTTCTGTCTGAACCGTGTCCAACACCTGCTCGGCAAAGAAAATGAACAGAGGAGTTATTAGTTACTTGATATCAGGAAATGAACGAAAGAGGCTGATATAATGTGATAATGCTTGAAATTACTTATGGAGCATTTCTTTCATGTCGCGCCATTGCTCTTGGTCCCAACTTAATGAGTCATGGACTTCAACTAGGGACTTGTCAACTTGAATGTTTAGCAAGATCTAGTGGAACCTGCGGACGTTTACGTAAGAATACATGCATAACTCATCAATGACACTTAAAAAAGAATGTGTACAAGACAGAAACACTCACTTGAAGTTGTAAGGAAATAGTATGTGCTTGACGAAATTTTGCTCGATTAAAAAAGTGTATAGGTCATCCTCCACGTCATTGGGGTAATTGTGTAATGTATATTCATTAACGATATATGGGTCAATAAACCCAACGTCATATACTCTTGCTCTTTTGCATTCAAGCATCTTCATTCTGTAGAATATAATACCATACAAAAGAATATATATAGTCAGGATGATATATTACATAAAATGAACTAGCTGATCTAAAGACTTAATTATAGAAATAAATCACTTACACACAATAGCAACCGAGGATAGATTTGTCAAGGGCACGCTAATTGTATAACTGAAATAGTTCGGTCATTTGAACCTGTATCGAGTACTCTTTGAAGTGATGCTCCTTTCTAACGGTCACCGAAAACCATTCTTTCTGGTGCCTTTTCTTTGTTTGTGCAGTGTACCAATTATGCAGATTTCGCATATGTGTTGGTAGACGCGTGAGCTTCTCATGACTGACTAGAGGTTCCCCTTTAACATATTGTCATACTACCTGACCCACTGGCGTATCTTCATAGTCTAAGAATTGACCAAGAGACATACCTGCCGCCATAGCAAGTTCTTTGGCCGTCGCTACAGTGATGCCCAGTAGTGCAGCGGCAGACCTGGCTCTGGGGGTCCATTATTTGCATGTCCTTATCCATTTCGGCTCTGAAGGCCTTGTCGGTATCTGAAATCACTTTGAGCGGGGGGAACGACTGAATCTTCTGTTATCTGAGTTGGGCAACTTGTTTTCCACTTTTTGCACTTGTTATTTTTCTGCTTTGCTTGCTTAATAATTTTGCGGTCATAGTCTAATTTCAGATTCAACGATACTTGGGATGGTTGCTCAAGAAAGGACTTAGCCCACTTTTTGTTTTTTCAGTAAATATCGGCTTTGGCTCGGGCTTTTATGGTGCAAAAAAGCCTGAGTTTGGGCAGCCGATATCGCTTTGTTTTCCTCATCAGTCATGTCATAAGGTCTTTTTGGAAAAGCCAACGAGATGTCAACTATCTTTGACGTACTATGACCTTTCTTCTAAGTGGGGCGCTAGTGAGGGACGACCATCATCTATTTTTTAGTCAGGGGCGGAGGCGGAGGTGGAGATCGAGATGCACGCGTGTTGTGGCGATCGACATCCCTCTCATTGAGGGATGGAGGACTTGAAGGTTGACGATCGACATCCCTCTCGTCAAGGGATGGTGTCTTGGATTCCTCAGAGTCGGTGGCCTTGGCGCCGAGCCTAGAAACTTGATGTACTTCTTCTTCCACAGAATGATGTGGCGCTTGACATATCCCAGTTTCCTAAGTCCTTCAGGTGTAGCGATGTCAATCTCTAGGTCCGCAAAATCCTCCTCTAGGTCATCCACCGAGACACGAGCATATCCAGGTGGAATCGGAAGTGAATGGTGGAGTGCTCTAGGTAGACAAGGTAAAGTGGTGCCGATCGCCACCTTGAAGGATAGGTTGTTCATTGGATGATGCATCTCACATTGTGTCATCTCTCTGACATCGTCCACAGGGTAGCGAGGCGCCGATGCATCATCTAGCACTGTTTGATCATCAGCTTGGACCTCCGTGGAAGCCACACTCTTCGCTGCTGGCTATGATCCAATTCAGGACCATCATCATGCGGCTAAGATGTCTTTTAGCTAATTGCTTCCACCAGCTTCTTCATCCTAGCTAGGTCCTCTTCTATCTTCCCGATCCGGTCTGCCTCCCGATCCTTCTTTCTCTTATGACTTCTATAACTGTAATCGTACTCGGGAAACCCTTTCTTCCATGTAACACCGGCGCCTTTGCCTCGTGTTCGTCCACCTTTTTTAGGATTCCCGAGGGCGCCTGTCAGCTCATCGTTCTCTCTATCGGGCCGAAACAATCCCGCTTGAGCGTCGGCCATTGCTTGAACAAGTGCATTGGAGGGTGTTAGAATTTTTTCTTGAAAAATTGTCGCCCCTGTTTCTGGGTTCAACTTTCCCCCGTGCCCGTACCACCAGTGCTTTGACCTCTCGGGCCATCCATCTGTACCGGGAATGATCCCTCTGGTCCTCATGTCGGCCTCCATATTTTCCCACTTAGGCACGGCACTCTTGTAGCCACATGTCCCCATTTTATGGTACCAACTTTGCCTGGGCTACAGAAGATAGCTTGTACTTTACAAAATCAGGCCACTGTTCTCTCAACTTCTCGTATTCTCCTTTGAAGTCTGGAGTTTCCTTTTTCACGACAAACTTCGCATATAATTTTTTCTTGTGGTTCCGATACAGTTCACCCATCTTCGATAGAGCCCACTCTTTGACTTTCGCTCTTCCTTCAAGCCCACCCGGCCTTGGGGTAGTACCATCTGCCTCGAATTCTTCATACTCTGGAGGTAGTATGAAATGTGCTATGAGCTTCTCCCAAAGGTCATCTTTGGCATCATCGGTGACATAACTAGTGAATTCTTCACCTTTTTTCTTTGACTTATTCCAGTTTTGAATGGTGATCGGGAGGTTGTCCCTAACAATCACTCCGCATTGATTTACAAACATCTTGGCATGCTTTTCTGGATCAATCGGTTCTCCAGTATCATCTATTATGTCAATGGTAAACCTTTGATTACCATCTAATTTTCTGGCCGGGCCTCGTTTCGTTTTAACTATCGATTTGGTCGATTCGGAGGGCTAAAAGAAGAAGAGAGAGTGATTAATATATATATCCAGATCAATTAATGCATCTAGTCACAAGAGGCTTAATATATATATGTACCTCGCTGCTTGTTGTCGAGGGGCCATCATTGTGGTTTGTTTGCCCTTCATCGATCAGTTCTAGCTCATGTCCATCACCGGATTGATTTAGAAATGACGATATCTCGTCCTTGTTTACAACATCTTCACCTATTATTATTCCCTTGTCTACAACATCTTCACCTCTAGTAATAAGAGGAATTTCATCTCTTATCATGCCCTCAAGAAGTTCGTCATCGGTGTCATGATCCATCACTTAACCATTCCAAAAAGAAAGGTAAAACAAGTTAGAAAAAATAGACATATACTAGTAATACTATAGTGAATGGTGGTGACGATCCATCGGGGAAGGAGACCGCGGTGGTGACGACGACACGCGGCGGTGGTGGTGGCGGTGGCGGTGGCGTAGGCGGATGGACAAAGGCGCGCGGCGGTGGTGGCATGCGGTGGTGGTGACGGCGACGATGGTGGCGTACTAAACATTAATATTAAACCCTAAACATTACTACAAACATTAATACTAAACAAATATTAATAATAAACATTAATACTAAACAAATATTGATACTAAATATTAATATTAAACCCTAAACATTACTACAAACATTAATACTAAACAAATATTAATAATAAACATTAATACTAAACAAATATTAATACTAAATATTAATATTAAACCCTAAACATTACTACAAACATTAATACTAAACAAATATTAATAATATACATTAATACTAAAAAAAATATTAATACTGAATATTAATATTAAACCCTAAACATTACTACAAACATTAATACTAAACAAATATTAATAATAAACATTAATACTAAACAAATATTAATATTAAATATAAATATTAAACCCTAAACATTACTACAAACATTAATACTAAACAAATTTTAATAATAAATATTAATACAAAACAAATATTAATACTAAATATTAATATTAAACCCTAAACATTACTACAAATATTAATACTAAACAAATCTTAATAATAGAATTTTTTATTAGTACTAACAAGGAGGGCCGGCCGACGAGATCGGCGCAAATACGAGGCCGGCGAGGTCGGCGCACGGCGCAAGAGGACGAGGCCGGCGAGGTCGGTGCGCGGCAGCGATGAGCACGTGTGACGAGGCGGAGAGGGCACGAGGTCGGTGGCGACGAGCACGGGGGGAGAGGGCACGAGCTCGGTGGTGGCGAGCGCGCTGCGACGGCGAGGCGGTGCAGTGAAGTTCGAGGCGGCGAGCGCGGGCACGGCGAGGCGGCCGGAGATGAGGGCGGCGGCGCGGGAATTGGGCAGCACCTCCCCATTCTCTGCGTCATCGTCCGGCCTTCGTCTTCCTCGATTCGCCAAGTGTCGGGTGAATCGAGGAAGGGGAGGCGTGCTTATATAGCCCACCCCTCTAGTCGGGGGTTAAGACACGACCCGGGACTAGAGGTCCTCTAGTCCCGGTCGGTGAAATGGCCCTGGACTAAAGACCCCCCTCTAGTCCTGGGCCATCTCACCACCCGGGACTAAAGACCCCCCTCTAGTCCTGGGTCCAACTCCAATCCAAGACTAGAGGTTTTTTCGGCCCTTCAGTTTTCGCGTGTGGAACCACCCTCTAGTCCCAGCTGCGGTAAAGACCCAGAACAAAGAGGTGTTTTTGTAATTTTTCTTTTATTTTAATACATATCTATTAGAAAATTTGGAAAATTCATATCTCCTATTATATAAATCCAAACAATACAAATAATATGTCTATTATTATCAGAAAAATATAAGGAATCTGAATATATCATCCATACATCTGCTTGCATCATCAAAATGCTCACTATTTTCTTTTTCATATTTTTGAATCTGACAAAACTTTCAACATGAAAAGTGTTTGAATTTGACAAACCTACATATTCCACCTACCAAACTTGCATCACACTTACACACATATGGTAGGGACACATGCATGCAAGTTTTCATGCGATTCCGACGCTCCTGTGGTCTTCCTCTGGCGAAACCCTAGATTGGGGGCCCCGAATCGTCTACCCCTATAGCTTCACAAGGATGCCTATTTATAGATTAAGCAGCACAACATAGTGTCAACACTCACGACATAATGTCAAAACTCTTATCGATAGTCCCGGTTGGAGCCACTAACCCGGACTAAAGATATTTCCCGCCATTTCCCATAGCTTTTCGCTATGCGTTCCCGCCCTTTCCCTCTAACCGGGCCTTTTAGCCTAGTTGGAGCCACTAACCGGGACTAAAGATATTTCCCGCCGTTTCCCACAACTTTCCGCTATGCTTTCCCGCCCTTTTCCTCTAATCAGGTCTTTTAGTTCCACTTGGAGCCAATAACCGGGACTAAAGATATTTCCCGCCATTTCCCATTGCTTCCTGCTATGTTTTCCCGCCCTTTCCCTCTATATCTAGGCCGACTGCGCCATGGCTATCCACACATCTACACCTTCCTCTCTCAACAATGGACACCACATATTGGGCCATTCTCACTCACAAAGAGACCGAGGCGCTGTGTGCCTCCAGCTACCCATGTCCGCCGGGCTATCGGATGCCCGCTGACTGGATGCTGAGCGTTGGAGGAGTTCCTGTCCCTCGTGTGCTTCAAGGTTCTGCATGCCAGGTGGCCATCACGAACCACTTCTACCTTGAGCTCACGACGGAGCAGCAGATGGATCCCCATTGGGATCCCGACAACTATGACACCTGGAATGCCTTCTTCGCTAACTAGCGGGAAAGGGAACTTGCTAGGTATGAGGGAGACGGCCCACCCCCGGTGAACCACAACGAAGCCGACCGCCGCCTGTGGTGGGCGAACCGGACTATCATCAGCGTGATGCGCTACATCGCCCAGGGAGATCATCCTCGCCTGCGGTGCCCGCACTTTGACCCTCCACAAAGCCACAAGAAGGGTGGGGATGGTGAAGGTCGCGGGCTACGCGGCGTCGTCATCAAGGAGCCTCCTCCCTCGTGCGTCATGAATCCGAGGCTAGAGTGGCAGGTACCCCTGGAATATGCCATGGCTGGGCTTAGGATCCAGCCGCGTGCGCCTAGCAACGACGACGACAATGATGACGAAGTCGAAGACGACCCTGAAGCTGTGTACTATAGGGCTACATATAAGTATGACTAAAGGGGGCCTTTAGACCCGATTCCTTAGACCCAGTTTTTAAATAATATTAAATGTCTTGAGTGTTAGTCCCGGTTTGTGGCTAGACCGGCAGGACTAAAGGGGGCCTTTAGTCCTGATTCCGTAGTCCTAGTTAGGAAACCGGGACTAATATATCGTTTCCTACTAGTTTTGGTCTCTCTACAACTTTCCTGAACTATATATGAAGATGATGTTCTATTCTAACTAATTTCACATATTAGGGAGTGCCTCTATGGCCAGCTTCAGAGAGATGCCTGAGGACTGGATCCTTCGGCATCTCACTAAAGCTGCCCGTAGTGTTGTCCCTGCTCTCACACACCATCTTGTAGTTCATAACTTCTCTAGCTAGATCAATATGCCGGGGAGCTAACTAATTTCACATATTAGGGAGTGCCTCTATGGCCAGCTTCAGAGAGATGGCTGCGGACTGGATCCTTAGGCATCTCCCTGAAGTTGGTCATTGATGACCCACAAGTATAGGGGGTGTATCGCAGTATTTTCGAGGGAAGTGAAACCCAATTTATTGATTCGACACAAGGGGAGCCAAAGAATATTTATCAGACTTAACAACTGAGTTGTCAATTCAGATGCACCTGGAAACAATCTTGCTCACAGCAGTTTATCAGTAGCAACAGTTTTGTAGTAGGAATAGTAAAGTAACAGCTGTAGTAAAGCAAAGACAGTAGTAATAAAAGCAGTAAACAGTGGGATTCGAGTGCGGTAGGCATAGGGATGGATGGACGGGCGTTGCATGGACAAGACAATTCACATAGCAATCAGAACATAGGGCAATTGCAAATAAATAAGATAAAGCATCCAAGTACTAGATAATCCTAGGCATGTGTTCCATATATAGTCATACGTGCTCGCAATGAGAACTTGCACAACATCTTTTGTCCTGCCAGCCCGTTTGCAGCGAGGCCTCTAGGGAACTACTGGAAATTAAGGTGCTCCTTTTAATAGAGCACCGGAGCAAAGCATTAACACTCCATGAACACATGTGATCCTCACATCAAAGCCTTTCCCTTCCAGTTATCCCGATTTCTGTCACTTCGGGGCCATAGGTTCCGGATAACAACGTGTGTACACAACTTGTAGATAAGACCAAGAACAATACTATCATAATGAATCAATAATAAGTTCAGATCTGAAATCATGGCACTCGGGCCCTAGTGACAAGAATTAAGCACAAAAAGTCGCAACAAAGTCATAAAGCACTAATAAAAGATACTAGGCACCATGCCCTAACAATCTAATGCCATTACATGAACGATCTCATCCAATCCCTACCATCCCCATAGCCTACAGCGGGGGATTACTCACTCATAGATGGGGGAAACATGGATGGTCGATGGAGAAGCGATGGTGATGATGATGGTGATGATCTCCTCCAATAACCCAACCCGGCAGGGTGCCAGAACGGAGTTTCTGGTGCAGTTTCGTGGAATCTTGTGGTGGTGGCGGAGCAAAACTCCTTCTGGAAAAACGTCGAACCCCCGAAGTTTTTAGGTCAGAAGGCTCCTTATAGGCGAAGAGAGAGGCCGAGGGGGTGCCTGGGGGGCCCACACCACCCCCTGGCGTGGCCTGGCCTGGCCCGCGCCACCATGTGGTGTGGCCACCCCAGGGCTCTTCTCCATCTCGTATTCTGGCTCCTGGAGTCTTTGGGTGAAATAGGATTTTTGGCATATTTTCCAGGATTTTTCCTGATAGTTGATTTTCTGCACAAAAAGTAGACACCAAGGCAATTCTGCTGAAAACAGTGTCAGTTCGCATTAGTTGCATCCAAATCACACAAGTATAGAGGAGAAACAATAGCAAAAGTGTTCGGGAAAGTAGATACATTTTGGACGTATCAACTCCCCCCAAGCTTAGCTTATTGCTTGTCCTCAAGCAATTCAGTTGAAAACTGAGTGCGATAAAAGAACTTTCACGAACACATTTGCTTCATATGATGTAAATATTCTCAGCAATGTGATCAACTACTCAGACAGTTCATAATAAAGAGTATGCAACTGAGTCTACTTAATAGTCATTGCAAGCTATGAAGAGATTCCAACTCAAGAATAATAAGTAGCATGAAACAAGAACACAAGCAACATTACAATGATCATAGAAAGGTATGATAGAGTGGTATCTCGCTTGCCTTTGATTATGAATGCCAAGGCACCTCTGAAGTTCAAGTGATGACTAGAAGTAAAGATATGAAGGATACAAGCATCAAAGTCATAACACAAATAATCAAGTAATGAGACAAGCACAATGAATGACAACTATGCTCTCAAGAAGGTGCTCAAAGAATATGTGGAGACTCAACAAGTAGAAGAAAAGGTTTTGAATAGTTTTGAAAGGCTCCCAAATGCTGAAAGTATGGTACTCGTTAGCTTTGAGCTCTCATTGCCCCTATCATAAGCATCTTTAATGTGGTTAAGGTGAAAGTGAGGTCCAATCTGAGTTATATGCTTGACAGACTATAAACTGAAAATCCCAAGTCCCTTGAGTACGAGGGTCACTCCTCATGCTTCTCAACTTTAGTTACCGGTAAGTTGTTGTCATCGTAAGTATGTGCATATCATTGAGAACCGACAACGGGGTACCCCTTGCCCGATGATACGGAAGAATCCCCATATCAAAATGACAAGGCAAGCAGACAATGAGTATCTCAGCAATCTTCTTATTTACCATGGGAAAATGGTGCTTTTTCTCTCTTTCCTCTTTTCATAAATCTCTTTTTTTTCTTTTTCTCAATAGCTATCTCTCTCTTTTTTTACAAGAAGAATGCTTCATAGATATCATTATGGTTACGCTATAGGTTTCCACCATGTCAGCATGGATTAGACCAGTGGCCCAGGCGTTTCTCTAACACACATACATAACTCCATGGACTTACAAGCTCCCCTTTTATTTCACACCGACGACATCCGCAAACAAAAGATCAAGGTATCAACTGGGTATATATTTACAAGTGTTGAAAGCGTTCCCCGTGACAACACGGTTCTGCTAATCCCCAGCCTATAATTTGCAAGCATATAACTTTCATGGAGAGTTCACAATGGTTCAGGTTTATTAAGTGCAGGAAATAAAGTGTGCCATCAAGTTCGTGAGAGCTTTACTAACTAATTTTCCCATAACAAGCAAACATTTATTCGGAAGAAAACAAGGCATATTAAATATGCACGGAAGTAGCAAATGATGCTAATAGGTAGGTATGGTGGACACTTTGGAAATATTTGGTTTAGGAAGTTGGAAACTTTAGTAAAACACACAGTGGAAGTGAAGGCTAGCAAAAGTAAGGGAGCGACAAACGAGAGAGCAATAGCTGTCATTATCATGCTTGCAACAAAACAGGACTACTCATGGCATAAAAGTAATTCAAGATCCTCAAGGCAAAATAATTCATCGAGGCTTAACTGATTATTATAGTCATGTGCATGCGTGAGCATGTGCCAAGTCAATCAAATGAAACATTCAGAGGAGGATACCATGGTGTCATACCAATTTATGAATAGAGCAATGCAAGCAAACATTCATAAGACATGCTACAAACTATTAGCGAGTTGGAGCTAATCACAAGAATGCAAGAACTACTAAGCATCCAAAGATAACATACACCCTACATGGACGGACTAAGCAAGCTCACAAAGATGAGTATATGTACAAAAATGAAAAAAAATAGAGTTCGTTACCAGCCTCTTACCACGCCTCAAGCTGTCATTAATCCTCATTATTGCTCTTCACTTGTGTGGCTTGAATAATAATATGAAACCAATATTCCACTGAGAACTGCCGAACCCTGTAGCAAACTCGCAAAAACGAAAGAAGAACGACAAATATTTTTGGTGTTTTCGATTTTTAAACAAGAACCAAAAGGGAAAAACAAACAAAGCAAAATCTTTTTGAATTTTTCGAATAGTTCAAACAAAGCAAAAAAGGGAAAAACAAACCAAGGCAAAAAGAAGAAGCAAACCAAAGACAAACAACAAAAATATTTTTGGTCTTTTTGTGTTTTTAGAAAGCAAAAGCAAAGAAGAACGAAAACTAAAGAAAGAAAGAAAACATGAATATACAAAGTACCGACGCAACATGATATGGAGATGAGTGCGGTGTCGGCGTACCTCCCCCCAAGCTTAGGCTTTTGGCCTAAGTGGGTATCAATCCCAAGCTGGCCAAGATGAAGTGTCACCGTGGTACGACGAGGAGGTACCCTCGTCCTGGCGCGAGCTCGAGTACGTCCCTCCATAATGTGCGGAGTAATCATAGGAGGGCACATCCTCCTGGTGCTGCTCATGGAAACCCAGCAAGCGAAGATGCTCGTCCACCTCCTCCTTGGAGCGCGACCACGGTCTCCTGTCAACACTAAACAAAGCAGGCTGTGGCAAAAGGATCTCCCTTTCATCCCCGTTAGTGAAAAGCATCCTATATACTAGATTGTTCAAATCAGAGGTAGCAGTGACAATGTGATGAGTTTTCATGGCAACAAGGTCAACCCTCTGTGGTTCTAGCATAGCATCATCTGGATCCACCGAAAGACCTAATGCATTGACTACACGTGAGGCAATGATGCCCCCATAGATAGGCCCCCTAGCAGCTAGGCAGCGACCAATAAGCGAGCCAAGATTGTACCAAGTATCATTGTTAAGCGCAGCAGCAAGGAATGCTAAATGATAGTTGGAGATATTACTAGTGTTCTCCCTACCTAGTACACTAGTAGCAAGATAGTATGCAAAGTATCTAAGAGCAGGGAGTTGGATATTTCTTATCTTTCCGCAGTGCGCCACGCGGTCATCATCATTGGTCACCCCTCGGTAAAGCTCCAACAAATCAGCGGGTCGCCCTTGAATTTTCTTCACGGTCCCTGTCATACGCACACCTACAATACTGCAAAATCTCTCTAAAGGCATGGTGAAGGGCATATCATAGACTTTAAAAGAGACAGTAGATTGATAGGGTGTGTTAGTAAGTGAGAAGCTCTCAACAAAAGTTTTGGTGAGCATAGCGTATTGTGCACTCTCATCTTGCATATAAGAGGTTAAACCAACCCTCTCAATCAGTAGCAAGAAATCATCAAGAATACCTGCAGCTTGCAAGAAAGTAAAACAAGGAAAAGAGGATGGGTGAGCATCTCCATCATCCCTGTCACTGCCAATATGTGTTGCAATGAGGTCTTCATTGTATGATGGCCTAGCTTGAGAGGCTGTTCTTGAGGGCCTCGACCTCCTAGGTGCATCACTCTCAAATATCTCTCCAAAAGTATGGTTGTTCATGCTTGGTATTCTGAAATTTAAACACCTATTAAACAAGTGATTGCAAAGTAAATATAATGAAGGATTCTACTCATAGGGACTTGCAAGAGGCCTAAACATGCATCAAAACTATATCTCTAAGCATCACACAACATTACAAGCTCTCATAACCAGTCACCTACAACAGCAAAATACTCAACATATAATCCACTAAACACAAATCTACTTGGATAAGGGGAGGAGTCACATACCAGGGAACAATTGCTCCAAATTTCAGCAAGAAAGATGGGCTGAGTAAGGAGATCGAAAAAATCGAGAGCAAGCATACCAAGAACGCGATTTTGAGCTATGAACTGGAGCTTACTTGGGAGAGAGAAGAAAGTGACAGGTGAGAGAAGTAGTAGGGGGCCAGGGGTGGCCCACACCAGGGCATGGCGCCACCCAAGGCTGGCCGCGCCACCATGTGGTGTGCCTGCCTGGTGGGCCCCCCTAGTACCTCCCAGGTACTCCACTGCCCCTTTTTTCACGTAAAAATTTAATATGAATTTTCTGGAATTTTTCGAGACACTTTATTTTTGGGCATTTTTCAGAAATAGAAGAATGATTTTTCTGATAGATAGATTTTTTTTCTTTTGGAAACATGATGCAAGGAAAAAACAAGGCTAGAACTACAGAAGTTCTAACATGCAAGCAACTAACAACAAAAAGAAAACTAAACAAAAGCAAAAACTAAAATGCAAAGGATAGAAATAAACGGAGATAATCATAATGAAAACATTGTTTTGTTCAATGGAATCCTTTTGTTAACAAGGTTGATCAAGTCTTGCTACCAAAACAATTGCATATGAGACATAACTTTGTATTCCACTAATGATTATGTTACCTCAACCTTGATAGCAATGGTCCCAATCATAATAGTTTCAAAATTTTCTCTTGGTATGGGACAATATATTTCTCCAACTTGAATGCCTTCAACATGTTCAATTGAATTAAAACCATAAGTCCTTTCAATCTTCTTGGGGAAATAGACAGTATGTTCCTTGTCATTAACATTGAAGGTCACCTTTCCTTGATTACAATTAATAACAGCTCTTGCAGTATAAAGAAAAGGTCTCCCGAGAATAATAGACATATTATCATCTTCGGGCATTTCAAGCACAACAAAATCAGTCAATATCAAGCAATTGTGAGCCACCTGAA
The DNA here is from genome assembly GCA_916181665.1 of Avena sativa. NCBI lineage: Eukaryota > Viridiplantae > Streptophyta > Magnoliopsida > Poales > Poaceae > Avena > Avena sativa. The sequence goes on along the minus strand of OV702289.1, from coordinate 130,698,015 downwards.
CAGGTACATCCTCACATATACCCATAGGAATACTGGTAGGTTTATCAGCCATTTGCAAAGATATATCAGTTGGTATTAATTTTTCAAGTTGAAGCCTCGTATAGAGGGAGAAAGGCATAACACTAACTCCATCTCCCAAATCACATGAAGCAGTTCTAACATAACTGTTCTTAATAAAGCAAGGGATAGTTGGAATCCCTGGGTCTCCAAGTTTCTTAGGAACCTTACCATTGAAGGAATAATTAGCAAGCAAAGTAGAAATTTCTTCATTAGGGATCTTCCTTTTATTCGAGACAATGTCCTTCATATACTTTGAGTAAGGAGGCAATTTAATAGCATCAGTCAAAGGAATTTGCAAGAATAAAGGCTTCATCCACTCACAAAACTTATTATAGTGTTCATCTTCCTTTGGCTTGTGTTTCTTATCAGGGAAAGGCATAGGTTTTTGGACCCAAGGTTCTTTTTCACTACCATGTTTCTTAGCAATAAAATCTTCTTTGGTGTATTTAGTATTCTTAGTGTGGTTTTTAGGTTCTTCTTCAACCTTTTCTTCATTAGGAACAACATTTTCTTCATTACCACTTTCAGTTTCAGCATCAGAGATAGATATACTATTCGGATCTATAGTAGGTTCAGAGGGTTCTACAATAGTTTTATGTTTCTTTTTCCTTTTCTTACGAGTAGAACCACTATTTTCAGCTTGTTGAGAATCATGCTCAATTCTTTTGGGATGCCCCTTAGGATATAGAGGATCCTGGGTAGCAGCACCACTTCTAGTTCTAATTTCATAAGCATGTTTTTCTTTAGCAGCATTAACTAGCAAGTCGTTTTGCACTTTAACAAGTTGATCTATTTGAGTTTGAACCATTTGAAAGTGTTTAACAATCATTTTAACATCATTAGAGGTTCTTTCCACAATATATTTCAACTCAACAATAGCTCTAGTGTTTTCCATTAGATGATTGTGCACCCTTTTATTAAAGTTATCTTGCTTAACAATAAAGATATCAAATTCTTCTAAGCATTGATCAGGAGGTTTAGAGTAAGGGATATCACCTTCATCAAAGTTTTGGAGAGAGTGTACCTCAATAGTGGATGAGTAGGGAATAGGCTTACATAATTCTTCTATAGGAGGTAAATTCTTGACATCTGCAGCTTTAATTCCCTTCTCCTTAAGACATTTCTTAGCTTCCTTCATTACTCATCATTTAATTCAATAACTCCCCTCTTCTTTGATGTTGGAATAGGCACAGGAATAGATGGTTCAGGTATAGCTTGTTTAGGAGGAGTCCAATCTTCATAATTCTTGTTTATTTTAGCCATTAATTCCTCAGCTTCCTTAGGAGTCCTATTCCTGAAAACACAATCAGCACAACTATCTAGGTATGTCCTAGATTCTTCGGTTAATCCATTATAAAATATATCAAGAAGCTCATTCTTAGGTAATGGACTTCTAGCCTGTGCATGAATCAAAGAACTAAACCTTGCCCAAGGTTCGGGCAATACCTCTTTTCTCCCTGTTTAAAATCAAAAAGTTCCTGCAAAATAGCATGTCTAGCACTGGGAGGAAAATATTTCTGCAGGAAAGTACTAATCAAGCACTCAGGGCTATCAATACATCTAGGAGGTAAATTACTAAACCAAGTTTTAGCTTCTCCTTTCAGTGAAAAGGGAAAAATCTTAGCAACAAAGTAAGTACGCATCTTAATATCATCAGAAAACAAGCCACTCATGGTAGAAAGTTCATTCATATGTGCTACCACACTTTCATTCTTAGTCCCACAAAAAGGTTCTTTCTCGATAATAGCTATGTAAGATAGATCGAGAGAGAAATCATAATCTTCATCTATAATGTTTATGGGAGAAGCAGCAAACTTAGAAGCAGGAGATAATTTGGGTCTAATAGTACGCCTCTCAAGGAGACTCTTAGCAGCGCTCCTATCATGGGTGTTCTTACATTCTTTAATAAACTCATCGGTCATCTCAACATAACCATCTTCAATATCATAACTCTCACTAGACTCAGGTGAGCTAACAGGTGTGGTAGTGTCTTCATTAGGAGTTTCGATATTTCCAGCTATAGTTCTAGCAATCATAGCATCTAGGAAAGGACCTAATGAACCAATCTTATCAAGCACAGTAGAAGCAGCATCATAAGCATCAGAAGTTTCAGATTTAGCAGTAGTAGCAATGTGTGTAGCATGTATATGTGGTGGTGTAAGGAACTTACTCAAAACAGACGGTGAATCAAGAGCAAAAGAGGTGTTCAGAATCGTACCTCTTCTTGTAGTGGATGGTAAAATAGGAACTTTGCCATCACGAGACTTACCCATGATGGATGGATAGCAGCGAACAATAGAGAATCCAAGTGAACTTGATAAATAAAGCTATGCTCCTCGGCAACGGCGCCAGAAAATAGTCTTGATGACCCACAAGTATAGGGGCGTATCACAGTATTTTCGAGGGAAGTGAAACCCAATTTATTGATTCGACACAAGGGGAGCCAAAGAATATTTATCAGCCTTAACAACTGAGTTGTTAATTCAGCTGCACCTGGAAACAATCTTGCTCACAGCAGTTTATCAGTAGCAACAGTTTTGTAGTAGGAATAGTAAAGTAACAGCAGTAGTAAAGCAAAGACAGTAGTAACAAAAGCAGTAAACAGTGGGATTCGAGTGCGGTAGGCATAGGGATGGATGGACGGGCGTTGCATGGACAAGACAATTCACATAGCAATCAGAACATAGGGCAATTGCAAATAAATAAGATAAAGCATCCAAGTACTAGATAATCCTAGGCATGTGTTCCATATATAGTCATACGTGCTCGCAATGAGCACTTGCACAACATCTTTTGTCCTGCCAGCCCGTTTGCAGCGGGGCCTCTAGGGAACTACTGGCAATTAAGGTGCTCCTTTTAATAGAGCACCGGAGCAAAGCATTAACACTCCATGAACACATGTGATCCTCACATCAAAGCCTTTCCCTTCCGGTTATCCCGATTTCTGTCACTTTGGGGCCATAGGTTCTGGACAACAACGTGTGTACACAACTTGTAGATAAGACCGAGAACAATACTATCATAATGAATCAATAATAAGTTTAGATCTGAAATCATGGCACTCGGGCCCTAGTGACAAGCATTAAGCACAACAAGTCGCAACAAAGTCATAAAGCACTAATCAAAGATACTAGGCACCATGCCCTAACAATCTGATGCCATTACATGAACGATCTCATCCAATCCCTACCATCCCCATAGCCTGCAGTGGGGTATTACTCACTCATAGATGGGGGAAACATGGATGGTCGATGGAGAAGCGATGGTGATGATGATGGTGATGATCTCCTCCAATTCCTCGTCCCGACAGGGTGCCAAAACGGAGTTTCTAGTGCTGTTTCGTGGAATCTCGTGGTGGCGGCGGAGCGGAACTCCTTCTGGAAAAACGTCGAACCCCCAAAGTTTTTAGGTCAGAAGGCTCCTTATAGGCGAAGAGAGAGGCCGAGGGGGTGCCTGGGGGGCCCACACCACCCCCCGGCATGGCCTGGCCTGGCCCGCGCCACCAGGTGGTGTGGCCATCCCAGGGATCTTCTCCATCTCATATTCTGGCTCCTGGAGTCTTTGGGTGAAATAGGATTTTTGGCATATTTTTCGGGATTTTTCCTGATAGTTGATTTTCTGCACAAAAAGTAGACACCAAGGCAAGTCTGCTGAAAACAGCGTCAGTTCGCATTAGTTGCATCCAAATCACACATATTAGGGAGTACATCTATGGCCAACTTGTTGGATATGCCGGAGGACTAGGCTCCAGCAGCATCTCCCTCAAGTTCGCCGTAGTGTTGTCCCTGCTCTTGCACACCATATTGTTTGCAGTTGATAACTTCACAAGGATGCCTATTTATAGATTAAGCATCACAACATAGTGTTGACACTCACAACATAATGTCGACACTCACCCCTGTTATAGTGCTGCCACGCACCAAAATAGTGCTGCCACTCACTGGAATAGTGGTACCACTTACGAAATAGTGTCGACACTCACGTTTAGTCCCGGATGGTGTCTCCAACCGGGACTACAGGTTCATCTTTAGTCCCGGTTGGAGACACCCACCAACACTAAACATGCTCGTGTCGGCCCCAGCCTTCCGCAACCCCTTAAGTCCCGGTTGGTGTCTCCAACCGGGACTAAAGATGAAAAGATTGCCTTGGAACTATTCAGAATGCTCGGGAACAATACATTACATAATTTTTTTCTTCTGAGCTTTCAGAACACAGTTACATAAAATGTTTAATACATTATATTACACATCATTTCTTCGCGTGTTCCCCTTTCTGATTGCATCGTAACCATGGAGCATCTTCTTTAATTAACAGGGTTGTTGGATCAGTGTTCACTACAAAGGGCAGAATTTCATGAAACTTATCACAATCTTCTGACATGTCTGTCTTGTCCTCCACTCCCATGATGTTTCTTTTCCCTGAAAGAACTATGTGGCGCTTTGGATCATCGTCTGATGTATTATGTTGCTTATTTTTTCTTTTTCTCAGTTTGGTAGGCATGTCCTTCACATAGAAAACCTGAGCCACATCATTGGCTAGGATGAATGGTTCGTCTAAGTGCGCAAGATTGTTGAGATCCACAGTTGTCATTCCGTACTGCTCGTCTACCTTTACCCTGCCTCCTGTCAGCTTTATCCATTTGCACCGAAACAAGGGAACCTTAAAAGTAGGTCCATAGTCAAGTTCCCAAATCTCCTCTATGTAACCATAATATGTGGTCTTGGACCCATTGTCGTTCGTTGCATCAAACCGGACACCATTGTTTCGGTTGGTGCTCTTTTTATCTCGGGTGATCGTGTAAAATGTATTCCCATTCATCTCGTACCCTTGGAAAGTTGATACAGTCGAAGATGGTGACCTGGACAACAAGTACAACTCATCTCCAAGAGTGTTATCTTTTATGAGATGTTGCAACCAACCCCCGAAAGTCTTCATGTGTTCATCTCTAATCCAGTCGTCATGCTTCCCAGGGTTGTTGGAGCATAAAATTTGCCTGTGTTCCTCGATATACGGAGCCGCCAAGATAGAATTCTATAGAACTTTGTAATGTGCTTCAGTGTAAGAATGCCCGTTCCTACATATTATTGATTTCCTTCCTAGAGTGCCTTTTCCACTCAGTCTTCCCTCATGCCGCGATTGAGGAAGACCAATCGCCTTAAGGTCAAGAACAAAGTCAACACAAAACTCAATGACCTCCTCTGTTCCATAGCCCTTGGATATGCTTCCTTCAGGCCTAACACGGTTACAAACATATTCCTTTAAGACTAAAATGAACCTCTCAAAGGGGAACATATTGTGTAGAAATACAGGACCGAGAATGGAAATCTCTTCGACTAGGTGAACCAGGAGGTGCGTCATAATATTGAAGAAGGATGGTGGGAACACCAACTCGAAACTAACAAGACATTTGACCACATCATTTTGTAATCGTGGTAGATCTTCAGGATTGATTATCTTTTGAGAGATTGCATTGAGAAATGCACATAGCTTCACAATGGGTACTCGAACATAATCTGGTTGAAGCCCCCTCAATGCAATCGGAAGCAATTGCGTCATAATCACGTGGCAGTCATGAGACTTTAGGTTTTGGAACTTTTTCTCTGCCATATTTATTATTCCCTTTATATTCGACGAGAAGCCAGACGGGACCTTGATACTGCTTAGGCATTCAAAAAAGATTTCCTTCTCTTGTTTGGTAAGAGCGTAGCTGGCATGACCTAAAAACCATTCTAGATGCAGGCCTTTTGGATCTTTCATACGTTGCTAGTCCTTAGTGCTTCCGGTGTATCTTTTGTCTTCCCATACACGCCCAAGAATCCTAGCAGGTTCACGCAAAGATTCTTCGTCACATGCATCACGCGATTGCAGAGCGGGCCTCTAGGAATTTCTAATAGGGTAGCTCCCAAAATATTGATTTTTTCTTCCACATGGGTGCGTGTCTGTCAGCGTCCTTCGGAACAGATTGTCCGCCCTGACCCTTTCCAAAGATTACTATTTGATCCAAATCCTTGACCATATCAAATACATCAGCACCAGTACGTTCCTTAGGCTTCGGCTGGTCACATGCCTAACCATTGAAATGCTTGCCACTATTTCTTAAGGGATGATTGGGCAAAAGAAATCGATGATACCCCGTGTAAACATTCTTCTTACAATGTTGCAAATATATACTTTCGGTCTCATCTAAATAGTGTGTGCATGCATTGTATCCCTTGTTTGTTTGTCCTGAAAGGTTACTAAGAGCAGGCCAGTCATTGATTGTTACAAAAAGCAACGCTCGGAGGTCAAATTCTTCCTACGTGTGCTCATCCCACACACGTATGCCGGGTTCGTGCCACAACTGTAAAAGTTCTTCAACTAATGGCCTTAGATACACATCAATGTTATTGACGGGTTGCTTCGGGCCTTGGATCAGCACTGGCATCATAATGAACTTGCACTTCATGCACAACCAAGGAGGAAAGTTATAGATACATAGAGTCACGGGTCAGGTGTTGTGACTGCATCTCTGCTCCCCAAAAGGATTCATGCCATCTGTAGTTAGACCAAACCTTAAACTCCTCGCATCATCTGCAAAGTCCGGGTACTTTCTATCGATATTTTCCACTGCGACCCATCAGCGGGGTGTCTCAACATCCCGTCTGACTTATGTTCCTCTTCGTGCCATCACAACAACTTGGCGTGCTCTTTATTTTTGAACAAACGTTTCAACCGTGGTATTATAGGAGCATACCACATCACCTTGGCAGGAACCCTCTTCTGGGGGGCTCGCCCTCAACATCACCAGGTCATCTCGTTTGATCTTATACCGCAATGCAGTGCATACCGGACATGCATCCAAATTCGCGTACTCCTCACCACGGTAGAGGATGCGGTCATTAGGGCATGCATGTATCTTCTGAACCTCTAAACCTAGAGGGCAGAAAACCTTCTTTGCTTCGTACGTACTGGCGGGCAATACGTTATCCTTTGGAAGCATATTCTTCATCATTATCAGCAACTTTTCAAATGAGGAGTCAGGTATACCACACTCTGCCTTCTATCGCAGCAATTCCAGTGTGCTACCCAGCTTTTTTATACCATTTTCACAATTTGGATACAACAACTTTTTGTGATCCTCTAACATGTGACTGAACTTCTCCCTCTCTTTTTTAGTTTCGCAGTCTCTCCGTGCATCGGCAATGGTCTGACCAAGATCATCAGTGGGCTCATCATCATGTGCCTCTTCTTCAGCCTCCCATTCAGCTTCCCCCCATGGAAGTATCACCGTACTCAGAAAAACCATGATAGTTCTCATCATCCTCCTCTTCTTCATTGTCTTCCATTATAACACCTCTCTCTCCGTGCTTGGTCCAACAATTATAACTGGGCATGAAACCGGACTTTAACAGGTGGCTGTGGAGGGTTTTTGAGTCAGAGTAATCCTTCTGATTCCTACATCCACTACATGGACAGAATACAAAACCATGCCACTTTGTTCGCATCAGCCACGCGGATGAATTCATGCACGCCATTAATGAACTCGCCAGAGCGTCGGTCAGTACCGTACATCCATTCCCGGACCATCTGCATTATTGTAAAAGTATATCAAAAACCATTACACAACATCATGAATAGAGATTAATGATCAATTTAATACAAGTTATAATGTGAGCTTCTAGAGCATTAAATTTAAATTTTGAAAAATTTACATGCACCAAGTTTTGAATTGGAGAAAACAATTACCATGAAAAATGTGGAGTTTTTAATTATTGTTCTAGCAGTGAAATCCTCATTCCATTTTGAGCTCCCAAACTCTAAAATTACACATTTCAATTTCCTGTAACTGTGTGCCTAATCAAAATTTGCCTAAAATTACACATATGAAAATCCTCTACTTCTGAGCAAGCAAATCCATCTATACTTCTACCGCATTGAGCTAAAGTAACAATAAGAGATGAAACAATGAAGTTCCTAACCTTTTAGAACCTTGGATTTAGGGGTTGCAACCAAATCTTGACAAATCTTGAGAAAAAAAGGGCATGAACCTCAGTTGCTTGGGAGGGAAAATGGCCATGGCTAGGGCATGGACGGAGCTGTATTATATAGGGGGACCTTTTAGTCTCGGGCCGTGACACGGGCCGGGACTAATTGTCCTTGTAAAGTGCAGCAGCCCGGCTCGAGGTCTCTTGTCCCGGACCGTGTTACGGGCTAGGACTAGAGACCCGGGACGGCCCGGGACTAGCACTTCCACGCGCTATTAGCCGTTGGACATGGGCCGGGACTAATTGTCCCCATAAAGTGCAGCAGCCTGGCTCGAGGTCTCTTGTCCCGGACCGTGTTACGGACCGGGACTAGAGACCCGGGACGGCCCAGGACTAGCGCTTCCCTGCGCTATTAGCCGTTGGACACGTTACGAACCGGGACTAGTGCAGGCACTAGTCCCGGCCCGTAACAAACCGGGACTGATGCCTAGTTCAGCGACGAACCGAAGCCCTTTTTTCCACTAGTAATGTGAATGGGATTCATGGAAACAATATGGGCACCTTCATCCATATCCTATGGGAGATCAAAGCGGAAGCAGGTTTGCGAGGTTTTGTTTCTTTTCGCCATGAGAATCGGAGATCGGACACTGAGGCTTACTCATTGGCGTGGATGGATACCTCTCTACTAGTAGGGCGTCATGTTTGGTTCTGTGTCCCACTTGATGGGCTAAACATTCCTAATCAATGAATAAAGAAGCAGGTTGTTCTAAAAAAAACGAACTGAAATCTGAAAATGATGCACATGAGAAGGAACCGCAGGAAAATAGTTCGTTTTCGTACTCTGTCTAGGGAGTTGTCCCATTTCTTTTTCTTTTTTATTTTTATTTTTATATCTCTTGTTTTTTCTTTCATAAAGTGTTCATGATTTTGGAAAATTGTTCATGTTTTCAAAAAAGGTGTTCATTATTTTTCAAAAGCATACATTATTCTTTGAAAAAAATCACATATTTTCAAAAATTGGTTCATATTGTAATTTTTCTCATGAATTTTCGAAATTTGATTCATGATTTTTTGAATTTAATTCAAGATTTTTGAAATCGATTCATGATTTTTTATCATAGGTTCATGGCTTTTGAACCTGAACCTTATCTAAACCTTTTTTGAACTAAAGAAAAATGAAAAACAAAAAGGAAAAAGCAACAAAGAAACAAGAAAAGAGAAAAGAGAAAAACATGTGCCCTAGTTGGCCGGAAGCTAGCTCACACGCTGGCTCACGTAGTCGCTTGCTCATGTACGAGCATGTAGGCGCACGTCGTCTGGGCCAGGCCCATGTACGGGAACAAACTCGGACGAGGCTCCCTGGCCGCAGACAAGCGAGCCTAGACCTGTTATCTCGGCCACAATGAGGCCCAACCTCACATGAAAGGGTCGCTATTTTCGAAAAGGGGAATAAGAGAAAGATTCATCTGATTTTCTTGTTCACTAGCCGACCTTGATCCCCGTTATTTTGGGGTCATATCTAGTAGGGTTCTGCATCAATAGATTCAACAAGCATTTTATTAGCAAGTTTAGTATTCCTAAGTTATTATAACTAGGATCACACAACACGACCAAAGATATCATGAGCAATCGTTAGCGGTTGATTGCATCCAGTAGCCATAGCACCCCACTGCTCCAACAGGTTGAAGCAGTGCACATTGCTGCATCCATTGCACCAACATATGTCCTGTTAAAAATAATTTCATTCCTACATCTCCATATGGATCAATATAAGGCTAAAACACTAATGCAAATTCTAGCCTTAGATTTTTTTCTAACTCCATTTAATAAATTTGTAACATTAGCCGTGCAGGGAGATTGTAAGCAAAAGATACTAAATGCCGAGAAAGCTTAGCAAAAGAACAAGATAAAAATAAGTATTCAACATACTGTTGTTTCCAATAGAAGAAACATTTTGTACACTTCTTCCAATCTCGTTTTGCCTAGTTATCTTTGGTTAAAAGAACTTTATTGGTAAGGAATCACATAATTTTTTGATCTTTTGTGAGATTTTCAATTTTCAAAGTTATTTGTGTAGATAAGGTTCTCCCTATGTACGGGATTATTAGGCCAGAGTTTATTTTCAGATAGTTTGAGATTATTAGATAGTTTGAGATTATTAGACCAGAGACTGTACCACGCGCACGGAGCCTCTTGTTTCTCTCAGGCCTTTGCCGATGGGCGTTATTAAATATGTAATATTCTGATAGTATACGGTATGGTGTAGTACACCAATGGTGGACATATCAAACTTTGTATTGCCACGTGAGGGCTTTTCCTCACCATATAACATGCAACCGGTGCCCTCTACGGAGGCTACGCCGTTACACCCTAAAATTAACATGGTATCGGACGCCTCTCCTCTTCCCTCTAGCTGCTGCCGCCGCCGCCGGTGATCCGTGCCGCGCCGCCGCCGCCAGGAACCTCCTCCACAACCCGATCAGCGCCGCCGCACCTCCCTGCCCCGGCCCTGCTCTCCGCCAAAACCTCCTAGGATTAAAAACCACAAAATCCCACCACAACCCGACTCCCAATCCAAAACCCCATGTCTATGGCCTCCCCTATGCCGTGGATGTGTGGCGTGCACTGTTCTCCATGTACTCTACGCAGTCCAAGTCTCGTGTCTCCACACTTCGTGGTGCTCTCATCAACACCAAGAAGAACGATATGACCGCACAACAGTACCTCACCAAGATGAAAGGTTTTGCTTCAGAACTTGCTGCTGCTGGAAAAAGTGTTGATGATGATGAGTTAAAGGATTACATCTTGAATGGCCTTGATGGCACGTTTAATAACCTTGCTGCTGCCATCAACGCTGTTCCCTCGACCACTCTCATTGATATGTGCTCTCAACTCCTGGCGTGTGAAAACCGTGATGCTATGCTTCAATCCACGGGACAGAATTATGGGCACTTTACATCCTCTGTTAATGCTGCTGCTCGGCGCCCCTATTCAGATTATGGGGCTGCCTATCCTCCATGCCCCAATCCACCACCTCAACCCTACATGCCTCCCACGCCACCACCACAACCATATATGCCTCCACAACCATCCTACCACCACCCGCCACCACCACCATAACCCTATCACTATCGACCATATCCACCACCTCCTACATACTACATGCCTCCCTACAACCCCCTTTATGTGCCTCCGCAGCAGTGTATGCGGCCACCACTACCACAGCGTCCCCCACCGCCCCCTGCTCCATATCGTGGTCCCCTGCTGCCGAATCAGCCGCGCCGTCCCAAAGGGGGGCGTGTTCAGAAAAAGGACCGTGGTCAGGTCGCCACCCCCTGGTAGGATGGGGTGATATGTCAGATTTGTAAGAAGGAAGGACACTCTGATAGTGACTGTTGGTGGCGTTTCGTTGATGATGATGAGGATGATACACCTCCAGAGCACAAAGGTGCCTATGGCGTTGACAGTAATTGGGTCATGGACACTGGAGCTAAAAAATCACACGACTGGACAACTAAACAAGCTTCAAATTCATGAGACGTATCAAGGCCATGATCAAGTTCACAATGCTAGTGGACAAGGTATGGAAATTGCTCACATTGGTCATTCAGTTTTGCACACCCCTCATAATTCCTTAAAACTTAACAATATTCTTCATGTTCCTGACTCTGCCATGAACTTACTTTCTGCACATAAGCTTACCCTATACAACAATGCCTTTATTGAAATTCACCCCTATTTTTTCTTGATCAAGGACAAGGCCACGCAACACATCATGTTTAGAGGTCCGTGTCATGGTGGCCTATACCCTCTTGTTCCAGTTTCAATGGGGCCATCTTCCAAGCATGCTCTTGTCACCATCAAGCCTTCATCCTCCACATGGCATCGTCGTCTAGGGCATACCTCTTCGTTTACTGTTCAACAAGTGCTTAGGAAAAACAAGTTGTCTTACACCCCTGAAATAAATTCTTATGTATGTGACCCGTGCCAACAAGTTAAGAGTCATCAGTTGCCATATCTTGTTTCCACTAGTATCTCCACAGTTCCTTTGGAACATATATTCTCTGATGTATGGGGTCCTGCTCCTCTTCCTGTCGGCAAGCATGCATACTATGTAAGCTTTATTGATGATTTTAGCAAGTACACTTGGATCTATTTGCTTAAGAAACGTTCTGATGTGTATCAAGTCTTTCTTGACTTTCAGCAGTATGTAGAACGCCAGTTTGGTAGAAAAATTCTTACCATGCAAACTGATTGGGGCGGTGAGTATGAGAAGTTAAATGGTTTCTTTCAACGAGTAGGCATTGTTCATCATGTCTCTTGTCCCCATGCTCATCAACAAAATGGCTCTGCTGAACGCAAACATCATCACATTGTTGAAGTAGGTTTTGCTCTTCTTGCTAATGCCTCCATGCCTCTTAAGTATTGGGATGATGCCTTTCTTACAGCCACTTTTCTTATAGATCTGCTTCCCACCAAAGTTCTCAATCATGAGACGCCTACCGAGAAACTTCTCCAACTCAAACCGAATTATGAATCTCTTCGTGTTTTTGGTTGTGCCTGTTGGCCCAACCTTCGCCCCTACAACAAACAAAATCTCTCTTTTCGTTCCAAACGGTGTGTGTTTATTGGCTATAGTACAAAACACAAGGGCGTTCGCTGTCTTGATGTGCCAACAGGCCGTGTAAATATCTTTCCGTTTGCTGCACTTCATCCTAATGCTGGCAAGCGTCTTAAAGAGGAAATTCTTCTTCTTGATCAAAATAACTCATCTTTAGTATCTACTAATGGGGTTGTGCAAACTAATGATCATTTTTTGCAAGTTGTTCCTGTTGTTCATCCTCCACAGGCTACACCAGATATCACAGAAAATTATGCTAAAAATGGTGTACAAAATGCCTCAAGTGCTACATCAAATAATAGCTCAGATCAAGAGGAAGAAACAGCGCCAGAATTTGTTGATCCCGAGGTGGATTCTGGCCAGGTATCGGCGTCGGATGGCACGCCCGCCCGTGCGCGCGAGAACCTGTCTGACGCTGCCACGTCGCAGCCGGACCCAGCGACTCCCGTGTCCCCGCCTCGATCTCTAGGAACCCACGACTCCATTGTCGCCACGTCGCCCCACATCGCGCCTGCTGCCCCCGTTCCCGCGCGCCTGTCACTGTCTCCTCCCGACAATCGGCAGCATGTTGACTCGCCTGGCCAGTTGTTGTTGGCTGATGGTGGCCCAGGTGGGACGGAGGTCCCCTCCTCAGGATTTTCTGCATCGCCCACACCTGCAGCACCTCCTGTTGCTCCTCCTGGAGTTCAAACACGACAACAAAAAGGTATTAGACAGCCGGAAATTTATACTGATGGTACAATTTGCTATGCCTTGCTTACCTCTACAGGTGAACCCAAAAATGTTCAGGAGGATTTAAAAGATGACAACTAGAGATCCGCAATGCAAGATGAATACAATGTCCTGCTTGCAAACAACACATGGCATCTTGTGCCACCCAGTCCGAACAAGAATATCATTGGTTGTAAGTGGGTTTATCGTATCAAGAAAAATGATGATGGTACAATAGACCGGTATAAAGCTAGACTTGTTGCAAAGGGATTCAAACACAGGTATGTGATAGCTTATGAAGATACCTTCAGCCCCGTTGTTAAAGCTACTGATACGTTGCAAACGTATCTATAATTTTTGATGTTCCATGTTTGTTTTATATCTACTTTCTTATGTTTTGTCCACACTTTGGAGTATTTTTATACACTTTCTTGGACTAACCTATTAACAAGATACCACAGTGCCAGTTGCCTGTTTTCTACTGTTTTTGGTTCCAAAAAAGTTAGAAAATGAATATTCTCGGAATTGGACGGGACAAAAGCCAAAGTCAATATTTCACCAAGCGGAACACAGAGCCAGAAGACGAGACGGAGAGGGGCTAGGGGCCGGCCACACCACCTGGCCGCGTGGCCAGGCCTGACCTGCGTGGCCAGGCCTGACCCGCGCCTAGGGGTGGTGCAGCCGCCTAGGGGACCCCCTCGGCCTCTCCTTTCGCCTATAAGAAGCCTCCGATACAGAAACCCTAAGTACCCGATCAAAATTCCACGAAAGAGTCGGTAGCCTCCATCATCTCCATCCCTAGATCGGGAGGGATCTCAAGCTCTTCCCGGCACCCTATCGGAGGGGAGAGATCACCCTGGTGGCCTTCTTCATCACCATGCCTGCCTCCGGTGTGATGCGTGAGTAGTTCATCCCTGTACTACGGGTCCATGTAGTAACTAGATGGTTGGTTCTTCTCCTTTGTGCTACCATGTTTAGATCTTGTGAGCTCCGTTCATGATCAAGATCATCTATTTGTAATCATACATGTTCTGTTTGCGGGGATCCGATGGATATTGAGATGCTATTTTAGTATGATTATTGATTCTATCATGTCTTTGTTATTTTTGATCTTGCATGCTCTCCGTTGTTAGTAGCTATCTTGGCTGAGTAGATGCTAGCAACTCCAAGAGGGAGTATTTATGCTCGATAGTGGGTTCATGCCTCTAGGAATCTGGGGAAGTGATAGAAATCTCTAAGGTACTAGATGTGTTGTTTCTATTAGGGAGAAAACAATACTCCTTTGATCATAGAATAATCGTATTGTTTACTTTACACACTTTGCTTAATGCAATTATCTGTTCCTTGCAACTTAATACTGGAGGGGGTTTGGATGATAACCTGAAGGTAGATTATTAGTCATAGATGCAGTTGGATTACGTTCTATGTATAATGTTGTAATGCCCAATCAAATCTCATAGAAGTCAAGATGAGTAGTATATGCATGTATGCTTTGTCGAAGTTTGTCAATTGCCCCGCTGTAATTTGTTCACCCAACATGTCATCTATCTTAAGGAGAATCACCACTAGTGAACTATGGACCCCAGTCCTTTCTTTTACTATCAATCTACAATCTACTATTTACAATTTTCTGCTTACTTTCTGCAAGCAATTACTATCTTCCACACAATAAGTTTAATCCTTTGTTTTCAGCAAAACCGGTGAGATTGACAACCTCACTGTAAGTTGGGGGCAAAGTTCTGTGGTTGTGTTATGCAGGATTCCAAGTTGGAAACAACACCTTGGAGGTGTCTCCTTGCTCCTACTGTTTCGATAACCTTGTTTTCCTAACTGAGCGAAAACTTACTGATGTGCTCATCATACCTTCCTCTTGGGTTTCCCCAACAAGCTCGAATATATTTTGAGCCATCAAGCTCTTTTTCTGGCGCCGTTGCCGGGGAGTCAAGGACATCTTCACAAGGGGAGTCCCTCATAACCAATCTCTTTACTTTGTTTTATTTGTTTTGCTTAGTTTATTTCTGCTTTGTTTACTTGTTTCTTTATCAAAAACACAAAAAACAAATTAGTTGCACTAGTTTGCTTTCTTCATCAAAAAAACAAAGTTGTGTGACTTCACTAGCACCAACAACAATGATTTCATGTGCACACCTATTGCTCCACCTGTTCCTGAATCTACCTTCTTTGAAATTAAATCTGCTTTACTCAATCTTGTTATGAGAGAACAATTTTCTGGTATTGGCACTGAAGATGTTGTTGATCATCTTAATAACTTTGTGAGATGCAAAATGTAACGTCCCAAAACTTTAATCCAAGGTTATTAAGATCCAAATCATCAAAATTAGGGTTATCAAAAACTTTTTCAACTAAAATTATTAAAGCATTCATATGTGTGTGCATTTAAATAGGAGTTGTTTTGAATTGCCATGATTGAGTGATCCATTGCTTGTA
The DNA here is from genome assembly GCA_916181665.1 of Avena sativa. Classification (NCBI taxonomy): domain Eukaryota; kingdom Viridiplantae; phylum Streptophyta; class Magnoliopsida; order Poales; family Poaceae; genus Avena; species Avena sativa. Next base: position 130,682,211 of record OV702289.1, on the reverse strand, counting down.
AAATGATTCTTAGGTGAAATAAACATCATCTAGATCATTCCCAAAGAAATCCCAAAGAAAAACAAATCAAAATGAATAAAAGAAAGAAATGGTTATTTGTGCCATTTTAATCAACATGCCTACTTTGGCTATTCCTAGTACTCAATTCTTAATAGAAACAAACGTGGATCTTTGCAACCCTTGCTAGTACATGTAATGATGTACCAAGGCCCACTTTGTGATCTGCCAAAAACTTTCAAACACTAATTTTAAATGGCATTTGAAAATTGAATGTAGTTCATATGGGAAGATCACACTTATTCAAAAACCACTCAAATGAGCTTCATTTTCAAAACCCAAGCAACCACAGATGATCAAGCTTATGACTAACACATCCACTAAAAATCTTTTCAAAATTCAAAACTAAATTTCTTGCGGCCATTGTGTCGAACACTTGGCAGGTAGGATTCACACTCTAGTTTTAGCTCACTGTTTCTACAGGTTTTTGCCACCCATTTGACCTCAACTTACTCCCTCTGTCTCCATTTGATATAACCAAGCCATAATCACCCCATCCCCTAGTCCCTAGCAGTAGTGCCGCGCCACCTGAGCACCATGCTCGTTGGTCGAGCATGGATAGATCACAGCCGACCGCCCCTCTCTCTTTCGCCATGTCTAGGAGCTAGACTAGACCACACCACCGCCCTCTATCCCCTTCCCGAGCAGAGACGAGCCATGGACCACTCGCCCAGCACCGCGCCCAGAGCGTCTACACCATGCCGAGCACGCGCCAGAGCACCGCGCCCGACAAGCGTGCACACGTCGCGCCTCGACCGCAGCCCACGCTCACCGCTTCGCCACGAACCCAGGAACCGCCCGGACATGCCCGTTCGCCGCCGTTTGACCCGCAGCCAACGCACGCCGTGTCAAACGCCGCCTCTGCCGCTCAGAGCATGAGCACCGCCCGACCGTTTGCCATTGCCCCTAGCAGCGCCATTACACCGTAGAGCACCGCCAGGAGACCGCGCATCGATCATCGCTCGCAGCCATGCCGCTAGCAGCCTGTAGCCATGTCGCCACCGTCGCCTGGCCACGCCGCGCTGTCCCGTCGTCGAGCCTATATAAGGAGGCCACCCCCAACCTTATTCTGCACACCACTCACCTCCCCTCTCACCACTGATTATTCCCCACTTCTCCCTGGAGCCGCTTGAGCTCGAAGTCGCCGGAATTCCACCGGAGCTTGCCGCTACTAGAGGAGAAGGGCCCCGCTGATTGCGACCATCCCAGGAGCTACCGCAACAACCCATGAGTTCGCCGTCGTCCACCAGTTTGTTTGCCCATCTCGCCGTTGTCGCTGGAGCCCTGGTATGCCCCCTGAGCACCCCCACCGAGCCGCTAGGGTTAGACCTCGCCAGCGACCTGTCTGTTGTCGATGACAAGCCCCAGCCGTAGATCCTAGTTCTAATCTAACGGCCCACATCGCCCCATACCGCTTCGCGTGTAATGAGCCGCTGACTGGTGGACCCCCCCTGACAGCTGTCCTCTGTGCCGTGGAACGCCACTAGGCCGACCCGTTTTCTTTCCCGCGCAACCCATCTAATTCAAACTTAGATTTTTCTATTTAGTTTTGAACTTAGTTTTGTCCCCTAGTTTGAAAATCAATTCAGAGAGATTTACAAATCCAAATGGAGTGATTCAATTTGTGTTGGAAAGCTACCGAAAATATCTATCCATGCCCATTGGATTTAATTCATTTAGAGTTAGAGATCTCTCCTAGTAAAAATAACAAGACAGAAGCTTTTGCACATTCAAACATTTTTCAAAATTCAACCATGATAGATTTTGAGTTGATTCCAACTCTCAAAGATCACATTTCACCATACCTATCTGAATATTTAATAATATTAGGGTTTACATGCAGTGACTTTGGACTAGTACCAAAATAATGCTATATAGGCATTTCTAGTCACTTTAAATCATTAAATAATGAACTTAAACCCTTAAATCACATTCCCACATGTTAGAATATGTGGTGATGACATGTGGCCACATGATCCCATATTTTAAGTGGTGAATATTAAATATTAGTTATTTTTCAATGAGTAGAAATTACTTTTCTTAAATAAAAAAATGAAACTAGTTAATAAAACTTGTGATGCTTGTGATGATAATAGATCATCAAATGTGTGCCTTAGAGTGCTAATTAGACTAGTTAAGTATTGTTTGGTGATTGTGTATTCCGTATGTATTTATAGACGATAGTACCGACCAAGCTTTCGAGGAGGTGGAGTTCTATCAAGAGGAGGAAGAAAACTTCAACCACTGCACTGCACAAGGCAAGCCATCATTAACAATGCAAGCTAACCCTTGCAAGTAGAATGATTAACAAGCTAGACTTAAACTAGATGATTTTAGCAAAGATGCTTTAGGCATGCTTTGGTGATACCACTTTGACTATTATTTACCCCAAGTATTATTTTCAAGCTTTACTTCCTTTACTTTACCAAAGTCTCTTACTTGTTCTGAAGGTATAAAACTTGACCTATCTAGATAACTTTAGATGTCATTCCATGGCATGAGATTGATCCCATCTTTCCACCTTAGTGAACACTCTTAACTTAGTAGTTTAGAGCTAAACCAAACCTTGAGTCACTTTAGATGGGAACACTTGGTGAAAATGAATTATGAAAACCTTGCAATGATGAGTCATTCTATTGAGATGTTTTGACATGTGTTGAGAAACACAAATGGTTTATGATGATGAAAATGTTGAGGCATGAGCCTTAACCATTTTACAACACTGATGGTTGGATTCGGATGCGATACCATTCCAAATTTATCGTACAACCACAATACCTGAATTGGGTAAGGCTTAGCCAGAAGTTTATATGCATTAGTAGTAGTTCCCTCATGGGAGAGGTTTGAGCTGAGGCTACCTCTCAATGTTGTCCACCTATGCAGTGCCCAAGATGACAGATGGTCATGGTTGGGAGGCCATGCTCATAGGAGAGGTGCTTATACTAGGGTGTGTAAAGGAAAGGTTATGTTTGATTATCTGCATACTAAGTATGATGATTCAGGGTTATCCCTGACAGATGTATCGAATCTTGTGGTGAAAGTGTACCACCTCTGCAGAGTGCCAAACTATTCGAATAGCCGCGTCCACAGTTATGGACAGTTGGAGTGGCCATACTATTTTGTTGTCAGATGTTTTCAAAATAACTTATGAAATGAATGATGAATCTTGACTTGACCACAACAGAGTTGTGACTATGACACTAGCTTCCCAACTTAAGTGATTCTAGAACTTTATTTTATCTTTCTTTGTTTCTGAACTCAGCTTAGGTTTCAAACTTAACTTTATAGTTAAACTTAGAGATAGCACTTCACTTTAGAACTTTACCAATTGTTAGTGGTAGTTTGCGAGTACTTAAAGAGTACTCATGGCTTTTGTCCCTGGCTATTCCCATGGCCAGACTATGAAGGAGACTACCAAGATGATGGCCAGCAGGATAGCTATGATAACTAGGACTATCTGCCTTCGTCAGCATTGCCTGTGCCCCTGAAGATGGACCCCACCGCTACGCTTATTATTTATTTTGCTGCTTGTTGTATTAAGACTGGATCATGAGATCCTTATTTGTGCAACCTTAGGTATGGTTTGTAATGGATGATGTACTGTGATATCCAATCTATTATGTCTCGCAAAAATGGTAATCCTGGGATTGCGATGTATGACATAACAGGCATCTGGGATTAAAAATCCGGGTGTTGACAAGTTGGTATCAGAGCCATACTGACCATAGGAGACCCTAGTTAGAATGGACGTCCGAACAAAAACCTAATTTCCAAACCAAAGTGAGTATTTATGAAAAACTATTTCCTCTCGTACCCTTGGGAATTCATTCTTTCTGAAAAATTCATGTTCCTCAAAATTCTTACATTACTACTTAAAATTTGACACACTTGATCACTTCACTAATTTCCTCAATCTTAATTCTTGTAGATGGAGACTCAGTTCAGCAAGTTCTACTAGTTGGGGAACGGAGGCCAGTTGATCTTCGAGAGGGACTTAGATTCACTGTCGGAGTTACTAGGATGCCCACATCTGGAGTTTCTTGGAGCTCAACTTCTAGGACCCCCAGGAGGAGATTTATAGTGGCTAGTCACCGCTGATCTTCGAGGAACCATAGAAGCACCAACGTCCGGGACAATCCAGTTCTCCGTGAGAGAGAACAACTGGCTAGATGGATTAGCCAGGGCAATGCATGAAGCTCTCGCACGTCTATGTTCCCTCAGCGTCAACCAAATCCAAGGAACCCGTTTTGCTCACTACGCAAGACGTGACTTCATGGGAATTCCAATGGAGATGCCAAGTCACCCGGAGTTTAAGTGTCAAGTGGAGAACCTTGACTTCCTGTTGTACGATCGCCAGAAGGAATTGGACAATGCTAGGGAGTTTGCCAACCACAACCGTGCCATTGCCGCCCAGAAGGCCCAGACTTTCTCACTGCTTGTCAAGGACCGTCAGTCTCTTCGCCTACAGCACGAGAAGAAGGATCGCACCATCGCCCATCTTCGTAAGAAGGTGGCCGACCTCGAGAAGACCGTCAAGGAGCAGGAAGCTCAGCTTGCAGCAAAGGAGAAAGAAGAGGAGGATGAAGACATCCAGGGAGATATGGATTCTTACCTCAGCAATGATGATGACTTTCTGGAGGAGGATGTCGTGGACTTCTACACTGACGATGAGGACTCCGACTTCATCGACGATGAGTAGATGCACTAGAGCACTGTCGTAGCATAAGATGTATCGGTCCCACTGTATCATAGCTTGCAGAATGGTTCTTCAAACCATCTGTTTTCCTTTGTTGTGGTGGTGTGTGTTTGTACCGTGTGCTTGTTTGAGTGAATGAAATGGAGTTAGTTGCAAAACCTGAGTCAAACTCAAAGTTTTAGCTTGAAACCAAAACCATGAACCGTAGAACTTTCCCTCTTACCCCTTTATCTACCTCAATCTTCAGATGACTCATGGAAACCAAGGAGGGAGCATCTCGTCGCAAGACCCAATGCTGCAGATCCTGCAGAATCTCATCGCAGATAGAGAAGCAAGCACGGCAGAACGCCAAGCTAATCTAGCAACACTGCAACAGATCGCCTAGATGGCTCTCAACAACCAAGGGCATGGAAACCAGGATCACCATGGATCCAAACTCAAAAACATACAGAACACCAATCCCCCAATCTTTAACCAAGCTGAAAACCCACTAGATGCTGATGACTAGCTGCAGACAATGGAAAACAACCTAGAAGTAGCAGGAGTTGATGACAACGAGAAAGTACTCTTCGCCACCCACTATCTGGCGGGATATGCAAGAGCTTGGTGGACTAGTATCCGTAACATGAACCATGGTCAAGTGATGACATGGGAAGCCTTCAAAATCAAGTTCAGCCACACCCACGTGCCGCAAGGTCTAGTCGCCAGAATGAGGGATGAGTTCCACGACTTGAAGCAAGGCAGAATGACTATGGTTGAATATCGTGATAGATTCCTGACGCTTTCAAGGTACGCCCCTGATGAGATCAACACAGAGGCCAAGAAGATGGAGAGATTCTTGAACAGACTGCATGATGAGATGCAGATTGTCCTCGTCAACATCCGTTTCCAGGATCTCGAAGAGCTAGTCGACTCTGCCATTCAGATGGAAGGGAAGATTAACCAGGCAAACGGCAACCACAAACGTCGTATGATGCAGCAATCAGGATCCAGCAGTCACCAGAAGTACTATCCCAACCCCTCACCAGGATATGCACCAAGGAACAACCGACCCCCAATGTCTCGCCCCAGCTACCCCAACCGTAGCGGAGGCAATGTGAAGTCTGGAGGAAACAACAATCACTCCGGCAACACCAGCAATTTCAACCATGCCCCTCCCAAGAGCAACAAAAACAACAAGAACAACAACAACAACAACACTGCACCCAGAACTGGCAGCAATGTTGTGCCTGTCGCAGCAGAAGACAAGTCCCAGATCACTTGTTTCGAGTGTGGAGTGAAGGGTCACTATTCCAATGAGTGTCCCAGAAGACTGCCGCCACTGCCAATGTGAATGCCCCAGCTCAACAGCAGCGTCGTGTTCAACCAGGAAGAAGATTTGCCCCAGGGGAACCCTCACAACCGCAAAGGTCGTCTCTTCCACATGAATGCCGAAGAAGCCCAAGAAGCGCCAGATGTAGTGCTGGGTATGTTTTCTGTCAACTCAGTTTTAGCAAGGGTATTGTTTGATTCGGGAGCATCGCATTCATTTGTCACCGAAGAATTTGCATGCACTAGTAAGATTCACCCAACCAACTTGAAGCATGTCATGATAGTTCAAATCCCCGGATCAACTACAAAAGCTAGAAAAATTTGCAAAGCTGTGCCTATCAGAATACATGGGATAGATTTTTATGCCAACCTAATCGTACTCAGAACGAAAGGATTGGAAGTAGTACTAGGTATGGACTGGATGTCAAGGCATAAAGGATTGATAGACTGTTCTAAGAAAGCCATCACCATGACCAGTAGCTCTGGAGTAACAGTGGAGCATATCTCTGAAACCTTACCTCGTCAATTCAAGTGCAACAAGGGTTTAGCCCTACCCACCATAGAACAAGTCAGAGTAGTCTGTGAATACCCCGACGTATTCCCAAATGAATTGCTAGGTATGCCCTCGGATAGGGATATTGAGTTCATTATCAAACTAATCCCCGGAACCAGACCCATAGCCCAGAGACCCTATAGCATGAACCCCTTAGAGTTAGTGGAACTGAAGAAGCAGTTGGATGCCATGTTAGCAACCGGCTTGATTCAACCAAGCGCATCGCCATGGATATCACCAGTGTTATTCGTCGACAAGAAAGATGGAGGCAACCGTTTGTGCACAGATTACAGAAAACTGAATGACGTCACCATCAAGAATAAGTACCCCTTGCCAAAAATAGAGGATCTATTTGATCAGTTGACTGGAGCTCAGTTATTCTCAAAGATTGATCTTAGGACTGGTTATCACCAACTTAAGATTCGTGCAACGGATATTCCGAAGACCGCCTTTACTACTCGCTATGGTTTATACGAGTATACGGTTATGTCTTTTGGATTAACCAATGCCCCTGCTTATTTCATGAATCTCATGAATAAGATCTTTATGATTTTCCTAGATAAGTTTGTAGTTGTGTTTATCGACGATATCCTTATCTACTCCAAGTCAGAAGAAGAGCATGAGCAACATCTAAGAATCATCCTAAAAACCCTGAGAGAGCACCGGTTATATGCCAAGTTCAGCAAGTGTGAGTTTTGGCTGAAAGAAGTAGGATTCCTAGGACATATTGTGTCTGCCGGAGGAGTCTCTGTTATCCCGCCAAGATCAAAGATGTCGAAGAATTGGAAGCCCCAACCACTCAAACCCAAGTCCGTGCATTTCTCGGATTAGCGGAATATTACCGCAATTTCGTAGAAGGATTCTCGAGCATCGCCAGACCCATGACCCAATTGTTGAAGAAGGACAAGAAGTTTGAATGGACTAACAAATGTGAAGCCAGTTTCCAGGAGCTGAAGAAGAGATTGATATCAGCCCCAATACTGATCATGCCAGACATCAAGAAGCCGTTTGATGTGTACTGTGATGCATCCAAGATTGGTATCGGATGTGTATTAATGCAAGAGGGCAAAGTCATTGCTTATCTGTCTCGACAGCTGAAGCAGCATGAGCAGAACTATCCGACCCATGATATTGAATTAGCAGCCGTAGTTTTAGCATTGAAGACATGGCGTCATTATCTGATGGGTAATCGCTGTGAGATTTACTCAGATCACAAGAGCTTGAAGTATATTTTCACTCAAAAGGAGTTGAATATGAGGCAAAGGAGATGGATAGAGTTAATCAAGGATTATGACCTTGACATTCACTATCACCCCGGCAAAGCCAATGTGGTAGCGGATGCTCTTAGCAGATTGCCGTGTAGACTAAACACCATGATCAAGGAGAAGCAACCAAGTTGGTATGAGGAGTTGGAGCAGTTTAGAACTGAGCTAGTTAGCAAAGGATTCTTAGCTAGCATTGAACTTCAACCCACATTAATCAGCCAAATCAAGGAAGCCCAAAAGGGAAATGAAAGTATCAACAGAATCAAATGTCGTATTGGTACAGGAAAGGTACCTGGATTCACTGAAGACGAAGAAGGAGTTCTGTGGTACAAAGGCTGTATCTGTGTGCCAGCAGATTCGGAGCTGAAGCAAGTTATCATGCAGGAAGCTCATGATACTCTTTATTCTATCCACCCCGGAGGCACGAAGATGTATCAAGACCTGAAAGAGCAATTTTGGTGGCACAAGATGAAGAGAGAAATCAGAAGCTACATCGCCAAGTGTGACATCTGTCAAAGAGTCGAAGTAGAGCATCAGAGACCCGCAAGACTGTTGCAACCATTGCAGATTCCGAAATGGAAATGGGATTCTGTCGGAATGGACTTTATCACAGGTTTGCCTACTTCTAGTAGGGGAAATGACTCAATCTGGGTCATAGTTGATAGACTGTCCAAGGTATCTCACTTCATACCAGTCAAGACTACCTACCAGAGTTCGAAGCTAGCAGAACTGTATATTGCTAGAATTGCTAGTCTGCATGGAACCCCCAAGACCATAGTATCAGATCGAGGAACCTAGTTTACCTCGAGATTTTGGCAAAAAGTTCAGGAAGGATTAGGCACCAAGTTGAATTTCAGCACCGCTTATCACCCGTAACCTGATGGACAGACTGAGAGAGTCAACCAGATCCTAGAGGATATGTTAAGAGCTTGTGTGTTAGAGTACATATCAAAATGGGAAGACTGCCTGCCTTTCGGAGAATTCTCATATAACAACAGTTATAAGGCTAGTTTGCAAATGGCACCATTTGAGTTCCTATACGGAAGAAAGTGCCACACCCCTTTGAATTGGTCGCAAGTAGGAGAGAGTCAGATCTTTGGACCCGACATTCTCCGAGAAGCCGAAGAGAAGGTTCACAAAGTCCGTGAGCACCTCAAGACTGCCCAATCCAGACAGAAGAGTTATGCTGACAAGATAAGGAGAGACCTGACTTTCAATGTCGGAGATTTTGTATATCTCAAGGTTTCGCCATTGAAGGGAACCCAACGCTTTAGTCTGAAAGGAAAGTTAGCCCCCAGATATATCAGGCCCTTCAAAATTCTGAACCGTCGAGGAGAAGTATTGTATCAACTGGAACTACTTGAAGAGATGTCAGCCATCCACAATGTGTTTCATATCTCGTTACTTCGAAAATGCCTGGAAGTGCCGGAGAAGACTGAAGTTTTCAAGAACATAGATCATAGAGCTGTTGAGATCAATAATGACATGAAATATCGTGAAGTGCCCATCCGTATCCTAGAAGAAGCTTACAGAACCACCAGGACCAAGAGTATCAAGTTTCTCAAGATTCAATGGAGCAACCATACCGAAGACGAAGCCACTTCGGAGCGAGAATATTACATTAGGACAGAGTTCCTAGATCTCTTTAGTTCCTAGTTTTCTTTGTAAATCTCGAGACGAGATTTTGTTTAAGGGGGGAAGGTTTGTAACATCCCAAAACTTTAATCCAAGGTTATTAAGATCCAAATCATCAAAATTAGGGTTAACAAAAACTTTTTCAACTAAAATTATTAAAGCATTCATATGTGTGTGCATTTAAATAGGAGTTGTTTTGAATTTCCATGATTAAGTGATCCATTGCTTGTAAAATGATTCTTAGGTGAAATAAACATCATCTAGATCATTCCCAAACAAATCCCAAAGGAAAACAAATCAAAATGAATAAAAGAAAGAAATGGTCATTTGTGCCATTTTAATCAACATGCCTACTTTGGCTATTCCTAGTACTCAATTCTTAACAGGAACAAATGTGGATCTTTGAACCCCTTGCTAGTACATGTAATGATGTACCAAGGCCCACTTTGTGATCTGCCAAAAACTTTCAAACACTAATTTTAAATGGCATTTGAAAATTGAATATAGTTCATATGGGAAGATCACACTTATTCAAAAACCACTCAAATGAGCTTCATTTTCAAAACCCTAGCAACCACAGATGATCAAGCTTATGACTAACACACCCACCAAAAATCTTTTCAAAATTCAAAACTAAATTTCTTGCGGCCATTGTGTCGAACACTTGGCAGGCAGGATTCACACTCTAGTTTTAGCTCACTATTTCTACAGAGTTTTGCCACCCATTTGACCTCAAATTACTCCCTCTGTCTCCATTTGATCTAACCAAGCCATAATCACCCCATCCCCTAGTCCCTAGCAGTAGTGCCACGCCACCTGAGCACCATGCTCGCAGGTCGAGCATGGATTGCTCGCAGCCGACCGCCCCTCTCTCTCGCCATGTCTAGGAGCTAGACCAGACCACACCACCGCCCTCTGTACCCTCCCCGATCAGAGCCGGGCCGTGAACCAATCGCCTAGCACCGCGCCCGGAGCGTCTACACCATGCTGAGCACGCGCCAGAGCGCCGCGCCCGACAAGCATGCACACGCTGCGCCTCGACCGCAGCCCGTGCTCATCGCTTCGCCACGACCCCAGGAACCTCCCGGACATGCCCGTTCGCCGCCGTTTGACCCGCAGCCAATGCACGCCGTGTCGAACGCCGCCTCTGCCGCTCAGAGTATGAGAACCGCCCGACCGTTTACCACCGCCCCTAGCAGCGCCATTACACCGTAGAGCACCGCCAGGAGACCGCGCATCGATCGCCGCTCGCAGCCATGCCACTAGCAGCCCGTAGCCATGTCGCCACCGTCGCCTAGCCACGCCGCGCTGTCCCGTCATCGAGCCTATATAAGGAGGCCACCCCCAGCCTTATTCTGCATACCACTCACCTCCCCTCTCGCCACTGATCATTCCCCACCTCTCCCCGAAGCCGCTCGAGCTCGTAGTCGCCAGAATTCCACCGGAGCTGGCCGCTACTGGAGGAGAAGGGCCCCGCTGATTGCGACCACCCCAGGAGCTGCCGCGACCACCCCTGAGTTCGCCGTCGTCCACCAGTTCGTTTGCCTGTCTTGCCATCGTCGCTGGAGCCCTGGTATGCCCCCTGGAATGATGAGTCATTCTATTGATATGTTTTGACATGTGTTGAGAAACACAAATGGTTTATGATGATGAAAATGTTGAGGCATGAGCCTTAACCATTTTACAACACTGATGGTTGGATTCGGATGCGATACCATTCCAAATGTATCGTACAACCACAATACCTGAATTGGGTAAGGCTTCGCCGAAAGTTTATATGCATTAGTATTAGTTCCCTCGCGGGAGAGGTTTGAGCTGAGGCTACCTCTCAATGTTGTCCACCTATGCAGTGCCCAAGATGATAGATGGTCATGGTTGGGAGGCCATGCTCATAGGAGAGGTGCTTATACTAGGGTGTGTAAAGGAAAGGTTATGTTTGATTATCTGCATACTAAGTATGATGATTCAGGGTTATCCCTGACAGATGTATCGAATCTTGTGGTGAAAGTGTACCACCTCTGAAGAGTGTCAAACTATTCGAATAGCCGCGTCCGCGGTTATAGACAGTTGGAGTGGCCATACTGTTTCGTTGTCAGATGTTTTCAAAATAACTTATGAAATGAATGATGAATCTTGACTTGACCACAACAGAGTTGTGACTATGACACTAGCTTCCTAACTTATGTGATTCTAGAACTTTATTTTATCTTTCTTTGTTTCTGAACTCAGCTTAGGTTTCAAACTTAACTTTATAGTTAAACTTAGAGATAGCACTTCACTTTAGAACTTTACCAATTGTTAGTGGTAGTTTGCGAGTACTTGAAGAGTACTCGTGGCTTTTGTCCCTGGATATTCTCATGGCCAGACTATGAAGGAGACTACCAAGATGATGGCCAGCAGGATGGCTATGATAACTAGGACTATCTGCCTTCGTCATCATTGCTTGTGCCCCTGAAGATGGACCCCACTGCTACGCTTATTATTTATTCCACTGCTTGTTGTATTAAGAATGGATCATGAGGTCCTTATTTGTGTAAGACCTTAGGTATGGTTTGTAATGGATGATGTACTGTGATATCCAATCTATTATGTCTCGCAAAAATGGTAATCCTGGGATTGTGATGTATGACATAACATGCATCTGGGATTAAAAATCCGGGTGTTGACACAAAAACATAGGGATATAGATGGAGATATTATTAAGCTTAAATTGTTTCCTTTCTCCTTGAGAGGAAAAGGTAAAGAATGGTTGCAATCCCTAACTAGAAATAGTATTGATTCTTGGAATAAATGCAAAGATGCTTTCATTGGAAAATACTATCCTCCTGATAAGATTATATCTATGAGAAGTGAAATAATGAAATTTATACAACCTAATAATAAACATGTTGCTCAAGCTTGGGAAAGAATAAAATCATTGGTAAAGAATTGTTCCACTCATGGACTGATTGCTTGGATGATTATCCAAACCTTTTATGCAGGACTGAATTATTCTTCAAGAAATCTACTAGATTCTGCTGCTGGAGGAACATTTATGACCATTACTTTGGGTGCTGCAACAAAGCTTCTAGATAATATGATGGTTAACTATTCTGAATGGCACACTGAGAGAGCTCCACAAGGTAAGAAGGTAAATTCTGTTGAAGTGACCTCTTTCTTGAGTGATAAAATTGATGTTATTATGTCTATGCTTGTTAATGGAAATCTCATATTGATCCAAATCATGTTCCCTTAGCCTCTTTGGTTGCTCAAGAAGAGCAAGTTGGTGTCAACTTTATAAGAAATAATAATTTGAGCAACAATGACTACAGGAACAATTTTGGTAATAACAATTATAGGCCATATCCTCCCAATAATGGTAATGCTTATGGAAATTCCTAAAACAATGATAGAAGTGCACCCTCTGAACTTGAAGTCATGCTTAAAGATTTTATTAGTAAACAAACTGCTTTCAATAAAACTATTCAGGAAAAACTCTCTAATGCTGAAATAAATATAGCATCATTGTCTGAAGCACAATCTTCTTTGAATAAAATGGCTGCTAAATCTGAAAACTATTGAAAATCCCTTTGCTGCTACTAATGCCATACAAGTTAGAATTGATGAAAATGTTAGACTATTAGCTGAATTGCATGCTAAGTGGGAAAGAGAAGATGAAATTGCTAGAAATATTAGTATTTCTACTATCACTACCACTAATGTTGAAGCTAGAAAACCCAATGTAACCTTTTCTAATAAAAATGTTGAAATTCTTCGAAATTTGGGAAACAATAGCTCTACTACTTTAGATGATAATTATGATTTTGATCTTGATGGTTGCAATATCTATGAAGTAATTATGTTCCTACAAAAGCTTGCTAAAAGTACTAATGCTAGTGCTATGAATATGGCCTTTACAAAACACATTACTGATGCTCTCATAAAAATTAAAGAAAAAAAGATGAAACATAAAGCTTCTATTCCTATGAAATTAGAAGATGGTTGGGAACCCATCAATAATATGAAAGTGAATGATTTTGATCTCAAAGCTTTATGTGATCTTGATAGTAGTGTTTCTATTATGCCAAGAAAGATTTATGAAATGCTTGAATTACCACCATTGGAAGATTGTTATTTAAATGTCCCACTTGATGATAATGCTAAAAAGAAACTCATGGGGAGTATTAATTATGTCCTTATTATGGTTAACAATGCCTATGTCCCCGTTGATTTCTATGTTTTGGATGTTGAATGCAATTCTTCTTGTCCTATTATTTTGGGAAGACCTTTTCTTAGAACTGTTGGTGCCATTATTGATATGAAAGAAGGCACCATTAAATATCAACTCCCACTCAAGAAATGTATAGAACACTTCCCTAAGAAGAGAGAGAAGATCCCTTTTTCCTCTCCTATTAAAACAAAATTTGATCTTAATGCTTCTTCACTTGAGAATACTTGATTCTTTTCTTGCTTCTTATGCCTAAATTAAAGGCGTTAAAGAAAAGTACTTATTGGAAGATAACCAAAAAGTTTTAGTTGAGTCTTGGAAGTTATTACCTCTGTAATAACCACTACTTATCATTTCTGTGTGATTTTTGTGCCAAGAGTAACCTCTGATGAGAGAGAAGTAATGCTTGGGAAAGTTGTTGTCCCAAAACAGATTTTTGTGCTTCACTATAAAAATTCGTGAAAAATCTTTGTACGTCGGTTTGAGATGTAATTTTTTGTGCTTCTGCCCCGGGTTGTTATCCAACTTTCGTTAGAGCAACACTTTTCAATTTGAGCAAAAGAAGGTCTTCGAAAAAATTGGTTTTTACCTGCTGGTCTGTTTTGACAGATTTCTGCCATTATTTGCATTTGCCTCTTAATCTCTTTCTCTTTGGGTTCTCTTTGATCATTTGAAAATTTTAAAGGAAGTGCTACAGTAGCTTTTGTTTTAATGGAAGTTTTACTTGTGTTGAAACTGAACCAAAAGACTTATTATCTTGAGTACACTAATGTTGCTAATGAAGATTGTGTGAAGTTTTGTATGAAGGAAAAATTTCAGATGTAAGGGAAGAGTAATGTAATGAGATAAAGAATGGACAAAAGCTCAAGCTTGGGGATGCCACCCCATGTTACCCCAAGAAATATCCAATAAGTACAAGCGTCAAAGCTTGGGGATTCCCAAGGCATCCCCTTCTCCATCAATAAAAATTTCAGGTTTCTTCCAAACACTTCATTTTTATTGTTTCATGCACAGTTGTGTTGTTCTTGGAGCGTCTTCATTTTTGTTTTTGGTTTTCGTTTGCTTAGTTTGCTTAGTTGGCTTGAATAAATTGGTTGGACCCCCTCATCCATACATTAGTTTTCAAATAAGTTGGTTTGGGTTGGAAAAGAGTAGGAAAAGTTCGTGCTTAAGTGGTAAAAGGAGCTTGTTTTTTACTGTGGCCTATGCTTTATCATGTCATGCTTGATATTGTTTTGGATTTATGGTTAGTGATTTTAGCTGTATCATGACATGTTATAAACAATTGAGATTGCTTAATGTGCCTTGAAAGAATCATGCGTTGTTTTAGCATATCAAAGCATAGTATTGTGGTATTCTCCTTTGATGCTTTATTTGGGTTGACTTGGCACATGCTCACACCATGTTAAGACTATCCCAAGTCACCATAGCCTCTATGATCCTTTAGTTTTCGACTTGTAATATCACTTTATGCTTTAATTAATGATGTTTTGTCGCTTTGCATGATTATAGCCATTATTGCTCTTTTAGTTAGTCGCTCCCAGTCTTTTGCTAGCCTCCATAACCAAGTATGAGTTCCAATCATGCATCCAACTCCAAATAAAACCAAGTTATTCCAAAGAGTCCACCATACCTACCTGTTAGCATTTGCTATTTCATGTATATTCATGTTTTTATCTACCTTCCGAATTAAACTTACTATGTGAAAATTAGTGATTAAAGCTCTCACAAACTTGATGGCACACTTCACTTTCCTTGCCCCTAATAAACTTGAACCATTGTGTCATCTATGTTGTATATGCTTGCACTTATACGTTGGGGATTAGCAGAACCATGCTGTCATGGGGAACGCTTTCAACATTGCACTTGTATATTGTACCCAGTTGATATCATGCTCTTTTGTTTATGGATGTCATCGGTGTGAAATGAAAGGGGAGCTTGTAAGTCCATGGAGTTATATATGTATGTTAGAGAAACGCTTGGGTGACTGGTCTAATCCATGCCTAATCATGGTGGAAAACTGCAGCGTAACCATAATGAGCAATCTATGAAGCATCCTTCTTATAAAAAAAAGAGAGACAGAGATTGAGAAAAAGAAAGAAAAAAAGAGATAAGAAAAGAGGAAAGAGAGAAAAAAGCACCATTTTCCCATGGTAAATAAGAAGATTCTGAGATGGTTATTGTCTGCTTGCCTTGTCATTTTGATATGGGGATTCTTCCGTATCATCAGGCAAGGGGTACCCCGTTGGCGGTTCTCTATGATACACATGTACTTACTATGACAAGAACTTACCGGTAACTAAACTTGAGTAGCATGAGGAGCGACCCTCGTATTCAAGGGACATGAGATTGCCAATTTATGCTTTGTCAAGCATATACTCCATAGTTTGTTCACTTTAACCTTAATCATTTCAAGATCTTATGATAGGGGCAATGAGAGATGAAAGCTAATGAGTACCATAATTTTTGTAAGCTCTTTATGAGACTTGAATCCCTGCTTCCTTCTATGAAGGCCTTTCTTTTACTTTTATGTTGAGTCTCCATCTTCTATCTTTATGCACCTATTAAGAGAGCATAGTGGCTATTCTTAGTTTAATGATCATTGTCTCGAGACTTGTTGATTGATTCATAACTTTGATATTGCTTGTTCTTAAACTATTTGTATCTAGTCACCCTTATGAACTTTGAAGGTGTCCTATGCATTTATGTTTTGCTACACTATGAGGGACAAGCAGAATACCATTCTCATTATGTTTTATATATGAGAAACAAACAAACTTCTTGCAAAGAATTGTTATTCATGAATCTTTTGTTTGTACCTTTTCATGCTACTACATAGTTGCTATGTTTTATTGTTAGAACTATATCTTTCATGCTATGTTAAAGTACTATGATCCCAGCTATCAATGTTTTACAAATACTTTGATCAAATTTGTGATGGTGCATGTCACCTCAAAAATTATTCTTTCTTTTTATCACTTACCTACTCGAGGACGAGCAGGAGTTAAGCTTGGGGATGTTGATACGTTGCAAACGTATCTATAATTTTTGATGTTCCATGCTTGTTTTATATCTACTTTCTTATGTTTTATCCACACTTTGGAGTATTTTTATACACTTTCTTGGACTAACCTATTAACAAGATGCCATAGTGCCAGTTGCCTATTTTCTACTGTTTTTGGTTCCAGAAAAGTCAGAAAAAATGAATATTCTCGGAATTGTACGGGACCAAAGCGAAAGTCAATATTTCACCGAGGGGAACACGGAGCCAAAAGACGAGACGGAGAGGGGCCAGGGGTCGGCCACACCACCTGGCCGCACGGCCAGGCCTGGCCCGCACCTGGGGGTGGTGCAGCCGCCTCGGGCACCCCTTCGGCCTTCCCTTTCGCCTATAAGAAGCCTCCCATACAGAAACCGTAAGTACCCGATCAAAATTTCACGAAAGAGTCTATAGCCGCCATCATCTCCATCCCTGGATCGGGAGGGATCTGAAGCTCTTCCCGGCACCCTGCCAGAGGGGAGAGATCACCCTGGAGGCCTTCTTCATCACCATGCCTGCCTCCGGTGTGATGCGTGAGTAGTTCATCCCTGGACTACGGGTCCGTTTAGTAGCTAGATGGTTGGTTCTTCTCCTTTGTGCTACCATTTTTAGATCTTGTGAGCTCCGTTCATGATCAAGATCATCTATTTGTAATCATACATGTTCTGTTTGTGGGGATCCGATGGATATTGAGATGCTATTTTAGATTGATTATTGATTCTATCATGTCTTTGTTATTTGTGATCTTGCATGCTCTCCGTTGTTAGTAGCTATCTTGGCCGAGTAGATGCTAGTAACTCCAAGAGGGAGTATTTATGCTCGATAGTGGATTGATGCCTCTAGGAATCTGGGGAAGTGACAGAAATCTCTAAGGTACTAGATGTGCTATTGCTACTACGGAGAAAACAACAACCCTGTGTTCATAGAACAATCGTATTGTTTACTTTACACACTTTCCTTAATGCAATTATCCGTTGCTTGCAACTTAATACTGGAGGGGGTTCGAATGATAACCTGAAGGTGGATTATTAGTCATAGATGCAGTTGGATTACGGTCTATGTATAATGTTGTAATGCCCAATCAAATCTCATAGAAGTAAAGATGATTAGTATATGCATGTATGCTTTCTCGATGTTTGTCAATTGTCCCGCTGTAATTTGTTCACCCAACATGTCATCTATCTTAAGGAGAATCACCACTAGTGATCTATGGACCATGGTCCTTTCTTTTACTATCAATCTACTTTCTGCAAGCAATTACTATCTTCCACACAATACGTTTAATCCTTTGTTTTTAGCAAAACCGGTGAGATTGACAACCTCACTATAAGTTGGGGGCAAAGTTTTGTGGTTGTGTTGTGCAGGATTCCAAATTGGAAACAACACCTTGGAGGTGTTTCCTTGCTCGTACTGGTTCGATAACCTTGGTTTCATAACTGAGGGATAACTTGCTGATGTGCTCATCATACCTTCCTCTTGGAGTTCCCTAACGAGCTCGAATATATTTTGAGCCATCAGCTGCTACTATCGGGATTGTGCTCTCTATTTCTATTTCCCAAGTTTGGAGTTTAAGGCAGCTAGATGTCAAGAATGCGTTCTTACATGGTGTTCTAGAAGAGGAGGTCTATATGAAATAGCCTCCAGGTTTTGAGTCTTCCGCTACTCCAAATTATGTTTACAAACTTGACAAGGCATTATATGGGTTAAAACAGGCTCCTAGAGCTTGGTACTCTAGACTCAGCTCCAAGCTACAAACTCTTGGTTTTCTTCCATCCAAGGCTGATACTTCATTATTCCTTTACAACAAGGCAGGTATCACAATGTTTTTGTTGATCTATGTTGGTGATATCATAGTCACAAGCTCTTCTGATTCAGCTATCTCAGCCTTGCTTTATCAGTTGAATAATGAGTTTGCTCTTAAGGATCTTGGAGATATTCATTTCTTTTCAGGACTTGAAGTTCACAAGAAAAATATGCTATAGATCTGTTGACACATGTGGGCATGAAGGATTGTACATCATGTCCCACACCTCTTTCTACTACTGATACACTTTCGTTGATAGATGGTTCTCCTCCTGGACCTGAGGACATGACACGCTACAGAAGTATTGTAGATGCTTTATAATACTTAACACTCACTCGACCTGACATTTGTTTTTTAGTTAATAAGGTGTGTCATTATCTTCATGCACCTACTACTGCTCATTGGCCTGCAGTAAAGAGGATTCTCAGGTACATTCATGGTACAAGCAAGGTTGGTCTCACTTTTCAATGGTCGCCCTCTACCTTGCTTAGTGCCTGTTCTGATGCTGACTGGGCAGGAGATCTCGATGATAGACGCTCCACTGGTGGTTTTGCTATATTTTTTGGGTCTAACCTTGTTTCTTGGAGTGCCAGAAAACAACCCATCGTTTCCAGGTCTAGTACAGAGGCTGAGTATAAGGCTCTTGCTAATGCTACTGCTGAGCTAATTTGGGTTGAAGCACTTGTTCGTGAACTTGGTGTCCCTCTCAAGGAGAAGCCATGTCTATGGTGTCATAATGTAGGTGCAACCTACCTATCTGCGAATCCTGTGTTTCATGCACGTACAAAACATATTGAGATAGATTTCTATTTTGTTCAGGAACGAGTTGCTAATAAGCAACTTGATGTCAGGTTTATTTCTAGCAAGGATCAAATAGCTGATGGCTTTACAAAGGTTTTATGTTACAAGAAACTAGCTGAGTTTATGCGTAATCTCAACCTTTCTCGGGTTCAGATTAAGGGGGTATTAGATATGTAATATTCTGATAGTATACAGTATGGTGTAGTAAACCAACCGTATACATATTAAACCTTGTATTGCCATGTGAGGGGCTTTTCTTCACCATATAACACACAACCGGTGCCCTCTACGAAGGCTACGCCGTTACACCCTAGAATTAACAGGCATTTCTTAGCATGATATCATAGGAAATTTGCTTATGTGACACCATACTTAATGAAGAAAGAAGGTGTTGTTGTATCTGTTGGGGGGATACCCCCGGGTAGGGTCACTCCGGGGTATAAGGGCCGAGTTAGCCGAGGTTCGGCAAGGTCAAAGCGGATGCTGGCCGAGTCACCTCAAGGCAGGCCGGATCACGGAGTAACCCGGACCAGGAGGGTCGCCTAACGTAGTCTCATCCGACTTAAGGAGTAAGTCGGAAATGCTTGTCTAATTTATATGCAGGAATAGGTGTGGCTAGATCTACTATGATCCGGATCCTCGCTTAGCTTCTAGGAGAAGGAAGGAATCTCTCTGGTCAAAAAGAAGGTCCGGTACGTACTGGATGAGCGAATAAAGCAAGGGCAGGACCACCGGGTCGTGGCCGACAAGGGTGACGACGCTCATGTCGGCTTACGTCGCTAAAGCAAGTGTGACGCGGGGGAAAAGCACCCTTGTCGGGTTAATACTTTGGGAAGGGGCATATTCTTAGGAATATGCCTCCACGTATGCCCTAGGCCAGGACCGAACCACCTCTATATAAGGGGGGTTAGAGTTCTGGTAGAGGGGGTTGGCAGAATTCTAGTTGGTTGAGCACTAGATCTAGGGTTCTTGGGCAAGTTATTAGGCTAGAGTAAGAGAGCTTCTTCTTCCTCCTCTCGCCAATACAGCTCAAGGAGCACTTGTAATCTTGAAGAGATAGCAATACAAACTTCTGTGTAGAGAATCACTCTACTATCCCTCCCTGGATTCCCCTAGCGCATATTAGTCCCCACCTTTAGCCTATCCATGGCATCTGTCGTGACACCACCACGACAGTTGGCGCCCACCGTGGTGGTGTCACGACAGATGCCATCCGTGACACCTGTTCTAGGGCACTTGACATCCTCCGAGATATACACCAAGGGGAATGTGGGCATCATGCCTCATCCCGAGCCTTGGTGGCAAAGGCGTTCCGACATGGATTCTACTGGCCAAGTGCCCTGGAACAAGCAGAAGATCTGGTGAGAAAATGCAATGGTTGTCAGAGGTACGCCACCAAGACACATATGCCTATGTCGGAACTCAAGACCATACCAATTACGTGGCCATTTGCTGTATGGTGCTTGGATATGGTTGGCCCGTTCAAACCTGCGAGAGGAAACATGACACATATTTTGGTCATGGTGGACAAGTTGACGAAATGGATTGAAGTGAAACCTATAAGGAAATGTGATGGAGCTACAGCCGTGACATTTCTCAGAGACATCATCTTGAGATACGGTTATCCACATAGTATTATCACTGATAATGGAACAAATTTTGTGGAAGGAGCATTTGCGCGCTTCTGCCGAGATAAGAAGATCCGACTCGATGTCGCCTCGGTAGCCCACCCCGCATCGAACGGACAAGTGGAAAGATCCAACGAATTAGTATTATCCGGGATAAAACCCCGGCTCATTGAGCCGCTGCAAAGATCAGCGGGGTGCTGGATAGAAGAACTACCAGCGGTACTGTGGAGCTTAAGAACAACTCCGAATAGATCAACAGGCTATACGCCATTTTTTCTGGTATATGGGGCAGAAGCTGTATTACCAGCCGACATAGAGCATGATTCTCCTAGGGTCACCCAATACACAGAAGCCGAAGTGCAAGAAGCCCGGCAAAATGATGTTGATCTGCTGGAAGAAGCGAGAGAACTGGCACTGTCCAGATCCGCCATATATCAGCAAATTCTCCGACGCTATCATAGCCAGAAAGTGTGCCCCCGAGTCTTCTGGGAAGGTGACCTGGTGCTCCGGTTGGTACAACGTACTGCTGGTATGCATAAATTATCCCCCCATGGGAAGGATCGTTCATTATGAGCAAAGCGTTGCACAATGATTCTTACTATCTCATAGATGCAAAGCCACAGGAAAAGAACAAGGCGGACAGGTCCGGAGAGAATTCTAAGTGACCGTGGAATGTAGCACTACTTCATCCTTTCTACACTTAGATAAGAAGTGTATGTATCCGAGTCTTCTCATATGTCGGTATGTATGTCGGCAATGAGCTTATCATTGAAATAGCAGCGCCTCAAGCAGTAACTCGGGGACTGCCTTAATAATGTTTGTCGTAATTTCTTATGCGGTAGCTGGAATGAGTCGTTTTACTTAACCCGGATTAGTAATGTGTGAGCACCAAAAACCCAACCCTTCGACTTGCTGCTGTCCAACAAGAATTGCCTTCATGGCAAGCAAGGGAACAAGTTTGGAATTGCGTAGCACGTGAAAAACCACTAAGTAAACGATCTTATTCGAGCTAACGTTTGTTTTTTCGGACTAACCCTGTATCTCTTTTCAAGTTATTATGCTGAATTATTTTGAGCCAAGCCCCAAAGTTTCTAAGTATTGTTAAGATAATTTTTGAAGCTCGGATTCGTAAGTCGTAAAACCGAATCAAGGTAGACACGGGTCGAGCCAGAGAATTAGATGAACAAGAAAATGAAACTCGGGGACTACGCCCAAGTTAATCCGGCATACAAACATAGTAGCAAAATGTCGCATATCAAGCATACAATTGCACCCGGCATACCGGGGATCTGATAAAATTTTCAAGTTTTTTCAACTAAGAAGCAGGAGGAGGAGGAAGTTCAGCATCGTCATCACTGTCTTCAATATCCGAAGCAGCATCTTCTCCATCCTCACCCGACCCATCCTCCACGTTCTCAATATGCTCATCCCCACCGGACTCCAGAAAGCTCGGTCCCTCAACCCAGTCATGGATCGGAGAATATTCGACGAGGCTATAGGCGCAAGCCTGGCGCCGAGCTACCCACTCCGGATCGTCGGTCCATTTGGATCCGGTGCGCCGGTGTGTGAGGAGGCTCAGGTCGATCTTCTCGTACCATGTAAGAATATGATGAAGGAGGGTATCTGCTGCGACACGCCCGGCGGATTCTCTCCAGAGGTCAAGCTGGGTCTCAACTTCCAACAGTTTTTCGGCAAGGAGCGTGATCCTTTCCGGAGCGCTCTTGCTTGGCCAGAATGTGTTGTAGATCCGGACCGCAACATCGAGGAGATCCTTCCCATAGTTCTTGATGGTTTCCACCCGAGCTGACACGCTAACCAATAGGTCCTCCATGTCTAAGGGGATACTCTCACCATCAGGAGCGAGGGGAGTACCCCTCTCTCGGCGAAACTTGGCAACAGCAGCACTGGCAATGGGAGTACCCTCGGGAAAGTGATCTGGAAACAAGGAAAGGGAAGATGTTGAAGCAAAGGCATATGAGCTAACCCGGAAAACTATGTCAGATAAGGGAAAGAAACTTACGTGAGATATGGCGGTGGATCCGGGTCAACTCCTTGATGCAATTGTCGCGTCTCTGGCAAAGTTGTTCAAGCTCAGCGAGCGTCGACCCAAGCTGGACCTCGGATTCTTTAAGCAGGTCCTGGTCCTTGGAGATCTGGAGAGTAAAACGCTCAAGCTCTTCGGTGAAGTTCTGGCCAACTTTTTGGAGCTCGGTTTTGTGTTGGGCCTTCATCTTCTCCATCTCGGCCTTGAGCTTGGTTATCTCATCGTCCTTGGTCCGGAGGAGGGCAAGCTCATCATTCTTCTTCTTCATCTCAGCTTGATGCTGCCCTGCTTGTTCGAGAAAATGCAGCATCATATCAGGCACGGGCACACTATCCTCAAGCGATGTTGAAAATAATATGTTGACCCGGCAAAGCCGAGGAGTGAATGTTTGCCGAGCCAAGGAGAAGAAGAAATGGAGAACACAACAAGGTAGAACGCAAGAGGACATACCCCTGATTTCCTCCAAGTTCTTCCTCATAATTTTGTTCTTAGCCTCCACCCTAGCTGCAAAAACCGAATGAGGAGATTAGTCCGGCGGAAACAAGTACAGAAAAACGGAGAAGTGCTGAGGGAGAAAATTACCTCTCTTTTCATGTTCTACACCAAGGGCAACATGTTTTGCGCGCAGGATCTTGTGGGTGTCAAGCAAGCGTTGGAATTCGGCGCTCCGGCGATTGGTAGTCACCTGAGAAAGGTACAGAAGTGTAAAATTAGCTTGGGGCATATTCGAAGTGTACAAGATCCGGGCCAAGTGGAACTTAACCCGGCTCTAGGTATCTGCATATTCGAAGTATACAAGATCCGGGCCAAGTGGAACTTAACCCGGCTCTAGGTGTGTGCATATTCGAAGTGTACAAGATCCAGGCCAAGTAGAACCTAACCCGACTCTAGGTGTGTGCATATTCGAAGTGTACAAGATCCGGGCCAAGTGGAATTTAACCCGGCTCTAGGTGTGTGCATATTCGAAGTGTGCAAGATCCGGGTGAAGTGGAACTTAATCCGGCTCTAGGTGTGTGCATATTCAAAGTTTACATGCAGTTACGTTGATTTTCTAATGAGCATCCGGCCGAGTAACAAGTTACTCCGCCGGAGGCTCGGGGACTAATGGTTATTATCTACAGCATGTAAAGGAGAAACGACATACCTCCATCATTCGCCCCGCGAGGTTAATTGCCTTGGCGGCACTGTTCATCTGGGCAGAAAATTCTGCGGGGCCGAACTTTTCCGGGAGATCGTCGTTGTAGACGAACTCCGCCTTATTCCAGTTCATGACGAACTCGATAAGGCCCGGAGGGTACCGTTCGCCAGTGGGCATGTGGGGTGCCACCAAGCCCTTCGCATGAGCTTCCTTCCTCTCAATTAGGGCAAGAGCTGGGCTGGTGTGGAGAACCATCTGCTGCGCATCGGTTGGCTCAGCAGGAGGATCCGTCGCTGCTGGTGATTTCTTCGGAAGCATTGACGACAGGGTTCGCTGCCCGGCCTCGACGGATGTAGACTTGGCAGCATCTGGAGCCTTCTTGCCTTTAGCATGCTGGGAAGAAGTAACCACGACGGATTTCCCTTTGGGAGCTGCTAGAATGGTTCCTCGCCGGGGCTGAGATGACTCGGAAGATGCAGAGGAACTTGGTACTGGAGCTGTTGTGGGTTTCCTGGCTGCCGAGACAGGTGTTGGTTCGGAAGCTGGTACTGGAGCTACTACTGGTGCTAGGGTTGCGGTAGACTTGGTGGTTGCTGGTTACGGCAATGCCGAAGTGGCGGACGACGGTACCTCAGCCGAACCGACCCCTCCCGATCCAAGGTCGCGTTCCTCTTGATGAGGTACTGCGGAACCCGGAGCAGCCACAGAGCCCTCCGGAATAGGGCTCAGCGGGCGTGACTCGTCGTCACGAGGAGGGGAAGGACCGGACCGAAGGGGAGAAGAGATGCTCGATCCGCTCTGAGGGACCTCCACAGGAGGCCTGCAAGAGAAACTGATGTCAGGAATGAAATTACCCCGATACAAGGAGAAGTGTGTTGCGCAGTGAAAAATGACTTACGCATCCGAGGTCTCGGCTTCCTTGGGTTTCCGGGCCCTCCATGCCGGGGCTTTGCCTGCCCGCTTGGAGGCAGTCTTGTCTCTGGCCTTCTTTTGCCTTTTGGTGGGCTGAGAAGGCTCGGAAGAAGAACTTGACGCGGATCCGCGCTTCTTCTTCGACGCCACTGGAACCGGCTCGCCCGTGGCAAGTGGAGGATCCTCGTGGATATGCCCACCGGGGTTAGCTGATGCCGGAAAGGCAAAAGAAAGAGGGACAGCCTCAACGGGTTCAATCACGTCGATATCCGAGTCATCCTCATCATCGGGCCAATCTCTAAGAGAAGAGAATTTACCGCTGGGACGTTTGGTGGCGTCGGTCATAGGGAGGAACATCTCCTGGTCCGGCTCCTCCTCATCCAGGATCTCTCGGTCCGGCGCCCACTTAAGGGTCGGATCCGTGCCATCCTCGAGAGTTTGCTGGAGAAACAGCTGAGAAAAAGCACAAAGAGCAGAGTCAAAAATATGACAAAAACGGACACATAATTGATCCGAAATAAGTTTACCCCGTGAAGCTTACCGCGGGAGTGAGCCTGTCACGGCAGTAATGCTCGATCCCCCACGTCCATTCGGTAGAGAAATCTTTGTGAGTGGTGAACAGAGCCTTGACCTAGCGGAAGATCTCTGTGTTGCTCAATTCGAAGGAGGAGGTTCGGTTGGGGTCGCGACCGAAGCTCATGTGGCACAACTTGTGGGTGCGCCTCTGGAGGGGAGAGATTCGGTTGCGCATGAACGTGATCATAGCATCCTCGTTGTGCAATCCGAGCTTCTTCAGCTCCGCGAACCTTTTGTTGACTTGGTTGGCCAGAGCTGTAGGTTTCTTGGCGACCTCCTCCCAGAAATCCGTGTCAGGGGGACCCGGAGCGTAGGGCAGCAGCCGAATCAAGTCTTCGGTACCCTCGTTCCGGACGTAGAAGAAGGTCCGGGCCCATCCTTTGCAGGAGTCAAGCCCGGTGACCTGGGGAAAGATTGAAAATCTCCGGGGCGAGATCGAGGCAGCTCCGAACTGGCTGAGCTGCTTGTCCTCTGACTCGACGTGGATGTTGGGGACAACGTTGCGACGAAGACCGAAGAACCGGATCCACACCTCATTCGTGGGCCATAGTCCGGTATAACCTTCGATCGTAGAGACGAAGGCAGAAAGGGAGGTGATTGCGTTCGCTGGGAGATGGTGCGGCTGCAAGTGGTACGTCCTGACCCAGTCCTGGAAGAAGTCGCTCACCGGGAGACCAAATCCCCGTTGGAAATGGGATAGGAATACGACGAACTCACCCGGATTGGGTGCGGGGGCCAGTTCCGAGGAGGGGAGACGAGCGGCGACACCGACGGGAATACGCCTGGTCCGGTAGAGCCAGTCGATGTCATCTTGGCAGACCCACGAACCGGCCCACGCGCCGCGGTCCGCCGCGCCGGCGTCCTCCTCCATCTCCTTCTCGGCGACGACGAGCTCCTCCTCAGTCATCTCGTATCCGTTGTCCTCGCTGGAGCTAGCGGCAGCGGGGGTCTGTGGTCTAGATTGACGAGGACCCGTGGCTAAGCAGTTGCGCAGCGGTGGCTGCGGTGCGGAGCCACGGAGAAGGTGCGGCGGCGGCGCTGGTGCTACGAGCACTGGCGGCGGCGCGGTCGCGAGGAGGACGAAGGAAAAGAAGAGGAACGGGCAGAGAGGCGCAGAGGTGAAAAATGCTAAGGGACGCGCCTCTCCGCTACTTAACCACCCCCAGAGTTGGGTGAGTGGGATCGCGCTGTGCGCTCGAGCCACACGATGTGGCCGTGTATTACTTGTATCTGCCAATCGCGTAAAATCCACACAGGGGGCCACAGAGTAGACGAGATCCCATGACGTGACGTGCTGTTGCGGTAAACGAGGAGACATGCATGACGTAACCCGCGCACAGTAAAACTGACAATTACTGCGGCGGTTACTATGCAGGCCCTTAAAATAAGACAAGATAATGATTAGCCTCCACGTGGGTTGGCGTATGAGAGAAGGAAACGGGGCCCGGATCAAACCATGATAACCATGGGATCCGAGCCAAAGTGGTGACCCGGCCGACAAGTGAAAACTTGGAACATGCGAAGGGAACGTAAATCCATGTAATCCGAGATAAGGAGCTATCCCGGAATTGAATGTCTGAGGCTCGGACATAAATAAACCTGATGTGGCCTTAGCGGCCGAGGCAGCTAAGACCGCACCAGCTTCGGGGACTAATGTTGGGGGGATACCCCCGGGTAGGGTCACTCCGGGGTATAAGGGCCGAGTTAGCCGAGGTTCGGCAAGGTCAAAGCGGATGCTAGCCGAGTCACCTCAAGGCAGGCCGGATCACGGAGTAACCCGGACCAGGGGGGTCACCTAACGTAGTCTCATCCGACTTAAGGAGTAAGTCGGAAATGCTTGTCTAACTTATATGCAGGAACAGATGTGGCCGGATCTACTATGATCCGGATCCTCGCTTAGCTTCTAGGAGAAGGAAGGAATCTCTCTGGTCAAAAAGAAGGTCCGGTACGTACTGGATGAGCGAATAAAGCAAGGGCAGGACCACCGGGTCGTGGCCGACAAGGGTGACGACGCTCACGTCGGCTTACGTCGCTAAAGCAAGTGTGACGCGGGGGAAAGCACCCCTGTCGGGTTACTACTTTGGGAAGGGGCATATTCTTAGGAATATGCCTCCACGTATGCCCTAGGCCAGGACCGAACCACCTCTATATAAGGGGGGTTAGGGTTCTGGTAGAGGGGGTTGGCAGAATTCTAGTTGGTTGAGCACTAGATCTAGGGTTCTTGGGAAAGTTATTAGGTTAGAGTAAGAGAGCTTCTTCTTCCTCCTCTCGCCAATACAGCTCAAGGAGCACTTCTAATCTTGAAGAGATAGCAATACAAACTTCTGTGTAGAGAATCACTGTACTATCCCTCCCTGGATTCCCTTAGCACATATTAGTCCCCACCTTTAGCCTATCCATGGCATCTGTCGTGACACCACCACGACAGTATCTTAGCTTTGAGACACCCCATCATGAAAGGCATTAGATACAAGCCTTGCATGGTATCATAGGCAAAATAGATGGTTAGCTCAATCAAATATATGTACCCAAAATTATTAAATGTATATACACATCTTAAGATACAAACCATTATACTAGTTGTCTCTTAAGATACACCACTGTCTAGGATAACGAGATAAGAGACAACCCATTGTGAAAGGCGTCACCCATATGGAGTCTTCATTTTCTCTCTCCATGTAGCCCAAGATGGTCTAGGATTGGTAACGAATGGGCAAAATTAACCATGCAGAAAAAACGGCCGTATTAACGCGTAGTTATTGATGCAAATCACTAGCCGTCTTGGTATTGGTATCGTTGCTTTGGCCCTCCGGCCAAAAAAAACCCGAACGGGGGAGTACATGACAAGATTTTCATAGATACTTTCTCTGTTTTAAAATATAAGATATTTAAACTTTGTGAAAGAATTGTATCTAAACCTCTTTTAGTATGTTGGTTCATATAGGTTTGGAGTAAATCTACACACTAAAAGCGTCTAGATACACTCCATTCACATAGCTAAAACATCTTATATTTTGAAACGGAGGGAGTAGATTTCAGCGTGAAACTTCCTATAGTCGTTAAATTCTAGATAAAACTCTCTGATTCTTCTAACAAGGTAACTATCATTAACATTTGACATTATCCACTTATTATGTGTTAGTACTCTCGTGGAACCAATATTCAGTGGTACTTGAGAGTGGACATGCACAACGGTAACATTCTGTCATTGCACAATGTTAGGTGATGATGGATATTGCTATGCTAATGAGGCTTCACCTAACCAGATACCGTCCCAAAACCGAATAGTAGACCCATCTCCAAGTTTAAAATGACATCTACTAAAAAAATCATCCTTTACTCTTATGAGTCGCTTCCAAAATGAAGAATCAGTTGGCTCCGGTTGGTCTTTGGTTGGGCAGCCGTCGTCTTCCTAAGCACATACCCAAGGGTGACCAAAAGAACATTTGTTGTCCATTTGGTCCTTCGCGAATACGCGGACCACAAATACATCCCTAAGAGAGAGACCCAAAAGGTTAGGAGCCTTGGACCAACGCGTTCCTGGCCTAAATTTGGGAGATATTTTTAGTCTATCCACGTCTGGGCGTGTTCTTCTCTTGTCGCATCGGTCCTGCTCGTCAGCTGCAAACCTATCATTTCCCTTCGCGCGGCGTTGGCTCCACAACCCCTAGCAACCGATGGAGAGCAGATCGCCATGGCCCACCGCCACTGCCAACTATGCCACCGAAGCCACCGTGGTCCTCCCTAAGCCAAAGAAAGAATAGACGCCAGAGCTGAGGGCTGTGAAGAACTAGAAGAAAGCCGGTCGGAGGTTAAACACGAGAGCATGAGTTACCGCATCCACTGCCGCCAGCACCACTCAGGAGGAAAAACATGGTCGGGGTACACGCCTGCGCCACCAAAGAAGCCATCACCGTCTAGGCGCAGGCCCTCACTAAGAATGATAGTCGACACGAGTAATATGGACCCAAGCCAACAGGTTTGGACTGAGAGGAGACGCAAGATGATCCTATAAAGGAATACACATCGTTCCATATTTATCTCCTATTTGTGTTTTGACCTATGTTGGTCCTTTATTTAAATTATTATTTGTTATTGAACCTTTTGAATTTTGTTGAACTAGGTTCTTTTGAACTCGTATGTGCATTTTGTTTGGTTCTATTTGAGAAAAAACTATGGAAAATGGCCAAGTATGGCTGAATTGGCGGCAAACTGTCATGGATGGCCAGACAACATGACAAACTAAATCGACGTCAACATGACAGAACGATTCAGATCGTTTGCATATCGAAAGGGGTGGCCCATTGGGTATGCCTTACGCACTATTTGCGGTATAGTAGCGCAGATATGAATAGAAAAGTTACTCTGTTGGGGTTTGCCAATAGGTCGATCAGATGAAAAAACATATGTACATAAAAAACTTTGGACTACACCCTAGCGCGATATATGTTGGCTATTTTGTGGACTACACCGCCTACTCTAGGCTCAAGTAGAGACATGGCTTCATCGAAGGGACTCACCATTACCGGTGTACCGCCCCCTTCATATATGAAATTGATCCTCTCGCTAAGCACATAGAGATCTGATCAAGGCACGCATATTGCGCCTTTGTCCATGGTGATAGGTTCAATGAACAGTCCCTCAACTTTCACACGATTCAACTGTAACGTATGTTAGACAGATTGACGACTCAGGGACACGACTCCGACTGAATGTGCTACCTTGCATGCACTTCACTCCTTGACTCATCCAACACCCCGATTGACCATCTTAACGAGCCTCCTGGCACCGCGCCTTAGCACCACCTCTCCCATAAGGATCATCCACCTCCACCTAAAAAAACTGACGTTCTCACGCTAAGGATGCCCGCCGCCTTGCTGATGACAACATGCTCGTTGAGTCTTCTGACACATTCACACAACAAACATTGGCTAAAGGCACGTCACACCCACTAAAATTTTCTCTTTATTTCTAAACTCTTATTTCTTTCTCACGGTACAATCTTCAGGTTGCACGCACGGGTCGCAACACAAAGACAACTTCAACTAGGCGTCACGTTTGAACCCTACTCGGACTAGAACACGTGTACATTGACTCCAATTCTAACTCGTATCTGGACATCCATGCACACGTTCTACTACTCACGTGCAAGGAAAGTGACCAGCTAGTACAAACTTGACTTGGAACTTTCATCAATCAAAATAATAATAAATCCAACTTTTACTCTGACCAGGCAAGATTATTGCTAACACACTCCACTGACCCGTGTGGTTAATTTGGCTCACCCGTTGAATCTCGTGATTTTTAAACATTATCTTTCTTGTCGCATGCCCACACATCCGCCCGCCGACCGAGGCGTGTTCTTCCACTCATGAATGTAGCCTCGAGCACGTCGCTTTGGCCATTCATTAAAAATATACTACTCGGTCGTTCTTTTACCTTCTCTTTCACGAGGAGACCAGCTAGCTCGTTTTTGGCCATTTTTTTTTTTTTGCTGGCAGACCCGTTCCAATTCTTCGTCCTTGGCCTTTTCCAACTCAACAAAGAAACCAAATAGGTTGGCGGCAATTCTCACACTCTCTCTCCTCCTTCGATGCATATGCAGTCGATCAGTGTATACCTGTATATATGGTAAAAGAACGGCAAAAGAGAAAAAAAAATGTAATCACATGCTAACGTCAATCACAGTTCAATATTTTATTTGAACCGGCCAACTGAAGGTTTGTGATTTTGTAACATGCCTATCAAAACGACGATTGGTTCAAGTGTGTATACTCGAATACATTCCGAACCCCGGTTCTCTTGTATTATAGGGGTGCACTTGATGGTGCATGTATACAATGTATAGGTACGGTTACAATATATAAACCTAATCCTATACTACAATACTATCTCTAACACCATTCCTTAATTATAACATGGTGAAGTTGAGATTATATTTAAATTCCTCAAATGCTTGATATGGAAGTAGTTTTGCGAAACCATCAGCAACTTGGTACCTCGAAGGAATGAAGCGGATCTCCAGTTGTTTATTCAACGCTCCTTATCTGATAAAGTGGAAATCTATCTCAATATGTTTGCCTCATGCATGGAAGACATGATTCGCTGACAAATATGTTGCTCCCAGATTATCACACCATAAACAAGGTGTTTGTGTCTGGCATACTCCCAATTCTTCGAGTAAGGACTGTGCCCATATCATTTCTGTCGTGCCATTTGCTACAGATTTTTATTCAGCCTCGGTGCTGGACCTTGAAACTGTTGCTTGCTTCTTAGCACTCCAGGAGATCAAATTTGGTCCAAAGAATACAACAAACCCTCTAGTTAACCGACAATCATCTACACAACCTGCCCAATATGCATCTGAAAAGGCACTAACTAGTGTAAAGGAGGACTTCAATAAATGTTAGTCCAACTATTAATGTACATTAACAAACCTTAGAATATGTTTCTAGTAATCTAATGCACACTGGTGGGAGCTGATGCCTGTAAAATGCATACATAAACTTTGTTGTTTATTGTC
Organism: Avena sativa; assembly: GCA_916181665.1. Taxonomy (NCBI): domain Eukaryota; kingdom Viridiplantae; phylum Streptophyta; class Magnoliopsida; order Poales; family Poaceae; genus Avena; species Avena sativa. The sequence continues at coordinate 130,650,021 of OV702289.1, read as the reverse complement.
ACATATTCCCATATATTTGCATCATATATAATAGTATATTTTACATTGATTTACGAGGATTTACCAATGATCCCCTTTATTTGGTTTAAAACTCTGCAGGATAGAAAAACCCTATTTTACGTATTTTTAACTTTCAAGGACCTAAACAAAGTCATACGAACCTAAAATTTTTCAAGGATTATTTTTTCACGGAGAGAAGCTTTTGGAGCACTAGAACCTCACGAGCGGAGGCCAGGGGCCGAAAGAGGCCCAGTGGCGTGGCCTAGGGGGACCATGCAACCTACCATCTTTCCCTCCTCGAGTGTCTGTAGTTGTTCGTCTTCAACCCTAACTCGAAGTCTTGACCTAAAAAAGCCTATAAAAAGGTCCCCCAACGCGATCTCAGAGGAGGGGCAGAGAAAAACATAGAAACCACAAAACAGAGTCAGAACCAACGAATATTTGAGGTGAAATGCCGCTAGAGCAATCCCCTATTGGATCTCCACCTTCTCCAACATCATCAGTACTGTCTCCATGATGAAGAGGGAGTAGTCCATCTCTAGACTATGGATTTGTGGCAGTAGCTTGATATATCTATATCTCATGCTATCATTGTTTAGTACCATATTATCTTCCCAATATGATTATGGTCATTTATGTAATTTTTATATGGTGTATCTTTGTTTTATGAGATGATATTTGAGATTGGAATTCTATCATGCATAATATGTATTGGTAGATGGATATTATGTACCCCGTTTGTAACTACTTGATTTGATCATACTTGTATGCAAGAGCATGTGGAGAAAAAAGTGTGTATTAGTTGGAGTAACATGGTGGTGGTGATTGAATAGTAATAAAAAATTTAAGACCCACTATGGTTTTTACCTTTCTTTTGTTATCTCACTAGGGATAAAATGAATGCATGTGTTATAATCATCTTGTGATAGAAAATATGATCTTGTTTTCTCACGGTAGCAAATTTGTTATTCAAACATAATTTCAAATTACCTAAGGCTAATACTCTATTTATTCTTAATTCTAGATTGCATGGATTTTCCCTTTCTAGAGAAGTATAAGTAAGATACCTTGCATAATCTTTATATTAGAACGTGGTGCCCATATGATTGCTAATCACACACATAATAAAATTATAAGTATTATTATATTATCTATGAGCAATTCTATGTCCACCACACTTTATGAGAGAGTAGACAAGTGACCCCATGAACCATAGTTCACTTTTTATTATAAGAAACCACTTTTACTTTTTTACTGTCTTTTACATTTTTTGCAAGAATTAAATTCGAAAATAAAAAAACACTTTTACTTTCTGTAAACACAAACAATAACCCAAAAAAAACTTTACTTTATTATTTTTACTTTCTTGTTCTAGTTATACTTTACTTTACTATTTTATTTCAGTTTTACTAATATGAAACCTTGTGCTTGAAAACCACATGGTGGAGGTCGGGACACAAGGCCAAAACTTTGTTTTGAAGGTTGCTAGAAGAGGACAAAACAAGAGTTTGCCTCAGTTCCTTGAGAGTTCGATATACACCCTCGAGTCACCCTTGTGGGAAAAACACGTTTGCTACATCACTCTGCACTTGGAGTCCCAATGAGTTAGTACACACAGATTTGTTGCCATCAGGACCATATAAATAATGGCAAAGTTTATTAACAAGATATGACATATCAGGTCTTGTGAGCGTGAGACGTCGTAGAGCACCTACCATGCTTTATTATTTTGTGCTATTCAGGATCCACAAGACACCTACGCACATAGTAAACTACTCATGATGATGACAGAGGAGTAGGTGTGCCCATGTAGTGTGTCATACCAACACGTGAAAGAACATCATGCACATACTTTGCCTGATTCAGTATTAATCCATCATTTGATTTTTGTACTTAAATTCCCAAGAAATAATTGAGATCGCCAAGTTATTTTAATGCAAACTCTTGACTTAAGTATTTCAATTTAACATGACAGGAGCTAGGAATTACCATATCATCCACATAAATAAGCATGAAGATGGTGATGTTTGACTTGTTGTATATGAACAATGACTACCGTACTTGAAAGTAACAAAACAAAAATCAATTAATTGTGAACTCAACCAAGAATACTATGCATGAGTTGCTTGTTTTAGTCCATGTAATGTCTTGTCAAGCTTGCATATATAGTTTGGTCTTCTTATGGCTTTATATCTTGGTGGTCGTTTCTTATAGATCTACTCTTCTACAATACCATGAATAAACGTATTCTTGACATCTAACTGTCACAAGTTTCACCCCTAGAAATAGAAATTGCCAAGACAAGAAGAATAGTTCCAAGCTTAACAACATGACTAAAACTATCATCATAGTGAATTCCATGTCGTTGCTTAAGACTTTGACTACTAGCCTTTTATCTGTTAACAGAGCCATCTTTCTTGTGTTTGATTTTGTATATCCATCGACAATCAATAATATTTTTACATTCATGTGGTGGAAGTAACCTCAATATATTGTTCTTTATGAGAGGATAAAACTTTTCATTAATTGAGGCCCTCCAATTATGGTCTTTCAATGCAAATTGCGGGTCCATAGGTTCGTTCACTAGTCGCTCTAAGAACCTAGGGAGTCTGGAGGCTCTACGAATGGACGTTTCCTATGTTCCCAGCCTCGATCTTCTCCTGTCGCGGTTGTCGGCCAGCCAGTTCCACATGTTCCCATCCTTGATCTCCTCGAGCCTGCGAGGCTGAGCTCGTCGAGGAAAGGAAGAACCGAATGGTTCAGTTTAATTGACTTTAGTGGTGGTAATAGCCATAATATTTGTGACACCCCCGGGATCAGGGTTAAACAAATCCTAGACCTTAGTCTGACATAAGCCTAACCTAGAATCAGTAACACAAGAGTGACTCTGCGACACAAAAATATTACAACAAACTCATAACTGAGAAGAGAACCAAAATATTACGAGAAGAGATCACTAACCATAAACATCAAACAACGAAAGGAAAATTATGATATTAAGTGTACTCCCTCCGATTCATAATAAGTGTCGTTCACTTAGTACAAAGTTTGTACTAGCTTAGTACAAAATGAACGATACTTATTATGGATCGGAAGGAGTACCAAACTTAACAAATGTCCTAAGAGTCTTGAAGCATAACGATGACGTCCCAACCCATAGATTTCAGGCTGCCGGTCGGGAACCCCAAGCTACTCGTAGGTGTCGTTGTCATACAGAACTCATCTTTAGAGAACACTTACTCTACTACAAAAGTATCAATAAAGCAAGGGTGAGTGTAAGGATACTCTGCAAGACTTATGGCTGGTGGAGTTGTTTTGCATAAATCCATCTTTTTTGTATAACAGGAGGGAGAATAAGCTCGTCTAATCAGAATATTTTAAAAGGGGATAAGAGAGAGACATCTAAAACTAAAATAATAATCATCTGAACCTCTCAACTAGGATCACCCCCTCGTACCCATGAGGAAGCATCCTTAAGCACACATTGATCTGCCAAGTTTTACGATTAGGTTATAGTTCTCTATGATCTTAGAATTCGATCACCAAGCGTTCATAACCGTGAGCACGGCTTTTTGAAAAGAGTTAACTTGCAGGGGTGTAGAACTTTACCCACACGTACCAACAAACTCTTAATGCCACTATAGATTAACCCTCTTCCTTAGAAGGCTAGTAGAGGGTGATTTACCACGACCTTTACCTTGCTTCTGACGAGACCTTGAGTCACACTCTAAAGAGAGTTCCGCCATAACGAGTCAAATCTAGAAGCCGGTCCCTAGAGATGCGAGTAGAGGTTGGTTCACTAGGGGCTCTATCGATCCTAAGCAACCCTGACCAAGCTTACCTACCTGTTATGATGCGCATCCTTCACAGCCCTCGAGAACAACCAAAATGCATATATCAAATGGAATGCCCAAATTATGTGACTCATGGAATCTACTAGGCAAGTTAGTTAGTCCAGGGGTTGTCCAGGCCCCGTGTGGTTGTACGCTTGTCTCGGTTCCAAAGGCAAGAACCTGGGTCCTAGTGGTGGCGAGCATGGGACTGCAAAAACCACATCCCACCGTGGCCTCCCATACAAGCCTTAACATGTTTAACCTCATATCACCTTCATACCTCATTATCCTATCATACAAGATTCTTTGCATATCTGGTACATCTTCTGGATGAACCAGACTCAACATCTAAGCATGGCTAAGCAAGACACAGATATTAGCTCTAGCAGTGCACACAAGCCAATTCTAGTTATATATGCTAGGAGAAGTGGATCACACTAAAAAATACACCCATACCCGGCTGATTTCTAGGGAGGCACAAGCCAAAAAGTATATGCAATAGTTGGATACACGGTGGATTAGGGTTCGCGGCGGCTATCGAGGGAGGCACAAATATTTATGCCGTGGTATTAGCGATACCGACACTAAAGTGTGCCGTGGTAGGTGGTATGCAAGTGCAACGCTGTTTATTACCACGGTTGACTGGGCGCAGGCACATTAGGTGGCGTCGTGGATTATACGTGACCTGCACAGTGGGCATGTCTAGGCTTGCAGGTTAACCCCATCCCACTAAACGCTGAGCCCCACCATGGAAGGCAAGAGTCGACTGGGTGGTTATAAAGTATCTCTTATGTACTCGTCATTATCTCTCCACTCCGATCCCCACTTATCTTCACCCTATCTCTGCATGAAAGCTTTAGCCGGCGGCATGGCGAATCCGACGAGAGCTAGGCGGCACGCTACCGAGATCGACTGCGAGATGGACGTAAGCCCTTTTCTGGATTTTAATTCAGATTTAGGCGGATATTCGGGGTTTCTTGATCGAGGTCGATCTAGGTTTCACATTTCGGGGCAATCTCGTTTCTTAAAATTTCCTCACCTATCCCGCAGATTCTTCCTGGCTTACCTCCTAATGCTATTAATGAAGACCCGCAATGGAATGGGGTTGAGACGGAGACAAAACTTCTATGCATGTGCGGCCTTCCACCGCGTCGCAGAGTTAAGTATGACCATCGATGGACCTGTGACACCGGCCGCATGTTCCTTGGATGCGGTCAAGAGGTTCCAAACTGCAGTGCGATTGTATGGGCTGATCCGGAGCACACGTCTACGCACCTGAAGAGGATGTTGCACTATCTCTGGAATCGAGTTAAAAATAAGAAAGCGTTGCACAAGCAGGAGAAGATGTTCAAGATTGAGCAAATGAACACCAAAGCTCAACAAGAGGCAGCCAAGTTTCTTCGTGAGCATAAGGAGGAATGTCGTGAGCTCTCCTACCAGATGCTCGACGTTATTACTACAATTAGACATCTAGTTCATACGGATAATGTGGAGGACCCGCCGGATAACGATGCAGACTCTTTTACCTCTGCTAAGTCAATTGAGGAGGATTAGTTTAAACATATTTCCTATAATTGAATAGTAATTCGTGTGTTATTTTCCTGATCTGGTACAATTATTAACTAAGTATAAGTACTTTATTTCCTGTTATTATTGTCTCCCTATCTTGTTCAATGGGCCAGAACAACCAAGCCCACCAAGATTTAGGTCTCAACCTTATCCAAAAGAAATCGCCCAGCTTCATATCTCACTATCACTCCGCACCTCTAGATCTTAGTTTCACCTATCTCCGCTCCCGCGCCCTCGTCCGGGGCTACGTGAACATCTCTAGTGTTGTCGTCCGCGGCTGCGGGAACCGCTCTGGCGCCCTCGTCCGCGGCTGCGCAAACATGTCCGACGCCCTCATCCGCGGTTGCGCGAACCACTCAGGTGCCTTCAAACACGGCTACACGAACCGCTCCAGCACCCTCGACCGCGGCTGCACGAACCGCTCCCTGGTACCACCCGTTGATCTGAATGGTATTTGTATGTTAGGAATTTTTGTTCTAAGAGAATAAGGTAGCATTATTGGACTCTATAGGTTAGGAATATCTAATGCGGAGAACAAGTACCTAGCTCTTGTCCGGTCGTTCCCTCTACCATGCGAGGTATAGTGGTGAGACTAGATCAATAACATGCATGTATGTATGTGTGTGAAGTAATATAAGTTCATTTCAGGATCAGATGCCTGAGTTGTAGATAAATACAGCCTTCACTATAGGTTTGGCAATGTTGTCTACATGACTAGATTAAGAAGGAGAAACCTCAGGAGGATAGTAAGAAGATACAAGCCAATAATCCCTTACTACATTTGCACCATGAACAAGAATAACACCTCGAAAGGAAATATGGTAGCTTTCTTACCAAAACCAGTAATTATTTCTTTCTTCATATTCGTGTTCGTACTTACCACAACCAGTAATTGTTTCTTTCTTCCTAGGCAGTACTTTTCATGCCCTTTTTCCTGCATGTTTCCCATTCCTCACATTCATGAAGATCACGGTGGCAATGATACTATCGAGAAGTTCATGTGAAGCACGGAAATGACGGCACTATCATCTTGACTTCAAATTGGGAAGACCGTGTTGTTCAGAAGCAGCTGTAGGAAGGAGATGTTTATTTGGTCGTGACAGTGCATAAAATATAAGTCAGTTGTTATGAAATTGTTAATTAGTTTTTTAGAGATGTATGTGAACTAGATTGGGTGACGAACTTGCATATGAACTATATATGTGTATCACTCTATTGTGTGATTTGATTTTATTATATTATGAGTTTCTACGATTTTCTGTATGCGATCTATATACTAAATGTTCTAGATTAATTATCAATTTAATTATATTTCTATGCACCAATGCATCCGCCGAGATATATCATGCCAAGCAGTATCTTTATTCCGCCGTCTCACAGCTGCCATAACACCTAAGGAAGTGCCTCCCTACATGGGCCGTGGTGTAACCCCCTTGTTGCCGCGGAAGCGCTAGTTCGGCAGATCATGTTGTGCCACGCCAAAAAATCTGTCGTTGTTCGTGAATCCTCGACGCAGTTATCTGTGACGGGTTTTTTGTCGCGCCAGCGCGAGCGCGGCAACTAACGTTTTGCCTAGGCGTCTATAAGCGCCAACGCCTGAGCTCTGTGTTGCAATGTCAGGTAATCTAAGCTCAAAGGGAGTAATGCAACAGATAGGATAAACACCATAGTAGAATCATATGCATAATGACAAGAATTGAAAACTTTGAAAGCATGGGATTGTATCATGGTAAGGCTTTGCTTGCCTTTGCCCGTTGATAACAAATAAGCAGGCCTTTGATAGCCTTTTACTTGACTTGATTAAAGTTGGTCAAGTATTGATCTTCGAACTTCTATGATGTTGATCTCGGTCTTCGATCTTAGACTAGATATCGTATTCTACTGGGAAGAACCAAATCATCGGAAAGGAAAGGAAAAAAACACAGGTCATTGATGCAATGCTCAAGCAATAATGATGATATGGCAAGTTAAATAGTACTAATAAGAAACCCTAGTGCATGCTTGTCCATTTTAAATTGGGTTTGAGGGAAGTAAACCCTAATTCTAGGAAACCTCAGAATCACCTACGGGGGTTCATCTCTATTTTCTAATTAAACTTGACATTAAAGTTGCTTAACAATGCATGATTTTGATGCTAAGAGATAGATCTTACTTTTCTGAACATTTTGATATATTATACATATTTTTGTGATAAACAGATAATAAGTTATTGAATTTACAACATTAAACCTTTTTCTAAAAATAAAGAAAAACAACAAAATACTTTTTGTACTGAGGCCACCCCTAGCCAGTGAGACCGAAAAAGGGCTCCGATGCCACATCAGTTGCCATGCAGGCACGGGAGAGGCCCACGCTGGCTGACCATGTTGACCAGCGCTGCTGATGTCACTGTGACATCGCTATGATGTCAGCCGACGGTGACCATCCCACGCGCGCACGGGTTGGTCACCGCGGGGCGCGTAGGGCTCAGCTGGCTGTTGCGTTCGACATTGGGGGTCGAGGGGAGAAGGAAAATGGTGGCGCCGCTGCCTAATGACCTTAGGAGACGGTCGACGGGGAGCTTCTGCAGTGACAGGGAATAGTACACAGTGAGGAAGGGATACCGAATGAGAGCGAGGAAACAGAGGGGTGTTTGAGCACCAGAATCTCACTTTGGACGCGCTGAGGGCCTTAGATGAAGGAGGGGAGGTCTGATATGTTGCAAACGTATCTATAATTTTTGATGTTCCATGCTTGTTTTATATCTACTTTCTTATGTTTTGTCCATACTTTGGAGTATTTTTATAAACTTTCTGGGACTAACCTATTAACAAGATGCCACAGTGCCAGTTGTCTATTTTCTGCTGTTTTTGGTTCCAGAAAAGCCAGAAAATGAATATTCTTGGAATTGGACGGGACAAAAGCCAAAGTCAATATTTCATCGAGGGGGACATGGAGCCAGAAGACGAGACGAAGAAGGGCCTCGAGGGGGCCACACCCCCTGGCTGTGCGGCCTGGCCCGTGCTTGGGGGGGGGGGGGTGCAGCCACCTCGGGCACCCCCTTAGCCTCCCCTTTCGCCTATAAGAAGCCTCCAATGCAGAAACCCTAAGTACCCGATCAAAATTCCATGAAAGAGTCTATAGTCACCGCCATCTCCATCCCTAGATCGGGAGGGATCTGAAGCTCTTCTCGGCATCCTGCCGGAGGGGAGAGATCACCCTGGAGGCCTTCTTTATCACCATGACTGCCTCCGGTGTGATGCGTGAGTAGTTCATCCCTGGACTACGGGTCCATCTAGTAGCTAGATGGTTGGTTCTCCTCCTTTGTGCCACCATGTTTAGATCTTGAGAGCTCCATTCATGATCAAGATCATCTATTTGTAATTCTACATGTTGTGTTTGCGGGGATCCGATGGATATTGAGATGCTATTTCAGATTAATTATTGATTCTATCATTTCTTTGCTATTTGTGATCTTGCATGCTTTCCGTTGTTAGTAGCTATCTTGGCTGAGTAGATGCTAGCAACTCCAAGAGGGAGTATTTATGCTCGATAGCGGGTTCATGCCTCTAGGAATCTGGGGAAGTGATAGAAATCTCTAAGGTACTAGATGTGCTGTTGCTACTAGGGAGAAAACAACAATCCTTTGTTTATATAATAATCGTATTGTTTACTTTACACACTTTGCTTAATGCAATTATCTGTTGCTTGCAACTTAATACTGGAGGGGGTTCGGATGATAACCTGAAGGTGGATTATTGTCATAGATGCAGTTGGATTACGGTCTATGTATAATGTTATAATACCCAATCAAATATCATAGGAGTCAAGATGATTAGTATATGCATGTATGCTTTCTCGATGTTTGTCAATTGCCCCGCTATAATTTGTTCACCCAACATGTCATCTATCTTAAGGAGAATCACCACTAGTGAACTATGGACCCCGGTCCATTCTTTTACCATCAATCTACAAAGCTATTTACTATTTTCTATTTAATTTATGCAAGTAATTACTATCTTTCACACAATATGTTTAATCCTTTGTTTTCAGCAAAATCGGTGAGATTGACAACCTCACTTTAAGTTGGGGGAAAAGTTTTGTGGTTGTGTTGTGCAGGATTCCAAGTTGGAAACAACACCTTGGAGGTGTTTCCTTGCTCCTACTGGTTCGATAACCTTGGTTTCATAACTGAGGGAACACGTGTTGATGTGCTCATCATACCTTCCTCTTCGGGTTCCCTAACAAGCTCTACATATTGAGCAAGCAAGACTTGTTCTGGCGCCGTTGCTGGGGAGTTAAGGACTTCTTCATAAGGGGAGTCCCTCATAACCAATCTCTTTACTTTGTTGTTTTTGTTTTGCTTAGTTTATTTCTGCTTTGTTTGCTTGTTTGTTTTATCAAAAACACAAAAATAGTTGTACTAGTTTGTTTTCTTTATTAAAAAACACAAAAAATGACTACTCTTGAAAACACTAAGTTGTGTGACTTCACTAGCACCAACAACAATGATTTCATGTGCACACCTATTGCTCCACATGTTCCTGAAGCTACTTTCTTTGAAATTAAACCTGGTTTACTCAATCTTGTTATGAGAGAACAATTTTCTGGTATTGGTACTGAAGATGCTGCTGATCATCTTAATAACTTTGTTGAACTTTGTGAGATGCAAAAACATAGAGATATAGATGGGGATATTATTAAGCTTAAATTGTTTCCTTTCTCTTTGAGAAGAAAAGCTAAAGAATGGTTGCAATCCCTAACTAGAAATAGTATTGATTCTTGGACTAAATGCAAAGATGCTTTCATTGGAAAATACTATCCTCATGCTAAGATTATATCTATGAGAAGTGAAATAATGAAATTTAAACAACCTGATAATGAACATGTTGCTCAAGCTTGGGAAACAATGAAATCTTTGGTAAAGAATTGTCCCACTCATGGACTAACTACTTGGATGATTATCCAAACCTTTTATGCAGGACTGAATTATTCTTCAAGAAATCTACTGGATTCTGCTGCTAGAGGTACCTTTATGACCATTACTTTGGGTGCTGCAACAAAGATTCTGGATAATATGATGGTTAACTATTCTTAATGGCACACTAAGAGAGCTCCTCAAGGTAAGAAGGTAAATTCTGTTGAGGAAACCTCCTCCTTGAGTGATAAAATTGATGTTATTATGTCTATGCTTGTTAATGGGAAAGCCCATATTGATCCAAATCATGTTCCCTTAGCTTCTTTGGTTGCTCAAGAAGAGCAAGTTGATGTGAACTTTATTAGAAATAATAAATTTAGCAACAATGCCTATAGGAATAATTTTGGTAATAGCAATTATAGACCATATCCTCCGAATAATGGTAATGCTTATGGAAATTCCTACAACAATAATAGGAGTGCACCCTCTGAACTTGAAGTCATGCTTAAAGATTTTATTAGTAAACAAACTGCTTTCAATAAAACTATTGCGGAAAAACTCTCTAATGCTGAAAGAAATATAGCGTCATTGTCTGAAGCACAATCTTCTTTGAATAAAATGGCTGCTAAACCTGAAACTATTGAAAATCCCTTTGCTGCTACTAATGCCATACAAGTTAGAATTGATGAAAATGTTAGATTGTTAGCTGAATTGCATGCTAAGTGGGAAAGAGAAGATGAAATTGCTAGAAATATTAGTATTTCTACTATCACTACCACTAATGTTGAAGCTAGTAAACCCAATGGAACCTTTTCTAATAAAAATGTTGAAATTTTTTGAAATATGGGAAACAATAGCTCTACTACTATAGATGATAATTATGATTTTGATCTTGATGGTTGTAATATCTCTAAAGTAATTATGTTCCTAAAAAAGCTTGCTAAAAGTCCTAATGCTAGTACTATGAATATGGCCTTTACAAAACACATTACTGATGCTCTCATAAAAATTAAAGAAGAAAAGATGAAACATAAAGCTTCTATTCCTATGAAACTAGAAGATGGTTGGGAACCCATCATTATTATGAAAGTGAATGATTTTGATCTCAAAGCTTTATGTGATCTTGATAGTAGTGTTTCTATTATGCCTAGAAAGATTTATGAAATGCTTGATTTACCACCATTGGAGGATTGTTATTTAAATGTCCAACTTGATGATAATGCTAAAAAGAAACTCATGGGGAGTATTAATGATGTTCTTATTATGGTTAACAATGCCTGTGTCCCTGTTGATTTCTATGTTTTGGATGTTGAATGCAATGCTTCTTGTCCAATTACTTTGGGAAGACCTTTTCTTAGAACTGTTGGTGCCATTATTGATATGAAAGAAGGCACCATTAAATATCAACTCCCACTCAAGAAAGGTATAGAACACTTCCGTAAGAACAGAGCAAAGATTCCTTTTGCCTCTCCTATTAAAAAAATGCTCTTAATGCTTCTTCATTTGAGAATACTTGATTCTTTTCTTGCTTCTTATGCCTAACTTAAAGGCGTTAAAGAAAAGTACTTATTGGAAGATAACCCAAAAGTTTCAGTTGAGTCTTGGAAGTTATTACCACTGTAATAACCTCTCCTTATCCTTTTTGTTTGATTTGTTGTGCCAAGAGTAACCTCTAATGAGAGAGAAGTAAGATTTGGGAAAGTTGTTGTCCCGAAACAGATTTTTGTGCTTCGCTATAAAAATTCGTGAAAAATCTCTATACGTTGGTTTGAGATGTAATGTTTTGTGCTTCTGCCCCAGGTTGTTATCCAACTTTCGTTAGTTAAACACTTTTCGATTTGAGCAACAGAAGGTCTTCGAAAAATAGGTTTTTACCTGCTAGTTTGTTTTGACAGATTTCTGCCATTATTTGCATTTGCCTCTTAATCTCTTTCTCTTTGAGTTATCTTTGATCATTAGAACTTTTTAAAGGAAGTGCTACAGTAGCTTGTGTTTTAATGGAAGTTTTACTTGTGTTGAAACTGAACCAAAAGACTTATTGAGTACACTAATGTTGCTAATGAAGATTGTGTGAAGTTTTCTATGAAGGAAATTTTAAAGTGTAGGGAAGAGTAATGTGATAATATGAACTATGGACAAAAGCTCAAGCTTGGGGATGACACCCGTGTCACCCCAAGAAATATTCAAGAAGTACAAGCGTTAAAGCTTGGGTATGCCCAAGGCATCCCCTTCTTCATCAATAAAAATTTCAGGTTTCTTCCAAACACTTCATTCTTATTGTTTCATGCACAATTGTGTTGTTCTTGGAGTGTCTTTGTTTTAGTTTGCTTAGTTTTCTTAGTTTGCTTGAATAAATTGGTTGGGCCCCCTCATTCATACATTAGTTTTCAAATAAGTTGATTTGGATTGGAAAAGAGTAGGAAAAGTTCATGCTTAAGTGGTATAAAAGGAGTTTGTTTTTGACTGTGACTTCGACTTTATCATGTGATGCTTGATATTGTTTTGGCTTTATGCTTAGTGATTTTTGCTGTAGCATGACATGTTATAAACAATTGAGATTGCTTAATTGCCTTGAAAAAATCATGCGTTGTTTTAGCATATTAAAGCATAGTATTGTGGTATTGTCCTTTAATGCTTTATTTGGGTTGACTTGGCGCATGCTCACACCATGTTAAGACTATCCCAAGTCACCATAGCCTCTATGATCATTTAGTTTTCGACTTGTAATATCACTTTATGCTTTAATTAATAGTGTTTTGTCGCTTTGCATGATTATGGCCATTATTGTTCTCTTAGTTGGTCGCTCCCAGTCGTTTGCTATCCTCGATACCAAGTATGAGTTCCACTCATGCATACAACTCCAAATAAAACAAAGTTATTCCAAAGAGTCCACCATACCTACCTATTAGCATTTTCTATTCCAAGTATATTCATATTTTTATCTACCTTCCGAATTAAACTTGTTATGTGAAAATTAGTGATTAAAGCTCTCACGAACTTGATGGCACACTTTAATTTTCTTCCCCCTAATAAACTTGAACCATTGTGTCATCTATGTTGTATATGCTTGCACTTATACATTGGGATTAGCAGAACCATGCTGTCATGGGGAACACTTTCAACATTGCACTTGTACATTGTACCCAGTTGATATCATGCTCTTTTGTTTATGGATGTCGTCGGTGTGAAATGAAAGGGGAGCTTGTAAGTACATGGAGTTATGTATGTGTGTTAGAGAAACGCCTGGGCCGCTAGCCTAAGCCATGCCTAATCATGGTGGAAACTTGCAGCATCACCATAGTGAGCAATCTATGAAGCATTCTTCTTATAAAAAAGAGATAGAGATTGAGAAAAAGAAAATAAAGATGAGAAAGGAAACAGAGAAAAAAACACCATTTTCCCATGGTAAATAAGAAGATTGCTGAGATGCTTATTGTCTGCTTTCCTTGTCATTTTGATTATGGGATAGCTCCTGTATCATGTGCAAGCAGTACCCCGTTGGCGATTTTCTATGATACACATGTACTTACTATGACAAGAACTTACCGGTAACTAAACTTGAGTAGCATGAGGAGCGGCCCTCGTATTCAAGGGACATGATATTGCCAACTTTTACTTTGTCAAGCATATACTCCATAGTTTGTTCACTTTAAACTTAATCACTTCAAGATGCTTATGATAGGGGCAATGCGAGCTGAAAGCTAATAAGTACCTAAATTTTTGAAGCTCTTTATGAGACTTGAATCCCTGCTTCCTTCTATGAAGGCCTTTCTTTTACTTTTATATTGAGTCTCCATCTTCTATATTTATGCACCTATTGAGATAGCATAGTGGCCATTCTTAGTTTAATGTGCATTGTCCCAAGACTTGTTGATTGATTCATAACTTTGATATTGCTTGTTCTTAAACTATTTGTATCTAGTCACTCTTATGAACTTTGAAGGTGTCCTATGCATTTATGTTTTGCTACACTATGAGGGACAAGCTGAATACCATTCTCATTATGTTTTCTATATGTGAAACAAGTAAACGTCTTGCAAAGCATTGTTATTCATGAATCTTTTGTTTGTACCTTTTCATGTTACAACATAGTTGCTATGTCTTATTGTTAGAACTATATCTTTCATGCTATGTTAGAGTACTATGATCCCAGCTATCAATGTTTTACAAATACTTTGATCAAGATTATGATGGTGCATGTCACCTCAAAAATTATTCTTTCTCTTTATCACTTACCTACTCGAGGACGAGCAGGAGTTAAGCTTGGGGATGTTGATACGTTGCAAACGTATCTATAATTCTTGATGTTCCATGCTTGTTTTATATCTACTTGCTTATGTTTTGTCCACACTTTGGAGTATTTTTATACACTTTCTGGGACTAACCTATTAACAAGGTGCCATAGTGCCAGTTGCCTGTTTTCTGCTGTTTTTGGTTCTAGAAAAGCTAGAAAATTAATATTCTCGGAATTGGACGGGACAAAAGCCAAAGTCAATATTTCACCAAGGGGAACACGAAGCCAGAAGACGATATGGAGAAGGGCCTCGAGGAGGCCACACCCGGCCGCGCGGCCTGGCCTAGCCCGCGCCTGGGGGAGGGGTGCAGCCGCCTCGGGCACCCCCTCGGCCTCCCCTTTTGCCTATAAGAAGCCTCCGGTGCAGAAACCCTAAGTACCCGATCAAAATTCCACGAAAGAGCCTGTAGCCGCCACCATCTCTATCCCTAGATCAGGAGGGATCTGAAGCTCTTCCCGGCACCCTACCGGAGGGGAGAGATCACCCTGGAGGCCTTCTTCATCACCATGACTGCCTCCGGTGTGATGCGTGAGTAGTTCATCCCTGGACTACGGGTCCATGTAGTAGCTAGATGGTTGGTTCTCCTCCTTTGTGCCACCATGTTTTGATCTTGTGAGCTCCGTTCATGATCAAGATCATCTATTTATAATTCTACATGTTGTGTTTGTGGGGATCCGATGGATATTGAGATGCTATTTCAGATTGATTATTGATTCTATCATGTCTTTGTTATTTGTGATCTTGCATGCTTTCCGTTGTTAGTAGCTATCTTGGCCGAGTAGATGCTAGCAACTCCAAGAGGGAGTATTTATGCTCGATAGTGGGTTCATGCCTCTAGGAATCTGGGAAGTGACAAAAATCTCTAAGGTACTAGATGTGTTGTTGCTACTAGGGAGAAAACAACAATCCTTTGTTATAGAACAATCGTATTGTTTACTTTACACACTTTGCTTAATGCAATTATCTATTGCTTGCAACTTAATACTGGAGGGGGTTCGGATGATAACCTGAAGGTGGATTATTAGTCATAGATGCAGTTCGATTACGGTCTATGTATAATGTTGTAATGCCCAATCAAATCTTATAGGAGTCAAGATGATTAGTATATGCATGTATGCTTTCTCGATGTTTGTCAATTGCCCCGCTGTAATTTGTTCACCCAACATGTCATCTATCTTAAGGAGAATCACCACTAGTGAACTATGGACCCCGGTCAGTTCTTTTACCATCAATCTACAAAGCTATTTACTATTTTCTATTTACTTTCTTCAAGCAATTACTATCTTCCACACAAGACGTTTAATCCTTTGTTTTCAACAAAATCGGTGAGATTGACAACCTCACTGTAAGTTGGGGGCAAAGTTCTGTGGTTGTGTTGTGCAGGATTCCAAGTTGGAAACAACACCTGGGAGGTGTTTCCTTGCTCATAATGGTTTGATAACCTTGGTTTCATAACTGAGGGAAAACTTGTTGCTATGCTCATCATACCTTCCTCTTGGGGTTCCTCAACGAGCTCTACATATTGAGCAAGCAAGGTCAGAGACGATGGCAATGGCGACGATGGAGCTTGCCAGATGCGGGGAAGACGGAGTCACTAGCATCGACTCAGGGCACCTCAGATCAATTACGTCATAGGGGAGGTAGAGGATTATGAGGCGGAGATGACAACATCTTCAGCATATCTCGGGGCAGTGTCAACCGTCGGTAATTCGTGGCGGTAGTATGGCTAGGGAGCTTACAGGAGTGTGGCACAGAGGAACATGGGTGAAGGGGGAGGATGAGGACGGGGGAGACATCGGCACTGGGTCTTATCCCTTCTCCAGATGACGGCGGGCGGCGGAAGAGATCGCAGCGCAGCTCGGCGCGGCGGACGGCATCGACATGGACATGCAGGTGCTTGTGCGTGCGAGGAAGATGACAACTGGGAAGTTGGTGGGCTGGGCCTTGGTGGGCCGGCTGCTAGGCTGCTACGGTGCGTTGTGCGGGAGAAAAGAGGGAGTGAGATGGGTTGCGTCCTGGAAAGGTTAAACCTACTTTATTTTCTGAAACCCTTTTCCCTTTTTCTGCTTTTCCTTTTCTCTTTTGCAATTTACAAAACCAACTTCAAATCTGCTTTTTGATCATTTCAAAAATTCCACCATATTTTGTAAAACATTTAAAATAATGCGAGGCCCTTGTAACGGTTTGGGATTCACAATTTTTTGAGATTTTCAAATATTGAAAGACCATTTGAATGGATAGCAAAGAGAGAGGAATATTTAGGGTTTAAGGTTTTTGGTTCTTTTTCTTGCATGCATTTTTCTCTTAGCAAAATATATGATGATCATGATTGCACAAACAAACCCTAATACAACCCTAATTAGTTAACTAATAAAAGTAGGGGTGTTACAATATCTTTGAACCTACACAGATAAAACTAGAAAAAAAGTCTGACGACAAGAAACACTTCTCCTTTTATTATTAAGTGTATAGTAGGAAACATGCCCATGTGTTGTAATGGGTGAGAAAAATTTGTATCATCAATGGTTATGCACACCGCCACTACCGCAGAGTAGAGAAGCACTCTTTCATATGTTGGTCCGTACAAAGGAGAAATGCAGATTGTTGTTTTATTAGATGTTGTTGTGTCAATTTTCTATTGCCTACTGCTGCTATTGTTTTCTTGCATCTACCATTATTTACATAGTCATTTAATTGAGACAAAAATGTTGAATCAAATCACCTAGACTGTCCAATATTGGTTCTATTTATCATACTATGTCGACTAAGCATAAGAGTCATTTTCCTTTAAAAAATCATATACACCGTTTCATTATAGCAAAGAGAGATGAGTATAACGAGTGTCTAAACCTAGCCATAGGAACCATATGCTATTGGACTGTAAAGTTTTGATGAGGTCTTCCAACTAATGTTATTCGTTTTATTCATCTAGAACTACTGTCATCTCTAGTTAATCCACATATGGTTCTTACTTACGTGAAAACAATGATGGTCGCAGAGACAATGGATTAAGTGAGGAAGACATTGGTAGTCTCCATCATGTACATGCGCAAGCCATTGAAGGAACTTCGTCTTCGATCGGTATCCGTCAGGTGGCAGCACATCTTAAGTACCCCCCTCCAAAACCTATAAAGATACCCAAGTTCCATATGTAGAGATGCACCACATGTTTTAAGAGATAAGCAACATTATAAAATGCTATTTTTAATCAAATAATGCAGTTCTATTGGGTATTAGAATTTTATGAGTCTGATACTTTCTCGTGTTTACATAAGATCTCAGTGCCAATAAACAAATATATTATTGATACATTGCAAATGTATCTATAATTTTTTATGTTCCATGCTTGGTTTTATCCACTTTCTTGTGTTTTGTTCCAACTTTGGAGTACAATCTCTTGGACTAACCTATTAACAAGAGCCACAGTGCCAGCTACCTGTTTTCTGCTATTTTTGGTTCCAGGAAAGTCAAAAAATGAATATTCTCGGAATTGGACGGGACAAAAGCCAAAGTGCCTATTTTTCCGGAAGGGATCAAGTGCCAGAATACGAGATGGAGAAGGGATGGGGCCGGCCACACCACCTGGCCACGCGGCCAGGCCTGGCCCGCGCCAGGGGGTGGTCTGGCAAACCCCAGCACCCCTCGGCCTCTCCTTCCACCTATAAGATGCCCTCAGGACGAAAACCCTAACTACCTGATCAAAAATCCACGAAAGAGTCTGTAGCCGCCGTCATCTCCATCCCTAGATCGGGGGGGATCTGAAGCTCTTCCCGGCACCCTGCCGAAGAGGGGAATTCACCCTAGAGGCCTTCTTCATCACAATGCAAGCCTCCGATGTGATGCGTGAGTAGTTCATCCTTGGACTACGGATCCATGTAGTAGCTAGATGGCTGGTTTCTCCTCCTTTGTGCTTTCATGTTTGGATCTTGTGAGCTCCGTTCATGATCAAGATCATCTATTTGTAATTCATACATGTTGTGTTTGCGGGGATCCGATGGATATTGAGATGCTATTTCAGATTGATTATTGATTCTATCATGTCTTTGTTATTTGAGATCTTGCATGCTTTCCGTTGTTAGTAGCTATCTTGGCCAAGTAGATGCTAGCAACTCCAAGAGTTAGTATTTATGCTCGATAGTGGGTTCATGCCTCTGGTAATCTGGGGAAATGACAGAAATCTCTAAGGTACTAGATGTGCTGTTGCTACTAGGGAGAAAACAACAATCCTTTGTTCATAGAACAATCGTATTGTTTACTTTACACGCAGTTCGTAAAGCAATAATCTGTTGCTTGCAACTTAATACTGGAGGGGGTTCAGATGATAACCTGAAGGTGGATTATTAGTCATAGATGCAGTTGGATGGCGGTTTATGTATTATGTTGTAATGCCCAATCAAGTCTCAAAGGAGTCAAGATGATTAGTATATCCATGTATTGCTTTCTCGGTGTTTGTCAATTGCCCCGCTGTAATTTGTTCACCCAGCATGTTATTTATCTAAGAAGAGCCACCTCTAGTGAACTATGGATCCCGGTCCTTTTTCTTTACATACAATCTACAATCTTTTACTGCTTTATGTTTACTTTCTGCAAACTATTACTTCTTTCCATTCGATACGTTTAATCCTTTGTTTTCCATAAAACACGGTGAGATTGACAACCTCATCGCAAGTTGGGGACAAAGTTTTGTGGTTGTGTTGTGCAGGTCTCCACGTTTCTACTAGCACCGGTAGTGCCTTTGGGGTGTTTCCTTGCTCCTACTGGTTCGATTAAACCTTGGTTTCATAACTGATGGAAAACTTGCTGCTATATTCATCGTGCCTTCCTCTTGGAGTTCCCAATGATCTCTACATCGATCGTCGAGTGCATCAAGGTTTTCTGGCGCCGTTGCCGGGGAGTTAAGGATATCTTCACAAGGGGAGTGCCTCATAACCAATCTCTTTACTTTGTTGTTTTTGTTTTGCTTAGTTTCTTTTTGCTTTGTTTGCTTGTTTTGTTCTTCAAAAAAAACACAAAAAAAAAGTTTTACTTGTTTGCTTTCTTATTTGAAAACACACAAAAAATTAGTTCCTATTTTTGAGTTACCACTATGTCTAGCCTTGCTCCAATCACTATGTCACCCGAGGAAATGATTTTCACTTTTAAACAAGGAATTGAGGAAAGTTTTAAGGAAGCTTGGTCTAGAATCTCTGATCTACATGAAAAGACTGAGCCTAAAATGATTCAAGGCTTGTTCCTTAGCAGTTTTTACCTTGGGATTGCTCTTTGCTATAGATATGCTTTAGATGCTATTGTGGGAGGAGATTTCCTCCAATGTAATGAGGATGATGCTATTAATTCTATAAAGAAATTGATCCTCACTTACAACATGCCTAGCCAAACTGATACTTCTTTCACGAAAATATTTGCTAGGTTGGATACTCTTGAGGCTAGCACTACTAGATTAGAAGGGTGCTATAATACGCTTAGGGAGAAGCGTGATTATGTTACAATAAGCTTTGAACCATCAAGGTGGTTCCCTACAGTAAAGATTGAGATAAACGCTGAAACTTTTCAAGCTCGCTGTGATATCATGTCTGAATCTTGCCTTATGCCCAAAGATATTTATAAATCTCTGAATACTTGGGGGCTCATTGAGGGAGGAAAAGAAATATATCTTACTAATAATACTACTATATTATCTCTTGGAATAGCTGAAGGAGTGTTTACAAAAATATTTGGGAAAACGATCTCTATTGATTATCTTGTTATTGAATGTGCAGGAAAAGGACAAATTACACTTGGAAGGTCCCTATTGGAACTTCTTGGAGCAATAATAGATGTGGGAAAGGGGACCATGCACCTTTCTTATCCACCAAACAATCATATTTTCCCAAAGGTTAAGAATAAAAATAAGAGAGGTAAGGGCAAGGAAGTTGGTCTTAATGCTTCTTCATTTGAGAACACTTGATTCTTTCTTTGCTTCTTATGCCTAACTTAAAGGCGTTAAAGAAAAGTACTTGTTGGGAGATAACCCAAGAGTTTTAGTTGAGTTTGGAAGTTATTACCTCTGTAATAACCTCTCCTTATCCTTTTTATTTTCTTTTTGTGCCAAGAGTAACCTCTAATGAGAGTGAAGTAATGATTGGGAAAGTTGCTGTCCCGAAACAGATTTCTGTGTTTCACCGTAAAAATTCCTGAGAGAGCTCTGTATGTCGGATTGAGATGTAATTTTTTGTGATTCTGCCCCAGGTCGTTATCTAACTGTCGTTAGTTCAACACTTTTTGATTTGAGCAACAGAAGGTCTTTGAAAAAATTCGTCTTTACCTGCTGGTCTGTTTTAACAGATTTCTCCATTTTCTGCATTTGCTTCTTGTTAGTTTCTTCTTGAGTTCCTTTGGGAAATTGAGCTTTTTGAGGGAAGTGCTACAGTATCTAATGTTCTAATGGAAGTTTATTTGGTGTTAGAACTGAACCTTGAGACTTATTTATCTTAAGTGCACTAATGTTGCTAATGAGATTGTGTGAAGTTTTGTATGAAGGAAAATTTCCAGGTGTATGGGAGGAATGAGTAATGAGATGAAGGATGGACTAAAGCTCAAGCTTGGGGATGCCACACGTGTCACCCCAAGAAATATCCAATAAGTACAAGCGTCAAAGCTTGGGGATTCCCAAGGCATCCCCCTTCTTCATCAATAAAAATTCCAGGTTTCTTCCAAATGCTTCATTTTTATTGTTTTATGCACAGTTGTGTTTTTCTTGGAGCGTCTTCTTTTTCGTTTTCATTTTGGTTTTAGTTTGCTTTGGTTTGCTTAGTTTTCTGAATAAATTGATTGGACCCCCTCTTTCATACTTTGGTTTGTGAATAGTTTGGTTTGGTTTGGAAAAGAGTAGGAAAGCTCATGTTTTTGTGGTAAAAAGAGCTTGTTTTTGACTGTGGCCTATGATTTGTCATGCCATGCTTGATATTGTTTTGGCTTTATGCTTAGTATTCTTTGCTGTAGCATGACTTTTTATAAACAATTGAGATTGCTTAATGTGCCTTGGATGAATCATGCGTTGTTTTAGCATATTAAAGCATAGTATTGTGGTATTCTCCTTTGATGCTTTATTTGGGTTGACTTGGCACATGCTCACACCATGTTATGACTATCTCAAGTCACCATAGCCTTTATGTTCCTTTAGTTTTCAACTTGTAGTATCACTTTATGCTTTGATCAATGATGTTTTGTCGCTCTACATGATTATGGCCATTATTGCTCTCTTAGTTTGTCGCTCCCAGTCTTTTGCTAGCCTCCACAACAAAGTATGAGTTCCACTCATGCATCCAACTCCCTAAACCAAGTTATTCCAAAGAGTCCATACCTACCTACTAGCTTATGCTATTCCAAGTATATTCATGCTTTTGTTTACCTTCCACTTGTTATGAGAAAACTAGTGATTAAAGCTCTCACAAACTTGATGCCACACTTTACTTTACTTTCCCTTAATAAACTTGAACTATTGTGTCTTCTATGTTGTATATGCTTGCACTTATTTGTTGGGAATTAGCAGAACCATGCTTTCATGGGGAACGCTTTCAACATTGCACTTGGTACTTGTACCTAGTTGATATCATG
The DNA here is from genome assembly GCA_916181665.1 of Avena sativa. Lineage (NCBI taxonomy): Eukaryota > Viridiplantae > Streptophyta > Magnoliopsida > Poales > Poaceae > Avena > Avena sativa. The sequence goes on along the minus strand of OV702289.1, from coordinate 130,627,831 downwards.
CTCTTTTGTATATGGATGTCATCGATGTGAAATGAAAGGGGAGCTTGTAAGTCCATGGAGTTATGTATATGTATCAGAGAAACGCCTGGGCCGCTGGTCTAATCCATGCTGACATGGTGGAAACCTGCAGCGTAACCATAATGAGCTGTCTATGAAGCATTCTTCTTATAAAAAAAGAGTCCTATTGAGAAAAAAAATAGAAAAGAAAAAGAAAAAAAAGAGATACTATGAAAAGAGGAAAGAGAGAAAAAAGCACCATATTCCCATGGTAAATAAGAAGAATGCTGAGATGCTCGTTGTCTGCTTGCCTTGTCATTTTGATATGGGGATTCTTCCGTATCATCGGTCAAGGGGTACCCCGTTGGCGGTTCTCAATGATACACATGTACTTACGATGACAAGAACTTACCGGTGACTAAACTTGTGTAGCATGAGGAGCGGCCCTCGTATACAAGGGACATAAGATTTCTGACTTATACTTCGTCAAGCATGTACACTATAGTTTGTTCACTTTAACCTTAATCACTTTAAGATGCTTATGATAGGGGCAATGAGAGATGAAAGCTTTAAGTATCATAATTTTTGGAAGCTCTTTATGAGACTTGAATCCCTACTTCCTTTTACAAAAGGCCTTTCTTCCACCATTATATTGAGTCTCCACCTTCTATCTTTATGCACCTACTTTGAGAGCATAGTGGCCATTCTTAGTTCTATGTGCATTGTCCCAAGACTAGTTGATTGATGCATAACTTGTTATTGCTTGTTTAAAACTATTGTATCTAGTCACTCTTATGAACTTTGAAGGTGTCCTATGCATTTATATTTGCTACTCTATTGAGGGACAAGTTGAATACTATTATGCTATGTTTTCTTTATGTGAAACAAACAAACGTCTTGCAAAGCATTGTTATTCATGAATCTTTTGTTTGTGCCTTTTCATGTTGCCTCATAGTTTCTTTGCTTATTGCTAGAACTTTGTCTTTCATGTTACGATTGAAGTACTATGATCCCAGCTGTGAATGTTTTGCAAATACTTTGATCAAGTCTTTGATGGTGCATGTCACCTCAAAAATTCTTTCTTTTTATCACTTACATACTCGAGGACGAGCAGGAGTTAAGCTTGGGGATGTTGATACATTGCAAATGTATCTATAATTTTTGATGTTCCATGCTTGGTTGTATCCACTTTCTTGTGTTTTGTTCCAACTTTGGAGTACTTTTATTATGATTTCTTGGACTAACCTATTAACAAGAGCCACAGTGCCAGCTGCCTGTTTTCTGTTGTTTTTGGTTCCAGGAAAGTTAGAAAATGAATATTCTCGGAATTGGACGGGACAAAAGCCAAACTTCCTATTTTTCCGGAAGGGATCAAGTGCCAGAATACGAGACGGAGAAGGGCTGGGGGCCGGCCACACCACCTGGCCGCGCGGCCAGGCCTGGCCCACTCCAGGGGGTGGTCTGGCCGACCCCAGCACCCCCTCGGCCTCTCCTTCTGCCTATAAGATGCCCTCGGGACGAAAACCCTAAGTACCCGATCAAAAATCCACGAATGAGTCTATAGCCGCCGTCATCTCCATCCCTAGATCGGGGGGGGGGGGTCTGAAGCTCTTCCCGGCACCCTGCCTGAGAGGGGAATTCACCCTGGAGGCCTTCTTCATCACCATGCAAGCCTCCGGTGTGATGCGTGAGTAGTTCATCCTTGGACTACGGATCCATGTAGTAGCTAGATGGCTGGTTTCTCCTCCTTTATGCTTTCATGTTTAGATCTTGTGAGCTCCGTTCATGATCAAGATCATCTATTTGTAATTCATACATGTTGTGTTTGCGGGGATCCGATGGATATTGAGATGCTATTTCAGATTGATTATTGATTCTATCATGTCTTTGTTATTTGAGATCTTGCATGCTTTTCGTTGTTAGTAGCTATCTTGGCCAAGTAGATGCTAGCAACTCCAAGAGTTATTATTTATGCTCGATAGTGGGTTCATGCCTCTGGTAATCTGGGGAAGTGACGGAAATCTCTAAGGTACTAGATGTGCTCTTGCTACTAGGGAGAAAACAATAATCCTTTGTTCATAGAATAATCGTATTGTTTACTTTACACGTAGTTTGTAAAAAAATAATATGTTGCTTGCAACTTAATACTGGAGGGGGTTCGGATGATAACCTGAAGGTGGATTATTAGTCATAGATGCAGTTGGATGGCGGTCTATGTATTATGTTGTAATGCCCAATCAAGTCTCAATAGAGTCAAGATGATTAGTATATGCATGTATTGCTTTCTCGGTGTTTGTCAATTGCCCCGCTGTAATTTGTTCACCCAGCATGTTATTTATCTAAGGAGAGCCACCTCTAGTGAACTATGGATCCCGGTGCTTTTTCTTTACATACAATCTACAATCTTTTACTGCTTTGTGTTTACTTTCTGCAAACTATTACTTCTTTCCATTTGATACGTTTAATCTTTTGTTTTCCGCAAAACACGGTGAGATTGACAACCTCATTGCAAGTTGGGGTCAAAGTTCTGTGGTTGTGTTGTGCAGGTCTCCACGTTGCTACTAGCACCGGTAGTGCGCCCTGCCAAAGCTCAGCTAGTAACACCTTTGGGGTGTTTTCTTGCTCCTACTGGTTCGATTAAACCTTGGTTTTATGACTGAGGGAAAACTTGCTGCTATATTCATCGTGCCTTCCTCTTGGGGTTCCCAACGAGCTCTACGTCGATCGTCGAGTGCATCAATTATTATTCTACAACAAAGTAATGTATTGAGAAAACATAATATAATGCGAGAAATCAAAACTACCTGACATGCACCCAAAAGATTTTATTGAAGTCCTATTATCATGTATTCCACAAACCATCATCTAAAACAATATGACACTTGAAAAAATAAAGAAGAGATAAAATATCTAACAGAAGTTGTAGTGTTGAACCAAGACTGTAGGTTTTTGTAGATGGCAAGCAGAAACAACAACGATCTAATGCTCTCTTGCCAAGAACATCGAGTGTATTTTTCATTGAGCCAATCTTCAAATAAGAGATTTTTCTATGTGGATATGTTCTATGCAGCATACCAAGGAGACATACGATCATTAGGACATTTAATTGCATTAATTCAGTTTACACTTATAAAACTTATAGAGCAGAATGCTCTCACCTCTGTTGTTGCTAGGAACACAACAACATAGACACTAAGAAAAACAAACAAGTATAGATACCCCCTATAACATAGACATATCACCCCTGAACTATTAAGTGGAACACGTAACCCCCCAAAATGTGCAAAATTGGGCACACTACCCGTAACCCCCTCTCAGGTTGTTTTGTGCGGTGGTATTTCCTACATGGCGTGCAAGCCCTATCCTGTTTTGGTATAGCCACAGTCCAAAGGAGTCGCGTCCTAGTCTAGTCGACCCAGATATCCTAATCGCTCCTTTTTTCATCAACATGCAACTCTGTCGCTGATCTCCCTAACGATGGTGAAAACCAGGGGCCACAGCTCCACCCCGATAGCGCCTGTGCTGCCTATTTCCATGTTATGCATCGTCGCGCCGATTTGGCTGCTGCACCAACGGAGGTAGCCCTCTCTGCCGCTAAGATGTGCGTTGCACCATCCGTATGCCACGACGATGGTAGCCGTGCTCACTCCACCTTGAAACTATGACATCAAGTACTGAAATTTGCTAGAGATTTTGTTGATTTTTTGTTTTGGTTAGCCATTAAACTTCTATAGGTTCTTAGGGTCTGAAGTCTTCAGTTCTACCTATGTGTTCAGTCCCAATTTTGAGCATCCATGGAGTGGAAGAGTTATGAGAATCCAAGTACTAGAAGTAGTAACATTTCATGTACAAATGGTGATAGTGATGTACCGGTACTTTAAGTTGAAGAAATACAAAAGTACTAGCGGAAGAAATACTAGAATGTACGGTACAGCAATGTCAAATGTTAAATATATTATGTACCTGTACAATGTCAATGTAAAATGTATAGTTGATAGGGGAATGTTGCTAGAATGTAATCGTATAATGATATGTATAAATTGGAATGTAAAGTGAATTTTGATAGCACTGTTGCATATTCAGTGCAGATCGATCTGGAACCATATTGTATTTTATGTTCAAACTAGTAATCAATCTAATTATTCCTCACAATAGTGTTTTTTATCTTCGTTTTTTTGACTTGTTATCATTCCCATGAAACCACCATCTAAGCCTTCCTTCTATTGGGATTGTCATGGAGCTTTCAACTTGCTAGGAATTTTCACTAACTGGTTGAGACAAAGAAACACTAGGTTCTGTACCTAGAGCTTGTTGATAGCTAGTATTTGTGTTGGCCTTTTTCTTTAGTCTTTTCTTTGCTGGCTACTGACGAGGATCGCTACTTTCCGGTCCCTGGATAGAACATAAATACATGTTGATATATTTTGGTAAGAATCCAAATATGTAGTGCAAACATATAAATATTATTATTTGTCCCGCTTCCTTGTCTTATATTTTCTTCACTACCTTGTGAGTAGTAGCTGGATGAGATTGCTAATAGTAGTTGATGGTTGCTCAATATGAACAATACTTGTAGATCCCTACATAGAAAAAAAAGGTGAGATGTTTTTAGCAAATTTTAAATATGCAGTGCACATTTATAATTGCATTGTTGCATTTTTAGTTAGAAAATTATATTTATACCTGTCACGCATATTTATCTTGTTTCTTCTTGCTTATTTTTTTGCGGGATTGCTTCTCTTGTCTTCTCTAGTGTAGTTTCCATATTATTTAACACCTAAAGTTGGGTTTCCTGTGCATTTTCTTCTATTGTGGTTTAATCATCCACATGTAGAACATTTAATTATTATTCCATTCATACTTGACTACTTAGTTACCTTTGGCTTTTCACCGTCTTCTCTTGTTCTCTCTGTCTTTTGCCTCCCTGGCATTTTCATTTTAATTGGTGGATGAGGCTTTGGGTTGTTTGCAACTAGCTAGTTTTCTTTGCTTTTTACATGATGAAGCACATGATCATATACCTTGTTGCACTCCGAATCCTATAGCAAGGAGCGATGTAAATCTCCAAGTTTTTTCCCACACAGTAGATGATACTAATGGCATGACTACATATCAATCCTACAAGCTCCCAATATCTACAAGAACATTTAAGACTGTACAAATTGATAGTATATCTTCTATGATCTACTTCTTGCACTTCCATGACATCTTTTCCATTCCACGGAACCTGGAAAATGTTTGATCTTTTTATGTGTCCAGCCTCAAGTTCTTGTAAATATTTAGGACTATTGTGCCATACCAATTCTGTGACTTTGCCCTGTTTTCTGTATTTTGGTTGTTATCTTTCTCCTTATAATCTCCATATGTGAAATCATGGGATAAAACCTAGCTCTCATGATTGCATTATTAAATGACTCACATAAGTTATTTTCTACTGAATCACAATTGGAACCAAGTTTGAAACATTCCCTACTCCAATGTTTAGGAGTTGTCCTCATCATATACATATCACCTTGCTCTGTTTTTACTGTTAGCTTGGCCCTATTGCAGTTAAATGAAATCCTATCTATTGATTTAGCACCTGCCCATGATGTCTTTTCGAAAATCTTGTCCCTATGTTTTTTTCTCCAGTTAGCATAAATATGTCTTGCACACATTATGTGCTCCACTTCAGAAATAATTTCAATGACAGACTTGATTAGGCCCTTCTGCTGATCTGAAATGATTACCCAACCATCTCCATGATTATTTAACTGGATATCCTTTTGTAGATACGACACAAACCAATACCAACTATTATAGCTCTCCACTTCAACTCTATCCCATGCTATTGGTTACATCTGATTATTCTTCCAATATCACATACTAACTAACTCACTGCCCATTTAGGAAACAACCATGAAGACCAATAAATCTTTTGTAGCCAGCTAGAAACCCCTTCTTGCATCCATCTAGGCAGTCATACATTTTTTTAAACACTGATTTGTCAAGTACGTCAGGGTTTAGAGCCACATCAATTGTTGAGCCACATCAAGATGGTAGTCAAAAACTCAAGAAAATTCACCATTTGTTGCGTCAATTATCTTATCCATAACTAGCTTGTTTGCTCTTTTGCATTTAGCAGTGCTCACATCAGCACAAGATCTTCAAGCACCGCCTCTTGCATATTCTCCACCCTTCAACCTGGATTATCTCTTATTTGCCTATAATATTTCCTTGCAATAATAGTGATACTGACTAGCTTGTTATCTCTTATAGGAATGTAGTGATGTACATTATTGTACATAGAAACAAGTAGCCATGTTGAACTGCCAATGATTGAGCCATATATGATCCGTGGACATCCAGGCTAGCTGCATCTTGTAGTCGCTCTTGTAAGATCATCCTTTGGAAATAATAGGTGGTGAACTTCTTCAGGCTATAATTCACAAGTACATTTTTTAACTATGTGCTATCAACGAAAGCCTGCCCAAGGTGAAATTCCTGCACCTATGCATTCTCATCATATACTCTATGATTTGTCTTCCTAGTCCACAGTGCTGGTACCACACCACCACTACCCTCATCATATGACAAATCATTATCGGTGTCAAAGAGAGGTGTATCATCACCATCATCTTGTTCCTTTACATCTCCTAGCACAATAATCGTATCGGGTATAGTACATGATCTGAATTCTTCCTCACCCAGCATCTTCTACTTCACTTTCCTCCTCAATTCATATGCTTGCTTCCTGTAACTGATGACCTCATCATCTTTATTTGATCTATTAATCTCATCACCTTCTGGAATATAATGGTAATCGCTGCCAAAAGTGTCACTGTCAAGAACTTCATCAATATCTTGTTTTTAATTCCTTTGCCTTTCTCAGCTGTTGTTTCTCCGAAGTTAGGCAACTTATGTGATGCATGTTGCTATTGTGCATCTAGAGTAGGCCGCTCTATTGCTGGGCAACTTCTACCTCACCATGTTGTTGTGCACCTAGAGTAGGCTGCCAGTGTTGATGTACTTCTTCTTCTTTGTGTTCATCATTTCATCTGGAGCATTTTAGTTTTGCATTGCTTGCTACACATGTTGGTATTCATCTGCATTATCAACATGACCAAGTTCGACAAGAATCCTTGTATAAATATCCATACCACCAACATTAATGACATGCCTAGCCATTGTCAATGCAGCTCTATTGTGAGTGAGCTGAACCAAGTATGTCTTCATATGCTCAGCTGTCATTTTCCAACACAATAATGTATTCTTCAAAACATCTTCAGTAATGTCCACATGCTCACAAAGATTCTTTGTCAACTCTGCTAGTGACAAATGGGACTGAAGAATAGTAGACATGCCCTACCTTCCCCCTTTGTACTACCATTCTTTTCCCTTGTATTCAAATGTCCACGATAATGAAATCGAAGGACAAATATTGTAGAGCATCCATTGCAAAATCATACAAGTACTGAAAAAATTACAAAATTTAGCCACATTGTTTATCATGACAAGAATATTACATAATTGAACTACTAAACCCTCTTTCCAAACCCCCTTTTCAACTACAAAGCCCTAGATAAATAACTATAGAACAACTTACACATAGTAACCATGCACAAGTCCTACTAAAACAAGCCCTCTTAGAACTAGATCATCCCGAAATCAGCCGTTAATCCCTAAACCTGACTCACACACCACAGAACATAGAGAAAGGGCGCCGTGAGATGGAGAAAATGGGAACTACCCTCTACTGATCAATGCGCCTTCCTTGATTCTTCAGGACATGATGGTGATCGACCGATGTGCGCCTGTTGTCTCCGTCGACAGAGAGGAGCAGAGCAACGACGGAGTTGTAGGTTGACAAACAGGACCAGGGGCTTATCTGGCTTGATCAGACCAGGTCAGGGGATACTTAGACCTTGCGCTCCTCCTTTTCCATCATGGCCCGATCGGACTAGCTTGACCTAACCTCCTTAGTGCCACATAGGCAATACCACTGCGTAAAACAGCCTGGCAGCGGGTTAGGGGTTAGTTTGCCCGGTTTTGCAGACTTGGGGGGGGGGGGGGGGGGGGGGGGGATTGTTCCACATAATTGTCCGAGGGGTGCTCTGTCCCAAAGTTGATAGTTCTGGTGGCTATCTATACTTGTTTCTAGGAAAAAGAATGAGTAATGCTTTTTCTTTATTTTATAAATTCTCTTGCATATTGATAAGCATTCACCCCCTTCAAAAAAAAGTCCTTTGCAATTCTTCTCATGAACGGGACACCATAATATGACTAATTGACCACACATATCATCAGATTGCCCCAATTCCATTGTCAACGGGCCGACGGGCCGTGTAGGGCATGATATCCCGTGGGAGTTCGGTGGTGGACAGGTAGCTCCAGGATGATCTCTACCCACCCCGTCTATAGGCGAGTGAATTCAGTGGCGGCTGGCCAATTCTGGCATGCGATCTATATGCTCGGTCTGCATCTCGCGGTGCACGTCTCCATCCCAATGCGCGGATCAGCCCGCCAGTTCCTGGATGAGATCTATCCTCTCGGTCGACAGCTTGTAGGGCATGACTCCATCCCGATGCGAGAGGATTGGCCAAGACCGGCACGACGTGGTCGGGTCCTGGTCAGCGGGCATCTGGGATCCATGGCCGAGGGGGACTTGGATTGAACAGGACCGATGGAGGTAGTAGCGAAGCTACTAAGTTGTGGTTCGGCGGTGCTCCATTGTGGTTCGCTGGCGGCGGCGTATCACAGTGGCGGAAGAGCATAAAGAAGCTAGGCATTGGCACATGGGAGGAAAGTGGAGACGGGCACATGAGGGGAAAGGGAGATGCTCTCGGGTGGAGAAAAAGTTTCGTAAGGATTGACTTGACGGTTAGAGTAACCGTAATATATCTGAACTAGTATGGACCAAACCATCCCAATATAAGTTGGACAACAAGAAACGTTAGCCCTTTCTTAGTAGGTATAAATATAGATAGATATATGTAATATTTGTTGATCATTTTTAGTTTTACCCCTAGGTGTTAGGGTCGAAGTTTGAACCGCGAATGAAAATCTTCCAACCTCTTTAGGCTTCGTTCGGTTACACCCACCCCCGCCGGGATCCCGGTCCAATCCACGTGGATCGGCCGGGACGAGTATTATTTCCCGTCCGCTCAGTTAAGTGCGTTCGTTTACACCCGGACGGGATCTAATCCCTTTCTATCCCCTTCCAAACCCTGCCGTTCGACCAGGGAAAGAATCATCGTCTTCTCACCCGTGGAAATTTTCCTGAAGCGTTGCTAGCGCAAAAAAGAAAAAAAGACTCTCGCCTCCATCCTCTCCCTCTCTCTCTCTCTGCCTGATTTGCGGCGGCGGCGACACAGCCACCGGGAGGTAGAGCAGCGGCGCAACCACCTGGAGGAAACAAAGGTGGCGTACTTGCAGCACACCATTACTATAGGCGTGAGCTCGGAGGCGACCCGGTGGAACTGCAGCGGCCTGAGCTCTGAGGAGTCCTAGAGCCTGGAGGTGTAGCATCCTCAGCTAGGGTCGAAGTTTGAACCGCGAATGAAAATCTTCCAACCTCTTTAGCAGGTTGCATGAGAACCTAGAACCGGGAGAAAAGGGACTGGGGTACATAAATTTTCACATGTGAACACTTTGAGAAATTGAATTTTCCACTACCCTTTTATCTAGCTTAGTGCACTTGACTGCCTCCGAGAAGTATAGCCGTACCTCACCTTATTATTTTAGCTAAGCTTGATTTCCACAGGAGTGCTCTCCAAATCGTGTAAGCATCAGAGCATGGGGCATCAACATCAAAAAAAAATTGGACGAAAGGGACAAAGAGAAAAATACTTCAGTTTTCATTATTATATAGGAGTAGGTAGATATAGATATAGATATAGAAATACTGATAGAAATAGATATAGATATGGGTATCTTATCAAGGAACATAATAAGGATTTTTTTTTGGAGAATATAAGTAAGGATACCAAAAAGGTGGAGAATATAAGGACTGCTAGTGCCGGAAGCAACTACTCCGCAACTACTTCCCGAATTAAGTCTTGAGGGTTTGCAACAGTATTTGAAGCTGGGTATGCATCTATTGATTTTAGCACTTGGAGCTTTGAACGCTCGAAAGAGAAATACAATCTCAGCCCTACAAGTGGGTCGGTAGGCTGCTCTGCTCTATTAATCAAGCGGACCCGCATGCACTTGCTAATCAGCTGAGGACCAATCAATTAATTACTGCTACTAGTATAACTGAAGCACTCCCTACCTCTCTAATGGCACTGTCCTCGTACTAGGCAATATTCTGGAAAGTGTCTTTGACGCACAAGCACAAATGCTTCTGTTTCTTTAATAGATATAAATATAGATATAGAAATACTGATAGAAATAGATATAGATATGGGTATCTTATTAAGGAAGATAATAAGGATTTTTTTTTTTGGAGAATATAAGTAAGGGTAGCTAAAAGGTGGAGAATATAAGGACTGCTAGTGCCGGAAGCAACTAATCAAGCGGACCCGCATGCACTTGCTAATCAGCTGAGAACCAATCAATTAATTACTGCTACTAGTATAACTGAAGCACTCCCTACCCCTCTAATGGCACTGTCCTCTTTAGTATTCTGGAAAGTGTCTTTGACGCACAAGCACAAATGCTTCTGTTTCTTTAAAGAAATCAAAATTCATACTTTTAGGTCTCCAAAAAATCTAAAAGATAAATATATAAATAGATACATACATCCAGAATGTACGTCAGAAATTTTGGTGACAAATATGTTGTATTTTGGGCTTACACAAAAAGACATATTCCTTACAAAAATACGGATTTCCATTCTTATTCATTGATAGAAATTTGTTTTTGCATGTGGCCTATAATACAACAAGTTTTTACTGAAATTTCATACAAATATATGGGCCACATACATATATTCCCGAGTTTATTTTTAAAACTCAAAAATACTGCGTTTTTTGTTTGTCAAACGATGGGAGCACAGATGCCCATGTTTATTACCGAATCTTCACTCGCAATATTCGATGTATACAAAGATATATTCTGATATCTTCTCATAATCTTCTGATATAAAAATATACAAAGTGATCCAGCTGGTCCGAACATTAAGTTTCCGTATATAAACCGCCCAACATAGAGCTCAATTCTGCTAACCATCCACCGCAGTAGAGCACCGTCCTCCTGCCATGGCCACTACCATCAGCACCAACGGTTGCGCTGCACCGAACCATGCCGTGAGAGGGTCGCTCCTTCCATTGGAGTAGAGGAGACAAGTTGAGCGCGGCACTCGAGCCTGGAAGGTAGAGCAGGGACGTAGGACAGCACCGCCGGTGGAGAAGGAGTGGTGGAGATGTAGGCATGGGAAGAGGGGATTCGATGGCATGTTTTGTTGTCCCGTCTAAAACGAGAAGTTGGCCGCTCGGTTTAACTTTGGTTGTGGCAGTCCATGTAAGTACTCCAAACTCGCAGGGGCAAAACAGGAAAAAAATAAGTTGGACGGAAGAAACACTATTTTCTTTGTTATTAGATATATAGATATAGATATATAGATATTAGTATCCTATCAATAATAATAATAGCTAAAAAGTGCAGCGTGTGACTGCTACCGCCGGAAGCATCTAATTAAGCGGACAAGCATGCACTTGCTAATCAGCTGAGGACCAAACGATTAATTAAAAGATAAAGCATAAGTACTAGTACTCCATCCGATCTCATATTACTGGTTTCAACTTCTTTTAGATACGAATATATCTAGCTCCCTCCGATCCAAATTAATTGACTTGGATTTGTCTACATTCGGATGTATCTAGCACTAAAACATGTCTAGATACATCTGAATCTAGACAAATCCAAGTCAATTAATTTGGGTCGGAAGGAGTAACTAGATACACGGTTGAAGTATTAATAAGGACCGGATGGAGTATAACTGGATGGAGTATAACTGAAGCACTCCTTACCTCTCTAATAGCACTGTCTCTTTAGTAGGCAATATTTTGGAAAGTGTCTTTGGCACATTGGCATAAGTGCTCCTGTTTTCTAAAAATCGATATTTGTACTTTTAGGTATTCAAAAAAAAATCTGAAAATAAATATATAACAAGATACACATATCCATAATGTATGTTAGAATTTTTTCTTATATTTTGGGCGTATATAAATAAGACAAATTTAGGATAAAAGTACGTATTTCTAGTCTTATTCGTGGTCAGAAATTTGTTTTTGATTGTAGCCTATAATAAAATGAATTTTTTACTGAAATTTTACACAAATATACTGACCATATACATGTATTCCCGTAAAAAAAATTGAAACTCAAAAATACTTTTTTATTTTTTATTTCTAAAACAATTTGAGCACTAGTGCCATGCGCACCAAATCTTCACTCGCAATATTCGATGTATACAAAAAATTCACTCCCAATATTCGATGTATACAAAGATATATTCTGATATATCTTCTGATGTAAACATATACAAAGTGGTCCAGCAGGTCCTGACATTAAGTTTCCGTATATAAACCCGAACACAGAGCTCAATTCTGCAGATCCCAACCTGCCAAGCATCCACCGCAGTACACAGCACCGTCCTGCCATGGCCACCACCATCAGCACCAACGGTTGCGCTGCACCGAACCATGCCGTGAACGGCGCCAGCAACCAGTCCGGCCGGGACCACATCGTCCTGTTCCCATTCATGGCGAAGGGCCACACCCTCCCACTGCTTCACTTCGCCACGGCGCTCTCCGTGCACCAAAAGAGCCTCCGCGTCACCATGGTCGTCACGCCGGCCAACGTCGCCTTCGCCAGCAGCCGCCTCCCCGCGTCCGTAAAGCTGGTCGTTCTGCCGTTCCCCTCGCTGCCACCGCTGCCATCTGGTGTCGAGTCCACGGACACCCTGCCGGGCCCGGCCCTGTACCCGACGTTCCTGAACGCGACGGCGCTCCTGCGGGAGCCCTTCGCCCAGTTCCTGGCGTCGCTCCCGTCCCCACCGCTGGTGCTCATCTCCGACTTCTTCCTCGGGTTCACGAACGGTGTCGCGGCCGACGCCGGCGTACGCCGCATCGTGTTCCACGGCATGTCCTGCTTCGCCCTGGCCATGTGCAAGTCGCTCTTCGTGAGCCCGCCGCCCAGCGTCGACCAGGGCGCCAGCTTCCACGTGGCCCGTGTCAGGAATATGCAACTTGTATTCCTCTGGGGCCAAAGGCCACAATATATAGTACAGGTACAGGGCAAATATGCAGGAAGCCCCCTTACATATGGGGGAAATACAATATACATATATATACATCTAACACCCCCCCCTCAAACTCATGGTGGATCCACAACACTGAGTTTGGAGAGTAAAAAATCATGCTGCGCTCTGGTCTGTGCCTTCGTAAAGAAATCCGCCAACTGTAAGTCTGAAGGCACATACTGAAGCGCAACAACCTGAGCCTGCACCTGAGCACGTGTATAGAAAGCATCAACACCAATATGCTTGGTAAGCTCATGCTTGACTGGATCACGTGCAACACTAATAGCACCTGTACTGTCAGACAAAACCAGAGTGGGTGTGGTAATAGAGACCCCAAAATCCGCAAGTAACCACCGTAACCAGGTCACCTCAGCAGTCAACAAGGCCATAGCACGCAACTCAGCCTCAACACTCGAACGGGAAACAGCTGTCTGTTTCTTCGTCTTCCAAGCAATGAGTGAACCACCAAGAAACACACAGTAAGCAGAAAGTGAACGACGATCCGAAGGATCACTCGCCCACGTAGCGTCCGAATAGCACTGGAGCTGGAGAGAGCTGGAACGAGGAAAGAAAAGGCGACGAGTGATCGTACCACGAAGATAACGAAGAACACGGAGAAGATGACTATAGTGAACAGTGGTGGGAGCAGAGACAAACTGACTCAGAATATGAACAGGATAAGAGATGTCAGGACGAGTGACAGCAAGATAAACCAGACTCCTAACAAGATGACGATAACGCGTCGGATCAGAAAGGGGATCACCATCCGTAGGTTGAAGCTTAACATTAAGCTCCATAGGGGTCTCAACAGTGCGCTCATCCCCAAGAGCAGCACGAGCAAGAAGATCCTGAATATACTTTTCCTGAGAGATGTAAAAGCCATCAGAAGTGGAGGAAACCTCAATCCCAAGAAAGTATCGAAGAGGACCAAGATCAGTCATAAGAAACTGGTCACGAAGACGAGCCTTAACAAAGGCGATATACTCAGGATCATCACCAGTAATGATCATGTCATCAACATAGAGAAGAAGAAGAGTGCGTCCACGAGGAGAAGTGTGAACAAACAACGCTGGATCATGAGCACTAGGGGAGAAACCAGCAGCAGTCACTACAGAAGCAAAACGCTCAAACCAGGCACGAGGAGCCTGTTTGAGGCCATAAAGAGACCGTCGAAGACGACAAACCATCCCCTCGGGAACAGAATACCCAGGAGGAGGCTGCATATAAACCTCCTCACTCAACTCACCATTGAGAAAGGCGTTCTGAACATCAAGCTGAGACACAGACCAGTGACGAACAGAAGCAACAGCAAGAAGAGTACGCACAGTGGTCATATGAGCCACAGGAGCAAAGGTCTCATCGTAGTCACGACCATGCTCCTGCTGAAAACCACGAGCCACAAGACGCGCTTTATAGCGCTCAAGAGATCCATCAGAGCGGGTCTTAATCTTATAGACCCACTTACACGTGATAGGACGAACACCGGGAGGGGGAGAAACAAGATCCCAGGTGCCAGTGCGCTCAAGCGCAGCAATCTCCTCAGCCATGGCCAGCTGCCATTCAGGATGATGCTCGGCATCCCGATAAGAAGTCGGCTCAGAGGCAACAGAAAGACCATACTGACTAGGAGAGTAACGGTTGGGGGCACGACGCTGACGAACAGGACGAGTAGAGGGAAGATCATCAGAGGAAGACGACGCAGGAGATGACGATGAAGAAGAGGGAATAGTAGAGGAAGACTCCGGAGAACGAGGAGAACTAGGAGAACTAGACGGGGCGGAAGAGGATGGTGTCGAAGAAGAGTCATCAGGAGGAGAAGGTCCTGAAGAAGACACAATAGGGGTAGAAGGAGGTGTGTCAGGAAAGAGAAGAAAAGAGATATCTTCCACCGGGTAAGTACCAGCGGTGGGACGAGGATAAAACGGACGCATCTCATCAAAAGTAACATCACGAGAGATACGCATCCGACGACCAACAGGGTCCCAACAGCGATAGCCCTTATGCTCATCACTGTATCCGAGGAAGACACACTCAACAGACTGAGCGGTCAGTTTGGTGCGTTCGCGAGGAGCAAGGAGAACATAGCAAACACAACCAAACAAGCGAAGCATGGAGTAATCTGGAGACTGTCCAGAGAGGCGCTCAAGAGGGATACCACCCTGTAAGGCAGCAGAAGGCTGAATATTGATGAGGTAAGCCGACGTAGCGACAGCCTCAGCCCAGAAATGCGGCGGGAGAGAAGAAGCAATCATCATAGCGCGAGTGGTCTCAAGAAGATGGCGATGCTTACGCTCAGCAACGCCATTCTGGGCATGTGCACCAGGACAGGAGAACTGAGCAAGAGTGCCCTGCTCAGCAAGAACACCTCGCAACATCTGGGAGATATACTCACCAGCAGAATCAGCACGAAACACACGGATGGGGGTAGAATATTGAGTACGAACCATGGCCGCAAAACGCTGATATATAGAGAGCACCTCACTACGAGAGCGCATAAAATACAACCAAGTGTACCGAGAAAAATCATCGATGAATAAAATATAGTAGCGATGGCCCCCTTTCGAAGCGAAGGGAGCCGGACCCCAAACATCGGAATGAACTAAATCAAAAGGTCGCTGAGATACAGACGTGCTAGTAGGATAGGGAAGCTGAATCTGTTTACCCAACCTACATCCCTGACAATGCAAAGACCCATCTCCTGAGACAGACCCCAGAAGACCACGATGAGCTAATGATGACAGGCGAGAGTCACAGAGGTGACCAAGACGATGATGCCACTGCTGAAAAGAGCTGGTAGTAGAGGCGACAACCGGAGAAGAACTGGCAGATGAAGTGGCAGCGGAAGGAACACGAAGCCAGTCTAACTCCCAAAGACCGGAAGAGTCACGGCTGCGAGGGCCAGCTCCAACCAGAGCCTGGGTGCGACGGTCCTGAACAACACAAGAATCAGCATCAAGAATGACGCGACAACCAGAGTCAGTAAGCTGGCTAGCAGAGAATAGATTCATCTTAAGAAGAGGGACATGAGAAATATCAGGAACAAAAAAAGAAGAAGTAGAAAGGGTGCCCCGACTAGAAACAGGGAGAGAGGTACCATCAGCCGTAAAAACACGGACAGGAGAAGGGAGAGAACGAAGAGCGGACAGAAAAGAAGACTCAGGGGTCATATGAAAAGAAGCTCCAGAATCCAGATACCACGGAGACGTACCTGACTGTGTAGAAGGTGGTGGTCGCACAGTGCCTGAAGAGTCAGTCACAGAACCAGCAGTGCCCGTCGAAGAAGAGCCTGTAGCAGCAAGCAGACCGCGAAGACTCCTGATAATGTCCTGATCAGAGAGAGCAACTGCTGAAGGTCCGGAAGAAGCCGACTGCCCACGAGCCTGGTGCTGCTGACGTAAACTGGGATCCCGTGTATAACAGGTGGCCCAAGTGTGGCCATCCTTGTTACAGTAAGAGCAATGACGAAGAGAACCACGGCGACCCTGACCACGAGCCTGCTGGGGCTGACTCGGGCCCTGAGACTGCTGGTGCTGACTCGGACCCTGAAACTGCTGGTGCTGACTCGGACCCTGACCTGGAGGAGTGGGTAGTATCGGCGGCGACACAGAGGACCGCGGCTGAGTCGAGGGAACAGACGGCATAGGAGGACCACAGGTAGCAAGCACAGAGGGAACCGCAAGAAGACCAGCACCACGAAGACGGATCTCCTCAGCCCGAAGCTCAGACAACACCTCAGAGAGCGGAACACGACCACGAGCATTCAGCTGAGCACGCCGGGGCTCAAACTCCTGGCGGAGCCGAGACAGAAACTCATAGATGCGATGAAACTCCAAATCCGAGCGCATAATCTGGCAACAAGAGCATGTGCTACAAACAGCAGTACGAAGAGAATCAAGCTGACGCCAGATAGCAGCACTCTGAGTATAGAACTCATCAATAGTAGAATCACCCTGCTGAAGAGCATGCTCCTGGCGAACCACAGACAGGTAAAGAGCATCCCCAGATGGCTGATAGCGCTGGCGAAGATGAGCCCACTGAGCGGCAACAGTAGGTAGACTCATGAACTCAGCCGTATACTGGGGCAGAACACTGGAGGTGAGAACAGCAGCAGCACGAGCATCCTCATCAATCCACTGAGTGTAAGCAGTCAGAGCGTGTCGATAGGCCTCGAGATCAGAAGAGTACTGCTTGAACTTGAGGTCATAAGCAGCAACAGCACTAGCATCAGCACTCTGAGCAGCATCCTTGGCCTCCTGAGAAGCATCAGCACCGAGAACAATCGGCGTCGGCGGAAGAGGAGCCACAGGAGCAGGGGGGCATGGCGGACAGGAGACCTCGCCGGAGAGCACACCCCAAAGACGGAGACCGCGCATGTGAACGCGCATAAAGGCAGCGAAATCGGGATAATTCGCGCCATCGAAGATCACCGGACAGCGAGGAATCGCAACATAACCTGTTGAAGTAGACATATCTCTCTCTTTTTTTATTTTTTTTTATTTTTTTTTTAGACACAGATCAGATCTAGATCTGATCGATCCGACGAAAACGGACGCAAGCAGACGAAATCCGACGAAATCTGACGCAAGTAGATGAAATCCAGAGCCGGCCGGCGACGGGCCAGGCGGGAGACAGCACCTAGACAGAGCGTCAGGAGGCGGTCGGGCGGTCTTCGGCAAGAGGCGAGCGGGCGGGCGCTCGTCAGCAGGGCGTCAGGCTGAAGACCCAAGCGTGGGCGTCTGGATCCCCGCGCAACAGGCGTTTTCCTTGGAAGCAGTAGGGCGCCGCACGTCTAGCAGCACAGCAGGGCGCCGCGCGTCAGGAGAGCTGGTCGGACGGTCTTCCTGGAAGCAGCAGGGCGCCGCGTGTGGACGGTCTTCCTGGAAGCAGCAATAATCTGGACGGACGCGTGCTTCCTGGAAGCAGCAATCAAAAAACCAAAACCAATCTGGATCGTGGACGGACACGTGCGTGGACGGAGAAGAAAACAAAAACCAATCTGGATCGAATATGGATCCAAGACGGAACAGGTAACGACGTCACGCGGCCAGAAACTAAGCGGCGACCGGCGGCGGCGACGACAGCTAGGCCGTCGGCGACAGGGACGGTGGCGGCTGCAGCGACGAAGTTGCAAGTAGGAGGAGGCTAACCTAGCTCTGATACCATGTCAGGAATATGCAACTTGTATTCCTCTGGGGCCAAAGGCCACAATATATAGTACAGGTACAGGGCAAATATGCAGGAAGCCCCCTTACATATGGGGGAAATACAATATACATATATATACATCTAACAGCCCGTATGCCGGAACACGTGAGGATCACGGCGGCGGATGTCCCGGACACGATCGCCAAGATCGCCGACCCGGAGGACCCGGTGACCCGGTTCCTCATCGACCACATCGGCGAGTCGGACGAGCGCAGCTGGGGCGTCCTGGTCAACAGCTTCGCCACGGTGGACAAGGACTACGTGGCGCCCCTGCTGTCGTTCTACCAGCCCGACGCCCGCGCCTGGCTGGTGGGCCCGATGTTTCTCGCCGCCGGCGAGCGCGAGGAGGAGCAAGACCCAGAGGGCTGCCTCCCCTGGCTCGACGAGAGGGCGGAGCGGTCGGAGCCGGTGATCTACGTGTCGTTCGGCACACAGGCCTACGTCTCCGACGAGCAGCTCGACGAGCTGGCGCGCGGGCTGGTGCAGTCCGGCCACCACTTCCTCTGGGCCGTTCGGTCCGCTAGCTGGTCATCACCGCCGGTGGACGTGGGGCACCGCGGACGGATCATCCGCGGGTGGGTGCCCCAGAGAAGCGTGCTAGCTCACCGTGCGGTGGGAGGGTTCATCAGCCACTGCGGCTGGAACTCGGTGATGGAGAGCCTCGCGGCGGGGAAGCCCGTGCTGGCGTGGCCGCTGATGGCCGAGCAGCATCTGATCTGAACGCGTACCACGTCGCAGACATCCTCGGCGCCGGGGTGAGGATTATGGACGTCAAGGTCGCCGGGGGCACAGTCGTCGAGAGGGCGGAGGTGGAGCGGAAGGTGAAGATGCTGATGGACGCTGGCGTGGAAGGGCAGAAGATCCGGAAGAGGGCCAACTGGGCTCGGCAGGCGGCGAAGTCGGCGGTGAGCGACGGTGGCACGTCACAGGTGGCGCTGATGAAGCTTGTGGAAGAACTGCAGGGAAGCTACTATGACGTCATCGTGGACAAAAAGGATCACTAGTCGAATCGGCATATGATACTGACATGTACGGGAGCGCATAAGACAAGTCTGCTCTCTGCTATATATTCCGAGTGTTCCTCCATTTCGATGTCTTTATTTAGGTGTTTTGCTCTTTTGTTTCCATATATCCTTAGTGTTTGCCTAGTTCGTTTGGTTGGGTTGATTGTTTATTGCAAAACATCTATTATATAAAAAAAGCAATATAACATCAGTCAAATTTATTTTGATAGTTAGATCTAAAATATATGGCTAAGATTTTATCAGAGCTTATCTATATTATTAAAAAGAAGATTGGGGACGTTCGTCACACTTCAGAATTTTCCGTCTGCCGAATATTTGACCGTTTTGCCCCTAACTGTTCGAAGAAATTACAATGTCTGCCACCGCCGAGTGAAGAAGTGAGCCTGTTCGATCCCTCCGCCCTGTTCGGTGCCCACCTCGAGCTGGGCTCGCGTGAGGCCGAGGGCGGTCGGCTCGCAGACGATGGGCCGCGCGGGGTAGAAGGAGCGACCTCGGGCCGACAGTCAGAGGAGGCCACGGCGATGGCGGTCGAGGAGCTTGGGTGAAGCCGGTGGGAAGGGAAACAACCACGCGCGGTTGGCGGCGGACGGAGAGGCGGCTCGCAGAGGAGTGGCTCGGCGGAGCTCACGGGGCCAGGCGGACGACCAAGCTCTAGCGACGAGGCGCAGCAGCGAGGAGGAGAGCCGGGTGGAGGCGACGAGGTGGCGGCGGCGGTAGGGTCCCGCGGGGAGAGGCGAGGCCGGGGGAGCGAGCACGGGGGAGAACGGG
The DNA here is from genome assembly GCA_916181665.1 of Avena sativa. NCBI lineage: Eukaryota > Viridiplantae > Streptophyta > Magnoliopsida > Poales > Poaceae > Avena > Avena sativa. The sequence goes on along the minus strand of OV702289.1, from coordinate 130,607,611 downwards.
GGCGCCGCGGCGGGGGGTGGCGAGCAGTTTGCGGCAGCCAAGAGCAGAGAGGGAGGGCGGCGGCTCGCGGGGCGGAGCGGTGAGGGCCGGCGGCGGCGGAACTCTTCTAGCCACCTCTCCGTCCTCTTGCCTCGCAGCGGACCCGAACTGCTCCTTCCCCGTGCGTTGTGGGGCTCGCGCGATAATTACTGCCGCCCGTGGGCGGAAGGCGTGGCCGGCGGCGCCCAGGTGCCGGAGCGCACACTTGCGAGGTGGAGTAGGCGTAAGAGGACCAGAACGTGGGGTAGCCGGAAGAGGGCGGAGTGGCGGAGCTACGCTATAGGAGGAGAGGGAGACAACTGCACGCAAGGTCGGGGACCGAAGGGGCTGGGAACGAGGGGATTGATGCTAACTGAATTTTGCTGCCACTGTTTGATAAAACTGCTATAACTGAATGTTGTGTTTGTGTTTTGGATCTGATGTTCCTCCTACTGATTGTTTTAACGGGGGCAGTATGGCTTAGGAAAGGGGACGCATGAGGGGTTCGAACTCACTTTCTTGGAAGTTGATGGTGCTCACGGAAATAATGTCGGATTCATTGGGAAAAAAGATGGGTTGGACCAGCTATCTACGGTTGGAGCAGAGGTGGTAATTCTTTGATATTTTTCATCCAGGAGATATGAGTTAGGAGCAGCTTCATATCGATTTTCATCCACTATTATCTGCAAAAAGGTGATTTCTACAGTTTATGGGACTTAGTATTCTGCAGTCAGCAAATCCACGGTTACAACGTGACTTATTTAATGATCCATTATATACTATCGGGAGGGATCTACCAAACTCGATTTCCCTTAACTTGAAGCATCTTATGTTCAGTTAGTGTGGCTTGAAGAAGTTTCTGATTGTAGCCTGGTTGTATATACACATACTACTTTTTTATTGGTTCGCATGGACAGAATATGTCCATGACCTTGACATCTTTTATATACAGTAATATATTGATGCATATGGTCACACATCTTGGAAAGTTGTTCGGGAGTTCCTTGCAACATCGCAGGCAGATGTATTCTTCAGGAAATGAAGTTTGCCAGAGCTTTCTACTTCTGGTTATCTAGAGGATCACGTCCAAAGAGTTTCCATGAATACCAAACTTCTGTGCACGTTGCACATAAAGCAGCAACTTTGGTGAGCTTTGTCAAAAAAGCAAGTCAGCGTAAATTTATGTGCATCTTTTGAATAAAAATATTTCTAGTTTATTCTTAGTAAAGGATGATTCATCAGAAAATTTCTATTAAGCTAATAATTTAGTGGCGACGCTTCTGACGAGAGATGATAAAGAAAACATAGCAAATTGCAAACATTCTGGCAATTAGAAATCAAGAAAAAACATGAATATGATAGAGTTCGACATAGAGCAAAGACAACCAATTATAACATTTTGCAAATTAAGAATCAAGGAAACCATGTATATAGTAGAATTCGACCAAAAAAAAAGAGAAGCTTAATACACATAAAAGAATAGTCGGACAAAACAAAGTGCTGAAAGAATTTAACATGCAACGAAGAGCTAGCAGGGAAATAAATTTTTGTGAGAGAGGTCGGAGGAGAACACATCGATGCATATTTAGCAGGCAAACTCATCCGGGCGAGACAAACAATACAGAATATACCATCTGAGGAGAAGCACAACCTAAAATAAATTATGTCAATTTTATGATAAGAAAACATAATGAGCCGTGGCAACACTTATTTGGAGGAGATTTGCTCTATATGTTTTTTAGAGACGATTTTCACTGGCATTATTAACCGTAGCAATCGCACGGGCATTCAGCTAGTTAATTATATAAGTAGCAAAAGTGCCCTCGCAAATGTGAGGGCACCGTCCTTACCAAGCTGAAATGTGTGGGAAACATATTTAATATAAAGGATCGTCTAAATCTGAAGCGCCTGATTTTTAGTTATGTCTCAGTTGCTGATGTCATCCTACTATTTTATGCTAATTCTCAGTTGCAACTTAGTTGTAAATTATAAAATTTGTAATAATTCTCAGTTGCAACTCATTAAATTCTCGGTTACAACCTAGTTGCAACTCATGTGTAACTCCCACATTGCACAAATCGCGAAGTATATCCAATGGTGAGAGAGGTGACTGCGACTAAACTAAAAATCATGCACCTGATTTCTAGCAAAATCGTTAATATATTCAATAATTTTTTGAAGCTTAATTAATCACATGAAAGAGCTATCTAGGAAAATTAGTTTTTATGGAATGATTTTTATAGTCTCGATGTAATCATGGAAAAAAATAGCGCGCTATTTCGGCGCTAATAGCGCGCTATAGCATATCTAGAGAGGTCACGCTAAATTTTAGCAATTTTACTCGCTATGGCGCTATTTGTGAAATAACATGCTATATCGCGCTAAAACGTCATAGCGTTGACAAAAATTAGCGCGCTATTTTTTTCTAACCCGATGAAATGTTGATGTTATGCTTCTAGACATCAATGCTATGTTATTACCTCATGGGATGTTGGTGTTAGGCTTGTATAAGATTGGAAAACTATTTTTATGTGGTTATCTATGTATTGTTCTAATTTTTTTTTGGCATATATATTTTATATTTTATTTTTAGGCTATATCTTTTATTATTTTCAAAACACTATTTTGAAATATAGCACGTTATTAGCGCGTATAGCGTTTGGAGGAGGCCGGCGCTATTTCTTTTAGCGTGCTATTTTTTCATTGGATGTAATACATTCGTTTGGTAACATGTGGCACCTATTATATATGGTGGTAGTAAAAACAAATATAATGTTAATAAAAATGAGAATTTTGGAAACATGTAAATTTTTAGTGCATATTTTTACACTTGATCACTCGGCGCGGATATCAAATCAGAACAGACAAATCACTATTATTACCATTGGTCTATGAGTGAAGTGAACAATATTGTTCCTTTTGCATATGACTTGATCTTTCTAATCATCTAATCATCAACTCTTTTATCAGCGGACTCTTTTTTTGGCCTCTTCATGAAATATCCCTCTGCATATATATCTTTGTTTATGGGGTATGCTTTGGTATGTAGATTAAGTCATTTTTGGGTTTGCACATGTTTGACCATAGCTTTGCAGAATCAGCCATTGTGAGAGATGCAATCAATGAAAGTTTAAGAAGTCAACATACCACAAAACATTAATTTAGATATTTTAAGATATAGATAAATTTGTTTTGTCCATAAACTTCTTATATAATTTAGTTTTCCCCATAGCTTATTGTGTCTAAACTATTCCTTAATGTGCTCGTAAAGGCATTGGGGAACCTGGATCATCATGGTCACACGAGGGGAGTAGGTGGCTGCGTGGAATGGAAATATGGCCGCGACCGGACTTTGGACGACAAGCGGGACCACAAAAGACTTAAGAATTTGCAGGCAAGGGCTGCTCTTAAAGCTGAAATACTGGTGGAGTTAAGAGAAGAGTTACTAGCCTCTAGCATCGAGTGCCCCCATCGCCACCGCCAACCGTCGATATACATCAGAGTAGTTGTGGCTCCAGAGTCGTCGATGTCAATGACACGGGTATTGCTCTTTCCAAGGATGTTGGTGTTTTGCTCTTTTGTTTGCATATATCCGTAGTGTTTGCCTAGTTCGTTTGGTTGGGTTGATTGTTTATTCCAAAACATCTATTATATAAAAAAAGCAATATAACATCACTCAAATTTATTTTGATAGTTAGATCTAAAATATATAGCTAAGATTTTATAAAAGTGCCCTCGCAAATGTGAGGGAACCATCCTTACCAAGCTGAAATGTGTGGGAAACATATTTAATATATGGGATCGTCTAAATCTGAAGCACCGGATTTTTAGTTATGTCTCAGTTGCTGATGTCATCCTACTATTTTATGCTAATTCTCAGTTGCAACTTAGTTGCAAATTATAAAATTTGTAATAATTCTCACTTGCAACTCATTAAATTCTCAGTTGCAACCTAGATGTAACTCATGTGTAACTCCCACATTATACGAACCGCGAAGTATATCCAATGGTGAGAGATGCGACTGAGACTTAACTAAAAATCAGGCGCCTGATTTCTAACAAAACCGTTAATATATTCAACAATTTTTTGAAGCTTAATTAACCACATGAAAGACCTATCTAGGAAATTAGTTTTTATGGAATGCTTTTTATAGTCTCGATGTAATCATGGAAAAAAATAGAGCGTTATTTCAGCTCTAATAGCGCGCTATAGCATATCTGGAGAGGTCACGCTAAATTTTAGCAATTTTGCTCGCTATGGCGCTATTTGTGAAATAACATGCTATATCACGCTAAAACGTCATAGCGTTGACAAAAATCAGTGCGCTATTTTTTCTAGCACGTTGAAATGTTGATGTTATGCTTCTAGACATCAATGCTATGTTATTACCTCATGGGATGTTGGTGTTAGGCTTGTATAAGATTGGTAAACTATTTTTATGTGGTTATCTATGTATTGTTCTAATTTTTTTTGGCATATATCTTTTATTCTTGTTAAATATTTTATGTTTAGGCTATATCTTTTATTATTTTCAAAACGCTATTTTGAAATATAGCATGCTATTAGCATGCTATAGCGTGTATAGCGTTTGGAGGAGGCCGGCGCTATTTCTTTTAGCGTGCTATTTTTTCATTGGATGTAATACATTCGTTTGGTAACATATGGCACATGTTATATATGGTGGTAGTAAAAACAATTGTAATGTTAATAAAAATGAGAATTTTGGAAACATGTAAATTTTTAGTGCATATTTTTACACTTGATCACTCGGCGCGGATATCAAATCAGAAAGGAAAAATCACTATTATTACCATTGGTCTGTGAGTGAAGTGAACAATGTTGTTCCTTTTGCATATGACTTGATCTGTCTAATCATCTAAACTTTAGCTCTTTTATCATCGGACTATTTTTTTGGCCTCTTCATGAAATCTCCCTCTGCATATATATCTTTCTTTATGGGGTATGATTTGGTATATAGATTAAGTCATTTTTAGGTTTGCACATGTTTGACCATATCTTTGCAGAATTAGCCATTGTGAGAGATGCAATCAAAGAAAGTTGAAGAAGTCAAAAAACCACAAAACATTTATTTAGATATTTTAAGATATAGAGAAATTTGTTTTGTCCATAAACTTCTTATATAGTTTAGTTTTCCCCGTAGCTTATTGTGTCTAAACTATTTCTTAATGTGCTCGTAAAGGCGTTGGGCAACCTGGATTATCCTGGTCGCACGAGGGGAGTAGGTGGCTACGTGGAATGGAAATATGGCCACGACCGGACTTTGGACGACAAGCGGGACCACAAAAGACTTAAGAATTTGTAGGCAAGGGCTGCTCTTAAAGCTAAAATACTGGTGGAGTTAAGAGAAGAGTTACTAGCCTCTAGCATCGAGTGCCCCCCTCACCACCGCCAATCATCGATATACATCAGATTAGTTGTGGCTCCAGAGTCGTTGATGTCAATGACACGGGTCTGTGTCCATGTGATGGCCTAAAGGTAAACTACCAAATTATGTTTCATCTTTAAGAACATCAAATTATGAAAATCCTATCTTACATGGACTTGTCATGTAGGTTCCCACAAATTGACGGCTAACAGTGATGGACACCAACTCAGGGGACCTCGTGGATGCTATGTTTGGCATCGTGTATGCAAGTGAAGTGCAGCTCATACACGATGTTTACTTTATCTCTATGTATGCTAAGGTATAGTCGATAGTGTTTTAGCTCCTTACCATGGCCACCTTCTCCCAATCCCCATCAACGACGAAGTCACCACCCTCTACGAAGCGAGAGGCACCTTCATCCAGTGGCCAAATTCATATATACATGTTGAAGCATCGGATCCAACCAAGGTTGTCCCGGTGTCATGATTAGAAGCAGCAACCCACCCCCCGATCATGCAAACCTTATAGATATCGGTAGCACTGCCCTCTGCACCACAACTTGAATGTCATGGTGAAGATACAAAAGTCATGAGCCCAGACAAGACCAAATTAAGTACCGTGCAAAGCGAGGGAAATGAGTTGGAGATGACGGCCACCAAGGTATCTGAAGCACCCCTTGTACCACAAGATGATGAAAACCCGAAGGGAATTACCTTCCGCGAGAGAGCAGAAAGAGCCCATCACAGCAAGCGGGGGAAAAGAGTCAACGGAGGCAGCAGGTAGCAATGTCAAACCCACTACAGGAAGAACCCCAAAGAGTGTGCCCTACCGGAAAAGACTTCCAACGAGGAATTTTTTCCAAGGCCTATATGTTAAACTTTAGGAACGGTGAGATGGTGGGTCAGTGTTTTGGGAAATTAAAGAGTCATGTTAATGTGAATTTGAAGAGAAAGTCCATAGGAATCATGGTTAAGTATAGAACTGGTGGTAAGTTGAACACTTCCATCCAGTTCGAAGTTTCTTACACGGAGTTGCAAGAGATTTTCAAACTGTCTTCCATGCGTGACAACATCATAAAATGCCTCATAGTGTGAGTATTTACCCTTATATCTTCGGATATGCTACCTTCTTTCCAAAATATAAGCCTTTCTAGCAGTTCAAATTCTACGTCCCACAATATATGCATCTTCTTATGTAGGAAATACGGTTTGTCTTCACATGCTAAAAAATGTAATATTCTGTGACCCTCATTATGCTTCGCGCAACTCATGGGAAGAGACATGCGGAGTATTGAGGATTACATCATTTTCCTGATGATGAAGAGCACTGCCAAGGATCTTATCATATGGCCTTGTAGTAGTGTAAGGTAAACTAATGCTCCATTATATAAGTTAGAAACTAATTTATTTATTCTCAAAGTCTGACACAACATCGATTCACTCTTTGTAGTTATCACTGGGTTCTTGTTTGCATGTCAATTGCGAATGGTACTATCTATTATCGTGATTCTGAATTAAGCTGGAACACAGACTACATGGATATAACTAAGCTTCTTGACAGGTGAGTGATTATTGTCATGTACATAAGATACATTTATATGTTCACAAAGGAAACAACAGTGTACATGATATACATACCTGTGTTATTGTCATTGCCTTTACATATGTTTTCAAGTAGTACTTAACAAGCGAGCACAAAGTCAAACTGAGAAGGAGGTCACATGTTATGAAAATCTAACCCATCGCATTGGTTATCCGGTTACTTTATTGCAATAATAGGGCACCTCCAATAACGTTAACTCTATTCCTCTCGAGCACATACTAAAAGTATTTTGTACTCTATTTTCCACAGTGCCATCAGCAGCCTATTATAACCAACTTGTATGGGTTCTACATTGTCCACTGATGGCTCGGTGCATGGCGCCCAAAAAAATGTTTGATGGCGATGTTGATGTAGAGCTCGTTGGGAACCCCAAGAGGAAGGTATGATGAGCACAGTAGCAAGTTTCCCTCAGTATGAAACCAAGGTTTAATCGAACCAGTAGGAGCAAGGAAACACCCCAAAGGTGTTACTAGCTGAGCTTTGGCAGGGCGCACTACCGGTGCTAGTAGCAACGTGGAGACCTGCACAACACAACCACAGAACTTTGTCCCCAACTTGCGATGAGGTTGTCAATCTCACCGTGTTTTGCGAAAACAAAGGATTAAACGTATCGAATGGAAAGAAGTAATAGTTTGCAGAAAGTAAACAAAAATAAGTAAATAGTTGTAGATTGTATGTAAAGAAAAGGACCGAGATCCATAGTTCACTAGAGGTGGCTCTCATTAGATAGATAACATGCTGGGTGAACAAATTACAGCGGGGCAATTGACAAACACCGAGAAAGCAATACATGCATATACTAATCATCTTGACTCCTTTGAGACTTGATTGGGCATTACAACATTATACATAGACCGCCATCCAACTGCATCTATGACTAATAATCCACCTTCAGGTTATCATCCAAACCCCCTCCAGTATTAAGTTGCAAGCAACAGATTATTGCTTTACGAACTGCGTGTAAAGTAAACAATACGATTGTTCTATGAACAAAGGATTGTTGTTTTCTCCCTAGTAGCAACAGCACATCTAGTACCTTAGAGATTTCTGTCACTTCCCTAGATTACCAGAGGCATGAACCCACTATCGAGCATAAATACTAACTCTTGGAGTTGCTAGCATCTACTTGGCCAAGATAGCTACTAACAACGGAAAGCATGCAAGATCACAAATAACAAAGACATGATAGAATCAATAATCAATCTGAAATAGCATCTCAATATCCATCGGATCCCCGCAAACACAACATGCAGAATTACAAATAGATGATCTTGATCATGAACGGAGCTCACAAGATCTAGACATGAAAGCACAAAGGAGGAGAACCAGCCATCTAGCTACTACATGGATCCATAGTCCAAGGATGAACTACTCACGCATCACACCGGAGGCTTGCATGGTGATGAAGAAGGCCTCCAGGGTGAATTCCCCTCTCCGGCAGGATGCCAGGAAGAGCTTTAGATCCCTCCCGATCTAGGGATGGAGATGACGACGGCTACAGACTCTTTCATAGATTTTTGATCAGGCACTTAGGGTTTTCGTCCCGAGGGTATCTTATAGTCGGAAGGGGAGGCCGAGGGGGTGCCGGGAGCGGCCACACCACCCCCTGGTGCGGGCCAGGCCTGGCCGCGCGACCAGGTGGTGTGGTGGCCCCCTGGCCCCTCTCCATCTCGTATTCTGGCACTTTATGACATCCATAAAATAGGCACTTTGGCTTTTGTCCCGTCCAATTCTGAGAATATTCATTTTCTGACTTTCCTGGAACCAAAAACAACAGAAAACAGGCAGCTGGCACTGTGGCTCTTGTTAATAGGTTAGTCCAAGAAATCATATGAAAAGTACTCCAAAGTTGGAACAAAACACAAGAAAGTGGATAAAACCAAGCATGGAACATCAAAAATTATAGATACATTGGCAATGTATCATCCACATATTAACTTAACGATGGCTTGGATTTTATCGTCAGAATTATCAAAGAAGGTATTATAACATCTTCTATCATTACATGAGCAGAGTCTTTTAGATTTGTACTTGGTAATCATTATTATTATTTACAGGATCCTCACATTGACGTGAAGGCACTGCCGGACAAGGAGCTGTCTCTTATCCGTGGGGAAGTGTCTGACTTTATCGTTAATCATGTGTTGATGACTCCAAAGGCCTCCAATCCGGTGATGTGAGAGTCCCATTATTTGCAAAGTACTCTTTAAGATGGATTGCCATGAGTCTGTATTCTGATTCAATACTTTCACATTGATCTGTCCAATGGTTTACTCATTTTATGAGCTGGTGTAATAATGTCGGAGTTAAACTATGGTCGTGCTTAATTAAGTGCTCTTTAGTTGAAATATGTGGTCTTTGTAATGGGGTTTCATGAGTAATTGGATGAAATGAAGCACCTATGCAAACGACACCCGGAGTCTCCAAGTTTTATACCGGATGATCCAGGCATGAAAACAAAAACCCAGATCAAACGGACAAACCCGGACATCCCGTTGTATTTGAGGCAGTTTATATTTTTAACCATCCCCTAACCTATTAGAGTAGGTTTGTCTTATAAACCGTCGCCTAGACCTTGGAGTATGTTTTTCCTGTAAACCGTCTCCAAGTTTCTCGGGTGGTCTAGACAGTTGCAGACAGTCCGGCCTACTGGAGCTAGTTCGTATGGGCGCCCATCTCGTAGGTATCCCTAGCTTCATAGTTTCGACCATCGCTAAAAATCCTATTAATGGAGGTGGTCCTTAATATGACCCGTCTGACGAGAACTTCCGGAGACGATTCGGCCAACCATTTTGGAAAAAGTGGATTTATTAGCAACTTTCGTCGGGAGTAGGAAGCCAAAACTGTTGCCTGCCCATGGTGGAAAACCTTCGCCGGAAGCTAATTCTGTTGTAGTGTGTGGTGTTCAGTCGGTTTTGGTTAAATTGACTAAAGTTACTATACTGATGTTGGGTTTGTAGCATAGAAAACAAAAAAATTCCTACGATGTGAACTACTAAGTACCAAGATCTATCTACCTAGATACAATCAACGAGTGGATATACATCCATAGATAACATACCCTTGAAGAGCGCCAAAGCATAATGAGGTTGGGATCGTGGATGATGTAGTCGATCTCTTGCCGATCTCAAGATCATTAGGAAGTCCAGCACCGCAACTCAGTGATGCATCCGTGATCGCACACACGTCTGGTCCTCCGACAACCTCTGTGTACTTGCTCCGCAATGCAGTGGAAGCAGCAACTCCTTTAAGACAAAGCCACCGGGAACATGTATCTCGCCAATTCGAGACCATGGGGTAATAATTCTAGAGGAAGAGAGAGATCCTTGATGAGAAGGTGTAAGAGGAAGGAGAGGGGGCATTTTATAGGGAGAGGAGGGGCATCCCCCGCCCTCCCATGGCCGGCAGCCATGGAGGTGTCCCCACCTCTCCCATCATTCATGTAAGTGGAGCTCCCACTCACATAAACATGCCTCCACTCAAAATTCCACTCACCTCCATTAAATTTCCACCAAATTTAATGCAAGATCTCATTTAATAAAATTCTTTTATTTATTTTATTTAGAATTTTGTTAATTATTTTAATTAACAAACATTCACATAAAACCCCCTGCAACATTTCAATATCACATGCAGAACCAGTTTCTGCAATTTCACCTGGTTTCCATCGAAATGATTTTAGCACTTTCTTAAATACTTTTTTGAAACATATTTGGATGGTGTCGGCATCCCTTAAGTGTCTCACCCTATGGTTCGCGAATAAGGCAGACATGATCGAGACCCCTCTCTGATCAATAATCAGCAGCGGGACCTAGAGATCTGTACTGACTCCCACACATTCAACGATGACTTCTGTGATCGTGTGAACCTTTAACGTTCGTCACTAAATCCCTTTGTATCATGATATATTACATGTTTGAGATTCGATCATACCTAGTTTGATCTCATTACCGACAAGTACTCTTTTCTTGCAAGCTACATCAATGTGATATCACCAAGAGGGCCTAGAGTATATCTCTGTGTCATCGGGATGGAAAAATTCCACTCTTGATCCATGAGCCTCAACATAACACTTTTAGAGTACCCAAAACCACCTTTTGTAGTCACCCTATTACGGTGTGACGTTTGATGTTATTAAAGTACTCTTCTGGTGTTAGTAATTAACATGATCTCATGGTCCAAGGATAAAAGTTACTTCGTATGGTGTTATAGCAATTTTACCATAGTGAATTTGATCTATTTATATACTTCGGATGAATGTTCATCACAACATTCCACCAATGTTGCGACCTTGTTATTAACAACATCCAATGTCCATGATCAGGAAACCTTGATCATCTTGTTAATTAATGAGCTAGTTTATATGAGAGGCATAACTAGGAACCCTTTCTTTGTTTATTAGACACACACGTATTAACATTTCCAATTAATACAATTGTAGCATGCAAAATAAACATCTATCATAAACTTGGAATACGATAATAACAACTTTATTATTGCCTCTTAGGTCATATTCCCTTTAGTCTCCCACTTGCACTAGAGACAATAATCTAGTTTAGATAGTGATAAATCTAACACCCATGGAGTTCTGGTGTTGATCATGTTTTGCCCTAGGGAGAGTTTTAGTCAACGGATCGGCTACATTCAGACCCATATGCACTTTACAAATCTTTATATCTCCATCCTTAACATGCTCATGGATGGAGTGAAACTGGCGCTTGATATGCTTGGAATTCTTGTGAGACCTTGGTTCCTTGGCGGTTGCTTTGGCTCCATTGTTGTCACAATAGATCACCATTGGGTCCAACGCACTAGGAACCACACCAGTTCAGTTATGAACTCCTTCATGCAAACCACTTCCTGTGCCGCTTCTGAAGCAACAACATATTCCGCCTCCGTTGTTGATCCCGCTACCATAGGTTCTTTGGAGCTCCTGCAACTAACTGATGCTCCATTCATGAGAAATACGTATCCATATTGAGACTTAGAGTCATCCAGATTGGTGGCAAACCTAGCATCAACATAATACTTAGTGACTAGATCTTCTTCACCTCCATACACGAGAAACATATCCTTAGTCCTTCTTAAGTACTTAAGGATATTCTTGACCGCTATCCAGTGTTCCGAACCTAGATCAGATTGTTACCTACTAGTCAAACTAATAGCATGTGCCACATCCGACCTTGTACATATCATGGCATACATTATAGAGCCTATGGCTGAGGCGTAGGGGATCTTATCCACTATCTCTCTTTCTCCCGCCATAGCCGGACTTTGAGTCTTACCCAATGGCTTGCCTTACAACATAGATAAGAACTCTTTCTTACTTCTATCCATACTGATCTTCTTCAATATCTTATAAAGGTATGTACTTTGTGATAGCCCAATTAGGCGTCTTGATCTATGTCTGTAGATTTTGATGCCTAGTATGTATGATGCTTCACTAAGGTCCTTCATAAAAAAATTACTGTTTATATAACTTTTAACACTGTTAAAAAATCTATATCTTTTCCAATCAATAATATATCATCCACATATAATATTAGAAATTCCATAGAGCTCCCACTCACTTTATTGTAAATACAAGCTTCTTCATAAGTTTGGACAAATCCAAACTCTTTGATCACCTCATCAAAGCGGAGATTCCAACTCTGGGATGCTTCCTTCAGTCCATAGATGGATCACTGAAGTTTTCATACCTTGTTAGCATCCTTAGGATCGACAAAACCCTTTAGTTGTATCATATACAACTCTTCTTCAACATTACCATTGAGGAACACGGTTTTGACATCCATCTGCAAAATTTCATAATCGAAATATGAAGCAATTGCTAACATAATCCTAACCGATTTTAGCATCTCTACGGGAGAGAAAGTCTCATCATAGTCAACTCCTTGAATTTATCGAAAGCCCTTTGTGACAAGTTGAGCTTTATAGATGGTCACATTACCATCAGCGCCAGTTTTCCTTTTGAAAATCCATTTATTCTCAACGACCTTTCGATCGTGAGGTAAGGCCACCAAGGTCCAAACCTGGTTTTTGTATATGGATCCCATCTCGGATTGCATGACTTCTAGCCATTTTTTGGAATCCGGGATCATCGTCGCTTCTTCATACGTCGCAGGGTCATCAATTCCATCTACCATGAAATTCACGACAGGATTTCCATACAGATCAGGAGCTGCATGTGTCCTGCTTGACCTGTGAGGTTTGGAAGTGTCCTCTTTCGGAGTTTCATTATTATTATCGTTAGTTCCTTCTTCATTCGGTGAACTCAACTACAGAACAATTCCGACACTACGCCACTCGCTGTTTCATGAAGAGAAGGTTCAATAACCTCTTTGAGTTCTACCTTCCGACTACTCACACCTTCCGCGAGAAACTCTTTCTCTAGAAAGGATCCATTCTTGGCAACAAAAACATTGCCCTCAGATCTGTGATAGAAGGAATACCCAATTGTTTCTTTAGGGTATCCTATGAAGACACATTTTTCCGCCTTGGGTTCGAGTTTATCAGGCTAAAGTTTCTTCACATAAACATCGCATCCCCAAACTTTTAGAAATGACAGCTTAGGTTTGTTTCCAAACCATAATTCATACAGTGTATTTTTAACGGATTTAGATGGTGCCTGATTTAAAGTGAATGCGGCAGTTTCCAGTGCATAACCCCAAAATGAAAGTGGCAAGTCAGTCAGAGATATCATAGATCGAACCATATCCAATAAGGTACGATTACGATGCTCCGATACACCTTTACGTTGTGGTGTTCCGGCAGGCATGAGTTGTGAAACTATTCCACATTCTCTCATGTGTGTGCCAAACTCGTAACTTAGATACTCACCTCCATGGTCAGACCGCAGAAATTTAATCTTTCTATTATGATGATTTTCCACTTCACTCTGAAATTCCTTGAACTTTTTAAAGGTTTCAGACTTGTGAATTTCATCTAATAGATATATCCATATCTACTCAAATCATTCGTGAAAGTAACAAAATAACGATATCCACCTCGTGTCGACACACTCATTGGACCACATACATCAATATGTCCGATTTCCAAAAAATCTGTCGCCCGCTCCATTGTACCGGAAAACGGGGTTCTAGTCATCTTGCCCATAAGGTATGGCTCACATGTATTAAATGATTCAAAATCAAGTGATTCCAAAATACCATTTGAATGGAGCTTCTTCATGCGTTTTACCTAGACGGCAGTGCCACATATATGCAAATATATCATTATCAAGTTTAATCCTTTTGGCATCAACATTATGGATATGTGTATCACTACTACCGATATTTAGAAGAAATAAAGCATTCATCACGGGTGCATGACCATAAAATATATTATCCGTATAAATCGAACAACCATTGTTTTCAGATTTAAACAAATAATCGCTTTGCAATAAACACGATCCGGATACAATGTTCATACTCAGCGCAGGCACCAAATAACAATTATTGAGGTTTATAAATAGTCCCAATGGTAGATGGAGAGGCATCATTCCGGTGGCAATCACATCAACCTTTGATCCATTGCCGACACATATCGTGACCTTATCCCTTGCTAGTTGTCGCTTGTTCCAAGCCCCTGATTCGAGTTACATATATTAGCAACCGAACTGGTATCAAATACCCAGGTGCTACTACGAGTACTAGTCAAGTACACATCAATAACATGTATGTAAAATATACCTTTGTTCATCTTGTCAGCCTTCTTATCGGCCAGATACTTGGGGCAGTTGTGCTTCCAGTGGCCGGTCCTCTTACAATAGTAGCACTCAGTCTCACACTTAGGGCCAACCTAGGTCTTCTTCTCAGGCACAACAACAGATTTGTCGCCCTTCTTGAAGTTACCCTTATGTTTACCCTTGTTGTCTTTCTTGAAACCAGTGGTGTAATATGCCAAAACTTTTCAAATTTTGGAATGTGAAAATAAAATAAATTTATGAAAATAGTTGCTAACTTTTTATTTCCCTTATTTGAATTGCAAAAGAAAAGAAACTTTTCAAACTTCATGAAAATAAAGAAAATCCCATTTCTAAACAAAATATTTTGGAACAAGTGGTTAGAGAAAAACCATTTAAAAAAACTCTTTAAAGTTATTTTGTTTTCGGAGAAAACAAAAGACTTTAAAAATTGATTTTTTAGAAACCTAAAACCCTTTATCAAAATAGATTCTCTACAAAACCCTTCTTGCATAAATCAAACCCTAATATAATTAATTGGTTTATGAAAAAATATATAAAACATTCCTAGTTTAATAATGATTTCCCCATTTTTGTTAAATGTTTTGTTTTGAGCCAATATAAAATCATATTTGGATTTTTAAGAATCTCCCATAAAGCCATAATGGCAATGGATTAACAAAAAAGTGTTTTATTAAAATGTTATTTGGGTTAATGAAATATTAATTCTATTTTCATTTTTGAGAACACTTTTGTGTCTAAAAAGAAATAAATAAAACATTTTATTAAAACAATTTTGAGGCCTCTAGTTGCCGTATGCTCTTTCTAAGGTGAATATACAAAACATATATTGATAAAACCATAATTATAAAATTTAACATTTTTAGTTTTGAAAATAACTTTCCTAAAACCTTTATTGCAAATCTCCATATGGATTTTTTTTCTTGAAATAAATGTTTATTTTGTAGAGCTAATTTGGAGTGTTTTGATTTTACAAAATTACATAAATTGGTATTACTCAATTTGGTTTTATACAACTAAAATTACAAAACAGTTTGTAAAACAGAAAAAAAGGAAAAAATTAAACAAAAAAAGAAACAACCAGTCAACTGGGCCGGGCCAAAGCTTCCCAGCCAGCCCAGCCGGCAAGCCCACTCACCTCTATGCCCCGCTGACGTCGCTACCTGCTGCACGAGCGCCACCTCACGGCCCAGCCCTGGCCCAGTTCCCCTCTCCCTCTCTTGCTGATGCGTCGACCCTACCTGTCAGCCCTCTCTTCCGCCCCCAACTGCCACCCCATGCCCCACGACCCCGACGCCATCACCACGTCCCGCAGCTTCCCCACTCAACCCAGTGCTCCCCCGCTCCCTCCCGGTGCCCCTATAAAGCCCCTACCCTCTCCTCCATTTTCCACCTCCCCCTACTCGTGCACGCTTCTATGCTGATGGATTTTTCTGCCAAAGCACCTCTCTCCGCCGTTGTTCCGACGATGATTCCATCGGGTACAGGAGGTCCCCCACCCCTTCTCCTCCATTTCGTTTTCATCTTGTCCATGCACACCCAATAATGCATCTTGCATGCCTTAGGGAGTTGCAGAGCAACATCCATGAGGAGAACCAGAAGGTCACCACCGCGCCCACAAACACCAGCGAGGAATCACCGTCGCCACCATCTACCTATATCTGCCTAGAGACCACCATCGACCTTGTCGTCGTCTCCTGAACCCCTAGGTAAAAACTGTCCTTCCTAGCCCCCCCGTAGTGCCACCTAGGACAACCTCCTGCCATGCCGCCGCCGCGCGCCACCGCTACCTGGTCACCGGCGAGAGAACCGTCGCTTTGCCGACGTGGCTGAATCCTAGCCGTCGAAGTTACGTAGATTGTCTGGCCCGGATCTGTTCCGCGGCTGAACCGGTACCGTCCAATCGGATGCTGCCGTGTGGCCATCAACGTCAGCGCACAACGTCGGCAACATGTCAGCCACGTGGCGGCCACGTCAATGCCACATGGGAAAATCGGCCCAGTGTGTAATGTTTGTATTTTAAAATAGGTAGAACATGTTTAAAGCTTGTGAAATTCATAGAAAATGTTCTGCTTATCAGAAAAATGCATATTATATATGCCTGGATTTAGAAAAATGTGTAGAATGATATAGTGATTTAAAATTTCAACTTTGCTGAAGCTAATTATTTTAAATATTTAAACTCTAGTACAATGTATTTAAATCATAGTAATTATTTTGTAAGTACAAAATTTACACATAATACCTTTCTAGAATCCTTATGAATAGTACTATAGTACCCCACTGTTAGATTTTAAACTTGAACATTCTAAATTTAACAATATTAAAGATTTTCCATTTAGCCATTATAGGCTTAAATTTAATTATAAAAAGTATTTTTAACTGATATTTTTTTGTAAAATGCTCATGTTTTAATACCCTATCCAATAGGACCAGAGGGTAAAATTATCTGAATGGTTTACAATGAGGTTATTTAAATTATAAAGCCTTACCTCTTTCAAATGTTATTTTGACTTTATTAAATTAAGGAAATGGTTTTAGAAGGAATCCTTTTTGCAAAATGTTCAGAAATGACTTATTTGTCCAAATGGGCTAAATGAATCTATTTTTCAAACATATCTACAACATAGTAGATGCATATGACCTAGTGCTTCTATAAGCACTATGTGGTTGAAAGAAAACATATGAAATAAGATATTTCAAACCTAAGACTAGAAAAGTATTTTGTGAAACTAGTCCTGGTTTAATAAAACATACCCAACCTAATCTAATCCTTTCAGCATGCTTTCCTTACCCTACTTGTTTTGTCTTGATTGGTCTGTCTGCTTGGTTTGTTTATGCGTTTCATTGTTTGTGAATCATGTAGATTGACCGGAGAGTAACCATTGTCTTGTGAAAAGACTGAATGCGACAACTATAACAAGAGGCAAGTTTACTACATAAATTTATTTTTACTATGCACTTAGTTGTTTTCCAAGTACTGATTTAGTAGGACTGCATTAAGTAGTATGCTATGCCATGCAACCTAGATGAGATAACCACATGTATTTCTGTCCACTGAGTAAAACAACGTACGTGTTGAATGCTTAGACATGATGTAGACCTTGTGGGTGGATTCATATTAAGTTATGTGATGTTGAGGTGAAAACTCATTTTTGTTTAATGAAAACAACATAACTTAATGAACCACCTGGGTTAATGGGATTGCTATTTTTTGGGTTGAGTGCCAAGTTCAGGTGTCATTCACATGAGACCCTATCAACGGTCGCACCTCCCTATCAAAGGATGCCATTCTATGGAGCCCTATCAACGTCTTTCCCCTGACTTGTTAGCACCCACGGAAAGAACATAGGCTTAAAGAGATTTGGCGGTGTTCTTGTCTACGAGATTCCATGTACAACCATTTGTCAAATGGGCTCTGTCTTGACTAACTAAGTTCCGAGAACTAAACTGGCGTGACAGAGGGTGGTAGAATTTTGTAGGTGTAACGAATCCGTCGTGGTTGAGGGACTACTTCTGAAAGGTCTCGACTCGGTCTTCTTCCGGTCGTGCCACATCTTGGTGGTATATGTGCGGGGTTGATTGGGTCTTGTGGGTAAAGTGTACAAACCTCTCGAGAGTGTCAAAACTAAGTACTTAGCTATGTCCCTAGTTATGGACGACTTTGAGAGACTTTCTAGCAACCAATGGTACCCCGGTTCACTGCTATCAACCAGTGGTACCATTTTAGAAAACCAAAGTTTTGTGTTCATTGCTATCAACCAATGGTAACTTGGTTCACTGCTATCAACTAGTGGTACCGTTTTCAAAGTAAACGTTTTTGGTTCTTTGATATCAATCAGTGGTACCCCTTTTGTTTTAAAACAAAGATTTGTATTTCAAAATGATAGGATAAAACCATTGCTTTTCGCAAATTCAGCTAAAGCTCCACCTAGGCAGATATGCATGTACTTATAGGTTAAGGTTTATATTTCACACTACAAGAATATGGGCGGTTCATGACGATCTGATATCGTTGTTGATGAGGGTCAAAACAATGTAGATGGCCATCCGCACGATGAAAAAAATAGGTCATGGACCTCACGTCATAATTCAATCCATGACGTTTTTTCTGTTTGAAAATGTCATGCCTGATCACGACGTTCCTGTAATTTCGTCATAGTGAACTGGACCGGCCCATCCCAGGCCTGATTGTTCATGATGTTTTTATTTCATCACGACCGCGGCCACGTGGCAGACGGTACTAAGGGTGACCGTCAGCCACGTTTGCTGACAGCATGTTTGCCGTCTATGACATCATCGACTTCCTCACTTTTTTTCCATCATGGACTGATTCCGTTGTCTCAATATCCGTGACATCATCCAACCCGTTCATGACACCATCCATCTTGTTTATGATGTCACATGGGCCGTGATGAATTTTGTTTGTCGCCACCTTTCCATGCCATGCTGACACGTGGACGGTTGGTACGGCCAAGCATGCGCCAATCAGACGAGGCCACGTGGGCAACCGTAGAACGACACATTGACAAATCAAAATGGGACACATATCACCTACCGACGATGAATTTTGTGTGATGACGTAATCGTTGGCCGTGACATTTCTGTTTCGTCTAGATAGTTAGCCAATGAAAGGCGGCCACGTCAGCGTTTACCTGTGACAGAAATGTTTCGTCAACAACAACTAAGACGATTTTGTTTTCGTCACGGATGCGTGCTGTCGTCACCGTTAGATCAGGGGGGCCATTTGTGCATGTAAATTTATACTAGCCCTAATCGTTTGTGACTCATTTCACACCACATCATCAAATAATAGAATTTGACAATGAATTTCAGGACAAGTTTCCACATAAATGTCGACAGCAGTATCTGAGCCAAAAGCCTCACAAGCTTCCATAGCTAAAAACTTTCCACAGCAGTTTATGAGCCAAAAGTATCACAAGTTTCCCTGCCCAAAAGACTCACAAGTTTCCACACCAGTTAACTTTCCTAGCCCAAGAACTCACAAGTGTCAGCCACAAGTTCACTTACCTTGCGACAGCTGAAGTTGCTGTTGCTGTTGCTACTGCTGCTTCTGCTAAGTCATCAGAGACAACACTTGCTGAAGTAAGTCGTTTGTATGGTTTTGTTTATCCTGCATCTATTTTTGCTTCTTTCGCATTTCTGTCATGGCTTTAGCATACTACAGCCTCTCTGCCTTGGCAGCTTCTTTCGCTCTCTGCAATTCCCCTATGGTACAACGCAGTTTGTCACTCCCTGCTCTCTCAGCCAAAAGTTCTGCTTTAAGGCCATACCTGCTTCGTCTTGATGTACATGGATGGAGGCCAATGTTCTTCAGGAATGTTGGCTTTCTGCTGTCCAATGAGAGTGCAAAGTGCACAACCTCGGTGGAAGAAAGTGGTTCTTCCCCCTGGACATCTAGAGCCATCTTCTTTTGCATGATTTCCTATAGTATTAGGAATAGAAGCGACCATTAGAAAATAGAAAGCAAACTACAGTCATATCATATACAATTGAGAGATGAAGATAGCATTGAATTTTACAAAGATGAAAAGTATTGAAGAGGACTTACAATTGCGTCCTTCACATTTTGAGTGTAGCCATTTTTTGGGCTGCAATGCGTCCTTTTGAAGAGTTCGAAGGCATCGTCCTCACCGTTGCACACAGCCTCATAGCTACGAGAACCTGTGGCAGCTGGGTACAAGACTTTGCTCCTGTTGAGCTTGTTTTTTACACAAGTACTCTACACAAGCAGAGGCCATACAGTATAAGAGGCAGTTCCAATCAAACAATTCAAACATAGGTAGTAACAGTATAAGAGTAAACAAAAAATAACATGTTTCCTGGGGTTAGACCAAGTATCAACAAGCTTGCACCACTGCTCATCGGTCATGTGTTTCACTTCATCAGGACATTTCCTTGTAACTTGGTTCAGAGGGTAGGTATCAAAATACTTCTTCTTCAGAATATGCCGCTGATTCCTTGCATGCCTCATAAACTGATTTGCGCAAGAATTTTGCACATCAGGGTGATTTGTGTCCATGGCAAACTTTTGCTGAAATAAAACATGGAGCATCAGCATTTGCATGAACACAGAAATGGAAAGGTAAAGGACAGCTAAGTTACAGAACATACATAAACTTTTCCTATGAAGTCTTATTGGACATCAACCCTCTTCTTGTACTCTTTCCAGTGGGGTAAGATATGCATGCTAGTCCTTACTGTGACTGCGCACTCACTAGCAAACCTGGCAGTAACACCCGACTCGTCTGGTCTAGTTTTTCCTGGAAGAACATTAAGTGAAAGCCTCCCTCCTTTGGACAACTTGTCAAGCCTCTTCCCCATGTTTTCCCCCTCACCCCATAGCTTAACCATTATGTAGAACTATATCTTCAGAATTCTGTGCTTTGGTGTCTTCAGAACAAGGTGCATCAAAGTCTAGAGACATCTGGTAGCCATCATCATCTGTAGGAATATAGTGTGCTGATTTAGTGTCCCACAGTAATATGATGGGATTAAATGGATTACTATAGAGAAAGCACTCGGTTTAATGCATTACCACGTTGATACCAGTCACTCCAGTCTTGGCACGGTACTTCATGACTAGGATCAGATTCCCCATATTCGGTAGCTGATCGTCGTATTGGGTAGCTGACCACTTACCCTCAAATTGGGTACCAGAGTCCTCGCCCTCGGCAGCTAAACACAGATGTTGGGTAGCTGACGTAGTGCCTTGGGTACCTAACCCATTGGTTTGGGATGGTGCATGGTCGCTTCGGCGAGGTGCCCGCAGACAGCTGGGAGGTGGCTTCTAGATTTGCAGAGGTGGCAAGTCACCTTTGGGGGATACCCATGGGCAGTAGGATGCGGACTTCGTCACTTGGGAAGGTGTATTCTTGATTTGTGGAGGTGGCAGGTTGGCTTTGGGAGGTGCTAGAGGATGGCAAGTGTGGGTTGGGGTTCCACACCTTTGGTACGGGGCTGCTGGCTTTGGGGAGGTGGTTGTTGGCTTTGGGGGGTGGATGCTGGCTTTGGGAGGTGCATGCTGGCTTTGGGGAGGTGGCTACTGGCTTTGGGGAGGTGGCGGATGACATACCAGCGGGTCAGAGGGAGTGGGCAGCTCGCCTTGGTCAGAGTGTTGCTCAGTTTGGAAAGCTGCCAGCTCGCCTTGGGAAGCTAGTTGCTTGCCTTGGGTTGCTGCCTTCTTGGCTTGGGTAGGTGGTAGATTGACGGCTGCTGGCTTCTCTCCTTGGTGAGCATCAGGAACTATAGCTTTAGCAACTTGGCCGGCATCAGGAACTGTAGCTTTGGCCACTTGGCCAACATTAGGAACTATAGCTTTAGCCACTTGGCCGGCATCAGGAACTGCAGCTTTGGCCACTTGGTGGGCATCAGGAACTGAAGGTTTAGCTACTTGCCGAGCATCGAGAACTGCAGATTTGGCCACTGGGTTGCCATCAGGAACTGCATCATCACTCACCAGCAGGGGAAAATGAAGTGCAACCCTAGCCACCTCCAGGGCATTACGAAGTGCGGCTTTGGCAGTTTGCCTGGCATCAAGAAGTTCGGCTTTGGTCGTTTGCCGGGCATCAGGATGTTCGGCTTTGGCAATCTTCTGGGTTGCACTCCGAGTTTCTTGTGAATGGGTCACAAGACTTGCCGCTTTTGTTGTTCGCCATGTGGAACCTAGAGGTGGAAGTCCTGCTTTTAGTGGATTCCCCTTGGACCTCGTGTGTCTCTCATTTTTTGTGTCTGGAGATAGTACTGATGTCACGATGCGCTTACAAGATGATCCACCACCGGGATCCATCCTTCGCCTAGGAGTTGTCTTCTTGAATTTTCTCTGCTTAAGCTACACATTTTACATGTACCAGTCAATTGGGGAATATAAAGAGGAACAAAACATATGGAAAAAATAGTAAGTAAACAATTCCACACAAGATGATTTGGTAGCACCTTATTTGTGGAGAAACCATGACAATATGGTGAGCTAGCAGGTAAGGGGACTACTTGCAGCCCAGTCTCCTCGGTGACTAGTGTTTCATCACCTGATAGGTCACCTTCACTGATACCCCCCTCGGGATCATACTAAGGTCCAGAGGGATCACTGTTGCTCTTTTTAGGGGAGAATACAGTTGGGGATGCAACAACACTAGCTACGAACCTAATACCAAGTTGTTGCATCCATGGACTCTTTCTCATGATGGTTTTCATCCGACTTTCTTCCATTGGTACTATTTGTGCTTCTAACATGAATAAAGAATTCCAATTAATCTAGAAATAAAAAACTGGGTGCGATACCAACCTATGTTATATGGTACATAGTACTCATCATTTAACAGGTCGCCATGAGAAATTTAAACAAAAAGATCGTAGGCTGCCAAACTAATGCAACACACAGGATAATGTAACCTGGTCTAAAGCCTTCCTTTTTGCTACTTCTAGGGGTGTGGTGGTGTGAATACACTTGGCGATGCAACAACATATGCTGAGAACCTAAGAGCATGTACAATCAAGACGCTTAGAGAAGTGCTTAGCAAAATAAACCGGTTTTTGGTTAAGAAATGATGCTTATTTCTAACAAGATGATGTCTAAATTGGTACATCTTGAATACAAATAAGCACTATTTCTGATGAAAAAGCTTGGATTATTTTTCTAGGCAACACCCCAAGCACATTCCGCCGTACATCTGTGTTTCTAAAATGTATAGGGAACTCCAAATACGAATCAATATATAACTTATGGGGTGGAACAGTCTGCTATGACCAATTCATACTATTATCATAAGACATACGACGAAACAGCAAAACAAATGCCACACAGATTGCATGATAGTCCTACTATGTGTAGCCTAGCTGGTATTATACACTAGTATCGTACACATAATACTAGTGTGTACAAACTTTCCACTATGACCAACCAAAATGATGGTGTCTATGTTATAAGACTTATGACACTGCTCACTATGGAGATAATATTAAGACCAATCATAGTGGGGAGTAATATATGCTAGTAACATGCTATGTTACTCTCTACTATGACCATACTTAGTATTATACACTGCAATAATAAGTAGGGCATGACGATTAAACATAAGCAATACAAGCATCTATCCTGCAATTAAATAGGCAATTAAGAAAAATATAACCTATGGTGCTCATTGTCCTATAGTAACCATCATGTAAAATAGTAAACTATGAACTACTTATACTATGAACATAAGACATATCAGGAAGTAGCCAAAGTAATGCAACAAACATGATAATGTAACCTTTATCACACACAAACTGATCATAAGTCTAATAGTTTACAAGCTGGGCAATTCACCAATTCGTTGCAATAATAAGGAGGGCAGGACAATGAAACATGAGTAGTACATGCATCTATATCTTGCCACTAAATAGGCAAGTAGGCAGAATATAACATATGTTGTTGATTGTCCAATAGTAATTATAAGTGTAAAACTGTCCACTTTAAACAATTTGTATTTATACTCTGATCATAACACATATGATGAAGGAACCAAAATATTGCAACAAACAAGATAATGCAACCTTTGTCACATGCAAACTGATCATAAGCCTAATTGTTTACAAGCTGGACAATTCACCATTTGGTTGCAATAATAAGGAAGGCAGGACAATTCAACATGAGCAGTATATGCATCTATATCTTTCCACTAAATTGGCAAGTAGGCAGAATATAACATATGTTGTTGATTGTCCAATATTAATCACAAGTGTAAACTAGTCCACTATGAACAATTTGTATTTATACTCTGATCATAAGACGTATTATGAAGCAGCCAAAATATTGAAACAAACAAGATAATGCAGCCTTTATCTGCAACAAACAATATAACTAAATAGCAGAAAAGCAAGGTAAGTGTTTCCTTGCCTTTAGGCTGTGGGGTCTTTTTCTTACTGCTATTCCTGGCGGAACGCTTAAATCGTGGCATCGAGGCTTGTCAGCGGACCTTGGTAGCAGACTATGTGGACGAGGTGAACGACAAGTAGGCAGACCTTGTCATCGGCAAGGTGTAGACCTTGTCGACTAGGTGGACGGCGAGGTGCACGGCGAGTAGGCGTACCTTGTAGTCGAGGGGCATGTCGAGTGAGCAGACCTTGACCGCAAGTGGGCAAATCTTCACGGCGACGTGCCCGGATAGTGGGAAGACCTTGACGGCGAGGTGTCAGGCCTTGTCGACGAGGTGCACTGCGAGATGGCGTACCTTCTCGGTGAGGTGCACGTCGAGTGAGCAGACCTTGACCAGGGGTGGGAAGACCTTGGCGTCCAGGGAGCAGACCTTGAAGGAGAGGTGCACCACAAGTGGGGAGATCTTTACGGATAGGTGCACGTAGAGGTGGCAGATCTTGTGGGTGAGGTTGACGGCGAGGTTGCAGACCTGCAAGCTTAACAGTTGGCACGACATGGTGGGAAACCGTGAAGGTGACGATGGGCTAGGGTTTGGGCTAAGGTGATGGCTTGTTGTCTACTAGAACAAAGGACAACAACGTGGCGAGGAGGGGCATAGGGCAGCTAGGTGCGGAGGGAAGGACAGCGATGCGTAGAGGAGGGACGGACGGCGACAAGGGTAACAGTTAGGGAGGAGGTAGAGGGCGGCGAGGTGAGGAAAATTAGATCTCATCCACTTTCGGTGGAGGAGGGGATAAGGAGGGTTTCTTTTAGATTACCTAAATGCCCTCTACGAGAATGATGCATGGCGCTATTCTAAAGGGCTGATCGGTCTATCCCAGGGACGAAATTTCTAGGCGCAAAATTTAACTCCTACGCACGATATTTTAGCGGGGTGTGTGGGTTAAATTTTTTGATGGCGTATCTTGGTCGTCTATTGCATGATGAGTGGCTCAAATAAATTAATCATATAGGATACTTGTTAAAAAGGGTACCTTTTGAAGAAATTAGCAATTACCAACCCAAAAAATCAGGAAAAATCCATTATGCTGATTTTTGCCAAAATATTGGTATAGGTGAGATCCAAAGTGTGGTATGAAAAATCTCTTTACGGGACCAGATGGGAAAAACATGTGGAATCATCAGGGATCAACATTGGCCAATGCATGTTGCTACCTAAACTAACAAGAATAAGGGTAAAAGTATGGTCAGTCGTCGTTGTGGCAGGTCGAAGGGGGGGTAATACCCCACATGATTTAGGGGTTTCGTCGCTCGGTACCGAGAGCACCAGAATCCTTTCCAAATCTTGCATATATGGCATTACCATATTTATTAAAGTGTGGTGGGATGCTGATATAGGAAGAACCCACCCCTGGGTGAGCCTGTTCTCAAATGCAACTTCCCTGTCATGGTGTAGTTGCATATTCCTATGTGTTTTTTGGGCTTTTTGACCAAATAGTTTTGACAATAGTGTGTGTGGTCATGTATATATCAATGTGGTTTTGGAAAAGAGCACATGCAAATGACTCCACCATGTGTCAAACCATGCATGGTGTATAGAGACCAAAAGCACACATATATAGGAAAGCAGCTTCCACATTGCATGTTACACCAGTGTGACAGAAGTCAATCACATAATCCACTAGAGTGATATCAATGTGGTTTTGGAAAAGAACACAAATATGTGGTCATGTGGATCTCAATGACTCTAGTGGATACAATGTGGTTTGGGAAATTAAAAGAACACATGCAATGACTACTCTAGGGGATAGATCCATGTATCGAATCGTCATGGTCATAGAGACCAAAAACACATAGGAAAGAAACTTCCACATTGCATGTTGCACCCGTGTGATAGAAGTTGCATCACAGAATATCCACTGGAGTGTGTGTGGTCATGTAGATATCAATGTGATTTTGGAGAAGAACACAACATGCAATAATGTGGTCATGTGGATCTCAATGACTCTAGTAGTGGAGATATCAATGTGGTTTAGGAAATTAAAAGAACACATATGCAATTAATGCCTACTCTAGGGGATAGATCCATGTGTCAAACCATGCATGGTGTACATACAGACCAACACATATATAGGAAAGCAGCTTCCACCATTGCATGTTGCACCAATGTGACAGAAGTTGCATCACAGAATCCACTAGAGTGTGTGGTCAGTAGATATCAATGTGGTTTCAGAAAATAACATGTAATGTGGATCATCAATAATGAATTTAGTGGAGATATCAATGTGTGGTTTAGGAAAAGAACACATGCAATCACTCTAGAGGATCCATATGTGTCAAAACATCATGGTGTTCATAGAGACCAAAAACACATAGGAAAGCAGCTTCCACATTGCATTTTGCACTAGTGTGATAGAAGTTGCATCATCATAGAATCACGGGTGTGTGTGAGTGTGGTCTCTATCAATGTGGTTTTGGAAAAGAACACATGTAATGTGGTCATGTGGATCATCAATGACTCTATTGGAGATAGCAATGTGTGGTTTAGGAAAAGAACACATGCAATCACTCTAGGGGATCCATGTGTAAAACCATGATGGTCATAGAGACCAAAAACACATAGGATAGCAGCTTCCACATTGCATGTTGCCAAGTGTGACAGAAGTTGCATCAAAATCCACTGAGTGTGTGTGGTCATGTAGATATCAATGTGGTTTTGGAAAAGAACACAACATGCAATAATGTGGTCATGTGGATCTCAATGACTCTAGTAGTAGAGATATCAATGTGGTTTAGGAATTTAAATGAACACATGCAATTAAAAAAGATTACTCTAGGGGATAGATCCATGTGTCAAACCATGGTGTTCACAGAGACCAACACATATATAGGAAAGCTACTTCCACCATTGCATGTTGCACCAATGTCACAGAAGTTGCATCACATAATCCACTAGAGTGTGTGGTCATGTAGATATAAATGTGTGGTTTAGGGAAAAGAACACATGCAATCACTCTAGGGGATCCATATGTGTCAAATCATCATGGTCATAGATACCAAAAACACATAGGAAAGCAACTTCCACATTGCATATTGCACCAGTGTGACAGAAGTTGCATCACAGAATCCGTTGGAGTGTGTGTGGTCATGTAGATATCAATGTGGTTTTGGAAAATAACCATGCAATGCCCAATGACTCTACGTGTATCCAAGTGGAAAACCATGGTGTAGAAGACCAAAAACACATAGGAAAGCAACTTCCACATTGCATGCGCCAGTGTGACCGAAGTTGCATTATCACAGAATCACTAGAGTAGGTGTGTGCGGTCTATATCAATGTGGTTTTGGAAAAGAACACATGTAATAATGTGGTCATGTGGATCATCAATGAATATAGTGGAGACATCAATGTGTGGTTGAGGAAAACAATACATGAAATCACTCTAGGGGATCCATATATATGTGTCAAACCACATCATGGTCATAGAGACCAAAAACACATAGGAAAGCAGCTTCGACATTACATGTTGCACCAGTGTGACAGAAGTTGCATGACAGAATCCACTAGAGTGTGTGTGGTCATGTAGATATCAATGTGGTTTTGGGAAAGAACACATGCAATGTGCAATGACTCTAGGAGGATCCAAGTGGCAAACCATGGTGTAGAAGACCAAAAACACATAGGAAAGCAACTTCCACATTGCATGCACCAGTGTGACAAAAGTTGCATCACAGAATCACTCGAGTGGGTGTGTGTGCTCTAGATCAATGTGGTTTTGGAAAAGAACACATGTAATGTGGTCATGTGAATCATCAATGACTCTAGTGGAGATATCAATGTGTGGTTTAGGAAAACAATACATGCAATCACTCTAGGGGATCCATATGTGTAAAACCATCATGGTCATAGAGACCAAAAACACATCGGAAAGTAGCTTCCACATTGCATGTTGCACCAGTGTGACAGAAGTTGCATCACAAAATCCACTAGAGTGTGTGTGGTCATGTAGATATCAATAAGGTTTTGGAAAATAACACATGCAATGTGTAATGACTCTAGGGGATCCAAGTGGCAAACCATGGTGTAGAAGACCGAAAATACATAGGAAAGCAACTTACACATTGCATGCACTAGTGTGATAGAAGTTGCATGATAGAATCATTGGAGTAGGTGTGTGTGGCCTATATCAATGTGGTTTTGGAAAAGAACACATGTACTGTGGTCATGTGGATCATCTATGACTCTAGTGGAGATATCAATGTGTGGTTTAGTAAAATAACACATGCTCACTCTAGGGGATCCATATATATGTGCCAAACCATCATGGTCATAGATACCAAAAACACATAGGAAAGCAGCTTCCACATTGCATGTTGCACGAGTGTGATAGAAGTTACATCATCACAGAGTCACTAGTGTGTGTGGTCTATATATATATCAATTTGGTTTTGGAAAAGACCACATCATGTGTATCATCAATGACTCTAGTGGAGATATCTATGTGTGGTTTAGGAAAAGAACAGTACATGCAATCACTCTATGGGATCCATGTGTGTCAAACCATCATGGTTATAGAGACCAAAAACACATAGGAAAGCAACTTCCACATTGCATGTTACACCAGTACCGTGACAGAAGTTGCATCACAGAATCCACTAGAGTGTACATATGTGTGGTCATCTGTAGATATATATATCAATGTGGTT
This sequence comes from Avena sativa, assembly GCA_916181665.1. NCBI lineage: Eukaryota > Viridiplantae > Streptophyta > Magnoliopsida > Poales > Poaceae > Avena > Avena sativa. The sequence goes on along the minus strand of OV702289.1, from coordinate 130,578,315 downwards.
TTGGAAAAGAACAATGCAATGTGGTCATGTGGATCAATGACTAGTGGATATCAATGTGCAATGACTCTAGGGGATCCATGTGTCAAACCATGGTGTACAAAGACCAAAAACACGTAGGAAAGCTTTTTGGTCCGCATGCACGCATGCATGGAGTATCTAGAGTAAAAATGATTTACTGAAAAATTAGAAGAAATCGAGTGGGTTTTGCATTTTCCATTGACATGCCTAAAAATGATTAACTGCAAAAGAAATCGAGCTGTGTATACACTATTTCCCACTCGTGCGTTTTGCATTGACACTGCGATGTACACGATTCCCACCCCGCGTGCGCTCCCACCTCCCAACTGCCCCATCGTCTCCTAGTCATTTAAAAGACATCAGCCACACAGTCTCCCCATCGTCTCCCAATCATTTCTCCACACTCCATCCCACTCTTCCGTACACTCCAAAGAACAGAAGGAAACCCTAGCAACAAGTACGAGATCATTTTCGTCAAGATGAAGAGATCAAGACCGGTGGTCGCCGAGGATGCCAAAGTAATCATGGACAAGGAGGAAGCCAATGCCACCGTCGATAAGGAAGCATATAACAAGGTCATAGAGGAAGCGGTTGTAGATCCAGTGGGGGTGCAGGTGGACTATGATTACTTCGAAGACATCGAGGATGAAGAACCTACGGATCCATTCGCATTCGAGCAAGAACCAACGACGGAGAATCGGAGGTAATTAGATCTGAACTGTAAATGGGGTTTTTTGATTTTACTATTCATATTTTAATTTATAAGGTTTTCTGGTCTTGTAGAGTTTGATTAATTAATTTGTTTTGTGCCTAGTAGTTCTATGCTCATCTTTTGTTGGTCGATTTGATCTGCCCCTAGTCATTCTAGTCGCACATTTTCTAGTTTGATTTGATCTTCCCCTAGTTGTTCTAGGCGCCTAGTAGTTCTATGCTCATATTTTGTTGGCCGTTTTGATCGATATTTTCTAGTGATATGATTTCATGTGGAGTTCATATCTGTTATCTAGGTTGTGTTCATGATGTCCAATGTATAGTTTGATTTGTATGATAAAAGTCACATATATATATAGTAATCATACGAGCTCCTAATTACATTAACAGAAGTTTAATATTCCGTAACTGAAAGCTAATGTCTAATTTATTGAAACCTTGTGAAAATTAACTTAACAAACTATTTAGTAAGTTCATCTCTATTTTATAGTAAGTTCTATATATATATGTACAGATGCATTAAAATGCAGATAAATGTCTATCCATGTTATATTTAGGGAAACAAATTGTTAAATTCCTAATTAATAGAGTATATTTAGGAGAAAGCAAATTCCTATTTATATCATGTTCTAGTAATGACTTATTTGTGTTTTGCCAATTTACGGATAAGATGAGTGGAAATAATTACTCCATCTGCCCTAAAAAAGGATGTCTCTGTTTCTTATTAAAATTTGGATGTATCTATATATATACTGAAACTTGTATAGATATTCATTCAAATTATTTGAAAGAACGGTATAATTTTAACTTAAGTGGAGTTACATATGCATTAATGTATATGTTAAATACTAGATCATGCATGTTATATAATCTCTGTTATAGTAAGTTCTGTATTTATATGAATAGATGCATTAAAATAATGCTGATAAATTAAATTTCTCTTTGTAGTCCATCTCTGTTATTTCTTTAGGGAAACAAATTGTTAAATTCATAATACACTAAGTATATATTTAAGAGAAAACAAATTCCTATTTATACCATGTCCAAACTGAATAAAACTAGCTAGTCATAACAGCTTTTTGTTTTACCAATTTACTGATAAGATAAATGGAAAGAATTACTCCATCTGTCCTAAAGAAGGATGTCTCGGTTTTTTTAAAATTTGGATGTATCTTTATATACTGAAACTTGTATAGATTCATTCAAATTATTTGAAAGAATAGTATAATTTTATATAGCACTTATTTTATCATATATGTATGCAAACAGATATATGTTTGATGGACTACTTTGTTCAAAAGCTGGTTCAACTTGTGCGCACATGCTAAAATTAATCTCTCAACACAGCCCTTTCTTAGTTTGATCTCATTATTTTGGGAGAGTAATTTTTTTCATTCACTGACTTCTTCTCTCTACTTGCTATTTCGCAGGAATGAGATAACAATGTCGGTGAAAGTATGTGGTACAGGCACGCAAAAAGCCGCCACATCCTGAAGCAGACGAGGAATGGGAGGTTCCCCTTTCGCCGAGGTCCAAACAAGTACAAGTGGCCCTTCTGCATCAGAAGGATTGCAGAAGACCTGAGCAGCATCATGCAACATGCCGGGGGCATTGCCCGTGGAGCACAGCGGCATGCGAATCATACGAAGGCCAAGCATGTTGTCTTCATGGTTTACTTGAGCAAGTATGCCAACCTCGGTCGCATTGCTTTGTGGCCCTAACTACTAGATCATGTTGCCTCAGCTGCCTCCTACTGCAACCTCTGTTGCATCTGATGCTGCCTCCTATTGCCTCTGTTGCCTCTTGATGCTTCCTCTTGTTTATATAATGGGCGTACTGTTATAGTATATCATTTGGGTTGTGTAATTAAGTACTACTAGTAGTATGTGGTGGTTGTGATCAAACCTATTTAACTAGTACCTTTATATATTGTTAGTAATTTTAAGTTGTTTCTTATGATTGTTCCTGGTTGCACATATTTCTGACCTTTCAAAATATGTTTTCAGTGTGAATCTTTGAGAAACACACACGCGATTGTTCCTAGTTTTGCAAAAATATATAAAATCCATAGTTATTGTTCCTGGTTGCACAATGTTTGAAATAAACAAAACATAAATACACATTACATTTGCAACCGTGATTTTTCCTAGTTGCAACAAGTTTGGTACAACAAGTTAAAGACATCTCATGAATACTGAAAACAACTGACTAGCTAGCTAGCTAACTAAACATCCAACAAACTCATTTCTCATACTTATTTCTAAAATGTCAAAACTAAGAGGAAGCAGAATACATCTTGATGTCTACGCACTTCTATTCTTGTAGACAGTTGTTGGGCCTCCAAGTGCAGAGGTTTGTAGAACAACATCAAGTTTTCTCTTAAGTGGATCACCCAAGGTTTATCGAACTCAGGGAGGAAATGGTCAAAGGTATCCCCTCTCAAGCAACCCTGCAATCAAGATACAAGAAGTCTCTTGTGTCCCCAACACACCTGATACACTTGTCAGGTGTATAGGTGCACTAGTTCGGCGAAGAGATAGTGAAATACAAGTGGTATCGATATAAGACAACGGTGCCAGAAAATAGCTTGATGACGTGGAAGAGACTAAAGGCAAACTGAAATAAAGATGGAAGCAAGCAAACATGTAACAGATTTAGTTGCAATCGGTGTTTCAATGTTTAGAAACAAGGCCTAGGGATCATACTTTCTCTAGTGAACACTCTCATATAAATATCTTCTCTTAATGATACTACTCTTATCTACTCTCTGGTTGGACACTCTAATCATTGTTAGGGCTATAACAACACACCTCAAAGTTCGCTTTCCGCATCTAGATAACCCCACACTATCATCTTGAGAACTAGATGGTTCAAACAAACACCACAATTTCATAAAGACATCCAACTCCAAATATAACTCATAACAAGTATTTGAAATCTCTACCCTAAGTGCCACCATGGTGTGCACATTGTCAACTTCACACACATGGGGAGAGCAAAGATCTATTAAAGCACTTGAGTAGCAAGGTAGATCTATAGATTACAAGCTCATGATCTCAATAAGATCATGCATAGAGAGATGAACACATAGATACTGGTAGAACCCTTAGCCTTGAGAGAGAACTACTCCCTCCTCATCAGGGGAATCAGCAATGGTGATGGAGATGGTGGTGGAGATTGATGGAGATGGCTCCGGGGGCACTTCCCCGTCCCGGCAGGGTGCCGGAACAGAGACTTTCTGTCCCCTGAACCTCCCCTTTGGTGGTGGCGGCGCTGCGGAACTTTTCGTGGCTGGAGGCTTGACGATTTAGGGTTTCTGTATCGGGAGGAATATATAGGCGAAGAGGCAAGGTCGGTGGACAACTAGGGGGCCCACACCATGCCCTAGCGCGGCCTAGGGGGACCCGCGCCTAGGGGTGGTGTGGCCACCCTATGGCCCCCCTTCGTCTCTCTTCTGGCTCCGTGAATCTTCCGGGAAAATAACGACTTTGGCTTTTGTTCGGTCCAATTCCGAGAATATTCATTTTCTAACTTTCTGGAACCAAAAACAGGAGAAAACAGGCAACAGGCACTGTGGCTCTTGTTAATAGATAAAACATATGAAAAGTACTCCAAAGTGTGGACAAAACATAATAAAGTAGATAAAACCAAGCATGGAACATCAAAAATTATGGATACGTTAGCAACGTATCAACATCCCCAAGCTTAACTACTGCTCGTCCTGAAGGATGTAAATGATAAAAAGAAAGAATAATTTTTGAGGTGGCATGCACCTTCATAAACTTGATCAAAGTATTTGTAAAACATTCAAAGCTGGGATCATAGTACTTCAATCATAACATGAAAGACAAAGTTCTAGCAATAAGACAAAGAAACTATGTTGCAACATGAAGATGCACAAACAAAAGATTCATGAATAACAATGCTTTGCAAGACGTTTGTTTGTTTCACATAAAGAGAACATAGCATAGTGGTATTTAGCTTGTCCCTCATAGAGTAGCAAATATAATTGCATAGGACACCTTCAAAGTTCATAAGAGTGGCTAGATACAAATAGTTTAAAACAAGCGATATCAAATTATGCATCAATCAACTAGTCTTGGGACAATGCACATAGAACTAAGAATGGACACTATTCTCTCAAAGTAGGTGCATAAAGATAGAAGGTGGAGACTCAATATATAAGTGGAAGAAAGGCCTTCATAGAAGGAAGTAGGGATTCAAGTCTCATAAAGAGCTTCCAAAAATTATGGTACTTAATAGCTTTGAATATGCTTGACAAGTTAAAGTGACACAACTAAGAGGATATGCTTGACAAGTTATAAACTGAAATCTCATGCCCCTTACTTACGAAGACCGAACCACATGCTACTCAACTTTAGTCACGAGTAAGCTCTTGTCATTGTAAGTACATGTGTATAATAAAGAACCGCCAACGGGGTACCCCTTGCACATGATATAGGAGCTATCCCATAATAAAAATGACAAGGCAAGCAGACAATGGGCATCTTAGTGATCTTTTTATTTGCTATTTGCATAGGTTTTTATTGAGGATGCTTCATAGAGTGCTCATTATGGTGATGCTACAAGTTTCCACCATGATTAGGCATGGCTTAGGCTAGCGGCCCAGACGTTTCTCTAACACACATACAAACTCCATGATCTTACAAGTTCCACTTTTATTTCAGACTGCCGGGATCCATAAGCAAAAGAACATGATATCAACGGGGTACAAAGTACAAGTGCAATGTTGAAAGCGTTCCCCATGATACATGGTTCTGCTAATTTCAACTTATAAAGAGCAAGCATATACGCAACAAAGAAAGACCCAATGGTTCAAGTTTATTAAATGCAAAAACGTAAAGTGTGCCATCAAGTTCGTGAGAGCTTTAATCACTAGTTTTCTCATAACAAGTTTAATTTGGAAGATAAACAAAAGCATGAATATACTTGGAATAACATAAGCTCATAGGTAGGTATGGTGGACTCTTTGGAATAACTTGGTTTAGGGAGTTGGATGCATGAGTGGAACTCATACTTGGTTGTGGAGGCTAGCAAAAGACTGGGAGCGACAAACTAAGAGAGCAATAATGGCCGTAATCATGTAGAGCGACAAAACATCATTGATAAAAGCATAAAGTGATACTACAAGTTGAAAACTAAAGAATCATAAACGCTATGGTGACTTGGGATAGTCATAACATGGTGTGAGCATGCGCCAAGTCAACCCAAATAAAGCATGAAAGGAGAATACCACAATACTATGCTTTAATATGCTAAAACAACGCATGATTCATCCAAGGCACATTAAGTAATCTCAATTGTTTATAACAAGTCATGCTACAGCAAATAATACTAAGCATAAAGCCAAAACAATATCAAGCATGGCATGACAAAGCATAGGCGACAGTCAAAAACAAGCTCTCTTTACCACTTAAGCATGAACTTTCCTACTCTTTTCCAGTCCAAACCAAACTATTTGAAAACCAATGTATGAAAGAGGGGGTCCAACCAATTTATTCAGAAAACTAAACAAACCAAGCAAACAAAACCAAAACGAAAAAACGAAGACACTCCAAGAACAACACAACTGTGCATGAAACAATAAAAATGAACTGTTTGGAAGAAACCTGGAATTTTTATTGATGAAGAAGGGGATGCCTTGGGCATCCCCAAGCTTTGACGCTTGAACTTCTTGGATATTTCTTCGGGTGACACGCGGTGGCATCCCCAAGCTTGAGATTTAGTCCTTTCTTCATCTCATTACTCATTCCTTCCATACACCTGAAATTTTTCCTTCATACAAAACTTCACACAATCTTTATTAGCAACATTAGTGCACTCAAGATAATAAGTCTTTAGGTTTAGTTCCAACACCAATAAAACTTACATTAAAACACAAGCTAATATAGCACTCCCTCAAAAACCTCAATTCCCCAAAATAACTCAAAAAGGAACAAACAAGAAGCAAATGCAAATAATGGCAGAAATCTGTCAAAACAGACCAGCAGGTAAAGAAGATTTTTTCGAAGACCTTCTGTTGCTCAAATCAAAAAGTGCTGAACTAACGAAAGTTAGATAACAACCTGGGGCAGAAGCACAAAAATTCACGCCTCAAAAGGACGTATAGAGATTTTACACGAAGTTTTACGGTGAAACACAGAAATCTATTTCGGGACAACAACTTTCCCAATCATTACTTCTCTCTCATTAGAGGTTACTCTTGGCACAAAAAGAAAAAAAAAGGATAAGGAGCGGTTATTACTGAAGTAATAACTTCCAAGACTCATCTAAAACTTTTGGGTTATCTCCCAATATGTACTTTTCTTTAGCGCCTTTTAGTTAGGCATGATAGTTTGAGAAGATGCTCACATAGGAAATATGAATTGAAGTAAAAGAGAGCATCAAGAAGCAAATTCAAAGCACATTTAAGTCTAACCCACTTCCTATGCAAAATAATCTTGTAAAGAAACAAGTCATGAAAGCACAAAGCAACAAGCATAGGAAAGCAAAACAAGTGCAACTTCAAAAATTTCAACATAAAGAGGGGAAACTTAATATTGTTGAGATACATAAAACCATGTTTCCCTCTCTCATAATAACTTTCGGTAGCATCATGAATAAAATTAACAATATAAATATCACAAGAAACATTCTTATCATGAGCAACATGCATAAAAGAATTAATACTCCCCACTTATACATAGTCATTCTTATTAATTGTAGTGGGAGCAAATTCAACAAAATAGCTATCATTATTATTCTCATCACCATAATTATCGAATATAGGAGGCATATTGTAATTATAATTAATTTTCTCCTCAATAGTAGGTGGACTAAAAATATCATATTCATCATTGCAATCATCATATATTGGAGGTATAGTATCATCATAAGCAATAGAATAGTTATCTCCCAAAGTGTGTTCATTTGTAAACATATCATCATTGGAAGGAACATGGATAGTACTAATAGTGTAGCAATTATTAACATCATCATTTTCAGAATTGGTACCGAAGAGATTATCATTATCAAAAGTAGTGTGCTTTTCCCAATCATGATCACTACTATAGGTAATAGGCATAGGAACATCATCGAGTTCAGACTCATCAAAAACTATAGTAGGAGCAACATGCTTAGGGGAAAATACCGTTTCCTCTCTCCTTTTACTCCTCCTCTTCTTCTTTTTCTTCTTCTCTTTATGAGGGAGAGGCTTGAAAGGAAGCTTCTCCATATACCCTGGTTCATTGTTAGAGACAATAGAAGAAACTTTGGAGCATTCCTCCTTTTCATTAATAAGAACAAAACACATATTAGTCCTGTCATATTTTGGTAAAACCTCGTCTTTTATAATATTTTGTATGTAAGTATTTGTGTGGCAATTATCAACACAATAAATATGACAACCATGCAGGACACTATTCATATCAAAAGCACCCATATCTACCAAAGAGGTTTTTCTTGATAACTCTTCACATCCCAAAAATAATGTAAGTTCATCATGCTGAGTAGGAGTGATCATGTCATCACAATACAAACTTGCAGTACTCATTGGATTAGAAGGGCTATTATTATGGCCTGAGCATTGAAAATTGAAATGACCCACTTCAAAGCAAAGTTCACAAATAAAAGGATAGAGGGCACAAACTTTTTTACCAAGATCATTTAGAGCCCTATACCATGTTCTAGTTTTTTCATTCCTGTGGGTGATACAATATTCTTCTTAAATTTGATTATTCTCACAATGTCTATGTATTCCACAAAAATTAACATGCTTATAAGAAGTAGTACTTTCAGAGGTTTGAGCATGTTTATTGATATCATTAATAACAATTTCATTTTCCATGCAAGTGTCTTTATAAGGCTCATGATACATGTCCCATTTTTCTTTAGGAGCATTAATATGAGAAGCAAAGGTTCTATAACAATCAACAAGAATTTGAGGATCAAGACCATATTTAGCACTAAGCTCTTGAAAATTAGCAGTTTCAGCGAAAGACTTAATGCAATCATACTCATAGTTTATACCTGGTTCTTTACCTTTGTTGTTATCCCAATCTTCAGTATTGCTTTGAATTGTTTCAAGAAGATCCCACTTAGATTTGACCTCCTTACTTGTGAAGGATCCCTCTAAACAAGTATCTAGATAGTCCTTGTAATGTCCTGAAAGCCTTGCATAGAAATTATTACTAACAATATTACTGGGGAGCTCATGAATGGAACATCTGAGCATTAGTGACTTCAATCTCCCCCATGCTTGGGCAATACTTTCTCCATCATGTGGATGAAAATTATAAATGTAATTCCTATCTTTATGAATTTCATGAGGAGGATAAAATTTAGAGTAAAAGAGAGATTCAAGTTCCTTCCACTCCAAATGATGAGGATCATCTAGTAGCTCATACCACTCTCTTGCTTTGCCCTTAAGTGACAAAGGGAATAGCTTCCTCTTAACTTGGTTCATTGAAATACCTACACACTTGAACAACTCGCACAATTCGTGTATAAAGAGTAAATGATCACCAGGATGGACAGTTCCATCTCCCAAATAATAGTTGTTCATAACACGTTCAAATTTTTTTATAGATATTTTAAAAGAGATGCTTTCAGTATGTGGATTTAAAATATCACAAGTATCATTAGAATTACCACATATGGGAGATAAAGTATCATCAGAGCAAATTTTCTTCTTTAAAGCTGGGGAACAAAAAAGATCAATTTCATAAAAACTAACTTCCCCAAGCTTAGACGTTTCCATGGCATTAGTAACAAAGGTGTTCAAAAGATTCATACTAATAACATTGCTATTAGCATGCAAAGAAAGTTCCATGGGTTTTTTAATTTTTTTTCCAGATAAATCATGTTCTACATTAGGAAAAATACTAAAAAGCTCTCTAATTTTGTTGTTGTTTTCCATTAAGCCTAACTAGTGAAAACAAGAAACAAAAGGACAAAATTGCAGAATCTAAAGGAAATAACTTCGAGCACTCACACCGGAGGATGTGAGTACCTTTTACCTTACCTCCCCGGCAACGGCGCCAGAAAATAGCTTGATGTCTACGCACTTCTATTCTTGTAGATAGTTGTTGGGCCTCCAAGTGCAGAGGTTTGTAGAACAGCAGCAAGTTTTCCCTTAAGTGGATCACCCAAGGTTTATCAAACTTAGGGAGGAAGTGGTCAAAGGTATCCCCTCTCAAACAACCTTGCAATCAAGATACAAGAAGTCTCTTGTGTCCCCAACACACCCAATACATTTGTCAGGTGTATAGGTGCACTAGTTCGGCGAAGAGATAGTGAAATACAAGTGGTATGGATAATTATAAGTGGTAACGGTGCCAGAAAATACTTTGATGGCATGGAAGAGACTAAAGGCAAACTGAAATAAAGATAGAAGCAAGAAAACATGTAATAGACCTAATAGCAAACGGTGTTTAAATGCTTAGCAACAAGGCCTAGGGATCATACTTTCACTAGTGAACACTCTCATATAAATATATTCTTCTTTATGATACTACGCTGAACTACTCTCCGGTTGGACACTCTAATCCATGGTAGGGCTATAACAGCACACCTCAAAGTCCGCTTTCCCCATCTAGATAACCCCACACTATCACCTTGAGCTCTAGATGGTTCAAACAAACACCAAAATTTCATAAAGACATCCAACTCCAAATATAACTCATAACAAGTATTTGAAATCTCTAGCCTAAGTGCCACCATGGTGTGCACACTGTCAACTTCACACACATGGGGAGAACAGAGATCTATTAAAGCACTTGAGTAGCAAGGTAGATCTATAGATTACAAGCTCATGATCTCAATAAGATCATGCATAGAGAGAGAGATGAACACATAGCTATCGGTAGAACCCTTAGCCTCGAGAGAGAACTACTCCCTCCTCATCATGGGAATCAACAATGGTGATGGAGATGGTGGTGGAGATTGATGGAGATGGCTCCGGGGGCACTTCCTCGTCCTGGCAGGGGTGCCGGAACAGAGACTTTCTGTCCCCCAAATCTCCTATTCGGTGGAGGCGGCACTATGGAACTTTTCATGGCTGGAGGCTTGACGATTTAGGGTTTTTGCATGGGGAGGCATCTTATAGGCGAAGAGGCATGGTCGGTGGTCGACCAGGGGGGCCACGCCACCTGGTGGCTCGGCCAGGGCTAGCCCGCGCCACCACATGGTGTTGCCACCCTATGGCCCCTCTCCGTCTCGTCTTCTAGCTCCATGAGTCTTCCGGTAAAATATCGACTTTGGCTTTTGTCCTGTCCAATTACGTGAATATTGATTTTCTGACTTTCCTGGAACCAAAAACAGCAGAAAACAGGCAACAGACATTGTGGCATCTTGTTAATAGGTTAGTCCAAGAAAGTGTATAAAAATACTCCAAAGTGTGGACAAAACATAAGAAAGTAGATAAAACCAAGCATGGAACATCAAAAATTATGGATACGTTAGCAACGTATCAACATCCCCAAGCTTAACTCCTGCTCGTCCTCGAGTAGGTAAGTGATAAAAAGAAAGATTAATTTTTGAGGTGACATGCACCATCATAAACTTGATCAAAGTATTTGTAAAACATTGATAGCTGGGATCATAGTACTTCAATCATAACATGAAAGCCAAAGTTCTAAAAATAAGTCAAGGAAACTATGTTACAACATGAAAAGGCATAAACCAAATATTCATGAATAACAATGCTTTGCAAGACGTCTGTTTGTTTTACATAAAGAAAACATAACATAGTGGCATTCAGCTTGTCCCTCATAGAGTAGCAAACATAAATGCATAGGACACCTTCAAAGTTCATAAGAGTGACTAGATACAAATAGTTTAAAACAAGCAATATCAAAGCTATGCATCAATCAACAAGTCTTGGGACAATGCACATAGAACTAAGAATGGCCACTATGCTCGCAAAGTAGATGCATAAAGGTAGAAGGTGGAGACACAACAAAAAAGTAAAAGAAAGGCCTTCGTAGAAGGAAGCAGGGATTCAAATTTCATAAAGAGCTTCCAAAAATTATGGTACTTAATAGCTTTCAAGTAGACAGTTGTTGGGCCTCCAAGTGCAGAGGTTTGTAGAACAGCAGCAAGTTTTCCCTTAAGTGGATCACCCAAGGTTTATCGAACTCAGGGAGGAAGTGGTCAAAGATATACCCTCTCAAGCAGCCCTGCAATCAAGATACAAGAAGTCTCTTGTGTCCCCAACACACCCAATACACTTGTCAGGTGTATAGGTGCACTAGTTCAGCGAAGAGATAGTGAAATACAAGTGGTATGGATATAAGACAACGGTGCCAGAAAATAGCTTGATGGCGTGGAAGAGACTAAAGGCAAACTGAAATAAAGATGGAAGCAAGCAAACATGTAACAGATCTAGTTGCAAACGGTGTTTCAATGTTTAGAAACAATGCCTAGGGATCATACTTTCGCTAGTGAACACTCTCATATAAATATCTTCTCTTAATGATACTACTCTTAACTACTCTCTGGTTGGACATTCTAATCATTGGTAGGGCTATAACAACACACCTCAAAGTTTGCTTTCCGCATCTAGATAACCCCACACTGTCACCTTGAGCACTAGATGGTTCAAACAAACACCACAATTTCATAAAGACATCCAACTCCAAATATAACTCATAACAAGTATTTGAAATCTCTAGCCTAAGTGCCACCATGGTGTGCACACTGTCAACTTCACACACATGGGGAGAGCAGAGATCTATTAAAGCACTTGAGTAGCAAGGTAGATCTATAGATTACAAGCTCATGATCTCAATAAGATCATGCATAGAGAGAGAGATGAACACATAGCTACCGGTAGAACCCTTAGCCTTGAGAGAGACATACTCCCTCCTCATCATGGGAATCAGCAATGGTGATGGAGATGGTGGTGGAGATTGATGGAGATGGCTCCAGGGAAACTTCCCCGTCCCGGCAGGGTGCCGGAACAGAGACTTTTTGTCCCCCGAATTTCCCCTTCGGTGGCAGCGGCGCTACGGAACTTTTCGTGGCTGGAGGCTTGATGATTTAGGGTTTCTGTATTGGGAGGAATATATAGGCGCAGAGGCAAGGTCGGTGGCCAGCCAGGGGGCCCACACGATGCCCTAGCGCGGCCTAGGGGGACCCGCACCTAGGGGTGGTGTGGCCACCCTGTGGCCCCCCTTCGTCTCTCCTTCTGGCTCCGTGAATCTTCCAGGAAAATAACGACTTTGGCCTTTGTCTGGTCCAATTCTGAGAATATTCATTTTCTGACTTTCTGGAACCAAAAACAGCAGAAAACAGGCAACTGGCACTATGGCTCTTCTTAATAGGTTAGTCCAAGAAATCATATGAAAAGTACTCCAAAGTGTGGACAAAACATAAGAAAGTAGATAGAACCAAGCATGGAACATCAAAAATTATGGATACGTTAGCAACGTATCACATCTATAATTCAATACTTATTTCCAAAATTTCCAACAACAAAAAGAAGAACACACCCTAAAGTCACTGCCACACTAAGCATCATCATGGAACAAACATGCTTGCATTCCATTTCTTTTCTCATTTTTTCAACCTCAGTTTAGATATATGCAGACCCATGCCTCTATCTGCCAGCCTCAGCTCAATCATCATCTTATCATCTGCCTTCTTACATAGCTAGGCAAGCATCCGCTGCATCTGTGTGGGCCATGGGTTGTCCATCCAGCACAAGTAATAGCACACCTCATCTAGACAACCTAAATTTTTTCTAACAATGTCTTCACCATAGGAGGCAACCTTCCTAGCAGGAACATGGTTCTACTGGCATCTCCAACTAGGATCTAGCTCCTTCCCACCAATCTCTTTATCTCGGATGGAAATTGGCAGCTCCCCATCGATTCCAACCCAACTCTGCAGAACAAGTCATGGAAACTCTTAAATTCCCCTAACTGCTAGAATCCTAGCTAGAACAGATTTAGGGATGGAGCAAGACCTAATTTACCTGGTCCACAATGTCGCCCTCTCCTGCCAGCTTGCGCATCCCAATGGCAGCCGAGATGTGGCAGCAATGGCAGCAACAACGGTGGAGAAGTGATGGCAGTAGTGCGGTGCAGCGCAAGACGGTGCGTTGCGGTCTTGTGCGGTGTGTTCGGGGTAACGACTCATTATGGAGCCACTCGTCAGATCTAGCGTGGGCCCCACCTATCGTTGGGTATTATAGGTCCCTTCCACACTCGCCCAAATCCACTCACCTCCCAGCACTGGGAAAACCCTCTCTAGCGACGGCCGAATCACCTCCCCGGCCCTCCCCGACGACAGACAAATCCCCTACCCTCTCGACCCTCCCCGGTGATGACCAAATCCCCTCCCCTCCCCTCCCCAGCGACGACCAAATCCCCTCCCCTCCTCTCCCCTGTGACGGCCAAACCACCTCCCCTCCGCTTCTCGGTGACGACCAACCACCCTTCCCTCCCCGATGACGACGGCTGTAACGTAAGTGCTCCTCAACCTACTTCCCATCACCGCCTCACCTCCTCATTCTAGGTTCATAGTGTTAGTGCTCCATCCAGGTCACCGACGATGAATCTTGGCCTCAGTGTCACTGCCTCGTTCTAGGGCATAGCGGCGGTGTTGTTGTCTATGTCACTGGATGATCTTGAAGTAGTCACCAAATTAATGCCCCAAATTGTTGTTTTGCATAGCTATAGGTTAGTGCTGATGGATAATCTTATGATATTAACTGTTTACAACTAGCCAATGATGAATATGTGGCACACTTAGCACGTTGATTGGATGATCTCCATCTACTTAGTGTCTTTGTATAACCACTATAGCTCTACATCTCCTTGGTATATAAAGATTCATCTCATTGACTTGTTTGTGATATCTTACTATGGAGCCCACATTATATATTGATGTAGGTCATTGTCTTATCTTGACATGCATTTGGCCAAAGTTTAAAGTGTGGCACTATCTGTGTCCATGGGATAATGTGCATATAGCACATGTTCTGGACAAACACATTTGTTGTGCATGCTTCTTGTTATATACTCAATCATCTCATTGATTTATGTGTGCTTTGTTAGTATGAGACCCACCAAATTGATGTTTTCATAGCTATATGTTCGTGATGATGGATAATCTTATGATATTAACTATTTACAACTGGCCAATGACTAATATGTGGAACTTAGCATGTTGATGGGATGATATCCATCTACTTAGTGTCTTTCTAAACCATTATGGCTCTACATCTCCTTGGTAGACACAGATTCACTCTCATTGACTTATGTGCGCTATCTTACTATAGAGCCCACATTATATATTGATGTAGGTCATTGTCTTCTCTTCACATGCATTTGGCAATTGATTAAAGAGTGGCACTATCTGTGTCCATGGGATAATGTGCATATAGCACGTGTTCTGTATAAACACATTTGTTGTGCATGCTTCTTGCTATATGTTCGATTATCTCATTGATTTATGTGTGCTTTGTTAGTATGAGGCCCAAATTGATGTTTTTCATATCTATGTTAGTGCTAAGGGATAATCTTATTATTTTCACTATTTACAACTGGTCAATGATGAAAATGTGGCACTTTGTCTGTTGATGGGATGATAGGCATCTACTTACTATCTTTGCATGGCCACTATGGTTGTACATGCTTGTTGGTATATACAGATTCATCTGATTGGATGATGCTTGTAGTTGTGACCAAACCATATGCTTTTAAATTTGATTTTTTAGTTCACTAATTATTATTTGATTCTTATAGTTAGTAAGTCTCCAAATGGCTCCACTGTCAAGGCAAGAATTAGAAAGAGGCGCCTGTAGAAACTGTGAATACTACAAAATGTAAGGGCTGATGCAGAAGGAGCCTACTATACAGCATAGCATCGAAATGCAGGTTTTAAATTTTTTGCTACTGACTCTAAGATAGTAGTTAAACCTACTATACAACATCAAAACAAAACATTCTAATTACTACAATGTCCATTTAGGTTTCTAAAACCAACACTGGCTTAATCGATGTCACATCCTATGATGATGATGATGTGAAGCAACCTGTAGTCAAGAGACCTAAGAAAGCGAGGTTCAGAGCATCTGATGAGGATGTGAAGCAACCAGTAGTCAAGAGACCTAAGAAAGCGAGGTTCAGAGCATCTGATGACGATGTGAAGCAAGTAGTCAAGAGACCTAAGAAAGCGAGGTTTAGAGCACCTGATGTTGTGGTTGTTAGAATCGCCAAAGCTAAGAAAACTAGGATCCCAACTCAGGTGTTTAAATTATAATACGTTTAATGTATATATACAGTCTATTTCTTTTGGGAGTTTAGTTCCATATATCATTTAGGGATTCATCATTTTTGCCTAACAAGATCTAGCATCGTGTCTAGTATGCAAGAGCAATTGCGAATCCAGGTTGTCATCGAGCATGTCCTTTTGTATCTACTTGTCAGAGTTAGAGGGGTTCCAGAACTCAGTGGTAAGTGGTAACAAGCAATTTTCTTTCAAACTACACTAGAAGTCTGTAACTGTTTGTTTAATTTCTGATTCTTTTGTTTTTGGTGCACAGACTGTGCCATGCAATTCAAGGTTCATGTTCAATCTAGCCACAACTGAATGTGAGAGTGTACCCTTCAAGGTGCTTAGAGCACCTACAAGATTGACCTCGAGAAAAGAAAAAACATGACTAACATGACCACCTAGAGTGTAGTTGTGGTTGGGAACTATTAAGTTTAACTAGTATGACATAGTCTAGAACAGTTAATTAGTCATTTGAAACCTAGTGTATATATATTATATATTTGCATGTTTAGTCTACTTTTGGAAGATTTGGCAGGTATGGTTATGATTGTGTGCACTGGAAGCTACTACAAAGAATTATGGATGCTACTAGTACAAAGAATTCTGAAAGCTTTCTTGTCCACATGCATTCCGGTAGTTTGGGCTGCTCTTGAAAGGGTCCCTGGTCGCGAGTTCAAGAGATTTGCATGAGACTGTGATCTCCATTAGATTTTTTGAATCAGTAATTACAACTTGAGTGCTATGAATAAAAGCTGAAAGATAGTACTTGCACATAATTCTGAAAGCTAACACAGAGAATTCTAGAAGAAGCTACTAAAAATAAATACTTTGAATTCTGAAAGTACTAAAATTAAATACATTACAATTTTATCTAACAGGTAAAACGCATAGTGCTAAAATAATATAAACACAATAATTTTTTTACTTTGAAATAGACCTTGAAATGCTAGCAAATAACCTAGGATGAATATAGGATTCATTCTCCCCTATATTTTTCGTCATCGGCGGCTCCCGCGGCTGCAACACATGTTCAGAGAACTCTCTCCGTCTGCAATGTGGTTCCAGTATCTCGTCTAGAGGGTAAGGCCTCGGTGTATGTTCTAGACTTAAGCCATATATTACCATTGTTGGCTCCTCTTCCCAGGCTCGAACCTCATGATCGTACAATCTGATATAATTCCTGTAGTATATGCAACCGGGTTTGATTGTGGGGTGTAATCTGGTGTCAATGGAGATAGACCGATGGTAATCAACACACGACTTCCAATGTCATTGACTGCCTCGAGAGAGCAGTTCTCCATGTCCACCCAATACAACACTAGTTGCCCTTTGGCGAAATCCCCGTTCAACACAAGAAGAAGATCACCATCTGAACCCGCAAGGTAAAAATTGTAGGTTCTGCATACCTGTTCAAAGACTGGGCCTACAATTATTTTGGCCATCGTGACAGTGCTTGCGTGCTGCTCTAACTGGATGTTGGTCGACATGATGTCTCCATTCTGAAGTAATGCATATACTTCCCCTCGAAATGCTGCCATGCAGACCAGAAACATATCAGGTGGTGGCGAATACATTCCTTCTCCAAATGATTCATTGATTTGCCCCATTGGGGTGCTCTCATCGGCCCATGCAATAATATCGTGATAATCTGTGCAAATGAACACCATCGTCGAGGACTTTGTCATGATGATAGATTGCAAAAGATCAGATGGTATGTGTGCTTGAAACTCAGTGTTAAACTTATGACTGATTGGGTTCAAAAGCCAAATCTTGTACGGCTCGACCCTCTGAGCAAGCATAATGACGCCACGAGAAACACCGACGAAGTAGAATCATTTGGAAGAAGAGGACAATTAACACTAAGATGTTTACAATGGAAAATGCAAATAAATGAATGTTATATATATATATCAGATGTGAATGTGAACCTGCGATGGACGTCCATTAGATTCGTCGTGAAGCAACGACTAGTGGCGACGTTGAGGAAGGTGAAGTCACCAATGTTTGGAAGTGTGTGATCTATCATGATCCAGTTGTTGAGATGGAATTCGGGCTCTTTTTAAGTGCGACGCTAATTGGTGCAGACTTCCCGACAAGCAGCATAGGTTTCGACGTACTCCTCTTTCTCCAGCAAGTAGTCGGTGATCTTGCGAAGTGGGTCGGTCGGGATATCGTACCAATTCCTCTTCATCCGGCTGCTGTCCATGGCTTGCGTGTGGGAATGGTTCCTATTGATCGAGAAAGAAAGAAGAATAGGGAGATGAGGAGGAGAAGAAGAAGAGGATAAGAGATGAGGGAGACAAAGTGGAACTACCACTGCGGGGAGACGAGGAGACGACGAAGAAGAAGCAGAACTACCACTTCAAGTTTGGATCAACAGGCTTTTTTTGGAACTAGTGTGTGAACTAGCCATGCACTGCATGCAAGTTTGGATCAAATAGACTGA
This sequence comes from Avena sativa, assembly GCA_916181665.1. NCBI lineage: Eukaryota > Viridiplantae > Streptophyta > Magnoliopsida > Poales > Poaceae > Avena > Avena sativa. The sequence continues at coordinate 130,559,858 of OV702289.1, read as the reverse complement.
CATGTGGGACCGGCTAGAAAACCACCCTAGATTCCATGAAGTGCTACCGTGCATAGTGTGCTAACATGTGGGGTTAGTTCACGGATGACGGGGTCGTGGGAAAAATAGATTCGAACATGCGACGCAACGATATCCATGATGATTATACGCGAGATGAATTGGCTAACTGGGCTTCAGGGCCAGGGACAAAATCTGCGATGATTTCACCGTGACGAAATAAGGAAACGTCATGAATGACCAGGTCGGAGGCCCTTCGAGCCCCTCCTGGTGAAAAAAATTAGAACGTCACGGATCTGCGGCATTTTTAGGTACCGTGATGAAAAAACATCATGGATCGTCCATATTCTTGTAGTGTCACCAAATGGATGAACTTGCCAATACATTCTAAGTATTGACCATTCGTGGTTGCAACCTTTCATGTTGCAGGTTGTGTTGCATATGAGTGAGGTACGATGTTAGGGTTATGAGTCTATACTCAGCATGTTTTCTCATGTGGCTCTTAATGGAGTTCTTTATAGTTAATAGTCTTTCATTGTTGATCTTTGTAATAAGGAGCTAGCCCTTCTGCTATGCAACTTGTATGTGATTATGTAAAGTTCTGGATTGTACAATGTAATAGAAATATAACCTTTGTTTCATGATATTACATCTTGAACTATGTGTGCTAGCGAGTCAATCCAGGGACTAGCACTGTAAAGCACAGAGAGTTGGACCCCTACTGGGTCGGGTTACTTTAAGTGCTCCTATTGATCATCAAAACTTGATGTTCTTTCCTCATCTCCACTTCAGTAGTCCTAAGCATTGGAAGAAGCTCGAGGAGAGTCTTCTTCATGCCCTGCATGTTATAGTTCATCACGAAGCTCTTGTAGCTTGGTGGCAGAGATTGGAGAACATGATGTATGCCTAAGTCAATGAGAATCGTTATTCCAAGGACACAAGCTTATCGGCGTACCTAGATATTTTGAGTACATGCTCACTCACAGAGCTAATCTCTTCCATCATGCAGCTAAAGAACTTTTCTGAAGCATCATAACCCTCTATGGCAGCATGGGTATCGAAAATCATTTTCAATTCACCCATGGTATCGAAGGCATTGCCATTCTCGAAACGCTTTGGGAGTTCCGACTCTAGCCCATAATGTATGCCGCGAACCATATTGTGCTCCTCCTAACGAGTTAGGTAAACATTCTTTATCTTGTCAATAACATCATTAGGAGGTGGGCGGCCTAACGAAGCTTCTAGCACATATTGCTTCTATGTAGCAGTGAGGAGAATCCTCAAGTTCAGAGCCTAGTTGGTAAGGTTGCTACCATTTGTTGCAAGTTTCTCTTTCTCCATGACCACATTGAAACTAAAAGCAGGTGGTGCCATCTACAACATAATTTGTAATGTTTATTTAGACTAAGTTTATGATAGATCGAGTTCAACTAATCCAAATTATGAATGAACTCCCACTCAAAAACAACATCCCTCGTGTCTTTTTGGTGATTACATGAACCAAATCCAGTACACCAAGACCGATCATCACGTGAGTTGGTGTAGCTTCAAATGCGAGCATCTAGATGGTCATCATATCAACCATATAACTTATGCTTAACCTTTCGTTTCGTTTTCCAAGGCCATGTATGTACATGCTAGGCTCTCCAAGTAAGAACCTTAGTATTCGCGTGTGTAAAACTGTCTTACGCCCGTTGTATGCGAACATAGAGTCTATCACACCTGATCATCACGTGGTGTCTCAAAACGACGAACTTTCTTAACAGTTCATACTTAAGGAAGAACACATTCTTATCTTGATATTTAAATGAGGGATCATCTTATAATGCTAGTAAAGCGCCAAACAAGCAATATAAGATGCAAACAAACATTATATGCAAAAATTGATATGATATGGTTCTTGCATTTGATCACTATCATATGCATTGTGGTATGATCTTTATCATTCCAACATGTGTAAGGCCAAGGTCTATGGAACTTACGCTTTGGTATGGTATAATTTACAAGAGTAGCAATCCATACTACAAATTATAACATCACCATATCATGACACTTTCCCAGCAACAATCTAAACTACAGGCCTTTAATTTATCAATTGCAAGTTTTATGTGGCCTAGGGATTTCGAAGGTAGAACTATTCATACCTACAAACATGGAACCATGAGGGTGATAATCAAATTATTAACAACTCGTTGTAAATCAGATGTTGACTATAGTAGGAGAGATAGACACCCGCTAGCCACTTATGTAAAACTAGTTGCATGTCAAGCGTGGAATAGGTCTCATGTGCGAGGACATGTAAAGTTAGTCTGGGCCGCTTCATCCCACTATGCCACCAATATCCAAAATACATAGAAGATGCAATAACATGATCATCAACGCCCATATACTCATATGTGTTGTACCCATGTAAAGCATCTACGCATAGATCAGGCTCTGATACCACTATTGGGTTCACAACATAGAAAACAAAAAAATTCCTACGATGTGAACTACTAAGCACCAAGATCTATCTACCTAGATACAATCAACGGGTAGATATACATCCATAGAGAACATACCCTTGAAGAGCGACAAAGCGTAACGAGGTTGAACTCATGGATGATGTAGTCGATCACTTGCTGATCTCAAGATCGTGAGGAAGTCCAGCACCGCAACTCAGTGGCGCATCCGTGATCGCACACACGTCCGGTCCTCCGACAACGTCTGTGTCCTTGCTCCAGCGATGCAGCGGAAGAAGCAACTTCTTTCAGACAATGCTACTAGGAACATGTATCTCGCTAATCTGAGACCATGGGGAATAAGTCTATAGGGGGAGAGAGATCCTTCACGAGGAGATGTAACATGAGAGGAGGGAGAGGGGGAAGCCCCCTCCCATGGTCAGCGGCCATGGAAGTTCCCCCACCTCTTCCATCATTCATGTGAGTGAAGCTCCCACTCACATAAACATGCCTCCACTCAAAATTCCACTCACTTCCATTAAATTTCCACCAAATTTAATGCAAGCTCTCATTTAATAAAACTCTTTTATTTATTTTATTCAGAATTTTGTTAATTTCTTTAATTAACTAATATTCACATAAAACCCCCTGCAACATTTCAATATCACATGCAGAACCACTTTTTGCAATTTCACCCGAAACAATTCCGATTTCTATCAAAATGATTCTAGCGCTTTCTTAAATCTTTATTTCAAACATATTTGCTCCAGATGGTGTCATTATCCCTTAAGTGTGTCACCCTACGGTTCGCGAATAATGTAGACATGATCGAGACCCCTCTTCGGTCAATAATCAGCAGCGGGACCTCGAGATCTGTACTAACTCCCACACATTCAACGATGACTCCTATGATCATGTGAACCTTTAACGTTTGTAACTAAATCCCTTTGTATCACGATATATTACATGTCCGAGATTCGATCATCGGTATCCCCATACCTAGTTTGATCTTATTACCGACAAGTACTCGTTTCTCATTCCCGTGATATAACATTCTAGTGATCTCATCACTTGCTTGCAAGCTACATCAATGTGATATCACCGAGAGGGCCAAGAGTATATCTCTTTGTCATCGGGATGGAAAAATTCCACTCTTGATCCATGAGCATCAACATAACACTTCCAAAGTACCCAAACCCACCTTTATAGTCACACTGTTACGGTGTGACGTTTTATATTATCAAAGTACTCTTCCGGTGTTAGAAATTAACATGATCTCATGGTATAAGGATAACAGTTACTTTGTATGATGTTATAGCAATTTTAACACAATGACTTTGATCGTATTTCTATACTTCGGATGAATGTTCATCACAACATTCCACCAATGTTGCGACCTCGTTATTAACAACATCCAATGTCCATGATCAGGAAACCTTGATCATATTGTTAATCAACGACCTAGTTTATATGAGAGGCATAACTAGAAACCCTTTATTTGTTTATTAAACACACAAGTATTAACGTTTCCAATTAATACAATTATAGCAGGCAAAATAAATATCTATCATAAACATGGAATACGATAATAACAAATTTATTATTGCCTCTCAGGGCATATTCCCTTTAACTAATCCATGCAATCATGTCACTTGATTCTCCCAAGAGATCAATTGTTAGTATGGAAACAATATAATGCGTCTTCCTCTCGAAAGGGTGCAAAGAGGGAAACATGAATTCAACATGGTGTTGAAAATGCTTTCCTTAAGGAGCCACATCGGAAAATTCTAGGCTTCTATGTCAATGGGCCCTCAACGTCGATTAGTGACCTGATTACAGTAATGGGCCATCTCTTTGTTGGCGATGAGGGTTTGAGACAGTGTTCGATGGGTTGGTCTGTAATAGTGCAAGTCTAGGAAAATTCGATCATCAAAGTAGCCACTTCTTTGATGGTAGACTGGAGCCAGTGCTATTTCCTTATGAAAAAATGGATTCACAGATCCTTCCCCCACGCGCTTTTCACCAAGTTCATGTACGGGTTAACAAGTACTTGCTTCATAGCCTACATCTGTGCTTTGGCAATTTGGGTTTGCTAGATGCTGCGGGTCTTGTCGCGTTCCACTAACATGCGAGGAAACTTGATGGCACATTTGGCACTCCCATGTTCTAAAAGCATGTAAACAAAGTGACTTTAGTGTGGATTATTGCAGCTAGCATCATGATGCTTTACTCTATTAAGATATGGCAAGGAAACGTTATCTAGGTTGTGTGGCTTCCCATTTTGGGGAGATCTCCATCCTTAGTGACTTTATCATAGTGGAGTGGATTCCTGACAGACCAAGATGCCGAAATCATCTGCCAGTGGAAGAATAAAATCAATGGCTAGAGCCGTCGGAATTTCTAGGATACATGGGTGATAGTTATCCTAACCTTCTAGAGGCTCGCACAACATCGAAATTATCTTGTTTTTTTAACAACTATAGGCCTTTGACAAGCGATGAGATAGGAAAAAATTGGCCAAGGAACCAATTTTTGGCATGGAGCCAGGTTGCATAGAACCGAGTTTAGTTGTCCTCGTAGGGCAATGATGCAGTGTGATGAGTGCATATTTGCATCATGTTTTACATTATTATTTTGCATTGTAGATGTAGAATCTTGGTATTTTACGGTGTTCGCGCGCATATTTTATGTCTGTTTTAACTAGGATCAGGACAGATGATGGATCCATTGGATACAATTCTTGGAGCAGTTGTACTGTAGAGAAAATGAGTCAAAACAACGTAAATCGCTTATTTGGGAAATATTAATAATACTAGAAGAAAACCAGAAGCGAACAAGGGAGGCAGAGAGCCCAACAACTAACTATACGGGCAGAGCAATTTTTCCAGCCATATAGCTCCGGCTGTATAGTTGGCGTCGCCTCCGCCTCGTCAAATAGTTTCACCCCGTGCAATTGATCGAGGAGACGACATACAGAACAACTAGAAATCGTAGAAACCTCACCTCCATAAGATATCTAGAGGGGGAACTCATCCACCGGGGATCCATCTTCGCCCTACGCAGATCCGGGAGGCTAAGACATCGATCTTCATCATCCACCGCTGCATCACCACCATCTCCATCCATCCCATCTACATATTTTCTAGATCTTGTTGTAATTCCTATACTCGTTGTGGATTTATACAAGTACTATTCATCTATGATTGTTTCAATTACCATTGCTATGATGTTGATTGCCTCCATGTCTGAGTAGATCATTAGTTCTTGGGGAGATGGAGAAACCCTAGTATGAGATTGAAATAAGATAGAGTCTATTATGATATTCATTGTTGTGACCATGTGTTAGATTTTCTAAGTCTTGATGTTGAGAGAAGTCGACCTCTCAATATTTGCCGCTTGTGGGGACTTGATGGAGGAAACTACTTGTTGGTAGACGGAGGCATGTTAGCACTTATAGTGACTATAAAGCTGTTGGCACCCCTTACGTATCAACTTGGGAAACCGAGGAAACTCACGGAACACTATCCATGCCATGGGATACGTCCTACGGGATTACGTCCCTTAATAGCGGAGTAATTCGATTGATGTCAATTGTTGATTGCTGTGGTTATCGTCCAAATACGGAGTTCCTTCCACACATACATAGTTGGGAATGTTCATGATGATAATCTTTATCTTAGATCTTTACAATACTAGTAGTGTATCCGCTACTCCCTGAGAACACCTTTTCCCTACTGCAGTTCCAATCTCTCTTACATAAGCGATACTTACTTTCTTTACTCAGTTGTTTTATTTTACTTAACTTTATTGCTCTTATACCCAAAACCCAAAAACACCTTCTTACACAATACTCGCATTTTATCTTGTCACTTAGAACTTTATCTAGCATTTCTATCGTAATATTTATTTCAAGAGTTATTAGACTTCAAACTCCTACTCCCTATGGGATCAATATCTTTATTTCAAAACTAGCTACAAACGATCTATGCACTTGCCGTCATGAAGCTATTTTCTTGCACCGTTGTCGGGGAGCTAAGCGTTGTAGGTCTTTTAGTTTTTGCTTATTTATTTTTTTCTTGCTAAATTTTGTTTTGAGTTACAGGTATCCACCAACATGATGGAGTCTGAGCATATGACTAGTGCTAACCCACTCAACCACTTTGGGAAGCCCTATGATATTTATAAAAGAGACAACTCCAATGGGAAGACAAGGGAGTTTGAAATAAATCCTCTACTACTTAGTATTCTACATAAGAAGCAATTTACTGGTGATGAAGAAGATCCTGATCCATATGAGCATATTGTATGTTTTAAGGATATATGTGGCACTTTTCTATTGACAGGATATACCGCATATGAGGTAAGGGTTAAACTTTTTAGTCAAATTTTGACAAGTACAGCTCTCTCATGGTATAGATCTCTACCCCCCGAAGCCACCACTACTTGGGATAATATAGCTTGTGAATTTCTATCAAAATATTATCCATTATCAAAATCATTTGGAATCAGGCGTTTTACAATGACTTAGAAGAATCTTTCTAATGAAGGACTAGTAAGAGCTTATATTAGATTTAAAGATTTACTACGACTATGTCCTCATCATGATTTGCGTGAATAGTATTTACTACATATCTTTTATGGCGGTTTAATTGAACCTAATAAAATTGAACTAGACTCTTTCGCGGAAGGAGCCTTTATGAATCTTCCTATACCTAAAGCTTGGGCTTTACTTAATAGAATTCATGATCATAGAGTTTCATGGAATTTTCGTCTAGGAAGTGAAGGAGGCGTAGAAATAGAGCATGATTGTATTCATGACTATAATAAAAAAGTCCATGTTAAACAATTATCTAAAGAACTTTATTTGGATTTAGATCTTGTGTTGCGAGTTGTTAAAGCTTTTATAGAACATATTAAAGCTCCAAGGGAGGGACCAGTCAAGTATGATCCATCACACGAACCAAAAAAGAAAGGAGAAGATAAAGCAACACTGGCCTCTGTAGAACCAATATATGAAGTGCCTTTCCCTAACGCTACGCAAAAGCATATTTTTGAATATGAATAGGTCAAAGCAGTATAGGAAAAGAGGGAAGAGGAAAGCATGCCAGAAGTCATGGAACATCTGGAAGAAACCAAAGATGAAGAGGTAACCAAGGAAGCAATTATGGCTATATACTCACACTGTAACATAGTTGAACTTGATGAAGAGACTTCCGTATTGGTTGAAGGTAAAACAAAGGTAAAAGATGTGGGTAAGCCTATTCTTCCCTACATATTCAAAGAAACCTCTCATTATGGTTTATGTGATCTTGGCACCGAAGTTAATGTTATATCTTATGATTTCTACTTAGAAATAAAAGAAGAAATAGAACCGGCTACAATTGAAAATACTAATATAACAATTATGTTGGCCAATAAAAACCTTAGAATTCCAATGGGAGTAGTTGACAATGCAACTATGACAATTGGCAACAAAGACTTTCCTATTGATTTTGTAGTTATTAATATACTAGCTGACACTCTTTGCCCAATTATATTTGGAAGGAACTTTTTGGGTGATATAGGTGCCTATGTTAACTTCAAGAAGGAGATTGTGTTCTTAAGCTTGGGGAGACGGAAAACAAATTCCATTTCTCCAAATTTAAACACAGACCTCGACAAATACAAGAAGAAGAGAGAACTATTAAGGAAATGGTGGCTCTTTTCTTTAGTAATCAAGAAGAAGAATAGATGAAGATCCAAATTATGAAGAAATAGTTATGGAGGACAAGTCCCTAGGAGAACTAGAAAAGAGAGGGGACGAGGAATTACCACCCCTAGAGTTGAAGACTCTACCAAAAAATCTTAAATACAGGTTTTTAGATGATACCAATAAATTCCCTGTTATTATTAGTGCTAAACTTTCAGGAGAAGAAGAAGAACTCATGAGGATACTTAAGGAGCATCGCCAGGCCTTTGGGTACTCAATAGATGACTTGAAGGGCATTAGTCCCATGATAGCCGCCATCGAATATTCATGGAAGAAGGTGCTAAACCAGTTGCAGAATTCAATAGAAGACTAAAGCCTGAAATGAAAGAAGTGGTAAGAAGAGAAATTGTATGGCTATTGGATGCAGGTATAATCTATCATGTTAAATAAAGTGAATGGGTAAGTCTTGTTCACTGTGTTCCTAAGAAGGGCGGTTTTACTGTTGTTCCTAATGAAAACAATGAATTGATACCTACTAGAACTGTTGTTGGGCATAGGATGTGCATAGACTTCAGGAAATTAAACAAAGAAACTAGGAAAGATCACTATCCATTACCGTTCATAGATTAAACTTTAGAAAGGTTAGCAAACCATACTCTTTTTTTTATTTGGATGGATACTCTAGTTTCTCTCAAATAATTGTTCATTCGGATGACCAACTTAAAACAACTTTCATAAGTCCTTACGGTTTACATGCTTACCGACGTATGCCCTTTGGTTTATGTAATGCTCCAGCTACTTTTCAAAGATGCATGACTGCTATTTTTGCCGATTTTATAGAAATTATAATGGAAGTATTAATGGATGACTTTTTTGTCTATTGAACTTTGTTTACTAGTTGTTTAGATAATCTCAAAAGAGTTTTACAACGTTGTGAAGAAACTAATCTCGTTCTAAACTGGGAGAAGTGCCATTTTATGGTCAAAGAAGGTATAGTCCTTGGACACCAGGTATCAGGTAAGGGAATTGAAGTTGATAGAGCTAAGGTTGAGGTAATAGAGAGAATGCCACCACCTAGAGATATTAAAGGTATAAGAAGTTTTCTTCGTCATGTGGGTTTTTATAGAAGGTTCATTAGAAATTTCTCTGGAATATCTAAACCTTTCACAAACCTCTTGCAAAAGGGAATGAGATTTAATTTTGATGATAAGTGTCATGAAGCCTTTGATAAACTAAAAAATGCTTTATCTTGTGCTCCAGTTATTAAACCACCTATCTGGGATACAACCTTTGATTTAATATGTGAAGCTAGTAATGATGTTGTAAGAGTAACTCTAGGACAACATATTGGTCGTAGATTTAATATTTTACATGTTGCTAGTAGAACTCTCAATGGTGCTCAAAAGAATTACCCTAAGGAAGAAAAGGAACTTTTTGCTGTATTTTTCTCTTGTGATAAATTTCGTTCCTATATAGTTGATGCAAAGGTAAGAGTTCACATGGATCGTGATGGCTTAAAAGAACTCCTTGAAAGGAAAGACTATAAGCCAAGGCTGATCCGTTGTATTCTTTTACTTCAAGAATTTGAGCTGCAGATTATGCACAGACAAGAAACAAAGATGTTAGATGCAGTGTCCATGTTTGCCCCGCAAGACACCAATCTTATTGAGAGGAACTTTAGTCTTGGTGATTTCCGTTTACGGGAATTATTCAATGAACTAAGGTCAATTCCTCAAAAAGAGAAGAAGTCTTTGTTATGTGAGTAACTTTCACCCTTGAATAAACAATGGTAAGTGCAAGGTAAGTGTTCTTACCCAAATAAGTGATTTGTTTTCACAATTTTTACTTTTGAAAATTCTGCCTTTGGATTCCTTGTATTTTTCTGAAGTTTTACAGGGGTTTTTCCAAATATACGGGTGGAGCTATACGACCGAAGTGGGAGCTCCTTCCGTATAGTTGGTCGTTAAACTCTCTGTATCATCTTCGTGAAATTGTTTTCACTATCTGAACCTATATGGCTGCAACTATACGACCGGAGCAAAAAAATTCGGCCGTATAGTTGGTCGTTAAACTCTCAGATGGTTTTGCTTTAGATGTCTATATCTATACAGTCGGAACTATACAACCGGAGCAAAAATTCCGGCTGTATAGTTGGTCGTTAAACTCTCAGACACTTTTGGTTTTGATATTTGTATCTATACGGTCACAACTATACGACCGGGACCAAAAATTCCAGTCGTGTAGTTGGTCGTTAAACTCTCATACACTTTTTCATTCGATCTTTTGCCTATTATTGATCTACAAAAAAAAATTCGGTTCCGAGTCGTGATTTAATCGACCAGGACTCGAGATATTTGGAAATATCTGTCCGGAACCAACTATACGGCCGGGGCTATACGATCCGCGCCCGTATAGTTGGTCGTTACGCGGCAGGACACTTCCAAATCCGTGATTTCTTTCCCTGTATTGTTCAGATTCTTTTCTTGAGCGACAATTTGGTGTTTCTCGCGACCTCTAAACCCCCCCTTATATACTACCATTGTCTCCCTCTATAATCATAATATCCAGGAACCAATCTAGCAATGCGCTATCCCGTCCTAGGCCGTGGAAAACCCATGCGGCTCATTGCTCCATCCTGGGACCGCTCAAGTAGCCCGTCCATGGAGGACGATGATGAGGAGGTGGAGAGGTTTAGCCCAAGGTACAAGGAGTACGTCGAGCCAAGCTACTTGAACAACGATTTTGATGATGATGTGGTTGGCGTCTACATCCAACATGACGTCTATGATCTACCGGAGATCAATTGGACGTCTATGAAGAAAGCTCAACAAGAGAGAGAAGATCGCAAACCGCATGGAAAAGGGTGCATGGAGACGGTCAAGTTCATCACTACGGATCAAAGGCCGCACAAGCGTAAGGAATTATATAATATTGGTGTAGGTGCTAGAAAGGGAGCCGAGGTACCACTTTTGAAGCCAACCATTGGTGCTCGTATGAAGGTCAAGCCTCAAGAAGTGTGGAGGTATGGTTTCCACTTCCCCGATCCATCAATTATGGACCAGGAAGAAGAAGTTATCCCCAGGACCAAGGATCATGTGTGGGCATTGGAGATATATCAGAAGCAGGAGCTACTCCATCGCGTTGAAGTCCTTTACCGTCTCAATGAGATGGAGAAGAAGGAAGACCTCCTTCCGTTGGTGACTAAGCTCGCTGATAGAGTGGACACTCTGCAGTCTGATTTGCGGAGGTGCTATAGCCGCATAACTGCTTTGGAGGAGACCAACAAGAAGCTACACACCGTGGTATTACATGCCATGGCGCCACAGTGATCTACAACAATCATAGTATCAAATAATGGCAATGGAATATTTGATCCCGCATGGCTTGATTCCAAGCTTGGGGACATCTTTAAGACCTTGTAATCTATCTTATAAGTTTTATTACTATTTTCGCATTAGTTCAAACTATAAATAAAGTTTGCATCATTAGAATTCCCTTCAGGAATAGTCGATCCCTTTTTATGAAATAGCGAGTTTATTATTATATATGCAGCAATATTGAGTTTGTGTTTGCTTTATTTGATATAAGAATGGCTTGAGTATAATTTTACTTGCACTTGATGATAGCAATAGGAGTCTTTCACACCATTGGTATTAATAGAACACCTAAAGATAATTTAGTCAACATGTTGTAAGTCTATGGTTTGATTTACAAAGGAAAATTATCTATATAGTTAAGTTGAAAAAGAAACCTTGAACAAAGGAATATGGAAGTGCTATCAAAATAGAGTGAGAGCAGGACGAGGTAGAATCTTCAAGTCATAAGAATGCTTCATACACACTTGGAATTTGATAATTGAGATCGTTAAACTTTGGATTCCTACATGAAGTGGAATATATGGCTAGCTCCTTTCCACATCACTTAAACAAAAATGTGAGCATATATATACAAAAGAAAAAAGGAGAATAAAAATAGCGAGTGTGCAAAGTATTGGCAAAATAAAAAAAGAAGAATTTTGCATATATAATTTATACCATTTAGCCAATTCCTAAAAAATATTGGCAACACTACACAATGGATAGAAGTCTGAAGCTGCTTGGATGACTGACCATATAGAGAGCAAAATGGCATTGGATGAACAAATGCTTAACTGTCTCATCATGATGAAAAAGGCACACTTCATAAAGCTATCTTTGATTGTAAAACAAGAGGGGTAGAAGCTTGATTAACAGATCATTTTAAAAGGGTATAAGAGAGCAACCTATCCAACTAATAATCATCATCTTTTGATATCCACCAAATCATCATCATAACCTCTCTACTAGGATCACCCCCTCATACCCTGAGGAAACATCCTTAAGTACACATTGATCTGCCAAGTTTTACAATTAGGTTAATGTTCTCTATGATCTTAGAATCTCGTCACTAAGTTGCCCTTAACCGTCGACACGGCTTTTTGAAAGGATTTAACCCTGAAGGGGTGTACAACTTTACCCACACGAACAACCTTCTCTTAGTGTCATTGGTAAAGCACACTTCCCTTGTGGGCTGGCAAACGGCGGTTGAGCATGACCTTTACCTTACTTTCGCCTAGATCCATGAGCCACCAAGAAAGGGTATTCCGTCTACTATAGTTGTCCACACTCTCAGCTTGGTCCCAATCTCTATGTCTAAGAATATAGAGTCTGTCCCCATAGATCCGTCCTCCCTAGACACACCCTATATGCGAAAATCCATCCAAATGCGTGGCAAAGAACACTCGAACTATGGACTCATGCATCCAAACTAGGAAAGTTAATGAGTCCAGGTGGAATTCCACGCCCCTGTGTGGTTCCACACTAGGTCTTGGTTACAAAGGAAAGAACTCGGGTCCTAGGGGTGGAAAGTATGGGACTACAAATACCACATCCCACCGTGGCCTCCCATACACGACTTAGCATGATTAAGCTCCCCACTGGTCTCATCTCATCAACTTATCTCGATCTCCTTTCATACTACATTCACCTACATATCTGATACAACAACTGGCTAAACGAACCTCAACATCTAAGCATGGCTAAGCATGACTTAGAGAACATCTCTAGGAGTGCACACAAGCTAAACCTAGTTATGCTAGGAGTAGTGGATCAGGTAATATAGGATTCAAAAGGGAGTAATGCAACATATAGTATAATCTATCTATCGACCAAAGACCATAGTAGAATCACATGCATCATGGCAAGAATTGAATTGCTTTTAAAGCACAGGATGGTATAATGGTTGGGCTATGCTTGCCTTTGCCCATTGATAACCAATAAACATAACTTTGGAAGTATTTTACTTGAATTTATTTGTCAAGTAATAATCTTTGATTTTCGATGGTGTTGATCTCTGACTTCGATCTCGGATTCGATCTCATATTCTACCGGAAGAAGAAAAATACTAGAAAAATAGGGAAGCAATCAACACATGGCATCAATGCAATTCTCAAACAAGAATGATGATATGACATATTAAATAGTACTAGAATGAGACCCTAATACATTCTTAGTAGTTTAAACATTGGCTAAGGGGTCTAAACCCTAATACCGGGAAGAACCTCTAAAACACATGTGGGGTTCATCTTGTTTTCTAATAAACTTGTTAGTTTAAGTTGCTTAACAATGCATGATTATGATGCTAAAAGATATATATCATTTTTCTGATCATTTTGATATATTATTTGTATTTTTTGATTTAATATGAATTAGTTATGAATTTTTTCAATTTAAATCATTTTTAAACAATTTAAAACATTTTTGAATATATAAAATGTTTATACACTTGGTCCCACATATCATTATTTTATTCAATTCCAAAAATGAATTATGGAAATTCTTAAAATCCTAACAGATGAGGCCCACAAGGTATTTATATTTTGCAGAAATGAAATAAAAAAACATTTAAAATAAAAGAAAAGGGTTTTATTGCGTCATGTTGATTTCAGCATGACATCAGCAATCAGGATCCTCTAGGTGGTGCTCAAATTCGTTGATCGAGAGCGAGCTAAGATGCACGGCTATGCGGATTCGGTCCAGCGTGACATGTTGAGCCATAAAGTGGCAGTAGAATGACCAAATGGTCGCCGGAGTAGGATACACATCGGTAGCCAACAGCATGCACACATTGCAGGGTCGATTCAGGAAGCAATCGAAGAAGGGGAGAACACTAGGAATTAGGAGTTCACCTAGATGCTTACTGAGGGGTTGACGAGATCGGAGGCCAGGATTAATGACAAAGACAGTGGCCGGACTCCGGGAAGGAGGTGTAGATTGAGGCGTTTGGGAGCCTCCCAGCTTGTGCGCTTGGACAGGGTGGACAAGGAGAGCGAGGTGGTTCCAGCAGCGCTCGCAGACGAGCGAGTGGTGGTCGCTAACGGCAAGGAGGGAAGGCACCTGCAGCTAGGGTTTCGGGCTCCACTACAAATGGGAGAGGAAGAGCACGAGAGAGGGATATAAGACCACATGGAGAGAGAAAGCTCGTGGCAGCACTCTTATCCTATCTCTCTAGCGGTAGATAGAATCATGACATAGTGACGATCGATGAGCGAAGCACAGACACACATATGGTTCCTCTATTAAGCACGAGGAAGAAGAAAGAGGAAGCACACAAACAGGTCTGGGTCGGTTTGGACTGGGCTGGGCTACGGCAAAGGAAGGGCAATGTAAGAGAGGTGTTGGGCTACGGCCTGGGGTGGTCTGGCTCCATTTTTTCATCCAAACGTTTTTCTATTTTCCTCTTTTGCATTTTCTCTTTTGCAAACATTTTCAAAACTATTTTTGGGAATTTAAAAAATTCAAGAAGGTTGCAAAATATTTATAATAATGTGGGACCTTTTAACCAATTTGGGCTCCATACTTTTTGTAATTTTCAAAATATCAAAACCATTTGAATTGATTTCAAAGAGAGGGGGATTGGGGTTTAGGTTTTTGTCTTTTTTTCTTTTCTGAAGTTTGTCTTAGCAAAATTACATGATGCCCTTGATGCATAACACACCGAGTATCTCATGGTCAACTCCGGAAGGAGTATTCAAAAACAACTCATGAGATAAAGAGCAAGAAACACGTTAAGATAACAGAGGAAACATAAGGAGAAGGTTTAAAGTTGTCAGAAAGCTGGTCTTAATAAGGATTGAGACCATGGAGTTTATATAAGAATTTAAACTTCTAAGGAAGAAGGTTCCCAACAGATGGAACATGACCACAGACTTCGAGAGATGAAACTCTACTAGACGGCTTAAGTAGAGATTTCATGGGTATAGAGATAAGATCAACAAAACAAACCCGTTGAACTACTTTTGACTCAGAAGGATCACCCTTTTGTTCAACAGAAGGTCAAGAAAGAAAGTTATTTTGTGGATAGGACTCATAAGAGTCACATGAATCATGTAACAAGAGACTTGTGATCACCAAAATCATAGTCTCGCTTTGAACATGGTTGGATAAATTAAAAGGAACTCTTTATTAATCCAGGCTTATCAAAGTCTTTGCCAAAGATCATCATATCACTTTACACCACCAGGATGAGTAGGTGATTACTTCCAAGTGCAGGAGATCAATTGTAGTACCTTTCAATATAGAAAAGGTTATCGAACCCATGAGGAGCTGAAGGTATTGGTTTTTGGTGTATGTTTGGAAGTAAGTAAATAAGATAAAGTAAAGTTTGGAGTAATGTAAATGGTCTTTTCAGAGAAATCCCAATCCTCTTTGCATCAAAAGGACAAGCTCAAGTGTGTAAATTTATGTGACAAACATTCCCAGGGGAAACATGGATTTACTTAGCATACAGATTTCTAAAATGGCATATATGAGCATCTTGTCTAGTTTTATTCTTGTTGGATGGAGCCTAAAGTAGGTGTAGCCATATCCCTATGGTATAAAACCCCTAATGATTGTTCCTAAGGCCATTTGCATGATCACCTAGGGATACATTAAGACATAAATGACCAACCATTTCATAAAGTTCTAAGGTCCCCAATCAAGAATCCCCTAATAATAATGCCAAGTCAAAGGAATATTTTTTTGTCTCCCCCTTGTTCCCTATTCTCTTTATTACTCTAAGGTACAACCCAATGATCCTATAAAGGTGAAGTAATATGTAGTCCATGTTCGTACATTCCCATCATAGAACCACATAAAATATTAAAACTTGACCAAACACTACAAGAAAACTTGGCTTTTACAACAAACAATTTTTGTGGTTAAAGGCCCATTGTTCATGGTGGAAAACTCTTCTGTGACGAATGGCCTCCGTGGTAAAAGCCCTGTCACCAAAGAATCTACCATGGTTTTTTCCCAACTATGGCAGATCACACCCTTCAACCACGGAAAACCTTGTCATGGTAGATCGTTTTTTCCATCCCGTTGACTGCTAATGTCATGTAAAATGCCACGTGGAGATGCCATTAATGTATAGTTATTGCCATTAATGGTCACAAAACCGTGGTGGAAGCCAAGGCCCAGCTAAGGCCCAGCCAAGGCCTACTAATTATTAAGTGGGCTAGCCCATCATACAATCCCAATAAGAAGATGGCATGTTACTGTTTCGGCCTTCCCCGAGGCCCGCGCTGACTGAAAGGTCCCATCACTTTGTAGCCCAACTATGGCCTATTAACTTTCCAGTCTATTACTATTTCATCATGAGTAAGGCCTAGCTTAGTCCATCACTGTGCGGCCCATTAGAGGCATGTGCCACATCGGTCTAGCACTGTTAGGCCTGCTTTAGGCCCAGCACTGATCATAAGGCTCGTGGTCGGCTGCCCACCAAAGGCCCATTCACAATTAGCTCACTTACTATTCTAGACTTTTACTGTTCGAGTCTGCCAAACACGGGCTGATGGCTACAAGAATAGCCATCTTTCTCTACATTTAAGTTTCATTTTTAGTCAAGTAATTGACTAAGAATCTCTCTAGCCTTGCTACTAATGACTAATTATTGCAAAGATGTGCAATCCCTTGCTTTGAATTGTGTTGTACAGGAAATCATGCTTTCAAGGTGAAATTACGAGCTATTAATGAAGATCTTGAGGAATTCTACAAGGCCAAGAAATCCTAGAGTAAAAACCAGTCAATAGAAGCTTTAACGACCACTGGTACGGTCAAGGCCCGCCCGTACCATGTGGCGTTGGCTTTGTCTCATCAAACCCTATGACTTTCGTGAAGACACCTATATATTTCGAGGTCCCAGCCACCGTGCAGGGGGCCGCCATTCTTAGATTGCATCACAACACCACCAAAGGAGATCCACCACCATAGTTCATCCTCTCCATCCTCCATCCTCTCCATAACCATAGCCATTAGCCATGTTCTAAAGTAAACTAGAAAGGTCTGATAAACGAAGGTAAAACAAACAAACAAGTCTTGTAGATGTGCCTTATCAATTTCCTTTTAACATTGTTTCACAAGGTTCGAATAAACCTCGGTCTACTAGGCAAAAATCTACTATACTGTAGCCGTAAATCCGGATCGATGGTATCAACCTTTTTTTGGCCAGCAATTCGCTACCCTAGTGAGGTCACCAGAGATCTTGTTTTTAGTTTTATTTTTGTTTGTACTTTATTTCTTGTTTTTAGTTTATGTTTTGTTATCTATTAAAAACCACAAAAAAGTTACTTGTTTATTTGTTTCTCTTATATAAAAAATACCAAAAAGAAAGGAGCCATGACTAATGAAGTTAATTTTATAGCTCGTAATCCTTATAATCCTGCTTGGAAGAGTCAAAACTTAGGCTCAAATTTTTGAAAATAATACTCTAATACTGCATGTCCTCCTTACAGTAACAATTATGATAACCATAGTGGACCAAATCGTGGCAATCTCTCTTTTGAAAATAGTGCTAGAACTTTCATGCAACCTCAAACTGAGCAAACTAATATGCTTGTTAAAATCATATAGAACCATGAGACTAGTGTTGGAAAATTATCTATCCAGGGGATTACAAGTAAAAACGATGTACCAAGATCACCGTGGAGGCACAATTGGGCAAACAAGCTGATATACAAGCGCTCATACTTGGAAAATTCGCTAGAAAGCCCGAGCCAAACCTAGTGGAAGACATCAAGATGATGAGGGTACAAAATAAAGATGAGAAGCCTAAAGAGCTAGATTATAGCAATGCGCCATCACAATATTATACAATGGAAGATCTATTGAATATGATCACCGTAAAGAATTCATGTATAGAATAAGGTAATGATGCTACATACCAACAATTTATAAAAGAAGTAGCTAAAGTGCGTGAACTAGAAATGGAGTATAAGAAACTACCTGATAAGCTTCTAGCTAAGCTAGATGATATTTTTGATCCCACTATTAAAATTAAAATTGGGATTAATGAGATAGCTGCTCTTTGTAATCTTGGTGCAAGTGTCTCAACAATTTCCAATAGTCTGTTCGATTAGTTAAACTTAGGGCCATTTACAACTACTAGAATGAGACTCCATCTTGCTGATTAAACCTATAAATAAGTTGTTGGGATAAAACAAAATATAGTTGTTGAGATTAAAGGATGTCCCGATCTTATTGATCTTGTTGTAGTAGACATGCCTGAAGATCCCATAGAACCTATAATTCTAGGTAGGACATTCCTAAGAACTATTAAAGCTTTGATTAATCTACATGAAGGGAATGTGAGCATTGGACTACCATTGGGAGATCCCTTTAGATTACACTTCCCTAGGATGATGAAGGGAGTGTGATCCAAGCCTAATGACGATGATGGTGTAATCACTTTAAAAGTTAATTAATTAGGAGTGGGTGTCCCACTTGCAAATCCTAAATAATCACCATCTACATCAAGCTAATTGACCTTAACTAGAAGCGCTTCATGGGAGGTAACCCATGTGAAATAAAGTTTTTAATCTCGTGTTTGCTTTGTTTTGTTTTTATTTTGGTTTTGTTTTGTTTAGTTTTTTAATAAGGATTGTTACAGAAGGTCCTTTGAAGAGAGGAGAAGAAATGAAGGTAATCCTCGATCTATTATTTTTCCTAACACATGGCCATAAGGTACTAGTGTTTTTATAAAGTTTATTTGCTGTCATTCTTTTGTTGCTTAGATGTGCAAAGGTGCACAACTCTACTAACTTGATGTCTTAAGTCTTTTAAGCTTACAGAGAGCTTAACGAGCATTGGTACGACCGGAGGCAACCATACCACGATCCCGTACCACATCATGCCACAAGAAAATGAGAACTTCGACTTTTTGCTAATTGACACGGTGCATTTAACAACCACTGGTACGATCGGAGAGGACCGTACCATCCACCCATACCGTACCACGAGCAAAACATCAAGTTTGAGGAAGTGTACAAATGAGTTAACGATCATTAGTATGGGCGCGGGCAACCGTACCACGCGCCCATACTGTGTGCACCACTAGGGGATCCATCGACCCCATGGTAAGTCACTTGGTACACGCGGGATCCAGCCGTACCGCCTGACCGTACCGCATACTCGTCCACGACATGAACCTAGGGAGAGTTAAACGTAAAATTCCTATATCACAAATTTCTCTTTCTTCTTCCTCCAAACTCCAAACCACCTGCATTGGATCTTCAATTCTGCTTGTTCTTTCTTTGATTCCTCACTCTCAATCAATCTAAGGTATGTTTCTCCTCTGATCCCCAACTTATTTGCATCAAAACCTTGCTCAATCCTTCACCATTATCAATCTATACTTAGGTCTTGTTATTGAGATAATCTTGATTATGAGCTTGTTTAGTTTGTTTTTAGAGGAGATTATTTTGTAAAAAGTGTATAGGATCACTTATGCTATGTTTCTTTTGGAACAACATTTTAATTAGCTTAATTTTTTATATAAATATGAGGAGCCATACACGTGCAGTGGTTGCAGAACAAGACGTACCACCCATTGATACGTTAACCCCCGAGTGATTTGGCATTGCGTTCACCGAGGAGTTTCATCTCACTCGTTTCAACCGTCTCAAGCACTGAGAAATCAAGTCCACGAAGTGGATGTATCCTTATATCCTCAACCGACTGGTCGTTCATTGCGATTTTGATTTAGTTTGCAACAATGTTGTTTTATATCACTTTTTCTTTCAGGACACTTCCACATATCATCGCTTGACACTTGAGTTCCTCAGTACCTTGTCGCATATGGTGGGTTGACACTACTACTCCGAGGAGCATATGCCGGGAGTTGACCGCATCAATTTCCGCCTTATGAATCATGAGTATACCTTAACCCTCGAACAATGGGCTCATTATTTTGGGTTTTCTAACAACACACTGACATATGCTCCACCACCTTTGTCCTTGATCCCTCACCCTTGGACTACTTTAATATAATAAGAATCCGCGGAAACATTCCCAAGGGAAACCAAATTGATCACCCTGCTATTTTTATTGTTTCTGTGTTATTGCTAACACTTTGCAGGCACGTGGTGAGTTTACTAGAGTTAATCAGGAGGATATGATGATCCTCACAAGAGCTGTTCTCCCAAACTGTAATTTGACGCCCAATTTGGGTGCCCTTCTATTGTTTTATCTTAATCATCAAGCCCTTCAATATTGTGGTCCCATATGTGGAGAAGGAGTTGTCACCATTCTTGCATGTGCACTTCCCGTCAACCTAGGTAATATCCAACTGTTGGCAGGAGACCGTCATCTCGGTTTTGCGACTCTAAGAGCTTGTGGTATGATTTCTAAATCCAATGGTATATACTTTCTTGATATACCTGGGGTGAATCACTTGATCCCATCTCCTTTTCTTAATAGTTTGTTCTCTATCTAGGAGAAAGTGATTTTGACTTGAGTTTTAATACTATTATGAAAGTGATTTTGCTTCAATACTATTAGGAAAGTGATTTTGACTTGAGTTTTAAAGGAACACATCCCCATAAGGAAGAGAAATATGAAGTCACTCATGAGAGGTATGTCCTATGTCTCCCATTTTAGAAGTTTAAATTGTTCAACTTAGTTAGTTGATTTGCTAAGTTGCTATGTTAGTGGGAGTAATTCAAAATAGTTAGAGTAAAGATTTTTATTTGCATGAGTAATTAGTTGTGGAAGATTTTGGGCTCCGGGCTCGTCTAAGGGGGGAAGTCCCTGTTCCGGCACTAGAGAGTAGGATATTGTCACTCCCCTTGTGACCCAACAAGGTTTTACATCATCCTATGACCTAAAAAACACAAAACAAGAGAGGGCTACACCGGGCTACCCTCTCAGAAGAAAGTCTAGGGGGTAGATGATCCGAGGCCCACGGGTCAGGGTTCCGTAGGAAACCGCGCTCCGGGGCATCGAAACACCTCAAGGACTTGCATATGGCCCTACAACATGCATGATAGTGTGGTTCTATGTTGAAACATACAAAACCTAATCCCCGGGTGCATGTGTCCCCCTTCGCAGGCATGCACTGTAACCTAAAAGCAAGGGTTCCGGGCTCGTCTAAGGGGGGAAGTCCCTATTCCGGCACTAGAGAGTATGATATTGTCACTCCCCTTGTGACCCAACATGGTTTTACATCATCCTATGACCTAAACAAACACAAAACAAGATAGGGCTACACCGGGCTACCCCCGTCAGAAGAAAGTCTAGGGGTAGATGATCCGAGGCCCACGGGTCAGGGTTCTGCAGGAAACCGCGGTCCGGGGCATCGAAACACCTCAAGGACTCGCATGTGGCCCTAGCACATGCATGAAAGTGTGGTGCTATGTTGAAACATACAAAACCTAGTCCCCGGGTGCATGTGTCCCCCTTCGCAGGCATGCACTGTAACCTAAAAGCAAGGGTTCCGGGCTCGTCTAAGGGGGAAGTCCCTGTTCCGGCACTAGAGAGTAGGATATTATCACTCCCCTTGTGACCCAACATGGTTTTACATCATCCTATGACCTAAACAAACACAAAACAAGAGAGGGCTACACCGGGCTACCCCCGTCAGAAGAAAGTCTAGGGGGTAGACGATCCGAGGCCCACGGGTCAGGGTTCCGCAGGAAACCGCGCTCCGGGGCATCGAAACACCTCAAGGACTTGCATGTGGCCCTAGCACATGCATGAAAGAGTGTGGTGATATGTTGAAACATACAAAACCTAGTCCCCGGGTGCATGTGTCCCCCTTCGCAGGCATGCACTATAACCTAAAAGCAAGGGTTCCGGGCACGTCTAAGGGGGAAAGTCCCTGTTCCGGCACTAGAGAGTAGGATATTATCACTCCCCTTGTGACCCAACATCGTTTTACATCATCCTATGACCTAAACAAACCCAAAACAAGAGAGGGCTACACCGGGCTACCCCCGTAAGAAGAAAGTCTAGGGGGTAGACGATCCGAGGCCCACGGGTCAGGGTTCAGCAGGAAACCGCGCTCTGGGGCATCGAAACACCTCAAGGACTTGCATGTGGCCCTAGCACATGCATGAAAGTGTGGTGATATGTTCAAACATACAAAACCTAGTCCCCGGGTGCATGTGTCCCCCTTCGCAGGCATGCACTGTAACTTAAAAGCAAGGGTTCCGGGCTCGTCTAAGCGGGAAAGTCCCTGTTCCGGCACTAGAGAGTAGGACATCATCACTCCCCTTGTGACCCAGCATGGTTTTACATCATCCTATGACCTAAACAAACACAAAACAAGAGAGGGCTACACCGGGCTACCCCCGTCAGAAGAACGTCTAGGGGGTAGACGATCCGAGGCCCACGGGTTAGGGTTCCGCAGGAAACCGCGCTCCGGGGCATCGAAACACCTCAAGAACATGCATGTGGCCCTAGCACATGCATGAAAGTGTGGTGCTATGTTGAAACATACAAAACCTAGTCCCCGGGTGCATGTGTCCCCCTTCGCAGGGATGCACTGTAACCTAAAAGCAAGGGTTCCGGGCTCGTCTAAGGGGGAAAGTCCCTGTTCCGGCACTAGAGAGTAGGATATTATCACTCCCCTTGTAACCCAACATGGTTTTACATCATCATATGACCTAAACAAACAAAAAACAAGAGAGGGCTACACCGGGATACCCCCGTCAGAAGAAAGTCTAGGGGGTAGACGATCCGAGGCCCACGGGTCAGGGTTCAGCAGGAAACCGCGCTCCGGGGCATCGAAACACCTCAAGGACTTGCATGTGGCCCTAGCACATGCATGAAAGTGTGGTGATATGTTGAAACATACAAAACCTAGTCCCCGGGTGCATGTGTCCCCCTTCGCAGGCATGCACTGTAACCTAAAAGCAAGGGTTCCGGGCTCGTCTAAGGGGGAAAGTCCCTGTTCCGGCACTAGAGAGTAGGATATTATCACTCCCCTTGTGACCCAACATGGTTTTACATCATCCTATGACCTAAACAAACACAAAACAAGAGAGGGCTACACCGGGCTACCCCCGTCAGAAGAAAGTCTAGGGGTAGATGATCTGAGGCCCACGGGTCAGGGTTCCGCAGGAAACCGCGCTCCGGGGCATCGAAACACCTCAAGAACATGCATGTGGCCCTAGCACATGCATGAAAGTGTGGTGCTATGTTGAAACATACAAAACCTAGTCCCCGGGTGCATGTGTCCCTCTTCGCAGGCATGCACTGTAACCTAAAAGCAAGGGTTCTGGGCTCGTCTAAGGGGGGAAGTCCCTGTTCCGGCACTAGAGAGTAGGATATTGTCACTCCCCTTGTGACCCAACATGGTTTTACATCATCCTATGACCTAAACAAACACAAAACAAGAGAGGGCTACACCGGGCTACCCGCGTCAGAAGAAAGTCTAGGGGGTAGACGATCCGAGGCCCACGGGTCAGGGTTCTGCAGGAAACCGCGGTCCGGGGCATCGAAACACCTCAAGGACTTGCATATGGCCCTAGAACATGCATTATAGTGTGGTGCTATGTTGAAACATACAAAACCTAATCCCCGGGTGCATGTGTCCCCCTTCACAGGCATGCACTGTAACCTAAAAGCAAGGTTTCCGGGCTCGTCTAAGGGGGGAAGTCCCTATTCCGGCACTAGAGAGTATGATATTGTCACTCCCCTTGTGACCCAACATGGTTTTACATCATCCTATGACCTAAACAAACACAAAACAAGAGAGGGCTACACCGGGCTACCCCCGTCAGAAGAAAGTCTAGGGGTAGATGATCCGAGGCCCACGGGTCAGGGTTCTGCAGGAAACCGCGGTCCGGGGCATCGAAACACCTCAAGGACTTGCATGTGGCCCTAGCACATGCATGAAAGTGTGGTGATATGTTGAAACATACAAAACCTAGTCCCCGGGTGCATGTGTCCCCCTTCGCAGGCATGCACTGTAACCTAAAAGCAAGGGTTCCGGGCTCGTCTAAGGGGGAAAGTCCCTGTTCCGGCACTAGAGAGTAGGATATTATCACTCCCCTTGTGACCCAACATGGTTTTACATCATCCTATGACCTAAACAAACACAAAACAAGAGAGGGCTACACCGGGCTACCCCCGTCAGAAGAAAGTCTAGGGGGTAGACGATCCGAGGCCCACGGGTCAGGGTTCTGCAGGAAACCGCGGTCCGGGGCATCGAAACACCTCAAGAACATGCATGTGGCCCTAGCACATGCATGAAAGTGTGGTGCTATGTTGAAACATAAAAAACCTAGTCCCCGGGTGCATGTGTCCCCCTTCGCAAGCATGCACTATAACCTAAAAGCAAGGTTTCTGGGCTCGTCTAAGGGGGGAAGTCCCTATTCCGGCACTAGAGAGTATGATATTGTCACTCCCCTTGTGACCCAACATGGTTTTACATCATCCTATGACCTAAACAAACACAAAACAAGAGAAGGCTACACCGGGCTACCCCCGTCAGAAGAAAGTCTAGGGGTAGATGATCCGAGGCCCACGGGTCAGGGTTCTGCAGGAAACCGCGGTCCGGGGCATCGAAACACCTCAAGGACTCGCATGTGGCCCTAGCACATGCATGAAAGTGTGGTGCTATGTTGAAACATACAAAACCTAGTCCCTGGGTGCATGTGTCCCCCTTCGCAGGCATGCACTGTAACCTAAAAGCAAGGGTTCCGGGCTCGTCTAAGGGGGAAAGTCCCTGTTCCGGCACTAGAGAGTAGGATATCATCACTCCCCTTGTGACCCAGCATGGTTTTACATCATCCTATGACCTAAACAAACACAAAACAATAGAGGGATACTTCGGGCTACCCCCGTCAGAAGAAAGTCTAGGGGGTAGACGATCCGAGGCCCACGGGTCAGGGTTCCGCAGGAAACCGCGCTCCGGGGCATCGAAACACCTCAAGAACATGCATGTGGCCCTAGCACATGCATGAAAGTGTGGTGCTATGTTGAAACATACAAAAGCTAGTCCCCGGGTGCATGTGTCCCCCTTCGCAGGCATGCACTGTAACCTAAAAACAAGGGTTCCGGGCTCGTCTAAGGGGGGAAGTCCCTGTTCCGGCACTAGAGAGTAGGATATTGTCACTCCCCTTGTGACCCAACAAGGTTTTACATCATCCTATGACCTAAAAAAACACAAAACAAGAGAGGGCTACACCGGGCTACCCCCGTAAGAAGAAAGTCTAGGGGGTAGACGATCCGAGGCCCACGGGTCAGGGTTCAGCAGGAAACCGAGCTCCGGGGCATCGAAACACCTCAAGGACTTGCATGTGGCCCTAGCACATGCATGAAAGTGTGGTGATATGTTCAAACATACAAAACCTAGTCCCCGGATGCATGTGTCCCCCTTCGCAGGCATGCACTGTAACCTAAAAGCAAGGGTTCCGGGCTCGTCTAAGCGGGAAAGTCCCTGTTCCGGCACTAGAGAGTAGGATATTATCACTCCCCTTGTGACCCAACATGGTTTTACATCATCCTATGACCTAAACAAACACAAAACAAGAGAGGGCTACACCGGGCTACCCGCGTCAGAAGAAAGTCTAGGGGGTAGACGATCCGAGGCCCATGGGTCAGGGTTCTGCAGGAAACCGCGGTCCGGGGCATCGAAACACCTCAAGGACTCGCATGTGGCCCTAGCACATGCATGAAAGTGTGGTGCTATGTTGAAACATACAAAACCTAGTCCCCGGGTGCATGTGTCCCCCTTCGCAGGCATGCACTGTAACCTAAAAGCAAGGGTTCCGGGCTCGTCTAAGGGGGAAAGTCCCCGTTCCGGCACTAGAGAGTAGGATATTATCACTCCCCTTGTGACCCAACATGGTTTTACATTATCCTATGACCTAAACAAACACAAAACAAGATAGGGCTACACCGGGATACCCCCGTCAGAAGAAAGTCTAGGGGGTAGACGATCCGAGGCCCACGGGTCAAGGTTCCGCAGGAAACCGCGCTCCGGGGCATCGAAACACCTCAAGGACTTGCATGTGGCCCTAGCACATGCATGAAAGTGTGGTGATATGTTGAAACATACAAAACCTAGTCCCCGGGTGCATGTGTCCCCCTTCGCAGGCATGCACTGTAACCTAAAAGCAAGGGTTCCGGGCACGTCTAAGGGGGAAAGTCCCTGTTCCGGCACTAGAGAGTAGGATATTATCACTCCCCTTGTGACCCAACATGGTTTTACATCATACTATGACCTAAACAAACACAAAACAAGAGAGGGCTACACCGGGCTACCCCCATCAGAAGAAAGTCTAGGGGGTAGACGATCCGAGGCCCTCGGGTGAGGGTTCCGCAGGAAACCGCGCTCCGGGGCATCGAAACACCTCAAGAACATGCATGTGGCCCTAGCACATGCATGAAAGTGTGGTGCTATGTTGAAACATAGAAAACCTAGTCCCCGGGTGCATGTGTCCCCCTTCGCAGGCATGCACTGTAACCTAAAAGCAAGGGTTCCGGGCTCGTCTAAGGGGGGAAGTCCCTGTTCCGGCACTAGAGAGTAGGATATTGTCACTCCCCTTGTGACCCAACAAGGTTTTACATCATCCTATGACCTAAAAAACACAAAACAAGAGAGGGCTACACCGGGCTACCCTCGTCAGAAGAAAGTCTAGGGGGTAGATGATCCGAGGCCCACGGGTCAGGGTTCTGCAGGAAACCGCGGTCCGGGGCATCGAAACACCTCAAGGACTCGCATGTGGCCCTAGCACATGCATGAAAGTGTGGTGCTATGTTGAAACATACAAAACCTAGTCCCCGGGTGCATGTGTCCCCCTTCGCAGGCATGCACTGTAACCTAAAAGCAAGGGTTCCGGGCTCGTCTAAGGGGGAAAGTCCCCGTTCCGGCACTAGAGAGTAGGATATTATCACTCCCCTTGTGACCCAACATGGTTTTACATCATCCTATGACCTAAACAAACACAAAACAAGAGAGGGCTACACCGGGCTACCCCCGTCAGAAGAAAGTCTAGGGGATAGACGATCCGAGGCCCACGGGTCAGGGTTCCGCAGGAAACCGCGCTCCGGGCATCGAAACACCTCAAGGACTTGCATGTGGCCCTAGCACATGCATGAAAGTGTGGTGATATGTTGAAACATACAAAACCTAGTCCCCGGGTGCATGTGTCCCCCTTCGCAGGCATGCACTGTAACCTAAAAGCAAGGGTTCCAGGCACGTCTAAGGGGGAAAGTCCCTGTTCCGGCACTAGAGAGTAGGATATTATCACTCCCCTTGTGACCCAACATGGTTTTACATCATCCTATGACCTAAACAAACACAAAACAAGAGAGGGCTACACCGGGCTACCCCCATCAGAAGAAAGTCTAGGGGGTAGACTATCCGAGGCCCACGGGTCAGGGTTCCGCAGGAAACCACGCTCCGGGGCATCGAAACACCTCAAGAACATGCATGTGGCCCTAGCACATGCATGAAAGTGTGGTGCTATGTTGAAACATAGAAAACCTAGTCCCCGGGTGCATGTGTCCCCCTTCGCAGGCATGCACTTTAACCTAAAAGCAAGGGTTCCGGGCTCGTCTAAGGGGGGAAGTCCCTATTCCGGCACTAGAGAGTATGATATTGTCACTCCCCTTGTGACCCAACATGGTTTTACATCATCCTATGACCTAAACAAACACAAAACAAGAGAGGGCTACACCGGGCTACCCCCGTCAGAAGAAAGTCTAGGGGTAGATGATCCGAGGCCCACGGGTCAGGGTTCTGCAGGAAACCGCCGTCCGGGGCATCGAAACACCTCAAGGACTCGCATGTGGCCCTAGCACATGCATGAAAGTGTGGTGCTATGTTGAAACATACAAAACCTAGTCCCCGGGTGCATGTGTCCCCCTTCGCAGGCATGCACTGTAACCTAAAAGCAAGGGTTCCGGGCTCGTCTAAGGGGGAAAGTCCCTGTTCCGGCACTAGAGAGTAGGATATCATCACTCCCCTTGTGACCCAGCATGGTTTTACATCATCCTATGACCTAAACAAACACAAAACAATAGAGGGCTACTTCGGGCTACCCCCGTCAGAAGAAAGTCTAGGGGGTAGACGATCCGAGGCCCACGGGTCAGGGTTCCGCAGGAAACCGCGCTCCGGGGCATCGAAACACCTCAAGAACATGCATGTGGCCCTAGCACATGCATGAAAGTGTGGTGCTATGTTGAAACATACAAAAGCTAGTCCCCGGGTGCATGTGTCCCCCTTCGCAGGCATGCACTGTAACCTAAAAGCAAGGGTTCCGGGCTCGTCTAAGGGGGGAAGTCCCTGTTCCGGCACTAGAGAGTAGGATATTCTCACTCCCCTTGTGACCCAACAAGGTTTTACATCATCCTATGACCTAAAAAAACACAAAACAAGAGAGGGCTACACCGGGCTACCCCCGTAAGAAGAAAGTCTAGGGGGTAGACGATCCGAGGCCCACGGGTCAGGGTTCAGCAGGAAACCGAGCTCCGGGGCATCGAAACACCTCAAGGACTTGCATGTGGCCCTAGCACATGCATGAAAGTGTGGTGATATGTTCAAACATACAAAACCTAGTCCCCGGATGCATGTGTCCCCCTTCGCAGGCATGCACTGTAACCTAAAAGCAAGGGTTCCGGGCTCGTCTAAGGGGGAAAGTCCCTGTTCCGGCACTAGAGAGTAGGATATTATCACTCCCCTTGTGACCCAACATGGTTTTACATCATCCTATGACCTAAACAAACACAAAACAAGAGAGGGCTACACCGGGCTACCCGCGTCAGAAGAAAGTCTAGGGGGTAGACGATCCGAGGCCCATGGGTCAGGGTTCTGCAGGAAACCGCGGTCCGGGGCATCGAAACACCTCAAGGACTCGCATGTGGCCCTAGCACATGCATGAAAGTGTGGTGCTATGTTGAAACATACAAAACCTAGTCCCCGGGTGCATGTGTCCCCCTTCGCAGGCATGCACTGTAACGTAAAAGCAAGGGTTCCGGGCTCGTCTAAGCGGGAAAGTCCCTGTTCCGGCACTAGAGAGTAGGATATTATCACTCCCCTTGTGACCCAACATGGTTTTACATCATCCTATGACCTAAACAAACACAAAACAAGAGAGGGCTACACCGGGCTACCCCCATCAGAAGAAAGTCTAGGGGGTAGACGATCCGAGGCCCTCGGGTCAGGGTTCCGCAGGAAACCGCGCTCCGGGGCATCGAAACACCTCAAGAACATGCATGTGGCCCTAGCACATGCATGAAAGTGTGGTGCTATGTTGAAATATAGAAAACCTAGTCCCCGGGTGCATGTGTCCCCCTTCGCAGGCATGCACTGTAACCTAAAAGCAAGGGTTCCGGGCTCGTCTAAGGGGGGAAGTCCCTGTTCCGGCACTAGAGAGTAGGATATTGTCACTCCCCTTGTGACCCAACAAGGTTTTACATCATCCTATGACCTAAAAAACACAAAACAAGAGAGGGCTACACCGGGCTACCCTCGTCAGAAGAAAGTCTAGGGGGTAGATGATCCGAGGCCCACGGGTCAGGGTTCTGCAGGAAACCGCGGTCCGGGGCATCGAAACACCTCAAGGACTCGCATGTGGCCCTAGCACATGCATGAAAGTGTGGTGCTATGTTGAAACATACAAAACCTAGTCCCCGGGTGCATGTGTCCCCCTTCGCAGGCATGCACTGTAACCTAAAAGCAAGGGTTCCGGGCTCGTCTAAGGGGGAAAGTCCCCGTTCCGGCACTAGAGAGTAGGATATTATCACTCCCCTTGTGACCCAACATGGTTTTACATCATCCTATGACCTAAACAAACACAAAACAAGAGAGGGCTACACCGGGCTACCCCCGTCAGAAGAAAGTCTAGGGGATAGACGATCTGAGGCCCACGGGTCAGGGTTCCGCAGGAAACCGCGCTCCGGGCATCGAAACACCTCAAGGACTTGCATGTGGCCCTAGCACATGCATGAAAGTGTGGTGATATGTTGAAACATACAAAATCTAGTCCCCGGGTGCATGTGTCCCCCTTCGCAGGCATGCACTGTAACCTAAAAGCAAGGGTTCCAGGCACGTCTAAGGGGGAAAGTCCCTGTTCCGGCACTAGAGAGTAGGATATTATCACTCCCCTTGTGACCCAACATGGTTTTACATCATCCTATGACCTAAACAAACACAAAACAAGAGAGGGCTACACCGGGCTACCCCCATCAGAAGAAAGTCTAGGGGGTAGACTATCCGAGGCCCACGGGTCAGGGTTCCGCAGGAAACCACGCTCCGGGGCATCGAAACACCTCAAGAACATGCATGTGGCCCTAGCACATGCATGAAAGTGTGGTGCTATGTTGAAACATAGAAAACCTAGTCCCCGGGTGCATGTGTCCCCCTTCGCAGGCATGCACTTTAACCTAAAAGCAAGGGTTCCGGGCTCGTCTAAGGGGGGAAGTCCCTATTCCGGCACTAGAGAGTATGATATTGTCACTCCCCTTGTGACCCAACATGGTTTTACATCATCCTATGACCTAAACAAACACAAAACAAGAGAGGGCTACACCGGGCTACCCCCGTCAGAAGAAAGTCTAGGGGTAGATGATCCGAGGCCCACGGGTCAGGGTTCTGCAGGAAACCGCCGTCCGGGGCATCGAAACACCTCAAGGACTCGCATGTGGCCCTAGCACATGCATGAAAGTGTGGTGCTATGTTGAAACATACAAAACCTAGTCCCCGGGTGCATGTGTCCCCCTTCGCAGGCATGCACTGTAACCTAAAAGCAAGGGTTCCGGGCTCGTCTAAGGGGGAAAGTCCCTGTTCCGGCACTAGAGAGTAGGATATCATCACTCCCCTTGTGACCCAGCATGGTTTTACATCATCCTATAACCTAAACAAACACAAAACAAGAGAGGGCTACATCGGGCTACCCCCGTCAGAAGAAAGTCTAGGGGGTAGACGATCCGAGGCCCACGGGTCAGGGTTCCGCAGGAAACCGCGCTCCGGGGCATCGAAACACCTCAAGAACATGCCTGTGGCCCTAGCACATGCATGAAAGTGTGGTGCTATGTTGAAACATACAAAAGCTAGTCCCCGGGTGCATGTGTCCCCCTTCGCAGGCATGCACTGTAACCTAAAAGCAAGGGTTCCGGGCTCGTCTAAGGGGGGAAGTCCCTGTTCCGGCACTAGAGAGTAGGATATTGTCACTCCCCTTGTGACCCAACAAGGTTTTACATCATCCTATGACCTAAAAAAACACAAAACAAGAGAGGGCTACACCGGGATACCCCCGTAAGAAGAAAGTCTAGGGGGTAGACGATCCGAGGCCCACGGGTCAGGGTTCAGCAGGAAACCGAGCTCCGGGGCATCGAAACACCTCAAGGACTTGCATGTGGCCCTAGCACATGCATGAAAGTGTGGTGATATGTTCAAACATACAAAACCTAGTCCCCGGATGCATGTGTCCCCCTTCGCAGGCATGCACTGTAACCTAAAAGCAAGGGTTCCGGGCTCGTCTAAGGGGGAAAGTCCCTGTTCCGGCACTAGAGAGTAGGATATTATCACTCCCCTTGTGACCCAACATGGTTTTACATCATCCTATGACCTAAACAAACACAAAACAAGAGAGGGCTACACCGGGCTACCCGCGTCAGAAGAAAGTCTAGGGGGTAGACGATCCGAGGCCCACGGGTCAGGGTTCTGCAGGAAACCGCGGTCCGGGGCATCGAAACACCTCAAGGACTCGGATGTGGCCCTAGCACATGCATGAAAGTGTGGTGCTATGTTGAAACATACAAAACCTAGTCCCCGGGTGCATGTGTCCCCCTTCGCAGGCATGCACTGTAACCTAAAAGCAAGGGTTCCGGGCTCGTCTAAGGGGGAAAGTCCCAGTTCCGGCACTAGAGAGTAGGATATTATCACTCCCCTTGTGACCCAACATGGTTTTACATCATCCTATGACCTAAACAAACACAAAACAAGATAGGGCTACACCGGGATACCCCCGTCAGAAGAAAGTCTAGGGGGTAGACGATCCGAGGCCCACGGGTCAAGGTTCCGCAGGAAACCGCGCTCCGGGGCATCGAAACACCTCAAGGACTTGCATGTGGCCCTAGCACATGCATGAAAGTGTGGTGATATGTTGAAACATACAAAACCTAGTCCCTGGGTGCATGTGTCCCCCTTCGCAGGCATGCACTGTAACCTAAAAGCAAGGGTTCCGGGCACGTCTAAGGGGGAAAGTCCCTGTTCCGGCACTAGAGAGTAGGATATTGTCACTCCCCTTGTGACCCAACATGGTTTTACATCATACTATGACCTAAGCAAACACAAAACAAGAGAGGGCTACACCGGGCTACCCCCATCAGAAGAAAGTCTAGGGGGTAGACGATCCGAGGCCCACGGGTCAGG
The DNA here is from genome assembly GCA_916181665.1 of Avena sativa. Lineage (NCBI taxonomy): Eukaryota > Viridiplantae > Streptophyta > Magnoliopsida > Poales > Poaceae > Avena > Avena sativa. The sequence goes on along the minus strand of OV702289.1, from coordinate 130,527,068 downwards.
GTTCCGCAGGAAACCGCGCTCCGGGGCATCGAAACACCTCAAGAACATGCATGTGTCCCTAGCACATGCATGAAAGTGTGGTGCTATGTTGAAACATAGAAAACCTAGTCCCCGGGTGCATGTGTCCCCCTTCGCAGGCATGCACTGTAACCTAAAAGCAAGGGTTCCGGGCTCGTCTAAGGGGGGAAGTCCCTGTTCCGGCACTAGAGAGTAGGATATTGTCACTCCCCTTGTGACCCAACAAGGTTTTACATCATCCTATGACCTAAAAAACACAAAACAAGAGAGGGCTACACCGGGCTACCCTCGTCAGAAGAAAGTCTAGGGGGTAGATGATCCGAGGCCCACGGGTCAGGGTTCTGCAGGAAACCGCGGTCCGGGGCATCGAAACACCTCAAGGACTCGCATGTGGCCCTAGCACATGCATGAAAGTGTGGTGCTATGTTGAAACATACAAAACCTAGTCCCCGGGTGCATGTGTCCCCCTTCGCAGGCATGCACTGTAACCTAAAAGCAAGGGTTCCGGGCTCGTCTAAGGGGGGTAGTCCCTGTTCCGGCACTAGAGAGTAGCATATTGTCACTCCCCTTGTGACCCAACAAGGTTTTACATCATCCGATGACCTAAAAAAACACAAAACAAGAGAGGGCTACACCGGGCTACCCCCGTCAGAAGAAAGTCTAGGGGATAGACGATCCGAGGCCCACGGGTCAGGGTTCCGCAGGAAACCGCGCTCCGGGGCATCGAAACACCTCAAGGACTTGCATGTGGCCCTAGCACATGCATGAAAGTGTGGTGATATGTTGAAACATACAAAACCTAGTACCCGGGTGCATGTGTCCCCCTTCGCAGGCATGCACTGTAACCTAAAAGCAAGGGTTCCGGTCACGTCTCAGGGGGAAAGTCCCTGTTCCGGCACTAGAGAGTAGGATATTATCACTCCCCTTGTGACCCAACATGGTTTTACATCATCCTATGACCTAAACAAACACAAAACAAGAGAGGGCTACACCGGGCTACCCCCGTCAGAAGAAAGTCTAGGGGGTAGACGATCCGAGGCCCACTGGTCAGGGTTCCGCAGGAAACCGCGCTCCGGGGCATCGAAACACCTCAAGAACATGCATGTGGCCCTAGCACATGCATGAAAGTGTGGTGCTATGTTGAAACATAAAAAACCTAGTCCCCGGGTGCATGTGTCCTCCTTCGCAGGCATGCACTGTAACCTAAAAGCAAGGTTTCCGGGCTCGTCTAAGGGGGGAAGTCCCTATTCCGGCACTAGAGAGTATGATATTGTCACTCCCCTTGTGACCCAACATGGTTTTACATCATCCTATGACCTAAACAAACACAAAACAAGAGAAGGCTACACCGGGCTACCCCCGTCAGAAGAAAGTCTAGGGGTAGATGATCCGAGGCCCACGGGTCAGGGTTCTGCAGGAAACCGCGGTCCGGGGCATCGAAACACCTCAAGGACTCGCATGTGGCCCTAGCACATGCATGAAAGTGTGGTGCTATGTTGAAACATACAAAACCTAGTCCCTGGGTGCATGTGTCCCCCTTCGCAGGCATGCACTGTAACCTAAAAGCAAGGGTTCCGGGCTCGTCTAAGGGGGAAAGTCCCTGTTCCGGCACTAGAGAGTAGGATATCATCACTCCCCTTGTGACCCAGCATGGTTTTACATCATCCTATGACCTAAACAAACACAAAACAATAGAGGGCTACTTCGGGCTACCCCCGTCAGAAGAAAGTCTAGGGGGTAGACGATCCGAGGCCCACGGGTCAGGGTTCCGCAGGAAACCGCGGTCCGGGGCATCGAAACACCTCAAGAACATGCATGTGGCCCTAGCACATGCATGAAAGTGTGGTGCTATGTTGAAACATACAAAAGCTAGTCCCCGGGTGCATGTGTCCCCCTTCGCAGGCATGCACTGTAACCTAAAAACAAGGGTTCCGGGCTCGTCTAAGGGGGAAAGTCCCTGTTCCGGCACTAGAGAGTAGGATATTATCACTCCCCTTGTGACCCAACAAGGTTTTACATCATCCTATGACCTAAACAAACACAAAACAAGAGAGGGCTACACCGGGCTACCCCCGTCAGAAGAAAGTCTAGGGGTAGACGATCCGAGGCCCACGGGTCAGGGTTCCGCAGGAAACCGCGCTCCGGGGCATCGAAACACCTCAAGGACTTGCATGTGGCCCTAGAACATGCATGATAGTGTGGTGCTATGTTGAAACATACAAAACCTAGTCCTCGGGTGCATGTGTCCCCCTTCGCAGGCATGCACTGTAACCTAAAAGCAAGGGTTCCGGGCACGTCTAAGGGGGAAAGTCCCTGTTCCGGCACTAGAGAGTAGGATATTATCACTCCCCTTGTGACCCAACATGGTTTTACATCATCCTATGATCTAAACAAACACAAAACAAGAGAGGGCTACACCGGGCTACCCCCGTCAGAAGAAAGTCTAGGGGGTAGACGATCCGAGGCCCACGGGTCAGGGTTCTGCAGGAAACCGCGGTCCGGGGCATCGAAACACCTCAAGAACATGCATGTGGCTCTAGCACATGCATGAAAGTGTGGTGCTATGTTGAAACATACAAAACCTAGTCCCCGGGTGCATGTGTCCCCCTTCGCAGGCATGCACTGTAACCTAAAAGCAAGGGTTCTGGGCTCGTCTAAGGGGGGAAGTCCCTGTTCCGGCACTAGAGAGTAGGATATTATCACTCCCCTTGTGACCCAACATGGTTTTACATCATCCTATGACCTAAACAAACACAAAACAAGAGAGGGCTACACCGGGCTACCCCCGTCAGAAGAAAGTCTAGGGGTAGACGATCCGAGGCCCACGGGTCAGGGTTCCGCAGGAAACCGCGCTCCGGGGCATCGAAACACCTCAAGGACTTGCATGTGGCCCTAGAACATGCATGAAAGTGTGGTGCTATGTTGAAACATACAAAACCTAGTCCCCGGGTGCATGTGTCCCCCTTCGCAGGCATGCACTATAACCTAAAAGCAAGGGTTCTGGGCTCGTCTAAGGGGGGAAGTCCCTGTTCCGGCACTAGAGAGTAGGATATTATCACTCCCCTTGTGACCCAACATGGTTTTACATCATCCTATGACCTAAACAAACACAAAACAAGAGAGGGCTACACCGGGCTACCCCCGTCAGAAGAAAGTCTAGGGGGTAGACGATCCGAGGCCCACTGGTCAGGGTTCCGCAGGAAACCGCGCTCCGGGGCATCGAAACACCTCAAGAACATGCATGTGGCCCTAGCACATGCATGAAAGTGTGGTGCTATGTTGAAACATAGAAAACCTAGTCCCCGGGTGCATGTGTCCTCCTTCGCAGGCATGCACTGTAACCTAAAAGCAAGGGTTCCGGGCTCGTCTAAGGGGGGTAGTCCCTGTTCCGGCACTAGAGAGTAGGATATTGTCACTCCCCTTGTGACCCAACAAGGTTTTACATCATCCTATGACCTAAAAAACACAAAACAAGAGATGGCTACACCGGGCTACCCTCGTCAGAAGAAAGTCTAGGGGGTAGATGATCCGAGGCCCACGGGTCAGGGTTCCGTAGGAAACTGCGCTCCGGGGCATCGAAACACCTCAAGGACTTGCATGTGGCCCTAGAACATGCATGATAGTGTGGTGCTATGTTGAAACATACAAAACCTAATCCCCGGGTGCATGTGTCCCCCTTCGCAGGCATGCACTGTAACCTAAAAGCAAGGGTTCTGGGCTCGTCTAAGGGGGGAAGTCCATATTCCGGCACTAGAGAGTATGATATTGTCACTCCCCTTGTGACCCAACATGGTTTTACATCATCCTATGACCTAAACAAACACAAAACAAGAGAGGGCTACACCGGGATACCCCCGTCAGAAGAAAGTCTAGGGGTAGATGATCCGAGGCCCACGGGTCAGGGTTCTGCAGGAAACCGCGGTCCGGGGCATCGAAACACCTCAAGGACTCGCATGTGGCCCTAGCACATGCATGAAAGTGTGGTGCTATGTTGAAACATACAAAACCTAGTCCCCGGGTGCATGTGTCCCCCTTTGCAGGCATGCAGTATAACCTAAAAGCAAGGGTTCCGGGCTCGTCTAAGGGGGAAAGTCCCTGTTCCGGCACTAGAGAGTAGGATATCATCACTCCCCTTGTGACCCAACAAGGTTTTACATCATCCTATGACCTAAACAAACACAAAACAAGAGAGGGATACACCGGGTTACCCCCGTCAGAAGAAAGTCTAGGGGGTAGACGATCCGAGGCCCACGGGTCAGGGTTCTGCAGGAAACCGCGGTCCGGGGCATCGAAACACCTCAAGGACTCGGATGTGGCCCTAGCACATGCATGAAAGTGTGGTGCTATGTTGAAACATACAAAACCTAGTCCCCGGGTGCATGTGTCCCCCTTCGCAGGCATGCACTGTAACCTAAAAGCAAGGGTTCCGGGCTCGTCTAAGGGGGAAAGTCCCCGTTCCGGCACTAGAGAGTAGGATATTATCACTCCCCTTGTGACCCAACATGGTTTTACATCATCCTATGACCTAAACAAACACAAAACAAGAGAGGGCTACACCGGGCTACCCCCGTCAGAAGAAAGTCTAGGGGTAGACGATCCGAGGCCCACGGGTCAGGGTTCCGCAGGAAACCGCGCTCCGGGGCATCGAAACACCTCAAGGACTTGCATGTGGCCCTAGAACATGCATGATAGTGTGGTGCTATGTTGAAACATACAAAACCTAGTCCTCGGGTGCATGTGTCCCCCTTCGCAGGCATGCACTGTAACCTAAAAGCAAGGGTTCCGGGCACGTCTAAGGGGGAAAGTCCCTGTTCCGGCACTAGAGAGTAGGATATTATCACTCCCCTTGTGACCCAACATGGTTTTACATCATCCTATGATCTAAACAAACACAAAACAAGAGAGGGCTACACCGGGCTACCCCCGTCAGAAGAAAGTCTAGGGGGTAGACGATCCGAGGCCCACGGGTCAGGGTTCTGCAGGAAACCGCGGTCCAGGGCATCGAAACACCTCAAGAACATGCATGTGGCCCTAGAACATGCATGAAAGTGTGGTGCTATGTTGAAACATACAAAACCTAGTCCCCGGGTGCATGTGTCCCCCTTCGCAGGCATGCACTGTAACCTAAAAGCAAGGGTTCTGGGCTCGTCTAAGGGGGGAAGTCCCTGTTCCGGCACTAGAGAGTAGGATATTATCACTCCCCTTGTGACCCAACATGGTTTTACATCATCCTATGACCTAAACAAACACAAAACAAGAGAGGGCTACACCGGGCTACCCCCGTCAGAAGAAAGTCTAGGGGTAGACGATCCGAGGCCCACGGGTCAGGGTTCCGCAGGAAACCGCGCTCCGGGGCATCGAAACACCTCAAGGACTTGCATGTGGCCCTAGAACATGCATGAAAGTGTGGTGCTATGTTGAAACATACAAAACCTAGTCCCCGGGTGCATGTGTCCCCCTTCGCAGGCATGCACTATAACCTAAAAGCAAGGGTTCTGGGCTCGTCTAAGGGGGGAAGTCCCTGTTCCGGCACTAGAGAGTAGGATATTATCACTCCCCTTGTGACCCAACATGGTTTTACATCATCCTATGACCTAAACAAACACAAAACAAGAGAGGGCTACACCGGGCTACCCCCGTCAGAAGAAAGTCTAGGGGGTAGACGATCCTAGGCCCACGGGTCAGGGTTCTGCAGGAAACCGCGGTCCGGGGCATCGAAACACCTCAAGAACATGCATGTGGCCCTATCACATGCATGAAAGTGTGGTGCTATGTTGAAACATACAAAACCTAGTCCCCAGGTGCATGTGTCCCCCTTCGCAGGCATGCACTGTAACCTAAAAGCAAGGGTTCCGGGCTCGTCTAAGGGGGGAAGTCCCTGTTCCGGCACTAGAGAGTAGGATATTGTCACTCCCCTTGTGACCCAACAGGGTTTTACATTATCCTATGACCTAAAAAAATACAAAACAAGAGAGGGCTACACCAGGCTACCCTCGTCAGAAGAAAGTGTAGGGGGTAGATGATCCGAGGCCCACGGGTCAGGGTTCCGTAGGAAACCGCGCTCCGGGGCATCGAAACACCTCAAGGACTTGCATGTGGCCCTAGAACATGCATGATAGTGTGGTGCTGTGTTGAAACATACAAAACCTAGTCCTCGGGTGCATGTGTCCCCCTTCGCAGGCATGCACTGTAACCTAAAAGCAAGGGTTCCGGGCACGTCTAAGGGGGAAAGTCCCTGTTCCGGCACTAGAGAGTAGGATATTGTCACTCCCCTTGTGACCCAACATGGTTTTACATCATCCTATGACCTAAACAAACACAAAACAAGAGAGGGCTACACCGGGCTACCCCCGTTAGAAGAAAGTCTAGGGGGTAGACGATCCGAGGCCCACGGGTCAGGGTTCCGCAGGAAACCGCGCTCCGGGGCATCGAAACACCTCAAGAACATGCATGTGGCCCTAGAACATGCATGAAAGTGTGGTGCTATGTTGAAACATAGAAAACCTAGTCCCTGGGTGCATGTGTCCCCCTTCGCAGGCATGCACAGTAACCTAAAAGCAAGGGTTCCGGGCTCGTCTAAGGGGGGTAGTCCCTGTTCCGGCACTAGAGAGTAGGATATTGTCACTCCCCTTGTGACCCAACAAGGTTTTACATCATCCTATGACCTAAAAAAACACAAAACAAGATATGGCTACACCGGGCTACCCTCGTCAGAAGAAAGTCTAGGGGGTAGATGATCCGAGGCCCACGGGTCAGGGTTCCGTAGGAAACCGCGCTCCGGGGCATCGAAACACCTCAAGGACTTGCATGTGGCCCAGAACATGCATGATAGTGTGGTGCTATGTTGAAACATACAAAACCTAATCCCCGGGTGCATGTGTCCCCCTTCGCAGGCATGCACTGTAACCTAAAAGCAAGGGTTCTTGGCTCGTCTAAGGGGGGAAGTCCATATTCCGGCACTAGAGAGTATGATATTGTCACTCCCCTTGTGACCCAACATGGTTTTACATCATCCTATGACCTAAACAAACACAAAACAAGAGAGGGCTACACCGGGCTACCCCCGTCAGAAGAAAGTCTAGGGGTAGATGATCCGAGGCCCACGGGTCAGGGTTCTGCAGGAAACCGCGCTCCGGGGCATCGAAACACCTCAAGGACTCTCATGTGGCCCTAGCACATGCATGAAAGTGTGGTGCTATGTTGAAACATACAAAACCTAGTCCCCGGGTGCATGTGTCCCCCTTCGTAGGCATGCACTGTAACCTAAAAGCAAGGGTTCCGGGCTCGTCTAAGGGGGAAAGTCCCTGTTCCGGCAATAGAAAGTAGGATATTATCACTCCCCTTGTGACCCAACAAGGTTTTACATCATCCTATGACCTAAACAAACACAAAACAAGAGAGGGATACACCGGGCTACCCCCGTCAGAAGAAAGTCTAGGGGTAGACGATCCGAGGCCCACGGGTCAGGGTTCCGCAGGAAACCGCGCTCCGAGGCATCGAAACACCTCAAGGACTTGCATGTGGCCCTAGAACATGCATGAAAGTGTGGTTCTATGTTGACACATACAAAACCTAGTCCCCGGGTGCATGTGTCCCCCTTCGCAGGCATGCACTGTAACCTAAAAGCAAGGGTTCTGGGCTCGTCTAAGGGGGGAAGTCCCTGTTCCGGCACTAGAGAGTAGGATATTATCACTCCCCTTGTGACCCAACATGGTTTTACATCATCCTATGATCTAAACAAACACAAAACAAGAGAGGGCTACACCGGGCTACCCCCGTCAGAAGAAAGTCTAGGGGGTAGACGATCCGAGGCCCACGGGTCAGGGTTCTGCAGGAAACCGCGGTCCGGGGCATCGAAACACCTCAAGAACATGCATGTGGCCCTAGCACATGCATGAAAGTGTGGTGCTATGTTGAAACATACAAAACCTAGTCCCCGGGTGCATGTGTCCCCCTTCGCAGGCATGCACTGTAACCTAAAAGCAACGGTTCCGGGCTCGTCTAAGGGGGGGAAGTCCCTGTTCCGGCACTAGAGAGTATGATATTGTCACTCCCCTTGTGACCCAACAAGGTTTTACATCATCCTATGACCTAAAAAAATACAAAACAAGAGAGGGCTACACCAGGCTACCCTCGTCAGAAGAAAGTCTAGGGGGTAGATGATCCGAGGCCCACGGGTCAGGGTTCCGTAGGAAACCGCGCTCCGGGGCATCGAAACACCTCAAGGACTTGCATGTGGCCCTAGAACATGCATGATAGTGTGGTGCTATGTTGAAACATAGAAAACCTAGTCCGAGGGTGCATGTGTCCCCCTTCGCAGGCATGCACTATAACCTAAAAGCAAGGGTTCCGGGCTCGTCTAAGGGGGAAAGTCCCTGTTCCGGCACTAGAGAGTAGGATATTATCACTCCCCTTGTGACATGGTTTTACATAATCCTATGACCTAAACAAACACAAAACAAGAGAGGGCTACACCGGGCTACCCCCGTCAGAAGAAAGTCTAGGGGGTAGACGATCCGAGGCCCACGGGTCAGGGTTCCGCAGGAAACCGTGCTCCGGGGCATCGAAACACCTCAAGAACATGCATGTGGCCCTAGCACATGCATGAAAGTGTGGTGCTATGTTGAAACATACAAAACCTAGTCCCCGGGGGCATGTGTCCCCCTTCGCAGGCATGCACTGTAACCTAAAAGCAAGGATTCCGGGCTCGTCTAAGGGGGGAAGTCCCTGTTCCGGCACTAGAGAGTAGGATATTGTCACTCCCCTTGTGACCCAACAAGGTTTTACATCATCCTATGACCTAAAAAAATACAAAACAAGAGAGGGCTACACCAGGCTACCCTCGTCAGAAGAAAGTCTAGGGGGTAGATGATCCGAGGCCCACGGGTCAGGGTTCCGTAGGAAACCGCGCTCCGGGGCATCGAAACACCTCAAGGACTTGCATGTGGCCCTAGAACATGCATGATAGTGTGGTGCTATGTTGAAACATACAAAACCTAGTCATCGGGTGCAATCGTCCCCCTTTGCAGGCATGCACTGTAACTTAAAAGCAAGGGTTCCGGGATCGTCTAAGGGGGGAAGTCCCTCTTCCGGCACTAGAGAGTATGATATTGTCACTCCCCTTGTGACCCAACATGGTTTTACATCATCCTATGACCTAAACAAACATAAAACAAGAGAGGACTACACCGGGCTACCCCCGTCAGAAGAAAGTCTAGGGGTAGATGATCCGAGGCCCACGGGTCAGGGTTCTGTAGGAAACCGCGGTCCGGGGCATCGAAACACCTCAAGGACTCGCATGTGGCCCTAGCACATGCATGAAAGTGTGGTGCTATGTTGAAACATACAAAACCTAGTCCCCGGGTGCATGTGTCCCCCTTCGCAGGCATGCACAGTAACCTAAAAGCAAGGGTTCCGGGCTCATCTAAGGGGGGAAGTCCCTGTTCCGGAACTAGAGAGTAGGATATTGTCACTCCCCTTGTGACCCAACAAGGTTTTACATCATCCTATGACCTAAAAAAACACAAAACAAGAAAGGGCTACACCGGCCTACCCTCGTCAGAAGAAAGTCTAGGGGGTAGACGATCCGAGGCCCACGGGTCAGGGTTCCGAAGGAAACCGCGCTCTGGGGCATCGAAACACCTCAAGGACTTGCATGTGGCTCTAGAACATGCATGATAGTGTGGTGCTATGTTGAAAAATATAAAACCTAATCCCCGGGTGCATGTGTCCCCCTTCGCAGGCATGCACTGTAACCTAAAAGCAAGGGTTCCGGGCTCGTCTAAGGGGGAAAGTCCCTGTTCCGGCACTAGAGAGTAGGATATTATCACTCCCCTTGTGACCCAACATGGTTTTACATCATCCTATGACCTAAACAAACACAAAACAAGAGAGGGCTACACCGGGCTACCCCCGTCAGAAGAAAGTCTAGGGGGTAGACGATCCGAGGCCCACGGGTCAGGGTTCCGCAGGAAACCGCGCTCCGGGGCATCGAAACACCTCAAGGACTTGCATGTGGCCTAGCACATGCATGAAAGTGTGGTGATATGTTGAAACAGACAAAACCTAGTCCCCGGGTGCATGTGTCCCCCTTCGCAGGCATGCACTGTAACCTAAAAGCAAGGGTTCTGGGCTCGTCTAAGGGGGGAAGTCCCTGTTCTGGCACTAGAGAGTAGGATATTATCACTCCCCTTGTGACCCAACATGGTTTTACATCATCCTATGACCTAAACAAACACAAAACAAGAGAGGGCTACACCGGGCTACCCCCGTCAGAAGAAAGTCTAGGGGGTAGACGATCCGAGGCCCACGGGTCAGGGTTCCGCAGGAAACCGCACTCCGGGGCATCGAAACACCTCAAGGACTTGCATGTGGACCTAGCACATGCATGAAAGTGTGGTGATATGTTGAAACATACAAAACCTAGTCCCCGGGTGCATGTGTCCCCCTTCGCAGGCATGCACTGTAACGTAAAAGCAAGGGTTTCGGGCACGTCTAAGGGGGAAAGTCCCTATTCCAACACTAGAGAGTAGGATATTATCACTCCCCTTGTGACCCAACATGGTTTTACATCATCCTATGACCTAAACAAACACAAAACAAGAGAGGGCTACACCGGGTTACCCTCGTCAGAAGAAAGTCTAGGGGGTAGACGATCCGAGGCCCACGGGTCAGGGTTCCGCAGGAAACCGCACTCCGGGGCATCGAAACACCTCAAGGACTTGCATGTGGACCTAGCACATGCATGAAAGTGTGGTGATATGTTGAAACATACAAAACCTAGTCCCCGGGTGCATGTGTCCCCCTTCGCAGGCATGCACTGTAACGTAAAAGCAAGGGTTTCGGGCACGTCTAAGGGGGAAAGTCCCTATTCCGACACTAGAGAGTAGGATATTATCACTCCCCTTGTGACCCAACATGGTTTTACATCATCCTATGACCTAACCAAACACAAAAAAAGAGAGGGCTACACCGGGCTACCCCCGTCAGAAGAAAGTCTAGGGGGTAGACGATCCGAGGCCCACGGGTCAGGGTTCCGCAGGAAACCGCGCTACAGGGCATCGAAACACCTCAAGAACATGCATGTGGCCCTAGCACATGCATGAAAGTGTGGTGCTATGGTGAAACATACAAAACCTAGTCCCCGGGTGCATGTGTCCCCCTTCGCAGGCATGCACTGTAACCTAAAAGCAAGGGTTCCGGGCTCGTCTAAGGGGGAAAGTCCCTGTTCCGGCACTAGAGAGTACGATATTATCACACCCCTTGTGACCCAACATGGTTTTAAATCATCCTATGACCTAAACAAACAAAAAACAAGAGAGGGCTACACCGGGCTACCCCCGTCAGAAGAAAGTCTAGGGGTAGACGATCCGAGTCCCACGGGTCAGGGTTCAGCAGGAAACCGCGCTCCGGGGCATCGAAACACCTCAAGGACTTGCATGTGGCCCTAGCACATGCATGAAAGTGTGGTGATATGTTGAAACATACAAAACCTAGTCCCCGGGTGCATGTGTCCCCCTTCGCAGGCATGCACTGTAACCTAAAAGCAAGGGTTCCGGGCTCGTCTAAGGGGGAAAGTCCCTGTTCCGGCACTAGAGAGTAGGATATTATCACTCCCCTTGTGACATGGTTTTACATAATCCTATGACCTAAACAAACACAAAACAAGAGAGGGCTACACCGGGCTACCCCCGTCAGAAGAAAGTCTAGGGGGTAGACGATCCGAGGCCCACGGGTCAGGGTTCCGCAGGAAACCGTGCTCCGGGGCATCGAAACACCTCAAGAACATGCATGTGGCCCTAGCACATGCATGAAAGTGTGGTGCTATGTTGAAACATACAAAACCTAGTCCCCGGGGGCATGTGTCCCCCTTCGCAGGCATGCACTGTAACCTAAAAGCAAGGATTCCGGGCTCGTCTAAGGGGGGAAGTCCCTGTTCCGGCACTAGAGAGTAGGATATCATCACTCCCCTTGTGACCCAACATGGTTTTACATCATCCTATGACCTAAACAAACACAAAACAAGAGAGGGCTACACCGGGCTACCCCCGTCAGAAGAAAGTCTAGGGGGTAGACGATCCGAGGCCCACGGGTCAGGGTTCCGTAGGAAACCGCGCTCCGGGGCATTGAAACACCTCAAGAACATGCATGTGGCCCTAGAACATGCATGAAAGTGTGGTGCTATATTGAAACATACAAAAGCTAGTCCCCGGGTGCATGTATCCCCCTTCGCAGGCATGCACTGTAACCTAAAAGCGAGGGTTCCGGGCTCGTCTAAGGGGGGAAGTCCCTGTTCCGGCACTAGAGAGTAGGATATTGTCACTCCCCTTGTGACCCAACAAGGTTTTACATCATCCTATGACCTAAAAAACACAAAACAAGAGAGGGCTACACCGGGCTACCCTCGTCAGAAGAAAGTCTAGGGGGTAGATGATCCGAGGCCCACGGGTCAGGGTTCCGTAGGAAACCGCGCTCCGGGGCATCGAAACACCTCAAGGACTTGCATGTGGCCCTAGAACATGCATGATAGTGTGGTGCTATGTTGAAACATACAAAACCTAATCCCCGGGTGCATGTGTCCCCCTTCGCAGGCATGCACTGTAACCTAAAAGCAAGGGTTCTGGGCTCGTCTAAGGGGGGAAGTCCATATTCCGGCACTAGAGAGTATGATATTGTCACTCCCCTTGTGACCCAACATGGTTTTACATCATCCTATGACCTAAACAAACACAAAACAAGAGAGGGCTACACCGGGCTACCCCCGTCAGAAGAAAGTCTAGGGGTAGATGATCCGAGGCCCACGGGTCAGGGTTCTGCAGGAAACCGCGGTCCGGGGCATCGAAACACCTCAAGGACTCTCATGTGGCGCTAGCACATGCATGAAAGTGTGGTGCTATGTTGAAACATACAAAACCTAGTCCCCGGGTGCATGTGTCCCCCTTCGCAGGCATGCACTGTAACCTAAAAGCAAGGGTTCCGGGCTCGTCTAAGGGGGAAAGTCCCTGTTCCGGCAATAGAAAGTAGGATATTATCACTCCCCTTGTGACCCAACAAGGTTTTACATCATCCTATGACCTAAACAAACACAAAACAAGAGAGGGATACACCGGGCTACCCCCGTCAGAAGAAAGTCTAGGGGTAGACGATCCGAGGCCCACGGGTCAGGGTTCCGCAGGAAACCGCGCTCCGGGGCATCGAAACACCTCAAGGACTTGCATGTGGCCCTAGAACATGCATGAAAGTGTGGTTCTATGTTGAAACATACAAAACCTAGTCCCCGGGTGCATGTGTCCCCCTTCGCAGGCATGCACTGTAACCTAAAAGCAAGGGTTCTGGGCTCGTCTAAGGGGGGAAGTCCCTGTTCCGGCACTAGAGAGTAGGATATTATCACTCCCCTTGTGACCCAACATGGTTTTACATCATCCTATGATCTAAACAAACACAAAACAAGAGAGGGCTACACCGGGCTACCCCCGTCAGAAGAAAGTCTAGGGGGTAGACGATCCGAGGCCCACGGGTCAGGGTTCTGCAGGAAACCGCGGTCCGGGGCATCGAAACACCTCAAGAACATGCATGTGGCCCTAGCACATGCATGAAAGTGTGGTGCTATGTTGAAACATACAAAACCTAGTCCCCGGGTGCATGTGTCCCCCTTCGCAGGCATGCACTGTAACCTAAAAGCAACGGTTCCGGGCTCGTCTAAGGGGGGAAGTCCCTGTTCCGGCACTAGAGAGTATGATATTGTCACTCCCCTTGTGACCCAACAAGGTTTTACATCAATCTATGACCTAAAAAAATACAAAACAAGAGAGGGCTACACCAGGCTACCCTCGTCAGAAGAAAGTCTAGGGGGTAGATGATCCGAGGCCCACGGGTCAGGGTTCCGTAGGAAACCGCGCTCCGGGGCATCGAAACACCTCAAGGACTTGCATGTGGCCCTAGAACATGCATGATAGTGTGGTGCTATGTTGAAACATAGAAAACCTAGTCCTCGGGTGCATGTGTCCCCCTTCGCAGGCATGCACTGTAACCTAAAAGAAAGGGTTCCGGGCACGTCTAAGGGGGAAAGTCCCTGTTCCGGCACTAGAGAGTAGGATATTATCACTCCCCTTGTGACATGGTTTTACATCATCCTATGACCTAAACAAACACAAAACAAGAGAGGGCTACACCGGGCTACCCCCGTCAGAAGAAAGTCTAGGGGTAGACCATCCGAGGCCCACGGGTCAGGGTTCCGCAGGAAACCGCGCTCCGGGGCATCGAAACACCTCAAGAACATGCATGTGGCCCTAGCACATGCATGAAAGTGTGGTGCTATGTTGAACCATACAAAACCTAGTCCCCGGGGGCATGTGTCCCCCTTCGCAGGCATGCACTGTAACCTAAAAGCAAGGGTTCCGGGCTCGTCTAAGGGGGGAAGTCCCTGTTCCGGCACTAGAGAGTAGGATATTGTCACTCCCCTTGTGACCCAACAAGGTTTTACATCATCCTATGACCTAAAAAAATACAAAACAAGAGAGGGCTACACCAGGCTACCCTCGTCAGAAGAAAGTCTAGGGGGTAGATGATCCGAGGCCCACGGGTCAGGGTTCCGTAGGAAACCGCGCTCCGGGGCATCGAAACACCTCAAGGACTTGCATGTGGCCCTAGAACATGCATGATAGTGTGGTGCTATGTTGAAACATACAAAACCTAGTCCTCGGGTGCATGTGTCCCCCTTCGCAAGCATGCACTGTAACTTAAAATCAAGGGTTCCGGGCTCGTCTAAGGGGGGAAGTCCCTCTTCCGGCACTAGAGAGTATGATATTGTCACTCCCCTTGTGACCCAACATGGTTTTACATCATCCTATGACCTAAACAAACATAAAACAAGAGAGGACTACACCGGGCTACCCCCGTCAGAAGAAAGTCTAGGGGTAGATGATCCGAGGCCCACGGGTCAGGGTTCTGCAGGAAACCGCGGTCCGGGGCATCGAAACACCTCAAGGACTCGCATGTGGCCCTAGGACATGCATGAAAGTGTGGTGCTATGTTGAAACATACAAAAACTAGTCCCCGGGTGCATGTGTCCCCCTTCGCAGGCATGCACAGTAACCTAAAAGCAAGGGTTCCGGGCTCATCTAAAGGGGGAAGTCCCTGTTCCGGAACTAGAGAGTAGGATATTGTCACTCCCCTTGTGACCCAACAAGGTTTTACATCATCCTATGACCTAAAAAAACACAAAACAAGAAAGGGCTATACCGGCCTACCCTCGTCAGAAGAAAGTCTAGGGGGTAGATGATCCGAGGCCCAGGGGTCAGGGTTCCGTAGGAAACCGCGCTCTGGGGAATCGAAACACCTCAAGGACTTGCATGTGGCCCTAGAACATGCATGATAGTGTGGTGCTATGTTGAAAAATATAAAACCTAATCCCCGGGTGCATGTGTCCCCCTTCGCAGGCATGCACTGTAACCTAAAAGCAAGGGTTCCGGGCTCGTCTAAGGGGGAAAGTCCCTGTTCCGGCACTAGAGAGTAGGATATTATCACTCCCCTTGTGACCCAACATGGTTTTACATCATCCTATGACCTAAACAAACACAAAACAAGAGAGGGCTACACCGGGCTACCCCCGTCAGAAGAAAGTCTAGGGGGTATACGATCCGAGGCCCACGGGTCAGGGTTCCGCAGGAAACCGCGCTCCGGGGCATCGAAACACCTCAAGGACTTGCATGTGGCCTAGCACATGCATGAAAGTGTGGTGATATGTTGAAACAGACATAACCTAGTCCCCGGGTGCATGTGTCCCCCTTCGCAGGCATGCACTGTAACCTAAAAGCAAGGGTTCCGGGCACGTCTAAGGGGGAAAGTCCCTGTTTCGGCACTAGAGAGTAGGATATTATAACTCCCCTTGTGACCCAACATGGTTTTACATCATCCTATGACCTAAACAAACACAAAACAAGAGAGGGCTACACCGGGTTACCCCCGTCAGAAGAAAGTCTAGGGGGTAGACGATCCGAGGCCCACGGGTCAGGGTTCCGCAGGAAACCGCACTCCGGGGCATCGAAACACCTCAAGGACTTGCATGTGGACCTAGCACATGCATGAAAGTGTGGTGATATGTTGAAACATACAAAACCTAGTCCCTGGGTGCATGTGTCCCCCTTCGCAGGCATGCACTGTAACGTAAAAGCAAGGGTTTCAGGCACGTCTAAGGGGGAAAGTCCCTATTCCGACACTAGAGAGTAGGATATTATCACTCCCCTTGTGACCCAACATGGTTTTACATCATCCTATGACCTAACCAAACACAAAAAAAGAGAGGGCTACACCGGGCTACCCCCGTCAGAAGAAAGTCTAGGGGGTAGACGATCCGAGGCCCACGGGTCAGGGTTCCGCAGGAAACCGCGCTACAGGGCATCGAAACACCTCAAGAACATGCATGTGGCCCTAGCACATGCATGAAAGTGTGGTGCTATGGTGAAACATACATAACCTAGTCCCCGGGTGCATGTGTCCCCCTTCGCAGGCATGCACTGTAACCTAAAAGCAAGGGTTCCGGGCTCGTCTAAGGGGGAAAGTCCCTGTTCCGGCACTAGAGAGTACGATATTATCACACCCCTTGTGACCCAACATGGTTTTACATCATCCTATGACCTAAACAAACAAAAAACAAGAGAGGGCTACACCGGGCTACCCCCGTCAGAAGAAAGTCTAGGGGTAGACGATCCGAGGCCCACGGGTCAGGGTTCAGCAGGAAACCGCGCTCCGGGGCATCGAAACACCTCAAGGACTTGCATGTGGCCCTAGCACATGCATGAAAGTGTGGTGATATGTTGAAACATACAAAACCTAGTCCCCGGGTGCATGTGTCCCCCTTCGCAGGCATGCACTGTAACCTAAAAGCAAGGGTTCCGGGCTCGTCTAAGGGGGAAAGTCCCTGTTCCGGCACTAGAGAGTAGGATATCATCACTCCCCTTGTGACCCAACATGGTTTTACATCATCCTATGACCTAAACAAACACAAAACAAGACAGGGCTACACCGGGCTACCCCCGTCAGAAGAAAGTCTAGGGGGTAGACGATCCGAGGCCCACGGGTAAGGGTTCCGCAGGAAACCGCGCTCCGGGGCATTGAAACACCTCAAGAACATGCATGTGGCCCTAGCACATGCATGAAAGTGTGGTGCTATATAGAAACATACAAAAGCTAGTCCCCGGGTGCATGTATCCCCCTTCGCAGGCATGCACTGTAACCTATAAGCAAGGGTTCCGGGCTCGTCTAAGGGGGGAAGTCCCTGTTCCGGCACTAGAGAGTAGGATATTGTCACTCCCCTTGTGACCCAACAAGGTTTTACATCATCCTATGACCTAAAAAACACAAAACAAGAGAGGGCTACACCGGGCTACCCTCGTCAGAAGAAAGTCTAGGGGGTAGATGATCCGAGGCCCACGGGTCAGGGTTCCGTAGGAAACCGCGCTCCGGGGCATCGAAACACCTCAAGGACATGCATGTGGCCCTAGAACATGCATGATAGTGTGGTGCTATGTTGAAACATACAAAACCTAATCCCCGGGTGCATGTGTCCCCCTTCGCAGGCATGCACTGTAACCTAAAAGCAAGGGTTCCGGGCTCGTCTAAGGGGGGAAGTCCCTATTCCGGCACTAGAGAGTATGATATTGTCACTCCCCTTGTGACCCAACATGGTTTTACATCATCCTATGACCTAAACAAACATAAAACAAGAGAGGGCTACACCGGGCTACCCCCGTCAGAAGAAAGTCTAGGGGTAGATGATCCGAGGCCCACGGGTCAGGGTTCTGCAAGAAACCGCGGTCCGGGGCATCGAAACACCTCAAGGACTCGCATGTGTCCCTAGCACATGCATGAAAGTGTGGTCCCATGTTGAAACATACAAAACCTAGTCCTCGGGTGCATGTCTCCCCCTTCGCAGGCATGAACTATAACCTAAAAGCAAGGGATTCGGGCTCGTCTAAGGGGGAAAGTCCCCATTCCGGCACTAGAGAGTAGGATATTATCACTCCCCTTGTGACCCAACATGGTTTTACATCATCCTATGACCTAAACAAACACAAAACAAGAGAGGGCCACACCGGGCTACCCCCGTCAGAAGAAAGTCTAGGGGGTAGACGATCCGAGGCCCACGGGTCAGGGTTCCGCAGGAAACCGCGCTCCGGGGCATCGAAACACCTCAAGGACTTGCATGTGGCCCTAGCACATGCATGAAAGTGTGGTGATATGTTGAAACATACAAAACCTAGTCCCCGGGTGCATGTGTCCCCCTTCGCAGGCATGCACTGTAACCTAAAAGCAAGGGTTCCGGGCTCGTCTAAGGGGGGTAGTCCCTGTTCCGGCACTAGAGAGTAGGATATTGTCACTCCCCTTGTGACCCAACAAGGTTTTACATCATCCTGTGACCTAAAAAAACACAAAACAAGAGAGGGCTACACCGGGCTACCCTCGTCAGAAGAAAGTCTAGGGGGTAGATGATCCGAGGCCCACGGGTCAGGGTTCCGTAGGAAACCGCGCTCCGGGGCATCGAAACACCTCAAGGACTTGCATGTGGCCCTAGCACATGCATGAAAGTGTGGTGATATGTTGAAACAGACAAAACCTAGTCCCCGGGTGCATGTGTCCCCCTTCGCAGGCATGCACTGTAACCTAAAAGCAAGGGTTCCGGGCACGTCTAAGGGGGAAAGTCCCTGTTCCGGCACTAGAGAGTAGGATATTATCACTCCCCTTCTGACCCAACATGGTTTTACATCATCCTATGACCTAAACAAACACAAAACAAGAGAGGGCTACACCGGGCTACCCCCGTCAGAAGAAAGTCTAGGGGGTAGACGATCCGAGGCCCACGGGTCAGGGTTCCACAGGAAACAGCGCTCCGTGGCATCGAAACACCTCAAGAACATGCATGTGGCCCCAGCACATGCATGAAAGTGTGGTGCTATGTTGAAACATACAAAACCTAGTCCCCGGGGGCATGTGTCCCCCTTCGCAGGCATGCACTGTAACCTAAAAGAAAGGGTTCCGGGCTCGTCTAAGGGGGGAAGTCCCTGTTCTGGCACTAGAGAGTAGGATATTGTCACTCCCCTTGTGACCCAAGAAGGTTTTACATCATCCTATGACCTAAAAAAACACAAAACAAGAGAGGGCTACACCGGGCTACCCTCGTGAGAAGAAAGTCTAGGGGGTAGATGATCCGAGGCCCACGGGTCAGGGTTCCGTAGGAAACCGCGCTCCGAGGCATCGAAACACCTCAAGGACTTGCATGTGGCCCTAGAACATGCATGATAGTGTGGTGGTATGTTGAAACATACAAAACCTAGTCCTCGGGTGCATGTGTCCCCCTTCGTAGGCATGCACTGTAACCTAAAAGCAAGGGTTCCGGGCTCATCTAAGGGGGGAAGTCCCTATTCCGGCACTAGAGAGTAGGATATTGTCACTCCCCTTGTGACCCAACAAGGTTTTACATCATCCTATGACCTAAAAAAACTTAAAACAAGAGAGGGCTACACCGGGCTACCCTCTCAGAAGAAAGTCTAGGGGGTAGATGATCCGAGGCCCACGGGTCAGGGTTCCGTAGGAAACCGCGCTCCGGGGCATCGAAACACCTCAAGGACTTGCATATGGCCCTAGAACATGCATGATAGTGTGTTGCTATGTTGAAACATACAAAACCTAATCCCCGGGTGCATGTGTCCCCCTTCGCAGGCATGCACTGTAACCTAAAAGCAAGGGTTCCAGGCTCGTCTAAGGGGGGAAGTCCCTGTTCCGGCACTAGAGAGTAGGATATTGTCACTCCCCTTGTGACACAACAAGGTTTTACATCATCCTATGACCTAAAAAAACACAAAACAAGAAAGGGCTACACCGGCCTACCCTCGTCAGAAGAAAGTCTAGGGGGTAATTGATCCGAGGCCCACGGGTCAGGGTTCCGTAGGAAACCGCGCTCCGGGGCATCGAAACACCTCAAGGACTTGCATGTGGCCCTAGAACATGCATGATAGTGTGGTGCTATGTTGAAACATACAAAACCTAATCCCCGGGTGCATGTGTCCCCCTTCGCAGGCATGCACTATAACCTAAAAGCATGGGTTCCGGGCTCGTCTAAGGGGGGAAGTCCCTATTCCGGCACTAGAGAGTATGATATTGTCACTCCCCTTGTGACCCAACATGGTTTTACATCATCCTATGACCTAAACAAACACAAAACAAGAGAGGGCTACACCGGGCTACCTCCGTCAGAAGAAAGTCTAGGGGTAGATGATCCGAGGCCCACGGGTCAGGGTTCTGCAGGAAACCGCGGTCCGGGGCATCGAAACACCTCAATGACTCGCATGTGGCCCTAGCACATGCATGAAAGTGTGGTGCTATGTTGAAACATACAAAACCTAGTCCCCGAGTGCATGTGTCCCCCTTCGCAGGCATGCACTGTAACCTAAAAGCAAGGGTTCCGGGCTCGTCTAAGGGGGAAAGTCCCTGTTCCGGCACTAGAGAGTAGGATATTATCACTCCCCTTGTGACCCAACATGGTTTTACATCATCCTATGACCTAAACAAACACAAATTAAGAGAGGGTTACACCGGGCTACCCCCGTCAGAAGAAAGTCTAGGGGTAGACGATCTGAGGCCCACGGGTCAGGGTTCCGCAGGAAACCGCGCTCCGGGGCATCGAAACACCTCAAGGACTTGCATGTGGCCCTAGCACATGCATGAAAGTGTGGTGATATGTTGAAACATACAAAACCTAGTCCCCAGGTGCATGTGACCCCCTTCGCAGGCATGCACTGTAACCTAAAAGCAAGGGTTCCGGGCACGTCTAAGGGGGAAAGTCCCTGTTCCGGCACTAGAGAGTAGGATATTATCACTCCCCTTGTGACCCAACATGGTTTTACATCATCCTATGACCTAAACAAACACAAAACAAGAGAGGGCTACACCGGGCTACCCCCGTCAGAAGAAAGTCTAGGGGGTAGACGATCCGAGGCCCATGGGTCAGGGTTCCACAGGAAACCGCGCTCCGGGGTATCGAAACACCTCAAGAACATGCATGTGGCCCTAGAACATGCATGAAAGTGTGGTGCTATGTTGAAACATACAAAACCTAGTCCCCGGGGGCATGTGTCCCCCTTCGCAGGCATGCACTGTAACCTAAAAGAAAGGGTTCCGGGCTCGTCTAAGGGGGGAAGTCCCTGTTCTGGCACTAGAGAGTAGGATATTGTCACTCCCCTTGTGACCCAACAAGGTTTTACATCATCCTATGACCTAAAAAAACAGAAAACAAGAGAGGGATACACCGGGCTACCCTCGTGAGAAGAAAGTCTAGGGGGTAGATGATCCGAGGCCCACGGGTCAGGGTTCCGTACGAAACCGCGCTCCGAGGCATCGAAACACCTCAAGGACTTGCATGTGGCCCTAGAACATGCATGATAGTGTGGTGCTATGTTGAAACATACAAAACCTAGTCCTCGGGTGCATGTGTCCCCCTTTGCAGGCATGCACTGTAACCTAAAAGCAAGGGTTCCGGGCTCATCTAAGGGGGGAAGTCCCTATTCCGGCACTAGAGAGTAGGATATTGTCACTCCCCTTGTGACCCAACAAGGTTTTACATCATCCTATGACCTAAAAAAACACAAAACAAGAGAGGGCTACACCGGGCTACCCTCTCAGAAGAAAGTCTAGGGGGTAGATGATCCGAGGCCCACGGGTCAGGGTTCCGTAGGAAACCGCGCTCCGGGGCATTGAAACACCTCAAGGACTTGCATATGGCCCTAGAACATGCATGATAGTGTGTTTCTATGTTGAAACATACAAAACCTAATCCCCGGGTGCATGTGTCCCCCTTCGCAGGCATGCACTGTAACCTAAAAGCAAGGGTTCCGGGCTCGTCTAAGGGGGGAAGTCCCTGTTCCGGCACTAGAGAGTAGGATATTGTCACTCCCCTTGTGACACAACAAGGTTTTACATCATCCTATGACCTAAAAAAACACAAAACAAGAAAGGGCTACACCGGCCTACCCTCGTCAGAAGAAAGTCTAGGGGGTAATTGATCCGAGGCCCACGGGTCAGGGTTCCGTAGGAAACCGCGCTCCGGGGCATCGAAACACCTCAAGGACTTGCATGTGGCCCTAGAACATGCATGATAGTGTGGTGCTATGTTGAAACATATAAAACCTAGTCCCCGGGTGCATGTGTCCCCCTTCGCAGGCATGCACTATAACCTAAAAGCATGGGTTCCGGGCTCGTCTAAGGGGGGAAGTCCCTATTCCGGCACTAGAGAGTATGATATTGTCACTCGCCTTGTGACCCAACATGGTTTTACATCATCCTATGACCTAAACAAACACAAAACAAGAGAGGGCTACACCGGGCTACCTCCGTCAGAAGAAAGTCTAGGGGTAGATGATCCGAGGCCCACGGGTCAGGGTTCCGCAGGAAACCGCGCTCCGGGGCATCGAAACACCTCAAGGACTTGCATGTGGCCCTAGAACATGCATGATAGTGTGGTGCTATGTTGAAACATACAAAACCTAGTCCTCGGGTGCATGTGTCCCCCTTCACAGGCATGCACTGTAACCTAAAAGCAAGGGTTCCGGGCTCGTCTAAGGGGGGAAGTCCCCGTTCCGGCACTAGAGAGTAGGATATTATCACTCCCCTTGTGACCCAACATGGTTTTACATCATCCTATGACCTAAACAAACACAAAACAAGAGAGGGCTACACCGGGCTACCCCCGTCACAAGAAAGTCTAGGGGGTAGACGATCCGAGGGCCACGGGTCAGGGTTCCGCAGGAAACCGCGCTCCGGGTCCTCGAAACACCTCAAGGACTTGCATGTTGCCCTAGCACATGCATGAAAGTGTGGTGATATGTTGAAACATACAAAACCTAGTCCTCGGGTGCATGTGTCCCCCTTCACAGGCGTGCACTGTAACCTAAAAGCAAGGGTTCCGGGCTCGTCTAAGGGGGGAAGTCCCCGTTCCGGCACTAGAGAGTAGGATATTATCACTCCCCTTGTGACCCAACATGGTTTTACATCATCCTATGACCTAAACAAACACAAAACAAGAGAGGGCTACACCGGGCTACCCCCGTCAAAAGAAAGTCCAGGGGGTAGACGATCCGAGGGCCACGGGTCAGGGTTCCGCAGGAAACCGCGCTCCGGGTCCTCGAAACACCTCAAGGACTTGCATGTGGCCCTAGCACATGCATGAAAGTGTGGTGCTATGTTGAAACATACAAAACCTAGTCCCTGGGTGCATGTGTCCCCCTTCGCAGGCATGCACTGTAACCTAAAAGCAAGGGTTCCGGGCTCGTCTAAGGGGGAAAGTCCCCGTTCCGGCACTAGAGAGTAGGATATTGTCACTCACCTTGTGACCCAACATGGTTTCACATCATACTATGACCTAAACAAACACAAAAAAGAAGAGGGCTACACCGGGCTACCCCCGTCAGAAGAATGTCTAGGGGGTAGACGATCCGAGGCCCACGGGTCAGGGTTCCGCAGGAAACCGCGCTCCGGGGCATCGAAACACCTCAAGGACTTGCATGTGGACCTAGCACATGCATGAAAGTGTGGTGCTATGTTGAAACATACAAAACCTAGTCCCCGGGTGCATGTGTCCCCCTTCGCAGGCATGCACTGTAACCTAAAAGCAAGGGTTCCGGGCTCGTCTAAGATGGAAAGTCCCTGTTCCGGCACTAGAGATTAGGATATTGTCACTCCCCTTGTGACCCAACAAGGTTTTACATCATACTATGACCTAAAAAAACAGAAAACAAGAGAGGGCTACACCGGGCTACCCCCGTCAAAAGAAAGTCTAGGGGGTAGACGATCCGAGGGCCACGGGTCAGGGTTCCGCAGGAAACCGCGGTCCGGGGCATCGAAACACCTCAAGGACTCGCATGTGGCCCTAGAACATGCATGATAGTGTGGTGCTATGTTGAAACATACAAAACCTAGTCCTCGGGTGCATGTGTCCCCCTTCACAGGCATGCACTGTAACCTAAAAGCAAGGGTTCCGGGCTCGTCTAAGGGGGAAAGTCCCCGTTCCGGCACTAGAGAGTAGGATATTATCACTCCCCTTGTGACCCAACATGGTTTTACATCATCCTATGACCTAAACAAACACAAAACAAGAGAGGGCTACACCGGGCTACCCCCGTCAAAAGAAAGTCTAGGGGGTAGACGATCCGAGGGCCACGGGTCAGGGTTCCGCAGGAAACCGCGCTCCGGGTCCTCGAAACACCTCAAGGACTTGCATGTGGCCCTAGCACATGCATGAAAGTGTGGTGATATGTTGAAACATACAAAACCTAGTCCCCGGGTGCATGTGTCCCCCTTCGCAGGCATGCACTGTAACCTAAAAGGAAGGGTTCCGGGCACGTCTAAGGGGGAAAGTCCCTGTTCCGGCACTAGAGAGTAGGATATTATCACTCCCCTTGTGACCCAACATGGTTTTACATCATCCTATGACCTAAACAAACACAAAACAAGAGAGGGCTATACCGGGCTACCCCCGTCAGAAGAAAGTCTAGGGGGTAGACGATCCGAGGCCCACGGGTCAGGGTTCTGCAGGAAACCGCGCTCCGGGGCATCGAAACACCTCAAGGACTTGCATATGGCCCTAGCACATGCATGAAAGTGTGGTGCTATGTTGAAACATACAAAACCTAGTCCCTGGGTGCATGTGTCCCCCTTCGCAGGCATGCACTGTAACCTAAAAGCAAGGGTTCCGGGCTCGTCTAAGGGGGAAAGTCCCTGTTCCGGCACTAGAGAGTAGGATATTGTCACTCACCTTGTGACCCAACATGGTTTCACATCATACTATGACCTAAACAAACACAAAAAAAGAGAGGGCTACACCGGCCTACCCCCGTCAGAAGAAAGTCTAGGGGGTAGAATATCCGAGGCCCACGGGTCAGGGTTCCGCAGGAAACCGCGCTCCGGGGCATCGAAACACCTCAAGGACTTGCATGTGGACCTAGCACATGCATGAAAGTGTGGTGCTATGTTGAAACATACAAAACCTAGTCCCCGGGTGCATGTGTCCCCCTTCGCAGGCATGCACTGTAACCTAAAAGCAAGGGTTCCGGGCTCGTCTAAGGGGGAAAGTCCCTGTTCCGGCACTAGAGATTAGGATATTTTCACTCCCCTTGTGACCCAACAAGGTTTTACATCATACTATGACCTAAAAAAACACCAAACAAGAGAGGGCTACACCGGGCTACCCTCGTCAGAAGAAAGTCTAGGGGGTAGATGATCCGAGGCCCACGGGTCAGGGTTCCGTAGGAAACCGCGCTCCGGGGAAACGAAACACCTCAAGGACTTGCATGTGTCCCTAGAACATGCATGATAGTGTGGTGCTATGTTGAAACATACAAAACCTAGTCCTCGGGTGCATGTGTCCCCCTTCGCAGGCATGCACTATAACCTAAAAGCAAGGGTTCCGGGCTCGTCTAAGGGGGAAAGTCCCCGTTCCGGCACTAGAGAGTAGGATATTGTCACTCACCTGGTAACCCAACATGGTTTCACATCATACTATGACCTAAACAAACACAAAACAAGAGAGGGCTACACCGGGCTACCCTCGTCAGAAGAAAGTCTAGGGGGTAGACGATCCGAGGCCCACGGGTCAGGGTTCCGCAGGAAACCGCGCTCCGGGGCATCGAAACACCTCAAGGACTTGCATGTGGACCTAGCACATGCATGAAAGTGTGGTGCTATGTTGAAACATACAAAACCTAGTCCCCGGGTGCATGTGTCCCCCTTCGCAGGCATGCACTGTAACCTAAAAGCAAGGGTTCCGGGCTCGTCTAAGGGGGAAAGTCCCTGTTCCGGCACTAGAGAGTAGAATATTGTCACTCCCCTTGTGACCCAACAAGGTTTTACATCATCCTATGACCTAAACAAACACAAAACAAGAGAGGGCTACACCGGGCTACCCCCGTCAGAAGAAAGTCTAGGGGGTAGACGATCCGAGGCCCACAGGTCAGGGTTCCGCAGGAAACCGCGCTCCGGGGCATCGAAACACCTCAAGGACATGAATGTGGACCTAGCACATGCATGAAAGTGTGGTGATATGTTGAAACATACAAAACCTAGTCCCCGGGTGCATGTGTCCCCCTTCGCAGGCATGCACTGTAACCTAAAAGCAAGGGTTCCGGGCTCGTCTAAGGGGGAAAGTCCCTGTTCCGGCACTAGAGAGTAGGATATTGTCACTCCCCTTGTGACCCAACAAGGTTTTACATCATCCTTCGACCTAAACAAACACAAAACAAGAGAGGGCTACACCGGGCTACCCCCGTCAGAAGAAAGTCTAGGGGGTAGACGATCCGAGGCCCACGGGTCAGGGTTCCGCAGGAAACCGCGCTCCGGGGCATCAAAACACCTCAAGGACTTGCATGTGGCCCTAGAACATGCATGATAGTGTGGTGCTATGTTGAAACATACAAAACCTAGTCCTCGGGTGCATGTGTCCCCCTTCGCAGGCATGCACTGTAACCTAAAAGCAAGGGTTCCGGGCTCGTCTAAGGGGGGAAGTCCCTATTCCGGCACTAGAGAGTATGATATTGTCACTCCCCTTGTGACCCAACATGGTTTTACATCATCCTATGACCTAAACAAACATAAAACAAGAGAGGGCTACACCGGGCTACCCCCGTCAGAAGAAAGTCTAGGGGTAGATGATCCGAGGCCCACGGGTCAGGGTTCTGCAGGAAACCGTGATCCGGGGCATCGAAACACCTCAAGGACTCGCATGTGGCCCTAGCACATGCATGAAAGTGTGGTGCTATGTTGAAACATACAAAACCTAGTCCCCGGGTGCATGTGTCCCCCTTCACAGGCATGCACTGTAACCTAAAAGCAAGGGTTCCGGGCTCGTCTAAGGGGGAAAGTCCCCGTTCCGGCACTAGAGAGTAGGATATTATCACTCCCCTTGTGACCCAACATGGTTTTACATCATCCTATGACCTAAACAAACACAAAACAAGAGAGGGCTACACTGGGCTACCCTCGTCAGAAGAAAGTTTAGGGGATAGACGATCCGAGGCCCACGGGTCAGGGTTCCATAGGAAATCGCGCTCCGGGGTATCGAAACACCATAAGGACTTGCATGTGGCCCTAGCACATGCATGAAAGTGTGGTTCTATGTTGAAACATACAAAACCTAGTCGCCGGGTGCATGTGTCCCCCTTCGCAGGCATGCACTGTAACCTAAAAGCAAGGGTTCCGGGCTCGTCTAAGGGGGAAAGTCCCTGTTCCGGCACTAGAGAGTAGGATATTGTCACTCACCTTGTGACCCAACATGGTTTCACATCATACTATGACCTAAACAAACACAAAAAAGAGAGGGCTACACCGGCCTACCCCCGTCAGAAGAAAGTCTAGGGGGTAGAATATCCGAGGCCCACGGGTCAGGGTTCCGCAGGAAACCGCGCTCCGGGGCATCGAAACACCTCAAGGACTTGCATGTGGACCTAGCACATGCATGAAAGTGTGGTGCTATGTTGAAACATACAAAACCTAGTCCCCGGGTGCATGTGTCCCCCTTCGCAGGCATGCACTGTAACCTAAAAGCAAGGGTTCCAGGCTCGTCTAAGGGGGAAAGTCCCTGTTCCGGCACTAGAGATTAGTTTATTTTCACTCCCCTTGTGACCCAACAAGGTTTTACATCATACTATGACCTAAAAAAACACCAAACAAGAGAGGGATACACCGGGCTACCCTCGTCAGAAGAAAGTCTAGGGGGTAGATGATCCGAGGCCCACGGGTCAGGGTTCCGTAGGAAACCGCGCTCCGGGGAAACGAAACACCTCAAGGACTTGCATGTGTCCCTAGAACATGCATGATAGTGTGGTGCTATGTTGAAACATACAAAACCTAGTCCTCGGGTGCATGTGTCCCCCTTCGCAGGCATGCACTATAACCTAAAAGCAAGGGTTCCGGGCTCGTCTAAGGGGGAAAGTCCCCGTTCCGGCACTAGAGAGTAGGATATTGTCACTCACCTGGTAACCCAACATGGTTTCACATCATACTATGACCTAAACAAACACAAAACAAGAGAGGGCTACACCGGGCTACCCTCGTCAGAAGAAAGTCTAGGGGGTAGACGATCCGAGGCCCACGGGTCAGGGTTCCGCAGGAAACCGCGCTCCGGGGCATCGAAACACCTCAAGGACTTGCATGTGGACCTAGCACATGCATGAAAGTGTGGTGCTATGTTGAAACATACAAAACCTAGTCCCCGGGTGCATGTGTCCCCCTTCGCAGGCATGCACTGTAACCTAAAAGCAAGGGTTCCGGGCTCGTCTAAGGGGGAAAGTCCCCGTTCCGGCACTAGAGAGTAGGATATTATCACTCCCCTTGTGACCCAACATGGTTTTACATCATCCTATGACCTAAACAAACACAAAACAAGAGAGGGCTACACTGGGCTACCCTCGTCAGAAGAAAGTTTAGGGGATAGACGATCCGAGGCCCACGGGTCAGGGTTCCATAGGAAATCGCGCTCCGGGGTATCGAAACACCATAAGGACTTGCATGTGGCCCTAGCACATGCATGAAAGTGTGGTTCTATGTTGAAACATACAAAACCTAGTCGCCGGGTGCATGTGTCCCCCTTCGCAGGCATGCACTGTAACCTAAAAGCAAGGGTTCCGGGCTCGTCTAAGGGGGAAAGTCCCTGTTCCGGCACTAGAGAGTAGGATATTGTCACTCCCCTTGTGACCCAACAAGGTTTTACATCATCCTATGACCTAAACAAACACAAAACAAGAGAGGGCTACACCGGGCTACCCCCGTCAGAAGAAAGTCTAGGGGGTAGACGATCCGAGGCCCACGGGTCAGGGTTCCGCAGGAAACCGCGCTCCGGGGCATCGAAACACCTCAAGGACTTGCATGTGGACCTAGCACATGCATGAAAGTGTGGTGCTATGTTGAAACATACAAAACCTAGTCCCCGGGTGCATGTGTCCCCCTTCGCAGGCATGCACTGTAACCTAAAAGCAAGGGTTCCGGGCTCGTCTAAGGGGGGAAGTCCCCGTTCCGGCACTAGAGAGTAGGATATTATCACTCCCCTTGTGACCCAACATGGTTTTACATCATCCTATGACCTAAACAAACACAAAACAAGAGAGGGCTACACTGGGCTACCCTCGTCAGAAGAAAGTTTAGGGGATAGACGATCCGAGGCCCACGGGTCAGGGTTCCATAGGAAATCGCGCTCCGGGGTATCGAAACACCATAAGGACTTGCATGTGGCCCTAGCACATGCATGAAAGTGTGGTTCTATGTTGAAACATACAAAACCTAGTCGCCGGGTGCATGTGTCCCCCTTCGCAGGCATGCACTGTAACCTAAAAGCAAGGGTTCCGGGCTCGTCTAAGGGGGAAAGTCCCTGTTCCGGCACTAGAGAGTAGGATATTGTCACTCCCCTTGTGACCCAACAAGGTTTTACATCATCCTATGACCTAAACAAACACAAAACAAGAGAGGGCTACACCGGGCTACCCCCGTCAGAAGAAAGTCTAGGGGGTAGACGATCCGAGGCCCACGGGTCAGGGTTCCGCAGGATACCGCGCTCCGGGGCATCGAAACACCTCAAGGACATGAATGTGGACCTAGCACATGCATGAAAGTGTGGTGATATGTTGAAACATACAAAACCTAGTCCCCGGGTGCATGTGTCCCCCTTCGCAGGCATGCACTGTAACCTAAAAGCAAGGGTTCCGGGCTCGTCTAAGGGGGAAAGTCCCTGTTCCGGCACTAGAGAGTAGGATATTGTCACTCCCCTTGTGACCCAACAAGGTTTTACATCATCCTATGACCTAAACAAACACAAAACAAGAGAGGGCTACACCGGGCTACCCCCGTCAGAAGAAAGTCTAGGGGGTAGACGATCCGAGGCCCACGGGTCAGGGTTCCGCAGGAAACCGCGCTCCGGGGCATCAAAACACCTCAAGGACTTGCATGTGGCCCTAGAACATGCATGATAGTGTGGTGCTATGTTGAAACATACAAAACCTAGTCCTCGGGTGCATGTGTCCCCCTTCGCAGGCATGCACTGTAACCTAAAAGCAAGGGTTCCGGGCTCGTCTAAGGGGGGAAGTCCCTATTCCGGCACTAGAGAGTATGATATTGTCACTCCCCTTGTGACCCAACATGGTTTTACATCATCCTATGACCTAAACAAACATAAAACAAGAGAGGGCTACACCGGGCTACCCCCGTCAGAAGAAAGTCTAGGGGTAGATGATCCGAGGCCCACGTGTCAGGGTTCTGCAGGAAACCGTGATCCGGGGCATCGAAACACCTCAAGGACTCGCATGTGGCCCTAGCACATGCATGAAAGTGTGGTGCTATGTTGAAACATACAAAACCTAGTCCCCGGGTGCATGTGTCCCCCTTCACAGGCATGCACTGTAACCTAAAAGCAAGGGTTCCGGGCTCGTCTAAGGGGGAAAGTCCCCGTTCCGGCACTAGAGAGTAGGATATTATCACTCCCCTTGTGACCCAACATGGTTTTACATCATCCTATGACCTAAACAAACACAAAACAAGAGAGGGCTACACTGGGCTACCCTCGTCAGAAGAAAGTTTAGGGGATAGACGATCTGAGGCCCACGGGTCAGGGTTCCATAGGAAATCGCGCTCCGGGGTATCGAAACACCATAAGGACTTGCATGTGGCCCTAGCACATGCATGAAAGTGTGGTGATATGTTGAAACATACAAAACCTAGTCCCCGGGTGCATGTGTCCCCCTTCGCAGGCATGCACTGTAACCTAAAAGCAAGGGTTCCGGGCTCGTCTAAGGGGGAAAGTCCCTGTTCCGGCACTAGAGAGTAGGATATTGTCACTCCCCTTGTGACCCAACAAGGTTTTACATCATCCTATGACCTAAACAAACACAAAACAAGAGAGGGCTACACCGGGCTACCCCCGTCAGAAGAAAGTCTAGGGGGTAGACGATCCGAGGCCCACGGGTCAGGGTTCCGCAGGAAACCGCGCTCCGGGGCATCGAAACACCTCAAGGACTTGCATGTGGACCTAGCACATGCATGAAAGTGTGGTGCTATGTTGAAACATACAAAACCTAGTCCTCGGGTGCATGTGTCCCCCTTCGCAGGCATGCACTGTAACCTAAAAGCAAGGGTTCCGGGCTCGTCTAAGGGGGGAAGTCCCTGTTCCGGCACTAGAGAGTATGATATTGTCACTCCCCTTGTGACCCAACATGGTTTTACATCATCCTATGACCTAAACAAACATAAAACAAGAGAGGGCTACACCGGGCTACCCCCGTCAGAAGAAAGTCTAGGGGTAGATGATCCGAGGCCCACGGGTCAGGGTTCTGCAGGAAACCGTGATCCGGGGCATCGAAACACCTCAAGGACTCGCATGTGGCCCTAGCACATGCATGAAAGTGTGGTGCTATGTTGAAACATACAAAACCTAGTCCCCGGGTGCATGTGTCCCCCTTCACAGGCATGCACTGTAACCTAAAAGCAAGGGTTCCGGGCTCGTCTAAGGGGGAAAGTCCCCGTTCCGGCACTAGAGAGTAGGATATTATCACTCCCCTTGTGACCCAACATGGTTTTACATCATCCTATGACCTAAAAAAACACAAAACAAGAGAGGGCTACACTGGGCTACCCTCGTCAGAAGAAAGTTTAGGGGATAGACGATCTGAGGCCCACGGGTCAGGGTTCCATAGGAAATCGCGCTCCGGGGTATCGAAACACCATAAGGACTTGCATGTGGCCCTAGCACATGCATGAAAGTGTGGTTCTATGTTGAAACATACAAAACCTAGTCGCCGGGTGCATGTGTCCCCCTTCGCAGGCATGCACTGTAACCTAAAAGCAAGGGTTCCGGGCTCGTCTAAGGGGGAAAGTCCCTGTTCCGGCACTAGAGAGTAGGATATTGTCACTCACCTTGTGACCCAACATGGTTTCACATCATACTATGACCTAAACAAACACAAAAAAAGAGAGGGCTACACCGGCCTACCCCCGTCAGAAGAAAGTCTAGGGGGTAGAATATCCGAGGCCCACGGGTCAGGGTTCCGCAGGAAACCGCGCTCCGGGGCATCGAAACACCTCAAGGACTTGCATGTGGACCTAGCACATGCATGAAAGTGTGGTGCTATGTTGAAACATACAAAACCTAGTCCCCGGGTGCATGTGTCCCCCTTCGCAGGCATGCACTGTAACCTAAAAGCAAGGGTTCCGGGCTCGTCTAAGGGGGAAAGTCCCTGTTCCGGCACTAGAGATTAGTTTATTTTCACTCCCCTTGTGACCCAACAAGGTTTTACATCATACTATGACCTAAAAAAACACCAAACAAGAGAGGGATACACCGGGCTACCCTCGTCAGAAGAAAGTCTAGGGGGTAGATGATCCGAGGCCCACGGGTCAGGGTTCCGTAGGAAACCGCGCTCCGGGGAAACGAAACACCTCAAGGACTTGCATGTGTCCCTAGAACATGCATGATAGTGTGGTGCTATGTTGAAACATACAAAACCTAGTCCTCGGGTGCATGTGTCCCCCTTCGCAGGCATGCACTATAACCTAAAAGCAAGGGTTCCGGGCTCGTCTAAGGGGGAAAGTCCCCGTTCCGGCACTAGAGAGTAGGATATTGTCACTCACCTGGTAACCCAACATGGTTTCACATCATACTATGACCTAAACAAACACAAAACAAGAGAGGGCTACACCGGGCTACCCTCGTCAGAAGAAAGTCTAGGGGGTAGACGATCCGAGGCCCACGGGTCAGGGTTCCGCAGGAAACCGCGCTCCGGGGCATCGAAACACCTCAAGGACTTGCATGTGGACCTAGCACATGCATGAAAGTGTGGTGCTATGTTGAAACATACAAAACCTAGTCCCCGGGTGCATGTGTCCCCCTTCGCAGGCATGCACTGTAACCTAAAAGCAAGGGTTCCGGGCTCGTCTAAGGGGGAAAGTCCCTGTTCCGGCACTAGAGAGTAGGATATTGTCACTCCCCTTGTGACCCAACAAGGTTTTACATCATCCTATGACCTAAACAAACACAAAACAAGAGAGGGCTACACCGAGCTACCCCCGTCAGAAGAAAGTCTAGGGGGTAGACGATCCGAGGCCCACGGGTCAGGGTTCCGCAGGAAACCGCGCTCCGGGGCATCGAAACACCTCAACGACATGAATGTGGACCTAGCACATGCATGAAAGTGTGGTGATATGTTGAAACATACAAAACCTAGTCCCCGGGTGCATGTGTCCCCCTTCGCAGGCATGCACTGTAACCTAAAAGCAAGGGTTCCGGGCTCGTCTAAGGGGGAAAGTCCCTGTTCCGGCACTAGAGAGTAGGATATTGTCACTCCCCTTGTGACCCAACAAGGTTTTACATCATCCTATGACCTAAACAAACACAAAACAAGAGAGGGCTACACCGGGCTACCCCCGTCAGAAGAAAGTCTAGGGGGTAGACGATCCGAGGCCCACGGGTCAGGGTTCCGCAGGAAACCGCGCTCCGGGGCATCAAAACACCTCAAGGACTTGCATGTGTCCCTAGAACATGCATGATAGTGTGGTGCTATGTTGAAACATACAAAACCTAGTCCTCGGGTGCATGTGTCCCCCTTCGCAGGCATGCACTGTAACCTAAAAGCAAGGGTTCCGGGCTCGTCTAAGGGGGGAAGTCCCTATTCCGGCACTAGAGAGTATGATATTGTCACTCCCCTTGTGACCCAACATGGTTTTACATCATCCTATGACCTAAACAAACATAAAACAAGAGAGGGCTACACCGGGCTACCCCCGTCAGAAGAAAGTCTAGGGGTAGATGATCCGAGGCCCACGGGTCAGGGTTCTGCAGGAAACCGTGATCCGGGGCATCGAAACACCTCAAGGACTCGCATGTGGCCCTAGCACATGCATGAAAGTGTGGTGCTATGTTGAAACATACAAAACCTAGTCCCCGGGTGCATGTGTCCCCCTTCACAGGCATGCACTGTAACCTAAAAGCAAGGGTTCCGGGCTCGTCTAAGGGGGAAAGTCCCCGTTCCGGCACTAGAGAGTAGGATATTATCACTCCCCTTGTGACCCAACATGGTTTTACATCATCCTATGACCTAAACAAACACAAAACAAGAGAGGGCTACACTGGGCTACCCTCGTCAGAAGAAAGTTTAGGGGATAGACGATCCGAGGCCCACGGGTCAGGGTTCCATAGGAAATCGCGCTCCGGGGTATCGAAACACCATAAGGACTTGCATGTGGCCCTAGCACATGCATGAAAGTGTGGTTCTATGTTGAAACATACAAAACCAAGTCGCCGGGTGCATGTGTCCCCCTTCGCAGGCATGCACTGTAACCTAAAAGCAAGGGTTCCGGGCTCGTCTAAGGGGGAAAGTCCCTGTTCCGGCACTAGAGAGTAGGATATTGTCACTCCCCTTGTGACCCAACATTGTTTTGCATCATCCTATGACCTAAACAAACACAAAAAAAGAGAGGGCTACACCGGGCTACCCCCGTCAGAAGAAAGTCTAGGGGGTAGACGATCCGAGGCCCACGGGTCAGGGTTCCGCAGGAAACCGCGCTCCGGGGCATCGAAACACCTCAAGGACTTGCATATGGCCCTAGCACATGCATGAAAGTGTGGTGCTATGTTGAAACATACAAAACCTAGTCCCTGGGTGCATGTGTCCCCCTTCGTAGGGATGCACTGTAACCTAAAAGCAAGGGTTCCGGGCTCGTCTAAGGGGGAAAGTCCCTGTTCCGGCACTAGAGAGTAGGATATTGTCACTCACCTTGTGACCCAACATGGTTTCACATCATACTATGACCTAAACAAACACAAAA
Source organism: Avena sativa (assembly GCA_916181665.1). NCBI lineage: Eukaryota > Viridiplantae > Streptophyta > Magnoliopsida > Poales > Poaceae > Avena > Avena sativa. The sequence continues at coordinate 130,492,205 of OV702289.1, read as the reverse complement.
CAAGAGAGGGCTACACCGGGCTACCCCCGTCAGAAGAAAGTCTAGGGGGTAGACGATCCGAGGCCCACGGGTCAGGGTTCCGCAGGAAACCGCGCTCCGGGGCATCGAAACACCTCAAGGACTTCCATGTGGACCTAGCACATGCATGAAAGTGTGGTGCTATGTTGAAACATACAAAACCTAGTCCCCGGGTGCATGTGTCCCCCTTCGCAGGCATGGACTGTAACCTAAAAGCAAGGGTTTCGGGCTCGTCTAAGGGGGAAAGTCCCTGTTCCGGCACTAGAGAGTAGGATATTGCCACTCCCCTTGTGACCCAACAAGGTTTTACATCATCCTATGACCTAAAAAACATAAACAAGAGAGGGCTACACCGGGCTACCGTCGTCAGAAGAAAGTCTAGGGGGTAGATGATCCGAGGCCCATGGGTCAGGGTTCCGTCGGAAACCGCGCTCCGGGGCATCGAAACACCTCAAGGACTTGCATGTGGCCCTAGAACATGCATGATAGTGTGGTGCTATGTTGAAACATACAAAACGTAGTCCTCGGGTGCATGTGTCCCCCTTCGCAGGCATGCACTGTAACCTAAAAGCAAGGGTTCCAGGCTCGTCTAAGGGGGGAAGTCCCTATTCCGGCACTAGAGAGTATGATATTGTCACTCCCCTTGTGACCCAACATGGTTTTACATCATCCTATGACCTAAAAAACATAAAACAAGAGAGGCCTACACCAGGCTACCCCCGTCAGAAGAAAGTCTAGGGGGTAGATGATCCGAGGCCCACGGGTCAGGGTTCCGCAGGAAACAGCGCTCCGGGGCATCGAAACACCTCAAGGACTTGCATATGGCGCTAGAACATGCATGAAAGTGTGGTGCTATGTTGAAACATACAAAACCTAGTCCCTGGGTGCATGTGTCCCCCTTCGCAGGCATGCACTGTAACCTAAAAGCAAGGGTTCCGGGCTCGTCTAAGGGGGAAAGTCCCCGTTCCGGCAGTAGAGAGTAGGATATTGTCACTCACCTTGTGACCCAACATGGTTTCACATCATACTATGACCTAAACAAACACAAAACAAGAGAGGGCTACACCGGGCTACCCCCGTCAGAAGAAAGTCTAGGGGTAGACGATCCGAGGCCCACAGGTCAGGGTTCCGCAGGAAACCGCGCTCCGGGGCATCGAAACACCTCAAGGACTTGCATGTAGACCTAGCACATGCATGAAAGTGTGGTGCTATGTTGAAACATACAAAACCTAGTCCCCGGGTGCATGTGTCCCCCTTCGCAGGCATGCACTGTAACCTAAAAGCAAGGGTTCCGGGCTCGTCTAAGGGGGAAGTCCCCGTTTCGGCACTAGAGAGTAGGATATTGTCACTCCCCTTGTGACCCAACATGGTTTTACATCATCCTAGGACCTAAACAAACACAAAACAAGAGAGGGATACACCGGGCTACCCCGTCAGAAGAAAGTCTAGGGGGTAGACGATCTGAGGCCCACGGGTCGTGGTTCTGCAAGAAACCGCGCTCCGGGGCATCGAAACACCTCAAGGACTTGCATGTGGATCTAGCACATGCATGAAAGTGTGGTGCTATGTTGAAACATACAAAACCTAGTCCCCGGGTGCATGTGTCCCCCTTCGTAGGCATGCACTGTAACCTAAAAGCAAGCGTTCCGGGCTCGCCTAAGGGGGAAAGTCCCCGTTCCGACACTAGAGAGTAGGATATTGTCACTCCCCTTGTGACCCAACATGGTTTTAAATCATCCTATGACCTAAACAAACACAAAACAAGAGAGGGCTACACCGGGCTACCCCCGTTAGAAGAAAGTCTAGGGGGTAGACGATCCGAGGCCCACGGGTCAGTGTTCCGCAGGAAACTGCGCTCCGGGGCATCGAAACACCTCAAGAACTTGCATGTGGCCCTAGCACATGCATGAAAGTGTGGGGCTATGTTGAAACATACAAAACCTAGTCCCCTGGTGCATGTGTCCCCCTTCGGAGGCATCCACTGTAACCTAAAAGCAAGGGTTCCGGGCTCGTCTAAGGGGGAAAGTCCCCATTTCGGCACTAGAGAGTAGGATATTGTCACTCCCCTTGTGACCCAACATGGTTTTACATCATCCTATGACCTAAACAAACACAAATCAAGAGAGGGATACACCAGGCTACCCCCGTCAGAAGAAAGTCTAGGGGGTAGACGATCTGAGGCCCACGGGTCAGGGTTCTGCAGGAAACCGCGCTCTGGGGCATCGAAACACCTCAAGGACTTGCATGTGGCCCTAGCTGATGCATGAAAGTGTGGTGCTATGTTGAAACATACAAAACCTAGTCCCCAGGTGCATGTGTCCCCCTTCGCAGGCATGCACTGTAACCTAAAAGCAAGGGTTCCGGGCTCGTCTAAGGGGGAACGTCCCCGTTCCGGCACTAGAGAGTAGGATATTGTCACTCCCCTTGTGACCCAACTTGGTTTTACATCATCCTATGACCTAAACAAACACAAAACAAGAGAGGGCTACCCCGGGCTACCCTCGTCGGAAGTAAGTATAGGGGGTAGACGATCCGAGGCCCACGGGTCAGGGTTCCACAGGAAACCGCGCTCCGGGGCATCGAAACACCATAAGTACTTGCATGTGGCCCTATCACATGCATGAAAGTGTGGTGCTATGTTGAAACATACAAAACCTAGTCCCCGGGTGCATGTGTCCCCCTTCGCAGGCATGCACTGTAACCTAAAAGCAAGGGTTCCGGGCTCCTCTAAGGGGGAAAGTCCCTGTTCCGGCACTAGGGAGTAGGATATTATCACTCCCCTTGTGACCCAACATGGTTTTACATCATCCTATGACCTAAACAAACACAAAACAATAGAGGGCTACACCGGGCTACCCTCGTCAGAAGTAAGTATAGGGGGTAGACGATCCGAGGCCCACGGGTCAGGGTTCCACAGGAAACCGCGCTCCGGGGCATCGAAACACCATAAGTACTTGCATGTGGCCCTATCACATGCATGAAAGTGTGGTGCTATGTTGAAACATACAAAACCTAGTCCCCGGGTGCATGTGTCCCCCTTCGCAGGCATGCACTGTAACCTAAAAGGAAGGGTTTCGGGCTTGTCTAAGGGGGAAAGTCCCTGTTCCGGCACTAGAGAGTAGGATATTGTCACTCCCCTTGTGACCCAACATGGTTTTACATCATCCTATGACCTAAACAAAAACAAAACAAGAGAGGGTTACACCGGGCTACCCCCCTCAAAAGAAAGTCTAGGGGGTAGACGATCCGAGGCCCACGGGTCAGGGTTCTGCAGGAAACCGCGCTCCGGGGGCATCGACACACCTCAAGGACTTGCATCTGGCCCTAGCACATGCATGAAAGTGTGGTGCTATGTTGAAACATACAAAACCTAGTCCCTGGGTGCATGTGTCCCCCTTCGCAGGCATGCACTGTAGCCTAAAAGCAAGGGTTCCGGGCTCGTCTAAGGGGGAAAGTCCCCTTTCCGGCACTAGAGAGTAGGATATTGTCACTCCCCTTGTGACCCAACATGGTTTTACATCATACTATGACCTAAACAAATACAAAACAAGAGAGGGATACACCGGGCTACCCCCGTCAGAAGAAAGTCTAGGGGGTAGACGATCTGAGGCCCACGGGTGAGGGTTCCACAGGAAACCGCGCTCCGGGGCATCGAAACACCTCAAGAACTTGCATGTTGACCTAGCACATGCATGAAAGTGTGGTGCTATGTTGAAACATAGAAAATCGAGTCCCCGGGTGCATGTGTCCCCCTTCGCAGGCATGCACTTTAACCTAAAAGCAAGGGTTCCGGGCTCGTCTAAGGGGGAAAGTCCCTGTTTCGGCACTAGAGAGTAGGATGTTGTCACTCACCTTGTGACCAAACATGGTTTTACATCATCCTATGACCTAAACAAACACAAAACAAGAGAGGGCTACACCGGGCTACCCCCGTCAGAAGAAAGTCTAGGGGGTAGATGATCCGAGGCCCACGGGTCAGGGTTCCGCAAGAAACCGCGCTCCGGGGCATCGAAACACCTCAAGGACTTGCATGTGGCCCTAGCACATGCATGAAAGTGTGGTGCTATGTTGAAACATACAAAACCTAGTCCTCGGGTGCATGTGTCCCCCTTCGCAGGCATGCACTGTAACCTAAAAGCAAGGGTTCCGGGCTCGTCTAAGGGGGAAAGTCCCTGTTTCGGCACTAGAGAGTAGGATGTTGTCACTCCCCTTGTGACCCAACATGGTTTTACATCATCCTATGACCTAAACAAACACAAAACAAGAGAGGGCTACACCAGGCTACCCCCGTCAGAAGAAAGTCTAGGGGGTAGACGATCTGAGGCCCACGGGTCAGGGTTCTGCAGGAAACCGCGCTCCAGGGCATCGAAACACCTCAAGGACTTGCATGTGGACCTATCACATGCATGAAAGTGTGGTGTTATGTTGAAACATACAAAACCTAGTCCCCGGGTGCATGTGTCCCCCTTCGCAGGCATGCACTATAACCTAAAAGCAAGGGTTCCGGGCTCGTCTAAGGGGGAAAGTCCCCGTTTCGGCACTAGAGAGTAGGATATTGTCACTCCCCTTGTGACCCAACATGGTTTTACATCATCCTATGACCTAAACAAACACAAAACAAGAGAGGGATACACCGGGTTACCCCCGTCAGAAGAAAGTCTAGGGGGTAGACGATCTGAGGCCCACGGGTCAGGGTTCTGCAAGAAACCGCGCTCCGGGGCATCGAAACACTTCAAGGACTTGCATGTGGACCTAGCACATGCATGAAAGTGTGGTGATATGTTGAAACATACAAAACCTAGTCCCCGGGTGCATGTGTCCCCCTTCGTAGGCATGCACTGTAACCTAAAAGCAAGCGTTCCGGGCTCGTCTAAGGGGGAAAGTCCCTGTTCCGACACTAGAGAGTAGGATATTGTCACTCCCCTTGTGACCCAACATGGTTTTACATCATCCTATGACCTAAACAAAAACAAAACAAGAGAGGGCTATCCGGGCTACCCCCGTCAGATGAAATTCTAGGGGGTAGACGATGCGAGGCCCACGAGTCGTGGTTCTGCAAGAAACCGCGCTCCGGGGCATCGAAACACCTCAAGGACTTGCATGTGGCCTTAGAACATGCATAAAAGTGTGGTGCTATGTTGAAACATACAAAACCTAGTCCCCGGGTGCATGTTTCCCCCTTCGCAGGCATGCACTGTAACCTAAAAGCAAGGGTTCCGGGCTCGTCTAAGGGGGAAAGTCCCTCTTCCGGCACTAGAGAGTAGTATATTGTCACTCCCCTTGTGACCCAACATGGTTTTACATCATCCTATGACCTAAACAAACACAAAACAAGAGAGGGCTACACCGGGCTACCCCCGTCAGAAGAAAGTCTAGGGGGGTAGACGACGCGAGGCCCACGGGTCAGGGTTCCGCACGAAACTGCGCTCCGGGGCATCGAAACACCTCAAGGACTTGCATGTGGCCCTAGCACATGCATTAAAGTGTGGTGCTATGTTGAAACATACAAAACCTAGTCCCGGGGTGCATGTGTCCCCCTTCGCAGACATGCACTGTAACCTAAAAGCAAGGGTTCCGGGCTCGTCTAAGGGGGAAAGTCCCTGTTCCGGCACCAGAGAGTAGGATATTGTCACTCCCCTTGTGACCCAACATTGTTACATCATCCTATGACCTAAACAAACACAAAACAAGAGAGGGCTACACCGGGCTACCCCCGTCAGAAGAAAGTCTATGGGGTAGACGATCGGAGGCCCACGGTTCAGGGTTCCGCAGGTTATAAGTAACTTAAACAAAGAAATTAATAGAAACGATAGAAGAAAATGGAGAAAAAACTCATGGCAAAGCCTGGGCCCACGTAGCTCTTCAGGACGCACGGGAAAGACGTATCTGCCGTGTACCTACTCACGGCAAAGAGCAGAGACAGTACAACAAAAAGGTTCCATAGCTACTCTTACCAACTACTTAAACTTACCGCACTAGCAGAGCCCATACTTTGCAACCTTGCCAATCAAAGTTCGAATCCCACATAGGCCGATTTGGGTCTTTTTTTTAATTAAATCTAAGATTTGCCGTGTGTCAACTCACAGCAAAGCCGTCTCTGCCGTGTGTGAGCTCACGGCAAAGATCCCTTTTCCTCTTCAATTGTATTTATTCTAATACTATATTTAGTTAAAAATAAACAACTCACGACAAAGCGTGAGCGCACGGCAAAGACGCTCCGTTAGTCCCCTCCGTTGCCCCCTCCGTCAATAGCGGAGCGGTGGGCCCTTCTGTAGGGGAATATCCATACGGAGGGGGCCGAATATGCCGCGCTGCCGTGTGAGCTGTCTTTGTCGTGCGTTTTTATTTCCTTTGCCGAGCGTTTTATCTCTGCCGTGTGTTTATATGGTTGTTGCCGTGAGGGTTTTCGTTGCCGTGAGGTGATTTTCTCCATGTCGTGTGTCGTTTCGTTGCCGTGGGTCCTGTCGGCGGGCTCACGACTGAGGTTTGTTTGCCGTGTGACGGCTCATGGCAAAGTTGCAACGCACGACAGCGAGCTTTTTTCCCGTAGTGGGATAGGGGTCACATGTGTCGGATCAGAGATCTTAGCCTTGTAGGGGTCTGGATTAGGTCTTCGGATCCAGGAAGGAGATCTTGGGGTCCATGACGAAGAAACTTTGGGTCATCGATTCTGTGATGGACAACTCAGTGCGATGCTGGTACAACCTTCGACTAGCTAGGTACTCGTTTCATTGGTGGAAAACGGGCCTCCAGTCCCGGTCCGTAAGGGGCTTTAGTCCCGGTCCTGGTAACCGGGACTAGAGGGGTGGGACTAAAGGCCCACCCATTAGTCCCGGCCCTCTTACCAACCGGGACCAATGGGCATCCACGTGGCTGTCTCTGCGGGCGCTGGGTGCCCCCCAGTCCCGGTTCGTCTTACGAACCAGGACAAATGGTTCTCTGCCGCGGCAGAATTGTGGGCACTTTCTCTGCCGCGGTAGAGAATTGAATTTGTATCTTTTTTTCGTAGTTTTCTACGCTACCACATCGACTCTATAATCATTCAGCTAGTTTTCTACGCTACCACATACCGTACATGTTCGTGCATACATAAGATACTTAAGATCGAGCATACAAGTATATATATGATAGTTACACATGGAGATCACAATTATCGGGACTAGAGCCCGTCTATTCAATTACACGGCCGGGGATCATCGGCGCCTATTCACACTAAATTCTCCGGCGTCATCTGTCATCTCGTTCATCAAGATTCCTGCCAGTTCTTTAGCAATTGCTACTACGTGTTGCTGTGGTAGGAGCTGATCCCGCATTTTCTCGAACTATATAAGAAAAGAAGATCAATATGAATATCAATCATGATAACAAAAAGTGACGGTAATAAAAATAATGTTATGAATGTATTGCTTACATCACCTCTATAATCATTCCGCTCACTGGTAAACGTGCGAATGAACTCGCAAATGTAGAATCCACATAGATTCGTCTTCGGTGGCTGCCTCGCGCACTTTACGAGAATAGAATTCAATCAAAACAATAATCCAGCATCATAATTGTATTGAAACTAGAAGTAAAGAGATGCGCGTACTACTTACCGAGACCGGCTTAAACGTCAGCTTCTTAGTAAAGTCACCCGTAACCGCACTCTTGAACTGGTTCCAAACCCTACCGGTAAAGAAAATGAATGAGTTATTTATTACGTGATATCTCAGGAAATCAACGAAAGAGACCGCTGTAGCGCGAAAATTACCTCTGGAGCATGTCCTGCATGTCACTAAACTGTTCAAGGGGTCTCTTTAATGGGTCCATGACTTCAACTCTTCCCTTATCAAGTTGAATGTCCATGAGAATCCAGTGGAAACTATACACGTTTATATATACATCAGTAACTCATCAATTACACTTAACATCGAGTAAGCAAAAGAGAATGTGTATAATAGAGTAAGATACTCACGCGAAATTGTAAGGAAACAGTATGTGGTCACAGAAATTTTTCTCTGTTAGAAACCTGTGTGTCCTCGGGTTTATCCTTTAGCATCTGGCAATGTATTTTATCTGGGTCAATGAACCCAACACTGAAGATTGACCTTCTTTTACATTCCATGATCTTCATTCTGCATAATAATAGAGTACAGAAGGATATAATTAGGATAATTACATGCAATGAACTGAACAACTGAAAAAAATGAACAGCTTATATATAGACAATGAATTCAACAACTTACAGACAATATCAACTCATGAGACTTTTGTCGAGGGCGTCGAAAATGTATAACTGGAAGAGTTCTGGAAACTCAACATGGACCTCTTCTTCTCGGAAGTAGTAGTCATGTGGGACTTTCGCCACGATCATTATTCTCTCCTCCTTTACGGCTTTCAAGTACCATTTATGTAAACTCCGCATTTGTGTTGGCAGTTGTTGGAACTGCTCAAAGCTGACCAGAGGCTTCCCTGGGACATATGTAGGGACTACCTGAGCCTTGGGTAACTTGTCGTCCTAGGAACCTAGCAATTCCTCAACAGTCACATTCATGGACGCCGCAAGCTTCGCAGCTTCTTCAATATTCTGCTGGGGAATGTCATGGGATACCACCTTGAGGGGTGGGATCGATTTTTTGGCCTGTTCCCCGAGCTGGGGGACGTCCTTTCTTTTCCCGGTTGCACTTTGACTTGATGATTTGCTCCCGCTTGCACTTCTACTTGATTTGCTCTTCTTCACTTCCTTCTGAAGTGTGCGTTGATAGTCATCTGGCTTATGGTGCAAGTCATATTGCGATTTTGTGTTCAGAAAAGAAAGAGCATACGCTTTTTGCTTCTCGGTGTATACCGGGGCGGGCCCGGGTTTCTTCTTTTGAAGCTGCGCAACACATTCGGCCTTTACGATTATGTCGGTTTCCTCGTCAGTACGATTGTAAGGTCTGATAGGAAGATTCTTATGAGGTACTCTTGGGAGGGGCGACATTTGTCGTTTTGGGCTCCTGCGTCATTTAGTTCTAATCGGAGGCTGCGGCGGAGATCGAGATGGACTCGGGCTATGGTGGTCGTAGTCATGGGGTGGGCTTCTTGGAGGTGATGGAGGTGAAGGTGACATGCGACCACTCGGAGGCGGTGTTGGCTTTGGCGTCTAGCCTGGAAGCTTGATGTTGTTCTTGTCCCATAGAATGATACCACCCAGTACTTCTCCGAGTGTCCTCTCACCTTCAGGTCCAAGGATGTCAAGCTCCATTGAGTCCCACCCCATTGCGATTTCATCCACACCAACTTTAGCATAGCCAGCTGGAATCTCATGGCCATCCCAGCGTGTGCCAGTGGACAAGGTAAAGCACATCCGACCGCCACCTTGATGGATAGGTTCTTCACCTTCTAATGGAGATCACAAGATGCCTGCTCCTTGATTCCATCCATGGGGTAGCCGGGACCGCCATCTACCATACGTGCATCGTCAGAAGGGACCTCCGATTCAGCCACGCTACTTTTCCACTGAGATGGGACGGCGGTAATATCGAGTACAGAATCTTGCAGGTGTGCTGCTCCTCGAAGTTCGTCAATCTGTTGCTGATGCATTCGAAGTGTTCCTAGCAACTCAGTGAACCTTTCTCCCTCCTCCTCCTGCCGTTGCCTCTTTGCTCTCTCTCGGCTCCTATAAGTATCTCTGTCTTTGGGAAACCCCATCTCCCACGTATAACTACGGCCAAGGCCTCATACACGTCCTCCGCGTTCATCATTCCCGAGGACCTTTGTCAGCAAGTCTTTCTCTCTATCGGGACGGAACTTTGTTGTCCCCGCTTTAATCAACTTCACCACTTTCTGCCATGTATCCCGGGGTATCCTAATCCCGTCACTGCAAATAAGGTCCCCTGTACTTTCGTCATACTCACTCCCATGCCCAAGGAACCAATTCCTTGCCCTCAGATCCCATTCTTCGCGTATTGGTTCTAGAGTGATCCCTTTAGCACGCAACTCATTCTCTTTAGCATCCCACTTTGGCATGGAAGCCGCGTAGCCCCCTGGCCCCAGGTGATGGTGATATTTCTTCATCACGACATTTTTCTTGTTTTTTCCGACATTTCCATAGCAAGTTGTGACTCCTTGTACTTCACAAATGCATCTCAGTTAGCTTGCTGCGTCGTTAGATAGCATTCAAATTTAGGAGTCTTCTTCGTCTTCTGATACTTTTGCCATAATGCTTTCTTCCAGTTCTTGAATAGTTCAGCCATCTTCGTAAGAGTCCACTGCTTGACTTTCTTCCTCAATGCAGCTGTGTCAGCATCATCCTCACATTCTGGCAGGGTGAAATGTGTCATGAGGTCATTCCAAAGACCCTCTTTGCACCTGTCGGCGTCATACTCACCCTCTTTCGCCCCTTTGGTCTTATTCCACTCTCTAACGGTGATCGAGATGCGATCCCTAACCATAACTCCGCATTGTTGTTTAAATACAGTTTTAGCCTTTTCGGGTTCCACCGGTTCACCCGGTGGTGATACCCGCGTAATTGTATAACGCGTAGATGCGTCCAACTTTTTGGCCAGGCCTCGTTTGGAATATTTTTTGCTCGATGTGGAGGCCTAAGAGAATCAACATTCGTCAATTTATATATATCTACAACTCAGTTAATGCATCTACTGATCACCAGACTTCATATATATACCTCGCCGTCGGCTTCTCCACCACCGGAGCCGTCGGCTTCTCCTTGATCATTTCGGTCGACCTCCTCTCCCTCACCAGAGGGGTTCAGATAAATCGACGGAGATTCGGGTGGATCAACATGGGGGGTGTCGTTGATCATATCCTCGAGAATTTCTTCCTGTGCTAGGTCTCTCTAGATTGGATCCATAGTTTTCTACAAAATGCACACAATAACATTTTTCATTCAATATTGCTGCATAAAATAATACTAAACAATAATATGAACACGCAATTTGCTACCACCCTAAGTCCGGGGGCCCGCGAGCACTACCACATTAACCCTAAGTCCAGGGGCTCGCGAGCACGACCACCCTAACCCTAAGTCTGGGGGCCAGCGAGCACTACCACATTAACCCTAAGTCCGGGAGCCTGCGAGCACTACCACCCTAACCCTAAGTCCGGTGGCCCGCGAGCACCACCAACCTAACCCTAAGTCCGGCTGCCCGCGAGCACTACCACCCTAACCCTAAGTCTGGTGGCCCGCGAGCACCACCACCCTAACCCTAAGTCCGGCTGCCCGCGAGCACTACCACCCTAACCCTAAGTCCGGGGGCCCGTGAGCACTACCACCCTAACCCTAAGTCCGGTGGCCCGCGAGCACCACCACCCTAACCCTAAGTCCGGCAGCCCGCGAGCACTACCACCCTAACCCTAAGTGCGGGGCCCCGCGAGCACTACCACCCTAACCCTAAGTCCGGGGGCCCGTGAGCACTACCACCCTAACCCTAAGTCTGGTGGCCCGCGAGCACCACCACCCTAACCCTAAGTCCGGCAGCCCGCGAGCACTACCACCCTAACCCTAAGTGCGAGGCCCGCGAGCACTACCACCCTAACCCTAAGTGCGGGGCCCGCGAGCACCACCATATTATACAATAAACTAATTAACATACTACACTAATATATACTACTAAAAAAATAAAAAATACACTTTATAGTACACTACTATATACTACTAAAAAATAAAAAATATACTACAATAATATAGACTTCTATATATTAAAAAAATACACTTTATATTACACTACTATATACTACTAAAATATAAAAAAATATACTACACTAATTAACATACTACACTAATATATACTACTATATATTAAAAAAATACACTTTATATTACACTACTATATACTACTAAAAAATAAAAAATAAAAAAATATAATTAACTAGCTAGTAGCTAGAAGTGGTCGGGGGTGCCTCCCCGGCCTGCTCGCCCGCATCGCCGCCGGTGTGCACGGCTGCCACCCCGGCCGGCCTGCTCGCCCACAGTGGCCGGCGCCGCCGCGCGCCGGCGTGCACGTACAACTGTCATGCCGCCGATGCCGGATGGGAGAAAGGGGAGGGGTGCGATACCTGCTGGCCGGGGGCACACGCGCGGCGGCTGGATCTGGCTAGCTGGTGGCAGCGCTGGAGTGGGGGGACGACGCGCTGGTGGCGGCCGGATCTGGCGGTGGAGTGGTCGGGCAGCCTGCCGGCGTCCTGTGCGTCGTCGTCCTCGCGCGCTTCGTCCCTGCAGCAGAGTGTGGTGATTTGGGGAGAAGAAGGGGCGCAGGAATATAAAGGGGATGTACCTTTAGTCCCGGTTCGTATCACGCACCAGGACTAAAGGGTCTTTAGTCCCGGTGCGTGATACGAACCGGGACAAAGATCCCCCCCTTTAGTCCCGGTGCGTGCCACCCACCGAAACTAAAGGGTTTTAGGCCCAGCCCAACAGACGCGCGCCAATGTAGCACGCACCAAGACTAAAGGTCCCTTTTTCAAAAAAAATCACCCTAGGACGCGCCTGTTTAAAAAAAATTCAATTAGCATATTATTTAAACATTTGAATTTTACAGTTTTTGCATACTTATGAATTTGAGAAGAATTTCAACATGAAAAGTTCTTGAATTTGAATAATAATCCAAATCTATTTTCTGTTTTATAAAATAATTATTCTAACTAGTGAAACTAATAACCATTTTGCCATTTTCAATTTAAAAATGCATTAAATATTATATTTTGCATATTTTTGAATAAGTGATTCAAATCAATTTTCTGTTTTATAAAATAATTATTCTAACTAGTCAAACTATTAACCATTTTGCCATTTTCATTTTAAAAATGCATTAAATATTATATTTTGCATATTTTTGAATAAGTGATTCAAATCAATTTTCTGTTTCATAAAATAATTATTCTAACTAGTTAAACTATTAACCATTTTGCCATTTTCATGTAATTCCGACGCTCCGGTGGTCTTCCTCCGGCGAAACCCTAGACCGGGGGCCCCGGATCGTCTACCCCGCCTTATTTTTTCCCGCCCGTTTTCTTCGCGCCCGTTCTCTTTCGGATCGTAGCCCCTTTAGGGTTTAGGGTTTAGGGTTTTTGGTTTAGGGTTTAGGGTTTTTGGTTTAGGGTTTTGGTTTAGGGTTTAGGGTTTAGGGTTTTTGGTTTAGGGTTTAGGGTTTAGGGTTTAGGGTTCCCTCCTCTGACTTAGGGTTTAGGGTTTAGACTCATATCTGCCGCCTCTCTCCACTCTATCGCATGGCTTCCACCATACCTCTAACCCCAGGGAGGCGGAGATGGAGTCTTTCACGGGCTAGCAGGAAAATATTTTCCGAGGCGGAACTTCCGAAGATGCCATAGGGCGTGTGCACCAAGGGCATCTTCGAGAAGTTCCGCCACGGGAGATTTCCCAACCCTTTTCTCCATCCATGGGGATGAAACTCTCCATCCATGTTGGCTTGGTCGTTGCCATAGCACATCTAGACTCATATCTTCTGCCTCTCTCCACTCTATCCCATGGCTTCCACCATACCTCTATCCCCAGGGAGGCAGAGATGGAGTCTTTCACGGGTTAGCAGGAAAATATTTTCCGAGGCGGAAATTCCGAAGATGCCATAGGGCGTGTGCACCAAGGGCATCTTCGAGAAGTTCCGCCACGGGAGAATTCCCAACCCTTTCCTCCATCCATGGGGATGAAACTCTCCATCCATGTTGGCTTGATGAGTTGCTTGCCATGGCGTATCGATGCTCCTTTTATAGGCACGGCGCCGCTTCTACTTTGTCTTCTTTCTCCGATAGGGTGTCGTGCGCTACATGCTTTATCTCATCAAGAAGTGCGTCCACCCACGCGTCCTTATCCTACCGACAGGTTTAGTCCCGGTTTGAGCCCCCACCCGGTACTAAAGGTTACCCACGCGTCCTTATCCCACTGACAATTTTGTTAGATGACACAAAAACCACCTTTAGTCCCAGTTGCACCCACCAGCCGGTACTAAAGGTTAGCCACCCCCCAGATAAGGCCCTCCCAGATAAGCGTCCCCCAGATAAGGCCCCCCATCTTTTGTCCCGGTTTGAGCCCCCACCCGGGATGAAAGTTTCCCGAGCCACTGCGTTCCCGCGCTTTCCACTGGTTCCCACCTCTGTCTTCCTGCCATTTTTTCAGTATATATATGTACGCTTGGCCTCCATTTACATATCACATCTAGACTCATCATTCTTTTCCCATGGCTTCCATCGTATCTCTAACCACGCGGGAGGCGGAGGCGCTTTGCGCCTCAAACTACCCCTGCCCACCGGGCTACCGCGTCCCCACCGGCTGGATGCTGAGCGTCGGAGGCGTGCCGGTCCCTCCTGTCCCTCTAGGTGTGGAGCGCCGGATGGCCATCACGAACCACTACTACCTTGAGCTCACACCAGAGCAGCGGAGGAATCCCAACTGGCATCCCGACTATTTCCCGACTTGGGAAGCCTTCTTCATCAATCGGTGTGAGAGGGCGCTCGCCAGGCACGAGGAGGACGGCCCACCTCCTTCGAACATCAACGAGGCCGGTCGTCGGCTGTGGTGGCGCGGCCGGACTCTCCAGAGTGTCATGGCCTACAACACGACCGGCAATAACCCCCGCCTGCAGTACCCTCAAATCCAGCCCACGCGTGCCCAACCTTCAAGGTTCGACTACGGCGACCCTAATGACGACAGCAACGACGGCGCCGGCGACTACGACGACTAAAGTGGCGCGTATTACAGGGCTAGGCAGAAGCATGACTGAATCACTCTAACCATTAGGCATGTTTATTAATTTTCAGTTGTGCTATGTATCCTTAGTGTTTGTGGGTTCCTTCTCTTTGTGTGATCAGAACCTGGTCGTCAACGTCTAGTTTGATTGAGCAAGATGTATTACATGAAAGGGGACCTTTATGTCTCAAATAAAAGGTTTAATACATTACATAGATTTATGTCTCAAATAAAAGGTTTAATTACATAGATTTATGTCTCAAATAAAAGGTTTAATACATTATTACACATCACCAACATCTAGTGTTGTGGTTTTCTTCTGCACCATAGCCATGGAGAATCTTCATCATTTAACAGGATGCTTGGGTCAGTTTTCACTTTGAAGGGCGGAATTTCATGAAACTTATTGTAATCTTCTGACATGTCTGTCTTGTCATCCACTCCCACGATGTTTCTTTTCCCTAAAAGAACTATGTGGCGCTTTGGCTCATTGTATTCTGTACTCTTTTGCTTATCTTTCCTTTTTCTCGGTTTGGTAGACATGTCCTTCACAGAGAAAACCTGAGCCACATCGTTGGCTAGGACGAATGGTTCATCCATGTACGCAAGATTGTTGAGATCCACTGTTGTCATGCCGTACTTTTCGTCTACATGTACCCCACCTCCTGTCAGCTTGACTCATTTGCACCGAAACAAAGGGACCTTAAAAGTAGGTCCATAGTCAGGTTCCCATATCTCCTCTATGTATCCATAATATGTGTCAATCTGCCTATTGTCATCTGTTGCATCAAAGCGGACACCACTGTTTTGGTTGGTGCTCTTTTTATCTTGGGCGATCGTGTAAAATGTATTCCCATTTATCTCGTACCCTTGGAAAGTATATATAGTCGAAGATGGTAACCTGGCCAACGAGTACAACTCATATCCAACAGTGGTGTTATTCATGAGATGTGTCTGCAACCAATTGCCAAAATTCTTCTCGTGTTCCCCTTTAATCAAGGTTTTAGGCTTCCCCGGGTTTTCGGAGCGTAGAATATTCTTGTGTTTCTCGATATACGGAGCCACCACGGTGGAATTGTGTAGAACTGTGTAGTGTGCTTGAGTGAAAGAATGTCCGTCCCTACATACCATTGATTTCCTTCCTAGTGTGCCTTTTCCAGTCATCCTCCCCTCATACCGAGATTCAGGAACACCAATCGGCTTAAGGTCAGGAAGAAAGTCAACACAAAACTCAATGACCTCCTCTGTTCCATAGCCCTTGGAGATGCTTCCTTCTGGCCTAGTACGGTTATGAACATATTTCTTTAAGACTCCCATGAACCTCTTGAAGGGGAACATATTGTGTAGAAACACAGGACCGAGAATTCTAATCTCTTAGACTAGGTGAACTAGGAGGTGCTTCATAATATTGAAGAAGGATGGCGAGAACAACAACTCGAAGCTGACCAGACATTGGACCACATCAATATGTAACCCTGATAGACTTTCTCGATCGATTACCTTCTGAGAAATTGCATTGAGGAATGCACATACCTTCACAATGGCTAGTCGAACATTTTCTGGTAGAATTCCCCTCAATGCAACCGGAAGCAATTGCGTCATAAGCACATGGCAGTCATGAGACTTTAGGTTTTGAAATTTTTCTCTTTCATATTTACTATTTCCTTTATATTCGACGAGAAGCTAGACGGGACCTTGATACTAAAAAGGACTTCAAAAAAGATTTCCTTCTCTTCTTTGGTAAGAGCGTAGCTGGCAAGCCCTTGAAACTGCCTAGGATGCTTGTCGTCTCGTCCTTTATGATGTTGCTGGTCCTCCCGTGCTGCCGGGGTATCTTTTGACTTCCCATACAAGCCCAGGAAGCCTAGAATATTCACGCAAAGATTCTTCGTCAGGTGCATCACGTCGATTGCAGAGCGGACCTCATGCACTTTCCAATAGGGTATCTCCCAAAATATAGATTTCTTCTTCCACATGGGTGCGTGTCCGGTAATGGGGTCTTTCGGAACAGGTTGTCCTCTAGGACCCTTTCCAAAGATTACGTCCAAATCCTTAACCATACCAAATACATCAACACCACTACGGGGGACAGGCTTCGTCCGGGTTTCTGCCTTGCCATTGAAATGCTTGCCTTTCTTCTTAAAGGGATGACTGGGCGGAAGAAAACGACGATTGTACGGGTACACAATCTTTCTATATTTATCCAGATATATACTTTCAGTCTCATCTAAACAGTGCGTGCATGCATTGTGTCCTTTCTTCGTCTGTCCTGAAATGTTACTAAGAGTAGGCCAATCATTGATGGTTACGAACAACAACGCTTGTAGGTCAAATTCCTGCTGTTTGTGCTCATCCCACACACGTACACCTGGTTTGGCCCACTGTAGAAGTTCATCAACTAATGGCCTTAGGTACACATCAATGTCGTTGCCGGGTTGCTTCGGGCCTTGGATGAGCACTGGCATCATAATGAACTTCCGCTTCATGCACAACCAAGGAGGAAGGTTGTAGATACATAGAGTCACGGGCCAGGTGCTGTGACTGCAGTTCTGCTCCCCAAAAGGATTCATGCCATCGGTACTTAGACCAAACCATAAGTTCCTTGCGTCACCAGCAAAGTCCGAGGAGTCTCTCTCAATTTTTCTCCACTGCCGACCATCAGCAGGGTGCCTCAACATCCCGTCTTTCTTACGGTCTTCCATGTGCCATCGCAACAACTTGGCATGATCTTTATTTCTAAACAAACTTTTCAATCGTGGTATTATAGGAGCATACCACATCACCTTGGCAGGAACCCTCTTCCTGGGTTGCTCGCCCTCAACATCACCAGGGTCATCTTTTCTGATCTTATACCGCAATGCAGTGCATACCGGGTATTTATCCATATTCTCGTACTTCTCACCGTGGTAGAGGATGCAGTCATTAGGGCATGTATGTATCTTCTGCACGTCTAATCCTAGAGGGCAGACAAGTTTCTTTGCTTCGTACGTACTGGAGGGCAATTGGTTATTTCTTGGAAGCAGCTTCTTCATTATTACCAGCAACTTTTCAAATCCCGAGTCAGTCATACCGGTCTCTGCCTTCCACTTCAACAATTCCAGTGTGCTACCCAGCTTCTTCTAGCCATCTTCACAAGTTGGATACAGCAATGTGTTGTGGTCCTGTAACATCTGCTCGAACTGCAACCTCTCCTTTTCTCTGTCGCAGTCTCGCCTTGCATCACTAATGACCCAACCAAAATCATCAACGGGCTCATCTGGTTACCGTTCTTCACCCCCTTCTTCTTCATTATCTTTAACTGCGGTATCATCGTATTCAGGGAACATAGATCGGTAGTTTTCATCATCGTTCTCTTCTTCATCGCCGTCTTCCATCATAACCCCTCTTTCTCCATGCTTGGTCCAAACATTATAGCCGGACATGAAACCGGACCGAAGCAGGTGGCTTTGAATGACTCTTGAGGAAGTGTGAGCCTGCTCATTCCGACATTCAACACATGGACAACACATAAAACCATCCCGCCGCTTGTTCGCCTCGGTCACAAGGCGAAAAGAACGCACGCCTTCTCTGTAAGCGTCAGAGCGTCGGTCACCGTACATCCATGGGTGGCTCATCTGCATCATACAACCATGCATATATATCAAACGCAATCACGATGCTTAAATTAGTACCGCGCAGTCAAAACGAGAAAATAGTTGCAACGTTTTAGGACACTTCAAAACAAAGAGGAGAACCCTTAAGTGTCGCTCTGGCACCTCGCATCATATTTTGTCTTGTGTGAACTCAAGTGGCATCGCTCTAACAGGCATTTCACCGAACACCTCTAGTGCATATGAAGAAAAAAAGTTAGCACAAAGTTATACCCACCTCTCACATAGGAAAAAAACAGGAGAGAGTGGAGGGCTAGGTGCATATATATATAGGGCCAGGCCATTAGTCCCGGTTTGAGATACAAACCGGGACTAAAGGTTCTGCCAGGAGCATGCGCGCCGGCCCAAACCCATTTGTCCCGGTTTGTATCTCAAACCGGAACTAATGGTTCCTTACGGACCGGGACAAAGCGTCTCGGCCTCCTCGGGCCGTCTAGTTCGGACTATTAGTTCCGGTCACAGCCACGGCTGGGACTAATGGCCCGAACCAAAGGCCCATTTTCTACTGGTGTTTGTTCTTCGGTTTGTCGGTTGTCTCGATACTAAACAAGGCGAAACTTGGTTCCCCGGGACATTTTGGTGGAAGAACGAAAAGGAAACGATGATCTTGTCGTGGACACTTCGAGTAGTTTCCAGCTATCCAGAATTTCGTTGAGGAAGCCGTAGCCAGAACCTGGTATTACCACACTATGAAACATCATGCAAATCTTGGGGAGCCGTGCAACCACGGGTACATCACCATCCACTTCTTGTCTTCAATATCGCCCAACAAACACCACAGGCATGAGCCTCACTTCTCCGACGGCACCACATCACAATGCACTTGGCGAACGGACTCACAGGAGCCAGCTTCAAACGATGTGAGGCATCACATAGACAAACGTAGGACTTGACAGAAGAAAGACATGACGAGCTTGCACGGACTGGCATGTCGGGGCGGCGCACGCGGGAATGGAAGGGAGGAAGCCAGCATCGGCTTGGTATCGAAGAGGAGGCGCCTTGTACTGGAGCGGCACAGGAGGGGCCCTAGGGTGTACGCTGATGGCGGCGAAGCAGGACGTGGGTCAGGGATGGGCGGACGGTGGCGCTCGCAGGAGAGACTGGGAGAGGAGGGTGGCACTATGATGGCGGTGTAAAGGGACGCAGATAGTGCAGGAGAGGAAGACTACCAACGGAGGAGGCGCGGGAGGATGTCTACGTCCTTGGTCGCAGGAGGAGGCGAGGTCGAGGAGGCGAGGAGCGGGCGGAGGTTGCAGAGCTTGGGGCGATAGGGATGGGAGCCGACGACACATGCTGGGGGTTGAGGCGAGATAAACGTGGCCAGGAGCACGTCCGGGAAGCTGTGGCGAGAGGCCAACATCCTAGCGGTGGGCGCGCAGGCCGCAAGCAGATGGGGCCCTAGGCGTCGTTGCTAGGGAGGCGATGGGGTGAGGTCTACCTGGGGCAGGGCAAGGAGCAGAGGATCATCGCGGGGAGGCGCGGTCCCTGGCGGCGCCATGGACGATGGCTGCGGGCGATGCTGGATCGAAGGGATGGAGCGGGTGGTTGGGGACATACGATCGATCGTGTACGTAGGGTCCGTGTGCGGCAGCGTGCATCATGCTGGTGTTGGGTCTGGTCCGTGCGTGTGCAGCGTGCATCGTGTTTGGTGTAGGCTCGGTCACGTGGTGGTGGCTGTGTGCGTGAGTTGCTGTGTTGCTGCGTGCGTGTGTGTGGCCGAGTTAGGTGTGGTGTGCGGCGGCCGGGTGGTGTTGAGTGTGAGGCTAGGGTTTAGATAGGATTAGGGTTTGGGCCGGCGGTCGGTTAGGCCGGGTTTTAGGTAGCTAGCCGGCCCTTTGGGTTAGGATTGAAAACGGAACGGAAATAGACGGAAATGACGGAAACACATGTTATCGTTTTCGTTTTCTCTTGTGTTACCGGAATCGGAAATGAAACGGAAAACTTCGAAAATAAACACGAAATCGAAAATCATCGGAAATGAATATGGTACGGATACGGGACGGATACGATACGAAAACGGACATTTGTCGGAATATAATAGTGATGTAATATGATGGTGTGTAAACTAAAAGTAACGTATAACAGACAAAGAATATCTCACAACTTTAAAAAACGACAATTGAATATAAAGTAACACACATAATTCAACATTTCAACAAGCACACAAGTTCACATAATTAGTTTCACATCAACGCTAAGACACTCACTAGATTAGTATGTCGCCTGGGCTAGTTGTATGTCTTACATAGATCCTTCATATATTCTATGGCTCAACAAGCGCAAGAGAAATCACTGATGCAAAGTACTATCTCGTACATGAGCTTGGCTGATTATATTTTCGGAAAGCTTTCATATTTGTTTATTCGAAATTTTCTTACCGTTTTTGTTTCCGCCGGAAATCGCTACACCATTTCCTTTTCTGTTTCCGTTTAAAATATTCCATTCTTGTTCCTTTTTCACAAAATGACGTTTATGTTTCCTTTTTAGCTCTCCATTTCCTTTTTCTTTGGAAACGGACGGAAAGTTTTCTTACCATTTTTCACCTTACATTGGGCTGGTTGGCTGCCTCCCCAAACAAAAGCTTTTATTTTATTTTGTTTTATAAAATATTTTACAAATAATTTTTAGGCAAACAAAATATCTAGAAAGACTGGCCACTGGTGGAAAACGGCCCTCCAGTCCCGGCCCGTAAGGGGCTTTAGTCCCGGTCCTGGTAACCGGGACTGGAGGGGCGGGACTAAAGACCCACCCATTAGTCCCAGCCCTCTTACGAGCCAGGACAAATGGGCATCCACGTGGCTGTCTCTGCGGGCGCTGGGTGCCCCCCATTAGTCCCGGTTCGTATTACGAACCGGGACAAATGGTTCTCTGCCGCGGCAGAATTTTAGGCACTTTCTCTGCCGTGGCAGAGAATTCAATTTGTATTCTTTTTTTATTTCAAAATAGTTTTCTACACTACCACATACCGTACATGTTCGTGCATACATAAGATAACTTCTCTTAAGATCGAGCATACAAATATATACATGATAGTTACACATGGAAATCACAATTATCGAGACTAGAGCCCGTCTATTCAATTACACGGTCGGGGATCATTAGCGCCTATTCACATTAAATTCTCCGGCGTCATCTATCATCTCGTTCATCAAGAATCCTGCCAGTTCTTCAGCAATTGCTACTACGCGTTGCTGTGGTAGGAGCTGATCCCGCATTTTCTCGAACTATATAAGAAAAGGAGATCAATATGAATATCAATCATGATAACAAAAAGTGACGGTAATAAAAATAATGTTATGAATGTATTGCTTACATCGACTCTATAATCATTCAGCTCACTGGTAAACGTGCGAATGAACTCGCAAACGTAGAATCCACATAGATTCGTCTTTGGTGGATGCCTCGCGCAATTTACGAGAATAGAATTCAATCAAAATAATAATCCAGCATCATAATTGTATTAAAGCTAGAAGTAAAGAGATGTGCGTACTACGTACCGAGACCGGCTTAAACGTCAGTTTCTCAGTAAAGTCACCCGTAACCGCACTCTTGAACTGGTTCCAAACCCTACCCGGTAAAGAAAATGAATGAGTTATTTATTACGTGATATCTCAGGATATCAACGAAAGAGACCGCTGTAGCGCGAAAGATACCTCTAAAGCATGTCCTGCATGTCACTAAATTGTTCCAGGGGTCTGTTTAATGGGTCCGTCAATAATAGGAAAAACGTTATCAGTGGCGCACCAAAACAACTTTCTGTGGCGCATCTAGCAGTCGCCACTAAATTGTCGCCACTAAAATTACATTTCTGTGGCGCATATGCATATGCATATGCGCCACAGAATTCTAAATTCTGTGGCGCCACAGAATTATGTCCCAGATTCTGTGGCGCATATAGCTATATGCGCATATAGCTATAGCTATATGCGCATATAGCTATAGCTATATGCGCCACAGAATCCTTTTTTCAGAATTTTGAAATTTTCAGAATCTGATACAAATACAGTATATAACAGGTATATTACAGAAAATACACAAAAATTAACAGAAATTCACAGAAAAGCTGCACACAGCAGTACAAATGTTCCAGTTCACATATAATACATCAACAAGCACGAATGTTCACAAGTGTTCATCAATCACATCACTTAGAACCGAATAATTGTACAAGTATATTTCACAAGTGTTCATCTCACTCACATAACTTACAACTACGAATGTTGTCACCGCCTATACCTTAGGACAGAATGTAGTACACCGTAACCGCGATGCCGGTGAGAAGGAGCGGCACCAAGATCTTCGTCCGGTTCTTCTTCCACATGTGTCTCCTCCACTTGGCCACCGCCTCCTCTCTAGTCAAGTATCCCTTGTAGTTGTTGCCGCTGAACTTGTCCACTTGTTGGTGGCAGTCCACCCACTCCTCGTAGACACCTGGAACCCGACCCTTGTACACAACGTACGTCGGCATCTCTATTGACAAGGCATATTAGTACATCATGCAAATATATATGTTGACAAATATTAGAGAAAGGAATTCATAAACTTAAAAAAATGCGTCGATGACAATGAAAGAAACACGACAACATGTCTGACACAATAACAACGACGGTTTCAAGCTAGGCAAGTTAAGTTTTTCGACACACACTACATGTCCACCGATACACACGCTCTCTCGGTCAAGTAGCCTTCTCCTCGCAGGGCGCCAGGAATGGCTTGTACATGTCTTTCGTCGTCCACGTCTTGAAGTCACCCTACGCCTTGAGGCGGGCTTCGATCTCCCTCTTGGTGAACGACCTGGGCTGGTGTAAGAGCCCACCATGTGTGTTGACCTGTTCCATGATGATATGTGACAGCTTCACCTGCGTATCATGGAAGTCTTCCCTGAGATCGGGGTAACTGATCCCATGCAACTTTTGGGCCCATCCTTGGAGAGAAGATGGCAGCGTTAGCATCTCGCAATCCCGGCCAAACCCTTTGAGGTGATGGCAAACGTAGAAGGCCTCCTTCACACTGTCAGACGGCTGCTTGACGCAGGGGAACTCGAACACATGCTTGGACTTGTGTCGACCATCGTCCCTGTAAGCCTCCCCCTTATAGTTGAAGGGGCCTCCCTGATTGGCATAGCCCTCGATAGCATCATCTAGAACGCTCCTTACTCTGGCGTAGTTCTTCCTCCTCGCACTCCCCGAGTCGAAGTAGGTGGCAAGCGAATACCTCGTGGAGAGGACGATGAGCGTGCAGTACTTATCTCTGCGCAACACACAATGTGGAACGGGATGTTGGAAAAGAGCAATGGAAAGAAATACTTATGTGTTACGACGGCGGTAGGAGGATGTGTACACTTACTCGGGAAAGAAAGGCACAAGGATGTTGTCCTTCCTCTTGTTGTCCATCAATAGCTTCTGAAGGTAGGACTTTGCCCGGGCCCGGGTCCTTGTTCCTTCTTCCAGCTGGCTATCCCGCATGTAGTAGGGATCCGCTATCGCGACGAACGGGGTGTCCTCTCTCTTGACCTTCATCGCCAGATTGAGCGCGAATAGGCGGACCAAGTTATAGTCCAGCCGTCTCGAGTGGAACAGCTTGAACATGTCCTCGTAGGCTATGAAGAACACATCCGCGGGGGCATCGGTGATGAATCCCACGTCTTCCGGCACCTTGGCGGTGAACACTGGGTAACTCGGGTCCTTGTCCTTGAGAAGGAGGCCCTCTAGTGTCAGGACACCTTCATGCAAACACATCATAGCTCCCGAATCCAGGCGGCGCAGTTCCGGAGGCAGTATGGGCTGACCAGCTTCGTGCACTCTGGTCAAGCCATCCTCGCGGGGTGGTACAACATCGTCCTAGTAACGGATCGGAGCGGGCTGGCTCGCAGCCTTGTCCTTGTTCCTGTTCGGCCTCTTCCTCACCCTCTTCCTCTTTGCATCAACAGCCTCCACTGGCGATGCTAACCCGTCACCGGTCGTCCTGCGGAGTGTGTCAGGGCTGAAAATGATTCCGGCCGATGGAGGTTGTGTATCGGCGGCCGGAGGCGTCTCCTGAGAAAACCCACGGAAGACCAGGCGCTTCTTGGGATGGCTAGCTTGATCGCGGAATGATGGTTCTTCAATGAGAGGAGGCATGAACGATCCTTTGCTGGCGCCGGTGTTGACGAAGGCATTAACGTCGACCGGTGCATCATCATCATCATCCACCTCGATGTTGGCATTGAAGGCCGCCATGTCCATGTCATCCTGGGGTGGTGGCGATGGCTGTTGCGGTGCCACGGCCTTGCCTTTAGGCGGGGGCGATGACGGTTGAGGAGAAACCACGCCCTTGGATGCTTGTGGCGCCGATGCAGACGCTCCCAAGAGTCTCTGGTGACGGCTTGTGGTGGCGGCGACGATGACCGGTGCAGCAGGAGGCTTCGTCCTTGGCGGCCGGACGATCGAGGTGGCACCGGTGGAGCGAGACCCAATACGAATCTGGGTGTTTGGCCAAATCATGGGATAGCCATGGCAACCTTCCAGGGTCAGGTGCTCGTCGGCTCCCGGAGGTTGCATGGGAGGGTCCATGTCTTCGCACCCCCCCAACACCCGACCCAAGTCGACGCGCATCACAGCATCGTCCATGGGCTTGCAGTGCATCGTGCGGTTCGCCGGTTGTATTAGCTTGCCCGTGGCAACATCCTTCAACTCACCGCCGGGCACCTTGTGCAGGAGCACGCATAGAGTGTCCTGAGGCATACAGATATGCATCATGAGATGGCAGCCAATCAAAGGCATTAAGTAGAGCACGCTAACTAACTACTTATTTTACCTTGGTGAGGGCGCCGAGCTCGGCTAATGTCGAGACACAGGCGGCCGGTGGCTGATCCTTCTTCTTCTCCGTCTCGGGTGCATTAGGAAGCACCGCCGCCGCCGGCTGCTGCGCCTTGGTAGTCTCAGCAGGAGGGGGTAGCTCCGGCGCATCCAACTCCATCGGCTGCGCCGCGGGGATGGAGGGCGGCGGGGTAACCATGTCTGGCGACACTTGGTGGCTCGAGGTGCTGCCGCCAGCGCTGGGCACTTGTATCGGCCCCACCTGACCATCCGCATTCCATTTTTCTATCCCCTCCATCAGCCGAGGGGGTAGCATCTCGAGGATCTTCTGCTG
This sequence comes from Avena sativa, assembly GCA_916181665.1. NCBI lineage: Eukaryota > Viridiplantae > Streptophyta > Magnoliopsida > Poales > Poaceae > Avena > Avena sativa. The sequence continues at coordinate 130,466,723 of OV702289.1, read as the reverse complement.
CACTATCGCGTTCACCTCGTCCTGGTCCACCTTACTGGCCTCTAGATGCGCGATCTTCCGCTTCAGCTCTTCCTTCTCGGCTTGATCCTGAGCTGCCGACTGGGTCCGCCTCTCCTTTCTCTTCTTGGCTTCCTCGCTATAGTACTCGCGGAACTTTGTGCTCGTACCAAAGCCAGAGATACGGCCAAATGACGTGGTCAGCTCGGACTGTGGCCTCCCCTTGAAGGCGTTGGTCGCCCTGTTGAAAATCGTGTCCCATGGCTCCGTCGAGCCCTGGGACGACGAGTCCGGCGCCTCGCGTGTAGCCTTGATTTCAGCGTCCTGCAGATAAGGAAAGGTGAACCCATTTAGGAACTTGCTTTCATTATTCAAAATGAAAGCAAATGGACCGTGGGTAAATTCCTTACCAGCTTACTCTCAAACTTCCTCACATCGTCATCATCGGTGACGAATTCCTTGGAATCCTTGTCCAGATAGTAGCGGGCCCGGACAAAGTTTCGGGTCTGCTCGTCCGTGATTTTTTAAAACGGGTTTTCTTTCCCGAGACGCTCAACCTCGGCGTCCTCCCTTGCCCATATGGCCTTCTTTCCCCTGTAACCGCCGCTTCCACATCGGTGGTTACCTATGTTCTGTTCCCGCATTTCCCGACCCCACTCCGTCCATGCCTTCGCTTCGTCAGTCTCCATCTCTGCCTTGAATATCTTGAACTCATCTTCGTCGATCATGGGCTCACCCTTCTTGATCTTCTCCCAGCTTTCCTTTTTCGCGATCTTGTTCTTCACCCGGGTTCTCCAGCTGCTCAAGGCATTGGCCATCTTCGTGATGGCTAACCTGTTCACCTTATTGGATTTTTCCAGTTTGTCGGTGTACGGTGCCGGGAACTTGTACCGCCGGTGAAGCTTCTTAAGGCAGTTTGCCACCAACCGCTCATTCGCTTCACTTCTCAGGTGCTTCGTGTTGATCGACATGCTTTCCCGGATGATGCACCCGAGTTGCATGCCGTACCCGGCGGCAACATCCGGAGGCTCCAACTGAAGGCCATTTTCCGAGACCAGAGTGATCTCATCGGTGGTGTCAGCGAGCTTTTCCGGCTTCTGATCCTTCCTCGGCTTCTTATTCTTCTTAACAGACGGGTTGCTGCTACCACCATCCGTGCGGTCCCCGCCATCGGTCGTGCGGCCTCCGCCATCGGTCATGCGGCCTCCACCGGAGGTGGTCGCATCCTCCTCCTCGGCTTCATCTATCCGGTAGTCCTCGTCCCCCTCTTGCTCATCATCCCCATTGTGGCCCGCAGTAGCTGCCACATCCTCATGCTGAGACTCCGCCGCCTCGTGCTGCGCCGCCGCCTCCCAGAAAGTGAGGTTCGCCGCTTTGGCTTGGTCCTCGATGCTCATTGCGGCCTTAGAAGTGCCGGCCCCATCGGCGGCCGACATGTTTGCACACTTCTAAACAAATTAAAATAAGGAAGTTAGTATTAATTATTGTTGACAATATTTAAAATGAGCTGCCCATTTCTCCCGAAGTGTCAATTCACTTCCAGTTCGGTCGAGAAATGGGGCTCATATGTCAAAAAATTACTAAGTGTCGACCGAAAAATTCGGCATGACCTTCGCTAATTTTGACATATGAGCCCCATTTCTCGACCGAAATGGATCGAAATCAACATTTCAGGAGAAATGGACAGCTCGGGTGATTTCCCTGCAAACATTTCACATACAAACAAACACAAATTGTGCTCCACAGCCACATATGGTGCTCCAACACCATACAAACATCACTAAAATTGAAGTGGTCCAGCAGCACAGAAAAGGCACAAATAGTGCTCCAGCATTTCTAGATTTCATTCAAGATTTAAAACTGGACCAAAATAGTGCAAAAGCAGTAGCGGTTAATTAACAGTGTTATTCCCTATGAGTGGCACAAGTGGGAATTAAAGTGGTCCAGCAGCACAGAAAAGGCACAGAAAACAAGCACCGAACCTTATGTGCAAATGGTCTCTATTTCTAGGTAGACTAGATCATGCTTGTAAAGCAATTTGAGGGACAACATGCCTTTTACACTTGGGTTATAGTTTTCTGTTATTGGTACTGAACACTACTACTAAATTATTTATCTATGTCATTCGGGTATATATTTTGAGGAAGCCAAGAAGTTGTCCAAACCTTATATTAATCAAGTTGCTAAGGCCAGTAAAGCACATGTCGAGAAATTTAAAACCACCTTGAAGCCTTACACTAAGAGGCAGGCCATGCATATGAAACGTTTCTTGAGACATCTATTTTATATCATCAGCAGGTGTTTGAGACCTAGGTGTTTGTTCTGTTAGACATCAGTGATAAAATAAGAAGTAGTACTAGTACTATTAGCTGAAGCATGACTGCAAATTTCAGCTGAAGTTTAGCGGAATAGGGAAAAAAGCAGTGATACTAAAATAACCTGCTTTAAATAAGAACAAATCTTTATTTTACGGTTTTGCAAAACAGATGTAATCATGCTGTTCGCTCAGACTTACTACTATCTAAAGAGCTGTTCGCTCAAAGATCTCCAACTGCGGAAAAATCTGAAGCTCTTGTGGTCCGAAGGAAACCGTCACTGATTCTCTCTGAAGCAAGAAGTTCAGTCCAGGTTTTGAAACCGTTCATCGATTCAGTACAGTCAACATAAACTCGGTACTTCACAGCGTGTAGATGACGATTTAGGTACCACATACTGCAAGTATTAAGCAAATCGTACACAAAAACTGGCGGCAAGAACAGTAGTTGTGCACAGATTAAGGCATTCCATGCTACAAATGTCGAGATTCAGGCACAAACAACAATGACAAACTCAATTCTTGTTAAGGAACAGCCGACATCTTAGCCAAGTACACGAAATATCACAAATAATCCTGGCCCTTCTAAGATTTCCTACTACCCAAACAAGTACAGTAGTACAAAGTGATCCAAGCCCAAATCAAGAACAGGCAGAGCTATCTGGTGTTTGTTCTATTTTATATTACCTAGGGACGGCGGACGGCTGACGGTGAGGTGGATGCTATCTGGTGGACGGCAGATGGTGAGGTGCCTGCTCCTCCTGTGCGCTGCGGACGGGCTCCTCCTCCTGCGCGCTGCGGACAGGCTCCTCCTCCACGGGCTCCGGTGATGGGGGCGGTTCTCCTCCACGGGCTCCGGTGATGGGGACGATAGAGCCTCCTCCTCCTCCTCCTCCTGGTGCTCTGCGAGGCCACGGTGGGTATGGTGGCCACGCAAGGTGGGCACGGCACGGCGGGCGTGGCACGGCGGGGCGGGCGCGGCGGCGAGAGCGGAGGCGTGCTAGGGTTCTGTGGGGGATTTGACTCGATTTGGGGAAAAAGGGGCAGTGAGATTGAGGCCTCATCAAAACACTAAGTCAAAGAATTCTATGGCGCATCTGTACAGATATGCGCCACAGAATTGTTGGAGATGGTACAAAAGGCGCGTTGCGCTGTTGTTTGACAGAAACACTTGCTTACCACACTGGTTCAACGCTTGCTCCTTTGTTCTGAACCTGGGGTGGCCAGGTTCGATTGCTGGCTGCCTCATCTTTTTTGTGACTTTTTAAAAAATATTTTTAGGATGGTAATAATATATTAAAAGCAAGAACTAATATATTTGCCTATTAAAAACAAGAATTAATATATTTGCCTCGATATTATATTATATATATGCTTGTGTCACACCCACATCAATATCCGCATACATTAGTTTGTCAAAGTAATACATATATGCAGGCGCGTGAGCACACATGTGCATTACTTAGTACAAAAAAAGGCGTCAAAAACCGCTAAGTCGGCTCCGAGGTAGCTAGTGTCTCTTCACAACAACTTTCTTGCCCTTCTTCTTCGCGGTAGAATACTTTAGGCCGGCCACCTTGAGATTTCTTCTCATGTACGGGCAACCTTCAGCCGGTAGGGTGGTCTTCCTTCTTACTTTAGCATAAGTAGTTGGCTTGTCGAAGTACTTGTCGAATTCCTCTTCGATCTTGGGATCGCTCTTCTTGTCGATGTCTTGCTTGTTGGCGGGTCCTTCCATTCCGATGATACTCCTCTTGCCCCTCCTCACGACAACACGGCTTGGCTTTGTCGGGTCGGTAATGGAGAAGCATTGGTCAACTTGGCTAGCGAGCACCCATGGCTCATTTTTCATGGAGGCGTTCTTCGATTTGGCATCGGGTATAACCATGGTGGTGAAAAACCGGCCATCTTTTTCGATTCTCTTGGCCCATCTGACACGAAACATCGGCACCGTCACTCCGCAGTAGTCGAGTTCCCATATCTCCTCGATCCTTCCGTAGAATCTTTCCTTGACATTAGTCTCGTCATCAGCGCATGATAGCATAGTTACTCCTGAGTTTTGGTATTCTCTATTCTTGTCCTTCTCCTCGGTGTAGAATCTGTAGCCGTTGATGTCGTACGTCTGATAGGTCCTAACGTTGCACCCGGGGCCCTGTGAGAGTGAGAATATGAGTTTCTGATCTTCAGTATAAGGCGTCGGCATGGGACTTTCTAGTAGCCTTTTCTTGAACCACCCCGTGAAGCTAGCGTTGTGCTCTCTGGTTACGTCTCCCTTCTTCCTCGGCTTACCCATGTTGGCGAGCTTTTGCTCGATTAAGGTTTTGTGCTCATCCACCCAGGGGCCGACCAACTGTATGTGTTGTAGCGCGACTCGGTTTTCCCTATCAAAGTCGGCATGTTCGAGTTCGATGCCGACGTGGAGTGCGCGGTAGCCCTCGCGGTGACCAAATCCAGCGAGCCTCCCGAGGTGCTTCCTGGTGGGCAGACCGACATCCTGGTTCTCGGTGCTTAGGTAGTTCTGGCAGAAGGAGATACACTCGTAGGTCAGAAAGCCCTTGGCTATGCTTCCATATGGACAGGACCTGTTGCGAACGAATCCAGGAGACCCTTCATCTTCTCCCCCGCCCCCGGCCTCTTCTTCATCATGGCCACCGCCATGTACCGACGGCTCCTCATTCACTAAGAAGCCAGGCATGAAACCGCGCGTCAACGAAAGAGACCGCAGTAGCGCGAAAATTACCTCTGGAGCATGTCCTGCATGTCACTAAACTGTTCAAGGGGTCTCTTTAATGGGTCCATGACTTCAATTCTTCCCTTATCAAGTTGAATGTCCATGAGAATCCAGTGGAAACTGTACACGTTTATATATACATCAGTAACTCATCAATTACACTTAACATCGAGTAAGCAAAAGAGAATGTGTACAATAGAGTAAGTCACTCACACGAAATTGTAAGGAAACAGTATGTGGTCACAGAAATTTTGCTCCGTTAGAAACCTTAGAAGGTTTTCTTGTGTGTCCTCGGGTTTATCCTTTAGCGTCCGACAATGTATTTTATCTGGGTCAATGAACCCAACACTGAAGATTGACCTTCTTTTACATTCCATGATCTTCATTCTGCATAATAATAGAGTACAGAAGGATATAATTAGGATAATTACATGCAATGAACTAAACAACTGAAAAAAAATGAACAACTTATATATAGATAATGAATTCAACAACTTACAGACAATAGCAACTCATGAGACTTTTGTCGAGGGCGTCGAAAATGTATAACTGGAAGAGTTCTGGAAACTCAACATGGACCTCTTCTTCTCGGAAGTAGTAGTCATGTGGGACTTTCGCCACGATCATTATTCTCTCCTCCTTTACGGCTTTCAAGTACCATTTATGTAAACTACGCATTTGTGTTGGCAGTTGTTGGAACTGCTCAAAGCTGACCAGAGGCTTCCCTGGGACATATGTAGGGACTATCTGAGCCTTGGGTAACTTGTCGTCCTGGGAACCTAGCAATTCATCAACAGTCACATTCATAGAGGCCGCAAGCTGCGCAGCTTCTTCCATATTCTGCTGGTGAATGTCATGGGATACCACCTTGAGGGGTGGGATCGATTTTTTGGCCTGTTCCTCGAGCTGGGGGACGTCCTTTCTTTTCCCGGTTGCACTTTGACTTGATGATTTGCTCCCGCTTGCACTTCAACTTGATTTGCTCTTCTTCACTTCCTTCTGAAGTGTGTGTCGATAGTCATCTGGCTTATGGTGCAAGTCATATTGTGATTTTGTGTTCAGAAAAGAAAGTGCATACGCTTTTTGCTTCTCGGTGTATACCGGGGCGGGCTCGGGTTTCTTCTTTTGAAGCTGCGCAACACATTTGGCATTTACGATCATGTCGGTTTCCTCGTCAGTATGATCATAAGGTCTGATAGGAAGATTCTTATGAGGTACTCTTGGGAGGGGCGACATTTGTCGTTTTGGGCTCCTACGCCGTTTAGTACTAATCGGAGGCTGCGGCGGAGATCGAGATGGACTCGGGTTGTGGTGGTCGTAGTCATGGGGTGGGCTTCTTGGAGGTGATGGAGGTGAAGGTGACATGCGACCACTCGGAGGCGGTGTTGGCTTTGGCGTCCAGCCTGGAAGCTTGATGTTGTTCTTGTCCCATAGAATGATACCACCCAGTACTTCTCCGACTGTCCTCTCACCTTCAGGTCCAGGGATGTCAAGCTCCATTGAGTCCCACCCCATTGCGATTTCATCCACACCAACTTTAGCATAGCCAGCTGGAATCTCACGGCCATGCCAGCGTGCGCTAGGTGGACAAGGTAAAGCACATCCGACCGCCACCTTGATGGATTGGTTCTTCACCTTCTGATGCAGCTCACAAGATGCCTGCTCCTTGATTCCATCCATGGGGTAGCCGGGGCCGCCATCTACCATACGTGCATCGTCAGAAGGGACCTCCGATTCAGCCATGCTGCTTTTTTGCTGAGATGGGACGGCGGTAATATCGAGTACAGGATCTTGCAGGCGCGCTGCTCCTCGAAGTTCGTCAATCTGTTGCTAATGCATTCGAAGTGTTCCTAGCAACTCGGTGAACATGTCTCCCTCCTCCTCCTGCCGTCGCCTCTTTGCTCTCTCTCGGCTCCTATAAGTATCTCTGTCTTTGGGAAACCCCATCTCCCACGTATAACTAGGGCCAAGGCCTCGTACACATCCTCCGCGTTCGTCATTCCCGAGGAACTTTGTCAGCAAGTCTTTCTCTCTATCGGGACGGAACTTTGTTGTCCCCGCTTTAATCTCCTTCACCACTTTCTGCCATGTATCCCGGGGTATCCTAATCCCGTCACTGCAAATAAGGTCCCCTGTACTTTTGTCGTACTCACTCCCATGCCCAAGGAACCAATTCCTTGCCCTCAGATCCCATTCTTCGCGTATTGGTTTTGGAGTGATCCCTTTAGCAAGCAGCTCATTCTCTTTAGCATCCCACTTTGGCATGGCAGCCGCGTAGCCCCCTGGCCCCAGGTGATGGTGATATTTCTTCATCGCGGCATTTTTCTTGTTTTTTTCCGACATTTCCATAGCAGGTTGTGACTCCTTGTACTTCACAAATGCATCCCAGTTAGCCTGCTGCTTCGTTAGATATAATTCAAATTTAGGAGTCTTCTTCGTCTTCTGATACTTTTGCCATAATGCTTTCTTCTAGTTCTTGAATAGTTCAGCCATCTTCGTAAGAGTCCACTTCTTGACTTTCTTCCTCAATGCAGCTGTGTCGGCATCATCCTCACATTCTGGCAGGGTGAAATGTGTCATGAGGTCATTCCGAAGACCCTCTTTGCACCTGTCGGCAACATACTCACCCTCTTTCGCCCCTTTGGTCCTATTCCACTCTCGAACGGTGATCGGGATGCGATCCCTAACCATAACTCTGCATTATTGTTTAAATACAGTTTTAGCCTTTTCGGGTTCCACCGGTTCACCCCGTGGTGATACCCGCGTAATTGTATAACGCGTAGATGCGTCCAACTTTTTGGCCGAGCCTCGTTTGGAATATTTGTTGCTCGATGTGGAGGCCTAAGAGAAGAAACATTCGACAATTTATATATATATACAACTCAGTTAATGCATCTACTGATCACCAGACTTCATATATATACCTCGTCGTCGGCTTCTCCTTGATCATTTCGGTCGACCTCCTCTCCCTCACCGGAGGGGTGCAGATAAATCGACGGAGATTCGGGTGGATCAACATGGGGGGTGTCGTTGATCATATCCTCGAGAATTTCTTCCTGTGCTAGGTCTCTCTGGATTGGATCCATAGTTTTCTACAAAATGCACACAATAACATTTTTCATTCAATATTGCTGCATAAAATAATACTAAACAATAATATGAACATGAAATTTGCTACAATAATACTAAACAATAGCAAAATTCTAGTGATGCCCTAACCCTAACCCTAACTCCGGGGCCCACGAGCACTACCACATTAACCCTAAGTCCGGGGGCCCATGAGCACTACCACCCTAACCCTAAGTCCGGTGGCTCGCGAGCACCACCACCCTAACCCTAAGTCCGGTGGCCCGCGAGCACCACCACCCTAACCCTAAGTCCGGCTGCCCGCGAGCACTACCACCCTAACCCTAAGTCTGGCGGCCCGTGAGCACCACCACCCTAACCCTAAGTCCGGCTGCCCGCGAGCACTACCACCCCAACCCTAAGTCCGGTGGCCCGCGAGCACCACCACCCTAACCCTAAGTCCGGCTGCCCGCGAGCACTACCACCCTAACCATAAGTCCGGGGGCCCGTGACCACCACCACTCTAACCCTAAGTCCGGGGGCCCGTGAGCACCACCACCATAACCCTATCTTCGGGGGCCCGCGAGCACCACCACTCTAACCCTAAGTCCTGGGGCCCACGAGCACCACCACCCTAACCCTAAATGCGGGACCCCGCGACCACTACCACCCTAACCCTAAGTAATATTACACTACTAAATAATATTACAAGTATATATACACTACTATTACACTATTAAATATTATTACACACAAAATTAAATAATATATACACTACTATTACACTAGCTACTAAATAATATTAAAACTACTAAATAATGTTACAATTATACACTACTATTACACTATACTAAATAACACACAAAATTAAATAATATTACACTACAAAATAAAATTAACTATATACTACAAAAATACTATTACAACTAAATATTACAACTACTAAATACTACAGAAATACTATTGCACTAATACAAAATACTACAAAAATAATATTACACTAATACAAAATACTATTACAACTAAATATTACAACTACTAAATACTACAAAAAAAGCCAGCCAGCAAGCCAGCAAGCCGCCGGCTAGCCGCCAGCCAGCCAGGCACCAGCCGGCTAGCGCGCGGGGGGAGCGACGGGGAGGGGGCGGCCCGGCCTGCTAGCCTATAGTGTCGGTGCCGCCACGCTGTCGCGTAGCCGGACGGGGGAAGCAAGGGGAGGGGGCGCGGGGTACCTCTGGCTGAGGCGCGCGCGCGACGGCTGGAGTGGCGGTGGCGGTTGGGGGCGGTGGCGGCGGCGGTTGGGGTGGTGGCGGCCGGAGAATCGGGCAGCGTGCCGGCGTCAGTTCGTCCTTCGCGCGTGGGGGGTGCTCTGCGTGGGGAGAAGAAGGGGCGCGCGGGGAGAAGAAGGCGCGCCAAATGTATAGTGGGGGACCTTTAGTCCCGGTCCGTATAACGAACCAGGACTAAAGACCCTTTAGTCCCGGTGCGTTATACGGACCGGGACTAAAGGTCCCCCCTTTAGTCCCGGTGCGTGCCACCCACCGGTACTAAAGGGTTTTCGGCCCAGCCCAACAGGCGCGCGCCAACGCCACACCTTTACTCCCGGTGTGTAGCACGCACCGGGACTAAAGGTCCCTTTTTCAAAAAAAATCACACTGGGGCGCGCGTGTTTAAAAAAATTCAATTAGCATATTATTTAAACATTTGAATTTTATAGTTTTTGCATACTTATGAATTTGAGAAAAATTTCAACATGAAAAGTTCTTGAATTTGAATAAGTAATCCAAATATATTTTTTGTTTTATAAAATAATTATTCTAACTAGTGAAACTAATAACCATTTTGCCATTTTCAATTTAAAAATGCATTAAATATTATATTTTGCATATTTTTGAATAAGTGATTCAAATCAATTTTCTGTTTAATAAAATAATTATTCTAACTAGTCAAACTATTAACCATTTTGCCATTTTCATTTTAAAAATGCATTAAATATTATTTTGCATATTTTTGAATAAGTGATTCAAATCAATTTTCTGTTTTATAAAATAATTATTCTAACTAGTCAAATTATTAACCATTTTGCCATTTTCATGTAATTCCGACGCTCCGGTGGTCTTCCTCCGGCAAAACCCTAGATCGGGGACCCCGGATCGTCTACCCCGCCTTATTTTTTCCCGCCCGTTTTCTTCCCGCTCGTTCTCTTCCGGATCGTAGCCCCTTTAGAGTTTAGGGTTTTTGGTTTAGGGTTTAGGGTTTAGGGTTTTTGGTTTAGGGTTTAGGGTTTTTGGTTTAGGGTTTAGGGTTTAGGGTTTTTAGTTTAGGGTTTAGGGTTTAGGGTTTTTGGTTTAGGGTTTTTGGTTTAGGGTTTAGGGTTTTTGGTTTAGGGTTTAAGGTTTAGGGTTTTTGGTTTAGGGTTTAGGGTTTTTAGTTTAGGGTTTAGGGTTCCCTCCTCTGACTTAGGGTTTTTTGGTTTTTGGTTTAGGGTTTTTGGTTTAGGGTTTAGGGTTTTTAGTTTAGGGTTTAGTGTTTAGGGTTCCCTCCTCTGACGTAGGGTTTAGGGTTTAGTGTTTAGACTCATATCTTCCGCCTCTCTCCACTCTATCCCATGGCTTCCACCATACCTCTAACCCCAGGGAGGCGGAGATGGAGTCTTTCAAGGGCTAGCAGGAAAATATTTTCCGAGGCAGAACTTCCGAAGATGCCATAGGGCGTGTGCACCAAGGGCATCTTCGAGAAGTTCCGCCACGGGAGATTTCCCAACCCTTTCCTCCATCCATGGGGATGAAACTCTCCATCCATGTTGGCTTGGTCATTGCCATAGCACATCTAGACTCATATATGCCGCCTCTCTCCACTCTATCCCATGGGTTGCACCATACCTCTAACCCTAAGGAGGCGAAGATGGAGTCTTTCACGGGCTAGCAGGAAAATATTTTCCGAGGCGGAACTTCCGAAGATGCCATAGGGCGTGTGCACCAAGGGCATCTTCGAGAAGTTCTCCCACGGGAGATTTCCCAACCCTTTCCTCCATCCATGGGGATGAAACTCTCCATCCATGTTGGCTTGGTCGTTGCCATAGCACATCTAGACTCATATATGCCGCCTCTCTCCACTCTATCCTATGGCTTCCACCATACCTCTAACCCCAGGGAGGCGGAGATGGAGTCTTTCACGGGCTAGCAGGAAAATATTTTCCGAGGCGGAACTTCCAAAGATGCCATAGGGCGTGTGCACCAAGGGCATCTTCGAGAAGTTCCGCCATGGGAGATTTCCCAACCCTTTCCTCCATCCATGGGGATGAAACTCTCCATCCATGTTGGCTTGTTGAGTTGCTTGCCATGGCGTATCGATGCTCCTTTTATAGGCACGGCGCCGCTTCTACTTTGTCTTCTTCCTCCGACAGGGCGTCGTGCGCTACATGCTTTATCTCATCGAGCAGTACGCCCACCCACGCGTCCTTATCCTACCGATAGCTTTAGTCCCGGTTTGAGCCCCCACCCGGTACTAAAGGTTACCCAAGCGTCCTTATCCTACCGACAGTTTTGTTAGATGACACAAAAACCACCTTTAGTCCTGGTTGCACCCACCAGCCGGTACTAAAGGTTAGTCGCCCCCAGATAAGGCCCCCCATCTTTTGTCCCGGTTTGAGCCCCACCCGGGATGAAAGTTTCCCGCGCCACTGCGTTCCCGCGCTTTCCACCGGTTCCCACCTCTGTCTTCCCGCCATTTTTTCAGTATATATATGTACGCTTGGCGTCCATTTACATATCACATCTAGACTCATAATTATCTTCCCATGGCTTCCATCGTATCTCTAACCACCCGGGAGGCGGAGGCGCTTTGCGCCTCGAACTACCCTTGCCCACCGGGCTACCGCGTCCCCACCTGCTGGATGCTGAGCGCCGGAGGCGTGCCGGTCCCTCCTGTCCCTCTAGGTGTGGAGCGCCGGATGGCCATCACGAACTACTACTACCTCGAGCTCATGCCAGAGCAGCGGAGGAATCCCAACTGGCATCCCAACTATTTCCCGAGTTGGGAAGCCTTCTTCATCAATCGGCGTGAGAGGGCGCTCGCCAGGCACGAGGAGGACGGCCTACCTCCTTCGAACTTCAACGAGGCCAGCCGTCGGCTGTGGTGGCGCGACCGGACTCTCCAGAGTGTCATGGCCTACAACACGACCGGCAATAACCCCCACCTGCGGTACCCTCAAATCCAGCCCACGCGTGCCCAACCTTCAAGTTTCTACTACGGCGACCCCGACGATGACAGTGACGATGGCACCGGCGACTACGACGAATAAAGTGGCGCGTATTATAGGGCTAGGAAGGAGCATGACTGAATCACTCCAACCATTAGGCATGTTTCTTAATTTTCAGTTGTGCTATGTATCCTTAGTGTTTGTGGGTTCCTTCTCTTGTGATGGTTCCTTCTCTTTGTGTGATCACCTACCGCGGCTCAGAACCCGGTCGTCAACGTCTAGTTTGATTGAGCAAGATGTATTACATGAAAGGGGACCTTTATGTCTCAAATAAAAGGTTTAATACATTACATAGATTTATGTCTCAAATAAAAGGTTTAATTACATAGGTTTATGTCTCAACTAAAAGGTTTAATACATTATTACACATCACCAACATCTAGTGTTGTGGTTTTCTTCTGCACCATAGCCATGGAGAATCTTCATCATTTAACAGGATGCTTGGGTCAGTTTTCACTTTGAAGGGCGGAATTTCATGAAACTTATTGTAATCTTCTGACATGTCTGTCTTGTCATCCACCCCCACTATGTTTCTTTTCACTGAAAGAACTATGTGGCGCTTTGGCTCATCTTATTCTGTACTCTTTTGCTTATCTTTCCTTTTTCTCGGTTTGGTAGACATGTCCTTCACATAGAAAACCTGAGCCACATCGTTGGCTAGGACGAAAGGTTCATCCATGTACGCAAGATTGTTGAGATCCACTGTTGTCATGCCGTACTTTTCGTCTACATGTACCCCGCCTCCTATCAGCTTGACCCATTTGCATCGAAACAAAGGGACCTTAAAAGTAGGTCCATAGTCAAGTTCCCATATCTCCTCTATGTACCCATAATATGTGTCAATCTGCCCATTGTCATCTGTTGCATCAAAGCGGACACCATTGTTTTGGTTGGTGCTCGTTTTATCTTGGGCGATCGTGTAAAATGTATTCCCATTTATCTCTTACCCTTGGAAAGTACATATAGTCGAAGATGGTAACCTGGCCAACGAGTACAACTCATATCCAACAGTGGTGTTATTCATGAGATGTGTCTGCAACAAATTGCCAAAATTCTTCTCGTGTTCCCCTTTAATCAAGGTTTCAGGCTTCCCCGGGTTTTCGGAGCGTAGAATATTCTTGTGTTTCTCGATATACGGAGACACTACGGTGGAATTATGTAGAACTGTGTAGTGTGCTTGAGTGAAAGAATGCCCGTCCCTAACTACCATTGATTTCCTTCCTAGCGTGCCTTTTCCAGTCATCCTCCCCTCATACTGAGATTCAGGAACACCAATCGGCTTAAGGTCAGGAAGAAAGTCAACACAAAACTCAATGACCTCCTCTGTTCCATAGCCCTTGGAGATGCTTCCTTCTGGCCTAGCACGGTTATGGACATATTTCTGTAAGACTCCCATGAACCTCTCAAAGGGGAACATATTGTGTAGAAACACAGGACCGAGAATTCTAATCTCTTCGACTAGGTGAACTAGGAGGTGCGTCATAATATTGAAGAAGGATGGCGGGAACAACAACTCGAAGCTGACCAGGCATTGGACCACATCCATCTGTAACCCTGATAGACTTTCTCGATCGATTACCTTTTCATAAATTGCATTGAGGAATGCACATACCTTCACAATGGCTTGTCGAACATTTTCTGGTAGAATTCCCCTCAATGCAACCGGAAGCAATGGCGTCATAAGCACATGGCAGTCATGAGACTTTAGGTTTTGAAATTTTTCTCTTTCATATTTACTATTCCCTTTATATTCGATGAGAAGCCAGACGGGATCTTGATACTGAAAAGGACTTCAAAAAAGATTTCCTTCTCTCCTTTGGTAAGAGCGTAGCTGGCAAGACCTTGAAACTGCCCTGGATGCTTGCCGTCTCGTCCTTTATGATGTTGCTGGTCCTCCCGTGCTGCCGGGGTATCTTTTGACTTCCCATACAAGCCCAGGAAGCCTAGAATATTCACGCAAAGATTCTTCGTCAGGTGCATCACGTCGATTGCAGAGCGGACCTCATGCACTTTCCAATAGGGTAGCTCCCAAAATATAGATTTCTTCTTCCACATGGGTGCGTGTCCGGTAATGGGGTCTTTCGGAACAGGTTGTCGTCCAGGACCCTTTCCAAAGATTACATCCAAATCCTTGACCATACCAAATACATCAGCACCACTACGGGGGACAGGCTTCGTCCGGGTTTCTGCCTTGCCATTGAAATGCTTGCCTTTCTTCTTTAAGGGATGACTGGGCGGAAGAAAACGACAATTGTACGGGTACACATTCTTTCTACATTTATCCATATATATACTTTCAGTCTCATCTAAACAGTGCGTGCATGCATTGTATCCTTTGTTCGTATGTCCTAAAATGTTACTAAGAGCAGGCCAGTCATTGATGGTTACGAACAGCAACGCTTGTAGGTCAAATTCCTGCCGTTTGTGCTCATCCCACACACGTACACCTGGTTTGGCCCACAACTGTAGAAGTTCATCAACTAATGGCCTTAGGTACACATCAATGTCGTTGCCGGGTTGCTTCGGGCCTTGGATGAGCACTAGCATCATAATGAACTTCCGCTTCATGCATAACCAAGGAGCAAGGTTGTAGATACATAGAGTCACGGGCCAGGTGCTGTGACTGCAGTTCTGCTCCCCAAAAGGATTCATTCCATCGGTACTTAGACCAAACCATAAGTTCCTTGCGTCACCAGCAAAGTCCGGGAAGTCTCTCTCGATTTTTCTCCACTGCCGACCATCAGCAGGGTGCCTCAACATCCCGTCTTTCTTACGGTCTTCCATGTGTCATCGCAACAACTTGACATGCTCTTTATTTCTGAACAAACGTTTCAACCGTGGTATTATAGGAGCATACCACATCACCTTGGTAGGAACCCTCTTCCTGGGTTGCTCGCCCTCAACATCACCAGGGTCATCTTTTCTGATCTTATACCGCAATGTAGTGCATACCGGGCATTTATCCATATTCTCGTACTTCTCACCGCGGTAGAGGATGCAGTCATTAGGGCATGCATGTATCTTCTGCATGTCTAATCCTAGAGGGCAGACAAGTTTCTTTGCTTCGTACGTACTGGAGGGCAATTGGTTATTTCTTGGAAGCAACTTCTTCATTATTACCAGCAACTTTTCAAATCCCGAGTCAGTCATACCGGTCTCTGCCTTCCACTTCAACAATTCCAGTGTGCTACCCAGCTTCTTCTGGCCATCTTCACAAGTTGGATACAGCAATGTGTTGTGGTCCTGTAACATCTGCTCGAACTGCAACCTCTCCTTTTCTGTGTCGCGGTCTCGCCTTGCATCACTAATGACCCGACCAAAATCATCAACGGGCTCATCTTCCCGTTCTTCACCCCCTTCTTCTTCATTATCTTCAACTGTGGTATCATCGTATTCAGGGAACATAGATCGGTATTTTTCATCATCGTTCTCTTCTTCATCGCCGTCTTCCATCATAACCCCTCTTTCTCCGTGCTTGGTCCAAACATTATAGACAGACATGAAACCGGACCGAAGCAGGTGGCTCTGAATGACTCTTGAGGAATTGTGAGCCTGCTCATTTCGACATTCAACACATGGACAACACATAAAACCATCCCACCTCTTGTTCGCCTCGGCCACAAGGCGAAAAGAACGCACGCTTTCTTTGTAAGCGTCAGAGCGTCGGTCACCGTACATCCATGGGTGGCTCATCTGCATCATACAACCATGCATATATATCAAACGCAATCACGATGCTTAAATTAGTACCGCGCAGTCAAAACGAGAAAATAGTTGCTAACCTTTTAGGACACTTCAAAACAAAGAGGAGAAACCTTAAGTGTCGCTCTGGCACCTCATATCATATTTTGTCTTGTGTGAACTCAAGTGGCATCGCTCTAACAGGCATTTCACCGAACACCTCTAGTGCATATGAAGAAAAAAAGTTAGCACAAAGTTATACCCACCTCTCACATAGGAAAAAACAGGAGAGAGTGGAGGGTTGGGTGCATATATATAGGGCCAGGACATTAGTCCCAGTTTGAGATACAAACCGGGACTGAAGGTTCTGCCAGGAGCACGCACGCCGGCCCAGACCCATTTGTCCCAGTTTGTATCTCAAACCGGGACTAATGGTTCCTTACGGACCGGGACAAAGTGCCTCGGCCTCCTCGGGCTGTCTGGTTCAGACCATTAGTCCCGGCCCCAGCCACGGCCGGGACTAGTGGCCCGAACCAAAGGCCCATTTTCTACTAGTGTTTGTTCTTCGGTTTGTCGGTTGTATCGATACTAAACAAGGCGAAACTTGATTCCCCGGGACATTTTGGTGGAAGAACAAAAAGGAAACGATGATCTTGTCGTGGACACTTCGAGTAGTTTCTAGCTATCCAGAATTTCGTTGAGGAAGCCTTAGCCAGAACCTGGTATTACCACACTATGAAACATCATGCAAATCTTGTGCAAATCGCCCGAAAAGGAAACATCATGCAAATGTGGAATTAAAGACGGGGACTAATTAGAAAACAAATGAGGGGTTTTGGAAAAATAATTTTAGGAAAAAATATACACGATGTCATGATGATGCACAAAAATAAAAATAATAGAAAATTTTAATTGGGGATATTTTCCCGGGAATTACATGCCAAAACTAACTTTGTGGATTAAAAATGTGATACTATTTAAAAATTCTATATGTTTTTGATGTATACCTTTGGATGCCAACAACTCTGTTAGCCTACGAACGATCAATGGTAAAACCCCTAATTTCGGCTATGAGTTGACGTCATGGGTGGCACTTTTCACTGTAATGGGAAAAAGTATTGGTATACTTGAAGGTTGTGCAAACCATTATGAAAAGAATCACTCAATGATCCTTGTTGAGAATTACCCTTGGAAAATAAAGATCCACACAAACCAGACTTTGACATGGTCTCGTTACTACTCTGTGGATTTTCTTGAAAGACAATGATAGCAATTATAGTGTTTTGATAGTCTTGATTTACTGATGTGGGTGTCAATAAGACACTTCACTATTATGCTACTTAGGACATGATCTCTCTTACTTAATTTTTCTATTATAAAATATTCTTGTGTTCCTTGGGAGGCTAAGAGTTAACTAGAGGAATTGGATTGATTGTTACACTTTTAGTTATTCATATTTATATTAAACTCTAATTTGTTTGTTTTGAGTTAACAAAGCTGGTATAGTATTCTTGGTGTCTCTCTAACTTTGATGAGCTTTTCAAATGGAAGAAGTGTTGGATGCATATGACTACCAACCGTAACTGAATTCATACTCTCATTGTTTCAGCTTAAACGCTGAGTTCTTTATAGTTTTGTTGTTTTCTTGCTCAAGGATGATCAAGGTTTGAGCTTTGGGGACATTGATGGCTATGAAAATAGCCATATTTCTCCATGTTCAAACTTCATTTTTAGTCAAGTAATTGACCAGGAATCTATCTAGCCTTGCTACCCATGACTAATTATTGCAAAGATGTGCAATCCCTTACTTTAAATTGTGTTGTGCAAGAAATCCTGATTTTAAGGCAAAATCAGGAGCTATTAATGAAGATTTTTAGAAAGACACGACCAAGCAGTCCTGGAGTAACCATTCGACAGAGGATATAACGAATATTGGTATGGCCAAGGCCCGCATGTAGGGTCTGCCCGTACCATGTGGCGTTGGCTTCGTCTCGTCAAACCCTATGACTTTCGTGAAGACGCTTATATATTTCGAGGTTCTAGCCACCGTGCAGGGGGTGCCATTCTCATATTGCATCACAACATCTCCAAAGGAGATCCACCACCATAGTTCATCCTCTCCACCCTCCATACTCTCCATAGCCATAGCCATAGCCATTAGCTTGTACTCGAGATCTGCTTGTGATTCGGTGACCATTGTAAGAATATTTGATTTCAATCCAAATATTTTGCACAATATTTTCTATCCTTTATCTTATTGTGATGAGTGAGTAGTCCTTACGGGCTGTGGGTTAGGGTGAAACCTTGCAGTGATTACATGCATCTAATCCATGGGAGTATTGTGGATTGATTGAATAGAGTTTGTATCTTTGTTTGTTTGTTGTCTCGATATATGTAATTGTAGGTACCCAAGATCCCAGAGATTGATAAAGGCTCAAGGTGAGATACTTGGTGAGTGGCGATCTCGTAGGAAACCTATTGACAGAAAGGGGAGTACGGTCTTCATTTAGCGATCCATTTTAGAACAAGAACAACATCTCTTCTTAAGGCTTTGATATGTGTTTTCACTTAATAATTGTTGTAGTCCGGTACTTGACGGTTGCAATGGTTGGATCAAAAGAATATTGCTATGCCTGTGACTCGCAGGGGCTCTAGTACATCAGGGTGTGCTGCCCACACGGTGTGCTGCCCACAAATTTTATCTTTGTTAAATCATTACACATGGATATGCGTATTACTATCTTTATCCCATATGATATGCAACTGTAGGTGAATATTCAACCATGGCGTATCTCCATCAATTGAAAAAACCTATGTTCTAAAGTAAACTAGAGAGATCCGGTAAACAAACGTAAAACAAACAAACAAGTATTGTAGATATGTCTTATTAATTTCCTTTTAGCATTGTTTCCCAAGGTTTGACTAAACCTTGGTTTACTAGGGAAAAAGGTACTATACTGCATCCGTAAATCCGGATCGAAGGTATCACAGGCCGCCCACTAACGGTCCATATGTGAGAAAGTCCGCTACTGTTCTATCTTGCTACCGTTATGGCCTTTTATTGTTCAAGCCTGTTATTGTTCAAGCCTTTGACTATTTAGGGCTGTAAGGATGTAGGCTTTTTATAGCTTTGTGGCCTGCTATGATTCTGGCCATTTACTGTTCTGACTTTTTGCACGTGAAGCACATTACTGTTCTGGCCATTTACTGTTCATCGAGCCCGTTCGTGGTGTTCCTTTTCGTCCTTTTGCACGCGATGCCCATAACTATTATGACCTTTTACCATTCTGGCCTTTCTAAGGACCACGTCAATAGAAAGAATAAAAAAGGTGTGTATGGACCATGAATGAGCATCATTTACTGTTCATCACTAGTCTAGTACATTAGGGTCCAATACCAAAGCCCAATCGACCCAGTTGTGGTACCGCGTACCGCTAGGTGGGGACAACATCAAGTAAATGCCTACATGGCCTATGCGATTTACCTAGATATTACGTCAGCTCTTCTTAAAATTATTACATATAATCAACAAACTGAAGGGTAAGAATATTCAGCATTTTAGTTGCCAATCAAGATTGAGACCACGGTTAATACAACATATAATCAGCCCCCTCTTTGGTGGAGATAGCAACAATTTCAGTCTAAAACTAAGTATTAACAAGTTAATACAACAAATAAGGCAACCAAACAAATAACCATCATCATTATCAAAGAATTCTACAACAAACAAAACAAAGAAACCACCCATTTGAAGTAGAGTTTACTGCATGTCCATGGTTTAATTAAACAAAACAGGATAAGCAAGCAAGCATTAAACAAGTGTGCCTTCCGTGAAACGAGAAACCAAAAATGTGTATGTGGCTTAGAATTTTAGTAAATATGAACTAGCTAGGTCATTTCAGCAAATATGGAAGCAGCTGCATAGCCTGGAATGGACGAGACATTGGGTGACTCAGAATTTGCAGTGAACTACCAAATAGGGTGCAATTACTCTCATAGCTAAGAATGAACCAGGTAGAAATTATAATGGCATGAACAACACAACAGAGTATAGTTAAGTAGTTTCTTAGGACGAACCAGAACCAAATACAAAATATAAAGGCGTCATTTTTGAACCCGTACAACATGTTCAGTGTTCCATGTGTTCAGCTCTATGCAAAGGAAGATAAAATAGTTAGTGTTGTAGATTTTGAAGAACTAGAGGGCAACAAAAAATTATAAACGAATTTGTACGAAGAGTTTAAATAGGTACTATGGGATAGCGGAAGGATTCTAGGGAGGAAAAATAGCAGGAACTTTTTTGAGGACAAACTAGATAGAAGTCAGCAACTATGGATCATGGAATATAAACTAGTAGTAATATTTTCCAGTGACTTAGATTTTGCAAGAAAAACACAATAGCAGGCAATTACAGTTGTATGGAGTAGGTAAAAACATGTGCATGAAAAAATAACAAAAATGTGCATCACTTAAAAATATGTAGAGCAGGCGATGCAAACCAACTTGTCTGGAGACCTCGTATGTAGCACAAAGAACGGCATGCACAGTGACTTGGTGTGTAGAACGATTACAAAAATGGGTTGAAAATTTAGTTACCATGGTCGGAGGGGCATTTAAGTATCATCCGTATCCATGTTGTGATGTCGAGGTAGCCCAGGGAGCTGCTGTTGTGGTGGCTATTGGTGTCGGGAAAGCCGATCTACGATGGTCGATGGCGGCTTGAGCGCGATGGACAAGAGCGTCACTTAAGCAGATCCGGTGCAGTGAACAGGCGACACCCGTGCAGCTAGTGTGGAGCCATGGACATGAAACTCGTTGAACTAGATCATGTCCAGTAGACATGGGTGAAGTAGCTCCGGTACAATAAGGTAGCTTTCGGTGGCGGGGAAATAGAGCTTAGGCAGTCGAAGCGACATCAGGCTGTTGAACTAGACCGCAGCTCCGGTGGAGTGGTACAGAGACCCGGTGAACTAGATCCGGTGTGTTGGGCATCAGTGAAGCATGTCCGGTGCAGTGCACAAGACCATAGATCAAGCGGCTCATGCCACAGGCAGGTGCGCGCGGTTGTCGTGGTGGTGAGAGCGCGAGAGAGGAGCTTGGGCTTTTTGGGAGGGTTAGCTGTAAATACTGCACAAATCGAGACTATAGTGGTGAACATAAATATACTTATGAGCGTGCCCCAAAGATACTGACTTTAGCATGCCTATTTATTGTCTGAACAATGGGTAGAATGGGAATTTTATAGTATTTGAAATGGTAGGGTTTAAAATGTTTTAGGGTCGATGGGAGACTCTGCCGCTCGACTGAGATTTTGAATTTGTCTAGAGTTCATCTACTAAAATAAAAAAGGTAGTATTATAGAGCATACGAGTTTTAGATATTCAAGGCCGAGACTCACATCAACTCGTCATCCATGACCATATATTTGCACCGAAAATATGATACCTCCGATTCAAACTAGGTAGGCGACAAATTCTTCCGCTCAATAGGGATTTAGAATTTTGCTAGCGTCCATCTACGGATAGAAAAATGGTACTTCCACAGTGGGAGATATTGCCTCAAAGTTTTTGAAATGGAGGCCGCGAAATGCTTCAAAGTCAGTGGGTGATTTTTCCGCTCAATTGCCATTTTGAATATTGCTAGCGTCCTTCTATATCTCCTAGTAATAAAAAATGCTACTCCCCCAGCGGGAGATTTTTACTCAAATTTTTTGAAAAGAAGGGGAACAAAATGCTTCATGGTTGGTGTGTGACTTTGCCGCTCGATTGATATTTAGAATTTAGCAAGCATCCATCTATATCTAGTAGTAATAGAAAACGTGTAGTCCCACGGTGGGAGATTTTGCCTTAAAGTTTTTGAAATGAAGGGGCACGACATGCTTCATGGTCGGTGTATGATTTTACCGCTCGATTGAGATTTTCATTTTGGATAGCCTCCATATAGTAATAATAGAAAAAATGGTACTCCCCCGGTGGGAGATTTTGCCTCAAAGTTTTTGAAACGGTGGGGCGGGAAATGCTCTAAGGTCGGTGGGTGATTTTGTCGCCTGATTGAGATTTTGAATTTGGATACTGGCCAAATAATAATTGAAAAAATCTAGTAAACTGTATACTATCTCTCCAGGAATTCAAGGCCAAGATTCACATCAGCTAAACATCCATGACCACAACAATTGCGCAGGCTAATATTTTGAATTTGGCTAGCGTCCAAGCATGCAAACTCTAGAGGCTATATGCATGTGTCAAACCATTGTTTGGAAAAGAACGCATGCAAACTCTAGAGGCTCCATGCATGTCTCAAACCATGATTTGGAGAAATACACATGCAAAATCTAGAGGCTCCATTCATGAATGACTCTACATACTCCATTGTGTGTCAAATTACCAAAAGTTCTTTTTAAAATTTGTGCATGCATTTTTCCTGATGCTTGTACAAGTTTTCATATTCAAGAGTAAATATTGAGGCTCGTTTGATTCAAAGGAATTAAAAAGATATCGTGAAGGATTTTTCTCTTAGGAAATATTCCTACATTGGTCATTTGATTCAAATGATTGCAATCCTTATAAATTCTTGCAGTTATCTATTCATGTAGGATTCTTGTGGTCATTCCACTCATCCCTATGATTTTCCTATCCCATTGTTTTCAGAATCTTGCAAATCAAACGAGTCCTGGGTATTTAAAAACCATTTTGATAGTGTGCATCATCATGATCAATAATATCATTGAGCACTAGAAAATTAAAGAAAACTCTGTATAAAGGAGTAGATTAATAAATAAGGTACTAATAGTCCAACCATGGACTGTGGTTATATACCAGGGGATAACTTAAAAAAATAAAAAATAAACATGGACAAGGGTAGGAGATCAGCCTACTCGAGGAGAAACAGGCCAGTATTGACATATTCTTGGAGGAATTTGTCATAGGTTGCATGCTTCGTCAAGGTCTTCGTCTTGTGCTTACGGGCACGGCCACGACCGACGCCCACCGATTGCTAGATCATGTTGTCGATGTCCTTATCGATGAGTTTGCCACGAAATGGGCAAAATAATTTCCCCTTATAGTGGAAAGGGACTTTCCCACTCCGGAACCGCCTCTATACATAGCAGCTCTTATTGTCCCTAGAGTTCTTGTCATCGTCCATGGCATCAGATTCTTCCTGTTGATTTTTAAGTACATAAGAACTCGATCATACAAATGATTCAATTGAAATACAACTGAGTAAAAGGTATCACGTACTAGTAAGACAAAGGGCATGGACATCTGATCTACCACATCATCATTAAACAAAATGATTCTCAATCCAGGTCGGTTTACAGGACACACATGAGGATTCTCTGGGACCAAGATATATGGTGATTGGCCAAAATTACGGCGTTAGGCCCATTAAAGCATAATCACCCAATTGCATGTAATTGATGCTTTGATAGCACACATGCATTGGTGGTGATTGTGTTCACACTTTCATACGGAATATTCACCTACCGATTCACTATGGAATGGAAATATAAGGAGATGAGAAAGCGGGCCAATCTCTCTAATTAAATCGCTAGTTAATGCCTTTGCACCAAATCATGCGTGGCTGGTGAAACTGTATGGATTCGGAAGGGCACCATGTAAACCGATCCGGAGGGAGTAAGTAATTAGATCAGAAGTTTATAATTTATCATACGTATCATCATTAGTTCATACAGTAAAGTTATTTTACAAACGAGTTTATTAATGCTTTGGTAAACTTGACAGTAATATGACTTAAAATGTAATCATGTATTTTCTAAATATTATAATAAATAAAACAATATTCAACGACATGTAATGACAATGAATTATGATCAAACCATGTATTTACATGCGTCATATGAATCATTTGTTTCTTGGATAGTGTAATCATAATCACAAGAATCAAACAAGAGATTCAGATATATGTAATAATTAAATTCAATGCATGATCACAATTTGTTGTGTACTGGCAAAAACAATTCTATGATCATCGGTCCACATGAATATAGAATAAATCTGAGGTCTCATAAGATTTTTAGAGATGGAGTTAGTGAACCAAGTACTAATCACAACCTATTCTTCAAGTACATTGCCCCAGGTTTACTAACCCATCCTTGAAAAAATCTGACACCATCAAATATGTCTCCCTTACACTCTTTTGGAGAATATTTGAATCATTATTCTCAGTAAGAAATTGAAATGTAATCCTTATACACTATGAAATCACTCAGTATGTACTAGATGTAGTTAATATATAAACGCATATGTTTTCTAAATATTGTAATACTAATAAAGACAAGAACCAAACAATGTTCACATACATGTAATGACAACAACTTATGATCAAACTATGCATATGAATCATTTATTTATTTTCTAGATAGTGTAATCACATAATCACAAGAATCAAACAAGATCGAGATTCAGATACATATAATAAATTTAGTGTATGATCACCATTGGTTGTGTACTAGCTAAAACAAATCAAAGATCACAGTTGCACATGAATGTCGAATAAATCTAAGGCCTCATAAGTTTTTTAGAGATGGATTTACTGAACCAAGTAGCAAGCACAACAACCTAATCTTTGTGTACATTGCCCCAGGTTCACTAACCCATTCTTGAAAAAATCTAACACCATCAAATGTGTCATCCTTACACTCTTTTGAGGCAAATTTGAATCATTGGACTCAGTAAGAAATTGAAATGTAATCCATATACACTATGCAATCACTCGATACGTACTAGATATAGTTAATACATGAATGCACGTGTTTCCTAAATATTGTAATACTAATAATAATAAGAATCAAACAATATTCATAGACATGTAATGACAACAACTTATGATTAAACCATGCATATGTATCATTTACTTGTTTCCTAGATAGCGTAATCACATAATCACAAGAATCAAACAAGATCGAGATTCAGATACATGTAATAAATTCAGTGTATGATCACCATTGGTTGTGTACTAGCTAAAACAAATCAAAGATCACAGTTGCACATGAATGTCGAATAAATTTGAGGCCTCATAAGTTTTTTAGAGATGGATTTACTGAACCAAGTAGCGAGCACAACAACCTACTCTTTGTGTACATTGCCCCAGGTTCACTAACCCATTCTTGAAAAAATCTAACACCATCAAATGTGTCTCCCTTACACTCTTTTGAGGCAAATTTGAATCATTGGACTCAGTAAGAAATTGAAATGTAATCCTTATATACTATGCAATCACTCGATACGTACTAGATGTAGTTAATACATGAATGCACGTGTTTCCTAAATATTGTAGTACTAATAATAATAAGAATCAAACAATATTCATAGACATGTAATGACAACAACTTATGATTAAACCATGCATATGTATCATTTATTTGTTTCCTGGATAGTGTAATCACATAATCACAAGAATCAAACAAGATCGAGATTTAGTTAAATGTAATAAATCTAATGTATGATCTCAATTGGTTGTGTACTAGCAGAAACAAATCAAAGATCATAGTTCCACATGAATATAGAATAAATCTGAGGCCTCGTAACTTTTTTAGAGATGGAGTTAGTGAACCAAGTACCAAGCACAGCAACCTACTCTTCGTGTACATTGCCCTAGGTTTATTAACCTATCCCTGAAAAAATCTGACACCATTAAATGTGTCTCCCTTGCACTCTTTTTGGGCAAATTTGAATCATTGGCCTCAGTAAAAAGTTGAAATGTAATACTTATACACTATAAAATCACTCAGTCCGTACTAGATATAGTTAATACATGAATGCATGTGTTTCCTAAATATTGTAATACTAATAATAACAAGAATCAAACAATATTTATATACATGTAGTGACAACAACTTATGATCAAACCATGCATATGAATCATTTATTTGTTTCATGGATAGTGTAATCACATAATCACAAGAATCAAACAAGATCGGGATTCAGATACATGTAATAAATTCAATGTATGATCACAATTGGTTGTGCACTAGTAGAAACAATTCAAAGATCATAGTTCCATCTAAATGTAGAATAAATCTGAGACCTCATAAGTTTTTCATAGATGGAGTTAGTAAACCAAGGTACCAAGCACAACCTTTTTCGTGTACATTTCACCAGGTTTATTAACCATCCCTGAAAAAACTAACACCATAAAATGTGTCTTCGTTGCACCCTTTCGGGGTAGATTTGAATCATTGGTCTCAGTAAGAAATTGAAATGTACTCCTTATATACTATGCAATCACTCAGTATGCACTATATGTAGTTAATACATGCATGGTGTATCGAATAAATGCTCCAGTAACAATAATGCCTAAAACCCCTAAAATCAAATATGTTGAAGATCAATTAAATCTACAACACAAGAAGACCATATGAACAACAAACAAATGTAAAATTACTAGATGGTAGATCAGCATATCTAATCAAATCAGGAAAATAATCTATCGTTCGAACCATAGATTCTAATATGTCTACAGCAAGAAAAGAATGGCAGAGGAAAAGAATCTATAGATTGAGCAAACCCTACGTATGAACAGTGAAATCTACGACTGCGAATTGAGAAGCAAAGTAGTACCTCGGTGCCCTCATCAGAGACCTCCTCGAATTCATCGACCTCTTTGATAGCTTCAATGAAGGGGTCTATGATGGCATGGGCGTAGTTCTCGTCTTCCTCTTTCCTCCAGGATGAAGACGTCGCCTCCACCTACATGCCCCTCCTCCAGATCTTCTGCTAGCACCACAACTTTGTTGTTCACCATCTTCTTGACGGTAACGGCGACCGACTAGATGGAACCCGAAGCAGCGACGACACGGAAATGAGCGACGTGTGTGCCCAGAGAAGCCAGACCCGCCACATCAGCGACGACCACAGAGCTCGATCCATCTGCTGCGCATCCAACTGGTTTCACGTCCGGCTCGTCTCCACAGCGGGTATGCTTCATGGCACAGCTAAGCAGAGGGTGACGTTGTGGAAGTAACTTCTACACGTGCGGTAGGTGCAAATTGGGGTTTTTTGACTAGACAAATTGGGGGAGAAGTGAACACTCTTGGAAGAGATGATGAGACCGAGAGGGTTTATATACACGGGGACGGCTAGGTTTCCCTTGAGTGGATACGTGGATGTGGACGCGTGGGTGGTGGACTGGTGCATGATCTTTACTTTCTAATTGCATTAACAACAGATTCACGCGCATGCTATCTCAGAAACATGCACGAAGATAATAAACGTTTTTAGGTAGTTAATAAACATTTATTTCTACACAATACTCCCTCCTTCCCAAATTAGGACGCACTATGGTTTTAGTCAAAGTCAAATTTAATAAACTTTGACTAAATATTTAGAAAATAGTATGAACATCTACAACATCAACTCAATGTTATTACAATCATCATGAATGATATTTTCATATTATATGCATTTGAAATTAGAAAAGTTAGTACATTTTGAGATACAGTTGGTCACCTTTATAAAGATTGACTTTGACCAAACTTAATATGCATCCTAATTTGGAAGGAGGGAGTACTACGTTAGGAAGGAACCACTTTGGGCCTTGGCGGCAAAAAATTAGTAGAATTCAAACTTTTCCGGTTTGAATAGTGTACGAATAATTTTGAATATTGAATGTTGGATCAAGACTCGCAAATCCCAACATTGCCAACTATTGGATCTTCTTTTCCATTCTAGTAGTATAAGATTTTATTGATAGTCTTTAGCATAATAGACACTATGCACAAACCTCAAAACACACTTATCCATCAGTCTAGAATCTTGTCCATCGTTTCTTTAGACCATGGTACCAAAATTTTCAATTATTAGGTAGCTAATAAACATTTCTTTGTACATTATATAGAGTACAAGAACCAAATATACACTCATACTTTATAGATATGACATAAGTTTATATTTTTTTAAGCATTAAATATTATAATTTTATATAGTGATGATATGTCATACTTCTATTATGAGAGTCACGTGCAAGGAACATGCAACTTACTAGTACTACTACGAAGAACATGTCTCAACTCCACGATAAAGAAGGAGCATGTCTCAACTTACTAGTCTTAGCACATTTCAAACTTCCCTAGCTAACTGCTCCCACCTAAATAAATTTATATTTATTTAAATAAATTAGGCCAAATTTGAAATACAAGTAAGTGTGATAGATTTCTCTTTAATTTTTTCAATTGTCGAATGAAGATACACGCGATGTCAATACATCAAGCACCACCGAGAGTTCTGAAAGTGCAACTAACTTCGTGCTAAAAATCTGCACATCGACGAATTCGATGTTGTTTTGAAAATAATCAAATAAAATAAAGAAAAAACAAAGAAATTTCCCATGGTGTCCTCTTATGTGTATTGCTTGCCTTGAAAAATGAGAAATGTGTGTATTGATAGCTTTGAATAGAAAAAACTGCTTTGGCTTTTTGCAATATTGGCCTACGGTGTATGAACTTTCTTGGGTTTTGACCCGAATGGGCAAGAAGGTCATGACCCTATCGACATTATAATTTATGATATAGTTCCCACATCAGGTAGATGGGTGCATCTTCTTATGGTAAACATTATCGTCGGTGGGATTTTCCAACTATTAGGAAAAAAGTTTTCAAATTTCTAAGTGATGACAGGTAAGTTATTTTTTGTAAAGGAAGTACGAAGAATAAGGCTCTGATTGCCACAATACCAGTTTAAAGATATAGCGGGCCAGTCTTAACTTATAAATCCCAAGTTTTATGAGTTTTCAAGCTTTCCGGCAAATTACGCCTGCTTGAATAACGTTATAATGATTTATAAGTCAAATTAATTGAACTAGTAGAAGTAAGTTAATTGTAGATTGCTTTTTAACTAAGTTCAACAAAAGGATTTCGTAGGGACCCATTAGGCACTCAATATATCAGAAACCGCTAGGAGTTTTGATAGGTTGAAATTCTTCATAAGAATTTGCGTCTTGATAATTTTGAATCCGTTTTAAAAATAATCACAAAAGAAAAAATATAAAAACAAAATATTCATGCATGGCGTCCTATCACGTCACGTGTAATACCTTCCATGAACATGGTAAACATGGGATTTTGACAACTTCTGAAAAAAATCTTCACAACATTGTCCCACATGTATGAACATTATTTTTGGGTTTCAACCCGAACGACCAAGGTCATGGCCATATCAACATCATAGTTTAATTATGCTACACTTTCCACATTAATATGGTAGATGGGTGAGTTTCCAAAAAGTAGAAAAAAATGTTTTCTATCTTCATAGTGACGATATAATGGTCATGTCTTTTCATAAAGAAAGTCTGATGAACATGACTCGGTCTGCCACAGAGCCTATGTTCTATGACATGGTTGACTATGCCTATTTTACGTACGTTCCCAAATTTTAAGAGTTTTCAATCTTTCTATCTTAAATGACTTATCGAAATTAAGTTTAGTAAATTTTAACTACTACAAGTAAGTGGTATATTGCTCTTGCAATTTTACAAAAGGCCTTTCAAGGTATCCACCACTATGAATACAATATACGAGAACTCATAATTTGTGTGTAGACGAAGTTGACCCTCTTATGAAAAGAATAGAAGAAAACAAAGAAAAATCGAAAAAACAACTTACTCATAGCTTTATTTTACGTGTACCACCGACCATGAAAAATAATAAATATGAGTTTTGACAACTTTTGAAAAACCCGCTTCACAGAATTGGCCTACCATGTATAAACAGGTTTAAAGCTGAACAACCAAGCTCACGTAAATTGAAGCATCTCGCTCTCTCGGGACATATATAGTAAAAAAATAAAGTGCCACCACCCGGTTTTCAGTAAAAGTGGACCATTTTTTTACAATTCCCAAGTAGTCTTAGAACATTTCAAGATTCCCTAGCTGACTGCACCCACTTAAATGAATTTATATCGATTTAAAGAAATTAGGTAAATTTTGAAATACAAGTAAGCATGATATATTCCACTTGAATTTTTCAAAATATTGTCTGATGGTACAGACGATGTTAATACATCAAGCACCATCGAGAGTTATGAAAAATGCAACTAACTTCGTGCTAAGAATATGCACTCGACGAATTCGATCCTGTTTTGAAAATACTAAAATAAAACAAAGAAAAAACAAAATAATTTTCCATGTCGTCCTCTTATGTGTATTATTACTTGACTTGAAAAACGAGAAACATATGTTTTGATAGCTTTGAATAGAAAAAAGCTGCTTTACCTACTCCGCAATATTGTCCTATGATGTATAAAAATTAATTATTGGGTTTCGACCCGAATGGCCAACAAGGTCATGACCCTGTCCACATCATAGTTTATGAAACATTTCTCGCATCATGCAGATGGGTGCATCTTTTTGTCGTAAACAGTATCGCTAGTGGGAGTTTCCATCTATCAGAAAAAACAGTTTTCAAATTTCTAAGTGATGACAGGTAAGTTATTTTCTATAAAGGAAGCCCAAAGTATATGGATCTATGCCACATAACCATTTTAAAAACATAGCGACCATGCTTAACTTATGATTAACATGTTTTATGAGTTTTCAATCTTCCCAGCAAACTCAGCTCACTTGAATTACTTTATCCCGATTTATCGAAACTACCTATAGGTCAAACTAATTGAACTAATAGAAGTAAGTTCATTATATATTTCTTTTTAACTAATTTCAACAAAAATATTTTGGAGGGACCCATCAGGCAGACAATATATCAGAAAACGTTTAGAGTTTTGACAAGCTGAACTTCTTTAAAAGAATTTGCATCCTGACAATTTTGGATCCGTTTTGAAAACAATCACGTGTCAAATAAAGAAAAAACAAGATTTACGCATGGCGTCCTAGCATGTCACGTGTATTACCTTCCATGAATGCGATAACCATGGGATTTTGACAACTTTTGTAAAAAGGGGCTTCACAACTTTGTCCCACCGTGTATGAACATTATTCTTGGGCTTCAACCCGAACGACCAAGGTCTTGGCCATATCAACATTATAGTTTATGATACCTTTCCTACGTTAATTTGGTAGACGGGTGCCTCTTGGCATAACAAGCAATGTTGCCCGTGGGAGTTTCCAACAAGTAGGAAAAAATGTTTCCTATGTTCATAGTGACGATATAATGGTTATGTTTTTATGTAAAGGAAGTCTGAAGAACATGACTCGGAATGCCACATAGCCCATGTTTTTTGACATATTACCATTCCCAAATTTTCTATGAATTATCGAAATTTGAACTACTACAAGTAAGGGGTACATTTCTCTTGCAATTTTACAAAAGACCTTTCAAGGTACCCATCACCAGGAAGCCAATATACGAGAACGACCGAGGGTTTTAAGGGATTCAACTTCTTTCTCATAATTTGCGTGCAAACGAAGTTGACCATGTTATGGAAACAATAGAAGAATGTAAATAAAAATAAAGAAACTTAATCATAGTGTCATTTTACGTGTACCACCTTCCATGGATGAAAACTGGTAAACATGAATTTTGACAACTTTTGAAAAAACCGCTTCATAGAACTGGCCTACCATGTATGAACATGGTTCAAGACGAACGACCAAGGTCATGACACTATCGACATCACAATGTTAGATAATTTTACCATATTAGGTAGTAGATTGGTGCATCTTGCCATCGTAAACAATATATGTTGCAAAGGGAAGTTTCCAATAAGTCTTATTTTGGGTTGCATATGGAGGTCACGCACAGACATTGATGTGAGAAGGATGTATGCACACAAAAGCAGAGTTGATCGTCCGTTTTTCTTGCTCCAAAGATCGAGTGTGTTCGGAGAAAAGGGAAAACTGATCGTGTGCCAAGGTTTATATTGCTGAAACAAGATCTGGTTCTCTCTATACTGCTTTTAAATTTCAGTTTCTGTATTGCTCAATCGGCCACTTTGAAATGCTATTAAATCTGTCAAGTGCCGCTGAATATAAACTAGACATCTGTTGATATTTTTCTATCTTATGTTGTCTTTCAAATGCTACTGAATCTATCAAAAGTTTTGTCGAAACCTTTGTGTTATTAGAACTGTTGGATGTGGTTTGTACAGAGATGAGAGGGGTAAAGATACAGCAGGATTTCACCAAGTCAAGTCATTGGATAATAGTACAGTTTTGTCGTGCGTGATGTGTGTGTCCCTGGTTCTTTAGATTTTTTACATAAATATCTGATAGCGGAATTTATTGCTTTTTTCCTTCCCTTGGTGAGGTTTTTGTTTCCAATCCATCCAAGCCACAACACAATGAAATTTTTACTAACAAGTAGGTTTTTTGAGAATTTACTAACGAGCAGTTTTTTAGAATAACTAACGAGCAGATGAAAGCTAGCCAAAACTCTTCTAATTAAAATTTGAGAAAGGATCCCATGGAGCATAACCCATGGAGAAGAGCCCATGGTGAAGAGGCCATGGAGCATCGCCAATAGAGTACATGCTATGTAGAATAGCCCAAAATGTTTTTAAATTCAGCCATTCTGGGTATTTCCTTGCTCCTAGTAAAATTTGAAAAAGTTGTCAATGTAGAATGCATAGCGCATGGGCAAGGAGCGCTGTCTTTTTTTAGAGATATATTTATATGGACGCACAAAATATTTTTAACAACACTAATACGTAAGTTATAGTTATTATAGTTGATTAATGTTATTTTACATAAATTGCATTTGCCGCATTGGAAACATGCTCAGTTGAATTGTATTTAGGTATCTAGTTCAAATCCTCTCTGCGCAAATATCTTATTTTAATTTTTCACCTTTTTTGTTTTAGCAAAATTGCTTAAGAAGAGGCTAATATCGCAGACCCACCTACCTATAGTGTCCATCTGTTTTAACGGGAAGGTTTGAACAAAAGCAGTTAATAGCCAGCAATCAGACGTAACAAATTATCCAAGAAACTTGTACAGAGAGGCTGGCATCGGGTATCCAGCTGCCATCCCATACATGGCTGGAACAAGCAACGTTGGCGTTGGGAAGGTCAAAACAATGGACACGATTGGAAAAAAGTCCAGCATACACATGGTGTATGTACAGTAGAGCTGACATCTAGGATCCAGATAAATGGCTGCTGCATCGAGCAACGATGTCAAGGTAAAAACGGTGGACTCGACCCGAAAAATAGTCCAACATAAACACGTTTCTTTCAAAGAGAGGCTGATATCCAGGACCAAAATGCAGACCTTAAACGGCTGCTACATCGAGCAAGGTTGTCAAGGTATCAACGTCGCACACCGAAAAAAGATGTCCATTCTTCATTTAAATAGAGACTGACATGTGGGACCCAGTAGCGTGACCAAACGGCAGATGCATCGACCAACATTATCGAGTTCGAATCAGAAAAGCGTGCGAGAAGAAATAAATTCCATCATACACAAGTTTTTTCTAATGAGAGGCTGACATGTGGGACCCAGTGGCCTGACTAAATGGCGGATGCATCGAGCATAGCTATCAAGTTCAGAACAGGGTAGCACGAGCGATGAAAGAAATTCCATCATACATACGTTTCCTCTAATGAGAGTTTGACATATGGGACTCTACAGTCTGACTAAATGGCAGATGCATCGAGCATCGCTATCAAGTTCAGAATAGGGTAGCGTGAGCGTAGAAAAATTTCATCATACACATGATTCTTCTAATGAGAGGTTGACATGAGGGACCGAGCAGCCTGACTAAACGCCAGATGCATTGAGCAACGTTATCGAGTTCAAATCAGGGAGGTGCGGCCAAAAAGTATAGTCCACTAGAGACACTTACATCCGGAACCCGCACGCCTCAAAAGATGTCGCTCGGTTAACATCACGTGAGGAACCAAAAATCTTATTTCTGCCACGCGACGGTCAAGATTTGTCCATGTTTTTCGCAATTTCGTTGTAGTAAAGGACCACACAACCGGGGAAAAAACATTTTCCATCGGTCACGGTCAGGCGAAGAAATTCTTCACGGAAGACGTGCCCTCTATGATGACCGACAAGCCAAATCGTCGTGGATGGAAACATTTCTTGTAGTGAAATACTCGTTGCCTACTATATAGAAATCATAACCAATTCATCCTATGCCCCCAGGAACAACGGCAACTACTCACAAGTGTTAAACATGATCATGATCTGCAGGGTATGAATTACAACATAATCTGAAAGTATAACTTCACCATAAAATAATGATAAGATACCAAGAACAAGCATGCACACATCACTTAACCAATATCCAGGGTTCAATCTATCACAAACTATGAGGGGGTGACATCGAATCTTGAGATGGAGATGCTGCTGATGGTGCTGTTGGTGGAGATGATTATGAAGATGATCCTCCCCACTCCAAGGAGGAGTTGGTGATGACAATGACGTCGATTTTTCACCGGAGGAAATGCAGGACGGTAGGATCTGAACCCTCCCGAGGTGGAAGATGGGTTCCGCCTCTGCCACCGCCTCGGAAAATTCTAGGAAAAATATGGCATAGGTTTTCGTTCGGGGCAGAGTCGTACATAAAAAGACGGACGAGAAGTGACGCTCGACGAGGGAACAAGCCTAGGTGGCGCGACCCAGGGTGGTAAACAATACGATTTTCAAGGAACTCCTTAGCAATATGATTTAACATACTCATGATAGTTTCAAGAAGCTCCTTAGCAATACGATTTTCAAGGAACTCCTTAACAATACGATTTAACATACTCATGATAGTTTCCAATCGTTTGCCTTCATATGATTCTCTTTGTTTCTTAGTAATCATAGCACCATTCAAATAATTTTGCAAAGAGTCATTTACATCTAAACTAGTAGATATAACAGCAGAATTATTTATATTTTCCATTATATAATTTTTTTAGTTTTAGTTTTATATGCAAGGTAGTGAAAGTAAACTAGCAATGCAAACAATAATAGAGAAGATTAACGCTACACTCCCCAGCAATAGAGCAAGAAAAGTATCTTGATAATCCCCAAGTGCAAGGAATTACCGTAGTATAATTCAATATGTATTCGAGTCTCGAATCCACGAGGAACTGAAGGTAAACCATCTATTCTATAAAACCCATAAGTCACTTTTTTATCCTTGCGTGCAATGAAATCAACAAGGCGTATGGTGCTTATCACTTGTAATTAGAAACTATAAAGTGCTAAAACCTAAATGCAGAAAGTAAAACTAGTGCAAGTAATGTAAAAACAAGTAGAGTGAAGTGTAAGTAACTCAAGGGAGGAAGTGTTTAGGAAAATTATGTAACATCCCAGTATTAGAGCTTAGAATAAGCTGAGATGAGGTGTGTGCATTGCATTCATGCATAAGAAAATCCGAGGAATTTTCGCGCAAACTAAAGAAGCTATTGAGGGATCGGGATCTCTCTTGTTCCGATGGAAACAGCTGGGCGAGTGCGACAGATTCCGACATGACCTCTACTGTATCTTTTGGGTTCGGGGGGGGGGGGAATCATTTTAAATTTAAAGATCCAAATGATTTATTTGAATTCAAAAGAAATTTGTTTAAAAATAAAGAAGTGAGTTATTGAATTCATTAATGTTACATAAATATTACAAGATTGATTGTACCAAAAAGAAAAGTGAAGTTGAAATAAAGTAAGGCCTAGGAAGTAATAATAGATCACCAGATTATGTTGGATTTAAACAAGACATTGGAATTTTTATTCAAACAAAGAGAATATCACAATCTCATAATGTTTAATAATGCTCATACATGAGAGACCCCACCATATGAATTAAATATCACTAATACTTATTCTCCAAAGAATGTTAAACAACATTTAGTAAAGATTACAATGTGCAAAATTTGCAATTGAAGGAAACATTAACTTTATTATTTAAAATAAACAATATTACATTGTCTTTAGAGATAATAATGAATAAATAAATTACAATAAGAATAATACAAAGTTGACATCAGGGATAAAGAAAATTACAAGCACACAGAATAAAAGATAGACTAAATTTCCTATCTATTTCCTTCATCTTTTATATCTTCAATATCCTTGTCCCTGCAAAAGAAATAGACAAACAAGATAAATGATAAACAGGGGGTTAGTTTATTAGTTATACTCTCAGATTTGGCCTAGAGATGCTAGAGCCTGACTTCATCATCGAGTATGTATTTAAAATGGGGCCATTTCGTATCTGTTCTTATCAGGCTTTTGCCTCAGTCCAACATCACATGCAGGGGCAAGTTTCACTAGATTAGTAAAAGGCAAAAGGTAAAAACCCCAAGAAATATCAGGATGTACTTGATCTGATCCACATCTAGCAATAGACAGGCAGACATCTTACACTACAACATGCAGCCGCTGTGCTGTCAACACCTCAGGGCAACACCAGGTAGTATTCAAAAAGGAACCAACCATAGCAGCTCAGCTAGAAACTGATCCATATCTCTCCTCAGATCCATTTCTCTACACCCACCATCAACTATTCCATTTCCACAAGCTCATCCACACATGTTTTTTCCATGTTGAAAGAAGCAACACAAGCAATAGTAAGAAGAAAAGATGTGATCAAGATTCACATCAGGAACTCGAGGAAGAGGAGGTTCATGTGAAGAAACAGCAACAGCTGCACTAGAAGGAGACAGAGGAGCAGGCCACAAACATTCATAAAAGCTGATCAGGATCAACCACTCAGCCATCCCCAACAAGATCCAAGAAACCTTCATAGTATTAGGTGATTATCCATCTTCACAACATATGTTCTTACTAGATCCATTAGGAAAATGATGTGTGGTGAAGAGATATCCTCAGATCTGCATACAGTGGTATGCAAAGATCATCATAGGGATACTTAGACAACATAAAGCATTTGTTCTTATCCAACAGCAGTCTCAGCCTTATGCATCATTGACCAAGATCACATGTTACGGTTGTGTATCTAGATCATCCAAACTAGATGATATCATTTCTTTCACACCCTACTTAAAAAAAAGCTAATAGATCCAGGAGTGGAGACCAATGTGTTCCATCTGAAAGGAGGCATCACAGTGGCATCTCATTAGTGAATCCACACTAGCACAGCACCATATAATCCTTTTCCTAGCTAAAAACACCTAGGAATCATATGACCACTGTCTTACTAACAGTAGTTGGACAATAGCCAAATCAGTTGCAAAGCCAGTGAAGAGGCAACAATAGCATCTGTTCATGTGCAATAAATGTAAGGCATCTGACCTGCATCACTGGCAGCATAACTCTAGATCTCTAGTCAGTTAATCAAGTAGCATGTACATCTCATGTGTTGTTCATCACTGTGCTCACTCCATAAGGAGGCCCGACAGTGGCAAACACCATAGCCACAACCACCAAATTATACTAGGATTGTATAAACATTTAGCAAAATTGCTCCAAAAGCAATTCTATCGTCTTCCCAGCAGAACAACCAAGAGCTCACACCTTAACTATACAAAGAAAAGACAGTAAGATAGTGTATGGAGAGCAGCAGTGATGCACAAAATATAAACAACAAGTTTGTATGTACATCTTCATCATATAAAGAAAATGCAACAGAGTCTATAAATTAAAACAATAAGGAAGCGTGTGTACGAACATTATATGTCCTACAGGAGGTTGATAACTTAGGAATATCAATCACACACTTGCATTTGTAGCATTGAACTATAAACCATGTATAGCTTCTATACCAGACTCCTATATAAACATATATGAATCAGCTTCATGCTTTAGCATGCTGGAATGATCATGAAATCATCCTGAAACTATTTACCAGCAACTCTAAATATAACTAGCAAGAACTTAACGCGCAAACTACCTATACTCGAATTGCAGTAATCTATTCTCACTCTTATACCTAACATATATATCAATAATCAAGGATGAACCTAGCAAATCAATTTATCTACATACTACACGCACAAGTATATCTCGATGAAATCTAATTCTACAGATAATGATACCATAGTGTATTCGTTGTACACACTTGAGCGCTTCACCTATGCATTCAACTAATAAATAGGGTATGTATGCTCTAGTCAGAAGAAAAAGTAACCAACTGTTGGAATAAGAATATCTACTTACACTAGAACCATTTGAAGACCAACTAATCAACAGAGCCCCACACGGTCATCAACTGCTTCACCAACAAACCAAACAGGACATGACATAGACAATACACCATCCCATGTCAATACCGAGAGGTCATATAAAGAGTAGAGAATAGGGGAAAGGGATACCTACCTGGAGGCGGAGCAGAGCTCACCGGAGAAGAAGCAGAGGTGGCATCAGCCCATCCTGCGACCACGGCACGGCGGCACAGGGAGCTGGGTGGTGTTGCGCCTGCGCCAAGCCATAACCAGCAGTCCATCGGCGTCAAGAGGGAGATCCAGAGCCCCTAGCAACCTCAGCATGGCGGTAGAGTATTGATACGTCCATTTTACATCACTATTCTATGTCATAATTCACTGTTATTCATTGATATATTTCGTATTGAGGGGTGATACTTATGTTATTTCATCTGTTTTTGCATGGTTGATGACTTTTGGAGCATGGACTGCTGCAGTTAGGATTCTGATGGAAAAGGTGCTGTTTGGAGGCAAAATTCGCGAAGATCAGAAAATCCGGGAAAATATATGGAAAATCCTATTTTTATAGAAGACGAAGGAAGCCAGAAGGAGGGCTGGAGATGGGCCACAGGGGGCCCACACCACCCCCTGGCGCGGGCCAGCCTAGGTCGCGCCACCAGGTGGTGTGGCCGCCCTGGTCCACCCCTGGCACTCCCCTCTGGCGTATATTATCCTCCCGAAACCCTAAGACTCGGGGAGCGACCATAGAAATATTCCGCCGCCTCTGTGGGGCAGAAAACACCGAGAGAGAAAGATCTCTCTGGCAAACAGATTTCTGTCGGGGGAATTCCTTCCCGGAGAGGGGAGATCATCGCCATCAACACCACCATCAAGCTGGACTTCATCGGGATCATCATCATCATCACCACCACCACCACCATCACCATCAGCACCCTCATCACCATCTCCATATTATTGTAACAATTGGGTTGAATCTTGCATAGTTCATAGGGGAAACTTTCCCGGTGTTGATTACTCTTTGTAGTTGATGCTATTGAGTGAACCATTGAATTATTGTTTATGTTCAGATTGTTATACATCATTATTCCATCTCTGATCATGATTCATATGATGTCTTGTGAGTAGTTCGTTTTGTTCTTGAGGACACGGGAGAAGTCATGTTGTTAGTAGTGGAGTTGTGTTGAGAAAGATTCAATAGTTTGATATTTAAGTTGTGGTGTACTTCTTCTAGTGGTGTCATGTGAACGTCGACTACATGACACTTCACCTATATGGGCCTAGGGGAATGCATTGCGTATTTGGCTACTAATCGTAGGGGTTGCCGGAGTGACAGAAACCTGAACCCCCGTTAGGAAACCATTGCACAAGGGACGTAAGGGTCTTAGAGTTTAAAGCTATGGTTAGGTTTTTACCTTAATTACTTTCTTGTACTTACGGATGTTTGCAGGGGGTATACTCACAAGTTTGTATTAGTCCTAGGAAGGTCGGTACATTAGCACAGGTTCACCCACACAACACTTCACAAGCTAAAGAAGATTAATCAACTATATGAAGCGAAAGGACTTGACAGTCTTCCCATGTGTCCTCGAGAACGTTTGGTCATCTTAAGTAATACAACCGGCTTGTCCTTTGCTGCATAAAGGATTGGGCCACTTGCTGCATTTATTCCTACTGTCTTTTGTTTATCGTACTTTGTTTACTTGCTTTATCAAAAACCCCTAAAAATCCGTTTGCTAAGTATTTGCAGAGAATTCCTGATCCATACCACTAGCCAGCACCCTCTGCTCCTCGTTGGGTTCGACACTCTTACTTATTGAAAATACTGTGATACACCCCCTATACTTGTGGGTCATCAAGACTATTTTCTGGCGCCGTTGCCGGGGAGTGAAGCGCTATTGGAGAGTGGAACTGGTAAAGGAAACTTCTACTGTGAGTATTGTTTACTTCTGTTAGTTGTTTTATTTTCGTTATGGATAATTCGCTGAGTTTCTTATTTGGTAATGCTACTACCACCGCTAAGGTAGTAGATAAGCCACCACCTGCTGAGAATGATGTTTTTAAAATACCTACAAGAATTATTGATCGTGTTATGGATAACTACTATGTTGGGGATGGAACTGTCCATCCTGGTGATCATTTACTCTTTATACACGAATTATGCGGGTTGTTCAAGTGTGCAGGTATTACTACAAATCAAGTTAAGAAGAAGTTATTCTCATTGTCGCTGAAAGGAAGAGCTGAGGAATGGTATAAGCTGCTAAAGAATGGTTAAGCTCTGGAATTGGAGGAAATAGTGCCTCTCTTTTATTCAAAGTTTTATCCTCCTAGTGAGATTCATAAAGATCGGAATCAAATATACAACTTTTAGCCTCTTGATGGAGAGAGTACAGCTCAAGCTTGGGGGAGATTGAAGTTACTAATGCTCAAATGTCCCATTCATGAGCTCCCCAACAATATTATTATCAATAACTTTTATGCAAGGCTTTCTCTTCATGATAAGGATTTATTGGATGCTTCTTGTGTTGGATCATTCACTCGCATGGAAGAAGAAGCTAAATGGGATCTTCTGGACCGTATTCAAGATAATGCTGAAGCTTGGGAGAATGACAAAGGTAGAAAGCCAGGTATAAATTATGATTATGAATTCATTGAATCTTTTATAGGAACTGATGACTTTCAAAATATTAAAAATGCTTATGGTCTCGATTTACAAGTCATTACAAATTGCTTTAGGGCTTTTGCTTCTTATATTGAAATTCCAAAAAGGGGATGGAACAAGTACCATGAACCTTATAAAGATATTGTTGACTGTGTTCCTGTTGGGAGTGCTGAGTATTGCATTATTGATCCCATCTTACCT
The DNA here is from genome assembly GCA_916181665.1 of Avena sativa. Lineage (NCBI taxonomy): Eukaryota > Viridiplantae > Streptophyta > Magnoliopsida > Poales > Poaceae > Avena > Avena sativa. The sequence goes on along the minus strand of OV702289.1, from coordinate 130,425,789 downwards.
AAACCTTATATCGAGAAGATTCCCTTCCCAGAAAAGGTAAAGGATCATCCTATGATAACAAATGTAATCACCAAAAGTGAAAAGAGAACTGTAAAACCTGATGAACAAATAAACGTTGAACCTGTGGTAGCAATTGTGAAAGACCTTGTCACTAAAAGCATAGAAGATGGACACATAGTCTTTTGTGAGGATGCTTCTAATATTGTTTCACATCCTAATAGAACTAAAAAAGCTAGTGTTCCTGTGCTTTCTGTTAGAATTGGTGATCATTGCTATTATGGTTTATGTGATATTGGTGCAAGTTCCAGTGCTATTCCTTATGAGCTTTACAGAGAAATTATGCATGAAATCAGTCCCTGTGAATTGGAAGAGATTGATGTGGTTATTCACCTTGCTAATAGAGAGACCATCTCTTCAATTGGTATTGTGTACCCTGCTGATTTTCTAGTACTCGGTTCAGATGCTAGTAAAACTTATCCTATTATTTTTGGTAGACCTTTCTTGAGTACTTGTGGAGCTATTATAGATTGCAAAAGGGAGAAAATCTTGACTAAGTTTGCTAGGGAATCTTATGAGTTTAATTTCTCGAAATTCGCTAAAGAACCTTGTGAAGAGGAAACCCATAATGAGGATTTTAGAGTTGAACAACTTGCTTCTATTTCTCTTGCTCCTAACAATGCTTTGCAACAATTTATGGAAGATCATGGAAGTGAAATCTTCATGGAAGAAAGGAATGAGATTGACAAGATTCTCTGTGATCAGCCTAAGATGCTTAAGCATAACTTGCCTGTATAAGACTTGGGTACCACGTTGCCACCTAAAAAGGATCCGGTCTTCGATCTAAAACCTCTCCCTGATGATCTTAAATATGCTTATATTGATGATAAAAAGATATATCCTATTATTATTAGCGCTAAACTTTCAGGAAAGGAAGAAGAAAGGTTATTGAAGGTTTTGAGGAAACACCGAGGAGCTATGGGCTATACTCTGGATGATTTAAAAGGGATTTCACCTACTATATGTCAGCATTCTATCAACATAGAACCAGATGCAAAGCCAGTAGTAGAGCACCAACGACGTTTAAATCCTAGGATGAAGGAAGTGGTAAGGAATGAGGTATTGAAACTCCTTGATGCTGGTATTATTTACCCTATTGCTGAAAGTGAATGGGTTAGTCATGTTCATTGTGTTCCTAAAAAAGGAGGTATTACCGTTGTTCCTAATGATAATAATGAGCTTATTCCTCAAAAAATAGTAGTAAGCTATAGGATGTGCATTGATTTTAGAAAAGTCAATAAAGTTACTAAGAAAGATCACTACCCGCTTCCTTTTATTGATCAAATGTTGGAAAGGTTGTCTAAAAAGACCCATTTTTGTTTTCTTGATGGTTATTCTGGTTTCTCTCAAATTGCTGTTAAACAACAAGATCAAGAAAAAACTAGTTTTACTTGCCCTTATAGAATTTATGCTTATAGACGTATGCCTTTTGGTTTATGTAATGCTCTTACTACTTTTCAAAAGTGCATGTCTGCTATCTTTCATGGTTTTTGTGAGGAAATTGTAGAAGTGTTCATGGATGACTTTTCTGTCTATGGAACTTCTTTTGATAATTGTCTGCACAACCTTGATAAAGTTTTGCAGAGATGTGAAGAAACTAATCTTGTGCTTAATTGGGAGAAATGCCACTTCATGGTTAATGAAGGGATTGTCCTTGGGCATAAAGTTTCTGAAAGAGGCATAGAAGTTGATAGAGCTAAGGTTGAGGCCATTGAGAAGATGCCATGCCCAAGAGATATCAAAGGTATTCGTAGCATCCTTGGTCATGCTGGTTTCTATAGAAGGTTTATTAAAGACTTTTCTAGGATATCAAAACCCCTCACTAATCTTCTTCAAAAAGATGTACCCTTCGTTTTTGATGATGATTGTAAGGGAGCTTTTGAAACTCTTAAGAAGGCTTTAACTACAGACCCTATTGTTCAACCACCTGATTGGAGTTTACCCTTTGAAATAATGTGTGATGCTAGTGATTTTGCTGTAGGTGCTGTCCTTGGGCAACAAATTGATAAAAAGTTAAACGTTATTCATTATGCTAGTAAGACTTTAGACGCTGCTCAAAGGAATTATGCTACTACTGAAAAGGAATTTCTAGCTGTCGTTTTTGCTTGTGATAAGTTTAGACCCTACATTGTAGACTCAAAAGTCACCATTCATACTGATCATGCTGCTATTAAATACCTTATGACAAAGAAGGACGCTAAGCCTAGGCTTATTAGATGGGTTCTGCTTTTACAAGAGTTTGATCTACATATAGTAGATAGGAAAGTTGCTAAAAACTCTGTAGCTGATAATTTATCTCGATTGGAAAACATCTCTTTTGACCCTATGCCTTTTAATGATAGTTTCCCAAATGAGCAGTTAGCCGCAGTAGGGGTAAGCTCGCGAGGGAGCCCTTGGTACGGCAATTATGCTAACTTTATTGTCTCCAAGTATTTGCCTCCAACTTTTACAGCTCAGCAAAGGAGGAAGTTCTTCTATGATTTGAGGCATTATTTTTGGGATGACCCACACTTATACAAAGAAGGAGTGGATGGTATTATGCGAAGATGTGTTCCAGAATATGAACAAAAGGAGATATTGCGTAAATGTCATGGTAGTGCTTATGGAGGACATCATGTAGGAGATAGAACTGCACAAAAGGTGCTACAATCAGGTTTCTACTGGCCTACCCTTTTTAAAGATGCAAGAAAATTTGTTTTATCTTGTGATGAATGTCAGCGTGTTGGTAATATTTCTAGACGCAATGAAATGCCTATGAACTACTCTCTAGTTATTGAACCCTTTCATTGCTGGGGATTTGACTTTATGGGTCCTTTCCCTCCCTCGAAAGGTTATACTCATATTCTTGTTGCCGATGATTATGTTACTAAGTGGGTAGAAGCCATTCCTACGAAGAGTGCTGATGGGGAAACTTCTCTAAAAATGCTTAAGGTTGTTATCTTTCCTAGGTTTGGAGTGCCTAGGTATCTCATGACTGATGGGGGTTCTCATTTCATTCATGGTGGTTTTAGAAAGACCCTTGCTAAATATGATGTTAATCATAGAATTGCTTCAGCCTATCACCCCCAAACTAGCGGGCAAGTAGAGTTATCAAATAGAGAAATTAAATCCATCTTGCAAAAGACTGTTAATAGATCTAGAAAAAACTGGGCTAAAAAGTTGAATGATGCTTTATGGGCTTATAGAACTGCCTACAAAAATCCTATGGGGCTGTCTCCTTATAAAATGGTTTACGGGAAAGCTTGTCACCTACCTTTAGAATTAGAAAAGAAAGCTTACTGGGCAGTTAAAGAACTAAATAGAGATTGTAAGCTCGCTGGTGAGAAAAGGTTATTTGACTTAAGTTCTTTAGATGAATGGAGGAGTGAAGCCTATGAAAATGCTAGGCTCTTTAAGGAAAAAGTTAAAAGATGGCATGACAAGTGAATACTTAAGAGAGAATTTCATGTTGGTGAAAAAGTTCTATTGTATATGTCTCGTCTCAGATTTTTTGCAGGAAAGCTACTGTCAAAATGGGAAGGACCTTTCATTATTGAAGAAGTATACCGTTCAGGAGCAATAAAAATTTCTTCTTTAAAAGATAATACTACACAAGTAGTGAATGGGCAGCGACTCAAACACTATATTGCTTGGGATTCTTATAATGAAGATGTTGATGACTTTCAAGTTATAACTCCGGAAAAATTTATCAAGGACCAAATTCAGAGACCTGCAGAGTCCGTTTTCAAATAGGTAATAGTTCTGGTAAGAAAAGTTCCGCAAAAATACTATCCGACTATATTTTTGCAGTTTTTAGCCATTAAGGAAAGCTACGAAGCAAAAAAGGGACGGAAATGGAGCCAGGGTGGCTCACACCACCCTGTGGCGCGGGCCCACCCCTGGCCGCGCCACCAGGTGGTGTGGCCACCCCAGACTCCGTCTCTGACCCGTTTTCTCCCAGTACCTTCCTTTCGTCATGAAACTTCGTAATATATAATCCCTCGGATCCCTCGAGGTTCGTATATCGTGTTTTCGTTGTGTTTTCGTTTCGATCTGTTTCTGACAGGTAGAGTCCCAGATTTGGAGCTACAATGTCTTCCTCTGGACCAGCCAAGGAAGATTCCTTAGAGGATATCATCAACCCATACATGAGAGAGTTGAAGATTCATCCCAACGAGTTGTTGCTTGAAGATGGGGAACTCCGGATAAAAGAGGTTCGAGGCCCTAAAGGTGAAGGAAGTCGAGAGGACAGGATGGAAGCACTAGAGCAAGAAGTCTTTAGGTACAAGAAGATGGCGGAGCGCAAAGTGGATATCATCCATAAGATTTGTTCCGAACTCATCGCGGAGCACCAAAAGGAGACTGCTGAACTCAAGGATGAAGTCCTCTCACTCTGCCAAACAACCAACAAACTGCAAGCACAGTTCTATGACGTTCAAAATCAAAACTGTGAGTATGAGGTTAGGTTTAAACGCATAAGTGCTGCTGCAAGTTTCAGGATGCTGGAAACCACGAAGTCGGACGAAGATGAGAGGATACTGATACGTCCAAAACGTATCTACTTTCCCGAACACTTTTGCTATTGTTTCTCCTCTATACTTTTGTGATTTAGATGCAACTAATGCGAACTGATGCTGTTTTCAGCAGAATTGCCTTGGTGTCTACTTTTTGTGCAGAAAATCAACTATCAAGAAAAATCCCGGAAAATATACAAAAAATCCTATTTCACCCAAAGACTCCAGGATACAGAATACGAGACGGAGAAGAGCCCTGGGGTGGCCACACCACCTGCTGGCGCGGGCCAAGCCAGGCCGCGCCAGGGGGTGGTGTGGGCCCCCCAGGCACCCCCTTGGCCTCTCTCTTCGCCTATAAGGAGCCTTCTGACCTAAAAACTTCGAGGGGTTCGACATTTTTCCAGAAGGAGTTCCGTTCCGCCGCCACCACCAGAATCCACGAAACAGCACCAGAAACTCTGTTCTGGCACCCTGCCGGGACGGGGAATTTGACGAGATCATCGCCATCATCATCACCATCACTTCTCCATCGACCATCCATGTTTCCCCCATCTATGAGTGAGTAATGCCCCACTGTAGGCTATGGGGATGGTAGGGATTGGATGAGATCGTTCATGTAATAGCATCAGATTGTTAGGGCATGGTGCCTAGTATCTTTTATTAGTGCTTTATGACTTTGTTGTAACTTGTTGTGCTTAATGCTTGTCACTAGGGCCCGAGTGCCATGATTTCAGATCTGAACTTATTATTGATTCATTATGATAGTATTGTTTTGGGTCTTTTCTGCAAGTTGTATACACACGTCGTTGTCCGGAACCTATGGCCCCGAAGTGACAGAAATCGGGATAACCGGAAGGGAAAGGCTTTGATGTGAGGATCACATGTGTTCACGGAGTGTTAATGCTTTGCTCCGGTGCTCTATTAAAAGGAGCACCTTAATTGCCAGTAGTTCCCTAGAGGCCCCACTGCAAACGGGCTAGAGGACAAAAGATGTTGTGCAAGTTCTCATTGCGAGCACGTATGACTATATATGGAACACATGCCTAGTATTGTCTAGTACTTGGATGCTTTATCTTATTTATCTGCAATTGCCCTATGTTATGATTGCTATGTGAATTGTCTTGTCCATGCAACACCCGTCCATCCATCCCTATGCCTACCGCACTCGAATCCCACTGTTTACTGCTTTTGTTACTACTGTCTTTGCTTTACTACTGCTGCTACTTTACTATTCCTACTACAAAACTGTTGCTACTGATAAACTGATGTGAGCAAGATTGTTTCCAGGTGCAGCTGAATTGACAACTCAGTTGTTAAGGCTGATAAATATCCTTTGGCTCCCCTTGTGTCGAATCAATAAATTGGGTTTCACTTCCCTCGAAAATACAGCGATACACCCCCTATACTTGTGGGTCATCAAGACTATTTTCTGGCGCTGTCGCCGGGGAGCAAAGCTTTATTTATCAAGTTCACTTGGATTCTCTATTGTTTGCTGCTATCCATCCATCATGGGTAAGTCTCGTGATGGCAAGGTTCCTATTTTACCATCCACTACAAGAAAGGTACGGTTCTGAACACCTCTACTGCTCTTGATTCATCGTCTGTTTTGAGTAAGTTCCTTACACCACCACATACGCATGCTACACACATTGCTACTACTGCTGAATCTGAAACTTCTGATACTTATGATGCTGCTTCTACTGTGCTTGATAAGAGTGTCTCATTAGGTCCTTTCCTAGATGCTACGATTGCTAGAACTATAGTTGGAAATGCCGAAACTCCTAATGAAGACATTGCCACACCTGTTAGCTCACCTGAGTCTAGTAAGAGTTATGATGCTGAAGAAGATTATGTTGAGATGACTGATGAGTTTATTGAAGAATGTAGGAACACCCATGACAGGAGCGCTGCTAAGAATCTCCTTGAGCGGCGTACTATTAGACCCAAATTATCTCCTGATTCTAAGTTTGCTCCTTCTCCCATAAACATTATAGATGAAGATTATGATTTCTCTCTCGGTCTATCTTACATAGCTATTGTTGAGAAAGAACCTTTTTGTGGGACTAAGAATGAAAGTGCAGTAGCACATATGAATGAACCTTCTACCATGAGTGGCTTGTTTTCTGATGATATTAAGATGCGTACTTACTTTGTTGCTAAGATTTTCCCCTTTTCGCTGCCAGGAGAAGCTAAAACTTGGTTTAGTAATTTACCTCCTAGATCTATTGATAGCCCTGAGTGCTTGATTAGTACTTTCCTACAGAAATATTTTCCTCCTAGTGCTAGACATGCTATTTTGCAGGAACTTTTTGATTTTAAACAGGGAGAAAAAGAGTTATTGCCCGAATCTTGGGCAAGGTTTTGTGCTTTGATTCATGCACAGGCTGGAAGTCCATTACCTAAGAATGAGCTTCTTGATATATTTTATAATGGACTAACCGAGGAATCTAGGACATACCTAGATAGTTATGCTGATTGTGTTTTTAGGAATAGGACTCCTAAGGAAGCTGAGGAATTGATGGCTTAAATAAGCAAGAATTATGAAGATTGGACTCCTCCTAAACAAGCTATACCTGAAGTAATTGTACCTGAACCATCTATTCCGGTGCCTATTCCAACATCAAAGAGGAGGGGAGTTATTGAATTAAATGATGAAGTGATGAAGGAAGCAAAGAAATGTCTTAAGGAGAAGGGAATTAAAGCTGCAGATGTCAAGAATATACCTCCTATAGAAGAATTATGTAAGCCTATTCCCTACTCATCCACTATTGAGGTACACTCTCTCCAACACTTTGATGAAGGTGATATCCCTTACTCTAAACCTCCTGATCAATGCTTAGAAGAATTTGATATCTTTATTGTTAAGCAAGATAACTTTAATAAAAGGGTGCAAAATCATCTAATGGAAAACACTAGAGCTATTGTTGAGTTGAAAGATATTGTGGAAAGAACCTCTAATGATGTTAAAATGATTGTTAAACACTTTCAAATGGTTCAAACTCAAATAGATCAACTCGTTAAAGTGCAAAACGACTTGCTAGTTAATGCTGCTAAAGAAAACATGCTTATGAAATTAGAACTAGAAGTGGTGCTGCTACCCAGGATCCTCTATATCCTGAGGGGCATCCCAAAAGAATTGAGCAGGATTCTCAACAAGCTGAAAATAGTGGTTCTACTCATAAGAAAAGGAAAAAGAAACATAAAACTGTTGTAGAACCCTGTGAACCTGCTATAGATCCTAATAGTATATCTATCTCTGATGCTGAAACTGAAAGTGGTAATGAAGAAAATGAAGTGCCTAATGAAGAAAAAGTTGAAGAAGAACCTGAAAATCACACTAAGACTACTAAATACACTAAAGAAGATTTTATTGCTAAGAAACATGGTAGTGAAAGAGAACCTTGGGTCCAAAAACCTATGCCTTTCCCTGATAAGAAACACAAGTCAAAGGAAGATTAACACTATAATAAGTTTTGTGAGTGGATGAAGCCTTTATTCTTGCAAATTCCTTTGACTGATGCTATTAAATTGCCTCGTTACTCAAAGTATATGAAGGATATTGTCTCGAATAAAAGGAAGATCCCTAATGAAGAAATCTCTACTCTGCTTGCTAATTATTCTTTCAATGGTAAGGTTCCTAAGAAACTTGGAGACCCAGGGATTCCAACTATCCCTTGCTCTATTAAGAACAGTTATGTTAGAACTGCTTTGTGTGATTTGGGAGCTGGAGTTAGTGTTATGCCTTTCTCTCTCTATAAGAGGCTTTAGCTTGAAAAATTGATACCAACTGATATATCTTTGCAAATGGCTGATAAATCTACCACTATTCCTGTGGGTATATGTGAGGATGTACCTGTTCAGGTGGCTCACGGTTGCTTGATATTAACTGATTTTGTTGTGCTTGAAATGCATGAAGATGATAATATGTCTATTATTCTTGGGAGACCTTTTCTTAATACAGCAGGAGCTGTTATTAATTGTAATCAAGGAAAGGTGACCTTCAATGTTAATGACAAGGAACATACTGTCTATTTCCCCAAAAAGATTGAAAGGACTTATGGTTTGAATTCAATTGAACATGTTGAAGGCATTCAAGTTGGAGAAATATATTGTCCCATACCAAGAGAAAATTTTGAAACTATTATGATTGGGACCATTGCTATCAAGGTTGAGGTAACATAATCATTAGTGTAGTACAAAGTTTTGTCTCATATGCAATTGTTTTGGTAGCAAGACTTGATCAACCTTGCTAACAAAAGGATTCCATTGAACAAAACAATGTTTTCATTATGATTATCTCCCTTTATTTCTATCCTTTGCATTTTAGTTTTTGTTTTCGTTTAGTTTTCTTTGTGTTGTTAGTTGCTTGCATGCTAGAACTTCTGTAGTTCTAGCCTTTTTTTGTCCTTGCATCATGTTTCCAAAAGAAAAAAATCTGTCTGTCAGAAAATCATTCTTCTATTTCTGAAAAAAGCCCAAAAATAAAGTGTCTCGAAAAATTCCAGAAAATTCATATTAAATTTTTACGTGAAAAAGGGGCAGAGGAGTACCTGGTAGGTACCAGGGGGGCCCACCAGGCAGGCACACCATGTGGTGGCACGGCCAGCCCTGGGTGGCGCCATGCCCTGGTGTGGGCCACCCCTGGCCCCCCACTACTTCTCTCACCTGCCACTTTCTTCTCTCTCCCGAGTAAGCTCCAGTTCATAGCTCAAAATCGCGTTCTTTCTGTGGTTGCTCTCGATTTCTTTGATCTCCTTGCCCAGCCCATCTTTCTTGTTGAAATTTGGAGCAATTGGTCCTTGGTATGTGACTCCTCCCCTTGTCCAAGTAGATTTGTGTTTAGTGGATTATATGTTGAGTATTTTGCTGCTATAGGTGACTGGTTATGAGAGCTTGTAAGCTTGTTTGATGCTTAGAGATAAAGTTTTGATGCATGTTTAGGCCTCTTGCAAGTCCCTATGAGTAGAATCCTTCATTATATTTACTTTGCAATCACTTGTTTAATAGGGGTTTAAATTTTAGAATAGAAGATGAATGAACACCACCTAAACCAACATGAGCTTTGGGTGCCTGAGGTCATGAAGGTCCATCGGGAGGAGGAAGTTTTTCCCTCCATTTATCCATGCCCTGAGTTCATGAGAGCTGCAGGAATTTTATAAGATTTCCACATTTTGGTTTTTAATGCAGGGTTAGAGCATTTCTTGGAAGATGAACCTTGTCAATTTGTGAAGCTAACCATGTCTGTGGTGCAGGATTTCCAATTTAGTCACTCTTTGCCTAATCCCATGGTCCATTACAAAATTTACAATATTGCTGTCAATCTTTCTCTTGATGATTTTTGTGCAGCTATTAAGGTACCTCAATGGGGATCATGTAAGAAGATTAAAGAGAGACCGGAACCACTCATGGATTTATACACAGAAATTTGTCAAGGGAGTAGCTTCTCGAAGGAGAATGAAAAAATCCGTAACATTCATCTTCCCTCCATTCGCTACTTTGCCTACTTTATTGCCAAGTGTGTTCTTGCTAGGAAAACTGCCAATAAGTTATCTTCGTTTGATCTAGCATTTATCTCTGCTGCCCTTAGACGAGATAGGTCTTACAACTTGGGTGCTTTGATAGCCTTCCGTCTTGCTGCTAACCATGAGAAAGGTGGAATTTGTGGAGGCCTTATTGCTTCTCGTTTGCTAGCATTGCATGGTTTAGTGCCTCATCATCTAGACCTAAAGTTCCCTTAGAGAGGCTTGATCTTAATTCCATGATACATCATAAATTTATTTCCTCGTGGGCTAGTTTGAGTGAGTTATCTTATGAAATAACCTTTCTCAAGGCTGGCTGGAGAAAGAGCAAGTCCGAGCGTGTTGTTCTTTTGCCTGCACCTGTTTTGTTTAACCTTGATAAAAGGGAAGGATGGTCCCTCACCGAGGAGGAGCTTGACACGTACCTGGGAGAGCTTTCCCAGCAGGAGCAGGACACTAGAAGGGAGGTCACGGATGATTCCGCCCAGCCTTCGAATGAATTAGAGTCTTCATATCAGCATCCCACTTATGATTGGGGAGCTTCCTCTTCTTCTCATGGGCCCAGCTACGACCATTCTTACCAAGATCCGCCCGCTTGGAACCCTTATTCGTACATGGATTGATACCCACTTAGGCCAAAAGCCTAAGCTTGGGGGAGGTACGCCGACACCGCACTCATCTCCATATCATGTTGCGTCGGTACTTTGTATATTCATGTTTTCGTTCTCTTTTTAGTTTTCGTTTTTCTTTGCTTTTGCTTTCTAAAAACACAAAAAGACCAAAAATATTTTTGTTGTTTCTCTTTGGTTTGCTTCTTCTTTTTGCCTTGGTTTGCTTTTTCCTTTTTGCTTTGTTTGAACTATTCGAAAAACCCAAAAAGATTTTGCTTTGCTTGTTTTTCTCTTTTGGTTCTTATTTAAAAATCAAAAACACCAAAAATATTTGTCGTCTTCTTTGGTTTTTGCAACTTTGCTACAGGGTTCGGAAGTTCTCAGTGGATTATTGGTTTCATATTATTATTCAAGCCACACAAGTGAAGAGCAATAATGAGGATCAATGACAACTTGAGGCATGGTAAGAGGCTGGTAACGAACTCTATTTGTTTTCATTTTTGTACATATACTCATCACTGTGGGCGTGCTTAGTCTGTTCATATAGAGTGTATGTTTTCTTTGGATGCTTAGTAGTTCTTGCTTTCTTGTGATTAGCTCCAGCCCGCTAATAGTTTGTATCATGTCTCATGAATGTTTGCTTGCATTACTCTATTCATAAATTGGTATGACACCGTGGTATCCTCATCTAAATGTTTCATTTGAATTAACTTGGCACATGCTCATGCATGCACATGACTGTAATAATCAGTTGAGCCTCAATGAATTATTTTGCCTTGAGGATCTTGAATCACTTTCATGCCATGAGTACTCTTGTTTTGTTGCAAGCATGATAATGACAACTATTGCTCTCTCATTTGTCGCTCCCTTACTATTGCTAGCCTTCACTTCCACTGAGTGTTTTACTCAAGTTTCCAACTCCCTAAACCAAATATTTCCAAAGTGTCCACCATACCTACCCATTAGCATCATTTGCTACTTCCGTGCATATTCAATATGCCTTGTTTTCTTCCTAATAAAATGTTTGCTTGTTATGAGAAAGTTAGTTAGTAAAGCTCTCACGAACTTGATGGCACACTTTATTTTCTTACACTTAATAAACCTGAACCATTGCGTCCTTCTTTGTTGCGCATATGCTTGAAATTTATGAGTTGAAGTTAGCAGAACCATGTATCGTGGGGACCGCTTTCAACACTTCATAGGTACTTTGTACCTAGTTGATATCATGTTCTTTTGCTTATGGATCCCGGCGGTGTGAAATAAAAGTGGAACTTGTAAGATCATGGAGTTTGTATGTATGTTAGAGAAACGCCTGGGCCGCTAGCCTAAGCCATGCCTAATCATGGTGGAAACTTGCAGCATAACCGTAATGAGCATTCTATGAAGTATCCTCAATAAAAATCTATGCACATAGTAAATAAAAAGATCGATGAGATGCTCATTGTCTGCTTGCCTTGTCATTTTGATTATGGGATAGCTCCTGTATCATATGCAAGGGGTACCCCATTGGCGGTTCTCCATGATACGTATGTACTTACGATGACAAGAGCTTACTTGTGACTGAAGTTGAGTAGCATGAGGATAGGTCTTTGTAATAAGGGGCATGAGACTTCAATTTATAACTTGTCAAGCATATCCTCTTAGTTGTGTCACTTTCACCTTAACCATATTAAAGATGCTTATGATAGGGGCAATGAGAGCTCAAAGCTAACAAGTACCATACTTTCAGCATTTGGAAGCCTTTCAAATTATTCAAAACCTTTTCTTCTACTTGTTGAGTCTCCACTTATTCTTTGAGCACCTTCTTGAGAGTATAGTTGTCATCCTTTGTGTTTGTTCCAATACTTGATTATTTTTGTTATGACTTTGATGCTTGTATCTTTGATATCTTTACTTCTAGTCATCACTTGAACTTCAGAGGTGCATTGGCATTCATAATCAAAGGCAAGCGAGATACCACTCTATCATACCTTTCTATGAGCATTGTAATGTTGCTTATGTTTGTGCTTCATGCTACTTATTATTCTTGAGTTGGAATCTCTTCATAGCTTGCAATGACTATTAAGTAGACTCAGTTGCATACTCTTTATTATGAATTGTCTAGGTAGTTGATCACATTGCTGAGAATATTTACATCATATGAAGCAAATGTGTTCGTGAAAGTTCTTTTATCGCACTCAGTTTTCAACTGAATTGCATGAGGACAAGCAATAAGCTAAGCTTGGGGGAGTTGATATGTCCAAAACGTATCTACTTTCTCGAACACTTTTGCTATTTTTTCTCCTCTATACTTGTGTGATTTGGATGCAACTAATGTGAACTGACGTTGTTTTCAGCAGAATTGCCTTGGTGTCTACTTTTTGTGCAGAAAATCAACTATTAGGAAAAATCCCGAAAAATATGCAAAAAATCCTATTTCACCCAAAGACTCCAGGAGCCAGAATACGAGACGGAGAAGAGCCCTGGGGTGGCCATACCACCTGCTGGCGCGGGCTAGGCTAGGCCGCGCCAGGGGGTGGTGTGGGCCCCCCAAGCACCCCCTCGGCCTCTCTCTTCGCCTATAAGGAGCCTTCTGACGTAAAAACTTTGGGGGGTTCGACGTTTTTCCAGAAGGAGTTCCGCTCCGTCGCCACCACCAGATTCCACGAAACAGCACCAGAAACTCCGTTCTGGCACCCTGTCGGGACGGGGAATTGGAGGAGATCATCGCCATCATCATCACCATCGCTTCTCCATCGACCATCCATGTTTCCCCCATCTATGAGTGAGTAATGCCCCACTGTAGGCTATGGGGATGGTAGGGATTGGATGAGATCGTTCATGTAATAGCATCAGATTGTTAGGGCATGGTGCCTAGTATCTTTTATTAGTGCTTTATGACTTCGTTGTAACTTGTTGTGCTTAATGCTTGTCACTAGGGCCCGAGTGCCATGATTTCAGATCTGAACTTATTATTGATTCATTATGATAGTATTGTTTTGGGTCTTTTCTGCAAGTTGTATACACACGTCGTTGTCCGGAACCTATGGCCCCGAAGTGACAGAAATCGGGATAACCGGAAGGGAAAGGCTTTGATGTGAGGATCACATGTGTTCACGGAGTGTTAATGCTTTGCTCCGGTGCTCTATTAAAAGGAGCACCTTAATTGCCATTAGTTCCCTAGAGGCCCCACTACAAATGGGCTAGAGGACAAAAGATATTGTGCAAGTTCTCATTGCGAGCACGTATGACTATATATGGAACACATGCCTAGTATTGTCTAGTACTTGGATGCTTTATCTTATTTATCTGCAATTGCCCTATGTTATGATTGCTATGTGAATTGTCTTGTCCATGCAACACCCGTCCATCCATCCCTATGCCTACCGCACTCGAATCCCACTGTTTACTGCTTTTGTTACTACTGTCTTTGCTTTACTACTGCTGCTACTTTACTATTCCTACTACAAAACTGTTGCTACTGATAAACTGATGTGAGCAAGATTGTTTCCAGGTGCAGCTGAATTGACAACTCAGTTGTTAAGGCTGATAAATATCCTTTGGCTCCCCTTGTGTCGAATCAATAAATTGGGTTTCACTTCCCTCGAAAATACAGCGATACACCCCCTATACTTGTGGGTCATCAGATACCACCACCGAAGGAGTAATTCGTCATCAGGTTTGGCATCCCCTTGGTTTGTTCCAAGCTTGGGGGAGTGCCGCGGTATCACATCACTATCTTTTATCTTTTTACCTTTTTAGTAGAGACATATCATGAATAGAGAAGTTATCATGTAGGATGGTTTGCATTATGGAAGTGTCCCCTCTCTTGTTAGATATGTATCCCTTGGTGTGAGTTTCCGTTATGGAATATTAATGAGAAGTTCTATCATTTATTCTTTTTCATAGATTATTTTAGTTTTCAATTCGTGGTTATATGATTGATCTTGTTGTTAGTATTGGTATCACTTTGGGATCATTGAGTTAATTTAGTTGGTTTTGGCATACCTGGATCAGTCAGTAGCAACACTATTTTTGAGAGTTGAATGAAAAAGATAAAAGTACTCTAAATAAAAATAATTTCATCATCTTTCTTTCTTGATTTGCTCATAAGTTTAGTATTCTCTAGTTAAGATCTTTTGTGCTTCCTAGGAAGATTGCATGTTTGTCTTTATCACTTGTATGTTTGTTTGTTTCCTTCAACTCTTATTCTTGCTACCCAGCCTTGCTAGCCAAAAACCTGTACCGAGGGGGAATTCTTCTCGTGCATCCACTCCTTTAAACCAAAACCTTTGCCATTTGTGTCCACCATACCTACCTATTAGCATTATTGCTATTCCAAGTAAATTCTTGTTTTATCTACCTCCCAAATTAAACTTGTTATGTGAAACTTAGTGATTAAAGCCCTCACGAACTTGATGGAACACTTTACTTTCTTGCATTTAATAAACTTGAACCATTGTGCTCACCTATGTTGTGTATATGCTTGTGCTTTGTAAGTTGTGAATTAGCAGAACCATGCTGTCATGGGGAATGCTTTCAACATTGCACTGGTACTTTGTACCTAGTTGATATCATGTTCTTTTGTCTATGGATGTCGTCGGTGTGAAATGAAAGGGGAGCTCGTAAGTCCATGGAGTTATGCATGTGTCATAGAGAAACGCCTAGGCCGCTGGTCTAATCCATGCTGACATGGTGGAAACCTGCAGCGTAACCATAACGAGTATCTATGAAGCATTCTTCTTATAAAAAAGAGTCCGATATTGAGAAAAAGAGAAAAAGAAAAAAAAGAGATATTATGAAAAGAGGAAAGAGAGAAAAAAGCACCATATTCCCATGGTAAATAAGAAGATTGCTGAGATGCTTGTTGTCTATTTGCCTTGTCATTTTGATATGGGGATTCTTCCGTATCATCGGGCAAGGGGTACCCCGTTGGCGGTTCTCTATGATACACATGTGCTTACGATGACAAGAACTTACCGGTGACTAAACTTGAGTAGCATGAGGAGCGACCCTCGTATTCAAGGGACATGAGATTCTCAATTTACAACTTGTCAATGCATATCCTCATATTTGATCACTTTAACCTTAATCACCTAAAGATGCCGATGATAGGGGCAATGAGAGCTGAAAGCTAGTAAGTATCATAATTTTTGGGAGCTCTTTATCAGACTTGCAATCCCTGCTTCCCTCTGCGAAGGGCCTTTCTTTTACTTTTTAGTTGAGTCAGTAAACCTACTCCCTTCTATCTCAGCAAGTATTTTGAGTTGTTGTGTTTCATTCATTCATATGATGATTTATTCAATCATGTTTCTTATGTTGATGTTTACTACTTTGAAAGCTATCATTGAAAACCAGTTATTTGTGAACTCCAGCAAATTATCAACTATTCTTCGACCAAGAGCTAAGTTTGCCATTACCAATTATGATTTACTTCATGTATCTTTATTGTGTTTCCTTTACTCACTGCAAGTTAAGTTATATAATAGTGAGTTGTCGTCTATTATGATCTATGTATTGATGAATGTGATGCTTCTTGTCCATATTCTTTTATGGACTCTTCACTATATAAACCTGAGGCCATGTTTATTGAGCTCAGTTTCGCTTGGGGACAAGCGAAGTCTAAGCTTGGGGGAGTTGATACGTCCATTTTACATCACTATTCTATGTCATAATTCACTGTTATTCATTGATATATTTCGTATTGAGGGGTGATACTTATGTTATTTCATCTGTTTTTGCATGGTTGATGACTTTTGGAGCATGGACCGCTGCAGTCAGGATTCTGATGGAAAAGGTGTTGTTTGGAGGCAAAATTTGCGAAGATCAGAAAATGCGGGAAAATATATGGAAAATCCTATTTTTCTAGAAGACGAAGGAAGCCAAAAGGGGGGCTAGAGATGGGCCACAGGGGGCCCACACCAACCCCTGGCGCGGGCCAGCCTAGGCCGCGCCACCAGGTGGTGTGGCCGCCCTGGTCCACCCCTGGCACTCCCCTCTGGCGTATATTATCCTCCCGAAACCCTAAGACTCAGGGAGCGACCATAGAAACATTTCGCCGCCTCTGCGGGGCGGAAAACACCGAGAGAGAAAGATCTCTCCGGCGGACAGATTTCTGCCGGGGGAATTCCTTCCCGGAGAGGGGAGATCATCGCCATCAACACCACCATCAAGCTGGACTTCATCGGGATCATCATCATCACCACCACCACCATCATCACCATCAGCACCCTCATCACCATCTCCATATTGCTGTAACAATTGGGTTGAATCTTGCATAGTTCATAGGGGAAACTTTCCCGGTGTTGATTACTCTTTGTAGTTGATGCTATTGAGTGAACCATTGAATTATTGTTTATGTTCAGATTGTTATACATCATTATTCCATCTCTGATCATGATCCATATGATGTCTTGTGAGTAGTTCGTTTTGTTCTTGAGGACATGGGAGAAGTCATGTTGTTAGTAGTGGAGTTGTGTTGAGAAAGATTCAATAGTTTGATATTTAAGTTGTGGTGTACCTCTTCTAGTGGTGTCATGTGAATGTCGACTACATGACACTGCACCTATATGGGCCTAGGGGAATGCATTACGTATTTGGCTACTAATCGTAGGGGTTGCCAGAGTGACAGAAACCTGAACCCCCGTTAGGAAACCATTGCACAAGGGACATAAGGGTCTTAGAGTTTAAAGCTATGGTTAGGTTTTTACCTTAATTACTTTCTTGTACTTACGGATGTTTGCAAGGGGTATACTCACAAGTTTGTATTAGTCCTAGGAAGGTCGGTACATTAGCACTGGTTCACCCACACAACAATTAGCAAGCTAAAGAAGATTAATCAACTATATGAAGCGAAAGCACTTGACAGTCTTCCCATGTGTCCTCGAGAACGTTTGGTCATCTTAAGTAATACAATCGGCTTGTCCTTTGCTGCATAAAGGATTGGGCCACTTGCTGTATTTATTCCTACTGTCTTTTGTTTACTCGTACTTTGTTTACTTGCTTTATCAAAAAACCCTAAAAATCCGTTTGCTAAATATTTGCAGAGAATTCCTGATCCATACCACTAGCCAACACCTTCTGCTCCTCGTTGGGTTCGACACTCTTACTTATCGAAAATACTACGATACACCCCCTATACTTGTGGGTCATCAAGTATAGCCATAGTACTTTGGTCAGAACCCTAGCACCAGTAGGATTGCGGGGTGGCCAGACGAAGACGGGTATCACAAATCGAATTGGGTAGGAAGGTGGAGCTCGACGGGGCGCATTGATTAGAACCAATGGCGCGACCGGAGTGGTTGGAGTTCCTCGGAATCTGGCGGAGACCGCTGCGACACCAAGCATCAACCACAGGAGGACGAGATAGGGAGAAAATCGAGTCAGGGAAAGGAGAGGGGTGTGGACTGGGTCGGTCTGATCGACCCAGCAGATCACCTAGGCCGGTTTAGCCTAGCCCAGTGGGCCGGGTTAACCCGTGGACCAGAACCTCTTATAGAAATGGAAAAAATAATTTAAAAAAAAGAGTTAATAAAATTAAAAAAATTCAAAATACCCATGAACTTATTTCCTCTCTAGAAATATATAAAAAAATCCTAAAAATATATATAATATATCAAAAAGACCACAAAAATAATATCTACCTAAGAAAAATATAATTTTACTTATTTAGGTTTAATAAAATGCAAATAAATATTAACACCCTTAAATCCTAAGTGAAATTTCACAAAATAAGGAAAAGTCCTAAAAATGAATAAAAATCATTTTTGCATATGAAAATAAATCTACTATTATATGAAAATACTAACTTAATTTGTTTGCAAATAAAACTTGAACCAAATATTGAAAGATATATAATCCTTTGTGGAATTTTATAAAAATAATGATAACACCTAAAATTAAATAAAATTTACTTCTAAGATCTGAAGTAAGTATGATTTACTAAAAAAATACTAATTATATCATTCTAACACATTCTAAGGTTCTTAAGAAATAAATCCTTATTTATTATCTATTTGGTAAATTCTTTTAAAACATTTCTTAAATATGAAATAATCACAATTTTCCATAAAACATTAAATCTTTTACAATTAAATATTACTTCCCAAAACCATAACTTGAGTCTATAATAATACTTAAAAGTAAATTAGTAACTTTTATAAAACTCTTTAAAACCATAACTTTTCAAGATAAACCAACAATTTGAATAAATTTTAATAATTATTCACTTATAACAAAAGTGAATGTTATTTATCCCTTAACTAGTCTTAAACATGATTTCAAACTTTAATAGATTATTAAAATCATCTAAATCTACTTTCTTTAGTAAAATCAATTATATTCATAATAACAAATCACATGTAAACCCATCATTCACTTAAGCTGAAAGTGAATGATCTCATACCTTTGAACATGCTTATTGAAGGGTTTAAAACTTATTAATACTTTTAAACACATCACACCTAGATCCACTTATGTTTTAAAGTTAACTTTTGTACACCAAGTCATGCATAATGCCTAAAGAATATTTATGTTTTTATAGCTAACTTTTGTCTATTCCAAATTAAGTCATAAGGCATCTCAAACCCACGCTTATCAGATAAGCGTAAACAATATCAATCACACTCGATTAACCACAAAGATTGTTTAAACCTTAACAAAGAAATCTTTTCTTCAAAAGTTATTCGTTGTGCCACTTCAAAGAACAATCTTATAATAAGTCCTTTAACTCTTAACAACTTAATATAATAATTCCCATCATAACCACCAAATAGCAATTCACCTAAATCTTAGAATGTTATTATACTCCACTTATATACTATGCATGTTAAACACTTAAATACTCTTACATTGTAAAGTAATATTTTCCTAAAAGGTTATTCTTTTAAGAAACATTAAAATTAATCCTTACACACTTCTTTAAAAGCTCTAATTGATTAATAATCTTGCTTAAGAAATCTTTTAAATACCATGTCCCATTTGAGTGCTTTAGTTTTACATGCCACTTGTTATATTTACATATTATTTCACACACTCTCACAAGCCTTAATAAGAAGCATGAATGTGAGACTAATATAAAAGTGAAACACATTCTAAATAAACCATTCCTATTTTCCAAACCCTAGAGTTGATACGGTTATTATGGGAAATTCGCGTTTATCAAATTGCATTACATTACTTATGCATAATTGCATCTTGCTTCTTTAAACATTAGTCCTTACCGGACCAATGATGTTGTTTACAGAATTTGGATCTTCGAGTATCTTGAAGACCGTGAGTGCATAATCTTGCAATCACAAAAGGAAAGTTCACAACTTGCTCATGTCCTTTGGTTATTTTCTATCAAATACGCGTAACTCAAATGTTGTTATCACCTGCATTTAAAAAAGGTCAGAAAACACTATTTTCATAATAATATGATTATGGATTATTTATCAAATGGTAATAATCTATTGATACAGTTCTAGTGGTAAAGGAACATAATATCTAGGACTTAATCAACCAATGTCACTAGTGATTCTAGCGTCGTATATGACGCGTTAACCATGAGATTTGGAATGGGATAGATAAGTCAACTGGATCTTCTTCCTTTCGCATGGATGGATGACCTTATCATGAGGCTGTTGATTTCTCGTGGAGAATCCAGCACATGGGTGGGACCCCTTAGTTCCCCGCGATATTGGTGTCTAGATTATCTATGCATAGATGTCTTAGTTAGAGTTCACCATAGCTCATGGTGACCGCCAGACAGAGCTGCTTATAGAGTCTTCGAGAGGCTACCCAAAGAGTAACCGTGGTAGTCCGTCTTGGGGGATCGTGTCTTCATGCGGGGTCATAGAGAAGGGCAGCGATTGGCTTGGATCTTAGACTGGGCCTCATACCAAGGAAGTGTGAACGAGCCTATAACTCGGATGTGCAACAAAGCTAAGGTCTCTCATGGGTAAAGTAATGCACCTTTGCAGAGGTTAAGAATTGTGACATGTTACACCCTGTTCCGGGAAGGAGCTACAAACATAGCAGGAAAGGAACCCCACGAAGGTTCTGGTCAACCTGTCAAGGATGTTGGACATAGTTTTCAGAATAAAAGAAACCTTTGAAGAAATGTTTACGAAAACCTGCATTGCCTACGACCTTTGGTTTGTGGCTGTAGAGATAGTGCATCATACACTCCTTTTTAGTGAACTTGCCGAGTACGCCCGTACTCAACCGTACCTTCTTAATCCTTGCAAGGTTTTAAGCCGCTGAAGACGAAGCCAACATCAATCTCTGCTCAAGAAACCATTATCGATAGCTCAAGTTCATCAACAGAGTCAATGAAGTCAACATTTACACCAACCAAAGTGAAGACAAAGTTCTTAAGTAGATAGGAGTAGATTCTCTAGCCATAAAACCTACTTCTGTAGATCATTGCAATAGCAGCAATGGCAAGCCAAATAGTTTAGATACTAGTCTTAGTTACTAGATTGTTCTGAGTTATTATTTCTGGTTCTTCTTTGTAAGAAGTTTCTTTCTCTCTCTTCAACCTAGAGTGTTATATGGATCATTCGTAAAGAGTCGAGTTGTAATCTATAGTCATGTCTTGGACCTGCTGTATTTCTGTTGTACCACTCTGAGGGATCTAATACTAGTGAATGGTGTTATTTCAACGACTATAGTGTACTACATCATGCAGTCGTATGCTGGGTCATCACAAATTATTATGTCATTCGTTTGTTTGTCACAATTAGTGAAGATCATGGATCGTATTTTTATTGTTTCGTCTAGAGAGGAGCCATAAATTGGTGTAGCCAAGGTACTAACCAAATATACCACTAGTGATTGATCCCAAGGCCGGTTAAGAGCAAGAAAGGGAGTTATTAAGACATAGAGTCCAATCACCGTTGTAAGTATCAAGGTCCCCATAACTTATCCCCCCGTTAGTTAACCATGAATTAACATAGCATGCATATTTAAGACTTGGGACATGATTTCTCTCAATCTCCATCCGTCCCTCCCCCTATCAACATGCAATAGTTACAACCTTATGCATATCCCAACATATGGGTGCACTCATATATTAGCATAATATTATCATAGAAGATAACATGTATTTATATGCAACCAAAAACGAACTATTCCACAATTTCCATAAACAAATCACTACTCAAACATAGACATGGAGATACAATAGATCATGGAAAAACAATAGATTGCATCACACATCATGTTTTCCAAGATATTGCAGTAGGGGTATGGGGAGGATCTTTCTATAGATGTTGATGATGAACATGCCGGAGGGACGGCGTCCACTAGAGGTGATTCCGGCAGCGTTTCCCCCCCTCTGATCTCCGCCGGCGGCGGCCTGCAGACTCTATTTATGTGTTTTAGATCTCACTACTAGAGAAAAGGCTATATGAGACATGATCATTTGAGGCGCATTTATACTATATGCGCCTCCGATAAAATAGGCGAGGCGCACTGCACTTACATGCGCTTCTAGTATTAAAATAGGCGAGGCGCATATTTGTAGGATGCGCCTCCTCTAGTCTCTATACGGACGAAATCTCGCACCCCATATTATGCGAGGCGCATTTTGATAATATGCGCCTCCAATATATTAGATAGGCGAGGCGTATATGGGAAGAATGCGCCTCGCATAAGTTACATGCACCCGGGTGGAGATCTGTGGTCGAATATGCAAGGCGCATATGGCAATATGCGCCTCCTATACTTGGCAATATGCGAGGTGCATATTCCCATATGCGCATCCTATATCCTGGTAGATCCCACCCCCCCCCCCCCGGGGAACGCCTTTTAAGTTTTGTAAAAAATAAACAAAAATGATAAAAACTTCAAAAAAATAATTCCTTTGAGTTTTAGTTATATTTTAGGGTATAGATCTAGAAAAAATTGAAAAACATGAATTTCAATGTATTTTGCAAAAATATATCATGGCACGGTAAAACGGCTATAACTTTTGCATACGATGTCAAAAATAAATCTTTAACCTATCAAAACAATCGTCTCGAAATTTCCTATTCAAATTCAACAACCTAGGGTCATTCTGGATTTTACAGAATCCCCAAATTAGAAAAGAGTAAAAAGTTATGGCCGAAAGAAGATTTTTCCTGCAAAAAAATAAAAAAATATTCGAGGCGCCGAATTCAAATTCCAAGCGTGGGCCTACCACACCTACCACCTCTCCTCCTTCTCCTTCTCTACTTCTCCTTCTCCTTATCCTCCACCTCTCCTCCTTCTCCTTCTCCTTCTCCTCCACCTCTCCTCCTTCTCCCCTTCTCCTCCTCCTCCACTCTCCTCCTCCTCCACCTCCAGCTGTTAGATAATATAATGAACTTAACATATCCTCATTAAATCCAACCTCCGGTACCTTACCCAATAAATGAGAGAGAAACTTATATAGAGTAGTGTACTTGCTTTTAGAGTGTTTCTTCCTTCATCTTAGGTGTATCCTCTGAAAAGAAACACTCTAAAAGCATGTAACATACATTCAGCTGGCTTTAAAAGATAAAGTTTATATAGTTTTGTTGACTATGTACAGTCAGCTGACTATATAGAGTATTGTACTTGCTTCATCTTAGGTGTATCCTATTAAAAGAAACACTCTAAAAGCAAGTAAAATACAGTCAGCTGGCTTTAAAAGATAAAGTTTATATAGTTTTGGTGATGTGGAGGAGAGAGAATGTTAGAGCAAGAACAACATAAGAGTCAATAGCCGGCTATAAGCCGTCACCATGTCATCCATAGTCAACCTAATAACCTAATAGCTAATATGTATAATAGTAAGATTTACAAATATAGTACTTTATTAATTCATGACTCACCTCTCACTTTCACATATTGTCTAATAACACATGCTAGAGTTGGCTCATGCATGAGAGCCCAACACCTCTTTTCTCACATTTTCTCTCTTCTCCAACTAAGAGCAAGGGCAATAGTACAACCAACTGCTGGCTATAAGCTATATTCATATCATTTAGAGCCAATCTTATAACCAACATGTACAATAGGTAGAGATAAAAATATAATACTTTATTAATGCATAACCCACTTTATACTCTCACATAGTGCCTAGGAGCACGTGCTGCAACTGACTCTTAACCAAGAGCCCATTCATCTTCTCTCTCATCCAACTAAGCATAAATATACTATTTTAAGACTTATAACTTGCTGACGGGACCTTATTGTACTTGCTTTAAGTAAAGATATATTATTTAATTTTATATAGTCACTTGACTAGACTTTAGACCAAGTTTAATAGTATAGATGTTGGCTATAAGTCACTACCATGTCAACTATAGCCATCACTATAGCATACAAGTATAATGGTTAAGTACCAACCTATATTATTTTACTAGTACATGGCCAACATGTCACTCCAAGAAAATGCCTAGTAGCACGTGTTGTAGCTGGCTTTTAACTTACAGTCAACTCTTCTTCTCTCTCCTCCAGCTCAACTAAAATATAATATTTTAACTCTTATAGTTGATGTCATCCTAGTGTACTTGCTCTTATTATGCTTGTTCTAAACGGGCTATAAGTTAAGAGGTAGCGCTAGCACGTGCTGCTGAGTGAAATATGTGTCACATATTGATTAACTAGTAGCTTTTGTAGCTAACTATATCGTACAAATTAGCTATAGAGCTGGTTATAGATGAGACGACACTTTCTCGTAGCCGACTAGATGCTATATTATTAAACATGGTATGGCGGACTGGCAGTAGTACAAACGATCACAGTGGCAGTACAAACGATGAGAACAAGCATAAGGGCATCAGGTGATGTGGGTGCTGTTTGAGCCGGCCTGGACAAATTGTTTAAAGGATTTGAAACTTGCGCAATATATAATTAAGTCAATATGTAAAAACAAATATACCGGATAAAAGAAGTAGATGGCAATATTGTATGGTAGAAGACCGCTCAAAGTCGCGAAATAGGCACATTCCACGCACCAATTTCAGCGGACCTAATTAAGAGATCTCTGCCTGCACGAACCAGCTCAGGTTCAGGTACACGACACGCCCCTGGAGCTACTTTAAACAAGACGGCAAAGCGCGTCGTTAGGACTTCGGAATAAATCAACCCGCTGATTCCCATGTTTAGCAAACTGTTAGCCATGGGGAGACAGTCGTCTGCTGTTTTGACAGTATACGTATTATGTCCGTAACTTAACTAAAAAACGCTGCAGAGTGCAAAGAACCAAGTAATTGAGTCGTTGCATGTTGCACGCAGCATCGTGATGCTCACTCTATTATGATCAGGGAAGGAAAGGTTACTTCCTCCGTTTCGGTTTACAAGTCCTACGTGTATATCTAGATTATCAGTTTGACCACTAGAATATCAATTTTATAACACAAAAATTATATCATTAAAAAATATAACATCTAAAAAATTCTAATAGTATAATTTTGTGCTATATATAATTTATATTTCATTGAGTAAATTAACGATCTAGATTTACGCGCGGAACTTGTAAACTGAAACAGAGGGAGAATCGGTACTATTTTGGCATCCATTGAGGTTGTGTGGTTTTCCATTTGGGGTAGATGTCCATTCTTAGTGTCTTGAGCGGAGTGGAGTGGATTCCTGATCGACCGAGATGCCAAAATAATCTCCCAATAGATGAAAAAATTGAAAGCCAGAGTCGTCGGTGTTTCTGGCATATTTGGGTGATGGTTGTCCTTACCATCTCAACGTTCTTGCAACATCGCAATTATGTTGTGTTTCAACATCTATATGTCTTTGACAGGAGTTGGGATTGGCAAAATTTGACTAAGGAACCAGTTTTGGCATGGAGGCAAGTTGCATAGAGCCGAGTTTAGCTGCCCTTATGTGGCAACGATGTGGTGGTTAGCTAACGAATTGTTGTGTGGGGCTGTGTTTTTAAGCTAACTTAAAAGAAGTTAGCGTGGTTTAAATTTAGGGTGTGACTAGCGCTCAGCCGATTTAGGGAATGTACAATGGTCGATAAGATAGTCTTATCTTAATCAGAACACGTAATCTTGATATGATGATAACATATTATGTACAATAGATCGTTGTTTAATCTTATCTTCAGCGACAGATATCCTAAATACTTGCTGAGACATATCGTGCTAAAAGATCATCTCTTGGTAAGATAAGACAAAGACTTTTTTTTTTATTCCTCTCTTCTTCAACTCAGCAATTATCCTATGTGGCATTGCTATGATACGACCATTGTACGTGCCCTTAGAAATAACTAATTCTCGATCAATTGACACGTCAGCAGTGCTAATTTCCAGCATCTCCCGATCGATTGTTGCCTGGCTATTAATTGACACGTCAGCAGAAATAACCTGCTGTTTTCTTCTAAGCGGATCGAGCTGGTGCTTTTTGCCGGAGGCAAGTGCTATTGTTGCTGGGCCTTTTGCCTATGCTGTTTAGCTTGTTGGGCTCACTGTGCTTTATTGATACGGCTGTTAGATTTTTTCCCTTCACTCGTCTTTCTAACGAGACTAAGTGCACTAGGGAGTGAGAAAGGTTTTTTCTTTTTGCAGGGAGGGAGTGAGAAAGATTTGTTAATATCTCTCCAATTCTCCATCATACCGATGTCTCCAAATCAGATAAAGTTTATTTTGTGTTTAGTGGCCTGCACTCATCAGTTGCGACTAGGTTGTAACCAGTGGCGGATCTAGAATTGAAAGTAGGGTGTTCCACCTTGGTATACTTTTTACGTAAATAAGACATGTGCCCATACTAATTTAGAATTTAGGCACATGTGGTTTACGAATATATTAGAATTCACAATTAACTACTAATTTGCATAAAATGATCCTACATATCTTCAAATGTTCAAGAATTTGCTATTCTGCCACATTGAACAATGCTTCTTAAATTCCCCGCCCCCCCCCCCCCCCCCCCCCCCCCCCCACCCCCCCACCCCCACCACCACCACCCGTTACTATGGAAGGATACAAAAAAGAAACCTTTGTTGTATGAAAAAAACAATGTGATTAGTCATATTCATTCATTAGAAATTATAATTACAAAAATATTTAATCGATCAATAATCAATTATAAATGTAAAAATCCATGGGTTGCAAGCAAGTTAACTTCTTGGAGAACTGGAGATAGGACAATCTTGCTACGCCGCAAGAGACGAGCCGGAACAGAGGCCCTCCCTGCTCTCGGTTGCGGTTAGTGGCAGGGGAACCGAGGATCGCAAGAGCACTAGGGCAAGACAGTAAGCAGAGACTCTCATATAAAAAGGTGTGGTGGCGGTGAGTCGCCCGGTGATGGAAGATTACTATTCATAGGTTCATTTGCTGGGAGCGAACTGCTGGGAAGGAAGAAAAAGGGTAGTTTGATCGGAAGCAAAATTCAGGAAACAAAGCTGGGCTTTTTTCTGCAACTATGGTATATACATATGGCCGCATCAAA
Organism: Avena sativa; assembly: GCA_916181665.1. NCBI lineage: Eukaryota > Viridiplantae > Streptophyta > Magnoliopsida > Poales > Poaceae > Avena > Avena sativa. Next base: position 130,398,732 of record OV702289.1, on the reverse strand, counting down.
ATCCGAGGGTGGTCCACCACCCTTTGGATCCGCCTATGGTTGTAACTAAGACTAAAATTCAAGTGTGAGGTGGTTGCAACTGACATTAAAACCTTGTTTTAAGTAGGTTGCAACTGGCATTAAAATCCAGTAACAAGTATGTTGCAACTAATATTAAAACCCAGTTGCAAAAAAGATTGCAACTGACTGAAAATCCAGTTACAAGAAGATTGCAACTGATAAGAAAATCTAGTTGTGAGTAAGTTGCAACTAAAATTAAAAACCTAGTTGCAGCTGACATAAAAATCTAGTTGTAACTTGTGTGCATGTATGATTAAAAAACCAGTTGCGAGTAGGTTGTAACTGACATTGATTACACTATTTTCTTAACGTTTTTCTGCTAAAGAAAAATCTAGTCTTTTTTAGAAAAATTTCATGGTGACAAACCAACAAAATACCACAACAGATGACATTTATTATATCATATCTTTGATACAACATCCAAAAAGTACTAAGAGTTTGGACTTTGTAGGCTACGCTAACTAATATGTGTGCACGAATGCTGAGCCATTTTAATCAAATCAAATCAAATCTTTTATTCAAAAAGAATATTGCGGAAACTGAATGAGAGTTTTTCTACGGTGACTAGATTGAACGAGTTAACAACACATACACACAAAAAAGTAACTCCCTTCGTCTATAAATAACTGATATAAATTTGTCTAGATTCGAGTATATGTTGACTTGTTTTAGTGTATAGATACATTTGTATCTATACATTAAGTCATTTATTTCTGGACGGATGGAGTAATCATCAAGCAAAGTGACAATTTCCGCTCGTGAGGGTCTAGACTCGTTTAAAGGCCCAGACTGGTTGATACAGACAGAAAAGGATAAAACCCATACGAGGCACGACTTACAGACTCTACATGCCAGAAAACCAAACAGATCAGCATGAAACATAATGCCTCAAATCAGACGGTAATCTAGCTGACTGAGATTTAGCTATTTCTCGGGCGGACATACGAGAACTAGCAAATCTAATAAATTTAAAATTGATGATGGTGTTGCAGGATTTTGCCAAATGATTTTTTTATGTGGAAAGGAGCATATATTAATATCAGAGGATAACAATTACACCCATCCTCTGCAACAACGCATTGCCCTAGCAGCCATACAGATGCACACAGCCAAAAAAAGAAATAAGGATTATAAAAAAGGAATGTCCCGTTACAGTGACCTATTCATTGAAACAGCACTACTATCACCAGCAAAACAACACCAGAAGTCCAGCTTCTTCCAAAACGACGCCTCTAAGAAGGGAACAGTGCACAAACACAGTCATCGCCCGATCAAATATCTTAGGTTTTCACCCTGAAGAAAGTCCAATCTCAAAATAATGCCTTCAACAAGGACATTGCCAGGCACAACCAATTAAGGCTAGACCTTGGTGAAACGACATGTATGCCCCCATGTGTGGTTTTGGTAATTAATGACAATCTCTATGGACTAATGTGCAAATTAAATTTCACTTGTAGGTGTATCCGTTGGCATCACTTGGACCATGTGTTTGTTCCAAGGATGAAAAAGAAGAAGCAGTGTCCAAGGACTTTGTGCCTAGTGGAATCAAGTAGAAGAAGAAGACCAACAGCGTCTTGAAGAAGAAGAAGAAGAAGATGGAGTTCATCGTGGCTATCTTCAAGACATCATCAAGAAATGAAGGGCAAACTCAAGATGCACCGTCTTTAGAAGATCTCATGCTTGGAGCTTGCCATCCTCGGTGTTCATGGAGTGATGAAGACATAGTCAAAGAAGAGGTTTCCCCATGGAGTATGGGGGAGCCATTCACAAGTCTTCATCAAGCAAGAGAAAGCAAGAGCAATCAAGAAAGGTGTTGCATCTTGAAGGTGACAAGATCGTCTATATCAAGCTCAAGTGGAATGCTCAAGGCAAATGTATGATCTTGATAGGGTTTCTATTTTACCGGTCTCTTGTAGAGTTGGGAGACCGGGTTTAGGATAGATATGCGTACTATCAAGAGGGGCTCTCGAGTGGGTGACTCATTCGTATCTTTCGGAGAGAGATCAAACCTTTGCATACATAGCATCATCTTTCTTGGTTGTTGTTTGGTTCTTGTCCATGTGAGGATCTAGAGCTTGTGGTTATATTCATAACAAGCTCTAGTTTATTAAAAAACGGATTTCCCTTGCATATCTTATTGTGTTTTTGATCTTGCGGGTTTTCCGGCTCCACACCTTGGGAGGTATCTCACATATATATTCATGGTACTTTCTCCCTTGGTGATACCCAATATTTCGTTATCTTTTTGTTGGATTCTACACGTCGTTATCCTTCCAACAAAATTGGTTTCATCTCATTTGGAGTTCAGATGCAAAAGTTGTGGCAGTTTTGGTTCTAGAGTTTTTGCCTGACCTGTAGTTCCGGTGGGCCACCGGTAGTACCGCTAGGGAATTGTGCCGCCGGTAGTACCGGTATTAATTCCGGCCCAAATTCCGGTAACCCCGTTTTTGATTTAGTCCCCTCTCTATTTTGTGTGCGCTATTTGATGGAACTTCAGTCAGGATCTTGGGCGGTAGTACCGGTGGATCACCGGTAGTACCGGCCATGCTCGTGTTTTGGTTCTTTTCGCATCGCGTTTCTGTCTGTTGACTGAGTGCCACCGGTAGTACCGGCTGTGCATGAATCTGTGAGTAACGGACAGATCGGGGAGCCCTTTAAAAGGAGCTCCCCTTTCCCCTTCGGGCCTAACTTGTTCTTCTTGGTTTTTGGCTTTCTATCTCCTCCATTGTTGACCTTGATGAGCTTGCCCTCTGTCCTTTCCCCTCCTATGATTCTTGCATCTTTTTGAGGTATTTGAGAGAGAAGATCTAGATCTACAACCCCACCAAACCAAATCCCTTCTTTGTGAAGGAATCCTTGGGATATAGATCTTGGAGAGTTTTGTGTTCTCCTCTTGTGTTCTTCCTCTCTTATTCCCCCAATAGCTTTTGTAGCTTTGGTGGAATTTGAGAGAGAAGGACTTGCCTCTTGCATTTGGTGCATATGTTTGAGTTCTCTCGGAGTTTCGGCGAGTTCAAGCCCTTGGGCTTGTTTCTCTTGGGTTCTTGGCACCCTAGATGGTTGTGTGGAGTTGTGGTGTGTTCTTGGGGCCTCCAATTGAGTTGTGGAGATTCCCTAAGCTTGTTGGCCTATTGTGGCATTGTGGAGCCTTTGTTGCATTTCTTGGGATCCCTCCAATTGAGTTGCAGAGTTTTCCCCAAGCCTTGTACGGGTTCGGTGATCGCCCTCAAGTGTCCCATAGTGGAATGTGAGTAGGCCTTTGTGGCGAGATCACGGGAGAATAGGTTGAGCGTTTTGTGGCTTTAGTGAGTTGCGTACCTTTGCATCTTGGGGTGAGGCCTTGTGTGGCGTTGGGTGAGCATTAAGCCACCACACCTCAAGGTGAGCCACTTGTGGCGTTCGAAGTACATTGCGCTCCTGCACCTCTCCAATGGAGACGTAACTTCTTTGGAAGTAAACTTCGGGAAACAAATCATCGTCTCGGTGTCCATAAGTTATCTCTCAATCGAGCCCTCTGGTGTCGTCGGCGAAGAAGCATCAGAATCCTCTTTGCGGGAGTGCTTGCGAGTGCCGTGGCCACTGGACTCGGGGGCTTCCTCCTATTCTTCAATAGGGACGGTCGAATCCGGCTTTTCCTCTTCCACCGCTTCACGCGGGATAACCCCTTCAGGCCGAGGAGGCAAGTTGGAGGCCACTTTCTAGTCCTAAAATCAGAAGAAACATTAGTACATATCAAGCACTTGGCAACCAATCGAAAAATACAGACTACTTCATAGAAAAGCTCTACCTCAGGTGGAGGGTTGTTGGCGTCGAAAGGAGACACGACTGATTCGCCTGGGAGATCCTCCTTGGCGGTGTACTTGGTCACCAGTCGCAACCTCCTGTCTACCTCACCCGCAGAAATGCCCTCTGCAGATATGAGAGTGACATCGCCAACACCGATCCAGCGGTACATCAGATGGACTCTAGCCTGCAGGGGCTGGATACGGCGACGCAACCATGACTGAATGAGTGCAGCGCCACCCTCTTCTTTGCCTATGTGGCCTCCGAGGTCGCAGACACGCTGATACAGCATCTCCGTCTCCTCGAACTCGCCAGGCATCATGACGTTCTTCCAGGAGCGCCACCTCTTGCAAGCCACCACAGGATCGAAGGGCGCGAGTCCGTAGTGCTCTTCGTCGGCCTTTTGGTCGCGGATGTAGAACAACTTATCTCTCCACCCTTGGACAGATACGATGAGCTTGATATCGAAGTAAGTGGTGGAGGAAACGATGTGGATCTCGCAGCCCCCTACATCGTAGACTACCAAACCAGATGTCGACTGACGTTTGAGCTTAAAAAATTTCTTGAAGAGACCAAAGTGTGGCTCGATTCCGAGCCAGCACTCGCAAAGGGTGATGAAACAAGTGATGTGGAGAATCGAATTTGGGGACAGCTGGTGCAGCTGGAGCCCATAGAAATAGAGAAGACCCCTCACAAAAGGATGCAGGGGAAGAGAGAGACCGCGGATGATGAACGCAAGGAACATCACCCGGAAACCAGTAGGAGGAACGGGAATTACCTCCTCGCCAGGTACGCGGGAGTCGTCTTCTGTGGGAGGAAGTGCTCCATCTTGATGGAGATTAAAAAACTCCGAGGACTTGATGATGGACGGGCGCCAGGACCCATTGGTGACACGAGCCCCCGCACCCTTCTTCTTCCTAGCACCGGCGGCGCTGGTGCCCACGGTGGCGGCACCTCCCTTCTTCTTGGCGGCAACAATGGCGACCGTAGATCCAGCCACAAAGCCTGCTTTATTCTTACCCATATTGCGATGGAGATGCAAGTGCAGGAAGTAACTAGGAAAGACACGAAGCTGGTCCAGTGCCACGGAGAGGATGTGCGCAAAGGAGCAGGGAGAGCAGCAATGTCAAAGGAAGCACGAGAAAGAAGATAGATAAGGGAAAAATTACCGCATCTGCGATGCTACTTAACCTCCTAGCGGATGTCATCCAACGGCCAGCACAAACCCTACTGGACGCGTGGCGGGCATCGCCATCGACGCGTGGCGAAGGTGAATCACGAACCACCCCCCACTACTCCCATTATACGCGGAAATCAGGGAGATGCAGTTAAAACAGAAGATTACACACACCCAGTCAAATCAAAGTTAGAAAGTGGGACCCACTGCTCGTCATGTCCCGTCAAAGACACTCACGTAGGCAACTGAAGTCATCACGTTGTCAGCACTGACGTCATCAATTCCAACATAAGAACATTTTGACTACTTTAGTCCATGCTCGAGGCTTCGACTCAACCAAGTACTCGGGGGCTACTCCTAACAGGAGCGCTGGTCGTGCACCCGAAAGAATTTTTATGCAGGTATACAAGCTTCACGAAAACCCTTCACTTGAATCAACAATTCGATTGTGAATTAGGGGTTACTCCCATAGGGAGCGCTGGAAGGACATTCGACTGAAACAAGCAACAAAATACGACATCAGTCGGAAAATGTTTTTTAGTCCCCACTTGAGTCTACGACTCGAATAGGCACTCGGGGGCTACTCCCATAGGGAGCGCTGGTTGCCTACCCTATGATTATTTTTCCTTGTACATCATATTGTGTGTCGATAACATCCACACTCGAATGCTATGGAGACTTCGCCTCATATTTTCCCTACAAAGAGATTACGTCTCTTGGGTCACCCAAATCATCTCCGCGATGACAAAAATTCGGATGCCGCGCTTACATCGTGAAGATAAGACCTGAATAAAGGCCTGGCAACGCATCTGCTGTGCACTACCAGAAATATATCTGTACCTACAAGTGTGATGAACATGTCTTGACAGACGCGTCGAGTGCTCACATTTATACACTAGAATTCGATTCCTGTAAGAACTCCGTGGCCTGAGTCGAATTACACCAGCACTTTTCCGAATTCGAGTACAGGAACTCGAGTTTGAGTAGATTGCGTTGTTTTGCCTAAGGCAGTTAACTGATACTGATACATCGGATAAATCAGACACGTATATCAACAATCCCTATGACACAGACAAAACACTCAAAAATATGCCCAGTCATGCACTCGAAAGACTTCATAAAGTCTCTAGTCGAATATGCGATTCCACTGGACACTCGGGGGCTACTGACATGGGCATACCCTACAGGTACTCGAGTTTGGCATATATAGTCCAGATACGGCAGAATCCCACGGTGTTGCCAAGGCCCAATTGAGGATTCGGGTGACTCACGGAGACTCCGATTGCTTGCAACACAAGATGAAGCTTAAGATAGAAAGTTCAAAGGGACGAACCCTAATTTGTAACCAACTCGACCTGCTACCTGAGACCTAGCCTATCTATATAAAGGCTAGGAGGGGGCAGCGAGGAGGACAATCACAACCCTAGTTTCCACAACCATCGCCAGATTGCATCTGCGCACCCCTGTAACTTTCGACTCCCTCGATAATTCCAAGAGCACACAAGCAGGAGTAGGGACCTCTACGAGGCCTGAACCTGGGTAAACCTTGCGTCCCCGTGTGCTTGTTTGCTAGCCGATTGATGCCTCCAGCGCTCCCTCCTTTTCCAAAACCCAAGTCCATAACAATGGGCATTGACGAGTTAAACCCTCGTCACTACCTGACATGTATATATTGATACTACAGCTTCTGGCCTTGCCTTGTACTGGATTCAGCATTTGCTGATCACTTGATAAGCTGATAGAGGAATACTGCTCAAATGATCCTTAGTGTAACATCTGGGAATTGATATGGCTTAATTCGTTTCATTTGCAGATCAAACTATTGTTGGTAAATATAAGCTGTTATTATGGCAGTGATATGTTTGAATGATTTCCTAGATTTCTCTCACTAGTAAAATGGTTTACTTAACTTTATGTGCTTACTAGCAGCAAATTAGTTGCTGTTGTAATGGGTGGTAGCTCATGTTAATTCCATAATTTGTCTTTGCTGGCTGTATCTTAACATCACATCTCATGATGCAACAGACATTGAGACCTATATCCTCTTTTTTTATGAATGAGAAACTACCAGACTTCTGTTACTATTTCCTAAACCTAAGATTTAGGAAGATGATTGAAGTTTTTCTTAATGTAAGGCTGTTTATCTCTGTAAACAAAGCTTATGTGGTGGAACATACCACTGTGGTGCCTTCCTAAGGAAGTGTGCACAGGGGTAAAGTGCTACTGAATCAGTTGTTGTTTACTCTAAAAATAAAATTAATGCCAAGGATGTTTTAAGTTGATGCTTTGATTTGGATAAGGACATGTGCCAATAGCGGCTTCCTTTTCTTTGACCATGCCACTATGATGATAGCTAGTTATAAGCTAGGGAAATGATTTATCTTCTTCTTAGAAGATGTTGCCTTGATTTTTTTACTTGTTAATTAAACAACTAGCATTTAGAGATGGAATTATCTTATTAGGGATTTTTTCTTGTGAGTTTAGATCAATGTGAAGCCTCCATAAAGATGGTACACAAGATAAATGGCTTGCGGGATGTGTTTTCCTAAGTGAATACATATGCTAGACTTTTATGAGTTGGATAATGTGATTTGCAAGATTTTGTGGAGCCTTGCCAGCCTGGACTGAGGCAAGGTTCTTTTGATAAGAACAGATGCTATTATTGCCCCTTTTATACACCCCATGATGATCCTTGCATCCAGTTGCAGGCAGATCTGAGGGTTATTCCCTCCACCACAACTTATTCCTAATATATGTAATAAGAACAGATGCTAAGGAATGATTTTGGTGGTCAACCTGTGGTTGCTGAGTTGTTTCTGCTGCTAGGCTGGTGTTGATCTTGATCAGATCTTCCTGGTGCTTTTATATAGCTTGTTTCATGGTAACATGGATCTCAGGATCCACTATGGCCTATTCTCCCAGTCCAGACTACTCCTCCTTCTGGATGTATTGGATGTTCTACTATTCCTCAGCTTGGCCTTGTTTCTCTACCCTTGGTTCTTCTCTAGAGCTTGATCTCCTGCAATTAATCTTTGATGCTAGCTTGGTTGGTTTTGTGCATGAATCTGGTGTTGAACTGGTGAAAACAAGTGATATCTTGTGGTGCTCTGGAGGTAGAGAGATATGGTTGTGGAGAAGCTGATGTTGGACAAGGTAGCTACGACTGGCTCTTCCTTGTGCACTTCCTGTGTTGGCTGTGTTGTTGACAACACATCAACATGCATGTGTTGTGTAAGCTGCTTGCTTGGTTGCTCAGCTAAAGGATTTGATCAAGTAAAAGGAAGGATATTTTCCTGGTTTTGACTGTCCTTATTTACTTGCCAAGGTGATGTAGGGGTTCCGCGTATGAAAACAATAATTTTTTACCCTATGCCCCTGAACCCCTGATGTTGCTAGGACCTATCTATTAGTAATGTAGTAACGGGAGGGAATTTCCGCGAACTTACCCTTGAAGACCGTAAAGCATTCTCAATGCTCAGGAGAGCATGGTTGATGTAGACGAGCCGAAGTCGGCCTCAAGGTCGAGATGAAGTCCTTGCGCTCCTGCGGATCCAACGACTTGAGTGCCTCAAGTGTGACACCTCACGGGGAGTTACACACGTCCGGTGCCTGATGATGACTCCTGCTTCCCTGATCCAGCAGCAGTTGCGGAAGTAGAGCTCCTGGATCCGAATCCTGCAGCGCGGCGGCTCTCTGCGGTGAAGATGTCTCTCATTCTCGAAGTCCGAACTTGGGACCACGGTCACGAGAGAGAGAGAGAGAGAGAGAGAATATCAATTGGAGGTCTCCCTAAAAGAGAGCAAACCTTTATTGAATATTGTGTGTATTTATTTGGCCAAATACCCCCACTATATATAGGGGGAGGGGAGGTACTACCCCCTCAAAGTCACGGGGTGGGACTAAAGGAGAGGAGAGGGGGAGGGGAGGCGCCGCTGTCCACCCCCATGTGACTCACGCAGGGGGGCTAGCCCACTAGGGCACAGGCCACCCCCTTGGCCCCTTTCTCCTCTTGCATTTCCCTAATGGGCCCTCTTCCTTCCGGAATTGGCCCATTAAGCCTTTTGACCTTTAAATTGATTTATATTTTATTAAAAATTATGAATAAATCATTAAATCAATATTTAACATTCATTCACTTATTATTCAATCTCGGTGGCTATGGAACACCTTCCACCTCCACTCCGGACATCCTCCGGACTTATCGAAACCCTTCTGGTTTTCTCTACTCTTCTTCGGTGATTCTACCGATCCTATAAACACTCTCTAAGCATCATCAAACCCTTAAGCATGACACCCCACGGTTCAGGAACACTCCAGACATGGTCGGGACACTCCCGGACCAATGATCGACAGAGGGACCTCGATGGCCATGTGACCCCTGTGCATTCCACGAAGATCTTTCGTAGTTTGAACCTGGATAGTCGTGTCTTATTCCCTTTGTCTCTCGACACTATCATTGCCTTAGATCTGATGAATGGCATCACCATGTCGTGTTCGATCTCGTTACTGAACAATGCTACTTGACTCATTCGACAAGTGATATCCCTGTGATCAAATCACACGCTGCGCAGCTATTGGATATAACTTCTCCGAGTGGGCTCTTGAATATCTTTCCGTCACGTGGACGGACAAATCCCATTCTTGGCATATATTGCCTCTACGGTTCCTCCTAACACCTGAACACACCTTTATTGTCACTATATTACCAAGTGACGTTTGATTCTATCTAAGCATTCTCGGGAGACAGTGATTGATATAGCCTCATGGTCTAAGGAATAGTCTACGAGGATCCATTTCTAATCATCATAACTTGAACTTCGTGACATGATCGGGTCACGATGTTTAGGTTGGGTATTGGTTCATCATCTCATTCTTAGAATGAGTTGACTCCATTTCCAACTGGCATAAATGCCACATGATCAGGAAACTTGATCATTTGTTGACCAATGAACCAGTGACTAGAGTTTCACTAGGAACCCCTAGTTGTTTATATATCACACGTGTATTGATGTTTCCTCTCAGTATAGTTATAGCATGATATAAAACTTAATCATAAACTTTATGAAATATGATAACAATCCTTATTATTATTTGTCTCTAGGGCATATTTCCAACAGTTTCCTACTTGCACTAGAGTACAAATAAACTAGCTGCATTTGTTCTTTATCATTGGCACCATATATCCGGTACCCTGAACATGCTTGCTGATACGTCCAAAACGTAAATACTTTCCCGAACACTTTTGCTATTGTTTCTCCTCTATACTTGTGTGATTTGGATGCAACAAATGCGAACTGACGCTGTTTTCAACAGAACTGCCTTGGTGTCTACTTTTTGTGCAGAAAATCAACTATCAGGAACCCCAGGCACCCCCTCGGCCTCTCTCTTCGCCTATAAGGAGCCTTCTGACCTAAAAACTTTGGGGGGTTCGATGTTTTTCCAGAAGGAGTTCCGCTCCGCCGCCACCACAAGATTCCACGAAACAACACCAGAAACTCCGTTCTGGCACCCTGCCGGGACGGGGAATTGGAGGAGATCATCGCCATCATCATCACCATCGCTTCTCCATCGACCATCCATGTTTCCCCCATCTATGAGTGAGTAATCCCCCGCTGTAGGCTATGGGGATGGTAGGGATTGGATGAGATCGATCATGTAATGGCATCAGATTGTTAGGGCATAGTGCCTAGTATCTTTTATTAGTGCTTTATGACTTTATTGCGACTTGTTGTGCTTAATGCTTGTCACTAGGGTCCGAGTGCCATGATTTCAGATCTGAACTTATTATTGATTCATTATGATAGTATTGTTTCTGGTCTTATCTACAAGTTGTATACACCCGTCGTTGTCCGAAACCTATGGCCCCGAAGTGACAGAATTCGGGATAACCGGAAGGGAAAGGCTTTGATGTGAGGATCACATGTGTTCACGGAGTGTTAATGCTTTGCTCCGGTGCTCTATTAAAAGGAGCACCTTAATTGCCAGTAGTTCCCTAGAGGCCCCGCTGCAAACATGCTAGCAGGACAAAAGATGTTGTGCAAGTTCTCATTGCGAGCACGTATGACTATATATAGAACACATTCCTAGGATTGTCTAGTACTTGGATGCTTTATCTTATTTATCTGCAATTGCCCTATGTTCTGATTGCTATGTGAATTGTCTTATCCATGCAACGCCCGTCCATCCATCCCTATGCCTACCGCACTCGAATCCCACTGTTTACTGCTTTTGTTACTATTGTCTTTGCTTTACTACTGCTGTTACTTTACTATTCCTACTTTAAAGCTGTTGCTACTGATAAACTGCTGTGAGCAAGATTGTTTCCAGGTGCAGCTGAATTGACAACTCAGTTGTTAAGGATGATAAATATTCTTTGGCTCCCCTTGTGTCGAATCAATAAATTGGGTCTCACTTCCCTCGAAAATACTGCGATACACCCCCTATACTTGTGGGTCATCAAGACTATTTTCTAGCGCCATTGCTGGGGAGCATAGCTTTATTTATCAAGTTCACTTGGGTTCTCTATTGTTCGCTGCTATCCATCCGTCATGGGTAAGTCTTGTGATGGCATGGTTCCTATTTTACCATCCACTACAAGAAGAGGTACGATTCTGAACACGTCTATTGCTCTTGATTCACCGTCTGTTTTGAGTAAGCTCGTTACACCACCACATACACATGCTACACACACTGCTACTACTGCTGAAAGTTAAAACTTCTGATACTTATGATGCTGCTTCTACTGTGCTTGATAAGAGTGGTTCATTAGGTCCTTTCCTAGATGCTACGATTGCTAGAACTATAGCTGGAAATACCAAAACTCCTAATGAAGACACTGCCACACCTGTTAGCTCACCTGAGTCTAGTAAGAGTTATGATGCTGAAGAAGATTATGTTGAGATGACTGATGAGTTTATTGAAGAATGTAGGAACACCCATGATAGGAGTGCTGCTAAGAGTCTCTTTGAGAGGCGTACTATTAGACCCAAATTATCTCTTTATGCTAGATTCGCTGCTTCTCCCATAAATATTATAGATGAAGATTATGATTTCTCTCTCGATCTATCTTACATAGCTATTGTCGAGAAAGACCCCTTTTGTGGGACTAAGAATGAAAGTGCGGTAGCACATATGAATGAAATTTCTACCATGATTGGCTTGTTTTCTGATGATATTAAGATACGTACTTACTTTGTTGCTAAGATTTACCCTTTTTCACTGAAAGGAGAAGCTAAAGCTTGGTTTGGTAATTTACCTCATGGATCTATTGATAGCCCTGAGTGTTTGATTAGTACTTTCCTGTAGAAATATTTTCCTCCTAGTGCTAGACATGCTGTTTTGCAAGAACTTTTTGATTTTAAACAGGGAGAAAAAGAGGTATTGCCCGAACCTTGGGCAAGGTTTTGTGCTTTGATTCATGCACAGGCTGGAAGTCCATTACCTAAGAATGAGCTTCTTGATATATTTTATAATGGACTAACCGAAGAATCTAGGACATACCTAGATAGCTGTGCTGATTGTGTTTTCAGGAATAGGACTCCGAAGGAAGCTGAGGAATTAATGGCTAAAATAAGCAAGAATTATGAAGATTGGACTCCTCCTAAACAAGCTATACCTGAAGTAATTGTACCTGAACCATCTATTCCTGTGCCTATTCCAACATCAAAGAAGAGGGGAGTTATTGAATTAAATGATGAAGTGATGAAGGAAGCTAAGAAATGTCTTAAGGAGAAGGGAATTAAAGCTGCAGATGTCAAGAATTTACCTCCTATAGAAGAATTATCTAAGCCTATTTCCTACTCATCCACTATTGAGGTACACTCTCTCCAACACTTTGATGAAGGTGATATCCCTTACTCTAAACCTCCTGATCAATGCTTAGAAGAATTTGATATCTTTATTGTTAAGCAAGATAACTTTAATAAAAGGGTGCAAAATCATCTAATGGAAAACACTAGAGCTATTGTTGAGTTGAAAGATATTGTGGAAAGAACCTCTAATGATGTTAAAATGATTGTTAAACACTTTCAAATGGTTCAAACTCAAATAGATCAACTCGTTAAAGTGCAAAACGACTTGCTAGTTAATGCTGCTAAAGAAAACATGCTTATGAAATTAGAACTAGAAGTGGTGCTGCTACCCAGGATCCTCTATATCCTGAGGGGCATCCCAAAAGAATTGAGCAGGATTCTCAACAAGCTGAAAATAGTGGTTCTACTCGTAAGAAAAGGAAAAAGAAACATAAAACTGTTGTAGAACCCTGTGAACCTGCTATAGATCCTAATAGTATATCTATCTCTGATGCTGAAACTGAAAGTGGTAATGAAGAAAATGAAGTGCCTAATGAAGAAAAAGTTGAAGAAGAACCTGAAAATCACACTAAGACTACTAAATACACTAAAGAAGATTTTATTGCTAAGAAACATGGTAGTGAAAGAGAACCTTGGGTCCAAAAACCTATGCCTTTCCCTGATAAGAAACACAAGTCAAAGGAAGATGAACACTATAATAAGTTTTGTGAGTGGATGAAGCCTTTATTCTTGCAAATTCCTTTGACTGATGCTATTAAATTGCCTCGTTACTCAAAGTATATGAAGGATATTGTCTCGAATAAAAGGAAGATCCCTAATGAAGAAATCTCTACTCTGCTTGCTAATTATTCTTTCAATGGTAAGGTCCCTAAGAAACTTGGAGACCCTGGGATTCCAACTATCCCTTTCTCTATTAAGAATAGTTATGTTAGAACTGCTTTGTGTGATTTGGGAGCTGGAGTTAGTGTTATGCCTTTCTCTCTCTATAAAAGGCTTCAACTTGAAAAATTGATACCAACTGATATATCTTTGCAAATGGCTGATAAATCTACCACTATTCCTGTGGGGATATGTGAGGATGTACCTGTTCAGGTGGCTCACAATTGCTTGATATTAAGTGATTTTGTTGTGCTTGAAATGCCTGAAGATGATAATATGTCTATTATTCTTGGGAGACCTTTTCTTAATACTGCAGGAGCTGTTATTAATTGTAATCAAGGAAAGGTGACCTTCAATGTTAATGACAAGGAACATAATGTCTATTTCCCCAAGAATATTGAAAGGACTTATGGACTGAATTCAATTGAACATGTTGAAGGCATTCAAGTTGGAGAAATATATTGTCCCATACCAAGAGAAAAAATTGAAACTATTATGATTGGGACCATTGCTATCAAGGTTAAGGTAACATAATCATTAGTGGAGTACAAAGTTTTGTCTCATATGCAATTGTTTTGGTAGCAAGACTTGATCAACCTTGCTAACAAAAGGATTCCATTGAACAAAACAATGTTTTCATTATGATTATCTCCGTTTATTTCTATCCTATGCATTTTAGTTTTTGTTTTCATTTAATTTTCTTTGTGTTGTTAGTTGCTTGCATGTTAGAACTTCTGTAGTTCTAGCCTTGTTTTGTCCTTGTATCATGTTTCCAAAAGAAAAAAAATCTGTCTGTCAGAAAAATTATTCTTCTATTTCTGAAAAATGCCCAAAAATAAAGTGTCTCGAAAAATTCCAGAAAATTCATATTAAATTTTTACGTGAAAAAAGGGGCAGAGGAGTACCTGGTAGGTACCAGGGGGGCCCACCAGGCAGGCACACCACATGGTGGCGCGACCAGCCTTGGGTGGCGCCATGCCCTGGTGTGGGCCACCCCTGGCCCCCTACTACTTCTCTCACCTGCCACTTTCTTCTCTCTCCCGAGTAAGCTCTAGTTCATAGCTCAAAATCGCGTTCTTTCTGTGCTTGCTCTCGATTTCTTCAATCTCTTTGCTCAGCCCATCTTTCTTGCTGAAATTTGGAGCAATTGTTCCTTGGTATGTGACTCCTCCCCTTGTCCAAGTAGATTTGTGTTTAGTGGATTATATGTTGAGTATTTTGCTGCTGTAGGTGACTGGTTATGAGAGCTTGTAAGCTTGCTTGATGCTTAGAGATATAGATTTGATGCATGATTAGGCCTCTTGCAAGTCCCTATGAGTAGAATCCTTTATTATATTTACTTTGCAATCACTTGTTTAATATGTGTTTAAATTTCAGAATACCAAGCATGAACAACCATATTTTTGTAGAAATATTTGAGAGTGATGCACCTAGGAGGTCGAGGCCCTCAAGAACAGCCTCTCAAGCTAGGCCATCATATAATGAAGATCTCATTGCAACTCGTATTGGCAGTGAAAGGGATGATGGGGATGCTCACCCATCCTCTTTTCCTTGTTTTACTTTCTTACAAGCTGCAGGTATTCTTGATGATTTCTTGCTTCTGATTGGGAGGGTTGGCTTGACCACTTATATGCAAGATGAGAGTGCACAATACGCTATGCTCACCAAAACTTTTGTTGAGAGCTTCTCATTTACTAACACATCCTATCATTCCACTGTCTCCTTTAAAATCTATGATATGCCCTTCACCATGCCGTTGGAGAGATTTTGCAATATTGTAGGTGTGCGGATGACAGGGACCGTGAAGAAAATTCAAGGGCGACCAGCTGATTTGTTGGAGCTTTACCGAGGGGTGACCAATGATGATGACCGCGTGGCGCAGCGCGGAAAGATAAGAAATATCCAACTCCCTGCTCTTAGATACTTTGCATACTATCTTGCCACTAGTGTATTGGGTAGGGAGAACACTAGTAATATCTCCAACTATCACTTAGCTTTCCTTGTTGCTGCGCTCAACAACGATACTCGGTACAATCTTGGCTCGCTTATTGCTCGCCGCCTAGCTGCTAGGGGGCCTATCTATGGGGGCATCATTGCCTCGCGTATAGTCGATGCATTAGATCTTTCAGTGGCTCCTGATGATGTTATGCTAGCACCACAGAGGCTCGACCTTGTTTCCATGAAAACTCATCACTTTGTCACTTCTACCTCTGATTTGAACAATCTAGTATATAGGTTGCTTTTCACTGACGGGGATGAAAGGGAAATCCTTTTGCCACAGCCTGCTTTGTTTAGTGTTGACAGGAGACCGTGGTCGCGCTCCAAGGAGGAGGTGGACGAGCAGCTTCGCTTGCTGGGTTTCCACGAGCAGCACTAGGAGGATGTGCCCTCCTATGATTACTCCGCATAGTACGGAGGGGCGTACTCGGGCTCGCACTAGGAAGAGGGTACCTCCTCGTCGTACCCCGGTGACACTTCATCCTGGCCAGCTTGGGATTGATACCCACTTAGGCCAAAAGCCTAAGCTTGGGGGGAGGTACGCCGACACCGCACTCATCTCCATATCATGTTGCATCGGTACTTTGTATATTCATGTTTTCATTCTCTTTTTAGTTTTCGTTCTTCTTTGCTTTTGCTTTCTAAAAACACAAAAAGACCAAAAATATTTTTGTTCTTTCTCTTTGGCTTGCTTCTTCTTTTTGCCTTGGTTTGCTTTTTCCCTTTTTTCTTTGTTTGAACTATTCGAAAAATCCAAAAAGATTTTGCTTTGCTTGTTTTCTCTTTTGGTTCTTATTTAAAAATCGAAAACACCAAAAAATATTTGTCGTTCTTCTTTGGTTTTTGCGAGTTTGCTATAGGGTTTGGCAGTTCTCAGTGGATTATTGGTTTCATATTATTACTCAAGCCACACAAGTGAAGAGCAATAATGAGGATTAATGACAACTTGAGGCGTGGTAAGAGGCTGGTAACAAACTCTATTTGTCTTCATTTTTGTACATATACTCATCTTTGTGAGCTTGTTTAGTCCGTTCATGTAGAGTGTATGTTTTCTTTGGATGCTTAATAGTTTTTGCTTTCTTATGATTAGCTCCAGCTCGCTAATAATTTGTAGCATGTCTCATGAATGTTTGCTTGCATTACTCTATTCATAAATTGGTATGACACCGTGGTATCCTCCTCTGAATGTTTCATTTGATTGACTTGGCACATGCTCACGCATGCTCATGACTGTAATAGTCAGTTAAGCCTTGATGAATTATTTTGCCTTGAGGATCTTGAATCACTTTCATGCCATGAGTAGTCTTGTTTTGTTGCAAGCATGATAATGACAGCTATTGCTCTCTCGTCTGTCGCTCCCTTACTATTGCTAGCCTTCACTTCCACTGAGTGTTTTACTCATGTTTCCAACTCCCTAAACCAAATATTTCCAAAGTGTCCACCATACCTACCCTTTAGCATCATTTGCTACCTCCGTGCATATTCAATGTGCCTTGTTTTCTTCCGAATAAAATGTTTGCTTGTTATGAGAAAGTTAGTTAGTAAAGTTCTCACGAACTTGATGGCACACTTTATTTTCTTGCACTTAATAAACCTGAACCATTGCGTCCTTCTTTGTTGTGCATATGCTTGCGCTTTATGAGTTGGAGTTAGCAGAACCATGTATCATGGGGACCACTTTCAACACTTCATAGGTAATTTGTACCTAGTTGATATCATGTTCTTTTGCTTATGGATCCCGACGGTGTTAAATAAAAGTGGAACTTGTAAGATCATGGAGTTTGTATGTATGTTAGAGAAACGCCTGGGCCCCTAGCCTAAGTCATGCCTAATCATGGTGGAAACTTGCAGCATAACCATAATGAGCATTCTATGAAGCATCCTCAATAAAAATTTATGCACATAGTAAATAAAAAGATCGCTGAGATGCTCACTGTCTGCTTGCCTTGTCATTTTGATCATGGGATAGCTCCCGTGTCATGTGCAAGGGGTATCCCGTTGGCGGTTCTCCATGATACGTATGTACTTACAATGACAAGAGCTTACTTGTGACTGAAGTTGAGTAGCATGAGGATCGGTCTTCGTAAGTAAGGGGCATGAGACTTCAATTTATAACTTGTCAAGCATATCCTCTTAGTTGTGTCACTTTCACCTTAACCACATTAAAGATGCTTATGATAGGGGCAATGAGAGCTCAAAGCTAACGAGTACCATACTTTCAGCATTGGAAGCCTTTCAAAATTATTCAAAACCTTTTTCTTCCACTTGTTGAGTCTCCACATATTCTTTGAGCACCTTCTTGAGAGAATAGTTGTCATTCTTTGTGTTTGTTCCAATACTTGATTATTTGTGTTATGACTTTGATGCTTGTATCTTTGATATCTTTACTTCTAGTCATCACTTGAACTTCAGAGGTGCCTTGGCATTCATAATCAAAGGCAAGCGAGATACCACTCTATCATACCTTTCTATGAGCATTGTAATGTTGCTTATGTTTGTGCTTCATGCTACTTATTATTCTTGAGTTGGAATCTCTTCATATTTTGCAATGACTATTAAGTAGACTCAGTTGCATACTCTTTATTATGAATTGTCTAGGTAGTTGATCACATTGCTGAGAATATTTACATCATATGAAGCAAATGTGTTCGTGAAAGTTCTTTTATCGCACTCAGTTTTCAACTGAATTGCTTGAGGACAAGCAATAAGCTAAGCTTGGGGGAGTTGATACGTCCAAAACGTATCTACTTTCCCGAACACTTTTGCTATTGTTTCTCCTCTATACTTGTGTGATTTGGATGCAACTAATGTGAACTGACGCTGTTTTCAGCAGAAAATCAACTATCAGGAAAAATCCAAGAAAATATGCCAAAAAATCCTATTTTACCCGAAGACTCCAGGAGCCAGAATACGAGACGGAGAAGAGCCCTGGGGTGGCCACACCACCTGGTGGCACGGGCCAGGCCAGGCCGCGCCAGGGGGTGGTGTGGGCCCCCCAGGCACCCCCTCGGCCTCTCTCTTCGCCTATAAGGAGCCTTATGACCTAAAAACTTTGGGGGGTTCGATGTTTTCCAGAAGGAGTTCCGCTCCGCCGCCACCACAAGATTCCACGAAACAGCACCAGAAACTCCGTTCTGGCACCCTGCCGGAACAGGGAATTGGAGGAGATCATCGCCATCATCATCACCATCGCTTCTCCATCGACCATCCATGTTTCCCCCATCTATGAGTGAGTAATCCCCCGCTGTAGGCTATGGGGATAGTAGGGATTGGATGAGATCGTTCATGTAATGCATCAGATTGTTAGGGCATAGTGCCTAGTGTCTTTTATTAGTGCTTTATGACTTTGTTGCGACTTGTTGTGCTTAATGCTTGTCACTAGGGACCGAGTGCTATGATTTCAGATCTGAACTTATTATTGATTCATTATGATAGTATTGTTTCTGGTCTTATCTACAAGTTGTATACACACGTCGTTGTCCGGAACCTATGGCCACGAAGTGACAGAATTCGGGATAACCGGAAGGGAAAGGCTTTGATGTGAGGATCACATGTGTTCACGGAGTGTTAATGCTTTGCTCCGGTGCTCTATTAAAAGGAGCACCTTAATTGCCAGTAGTTCCCTAGAGGCCCCGCTGCAAACATGCTAGCAGGACAAAAGATGTTGTGCAAGTTCTCATTGCAAACACGTATGACTATATATAGAACACATGCCTAGGATTGTCTAGTACTTGGATGCTTTATCTTATTTATCTGCAATTGCCCTATGCTGATTGGTATGTGAATTGTCTTATCCATGCAACGCCCGTCCATCCATCCCTACGCCTACCGCACTCGAATCCCACTGTTTACTGCTTTTGTTACTATTGTCTTTGCTTTACTACTGCTGTTACTTTACTATTCCTACTTTAAAACTGTTGCTACTGATAAACTACTGTGAGCAAGATTATTTCCAGGTGCAGCTGAATTGACAACTCAGTTGTTAAGGATGATAAATATTCTTTGGCTCCCCTTGTGGCGAATCAATAAATTGGGTTTCACTTCCCTCGAAAATACTGCGATACACCCCCTATACTTATGGGTCATCACTTGCTCATGAAAGAGGTTGAGTCTTGGGTCTGTACTTTACAGTCCCAAATCCTTTGCAACTTACTAATGTCACCTTGATTGACATTAATACTTTATCATCACATGATAACATCTCTGTGTATGCATCTTCGCTATGGCAGCAGAACAAGGCCGCATTCCAGGAGCCTACAGTGACTTTAGATCAACCTCGAGGGCTTTCTCATGGGCACTATGCCCTAGGACACATCATTCTACGTTAAAAGCGAATTAGCCCCGCCATAACATTATACAACACTTTAGATGGTAACCTTATCTATTATTATAAATGTAATAATCAAAACTCGAGTGCACTCTGTGCAACTTTCGATGTTTTGTTCACCTTGCTTCCTACTTGACTTTAGTCAGTATTATAGGAGTTTCCAACATATTACCTTATAAGATAACTCTTTATGCTTTAAGATATGCCATTCTTTATGGATTTGGAAAATGTGTCTACAGTTCTCTATTAGACACTGCGGACAAACTTAGCTCAATGTTCCGTGATTCAAACTTAATCACTTTTCAAACGTTCCTTCTTGCATCATATATTATGTTAAGTTATCATGGTTTTCTACATAATATTGTATTACACTTATTATCAACTTATACCCCTTATAAATCATTATTTATCGGTACTTGCGCTTTTATTCTTAATGTGTCAAATACACACTTGAGAATCACTCCTTTAAGCTCCCACTCAAAATATGTTCCCAACATATTTGGGTTTGAGACTTATATTGCTCCCACTCAAAAATATGTCATTCACATATTGTTTTATGAAGACTTTTATAGCTCCCACTCAATTTCAGGAAAATTGCATATCCACTCACTATTTTGAACAATTTCAAAATCCTTTGATCAAATATCAAACTTGGAGATTTACTATGAGATACAAGTACCTTTACTCGTTTTAAATCCACTAGACATTTAGCACACTTGAATCAAATTCATTCGAATTTGTCCAATACTTGACAAATTTCGCTTTTGTCATTCACCCGCTTTTCCACATGGCTTTGCAGTCATTTAGGAAAATTCAAGTAACTCCTTTACTTTGTAGGATTCAGCAACGAATTGCTTTCTAATCTCAAGGGAATTTTGCTTCTAGGATTTCTCATAATTCTAGTTTACCATTATTTCCTTAGTAGTTCGTAGGTATGCCTATTCTGGTAATCATGACAAACGATTCACAAATGTCTCCATACAAGATATGTGATGCATTTTGAATCCTACTTTATGTAGTGAAAACACCAGTGGGGAAACACAATGATCATTATCATTGATTATTTCCTTTGTGAAGAGTATCGTTTAGGAACACTTTCCGTTGCGCATCTCAACACTCTGATGCAGGGTTTTGAATCCTCATCGTGTTTCTCACTATCTTCCATTTGCTCCATAATCGAGAAATATCACTAAATGTGAACTTTCTCGAAAATGCACCAAAAATCCAAGCAATACATGTTTTGCTTCTCTTTTGGTTTCAGCTATGGATTTCATATTCAAAGTTTCCAATGAATACTCTACAAGGACTTATCCGCTATTATTTTGGTTATATCAAATAACCCCAAAACTTTCACGACGATCCATACTAAATATGGCGCCGATCTCACGGATCTAGATGGTTCACTATATGTTCTAATTGAGTGCTAACTATTTCTAACGAATGGTTTCTACATCTACACTACAATGATTTATTTGGCGCCATCTATTCACCCATTTTGATATCTAATATCATATTGTGATGCTTTGCATTTTTTGACGTTTCAAACGCATTGCATTCCACAATTTTCTGTTTATGCCATTCTTATAAGTCGAATTTCATTACCATTGATCAAATCATAGAAATTAGACTCTCTTTTATCTTTAATACCCTTTGTTTGATGAAACACTTTGATCATATCAAATAGTTTCGGACTCGTGTTTCCTTTGGTAAACTTCTTTATAGATTTAAACAATCATATAATGATAATTACCATTCTGTCAAAACAAAATACATCGAATATGTATTTACTTTTAACAATTCATTAAACACTTCGTATTCAAGTAATACCCGGCGTTTAAGTTATATTGCCAAACTTAGGCATGATTTATATGTGACAAGAAATCAAATGTCTTTCACATATTATCACATAACTTTGAATTTTAAACAATGGTTTCATTTATTAATGAACATATCATTAAGTTGGGTATTTTAAGGCATTTCAATATTTTACAAATGTTCATGCATTATCAATTAGTTTCAAACAACAAGGATAATTCATATATAATCAAACAAGATATGAACAGAAATAGAAATCATTCATAAAAGTGGAACAAATGTTTGTTACAAGCTGATATGAATAACCGTCACACAAAGTGTGAGACACACTAAAGAGGTTCACAATATTTTGATTACAATAATCATCCTAAACATAAACTAAATGATAAATGTTGAGGGAGAGTGTCGTTGGCCATCATCATCATGCTCGCCATCCACACGCAATGTCACCTCCTCTCCAGCAAGCACCTTTATGCAGAGGGGCCTATTTTCAGTAAAACAGAACAAGTATCAAATATACTTAACACTGCAAATGTGTTTGCAAGATTATAACATTTATAAAATTGTATATCAAATATATACCTTTGTCACTGATGACCTTAGTGACAACAGGTTCAACCATCTCATTGAGTATGTAGTCGACCACGTTCTTCTTGCTAAGGAGAACATGGAGACGTGCAACCCATATAGAGAAGTTTGATCCGTCTAAACCGAGCTTCTCTCCTTCTAACCAACCAATCGTCAACAGGAAAGGTAGCATCGGGGAGAACCTTTTCTAGATTTATAATTGCAAAAAGGAATTTAGAATAAGTTTATAATTAAATGAGGTAATAATAACTCCACTCAGAAACACCTATCCCCTGAAGGGTTCTAGTGATAACACGACCCCTTTTCCCCACATCTCCCCCGATCATCACGGCCATCAATGTGGGTTCTAGGGTGGATGTTAAACGTCATTCACATCATTCATGCGACTCGTGCTCGATCTTTTGACCAGCCGTGTTCAGAGGCCACGCCTCTGTGACATGCTATGCTCGCCAACTCAACCTTAGTGTATCCGCTGTGCAACATGTCTTACACCCACTATATGCAAATGTAGATATGTCTGACACCCACTCATCATGGCATGCCTCATACCGAAGAACTTTCTTGGTGGTGCACGCAGGGATCATCTTATTAGGCTACCATCGAGTATCTAATACTAGCACACCATAGATATACAAACAATAATATTGAATGTAAATGCGATGTGATATGGTCCTTCACGTCGTGATCTCCATCCGTCATCACCGGATTCCGGCGCCAGGGTTCCGGCGCCTTAGACACCAGGGTACCGGTGTCTTTCCGGCGTGGTAGTCCGTCACCTCCGTGACTATCTACTACTACGTAACATAAGGTAATCACTTTACCTTTTCCACAACCATATCACAAATCAACGCCCCCCTGCAAAACAAAGTTAGACGCCTCGACTTTATCTTTGCATGTTTGACGTGCCTGAATGGGCTTTTGCACAAGAACCGTTCTTACCTACGAACTGTCACCACAATGCTGATCAAGTAGTTGTCTATACTACACCCCATTCGGGGCCCTCCGTTGCAAATGGCATACCAACTAATGCGAGAGAGAGATATAGACACCCCCCTAAGCCACTTTATATGGTACAAGCCGTATGTCAAGCGTGGACCAGTCTCGCGAATGAACGTGTAAAGTCGGTTGGGGGCCGCTTCATCAAGCATTACTCCGGTATACACAAGTACACGTGGGAGGGTAAAAACTAAAAGATCAATGCCCACACGCTACATCTCGTGTGTTCTACCCGTACTAGCATTACTACACATAGATCTAGCTTTGATATCACTATAGGGGTTCCGCGTATGAAAACTATAATTTGTTACCCTAAGCCCCTGAACCCCTGATGTTGACAGGACCTATCTATTAGTAATGCAGTAATAGGAGGGGCTTTTCATGAACTTACCCTTGAAGACCGAAAAGCATTGTGAAAGCTCAGGAGAGCGTGGTTGATGTAGACGAGCCGAAGCCGACCTCAAGGTCGAGATGAAGTCCTTGCACTCCAACAACTTGAGTGCCTAAAGTGTGACACCTCGCGAGGAGTTACACATGTCCGGTGCCTAATGATGACTCTCGATTCCCTGATCCAGCAGCAGTTGTGGAAGTAGAGCTCCTGGATCCGAATCCCGCAGCACGATGGCACTCCACGGTGAAGATATCTCTCGTTCGTGCAGTACGAACTTGGGACCACGGTCCCGAGAGAGAGAGAGAGAATATCAATTGGAGGTATCCCCAAAGAGAGGAAACCTTTATTGAGTATTGTGTGTATTTATCTGGCCAAATACCCCCACTATATATAGGGGGAGGGGAGGTACTACCTCCCTCAAAGTGTCGGGGTGGGACTAAAGGGGAGGGGAGGTGGAGGGGAGGAGCCATCGGTGACCCCCATGGGCCTCACGCGGGGGGCTGACCCACTAGGGCGCCAGCCACTCCCTTGGCCCCTTTCTCCTCTTGCCTTTCCCTAATGGGCCCTCTTCCCTTTGGAATTGGCCCATTAAGACTTTTGACCTTTAAATTGATTTTCTCTTTTATTAAATAATTATGAATAAAATATTAACTCAATAATTAACATTCATTCACTTATTATTCAATATCCGTGGCTATGGAACACCTTCCACCTCCACTCCGGACATCCTCCGGACTTACTGAAACCCTTCCGGTTTTCTCTCTACTCTTCTTTGGTGATTCTACTGATCCTATAAACACTCTCTAAGCATCATCAAACCCTTAAGAGTGATACCCCACGGTTCGGGAACACTCCAGACATGGTCGGGACACTCCTAGACCAATGATCGACAGAGGGACTTGCATGGCCATGTGACCCATGTGCATTCCACGAAAATCTTTCGTCGTTTGAACCGGGATAGTCATGTCTTATTCCCTTTGTCTCTCGACACATGCATTTCCCAAGATTTGATCAATGGAATCACCATGTTGTGTTCGATCTCATTACCGAACAATGCTACTTGACTCGTTCAACAAGTGATATCCCATTAATCAAATCACACACTATGCGGCTATTGGATATAACTTCTCCGAGTGGGCCCTTGAGTATCTTTCCGTCACATGGACGGACAAATCTCGCTTTTGGCATATATTGCCTCTACAGTTCCTCTGAATACCTGAACACACCTTTATTGTCACTATATTACCAAGTGAAGTTTGATGCTATCTAAGCATTCTCGGGAGACAGTGATTGATATAGCCTCAAGGTCTAAGGAATAGTCTACGAGGATCCATTTCTAATCATCATAACTTGAACTTCGTGACATGATTGGGTCAGGATATTTAGGTTGGGTATTGGTTCATCATCTCATTCACAGAATGAGTTGACTCCATTTCCAACTGGTACAAATGCCACATGATCAGGAAACTTGATCATATGTTGACCAATGAACCAGTGACTAGAGTTTCACTAGGAACCCCTGGTTGTTTATATATTACACGTGTATTGATGTTTCCTCTCAATACAGTTATAACATGATATAAACCTAATCATAAACTTTATCAAATATGATAACAACCCTTATTATCATAGACTAGATATAGGACTCTTATATTAGATTTTAGTTACTGTAATTTTCTTATTCTTTTGTAAAAACCATGTAATACTTATATAATTCATTAAAGCATTTATTTTTCTTTACTTGTAATTATTCATCTGCGTAATGACTTCTAACATACTTGTACTTTAAATCTTTGTATTATTGAATAAGAAAATAATAAAGATTTCTATTTATTTGTATTTGTTTGAATTACTTTAATGTATTCAATTTCCTTTGTTACATTTACTTAATTGCATTTTACTTTTATTACTTTATTGTAAAAGAATAATGTAATACTTCATGTATTCTCATTAATAAAGAATTATGTTATATCATTATTATAATCATTTCGTTTTTACATGGTTATAGTATTATTATTCCTGAATTTCTAAATTCAACTTTGAATTGCATTTGGAAATTCAATGTAAATTTCAAATTCTACCCCTCCAAGAACACAGATAATACCTAAATGTCATATCAAAATCTATCGCACTCACAGAAATGGCTAATGTCTAATTCATCGAAGTAAGAGAGACTCTGATCGCTCTAGGGTTTTAATTTTCGAAAAATTTACCCAGGTTTTTAGATGCATGCACGCAGATGCACCAAATCCTAAAGCTACCCTTTGTTTAGTCCTAAATGTTGGGATGTTATAGTCTTCCCCCCTTAAATTAAAATTCATCCCGAAGTTTATGATATCTGATCCTAAAGAGTGTCAGATAGATTCATCTGGAGTTTTCTTCCTTCCTCCTAGTATCCTTTTTTTCCAGCATGGTGTTTTTTTAATGAACTCTGTACTCCTTGAGTTTACTTTACTTGTTGATTCAACTATAGATAATAGCTAATACTAGATTTAGACTCCACCCTTATGCTCCATGAGATGTCTTTTACCCTTAGAAAATATTATTGAAGAAGGACTACTTATACTAAACATACCTATTATGGATTGCTCGGAGTAATTCACTTGTTCCATCATGTGATGATGTGATCTTTCGAATGACCTTCCTTGCTTTCTGTTGTTGTTTCTTCTAGAGTTTCTACTTCTTAATATTGGTTCTCTATCATCGATTACTTGCTTGTGAGGGCAAAGATGTCTCATGTGCCCATCTTGTCCACAAGTATAACAAACGACCTTGGATCTTTTACACACCCTCTTGATATGTCCCGGAATTCCACAATTTCCACATATAATTCTTTTTTCTGTTTTCGAACACCCTGATTTGAACCATTTCCCGTAGATAGAATTCTATGTTTGAAATCTAGGTTAAGCCTTGGGTCATTTGTCTGGAACTTCTTTAGTTCAATCTTAGCTCTTTTCTTGGCTATTTTATTCCTATCTTGTAGTACCATCTTATAGTCGTCCTCAAAAGTAATTACTGCATTAACCAACTCTTGAAAATGCCGTGTTGTAGCCTCCCGTAACTTCATCTTCACGTAAGGGTTTAGTCCCCTCAAGAACCTTTTCTTGCGCTTCTCCTCCGTGTTTACCTCATTAACAGCATAGCGAGATAACTAACTGAATTCCCTAATATATTTCATCACCGTGACATTGTTTTGTTGTAATTCCTCAAATTCTCTTCTCTTAAACTCCATAATACTCTCTGGAACATGGTACTCATGTAACTTTTTCTTGAACTCATCACAGGTGAATACCTCTTCCGGTGTGTGCATAGCTAATTGATTCTCCCACCAATTCACGGTTGGTCCTGATAGAGGAAATGTTGCATAACGCAACTTCTCCTCATCATTGCACCCTATTGTTTTAAGCTTCCTCTCTGTATCCATCAGCCAGTCCTCCGCATCCATAGGTTCTGATGCCGATGCAAAAGGAATTGGTTTGGCATTTTGGAAATTAGAAAGGCTTGTATCTTTGTTTTCTTTTCCTGGTCCAACTTGTTTAAGTACCTCCTACATGAACTTGTTTTGCTTCTATTGCATCATTTGCATGTATTGCATGAAATTTTCCTCTGTCAATGGACGAGTTGATGGTGATCCAGTTGTGGTTAGATCATAATTGCTTTCCTTCTGCTTAGCTTCTTGCTCCAAACGCTGTCCTTCAAACCCAGCTTCTACTCCTGTGTCCATACCCCTCTAGTCCTGTTACATAAAGCGAAAGCTCATACTTACATCATGCATATGTTTTTTAAGCTCAACTCTATGCGTAGTGATAGTCACACAAGGAAATCAAGAACCAAATCCAAATAACAACCAAAGATATACCATGAATTATACATGGGTTTTGTAAGCTATTACAAACAATCCTCACAACTATGGATTGACTCTCCCCTAGTAAAATACATGCATATTACAGGTCCTTGCTTGCTCATATGAGCATAATCTCTCTTACTAAGACCTTCCTCTCAAACACTACAATGCACATTATCGAATATGTACATTATTTAAGCTCTCTACTTCTATAGATTCTTTCTTCTTACTTTTCTCCCCTTCTTAGTACTTCTTTGAATTACGTCATGATGATGTGAAGTCTGACAACTGCCTTCTGGAGCATATAAACGTCCAGAGGGTGCGTACTCTTTATTAGAAGTATCTAGATTGAGGTTAGTCATTGAAAAATGACAAGAAAATGTGTGATCTCCCGTGGAATTCTACTATCCACCTTCAAATGCACTTTCGAAGTAAGATATGTTCTCAGATTTTCCCTTGATCCAATAATTTATAGTGGTGGAACAACTGCCAATGCACTCTTCTAGGTTAATAGGATTTATACTACCCCCATATGGACCATAGGGTTCCATGGTATTGTAACTGGTTTATACTTCCATACCAGAATCACAGGGTATTGGATCCTCCCTGGTCCGGTGTAAAATTCTACTCCATATCTGTCCCCTATATCTTTATATTTCTAAGGTTCGTGCCAATAATAAGCATAGGTTTAGGACTATGGATCATTAAACTCGGACTCCACAAATACACTCTTTGAAAAGTCTAGGTTTAGGATGTCTAACTTGTTCATCTAATTCCTGTATACGTTCAGTTTCCCTTACAGGATGAGTAAAATCCTTAGGGACAGTATCCAACTCCTGGACTTAAACTTGATGGGTATTATAATAAGTATTGAGTAATGTCTTTTAATGATTCATGTATTCGGAAGCTAAAGTAGATTCAGTATGCACAAGAACAAAATGATCTAACTCGGACTCCCAACTAAGGTAATTCATGAGGTATAATGGTATGCGTACTACCTTGTAGCTCCTTGACTTTCTGCTTTCAGATCATGGTTATTGCTTCTGTTACTATAATTTCATACGCCACCTCCATACACCTGGCCTCCCTAGATGGCATTTCTCCACTTATCCCCAACTTTTTGGGTAGCATAAGCAATACACAGTACTTGGCTAACACACGTCCATCACAGTGACTGTAAATCTTAATGAGAAGTCGAGATTCACAATCCAAACTATGAAGAAATTGTCACAAAAGATGCATCCATTCGCCTCTATAGTCATCTAAAGTCATGTTCAACACTTGAGCAGTCTGACATTTATACCGAGATGCCAATCCTCATTGTGGATAAGTAATTATAACTAGTCCTGCCAAGTTGTAACTCATTCTTATTTCCCAAAATGCATCATAATAAAGAATTGCCGCACTAGGAACATGACAATATAATTCTCAATTCAATACTCATCATATTTCTAGAGAAATCTTTATCGTTGCTATTATACTTCCTACAGGTTCTACCCATTTAATAGGTTTCCAACCTAAGGTCAAAGATTTTGCTCTGATACTAGCTGGGTGACCCAGCATACAACTGCATGTTGTAGTATACTATAGTCGTTGACAAAACACTCACAGAATACCGTTCCGCAAATATTACATCCCTCAAAGTGGTAGAACAGAAACAAAGCGGGTCCATATACATACATTATTTTTACAACCAGGAATTACATGACAACTTTGAGATCCTCCTAGGTCCATAGAGGAATCTCGATGACTCAAAGCTATAATATAATAACTTGAGAAGAAGATAAAGAAGCAAACTACACCTTAAGATTTATACGAGATTAGTAGATAGAGGATAGAGACCTAAACTACTAGACTTAATTAACTACATCCAACACATCTACGCATCAAACTCTTCGGCCTCCATTCCATAGATGCTTCCGTAGTTGTCTCCTTCGATGCTTCTAGATAAATCTGGCTCCTCATAACGGAATTATGTTTGACCTTCAACTGAATGTAGTGTTTCATCTTCTTGGTCGTTAGTGTCTTCATAATCTAGCAAGGGTTGAGAAGGTACGATTGAGTACGAGTGTACTCAGCAGGTTCACTAAAAAGGAGTGTTTGATGCACTAACTACAGCCATAGACCATAGGTCATAGGCTATGCAAGTTTTCGTAAACATTTCTTCAAAGGTTGCTTTTATTCTGAAAACTATGACTGTGAGTCTTCACAGGTTGATTAGAACTTTGTGGAGTTCCTTTCCTACAGCGTTCGCAGCTCCTTCCCAGAACAGCGAGTAACATGTCGCACTTTTTATACTTTGCAGAGGTGTGTTGCTTTACCCATGAGAGACCTTAGCTTTGTTGCACATCCGAGTTGCAATCTCGTCCACATTTCCTTGGTGTGGGGCCCAGTCTAAGATCCAAGCCAATCATTTCCCTTCTCCGTGACCCCGTATGCCCATCCTTCTGCTAGCTCAGGACAACAGCTACGCTAGTTTACATTCCTGAAGAGAGCAATCCATCATATACATCTAATATCGGGGAACTAACGGTTCCCATCCTTTCACGTGCCTAGATGTAGGATCACGGCACCGATAAAAGTTGTCCGTCAGCATACGAAAGGGAGAAGATCCAGCTGACTTCCCCAGAGCCATTATAAATCTCTTGGTTAACGCGTAATCTACGGTGCAAGAATCACTGGTGATATTTGTTATTAATTCCTAGGTGATACTTTCCCGTGCAAATGGAACCTCCACCAATCAATAAACCTTTCCATGATTCCATTTGCCTGCCATACTAGGTTAACACCACTCGAGTTGATAACCATTAAGTCATATTATTAAGAAACTAGTATTTTCTTTCATCCTTTTTGAAATGCATGTGATGACAATAACAGTTTGCAAATACTTGATAGAAAATAACCAAAGGACATAAGCAAGTGTGAACTTGCCTTGACATAGCGAAGAATTGTAGTCGAATGTCTCGACTTGACCCTGGAGCTCGGGTTCTATAAAATACCATCATTGCCTGGTAAGGACAATGTTTAAAGTAGCAATATGTTGATATGCATAAGTAATGATATGCATGTGTTTAAAACCCCCAAAGTACCCCTAACATTACAAGTGAGTTGCAATTAGGTGATTTGTTTAAGATTTGATTTATCTTTATATTTACTTCACAAAAGAGTACAGTTGCAAGACTCTAAGGCTAACATACAAGATATTAATGGTGAAGTATAATCTTAATACACGATCTAAGTTGAGTGGTATCTTGTAATTATTACAATGCTCATGTTTAAAGTTGTTATGACTTAAAATAAATAGCATAGTGTTTCTTTTGAAGTGGCAAAAAGAACAATAGTTGACGAAAACATTATTTATGTTAAGCGGATCAACTCCAAAGATTAATAGGGCTAAAGTTATGTTTTTTGATAAGGTTCAAATGATCTTGAGTCATTATATTCTTAGTTTATGGTATATTAGACCAAAGTTAATTATAAAAGGCATCATCAAGTTTTAAGATTTTTCTAAACATAATCAAAGATAAAATCTTATAAATATGAAGTTTAGCCTTAAGTATTTAGATCTAGCATGTTTAGTATTCATGGATTATATTATAAGATTTGTTTATGGAAAATAGGTAAATTTATTATAGAGTTTATTTTGTTAATACCAAGTTTAGGAGTTATATAAAATATGGATATATATGTAAATTGAGATCACTCACTTACAATATAAGTTAATGATTTGCAAAATGAACTTGTACATCTTTGACTTATAGTTAGTTAAAGTTTCTAAGGGATTATTATATAGTTAATAAACGACTTTTAAAATTTTATTATATAGTTATATTTATGGTTTTAAGTGTAATATTTAGACTTAATCTTAATTTGGTGTTCCACCTAATTTATTAAGTAATAACAATTTTGGAGAAAAGATTAATATTTTTCAAAAGTAATAAATTCTAAATAACTTAGATGAAATTATAAAGAGTTTATTTTTGGTTTATAAAAAATAAAATAAATACATTTTAAGAAAATACTTTTTATAAAATTATACACACATTTTTTCTATAAATCCTAGGATTACTTGCAAATCTATAATTAATATTTTTTATAAGATAATATATAATTCTTTTAGGACTCAAAAGTGATTTTTAACCATTTTTAGGACTTTTCCTTGATTTACTAAATTTCATTTAGAGATTTAATGGTGTGAATATTTATTTGCATTTTATTTAAGTCAAATCAGCATTATCATATTTTTCCTAGTTATAAATTAGTTTTGTGAGAACTTTGATATATTATAGGTATTTTTATGATTTTCTACATTGCTCAAAATGCTAAATGGTATTTTAGTAACTTCCATTTTACCCCTTTTATTCATTTATTCAAATTCTTTATAAAATTAGACCGAGATCCATAGGTCAGTCCAGCCCACTAGGTTGGGATAGACCACTTGGTCCGGTCCGGACCAGTCTGATTTCTCCGGCTTCCCCTTCTTATTCCTCCCACAACGCTGTGGAGACGCCACTGTCGTCGTGCAACCATGGCAGGCTCTGGCCTTTCTGGCCGCTGCGATCGGTCATCCACGATGCACCCAACTCCGCTGCTTCTTTCTATCGAACCAGATCTATCTCTCTAGCCATCTCTTGTTTATCCTTGTTTCCTTCCTGGTACTAGGGTTTCGGTGACGATAGCTTCACTGAGCCTCGGTGATGGCTTAGTGTTGCCCTGATGGTTCTATGGTGCTGGTGAAGCTGGGTATGCCCTAGGGTTGGTGTGGCTTGGTGCAGGTTGTAGTGCCACCAGCGCTCCCTATGCCGCTGCGCTGTCGTGCTATGATTGTCACCGTCTTGACATCACCTCGGTCTTCCTCTTCAACTACAACGCGAGGACCCGAGGTAGGTTTTTTAGGGGTTCCGCGCATGAAAACAATAAATTTTACCCTACGCCCCTGAACCCCTGATGTTTCCAGGACCTATCTATTAGTAATACAGTAACGGGAGGGGCTTTTCACGAACTTACCCTTGAAGACCGAAAAGCGTTGTCAATGCTCAGGAGAGCGTGGTTGATATAGACGAGCCGAAGTCGACCTCAAGGTCGTGATGAAGTCCTTGCCCTCCTTTGGCTCCAACGACTTGAGTGCCTCAAGTGCTACACCTCGCAGGGAGTTACACACGTCTGGTGCCTGACGATGACTCCCGCTTCCCCGATCTAGCAGCAGTTGCGGAAGTAGAGCTCCTGGATCCGAATCCCGCAGCGTGACGGCGCTCCGCGGTGAAGATGTCTCTCATTCGCGCAGTCCGAACTTGGGACCATGGTCACGAGAGAGAGAGAGAGAGAGAGAGAGAGAGAGAGAGAGAGAGAGAGAGAGAGAGAGAGAGAGAGAGAGAGAGAATATCAATTGGAGGTCTTCCCAAAAGTGAGAAGACCTTTATTGAATATTGTGTGTATTTATCTGGCCAAATACCCCCACTATATATAGGCGGAGGGGAGGTACTACCTCCCTCAAAGTCCCAGGGTGGGACTAAAGGAGAGGAGGGAGAGGGGCAGCCGCTAGCCAGCCCTAGTGGGCCCCGCGTAGGGGTGGGACAGCTTGGCCCAGTCGGCCACCCCCTTGCCCCTTCTCCCTCTCTCCTTTCCCTAATGGGCCCTCTCCCCTCTAGGAATTGGCCCATTAAGCCCTTTGACCTTTTAATTGATTTTCTCTTTTATTAAATAATTATGAATAAATGATTAAATCAATATTTAACATGCATTCACATATTATTCAACCTATAAACACTCTCTAAGCACTCTCTAAGCATCATCAAATCCTTAAGCGTGATACCCTACGGTTCAATGATTGACAGAGGGACCTGGATGGCCATATGACCCATGTGCGTACCACGAAGATCTTTCGTCGTTTGTACCGGGACAGTCATGTCTTATTCCCTTTGTCTCTCGATACTTGCATTGCCCAAGATTTGATCAATGACATCACCATGTCATGTTTAATCTCGTTACCGAACAATGCTACTTGACTCGTTCCGACAAGTGATATCCATGTGATCAAATCACATGCTGTGTAGCTATTGGATATAACCTCTCCGAGTGGGCTATAACATCCCAAAACTTTAATCCAAGTGATCAAGATCAAATCTACCCAATTTAGGGTTAACAAAAAACTTTTTCTATTTAAAAATCTTTAAGCATTCATATGTGTGTGCATTTAAATAGAAGTTGTTTTGAATTGACATGATTGAGTGATCTATTGTTTGTAAAATGACTCTAAGGTGAATTACACATCATCTAGATCATCCCCAAGCAAATCCCAAAGAAAAATAAATCAAAAAGATTAAAGAAGCAAATGGTCACTTTGGCCATTTTAATCACATAGCCCACTTTGGCTATTCCTAGCACTCATTTTCAAACAGAGACAATTGTGGATCTTTGCACCCCTTGCTGGTACAAGTAGTGATGTACCAAGGCCCACTTTGTGATCTCCCAAAAACCTTCACACACTAATTTTAAATGACATTTGAAAACTGAATCTAGTTCATATGTCTATATACCACTTTCTCAAAAACCACTCAAATGAACTTCATTTTAAAATCCCAAGCAAACCTAGATGCTTAAGCATAAGATGAATCACTCCACCAAAATTCTTCCAAAAATTCAAATATTTTCTTTATGCGGCCATTGTGTCGAACACTTGGCAGGCAAAAATCATCTGGCCTAACTATTACTGTTGCTAGTTAAGTTCTTGTCCCCCTCTGGACCCTCTCATATCTCCTATGTCCCCTCTTAGCCTAACTAAGCCCTAGACAACACCCCTCCTTCCCTGCAGCGCTAGTGCCATGCCGCCAAAGTATGGTCACCGCCGGCCGAACACGGGCAGCGCGCCAGAGACCAAGCCGCGCCATTCCAGCTTGCCCGCTAGCACCACCTAACCCTACCGCCTCTCCCTGTTCACCCATCGATCGCTGCCAGCCCCTGGACCACCCCAGAGCAGCGCCACCCTTTCTCTCTGCGTCATGCGCAGCGCACGCTAGAGCGCGATCGCCGCCAGCACGCCTCAGACACCAAATCGCGCACGCCGCCCCCCTTGAACCCAGCACCCCACCAGACACGACCGTGCACCACCGCACGACCCACAGTCTCCATGATCGTCGTCGAGCACCGCCTCTGTCTCCCAGAGCGCGGGAAGCCCCCGACCAAATGCCACTGCCCCTAGCATCGCCATTATGCTGTAGAGGACTGCCAGCAGACCCCCCACCGTCCACCTATCTCGCCCACGCCGGTATCCCTCTGTACCGCCCTTGCTGGAGACGCCAGCCCACACCCATCAGTCCCCTCGTCGAGCCTATATAAGGAGGCCACCCCAACACCATCTCTTCACACCATTCCACTCCCCTCTCTCCACTGACCGTTTCCCCTCTCTCGCCGGAGCCGCTCGAGTTAGCAAGCTATCACTATACCAGTTAACCCTTGCAAGCTTTACTTGCAAGCCATCTTTAACAATGCAAGCTAACCCTTGCAAGCTAGATAACCTAAGCAAAGGCATTAGGCATGCTTTTGTTATACCATTTTGACTTACACCTATTCCATTTTTATTTCCAAGCTCTAGTTTCTTTACTTTACCAAAGTCCTTTACTTGTTTAAAGGTAGCATAAAGAGTATAAAACTTGACCTATCTAGTTAGACTTAGATGTCATTCTATGGCATGAGATTGAGATTATCATCCCACCTTAGTGAACACTCTTAACTTATTAGTTGGAACAAAACCCAAAACTTGATTTACTTTAGATGGGAATACTTGGTGAAAATGACTTGTGAAAACCATGGAATGATGAGTCATTCTATTGAGATGTTTTGACATGTGTTGAGAAACACAAATGGTTTATGATGATGAAAATGTTGAGGCATGAGCCTTAGCCCTTTTATGAAACTGATGGTTGGGTTCGAATGCGATACCATTCCAATTTTACCGTACAACCACAATACCTGAATTGGGTAAGGCTTAGCCGGAAGTTTATATGCATTAGTATTAGTTCCCTCGCGGGAAAGGTTTGAGCTGAGGCTACCTCTCAATATTTTCCACCTATGCAGTGCCCAAGATAACAGATGGTCATGGTTGGGAGGCCATGCTCATAGGAGAGGTGCTTATACTAGAGTGTGTAAAAGAAAGGTTATGTTTGATTATCTGCATACTAAGTATGATGATTCAGGGTTATCCCTGATAGATGTATCGAATCTTGTGGTGAAAGTGTACCACCTCTGCAGAGTGTCAAACTATTCGAATAGCCGCATATGCGGTTATGGATAGTTGGAGTGGCCATACTGTTCCGTTGTCAGATGTTTTCAAGACAACTTATGAAATGAATTGTGACTTGACTTGACCACAACAGAGTTGTGACTATGACAATTAAGTTCCCACTTAGGTGTTTTCAAACTTCTTTTATCTTTCTTTGTTTCTAAACTCAGCTTAGGTTTCAAACTTAACTTTACAAATAAACTTGGAGTTAGCATTTCCTACTAGAACTATCTTACTTGTTAGTGATAGTTTGCGAGTACTTAAAGAGTACTCATGGCTTTTTTCCCTGTCTATTCCTATGGCCAGACTATGAAGGAGATTACCAAGATGAAGGATAGCAGGACGGCTATGATAACTAGGACTATCTTCCATCATCAGCGTTGCCTGTGAATCTAAAGATGGACCCCACCGCTACGCTATTTATTCTGCTACTTGATTGTACTAAGACTGGATCATGAGATCCTTTATTTGTGTAAGACCGTATTATTGTTTGTAATGGATGATGTATGTGATGTCCAATCTGTTATGTCTCACAAAAATGGTAATCCTGGGATTGCGTTGTATGGCATAATAGGCATCTGGGATTAAAAATCCGGGTGTTGACAAGTTGGTACCAGAGCCATCCTGACCATAGGAGACCCTAGTTAGAATGGACGTCCGAACAAAAACTAAGTTTCAAAAACCAAAGTGAGTACTTATGAAAACTATTTCCTCTCTTACCCTTGGGAATTCTTTCTTTCAAAAAAATTCATGTTCCTCCAAAGTCTTACATTACTACATAAAACTTTGACACACTTGATCACTTCACTAACTTTCTCATCCTAAATTCTTATAGATGGAAGCTCAATACAACAAGTTCTACTAGTTGGGCAACGGAGGCCAACTGATCTTTGAGAGGGATCTTGATTCACTGTCTGAGTTCTTGGAGCATTCTCATCTAGAATTCCATGGAGCTCAACTCCCGGGTCCACTGATGTCTACGCACTTCTATTCTTGTAGAAAGTTGTTGGGCCTCCAACTGCAGAGGTTTGTAGAACAGCAGCAAGTTTTCCCTTAAGTGGATCACCCAAGGTTTGTCGAACTCAGGGAGGGAGTGGTCAAAGGTATCCCCTCTCAAGCAATCCTGCAATCAAGACACAAGAAGTCTCTTGTGTCCCCAACACGCCCAATACACTTGTCAGGTGTATAGGTGCACTACTTCGGCGAAGTGATAGTGAAATACAAGTGGTATAGATAATTATAAGTGGTAACGGTGATAGATAATAGCTTGATGGCGTGGAAGAGACTAAAGGCAAACTGAAATAAAGATAGAAGCAAGAAACCATGTCACAGATCTAATAGAAAACGGTGTTTCAGTGCTTATAAACAAGGCCTAGGGATCATACTTTCACTAGTGAACACTCTCATATAAATATATTCTTCTTTATGATACTACGCTGAACTACTCTCCGGTTGGACACAATAATCGTTGGTAGGGCTATAATAGAACACCTCAAAGTTCGCTTTCCGCATCTAGATAACCCCACACTGTCACCTTGAGCACTAGATGGTTCAAACAAACACCACAATTTCATAAATACATCCAACTCCAATTTCATAAACCCCACACTCCCCGCCTCTCCACCGCGCCCTCGCGCGCCCTCGGACGTTCCCCTCGCCGGCAGCTTTTCCTCGCCCCTGCAACCCCCGACCTCGCCTCCGCTCTCTGCCTCTGTGCCGCCACACCCTGCTCGCCCTCCTCCTCCCGTGGCCTTCCCCGAGGCCATGTTAGCCCGCCGCCGCCGCTGCACCGAGCTCTCCCGGTCGCGAGCTTCCCGCCGCCAAGCTTGCTGGGTGCCCTCGCGCCGGCCGCGCCAACCTCGTCGGCCACCGCCACGCCGCCCTCAGGCGCCCACCCCCATCGCTCTGCCAGCCACCGCTCCCCTCCAAGGCCCCGGCCAGGCGCCGTCCCCGACGTCCGCCAGAGAGCCCCTCCCCCCGACCTAGGGTCCTCGCCGGCACCCCTCCGCCACGACTTGTCTCTCCTCCGTGCAGGTCGCCATCTGTGTCCCCTACTCCCCTTTTGTTCCTTCTTAGATGGATATCCAGTTCAACTGCAAGCCCTCATCTATGCCCCTGAACAAGCTTATCGTTTTATTTTATGTACCGTTTGGTGGCCTTTTGCGAGCTATGTCCTATTGAAGATGGAGAAGCGTTGATTCTATGCCCTAGCTCATCGCTGTTCAGCAACTATGTCTGGTTGCGGTTCATCCAGATCACCGACAAGTCGAGACCCTCTCACCGACAAGGCCTCCTCGGAGATGATGATGGCTCCAAGTCCCGACGTTGAACCCGCGTCCAACAACCGAAGCGGGAGTCCCCAAGTACACCGACATGGAATAGGAGGATGTTGCACGCCAAGCCCTCCTTCGACGATCCGATGATGTCGATACCTCAATATCTCCATCCCGGAACGCCAAGTTCTTCCTCTTAGACGCCAAGACCCGGATCCGAAGACCGCCAAGATCGCCACGGGAACGACAAGTACTTCACCCCGGATGCCAAGACCGACCCGGTATGCGGACCCGACAAGATCTCCGAGACGACAAGATCGACACCGACCAGGGCTAATCTGATGAGCCGCCGACGCCGAACCAAGTCCTTCGACAACCTCCGAAGACCGATCCCGTCGAATCGAACCTCGTCTTCCCCGTCGAACCCTGTCGAACCCCGAACCCCTGGAACCCAAGATCTTCCAAACCCAGATGTGTGACCCTAAGCCTCTATTTTTATAATATGACATTATCAACTGTCGCATATTAAATTGTTCATGCATGCTACATGTCTGTGGTTTGGGGGCATTATGCCGATTCACCGCATGATTAAATATGGAGTGTTTATGCGGGATATCTTTGTCTTATTCTGGACTCCATTTAAATTGGTGTAGCGAACCGATGCCATGTGTCACCTTGTTATTACAACATTTAAATTGCGGGGGGTTCTAAATAACTTGAACCTCCTAATTAATTATCGGGACCCCGGTTCCGCTTAATATTGCCTAATTGCACCGCATCTGCATCATATCATAATCATGCCGGATCTTCTGCCGTAGTATTAAATATTGCATCCGGTGTTTCTTCTAGTGTTTGCTTCTTCGCGGATTAGACCGATGAGTGGATGCAAGTACCGACAAGTTCTCTGGCTATGAACCTTCGGCAGTGTTTCCCAGGCGAGCATCTCTCCCCCTTCTACCTATTTTGCATTTATAGTCTTTATTTCCTCCTGTTGATCTATTGCTATCTGTGTCACGATGCTTTAGTTTCCGAACACCAGTTATACCCCGTGCAGCCTCTATATTTCCTTGGACACCTCCTATTACCCGTGTTTGGTAGATAGCTGGCCTTGCGAGTCGTAGTTGCTTGCTCAGGTGCGATCTCGTGTTGTCAAGTACCAGAGTTATTGAAATGCTGGCAGATGCTTATTGGTGGAGATGCTTACTGGTGGAGATGATCATGACTTCAAATACAACTATTAAAATGCTAGATATAACTAATACAGAGGCATCGGTGGGCAATAGATGTTATTTGGTTCTTCCACGCTCACTTGTGTCCCGTAGGACCCCGAGTACTTGATACCTGTTCCTTGATTTTTCGCACTATCCACATCCGGGAGGCCGTGGACCCCCCTGAGCTAGAGCTTGATTCATTTCTATTTCTTGGGGCCACAAAGTAGTTTGGGGCTTTATTACTATCCTGTACTTATGCCATGCTTTACTGTTTTAATTAAGATTGTGCGTGGAGCACCTGTACTGTTTTGGATCGTGGACTGTTTTCGCGGTATCGACACGCCCAGTCACACTTTCGGGTTCCCAGTCGTTTACAGCCATTGAAGCAAACCCTGGGTCCGTTCCGGATCCGGCCAACTTCGTTGCGGGTAGCTTAGTGGGGTGGCCCCCTGAAATATTCCTGAATCCTGTGATCGCTTTGTCGTGAAGGCCTCGTTGGGTTTTGAGTTGGTTTTTCCGAGGTTGATCGAGTGTGTGTTGCTATTTGTGCACCCCTGCAGGGTAAAACTTTCTGAAAGCCGTGTCCGCGGTTATGGACGACTTGGAGCACAGTATCTCGATCATAGACAAGCATAACTAAAGTAGTGCTATAAAGTTGACTTAATATGTGACTAGTAATCAGCTCAAGTATAACGGAATGGATATTAAAAATGCCAACAGCTGGTGGATCTGGGTTGTTTTGTGACATGCTGTACCTGCCTAGTAAGTAATGCAACTCCAATGGAATGTGATAAAAGTGTCAACAATTGCTGGGTTTGGGCTTCCTCGGGACAATTATATCTGACTAGTAAATGTTCCAACTATAACGGAATGGTGATTAAAACTGCCCACTACTTATGCTATCAGGATGATTCCTGCTATCTAAATCTGATTAGTAATTGCTGCCACTATAACGGAATGAGTAAAATTGCCAATGGTGTGAGTTCCTTGGTCCGACTTCCTCGTTTGTTCTCGAGGGGGAGATACCAGGACGGGTTTGTTTGGTGTTAGCTTCAGGTTGGATCCGAATAGGTCTTTCTTATCTCTCTCTGATAACCGCCAGTTGTATCTATATGTTGTTTAGTGCCGCTGCGCTGCCGCTTCAGCCCACCATACCTATGTAGGCGAGAGCCGCCGAATTCTAGCCTCGCCATGTACTGGCCTCAGTACTGACGCTCCTCTTTTTCCTTTGCCCTTTGTCGGCACCCCTTTTGTTTTAGCAGGTTTGAGATCGCTGTCTTAGCAGGGTTACCCTTCCGGCTTGGCCTGGGCAGGGTTATGGACGCCATTGGTTATTCTTCAAGGCTCTTAGCCCCATTTGCATCTTGTCCATAGTCGGACGCTCTATTGTTTTCAAGGTGATTTGGATCTTTGTACTGTATATCTGTATGCTTGACTCATGGAGTCGTGTTGTATATATATATATCTGTTCTGTGGGTCTCATCGAGGACTGTTGTGTAATCTTATTACTTCGTTTTCCACCCGCACAAAAGTGCCTGGTGGGCGTCCTTGAATCGTTTCTATGCGGGTTTGGCGGAAAGGGCTAAAACTTGCATAGGGCCGATTTGAGGGTGTTACAGAGTGGTATCAGAGCCCAGCAGTTGCGATACCCCACAAGTCCAGCCTGTAGGATAACCTAGCTAACGGACGATCTAGAGTGTCAAAACTATTTTTGCAAAATCGGTTGGATAGATCTGATTAGGTCTGATTTTACTCCTTACCCCTCTGCTATTCTCCTCTTACCTCTGCGTGTTTTGAATCTGCTCTCTTATCTTTTCTTCGAGTCCAGGAATTCTCGTGGTTTCCGTCGTACCTTCAGGTTTTCGCTTCCTCCTTTGGCAACGGTGCTTCTACCTCCGGACTTCATGCTATCTGAGAGATCCTTCATCTGTTGAATTTCTCTCTGTTCCTTGTTGTGCCTTGTGGTGTTTTCCGACATGACGACATCATCTACGCCAGATCCGATGCAGATCCTGCATCACCCCCTTTGTTCCAAACCTCGATTTCCGAGATCTTAAGTCTAATTCCAGAGTTGAATTGCATAATTCTCCTATTCATGTGCAGAGTAATGGTTTGGGTGCGCGATGGACTGATCACCATCTGACTACTCTTATCATTCGCTTCTGTATATCGAATCGGTGAATCAAGCAATTTTACTCCGTCCATAGAAGCTAGAGGTGGCTTTATTTGTGGATACCTCTACCTTCGTCCTTTGTTACCGGAGTGTTCCCTTGACGATCACGGACAACGACCTCTTGTTAGTGGTGTCGCGAGGATCTATACGAAGCAAGAAGATGCAGATCGCCGACCTTCTTTCCGGTACCATGAGGCGGATCTCGAGGGCGAGATCCATTGTTAGTGGTGTCGAATTGTGGCAACCCGCTAAAACCACTACTAGAAAATCGCTTGCTATTTCTAATTTGTGCATCATCATGACCGCATGCTCATGTCATCATGCATTGGTTTGTTTAAAAACTATTTTCGAAACGCTTTTGTCTTCTAAATATCCCCATCTTCATTTCAAATTAAAACCCCGGCCTCTTTCGGATATTTTGTTTTGTCTACAAAATATTTACAAACTTCTATTTCAGACAAAATAAAAATAAGTAAAACTATTTTTTTTAGGGGGAGGCAGCCGGCCGGGCCAAAAGGCCCAGCTAGCTACCTACTACCCCATACCCGGCCCAACCCAAACCCCACCTATCAGTCTCACCCCAACCCTAGCTCTCCCCAGCAGCCACCTTCACCAGCTCCCTCCTGCCCTGCCGCCAGCTACAGCCTGCGCCTCCCGCCTCCACCTGCCCGCTCCCGGGCCCACCCATCGCCACACGCACGCACCTGCGTGCACAACACGCCGCACCGCCCGACAACTTTCCGTCACCGGGTCCCACCATCAAACCCATCTCCCCTGACCGCCCGTCGCGCTAGCCCCACCCCGAAAATCTCTCCCTCTCTCTCTTCCGGCACGTCTCTCTCCCCTCCCTCGCTCCTCCTCCCCCTTCCTTCTATAGACGGCGCCGCCGGCCGCCTCTACCTCCGCCTCGATGGCCTCCTCTTCCCGTTCCTG
Organism: Avena sativa; assembly: GCA_916181665.1. Classification (NCBI taxonomy): domain Eukaryota; kingdom Viridiplantae; phylum Streptophyta; class Magnoliopsida; order Poales; family Poaceae; genus Avena; species Avena sativa. The sequence goes on along the minus strand of OV702289.1, from coordinate 130,356,195 downwards.
CCGTAGCCCAGCGGCCTCACTGGCCATCCGCTCGAGCGCCGCCCCGAGCCCAAGCTTCGTCCCGCCGCCGCCGCGCTCCGTCCCTACCTCTCCACCGCGCCCTCGCGCGCCCTCGGACGTTCCCCTCGCCGGCTGGTTTTCCTCGCCCCTGCAACCCCCGACCTCGCCTCCGCTCTCTGCCTCTGCGCCGCCACACCCTGCTCGCCCTCCTCCTACCGTGGCCTTCCTCGAGGCCATGTCAGCCCACCGCCGCCGCTGCACCGAGCTCTCCCGGTCGCGAGCTCCCTGCCGCCAAGCTTGCTGGGCGCCCTCGCGCCGGCCGCGCCAACCTCGTCGGCCACCGCCACGCCGCCCTCAGGCGCCCACCCCCATCGCTCTGCCAGCCACCGCTCCCCTCCAAGGCCCCGGCCAGGCGCCGTCCCCGACGTCCGCCAGAGAGCCCCTCCCCCCGACCTAGGGTCCTCGCCGGCACCCCTCCGCCACGACTTGTCTCTCCTCCGTGCAGGTCGCCATCTGTGTCCCCTACTCCCCTTTTGTTCCTTCTTAGATGGATATCCAGTTCAACTGCAAGCCCTCATCTATGCCCCTGAACAAGCTTATCGTTTTATTTTATGTACCGTTTGGTGGCCTTTTGCGAGCTATGTCCTATTGAAGATGGAGAAGCGTTGATTCTATGCCCTAGCTCATCGCTGTTCAGCAACTATGTCTGGTTGCGGTTCATCCAGATCACCGACAAGTCGAGACCCTCTCACCGACAAGGCCTCCTCGGAGATGATGATGGCTCCAAGTCCCGACGTTGAACCCGCGTCCAACAACCGAAGCGGGAGTCCCCAAGTACACCGACATGGAATAGGAGGATGTTGCACGCCAAGCCCTCCTTCGACGATCCGATGATGTCGATACCTCAATATCTCCATCCCGGAACGCCAAGTTCTTCCTCTTAGACGCCAAGACCCGGATCCGAAGACCGCCAAGATCGCCACGGGAACGACAAGTACTTCACCCCGGATGCCAAGACCGACCCGGTATGCGGACCCGACAAGATCTCCGAGACGACAAGATCGACACCGACCAGGGCTAATCTGATGAGCCGCCGACGCCGAACCAAGTCCTTCGACAACCTCCGAAGACCGATCCCGTCGAATCGAACCTCGTCTTCCCCGTCGAACCCTGTCGAACCCCGAACCCCTGGAACCCAAGATCTTCCAAACCCAGATGTGTGACCCTAAGCCTCTATTTTTATAATATGACATTATCAACTGTCGCATATTAAATTGTTCATGCATGCTACATGTCTGTGGTTTGGGGGCATTATGCCGATTCACCGCATGATTAAATATGGAGTGTTTATGCGGGATATCTTTGTCTTATTCTGGACTCCATTTAAATTGGTGTAGCGAACCGATGCCATGTGTCACCTTGTTATTACAACATTTAAATTGCGGGGGGTTCTAAATAACTTGAACCTCCTAATTAATTATCGGGACCCCGGTTCCGCTTAATATTGCCTAATTGCACCGCATCTGCATCATATCATAATCATGCCGGATCTTCTGCCGTAGTATTAAATATTGCATCCGGTGTTTCTTCTAGTGTTTGCTTCTTCGTGGATTAGACCGATGAGTGGATGCAAGTACCGACAAGTTCTCTGGCTATGAACCTTCGGCAGTGTTTCCCAGGCGAGCATCTCTCCCCCTTCTACCTATTTTGCATTTATAGTCTTTATTTCCTCCTGTTGATCTACTGTTATCCGTGTCGCGATGCTTTAGTTTCCAAACACCAGATATACCCCGTGCAGCCTCTATATTTCCTTGGACACCTCCTATTACTCGTGTTTGGTATATAGCTGGCCTTGCGAGTCGTAGTTGCTTACTCAGGTGCGATCTCGTGTTGTCAAGTACCACAGTTGTTGAAATGCTGGCAGATGCTTATTGGTGGAGATGCTTACTGGTGGAGATGATCATGACTTCAAATACAACTATTAAAATGCTAGATATAACTAATGCAGAGGCATCGGTGGGCAGTAGATGTTATTTGGTTCTTCCACGCTCACTTGTGTCCCGTAGGACCCCGAGTACTTGATACCTGTTCCTTGATTTTTCGCACTATCCACATCCGGGAGGCCGTGGACCCCCCTGAGCTAGAGCTTGATTCATTTCTATTTCTTGGGGCCACAAAGTAGTTTGGGGCTTTATTACTATCCTATACTTATGCCATGCTTTACTGTTTTAATTAAGATTGTGTGTGGAGCACCTGTACTGTTTAGGATCGTGGAGTGTTTTCGCGGTATCGACACGCCCAGTCCCACTTTCGGGTTCCCAGTCGTTTACAGCCATTGACGCAAACCCTGGGTCCGTTCCAGAGCCGGCCAACTTCGTTGCGGGTAGCTTAGTGGGGTGGCCCCCTGAAATATTTCTGAATCCTGTGATCGCTTTGTCGTGAAGGCCTCGTTGGGTTTTGAGTTGGTTTTTCCGAGGTTGATCGAGTGTGTGTTGCTATTTGTGCACCCCTGCAGGGTAAAACTTTCTGAAAGCCGTGTCCGCGGTTATGGACGACTTGGAGCACAGTATCTCGATCATAGACAAGCATAACTAAAGTAGTGCTATAAAGTTGACTTAATATGTGACTAGTAATCAGCTCAAGTATAACGGAATGGATATTAAAAATGCCAACAGCTGGTGGATCTGGGTTGTTTTGTGACATGCTGTACCTGCCTAGTAAGTAATGCAACTCCAATGGAATGTGATAAAAGTGTCAACAATTGCTGGGTTTGGGCTTCCTCGGGACAATTATATCTGACTAGTAAATGTTCCAACTATAACGGAATGGTGATTAAAACTGCCCACTACTTATGCTATCAGGATGATTCCTGCTATCTAAATCTGATTAGTAATTGCTGCCACTATAACGGAATGAGTAAAATTGCCAACGGTGTGAGTTCCTTGGTCAGACTTCCTCGTTTGGTCTCGAGGGGGAGATACCAGGACGGGTTTGTTTGGTGTTAGCTTCAGGTTGGATCCGAATAGGTCTTTCTTATCTCTCTCTGATAACCGCCAGTTGTATCGGGTCTCTATATGTTGTTTAGTGCCGCTGCGCTGCCGCTTCAGCCCACCATACCTATGTAGGCGAGAGCCACCGAATTCTAGCCTCGCCATGTACTGGCCTCAGTACTGACGCTCCTCTTTTTCCTTTGCCCTTTGTCGGCACCCCTTTTGTTTTAGCAGGTTTGAGATCACCGTCGTTAGCAGGGTTACCCTTCCGGCTTGGCCTGGGCAGGGTTATGGACGCCATTGGTTATTCTTCAGGGCTCTTAGCCCCATTTGCATCTTGTCCGTAGTCGGACGCTCTATCATTTTCAAGGTGATTTGGATCTTTGTACTGTATATCTGTATGCTTGACTCATGGAGTCGTGTTGTATATATATATATATATATATATATATATATCTGTTCTGTGGGTCTCATCGAGGACTGTTGTGTAATGTTATTACTTCGTTTTCCACCCACACGAAAGTGCCTGGTGGGCGTCCTTGAATCGTTTCTATGCGGGTTTGGCGGAAAGGGCTAAAACTTGCATAGGGCCGATTTGAGGGTGTTACATCTCATTGCCCCTATCATAAGCATCTTCAAGTGATTAAGGTTAAAGTGAACAAACTATGGTGTACATGCTTGACGAAGTATAAGTTAGAAATCTCATGTCCCTTGGATACGAGGGCCGCTCCTCATACTACTCAAGTTTAGTCACCGGTAAGTTCTTTTCATCGTAAGTACATGTGTATCATGGAGAACCGCCACCGGGGTACCCCTTGCCCGATGATATGGAAGAATCCCCATATCGAAATGACAAGGCAAGCAGACAACGAGCATCTCATCCAATCTTCTTATTTACCATGGGAATATGGTGCTTTTTCTCTCTTTCCTCTTTTCTCATATCTCTTTTTTCTTTTTCTCAAAATCTGACTCTTTTTTATAAGAAGAATGCTTCATAGACAGCTCATTATGGTTACGCTGCAGGTTTCCACCATGTCAGCATGGATTAGACCAGCGGCCCAGGCGTTTCTCTAACACATATACATAACTCCATGGACTTACAAGCTCCCCTTTCATTTCACACCGACGACATCCATATACAAAAGAGCATGATATCAACTAGGTACAAGTACCAAGTGCAATGTTGAAAGCGTTCCTCATGAAAGCATGGTTCTGCTAATTCCCAACAAATAAGTGCAAGCATATACAACATAGATGACACAATGGTTCAAGTTTATTAAGGGCAAGAAAAGTAAAGTGTGCCATCAAGTTCGTGAGGGCTTTAATCACTAGTTTTCTCGTAACAAGTTTAATTTGGAAGGTAAACAAATACATGAATATACTTGGAATAGCTTAAGATAGTAGGTAGGTATGGTGGACTCTTTGGAATAACTTGGCTTAGGGAGTTGGATGCATGAGTGGAACTCATACTTGGTTGTGGAGGCTAGCAAAAGACTGGGAGCGACAAACTAAGAGAGCAATAATGGCCATAATCATGCAGAGCGACAAAACATCATTGATCAAAGCATAAAGTGATACTACAAGTTGAAAACTAAAGGATCATAAAGGCTTATGGTGACTTGTGATAGTCATAACATGGTGTGAGCATGTGCCAAGTCAACCCAAATAAAGCATCAAAGGAGAATACCACTATACTATGCTTTAATATGCTAAAACAACGCATGATTCATCCAAGGCACATTAAGCAATCTCAATTGTTTATAACTAGTCATGCTACAACAAAGAATACTAAGCATAAAGACAAAACAATATCAAGCATGGCATGACAAAGCATAGGCCACAGTCAAAAACAAACTCTCTTTACCACTTAAGCATGAGCTTTCCTACTCTTTTCCAATCCAAACCAAACTATTTGAATACCAATGCATTAAAGAGGGGGTCCAACCAATTTATTCAGAAAACTAAGCAAACTAAAACCAAAATGAAAATGAAAAAGAAGACGCTCCAAGAACAACACAACTGTGCATGAAATAATAAAAATGAAGCGTTTGGAAGAAACCTAGGATTTTTATTGATGAAGAAGGGGATGCCTTGGGCATCCCTAAGCTTTGACGCTTGTACTTTTTGGATATTTCTTGGGGTGACATGCGTGGCATCCCCAAGCTTGAGCTTTAGTCCATCCTTCATCTCATTACTCATTCCTTCCATACACCTGGAATTTTTCCTTCATACAAAACTTCACACAATCTTTATTAGCAACATTAGTGCACTCAAGATAAAAGGTCTTAAGGTTCAGTTCTAACATCAAATAAACTTCCATTAGAACACTAGCTACTGTAGAACTTCCCTCAAAAAGCTAAATTCCCAAAGTGAACTCAAAAAGAAACCAACAAGAAGCAAATGCAAATAATGGCAGAAATCTGTCAAAACAGACCAGCAGGTAAAGACGAATTTTTTCAAAGACCTTATGTTGCTCAAATCAAAAAGTGTTGAACTAAAAAAAGTTAGATAACAACCTGGGGCAGAAGCCAAAAAATGCACGCCTCAAAAGGACGTACAGAGTTTGTACACGAATTTTTACGATGAAGCACAGAAATCTGTTTCGGGACAGCAACTTTCCCAATCATTACTTCTCTCTCATTAGAGGTTACTCTTGGCACAAAAAGCAAATAAAAAGGATAAGGAGCGGTTATTACTGAAGTAATAACTTCCAAGACTCATCTAAAACTTTTGGGTTATCTCCCAATAAGTACTTTTCTTTAACGCCTTTAAGTTAGGCATGATAGTTTGAGAAGATGCTCACACAAGAAATATGAATTTGAAGTAAAAGAGAGCATCAATAAGCAAATTCAAAGCACATTTAAGTCTAACCCACTTCCTATGCATAGGAATCTTGTAAATAAACAAGTCATGAAAGCACAAAGCAACAAGCATAGAAAAGCAAAACAAGTGCAACTTCAAGACTTTCAACATAAAGAGGGGAAACTTAATAATGTTGAGACATATAAAACCATGTTTCCCTCTCTCATAATAACTTTCAGTAGCATCATGAATAAAATTAACAATATAAATATCGCATAAAACATTCTTATCATGAGCTACAAGCATAAAAGAATTAATACTCTCCCTATAAGAATAGTCATTCTTATTAATTGTAGTGGAAGCAAATTCAACAAAATAGCTATGATTATTATTCTCATCACCATAATCATCAAATGTAGGAGGCATATTGTAATCATAATTTACTTTCTCCTCAATAGTAGGTGGACTGAAAATATCATATTTATCATTGTAATCATCATATATTGGAGGCATAGTATCATCAAAGTAAATTTTCTCCTCCGTGATTGGGGGACTAAAAAGACCATTTTCATAAAAACTTGCTTCCCCAAGCTTAGACTTTTCCATAGAATTAGCAATAATGGTGTCCAAAGAATTCATACTAACAACATTGCTATTAGCATGCAAATAAAGTTCCATAGGTTTTTTAATTTTCTCTTCAAACACTTCATGTCCTAACTCAAGATAAATACTATAAATCTCTCTAATTTTTTTTTGTTTTCCAGTAAGCCTAACTAGTGAAAACAAGAAACAAAAAGACAAAATTGCAGAATCTAAAGGAAATAACTTCGAGCACTCACACCGGAGGATGTGAGTACCTTTAACCTTACCTCCCCGGCAACGGTGCTAGAAAATAGCTTGATGTCTACGCACTTCTATTCTTGTAGACAGTTGTTGGGCCTCCAAATACAGAGGTTTGTAGAATAGCAGCAAGTTTTCCCTTAAGTGGATCACCCAAGGTTTATTGAACTCAGCGAGGAAGTGGTCAAAGGTATCCTCTCTCAAGCAATCCTGCAATCAAGATACAAGAAGTCTCTTGTGTCCCCAACACACCCAATACACTGTCAGGTGTATAGGTGCACTAGTTCAGTGAAGAGATAGTGAAATACAAGTGGTATAGATAATTATAAGTGGTAACGGTGATAGAGAATAGCTTGATGGCGTGGAAGAGACTAAAGGCAAACTGAAATAAAGATAGAAGCAAGAAAACATGTAATAGATCTAATAGTAAACGGTGTTTCAGTGCTTAGAAACAAGGCCTAGGGATCATACTTTCACTAGTGAACACTCTCATATAAATATATTCTTCTTTATGATACTACGCTGAACTACTCTCCGGTTGGACACAATAATCGTTGGTAGGGCTATAACAGCACACCTCAAAGTTTGCTTTCCGCATCTAGATAACCCCACACTATCACCTTGAGCACTAGATGGTTCAAACAAACACCACAATTTCATAAATACATCCAACTCCAAATATAACTCATAACAATTATTTGAAATCTCTAGCCTAAGTGCCCCCATGGTGTGCACACTGTCAACTTCACACACATGGGGAGAGCAGAGATCTATTAAAGCACTTGAGTAGCAAGGTAGATCTATAGATTACAAGCTCATGATCTCAATAAGATCATGCATAGAGAGAGAGAGATGAACACATAGATACCGGTAGAACCCTTAGCCTCGAGAGAGAACTACTCCCTCCTCATCATGGGAATCAGCAATGGTGATGGAGATGGTGGTGGAGATCGATGGAGATGGCTCCGGGGGCACTTCCCCGTCCCGGCAGGGTGCCGGAACAGAGACTTTCTATCCCCCGAATCTCCCCTTTGGTGGCGGCGGCGCAGCGGAACTTTTCATGGATTTCTGATTGAATATTTAGGGTTTTGGTATCGGGAGGCTCTTATAGGCAAAGGAGGCAAGGTCGGTGGCCGGCCAGGGGGCCCACACCATGCCCTGGCGCGGCCTAGGCTGGCCCGTGCCAAGGGGTGGTGCTGCCACCCTGTGGCCCCTCTCCGACTCTCCTTCTGGCTCTATGAGTCTTCCGGGAAAATAGTAACTTTGGCTTTTTGTCCCGTCCAATTCCGATAATATTCATTTTCTGACTTCCTGGAACCAAAAACAGTAGAAAACAGGCAACTGGCACAGTGGCATCTTGTTAATAGGTTAGTCCAAGAAATCATATGAAAAGTACTCCAAAGTGTGGACAAAACACAAGAACCAAGCATGGAACATCAAAAATTATAGATACATTTGCAATGTATCATCCACCAGGAGGAGATTTACAATGGCTAGTGACTGCTGATCTTCGAGGCAAGATAGAAGCACCAGTATCTAGGAGGATTCAGTTCTCGGTAAGAGAGAACAACTGGCTAGATGGATTAGCCAGGGCAATGCATGAAGCCCTTGCACGTCTGTGTGCCTTGAGTGTTAACCTAATCCAAGGAACCCGTTTTGTTCACTATGCAAGGCGTGATTCCATGGGAATGCCGCTAGAGATGCCAAGTCACCCAATACTGAAGCGTCAAGTCGAGAACCTTGACTTCCTACTGTATGACAGACAGAAGGAGTTGGACAATGCTAGAGAGCTCGCCAACAACAACCTCGCCATTGCAGCCTAGAAGGCCCAGACATTCTCACTGCTAGTCCAGGATCATCAGTCTCTGTGCCATCAACGCGCCAAGAAGGATTGCACCATCGACCATCTTCGCAAGAAGGTGGCCGACCTCGAGAAGACCATCAAGGAGCAAGAAGCTCAACTTGCCGTAAAGGAAGAAGAAGAGGAAGGTGAAGATATCCAAGGGGATATTGACTCCTACCTCAGCAATGATGATGAATTTCTAGAGGAAGATGCCGTGGACTTCTACACCAATGATGATGACTCTGACTTCATCAATGATGAGTAGATGCACTAGAGCTCTGTCGTAGCATGAGATGTATCGGTTCCATTCTGTTGTAGCTTACAGAATGGTTCTTAAAACCATCTGTTTTCTTTGATGTTGTGGTGTGTGTGTGTTTTTATCATGTGCTTTGCTTGAATGAATGAAAAGAAGTTAGTTGCAAAACCTGAGTCAAACTCAAAGTTTTAGCTTTGAAATCAAATCCATAAACCTTAGAACTTTCCCTCTTACCCCTTTATCTACCTCATTCTTCAGATGACTCGTGGAAACCAAGGAGGGAGCAGCTCATCGCAAGACCCAATGCTGCAGATTCTGCAGACTCTCATTGCAGACCAGGAAGCAAGCAGGGCAGAGCGCCAAGCTAATCTAACAACACTGCAGCAGATTGCCCATATGGCCCACAACAACCAGAACCATGGAAATCAGGATCATCATGGATCCAAACTCAAAAAATTCCAGAATACAAATCCCCCAATCTTTAGTACTTCAGAGAACCCACTGGATGCTGATGACTGGTTGCAGACAATGGAGAACAACATAGAAGTAGCAGGAGTGGATGCAAACGAGAAAGTTCTTTTTGCCACCCACTATTTGGCAGGAGATGCCAGAGCATGGTGGAACAGCACCCGCACAATGAACCATGGTTAAGTGATGACATGGGAAGCCTTCAAAATCAAGTTCAGCCGCACCCACGTGCCATAGGGTCTAGTCAATCGAATTAGGGATGAATTCCGAGAGTTGAAGCAAGGCAGAATAATTGTAGTGGAGTACCGTGACAGATTCCTGTCCCTTGTCAGGTATGCACCTGATGAGATCAACACGGAGGCCAAGAAGAAGGAGAGATTCTTGAACGGACTGCATGATGAGATGCAGACTGTCCTCGTCAACATCTGTTTCCAGGATCTCGAAGAGCTAGTCGACTCTGCCATTTAGATGGAAGGGAAGCTTAACCAGGCAAACGATAACCGCAAACATCGTATGATGCACCAAGCTGGATCCAATAGTCACCAGAAGTACCATCCCAACCCTTCTATGGGATATGCACCAAGGAACAACCGACCCCCAATGTCTCTCCCAAGCTACGCCAACTGTAGCAGAGGAAATGTGAAGTCCGGAGGAAACAACAATCACACCAGAAACTCCAGCAATTTCAACCGTGCACCTCCCAAGAGCAACAGCAACAACAACGACAACACCGCACCCAGAACTAGAAGCAATGTTGTGCCCATGGCAGGAAAAGACAAGTCTCAGATTACTTGTTTCGAGTGTGGAGTGAAGGGTCACTACTCAAATCAGTGTCCCAAGAAGATTGCCGCCACTGCCAATGTGAATGCCCCAGCTCAACAGCAGCGTCGTGTTCAACCAGGAAGAAGATTCGCCCTAGGGAACCCTCACAACCGCAACGGACGTCTCTTCCACATCAACACCGAAGAAGCCAAAGAAGCGCTAAATGTAGTGCTAGGTATGTTTTCTTTCAACTCCGTTTTAGCAAGAGTGTTGTTTGATTCTGGAGCATCGCACTCATTTGTCACCGAAGAATTTGCATGCACTACTAAGATTCACCCAACTAACTTGAAGCATGTCATGATAGTTCAAATCCCCGGTTCAACTACAAAAGCTAGAAAAATTTGCAAAGTTGTGCCTATCAGGATACATGGGATAGATTTTTATGCCAATCTAATAGTACTTAGAACCAAAGGTTTGGAAGTAGTACTAGGAATGGATTGGATGTCAAAGCATAAAAGATTGATTGATTGTGCCAAGAAAGCCATCACCATGACCAGTAGCTCTGGAGTATCAGTAGAGCATATATTTGAAACCTTGCCCCGTCAATTCAAGTGTAATAAGAGTCTAGCCCTGCCCACCATTGACCAAGTCAGAGTAGTCTGTGAATACCCCGACATATTCCCAGATGAATTGCCAGGTATGCCCCCGGATAGGGATATTGAGTTCATTATTGAACTAATCCCCGGAACCGGACCCATAGCCCAGAGACCCTATAGTATGAACCCCTCAGAGTTAGTGGAATTGAAGAAGCAGTTGGATGCTATGTTGGCAATAGTCTTGATTCAACCAACCGCATCGCCATGGAGATTGCCAGTGTTATTCGTCGACAAGAAAGATGGAGGCAACCGTTTGTGCACAGATTACAGGAAGCTGAATGATGTCACCATCAAGAACAAGTACCCATTGCCGAAGATAGAGGATCTATTTGATCAGTTGACTGGAGCAAATGTGTTCTCTAAGATCGATCTTAGGACTGGTTATCACCAACTTAAGATTCGTACAATGAATATTCCGAAGACCGCCTTTACTACTCATTATGGTTTATACGAGTATACGGTCATGTCTTTTGGATTAACCAATGCCCCTGCTTATTTCATGAATCTCATGAATAAGATCTTTATGAATTTTCTAGACAAGTTTTTCATTGTGTTTATCGATGATATCCATATCTACTCCAAGTCAGAAGAAGAGCATGAGCAACATTTGAGAATTATCCTTGAAACCCTTAGAGAGCATCGGTTGTATGCCAAGTTTAGCAAATGTGAGTTTTGGATGAAAGAAGTAGGATTCCTAGGACATATTGTGTCTGCCGGAGGAGCCGCTGTTGATCCCGCCAAGATCAAAGATGTCGAAGAATGGGAAGCCCCAACCACTCAAACCCAAGTCCGTGCATTTCTCATATTAGCGGGATATTACCGCAAGTTCGTCGAAGCATTTTCAAGCCTCGCCAGACCCATGACCCAATTGTTGAAGAAGGACAATAAGTTTGAATGGACCGACAAATGTGAAGCTAGTTTTCAAGAGCTGAAGAAGAGATTGATTTCAGCCCCAATATTGATCATACCAGATATCAAGAAGTCGTTTGATGTGTATTGTGATGCATCCAAGATTGGTATCGGATGTGTATTGATGCAAGAAGGCAAAGTCATCACGTATCAGTCTCGACAACTGAAGCAGCATGAGCAGAACTATCCGACCCATGATCTTGAGTTAACAGCCGTAGTTTTGGCACTAAAGACATGGCGTCATTATCTAATGGGTAATCGCTGTGATATTTACTCGGATCACAAAATCTTGAAGTATATTTTCACTCAGAAGGAGCTGAATATGAGGCAAAGGAGATGGATAGAGTTAATCAAGGATTATGACCTTGACATTCACTATCACCCCGGCAAGGCCAATGTGGTAGCGGATGCTCTTAGTAGATTGCCGTGTAGGCTAAAGACCAAGATCAAGGAGAAGCAACCAAGTTTGTATGAGGAGTTGGAGCAGTTTAGAACTGAGCTGGTTAGCAAAGGATTCTTAGCTAGCATTGAACTTCAACCCATGTTGATTAGCCAAATCAAGGAAGCCCAGAAGGGAAATGAAAGTATCGACGGAATCAAACGTCGTATTGGTACAGGAAAGGTACTGGATTTACCGAAGACGAAGAAGGAGTTCTGTGGTACAAAGGCCGTATCTGTGTGCCAGCAGATTCGGAGCTGAAGCAAGTTATCATGCAAGAAGCTCATGATACACTTTATTCTATCCACCCCGGAGGAACGAAGATGTATCAAAATTTGAAAGAGCAATTTTGGTGGCACAAGATGAAGAGGGACATCGGGAGCTACATCGCCAAGTGTGATATCTGTCAGAGAGTCAAAGCGGAACATTAGAGACCCGCATGACTGTTGCAACCATTGCAGATTCCGGAATGGCAATGGGATTCCGTCGGAATGGACTTCATCACCGGTTTGCCTACTTCTAGTAGGGGAAATGACTCAATCTAGGTCATCGTTGATAGACTGTCCAAGGTAGCTGATACATTCCAAATGTATCTATAATTTTTGATGTTCCATGCTTGGTTTTATCCACTTTCTTGTGTTTTGTTCCAACTTTGGAGTACTTTTCATATGATTTCTTGGACTAACCTATTAACAAGATCCATAGTGCCAGCTGCCTGTTTTCTGCTGTTTTTGGTTCCAGGAAAGTCAGAAAATGAATATTCTCGGAATTGGACGGGACAAAAGCCAAAGTGCCTATTTTTCGGAAGGGATCATGTGCCAGAATACAAGACGGAGAAGGGCCAGGGAGCCACCACACCACCTGGCCGCGCACCCAGGCCTAGCCCACGCCAGGGGGTGGTGTGGCCGCTCCCGGCACCCCCTCGGCCTCTCCTTCCGCCTATATATTACCCTCGGGACGAAAACCCTAAGTACCCGATCAAAAATCCACGAAAGAGTCTGTAGCCGCCGCCATCTCCATCCCTAGATCGGGAGGGATCTGAAGCTCTTCCCGGCACCCTGCCGGAGAGGGGAATTCACCCTGGAGGCCTTCTTCATCACCATGCAAGCCTCCGGTGTGATGTGTGAGTAGTTCATCCTTGGACTACGGATCCATGTAGTAGCTAGATGGCTGGTTCTCCTCCTTTGTGCTTTCATGTTTAGATCGTGTGAGCTTCGTTCATGATCAAGATCATCTATTTGTAATTCATACATGTTGTGTTTGCAGGGAACCGATGGATATTGAGATGCTATTTCAGATTGATTATTGATTCTATCATGTCTTTGTTATTTGTGATCTTGCATGCTTTCCGTTGTTAGTAGCTATCTTGGCCAAGTAGATGCTAGCAACTCCAAGAGTTAGTATTTATGCTCGATAGTGGGTTCATGCCTATGGTAATCTGGGGAAGTGACAGAAATCTCTAAGGTACAAGATGTGCTGTTGCTACTAGGGAGAAAACAACAATCCTTTGTTCATAGAACAATCGTATCGTTTACTTTACACGCACTTCGTAAAGCAATAATCTGTTGCTTGCAACTTAATACTGGAGGGGGTTCGGATGATAACCTGAAGGTGGATTATTAGTCATAGATGCAGTTGGATGGCGGTCTATGTATTATGTTGTAATCCCCAATCAAGTCTCAAAGGAGTCAAGATGATTAGTATATGCATGTACTGCTTTCTCGGTGTTTTTCAATTGCCCTGCTGTAATTTGTTCACCCAGCATGTTACCTATCTAAGGAGAGCCACCTCTAGTTAACTATGGATCCCGGTCCTTTCTCTTTGCATACAATCTACAACTGTTTACTGCTTTGTGTTTACTTTCTGCAAACTTTTACTTCTTTCAATTCGATACGTTTAATCCTTTGTTTTCCGCAAAACACGGTGAGCTTGACAACCTCATCGCAAGTTGGAGACAAAGTTTTGTGGTTGTGTTGTGCAGGTCTCCATGTTGCTACTAGCACCGGTAGTGCGCCTTGCCAAAGCTCAGATAATAACACCTTTGGGGTGTTTCCTTGCTCCTACTGGTTCGATTAAACCTTGGTTTCATAACTGAGGGAAAACTTGATGCTTTGCTCATCATACCTTCCTCTTGGGGTTCCCAACAAGCTCTACGCCGAACGACGAGCACATCAAGATCTTTTCTGGCGCCATTGCCGGGGAGTCAAGGAAATCTTCACAAGGGGAGTCCCTCATAACCAATCTCTTTACTTTGTTGTTTTTCTTTTGCTTAGTTTATTTTTGCTTTGTTTGCTTGTCTTGTTCTTCAAAAAAACACAAAAAAATTAGTTTTATCAGTTTGCTTTCTTATTTGAAAACCCAAAAAAAATGACTACTCTTGAAAACACTAAGTTGTGTGACTTCACTAGCACCAACAACAATGATTTTATGAGCACACCTATTGCTCCACCTATGGCTGAAAATACTTTCTTTGAGATAAAACATGCTTTGCTCAATCTTGTTATGAGAGAACAATTTTCTGGTATTGGTAATGAAGACGCTGCTTCCCATCTAAATAACTTTGTTGAACTTTGTGAGATGCAAAAGCATAGGGATATAGATGGTGATATTATTAAGCTGAAATTGTTTCCTTTCTCTTTGAGAGGAAAAGCTAAAGAGTGGTCGAATTCCTTAACTAAGAATAGTATTGATTCTTGGACTAAGTGCAAAGATGCTTTTATTGGAAAATACTATCCTCCTACTAAGATTATATCTATGAGAAGTGAAATAATGAAGTTTAAACAACTTGATAATGAGCATGTTGCTAAAGCTTGGGAAAGAATGAAATCTTTGGTAAAGAATTGTCCCACTCATGGACTGACTGCTTGGATGATCGTCCAAACTTTTTATGCAGGATTGATCTATTCTTCAAGGAACCTATTGGATTCTGCTGCTGGAGGTACCTTTATGACCATCACTTTGGGTGCTGCAACAAAACTTCTGGACAATATGATGGTTAATTATTCTGAATGGCATACCGAGAGAGCTCCAGAAGGTAGGAAGGTAAATTCTGTTCAGAAAACCTCCTCCTTGAGTGATAAGGTTGATATTATTATGTCTATGCTTGTTAATGGGAAAGCCCATATTGATCCCAATAATGTTCCTTTATCTTCTTTGGTTGCTCAAGAAGAGCAAGTTGATGTGAACTTCATAAGAAATAATAATTTTGGCAACAATGCTTATGGTAACAATGCTTATAGGAACAATTTTGGTAACAATAATTATAAGCCATATCCTCCCAACAATGGTAATGCTTATGGAAATTCTTACAACAATAATAAGAGTGCTCCCTTTGAACTTGAAGTTATGCTTAAAGAGTTTATTAGTAAACAAACTGCTTTCAATAAAACTATTGAGGAAAAACTCTCTAATGCTGAAAGAAATATAGCATCTTTGGCTGAAACTCAATCTTCTTTTAATAAAATGGCTGCTAAACCTGAAACTAATGATAATCCCTTTGCAGCTACTAATGCCATACAAGTAAGAATTGATGAAAATGTTAGACTATTAGCTGAATTACATGCTAAGTGGGAAAGAGAAGATGAAATTGCTAGAAACATTAGTGTTTCTACTATCACCACCACTAGTGTTGAGGCTAGTAATAGTTCTACTACTTTAGATGATAAAGTTGATTTTGATCTTGATGGTTGCAATATCTCTGAAGTTATTAAGTTCCTACAAAAGCTTGCTAAAAGTCCTAATGCTAGTGCTATGAACATGGCCTTTACAAAACACATTACTGATGCTCTCATAAAGATTAAGGAAGAAAAGATGAAACATAAAGCTTCTATTCCTATAAAAAAGAGGATGGTTGGGAATCCATCATTAATTTGAAAGTGAATGACTTTGATTTCAAAGCTTTATGTGATCTTGATAGTAGTGTTTCTATTATGCCTAGAAGGATTTATGATATGCTTGATTTGCCTCCTCTTGAAGATTGTTATTTGAATATCCCACTTGATGATAATGCTAAAAAGAAACTCATGGGGAGTCTTAATGATGTTCTTATTATGGTTAACGATGCCTATGTCCCCGTTGATTTCTATGTTTTGGATGTTGAATACAATGCTTTTTGTCCTATTACTTTGGGAAGACCTTTTCTTAGAACTGTTGGTGCCATCATTGATATGAAAGAAGGCACCATTAAAAATCAACTCCCACTCAAGAAAGGTATAGAGCACATCCCTAAAAAAGAGACAAAAGATTTCTTTTGCTTCACCTATGAAAACAAAATTTGGTTTTAATGCTTCTTCATTTGAGAACACTTGATTCTTTCTTTGCTTCTTATGCCTAACTTAAAGGCGTTAAAGAAAAGTACTTATTGGGAGATAACCCAAAAGTTTTAGATGAGTCTAGGAAGTTACTACCTCAGTATAACCTCTCCTTATCCTTTTTATTTGCTTTTTGTGCCAAGAGTAATCTCTAATGAGAGAGAAATAATGATTGGGAAAGTTGCTGTCCCGAAACAGATTTTTGTGCTTCACCATAAAAATTCGTGAGAGAGCTCTGTATGTTGGATTGAGCTGTATTTTTTTGTGCTTCTGCCCCAGGTTGTTATATAACTTTCGTTAGTTCAACACTTTTTTATTTGAGAAACATAAGGTCTTCGCAAAATTTGTCTTTACCTGCTGGTCTGTTTTGACAGATTTCTGCCATTTCCTGCATTTGCATCTTGTGGGTTCCTTTTTGAGTTCTTTTGGGGAATTGAGCTTTTTGAAGGAAGTGCTACAGTAGCTAGTGTTCTAATGGAAGTTTATTTGGTGTTATAACTGAACCTTAAGACTTATTTATCTTGAGTGCACTAATGTTTCTAATAAAGATTGTGTGAAGTTTTTGTATGAAGGAAAATTTTCAGGTGTATGGAAGGAATGAGTAATGAGATGAAGGAGGGACTAAATCTCAAGCTTGGGGATGCCACGCGTGTCACTCAAAGAAATATCCAAGAAGTACAAGCGTCAAAGCTTGGGGATGCCCAAGGCATCCCCTTCTTCATCAATAAAAATCCCAGGTTTCCAAACGCTTCATTTTTATCGTTTCATGCACAGTTGTGTTGTTCTTGGAGCGTCTTCTTTTTCGTTTTCGTTTTGGTTTTTAGTTTTCTTGGTTTTCTTAGTTTTCTGAATAAATTGGTTGGACCCCCTCTTTCATACATTGGTTTGCAAATGGTTTGGTTTGGTTTGGAAAAGAGTAGGAAAGTTCATACTTATGTGGTAAAAAGAGCTTGTTTTTGACTGTGCCCTGTGCTTTGTCATGCCATGCTTGATATTGTTTTAGCTTTATGCTTAGTATTCTTTGCTGTATCATGACTTGTTATAAACAATTAATATTGCTTACTGTGCCTTGGATGAATCATGCGTTGTTTTAGCATATTAAAGCATAGTATAGTGGTATTCTCCTTTGATGCTTTATTTGGGTTGACTTGGCACATGATCACACCATGTTATGACTGTCTCAAGTCACCTTAGCCTTTATGATCCTTTAGTTTTCAACTTGTAGTATCACTTTATGCTTTGATCAATGATGTTTTGTCGCTCTGCATGATTATGGCCATTATTGCTCTCTTAGTTTGTTGCTCCCAGTCTTTTGCTAGCCTCCACAACCAAGTATGAGTTCCACTCATGCATCCAACTCCCTAAACCAAGTTATTCCAAAGAGTACACCATACCTACCTACTATGTTATGCTATTCCAAGTATATTCATGCTTTTATTTACCTTCCAAAATAAACTTGTTATGAGAAAACTAGTGATTAAAGCTCTCATGAACTTGATAGCACACTTTACTTTACTTGACCTTAATAAACTTGAACCATTGTGTCATCTATGTTGTATATGCTTGCACTTATTTGTTGGGAATTAGTAGAACCATGTTCATGGGGAACGCTTTCAACATTGCACTTGGTACTTGTACCTAGTTGATATCATGCTCTTTTGTATATGGATGTCGTCGGTGTGAAATGAAAGGGGAGCTTGTAAGTCCATGGAGTTATGTATATGTGTTAGAAAAACGCCTGGGCTGCTGGTCTAATCCATGCTGACATGGTGGAAACCTGCAGCGTAACCATAATGAGCTGTCTATGAAGCATTCTTCTTATAAAAAAGGAGTCCTATATTGAGAAAAAAGAGAAAAGAAAAAAAAGAGATACTATGAAAAGAGGAAAGAGAGAGAAAATCACCATATTCCCATGGTAAATAAGAAGAATGCTGAGATGCTCGTTGTCTGCTTGCCTTGTCATTTTGATACGGGGATTCTCCCGTATCATCGGGCAAGGGGTACCCCGTTGGCGGTTCTTAATGATACACATGTACTTACAATGACAAGAACTTACCGGTGACTAAACTTGAGTAGCATGAGGAGCGGCCTTCGTATACAAGGGACATGAGATTTCTGACTTATACTTTGTCAAGCATGTACACCATAGTTTGTTCACTTTAACCTTAATCACTTCAAGATGCTTATGATAGGGGCAATGAGAGTTGAAAGCTATGAGTACCATAATTTTTGGAAGCTCTTTATGAGACTTGAATCCCTACTTCCTTTTACAAAGGCCTTTTTTCCACCATTATATTGAGTCTCCACCTTCTACCTTTATGCACCTACTTTGAGAGCATAGTGGCCATTCTTAGTTCTATGTGCATTGTCCCAAGACTAGTTGATTGATGCATAACTTGATATTGCTTGTTTTAAACTATTGTATCTAGTCACTCTTATGAACTTTGAAGGTGTCCTATGCATTTATATTTGCTACTCTATTGAGGGACAAGCTGAATACTATTATGCTATGTTTTCTTTATGTGAAACAAACAAACGTCTTGCAAAGCATGTTATTCATGAATATTTTGTTTGTGCCTTTTTCATGTTGCATCATAGTTTCTTTGCTTATTGCTAGAACTTTGTCTTTCATGTTATGATTGAAGTACTATGATCCCAGCTTTGAATGTTTTACAAATACTTTGATCAAGTCTTTGATGGTGCATGTCACCTCAAAAATTATTCTTTCTTTTTATCACTTACCTACTCGAGGACGAGCAGGAGTTAAGCTTGGGGATGTTGATACATTGCAAATGTATCTATAATTTTTGATGTTCCATGCTTGGTTTTATCCACTTTCTTGTGTTTTGTTCCAACTTTGGAGTACTTTTCATATGATTTCTTGGACTAACCTATTAACAAGAGCCATAGTGCCAGCTGCCTGTTTTCTGCTGTTTTTGATTCCAGGAAAGTCAGAAAATGAACATTCTCGGAATTGGACGGGACAAAAGCCAAAGTGCCTATTTTTCCGGAAGGGATCAAGTCCCAGAATACGAGACGGAGAAGGGCTAGGGAGCCACCACACCACCTAGCCGCGCGGCCAGGCCTGGCCCGCGCCAGGGGGTGGTGTGGCCACTCCTGGCACCCCCTCGGCCTCTCCTTCCGCCTATATATTTCCCTTGGGACGAAAACCCTAAGTACCCGATCAAAAATCCATGAAAAAGTCTATAGCCGCCGTCATCTCCATCCCTAGATCAGGACGGATCTGAACCTCTTCCCGGCACCCTGCCGGAGAGGGGAATTCACCCTGGAGGCCTTCTTCATGACCATGCAAGCCTCCGGTGTGATGCGTGAGTAGTTCATCCTTGGACTACGGATCCATGTAGTAGCTAGATGGCTGGTTCTCCTCCTTTGTGCTTTCATGTTTAGATCTTGTGAGCTCCGTTCATGATCAAGATCATCTATTTGTAATTCATACATGTTGTGTTTGTGGGGATCCGATGGATATTGATATGCTATTTCAGATTGATTATTGATTCTATCATGTCTTTGTTATTTGTGATCTTGCATGCTTTCCGTTGTTAGTAGCTATCTTGGCCAAGTAGATGCTAGCAACTCCAAGAGTTAGTATTTATGCTCGATAGTGGGTTCATGCCTCTGGTAATCTGGGGAAGTGACAGAAATCTCTAAGGTACTAGATGTGTTGTTGCTACTAGGGAGAAAACAACAATCCTTTGTTCATAGAACAATCATATTGTTTACTTTACACGCAGTTCATAAAGAAATAATCTGTTGCTTGCAACTTAATACTGGAGGGGGTTCGGATGATAACCTGAAGGTGGATTATTAGTCATAGATGCAGTTGGATGGCGGTCTATGTATTATGTTGTAATGCCCAATCAAGTCTCAAAGGAGTCAAGATGATTGGTATATGCATGTATTGCTTTCTTGGTGTTTGTCAATTGCCCCGCTGTAATTTGTTCCCCCAGCATATTATCTATCTAAGGAGAGCCACCTCTAGTGAACTATGGATCCCGGTCCTTTGTCTTTGCATACAATCTACAACTGTTTACTGCTTTATGTTTACTTTCTGCAAACTTTTACTTCTTTCCATCCGATACGTTTAATCCTTTGTTTTCCGCAGAACACGGTGAGCTTGACAACCTCATCGCAAGTTGGGGACAAAGTTCTGTGGTTGTGTTGTGCAGGTCTCCACGTTGCTACTAGCACCGGTAGTGTGCCCTGCCAAAGCTCAGCTAGTAACACCTTTGGGGTGTTTCCTTGCTCCTACTGGTTCGATTAAACTTTGGTTTCATAACTGAGGGAAAACTTGCTGCTGTGCTCATCATACCTTCCTCTTGGGGTTCCCAACAAGCACTACGTCGAACGACGAGCACATCAGTAGCTCATTTTATACCTATCAAGACAACCTACCAGAGTTCGAAGCTAGCAGAGTTGTACATTGCTAGAATAGTTAGTCTGCATGGAACCCCCAAGACCATCGTATCAGATCAAGGAACCCAACTTACCTCGAGATTTTGGCAGAAAGTCCAAGAAGGATTAGGAACCAAGTTGAATTTCAGCACCGTTTATCACCCGCAAACCGATGGACAGACTGAAAGAGTCAACCAAATCCTGGAGCATATGTTGAGGGCTTGTGTGTTGGAATACGGATCAAAATGGGAAGATTGTCTGCCTTTCGCAGAATTCTCATATAACAACAGTTATCAAGCCAGTTTGCAAATAGCACCATTTGAGTTCCTATATGGAAGAAAGTGTTGTACCCCTTTGAATTGGTCGCAAGTAAGAGAGAGTCAGATTTTTGGACCCGACATTCTCTAAGAAGATAAAGAGAAGGTTCACAAAGTTCGTGAGCACCTCAAGACTGCCCAGTCTAGACAAAAGAGTTATGCTGACAAGAGAAGGAGAGACCTGACTTTCAATGTCGGAGATTTTGTATATCTCAAGGTTTCACCATTGAAGGGAACCCAGTGTTTTAGTCTGAAAGGAAAGTTAGCCCCCAGATATATCAGACCCTTCAAGATTCTGAACCGTCAAGGAGAAGTATCGTATCAACTGGAACTGCTAGAAGAGATGTCAGCCATCCATGATGTGTTCCATATCTCTTTACTTTGCAAATGCTTAGAAGTGCCGGAGAAGACCGAATTTTTCAAGAACATCGATCACCGAGTTGTTGACATCAACAAGGACCTGACGTATCGTCAAGTGCCCATCCATATCTTGGAGGAAGCCTACAGAACCACCAGAACCAGGAGTATCAAATTTCTCAAGATCCAATGGAGCAACCATACCGAAGAAGAAGCCACTTGGGAGCGAGAAGCTTACATTAGGACTGAGTTCCCAGATCTCTTTAGTTCCTAGTTTTCTTTCTTAAATCTCGGGACGAGATTTTGATTAAGGGGGGAAGGTTTGTAACATCCCAAAACTTTAATCCAAGTGATCAAGATCAAATCTACCCAATTTAGGGTTAACAAAAAACTTTTTCTATTTAAAAATCTTTAAGCATTCATATGTGTGTGCATTTAAATAGGAGTTGTTTTGAATTGCCATGATTGAGTGATCTATTCTTTGTAAAATGACTCTAAGGTGAATTACACATCATCTAGATCATCCCCAAGCAAATCCCAAAGAAAAATAAATCAAAAAGAATTAAAGAAGCAAATGGTCACTTTGGCCATTTTAATCACATAGCCCACTTTGGATATTCCTAGCACTCATTTTCAAACAGAGACAATTGTGGATCTTTGCACCCCTTGCTAGTACAAGTAGTGATGTACCAAGTCCCACTTTGTGATCTCCCAAAAACCTTCAAACACTAATTTTAAATGACATTTGACAATTGAATCTAGTTCATATGTCTAGATACTACTTTCTCAAAAACCACTCAAATGAACTTAATTTTAAAATCCCAACAAAACCTAGATGCTTAAGCATAAGATGAATCACTCCACCAAAATTCTTCCAAAAATTCAAATATTTTCTTCATGCGGCCATTGTGTCGAACACTTGGCAGGAAAAAATCATATGGCCTAACTATTACTGTTGCTAGTTAAGTTCTTGTCCCCCTCTGGACCCTCTCATCTCTCCTCTGTCCCCTCTTAGCCTAACTAAGCCCCAGACAACACCCCTCCTTCCCCGCAGCGCTAGTGCCGTGCCGCCCAACTATGGTCACCGCCGGCCGAACACGGGCAGCGCGCCAGAGACCAAGCCCCGCCATTCCAGCTTGTCGCTAGCACCGCCTAACCCTACCGCCTCTTCCTGTCCACCCCTCGATCGTAGCCAGCCCCTGGACCACCCCAGAGCAGTGCCGCCCTTTCTCTCTACGCCATGCGCAGCGCACGCTAGAGAGCGATCGCCGCCAGCATGCCTCGGACCACGCCTCGACACCAAATCGTGCACGTCGCTCCGCCTTGAACCCAGCACCCCGCCAGACATGGTCGTGCACCACCGCGCGACCCACAGTCGCCATGATCACCGTCGAGCACCGCCTCTGTCTCCCAGATCGTGGGAAGCCCCCGACCAAATGCCACCGCCCCTAGCGTCGCCATTATGCCGTAGAGGACCGCTAGTAGACCGCCCACCGTCCACCTATCTCGCCCACGCTGGTAGCCCTCTGTACCGCCCTCGCCGAAGACGCCAGCCCACACCCATCGGTCCCTCGTCGAGCCTATATAAGGAGGCCACCCCAGCACCATCTCTTCACACCATTCCACTCCCCTCTCTCCACTGACCGTTTCCCCTCTCTCGCCAGAGCCGCTCGAGCCGCACATTGCCGGAATTCCACCGGAGGTAGCCGCTGCAGAGGAGGAGAAGTCCCCGTCGATTTCGTCCACCTCAACCCCTACCACGACCTCGCCTGAGTCCGCCATCGCCGTCCAGTTCGTTTGCCCGCCTCGTCGCACTAGCTAGAGCCCTGGTATGCCCTCACCGTACCCCCACTGACCGCTCTAGGGTTCGGTCTCGCCGGCGACGAGTCTGTCGTCGAAGACGACCGTGGACCGTTGATCTGCGTTCTAATCATAGCGCCCAGATCGCCACGTACCGCTTCGGGTTTTAAGTGCCGCTGACATGCGGGACCAGCCTGTCAGTCGCCCTCTACGCCGCGGAGCGCCACTGGGCCGACCCAATTAGTTTCCCGGGCTGACCCAGTAATTCAAATATAGGTTTTTCTATTTTAGACTTAAATCAATTCTGTCCATTAGTTTAAAATCATTTAAGAGAGTTTTACTGAACCAAATTGAGTGATTTCAATTTTGTTGGAAAGCTACTGAAAATCTCTATCCAAGCCCATTGGATTTAAATCTTTTAGATTTAGATATCTCTCATAGTTAAAATAACAAAACATAAACTTTTGCACATTCAAACATTTTTATAAAATCAACCATAATAGCTTTTGAGTTGATTCTAACTCTCAAAAATCACATTTAACCATACCTATCTGAATATGTAATAATATTAAGGTTTGCATGCAGTGACTTTGGACTAGTACCAAAATAATGCTATATAGGCATTTCTAGTCACTTTAAATCATTAATTATTAAACGTAAACTTATTAAAATGTGATCCAACCCTTAAATCACATTCCCATGTGTTAGAATATATGGTGATGACATGTGTCCACATGATCCCATATTTTAATTGGATAATATTAAATCTTAGTTCATTTCAATGAGTAGAAATTACTTTTCTCAAATAAAAAGAATGAAACTAGTTCATTAAACCTTGTGATGCTTGTGATGATAATAGATCATCAAATATGTGCCTTAGTGTGCTAAGTAGACTAGTTAAGTATTGTTTGGTGATTGTGTATTCCGTATGTATTTATAGACGATAGTACCGACCAAGTCTACGAGGAGGAGGAGTTCTACCAAGAGGAGGAGGAAGAAAACTTCAACCACTGCACTACCCAAGGCAAGCCTAGCACTTCAAGTAAACTAAGCAAGCTATTGTTAGCAAGCTAGCACTATACCAGTTAACCCTTGCAAGCTTTACTTGCAAGCCATCTTTAACAATGCAAGCTAACCCTTGCAAGCTAGATAACCTAAGAAAAGGCATTAGGCATGATTTGGTTATACCATTTTGACTTACACCTATTCCAGTTTTATTTCCAAGCTCTACTTTCTTTACTTTACCAAAGTCCTTTACTTGTTTAAAGGTAGCATAAAGAGTATAAAACTTGACCTATCTAGTTATACTTAGATGTCATTCTATGGCATGATATTGAGATTATCATCCCACCTTAGTGAACACTCTCAACTTAGTAGTTGGAACAAAACCCAAAACTTGATTTACTTTAGATGGGAATACTTTTTGAAAATGACTTGTGAAAACCTTGGAATGATGAGTCATTCTATTGAGATGTTTTGACATGTGTTAAGAAACACAAATGGTTTATGATGATGAAAATGTTGAGGCATGAGCCTTAGCCCTTTTATAAAACTCATGGTTGGGTTCGGATGCAATACCATTCCAATTTTACCATACAACCACTGACATGGGTATACCCTACAGGTACTCGAGCTTGGTATATACGGCCTGAATACATAGAGGCCCACGGTCTCGCCAAGGACCAAATGAGGAACTCGAGTATCCTATGGACTCTCGATTGCTTGAAGAACAAGAAGAAGCTAAACATAGAAAGTTCAAAGGGGAAAACCCTAACTTGTAACCGACTGGACCTGCTACCCGAGACCTAGCCTATCTATATAAAGGCTAGGAGGGGGTGGCGAGGAGGACACACACAACCCTAGTTTCCACAACCCTCGCCAGATTGCAACTGCGCACCATTGTAATCTTCGATTCCTTTGATAATTCCACGAGCAGACAAGCAGGAGTAGGGACCTCCACGAGGCCTGAACCTGGGTAAATCTTCGAGTCCCCTATGTGCTTGTTTGCTAGCCGATAGATGTCTCTAGCGCTCCCTCCTTCTCCAAAACCCAAGTCCATAACAATAGGCATTGATGAGTTAAACCCTCGTCAATTGGTGCCGTCTGTGGGAATTGGGAGTGCTGATGTTGCGGCTTCTTCGGCCCCATCAACCGTGATCTACAACTTCGCAATAGCAAAGATCCGCCAGCTATTCGGCGCGTTCGACTTCACCGTCCACACGCCGGCCACTCGCCCGGCTTTCAAGTCTGTGGGCGACGGAATCAGCCTAGCGATCGGGAGCTTCCGCTTCCAAGTTGGTCAGATGGGCACGCTTCGCATGCCTGACCAGCCGACGGTACCATCGATTGCTGCAGCATCGTGGTTCCCTCCACCGATCGGCACCCTCAGTGAGCTCAACGCCCCAACAACAGTCGAGAATACGGTCAGCGACAGCAGTCGCGAATCCGATCTGAGTGATCTGGCAACTACAGATGTAGCCTATGGCTCCGGATCTGAGAGTTGCGGGAGCAGCAGCTTCCCCAACCACTTCATGTGCACCGTCATCAACGCAGGCGACACCTCAGCCAATCGCGACAACACAGGCAACGGCGGCCATGGAGCTGACCCGCCAAACGGCGGCATGCCCAATGGTGGACCATCACCAAACGGTGCCCCCGTCAACAACGAGGGAACAGTCGAGCCTCCAACTATAATAAACGAGCAGACTGGCAAATGCGTTGTGATCAAGCTCAATGAACTCGAGTGGGCTCGCTGCTGCGAGGCCCTACGAGGTAACCTCTACCCTTTGGCTCTCTGCAAGAGCTGCTAATGGGCTATCATTGGCTCCTGAAGGAAGAATTCAAGCGTCAAGTGCAAACAATCATGCAACTCGAGGCGCGCAAAAAGGCGGCAGATGAGTCGAGTATTCGACGTGCTGGGCTCTCCTCCCACGGAGGATCCTCCTCAAAGGGCAACGAGTACATCACAAACAAGAGGTGGTCCCGGATGGCCCATCTCATCGAGCAAGAACGCATAGAAGCTGCAAAGGTCCTCGACTTCAGCACTATGATAGTCGATACACGGGGCAATGTGGTCCCCAAGACGCCGCAGCCTGCGGTGACAGCAGCCACCATGTACCTCAACAACCAGCCGCCGGCCTTGACAAGGAGCCAACACCAGAACCAAAAAAAGGCAAAGCGCTAGCAAAGCGCTACTCCTCGCCCTCATCTAGCATGACAGTCATGACCTGTCTCGACATCGCCGCTCATGGCGACACGACCACGACTATGATGCACGCGATGACCTCACGCAGCGCAAGATCGACAAATAAGGGGGCGCGACATGCTCGGTCGACTGACTCAGAAGACGAAGATGTGGAGCTTTGTGGCGCCAGATTCTTCAGCAGGGCCATCAGGCAAAAGAGAATGCCCAAGGGGTTTAAACTCCCATCAGAGAACCCGAATTTTGACGGTTTGCAGGACCCGAACATCTGGCTGGAGGACCACATCTCCTCCGTCAGGATCCACGGCGGAAGTCGAAGCACGGCCATGCAATGCTTACAGCTACAGCTGCAAGGCGTCGCTCGAGCATGGCTCAACAACCTCCTGCGCGGATCCATTCGCAGTTGGGAAGAGCTGGTTTACAGCTTCGTGCGCAACTTCAAGGGCACATACAAACGGCCCGCAACAATCGAAGAGCTGAGATGCTGCCAGCAAAGATCGGGCGAATCGCTATGCTCCTACATCCAAAGGTGGTCCATCATCAAGAACTCCGCAGACAACATCTCGGAGGATCGCGCGATTGACGCATTCAACGGTGGCGTGAGTCGCATAGAGCTCATAGAGGAGTTAGGCTGCTCAAAGCCCAAAAACATCGACCACCTGATGGAAATCACGAATTGCTGGGCAGATGGAGAAGATTCGGTGAAAAATCGCGCTCACTCCGACGACGAGGCAGAGCTCGAGCGCAGACGCGACCGCCGAGGCAAACGCCGCATGCGCATCTACGATGACCGAGACGATGTCAACATGGTCGCAGCCGGCTACGCCGACAAATGCGACGACAACCGCAACAGTGGCTACCGCAGTGGTGGATACCGCGACTCCGAAAAAACCACGCAAGTGTGGCAGCGCTGCAATCGGGATGAGACACCCGTAACATCCATTGAAGACAAACTGTCCGGGCCATGCACTGTGCACTTCTACATCGTCAAGCATGATGGAAAGAAGAAGTCCAGTCACCTCCTCAAGGACTGCCGCGAGTTCCTAAAACTACTTGAGGGATTGGTTTGGATGAATCGCAATGCAGTCGAAAGGGGCTATGGAGCCGCTCCAGGTGCTGTGGCACATGGCGCTCTACCACCACCACCTGGACTACCCCCAAATGCAGTTGCGTCGGACTAGCACCAGGGAGGCGAACCATACCCACGGGTCATGGGTATCATGATGATCCAAAAGGGACGCCCCTCGAATAGGGTGCAGAAGGCCATCACTCGCCAAGTCAACTTGGCCACAAACTCGTCACCATCCACCACTGAGTACCTCAGCGGAAGCGAGTCCTGTATCACCTTCGACAAGCACGACCATCCGCCTCAAGTACCTCGTCCAGGCCATTGTCCCCTCGTACTTGAGGCGCAAATCGGAGGCTTCGACATGAGTCGCGTCTTCATGGACGGCGGAAGCGGCATCAACCTTATATTCGCGAGTACCTTGCGAGCAATGAGGGTCCCTCTGACTTGCTTAGAGGCCTCAGACACAACATTCCATGGCATCGTCCCAGACAAGGGCATGTATCCCCTTGGCAAAATCAACCTCGACGTCATCTTCGGCACGCCGAAAAATTTTCGGCGCGAGCGCATCAACTTCTAGGTCGTAGACTGGCCCTCGCAGTACCACTGCATTCTCGGACGTATCGCGTTCGCTAGGTTCATGGCAGTACCACACTATGCCTATTTGCAGATGAAGATGCCAGGCCCTAACGGTGTCATCACAGTCAACGGAAGCTTCGAAAGGTCTGACAACTGCGATAGGGAATTCAACAGAATCTCCCAGTCCTTTGGCATGAAGGAGGAACTCACAAGATTGAAGGAATCGACAGACAACAGTCTGCCTCCTCTAAACCGACCAAGCTCACCCGACCTGTCCTTTGACTCATCAGTGCACACGAAGAAAGTCCAGGTCCACCCATCAGATCCCGCCAAGACGGCCCTCATCGCCAACAACTTGAGTCCCGCATAGGAACTCGCGCTCGTCGAATTCCTCCATGAGCACTGGGAAATCTTTGCCTGGTATCCAGCGGACATGCCAGGGGTTCCCAGGGAATTCGCCGAGCATGCAATCAATGTCAACCTAGACGCAAGGCCAGTCAAGCAAACAATCCGGCGATTATCTGAGCCAAGAGCAAAGGCAGTCGGAATGGAGATCAACAGGCTCCTCGACGCCAAATTCATACGCGAGATCAAGGAAAGCACTTGGCTCGCCAACACGATGCTAGTACCAAAAAAGGACACGGATATCCTGCGGATGTGCGTGGACTTCACCTCTTTGAATAAGCACTGCCCAAAGGACCACTTCCCGTTACCGTGAATCGACCAGATCATCGACTCCACCGCGGGATGCGAGCGCCTCTGCTTCCTCGACGCCTACTCAGTCTATAACCAGATTCGAATGAAGGAGGAAGATCAAGAAAAAACAGCGTTTACAACGCCTTTTGGTGTGTTCTGCTACAACACAATGCCCTTCGGGCTAAAGAACGTAGGAGCCACCTATCAGTGGTGCATGCAGGCTTGCCTCAAGAACCAATTCGGTTGCAACATTCAAGTCTATGTCGACGACATAGTTATCAAGACCAAAGAGAAGCCTCATTACTCAATGATTTGCGTGAAACCTTCGCCAACCTCGATCGCTATCGGATCAAGCTCAATCCGGACAAGTGTGCCTTTGGCGTACCATCTGGGCAACTACTCGGGTATCTTATCTCCGTGAGAGGGATCGAGGCAAACCCGAAGAAAATAAAAGCCATACTGGCCATGGAGAAGCCGAAAAACATAAGGGGCATCCAGCAGCTGGCTGGGCAAATCGTGGCCCTCAGTTGATTTATCAGTCGGATGGGTGAAAAGGCACTGCCCTTCTATGAACTCCTCCACAAAGCCGACAAGTTCGAGTGGACCAATGAGGCGCAGGAAGCATTCGAAGACCTCAAGCGCCTGCTATCCACTTCGCCAGTACTGGTGACCCCACGAGAAAGGGAACCATTGTTGCTATACATCTCCACCACCAACCAGGTGGTCAGCATAGTGCTCGTAGTCGAACGAGCCGAGGAAAACATGGTCCATAGGGTACAGCACCCAGTCTACTACCTCAGCGAGGTACTTACGCCAACAAAACAGCGGT
Source organism: Avena sativa (assembly GCA_916181665.1). Lineage (NCBI taxonomy): Eukaryota > Viridiplantae > Streptophyta > Magnoliopsida > Poales > Poaceae > Avena > Avena sativa. The sequence continues at coordinate 130,326,661 of OV702289.1, read as the reverse complement.
ACCCGCACTACCATAAACTGGCGTACGGCATCTTCATGATGGCCTGGCGACTGCGCCACTACTTCCAACAACACCCAATCGTGGTAGTCAACGACGCCCCGCTTAGGCATATCCTCAATCCCGACGCCACCGGACGAGTCACACTTTGGGGAATCGAACTGTCTTCACGAGACATCACATATGAAAAACGCGACGCAATTAAGTCGCAGGTTCTCCCTGTCTTCCTCATGCACTGGATGGAGAACTAGCTCCCCGAAAAACCAGATATGTCCTACCTCTGGACAATGCACTTCTACGGATCCAAGCGGAAAGACGAAGCTGGTGCAGGTGTCATACTGACATCACCCCAGGGGGACAAGCTAAAATATATCATGTGAATGCAGTTCACCGCCTCCAACAATGAAGCTGAATACGAGGCCCTGCTACACGGGATGAGGATGGCAAAAGCCTGCGGTGCCAAAAGGCTCATAATATACGGCGACTCCAAGCTGGTCGTCAACCAGAAAATGCACGAGTGCAACGCACTGAACGACAACATGATCGCCTATCGCGACCTCTACGACACACTCGAAGGGGAATTTGACGGCTGCGAACTGCGGCACATAGGTCACGAAAGCAACGAAGAGGCGGATGCACTCGCCAACATAGGCTCTACCTGCGCCCCCATACCACCTGGGGTATTTCTCGAGCGCATCTGCGAACGCTCCATCAAGCCAAAGGCCATAGAGAAGAAAACAAGTGCAGCAACGGACTCGGGGGCTACGCCGCCCAATGAGCCAATGGCACTCGATGACTTGGAGCTGGACACAGGACTCGAAGGACCAATGAGTGTCATGATTATCGAGCAATCCTGGACTCAACCATACATCACGTACCTTCTCAGCAAGAGACTACCAGACGATCCGACTGATGCACGGCACATCGCGCGGCGATCCAAGGCATTCGCTGTTATCAATGGCGAACTATACAAGCGCACCATCACAGGAGTACTCCAACGATGCGTCTCCATGGCCAATGGAAGAGCTGTTCTCCTCGACATCCATGAAGGGACCTGCGGGCACCACGCCGGCAGTCGCGCCCTCGTTTCCAAAGCTCTACGAGCTGGATTATACTGGCCTACGACCATGCGTGACACCAAGGACATCGTCCAAAAATGCAATGCTTGCCAGCGATTCGCGGACAAGCCGCACGCACCTGGCGTAGAGCTCCGGCCAATTCCATTGGCCTGGCCCTTTGCGCAATGGGGACTCGACATGGTCAGTAAACTCCCAAGGTCCTCACGAGGAGGCTACGTCTACCTCCTGGTCGCAGTCGACAAATTCACCAAGTGGATAGAGGCCATGCCAGTGACCAATCAATCAGGGCACATTGTAGTCAAGTTCTTCGAGTCCATTGTCTACCGCTTCGGAGTGCCACACAGCATCATCACAGACAACGGGAAGAACTTCACATCTAAGGAGTTCCAAGAATTCGGCGAGAATCTGGGAATCAACGTCAGCTATGCCTCGGTGGCACATCCACAGACCAACGGTCAGGTCGAAAAAGCTAACGGGCTCGTCTGCGGCAGCATCAAGAAGCGACTCCTCCGGCCACTCGAACAAGCCGTGGGTTGCTGGCCAGACGAACTACAATCAATACTCTAGAGCCTACGCACCACTCCAAACAGTGCTACGGGATACACCCCATTCTTCATGGTGCACTGGGCTGAAGCGGTGCTAACCCCGCCGAGGTATGATACAAAGCACCGCGTGTGGTTGCTTACAACGAGCAGGAGTCAACTCTGGCACTCGAAGACTCCGTCGAACTCCTTGATGAAGCAAGGGAAATCACCGCGGAAAGATCAACGATCTACCAGCAGAACCTGCGTAACTACCACAGTAGGAGGCTACGCCCCAGATCCTTCGTCGAAGGCGACCTGGTCCTGCGACTGAAGCAGCAAGGGCATCTCAAGCTCGAGTCCCCCTGGGAGGGACCATACGTGATTACAGAAGTAATCCCAGGTGGCGCCTATCGCCTTCAAGATTTAGGGACAGGAGTCGCATACTCCAACCCTTGGAACGTCGCGTAGCTGCGATGCTTCTACCCTTAGTTGCCTTTTTTACTTTTACATTGCAAAATAAGGCTACTCAGCCAAGGCTACTTATCCACTCGGGGGCTGCGCCACCCTCTACACATCTGTTCTACGAACAAAAACGCGATATCCTGAGTAGTTGGCACACCAATCGAAACCCTTGACAAACATCAACCTAGTTGCAACGCACCTGACAGGTTGACAAGGGACTGAGATGAGCGCATAGCCAGGCTAACGAAAAGGAGTTGCATAGTGCAATGCACTCACAAAACATACACGCTAACAAGCTCTTTTATACATCACCAAAAATCAGTTATACACAGCATATATACGAACTTTACAACATTGGTACAATTATGTGCAGGATACAAACTAAACTACTATTGCAGCAAGAGAACATTGGTTTGCTCCTCGAAGAAGTCGACGATCTCCTCTGCTGGGCGATCCACTGCCTGATAGTGCGGCACCATGTTCCAGGCAGAACCCGCTGGCGGCGCAGGTGGCCCAGCCGCAATTGCTGCAATGTCTACATCAGGCCTATGCAGTCGCACCAGCGACAGAGCAGCCTTGTCACTGGCCACCAACTGTTTCCGTACACACTCGTGGACCGCACTCAAGTCGTGGAATTTAGCGAGAAGGGCCAGCAGGCTCGATGGAACGGCATCCAACGGGAACATCGTCCGATAAATATTCTTCAAGCATGACTGCGACTTCTTCAAAAACTGAAGCACTCGCGACGCACGATCCTACAAGGTCGCCAACGCGATTGCGCGATCATGATCTACCCAGAAGTACCCACTCGCCTAAAGTTGCTCTTGGGTCAGGTCATTCATGCGAATGGCAATTCGATCCTTCTCATCCTGCGGATGGCGCGCGCTGACAACTATACAAAGCAAAAGCGGAAGTATGAGGACAGCACACCATCACGAGTGACTACAAGGAAAACATAAGAGTAAGAAATCTAACATTTAAATTGGTCGCCTAGCTGTGTCACCTCCCCCAACAGATATTGTTCTCAGGCGATGGCCTTCTCTGCCTTCGATTTCCATACATCCGCATTACCGCGGAGTACGGGCAATTCACGCTCCAACTGCTTCACGCGATCACGGAGTCGCGAGAGCAGAGACAGCTCATCCACCCTTGAGCGTGGCGGTGTCAAAGTGTCATCAAGGGGCGGCGAATCCTGAGGTTCCCTCAATGGTTCACTTGATGTGCCCTATCACAAATCAGGCAAGAAGCAATAAGAAGACTAAAGCGATGCACATACAAAAGATTCGAGTGCATTCAAGATTAAGCGAAAGTATCAGCTGAGACACTCGCCAAAAGGCATGTTTTTCGACAGAAGACGTAAACTATCTAACTATTACAAGACTACTGAGGAGCAACTGGTTTCTTCGACTTGGACTTTGGCTTTGGGGGCCTCATCGAGTCCGTGGTAGTATCATATGCCACTGACTTTCTGTCGGCCCCTGACGTCGCAGCCTTAGCCGCCTTCTTGGCTCGCTGTAGCTCCTCAGAATACTTTGCCACTGTGTTGATCAGTTGTGGCCCATACTTGCCACAAGCAGTCGTGAAAGGGGCAAAGACGACAGGCATTGCCCTTGAAACCGCTACAGGATCAACTTTGACTCAATGGGCTTGCACCATTGCGAGTCACATTGACGCACCAGCTGCACGAAGCGAGTTCTTGAAGCTCACAGGAACGCCTCCGGTAAGGGATTCCACCAGCTCATCCAGATTTTCGATCAATTCAGCCTTGGGTGTCCTCTCCTCCCGAAGACGGCTGAGCACGCCTTTAGCCTTGGCGAGCGTACCCTGCACGGCAGCGCTGCGGTCTTCGACTGCCGAGACAGCACCCGCCAATGCGTCATCACGGCGGAGCGCCTGTGCGTCAAAGCTCAGACCGCTAGCATCTACACAAGAATCAAGCATTGGCACAACGTCAGCAGCAAATAGCAACATCGAAGGCAATCGAATAAGAGGTTGTTGGTAAAATTGCAGACCAGCAAATACCTGAGAGAGCCTTGGCAATCAAAAAAAGCTGTTCTTCGAACAACTTCTCCCTAGCTACAATGGAGGCACGCAGATCCTCTTCGCTCTTTTGCGCCTCATCCTGCGCCGTGATTGCCTCATTGCAAATCTTCACAGCCGCGGCGAGCGTCTTTTCCATGGTGGTGGCATTGCGAAGAAGGGCATTATGTTCAGCTGCAAAACAAAACAAACGGGATAGACTATCAGTCGACTACATAACAACGATGCAGAAGAAGAAGAAGTAAAAGGCACTTACTTTCCACCACGCGATAGCGCGTATCCAGCATTGCATGCTGGCGACCCATCGCAAGCACCTTCTCCGCCAGGTGAGCGGCTTCCTTCACAAGGAGCTATCGTAAAAGGAAAACAACAAAGGATCAGTAGATGACATAGATAAAATCGACTTCAACATCAGAAAAAAGAGATACTACACTTACATGATTCTCCAATGACTCCGAAGTCGATTGATGAGCAGTCATCCGAGCAACCATCCGATGCTCCCCATCGTGTGGAGAGCTTGATGAGTTATGCTCGGAGTGGGCCGCCAATGGAGGAGAAGGAGCACGCTCAACCTCTTTCTTGGCCCTGGAGGTCGTGACTCCAGATTCTTTCAAAAATTGGATATCGCCAGAAGATGACGATGCCAGCTGACTGCAAGACAAAACCAACATCAAGAAAAGGCAACTCCAAAGAAGAACCAAAAAGGAAGACTCGAATACTTACCAACCAAACTTATCAAAGTCGAAGGTTTGATCCCCCGACTCTGACGACGATTCCTTCGGCGGCCGCATCTTCTTGCGAGAGGATGGAGCCATGGCACTCACAGGAACGGCAAGGATTGGTGACTCTGCACCAACACCTGCACCTTGCGGAGTCGAAGGGGACGATGCATCCGAATCTTTGCTACGCGAACGCTTGTGAGTATCCGGACTACTCGACTCGGGGGCTTCTTCCTCCACATCAGATGGGACGGTCGACTCCGACTCGTCCTCTTCCAAGGCTTCACGAGGAATAACCCCCTCGGGAAGAGGGGGCATACAGGGCGACACCGCCCAATCCTGCATGTAGAAAACAAATTTAACACAAAGTCAAGAAACGGCAAAGAAGCAATCGACAAACAAAGCTACTACGTAGCACAACCGTACCTCAGGAGGAGGGTTCGAAGCATCGAACAGAGGAACGACTGGTTCACTGGGGAGCACATCCTTGACAGTGTACTTGGTGACCAGTCGAACCCTTTTATCTACCTCACTCGCGGACATGCCATCAGCAGACACGCGAGTGACATCATTCGCACCAGCCCACTGGAACATGAGGTGGACTCTGGCCTGCAGGGGCTGGATGCGACGGTGCAGCCACGTGCGAATGAGGGCGCAGCCTCCCTCCTCTTTGCCCATGCGACTCTCAAGGTCGCGGACGCGCTCGTATAGCACATCTGTCTCCGCGGACTTGCCAGGCATAATTAAGTTCTTCCAGGAATGCCTCCTCTTGCATGGCGTCGCAGGGTCGAAGGGCGCGAGTCCATAGTGGTCTCCGTCGGCCTTTTGGTCACGGACGTAGAACCACTTGTCCCTCCACCCTTGGACAGACATCATCAGCTTGATGTCGAAATACGTGGCGAAAGGATCGACGTGGATACCGTAGCCGCCTACATCGTAGACTACGGAACCAGACGCCGATTGGCGCTTCAACTTGAAGAGGCGCTTGAAGAGGCCGAAGTGCGGCTCGATTCTGAGCTAGCACTCGCAGAGAGTAATGTAGCAAGCTACATTGAGGATGGAATTGGGGGACAGCTGATGAAGCTGGAGCCCGTAAAAGCAGAGAAGGCCCCTGAAGAAAGGATGCAGGGGCAACGAGAGGCCGCGGATGATGAACGCTAGGAACATCACCTGAAAGCCGGCAGGAGGAGAGGGGATTACCTCGCTGCCAGGGATGCGCGCGTCAGCGACTGTGGACGACAAAACTCCGTCTTGGCGAAGAATACGAAGCTCTAAGGACTTGATCAAAAATGCACGCCACGCACCATTTGTGACGCGCGCGTGCCCTTCTTCTTTCCGCCGGCGGTGGTGCTGGTGCCCGCAGCGGTGGAGCCGCCTTTCTTCTTCGTCACGGGCGTGGCAGCAGCGGAATCGGCTGCAGCACCTCCCTTTTTCTTCCCCATTCCGCGGCAGCAATGTGACCGGAGGAAGTAGCTGGGAAATACGCGGAGCTGGTCCAGCGCCGTGAAGGAAAGGAGCACAAAGAAGCAGAGGAGCAGCGGCAATGGCGATGGAGGCAAAGGCAGAAAAGAAGTAGATGTGAAATTTACCGTCGCTGCATCGCTACTTAACCCCCTGGAAGATGCAATCCAACGGCTCAGAAAAACCCTATCAGACGCGTGGCATTCATCGAACTCGACACGTGGAGGACCTGAAGCGCGAACCGTCCCCCACTACTCCCATTACGCATGAAAATCGAGGAGGCTCAGTTAAAATAAAGATTACGCATGCCCGGTTAAATCAGAGTCAGGAAATGGGACCCACCGCTCGTCACGTCCCGTCAAACTCGCTCACACGGGCAACTGAGGTCATGGAATCGTCAGCACTAACATCATCCAAAATTACGCAGCAGCAGATTTCGACTACTTTAGTCCTTGCTCGAGTCTTCGACTCCACCAAGCACTCGGGGGCTACTCCCATAGGGAGCACTGGTCACGCACCCTACGATTTTTTCTTTTTCTTTTTGCAGGAACATAGACCATCAAAGCAAACCCAACCACTCAAAACACGGTTTGACTATGGACATGGGTTACTCCCATAGGGAGCGCCGGAAGCAAATTCGACTGAAACAAGCAAACAAAAGACGCCAACAGTTACAAAAGTTCTTTAGTCCCTTCCTGAGTCTTCGACTCAACCAGGCACTCGGGGGCTATTCCCATAGGGAGCGCTGGTCGCGCACCCTATGATTATTTGAACAAAGTACTATGTGTTGATAACATCCACACTCGAAGCTTATGGCGACACCGCCTCATGATTTTTCCCTACAAAGAGACTGTGTCTCCTGGGTCACCCGAATCGTCTCCGCGATGAGAAAAAATCGGATGCCGCGCTTACAGCATGAAGATAAGACCTGAATAAGGCCTAGCAACGCATTTGCTGCGCACTACTAGAAATATAACCGTGCCTACAGGCATGATGAACATGCCTTGACGGACGCGTCGAAAGCTCACACCCATACACTGGAATTCGACTCCTGTAAGACCTCCGTGGCTTGAGTCGAATTACACCAGCACTTTTTCGGATTCGAGTCCAGGGACTCGAGTTCGAGTAGATGGCATTCATTTAACCTAAGGTAGTTAACTGATACCGATACATCGGTTAAATCAGGCACGCACATCAACAATACGTATGACATAAATAGGGCAGTCGAAAAACATACTCAGTCATGCACTCGAAAGGCTTCATAAAATCTCCAGTCGAATCTGCGATTCCACTGGACACTCGGGGGCTACTGACATGGGTATACCCTACAGGTACTTGAGCTTGGTATATACGGCCTGAATACTTAGAGGCCCACGGTCTCGCCAAGGCCCAAATGAGGAACTCGAGTAACCTACGGACTCTCGATTGCTTGAAGAACAAGAAGAATATAAAGATAGAAAGTTCAAAGGGGAAAACCCTAACTTGTAACCGACTCGACATGCTACCCGAGACCTAGCCTATCTATATAAAGGCTAGGAGGGGGTGGCGAGGAGGACACACACAACCCTAGTTTCCACAACCCTCGCCAGATTGCATCTGCGCACCATTGTAATCTTCGATTCCTTTGATAATTCCACGAGCAGACAAGCAGGAGTAGGGACCTCCACGAGGCCTGAACCTGGGTAAATCTTCGAGTCCCCTGTGTGCTTGTTTGCTAGCCGATAGATGTCTCCAGCGCTCCCTCCTTCTCCAAAACCCAAGTCCATAACAATGGGCATTGATGAGTTAAACCCTCGTCAACCACAATACCTGAATTGGGTAAGGCTTAATCGGAAGTTTATATGCATTAGTGTTAGTTCCCTCGAAAGGTTATGTTTGATTATCTGCATACTAAGTATGATGATTCAGGGTTATCCCTGACAGATGTATCGAATCTTGTGGTGAAAGTGTACCACCTCTCCAGAGTGTCAAACTATTCGAATAGCCGCGTCCGTGGTTATGGACAGTTGGAGTGGCCATACTGTTCTATTGTCAACTATTTCCAAAACAACTTATGAAATGAATTGTGACTTGACTTGAGCACAACAGAGTTGTGACTATGACAATTAAGTTACCACTTAGGTGTTTTCAAACTTCTTTTATCTTTCTTTGTTTCTGAACTCAGCTTAGGTTTCAAACTTAACTTTACAAATAAACTTGGAGTTAGCATTTCCTACTAGAACTATCTTACTTGTTAGTGATAGTTTGCGAGTACTTAAAGAGTACTCATGGCTTTTGTCCCTGGATATTCCTATGGCCAGACTATGAAGGAGATTACCAAGATTAAGGACAGCATGACGGCTATGATAACTAGGACTATCTTCCATCGTCAGCATTGCCTGTGAATCTGAAGATGGACCCCACCGCTATGCTATTTATTCTGCTACTTGATTGTACTAAGACTGGATCATGAGATCCTTTATTTTTGTAAGACCTTATTATGGTTTGTAATGGATGATGTACTGCGATATCACTTCTGTTATGTCTCGCAAAAATGGTAATCCTGGGATTGCGATGTATGGCATAACAGGCATTTGGGATTAAAAATATGGGTGTTGACATGGGCCCTTGAGTATCTTTTCATCACGTGGACGGACAAATCCCGCTCTTGACATATATTGCCTCTACGGTTTCCTCCGAGTACCTGAACACACCTGTATAACCACTTATTACCAAGTGGCGCTTGATGCTATCAAAACACTCTCGGAAGACAGTGATTGATATAGCCTCACGGTCCAAGGAATAGTCTACGAGGATCCATTTCTAATAATCGTAACTTGAACTTCATGACATGATTGGGTCACGATGTTTAGGTTGGGTATTGGTTCATCATCTCATTCTTAGAATGAGTTGACTCCATTTCCAACTGGCATAAATTCCACATGATCAGGAAACATGATCATCTGTTGACTAATGAACCAGTGACTCGAGATTCACTGGGAACCCCTGGTTGTTCATATATCACACGTGTATTGATGTTTCCACTCAATACAGTTATAGCATGATATAAAACTTAATCATAAACTATATGAAATATGATAATAGTCCTTATTACTATTGGTCTCTAGGGCATGTTTCCAACAATCTCCCACTTGCACTAGAGTACAAATACACTAGCTGCATTTGTCTTAATCATGGGCACCATATATCCGGTACCCTGAACATGCTTGCTCATGGAAGAGGTTGAGTCTTGGGTCTGTACTTTACAGTCCCAAATCCTTTGCAACTTACTAATGTCACCTTGATTGACATTAATACTTTATCGTCTCATGATAACATATGTGTGTTTGCATCGTCGCTATGGCAGCAGAACGAGGCCTGATTCCAGGAGCCTACAGTGACTTTAGATCAACCTCGAGGGCTTTCTCATGGTCACTGTGCCCTGGGACACATCTTTCTACGTTAAAAGCAAACTAGCCCCTCCATAACATTATACAACACTTTATCTTATCTATTATTATAAATGTATTCATCGAAACACTAGTGCACTCAGTGCAACTTTCGATGTTTTGTTCACCTCGCTTCCTACTTAACTTCAATCGGTATTTACAGGAGTTTCCAACATATTCCCATATAACATAACTCTTTATGTTTTAAGATATGTCATCCTTTATGGATTTGGCAAATATGTCTACAGTTCTCTATTAGACACTATGGACAAACTCAACTCAACGTTCTGTGATTCAAACTTAATCACTTTTAAATGTTCCTTATCGGATCATATATTATGTTAAGTTATCATCATGGTTTACTAAGAAGAACCTATGTCGCAACATAGTGGATAATGATCATCCTTTTCTTTCTTTCAACCATTGATGTTAAACTTAATACTATTCCTAAGTTGAGTTATTAAGGACTAGTTCCTTAATTAACTTCTATTCTGAAACCCTTTTCAGAATCCCTCAAGGAATACTACATAATATCATAATACACCTATTATCAACTTCTACTCCTTATAAATCATTATTTATTGGTACTTGTGCTTTTATTCTTAACATCCTTAAGAATCACTCTATAAGATCCCACTCAAAATATGTTCCTACATATTTGGGTATGAGTCAGTACTCTTACTCAAACTATGTTCCTACATATTTGAATTTGAGACTTATATTGCTCCCACTCAAAAATATGTCATTCACATATTGTTTTAGGAAGACTTTCATAGCTCCCACTCAATTTCATGCAAAATTGCATATACACACACTATTTTGAACAACTTCAAAATCTTTGATCAAATATCAAACTTAGAGATTTACTATGAGATACTAGTAATTCTACTAGTTTTAAATCCACTAGACATTAAGCACACATGAATCAAATTCATTTGAATTCGTCCAATACTTGACAAATTATGCTTTTGTCATTCACCCCCTTTTCCACAATGGATTTGCAGTCATTTGGGAAAATTCAAGTAACCCCTTTTCCTTGTGAGATTCATCAACAAATTGCTTTCTAATCTCAAGGGAATTATGCTTCTAGGATTTCTCATAATTCTAGTTTACCATTATTTGCTTAGTAGTTCGTAGGTATGTCATATTCCAAGAATCACAACAAATGATTCATAAATGTCTCCATACAAGATATGGATTACATTTTGAATCCTACTTCATGTAGTGAAAACACCAGTGGGGAAAACACAATGATCATTATCATTGATTTTTTCCTTTGTGAAGAGAATCGTTCAGGAACATTTTCCGTTGCGCTTCTCAACACTCTGATGCAGGGTTTTGAATCCCCATCGTGTTTGTCACTATCTTCCATTTGCTTCATAATCGAGAAATGTCACTGAGTGCGAACTTTCTCGAAAATGTACCAAAATCCAAGCAATACTAGTTTGCTTCCCTTTTGTTTTCGGCTATGGATTTCATATTCAAAGTTTCCAATGAATACTCTACAAGGACTTATTCTCTATTGTTTGGTTATATCGAATAACCCCAAAACTATTACGACGATCCATACTAGATATGGAGCCGCTTTCATGAATCCAGATGGTTCACTATATTTTCTAATTGAGTGCTAACTATTTCTAACTCATGGTCTCTACATCTACACTACAATGATTTATTTGGTGCCATCTATTCGCCCATTTTGATATCTAATATCACATTATGATGCTTTCCATTTTGACATTTCAAAACACTTTGCATTCCACAATTTATTTATGCCATTATTATAAAGTCAAATTTCATTACTATTGATCAAATCATAGTAATTAGATTCTCTTTTATATTTATACCCTTTGTTGATGAAGCACTTTGATCAAATCAAATAATTTCATGTTCATGTTTCCTTTGGTAAACTTATTTACACATTTAAACAATCATATAATGATAATTACCATTTTCGTTAAAACACAATACATCGAATATGTATTTACTTTTAACAATTCATTAAACATTTTGTGTTCAAGTTATTTTGCCGAACTTAGACATGATTTATATGTGACAAGAAATCGAATGTCTTTCACATATTATCATTATAACTTTGAATTTAAACAATGGTTTCATTCATTAATGAATATATCATTAAGTTGGGTATTTTAAGGCATTTCAATATTCTAAAAATGTTCATGCATTATTAATTAGTTTCAAACAACAAGGATAATACACATATAGTCAAACAAGATATGAACACAAATAGAAATCATTCATAAAAGTAGAACAACTGTTTGTTACAAACTCATATGAATAACCGTCTCATAGAGTGTGAGACACACTAAAGAAGTTCACAATCTTTTGATTACAATAATCATCCTAAAACATAAACTAAGTGATAAATATTGAGGGAGAGTGTCGTTGGCCATCATCATGCTCTCCATTAACACGCAACGTCACCTCCTCTCCAGCAAGCACCTCTCATGCAGAAGGACCTATTTTTAGTAAAACAGAACAAGTATCAAATATACTTAACACTGCAAATGTTTTTGCAATATTATAACTTTTATAAAATTGTATATCAAATATATACCTTTGTCATCGATGACCTGAGCGACAATGGGTTCAACCATCACATTCCTGAGATGTGATACGAACCTGTGGATTCCATTGATTCCGCGTCACCTCTGATAATGCAAGTCCTGACTTGTGCTTGGTAGCTTGGTGGCAGCGACCGCAACACAACGCCATTTGCAAAAGAGACCATCATCTAGCTATCCAGGAAGTATGCAGGCCTCATGTACACATCATGCATGCGCTCCAAGTGGTCATCAAGTGATGAGTTTTCTTCCATCTTAATGGAGAGGAAATCTCCCATCAACTCATGCTCCCATATGCGTGCTTGTTCCATGAAATGTGTCCTAAGCTGTAGCATTACCGTACGAGGGTTGACATCACCCACGAAAGGCCACAACTCGTCCACCATTCCGAAACGCATTGTAACTGAAATGAAGGAGGCCATCTCCTGACGCTGATAGCGGTCTTCCCGCTGCTCTGGGGTCTCTAGGTCAATGGGCTGATCCAAATCCATTCCGTCGAGTATGTAGTAGACCACGTCATTCTCACTAAGGAGAACATGGAGACGCGCAACCCATATAGAGAAGTTTGATCCATCTAATCTGAGCTTCTCTCCTTCTAACCAATCAATCGTCAATAGGAAAGGTGGCATCAGGGAGAAATTTTCTACATTTACAATTGCAAAAGGAATTTAGGCTAAGTTTATAATTAAATGAGTTAATAATAACCCCTATTATCCACATCTCCCCTGATCATCACGGCCATCAATGTGGGTTCAAGGGTGGACGCTAAACGTTGGTCACATCATTCATGCGACTCGTGCTCGATCTTTCGACCATCCGTGTTTTGAGGCCATGTCTGTACATGCTAGGCTCGCCAACTCAACCTTAGTGTATTCGCTGTGCAACATGTCTTACACCCACTATATGCGAACGTAGATATGTTTGACACCCGATCATCACGGCCTGCCTCATACTGAAGAACTTTCTTAGTGGTGCACACTAAGGGGGAACACAATCATTGGTAATTTTAACAGGGATCATCTTATTAGGCTACCATTGAGTATCTAATACTAGCACACAATAATATATACAAACAATAACCTTGAATGTAAATGCGATATGATATGGTCCTTCACGTCATGATCTCCATCCGTTGTCACCGGATTCCGGCGCCAGGGTTCTGGTGCCGTAGACACCAGGGTACCGGTGTCTTTCCGACATGGTAGTCCGTCTCCTCCATGACTATCTACTACTATGTAACATTAGGTAATCACTTTACCTTTGCCACAACCATATCACAAAGCAACGCCCCCTGCAAAACAAAGTTAGACGCCTCTACTTTATCTTTGCATATTTTACGTGGCTGAATGGGCTTTCACACAAGAGTCGTTCTTACCTACGAACTTTCAGCACAACGCTGATCAAGTAGTTGTCTCTACTACACCCCTTTCGGGGCCCTCCATTGCAAATGGTATACCAACTAATGCGAGAGAGACAGACACCCTCCTAAGCCACTTTATATGGTACAAGCCGTATGTCAAGCATGGACCAGTCTCGCGAATGAACGCGTAAAGTTGGTTGGGGGCTGCTTCATCAAGCATTACTGCGGTATACACAAGTACATGTGGGAGGGTAACAACTAAAAGATCAACGCCCACACGCTACATCTCGTGTGTTCTACCCGTACTAGCATTACTACGCATAGATCTAGCTCTGATACCACTGTAGGGGTTCCACGCATGAAAACAATAAATTTTACCTATCTATTAGTAATACAGTAACGGGAGGGGATTTTCGCGAACTTACCCTTGAAGACCGAAAAGCGTTGTCAACGCTCAGGAGAGCGTGGTTGATGTAGACGAGCCGAAGCCAACCTCAAGGTCGTGATGAAGTCCTTGCGCTCCTTTGCCTCCAATGACTTGAGTGCCACAAGTGTAACGCCTCGCGGGGAGTTACACACGTCTGGTGCCTGACGATGACTCCTGCTTCCCCAATCCAGCAGTAGTTGCGGAAGTAGGGCTCCTAGATCCGAATCCCGCAGCGCAACGGCGCTCCGCGGTGAAGATGTCTCTCATTCATGTAGTCCGAACTTTGGACCACTGTCATGAGAGAGATAGAGACAATATCAATTGGAGGTCTTCCCAAAAGTGAGAAGACCTTTATTGAATATTGTGTATATTTATCTGGTCAAATACCCCCACTATATATATGGGCAGGGGAGGTACTACCTCCCTCAATGTCCCGGTGTGGGACTAAAGGAGAGGAGGGGGAGGGGTAGCCGCCGGCCGGCCCTAGTAGGCCCCACGCAGGGGAGCTTGGCCCAGCCGGCCACCCCCTTGACCCTTCTCCCTCTCTCCTTTCTCTAATGGGCCCTCTCCCCTCCGGGAATTGGCCCATTAAGCCCTTTGACCTTTTAATTGATTTTATCTTTTATTAAATAATTATGAACAAATTATTAAATCAATATTTAACATTCATTCACATATTATTCAACCTTCGTGGCTATGGAACACCTTCCACCTCCACTCCGGACATCCTCCGGACTTACCGAAACCCTTCCAGTTTTCTCTCTACTATTCTTCGGTGATTCTTCTGATCCTATAAACACTATATAAGCATCATCAAACCCTTAAGTGTGATACCCTACGGTTCGGGAACACTCCAGACATGGTCGGGACACTCCCGGACCAATGATCGACAGAGGGACCTGGATGGCCATGTGACCCCTGTGCGTTCCACGAAGATCTTTCGTCGTTTGAACCGAGACAGTCATGTCTTATTCCCTTTGTCTCTCGATACTTGCATTGCCCGAGATCTGATCAATGACATCACCATGTCGTGTTCAATCTCGTTACCGAACAATGCTACTTGACTCGTTCCGACAAGTGATATCCATGTGATCAAATCACACGTTGTGTAGCTATTGGATATAACCTCTCCGAGTGGACCCTTGAGTATATTTCCGTCACGTGGACGGACAAATCCTGATCTTGACATATATTGCCTCTACGGTTTCCTCCGAGTACCTGAACACACCTTTATAACCACAGTATTACCAAGTGGCGCTTAATGCTATCAAAGCACTCTCGGGAGATAGTGATTGATATAGCCTCATGGTCTAAGGAATAGTCTACAGGGATCCATTTCTAATCATCGTAACTTGAACTTCGTGACATGATCGGGTCATGATGTTTAGGTTGGGTATTAGTTCATCATCTCATTTTCAGAATGAGTTGACTCCATTTCCAACTGGCATAAATGCCACATGATCAGGAAACATGATCATATATTGACTAATGAACCAGTAACTAGAGTTTCACTGGGAACCCCTGGTTGTTCATATATCACACATGTATTGATGTTTCCACTCAATACAGTTATAGCATGATATAAAACTTAATCATAAACTATATGAAATATGATAATAGTCCTTATTACTATTTGTCTCTAGGGCATATTTCCAACAGGTTTCCCCTTTACCTTCCTTCTCTTTGATCTCATTATTTCTCTAGTACCATTCGAAATTTAGGGTTCACTCTGTTAATTGGCCTCTGATTTTGTCTCTTTCAGTGATTGATCCTTGTTTAAGATGGGCCCTATTCTAAATGTTCTACAAAAATTTTAGTGTAAAGCTGGTGTGGTTTATTGGCCATGTCTTGTTTAAAACCCTTTAGACCCTATTTCTACTAAGCTCTATAGTTATTGCTGGCATTTTGGTTGCCTAGTACTACCTGACATGTATATATTGATACTACAGCTTCTAGCCTTGCCTTGTACTGGATTCAGCATTTGCTGGTCACTGGATAAGCTGATAGAGGAATACTGCTAAAATGATCCTTAGTGTAACATCTAGGAATTGATATGGCTTAATTGGTTTCATTTCCAGATCAAACTATTGTTGGTAAATATAAGCTGTTATTATGGTAGTGATATGTTTGAATGATTTCCTAGATTTCTCCCACTAGGAAAATGGTTTACTTAACTTTATGTGCTTACTAGCAGCAAATTAGTTACTCTTGTAATGGGTGATAGCTCATGTTAATTCCATAATTTGTCTTTGCTGGCTGTATCTTAACATCACATCTCATGATGCAAGATACATTGAGGCCTATATCCTATTTTTTTATGAATAAGAAACTACCAGACTTCTGTTAATGATTCCTAAATCTAAGATTTAGGAAGATGATTGAATTTTTTCTTAATGTAAGGCTGTTTATCTCTGTAAACAAAGCTTCTGTGGTGGAACATACCACTGTGGTGCCTTCCTAGGGAAGTGTGCACAGGGGTAAAGTGCTCTGATTGTTTACTCTATAAAATTAATGCCAAGGATATTTTAAGTTGAGGCTTTGATTTGGATAAGGACATGTGCCAATAGCGGCTTCCTTTTCTCTGACCATGCCACTATGATGATCTCTATTTATAAGCTAGGGAAATGATTTATCTTCTTAGAAGATGTTTCCTTGATATTTTTACTTGTTAATTAAACAAGTAGCATTTAGATATGGAATTCTCTTATTAGGAATTTATTCTTGTGAGTTTAGATCAATGTGAAGCCTCCATATAAATGGTACACAAGATCTATGGCTTGCAGGATGTGTTTTTCCTAAGCGAATACATATGCCAAACTTTTATGAATTGGATAATGTGATTTGCAAGCTCTTTGTGGAGCCTTGCCAGTGATACCTGGACTGAGGCAAGGTTATTTTGATAAGATGCTATTATTTCCCCTTTATACACCCCATGATGATCCTTGCATCCAGTTGCAGGCAGATCTGAGGGTTATTCCCTCCAGCACAACTTATTCCTAATATATATAATAAGAACAGATGCTAAGGAATGATTTTGGTGGTCAACCCTGAGGTTGCTGAGTTGTTGTTGCTGCTGTGCTGGTGTTGATCATGATCAGATCTTCCTGGTGATTTTATATAGCTTCTTTCATGGTAACATGGATCTCAGGATCCACTATGGCATGTTCTCCCTATCCATACTACTCCTTCTGAATGTATTGGATGTTCTACTGTTTCTCAGCTTGGCCTTGTTTCTCTACCCCTGGTTCTTCTCCTAGAGCTTGCTCTCCTTCAAGTAATCTTTGATGCTGGCTTGGTTGGTTGTGTGGATGAATCTAGTGTTGAACTGGTGAAAACCAGTGATATCTTGTGGTACTCTGGAGGTAGAGAGATATGGCTATGGAGAAACTGATGTTGGACAAGGTAGCTACGGCGGGCTCTTCCTTGTGCACTTCATGTGTTGGTTGTGGTGTTAACAACACATCAACATGCATGTGTTGTGTAAGATGCTTGCTTGGTTGCCCAGCTAAAGGACCAGATCAAGTAAAAGGAAGGATATTTTCCTGGTTTTGACTGTTCTTATTTACTTTCCAAGGTGAAACTTGCCGCACTTACTGTTTTGGTGAAATTTTCCCCATTTCTGTAAATGATGTTGTGCTGAGATAATTGATACACTAATAAGAATATATATTGTTTTTGGTGAAACTTGCCCTTGCTTAATAAAGCTCCATGATGTGACAAAATAGTGCAACACACTATTACTACTGACAACACTAATCCTAATCCCCTTCCTTTGTTTATTTTTGACTTATCTTGCAGGTACCAAGAAGGAATACATGAATATCAAGTCTAGATATAGGAATCTTAGTTTAGATTTTAATTACTGTAATTTTCTTATTCTTTTGTAAAAACCATGTAATACTTATATAATTCATTAAAGCATTTCTTTTTCTTTACATGTAATTATTCATCTCTGTAATGATTTCTAATATACTTGTATCCTTGAAATCTTTGTATTATTGAATAAGAAAATAATAAAGATTTCTACTTATTTGTATTTGTTTGAATTACTTTAATGTATTCAATTTACTTTATTACATTAACTTAATTGCATTTTACTTTTATTCTTTTATTGTAAAAGAACAATGTAATACTTCATGTATTCTTATTAATAAAGAATTATATTATATCATTATTATAATCATTTCTTTTTTACTTGGTTATAGTATTAGTTCCTAAATTTATAAATTCAACTTTGAATTGAATTTGGAAATTCAAAGTAAATTTCAAATTCTACCCCTCCAAGAACATAGATAATACCTAAAGGTCATGTCAAAATCTATCACACTCACAGAGATGGCTAATCTCTAATCCATCGAAGTAAGAGAGACTCTGATCGCTCTAGGATTTTAATTTGCGAAAAATTTATCCAGATTTTCAGATGCTAAATCTACCCTTCGTTTAGTCCTAAATGTTGGGATGTTACAATTGCATTCTTCATCACCACCATAGAACGTGAACATGTCCCATGACCTTAACAGCCAACAAAGCTTTAAAGCGCATCCTCTGAAACCAAACGATGGATCACATCACGGGTCACACGATCCTTTGTCCAACGACATGGATTTTGCCCAATGATGAAGTACTTCCTCTATTTCATAATATAAGAAGTTTTAACTTTGTGAAGTGGGTGTATCTAGGTCTCTTTAGTGTTAGGTTCTGAGTGAATCTACACACTAAAGAGGTCTAGATACACTCTTTTCACAAAGTAAAAACTTCTTATATTATGAAACGGAGGGAGCACTTGTTATGAGGTGTGGCGTTGTATCGGCACGTTGGGTCCCATTTTTTATGCATTCGGTACACCTTTCAAAGTGTATCCTAGAAAAGGAGACATTGTAACGATGGTACAATGGATTGACAGTACAAATGACCAAAATTGACATTAGGTAAGAGCATCTCTAACAATTACCTCATTTTGAGGCATGCCCCATAAAACTGTGAAATGAGGCACTTGGGGCTAAAAACAGCCACCCTATCCGGTTTTGCTGCCTCGTGTTTTTAGAGCACCGCCGCAGCATCGTGCTGCACATTTGGGGCACCACGGCTGCTGCCCCATTTTCAGTCTCCGGCTTCATGCAGCCCAACTGCCATTCGGCCTCTCCCTACCGTTGGATTTATGTCAGGTGTCCCATTTTATGCCAGCTGCTACATCGGAAACATTTTTGGTGCCTTAAAACCTTCTCTCTTCTGTCCTAAAAACATTCTCTCTCCTGCCCTATTATATGGCAGCTTTTAGAGATGCTCTAATGACAGACATGTTGTAGTAGTGTGGTTAGTGATGTGGGTGCTTTTAAACCTGCGTGGAACAAAGCCGTGCAGCGGTTCTGCGTTCTTCTCGTGGACGTACAGACTACAGACTAGGAAAATGATCCACGTCCCCCGGGGGATCGTACGCGATGCGTCCCCCGGGTCGAGCGACGGACGCGTGACCAAAGTCTCCGCACCTTATCTCTTTCCCAGAAGCTTATCTCTTTCCCCATGGAGAAAACCATGCCTGCTCTTCCCGATCCTCCCCCACCGATCTCCCCCACTGCGACCACTCCATGTTTCCCGCCGGCGGACACACCTAGCTCCTCCTTCCACCGGCCGAGTACGTTCCCCACTCCACCGAGCCTCCATCCGAAGCCCTCCAATCCATGTGCATGCGTAGCCGCACGCCACCCCGTCGGCCCGTCCCAATCTCCAGCAATTGCCGCTGCTGCCTCCTCGCCATAGATGGCGGTCGCCGCTGCTACATATGCGGAAGTTGTTGCTACGTACGTATGTCGCCGCCGCTACGAACTCCGGCCACCGCAGCTACAGACTCCGACCGCCGCCTGCTACACACGCCCGCTGCCGCTGCTATACACGCCGTCCGCCGCTGCTACACACGCATGTTGCCGCCTACTACACACGCCGCGGCCGCTGCTATACACGCCGTTCGCCGCTGCTACACACGCATGTTGCCGCCTACTACACACGTCCGCGGCCGCTGCTATACACGCCGGCCACCGCTGCTCCGCCGTTGCTACAAACGCATGTTGCGGCTGCTACATACTCCGACCGCCGCCTGCTACACACGCCGGTCGCCGCTGCTACACACGCCAGCGGCCGCTGCTATACACGCCGTCCGCCGTCGGCCACCGCTGCTACCTACTCCGACCGCCGTTGCTACACACACATGTTGCCGCTGCTACATACTCCGAACGCCGCCTGCTACACACGCCGGTCGCCGCCGCTACATACTCCGACCGCCGCTGCTACACACGCCGGCCACCGCTGCTACAACGGCCATGGCGGAAGCTGCAAGCGGGGGCCCTAATGCTTCCAGCGACGGGCGTGATTCACGGAGGAATGGCGGCACTCACGTGCAGTCGTGGTGCGGCGGAGGTGCTGCGACAGCAACAACAGGTATGGTCCTTCCGTGAGGAGCGATGCCGGCGACCGGTGCTTTGTGCCTTGGCTGTTGGGAAGGCGGTGCTCTGTGCGATGGCTATTGGGAGGAGAGAAGCAGAGAGACGAAAACTCATTTCCACCGGCGTCGGTACGTGCCGGCGTCCGATCCACCACACACGTTCTCACGAGCTCTTTAAGATTCGCGCAGCCGTTTTCTGAGGTTCCGTCTCCGTTAATCCCGCGCACCCCGTGGACCCCATACGCGCCTTTCCAACTGCCACGAACTCTTCAGCGCACCATTTTCCCCTTCCACTGTTTCGCCGTCGCCAATGTGCATCGCTTCGCCCTCCTCCCGCTGCGCCCGCGCCACCCGTCGAGATGCCGCCACGCCGGTCGAGTTCAGGGTACCGTGACATCCACACGCGCCCTACCGGCAACTACTATGCCGAAATCCGCATCGGCGACGAGTGCATCGGTCTTGGCATGTTCGAGACCACGCACAAGGCACAACGCGCGCACGACGTGGTGGCAGGGCGGCTCGGGCGTCCAGGTGCCCCGATGAACTTCCACGACGTGTGGACGCGCGAGCAAGCCGAGGCGCTCGCGCCCCGCCGCGCATCATCACCCAGGAGGAGCGCCCGACAACGCGCCCTCGAGCGTCGCCTTCCCATCAACCATGTTTCAAACAATGGAATCACCACTTCAAATATTTACAACCACTAAAACATGTTTGAAACATTTGAAACTACTAATACATGTTTCAATCAATTGAAACCACCACATAAGAAGAACCGGAACCACAAGACCAAGTTTTATTTCATTGAAACCATAAAACCATGTTTTAAACAATTGAAACAATCAATTCAAAAATTTGAAACAACTAAAACATGTTTCAAATATTTGAAACCACTAATACATGTTTGGAACAATTGAAACCACCGCATAAAAAGAACCTAAACCACAAGACCAAGTTTCGTTTAATTGAAACCTTAAAACCATGTTTAAAACAATTGAAACCACAAACTCAAACATTTGAAACCAGTCAAACATGTTTCAAATAATTGAAACCACTAATACATGTTTGAAACAATTGAAACCACCATTTCAAACATTTGAAACCACTAAACATGTTTGAAATATTTGAAACCACTAATACATGTTTCAAAGAATTGAAACCACCACATAAGAAGAACTTGAAACCACAAGATCGAGTTTCATTTAACCAAAACCACAAAACCATGTTTCAAACAATTGAAACCAAAACTCCAAACAGTTGAAACCACTAAACATGTTTGAAACATTTGAAACCACTAATACATATTTGAAACAATTGAAACCACCAAATAAGAAGAACCGGAACTACAAGACAAAGTTTGATTTAATTGAAATCATAGAACCATCTTTGAAACAATTGAAACCACCACTTCAAACATTTCAAAACCATTAAAACACGTTTAAAACATTTGAAACTACTAATACATGTTTGAAACAATTGAAACCACCATATAAGAAGAACCAGAACCACAAGACTAAGTTTAATTTAATTGAAACCACAAAACATGTTTCAAACAATTGAAACCACCATTTTAAATATTTAAAACCACTAAAACATATTTGAAGCATTTGAAACTACTAATACATGTTTGAAACAATTGAAACCACCATATAGAAAGAACCGGAACCACAAGACCAAGTTTAATTCTATTAAAACCACAAAACCATGTATTAAACAACTGAAACCACTAAAACATGTTTCAAACATTTGAAACCACAAATAAATATTTGAAACAATTGAAACCATCAGATAGAAAGAACCGGAACCACAAGACCAAGTTTCATTTAATTGAAACCACAAAACTATGTTTGAAACAATTGAAACCACCACTTCAAACATTTGAAACCACTAAAACATATTTGAAACATTTGAAACCACTAATACATGTTTGAAAGAATTGAAACCACCACATAATAAGAACCGGAGCCACAAGATCAAGTTTCATTTAACCGAAGCCACAAAACCATGTTTCAAACAATTGAAACCACCACTCCAAACATTTGAAACCACTAAAACATGTTTGAAACATTTAAAACTACTAATATATGTTTAAAACAATTGAAACCACCAAATAAGAAGAACCGGAACCACAAGACAAAGTTTGATTTAATTGAAATTACAGAACCATCTTTAAAATAATTGAAACCACCACTTCAAACATTTGAGACCACTAAAACATGTTTGAAACCTTTGAAACCACTAATACATGTTTGAAACAATTAAAACCACCACATAAGAAGAACCAGAATCATAAGATCAAGTTTAATTTAATTGAAACTACAAAACCATGTTTCAAACAATTGAAACCACCATTTCAAACATTTAAAACCACTAAAACATGTTTTAAACATTTGAAACCACTAACACATGTTTGAAACAATTGAAACCACCACATAGAAAGAACCGGAACCACAAGAACAAGTTTCATTTCATTAAAACCACAAAACCATGTTTTAAACAATTGAAACCACCAATTCAAAAAATTGAAACAACTAGAACATGTTTCAAACATTGGAAACCACTAATAAATGTTTGAAACAATTGAAACCACCACATAGAAAGAACCGGAAGCACAAGACCAAGTTTCATTTAATTGAAACCATAAAACCATGTTTGAAACAATTGAAACCACCACTTCAAACATTTGAAACCACTAAAACATGTTTAAAATATTTGGAACCACTAACACATGTTTGAAATAATTGAAACCACCACTTCGAACATTTGAAACCACTAAAACATGTTTGAAACATTTGAAACCACTAATACATGTTTGAAATAATTGAAACCACCACATAAGAAGAACCGAAACCACAAGACCAAGTTTCATTTAATTGAAACCATAAAACCATGTTTGAAACATTTGAAACCACCACTACAAAGAGTTGAAACCACTAAAACATGTTTCAAATATTTGGAGTCTCTAATACATGTTTGAATCAATTGAAACCACCACATGGAAAGAACCGGAACCACAAGACCAAGTTTCATTTAATTAAAACCACCAAACCATGTTTGAAACAATTGAAACCACCACTTCAAACATTTGAAACCACTAAAACATGTTTAAAATATTTGAAATCACTAATACATGTTTGAAACAATTGAAACCACCACATAGAAAGAACCGGAACCACAAGACCAAGTTTCATTTTATTGAAACCACAAAACCATGTTTGAAATAATTGAAACCTCCAATTGAAAAAATTGAAAACACTAAAACATGTTTCAAACATTTGAAACCAGTAATAAATGTTTGAAACAATTGAAACCGCCACATAGAAAGAACCGGAACCACAAGACCAAGTTTCATTTAATTAAAACCATAAAACCATATTTGAAACAATTGAAACCACTAAAACATGTTTAAAATATTTGAAACCACTAATACATGTTTAAAACAATTGAAATCACCACGTAAGAAAAACCGAAACCACAAGAAGATGTTTGAAACAATCGAAACCACCGCACAAGATTTTATTAACATTTGTTGTAATTTTAGTGTTGGCCGTGACAGTCCTCTTCGGTGACAAGGCGCTAAGGGGGCGAGGAACACCGCCTCCTCGAGGGACAGAACATCGGGGAAGTTGAGATCATGCCATGGACACCTCCATGGCTAAGTCCGACCTGTCATACGTGCCGATGGTAAAACGGAAACCGCTAGTGCGCAACTCGGCATAGAACGTCCCGTTGGGGTGCGAGCGTACGCCTCAGAAGTCCGACGGTCCACTTTGGTGCGGAGGCATCCCGAAGAGGCGCGGTGGCGCGTGGCAATCGAATGGAAGGTGGAGTGCGTAGCGAGTGAGGAGAGGAGAGGAATCTTCAGTTGCAGTTGAGCGGTGCGTGTGCGCATCCGGTTTACAGCGCGCGCCCGAAACGGTGCCCAAGTTTTGGCGTTCAGGATAGCGCAACAGCGCGCGGCAAAGTTTTTAGAGAGCGGGAAATTTTGGCGCGTCTACCGGAGAAGCGCGAGAGGCTATTCGCGCGCTAAACAGGAGTTTTTTATAGCGCACCCGTGGTATAGAGCGTCCGTTGAAAATGCTCTTAGAGTACTCTCTTTGTTCCGGTGTTTAGGTCCTAGTACTAAAAACTACTCTCTCCATCCAGAAATAACTAATTTAGTTTTTTTAAATTTAAATATATCTATACACTAAAATACGTCTAGATACGTTCGAATCTAGATAAAATCAATTATTTTTGGACGAAGAGACTATTTTTTCTGAATTACCACTGGAATAAGACCCCGCTTGTCTAATTAAGTCCCTCTAATTAATCGCTTCAGATTGACCCGTGCATGCCTTCCTGTCACACTGGATTAGTTAACGAGATTTTTGCTAAAGCTAGTAGAATTAAGGAGGGAGTAGTTTATGTTAAGAAGGGCCAAGCAATCAAGTAGATGCCGTGCGGCTGCCAGCGTACCAGCGAGAATACAGCGCACGTGGTGGGGTCCAGCCAAAAGTAAGGAATCTATGCAAACAGAAGTAGCAAACGGCGTCTACTCAGAAAAAAGAGGGCACGAATCTCGGGAAAACAATGGGGGGCTGATCGGACGTGGGCACGTACCGGCGCCGGTAGAATCGCCGGGTTCAACAGAGAGATACCTACTTGGACGCGTGGAGATTTTTTTCCTCTATCCTCCCGGACGCGGTGTGAAACAAGTCAACAGCGAATCTCGTACGTACATGCCACAGGGATCCAACGGTTCTAGAGGCGGGGGGATCGTTTGCATCGATCCCCCGGGGACGCTCAACATCGCCCTAAAGACTATCACAGACTTGGTAGATAAGGTACTGGGTGAGGCAGCTAATCTGAAATTTTGGTGCAATAAATAATTAGATCAAGTACTCTCCAAATTCATAATAAGTGTTGTTTATTTTGTACTAGATGGACGACACTTATTATGGACCGGAAGTAGTAGTATGTAAAAACAAATACCGGATAAATGAAGCAGATGGCAAAATTGTATGGGAGAAGACGGCGCAAGGCCAGCGAAATAGTCACATTCCTCGCACCAATTTCAGCCAAGTTTAGACAAACTTGAGATATCCTTTTTGAGACGGAGGGAGTACATGACACGCTCATGGAGCTACTTTAAACAAGACGGCAAAGCGCGTCGTTAGGAATAAAGAAAACCCGTTGATTCCCATGTTTCGCAAACTGTCAGCTGCGGGGAGACAGTCATATCGTGTTAGGACAGTATCTTCTAACAGCTCTAAGATCCCTAGAAATAGAGAGCTGTGGCTTCTCCTCTGGCTGACCGAATCAAGCGTTGCCATGTGTTGTCACTCCAAAATCTGAAGGGCTCGATGCTTCGCTCATTTTGCGTGCATACCGTGTTGTCAGGCTGCACCGCCCCTTCAACAGCTAAACGGTTATCTACCAACACCGGAAAATACGTGAGAACCTGCCCCTATGGCGGTTGACCTTCATGGTATGTATTCTCCTCGAGATCCCTCTTCTACTCCCGGTCTGGTCTCTCTCCCGCCATCGTCAGCGCCGGTGGTGCCGCGGGGGATTGTGAGGGAGGTCCACCTCTGTATAGTCTTCAAGGTTGTTCTGCCTTCTCCAATAAGATTGATCTAGGTTTTAGTGCCTTCTCCTTCCTCTGCCCATCCTGTCCATGACACCCGGGATGGTGGCCAACAGCAGCACCCTTGGCCTTAGATCAGTGGTCCGTCCGTCGATCTGGTGCATCCCCACACAACAGCTCCGCCCATCAAATGCATAGCAACCCCTGCTGCTGTTGTGCCTTAGAGGCGGCCATGCTGGTACCTCCTGTGGAGGTTCCTGTGTCGACTGACTGTAGCCCTCGACTTATGTCATGTCGGGCTGACGACACATGATTAGTTGCCGCTGTTCTTCAATGTGTCGCCGGAAAAAAATGTTTCTCATCTTGCGGTAGCAACGACGTCTGGTGGCGGTGATATGGAGCGTGCTGGTCCGAGGATGATTACCTTGCCACTTCAGGCTAAGTTACTTAATCAAAGCTTCCAAAACCTGAGTGTGGTGATGCGGATTTTTCTACACATGAAGAAGAGGGATTGTGCCCCTGTTCTTCACTTTTCTCCTCAATTTGATGGTGCTTCCAGAAATGTGTCATGTCCCAATAAAGATAGCCATGTGATGGAACTGATGCTTGTTTCTGCTGTTCGTCTTTTGTTTTGCTTCCCTTTGATCAAAATCCAGAAGCCGGTTGAATCTTAGGATACCCAGTTGTATGTTTTTCGGGTATGCTCACACACACAAACTAGGAGGCAGTGCCACCACATTACAGTCTATTGAATAGGCATATCACAAAAGCTATGGTTATCATTTGGCTTAGAGCTATCCAATCACAAGCATATAGTTAGCTCAACGAGATATAGAATATATTAGGTAGATGACTCATTGAGATGATAATATTCGATTGTGTTCTAAGTTCTTTCATTTAGTTTATTTCTAAATAGTTTTGTACTTGATTACTACAAAGAGAAGAGTGCCCAAGAGACACTAGGTTGTTGCACTTAGGTTTTTTAATATACATTCTGTTTTAGCCATAAGGTTTCTTATTTCAGCATTAGTAATTTTACATTACAGTTCAGATTTCCATTAAATTGTTCTATTTATTAGATGTTGTTCACTCCTAAATCGTTCCCAATTTGATCTACGATTGTGTCCAGCTATATTGAATTCATTTTTGGTTAATTTTGTTCACCTTCAATTGCTCGAGGGTTTTATACATTACATTACTTTGTTTAATAAACTTCTCGGCCATACCAATTGGAATTGTGGTTTAGCCATAAATATCACATAGTTGTTTAAGTTATTTGGCCGCAGACCTCTATATAATGCTTATGTAACCTACATGTTTGTACTTTTCGAAAACTTTGGTTTATAATTATAAGCTTCTAATTATAAGCTGCAGTATAGGTGGTTTCTAAGCTCACATATTTTTGCATAACCATCTGATCTTTATGTTCATTGAGAACACATACTGCTAGCTGATTGCTTGACATTTGAAGAGAAAGCGTCACACCTCCACAATGTTCAATAAACGAAAATCATATGTACTGCCATCCGAGAATTATCCCAGATCAAGTTTGAAATGCATAAACCACAAAACAATGAAAAACCGCCAGCTGCAAAGATTGGCACAGCAAAGCGTGCAGGGTCCTTCTAGTACATACTATGTCCGGAACCTAACTCAAAAAGCTACCGAGTGCAAAGTAATTAAGTACGCACGTATTTGCTGCATCGCCAGTTTAAAAGAGAGGAAACCAAAGGTAGTAGCCGTGTCGACCTTCCACTAGCAAAGGTAGTGTGGCATACGTGAGATCTGGAATTTGAATGCCGTAGCTGTCGGTTCAGTTTGAATGGCGTGACATCCTCTTTTCTTTCCATGGAAAACTGAGATCCTTTCCATTCCCATTCGAAAGTGTCCATTTTCTGAAACTAATAGTGCAATAGACTATTACATTCTTCCGAGGTGATTGGTAACATATATAGAAGGCATTGGGCACGCACGATAAACGCTGTACTATGGCTATACTACATGCGAGCTGACTAGGTCATGCTGGTAAAGGGAACAAACGATTGGTCTTGCTGCGGACATAAATTAAATGGGAGAACAAGAAAGGTAGTACGTGTATTGGTTTAACTGAGCTATGAAGTAAAACAAATTAATTCTGGTGGTGGAGTGGTGGTGCAGGGTGCACCGAGGTTGGCACGTAGCAACCCAGGCAGACAGGCGACAAGAACCCTCCATGTTCTTTTTTCTGTGAGACCCTTCTTAATCCGCCAGGTTCAGTCGCTGCGTCCTACAACGTGGATCGATCGATCCGCAAAGGTCACAGCGGCACAGCCGCACTCCCCACTCTTTTAGGGCTAATTTGGTTGCAAGGGGAAGATACTCAACCCACGAGGGGATTTCCCTGTGCATAGAGAGGAAATCAACATCAGAGTTTTTTCTAAGAAAGTCGTAACAATTTGAAGAAATTAATATTTCTATATTCTTATCTAGACATAAAATAATAATCAGCAATATTCAGAAAAAAGTTAGGAAACATGATTACACACACAAAATAATTAGAAAACCCAGAAACTCAACACAGACTGAGTCGCTAATTTTCTTTAAATAATACAATTTATTTAATAAATCCCACAAATAATACACGAATTTAAGAAATTGCGAATCTAGCGCGGCATCAGGAAATGAAGCCCCAACCAGTCCCCGTCGGTGTTTGAACTACCGACTAGACCTGTCGGTGTTTGAAGTACGCCGCGCTAGATTCGCAATTCCTTAAATTCATGTATTATTC
Source organism: Avena sativa (assembly GCA_916181665.1). NCBI lineage: Eukaryota > Viridiplantae > Streptophyta > Magnoliopsida > Poales > Poaceae > Avena > Avena sativa. Next base: position 130,297,810 of record OV702289.1, on the reverse strand, counting down.
GTGAAATTTGTTAAATAAATTGTATTATTTAAAAAAAATAGCGACTGAGTCACACAAACTACACAACACCGACAATAAATTAAGTGTGCTAATTATGTTTTAACATGGGAAATACTAATTAAAGTTACAAGACCAGCAATGACTAATATTATGCTGTATGAAAAATGCCATATTTGTGTCACCAATCCATGCAGAATTGTTCCTACCATTACACTACTAGGAAATAGCTTATAGGTAGACAAGATACTCTGTGGCGCATATGTAAAACAATGCGGCATAGATATTTATCAGTGGAGCACCGGAAAATATGCGCCACATTTCTCAGAACATGCGCCACAGAAGTAAGGTGGGACCCGCCAGCCGGGGTGGGACGATCCATGTTCTGTGGAGCAAATGAGATATGCGCCACAAAAGAGGCAACATCTGTGACGCATATCTCATTATGCGCCACAGAACGTGGAGGCCGGCCCCACCACGGAATATATTTCACCTACGATCTATGGCGCATTTGTGCATATGCGCCACAGATATGTTTGACTTCTGTGGCGCATATCCGGAGATGTGTCACAGAAACCTAAACCTAGGTCCCACCACTTTAACCTGCACCATATGTTCTGTGGCGCATATGGCCATATGCGCCACAGAAGTTTGAGCATCTGTGGCGCATTTCTGCCATATGCACCACAGATGAGGGCGTCCAGATCCATGTGAAAAAGGTGGCAAGCTCCCACCCTATCTATCCACCACCGCCCATTTCATATCTCTTCTTCCTTTCTACCTCCTCCCAGCTCGTCTTCCTCCTCCCTCTCGCCCCATGTTGCCCATAGTTTCTCCATTTTCTTGTAACTAAACCTACTTTAGTCCATAGATTGGTAAGTGGAAGCTTCCCTCCAACTTGTAGATCCAAAATTTCCTTACTTTTCTCTCTCATATGTTTATTTGTTTACTAATTTCCTCTCCACCAACTTGTAGATCTATTTGTCCACACTCTCTCATCGCGCGGTCTCGTCTCGCTATTATTGAGTCTACTAGGTGAGTACTTGGCCATGAACATGTAGGTGAAGCTTGTCACGCGGGCGGTGTGTGTGTGATGCATGGCGAGACGATGCTTGTGTGGTGCATGAATGTTTGCATTGGGAGGAAGTTTTTTGTTGCTTGCTTGTTGTTGTCCCGGCCGGTGTGGTGCATGGATGTTTGCCGAAATGTTGATTCATTTCCATTTCGGTAAATTTTTGCACTACCCGTATGTCCTAATTTTAGGAAAGGTCATGCCGAATTTTTCCGGCTAGCATTCATGCATGTGTGTGTGCATATGGTGTGGTTCTAACGTATACTCTCTGTTTTGACCGCTCAGGCAACCATGGTCCTCACGATAAGCGAAGGTCGAATTTCTAGGTACAAGAAAGATGCGAGGGAGGACATGATTCTGAACAACAAGACCATGATAAGATGTCCATGTCGAACATGCAAACTCCAGTGCTGGATCGACCCTGATTCTGGACAATTGGAGGGTCACCTGCTCAGGCGCGGTTTCATGCACGACCTCAATGAGGCGCCTGCAGGACATGGTGGTCACGAAGACGTGGGCGGGCGAGAAGATGAAGAAAATCTACCGGGCATGATCATCATGACGAAGGAGATGCCGGCGGGCATGATCATCATGACGTGGCGGGCATGATCAACATGGAGAAGGAAATGGCGATGAGAATGATCATCATGAAGAAGGAGAAGACGCGAACACACAGACACTGCTAACTTCGGCCTTGCAGGACCCTCATGTTCAAGAACTGCTCCTCAAGGAGACGAGCAACGACAAAACTGCAGCCAGAGAGAAAGCCAAGCTGGCCCAAATGGAGGTAGACGGGATGACTCCATTGTATCCTGGGTGTCGCCCCGAGGATACACGTTTGAGTTTAACGCTCAAGGCCCTGGAGATGAAGGCCGAACACAAATGGACCGATGTGAGCTTCAACGCGAACATGGAATACTGGCATGACCGACTTCCTAAGGGGAACACATTGCCAACAAGTATCGAGGAGGCCAAGAAAATAGTGTGCCCTCTCGACCTACCACACATTAAATACCACGTATGCATCAATGATAGCGCACTTTATCAGAATGAGTGCGCGGATAGAACCACATGTCCGGTGTGCGGCCAAGGACGGTACAAGAGAGGGAACAAGAAAGTTCCTCGAAAAGTGGTATGGTACTTTCCTATCACCCCCATCTGCAGTGATATTTCGTAGATCCTAAGGAAGCAAAGCTCATGCAATGGCACGCGAAAAGAGAGAAACACGAAGATGATCCAGAGAAGGGCAAGATCCTGACACACCCTTTAGACGCTAGCTAGTGGAATGCATTAGACATCGAGTTCGAAGAGTTCAGGGGCGATGCAAGGAACGTCAGGCTGGGTATGAGCACCGATGGACTCAATCCTTTTGGAAACCAGAGTAGCACGCATAGCACCTGGCCCGTGTTTGTATGACCGTACAACCTCCCCCGTGGCTATGCACAAAGCAAAGGTACGTACACATGAGCATCCTTATTCAGGGGCCGAAACAACCAGGTATCGATATGCATCTGTATCTCGGGTTGTCGAGAGAGGAGTTAGCCAGCTTGTGGGAGATGCCGTCCTGTACGTGGGACGCCTACACTAAAGAATATTTCCATTTGAGAGCCGCGTTGCTCACGACGGTGCAGGACTATCCTGGTTACGCATATGTATCGGTCCAGGTGAACCACGGATACAATGCATGCGTCAAGTGCATGGATGAGACACCGCATCTCCAGCTACCAAGGGATCCTGGGTCTTCGAAAACCATGTTCCAAGGTACTCGAAAGTGGCTCCGCATGGATCACCTGTGGAGAAAACGTGGTGACCTGTTCAATGGTAAGGACGAGCTCGAAAGAGCCCCGCATTCGAGGAGCGGTGAAGACATCGAGGACCTTTTGAATAATTGGGTAGATTGCCCTACACCGGGAAAAAACGACCGAGGACAAAGCCGCTGCTGGGTGTATAGAAAGCAAGGTCTTTTTTCTGGGACCTGCCGTATTGGAAGGTCCTCCACACTCCCCATAGCCTCGATGTAATGCACATCACGAAGAACGATATCGAGAGTCTGCTTGGCACTCTACTAAACATGCCGGAGAGGACCAAGGATGGGTCGAAAGCAAGAAAGGACCTTAAATTGCTTGGCATCAAGAAAGATCTTCAGTACCCTGATAGTGATGATGATGGTGATGATGATGATGATCATACGGAAGGGACTCAAGGTCGTCGCAAAAGAGTTAAGAAGAATGAGGTGGTGCTTCGTGCTGCCTGCTTCACTCTGAGTCTGGAGGAGCTCGAGCAGTTTTTAGGTGCCTCCTAGGAGTGAAAGTTCCTCACGGTTACTCGGGGAATATAAGCAGATATTTGGATGTGGCGAAGAAGAGGTTCAGCAGCATGAAGTCTCATGACTGTCACGTGCTGATGACACAGATACTCCCCATTGCGATCCGCGGGATAATGGACGAGCATGTCCGTGAGACACTGGTTGGCCTCTGTAACTTTTTCGACATCATATCTAGGAAGTCGATCGGTGTGAAGCAGCTCGATAGGCTACAGGAAGAGATCGTGATGATACTATGCGAGCTTGAGATTTACTTCCCGCCCGCATTCTTCGACACCATGGTGCATCTGCTTGTACATGTCATGGACGACATCATCCAACTCGGGCCAACATTCCTGCACAACATGATGCCATTTGAAAGGCTAAACGGTGTCATCAAAGGATTCGTTCACAACAGGTCCCGTCCAGATGGAAGCATAGCCAAGGGCTTTCTGATCTACGAGTGCATCTCCTTCTGCTAGAATTATCTAACCACCGAGAACGAGGATGTTGGAATACCCACCAAGAAGCACCTCGGCAGGCTCGGTGGATATGGTCACCGCGAGGGCTGCCGCTCACTGCATGTCGGCATTGATGGTCGACGCACCGAATTTGACAGGGCACACCGAGTCGCGCTACAACACATTGAAGTGGTTGGCCCTTGGGTCAAAGAGCACAAAAGCTTAATCGAGCAGGAGTACGTCGACTAGGGCCGGCGAGGAAGAAGGGAGACGTAACCAGAGAGCACAACTCCAGCTTCATGGGCTGGTTCAAGAAAAGACAACTAGACAATCCCCCACAGACGCCTTCTACGGAAGATCAAAAACTCATATTCTCCTTGTCACAGGGCCCAGGGCACAACCTAAGGACCTATCAGTCATACGACATAAACGGTTATAGATTCTACACTGAGGAAAAGGATAGGAATAGCGAATATCAAAACTCAGGAGTAACTATGTTATCCTTCGCCGATGACGAGACTACTATCATGGAAAGATTCTACGAAAGCATCATGGAGATATGGGAGCTCGACTATTATGGAGAGATCGTACCGATGTTCCGTGTTAGATGGGCCAAGAACGTGGAAAAAGAAGGCCGGTGTTTCACCACAATGGTTATACCAGATGCCAAATTGACGAAGAACGCCTCCGCAAGAGCCTTGGGTACTCGCTAGCCAAGTTGATCAATGTTTTTTTATTACTAACCCGTCAAAGCCCAATCGTGTTGTAGTTAGGAGGGGCAAGAGGAGCATCATCGGAATGGAAGGAGCCGCCAACGAGCAAAACTTCGACAAAAACGGTGACCCGAAGATCGAAGAGGAATTCGACAAGTACTTCGACATGCCTACTACTACTAAAGTAAGAAGGAAGACCACACTACGTACTAAAGGTTTTCCATTCACAAGAAGAAATCTCAAAGTGCACGGGCTAAAGTATTCAACCGTGACGAAAAAGGGCAAGAAGATTGTGAAGAGACGCTAGCAATTGTGTGACTTTTTGGTGTATTAATTCATGTGGCTATAATGTGATATTAGTGTGGGTATTAGTTAGAGACTAAAACATATAATGTGATATTCGTGTGGGTATACAAATTCACATTTGTGTGTGACAAGCACACACACACACATATATATATATATATATGATTCGGGAGTTTTTTTGAATAAATATGCATATATGTATATGTTCTTGCTTTTTTTGAATAAATATGCATATGTGTGTAACTAAAAATATTTAAAAAAAAATAAAAAAAAGTGTGAGACAGCCAGGATTCGAACCTGGCTGCCCCAGGTGAGAGCGAGCAAGCAAGACCACTAGGACAAGTATCGGATCTTGTCATACTATGACGCCGCACTTTTTTGTACTATGTCCAAAAGTTCTATGGCGCATTCCCACAGAATGCGCCACAAAAGTTGGAACTTCTGTGGCGCATTCTGTGGGAATGCGCCACAGAACTTTGACACTTAGCCAAATGAACGCCATAGAATCTCCCCCTAATGCCCCCTTCTTTATCTCTCGATCCAACCTTTATGTTGTTGCCCGCACGCAAACCCTAGCGCCGCCCTCATCGCTGGAGCCCTAGCCACCACCACGCCGGACCCCTAGCAGCCCGTGGAGGAGGAGCCGCCCGACGAACCCGTGGAGGAGAAGCCACCAGAGGAGGAGCCGCCCTACAGCCCGTGGAGGAGGATTCGCCCTGCAGCCCGTGGAGGAGGAGGAGCTTGTCCGCAACAGGAGGAGGAGGAGAAGGGCACCTCGCTGAGCCACCGCCGCGCCGGAGCCTGCCACCCTTGTCGTTGTCGACCACCGCAGCGAGAATATCATTTTGCAGCCCGAAAGTTGGGGTGTATAGGCAACACGGTACCCAAGTTTCCTGAAATCAACCGGGATGACTACAGTTGGTGTGCCAAATACCCAGAGGGTCTTTTTCGACACGAATTCAACTTTACGTTTCAATATAAAAAATCAGGCTAACGGCCGTCAAGTTGGGCCCCCCTGTCAGTTCTTGCCGTTATGTCGCTCCCGTCGCTTAGGTGGGCTGGCTGTCACGTAGGCTTGCAGCGTTGGCACAGTGGATAGGACAACACCCCTGCCCACCCCCTACCCAGTGTATTGACGTGACAAAACAGGGCACATGTATCGGTGTTATATTTATTTTTTGTTTACTCAGAAGCTGGAACGGCCACCGCCACACGTCTCTCCTTGGACTTCCGTCCCAATCGTTAACCACTACCTTAAAAGCGCATTGACGGTTCAACCGCTCCCCTACCTCGCAGAAACTACTCTTCTTCTTCCTGTCATCTATCTTCTTCCCGTCTTCTCCTTGCCGCCATGGAAGATCTACGTACTCTAGAGACAAGCTTCACTACCCATGACAATAAGAAGATAGACGTTGTCTACACCAACTAGGAGGAGACAGTGGTGCGTGTCCTGAGGATGTACGAGGGTTGTCTTGGGATAGACGAGGACAAGTTTGTGGGATTGGACCTCGAGTACACCCCGGAGCACCCATATGAAGGGAGTGAAGTCGCCGTTGTTCAACTGGCCATGCGGAAACACGTCCTCGTCTACCACCTCTCCCGGTTTGTAGATCTGCTCTCTGTAGCTAACCGCTTTTAGGGTTTTCTCCTCTTGTTCTTTCTCCACTTGCTCATCTTGCAACTACTGGATTTTATTTAGGACCAAATAAATTAGGGTTTGCCTATGTCTCAATCGACTGAGATTTTCTTTAGTCTCAATCACCTAAGAAAAGTGCAACTGTAGTTAAAAGAAATGTGCAACTCGTTCAGTCGACTGAGAAATAGCAAAACCGAATAAATTATGACAAGACAATGTTGAGAGTCTTGATCTTGCATTTACTAAACTTTTCAAAATTATATTGAGATGATGATCTTGCATTGACAAAATATTTGTAGTTACAAATTTTGGTGATGACAAACTACATACTTTCAGGACTGATAGGAAATGTACGGCGCTGCGCCAGTTTCTTGTAGAAAAGGGAATTGTTTTCTACACTATCGACACAACAACTGGTTTTTCGAAATTTTATCAAGAGTAAATTATAATTCCTGCGCACAACTGGATCAATATTCAGCGTCTTGTCAAGATCCTGGGGGGCTCAAGGAAGGATGGAATGGCATCACTCGCAACTAGAATCCTCGATGAGTCGTACGTCAAAATGAAGAAAGATTTCCCTACGGATAGGCACGATTTCTGGGACGAGTGGCCGTTGTCTGATATAAACCTGAAATATGCAGCCATAGATGCTTACGTGACCTACCAGCTGTACAAGAAGATCCATTTTTTTCTATGTTACCTTGTGTTTTGCCCTATTTGCAAGAGGGAAGACGAGCTTAGGGGAGCCCTCTGTAGAAAATGCAGAATAGCTGAGTTTGAAGCTGCATATGCAAAGGAAATGGCTGCATCTGAAGCAGCTGACAGAGAGGCTGTAGAAGCAGCTGAAAGAGAGCTTGCAGCTGAAGCAGAAGTAGCTGACAGAGAGGCTGCAGCTGAAGGAGCAAACAGAGAGGCAGCATCTTCTAGCGGCAACAATCAGGCATGTGATGCACCGCTAATTGTGTCGCAGGATGCTGAAGATAGGGAAGCCAAGTCAGATCCCAGGTGGGACGAACTTGCATTTCGTGAGCTGTGGAGGGCCAATAATGTAAGATCCACCTGAAATGATCGCAGTTGGTCGCCTAGGAACGATGGCAAGCGCATCAAGTGGTCTGTTGAGAAGTGAATCAAATTTTACTTCTCAGTGTTATGTTTCTGTTTTGTGGAACTCAGTTAGCTTGTCAAGATGGCTAGCGCCTCAAGTGAGAGTAGTAAAATAAATTTAACCCTCTTTGTGTTATGTTTATGTATATGTCTTGTAGCTTGTCAAGATGGTAGCTTGTTAACTGACAGTTTGAAAGAGTGCCCTTTTCCTCTCTCGCTAAACAAATATGTTTCATTTTGCCCAAATTGGTAGCAAATCTAGAGAAGATTCTCACTTCGATAATTCGTTCCCTTTTGGACCCCTTTTTGCCTCCGATCAGGTAGCAAATCTAGAGCAGCAAATCACACCAGGCAGAATACATTCATTCAGAAAACAAAACAAATGTAGATATAGTTCTGCGCAGCTAAATAGGATATAGCGATAGAATGTAAGTTGCTTAACGAGGTTCGATGCATTCAGCCAGAAGTAGGATATAGCTAGAAAGAAGCTGCTTAGCAGCAGCAGCAGCCGCCACAGCTGCCGGCACATCCTGCAAGCGCCCGCGCCTCCTCCTCCTTCCTCCGGCGCTTCCTCCACTTCTGGCTGCCCAGTCCCTTGATCTTGGGGGCCTTGGGCCTGATTGGAGGCATGCGACCCTCTTTGATGATCACCCGCTGGAGGTTTTGGAGGTGAATGCCGAGAGCCCGGTGTTCAGCGATGTAGGCGTTGATGTTCACGGTCTCGCGCTTGCCGCCTTTGTGTATGCCGGAGCCCGTGGCCTCTGCATGCTTCAGTAAGGTGTCCAAGTCGGTGCCGCCGGCGTGACTCTTAAGCAGTAGGTGATCCCCTTGCAGAAGGGGCAGCTGTAGTCTCCGCGCCTGAGGAAGGCGTCGTACTGGCTGGCCCGCAGCCTCCTCAGCACCTGACGAGCCTTGGTGTGAATGGACTCGTCATCGCTGCAGACGTTGCTACCGGAAACCTATTGGAAGAAAAGGAAAATGGGGGAATAGATGATGTAAGAAGATCGAGCAATCGAAATGCGAACAAGTGAATCCTAATAAACCAAGATCTAGCATCCAACGATGGGAACGGTAGAAGAACCACTGGAGGAGAGAAAACCCTAGTTACCTCCGACCATGGGTCGTCGATGCCGGTGTCATAGGGGTTTAGCGGAGTGATGTACTTATCTAGATCGTAGGTGCCCAAGAAGTGCTTGATCTGCTTGTGACCGATGGGGGGCTCCTCGCCGGTGGGGGGCTCCTCTTCGGCGGCTTCGTCAGTAGCTGGGACGGGGGCCTGGACGGGAACGGCGGCTTCCATCGATGCCTCGACTGGGGCCTGGACAGGGACGTCGGCTGCTTTCAACGCTTCGAGGGGGACCGGCGAGGATACGGGGGCCTCCTCGTCGGCGGACACGGAGGCGACGATGGCCACCTTATCCTCCTCTGCCATCGCCATCGCGGATGGGGTATTCTCCGGAGTTTGCGGGTGCTGGTGGGACAGTGGAGAGGGTTGCGTGAGCATAGTGAGCGAGAGTGAGAGTGGGTGTGCGGAGAGGGGCTCTATAGTTAAGGTGGATGGAAGCAAGGCACGTTTTGTTGCACCACCGTGCAACGCGCCACGCAGTCTACTGCACCGTGCACCGCGACACGCGCACGGTACGTCATGTTTTTTTCCCGGGCCATGCATGACAGTTCTGTATTGAGCCGCATGAAAAGGACGCACACACAATTTGTATGTACGAAGTTTGACACGGCCCTAAAATTGGCGATAGTTAAAAGTGGAAATGTAGAGGGGGAGGTAGGTGGCTGTACAGCGAGATTTGTGGGGTTGTGATAGATCGGGTAAAGGGATGTGTTGATGGCTGCGAGTGACTCGATGAAGCCGGAGACGTTAGGTCTCGTCGAGCTTAGCTGTTCGGCCTCCGGCTAGCGCGTGCAAGCTTCTTACGGTGGGCCCTAGATAGAAGTGAGATTGAGAGTCGCTGCGTAAAAAATGGGATGTGTCTTATTAAAATCAAGTGGCAATAAATTGCAGTTGTCCATCGACGACCGTGCACTCGATGACGCATGTGTTGTGGTGTAGTAGTAGTAGTAGGCTTTTCAGACTTGATTAAACGTGACATGACCGCTCGATGACTTTTTCCATGGACGGCATCGTGTTCCTTCTTGTAGAGGGAGATGTCAAGATGGGGCCTCGTCAAGATGGTAGCTCGTTAACTGGCAGTTTGAAAGAGTACCCTTTTCCTCTCTCGCTAAACAGATATGTTTCATTTTGCCCAAATTGGTAGCAAATCTAGAGAAGATTCTCTGTTCGATAATTTGTTCCCTTTTGGACCTCTTTTTGCCTCCGATCAGGTAGCAAATCTAGAGCAGCAAATCACACCAGGCAGAATACATTCATTTAGAAAACAAAACAAATGTAGATATAGCTGTGCCCAGCTAAATAGGATATAGCGATAGAAAGTAGGTTGCTTAACGAGGTTTGATGCATTCAGCCAGAAATAGGATGCAAGCAAAATATAGAAAATCAAAAGAAGCTGCTTAGCAACAACAGCCGTCGCAGCAGCAGGTACATTCAGGGAGACATCCGACCCGTTCATTCGCCAGCGCCTCCACCTCCCTCCGGCGCCTCCGCCTCCCTCCGGCACCTCCTCCACTTCTTGCTGCCCAGTCCCTTGATCCTGGGGGGCTTGGGCCTAATTGGAGGAATGCGACCCTCTTTGATGGCCAACCGCGAGAGGTTTCGGAGGTGAATGCCGAGAGCCCGGTGTTCAGAAATGTAGGCGTTGATTTTCACGGTCTCGCGCTCGCCGCCTTTTTTGATGCCGGAGCCCGTGGCCTCTGCATGCTTCATTAAGGACATGAAGTTGGTGCCGCCGGCGAGAGTCACACAGCAGAAGTTGATCCCCTTGTGGAAGGGGCAGCGCCAGGGGCCGCCCCTGAAGAAGGCGTCGTACTGGCCGGCCCGCAGCCTCCTCAGCACCTGACGAGTCTTGGTGTGTATGGACACGTCATCGCTGCAGACGTTGCTGCCGGAAACCTATTGGAAGAAAATGAAATGGGGGAGTAGATGATGTAAGAAGATCGAGCAATTGAAATGCGAACAAGCGAATCCTAATAAACCAAGATCTAGCATCCAACAATGGGAACGGTAGAATAACCAGGGGAGGGGAGCAAACCCTAGTTACCTCCGACCATGGGTCGTCGATGCCGATGTCATAGGGGTTTAGTGGAGCGATGTACTTATCTGGATCGTAGGTGCCCAAGAAGTTCTTGATATGCTTGTGACCGGCGGGGGCCTCCTCGCCGGCGAGGGGCTCCTCTTCGGCGGCTCCGTCGGTAGTGGGGATGGGGGCCTGGACGAGAACCGCGGCTGCCATCGATGCCTCGACTAGGGCCTGGACAGGGACGACGGCTGCTTTCAACGCGTCAAGGGGGACCGGCGAGGAGACGGGGGCCTCCTCGCCGGTGGCCACGGAGGCGACGATGGCCACCTTATCCTCCTCGGCTATCGCCGGTGCGGACGGGGTATTCTCGTGAGTTTGCGGATGCTGGTGGGACAGTGGAGAGGGTTACGTGGGGATAGTGAGCGAGAGTGGGAGTGGGTGTCCGAAGAGGGGCTCTATAGTTAAGGTGGATGGAAGCAAGGCACGTTTCATTGCACCACCGTGTAACGCGCCGTGCAGTCCACTGCACCGTGCACCGCGACACGTGCACGGTACGTCATGTTTTTTTCCCGGGCCATGCATGGCAGTTCTGTATTGAGCCGCATGCAAAGGGCGCATACACAATTTCTATGTACGAAGTTTGACACGGCCCTAAAATTGGCGATTGAGAGCCACTGCGTAAAAAATGGGATATGTCTTATTAAAATCAAGTGGCAATAAATTGCAGCTGTCCATCGACGACCGTGCACTCGATGACGCATGTGTTGTGGGGTAGTAGTAGTAGTAGTAGGCTTTTCAGACTTTATTAAACATGACATGACCGCTCGACGACTTTTTCCATGGACGGCATCGTGTTCCTTCTTGTAGAAGTCTCGCTGAGGGAGACGTCCGTGCTGTCTCACGCTGTACTGCGAAGGGCACGACGTGTGCAACGATCATAGTTGGATCGCACAGAATCAACGGTTGGTGCGCACAATCTGTGTGACAACTGTGACAACCAATCAGGGAGTAGCAGACTGGGTGAGCACATGTTTGTGCTTCTACGAAAGATAGAGAGAGGGGGCAAAACTGAGTAGTACCACATAAAACCAAGGGCAAAACTAAGTAGTATAAAAATGGAAAGTTAGTGTCTTGTACAATGAAATACATCGTGGTATACATCAAATTATGCCAAGATAGATCCACCAGTGTCATTGCATGTGTGTTCTTCCCACAGACCACACATGGATCCACCAGTGGCATTGCATGTGTGTCCTTCTCACAAACCACAAATGGATCCACCAGTGTCATTGCATGTGTGTCCTTCTCACAGAGCACATATGGATCCACCAGTGTCATTGCATGCCTGTTCTTCTCACAAACGATATCAAGAACCACACCAAGTGTCATTGCATGTGTGTTCTTCTCATTAACCACACATGGATCCACCAGTGTCATTGCATGTCTGTGATACATTGCAAATGTATCTATAATTTTTGATGTTCCATGCTTGGTTTTATCTAATTTCTTATGTTTTGTCAACACTTTGGAGTAATTTTCATATGATTTCTTGGACTAACCTATTAACAAGTTACCACAGTGCCAGTTGCCTGTTTTCTGCTGTTTTTGGTTCCAGGAAAGTCAGAAAATGAATATTCTCGGAATTGGACGGGACAAAAGCCAAAGTTCCTATTTTTCCCGGAGACTCACGGAGCCAGAATACGAGACGGAGAGGGGCCACAGGGTGGCCACACCACCCCTAGGCGCAGGTCCCCCTTGGCCATGCCACCAGGTGGTGTGGGCCACCTGGCCGGCCACCGACCTTGCCTACTTCGCCTATAAGAGCCTCCCGATACCAAAACCCTAGATAGTCAATCAGAAATCCACGAAAAGTTCCGCAGCGCCACCGCCACCGAAGGGGAGATTCGGGGGACAGAAAGTCTCTATTCCGGCACCCTGCCGGGACGGGGAAGTGCCCCCGGAGCCATCTCCATCGATCTCCACCGCTATCTCCATCACCATTGCTGATTCCCATGATGAGGAGGGAGTAGTTCTCTCTCTCGAGGCTAAGGGTTCTACCGGTAGCTATGTGTTCATCTCTCTCTATGCATGATCTTATTGAGATCATGAGCTTGTAATCTATAGATCTACCTTGCTACTCAAGTGCTTTAATAGATCTTTGCTCTCCCCATGTGTGTGAAAGTGACAGCGTGCACACCATGGTGGCACTTAGGCTAGAGATTACAAATACTTGTTATGAGTTATATTTGGAGTTGGATGTCTTTATGAAATTGTGGTGTTTGTTGGAACCATCTAGTGCTCAAGGTGACAGTGTGGGGTTTTCTAGATGGGAAAGGCTTACTTTGAGGTGTGCTGTTATAGCCCTACCATCGATTAGAGTGTTCAACCGGAGAGTAGTTAAGAGTAGTATCATGAAGAGAATATATTTATATGAGAGTGTTCACTAGTGAAAGTATGATCCCTAGGCCTTGTTTCTAAGCATTGAAACACCGTTTGCTATTAGATCTGTTACATGTTTGCTTGCTTCCATCTTTATTTCAATTTGCCTTTAGTCTATTCCACGCCTTCAAGCTATTTTCTATCACCGTTACCACTTATAATTATCTATACCACTTGTATTTCACTATCTCTTCGCCGAACTAGTGCACCTATACACCTGACAAGTGTATTGGGTGTGTTGGGGACACAAGAGACTTCTTGTATCTTGATTGCAGGGTTGCTTGAGAGGGAATACCTTTGACCACTTCTTCCCTGAGTTCGATAAACCTTGGATGATCCACTTAAGGGAAAACTTGCTGCTATTCTACAAACCTCTGCACTTGTAGGCCCAACAACTGTCTACAAGAATAGAAGTGCATAGACATCAAGCTATTTTCTGGCGCCGTTGCCGGGGAGGTAAGGTAAAAGGTATTCACACCGGAGGATTAAAGAAGAAGAACCTCCCACGACAAACGCCTATTTTCTGGCGCCGTTGCCGGGGAGGTAAGGTAAAAGGTACTCATATCCTCCGGTGTGAGTGCTCGAAGTTATTTCCTTTAGTATCTGCAATTTTGTCTTTTTGTTTCTTTTTTTCACTAGTTAGGCTTAATGGAAAACAACAACAAAATTAGAGAGCTTTATAGTATTTATCTTGAGTTAGGACATGAAGTGTTTGAAGAAAAATTAAAAAACCTATGTAACTTTATTTGCATGCTAATAGCAATGTTGTTAGTATGAATTCTTTGGACACCATTATTGCTAATGCTATGGAAAAGTCTAAGCTTGGGAAAGCTAGTTTTTTTGAAAATGATCTTTTTAGTCCCCCAAGCATGGAGGAGAAAATTTACTTTGATGATACTATGCCTCCAATATATGATGATTACAATGATGAGTATGATATTTTCAGTCCACCTACTATTGAGGAGAAAACTAATTATGATTACAATATGCCTCCTATATTTGATGATTATGGTGATGAGAATAATAATGATAGCTATTTTGTTGAATTTGTTTCCACTACAATTAATAAGAATGACTATGTTTATGCGGGGAGTATTAATTCTTTTATGCATGTGGCTCATGATAAGAATGTTTCTTGTGATAGTTATATTGTTACTTTTATTCATGATGCTACTGAAAGTTATTATGAGAGAGGAAAACATGGTTTTATGTGTCTCAACAATATTAAGTTTCCCCTCTTTATGTTGAAAATTTTGAAGTTGCACTTGTTTTGCTCTCCTAAGATTGTTGCTTTGTGCTTTCATGATTTGTTTATTTACAAGATTCCTATGCATAGGAAGTGGGTTAGACTTAAATGTGTTTTTAATTTGCTTCTTGATGCTCTCTTTTACTTCAATTCATATTTCTTATGTGAGCATCTTCTCAAACTATCATGCCTAACTTAAAGGCGTTAAAGAAAAGTACTTATTGGGAGATAACCCAAAAGTTTTAGATGAGTCTTGGAAGTTATTACTTCAGTAATAACCGCTCCTTATCCTTTTTATTTGCTTTTTGTGCCAAGAGTAACCTCTAATGAGAGAGAAGTAATGATTAGGAAAGTTGCTGTCCCAAAACAGATTTATGTGCTTCACCGTAAAAATTCGTGTAAAATCTCTGTATGTCTGTTTGAGGCGTCAATTTTTGTGCTTCTGCCCCAGGTTGTTACCTAACTTTCGTTAGTTCAACACTTTTCGATTTGAGCAACAGAAGGCTTTGAAAAAATTCGTCTTTACCTGCTGGTCTGTTTTGACAGATTTCTGCCATTTTCTGCATTTGCTGCTTGTTGGTTCCTCTTTAAGTTCTTTTGGGGAATTGAGCTTTCTGAGGGAAATGCTTCAGTAGCTAGTGTTCTAATTGAAGTTTTATTGGTGTTGAAACTGAACCCAAATACCTATTATCTTGAGTGCACTAATGTTGCTAATAAAGATTGTGTGAAGTTTTGTATGAAGAAAAATTTCAGATGTATGGAGAGAATGATGTAATGAGATGAAGGATGGACTAAAGCTCAAGCTTGGGGATGCCACGCGTGTAACCCCAAGAAATATCCAAGAAGTACAAGCGTCAAAGCTTGGGGATGCCCAAGGCATCCCCCTCTTCATCAATAAAAATCCCAGGTTTCTTCCAAACACTTCATTTTTATTGTTTCATTCATAGTTGTGTTGTTCTTGGAGCATCTTCTTTTTTGTTTTCGTTTTTAGTTTGCGTGGTTTGCTGAATAAATTGGTTGGACCTCCTCTTTCATGCATTGGTTTTCAAATAGTTTGGTTTGGATTGGAAAAGAGTAGGAAAGCTCATGCTTAAGTGGTAAAGAGAGCTTGTTTTTGACTGTGGCCTATGCTTTGTCATGCCATGCTTGATATTGTTTTGGATTTATGCTTAGTATTCTTTGTTGTAGCATGACTTGTTATAAACAATTGAGATTGCTTAATGTGCCTTGGATGAATCATGCATTGTTTTAGCATATTAAACCATAGTATTATGGTATTCTCCTTTGATGCTTTATTTGGGTTGACTTGGCGCATGCTCACACCATGTTATGACTATCTCAAGTCACCTTAGCCTTTATGATCCTTTAGTTTTCAACTTGTAGTATCACTTTATGCTTTGATCAATGATGTTTTGTCGCTCTGCATGATTATGGCCATTATTGCTCTCTTAGTTTGTTGCTCCCAGTCTTTTGCTAGCCTCCACAACCAAGTATGAGTTCCACTCATGCATCCAACTCCCTAAACCAAGTTATTCCAAAGAGTCCACCATACTTACCTACTAACTTATGCTATTCCAACTATATTCATGCTTTTGTTTACCTTCCAAATTAAACTTGTTATGAGAAAACTAGTGATTAAAGCTCTCACGAACTTGATGGCACACTTTACTTTTCTTGCCCTTAATAAACTTGAACCATTGTGTCGTCTATGTTGTATATGCTTGCACTTATTTGTTGGGGATTAGCAGAACCATGCTGTCATGGGGAACGCTTTCAACATTGCACGAGTACTTTGTACCTAGTTGATATCATGCTCTTTTGTATATGGATGTCGTCGGTGTAAAATGAAAGGGGAGCTTGTAAGTCCATGGAGTTATGAATATGTGTTAGAGAAACGCCTGGGCCACTGGTCTAATCCATGCTGACATGGTGGAAACCTGCAGCGTAACCATAATGAGCTGTCTATGAAGCATTCTTCTTATAAAAAGGAGTCCTATATTGAGAAAAAAAGAGAAAAAGAAAAAAAGAGATTATGAAAAGAGGAAAGAGAGAAAAAAGCACCATATTCCCATGGTAAATAAGAAGATTGCTGAGATGCTCGTTGTCTGCTTGCCTTGTCATTTTTATATGGGGATTCTTCCGTATCATCGGGCAAGGGGTACCCCGTTGGCGGTTCTCTATGATACACATGTACTTACGATGAAAAGAACTTACCGGTGACTAAATTTGAGTAGCATGAGGAGCGGCCCTCGTATGCAAGGGACATGAGATTTCTAACATATACTTCGTCAAGCATATACACCATAGTTTGTTCACTTGAACCTTAATCACTTCAAGATGCTTATGATAGGGGCAATGAGAGCTGAAAGCTATAAGTACCATAGTTTTTGGAAGCTCTTTATGAGACTTTAATCCCTACTTCCTTCTACGAAGGCCTTTCTTCCACTTATATATTGAGTCTCCACCTTCTATCTTTATGCACCTACTTTGAGAGCATAGTGGCCATTCTTAGTTCTATGTGCATTGTCCCAAGACTAGTTGATTGATGCATAGCTTGATATTGCTTGTTTTAAACTATTTGTATCTAGTCACCCTTATGAACTTTGAAGGTGTCCTATGCATTTATATTTGCTACTCTATGAGGGACAAGCTGAATACTATTATGCTATGTTTTCTTTATGTGAAACAAACAAACGTCTTGCAAAGCATTGTTATTCATGAATCTTTTGTTTGTGTCTTTTCATGTTGCATCATAGTTTCTTTGTTTTATTGCTAGAACTTTGTCTCTCATGTTATGGTTGAAGTACTATGCTCCCAGCTTTGAATGTTTTACAAATACTTTGATCAAGTCTTTGATGGTGCATGTCACCTCAAAAAATATTCTTTCTTTTTATCACTTACCTACTCGAGGACGAGAAGGAGTTAAGCTTGGGGATGTTGATACATTGCAAATGTATCTATAAGTTTTGATGTTCCATGCTTGGTTTTATCTAATTTCTTATGTTTTGTCCACACTTTGGAGTACTTTTCATATGATTTCTTGGACTAACCTATTAACAAGATGCCACAGTGCCAGTTGCCTGTTTTCTGCTCTTTTTGGTTCCAGGAAAGTCAGAAAATGAATATTCTCGGAATTGGACGGGACAAAAGCCAAAGTTCCTATTTTCCCGGAGACTCACGGAGCCAGAATACGAGACGGAGAGGGGCCACAGGGTGGCCACACCACCCCTAGGCGCGGGTCCCCCTTGGCCACGCCACCAGGTAGTGTGGGCCCCCTGGCCAGCCACCGACCTTGCCTCCTTCGCCTATAAGAGCCTCCCGATACCAAAACCCTAGATAGTCAATTAGAAATCAACGAAAAGTTCCGCAGCGCCGCCGCCACTGAAGGGGAGTTTCGGGGGACAGAAAGTCTCTGTTCCGGCACCCTGCCGGGACGGGGAAGTGCCCCCGGAGCCATCTCCATCGATCTCCACCGCCATCTCCATCACCATTGCTGATTCCCATGGTGAGGAGGGAGTAGTTCTCTCTCGAGGCTAAGGGTTCTACTAGTAGCTATGTGTTCATCTCTCTCTCTATGCATGATCTTATTGAGATCATGAGTTTGTAATCTATAGACCTACCTTGCTACTCAAGTGCTTTAATAGATCTCTGCTCTCCCCATGTGTGTGAAAGTGACATCATGCACACCATGGTGGCACTTAGGCTAGAGATTACAAATACTTATTATGAGTTATATTTGGAGTTGGATGTCTTTATGAAATTGTGGTGTTTGTTGGAACCATCTAGTACTCAAGGTGACAGTGTGGGGTTTTCTAGATGGGAAAGGCTTACTTTGAGGTGTGCTGTTATAGCCCTACCATTGATTAGAGTGTTCAACCGGAGATTAGTTAAGAGTAGTATCATGAAGAGAATATATTTATATGAGAGTGTTCACTAGTGAAAGTATGATCCCTAGGCCTTGTTTCTAAGCATTGAACCACCGTTTGCTATTAGATCCGTTACATGTTTGCTTCCTTCCATCTTTATTTCAGTTTGCCTTTAGTCTATTCCACGCCTTCAAGCTATTTTCTATCACCGTTACCACTTGTAATTATCTATACCACTTGTATTTCACTATCTCTTCACCGAACTAGTGCACCTATACACCTGACAAGTGTATTGGGTGTGTTGGGGACACAAGAGACTTCCTGTATCTTGATTGCAGGGTTGCTTGAGAGGGAATACCTTTGACCACTTCCTCCCTGAGTTCGATAAACCTTGGGTGATCCACTTAAGGGAAAACTTGCTGCTGTTCTACAAACCTCTACACTTGGAGACCCAACAACTGTCTACAAGAATAGAAGTGCGTGGACATCAGTCTGCTCTTTCATGAACCACAGTTAGAGTCATTGCATGTCTGTTCTTTTCACAAACCACATATGGATCCACCGGTGTCATCGCATGTCTGCTCTTTTCGTGAACCACAGATGGATCCACCAGTGCCATTGCATGTGTGTTATTCTGATTAACCACACATGGATCCACCAGTGTTATTGCATGTCTGCTCTTTTCATCAACCACAGTTAGAGTCATTGCATGTGTGTTCCTCTCATAGACCACACATGGATCCACCGGTGCCATCGCATGTCTGCTCTTTTCATGAACCACAGTTAGAGTCATTGCATGTGTGTTCTTCTCATGAACCACAGCTAGAGTCATTGCATGTGTGTTCTTCTCACAAACCATATCATGAACCACACCCAGTGTCACTGCATGTGTTTTCTTCTCATTAACCACACATGGATCCACCAGTGTCATTGCATGTTTGCTCTTTCATGAACCACAGTTAGAGTCATTGCATGTCTTTTCTTTTTACAAACCTCATATGGATCCACCGGTGTCATCGCATGTCTACTCATTTCATGAACCACAGTTAGAGTCATTGCATGTGTGTTCTTCTCATGAACCACATCTAGAGTCATTGCATGTGTGTTCTTCACACAAACCATATCATGAACCAACCCAGTGTCATTGCATGTGTGTTCTTCTCATTAACCACACATGGATCCACCAGTGTCATTGCATGTCTGCTCTTTTCATGAACCACAGTTAGAGTCATTGCATGTCTGTTCTTTTAACAAACCACATATGGATCCACCGGTGTCATCGCATGTCTGCTCTTTTCATGAACCACAGTTAGAGTCATTGCATGTCTGTTCCTCTCACAGACCACACATGGATCCACCGGTGTCATCGCATGTCTGCTCTTTTCATGAACCACAGTTAGAGTCATTGCATGTGTGTTCTTCTCATGAACCACAGCTAGAGTTATTGCATGGGTGTTCTTCTCACAAACCATATCATGAACCACACCCAGTATCATTGCATGTGTGTTCTTCTCATTAACCACACATGGATCCACCAGTGTCATTGCATGTCTCTCTTTTCATGAACCACAGTTGGAGTCATTGCATGTTTGTTCCTTTCACAAACCACATATCACTAGTGTCCACTACTAGGAAAACGGCTATAGGTAATCAGCACATCCGTGGCTCACATGGTTGAAGTGCCCCACGGCTAAAACAGGCGTGGCTCACCTGTGGGCAGTGCCTTACTAATAACTAGAACAACTGTGGCGCACATGACTATAGTGCGCCACAGATGTGTGTGGGCCAGGGCCCTGTTGGCCGCACGCCAAACATCTGTAGCGCACTATAGTCATGTGCGCCATGGTTGTTAGGGTCATCTGTGGCGGACATGGGGCTGGTGCGCTACGCCTAAGCGCATGCCCCCCTCTGCTCTGAAACGGCCACAAACTTCTGTGGCGCACTCGGCCTAGTGCGCCACAGGGAGTAGGAGCATCTGTGGCGCACATGGCATAGTGCGCCACAGATGTTTGTACTCCCTGTGGCGCACTAGGGCCGTGTGCGCCATGGATGTGTCGATTTCTTTAGGACAGCACTTTATGTGCACATGTGTGACCACATCCACCACCCCACACTTCACTTTCCCCTTCTTCTTCCTCCTTAGATCTAGTCGGGATCTTCTCCTTCCCACCTCAATTTCTTCACACATTCACCATTTTTAGCATGTAAAACTTTCTTTGGATGTTACATAAGTAATAGAGGAGGTCTCCTGTCTCTCATCTATCCTTCTCCGGTCGACGCGCGCACCTCTCCTTTCCATCTTTCTCGCGATCGGTAAGTTGTCCATGTAAGGATGTGTTCATGTGTATATGGATGATGCTGTGCTCATATGTATGTAGATGATCGATGCTCATGATGTGTGTATGTGGAAAGGATCGATGGTCATATGTGTGTGTATATGGAGAGTATCGATGATGCTCATGCATGTGTGTATGGAGAGGATAATGATATGTTCATGTGTGTATGGATCGGTCTCTCTCTCTCTCTCTCTTGTGTTTGTATGTGAACAAGTTGCCATTTGTTTTGACAAAATGTTGATTCGTTTCCATTTTGGCAAGACTTTGGCATTTCGCAAAGGTCCTAATTTTAGGACAGGTCATGCCGAAATTTTCTATCGACCATTGCATGCATGCATTCATTATGTGGTTCTAATAGACTTCAAAATTGTACCGTGTACATCATGCAGGCAAAAATGGTCCGCATAATGAGCGAAGGCATTGTGGCTAGATTTTTGAAATGTGCGACGGCCGACATGATACGAAATAACAAGACAGATATAAGATGTCCGTGCAGAAGATGCAAACTCAACTGGGTGATCGACCCAGATTCCGGGAATCTGCAGGCGCACCTGCTCCGCCATGGTTTCATGGATGGATACACTCGTTGGATAAGCGATGACGTAGATGATGGAGACGGTGAAGAAGGTGGCCAACATGACGATGATCATCATCACGGCGAGAACGAGCGAGATGATGAAGAGTCTCCTGGAGATGGTGAAGGTGCGGAAGCAGACCGGGATGATGATGATCTAGATGCCGGAGGAGCAGACGACGATGGAACAACGTCAGGTTGGGTGCGGGACCCTTATGAGCAAGAGCTGCTTCTCAAGCAGACGAGTAACACCAGGGCTGCCGCTAGAGAGAAAGCCAAGCTTGCGCAACTTGAGAAAGACGCGGTTACTCCATTGTATGAAGGATGCAAGCCCGATGATACCCGGTTGAATGTAACGCTCAAGGCTATGGAGATGAAGGCAAAGCACAAATTGAGCGACGCAAGCTTCGACGATATGATGGCATTCTGGCACGATCGTCTCCCGGAGGGGAACACATGTCCAACTAGTATCGAGGATGCCAAGAAAATCGTCTGTCCTCTCGATCTACCGCACATTAGATATCACGTATGCATCAACGATTGCATCATTTATCGGGGCGAGGACACGGAGAAAACCACATGTCCGGTGTGCGGCGTGAGTCGATACAAGAAAGGGAAGAAAGCACCTCGAAAAGTGGTATGGTACTTTCCTATCACTCCTCGTCTGCAGCGCTATTTCGCGGACCCTAAGGAAGCGAAGCTCATGTGATGGCATGCGGAAAGGAAGAAGCCAGGAGATGATGATGACCCCGAAAAGGATGAGCTGCTGACGCACCCTTCAGATGCTAGCCAGTGGAAAGCATTGGACCTCGAATTCCCAGAATTGGGTGGAGATTCGAGGAACATCAGGCTTGGTGCGAGCACCGATGGACTCAATCCGTTCGGTATCCAGAGCAGCACGCACAACACTTGGCCCATGTTTGTATGGATGTACAACCTCCCTCCATGGTTGTGCATGAAGAAGAAGTACATACAAATGAGTATGCTAATTCAAGGGCCGAAACAACCTGGTACCGACATCAATCTGTATCTCGGGCTGTTGAAAGAGGAGCTAGCCACGTTATGGGAATCTGGAGCCAATACTTACGACGCCGTCGCACAAGATTATTTCACTATGAGAGCCGCGTTGGTCACTACGGTGCAAGACTATCTAGGTTGCGGGTATATCTCAGGGCAGGTTATCCAAGGATTCTGCACATGCGTTAGGTGCATGGATAACACAAGCTATCTCCAACTAGAGAAAGATCCAGGGTCATCGAAAACCGTGTTCATGGCGCACCGGAGGTGGCTCGGCAAGAATGATCCATGCAGAAAACGTGGAGACCTGTCCGATGGCAAATCAGAGACCCGAGGAATCCCAGAGCGTAGGAGCAGCGAAGAAGTGGAAGAGTTGCTGAAAAACTGGAAAGATTGTCCTAAGCCTGGAAAGAAGCGAAAGAGGCAACAACAAGACAAGCCGCTGATGAAGGTATGGAAAACTGGAAGGTATGAAGCATAGCCAAGGGCTTTCTGGCCGAAGAGTGCATCTCTTTCTGCACAAATTATCTAGACATCGAGAACCCTGTCGGTCTTCCCGTCAACAGACACCTTGGCAAGCTCGACGGATCTGGTCACCGAGAGGGTCGTCGCATACTGCATGCAGACTTCGATTTTCGACGCGCAGACTTTGATCGAGCAAACCTCGTCGCGCTACAGCATTTAGAACTGGTCGATCCTTGGGTACATAAGCACAAAAGGTTAATCGAGAAGAAGTACAGTGACCGGGGCATACAGAGGACGCAGGGAGAAATAATCAAAGAGCACAACTTAGATTTCACGCGTTGGTTTAGGCAGACGCTCCTTGATAATCCCCCGCGCTCGCATTCTTCTGACACGGAAAAGATCATATTCACCTTGTCGCAGGGACCGATGCAAAACCTGGTGACCTATCAGGCGTATGATATCAACGGCTACACATTCTACACGGAGGAAAAGGACAACAAGTGTGATTATCAGAACTTAGGCATAACGTCGGAATTCTACACCGATGACAACGTAAAGGAAAGATTCTACGGAAGAATCGAGGAGATCTGGGAGCTCGACTACTATGGAGAAAAGGTGCCGATGTTCCGTGTCAGATGGGCAAAGAGCGTCGAAAGAGAAGACCGGTATTTCACAACCATGGTTATACCCGAAGCAGCCAAATCCAAGGCCGCCGGTGCAAACGTGGCCGCGAAAAATGAACCGTGGGTACTGGCTACCAAAGTGGACCAATGTTTTTTCATTATCGACCCGACAAAGCCTAGCCGTGTTGTCGTGAGGAGAGGAAAAAGAAACATCATCGGAATGGATGGAGTCGCCAACGAGCAAGACTTCGACCAGTACGGCGATCCAAAGATTGAAGATGACGACGACTACGATGCAGCAACATACATCACAAGAAGAAAAAGGACAACCCTACCCAAAAAAGGTAGCCCGTTCGAAAGAAGAAACATTAAAGTGCCGGGGCTAAATTATTTAACCGCGACAAAGAAGGGAAAAAAGATTGTAAAACGCTAGCTCAAAAAATATTGTAAAACGCGTGGTCGAAAAAGATTGTAATATTAATGGACAAATTATTATGAAATTTAGTTATACTTTGAATCACCACTTTTATGACATATATCACCACTTTTGGGAATTTTTGGAATATTTAAAAGTATTTTAAAAACAAAACAAAACTTGTATGGCATATATCACCACTTATGGGCATTTTTTGGAACATTTAAAAGTATTTTTAAAATAAAAATAAAAAAGTGGAGCACCAGGATTCGAACCTGGGTGCTCATAGTTTAGAATAGAGCTAAGGGGCAGAACCAGTGGGATAAGAGAGTACTAGTGTTAACTAGTGGGGTGGCCGCCCTCTTATCTAGTAGTCTAACCCACATAGGCGTAGCGCACCCTGGCCAAGTGCGCTACGGTTATCCGTAGCGCACTTCGCCAGGGTGCGCTACGCCTATGTGGGTTGGACTAGTCAACCGCGCGTGCCACGTCGACCCGCCTCTCTCATCCCCGCATCTCACAGACACCGCCACCGCCACACTGCGCTCTCGATCCGCCACCGCCGCCCTGTGCTGTCGATCCACCACCGTCGCGCTGCGCTCTCGAGGAGGAGGAGGATCTCGTGCCGCTTGTGGAGGAGGAGGATCTCGCGCCGCTCGAGGAGGTGGAGGCCACCGTCGTCCGCCCGCCGTTGTCCGCCCGTCAGAGGTGAGAGTCGCCCCTCCCCTGTCTCTCCCTCTCTCCCTCTCTCTCCCTCCGTCCCTCTCTCCCTCTGTATGGTGGCCTCGGACACGCCAGATTCACCTCTCCCCTGTCTCTCCCTCTCTCTCTCCCTCTGTCCCTTTCTCTCCCTCTGTATGGTGGCCTCGGACACGCCGGAGTCGCCCCTCCCCTGTCTCTCCCTCTCTCTCCCTCTGTCCCTCTCTCTCCCTCTGTCCCTCTCTCTCCCCCTGTCTCCAGCAGTTAGGGTTCATGGTTCATGGTTCATGGTTCTGGTTCATCTCTGTTACCATTACCAGAGACTAGGAGTATGAACTAGAAGGAAGTTAGGGTTCATGGTTCATCTCTGTTACCATTACCAGAGACTAGGGTTCATGGTTCACAACTCCCAAGTTCTGTTACCATTAGAAATAGTATTTGCAAGTATCAGGAGAAGGAGGCATCATCAACAAGTCCAGATAATTATAGGCATGTACTAGTCCATATAATTATAGGCATGCCAACTTTCTATGATTTACTTCTATTTATGTGTAGGGGATGTTTCTTGCAAATCACTTGATCACCCAAATACATGGGCTATGGTCCAGCATGGTGTATATGTTTTATTAAGGATTTTCTATTGGCTGTGATGTACTTGTGTGACTTACAAATAGATTTTGGATGCATTTAATTGTTGTCTATCAAATGTGTATTACTACAGCAACCCTACTCTCATAAATTGATCAAAAACATATCTTGCTCACTTACTTGGCTAGCAAATGGTGCAAAGGCTGAGGTTTTATCTTGAGTCAAAGACATACTAAGGTGGTTATCCTTAGCTGATCATAATCTAGGTAGAATGATTGTAGAGATGAAATGATTTCTAGATTGGTGGCTAGGAAGATGATTAGATTCATTTAATTGATCTCTGCTGCATAATAAAATGGGTATAGTGTCTGGCTCTAGTGAGATCTAATGCACTGGTTGTTGTTGTGGTGCCTCTACCTAGAGTGTGCACAGCACCAGCTGGGTAGCATGGCTTACTGTTGTGTTACAGCTGACTGGAAATATTTCCCAGGCCAAGGATGCATAGACTGAGGCTATAAGCACATATTATCTTATGTAAATAAGGTGACCTTATCAATGATTCCTAAACTATTTGTCTAGGAAGATGATTAGATTCATTTAATTGATCTCTGCTGCATAATGAAATGGGTATAGTGTCTGGCTCTAGTGAGATCTAATGCACTGGTTGTTGTTGTGGTGCCTCTACCTAGAGTGTGCACAGCACCAGCTGGGTAGCATGGCTTACTGTTGTGTTACAGCTGACTGGAAATATTTCCCAGGCCAAGGATGCATAGACTGAGGCTATAAGCACATATTATCTTATGTAAATAAGGTGACCTTATCAATGATTCCTAAACTATTTGTCTAGGAAGATGATTAGATTCATTTAATTTATCTCTGCTGCATAATGAAATGGGTATAGTGTTTGGCTCTAGTGAGATCTAATGCACTGGTTGTTGTTGTGGTGCCTCTACCTAGAGTGTGCACAACACCAGCTAGGTAGCATGGCTTACTGTTGTGTTACAGCTGACTGGAAATATTTCCCAGGCCAAGGATGCATAGACTGAGGCTATAAGCACATATTATCTTATGTAAATAAGGTGACCTTATCAATGATTCCTAAACTATTTGTCTAGGAAGATGATTTATGTGATATTTGTACTTGCTTGCAGATGAGCTTAAAATATGTCTTTAGATGATGAGATGATTTAGTTAATTATAGTGGCCTTATTAGTTATCAGATTGCTACTGTGGAACCTTATTAACGGGTGCACAACAGCATGACCATAGTGAATATGATCTTCTACTACTTTGACTAATGTAACTGGTCAAAGGTCATTTGTTCTTGATGATTTATGTGTGTAACTGGTTCCAGCCTATGATGCAAAGGCTGAGGCACAAGATTTAAATAAGAACAGATGCTTGAGTGCTCCAAAGCTCTATGATGAGCCTTGCATAGAATTTCTATGCAAGACTGAGAGCTTCCCCTTTTAAAAAATCGTTTCATAATAGAACAGATGCTATGATTGATCATAGGAATGGATATTTACCTAGTATTGCACAAGTTGCTGAAATGTGTTGTGGATGTGTTTCGAATTGATTAGCTTGCTATCCTAGTTTTTATACTTGAGCTACTGATCCTGCCTGGCTTAATACTGGATCTACTATTTCTTGTTGATGATGCCTCCTTCTCCTGATACTTGTATATGACCAGCTACTCCTTCTCCTGATAATCTGACCATATTTGCTAGTGCTGATCTAAAATGCTCCTAGTTTAAAATGCTCCTGGTTTGAAAATACATGGTGAAAACTTGCTGTCATATAATCTGACCATGTTTGCTGTCATATTTGATGTCATATAAGTTATTTGTTGTCATATAAGTTACTTGTTGTCATATAAACTTGTATTTGCTTGCTGTCATATAATGACAGGTGCTATAATCTGCATGTATTTGCTTGCTATCATCAATGACAGGTGATATAATCTATGGTGATATAATTGTAGCACTTGAAATTGTGATTGTGCTTGTATGAGGCACTTTATTATGTCATGTATGCAGGTTCTTGTATGAAATGAGTCCCGATTTTTGCCGGAATGTTGATTAACTTCCGTTTCGGCAGAAATCAGGCACTACTAGTTTAAGAAAATTAGCAAAGGTCATGCCGGATTTTTCCGTGCATTTAACCAATTATTTGTTTTTTATTAGTGCAAAGATGTGTGACAACGACGAGGCTGGATGTTCTAAGAGCATCAGCGCTGAAGGAGAACTCAGACCTCCGAATAAACAATTGACATTCTGGGAGGCGGCCCAGCGTCTAGAAGACGATGAAGAATACCATCCCCAGGAGAGCGAGGATGATGAGATGGAAGACGCGGAGGAAGAAGCCGAAGGAACGGCGGACGATGAAACCACTGATGGCGGCGAGGGCACAGGGAGTGGTAGCAACCCTCCTAAGAAGAAGAAGAAGAAGAAGAAGAAGAAGCCGAAGGACCGGCGCCCGAACACGGTCGGCACGGTCAGGGAGGAAATTACCGAAGTGAGCCCATCAGGGGTTCCTTTGGAGCCCGCCCTTGTCGTCAAAGGGTACGGTGGGAAAGTGGCGGCGATCACCCGGACAACCATCTCGATCAACACCGAGAATCTCCGGCATAAAGATAATGGCCACTTGCGCACACTCCTCTTTGAGAAGCTGCACGCAAGATACAAGTTCCCCGCTAAGTATCAGAACACAAATTATCATGGGAACGAAGTAAAAAAATCCGCCCTCACAAAGATGAGCACCGCCCTGGCCAACTGGAGAACCCGGATAAAGAAGAAGATCTATAAAGAAGGCAAAAGTCTCGAGGAGATCCAGAAGATTGACCCGCAGATCACCGAAGATCAGTTCCGAGAGTTCAAGGAGAGGTGTGAATCCGAAAGAGCCCTGGCCAATAGTAATCGGGGAAAGGCGCTGCAGGCGATGAATATAGGTCATCACCATCTCGGATCTGGTGGATACAGAACCGCGGAGGCCAAATGGAATAAGGAGGACGAAGAGTATAGATCCAAGGGGATAGAAAACCCCTTTGCTAAATTCGAACCCGGGCAGGTTCGAAACTTCATCAGGGCCCATTACCATGTGGACCCAAAAACCAAACAACTCACCGCGGATCCTGCGGTGAAGGAATTCGAGGAAATTGTGGTAAGTATAATCTAATTACCGCGGATCAACACGATTGCAATCTAATCGATGATCTAAATGATTCACTGTTACTTCTTCTGCAGGAGGAGGAAATTGTTGCTAGTCATGGATCCCAGGGTTCCTCATCCCAGGGGTCGACGGCGGCCACCCGGTGGGATAACCCTTTTAACAGGGCGATGAACTGGGCCAAGAAAATAGAGCCGGTTACGAAGAAGCTGTCGTCGGCTGGCCGTCTGGCCGGCCTCGGGGGTAAGAATTGGGTGGATCATTTTGGTCCACCGCCGAGGACGCATGTGGCGCCGTCGGGAAGGAGCGAGGAGGAAAACCGAGAGGTTCAAGAACTTAAGGCACAAGTGGCGCGGATCCCGCAGATCGTCCAAGACAACGTGGCAATCACCCTCACGTCCTTCCTGCCTACCTTAGTGGAGTCAATAGCGAACTAGAGTGCGGGTGGTCGAGTAGGGCCGTGCCCGATTCCAAGCATGGTCAGCAGCCACTCGAACAACGCGGCGCCGACGAATCAGGCGAACTACGTGTTCGTGACTCCGCCAGCTAGCACCGTGGCGCCGCAAGTGTTGGTGACTCCCCCTGCCATCACCGCGGCGCCGGAGTACATGTTGGTGCCCCCCTGCCATCGTCGCGGCGGCACCGGAGCTCCAAGCACCCGTCGGTAGGGAGAATACACCGGCGGCCAGCACCGCGCCATCAAGCAGCCCTTCCGTCTCTTGCACGCCCGTCGCCGTATGCGGTGCGTCGACATTAGCCGATCTCGACGCCATCACGGTAAACAAATTGCTTTAATTACCGCCTTTCATGCCATCTATTACTCTTATGGCATCTCGCTCTGACGACGCCGTACATGTTTTCCGCAGACGGATGTTCCTTGCACTCTCTTATGCTACGTGAACAACGAGCTGAGGGATGTTGCCAAGGGTACCATCGTTCAACCCTTGCAGCGCACGTTCCACTCAAAGCCGATGCCAGATAGCATGCACAGGGTTAAAATTAGTCGGGTGCTAAGGGGTTGCGACGACCTGGAACCTCCCATTCAACCCCCAGGAGCGGATGAAGAAGAGCCGTCTGTCCTCAGAAGTTGCTTCAGCTTATTCTTGCTATGGCCAAAGAGAATGATCCGTTTGGGGACGGCGGGGGCCATCACGCCACAGACAACAGCACCGCCTGTCGTGCCAGCGACAAGCGGTGGCAAGGCCCCCTTACCGCCCTCGCCGTCACCTCCACGCGGTGGGTCGGATGATCATGTTGATGATATGCACATGGCGCAGGATCCGTCCGAGTACGACGAAGACTGGAATGATCACTTCTTCAGCACTCAGTTTGGCAACGAAGAAGACCTAGCTGGTGGCCCCACAAAGAAAGCCACTATCACCAAGCGTCTGTTTGGTTCTCAGGAGACGCCTCCAGCTTGCGCCTTTACAGAGCCAGCTGATACAACCAAGCGGCCCTTTATTCTAAGCCCTGACACACTACATAGGGCGGCCAGTGCTCAGATTGCGGTGCCTGCCCGCTCTCCAAAAGGAAAAAAGGGCAGGAAAAGAAAATCTAGCAGCTCGAGCCAGCCGGTGGCGTCAACAACTGCGAATCCGATCAGGTTTTGGGACGGGCCACCAAGACCCGAGGGTATTATGTGGAGGATTCATGTGGCGGGTGAGCCCATGCTACCTAAGAATTTGCGGAAGCTCGCCAGTTCGGAACTGCAGAGTGTGCATGACAGCGTGCTGACGATAGAGAGACGCCTTCTATCGGAGAAAGATCCCTCGCACCCGGTATTCGTGGTTAAGGTGCCACCAGGCTTGGGCTTCGTCGACACTGCCCCCGCGGATCTGTTCTTCCTGCGGTTCAAGGACATCTTCAATATGTTCCACCTATACCCGCTGCACTATACCATGGTCCGTCTGTTTTCTCTCAGCCTGGCCACGCAGATCATTAGAGAGAAGACACCGGGCATCGCTATAGTGGACCCCTACTACATGCGTGACGGCTGCTTGGGTTCCCCCGCCGAACGACATATCGTGGCCTCGTACCTAAAAAGAATCCTCGTGGCGAACAAGACAAAGGAATACATTCTCGTGCCTTACTTTCCCGAGTAAGTCGTTATTCACTCGCCACCGTCGATTGGCTTTATTAGATCATCATCATTCTTTTTCCAACACATTCCATTTGAATTTTTTGCGCAGAGATGAACACTGCACGCTCATCTCCTTATCGCCGAAGCATTCCCACGCCACGTATTTCGACTCGGGGAGTCTAGAAAAGAAGAAAAACTACGACAAGATCAAGGAAGTTCTGGATGATGCTCTCACTGGCTTTGCCTCGACGGAAGGCACCAGCTTCGTGCGTAAGAAGGTCAAGTTCGGCAGGCACATCTTCAACCACGTAACGGAGTTCCCCTGCGTGAAGCAGCCGGAAAACAGTAAGAAGGAAGTCTACTACGCACTCCATCACATGAGGGCGTTCCTACTTGACCAGCAGAATTCTACGCTGCTAGATCATCTCAAACAGTGGGCCGAAGCAAAGGCCAAGATCAATGATTCGGATATTAGACAAGAGATGTATCGCATCCAGCAGCAGTTTGGGGTAATCATCTTTCGTGATGTCATGACTTCGGGGGGGGGGGGGGGGGATCTTCTACGGAGGAAATATCCCGAATAACCGTGACATAGAAGATCGCCTAGAGATGCATGGTGACTATAGGAAGTTCATGACGAGACAGGGCGTCCTCCCGTTCCCTAAGCCGAGCCAGAAGGCTTGATGTTGGCCTAGTTGTAGTTACAAACTATAGATGACTTTGTGTGTGTGTGGACGACAAGTGAACTTATTTTGCTTATTATTATTATATATCAATCAATGCTTGGTTTTTTTGCTTACTCTTTGGTCCTTTGCTCAATTTGGTCCTTCTTTTTTTCCTTACTCTTTTTTCGAGAATAATGCCGATGATTGAAAGTCGTGGCACACTATATATGTGAATGTGCTACGATGGGACTGTGAGCCTTGTGATATGCACAAGTCCAGGTCTTGTGCATCCTACTTGGCTCACCGTTCCATCGTAGCATATTCCTGTGTCCAACGACCTATGTATATATATGAGGCATTCTTTTCGAGTTATTTTTGTCTTTTTCGAGAATATGCCGATGATTGAAATGTCGTGGCACAATATATATATGTGAATGTGCTATGACAGGATAGTTAGCCTTGTGATATGCACAAGTCCAGGAATTGTGCATCCTACTTGGCTAACTGTTCCGTCATAGCATATTCCTATGTCCAACGACCTAGCTAGTTATATATGAGGCATTCTTTTCGAGCTACTTTGGTCTTTTCGAGAATAATGCCGATGATTGAAATGTCGTGGCACACTATATATGTGAATGTGCTACGATGGGATTGTACGCCTTGTGCTATGCACAAGTCCAGGTGTTGTGCATCCTACTTGGCGTACGGTTCCATCGTAGCATATTCCTGTGTCGAACGACCTATGTATATATATGAGGCATGCTTTTTGAGTTACTTTGGTCTTTTTCGAGAATAATGCCGATGATTGAAATGTCGTGGCACACTATATGTGAATGTGCTGCGATGGGATTGTCCGCCTTGTGCTATGCATAGGTCCAGGTGTTGTGCATCCTACTTGGCGGACAGTTCCATCGTAGCATATTCCTGTGTCGAACAACCTAGTTATATATGAGGCATGCTTTTTGAGTTTGGTCTTTTTGATTTAGGAGTACTTTCTATAAGTGTATCTTCATATGCGACTTTAATTATATATGTTTTTCTCAATAGTCGGTTAATTATTATTGTCAACTTATAGATGACGTGGTACGTCGTGTACAAGGGACGGGTTCCCGGAGTCTACGATGATTGGGAAGACTGCCGGAGACAGGTGCACCGTTTCAGCGGCAATAGCTACAAAGGGTACAACACTATGGCGGAGGCGGAAGCTAGATACACGCGCTATCTAGCGGGAGTTAGGACAAGGAACCGGATGAAGACCTACACCTTCGTCGCGGCGGTGATCATGCTTATCTTCTTTGGTTATTTATCCCGCGTTTGTGTCTAGCTAGCTAGTTTAGATGTCTAGGCGAGCTTCCGAGCTCTAACTTGTTCGATCGACACATGTATTCGCATGTCACCAACTACTACTTTGTAACATGATCGAAACAATGTAATTAACTTAGACTATGTATTCATGTATGAGACTTATCTATATGTATTTGTTTCAATCTTGTTTTTCATATTGAGTATTTATATATATAATTGTATATCTTGTATCTGTGTGTGTATATCTGCTGTAATATTGTATATAATCTGTATTGCATATAATCAGGCTCGGAAATTAAAAAAAAACAAAAAATACAACTGTGGCGCACATGGTCTACCTTCTGTGGCGCACTACACCTAAAGCGCACTATGGAAGTTTAGTGGCGCACTTGGTAGTGCGCCACAGAAGATCCCAGGGGTAGCGCACCTGCCCAAACATCTGTGGCGCACTAGCAGGTGCGCTACGCCTGTCTCTACACAACCGTGGTGCACTAGGCAGTGCGCCACGGCTAAGAGATAGCCGTAGCGCAAGGCCCGTGGCGCACTGCTAGTGCGCCACGGATGATGATTCCAGGTGCGCCACTAAAGGCCAATTTCCTAGTAGTGGTCATTGCATGTGTGTTCTTCCCATAGAACACACATGGATCCACCAGTGTCATTGCATGTGTGTCCTTCTCACAAACCATAGATGGATCCACCAGTGTCATTGCATGTGTGTCTTTCTCACAGACCACATATGGATCCACCAGTGTCATTGCATGTGTGTTCTTCTCACATACCACGTAAGGATCCACCGGTGTCATTGGATGTGTGTTCCTCTCATAGACCACACATGGATCCACCGGTGTCATGGCATGTCTGCTCTTTTCATGAACCACAGTTAGAGTCATTGCATGTGTGTTCTTCTCATGAACCATAGCTAGAGTCATTACATGTGTGTTCTTCTCACAAACCATATCATGAACCAAACCCAGTGTCATTGCATGTGTGTTCTTCTCAGTAACCGCACATGGATCCACCAGAGTCATTGCATGTATGCTCTTTTCATGAACCACAGTTAGAGTCATTGCATGTCTGTTCTTTTCACAAACCACATATCACCAGTGTCATTGCATGTGTGTTCTTCCATGAACCACACATGGATGCACCAGTGTCATTGCATGTGTGTCCTTCTCACAAACCACAGATGGATCCACCAGTGTCATTGCATGTGTGTTCTTTTCACACACCACGTAAGGATCCACCGGTGTCATTGCATGTGTGTTCCTCTGATAGACCACACATGGATCCACCGGTGTCATCGCATGTCTGCTCTTTTCATGAACTACAGTTAGAGTCATTGCATGTGTGTTCTTCTCACGAACCACAGCTAGAGTCATTGCATGTGTGTTCTTCTCACAAACCATATCATGAACCACACCCAGTGTCATTGCATGTGTGTTATTATCATTAACCACACAAGGATCCACCAGTGTCATTGCATGTCTTCTCTTTTCATGAACCACAATTAGAGTTATTGAATGTGTGTTCCTCTCATATACCACACACGGATCCACCGGCTTTTCATGAACCACATTTAGAGTCATTGCATGTGTGTTCTTCTCATGAACCATAGCTAGAGTAATTGCATGTGTGTTCTTCTCACAAACCATATCATGAACCACACCCAGTGTCATTGCATGTGTGTTCTTCACATTAACCACACATGGATCCACCAGTGTCATTGCATGTCTGCTCTTTTCATGAACCACAGTTAGAGTCATTGCATGTATGTTCTTTCACAAACCACATATGGATCCACCGGTGTCATCGCATGTCTGCTCTTTTCATGAACCACAGTTAGAGTCATTGCATGTGTGTTCTTCTCATGAACCACAACTAGAGTCATTGCATGTGTGTTCTTATCACAAACCATATCATGAACCACACCCTGTGTCATTCCATGTGTGTTCTTCTCATTAACCACGCATGGATCCACCAGTGTCATTGCATGTCTGCTCTTTTTATGAACCACGGTTAGAGTCATTGCATGTCTGTTCTTTTCACAAACCACATATGGATCCACTGGTGTCATCGCATGTCTGCTCTTTTCATGAACCACAGTTAGAGTCATTGCATGTCTGTTCCTCTCATAGACCAAACATGGATCCACTGGTGTCATCGCATGTATGCTCTTTTCATGAACCACAGTTAGAGTCATTGCATGTGTGTTCTTCTCATGAACCACAGCTAGAGTCATTGCATGTGTGTTCTTCTCACAAACCGTATCATGAACCTCACCCAGTGTCATTGCATGTGTGTTCTTCTCATTAACCACATATGGATCCACCAGTGTCATTGCATGTCTGCTCTTTTCATGAACCACAGTTAGAGTCATTGCATGTCTATTCCTTTCACAAACCACATATCACCAGTGTCATTGCATGTGTGTTCTTCCTACAGACCACACATGGATCCACCAGTGTCATTGCATGTGTGTCCTTCTCATAAACCAAAGATGGATCCACCAGTGTCATTGCATGTGCGTCCTTCTCACATACCACATATGGATCCACCAGTGTCATTGCATGTGTGGTCTTCTCACAGACCACGTAAGGATCCACCGGTGTCTTTAGATGTGTGTTCCTCTCATAGACCACACATGGATCCACCGGTGTCATGGCATGTATGCTCTTTTCATGAACCACAGTTAGAGTCATTGCATGTGTGTTCTTCTCATGAACCACAACTAGAGTCATTGCATGTGTGTACTTCTCACAAACCATATCATGAACCACACCCAGTGTCATTGCATGTGTGTTCTTCTCATTAACCACACATGGATCCACCAGAGTCATTACATGTCTGATCTTTTCATGAACCATAGTTAGAGTCATTGCATGTCTGTTCTTTTCACAAACCACATATCACCAGTGTCTTTGCATGTGTGTTCTTCTCACAGACCACACATGGATACATCTAGAGTCATTGCATGTGTGTTCTTCCCATGAACCACACATGGATCCACCATTTTCATTGCATGTGTGTCCTTCTCACAAACCACATATGGATCCACTAGTGTCATTGCATGTGTATTCTTTTCACAGACCACATAAGGATCCACCGGTGTCATTGCATGTGTGTTCCTCTCATAGACCACACATGGATCCACCGGTGTCATTGCATGTCTGCTCTTTCATGAACCACATTTAGAGTCATTGCATGTGTTTTCTTTTTACAAACCACATATGGATCCACCGGTGTCATCGCATGTCTACTCATTTCATGAACCACAGTTAGAGTCATTGCATGTGTGTTCTTCTCATGAACCACATCTAGAGTCATTGCATGTGTGTTCTTCACACAAACCATATCATGAACCAACCCAGTGTCATTGCATGTGTGTTCGTCTCATTAACCACACATGGATTCACCAGTGTCATTGCATGTCTGCTCTTTTCATGAACCACAGTTAGAGTCATTGCATGTCTGTTCTTTTAACAAACCACATATGGATCCACCGGTGTCATCTCATGTCTGATCTTTTCATGAACCACAGTTAGAGTCATTGCATGTCTATTCCTCTCATAGACCACACATGGATCCACCGGTGTCATCGCATGTCTGCTCTTTTCATGAACCATAGTTAGAGTCATTGCATGTGTGTTCTTCTCATGAACCATAGCTAGAGTTATTGCATGGGTGTTCTTCTCACAAACCATATCATGAACCACACCCAGTATCATTGCATGTGTGTTCTTCTCATTAACCACACATGGATCCACCAGTGTCATTGCATGTCTCTCTTTTCATGAACCACAGTTTGAGTCATTGCATGTTTGTTCCTTTCGCAAACCACATATCACCAGTGTCATTGCATGTGTGTTCTTCCCATAGAACACACATGGATCCACCAGTGTCATTGCATGTGTGTTCTTCCCATAGAACACACATGGATCCACCAGTGTCATTGCATGTGTGTCCTTCTCACAAACCATAGATGGATCCACCAGTGTCATTGCATGTGTGTCTTTCTCACAGACCACATATGGATCCACCAGTGTCATTACATGTGTGTTCTTCTCACAGACCACGTAAGGATCCACCGGTGTCATTGGATGTGTGTTCATCTCATAGACCACACATGGATCCACCGGTGTCATGGCATGTCTGCTCTTTTCATGAACCACAGTTAGAGTCATTGCATGTGTGTTCTTCTCATGAACCACATCTTGAGTCATTGCATGTGTGTTCTTCTCACAAACCATATCATTAACCACACCCAGTGTCATTGCATGTGTGTTCTTCTCATTAACCGCACATGGATCCACCAGAGTCATTGCATGTATGCTCTTTTCATGAACCACAGTTAGAGTCATTGCATGTCTGTTCTTTTCACAAACCACATATCACCAGTGTCATTGCATGTGTGTTCTTCCATCAACCACACATGGATGCACCAGTGTCATTGCATGTGTGTCCTTCTCACAAACCACAGATGGATCCACCAGTGTCATTGCCTGTGTGTTCTTTTCACACACCACGTAAGGATCCACCGGTGTCATTGCATGTGTGTTCCTCTGATAGACCACACATGGATCCACCGGTGTCATCGCATGTCTGCTCTTTTCATGAACTACAGTTAGAGTCATTGCATGTGTGTTCTTCTCACGAACCACAGCTAGAGTCATTGCATGTGTGTTCTTCTCACAAACCATATCATGAACCACACCCAGTGTCATTGCATGTGTGTTATTCTCATTAACCACACAAGGATCCACCAGTGTCATTGCATGTCTTCTCTTTTCATGAACCACAATTAGAGTTATTGCATGTGTGTTCCTCTCATATACCACACATGGATCCACCGGAGTCAACTCATGTCTGCTCTTTTCATGAACCACATTTAGAGTCATTGCATGTGTGTTATTCTCATGAACCATAGCTAGATTCATTGCATGTGTGTTCTTCTCACAAACCATATCATGAACCACACCCAGTGTCATTGCATGTGTGTTCTTCACATTAACCACACATGGATCCACCAGTGTCATTGCATGTCTGCTCTTTTCATGAACCACAGTTAGAGTCATTGCATGTCTGTTCTTTTCACAAACCACATATGGATCCACCGGTGTCATCGCATGTCTGCTCTTTGCATGAACCACAGTTAGAGTCATTGCATGTGTGTTCTTCTCATGAACCACAGCTAGAGTCATTGCATGTGTGTTATTCTCACAAACCATATCATGAACCATACCCTGTGTCAATGCATGTGTGTTCTTCTCATTAACCACGCATGGATCCACCAGTGTCATTGCATGTCTGCTCTTTTCATGAACCACAGTTAGAGTCATTGCATGTCTGTTCTTTTCACAAACCACATATGGATCCACTGGTGTCATCGCATGTCTACTCTTTTCATGAACCACAGTTAGAGTCATTGCATGTCTGTTCCTCTCATAGACCAAACATGGATCCACCGGTGTCATCGCATGTATGCTCTTTTCATGAACCACAGTTAGAGTCATTGCATGTGTGTTCTTCTCATGAACCACAGCTAGAGTCATTGCATGTGTGTTCTTCTCACAAACCGTATCATGAACCTCACCTAGTGTCATTGCATGTGTGTTCTTCTCATTAACCACATATGGATCCACCAGTGTCATTGCATGTCTGCTCTTTTCATGAACCCCAGTTAGAGTCATTGCATGTCTATTCCTTTCACAAACCACATATCACCAGTGTCATTGCATGTGTGTTCTTCCCACAGACCACACATGGATCCACCAGTGTCATTGCATGTGTGTCCTTCTCATAAACCAAAGATGGATCCACCAGTGTCATTGCATGTGCGTCCTTCTCACATACCACATATGGATCCACCAGTGTCATTGCATGTGTGTTCTTCTCACAGACCACGTAAGAATCCACCCGTGTCTTTAGATGTGTGTTCCTCTCATAGACCACACATGGATCCACCGGTGTCATGGCATGTCTACTCTTTTCATGAACCACAGTTATAGTCATTGCATGTGTGTTCTTCTCATGAACCACAACTAGAGTCATTGCATGTGTGTACTTCTCACAAACCATATCATGAACCACACCCAGTGTCATTGCATGTGTGTTCTTCTCATTAACCACACATGGGTCCACCAGAGTCATTACATGTCTGCTCTTTTTATGAACCATAGTTAGAGTCATTGTATGTCTGTTCTGTTCACAAACCACATATCACCAGTGTCATTGCATGTGTGTTCTTCTCACAGACCACACATGGATACATCTAGAGTCATTGCATGTGTGTTCTTCCCATGAACCACACATGGATCCACCATTTTCATTGCATGTGTGTCCTTCTCACAAACCACATATGGATCCACTAGTGTCATTGCATGTGTATTCTTTTCACAGACCACATAAGGATCCACCGGTGTCATTGCATGTGTGTTCCTCTCATAGACCACACATGGATCCACCGGTGTCATTGCATGTCTGCTCTTTCATGAACCACAGTTAGAGTCATTGCATGTCTTTTCTTTTTACAAACCACATATGGATCCACCCGTGTCATCGCATGTCTACTCATTTCATGAACC
Source organism: Avena sativa (assembly GCA_916181665.1). NCBI lineage: Eukaryota > Viridiplantae > Streptophyta > Magnoliopsida > Poales > Poaceae > Avena > Avena sativa. The sequence goes on along the minus strand of OV702289.1, from coordinate 130,259,003 downwards.
ACAGTTAGAGTCATTGCATGTGTGTTCTTCTCATGAACCACATCTAGAGTTATTGCATGTGTGTTATTCACACAAACCATATCATGAACCAACCCAGTGTCATTGCATGTGTGTTCTTCTCATTAACCACACATGGATCCACCAGTGTGATTGCATGTCTCCTCTTTTCATGAACCACAGTTAGAGTCATTGCATGTCTGTTCTTTTAACAAACCACATATGGATCCACCGGTGTCATCGCATGTCTGCTCTTTTCATGAACCACAGTTAGAGTCATTGCATGTCTGTTCCTCTCATAGACCACACATGGATCCACCGGTGTCATCGCATGTCTGCTCTTTTCATGAACCATAGTTAGAGTCATTGCATGTGTGTTCTTCTCATGAACCACAGCTAGAGTTATTGCATGGGTGTTCTTCTCACAAACCATATCATGAACCACACCCAGTATCATTGCATGTGTGTTCTTCTCATTAACCACACATGGATCCACTAGTGTCATTGCATGTCTCTCTTTTCATGAACCACAGTTAGAGTCATTGCATGTTTGTACCTTTCGCAAACCACATATCACCAGTGTCATTGCATGTGTGTTCTTCCCATAGAACACACATGGATCCACCAGTGTCATTGCATGTGTGTCCTTCTCACAAACCATAGATGGATCCACCAGTGTCATTGCATGTGTGTCTTTCTCACAGACCACATATGGATCCACTAGTGTCATTGCATGTGTGTTCTTCTCACAGACCACGTAAGGATCCACCGGTGTCATTGGATGTGTGTTCCTCTCATAGACCACACATGGATCCACCGGTGTCATGGCATGTATGCTCTTTTCATGAACCACAGTTAGACTCATTGCATCTGTGTTCTTCTCGTGAACCACATCTAGAGTCATTGCATGTGTGTTCTTCTCACAAACCATATCATGAACCACACCCAGTGTCATTGCATGTGTGTTCTTCTCATTAACCGCACATGGATCCACCAGAGTCATTGCATGTATGCTCTTTTCATGAACCACAGTTAGAGTCATTGCATGTCTGTTCTTTTCACAAACCACATATCACCAGCGTCATTGTATGTGTGTTATTCCATGAACCACACATGGATCCACCAGTGTCATTGCATGTGTGTCCTTCTCACAAACCACAGATGGATCCACCAGTGTCATTGCATGTGTGTTCTTTTCACACACCACGTAAGGATCCACCGGTGTCATTGCATGTGTGTTCCTCTCATAGACCACACATGGATCCACCGGTGTCATCGCATGTCTGCTCTTTTCATGAACTACAGTTAGAGTCATTGCATGTGTGTTCTTCTCATGAACCACAGCTAGAGTCATTGCATGTGTGTTCTTCTCACAAACCATATCATGAACCACACCCAGTGTCATTGCATGTGTGTTATTCTCATTAACCACACAAGGATCCACCAGTGTCATTGCATGTCTTCTCTTTTCATGAACCATAGTTAGAGTTATTGCATGTGTGTTCCTCTCATATACCACACATGGATCCACCGGAGTCAACTCATATCTGCTCTTTTCATGAACCACATTTAGAGTCATTGCATGTGTGTTCTTCTCATGAACCATAGCTAGAGTCATTGCATGTGTGTTCTTCTCACAAACCATATCATGAACCACGCCCAGTGTCATTGCATGTGTGTTCTTCACATTAACCATACATGGATCCACCAGTGTCATTGCATGTCTGCTCTTTTCATGAACCACAGTTAGAGTCATTGCATGTCTGTTCTTTTCACAAACCACATATCGATCTGCCGGTGTCATCGCATGTCTGCTCTTTTCATGAACCACAGTTAGAGTCATTGCATGTGTGTTCTTCTCATGAACCACAGCTAGAGTCATTGCATGTGTGTTCTTCTCACAAACCATATCAAGAACCACACCCTGTGTCATTGCATGTGTGTTCTTCTCGTTAACCACACATGGATCCACCAGTGTTATTGCATGTCTGCTCTTTTCATGAACCACAGTTAGAGTCATTGCATGTCTGTTCTTTTCACAAACCACATATGGATCCACTGGTGTCATCGCATGTCTGCTCTTTTCATGAACCACAGTTAGAGTCATGGCATGTCTGTTCCTCTCATAGACCAAACATGGATCCACCGGTGTCATCGCATGTATGCTCTTTTCATGAACCACAGTTAGAGTCATTGCATGTGTGTTCTTCTCATGAACCATAACTAGAGTCATTGCATGTGTGTTCTTCTCACAAACCATATCATGAACCTCACCCAGTGTCATCGCATGTGTGTTCTTCTCATTAACCACATATGGATCCACCGGTGTCATCGCATGTCTGCTCTTTTCATGAACCATAGTTAGAGTCATTGCATGTGTGTTCTTCTCATGAACCACAGCTAGAGTTATTGCATGGGTGTTCTTCTCACAAACCATATCATGAACCACACCCAGTATCATTGCATGTGTGTTCTTCTCATTAACCACACATGGATCCACTAGTGTCATTGCATGTCTCTCTTTTCATGAACCACAGTTAGAGTCATTGCATGTTTGTACCTTTTGCAAACCACATATCACCAGTGTCATTGCATGTGTGTTCTTCCCATAGAACACACATGGATCCACCAGTGTCATTGCATGTGTGTCCTTCTCACAAACCATAGATGGATCCACCAGTGTCATTGCATGTGTGTCTTTCTCACAGACCACATATGGATCCACTAGTGTCATTGCATGTGTGTTCTTCTCACAGACCACGTAAGGATCCACCGGTGTCATTGGATGTGTGTTCCTCTCTAGACCACACATGGATCCACCGGTGTCATGGCATGTATGCTCTTTTCATGAACCACAGTTAGACTCATTGCATCTGTGTTCTTCTCGTGAACCACACCTAGAGTCATTGCATGTGTGTTCTTCTCACAAACCATATCATGAACCACACCCAGTGTCATTGCATGTGTGTTCTTCTCATTAACCGCACATGGATCCACCAGAGTCATTGCATGTATGCTCTTTTCATGAACCACAGTTAGAGTCATTGCATGTCTGTTCTTTTCACAAACCACATATCACCAGCGTCATTGTATGTGTGTTCTTCCATGAACCACACATGGATCCACCAGTGTCATTGCATGTGTGTCCTTCTCACAAACCACAGATGGATCCACCAGTGTCATTGCATGTGTGTTCTTTTCACACACCACGTAAGGATCCACCGGTGTCATTGCATGTGTGTTCCTCTCATAGACCACACATGGATCCACCGGTGTCATCGCATGTCTGCTCTTTTCATGAACTACAGTTAGAGTCATTGCATGTGTGTTCTTCTCATGAACCACAGCTAGAGTCATTGCATGTGTGTTCTTCTCACAAACCATATCATGAACCACACCCAGTGTCATTGCATGTGTGTTATTCTCATTAACCACACAAGGATCCACCAGTGTCATTGCATGTCTTCTCTTTTCATGAACCATAGTTAGAGTTATTGCATGTGTGTTCCTCTCATATACCACACATGGATCCACCGGAGTCAACTCATATCTGCTCTTTTCATGAACCACATTTAGAGTCATTGCATGTGTGTTCTTCTCATGAACCATAGCTAGAGTCATTGCATGTGTGTTCTTCTCACAAACCATATCATGAACCACGCCCAGTGTCATTGCATGTGTGTTCTTCACATTAACCATACATGGATCCACCAGTGTCATTGCATGTCTGCTCTTTTCATGAACCACAGTTAGAGTCATTGCATGTCTGTTCTTTTCACAAACCACATATGGATCCGCCGGTGTCATCGCATGTCTGCTCTTTTCATGAACCATAGTTAGAGTCATTGCATGTGTGTTCTTCTCATGAACCACAGCTAGAGTCATTGCATGTGTGTTCTTCTCACAAACCATATCATGAACCACACCCTGTGTCATTGCATGTGTGTTCTTCTCGTTAACCACACATGGATCCACCAGTGTTATTGCATGTCTGCTCTTTTCATGAACCACAGTTAGAGTCATTGCATGTCTGTTCTTTTCACAAACCACATATGGATCCACTGGTGTCATCGCATGTCTGCTCTTTTCATGAACCACAGTTAGAGTCATGGCATGTCTGTTCCTCTCATAGACCAAACATGGATCCACCGGTGTCATCGCATGTATGCTCTTTTCATGAACCACAGTTAGAGTCATTGCATGTGTGTTCTTCTCATGAACCATAACTAGAGTCATTGCATGTGTGTTCTTCTCACAAACCATATCATGAACCTCACCCAGTGTCATCGCATGTGTGTTCTTCTCATTAACCACATATGGATCCTCCAGTGTCATTGCATGTCTTTTCTTTTCATGAACCACAGTTAGAGTCATTGCATGTCTATTCCTTTCACAAACCACATATCACCAGTGTCATTGCATGTGTGTTCTTCCCACAGACCACACATGGATCCACCAGTGTCATTGCATGTGTGTCCTTCTCATAAACCACAGATGGATCCACCAGTGTCATTGCATGTGCGTCCTTCTCACATACCACATATGGATCCACCAGTGTCATTGCATGTGTGTTCTTCTCACAGACCACGTAAGGATCCACCGGTGTCCTTAGATGTGTGTTCCTCTCATAGACCACACATGGATCCACCGGTGTCATGGCATGTCTGCTCTTTTCATGAACCACAGTTAGAGTCATTGCATGTGTGTTCTTCTCATGAACCACAACTAGAGTCATTACATGTGTGTTCTTCTCACAAACCATATAATGAACCACACCCAGTGTCATTGCATGTGTGTTCTTCTCATTAACCACACATGGATTCACCAGAGTCATTACATGTCTGCTCTTTTCATGAACCATAGTTAGAGTCATTGCATGTCTGTTCTTTTCACAAACCACATATCACCAGTGTCATTGCATGTGTGTTCTTCTCACAGACCACACATGGATACATCTAGAGTCATTGCATGTGTGTTCTTCCCATGAACCACACATGGATCCACCATTGTCATTGCATGTGTGTCCTTCTCACAAACCACATATGGATCCACCAGTGTCATTGCATGTGCATTCTTTTCACAGACCACATAAGGATCCACCGGTGTCATTGCATGTGTGTTCCTCTCATAGACCACACATGGATCCACCGGTGTCATTGCATGTCTGCTCTTTCATGAACCACAGTTAGAGTCATTGCATGTCTTTTCTTTTTACAAACCACATATGGATCCACCGGTGTCATCGCATGTCTACTCATTTCATGAACCACAGTTAGAGTCATCGCATGTCTACTCTTTTCATGAACCATAGTTAGAGTCATTGCATGTGTGTTCTTCTCATGAACCACAGCTAGAGTTATTGCATGGGTGTTCTTCTCACAAACCATATCATGAACCACACCTAGTATCATTGCATGTGTGTTCTTCTCATTAACCACACATGGATCCACCAGTGTCATTGCATGTCTCTCTTTTCATGAACCACAGTTAGAGTCATTGCATGTGTGTTCTTCTCATGAACCATAGCTAGAGTCATTGCTTGTGTGTTCTTCTCACAAACCATATCATGAACCACACCCTGTGTCATTGCATGTGTGTTCTTCTCGTTAACCACACATGGATCCACCAGTGTTATTGCATGTCTGCTCTTTTCATGAACCACAGTTAGAGTCATTGCATGTCTGTTCTTTTCACAAACCACATATGGATCCACTGGTGTCATCGCATGTCTGCTCTTTTCATGAACCAGAGTTAGAGTCATGGCATGTCTGTTCCTCTCATAGACCAAACATGGATCCACCGGTGTCATCGCATGTATGCTCTTTTCATGAACCAGAGTTAGAGTCATTGCATGTGTGCTCTTCTCATGAACCATAACTAGAGTCATTGCATGTGTGTTCTTCTCACAAACCATATCATGAACCTCACCCAGTGTCATCGCATGTGTGTTCTTCTCATTAACCACATATGGATCCTCCAGTGTCATTGCATGTCTTTTCTTTTCATGAACCATAGTTAGAGTCATTGCATGTCTATTCCTTTCACAAACCACATATCACCAGTCATGGCATGTGTGTTCTTCCCACAGACCACACATGGATCCACCAGTGTCATTGCATGTGTGTCCTTCTCATAAACCACAGATGGATCCACCAGTGTCATTGCATGTGCGTCCTTCTCACATACCACATATGGATCCACCAGTGTCATTGCATGTGTGTTCTTCTCACAGACCACGTAAGGATCCACCGGTGTCTTTAGATGTGTGTTCCTCTCATAGACCACACATGGATCCACCGGTGTCATGGCATGTCTACTCTTTTCATGAACCACAGTTAGAGTCATTGCATGTGTGTTCTTCTCATGAACCACAACTAGAGTCATTACATGTGTGTTCTTCTCACAAACCATATAATGAACCACACCCAGTGTCATTGCATGTGTTTTCTTCTCATTAACCACACATGGATTCACCAGAGTCATTACATGTCTGCTCTTTTCATGAACCATAGTTAGAGTCATTGCATGTCTGTTCTTTTCACAAACAACATATCACCAGTGTCATTGCATGTGTGTTCTTCTCACAGACCACACATGGATACATCTAGAGTCATTGCATGTGTGTTCTTCCCATGAACCACACATGGATCCACCATTTTCATTGCATGTGTGTCCTTCTCACAAACCACATATGGATCCACCAGTATCATTGCATGTGCATTCTTTTCACAGACCACATAAGGATCCACCGGTGTCATTGCATGTGTGTTCCTCTCATAGACCACACATGGATCCACCGGTGTCATTGCATGTCTGCTCTTTCATGAACCACAGTTAGAGTCATTGCATGTCTTTTCTTTTTACAAACCACATATGGATCCACCGGTGTCATCGCATGTCTACTCATTTCATGAACCACAGTTAGAGTCATCGCATGTCTACTCTTTTCATGAACCATAGTTAGAGTCATTGCATGTGTGTTCTTCTCATGAACCACACCTAGAGTTATTGCATGGGTGTTCTTCTCACAAACCATATCATGAACCACACCCAGTATCATTGCATGTGTGTTCTTCTCATTAACCACACATGGATCCACCAGTGTCATTGCATGTCTCTCTTTTCATGAACAACAGTTAGAGTCATTGCATTTCTGTTCCTTTCACAAACCACATATCACCAGTGTCATTGCATGTGTGTTCTTCCCATAGAACACACATGGATCCACCAGTGTCATTGCATGTGTGTGCTTCTCACAAACCATAGATGGATCCACCAGTGTCATTGCATGTGTGTCTTTCTCACAGACCACATATGGATCCACCAGTGTCATTGCATGTGTGTTCTTCTCACAGACCACGTAAGGATCCACTAGTGTCATTGGATGTGTGTTCCTCTCATAGACCACACATGGATCCACCGGTGTCATGGCATGTCTGCTCTTTTCATGAACCACAGTTAGACTCATTGCATCTGTGTTCTTCTCATGAACCACATCTAGAGTCATTGCATGTGTGTTCTTCTCACAAACCATATCATGAACCACACCTAGTGTCATTGCATGTGTGTTCTTCTCATTAACCGCACATGGATCCACCAGTGTTATTGCATGTCTTCTCTTTTCATGAAGCACAGTTAGAGTTATTGCATGTGTGTTCCTCTCATATACCACACATGGATCCACCGGAGTCAACTCATGTCTGCTCTTTTCATGAACCACATTTAGAGTCATTGCATGTGTGTTCTTCTCATGAACCATAGCTAGAGTCATTGCATGTGTGTTCTTCTCACAAACCATATCATGAACCACACCCAGTGTCATTGCATGTGTGTTCTTCACATTAACCACACATGGATCCACCAGTGTCATTGCATGTCTGCTCTTTTCATGAACCACAGTTAGAGTCATTGCATGTCTGTTCTTTTCACAAACCACATATGGATCCACCGGTGTCATCGCATGTCTGCTCTTTTCATGCACCACAGTTAGAGTCATTACATGTGTGTTCTTCTCATGAACCACAGCTAGAGTCATTGCATGTGTGTTCTTCTCACAAACCATATCATGAACCACACCCTGTGTCATTGCATGTGTGTTCTTCTCATTAACCACGCATGGATCCACCAGTGTCATTGCATGTCTGCTCTTTTCATGAACCACAGTTAGAGTCATTGCATGTCTGTTCTTTTCACAAACCACATATGGATCCACTGGTGTCATCGCATGTCTGCTCTTTTCATGAACCACGGTTAGAGTCATTGCATGTCTGTTCCTCTCATAGACCAAACATGGATCCACCAGTGTCATCGCATGTATGCTCTTTTCATGAACCACAGTTAGAGTCATTGCATGTGTGTTCTTCTCATGAACCATAGCTAGAGTCATTGCATGTGTGTTCTTCTCACAAACCGTATCATGAACCTCACCCAGTGTCATTGCATGTGTGTTCTTCTCATTAACCACACATGGATCCACCAGTGTCATTGCATGTCTGCTATTTTCATGAACCACAGTTAGAGTCATTGCATGTCTATTCCTTTCACAAACTACATATCACCAGTGTCATTGCATGTGTGTTCTTCCCACAGACCACACATGGATCCACCAGTGTCATTGCATGTGTGTCCTTCTCATAAACCACAGATGGATCCACCAGTGTCATTGCATGTGTGTCCTTCTCACATACCACATATGTATCCACCAGTGTCATTGCATGTGTGTTCTTCTCACAGACCACGTAAGGATCCACCGGTGTCTTTAGATGTGTGTTCCTCTCATAGACCACACATGGATCCACCGGTGTCATGGCATGTCTGCTCTTTTCATGAACCACAGTTAGAGTCATTGCATGTTTGTTCTTCTCATGAACCACAACTAGAGTGATTGCATGTGTGTTCTCACAAACCATATCATGAACCACATCCAGTGTCATTGCATGTGTGTTCTTCTCATTAACCACACATGGATCCACCAGAGTCATTACATGTCTGCTCTTTTCATGAACCATAGTTAGAGTCATTGCATGTCTATTCCTTTCACAAACCACATATCACCAGTGTCATTGCATGTGTGTTCTTCTCACAGACCACACATGGATACATCTAGAGTCATTGCATGTGTGTTCTTCCCATGAACCACACATGGATCCACCATTGTCATTGCATGTGTGTCCTTCTCACAAACCACATATGGATCCACCAGTGTCATTGCATGTGTATTCTTTTCACAGACCACATAAGGATCCACCGGTGTCATTGCATGTGTGTTCCTCTCATAGACCACACATGGATCCACCGGTGTCATTGCATGTCTGCCCTTTTCATGAACCACAGTTAGAGTCATTGCATGTGTGTTCTTCTCATGAACCACAGCTAGAGTCATTGCATGTGTGTTCTTCTCACAAACCATATCATGAACCACACCCAGTATCATTGCATGTGTGTTATTCTCATTAACCTTACATGGATCCACCAGTGTCATTGCATGTCTGCTCTTTTCATGAACCATAGTTAGAGTCATCGCATGTGTGCTCTTTTCACATACCACATATGGATCCACCGGTGTCATAGCATGTCTGTTCTTTTCATGAACCACAGTTAGAGTCATTGCATGTCTGTTCCTCTCATAGACCACAGCTAGAGTCATTGCATGTGTGTTCTTCTCACAAACCATATCATGAACCACACCTAGTGTCATTGCATGTGTGTTATTCTCATTAACCACACATGGATCCACCAGTGTCATTGCATGTCTGCTCTTTTGATGAACCACAGTTAGAGTCATTGCATGTCTGTTCTTTTCACAAACCACATATCTCCAGTGTCATTGCATGTGTGTTCTTCCCATAGATCACACATGGATCCACCAGTGTCATTGCATGTGTGTCCTTCCCATGAACCACAGATGGATCCACTAGTGTCATTGCATGTGTGTCCTTCTCACAAAGCACATATGGATCCACTAGTGTCATTGCATGTGTGTTCTTCTCACAGACCACGTAAGGATCGACCAGTGTCATTGGATGTGTGTTCCTCTCGTAGAGCACACATGGATCCACCGATTGCATCGCATGTCTGCTCTTTTCATGAACCACAGTTAGGGTCATTGCATGTGTGTTCTTCTCATGAACCACAACTAGAGTCATTGCATGTGTGTTCTTCTCACAAACCATATCATGAACCACACCCAGTGTCATTTCATGTGTGTTCCTCTAATAAACCACACATGGATCCACTAGTGCCATTGCATGTGTGTTCTTCTCACAAACCACATATGGATCCACTAGTGCCATTGGATGCATGTTCTTTTCATAAACCACATATGGATCCTAACCTTAGGAGAGCCCTAACCTTAGCGTTAGACCGAGTCTTCTAGAAGGCACGCCCTAACACAGTTGTTCTGCTTGACGATTGTTACATACTATTCGATCGGGGCGCTTGGACGATTGGAATGGTTTTCGTGAGATCGATCCGCGAGTAGTCTATTCTATAGCATGATTGGCCATGCTTGCTCTGGACAAACTGGCAACACCTGGGGCTCCCCTGTTGCGAGTGTCACGACTGAAGAGTTGAGTGGGCCGTATCCTAGTGTCACGTCCCCATTACTTCTCTTCCTCCCCGTACTTCTCTTCCTTCCCCTCGAAGCCACTTTCCCCACTTCACTCCCATCCTACCGTACCCGCAAGCCGACATGCCTCCATTGCAATCCCCTCTCTGGCAGCCAACCCCCTCCCCTATCGCCATGGGTTCAAGGGGAGACGGCGAGGAAACGCGTCCTGACGACAGGGACGGTGATTTCGATGTGAGTCATCTCATCTCTATCTGTATCATCCATGGCAAGTTATCTATTTTTGGAGCCAGATCTACTCCAGTTACTCATGCGCGTATGATGTGTTAGGCCAACCAGACGATGTATGAGGCTGACTATCACGGTTTAGCGGATGAAGACAATCCTCTGCTATGTAAACATGGATATGTGCCCACTAAATTTGTAGCGTTCGAAGGACGAAACGCAGGCAGGAGGTTTCTACGGTGTCAAGGACATCGTGCAATGATGCGAGGCGGAAGTTGCGGGTTTGTCAAATGGGTAGATCTAGAGTGGCCCAAATCGATGCAGAAAATGCTGGACAAACTATGGGAAATGACTATTGAGTTGAAAGAATCCGCATTCAGTGCACTTCTTGACAGTGTTGAGATGAAGCTATGGGAACCAGTTGACACGACCAAGCATAAGCGAGATCTCAGGTGGGTGGAAGACAAGGTTAGCAAAGTCGAGAAGGAGAGGGACGCGACGTTGGCCCTGAAGGCTAAAGCAGAGCAAGAACTGACTCAAGCAAGGAAGGATCTTCACCAGGCCAAAGTCCAACAGTTCACAACTACGAGTGTTGACAAGTGCATGAGGAAAGATGCAGAGAAACAATTGAAGTTGTGCAAGGAAGATGCTAAAAGGAAGGAGCAGATGATTCGATCCTTGCTCTCGCAGGAAGATGCGCATCGGGCTAAGATTAGGAAGATCAAGGAGATGTGTGATAACTAGTTCTATTTAGCTTAAGCTCCATGCCTTTTTTAAGTTGTAATAGTTGTACTTGTTGACCTAGCAGTCTGAATTATTGGCCCCGGAGTCCTGGGAGTAAAAAAATTGGTCGCCCGTTAATCTGTCTTAACCCTGCATTACTTCCTTTTGTCTGACCAATGCCCCTTGGATATTCCGCCCATCGCTTCGTCGTCCCTCGTGTACAAATAGGAGCCGCCACAGCGCATCGCTTCGTCGCCCATCCCCTCGCCCTCTCCAATCTCCACCGCGTCGTTGCTTCATCATCCACCCCCTTGCTCCATCTCCAATCTCCACCGCGCCGCCATGGAGATGCCCTCGCTAAACTTCTACGAGGCGGTGATGTTCGCGCACTTCAACATCCTCGTGCCGCCGGCCGCGACGGTGCCCCACGGATGGCGCATCAGCTATGCGGGGGTGCCGGTGGCTCTGCTCCTCGTCCCCAGCAGAGTCGTGATGGAGAGCGAAATTGTGGCGCACCGCCGCCAGATGCCTGCGTGGAAGAGGGCGCTGCCCCGGTACGCGACGGCCAGCCCGTACTGGCCGGCGCTGTTCAAGAAGGAGCGGAAGGCCAAGATTGGCAACCGCATCGTTTACGGGTGCGTGGTGCACCGGGATCTCCGCAACCGAGAAGGGCGGGAGAGGTTCTGGTCCGTCCCTGGACAGACCAAGTTCACCGTCATCGCCGCCGCTCGCCGCGAAGAGGTGCTCCGTCTCGCAAACAATGCGGAAATCGTGGAGGTTCCGTCGGACGATGACGAGGAAGCCGGCGGCTCGGAGCACAGCGGCAGCGAAAGTGAAATTGTTGGCTAGTGGTTGAATTAATGTAGGATGTGAAATCGCACCTTTGTTTAGAATAATTTGTGGTTGAATTAATGAAATGCCTCTATTTAGATCTCTGTCTTGATTAATTTGTGGAAGAATTTGTGATTTAGATCAATTTTTGCCTCGATTTAGATCTCTATCCCGGATTGGGAACGTGACCGTGGACCAAAGACCCCTTTTCAACTAGTGTATTCTGACATTGGTGGTTTGTTTAAACATAATCTACGTGGATTTGGCCGCATGCAAATGGCACAACCATAATTTATAAAGTGGAAGCATGTACACCCGGTTACTGGAGATCCGAAAGCTTCGCCAGATGCGGGGGATGCAGGAGCAGAGAGACGGTGAGATAGACGGGCTCAAGATTAGGCCAGAAAGTGGTACCGATTTCCTCCTCATTTGGGCATTATCGGTGAGAACATTGCTGTTTATGTTGCCACGTTGTTGTGAAGTATCTGAAATAAGTTGCTACTTCGTGGAGTGTGGCAGCTTAAATAATTTATTTCTGTGCCGCTTACATTCCGTCATATTTGGAGACCTCCTGCCCCTTAGCAATCGTGGAACCGATGGATCCTTGTTTTTAGATAGCAGTGGCACAATCACAATTTCGGATTCAACTACTGACTCCAGCGTTTACAAACCCTAAGTCGCGGTACCTTTTACTCAGAGAATGTGGGTAGATTGTTTCGCCCAGCAACATGCCACACACAGACCTCTAGAATTTAACAGAATTACATATATAGTTTTAAGTTCAATACATTACTATGCATCTTCATTGCCAGTAGCCTTCTTCCGCAGCCTGGGTGCTAAGCCTTCACGTCCACTGGCTTCTTCTTTTTTTGCCTTCTTCCTCTTCCTCGGTGCCAATTTTCTTAGCTTCACGTACTCTGCATCGCCGGGACAATGGGCACCAGAATCGTGTCCATCATCATCTTTCCACTCATTTTTAATTTCTTTGGGCAGCAAAATGACTGACCCGGCAGTCATATTTCTAACCTTGCGACGCTACCTGTCAAAGAAACAAGATTGTTGCATAACTGCCCAATATCTATAGAGTAAATAAAACAAAAATTACAATTCAGCACAAACATGCGAACCCCAAGCGACCTTTGCTTACCAGGAGCTAATTGGGTTCGAGCAACCACCCTGTCCAAGAATAGAAGGGCGACTCCTAGTTGCAGCAGCTTCCACATCCAGTACATAACATTTCAGGTCAAACATGGCAGCCGAAGCATACCTTTTCATCAACCCAATTAGCTGACTGTCACACATTATAGGAACCATGATGCCACGTTCATCCATGAAGTTGAATTTTGCTGTCTGATTCGGCCATAATTCAACATGATTACACAGAGTAGCAACCGTACCAGATATAGTGCAAATCTGCGCAGACGCTTCTTCCATCGTGAAACAATGGCTTACATACCACTTGCCCTTACAGTCATACCTGTAGAGGACTACCGTAACCAGGTAAGGGGGTCCGCGCAGATCCCACTTGACAAAAAACTATGGACAAAATACGTTTGTCAGTGTTGGGCTAACAAACAATTTGAGGTTCAGTAGCCAGCTAGCAGTTATAATTAGTGCAAATAGCAAAGAGAAGGGTAGCTCACCCACTTGTAGCCAGAACTTCTTCTTCCTTGATAGTAGGATCTGCCATCCTCCGAACTGCTCGACTCCTCAGCGGCGGAGGTGGGCTAGAGCCTCGCAACGGCGGCTACGACATGTGCCATTGGAGCTGAGTATCAGCGACTGGGCGTAGCAACTGGGCGCAGAAACTTGGCCCCGGAAGTCAAATGTCCAAAGGGACCGTCCTGCCTGGAGGGCGGATTCCGACACCACCGGTGCTAGGGGAAAGCTGGGAATGGATTTGTGAAATTGGTCAACGGATCCAATCCACTTAGCTGCTCGATTTGCCTAAGAGGTTGCCGCGTTGGCGCCCGTGTCACGGACAGATGACCGACATGTGGGTCCCGACCGTCTACTTCACGGGGCGGTTTAACGGAATGTTTGAATTTGGCAGGGGTGAGATGAGTTTGCCTCGAAATGGCCCCTCTCAGTAGTTGGCGGCCCAACTTTTCGAAACACGGTAATTTCAAGCAACTTAGGTACCGCCATGCGCTGGCCTGCGAACTTTGGTACCATAGACGAACAAGCCCCACCACAGCAGCAGCGCGCACGATTCGTCCCCCCTCTGAACCCTAGTATCTTGGTCTGTAGTTTCCTCTTATTTTAGTCCTATTGTTCATTGTGATGATATGGTCAGTGGAAATTTGATAATTTAACATTGGATGCTAGTTCCCTTATGTTACCTATGCTTCGGGTGAGTCCAAAATGTTCATCATAGCAATATGATTGGTGGAAATTCGATAGTCTGAGATCACATGCTAGTTCCATTATGTTTCATGTATGCTTCAGGTGTGTCCGAAATTTCACTTTTGTATGAGTGCATGTCACTAATTTTTATTACATGCTATGATTAGTGGGAAATAGATAGTCTAACCTCAAAGTTGTGTCCAAAATCTTCTTTTTATTTGAGTATGCCGCTGATGTTCATTACGGTGATATGATCAGTGGAAATTGGGGAGTCTGACATCAGATGCTAGTTCCATTATGTTGTGTATATGCTTCATGTGTGTTTGAAATTTCCCTTTTATTTGATTCCATGTCACTAATGTTTGTTGCGACGATATGATCAGTGGGATAAGATAGTCTGACATCGAAGGCGTGCCTGAAATTTTCTTTTTATTTGAGTCTACGTCACTGATGTTCATTATGGTGATATGATCGGTTGAAATTAGATAAGTCTGACATAGGAGGCTAGTTCCATTGTATTACTTGTGCTTCAGGCGTATTTCTTAACCAGGTAGGGCTGGAGTATGTTGTCCAATGACTTTTCTTGTGACTCATATAGTCTATTGTTGTTTATAGAAGACCGCTGTTCTGGTATGCTTCTTCCTAGTTCTAGCGTGGTGTTAATTTAGAGAGCTCTACTGGTATATACTTCTGATGCCGTGGTTGTTAATTTATTAGGTAGGATACATTTTTTGTGACAGTAATCCAGCCTTTGTCTAATGATCGTTAGGATTACAATCTGATTGCATAATCTCACCTGGAAGCTGTGTCTGCAATCTTCTTTTTATTTGAGTATGCCACTGATCTTTATTACTAATATGATCGGTTGAAATTGGGAAGTCTGATAGTGAATGCTAGTTATATTATGTTATGTATGCTTCAGGTTTGGCTGAAATTTCCCTTTTATTTGAGTCCATGTCACTAATGTTTGTTGCAGTGATATGATCAGTGGGACATGATAGTATATGATCAGTGGGATAAGATAGTTTGACAACGAAGTTGTGCCTGAAATTATCTTTTATTTGGGTCTATGTCACTGATGTTCATTATGGTGATATGATCAATTGAAATTAGATAGTCTGATATAGGAGGCTAGTTCCATTATGTTCTTTATTATGCTTCAGGCATATTTCTTAACCAGGTTAGGCTGGAGCATGTCGTCCAATGGCTTCTCCAAGTGCTTACTGCTGATAGTAACTACTGCTTACTGCAGTGATTATATGGTGTTGTTTGATATATATGGAGCTGGGATTATATGGTGCTGGGATTATCTGGTATATATGGTGATGGGATTATATGGTGGGATTATTTGGTACTATATGGTGCTATTTGATTCAATGGGGCTGTGGATGGGGGCTGTGGATGGGGCTATTTTCTTGTGTGTGAATGTTGCGGGGATTTAATTTGAGTTTCCCATTTCTCCCGAAGTGTCGATTCACTTCCGTTTCGGTTGAGAAATGGGCACTCCTAGGTAAAAAAATTAGCAAAGGTCATGTCGAATTTTTCGGCCGAGATTTGTGCTAACTTTTTTCCTCTTTTTAATAGAGTAGTGCAAACATGTCAGGGAACAACGAGGCCGGCCCTTCTAAGCACATGAGCATCGAAGAACAAGCTAGATAGGCCAACAAGTCATTCTGGCAGGGGTCCCAACAAGAGGAGGAGGAGGCGATGAGGATGACACAACCACCGGAGGAGGCGACCGTCGCTAGAGCTGTTGGGGGCAATGAGGGAGGAGATCCTGATTACGAGGGGGATGAAGACGACTATGATGGAACTAGTGAAGGCGGCGACGAAGAGGATGGCACCACCGATGGCGGCGCCCACACCGATGGCGGCGCCCGCACCGATGGTGGCGAGCGCACGGATGGTGGTAGTGGCAACCCGGCCGCTTCTCAGAAGAAGAAGAAGAAGAAGGAAAAGAAGGAGCGCAAGGTGCCAGTGCTCACCACCATCTGCGATGAGTTCACTGAGGTCACAGAAACTGGCCAACCCATTGCGCTAGAGGCGTTTGCTAAAGGGTATGTCCTGTAACTTGGGTGCATCATCCGGCAAAGCATGTCGATCAACACGAAGTACATCAGACATGCTGACAATGCATCTTTGGTCGATAACCTCCTTAAGAAGGTTCAAAAGGGATACAGATTCCCAGAGCAGTTTAGAAATCTCGATAGAAAGAACCCGGTGAACAAACTAGCCCTCATGAAATGAGCAACGCCTTGAGCAGCTGGAAAACCAGGGTGAAAAATAGCATTGACAAAGGTGAAAGCTGGGAGGTTATTAGTAAGAAAAATCTGATGCTCGACGAAGAGGAGTTTAAGATATTCAAGGCGGATATAGCTACCGCTGACGCTATACAATGGACTAACTGGGGCAAGACTATGTGGGAACAGAACATAGGTAACCACCGCCTTGGAAGCGGCGTTTACGGGGGGAAACAGGCCATTTGCGACAAGGAGGACGCCGAGCTTGAACGCCTTGGTAAAGACAACCCTTGGCTTAAAATCACGGACTTGCAGCTTAGGCAATTTTTCCGGGCCCGCTATTACCTAGACAAGGAAACAGGGGAGTTCATCACCGACGATCCGGAGGTGAAGGACTTCAAGAAGAAGCTGGTAAGGAATTTATCGCCGATCTCAAGTATATTGCGTTCTAATTAAAAAAATGAAGCCAAGAATCTAAATGGGCTCACCTTTCCTTGTCTCTTCAGGAGGAGGAACTGAACGCTCCTGCCAAAGAGTCGTCCCAGGATTCGACGGAGCCGTGCGAAACGGTTTTCAACAGGGCGACGAATGCTTACAAGAAGAGGGACAAGGGGTTGTCGCCGTCCTTAGCTGGCAGTGTGTCCGGCTTCGGTATGAGCATGAAGTTCAAGGAGTACTACAAAGAGGACACCAAGAAAAGAAGGGAGAGGAAGAACCAGTCGGCGGCTAAGGATAAAGCCACTGTTGAAGAGCTGAAGATGAAGGTGCAAGCATTGGAGGAGAAGGCAGTGGACGAGAAATAGTGGACAAGTTAGTGGAAGAGAAACTCCACGCGATGACCCCTCCTGAGTTTTTCGAGGGGCTTACTGCTTGGAATGCGGGAGGTCGACAAGGGCCAACACATCTGCCCAGCTTAAGCGGCAGCAACTCGGGCATCAATGTTAACGTGTCGCCAGACCTGGTGACCCCACCGGCCGTCAAAGCCGGGACACAACAGCTCGTTTTGGTCACAACGACGCCCCCTCCCGGCATAGATACCAATAAGGCACAGCCGACGACGGTGGTGCTTCATGAGGCACCCGAGCGGGAGAATGCAGATGATGATAGGCCGGCCGCCAGCATCGGCCGTGTCTCTACTTTAGCCGAGCTCCACACCATCACCAATGTAACTAATTAGTTAGTGCACGTCATCTCCTTTATGCCTTTGATGCATGACCGCTGCCACCTCATGATGCCCAACAACATGTTTTGCCTCAGGACACTTCTTGCGTACTCTTGCTTAAAGATGTCGGTGGTGAGTTGAAGGATGTTGCCAAGGGCACTCTCATACAACCGACGAGCCGCACGATGCACAACAATCCAATGGATGATGACGTGATGAGGGTCAGGTTGGCTCGGGTGTTGCCAGGGTGCGACGACATGCCCCCTTTCAACCTCAGGGAACCGACAAACACAAGACCCTTGGAGAATGCTACAACTGGTCCTTGACATGATCGAAGACTCAGATTCGTCTTGCAGGGGTGAGCATCGGCGCCACCTCTTGATCGATCGCTCGGCCACCACCTCGTAAGACAGTAGCCGTCGTCGTCGCCACCACCAGCCATCACCAGCAACTCTTGGTAGCGTGTGTACCGCCCCATGGCAAAGACGTTGTGCCGCAACCGCCGTCGCCCCCGCTACCACCACCACATGATGGCACCCATGAAGATGATGATGAATTGGTCAACATTGACGACTTCATCAACACTGGTGCTGACAAAGGATTGTATATGCCTTCTGTGGATGAAGAACCCTTCACAGCTCGCGACCATCAAGCTGGTCGGCCCAATACATGCATGCAGCGCCTGGTCTTCCATGGTCTTTCTCAAGAGATGCCTCTGGCCTCCGATCCACCACAGGAGAAACCGGGATTGGTTTTCAGCCCCAACACACTCCGAAAGGCGGCCGATGAGCAGATGGCAGTGGGGGACATTGTTGTGAAGAAGAAGAACTATAGGAAGAGAGGTAATAATAAGAAGAAGGGTGCGAGCCAGCCTCTTCCAAAGAGGATCCGAGCTCAGGACGCTGTCGTCGTACCATCCACACAATATGGCTTGCCCCGAGTGCATGTAGCTGGTGATCCGATATTGACTCTGGATATGCTCCACATCGTGGTTGGACCCATGTTAACTTTGCACGAGGGTGTCAAGACACTAGAGGGCATCCTTCTTAAAGACAAAGATCCAAATTACTCGATTTTCACGGCCAATGTGCCATTGGACGTGGGCTTCATCGACGAACCCCCCGTGGATATATTCTTCATAGCGTATGAGGACATATTCAAGCTGTTTCTCATGAAAAAGTTGGACTATAACTTGGTCCGCCTATACGCGCTCAATCTGGCGATCAAGATCAAGAGAGAGAGTACCCCGGAAATCGTGATAGTGGATCCCTACTACATGCGGGACAGCCAGTTGGTCGAAGTATCATAGACACGGACCAAGGCGACGACGTACCTCGAGATGTTCATGGTGGACAACAAGAGGAAGGACACACTTCTTTTGCCTTTCTTTCCCGAGTAAGTACACACTCGCTCATCGCCGCCGTAACTTATGCATTTCTTATAGATTTCTTCCTTTGCTCTTTTTCCAACATTCTGTTCCAATTGTGTTGCGCTGAGACAAATACTGCACACTCATCGTTCTTGCCCCGAGGTATTCGCTAGCCACGTACTTCCACTTGGGGAGTTTGATGAAGAAGAAAGACTACACCAGAATAAGGGGTGTTCTCAATGAGGATCTCGAGGGCTACGCCAAGAAGGGTTGCACCTTCATAGATAAGGGGGAATGTATCAAGGATGGCAAACACGTGTTCAAGCACGTGCTCGAGTTCCCCTGCGTCAAGCAGCTGACTACTGGTGTTGCCAAGTAGGCCTTCTACGTCCTCCATCACCTTAAAGGCTATGTATAGGATTGCCAGAACCTAACGCTGCCATCTAGTCTCCGAGGATGGTCCGAAACTTTGGCGCGAATCGACGATGATGATCTTAGAGAAGACTTCCATCACATTCATATGAAGTTGTCGCAAATCATCATTGAAGATGTCAACACAAGGGGGGCCTACAACAAGCCAGAGGGTTGAGTAAGAGGGAGATCGAAGAATGCCTCCGCAAGCAGGGTGACACAAGGACGTGGATGACAAAAGAGGGATATCTACCGTTCCCGAAGCCTAGCGAGAAGAAGAAGTCTTCATGATCGATGTGTGCCTCTAGCATGATCCAGTGTGTGTATATTCTTGATGGACACCTGCTGTAGTGTGTGTGTCATAAACTTTACTATCTTGTGGTCGAAATGGTCATTGTTGTTAGACTTAAACTATCTTGCGGTCATGTTTTCGTTGAACTTATTACTTCTATGATGATCGCGAGATGATATCTTTTAGGTTTATGGATCCTTTGTTTTATATTCTGTTTAATTCTTTTCGTTGTATTTTTACTAATATGCCTTGTCGTCTATAGAGATGGCGACAAGGTGGTATGTGGTGTACATGGGTAAGGTTCTAGGAGTCTACGAGGAGTGGGAGGATTGTCACAAACAAGTGAACAATTTCAGCGGCAACATCTACAAAGGATACGCGACTAGAGAGGAGGCGGTAGCCAAGTGGAGGAACAACCTGTGGAAGAAGAACCGGATGAAGATATTGGTCGGGCTCATGCTCTTGCTCACCATCATCACAGCTATATTCTATTTGATCCTAGTCTAGGCGGCGGTGACCACTTCATATTTGTAATGTGAGATGATATGAACTTTATATTCGGCACTTGTGTAAAAAATCGTCACTTGACACTATATATGTATCTCTATCGGGATCTAAGTGTTTGCATTATATATATGTCGGTTTTCATGCATCTACTACTTGTGCAATGTACTGTTTATACTCATCTGGATAAATCCTATATAAATACCTGATTATACACCAGGAACGTATTTTACTTTGAATACGTGTCATATAATCAGTAGCGCATATAGAAGTGTAGTCAGTGGCGCATGAGCTTTCTGGGGCGCATAAAAGGAAATGCGCCACTGAACTTTTTCCTGTGGCGCATATGAAAAAATGCGCCACGGAAGTCTTAGACTTCTATGTATGCGCCACAGGAAGCAGTTATCAGTGGCGAGGTAACAGTGGCGACTGGCATATGCGCCACAGAAGAGGAGTTTTCATGCGCCACAGATAAGCTATTTCCTAGTAGTGTTAACTTCCACCATAAAAGTTCTTCGAGCATGTTCATCTGTTAGCTTATAAACCCTGCATAGAATAATATCACAAAAGAACTGCTCATATGAAGCCTAGAAGAAAGAAGATAGAAACAAGACATATGACATAGAAAAATGGGGAGGGGTAGTATGCAGTAAAAGGATTCTAAAAGAGCTATGCATATAGCTTCATTTTCTACCTTTTGCCGCATATAATCTTGCATTTTATCACATAGGTTATCAGGAAGCTCTACATTCCAAAGCTCACTGACTCATCACAGAGTATACAAAATCAACGACATTATCAAATGGTAGAACTATGCCCATAATATGTTATGCAGGCATGTGAAGCAAATGGCACACCTAAAGGAAGAAAAACTTCCTACGGTGATAAATCATGGAAAAAAATAGCGCGCTGTTTCATGCTATTTAGCATGCTATAGCATATTTTGAGAGTACAGACTATTTTTTCAAGATTTTTCTCGCTATTGCAGAATTTTTTAAATAGCTTGCTATATCGCGCTAAAACATCATAGCGTTAGCGCTATTTCAAGTATAGGACGTTATTTTTTTATTGGCGGGTGTGGAGTAAGAGAGCATATGATGAATGTGTCGAGTAAGCAAACATACGATAAAAATTTTGATTGTTAAACTTAAGTGATCGAGTCAAGCCGCCGCCTCCTCCTACAGCACCTGACATTGTACCTAGATTCAGCCCTGCCGGTTCTCCTCCAACTTGGATAGCACCGGAATTGATTATGCATGTGCAAGTTTACTCTAGGAAATTCATTAGATGCTAAAATCCTTGATATTCATGATATACCTGTTATGTTTTTTTTTTTGTAAAATAGCGTGTTATTAGTACGCTATAACTTTCATATCGTCTGAAAAAAGCCACGCTAAATTAAATAGCACGCTATTTTTTCCTTGCGATAAATACATGTAATCAATGGCATTCCCATCACAACGACCCTTTGAATTTAATCGGTGCGCATGTCCATGTGATTTCTTGGTTTCTCTTGCATTAGAGAACGCTCGAACAGTTAGAAATATACCAACTATCCTGGTAACAATAACCTCCAAATCAGAACTGCAAATAATAGCAGAAATCTGAGAGAGAGATATTTCACTTACACTTACACGTCATATGCTAATCTCTAGCTCAGCCTGCAAAAATACAAGACAATACACTTTTAAACTTGCATGGTGATGAGATTACAAAGCCAAAAACATTTAGGTTAGTAAACTATTTCAAAATAGAATAGTTTTAGTAAACATTTTTTCCACACAACAGCAGTTTTAGTATATTGCTTTCAAGCACAACCAGAAAACAATATCTACAAACATATATACACTGCATAAGAAAGGCAAGGCTCCCGGAACATTTCTTGCAAATGAGATTAGTAAGGAATTTAGTATATGGAGAAGCTCAATCATTTAAATCTCGTAGCTTTGCATAATTAACTAGATAGATCATGTACAGAACTTGAGAACAATGTAATAATTACACTACATGTAATTTGCACTCAAGAGAAATTATTCTAGTGCGGTCTGACCTTAAACTAGAATACAAGTATTGCTGCAGGAAAAATATAGAAGTCAAGTATAGACATTCCACCTATTACCTATATGCAGATAGCAACTACACACACACTCAATCAATCAATCAACGCATCGAAGATTGCACATTATCACAAGTAATTACAGAAACTCTAGAAACCTACTGCATAGCATGGGACTCCAGATCAGTTAACTTCTCTTCCTCCAAGATTGTCGAGCTAACTCCCGAAATAATTAATCCAATAGTTGTATGCAGGTGTAATTTCTAGAAAATATCCTCTTGCACACAAGGTAATGGTATCACCTCCACCAACCACATTCATTTCTTGCACAATGTTCATATATATGAGGGCAAGAACCAAACAATAGGGTAGAAAATAACAACTACACGAGCTAGTACTGATCTCAAGTATATTATTTCAAGCATAACCGGAAAATAGTATCTACCAACATCTCTACACAACATAACAAAGGACAACAAATAATACAACAGTAATTTACTTATCAACATAAGCGGGCACCACACAACGCACTAGAGTCATGGTGGGTAGCGGCGGTGGTGGGGACCTAGACGACATCCATCGATGGGAGATCGCGTGGATGGAAGCTTGGTGAAGCCCATTATTGTGGATCTTTTTTTCTCTTATTGTAAAACCCAAATGATACGTCTCATTTAGTGGTGGCAAAGCAAGTAATACTTCCAAACTCTAAGGGCAAATTCATCCAAAAAAGTTTAAGAACGGGAGAAACACTCATTCCTTTATTATTAGGTATAGGTATACATATAGATATAGATATAGATATAGATATCGACATTCGAGGATAGGCGGTAGCCCAGTGGTCGGGTCGCAGTGGTGCACCCCAGCAACCGGAATTCGATTCCTGTCAGGGACGAATTTCCGGAATTCTCATACTAGTTCTACTATATCATTATCAGCAAGGGCTAGTCATGGTCGTTTTTCATTTTTTTCATAGATATCGATATTCCTATAAATGAAAATAATAGTAATAATAATAATAAGGATAGCTAAAAAGTGGAGCATGACTGCTACCGCCGGAAGCATCTAATCAAGCAGATCAGCATGCACTTGCTAATCAGCTGCAGAGGACCAATTCGGTTAATTAAAATATAAAGCATATCCCACTCGAGGTCATTGAGCTTGATCACGACGCGTTCGCCAGTTTGCTTGTTTATCATAGTTGGAGGTTCGACTGCCCCTCCGTTGTTGTCGGGGGCACCGTTAGTGGGGCCGCCGTTTGGCGGTGGCCCGCTGTTTGGCAGGTCGGTTCCATGGCCACCGTTGCCCGTGTTGTCGCGATTGGCGGCGGAGTCGCCTGCGTTGATGTGGCGCATATGAAGTGGTTGGGGAAGCTGCTGGTCCCGCAACTTTCAGATCCGGAACCGTAGGCTCCGTCTTCAGTTGCCAGATCGCCTAGATCGGATTTGCGACTGCTATCGCTGACCGTATTCTTGACTGTTGTCGAGGCGTGAAGCTCACTGAGGGTGCCGCTCGGAGGAGGGAACCATGATGTTGGAGCAATCGATGGTGTCATCGGCTGGTCAGGCATGCGAAGCGTGCCCGTCTGACCAACTTGGAAGCGGAAGCTCCCGATCGCCAAGTTGATTCCGTCGCCTATGGACTCGAAAGCCGGGCGAGTAGCTGACGTGTGGATGGTGAAGTCAAACGCGCCGAAGAGCTGGCGAATCTCCATTGTTGCAGAGTTGTAGATCGCGGTTGATGGGGCCGAAGAAGCCGCAACATCAGCACTCCCAATTCCCACAGACGGCGCCAATTGACGAGGGTTTAACTCATCAATGCTCATTGTTATGGACTTGGGTTTTGGAGAAGGAGGGAGCGCTAGATACATCTATCGGCTAGCAAACAAGCACACAGGGAACTCGAAGATTTACCCAGGTTCAGGCCTCGCAGAGGTCCCTACTCCTGCTTGTCTGCTCGTGGAATTATCAAAGGAATCGAGGATTACAATGGTGCGCAGATGCAATCTGGTGAGGGTTGTGGAAACTAGGGTTGCGTGTGTCCTCCTCGCCGCCCCCTCCTAGCCTTTATATAGATAGGCTAGGTCCCGGGTAGCAGGTCGAGTCGTTTACAGGTTAGGGTTTTCCCTTTTGAACTTTCTATCTTTAGCTTCTTCTTGTTCTTCAAGCAATCGAGAGTCCGTAGGTTACTCGAGTTCTTCATTTGGACCTTGGCGACACCGTGGGTCTCCGTTGTATTCAGGCTGTATATACCAAGCTCGAGTACCTGTAGGGTATACCCATGTCACCATCACTAGTAGAAAACAGGGCTTCCATCAGACTGCTCCGAAGCGAGCAATCCCATTTTCTTACGAACCGAGACTAATGTGAGCATTAGTATCGGTTCGTAAGGCTAGGACGCTGCACGGGATAGGACCATGATTAGTTCCGGTTCGACTGGGACCTTTAGTCCTGGTTCCTATATATATACACCCCAGCCTCACATGCTTGTGTGTGAGCTGGTTTGTTTTTCCTCTCATGCATAAGTGGTGTATGTAGCTTTGGTTTTCCCCTCTATGCACAAGAGGTGCTCGATGAAATGCGTGAGAGCATGATGCCACTTGAGTTCACACAAAACAAACATGATATGAAGTGCATGAGCCACACTTAAGCTTTGTTCTCTTTCTTTCCTCCTCGATCAAGGTTAGCAATTTTATCCTTTCATCTGTCATTGATACAATGCATTTGTCGATGTATAGTGGTCATTTCTCTAGATGTTCTGTAATGATTTTTTATAAACTTTATTATATAATGCAGATGAGACGGCAATGGATGTACGATGACCGATGCACTACCGAGTTCATTACGGGCCTGCATAATTTTATCGGTGTGGCTAAGGCAAACAGTGTGAATGGTTTTATGTGGTATCCATGTGTTGCCTCTCAGAATAGGAAGGACTACTCTTCTTCGTGAACCCTTCACACCCACCTGCTTTGGTCCGGTTTCATGTCCAGCTATAATTGTTGAAACAAGCACGGAGAAAGAGGGGTTATGAGACAATGAAGAAGAAGAGGATGGTGCCAACTATCCTATGTTCCCTGAATACGATGATACTGCAATGGTGGAAGATGAACATGAAGAGGCACCAGATGATCTCGTTGATGATCTTCACCGGGCCATTGTTTATGCACATAGAGAATGTGGGTATGCTCTGATAGTACTACGATTGAAACGTTTGTTCAGAAACAAAGAGCATGTCACGTTGTTGCGGTGGCACAAACAAGACCACAAGAAAGCCTCGATGTTGAGACACCTCGTTGATGGGTCACAGTGGAGAAAAATCGAGAGAGAGTACCCAGGATTTGCAAATAACACAAGGAACTTAAGGTTTGGTCTAAGTACAGATGGCATGAATCCTTTTGGGGGAATATAGCTGTAGTCATAGCACCTGGCCTATAACTCTATGTGAAGGGAATATGCCCTGAGAGGCAATAACTAAGTTGTTATTATATGTATTCCAAATATATGATATTTATTTATTTTGCATGCTATAATTGTATTAATAGGAAACGTTAATGCATGTGTGTTTAATAAACAAATAAAGGGTTCCTAGTTATGCCTCTCTTATAAACTAGCTCGTTGATTAACAAGATGATCAAGGTTTCCTGATCATGGACACTGGATGTTGTTAATAACAAGGTCACAACATTGGTGAATGATGTGATGAAAATCCATCCGAACTATAGCATTACGATCAAACTCATTATGTTTATATTGCTATAACATTATAGGAAGTAATCTTAGTCCTTAGACCATGAGATCATGTTAATTGCTAACACCGGAAGAGTGACTTGATAACATTAAATGTCACACCGTAAAAGGGTGACTATAAAGGTGGGTTCAGATACTCCGAAGGTGTTATGTTGAGGCTCATGGAACAAGATTGTAATTTTCCCATCCCGATGACGGATAGATATACTCTAGGCCCTCTCATTGATATCACATTAAGATAGCTTGCAAGCAAGTGATGTGATCACTAGAATGTTATGTCACGGGAACAAGAAAAGAGTGCATGTCGTTAATGAGATCAAACAAGGTATTGAGATACCGATGATCGAATATCGAACATGTAATATATCGCGATACAAAGGGATTAAGTTACTAGCGTTAAAGGTTCTCACGATCACAGAAGTCATCGTTGAATGTGTGGGAGTCAATATGGATCTCCAGGTCCCGCTTCTGATTACTGATTCGAGAACAGTCTCGATCATGTATGCATTATTCGCGAACTATAGGGTGACACACTTAAGGGATACCAACACCATTTGGAGCAAATATGTTCTAGACGAAAGAATTGCAAAGCGCTGGAATTATTTCAATGGACACCCGAATTGTTCTGGGTGAAATTGTTGAAATTGGTTCTGCATGTGATATTGAAATGTTGCAGGTGGTTTTATGTGAATGTTTGTTAATTAAAGTAATTAACAAAATTCTGAATAAAATAAATAAAATATTTTTATTAAGTGAGAGTTGCATTAAATTTGGTGGAAATTTAATGCATTTCTGAGTGGGATTTTGAGTGGAGAAAATGGAGGGCCAAATTTATATGAGTGGAGCTTCCAAGACATGAATGAGGAAGAGGTGGGGGCACCTCCCATGGGCGACATCCATGGGGAGGGGGCTTCCCCCCTCTCCTATAAAAGGCCCCCCTCTCCCTCCTTCTCACTCACACCTCCTCGTGAAGTATCTCTCTCCCCTCTAGAATTATTCCCCCTTGGTCTTGGATTAGCGAGATACATGTTCCCGGTGGCATTTTGTTTGGAAGGAGTTGCTGCTTCCGCTACATCTCTGGAGCGAGGAGGTGGAGGTTGTTCGGTGTCCTGAACGTGTATGCGATCACTGATGCGTTGCTGAGTTACAGCGCTGGACTTCTTCTCGATCCTGAGATCGGCAAGCGTTCGACTACATCATCCACGAGTTCAACCTTGTTACACTTTGTCGGTATTCAAGGGTATGTTCTCTTTGAATGTATATCTACCTGTTGCTTATATCCAGTAGATAGATATTAGCGTATAATAGTTCCTATCGTAGGAAATTTTTCTTTTTCTATGCTGTAAACCTAATAGTGGTATCAGAGCCAGATCTATGCGTAGATGCTTTGCACGGGTAGTACACATATGAGTATGTGGGCGATGATGATCATGTTATTGCATCTTATATGTATTTTGGATATTGGTGGCATAGTGGGATGAAGCGGCCTGGACTAACTTCACATGTCCTTGCACATGAGACCTGTTCCAGGCTTCACATGCAACTAGTTTTGCATAAGTGGCTAGCGGGTGTCTATCTCTCCTACTATAGTCAATATCTGATTTACAACGAGTTGCTAATAATTTGGTTATCATCGTTGTGGTTCCATGTTCGTAGGTAAGAATGGTTCTATATTTGAAAGCCCTCAACCACGTAAAAACTTGCAATTGATAAATTAGAAGCATCTAGTTTAGATCGTTGTTGGGCTAGTGTCATGATGTGGTAATGTTATAATTTGAAGTATAGTTGATACTCGTGGAAATTATGACATGCCCATCGTGTAAGTACCATTGACTTTGGCCTTACACACAAAGGAATTATAAATATCATACCACGATGCACATGATAGTGATCAAGTGCAAGAACCATATCATTTCACTTTACACATATGATGTTTGTTGGGTCCGCAACATAGAAAACAAAAAATTTCCTACGATGAGAACTACACGCCAAGATCTATCTACTAGGTACAAAGCAACGAGTGGACATACATCCAACGAGAACTTACCCTCGAAGACAACGAGTTTTGTTAACGAGTAGGAACTCGTGGTTGATGTAGTCGTACACTTGCCGATCTCAAGATCGAGTGGAAGTCCGAGCGCCGCAACTCAGCAGCGCATCCGTACTTGCACACACGTTCAAGCCACCGGACAACCTCCACCTCCTCGCTCCAGCGATCCAGCGGAAGCAGCAACTCCTTCAAGACGAAATGCCACCGGGAACATGTATCTCGCTAATCCGAGACCATGGGGGAATAATTCTAGAGGGGGAGAGATCCTTCATAAGGAGGTGTGTGGAAGAAGGAGGAATAGGGTGGCCTTTTATAGGAGGAGGGGGGTACCCCCTCTCTCCATGGCTGGCGCATGGGGGGGGGTGACCCCTCACCTCCCCCATTCATGTGGTGGTAACCCCTCCACATTAAAATGCCTCTTCACATTCCCCTTTAAAGTCCCTACTTTAAATGCATTAAAATTGTCCAAGTTTAATGCTCTCTCATTTAATAAAACTCTTTTATTAAATTTATTCAGAATTTTGTTAATTACTTTAATTAACAAACATTCACATATAGCCCCTTGCAATATTTCAATATCACATGCAGAACTACTTTTTGCAATTTCACCCAAAACAATTTCTGGTTTCTATCGAAACAATTCGTGCGCTTTGCAATTCTTTCGTCTGAAACATATGTGCTCCAAAATGGTGTCCGGTAACTCTTAAGTGTGTCACCCTATAGTTCGCGAATAATGCAGACATGATTGAGACTCCTCTCAGATCAATAGTCAGAAGCGGAACCTGGAGATCCATACTGACTCCTGCATATTCAACGATGACTTCTGTGATCGTGAGAACCTTTAACGCTTGTAACTAAATCCCTTTGTCTCTTGATATAATACATGTCCGATATTCGATCATCGGTATCCAAATACCTAGTTTGATCTTGTTACCGACATGCACTCTTTTCTTGTTCCCGTGATATAACATTCTAGTGATCACATCACTTGCTTGCAAGCTATCTCAATGTGATATCACCGAGAGGGCCCATATTATATCTATCCTTCATCGGGATTGACAAATTCCACTCTTGATCCATGAGCCTCAACATAACACCTTCGTAGTACTGAACCCATCTTTATAGTCACCCTGTTATGGTGTGACGTTTGATGTTATCAAGATGCTCTTCAGGTGTTAGCAATTCACATGATCTCATGGTCTAAGGATAAAGATTACTTCGTATGATGTTATAGCAATATAAACATAATGACTTGATCGTAATGCTATACTTCGGATGAATGTTCATCACATCATTCCACCAATGGTGTGACCTTGTTATTAACAACATCCAATGTCCATGATCAGGAAACCTTGATCACCTTGTTAATCAACAAGCTAGTCTATAAGAGAGGCATAACTAGGAACCCTTTTTGTTTATTAAACACACATGTATTGATGTTTCCGATCAATACAATTCTAGCATGCAAAATAAACATCTATCATATATAAGGAATACATAATAACAACTTTATTATTGCCTCTCAGGGCATATTTCCTTCAGTCTCCCACTTGCACTAGAGACAATAATCTAGTTCACATAGTGATAAATCTAACACCAATGGAGTTCTGGTGTTGATCATGTTTTTCCCTAGGGAGAGCTTTAGTCAACGGATCTGCTACATTTAGGTCCGTGTGTACTTTACAAATATTTATATCTCCATCCTTGACATGCTCGCGGATGGAGTGAAACCGGCGCTTAATATGCTTGGAATTCTTGTGATAACTCGGTTCCTTTGCGTTGGCTATGGCTCCATTGTTGTCACAAT
This sequence comes from Avena sativa, assembly GCA_916181665.1. Classification (NCBI taxonomy): domain Eukaryota; kingdom Viridiplantae; phylum Streptophyta; class Magnoliopsida; order Poales; family Poaceae; genus Avena; species Avena sativa. Next base: position 130,228,677 of record OV702289.1, on the reverse strand, counting down.
AGATCACCATCGGGTCCAACGCACTAGGAACCACACCTAGTTCCGTAATGAACTCTTTCATCCAAACCGCTTCCTGCGCCGCTTCTGATGCAGCAACATATTCCGCCTCCGTCATTGATCCAGCCACCACAGGTTGTTTGGAACTCCTCCAACTAACTGCTGCTCCATTCAAGAGAAATACGTATCCGGATTGAGACTTAGAGTCATCGGATAAGTGTCAAAGCTAGCATCGACATAACACTTAGCGACTAGCTCTTCTTCACCTCCGTATATAAGAAACATTTCCCTAGTTCTTCTCAAGTACTTGAGGATGTTCTTGACCGCTATCCAGTGTTCCGAACTTGGATCATATTGGTACCTACTAGTCAAACTAATAGCATGTGCCACATCCGGTCTTGTACATAGCATGGCATACATTATAGAGCCTATGGCCGAGGCATACGGGATCTTATCCATCATCTCTCTTTCTTCCGCCATAGCCGGACTTTGAGTCTTACTCAATGTCTTTCCTTGCAACATAGGTAAGAACCCCTTCTTACTTTCGTCCATATTAAACTTCTTTAATATCTTATCAAGGTATGTACTCTGCGATAGCCCAATTAGGCGCCTTGATCTATCTCTATAGATTTTAATGCCTAATATATATGACGCTTCACCAAGGTCTTTCATAAAAAATTTGCTATTTAGATAACTTTTAACACTGTTTAAAAGATCTATATCATTTCCAATCAATAATATGTCATCCACATATAATATCAGAAATGCCACATTGCTCCCACTCACTTTCTTGTAAATACAAGCCTCTCCATAAGTTTGGCCAAATCCAAACTCTTTGATCACCTCATCAAAGCGGAGATTCCAACTCCAGGATGCTTGCTTCAGTCCATAGATGGATCACTGAAGTTTGCATACCTTAGTAGCATCCTTAGGATCGACAAAACCCTTAGGTTGTATCATATACAACTCTTCTTCAATATTACCATTGAGGAACGCAATTTTGACATCCATCTACCATATTTCATAATCGAAATATGCAGCAATTGCTAACATAATCCTAACTGACTTAAGCATCGCTACGGGAGAGAATGTCTCATCGTAGTCAACTCCTTGAATTTGTCGAAACCCCTTTGCGACAAGTCGAGCCTTATAGATGGTCACATTACCATCAACATCAGTTTTTCTTTTGAAAATCCATTTATTCTCAACGGCCTTTCGATCGTGAGGTAAGTCCACCAAGGTCCAAACTTGGTTCTCGTACATGGATTCCATCTCGGATTTCATGGCTTATAGCCATTTGTTGGAATCCGGGCTCATCATCGCTTCTTCATACGTCGCAGGGTCATCCATTTCATCAACCATGAAATTCACAACAGGATTGCCGTACAGTTCAGGAGTTGCACGTGTTCTGCTTGACCCGCGAGGTTCGGTAGTGTCCTCTTTCAGAGTTTCATGATCAATATCATTAGCTCTCTCTTCATTAGGTGAAGTCAACTCTGAAACAACTTCCGGTGCTGCGCTACTCGCCATTTCATGAAGAGAAGGTTCAATAACCTCTTCGAGTTCTACCTTACGACTACTCACACCTTTCGTGAGAAACTCCTTCTCAAGAAAGGATCCATTCTTGGCAACAAAAACCTTGCCCTCGGATCTGTGATAGAAGGTATACCCAATCGTTTCCTTAGGGTATCCTATGAAGACGCATTTTTCCGCTTTGGGTTTGAGTTTATCCGGCTAAAGTTTCTTCACATAAACATCGCATCCCCAAACTTTAAGAAATGACAACTTAGGTTTGATTCCAAACCATAATTCATACGGTGTCGTTTCAACAGATTTAGATGGTGCCCGTTTTAAAGTGAATGCAGCTGTCTCTAGTGCATAACCCCAAAATGACAGTGGCAAGTCAGTCAGAGACATCATAGATCAAACCATATCCAATAAGGTACGATTACAACGTTCCGACACACCATTACGTTGTGGTGTTCCGGCAGGCGTGAGTTATGAAACTATTCCACACTCTTTCATGTGTGTGCTAAACTTGTAACTTAGATACTCTCCTCCACGGTCAGACCGTAGAAATTTGATCTTTTTATTATGATGATTTTCCACTTCATTCTGAAATTCCTTGAACTTTTCAAAGGTTTCAGACTTGTGTTTCATCAAATAGATATACCCGTATCTACTCAAATCATCCGTGAAAGTAACAAAATAACGATATCCACCTCGCGCCGACACACTCATTGGTCCACACACATCAGTATGTATGATTTCCAATAAATCTGTCGCCCGTTCCATTGAACTAGAAAACGACGTTCTAGTCATCTTGCCTATAAGGCATGGCTCACATGTATCAAATGATTCAAAATCAAGTGATTCCAAAAGTCCATCAGAATGGAGTTTCTTCATGCGTTTAACACCAATATGACCTAGACGGCAGTGCCACATATATGTAGATATATCATTATCAAGTTTAATCCTTTTAGCATTAACATTATGAATATGTGTAATATTACTATCGAGATCCATCAGAAATAAACCATTCAACATAGGTACATGACCATAGAAGATAACATTCTTATAAATCGAACAACCATTGTTTTCAGATTTAAAGGAATGACCACTTTGCATCAAACACGATCCGGATACAATGTTCATGCTCAGTGCAGGTACCAAATAAAAATTATTTAGGTTTATAACTAATCCCGATGGCATATGGAGAGGTAGCGTCCCGACGGCGATCACATCAACTTTTGATCCATTGCCGACCCGCATCCTGACCTCATCCCTTGCTAGTTGTCGCTTGTTCCGTAGCCCCTAAACCGAGTTACATATATTAGCAACCGATCCCATATCAAATACCCAGGTGCTACTACGAGTACTAGTCAAGTACACATCAATAACATGTATATCACATATACCTTTGTTTGCCTTGCCGGACTTCTTGTCTGCCAAATACTTGGGCAGTTGCGCTTCCAATGGCCAGTCCCCTTGCAATATAGCACTCGGTATCGAACTTAGGGCCAGCTCGGGGTTTCTTTTCAGGCGCGGCAACAGATTTGCCACCCTTCTTTCCCTTGTGCTTGCCTTTCTTGTCCTTCTTGAAACCGGTGGTCCTATTGATCATCAACACTTGATGTTCTTTCCTAATCTCCACTTCTGTAGTCTTAAGCATTGACAGAAGCTCGAGAAGAGTCTTCTTCATGCCCTGCATATTATAGTTCATCACGAAGCTCTTGTAGCTAGGTGGCAGAGATTGGAGAACACGATGTATGCCCAAGTCAATGGGAATCGTTATTCCCAAGGACACAAGCTTATCGGTGTACCCAGACATTTTGAGTACATGCTCAATAACGGAGCTATTCTCCTCCATCATGCAGCTAAAGAACTTTTCAGTAGCATTATAACTCTCTACGGCAGCATGGGTATCGAAAATCATTTTCAATTCTCCCATGGTATCAAAGGCATTGCCATTTTCAAAACGCTTTCAAAGTTATGGCTCTAGCCCATACAGTATGCCGGAATGAACTAAGTTGTGGTCCTCCTGACGAGTCATATAGACATTCTTTTCCTCGTCAGGGGCATCAGGAGCTGGTGGGGGGCCTAGCGGCGCATCTAGCACATATTGCTTTTGTGCAGCAGTGAGGAGAATCCTCAAATTCATAGCCCAGTTGGTGAAGTTTCTACCATTCGCAGCAAGTTTCTCTTTCTCCATGAACACATTGAAATTAAAAGCAGGTGGTGCCATCTACAACAGAATTTGTAAAGTTTATTTAGACTATGTTTATGATAGATTGAGTTCAACTAATCCAAATTACTAATGAACTCCCACTCAAAAACGACATCCCTCGTGTCCTTTTGGTGATTACATGAACCAAATCCACTACACCAAGTCTGATCATCACGTGAGTTAATGTAGCTTCAAAGGCGAGCATCTATATGGGCATCATATCAACTATATGACTCATGCTTAACCTTTTGGTCCGTGTTCCGAGGCCATGTCTGTACATGCTAGGCTCGCCAAGTAAGAACCTTAGTATTCGCGTGTGTAAAACTGTCTTACACCCGTTCCTATGAAAGCGTAGATTCGAGTACACCCGATCATCACATGATGTCTCGAAACACGATCCACAGAACGGTGCATACTTAAGGAAGAACACATTTTTATCTTGATATCTAAATGAGGGTCATCTTACAATGCTACAGAAAGCGCCAAACTAGCAGTATAAGATGCTAACATCTAATGTGTAAAGTGAGATGATATGGTCCATGCATTTGATCTCTATCACTTGCATCGTGGTATGATCTCTATCATTACTTTATGTGTAAGGCCAAGGTCTATGGAACTTACACGTTGAATGTGTGTTGTAAGAGTATCTATCATACATCTACTTACAACAATACCATATCAATACACTAGCCCAGCAATGATCTAAACTAGACGCCTCTAATTTATCAATTGCAAGTTTTACGTGGCTTAGGGCTTTCGGAGATAGAACCGTTCTCACCTACGAACATGAACCACAACGAGGATAACTAAGTTATTAGCAACTCGTTGTAAATCAGATATTAACTATAGTAGGAGAGACAGACACCCGCCAGCCACTTATGCAAAACAAGTTGCATGTCAGTCGTGGAACCGGTCTCATGTACGATGACATGTAAGGATGGTCCGGGCCGCTCATCCCACTATGCCACCAATATCCAAAATACATAGAAGATGCAATAACATGATCATCATCGCCCACATATAAACATATGTGTACTACCCGTGCAAAGCACCTACGCATAGATTAGGCTCTGATACCACTGTTGGGTCCGCAGCGTAGAAAACAAAAAATTTCCTACGATGAGAACTACATGCCAAGATCTATCTACTAGGTACAAAGCAACGGGTGGACATACATCCAACTAGAACTTACCCTCGAAGACAACGAGTTTTGTTAACGAGTAGGAACTCGTGGTTGATGTAGTCGTACACTTGCCGATCTCAAGATCGAGTGGAAGTCCGAGCGCCGCAACTCAGCAGCGCATCCGTACTCGCACACACGTTCAAGCCACCGGACAACCTCCACCTCCTCGCTCCAGCGATCCAGCGGAAGCAGCAACTCCTTCAAGACGAAATGCCACCGGGAACATGTATCTCGCTAATCCGAGACCATGGGGGAATAATTCTAGAGGGGAGAGAGATCCTTCACAAGGAGGTGTGTGGAAGAAGGAGGAAGAGGGTGGCCTTTTATAGGAGGAGGGGGTACCCCCTCTCTCCATGGCCGGCGCATGGGGGGTGACCCCTCACCTCCCCCATTCATGTGGTGGTAACCCCTCCACATTAAAATGCCTCTTCAATTCCCCTTTAAATACTTTAAATGCATTAAAATTCTCCAAGTTTAATGCTCTCTCATATAATAAAACTCTTTTATTAAATTTATTCAGAATTTTGTGAATTAGTTTAATTAACAAACATTCACATATAGCCCCTTGCAATATTTCAATATCACATGCAGAACCACTTTCTGCAATTTCACCCGAAACAATTTCTGGTTTCTATCGAAACAATGCCTGCGCTTTGCAATTCTTTCATCTGAAACATATGTGCTCCAAAATGGTGTCCGGTAACTCTTAAGTGTGTCACCCTATGGTTTGCGAATAATGCAGACATGATTGAGACTCCTCTCAGATCAATAGTCAGAAGCGGGACCTGGAGATCCATACTGACTCCTGCATATTCAACGATGACTTTTGTGATCGTGAGAACTTTTAACGCTTGTAACTAAATCCCTTTGTCTCTTGATATAATACATGTCCGATATTCGATCATCGGTATCCAAATACCTAGTTTGATCTCGTTACCGACATGCACTCTTTTCTCGTTCCCATGATATAACATTCTAGTGATCACATCACTTGCTTGCAAGCTATCTCAATGTGATATCACCGAGAGGGCCCAGAGTATATATATCCGTCATCAGGATTGAAAAATTCCACTCTTGATCCATGAGCCTCAACATAACACCTTCGTAGTACTGAACCCATCTTTATAGTCACCATGTTACGGTGTGACGTTTGATGTTATCAAGATACTCTTCAGGTGTTAGCAATTAACATGATCTCATGGTCTAAGGATAAAGATTACTTCGTATGATGTTATAGCAATATAAACATAATGACTTGATCGTAATGCTATACTTCGGATGAATGTTCATCACATCATTCCACCAATGGTGTGACCTTGTTATTAACAACATCCAATGTTCATGATCAGGAAACCTTGATCACCTTGTTAATCAACAAGCTAGTCTATAAGAGAGGCATAACTAGGAACCCTTTTTGTTTATTAAACACACATGTATTGATGTTTCCGATCAATACAATTCTAGCATGCAAAATAAACATCTATCATATATAAGGAATACATAATAACAACTTTATTATTGCCTCTCAGGGCATATTTCCTTCAATGTTTGCATATTATATTGCTTGTTTGGCATTTTAGTAGCATTATAAGATGATCCCTCATTTAGATATCAAGATAAAAATTTGTTCTCCCTGAAGTATGTACCGTTTTATGTTTTGCAGCTTCAAGACATCACGTGATGATCGAGTGTACTTGAATCCACCATCATAAACCCATGTAAGATAGTTTTAAACATGCGAGTACTAAGGTTCTTACTTGGCGATCCTAGAATGTATGGATATGGCCTCATAACACGGACCGAAAGGTTAAGCATGAGTCATATAGTTGATATGATGCCCATATAGTTGCTCGCCTTTGAAGCTACACCGACTCATGTGATGATCGGACATGGTGTAGTGGATTTGGTTCATGTAATCACCAAAAAGACACGAGGGATGTTGTTTTTGAGTGGGAGTTCGTTCATATTTTGATTAGTTGAACTCAATTTATCATAAACTTAGTCTAAACTTTACAAATTCTGTTGTAGATGGCACCACCTGATTTTAATTTCAATGTGTTCATGGAGAAAGAGAAACTTGCGGCAAATGGTAGCAACTTTACCAACTAGGCCATGATTTTGAGGATTCTCCTTAGTACTGCACAAAAGCAATATGTGCTAGAAGCACCGCTAGGCCCCCCACCGGCTCCTGATGCCCCTAACGAGGAAAAGAATGCCTATTTGACTCGTTAAGAGGACCACAACTTAGTTCATTGTGGCATACTATATGGGCTAGAGCCAGAACTTCGAAAGCGTTTCGAAAATGGCAATGCCTTTGATACCATGGGTGAATTGAAAATGATTTTCGATACCCATGCTACTGTAGAGAGTTATAATGCTTCTGAAAAGTTCTTTAGCTACATGATGGAAGAGAACAGCTTCGTTAGTGAGCACGTACTCAAAATGTCTGGGTACGCTAATAAGCTTGTGTCCCTGGGAATAACGATTCCCATTGACTTAGGCATACATCGTGTTCTCCAGTCTCTGCCACCTAGCTACAAGAGCTTCATGATGAACTATAACATATAGGACATGAAGAAGTCTTTCCCCGAGCTTGTGTCAATGCTTAAAACGACAGAAGTGGAGATCAAGAAAGATCATCAAGTGTTGATGATCAATAAGACCACCGGTTTCAAGAAAGACAAGAAGGCCAAACAGAAGGGAAAGAAGGGCAGAAAATCTATTGTCGCGCCTAAAAAGAAATCCCGAGCTGGCCCTAAGTCTGATACCGAGTGCTATTATTTCAAAGGGACTGGCCATTGGAAGCGCAACTGCCCCAAGTATTTGGCGGACAAGAAGGCTGGCAAGGCAAACAAAGGTATATGTGATATACATGTTATTGATATGTACTTGAATAGTACTCATAGTAGCACCTGGGTATATGATACTAGATCGGTTGCTAATATATGTAACTCAAATCAGGGGCTGCGGAACAAGCGACCGCTAGCAAGGGGTGAGGTCAAGATGTGTGTCGGCAGGGATCAAGAGTTGATGTGATCACCGTCCGAACACTACCTCTCCACCTACCGTCGGGATTAGTGATAAATCTAAATAATTGTTATTTGGTGCCTACACTGAGCATGAACATTGTATCTGGATCGTGTTTGATGCAAAGTGGTTATTTATTTAAGTCTGAAAACAATGGTTGTTCAATTTATATGAATGATATCTTTTATGGTCATGCACCTGTGATGAATGGTTTATTTCTGTTAGATCTCGATAATAGTGTTATGCATATTCATAATGTTGATGCTAAAATGATTAAGCTTGATGGTGATATATCTACATATATGTGGCACTGCCGTCTAGGTCATATTGGTGTTAAACGCATGAAGAAACTCCATCCTGGTGGGCTTTTGGAGAAACTTTATTTTGAATCATTTCATACATGTGAGACATGCCTTATGGGAAGATGACTAGAACCCCGTTTTCCGGTTCAATGGAATGGGTGACAGAATTATTGGAAATCGTACATACTGATGTATGTGGTCCAATGAGTGTGTCCGCGCGAGGTGGATATCATTATTTTGTTACTTTCATGGATGATTTGAGTAGCTATGAGTATATCTATTTAATGAAACACAAGTCTGAAACCTTTGAAAAGTTCAAGGAATTTCAGAGTGAAGTGGAAATCATTGTAATAGAAAGATTACATTTCTGCAGTCCGACCGTGGAGGTGAGTATCTTAGTTACGAGTTTAGCACACACATGAGAGATTGTGGAATAGTTTCACAACTCACGCTTGCCGGAACACCACAACGTAATGGTGTGTCGGAACATTGTAATCCTACTTTATTAGATATGGTTCGATCTATGGTATCTCTGACTAACTGGCCACTGTCATTTTGGGGTGTTGCACTAGAAACTGTTGCATTCACTTTAAATAGGGCACCATCTAAATCCTTTGAAACGACACCGTATGAATTGTGGTTTGGAAACAAACCTAAGCTGTCATTTCTTAAAGTTTGGGGATGCGATGTTTATGTGAAGAAACTTCAGACTGATAAAATCAAACCCAAAGCGGAAAAATGCGTCTTCATAGGATACCCTAAAGAAACAATTGGGTATTCCTTCTATCACAGATCCAAGGGCAAGGTTTTCGTTACCAAGAATGGATCCTTTCTAGAGAAAGAGTTTCTCGCGAAAGACGTGTGTAGTCGGAAGGTAGAACTCGAAGAGGTTATTGAACATTCTCTTCATGAAACGATGAGTGGCGCAGATCCGGAAATTGTTCCGGAGTTGACTTCACCGAATAAAGAGGGAACTAATGATAATGATCATGAAACTCCAAAAGAGGACACTACCGAACCTCGCAGGTCAAGCAGGACATGTGCATCTCCTAAACTGTACGGAAATCCTTTTATGAATTTCATGGTTGATGAAATAGATGACCCTACGACGTATGAAGAAGCGATGATGAGCCCGGATTCCAACAAATGGCTAGAATCCATGAAATCCTAGATGGAATCCATGTACGAAAACCAGGTTTGGACCTTCGTGGACTTACCTCACGACCGAAATGCCATTGAGAATAAATGGATTTTCAAAATAAAAACTGATGCTGATGGTAATGTGACCATCTATAAACCTCAACTTGTCGCAAAGGGGTTTGACAAATTCAAGGAGTTTACTATGATGAGACATTCTCTCCCATAGCGATGCTAAAGTCGGTTAGGTTATGTTAGCAATTGCTGCATATTTCGATATGAAATATGGCAGATGGATGTCAAGACTGCGTTCCTCAATGGTAATATTGAAGAAGAGTTTTATATGATACAACCTAAAGGTTTTGTCTATCCTAAGGATGCTGACAAGGTATGCAAGCTTCAGCGATCCATCTATGGACTGAAGCAAGCATCCCGGAGTTGGAATCTCTACTTTGATGAGGTGATCAAAGAGTTTGGATTTGTCCAAACTTATGGAGAGGCTTGTATTTACAAGAAAGTGAGTGGGAGCAATGTGGCATTTCTGATATTATATGTGGATGACATATTATTGATTGGAAATGATATAGATCTTTTAAACAGTGTTAAAAGTTATCTAAACAGAAATTTTTTGATGAAGGACCTTGGTGAAGCATCATATATATTAGGCATTAAGATCTATATAGATAGAGCAAGGCGCCTAATTGGGATATCGCAAAGTACATACCTTGATAAGATATTAAATAAGTTTAATATGGACGGAAGTAAGAAGGGGTTCGTACCTATGTTGCAAGGTAAGACATTCAGTAAGACTCAAAGTCCGGCTACGGCGGAAGAAAGATAGATAATGGATAAGACCCCCTATGCTTTAGCCATAGGCTCTATAATGTACGCCGTGCTATGTACAAGACCGGATGTGGCACATGCTATTAGTTTGACTAGTGGGTACCAATCTTATCCAGGTTCGGAAAACTGGATAGCGGTCAAGAATATCTTTAAGTACTTAAGAATAACTAAGGATATGTTTCTTGTATACGGAGGTGAAGAAGAGCTGGTCGCTAAGTGTTATGTCGACCCTAGCTTTCACACCGATCTGGATTATTCTATGTCTCAATCTGGATACGTATTTCTCTTGAACGGAGTAGTAGTTAGTTGGAGGAGTTCCAAACAACCTGTGGTGGCCTGATCAACAACGGAGGCAGAATATGTTGCTGCTTCAGAAGCATCGCAGGAAGCGGTTTGGATGAAGGAGTTCATAACGGAACTAGGTGTGGTTCCTAGTGCGTTGGACCCAATGGTGATCTATTGTGACAACAATGGAGCCATATCCAATGCCAAGGAACCAAGGTCAGACAAGAATTCCAAGCATATTAAGCGTCGGTTTCACTCCATCCGCGAGCATGTCAAAGATGGAGATATAAAGATTTGTAAAGTACACACGGACCTAAATGTAGCAGATCCGTTGACTAAAGTTCTCCCTAGGGAAAAACATGATCAACACAAAAACTCCATGGGTGTTAGATTTATCACTATGTAAACTAGATTCACTACTAGGAAAAACGTTATCAGTGACGTACCAAAACCACTTTCTGTGGCGCATCTAGCAGTCGCCACTAAATTGTCGCCACTAAAATTATATTTCTGTGCATATGCGCCACAGAATTTTGTCCCAGATTCTGTGGCGCATATAGCTATATGCGTCACAGAATTCTATGGTACATTTTGTGGCGCATATAGCTATATGCACCATAGAATCCTTTTTTTCAGAATTTTGAAATTTTCAGAATCTGGTACAAATACAGCTATATAACAGGTATATCACAGGAAATACACAAAAATTAACAGAAATTCGCATAAAAGCTGCACACAACAGTACAAATGTTCCAGTTCACATATAATACATCAACAAGCACTAATGTTCACAAGTGTTCATCAATCACATCACTTAGAACCGAATAAGTGTACAAGTATATTTCACAAGTGTTCATCTCACTGACATAACTTACAACTGCGCAATGTTGTCACCGCCTATACCTTAGGACAGAATGTAGTACACCGTAACCGCGATGCCGGTGAGGAGGAGTGGCACCAAGATCTTCGTCTGGTTCTTCTTCCATACGTGTCTCCTCCACTTGGCCACCGCCTCCTCTCTAGTCGCGTATCCCTTATATTTGTTGCCGCTGAACTTGTCCACTTATTGGTGGCAGTCCACCCACTCCTCGTAGACACATGGAACCCGACCCTTGTACACAACGTACGTCGGCATCTTTATTGACAAGGCATATTAGTACATCATGCAAATATATATGTTGACAAATATTAGAGCAAGGCATTCATAAACTTAAAACAATGCGTCGATGACAATGAAAGAAACATGAAAACATGTCCGACACAATAACAACGACGGTTTCAAGCTAGGCAAGTTAAGTTTTTCGACACACACACTACATGTCCACCGATACACACGCTCTCTCGGTCAAGTAGCCTTCTCCTCGGAGGGCGTCGGGAACGGCTTGTACATGTCTTTCGTCGTCCATGTCCTGAAGTCACCCTGCGCCTTGAGGCGGGCTTCGATCTCCCTCTTGGTGAACGACCTGGGCTGGTGTAAGAGCCCACCACGTGTGTTGACCTGTTCCATGATGATATGTGACAGCTTCACCTGTGTATCATGGAAGTCTTCCCTGAGATCGGGGTCACTGATCCCATGCAACTTTTGGGCCCATCCTTGGAGAGAAGATGGCAGCGTTAGCATCTCGCAATCCCGGACAAACCCTTTGAGGTGATGGCAAACGTAGAAGGCCTCCTTCACACTATCAGACGGCTGCTTAACGCAGGGGAACTCGAACACGTGCTTGAACTTGTGTCGGCCATCGTCCCTGTAAGCCTCCCCCTTATAGTTGAAGGGGCCTCCCTGATTGGCATAGCCCTCGATAGCATCATCCAGAACGCTCCTTACTCTGTTGTAGTTCTTCCTCCTCGCACTCCCCGAGTCGAAGTAGGTGGCAAGCGAATACCTCGTGGAGAGGACGATGAGCGTGTGGTACTTGTCTCTGCGCAACACACAATGTGGAACGGGATGTTGGAAAAGAGCAATGGAAAGAAATACTTATGTGTTACGATGGCGGTAGGAGGATGTGTACACTTACTCGGGAAAGAAAGGCACAAGGATGTTGTCCTTCCTCTTGTTGTCCATCAATAGCTTCTGAAGGTAGGACTTTGCCCGGGCCCGGGTCCATGTTCCTTCTTCCAACTAGCTATCCCGCATGTAGTAGGGATCCGCTATCGCGACGAACGGGGTGTCCTCTCTCTTACCTTCATCGCTAGATTAAGCGCGAATAGGCGGACCAAGTTATAGTCCAGCCGTCTCGAGTGGAACAACTTGAAGATGTCCTCGTAGGCTATGAAGAACACATCCGCGGGGGCATCGGTGATGAAGCCCACGTCCTCCGGCACCTTGGCGGTGAACACCGGGTAACTCGGGTCCTTGTCCTTGAGAAGGAGGCCCTCCAGTGTTAGGACACCTTCATGCAAACTCATCATAGCTCCCGAAGCCAGGCGGCGCAGTTCTGGAGGCAGTATGGGTTGACCAGCTTCGTGCACTCTGGTCAAGCCATCCTCTCGGGGTGGTACAACGTCGTCCCGATAACGGATTGGAGTGGGCTGGCTCGCAGCCTTGTCCTTGTTCCTGTTCAGCCTCTTCCTCACCCTCTTCCTCTTTGCATCAGCAGCCTCCACTGGCGATGCTAACCCATCACCGGCCGTCCTGCGGAGTGTGTCAGGGCTGAAAATGATTCCGGCCGATGGAGGTTGTGTCTCGGCGGCCGGAGGCGTCTCCTGAGAAAACCCACGGAAGACCAGGCGCTTCTTGGGATGGCTAGCTTGATCGCGGAATGATGGTTCTTCAACGAGAGGAGGCATGAACGGTCCTTTGATGGCGCCGGTGTTGACGAAGGCATTGACATCGACCGGTGCATCATCATCATCATCCACCTCGATGTTGGCATCGAAGGACGCCATGTCCATGTCATCCTGGGGTGGTGGCAATGGCTGTTGCGGTGCCACGGCCTTGCCTTTAGGCGGGGGCGATGGCGGTCGAGGAGCAACCACGCCCTTGGCTGCTTGTGGCGCCAGTGCAGACGCTCCCAAGAGTCTCTGGTGACGGCTTGTGGTGGCGGCGACGACGACCGGTGCAGCAGGAGGCTTCGTCCTTGGCGGCCGGACGACCGAGGTGGCACCGGTGGAGCGAGACCCAATACGAATCTGGGTCCTTGGCCAAATCATGGGATAGCCATGGCAACCTTCCAGGGTCAGGTGCTCGTCGGCTCCCGGAGGTTGCATGGGAGGGTCCATGTCTTTGCACCCCCAACACCCGACCCAACTCGACGCGCATCACGGCATCGTCCATGGGCTTGCAGTGCATCGTGCGGTTCGCCGGTTGTATTAGCTTGCCCGTGGCAACATCCTTCAACTCGCTGCCAGGCACCTTGTGCAGGAGCACGCACGGAGTGTCCTAAGGCATGCAGATATGCATCATGAGATGGAAGCCAATCAAAGTCATTAAGTAGAGCATGCTGACTAACTACTTATTTTACCTTGGTGAGGGCGCCGAGCTCGGCTAATGTCGAGACACGGGCGGCCGGTGGCTGATCCTTCTTCTTCTTCGTCTCGGGTGCATTAGGAAGCACCGCCGCCACCGGATGCTGCGCCTTGGTAGTCTCGGTAGGAGGGGGCAGCTCCGGCGCATCCAACTCCATCGGTTGCGCCGCGGGGATGGAGGGCGGCGGGGTAACCATGTCTAGCGACACTTGGTGGCTCGAGGTGCTGCCGCCGGTGCTGGCCACTTGTATCGGCCCCACCTGACCATCCGCATTCCATTTTGCTATCCCCTCCATCAGCCGAGGGGGTAGCATCTCGAGGATCTTCTGCTGCACTATCGCGTTCACCTCGTCCTGGTCCACCTTACTGGCCTCTAGATGCACGATCTTCCGTTTCAGCTCTTCCTTATCAGCTTGATCCTAAGCCGCTGACTGGGTCCGCCTCTCCTTTCTCTTCTTGGCTTCCTCGCTATAGTACTCGCGGAACTTTGTGCTCATACCAAAGCCAGAGATACGGCCAAATGACGTGGGCGGCTCGGACTATGGCCTCCCCTTGAAGGCGTTGGTCGCCCTGTTGAAAACCGTGTCCCACGGCTCCGTCGAGCCCTGGGACGATGAGTCCGGCGCCTCGCGTGTAGCCTTGATTTCAGCGTCCTGCAGATAAGGAAAGGTGAACCCATTTAGGAACTTGCCTTCATTATTCAAAATGAAAGCAAATGGACCGCGGGTAAATTCCTTGCCATCTTACTCTCAAACTTCCTCACATCGTCATCATCGGTGACGAATTCCTTGGAATCCTTGTCCAGATAGTAGCGGGCCCGGACAAAGTTCCGGGTCTGCTCGTCCGTGATTTTTAAAAACGGGTTTTCTTTCCCGAGACACTCAACCTCGGCGTCCTCCCTTGCCCATATGGCCTTCTTTCCCCTGTAACCGTCGCTTCCACATCGGTGGTTACCTATGTTCTGTTCCCGCATTTCCCGACCCTACTCCATCCATGCCTTCGCTTCGTCATTATCCATCTCCGCCTTGATATCTTGAACTCGTCTTTGTTGATCGTGGGCTCACCCTTCTTGATCTTCTCCTAGCTTTCCTTTTTCGCGATCTTGTTCTTCACCCGGGTTCTCTAGCTGCTCAAGGCATTGGCCATCTTCGTGATGGCTAACCTGTTCACCTTATTGGATTTTTCCAGTTTTTCGGTGTACGGTGCTGGGAACTTGTACCGTCGGTGAAGCTTCTTAATCCAGTTTTGCCACCAACCGCTCATTCGCTTCACTTCTCAGGTGCTTCGTGTTGATCGACATGCTTTCCTGGATGATGCACCCGAGTTGCATGCCGTACCCGGCGGCAACATCCGGAGGCTCCAACGGAAGGCCACTTTCCGAGACTAGACTGATCTCGTCGGTGGTGTCCGCAAGCTTTTGTGGCTTCCGATCCTTCATTGGCTTCTTATTCTTCTTAACGGACGGGTTGCTGCTACCGCCATCCGTGCGGTCCCTGCCATCGATCGTGCGGCCTCTGCCATCAGTCGCGCGGCCTCCACCATCGGAGGTGGTCGCATCCTCCTCCTCGGCTTCATCTATCCGGTAGTCCTCGTCCCCCTCTTGCTCATCATCCCCATCGTGGCCCGCAGTAGCCGCCACATCCTCATGATGAGACTCCGTCGCCTCGTGCTGCGCCGCCGCCTCCCAGAAAGTGAGGTTCGCCGCTCTGGCTTGGTCTTCGACGCTCATGGCGGCCTTAGAAGTGCCGGCCCCATCGGCGGCCGACATGTTTGCACACTTCTAAACAAATTAAAATAAGGAAGTTAGTATTAATTATTGTTGACAATATTTAAAATGAGCTATCCATTTCTCTCGAAGTGTCAATTCACTTCCACTTCGGTCGAGAAATGGGGCTCATATGTCAAAAAATTACTAAGTGTCGACCGAAAAATTCGGCATGACCTTCGCTAATTTTTTGACATATGAGCCCCATTTCTCGACCAAAATGGATCGAAATCAACATTTCAGGAGAAATGGGCAGCTCGGATGATTTCCCTGCAAACATTTCACGTACAAAAATGCACAAATTGTGCTCCACAGCCAAATATGGTGCTCCAACACCATATAATCCAACAGGGTACAGAGATTTCTGTCATCGTATATATACACACTGTAATTTTTTTGGTTTTCATTTTTTTGGGGTTGATTACAGAGAGGATGGTATGGTACGTAATAATGGAATTGTAGACATACATGATACAAACTGCAAGGAAATTCACTGCAAGTAACAAGGACTCAAGAACCAAAGACTGGATGATGATATACATGATACATGGTACTGGATGATGATATATATATGGTACTGGATACATGGTGCTGGATGATGATATATGATACATGGTACATGGTACTGGATGGTACATGGTACATGATACATGGTACTGGATGATGATATACCATGATGTCAAGAACCAAAGACAAGGACTCAAGAATTCAACCAAATGGGATCAGCCAAGAACTAATGGAATCTTGGTTTTGGTAGAGTGCCAGCAAAGCAACAACTTGGGAAATTAAAATTTACACCCTGCCTGCTAGAGATTTTCTTTACGTTCACAAGACCCACAAAAACAAAGCCCAGGATAGTACTAGAAGATTATTTCAGACAACGATCTTCTAAAATGAAAAAAATAACTCAGTTGGAAAGTAAGCAGCATACATCTTTCGATAAAATACAGAAACATCAATTGAAAACTCACGAAAGAACAATTTATAAAAATGAGATCAAGATGGATCATCCTCGGCCAAATATTATAAACACCTCAAGACCCATGTGTTATCTCAGTAAAAACTGACTATTTTCAGGGAGAGCATGAAAAGGCTGTTTGCATTGCTGGTACAGTTTAACAAAAACAAATCAGTCAAGATGAGAAAAAATAGAATAGACCGGTTGCAATATACAAAAATTAGGAAGCCTGTATGTACGGCCAGACAAATTAGAAATACCAAACTGATCACTATGTCGATCAACTTTTGGTTTGCAAATCAACTGATTTTGGCCACTCATTTCGATATTTTCTAGTGCGCTACTACTCAAGAACATGACCTAATGGTTTTCTTCTTCCCTTCGCATCTACCAATTGAAAAGAGACTAAAATGACATTATGTACAGCAACAACATGGGAATGAAAGTGATTTATCTGCTTGTCTGCTCTGCGTTTACAGGTTCATGTGATACAAAATCACAATCACAAGAAAATACTTCTGAGAACTAACCTAGTGTCATCAGTTTCATGTCTGATATTGGTGAAGAAATTCTCTGTATAAAGCTAGATCACAGTAAGTTTGGGAAGAAAAGGAGATTTAATAGCTAGATCACAGTAAAAATAGCTTGGCACAATATGAATTCTCATGCAAAAAATAGCTAGATCACAGTAAGTTTCATCATCTATGCACGCAATCAGAGGGGGTCACCTGCGGGGTGGTGGTGGCGGTGGTCCTGGACGCTGGAGCGGGCCTCCTCCTCCTGGTGTTCTGCGGGGTGGTGGTGGCGGTGGTGGTGGCGGTGGTCCTGGACGATGGAGCGGGCCTCCTCCTCCTGGTGCTCTGCGGGGTGGTGGTGGCGGTGGTCCTGGACGCTGGAGCGGGCCTCCTTCTCCTGGTGCTCTGCGGGGTGGTGGTGGCAGTGGTGGTGGCGGTGGTCCTGGATGCCGAAGTGGGCCTCCTCCTCCTTGGTGCTCTACGGGGTGGTGGTGGCGGTGGTCCTGGACGCTGGAGCGGGCCTCCTCCTCCTGGTGCTCTGCGAGGCCATGGCGAGGCAAGGCGGGTGCGGCGCGGCGGGGCGGGCGAGAGCGGGGGAAAAAGGGGTGGGCGCGGCGGGGCGGGCGCGGCGGCGAGAGCGGAGGCGTGCTAGCTAGGGTTCTGTTGGATTGACTCGATTTGGGGCAGTGAGATTGAAAACACTAAGTCAATAAATTTTGTGGCGCATCTGTACATATATGCGCCACAGAATTTTTGGAGATGGTACAAAAGGCGCGTTGCGCTGTTGTTTGACAAAAACACTTGCTTACCACACCGGTTCAACGCTTGCTCCTTTGTTCTGAACTTGGGGTGGCCAGGTTCGATTGCTGGCTGCCACATCTTTTTTTTGACTTTTTAAAAAATATTTTCAGGATGGTAATAATATATTAAAAGCAAGAACTAATATATTTGCCTATTAAAAACAAGAATTAATATATTTGCCTCGATATTATATTATATATATGCTTGTGTCACACCCACATTAATATCCGCATACATTAGTTTGTCAAAGTAATACACATATATGCAGGCGCGCGAGCACACATGTGCATTAATTAGTACAAAAAAAGGCGTCAAAAACCGCTAAGTCGGCTCCAAGGTAGCTAGTGTCTTTTCACAACAACTTTCTTGCCATTCTTCTTCGCGGTAGAATACTTTAGGCCGGCCACCTTGAGATTTCTTCTCGTGTATGGGCAACCTTTAGCGGGTAGGGTAGTCTTGCTTCTTACTTTAGCATAAGTAGTTGGCTTGTCGAAGTACTTGTTAAATTCCTCTTTGATCTTGGGATCGCCGTTCTTGTCGATGTCTTGCTTGTTGGCGGGTCCTTCCATTTCGATGATGCTCATCTTGCCCCTCCTCATGACAACACGGCTTGGCTTTGTCGGGTCGGTAATGAAGAAGCATTGGTCAACTTGGCTAGCGAGCACCCATGGCTCATTTTTCGTGGAGGCGTTCTTCGATTTGGCATCGGGTATAACCATGGTGGTGAAAAACCGGCCATCTTTTTCGACGCTCTTGGCCCATCTGACACGAAACATCGGCACCGTCACTCCGCAGTAGTCGAGTTCCCATATCTCCTCGATCCTTCCGTAGAATCTTTCCTTGACATCAGTCTCGTCATCAGCGTATGATAGCATAGTTACTCCTGAGTTTTGGTATTCGCTATTCTTGTCCTTCTCCTCAGTGTAGAATCTGTAGCCGTTGATGTCGTACGTCTGATAGGTCCTAACGTTGCACCTGGGGCCCTGTGAGAGTGAGAATATGAGTTTCTGATCTTCAGTATAAGGCGTCGGCATGGGACTTTCCAGTAGCCTTTTCTTGAACCACCCTATGAAGCTGGCGTTGTGCTCTCTGGTTACGTCTCCCTTCTTCCTCGGCTTGCCCATGTTGGCGAGCTTTTGCTCGATTAAGGTTTTGTGCTCATCCACCCAGGGGCCGACCAATTGTATGTGTTTTAGCGCGACTCGGTTTGCCCTATCAAAGTCGGCGTGTTCAAGTTCGATGCCGACGTGGAGTGCGCGGTAGCCCTCGCGGTGACCAAATCCAGCGAGCCTCCCGAGGTGCTTCCTGGTGGGCAGACCGACATCCTGGTTCTCGGTGCTTAGGTAGTTCTGGCAGAAGGAGATGCACTCGTAGGTCAGAAAGCCCTTGGCTATGCTTCCATCTGGATGGGACCTGTTGCGAACGAATCCTTTGATGACACCGTTTAGCCTTTCGAACGGCATCATGTTGTGCAGGAACGCCGGCCCGAGATGGATGATGTCATCCACGACATGGACAAGCAGATGCACCATGATGTCGAAGACCGCGGGAGGGAAGTAAATCTCGAGCTCGCATAATATCTCGACGATCTCTTCCTGTAGCTTGCCGAGCTGCTTCACGCTGATAGACTTCCTAGATATGACATCGAAGAAGTTGCAGAGGCCAAATAGCGTCTCACGGACGTGCTCGTCCATTATCCCTCGGATCGCAATGGGGAGTATCTGCGTCATCAGCACGTGACAGTCGTGAGACTTCATCCCACTGAACCTCTTCTTCGCTACGTCCAGATATCTGCTTATCTTCCTAGAGTAGCCGTGCGGAACCTTGACTCCTAGGAGGCAACGGAAAAACCTCTTGAGCGCCTCCTCGCTTAGAGTGAAGGATGCAGCTTTAAGCACCACCTCATTCTTCTTAGCCCTTTTTGGCGTCTGTTCATCGTCATCATCGGCATCGTCACTATCGGGGTACTGAAGTTCCTTCTTAATGCCAAGCAATTTTAGGTCGCTTCTTGCTTTCGGTCCATCCTTGGTCCCATCCGGCATGTTCATCAGAGTGCCGAGCAGGCTCTCGGTAACGTTCTTCGTGATGTGCATCATATCGAGGCTATGGGGCGTGTGGAGGACCTTCCAGTAAGGAAGGTCCCAGAAAACGGACATCGCCTTACATACTCCATGCAGCGGTGATGGTTGTTCCCTCGGTCGCTTCTTTCCTGGCGCAGGGCACTCTTCCCAATTGTCCAGAAGCTCCTTGATTTCTTCGCCGCTCAACGGTCAACGTGGGGAATTTTCGAGCTCGTCTTTTCCATTGAACAGGTCTCCGCGTTTTCTCCACGGGTGATCCTTGCGGAGCCACATTCGAGTCCTTTGGAACACGGTTTTCGAAGACCCAGGATATCTCGGCAGCTGCAGATGCGGGGTCTTATCCATGCACCTGACACATGCACAGAATCCGTGGTTCACCTGACACGCTACATATCCGTAACCAGGATAGTCCTGCACCGTCGTGAGCAACACAGCTCTCAGGTCGAAATAATCTCCAGTGTAGGCATCCCACGTACGTGCCGGCGTCTCCCACAGCGTCGCTAACTCTTCTTTCAGGAGCCCGAGATACAGATGCATGTTGACACCCGGTTGTTTTGGCCCCTGGATAAGGATACTCATGTGTACGTACCGCTGCTTCGTGCACAACTAGGGTGGGAGGTTGTACGGCCATACAAACACAGGCTAGGTGTTGTGCGTGCTACTCTGGTTGGCAAAGGGATTGAGTCTATCGGTGCTCATGCCTAGCCTAACGTTCCTTGGATCGAGCCCGAACTCATCTTGGAATTCGATGTCCAGCGCATTCCACTGGCTAGCGTCCGTGGGGTGTGTCAGGATCTTGCCCTTCTCCGGATCATCTTCCGGCTTCTCCCTCTTTGCGTGCCATTGCATAAGCTCTGCTTCCTTAGGGTCTACGAAATACCGCTGCAGACGAGAAGTGATAGGAAAGTACCACACCACTTTTCGAGGAACTTTCTTGTTCCCTCTCTTGTACCGTCCCTGGCCACACACCGGGCATGTGGTTCTATCCTTGTACTCGTTCCGGTAAAGTGCACAGTCGTTGATGCATGCGTGGTACTTCACGTACGGTAGGTCTAGTGGGCAAACTACTTTCCTCGCCTCCTCAATACTTGTTGGCAATGTGTTGTCCTTGGGAAGACGAGCGTGCCAGAATTTCATGTGAGCGTTAAAGCTAGTGTCGGTCCATTTGTGCTCCACCTTCATCTCCAGAGCCTTCAGCGTTACACTCAAGCGTGTATCCTCGGGCCGGCACCCAGGATACAATGGAGTCCTCCCGTCTACCTCCATCTGTGTCAGCTTGGCTTTCTCTCTAGCTGCAGCTCTCGTGTTGGCCGTCTGCTTGAGGAGTATTTCTTGAAGATGAGGGTCCCGCAAGGCCGAAGTTAGCGGCGTGCCCGTGCTCCCGTCTTCTCCACCGCCACCACCACAATCTACTCTGGTATCGTCTCCTTCATGATGATCGTGTCTGCCGGCATCTCCTTCTTCATGATGATCATGTTCGTCGGCATCTCCTTCGTCATGATGACCATGTCCAGGAGACCCTTCGTCTTCTCCCTCGCCCCCGGCCTCTTCTTCATCATGGCCACCGCCATCTACCGGCGGCTCCTCATTCACTAAGAAGCCAGGCATGAAACCGCGCGTCAACAGGTGAGACTCCAGTTGTCCGGAATCAGGGTTGATCCACTTCCGGTGTTTGCACGTTCGGCACGGACATCTTATCTTGGCCATGTTGTTCCGAACCATGTCGGCTGCCGCGTCAGCCTTGTATCTAACCACCCAGCATTCGCTCATATGGATGACCATGGTCGCCTGCGCGTGAATATAGACCAAATTAAAGAGAGTATGTTAGAACCATGCACACACACGACGCGCACACATACATGCATGCATGATCGCCGGGAAATTTCGGCATGACCTATCCTAAAATTAGGACGTATGGCTAGTACAAAAATTTGCCGAAATGGACGTGAATCAACATTTCGGCAAACCTCCATGCACCCGGCGCTGGCAACATGCATTCAAGCACAACACAACCTCCCTCCACAAGCAACACGTATTCAAGCACAACACAAAGCGAAGGAACATCATCTCTCGCCATCGCACATCGCCCGCGGGACCATCTTCACCTACAAAACATCCATACACACCGCACCGAGGCTCGCCGGCCACACAAAACATGCATCACACAAGTACCCATGCACACATGCCTCACAAATCTACAAACCCCATATGCATAGTGTAGCAAGAGGGGGTGTTGGGATGTGTGGAGGAGGAAAGTATGAGTGGTTTACTACCTTTACAAGTAGGAGTAGCTTCCCCTCACAAGTACATGAACCAAAGTACGTCTAGATATCAACAATGGAGGTGAGTATGAGCAAAATGGAGTGGGAGGGAGGAGGGGGACGAGCTAGCTAGTTGGAGGTGGTGGGAACAAGGGAAAGGAGGGCTGCCACCTTTCGTAGATCTGTTTCGCACATTCTGTGGCGCATATGGATAATGCTCCATAGAATGTCAAAATTTTGTGGCGCATATAGCTACATGCGCCACAGAAAGTGAGAATTCTGTGGCGCATATGCTATATGCGCCACATAATTTTGACATTTTGTGGCACATATATCCATATGCTGGCCTGCCCATATGCTGGGGTCAGGCCCACATGGGCCCATAGGAATTCTGTGGCACATGTAGCTATATGCGCCACAGAATTCACATTTTCTGTGGCGCATATATCCATATGCGCCACAGAATTGCAGGAATTCTGTGGCACATTTGCTACATGCGCCACAGAATTAATTTTAGTGGAGCATTTGTTGCATATGCGCCACAGAATTAAAATCTACCTATAATTGTTTTCCTAGTAGTGATTATTGTCTCTAGTGCAAGTGGGTGACTGAAGGGAATATGTCCTGTGAGGCAATAATAAAGTTGTTATTATATGTATTCCAAGTATATGATAGATGTTTAGTTTGCATGCTATAATGTATTAATAGGAAATTTTAATACATGTGTGTTTAATAAACAAATAAAGTGTTCCTAGTTATGCCTCTCTTATAAACTACCTCATTGATTAACTAGATGATCAAGGTTTCCTGATCATGGACATTGGATGTTGTTAATAACAAGGTCACAACATTGGTGAATGATATGATGAACTTTCATCCGAAGTAGAGCATTACGATCAAAGTCATTGTGTTTATATTGCTAGAACATCATACATAGTAATTTTAGTCCTTAGACCATGCGATCATATTAATTGCTAACACCGGAAGAGTGACTTGATAATATCAAACATCACACTGTAAAAGGGTGACTTTAAAGGTGGGTTCAGATACTCCGAAGGTGTTATGTTGAGGCTCATGGATCAAGAGTGGAATTTGTCCATCCCTATGATGGATATATATACTCTAGACCCTCTCGGTGATATCACATTAAGATAGCTTGCAAGCAAGTGATGTGATCACTAGAATGTTATATCACGGGAGCAAGAAAAGAGTGCATGTCGGTAAAGAGATCAAACTAGGTATTGAGATACCGATGATCAAATCTCGGACATGTAATATATCGCGAGACAAAGGGATTAAGTTACTAGCGTTAAAGGTTCTCACGATCATAGAAGTCATCATTGAATGTGTGGGAGTTAGTATGGATCTCCAGGTTCCGGTTCTAATTATTGATCCGAGAATGGTCTCGATCATGTCTGCATTATTCGCAAACCGTAGGGTGACACACTTAAGGGATACCAACACCATTTGGAGCAAATATGTTCTAGACAAAAGAATTCCAAAGCGCTGGAATTATTTCAATGGACACCCGAACTGTTCTGGGTGAAATTGCTGAAATTGGTTTTGCATGTCATATTGAAATGTTGCAGGGGGTTTTATGTGAATGTTTGTTAATTAAAGTAATTAACAAACTTCTGAATAAAATAAATAAAAGAGTTTTATTAAATGAGAGTTGCATTAAAGTTGGTGGAAATTTAATGCATTTTGAGTGGAATTTTGAGTGGAGAAAATGGAGGGCCAAATTTATGTGAGTGGAGCTTCCACCACATGCATGAGGAAGAGGTGGGGGCACCCTCCCATGGGCACCATACATGGGGAGGGGGCTGCCCCTCTCCTATAAAAGGACCCCCTCTCCCTCCTTATCACTCACACCTCCTCGTGAAGGATCTTTCTCCCCCTCTAGAATTATTCCCCCATGGTCTCGGATTAGTGAGATACATGTTCCCGGTGGCATTTCGTCTGGAAGGAGTTGCTGCTTCCGCTGCATCGCTAGAGCGATGAGGTGGAGGTTGTTCAGCGGCCTGAACGTGTGTGCGATCACGGATGCGCTGCTGAGTTGCGGTGCTGGACTTCTTCTTGATCCTGAGATCGGCAAGCGTTTGACTACATCAACCATGACTTCAACCTTGTTACACTTTGTCGGTCTTCAAGGGTATGTTCTTTATGGATGTATATCCACCCGTTGCTTGTATCTAGTAGATAGATCTTGGCGTACAATAGTTCCCATCGTAGGAAATTTTTTGTTTTGTATGCTGCGAACCCAACACTATGTATCTATAACCTTCCTCCTTAGTTGTGCATGAAGAGGAAGTTCATTATGATGCTAGTGCTCATCTAAGGACCGAAGCAACCCGGCAAAGACATTGATGTGTACATCATTCCATTAGTTGAAGAACTTTTATAGTTGTGGCACGGACAAGGTGTACATGCATTGGATGAGCACAAACAGGAGGAATTTGACCTACAAGCGTTGCTTTTCGTTACCATCAATGATTGGCCTGCTCTTAGTAACCTTTCAGGACAATCAAACAAGGGATACAATGCATGAAGTCACTGTTTAGATGAGACTGAAGGTACATACTTGCATAAAACGTAATAAGATTTTGTACTCTGGGAGTCATCAATTTCTTTCGACCAAGCATACGTAAGAAAGAAAGGCAAGCATTTCAAAGATGAGGCAAATCACCAGAATAAGCATGTCCCCCATACCGGTGATGATATATTTGGTATGGTTAAGGATCTAGAAGTAATCTTTGGAAAAGGTCCTAGCGGTCAATCTTTTCCAAATGATGCTACCGGACACGTGCCCATCTAGAAGAAGAAATCTATAATTTGGGAGATACCCTATTGGAAATCCCTAAAGGTCCGCTCTTCAATTGACGTGATGCATGTGACGAAGAATCTTTCTGTGAACCTGCTAGGATTCTTTGGCGTGTATGGAAAATCAAAGGATACACCGGAAGCACAGCAGGACTAGAAATGTTTCAATAAATGAGATAACCTGCATCAAGAGAAGTATGAAGGTCCTTCCAGCTACACTCTTACCTAGAAAGAGAAGGAAATATTTTTTGAATGCCTGAGCAGTATAAGGTCCCGTATGGCTTCTCTTCAAATATAAAGGCAATAATAAATATGATAGAGAAAAATTCCAGAACCTAAAGTCTAATGACTGCCACGTGATTATGACGCAATTGCTTCTGGTTGCATTAACGGGGCTTCTACCGAAAAATATTCGAGTACCCATTGTGAAGCTATGTGCATTCCTCAATGCAATTTCTCAGAAGATAATCAATCCAGATACTCTACCAAGGTTACATAATGATGTGGTCCAGTGTCTTGTTAGTTTTGAGTTGGTGTTCCCACCATCCTTCTTCAATATTATAACGCATCTCCTAGTTCACCTAGTCTAAAAAATTGTCATTCTTGGTCCTGTATTTCTACACAATATGTTCCCTTTTGAGATATTCATGGGAGTTTCAAAGAAATATGTTCATAACTGTGCTAGGCTAGAAGGAAGCATCTCCAAGGAAGCATCATATTGTGAGTCTAAAAATTATATTTTCAAAAAATCATGAGCATTAGATCATGTGCATGTAGTTCAAGCCATACCCACTTCCTACTGATTTGGCAGACATTTGTCTTTTTCACCCGGGGTGGACAGAAATGTTTGTGATACCCCGGTTGGGGCATCGTCCATGTAAGGTGGTCTAATATTTTTGAAAAATTAGGTGGTAGCATTTTGAATTAGCCCTTTGGTGGTTGCTTCACAAAACGCCACGTTTTTGGCACTCGTAAAATGGAAAATGCCTTTTATGTGCGACGAACAGGAAAACTTCCTCCTGCAATATTGTTCGCCATCCCAAGATACACATGCATGCACAATCTGGACATACTATCATAAACTATGCCGCAATTCTAACCATAATATTGGTCATTTGGTCCGAAAGCCATGAAACCTCGAACATGATAGCTCATTTTGAGAAGGAATTTTTGAGATGCGATCAACATACCAAGTTTGATATTTTGTTAGTCTAAAATTTATATTTTTAGAAAATCATGGGCATTAGATCATGCACTTGTAGTTCAAACCGGACATACTTCCTACTGATTCGACAGACATTTGTCTTTTTCACCCGGGGTGGATGGAAAAGTTTGAAATACCCTGATTGGGACATCTTCCATGTAAGGTGGTCTAGTACTTTTGAAAAATGGGGTGGTAGTATTTTGAATTAGCCCTTTGGTGGTTACTTCACAAAACACCATAGTTTTGGCACTCATAAAATGGAAAATGGCTTTTCCGTGCGACGAAAAGAAAAACTTCCTTCTGCAACATTGTTCGCCATCCTAAGATACACATGCGTGCACAATATGGGCATACTATCAAAAATTATGTCGCAATTCTGATCATAAAATTGGTCATTTGGTCTGAAAACCATGAAACCTCAAATATGATAGCTCATTTTGAGAAGGAATTTTTGAGATGCGATCAATGTACCAAGTTTCGTATTTTTCCTTGTAACTATATCACATAATATGACACCATGCGAAATATTTACATTGTTCAAACCGTTTTTGAATTTCTTATGCCTATTTCCAAATTTTCCCGTTTCAAACTATGGTCAAAACGGCGGGCATGAAGATTGGGGATGAGCCTCTCTAAAACTTGCATTGGATCTCTAAAGAAACATCATAGTGTGAGTCTAAAAATGATTTTTTTCAAAAATCATTAGAATTAGATCATGTACCTGTAGTTCAAACCGACCCACTTCCTGACAAGTTTTCCTTTTTTTAAATCATGAGAATTAGATCATGTGTAACTCAACATGGCAATCAATGTCTTGGAGGCCAGACATTATTATTCTTTATTTAAAAAGGATTTACCATTTAAAAACCCTTTTATGGTTTACCATTTAAAAACCATTTAAAAATGATAGATATTCTTTATTTCTTTTATTAGAGAGATATTCTTTTATTTCTTTTATTAACATTTTAATATACAATAAGGCGGGAACCATAATTTATACTACAAATTTCAAATATAATTTTCGAATGGCCCTTTAGTCCTGGGTCATGCCAAGACCCGGGACTAAAGGTGGACGGTTGGAGCGTGACCGCTGGATTGCTGCCAAAACTCTTTAGTCCCGGGTCGTGGCATAAGGCGAAAGTGGAGCGGTCGATAAATACTAGTAGAAGCGGGAAAACAATTCTCTAGCTCGGAGAACAGAAAAACCAACCGTGCCCTCGTTGGACATGTTTTCCGATGTAGAACTAGTCGCACAAACGTCTAATGACCTTGGTACGATTGTTGATCAATACTTAGGCACGGAAGTCGCACCCCGGGGTGCATTAGCATACAAATACGAGTACGGGAAGCCTATTGTCAAACCTGAGGAGGTCCCGCTTCTACAGACACAAATTTGAAACTTGCATGAGTGGTATATGCGAGCCTCGACGAAAGGAGAGATCATGCTCATAGTGGCAATTAGAGAGGAGCATTACTTCCGTGGAAAGGACGAGATACACATTGACTTCATGGAATTATTTCATTTATTCAATCAAGACGCTCTCGACAAATCTATCATCAGCTGCTATTGTCTGTAAGTGATTTATTTCTGTAATTAAGTCTCTAGCTCAGCTCGCTCATTACATATATAATTATCCTTACTATATTCTTGTGTACGATATTATGCAGAATGAAGATTCTCGAATGCAAAAGAGGACGAATCTATCACCTTGGGTTTATTGATCCAAATAACATTCATGAATATACGGTAAAATAGAATGCCAAGAAAATAGAGGATTATTTGCTAAAGTTTCTCGTGAAACAACAAAACAAAACGGAAATATTGTTTCCTTACAACTTCGATTGAGTGTTACTATCTTGTACACATTCGATTTCGTTTACTCGATGTTAAGTGTAATTGATGAGTTATGTGTGTGCAGGTTTCACTTTATTATGCTAATCATTCAACTTAACCAAGGAAAAGTACTTGTAATGGACTCGAAACATAAAAACCCTGAGAGATGGGACCTGGTTAAAATGCTCTAGAGATAATTTGTAACACCCCGTCCACTGGGCCCCAAGGGTATCACTCCTGACAGCTTAGTAGGATATCTAGAGTGGTCCCACGGACAAACACTAGTCTTTTCTACGTACTTTGTCCTCACTCGTGCGCACCCATCGTAGAATTGCTCTAGGCCCAGCACGCTTAACCTTAGAGTTCTTTTCGAATGAGCTTTCGAAAAATAAGTTGTAACTTATTGATATGGGTATCCTATCAATCCTATTAAGCCATGTGCCTGGATCTCACATACACCCATCCTTTAGAAGATCGATGCTCTCATCGATCAAGCACACCCCAGGAACGTTCCCTCTTGGCACGCGTTTGTGCGTCCAGTGCCGACACATGTTCCATGTCGTGTCCAGTCCGGGCCACGTGCGCCATGCTCCACATGTCTCGCACACACCCGTTTAACCGCGAAGACCGGCTCTGATACCACTTTGAAACACCCCGTCCATTGGGCCCCGGGGGTGTCACTCCTGGCAGCTTAATAGGATATCTAGACTGGCCCCACAGACCAACACTAGACTTTTATATGCACTTTGTTCTCACTCGTGCGCACCCGGTACCCACTTCCCAGTCGGTCACCTATCCTAGAATTGCTCTAAGCTAAGCACGCTTAATCTTAGAGTTTTTTTCGAACGAGCTTCTGGAAAATAAGTTGCAACTTGTTGATATGGGTATCCTATCAATCCTATTAAGCCATGTGCTTGGATCTCACATATTTTCAATTATTATCGCACTATAGCAGCACCTTTCGTTCATTTCCTGATATTAAGTAATTAATAACTCCTTTACTCATTTTATTTGCCAAGCATGGTTTGGAAATGGTTCATCAAAGAAGTTAGGGCTGAATGGAAAAATGAGCTATGATTTCGACAACTCGGTGTAAGTAGTACTATAGCTAGGTCATCGCATCTCTTTGATTCTTGTTTCAATACCATTCCCATGCTTGATTATTATTTTGATTGAACTCTATTCTTGTGAAGTGTTTAAGGTAGAAAGCTGGGAATAATTTATGTGGATACTATGTTTGCGAGTATATTCGCCAGACGACCAGTGAGCTGGGCAAAATTCCACAACAACTTGCAATACATAAACAATATTCACAATCTTATTTTAATAGCATCAATTGTGTTAAGTTTTATTCATATATATTGATGATCCCATAGGATCAAACAGATGCGGGAGGATCTCCTACCAAAGGATCGCATACGAGCTTCAAGAGGAATTGGCGGGATTGTTTCTTAAGGAGGTCATAGATCCAACCACAGAATACCATTGGGACTTTATATTTATACTTTAGGAATTGTAAGAGAAATTATATTGTATATATGCATTAAAGTGTATTGTGTATATAATATGTTTGACCAAGAACGAAGAAAGAGGTCACTTCGATCTCTATATTCATGACAATGTTCTGTAATGGTTCTTTCATTTTTGTAGTTGTGCCGTGATAGAACCTGCTGCCGCGGCAGAGTTTTGTGGCGTTTTTCTGCCAGAACACAGCCCTCGCTCTCCGCTGTGGCCAGATGGATTGTCTTTAGTTCCGATTCGTAACAAAATCGGGACTAAAATGTGGAGGCTCTAGTCCCGATTGATTAGTCCCGGTTGCGCAACCGGAACTAAAGGCCCTTACACAGGGGCGGATCCCTATAGGGCCAAGGGGGTGCACATCACCCAGGGAAAATTTTATTTTCTTTTCTAAATGACAGATTTTCACCTTGTGTGCACCATGAAACAAACATTTTTACCTGTTGTGGCACAATGTATGCACCATGATCGCCTCTGCTCTAGCTCCGCCATTGCCCTTACGAACCAGGACTAGAGCCATGTTTTCCACTAGTGATCCAGTCTAATTCCATCGCATTGCTGCATGCATCAAGGCTTACCACGGAAATAAATTTGGACCCACCAACCTCGCACGTTACCCACCTCCACCACATAATTACCGGCCAGTTAGCTCCTCCTCAAATCGATTTAGCTCCTCCCCAAATCAATCTGCTAGCTCGCCGGCCCCGGCCACCATTCTCCAGCAACTTCTCATATTTCGCTGCCAAATCGATGGCCGGCTTTAGCACTACAACGCTAGTGCAACATCGAGAAGAAGCGTCTTCGATGCCGCCTTCACTATCTCGCCGCACCGCTCCTACAACCTCTCCTAGACTCGTCGTCAACAAGCCGCTGTAGTGTCACATGCCGGAACCTCTCACGACCTCGCCTATAAGCCTCGGACGATCGCCTATTCTCGCTGCAGCGCTCCGGGAACTTCGCCTATTCTCATTGCACAAGTACTTCAGCAATACATATTCTGTGATGTGCTTCTTAGCTTGTACACATTATTGCTTCAGCAATACTTAAAGAGTGCTTCTTTATATGATATACTAGTACATGATTATGCCCCAAATACCAGAATCACCGCTCCCTAACACTAATTGATTTGCTTCGGCACAATTTCCTTGGTATCACATAACGCCTACATGCTTCAACTTCTAGAGGACAAAGTTTCCTGGAACCAACACAATTGCTTCTACTATCACTTCATAGAACGACGGTGTTTCAAAACTAGATTATTTTCATCTTAACAAAAATATGTTTCTTAGTACCTACGTACATGCTTCCTTCAAACCAGTATGCAAAATTTGCTTCCAACTACAATATCCAGTAATAGACAATCCATAAGATGTGGTATTTTCATGTCTTAGTGACAAAATTGAAGCACGGAGGAAGCAGTTTTCAAAGATGACAAAAATTTCAGGTAGATCAGACGTGGATACGGCAACGGTTACAACAGAACGCGTATTTAGCGTGTCATAATTACGGAGGCCCCGCGACCAACATGCTTCGTACTCTCTTACAATACGCACTGCATGCTTCCGATCCAATGAGAAAAAACTAGTCCGATGGATAACCAGGATCGGACGCCCGATTCCTAGTCTTGATTGAAGCACTCCTTACCTCTCTAATAGCACCGTTCTTTTTAGTAGGCAATATTCCGGAAAGTGTCTTTGGCACATAGGCATAAGTGCTCCTGTTTTAAAAAATACTAGATCACGTAGGCGCGCATAATTATAAAATGGTAAAATTCTATTTAAATTATTTCATTGTTGTTACGAGCCCGATAGTTAATAGAATCGGGAATAGAATGGTTTGCAAATATTATTGCTTCTTTCCTGACTTAAGTCACATAAGCACGTTCCAATGGAACTTGTCATGGAGATTTCTTACGTAAATAGTGAGTGAGCTATTCGAGGTAAGCATTTGTATTGTAGTTTATGTTTATCTAATGTTGGTTTGGTTGTTGAACGTGATTTGTGTTCTTTGTGGTCTAGTAGTGTGTCAGTAGACCCAAGTGGCGTCAACATAACTTGTTGGTGTCCACCATATGGACCGACAATAGAAACGGGCAGCAACATCGGAGTAGTCTTAGCAGTAAGATAGTCTATTATTAATTATTGTGCAGCATTACTGACGTGAATAGAAAATTCAAGTCTAGGAACTCACCTGGCCAGCAGCCATTGGTGAAAATTCGACCAATAATAGGGACCCAACAGAATGAGAGGATCTGAACAAGAAGAAATGAAACCTGCAAATACGTTTATTTCTGCTTTAGAAAGTGTAACAATGTTATCTGAATAACTGGTGGAGTTCGTTGGAAAGAGAATTAAGGATCACCTAGGAGAGCACCATTGGACCTAGAACTTGCTGCAGAGTGGACGAAAAATTGAGGCAAGAGATTTCATAGCATAGTAGAGGCACTATAGTAACATACCATCATCAGTCGCTGCTGTCAAACTGCCTAGGATTACTGCCATAAAGGATTCTAAAGAGCTCCAAATTAACATGGTATTGACGATGAATGACGAGCGACACATCAGGTCGCCATGAATAGAGACGCGAGGGGGCGCATGATGTATCATCCGCACATGAGATGGATGCTCGCTCCACCTTCCGGTTCCCGTTATTGAGTGTTCGCATGTAGGCTGGGTCAGACACATCTTGCTTCGGCTGCATTGGCTGGCGTCTTTTTTTTTTCTTCTACCATTCGCTTCCAGCGGGCACAACAGCGACATTCCATGCATTGTACGACTGTGCAGTAAACCAAGCAATGGGCTGTTGCGTGAATTCCAGCCCAATTAATCAGAGATGGCTTATTTGATGCCTAAAGAAGCGTCCCTAAGGGATAATTCGGCCCATGCGGGATTGGAGGACCATCCGACGGCCAGAAACATGCAGGTGGCACGATCCGACGGTCAAAAATGTCCAGTTCGTGAGATGGCTCCTCTTTGACTCGGTTTTAATATCCCTAATACATATATGTACTTTTACGTATTCAAAAAAATCTGAAAATAAATATATAACAAGATACATATGTCAGAATGTATTTTGGGCTTACATAAATAACACAAATTTCTGATAAAATTATGTATTTCCTGTCTTATTCACTGTAAGAAATTTGTTTTTGCGTGTAGCCTATAGTAAAACGATTTTTTTACTGAAATTTTACACAAATATATGGACCATATACATTTATTCCCGAGAATTTTTTTCTAAAATAATGTGATAACTTTTTTTTGAAACGGAGGCAAAAGGTTTGCCCCAATCTATTAAATAAGGAGAAGTTTTACACGAAAGTACAAGAGCACGGTCTAGCAAAAGCCTACTCTCCCGGCATTATTTCACCCAAAGGCTTAGCGCCCGCACTAACCCACAAACGGGTTTCTTTCTTGATTATATCTAACACAACTAGAGGGGAGGCATGCTTGTTGCGGAAAACATGGGTGTTCCTTTCATTCCAAATCTCCCAAGTGGTGAATAAGGTAAGCGAAGCCATGGCTTGGCGATTTGAGATTGGGCCCTCCGATAACATGGACCACCAAGATTTAACGGTAAGATTTGCCCATTGAGAAGGATGAATTGCATGGAGACCCATCCAAGCTTTTATGTATCCCCAAATTCTAATTGTGTAGCAGCAATGGACAAAAAGGTGTGAGATAGATTCTGTTGTTTGCTTGCAAAGAGGGCACAGTCCGCAGTTCGGTCAACCCCTAATCTCCAAACGTCCCACCGTCCATAGCCTATTTTGAGTTGCAAGCCATGCAAACAAATTTATTTGGGGGGAGTCCAAGCTTTCCAAATCATCTTGCTCATGTTGGAGGCTATAGATCCATGGAATTTCAACTCATACACCGATGCCGCGGAGTATTGTACATCATTTGTGAGCTTCCAACATATATAGTCTTTTGCATCAAATTTCACATGTTGATGGAAAAATCGTGGCCAAGCTTTAACGACCTAACCCAAGCAAAATCGTGCAATGCATGGGAGACATTCCACTTTTTTCGTTTTGAGATACCGAATAGCAAGGACGCAATTTTCTTGGGTTTTCTTCCATTCAACCAAGGAGTGTGACAAAATGGAGTCTTATTTCCATCACCAAGCGTGATCGTGGTGGCGGTGTAAAAGATGTTCATGTCTTCCTCGGAGTAAGGATTCCTGGAGCCAACCAAATTTTGTTGGGTTCCTTCCATTCAAGCCAAGGCCATCGCAAGCGGAGAGCCGTTGCAAATTTATCCAAGTTTAGTACTCCAAGACCCCCAAGCTTTTTGGGGATGCACACCGTCTCCCAATTCACCTTGCATTTACCGCCGGTCATTGAGTCCTTGGCCGACCAAAGAAAAGCCCTTCGCAATTTATTAATATAGTTTATGGTTCCCGTCGGGGCGGAGAGGGAAGTCAAGTGATAAATGGCTTGAAAAGAGATGACTGATTTGACAAGGGTGACTCTACTGGTCGTGGTTATATACTTCCCATTGCATGTTGGTAGTGTATGAGTTGCAAGCCATGCAAACAAATTTATTTGGGGGAGTCCAAGCTTTCCAAATCATCTTTCTCATGTTGGAGGCTATAGATCCATGGAATTGCAACTCATACACCGATGGGGTGGAGTATTGTACATCATTTGTGAGCTTCCAACATATATAGTCTTTTGCATCAAATTGCACATGTTGAAGTAGGTCCCAAAGCTCCAAATATTGAGTGAAGTGTTCAATGGAAAAATCTTGGCCAAGCTTTAATGACCTAACCCAAGCAAAATCGTGCAATGCATGGGAGACATTCCACTTTTTTCTTTTTGAGATAACGAATAGCAAGGACGCAATTTTCTTGGGTTTTCTTCCATTCAACCAAGGAGTGTGCCAAAATGGAGTCTTATTTCCATCACCAAGCGTGATAGTGGTGGCGGTGTAAAAGATGTTCATGTCTTCCTCGGAGTAAGGATTCCTGGAGCCAACCAAATTTTGTTGGGATCCTTCCATTCAAACCAAGGTCATCGCAAGCGGAGAGCCGTTGCAAATTTATCCAAGTTTAGTACTCCAAGACCCCCAAGCTTTTTGGGGATGCACACCGTCTCCCAATTCACCTTGCATTTACCGCCGGTCGTTGAGTCCTTGGCTGACCAAAGAAAAGCCCTTCGCAATTTATTAATATAGTTTATGGTTCCCGTCGGGGCGGAGAGGGAAGTCAAGTGATAAATGGCTTGAAAAGAGATGACTAATTTGACAAGGGTGACTCTACTGGTCATGGTTATATACTTCCCATTGCATGTTGGTAGCTTTCCGGCACATTTATCTTCAAGTTGTTGGAAGTCCATGCGTGTGAGGTGCCCCACTGAAAGCGGAAGCCCGAGGTACCGAAATGGGAAAGAGGACCTTCTTTCCAGGATACCATCAAGGATATCATCAAGATCTAACTCCCACACCTAATAGGGACTAACATGGGGTAACCACGCCAATGCCCATGGTTGATGGACTTGGGTTTTTAGGAAGAGCGCACGCTAGAAACATCATCGACTAACAAACAAGCAACACGGGGACACGGTGTTAACCCAGGTTCAGGCCCTCAGAGGGAAAACCCTACTCCTATTTGTCTGCTCTTGATTAATAGAGATCTGATGGATTACATGGTCATCGGGATGGCGGTGATGCGCATATGTAATCTGGCAGGTGTATGACTACGGAGTCGAATGATTGCTCGGGTGAGTTGCGCCGGCTCATGGGAGGGAGATTGTGGTCTGTTGACTAGCTTCACAAGCTCTTCTTGCATGCTGAAATATTGGGAGATTATGTTGAATTCCCTGTCATAGTTTTTGGATTGCGTGAAACTTCCATGGATGGTGATGACACCACATGGTCATGGCATCTTCATCTGAAGATAGGCGTAGTGCGGCACTGCCATGAATCTGGCGAACACCACCCACCCCAGTATGACATGATACTGAGATGGCCAGTCGATGACTTGAATTCGAGTTTTTCGCACTTGAAGTTTTCGGGCTTGATGAAGATGACATCGAGGTAAAATTTTCCCAAGGGGTAGATGGGCTTCCCTGGCACTATGCCACTGAAGGTTGTCTCGGATGGCTCGAGGCTTGTCAGGTTGATGTCATTTGGCACAAAGTGCTGGAGAAGATGAGGTTGATGAAGCCACCATCGTCCATGAATACTCTGGAAATCTCAAAGCCTCCAATTTGTGCTTCCATCACAAGAGGGGCATCGACTGGTCGTGGGACATGATGCGGGTGGTCGGATCTGTCATCGGTGATGCAGGATTATGATCTGCCGAGGTACTCATGGATTGCGGGTGGTGAGGACACATCCATGCTGATGTGGCGACTGATCGTCTTCTGGGTCCTGTTGGAGGGGCGCCCCTTCTGGATCATCACGGTTCCGCGGGGCGGGGGGTATTACTCACCCCCGTTATGGTGAACCGCTGCAGCCACTAGTGGTGGTGCTCCATATGCTATAGGCCCTGCAGCTGCCCGTAGCCTTGGCTTGTTGCTTCGTGTTGTAGCTGTGCGTAGGCATTTTGGAGTTTTTGGAACTCCTGATAGTCCTTGAGTAGGTGGATGGAGTGGCGCTTGCCATCTTTGTTGTTGATGTAGTAGTGGACATTGCATGGACCTTCCAGTCAGTGCATCGGGGATGGCTCCTCCTTGCGCTGGCACACTTGCGCGGTTTTGCCTGTGTTTCGGTCGTCGCGGTAGCCGTCACCATGATAGACGTTGTTGCGGTTGTTGTCGTCACGTCTGTCGGTGTAGCCAGTCGCGACCATGTCGACTCCGTCATGAGCGTCGTACTCGTGCATTCGACACTTTTTCCCGCGGTCGCTTCTGCGGCCTTGGTCGTCTTCGTCATCCGACCGCGAGCGACTATTGTGGAGGGAGTCCTTGCCATCTACCCACCGGTTGGTGATGTCCATCAAGTGGCCGATAGTGCTTGGCTTTATGCGTCCAAGTTCTTCATTGAGATCGCATCGGTGGACGCCGCCATTGAACGCGCCGATCGCTTGTTCCTCGGAGATGTCTTCTGCGGAATTTCGAACGATGGACCACCACTAGAAGTAGGAGCGGAGTGACTCCCCTGCCCACTAGGTGCATACCCGCAGCTGTTCCATTGATGTAGGGCGATTGTAGGTGCCCTTGAAGTTCCGGACAAATCTATATACCAGCTCCTCCCAACTACGGATCGATCTAGAAGGTAGGCCGTTGAGCCACGCATGCGTGGCGCCCTGCAGTTGTAGCTGCATGCACTACATGGTCGTGTTCCTGGTGCTGCCATGGCACCTGATGGACTGTAGGGGTCATCCAACCAAATTCTCGTCTCCTGGAGGCCATCAAATTTTGGGTTGTATGAGGGCAACTTGAAGCCCTTCAGCATCCGCGTCTACCATATGGCACGGCTGAAGCACCTTGTACCGCAGAGTTTAGTGTCTTATTCGTTGGACTCGGTGGAGTAGGCGCATTTTGCACGTGATTTGTCGATTTTCTGTTGCGTGATCTCATCACGGGCATCGTAGTCATTGTCTCTTCACCGTGGGCTGCGGCACCGTCGCGGAGGATTGTTGTTGCGTGGTGGCAAGTAATCGTTCTTTCACACCATGGGTGCCTTTGCTGGTTCCTTCGCGGGTTCCCACACGAGCGCTGCCTCGACCAGACCGAACCCGACGAGGGCAGATCTATTGATGTCGATACATGGATCCCCCGGTTGTGGCCAGTTGGACAAAAGGTAGGTGGTGGCCGCCATGACGGTGGAATGCGGGGTCTTGAGCATCATGTTACCCCTTGCATCTACATACATGACGAGAAGTCTAGTTGTCGAGTGGCTTCGCATCTGGCCTCCTCGTCCATCATGTCCGTTTGAGGGAATCTCTTGGATGCCCCAGCATTGTGGTTCCCCTTTGAGGCCTTGTTTACTTGTCTCGTATTTTTATCCACTAGAGTTTCGGGGATATGCTGGGATTTGGTGTTCACCCAATACTCTCCAATCCTCTAAAATACCTTTCCCCAAAAGTACACTACCTTAGAGGAGAGTTTTTAATCTAGACAAAAACATGAACGATTTGCGAGGATATGCCGGGAGTATCCCGACCAAATCCGGCGTGGTAAACGGACTACGGGGATTTTGCGGGAATTTGAATAATCCCCTATGATCCTCGCGAATACACTAGCGAATACGAGAGAAGTAAACAAGGCCTAAAGAGGATCTTTGGAACGAGGAAAGTTCTGCCCATCGGGTAGTCGACTTATCAGCGAGTCGTCGCTGCTCTTTGAGTTGGGCATTGAGCGCCCACTGGCGGTGGTACTCCTTTGTCAAGATACCAATTGTATGCCATTAGTACCTCTTGTGACGAGCTAGGGGAAAAGGTGTGCCACCCGTCAGGGCTTGTTTGACCCTTTTCCCACTCCTCATCTGTGAGGTGGATTTGTGGACGATTGTTGTCGTTGTTGCGGTTTGTCCTGTTCTCGGCCTCAGGTTCGGCGCTGGTGCTGGTTGATGTCTACGCACTTCTATTCTTGTAGACAGTTGTTGGGCCTCCAAGTGCAGAGGTTTGTAGAACAGCAGCAAGTTTTCCCTTAAGTGGATCACCCAAGGTTTATCGAACTCAGAGAGGAAGTGGTCAAAGGTATCCCTCTCAAGCAACCCTGCAATCAAGATCCAAGAAGTCTCTTGTGTCCCCAACACACCTAATACACTTGTCAGGTGTATAGGTGCACTAGTTCGGCAAAGAGATAGTGAAATACAAGTGGTATAGATAAAAGACAACGGTGCTAGAAAATAGCTTGCTGGCGTGTGATTGACGTGGGAAAAGACTAAAGGCAAACTGAAATAAAGATGGAAGCAAGCAAACATGTAACAGATCTAATTGCAAACAGTGTATCAATGCTTAGAAAGATGTCCTAGGGATCATACTTTCACTAGTGAACACTCTCATATAAATATCTTCTCTTTATGATACTACTCTTAACTACTCTCCGGTTGGACACTCTAATCCATGGTAGGGCTATAACAGCACACCTCAAAGTTCGCTTTCCGCATCTAGATAACCCCACACTGTCACCTTGAGCACTAGATGGTTCAAACAAACACCACAATTTCATAAAGACATCCAACTCCAAATATAACTCATAACAAGTATTTTTAATCTCTAGCCTAAGTGCCACCATGGTGTGCACACTGTCAACTTCACACACACGGGGAGAGCAGAGATCTATTAAAGCACTTGAGTAGCAAGGTAGATCTGTAGATTACAAGCTCATGATCTCAATAAGATCATGCATAGAGAGAGATGAACACATAGCTACCGGTAGAACCCTTAGCCTCGAGAGAGAACTACTCCCTCCTAATCATGGGAATTAGCAATGGCGATGGAGATGGTGGTGGAGATCGATGGAGATGGCTCTGGGGGCACTTCCCCATCCCGGCAGGGTGCCGGAACAGAGACTTTATGTCCCTCGAATCTCCCCTTCGGTGATGGTAGCGCTGCGGAACTTTTCGTGGATGGAGGCTTGATGGTCTAGGGTTTTTGCCTTAGGGGAGATATATAGGCGAAACAGGCAAGGTCGGTGGCCGGCCAGGGGCCCACACCATGCCCTGGCGTGGCCAAGGGGGACCCGCGCCTAGGGGTGGTGTGGCCACCCTGTGGCCCCTCTCCGACTCTTCTTCTGGCTCTGTGAGTCTTCCGGGAAAATAACAACTTTGGCTTTTGTCCGGTCCAATTCCGAGAATATTCATTTTCTGACTTTCCTGGAACCAAAAACAGCAGAAAACAGGCAACTGGCACTGTGACATCTTGTTAATAGGTTAGTCCAAGAAATCATATGAAAAGTACTCCAAAGTGTGGACAAAACATAAGAAAGTAGATAAAACTAAGCATGGAACATCAAAAATTATAGATACATTTGCAATGTATCACTGGTGTCGTCGCCAACGACACTGCTAGTGTTGGTGTTGATGACGGTGCAGTGGTAGTGGTTGAGGTGGATGTTGCTTCCGGAGCTCTCCAGATCGGAGTCGACATCATCATCGCCTTTGAGTGGACCGCTCAGATTGGAGTCACAACTATTGTTGC
Organism: Avena sativa; assembly: GCA_916181665.1. NCBI lineage: Eukaryota > Viridiplantae > Streptophyta > Magnoliopsida > Poales > Poaceae > Avena > Avena sativa. The sequence continues at coordinate 130,188,862 of OV702289.1, read as the reverse complement.
TATCTAGGCCGTAGGCCGAGGAGGAAGTGTTGAGCTCGCTAAGAGTCATGAGTGGTGGCGGGATCCATGAAGTTGGTGCAATATTTGGTGGGGTTGACTGCTCTAGGACCAAATCTATTCAGGGATGCGCAGTGTGCTGGTATTGCGAATCTGGAAGCTAAATCTGTCGATCGTCATGTCGGTTCCTGCGTTGAGGGAGTCTAAGGTCGAGCGATTGGCCAGCGAATGGATGGTGAAGCCGAAGGATGCGAAGTAGATCTAGTCCTCCGAAGTCGACAAGTCATAGATCGCCGGAGATGGGGCCACTGAAGTCTTGACATCAGCGCACATGCATCCCACAGACGGTGCCAATTGACGTGGGCTGACCACATCAATGCCCATGGTTGATGGACTTGGGTTTTGAGGAAGAGTGCACACTGGAAACTTCATCGGCTAACAAACAAGCAACACGGGGACACGGTGTTTACCCGGGTTCAAGCCTCGGGATGGAAAATCCTACTCCTGCTTGTTTGCTTTTGATTAATGAAGATCTGATGGATTATAGGGTCGCCGGGATGGCGGTGTTGCGCAGATGTTATCTGACAGGTGTATGGCTAGAGTATGATTACCCTTCTCATCGCTCCCTCCTGGCCCTTATATGGGGGAGACAGGTCTCAGGATACGTCCGAGTCGGTTACAGAACAAAGAAGAAACTCTAAATGTTTCTATCTGGTTCTACCATGTCCATCAAGGAGTAGTTCCCCTCATGGGCTTGGCTTCATCCGAATTGTCATGGGCTTCACCTTCCTTGGCGGACGCTCATGCATGCCCCTTGATGGGACAAACCAGATAGGCCAATGGTAGGTACCCGTAGGGTATACCTATGTCAGGGACCACGAAGCTTTTTTGGAAGTTAGTGCAAAGACCGGTCACCTCTTCAAATCCTTGAGGAATTGAAGCCTTATTTTGGATGTCCTCCTTGTTTGGAGCCACGAAGACGGCCGCATCATGCGCGTAAAGAGGTGTTCTCAAAATAGATCCCCGACCACGAAGCTTATGAAGTAGCCCGTGTCTAGTTGCACTTTCCAATATTTGGGTGAGCGGGTCTATGGGAATGACGAAGAGTAGAGGGGATATGGGGTCTCCTTGTCAAAGCCCTCTCCCATGGTTTATTGGTAGACCGGCTATGCCATTTACAAGGACTCGGGAGGAGGCAGTTGATAGCAAAGAAACAATCAAATTCCGAAAGCGGCTAGGGAACCCGCGGCGTTGGAGGAGGTCAACGATGTATTCCCAACGAATATGCCAATGTGAGCACTACTGGCCATACGCACCAAATATTCCATCGCAATAATCGATGTACTCCTATGCAAAGATTTCACTCACAATATTCAATGTATACAAAAATATATTCTGATATAAGACTCTTCCTTCGATGCCCCCCTCCCCACCACACCCTACCCGCTGCAAACTTTGGCATCAATGGATCGGACGGCCGGGCTCCAAGCTTACCCCTCCATTCAGAAGGGCGCGGCGGCCCTTGGAAACCCATGGACAAGCCCGTGCCACCCATATCTACCCGTGCGTGACCCGTGTGTGCGTGTACGTAGTACGTACGTAGGTGTGTATGTATAAAGTGATGACGTGTGCCTGAACCGAACCCTCCCATATATGGGAATGTCGATCCCCTCGCCTTACTCCAAATTGTATACCGATACAACCACATACGGGAGTATAGGCAGGCTTGGATCAGACTGAGGCTCGCCCAGAACCACCCGTAGCCCAGCTAGAAACTTACCTCCTCAAAGTAAGCAAGCCTCCTGATATAAAAATGGATGCAACTAGCAAGCACCCGAGTGCTCGTTAGTCCGTCTCAGTCCTCAGACTAGTCACAATGGAAAGTATCATATAGTAGTATCATGCATATGATACTAATATATAATACCATCTTCACAATGCATAGTACCATGTAATAGTATCATAGTCTTAGTGTATTTATTGTTTTGTAGAATCTCGATGTAAGTTTGTGTGCAAGATTTATTTGAGATTAGTTTTTCTAGTTCTATGTGCTATGATACCGTATCTACCTATGATACTAACACAATCTCTTTCATCATTAATTGCAGTGATACATAAGCATTTTGCATGCATGTGGTGTATGATACTACCTATGATACCCCCATTGGGGCTAGTCTCATACCGTACTAGAACAGGAAGACAATATAAAACACTAATGCGTCCGTGGCACCCCAAAAACCATGACCCCCACCGAACACCAATCCCAGCCACGGTTCTTTCTTCCTTCTTCCTCCACGCCTCCAGATTCACCATGGATCTTCAAGATCTTTAATCAGCCTTCTACTGCCAAATAAAAGGTGATCAACAAGGTCAACCTTGTTCACAAAATATTGCTCTTCTCTTTCTCCTTCTCCTTATATTTCCCCTTCACAAAATCTTTCAATTTTATGCGAAGGGATAGTATCAGTACAATGATCAAATCAAAGATGCTACCTAACAAGGCCAAGAGGGTACCTGAACTTGTAGGGCAGCATCTGGATGCGTCACACGTCAATGGCCCTGGCCCTGGTGTCGACCTTCATCATGGCCCGCATCACGCTCTTCCACAACTCCCTCGGTAGCTAATGACCCACAAGTATAGGGGGTGTATCGCAGTATTTTTGATAAGTAAGAGTGTCGAACCCAACGAGGAGCAGAAGGTGTTGGCTAGTGGCTTGGAGCAGGAATTCTCTGTAAATACTTAGCAAACGGATTTTTAGGGGTTTTTGATAATGCAGGTAAATAAAGTACAAGTAAATAAAAGACAACAAGAATATATGCAGCAAGTGGCCCAATCCATTCTTTAGCAAAGGACAAGTCGGTGGTATTATTTAGGATGACCAAACATTCTCGAGGACATACGGGAATTTTATCAAGTGCTTTCGCTTCATATAGTTGATTAATCTTCTTTAGTTTGCTATGTGTTGTGTGGGTGAACCTGTGCTAATGTACCGACCTTCCTAGGACTAATACATACTTGTGATTATACCTCTTGCAAGCATCCGCAAGTACAAGAAAATAATTAAGGTAGAAACCTAACCACGGCTTTAAACTCTAAGACCCTGACGTCCCTTGTCCAAAGGTTTCCTAACGGGGTTCAGGTTTCTGTCACTCCGGCAACCCCTACGATTAGTAGCCAAATACACAATGCATTCCCCTAGGCCCATATAGGTGAAGTGTCATGTAGTCGACGTTCACATGACACCACTAGAAGAAGTACACCACAACTTAAATATCAAACTATTGAATCTTTCTCAACACAATTCCACTACTCACAACATGACTTCTCCCATGTCCTCAAGAACAAAACGAACTACTCACAAGACATCATATGGATCATGATCAGAGATAAAATAATGATGTGTAACAATCTAAACATAAACAATAATTCAATGGTTCACTCAATAGCATCAACTACAAAGAGTAATCAACACCGAGAAAGTTTCCCCTAAGAACTATGCAAGATTCAACCCAATTGTTACAGCGGTATGGAGGTGGTGATGATGGTGCTGGTGGAGATGATGATGGTGATGATGATGATCCCGATGAAGTCTAGCTTGATGGTGGTGTTGATGGCGATGATCTCCCCTCTCCGGGAAGGAATTCCCCCGGCTGAATTCTGTTTGCCAGAGAGATCTTTCTCTCTCGGTGTTTTTCGCCCCGCAGAGGCGGCGGAATCTTTATGTGGTCGCTCCTCGAGTCTTAGGGTTTCGGGAGGATAATATACGCCAGGGGTGGACCAGGACGGCCACACCACCTAGTGGCACGGCCTAGGGTGGCCCGCGCCAGGGGTGGTATGGGACCCCTGTGGCCCATCTCCGCTTCCCCTTCTGGCTTTCTTCGTCTTCTGGAAAAATAGGATTTTCCATGTATTTTCCCAGATTTTCTGATCTTCGCGAATTTTGCCTCCAAATAGCACCTTTTCCATCAGAATCCTGACTGCAGCGGTCCATGCTCTAAAAGTCATCAACCATGCAAAAAGAGGTGAAATAACATAAGTATCATCTCTTAATATGAAATATATCAATAAATAACAGTAAACTATGATATAGAATAGTGATGCAAAATGGACGTATCAACTTCGCCCAAGCTTAGACTTCGCTTGTCCCCGAGCGAAAACTGAGCTCAATAAACATGACCTCAGATTTATGGAGTGAAGAGTCGATAAAAGAATACGAACAAGAAGCATCACATTCATCAATACATAAGTCATAATAGAAGACAACTCACTATTATATAACTTAACTTGAAATAAGTAAAGGAAACACAATAAAGATACATAAAGTAAATAATAATTGGTAATGGAAAACTTAGCTCTTGGTCTAAGAATAGTTAACAATATGCTGGAGTTCACAAATAACTGGTTTTCAATGATAGCTTTCAAAGTAGTAATCACCAGGATAAGAGCAAAGTGCAAAACAAGGAGCATAAGAAACATGATTGAATAAATCATCATATGAATGAATGAAACACAACAACTCAAAATGCTTGCTGAGGTAGAGAGGAATAGGTTTACTGACTCAACTAAAAAGTAAAAGATAGGCCCTTGGCAGAGGGAAGCAGGGATTCCAAGTTTCATAAAGAGCTTCCAAAAAGTATGGTACTTATTAGCTTTTAGCTCTCATTGCCCCTATCATAAGCATCTTTAGGTGATTAAGGTTAAAGTGACACAACTAAGAGGATATGCTTGTCAAGTTATAAGTTGAAATCGCATGCCCCTTACTTACGAGTACTGAACCTCATGCTACTCAACTTCAGTCACAAGTAAGCTCTTGTCATTGTAAATACATATGTATCATAGAGAACCGCCAACAGGGTACCCCTTGCACATGATACAGGAGCTATCCCATAATCAAAATGACAAGGCAAGCAGACAATGAGCATCTCAGCGATCCTTTTATTTACTATTTGCATAGGTTTTTATTGAGGATGCTTCATAGAATACTCATTATGGTTATGCTGCAAGTTTCCACCATGCTTAGGCATGGCTTAGGCTAGCGGCCCAGGCGTTTCTCCAACACACATATAAACTCCATGATCTTACAAGTTCCCCTTTTATTTCACACCGCCGGGATCCATAAGCAAAAGAATCATGATAACAACAAGGTACAAAGTACCAGTGCAATGTTGAAAGCGTTCCCCATGATACATGGTTCTGCTAACTTCAACGTATAAAGCGCAAGCATATGCGCAACAGAGATGGACAAAATGGTTCAAGATTATTAAATGCAAGAAAGTAAAAGTGTGCCATCAAGTTCGTGAGAGCTTTAATCACTAATCTTCTCATAACAAGTTTAATTCGGAAGGTAGATAAAAACATGAATTTACTTGGAATAACAATAGTGCTAATAGGTAGGTATGGTGGACACAAATGGCATAGGTTTTGGTTTAAGGATTGGATGCACGAGAAGCATTCCCTCTCAGTACAGGTTTTTGGCTAGCAAGGCTAGGTAGCAAACATAAGAGTTGAAGGAAACAAACAAACATACAAGTGATAAAAACAAACAAGCAATCTTCCTTTGAAGCACAAAAGATCTTAACTAGAGAATACTAAACTTACGAGCAAATCAAGAAAGAAAAATGATGAAATTATATTTCTTTAGAGTACTTTTATCTTTTTCATTCAATTCTCAAAATAGTGTTGCTACTGACCGAGCCAGGTTTGCCAAAACCAACTAATATTAACTCAATGATCCCAAACTGCTACCAATACTAACGACAAGATCAATCATATAACCATGAATTGAAAACTAATATAAGATATGCAAAAGAATAAATGATAGAACTTATCATTAATATTCCATAATGGCAACTCACTCCAAGGGATACATAGATATCTAACAAGAGGGGCGACACTTCCATAATGCAAACCATCATACATGATAACTTCTCTATTCATGATATGACTCTACTAAAAAGGTAAGAAGATAGAAGATAGTGATGTGATACCGCGGCACTCCCCCAAGCTTGGAACAAACCAAGGGGATGCAAAAACCTGATGACGAATTACTCCTTCGGTGGTGGTGATATTCTCTCGTCATCGTCCGACTTCCAGGGTAAGGGCTCCCCATCAACAAAGGACATCGTGGTCTCCATCATCCTGAAACTTGCAGCCGTGCTTATGCGTTTAAACCTAACCTTGTACTCACAGTTTTGATTTTGAATGTCGTAGAGATGTGCTTGCAGTTGGTTGGTTGTTTGGCGGAGTGAGAGGACTTTATCCTTGAGCTCAGCAGTCTCCTTTTGGTGCTCGGTAATGAGTTCAGAACAAATCTTATGGATGATACCCACTTCGCGTTCCGCCATCTTCTTGTACCTAAAGACTTCTTGCTCCAGTGCTTCCATCCTGTTCTCCATACTTCCTTCACCTTTAGGGCCTTGAACCTCTTTTATCCGTACCTCCCCATCTTCAAGCAACAACTACTTGGGATGAATCTTCAACTCTCTCATGTATTGGTTGATGATATCCGCTGAGGAATCTTCCTTGGCTGATCCAGAGGAAGACATTGTGGCTCCAAATCTGGAACTCTACCTGTTAGAAACAGATCGAAATGAAAACACGGCGAGAACATGATATACAAACCTCGGGGGATCCGGGGAATTATATATTACGAAGTTTTACAACAAAAGGAAGGTACTGGGAGAAAACGGGTCAGAGACGGAGGCCGAGGGCCACACCACCTTCTGGCGCGGCCAGGAGGGCCCGCGCCAGGGGGTGGTGTGAGCCACCCTAGCTTCGTTTCCATCCCTCTTTCGCTTCGTAACTTTCCTTGTTGGATAAAAACTGCAAAAATATAATTGGACAGAATTTTCGCGAAACTTTTCTTACCAGAACTGTCACCTATTCGAAAACGAACTCTGCAGATCTCTGAATTTGGTCTTTGATAAATTTTTCTAGGGTTATAACTTGAAAAGAATCAACATATTAATTGTAAGAATCTCTAGCAATATAGTGCTTGAGTCGCTGCCCATTCACCACTTGTGTAGTGTTATCTTTTAAAGAAGAAATTTTTATCGCTCCTGAACGGTACACTTCTTCAATAACGAAAGGTCCTTCCCATTTTGACAATAGTTTCCCTGCAAAAAATCTGAGACGAGACCTATACAATAGAACTTTCTCACCAACATGGAATTATCTCTTAAGTATTCGCTTGTCATGCCATCTTTTAACTTTTTCCTGAAAGAGTCTAGCATTCTCATATGCTTCACTCCTCCATTCATCCAACGAACTTAAGTCAAATAATCTTTTTTCACCAGCAAGCTTACAATCTCTATTAAGTTCTTTAACTTCCCAATAAGCCTTGTGTTCTAATTCTAACAGTAGGTGACAAGCTTTCCCATAGACCATTTTATGAGGAGACATCCCCATGGGGTTTTTATAGGCAGTCCTATAAGCCCATAAAGCACCGTTCAACTTTTTAGCCCAATTTTTCCTAGACCTATTAACAGTCTTTTACAAGATGGATTTAATTTCTCTATTTGATAACTCTACTTGTCCACTAGTTTGGGGATGATAAGCTGAAGCGATTCTATGATTAACATCATATTTAGCAAGGGTCTTTCTAAAACCACCATGAATGAAATGAGACCCTCCATCAGTCATAAGATACCTAGGCACTCCAAACCTAGGAAAGATAACATCCTTAACCATTTTTAGAGAGGTCTCCCCATCAGCACTCTTCGTAGGTATAGCTTCTACCCACTTAGTGACATAATCAACAGCAACAAGAATATGAGTATAACCTTTTGAGGGAGGAAAAGGACCCATAAAGTCAAATCCCCAACAATCAAAGGGTTCAATAACTAGAGAGTAGTTCATAGGCATTTCATTGCATCTAGAAATATTACCAACACGCTGACACTCATCACAAGATAAAACAAAATTTCTTGCATCTTTAAAAAGGGTAGGCCAGTAGAAACCTGATTGTAGCACCTTCTGCGCAGTTCTATCTCCTGCATGATGTCCTCCATAAGCACTACCATGACATTTATGCAATATCTCCTTTTGTTCGTATTCTGGAACACATCTTCGCATAATACCATCCACTCCTTCTTTATATAAGTGTGGGTCATCCCAAAAATAATGCCTCAAATCATAAAAGAATTCCTTCTTTGCTGAGCTGTGAAAGTTGGAGGCAAATACTTGGAGACAATAAAGTTAGCATAATCAGCATACCAAGGGCTCCCCCGCGAGCTTACGCCTACTGCAGCCAACTGTTCATTTGGGAAACTATCATTAACATGCATAGGATCAAAAGAGATGTTTTCCAATCGAGATAAATTATCAACCTACAGGATTTTCAGCACCTTTCCTGTCTACAATATGTAGGTCAAACTCCTGTAAGAGTAGCACCCATCTAATAAGCCTAGGCTTAGCATCTTTCTTCGTCATAAGGTACTTAATAGCAGCATGATCAGTATGAATGGTAACTTTTGAGTCTACAATATAAGGTCTAAACTTATCACAAGCAAAGACGACGGCTAGGAATTCTTTTTCAGTAATAGCATAATTCCTTTGAGCAGCGTCAAGAGTCTTACTAGCATAATGGATAACATTTAACTTTTATCAATTCGTTGCCCAAGGACAGCACCTACAGCAAAATCACTAGCATCGCACATTATTTCGAAAGGTAAATTCCAATCAGGTGGTTGAACGATAGGAGTTGTAGTTAAGGCCTTCTTCAGAGTTTCAAAAGCTCCCTTACAATCATCATCAAAAACAAAGGGTATGTTAGGGGGATACCCCCGAGTAGGGTCATGCCGGGGTATAAAGGCCGAGTTAGCCGAGGTACGGCAAGGTCAAAGCGAGTGCTGGCCGAGTCACCTCAAGGCAGGATGAATCACGGGGTAACCCGGACCAAGGGATGTCCACCTAACTGGGTCTCAGCCGACTTATGTCGTATGTCGGTAAGATGTATCTAACTCGTATGTAGGTACAGGTGTGGCCGGATCAACTAGGTACGATCTGGGTTATATCAAGCTTGTAGGAGAAGGAAGGTATCTCGCTGGTCAAAGGATGACCACTGTACACAGAGCGTGAGCGAAGCGGACAGAGGCCAGGACCACCGGGGCGTGGCCGACAAGGGTGATGATGCCTATGTCGGATGACGCAGGCGCCGCAGAGGCTCACGTAGCCTCTACATGGATGACGTTGGGCAAAAGTGACCCGGTCGGCTTACTATTTTGGGATGGAATATGCCTCCACGTATGCCCTAATTGGAGACCCAGCCACCCCTATATAAGGTGGTCTAGGGCCTCTGTAGAAGGGGTTGGTCTTTGACTGGCTGATCTCTAGAGGGTTGTGTTTTACTTGGGGGTTCATGAGAGCTAGCTAGTGGTGAGAGTAAGAGAGTCCCTTCTTCCTCCTCTCCCCAATACAGCTCGAGGAGCATTTGTAATCTGTTGAAGTGAATCAAATACAAAGCAACTGTGTGTGGAATCACCACACTATCCCTCCCTGGATTCCCCTAGTGCATTTAGTCCCCACCTTTAGCCTATTCATGGCATCTGCCGTGACACCACCACAACAGTTGGCACCCACCATGGGGCTAGCGGCGCTAGCAGGGCTGAAGATCCGGATGGGAAACTTCATCGGCACTGGCGAACACATCGTCTCCGGGCTCGTTCAGCGCTTTGGAGCGCTGGACTTTGTCAGCGACAACGTTGGCTGCTTCGGCAAGCGTCCTCTTCCGCACAACGGCCTCTTCGTCAAGCTCGGCGCGCACAAGATCTACGTTGATGTCGATGTGTCGTGCGTTCACCTGCGGCACGTCGTCGAAGGAGCCGAGCCACCCCTTAGCGTGGTTCACGGGGCGCGTATCGCTCGCTCCCTAGTCCGTGCTGAGGTGATGATGATTGCGCCAGGTGCAGGCGCAAGCAAGGATTCGGCACCAGATCCGGAGGTAACGCCCAAGGCACCAAGAAAAAGTAGAGGTCCTCCTCTAGAGAGGCCAGAGAATGTGCTGCAGCAGGTGATGGATAGCTTGGCAAACCCAGTAGCAGCAGTAGTAGATCCGGCTCAGGCACGGGCCGAGTTAGAGGAGACTAGGCAAAAAATACTAGAGGGTGCGAAAAAGATAGCCGCGGCTCAGCAGTCATTGAACATGACACTGCGTGAGTACGCGAAGGCAAATAAGGTAGATGCTGTAAAAGTGAAGGGGAGAAACCTCATGAGTGAAATGAACAAAGAAGGTGATACTAGGATTGAGGAATCAGAGAACTGCTTGTTCGTGGGGCTATCGAAGTATAGTACCCCGGCAAAGAACCTCAGGGTAGCAGATGTAGCTGCATCCGAATTAGAGGGTCTGGCGGGTGAAGCCCGTTAGAGACAGCAAGATAGGGTCGATGAGTTGGTTTGAATCGCGAACAGGCAAAATGAGGAATTGCTCAGGGATAACCCGGAGAGAGTTGGGGCCTCCAAGATCGTTCATTCGGCGGTGGGTAACCCGGAGAAATCCGCTGGAGCTGCATCGTCTCCTCATGGTGGTCCTAGGAGAGAAGAGGTAGTAACCTCGGCTAGGAGGAGCAAGCAGATAGTCCCGTATGACCCGGCAAGGGCAAGGAAAGGAAAAGAAGTGCAGAGAAATGAGGATCGACGAAGTGTGAGCCGAGGTGAAGCTGGCCAAGGTAACCGCGACCAAGGCAATGCCGGTCAAGGGAATGCTGTAAACGGCAATGCCGGATAGCGTAATTTGGTGGGAGCAGGGCAACCGCAGCAGCGGAATATACCAAGGCAAGAGCAAAGTGCCGGCCGAGGTATGCAACAAAGAGGTGCTCCATGAGAGCAAGACAGATATAATCATGGTGATTCGGAAATGGTGAACGCGGGATACCCAAGGCCGGACTATCATGTGATAGGGTCAAGATTAGGGAGCAGGGATTTGATGCCTGACAATGTCAGGTTGAAGCTGGATCGTCTATATAGGTTGGAGCAAATTGAGTGTCAAGGTCCTCCGGGTCCGGCGTGTTTTGGGCCCCAGATCATGAAGGAACCTCCGGTACCTAACTTCCAGCTACCTAGAGGCACTAAGACATATGACGGCAGTACAAAGCCGGAGGATTGGTTGATCAACTACGCTATAGCGGTGAAAATTTCTATAGGCAACTTGAGATGGGCTGTGAGATATGTACCTCAAATGCTGGAGGGACCGGCAAGGGTATGGTTGAACAATTTGCCACCCGGAAGTATCAATTGTTGGATTGACTTTGAGGAAATGTTTGTAAGCAACTTCTCGAGCATGTATCAAAGGCCGAATAGGCCACAGACCCTAGCAATGTGCAAGCAGAGACCGAATGAGACGGACCGAGAGTTCTTAACCTGGTGGTGCACAGTACGAAACTCGTGTGAGGGTGTGATCAAGTCACAGGCAATAGCATGGTTTGCACAGGGGTGCAGATATGCAAGCATGTTGTGGCAAAGATTGCAAAGGGATATGCCAACTACATTGGCAGAGACAATCCGGATTGCTGATTCATATGCCTTGGGTGATCTGACTCAACCTAGGTTAATGTCAAGTGAGTCAAACGAGGAATACTACTAGAGAGATGGAGCCGGATCATCCCGGAGGAATGATCACCGGGGTAAAAGAAGAGATGACAGATCGGATTACCGGTACAATTCGCAACAAGTTGCTGCTGTGAATCAAGATCAACCTGGTGCAGGAACCAACCAACGTCAGAAAACTAGAGGACAGCAATGGACTCTGAGAAATGATGGCAAGAAAACATGGACGCCAGAGCAAAAGAAACAGTGGCAAGAAAAGAAGGACCATCCGAGGTATACCTATGAGGCAATGCTGGATCAGCCGTGTAAATTTCACACGCCAAATCCGAGTAACCCGGCGGGTCACACGACTCGGCAATGTGAGTGGATGAGGAAGATAGAACAAAGTGCTCCGGGGAATGCTCACGCAGCCCGGAATGATCAACCTCGGCAGGAGTTATCCCGGCAGCAATTGCTCTCCGAAGCGAACATGCAACAGTTAATGTTGCCTCCCCCTCTGCCGAGGTATGAAAACCATGAGAGAAGGGATGCAGTGCATCAGGTGGAAAACCAACCTCAGCCAGATCAAAGGTATCCCGAAAGTGAGGGGATAAATGAATACAGAGAGCATCACCAGAGTTACTGTGTGTTTACCACAGAAGAGACAGACAGAAAGAGTTTCTAGCACCGACACATGGAAGTAAATGCGGTAATGCCAGCTGTGACGAGGTATATGCCTTGGTCGGACCAGGAAATTACCTGGAGCATCAAAGATCATCCCAAGCTTATGCCAATTCCTGGTTCGTATGCGCTAGTGTTGGACCCAACATTCATCGGGCCAAACATCAATGTGAGATTCTCAAAGGTGTTGATCGACAATGGCAGCAGCATCAATATCATGTATGCGGACACGATGCGCAAGTTGGGTATCTCAGAGAACATGCTCCAGGCTACCAGAACAACGTTCCATGGTATTGTCCTAGGCATATCCTATGAGCCCATTGGCAAAGTCCGAGTCAATGTGTTATTCGGCACGCGAGATAACTGTTAAACTGAGAATTTGGAGTTTGAAGTGGTGAACTTAGAAAGTGCGTATCACATGTTACTCAGTAGGCCAGCACTGAACAAGTTCATGGCAAGTTGTCACATCAGTTACCTGAAGATGAAGTTTCCCGGGCCAAATGGTGTGATTACTATAACCGGTGATTTTCCGATGTTCCATTGAGTGCGCATCAGCCGGGTCTAACCTAGCCGAGTCACTCATGATTGTGCAAGAGAAAAGAAAGATACAGGAAGTGGCAGCATTGGCTCAGTCCGCGCAGCAATATATGCCGGCGCTGAGTAACCCGCATAGTAGTGTTTCGTTCCCGGCGACAAAAGATACCAAGAAAGTTCCTGTTGATGATATGTTCCCAGAGCGCACCATAACAGTTGGTGCCGGGTTAAATGACAAATAGGAAAGCGAGCTTGTCAACTTCCTCCGTGAGAATCGGGATATTTTTGCTTAGTCCACACAGGACTTGCAAGGTGTTCCGAGGGAGTTGGCTGAGCACTCTTTGAATGTGAGACCCAGAGCAAGGCCGGTGAAGCAACCTCTCCGCCGCTTCGCCGAAGATAGGAGAAAACTTATTGGGGATGAGATAGCTCGGCTCCTTGCAGCTGGGTTTATCATGGAAGTGCTTTACCCGGATTGGCTGTCTAATCTGGTGCTCGTGGAAAAGAAGAAAGATGATCCAAATGTGGCAGTGGTTTGGCGTATGTGTATCGATTACACGAACCTAAATAAGGCATGTCCAAAAGATCCATTTCCACTGCCAAGGATAGATCAAGTCATAGATTCAACTGCTGGGTGTGAACTGTTGTCATTCATAGATGCATATTCTGGTTTCCACCAGATACCCCTGAATCTGAGTGATCAAATAAAGACTGCATTTATCACCCCGTATGGGGCTTATTGCTATCACACCAAGTCATAAAGATGTATGCAGAAATGTTTGCATGACCAAATTGGTCAAAATGTGCAGGTGTATGTGGATGATGTTGTTATCAAGACCAAGGAAAGCAAAACGCTCCTTGACAATATTAGGCAGACATTCATGAACCTAAGGAGGTTCCGAATGAAACTTAACCCAGAGAAATGTACCTTCGGTGTCTCGACGGGAAAATTACTCGGATTTCTTATCTCCAGCCGAGGTACCGAAGTCAATCCAACTAAAATCTGGGCCATAGAGCGAATGGAACTGCCGAAGTGTCTTAACGATGTCCAGAAGTTCACTGGTTGCCTGGCATCCTTAAGTCGGTTTGCATGTCGGTTGGGGGAAAAGGCACTGCCTCTCTATCAACTCATGAAAAAGTTGGACAAATTCATTTGGACGCCGCAGGCCAATGAAGCCTTTATCCAATTAAAGAAAATGTTAGCCACTACACCAGTGTTAGCCTCTCCACTATCAAAGGAGCCAATGTTGCTCTATATAGCCGCAACCAACCGAGTTGTAAGTGCAGTAATTGTGGTAGAGCGCGATGAAGAGGGTAAGTCAGTGTAAAGGCCAGTATATTACCTAAGCGAAGTGTTATCCGCATCAAAGCAAAATTATCCGCACTATCAGAAAGTGGCGTATGGTGTGTACATGTCGGCTAAGAAGCTAAAACACTATTTTGAGGAGCATCCCATCAAAGCGATATGTAAAGCTCCCATATGCGAGATAATGAGTAACAAAGATGCAAGCGGCAGGATTGCAAAATGGGCAATTGAGCTAGCCCCTTATGTGCCACAGTATGACAGAAGAGAAGCAATCAAGTCTCAGGCTGTGGCCGACTTTTTTGTGGACTGGGCCGAGGTGCAATATGAACCACCATTACCAGATCCGAATTATTGGAGGATGCACTTTGACGGGTCAAAAACAAAAACCGGGTTAGGTGCCGGAGTGGTACTTACCTCGCCAAAGAATGACCAGTTGAAGTATGTGTTGCAGATCCATTTCGCGGCATCAAACAATGTCGCCGAATATGAGGCACTTGTGCATGGGCTCAAAGTAGCAAAAGAAATTGGGATACGTCGGATCCAATGTTTTGGCGACTCGGATTTGGTAGTTCAGCAAGTCTCAGGGCTATGGGACGCTCTTGATCCAAACATGGCACTATACAGATTCCATGTGCAAAAGATATCTGGATACTTTGAGGGATGCGAATTTCGCCATGTACCCCGGGTGGAAAACGAGGCTGCCGACATACTGTCGAAACTCAAATCAACCCGACAAGCAATTCTACCGGCTATAGCATTGGAACACCTCAGAAAACCATCCATCAAGCCGTCCCCAGAAACCGACTCAATCTATGTTCCGGAAGATCCGGAATCCAGAGCCGTACCCATGGACATTGACATGGAAGGTGGTACGCGAAACCCGGGGACTGCCTCAGCAAACCTGGGGACTGCTTCGCAAGACCCGGGGACTGCTCAGCGCGATCCGGCTGAGGTTATGCTGGTGGATCAGATGGAAATTGATGAGGATGTGTTCCCAGTGCGAGCTGTACCAGCTTGGGCACTGCCCATATTTCAATTCCTGAAAGATGGAACCTTAGCCGCTGAGGAGGTGCTTTCCAGGCAAACTCAGAGGAGAGCAAAAGCATACACGATCATCAATTCCGAGCTATACAAAAGGAGTGTCACAAACGTTCGCCAACGATGCGTTGACCCGGAAGAAGGGCTTGCCATCCTCCGAGATATACATCAAGGGGAATGTGGGCATCATGCCTCGTCCAGAGCCTTGGTAGCAAAAGCTTTCCGGCATGGATTCTACTGGTGTTGGGGGGATACCCCGGGTAGGGTCACTCCGGGGTATAAGGGCCGAGTTAGCCGAGGTTCGGCAAGGTCAAAGCGGATGCTGGCCGAGTCACCTCAAGGCAGGCCAGATCACGGAGTAACCCGGACCAGGGGGTCGCCTAACATTGTCTCGTCCGACTTAAGGAGTAAGTCGGAAATGCTTGTCTAACTTATATGCAGGAACAGGTGTGGCCGGATCAACTATGATCCGGATCCTCGCTTGGCTTCTAGGAGAAGGAAGGAATCTCTCTGGTCAAAAAAGAAGGTCCGGTGCGTACTGGATGAGCGAATAAAGCAAGGGCAGGACCACCGGATCGTGGCCGACAAGGGTGACGACGCTCACATCGGCTGACGCAGGCGCCGCAGAGGCTACGTCGCTAAAGCAAGTGTGACGCGGGGGAAAAGCACCCCTGTGGGGTTACTACTTTGAGAGGGGGCATATTCTTAGGAATATGCCTCCACGTATGCCCTAGGCCAGGACCGAACCACCTCTATATAAGGGGGGGTTAGGGTTCTGGTAGGGGGTGGGTTTTTTCTAATACAGAGTTGGGAGAATTCTAGTTGGTTGAGCACTAGTGGATCTAGGGTTCTTGGGCTAGTTGGTAGGCAAGAGTAAGAGAGTTTCTTCTTCCTCCTCTTGTCAATACAGCTCAAGGAGCACTTGTAATCTGGGAGATAGAACATCAATACAAAGCTTCTGTGTAGAGAATCACTCTACTATCCCTCCCTGGATTCCCCTAGCGCATATTAGTCCCCACCTTTAGCCTATCCATGGCATCTGCCGTGACACCACCACGACAACTGGCCAAGTGCCTTAGAACAAGCAGAGGACTTGGTAAGAAAATGCAATGGTTGTCAGAGGTATGCTACCAAGACACATATGCCAATGTCGAAGCTCAAGACCATACCAATCACCTGGCCATTTGCCGTATGGTGTTTGGATATGGTTGGCCCGTTCAAACCAGCAAGAGGAAATATGACTCACATTTTGGTCATGTTTGATAAATTTACAAAATGGATTGAAGTAAAGCCAATAAGAAAATGTGATGGAGATACGGCTGTGACATGCCTCAAAGACATCATCTTGAGATACGGTTATCCTCACAGTATCATAACAGATAATGGCACAAATTTTGCTGAAGGAGCATTTGCACGATTCTGCCAAGATAAGAAGATCTGGCTAGACGTTGCTTCGGTAGCCCACCCTGCATCGAACGGACAAGTGGAGAGATCCAACGGATTAGTATTATCCGGGATAAAACCCTGGCTCATTGAGCCGCTGCAGAGATCAGCGGGGTGCTGGATAGAAGAACTACCAGCAGTACTGTGGAGTTTAAGAACAACTCCGAATCGGTCAACAGGCTATACGCCATTCTTTCTGGTATATGGGGTAGAAGATGTATTACCAGCCGACATAGAGCGTAACTCGCCTAGGGTCACCCAATACACAGAAGCCAAAGTGCAAGAAGTCCAGTAAAATGATGTTGACCTACTGGAAGAAGCGAGAGAATTGGCATTGTCCAGATCCGCCATATACCAGCAAAATCTCCGACGCTATCATAGCCGGAAAGTAAACCCCCGAGTTTTCCGGGAAGGTGATCTGGTACTCCGGTTGGTACAACGTACGACTGGCATGCATAAGTTATCCCTCCATGGGAAGGGCCATTCATTGTGAGCAAAGCGTTGCACAATGATTATTATTATCTTATCGATGCAAAACCACAGGAGAAGAACAAGGTGGACAGGTCCGGCGAGGAATCTAAGCGTCCATGGAATGTAGCTCTACTTCGTCCTTTCTACACTTAGCAAAGAAGTGTATGTATCCGAGTCTCTCATATGTCGGTATGTATGCCGGCAATGAGCCTATCAATGAAATGTGGGCACCTCGAGCAGTAACTCGGGGACTGCCTTGATAATATTTGTTGTCTTCTGTATGTATTATTTATACGTTGGCTGGTGTAAGTTGTTTCTACTTAAGCCGGATTAGTAGTGTGTGAGCACCAAGAACCTAACTCTTCGACTTGCTGCTGTCCAACAAGATTTGGCTTCATGGGAAGCAAGAGAACAAGTTTGGAATTGCGTAGCACATGAAAAACGACTAAGGAAAGGAACTTAATCGAGCCGATGTTTGTTTTTCGGACTAACTTTATGCTTACTTTAAATTTACTTTGCTGAATTATTTTGAGCTAATCCTAAAGTTTCCAAGTATTGTTAAGTCAATTTTTGAAACTCGGACTCGTAAGTCATAAAACCGAACCAAGGTGGACACGAGTCGAGCCAACAAATTGGAGAAACAAGAAAGTGAAACTCGGGGACTACGCCCAAGTTAATCCGGCACAAAAACTTAGTAGCAAAATATCACTTAAGTGCTTAATACAATTGCACCCGGCATACCGGGGATCTGATAAACTTCAAAGTATTTTCAAACAAGGGGCAGCAGGAGGAGGTAATTTGGAGCTAGCAGGTGCAGCTCCAGCCTCGGCTTCAGCTTCCTCTTCATCCTCTTCAACATCCGAGGCTTCGTCCTCTTCTTCATCACCCGAACCCTCTTCGACATATTCGTCATCGACAGCACAAAGGAAACTTGGTCCCTCATTCCATTGATGGATGGGGGCGTATTGAATGAGGTTATGGGCGCAAGCCTTGCGCCGAGCAATCCAGTCCGGGTCAGTGGACCACCTTGATCCGGTGCGCATGCGTTCGAGAAGCTTTAGGTTTATCTTTTCGTACCAAGTGAGCACGTAGTGGAGGACAATTTCAGCTCCGACGCGTCCAGCAGATTCCCTCCAAAGATCGAGCTAAGTCTCGCACTCCATAAGCATGGCAAAAAGAGTAGTGGCACTCTCCGGAGTATCTTCTTCAGGCCAAAAGGCATTGAAGATCCGGACTACTACATCCAAGATATCCTTGCTGTAGTTCTTCACGATCTCGACTCGGGAGGAGAAGCTGACTATCAAATCCTCTAGATCAAGAGTAATGGTGCCAGGACCAGATGGAGTACCTCTTTGCTTGCAGAACTTGGTAACATCATTGGATGCAATGGCATCACTCTCCGGGAATTTGGCTGAAAAAACAAGAAAGGTGGAGTAAGTAAAGGAAGTAGACCCGGAAAGATCAACGTCGATTGAAGGAAAAGAACTTACAAGAAATATGGCTGTGAACCCGGGTCAGCTCCTTGGTGCAGTTGTCGTGCCTCTCCCGGAGTTGCACAAGTTCAGCATTCGCCGACTCAAGCTTGACGTCGGCCTCCTTAAGCAATTCTTGGTCCTTGGCGATCTGGAGGTTGAGGTGCTCGAGCTCTTCAGTAAAGTCTTGGCCTGCTTTCTCTAGTTCGGACTTGTGCTGCGCCTTGAGCTTCTTCATGTCTGCCTTAAGCTTGGCAATTTCTTCATCTTTGGTCCGGAGGAGGGCAAGCTCATCATCTTTATTTTTGAGTTCGGCCTGGTGCTGCCCTGCTTGTTCGAGAAAATGCAGCATCATATCAGGCACGGGCACACTATCTTCAAGAGATGCTGAAATAGTTTGTTGACCCGGCAAAGCCAAGGTATGAATATTTGCCGAGCCAAGGGGAAAAGGAGATAGAGCACGGAGGAAGGTTGAGCAAGAATAACTTACCCTTTATCTGGTCCAAGTTTTTCCTCATAAGGATATTCTCAGCCTCCACTCTAGCTGCGAAATACGAATGATGGATTAGTTCGGCGAAAAAAGACAAAGTGAAATGAAAAATGCCAAGGAAAAAACTTACCCCTTTTCTCGTGTTCAGCAAGAAGCGTAGTATGTTTCGCACGCAGCATCTTGTGAGTATCCAAAAGACACTGAAACTCAGCGCTCCGACGATTGGTAGCACCTGAAAAGAGTACAAAAGGATAGCTTAGTCTTGTGCATATTCGAAGTGTACAAAATCTGGGCCAAGTGGAACTTAACCCGGCTCTAGGTGTATGCATATTCGAAGTGTACAAAATCCGGGCCAAGTGGAACTTAACTCGGCTCTAGGCGTGTGCATATTCGAAGTGTACAAGATCCGGGCCAAGTGGAACTTAACCCGGCTCTAGGTGTGTGCATATTCGAAGTGTACAAGATCCGGGCCAAGTGGAACTTAACCCGGCTCTAGGTGTGTGCATATTCGAAGTGTACAAAATCCGGGCCAAGTGGAACTTAACCCGGCTCTAGGTGTGTGCATATTCGAAGTGTACAAGATCCGGGCCAAGTGGAACTTAACCTGGCTCTAGGTGTGTGCATATTCGAAGTGTACAAGATCCGGGTCAAGTGGAACTTAACCCGGCTCTAGGTGTGTGCATATTCGAAGTTATTAAGGAGCTACATTAGTTCTCTAAGGAGCATCCGGCCGAGTAACAAGTTACTCCCCCGGAGGCTCGGGGACTAATGGCTATATCACTAATACCTACCAAATGCTAAGGAAAGGGCGAGGTAACGTACCTCCATCATCCGACCTGCAAGGTTAATTGCCTTGGCAGCGGTATTCATCTGGGCAGCAAACTCGGCAGGCCTGAATTTCTCCGGGAGATCATCATTGTGGACGAACTCCGCCTTGTTCCAGTTGTTTACAAACTCGATTAAGGTCGGAGGATAAAGTTCGCCGCTGAGCATGTGGGGCGCAACCAGACCCTTGGCATGGGCTTCCCTCCATTCAACCTGGGCAACAGTAGGGCTGGTGTGCAAAACGAGTTGCACATCAGCTGACCTGGTAGAGGTGTCAGTTGTCGGTGGGGTCTTCTTCGAAAGCATGGACGCGAGTGTACGTTGTCCAGCCTCGATTGACGCTGCCCTGGTGGCGTTATGAGCCTTTTTGCCCTTGGGCTACTGCTGAGAAGTTGAAGTTGCTGCAGCGGATTTTCCCTTGGGAGCTGCCTTGGTGCTAGCCTTGGTACTGCTATTGTCTTCTCGCCGAGTCTTGGAAGACTCGAACGAGGCGGAGGGGCTTGGTGTTGTTCCTGGCGCTTTTGTTGTTGTTGCTAGCGCTTTTGCTGTTGCTGTTGTTGCTGGAGTTGATGCTGGTGTTGATTTCTGTTTCGGCGAGGGTGCTGAAGGAACCTCGGTGGTGGCTGGTTGCGGCTGTGCCGAAGAAGGAGCAACTGCTGCCTTGGCAGAACCGCTTCCCCTGTTCCGAGGTTGCCTTCCTCTTGATGAGGTGGGCTAGAACCCGAAGCGGTCGCTGAACCCTCCTGAATGGGGCTCAACGGGCGTGAATCATCGCCACGAGGGGAGAAGGGCTATGTCGGAGCAGCGAGGCTATGCCGGATCCACTCTGCAGAACCTCCACCGTGGCCCTGCCGAATCAAATCACGAATGATGAGAAACTATAACAAAAGAAGAACAAGTAAATAGCAAAGGGAGAAGTGACTTACTCATTCGAAGTCAAGGGCTCCTTGGGCTTGCGAGCTCTCCAGGCCACGGCCTTAGTCGTGGACTTGGTGGCAGCTTTGTCCGCGGACTTCTTTTGCCTTTTAGTTGGCTGAGAAGGTCCAGAGGAAGAAGCAGATGCGGCCCCCCTCTTCTTCGGCGCGACTGGGACAGGCTCACCCGTGGCAAGGGGAGGATCTTCATGGATCTGCCCACCGGGGTTAGCTGATGTCGGAAAAGCATAAGAAAGGGGGACAGTGTCAAATGCCTCCATCACCTCAACATCCGAATCATCTTCATCGTCGGGCCAATCTCTAATGGAAGAGAGTTTACCGGTGTGTCGCTTCGTCGCGTCAGCCATCGGCAGGAACATCTCCTGATCTGGCTCCTCCTCATCCGAGGTGTCTCGATCAGGCGCCCATTTGAGAGAAGGCTCGGTGCCATCCTCAATGGTTTGTTGAAGAAACATCTAAGGGAAAGAAAAGGCAAAGGGATTAAACCTACAATAGAAACCGACATATGATTTAATTCGGAAGAGGTTTGGGGCACAAGACTTACCGCGGGCGGAAGCCTATCTCGGCAGAAGTGTTTGATCCCCCACGTCCACTCAGCAGAGAAGTCCTTCTTAGTGGTGAAGAGGGCCTTGACCCGGCGAAAGATCTCGGTGTTGCTCAACTCAAATGAGGAGGTCCGGTTGGGGTCACGGCCCCAGCTCATGTGGAAAAATTTATGTGTACGTTTCTGGAGGGGGGAGATCCGGTTGCGGACGAATGTGATCATTGCGTCCTTGTTGCGCAATCCTAGGTCCTTCAGATCCTGGAACCTTTTGTTGACTTGGTTCGCCAGGACGGTGGGCTTCTTGGGAACCTTGTCCCACAGATCCGTATTGGGAGGACCCGGGGCGTAGGGGCGCAGCCGGATCAGATCTTCAGTTGTGCCATTTCTTACATAAAAGAAGGTTCGGGCCCAACCCTTGCAGGAGTCAAGCCCCGTGACTCGGGGGAAAATGGACTGCTTCCGAGGCGAGATAGAAGTTGTGCCGAACTGCGTGAGATGCTTATCCTCCGGATCCAGAGCTATATTCGGAATCACGTTCCGGTGAAGGCCAAAGAACCGGATCCAGAGCTCCTTCGTGGGCCACAGTCCAGCGTAGCCCTCGATGGTGGAAGCGAAGGCGGAGAGAGAGCTGATGGCGTTAGCCGGAAGATGATGCGGCTGAAGCTCATACGTGTTGAGCCAGTCGTGGAAAAAATCACTAACAGGGAGGCCGAACCCACGTTGGAAGTGGGAGAGGAATACCACATACTCACCCAGATTGGGTGAGGGGGCAAGCTCCGCAGCGGCGAGACACACGACGACGCCCTCCAGGATACGCCGGGTGCGGTACAGCCAGTCAAGATCATCCTGGCAAACCCAGGACCCAGCCCAGGCGCCGCGGTCTGCGTTCCCCGCGTCCTCCTCCATTTCCTGCTCCGCAACGGCGAGCTCCTCTTCTGTCATCTCAAGGTCACTGTCCTCACTGGCGCTAGCGGCAGTGGGGGCAGTGGCCTGGACTGGCGAGGACCCGTGGCAGAGGACATGCGCGGAGGTGGCGGCGACGCAAGTGCGCGAGGAAACGGTGCAGCGGCGGTGCAGCTACGCAAGTGCGGTGGCGGCAGTGCTGTCGCAGGAAGGAAGAAGAACAGGCAGAGGGGCGCGAGAGTGGGGAAAAGACCCAAGGGGCGCGCCCCTCCCCTATTTAACCACGCCCTTGAGGGGTAGTGGGATCGCGCTGTGCGGACGGGCCACACGGTGTGGCCGTGTATGACCCGGATCAGCCAATCAGCGACGAGCCATAGGAAGGGCCACAGGGCGCAGCGGATCCCACGACGTGACGTTATGATACAGTTAACGAGGAGGCAGGCACGATGTGACGTGTGCTACAGTAATATCTAACAATAACTACGGCGGTTACTGGCGCAGGCCCTGAAAATGAGGCAAAGTAATGATTAACCTCCACGTGGGGAAGCGTACAAGAGAAGAAATAATGACCCGGATAAGTATGAGGTGACCCGGCCAGCGAGTGAAAACTCGGAATGTTCCAAGGGAAAGTAAACCTATGAAATCCGAACTATGAGATAACTCGGAAAAGGAGCAAAAGACTCCGTAAAATTGAACCTGCTGTGGCCTTAGCGGCTAAGGTAGCTAAGACCGCACCAACTTCGGGGACTAATGTTGGGGGGATACCCCCGGGTAGGGTCACACTGGGATATAAAGGCCGAGTTAGCCGAGGTACGGCAAGGTCAAAGCGAGTGCTGGCCGAGTCACCTCAAGGCAGGCCGAATCACGGGGTAACCCGGACCAGGGGATGTCCACCTAACTGGGTCTTAGCCGACTTATGTCGTATGTCGGTAAGATGTATCTAACTCGTATGCAGGTACAGGTGTGGCCGGATCAACTAGGTACGATCCGGGTTATATCAAGCTTGTAGGAGAAGAAAGGTATCTCGCTGGTCAAAGGATGACCACTATACGCAGAGCGTGAGCGAAGTGGACAGAGGCTAGGACCACCAGGGCATGGCCGACAAGGGTGATGATGCCTATGTCGGATGACGCAGGCGCCGCAGAGGCTCATGTAGCCTCTACATGGATGACGCTGGGCAAAAGTGACCCGGTCGGCTTACTATTTTGGGAGGAGGCATATTCTTTGGAATATGCCTCCATGTATGCCCTAATTGGAGACCTAGCCACCCCTATATAAGGAGGGCTAGGGCCTCTGTAGAAGGGGTTAGTCTTTGACTGGTTGATCTCTAGAGGGTTGTGTTTTACTTGGGGGTTCATGAGAGCTAGCTAGTGGTGAGAGTAAGAGAGTCCCTTCTTCCTCCTCTCCCCAATACAGCTCGAGGAGCACTTGTAATCTGTTGAAGTGAATCAAATACAAAGCAACTGTGTGTGTGGAATCACCACACTATCCCTCCCTAGATTCCCCTAGTGCATTTAGTCCCCACCTTTAGCCTATTCATGGCATCTGCCGTGACACCACCACGATAGGGTACATCTTTTTGAAGAAGATTAGTGAGGGGTTTTGATATCTTAGAGAAATCTTTAATAAACCTTCTATAGAAACCAGCGTGACCAAGAATACTACGAATACCTTTGATGTCTCTTGGACAGGGAATTTTCTCAATTGCCTCAACTTTAGTTCTATCAACTTCTATGCCTCTTTCAAAAACCTTATGTCCAAGTACAATACCTTCATTCACCATGAAGTGGCATTTCTCCCAATTAAGAACAAGATTAGTTTCTTCACATCTCTGCAAAACTTTATCGAGGTTTTGCAGACAATTATCAAAAGAAGTTCCATAGGCGGAGAAGTCATCCATGAACACTTCCACAATTTCCTCACAAAAACCATGAAAGATAGCAGACATGCATCTTTGAAAAGTAGCAGGAGCATTACATAAACCAAAAGGCATACGTCTATAAGCATAGATTCCATAAGGGCATGTAAAAGTAGTTTTTTCTTGATCTTGTTGTTTAAAAGCAATTTGAGAGAAACCAGAATATCCATCAAGAAAACAAAAATGGGTCTTTTTAGACAACCTTTCTAACATTTGATCAATAAAAGGAAGCGGGTAATGATCTTTCTTAGTAACTTTGTTAACTTTCCTAAAATCAATACACATTCTATAGCCTACTACTATTCTCTGGGGAATAAGCTCATCATTGTCATTAGGGACAACGGTAATTCCCCCTTTTTTAGGGACACAATGAATAGGACTAACCCATTCACTACCAGCAATAGGGTAAATAATACCAGCATCAAGGAGTTTCAATACCTCATTTCTTACCACTTCCTTCACCTTTGGATTTAAATGTCGTTGGTGCTCTACTACGGGCTTTGCATATATGGTTCTATATTGATAGCATGCTGACATATAGTAGGAGAAATCCCTTTTAAATCATCTAGAGTGTAGCCCATAGCCCCTCGGTGTTTCTTCAGTACCTCTAATAACCTTTCTTCTTCCTTCCCTGAAAGTTTAGAGCTAATAATAACATGATATATCTTATTATCATCAATATAAGCATATTTAAGATCGTCAGGTAGAGGTTTTAGATCCAAGAGCGGATCCTTTTTAGGTGGCAACGTGGTACCCAAGTCTTCTATAGGCAAGTTGTGCTTAAGCATCCAAGGTTGACGATGGAGAATCTCGTCAATCTCATTTCTTTCTTCCATGAAGATTTCACTTTCATGATCTTCCATAAATTGCTGCAAAGCATTGTTAGGAGCAAGAGAAATAGAAGCAAGTTGTTCAACTCTAAAATCCTCATTATGGGTTTCATTTTCACAAGGTTCTTTAGTAAATTTCAAAAAATTAAACTCATAAGATTCCCCATCAAATATAGTCAAGATTTTCTCCCTTTTGCAGTCTATAATAGCTCCACAAGTACTTAAGAAAGGTCTACCAAAAATGATGGGATAAGTTTTACTAGCAGCTGAACCAAGTACTAGAAAATCAGCAGGATATTTAATCTTACCACAAAGAACTTCTACATCCCGCACAATACCAATTGGAGAGATGGTCTCTCTATTAGCAAGGTGAATAACCACATCAATCTCTTCCAGTTCACAGGGACTGATTTCATGCATAATTTCTTTGTAGAGCTCATAAGGAATAGCACTTGAACTTGCACCAATATCACATAAACCATAATAGCAATGATCACCAATTCTAACAGAAAGCACAGGGACACTAGCCTTTTTTGTTCTATTAGGATGTGAGACAATATTAGAAGCATCCTCACAAAAGACTATGTGTCCATCTTCTATACTTTTAGTGCTAAGGTCTTTCACAATTGCTACAACAGGTTCAATATTTATCTGTTCATCAGATTTTACAGTTCTCTTTGCACTTTTATTAATTACACTAGTTATCATAGGATGATCCTTTACCTTATCCAGGAAGGGTATTTTCTTGATATAAGGTTAAGGTAGGATGTGATCAATAGTGCAAAAATTCAGTACTCCCAACAGGAACACAATCAACAATATTACAATATCTTTATATGGTGCATGATACTTGTCCCATCCCTTTTTCGGAATTTCAATATAAGAAGCAAAAGCCTTAAAACAATTTGTAATGACTTGAGAATCAATACCATAAGCATTACTAATATTTTGATAGTCATGAGTTCCCATAAAAGATTAAATGCATTCATAGTCATAATTTATACCTAACTTTCTTCCTTTGTCATTCTCCCATGCTTCAGTATTGTCTTGAATACGGTCTAGAAGATACCATTTAGCTTCTTCTTCCATGCGAGTGAATGATCCAGCACAAGAGGCATCCAATAAATCCTTATCATGTAGAGGGAGCCTTGGATAAAAGTTATTGATAATAATATTGTTGGGGAGCTCATGAATGGGACATTTGAGCATTAGTAACTTCAGTCTCCCCCAAGATTGAGCTGTACTCTCTCCATCAAGATGCCAAAAGTTGTATATTTGATTTTGATCTTTATGAATATCACTAGGAGGATAAAACTTTGAATAAAAGAGAGGTACTATTTGCTCCCATTCAAGAGCTTGACCATTCTTCAGTAGCTTATACCAGTCTTCAGCTCTTCCTTTCAGTGATAATGAGAATAACTTCTTCTTAACTTGATCTATAGTAATACCTGCACACTTGAACAGCCAGCATAATTTGTGTATAAAGAGCAAATGATCACCAGGGTGGACAGTTCCATCCCCAACATAATAGTTATCCATAACACGATCAATAATTCTTGTAGGTATTTTAAAAGTATCATTCTTAGCAGGTGGTGGTTCATCTACTACCTTAGCAGTGGTAGTAGCATTACGAAATAAGAAACTCAGCGAATTATCCATAATAAAATAAAGCAACTAACAGAAATAAATAATACTCACAGTAGAAGTTTCCTTTACTAGTTCCACTCTCCAATAGCGCTTCATTCCCCGGCAACGGCGCCAGAAAATAGTCTTGATGACCCACAAGTATAGGGGGTGTATCGTAGTATTTTTGATAAGTAAGAGTGTGGAACCCAACGAGGAGCAGAAGGTGCTGGCTAGTGGCTTGGAGCAGGAATTCTCTGTAAATACTTAGCAAACGGATTTTTAGGGGTTTTTGATAATGCAGGTAAATAAAGTACAAGTAAATAAAAGACAACAAGAATATATGCAGGAAGTGGCCCAATCCATTCTTTAGCAAAGGACAAGTCGGTTGTATTATTTAGGATGACCAAACATTCTCGAGGACATACGGGAATATCATCAAGTGCTTTCGCTTCATATAGTTGATTAATCTTCTTTAGTTTGCTATGTGTTGTGTGGGTGAACCTGTGCTAATGTACCGACCTTCCTAGGACTAATACATACTTGTGATTATACCCCTTGCAAGCATCCACAAGTACAAGAAAGTAATTAAGGTAGAAACCTAACCACATCTTTAAACTCTAAGACCCTGACGTCCCTTGTGCAAAGGTTTCCTAACGGGTGTTCAGGTTTCTGTCACTCCGACAACCCCTACGATTAGTATCCAAATACACAATGCATTCCCCTATGCCCATATAGGTGAAGTGTCATGTAGTCGACGTTCACATGACACCACTAGAAGAAGTACACCACAACTTAAATATCAAACTATTGAATCTTTCTCAACACAATTCCACTACTAACAACATGACTTCTCCCATGTCCTCAAGAACAAAACGAACTACTCACAAGACATCATATGGATCATGATCAGAGATGAAATAATGATGTGTAACAATCTGAACATAAACAATAATTCAATGGTTCACTCAATAGCATCAACTACAAAGATTAATCAACACCGGAAAAGTTTTCCCTAAGAACTATGCAAGATTCAACCCAATTGTTACAGCGGTATGGAGGTCATGATGATGGTGCTGGTGGAGATGATGATGGTGATGATGATGATGATCCTGATGAAGTCCAGCTTGATGGTGGTGTTGATGGCGACGATCTCCCCTCTTCAGGAAGGAATTTTCCTGCAGAATTCTGTCTGCCGGAGAGATCTTTCTCTCTCGATGTTTTCCGCTCCGCAGAGGCTGTGAAATCTTTCTATGGTCGCTCCCCGAGTCTTAGGGTTTCGGGAGGATAATATACGCCAGAGGGGAGAGCCAGGGGTGGACCAGGGCGGCCACACCACCTGGTGGCGCGGCCTAGGGTGGCCCGCGCCAGGGGTGGTGTGGGCCCCCTGTGGCCCATCTCCGCTTCCCCTTCTGGCTTTCTTCGTCTTCTGGAAAAAAAGGATTTTCCATGTATTTTTCTGGATTTTTTGATCTTCGCGAATTTTACCTTCAAACATCACCTTTTCCATCAGAATCCTGACTGTAGCAGTCCATGCTCCAAAAGTCATCAACCATGCAAAAACAGGTGAAATAACATAAGTATCATCTCTTAATATGAAATATATCAATGAATAACAGTAAATTATGATATAGAATAGTGATACAAAATGAACGTATCAACAGCTATAGGCACACCTAGTCTATGAGCGAGCACATGTCCTTGGCGAAAACCTTGGAGGGAGGTACTAGTGCAGGAGCTTCACGATCGAGAGCCTCTCCGATGCTGACACATCCATGGCGGCCTGCAGGTAGTCCCTCGTGCGCCCTCCAGCTCCTCCTCCACACACAGGACACAGTGTACACTCTCACCTTCAGAAAGAAAATAAAGAAGAAGGACATCCATCGTTGACTCAGCCATCACCATCAATAGAACAGTCCATAGAACAAAATCAGACTGCATACCGCAAAAATTATTGGAATCAGGAGATCTTACGGCATGAGAGGACAAGCTTCCATAGGAGAGCGTGAAAGCGATACACATGAGAACACCAAAACATAGGGGATCTACATGTATTTGTCGTACACGTATGTATATTCACGGTCCTGTCATTAGCCAACTCAAAAATTCATGTTGTTAAAAGAAAACTTTTTTTTCGAAAATGTTTAAAGCAAACTTAGCTAGGTTATGAAAACAACTTAAGCATAATGCCAGAAGAAACTTAAAAAAAATAACATCTAGTATGCAAATTAGCATCAAAGACGCCCAAAGAACACACCTAATCAATCACATGATGTACTTAATAAACATCTAAGATAAAGTTGCTACATCAACTTGATACTAATTTCCTAGTAATTATGAGAATTTGGTGAGGATGATATCAATCAGTGGTCAGTCAAACTTGTGTAATAAAAACTTGGTTATTTGAACATGTGATAAGCAACCAAAAATTGTTTGGCTGGTTCATATTAAAACCAAATTTCATAGAATATGTAGAAAATCAAACTTGCATGATGTAACACAATGTGTGCCTATAGCGCTTGGAACCCTAAGAATATGGGGATCTACACATCTCTAATATGCCTATGTTATATATACCCCCATGGAATTATAACTAGTACCAGTTGTGAGGACGTTCACAATAGTCCTATCAAAAAAGGAACACATAGATAGATTGTACCAATACCCAAAAACTTAAGCAAGCTAGAGGAGTAAACTTAACCAATTTCACTACTCAACTTAAACATGTAGGCAAGGCAACTAATTAAACCAGTGGACAACCTATGCATGTTGCTTAAAAGGAGCACCTAAATAGATTGTACCACTACCCAAGAACTTAAGCATGCTAGATAAATCAACTAAATTTATTTCACTGCACAACTTAAGCATAGCGGTAAAACAACTTAGACATGTATGAGTAGACTTTGATGTTGTGGTGCATTTGGTGCAACCATTATATCTTCCTTGCCCTTTCAACTTCATTACAGTTGGATGCAACAGTTGGATGTCTAGTGTTCCGAACTAAGGGTGTTGGTGACTAACACACAATCACATCAATTAAAATATCCATTAGAACACGGTTGTAGAAAAAGAAGCAGTTAAGAATTCCCTGTAATTGCTGCTCATCCTTAAGCACATACTTGTTGACAAGTTTGTGGACGAGCACTACATAGTTCCCAGCTGATGCATCAACTTCTGGTAAACCCCGGCAAGAACACTTGTTCGCCTCTTCTTTCATTTTCTTGTTACTAGATTTCAAGCCTCTCTATTAGAAATGTGAGTTTCTAGTTAAAATTCATTATTAAGCCTAGGAAGGCCATTGATTGTTAAACCAAGAATTAAATGCACGATGGAAAGCAACTTAATTAGGTGATTTAAAACAACTTAGTTATTCTCAGCAACCTACTTATGGATGTTAAACCACCAACTCAATGAAAAATGCAACTTAAGCATGTTGGACCATAAAAAATGAAGAAAAACAACTTTGTTATTCTCAACAACCTACTTAAGGATGATGAACAACCAACTCAGTTAAAAAACAATGTGCAACTTAAGTATGTTGGACCATTAAAAAATCTTAGTTATCCTTAGTAAACAACTTAGGCATGATGAATGGACAACTATGTAAAACATAGTATGCATTATTCAACTTTAAACATATGAACTTAGGTTTTCTCAGTAACCAACTTAATTAAAAACAACTTAGTTAATACCAGTATGAAACTTAATTAGTTGCATTCGACAACTTAGGCATATAGATAAACGCAGGCGAGAACACTTGTTCATCTCTTTTTTCATTTTCTTGTGACCAGATTCCAAGCCTGTCTATTAGAAATGTGAGTTTCTAGTTAAAAGTCATTATTAAGCTCAGGAAGGCCATTGATTGTTGAACCAAGAATTAAGTGCATGGTGGAAAACAACTTAATTAGGCGATATAAAACAACTTAGTTATTCTCAGCGACCTACTTAAGGATGTTGAACAACCAACTCAATAAAAAACACAACTTAAGCATGTTGGACCATAAAAAATGAAGAAAAGCAACTTTGTTATTCTCAGCAACCTACTTAAGGATGATGAATAACCAATTCTGTCAAAAAACAATGTGCAACCTAAGTATGCTGGACCATAAAAAAACAAAAATAACTTAGTTATTCTTAGTAAACAACTTAAGCATGATGAACAGTCAACTCTATAAAACAGAGTATGCAACTTTAAACATATGAACTTAGGTTTTGTCAGTAACCAACTTAAACCAGAAATACCATCAGATTTAGATATTTTTTTGGGACATATGAAACACAATGACCCCCCTCTATCTACCTTCACTAAACATCATGAAAACATAGAAAAAAAGGTGAATGTCCATTTGGTAACTGAAAACCCCTAAAACATGGGAATCTTCATTGCCCACTTCATAACATTTGTCCCTGTCCTATATAACGATATATGTGCACACAAAGGAGGAAAATGAGCATGTGCAAAAAAGGGTATGAGCACCATTCGACGAATTCCACCATGAAGAGAAATGGAACAGAGGGATTTGGCGTAACACATGAAAAAGATAGTATATGTCACAAAATCCATACTGTAGCTAGTAGGCACCATAGCATACTTATGCAACTATAAATATCCTTGTGTTTTAGTGCACCTATTTTGACAGAGAAAAGGCTAGTATATCTCACAAAATCCAAGATAGCTTGTGTATCAATTCACTAAATTCATTCTAACCAAAACTTAAAGGCTGGAAATTTAAGTGCCTAGTAACATAGCACATTGAGTCACCGGTGTACATGCCTCGTGGTAGAAATAAATATGTTATGTCACCTCAGACATGCATGGAGCCACAAGGATCCATGAGATGAACCATGAACGGCGAGACTGCTCTTCAAGGTACAACACAATATGAGCTCCGCATTCCCCGCCACAGCTTCTGTCCGTCGGCAAGTTCAGAGCTTCCCGCTCGAGTCGATTTGCCTTGTTCGGTTACCTCGGTGACGAACTCTAGCAGGTGAAGAAACGAAAGGGGAACGGGTGGAGAGAGAACAGGCCACTGCTGTGGCTTCTCCCCGGGCTGTCAGAACTCCACGCTTTCAGATTCGGGAGATTAGACGGGATCGCGCACATCGGACGGACCACGGGCGAGTACTCATTCGTGTTATCCAGCATCCGAGTGCTTTTTAGCATTTGGGTATAAAAATATACAAAGTGATCCAGCTGGTCCGAACATTAAGTTTCCGTATATAAACCCCAACATAGAGCTCAATAATTCTGCAGATCCCAACCTGCTAACCATCCACCGCAATAGAGCACCGTCCTCCTGCCATGGCCACCACCATCAGCACCAACGGTTGCGCTGCACCCAACCATGCCGTGAACGGCGCCAGCAACCAGTCCGGCCGGGACCACATCGTCCTGTTCCCATTCATGGCGAAGGGCCACACCCTCCCACTGCTTCACTTTGCCACGGCGCTCTCCGTGCACCAAAAGAGCCTCCGCGTCACCATGGTGGTCACGCCGGCCAACGTCGCCTTCGCAAGCAGCCGCCTCCCCGCGTCAGTAAAGCTAGCCGTTCTGCCGTTCCCCTCGCTGCCAGCGCTGCCATCTGGTGTCGAGTCCACCGACACCCTGCCGGACCCGGCTCTCTACCCGACGTTCCTGAACGCGACGGCACTCCTGCGGGAGCCCTTCGCCGAGTTCCTGGCGTCGCTCGCGTCCCCGCCGCTGGTGCTAATCTCCGACTTCTTCCTCGGGTTCACGCATGGCGTCGCGGCCGACGCTGGCGTCCGCCGCATAGTGTTTCACGGCATGTCCTGCTTCTCCATGGCCATGTGCAAGTCGCTCTTCATGAGCCCGCCGCCCAGCGTCGACCAAGGCGTCAGCTTCCAGGTGGCCCGTATGCCGGAGCACGTGAGGATCACGGCGGCGGATGTCCCGGACGCGATTGCCAAGATTGCCGACCCCGAGGACCCGGTGACCCGGTTCCTCATCGACCACATCGGCGAGTCGGACGAGCACAGCTGGGGCGTCCTGGTGAACAGCTTCGCCACGGTGGACGAGGACTACGTGGCGCCCCTGCTGTCGTTCTACCAGCCGGACGCCCGCGCCTGGCTGGTGGGCCCGATGTTTCTCGCCGCCGGCGAGCGCGAGGAGGAGCAGGACCCCGAGGGCTGCCTCCCCTGGCTGGACGAGAGGGCGGAGCGGTCGGAGTCGGTGATCTACGTGTCGTTCGGCACACAGGCCTACGTCTCCGACGAGCAGCTCGACGAGCTGGCGCGCGGGCTGGTGCAGTCCGGCCACCACTTCCTCTGGGCCGTTCGGTCCCCTACGTGGTCGCCGCCGGTGGACATGGGGCCCCGCGGCCGGATCATCCGCGGGTGGGTGCCCCAGAGAAGCGTGCTGGCTCACCGTGCGGTGGGAGGGTTCATCAGCCACTGCGGCTGGAACTCGGTGATGGAGAGCCTCGCGGCGGGGAAGCCCGTGCTTGCGTGGCCGCTAATAGCCGAGCAGCACCTGAACGCGTACCACGTCGCGGACATCCTCGGCGCCGGAGTGAGGATTATGGACGTCAAGGTCGCCGGGGGCACGGTCGTCGAGAGGGCGGAGGTGGAGCGGAAGGTGAAGATGCTGATGGACGCCGGCGCGGAAGGGCAGAAGATCCGGAAGAGGGCCACCTGGGCTCGGCTGGCGGCGAAGTCAGCCGTGAGCGACGGTGGCACGTCAAACGTGGCGCTGATGAAGCTTGTGGAAGAGCTGCAGCGGAGCTACTGTGATGTCATCGTGGGCAAAAAAGATCACCGGGCCAACAGGATACTACTCACAGCAGACATGCCTACTTCTACGAAAGTCTAACATCAGTGTTTGCCCAAGTTGTTTGGTTCGTTTTCTTTCAAAACTTTGTGCTTTGTGGATGCGTACAGGCAATAATTGTTGGAAAAGACGGGACTTCATCAAAGAAATGCAACTAGCATGCTAGAGACGTATATCTAGCTCTTTTCATTTAAGTTTTGCATATATATATGGTATCTTTGCATGCATATAGTACAATAGCTGATAAGATGTATGCCATCCTCGCCCAATCATTTAATTTTTTTCAATCATAAATTTGAAAGTCATATAATTCAGAATAATTATCAAATTAAAAATCTATATTTGAATATGTGTATTTATCTCGATTACAACTTTTAAACAAGACCAAAATAAACAAAATTGAAAACAAGTTCCATCAGATTTCAAAAGTCGATTTTTGAATATTGTCAAAAATATGTTCAATGTTAGTCTTGTTTTGAAGCCCGCTTCGCTAAAACTCAAATATTCAAACGGTTTTCAAATCAAACTTCCGGTTCAAAATCTACACAAGTTTTAAATTATCAAAGAGAGAGTAGCCTTAAAAAGATAGAGAATAGGCGACATGAGAAAGAAGGTGAAGCCGTGCACGCTAAATGGCGTGCATGGTAGAATTGCTGCTCTCGGACTTTATTGTAGTCAAAAGGATCACTAAAACTAGCCACGACCAACAGGATAATACTGATACTTACGGAAGCGCATAATCTCAACACTCAGCTATTGTGGATGTGGACGCAAGAGTTTAAATCTAGTCGATGCTATGCCGACTGTTCCTCCATTTAATTTCCATCTCTTTAGGTGATCGAGAAAGCGTCGTGTACACCCGTCCTATTTCTCAGAATGTTTTTTCTTTTTCTCATATGCTAGCTCTTTCAAAGGATGTTGGTGTTTTGTTTTTTGTTAGCTATCTTCGTGTTTGCCTGGGTCGTTTGGTTTGGTTAATTTTTTATTGCAAAACTGTATGCCAATAACATTGTGTGGCCGCGCACATGCATTAGTTGTTGAAAAAGATAGGACAATATTATAGTTTCATGATGAATTATGAAACATCTGGCTATATCTGAGATTTTTCTTATGTTTAACTCGATTACGAAGGCGCAATTTCACTTCAGTGACGAGTGCATTATTTTTCGTGGAATTTTAAATACCTTGTGGATATAATGGCTAGCACACTCAATTATTGGCATGGTCCTCTCTCTACTCATCGTAGTGTCCGGTCGTGTTGGTTAAATCAACTAACGTTTTAACATCGAGTCATAAATGTTTTCTTTGAGGCTCCACATCAGCTGGGCCTCTATATATGATGATGAGCGCTCCACGTCAATCAGTGACCTAACCCCAGCAATGGGTTATCTCTTTGTTGGTGATGAGGGTTTGAGACCGTGTATGTTGGATTGCTCTGTACTAGTGCAAGTCTAGGAAAATTCAATCATCGAAGCATCCACTTCTTTGATGGTAGGGTGGCACCTTGGGGAAAATGGCTTCACGGATCCCCCCGCCCCATATGCATTCCCAGCTTCATTTACATATTAACAAGTGTTCGCTTCACAGGAGATCTCCGTGCTCTAGCAATTCGGGTTTGCTTGGCGATGCAGGACCTCGACGCTTCCGTTCCACTCACAAGCGAGATTGAGGATTCCTTATGCTGAAACTGGATGGCAGATTTGGCACTCCCATGCTCTAAAACCATGTAAAATTGTTGCATGGTTGGTTGCTCGTGATCGCTGTTGGACAGTAGAGAGAGGCTTTAGCATGGCTTGCTGCACCAATCATGGTGATGCTCACTCTTTTAAGATTTGGAAAGGAAACATTATCTAGGTTGTGTGGTTTCCAATTTGGTTTGGATGTCCATCCTTAGTAACTTGAGCAAAGCGGAGTGGATTCCTGACCGACCGAGGTATCGAAATCGCCTCCCAGTGGATGAAGAACCTCGAGGGGCAGAGTCGCCGACATTATTGGGATAAGTGGGGGATGGTTGTCCTCACCTTTTCGCAAGATTTTTCTTGGTAAGGAAAAAAAATACCGGTGGTAATCGAAATTACCAGTTTTCGAATATACTAGTAATACTAGTCGAAATACCGCACAAAATTGTTGAAACTAGTTTACAAATTCTGCTAAAATTTATCAAAATTCATTAAACTTGGAAAAAGTATTGAAATACCGGTAAATTGCAGAAGGTAATATTATTTACCGGTGGTAACCGGAATCGCTAGTTTTCGGCGAGATACCGGAAATAGCGATTGCGATAAAAAATCCACACCTTCTCTATGTTCTCGCAACATCACTATTATGTTTGTATTTCAATCGCTGTAGGCCTTTGACAAGCGTTGGGATAGAGAGAATTTGACCAAAAGGAACCCGTTTTGGCGTGGAGCCGAGTTGCATTGAGCAGAGTTTAGCTACCCTCGTATGGCAACGATGCGGTGGTTAGATAATCAGCAGGGTAATGGGTCTTTTGCAGCTACGCAATCACAGTTTATGGGTAATCAGCAGGGTGGTTTCTCGCAGTTTTCTGGTTCTGGTGCCCAGCAACCTTACCAGCCTATGGTGCAGCAATATGCTTCTCATGCTGGGGGCTTGGAGGCCACGGCTGTTCCGAGTCCTGTGGTGGCCCCAAAGAAGCCCAAGAAGTCCGTCAGATGCTGGAAGTGTGCCTCTGATTCCCATGCCACCAAGGACTGTAAGACCGTACACTACTGTTACATTTGTGATGTTGCTTCCCATTCAACTTTGCGTTGCCCTGTGCTTAAGCAACCTCGACCGACTGCTTACATGGTTGGGTGTGGCCATGATAAGACGTTATTTGCGCAAATACCTAATAGTGTGGTTCGTGATGATATGGGTCCCAGTCAGATTCCCATTGCTTTAGTCCAGATTTCAGGTGAGGCGGTCACTGCGGAAGTGGTCCAGCTACAGATTGCACGAAGATGCCAGCTTAGGCCAAACTGGAAGTGGGAAGTTGTGCCACATGGGGACAATGTTTTTCTGGTTAGTTTCCCTTCTTTCGAGGACTTGGATAGGGTGGGTGGGAGTCAGTTTTCCATGCTGTTTCTGCTTACAAGACCCAAGAAGTGCCACACAAATGTGAATTACATCAAGTTTGGCTGCATGTGGAAGGGGTTCCGCATTCCCTTCGCATTTTTCTTGGTTTGTGGGCGGTTGGATCTCTTTTGGGTACACCTTTGGACGTGGATTTATTGTCTTTGCAGAGGAGGGGTGTTGTTCGCATTCTGGTTGGTATGTTTGATATTACGGTGTTCAGGAGCCAGGATGCTTTGGGTTCCTTTCTTACTTCTGATGCTGTGGTTAAGCTGAAGGGGTATGAGCTGAGGTTCCGGTTGGAGCCTGCGGGGTATGTTCCGGAGCCAAATTTTTCACCATTCTTGTGGAAGAGGCCGCATGATGACTCTGAGGGACATGGTATGGGGAACAATGGAGATGACGTGATGGACACCTCAGACACTGCTGCTCCGCCTCATGGGGATGGGACTTCTTCTAGACAGCCCTCTAGTCAGGGGGGGTCCTTCTTCCTCGACACGGCAGGTTCTTTCGACAGTTTACGCGGTTACTCTTTTAATGCTTCTCCTTCGACTCTGCGTGGAAAGAAACTTATTGATGCTTTGCCGTTGGATTCACCGTTGCGTGGGAGTGGCTTGTCTGCTGGTTCGCCGCGTGTTTCGTCTACCCAGTTACAGGAGGCTCTTCGGTCGGTCAAGGGGTCTTCTTCTTTTTTGGTCGCACCGGCTAGGTGTAGGCCGAACGTCTTGGGTCGGTCTATCCCTAGGACGGAGCCGGTGCTGGAGGAGGTTTCTGCCGAGGTGGTGACCGATGGGCTGGCCCAGGCGGGGCTGGCTGATCGATTGTGTGCTGGCTCTATGCCGGCAGACTCGTCTCCCATCGCGGATGGCCACGTGGCGGAGCCGAGGGCGGGGCTGGTGGCCACGACCATGGGGGCTCCTGGCGTGGTGGTGGCGGACTCGGAGGCCCAGGCGGGGCACCCGATGATCGACGCCCAGGTGGAGCAGCACGTGTGTGGGGACCTGGCCCAGGAGGGGTCGGGTTCCCCCTCTCTTGTGTCACCTTGTAGCCCAGGCGGGGCTGCAGGTGGCCATCATGTGCCTCCAGTGATGGATGTACCGGCGCGCAGGAGCTCCAGACATGGTACTGATGCACTCGGGGTGTCGGTCACGGACGAGGATTCGTTGGCCAAGGCCATGCGAAGGAAGGCTGAGAAGAATCTGGATTCTCATGGTATATTTAATTCGTCCCCATCTTTCCTTTCTTTTTCAACCCCTGTTATTGTTGATAAGCTTGCCAATGTTGGTATTAGCATGGGTAGATCTGTAAAGGAAATTAATTTTTCTAGTTCTGTTTTGAGACATATAGAGGTTGACCGTCTAACGGTTACTCCTAAGGTCCCAGTTGTTTCTGATTCTTTATCAATAGAGGAGGAGGAGTTGCATGCTACAGTAGATGGTCAACTCCTTGCTCACTTAGTTGGTGAAGTGTCAGATGTGGGTTATGATGAGACTGAGTTGGGCGCATTATATGAGCTAAAAGCTTCTGGTCGAAAATCTAAAAATCTGAAGTCTCGCAAAAGGACTCGTGTATCCAAATCTACTATTGTTTCTCAATGAATGGCATGTTCTCAAATAGCAGAGGTATTCGTGACTTGGCTAAACATTTGTTTTTTGCCGATTGTGTGAGAGATTATAAGTTGGATTTTTTGGGTATTTCTGAGACCGGGAGACGGGATTTCTCACTTGCCCAACTCAATCGCCTTTCTGGTGGAGTGGACTTTACGTGGGTATCACGTCCTCCGCGAGGTAGATCCGGGGGAATCCTATTGGGCGTCAGAGATGAGACTATGGAAGTCTTATCTAGTTCGAATGGTGACTTTTTTATTAAGCTCCATATTCGTAACAAAGCTGATGATTTCATATGGTTTCTAATCGCTGTTTATAGGGCTGCCCAGGATGTTTACAAGCCTGAATTTTTGCGTGAGTTGGTTAATCTGGCTAAGGATAATCCGTACCCTATTCTTATAGGGGGATTTTAACTTGCTACGATTCCCTCATGAGAAAAGTCGGGGTCGTTTCGATGAACATTGGCCTTTCATGTTTAATGCTGTCATTGACAGTTTGAACCTGAGAGAGGTTACGATGTTAGGACGATAATACACATGGGATAATAGTCTTCCGGAGCCTACATATGAAAAGCTGGATAGAGTTCTTATGGATACTGAATGGGAAGATAAATTCCCTATGGTAACTGCTCGCGGTTTAGAGCGTATTGAGGCTTTGTCTGATCATGCTCCTTTACTACTCTCTGTTGCAACACCAATATGAAAGACCAAACACAGTTTCAAATTTGAACTTGGATGGATGGATCGTGATGGTTTCTATGATTTAGTTAAGGCTATTTGGGAGAAAACTGTTAGTGGTCAAACGCCGATACAATTATGGAATACTAAAATGCGCGCCTTGCGCAAGTACCTTCGTGGCTGGGCTAGACACACTGCTGGAATCCTAAAAAAGGAGAAATTACGCCTTGCATCTATTATTAACGATTTAGAAGCTGTTGCGGAAGTAAGGCTGTTGACTGCACAAGAGATTGTGATTAGAACACAATCGAATGCAGACATAGCCAAACTACTCCATCAGGAGGAACTCAAATGGTATCAACGTTCTAAAGCGAAGTTTATTCTTGAAGGAGATGCGAATACAAGATACTTTCATGCTGTTGCCAATGACAAGCATAAAAAGAAACTTATTCACTCTCTTGTTCAGGATGAAGGTACCATTGAGGGGCAGGAGCAACTGAAATCTTATATTACTGCTTATTACAAGTCTCTGTTTGGGGCATCGCATGAGAACTCGTTCTCTTTCGATGAGTCCCAAACAGCTGGTATTCCTAAGGTTTTTGTTGAGGAGAACAACTTTCTAACCGCCCCCTATACGGAGGAGGTCAAGATAGCGGTTTTTCAAATGGAACATAATAAGGCGCCAGGACCCGATGGCTTTCTAGCGGAATTCTACCAAAAATTCTGGGAAGTCATTAAGGGGGACCTAATGCACCTTTTTGAGTTCTTACATGTTGGTCAGTTAGACATTTTTAGTCTTAATTTTGGCAACATTATTTTATTGCCTAAGGTTAATAATGCGGAACGAATACAACAGTATCGTCCAATCTGCCTTCTTAACGTTAGCTTTAAAATCTTCACAAAAATTGCTACGATTAGATTAAATTCGGTTGCTGATCATGTTGTACGCCCATCTCAAACTGCTTTTATGCAAGGAATAACATCCTAGACGGTGTAGTAATCCTGCATGAAACAATCCATGAACTACACTTAAAGAAATTAAATGGTGTATTGTTCAAGATTGACTTTGAGAAGGCTTATGACAAAGTTAATTGGTCTTTTCTCCAGCAAACACTCCGAATGAAAGGTTTTTCGAAGGAGTGATGTGCTCTCATTCAGTCTTTTGTGTCTGGTGGTAGTGTTGCTATATATGTCAATGGCGACACTGGCAAATATTTCCAAACAAAAAAAGGACTAAGGCAAGGGGATCCACTATCGCCTATACTATTTAACATAGTGGCAGATATGTTGGCAATCCTTATCGAGAGAGCCAAGGCTGATGGCCAAGTTGAAGGTTTAGTTTCCCATCTGGTTGATGGAGGTCTATCTATTCTTCAATACGCAGACGATACAATTCTATTTATGGAACATGATTTAGAGAAAGCTCGGAATCTGAAGTTAATTCTATTAGTATTTGAGCAACTATCTGGATTAAAAATTAATTTCCATAAAAGTTAATTGTATTGTTTTGGCGAGGCCATTAACGATGGCCAACTATATGCTGATTTTTTCGGCTGTGGTCTGGGGCAATTTCCTATCAACTATCTGGGAATACCGATCCATTATCGGCGTCTCACGATTGCGGAATGAAAACTCATTGAGGAAAGACTACAGAAACATCTAAATAGTTGGAAAGGCAAGTTGCTATCCCTTGGTGAAAAATTAGTTCTCATAAATTCAGTACTCACCAATATGGTACTGTATATGATTTCGTTCTTCCAATTGCCGAAAGGGGTCTTGAAAAAAGTGGACTATTTCCGATCAAGATTCTTTTGGCAAGGGGATAGTGAAAAAAAGAAATATCGACTGGACAAATAGAATGTGGTTTGCCGACCTAAAGAGTATGGTGGACTGGGCATACATGATTTGCAAGTCAAAAACACCACACTGTTGAGTAAATAGTTATTTAAACTACTTACTGAAGATGGTGTCTGGCAAACCATGTTGTGGAGGAAGTATGTTGGCTCCAAAGCGGTGTCTCAGATGGTTTGGAAACCGGGAGATTCACATTTTTGGGCGGGACTCATGGCTTCCAAAAAACACTTCTTTCGTTTTAGTACTTTTAATATTAGGGATGGTTCACAGATTCGTTTCTGGGAAGATAAATGGCTTGGCCAATCTACTCTTCGGGAACAATATCCAGCTCTTTACTCGATCGTTAGACACAAAGGGGATACAATTTCCACGGTAATGGAAAATAATACTCCTAATGTGACTTTCAGAAGAAGTCCAATTGGCCCTAGACTACTATCGTGGAACAATCTTTTAGTTCGATTAGCCACGATACATCTGGCGGAGGGTGTGGACGAGTTCAAATGGAATTTACTAGAGAGTGGTAATTTTTTTATGGATTCGATGTATAGACCTTTGATTCAACCTGATATTCCAGTCGATAATAATAGTAAAATTTGGAAGATGAAAATACCCCTTAAAACGAAAATATATGCATGGTATCTTCGTAAAGGGGTAATTCTCACAAGAGACAATCTTGCTAAGAGGAATTGGCATGGAAGTACACAGTGTGTTTTTTATCATCAGAACGAGACAATTAAACATCTATTCTTCCAATACAAATTTGCTCGCTCTATATGGTCAATCATCCAAATGGCCTCGGGTTTATCGTCCCCTCGATCGGTTGTCAATGTC
Source organism: Avena sativa (assembly GCA_916181665.1). NCBI lineage: Eukaryota > Viridiplantae > Streptophyta > Magnoliopsida > Poales > Poaceae > Avena > Avena sativa. The sequence goes on along the minus strand of OV702289.1, from coordinate 130,147,500 downwards.
TTTGGTAACTGGTTATATGGGATACATGATAAATATGGGACTGTGTTTAGGGTGGGAGCGCTTGCCATTATTTGGTCGCTTTGGCTGTATAGGAATGACAAGATTTTTAATAACACTATGTCTTCTTCTTTGCGGGTCATCTATCGAGCTACGGCTATTCTCCGATCATGGACTACTCTCCAGCGTATGGACCTCCGCCACTTATTTGTGGAGGGGTGTACACGATTGGAGGACACGGCGAGGGATATTTTGTCCCGACATGGATGGCAGCGTGATCTCCGTATAGATCAGCATTAGCTGGAGGCGCTTGTTCTTATTATTATGGTTTGTAATTTTATTTTTTACGGTTGGACCTAAGGTGTGTGGTTGAACTGCTGTGTGCATCCTAGTTATGCAGAGGCCGGATGTAAACATTGCTTTGAGTAATATATGCGCCTATTTCTAAAAAAAAAAGATAAAGAGTAGTTGCGTGAAGCCGTGGATTTAAGCTAATTTAAAAGGAGTTTTTTACCATAAAAAATGATGATGGTGTTGTAGATTTTGCCCAAGGATGGACCAATGATCAGATCACACGAATACACACACCAGATCCTGAGGCCAATGGCATGTGTCACGTCCGTTTATTTTGAGTAAATTCCATATTTTACCCCCTAGTTTGTCATTTGTGACAGTAATTACCCCATTTAGTAGAAATTCTTCCATCTTATCCCATTTAACATAACTTGTGTCAGTTCTTACCCTTTTTAAAAAAATTACCCTGTTCTCTTAGGGTGAGAGTGAGTCGTCGTGGCAATATTTCTTTCCCAGATCTCATGCATGATTTCTCCCCGGCTAATTCCCCTCTGTCCTCGCCTGGCTCAGTTGCGTCACCGTCGCTCGCACTGCGGCCTCTCCCGCCGACTTATGTTATTGTCTCCCGGCGTTTGTTGGTGATTCAATAGTTCGTCACTTGGATCAAACATTCAGAAAAACGCCCATGTGTACTGCTGCTAGGATGCAAGGAGAATGGATATTGTGCAGATGTAGAGCCTCGTAACCAACATATACGTACTTGATCGACTAGACTAATTCTATAGCATGCTCTAGCTAGGTAACAGTAACTAGTCGCGTTTGGTGTGTCCAGCCGGCAGATGATCGGCGGCGTTTCGGCTGCTGCAAACACAAGCGATGGCGCCGACGAGATTTTCACACAAGCTCACTATGTGAGTCCGCATATTTCGTCTATGGACGGGAGAGCCATACATGATAAAGTCATTGGAAAAAAAAAACTCATCGTGCGGCTAATGACATGGAGGAGGATGTTGATACGGGACACCGCCACGACCCTACAGGGAGAGATGATGGCGTTGTTGGTGAAGGATAGCGCTGATAAGAAAGCATAAGGTAACAACTCAGAGTAATAAAAGTTTAAAAGAGGTAAAAACTGGCACAATTTTCACTAAATGGGGTAAGCCAAAAGAATTCATGTTAAATGGGGTAATTTATGTCAAAAATATGAAACTAGGGGGTTAAAAATGGAATTTACTCGTTTATTTTCATTCATTTATATCTTTCGTATCGGTACAAACTCTCGATACAAACTCTTACTTTACTCGACCAACCTCCGTGTCCACCCCTTCTCTTGCCATGGCCGGCCAATCGACACACGATTTGGGCGGATGCGGCCGCGCTTCTCCGGGCTGCGGCGGGAGCTCTGGCCCGCGGGCTCGCCCGCCACTGCCGTCGGAGGAGGAGCGCCCGTGGGAGCACCGGCGCGCCCCCGTTTCCGCCCGACGAAGCAGAGGAGCTATTGTTGGTCGAAATGTGCGCCCTCCCGTCAGTTGTCCGCGAGCCTACTATCAACGACGAGCAGGAGGAGTTCTTGGTCACCGAGGCCAAGTTCCACTCGCTAAGCACCACAGTCATGCTGATCGTGCAGCGCCGAAAGCGCCGCCACGGCATGCGCAGGACGGAGAAGCGCTAGTTTCTCCGTGTCTGCTGCCTCTCCCTCCTCGATCACCTGGGGCGGATCGAGGCCTTGGAAGCCCACTTACCCGACGATTACTTCACCACCGATGACTTCGGCAATGCCGAAACCGACGAGGAGTAAGCGCGCGCCGTCGCCGCCGTTGATGATCCGGTGAGTAGGTACCGCCGGTGCAGCTACGTAGATGCTAGGTAAACTCTGGATGCAGGGCGCGACATCAATCCCTGCTAAACTTTATATGTAGATCTAGATGATCAAAACCTCCTCTATGTAATCTAGCGCCAACGTTGATGATTTTTAAATATACAGTTTGATTTAGTGTATCTGTTTCGTCCCATGGTTTTCCATATCGTAAACAAGGTTTTCGGTTTACCGCATCCACCTTTTGCAGTACCGCAGGATGCTGTATCCGCTAGAGATGCTCTTAAGTCAAGTATGTAAAAACAGATATTGGACAAAAGTAAGCAGACGACAAATTGTATGTTAGAAGACGGTGCAAGAAGGCACATTACACGCACCAATTCCAGGGGACCTAATTAAGAGATCTCTGCACGAACCAGCTCAGGTTCATGTACTACATGACACGACCCTGGATCTAGTTTAAACAAGACGGCAAAACGCGTCGCTAGGAATAAAGCAAACCGTTGATTCCCATGCTTCGCAAACTGTCAGCTCAACAAAATTAAAGTTGCAGAGTGCAAAATAATTAAGTCGTTATTGCCTCGCCAGATCAAAACAGAGAGGAAACCATGGTAGTGGTGTCGATACGTGACATCTCTTTCTTTCCATGGAAAACTGGGATTCTTTCCAGCGCACACACGGGTAGGGATTTGTAGATAATATAATAGATGGAGCATTAATTACCTAGGCTAATAGATGGTTTATTTGAATTATCTCAAAATGCTTGGTTCATTTCAATTCAACACAAAACCTCACAAAAAATCACGGTGGGTTCCGGCGCCGGCCAGAAGGCAAGAAGTTCCGGAAGAGGGCCAACTGGGCTCAGCTGGCGGTGAGCGACTGCGGCACGTCACAGGTGGCGTTGACCAAGCTTGTGGAAGAACTGGGGGAGGCTACCGTGACGTCATCGTGGACAAATAGGATCACTAGTCGAATCAGGCCAACAGGATACTGAATATGTACGGAAGCGCATAGGACAAATCTGCTTTATGCTATGCCGAGTGTTCCTCCATTTTGATGTCTTTACTTAGGTGATCGAGAAAGCGTCGTGTACGTCCGTGCTGTTTCTCACGATTTTTTTCTTCTTCTCATGTGCTCTTTCAAAGGATGTTGCTGGTGTTCTGCTTTTTAATTTGTTAGCTATATCTTAGTGTTTGCCTTTCGGTTGGGTTAATTGTTTATTGCAAAACATTATGCTAATAACATTGTGACCGTGATGGAGGAATAGTTGTTGAGAAACATAGACAATATTATAATTTAATGATGAATTATGGAACATCTGGCTATATCCGGGGTTTTTCTTATGTTTAACTCGATTATAAAAGTGCAATTTCAGTAGGATGAAGACTACAACTCAAGCATTTTTCACCTCCTCATACTTCTCTAGGAAATTAGCAACATGCACTTTTTTTTTGCGATCAGCAACATGCACTTTTTGACTTATGTGAGTTGTACAACATTGAAATTGACTAAGACTTAAGAAAAATTTGAACGACTTAGCATTACTTAGCATTAGCAAAACGACTTATCATTGGAAACTAAAACTAATCAGTTAATTATGGCGTATAAAAATGATCTAGCGGAACTAGTAGGCGCCTAAAAATACCAAAGACTACCACTTGGCATTCGAAAACATTCCTATGTGCCATTTTCAATACCTTGTGGACATAATGGCTAGCACAATAGATTATTGGTCGGTGTAGATGAGCCTTCCACATACACCATGTCGAGCAAACTCTTAAATTTACTCGATGTGGTCTATGTACATGCAATATCTATACATATACATACAAGATCTACTCCAAATGACACTCAGGCTAACACGTCTATCGCTACTACTCACCTAATTATTAAAGATAAGCAAACCTAATCTGATTAATTATAACTCAACCAGATGCAAACTTTAGATACTTCTATCAGGTGCGGCGTTGTATCGTCCCTTGGGTTCACCTTACAAGGTGTATCCTAGGAAAAGAAACATGGTAACATGGTACTACCTCCATTTTGATTTATTAGCCTAACACATAGTTTAAGAAAAATATTTGACCATAAATTTTGTGAACAAAATATAAATTATATATCACAAAAATATACTATTGAAAAAGTCTTTGAAACATGAATTAAATGGTATAATTTTTATGACATATAATTCATAATTTATTGACCAAATTTATAATCGAACTTTTTTCTTAAACAACGTGCCAACCCTATAATCTGGAATGGAGGGAGTATGGTGGATTGGCGGTACAAACAATCAAAATGGGAGTAGACATTATTTGGTGGTGACAGCCATGTTGTAGTATGGCTAGTGATGTGGGTGCTGTTTGAACCGGCGTGGACAAATTGTTTAGAGGAGCTAAAATTTGCGCAATATATAATTAAGTCAACCATGTAAAAACAAACAAATAGTCTACTGGATAAAAGAAGCAGATGATAATATTGTAGTAAGGGAGAATACTACGCAAGGCCAGCGAAGTAGGCACATTCCATGCACCAATTCGAGCGGACCTAATTAAGAGGCCCCTGCCTGCACGAACCAGCTGAGGTTCAGGTACATGACACGGCTAGTTCCGTACTCAACTCTCCTAACATCCTAGCATTACCCAAACGCAACTTTTTTGCTACATGAAGTAATAAAGATAAGAAAACATAATTCTATTAATTATACCTCAACTAGATGCAAACTTTATATACTTTTATGACCAGGTGTGGAGTTGTATCCGCCTTTTGGCTATTTTTCTATGCTTTTGGTGCACCTTCCAAAGTGTATCCTAGGATAAGAAAAACTGTAACATGGTATGGTGGATTGGCGCTACAAACGATCAAATTGGTCATTAGACATTAGTTGGTGATGATATCTATACCACTATATAGTGTACGAATAATTTTGAATACTGGCCATTGGTTGAAGAATAGCAAATTTTAACATTGGTGACCGCTGATCTTCTTTTGCATATGTAGATTATGTCACATTTATGTCTAGAAAATTTTATTGTTAGCCTTGAGAATAATGTGGACACTATGCACCCACACAACACACTTCTCCGTCATTCTAGCATCTTCTATGCTTAAAATGTCCCACTTGCTTTTCTTAATTGAACTGTCATTTTTTTACTTTATTAAATTTCTCTTTGTTCAAGAGTATATCTTTACTAAAATTCATTTGTTTTTTCTATATGTATCATTAGCTATTCGTGTTGTTTTGCACTGTCAACATAAGATACTTAATTATAAGAGACACCTTTCGGATAGAATGTGTAATAAATATTTTATCTAAGTTTTCTGTAGAGTATGCCCCACGATTTTTGAGTATTAGTTAGCTAAGAAAGATTGATATCTAACTAGTACAAGAACTAAATACACCTAACATTTCATGATATTGCTCAACATTTTTTTTTAGTTTTACCAAAAAAAAATTTGCGAACTATACCAATTATAAATTGATATAGTAATTGTATGTCTTACTTCTGTTATCTGACCTCTTACGTGTAAGAGACATGAGTTCGCAAAAAAAAACGTGTAAGAGACGTGCAAATTACTGTATATCTGGATGAAGAAATTATAATCGATCAACCAGTCCTCCGCGGTTGTTGACTGACACACACTACGAGTATAGTATTGGGCAGTATGGTATTCCTAACTACGGACAGGTCAACCATTTTCGTAGGTTGCTCTCGTCAACTATGTTCCAATTAAGCAATTAAAATGAGGATAATTTTCAATGTCACTCGTCCTATCTGCCGTCCTTTGCGTTATTGTTTCGTGTCAAATCATTCTTGCCCTGTGGGTTTTCTTGTTTTGTAATTGGAACTTATCCTCTGACCCCTTAACTTTCCTCTGACTTTGGATGGATAGAGTAATTTATTGACAAGTACGGCCGGGAATCCAAAGATGGCATCTGTAACCACTATCACAAGTAATTTATTCACAAGTACGCTCGAATAAAGACAAAAAATACACAAAGAAGAATATATGGATGCTTAAGTGGAGAATGAGCACTCTAATCACTTAATAACCCAGTCCAATGTAATCAGTCGGTGAGTGGCCTGCACACTCGGAATGCAATGCAGTGGAGTGCAGCAACTTGGCGCAAAGAATCGTTAACTACTCCACCGTTCCAAAAAAAGTGCCAAAATAATTGAAGCTGGAGTACTAGCAACTACTCTATTTTGTTGTATGGTTCGTGATGTGGTTAGTACATGTTGTTGTATGGTTGGTGATGGGGTAACCGCTACAGGAACAACACGCTACGCCGAGGGTTAAAAGCCGTCGGTGTAGGCCAAATGCCCTACGGCTGTCCTCGGAGTTGCCTCCTCGGCAAAGATCTCTCTCGACGGAGGCACTTTTGCCCGTCGGCGTAGCTCTAGCCGTCGGCGTATGCTGCGCCGACGGCCTTGCCCTTGGCATAGCCCCGTCGGCATAATAACGGCAGGTTGTAAAAAATTAAAAAAAAATCAAACTTTTTTGAATTTTTTTTTTTGAATCATTAATGTCTCACCTAGAACATTTTTAACACTAATTATATTTAATCTTTGATTAAATCGCAGTCTTTAACAAACTTTCCGCTCGGTCACCCATCCTAGCACTACTCCAGCTCTAGCACACATTGAAGGAAATATGCCCTGAAAGGCAATAATAAAGTTGTTATTATGTATTCCTTGTATATGATAGATGTTTATTTTGCATGCTATAATTGTATTGATAGGAAACATCAATACATGTGTGTTTAATAAACAAAAGGGTTCCTAGTTATGCCTCTCTTATAGACTAGCTTGTTGATTAACAAGATGATTAAGGTTTCCTGATCATGAACATTGGATGTTGTTAATAACAAGGTCACAGCATTTGTGAAATGATGTGATGAGCATTCATCTGAAGTATAGCATTACGATCAAGTCATTATGTTTATATTGCTATAACATCATACAAAGTAGTCTTAGTCCTTAGACCATGAGATCATGTTAATTGCTAACACCGGAAGGGTATCTTGATAACATCAAACGTCACACCGTAACAGGGTGACCATAAAGGTGGGTTCAGTGCTATGAAGGTGTTATGTTGAGGCTCGTGGATCAAGAGTGGAATTTGTCAATCCCGATGACGGATAGATATAATCTGGGCCCTCTCGGTGATATCACATTAAGATAGCTTGCAAGCAAGTGATGTGATCACTAGAATGTTATATCACGGAAACGAGAAAAGAGTGCATGTCGGTAACGAGATCAAACTAGGTATTTGGATACCGATGATCGAATCTCGGACATGTATTATATCATGAGACAAAGGGATTAAATTGCTGACGTTAAAGGTTCTCACGATCACAGAAGTCATCGTTGAATATGCAGGAGTCAGTATGGATCTCCAGGTCCCGCTTCTGATTATTGATCTGAGAGGAATCTCAATCATGTCTGCATTATTCGCGAACCATAGGGTGACACACTTAAGGGTTTCCGGACACCATTTAGGAGCACATATGTTCCAGACAAAAGGTTTGCAAAGCGCAGGAAATGTTTCGATAGAAACAGGAATTGTTCCGATAGAAACCAGAATTGTTTCGAGTGAAATTGCAGAAAGTGGTTCTGCATGTGATATTGAAACGTTGCAAGGGGTTTTATGTGAATGTTTGTTAATTAAAGTAATTAACAAAATTCTGAATAAAATAAATAAAAGAGTTTTATTAATTGAGAGTTGCATTTAATTTGGTGGAAATTAAATACATGTGAGTGGGATTTTGGGTGGAGGCCATGTTTATGTGAGTGGAGGTTCACCACATGAATGAAGGAGGGGAGGAGTCCCCCCCTCATGCGCCGGCTATGGGAGGGGAGGGGTCGCCCTCCCTCCTATATAAAGCCCCCCTCTCCCCTCTCACAAACCACACCTCCTCGTGAAGGATCTCTCTCCCCCTCTAGATATTCCCCCATGGTCTCGGATTAGCGAGATACATGTTCCCGGTGGCCTTGCGTCTGGAAGGAGTTGCTGCTTCCGTTGATTCACTGGAGTGAGGAGGTGGAGGTTGTCCGGTGGCTTGAACGTGTGTGCGAGGACGGATGCGCTGCTGATTTGCGGCGCTCGGACTTCCACATGATCTTGAGATCGGCAAGCGTACGACTACATCAACCACGAGTTCCTACTTGTTAACAAAACTCGTTGTCTTCGAGGGTAAGTTCTCCATGGATGTATGTCCATCCGTTGCTCTGTATCTAGTAGATAGATCTTGGCGTATAGTTCTCATCGTAGGAAAATGTTTGTTTTCTATGCTGCGGACCCAACAGTGGTATCAGAGCCTGATCTATGCGTAGGTGCTTTGCACGGATAGTACACATATGTTTATATGTGGGCGATGATGATCATGTTATTGCATCTTCTATGTACTTTGGATATTGGTGGCATAGTGGGATGAAGAGGCCCGGACCAACCTTACATATCATCGTACATGAGACCGGTTCCACGACTGACATGCAACTAGTTTTGCATAAGTGGCTAGCGGGTGTCTGTCTCTCCTACTATAGTCAATATCTGATTTACAACGAGTTGCTAATAACTTGGTTATCCTCGTTGTGGTTCATGTTCGTAGGTAAGACCGATTCTATCTCCGAAATCCCTAAGCCACGTAAAACTTGCAATTGATAAATTAGAGGCGTCTAGTTTAGATCGTTACTAGGCTAGTGTCTTAATATGGTATTGTTGTAAGTAGATGTATGATAGATGCTCTTACAACTCACTTAACGTGTAAGTTCTATAGACCTTGGCCTTACACACAAAGGAATGATAGAGATCATACCACGATGCAAATGATAGAGATCAAATGCATGGACCATATCACCTCACTTCACACATTGGATGTTAGCATCTTATATTGCTAGTTTGGCGCTTTTGGTAGCATTATAAGATGATCCCTCATTTAGATATCAAGATAAAATGTGTTCTTCCTTAAGTATGCACCGTTTTGTGGATCGTGTTTTGAGGCATCCCGTGATGATCGGGTGTTCTCGACTCTACGCTTTCATACAACGGGTGTAAGACAGTTTTACACACGCGAATACTAATGTTCTTACTTGACGAGCCTAGCATGTACAGACATGGCCTCGGAACACGGACCGAAAGGTTAAGCATGAGTCATATAGTTGATATGATGCCCATATAGATGCTCGCCTTTGAAGCTACACCGACTCACGTGATGATCGGACTTGGTGTAGTGGATTTGGTTCATGTAATCACCAAAAGGACACGAGGGATGTTGTTTTTGAGTGGGAGTTCATTAGTAATTTGGATTAGTTGAACTCAATCTATCATAAACTTAGTCTAAATATATTTTACAAATTCTGTTGTAGATGGCACCACCTGCTTTTAATTTCAATGTGTTCATGGAGAAAGAGAAGCTTGCTGCGAATGATAGCAACTTCACCAACTAGGCTATGAATTTGAGGATTCTCCTCATTGCTGCACAAAAGCAATATGTGCTAGAGGCGCCGATAGGCCCCCCACCAGCTCCTGATGCCCCTGACGAGGAAAAGAACGTTTATATAACTCGTCAGGAGGACCACAACTTAGTTCATTGCGGCATACTGTATGGGCTAGAGCCAGAACTTCGAAAACGTTTCGAAAATGGCAATGCCTTTGATACCATGGGAGAATTGAAAATGATTTTCGATACCCATGCTGCCGTAGAGAGTTATAATGCTTCTGAAAAGTTCTTTAGCTGCATGATGGAAGAGAATGGCTCCGTTAGTGAGCACGTACTCAAAATGTCTAGGTACGCCGATAAGCTTGTGTCCTTGGGAATAACGATTCCCATTGACTTAGACATACATCGTGTTCTCCAATCTCTGCCACCTAGCTACAAGAGCTTCGTGATGAACTATAATATACAGGGCATGAAGAAGTCTCTTCCTGAGCTTCTGTCAATGCTTAAGACTGCAGAAGTGGAGATTAGGAAAGAACATCAAGTGTTGATGATCAATAGGACCATCGGTTTCAAGAAGGACAAGAAAGGCAAGCACAAGGGAAAGAAGGGTGGCAAGTCTGTTACCACGCCTGAAAAGAAACCCCGAGCTGGCCCTAAGTCTGACACCGAGTGCTACTATTGCAAGGGGACTGGCCATTGGAAGCGCAACTGCCCCAAGTATTTGGCGGACAAGAAGGCCGACAAGGCAAATAAAGGTATATGTGGTATACATGTTATTGATGTGTACTTGACTAGTACTCGCAGTAGTACTTGGGTATTTGATACGGGATCGGTTGCTAATATATGTAACTCGGTTTAGGGGTTGCGGAACAAGCGACAACTAGCAAGGGATGAGGTCACGATGCGGGTCGGCAATGGATCAAGAGTTGATGTGATCGCCGTTGGAACGCTACCTCTCCATATGCCGTCGGGATTAGTTATAAACCTGAAATAATTGTTATTTGGTGCCTACACTGAGCATGAACATTGTATCCGGATCTTGTTTGATGCAAAGTGGTTATTCGTTTAAGTCTGAAAACAATGGTTGTTCGATTTATATGAATAATATCTTTTATGGTCATGCACCTGTGTTGAATGGTTTATTTCTGTTGGATATCGATAGTAGTATTACACATATTCATAATGTTGATGCTAAAAGGATTAAACTTGATAATGATATATCTGCATATATGTGGCACTGTCGTCTAGGTCATATTGGCGTTAAATGCATGAAGAAACTCCATTCTTATGGACTTTTGGAATCACTTGATTTTGAATCATTTGATACATGTGAGCCATGCCTTATGGGCAAGATGACTAGAACGCCGTTTTCCGGTTCAATGGAACGGGCGACAGATTTATTGGAAATCATACATACTGATGTGTGTGGACCAATGAGTGTGTCGGCGCGAGGTGGATATCGTTATTTTGTTACTTTCACGGATGATTTAAGTAGATACGGGTATATCGATTTGATAAAACATATGTCTGAAACCTTTGAAAGGTTCAAAGAATTTCAGAATGAAGTGGAAAATCATCGTAACCGAAAGATCAAATTTCTGCGGTCCGACCGTGGAGGAGAGTATCTTAGTTGCGAGTTTAGCACACATATGAAAGACTGTGGAATAGTTTCACAACTCACGCCTGCCGGAACACCACAACGTAATGGTGTGTCAGAACGTCGTAATCGTACTTTATTGGATATGGTTCGATCTATGATGTCTCTGACTGACTTGCCACTGTCATTTTGGGGTTATGTACTGGAAACCGCTGCATTCACTTTAAATAGGGCACCATCTAAATCCGTGAAAAGACACCGTATGAATTATGGTTTGGAAACAAACCTAAGCTGTCATTTCTTAAAGTTTGGGGATGCGATGTTTATGTGAAGAAACTTCAACCAGATAAACTCGAACCCAAAGCGGAAAAATGCGTCTTCATAGGATACCCTAAGGAAACGATTAGGTATACCTTCTATCACAGATCCGAGGGCAAGGTCTTTGTTGCCAAGAATGGATCCTTTCTTGAGAAGGAGTTTCTCGCGAAAGGTGTGAGTAGTCGAAAGGTAGAACTCGAAGAGGTTATTGAACCTTCTCTTCATGAAATGGTGAGTAGCGCAGCTCCGGAAGTTGTTTCGTAGTTGACTTCACCTAATGAAGAGAGAGCTAATGATATTGATCATGAAACTCCGAAAGAGGACACTACCGAACCTCGCAGGTCAAGCAGGACACGTGCAGCTCCTGAACTGTATGGCAATCCTGTTATGAATTTCATGATTGATGAAATAGATGACCCTGTGACGTATGAAGAAGTGATGATGAGCCCTGATTCCAACAAATGGCTAGAAGCCATGAAATCCGAGATGGAATCCATGTACGAAAACCAGGTTTGGACCTTGGTGGACTTACCTCACGATCGAAAGGCCGTTGAGAATAAATAGATTTTCAAAAGAAAAACTGATGCTGATGGTAATGTAACCATCTATAAGGCTCGACTTGTCGCAAAGGGGTTTCGACAAATTCAATGAGTTGACTACGATGAGACATTCTCTCACGTAGCGATGCTTAAGTCGGTTAGGATTATGTTAGCAATTGATGCATATTTCGATTATGAAATATGGCAGATGGATGTCAAAACTGCGTTCCTCAATGGTAATATTGAAGAAGAGTTATATATGATACAACCTAAGGGTTTTGTCGATCCTAAAGATGCTGATAAGGTGTGCAAACTTCAACAATCCATCTATGGACTAAAGCAAGCATCCCGGAGTTGGAATCTCCGCTTTGATGAGGTGATCAAAGAGTTTGGATTTGTCCAAACTTATGGAGAGGCTTGTATTTACAAGTAAGTGAGTGGGAGCAATGTGGCATTTCTGATATTATATGTGGATGACATATTATTGATTGGAAATGATATAGATCTTTTAAACAGTGTTAAAAGTTATCTAAACAACAAATTTTCGATGAAGGACCTTGGTGAAGCTTCATATATATTAGGCATTAAAATCTGTAGAGATAGATCAAGACGCCTAATTGGGCTATCGCAGAGTACATACCTTGATAAGATATTAAAGAAGTTTAATATGGACGGAAGTAAGAAGGGGTACTTACCTATGTTGCAAGGCAAGACATTGAGTAAGACTCAAAGTCCGGCTACGGCGGAAGAAAGAGAGATATTGGATAAGATCCCCTATGCCTCAGCCATAGGCTCTATAATGTATGCCATGCTATGTACAAGACCGGATATGGCACATGCTATTAGTTTGACTAATAGGTACCAATCTGATCCAGGTTCAGAATACTGGATAGCGGTCAAGAATATCCTTAAGTACTTGAGAAGAACTAAGGATATGTTTCTTGTATATGGAGGTGAAGAAGAGCTAGTCTCTAAGTGTTATGTCGATGCTAGCTTTGACACTGATCCGGATGACTCTAAGTCTCAATCCGGATACGTATTTCTCTTGAACGGAGCAGCAGTTAGTTGGAGGAGATCCAAACAACCTGTGGTGGCTGGATCAACGATAAAGGCGGAATATGTTGCTGCTTCAGAAGCGGCGCAGGAAGCGATTTGGATGAAGGAGTTCATAACGGAACTAGGTGTGGTTCCTAGTGCGTTGGACCCAATGGTGATCTATTGTGACAATAATGGAGCCATAGCCAACGCCAAGGAACCAAGGTCTCACAAGAATTCCAAGCATATTAAGCGCCGATTTCACTCCATCCGCGAGCATGTCAAGGATGGAGATATAAAGATTTGTAAAGTGCACACGAACCTGAATGTAGCAGATCCGTTGACTAAAGTACTCCCTAGGGCAAAACATGATCAACACCAGAACTCCATGGGTGTTAGATTTATCACTATATAAACTAGATTATTGTCTCTAGTGCAAGTGGGAGACTGAAGGAAATATGCCCTGAGAGGCAATAATAAAGTTGTTATTATGTATTCCTTGTATATGATAGATGTTTATTTTGCATGCTATAATTGTATTGATAGTAAACATCAATACATGTGTGTTTAATAAACAAAAGGGTTCCTAGTTATGCCTCTCTTATAAACTAGCTTGTTGATTAACAAGATGATCAAGGTTTCCTGATCATGGACATTGGATATTGTTAATAACAAGGTCACAACATTTGTGAAATGATGTGATGAACATTCATCCAAAGTATAGCATTACGATCAAGTCATTATGTTTATATTGCTATAACATCATACAAAGTAGTCTTAGTCCTTAGACCATGAAATCATGTTAATTGCTAACACCGGAAGAGTATCTTGATAACATCAAACGTCACACCGTAACAGGGTGACCATAAAGGTGGGTTCAGTGCTATGAAGGTATTATGTTGAGGCCCATGGATCAAGAGTGGAATTTGTCAATCCCGATGACGGATAGATATACTCTAGACGCTCTCGGCGATATCACATTAAGATAGCTTGCAAGCAAGTGATGTGATCACTAGAATGTTATATCACGGGAACGAGAAAAGAGTGCATGTCGGTAACGAGATCAAACTAGGTATTTGGATACCGATGATCGAATCTCGGACATGTATTATATCATGAGACAAAGGGGTTAAATTGCTGACGTTAAAGGTTCTCACGATCACAGAAGTCATCGTTGAATATGCAGGAGTCAGTATGGATCTCCAGGTCCCGCTTCTGATTATTGATCTGAGAGGAGTCTCAATCATGTCTGCATTATTCATGAACCGTAGGGTGACACACTTAAGGGTTGCCGGACACCATTTAGGAGCACATATGTTCCAGACAAAAGGTTTGCAAAGCGCAGGAAATGTTTCAATAGAAACATGAATTGTTTCGAGAGAAACCGGAATTGTTTCGGGTGAAATTGCAGAAAGTGGTTCTGCATGTGATATTGAAATGTTGCAAGGGGTTTTATGTGAATGTTTGTTAATTAAAGTAATTAACAAAATTCTGAATAAAATAAATAAAAGAGTTTTATTAATTGAGAGTTGCATTTAATTTGGTGGAAATTAAATACATGTGAGTGTGATTTTGGGTGGAGGCCATGTTTATGTGAGTGGAGGTTCACCACATGAATGAAGGAGGGGAGGAGTCCCCCCCTCATGCGCCGGCTATGTGAGGGGAGGGGTCTCCCTCCCTCCTATATAAAGCCCCCCTCTCCCCTCTCACAAACCACACCTCCTCGTGAAGGATCTCTCTCCCCCTCTAGATATTCCCCCATGGTCTCGGATTAGCGAGATACATGTTCCCGGTGGCTTTGCGTCTGGAAGGAGTTGCTGCTTCCGCTGATTCGCTGGAGTGAGGAGGTGGAGGTTGTCCGATGGCTTGAACGTGTGTGCGAGGACGGATGCGCTGCTGATTTGCGGCGCTCGGACTTCCGCACGATCTTGAGATCGGCAAGCGTACGACTACATCAACCACGAGTTCCTACTCGTTAACAAAACTCGTTGTCTTCGAGGGTAAGTTCTCCATGGATGTATGTCCACCCGTTGCTCTGTATCTAGTAGATAGATCTTGGCATATAGTTCTTATCGTAGGAAATTTTTTGTTTTCTATGCTGCGGATCCAACACACATAACTTCTCAGTTCCTTCCGAATCAGTTTCCACGAAGCAATTTGTACCTAGAGGAACGGAACTTCTCAGTTCTTTTTTTGAATTTTTTTTGAATCATTAATGTCTCACCATGATATCAATACTATGATATCAATCTTATTAACTCTTATATCATTATGTCACATGTTTTTATTTTTTGAAACTACAAACACTTATTTAAGTAAACAACAATGAATAAGTAAAAATATTACTGATTCAAATAAAATACTATTGAATTCAAATAAAAATATAATAATTTTATTTTTTTTGTATTTTTCTATTTAATATGGAATAATTAATATCTTTAAATCCGTAAACAGGAATTTGATAAATAATATGTCTAAATTGATCAGAAAAATGAAAGAAATCTAAATATGATATCCATGTCAACTAATCACAAACCCCCCGTTTTTGAATTGGCTATTTGGTGGTTGCTTCAGAAAATCCCCCTTTTTTGCGCTCGGAAAATGAAAAATGGTTTTTTGGTGCGACGAAAAGTAAAACTTGCATTGGATCTTTGATAAAATAGCATATTGTGAACCTAAAAATGATTTTTATAAAAAACATGAGCATCGGATCATGTATCTGTAGTTCATATCTGACTCACTTCCTACCGATTCGGCAGGAATTTATCTTTTTCAGCAGGGATGGACGGAAAGGTTTTGGATCCCCCTATTGATACATTATATATATAAGGTGGTCTCGTATTTTTGTAAAATATGGTGGTAGCATTTTGAATTAGCTATTTGGTGGTTGCTTCATAAAATCGTCCGTTTTTTGTGCTCAGAAAATGAAAAATGGTTTTTTGGTGCGACGAAAAGGAAAACTTCCTCCTGCAACATTGTTCACCATCCCATGATGCAAATGTATGCACATATGAGCACATTATCACAAACTATGCCTTGATTCTAGCCATAACATTGGTCATTTGACCCGAAAGCCAAGAAACCTCGAATGAGATAGGTCATTTTGTGAAGGTTTTTTCAGACATAAACAATATACCAGGTTTTATATTTTTCCATGTAACTATGTCACATAATATGACACCACGCGAAGGTTTCACATTGTTTCGGTCGTTTTTGAACTTTTTATGCCCGTTTTAAACTATCGTCAAACTTTGTCGAACGGCAGGCATGAAGATTCTTAGCTCGGGGCCGAGTCTCGCTAAATTGCATTGGATATGTGATAAAATAGCATATTGTGAACCTAAAAATGAATTTTGTAAAAAAACATGAACATCGGATCATGTACCTGTAGTTCATATCTGACCCACTTCCTACCGATTCGGTAGGAATTTATCTTTTTCACCAGGGGTGGACGGAAAGGTTTTGGATCCCCCTATTGGGACATTGTCCATATAAGATGGTCTAGTATTTTTGTAAAATGTGGTGGTGCCATTTTGAATTAGCCATTTGGTGGTTGCTTCACAAAATCGTCCGTTTTTTGTGCTCAGAAAATAAAAAATGACTTTTTGATGCGACGAAAAGGAAAACTTCCTCCTGCAACATTGTTCGCCATCCCATGACGCACATGTATGCACAATATGGGCACATTATCACAAATTATTCCTTGATTCTAGCCATGACATTGGTCATTTGACCCGAAAGCCAAAAAACCTCGAATGAGATAGGTCATTTTGTGAAGGGTTTTTCAGACATAATCAATATACCAGGTTTGATATTTTTTGTGAATGAGATAGACAGGAATTTATCTTTTTCACCAGGGGTGGACGGAAAGGTTTCGGATCCCCCTGTTGGGACATTGTCCATATAAGGTCGTCTAGTATTTTTGTAAAACATGGTGGTAGCATTTTGAATTAGCCATTAGGTGGTTGCTTCATAAAACCGTCCGTTTTTTGAGCTCGGAAAATAAAAAATGGCTTTGTGATGCGACGAAAAGGAAAACTTTCTCCTGCAACATTGTTCGCCATCCCATGATGCACATGTATGCACAATATGGACACATTATCATAAACTATGTCTTGATTCTAGCCATAACATTGGTCATTTGATCCGAAAGCCGAGAAACCTCGAATGAGATAGGTCATTTTGTAAAGTATTTTTCAGACATAATCAATATATCAAGTTTGATATTTTTCCTTGTATCTATATCACATAATATGACACTATGCGAAGGTTTCGCATTTTTGGATCGTGTTTGAATTTTTTATGCGCATTTTAAACTATATATAATGTTTTATGTTTCACTTAATTTTTTTATAAATATGTAATATTTGAGTGTAGATAGATAGATCTTATTTTCCTGCAAATTTGGATATATTATTTGTATTTTTCTGAATTAGAATGATTTAGTTATGATTTTTCAAAGTTTAATGAGGTAAAAGGAAAAATAGCTACGCCAAGGGCAGCCGTCGGCGTAGGCTACGCCGAGGACAGCCCTCAGCGTAGCATAGGATACGCCGAGGACAGGTGTAGGCCGACGGCCGCAGAGGGGAGCTGGCCTGGACGATTGCTACGCCGACGGCCCCGACGTTTGGCCGTCGGCGTAGCTCCCAACCCTCGGTGAAGATTCCTATTCCTATAGTGAACGCTACAATTACGGACTAATTCATATGGAAAGAATGTTACGGAATCACGTCGCAAACGGTAATTGGGGTGGGAGATTCACGGGAACAATTGCCCCCGGAAGCCTTCCAATCAGACGGTTACACGTGCGTCCATATAAGTACTCTTGGTAAGTGTAGGATAATCGTTCGTGATGTGGGTGCTGTGTTCGATCCTGCGTGGACAAAGCTGTCCAGCGGTTTCGTCCGTGTACTTCTGGTGGACGAAATGATCGTCACAAAATTCGTAGATGAGGTACTAGGTGACGCAGATGATCTGGAATTTGCGCAATATATAAGTAGAGTATGTAAAAACAAATGCTGGACAATAGAAGATTGCATAGAAGAAGACCGGACAAGGCCAGCGAAGTAGGCACGTCACAGGCACAAATGAAATGTCAGCGTACCTAAGTAAGATGTTTCTGCCTGTAGGAACCAGCTGACGTTCAGGTACATGGAGCTACTTTAAACAAGACGGCAAAGCGCGTCGTTAGGAATAAAACAAACCCGTTGATTCCCATGTTTCACAAGCTGTCAGCCATGGGGAGACAGTCATCTCATGTTTTGACAGTATATACATACTATGTTCCGTAAAGACATCTCTAATCGATTCCCGATAACCGGTCAGAGTAGTAAAAGTTCGGTCTTACTCCTCTAATGCGGATATAGCTGAAACCCAAACCATTTTAGAGTAGTAACGTTTTTACTCATCGCCCCCACCGATCCCTAACTATAGTAGACCTTGGCCACCATAGAGAAAAAACCCGACCCGCGCCGCGCGCCGCCGAACTCCCCCGACCCACGGAGTTCTTCGCAGCCAGCCACCCTAGACCCCAACACCTCTGCCGCCATCCCACCCAACTTCTAGCCGCTCATCTTTCCCCATCGGCACCGAAATCGAGTTGTAGCTCCGCCGACCCCACCGTGTCGATCTGTTCCAAATCGGAGTCGTCTGTCGTTGGGATTCGGTTGTTTGCCGTTGCTCCTCGTCCACCACCGATGATGTGTGGAAGCTCGCCCCTTCTCCTCCTCGCCCACCGTAGATCCCCCATGGCCTAGGGTTGGCTCCGCCCACCATTGGATCACAGGTACCGCCGCCCGCAACCGGTCTGGTATGTGCGCGGGATCTCTGGCTGGAGTTAGAGGAGGCAGGGCCAGTCTCCACGGAAGCTCTGGCCGGAGATGGAACCGGTACCGCCACCCGCAACCAATGCATTTGAAAAAAGCTGAATTTTCCATATTTTTATTTTTGTAAAATGAAGTAGAAGAAGTTATGGCTTATTGGATTTTTTTGTGTTACAAATGAAGTAAAAGAGACCTTAAATGGACCGATGACCAGGAGAACAACTTGTATATTGCATGGAACCATCAAAAGATTGCAGATGAGGCATTATACGAAGAGTTTGGCGTTCATCAACCATTGCAATAATTTTGGGAAAAACTTCACGAGAATTTTAATGAAAAGACAAGAAGAGAAGGTAGATCGCTATCATCGATCATGAATAGATGCCACATTCTTGTTTTTTACAAATGGAATATATTAATATCACGCAGATACCAATTACACACAGTCTCTGCACCAACAAGACGTCCAAATACATCAGGGATGCACACAGCCAAGGACAAAATAAACAAGAGAGAAAAGAAAAATAAAGACCCCGTTGTGGTGTACAATCACTTGCAGCAGAAACACTCTAGCCACCACCGAGTGCAAACTAGGATCTCCAAAAGAAACGCCTTTAAAAAGGAAACAATGCACAAGCATTGTTGCCGCTGATCTAAGATCTTGGATTTTCACCCTAGAGAAACATCGAGTTTTCAAAACAACTCCTTCAGCAAGGACATTGATAGGTACAACCAATGAAGGACAGACCTTGGGTTTTCACCCTGAAAATCATGGCTTGGTACTCGATGAGCACCACCAAAGATGCAGTCCACTTGTGTTGCCACCCCTACTTGACAAGGTTGTTTCTGCAAGTCGTCGAACACCCGACACACAGGAAGAAGCTATGCCACATTATCTTCATAACAATCAAAATATTTTTGTCAAAACCCATCCGATCGTTGCCACCATAACTTTCTCCACCTTGATCAGATCAATGGAAATCTATATGAAGACATGTCCCATGATACCGAACGGTAGACGAAGCTTCGCGCCGCGCCCTGGAAGTATGCCCACACCCGCATCGAATCCGCTCTAGATCTCCAGTAGCATCTTGTGCTAGACTGTGAAAATCTTCGAGAGGATTATCATAACTCAACTGCATCCCAATCGAGGAGGAAGAGTTGAAGCAGATCGACGACTTGGTGCTCAAAAACTACCAGGACAAAACCACCCTTATTCGGTTGGGCTAGCAGCCCCCACAGTCACAACCGACTTCCGGTGATCAGATCAGGAATTCATTCCGAAACTCAAGAGTGTACGAACTTCGGGGACGAAGTTGATTTTAAGGGGGAGAGTCTGTAACATCCCAGCATTAGAGCTTAGAAATAAGTTGAGATGAGGTGTGTGCATTGCATTCATGCATAGAAAATCTGGATAATTTTCACGTTTTTAAATAAAACTTGTCAAAATGATTGAAGCTTCTCTTAACTTGGTGGAACTGAAGTAGATCATCAAGTTGACTACGATAAGTTTCAATATGATCTTTGCTAAAGCCTTATCTTTGGGTAATAGAATTTGATCTAAGGGTAGATCAAATATAATGAAACTAAGTCACAAAACACTACTTAATAAGGAGTACTAGATCTTCTAGATATCATCACCTGGTATTCCATATAACAACTCTTGATTTCTCAATTAAGTTTATAACTTAAGCAAAGAAACTTAATAACTAAATCTTGAAGCACTTGTTTGCTATAGATATTCCTATTATGGGTATCATGGTAGTTCTTAAATATGAACTCTTATCACAAATGAAGTAGAATGGAAGACAAGCCAAGACCATTCATCTCATACCCTTATTATCATATTAATAGATGACATTCTAATTTAATCAGGTCCTAGTGTCAATTGAGCATCAATATTGAGTGATCAATCCTTGACCTAGTACTTAATAACCTTTAGCTTTGACCTATTATGTTTACCTTCCAAAGACCTTAAGTAAATTAATAAGAAGAAGAAACAAGTTAAGGAAGAATGTGTGATCATCAATGGAATGTGATCCTTAGTGGAGATCAAACCATCTGATGTTGGAGGAGTTAACTCACTCATGAGTTAACTAGAAGAAGTATCTAAACCCCTAAGAATTCACTAATACTTGAGAAGTTATAAGAAAGCTAGTAGTGTTAGAATATCAGATAATCATCTTGTTAAGCCAAGTGAGTATAAACTTAAAGTAAGCTTCCTTAACAAGATGAGCCTATAGAGAGACTAGTACAAGTTTACTACTTAGTTGATGATAGACCTTGATCACACAAATAGAAGCCTAAGCTTTGTTTGATCAAAGGTTGGTGGTCATTATTCTCAAGTCACTTGAGAATAGATGATCAATTGATGAAGTAGGGTTGTGAGTATACTAAATTAGGCAATCCCTAGTAAGATGAATCATCTAGCTTGATCATGAGTGGTCAAGCTAGGGTATGATGAAGTATATAACATAAGGTTGTATGGAGAAGTTGAAGGCATAGTAGTTTAACCAAGCTAATACGAGAACAAATTTGTATTGTGGGGAGTAGTACCCTACCCATCTTAGAGGTTTGTTCTCACATGTGATATAGAAAAGAATTGTAATCTTGCAAGCCTTAGAAGTAGATGCAAGGTACATATGAAAGAGTTTATGTAATAAAGTAGTGATAACTTCTTTGGTGGATATATCAAAGGGAGTTAAATAATGGAATTTATACTAGAGATGAATGTAGAGGAATATTGTTGAAGTGGCATGACCATGTCATCCTATGATGATGGATATGCTGGAGCCAGATGACCAGATGAGTTAGGCAGAAGAGATCTTAGTAAAGAAGATGAGAGATGTAAATAGAGTATATTTAGGAAAGGGATTCTTTAACTATGACCCAAGCTTAGTGTGAGGATTGGAATTCTTTAGTAGCCTTAACTTAAATCATATAGGGCCATGACAAAACCTATGTCTACCTCTTTGTTTAAAATCCTAGAATAAAGAGGGTAGTTAAACCAAATCCTATTTTTAGGCAGCCAATGGATATTATCTCTTAGTCAAATGAAATGTTTAAGAGATAAGTAGAATATTAGTTGAGAATGTATTGATAGAAGCCTTATCCATCTGATTTTCTTAAACCCTAATAAGGACCTAGTCTCATATACCATCAATATCACTTTAGTAAGGTAACCTCAATAGTTCACTCTAAGTTGAAATTCCATGGCCACAAGGCATGAAGACAAATTATCTTAGCTCTTAATCTTCATCCATACCCATAATAGAATGTGAGTTCATTAACCATTCTTTAAACTCATAATGGCTATCTGTAAATGAATATCTTCAGCTCTCCATTAATGAATGTATTAAACCTTCCCAAAACTCATGTCCATTATTTGGAAATGAACAGTTTCATTTCCTCATTAATGATTGATATTCATGCATAATGACTTAACCAAGATTGTGCTAAGGAAATTCTAAAACTAAACACCTAGTTGATTTGAGTAGAAGAAATCACCATATTTTGAATCATAAAGACTTAAAGGATTATTAAGGGTCTATATAGATATATATAGGAATTCCAATATAATACCAAGTGTATAGAATGATATACATCATTAACCATCTTAAATAGTTACCATAACCATTTTCATGGGAAGATGGAAATCATTTTCTATATAAGGAATAAATCCCTAAAACCCTAATCTCAATTAATATTTCCTAATAAACAATCCTTTATATATTGACTAGGTGAAAATACTGGAAGGAATGCCAAACCAACTAGTTACATTAATCCATGTTGAACCCTAGTTGATTCAATGAATTTTGAATATGTGAATCATTGTATAAATTTAAATTGAAAAGGAAAATAGAAAATAGAAAATGAATCAGAAAATAAAAAAATAGAACTAGGTCGTAGCCCAGTCCCTATTCAACGCCCGCGAGCAGTAGGCAGCACAACTCGCTCACTCAGCCAAAGGCCAACAACAGCAGCCCAAGTTCTCTCTCTCTGACTGACATGTGGGACCAGAAGGAGGACCGTGGTTTGAGATAGAAGAATTGCTACGGGGTTATCTGCAAAACTTCCATCGTCGTCATCCTCACGTAGACAGGCAGCTCGCTGGACCACATCGCCGCCGTCCGCCGCCCTCAACAGGTTTTCGACCGCCGTGATGCACGCCGTCGTCGCCCATGAGGGGATAAGACCGCCACCACGACGCCTTGCTCGTCCTCATCCCCATTCCTCCTCTCCTGTGCTCTCTAGCACCATCTCCCTTCCTCACCGAAACCCTAGCCCGCCGGTGGTCGTCGTTCCGGCCGTTTCTGATCGCCCCTCACCTCCAGGAGACCACCTACGGAACCACCGCTTTTCCCTAGTTCATCTCATGGAAGGAATCGGTCGCGCGTGCCCTTAATCAAGATCCACGATCTCGTCTTCCCGAGCTCCGACCACCGTCGAATCAGCGCCGTCTAACCTCACCTTGCCTCACTATCACTTTCTTCGTGTTCCTCGTAAGCTCCTAAACCCCATGGCCCTCTCCGATTCGTCGCTCGCTCGCCATAGTGACCTACCCGCATAAGTCCAAACCGTGCCACCATGAAGGCTCGTCGCCGACGAGGTTCCGGTCACCATATAATAGCGGCGCACGCATAGCTAGGTTTGCCTCGTCGCCCTCTATCCAACGCACACAACCGTGTTTTCTGGAACACCGTGGTTCGCCGCCGGCGACCATAATCTGGCGGTGGCGAGCGCGCTTATGTCAACATGATGTCACGCATGCGTCACCGCAGCCACGTCAGCCGATTTTGACTTGGTCCACGCCCACGTGGAGGTCGAGGTGGCTTCGGGCCCATCAGTCTGCGGCTGTGGGTAGAGGTAGCCTCGGTATAAAAGGTATCCCCTATTTAGTAAATAAGTAAACCAATATAAATTCAAATATAAATGATTTCTAGGAATTTAAGAAAATGATTAAATCTTGTTAAATAAATATCTTTTGATTTATAATTCAGAAAAATATATATTATATATAAAAATGTTCAGAAAAATAAATTCTATATTCTAAATCTATTAACATATTTTATTTTACAACTTAAATAAAATATTAATTATTATTAGTAAATAACCTATTAGGGATAAATCTTAAATAAATATATTTTATTATTTAAAATTCAAAAAAACAACTATAATATATCAAAATTCTTAGAAAAACAAAATATACATTTATAAACTTACCTTATACATTTTTGTATTACTTAACTAAATATTATTAGTTATTAGGTATTCATAAAGTGATAAAGCTTATAAAAACATATCTTATTAATTAAAAATCACAAAAATACTTATAATATACCAAAAAGATCACAATAATAAAATCTACACATTAAAAATATCATATTTCATAATTGAAGTAAAATAAAAGGTAAAGGTCTAATAAATCTTATAAAAACCCTTTCCTTTTATTTAAATTCACTAAAAGTATATAAATATTTACTATTGCCTTATCATTATTTGTTTAAAGTCTAAAAGTGTAAAAACAAGTTCAATTGATGCTTAAGTGAAGTCAAAGTAGGTCTAAATATTTTAAGATGTATATACTAAAACTACTATTTACAATTAAGTGTATCTTAGTTTTCCTAAAAAGATTTTATCATTAGAATCACTAAAATAGTGTATTGTTTATCACAAGTCTTCTATTCACTAATAAAATCATCAAGCTCATATTTACTAATTCCACTACTAGATTGGGAAACTACTTAAATTTAAACCAAGTTCTTAAGTAATTAAAGTAATGCTTATTTTGTATTTATGAAGTATAACCTTAAGAAAGCACCAATTCCATAAAAAACAATGCTACTTGTATTCTACCTTTAGGAACCAATAAGAAGTAAACCACCTGTAATATGATGCCCTCTTCAAAATATATAAATCTCCACTTGCTAGAAGAATAGTTATTCAAAGATGCTGAATATTTTCTTCTTCAATAAATTTTGTTACTAAGGAACCCTAAAAAGGTATTAACTTCAAATTTAAATACTACTACTTTGTAAAATGATCTTTTACTCAAAAATTATTCTTTTAAAGTAAATACAAATGAACTATACCTTTTTTCTTTAACTCTCTAAATTATAATAGAAAGCATGAATAGAATAAACTCTGAATCATTTGTTAACACCTTGAGTGATATATCATTGTGTGTTACTTGATTATACTTATAAGTTGTTTCACACACGCTCACAAGCCTTAATAAGAAGCACACGTGTGAAACTGGTACAAAAGTGCAACACATCCCCAAAGAACTCATCACAAGTTTCAAACCGTAGATCAAATACGATTATTCTGGGGATTCGTGTTTATCAAATTGCACTATATTACTTATGCATAATTGCATATTGCTTCTTAAACATTGGTCCTTACCGAACCAATGATGCTGATTTCAGATTTGGATCTTCTATTGTCTCGAAGACCGTGAGTGCATAATGTTGCAATCACAAAAGGAAAGTTCACACTTGCTCATGTCCTTTGATTATTTTCTATCAAATGCTTGTAACACAAATTTTGTCATCACCTGCATTTTAAAAAGGACAGGAAACACTATTTTCATAATAATGTTGGGTCCGTAGCATAGAAAACAAAAAAATTCCTACGGTGTGAACTACACGCCAAGATCTATCTACTAGGTACAAAGCAATGGATGGACATACATCCAACAAGAACTTACCCTCGAAGACAACGAGTTTTGTTAACGAGTAGGAACCCGTGGTTGATGTAGTCGTACACTTGCCGATCTCAAGATCGTGAGGAAGTCCGAGCATGTCCGGCTCCAGCACGTCCTTCAGATCCAGCTCCAGCACCACCAAGTCCAGCACCACAAAGCTGCGGTGCATCCGTGATCGCACACACGTCCGGTACCCCAACAACCTCCGTCCCTCGCTCCAGCAAAGCAGCGGAAGCAGCAACTCCTTTCCAGATAAAGCCACCGGGAACATGTATCTCGCTAATCCGAGACCATGGGGAATAATACTAGAGGGGGAGAGAGATCCTTCACAAGGAGGTGTGAGGAAGAAGGGGAGTGAGGGGGGCCTTTTATAGGAGAAGCGGGGGTACCCCTCCCCATGGCCGGCGCCCCATGGGGGGTGACTCCTCACCTCCCCCATTCATGTGGTGGTAACCCCTCCACATTAAAATGCCCCTTCACATTCTTTTTTAAAGTCTCCACTTTAAATGCATTAAATTTCTCCAAATTTAATGCTCTTTCATTTAATAAAACTCTTTTATTATTTTTATTAAGAATTTTGTTAATTACTTTAATTAACAAACATTCACATAAAACCCCCTGCAACATTTCAATATTACATGCAGAACCAATTTTAGCAATTTCACCCGAAATAGTTTCGGTGTCTATTGAAATAATTCCAGCGCTTTCTTAAATCTTTATCTGAAACATATTTGCTCCAAATGGTGTCGGTATCCCTTAAGTGTGTCACCCTACGGTTCGCGAATAATGCAGACATGATTGAGACTCCTCTCAGATCAATAATCAGAAGCGGGACCTGGAGATCCATACTGACTCCTGCATATTCAACGATGACTTCTGTGATCGTGAGAACCTTTAACGCTTGTAACTAAATCCCTTTGTCTCACGATATATTACATGTACGAGATTCGATCATCGGTATCTCCATACCTAGTTTGATCTCGTTGCCGACAAGCATTCTTTTCTCGTTCCCGTGATATAACATTCTAGTGATCACATCACTTGCTTGCAAGCTATCTTAATGTGATATCACCAAGAGGGCCCAGAGTATATCTATCCTTCATCGGGATTGACAAATTCCACTCTTGATCCATGAGCCTCAACATAACAACTTCGTAGCACTGAACCCATCTTTATAGTCACCCTGTTACGGTGTGACGTTTGATGTTATCAAGATACTCTTCCGGTGTAGCAATTAACATGATCTCATGGTCTAAGGATAAAGATAACTTCGCATGATGTTATAGCAATATAAACATAATGACTTTGATCGTAATGCTATACTTTGGGTGAATGTTCATCACATCATTCCACCAATGTTGTGACCTTGTTATTAACAACATCCAATGTCCATGATCAGGAAACCTTGATCATCTTGTTAATCAACGAGCTAGTCTATAAGAGAGGCATAACTAGGAACCCTTTTTGTTTATTAAACACACATGTATTAACGTTTCCGATCAATACAATTATAGCATGCAAAATAAATATTTATCATAAACATGGAATAAGATAATAACCACTTTATTATTGCCTCTCGGGCATATTCCCTTCAAATAATATGATTATGGATTATTTACCAAGCGGAAATAATCTACTGATACAGTTCTAGTGGTAAAGGAACATAATATCTAGGACTTAACAACCAATGTCGCCAGTGATTCTAGCACCGTCTATTACGCGTTAACCATGAGATTTGGAATGGAACGGAGAAGTCAGTTATATCCTTTTCCTTATGTATGTAGGCAAGGCGACCTTAACGTGATGTTGTGATTCCTTGTGTGGATCCAACATACGGGTGGGCACCCTTACGCCCCACGATTTTGGTGTCTTGATTATCTATGAGTGGCTGCCGGAGGGGCATCACCAGCTCATAGAGTCTTCGAGAACTCATCAGGGTTATAGCCTGCCCGAAAGGGGGGTTAACGGAGCTTTAGTCAGCCCTGAAGGATCATGCATACATACAGGATTGCGGAGAGGGCAGTGATTGGCTTGGATCATCTACTAGGCCCCACATCAAGGAATTGTGGATGGGAAAGATCGCCCGGTTGTGCAACAAGGATTTGATCTCTCATGTGTAAAGCAACGCACCTCTACAGAGTGTAAGAACTGTGACATGTTACTCCCTGTTTCAGGAAGGAGCTACGAATGCGGTAGGAAAGGAACTCCATAAAAGTTCTGGTAAACCTGTGAAGGCTAACGGACATAGTTTTTAGAATAAAAACAACCTTTCAAGAAATGTTTACGAAAACATGCATTGCCTACGACCTTTGATCGGTGGCTGTAGAGATAGTGCATCATACACTCCTTTTTAGTGAACTTGCTGAGTACGCTCGTACTCAACCGTACCTTCTTAAACCTTGCTAGACTCTGAAGCCATTAAAGACGACATCAACACCAATTTATCCTCAATAAACCGTCATCGACAGCTCAAGTTCTTCAACAAAGTCAATATGTTCATCAACCGAAGTGAAGACGAAGTTCTGATTAGATAGGAGTAGATGCTCTAGCCATAAAACCTACTTCTGTAGAGCATTGCATTAGTAGCAATTGCAAGCCAAATAGTTTAGATGTTAGTCTTTTTAGCCAGCTAGCTCTGAGATATTATTTCTGGTTCTTCTTTGATAGAAGTTTCTTTCTCTCTCTTTGACATAGAGTATTCTCTGGATCTTTTGTCATGAGTCGAGTTGTAATCTATAGTCATGACTTGAACCAATTGTGTTTCTGTTGTACCACTCTGAGGAATGTAATACTAGTGATCGGTGTTTTATTGGTGTTATATCAATGACTATAGTGTACTACATCATGCAGTGGTATGATGGGTCACCGCAAGCGCGCTTACAGACATCATGCTTGGGCGAGCACCGTCGGACCTCCACCTGCGCTGCCATGAAGCTGTAACCCCGCGCGAAGGGAATCCGATAGGCTACGCATGCTCGTCCACTATTTTCAACAGCCATGGTGTGGCCGCCACTGCCGACGGCGACATCAGTTGGTGGGGGTAGATCGGGCGCCAACCTTCTAGATCGGGTGTGGGTTCCTCCGGAGCAGCGCTCGCGTGGTGCGGCCCGGAAGTCTTTTTCGGCACATTCTTGTTATGTGTTCTAGTGCATAACTTGAACACTATGGTTTGTATCGGGTTGTATTGATATGTACTCACTATGTATCGATTATATCGGGTTGTATCCGTATGTATTGTGTTGTATCGGTTTGCATCGGTATGTATGTACTAGTAATTTATGGTTATATGTGTATGCATGGACCAATTGTATTATAAATAAGGAGAACAACTTTTATACTCCTCTAAAATATAGTGGATCGGTTAGAAACGGCGTTTTCAATGTACTCCTCTAAAAGATAAGGATGCGTTTTACTTCTCTAACTTTTGAGGATTGTTTAGAGATACCTAACGTAACTAAAAAAACTCCAGAGTGCAAAGTAATTAAATCGTTTCGTCGCCAGATTAAAACAGAGTAAACTATGGTAGCAGTGTCGACCTTCCACTGGCAAAGATAGTGTCGGTTCAGACGTTGAGTTCAATGGTTCACGGAAAACTGTGATCCTTCCAGAAGCCAGTAGGTTCCGGCGATTCTCGTTCGGAAGTGTCCCTTTTCTGAAACCAATAGTGCAGACAGACTACTAGTAGTACGTACCATACCTGGCCAACGGGCCATGCCGAACGCGGGCCGGCACGAAGCACGCGTGCCTGGCCCGTCATGAGCCCGGCACGGCACGCTATTTAACGGGCCGTGTCCGGCATGCGACCCGACTCGGGCCGTGTCTGGCCTCAAGGCCAAGCCCACGTGCCGGCACGGCACGGCCCGGTAAGCTTATTTAGTTATTTTTATTTTTATTATATATATATTTACCTATTTTTAGAATTATTTTTATTAAAAAATAGTCTAAAAAGGACAATTTGGGGTCTATTTAATGTGTCTAACATGCCGTGGGCCGACCAGTTTACTTAAGGAGCCGTGACTGGGCCTCTAGGCCAAGCCCACGTGCCGGCACGGCCCGTTAGCTTAGCGTGCCGTGGTGGTTCGTGCTGTGCCAGGCACGGTAAGAGTTTAACGGGCCGTGCCGTGCCGTGGGCCGGCCCGTTGGCCAGGTATGCTACGTACGACTACTGTGTTACATTCTTCAGAGATGATTGGTTATTGATCCAAGGCATTGGGCACGCACGATAAACGCTGAAGTACGACTAGATCATGCATGATGTACCGATGAGGTGATGAAAGAGAACAAACAATTGGTCTTGCTGCGGACAGCTTGTTGGTTCAATATGTATAAATTAAATGGAAGAAAAAGAAAGGTGTACGTGCATTGGTTTATTTAAGCTACGTATGATGAAGTAAAACAAAATCCGTCTGGTGGTGGAGTGGGTGCACCGAGGCAGGCACGGAGCAACCAAGGCAGACAGCAGACCCACTTTCTTTTTTCTGTGAAAAAAGCTGAGAGACCCTTTCTAATCCGTCTGGTTCAATCGCCCTGCTCCTGCATCGTGGATCGATCGATCCGCAAAAGGCCACAGCCTAGCTACTAACAGGCCTCCAATTTATCGGTTAAATCTGCATACCAAGATGGGCCCCTTGAGTGTACAGCCCAGCTTCGCTCGCCACTGGCTCATACGTGTATTGTTTTTATATTTGTTCTTATTTTTGTGTTTATTAATTCGTAATTCTGAACATTTTTAAAATAATTCTTAAAAAAGTGATTTTTTTTTGATAAATTTTCAAAAAATTTCTAAAATATCGACCAAATTTACAAAATCATGAACATTTTTGGAAAAGTCATTAACCAAATTTTGGAAATCATGAACAAAATTTCAAAAATCATGAACTAATTTAAAAAAATCATGAACTAAATTTCGAAAACCATGAACCAAATTTCGGAAATCATGAACTAATTTTAAAAAAAAATCATGAACTAAATTTCGAAAACCATGAACCAAATTTCGGAAATTGCGAGCAAAATTTTAAAAATGGTGAACCAAATTTATAAACCATAAACCAAATTTTAGAAATCGTAAATCAATTCCAAAAAATCATGAACCAAATATAAAAAACATAAAGAAATTTTGAAAAACATGTTTTTTGCAAAAATATAATGAACATTGTTGCGGCCCGAGCTGCCCGGCGGCAATTAGCATTTCTGCTCCTCTTGTCTGGAAACTAGAGTACCACTATGAACTGTCCAGAATCTCTTGGACCGAGTGGTTGGGCTGCGCGCGTCACTTGTATAGATGCACGAGCGCACCTTCCAGGCCTATCTCAAAGGCACCAACGGCAGATTTTCCAGTTCAATGCTAAACCTTTTGTGCAATATGTGGAGAAACCGGGAAATTCAAGTGCTGACAATGTTGGAGGTGTGGCAAGTGTTGGTGTCCAGAGTGGGGATTGTTCTGATGACCATCAAGGAACAAAGCGTAATGCGGTTCTGAACTCGCCTAGTAAGATTGGAGCGAGTCCGCGTGATCCGAAGAAAAAGAGAGCAAGCTCTGATGGGGAAGATGATATGTTGGCGGAGGATGTGCCCAGCCCCGCCTAGAACAATGAGTTGCTTATCCGTGAATTGTCGAGGGCTTGGGAACCAGGAGACAGTTTGAGAGCTTTGCAATATTGTGAAGGAAGAAGGTCCCATACTTCTCTTTCTTATGGAAACAAAGATAAGTGCAAAGAGAGCTGAAAAGCTTAAGACTGCTTTGGGTTTTCATGGCAGTTTTGGGGTGGATAGCACTGGCTTAAGTGGAGGCATTTGTCTTTTTTGGAAGAGTGATGCTGAGGTTGATTTGAAGAATTTTGGCTCCAATCACATTGATGTGGTAGTGAGCATGTCGGATGGAACTACTCCGTTCCGGTTCACGGGTTTCTATGGTGAATCTAGAAGGGAACAGAGACATCTTAGTTGGACTTTGCTGCGCAGATTGTCGCATGCGATGATGTACCCATGGATTTGTATGGGTGACTTCAATGAGACTCTCTACGGTTCAGAACATTTTAGTGCAACCGATCGACCTGAACCGCAGATGAGATTGTTTAGGGAGTGCGTGGAGGATTGTGGCTTGACAGATATTGGGTATGCAGGGGTGCCATATACATGGGATAATAGACAGGATAACCCAACAAATGTCAAAGCAAGGATTGATAGAGGCTTCGGTAATGATCAGTTGTTCGATCTGTTTGATGTACCGAGGGCTTGCCACATTAATATGATTCAGACTGATCACTGTGAAGTTTTTGTGCGTTTGAGGAAGAAGGTTCAGGTACCAAGACAAAATAGGTGCAGAAATTTCAGATATGAGAATGTATGGCAGACCTTAGAGGATTATGATGAGGTTATTGCTAATATTTGGAGAGAGAAAAACGGTGAAGGTGGTTTATCGGGTCTGGCTTGTACCCTAAAAAATATGCAGTCCACCTTGGAGAGCTGGGGGCTGCAAAACTAGGAAATTTTAAGCAGAAGCTGTCAGCGCTGAGGAAAAAGCTAGACAAGGTTCATAGAGCGTCAGTGGCCCGAGGCCCATCGGACGAGGAGAAATCGTTAATGGCCCAGATTAATGTGACATTGCACCAGGAGGAAATCTGGATTAAACAGAGGTCAAGAATACAGTGGCTCAATGCCACGGATCGGAACTCTGCATATTTCCATGCCCATGTTAAACAGAGGAAAAGAATTAATCGTATTTCCACGTTACAAAGGCCTGATGGTTCATGGTGTGTGGAGGAACATGAGATCAAGGAAGATATTCAAGGTTTTTATCAAAAACTTTATGAGTCTCAAGGGGAGCCAAATATGGGAGCACTTCTGCACTTTGTTCAGGAGCGTGTCTCAGAGCCGATGCGGGAGACAATTGATGCATCGTATACGGAGGAGGAGGTGCATTATGCGTTGTTCCAAATGCAGCCTTCAAAGGCACCAGGTATAGATGGCTATACTGCTGGTTTCTTCCAGCGACATTGGAGTCTAGTGAAGGAGACTTTGGTACCAGCTATTCTGAGTTTTCTGAATGGAGGAGTTCTTCCCCCTGAACTGAATGAAACGACCATTGTTCTCATCCCAAAGGTACGGAACCCACAATCAATTACACAATTCCGACCTATTTCTTTATGCTCGGTTATCTACAAGATCTGTACAAAGATGATGTCCATTAGAATTCGACCGATGCTAGAGGAAGTGATTAGTCCGGAACAAAGTGCCTTTGTTTCTGGACGTTTAATAACTGATAATGTGTTAGTGGCCTTTGAGTGCATCCATAGTATGAAGAGGAGGAAAAAGGCAAAAAAAGGTACTTGTGCGATGAAACTGGATATGATGAAAGCATATGATCGGGTGGAGTGGCCGTTCTTGAAGGCAATCATGCTCAAGCTCGGTTTTTCGGAGGCTTTTGTGGCGCTGGTTATGAAATGTGTGACATCAGTTCAGTTCTCAGTCAAGGTGAATGGCGAGCTGCTCCCACAATTCTTTCCTTCTAGAGGGCTTTGTCAAGGGGACCCGATCTCGCCATATTTGTTCCTGATGTGTGGTGAAGGTTTATCAGCTATGTTAAATCATTTCACAACGGGTTATGTTGATAGAGGTATTAGGGTGTGTTGCCGAGCACCCTGGATTACTCACCTGTTGTTCGCAGATGATAGTCTGATCTTCGTAGAAGCTAGTGCACAAGGAGCGGCACGGCTCAATGTCATCTTACATATGTATAATGAAGCATCAGAACAGTTAGTCAATCGAGGCAAAAGCTCGGTTTTTTTCAGCCCTGGAATTCCTGAAAACCAACGAAATATGGTCAAACAGGAGCTGAATATTGACGTGGAAGCTTTCAGTGAGAAATATTTGGGCTTACCGACGGCTGTTGGGAAGTTAACCAGTGATTCTTTTGACTATATTGAAGAAAGGGAGAGGAGTAAGTTGAATGGATGGGCGGAGAAACAACTCTCTTATGCAGCTAAGGAGACACTGATAAAATCAGTTATTCAGGCAATGTCTATCTTCAGCATGAGTTGTTTTCTTTTGTCAAGGGGGACTTGCAAGAAGCTTGTGTCGTTGGCAGCAAGATTCTGGTGGGCAGGCTCAATTGACAAGCGGTCACTACATTGGTTGGCCTGGAAAGATTTAACAAAACCGAAATGTTGGGGTGGTATGGGTTTTAGAGATCTCGAACTCTTTAACTGAGCTATGCTGGGCAAACAAGGTTGGAGGCTGCTCACAAACCCAAATTCGTTATGTGCTCAAGTTTTGAGAGGGAGGTATTTCCCCAATGGGGAGTTTATGAATGCGGTGGCGCCGAAAACTGCTTCTAAAACATGGCGGGCTATTTTAGCCGGAAGGAAAGCATTGGAAACTGGTTTGATTAAGAGAGTGGGAGGTGGTGATACACTTTCCATATGGGAGGACAGATGGATCCCTGGGTCTTTCTCGATGAGGCCAATGGGTCGACTAAATGACGTCAATCTGCATTTTGTAAAGGAGTTGATTGTGCAGAATCCACAGAAGTGGAATGAACCAAAGGTGAGAACTACCTTTCTTGCACCAGATGCTGATCGAATTCTACAAATCCCACTTCCTCAATCAGCAAGTGAAGATTGGTTAGCATGGGAACATGAGAAATCAGGCATTTATTCAGTAAAATCGGCATACAAAGCGCTGGTTTGCTCACAGGAAAGACAAGATAGTACGGCTAGAAATGTGGCAACACATTCGTCTATGCTTGATGATGAGAAGTGGAGGAGATTATGGAAGCTTGATGTTCTACCGAGGGTACGTGTATTTTGGTGGCGAGTTCTCAAAGGTATTATACCTGATTACGCAACTCTCACTAGGCGGCATGTCAGAGTCTTAAGTACCTGTCCGGTGTGTAAATCAACTTCTGAAAATCTGCTACACACTCTTGTTGAGTGCTCTCATGCGCAGCTGTTCTGGAAAGCTGCAAGGGATTATCTCAACATCAAACTGCCACGTCTACATCGTAATACGTGGGCAGATGATATTTTGTGTTCGGATATCTTTGAGAAGACGGACAGAACCAAAATTATCTCTATAATGTCAGCGATCTGGGACTCGAGGAATAGATGGAGTCATGATGATCAGGGCTATAATCCAACAAAGGCAGTGGAGAATGTGGCAGAAACTTTGTTAATGCTGGATAGCCTAAAGAAGAAGAAGGTGTAGAAAGCCCCGGCGATTTGTACTTGGCATGCCCTAGAGGAGGGTTTTATCAAACTCAATTCTGATGGTGCAATTAGGGAGGAAGATGGAGTGGCATCCTCGGGTGGTGTGGCTCGAAACCAACGGGGATTTATGGGTGCGTGGTGCAAATTATATAGAGGAATAACTGAACCTCTAGTGATTGAATCCCTGGCACTTCGGGATACAGTTCTTTTTGCTAAAGATAATCAATTTAACAAGATCATTTTGGAGACTGATTGTTCAGAAGCGGTGCGTCTTTGGAAGGAAAGGCACAGTCAGCGGGCTGTGATTGCCCCAATTCTGCAGGAGATTGATGAACTTAGTAGGTGTTCTACTAGTTTTTCCATTAAGTTTATTCGTAGATCTGCCAATTCAGTAGCTTACGAGTGTGTTAGGTATGGGTGTGTACACTCCACCTCTATGTGTTGGCTAGGTATTAGTCCTCAGTTCCTTAAGCATTGTATTCAGGCTGACGGTCATTCGGCTGTTTTAAGTTAATAGCTAGCAGGTTTCCCCTCAAAAAAAAGGGTATAGATGCACGAGTGCACCTTCTACTCCCCCGTTTTGAAACATAAGATGTTTTATTAGTTTTTTTTACCCAATGTATGTATACAATTTTTAGTGTGTAGGTTCACTTTGAATCTACACAATAAAAAATATTTAGATACATTCGTTTCACAAAAGTTAAAATATCTTATATTATGGATTGAGGGAGTACTTTTATTCCTTGCGAGTGAATACAAGTTGTAGCATCGAACACATCCAGACGCAAAGGTGGAGATATCATGAGTAGTCAGCTAGGGTGTGTTTTGTCCTCGAGGCGGCGTGGATTTGCGCTTGAGGTGTCTGTGTCACAGAATGTTGTAAACCTTGGCCCCTTTTTTCAAGGATACGTCATAGGAGACGTACCGTTTTCATAGAAGAAGGGCCAAGCGGCCGAGCATTATAACGAGCACAGACGCCCCGAGCGGACCCACACTATCAAAATGACAGCACACACGCACTAGGTGACTACTCGCGACATCTCCACATGTCCACCTGTCCTAAACAGTCGCGGAATAGACCCGCTGCCCTCCACAGCTCAGCCTCGGAGGAAATCTTACTGATAGCCTCTGCCACGGACGGAGCGGCTCCCTCAAACACAATGTCGTTCCGATGGCGCCAGAGCATCCAATAGACCAGCGAAATCCCGGTCCACAGGTCCCGATCCCGACCCTTGCCACCTCTCCTCTCCTGCAGCCAGGTCGTAAGTCTGGAGTCCTGCTCAGGTAGCCAGTGGCTTTTGCCCCACTAGCTCAGGCAGGTGGCCCACACCTCCCGAGAGAGAACGCAACCCATCAGGAGGTGATCGATGGTTTCCCCACATTGGTCGCAGAAGGGACAGGCATCGGGGTGCTGCAGACCACGTCTCTGAAGCCTATCTGTGGTCCAGCATCTGTTCCTTACTACCAGCCAAAGTGAAACTTTGCAGCTGGCAGGCGCGCTCGAGCGCCAGATCTGCAGGGCTCCCGCCATCGAGGTCCTACTAGCAAAGAGTGCCTGGTAACAGGATTTGGCCGTGAAACAATTGCTTCGGTCC
Organism: Avena sativa; assembly: GCA_916181665.1. Lineage (NCBI taxonomy): Eukaryota > Viridiplantae > Streptophyta > Magnoliopsida > Poales > Poaceae > Avena > Avena sativa. Next base: position 130,111,131 of record OV702289.1, on the reverse strand, counting down.
CATTTCCACTTGAGAATGTCCTGCTCTCCAACTGTCAGGTTGACTCCTTCTAATCGGTCCGCCACCTCAAGGAGCTCCCTGATAGCCGCGGCGCCCAAGTCAGGGGAGATGTCGTGTAGCCAGCCACCGGCGACGCCCTCCCGGACTTTGCGTGTGGCAGCAACACGAACTGGCACCATTGCAAAGAGGTTTGGCGCAAACTGGCTGATGCGACCGCATGGGTGTTGGGTCCACAACATAGAAAACAAAATTTTTCCTACGGTGTGAACTACACGCCAAGATCTATCTACTAGGTACAAAGCAAACAGGTGGACATACATCCATAGAGAACTTACCCTCGTAGACAACGAGCTTTGTTAACGAGTAGGAACTCGTGGTTGATGTAGTCGTACACTTGCCGATCTCAAGATCGTGAGGAAGTTCGAGCGCCGCAACTCAGCAGCGCATCCGCACTCGCACACACGTTCAAGCCACCGGACAACCTCCACCTCCTCGCTCCAGCGATCCAGCGGAAGCAGCAACTCCTTCCAGACGAAATGCCACCGGGAACATGTATCTCGCTAATCCGAGACCATGGGGGAATAATTCTAGAGGGGGAGAGAGATCCTTTACAAGGAGGTGTGTGGAAGAAGGAGGGAATGGGTGGCCTTTTATAGGAGGAGGGGGGTGCCCCCTCTCTCCATGGCCGGCGCATGGGGGGTGGTTGACCCCTCACCCCCCCATTCATGTGGTGGTAACTCCTCCACATTAAAATGCCTCTTCACATTCCCTTTTAAAGTCTCCACTTTAAATGCATTAAGTTTCTCCAAATTTAACGCTCTCTCATTTAATAAAACCCTTTTATTAAATTTATTCAGAATTTTGTTAATTACTTTAATTAACAAATATTCACATATAGCCCCTTGCAATATTTTAATATCACATGCAGAACCACCTTCTGCAATTTCACCCGAAACAATTTCCGGTTTCTATTGAAACAATTCCTGCGCTTTGCAATTCTTTCGTCTGAAACATATGTGCTCCAAAATGGTGTCCGGTAACTCTTAAGTGTGCCACCCTACGGTTCGCGAATAATGCAGACATGACCGAGACCCTTCTCCGATCAATAATCAGCAGCGGGACTTGGAGATCCGTACTGACTCCTACACATTCAACGATGACTCCTGTGATCGTGAGAACCTTTAACGCTTGTAACTAAATCCCTTTGTCTCTCGATATATTACATGTCCGAGATTCGATCATCGGTATCTCCATACCTAGTTTGATCTCGTTACCGACATGCACTCTTTTCTCGTTCCCGTGATATAACATTCTAGTGATCACATCACTTGCTTGCAAGCTATCCTAATGTGATATCACCGAGAGGGCCCAAAGTATATCTATCCGTTATCTGGATTGAAAAATTCCACTCTTGATCCATGAGCCTCAACATAACACCTTCGTAGCACTGAACCCATCTTTATAGTCATCCTGTTATGGTGTGACGTTTGATGTTATCAAGATACTCTTCTGATGTTAGCAATTAACATGATCTCATGGTCTAAGGATAAAGATTACTTCGTATGATATTATAGCAATATAAACATAATGACTTGATCGTAATGCTATACTTCGGATGAATGTTCATCACATCATTCCACCAATGGTGTGACCTTGTTATTAACAACATCCAATGTCCATGATCAGGAAACCTTGATCATCCTGTTAATCAACAAGCTAGTCTATAAGAGAGGCATGACTAGGAACCCTTTTTGTTTATTAAACACACATGTATTGATGTTTCCTATCAATATAATTATAGCATGTAAAATAAACATCTATCATATACAAGGAATACATAATAACCACTTTATTATTGCCTCTCAGGGCATATTTCCTTCAGTGGGAGCCACTTGTCTGTCCAGAATAGTGTCGTAGCACCATATCCTACCACCGAAGTGGCCGCCGCGTCGAAGAGCTGCCTAGCCAACACCGGGACCTTAATGTTCAGCTCTTGCCACGGCTTGTCCAGCTCCACACGCCTCAGCCATAACCATCTGGTCCTCAACGCCACATTCATAAGACGCAGATTGGGGATGCCAAGGCCCCCCATCTCCTTTGGCATGCACACCCTGTCCCAAGCCACCAGGCAGTGGCCACCATGAACATCCTTTCTGCCTTTCCACAGGAACCCCCTGATGATTTTCTCTATAGCGATGATGATCTCGATCGGGATGTCGAGTGACATCATTGCGAAATCTGGGATGGCGGAGAGAGTCGTCTTGACCAGCTCCAGCCTCCGACCACGGTTGAGCATTGATGCTTTCCACAGTGGCAGCTTAGAGGCCACCAGGTCAACCAACGGCTGAAGCTGCGCCGCTGAAGGTTTGCGCAGGGAGAGCGGTAGCCCCAGGTAGCGGAGCGGGAACTGCGCAATCGGGCATTACAGCTCCTGGGTTACCAGCAATCTGTCCTCTTCAGAGCATCTTATAAGGTTGACCGAGCATTTAGAGAAGTTGGTGCGGAGGCCCGAGGCCGCACTGAAATCGACGATGATCGACGAGATCATCCGGAAGTCCATCACAGTCGGCCGCAAGAAGGTGACCACATCATCCGCATAAATCGAGGTATGCTGCCTCAAACCGGTCGCCGCCAGTCTGGATAGGAGGCCTAGACTTTCTGCCTTCACTATCATCAGGTGGAACACTTCCATTAGCAGGATGAATAGCTGTGGGGAGGGAGGGTCTCCTTGCCGGAGATTTTGTACGTTTTGATTTGTTTTCTTTGGCTGGGCATATGAAAGGAGCGAAAGAAAACAACTTTTTCTTGATATATATATAGACCAGTCCGCGCTGATTATTTAGTTTTGTCCATATGTGCAAATGTGAATATGCATGCATGAGGCTGATCAGTTTTTGGTCGATCAATTCAACTCCAACCAGCTAATCACTCGGTTGGTTAATCTGACAGTCCATGTCCATGTTCAAGGCAGCTAGCCCGTGCACCGGCGCCTAAACAACGTCAAGAAAAAGGGAACTGATTATAAACTTGTGTAATTAATTAGTGTGTTTTGCAGGTGTACAAATACAAGACAAACAAACCTTCGTGTCGTGTGTACGCGCGTACGAGCCGGTCTACGGCCGTGATCCACTCGCTTCAACTGAACGTACATATACTCAAACCAATGGGGTGATTTGGATCACGCTTGAACGGCCGCGACTCCCTGGAAGAATTAGCGCGTGCGAGCGTTGGGATAAACATCGCTGCCGCAGCTCTCGGAAGGAGCCGCGCTGCATCTCTATCCATCCATCTTGTCTGCCTATAAAAGAGACACACCGGAGGGCGGAGGCACCCGGAGACTCACAACACGCACGACACTCCGGAGGCACGCAGAACACCCCAGACTCACGGAGATCGCACCCGGCCGGGCGACGCGAGCTCACACATCCACCCAGAAGCCACCCGCACGTACCAATTCCACAGCCAGAACCCATCTACAAATCTTCATCCACTCACAAGATAGCACTCCAATCAGTACACGCACACAAACTTTATACACATACACGTAGTGGAGCATACGGGTTGAATCCCTCTCTCTCTTCTCTCTCCTTCTACTCTCGCTCTTTCTCTGCACCATACATGCATACATGCATCTCGCCCCTGGAGCCGGCGCGCTTCCGGGCAACATCTCCATCCCGACGAGCTGTCCTGAAGACGGTGGTGTCGAGGCGCCGGCGTGCAGCCGTGGCCCCCTCTTCTCCACCTCACCCGGCGTCAAGATGATGACGCGAGACGGCCACTTTCTTCATCTCCATGGCGCTGAGGCGGCGGCGTCGGGGCTGCCGGCGTGCAGCCCGGCGCTCTCTCTCCACGACGCCGAAGACGACGGCGATGAGCTGCCGGCGTGCAGCCCGGCACTCTCTCTCTCCATGGCGCTGAAGACGGCGGCGTTGGGCTGCCGGCGTGCAGCCCGGCACTCTCTCCCTCCACGGCGCCGAAGACGGCGGTGTTGGGCTGCCGGCGTGTAGCCCGGCACTCTCTCCCTCCACGGCGCCGAAGACGGCGGCGTTGGGCTGCCGGCGTGCAGCCCGGTGCTCTCTCTCTCCATGGCGCTAAAGACGACGGCGATGAGCTGTCGGCGTGCAGCCCGGCGCTCTCCCTCTCCATGGCGCCCAAGACGACGTCAGGGCAGCCGGCATGCAGCGGCGCCAAGACGGCGATGTCCTTCTCCAGGACACCCCAAGCCAGGACGGCGATGTCGGGGCAGTCGGCGTGCAGCAGCGCCAAGACGGCGATGTCGGGGCTGCTGGCGTGCAGCCCGGCACCTTCTCTAGGACACCCCAAGACGGCGACATCTCTATCCCGGCGAGCCATTCCGAAGCCAATGGTGTCGGGGTGCCAGCGTGCAGGCCCGACCCTCTCTCCACTTAACCTGAGCGGCGCCGATGGTGGAGAGGATCCCGAAGTGCAGCCTGGTACCAAGACGGCGGTCTCAAAGGCGAACGGCGGCTGCCTTCTTCGTCTTGACGGCGCCATCTCCATCAACACTAGACGGCCTCGAGCACGCTCGGCCGCTGGCGTGCGGCCTGGCGCCATCTCCATCTCCTTCGCTGCCAAGACGACGGCTTCGAGGACGCATGGCCTCTGACGGGCAGCCCGGCGCCAAGACGAAGGCCTCGAACGGCGGCCGCCTCCTTCATCTAGGCGACGCGAGCTGTGCCGGAGACGATGTCGGGGCTGCCGGCGTGCAAGCCTGGTGCCATCTCCACTGCGATGAGCTGCGCCCAAGACGACGGCTGCAAAGGCGTCGTCTGCAAAGGCGCACGGCGGCCGGCGCAAGACAGCGCCGTCTCCATCTCTACGACCAATAGCCGACAGTGTCAAGGCAGCCGGCGTGCAGCAGTGCCATCTCTGACTATACACCAACCGGCGACAGCCGAGCGTGAGGCGTACATAGCGGGGAGTCGACGAGCAAGAAGAGACAAGAGCCTGAAACATATATGTGCGGGGCTGATAGCTATGCACGTGTATGGTTAGCCAAAGTCATCAAACATACGAGATGTACTAGGCCATGCATGCTCATGCGTGAGAGACGGACGTGTTCGGACTCAGGCAAGACGTACAGGTTCAGGCCAGCTCTTGACGTACAGGCTCTACCGGGCGTCTGACGTACAGAAGTGCCTCGGAGCACAAACGCTGCTCAGCGTGCTGCCCGACTTACAAGACAATTTGCGGGACACTGGACTCGCGAGTCGGAGGGCTTCTTCAAAATTCCTTCACCATCACTCCGTAACTCCGGGAGACGACGCTCTTGTCTAGGACGATAGTCGTGAACTCGGCGTCGGACCGAGACTAGGCATCGAACACACCGGCTGCGCCGACTTATGCGTGCGTCGATTTCACACCGACGCTGATCTCCATCGACTCTTACTCTCGCGAGACATATCCCTTGCGCACCCTGACAAGGCTGCTGGTCGTCGAGAAGTTCCGGCTGAGTGGACCCATGCTACTTCAACTTCAACTACATTGACGCCGTCAAGACCGACGAGGCACGACGGCGAGGGCGGGCGTGGCCGGAGCAAATGCCATGCTACTCGCGGCGCGTGTACCGACGAGGACACGGGCTCTGCTGCCGCCCACACACACACCACCACCACATCATGCATGGAGAATGCGAAGCAAAGACAAATAAGACGACCACACGGCTTAATCGGAGGTGTCTCGCGGCGTAACCCGCGGAAGTAATTAACCGGCTGCCTTCCGAGGCCCTGGGAACCAGGAGATCGCAATCGCCATAGTCAGATTGGCCGCACAAGCAGGTCACGGAGCGCAATGTATTAGGGATCTTGTACTTTGTTTCTCCAAGAGAGATTAATGAAATGCATCTTCCCTACCTTTCTTTTGTGTACTACGGTACACTGGCACGTCCGCACTTCTTTTTCTTTACTCCGGCGCATGAGAAAAACACGCTACTATATTCTTCCTCAAAGTAGCACCCTTCTACTCTCTAGACGTTTTTCTCGTGTCAAACACCTGTGATGGCTCGCATGGATATGAAAGAAATGCGTGCAAGCATCCCCTCACGGAGCCAAAGGATTCACGATCTCTGCCTGGCCAACGTCCTTCCCAAGGAGGCCAGTCCCAACAACTTCTTCTTTAAGAGGCATCTAAGTCCCAACAACCTTGGCCCCTTGTCTTCCTTCTATGAAAAAGATAAACCTCCCAGGATGTATCCTTGGAAAACAAAGGCAGCTTGACCTGCACATGCAGCTACGCCTATTACTAGTGGGCCACGATTGGAGAAAGCCCGGGTCAAAAGCTAAGCGCAATATTAACCTCAAGTAATAGTCCATAGAAAAATTTGTATCATCCATGTTTGCTACCTTTGAAATCGATAGGAAATAATTGTAGCACCATGTTTATCAATTTCTTGTCGTTACCCTGAATCTTCTATTCGTAAAACATGAAATCATGAAATCGTTAGAAAAATGAATCAGCTCAATTCTAGACAGTCATATAAATCAATTACATTAAATTTGAAAACTATGAGTACAAATTACCTAGCCCCTGCAGAGCAGGATGCAGTTCTGGGAGGGCCAGCCAGCGGCGAGTAGGCAGGGAGAGGGGTGGCGCCGCGGCGGAGAAAATGGTCTCCAGGCTTTCGGTGCGTCCTAGGAGCGTGCGGACCGAGGCGGCAAGCCCGTAGGCCGGAAACGGTGGAGTAGGGTGGGCGCATGGTGGTGTGTGCTTCCCGCCACAGTGATCGAGGATAAAAAAGCAAAGCCTAAGAAGCATCTAGCTTGCCACCGAAGACGACTAGACTAAGACAGCCGGAGCTCCACGACAATGCCTCCCAGAAGGTAGCGACGCAACTAGCACCGCCGCCACCGCCGAGACCACAAGGGTCTAGGGTTTTCACCCAGAGCCCTAATATGGTGATAGTAGCCACAAGAACGCCCCCAAGAGGGTCACGACACCCACAGGCGTCGCCGTTGTCAGCGCCGAAGCGCTGGGCTTTTGCCTGGAAAAACTCTCACCATATTCGGTATCTCAACCCACCATCAATCCTCTAGCAGCATACATGTATTATGCTAGTAGTTAAAATAGATAAGATGCAGATTGAATAATGCCTTTCATACTTTCCATTCATATTTTTATTATTGAATGCGAATATGGATGTAGGAAAATACGAGTTTGAGAAGATCTTAATATTTTAGCGATGAGAGAAGTTCTAAAAACCGGGGAATGGTGGCTTTGGAAAAAAATTGCTACACTATGATCCACCGTTAATCTTTGCCCATGAAGTCCTAAAAAGGCTGTGCCCAAAATAGAATGTATTATTTAATGGAACTTGTACATAGATACATCCTTATGTATCCACCAAAATAAATAGGATTTTATAAAACTTTTAAATGACATTTATATATTTTGTATCGCTCCGGGTTCCCCTCTTCCTTACACCTATTGCGACATGGGGCTTGAACTACTAACTTGGCTAACGTAACTCTTTTTGGATACAAATAGATCAACTTTCACATCCATATTTGCTTCAACATCTAAGGCATATTTGTATTTTTTTTAGTATAAAGTTGGTTGGGGCAATTGCCAAATCAATTTCTGCTGTTCTTAGGTTGTGTATGTTGACACCAAGCTCGGGTGATCCTTTGATTTTTTAAATTCGAAAATCATATGTATAAGTTTCAAAAGGATTTGATTTTTTTTTTGGATGTAGTCAATGAGTTATCTTGTAAGAATGCAAAATCGCAACCATAAACTCTTTTATGCTACTAAAAAAGGACAAAATATGGTAAACTTTGGAGTTCTGAAATAATTTATTATTTTTGTATAGGTTGTAATACATACTGTTTCAATTTAGGATTTTGCATGTTTTTTTTGGATACATCGTTGATTACTTGGTTTTCACAATTTTTCAAAAATTACAAACATGATTATTAACAATAAAGTATAACTGATAAACTGAAACGGGACGAATCTATAACATACTTTTCGAGACCGAGGGGGTACCATTGTTGGATATTTTAGACTGCGCGCCCCAGTACCCCACGTTCCACTCTCAGCAGTCAGCTATTCTCCTTCACTTGCCGGTTTTGCAGACTCAAACGGTCGCAAACCTTGACTAAACTGTAGACAAGTGAGTACGTAATCGTCAACACGTGCGTATTCGCCCGGTCACGCTGATCTTATCTGTAGGAGCCAAATACCTTGACGCACTTGTAGCCGTCAAATTCGACAGCACGTGCACCAACGAAAATGTCTGCACGTGTCTCCATTTGGGACCGACGTCTACAAATACTGGCATTTGCGACCACCACACCACCTATATAACTCAGCGTGCAGCAGGATATACATACACAGCTCGAACTCGTCGCAAGACAGACAAAGTAACTAGCGCAGACGTACCATGGCATCCTCCGCTAGAGCTGCCCGTTTCGTGGTGCTCCTGCTGTTCGTCGTCTCGGCGGTGATCATGAGCAGCCCCGCCTGCCACGGAGGCCGAGTCGGAGTCGGTTCGTGCTTACTAACTGTTCATTCCATTCTCATTCTCATTCTCATCCTCTTCGTTACCCCCGTTTACTCCGAGAAACAAGATTCTCCGAAAAGCAATCTTCAAATTTCTGAACTTGATTATTATATCTGATCCTGTGGATTTTTGTTTTGCGTTTTTCTTAATTTCCAGGACCAGGAGGTCATTCACCATGGTTAAAACCCAACCCTGCTGTGGAGTCATCGACCGATGTTTTCCCCCGTCCAATATGCCGCCGACAGGGATGCCCCGTGCTGCCACCGAGTGGCGCGCCTCCACCACCTTCCACGAACAATTGAAGGGTCGGACAGCCTTCATGATGGATGCATCCACGACCTTACTGAACGGACAGTAATATCTTCTCGTGTAGTAGTACTTCCGTTTCATTTAGTAGTAATACACTGAATAAAACATCAAGTCTGGCCCAGATGTGAATGTTTGTGTAAACGTGGAATAATAAAGATGGACACAGTAAGTCAGCACACTGTGTTTATGTGTTTATGTTTGCTGCCTAGTACTGTGTTTATGTTTTCCAGCCTCTCTTCGATAAGATTGCTGGAAAGCTTCCTGGTTGGTACGGGAAAAACATTGCGCGCCCTGGAAGAGTCGCTCTGGCTAAATCGGTGCTGATGGCCACTGCGATTTATCACTCCACCGCCATCACTCTTACGAATTGGGCTCGCAAGCAGATAAACAAGATTGTCAGGAACTTCGTCTAGGCCGGTGACGAAGGAGAGCATGCCGCGCAGGGGAAAGCACTTGTCAACTGGATGACGGTTTGCAGGCCGAAAGCTTTGGGAGGCCTTGGAATGCCGGACCTTGCTCGCACCGGAAGGGCACTGAGACTGCGATGGCCTTGGTTACAATGGACCGACCCAACGCGCACCTGGGTTGGATCGAGACTTCCCTGCAGCACGGCCGACATGGACCTTTTCCGGACCTGCACGAAAATAACAATTGGGAATGGTGAAACCGCCTCCTTCTGGCACGACAACTGGAGTGGTCTTGGGCCGCTAAAGCAGTGGGCACCCGACCTTTTCAGCATCGCCACTAGGAAAAGAAGATCTGTTTCAAAAGAGTTCACCCATGGAAACTGGATCCGCTCGGTTGCCAGCCTTCATACCCCTATCCAGCTATCCCAATACTTGGAGGTTTGGGACATCATCCAGGACACTCAGCTTGACCCCCTGCAACCGGACACCATCAGATGGACCTTAACTGCCGATGGAGCATACACCGCCAGCTCAGCCTACCACGCCCAATTCAATGGATGCTTTTCCAAATTCAAAGCTCAAAAAATCTGGTCGGCACATGCCGAACCAAAATGCAAACTTTTCTTCTGGCTGGCCCTCCACGGAAAGCTGCTCACTGTGGATATGCTGGCAATCAGAGGATGGCCTAATGATCCAACCTGTCAGCTCTGCGGCTCGACACCGGAAACTGCCACCCACCTTTGCAAAGACTGTCCCTTCACTACAGCGGTATGAAACACATCGCAACTGTGGGGCAACGATACTACAAGAAGCGATGGCCAATCTTTCCCCTCCATTTCTGATTGGTGGGACGACTTGATCGCAGGAAAGGTGACTTCTGAGCAAAACAGGCTCAATGGACGCTTTCTATACGTGATGTGGAACGCTTGGAAAGAACGCAACAGACGAATCTTCACGGGTCAACGCATGACATACATTGAGGTCGCCTCAATCGCTAGAGACAGACATTCTTCAAAGAACGAGCGCTTATGCCGTGCATGGGCCGGCTATCCCAGCCGAGCCAGATTAACTGGTTTTTTTAGGTTTTCGGGTGGTTTTCCTAGGCATGTTTACACCTTAAACCAAACATGCTTTTCTGTACCATGACCGTTTAATTCCCCCTTCTAATAGAAAAGGCAGAGCTCCTGCCGATTGCGCCAAAAAAAAATGTTAGCTGCCTAGTAGTACATTCAGGTATCTCCTGGTGCTATTCTACTCTAGCCAAGACAGGCAGGCACATGCCTGCAACTGCAGTTAAGCTTGGAACTGAACGGCAAATTAAGTCGCATGTACCCAAGCAGAAGCCTAGTTAGGCGATTAGCTTGCTTCGTTACAGTACGGTCGTCCTATCAAGTAGGGACGTGGGCATGAGAGAATAATGCATGTGCCACAAAATTAGCTGCGATAGATGAGATTCTTCTTTTTGAACGGATAAGGCCCTGAAGGGCACGAAGGTTTCATTTCATCGGCAGTTGATGAACATTTACAAAAAGGCCCTGAGAGAAAACGCAAATTACAACAAGGACCTGAACTTTACACAAAGTACCCTAACATGGATCGCAAAAAAGCGATGGAGTTCATGGACACTGGCAACGAGAGACTACCAGACGGAGCTACTGCTGCTGAGACCGGGGACAAAACCACTTGGCTGAGCGGCAGCTTGAGTGGGCACGTTGTGGTCGAAGAAGAACCTCTCGTGGAGGTAGACAAAACACCAACATACACCACTAACGAGCATGGCAGGGCTACACTTCTGACCAGAGATAGCAGCGGTGGACAACTGTCGCTTGGGAACCACCACGGGGAGGAGAAACTCCAGAAGCTCCCAACACATCATGAGGGGACGAGCAACTTGTAGATGCTCCCATCCCCCCTTGACACCATGGCCGATCAAGTGGAAAAAGAGCACTCAAAGGCCACCCGAACAGCGATGTTGATGCCTCCTTCTCGATCTGCACAGCAACAACACGGCAACATCCTCCCCCCGTCTCCACGGATTTTGGGGGCCCTAGGGCAAAACGACGCCAAGGGACCCTTATTTAAAGTGGCAGAGCTTTCCTTGGGTCAGTGGGGAGGGAGGGAGGGGGGCAAAGGCCCCCTACTCTAGAAAACACCTTAAAGCTATATGTCTTAATATTTATGCTAAACAAATTTAGCTCATACTCTAGAAAACACCTTAATATTTGTGCTAAACAAATTTGCCCCTACTCTATAAAACACCTTAAAGATATATATCTATAATATTTATGCTAAATTTTAAAGATTAATCAATTATTATGCATGATTAGTGTTCTTGGGCCTCTCAAAAATTCCAGTCAAACTCTGTCACTTGTTAACACACGAAAGACATAAAAAACATTAGTATTCCGAGAAATATTATTGCAATGCAATAGAAAATTAAATGATTCATATATTTGATAGCTCAGTTGATAGCTCAGTTGTCTTTAAAATCTTGATGAAGACATTGAAATTCCTATTGATCGAGCAAATTATATTTCATGATACTTATTTCTATCAATCTCTTCTTGTGTACATATGACTATGCAAAAAATGAGTAGAAACTTAGATATATTACACTGAATTAATAAGAGGATGGAATATTCTTGAAACATGTTGATGGGAACAAGTAAAACAATTGGGAGTAAGAGAAGAGATGCTTGTGGAATGGTACAGTTATGTGATTGCATCGTTAGTCTATAGTAATGAATATATTCACAACCCTGTAAAGGTAAGTGATGTCGGTTTTGTTATGCACACTTTGAAACGCCAAACAAATCGTGGCATCAAGAAAAATATAAAGAATTGTTGATGCATTTTTTCGGGAAATATGATTTAGAGTAGAGCCATGGTAGGATATAGCTTGGATCATCTAAGTTCTCTAAAATGATTCTACACTATTAGAGCTCAAAAGTAGACTAATGTAGAAATACAAAAAGTCTTGGAGGGGACCCTGGGCTAGCGCCCCTCTGCCCCGCCCTATGGGTTGGCCCTGCCAGCAGGAGCAACACATCGATGAGCTTGTAGATCAAGAGCAGGGCAAGAACCTAGAACTTATTTAAGGGGCTCCAGCACATGGCCTCCTCCACAACAATCTCCCAATGAAGGAGCTCACAAGAAGATAGCCTGATTGACTCTCCGATGTCGTGCAGAAGCTCCAAGTGGAAGGATCCCACTAGGCGACGATCTTGAGGTGACCAAACGTCACACACATCTCCTCCCTCACCACCATGGTCGGCCGAGGATAAGGACATCAACCACCGGAACAAGCTTGCCTTAGCAGGGGACTTATTGAAGGAATCGCCGCCGGTACCCATCTCCAGCACCACCACAAGGACAATGATGGAAGGGCGCCTCAGCAGCCGCCGGATATGGCCCAGGGACCACGACGGATACCTTATGGAATAAAGCTGACTACTGGCACAAGGCCGCGACATAGTATATACACTAGAATCGCCGGTGCATCTCCTCATCTTCCCTCGACCGACATCGCCGGCAATTTCCACCTCGGATCGGCCCGGTTCTCTCGAGAAAGCTCTGGAGTACTGTAGCAGGGCATAGAGGGTGGGGGACGTATCTTGATAGATGAGGGTTTGATCCGATGAATCTTCTCTACTCCCTTTAAATCATTTTATTTTATCACCATCTATAGCGATTAATAATTATGTTTATTGAAACATCGTGTTACTAAGGGAGAAGTACGGCTTGAAGAAGAAATTAGTCTTTTATTAATTTCTAAGAGATCATCTCATAAGTAAGGGAAGATAACCTTCTATTTATTCATTATCTCTTCCATCTAAGGAAAATCCAGTTTAACAACTTGAAGGGATGACTAACATTGCCTTATTGTACATGCTCTAACCAAAATTTAGCTAAAAACCTATAAAATAGGCTTAACATGTACTATAACATTCTCATTTTCTAAAATCTAAACAAAACATCATATTAGTTGATAACAATTTACATGAGTAAAATTCAAATCAATATCTAAGTTCACATTATTTTCAGGATGTTATAATAACTTTCAAATATATATTTTGCTAAGATGTACTAGTATGTGCACCAAAACATGTATTTTTTTATTTCTTTGGCACAAAATCCCAATAGAGATTGAACTAACTTTACAAATTCCGAGTCTAGGCATCATTAGAACCAAAATAGCCTTTTCTCAATGTGTGTAGCTTTCCAAGTCTAGAACCGAGATACAACACAACTGGTTGGTCGGATGCTCGATCTAGGTGAAGGGTTCGTAGCATAGAAACAAAAAATTCGTATGATATGAATGCCAAAAACGCCAATCTACTAGATGCTAGTAACGAGTAATAGGTCATCCTGAAAAACTTACCCTCAAAGATCGAAAGCTTTTAGCGAAATTTGATCGAAAGCTCTGTCATTTGGATAGAAAAATCCCACTCTTGATTCATGAGCCTCAACTAATATTTTCAGAGTACCCAACAACACCTTTATATTCACCATGTTACGGTGTGATGTTTGATGCCATCTAAACACTCCTTCGGAATTAGTGATTGACATGATCTCATGGTCTGAGGATTATGGTTACTTCGTATGTGTTTGATATAGTGATGTAAACTGAATGACTAGATCGTATTGCTATACATACTTTGGGTGTATCTTCATCACATCATTCTAACGACATGATCTCGTTATTAACAACATCCAATGTTCATGATCAGAAAACCTTGATAATTGGTTAATCAACACGTTAGTTAAATGAGAGGCATTACTAGGATCTCTTGTTTATACTATAATTTTAGCATGAGAAATAAACATGTATCATAAACATGGAATAAGATAATAACCATTTTATTATTGCCTCTCGTGCATATTCCCTTCACTAGGATGGTACAACATGATCTCGTATGCTTAAGGTGGTAGGGGCCTTTGTGTCAACGACATTGTTTGTCTTTCCTGGCCAGCTAAACATGTGTGTTCTTATGTTTGACTTAACACTAGAAAAGTGGCAAAGGTTGTGGAGGTGTTGACGAATGTGGTGCTAGAGAGTGGTTCATAGACGCGTGTAAGCCTACAAGGGCTCAAGAGGGGCATCATTGTCTTTCTACAGACCTCTGTGTATGATGGTTCCTACTTTATCTGCCATCTTCTCTTTCCGCTGCTTCAACACACGTGGGGTGCGGCGAAGGGTGGGTTAAAAGTATCTAGCCTAAATCCTTTTGGGTGGTGCTAGTGTTAGCAACAACAACAAAAACCTCGAGCATTGTTCTCCTCCTTGTAGGCATGCTATGTGGTGCACACTAACCTGCCTTCTATCTCATGGTGAAAATTGCAATATAATTTTGAATCTGATGACGCTTCAGCATCGTTCACACCTTGGCGGTGCCATCTTTTGAACACTTTTCTTTCATCCATTTATTGGTTATACACTACTCATGAACATTTCATATGGTACTTTCTCTCAAGAAGTAGTCCGTCATATTCTTGGTTTGAGTAGGGGCGCTAACCGGAGAAGTCCTTGATCTTCACTAGTTTTAAGGGGACCTTAAGTTACCGTCATCCTCCTTTATTCTGAAGCAAGATGCATACTAATTTCTACGAGGCCCGGGCACCTTAGGGGTGGCATCTCGAAACAGAGTTATACTAACTACCCCGAGAGCTTCGAGGGGTCCATTTTCCACTTATTGCGAGCCCTAGTGAACATCTGATTGTCTTTCCTTTTATTTTTTTCACTTTTTATTTTTATTTTATCTTTCGGTTTCTCTCTCACTTTCCTATTGTTTCATGTTTCTTTTCTGATAATTGTTCTTTATATTCTCACTTTTCTTTTTTTTCTTTTTTATTTACTTACTTTTGATTTTTATTTTTGGAGGTAAATGCATGAATTGTTTTTGAGTTACATAGACACATATCATCTAACATGTTGACATATTAAAAAACATGATTTGAACATTTAATTGCACCTATAAGAACAATTTCTTTACTGATGAACATTTCTCTTTATAAGCACAAACATTTACTTTTATGTAAGTGAAATTCAACCTATAATAATTATAATATTGTGCCACATGGATATTTTCTTTAGATGAGCAAGATTTTTTTCTAAGATACATGAAAATTTAATTTTTTTATTATGTGTACTTTTTTTTGTAATGCACAAACATTTCCCCTATTTATTAGACATTACATAGTTCCATGTATCTCGACCACGCAATACTTTGAAGTAAAACTCTCCTTGTTTTCTCTAATCGTAGAGTACAGGCCATAGTTTTGAGTGACAATGTGCCGCAACACCAGCGAGCGGACATCTTCTTGCGTCAGAAGACCACCACCAGAGACCTGGTTGGGTTACCTGGCCGTCGTCGTGGTGGCTTTGTTGGGTCGTCGTCTAGCTGATCTGGTTCACCAGTGGCTGTTTATTGTATGGGAAGCCTTGACTATTTTTTGATATAGTAGAAGCGGGTTGAAGCGAGAATTCCAGAAATTCATCCCCGACAGAGATCGAACTCTGGTCGTTAGGATGCGCCAACTGCGATCCAAGCACTAGGATATTGCCCCGTTCTCACTATGATCCCCATATAGACGGTTACTCTAAACATCATCCTTGGGTAAAAGTATATGAAAATTGAGGGGGCCATAGGTTTTGCCCCATGAGGATGGATGTATATAAATACGGCCATCCGCCCATCAGGATATGCACAGCTCAAACTCGTCACAACTGCGAGGATAGTAAGCATTAAGCCAGCTAAACTGAAATCGGATGACTAATGCCTTGCCTGGTGACCCCTGCTCCCCCAGCAATGGAAGGATATGTTGCTCAGCCTTGATGCACACCTCTCCACCAGACGCGCTATACAGCCGCACGCTAAAATTTGGAAAAAGTTGCCTCTAGCAGGCGCGCTAAATTGCAGCGTGCACAAATAATTTTTCTAAAGAAACTAACATTCAGGAGATCTGAAAAATACATAAAAACATCATACGATAGAACAGGAAATATACTATATTTTATTTGCTACTAATCCTCTCAGTCGGAATCGGACGAGGACGGTGTCGTGTCGGACACCGGCATGGACGACAGCTCATCCAACCAACGGGGATCGTCGTCGTCGATGGTCTGCAGGCCGGTCCGCTGTGCGTCGATGAATGCTTGAATCTCGAGGCGGTCCTCGTGCTTCGCTGCCCTCAGCGCCGCCTTTGTCGCCGCCTGCTCGGCGTCGTGCTTGCGCTGCGCCTCGACGTCACCGGGGAAGCGGCGGCACCACTCATTAAAGTTCATTCCTCGCGGACTAAGAAACCGTAGTCGCAAGCAAAGTGCATGTACCAATTAAGTTTACCATGGGCTTCCTTTTTTCCCTTTCCCCATAGGGGCATTTTGGGCTATTCATGTAATATATTTTTTGCCCTTATGTTTCCTCCCCACTAATTGTATTGGTGGTAATTTATACAATAATCTCGGCCTATAAAAGATATTTTATGAGTCATTTGTGACTCGTCTCTCTAATGTATGAAGATAGAGCTTTCACTCAAAAGTGAGGCATGAGTCTTCTTTGAGACTATCCGCTCCGAATGAACTTTCTTCCGAGCTAGCTCGAAAGTGGGCGTCCGAGAAAATCTTTCCTTGTGATAACTTATGGCCTAGCACCTCCAAGGCCATTCATGGACTTTCCTCGCAACGATGTTATGTATCACTCGTCAATAGTCAAGGCTAAACCTTGCTAAAAACATCATTGTCCCATTCTCACGAATATACCTTGACACGTCCCTTGTCTCTATCAACATCGCGTCCTCTGTGTTGCCCCTCGCGGCAACGACGGAGGAACCCTACCCACCGCCGCTAGAAGCCATCCCTCCCTCCCCGATCTTGTCACCGCCGGTGGGGCCGCCAGCAAAGTCCAAACATGCCCTAGGAAGGTGGCGGTGGGGCAATTTATCCTCTTGAAGGCGATGCGGCACAGGGTCATGGCTGTATGGAGTGGGGGCGTCGATTGGATTGGCGACCGAAGGTGGTGGATGGTGGCGGGTGCTCAAGTGGAGCACGCGGTGTCATGGTGACTGCGGAGACGCGAAGGAGATCGATGCTGGAGGCGAGGAGTACATGCAGCGGGCGGTCGTCCTCTTCCCTCTCCCCTTTGTCTTGTTGCTTTCGGCCGTGGTGTTGTGGTCTTTTCTATCGATGGAGTGCTGGAAGTCGTGGAGTCCCAAGTCATGTTCTGCTCTATCGGCCTGGCCTACGGGCATCCGGTGTGGGGGTCGATATGGCTGGTCCCGATGGGAATCAGCCAGCAGCGTGGATCCTACTGGCTTGGACTAAATAAAGGTGGCATTGCTCTAGTGCTCTTTGTGTGCCAAGTCGCCAATCTACATCACGTCTTCCTCCTTGATCTGTACACCAGTGTGTTTCGGTCTTCCTTTCGAAGATCTTCGATGATTGGTGTTGGTGCTACTGATATATAGATCATAATCGATCCGGTTTTGCACGCCCTCATCTTCAACCAGTGTGGCTTTACGAAGGGCATGGTGTGACGCTTCGCTTTCTTATCGGTGCCATGTGACATGTCCAACTATGGATTTCCATGAAATTTATAGAGGTGGAGAAATACATGGTGGCTGTGATCGGAGATTTGTAATGACAGAGAGGTGTATTGGGTGAGTTAAAGACCTTGTTGCATAGGTTCTTCCTATGTGTCGAGTGTTTGTTGGCTTGGAGTAGTGGTCTTGGCAAGAGGGGCTGGTAGAACAGGTGGACTACAACTTTAATTTGTTGGTGCTCCTTGAGTACCGAGTCACAATTTATAGGGTAAAAACCCAAGGTCTGGCATTGGTTGTTATCTAGGAATGGTCTTGCTAAAGACATTGTTTTGTAATATCGAACTTTCTCTAGAGTGAAAATCCAAGATCTTCGATCAGGCGACGACAACGCTTGTGCATTGTTTTCTTCTTGAAGGCGTTGCTTTTTGTAGAATCCCTTTTGTAATTTGGGTGTTGTCTTAGGTGGTGCTTAGAGTGATGTTGTTGCGAGTGTTTCATTACTGCGACGAGATCTTTTTTCTTTTCTTTTTTTCTTCGCTGTGTGTATCCTAAATGTAAGGGGTATCTTCACAATATAAATATATTTCCTTTATTGAGAAAAAATCATCGATGAGTTACATTGCTTCGTATACGTCCATCATTATAATTGTGAACTACGATGCTCACTGGTATCGCCCATACATATGTTGCCCAACAAGAATTCATAATTATTACTCTCTGTCCTAATATGTAAGGCTTCTAAGATTAGTCAAAAGTCAATATTTTGTTAGTTTGACCAAGTTTATACAAGAAATATAAATATCTACAATACTAAACTTGGTATCAATACATTCACCATAAAATATATTTTCTCAGTGTATACATTAAATATTGTAGATGTAATGTTTTTTCCTTAATATTTGGTCAAAGTTAATAGGATTTGACTTTTCACTAATCTTAGACGTCTTACATTTTATCGAAAAGCTCTCATTTAAACGTTGGTTTTGATAACAGTGAAGAAAGCTCGTCCAAAAGACCTACGTGGAACCAACGATTAAAAAACAAATATCAAGGCAATTAGACGAGGGTGCATTGGTAAACGGCTCTTCGTAGCTTGTACGACTTTTGAACTCTATTAGTAGCGCTCTCAGGTACAGGATTTTGGGACGGAGAAAGTACCTTTTTTTTGAAACGAGAGTTGGATATTTTCATCGTTGGCGAGACGACCGGAGAGGCGGAGACCGGGAAGTCGTCGGCGTCACTTTGTTGCTACGATTCTCCTGCGGCTCCCTACGATTGTGGGTGCAGTGATGTGGTGCCTCGGGAAGACACCAACAAAGAGACGGAGGTCAAGATCTTCTTCATGAATTCAATAACCTGAAGATCGCCGAGAGGAAACGCCAAGACCTCTAGGGTCGTTGTCCCGTGGAAATCTGAACCGATGAACGAAGATGTACCCGGAGGATTCCAAGTAGACACGCAATGTCGCCTTCATGGAACCGAAGACACGGTGCCCCAAGATCGCCTTCCTGGATTCGATGGCTGAAACCCTGAAGACCCCAATTCCAAAGACCGATCCCCAAACCCCTTCGAGCCCCCAACATCTTCGATCCGAGATGTGTGATCCCCTTTTCCGAGACCCCTATATTTTACAATACATGATATCCACTTGTTGCATATTAAATTGCTCATGCTCGCATACATATTCATTTGTTTGGGGGTATTTAGTCAATTCACCTTATAATTAAATATGGAGCGCATTTGCGGGCTATACTTGTATTATACCGCCTCCAATTAAATTTGCTTAGCGAACCGATGCCATATTTTGCCTTGTTAATACAACATTTAAACTGCAGGGTAACTAAACAACATGAACCATCTAATTAATTGTTGGGACCCTGGTTCCGCTTAATATTGGCTAATTGCACCGCATCTTGCCATGCCATGCATCATATCATGAACATGCCCGATCTTCTGCCATAGTATTAAATAGTGCATCCGGTGTTTCTTTTAGTGCTTTGGTTCTTCGCGGATTAGGCCGTTGAGTTGATGCAAGTATCGACAAGTTCTTCGGATAATGTATCTCTGGCTATGTTTCCCAGGCGATCATTCTCCCCCTTTCTACCTATTTTGTGTTTATAGTCTTTATTTCCTCCTTTTGATCTATTGCTATCCTTGTTGCGATGCTTTAGTTTCCGTGCACCATTTATATTCCTTGCTGCCTCTATATTGCCTTGGACACATCCTATTGCCTATTGTTTGATAGATAGTTGACCTTGCGAGTCGTAGTTGCTTGCTCAGGTGCTGCTTCGCGTCGTTGTTGTTCCATCGTTGTTAGAAGGTTGGCACATGCTTAATGGTGGAGATGATCATGACTTTAATTTCAACTGATAATTAAAATGCTGGGAATAGATATAACTAATGCAGAGGCACCGGTGGGCAATAGATAATATTTGGTTCTTCCACGCTCACTTGTGTCCTGTAGGCCCCGAGTACTTGATACCTGCTCCTTGACTATTCGCACTATCCACATACGGGAGACTCTATGAATCCCCCTTTGCCTGAGCTTGATTCACACTTTATTTCTTGGGGCCACAAACTGGTTTGGGGCTTTAATACTATCCTGTACTTATGCCATGATTTACTGCTTTATTTACGATTGTGCGTGGAGCACCTGTACTGTTTTGGATCGTGCCATGTTTTTGCGGTATCGACAAGCCCAGTCACACTTTCGGGTTCCCAGTCGTTTACAACCATCGTCACAAACCCTGGGTCTGTTCCGGAGCCGGCCAACTTCGTTGCGGGTAGCTTAGTGGGGTGGCCCCCTGAAATGATTTATGAATCCTGTGAATGCTACGTCATGAGGCCTCGTTGCTTTTTATTTGGTTCTTGCCGAGGTTGATCGTGTGTGTGTTGCTATTTGTGCACCCCTGCAGGGTAAATCTTTATGAAAGCCGTGTCCACGGTTATGGACGACTTGGATCACAGTATCTCGATCATAGACAACTATAACTAAAGTAGTGCTATAAATTTGACTTTGACATGTCTAGTAATCAGTTTTCACTACAACGGAATGAGTAAATAAAAGTGCCAACAACTGCTGGATTTGGGATGTCCTATGCTAATTGTATCTGACTAGTAAGTATTGCAACTACAATGAAATGATTAATAAAACTGCCAACTGTGTGAGTTCGTCGGGTGACTTCTCGTTTGGTCTCGAGGGGGAAATACCAGGATGGGTATGATTGGTGTTAGCATCAGGTTGGTTCTGAATAGGTCTTTCTTATCCCTCTCTAATAGTCGTCAGTTGTACCGAGTCTCTATAGGTTGTTTAGTGCATGCTTTGCTGCCGCTTCAGTCCACCATACCTATGTAGGCGAGAGCCGCCGAATTCTAGCCTCGCCGTGTACTGGCCTCAGTACTGACCGCTCCCTTTTTCCTTTGCCCTTTGTCGGCACCCCTTTTGTTTTAGCAGGTATGAGATCGACGTCGTTAGCAAGATTACTCTTCCGGCTTGGCCTGGGCAGGGTTATGGACGCCATTGGTTATTCTTCAGGGCTCTTAGCCCAATTTGCTTCTTATCCGTACTCGGATGCTGTATCGTTTTCAACGTGATTTGGATCTTTGCATTGTATATATGTATTCTTGACTCATGGAGTCGTGTTGTATATATATCTGTTCTGTGGGTTCTATCGTGAACTATTGTGTAATGGTATTACTTCGTTTTCCACCCGCACGCAAGTGCCTGGTGGGCGTCCTTGAATCGTTTCTATGCGGGTTTGGCGGGAAGCGCTAAAATCTGCATAGGGTCGATTCGAGGGTGTTACAGGAGAGCTCTCCCAAGTATGCACCGAGTTCTTCCTCGGTGAGTGACCATCCTACCCTGGTATCAACGTTAAACAAAACAGGTGCAGGCAAAAGATCAACTCGCTCGGACTTACTCCTTCTCCATCCAGCCTTGAGAAAGGTTATTTCGTAAGACAAATCACTCAAATTAGCCCAAGAAGAAACAAATTTATGCTATATCATGGAATTAAGGTCAAGCCTCTCTATGGGAAACTGTAGGTCTAAATGATGAGGCACTACACCATGCAAAGCTAATAAACGAGAGGCGATGAGGCCTCCACAAATTCCACCTTTCTCGCGGTCAAGATGGAAAGCTATCAAGGCACCCAAATTATAAGTCCTATCTTGTTTTAAAGCAGCTGAGATGAATGCTAGATGATAATTAGAAATATTACTAGTGTTCTCCCTACCAAGAATGCTAGTGGCAAGATAATAAGCAAAATATCTAAGAGCTAGGAGTTGAATGTTCCTTATCTTCCCGCGCTGAGCTACGCGGTCATCGTCATTTGTCACACTTCGATAGAGCTCCAGCAAATCAGCGGGTCGACCTTGGATCTTCTTCACTGTCCCTGTCATGCCTATACCTATAATGCTGCAAAATCTTTCCAATGACATGGTGATAGGCTGATTATAAATTATGAAAGAAATAGTTGACTGATAAGGGGTGTTAGTGAAAATGAAACTCTCAACGAAAGTTTTGGTGAGCACGGCATATTGCTCACTCTTATCTTCCATGTACGTGGTCAGGCTAACCCTCTGAACCAGTCGTAAGAAATCATTGAGGATCCCTGCAGCTTGCAAAAAGGTAAAACAAGGGAAGGTAGATGGGTGAGCATATCCCTCATCTCCTTCATTAGCAAAGCATGGTGCAATAAGATCTTCATTGTATGATGGCCGAAACTGAGAGGCTGATCTTGAAGGCCTTTCCCTCCTAGGTGTGTCCCTCTCAAATATTTCTCGAAAGGTGTGGTTGTTCATCTTTGATATTGTGAAATTTAAACATCCATTATACAAGTGATTGCAAAGTGAATACATAACAAAGGGAACTACTCATAGGGACTTGTGAGAGGCCTAAACATGCATCAAAACAATATCTCTAAGCATTGAACAAGCCTACAAGCTCTCATAACCTGTCACCTATAGCAGCAAAATACTCAAGATATAAACCCCAATCACAAATCTACTTGGACAAGCGGAGGAGTCACATACCGAAGAACAAATGCTCCAAATATCAGCAGCAAAGATGGGCTGAGCAAGGAGATCGAAAAATCAGGGACAAGAACAACAAGAACGCGATTTCGAGCAAAGAGCTAGTGTTTTATCGCGAGAGAGAAGGAAGTGGCAAGTGAGAGAATGAGTGGAGGGCTAGGGGTGGCCCACACCATGGCCAGGCGCGCCCCTGGGATGGCCGCGCCACCAGGTGGTGTGCCTGCCTGGTGGGCCCCCTGGGTCACTCCAGGCACTCCTCTGCCCCTTTTTCACGTAAAAAATTAATATCAATTTTCTGAAATTTTTCGAGACACTTTATTTTTGAGCATTTTTCAGGTATTGAAGAATGATTTTTTGACAGAAAGATGTTTTTGGAATGATGCAATGACAAAACAAAACTAAAACTTCAGAAGTTCTAAGACACTCTAATATGCAAGCAACTAGCAAAAGAAAAGTAAACTAAACGAAAGCAAAAACCTAAAATGGGTAAAAGTAAAAGTAAGCAAAGATAATCATGGTGAAAACATTGTTTTGTTCATTAAAATCCCTTTGTTAACAAGGTTGATCAGGTCTTGTTACCAAAACAATTTTATATGAAACAAAACTTTGCATTCCACTAATGATTATGTTACCTCAACTTTGATAGCAATGGTCCCAATCATAACAATTTCATATTTTTCTCTTGGTATGGGACAATATATTTCTCCAACTTGAATGCCCTCAACATGTTCAATTGAATTCAAACCATAAGTCCTATCAATCTTCTTTGGGAAATAGACAGTATGCTCCTTGTCATTAACATTAAAAGTCACCTTTCCTTGATTACAATTAATAACAGCTCCTGCAGTATTAAGAAAAGGTCTCCCAAGAATAATAGACATATTATCATCTTTAGGCATTTCAAGCACAACAAAATCAGTTAATATCAAGCAATTATGAGCCACTTGAACAGGTACATCCTCACATACACCAATAGGAATAGTAGTAGATTTGTCAGCCATTTGCAAAGATATATCAGTTGGTATTAGTTTTTCCAGTTGAAGTCTCTTATAGAGAGAAAAAGGCATAACACTAACTCCTGCTCCCAAATCACACAAAGCAGTTCTAACATAACTATTTTTAATAGAGCAAGAAATAGTTGGAATCCCTGGGTCTCCAAGTTTCTTTGGAACCTTACCATTAAAGGAATAATTAGCAAGCAAAGTAGAAATTTCTTCATTAGGGATCTTCCTTTTATTCGAGACAATATCCTTCATGTACTTAGAATAAGGAGGCAATTTAATAGCATCAGTCAAAGGAATTTGCAAAAATAAAGGTTGCATCCATGCACAAAACTTGTTATAGTGTTCATCTTCCTTTGACTTGTGTTTTTTATCGGGGAAAGGCATAGGTTTTTGGACCCAAGGCTCTCTGTCACTACCATGTTTCTTAGCAACAAATCTTCTTTAGTGTATTTAGTATTCTTAGTGTGCCTTTCAGGTTCTTCTTCAACTTTTTATTTGTCAAGGGCATCATTTTTCTCATTACCACTTTCCGTTTCAGCATCAGAGACAGATATACTATTAGGATCTTTAGCAGGTTCAGAGGATTCTACAATAGTTTTATGTTTCTTTTTCCTTTTATTAGGAGTAGTACCACTATTTTCAGTTTGTTGAGAATCTTGCTCAATTCTTTTAGGATGCCCCTCAGGATATAAAGGATCCTGGGTGGCAACACCACATCTAGTTCTTATTTCATAGTGAAAGGGTAATTTACCCTATATTGTTTTTGGTTGACAATGATACCGTAGTTAGTGCGGACTAATGCTATCTACCAGTGTCTTGAACAGGTTTTAGTCCGCCCGTATGTTGGAAGATCATCGAAGACCCCCCCCATTTCGATAATGAAGAGAAGTGCCGGAGTTTTACATTTTATATGTTTCTTGAGTATTTAGGAACACCGCACTATTAAGAGGGGTTATCTCGATGAGCTTGCTGGGGATGTTTTTCTAAGCCTTATACACATCCTATACACCCACTTGTTCCATCACCAAAGAGAGGGGAGAAAGAAATCTAAGTTTGATAACATCTCTGCCAAACTCGGTTCTCAGGCCGGTTGAACCGGTTCCTAGACCGGACGGTCCGGTACCAGTTCCGGTCAACCGAACCCAAACCGGGATTCTCGGTTTCGTATACCGAGTCTATCCGGGGCTCACACATAGTGAGTATCCCGGTTTGGATTCCGGTTGACTGGGCTATACACCGGGCGGTCCGGTGTGTGGTCCGGTCCAACCGAACTTAAAACCGAGTTTCGCAGAAAGTGCTACAAACGACTAGATTTCTCCCTTGAGTATAAATACCTCTTCTTCCAACTTGAGGATGTTAGGCATTCAGTTCATATCTCATACTTGGAGCTCTCTCTCTCTCTCTCCCCATTGTTGAAACACAATTTCTTGAGGATCTCCCATTCTACCCAATCAAACTCAAATCCCTTTGGTAGAAAGCAAGAGGAGGTCCCGATCTACGTTTCCACCAAGCCAAATTTCATTCCCCCTTGAGTTCATAGAGTTAGCTTGTTACTCTTGGGTTTGTGAGAAACCCTAGGCAGCTAGGCTCGCCCGGAGGCATTCGGCTTGTGATTTGCTCCATGGAAAGTTTGTGAGGGTTTGGAGACTACCTTAAAAGTCTACCACGAGTAAGTGAGCTATTCCTTCATGGGATAGGCTCGGAGAAGAAGGTGAGCCTTCGTGGCGTTGGGGAATCCTTCGTGGAACCTCACACCTCTCCAACGTGACGTAGCCCCCTTCCCAAAGGTGGTGAACACGGGAATATATCTTCGTCTCCGCATGCTTGGGTTATTCCTTAACCCCTCTCTTACTTGTGTTGTTTACTTTGTGATAGCCTTCATGCTTGACGTATCTTGTATCATCATATAGGTTGCCTCACCTAGTTTGCATTTAGGCACACTTATATTCCGCAAATCCTAAAACTTGCAAAAGATTATAAAGAATTTGTTAGAAACCTATTCACCCCCTCTAGGTAAACCATCTTACACTTTCAATTGGTATCAGAGCCAAGTGCTCTTCTAAGGGCTTTACCGCCTAAGAGAAAAGATGGTTTTCTCCGATGATGAGGAGGGAAAGACTTATTCGGTCAAGGAGATTCATGAACTCTTTGCCAAACAATCCCTTGAAAAGGCTAAGGCGGATTCTGATCTCCTTGATCGAATAAGTTTTCTTGAAGGATGTTTTACGAGGATGGGTGAGGGGGTCATGCTTGCCGGACCTTCGGTAGTACCTCAAGGGAGGCCGATGGACACCGACAAGGAGGCTATGAACGAGGCCTCTAGCGAGAGTGACCCGACGAAAGTCTCCATGCCCCCTAATCCATTTCCGTATATATATCCCAAACAAAAGAATGTCATGCCTCAAATTAATGGTTCGGGTCCCGCACCTCACTACGATGGAACTCACTTCTCTCATTGGAAAGTTTCTATGGAATCTCATCTTCACAGTTGCAGCGTAGAGCTTTGGGAGATTGTGGGCAAGGGATTCTATCCACAAGATCCCAATAATCTCACTCTGGGAGAGTACTATGATCGTCAACTAAGTGCAACGGCTTGTGACAAGATAAGGAGTGCCATTCACCGCACTCTCTATGATCAAGTTAGCAACATTCCCATCACAAAGGAGTTGTGGGAGAGGATTGTCATTCTCTAAGAGGGAACTTCCCTTATCCAAAAATCCAAGTATGAAGCCGCCAAGTCGGAGATGAGCATGTTCATGAACGATGATGGTGAGTCCATCGCCGAAGCTTACAAGAGACTTGTTGCCCTCCGTGTCAAGATTGATGGTCTTGGTTGTGACAAGTATGAAGATGGGTTCAACTTGAATGATGAGCTTATCAAGTCCAAGCTTCTCTCCATGATTGCCGCCTCCGACAAGAAGCTTTCCTTTACCTTGCAACTTCTTGATTCAGCTCGCCACTTCTCGCCTGATGATCTTGTGTCCTATCTTGTTGCCACTGAAAATATGGCGAATGAAGGACAAAAGATCAAGGAGATCAACCGTGCCATTGGGCCTTCTCAATCCCTTGCATTGAAGGCCAAGTATGCGCAAGAAAGTGGCACGAATGATGAAGATAGTGATAGCGAGGGCATCGATGACATGCTAGCTAAAGTTGCTCTCTTCACCAAGAACTTGAAGTTTCAAAGAAGAAGAAGCTCAACCGGACCAAGCGAGAATAAGAGAAATTGCTACAATTGTGATGAGGCGGACCACTTTGCCGACAAATGCCCATATGAGAAGAGACTTGACAAGCCCAAGTATGAAGAGGGCGCCAAGCCAAGATTAAAGCCAAACCCCATCAACGAGAGATACAAGAGGAATAAGAAGCGTGATGGCAAAGGCTTTCTTGGCCAAGAGTACCTATCCGATGCAGAGAGTGAAGATGAGGAGAAGGTTGTTGGGGTGGCCGGTTTGGCGTTTGCCGAACCTGGGTCACTCTTCACATATGACTACACCAAAGACTATGCCGATGACTCCATCATTCCCATGGTCGCCGGTACTTGCCTCATGGCAAGGAGTACCAAGGTAATCTCTTCCCTTCCATCTCTCTCTAGCATCTTGGATGATCATGTTAGTACCAATGATAGTGAAGATGATGAATTCGATGAAAACTATGTTCAAGAAATGTGTAAAATCATGAAGTCCCTTCCTAGAAATGCTCGTGCTAGATTCAAACAATTAATGAGCCTTGTCAATTCACGTGATGAGACCATTGATAGTTTGGAGTCTCATATTGATGATGAGAAACTAAGATTCAATATTCTGGAGCACGAGCTAAGAAAGGAAAGGGACATTACTTCTCTTCTTAAAGAATAAATTGAAATATATGAACTAGATAAGGCAAAAGATATGGATACCATAGATAGAGCTATCACCTTGTCCCAAGAACTTGATACTTCGAAGAAAGAACTTGAAGTTGCTCATGCTTCTCTCACCAATGACGTTGATAACCTTGAGAAAGCTAATTTTCTTGTCAAGCGTGAGGTCATAAAACTTGGGGAGAATCATGATCAACTTCGAGTGTCCTATGAGAAAGCTCTTGGTACATTGAAGGATCCTATTATTGTTGAGGATATTACTTGTGCTTCTAACCCTTCCTTGGATCAAGCTAGTCTCCTTGAGGAGAATAAGAAGTTGAGGGAACAACTCGAGATGGAGCGTCTCAAACCTATCACCAAGGGCAAGATTCTTGATGAGATTCTTGCTCGACAAACGATAAGAGCTCCAAGGCAAGGTATGGAGTATGACACCAAGAACGACAAGAATGGTGCCAACCCACCTAAAAGGATCAACTTTGTGTGTGAAGAGCACAAGGTGGTTGACCAAGTAAAGAAGAGTGTTGTGAATGGGCGAGCCTCTAGGGGCAACCCTAACCACAAGTTTGCGGGAAAATCTAACCCCTCCTATGTGCTATGTAAGGGCGCTCAAGGAGATGTTTATGCCAAATACGTTGGACCTCGCAATGGTTATGCTTATAGATGGTACTCAATTTGGGTACCAAAAGATCTTGCTGCTAATGCTAAGGGACCCATTACTCAATGGGTTCCTAAATCAAAGCATTGATTTTGTAGGGATATGCCTCTGGTGGATCAAAATGGGTTTTTGATAGTGGATGCACCAATCATATGACCGGAGGTAGAAGTGCGCTTGATCAATTCATTCATGATGTCAATTCAACGTCAAGCATCACTTTTGGAGACAACTCTAAAGGAAAGGTACTAGCTTTTGGCAAGTTGGTGGTTTCCAAGGCCTTGTCCCTAGAGACCGTCATGCTTGTTGAAAACCTTGGTTACAACTTACTTTCCATAAAACATCTTGTGGATGCCGGTTACGATTCCTATTTCTCTAGAACTTGTGTGAAAGTCTTTAGGAGTGATAATCTCAAGTTGGTCCTTGTTGGATATGTGGAAGACGACCTCTATGTGGTCGACCTCTCGCAAGAGAGTCAATCTCTTCCTACATGTTTAATGGCCAAAGTTGATGAGGGATGGCTTTGGCATCGCCGCCTTGGCCATGTCAACATGAGAAATCTCAAACAACTCCTAAAGGGTGAACATATTGTTGGACTAACCGGTGTGTCTTTTGAGAAAGATCGTGTGTGTAGTGCTTGCATTTCAGGAAAACAACATGGGAGGAGTCATCCATCAATATCAAAGGTGGCCACGTCAAGACCTTTGGAGCTTCTCCATTTGGATCTCTTCGGACCATCAACATATGATTCTCTTGGTGGAAGGAGATATGGTCTTGTCATCATCGATGATTACTCAAGATACACTTGGGTATTCCTTCTCAAGTCAAAGGATGAGACCTACAAGTACTTCATGATCTTCGCCAAGCAAGCTCAACGCACCCATGGAGTGGAGATCAAGACCATTAGGACCGACAATGGCACCGAATTCAAGAACTATACCATGCAAGAGTTTGTTCAAGATGAGGGAATCAAGCATGAATTCTCGGCTCCTTATACTCCTCAACAAAATGGCGTTGTTGAAAGGAAGAACCGGACTATCATTGAGATGGCAAGAACTATGTTGAGTGAGTACAAGTCACCCCACAACTTTTGGGGAGAAGCCATCGCCACCGCGGTTCACTACTCGAACCGGCTTTTCCTCCGAGCTCCTTTTGACATGACTCCGTATGAGATTCTCACAAAGAACAAGCCCAATGTCAACTACTTCCGAGTCTTTGGGTGCAAGTGCCTCGTCAAGAACAAGAAAGAAAAACTCGATAAATTCGAATCTAGAACTATCGAGGGTATCTTTGTTGGTTATGCGGAAAACTCTCATGCCTATAGATACTACAACAAAGCCAATGGTTGCGTTGAAGTATCTTGTGACATGGAGTTTTTGAAAGATAATGGTCCCCAAGGGGGGCAAGTTGTTCCACATGTTGTAGGCGATGGAGATTCCTCTCAAGTCATCAAGTTGATGGGAATTGGGCATATCTTGCCCACCGAGCATCACACTCATGATCAAGATGTTGATGGGGGAGAATCAAGCCCAACTCAAGAAGAGCCAAGCTCTACTCAAGTTGAACCATCAAGTGTACCTCATGACGAACAACTCTCGCAAACCAAAGAACAAGAACCAAGCCCTCAACCCATTGAGCAAGACTAAGAAGACGTTCTAATTTCCTAAGATCAAGCTCATGATGCGGTTAATGATCAAGGACCAATGAAGGATGAATTTGTTGATCATGAAGGAACTATCCGGAAGATCAAGTCCGCCTCTATTGCAAGTGGACTCCAAGTCAATAATATACTTGGAAGCATATCTAGAGGAATCGAGACCCGCAACAAGAAGAAGCAACTCACTACCTTTTGTGGCCATCATGCTTTTGTGTCCAACTTCGAGCCTCTCAAGGTCCATGAAGCTCTAGAAGATCTAGATTGGGTCATCGCCATGCAAGAAGAACTCGAGTGCTTCACCCGCAACGAAGTTTGGTCTCTTGTGGAGAGACCTAAAGATCATCACATCAATGTTATTGGGACCAAGTGGGTATTCAAGAACAAGCAAGATGAGAACAGAACTGTCACAAGGAACAAAGCAAGGTTAGTGGCGCAAGGGTATGCCCAAATAGAGGGTATTGACTATGAGGACACCTTTGCGCCCGTTGCTCGCCTTGAAGCTATTTGTCTCTTGCTTGCATATGCTTCTTTTCATAACTTCAAGCTTTATCAAATGGATGTGAAGAGTGCTTTTCTTAATGGTCCCTTGAAAGAGGTTGCTTATGTGTCTCAACCCCCGGGTTTCGAAAACACACGCTTTCCCAACCATGTGTATCTACTCCATAAGGCGCTATACGGACTAAAGCAAGCTCCTTGTGCTTGGTATGAGCACCTTAGGGATTTCCTACTCATGGACAGGTTTAGCGTGGGTAAAGTCGATTCCACCCTTTTCACCAAACAGGTTAAAGGGGTGACTTGTTTATTGTTCAAATTTATGTTGATGATATTAATTTTGGTGGAGCTAACGAATCTCATAGCAAAGCTTTTGCCGAGTTGATGACCCAGAAATTTAGGATGTCCATGATGGGGGAGTTGAAGTACTTCTTAGGCTTCATTGTGAAGCAACTTGCTCAAGGCACCTTCATCTCCCAAGAGAAGTATGTGAAGGACATGCTTGTGAAATTTGAGATGACCAATGCCAACCCCATGAAGACTCCCATGCCACTCAATGGGCAACTTGGCCTTGGAGAAGGTGAGAAGGATGTGGACCAAAAGGTATATCGTTCCATGATTGGCTCCTTGCTCTACCTTTGTGCTTCTTGGCCGGATATCATGTTAAGTGTTGGAATGTGTGCTTGTTTTCAATCCGCTCCTAAGGAGTGCCACTTGATGGCAGTCAAACAGATTTTTAGGTACCTTGTTCTCACTCCTACTCTCGGGCTTTGGTATCCAAAGGGATCAACCTTTGAGCTTGTTGGCTATTCGGATTCTGATTGGGTCGGTGATAAGGTTGACCAGAAGTCGACCTCCGGGGCTTGCCAATTTATTGGCAGGTCGTTGGTGAGTTGGTCATCCAAGAAACAAAACTCCACCGCTTTATCCACCGCCGAAGCCGAATACATTTCAGCGGCATCTTGTTGCGCTCAATTGTTATGGATGAGGCAAACCTTGAAATACTATGGTGTGTCTCTTGGTACGGTGCCTCTTCTATGTGACAATGAAAGCGCAATAAAGATCGCCAATAACCCCATCCAACATTGCCGCACCAAACATATTGACATCCGCCACCACTTCCTACGTGACCATGTCGCAAATGGTGACATCATTCTCACTCATGTGGGAACGATGTTCCAATTGGCGGATATTTTCACGAAGCCTTTAGATGAAGCCCGTTTTGTCATGTTGAGGCGAGAACTTGGTATTCTAGATCCCAAAAACTTGGATTGATTCACTTCGTGCATTATATTTTAGTTCTTAACTTGCTATGTAGCCTAGTCGCATAGCACACATAGGGATAGTCATCTTACCATGTCTTGGTTTGATGCATACCTATGCGTGCGATATTAATTGATCTTGTGTCATGATATGGGTCCAAGCATCTATCTTTGAGGCGCCATGACATGTGTGCTTAAACATAGGGGGAGAAATCCCCCGCCAACTTTGGTCTCTTGTGGCTCTTGATATCTTCCAATCATGCCTATTGTTGCTATTCACTGTGTTGATTTGGTTCTTCTCCAATAGGCATGCCTAGATCACCTGTCTCCTCTACCCTTTTGGAGTCTACTATCTTCTTCCTTGCACATGCCATTCTCGAAAATTTTCTGTTTTCACAAACTTTTCCGAAGTTTTTTCTGATGTTCGGTTTCTGGCCCGGTCCAACCGGCTCCATAACCGAACCGTCCGGTTTCTAGCCTGGTTCTCAACCGAGTCTATCCGGGTCTACAGACAGAAGGTTACTGAACGAGTTCAGTTGCCAGTCCAGTTTTCAACCGAGTACTCCGGTTGTGGAGCCGGTTGACCGGACTAACAACCGAATCTCCCTCGTGTCATTTTTCCTGCAGATTCAATTTATGGCTCGGTTGACCGGGCTGTGCACCGAGCGGTCCGGTTTGCATCTCGATTGGACCGAACTCAAACCGGGATCTAAAATATCTTTTTCCCTTCTTCTTCCCTGGACCCCCCCACTCCTCCACAAGTTACCCCTTCACTTCCCCCGACCCACCCACTCTCCATTCCCGCCCCTCCCACCTCCCCCCTCTCCTAGGGTGTTTCCACCCCTAGGATTCGTAGATCGGGCCACCATTTCGCGGAGAAGGACCTTTGGAGGCTCTCCACCGAAGGAATCTCTCCATCTCGTGGTGGTTTGGGAGCTTTTTGCAATCTTCTTCCTCAAGGGATTTTGGGGCTTTCCTCCACGGGAAGCCATGTCCTCGGGTAATCCCTTGCTCCTCTCCCTTTTCCTTGTCAAATCTCCATGTTTTGCTACACATTTTGATGGATTTTCCAAGTTAGGGTTCCCACCTTCCTTCTTGTATGCCAACCACATCAAACCATGGCCTACCTCTCTTGATAAGTTTGTCTTTGTGCAAGTATTGAGACATGGATAGATCTTTTACATTGCATAGAGCAGTTTTGGAGCCTCCTCGACCAACTCGGTTCTAGGCCTGGCTGGACCGGATCTGACACCAGGCCGTCCGGTTCCGGTTCGGTTTTCCAGTGCTAACACCGGACTGTCCGGTTTCGGTTCGGTTGTCCGGTGCTGACACCGGACCGTCCGGTTCTGGAATCGGTCAGACCGGCCCTGGCACCGACTCTCTCTGCAATGTCCCTTTTCTACCATGCACTTGCCCAAATCCAAGTTTTTCCTCTGTTTTTGTTGTTTGGCATGTGACAAGGGTTTAACTCACCCATGCCCATTGTTACGGACTTGGGTTTTGGAGAAGGAGGGAGCGCTAGAGACATCTATCGGCTAGCAAACAAGCACACAGGGGACAAAGGATTTACCCAGGTTCAGGCCTCGTAGAGGTCCCTACTCCTGCTTGTCTGCTCGTGGAATTATTGAGGGAGTCGAAAGTTACAATGGTGCGTAGATGTAATCTGGTGAGGGTTGTGGAAACTAGGGTTGTGTGTGTGCTCCTCGCTGCCCCCTCCTAGCCTTTATATAGATAGGCTAGGTCTCGGGTAGCAGGTCGAGTTGGTTACAAGTTAGGGTTTTCCCCTTCAAACTTTCTATCTTTAGCTTCTTCTTGTCCTTCAAGCAATCGAGAGTCCGCAGGTTACTCGAGTCCTTTCATCTGGGCCTTGGCGACACCATGGGACTGTTCGTATTTGGACCGTATATACCAAGCTCGAGTACCTGTAGGGTATACCCCTGTCAGTAGCCCCCGAGTGTCCAGTGGAATCGCAGATTCGACTGGGGACTTTTTGAAGTCTTCGAGTGCCTGAACGAGTACATTTTCGACTGCTTTTATTTGCGTCATAGGGATTGTTGATATACGTGCCTGATATAGGTATCAGTTAACCACCTTAGGGTGAAACAACGCAATCTCCTCGAACTCGAGTCCCCGGACTCGAATCCAGAAAAGTGCTGGCGTAATTCGACTTAGGCCGCGGAGGTCTTACAGGAGTCGAATTCCAGTTATATGGGTGTGAGCACTCGACGCGTCCGTCAAAGGAATATTCATCGTGCCTGTAGGCACGGATATATTTCTGGTAGTACGCAGTTAAATGCGTTGCCAGGCCTTATTCAGGTCTTACCTTCACGCTGTAAGCGCGGCATCCGAATTTTATCATCGCGGAGACGATTCGGGCGACCCAGGAGACGTAGTCTCTTTGTAGGGAAAATTATGAGGCGGTGTCGCCATGAGCTGTGAGTGCGGATGTTATCAACACACAGTTTTTATGCAAATAATCATAGGGTGCGCGACCAGCGCTCCCTATGGGAGTAGCCCCCGAGTGCCTGGTTGAGTCGAAGACTCAGGCAGGGACTAAAGAACCTTTGCGACTGCTGTCGTCTTTTGCTCGTTTGTTTCAGTCGAAGACTTAGGCAAGGACTAAAACATTTTTGCGACTTCTGTCATCTTTTGCTTACTTGTTTCAGTCGAAATTGTTTCCGGCGCTCCCTATGGGAGTAACCCATGTCCATAATCGAACCGTGTTTCGAGTGATTGGGTTTGATTGTGATTGTCCACATTCCTGCAATAAGAAAAGAAAAATCGTAGGGTGCGCGGCCAGTGCTCCCTATGGGAGTAGCCCCCGAGTGCTTGGTGGAGTCGAAGACTCCAGCAAGGAGTAAAGTAGTCAAATTTTCCACTGCGTAGCTATGATGACGTCATTGCTGACGCTTGTATGACCTCAGTTGCCCGCGTGAGCGAGTTTGACGGGACGTGACGAGCGGTGGGTCCCACTTCCTGACTTTGATTTGACTGGTCGTGCGTAATCTTTATTTTAACTGCACCTCCTCGATTTCCGCGCGTAATGGGAGAAGTGGGGGGAAGGTTCGCGCTTCCTCTTCTCCACGTGTCCACCGCGATGCGTGCCACGCGCCCAATAGGGTTTTTGTCAACCGTTGGATTGCATCTCCTAGGGGTTAAGTAGCGGCGCTGCGGCGGTAATTTTCCATCTGCGCTCTTTCTTCCTTGCTGCCATCGCCATTGCTGTTGTTCTTCTGCTTTTCCTTGCGCCCATCTCCTCCATAGCGCTGGACCACGTCCGCTCGTTTCCAAGCTACTTTCTACGCTCTCATCGCCGCCACGTAATGGGGAAAAAGAAAGGAGGTGCTGCCGCTGATTTCGCGGCCACCGTTGCCGCGACGAAGAAGAAGGGTGGCTCCGCTGCTGCGGGCACCAGCGCCACCGCCGGCGTGAAGAAGAAGGTAGCGGGCACTCGCGTGACCAATGGTGCATGGCGCCCCTCCATTATCAAGGCGTCGGATCTCCGTCTTCTCTGCAGCAGTCGCCGATGCGCGCGTCCCCAGCGGTGAGACCATTCCTACTCCTCCCGTTGGTTTTCGAGTGATGTTTCTCGCATTCGTCATTCGCGGTCTCTCTTTTCCTCTCCACCCCTTTTTTAGGGGTCTTCTTTGTTTCTATGGGCTCCAGCTCCATCAGCTGTCCCCAAATTCTATCCTCCACATCACCTGCTTCATCACTCTTTGCGAGTGATGGCTCGGAATCGAGCCACACTTTGTCTTTTCAAGCACTTGTTTAAATTGAAGCGTCAGTCCGCATCTGGCTCTTTAGTTTACGACGTAGGTGGTTGCGGAATCCACGTCGACCCATCCGCCACCTACTTTGACATCAAGCTTACCAAGTCCATCCAGGGATGGAGGGACAAATGGTTCTATGTCCATGATCAGAAGGCCAAAGATGAGAACTTTGGACTCGCGCCCTTCGATCCGGCGACTCCCTGCAAGAAGATGCGTTCTTAGAAGAACGTAGTTATGCCTGGCGAACTCGCGGAGACAGACGTGTTGTATCAGCGCGTCTGCGACCTCGAAAGTCGCATAGGCGCAGAAGAGGGAGGCTGCGCTCTTATCAGAACTTGGTTGCGTCGTCGCGTCTAGCCTCTCCAAGCCAGAGTCCATCCCATGTTTCAATGGAGTGGCGCTGATGATGCCACTCGCGTGTCTGCCGATGGCATGTCCGCGAGTGAGGTGGATAAGAGGATTCGACTGGTCACAAAGTACACTGTCAAGGATGTGATTCCAAGTGAACCAATTGTTCCTCCTTTTGATACTTCGAATCCTCCTCATGAGGTATAGTTGTGCTACACAGTAGCTTATTTTCATGATTGCTTTTCTGTTTGCTGATCTTCACTGTCTGTATGCAGGATTGGGCGGTGTCGCCTTGTATGCCTCCTCTCCCTGAGGGGATTATTCCTCGTGAAGCTTTGGAAGAGGATGAGTCTGAGTCGACTGTCCCTTCTGATGTGGAAGAGGAATCCCCCGAGTCCGAGAGCCCGGATACTCGCAAGCGTTCGCGTAGCGAGGACTCCAATGCGTCGACTCCTTCGACTCCAGGAGGCACGGCTGTTGGCGTGGAGTCGCCAATTCCAGCCATTCCTGTGAGGGCTGTGGCACCGTCTTCTCGCAAGAAGATGCGATTGCCCAAGGAGTCTTCGTCGGAGTCGGCGGCGGCCACGTTTGATCTTGACAAGTTTGACTGGTAAGTTTGCTAGGTCATTCATTCTTTTCTGTTTTCTTCTTGTTGACTTTGCCCTGGAGTTTTCCCATTTCTCAATGTGGATTTGGTCTTGTAGTCAAGAGGCGTCGTCATCTTCTGGCGACGTTGAGTTTTTGAAGGAATCGGGAGTCGCGACTTCAAGGGCCAAGGTAGAGGTCGAGCGCGCTCCTTCCCCTCCGGCGGCCGCCCACTCCGGGCACAATTCTTCGAGCTCTCCTCACGTAGGGGAACATCGAATGGTTGCTCGGATGACCGTTCAGCAAACTTCTTCGGAGTCGCTGGAGGACCATGTAAATATATCTTTCCTTCTTTTTAGTATGGCAGTCGACATTCTCTGCTGCCCTCTCTGATTCCTTGTTTGTGCGACAACTCCTCGTAAAGGCAGCCGCGCAAGTGGCAGAGCAGGTGATGGCGATGGGTCGCCAGCATGCAATGCTGGAAACGCGTCACCGCGTGGTCGAAAGTGAGTGTTCTACACTTATTCTTTTTCGTCTGCTCCTTTTTTTTGGGTATAGTGAACTGATAGTCAACTTTTGGTTGCCATGTAGCTTAGCATAACGCTTTACTGCGCAACGTCGCCACCTTGGAAAAGACATTAGCCGCGGCTGTGAAGGGGCGCGACGAGGCAATCGCGGCTCGTGATGATGCACAGAAGCGCGAAGAAGATCTGCGTGCCTCCTTTGCGGCTAGGGAAAAGTTGTTCGAAGAGCAACTGTTCTCAGTCGCCAAGGCCCTCTCAGGTACCTTTGCTGGTAGATATTTTATTGTTGTCCTTCCCTGCATCTGGAGTTTTGCCGGTGGCGCTAGAGATTTCATCCATGTGTGGGTTTTCTGTGCAGATGCTAGCGATTTGAGCTTTGACCCACAGGCCCTTCATCGCGATGACGCTCTAGCAGGCGCGGTGTCTACAGTCGAGGACCCTAGCGCCGCTGTCCAAAATACATTGTCCAAGGCCAAGGTCGCCCTTAGTCGCCTCCGGGAGGAGTTGATGCCGAAGGCAGAGCTGGTCGATAATGTGGACGAGCTGGTGGAGTCACTTGCCGGGGGTGTGCCTGCCACCTACAAGAACTCCCTTCACGCGGCTGGCGCGACCATGTCACTCGCCATGGTGCAAGCCCATGGAGTCGAGATAGATCCCTCTGCGGTGTCGAAGGTGATGCCTGTTGGCGTAGACGGTCAGCAGGTAGTTTTCGCTCCTTTCGCGACTGCCTGTGCCAAATATGGCCATTCCTTGATAAATACCGTTGCCAAGTATTCGGAGGAGCTCCAACGTGCTAAGAAGGCTGCAAAAGCTTCGGCCTCAGGGGCCGGCGGAAAGTTAGTGGCGTCTGATACTGCCACGGACTTGATGAAGCCCCCGAAGCCATCGAAGTCGAAGAAGCCGGCTGCTCCGTAGTTAGCTTTTTGTAATAGTTGATGAATTGTCCTTTTGGTCTGAGAACATGCCTTCTGGCGAGTGTGTTTGTGAATACTTTATGCTGATCCTGAATGCATCTGTTACTTTTGCCTTTGTGTTAAGTTGGTCGCCTTATTAGCCTCTGTCTTGACTTTGTGGTAGGGTACATCAAGTGGTCCTGGGGGGAACCCAGGACTCGCCATCTCTTGGGGATACAGTGGCACCACCGCGCTCCAGGGTAGAGGAGCTGTCCTTGCTTTCGCGACTTCGTGATCGAGTTAAGCAGATGGAGCATGAGTTGCCCGTGATCCGTGGTAGCACGGACGTGTGGAAGTCGAAGGCTGAAAAAGCCGCCGTCCGCGAGCAATATTTGCTTGGCGAGGTGGCGCAGCTGGACGACCAGTTTAAGTGTTAGTTTGCTTATTCTCATCTTTTCATTTGTAGTTACCTGCAACAGTACGTTGTACTCATGCTATTAATGCTGCTTCGTATAGTTGTTAGCGCGCGCCGTCCGCAGGAGGAGAAGGATAGAATTGCCATTCGCCTTCATGATCTCACCCAGGAGCAACTTCAGGAGAGCGGATACTTCTGGGTAGATCATGACCGTGCGACTGTGTTGGCGACCCTGCAGGATCGTGCATCGCGAGTGCTGCTCTTCCTGAAGAAGTCGCAGTCGTGTTTGAAGAACATTTATCGGGCAATGTTCCTGTTGGATGACGCTCCGTCAAGCCTGCTGGCTCTCCTTGCCAAATTTCAGGATATGTCCGCGGTTCGTGAGTGCGTGAGGCAGTAGCTGGTGGCTAGTGCCAAGGCTGCTCTCTCAATTGTGCGATTGCACAGGCCTGACGTGGATGTTGCCGCCATTGCTTCTGGGCTGCCAGCACCACCAGCAGGATGTGCCTGGAATATGGTGCCGCATTATCTGGCGGTGGACCGTCCAGCAGAGGAGATTGTCGACTTCTTAGAGGAGCAAACCAACGTTCATCTGTTGCAAGAGTAGCCAAATTTGTATCCTGCACATAAGTGTACTTGTGTTGTAAAGTTCGTATAGATGTTGTAGATAATTTTGTTGTCGAAATGTGTATAAGGAGCTTTGTGAGCTCGAGGTGCATTGCACTTTATGAGAGTCCTTTTTGTTAGCCTGGTCATCTTTTATCTCAGTCCCTTGTCAACCTGTCAGGTGCGTTGCAGCTGGGTTGAGTTTGTGTTAAGGGGTTCGATTGATTTGCCAGCTACTCAGGATATCGCGTTTTGGTTCGAAGAACAGATGCAAGTACGGTGGTGCAGCCCCCGAGTGTAAAATTGACAGAGTAAAGGAGAAACGCAGAGTTTTGGGGCACTTAGCTTTTATTTATTCGGAGAACAGTGCGAGGTACAATGTGTGGCTGAGTAGCCTTATTTGCAATGTAAAAGTAAAGAAACGACTAAGGGTAGAAGCGTCGCAGTTGTGCGAAGTTCCAAGGGTTGGAGTATGTGACTCCTGTCTCTAAATCTTGAAGGCGATAGGCGCCACCTGGGATTACTTCTGTAATCACGTACGGTCCTTCCTAGGGGGACTCAAGCTTGAGATGTCCCTGCTGCTTCAGTCGCAGGACCAGGTCACCTTCGACGAAGGATCTGGGGCAAAGCCTTTTACTGTGGTAGTTGCGCAGGTTCTGCTGGTAGATCGTAGATCTTTCTGGGGTGATTTCTCTTGCTTCGTCGAGGAGGTCGACAGAGTCTTCGAGTGCAAGGGATGACTCTTGTTCGCTGTAGGCGACCACGCGCGACACCTTGTACCGTACCTCGGCGGGTAGTACTGCTTCTGCTCCGTGCACCATAAAGAATGGCGTGTAGCCCGTGGCGCTGTTTGGAGTTGTACGTAGACTCCAGAGTACGGATTGCAGCTCACCTGGCCAGCAACCCGCCGCTTGTTCGAGTGGTCGCAGGAGTCACTTCTTGATGCCGCTGCAGACGAGCCCGTTTGCTTTTTCCACCTGACCGTTGGTCTGTGGATGCGCTACTGAGGCGTAGCTGATGTTGATCCCTAGGTTCTCGCAGAATTCTTGGAAATCCTTGGATATGAAGTTCGTCCCGTTGTCGGTAATGATGCTGTGCGGCACGCCGAAGCGGTAGACGATGGACTCGAAGAACTTGACTGCGCTGTGCCCTGATTGGTTGGTCATTGGCATGGCCTCGATCCACTTGGTGAATTTGTCGACTGCAACCAAGAGGTAGACGTAGCCTCCGCGCGAGGATCTTGGCAGCTTGCCAACCATATCGAGCCCCCATTGTGCGAAGGGCCAGGCCAATGGAATAGGCCGTAGCTCTGCGCCTGGTATGTGTGGCTTGTCTGCGAATCGTTGGCAAGCATTGCATTTTTGGACTATGTCTTTGGCGTCGTGCATGGCCGTGGGCCAGTAAAATCCAGCTCATAGAGCTTTGGCGACGAGGGCACGACTGCCTGCATGGTGCCCGCAGGTTCCTTCATGGATGTCGAGGATAATTGCTCTTCCGTCAGCCATGGAGACGCATCGTTGTAGCACTCTGTGATGCTGCGTTTATACAGTTCGCCGTTGAGAACAGCGAATGCCTTGGAGCGCCGCGCGATGTGCCGTGCATCTGTCGGATCGTCCGGTAGTCTCTTGCTGAGGAGGTACGTAATGTACGGCTGCGTCCAAGATTGCTCGATCATCATGACGCTCATTGGTCCCTCGAGTCCTGTGTCTAGCTCCAAGTCATCGAGTGTCATTGGCTCATTGGGTGGCGTAGCCCCCGAGTCCGTTGCTGCGCTTGTTTTCTTCTCTGCGGCCTTTGGCTTGATGGAGCGTCCGCATATGCGCTCAAGAAATACCCCAGGTGGTATGGGGGCGCAGGTAGAGCCTATGTTGGCGAGTGTGTCCGCCTCCTCGTTGCTTTCGCGACCTATGTGTCGCAACTCGCAACCATCAAAGTCTACCTCGAGTGTATCGTAGAGGTCGTGGTACGCGATCATGTTGCCGTTCAGCGCGTCGCACTCGTGCATTGTTTGGTTGACGACCAACTTGGATTCGCCATATATGATGAGCCTTTTGGTGCCACAGGCTTTTGCCATCCTCATCTCATGCAACAGGGCCTCGTATTCAGCCTCGTTGTTTGAGGTTGTGAACTGCATTTGCAGGCTATATTTCAGCTTGTCCCTTTGAGGTGATGTCAATATGACACCTGCGCCTGCTCCGTCTTTCCGTTTGGACCCATCGAAGTGCATTGTCCAGAGGTAGGACATATCTGGCTTGTCCGGGAGCTGGTTCTCCATCCAGTGCACGAGAACGTCAGGGAGCACTTGTGACTTGATGGCGTCGTGTTTTTCGTATGTGATGTCTCGTGGAGACATCTCTATTCCCCAAAGCGCGACTCGCCCCGTGGCGTCGGGGTTATTGAGGATATGCCCCAACGGGGCGTCGTTGACTACCACGACTGGGTGTTCCTGGAAGTAGTGGCGCAGTCGCCGTGCGGTCATAAAGACGCCATACGCCAGCTTCTGGTAGTGCGGGTACCGCTATTTTGTTGGCGTGAGGACCTCGCTGAGGTAGTATACCGGGCGTTGTACGCCGTGGACTTTGTTTTCCTCGGCTCGTTCGACGACGAGCACTGTGCTAACCACCTGGTTGCTGGCGGAGATGTACAGCAACAGTGGTTCCCTTTCTCGTGGAGTCACCAGTACTAGCGAGGTGGATAGTAGGCGCTTGAGATCTTCGAATGCTTCTTGCGCTTCATTGGTCCACTCGAATTTGTCAGCTTTGCGGAGGAGCTGATAGAAGGGCAGCACCTTTTCACCCATCTGACTGATAAATCGACTGAGTGCCGCGATTCGTCCAGCTAGTTGTTGGACGCCTCTTATGTTCTTTGGCTTCTCCATGGCCAGTATGGCTTTTATCTTTTTCGGGTTTGCCTCGATCCCCCTCGCGGAGATGAGATACCCGAGTAGCTTCCCAGATGGTACGCCGAAGGCGCATTTGTCTGGATTGAGCTTGATCCAGTAACGATCGAGATTGGCGAAGGTTTTGCGCAAATTGTCGATTAGAGAGGCTTCCTCCTTGGTCTTGATTACTATGTCATCGACATAGACTTGGATGTTGCGACCCAGTTGCTCCTTGAGGCAAGCCTGCATGCACCGCTGGTAGGTCGCTCCCGCGTTTTTTAGTCCGAAGGGCATCGTGTTGTAGCAGAACACACCAAAGGGCATTGTAAACGTTGTCTTCTCCTGGTCTTCCTCCTTCATTCGAATTTGGTTATAGCCTGAGTAGGCGTCGAGGAAGCAGACGCGCTCACATCCAGCGGTGGAGTCGATGATCTAGTCGATC
Organism: Avena sativa; assembly: GCA_916181665.1. Taxonomy (NCBI): domain Eukaryota; kingdom Viridiplantae; phylum Streptophyta; class Magnoliopsida; order Poales; family Poaceae; genus Avena; species Avena sativa. Next base: position 130,068,929 of record OV702289.1, on the reverse strand, counting down.
CGTGGCAGCGGGAAGTGATCTTTTGGGCAGTGCTTGTTTAAAGAAGTGAAGTCCATGCACATCCGTGTCCTTTTTTGGTACCAGCACCGTATTGGCGAGCCAAGTGCTTTCTTTGATCTCCCGTATGAACTTGGCCTCAAGGAGTCTGTTGATCTCCATTCCGACTGCCTGCGCTCGTGGCTCAGACAATCACCTGATTGTTTGCTTGACTGGCCTTGCGTCGGGGTTGACGTTGAGTGCGTGCTCGGCGAATTCCCTGGGAACTCCTGGCATGTCCGCAGGACACCAGGCAAAAATTTCCCAGTGCTCACGGAGGAATTCGACGAGCGCGAGTTCCTATGCGGGACTCAAGTTGTTGGCGATGAGGGCCGTCTTGGCGGGATCCGATGGATGGACCTACACCTTCTTTGTGTGCACGGATGAGTCGAAGGAGAGATCAGGTGAGCTTGGCCTACTCACGGGAGTCAGACTGATGTCTGTCATCTCTTTCAGTCTTGCGAGTTCCTCCTGCATGCCGAATGACTGGGAGATTCTGTTGAATTCCCTGTCGCAAGCGTCAGATTGCTCAAAGTTCCCGTTGATCATTATGACGTCATCGGGACTTGGCATTTTCATCTGCAGGTAGGCGTAGTGGGGTACTGCCATGAACCTGGCGAATGCGACGTGCCCAAGGATGCAATGGTATTGTGAGGGCCAGTCGACGACCTCAAAGTCGATGCGCTCGCGCCTGAAGTTCTTCGGCGTGCCAAAGATGACGTCGAGGTTGATTTTGCCTAGGAGGTATACGCCTTTCCCTGGGACGATGCCGTGGAACGTTGTGTCCGATGCCTCCAAGCAGGTTAGAGGGATCCTCATTGCTTGCAAGGTACTCACGAATATGAGGTTGATGCCGCTTTCGCCATCCATGAAGATGCGACTCATGTCGAAGCCTCCAATTTGCGCCTCGAGTACGAGGGGGCAATGACCTAGGCGAGGTACTTGAGGCGGGTGGTCGTGTTTGTCGAAGGTAGTGCACGACTCGCTGCCACTAAGGTACTCATTGGTGGATGGTGGCGAGTGCGTGGCCAAGTTGACTTGGCGAGTGATGGCCTTCTGCACCCTGTTGGAGGGGCGCCCCTTTTGGATCATCATGGTACCCATGGCCCGTGGGTACGGTTCGCCTCCGTGGTGCTGGTCCGGTGCAACTCCGTTCGGGGGTGGCCCAGGTGGTGGTGGTGCGCCATGTGCCGCGGCGCCTGGAGCGGCTCCGTAGCCTCTTTCGACTGCATTGCGGTTCATCCGAACCAATCCCTCGTGTAGTTTGAGGAACTCGCGGCAGTCCTTAAGGAGGTGGCTGGACTTTCTCTTGCCGTCATGCTTGTCGATGTAGAAGTGTACCGTGCATGGCCCAGACAGTTTATCCTCGATGGAGGTCGCGGGTGCCTCATCGCGAGTGTGGTGTTGCCACACTTGCGTGGTTTTCCCGGAGTCGCGGTATCCGCTGTTGCGGTTATCGTCGCGTCTATCAGCGTAGCCAGCTGTGACCATGTTGACGTTGTCGCGACCGTCATAGATGCACATGCGACGCTTCCCCCGGCGGTCGCGTCTGCGTTCGAGTTCTGCCTCCTCGTCGGAGTGAGCGCGATTCTTCACTGAATCTTCTCCATCAGCCCACCGATTCACGATCTCCATCAAGTGGTCGATGGTCTGGGGCTTTGAGCGGCCTAGCTCCTCCCTGAGTTCCATGCGGCGGACACTACCATTGAATGCATCAATCGTGCGGTCTTCCGAGATGTTCTCCACGGAGTTCTTAATGATGGATCACCTTTGGATGTAAGAGCGCAGCGATTCGCCAGATCTTTGCTGGCAGCATCTCAGTTCTTCGATTGAGGCGGGTCGTTTGTACGTGCCCTTAAAGTTGCGCACGAAGCTGTAGACCAGCTCATCCCAACTGCGAATGGATCCGCGTGGGAGGTTATTGAGCCATGCCCGGGCAGCGCCCTGCAGCTGTAGCTGCAAGCATTGCATGGCAGTACTTCGACTGCCTCCGTATAGCCTGATGGAGGAGATGTGGTCCTCCAGCCAGATCTTAGGGTCCTGTAGACTGTCGAATTTCGGGTTCTCTGATGGGAGTTTAAACCCTTTAGGCATTCGCTTCTGCCTAATGGATCTGCTGAAGCATCTGGCGCCGCAGAGCTCCCCATCTTCCTCTTCCGAGTCAGTCGACCGAGCACGTCGTGCCCTTGACTTGTCGATCTTGCGCTGTGTGAGGTCGTCGCGGTCGTGTCGCCGTGAGCGGCGTCGTCGAGACAGGTCGTGACTGTCATCGCTGGATGAGGGCGAGGAGTAGCGCTTTGCCCTTTTTTGGGTCTGGTACTGGCTCCTTGTAGAGGGCGACCTCCATTAGCCCCAAGCCCGCGATCGTAGATCGGTGCATGGTAGTTAGGGGATCTCCAGCTGACGGCTAGTTATTGAGGAGATACATGGTGGCTGCTGTCACCGCAACCTGCGGTGTCCTGGGAACCACGTTGCCTCTCGTGTCGACTGTCATAGAGCCGAAGTCGAGGACTTTCGCGGCTTCTATGCGCTCTTGTTCGGTGAGGTGAGCCATCCGCGAGTGCCTCTTCTTGGTGAGGTATTTGTTACCTCTTGAGGAGGATCCTCCGTAGGAGGAGGGCCCAGCACGACGAAGGCTCGATTCGTCCGCTGCCTTCTTACGCGCCTCAATTTGCGTGATTGCCTGTTTTTGGCGCTTGAATTCTTCTTTTAGAAGCCAATGATAGCCCATCAGCAGTTCCTGCGGGGAGCCAAAGGGTAGAGGTGCACCCCGTAGGGCTTCGCGGCAGCGATCCCACTCTTGCTCGTTGAGCATGATCACGACGCGTTCGCCGGTTTGCTCATTGATCATGCTGGGAGGTTTGACCGCTCCTCCGTTGCCACCGTTACCGCCATTGCCACCGTTGCCGGCGTTGGGTGGATCGGTGCCATTGCCGGTGTTACCACCGTTGCCGCGATTAGGTGGATCGGTGCCGTTGCCGGTGTTACCACCGTTGCCACGATTGGCGGAGGTGTCGCCTGCGTTGATGACGACGCACATGAAGTAATTAGGGAAGCTGTTGCTTCCACAACTTTCAGATCCAGAACCGTAGGTTCCATCTTCAGTGGCCAGATTGCTTAGATCGGAGTCGCGACTGCTGTCGCTGACCGTATTCTCGACTGCCACCGGAGCGTTGAGCTCGCTGAGTGTGCCGATCGATGGAGGGAACCATGATGCTGGGGCAATCGCCGGTGTTGTCGGCTGATCAGGCATGTGAAGCGTTCCCATCTGACCAACTTGGAAGCGGAAGCTCCCAATCGCCAGGCTAATTCCGTCGCCCACGGACTCGAAGGCCGGGCGGGTGGCTGGCGTGTGGACGGTGAAGTCGAAGGCGCCGAAGAGCTAACGAATCTCTGCTGTTGCAAAGTTGTAGATCGCGGTTGATAGGGCCGAAGAAGCCACAACATCAGCACTCCCAATTCCCACAGACGGCGCCAATTGACGAGGGTTTAACTCATCAATGCCCATTGTTATGGACTTGGGTTTTGGAGAAGGAGGGAGCACTGGATACATCTATCGGCTAGCAAACAAGCACACAGGGGACAAAGGATTTACCTAGGTTCAGGCCTTGTAGAGGTCCCTACTCCTGCTTTTCTGCTCGTGGAATTATTGAGGGAGTCGAAAGTTACAATGGTGCGCAGATGTAATCTGGCGAGGGTTGTGGAAACTAGGGTTGTGTGTGTTCTCCTCGCCGCCCCCTCCTAGCCTTTATATAGATAGGCTAGGTCTCGGGTAGCAGGTCGAGTCGGTTACAAGTTAGGGTTTTCCCCTTCAAACTTTCTATCTTTTGCTTCTTCTTGTCCTTCAAGCAATCGAGAGTCCGCAGGTTACTCGAGTCCTTTCATCTGGGCCTTGGCGACACCATGGGCCTGTTCGTATTTGGACCATATATACCAAGCTCGAGTACCTGTAGGGTATACCCATGTTAGCATGTGTACTTATCCTTGTACTCCCAAACCTCTCTCTCTTTTTCACAGGTGTAGATGATGATGACTATGTGCCTGAGGAAACCGGCAGGGGTAAGAGGGCTCGTCGAGCTAGTCAGTTTGTGCAGCATGAGGAAGAGGGCAGCGCCTGTTCTGGTCGCTCCAAGAGCAAGGCCACCAGGGGCAAGAAACCTATCGTGTGTGATGACGAAGAAGATGTACCTTCTCAAAACCTGAAGAATATGGAGATTGCTATGTACCGGACCCTTCGCAAGCAGAATCCCTATCGCTTCAAGTCTCGCACTTACACTGGCTCTGACAAGAAGTTTTGGACTGAGACTCAATCCTTGATGTGGGAACATATTTACACTCAGTTCAAAGTCACCTCCTGCGGTAACATTCTTGCTTTCAATGAGGACTAGTTCAACATGTATGATGCCTCAGATTATCGCTTTGTTGATGATGCCTTGAAGAAAATGGATCTCTTTGACCTTGTGTGTCTCAAGGAGGACTACTATCCTGAGTATATTCGTCAGTTCTTCTGCACAGTCTATTTTCATGATGATGATGACCGCACTATGTCGTGGATGACCGGCACGCGGCGTTTCTGTGCCACCTTTGCAGATCTGGTTGAGGTCATGGGATATTCTGCTAAGCCAGGTGGTTTTTGCATTCATAGTGAGAAGATCAAGCCTGCTGACTGTCTGGCCTTCTGCTACTCAAAGGATTCTGAGTATGCTCCTCCATGCATCTCTGGCATGTACTTTTACTACCACACCTTGGCTAGCATCTTTCGTCAGTCACGTGTTCCCCGAGTTGGAGATTCTACAAACTGCCGTGGGTATTTTGCGAACCTCCTGTATTATTGTCATCCTGACAGGTTGAGGAAGATTGATGGCTGTGATTTTGTGTACTTTGAGCTACGCCGGGCTGCTTTGGACAGGATGACCCCCACCTTCTGAGTATATGTACAAAAGCTGCTCAACAGGGTTATTCCTCCTGGTGTGATGGCTAGTGAGCGTGTGGAACAAGATCAGCTTACTCTTTCTCTTCGTGGTCAGTCTCCTGAGGTTCCATCGATGAGGCCCCCCGAGCAGCGCACCAAGGCTGTCCATGATCCTCAGCCTCACTTTGCTACTCGGTCGGGTTCTCGTCATCCTGTTGGAGAGTCCTCCTCATCACGTCCAAGGCCCAAGCGTGGTGCTGCCACTTTCTTCAAGCGGCTGTTTCAGATGTGTCGCTCTTCCTATGATGTGAGCCACAAGGCTCTTGAGATGAGCCAAGAGACTCGGCACAGGCACAATGAGTTTCTCGTGACCCAGCATGTCACTCCTTCTCTAGATGGTCCCGATATGACTCATGTTCCTTATGTAAACTATGAGATGCCGCCCCTTGATGATGACATGCTCTTCGGCTACTTCCCCAGTCAGTTTCCTCATGGTGGTACTAGTGCCTCCTCTACTGCTCGTCATGGTTCTGCTGATGATGATGATGAAGAGGAGATCCATGAAGACGAAGATGCCCCTGTTCACCCTCCGCCACCTCCTACGTTCTTCTAGTTGGGTTCCGTTAGCATCGCCCTAGTCCTCTTCCTTTTTGGTGTTTCGATGCCAATGGAGGAGAAGAGTAGAGTTCTTTTAGGTCTCTACGGGTTCCTTGCCAGGGTTTTTCCGGGGTTCGCCGTTTGCACAATGCCCTTTTCCTTATCTTTGATTCTTATGGCATTGTTCTTACCATTTGCTTTCGTGATTGGAACTATTTTCTTTACTTCCGTATGTTGGACAAGCGTGTGCTATGTGTGTGAACCATGGATATGTCTATTGTGCTACGACTATGTGTACTTCTTTCATTTGTCTAGCCTTGCATAGATATCCATGCTCTATTTCTTGTCATGTTATGCTTGCTTCCATAAAGACATGTGGGAAGCTCTCTATACTTTATTTAGGTGCACCTTGAATTCAAACGCAAATTCAACCAAGTGAACACTTTATGGGGGAGCTCACATATGTCTCTATGGAATTCCTTGGTATATTGCTCTTTATTATATCCTTGTGAACTCTAGCTCGGTTTGTCATCGCCAACCAAAAATGGGGAGATTGAAAGGGTAATTTACCCTATATTGTTTTTGGTTGACAATGACACTGTAGTTAGTGTGGACTAATGCTACCTACCAGTGTCTTGAACAGGTTTTAGTCCGCCCGTATGTTGGAAGATCATCGAAGACCCCCCCATTTCGATAATGAAGAGAAGTGCCGGAGTTTTACCGTTTATATGTTTCTTGAGTATTTAGGAACACCGCACTATTAAGAGGGGTTATCTCGATGAGCTTGCTGGGGATGTTTTTCTAAGCCTTATACACATCCTATACACCCACTTGTTCCATAACCAAAGAGAGGGGAGAAAGAAATCTAAGTTTGATAACATCTCTGCCAAACTCGGTTCTCAGGCCGGTTGAACCGGTTCCTAGACCGGACGGTCTGGTACCAGTTCCGGTCAACCGAACCCAAACCAGGATTCTCGGTTTCATATACCGAGTCTATCCGGGGCTTACACATAGTGAGTATCCCGGTTTGGATTCCGGTTGACCGATCTGTACACCGGGCAGTCTGGTGTGTGGTCCGGTCCAACCGAACTTAAAACCGAGTTTCACAGAAAGTGCTACAAACGGCTAGATTTCTCCCTTGAGTATAAATACCTCTTCTTCCAGCTTGAGGATGTTAGGCATTCAGTTCATATCACATACTTGGAGCTCTCTCTCTCCCCATTGTTGAAACACAATTTCTTGAGGATCTCCCATTCTACCCAATCAAACTCAAATCCTTTTGGTAGAAAGCAAGAGGAGGTCCCGATCTACGTTTCCACCAAGCCAAATTTCATTCCCCCTTGAGTTCATCGAGTTAGCTTGTTACTCTTGGGTTTGTGGGAAACCCTAGGTGGCTAGGGTCGCCCGGAGGCATTCGGCTTGTGATTTGCTCCATGGAAAGTTTGTGAGGGTTTGGAGACTACCTTAAAAGTCTACCACGAGTAAGTGAGCTATTCCTTCGTGGGATAGGCTCGGAGAAGAAGGTGAGCCTTCGTGGCGTTGAGGAATCCTTCGTGGAACCTCACACCTCTCCAACGTGACGTAGCCCCCTTCCCAAAGGTGGTGAACACGGGAATACATCTTCGTCTCCGCGTGCTTGGGTTATTCCTGAACCCCTCTCTTACTTGTGTTGTTTACTTTGTGATAGCCTTCGTGCTTGACGTATCTTGTATCATCATATAGGTTGCCTCACCTAGTTTGCATTTAGGCACACTTATATTCCGCAAAGCCTAAAACTTGCAAAAGATTATAAATAATTTGTTAGAAACCTATTCACCCCCCTCTAGGTAAACCATCTTACACTTTCACATAGGCATGTTTTTCTTTAGCAGCATTAACTAGCAAGTCTTTTTGTACCTTAATAAGCTGATCAATTTGAGTTTGAACCATTTGAAAATGTTTAACAAGCATTTTAACATCATTAGAGGTTCTTTCCACAATATCCTTCAACTCAACAATAGCTCTAGAGTTTTCCATTAGATGATTTTGCACCCTTTTATTAAAATTATCTTGCTTAACAATAAAAACATCAAATTCTTCTAAGCATTGATGAGGAGGTTTAGAGTAAGGAATATCACCTTCATCAAAATGTTGGAGAGAGTGTACCTCAATAGTGGATGAGTGGGAGATTGGCTTACATAATTCTTCTATAGGAGGTAAATTCTTCACATCTACAGCTTTAATTCCCTTCTCCTTAAGTCATTTCTTAGCTTCCTTCATCACTTCATCATTTAGTCCAACAACTCCCCTCTTCTTTGGTTTTGGTGTTGGAGTTGGCTCAGGCACAGTTAATTCAGATGTAGTTGTCTCAGGTGTAGTTGGTTCAGGAGGAGTCCAATCTTCATAATTCTTACTTATTTTAGCCATTAATTCCTCAGCTTCTTTGGGAGTTCTATTCCTGAAAACACAATCAGCACAACTATCCAGGTATGTCCTAGATTCTTCAGTTAGTCCATTATAATATATATCAAGAAGCTCATTTTTAGGTAATGGACATCCATCCTGTGCATGAATCAAAGCACAAAACCTTGCCCATGATTCAGTAAATATCTCTTTTTCTCCCTGTTTTAAATCAAAAAGATCCTGCAAAATAGCATGTCTAGCACTAGGAGGGAAATATTTTTGAAGGAAGGTACTAATCAAGCAATCGGGGCTATCAATAGATCCAAGAGGTAAATTATTAAACCAATCCTTAGCTTCTCCTTTTAGTGAAAAAGGGAAATTTTTAGCAACAAAGTAGGTGCGCATCTTAATATCATCAGAAAACAGGCCACTCATGGTACAACACTTTCATTCTTAGTCCCACAAAAAGGTTGTTTCTCAACAATAGTTATGTAAGATAAATCAAGAGAGAAATTATCTTTAATGTTTATGGGAGATGCAGCAAACTTAGCATTAGGAGACAATTTGGGATTTATAGTACGCCTCTCAAGGAGACTCTTAATATCACTCCTATCATGGGTGTTTTGACATTCTTTAATAAATTCATCGGTCATCTCTATATAACCGTCTTCAATATCATAGCTCTCTCTAGATTCAGGTGAACTGACAGGTGTAGTAGTGTCTTCATTAGGAGTTTCAGTATTTCTAGCTATAGTTCTAGCAATCATAGAATCTAGGAAAGGACCTAATGAACCACTCTTATCAAGCACAGTAGAAGAAATATCATAAGTATCAGAAGTTTCAGTTTCAGCAGTAGTAGCCATATGTGTAGCATGTGTGTGTGGTGGTGTAAGGAACTTACTCATAACAGATGGTGAATCAAGAGCAATAGAGGTGTTCAGAACCGTACCTCTCCTTGTAGTGGATGGTAAAATAGGAACCTTGCCATCACGAGACTTACCCATGATGGATGGATGGCGGTGAACAATACTGATTCCAAGTGAACTTGATAAATAAAGCTATGCTCCCCGGCAATGGCGCTAGAAAATAGTCTTGATGATCCACAAGTATATAGGGGGTGTATCGCAGTATTTTCGAGGGAAGTGAAACCCAATTTATTGATTCGACATAAGGGGAGCCAAAGAATATTTATAAGCCTTAACAACTGAGTTGTCAATTCAGCTGCACCTGGAAACAATCTTGCTCACAGCAGTTTATCAGTAGCAACAGTTGTATAGTAGCAATAGCAAAGTAATAGCAGTAGTAAAAGTAAAGACAATAGTAAAAATTGCAGTAAACAGTAGGATTAAAACACGGTAGGCATAGGGATGGATGGACGGGCGTTGCATGGACAAGACAATTCATATAGCAATCAAGATATAGGGCATTTGCAGATAAATAAGATAAAGCATCCAAGTACTAAATAATCATAGGCATGTGTTCCATATATAGTCATACGTGCTTACAATGAGAACTTGCACAATATCTTTTGTCCTGCCAGCCTGTTTGCAGCGGGTCCTCAAGGGAACTACTGGCAATTAAGGTGCTCCTTTTAACAAAGCATCGGAGCAAAGCATTAACACCCCGTGAACACATGTGATCCTCACATCAAATCCATTCCCTCCGGTTATCCCAATTGCTGTCACTTCGGGGCCTTTAGTTCCAGACAACAATATGTGTATACAACTTGTAGGTAAGACCATAAACAATACTATCATAATGAATCAATAACATGTTCAGATCTGAAATCATGGCACTCGGGCCCTAGTGACAAGAATTAAGCATAACAAGTTGCAAAAAAGTCAAAAAAGCACTAATAATAGATACTAGGCACCATGTCCTAACAGTCTGATGCCATTACATGAACGATCTCATCCAATCCCTACCATCCCCATAGCCTACAGCGGGGGATTACTCACTCATGGATGGGGAAAAAATGGATGGTTGATGGAGAAGCGATGGTGATGATGATGGTGATGGCGATGATCTCCTCTAATTGCCCGTCCCGACAGGGTGCCAGAACGGAGTTTCTGGGTCCGAATCGCGGAATCTGGTGGTGACGGCGTAGTGGAACTCTTTCTGGAAAAACGTCGAACCCCCCTTGGTTTTTAGGTCAAGAGGAAACTTATAGGCAAAGAGGAAGGCCGAGGGGGTGGCCGAGGCGGCCACACCACCCCCAGGCACGACCTGGTCTGGCCCGCATGGCCAGGTGGTGTGGGCCCGTCATGGCCCTCCTCCGTCTCGTCTTCTAGCTCCGTGAGTCTTCTGGTGAAATAGGATTTATAGCATATTTTCCGGGATTTTTCCTGATAGTTGATTTTCTGCACAAAAACTAGACACCAAGGTAATTCTGTTGAAAACAGCGTCAGTCCATGTTAGTTGTATCGAAATCACACAAGTTTAGAGGAAAAACAATAGCAAAAGTGTTCGGGAAAGTAGATACGTTTTGGACATATCACCGCGCCGCTCGAGATAGGACAGGGCTTCAATGCGACAGGACAGCGGTGCTGCAGTGGACATGACACACTTCTCCCAAGCTGAAGAAGCCGCTTTCTACTTCAAAAGGCGCCCCCAGGGCATGTGCTCTCGATGCCCGGCTCCCGCACACCACCACCACTCCTCTGCCTATAGAGACCCAATTCTTTGCCTTACCTACAATCTCGCCGGTCACATCGAGCGCGCCTGTCCACTTTGTTGAGCTACAAGATCTTCAAAAAGGAAGAGTCTGAGTACTGCTACGTCGCGTCCACTTCGGCCTGCTGCCTCGCCCGCGATCCCTGGTGCTCGCTCATGGGAGCTGCGCCGTCTTCTGCTTTGCCCGCGCCACCTTCCCCGACTCTGTTCTCACTGCTCCTGCCGCCTCCCCCCATGGCTGGACTCCGCAACGTTGGCATCGGAGCGGCCACGGCGAGGACTTAGGAGGACACGGTCATCATCGCTGCCTCCTTCAAGATTGATCAGGACATCAAGTGCTGGGAGGCGACGGTTGCCGTCGCCTGGGTCATCAATGGAAACCGTAAGGTGGGGCCACTCTCCATCGATTGCGCCTCCCGCAAGGAGTTCCGCCTCAGTCACCGGGACATCGCTGTCTGCCTACATCAACCTGGCCAGTTCCTCCTCAAGTTTGAACACAAGTCGCACTGTGCTGATGTCCTGCGCTGCAGCCACATCATGGAGGATGGCGCGCTGCTGCTGCTCCGGCCATGGCGCCCGCTAGAGAATACCTATGGTGTTGCCATGTCCTTCCGCGTCAAGCTTTGCCTTGAAGGGGTCCCTGCCTACGGCCACATGCCATATGTGGCCAAGCGGATCATCGGGCGTAGGTGCTCCTTCGACAAGCTCGATGACGGCGTGGTGCTTCTTGCATCGGCATGCTCCCTCGATGTCTAGGCGTGGACGGCGAACCCAAGCTCCATACCTAAGGTGGTGATGTGGCTCACCTTCACCAACATGAGCAGTGGCATCACTGGGGAGGTCCTCGTCAATGACTTCCGCCCCACTAGCACCAAGAGCGGGGCAACCTTGAAGGTCATCGTGCATCTAGACCGCATGAAGGACTACTCCATGGCACCGCTTGAGTACTTCAGATCGACCAACGACGCCAGCGCCTTCAAGCCTACGCCGATCACTTTCTCCTAGAACTTCCTCACCATCGATGGCATGCCGTCGGAACTGGTGATCGACGCAGAAGATGACGAGGCCAAGGCTCGTGCGGCGGCGCTTGCTCATAGGGACAAACACGGGCCTCGTGACGACCACCCGCACACGCACCAAGGACATCGTGACAACCACCCGCACACGCACCAAGGACGTCGTGACGACCACGACGACGACTTCGACAGGTAGGGAGGGCGCAGAGTGCATCGCATCACGGATGATCGCTGGGATGCCAAGGGTCCCATAAGGTGGGAGCGGACGCGCTCTCCTCGTCGCCACGACAATGGAGGAGGTGGCCACGGACGTAGGCGCGAAGGTGGCACCGAGGAGGGGGCAAGATTTTACTGATGGTTATCACTGTGCCAAACAGTCATTCTATGTCTAAATAAAGATAAATAGTAATTTTACTGATCTCAACTGTTTAAATTCAAAATTTTCAAAATAATTCAGGATTTTTTGTCCAGTATTCCTTTTTCCCGAGGGGGTCAGGAAATCCGGTCACCAGACGATAACCGAATTTACCGTCCGGTAACCAAAACCTTGGGAGGTGGTGATGGACCCTTCTCCCACTGAGCGACTGTCCCAGCTGGAGGAGGTCGGCGACGGTCCGACCGCGGTGGGAGAGCTACGTGCGCTCCTCCTGGAGCTGCCAGCACAACAAAAGTTGGAGATTCGAGAGAGCCTTGTCGGAGTCATCACGCCCTTTCTCTCCGAGGTCGCGGCGCTGCGTGGCTGGATCCTTCGCGCCACTGAATCCTTCAGGCCAATGGATTTGGCGATGGCCGCATCGCGGGAGCTCCCCCTGAGAGCCGTGACGCGCCCGTCGTCTGCCTTCGGGAGCTGGGTAGGCCCCACAGGGGTTAGGACGAAGACTTGGTCAACTTGGACCAGGAGCATTCGGGCTCTACCGCTGAGAAGCAGCTGCCTTGGGATGGCCCAGCCGCCGACGCACCTGTTGGATCTCCTGATGGGCTTCTGGTGGATGTTGGGCCTCTAGCGGAGGCCGACCCTACCTCTGGGATGATGGCCCAGCTTTCCATCACGCGCGCGGAAGAAGCCTGGGACGAAGCCGCTAGCGCTGGACCGGAGCCGGTGGCATCTCCACGGCGGACGGACGCCGAATCGCTGGCCATGTCCACTCCGGCATCTTCGCCGATCCAGGCCACCTCGATGGAGCTGGAAGAGGTTCAGGATGCGCCGCCAGCCGCCTCGCCATCCCGCCGGAGGAATTTGGCATGCAGGGTTTCCTCCGCGAGCTCGGCCGCCCCGTGCTGTCTACACTCCTGGGCACCCCTTCATCGACAAAGAAGAAGAAGGCCACGAAGCAGTTGGCCTCCCCTCGCCGGAGTGGCCGGATTGCGATCAAGAAGAAGGCGCGTCAGGTGACCGAGGGAGATGAAGCCATCCAGGAGATCATTGCGCGTGCCAGCGGTATCCTAGCGCTATATGCATCCTTTGATGACGTCTCCAGAGCCACCTTCAGCTAGCTTTTCCTCAAAGGCCCGCTGGCGTCTTCGGAAATCCAGGCCATCGATGCCTTAGTGAAGCAAATCAAGAAGAATGCCCACATTGACCAGCACATGTCAGTGATACAGGGTGTGGCAAATGATCAAATTGCAAAATAAAACGTGCAAATCGTCAAATCCCCCCGAGAAAGCTGCAGAGCCAGCAACCGCGTCCATCGCTGTTAATGTTTAGCTCCTAATACTATTCACGCCCGCCTCGCATCAAGGCCGAGCCCTGCGAGGCTTGTATCCGTAGAAGTCGTCTCCCAGTTTCGCTTCAAGTCTACTGTTTACCGTCGCTTCTGTATGCTCATGTGCGTCGACCGTCGTACTGCTCGCCGTATGCGTCCAACATGTTGTACCTGATGAACAAGGCTGATGTTACGTTTCTCCTGCCTTCGTTGTGTGCCTTCATGGTTACGTCATGGTGCGCCCATGCCCTGTCTGGCTGCTGCTATGAGCTGCCTTCCCTCGACGACAAGAGTCCAAACAATAACGTGTGCACGAGTTTCTTTTAATGGCGCAAAAGAATGTCAACCTGCTTAATTGGAATCCTCGCGAACTGAATAGCAGCGTGCGCCCTGACGCCGTCCGAGACTAGGTACTCCCTCCGTTTTAAAATATAAGATGTTTTAGCTTTATAAATAAAGTATATCTACACTCTTTTTAGTTTGTAGGTTCACTCCAAATCTAGATGAATCTAACACTGAAAGAAGTCTAGATGCACTCTATTCACAAAGCTAAAACATCTTATATTTTGAAACGGAGGGAGTAAAATATACGCATGCGACCATCGTCTGCTTGCAGGAATCGAAGCTGGAGTTGGTCGACGACGTCATAATCTTCGCTACATTGGGCCCTTCCTTTCTGGGTAACTATGCTTTTTTGCGTCCTCGAGTTTCTTCACTCTCTCGGACATCCACGCTACCCAGCACTCCCTGTCAGCTTCCATCACTATGCTTAGCGACGACTCTATTTGGTCTATCACCTGCGTCTACGGCCCACAAGGAGAACCTGAGAACCTGGTCTTCATTGATGAACCGAGTGCTCTCAAGAACATGGTTAAGGACTTGTGGCTTCTCCTCGGCGATTTCAACCTAATCACTAAGGCGTCTGACAAAAACAACCTCAACATAAATCGACGCCTAATTGAGAAGTTGCGCGCTGCCCGTGATTTTCTGGAACTTAAGGACATGCGGATGGACGATCGCCGCTTCACTTGGTTTAATTCCCAAGACGACCACGTGCTCACTAAGATCGACCATGCCATCTTCTCTGATGACTGGGACATCCTTTTTCCTAAGGCTCATCTGCAAGCCATCACGTCGGCATGCTCGGACCACACTCCTCTCCTCGTGCAGGGATCGGTGGCCTCTGAGAGGAAGCCATCTTCTAAATTCGAGGAAATCTCCTAGGACTGCCGGGCTTCAAGGAGGTGGTCGTGGAATCTTGGTGTAAGCCAATTCTCTCCTAGGACCCCATCCGCCGCATTCATATAAAGCTTTCCCGCACGGCCAAGGCTCTCAAGGAATGGCAGAGGCAGACCGTGGGCGACCTAAAAATCCAAATTTCCACGGCCAAGGAAATCATCTGGCATCTCGACACCGCTGAGGAATCTCGTCCTCTTTCAGATGAGGAGAGCGCGCTACGGTGCCAGTTAAAGTCCTCCTACCCCGGCCTTCTCGCCATACAGAAAACAAAGTTGAGACAACGATCCCGCCTTACTTGGATTCGGTTAGGGGATGCCAACACGAATCTCTTCCATGCTAGGGCTAATGGACGTAGAAGGAAGGTACACATTCAGGCTCTCGACACGGGCCGGTATGGCCATAACAAAAGAAGATAAGGAGCAAGCCCTTCTTTAGCATTTCAAAAGCATGCTTGGCACAAAGGCACCTAGGCTGCTTGGCCTTGACTGGGAGGCCCTGGAATATGAGACGCATGACCTCTCCGACCTGGATTTCCCTTTTGGGGGGCTCGAAATTAAAGAGGTAGTTCTCTCTCTCCCTTCGGTTAAAGCTCCCGGCCCCGATGGCTTCATTGGGGCTTTTTTCAAGTCCTGCCGGGACATTATTAAGGTGAACATGCACTTACCAAAGACAAAGTACCTCGTCCCCCCGTGTCGCACCCATGCGACACCGGGGGATCCCCGTCGCCGCCTCCAGCCCCTTCC
Source organism: Avena sativa (assembly GCA_916181665.1). NCBI lineage: Eukaryota > Viridiplantae > Streptophyta > Magnoliopsida > Poales > Poaceae > Avena > Avena sativa. The sequence continues at coordinate 130,053,628 of OV702289.1, read as the reverse complement.
CACCGGCCTCCTCCTTGTTGCCGCTGCCGCCGACTGTTGCCGTGGCGGCAGCGGGCCTTGTTGCCAAAGGCAGCAGGGGTTCTCCCATCGTTTGGTGGCACTGGCGGAGGGCTGACACGGCTAGGCGTCGTCGTCCGGCTCTCCGGTGCGTGGAAGCCGGGACAGCGGCCCCGGGAGGCGAAGGTGGACCCTGCGGTGGTGCGGCACCATCAGCGGCCAGGAGGTGGCCGGCTTGACGCCCAGATCCGTGTTTCGGCGGCGTTTCCCGTCGCCGGCGCAGGCCGTCTGGGGCTGGCCCGTAAGGGGACGTGCACGGCAGGCCCCTAGGCTCGTGCGGCCGAGGTGGAGGCATGAGGCATGGCTGTTCCTGTCTTGGCCGCGGCGGGACAGGCTGCCTGGGGCAGTGGCCCAGGAAGTGGCGGAGTGAAGCAGGGCCTTTGAGCTTGTGTAGGGGGGTGGCGGCCGTCGTGCCTGCGGCGGCCGGTTTTGGAGGTGGAGGTGCTGCTGCCCTTTGTTGGGTGGTGCTCCTGCCGGCATGGAGCTAGACGGGGCTCTCGTCCCCAAGATGGTGTGATCGCGTGGTGCGGTGCTACCGGTCTCGGGTCGTCAGGCACTTCACCTCCTGTCCTGGTGGTCCGGTGGTGGTTGATGGTGTCGGGCAGCGATCCGGAGGCGGAGGGAATGTCGAGGAGCAGCTTGGCGTGTGGTGCCACGGTGGGTTGCGGTGGCGGTGGCGAGCTGCGAAGCGGACTTGGCTAGGTTGCCTTGGTGGATTGGCTTCAATGACTTGGGTACAGTGAACTCCGCGCGAAAGCACCGCATCAACCTTGGTTGAAGCCGGCGATGTCGGCGTCCTCGGACGTCGCTCCCCTCATTGGAGGCATCGTCGAGGAGCTCCTTCACCTCCCTCGCTGTTTTGAGTCTCAGGCTCTCCAGGTGAAAACCTGAGCTTTGGATTTCATCGGAGCGGGCATCGGCGGCGTCATCGTCGTCTCCCTCTTGGGGGCGATGCCTTGGAGGTCTGGTTCTCTGCTCGACAATTTGTCTTGGTTTGCTTGACAGCAGCTTCGTCGGCCAGGCGGGTGCGCGGTCTCGGGACCGGTGTGGACATCGGAGCGGCGGCTCCGAACCCTCCTGAGCTGAGTGTCTTCTCTTCTTGCTTGGGAAGAAGTGACGACGGCTCGTGTGGTGCGCGGCCTCGGGGCCGGCGTGTTATGTTTGGGGTGTTTTAGTTCTCGCTAGTGCGCGCAGTCTCGAGACCGGTGTGGACGCTAGAGTGGCGACTCTTTCTGCTTTGAGTGGCGCCCCTTCTTGCTTGGGCGGAAGTGTCGTCGGCTCGCGTGGTGCGCAGCCTCGGGGTCGGTGTGGCGTCTGAGGCACTCCAGACCTAGCTGTGCTAGGTGCTGTGGCCTTGTGTGGGGTTTTCGCCTGTTTTTCCTGAAAACAGGCCATGTGTTTGTTTCCGGTTTGAGTGGTTTTGGCATGTTCCCACTATAATCTAAACATGCCTCTCTGTACTTTGTTCGGGTTTTTCCCTCTATAGGCAGTGCTCCTGCCGATTGCTCTAAAAAAATTATTAAGGTGAACAACGTGGCGACAATCTCCCATATGGCGTTCCTGCGTAGCAAAAGTGTAAACTTGATCAATTCCGCTAACATCGTCCTCATCCTAAAGAAGCTGGATGCTAAGGCTGTGGGAGACTATAGACCTATCTGTCTTATCCACAACATGTCCAAGATCTACTCCAAGCTTCTCGCTAATCGGCTCGCTCCCATCCTTCATGACATTATTTCCAAATGCCAGAGTGCATTCGTGAAAAAAGGAGCATCCATGACAATTTTCTGCATGGCCAAAACCTCATCAAGGAACTCCACTCTTCGAAAACCCCGTGCTTGTTCCTCAAGCTTGACATTGCAAAACCCTTTGACTTTGTGGGATGGTCCTATCTTATCGAGGTGCTGACGGCCCTCGGCTTTGGGAAGATATGGAGAGATTGGATATGCCTCTCGTTTGCCTCCGCGTCATCCCGTGTGCTTCTCAACACGGACCCTGGGACACCTTTCAGCCATGGTAGGGGGCTCCGACAGGGCGACCCGCTCTCGCCCATGTTATTCATCCTGGCTATTGACCCCCTACAGCACATTCTGTCCATCGCTAGGCAGAGCGGAATCCTCAGCCAGATCAGATCTCGAAGGACTAGGTGCAGAATCTGCATTTATGCGGATGACACCGGGATCTTTGTAAATCCGGTCAAAGAGGAGCTCTGTGCTATCGCTGAAATCCTAGACTACTTCGGCAAAGCGAGTGGGCTCGTCATCAATGTGAATAAGACTGAGGTCTTTCCGATCCGATGCGAGAACATCGACTTGCCTAAAACACTTTCAGAATTCTCGGCGAAGATTGCTTCTTTCCCAGGAAATACCTGGCCTGCCTCTCCACATACGGCGGCTGCGAAAAGTCTACCTCCAGCCTTTAATCGATAAGATCTCTGGAAGCTTCCTGGCTGGATGGGGAAGAACCTGGCTTTACCAGGAAGAGTTGCCCTGGCTAAGTCTGTTCTCATGGCGATCTCCGTTTACCATGTGATTGTCATCCCTTGTCCAAGTGGGCACATGATAAGATCATTTCTATCGCCCGCAATTTTATCTGGGCGGGGGATAAAGGGGAGCATGCCGCAAAAGGGAAGGCTCTGATCAACTAGAAACGAGTTGCAGGCCAAAAATCCATAGAGGCCTTGGAATGCATGACCGTAAAGAACCGGGCGTGCTCTCAGACTGCGATGGCCTTGGCTACAATGGACGGACCCGCAACGTACCTGGGCCGGCTCAAGGCTCCCTTGTGACGGCAAGGATTTGGACCATTTTAGATCTTAAACGAAGATCACCATTGGAGACGGCGCGACTGCCTCCTTTTGGCACGACAACTGGTCAAACAGGGGCCCAATCCATTTCTGGGCTCCCGATCTATACGGGGTGGCTACTAGGAAAAACCGCTCGGTGGCCACTGAGCTCAAGTTTGGAAACTAGATTCATTCCGTCGCTAGGATTTCCACGCCGGCACAGCTTGTCCAATACCTGGAGGTCTGGGAGGATGTTCATGTCATCCAGCTGGATCCTGGCCAGGCGGACACCAGTAAATAGACTTTGACCAAGGACGGAATCTACAGTGCTACCTCCGCTTACCATGCGCAATTCCACGGCAGCCACCCCAAGTTCATGGCCTAGAAAATTTGGCTAGCGCATGCGGAGCCCAAATGACATGTTCGCTTGGCTGGTGCTTCACGATAAGCTTTTGACAGCCGACAATCTGGCAATAAGGGGTTGGGATCATGATCCAATTTGTGCTCTCTGCTGTAGAGCCCCTAAGACGGTTGAACACTTGTGCAAGGATTGTCCCTACACCACTGCTATCTGGAACCTCAGCCCGAGTTGGGCCGACGATGCGGGGGGAGCCCAGGGCTCAGATTTTACCTCTGTATCTGATTGGTGGGACAACCTCAACGGTGACAGGCCGACGCTTGAGAAACGCAAAATCAGTGGCCGCCTGCTCTACGTTCTATGGAACACATGGAAAGAAAGAAACCGACGCAGCTTCACCCATAAGCGACTAACCTATGTTGAGGTGGCAGAGATGGCCAGGTAAGACATCCGCCAGCGTGCACGCGTTTTCACGACCATTGGTCCCGCCATCCCTACGGAGCCTGATTAGACTGTGTCCTTCTTTTGTTTCTCTGGGGTTTTTAGGCATGTTTCCACCTTAACCAGAACATGCATGTTGCTGTATTTTCGTTATCGTTTTCTCCTTCTTAATAAAAATGCAGAGCTCCTGCCGGTTGCCCCAAAAAATACAACAATTTCTTTTTTATAGCAATGCACTGGTAGCTAGGTGCTGAGCTAACAAACGACACACTACGTATTTAAGTTTACACATGTTGTGTCGTGCACATTTAACATGCCTTCTATCTCATGATGAAAATCCCAATATATTTCTGAACCAAGTGAACATTTCATGCGGTACTTTCACACCCGCCGTGGGGTGCCACCATTTGAACACTTGTCTTTTTTCGATCTATTGGCTATAGGCTATGCTCGTGAACATTTAATGTGGTACTTTCCCTCGAGAAGTAGCCCTTCGGATCCTTGGTTTGGGTCAGGTCGCTAATAAAACTGGCCTTGATCTTCACAGCTGAAGGGGGCCTTGTGTTATCATCAACCTCATCTATTTTGAAGCAAGAGGCATAACTTATTTCTACGAGGCTTGGGCGCCTTAGGGAGCATCTCGAAACGGAGTTATACTAACTAGACCAAGTGTTTTTTCATGGGTCTATTTTTCACTTATTGAGTAAATATATAATATCCTTTCCTTTCCTTTTCATTTTTTTTGTTTCTGTTTCTTTTTTATTTTATACTTTATTCTTTATGTTTTTATTTTTAACTTTTTTTTACGTACTTTTGATTTTTATTTTTGGGGTTAAATGACTGAACTTTTTTATTGAGTTACACATACACATCTGTTGTAACATGTTGACCTTTTTTTTTAAAACATGATTTGAACATTTATGTGCACCTATAAGAACAATTTCTTAAATGATGAACATTTCTCTCGATAAACACAACCATTTACTTTTATGTATAGTGAAACACAATCTTATAATAATTTTAGTTTTTTGTGACATGGATATTTTCTTTAGACAAGCAATTTCTAAAACACATGATAATTTAATTTTAATGTGTGTACGTTTTTTCGTTTTTGCAATGCACAAACATTTTTCCTGTATCTCGAAGGAGAGAACCATGTAACATTTTGTAGTATCTCGAAGGAGAGAACCATGTAACATTTTGCAGTAAAACTCACCTTGTTTTCTCTAATCGTACGGTACTGGCTATGCTTTTGGGTGACAATGTGAGGCGACACGAGCGAGTAGGTGGATATTTTCATGTGTCACAAGACCACCGGAGACATGGTTGGTTTAGGACGTCCTGGCTTTGTTGGGTCGTCGGCTAGCTGAACCGCTTCTCTTGTGGCTGTCTACTGCGTGAGAGTTGTCACCACTGACCAGCCTTGACTAACCGTGGAAAATGCAGCAACGCACTAGCAGCTGCCATAGCTTACCCCTGTGCACCACACAAAAATGAACGCTTGATCCCTAGCTATACTGGCTATATAGATGGTTGCTCGAAAGTTAATGCTCTCGGATAAGTTATGAGGGGCCAATATGAAGTTTTTACCAATCAGGATCGATGTCTATATATTCGGCCATCCGGCAAGCTAGCAGCATGATATATACACAGCTGACAGCTCAAGCTTATCACGATTCAGAAGGTATTAACCAGTATAAGCCAGCCAGACTGAACTCTGATGGGGTCCTTCTCCGGAGGTGCTCGTTTCCTGCTACTCCTCCAGGTCGCTCTGTTCGTCTTCTCCGCGGTATTCATGAGCGGTTCAGTGGCAGTGGCCCGCGACATCAGTGGTTAGTGCTTCCGAACTGTTGGTTTTATCCTTTTGGTCGAAATTCCATGGATCGGATACTTCATGCTTCTTGTGTACTTCCTTCCAGGTGGTGGTCTGGACCCTAACCGTCCTGTGTGTATCAACGGACGGTGCAAACCTAGCGGAACGTACACCCGACCGTGCCGCCCAATCTACGGGTGCCCCCCCTCTCCGTAGTACTGCTCAGCCTTGATGCATGCCTGATGCCTCTTAGGCTAGCGGTAAAAGTTAATTGCATTATAATGAACCGATAGTAGTATCGCCTCGCGTATCTGTACTTGTATCTATCTTAATACTTCGAATAAAACTGGTTGTGATATGAAAGGTTTTGTGAACATGGAAATTCGGTTCAATATGTACAAAGACTAGGTAGGAAACGCGGCTTGCCGCTCGCTTGCCCGCTTCGCGGGCAGCACGGTATAAACAATCGCTTTAAAAGACAATGAAGCTAAAATATTATACATAGGCAATTCTATTAGCCAGCGAGTTATTTTACGTCATAAGTAAAAGATAACCATACTTGCGAGTTAACCTTCTGTGTTAGGCCCTAAGCCTGCCTAGGCTTGATTCCGCCAGTGTCACTGCCATGTTGGTGTGGCTAGTGCTATGGCAGGTGAAGATCGAGGCAGTAGGGGTTTAGGGTTTAGGGCGCTTGCAGCAATGTTGAAAAAATTATTCTCTTATAGCAGTGCAGTGACGGTATGTAGAACATCACCGACATCGGTGGCTTGCTCCACCACAGGAAGGAGGTGGCGCCGCCTTGCAGCAATGGCGCCTCGACTCTCGAGCGTCCAACATATAAGAAAAAATATAAGATGTAAGCCGATGTGAAAAATCGATGAAGACATTCAAGTAGATTTCAGATAAAGAAGCGTTCAATCTAATCGTACTTTAATACTTTATAATACGTTAGTAGAAGATAGTATGAGAGAGCAGCACATCTGAAAACGCGGATTACATGTTGCATAAGAACAGCCAGCTGACTAACAACTTTAACGTGATTTGCACATGGCATTGTTTAAAGAATCTCCATGTAACAGCACCAAAAGGATCCTGACGAAAGGTCAAGTTGAATAGGAGTTCCAATCTGAACCCAACTGAAGTTGATGGATCTCGGTAGCATTCAGAACGAAGGAGGATCAGCTCCTTGCCGAGGGGTAGGCCGTAGATGGATCTAGGTTGATTGGATGTGTCGAATCGCCATCGACCAGAGAGAAGAATGGCAAGTGAAAACGACCCAGATCTTTGGTATAATATATTATGACCCTGGAACATCACAATGGGCTGTAAGCACGAATAAAAGGCCTGGTAATAATTCAATAAACTGGGCCAAGAAAAGGGCGACGTCAAGTTCTTAGCTACTGAAATTTATAACAGCCCATGGCCTGACTCTTCAGATGTATGCTACTGAAATTTAAAACACAACAGCAGCAGATAATCCACACTTCAGATGTATGCTACTATATACCTTTTTTAGGTACAGCAAGTCAGCAAAAATTTCAAACCCTTAGGTTACAACATAGTTACATGCAACATAGGGCAGACTATTATAATGTATATGCACCATGCCCGATAATATGATTAGTAAGCTAAATAAGCTTACAAGCCGATACACCTTCAACCTCACTGCCTACTCCTTGCTAGACTCCAATTGATACACATTGCGGCATTAGATTCTTTCTGTTTATCAGTTTTTGAAGAAAAAACCAAGCCAAAAATCAAAAGCCAAATTAAAAATATCCGACCAAAATGGAAACACAGCACTATTTTTTCTTACTGAGTTGCAGTTCAAACAGGAGCAAGAAGTTTTTAGTTCAGTTCGGGTTTGTTTGGTTCAGTCTAATTATGTCCAAGCTTACATCCATCAGGTGAGCAACATTCCTAAATAGTATGCAACTAATTCTGCGATAATGTATCTTCCAATTTCTGATTGCTGATAGCAAATGGTTTGCTGCTTAGCACTTTAAACATCGACCATCTAATAACCTTGAAATTACTGGCTGAGTTATGGTAAGAATCTCAAGCTCAAACGAAATTTACTTGGGAGTGAGAAATGGGTTAACAATGTAATACCTAGTTTCTAACCGCACCAATCAACATATCTTGACACCCAAATGCATGCACATTCTTGACAATGATAATAACAGTTACTGACTTGACAACCTGATGAAACAGGAAAGGACATAATGCCTGGGTGCAGATTCGTACAAGAGTTGAGGTTCAGATCAATCAACTCGGGACATTTCACATACAAAGCCTGCATATGTAAAATTAGTAATGACACCATATTCATCAATGATTTGAATGAATTGCTGCTGGTAAAATTCGAGTCTAACATCTATTGCTGAACAGCCCAATAGACTGAGCTTCCTCAAATTATCATGCTTTATAATAAGTTTTTGGCACATAATAGACTAAGGTTCTCAATTCATTCTAAATGCCAGTCTATTTATATTCACCACCAAAAGTTACCGATTTGTTAGCACCTCCATTCTGCACTTACATAGTGCATCTTCGATAAAATATAGGAGTACATCTTCTTTGGAATCCTAGCAGACAACCTTCACTGCAAAAAGACCATGACTAAGCACCCATGTATGTAACATTAGCAAAATGACAGGACCATGAAAGACTAATCTCGTGTAATATCGGCTTGTTAACACATTCATTTGATGCATAAATGCCAGGATACTTTATCCATTTGCAGGAAAAGTGCTGGTTCTCATATATGTCAAATGTACCTGCACTTTCATACCATCGCGACCGTGAAAGATGGAGTACTAACTGAGATCTCACACGCTTTCTTGAGGAGGCCACCGCACTGCTAGTTGGTCTCGATCTCATGCATAGATCTTAGGTGGCACATGCCTGCTCTACTGCGTGTTCCGCTCACTTCCGCTCGCCTTTACACCGCACCGTCGAAGTCAATTGATCTGTCCTGAACAAAATTTGGGAATCATTTCAGCTTAGTTTGAACACTCTATAATAGTTTATGCCAACTGGAGATGACATCTAGAATAATCTAAAAGGTATGGTTTCAATGATAAAATAAGTATAACATTATAGGATAAAGATTAAATACATGCGCTTATATGAATGATCTTTAAAAACAATATACCAAGAGAAGCGCTGCTCATGTATGAGCAAGCACAAGTAAGCTTAAAACGATTAATAGTCCAACGAAGATACACCACCAATGTGATCTATCGAACAATACTTGGCAAGATTGGTGTCCATGACTCCTGTGAGAATATGCAAATGCCACATCCACAGCTTGACGCCCATATTTTGTACAACAGCGAATGAACCAAAATATCACAAAAACAGAGTTGTAGTCTGATGATGGATATAATACAACTTAAGATAGATATAATACAACTTATTATGCTCGAGTACATAGGTAGAATATAAATTTTGATAGCACAACAATGAAAATAAGGAAATATGGTCTCCAGAACCATTTCCTGGCTAAGTTGAATACCAAGAGATGAGTGGTCTTTGAAACTGGGAAAAAATCACCAATAACCGTATTGATCCAGTGCATTGAGATGTCATGCTAGGGCGATGAAATTATGGGAGCATGCAAGTTATTGGCCATATTTTAATTCAATGCAAGCTCATTCAGCAACCAATTTGAGCTAGCCCAGTACACTTCACTTGATTTTAATTCCCGACCTCTGTTCTAGCGGCACCTTTGTACAGCTTTAGTTGTACTGAGCCATTTGCCAAAGAGAGACTATGTATCTTTGTACAATTGGAAGATGAACTTCTAGCTGGACCTGTATATCTCTGAGCCATTTTACATCTAACTAACTATACCGAGGGTCTAGCCAAGACAAATTAGATAGCTTTGGCAAGTATCCTAGTTCTAATATATTGGTGCAACCGAGTCGAGTATTGCCATATGCTCATAAAGGGAAAATAGCAGCCCACCCAACACGAAAACATCAGACAACTCAATATTAGCAAAATAATAATCATCTTGGGAGCACGACATGAGGGAGAATGAGTTATACGTGATAGAAACTAACCAGAATCCTGTAGATCCAAAATAAAAATTCACAGAACCAATGAAGTCCACACCTGTAACACGTACTCCCTCCGTCCCAAAATATAAGGCGTCTAAGGTTTAGTCAAAAGTCAACGTCATTAGGCGCCTTATATTTTGGGACGCAGGGAGTATAACATATGGATTATGAGCAATTTCATCTTCTTAGAATATAATCAGGAAGAGAACACCCAACACAAATAATACAGTAGATCATACATACTATTCGTAACAAGTAAAATACCACAATTTCATATGGCAAAAAAGCTAGACATAAGACCGGCATCCAGAGCCTCGGGCGAAAGATCAAAAACAAGCGAGAAAGGAAGAAGCAAGAGGAGGCTTCCATACCTTGATCTTAAAAGGATTATAAGTCAAATCAGTATTAAAAGGATGGCTACTGAAGGTGTGGCATGGCCATAATCTGGCAAGAGATGTGACGGTTAGATTGAGTATAAATAACTCAGGCTATTAGTATATCCCCGTTGGGACTCTATGTTCTCTCAGCTAAACATGTAAACAAAAAAGTAGTCCATAAGTTTAATGACATTTAAGCTCACAAGTACTTCTATGAGATTCTACAGTTTAATATAATACCTAACCATATTTTCTAACAACTCAAAATAAAACCACTTGGAGTGTTGATATACCTGGCAATGTTCCATATATATAAGAAAGCTTCCATCTCCGTGGGTACTTTTTATCCTTCCAGTTCCCTTCCCAGTTCTCCTCTAAATAACACATGGACACGGCCAAGGTTCATTTTCATTTGCTGTGGAAGCAAGAACCAAATCTTTGTATTGTTCTAAAAATAATAATTGCACAAGAGTATATTTTGGAAATGGTTGCAAGTTGCAAATGCCGGGATTTTCTGTTTCAAGTAATCATATAGGCTGGAAATGTCGCCCAAAGATTCTGATAATGTTTATTTAGATATTAGCGTGCGGCTAAAGTAAATATAAGAAAAAATTGTTCTAACATGCTCTGGCTCGATAAAGCCTATCATGAACTAAAAGAAGGGTAATCTTTATCCTAAAATGAAACAATTTCAGTTTTGTATGCATCGATTTCCCTGTAAAATCCTGAACATCAATTTTGAAGCAACAATTTCAATTCTATATGAATCATGGCACCTAAAAACATGGCATAAATTATCCACGTCTACTTATCAGCTAGAAGGATAGTATTTCCGATGACAAATAGTGCTTAGCAAAAAGGTTATGATAAGTGTTCCCTCAAATAGAAAATGCCATGCCCGATATATTCTCACAGAGTTGAGTGTTTTGCTTACCAAGAGCTATCCTTCCATTCTCTCTCCTGCCAAGCTATTGTCCACCAACCACACCAATATCCATTATTCAGCCTGTCCCTGCAATGAGTATTCCTTTTGCATTTCTTGCCAATGGAAGGAATGGTTCCTTCTGATTCTTGTCATTTCAGAAGTACCAAAGAGTTCCGTACAACCTCAACTGCCAATAGCCGATGCTCCTGAAAGGTTAAGAATTTAACATATGATAAATGGTGAGTGATATCCAATGTGACATAAATCCAACAGAAAAAGGAGAAGAATTAACAGCAACAACATAATCATAGATATGTGTACATGCATTCTACCTTTTAGTGAATTAAATTGAGCAGACACGGGTCTGAGAATGGATAATCAAACACTCCAGCTATGAAATTAACCGTTAGAATATGCTGAACAGCATCATTAGTCCGTGATACTGTTATCTCCCTTGTCTCCACCAAGAACCTAGGATCTTCAATCTGTGAGGTATCAGAATCCGTAGATTGCTCAGCAAATGCAAAAGAATTGGTTGCTCGAGAATATATTTTATATGAAAGCTTAACAAATCAACCATATTCTTTCAAGCATTAACTGATTGACCAATGTAGTAGCGATGATTAGACTAACAATCGGACATCATATTCTACTACCTCGAAGCCTAACTTTTAGCACATAGTGGCTGGCATGCAAAGGCTGCCCATTCCATTGAAATCATATGCAAGCTTTCTCACACACATCCACCACCAACACCAGGCCCTGGACCACTTCAAGCTGCTGTGACTTTTGTCGAGCACCTTCTAGGCATAACATTGAATCTGCAGAAACAAATAATACTCAAGATTATTACAGGGAGAGAGGAAGAGGGGATTTTGGCTACCTGCCTTTCACGTGAGCTCGGCTGCAGCGGTGGCCCGGGCTGTTTTTGTAGCTGCTCTTGCACGTAGGTGGAGACGAGAGGGGGTTGGTGGCCGCTCAGGTAAGCTCCTTCTCCTGGTCCATTGTCGTCAAAGGGTGGTAACCTCCGTATCCATTGCCATTGCAGCGTGTGTGCTTGGGACGCGCCGGCGGAGGTCGATTTCCGCGCTCAGGGCAGCACACCACGCCGCCAGCACCACCGCCACGCTCGGGGAGGAAGAGAAAGTGGGTCGGGAAAGAGAGAGAGCAGAGAGATAGGGAATGAGGCAGCACATGTACCTGCAGACCAGATGGAGGAGACGGTGATGCTCCCCCTATTTCCAGGCGGCCGCGCGCGCAGCACGCCGCCCTCAAAGTGGGGACAGAGGGAGCCGCCATGCTCATGGTCGGGGACACGAGCCGCCGTGCCTCCTGGTCGTGGTCTCACACAAGGTGCCACTGTTGCCGGTCACCATGGACCCGGAACGAGCTGGCAGAGCCCCTGCTCTTCACGGCTCCATCTCTGCATCCCCAAGATCCCAACATCCTCTCCTCCCTCCCCCGTGTCGGCCGCCGCCGCTTGCCCTGCGAGCTCTGCGCCACTGCCCGTGAGCTCGACCCAGCGACGACCTGCAATCTCTCGGGGAAACGATGGAGGCGCTGCCAGGAACCTAGAGCCCTCCACCGCTAGCTCTTTTTATCCCCGTCGTCGCCTGCTTTCTTTCCGCGGCGGCCGTGCCATGGGAGAGACGAGGGAGACAAAGGGAGAGGAGGGGAACGTGTGGGCGAACGGAGGAGGCGACTGGATCCTGGACGCGCCGCCACGGGGAGACGAGAGGAGGATGACGGGAAAGGGAGAGGGAGAACGCGTGGGCGAATGGGAGGCTGCTGGATCGACGCACGGTGATAGGGTTTGGCTAGCGGAAGTACAAAACTACCCCTATGCGGTCATGGAAACCACCGTGGAGCCACCGCGTACAGCCTCTCAAGACCGCCGATTCGCTCTCTCACATAGAGACACGTACCCCCTGTCTCCGACAAGCGGGCCTTGCGAAACGCAGGACCCACCCTTCAGGGATGTTAGCTAGCAGGTGTGGATGTGCAGGTGCAAAGGAGTGGACGAAGCGGACGGGCAGGATCGGTTTGGAAGCCTAATCCGACGGTTCACGATGCTGGTGGCCTCTAAGAGCTTCCTTAGGGGGCTAGAATATTTCTTCCTGATGTACGGTGATGACAGAGCGCACTATGTGGTTACTTTATTTTGCTACCTTATCAGATTCAGTCTAGCTACTGCAAGACTCTCCTCGTGCTATTCTACTCTAGGCAAGAAGCTATAGGCCGATGCCTGATTGCACATGCGGCTTTGCTTGTGTCCTTTAAACCAAGATACTACGAAAATACTACTCTCCCCGCCCCAAAATAGATATAGAGATTTGTCTAGAGATTTGTCTAGAGCAACATGTATCTGCACAACCAGGTCGTACATGGAAGAGATGAAATGTCAATAAAAGTGTAATAGTCCATAAATGGCTAAATGGAAAAAACAATTGCAGGTACTGCTCCTGATATTTTTCAGAGAGTTTCTCCACTTTTTTCGATAAGGGGCGCTTTATTACTCAAAAGCTTTAAGTATTACACCCTGTCTCTGCATAGTTAGGATGCACACAGTCGTCACAGTCCACGGATCCAAACAAAAAATAATAGGAAAGGCGGATAACATATCAACATAAGAAATTGTAAAACGCCTATAATGCTGGAGGATGGTCTATCCGTAGATTATATTGACATCCATGTCGGGTAAACAAATCCCGCGATGTATCCTCCAGCCACGTACACGCCTCCGTAAAAAGGTCATGATAGTCTGCACGATGCAGTGTCGACCAAGACCGTAGGGAGTTGGTACATCTGTAAATAACGTACACGAGAGAAAAAAATTATCATTAAAAAAACTTTATCATTTCTACATAGACATAACGACCATATAATGACAATTGATCCAACCCAAAGAAGTAACTTATACTTGTGATCTATACCATGTAACCAATTCTCAAATATGTTGAGAATACTACGGCGTGGATACAAGGATGAAGCTGATTGGGTAACTGACCATATAGACCTACCGAAATTGCATTAAAAAAACAGGTGTTGATTGTCTCGTTATGATGACAATAAACACACATAGGATTCTCATAACAATTCCACTTAATAAGATTATCCTTAGTAAGGATATCCCCTTGACGAAGATACCAAGCAAAGATTTTGTTTTTTAGAGGTATCTTCATCTTCCAGATCATCGTATTATCTAAAACTGGTTTGACTGGGTGGACTAAAGCATTGTATAAGGAACTAACGGAGAAACAATCATTCTCACTTAAGTTCCAACGAAATTCATCAGGCCTTGTTAGCTTTGCGACAAGTAAATAACAAAGAACGAAAATAAAATCGCAGCGAGGGGGACACAGATTTAACGTGGAAAACCCTCTCCAATAAAGAGAAGGAAAAACCACGGGCATCAGCCAGCGAAACTTCACTATAACGGAGAGTGTTTACACAACGGCAGGGATTTCACAGATGCAACATATCCCAGCCGGCGGCTTACAAGAAGTATATATAACGGTGGTAACCTAGGTCATCAAAGAAGTATATATATATATCGGCCCAAGCCTCCGGCGACGGTCCTCGCTCCGCTCCGTCAGAAGTTGGCCTCTACTTTGTAGAATTTGGATCAACATATAACAAACTCCACCTTGAGACAAATTCCTTCTGGTAGCATCAACAATAATCATCTCCCTGAACAAACAAAGAAAACACTTTCGGCGCCAACAGCCACTTGGGCTAAGTAGTTATACCAACTAAGCTTGAGCATAGCTCAAACTTAGCAACAGGAACATGCTTTGTCATCATATCAGCAGGATTATCATGAGTGCTTATCTTGCATACCTTCAGTGTACCTTGTGCAACAACATCACGAACATAATGGTACTTGATATCAGTATGCTTTGTTCTCTCATGGAACATCTGATCCTTAGGAAGGTAAATAGCACTTTGACTGTCACAGAACAGGTTAATACAAGAATCATCCTGACAAAGCTCAGTGTACAAACCTTTCAACCAAACAGACTCTTTGCAAGCTTCAGCAACAGCCATATATTCTGCTTCGGTTGTAGATAGAGCAATAACTGGTTGCAGCGTTGCCTTCCAACTCACGGCACATCCACCTACCGTGAACACATAACCTGTGAGGGACCTTCTCTTATCCAAGTCGGCAGCAAAATCTGAATCCACATAGCCTGCGAGTCCCTTATCAGTCTTGCCAAACTTCAAGCAAGCGTTGGATGTGCCACGGAGGTACCTGAAAATCCACTGAACAACTTTCCAATGTTCTTTACCAGGATTAGCCATGTAACGACTCACCAAACTCATAGCATATGATAAATCAGGGCGAGAACAAACCATGGCATACATCAAGGAACCAACAACACTAGAATAAGGAACTCGAGACATGTACTCAATATCTTCATCAGAACTAGGATATTGCAATGCTGACAATTTAAAGTGAGGAGCAACAGGAGTACTAACTGACTTTGCATCATGCATATTAAAACTTTTCAAGAACTTTCTTAACGTAACTTTGCTGACTAAGAAACAACAACCTAGATTTTCTGTCCCGTTTAATTTCCATACCTAGGATTTTCTTAGCAGCACCAAGATCTTTCATCTCAAATTCACTACTTAGGTGTGCCTTCAAAGTAGTGATTTCTTTCATGCTCTTGGCAGCAATTAACATATCATCAACATATAACAGCAAGTAAATAGACTTTATGTAAACACAGCTGTCAAACTGAGACCTCTTAAAACCTTGTGAGATCATAAATGAATCAAACCTTTTGTACCACTGTCTTGGAGATTGCTTCAAACCATAAAGCGACATCTTCAATTTGCACACAAAATCCTCTTTTCCAGGAACTATGAACCCTTCAGGTTGGTCCATGTAAATCTCCTCCTCCAGTTCACCATGCAGAAAAGCAGTCTTTACATCTAGCTGCTCAATCTCAAGATCATGCATAGCAACAATACCAAAGAAAGCACGAATAGAACTATACTTCACAACCGGAGAGAAAACATCATTATAATCAATACCTGGAATCTGGCTGAAACCTTTTGCTACTAACCTTGCCTTAAACCTTGGAGGCTCATTAGGAGACAAACCTTCCTTTCTCTTGTATATCCACTTACAGCGGACGGCCTTCTTCTGTTTAGGCAAGCGCACAACTTCCCATGTGCCATTCTTATCAAGCGATTGCATCTCTTCTTGCATAGCAGAAACCCACTTCTCGCGGTCAACGGATGCAACAGCCTCATTGTATGTAGCAGGTTCAGTATCATGCTCCACCTGTTCAGCACAACTCAAAGCATAATGAGTAAGATTACACTCTTCAATTAAACGACGAGGTGGAACTATGTTACGCATCGGTCTATCAACAGCAATAGATTCCTGTGGCTGCTGCAAAACAGTAGGTGAGTGCTGAACAACATCATCATCAATATTTTCCTCATGAGTATCATCAACAACAGCATTATTATCAACAGTTTTCTACAGGTGCTCCACCTGCACATGAACTCCCTCCTCTCCAATAGAAACAGGAGAGGGATCTGATGGCAAGTTGTCATGATACATAACGGATTCATTGAAAACAACATTCCTACTCAACAAGACCTTTTTAGTTTCAGGATTCCATAGTTTATATGCCTTAACTCCTGAACCATAACCAAGGAATATGCACTTAACAGCTCTAGGCTCTAATTTTCCATTATCAACGTGAGCATAAGCAGTGCAACCAAAAACTCTCAACTGTGAATAATCAGCAGGCGAACCTGACCATACCTCAATGGGAGTTTTCTTCTCAAGTGGAATAGAAGGTGACCTGTTGATAAGGTAGCACGTTGTGTTGGCTGCTTCAGCCCAGAAACGTATATGCATACCTGTATTGGACAACATACAGCGAGCCCTCGAGATGATGGTTCTGTTCATGCGCTCAGCCACGCCATTCTGCTGAGGAGTGTAAGGGATGGTGTGGTGCCTGATCATACCATCATTACTGCAAAACTCCTCAAACTCATTAGAACAGAATTCCATACCATTGTCAGTACCTAGTATCTTTACCTTCTTTTCAGTTTCTTTTCTACCATAACTTTCCACTTCTTAAAAGCATCAAAAACATCAGATTTATGTTTCAGAAAATATGGCCACACCTTTCTTGAGTAGTCATCAATAATAGTAAGCATGTAATTAGCACTGATGGCTCAGTGCACGACGCCTAGAAAAATGCTTGTTGGTGGTGTTGATGTAGAGCTCGTTGGGAACCCCAAGAGGAAGGTATGATGAGCACAGCAGCAAGTTTCCCTCAGTTATGAAACCAAGGTTTAATCGAACCAGTAGGAGCAAGGAAACACCTCAAAGGTGTTACTAGCTGAGCTTTGGCAGGGCGCACTACCGGTGCTAGTAGCAACGTGGAGACCTGCACAACACAACCACAAAACTTTGTTCCCAACTTGCGATGAGGTTGTCAATCTCACCGTGTTTTGCGGAAAACAAAGGATTAAACGTATCGAATGGAAAGAAGTAAAAATTTGCAGAAAGTAAACACAAAGCAGTAAAATATTGTAAATTGTATGTAAAGAAAAAGGACCGGGATCCATAGTTTACTAGAGGTGGCTCTCCTTAAGATAGATAACATGCTTGGTGAACAAATTATAGCGGGGCAATTGACAAACACCGAGAAAACAATACATGCATATACTAATCATCTTGACTCCTCTGAGACTTGATTGGGAATTACAACATAATACATAGACCGCCATCCAACTGCATCTATGACTAATAATCCACCTTCAGGTTATCATCCGAACCCCCTCCATTATTAAGTTGCAAGTAACAAATTATTGCTTTGCGAACTGCGTGTAAAGTAAACAATACGATTGTTCTATGAACAAAGGATTGTTGTTTTCTCCCTAGTAGCAACAACACATCTAGTACCTTAGAGATTTCTATCACTTCCCCAGATTACCAGAGGCATGAAACCACTATCGAGCATAAATACTAACTCTTGGAGTTGCTAGCATCTACTTGGCCAAGATAGCTACTAACAACGGAAAGCATGCAAGATCTCAAATAACAAAGACATGATAGAATCAATAATCAATCTGAAATAGCATCTCAATATCCATCGGATCCCCGCAAACACAACATGTATGATTACAAATAGATGATCTTGATCATGAACGGAGATCACAAGATCTAAACATGAACGCACAAAGGAGGAGAACCAGCCATCTAGCTACTACATGGATCCGTAGTCCAAGGATGAACTACTCACGCATCACACCGGAGGCTTGCATGGTGATGAAGAAGGCCTCCAGGGTGAATTCCCCTCTCCGGCAGGGTGCCGGGAAGAGATTCAGATCCCTCCCGATCTAGGGATGGAGATGACGGCGGCTACAGACTCTTTCGTGGATTTTTAATCGGGTCCTTAGGGTTTTCGTCCCGAGGGCAATATATAGGCGGAAAGAGAGGCCGAGGGGGTGCCTGGGCTGGCCACACCACCCCCTGGCGTGGGCCAGGCCTAGCCGCGCGGCCAGGTGGTGTGGCTGCCCTCTGGCCCTTCTCCGTCTCATATTCTGGCACTTGATCCCTTCCGGAAAAATAGGCACTTTGGCTTTTGTCCCGTCCAATTCCGAGAATATTCATTTTCTGACTTTCCTGGAACCAAAAACAGCAGAAAACAGGCAGCTGGCACTGTGGCTCTTGTTAATAGGTTAGTCCAAGAAATCATAAGAAAAGTACTCCAAAGTTGGAACAAAACACAAGAAAGTGGATAAAACCAAGCATGGAACATCAAAAATTATAGATACATTTGCAATGTATCAAGCACCACCAATAGATGTCTTACGGGAAGGCCCCCATACATCAGCATGCACATAATCTAAAATGCCTTTGGTGGTATGAACGGAAACATTGAATTTAACTCTTTTGTGCTTACCAAAAACGCAGTGCTCACAGAACTCAAACTTACCCAAGTTGCAACCATCAATCAGCTCTCTCTTAACCAACTCTGCCATGTCATGTTCGCTCATATGCCCAAGACGCATATGCCACAGATTTGTTTTACCACAATCATCAGAATCATTAGAAGAAACATCAGCAGCAATAACAGGCAAAGTGTTACCTCTAAGAACATATAATTTAGTAGAATTCATATCACCTATCATGTGAATAAGAGAACCTTTTGATACCTTTAACAATCTACACCCAGCGGCGTACTTGTATCCATCAACGTCCATGGTACTCAGGGAGATCAGATTTCTGGCCATGCTTGGTATGTGCTTCACCTCATTTAACGTACGCGTCATGCCATCATGTGTCTTGATCTTAACAGATCCAACTCCGACAATATGGCATGGGTTGTCATTACCCACACGTACAAAATCTCCAGTCTGCACAGACTCATATGAACTGAACCAATCTTTGTTACAACAAATATGAAACGAACATGCAGTATGAAGTATCCATTCATCATCACGAGAAGCACAAGCAGCAAAAATGGCTAAACATTCACCGTCAGAACTATCACCAGAAACAACAGCAGCCTTACCATTACCTTGATCCTTATCTTTCGGTTGGTAAGTACCATTCCTTTTCTCCTTATTCTGCAGCTTCCAACAATCATCAATAACATGATTATATTTCTTACAATACCTGCAGAACTTGTTCTTTCCCTTGGACTTCGAACGAATTATGCCGTCTTTGCTCTTATGTCGGTTGCCATGGTTGTTAAATCTCTGCTCGGTCCTGCCACGAACCTGCAGAGCTTCAACCTTGGAAGACACCCCATCTGCCTGCGCCATAGATTTCATCTTTTCCCTCTGTTTGAGGGCATCTTGCACTTCATCAAGGGTAATCTTATCATGTCTCAACAACATTGTATCACGAAAGTGTGTATAAGAACTAGGCAGCGAGCATAAGAGTAATAGGGCTAGATCCTCATCATCATATTTACTTCCATAGATTGCAAATCAGAAATAATCTCTCTGAAAAGAGATAAGTGATTCATTACCGATCCACCTTCCTGCAATCTATGCGAGAACAACTTCATCTTCACATGCATCTTACTGGTTAGATCCTTTGACATGCAGATCGATTCTAGTTTCCCCCAAAGGGCAGCAACAAATTTCTCTGCCAAAACTTCCTGCAAAATATTATTGGATAGATGCAGTTGAATCATAGACAAAGCCTTACGGTCCTTCCGCTTCTCTTCGTCAGACCAGCTCTTAGCATCCTTTTTCCCGAATCCATCCAGCGCATCATCCAGATCTGAAGTTTGGGCGACAATCGCCCACATCTTCACCTGCCACAAGCAGAATCTTGTGGAGTAGTCCAGCTGCGGTAGATCGAACTTCAATGATGACATGTCGCAAACCCTAGATTAGAACCTGGGGCTCTGATACCACTTGTTAGCTTTGCGACAAGTAAATAACGAAGAACGAAAATAAAATCGCAGCGAGGGGGACACAGATTTAACGTGAAAAACCCTCTCCAACAAAGAGCAGAAAAAACCACGGGCGCCAGCCAGCGAAACTTTACTATAATAGAGAGTGTTTACACAACGCCGGGGATTTCACAGATGCAACTTATCCCAGCCGGCGGCTTATAAGAAGTATATATAACGGTGGTAACCTAGGTCATCAAAGAAGTATATATATATCGGCCCAAACCTCCGGCGACGGGCCTCGCTCCGCTCCGTCAGAAGTTGGCCTCTACTTTGTAGAATTTGGATCAACATATAACATGCCTAACTAACAGTTGAACATTTGCTAACGAATGTAGCAACGTGATCCAAGAGTATTTTCTGGTTTGTTTACATGGTAGTGGTCGCTTTGTTTTGCCTGCTTTATATTACAGCTTATGTTTTCTCGTTGCTTAGCAGGCTAGTAGTGTTATTTGTATTTTCTCTTTCTGTCTTGGTTAAGGTCGTTGCTGAACTTGTATGTGTACCATATGAAACTTTGACATGTGTTGGATTTCTCCTCTTCTTATAACACACACATGCAGCTATCCTGCATGATTCCAAAAAAAATTAGCAACAACTTCTTTGCCGGGAAATTCAACATAACCAGACTTTTGGGGAAATCTTTATTTCATGTGAGAATAAGGTACTCCTTAGGTCGCCTCGCTCAGAGTGACTCTGGATGATCCCCTCCAACCAGTGGGGGGTACATGAAAGAGATGAAATGACAATAAAAGTGTAATAGTCGATAAATCGCTAAATGGATTTTTTTGAAGATATTGCTCCTGATATTTTTAAGAGAGTATCCCCGCTTGTTAAAGCTAGACGAACAGTAGCTGATGCATATTACAGCGGCAAATGGATAGATGACATCAAAAAGCCCATTAACATCCGTAACTTCCTCCAAGTGCTTGATATTTGGGAGGAGGTCCAAAAATTTCAGCTTACACCGGGAGTGAAAAAATATATGGTCATGGTCTTGGGACTCCAAGGGTGTCTACTCGGCTAAGTTGGTTTATCAGGTACATTTTGTGACCGCCACGCTCTGCGACTCTGGCAAAGGAAATTTTTGAGTGCTTGGGCTCTCCTGCGAAATTTTGAGTGCTTGGGCTCTCTTGCGACTCGGCAAAGGAAATTTTGAGGGTCGAGGTCATTGCTGAACTTGTATGTGTATCATCTGAAACTGCGACATGTGTTGGCTTTCTTCTCTTCTTAATAGACACATGCAGCTCTCCTGCATGGTTCCCAAAAAAAATTTAGCAACAACATTATTGCCGGGAAATTCAAAACAACCTGACTTTTGGGGAAATCTTTATTTCGTGCATGTGAAAATAAGGTACTCCTTCCTGGGTTGCCTCACGCGGAGTGACTCTGGATGACCCCCTCCAACCAATGGGGGAGCTAGAATTTTATGTTAGGATGGGTCAATTATACTTTTTTTTTCAATACCACAAATTTAACATATGATTTCTCCAATTACATTGAATCAAAATGTTTCAATAGTTTTACAATGTCTCCACTAGTCTTCATATTCCAAAATTGGAACTCCACCGACCAGAAACAAGTGACATGGATTTGTCTAGTTTCGTATATCTACGTCTAAATACATGCAAATATAAACAAATACAAGTAAATTATTTCCGGACAGATGGAGTTGTATGCAAATTCGAGTCAATAAATAAACTCCAGTTAAACTGAGTCAATCCTATGGCCATTATTTATTGGCCACTAATGAATCAATGTCGTACTTGTGTGATTCAAAAAATGTATTTAGTAAGAGAGAAAGAGGCAGGATCTAGCACCTGAAGAGATGAGGAAAGGAAGCTGACCTGCTGCCTGTTAGCAGTCGCTCTAGACTGTGCGCGCACGTACTTGCAGTTGCCATCGTGCACTGCTGCCGGTGTTGAGGCGTCGCGTCACGGAATCACTCTCCCTGGTGTTAGAGATTGATGTCTGGTATCGTATGTCTGAACCCTCGCTGAACGCCGGCCAGCCACGTCTAGGTCTAGCAAGAACTAGACTACTAGTAGTAAGTAGTAACTCGAGACTACGGAGATCCGTCGATCGCCGCGTCCCCGGTTTACCTTTTCCCCGTGCACATATGATTGATGGGATTTGGGACGGGAAATGATACCATCTACCCCCGGAATCGCGCGCTCACATGCCTCTGGTGCGGGGGGCTGAAGGGTTCTGCGGTAGAAAACAAAAATTTTCCTACGTTGGAACCACCTAATACTGCCAAGATCTATCTATGTAGTAATACAGTAACGGTCAGAGCGTATAGAATACATATCCTTTTAGACCGTACGCGATTAACGTTCCGAGGGGAACGTGGTTGAAGTAGTCGAACTCGTAGCCGATCTCAAGGTCGCGAAGCTCCTCGCAGGTCACCCCTTACTCCTTCTTCATCGTGCAGCAGCTCTGGCTCACGACATCCAAGTTGCCTCAAGAGAGGCCCCTCATGGTTTCGTACACATACGGTGTACGATGACGACCTCCGACTCCTTGATCCCTGCCGGGAGTGCGGAAGTAGATCTCCGACTTGAAATCCCTGCAGCGCAACGGCGTGCTGCAGGTGCGATCTCTCTTGCTCGGACAGTCCTTACTTGAGACCGTGCCAACACATGGAGACAGGAGAGAGAGAGAGGGAAGGAGAAAGTTAACCAAAGAACTTGTCCAAATATTGGTGTGTCCATTCCCACCCATGGGCACCCCTTTATATAGGGGGAGGGGTGTGCCCTCCCCTTTGGGTTTCTCATGTGGGACTAAACAAGGGAGAGGGGGGGGGGCGCCATGGGCCTCATGGGCCAGCCGGCCATGGGTGGGCCGCACCCCGCACACAGCGCTAGGCTGGCCGGGTGGGCCCCCTTGAGGCGGCTAGGCCTTGGCCCTTGGCCCTTCCCTCCTTCGGTTTTCCCTCATGGGCCCTTTTTCCCTAGGAAGTTTGGCCCATTAGTGGAATACCCCTTCAAATTAGATTTTAATATTATATTTAATATTAATTACATTAATTAATATGTAAATACATATTACAAAATCTGATTTGACCCGAAACACCTTTCGGTTCCCTTTCGGTTTCCTCTGAACGACTTCGGAACTTTCCTGGAACGATTCTGGTTCTCTCACGGAACTTTTCCGGTTTCCTTTTTTGTTTCATATGGTGATTCCAACTTACAGAGGATCTCTAGCTCATCGTACCCTTAAGTGTATTTCCCCACGGCTCGGGAATGGCACAGATATGATCTCCATCAATGATCAATAGCGGGACCGGGATGCCCATAATGACCCCTGTCCATTCCACGATGATAATTTCGTTTGAACCGTAAACAGTCGTTTCCCATTCCCTTTGCCACTTGATACCTAGTTCACCCGAGATTTGATCTACGGTATCTCCATACCTTTGTTCGATCTCGTTACCAATGAACTTGTTTTCTCGTTTCCGTGTTGTTGCATTTCATGATCCAGTCACACGCTTCCAAGCTTCGTTAATGCAACGTCACCGAGATGGCCACTAATGTATCTGTCCGTTACATGGATGGGCAAATCCTGGTCTTGATATGTACTCCTCTACACGCCCCTTTGGGAAACCTGAGTGGCACCTTTTCGATCACCCAGTCACGGAGTGATACTTGATAACCATCTAAGCTCCCTCCAGAACGGTGATTTGCATTACCTCACAGTCTAAGGATCAGGTTGCGAGGTTTCCTTATTTTATCATTAATGGTGAACTTTGTAACTAGATATCATTAAGATACAACTGGTTGGGTTGTTTGTCTATCACATCATTTAACTAATGACGTGATCTCATTGTCAATTGGCATAAATCCCTATAATCTCGAAACCCTAGATCATCCTCATGACCAATGAACTAGTTCGCTATAGGTAACTAGAGACTTGGTTTATTTACATACCACACGTGTATTAACGTTTCGTATTAATACAGTTATAGCACAGTATGAAACTATTATGAACTAATTGAGATATGACAATAAAAACTTATTTATTATTTGCCTCTTGGGCATATCTCCTTCAGGGCCGTTGGATGGAATCGATTGTGCAGGTACCGATTTCCTTAGCCTCACTAGCCCACCATCCTAGTAAAAAAAACTACCTTATCCCTTCCTCGGTCTCGGTGGACCTCATCTTCTCTACCCACTAGTAGAAAACTGACCTTTGGTCCAGGGGTATTAGTCCCGGTTTGGCTACAAACCGGGACTAATGCCCCGGTCCCAACGGCTATATTGGGCCGCAGGGGGCGGCATACACTAGTCCCGGTTCAAACGGACCCTTTAGTCCCGGTTCGTGTAATAAACCGGGACTAAAGGGTTTTAGGAAGGCTAAGTCCGGCGCCAGACCCTTTAGTCCTGATTTGTTATACGAACCGGGAATAAAGGTGGACCTTTAGTCCTGGTTCTATACACAAACCGGGACTAAAGGCCTGGCTATATCTTCTTCCCCCCGCCCGAGCCACCATTTCTAGCTGGTGGCTCCTCTCTCTTTCTTCCTTCAAGCTCGAGTTCATGCCCAATTTTTTCTCAAGATTTGCCAAGATTTTGCGGAGCCCCATCTATCCAAAGGTTCTAAAAGGTTAGCAACTTCATCCTTTCAACTCTGATTGTTATATTAGCTCATTTCATGCTCTACAAGTAGATGGATTTGTGGATTTAGTTTGGTAGTAATTTTTGCAATAATAACATGCATGAGATTGATGTTTGGATTCAATCTATCTTGTATTAATGTAATGAACTCAAAGGTGAATATCATTTTCAATATGTGGATTCTATCTATATCTTGTTTTGGCACATAGTCTTGAAATTCATTTGATTAATAGAAGCACTCAAAGGGAAATGCATGAGTTCATCATCCTAGCTTGCTGGGAAAAATTCCCTTCTTCGTATTCTACTTGCCTTCAGCAAACTGAAAAAATTGTAACAAAAATAGGGTTAATTCACAAAAGTTTGATAAAAAGACATCACAGTACATCTTCGAGAAGCTCCGCCATAGTGGTGTCCCTCTCGCACCATCTTGGAGTTAATAACTTCTCTAGCTATAGATTAATACGTCGGGTAGCTAACAAATTTCATATATTAGGGAGTGCCTCTATGGCGAGCTCCTTGAAGATGTCTGAGGACGAGATCCTAAGACATCTTCGAGAAGCTCTGCCGTAGTGGTGTCCCTGCTCTCGCACACCATCTTGCAGTTCTTCACAAGAATGCATACCTATTTATAGATTAAGCGACACAACATAGTGTCGACACTCAAGACATAATGTTGACACTCACCCGTTTTATAGTGCTGCCACCCACCCAAATAGTGTTGGCACTCACTGGCTTAGTGCTGCCCACTCACGATATAGTGTCGACACTCGTCCATGATGTAGTGTTGTCGCCACATCCACACGTTTAGTCCTGGTTGGTGCCTCCAACTGGGACTAAAGGTTCGTCATATCTTTAGTCCCGGTTGTGTGCTTTAATTTTGTTTTTTGGACCAGTACTACTTTTAGCATCATGATTCTGTTTGATGTACTTAATTATACAATGCAGATGAGCTGGCAATGGATGTACGCTGATAGACTCTCTGGCGAGTTCATTAAAGGTTTGCGGTCTTTTCTCCTTGTGGCCGAGGCAAACAAGCGGAATGGTTTTATGTCTTGTCCATGTGGTGTCTGTCGGAATCATAAGGAATACTCTTTCTCAAGAGTCCTTCACGGCCACCTGTTTCGGCCCGGTTTCATGACAGGCTATAATTGTTGGACCAAGCACGGAGAAAGAGGGGTTATGATGGAGATGGTGATGAATAAGAGAACGATGATGACAACTACTAATCTATGTTCCCTGAATACGATGGTACTACAATGGAAGACAATGATGAAGAAGAAGTTGAAGAACGGGCATCATATGAGCCCAATGATGATCTTGGTAGGGCCATTGTTGATGCCAAGGGAGAATGCGAAAGTGAAAGGGAGAGGTTGAGGTTTGAGCAGATGTTAGAGGACGACAACAAATTGTTGTACCCAAATTGTGAAGATGGCCACAAAAAGATGGGTAGCACATTGGAATTTCTACAGTGGAAGGCAGAGACCGCTGTGACTGGCAAGGGATTTGAAAAGTTGCTGAAAATAATGAAAAAACTGCTTCCAAAGGATAACGAATTGTGCGCCAGTACATACGAAGCAAAGAAGGTTGTCTGCCCTCTAGGATTAGAGGTGCAGAAGATACATGCATGCATTAATGATTGCATCCTCTACCGCTGTGAGGAGTACGAGAATTTGGATGCATGCCCCATATGCACTGCAATGCGGCGGTATAAGATCAGGCGAGGTGACCCTGGTGATGTTGAGGGCGAGCGCCTCAGGAAGAGGATTCCTGCCAAGGTGATGTGGTATGCTCCTATAATACCATGGTTGAAACGTTTGTTCAAAAACAAAGAGCATGCCAAGTTGTTGCGATGGCACATGTGTATACAACTTATCTTATTGATTCATTATGATAGTATTATTCTTGGTCTTATCTACAAGTTGTATACACATGTCGTTGTCCGGAACCTATGGCCCCGAAGTGACAGAAATCGGGATAACCGGAAGGGAAAGGCTTTGATGTGAGGATCACATGTGTTCACGGAGTGTTAATGCTTTGCTCCGGTGCTCTATTAAAAGGAGCACCTTAATTGCCAGTAGTTCCCTAGAGGCCCCGCTGCAAACGGGCTCACAGGACAAAAGATGTTGTGCAAGTTCTCATTGCGAGCATGTATGACTATATATGGAACACATGCCTAGGATTGTCTAGTACTTGGATGCTTTATCTTATTTATCTGCAATTGCTCTATGTTCTGATTGCTATGTGAATTGTCTTGTCCATGCAACGCCCGTCCATCCATCCCTATGCCTACCGCACTCGAATCCCACTGTTTACTACTTTTGTTATTACTATCTTTTCTTTACTACTGCTGTCACTTTACTATTCCTACTACAAAACTGTTGCTACTGATAAACTTCTATGAGCAAGATTGTTTCCAGGTGTAGCTGAATTGACAACTCAGTTGTTAAGGCTGATAAATATCCTTTGGCTCCCCTTGTGTCGAATCAATAAATTGGGTTTCACTTCCCTCGAAAATACTGCGATACACCCCCTATACTTGTGGGTCATCAAGACTATTTTCTAGCACCGTTGCCGGGGAGCATAGCTTTATTTATCAAGTTCACTTGGATTCTCTATTGTTCGCTGCTATCCATCCATCATGGGTAAGTCTCGTGATGGAAAGGTTCCTATTTTACCATCCACTACAAGAAGAGGTACGGTTCTGAACACCTCTGTTGCTCTTGATTCACCGTCTGTTATAAGTAAGCTCGTTACACCACCACATACACATGCTACACACACTGCTACTACTGGTGAATCTGAAACTTCTGATGCTTATGATGCCGCTTCTACTGTGCTTGATAAGAGTGGTTCATTAGGTCCTTTCCTAGATGCTACGATTGCTAGAACTATAGCTGGAAATACCAAAACTCCTAATGAAGACACTACCACACCTGTTAGCTCACCTGAGTCTAGTGAGAGTTATGATATTGAAGAAGATTATGTTGAGATGACCGATGAGTTTATTAAAGAATGTAAGAACACCCATGATAGGAGCGCTGCTAAGAGTCTCCTTGAGAGGCGTACTATTAGACCCAAATTATCTCCTGCTGCTAAGTTTGCTGCTTCTCCCATAAAGATTATAGATGAAGATTATGATTTCTCTCTCGATCTATCCTACATATCTATTGTCAAGAAAGAACCTTTTTGTGGGACTAAGAATGAAAGTGCGGTAGCACATATGAATGAACTTTCTACCATGAGTAGCTTGTTTTCTGATGATATTAAGATGCGTACTTACTTTGTTGCTAAGATTTTCCCTTTTCACTACAAGGAGAAGCTAAAACTTGGTTTAGTAATTTACCTCCTGGATCTATTGATAGCCCTGAGTGCTTGATTAGTACTTTCCTGCAGAAATATTTTCCTCCTAGTGCTAGACATGCTATTTTGCAGGAACTTTTTGATTTCAAACAGGGAGAAAAAGAGGTATTGCCCGAATCTTGGGCGAGGTTTTGTGCTCTGATTCATGCACAGGCTGGAAGTCCATTACCTAAGAATGAGCTTCTTGATATATTTTATAATGGACTAACCAAGGAATCTAGGACATACCTAGATAGCTGTGCTGATTGTGTTTTCAGGAATAGGACTCCTAAGGAAGCTGAGGAATTAATGGCTAAAATAAGCAAGAATTATGAAGATTGGACTCCTCCTAAACAAGCTATACCTGAAGTAATTGTACCTAAACCATCTATTCCTGTGCCTATTCCAACATCAAAGAAGAGGGGAGTTATTGAATTAAATGATGAAGTGATGAAGGAAGCTAAGAAATGTCTTAAGGAGAAGGGAATTAAAGCTGCAGATGTCAAGAATTTACCTCCTATAGAAGAATTATGTAAGCCTATTCCCTACTCATCCACTATTGAGGTACACTCCCTCCAACACTTTGATGAAGGTGATATCCCTTACATGAAACCTCCTGATCAATGCTTAGAAGAATTTGATATCTTTATTGTTAAGCAAGATAACTTTAATAAGAGGGTGCAAAATCATCTAATGGAAAACACTAGAGCTATTGTTGAGTTGAAAGATATTGTGGAAAGGACCTCTAATGATGTTAAAATGATTGTTAAACACTTTCAAATGGTTCAAACTCAAATAGATCATCTCGTTAAAGTGCAAAATGACTTGCTAGTTAATGCTGCTAAAGAAAAACATGCTTATGAAATTAGAACTAGAAGTGGTGCTGCTACCCAGGATCCTCTATATCCTGAAGGGCATCCCAAAAGAATTGAGCAGGATTCTCCACAAGCTAAAAATAGTGGTTCTACTCGTAAGAAAAGGAAAAAGAACCATAAAACTATTGTAGAACCCTCTGAACCTGCTATAGATCCTAATAGTATATCTATCTCTGATGCTGAAACTGAAAGTGGTAATGAAGAAAATGAAGTTCCTAATGAAGAAAAAGTTGAAGAAGAACCTGAAAACCACACTAAGACTACTAAATACACCAAAGAAGATTTTATTGCTAAAAAACATGGTAGTGAAAGAGAACCTTGGGTCCAAAAACCTATGCCTTTCCCTGATAAAAACACAAGTCAAAGGAAGATGAACACTATAATAAGTTTTGTGAGTGGATGAAGCCTTTATTCTTGCAAATTCCTTTGACTGATGCTATTAAATTGCCTCCTTACTCAAAGTATATGAAGGACATTGTCTCGAATAAAAGGAAGATCCCTAATGAAGAAATTTCTACTTTGCTTGCTAATTATTCCTTCAATGGTAAGGTTCCTAAGAAACTTGGAGACCCAGGGATTCCAACTATCCCTTGCTCTATTAAGAACAGTTATGTTAGAACTGCTTTGTGTGATTTGGGAGCTAGAGTTAGTGTTATGCCTTTCTCTCTCTATAAGAGGCTTCAGCTTGAAAAATTGATACCAACTGATATATCTTTGCAAATGGCTGATAAATATACCACTATTCCTGTGGGTATATGTGAGGATGTACCTGTTCAGGTGGCTCACAATTGCTTGATATTAACTGATTTTGTTGTGCTTGAAATGCCTAAAGATGATAATATGTCTATTATTCTTGCGAGACCTTTTCTTAATATTGCAGGAGCTGTTATTCATTGTAATCAAGGAAAGGTGACCTTCAATGTTAATGACAAAGAACATACTGTCTATTTCCCCAAGAAGATTGAAAGGACTTATGGTTTGAATTAAATTGAACATGTTGAAGGCATTCAAGTTGGAGAAATATATTGTCCCATACCAAGAGAAAAATTTGAAACTATTATGATTGGGACCATTGATATCAAGGTTAAGGTAACATAATCATTAGTGGAGTACAAAGTTTTGTCTCATATGTAATTGTTTTGGTAGCAAGACTTGATCAACCTTGCTAGCAAAAGGATTCCATTGAACAAAACAATGTTTTCATTATGATTATCTTCGTTTATTTTTATCTTTTGCTTTTTAGTTTTTGCTCTCGTTTAGTTTTATTTGTGTTGATAGTTTGCTTGCATGTTAGAACTTCTGTAGTTCTAGCCTTGTTTTGTCCTTGCATCATGTTTCCAAAAAAGAAAAAAATCTGTCTGTCAGAAAAATCATTCTTCTATTTCTGAAAATTGCCCAAAAATAGTGTCTCGAAAAATTCCAGAAAATTTATATTAAATTTTTATATGAAAAAAGGGGCAGAGGAGTACCTGGTAGGTACCAGGGGGGCCCACCAGGCAGGCACACCATGTGGTGGCGCGGCCAGCCCTGGGTGGCGCCATGCCCTGGTGTGGGCCACCCCTGGCCCCCCCACTACTTCTCTCACCTGCCACTTTCTTCTCTCTCCCGAGTAAGCTCCAGTTCATTGCTCAAAACCGCGTTCTTTCTGTGCTTGCTCTCGATTTCTTCGATCTCCTTGCTCAGCCCATCTTTCTTGCTAAAATTTGGAGCAATTGTTCCTTGGTATGTGACTCCTCCCCTTGTCCAAGTAGATTTGTGTTTAGTGGTTTATATGTTGAGTATTTTTCTACTGTAGGTGACTGGTTATGAGAGCTTGTAAGCTTGTTTGATGCTTAGAGATATAGTTTTGATGCATGTTTAGGCCTCTTGCAAGTCCCTATGAGTAGAATCCTTCATTATATTTACTTTGCAATCACTTGTTTAATAGGCGTTTAAATTTCAGATTACCAAGCATGAACAATCATACTTTTGGAGAGATATTTGAGAGTGATGCACCTAGGAGGTCGAGGCCCTCAAGAATAGCCTCTCAAGCTAGGCCTTCATACAATGAAGATCTCATTGCAACTCGTATTGGTAGTGAAAGGGATGATGGGGATGCTCACCCATCCTCTTTTCCTTGTTTTACGTTGTTGCAAGCTGCAGGTATTCTTGATGATTTCTTGCTACTGATTGAGAGGGTTGGCTTAACCTCTTATATGCAAGATGAGAGTGCACAATACGCTATGCTCACCAAAACTTTTGTTGAGAGCTTCTCATTTACTAACACACCTTATCAATCTACTGTCTCTTTTAAAATCTATGATATGCCTTTCACCATGCCTTTGGAGAGATTTTTGCAGTATTGTAGGTGTGCGTATGACAGGGACCGTGAAGAAAATTCAAGGGCGACCCGCTGATTTGTTGGAGCTTTACCGAGGGGTGACCAATGATTATGACCGTGTGGCGCAGCGCGAAAAGATAAGAAATATCCAACTCCCTGCTCTTAGATACTTTGCATATTATCTTGCCACTAGTGTGTTAGGTAGGGAGAACACTAGTAATATCTCCAACTATCACTTAGCTTTCCTTGCTGCTGCGCTTAACAATGATACTCGGTACAATCTTGGCTCTCTTATTGCTCGCCGCCTAGCTGCTAGGGGTCCTATCTATGGGGGCATCATTGCCTCGTGTGTAGTCAATGCATTAGGTCTTTCAGTGGATCCCGATGATGCTATGCTAGCACCATAGAGGCTCGACCTTGTTGCCATGAAAACTCATCACTTTGTCACTGCTACCTCTGATTTGAACAATCTAGTATATAGGATGCTTTTCACTGATGGGGATGAAAGGGAGATCCTTTTTCCATAGCCTGCTTTGTTTAGTGTTGACAGGAGACCGTGGCCGCGCTCCAAGGAGGAGGTGGACGAGCAGCTGCGCTTGCTAGGTTTCCACGAGCAGCACCAGGAGGATGTGCCCTCCTATGGTTACTCCGCACATTACGGGGGGATGTACTCGAGCTCGCACCAGGACGAGGGTACCTCCTTGTCGTACCCCGGTGACACTTCATCCTGGCCAGCTTGGGATTGATACCCACTTAGGCCAAAAGCCTAAGCTTGGGGGGAGGTACGCCGACACCGCACTCATCTTCATATCATGTTGCATCGGTACTTTGTATATTCATGTTTTCGTTCTCTTTTTAGTTTTCGTTCTTCTTTGCTTTTGCTTTCTAAAAAACACAAAAAGACTAAAAATATTTTTTGTTGTTTCTCTTTGGTTTGCTTCTTCTTTTTTCCTTGGTTTGCTTTTCCCTTTTTGCTTTGTTTGAACTATTCGAAGAAACCAAAAAGATTTTGCTTTGCTCGTTTTTCTCTTTTGGTTCTTATTTAAAAATCGAAAACACCAAAAATATTTGTCGTTCTTCTTTGGTTTTTGCGAGTTTGCTGCAGGGTTCGGCAGTTCTCAGCGGGTTATTGGTTTCATATTATTATTCAAGCCATACAAGTGAAGAGCAATAATGAGGATTAATGACAACTTGAGGCGTGGTAAGAGGCTGGTAACCAACTCCATTTTCCTTCATTTTTGTAGATATACTCATAAGTGTGAGCTTGCTTAGTCCGTTCATGTAGGGTGTATGTTATCTTTGGATGTTTAGTAGTTCTTGCTTTCTTGTGATTAGCTCCAGACCGCAAATAGTTTGTAGCATGTCTCATGAATGTTTGCTTGCATTACTCTATTCATAAATTGGTATGACACCGTGGTATCCTCCTCTGAATGTTTCATTTGATTGACTTGGCACATGCTCACGCATGCACATGACTGTAATAATCAGTTAAGCCTCGATGAATTATTTTGCCTTGAGGATCTTGAATCACTTTCATGCCATGAGTAGTCCTATTTTGTTGCAAGCATGATAATGGCAGCTATTGCTCTCTCGTTTGTCGCTCCCTTACTATTGCTAGCCTTCACTTTTTTTGAGTATGTTTTACTCAAGTTTCCAACTCCCTAAACCAGATGTTTCCAAAGTGTCCACCATACCTACCCATTAGCATCATTTGCTACTTCCGTGCATATTCAATATGCCTTGTTTTCTTCCAAATAAAATGTTTGCTTGTTATAAGAAAGTTAGTTAGTAAAGCTCTCACGAACTTGATGAAACACTTTATTTTCTTGCACTTAATAAACCTGAACCATTGCGTCCTTCTTTGTTGCGCATATGCTTGCGCTTTATGAGTTGAAGTTAGCAGAACCATGTATCATGGGGACCACTTTCAACACTTCATAGGTACTTTGTACCTAAGTTGATATCATGTTCTTTTGCTTACGGATCCCGGCGGTGTGAAATAAAAGTGGAACTTGTAAGATCATAGAGTTTGTATGTATGTTAGAGAAACGCCTGGGCCGCTAACCTAAGCCATGCCTAATCATGGTGGAAACTTGCAGCATAACCATAATGAGCATTCTATGAAGCATCCTCAATAAAAATCTATGCACATAGTAAATAAAAAGATCGCCGAGATGCTCATTGTCTGCTTGCCTTGTTATTTTGATTATAGGATAGCTCCTGTGTCATGTGCAAGGGGTACCCCGTTGGTGGTTCTCTATGATACGTATGTACTTACAATGACAAGAGCTTACTTGTGACTAAAGTTGAGTAGCATGAGGATCGGTCTTCGTAAGTAAGGGGCTTGAGACTTCGATTTATAACTTGTCAAGCATATTCTCTTAGTTGTGTCACTTTCACCTTAACCACATTAAAGATGCTTATGATAGGGGCAATGAGAGCTCAAAGCTAACAAGTACCATACTTTCAGCATTTGGAAGCCTTTCAAAATTATTAAAAACCTTTTTCTTCTATTGTTGAGTCTCCATATATTCTTTGAGCACCTTCTTGAGAGCATAGTTGTCATTCTTTGTGTTTGTTCCATTACTTGGTTATTTGTGTTATGACTTTGATGCTTGTATCCTTGATATATTTACTTCTAGTCATCACTTGAACTTCAGAGGTGCCTTGACATTCATAATCAAAGGCAAGCGAGATACCACTCTATCATACCTTTCTATGAGCATTATAATGTTGCTTATGTTCGTGCTTCGTGCTACTTATT
The DNA here is from genome assembly GCA_916181665.1 of Avena sativa. Taxonomy (NCBI): domain Eukaryota; kingdom Viridiplantae; phylum Streptophyta; class Magnoliopsida; order Poales; family Poaceae; genus Avena; species Avena sativa. Next base: position 130,019,448 of record OV702289.1, on the reverse strand, counting down.
ATTCTTGAGTTGAAATCTCTTCATAGCTTGCAATGACTATTAAGTAAACTCAGTTGCATACTCTTTATTATGAATTGTCTAAGTAGTTGATCACATTGCTGAGAATATTTACATCATATGAAGCAAATGTGTTCGTGAAAGTTCTTTTATCGCACCCAGTTTTCAACTGAATTGCTTGAGGACAAGCAATAAGCTAAGCTTGGGGGGAGTTGATACGTCCAAAACGTATCTACTTTCCCGAACACTTTTGCTATTGTTTCTCCTCTATACTTGTGTGATTTCGATGCAACTAATGCGAACTGACGCTGTTTTCAGCAGAATTGCCTTGGTGTTTACTTTTTATGCAGAAAATCAACTATCAGGAAAAATCCCGGAAAATATACCAAAAATTCTATTTCACCCTAAGACTCCAGGAGCCAGAAGACGAGACGGAGAAGAGCCCTGAGGTGGCCACACCACCTGGTGGCACGAGCCAGGCCAGGCTGCGCCAGGGGGTGGTGTGGCCCCCCTAGGCACCCCCTCGACCTCTCTCTTCGCCTATAAGGAGCCTTCTGACCTAAAAACTTCGGGGGGGGGTCGACGTTTTTCCAGAAGGAGTTCCGCTCCGCCGCCACCACCAGATTCCACGAAACAGCACCAGAAACTCCGTTCTGGCCCCTGCTGGGACATGGAATTGGAGGAGATCATGGCCATCATCATCACCATCGCTTCTCCATCGACCATCCATGTTTCCCCCATCTATGAGTGAGTAATCCCCCGCTGTAGGCTATGGGGATGGTAGGGATTGGATGAGATCGTTCATGTAATGGCATTAGATTGTTAGGGCATGGTGCCTAGTATCTTTTAATAGTTCTTTATGACTTTGTTGCGGCTTGTTGTGCTTAATTCTTGTTACTAAGGCCTAAGTGCCATGATTTCAGATCTGAACTTATTATTGATTTATTATAATAGTATTGTTCTTGATCTTATCTACAAGTTGTATACACACGTCGTTGTCCGGAACCTATGGCCCCGAAGTGACAAAAATCGGGATAACCGGAAGGGAAAGGCTTTGATGTGAGGATCACATGTGTTCACGGAGTGTTAACGCTTTGCTCCGGTGCTCTATTAAAAGGAGCACCTTAATTGCCAGTAGTTCCCTAGAGGCCCCGCTGCAAACGGGCTCGCAGGACAAAAGATGTTGTGCAAGTTCTCATTGCGAGTACGTATGACTATATACGGAACACATGCCTAGGATTGTCTAGTAGTTGGATGCTTTATCTTATTTATCTGCAATTGTCCTATGTTCTGATTGCTATGTGAATTGTCTTGTCCATGCAACGCCCGTCCATCCATCCCTATGCCTACCGCACTCGAATCCCACTGTTTACTGCTTTTGTTATTACTATCTTTTCTTTACTACTGCTGTTACTTTACTATTCCTACTACAAAACTGTTGCTACTGATAAACTGCTGTGAGCAAGATTGTTTCCAGGTGCAGCTAAATTGACAACTCTGTTGTTAAGGCTGATAAATATCCTTTGGCTTCCCTTGTGTCGAATCAATAAATTAGATTTCACTTCCCTCGAAAATACTGCGATACACCCCCTATACCTGTGGGTCATCATTGTGGCATAGACAAGGTGTACGTGTGTGGGATGAGCATAAAGAGGAGGAATTTGACCTACGAGTTTTGCTGTTCATAACAATCAATTAAGTTTCTTTGCTTAAGTTATAAACTTAATTGAGTATCCAAGAGTTGTTATAATGAATACCCTGATGTGATCTCTATAAGATCCTTCATAAATGTGTGGTGGTTTTAGCTTGGTTCTACTTGATCTACCCATAGATCAAATTATATTACCCAAAAATAAGGTTTTAGCAAAGGTCATGTTGGAACTTATCGCAATCAACTTGATGATATACTTCAGTTCCACCAAGCTAAGAGAAGCTTCAATCAGTTTAACAAGTTTTATTTAAAAGCGCAAAAATTATCCAGATTTTCTATGCATGAATGCAATGCACACACCTCATCTCAGCTTATTTCTAAACTCTAATGCTGGGATGTTACACATATAGAAAAAATATGTGAATGTAAAAATGAATTTATCTTTGTTACTACTTACAACTCGTAAACATATGGACGACAATTGGACTGATACGATTATAGTTTCCTCTCACAAAAACAACAAAAACAATATTGTGGTTGAAAGAGAGTGTCATTGTTGGAGGTTTTATAAATGAATTAAAGATTTCCTCATGTCAACATGAACCAGCACTTTCTGAATTAATAAAAAGTATAGTCTTAGCTACTAGTTAATAAAAATAAACCGTATGCTATAAACGAATACTTATCAGCTTTTGATTCTTTATTTAGTTACATTGTATGACAAGTGGATTTGGAATCACATTGGGTTGCTTATCTGTACTATATACTTAGAATTAGTAGAAAATATCTCAACACCCATATATTCGACGGAAAACATTGTAGACAAAGACTATATATTCATACTACTCCTAGGTGTAACTACACCCACGTGTGTTTCTCACCATCTAGGTAGTATCTGTCATACCGAAGAGTATGTACGTGTAGTATGAAGTATTATAAGACTATTTGGTAGTATATATACTACTTTTGAGGTAGTATGTATAAGTTTTTTACATACTCTTATTTTACGTATAAATATAAAAGGTATTTTAGAAATATAGTGCAAACTATGGCTCCACTTGCATTTTTTATGTAATTTGATTTGAAGTATACTCAAACCGATAAAGTATCACTTATACTTTCATATGGTAGTATATGAGACGTGGGTGTAACTACACCCAGGAGTAAGAAGTATTTTTCCTATATATATATATATATATATATATATATATATATATATATATATATATATATATATATATATATATATATATATATACTAACCTGACTTATTGATAATATTTTTTTGTGAATTGTTGGTCACCATCCAAATTCACCACAATCTGATCGAAAAGTAAATACCATAGTGACTGATAAGATCGCCCCAGTGGTCACCCATATCATTGTCCTTTCCTATTATTTTTATAGATGAAGTTCATACAGATAGCCATCTAGCGTCATGATATTCATTGTGTCACTAGAAGTCTTTTCATTTAAATGCTCCCTGTCATGGCAGGGAACATACTACAAAAATGTAGTCATTTCTCTTACAGAATGCAACAATTTCCTTTTTATAGCAATGCACTGGTAGCAAGGTGTTGAGCTAACAAATGACACACTACATGTTTTGCAAATCCGTTTTTATGCTATCAATAGTAGTACTGTATTTAAGTCTAGACATGTTGTGCCGTGCACATTTAACATGCCTTCTATCTCATGGTTAAAATCCCAACATATTTCTGAACCAAGTGAACATTTCATGTGGTACTTTCACACCTTGGGGTGCCACAATTTGAACACTTGTCTTTTTTCGATCTATTGGCTATACGCAAAGCTCGTGAACATTTAATGTGGTACTTTCCCTCGAGAAGTAGTCCTTCGGATTCTTGGTTTGGGTTAGGTCGCTAACAAGAACTGACTTTGACCTTCACTAGCTGAAGGGGACCTTGTGTTATCATCAACCTCCTCTATTTTGAAGCAAGAGGCATACTTATTTCTACGAGGCTTGGGCACCTTAGGTGGCATCTCGAAACGGAGTTATACTAACTATACCAAGTGCTTTTACGGGTCTATTTTCACTTATTGCGTAAACATATAATAGCCTTTCCTTTCCTTTTCTTTTTTTGTTTTTGTTTCTGTTTTATTGGTTCTTTTTTATTTTATTCTTTATTCTTTATGTTTTTCCTTTTATATTTACGTACGTTTGATTTTTTTTTTTTTGGGGGGGGGGGGGGGGGGGTGTTTAAATGACTGAACTTTTTTCTTGAGTTACACTTACACATCTTTTGTAACATGTTGACTTTTTTCTAAAAAATGATTTGAACATTTATGTGCACCTATAAGAACAATTTCTTAAATGATGAACATTTCTCTTGATAAACACAACCATTTACTTTTATGTAAAGTGAAATACAATCTTATAATAATTTTAGTTTTGCGTGATATGGATATTTTCTTTAGACAAGCAATTTCTAAGATACATGATAATTTAATTTTTAATGCACAAACATTTTCCCTGTATCTCGAAGGAGAGAACGATGTAATATTTTGCAGTAAAACTCTCCTTGTTTTCTCTAATCGTACTGTACTGGCTATGCTTCTGGGTGAGAATGTGAGGCGAGGGAGTACATGGATATTTTAGTAGGTCACAAGACCACCAGTCACTTGTCCATTTTTTTCCAGTTTACTAGCCTTTTTTATCTGTTTAAAATTGAATGGAGCAATAATTTTGCATTGAGCCGGGTATATCTTACATGATAATAGATCGGGTCTCATAGGATTAATTTCCACCGGAGACATGGTTGGTTTACGTGGCCGTCGTCGTCCTAGCTTTGTTGGGTCGTCGGCTAGCCGAACCGCTTCTCTTGTGGCTGTCTACTGCGTGAGACTTGTCACCACTGGCCAGCCTTGACTAACCGTGGAAAAATGAGTCACTCACCAATCACGTCTGCCCACCATTATCTTCAGCGGCAAAATGCACGAACGCACTAGCAGCGGCCAAAACCCACCCTTGTGCACCACACAGAAATGCATTCGATCTTGATCCGTATATGGAAATTGAGGGGCCGAAATGATTTTTCCCTCCTTAGGATCTACTATCTCTATAAATACAACCATCCGGCAAGCGCAGCAGGATATGCACAGTTCATACTCATCACCATTCACAAAGGTTGTCAGCAGTAATCCAGCCAGACTGAGCTCGGATGGGGTCCTTCACCAGAGCCACGCGTTTCCTGGTACTCCTCCAGATCGTTCTGTTCATCGTCTCCGCGGCGATCATGAGCGGCTCCGTGGAAGCAGCCCGCAGCATCAGTGGTTAGTGCTTCCGAACTATCCATTTCATCCTCTTTGTCGTCACCTTCTCCTCGAGGTTCTAGCTAGCGACCTGACTTCTGTGTAGTTACTCCTTTCGAATTAAAATATAAGATGTTTTAGATTTGTGAAGGTAATGTATCTAAACACCTTTCGGTGTGTAGATTCGGAGTGAACCTCTCCAAACCTACATACTGAAAGACGTCTAGATACATTATGTTCACAAAACTAAAACATCTTATATCATGAAACGGAGAAAGTCCTAGTTATAACCGGATATCCTTTTGGATTAATCACTCTGTTTCAAAAACAAATATTCATGGATGCTTGCATACTTCCTTCCAGGTGGTGGTGGTCTGATCCCTAATCGTCCTGGGTGCATCAAGGGATCGTGCCAACCCAGTATACCCTACACTCGACCGTGCATCTACCCGAAGAAGTGCTACCCGCCACAGGCTGGTCAACCCTAATACCTGCGCTCAGACCCCTTCACCCGGATAATGGAAGGATATATTGCTCAGTGTTGACGCATGTGTCCTAGCAGTACAGGTTACTGGCTTATACTGAACCGGTAGATGTATCGCCTCGTTTGTGTACTTATATGTTTTAATATATACTCCAAATAAAGCTGTAAGCATGTATGGCCTTGAGACAAATGGTTGTATCAACATGAAAATTAGGTTCGGAATTAATAAATATATTGACTATGGCCGTGTGGTCAGGTTTTTTGCTACCTACGCGATTCAATCTAGCTTCAAAGCTCTCATGTATTCCTAGAGATGAAGGCTATCTGGCCGATGCCTGCCTGCAAATTAAGCTTCCTATGTCTTCAAACGTAAGTTCTAAATGGTGGTAACCAATCTCTACAAGTGTGGCTGCGGTGGTTAACATATACATTTCTCGGTCTATCGTCGACGATGACAGATCATGCTTGACAAAGACTATATGGGAGAAAAACTCTCTTCGATAATTTTATGCATCGACTCAAACGTAGTAACGACACGATACCAATACATATTTATCAGTCTATATATAACGAGATGCACACACAGCCCTAGCAAGCACCCAACAAAGTCTCAGAAATAAAGATGATCAGAGTTTTTGGTAACAAAAAACAGACATATTCCTGTAAAAAAAAGACATGCTAAGAGGACCAATCCATAGAATGAACGGCCATTCATGCTGGATAAAAGCATCTGTGGTTGTCTGCTCCAGTTGGGTACATGCTATCGTAAATAACCCCTTGTTCTCCGGCCTCTCAAGTAAAAACCACCTACATGATTGTGTAACCTGCACTAGAGAAGAAGTCGTGTTGTTATCTTCACGGCGGTAGAAATGATAGGAGAATTCAAAATAACTATGTATACTTGTCTTTTGGGAAAAAAGTTTAACTTAGGGTCAAAAGAAAGAGGTGGTTTTTTTCTACAAGAAAAAAAAAACTTTTGCTGTGCTAAGGAAACTTTTATGTTCAACGACCCGAATCGGTATGATTCGAAGTCTCTGCGTTTACACGATCCGCCCGCTACTATGATCCGGAGACCCCTCTAAAAATGGTGTTACCGATGCAAGGGTTTCCCTCCATGGTCAACTAAGCCAGTGCCCATTTTGCATGTGGTTGTACTGAAAGCTTCTTCAACTGAAATATGGAAGATCTCTTTGAATCTAGGCGGCGGTCCCCACCAATTCCTGGGTGCGCAAAACCATTCTAGGATTGCGACCCTTGTAGACGTTTCCAACATACCACTCCGCCCAGATGAAAATAGTTTTATTTTCCTTTCTCTTTGTAAACATTCTGTAAAACCTATGATCTTAACTTGAGCTCAAATATTTTAGAAAATTCTTTTAGTTTGAAGCCCCGCATTAAAATCCTTTTAGCACAGCAATGGCATTTCACACAAAATAATAATAATTTATCTAGGGTATTAAAGGAATATTTGTGTGGAGTAAACGTAAGTTTTTAACTACTCAGGGTCATAGCTATAATTTTGCAAAGCGCGTAGTTGCAAATATACTTGTAACCAAATTATTACTACAACCTATACTTGATAACCAAAACTTGCATTGTTGAAAACATAGGTAATGGGAATGATGGATGGTATAACTTGCCTTTTTAGATAAAAGAAATCCAATAATATTTACTTAATAATTTATCCTTGATGATTTATATATCCTTAATGCTTTATCCTCAGTTTTATATATATCATCGTCACTCTTCGTGAAATCTATCTCAAATAGTACGGTACTATAAATACACACACAAGCATAAGATTCAAAAATGCAAAACAAAGATAATACAAAAACTATGCAAAGTATGTATGCATGCAAGGTGGTGATTTTTATTGTGTAAACTAGGATAACAAGTTGCTTAATCCTAACAAATGCCTTCTAAACATTTTATATATATGCATGATTTAATATTGCAATAAATTCGTGTAGTTGAATTATTTAGGGTATTTTGTAACACTAGAATAGGCCATTCTTACTAAATAATTTTCACAATATTCTATATACCAAACTAAATTTGTGTTTTGGTATTTACTAGACAGGGGTTTTAAAATATAACCATTTGCACTAGGTTTCACTTGAAAATGATTCTTAGAATATTTTCCATAGTTAAAATACTCAAATTAGGATTCTGCCTAAATTTTCATTTTAACAGAAGCAAAAGCACCAAATTATTTTTCCCATCGTGTTCTAATTGTCTTGATGAATTCAGGTACATATTATTTGTCAATTTTGGATAAAAAATCATTTCCTATAATTAAATTACCATTAAATAATATATAAATCATGTAAATTTCTTTTCATCAAAACTGAGGTTTTATTGAAGAAATGTGTTCTTCAAAATTTTGTGAATCCATAGACATATTATTTGTATTTTCCTGATTTCTAGACTATTTTCTATGAATTTTTTAAATTGATAAAATTTCTGAAATTTAACTAGGTCAATATTAAATGGAAAAGCTGACTAGGCTGTAGAGTGTGTTAACTGGATGACGCGGTGCCGATGGATCGGCTGACTAGGCTGCTACACGGCGTGCTCTAAGTGGATGATACCAGTTTGCTTAGGCTTCTAATCTAGTGCGTCAGAAACCAATTCGACGGTCGGGAACAAAAGGGAGAGGAGCTCACCGTGGTGGTTTCCGGAGATGGCGCTCGCGGTGGCTGGATGCGCATGTGGTGGACTGAGACGGTGATGCAGCGGTCCTATGAGACGTAGGAGTGGACGACGGTTCTCGCCGTGACACAATGAACACGATTGTTAGGTCGCCATCAACTCTCGCTTCCTGGAGTGTCATGGAGGAGCGGCTCGAGAAGCGACACGTGGCGGCATGCTTCGGATGTTATCGGTGACGTCGGCACGTGATGACCCACAAGTATAGGGGGTGTATCGCAGTATTTTCGAGAAAAGTGAAACCCAAGTTATTGATTCGACACAAGGGGAGCCAAAGAATATTTATAAGCCTTAACAACTGAGTTGTCAATTCAGCTGCACCTGAAAACAATCTTGCTCACAACAGTTTATCAGTAGCAATAGTTTTGTAGTAGGAATAGCAAAGTAACAGCAATAGTAAAGTAAAGACAGCAGTGACAATAGCAGTAAACAGTGGGATTCGAGTGCGGTAGGCATAGGGATGGATGGACGGGCGTTGCATGGACAAGACAATCCACATAGCAATCAGAACATAGGGAAATTGCAGATAAATAAGATAAAGCATCCAAGTACTAGACAATCCTAGGCATGTGTTCCATATATAGTCATACGTGCTCGCAATGAGAACTTGCACAACATCTTTTGTCCTGCCAGCCCGTTTGCAGCGGGGCCTCTAGGGAACTACTGGTAATTAAGGTGCTCCTTTTAATAGAGCACCGGAGCAAAGCATTAACACTCTGTGAACACATGTGATCCTCACATCAAAGTCATTCCCTTCCGGTTATCCTGATTTCTGTCACTTCGGGGCCATAGGTTCCGGACATCAACGTGTGTATACAACTTGCAGATAAGACCATAAACAATACTATCATAATGAATCAATAACATGTTCACATCTGAAATCATGGCACTCGAGCCCTAGTGACAAGCATTAAGCACAAAAAGTCGCAACAAAGTCATAAAGCACTAATAAAAGATACTAGGCACCATGCCCTAACAATCTGATGCCATTACATGAACGATCTCATCCAATCCCTACCGTCCTCATAGTCTACAGCAGGGGATTACTCACTCATAGATGGGGGAAACATGGATGGTCGATGGAGAAGCGATGGTGATGATGATGGCGATGATCTCCTCCAATTCCCCGTCCCGGCAGGGTGCCAGAACGGAGTTTCTGATGCTGTTTCGTGGAATCTGGTGGTGGCGGCGGAGCGGAACTCCTTCTGGAAAAACGTCGAACCCCCCGGAGTTTTTAGGTCAGAAGGCTTCTTATAGGCGAAGAGGGAGACCGAGGGGGTGCCTGGGGGGCCCACACCATGCCCTGGCGCGACCAGGCCCAACCCGCGCCTGGGGGTGGTGTGGCCAGCCCCTGACCCTCCTCCGTCTCGTATTCTGGCTCCGTGAGTCTTCCGGAAAAATAGGCACTTTGGCTTTTGTCCCGTCTAATTCCGAGAATATTCATTTTCTGACTTTCCTGGAACCAAAAACAGTAGAAAACAGGCAGCTGGCAATGTGGCTCTTGTTAATAGGTTAGTCCAAGAAATCATATGAAAAGTAGTCCAAAGTGTGGATAAAACACAAGAAAGTGGATAAAACCAAGCATGGAGCATCAAAAATTATAGATACATTTGCAATGTATCAATATCCCGAAGCTTAACTCCTGCTCGTCCTCGAGTAGGTAAGTGATAAAAAGAAAGAATAATTTTTGAGGTGACATGCACCATCATAAACTTGATCAAAGTACTTGTAAAACATTCAAAGCTGGGATGATAGTACTTCAATCATAACATGAAAGACAAAGTTCTAGCAATAAGACAAAGCAACTATGTTGCAACATGAAAAGGCACAAACAAAAGATTCATGAATAACAATGCTTTGCAAGACGTTTGTTTGTTTCACATAAAGAAAACATAGCATAGTGGCATTCAGCTTGTCCCTCATAGAGTAGCAAACATGAATGCATAGGACACCTTCAAACTTCACAAGAGTGACTAGATACAAATAGTTTAAAACAAGCAATATCAAGGTATGCATCAATCAACAAGTCTTGGGACAATGCACATAGAACTAAGAATGGCCACTATGCTCTCAAGAAAGTGCTCATAGAATGTGTGAAGACTCAATAAGGAAATGAACAGGTTTTGAAAAGTTTGAAAGGCTTCCAAATGCTGAAAGTATGGTACTCATTAGCTTTGAGCTCTCATTGCCCCTATCATAAGCATCTTTAATGTGGTTAAGGTGAAAGTGACACAACTAAGAGGATATGCTTGACAAGTTATAAATCGAAGCCTCATGCCCCTTACTTACGAAGACTGATCCTCATGCTACTCAACTTCAGTCACAAGTAAGCTCTTGTCATTGTAAGTATATACGTATCATAGAGAACCGCCAACGGGGTACCCCTTGCACATGACACAGGAGCTATTCCATAATCAAAATGACAAGGCAAGCAGACAATGAGCATCTCAGTGATCTTTTTATTTACTATGTGCATAGATTTTTATTGAGGATGCTTCATAGAATGCTCATTATGGTTATGCTGCAAGTTTCCACCATGATTAGGTATGGCTTAGGCTAGCGGCCCAGGCGTTTCTCTAACATACATACAAACTCCATGATCTTACAAGTTCCACTTTTATTTCACACCGCCGGGATCCATAAGCAAAAGAACATGATATCAACTAGGTACAAAGTACCAATGAAGTGTTGAAAGCGGTCCCCATGATACATGGTTCTGCTAACTTCAACTCATAAAGCGCAAGCATATACGCAACAAAGAAGGACGCAATGGTTCAGGTTTATTAAGTGCAAGAAAATAAAGTGTGCCATCAAGTTCGTGAGAGCTTTACTAACTAACTTTCTCATAACAAGCAAACATTTTATTCGGAAGAAAACAAGGCATATTGAATATGCACGAAAATAGCAAATGATGCTAATAGGTAGGTATGGTGGACACTTTGGAAATATTTGGTTTAGGGAGTTGGGAACTTGAGTAAAACATACTCAGTGGAAGTGAAGGCTAGCAATAGTAAGGGAGCAACAAACGAGAGAGCAAAAATGGCCATAATTATGCAGAGCGACAAAACATCATTGATCAAAGCATAAAATGATACTACAAGTTGAAAACTAAAGGATCATAAATGCTTATGGTGAGTTGGGATAGTCATAACATGGTGTGAGCATGTGCCAAGTCAACCCAAATAAAGCATCAAAGGAGAATACCACTATACTATGCTTTAATATGCTAAAACAACACATGATATATCTAAGGCACATTAAGCAATCTCAAATGTTTATAACAAGTCATGCTACAGCAAAGAATACTAAACGTAAAGCCAAAACAATATCAAGCATGGCATGACAAAGCATATGCCATAGTCAAAAACAAACTCTCTTTACCACTTACGGATGAACTTTCCTACTCTTTTCCAAACCAAACCAAACTATTTAAAAACCAATGCATGAAAGAGGAGGTCCAACCAATTTATTCAGAAAACTAAGCAAACAAAGCAAACAAAAAAAACAAAACAAAAATGAAAAATAAGACGCTCCAAGAACAACACAACTATGCATGAAACAATAAAAATGAAGCGTTTGAAAGAAACCTGAGATTTTTATTGATGAAGAGGGGGATGCCTTGGGAATCCCCAAGCTTTGACGCTTGTACTTCTTGGATATTTCTTGGGGTGACACGCATGGCATCCCCAAGCTTGAGCTTTAGTCCATCCTTCATCTCATTACTCATTCCTTCCATACACCTGAAATTTTTCCTTCATACAAAACTTCACACAATCTTTATTAGCAACATTAGTGCACTCAAGATAAATAAGTCTTAAGGTTCAGTTCTAACACCAAATAAACTTCCATTAGAACACTAGCTACTGTAGCACTTCCCTCAAAAAGCTCAATTCACCAAAAGAACTCAAAAAGGAACCAACAAGAAGCAAATGCAGAAAATGGCAGAAATCTGTCAAAACAGACCAGCAGGTAAAGACAAATTTTTTAGAAGACCTTCTGTTGCTCAAATCAAAAAGTGTTGAACTAACGAAAGTTAGATAACAACCTGGGGCAGAAACACAACAATTAATGCCTCAAAAATACGTTCAGATATTTTACACGATTTTTTACGGTGAAGCACATAAATCTGTTTAGGGACAGCAACTTTCCCAATCATTACTTCTCTCTCATTAGAGGTTACTCTTGGCACAAAAAGCAAATAAAAAGGATAAGGATCGGTTATTACTGAAGTAATAACTTCCAAGACTCATCTAAAACTTTTGGATTATCTGCCAATAAGTACTTTTCTTTAACGCCTTTAAGTTAGGCATAAGCAAAAACTAAAATGGATAGAATAGAAGTAAGCAGAGATAATCATGGTGAAAACATTGTTTTGTTCAATGAAATCCTTTTGTTAACAAGGTTGATCAGGTCTTGTTACCAAAACAATTTCATATGAGACAAAACTTTGTATTCCACTAATGATTATGTTACTTCAACCTTGATAGCAATGGTCCCAATCATAATAGTTTCAAATTTTTATTTTGGTATGGGACAATATATTTCTCCAACTTGAATGCCCTCAACATGTTCAATTAAATTCAAACCATAATTCCTTTCAATATTCTTGGGGAAATAGACAGTATGTTCCTTGTCATTAACATTGAAAGTCACCTTTCCTTAATTACAATTAATAACAGCTCCTGTAGTATTAAGAAAAGGTCTCCCAAGAATAATAGACATATTATCATCTTCGGGCATTTTAAGCACAACAAAGTCAGTTAATATCAAGCAATTATGAGCCACTTGAATAGGTACATCCTCACATATACCCACAGGAATAGTGGTGGATTTATCAGCCATTTGCAAAGATATATCAGTTGGTATTATTTTTTCTAGTTGAAGCCTCTTATAGAGAGAGAAAGGCATAACACTAACTCCAGCTCCCAAATCACACAAAGCAGTTCTAACATAACTATTCTTGATAGAGCAAGAGATAGTTGGAATCCCTGGGTCTCCAAGTTTCTTAGGAACCTTACCATTGAAGGAATAATTAGCAAGTAAAGTAGAAATTTCTTCATTAGGGATCTTCCTTTTATTCGAGACAATGTCCTTCATATACTTTGAGTAAGGAGGCAATTTAATAGCATCAGTCAAAGGAATTTGCAGGAATAAAGGTTTCATCCACTCACAAAACTTATTATAATGTTCATCCTACTTTAACTTGTGTTTCTTATCAGGGAATGGCATAGGTTTTTGGACACAAGGCTCTCTTTCACTACATGTTTCTTAGCAATAAAATCCTCTTTAGTGTATTTAGTATTCTTAGTGTGGTTTTCAGGTTCTTCTTCAACTTTTTCTTCATTAGGAACTTCATTTTTTTCATTACCACTTTCAGTTTCAGCATCAGAGATAGATATACTATTAGGATCTATAGCAGGTTCAGAGGGTTCTACAATAGTTTTATGCTTCTTTTTCCTTTTCTTACGAGTAGAACCACTATTTTCAGCTTGTTGAGAATCCTGCTCAATTCTTTTGGGATGCCCCTCAGGATATAGAGGATCCTGGGTAACAACTCCACTTCTAGTTCTAATTTCATAAGCATGTTTTCCTTTAGCAGCATTAACTAGCAAGTCGTTTTGCACTTTAACGAGTTGATCTATTTGAGTTTGAACCATTTGAAAGTGTTTAACAATCATTAGAGGTTCTTTCCACAATATCTTTCAACTCAACAATAGCTCTAGTGTTTTCCATTAGATGATTTTGCACCCTTTTATTAAAATTATCTTGCTTAACAATAAAGATATCGAATTCTTCTAAGCATTGATCAGAAGGTTTAGAGTAAGGGATATCACCTTCATCAAAGTGTTGGAGAGAGTGTACCTCAATAGTGGATGAGTAGGGAATAGGCTTACATAATTCTTCTATAGGAGGTAAATTCTTGACATCTACAGCTTTAATTCCCTTCTCCTTAAGACATTTCTTAGCTTCCTTCATCACTTCATCATTTAATTCAATAACTTCCCTCTTCTTTGATGTTGGAATAGGCACCGGAATAGAAGGTTCAGGTATAATTACTTCAGGTATATCTTGTTTAGGAGGAGTCCAATCTTCATAATTCTTACTTATTTTAGCCATTAATTCTTCAGCTTCCTTTGGAGTCCTATTCCTGAACACACAATCAGCACAACTATCTAGGTATGTCCTAGATTCCTCGGTTAGTCCATTATAAAATATATCAAGAAGCTCATTCTTAGGTAATGGACTTCCAGCTTGTGCATGAATCAAAGCACAAAACCTTTCCCAAGATTTAGGCAATACCTCTTTTTCTCCGTGTTTAAAATCAAAAAGTTCCTGCAAAATAGCATGTCTAGCACTAGGAGGAAAATATTTCTGCAGGAAAGTACTAATCAAACACTCGGGGCTATCAATAGATCCAGGAGGTAAATTACTAAACCAAGTCTTAGCTTCTCCTTTTAGTGAAAAGGGGAAAATCTTAGCAACAAAGTAAGTATGCATCTTAATATCATCAGAAAACAAGCTACTCATAGTAGAAAGTTCATTCATATGTGCTACCGCACTTTCATTCTTAGTCCCACAAAAAGGTTCTTTCTCGACAATAGCTATGTAAGATAGATCGAGAGAGAAAGCATAATCTTCATCTATAATGTTTATGGGAGAAGCAGCAAACTTAGCATCAGGAGACAATTTGGTTCTAATAGTACGCCTCTCAAGGAGACTCTTAGCAGCGCTCCTATCATGGGTGTTTTTTACATTCTTTAATAAATTCATCGGTCATCTCAACATAACCATCTTCAATATCATAACTTTCATTAGACGCAGGTGAGCTAACAGGTGTGGTAGTGTCTTCATTAGGAGTTTCGGTATTTCCAGCTATAGTTCTAGCAATCGTAGCATCTAGGAAAGGACCTAATGAACCACTCTTATTAAGCACAGTAGAAGCAGCATCATAAGCATCAGAAGTTTCAGATTCAGCAGTAGTAGCAGTGTGCGTAGCATGTGTATGTGGTGGTGTAAGGAACTTACTCATAACAGACGGTGAATCAAGAGCAACAGAAGTCTTTAGAACCGTACCTCTTCTTGTAGTGGATGGTAAAATAGGAACCTTGCCATCACGAGACTTACCCATGATGGATGGATAGCATCGAACAATAGAGAATCCAAGTGAACTTGATAAATAAAGCTATGCTCCCCGGCAACGGCGCCAGAAAATAGCCTTGATGACCCACAAGTATTTTCGAGGGAAGTGAAACCCAATTTATTGATTCGACACAAGGGGAGCCAAACAATATTTATAAGCCTTAACAACTGAGTTGTCAATTCAGCTGCACCTGGAAACAATCTTGCTCACATCAGTTTATCAGTAGCAACAGTTTTATAGTAGGAATAGCAAAGTAACAACAGTAGTAAAGTAAAGACAGCAGTGACAATAGCAGTAAACAGTGGGATTCGAGTGCGGTAGGCATAGGAATGGATGGACGGGCGTTGCATGGACAAGACAATCCACATAGCAATCAGAACTGTTGGGTCCGCAGCATAGAAAACAAAAAATTCCTACGGTGTGAACTACATGCCAAGATCTATCTACTAGGTACAAAGCAACGGGTGGACATACATCCAACGAGAACTTACCCTCGTAGACAACGAGCTTTATTAACGAGTAGGAACTCGTGGTTGATGTAGTCGTACACTTGCCGATCTCAAGATCGTGAGGAAGTCCGAGCGCCGCAACTCAGCAGCGCATCCGCACTCGCACACACGTTCAAGCCACCGGACAACCTCCACCTCCTCGCTCCAGCGATCCAGCGGAAGCAGCAACTCCTTCCAGACGAAATGCCACCGGGAACATGTATCTCGCTAATCCGAGACCATGGGGGAATAATTCTAGAGGGGGAGAGAGATCCTTGACAAGAAGGTGTGAGGATGAAGGAGGGAATGGGTGGCCTTTTATAGGAGGAGGGGGTGCCCCCTCTCTCCATGGCCGGCGCATGGGGGGGTGACCCCTCACCTCCCCCATTCATGTGGTGGTAACCCCTCCACATTAAAATGCCTCTTCACATTCCCTTTTAAAGTCTCCACTTTAAATGCATTAAATTTCTCCAAATTTAATGCTCTCTCATTTAATTAAACTCTTTTTATTAAATTTATTCAGAATTTTGTTAATTACTTTAATTAACAAACATTCACATATAGCCCCTTGCAATATTTCAATATCACATGCAGAACCACCTTCTGCAATTTCACCCGAAACAATTTTCGGTTTCTATTGAAACAATTCCTGCGCTTTGCAATTCTTTCGTTTGAAACATATGTGCTCCAAAATGGTGTCCGGTAACTCTTAAGTGTGCCACCCTACGGTTCGCGAATAATGCAGACATGATCGAGACCCTTCTCCGATCAATAATCAGCAGCGGGACCTGGAGATCCGTACTGACTCCTACACATTCAACGATGACTCCTGTGATCGTGAGAACCTTTAACGCTTGTAACTAAATCCCTTTGTCTCTCGATATATTACATGTCCGAGATTCGATCATCGGTATCTCCATACCTAGTTTGATCTCGTTACCGACATGCACTCTTTTCTCGTTCCCGTGATATAACATTCTAGTGATCACATCACTTGCTTGCAAGCTATCCTAATGTGATATCACCGAGAGGGCCCAGAGTATATCTATCCGTCATCTGGATTGACAAATTCCACTCTTGATCCATGAGCCTCAACATAACACCTTCGTAGTACTGAACCCATCTTTATAGTCACCCTGTTACGGTGTGACGTTTGATGTTATCAAGATACTCTTCCGGTGTTAGCAATTAACATGATCTCATGGTCTAAGGATAAATATTACTTCGTATGATGTTATAGCAATATAAACATAATGACTTGATCGTAATGCTATACTTCGGATGAATGTTCATCACATCATTCCACCAATGGTATGACCTTGTTATTAACAACATCCAATGTCCATGATCAGGAAACCTTGATCATCCTGTTAATCAACAAGCTAGTCTATAAGAGAGGCATGACTAGGAACCCTTTTTGTTTATTAAACACACATGTATTGATGTTTCCGAATCAATACATTTCTAGCATGTAAAATAAACATCTATCATATATAAGGAATATATAATAACAACTTTATTATTGCCTCTCAGGGCATATTTCCTTCAGTCTCCCACTTGCACTAGAGACAATAATCTAGTTCACATAGTGATAAATCTAACACCCATGGAGTTCTGGTGTTGATCATGTTTTGCCCTAGGGAGAACTTTAGTCAACGGATCTGCTACATTTAGGTCCGTGTGTACTTTACAAATTTTTATATCTCCATCCTTGACATGCTCGCGGATGGAGTGAAACCGGCACTTAATATGTTTGGAATTCTTGTGAGACCTTGGTTCCTTTGCATTGGCTATGGCTCCATTGTTGTCACAATAGATCACCATCGGGTCCAACGCACTGGGAACCACACCCAGTTCTGTAATGAACTCTTTCATCCAAACTGCCTCCTGCGCCGCTTCTGAAGCAGCAACATATTCCGCCTCCGTTGTTGATCCAGCCACCACAGGTTGTTTGGAACTCCTCCAACTAACTCCGTTCAAGAGAAATACGTATCTAGATTGAGACTTAGAGTCATCCGGATCGGTGTCAAAGCTAGCATCAACATAACACTAAGCGACTAGCTCTTCTTCACCTCCGTATATGAGAAACATATCCTTAGTTCTTCTCAAGTACTTGAGGATGTTCTTTACCGCTATCCAGTGTTCCGAACCTGGATCAGATTGGTACCTACTAGTCAAACTAATAGCATGTGCCACATCCGGTCTTGTACATAGCATGGCATACATAATAGAGCCTATGGCCGAGGCATAGGGGATCTTATCCATCATCTCTCTTTCTTCCGCCGTAGCCGGACTTTGAGTCTTACTTAATGTCTTGCCTTGCAACATAGGTAAGAACCCCTTCTTACTTTCGTCCATATTAAACTTCTTTAATATCTTATCAAGGTATGTACTCTGCGATAGCCCAATTAGGCGCCTTGATCTATCTCTATAGATTTTAATGCCTAATATATATGACGCTTCACCAAGGTCTTTCATCGAAAATTTGCTGTTTAGATAACTTTTAACACTGTTTAAAAGATCTATATCATTTCCAATCAATAATATGTCATCCACATATAATATCAGAAATGCCACATTGCTCCCACTCACTTTCTTGTAAATACAAGCCTCTCCATAAGTTTGGACAAATCCAAACTCTTTGATCACCTCATCAAAGCGGAGATTCCAACTTCGTGATGCTTGCTTCAGTCTATAGATGGATCACTGAAGTTTTCACACCTTATTAGCATCCTTAGAATCGACAAAACCCTTAGGTTGTATCATATACAACTCTTCTTCAATCTTACCATTGAGGAACGAAGTTTTGACATCCATCTGTCATATTTCATAATCAAAATATGCAGCAATTGCTAACATAATCCTAACCGATTTAAGCATCGCTACGGGAGAGAATGTCTCATCGTAGTTAACTCCATGAATTTGTCGAAACCCTTTGCGACAAGTCGAGCCTTATAGATGGTCACATTACCATCAGCATCAGTTTTCCTTTTGAAAATCCATTTATTCTCAACGGCCTTTCGGTCGTGAGGTAAGTCCACCAAGTTCGAAACTTGGTTCTCGTACATGGATTCCATCTCGGATTTCATGGCTTCTAGCCATTTGTTGGAATCCGGGCTCATCATCGCTTCTTCATACGTCGCAGGGTCATCCATTTCATCAACCATGAAATTCACAATAGGATTGCCATACAGTTCAGGAGCTGCACGTGTCCTGCTTGACCTGCGAGGTTTGGTAGTGTCCTGTTTCGGAGTTTCATGATCATTATCATTAGCTCTCTCTTCATCAGGTGAAGTCAACTCCGAAACAACTTCCGGTGCTGCGCCACTCGCCATTCCATGAAGAGAAGGTTCAATAACCTCTTCGAGTTCTACCTTCCGACTACTCACACCTTTTGCGAGAAACTCCTTCTCAAGAAAGGATCCATTCTTGGCAACAAAAACCTTGCCCTCGGATCTGTGATAGAAGGTATACCCAATTGTTTCCTTAGGGTATCCTATGAAGACGCATTTTTCCGCTCTGGGTTCGAGTTTATCCGGTTGAAGTTTCTTCACATAAACATCGCATCCCCAAACCTTAAGAAATGACAGCTTAGATTTGTTTCCAAACCATAATTCATACGGTGTCTTTTCAACGGATTTAGATGGTGCTCGATTTAAAGTGAATGCAGCTGTTTCCAGTGCATAACCCCAAAATGACAGAGGTAAGTCAGTCAGAGACATCATAGATCGAACCATATCCAATAAGGTACGATTAGGACATTCCGACACACCATTACGTTGTGGTGTTCCGGCAGGCGTGAGTTGTGAAACTATTCCACACTCTTTCATGTGTGTGCTAAACTCGTAACTTAGATACTCTCCTCCACGGTCAGACCATAGAAACTTGATCTTTCTATTACGATGATTTTCCACTTCATTCTGAAATTCCTTGAACTTTTCAAAAGTTTCAGACTTGTGTTTCATCAAATAGATATACCCATATCTACTCAAATCATCCGTGAAAGTAACAAAATAACGATATCCACCTCGCGCCGACACACTCATTGGTCCACACACATCAGTATGTATGATCTCCAACAGATTTGTCGCCCGTTCCATTGAACCGAAAAACGGCGTTAGTCATCTTGCCCATAAGGCATGGCTCACATGTATCAAATGATTCCAAAATCAAGTTTCTTCATGCATTTAACACCAATATGACCTAGACGGCAGTGCCACATATATGTAGACATATCATCATCAAGTTTAAGCTTTTTAGCATTAACATTATGAATGTGCGTAATATTACTATCGAGATCCAATAGAAATAAACCATTCAACATAGGTGCATGACCATAAAAGATATCATTCTTATAAATCGAACAACCATTGTTCTCAAATTTAAAGGAATGACCACTTTGCATCAAACACGATCCAGATACAATGTTCATGCTCAGTGCAGGCACCAAATAACAATTATTTAGGTTTATAACTAATCCCGATGGCAAATGGAGAGGTAGCATCCCAACGGCGATCACATCAACTCTTGATCCATTGCCGACCCGCATCCTGACCTCATCCCTTGCTAGTTGTCGCTTGTTCCGTAGCCCCTGAACCGAGTTACATATATTAGCAACCGATCCGGTATCAAATACCCAGGTGCTACTGCGAGTACTAGTCAAGTACACATCAGTAACATGTATATCACATATACCTTTGTTTGCCTTGCTGGACTTCTTGTCCGCCAAATACTTGGGGCAGTTGCGCTTCCAATGGCCAGTCCCCTTGCAATAGTAGCACTCGGTGTCAGACTTAGGGCCAGCCCGGGGTTTCTTTTCAGGCGTGGTAACAGACTTGCCACCCTTCTTTCCCTTGTGCTTGCCTTTCTTGTCCTTCTTGAAACCGATGGTCCTATTGATCATCAACACTTGATGTTCTTTCCTAATCTCCACTTCTGCAGTCTTAAGCATTGACAGAAGCTCGGGAAGAGACTTCTTCATGCCCTGCATATTATAGT
Source organism: Avena sativa (assembly GCA_916181665.1). Taxonomy (NCBI): domain Eukaryota; kingdom Viridiplantae; phylum Streptophyta; class Magnoliopsida; order Poales; family Poaceae; genus Avena; species Avena sativa. The sequence continues at coordinate 129,998,707 of OV702289.1, read as the reverse complement.
TCATCACGAAGATCTTGTAGCTAGGTGGCAGAGATTGGAGAACACGATGTATGCTTAAGTCAATGGGAATCGTTATTCCCAAGGACACAAGCTTATCGGTGTACCCAGACATTTTGAGTACGTGCTCACTAACAGAGCTGTTTTCCTCTATCATGCAGCTAAAGAACTTTCCTATAGCATTATAACTCTCTACGGCAGCATGGGTATCGAAAATCATTTTCAATTCTCCCATGGTATCAAAGGCATTGCCATTTTTTAAACGCTTTCGAAGTTCTGGCTCTAGCCCATACAGTATGCCGCAATGAACTAAGTTGTGGTCCTCCTGACGAGTCACATAGACATTCTTTTCCTCGTCAGGGGCATCAGGAGCTAGTGGGGGGCCTAGCGGCGCATCTAGCACATATTGCTTTTGTGCAGCAGTGAGGATAATCCTCAAATTCATAGCCCAGTTGGTGAAGTTGCTACCAATCGCAGCAAGTTTCTCTTTCTCCATGAACACATTGAAATTAAAAGCAGGTGGTGCCATCTACAACAGAATTTGTAAAGTTTATTTAGACTAAGTTTAAGATAGATTGAGTTCAACTAATCCAAATTACTAATGAACTCCCACTCAAAAACGACATCCCTCGTGTCCTTTTGGTGATTACATGAACCAAATCCACTATACCAAGTCCGATCATCACGTGAGTTGATATAGCTTCAAAGGCGAGCATCTATATGGGCATCATATCAACCATATGACTCATGCTTAACCTTTCGGTCCGTGTTCCGAGGCCATGTCTGTACATGCTAGGCTCGCCACGTAAGAACCTTAGTATTCGCGTGTGTAAAACTGTCTTACACCCGTTCCTATGAAAGCGTAGATTCGAGTACACCCGATCATCACGTGATGTCTCGAAACACGATCCATAGAACGGTGCATACTCAAGGAAGAACACATTTTTATCTTGATATCTAAAAGAGGGATCATCTTATAATGCTACCAAATGCGCCAAACTAGCAGTATAAGATGCTAACATCTAATGTGTAAAGTGAGATGATATGGTCCATGCATTTGATCTCTATCACTTGCATCGTGGTATGATCTCTATCATTCCTTTGTGTGTAAGGCCAAGGTCTATGGAACTTACACGTTGAGTGTGTTGTAAGAGTATCCACCATACATCTACTTACAACAATACCATATCAACACACTAGCCCAGCAACGATCTAAACTAGACGCCTCTAATTTATCAATTGCAAGTTTTACGTGGCTTAGGGCTTTCGGAGATATAACCGTTCTTACCTACGAACATGAACCACAACGAGGATAACTAAGTTATTAGCAACTCATTGTAAATCAGATATTGACTATAGTAGGAGAGACAGACACCCGCCAGCCACTTATGCAAAACAAGTTGCATGTCAGTCGTGGAACCGGTCTCATGTACGATGACATGTAAGGTTGGTCCGGGCCGCTTCATCTCACTATGCCACCAATATCCAAAATACATAGAAGATGCAATAACATGATCATCATCGCCCACATATCAACCATATGTGTACTACCCGTGCTAAGCACCTACGCATAGATCAGGCTCTGATACCACTGTTGGGTCCGCAGCATAGAAAACAAAAAATTTCCTACGGTGTGAACTACACGCCAAGATCTATCTACTAGGTACAAAGCAACGGGTGGACATACATCCAACGAGAACTTACCCTCGTAGACAACAAGCTTTGTTAACGAGTAGGAACTCGTGGTTGATATAGTCATACACTTGCCGATCTCAAGATCGTGAGGAAGTCCGAGCGCCGCAACTCAGCAGCGCATCCGCACTCGTACAAACGTTCAAGCCACCGGACAACCTCCACCTCCTCGCTCTAGCGATCCAGCGGAAGCAGCAACTCCTTCCAGACGAAATGCCACCAGGAACATGTATCTCGCTAATCCGAGACCATGGGGGAATAATTCTAGAGGGGGAGAGAGATCCTTGACAAGAAGGTGTGAGGATGAAGGAGGGAATGGATGGCCTTTTATAGGAGGAGGGGGTGCCCCCACTCTCCATGGCCGGCGCATGGGGGGGGTGACCCCTCACCTCCCCCATTCATGTGGTGGTAACCCCTCCACATTAAAATGCCTCTTCACATTCCCTTTTAAAGTCTCCACTTTAAATGCATTAAATTTCTCCAAATTTAATGCTCTCTCATTTAATTAAACTCTTTTTATTAAATTTATTCAGAATTTTGTTAATTACTTTAATTAACAAACATTCACACATAGCCCCTTGCAATATTTCAATATCACATGCAGAACCACCTTCTACAATTTCACCCGAAACAATTTCCGGTTTCTATTGAAACAATTCCTGCGCTTTGTAATTCTTTCGTCTCAAACATATGTGCTCCAAAATGGTGTCCGGTAACTCTTAAGTGTGCCACCCTACGGTTCGCGAATAATGCAGACATGAAAGAGACCCTTCTCCGATCAATAATCAGCAGCGGGACCTGGAGATTCGTACTGACTCCTACACATTCAACGATGACTCCTGTGATCGTGAGAACCTTTAACGCTTGTAACTAAATCCCTTTGTCTCTCGATATATTACATGTCCGAGATTCGATCATCGGTATCTCCATACCGAGTTTTATCTCGTTACCGACATGCACTCTTTTCTCGTTCCCGTGATATAACATTCTAGTGATCACATCACTTGCTTGCAAGCTATCCTAATGTGATATCACCGAGAGGGCCCAGAGTATATCTATCCGTCATCTGGATTGACAAATTCCACTCTTGATCCATGAGCCTCAACATAACACCTTCGTAGTACTAAACCCATCTTTATAGTCACCCTGTTACGGTGTGACGTTTGATGTTATCAAGATACTCTTCCAGTGTTAGCAATTAACATGATCTCATGGTCTAAGGATAAATATTACTTCGTATGATGTTATAGAAATATAAACATAATGACTTGATCGTAATGCTATACTTCGGATGAATGTTCATCACATCATTCAACCAATGGTATGACCTTGTTATTAACAACATCCAATGTCCATGATCAGGAAACCTTGATCATCCTGTTAATCAATAAGCTAGTCTATAAGAGAGGCATGACTAGGAACCCTTTTTGTTTATTAAACACACATGTATTGATGTTTCCGAATCAATACATTTCTAGCATGTAAAATAAACATCTATCATATATAAGGAATATATACTAGGCACCATGCCCTAACAATCTGATGCCATTACATGAACAATCTCATCCAATCCCTACCATCCCCATAGCCTACAGCGGGGGATTACTCACTCATAGATGGGGGAAACATGGATGGTTGATGGAGAAGCGATGGTGATGATGATGGCGATGATCTCCTCCAATTCCCCGTCCCGGCAGGGTGCCAGAACGGAGTTTCTAATGCTGTTTCATGGAATCTGGTGGTGGCGGCGGAGAGGAACTCCTTCTGGAAAAACGTCGAACCCGTCAGAGTTTTTAGGTCAGAAGGCTTCTTATAGGCGAAGAGGGAGACCGAGGGGGTGCCTGGGGGGGGCCCACACCATGCCATGTCGCGGCCAGGCCCAGCCCGCGCCTGGGGGTGGTGTGGCCAGCCCCTGGCCCTCCTCCATCTCGTATTGTGGCTCCATGAGTCTTCCGGAAAAATAGGCACTTTGGCTTTTGTCCCGTCCAATTCTGAGAATATTCATTTTCTGACTTTCCTGGAACCAAAAACAGCAGAAAACAGGCAGCTGGCAATGTGGCTCTTGTTAATAGGTTAGTACAAGAAATCATATGAAAAGTACTCCAAAGTATGGACAAAACATAAGAAAGTGGATAAAACCAAGCATGGAGCATAAAAAATTATAGATACATTTGCAATGTATCAGCACGCTACGAAAACTGGCCAACAAAATACATCAGAAGGTGCATGAGAAAGATATAATAAGGAAGAGGGGAAAGATGGGCGCGGGTCTGACCGAATGGCGTCAGAATCATCCATGAACGCCGGCGGCAGAGAGGAACTCCGGTGAGGAATTTCGCCCTCCAGAGGTATAGTCATGGGGCGTGAGTTGGGGAGGTGATGGAGTGTAAGGAAGAGAATCTCGGTGCGTCATTTATATAGAGGGGGAGGGACTGGAGTGACAGGGAGATGAGGGGGGCATCACCGGCGGTTTGGGATCTGGCCATTAAAATGCCACTAGGGCCGGTCTTGATGTCTACCGCGAGGGAGAGGAAGCGGGGAGGTGCACGGTCTTCATAGTGCGCGCGGCCCCGGGGAGACGAAGGGGCAAGGTAGGGGTGCGCGGTTGCTGGTGACAGTTGCTGCCATTACTGGTCGAGGCGGGAGGTGGGAGAGAATCTGACAGGTGGGCCAGGCGGGTCCACCTGTCTGTGATTTTTTTCTGAGTGGGAGGGAAGGTGAGGCCGAGGGGCCGGATTCGGGAGCCAGTTGGGCCGTGTTTGGGCTGAATGAAAGGTTCTATTGATGCCCGTTTCTTTTTCTATTTCTTTGTTTTTTCTTTTTCTTTAGTATTTTTAGTTCCCTTTTGTTATATTGTTTTTAACTCTAGTATTTGACTATTTGCCTATTTAATGTCAAAGCAATGACACATGTTTGTCAATACTATTAATCCATTGAATAAAATAAGTTGTTTAATTATTATTAAATGAAGCTTTATGGGATTATTATTTCCCTCATTTCTTTTCCTTTCCTTTAAAATTCCACAACTTTTGACTTAGGCCTCAAAATGGTCCAAATAAATTATTTATCATTAGAATTTTTATTATTTATCCTAATTACTTATTTAAGAATACTTTTATTTCTTTTAAACATTGGATATATTCATGGTCTCATATTGGCTTGATTTCTCTTCATATATTTCATATCTTTTTGTGTGGAGCTCCAAATAAGGTAAAATAAATTTCTATGGTTTTTATAACTTTGTTCTTTATCAAAATAGATCACTAGGAATATCTTTGCACATTTTGAATATGGAATATATCCATAATCTTGTATTGTTCTTAAATGGTAAACAATAATTAGGGTTTTAGTGTTTCGAGAGAATTTGCTATTTCTCTTAGGGTTTAAAATGCAATCGTGCATGCTTCATGATTTTGGGATTTTGAAAACATGCACACCACTTCACAAACAAAAATAAATATACTTGGCTTGTGTTTTTGGAGGAATGGCATTGATTTGGTCAAAAAGTTTTTTTGTTCCCTCTGAATTTCAAAGTTTTTCATATTTCGAAATTTGGAAAATTTTGGGATGTGTGACATATGTTTAATCTCATCTTGTCACATGATTCGTAATGTAAATTCTTGCTCGAGAAGTGAACGTACATCGAGATATAAAGGGGAGTGTTAGAGTCGATGACTTCCGAAGATCTTGATGTAATATTTGGTTCAATTAAATTTATGTTCTGGTCATGTTTTTTTTACAGAATCGATAAGTTGCTAGGTCGTTGTTCAAAAAAAATCGTACGCAAATGCTCTCTATGCAGCGACTTCGGTTGATCATTTCATTCATTTACGGCTACGTATAGAACACGTATCTTCTTTAACTGCAACATGTTCCTTTTTTTCTTTACACAAGTGTAGCAGTAGGTTTTCTGTAGCTATACGCGAAGCCGGCGTGTAGATATTTTCATTCGTGGAAAGACATCTGGAGAGGCGGAGACCCGGTTAGTTTACCCCGCAGTCGTCGTCATCGTCGTTTGGTTGCTGGGTCGTCCGTCAACGGCCGCTAGCTGATCCCTTTCTCTTGCATGCCTTGACTAACCGTGGAAAAGAGAGTCATATCGTTCTCGTCTGAGCACAAGATATCCTACGACTATCTTCAACTAATGCTTGGGGGAAAAGTATATATGGAAATTGAAGGGCCTACATGATATTTTTCTCCCAACTGGGATCAAGATCGATGTCTATAAATATGGGCCTTCAGCAAGCAGCATACAGCACATACACACCTCAAACCTCATCAGAGGTTTAGTAGGCCTGCCAAACAGACCTTGGATATGGGGTCCTTCACACGAGCTGTGCGCTTCCTGATGCTCCTCCAGATCGCGCTGTTCGTTGTCTCCGCTGTGATCATGAGCGGCTCCGTTTGCCACGGAGCCCGTATCAGTGGTTAGTGTTTCCAAACTGTCCTTTTCATCCTCTTCCTTCCTCATCACCGTCGTCGCCTACTTCATCCTGAAACATATTCCCTGCTATCTTTACCGTGGATGCTTTCGTTTTCTCTCCAGGTCGAGGATCAATCGGCTACCCTTCTCTGGACCCTAACCATCCTGCGTGCGGCAGCAAGTGCCCGTCGCCTGGTCAACCCTACACCCACATACCCCCTCCCCCGAACAACGGAGGGATTGGACGTCCTTGAGATGCTTCATGTCTCCCTCTAGCAGTGCAAGTTACTACCACGATCTTGTACTGAATCGGTACAAGTAATATCGTCTCGCGTACTTACGTTTTAATACATACTCCTTCAAATAAAACTGGATGTCTGGCCCTGATATGGATACGGTTGTGCGAACATGAAACTTCGCTTGGAATTAATAAAGGACAGTGATGAGATAGCTCCCACTCTATGGTCAAGTCTTAATGCCTATCAGATTCAGTCTAGCTGCAAGGCTCTTCCCGTGTTATTGTGCTCTAGCGGCGTGAACCCTGTAGGGCGATGCCGGCCTACAGATTAAGCTTTGTGTCCTTAGAACAAGGGCAATAGTAGAACCAACTGTTGGCTACAGCCATGGCCATGTCCAATCTAATAGCTAATATGTATAATAGGAGTGCGTGCTGCAGTCTGACACTTAATTAAGAGTTCTCTCTCCTCTTCCTTCATCCAACTAAGCACACTTATACTATTTCTTAGAGTCTACTGACTGGACCTTATTGTCCTTGCTCTTAATAAAATAAAGGTTGTGTGTATCCTAGGATGCCGGGGCTCTACTCCCCATTTCGAAAAAAAAATTGCTCTTAACGACGACTCTACATGAAAGCAAGCAAATGACATTAAAGAGGCAGAACAATGAAAAACGACGGAAAATAAGTTGATGCTAAGAACTATCAGATCCGAGCATTGAGATTCATAAAGTATAAACAGATGAACAGTTCTATTGGATCTCATATCCATAGAGATGGCTGGTCTTGTATATTGGTTCCCTAAACCTATCAGAAACTTCCTCCTTTACCTTGGTTTGGGACTGGCTTTGCCTATAAAAGCATTTGTGGCCTATGTTGTTGTTGCATGAAAAGATCGTCCTGTAAGGGCTATGGACCTCTTAGGCCAAGAAATAATCATTCCTATGTGGGTCATTTCACTGAGTCGACATAGAAATATTTTTTAGCCGATATTCATGGCTCAATGATTAGACAGGATCGTTCTCAACATCAACCCATAAGAGGGGAATCACTTTTGGCTCACGGGTGCATTTGCACCCACTATAAGAAAACATATTTTGAAATGTAAAAAGTTTCGAAAACAAATATCTGCATGTACATTCAAACAGTTTATGTTCGTTCACAAGTTTTTGGGATGAAAGAACATTTTATGTGTCATATATAAAAAAGACAAAAACTATCGCGTAAATAGGACTAGTCACAGGACATATTTTATCTTTTTTGCACAGGATACGTAGAATATTCTTTCATCCCAAAAATTTATGAGCAAACATAAAATGTTCGAATATATATGTAGACATTTTTTCGAATTTTTTGATATTTTAAAATATGTTTTCTCACGATGGGTGCAAATGCACCCGTGAGCCGAATCGCCACCTCCCCCTTAAGAGGGAAATCACTTTTGGCTCACGGGTGCCCACAAGTAGCAGTTCTTTAGAAAATAGCAAAACATGTGGAATCTGGGAAATCTTCTAATAAAGTGAAAAAGAAATGATTTTTTTACTAAAATAAAGTGATAGTTTTTCATATATATGAATGTTTCTTTTTTAAATAATATCAGAAACATGTATTGATAATTAAACTCGATGATGCCCCAAGCAAGTTGCTGCATAGATGCTCAGATGAATACAAAGTGGCCTGAGTTGGAAACGACCATTTTTCTGATGTATCGTGTAGACTTTTGTAGGATCATAAATTTCTTCTCCAAACGGAGCATAAGTAATTTTAGATCAGAAATAATAATATGTAGGAGGCACAAATGATGACATCAATTTAGAAATACGAGGTTTTGTTATATACTAGTTGTTATCCTATTTATATTGTTATCAGTGAGAAGCATAGTGACTAGCGCATTTGCACGGCTAGATTTAATTTATTCTTAATTTTTATGTAATCTATATTTGTTTTATAAATTTATTTTGTCATTTGTCACCAACTTCTTATGTAAACCCATGATATTTTGTATCGATGTTTTGTTTCCCCACTTTCACTTAATTTCCTATTTTACGTATCTTCACATCAATAATTTGTAAGAGAATTTTACCGAGAAGACTTTAATACAAAATATATATGTCAAATATAAACCTATTGTACTAATACTTCTCCATTAAAATCATTCCATGCTCCTACATGATTTCCCACCTCTAGATCGAATTTCTGCACTGGTTCCTTTATAAACCATAACTAACTTAGACATGTCAAGCTAGATTAGTAAGTTAGATAACTATTACGTTCTTGTTAAATCCTAGCCATAAAATTAGATCTAACTGTCAAAATAATTCGGGTGACGTGGTTTAAAATGGTGTCTCTATTGGATATTCATATATTACTTTAGTATATCTTTACTATTATATTGCTAGAGGTAGGTTCGTGGTAATTATGTTTTCGTCCGGCGGTAAATGCAATTTCAACCAATTTTTTTTTGACCGTTTTCCCTCCCGTGAAATTGCATATTTACACACAAGTACCGCTGAACCGTTTTGTTCTGATCCTCTCCCAAGGAAAAAAGCGCTTATTCCCGAACAGAACATAGCTTGGACAATGATACCAATTCCTCGATCTCGGCTGGTGGAGCCGCAACCCTCTTACGACCGGTATGGTTCTCGCACAGGAGTTCTGTCGGTGTCGCCCCACGACTCCGGCTACCGCCACTGACACCCTACACGCGGCCTCCACACCAATAAAAGATCCCTACAAAATATACCCCTCGTCACATGCCTCCTGCCCGGGCCCTGCAGCTCTAGGAAGAGGTGTCGACTCCTGCCGCGAACCCCTTTGGCAGCACCCTCTTCATCGTGCCCAATCCCTCCTCTGCTAGGACGTTCTAGGAGGTGCCCAAGAACAGGGTTAACTTCCGAGAGGTCATCGGTGTCGACCAGTCCAAACTCGAGCTGCAGGAGGTCACTTATTTCCTCAAGAATCCCAAAAAGCACATCTCGTTCCGGCCAATATCCCAACCGGATTCCTGTTCTTTGGCTCACAGGGGCCTGTAATATACGCTTCTCACTGATACCTTCGATCCGGATTACGGATGTAGTGTAGCTTCTTTTTTCCTAGTAGACCTAGATTATCGAATCCTCAATAAGCGAATGCGTAGTGAAGTTACTTTAACGGACCTTCGGGAGTTTTAGAATTCCTTTTGTGTTTTTACCGGACCAATAGCTTGCATCTTTTTGTTGTTGTCGATGATGGAGAGAGAGAGAGGGCCTAGGCAGTTTGGTTTCACCTGTAGTTGTGCAAAACATCTGATAGGAATAAAAGATAGAAATAAAGTATGCATGTACTTGTTAGAGCAAGACAAATTATATGTGGGCAGTGCATCCATAATTGCTATTGCCTCCGTAACCGCTTATAGCAATAACCTGCTAGTCTCACCCATAGAAGAAAGAGAACTAATGATATGCATAGTGATGTCACCGTTAATCCCAAGTAAATCCCTCACATACAGCTGTACTACCCTTTCTGTCACTGGGGTTTCCAACCTGCAGAAGAGTCATTACTCATACTCCCTATACCTGGATCAATCCTCAGGGTCTTGGGTACCTGACAAGTCCTTGGATTGAGGCAAGAGAGGATACAATAATCATCATGTCTTACAAACTAATATATGATCCCATCTATGATAAATAACATGCACAATTGCTACATGGCTAGGCCAAAGCCCTTAGCCCAAGGAGAATTACTCACACATAGAGATGAGATCAACAATCACAAACATTGTAATAAAAATCATAAGATTGATAGCAATAGTCTTACAATGTCGCCAATCGGAGAAGAGATCTACTATTACAAGTGGTGGAATATGGCTATGGAGACGCAGAAGAGTTTTGAGATCTGGAGGCGGATGGAGATCTATGGCAGAGACTTTTTGGCGAGGTCTGGCTTATTTTCTCGTCGCCCGAGGCTTCTTTATATAGGGGTCCCTTCAGAAAAGTTGTTCTGTTTGACCTAACGGTGGTGGCGCCAACTATACGACCAGAGCTATACAACCGGAATTTTTATTCCCGTTGTATAGTTGGTCGTTAAAGCGTCTGCCTCCGTCTTACGGCTCATGGTTTCTTCTGGTTGTTGGAAATCTCTTATCTTTGACTTTAATGTAGTGATTCCATCCTTTAAACGACATTATCTGCGCAGGAAAATATAAAAGAAAGAATTGCATATCCCTCTAAATATTAGCATTAGTGATAGGGTTTAGAGAGATATTTCATCAAAATTATGAACAATATCCAGTTTAAATGTGGGCGTATATAGTTATATTTCAGAGCCATCAACCTCCCTAAGCTTAAACTTGATCATCCCCAAGAAAGAAAACCAAAATCAAAAAGGAATTCAGCATTTAAACTAAAATAACGAGATGGTGATCTTACTCATGATTGGTAGTCTCATGTTTCCTCCACTTCATAAATCTGAAAAATCTTCACCATAGATAGAGTAATGGCAAGCATATCATACGGGTTTTATGCATCCTTATAGTGCAGCAAAATTATTGTAAACATGGATAATTCAAATGAGTAAACTTTATTCCATGTCAAGTAATCAACTCATAGGCTTGCCTTTGAATAAATAAAGTATAATCATGTAAATTAAGAGTGTGAGAGTTGTCATGAAAGCATATACACTAGAGTATCCCAATTCTCCCACATCAATAAATCAAGACTTTTCAAGCACTACTTTTCTATTCATTGTCCTTCAAAAATTTCGGTTTTTAAGTAATTGAGAGCATGCCAAAGATTTTTAGAGTATTAGTTTATCGGGCTGTGATGGACACTCGTGGAATCACTAAGGTTTTTGTCCCTTTTGCGTAATGATTACTCATAATAGCCAAAGGAGTGATTCCATCATGATTAAAGCTACCCGGGAGTGCCAAGATTCTTACCCACTATAGCATTGCTACTACAAGTGTTTAATCAACTCATAGCCGAAATCTAGGAGTTTCCTCCATGAAGATCGTTCGTAGGCTAGCGGAGTTGTTGGCATCCCATGAAGTTTGACACGCGTAAAGCTATATCATTCTTATGATTAACAAGTCAAACTTTGGGATGCTCACAAAAACCGCTAAATATTAATTCAATCGAACAAATTCTTTTAAAGTGAGCTATCAAGTCAATCAACATTTTCAGTGGTGTTGAGTGTCTCTAGAGATAAAACCTTCAAGACTAAGCACTACAACACCGAAGCCTTTAATTGTGGGACTTTTTCTTATTACAATTGTTTAGCAATTTTTAGGCAAGACTTGGTTAATTATGAGAGCTGGAACAAAATATACCCAATTAAATACCCATGCAAACGAAAAATCTTACTACGATACAAACACTCACTCCACCTATATAATATCCTAACATTTACTACTAACTAGCATGGGTTTCTCAAACTTCAAAAGTGGGGAGTCATAAGGCATACCTCTCATGTTTGGTTCCACTTCTCTCTTCCTTTTTTTATTTGCTTCTTGGAAACTCAAAGTCGATCACTCTCTAGCAAATATATATGAAAACCTCGAGGCAAAAAGTAAAGAAAGAGGGAAAATAAAGATAAATGAACAAATCTTTTTGTTGTTTTTGAGAGAGGGAATTAAAGAATAGAAAATTGGCGGCAAAGCTTGGCTAGAAAATCTCGAAAACAAATAGAAATAACTAAAGATAAAGTGTTGGGGAAACCAACACGAGTGCTCATAAACTCAAATAAAAACACAACCTCAAAATAAATAAAATCAAATAAACGTCAAATAAAGATACATGAGGAAACTTCCCCAAGCTTAGGCTTTTGCAAGCCCTTCAAATCATTGTGGGGGAGGGAAAAAGTTGTTACTCCAGTTCGCAAATTGAGTTGAGAGGTTACTAGTTTATTATCGGAGGTTCAAAGAGAGGGTATGCATCCTCTCCATAGTCCCTCCAAGTCCTTGAAAATCTTGGTATGTGGCTGGCGAACCGGGTTTGTGGCTGCTCCTCTTGATAAGGAACTTCTTGCTCCTCCTCTTCGTCCTCATTCTCTTCCGGAATCTCTTCCTCGGGTTGGTGTTGCTCAACCTGCAAGTCATTATAGCAAACATCCTTCCTCGATAGAGAAAAGACCATTAGACAAAGGAGCAGGGTATAGACGCCTAGCTCCAGCAATATGAAGATAATAAACACCACCTCTTCTAGTGAGCATTCCACAGGCTCTCACGCTGGAGAAACCAACACGTATCTCACCTAGCATGGGTTGCAACTCGCCTAGGTTGATGCCTAGGGCAGTGGCAAGCACAGTGATGATGCCTCCGCCTGTGATTGGCCCTTGGTTTGGGAGGCTTGGTGCTCCAGGTAGCGCACAAGGATGGCGCCCAAGTTGAGTGACAAGTTGCAGTTCATGTAAGCAGCCTTTGCGAGGACTAGGATGTCCTCCTCGTTGAGTGTCGTGAACTCATTACGTGCCTGTAAGGTGTTAGCAATAACATAGAACAAATAGCGAATTGCAGGATGTTGAATATTCTTCCCCTTGTTCACTCTAGTAGTGAAGCTCATTCCATTATAGTATTGTTCAGGGGAAGGATTTAAGCCAGTAAAGGATGCGCGTAAAGCATGAACATCATTGTTTGGTAGATTAAAGCATGCGCACCATTCATCTAATGTTAAGGTGTAGTTGTTGTTCATTAGACGGAAAGGAATAGTGTCCTTTCGTTGCTATTGTTTAACGGTGCTTTGCAATGAATTTAGGAATTCAATGGTTAAGCGGCAATAAGCAGGTACATCATTGTACACAAAGTTTTGTAGGCCAGCTCTATTGCAAAGTAAATTAAAGTCATCATAAATACCGAGTTGGTTCAATATAATGGGGCAAGCCCACTTGGTGGCCTTCACTTCGCGGTTCTTGATCTTGTTGAAGCGTCCGCGATGGGACCCATCCCTGAACCGTATCCCCATGCGTTCATGAGCAACATCCCGAGAAGTGCTAGCGGTGTCACGAGCACGAGTTTGACTCCTTGTGTTCATCATCTAAAACATTGAAGAAAGGCAAAAATAAAACGTTTTGATCCAAGAACAGTAAATTCAATATATTCCTCATCATAGCACACTAACAATCTCCTCAAGATAATAATCTAGGCAAGAAAATCATGGCAATTGGTTCATAGTAGGTCTCACCCTAGATTGATAATGACAATAGATCGAAGATGAATTTGCAAAAAAGTGATTGGGGGATATGAGGAGAAACATACCATAGATCACTCTTGTGCGAGGAAATCGAACAAAATTGAGTGGAGATGAAGATCTCTTGAGGTTTTGAGAGATTTTGGAGGTAGAAGAGAGAAAAAAGATTGAAGTTTTGGAGTTAGAGGTACCTTCCCGTGTAATTTTGTGGTCCGACGCAACTATACGTGCGCAACTATACGGACGGAACATGTGTTCCCGCCGTATAGTTGGCGTTCTGTCAAAATATAAGGGTTTACTACTGGTGGCGCAGCTATACGGACGCAACTATACGGCTAGAACAAAATATTCCCTCCGTATAGTTGGTCGTTAAACTGTCTGTCCCTGTGAAAGAAAATATACAAAGGCATCGATATCTATACGACCGGAACTATACGGTTGGAATTTTCATTCCCGCCGTATAGTTGGTCGTTAAACTCCCAGTACATTAGAAAAGAAATTGTCGATGGCAAAGATATCTATACGACCGAAGCTATACGGCCGGAATTTTTATTCCCTCCATATAGTTGGTCGTTAAACTCTTTTTATGCATCAAAAAAATTATGTTTCCTCGAGAATTACTTCTTTTCCTGTAACTTAGTGATATACCTTGTTTACGATAGAAAATTGACAGTAAATATTGTCAACCAATAATAACATGTATAAAGCAGAATTTCAAGTACTACCGAACTTCTTCTCCTCAAATGGAGTTTTCTAGCACTCCTTATTAAACATGAACTTAAAATAAAATTAAAAACTTAACTCAAACCTTTATTTAACATGGGTTGCCTCCCATGGAGCGCTCTTTTATGGTCAATAGCTTGACCTAATGATACTCACTTGGGCCAGTTGAGTGGAACACCCACTCCAAAATAATTGGCCTTCAAAGCGATGACCTCCGTCTCGTCATGTTTGACTTTCTTTTTCCTGGTGAAATGGATAGCAAAAGGATCTCGTGAAGGCAATTGTAACTTCACGTTCCTTCATGAAGGTTAATTAAAGCCTTTATAGTTCTCAAGAAAGGACAACCTAATATTATAGGAGCAACCGTATCTTCAGGCATGTCAACAATAACGAAGTCAATTAGAGCGGGACAACCTTTGATGTAAACTAAAGTGTTCTCCTTAATTCCTATAGCTTGTTTGTAGATAGAATCTGCTAGATGCAATTTTAACTCAGTAATTTCAAAGGAGCCAAGATTTATCTTGCTAAAAAGACTCTTTGGAATTGTTGAGATGCTTGCACCTAGATCACAAAGTGCAGCTATCTCATTGGTTCCAATCTTTATCTTAATAATAGGCTCAAATATGTCATCTAGTTTAACAGGTAACTTTTCAGCGATTTTCTTGTATTCCTCTTCAAGCTCGCGTACCTTATTGATACATGGCTTCATCGTTAACAGGTAACAGGTAACTTTTCAGCGATCAACAAAGTATTGATACATGGCTTCATCGTTACCTTCACATACCAGAATTTTGACGTTGATCCTCTTTACGAGGTCTTCGATGGTGTAGCTTGGTGAAGGGGCATTACTATAATCAAGTTCTTCAGGCTCCTCCCTTCGGATCCTCATCATTTTGAGTTCTTCAACAGGATTGGGCTCAGCATTACCTGCATATTTATCTAGAATGACAGTTTGACTCTCGATTATCTTACCTAGTTGTGCCTCAATGATCCTCGTTCTTTCTTGAAGGGCCTGCAAATCATTTCTCAAACTAACAGCTTGGTTAGATAATTTACCAAGCATGGCATCATGGTTCTCCGTTATTTTAATAAGAATATTGTTTTGTTCTTTTTGTGAGTCTACGAAAGACTTAAATGTTTCTTGGAGACTACCATTACTAATTCCCATATTATTATTAGAATTACCTGCAGGACTAGAATAATTTTTCTGAAAGTTAGGATTGTAATTCTTCTCCCAAGTAGGGTTATAATCATTACGAGCTACGAAGTCTATTTCTTCAATATTTTTTTCAAGGGTGGCTCTTACCTAGGTTTCCTTACCTTTTACGGCTAGTATGAGCTCATCCAACTTGGCATTGAGTTCTTCGTTTTCTTGTGGTGAAATAGCGTTCACCTTCTTCATGTTTGATCTTTCCACATGCCATTGGGTATGGTTGTCTTGCATATTGTCTAACAGCTGTTTTGCTTCGGTAATATGTTTACCCATGAATGGTCCTCCAGCTGCAGTATCAAGCATAGACTTAGATACAGGATTAAGAGCATTATAAAATAAATGGAGGATTAACCAATCTTCCATCCTATGACTAGGACAGTTTCTTAGGCATTCTTTCATCTTCTCCCATGCAAGCGCTAGTGGCTCACGCTCTTCCTATCTAAAACCAGTAATATTAGATCGGAGTTGCATAGTCTTTGCAGGTGGTAAAAATTTAGTCATAAATAAAGAAGTACATCCCACCCAGGATGTAATAGTATTTCTAGGCAAAGATAGCAACCATTCTTTTGCTCTCCCTCTTAGAGAGAAACGAAATAGACATAATTTGACCGCATCAGGGTAAACGTATTTTATACGCATCATATCACATATTTCAGTGAAAGTATTTAAGTGCACACCTGCATCTTCAACAGCAGAGCCTCCAAATTGATTCTGTTGAACCAAACTTAAACAATGGGGCTTAATTTCTTAGTCATCAGCAGCAATTGTTTGCTGAGTAATAGGAGTACGCAAATAATCATTGTTGGGAGTAGCAAACTTGAAGGAAATATGCCCTGAGAGGCAATAATAAAGTTGTTATTATGTATTTCTTATATATGATAGATGTTTATTTTGCATGCCAGAATTGTATTGATCGGAAACATCAATACATGTGTGTGTAATAAACAAAAAGGGTTCTTAGTTATGCCTCTCTTATAGACTAGCTTGTTGATTAACAAGATGATCAAGGTTTCATGATCATGGACATTGGATGTTGTTAATAACAAGGTCACACCATTGGTGAAATGATGTGATAACATCAAACGTCACACTGTAACAGGGTGACTATAAAGATGGGTTCAGTACTACGAAGGTGTTATGTTGAGGCTCGTGGATCAAGAATGGCATTTGTCAATCCCGATGACGGATAGATATACTCTGGGCCCTCACGGTGATATCACATTGAGATAGCTTGCAAGCAAGTTATGTGATCACTAGAATGTTATATCACAGGAACGAGAAAAGAGTGCATGTCGATAACGAGATCAAACTAGGTATTTAGATACCGATGATCGAATCTCGGACATGTATTATATCAAGAGACAAACACTACTAGGAAAACGCACGTCTGTTGCGCACCTACTTTCCCCTTCCGTGGCGCACTAGGGGTGCGCCACGACTTCTGCGCTACAGCTAAAAAGTGCCCGTAGCGCCCTGCCAGGTGCGCTACAGGTATCTCAAGTTAGTGGTAGCGCACTGTCTTGTGCGCCACTACTGTTTTTCCTGTGGCGCATGACCTAGTGCGTTACTAGTATCTAGTTAGTAGTAGCACACTGGCTGGTGCGCCACTACTGTTGTTCCTGTGGCGCATGACGTAGTGCGCTACTAGTGATGACCACGTGCGCCATCAACGTCGTGCGCCACTAACCACGTATATGTGCACCACGGCTGAGCTTTTCAAAAAACAAAAAAAATACTCAATACAGATGATATTCAATACAGATTATATACAATACAGCTGATATACACAGATATACAGTACAAAAATAAATACATAGATATACAATACAGAGATAAATACACAGACAAGATAGAAACAAATACATATAGATAAGTCACATCCATAAATACATAGTATAAGTTATATTACTTCGATCAAGTTACAAAGTAGCTAGTGATGACATGAATACATGTCTCAACCAAGTTAGAGCTCATGGAAGCTCACCTAGACATCTAAAGTAGGAACATGCAGGACAGACAACCAAGGACGATAACCATCACCACGACGGAGATATAGGTCTTCATCCGGTTCCTCGTCCTAACTGCCGCTAGATAGCGCGCGTATCTAGCTTCCTCCTCCGCCATAGTGTTGTACCCTTTGTAGCTATTGCCGCTGAAATGGTGCACCTGTCTCCGGCAGTCTTCCCAATCATCATAGACTCCAGGAACCCGTCCCTTGTACACGACGTACCACGTCATCTAAAAGTTGGCAATAATAATTAAATGGTGGTGAAAAAACAAGTAAAAGTCGCATATAAAGATATACTTATCAAATAAGGTAACAAAGTAAGCAAAAAATACCAAGTAGTAGCATGTACATGTCGACACACACAAGTACACGTGGGGATAAAGAACTACAACTAGACCAACACATCAAGACTTCTGGCTCGGCTCAGGGAACGGGAGGACGCCTTGTTTCGTCATGAACGCCCTATAGTCATCCTGCATCTTTAGGCGATCTACTACGTCACGGTTATTCGGGGGATTGCCTCCATAGAAGACCCCCCCTGAAGTCATGACATCACAGATGATGATTGTCCCAAAATGTTGCTAGATGCGATACATCTCTTGTCTAATATCCGAATCATTGATCCTGGCCTTGACTTCGGCCCACCGTTTGAGATGATCTGGCAGCGTAGAATTCTGTTGCTCTAGTAGGAACGCCCTCATGTGATGGAGTGCATAGTAGGCTTCCTTCTGACTGACTGCCGGCTGCTTCACGCAGGGGAATTCCGTCACATGGGTGAAGACGTGCCTGCCAAACTTGAGCTTCTTACGCACGAAGGTGGCACCTTCCGCTAAGGCATAGCCGGTGAGAGCATCATCCAGAACTTCCTTGATCTTGTCGTAGTTTTTCTTCTTTTCTTGACTCCCTGAGTCGAAATACGTGGCTTGCGAATGTTTCGGCGACAAGCAGATGAGTGTGCAGTGTTGATCTCTACGCAAAACAATTCAAACGGAATGTGTTGGAAAAAGAATGATGAAAATCTAATAAAGCATGTTATGGCGGCGAGTGAATAATGACTTAATCGGGAAAGAAAGGCACGAGAATGTATTCCTTTGTCTTGTTCGCCACCAAGATGCCTTGGAGGTACGAGGCCACGAATCGCCGTTCAATGGCGCTTCCTAAGCAGCCATCAGGCATGTAGTAGGGTTCCACTACAGCGATGCCCGGGGTGTTCTCTCTAATGATCTGAATGGCCAGGCTAAGAGAAAACAGGCATACCATGGTATAGTGCAGCGGATACAAGTGGAACATATTGAAGATGTCGTCAAACCGCAGGAAGAACAGATCCGCGGGGACATTATCAACGAAGCCCAAGCCCCGTGGAACCTTAACCACGAATACCAGGTGCGAGGGATCTTTCTTCGCAAGAAGGCGTCTCTCTATCGTCAGCACACCGGCATGCACACTCCTCATTTCTGAAGTGGCGAGCCTGAGCAATTTCTTAGTTAGCATGGGCTCACCCGCCACATGCATCCTCCACATAATACCCTTTGGTCTTGGTGGCCCGTCCTAAAACCTGATTGGATTCGCAGTTGACGCCACCGGCTGGCTCGAGCTGCGAGATTTTCTTTTCCTGGTCTTCTTGCCTTTTGGGAAGTGGGTAGGCACCGCAATCTAAGCATCGATCGCCCTATGTAGTGTGTCAGGGCTTAGAACAAAGGGCCGGTTGGATGTATCCGCTGGCTCGGTGAAGGTGCAAGCTGGAGGCGTCTCCTAAGAACCAAAGAGACGTTTGTTGCAAGTGGCTAGTTGTTTTCGAAAGAGCCCTGATGAAGTTTCGAAGCTGCTTGTTTTCAAATTTCGAAAAGGGGTTAGGGATCCCCTTAGCTCTATACTCGTCGTCCTCCTTATCCCATTTGGGCTCCGCAGCTCTGTAACCACCAGATCCGAGATGGTGGTGACCTATATTCATCGCCTGCAATTCCTTTCCCCGCTTACTCGAGGCCTTGGCTGCTTTGGAGGTGCACTTGGTCTTGAACTCCTGGAATTGATCTTCGGTGATCTGTGGGTCAATCTTCTGGATCTCCTCGAGACTTTTCCCTTCTTTAAATATCTTCTTCTTTATCCGGGTTCTCCAGCTGGCCAGGGCGATGCTCATCCTCATGAGGGCAGATTTATTTACTTCATTCCCATGATAATCTGTGTTCCGATACTGAAGGGGGAACTTGTATCTTGCGTGCAGCTTCTCGAAGAGGAGTGTGCGCAAATGGCCATTATCTTTATGCCGGAGATTCTCGGTGTTGATCGAGATGGTGGTCCGGGTGATAGCCGCCACTTGCCCAACGTACCCTTTGACCACATGGTCGGGCACCAAAGGAACCCCTGTTGGGCTCACTTTGGTAATTTCCTCTCTGACGGTGCCGACCGTGTTCGGGCGCCTTTCCTTCTTCTTCTTAGGCGGATTACTACCACTTGTTGTTCCCTTGCCGCCATCAGTGGTTTCATCATCCGCCGTTCCTTCGGCCGCTTCTTCTTCCTCCATGTCTTCCATCTCATCAAGCGTCGCTCTCGGAAGGGTTGTATTCTTCATCACCCGCTGTCATTCTTTCTAGCCGCTCGACCTCCTCCCAGAATGACAAGGGTCTGTTTTGAGGTCTCACTTCTCCTTCAGCATTGATACGCTGAGAAGATCCAGCCTCGTCGTTGTCACACATGTTTGCACTAATAAAAGGCAAATAATGGTTAGTAAAGTGCGCGGAAAAATCCGGCATGACCATTGCTCATTTTTGTTAAACTAGGAGTGCCTGATTTCTAACGAAACAGAAGTTAATCAACATTTCGGCGAAAATCGGGACTCATTTCATACAAGCACCTGCATATGAATACAACTAGGCAGGGTAATATAACTACGAATACAACTAGGCAGGGTAATATAGCTACGAATACAACTAGGCAAATAACAATCCTTTTTTTCACATTGTAAGATATTCTTTATTAGTAGCACTACAAAAGATAGCTGGAAACCATGGCATGTGTTAGGCTTTATAAGCCTAACAGCAGACCTGGAGCTACACAAAATAATGGTTAGAAATAATTTTCCTGTAGCTTTCATCTATAACAGCAGACCTGGAGCTACACAAAGCTAGAAAGTGTTGGAGATATGCCCAAGAGGCAATAATAAAGTGGTTATTATCATATCTTCACACTTATGATAAATGTTTACATACCATGCTATAATTGTATTAACCGGAAACATTAATACTTGTGTGATTTGTAAACTAAAATAAGAGTCCCTAGTAAAGCCTCTTGTTAAACTAGCTTGTTGGTTAATATATGATCATTGTTTCCTGATCATGAACATAGAGATGTTATTAACAACAGGGTCATATCATTAGGAGAATGATGTGATGGACATACTCCTATAGATAAGCGTAGCATAAAGATCAAGTCATTTCAATAGTTCAATTGCTATATGCTTTCTGATACATAGTAACCTAATTCCTTCGACCATGAGATCATGCATATTGCCTTTACTGGATGGATGCTTTGATGTCATCAAACACCACACCGTAACAGGGTGGCTATAAAAGTGGCATTGGGTGTTCAGAAAGTATTGGTTGAAACACATGGATCAAGAGTGGGATTTGTCCATCCACATGACGGATAGATATTCTCTGGGCCCTCTCGGTGAAATGTCATCCAATTAGCTTGCAAGCATGTGACTTGGTCACAAGGGATCACATATCACGGGAACGAGAAAAGAGTACTTATCAGTAACGAGGTTGAACTAGGTATACAGAGATACCGACGATCATAACCTCGGATAAGTAACATATCGTGAGACAAAGGGAAATTGGTATCATATGTAAGTGGTTCATTCGATCGCAAAGTAATCGTAGAAATATGTGGGAGCCATATGAATTTCCAGATTCCTCTATTGGTTATTGTTCGGAGAAGTGTCTCGATCATGTCCGCATAATTCACGAACCGTAGGGAGACACACTTAAGGATTCGACGTTGTTTGAGTAGTTATGGTATTATGAGAAAGAGACCGAATGTTGTTCGGAGTCTCGGATGGGATCCGGGATATCACGAGGTGATCCGGAATGGTCCGGAGAATAAGATTCATATAAGGAAAGTCCCGTTTCGGAGTTGGGGAATGGTTCCGGTGTTTTCATCGGGAACATTCTAGAAGGTCCCGGAATGTCCGGCACTCCGGAGGGGGAAGGGTACATGAATGTGTCATTGTAAGTGGGAATGATTGCATCATGTACTAGGTGTTCTTGCTGTCCAAAATAAAGGGTTTATTTAAATCCTAAATTGAAAAGTCAAACGGCTAGTTTGAAAGTCAAACGGCATTTTTGGGAAGTGGGAAGAGAGGAGGATTGGTGGAGGCCGAATTGGAGGAGGGTTCCTCCCTTGGCCGGCGCCCCACCAAGCCGACTTGGGGAGGGACTCTCCTCCCCTTGGCCGGCCAGCCCCTCCCACCTATATAAGGAGGGGCAGGGCTCCCTCCCAATACACACAAGTTTCCTATCCTCTAAACTAAACCCTAGATCTAGACCCCGGTTTAGAGCTATTCGGTTTAGAGCTTTCTAATTGGTTTAGAGCCCTCTAATTGGTGTGTCTAATTACTAGACCACTAATAGCCTCTCTCATAAGCTCCACCATACTCGCACCGGCTTAAGGCGAAGCCCTGCGGGATTTCCCCTCTACCTCCGGTACCACGCCGTTGTGCTGCCGGAATCGCGAGGAGAGTGCTACAACCTCCGCTGCCTGCTGGAACAAGGGAGAGGAAGGTCTTCGTCGAGTACCGAACGTGTGACCGACTGCGGGAGCGCTGCGGGAACGCGGCGCTGGAAGGATCGTCTACGCGATCTTGAGATCGGAAAGAGTACGACTACATCACCCACGAGAATCTGCTCTCGTTAACCGCTTTGGAATCTTCGAGGGTGAGTTCCTCTATCGACTCGTTGCTACAATCTAGTAGATAGATCTTGGCTTGTTTGTTTGTATGCGATAGAAAAATTTTGTTTTCCATGCTACGAACCCCTACAGTGGTATCAGAGCCGTGTCTATATGTAGATCTGTTGCACGAGTAGAACACAATGGTCATTGTGGGCGTTGATGCTTTTATTGTAGATTGCTTTGCGTGTACTTTGCATCTTGCGGTATGTTGGGATGAAGCGGCCCGGGCTAACCTTACATGACATCGTTCATGAGACTTGCTCCACGCTTGACATGCAACTTGTATTGCATAAGTGGCTTTGCGGGTGCCTGTTTCTCCTAGCATAGTTAAGATCCAATTTACAACGGGTAGTCAACAATGCTAGTATCAATGTTGTGGTTCTTGTTCGTAAGTTAGAACGACACTTATTGAAAGCCCCAAACCACGTAAAATATGCAAAGAAAGTAGAGGCGTCTAACTTTGTTTTGCAGGGGTGTGCAGTGATGTGATATGGCCATGATTGTGATTATATTTGATGTATGCAATGTTCCTTATTGTAAGTTGGCAACCGGCAGGAGCCATATGGTTGTCTTTAATTTCTGTTAAGACCTGCGTGTCTATTCAAAATAGTTGTAATAGTTGAAGCTGGTGGACGACAACCATGAAGAAGCGTCATTGACCTTGATGCTATGCCGGTAATGATGGAGATCATGTTCGTGCTTGAAGATGGAGATCGGAAGCACAAAGACGAAAGGCCATATCATATCACATATTATGAATTGCATGTGATGTTAATCCTTTATGCATCTTGTATTGCTTAGTAGACGACGGTAGCATTATAAGATGATCCCTCATGTACATAAATTTCAAGTTCTAAAAGTGTTCACCCTTAGTATGCACCGTTGCCAAAACTTGCTGCTTCGAAGCACCACGTGATGATCGGGTGTCTTTGATTCCGCGGGTGACTACAACGTAAGCAAGCCAGATTTGCTTATGCGGAAGCTAAGGTTTGATCTTGACGAGCCTAGCATGTACAGACATGGCCTTAGGAACACGGATCGCCGAAAGGTAAAGCATGAGTCATATAGTAGATATGATGAACATGTTGATTGTTCGCCATTGAAGCTACATCAACTCTCGTGATGATCGGTTTTGATGTGGTGGATTTGGTTCGTGTGATCACTAAAACAATGTGAGGGATATTGTTTTGAGTGGGAGTTCACCTAGATTAATTCAATTATTAATTAGAACTCAATTTATCATAAACTAAATCAAAGTGAATTTGCATAGTTGTTGTAGTCATTGGCATCCGTTTACCACCTTGCGATTAGTTATAATTGAGATGATAGAACTATAGAATTCTGGTTAGTTACTTTACGAACTGGTATCGTATTGTTTTGAAGTGTTAATCTAAAGTTTAAAAATCCTATTGCAAACTTTCAGTAAGTTCCGGTTACTCCATGAAGTTTAATAATTGGTATTAAAACAAGAGTAACAATTCCAAGTGTTAGTATATAAGTATCATGTTTGTATCCATGATTCTTGATATTCAAAGGATTCCCTTAATATCAAGATTATCTAGGATCTGAAAGAGTTGTTTCAGAAACCATGATGTGTGGAAGATATTGTGATATCTGAAACGAAGTTTTGGTTGCAACATGATAGAGTATAATATGGCAAAAGTCATGTTCTCATATTTGATGAGAATTTGCAAAAGGGTTGGAGACACTTGTTGTCCTAATCCTCCAAAAAGGTTTTGGTTAGCAACATTATACTCATAATTCATCGTTATAAGCTAAAAGTAGCTTGATCATGGACGATACCATGATAAGGGTGAATATTTGATGTAGGTAAAATGTTTACTACACCAAGAGATTACTAATGAAAGGAATTTGAAAGAACACCAAACATTTGATGATGGTGATCTACTTCAAAGTGCAAGTCCAAAGACATTGGTATTTAACTATACACGCTTTGGACTATATGTCATATGTATGACTCCACTATTGATGTTGATAGATTCTTTCAAACTGAAAAGGAAATACTGAAAGAGAATCTCATAAATATATGGCAGAAAAGAAAAGACTAGAATCGTTCAGTTTAAGTATATAGATGATATACATGTTATGGCTATATTCTTTGCTTGTTAAAAAATGTGGTTCTTAAGTATTTGATACTGAATTTGATGGTGTGAATCGTCATACGAAACAACACAATTCATGAACTACAATGGCCTAAGTAACTAGCAAAAGAATATGTGATGATGTTCATCGAGAACAAATAAAGGGTTATTGTGTTGCTCGTTAAACATCAAAGCTTGCCTTCAAAGATTTGTTTTATCGGGTATTATGAGAACAAAAGGGTTGTTCAAATAATTGCCGTAATCCATAAAAGATGGATGATTCACAAATCTCGTTGGAGAAATCACATCCATAAAACTAGTGCTAAAAATGTCGAAAGACAAATTGATTGAAAGATCACTTAGGAAGTGACATCGCCGTTTAAATTATATTGGAAAGAAAACATGAAGAAACTCCATGTGGATGGAATTTTGGAGTCTTCTGATTTTTGATCAAATGACGCTTGTGAAACTTTCTTAGAGATAATTAAAACTTCGTTCATAGGCCAAAAGGGAACGAATGACCAGCTTATTGGAACTTGTACATATTGTTGTACGAAGTCCGTTATGTGTAGTCAAGAGCGATGGATTTCAACTTCATATGCTTTCTCCGAAAATTTGAGTGAATATATGGATATTTTCTTAATAAGGATGAAGTGTGAAATACTTGAAAAGTTCAAAGACTTTCAAGATGAAGTGCAAGATCATTGTAACAAGAATATAAATAGTTTATGATGAGATCATAAAGGAAGATATTTGAGTTACACGTTTAGCATAAATACCTAAGATTTAAGGAATCGTTCCGTGGATTTGCATTTTCCCGAAACACCATAAGTGTATGGAGCGTTCGAGATATGTAATTAAACCTTGTTTGACATGGTAAGATCGAAAGGTGTAATTCATAAAACTGCCATTGTATTTTAAAGATTAAAAGCTTTAGAGATTACCGTTTTTCCACTGAAAAGAGCTTCATCATAATCCGCTGAAATGACACCATATAAAGTTATGGTTTGGGATAAAACCCAAGTTGTCCTTTCTTAAACATTGGTATGCTATGCATAAGAAAGATGTTTGCAACCAAAGTCGGATGAACCTGTCTTTGTATGTTATTTCGAATAACTGTTAAGTACTCCTCCATAACATCGGAGACAAAAGTGTTTGTCACTTAAAACGTCAAGTTTCTTTGAGAAAGAATTTTTCGTGAAAAGTTAAGTGGGAGGACAATAGAACTTTGATAAGGTTAAAAGAACCTTAGCTATATGTGCAGAGTTGCGCAGCGCCGAAAAGTGTTTCGGAGGCAGCAACAATGCTCATGGTTCACGTACCTCAAAAAGGTTGTGGTCACGGAGATCTAAGTTCCTATTGAAACAAGTAGATCGGGTAAACAATCAAATACCAAGATTTGAGGGTTGAATCATTATTTGAGAATAATGAACCGACTACATGCAAAGAAGCGATGATGGGCCCTGACTCCGTCAAATGGCTTGAAGCCATAAAATCCGTGATAGTTCCATACACGAGAAATCAAGTTTTGAACTTGAAGGACCCTCGAGAAAGGTGTAAGACCTTACAGTTGTGTCTGGATCTATAAAGAAATAGACATGGATGTTTTACATCTATGAAATAGTCGACATGTTGGGAAAGAGTTCACAACAATGTTCAAAGGTTGACTATGACAAGATTTGATCTATCATAGTGATATTTAGTCTAGACGGATTAATGAAAGCAACCACTACATATAATTTGTTATATGGTAGTTGAATAAACAAAACAAGTTCTTCTAATAGAATCGTTACCTAGGACATGTGCATAAACACGGTCCATAGGGTTTTGTTAATTCAAAAGGATGCTAAAAGTATATGCAAACTTCAATGGTTAAAGTGAGCATCGCGGAGTTGGAATCTTCACTGTGATGAAACTGTTAAAGGAGTTTAAAAGTTCATCAGAGACAATGAAGATGCTTGCGTTTGCAAGAAATTAAGTGGGAGCGCTAAGACATGTTTCTAATACATTATGTGGAAGACATATTGTTGATTGGAAATAAATGTATCTTTTATTAACACATATTAAGAATTTCATTCCGATGAAAGACTTAGGCAAAACCCAAATATTTGGCATCAATAGACGCTAATATGGTTGTGCCAGAAGTACATAGACAAGATATTGAATGAGTTCAATATAGAAACTACAAGAGAGGTTCTTGTCGCACAGAAAGGATTGAATGAGTTCAATGTTGATGATATATTCAAGTGTATTGACATTTGGTAAAGTGAAACAAATAATCAAGTATAGATTGATACTTGATGTATGAAATCACAAAGAGTATTTATATTAATCATACTGTGATATGTACAAATCCAGATATGTCCTATGCTATAAATATTATGAGCATATACCAGAATGATTCATAAGATGATCATTGGACGATAGTAAGGATATTCTTATGATCTTTTGGAAGAACTAAGAGTATATTATTTGTAGAAGTGACAAATAGATGATTAGTTCATTGTAAAAGTACTACATTGATACTAGTTTTGTCACAGAGTACAAATTAAGTTTATCTCAATCTAAATTAAGGGTGGCACAATATAATGGAAAGTGAGTTCCATAATGGATTTGGATGAGTTCCAAAGTTAAGACATTGTGACAGATACTACAACAAAAGGCTAAGTATATGACTGCTATTATAGCAGCAAAAGAGGACATTTGTGTCAAGTAGTTTGTTATCAAACTAGGTGTAGTTCACAGCGGGATAATACTATGAAGATATATTGTGCGACAATATTATCAACATGTTTTAACCCCAAAGAACTAAAGGTCACACCGAAAGACCAAATTATACAAAGCTATCTCATTAGAGAATGAGTGATGCGTAGAGACGCAAAGATATGCAATTACACACGGACCTGGAAGTGTCAGATCCGGAGATCAGTTGACCACTAGCAATCGTGTGCATACAACACCGGAAAGCCATAGGTGTTGAAAACACAAAGGTTTGAAACTAGATTATTGACTCTAGTGCAAGTGGGAGACTGTTGGAGATATGCCCAAGAGGCAATAATAAAGTGGTTATTATCATATCTTCACACTTATGATAAATGTTTACATACCATGCTATAATTGTATTAACCGGAAACATTAATACTTGTGTGATTTGTAAACTAAAATAAGAGTCCCTAGTAAAGCCTCTTGTTAAACTAGCTTGTTGGTTAATATATGATCATTGTTTCCTGATCATGAACATAGAGATGTTATTAACAACAGGGTCATATCATTAGGAGAATGATGTGATGGACATACTCCTATAGATAAGCGTAGCATAAAGATCAAGTCATTTCAATAGTTCAATTGCTATATGCTTTCTGATACATAGTAACCTAATTCCTTCGACCATGAGATCATGCATATTGCCTTTACTGGATGGATGCTTTGATGTCATCAAACACCACACCGTAACAGGGTGGCTATAAAAGTGGCATTGGGTGTTCAGAAAGTATTGGTTGAAACACATGGATCAAGAGTGGGATTTGTCCATCCACATGACGGATAGATATTCTCTGGGCCCTCTCGGTGAAATGTCATCCAATTAGCTTGCAAGCATGTGACTTGGTCACAAGGGATCACATATCACGGGAACGAGAAAAGAGTACTTATCAGTAACGAGGTTGAACTAGGTATACAGAGATACCGACGATCATAACCTCGGATAAGTAACATATCGTGAGACAAAGGGAAATTGGTATCATATGTAAGTGGTTCATTCGATCGCAAAGTAATCGTAGAAATATGTGGGAGCCATATGAATTTCCAGATTCCTCTATTGGTTATTGTTCGGAGAAGTGTCTCGATCATGTCCGCATAATTCACGAACCGTAGGGAGACACACTTAAGGATTCGACGTTGTTTGAGTAGTTATGGTATTATGAGAAAGAGACCGAATGTTGTTCGGAGTCTCGGATGGGATCCGGGATATCACGAGGTGATCCGGAATGGTCCGGAGAATAAGATTCATATAAGGAAAGTCCCGTTTCGGAGTTGGGGAATGGTTCCGGTGTTTTCATCGGGAACATTCTAGAAGGTCCCGGAATGTCCGGCACTCCGGAGGGGGAAGGGTACATGAATGTGTCATTGTAAGTGGGAATGATTGCATCATGTACTAGGTGTTCTTGCTGTCCAAAATAAAGGGTTTATTTAAATCCTAAATTGAAAAGTCAAACGGCTAGTTTGAAAGTCAAACGGCATTTTTGGGAAGTGGGAAGAGAGGAGGATTGGTGGAGGCCGAATTGGAGGAGGGTTCCTCCCTTGGCCGGCGCCCCACCAAGCCGACTTGGGGAGGGACTCTCCTCCCCTTGGCCGGCCAGCCCCTCCCACCTATATAAGGAGGGGCAGGGCTCCCTCCCAATACACACAAGTTTCCTATCCTCTAAACTAAACCCTAGATCTAGACCCCGGTTTAGAGCTATTCGGTTTAGAGCTTTCTAATTGGTTTAGAGCCCTCTAATTGGTGTGTCTAATTACTAGACCACTAATAGCCTCTCTCATAAGCTCCACCATACTCGCACCGGCTTAAGGCGAAGCCCTGCGGGATTTCCCCTCTACCTCCGGTACCACGCCGTTGTGCTGCCGGAATCGCGAGGAGAGTGCTACAACCTCCGCTGCCTGCTGGAACAAGGGAGAGGAAGGTCTTCGTCGAGTACCGAACGTGTGACCGACTGCGGGAGCGCTGCGGGAACGCGGCGCTGGAAGGATCGTCTACGCGATCTTGAGATCGGAAAGAGTACGACTACATCACCCACGAGAATCTGCTCTCGTTAACCGCTTTGGAATCTTCGAGGGTGAGTTCCTCTATCGACTCGTTGCTACAATCTAGTAGATAGATCTTGGCTTGTTTGTTTGTATGCGATAGAAAAATTTTGTTTTCCATGCTACGAACCCCTACAGAAAGCACTAGAGTATTTTTCTTCTAATTTTCCTGTAGCTTTCATCTATATCAGATACGGTACAGCTAGCCCAAAAATTTCATCACTTCACCTCCAAAACAAGCAGTACCCTAGCTCTGAATGATGTATGCATCTATATTTGCTTCGTAAGCAAAACAGGGTTTCTTACCAATATTCATATGCTGAAGCAATTCTGTGTTCCAGAAAAAGTTGTCTCACAAAAGAATGAACAATCTAATTGCTATGGTTTACAGTTATATCATTAACAAGCAGGCTATGGTTTACTAGGTCTTAGTCCATTAATTGCTTCCAATTCCCTGAACTGCAAATAGAACTAGAAGGCATACCTTTATAATATTTGATCAAGCCTTACACTAGATGATGATAGTAGCCTCGCTAAAACACTACACAAAAAGCTAAGCAAAAACATAGAGGGTAGCATTGTAAAGAAACAAGTAAAGAAAAGAAAACACTTCCAAATTTCCTTCACAAGATGTTGTTAGCAGAAGTAAGAAGGGGAGCCGCGGCAACCATTCATTTCAGAATTGCAGGACTTCAAAATCAAAATCAAGAAATAACACTGCGATGTTGAATTGGACTTGACTCTCTGCCTAGAAGCAAGACCACAACATACATTGCACTGCATTGCTTATTTCAATTTGTTTTAACCTAACGATATGAATAAATACCCATAAACAAAGAGGATTTCTTACCAGTCAGTTGAAGCATGTTTACGTTAAGAACAGTGGCCTAACAAAAGAATGAACATAATGATCCAAGCACACACATTTTGGTGATGTTGTGCTAACAATAGTTCCTATTTAAAACATGTCACAAGTAATTAGCATCAAAAGAAGTGTAGTGTATTCATCCAAAGTGTTTCACCATCAGATAGCAACAAAGAAATATTATTTTCAAATCATTAGTGGTTAAGTAAATGTCTTCACAGATCACATCATTAGCAGGATTTCACACATTCTATCATGAGCTGAATTTAACACATTATATCATCAGCTGACAAGTGACCATTTAGTAAATCACAGTGACTAAGATGTTTATATTCCCACAGCTGCAAACATAATATAAATTTAAGCTGCATGGTAATCATTAATCATGTCTCATACAGAATTGTCACCTTCACTCAAACAGTTAGCGAAACAAAATTGTCACCTTCACTCAACAGTTAGCAAATTTGGATAACTAACCACAAAGAAATCAAACAAACTCCCTCCATACCGAACCACCATTCCTCCAAACCTAAGACATGCATACATCATTCGGAGAAAATGATGGCCAAATTGAAGCAAATATAGATGAAATTTGCGCTAAACCCTAGCATACCTGGGGAGCAGGCCCGAAACCCTAGCTCGAGACGGCAACCACGGCCCCGGGGAGCGACAAAGACCAATCTCAGGGGAAGCATAGAGGAAGAAGCTTAGCCTCACCGGTAGGGGCGGATGCGGCGGGCTCGAGCGCAGCTGGAGCCGGCGCGGGAGCGAGGCGCTTGCGGAACACCGTGGAGAAGAGCCGCGCGACGCCGCCCGTGATGAGGCGTGACGCGGGGTCCACGAGCCTGGACACCCATCCGCCGCCCTCGCCCGCTCCCTCTCCGCTGGCAGGGACCTGGAAGACAGCGCTGGTACCGACAGGGCCTCCTCTCCTCCTCCTTGGACGCGGCGGCGGTAGATAGATGGGAGACGATGGGAGATAGATGGGAGATAGATGGGAGACGATGAGAGATGTGACCGTGTGCATCACAGACTTGTCACAACACTTAGCCGTAGCGCACCCTTACCTAGTGCACTACGGGTAATACCTAGTGCGCTACGGTTACCCGTAGCGCACTAGGTAAGGGTGCACTACGGCTAAGTGTCGTGTCAAGTCAAACAAAAGGCTGCCGCCCCGTTAGTTGACACTAGCACTTGCATATCCCACTGGTTCTGCCCTAGCTATGTACGTTCACTAAACCTGGAGCACCCAGGTTCGAACCCTGGTGCCCCATTTTTTGTTTTTATTTTAAAACTACTTTATAATGTTAAAAAATATCCCAAAAAATATATAAACTATATAAAATATATGTTATATGTTTTATATGACAAAAATGGTACATTTATATCATCAAAAGTGGTACAAAAGTGATTCAAAGTAGAAAGAAATTAAATAATAATGTGTCCATTAATAATATGCCATCCATATGCATCAATACAAACTTTTTTGAGCTAGCGTTTTACAATCTTTTTTTCCTTATTTGTCGCGGTTGAATAATTTAGCCCTGGCACTTTTATGTTTCTTCGCTCGAACGGGCTACCTTTTTTGGGTAAGGTTGTCCTTTTTCTTCTTGTGATGTATGTTTCTTCATCGTAGTCGTCGTCATCTTCAATCTTTGGATCACCGTACTGGTCAAAGTCTTGCTCGTTGGCGACTTCATCCATTCCGATGATGTTTCTTTTTACTCTCCTCACAACAACACGGCTAGGCTTTGTCGGGTCAGTAATAAAAAACATTGGTCCACTTTGCTAGCTAGTACCCACGGTTCATTTTTCGGGGTGACGTGTGCACCGGCGGCCTTGGATTTGGCTGCTTCGGGTATTAACATGGTTGTGAAATACCGGTCTTCTCTTTCGACGCTCTTGGCCCATCTGACACGGAACAT
This sequence comes from Avena sativa, assembly GCA_916181665.1. NCBI lineage: Eukaryota > Viridiplantae > Streptophyta > Magnoliopsida > Poales > Poaceae > Avena > Avena sativa. The sequence continues at coordinate 129,966,617 of OV702289.1, read as the reverse complement.
CGGCACCTTTTCTCCACAGTAGTCGAGCTCCTAGATCTCCTCGATCCTTCCGTAAATTATTTCCTTCACGTTGTCATCGATGTAGAATTCCATTGTTACGCCTGAGTTCTGATAGTCACACTTGTTGTCCTTTTCCTGCGACAAGGTGAATATGATGTTTTCCTCCACAGAATGCGATTGCGGGGGATTATCTAGGAGCGTCTGCCTCAACCAACGCGTGAAATCTGAGTTGTGCTCTTTGATTATTTCTCCCTGCGTCCTCTGTATGCCCCGGTCACTATACTTCTTCTCGATTGACCTTTTGTGCTTTTGTACCCAAGGATCGACCAGTTCTAAATGTTGTAGCGCGACTAGATTTGCTCTATCAAAGTCTGCGTGTCCACAATCGTAGTCTGCATGCAGTATGCGACGACTCTCTCGGTGACCCGATCCATCGAGCTTGCCAAGGTGCCTATTGACTGGAAGACCGACAGGGTTCTCGATGCCTAGATAATTCATGCAGAAAGAGATGCACTCTTCGGCCAGAAAGCCCTTGGCTATGCTTCCATCTGGACGGGACCTGTTGCGAATGTATCCTTTGATGTGTCCGTTCATCCTTTCGAACGACATCATGCTACGGAGGAACATCGGCCCGAGTTGGATGATATCCTCCACGATATGGACCAGCAGATGCACCATAATGTCGAAGAATGCGGGTGGGAAGTAGATCTCGAGCTCGCATAGTATCACCACGATTTCCTCTTGTAGCCTCCCGAGCTGTTTCACGCCAATTGACTTTCGAGAGACGACGTCAAAAAAGTTGCAGAGCCCAAACAATGTTTCTCGGACATGCTCGTCCATTATACCTCGTAGTGCAACCGGAAGTATCTGCGTCATTAGCACGGCGCAGTCGTGAGACTTCATCCCACTAAACCTCTGCTTAGCCTAATCTAGGTACCTGCTTATCTTGCCCGCGTAGCCGTAAGGAAATTTGACTCCTAGAAGGCACTTGAAAAACTGTTTGATCTCATCCTGGCTTAGTGTGAAGCACGAAGGGGGGAAATAATATTCGTTCTTCTTGACCTTTTTACCCTTTCGGCGACCTTGTGTCGCCTCCGACTGATGATCATCGTCATCTTCCTGATCATCAGGAGTAGGGCGTCCTCCGTGAAGATCCTTCCAGATGCCCATGAATATCAAGTCGTTCCTTGCTTTAGGACCGTCTTTCGTCCTATCTGGCATGTTGATTAGGGTGGCGACTAGACTCTCGCACACGTTCTTCGTGATATGCATGATGTCAAGGCTATGAGGCGTGCGGAGAAACTTCCAGTATGGCAACTCCCAGAAAACAGACCTTGTTTTCCATACCTTCATCAACAGCTTGTCTTGCTGCCTCTTTCGCTTCTTTCCTGGTTTAGGACATTCTTTCCAGTTTTTTAGCAATTCATCCACTTCTTCACTCCTCCTCCGCTCTAGGATTCCTCGGGTCTCGGATTTTCCATTGAACAGATCTCCACGTTTTCTCCATGCATCATTCTTTCCAAGCCACCTTCGGTGCCCCATGAACACGGTTTTCGAAGACCCTGGATCTTTCTCTAGTTGGAGATAGGTCGTGTTATCCATGCACCTAACACATGCGTAGAATCCTTAGATAACCTGCCCCGAGAAATATCCGCAACCTAGATAGTCTTGCACCGTAGTGACCAACATGGCTCTCATAGTGAAATAATCTTGTGCGACAGCGTCATACGTATTGGCTCCGGATTCCCATAACATGGCTAGCTCCTCTTTCAACAGCCCGAGATATAGATTGATGTTGGTACCAAGTTGTTTTGGCCCTTGAATTAGCATACTCATTTGTATGTACTTCTTTTTCATGCACAACCAGGGAGGGAGGTTGTATATCCATACAAACACGGGCAAAGTGTTGTGCGTGCTGCTCTGGCTACCGAACGGATTGAGTCCATCGGTGCTTGCACCTAGCCTGATGTTTCTCGAATCTCCACCGAATTCTGGGAAATCGAGGTCTAATGCTTTCCACTGGCTACCATCTGAAGGGTGCGTCAGCAGCTCGTCCTTTTCAGGGTCATCGTCATCTGCTGACTTCTTTCTTTCCGCATGCCAGCGCATGAGATTTGCTTCCTTAGGGTCTGCGAAATAGCGCTGCAGACGAGGAGTGATAGGAAAGTACCATACCACTTTTCGAGGAGCTTTCTTCCCTTTCTTGTATCGACTAACGCCAAACACCAGGCATGTGGTTTTCTCCGCGTCCTCACCCCGATAAATGATGCAATCGTTGGTGCAGACATGGTATCTAATGTGCGGTAGATCAAGAGGACACACGATTTTCTTGGCGTCCTCGATACTAGTTGGACACGTGTTCCCCTCCGGGAGACGATCGTGCCAGAATGCCATCATATCATTGAAACTTGCGTCGGTCCATTTGTGTTTTGCCTTCATATCCATAGCCTTGAGCGTTACATTCAACCGGGTATAATCGGGCTTGCATCCTTCATACAATGGAGTAACCGCGTCTTTCTCAAGTTGCGCAAGCTTGGCTTTCTCTCTAGCGGCAGCCCTGGCGTTACTCGTCTCCTTGAGAAGTAGTTCTTGAACATAAGGGTCCCGCACCCAGCCTGACGTTGTTCCATCGTCTGCTCCGGCATCTAGATCATCATCATCCTGGTCTGCTTCCGTACCTTCACCAGCTCCGGGAGACTCTTCTTCATCTCGCCCGTCCTTGCCGTGATCATGATCATGTTGCCCGCCTTCCTCATTTTCCGCCGCCCCATTTACAGCATCATCGTCTTCGTCATCACTTATCCACCGAGTGTAGCCATCCATGAAACCATGGCGGAGCAGGTTCGCCTACAGATTTCCGGAATCTGGGTCGATCAACCAATTGAGTTTGCATCTTCTGCACAGACATCTTATCTCCGTCATGTTATTTCGTATCATGTCGGCCATCGCGCATTTCAAAAATCTAGCCACAATGCCTTCGCTCATTATGCGGACCATGGTTGCCTGCACGGTGTACAAGGTAGAATTAGAAGTTTATTAGAACCATTGAACCAATGCATGCATGCAATGGTCGATGGAAAATTTTGACATGACCTATCCTAAAATTAGGACCTTTGCGAAATGCCAAAGTCTTGCCAAAATGGAAATGAATCAACATTTTGGCAAAACAATGCCAATATATGATAGAGCATGCAATGCATGCTCTCCAAACACATGAGAGCATCGATCCTCTCCATAGATATGTGACCATATAATCCATACATATAAACACATCCTCTTACATAGACAATTTACCGAGATGAGAGACCGAGAAGATCTCGAAGGAGAGGTAAGAGACCGAGAGGATGGTGGTCGGAAGGAGAGCTTTCCTCTATTATATATGTAGCATCCAAGGTAAGTTTTACATACTACAAATGGTGAAAGAGTGGAGAAATGGAGGTGGAAGGAGGAGGGGGGCGAGATCCAAGGAGGAAGAAGGAGGGGAAAGTGAAGTGGGAGATGGTGAGATCTAGTCAAATGTGCAAAGGTATCTGCCTAAAAGTAGTAGCAGAACGCACATCTGTGGCGCACATGGAGCGGTGCGCCATAGGAATAAAGAACATCCATGGCGCACATACCAACCGTGCGCCACAGACGTGTTTTCCCAGTTACACGGTAGGGTGGCCCGATCTTGCCTGTAGCGCATGGTGGCCATGTGCGCCACGACTACCGGCCACACCCATAGCGCACTTCACACGGGTGCGCTACAGCTATGTGGTCTACGGCCGATAGTGCCCTGGCCCACACACGGCCGTGGAACACCATCCGCATGTGCGCTACGATTACGGTAGATAGCCGTAGGGCACCTGTGGCGAGTGCGCCACACCTATTTTAGCCATGGGGCACCACTAGCACGTGCGCCACGGATGTGCGGATTACCTATAGACATTTTACTGGTAGTGAAAGGGATTTAGTTACAAGCGTTAAAGGTTCTCATGATCACAGAAGTCATCATTGAATATGTAGGAGTCAGTATGGATCTCCAGGTCCTGCTTCTGACTATTGATCTGAGAGGAGTCTCAATCATGTCTGCATTATTCACGAACCATAGGGTGACACACTTAAGATTTACCGGACACCATTTTGGAGCACATATGTTTCAGACGAAAGAATTGCAAACCGTAGGAATTGTTTCGGTAGAAACCGGAAATTATTTCGGGTGAAATTGCAGAAAGTGGTTCTGCATGTGATATTGAAATATTGCAAGGGGCTATATGTGAATGTTTGTTAATTAAAGTAATTAACAAATTCTGAATAAATTTAATAAAAGAGTTTTATTAAATGAGAGAGCATTAAACTTGGAGAATTTTAATGCATTTAAAGTAGGGACTTTAAAGGGGAATGTGAAGAGGCATTTTAATGTGGAGGGGTTACCACCACATGAATGTGGGAGGTGAGGGGTCACCCCCCATGTGCCGGCCATGGAGAGAGGGGGTACCCCCCTCCTCCTATAAAAGGCCACCCTCTTCCTCCTTCTTCCACACACCTCCTTGTGATGGATCTCTCCCCCCTCTAGAATTATTCCCCCATGGTCTCAGATTAGCGAGATACATGTTCCCGGTGGCATTTCGTCTGGAAGGAGTTGCTGCTTCCGCTGGATCGCTGGAGCGAGGAGGTGGAGGTTGTCCGGTGGCTTGAACGTGTGTGCGAGTAAGGATGCGCTGCTGAGTGCGGCGCTCGGACTTCTTCACGATCTTGAGATCGGCAAGTGTACGACTACATCAACCACGAGTTCCTACTCGTTAACAAAACTCGTTGTCTTCGAGGGTAAGTTCTCTATGTATGTATGTCCACCCGTTGCTCTGTACCTAGTAGATAGATCTTGGCGTGTAGTTCACACCGTAGAATTTTTTTTGTTTTCTATGTTGCGGACCCAACAAAACTCCCCAAGCTTCTTTTCATCCATATTTACTATGTTTTTGGGTTTCCTAATCAAAGAATTATAATAGTAAAAAACAAGAATTTAAAGGCTAACTAATTTTTTTGGTTTATCAAATAAAAACTGAAAACAAACTAACCAAATTAAAAACAAGAATTAAAACTAGCGAGGTTCCTAATAACCTCACCAGGGTAGCTATTGCTTCCCGGTAACAGCACCAGAAAAAGGGTTGATACCTTCGATCCGGATTACGGATGTAGTGTAGCTTCTTTTCCCTAGTAGACCTAGGTTATCGAATCCCCGGGAAGAGAATGTGTAGTGAAGTTACTTTAACGGACCTTTGGGAGTTTTAGAATTCCTTTTGTGTTTTTACCAGACCAATAGTTTGCGTCTTTTTGTTGTTGTCAATGATGGAGAGAGAGGTCCTAGGGCGTTTGATTTCACCTGTAGCTATGCAAAACATCTGATGGGAATAAAAGATAGAAATAAAGTATGCATGTACTTATTAGAGCAAGATAAATTATATGTGGGTAGTGCATCCATAATTGCTATTGCCTCCGCAACTGCTTATAGCAATAACCTACTGGTCTCATCAGTAGAAGAAAGAGAACTAATGATATGCACACTAGTAGAAAATGGGCCTTTGGTTTGGGCCACTAGTCCTGGCCGCGGCTGGGGCCGGGACTAATGGTCCGAACCAGACGGCCCGAGGAGGCCGAGGCACTTTGTACCGGTCCGTAAGGAACCATTAGTCCCGGTTTGAGATACAAACCGGGACAAATGGGTCTGGGCCAGCGCGCGTGCTCCTGGAAGAACCTTTAGTCCCGGTTTGTATCTCAAACCGGGACTAATGGCCTGGCCCTATATATATGCACCCAGCCCTCCACTCTCTCCTGTTTTTTTCCAATGTGAGAGGTGGGTATAACTTTGTGCTAACTTTTTTTCTTCATATGCACTAGAGGTGTTCGGTGAAATGCTTGTTAGAGCGATGCCACTTGAGTTCACACAAGACAAAATATGATATGAGGTGCCAGAGCGACACTTAAGGTTTCTCCTCTTTGTTTTGAAGTGTCCTAAAAGGTTAGCAACTATTTTCTCGTTTTGACCGCACGGTACTAATTTAAGCATCGTGATTGCGTTTGATAAATATGCATGGTTGTATGATGCAGATGAGCCACCCATAGATGTACGGTGACCGACGCTCTGACGCTTACAGAGAAGGCATGCGTTCTTTTTGCCTTGTGGCCGAGGCGAACAAGCGGCAGGATGGTTTTATGTGTTGCCCATGTGTTGAATGTCAGAATGAGCAGGCTCACACTTCCTCAAGAGTCATTCAGAGCCACCTGCTTTGGTCCAGTTTCATGTCCGGCTATAATGTTTGGACCAAGCACGGAGAAAGAGGGGTTATGATGGAAGACGGCCATGAAGAAGAGAACGATGATGACAACTACCGATCTATGTTCCCTAAATACGATGATACCGCAGTTGAAGATAATGAAGAAAAAAGGGGTGAAGAACAGGAACCTGATGAGCCCGTTGATGATTTTGGTCGGGTCATTAGTGATGCAAGGCGAGACTGCGACACAGAAAAGGAGAGGTTGCAGTTCGAGCAGATGTTACAGGACCACAACACATTGCTGTATCCAACTTGTGAAGATGGCCAGAAGAAGCTGGGTAGCACACTGGAATTGTTGAAGTGGAAGGCAGAGACCGGTATAACTGACTCGGGATTTGAAAAGTTGCTGGTAATAATGAAGAAGTTGCTTCCAAGAAATAACCAATGGCCTTCCAGTACGTACGAAGCAAAGAAACTTGTCTGCCCTCTAGGATTAGACGTGCAGAAGATACATGCATGCCCTAATGACTGCATCCTCTACCGCGGTGAGAAGTACGAGAATATGGATAAATGCCTGGTATGCACTGCATTGCGGTATAAGATCAGAAAAGATGACCCTGGTGATGTTGAGGGCGAGCCACCCAGGAAGAGGGTTCCTGCCAAGGTGATGTGGTATGCTCCTATAATACCACGGTTGAAACGTTTGTTCAGAAATAAAGAGCATGCCAAGTTGTTGCGATGGCACATAGAAGACCGTAAGAAAGACGGGATGTTGAGGCACCCTGCTAATGGTCGGCAGTGGAGAAAAATCGAGAGAGACTTCCTGGACTTTGCTAGTGACGCAAGGAACTTATGGTTTGGTCTAAGTACCAATGGCATGAATCCTTTTGGGGATCAGAACTGCAGTCACAGCACCTGGCCCGTGACTCTATGTATCTACAACCTTCCTCCTTGGTTGTGCATGAAGCGGAAGTTCATTATGATGCCAGTGCTCATCCAAGGCCCGAAGCAACCCGGCAACGACATTGATGTGTACCTAAGGCCATTAGTTGATGAACTTCTACAGTTGTGTGCCAAACCAGGTGTATGTGTGTGGGATGAGCACAAACAGCAGGAATTTGACCTACAAGCGTTGCTGTTCGTAACCATCAATGATTGGCCTGCTCTTAGTAACATTTCAGGACAAACGAACAAAGGATACAATGCATGCACGCACTGTTTAGATGAGACTGAAAGTATATATCTAGATAAATGTAGAAAGAATGTGTACCCGTACAATCGTCGTTTTCTTTTGCCCAATCATCCCTTAAAGAAGAAAGGCAAGCATTTCAATGGCAAGGCAAAAACCCGGACGAAGCCTGTCCCCCGTAGTGGTGCTGATGTATTTGGTATGGTCAAGGATTTGGATGTAATCTTTGGAAAGGGTCCTGGAGGACAACCTGTTCCGAAAGACCCCATTACTGGACACGCACCCATGTGGAAGAAGAAATCTATATTTTGGGAGCTACCCTATTGGAAAGTACATGAGGTCCGCTCTATAATTGACGTGATGCACCTGACGAAGAATCTTTGCGTGAATATTCTAGGCTTCCTGGCTTGTATGGGAAGTCAAAAGATACCCCGGCAGCACGGGAGGACCAGCAACATCATAAAGGACGAGACGGCAAGCATCCAGGGCAGTTTCAAGGGCTTGCCAGCTACGCTCTTACCAAAGAAGAGAAGGAAATCTTTTTTGAAGTCCTTTTCGGTATCAAGGTCCCGTATGGCTTCTCATCGAATATAAAGGGAATAATAAATATGAAAGAGAAAAAAATTCAAAACCTAAAGTCTCATGACTGCCATGTGTTTATGACGCAATTGCTTCCGGTTGCATTGAGGGAAATTCTACCAGAAAATGTTCGACTAGCCATTGTGAAGGTATGTGCATTCCTCAATGCAATTTCTCAGAAGGTAATCGATCGAGAAAGCCTATCAGGGTTACAGATTGATGTGGTCCAATGTCTGGTCAGCTTCGAGTTGTTGTTCCCGCCATCCTTCTTCAATATTATGACGCACCTCCTAGTTCACCTAGTCGAAGAGATTAGAATTCTCGGTCCTGTGTTTCTACACAATATGTTCCCCTTCGAGAGGTTCATGGGAGTCTTAAAGAAATATGTTCATTACCGTGCTAGGCCAGAAGGAAGCATCTCCAAGGGCTATGGAATAGAGGAGGTCATTGAGTTTTGTGTTGACTTTCTTCCTGACCTTAAGCCGATTGGTGTTCCTGAATCTCGGTATGAGGGGAGGATGACTGGAAAAGGCACACTAGGAAGGAAATGAATGGTATGTAGGGACGGGCATTCTTTCACTCAAGCACACTACACAGTTCTATACAATTCCACCGTGGTGGCTTCGTATATCGAGAAACACAAGAATATTCTATGCTCCGAAAACCCCGGGAAGCCTAAAACCTTGATTAAAGGGGAACGCGAGAAGAATTTTGTCAATTGGTTGCAGACACATCTCATGAATAACACCACTGTTGGAGATGAGTTGTACTCGTTGGCCAAGTTACCATCTTCGACTATATGTACTTTCCAAGGGTACGAGATAAATGGGAATAAATTTTACACGATCGCCCAAGATAAAAAGAGAACCAACCAAAGTAGTGGTGTCCGCTTTGATGCAACAGATGACAATGGGAAGAAGGACACATATTATGGGTACATAGAGGAGATATGGGAACTTGACTATGGACCTACTTTTAAGGTCCCTTTGTTTCGGTGCAAATGGGTCAAGCTAACAGGAGGCGGGGTACATGTAGACCAAAAGTACGGCATGACAACAGTGGATATCAACAATCTTGCGTACATGGATGAAGCATTCGTCCTAGCCAACGATGTGGCTCAGGTTTTCTATGTGAAGGACATGTCTACCAAACTGAGAAAAAAGAAAGATAAGCAAAAGAGTATAGAATACGATGAGCCAAAGCGCCACATAGTTCTTTCAGGGAAAAGAAACATCGTAGGAGTGGATGACAAGACAGACATGTCAGAAGATTACAATAAGTTTCATGAAATTCCACCCTTCAAAGTGAAAACTGACCCAAGCATCCTGTTAAATGATGAAGATTCTCCATGGCTATGGTGCAGAAGAAAACCACAACACTAGATGTTGGTGATGTGTAATAATGTATTAAACTTTTATTTGAGACATAAATCTATGTAATGTATTAAACCTTTTATTTGAGACATAAAGGTCCCCTTTCATGTAATACATCTTGCTCAATCAAACTAGACGTTGACGACCGGGTTCTGAGCCGCGGGAGGTGATCACCGAAAGAGAAGGAACCATCACAAGAGAAGGAACCCACAAACACTAAGGATACATAGCACAACTGAAAATTAAGATACATAGCACAACTAAAAATTAAGAAACATGCTTAATGTTGGAGTGATTCAGTCATGATCCTGCCTAGCCCTATAATACGTGCCACTGTAGTCGTCGTAGTCGCCGGCGCCGTCGTTGCTGTCATCGTCGGGGTCGCCGTAGTCGAACCTTGAAGGTTGGGCACGCGTGGGCTGGATTTTAGGGTACCGCAGGCGGGGGTTATTGCCGGTCGTGTTGTAGGCCATGACACTCTGGAGAGTCCGACCACGCCACCACAGCCGACGGCCGGCCTCGTTGAAGTTCGAAGGAGGTGGGCTGTCCTCCTCATGCCTGGCGAGCGCCCTCTCACGCCGATTGATGAAGAAGGCTTCCCAAGTCGGGAAATAGTCGGGATGCCAGTTGGGGTTCCTCCGCTGCTCTGGCGTGAGCTCAAGGTAGTAGTGGTTCATGATGGCCATCTGGCGCTCCACACCTAGAGGTACAGGAGGGACCGGCACGCCTCCGGCGCTCAGCATCCAGCTCGTGGGCAGGGGTAGTTCGAGGCGCAAAGCGCCTCCGCCTCCCGGGTGGTTAGAGATACGATGGAAGCCATGGGAAGAGAATGATGAGTCTAGATGTGATATGTAAATGGAGGCCAAGCATACATATATATACTGAAAAAATGGCGGGAAGACAGAGGTGGGAATCGGTGGAAAGCGCGGGAACGTAGTGGCGCGGGAAACTTTCATCCCGGGTGGGGGCTCAAACCGGGACAAAAGATGGGGGGCTTATCTGGGGGACGATTATATGGTAGGGCCTTTTCTGGGGGGTGGCTAACCTTTAGTACCGGCTGGTGGGTGCAACCGGGACTAAAGGTGGTTTTTGTGTCATCTAACAAAACTATCGGTGGGATAAGGACGCGTGGGTAACCATTAGTATCGGGTGGGGGATCAAATCGGGACTAAAGCTGCCGGTAGGATAAGGACACGTGGTGGACGCACTGCTCGATGAGATAAAGCATGTAGCGCACGACACCCTGTCGGAGGAAGAAGACAAAGTAGAAGCGGCGGCGTGCCTATAAAAGGAGCATCGATACGCCATGGCAAGCAACTCAACAAGCCAACATGGATGGAGAGTTTCATCCCCATGGATGGAGGAAAGGGTTGGGAAATCTCCCGTGGCGGAACTTCTCGAAGATGCCCTTGGTGCACACGCCCTATGGCATCTTCGGAAGTTCTGCCTCGGAAAATATTTTCCTGCTAGCCCGTGAAAGACTCCATCTCCGCCTCCCTAGGGTTAGAGGTATGGTGGAAGCCATGGGATAGAGTGGAGAGAGGCGGCAGATATTAGTCTAGATGTGCTATGGCAACGACGAAGCCTACATATATATAGTGAGAAATGGCGGGAAGTCAGAGGAGGGAAGCCTAAACCCTAAACCCTAAACCCTAAAGGGGCTACGATCCGGAAGAGAACGGGCGGGAAGAAACGGTGAAGGAAATATGCCCTGAGAGGCAATAATAAAGTTGTTATTATGTATTCCTTGTATATGATAGATGTTTATTTTGCATGCTACAATTGTATTGATAGGAAACATCAATACATGTGTGTTTAATAAACAAAAAGGGTTCGTAGTCATGCCTCTCTTATAGACTAGCTTGTTGATTAACAAGATGATCAAGGTTTCCTGATCATGGACATTGGATGTTGTTAATAACAAGGTCATAGCATTTGTGAAATGATGTGATGAACATTCATCCGAAGTATAGCATTACGATGAAGTCATTGTGTTTATATTGCTATAACATCATACGAAGTAATCTTTATCCTTAGACCATGAGATCATGTTAATTGCTAACACCGGAAGAGTATCTTGATAACATCAAACGTCACACCGTAACAGGGTGACTATAAAGATGGGTTCAGTGCTACGAAGGTGTTATGTTGAGGCTCATGGATTAAGAGTGGAATTTGTCAATCCAGATGACGGATAGATATACTCTGGGCCCTCTCGGTGATATCACATTAGGATAGCTTGCAAGCAAGTGATGTGATCACTAGAATGTTATATCACGGGAACGAGAAAAGAGTGCATGTCGGTAACGAGATCAAACTAGGTATGGAGATACCGATGATCGAATCTCGGACATGTAATATATCGAGAGACAAAGGGATTTAGTTAAAGCATTAAAGGTTCTCACGATCATAGGAGTCATCGTTGAATGTGTAGGATTCAGTACGGATCTCCGGGTCCCGCTGCTGATTATTGATCGGAGAAGGGTCTCGATCATGTCTGCATTATTCGCGAACCGTAGGGTGGCACACTTAAGAGTTACCGGACACCATTTTGGAGCACATATGTTTCAGACGAAAGAATTGCAAAGCGCAGGAATTGTTTCAATAGAAACCGGAAATTGTTTCGGGTGAAATTGCAGAAAGTGGTTCTGCATGTGATATTGAAATATTGCAAGGGGCTATATGTGAATGTTTGTTAATTAAAGTAATTAACAAAATTCTGAATAAATTTAATAAAAGAGTTTTATTAAATGAGAGAGCATTAAATTTGGAGAAACTTAATGCATTTAAAGTGGAGACTTTAAAAGGGAATGTGAAGAGGCATTTTAATGTGGAGGGGTTACCACCACATGAATGGGAGAGGTGAGGGGTCACCCCCCCCATGCGCCGGCCATGGAGAGAGGGTGCACCCCCCCTCCTCCTATAAAAGGCCACCCATTCCGTCCTTCATCCTCACACCTCCTTGTGAAGGATCTCTCTCCCCCTCTAGAATTATTCTCCCATGGTCTCGGATTAGCGAGATACATGTTCCCGATGGCATTTCGTCTGGAAGGAGTTGCTGTTTCCGCTGGATCGCTGGAGCGAGGAGGTGGAGGTTGTCCAGTGGCTTGAACGTGTGTGCGAGTGCGGATGCGCTGCTGAGTTGCGGCGCTCGGACTTCCACACGATCTTGAGATCGGCAAGTGTACGACTACATCAACCACGACTTCCTACTTGTTAACAAAGCTCGTTGTCTTCGAGGGTAAGTTCTCCATGGATGTATGTCCACCCGTTGCTCTGTATCTAGTAGATAGATCTTGGCGTGTAGTTCTCATCGTAGGAAATTTTTTGTTTTCTATGCTATGGACCCAACAGTGGTATCAGAGCCTGATCTATGCGTAGGTGCTTTGCACGGGTAGTACACATATGTTTATATGTGGGCGATGATGATCATGTTATTGCATCTTCTATGTACTTTGGATATTGGTGGCATAGTGGGATGAAGCGGCCCGGACCAACCTTACATGTCATCGTACATGAGACCGGTTCCACGACTGACATGCAATGCATAAGTGGCTGGCGGGTGTCTGTCTCTCCTACTATAGTCAATATCTGATTTACAATGAGTTGCTAATAACTTGGTTATCCTCGTTGTGGTTCATGTTCATAGGTTAGACAGGTTCTATCTCCGAGAGCCCTAAGCCACGTAAAACTTGCAATTGATAAATTAGAGGCGTCTAGTTTAGATCGTTGCTGGGCTAGTGTTTTGATATGGTATTGTTGTAAGTAGATGTATAATAGATACTCTTACAACTCACTTAACGTGTAAGTTCCATAGACCTTGGCCTTACACACAAAGGAATGATAGAGATCATACCACGATGCAAATTATAGAGATCAAATGCATGGACCATATCACCTCACTTCACACATTAGATGTTAGCATCTTATATTGCTAGTTTGGCGTGTTTGGTATCATTATAAGATGATCCCTCATTTAGATATCAAGATAAAATGTGTTCTTCCTTAAGTATGCACCGTTTTGTGGATCGTGTTTTGAGGCATCACGTGATGATCAGGTGTTCTCAACTCTCCGCTTTCATACAACGGGTGTAAGAAAGTTTTACACACGCAAATACTAAGGTTCTTACTTGACGAGCCTAGCATGTACAGACATGGCCTCGGAACACGGACCGAAAGGTTAAGCATGAGTCATATAGTTGATATGATGCCCATATAGATGCTCGCCTTGGAAGCTACACCGACTCACGTGATGATCGGACTTGGTGTAGTGGATTTGGTTCATGTAATCACCAAAAGGACACGAGGGATGTCGTTTTTGAGTGGGAGTTCATTAGTAATTTGGATTAGTTGAACTCAATCTATCATAAACTTAGTCTAAATATACTTTACAAATTCTGTTGTAGATGGCACCACCTGCTTTTAATTTCAATGTGTTCATGGAGAAAGAGAAACTTGCTGCGAATGGTAGCAACTTCACCAACTGGGCTATGAATTTGAGGATTCTCCTCACTGCTGCACAAAATCAATATGTGCTATATGCGCCGCTAGGCCCCCCACCAGCTCCTGATGCCCCTGGCGAGGAACATAACGTCTATATAACTTGTCAGGAGGACCACAACTTAGTTCATTGCGGCATACTGTATGGGCTAGAGCCAGAACTTTGAAAGCGTTTCGAAAATGGCAATGCCTTTGATACCATGGGAGAATTGAAAATGATTTTCGATACCCATGCTATCGTAGAGAGTTATAATGCTACTAAAAAGTTCTTTAGCTGCATGATGGAGGAAAACAGCTCCGTTAGTGAGCATGTACTCAAAATGTCTGGGTACGCCAATAAGCTTGTGTCCTTGGGAATAACGATTCCCATTGACTTAGGCATACATCGTGTTCTCCAATCTCTGCCACCTAGCTACAAGAGCTTCGTGATGAACTATAATATGCAGGGCATGAAGAAGTCTCTTCCCGAGCTTCTGTCAATGCTTAAGACTACAGAAGTGGAGATTAGGAAAGAACATCAAGTGTTGATGATCAATAGGACCACCGGTTTCAAGAAGGACAAGAAAGGCAAGCACAAGGGAAAGAAGGGTGGCAAGTCTGTTGCCGCGCCTAAAAAGAAACCCCGAGCTGGCCCTAAGTCTGACACCGAGTGCTACTATTGCAAGGGGACTGGCCATTGGAAGCGCAACTGCCCCAAGTATTTGGCGGACAAGAAGTCCGGCAAGGCAAACAAAGGTATATGTTATATACATGTTATTGATGTGTACTTGACTAGTACTCGTAGTAGCACCTGGGTATTTGATACGGGGTCGGTTGCTAATATATGTAACTCGGTTCAGGGGCTGCGGAACAAGCGACAACTAGCAAGGGATGAGGTCACGATGTGGGTCGGCAATGGATCAAGAGTTGATGTGATCGCCGTCGGAACGCTGCCTCTCCATATACCATCGGGATTAGTTATAAACCTAAATAATTGTTATTTGGTGCCTGCACTGAGCATGAACATTGTATCCGAATCGTGTTTGATGCAAAGTGGTTATTCATTTAAGTCTGAAAACAATGGTTGTTCGATTTATATGAATAATATCTTTTATGGTCATGCACCTGTGTTGAATGGTTTATTTCTGTTGGATCTCGATAGTAGTATTACGCATATTCATAATGTTGATGCTAAAAGGATTAAACTTGATAATGATATATCTACATATATGTGGCACTGCCGTCTAGGTCATATTGGCGTTAAACGCATGAAGAAACTCCATTCTGATGGAATTTTGGAATCACTTGATTTTGAATCATTTGATACATGTGAGCCATGCCTTATGGGCAAGATGACTAGAACGCCGTTTTCCGGTTCAATGGAACGGGCGACAGATTTATTGGAAATCATACATACTGATGTGTGTGGACCAATGAGTGTGTCGGTGCGAGGTGGATATCGTTATTTTGTTACTTTCACGGATGATTTGAGTAGATATGGGTATATCTATTTGATGAAACACAAGTCTGAAACTTTTGAAAAGTTCAAAGAATTTCAGAATGAAGTGGAAAATCATTGTAACAGAAAGATCAAATTTCTACGGTCCGACCGTGGAGGAGAGTATCTTAGTTACGGTTTTAGCACACATATGAAAGACTGTGGAATAGTTTCACAACTCATGCCTGCCGGAACGCCACAACGTAATGGTGTGTCAGAACATCGTAATCATACTTTATTGGATATGGTTCAATCTATGATGTCTCTGACTGACTTGCCACTGTCATTTTGGGGTTATGCACTGGAAACCGCTGCATTCACTTTAAATAGGCACCATCTAAATCCGTTGAAAAGACACCGTATGAATTATGGTTTGGAAACAAACCTAAGATGTCATTTCTTAAAGTTTGGGGATGCGATGTTTGTGTGAAGAAACTTCAACCAGATAAACTCGAACCCAAAGCGGAAAAATGCGTCTTCGTAGGATACCCTAAGGAAACGATTGGGTATACCTTCTATCACAGATCCGAGGGCAAGGTCTTTGTTGCCAAGAATGGATCCTTTCTTGAGAAGGAGTTTCTCGCGAAAGGTGTGCGTAGTCGGAAGGTAGAACTCGAAGAGGTTATTGAACCTTCTCTTCATGAAATGGTGAGTAGCGTAGCTCCAGAAGTTGTTTCGGAGTTAACTTCACCTAATGAAGAGAGATCTAATGATATTGATCATGAAACTCCGAAAGAGGACACTACCGAACCTCGCAGGTCAAGCAGGACACGTGCAGCTCCTGAACTGTACGGCAATCCTGTTACGAATTTCATGATTAATGAAATAGATGACCCTACGACGTATGAAGAAGCGATGATGAGCCCTGATTCCAACAAATGGCTAGAAGCCAGGAAATCCGAGATGAAATCCATGTACGAAAACCAGGTTTGGACCTTGGTGGACTTACCTCACGATCGAAAGGCCGTTGAGAATAAATGGATTTTCAGAAGAAAAGCTGATGCTGATGGTAAAGTAACCATCTATAAGGCTCGACTTGTCGCAAAGGGGTTTCGACAAATTCAAGGAGTTGACTACGATGAGACATTCTCTCCCGTAGCGATGCTTAAATCGGTTAGGATTATGTTAGCAATTGCTGCATATTTTGATTATGAAATATGGCAAATGGATGTCAAAACTGCGTTCCTCAATGGTAATATTGAAGAAGAGTTGTATATGATACAACCTAAGGGTTTTGTGGATCCTAAGGATGCTGATAAGGTGTGCAAACTTCAGCGATCCATCTATGGACCGAAGCAAGCATCCCGGAGTTGGAATCTCCGCTTTGATGAGGTGATCAAAGAGTTTGGATTTGTCCAAACTTATGGAGAGGCTTGTATTTACAAGAAAGTGAGTGGGATCAATGTGGTATTTCTGATATTATATGTGGATGACATATTATTGATTGGAAATGATTTAGATCTTTAAAAAGTGTTAAAAGTTATCTAAACAGCAAATTTTCGATGAAGGACCTTGGTGAAGCTTCATATATATTAGGCATTAAAATCTATAGAGATAGATCAAGACGCCTAATTGGCCTATCGCAGAGTACATACCTTGATAAGATATTAAAGAAGTTTAATATGGACGGAAGTAAGAAGGGGTTCTTACCTATGTTGCAAGGCAAGACATTGAGTAAGACTCAAAGTCCGGCAATGGCGGAAGAAAGAGAGATAATGGATAAGATCCCCTATGCCTTAGCCATAGGCTCTATAATGTATGCCATGCTATGTACAAGACCGGATGTGGCACATGCTATTAGTTTGACTAGTAGGTACCAATCTGATCCAGGTTCGGAACACTGGATAGCGGTCAAGAATATCCTTAAGTACTTGAGAAGAACTAAGGATATGTTTCTTGTATACGGAGGTGAAGAAGAGCTAGTCGCTAAGTGTTATGTCGATGCTAGCTTTGACACCGATCCGGATGACTCTAAGTCTCAATCGGGATACGTATTTCTCTTGAACGGAGCAGCAGTTAGTTGGAGGAGTTCCAAACAACCTGTGGTGGCTGGATCAACAACAGAGGCGGAATATGTTGCTGCTTCAGAAGCAGCGCAGGAAGCGGTTTGGATGAAGGAGTTCATAACGGAACTGGGTGTGGTTCCCAGTGCGTTGGACCCGATGGTGCTCTATTGTGACAACCATGGAGCCATAGCCAACGCCAAGGAACCAAGGTCTCACAAGAATTCCAAGCATATTAAGCGCCGGTTTCACTCCATCCGCGAGCATGTCAGGGATGGAGATATAAAGATTTGTAAAGTGCACACGGACCTGAATGTAGCAGATCCGTTGACTAAAGTACTCCCTAGGGCAAAACATGATCAACACCAGAACTCCATGGGTGTTAGATTTATCACTATATAAACTATATTATTGTCTCTAGGTGAAGTGGGAGACTGAAGGAAATATGCCCTGAGAGGCAATAATAAAGTTGTTATTATGTATTCCTTGTATATGATAGATGTTTGTTTTGCATGCTATAATTGTATTGATAGGAAACATCAATACATGTGTGTTTAATAAACAAAAAGGGTTCCTAGTCATGCCTCTCTTATAGACTAGTTTGTTGATTAACAAGATGATCAAGGTTTCCTGATCATGGACATTGGATGTTGTTAATAACAAGGTCACAACATTTGTGAAATGATGTGATGAACATTCATCCGAAGTATAGCATTACGATCAATTCATTGTGTTTATATTGCTATAACATCATACGAAGTAATCTTTATCCTTAGACCATGAGATCATGTTAATTGCTAACACCGGAAGAGTATCTTGATAACATTAAACGTCACACCGTAACAGGGTGACTATAAAGATGGGTTCAGTGCTACGAAGGTGTTATGTTGAGGCTCATGGATCAAGAGTGGAATTTGTCAATCCAGATGACGGATAGATATACTCTGGGCCCTCTCGGTGATATCACATTAGGATAGCTTGCAAGCAAGTGATGTGATCACTAGAATGTTATATCACGGGAACGAGAAAAGAGTGCATGTCGGTAACGAGATCAAACTAGGTATGGAGATACCGATGATCGAATCTCGGACATGTAATGTATCGAGAGACAAAGGGATTTAGTTACAAGCGTTAAAGGTTCTCACGATCACATGAGTCATCGTTGAATGTGTAGGATTCAGTACGGATCTCCAGGTCCCGCTGCTGATTATTGATCGGAGAAGGGTCTCGATCATGTCTGCATTATTCACGAACCGTAGGGTGGCACACTTAAGAGTTACCGGACACTATTTTGGAGCACATATGTTTTAGACGAAAGAATTGCAAAGCGCAGGAATTGTTTCAATAGAAACCGGAAATTGTTTCGGGTGACATTGCAGAAAGTGGTTCTGCATGTGATATTGAAATATTGCAAGGGGCTATATGTGAATGTTTGTTAATTAAATTAATTAAAAAATTCTGAATAAATTTAATAAAAGAGTTTTATTAAATGAGAGAGCATTAAATTTGGAGAAACTTAATGCATTTAAAGTGGAGACTTTAAAAGGGAATGTGAAGAGGCATTTTAATGTGGAGGGGTTACCACCACATGAATGGGGGAGGTGAGGGGTCACCCCCCATGCGCCGGCCATGGAGAGAGGGGGAACCCCCCTCCTCCTATAAAAGGCCACCCATTCCTCCTTCATCCTCACACCTCCTTGTGAAGGATCTCTCTCCCCCTCTAGAATTATTCCCCCATGGTCTCGGATTAGCGAGATACATGTTCTCGGTGGCATTTCATCTAGAAGGAGTTGCTGTTTCCGCTGGATCGCTGGAGCGAGGAGGTGGAGGTTGTCCGGTGGCTTGAACGTGTGTGCGAGAGCGGATGCGCTGCTGAGTTGCGGCGCTCGGACTTCCTCACGATCTTGAGATCGGAAAGTGTACGACTACATCAACCATGAGTTCCTAGTCGTTAACAAAGCTCGTTGTCTTCGAGGGTAAGTTCTCCATGGATGTATGTCCACCCGTTGCTCTGTATCTAGTAGATAGATCTTGGCATGTAGTTCTCATCATAGAATTTTTTTGTTTTCTATGCTGCGGACCCAACAAACGGGCGGGAAAAAATAAGGCGGGGTAGACGATCCGGGGCCCCCAGTCTAGGGTTTCGCCGGAGAAAGACCACCGGAGCGTCGGAATAATCACATGAAAATGGCAAAATGGTTAAAAGTTTGACTAGTTAGAATAATTATTTTATAAAACAGAAAATTGATTTGAATCACTTATTCAAAAATATGCAAAATATAATAGTTAATGCATTTTTAAATTGAAAATGGCAAAATGGTTATTTGTTTCACTAGTTAGAATAATTATTTTATAAAACAGAAAATAGATTTGGATTACTTATTCAAATTCAGGAACTTTTCATGTTGAAATTTTTCTCAAATTCATAAGTATGCAAAAACTGTAAAATTCAAATGTTTAAAAAATCTAAAGGGGGGGCGGTGCCGAAAACCTTTTAGTCCCGGTGGGCAGCACGCACCGGGACTAAAGGGGGGCCTTTAAAGGCCTTCTCCTTATTATGCGCGCCCCTTCACTCCCCCACCATTTCCACTACTCACTGCAGGGGAAAATCGCGCGCGAGCTAGGTCGACGAAACGACGCCGGCAGGCTGCCCGTCCGCGCCACCGCTGTCTCACCGACGAATGCCGCCGCACCACCGCCTCTCCAGCCGCCGTCATCCCCGTCGGCCAGGTAATACCGACGAGCGCAGTAGATTGGCGCGCGGCCGCGCGCGCAGCAAGGGGAGGCCGGCGGCGGCACCTGGGGACCGTGCGTGCAGCGGGTGGAGGCCGGCGGCCGCGCACGCAGCAGGGAAGGCCGGCGACTGGCAGCTGGCGAGCGGGCGCAGGCGCAAGCCGGCCAGGCGCCGGCGGCTCCTCTTTTCTTGTAGAATTGTAATATTATTAGTAGTGTAATATAGGAATTATTATTAGTAGTGTATATTAGTAGTGTATATAGGAATTATTATTAGTAGTGTATATTAGAATTGCAATACTATTAGTAGTGTATATTAGTAGTGTAGTATTAGTAGTGTATATAGGAATTATTTGTATATAGGAAATATTTGTATTTAGGAAATATTTGTATATAGAAAATATTTGTATATAGGAATTATTTGTATATAGGAAATATTTGTATATAGGAATTAGGGTGGTAGTGCTCGCGGGCAGCCGGACTTAGGGTTAGGGTGGTGGTGCTCGTGGGCCACCGGACTTAGGGTTAGGGTGGTAGTGCTCGCGGGCCCCCGGACTTAGGGTTAGGGTGGTAGTGCTCGCGGGCAGCCGAACTTAGGGTTAGGGTGGTGGTGCTCACGGGCCATCGGACTTAGGGTTAGGGTGGTAGTGCTCGCGGGCAGCCGGCCTTAGGGTTAGGGTGGTGGTGCTCGTGGGCCACCGGACTTAGGGTTAGGGTGGTAGTGCTCGCTGGGCCCCGGACTTAGGGTTAGGGTGGTAGTGCTCGCGGGCAGCCGGACTTAGGGTTAGGGTGGTGCTCGCGGGCCACCGAACTTAGGGTTAGGGTGGTAGTGCTCGCGGGCAGCCGGACTTAGGGTTAGGGTGGTGGTGCTCGCGGGCCACCGGACTTAGGGTTAGGGTGGTAGTGCTTGCGGGCCCCTGGACTTAGGGTTAATGTGGTAGTGCTCGCGGGCCCCGGGACTTAGGGTTAGGGTTAGGGCATCACTAGAGTTTTGCTATTGTTTAGTATTATTGTAGCAAATTGCGTGTTCATATTATTGTTTAGTATTATTTTATGCAGAAATATGAATGAAAAATGTTATTGTGTGCATTTTGTAGAAAACTATGGATCCAATCCAGAGAGACCTAGCACAGGAAGAAATTCTCGAGGATATGATCAACGACACCTCCCATGTTGATCCACCCAAATCTCCGTCGATTTATCTGAACCCCTCCGGTGAGGGAGAGGAGGTCGACCGAAATGATCAAGGAGAAGCCGACGGCTCCGGTGGTGGAGAAGCCGACGGCGAGGTATATATATGAAGTCTGGTGATCAGTAGATGCATTAACTGAGTTGTATATATATATATATAAATTGACGAATGTTTCTTCTCTTAGGCCTCCACATCGAGCAAAAAATATTCCAAACGAGGCCCGGCCAAAAAGTTGGATGCATCTACACGTTATACAATTACGCGGGTATCACCACGGGGTGAACCGGTGGAACCCGAAAAGGCTAAAACTGTATTTACACAACAATGCGGAGTTATGGTTAGGGATCACATCTTGATCACCGTTCGAGAGTGGAATAAGACCAAAGGGGCGAAAGAGGGTGAGTATGTCGCCGACAGGTGCAAAGAGGGTCTTTGGAATGACCTCATGACACATTTCACCCTGCCAGAATGTGAGGATGATGCCGACACAGCTGCATTGAGGAAGAAAGTCAAGAAGTGGACTCTTACGAAGATGGCCGAACTATTCAAGAACTGGAAGAGAGCATTATGGCAAAAGTATCAGAAGACGAAGAAGACTCCTAAATTTGAATGCTATATAACGAAGAAGCAGGCTAACTGGGATGCATTTGTGAAGTACAAGGAGTCACAACCTGCTATGGAAATGTAAGAAAAAAACAAGAAAAATGCCGCGATGAAGAAATATCACCATCACCTGGGGCCAGGGGGCTACGCGGCTGCCATGCCAAAGTGGGATGGTAAAGAGAATGAGCTGCTTGCTAAAGGGATCACTCCAGAACCAATACGCAAATAATGGGATCTGAGGGCAAGGAATTGGTTCCTTGGGCATGGGAGTGAGTATGACGAAAGTATAGGGGACCTTATTTGCAGTGACGGGATACATGGCAGAAAGTGGTGAAGGAGATTAAAGCGGGGACAACAAAGTTCTGTCTCGATAGAGAGAAAGACTTGCTGACAAAGGTCCTCGGGAATGACGAACGCGAAGGACGTGTACGAGGCCTTGGCCCTAGTTATACGTGGGAGATGGGGTTTCCCAAAGACAGAGATAATTATAGGAGCCGAGAGAGAGCAAAGAGGCGACGATAGGAGGAGGAGGGAGACAGGTTCACCGAGTTGCTAGGAACACTTCGAATGCATCAGCAACAGATTGACGAACTTCGAGGAGCAGCGCGCCTGCAAGATCCTGTACTCGATATTACCGCCGTCCCATCTCAGCGGAGAAGCAGCATGGCTGAATCGGAGGTCCCTTCTGACGATGCACGTATGGTAGATGGCGGTCCCGACTACCCCGTGGATGGAATCAAGGAGCAGGCATCTTGTGAGCTCCATCAGAAGGTGAAGAACCTATCCATCAAGTTGGCGGTCAGATGTGCTTTACCTTGTCCACCTGGCGCACGCTGGCATGGCCGTGAGATTCCAGCTGGCTATGCTAAAGTTGGTGTGGATGAAATCGCAATGGGGTGGGACTCAATGGAGCTTGACATCCCTGGACCTGAAGGTGAGAGGACACTCGGAGAAGTACTGGGTGGTATCATTCTATGGGACAAGAACAACATCAAGCTTCCAGGCTAGACGCCAAAGCCAACACCGCCTCTGAGTGGTCACATGTCACCTTCACCTCCATCACCTCTAAGAAGCCCACCCCATGACTACGACCACCACAGCCCGAGTCCATCTCGATCTCCTCCGCAGCCTCCGATTAGTACTAAACGAAGCAGGAGCCCAAAACGACAAATGTCGCCCCTCCCAAGAGTACCTCATAAGAATCTTCCTATCAAACCTTACGATCGTACTGACGAGGAAACTGACATGATCATAAAGGCCGAATGTGTTGCGCAGCTTCAAAAGAAGAAACCCGAGCCCGCCCCGGTATACACCGAGAAGCAAAAAGCGTATGCACTTTCTTTTCTGAACACAAAATCGCAATATGACTTGCACCATAAGCCAGATGGCTATCGACGCACACTTCAGAAGGAAGTGAAGAAGAGCAAATCAAGTAGAAGTGCAAGCGGGAGCAAATCATCAAGTCAAAGTGCAACCGGGAAAAGAAAGGACGTCCCCCAGCTCGGGGAACATGCCAAAAAATCGACCCCACCCCTCAAGGTGGTATCCCATGACATTCCCCGGTAGAATATGGAAGAAGCTGTGAAGCTTGCGGCCTCTATGAATGTGACTGTTGAGGAATTGCTAGGTTCCCAGGACGACAAGTTACCCAAGGCTCAGGTAGTCCCTACATATGTCCCAGGGAAGCCTCTGGTCAGCTTTGAGCAGTTCCAACAACTGCCAACACAAATGCGTAGTTTACATAAATGGTACTTGAAAGCCGTAAAGCAGGAGAGAATAATGATCGTGGCGAAAGTCCCACATGACTACTACTTCCGAGAAGAAGAGGTCCATGTTGAGTTTCTAGAACTCTTCCAGTTATACATTTTCGACGCCCTCGACAAAAGTCTCATGAGTTGCTATTGTCTGTAACTTGTTGAATTCATTGTCTATATATAAGTTGTTCATTTTTTTCAGTTGTTCAGTTCATTGCATGTAATTATCCTAATTATATTCTTTTGTACTCTATTATTATGCAGAATGAAGATCATGGAATGTAAAAGAAGGTCAATCTTTAGTGTTGGGTTCATTGACCCGGATAAAATACATTGTCAGACGCTAAAGGATAAACCCGAGGACACACAGGAAAACCTTCTAAGGTTTCTAACGGAGCAAAATTTCTGGGACCACATACTGTTTTTTTACAATTTCACGTGAGGGTCTTACTCTATAGTACACGTTCTCTTATGCTTACTCGATGTTAAGTGTAATTGATGAGTTACTGATGTATATATAAACATGTACAGTTTCCACTAGATTATCATGGACATTCAACTTGATAAGGGAAGAGTTGAAGTCATGGACCCATTAAAGAGACCCCTGGAAATGTTTAGGGACATGCAGGACATGCTCCAGAGGTAATTTTCGCGCTACATCGGTCTCTTTCGTTGATTTCCTGAGATATCACGTAATAAATAACTCTTCATATTCATTACCGGGCAGGGTTTGGAACCAGTTCAAGAGTGCGGTTACGGGTGACTTTAGTGAGAAGCTGACGTTTAAGCCGGTCTCGGTAAGTAGTACACGCATCTCTTTACTTCTAGTTTCAATACAATTATGATGCTGGATTATTATTTTGATTGAATTATATTCTCGTAAAGTGCGCTAGGAAGCCACCGAAGATGAATCTATGTGGATTCTACCTTTGCGAGTTCATTCGCACGTTTACCAGTGAGCTGAATGATTATAGAGTCGATGTAAGCAATACATTCATAACATTATTTTTTATTACCGTCACTTTTTGTTATCATGATTGATATTCATATTGATCTCCTTTTCTTATATAGTTTGAGAAAATGCGGGATCAGCTCCTACCACAGCAACGCGTAGTAGCAATTGTTGAAGAACTGACAGGATTCTTGATGAATGAGATGATAGATGACGCCGGAGAATTTAGTGTGAATAGGCGCCGATGATCCCCGACCGTGTAATTGAATAGACGGGCTCTAGTCCCGATAATTGTGATCTCCATGTGTAACTATCATGTACATATTTGTATGCTCGATCTTAAGAGAAGTTATCTTATGTATGCATGAACATGTACGGTATGTGGTAGCGTAGAAAACTATTTTGAAATGAAAAAAAAGGATACAAATTGAATTCTCTGCCGCGGCAGAGAAAGTGTCTAAAATTCTGCCGCGGTAGGGAACCATTTGTCCCGGTTCGTAATACAAACCGGGACTAATGGGGGGCACCCAGCGCCCGCAGAGACAACCACATGGATGCCCATTGGTCCCGGCTGGTAAGAGGGCCGGGACTAGTGGGTGGGCCTTTAGTCCTGCCCTCCAGTCCCGGTTACCAGGACCGGGACTAAAGCCCCTTACGGGCCGGGACTAGATGCCCGTTTTCCACTAGTGGCATAGTGATGTCGCCATTAATCCCAAGTAAATCCCTCACATACAGCCGTACTACCCCTTCTATCACTGGGTTCCCAACCTGTAGATCAGTCATTACTCATACTCCCTATACTTGGATCAACCATTGGGGTCTTGGGTACCTGACAAGTCCTTTGATTGAGGCAAGAGAGGATACAATAATCATCATGTCATACAAACTAATACATGATCTCATCTATGATAAATAACATGCACAATTGCTACATGGCTAGGCCAAAGCCCTTAGCCAAAGGAGAATTACTCACACACAGAGATGAGATCAACACTCACAAACATTATAATAAAAATCATAAGATTGATATCAATAGTGTTACAATGTCGCCAATCGGAGAAGAGATCTACTATTACAAGTGGTGGAATATGGCTATGGAGATGGAGAAGGGTTTTTAGATCTGGAGACGGCCGGAGATCTATGGCAGATAATTTTTGGCGAGGTCTGGCTTGTTTTCTCGTCACCCGAGGCTTCTATATATAGGGGTCCCTTCATGAAAGTTTTTCTGTTTGACCTAACGGTGGTGGCGCCAACTATACGACTAGAGCTATACGTCCGTAATTTTTATTGCCGCCGTATAGTTGGTCATTAAAGCGTCTACCTCCGTCATACGGCTCCTGGTTTCTTCTAGTTGTTGAAAATCTCGTATCTTTGACTTTAATGTAGTGATTCCCTCCATTAAATGACATTATTTGTGTAGGAAAAATATAAAAGAAAGGATTGCATACCCCTCTGAATATTAGCATTAGTGGCAGGGTTTAGAGAGATATTTCATCAAAATTATGAACCATATCCAATTTAAATGTGGACGTAGATGGCTATCTTTCAGAGCCATCACTCACCCACATCTTTACCAGGAGGATAGGGTGCCATTCATGTCGCGGTTCCAACCTTTGGTAGCTTCAACTAGTGATCACGAGCAGGTTCTTAGTCTCGGTGGTGATAGTTAGGATCTGTTTGTTTAGGTTACAGCCATTGAAAAATAGTTGAGGAAGAGAGGCTCTGAAAAATCATTTGTAGGAAGCAGCTGCTAGAAGCAGAGATTTGGTGTTTGGCACGAGTGTTTTTGATGGTTGTTGTCATTGGTTTTATGAGTGAAATGTCTGAAATGCTATTGAGTGCACAAGATGTTGTATAAGAGTTGATTTGAAATGAATTAGTTGTTTTTGACCTTTTTTACTTTAATAAATGTTTATGGGATGAATTTTCTCATATTGTCTACTTTTTAGGCTAATGTAATTGTAAACACATTTTTACCATAGTATTTCGGTGTTTGGTTGGCTTTCTTTTGGATTTTGTCTTATAAGCCGAATGTTTGCGAAAATAATATGAGGCTATGGCGATAATTGTGTTACAAGGTTGCCATATCAACCCAAAAGAATTAGATGAGTCAGTAGCAGCAGATGTTGATGCAGATGCGGCAGATGATGGAGTGGATGATAGCCTATGATGCCCACTTCATCGTAAGTTTTTACTCGTAGAACCTAAGACAAATCCTAACTCCATTCATCTTACATGTGCATGCTTGATTTGCTGGCCTCTCAGGCAAGTGCCCCCCCCCCCCCCCCGCCGCCGTAAACACATTACATTTCCTCCTCCTTTCAACTCCTTCCCATGGGTAAGTTGTCTTGCATATTAAGTATCAATATGTCCATATTTATGTATAGTATTTATTGACTAATGCTCACTAATTGAGGCCTCTCAGCCAACTGGATCAGCAAATCATGAGGATGAGAGCCTTCTAACGCCTCCTATGACAGGTCAACCTAGCTTCAATAATCCAAACGTCGCTCGCAAGATTTGACTCTAGATTAGCTCTCTTGCACTTGTGCCTCACGTGCTTCTAGGTTTCCTTGATCCATACAGATCATGGCAAAACATAATCTTGGCCATAGAACTTGAACTTATAACTTGTATATAGTATTGAATTTACTCTCATGTGATCCACTTATAGAATTCCATATCATAGATCTTTTCCATATCGCTATGTTCCTTGACAACATTTAGAACGTTCTTCCTTTACTTGTCTACGTTTTTATACACATACATCATTCTTACTATATGACTTGTAGAATCACTCCGGACATAGGTTTTTATACATAGGTTCTTTACTTTTCATATTATTTGTGAATCTCATGTGTTTTTTGCTTTCAAGCTTGTAGGATGTGCATGAAGGAGGCATATCTTCGTTGTCGTGGCCTGATACGTTGCTAACGTATCCATAATTTTTGATGTTCCATGCTTGGTTTTATCTACTTTCTTGTGTTTTGTCCACACTTTGGAGTACTTTCTATACACTTTCTTGGACTAACCTATTAACAAGAGCCACAGTGCCGGCTGCCTGTTTTCTGCTGTTTTTGGTTCCAGGAAAGTTAGAAAATGAATATTCTCGGAATGGGACGGGACAATAACCAAAGCCAGTTTTTCACCGAGGGACACCCGGAGCCAGAATACGAGACAGAGAGGGGCCAGGGGCGCCACACCACCTGGCCGCTCGGCCTAGCCTGGCCCTCGCCAGGGGGTGGTCTGGTCGCCCTAGGCACCCCCTCGGCCTCCGCTTCCGCCTATAAGCTGCCTCCGATACAGAAACCCTAAGGACCCGATCAAAATTCGAAGAAAGAGTCTGTAGCCGCCGTCATCTCCATCCCTAGATCAGGAGGGATCTGAAGCTCTTCCCAGCACCCTGCCGGAGGGGATAATTCACCCTGAGGCCTTCTTCAGCACCATGCAAGCCTCCAGTGTGATGCGTGAGTAGTTCGTCTATGGACTACGGGTCCATGTAGTAGCTAGATGGCTGGTTCTCCTCCTTTGTGCTATCATGTTTAGATCTTGTGAGCTCCGTTCATCATCAAGATCATCTATTTGTAATTCATACATGTTGTGTTTGCGGGGATCCGATGGATATTGAGATGCTATTTTAGATTGATTATTGATTCTATCATGTCTTTGTTATTTGTGATCTTGCATGCTTTCCGTTGTTAGTAGCTATCTTGGCCAAGTAGATGCTAGCAACTTCAAGAGTTAGTATTTATGCTCGATAGTGGGTTTATGTCTCTAGTAATCTGGGGAAGTGGTAGAAATATCTAAGGTACTAGATGTGTTGTTGCTACTAGGGAGAAACCAACAATCCTTTGTTCATAGAACAATCGTATTGTTTACTTTACACGCAATGCGTAATGCAATTATCCGTTGCTTGCAACTTAATACTGGAGGGGGTTCGGATGATAACCTGAAGGTGGATTATTAGTCATAGATACAGTTGGATTATGGTCTATGTATAATGTTGTAATGCCCAATCAAGTCTCAAAGGAGTCAAGATGAGTAGTATATGCATTTTGCTTTCTCGATGTTTGTCAATTGCCCCATTGTAATTTGTTCACCCAACATGTCAACTATCTTAAGGAGAGCCACCACTAGTGAACTATGGACCCCGGTCCTTTCTTTTACCATCAATCTACAATCAACTGTTTACTGTTTTCTGTTTATTTTCTGCAAACTATTAATTTCTTCCATTCGATACGTTTAATCCTTTGTTTTCAGCAAAACCGGTGAGATTGACAACCTCATCGCAAGTTAGGGGCAAAGTTCTGTGGTTATGTTGTGCAGGTTTCCACGTTGCTACTGGCACCGGTAGTGCGCCTTGCCAAAGTCCAGCTAGAAACACCTTTGAGGTGTTTCCTTGCTCCTACTGGATTGATAACCTTGGTTTCATTACTGAGGGAAAACTTGCTGATGTGCTCATCATACCTTCCTCTTGGGGTTCCCCAACGGGATTGATATATTTTGGGCTTAGCATGGCCTACTTGTGGACTCTATGTTCTTATGGAGTATGGACTTGTATTGGAACTTGTATGGTTGCTACATGGAACTTGGTGTGGCCTATATGACATGTTATACATGTATTGAACTTGTTATGCTTGTATGGGACATATGTTGATATATGGAACTTGGTATGGTTGCTCCATGGAACTTGCATATACATTGTTGATCTGGTGCTACTTGTGTGGTTGCTATATTGAAGTGTGTATTTTAAATACAAGGGTGAAACCAAAACAGAAAAATAAAAAGAAAAATACAATCCTATGCCCGTGTGTATACACATGAAAAAGGAGCAACGTGGCCGTGGACTATGCACCTAGAAACTACCTTTGTAGTGTGCAGTAAGAAAACACATGGAAAAAGACTACAGCTTGTAGACCTGGGAACTTTCTTTGCCGTGTGTTTTGCTCCAGCACATGGCAGACTGACATTGACTTTGTTGTGGCTTTAGGACGATGAGTTTGCGGTGCCTTCGTCGGGTAATTTACTATTCCGTGTAGCGTGGAAAACACAGGACAAATATTCTTTGTTGTGTGGTGGTTTGAAAAACACGGCAAAGATTCCTTGTCATGGCGATCTGTGTGTTTTACCATGAGTCAGGACATGGCAACAGCTTTGCCGTCACTGGTAGGAAAACCCTTATAACAATCATTTTGCTAGTGGCGCGTCAAAAGAAATACATGCCACCGCCTTGAGGCAAAATGGTAATGGCTTTCACAAAATCGTGAATGCCACCACCACCAAAACCAAGTGGTGGCGTTCAGGAATATAGAAAAGCCAATAGTAAATGGGTCACACAGGTGCAGCTAGGACGAACCTAGAGGTGGCATTCCGAACAAATAAATGCCACCACAAGTTACTCTATTAAGGGCGTTTAAAGAAAGCAAACACCATGGTTAAATAATACCATGCGGTACACATTACCTTTCCCCCTCCTCCATTGTCTCACATGCTCACTTGATCCCCCACTGCCTCCCACAATGCTCGATTTGTCGGCCCCTCTCCCTCCCCAACCAACAACGCTCAATCCGTCAAACACAACGTTCATCGAGATGCCTCTGCCCGATGTCCCAGAGCCACCGCAGACCTCCCGTCCTCGAGTCACCACGTCCCCGAGCCATCGGCCATCAAAACAACCCCGTCCTTGACTCCCCACGGCGCCACAATTGGCATGCCCCCGACCTTGGTGAGCCACCCCCACGCCTCCATTTTTAGTAGAAATTGCTCAAATTATAGATAGATATGTTTATTGTGATTTAAATATTAAACTCGGTATCAAATTATAGGTAGATATGTTAGATAGTCCTTTAGATATTGAACTTGGGCTAAAATTCTAAATAGATATGTTAGATAGTGTTTTAGATATCAAACTTGGTCATCAAATTCTAGATAGATATGTTAGATAGCCCTTTAGATATTAAACTTGGGCTAATCAATTTCTAGATAGATATGTTAGATCAATAGTAATGCTAAAGGCTGAGACCATAGTATATGCAAATATCTCACCATAGCCCCAAAGTCTAAAATAGATGGGGATATTTGCATATGCAAAGATTCTCCCTTATTTAGACTTTTGCATTATGCAAATATCTCATCCCGTAGCCATAAGTTAATAGTTAATTTCACGATTCATAAATCATGGCTGGGACAAATTTGTGCTCGTTGAATCAAGTGTACAATGTTTCCCTCATCCATGCTATATGAATCGTGGCAATATCTCTCTTCTTCAGACATTGTCGAGATATTTGCATATGCAACGATTCTCGCTTCGTTGGACTTTTGCATTATTCAAACTATGGCACCATCTAATGTTAGCTATGTTTATGTGTCATCCTTGTTGATATATATAGTACGGATCATAGCAATGAAGCATGCGGCAATTATGCTCAACCGTTGGGGGTGCCTAGATAATAAGTTCACAATACTCCTCACTAACAAGTTTGAGGTTAAGACGGTATGTTTTATGAAATTCATATGTGTGCAATATATGCATGTCCATAGAAGTATCAATGAACCATGGGCTTTGTTGTTTTGTTATGATTTTACTTAGTCAATCCCTTGTTCTTGGCGATGTGACTTCATGGACAATCTCCATGGAAGAATTGATGATGATCCTATGTCTGAGGTCACTTTGGTGTCACACGCTGAGTTCAACGGGAATTATATGGTTACATTTACCAACACATCGATCTGGACATCTTTCAGTGGACCTGGACAAACCTCTTGACTGAGCACGACATGCAATACGGTTACAAGATAAAAATCCTTCTCAGTCAACAAGGCACGATCTGCTTCCTGTACATGGCCCCTGATGATGATGTCCAGCAGTAAGTTAGCTACTACATATCTAGCTAGACTAGATTATATTTGATATTCCATGAAGTGTGCTACTTAACTTTCTATGCTAGGTATGATTTTATCGATGAAGCGTGCGGTCATTGTGCTCACCCAATATTGTGGTGTCAGGACAAGAAGTTCCCCACATAGCCCGTGCAGATTTTAATGTTAGGACGGTATGTTTTCTGAAATTCATATATGTGCAATCTAACTATATGTACAATAAAAACAAAAACTAATTGTTGTTTCTTCTAATTTAACATACTCAGTGCACTATGGTGCACGACGTGACTTCATGGACCATGTCTACAGAAGAATCAATGACTCCACAGTTCTTGAGGTCACTTTGGTATCGTAGGCTAAGCCTAACAAGGAATAGGTGGTTACAGTCACCAACGAGGAGATTTAGCATATTTCGGTGGGTTTGGTTGGACAAAATTGATCAATGAACACATATTTTTGCAACACGGTGACAAGTTAAAAAACCTTATCAATTATCATCGTGCCATTATCTACTTCATGTACCCCTTCCTCGAATCGTCTGACGAGAGCGAGTAAACTCTAGATAGCTAGCTACTATATCAAGTTGATTGGATTTAATAATGTGCTACTATCAAGTTGATTAACTTTAATAGTGTGCTATTATCTCTTCTGAATTACCCGTGGATGAGTTTTGTACTGTTTCTGAATATATAAAACATGTTGCTGCTAAATTATTACTAATTACGAAATAGCAGTAGCAATTTTTAAATTTTCAAAAACTTATCTGTGGTGTTTAAAAATGTGAAAACGTCACAAATGTGAATAATAGTGCTGGCGTTCATAACGCCGCCTGACATGGGCATACCCTGCAGGTACTCGTGATCAGTATATACGGTTCATCCCAGAAGAAGCCCACGGCTTTGCTAAGGCC
This sequence comes from Avena sativa, assembly GCA_916181665.1. Lineage (NCBI taxonomy): Eukaryota > Viridiplantae > Streptophyta > Magnoliopsida > Poales > Poaceae > Avena > Avena sativa. The sequence goes on along the minus strand of OV702289.1, from coordinate 129,934,219 downwards.
CAGTCGAATTTCGGATGGCCTAGGAGACTTCGACTCCTTCAAGGACATGACAAAGAACAAGATAGAAGTTTAAAGGAAAACCCTAATATGTAACTGACTCGGCCTGCTATCCCATGACCTAGCCTTTCTATATAAAGGCTGGGAGGGGGTAGCGAGGAGGATATTCGCAACCCTAGTTTCCACACCATCGCTAGATCGAATCTACGCACCCCTATAACTTTCGATTCCTCGATAATTCCAAGAGCACACAAGCAGGAGTAGGGTCCTCTACGAGGCCTGAACCTGTGTAAATCTCGTGTCACCTGATTGCTTGTTTCCTAGCTGATTGATGCCTCCAGCACTCCCTACCCTCGAACCTAAGTCCATCTGCGATGGGCATTGATGAGTTAACCCCTCGTCAATTGGCACCGTCTGTGGGAAACGGGAGTGTTGATGTTGCGGCTTCCTCGGCCCCATCAACCACGATCTACGACTCCACAGCAGTGGGGACTCGCCTCCTCTTAGGCGCCTTCGACTTCACCGTCCACATGCCAGCCACTCGCCCGGATTTCGAGTCCGTGGGCGACAGGATTAGCCTAGCAATCGGGAGCTTACGCTTCCAAGTTGGTCAGCTGGGCACACTTCGCCTCCCTGATCAGCCGACGGTTCCCGTGATTGTCCCTGCATCGTGGTTCCCTCCGCCGATTGGCACCCTGAGCAAACTCAACGCTTCAACATCAGTCGGAGATACGGATAGCAACAGCATTTGCGAGTCCGACTTGGGAGATCTGGCAACAGAAGACGAAGCCTACGGCTTTGGATCTGAAAGCTGCGGGAGCAACGGCTTCCCTAACCACTACATGTGTGCTGTCATCAACACGGGTGGCAGTGGCACTCAGGACAACACCAGTACTGGCGGTGGTAGCCTAGTCGCGAACGGTGGCCCCTCCAACAGCGCCCACACCAACAACGGACCAACAGGCTGGTCTCCTGGCGATGGACCCATCCCAGAAGATCAGCCGCACCTCTCCGCGAGTGAGCAAACTCGAGAGTGTGTATTCATCAAGCTCAACGACACTGAGTGCGCCTGCTGCAGGGAGGCCCTATGGAGCAACCCCATATCACCAAACTCATCACAAGACATGTTGATGGGTTATCACTAGCTCCTCAAGGAGGAATTCAAGCACCAACAACAAGTAATCGCCTAGCTCGGCGAGCGTAGAAGGGCGACGGACCCATCAAGCCTCCGACGAGCTGCGCTCTCTTCCATCGGAGGATCCTCTTCTAGAGACAATGATCAGGCAGCTGCCATGAGACTCTCTCGACTGGCTTACCTCACTGATAGGGAACGAGAAGAGGCCACTCGAGTCCTCGACTTCTCGTCCATGACGGTAGACACACAAGGCAATGTGCTCCAGAAAACGCCACAAGCAACGGTGACAGTAGCTACCATGCATGTACCTGCTCAATAACCATCCACCAGCTGGGGACCCGTGGTTCGCCATGCACCGATCTACGATCGATGGCCTGGGACTAGTCGAAGCTACGCTCACCAGGGATCCAGCGCCGGAGGGATAAGCTAGGCTCTAGCCAAGCGCTATTCTTCCTCTTCCTCCAGCGATGACGACCATGACTTGTCACGTAGAGGCCATTCACGACGACACGACCACAACTACGACGCGCGTGATGACATCACGCAGCGCAAGGTCGACAAGATGCATGCAAGATGTGCCCGCTCGACGGACTCAGAAGATGACGGGACGGAGCTCTGCGGCGCGAGCTACTTCCGCAGAGCCATATAGCAAAAGCGAATGCCGAAAGGGTTCAAACTCCCATTAGAGAATCCAAAATTCGACGGCCTCCAAGACCTAAAGATCTGGCTGGAGGATCATATCTCCTCGGTCAGGTTGCACGGCAGAACCACGAGAACGGCTATACAATGCCTCCAGCTACAGCTGCAAGGCGCCGCTCATGCATGGCTTAACAACCTCCCACGCGGGTCCATTCGCAGCTGGGATGACCTGGTCTACAACTTCGTGCAGAACTTCAAGGGCACTTACAAAAGGCCCGCATCAATCGAAGAATTAAGAGCCTCCTACCAAAGGACTGGCGAGTCATTGCGCTCATACATTCAGAGGTGGTCCATCATCAAAAACTCTGCAGAGAACATCTCCGAGGATCGCGCAATCGATGCATTTAATGGTGGCATACGCTGTAGAGATCTCAGGGAGGAGCTAGGCCAATCGAAGCCTAAAACAAAATCGACCACCTGATGGAGATCACGAATAGGTGGGCTGATGGAGAGGACTCGGTGAAAAACAACTGCTCCCACTCAGACGATGACGATGACCTTGGACGCAGACGCAATCGCCGAGGAAAATGCCGGATGCGCGGTTACGAGGACCGCGAGGAGGTCGACATGGTCGCGGCTGGCTACGCCGGCAGATATCGCAGTGGTTGATACCGTGATAGCGGGAAAACCACAAAAGTGTGGCAACACCGTACTCGCGATGAAGCACCTGGAACATCTATCCAGGACAAATTGTCCGGACCTTGCAACATACATTTCTACATCGACAAACACAATGCAAGAAAAAATCTTTCCACCTCCTGAAGGACTGCTGCGAGTTCCTCAAGCTCCACGAAGGCCTGTCCCAGATGAATCGCGACGCGATTAACCAAGGCTACGGAGTTGCCCCAGGTGCCGTGGCTCACAGAGCACCACCACCACCACCCGGGCCACCCCCACCTGTAGCCGCGCCAATACAGAACAATGAGGGCGCCCATCAAATCGGGTGCAAAAATCAATCACTCGCCAAGTCAACCTGGCGATCAAATCTCCACCCTCCACCACTGAGTACCTAAGTGGGTGTGAGTCCTGCATTACCGTCGACAAACGAGATCATCCATGTCAATTACCTCGCCCAGGTCACTCTCCTATGGTGCTCGAGGCACAAATTAGAGGCTTCGAGATGAGTCGCGTCTTCATGGACGGCGGCAGCGGCATCAATCTGATGTTCGCCAACACCTTACGGGCCATGTGAATCCCTTCCTCCTGCCTAGACGTCTCCGATACAATGTTCCATGGAATCGTCCCAGGGAAAGGCATATACCCCTTGTGTAAGATTAACTTGGATGTCATCTTCGGCACGCCAACCAATTTCAGGCGAGAACGCCTAGAATTCAAAGTCATCGATTGGCCCTCGCAGTACCACTGCATCCTCGGATGTGTCACGTTCGCAAGGTTCATGGCGGTGCCACATTACGCCTACCTGCAGATGAAAATGCCAGGACCAAACGGCGTAATCACCATCAGTAGAAACTTTGCCAAGTTAGACAGCTGCGATAGGGAATTCAATAGAATCTCCCAATCCTTCGGAATGCAGGAGGAACTCGCAAGGCTGAAGGAGTCGATAGTCAACAGTCTTCTACTCCTAATAAGCCGAACAGACCTGATCAATCCTTCGACTCATCGGTGCACACCAAGGAGGTCTAGGTCCACCCAACGGACCCAACCAAGATGACCCTCATTGCCAACAACTTGTGTTCCGCAAAGGAACTCGCTCTCGTCGAATTCCTCCGTGAGCGCTGGGAAATCTTCGCCTGGTGTCCAGCGGACATGCCAGGGGTTCCAAGGGAATTCTCCGAGCACTCACTCAACGTAAATCCTGAAGAATGACCAGTGAAGCAGACGATACATCGACTGTCAGAGCCAAGGGAAAAAGCGGTCTGGATGGAAGTCAATAGACTCCTCGATGCTAACTTCATACGAGAAATCAGGGAAAGCACCTGGGTAGCAAACCCTGTGCTTGTTTCTAAAAAGGGCATGGATATCATGCGGATGTGCGTGGACTTCACATCCTTGAACAAGCATTGCCCAAAGGATCACTTTCCCATTACCGTAGATCGACCAAAAAAATCGATTCAACCGTGGGGTGCGAGCGCCTCTATTTCCTCGACGCCTACTCAGGCTATCACCAGATTCGAATGAAGGAGGAGAATCGGGAGAAAATGGCCTTCATCACGCCGTTCGGCGTCTTCTGCTACACAACGATGCCCTTCGGGCTAAAGAACGCAGGGGCCACCTACCAGCGGTGTATGCAGGCCTGCCTCAAGAGCCAACTTGGCTGAAATATCCAAGTCTACATCGACAATGTCGTCATCAAAACTAAGGAGGAAGCCTTGTTACTCGACGATCTCCGTGAGACCTTCAATAATTTGGATCGCTATCAGATCATGCTAAATCCAAACAAATGCACCTTCGGTGTATCGTCTGGGCAACTGCTCGGGTACCTCATTTCCGCGAGGGGGATTGAAGCCAACCCGAAGAAAATAAAGGCCATACTGGCCATGGAGAAGCCAAAGAACCTCAAGGGCGTCCAACTGCTAGTTGCGCGACTCGCGGCTCTTAGTCGATTCATCAGTTGAATGAGCGAGAAGGCACTATCATTCTACCAGATCCTTAGCAAAGCTGAAAAGTTTGAGCAGACAAAAGAAGCACAAGAAGCATTCGAAGACCTCAAGCGTCTACTATCCACTTTGCCAGTGTTGGTAACACCTCAGGAAAAGGAGCTCCTACTGCTACTCCACCACCAACCAGGTGGTCAGTACCGTGCTTGTAGTAGAACGAGCTGAAGAAAATAAAGTTCACGGAGTACAATGCCGAGTCTACTACCTCAGCGAGGTGCTTACCCCAACAAAACAGCGGTACCCGCACTATCGAAAGCTGGCATACGGCGTCTTCATGGCAGCTCGGCGACTGCGCCACTACTTCTAGGAGCACCCCATCATTGTGGTGAACGACACCCCACTAGGGAACATCCTAAACAACCCCGATGCAACCGGACGGGTCGTGCTTTGGGGGATAGAACTGTCTCCATGAGACATCACATATGAGAAGCGAGACGCGATAAAGTCACAAGTGCTCCCGGACTTCCTCGTTCACTGGATGGAAAACCAGCTCCCTGACACACCTGACATGTCATGTCTATGGTGAATGCACTTCGACGGATCAAAATGTCGAGAAGGAGCTGGCGCCGATGTCATCTTGACATCACCACAAGGTGACAAGATGAGGTACGTTCTGCGAATGCAGTTCCATGCCTCCAACAACGAAGCTGAATATGAGGCCTTTCTCCATGGGATGTGGATGGCCAAAGCCTGTGGTGCAATGCGACTCGTCATCTATGGCGACTCCAAGCTGGTGGTGAACCAAACCATGAACCAGTGCGACGCGCTGAGCGACAATATGATCACCTACCGCAACCTCTATGACGCACTCGAATGAGACTTTGATGGCTGCGAAATACAGCACGTTGGCCGCGAAAGCAACGAAGAGGCGGATACACTCGCCAATATTGGCTCCACCTGTGCCCCAGTGCCACCTGTAGTGTTCCTCGAGCAGATCTGCGAAAGCTCCATCAAGCCAAAGGCTCTAGAGCGGCCAAAAAGCATGTCAAAGGATTCGGGGGCTACGCCACCCGATGAAACCCAGTCACTCGAAGATAAGGAGCAAGCGACAGGACTCAAAGGCCCCATGGAGCTCCTGATGATCGAGCCATCTTGGACACAACCATACCTCACATACCTGCTCAGCAAAAGGCTACCAGATGACCCAACAGATGTGTGGCATATAGCGCGACGATCCAAGGCTTTCGCCATCATCAACGGCGAACTATATAAGCGCAACATTACAGGGTTCCTTCAACGATGTGTCTCCAACAGAGACGGAAGAGCCATCCTCCTCGAGATACATGAAGGCACCTGCGGCCATCACGCTGGAAGTTGCGTCCTCATCGCCAAAGCTCTACGCGCTAGATTCTATGGCAATGTGTGACGCTAAGGACATCGTCCAGAGGTGTAATGGTTGCCAAAGGTTCGCTGACAAACCACATGCACCTAGCATAGAACTCAGGCTAATACCCGTGGCTTGGCCCTTCGTGCAATGGCGACTCGACATGGTGGGCAAGCTGCAAAAATCTTCACCTGGAGGGTACGTCTACCTCCTCGTCGTAGTCGACAAGTTCACCAAGGGGATTAACGCCATGCCGGTGACAAACCAATCAGGGGCCACCGCTGTCAAATTCTTTGAGTCCATCATCTTCCAATTCAGGGTGCCACACAGCATCATCACTAAATACAAAACAAACTTCACCTCGAATGAATTCCAGGATTTCTGTGAAAACCTAGGAATCGACATCAGCTATGCCTCGGTAGCACATCCTCAAACAAATGGTCAAGTCAAAAAGGCCAATGGCCTCGTCTGCAGTGGAATCAAGAAAAGGCTCCTCAGACCACTTGAAAGAGCTTCTGGGTGCTGACATGAGGAGCTACCGTCGGTACTGTGGAGCCTGCGCACAACTCCAAACCACGCCATAGGCTATAACTCCATCCTTCATGGTACGCGAAGATGAGGCAATGCTACCCGCAGAAGTACGCTACAAAGCCCCACAGGTCATAGCATACAACAAGGCGGAATCAACTACCGCACTCGAAGACTCTGTCGATCTCCTCGACAAAACATGCGAGATAGAAGCAGAACGATCTATGATCTACCAGTAGAACCTTTGCAACTACCACAACAGAAGGCTACGCCCAAGGTCCTTCGTCGAAGGAGACCACGTCCTGCGACTAAAGCAGCAAGGACACCTCAAGCTCGAGTCCCCCCTGGGAGGGACCTTATGTGATTACTGAAGTAATCCTAGGTGGCGCCTACCGCCTCAAATGTTGGGTCCGCAGCATAGAAAACAAAAAATTTCCTACGGCGTGAACTACACGCCAAGATCTATCTACTAGGTAAAAAGCAACGGGTGGACATACATCCAATGAGAACTTACCCTCGTAGACAACGAGCTTTGTTAACGAGTAGGAACTCGTGGTTGATGTAGTCGTACACTTGCCGATCTCAAGATCATGAGGAAGTCCGAGCGCCGCAACTCAGCAGCGCATCCGCACTCGCACACACGTTCAAGCCACCGGACAACCTCCACCTCCTCGCTCCAGCGATCCAGCGGAAGCAGCAACTCCTTCCAGACAAAATGCCACCGGGAACATGTATCTCGCTAATCCGAGACCATGGGGGAATAATTCTAGAGGAGGAGAGAGATCCTTCACAAGGAGGTGTGAGGATGAAGGGGGGAATGGGTGGCCTTTTATAGGAGGAGGGGGTGCCCCCTCTCTCCATGGCCGGCGCATGGGGGGGGTGACCCCTCACCTCCCCCATTCATGTGGTGGTAACCCCCCCACATTAAAATGCCTCTTCACATTCCCTTTTAAAGTCTCCACTTTAAATGCATTAAATTTCTCCAAATTTAATGCTCTCTCATCTAATAAAACTCTTTTTATTAAATTTATTCAGAATTTTGTTAATTACTTTAATTAACAAACATTCACATATAGCCCCTTGCAATATTTCAATATCACATGCAGAACCACCTTCTGCAATTTCACCCGAAACAATTTCCGGTTTCTATTGAAACAATTCCTGCGCTTTGCAATTCTTTCGTCTGAAAGATATGTGCTCCAAAATGGTGTCCGGTAACTCTTAAGTGTGCCACCCTACGGTTCGCGGATAATGCAGACATGATCGAGACCCTTCTCCGATCAATAATCAGCAGCGGGACCTGGAGATCCGTACTGACTCCTACACATTCAACGATGACTCCTGTGATCATGAGAACCTTTAACGCTTGTACCTAAATCCCTTTGTCTCTCGATACATTACATGTCCGAGATTCGATCATCGATATCTCCATACCTAGTTTGATCTTGTTACCGACATGCACTCTTTTCTTGTTCCCATGATATAACATTCTAGTGATCACATCACTTGCTTGCAAGCTATCCTATTGTGATATCACCGAGAGGGCCCAGACTATATCTATCTGTCATCTGGATTGACAAATTCCACTCTTGATCCATGAGCCTCAACATAACACCTTCGTAGTACTGAACCCATCTTTATAGTCACCCTGTTACGGTGTGACGTTTGATGTTATGAAGATACTCTTCCGGTGTCAGCAATTAACATGATCTCATGGTCTAAGGATAAAGATTACTTCGTATGATGTTATAGCAATATAAACATAATGACTTGATCGTAATGCTATACTTCAGATGAATGTTCATCACATCATTCCACCAATGGTGTGACCTTGTTATTAACAACATCCAATGTCCATGATCAGGAAACCTTGATCATCCTGTTAATCAACAAGCTAGTCTATAAGAGAGGCATGACTAGGAACCCTTTTTGTTTATTAAACACACATGTATTGATGTTTCTGAATCAATACATTTCTAGCATGTAAAATAAACATCTATCATGTATAAGGAATATATAATAACAACTTTATTATTGCCTCTCAGGGCATATTTCCTTCAGTCTCCCACTTGCACTAGAGACAATAATCTAGTTCACATAGTGATAAATCTAACACCCATGGAGTTCTGGTGTTGATCATGTTTTGCCCTAGGGAGAACTTTAGTCAACGGATCTTCTACATTTAGGTTTGTGTGTACTTTACAAATCTTTATATCTCCATCCTTGACATGCTCGCGGATGGAGTGAAACCGGTGCTTAATATGCTTGGAATTCTTGTGAGACCTTGGTTCCTTTGCGTTGGCTATGGCTCCATTGTTGTCACAATAGATCACCATCAGGTCCAACACACTGGGAACCACACCTAGTTCCGTAATGAACTCTTTCATCCAAACTGCTTCCTGTGCCGCTTCTAAAGCAGCAACATATTCCGCCTCCGTTGTTGATCCAGCCACCACAGGTTGTTTGGAACTCCTCCAACTAATTGCTGCTCCTTTCAAGAGAAATACGTATCTGGATTGAGACTTAGAGTCATCCGGATCGGTGTCAAAGCTAGCATCGACATAACACTTAGCGACTAGCTCTTCTTCACCTCCGTATATAAGAAACATATCCTTAGTTCTTCTTAAGTACTTGAGGATGTTCTTTACCGCTATCCAGTGTTCCAAACTCTGCGATAGCCCAATTAGGCGCCTTGATCTATATCTATAGATCTTAATGCCTAATATATATGATGCTTCACCAAGGTCTTTCATCGAAAATTTGCTGTTTAGATAACTTTTAACACTGTTTAAAAGATCTATATCATTTCCAATCAATAATATGTCATCCACATATAATATCAGAAATGCCACATTGCTCCCACTCACTTTCTTGTAAATACAAGCCTCTCCATAAGTTTGGACAAATCCAAACTCTTTGATCACCTCATCAAAGCGGAGATTCCAACTTTATGATGCTTGCTTCAGTCCATAGATGGATCGCTGAAGTTTGCACACCTTATTAGCATCCTTAGGATCGACAAAACCCTTAGATTGTATCATATACAACTCTTCTTCAATCTTACCATTGAGGAACGCAGTTTTGAAATCCATCTGCCATATTTCATAATCGAAATATGCAGCAATTGCTAACATAATCCTAACTGACTTAAGCATCGCTACGGGAGAGAATGTCTCATCGTAGTCAACTCCTTGAATTTGTCGAAACCCCTTTGCGACAAGTCGATCCTTATACATGGTCACATTACCATCAGCATCAGTTTTCCTTTTGAAAATCCATTTATTCTCCATTGCCTTTCGGTCGTGAGGTAAGTCCACCAAGTTCCAAACTTGGTTCTCGTACATGGATTCCATCTCGGATTTCATGGCTTCTAGCCATTTGTTGGAATCCGGGCTCATCATCGCTTCTTCATACGTCGCAGGGTCATCCATTTCATCAACCATGAAATTGACAACAGGATTGCCGTACAGTTCAGGAGCTGCACGTGTCCTGCTTGACCTGCGAGGTTCGGTAGTGTCCTCTTTCGGAGTTTCATGATCATTATCATTAGCTCTCTCTTCATCAGGTGAAGTCAACTCCGAAACAACTTCCGGTGCTGCGCCACTCGCCATTCCATGAAGAGAAGGTTCAATAACCTCTTCGAGTTCTACCTTCCGACTACTCACACCTTTCGCGAGAAACTCCTTCTCAAGAAAGGATCCATTCTTGGCAACAAAAACCTTGCCCTCGGATCTGTGATAGAAGGTATACCCAATTGTTTCCTTAGGGTATCCTATGAAGACGCATTTCTGCTTTGGGTTCGAGTTTATATGGTTGAAGTTTCTTCACATAAACATCGCATCCCCAAACCTTAAGAAATGACAGCTTAGGTTTGTTTCCAAACCATAATTCATACGGTGTCGTTTCAACGGATTTAGATGGTGCCCGATTTAAAGTGAATGCAGCTATTTCCAGTGCATAACCCCAAAATGACAGAGGTAAGTCAGTCAGAGACATCATAGATCGAACCATATCCAATAAGGTATGATTACGACGCTCCGACACACCATTATGTTGTGGTGTTCCGGCAGGCGTGAGTTGTGAAACTATTCCACACTCTTTCATGTGTGTGCTAAACTCGTAACTTAGATACTCTCCTCCACGGTCAGACCGTAGAAATTTGATCTTTCTATTATGATGATTTTCCACTTCATTCTGAAATTCCTTGAACTTTTCAAAAGTTTCAGACTTGTGTTTCATCAAATAGATATACCCATATCTACTCAAATCATCCGTGAAAGTAACAAAATAACGATATCCACCTCGCGCCGACACACTCATTGGTCCACACACATCAGTATGTATGATTTCCAATAGATCTGTCGCCCATTCCATTGAACCGGAAAACAGCGTTCTAGTCATCTTACCCATAAGGCATGGCTCACATGTATCAAATGATTCAAAATCAAGTGATTCCAAAAGTCCATCAGAATGGAGTTTCTTCATGTGTTTAACGCCAATATGACCTAGACGGCAGTGCCACATATATGTAGACATATCATCATCAAGTTTAATCTTTTTAGCATTAACATTATGAATGTGCGTAATATTACTATCGAGATCCAATAGAAATAAACCATTCAACATAGGTGCATGACCATAAAAGATATCATTCTTATAAATCGAACAACCATTGTTTTCAGATTTAAAGGAATGACCACTTTGCATCAAACACGATCCAGATACAATATTCATGCTCAGTGCAGGCACCAAATAACAATTATTTAGGTTTATAACTAATCCCGATGGCAAATGGAGAGGTAGAGTCCCGATGGCGATCACATCAACTCTTGATCCATTGCCGACCCGCATCCTGACCTCATCCCTTGCTAGTTGTCCCTTGTTCCGTAGCCCCTGAACCGAGTTATATATATTAGTGACCGATCCGATATCAAATACCCAGGTGCTACTGCGAGTACTAGTCAAGTACACAACAATAACATGTATATCACATATACCTTTGTTTGCCTTGCTGGACTTCTTGTCCGCCAAATACTTGGGGCAGTTGTGCTTCCAATGGCCAGTCCCCTTGCAATAGTAGCACTCGGTGTCAGACTTAGGGCCGGCCCGAGGTTTCCTTTCAGGCGTGGCAACAGACTTGCCACCCTTCTTTCCCTTGTGCTTGCCTTTCTTATCCTTCTTGAAACCGGTGGTCCTATTGATCATCAACACTTGATTTTCTTTCCTAATCTCCACTTCTGCAGTCTTAAGCATTGACAGAAGCTCGGGAAGAGACTTCTTCATGCCCTGCATATTATAGTTCATCAAGAAGCTCTTGTAGCTAGGTGGCAGAGATTGGAGAACACGATGTATGCCTAAGTCAATGGGAATCGTTATTCCCAAGGATACAAGCTTATCGGTGTACCCAGACATTTTGAGTATGTGCTCACCAACAGAGCTGTTTTCCTCCATCATGCAGCTAAAGAACTTTTTTGTAGCATTATAACTCTCTATGGCAGCATGGGTATCGAAAATCATTTTCAATTCTCCCATGGTATAAAATGCATTACCATTTTCGAAACGCTTTCGAAGTTCTGGCTCTAGCCCATACAGTATGCCGCAATGAACTAAGTTGTGGTCCTCCTGACGAGTCACATAGACATTCTTTTCCTCGTCAGGAGCATCAGGAGCTGGTGGGGGGCCTAGCGGCGCATCTAGCACATATTGCTTTTGTGCAGCATTGAGGAGAATCCTCAAATTCATAGCCCAGTTGGTGAAGTTGCTACCATTCACAGCAAGTTTCTCTTTCTCCATGAACACATTGAAATTAAAAGCAGGTGGTGCCATCTACAACAGAATTTGTAAAGATTATTTAGACTAAGTTTATGATAGAATGAGTTCAACTAAACCAAATTACTAATGAACTCCCACTCAAAAACGACATCCCTCGTGTCCTTTTGGTGATTACATGAACCAAATCCACTATATCAAGTCCGATCATCACGTGAGTTGATATAGCTTCAAAGGAGAGCATCTATATGGGCATCATATCAACCATATGACTCATGCTTAATCTTTCGGTCCGTGTTCCGAGGCCATGTCTGTACATGCTAGGCTCGCCAAGTAAGAACCTTAGTATTCGCGTGTGTAAAACTGTCTTACACCCGTTCCTATGAAAGCGTAGATTCGAGTACACCCGATCATCACGTGATGTCTCGAAACACGATCCATAGAACGGTGCATACTCAAGGAAGAACAAATTTTTATCTTGATATCTAAATGAGGGATCATCTTATAATGCTACCAAACGCGCCAAACTAGCAGTATAAGATGCTAACATCTAATGTGTAAAGTGAGATGATATGGTCCATGCATTTGATCTCTATCACTTGCATCATGGTATGATCTCTATCATTCCTTTGTGTGTAAGGCCAAGGTCTATGGAACTTACACGTTGACTGTCGATCACTTGCATCACTTGCATATAACAAGGCGGAATCAACTACCGCACTCGAAGACTCTGTCGATCTCCTCGACAAAGCACGCGAGATAGAAGCAGAACGATCTATGATCTACCAGTAGAACCTTTGCAACTACCACAACAGAAGGCTACGCCCAAGGTCCTTCGTCGAAGGAGACCACGTCCTGCGACTAAAGCAGCAAGGAAACCTCAAGCTCGAGTCCCCCCTGGGAGGGACCTTATGTGATTACCAAAGTAATCCCAGGTGGTGCCTACCGCCTCAAATGTTGGGTCCGCAGCATAGAAAACAAAAAATTTCCTACGGTGTGAACTACACGCCAAGATCTATCTACTAGGTACAAAGCAACGGGTGGACATACATCCAATGAGAACTTACCCTCGTAGACAACGAGCTTTGTTAACGAGTAGGAACTCGTGGTTGATGTAGTCGTACACTTGCCGATCTCAAGATCGTGAGGAAGTTCGAGCGCCGCAACTCAGCAGCGCATCCGCACTCGCACACACGTTCAAGCCACCGGACAACCTCCACCTCCTCGCTCCAGCGATCCAGCGGAAGCAGCAACTCCTTCCAGACGAAATGCCACCGGGAACATGTATCTCGCTAATCCGAGACCATGGGGGAATAATTCTAGAGGGGGAGAGAGATCCTTCACAAGGAGGTGTGAGGATGAAGGAGGGAATGGGTGGCCTTTTATAGGAGGAGGGGGGTGCCCCCTCTCTCCATGGCCGGCGCATGGGGGTGACCCCTCACCTCCCCTATTCATGTGGTGGTAACCCCCCCACATTAAAATGCCTCTTCACATTCCCTTTTAAAGTCTCCACTTTAAATGCATTAAATTTCTCCAAATTTAATGCTCTCTCATCTAATAAAACTCTTTTTATTAAATTTATTCAGAATTTTGTTAATTACTTTAATTAACAAACATTCACATATAGCCCCTTGAAATATTTCAATATCACATGCAGAACCACCTTCTGCAATTTCACTTAAGTGCTCCAAAATGGTGTCCAATAACTCTTAAGTGTGCCACCCTACGGTTCGCGAATAATGCAGACATGATCGAGACCCTTCTCCGATCAATAATCAGCAGCGGGACCTGGAGATCCGTACTGACTCCTACACATTCAACGATGACTCTTGTGATCGTGAGAACCTTTAACGCTTGTAACTAAATCCCTTTGTCTCTCGATACATTACATGTCCGAGATTCGATCATCGGTATCTCCATACCTAGTTTGATCTCGTTACAGACATGCACTCTTTTCTTGTTCCCGTGATATAACATTCTAGTGATCACATCACTTGCTTGCAAGCTATCCTAATGTGATATCACCGAGAGGGCCCAGAGTATATCTATCCATCATCTGGATTGACAAATTCCACTCTTGATCCATGAGCCTCAACATAACACCTTCGTAGTACTGAACCCATCTTTATAGTCACCCTGTTACGGTGTGACGTTTGATGTTATCAAGATACTCTTCCGGTGTCAGCAATTAACATGATCTCATGGTCTAAGGCTAAAGATTACTTCGTATGATGTTATAGCAATATAAACATAATGACTTGATCGTAATGCTATACTTCGGATGAATGTTCATCACATCATTCCACCAATGGTGTGACCTTGTTATTAACAACATCCAATGTCCATGATCAGGAAACCTTGATCATCATATTAATCAACAAGCTAGTCTATAAGAGAGGCATGACTAGGAACCCTTTTTGTTTATTAAACACACATGTATTGATGTTTCCGAATCAATACATTTCTAGCATGTAAAATAAACATCTATCATGTATAAGGAATATATAATAACAACTTTATTATTGCCTCTCAGGACATATTTCCTTCATTAAAGACGTAGAAAGTGGAGTCGCATACTCTAACCCCTAGAACGTCGCGCAGCTGCATCGTTTCTACCCTTAGAAGTTTTTTTTACAAATATGGCTATTCAGCCATGCTACTTAGCCACACATTGTACATCCTGATATTCCACGAATAAATAAAGCTAAGTGCCTCAAACCTTGTGCCTCTATTTTATTGCTATTACATCACTCGGGGGGTATGCCACCCTTTCTACCTCGTTCCATGAGTAGTGAAGTAACCTAAATAGCTGACATACTGCTAATCGTACCCTTGTAAACCCAACTCAGTTGCAACGCACCTGATAGCTTGGCAAGGTGCTGAGATAAGTATGTGTCAAGCTAACGAAAAGGCACTACAGAGTACAAGCTACTCGAAAAATACAAAAGCTAGCAAGCTTTACATAAAAATGGGTAACAAAACACCCAATTCACTTATACGAACTTTACAACGCCTATACATCTCTGTGCAGGTCCATAACTAACCTACTGGCGTAAATGGAGAATATTGGTATGCTCCTCGAACATCTCGACGATGTCTTTGGCTGGCTAATCAACCGCCCGGTAATGGGGCACCATATTCCACGCCATCCCCTCCGGTGGAGGTGGCGGTCCTGCGACAACAGAAGCTAAGTCAAAATCAGGATGATGCAAGCGCACAAGTGCCAGGGAAGCCTTGGCATCCACAACCAACTACTGATGCACGCACTCGCCAACCGCGCCAGCATCCTGGAACTTCCTCAGCAAAGCTAGCAAGCTTGATGGCACAACATCCAAGGAGAACATCACCCGGAAAACATGCTTGAGGCACGACTGCGCCTTCTTCAAATAAAGAAGCACCTGCGACGCATGGTCCTGCAGCGTCGCCAACACGACTGCGCGATCAGGATCAACCCAAAAATACCCGCTATCTTCCAGCTTCTCATGGGTCAAGCAATTTAGCTGAATGGTGACTTGGTCTCTCTCTTCCTGCGGAAGGCGAGTGCTAAGAACTGCAAAGAGCAGTAAAAAGCATAAAGACAAAGCATCGCCACGAGTGGCTAGGAAAGGAGAAGAATCTAGGGAACTCACAATTAAATTGCTCAGTCAGTTGAGCCACATTGCCCATAAGATACTTCTCGCGCACACTAGCTTTTTCGGCCTTCGACTTCGACATGTCCGTGCTACCACGAATCATGGGCATCTGTCGCTCCAAATGTTTTATGCGGTCACGCAATCGAGATAGAAGTGACAGTTCCTCCACCTTTGAACGTGGTTGTTCCACAGGTTCATCAGTGGGAGGAGAGTTTGACGGATCACTCGAAGGACCCTATTCCAAGAAGAGGAATAGGCGGATAAGACCAACCATTCAAAACACCAACAATAATAAAAGTATCTAGTTTAGCAAGTTTCAAAGGCGAGCCCCCCACAAGCACAATGAAGGTCAAAGAAGTCTGGAGAAGCTCGAATATTACAAAAGGATAATAAAAGATAGCCTACAGCTACACATTGGCACTCGGGGGCTTCCTCGAGTCTGTGGCAGCTGACGATGTTGCGTCATTTTCGGTTGCCGCCTCTGCAGATGCAGCTTTTGCTGTCTTCGCCCACCTCATCTCCGCCGAGTACTTTGCGAGTGTCTCATTGAGCCAAGGCCCATATTTATGACAACAAGTGGCAAAGGGAGCAAACACTACTTGCTGGCCATCCGCAGTAATCGGCATCACCGTGGAGCCGTGCTCGGATTCAAATCGATGCCATGGGCTTGCGCCATTGCGAGTCCCATGGTAGCTCCGAAACCCCTCTGAGCATTCTTGAAATCCATGGGAACGCCTTCGGCGAAGGACTCCATCAAACCATCAAGATCTTCGATAAGCTCGGCCTTGGGGAACTTCTCCTCTCGAAGATGCCCAAGTGTACCCTTGGCCTTCTGAAGGGAATCCTTGACGGCGACACTGTGGTCTTCCGTCTAATTCTCCGGAAACGATTAGTTGAAATCCCCTAATAGTTTCTGCAAGACCAACATACTTTCCTGGAGAACCGGTAAAAACTTCTGCACAACAGCCACAGCACCAGCCAAAGTGTCGTGGCGAGCCAAAGCTTGAGAATTAAAGCTCACACCAGCAGCATCTGCAGAAGACATAGATGAGCATAGCTAGAGCAATGGAAAATATAGAGCAAAATAGCGACGCATCATCATACCGATAGTGCCTCAGCAACAGAGAGAAGCTGACCCGCGAACACCTTCTCCCTGTTAGCTCCAACGGACAGCAGGTCCTCCTCGCATTTCTTCGACTCCTAGGCAGAGCGTTCCAAGGCTTTGAGTGCCTCATCGCGCTTTTTATCCGCTACGGCAAGACCCTTCTAGAGGGAATTGACGCGACGGAGGAGCTCATTGTGCTCACCTGCAAAGGATAATGAAAAAACTCAAGCTCGATGGATTTTTGTACAAATAGTATAGAGAAAAGAGCGCAAGTTCACCTTTGAACGTGTGATGTTGGGTCTCCAGCGAGGCATGCTGACGGCCCAAGAATATAATATGCTCGGTGAGGCGAGTGGATTCCTTTAGGACAGGCTGCAAAAAAGAGAAGCATTAGCATCAACACTAATTTCGACTGAAAGAGCCACAAAAACTTACATGCTCCTCCAGGGAGTCCGAAGTTTCCTTCTGCATAGACGTCTGGGCAACCATATGATGCCCCCGTGTGGGGGGAACTCGAAGAATTGGCACCGGAGGTGCCCACCACCTAGGGAGAGGGAGACCGCTCCACTATGTCCTTATCTTTGGAGTATGCGACTCCAGTATCCTTCACAAAGCGACAATCATGGGACGATGACGATGCAGTTTTGCTACAAAACATACAAAGCGACTTCAGAGGAAAAGATTTTGGACATAAAGAAAAACCAGCAGGAGTACAAAGCTTACCCGTCAAAGTCGTCAAGGTCGAAAGAGTTCTCAAACGCCTCCTTCAGCGTCCTCAGCTTCTTCTGTGAAGGAGGGGCCATGGCGCACATAGGCACCACAGGAATCAGATCCTCTACCTCAGTCGTGGGACCTTCCGGTATGGACGACAACGAAGCATCCGAGTCCTTGCTTCACGAATGCTTGTGAGATGCATTCTCGCTGGACTCGATGGATTCCTGCTCCTCAGAAGTAGAACCCGACTCGTCCTCCTCCTCCGGCTCACGAGGGATTACTCACTCCGATTGAGGAGGGAAAACAATAGCAACCTTCCAGTCCTGGCACAAGAGGCAGCATCAGTACAAAAACTTGGCAGGCAATCAAAAAACAAAAGAGATAACGAAAGAGCGCTACCTCCAGCGGAGGATGACTCGCGCTGAACGGAGGCATGACTGAGTCACCAGGGAGTTTATCCTTGGCTATCCACTTAGTCATCATCCGAAACCTCATGTCTACTTCAAAAGAAGAAATATTCTCTGAGGAGATGCGGGTGGCATCTTCAACATCGGTACAGCAGCACATCGGATGTGCCCTAGCTTGCAATGGCTGCACACGATGATGCATCCAGGTGCGAATGAGGTCTG
This sequence comes from Avena sativa, assembly GCA_916181665.1. NCBI lineage: Eukaryota > Viridiplantae > Streptophyta > Magnoliopsida > Poales > Poaceae > Avena > Avena sativa. The sequence goes on along the minus strand of OV702289.1, from coordinate 129,916,069 downwards.
CACCGCCAACTTCTTTCCCTCGGATGAGTTGGAGATCGTAGCCTCGCTGGTACGGAACCTCAGTTTCTTCGGCTTCGCCGGGCATCACCGTGTTCTTCCACGACCTCCTCCTCTTGTACTCTTCCTTGGGATTAAAAGTTGTGAGTCCGAAGAGTTCACCGTTAGCCTTCCGGTCGCGGATGTAGAACCACTTCCCCCTCCATCCTTAGACAGATGTAGTGAGGTTGAGGGTGAAATATTGGGCATTGGAGTCCACATGGATCCCGTAGCCTCTTATGTCGTAGACTACCGAACCACAACCCGACTGACGCTTCAATTTGAAGAGTTTTTTGAAAAGACCAAAGTGTGGCTCGATTACGAGCTAGCACTCAAAAAGAGTAATATAGCAGGCGATGTGGAGAATGGAATTTGGAGTCAGCTGATGGAGCTGAAGCCCATAGAAGCAAAGTAACCCTCGCACAAACTTGAATGATGAATGGCCTCGAATGATGAATGCAAAGTGTGGCCTCGAATGATGAATGCAAGAAACATCACCCGAAATCCGACAGGGGGATCGGGGATTACCTCGTCGCCGGGCATTCAGTAGTCCGCTTCAGCGGCCGGAAGAGCACCATCCTGGCGCTAGTAGATGAGTTCTGACTCCTTAATGGTGGACCGCCTCCACGACCCATTGGTGACGCGCATGCCCAAACCCTTCTTCTTGGCAGCTGTAGCAGCAGTACTAGTGCCCGTAGCAGCGGCGACCTTCTTCTTGGCCGCAACAGTGGCGGCCGCAGATCCAGCAGCGGAAGTGCCCTTCTTTTCCCCATCTTCCGCTTGTGGTGGGAGCACATGAAGTAGCTCGGGAAAGTCTTGAGGTCGTCCAGCGCAGCAATGGATACGCGAGTAGCAGAGCAGCAGTAGGCAACAATGGAGGCAGCACGCAAGGAAGAAGATGGGTTGTGGGGAAATTACCGCACCGAGATCCCTACTTAACCGCACCACAGATGCAATCCAATGGACAGAAGCACACCAGCCAGACACGTGGCTCAAATCAAGGTAGACGCGTGTCAATGCAAACAGTGAACCGTCCTGCTCCACTCCTCCCATTACGCGCAAGAATCGAGGATACGTAGTTAAAATTGAAGATTACGCAAGCCTGGTCAAATCCATGTTAGAAATGGGGCCCCACTTTCGTCATGTCCCGTCAACACCGCTCACGCGGTCAATCGAGGTCATTGATGACCCACAAGTATAGGGGGTGTATCGCAGTATTTTTGATAAGTAAGAGTGTCGAACCCAATGAGGAGCAGAAGGTGCTGGCTAGTGGTATGGATCAGGAATTCTCTGGAAATACTTAGCAAACGGATTTTTAGGGGTTTTTGATAAAGCAAGTAAACAAAGTACGAGTAAATAAAAGACAATAGGAATAAATGCAGCAAGTGGCCCAAACCTGTATGCAGCAAAGGACAAGCCGGCTGTATTACTTAAGATGACCAAACGTTCTCGAGGACACATGGGAAGACCGTCAAGTGCTTTCGCTTCATATAGTTGATTAATCTTCTTTAGCTTGCTAAGTGTTGTGTGGGTGAACCTGTGATAATGTACCGACCTTCCTAGGACTAATACATACTTGTGATTATACCCCTTGCAAACATCCGTAAGTACAAGAAAGTAACTAAGGTAGAAACCTAACCACAGCTTTAAACTCTAAGACCCTTACGTCTAATGGTTTCCTAACGGGGGTTCAGGTTTCTGTCACTCCGGCAACCCCTACGATTAGTAGCCAAATACACAATGCATTCCCCTAGGACCATATAGGTGAAGTGTCATGTAGTCGACATTCACATGACACCACTAGAAGAAGTACACCACAACTTAAATATCAAACTATTGAATCTTTCTTAACCCAACTCCACTACTAACAACATGACTTCTCCCATGTCCTCAAGAACAAAACGAACTACTCACAAGACATCATATGGATCATGATCAGAGATGGAATAATGATGTATAACAATCTGAACATAAACAATAATTCAATGGTTCACTCAATAGCATCAACTACAAAGAGTAATCAACACCGGGAAAGTTTCCCCTATGAACTATGCAAGATTCAACGCAATTGTTACAACAATATGGAGATGGTGATGAGGGTGCTGATGGTGATGATGGTGGTGATGATGATGATGATTATCCCGATGAAGTCTAGCTTGATGGTGGTGTTGATGGTGACGATCTCCCCTCTTCGGGAAGGAATTCCCCTGGCAGAAATCTGTCTACCGGAGAGATCTTTCTCTCTCGGTGTTTTCCGCCCTGTAGAGGCGGCGGAATCTTTCTGTGGTCGCTCCCCGAGTCTTAGGGTTTCGGGAGGATAATATATGCCAGAGGGGAGTGCTAGGGGTAGACCAGGGTGGCCACACCACCTGGTGGCGTGGCCTAGGCTTTCCCGCGCCAGGGGGTGGTGTGGGCCCCCTGTGGCCCATCTCCAGCCCCCCTTCTGGCTTCCTTCGTCTTCTGGAAAAATAGAATTTTCCGTATATTTTCCCGGATTTTCTGATCTTAGCAAATTTTGCCTCCAAACAGCACCTTTTCCATCAAAATCTTGACTGTAGCGGTCCATGCTCCAAAAGTCATCAACCATGCAAAAACAGATGAAATAACGTAAGTATCACCTCTCAATACGAAATATATCAATGAATAACAGTGAATTATGACATAGAATAGTGATGCAAAATGGACGTATCAACTCCCCCCAAGCTTAGACTTCGCTTGTCCCCAAGTGAAACTGAGCTCAATAAACATGGCCTCAGGTTTATGGAGTGAAGAGTCGATAAAAGAGTACGGACAAGAAGCATCACATTCATCAATACATAGATCATAATAGAAGACAACTCACTATTATATAACTCAACTTGCAATGAGTAAAGGAAACACAATAAAGATACAGAAAGTAAATCATAATTGGTAATGGCAAACTTAGCTCTTGGTCGAAGAATAGTTGATAATTTGTTGGAGTTCACAAATAACTGGTTTTCAATGATAGCTTTCAAAGCAGTAAACATCAAGATAAGAGCAATGTGCAAAACAAGGAACATAAGAAACATGATTTGAATAAATCATCATATGAATGAATGAAACACAACAACTCAAAATACTTGCTGAGATAGAAGGGAATAGGTTTACTGACTCAACTTAAAAGTAAAAGAAAGGCCCTTCGCAGAGGGAAGCAGGGATCGTAAGTCTCATAAAGAGCTCCCAAAAATTATGATACTTACTAGCTTTCAGCTCTCATTGCCCCTATCATAGGCATCTTTAGGTGATTAAGGTTAAAGTGACACAACTAAGAGGATATGCTTGACAAGTTATAAATTGAAGTCCCATGCCCCTTACTTATGAGTACCGAACCTCATGCTACTCAACTTCAGTCACGAGTAAGCTCTTGTCATTGTAAATACACGTGTATCATTGAGAACCGCCAACGGGTACCCCTTGCACATGACACAGGAGCTATCCCATAATCAAAATGACAAGGCAAGCAGACAGTGAGCATCTCAGCGATCTTTTTATTTTCTATTTGCATAGGTTTTTATTGAGGATGCTTCATAGAATGCTCACTATAGTTATGCTGCAAGTTTCCACCATGATTAGGCAAGGCTTAGGCTAGCGGCCCAGGCGTTTCTCTAACACACATATAAACTCCATGATCTTGCAAGTTCCACTTTTATTTCACATCGCCGGGATCCATAAGCAAAAGAACATGATATAAACTAGGTACATGTACCAATGAAGTGTTGAAAGCGGTCCCCATGATACATGGTTCTGCTAACTTCAACTCATAAAGCGCAAGCATATACGCAACAAAGAAGGACCCAATGGTTCATGTTATTAAATGCAAGAAAAGTAAAGTGTGCCATCAAGTTCGTGAGTGCTTTAATCACTAATTTCCACATAACAAGTTTAATTTGGGAGGTAGATAAAACAAGAATTTACTTGGAATAGCAATAATGCTAATAGGTAGGTATGGTGGACACAAATGGCATGGGTTTTGGTTTAAAGGAGGTGGATGCACGAGAAGAATTCCCTCTCAGTACAGGTTTTTGGCTAGCAAGGTTGGGTAGCAAGTACAAGAGTTGAAGGAAACAAACAAACATACAAGTGATAAAAACAAACATGCATTATTCCTTGGAAGCACAAAAGATCTTAACTAGAGAGTACTAGACTTATGAGCAAATCAAGAAAGAAAGATGATGAAATTATTTTTCTTTAGAGTACTTTTATCTTTTATTTCAACTCTCAAAAATAGTGTGCTACTGACTGAGCCAGGTTTGCCAAAACCAACTAAATTAACTCAATGATCCCAAAGTGATACCAATACTAACAACAAGATCAATCATATAACCACGGATTGAAAACTGATATAAGCTATGCAAAAGAGTAAATGATAGAACTTCTCATTAATATTCTATAACGACAACTCACACCAAGGGATACATATCTAACGAGAGAGGGGACACTTCCATAATGCAAACCATCCTACACAATAACTTCTCTATTCATGATATGACTCTACTAATAAGGTAAAAAGATAGAAGATAGTGATATGATACCGCGGCACTCCCCCAAGCTTGGAACAAACCAAGGGGATGCCAAACCTAATGACGAATTACTCCTTCGGTGGTGGTGGTATCCTCTTATCTTCGTCTGACTTCCAGGGTAAAGGCTTCCCATCAACAAAGGACATCGTGGTTTCCAGCATCCTGAAACTTGCAGCAGCACTTATGCGTTTAAACCTAACCTCATACTCACAAATTTTGATTTTGAATGTCATAAAACTGTGCTTGCAGCTCGTTGGTTGTTTGGCGGAGTGAGAGGACTTCATCCTTGAGTTCGGTAGTCTCCTTTTGGTGCTCGGCGATGAGTTCGGAACAAATCTTATGGATGATATCCACTTCGTGTTCCGCCATCTTCTTGTACATAAAGACTTCTTGCTCCAGTGCTTCCATCCTGTCCTCCACACTTCCTTCACCTTTAGGGCCTCGAACTTATTTTATTCGGAGCTCCCCATCTTCAAGCAACAACTCCTTGGGATGAATCTTCAACTCTCTCATGTATGGGTTGATGATATCTTCTAAGGAATCTCCCCTGGCTGATCCAGTGGAAGACATTGTGGCTCCAAATCTAGGACTCTACCTGGCAAAAACAGATCGAAACAAAAACACGACGAAAACACGATATACGAACCTCGGAAGATCCAGGGGGTTATATATTACGAAGTTTCATATCAAAAGGAAGGTACAGGGAGAAAACGAGTCAGAGGCGGAGTCCGGGGTGGACTCTCCACCTGGTGGCATGGCCTGGGGACGGCCCTGGCTCCTCTTCTGTGCCTCTCTCGCTTCGTAGCTTCCTTTATTGACTGAAAACTGCAAAAATATAGTTGGATAGTATTTTCGTGGAACTTTCCTTACCAGAACTATTACCTATTTGAAAACGGACTCTGCAGGTCTCTGAATTTGGTCTTTGATAAATTTTTCTAGAGTTATAACTTGAAAGGAATCAACATCTTCATTATAAGAATCCCCAGCAATATAGTGTTTGAGTCGTTGCCCATTCAATAGTTGTGTAGTATTATCTTTTAAAGAAGAAATTTGTATTGCTCCTAAACGGTATACTTCTTCAATAATGAAAGGTCCTTCCCATTTTGACAGTAGCTTTCCTGCAAAAAATCTGAGACGAGACCTATACAATAGAACTTTCTCACCCACATGAAATTCTCACTTAAGTATTCGCTTGGCATGCCATCTTTTAACTTTTTCCTTGAAGAGACTAGCATTTTCATAGGCTTCACTCCTCCATTCATCTAAAGAACTTAAGTCAAATAATCTTTTATCACCAGCGAGCTTATAATCTCTATTTAGTTCTTTAACTGCCTAGTAAGCTTTGTGTTCTAATTCTAAAGGTAGGTGACAAGCTTTCCCATAAACCGTTTTATAAGGAGACATCCCCATGGGATTTTTGTAGGCAATTCTATAAGCCCATAAACCATCATTCAACTTTTTAGCCCAGTTTTTTCTAGATCTATTAACAGTCTTTTGCAAGATGGATTTAATTTCTCTATTTGATAACTCTACTTGCCCGCTAGTTTGGGGATGATAGGCTGAAGCAATTCTATGATTAACATCGTATTTAGCAAGGGTCTTTCTAAAACCACCATGAATGAAATGAGAACCCCCATTAGTCATGAGATACCTAGGCACTCCAAACCTAGGGAAGATAACATCCTTAAGCATTTTTAGAGAAGTTTCCCCGTCAGCACTCTTCATAGGAATGGCTTCTACCCACTTAGTAACATAATCAACGGCAACAAGAATATGAGTATAACCTTTCGAGGGAGGGAAAGAACCCATAAAGTCAAATCCCCAGCAATCAAAGGGTTCAATAACTAGAGAGTAGTTCATAGGCATTTCATTGCGTCTAGAAATATTACCAACACATTGACATTCATCACAAGATAAAACAAATTTTCTTGCATCTTTAAAAAGGGTAGGATAGTAGAAACCTGATTGTAGCACCTTTTATGTAGTTCTATCTCCTGCATGATGTCCTCCATAAGCACTACCATGACATTTACGCAATATCTCCTTTTGTTCATATTCTGGACACATCTTCGCATAATACCATCCACTCCTTCTTTGTATAAGTGTGGGTCATCCCAAAAATAATGCCTCAAATCATAGAAGAACTTCCTCCTTTGCTGAGCTGTAAAAGTTGGAGGCAAATACTTGGAGACAATAAAGTTAGCATAATCAGCATACCAAGGGCTCCCTCACGAGCTTACCCCTACTGCGGCTAACTGCTCATTTGGGAAACTATCATTAACAGGAATAGGGTCAAAAGAGATGTTTTCCAGTCGAGATAAATTATCAGCTACAGGGTTTTCAGCACCTTTCCTATCTACTATATGTAGATCAAACTCTTGTAAAAGCAGCACCCATCTAATAAGCCTAGGCTTAGCATCCTTCTTCGTCATAAGGTATTTAATAGCAGCATGATCAGTATGAATGGTGACTTTTGAGTCTACAATATAGGGTCTCAACTTATCGCAAGCAAAAACGACAGCTAGAAATTCTTTTTCAGTGGTAGCATAATTCCTTTGAGCAGCATCTAAAGTCTTACTAGCATAATGAATAACGTTTAACTTTTTATCAATTCGTTGCCCAAGGACAGCACCTACAGCAAAATCACTAGCATCACACATTATTTCAAAGGGTAAACTCCAATCAGGTGGTTGAATAATAGGGGATGTAGTTAAAGCCTTCTTAAGAGTTTCAAAAGCTCCCTTACAATCATCATCAAAAACGAAGGGTACCTCTTTTTGAAGAAGATTAGTGAGGGGTTTTCATATCCTAGAAAAGTCTTTAATAAACCTTCTATAGAAACCAGCATGACCAAGGATACTACAAATACCTTTGATGTCTCTTGGGCATGGCATCTTCTCAATTGCCTCAACCTTAGCTCTATCAACTTCTATACCTCTTTCAGAAACTTTATGCCCAAGGACAATCCCTTCATTAACCATGAAGTGGCATTTCTCCCAATTAAGAACAAGATTAGTTTCTTCACATCTCTGCAAAACTTTATCAAGGTTGTGCAAACAATTATCAAAAGAAGTTCCATAGATAGAAAAGTCATCCATGAACACTTCTACAATTTCCTCACAAAAACCATGAAAGATAGCAGACATGCACCTTTGAAAAGTAGCAGGAGCATTACATAAACCAAAGGGCATATGTCTATAAGCATAAGTTCCATAAGGGCAAGTAAAAGTAGTTTTTTCTTGATCTTGTTGTTTAACAGCAATTTGAGAGAAACCAGAATAACCATCAAGAAAACAAAAATGGGTCTTTTTAGACAACATTTCCAACATTTGATCAATAAAAGGAAGCGGGTAATGATCTTTCTTAGTAACTTTATTGACTTTTCTAAAATCAATGCACATCCTATAGCCTACTACTATTCTTTGAGGAATAAGCTCATCATTATCATTAGGAACAACGTTAATACCTCCTTTTTTAGGAACACAATGGACAGGACTAACCCATTCACTATCAGCAATAGGGTAAATAATACCAGCATCAAGGAGTTTCAATACCTCATTCCTTACCACTTCCTTCATCCTAGGATTTAAACGTCGTTGGTGCTCTACTACTGGCTTTGCATCTGGTTCTATGTTGATAGAATGCTGACATATAGTAGGTGAATTCCCTTTTAAATCATCCAGAGTATAGCCCATAGCTCCTCGGTGTTTCCTCAAAACCTCCAATAACCTTTCTTCTTCCTTCCCTGAAAGTTTAGCGCTAATAATAATAGGATATATCTTTTTATCATCAATATAAGCATATTTAAGATCATCAGGGAGAGGTTTTAGATTGAAGACCGGATCCTTTTTAGGTGGCAACGTGGTACCCAAGTCTTCTACAAGCAAGTCATGCTTTAGCATCTTGGGTTGATGATGGAGAATCTCGTCAATCTCGTTCCTTTCTTCCATGAAGATCTCACTTTCGTGATCTTCCATAAATTGCTGCAAAGCATTGTTAGGACCAAGAGAAATAGAAGCGAGTTGTTCAACTCTAAAATCCTCATTATGGGTTTCCTCTTCACAAGATTCTTTAGAAAAATTCAAGAAATTAAACTCATAAGATTCCCCAGCAAACTTAGTCAAGATTTTCTCCCTTTTGCAATCTATAATATCTCCACAAGTACTCAAGAAAGGTCTACCAAAAATGATAGGATAAGTTTTACTAGCAGCTGAACCAAGTACTAGAAAATCAGCGGGATACTTAATCTTACCACAAAGAACTTCCACATCTCGTACAATGCCAATTGGAGAAATGATCTCTCTATTAGCAAGGTGAATAACCACATCAATCTCTTCCAATTCGTAGGGACCGATTTCATGCATAATTTCTCTGTAAAGCTCATAAGGAATAGCACTAGAACTTGCACCAATATCACATAAACCATAATAGCAATGGTCACCAATTCTAACGGAAAGCACAGGGACACTAGCTTTTTTAGCTCTACTAGGATGTGAAACAATATTAGAAGCATCATCACAAAAAACTATGTGCCCATCTTCTATGCTTTTAGTGACAGGTCTTTCACAATTGCTACCACAGGTTCAACATTTATTTGTTCATCGGGTTTTACAGTTCTCTTTTCACTTTTAGTGATTACATTAGTTATCATAGGATGATCCTTTACCTTATCTGGGAAGGGAATCTTCTCGATGTAAGGCCCGGGTAAGATGTGATCAATAGTGCAACACTCAGTGCTCCCAACAGGAACACAGCCGACAATATCTTTATAAGGTGCATGATACTTATTCCATCCCCTTTTTGGAATTTCAATATAGGAAGCAAAAGCTCTAAAGCAATTAGTAATAACTTGCAAATCAAGACCGTAAGCATTACTAATATTTTGAAAGTCATCAGTTCCCATAAAAGATTCAATGCATTCATAATCATAATTTATACTTGACTTTCTACCTTTGTCATTCTCCCAAGCTTCAGCATTGTCTTGAATACGGTCCAGAAGATCCCATTTAGCTTCTTCTTCCATTCGAGTGAATGATCCAGCACAAGAAGCATCCAATAAATCCTTGTCATGTAGAGGGAGCCTTGCATAAAAGTTAGTGATAATAATATTGTTGGGGAGCTCATGAATGGGACATTTGAGCATTAGTAACTTCAATCTCCCCCAAGCTTGAGTTGTACTCTCTCCATCAAGAGGCCAAAAGTTGTATATTTGATTCTGATCTTTATGAATCTCACTAGGAGGATAAAACTTTGAATAAAAGAGAGGCACTATTTCCTCCCATTCCAGAGCTTGACCATTCTTCAACAGGTTATACCATTCCTCAGCTCTTCCTTTTAGCGATAATGAGAATAAGTTCTTCTTAACTTGATCTGTAGTAATATCTACACACTTGAACAACCCGCATAATTCATGTATAAAGAGCAAATGATCACCAGGATGGACAGTTCCATCCCCAACATAGTAGTTATCCATAACATGATCAATAATTCTTGTAGGTATTTTAAAAACATCATTCTCAGCAGGTGGTGGCTTATCTACTACCTTAGCAGTGGTAGTAGCATTACCAAATAAGAAACTCAATGAATTATCCATAACGAAAATAAAGCAACTAACAGAAGTAAACAATACTCATAGTAGAAGTTTCCTTTACCAGTTCCACTCTCCAATAGCGCTTCACTCCCCGGCAACGGCGCCAAAAAATAGTCTTGATGACCCACAAGTATAGGGGGTGTATGGTAGTATTTTCGATAAGTAAGAGTGTCGAACCCAACGAGGAGCAGAAGGTGCTGGATAGTGGTATGGATCAGGAATTCTCTGGAAATACTTAGCAAACGGATTTTTAGGGGTTTTTGATAAAGCAAGTAAACAAAGTACGAGTAAATAAAAGATAGTAGGAATAAATGCAGCAAGTGGCCAAATCCTTTATGCAGCAAAGGACAAGCCGGTTGTATTACTTAAGATGACCAAACGTTCTCGAGGACACATGGGAAGACCGTCAAGTGCTTTCGCTTCATATAGTTGATTAATCTTCTTTAGCTTGCTAAGTGTTGTGTGGGTGAACCTGTGCTAATGTACCGACCTTCCTAGGACTAATACATACTTGTGATTATACCCCTTGCAAACATCCGTAAGTACAAGAAAGTAATTAAGGTAGAAACCTAACAACAACTTTAAACTCTAAGACCCTTGCGTCCCTTGTGCAATGGTTTCCTAACGGGCGTTCAGGTTTCTGTCACTCTGGCAACCCCTACGATTAGTAGCCAAATACACAATGCATTCCCCTAGGACCATATAGGTGAAGTGTCATGTAGTCGATGTTCACATGACACCACTAGAAGAAGTGCACCACAACTTAAATATCAAACTATTGAATCTTTCTCAACACAACTCCACTACTAACAACATGACTTCTCCCATGTCCTCAAGAACAAAACGAACTACTCACAAGACATCATATGGATCATGATCATAGATGGAATAATGATGTATAACAATCTGAACATAAACAATAATTCAATGGTTCAGTCAATAGCATCAACTACAAAGAGTAATCAACACCTGGAAAGTTTCCCCTATGAACTATGCAAGATTCAACGCAATTGTTACAGCAATATGGAGATGCTGATGAGGGTGCTGATGGTGATGATGGTGGTGATGATGATGATGATCCCGATGAAGTCCAGCTTGATGGTGGTGTTGATGGCGACGATCTCTCCTCTCCGGGAAGGAATTCCCCCGGCAGAAATTTGTCTGCCGGAGAGATCTTTCTCTCTCAGTGTTTTCCGCCCCGTAGAGGCGGCAGAATCTTTCTTTGGTCGCTCCCCGAGTCTTCGGGTTTCGGGAGGATAATATACGCCAGAGGGGAGTGCTAGGGGTGGACCAGGGTGGCCACACCACCTGGTGGTGCGGCCCAGGCTTGCCCGCGCCAGGGGGTGGTGTGGGACCCCTGTGGCCCATCTCCAGCCCCCCTTCTGGCTTCCTTCATCTTCTGGAAAAATAGAATTTTCCGTATATTTTCCCAGATTTTCTGATCTTCGCGAATTTTTCCTCCAAACAGCACCTTTTCCATCAGAATCCTGACTGTAGCGGTCCATGCTCCAAAAGTCATCAACCATGCAAAAACAGATGAAATAACGTAAGTATCACCTCTCAATACGAAATATATCAATGAATAACAGTGAATTATGACATAGAATAGTGATGCAAAATGGACGTATCATTCATCCCATCGTTAGCACTGATGTCATCCACTCTAGCAGGAGCATGTTCCGACTATCTAGTCCTCACTTGAGTCTACGACTTGACTAAGCACTCGGGGGATACTCCTAACAGGAGCGCTGGCCGCACACTTGGAAACTTCAAACATTTCGACAAGATAATTATACTTAAAACCCCTCACTAGAATCAATGATTTGATTGTGGACTCGAGGGTTACTCCCATAGTGACGAGGGTCTAACTCGTCAATGCCCATTGTTATGGACTTGGGTTTTGGAGAAGGAGGAAGCGCTGGAAGCATCAATCGGCTAGCAAACAAGCACACAGGGACACAAGGTTTACCCAGGTTCAGGCCTCGTAGAGGTCCCTACTCCTACTTATCTGCTCTTTGGAATTAACGAAGGAATCGAAGATTACAGGGGCGCACAGATGCAATCTGGCGAGACTTGTGGAAACTAGGGTTTCGTGTGTCCTCCTCGCCGCCCCCACCTAGCCTTTATATAGATAGGCCAGGTCCCGGGTAGCAGGTTGAGTCGATTACAGATTAGGGTTTTCCCTTTAAACTTTCTATCTTTAAACTTCTTCTTGTCTCGCAAGTCATCGAGAGTCTATGGGCCACTCAAAGTCTTCATTGGGCCGTGGCAACACCGTGGGCTACCACCGTATCTGGACCGTATATACCAAACTCGAGTACCTGCAGGGTATACCCATGTCAGTAGCCCCCGAGTGTCCAGTGGAATCGCAGATTCTACTTGGGACTTTAGGAAGCCTTTCGAGTGCATGACAGAGTATTTTGTTTATATCATAGCGATTGTTGATATGCGTGCCTGATTTAACCGATGCATCGGTATCAATTAACTGCCTTAGGGCAAAACAACGCAATCTACTCAAACTCGAGTCCTCGGACTCGAATTCGGAAAATTGCTGGTGTAATTTGACTCAAGTCGCGGAGGTCTTACAGGAGTCGAATTCCAGTATATGGGTGTGAGCACTCGACGCGTCCGTCAAGGCATGTTCATCGTACCTATAGGCACGGATATGCTTCTGGTAGTGCGCAGCAAATGCGTTGCCAGGCCTTATTCGGGTCTTATCTTCACACTATAAGCGCGGCATCCGAATTTTTGTCATCGCGGAGATGATTCGGGTGACCCGGGAGACACAGTATCTTTGTAGGAAAAATATGAGGCGGTGTCGCCATAGACTTCGAGTGTGGATGTTATCAACACATAGTACAATGTACAAATAATCATAGGGTGCGTGACCAGCGCTCCCTATGGGAGTAGCCCCCGAGTGCCTGGTTGAGTCAAAGACTCAGGCAGAGACTAAAGAACTTTTGCGACTGCTGCCATCTTTTGTTTGCTTGTTTCAGTCGAATTTATTTCCGACGCTCCCTATGGGAGTAACCCATGATCCATAGTCGAATCGTATATTCGAGTGGTTGGCTATGCTTTGAATGTCCATATTCCTGCATAAAAATAAAATCTTAGGGTGCGCGACCAGCGCTCCTATGGGAGTAGCCCCCGAGTGTTTGGTGGAGTCGAAGACTCGAGCAAGGACTAAAGTAGTCGAAGTCTTCTAGTGTTCAATTTGATGACATCAGTGCTGACAATGTGATGACCTCAGTTGCCCGTGTGAGCGGCTTTGACGGGACGTGACGAGCGGTGGGTCCCATTTTCTGACCCTGACTTGACCGGGCATGCGTAATCTTTCGTTATAACTGTGCCTCTCGATTTCCGGGCGTAATGGAGGTAGTGGGGGACGGTTCGTGTTTTAGTCTCTCCACGTGTCGATCGTGATGTGCACCACGCGTCCAATAGGGTTTCTGCTGGCCGTTGGATTGCATCCGCCAGGGGGTTAAGTAGCAGCGTAGCTGTGGTAATTTCCCATCTGCTCTTTCTCTGCTTTGTGCCTCCATCGCCATTGCTGCTGCTCTCTGCCTCTTAGAGTTCGTCCCATTTCGCGGTGTTGGACCAACTCCGTGTGTTTCCGAGTTATTTCCTCCGCTCGCATCGCCACCGCAAGATGGGGAAGAAGAAAGGAGGCGATGCCGCTGAGTCCGTCGCCGCCATTGCTACTGCCAAGAAGAAAGGCGGCTCCGCCGCTGCGGGCACCAGCACCGCTGGCGCTGGGAAGAAGAAGGGCACGGGCACCCGCGTCACCAATGGTGCATGGCGCACGTCCATCATCAAATCGTCCGAGCTTCGTCTTCTTTGTCAAGATGGAGTTCTGTCTCCCGTGGTTGGTGACTCGCGAGTGCCGGGCGGCGAGGTAACTCCTTGTCCTCCTGCTGGTTTTCGGGTGATGTTCCTAGCGTTCATCATCCGCGGTCTGTCTCTGCCCCTGCATCCTTTCTTCATGGGCCTCCTTTGTTTCTATGGGCTCCAGCTGCATCAGCTGTCCCCCAACTCTATTCTCCACATCGCCTGCTATATTACACTTTGCGAGTGCTGGCTCGGAGTCGAGCCACACTTTGGTCTCTTCAAACGGCTTTTCAAGCTGAAGCGTCAGTCAGCATCTGGCTCCATAGTCTACGACGTAGGAGCCTGCGGTGTCCATGTCAACTCCTCCGTCACATACTTCGATATCAAGCTCATGGCATCCTTCCAAGGGTGGAGAGACAAGTGGTTCTACATCCGCGACCAAAAGGCCGATGGAGAGCACTTCGGACTCGCGCCTTTTGATCCCGTGATGCCGTGCAGGAGGAGGCATTATTGGAAGAACGTGGTCATGCCCGGCGAGTCTGAGGAGACAGAAGTTCTGTACGAGCGCGTCTACGACCTTGAGAGTCGCATGGGTAAAGAAGAGGGAGGTTGCGCCCTCATTCGCACATGGTTGCGCCATCGCATCCAGCCCCTGTAGGCCGGAATACACCCCATGTTCCAATGGGCTGGTGCATACGATGTCACTCGCGTATATGCCGATGGCATTTCCGCGAGTGAAGTAGATAAGAGGGTACGACTGTTGACCAAGTACACTGTCAAGGATGTACTCCCCGGTGAACCAGTCGTGCCTCCATTTGATGCTTCTAATCCTCCTCCCGAGGTATGATTGTGCTACGAAGTAGCTTTATTTGTTGAATGCTTCTGATTTTCTTGCCGTGTACTGACTTGTTTTCTATATGCAGGATTGGAAGGTGTCTCCTAGTTTGCCCCCTCTTCCTGAGGGGGTTATTCCTCGTGAAGTAGATGAAGAGGACAAGTCAGAATCGACCGTCCCATTTGAAGAGGAGGAGGAAGCCCCCGATTCTAGCAGTCCAGACACTCGCAAGCGTGCGTGCAGCAAAGATTCGGATGCGTCGTCTCCTTCGACTCCAGAAGGTCCAGCTATTGGTGCAGAGTCGCCGATTCCTTCTATTCCTGTGAGTTCCATGGCGCCATCTGCCCGCAAGAATATGCGGTTGCCGAAGGAGTCGTCGGAGTCATAGGACCAAACCTTCGATTTTGATAAGTTTGACTGGTAAGTTTACAATTCTCATCTTGGTTCTTTTTGGAGTTGCATTTCCTGATGTTGGTTTTGGTGCTGTCATCTTCTGGTGACGTCCAATTTTTGAAGGAATCTGGAGTCGTGGATTCCAAGGCCAAGGAAGTGGTTGAGCGAACTCCTTCTCCTCCATTGGCGGCCCACTCCGGGCACACTTCATCAAGTTCTCCACACGTTGTGGAGCACCAGATGGTTATCCGGACGACTACGCGGTAATCAACTTCGGAGTCGCTGGAGGAGCACGTATGTGTGATGTTGCTTTTACTTGCAGTCGAATTAGTCATCCATGCTATCTACTGATCCTTTTGTTTTTTCTCCTGTTGCAGCTTATTGTGAAGGAATCTACTCGCCTGGCGGAGCAAGTACTTGCAATGGGTCGACAGCACGCATTGCTGGACAATCTCCATCATGTGGTTGAAAGTTAGTATTTTTTTGTTTCCTCTTCTTCATCCATGTGATATTTTTATATACTCGACTGACGGTCTATCTTTGTATGTTTTGTAGCTGAGCATAACGTGCTTCATCATGATGCCGCTTCTCTTGAAAAGATGCTCGCCACGGCGGTGAAGAATCGCGATGAGGCAGTCGCTGCGCTTGATGAATCGCGGAAACGCGAAGAGGATTTGCGCGCCTCCATCGCTGCGAGGGAGAAGTTGTTTGAAGAACAACTATTCTCTATTGCCAAGTCTCTTTCAGGTATTTTTCCTTTGGTGTCTTGACTGCTTCTTTCTTCAATGTCTTGCTATTGTGCTGATGCTTTGTTCTATGTAGATGCTGGTTGTTTGAGCTTTGACGCCCAAGCGCTTCGTCCCGATGATGCCTTGGAAGGTGATGTCGCGGCAGTCGAAGACCGCAGCACGTCCATTCAGGGAACACTGACCAAAGCTAAGGGCGTTCTCAGTTGCATCCGCGAGGAGCTGGCGCCCAAGGATAAGCTGATTGAGAACTTGGATGACCTGGTGGAGTCCCTCGCTAGAGGTATCCCCTCGGATTTTAGGAAATCGCACTGCGCGGTCGGCGCCACTCGCCATGGTGCAAGCCCATGGAGTGGAGATGCATCCAGCTGCAGTCTCCAAGGCGATGCCCGTCGGCGCAGATGAGCAACAGGTAGTTTTTGCTCCATTTGCAATTGTCTGCGGCAAGTCCGGGTCGAACTCATCAACACAGTCGCCAAGTATTCTGAGGAGCTGCAGCAAGCCAAGAAGGCGGCGAAGGCTGCGGTGTCAGGGGCCGGCGGGAAGTCTGTGGCGTCTGATACCGCCACGGAATCGATGAAGCCTCCGAAGCCGAAGTCCAAGTCAAAGAAGCAAGCTGCTCCTCAGTAGTTATATTTGTAATAGTTAATAGCTTGACCCCTTTTGTCTAGAACATGTCGCTGGCAGGTGTCTCTGTTGATACTTTGTTATGTTTGAATGCACTTGAGTTTTTGTCCATGTGTTGCTTGGTCTTCTTATTATCTTTTGCTTGGCTTGTGATAGGGCACATCGAGTGGTCCTTCGAGTGAGCCTCAGGATCCGCCATCCACTGGTGATACCTTAGCACAGTCGCACTCAAGGGTGGATGAGTTGTCTCTACTTTCATGACTGCGTGATCGCGTTAAGAAGCTGGAGTGAGAACTACCCCTCCTCCGCGGTAACGCGGATGTATGGAAGTCGAGGGTGGAGAATGCCACTTCCCGAGAGCAATATCTACTAGGGGAGGTGGCGCAGTTGGGTGACCAGTTCAAGTGTTAGCTTTCTGCCTCCTTATCTTTTCTTGTAGTCAATCGCGGTAGTTCGTTGTATTCATAATTTTGCCTCTTGCTTGGTATAGTTGTCAGCGCACGTCATCCGCAGGATGAGAAGGACAGGATCGCCATTCGCATGAACGACCTGACCCAGGAACAGCTTCAGGAAAGTGGGTACTTCTGGGTGGATCATGATCGCGCAATCGCACTTGCGATCCTGCAGGATTGTGCTTCGCGAGTGCTTCATTTTCTGAAGAACTCACAATCATGCTTAAGGAATATCTATCAGACAATGTTTCCACTGGACGTCGTTCCTTCGAGCCTGTTGGCTCTCCTTGCTAAGTTTCAAGACTTGAGTGCAGTTCGAGATTGCGTGCGACAGCAGCTGATAGGCCTTATGTAGATATTGCAGCTGTTGTTGCGGGTCCGCCGACTCCGCTGGCAGGTTCGACCTGGAATATGGTTCCTCATTACCAAGCGGTGGATCGCCCAGCGGAGGAAATTTTCGACTTCTTCGAAGAGCAGACAAACGTTCTTCTGTTGCAACAGTAGTTTAGCTTGTATCCTGCACATAAATGTACCAGTGTTGTAAAGTTCACATATATATGATGTATATAATTGATTGACATTGATGTGTAAAGAGCTTGTTAGCTCGTATGTTTTGCGAGTGCGTTGCACTATGCGATTCTTTTTCATTAGCCTGACTTGTGTTTTTCTCAGGACCTTATCAACCTGCTAGGTGCGTTGCACCTAGGTTGGTGTTTGCCAAGGGTTCGATTAGTGCGTCAGCTACTCGGGATATCGTGATTGGTTTGTAGGATAGTTGTGTAAAGGGTGGTGCATCCCCCGAGTGATAAGATTGCGACAAATAATAGAAGACACAGAGTTTGGGGCAGTTAGCTTTATTTATTCGTAGAACAGTACGAGGTACAGTGTGTGGCTACGTATCCTGGTTGAAAAGCCCTATTTGTAATGTAAAAGGAAGAAAAATGACTAAGGGTAGAAGCGTCACAGTTGTGTGACGTTCCAGGGGTTGGAGTATGCGACTCCTGTCTCAAAATCTTTGAGGCGATAGGTGCCACCTGGGATTACTTCTATAATCACGTATGGTCCTTCCCAAGGGGACTCGAGCTTGAGGTGCCCTTGCTGCTTCAGTAGCAGGACCAGGTCTCCTTCGACGAAGGACCTGGGGCGGAGCCTTCTACTGTGATAGTTGCGCAGGTTCTACTGGTAGATCGTCGATCTTTCTGCTGCGATTTCGCGTGCCTCATCAAGGAGGTCGACGGAGTCTTCGAGTGCACGAGTTGACTCCTGCTCACTGTAAGCGACCACTCGCGAGGCTTTGTATCATACCTCTACGGGTAGCACCGCTTCAGCACCATGCACCATGAAGAACGGGGTGTACCCCATGGCACTGTTTGGGGTTGTGCGTAGGCTCCAGAGTACGGATTGTAGCTCGTCTGCCTAGCACCCTGCGGCTTGTTCGAGTGGCCTAAGGAGTCACTTCTTGATTCCACCGCAGACGAGCCCGTTGGCCTTTTCGACTTGACCGTTGGTCTGTGGATGAGCTACGGAGGCATAGCTTACATTGATTCCCACGTTTTTGCAAAACCCTGGAACTCCTTAGAGGTGAAGTTCGTTCCATTGTCCGTGTTGATGCTGTGTGGCACTCCGAAGCGATAGACAGTGGACTCGAAGAACTTGACTGCACTAGTTCCTAACTGGTTTGTCACCGGCATGGCCTCTATACACTTGGTGAATTTGTCAACTGCGACCAAGAGGTAGATGTAGCCTCCTCGTGAGGACTTTGGGAGCTTGCCGAACATGTCGAGTCCCCATTGCACGAAGGGCCAAGCTAGTGGTATTGGCCGGAGTTCCGTGCCAGGTGCGTGCAATTTGTCCGCGAATCGCAGGCAAGCGTTGCATCTTTGGACGATGTCCTTGGCGTCGCGCATGGCCATGGGCCAGTAGAATCCAGCTCGTAGAGCTTTGACGACGAGGGCGCGACTGCCGGCGTGGTGCCCACAAGTCCCTTCGTGAATGTCGAGGAGGACGGCCCTTCCGTCTGCGTTGGAGACGCACCGTTGGAGTACTCCTGTGATGCTGCGCTTGTATAGTTCACCGTTGATGACGGCGAATGCCTTTGATCGCCGTGCGATGTGTCGTGCGTCGGTCGGGTCATCCGAAAGCCTCTTGCTGAGAAGATATGTGATGTAGGGTTGAGTCCAAGATGACTCGATCATCATGACTCCTATTGGTCCCTCGAGTCCTATGTCGAGCTCCAGGTCATCGAGTGTCATTGGCTCATTGGGCGGCGTAGCTCCCGAGTTCGTTGTTGCGCTTGTTTTCTTCTCTACGGCCTTTGGCTTGATGGAGCGTTCCCAGATACGCTCGAGAAATACCCCAGGTGGTATGGGGGCGCAAGTGGAGCCAATGTTGGCGAGTGCATCCGCCTCTTCGTTGCTTTCGTGGCCTACGTGCTGCAGCTCACAACCGTCAAAGTCCCCTTCGAGTGTGTCGTAGAGGTCGCGGTAGGCGATCATATTGTCATTCAGCGCGTCGCGCTCGTGCATCGTTTGGTTGACGACAAACTTGGAGTCGCCATAGATGATGAGCCTTTTTGCGCCGTAGGCTTTCGCCATCTGCATCCCGTGCAGTAGGGCCTCATATTCAGCTTCGTTGTTGGAGGCGGTGAACTGCATTCACAGAATATATTTCAGCTTCTCTCCTTGGGGCGATGTCAGTATGACACCTTCCTCAGCTCCGTCCTTTCGCTTGGATCCGTTGAAGTGCATTGTCCAGAGGTAAGGCATATCTGGTTTTTTGGGGAGCTGATTCTCCATCCAGTGCACAAGGAAATCAGGGAGAACTTGCGACTTGATCACGTCGCGCTTTTCATATGTAATGTCTCATGGCGACAACTAGATTCCCCAAAGCGTGACTCGTCCGGTGGCGTCGTGGTTGTTGAGGATGTGCCCAAGCGGGGCGTCGTTGACCACCACGATTGGGTGCTCCTGGAAGTAGTGGTGTAGTCGCCTGGCTGTCATGAAGACATCGTATGCCAGCTTTTGGTAATGCGGGTACCGCTGTTTTGTTGGCGTGAGCACCTCGCTGAGGTAGTAGACTGGGCGCTGCACCCTGTGGACCTTGTTTTCCTCAGCTCGGTCCACCACGAGCACCGTGCTGACCACCTGGTTGGTGGCGGAGATGTATAGCAACAGTGGTTCTTTCGCGTGGGGTCACCAGTACTAGTGAGGTAGATAGTAGACGCTTGAGGTCTTCGAATGCTTCCTGCACCTCATTGGTCCACTCAAGCTTGTCAGTTTTGCGGAGAAGTTGGTAGAAGGGCAGTGCCTTTTCGCCCATTCGACTAATGAATCGACTGAGCGCCACAATTCGCCCAGCCAGCTGCTGGACTCCTCTTACGTTTTTCGGCTTCTCCATGGCCAGTATAGCTTTTATTTTCTTCGGGTTCACCTTGATCTCTCTTGCGGAGATGAGATACCCGAGTAGTTGCCCAGATGGTACGCCGAAGGCGCATTTGTCTGGATTGAGCTTGATCCGGTAGCGGTCGAGGTTGGTGAAGGTTTCACGTAAATCGTCGATTAGCGAGGCTTCCTCTTTGGTTTTGATTACGATGTCGTGAACATAGACTTGGATGTTGCGACCAAGTTGGTTCTTGAGGCAAGCCTGCATGCACCGCTGATAGGTGGCTCCTGCGTTTTTTAGCCTGAAGGGCATTGTGTTGTAGCAGAACACACCAAAAGGCGTTGTAAACGCCATTTTTTCTTGATCTTCCTCCTTCATTCGAATCTGATTATAGCCTGAGTAGGCATCGAGGAAGCAGAGACGCTCACATTCCGTGGTGGAGTCAATGATCTGGTCGATTCGCGGCAGCGGGAAGTGATCCTTTGGATAGTGCTTATTTAGGGAGGTGAAATTCACGCACATCCATAGGATATCCGTGTCCTTTTTGGGTACCAGCACCGTGTTGGCGAGCCATGTACTTTCCTTGATCTCGCGTATGAATTTGGCGTTGACGAGTTTGTTGATCTCCATTCCGACCGCTTTTGCTCTTGGTTCAGACAGTCGCTGAATTGTTTCTTTGACTGGCCTTGCGTCTGGGTTGACATTGAGTGCGTGCTCGACGAATTCCCTGGGGACCCCTAGCATGTCCGCTAGACACCAGGCGAAGATTTCCCAGTGCTCATGGAGGAATTTGACGAGCGCGAGTTCCTATGCGGGACTCAAGTTGTTGGTGATGAGGGCCGTCTTGGACGAGTCCGATGGGTGGACCTGAACTTTCTTCGTGTGCAGTGACGAGTCGAAGGACAGGTCGGGTGAACTTGGCCGGCTCAGGGGAGGCAGACTGTTGTCTGTCGACTCCTTTAATCTTGCGAGTTCTTCCTGCATGCCAAAGGACTGGGAAATTCTGGTGAATTCTCTGTCGCAGCTGTCGGACCTCTCGAAGCTCCTGTTGATTGTGATGACGCTGTTTGAGCCTGGCATTTTCATCTGCAGGTAGGCGTAGTGCGGTACTGCCATGAACCTGGCGAACACGACGCGTCCGAGGATGTCGTGGTACAGTGAGGGCCAGTCGACGACTTCGAAGTAGATGCATTCGCGTTGAAAGTTTTTCGGCGTGCCGAAGATGACGTCGAGGTTGATTTTGCCCAGGGGATATATGCCCTTGCCTGGGACGATGTCGTGGAATGTCGTGTTCAAGACCTCTAGGCAGGTCAGAGGGATCCTCATCGCTTGCAAGGTACTTGCGAACATGAGGTTAATGCCGCTTCCACCGTCCATGAAGACGCGACTCATGTTGAAGCCTCCGATCTATGCCTCGAGTACGAGGGGACAGTGACCTGGGCGAGGTACTTGGCGTGGGTGGTCGCGCTTGTCAAAGGTGATGCAGGAGTCGCTTCCACTGAGGTACTTAGTGGTGGGTGGTGGTGAGTTTGTTGCCAAGTTGACTTGGCGAGTGATGGCCTTCTTCACCCGATTCGAGGGGCGTCCTTTTTGGATCATCATATTGCCCACAGCCCGTGGGTAGGGCGCGCTGCCTTGATTGTGGACCGGTGCGGGTGGTGGCACTCCAGGTGGTGGTGGAGATTCATCCGAGCCAAACCCTTGTGGAGCTTGAGGAACTTGCGGCAGTCCTTGCGAAGGTGGTTGGATTTCTTCTTGCCGTCGTGCTTGTCGATGTAGAAGTGCACGTTGCACGACCCGGATAGTTTGTCCTCGATTGTTGTCGCGGGTGCCTCTTCACGAGTGCGGTGCTGCCATACCTGCGTGGTTTTCCCGGAGTCGCGGTGTCCACCGCTACGATAGCCGCTGTTGCGGTTGTCGTCGCGCCTGTCGGCGTAGCCGGCGGCGACCATGTTGACGTCATCGCGATCATCGTAGATGTGCATTCGATGTTTGCTTCGGCGATCGCGTCTGCGCTCGAGTTCTACTTCATCGTTGGAGTGAACACGGTTTTTCACCAAGTCTTCTCCATCTGCCCACCGATTCGCGATTTCCATCAGGTGGTCAATTGTTTTGGGCTTCGAGCGGCCCAGCTCCTCCCTGAGCTCTATGCGGTGAACGCCGCTGTTGAATGCGTCGATTGCGCAATCTTCCGAGATATTTTCTGCGGAGTTCTTGATGATGGACCACCTCTGGATGTACGAGTGTAGCGGTTTGCCCGACCTTTGCTGGCAGCACCTCAGTTCTTTGATTGACGCGGACCTTTTGTAGGTGCCCTTGAAGTTGCGCACAAAGCTATAGACCAGCTCTTCCCAGCTGCGAATGGATCCGCGTGGGAGGTTGTTGAGCCATGCTCGGGCGGCGCCCTGCAGCTATAGCTGCAGGCATTGCATGGCCATGCTTCGACTCCCACCGTGGAGCCTGACGGAGGAGATTTGATCCTCCAACCAGATTTTTGGGTCCTGTAGGACGTCAAATTTTGGATTCTCCGATGGGAGCTTGAACCCTTTGGGCATTCGCTTCTGCCTGATAGCCCTGCTGAAGCATCTGCCACCACAGAGCTCTACGTCTTCGTCCTCTGAGTCAGTCGATCAGGCATGTCGTGCCCTTGACTTGTCGATTTTGCGTTGTGTGATGTCATCACGCATATCGTAATCGTGGTCATGTCGTCGTGAGCGGCATCGTCGAGACAGATCGTGACTGTCGTCACTAAACGAGGGTGAGGAATAGCGTTTTGCCAGAGCCTTCCTTTTCTTCGGCTCCAGCGTTGGTTCTTTGTCGACAGCAGCCTCGATTAACCCCAAGCCCGTGATCGTAGATCGGTGCATGGCGGCTCGGGGATCTCCAGCCAGCGGATGGTTATTGAGGAGGTACATGGTGGCCGCTGTCACCGCAGCTTGCGGCGTCTTTGGGACCATGTTGCTCTGTGTGTCGACTCTCATAGAGTTGAAGTCGAGGACTTTTGCAGCTTCTATGCGCTCTTGCTCAGTGAGGTGGGCCATTCGAGATTGCCTCTTGTTGGCCACGTACTCGTTGCCCTTGGAGGAGGATCCTCCGTGGGAGGAGAGCCCAGCAAGTAGAAGACTTGTTGACGGGTGCGCCGTTGCCACCATTGGTTGGGCCACATTGGGTGGTCCGCTGTTAGGTATGCCACCGTTGGGTGGATTAGGGCCGTTGCCACCGTTGTCGCGATTGGCGCTGGTTTCGCCGGCTTTGATGACGGCGCACATGAAGTGGTTGGGGAAGTTGTTGCTTCTGCAACTTTCGGATTCGGAGCCGTCAACCCCATCTTCCATTGCTAGGCCACCCAGATAGGATCCACGACTGATGTCGTTGTCCGTGCTCTCAGCTGTTGCTGAGGTATTGAGCTCGCTGAGGGCGCCAATTGGTGGCGGGAACCACGATGCTGGAGCAATCGCAGATACCATTGGCTGGTCAGGCATGCGAAGCGTGCCCATCTGACCAACTTGGAAGCGGAAGCTCCCGATCACCAGGTTGATTCCATCGCCCACGGACTCGAAAGCCGGGCGAGTGGCTAGCGTGTGGACGATGAAGTCGAACGCGCCGAAGAGCTAGCGAATCTCCGCTGTTGCGGAGTTGTAGATCATGGTTGATGAGGCCGAAGAAGCCGCAACATCAGCACTCCCAATTCCCATAGACGGCGCCAATTGACGAGGGTTTAACTCGTCAATGCCCATTGTTATGGACTTGGGTTTTGGAGAAGGAGGGAGCGCTGGAAGCATCAATCGTCTAGCAAACAAGCACACAGGGACGCAAGGTTTACCTAGGTTCAGGCCTCGTAGAGGTCCCTACTCGTGCTTGTCTGCTCTTTGGAATTAACAAAGGAATCGAAGATTACAGGGGCGCGCAGATGCAATCTGGCAAGAGTTGTGGAAACTAGGGTTGTGTGTGTCCTCCTCGCTGCCCCCACCTAGCCTTTATATAGATAGGCCAGGTCCTGGGTAGCAGGCCGAGTCGATTACAGATTAGGGTTTTCCCTTAAAACTTTCTATCTTTAAACTTCTTCTTGTCTCGCAAGTCATCGAGAGTCCGTGGGCCACTCGAAGTCTTCATTGGGCTGTAGCAACACCGTGGGCTTCCACCGTATCTGGACCGTATATACCAAACTCGAGTACCTGTAGGGTATACCCATGTCACATAGGGAGCACTGAAGGCATACGCGACTGAAACAAGCAAAAAACAACAGCACTCAAAAACATTCATAAGTCCCCACTCGAGTCTGTGACTCAAATTGGCACTTGGGGGCTACTCCCATAGGGAGCCCTGGCCGTGCACCCTATGATTTTTTCTTTTCTTAAATGTGTGTTGACAACGTCCACACTCAAAAGCATTGGCGACTCCGCCTCATATTTTCCCCGCAAGGAGACTGCGTCTCCCGGGTCACCCGGATCATCTCCGCGACGACAAAATTTGGATGCCATGCTTACAGTGTGAAGATAAGACCTAAAAAGGCCTGGCAACACACCTGTTGTGCTCTACCAGAAATAGTCCGTGCATGCAGGTGCGACAAAATAAACCTTGACGGACATGTAGAGTGCCCACACTTATATACTGAAATTCGATTCTATAAGACCTCCACGGCATGAGTTGAATTACGCCAGCACTTTTCCGAATTCAAGTCCGGGGACTCGAGTTTGAGTAGATTGAGTTGTTTTGCCCTAAGGCAGTTAACTGATCCCCATACACCGGATGAATCAGGCATGTATATCGATAATCCCTATGACATAAACTAAAGAACCTGAAAAATATATTTGTCTATGCACTCGGAAGTTTCATAGTCTCGACACTCGGGGGCTACTGACATTAGCATACCCTACAGGAACTCGTGATCAGTATAAACGGTCCAGCCCAGAAGAAGCCCACGGCGTTGCTAAGGCCTAGTCGAATTTCAGATGGCCTCGGAGACTTTGAATCCTTGAAGGACATTCACTAGTGGAAATAGGGCCTTTTGTCCTAGTTTGTAAGGGGCTTTAGTCCCGGTTTCCCAACCGGGATGGGGCAATCGGGACTAAAGCCCCAACCCTTTAGTCCCGGTTGGTCTGCGAACTGGGACGAAAGGGCGGTCCACGTGGCCGCTGGCTGTCGCAAGGGGGAGGGGCATTCGTCCCGGTTCATTTTTGGGCAATTTTTGTGCCACGGCAGAGAATTCATTTTTTATATTGACATTTATTTTGTTTCCCCTTTATCTATTTCCTTTTTGTGTTTTTGGCAGCATTTATTTTGTGTTTTGCACTGAGCAATGAAGGAACCAAGATATTACAAAACATCTCCTGATTATATTACACAACAAGTATCAAATATATTATATTCATGCATATATACAATATAAAGTCTTTTATGATCCCTATTACATTATCATCATCTTCTGATAGTATTCTCCTTTTGGATCTAGGACCTCTGCATCTAAGAATCCCACAATTTCCTCTTGGATTGCTTGTATGCGATCCTTTTATAGAAGATGGTCCCACAACCGTTCGATTTAATTTAAAAGGAGTCAACTTATATGAATGAAACTAAACATGATTGATGGTAATAAAACAAAATTCTGAATATTGTTTACATACTTGAAGTTGTTCTAAATTTTTGCCCTTCTCACATGTCGTTTGACGAATGAACTCGCAAACATAGTATCCACATAAGTTATTTCCGTCTACCTGCCTCAGACACTTTACGAGAACAAACTTGAATAAAAATAATAATAATAAAGCATGATAATGGTATTGAAACTAGAATGAAAGATATGTGCGGATCTAGCTAGTAGAACTTACATTTAGTGTTTTAAATGTAAGCTTCTCTTTCTAGGCACCCTTAGCCTTGTTGGTGAACCATTTCCAAGCATTGTTCGGCAAAGAAAATGAATGAAATGAGTTATTAATTACTTGATATCAGTAAATGAACGAAAGTTGTCGATATAGTGTCATAATGACTGAAATTACCGTTAGAGCATATCCTGCATGGGGGCCCACTTATCAAGGGGTTTACGTTTAGAGTCCATGACTTGTACTACTCCATTGTCAGGTTGAATGATTAGCAGAATATAATGCAATATGCGCATGCATAACTCATCAATTATACACTAAACATCGAGTAAGCTAAATAGAATGTGTACAAGACAATAACACTCACTCGAAGTTGTAAGGTAATAATATTTCCCTTTTGGTTTCTTGAAACCTTAAAGCCATTACAATTTTATCCTCTGTTTCCTTGGGATTAAGTTTCACAGTAATTTCATGAACCCAATGTCATAGATCTGTCCTCTTGTGCATTCGAGAATCTTCAGTCTGCATAATATAGTGAGTATGATTATACATGCAATATAAATGAGATGAGCTAACTAGAGACTTCATTATTACAGAAATAATACTTACAGACAATAGGGACTGACGATCGATTTGTCGAGGGCGTCTTGATTGAAAAACTGATGTATTTCAGGAAATTCAGTCAGTATCTGGGCATCTCCATACCCATAATGCTTGTTTCAAACTCCGATCACTATCCATTTTGCCCCTTCCTTTGTGGCTTTCATGTACCAATTATGCAATCTTCGCTTTTTTGTTGGTAGATACTTGACATCCTCAGGTCTGACAAGAGATTTCCCGTACTGGTATTTGTATGCTTCCTCGGCCACGGGGAACTCTAATTGGTCTAAGTACTGAGCAATAGTCAAACCATGAGCAGCGGCCACTTCTCTGTATATTTCAACCATTTCTGGATCATACTGCTCGTCCGCACCTTTGATCGACTCCAACCTTTGCTCGACTCCACCCTGGTATCGAAAATCACTTTGAGTAGGGGGCATTCCTGGTTTTTCTCTAAACCGATCTAGGACCTGAATTCCCGCTTGTACTACTGCTCTTTGACCGCACCATTGACTAATGTGACTTGACAATAGAGCGGTTATAGTATGATGATAGCCTTGGCTGGGGTTAATGAAGGCTCTTCAACATTTTATGCACTTTGTATTTTTCTTCTTTAGTGCTGGAGAACTCTGGCTCTTTCGGCCGCTTGAGGATATCAAACCACTATTGTGTTTGGGACTTTGCGATCATAATATTCTCCTCTTCGGTATAGTCATAAGTTCTCTTGGGAGAAACCTTTGGTACTTTTGGGAGGGGCTCTGGTAGATGTCTTGGTGATTGGTTACTATTTTGCTTTTGGCCCTGACCCTTTTGTACTTTTGGGAGGGGCTGAGATGGCTGACACAGCGGCGAAGACGGTCATGCTTGAGAAAGGACCTATTTTGGAGGAGACGGCTACGCTAGAGAAAGGGCCTGTTGTGGCGGAGACGGTGCCTGACGCGGCAACAGTAAAGATGGCTAATGCACTAGAGACGGGTGAGGCTGCGATGAAGATGGAGTTGTGCTCTGAGGAGTGTTTGGCCTTGGCATCCGATTTGAAAGGACGATGTGTTCCTTTCGCCATAGAATGGTCATGTTTTTTGCTTCCCCCAGTTCAGTCACATCCCCTTCACCTGTAGGGTGGTCAATCTTGAGATGTACAAATCCGTCCATAACGTCATCAACCCCGGCAATAGCATAGCCCTGTGGAACCGGACAACAATGGTAAGTTGGTACCGGTCCAACTAATGGTAAGGCATAGCCGACCGCCACCTTCATGGTTATGTTGGCAACTTTCACATGTAGCTCACAATGTGTCATCTCCATGATATCATCCACTGGGTAGCGAAGAGGAGCCATCGCTGGTGCATCATTAGCATCATCATTGGGGAGCTCTATGGAAGCCACGCTGCTTTTTCGATTAGTGGATGGGATGGTATCCTCGAAGGTAGCTTCATCTACCACGTGCCACTTAGATGGGCTGGTAGCTTGCTGTCTAAGTACGTCAAGTTGATCCTGGTGCCACTTTAATTGTTCTCCTATGTTGTGCATCCGGTCTGCCTGCTTTATTACTTCAATTTTCTCCCTTTCCTTTCTCCTCCGACGGCTTCTATCGGGATATTTCTTCCTGTGGTCGGGAAACCCAAGTTTCCATGGTTTGGAGCCTTTTGTGCCTCGTGTTCGTCCCTCGTGTTCCTTGTTCCCAAGGGCGAGTGCAAGCTCATCATTCTCTCTGTCGGGAATGAACGCCCCATCTTCAATAGCCTTTACTGCATTTCTAATCTCTTCGATGGGTATGGGAGTTTCTATATGTCTTATGTTATATATGCACTTCCCTTCTAAGTCCAACATGCCCCCATGCCCGTAAAACCAATTCCTTACCTGTTCGATCCAATTCTATGGCTCTGGAGAGATCCCTTTAGCAAACAGGTCGGACTCGAGTTTCTCCCACTTAGGCTTGCTAGCCTTGTAGCCACCTTGCCCCATAGTATGGTGATACTACTTTTTAGTAGCATTTTTATTATTTGTTTTAGACCTTTTCTTAGCTGGTATCGATGTCTTGTACGCCACAAAATCATCCCAGTAGTCCTTTAGCTTGTCAAACGCTCTAGTGAATTTCGGAGTCTTATCTTTCACGATATAGTCAAGGTGCAATCTTTTCTTCTAGTTGTTGAATTGCTGGGCCATCTTTTTAAGAGCCCACTCATTGAATTTTTCCTCCATGCGTTTTTGTAGTTCCTCCTAAGTTGGAATCTCCTCATTTCGATCGAATTCATCTGGATCCACCTCTACCGTCGGTAGGATGAAATTAACCATGAGCTTTTTCCAAAGCATATCTTTGACTAAGTCACTAACATATAGAGATTCCGGATCCTTTGACATATTCCATTCTCTGACAGTGATTGGGATGTCGTACCTAACAATAACTCTGCATTTCCTTACAAATTTAATTGCAGCATCAATGGGAGCCTTCGGTTCGCTGTTTAGAGCGACTTCTTCGATCATGTACCTTTCATGGTCTCCCAACTTTCTTGCTAGGCCTCGTTTATTCTTTGCAGAAGATTTTCTCGATCCAGAGGGCTAAAAGAAGAAAGAGCGTTAATATATATGAAGGAAATATGCCCTGAGAGGCAATAATAAAGTTGTTATTATGTATTCCTTGTATATGATAGATGTTTATTTTGCATGCTATAATTGTATTGATAGGAAACATCAATACATGTGTGTTTAATAAACAAAAAGGGTTCCTAGTCATGCCTCTCTTATAGACTAGCTTGTTGATTAACAAGATGATCAAGGTTTCCTGATCATAGACAATGGATGTTGTTAATAACAAGGTCACAGCATTTGTGAAATGATGTGATGAACATTCATCCGAAGTATAGCATTACGATCAAGTCATTGTGTTTATATTGCTATAACATCATACGAAGTAATCTTTATCCTTAGACCATGAGATCATGTTAATTGCTAACACCGGAAGAGTATCTTGATAACATCAAACGTCACACCGTAACAGGGTGACTATAAAGATGGGTTCAGTGCTACGAAGGTGTTATGTTGAGGCTCATGGATCAAGAGTGGAATTTGTCAATCCAGATGACGGATAGATATACTCTGGGCCCTCTCGGTGATATCACATTAGGATAGCTTGCAAGCAAGTGATGTGATCACTAGAATGTTATATCACGGGAACAAGAAAAGAGTGCATGTCGGTAACGAGATCAAACTAGGTATGGAGATACCGATGATCGAATCTCGGACATGTAATATATCGAGAGACAAAGGGATTTAGTTACAAGCGTTAAAGGTTCTCACGATCACAGGAGTCATCGTTAAATGTGTAGGAGTCAGTACAGATCTCCAGGTCCCGTTGCTGATTATTGATCGGAGAAGGGTCTCGATCATGTCTGCATTATTCGTGAACTGTAGGATGGCACACTTAAGAGTTACCGGACACCATTTTGGAGCACATATGTTTCAGACGAAAGAATTGCAAAGCGCAGGAATTGTTTCAATAGAAACCGGAAATTGTTTCGGGTGAAATTGCAGAAGGTGTTTCTGCATGTGATATTGAAATATTGCAAGGGGATATATGTGAATGTTTGTTAATTAAAGTAATTAACAAAATTCTGAATAAATTTAATAAAAGAGTTTTATTAAATGAGAGAGCATTAAATTTGGAGAAACTTAATGCATTTAAAGTGGAGACGTTAAAAGGGAATGTGGAGAGGCATTTTAATGTGGAGGGGTTACCACCACATCAATGGGGGAGGTGAGGGGTCACCCCCCCCCATGCGCCGGCCATGGAGAGAGGGGGCACCCCCCCTCCTCCTATAAAAGGCCACCCATTCCCTCCTTCATCCTCACACCTCCTTTTGAAGGATCTCTCTCCCCCTCTAGAATTATTCCCCCATGGTCTCGGATTAGCGAGATACATGTTCCCGGTGGCATTTCGTCTAGAAGGAGTTGCTTCTTCCGCTGGATCGCTGGAGCGAGGAGGTGGAGGTTGTCCGGTGGCTTCAACGTGTGTGCGAGTGCGGATGCGCTGCTGAGTTGCGGCGCTCGGACTTCCTCACGATCTTGAGATCGGCAAGTGTACGACTACATCAACCACGAGTTCCTACTCGTTAACAAAGCTCGTTGTCTTCGAGGGTAAGTTCTCCATGGATGTATGTCCACCCGTTGCTCTGTATCTAGTAGATAGATCTTGGCGTGTAGTTCTCATCGTAGGAAAATTTTTGTTTTCTATGTTGCGGACCCAACAGTGGTATCAGAGCCTGATCTATGCGTAGGTGCTTTGCACGGGTAGTACACATATGTTTATATGTGGGCGATGATGATCATGTTATTGCATCTTCTATGTACTTTGGATATTGGTGGCATAGTGGGATGAAGCGGCCCGGACCAACCTTACATGTCATCATACATGAGACCGGTTCCACGACTGACATGCAACTAGTTTTGCATAAGTGGCTGGCGGGTGTCTGTCTCTCCTACTATAGTCAATATCTGATTTACAACGAGTTGCTAATAACTTGGTTATCCTCATTGTGGTTCATGTTCGTAGGTTAGACAGGTTCTATCTCCGAAAGCCCTAAGCCACGTAAAACTTGCAATTGATAAATTAGAGGCGTCTAGTTTAGATCGTTGCTGGGCTAGTGTTTTGATATGGTATTGTTGTAAGTAGATGTATGATAGATACTCTTACAACTCACTTAACGTGTAAGTTCCATAGACCTTGGCCTTACACACAAAGTAATGATAGAGATCATACCACGATGCAAATGATAGAGATCAAATGCATGGACCATATCACCTCACTTCACACATTAGATGTTAGCATCTTATATTGCTAGTTTGGCGCGTTTGGTAGCATTATAAGATGATCCCTCATTTAGATATCAAGATAAAATGTGTTCTTCCTTAAGTATGCACCGTTTTGTGGATCGTGTTTTGAGGCATCACGTGATGATCGGGTGTTCTCAACTCTACGCTTTCATACAACGGTTGTAAGACAGTTTTACACACGCAAATACTAAGGTTCTTACTTGACGAGCCTAGCATGTACAGACATGGCCTCGGAACACGGACCGAAAGGTTAAGCATGAGTCATATAGTTGATATGATGCCCATATAGATGCTCGCCTTTGAAGCTACACCGACTCACGTGATGATCGGACTTGGTGTAGTGGATTTGGTTCATGTAATCACCAAAAGGACACGAGGGATGTCGTTTTTGAGTGGGAGTTCATTAGTAATTTGGATTAGTTGAACTCAATCTATCATAAACTGAGTCTAAATATACTTTACAAATTCTGTTGTAGATGGCACCACCTGCTTTTAATTTCAATGTGTTCATGGAGAAAGAGAAACTTGCTGCGAATGGTAGCAACTTCACAAACTGGGCTATGAATTTGAGGATTCTCCTCACTGCTGCACAAAAGCAATATGTGCTAGATGCGCCGCTAGGCCCCCCACCAGCTCCTGATGCCCCTGACAAGGAATAGAACGTCTATATAACTCGTCAGGAGGACTACAACTTAGTTCATTGCGGCATACTTTATGGGCTAGAGCCAGAACTTCGAAAGCGTTTCGAAAATGGCAATGCCTTTGATACCATGGGAGAATTGAAAATGATTTTCGATACCCATGCTGCCGTAGAGAGTTATAATGCTACAGAAAAAGTTCTTTAGCTGCATGATGGAGGAAAACAGCTCCGTTAGTGAGCACGTACTCAAAATGTCTGGGTACACTGATAAGCTTGTGTCCTTGGGAATGACGATTCCCATTGACTTAGTCATACATCGTGTTCTCCAATCTCTGCCACCTAGCTACAATAGCTTCGTGATGAACTATAATATGCAGGGCATGAAGAAGTCTCTTCCCGAGCTTTTGTCAATGCTTAAGACTGCAGAAGTGGAGATTAGGAAAGAACATCAAGTGTTGATGATCAATAGGACCACCGGTTTCAAGCACAAGGGAAAGAAGGGTGGCAAGTCTGTTGCCGCGCCTGAAAAGAAACCCCGAGCTGGCCCTAAGTCTGACACCCGAGTGCTACTATTGCAAGGGGACTGGCCATTGGAAGCGCAACTGCCCCAAGTATTTGCGGACAAGAAGTCTGGCAAGGCAAACAAAGGTATATGTGATATACATGTTATTGATGTGTACTTGACTAGTACTCGCAGTAGCACCTGGGTATATGATACGGGATCGGTTGCTAATATATGTAACTCGGTTCAGGGGCTGCGGAACAAGCGACAACTAGCAAGGGATGAGGTCACGATGCGGGTCGGCAATGGATCAAGAGTTGATGTGATCACCATCGGAACACTGCCTCTCCATATGCCATCGGGATTAGTTATAAACCTAAATAATTGTTATTTGGTGCCTGCACTGAGCATGAACATTGTATCCGGATCGTGTTTGATGCAAAGTGGTTATTAGTTTAAGTCTGAAAAC
Source organism: Avena sativa (assembly GCA_916181665.1). Lineage (NCBI taxonomy): Eukaryota > Viridiplantae > Streptophyta > Magnoliopsida > Poales > Poaceae > Avena > Avena sativa. Next base: position 129,882,780 of record OV702289.1, on the reverse strand, counting down.
AATGGTTGTTCGATTTATATGAATAATATCTTTTATGGTCATGCACCTGTGTTGAATGGTTTATTTCTGTTGGATCTCGATAGTAGTATTACGCATATTCATAATGTTGATGCTAAAAGAATTAAACTTGATAATGATATATCTACATATATGTGGCACTGCCGTCTAGGTCACATTGGCGTTAAACGCATGAAGAAACTCCATTCTGATGGAATTTTGGAATCACTTGATTTTGAATCATTTGATACATGTGAGCCATGCCTTATGGGCAAGATGACTAGAACGCCGTTTTTCGGTCAATGGAACGGGCGACAGATCTATTGGAAATCATACATACTGATGTGTGTGGACCAATGAGTGTGTTGGCGTGAGGTGGATATCGTTATTTTGTTACTTTCACGGATGATTTGAGTAGATATGGGTATATCTATTTGATGAAACACAAGTCTGAAACTTTTGAAAAGTTCAAAGAATTTCAGAATGAAGTGGAAAATCATCGTAATAGAAAGATCAAATTTCTATGGTCCGACCGTGGAGGAGAGTATCTTAGTTACGAGTTTAGCACACATATGAAAGACTGTGGAATAGTTTCACAACTCACGCCTGCCGGAACACCATAACGTAATGGTGTGTCAGAACGTCGTAATCATACTTTATTGGATATGGTTCGATCTATGATGTCTCTGAATAACTTGCCACTGTCATTTTGGGGTTATGCACTGGAAACCGCTGCATTCACTTTAAATAGGGCACCATCTAAATCCGTTGAAAAGACATCGTATGAATTATGGTTTGGAAACAAACCTAAGCTGTCATTTCTTAAAGTTTGGGGATGCGATGTTTATGTGAAGAAACTTCAACCAGATAAACTCGAACCCAAAGCGGAAAAATGAGTCTTCATAGGATACCCTAAAGAAACGATTGGGTATACCTTCTATCACAGATCCGAGGGCAAGGTCTTTGTTGCCAAGAATGGATCCTTTCTTGAGAAGGAGTTTCTCGCGAAAGGTGTGAGTAGTCAGAAGGTAGAACTCGAAGAGGTTATTGAACCTTCTCTTCATGAAATGGCGAGTAGCGCAGCTCCAGAAGTTTTTTCGGAGTTGACTTCACCTAATGAAGAGAGAGCTAATGATATTGATCATGAAACTCCGAAAGAGGACACTACCGAACCTCGCAGGTCAAGCAGGACACGTGCAGCTCCTGAACTGTACGGCAATCCTGTTATGAATTTCATGATTGATGAAATAGATGACCCTGCGACGTATGAAGAAGCGATGATGAGCCCTGATTCCAACAAATGGCTAGAAGCCATGAAATCCGAGATGAAATCCATGCACGAAAACCAGGTTTGGACCTTGGTGGACTTACCTCATGATCGAAAGGCCGTTGAGAATAAATGGATTTTCAAAAGAAAAACTGATGCTAATGGTAATGTGACCATCTATAAGGCTCGACTTGTCACAAAGGGGTTTCGACAAATTCAAGGAGTTGACTATGATGAGACATTCTCTCCCGTAGCGATGCTTAAGTCGGTTAGGATTATGTTAGCAATTGCTGCATATTTCCATTATGAAATATGGCAGATGGATGTCAAAACTGCGTTCCTCAATGGTAATATTGAAGAAGAGTTGTATATGATACAACCTAAGGGTTTTGTCGATCCTAAGGATGCTGATAAGGTGTGCAAACTTCAGCGATCCATCTATGGACTGAAGCAAGCATCCCGGAGTTGGAATCTCCGCTTTGATGAGGTGATCAAAGAGTTTGGATTTGTCCAAACTTATGGATAGGCTTGTATTTACAAGAAAGTGAGTGGGAGCAATGTGCCATTTCTGACATATTATATGTGGATGACATATTATTGATTGGAAATGATTTAGATCTTTTAAACATTGTTAAAAGTTATCTAAACAGCAAATTTTCGATGAAGGACCGTGGTGAAGCTTCATATATATTAGGCATTAAAATCTATAGAGATAGATCAAGACGCCTAATTGGGCTATCGCAGAGTACATACCTTGATAAGATATTAAAGAAGTTTAATATGGACGGAAGTAAGAAGGGGTACTTACCTATGTTGCAAGGCAAGACATTGAGTAAGACTCAAAGTCCGGCTACGGCGGAAGAAAGAGAGATAATGGATAAGATCCCCTATGCCTCAGCCATAGGCTCTATAATGTATGCCATGCTATGTACAAGACTGGATGTGGCACATGCTATTAGTTTGACTAGTAGGTACCAATCTGATCTAGGTTTAGAACACTGGATAGCGGTCAAGAATATCCTTAAGTACTTGAGAAGAACTAAGGATATGTTTCTTGTATACGGAGGTGAAGAAGAGCTAGTCGCTAAGTGTTATGTCGATGCTAGCTTTGACACTGATCCGGATGACTCTAGGTCTCAATCTGGATACGTATTACTCTTGAACGGAGCAGCGGTTAGTTGGAGGTGCTCCAAACAACATGTGGTGGCTGGATCAACAACGGAGGCGGAATATGTTGCTGCTTCAGAAGCAGCGCAGGAAGCGGTTTGGATGAAGGAGTTCATAACGAAACTGGGTGTGGCTCCTAGTGCGTTGGACCCAATGGTGATCTATTGTGACAATAATGGAGCCATAGCCAACGCCAAGGAACCAAGGTCTCACAAGAATTCTAAGCATATTAAGCGCCGGTTTCACTCCATCCGCGAGCATGTCAATGATGGAGATATAAAGATTTGTAAAGTGCACACGGACCTGAATGTAGCAGATTCGTTGACTAAAGTACTCCCTAGGGCAAAACATGATCAACACCAGAACTCCATGGGTGTTAGATTTATCACTATATAAACTAGATTATTGTCTCTAGTGCAAGTGGGAGACTGAAGGAAATATGCCCTGAGAGGCAATAATAAAGTTGTTATTATGTATTCCTTATATATGATATATGTTTATTTTGCATGATATAATTGTATTGATAGGAAACATCAATACATGTGTGTTTAATAAACAAAAAGGGTTCCTAGTCATGCCTCTCTTATAGACTAGCTTGTTGATTAATAAGATGATCAAGGTTTCCTGATCATGGACATTGGATGTTGTTAATAACAAGGTCACAGCATTTGTGAAATGATGTGATGAACATTCATCCGAAGTATATCATTACGATCAAGTCATTGTGTTTATATTGCTATAACATCATACGAAGTAATCTTTATCCTTAGACCATGAGATCATGTTAATTGCTAACACCGGAAGAGTATCTTGATAACATCAAACGTCACACCGTAACAGGGTGACTATAAAGATGGGTTCAGTGCTACGAAGGTGTTATGTTGAGGCTCATGGATCAAGAGTGGAATTTGTCAATCCAGATGACGGATAGATATACTCTGGGCCCTCTCGGTGATATCACATTAGGATAGCTTGCAAGCAAGTGATGTGATCACTAGAATGTTATATCACGGGAACGAGAAAAGAGTGCATGTCGGTAACGAGATCAAACTAGGTATGGAGATACCGATGCGAACCTCGGACATGTAATATATCGAGAGACAAAGGGATTTAGTTATAAGCGTTATAGGTTCTCACGATCACAGGAGTCATCGTTGAATGTGTAGGAGTCAGTACGGATCTCCAGGTCCCGCTGCTGATTATTGATTGGAGAAGGGTCTCGATCATGTCTGCATTATTCGCGAACCGTAGGGTGGCACACTTACGAGTTACCGGACACCATTTTGGAGCACATATGTTTCAGACGAAAGAATTGCAAAGCGCAGGAATTGTTTCAATAGAAACCAGAAATTGTTTCGGGTGAAATTGCAGAAGGTGTTTCTGCATGTGATATTGAAATATTGCAAGGGGCAATATGTGAATGTTTGTTAATTAAAGTAATTAACAAAATTCTGAATAAATTTAATAAAATAGTTTTATTAAATGAGAGAGCATTAAATTTGGAGAAACTTAATGCATTTAAAGTGGAGACTTTAAAAGGGAATGTGAAGAGGCATTTTAATGTGGAGGGGTTACCACCACATGAATGGGGGAGGTGAGGGGTCACCCCCCCCCTCCCCATGCGCCGGCCATGGAGAGAGGGGGCACCCCCCTCCTCCTATAAAAGTCCACCCATTCCCCCCTTCATCCTCACACCTCCTTGTGAAGGATCTCTCTCCCCCTCTAGAATTATTCCCCCATGGTCTTGGATTAGCGAGATACATGTTCCCGGTGGCATTTCGTCTGGAAGGAGTTGCTGCTTCTGCTGGATCACTGGAGTGAGGAGGTGGAGGTTGTCCGGTGGCTTCAACATGTGTGCGAGTGCGGATGCGCTGCTGAGTTGCGGCGCTCGGACTTCCTCACGATCTTGAGATCGGCAAGTGTACGACTACATCAACCACGAGTTCCTACTCGTTAACAAAGCTCGTTGTCTTCGAGGGTAAGTTCTCTATGGATGTATGTCCACCCGTTGCTCTGTATCTAGTAGATAGATCTTGGCGTGTAGTTCTCATCGTAGGAAAAATTTTGTTTTCTATGCTGCAGACCCAACAATATATGTATATAGACAATAGAGGCTTAATTAATTAATATATATATGCACCTCGCTGGCTTCTCCCTCATCGGCTTCTCCCTCACCGGAGCCGTCTATTCGGTCGATACCCAGATCACCCTCACCAGAGTTGTTCAGATATAGCAAGGTGACATCATTGTCGATATGTCCTCCCTTGTTGATCATATCCTCAAGCGCCATTTCCTTTTCTTCGTCTCTGGGTTCCATAGTTTCTACAAAAGGGGAAAAGCGGATGAGTTGAAGCAGCCAAGCGAGGAGGTTAGGTAGGCGAGATTTGACGGGGTTGGGTGCCGTGGTTTGACGATGAGTTAACCTTAAATGTAACCCTAATACATGCTTGACAATTTAAAATGCGGTCCGAGGGATATAAACTGTAATTCGAAGAAACCCTAATATATGGCGCGCGTTGCCGCACCCGTCCATCGTCCCTATATGGCGCGCGTTGCTGCGCCCATCCATCGTCCCTACATGGCGCGCGTTGCCGCGCCCGTCCATCGTACCTATATGGCGCGCGTCGCCGCGCCCGACCCGAAGACAGTACTCCCCCTAAACCCCAATAGCATCAGACTAACTAACTAAACCCTAATAACTACCATGAAGCTCACTGTTCAAACCAAGATCGAATGTTGTTAGCAACGGGGTTATCCAACTTCACTGCCTCATCTATTTCTGCGTATGAAATGCATATTGCAGAAAAGAAAATATCTGTTGCAACCGGTGATTATGAAAATAAGAATAATAATGATGCTAAACCCTAACTAACTAACTAATTAAACTAAACCCTAAGAACTAACTAATTAAACTGAACCCTAATAACTAACTAATTAAACTAAACCCTAAAACTAACTAACTAAACCCTAAAACTAACTAACTAATTAAACTAAACCCTAAAAGTAACTAACTAATTAAACTAAACCCTAAAACTAACTAACTAAACCCTAACTAACTAACTAAAACTAATTAAACTAATTATTAAATAGAGAAAAACAGAGAAGGGGAGAGAGGGCACACGCGAGCGCACCTGCGGGTGGTGGCGCGGCTTGCTGGGGCAACGACGGCGGTGATCCTCCGGCGAGATGGCGTGGTCCTCCGGCGGCGTGGTTATTGTGGACGACAGTGGGGTGGTCCTCTCCGGCTTGGTGGCGCGGTCGGGTGGTGGCACGCGGGGCGGTCCAGGGGCGGTCCGGTGGTGGCGGCGCGGTCCGGTGGCGGCAAGGTGGTTCGGGCAGCGAGCTCGGGCAGCCTACCAGCGTGGAATCAGGGCGGCGCTCCTGAGCTCCTTCCAAATCACGCGTGCTCCTGAGCTGCAGAGAGATGAAACGACGGGGAGGAGAGGAACAGGGGTGCACGCTTTATAAAGGGGAGGGTCTTTCGTCCCGGTTGGAGCCACCAACCGGGATGAAAAGGCCATACGTCCCGGTTGGTGCCAACAACCGGGACGAAAGACCAGAGCATATTTCCCGGTTGGAGCCACCAACCGGGACTAAAAGTGCTTTTTTCAAAAGTTTTTCAAACTTTTCAAATGTTCTCGCCTTATTTCTTATGTAGGTGTTTACATTTGAAATGATTTGAATTTTAAAAAACTTTCTGTCTCATAAAATAATTATTCTAACTATTTAAACTATTAAATTTGAAATGGTTTAAATTTGAAATTTCTGAAATGGTTTAAATTTGAATTTGAAAAATCTTTCAACATGAAAAGTGTTTGAATTTGAATAACTAATCCATAACCATTTTTTGTTTCCTAAAATAATTGTTCAAACTATTAACTATTTTGCCATTTTCAAATAAAAATGCATTACACAATGAACATAGTGGATCTCTCGACAATCTTGGGTACACAGATGAACCATTTTTCCTAGCCAATGGATTAGTCATAATCATGTCTAGCCCTATAGTACACAGCTTCAGGGTCATCTTCCGAATCATCTTCGTCATCGTCACTATGGCATATTCCGGGGATCCTGAGCCCTTCCCCAACTTGTGTAGGGGGGACCAGGGACCGTGAACCATGACATATTCCGGGAGCACCTGCCACTCCGGCCTCGGATTCACGATGCACAGGGGAGGGGGCTCCCGGATGACGATGCCGCTATGCCCACGGCCTTCACCATAGCCATCCTTCTTGTGGCTTTACGGCGGGTGCAAGTACGGGTACCACGGGCGAGGATGATCTCCCTCAACAATGTAGCGCATCACACCGGTGATAGTCCAGTTCGCCCACTATAGGCGATAACCGGTTTCGTTGTGGTTCACCGGGGGTGGGCCATCACCCTCGTACCTAGTGAGCTCCCTTTCCTGCCGGTTAGCGAAAAAGGCATTCCAGGTGTCGTAGTTGTCGAGATCCCAATTTACATCCATCCGCTGCTCTAGCGTGAGCTCTAGGTAGAAGTGGTTCGTGATGGCCGCCTGGCGGGCGGAACCTTGAGGCATAGGAGGGACAAGAACTCCTCCAACGCTCAGCATCCAGTCAGCGGGTAATCGGTATCCCGGCGGGCATGGGTAGCTGGAGGCGCACAGCGCCTTGGTCTCTTCGAGTGTTAGAATGGCCCAGTATGCGGTGTCGATTGTTGTGAGAGAGGAAGGTGTGGATGTGTGGATAGCCATGGAGCGGTTGGCCTAGATATAGAGGGAAAGGGGGGAAACATAGTGGGAAGCGGTGGGAAATGCCAGGAAATATCTTTAGTCCCGGTTAGTGGCTCTAACTAGGACTAAAATGCCCAGTTAGAGGGAAAGCGCGGGAAAACATAGCGGGAAGCGGTGGGAAATGGCAGAAAATATCTTTAGTCCCGGTTAGTGGCTCCAACTGGGACTAAAAGGCCCGGTTAGAGGGAAAGGGCGGGAAAGCATAGCGGGAAGTGGTGGGAAATGGTAGGAAATATCTTTATTTCCGGTTAGTGACTCCAATATGTGAAATTAGTTAGCTCCCCAGCGTATTGATCTAGTTAGAGCAGTTATAAACTGCAAGATGATTGTGTGCGAGAGTAGGGACAACACTACGGCCAACTTCAGGGAGATGCCTAAGGATCCAGTCCTCGGGCATCTCTCTAAAGCTGGCCATAGAGACACTCCCTAATATGTGAAATTAATTAGCTCCCTGGCATATTGATCTAGCTAGAAAAGTTATAAACTCCAAGATGGTGTGCTAGAGAAGGGACAACACTACGGCCAGCTTCAGGGAGATGCCTAAGGATCCAGTCCTTAGGCATCTCTCTGAAGCTAGCCATAGAGGCACTCCCTAATATGTGAAACTTTCTCCTGCAATATTGTTCGCCATCCCAAGATGCACATGCATTCACAATATGGACACAATATCACAAACTATGCATCGATTATGCACATAGCATTGGTCATTTGGACCGAAAGCCATGAAACCTCGAACATGATAGGTCATTTTGTGAAGGTTTTTTGAGACATAATCAATATACCAAGTTTGGTATTTTTCCTTGCAACTATGTCACATAATATGACACCAAGAGAAGGATTTATATTGTTCTGACCGTTTTTGAATTTCTTATGACTGTTTCAAAATTTACCCGTTTCCAACTATGGTCATAACGACGGGCATGAAGATAGGGGATGAGCCTCATTAAAACTTGCATTGGATCTCTGAAGAAATATCACATTATGAGTCTAAAAATGATTTTTTCGAAAAATCACAAGAATTAGATCATGTACCTGTAGGTCAAACCAGACCCACTTCCTGCTGATTCGGCAGACATTTGTCTTTTTCTCCAGGAGTGGATGGAAAGGTTTTAAAATCCCCGGTTGGGACATTGTCATGTAAGGTGGCCTAGTATTTTTGAAAAATGGGGTGGTACCATTTTTTATTTAACGTTTGGTGTTGCTTCACAAAACTCCCCGATTTTGGCACTCGGAAAATAGAAAATGGCTTTTCCATGCGACAAAAATAAAACTTCCTCCTGCAACATTGTTCGCCATCCCAAGATGCATATGCATGCTCAATATGGGCACACTATCACAAACTATGCCTCGATTATGCACATAACATTGGTCATTTGGACCGAAAGCCATGAACCTCGAACATGATAGGTTATTTTGTGAAGGTTTTTTTGAGACATAATCAATATACCAAGTTTGGTATTTTTACTTGTAACTATGTCACATAATATGACACCACGTGAAGGATTTACATTGTTCATACCGTTTTTGAATTTTTTATCCCTGTTTCAAAATTTACCTGTTTCCAACTATGGTCATAACGACAGGCATGAAGATAGGGGATGAGCCTCGTTAAAACTTGCATTGGATCTCTGAAGAAACATCACATTATGAGTCTAAAAATGATTTTTTTAAATCACGAGCATTAGATCATGTACTTGTAGGTCAAACCGAACCCACTTCCTATCGATTTGGCAGACATTTGTCTTCTTCTCCAGGGGTGGACGGAAAGGTTTTAAAATCTCCGGTTGGGACATTGTTCATCTAAGGTGGTCTAGTATTTTTCAAAAATGGGGTGGTACCATTTTTTATTTAAATTTTGGTGTTGCTTCACAAAACGCCCTGATTTTGGCACTCGAAAAATAGAAAATGACTTTTCCATGCGACGAAAATTAAAACTTCCTCCTCCAACATTGTTTGCCATCCCAAGATGCACATGCATGAATAATATGGACACAGTATCACAAACTATGCCTCGATTATGCACATAACATTGGTCATTTGGACCGAAAGCTATGAAACCTCGAACATGATATGTCATTTTGTGAAGGTTTTTTCGAGACATAATCAATATACCAAGTTTGGTAATTTTTCCTTGTAACTATGTCACATAATATGACACCACATGAAGGATTTATATTGTTCAGACCGTTTTTGAATTTCTTATGCCCGTTTCAAAATTTACGAGGTTTCCAACTATGGTCATAACGGCGGGCATGAAGATAGGGGATGAGCCTCGTTAAAACTTGCATTGGATCTCTGAAGAAACATCATATTATGAGTCTAAAAATGATTTTTTTTCAAAAAATCACGAGCATTAGATCATGTACCTGTAGGTCAAACCGGACTCACTTCCTACCAATTCGGTAGACATTTGTCTTTTTCTCCAGGGGTGGACGGAAAGGTTTTAAGATCCCCGGTTGGGACATTGTTCATGTAAGGTGGTGTAGTATTTTTGAAAAATGGGGTGGTATCAGTTTTGTATTTAACGTTTGGTGTTGCTTCATAAAACGCCCCGATTTTGGCACTCGGAAAATAGAAAATGTCTTTTCCATGCGACGAAAAATAAAACTTCCTCCTACAACATTGTTCGCCATCCCAAGATGCACATGCATGCACAATATGGGCACAATATCACAAACTATGCCTCGATTATGCACATAACATTGGTCATTTGGATCAAAAGCCATGAAACCTCGAACATGATAGGTCATTTTGTGAAGGTTTTTTCGAGACATAATCAATATACCAAGTTTGGTATTTTTCCTTGCAACTATGTCACATAATATGAAATATAGGTACACAATATGAGGCCATGAACACATCTTGGCGTATTTCCCATGCTTATGATCGCTTCGGCAGTAACCATGGAGCATCTTCTTTGCTTAACGGGATGCTTGGGTCAGTTTTCACTATGAAGGGCGGAATTTTATAAAACTTATTATAATCTTCTGACATGTTTGTCTTGTCCTCGACTCTCACGATGTTTCTTTTCCCTAAAAGAACTATATGACGCTTTGGCTCATCGTGTGATGTATTCGTTTGCTTATTTTTTTTCTTTTTTTCGGTAGGGAGGACATGTTCTTCACATAGAAAACCTGAGCCACATCATTGGCTACGACGAATGGTTCGTCTCTGTAACCAAGATTTTTGAGATCTACTGTTGTCATTCCGTACAACTGGTCTACCTTTACCCCTTCTCCATTCAGGTTGATCCATTTGCACCAAAACAAAGGGACCTTAAAAGAAACTCCATAGTCAAGTTCCCATATCTCCTCTATGTAACCATAGTATGTGTCCTTTTTTCCATTCTCGTCGGTTGCATCAAACCGGACACCACTCTTCTGGTTGGTGCTCTTTTTATCTTAGGTGATCATGTAAAATGTATTTCCATTTATCTCGTACCCTTGGTAATTCAATATAGTAGAAGATGGTGACCCAACCAACAAGTAGATATGATCTCCAACAGTGTTGTCATTCATTAGATGTGTTCGCAACCAACTGCCAAAAGTCTAGATGTGTTCATCTCTAATCTAGGAGTCAGGCTTTCCCGGGTTGTTGGAGCGTACAATATTCTTGTGTTCCCCGATATACGGAGCTTCCAAGGTGGAATTCTATAGAACCGTGTAGTGTGCTTGAGTGAAAGATTTTCCGTCCCTACATATCATTGCTTTCTTTCCCACCGTGCCTTTTCCATTCAGTCGCCCCTCATGTCGCGATTCAGAAACACCAATCGGCATAAGGTTAGGAATAAAGACAACACAGAACTCAATGACCTCCTTTGTTCCATAGCCCTTGGAGATGCTTCCTTCTGGCCTAGCAAGCTTATCAACATATTTCTTTAACACTCCCATGAACCTCTCAAAGGGGAACATATTGTGTATAAATATAGGACCGAGAATGGAAATCTCTTCGACTAGGTGAACTAGGAGATACGTCATAATATTGAAGAATGATGGTGGGAACACCAACTCAAAACTAACAAGACAATGAAACACATCCTTCTGTAACCTTGTCAGAATATCTTGATTGATCACCTTCTAAGATATTGCATTGAGGAATGCACATAGCTTCACAATGGGTACTCGAACATTTTCTGGTAGAAGCCCCATCAATGCAATCGGAAGCAACTATGCCATAATCACGTGACAGTCATGAGACTTTAGGTTTTGGAATTTTTTTCTCTACCATATTTATTATCCCCTTTATATTAGACGAGAATCCAGATGGCACCTTGATACTATAAAGGACTTAAAAAAAGATTTCCTTCTCTGCTTTCATAAGAGCGTAGCTCGCAGGACTTAAGTGACGCCCTTCGTCTTGTTCTGTGGATGCATGTTTTGTGGGTCTTTCATACGTTGTTGGTCCTCCCATACTTCTAGTGTATCTTTTGTCTTCCCATACACGCCCTGGAAGCCTAGCAAGTTCACGTAAAGATTCTTTGTCACGTGCATCACGTCGATTGAAGAGCGGACACGTAGGACTTTCCAATAGGGTATCTCCCAAAATATAGGTTTCTTCTTCCACATGGGTGCGTGTCTGGTAGTGATGTCGTTCGGAATAGGTTGACCGCCAGGACCCTTTCCAAAGATTACTTCTATGTCCTTAACCATACCAAATACATCATCACCAGTAGGGAGGTCAGGCTTCTTCCAGTAATCTGCCTCACCTTTGAAATGCTTGCCTTTCTTTCTTACTTGATGATTGGTCGGAAGAAATCAACGATTCCCCAGGTACACAACCTTCTTACATTTATGCAAATATGTAGATTTTGTATCATCTAAACAGTGTGTACATGCCTTGTATCCCTTGTTTGTATGTCCTGAAAGATTACTAAGAGCAGGCCAATCATTGATGGTTACGAAAAACAGCGCTCCCTCGTAGGTCAAATGTCTCTTATTTGTGCTCATCTCACACACGTACACCTGGTTTTCCCCACAATTGTAAGAGTTTTTCAACTAATGGCATTAGGTACACATCAATGTCGTTACCGGATTGCTTCAGGCCTTCGATGAGAACTGTCATCATAATAAACTTACACTTCATGCACAACAAAGAAGAAAGGTTGTATATACATAGAGTCACAGGCCAGGTGTTGTGACTGCAACTCTGCTCAATAAAAGGATTCATGCCATCTGTACTTAGACCAAACCATAAGTTCCTCATGTCACCTACAAAGTCCGAAACTCTCTCTCGATTTTTCTCCACTACGACCCATCATCGGGGTGTCTCAACTTCCGTCTTTCTTACGGTCTTCATTGTGCCATCGCAACAACCTGGCATGCTCTTTGTTTCTGAATAGACGTTTTAACCTTGGTATTATAGGGGCATACCACATAACCTTAGCAGGAACCCTCTTCCTGGGGGGGCTCATCATCGCCATCAACATCACCAGGGTCATCTTGTCTGATCTTATACCGTAGTGCAATGCATACTGGACATTTATCTAAATTCTCGTACTCCTCACCGCGGTAGAGGATGCAGCCATTAATTCATGCATGTATCTTCTGCACATCTAATCCTAGAGGGCAGAGAATCTTCTTTTCTTCGTAAGTACTCTCAGGCAATTCGTTATCCTTTGGAAGCTTCGGCTTCATTATTTTCAGTAACTTCTCAAATCTCTTGTTCTTTGCCTTCCATTTCAATAATTTCAGTGTGGTACCGAGCTTTGTGCTGCCATCTTTGCAATTTGGGTATAACAATTTTTTGTGATCCTCTAACATGCCCTCCAACTTCAACTTCTTCTTCTCTGTTTCATAGTCTCGCTTTGCATCAGAAATGACCCGACCAAGATCATCAACGGGGTCATCTGATGCCCATTCTTCACCTCCTTCTTCATTCTCTTCCATTGCAGTATCATCGCATTCAGGGAACATATGACCATAGTTGTCGTCATCCTCTTCTTCTTCATTGTCTTTCATCATAACCCCTCTTTCTCCGTGCTTGGTCCAGCAATATAGCTGGGCATGAAACCTCTCCGAACCAGGTGGCCGCGAATGATTTTCAAGGAAGAGTACTCCTTGATATTCCGACATTGAACACATGGACAACACATAAATCCATTGTTTGTCTTAGACACATCGATAAATTTATCCACGCCTTGAATGTACACGGATTCACGTCGGTCACCGTATATCCTTCCCCGCCGGTTCATCTGCATCATTACAGAACGTCATGATTAGTGAGATGACCACTTTACGTCGACACATGCATTATTATATCAATGACAGATGAAAGTATAAGGTTTCTAACCTCGATCGAGAAGGAAAGAAAGAGGAGAAAGGCTTAAGTGTGGCTCGGGCACCTCATATCATTTTTGTTTTGTGTGAAATCAAGCAGTATCATTCTCTCAGGCATTTCGTCGAACACCTAATGTGCATAGAAAAAAACTAGCACACACATCTCACTCCTTCCACCAAGAGAAAAAACAGAGGGAGGGGCTGGCTAGAGCGACGCATTTATAGGCAGATTATTCGTCCTAGTTGGTATTACGAACAGGGACTAAAGGTGTGCGGCGGGCCACGTATCTGGCGCACGACCTTTAGTCCCGGTTCGTAATACCAACATGGACGAATAGTCCCTTACGAACCAGGACGTACGCCCCCAGCTCCCGTGCAACGCTCGAACCACTCGAACCGGGACAAATGCAAGCATTAGTCCCGGTTCGTGGTGGAAACGGGACTAATGCTCTAGGCCACTCTGAACGAAAGCTAGTTTTTCTACTAGTGACGGCAAAGAACAAGATAGAAGTTTAAAGGGAAAACCCTAATATGTAACCGATTCGGCCTGCTATCCCGAGACCTATCCTATCTATATAAAGGCTAGGAGGGGGCAGCGAGGAGGATATTCGCAACCCTAGTTTCCACACCATCGCCAGATCGAATCTGCGTACCCCTGTAACTTTCGATTCCTCGATAATTCCAAAAGAAGACAAGCAGGAGTAGGGTCCTCTACGAGACCTGTACCTGGGTAAATCTCGTGTCACCTGATTGCTTGTTTGCTAGCCGATCGATGCCTCCAGCACTCCCTACTTCCTCGAACCTAAGTTCATCTGCGATGGGCATTGATGAGTTAACCCCTCGTCACCACCACTAGTGTGAACTTTAATGTGGCGCTCTGTTTAAACATCACTAGTATAGTTTTTACTATTGGCATTTTAGCCACACGCCACCGGTAGCACTTACCAGTGGTGTGAGATTAGCGGCGTGTGGGTTGAAGACCACTAACCCATTTTTCAGAATGCTGCTAATAAGATTTTATTTCTATTAGTGCTAACCCTTTTTTCCGAACGTCACTGATAAGTTTTTTTCTATTAGTGCGTGTTGCGGGCAGCCTTTGCCGTGTGTTTTACACCAACGCTATTCTTTCCCCTAGTGATACGTTTGTGTATCAATCGAGACAGAGGACAGGTTACCCTTCTTTGGAAAAAAGAAAGCACAACGCGAGAGTAGAGATATTTTCCTGCCTGGCAAGACGGCCAAAGAGGTAGTCGTCGTCGTCGTCGCTTTGTTGGGTCGTTGGCTAGCTGCGTAGCCGATCCGTAACTCTCGTGGCTGTCTCTTTTGCATGGCCAAGTAGTGGCCGGCGCCTTGACTAACCGGAGAAAAATGAGTCATCCACGTCCGCCCACCAGAAAAAAGCACCAACACATTACGAATTATCTTGATATCTTCAAGGATGGATGTCTATAAATACAAGCGTCTTTACCAAGCAGCACAGCAGCAGGGGGGACACACACACCTCAAACTCGTCAGAGGGTTAGTAAGCCGGCCAAACTGAGCCTTGGACATGCATGGCGTCCTTGGTTAGAGCTGCGAGCAGGGACGAATCTCACATGTACTAATTGGTTTCAGCTGACACCAATGGATCCTATGTAACACCAAAGAGGGTCATACAAAATAAGAGTCTGACTCCATTCCCAAAAACGGTCTGACCCCATCAAAACCCGGCTGAACCATGCATAGCCATCGTGGGCTTGGAAAATACGTATAGAAAAAACCTGCTGGCCCATGTCCGTCTGTCCTTGTCGCAAAGGGATCGCTCGATCGTTCCTAGGTATGGTCTGACGGTATCCGCTCGATCGCTCCCAAATCCCGATCGATCTGACGTAAACCTCCAGTCCACCCTACGCCACATGGCGACGCGAGTTTGGGCGAACGGCCAAAACTCGATCAATCTGACGCCGTGCCGACGGGCCTGGCTGCCGGAGACCAGCGGCAACAACGGCAGCGTAGGCACCACCGCACCAGATTGAGACGACGGGTTAGGTAATTGGATTTTCTCAAGTCTAACTCATTCTCTAGTCTGCCTCTGCGTACAGCTAATTCATTCTCTAGTCTTGCTCTACATACAGCTAATTCAATCTCTAGTCAAGCAATCGGGTAAACACCAAAGCCTAATTTTTATTGTCTCTTCTTAATTATTCTAGGTTATGGATCGATTTGTGATCAAAAGAAAAAGAACAAATGCTGATGTAGGTTCCTCTACACAACCTGGGCAAGATCATGGGTCAAGTTCTTATAGTGTCCCTAGAGAAATTAACTTGGATGAGTTACCCTATGATCCGGCTGATAGGAAAAGAATTACGCAGTACACCAACAATCCCAGGAAACAAGATGAGATTAGGCGGATATATTTAACTAGAGGACCTTACAGGCCACAACCTGGATTTAAATATCCACAGAAGCTCATCGCAGATGCACTGCGGAGATTTAATCCAGAGTGGTTTAATGAGTACGGTGGTTGGTTAGAATATAGTGAGAAGGCTGATAAGGCTTTTTGTTTGTGTTGCTACTTGTTTAGAGATTGCATTGTTGGCCAAGCTGGGAATGAGGCGTTTGTAGTTGAAGGTTGGTCCCGTTGGAACCAAAAAAGTAGACTTGACACTCATGTGGGTCTTATTAATAGTTTTCACAATGTGGCAGTTAAGAGATGTGATGCTCTAATGAATCAAGATCAATCAATTCAGGTTGCTCTCAATAGGCAAAGTGATATTACAAAAAAGGAAAATCGAGTTCGATTGAGTACGTCGATTGACTCGGTAAGGTACTTGCTAAAACAAGGCTTAGCATTTCGTGGTCATGATGAATCAAAGGAATCAAAAAACAAGAGAAATTTTTGAGAGTTGGTAGATACTTTAGCGGATCAGAACGATGTTACAAAGAAGGCAATTAAGAACGCTCCAGAAAATTGCCAATGGGTCTGTCCAGACATTCAAAAAGAACTTGCTAACATCTATGCAAAGGTAAGAAAAGGTGTAATTCTTCTTGTTTTGTTTTCTTGTAACTGATCGCTTGCTATACTAAAAATAATGTTTCTTGTTGTTTTGCACAGATAACGTTAAATTCTATTCTTGAAGACATTGATGGTGATGTGTTCAGTTTGTTGATTGATGAGGCTTCTGATGTGTCTGACAAAGAACAAATGGCTGTTGTCTTGAGGTATGTTGACAAGCGTGGGCTAATACTAGAACGATTAGTTAGAGTTGTGCATGTAAAGGAAACAACGTCAATATGCTTGAAGAATGCTCTTCAGAAATTGTTTGTTGATATCGGGTTGAGCCTAAAGCAGGTTAGAGGCCAATGCTATGATGGAGCAAGCAATATGAGGGGTGAGTTTAATGGTTTAAAAGCTAAAATTCTGGAAGAGAATAGCTCAGCCAATTATGTGCATTGTTTTGCTCACCAACTACAACTAGTTATTGTGGCAGTGGCAAAGAAGAATGATGATATCTCTGATTTTTTTACATGATATCAACATTGACTAATGTGGTTGGAGGATCTTGTAAACAAAAGGACATGATTAGGGAGAAACATAGAGATATTATACAAGCAGCCATAGGCAGCGGGAAAATTGGTACAGGTACAGGGTTACATCAAGAGCAATCTCTTCAGAGAGCAGGAGACACTCGTTGGGGATCTCATTTTAGAACACTCTTGAGCCTAGTTAATTTATTCCCAACTCTTGTTGACGTTCTTAAATATGTTGCAAAAGAAGGCAAAAAGGATGGGAAGAAAAGTCAAGCACGTGGACTCTTATCATATTTTGGCACATTTGATTTTGTGTTTTATCTGCACATGATGTTGCATATATTAGGAAGTGCAGATACTTTGTCACGTTGCTTGTAGCAAAAGGACCTAGACATCCTCAATGCCATGTCGAATGTCAAGTCAACAAGGAATGAACTCCAACGGCTAAGAGATGATGGGTGGGAATCACTTCTGAAAAAGGTACATTTATTTTGTGAAGAACATAATATTCCTAGCCTCAGCATGCTAGATGAATATGTCGATCGACATAGACCACGTTATAAAACCAACATCACAAACCTTCAACATTACCGGACAGATTGTCTCAACTCTGTTATTGATTGGCAACTTCAAGAGTTTGACGACCGTTTTAATGAGGTAAATTCTGTATTGCTTATTCACATGGCCTCTTTCGACCCAAAAGAATCGTTTGTTGCTTTTAACTTAGAGAGCTTAGTGAAGCTAGCTGAGTTCTATCCTGATGATTTTGATCAAATGCAATTGGTTGCTCTTCGTCATCAGCTTAGCATATACATTGACAATGTGAGGGCGGATGAAAGATTTAGCGATTTCAATGATATTGGTGATCTTGCTAAGTCACTGGTCGACACAAATAAGCATATATCTTTTTCTTTGGTCTATCAACTGCTGAAGCGAGTACTAATTTTGCCGGTTGCCACGGCATCAGTGGAGAGATGCTTCTCAGTAATGAATATTGTCAAGAATGTGTTACGCAACAAAATGGGCGAGCAATTCATGAGTGATTGTCTCATCTGTTTTGTGGAGAAAGATATGTTTTGCACTATTACTAGAGATGCAGTGATTGATCGCTTTAAAAGGGTGAAAAATCGAGAAGGGAAATTGTAAAATGTAAGTGAGCAAGTCACATGTTTCTACCGCAATATTTCTCTCGCTTTTAATTACTTACATGTAATCTTTTTGAAGTATAACATATTTTTCTTACTGTCTACGTATTGCAGGTTGCTACAATTAGGCTACAAGTTTTTGCAAGTTGCAATTTAGTTTTATATTAATATTTCTAAAGAACAAAGAAATGGATTATGTCGTCTCAATGGTATGTCTTGCCTTTATTAATGTAATATCGTTCTATTAGTGGAAACTTTTGTCATTT
Organism: Avena sativa; assembly: GCA_916181665.1. Taxonomy (NCBI): domain Eukaryota; kingdom Viridiplantae; phylum Streptophyta; class Magnoliopsida; order Poales; family Poaceae; genus Avena; species Avena sativa. Next base: position 129,864,397 of record OV702289.1, on the reverse strand, counting down.
GTGTGGTTTCTTGGTGCTATATTATAGTACAATACTATATTATATTAGTTTGACTAGTTTGACCTCCAAGATTTTATAGTAGCCGACCCTATCGCCAAATTTTTCTAGATTTGCCCCTGGCTGCGAGTTTCCTGGTGCTCCTCCAGATCGCCCTGCTCGTCGTGATCATGAGCAGCTCCGTCTGCCACGGAGCCCGCGGCATCGGCATCGGCTATGATCCTCTGAACCCTACCCGTCCGGGGTGCATCGGAGAGACGTGCCCATCGCGTGGTGATCCCTACATAGGCCGTGGGTGCGGCGGATTGTACAGGTGCCCACCGGCAGCGGCAGGTCAACCCTAGCACCTGCAGCACACCTCTACCGAATAATTGAGGGATTGGACGGCCTCGATGCAGGTCTCCCTCTAGCAGTGCAAGTTACTACCACGACCTTGTACTGATCCGATAGTAATATCATCTCGTGTACTTGCAGAATAATAGAACTGGATATGTCTGGCCTGATGAATATATGGCCGTGCAAACATAAACGTTCTGGTTCAGAACTTAGAAAGATGGACAGTGATGAGTGAGCGTACTGTCTATGCTTCAAGTCCTACTCCTTCCTATCAGATTCAGTCTTAGGGTGAGGTGATCGATCTCGTGTGTGCTGCGGTGTGGGTTAACATATACCGTAGAGTAATTGAATTCCTTCAGAAAAATACAAGATGGTGCCTTGGAAGAAAAAGGAGTTTGAAGACCTCCAAAATTTGCTAGTTTCCTTTTAGCTTCTTTTGTAATCGCTAGAGACAGGTTTTGTATCTCTACCATGTACTATTTACTACTATAAATATATTGTAATTTTGATTGTCAAAAAAATCAGTGCACGCGGCATCTTATTTCAATATTAGAGTCTTATTTTACAACTTATTACAAATTATTAATCGCAGAGAGTTGAATCAACCATCTACAAATACGGCGTAACATAAAAGGCCATTGTATCAATATGTTAGCACCGTACATATATCTTGTGCAACCATTTTCAAATGGTTTCACTCATTATTGTAGAATGATAGCGAGAGAGATATTGGCGGAATATGTTGGATATATTATTGAGCCTCATGGACGAGTATATATAGGCGTACAGAGGATTATCTTAGAGTACGAGTCAAGTTAGGACTGTACGTAAACAGATCCTAACTCTATCTAAACTACCATAACAACCGTATATACCTAATACTCTAACATCCCCCCGCAGTCGTAGCGGTAGCGTCGTGAACAACTGAAACGTCCCGGACGGTCAGACTGGAGATAAACCGAAGTAGCATCCAGTAGGCTGACATCCCCCCGCAGTCGTAACGGGAACGTCGTGGACGGTGTCGCATCGCGGTTGCTTGGATTATAGAGGAAGCTGGTGATGCTCAAGTGAGGTGGTATCCCTTGTGCCGATGTCGAGGGAGCCAAGAGCGTTGGGTGGTGCCGTGGTCGAAGTAGCCATGCGAGGGGTCGCCGTGGTCGATGTCGTGGTCGGGGATGCCGGTGTCGAGGTAGCCGCACGTGGAGCCGCATGCGCATAGTGCGTGAGGAGGATGACGGGGACGCCTCGAGGCAGTCGTCGAGGGTGTCAATGCCGAAGCCGATGCAGTCCGAGCCGTCGAGGACGAGGTGCGGCCATAGTTTTGCCAGAACTAGGCGCACGTCGGGGATGAACGCACACTCCGGTTTTGCCAGAACCGAGTATGCAAAGAAGAACTCGTCGGTGACGCGGTCGAGGCAGTCGTAGAGGGGTCGATGCCGAAGAAGACGTTGTCGAAGCCGATGAAGACGAGGCGCCAATCCGAGCTTGCCAGACTCGGGAACACGTCGGGGACGAATGCACTCCCAGTGTTGCCAGTACCAGGCGTGCGGGGGCAGGGACCATCATGAACTTGCTGCCATATCAGAAAGACTAGCAGAGGAAGCCTCCAGAGCGGTTGCGGCGTGCAGAGCAGCGAAGGGAGAGAAGTCGGCGCTGTCCGCGGTTGTCGGAGTAGAGTAGCAGGCGGTGTAGTCGGGGATGAGGCGATGACGCTGGCGGCGAAGTTGTAGTGGACGAAGACGTAGAAGGCGACAAAAATAGCGGTGACATAGGGTAGTCATACTGGATGCCTGGAGTGGCGATGGGGTAGTTGGCGGGACCTGCGATGGCGAGAGGGCGCCCTGCAGGTTACCTTGTGAAGCGTGGCGGCGGTGCTCGAAGTAGGCGAGGAAGACCCGGCGACTTGACGAAGACCATGTGCAGACGGCGGTGATCCGCGCCGTAGGAGATGGCGTGGTGAAAGCCGAGGCCGTCGATGCATGAGGACGGCGAAGTAGACTGCATGCAGCCACGCTACGACCCGAGGGGGCGGCATAGCTGCAGGGGGCAAGTCGGTGCAGCGGCTGGGAGACCACCAGCGACGTACACGCTAAGGAAGGCGCGTTAGAAGCCGGTAGTGTGGACCAAAGGCGGTGGCGCTGCGGCCCGACGGGGCGACACAACGGCAGCCCGTAGCTCGATCGGCGGTAGGTGCGTGCTCGGGGACGTGCTTGGCGTAGACAGGCGCGGGATCAGTTGATCAGACCGACGGTGCACCGTATGTGCCATGGCGTGGACGATGCTAGATCGGATTCGATGGCGGCGTTATCGGTGAAGTCACGGACGATGACGACAAAGAGGATCAGAGGGGGCGGCTGCGGTAGCCTTCCAAGGAAGGCATAGCAGCCGTCCGCGGTGCGCGGCAGCCTGCCGTGAGGCCGCGACAGGCTGCCGAGGCAGGCGCAGCAGCGGAGGGGGCAGGCGCACAGACACGATGTAGATCCTCGATGCCGATGGTCGGAGTAGAGGCGCGGCGATGACGACGGCGGTGGGCGACTCAATCTGATCTAAGATCGGTAAACCAAATAAGAAAACCGATCAAGAGATTGGAAAAATAGACTTACAGGACAGCCGATCACGGATCGGCGGACGAACCCTGCGTACGGGTTGCGCGGCCCTCGGTGGAGATCATGGAGATCAACCTCCCCGGGGGCAGCGCTACGCGGAAGCGTGTGTGGCGGCTAGCGCGACGCCATGGTGGGCGGCGGCACTAGGGTTTTGTGGCAGGGGAGCCGGCGGCGCCTGGGGGAGGGAGGGCGGCGGCTAGGGTAGTTGAATCGTGGTTAGGCTGATACCATGTAGAACGGTAGAGAGAGATATATTGGCGGAATATGTTGGATATATTATTGAGCCTCATGGATGAGTATATATAGGCGTACAGAGGATTATCTTGGAGTACGAGTCAAGTTAGAACTGTACATAAGCAGATCCTAACTCTATCTAAATTATCATAACAACCGTATATACCTAATACTCTAACAATTATCCATGGCATGGCGCTGACCAGTATGAATCCAACGAAAAGCCAAAGATATAACCTGCAAGAATGATGGAAATTTTGATTTGTTATACATAAGTCGTTTTGAACATGCGAAATATCCCATAGCAAACCGCGCGCACACATGCTCTAATGTGGGTTTTAGCTTTCTTGGATACCACATTCAACCAATTGCCAAACAAATCTATGATATTAGTTGAAGGTGATATAAGTCATAAGAACTACTATCCATAATTTTTTCTTCAAAAGGGCAGCTAATGAAAAGATGTTGTATTGAGCCTAGCTCAACTGGTTGGGGGAGTGGATATACAAACCTAACACCTGAGTTCAAATCCTCACGGAAGCGAATTAAGGTTCCTATTTATACTTGAGGACCAGGCTCTCCTGGTACTCATGCAATCTATCATGAGGACCGGGCTTGGTACTTAACCAAGTTTAAAAATCTGGGTACTCATGCTTAATGGTTGTGTGCATCCCTAGTTGGTGCAGAGGCCGGGGAAGTGAAATCCTTCCTCCATTTTAAAGGTTAGCCCATATCGTTCTCTCGTCCCCGTATCGTTCCCCAGGACGATACCAGGCGCCCCCAACAACGCCGCCTCTCGACCCTCCTCCCCGAAGCGTCCTTACCGCCGTTGCCGCCGGCGAGGACCGCGGTAGCGGCGAATCCCCCGTGCCAAAGGATCTCGGGGGCGGCAGGTGCGGCGACCAATCCATGGGGCGGTTAGGGCGGCCTCACTGGAGATGGTCGAGGGCAGCGGCCAGGGCGGCGATCCCTGGTCTAGGCGGCGGACGGCAACGATCTTCCCTCTAGTCGACGTGATTTAGAGGGCTGGAGATCGGTCGTGGATCTGGGAACCCGCCTAGATCCGTCGTTCCTGGCCTTTGGCCATTGGCGGCGCAGTTGGGAGGCTAGTGCGGAGCCGAACTGTATATTGGCGGAGATCCAGCCTAGCTGCGAGTGTCGGGAGGCGGGGAATCCGGTGAAAACCGTGCTCTCACGTCAACGAGAGCGGGCGATGGCAGCGCCATTGCACCGTTACCTTGTTGGAGGCATCGACCTTGCAACGATTGTCTCTTCGTCGCTCGGGCTGGTCCAAGGGAAACCCTAGATCTGGGTCTTCCCGGATCGGACGATGACGGCGCTTTCAGTGTCATTCTCCCTCCTGGGGGCATCGTTCTTGGAGCAAGTGCCGGATCGGGAAGGAATAAGGTGGAGCGGTGGTTCATCAGTGGCATCGAAGACGGCGCGTCTCGATGGCATGGAGTCGTGGGGTTCTCGGTGATGGACGTGGCCTGATGATCTTGCGCATGTCAGTGGCGCTGTCTGGCGCCGTGGTGGTGTCGATGGAAGGTCTGTAAAGTTTGATGCTTGGATCCCTGTTCTGAAGATGAGTTCGAGGAAGATGGTGGCGCCGACATTGGGGAGCGTGTGATGGCACTTGCTCAGGGTCTGCTGGACCGGTTGGTGCTCCCGACTCGTTGTTGGGAGATTTGGCGAGGCATCCGGCATTACGATGTTGTGCGTTGGTGTGTGGTCAGGGAAATTGGCCTTGTCCATGGTCACCCCCTTCATCAATCTTATAGTTTTAGCATTTGTCACTAGGAAGGTGTCTTTAGATTCATGTTTTTACTCGTCTTGTAAGGCCTTGGTGAATAATCTAATAAAAAAGTTGTGTGCATCCTTTGGATGCAGAGGATGGGGGTGCACCATCCATTTCGAAAAAAAAATCTCAAAAACAACATTTCTTGCTTCCTTGTGATGAAGAAACCACATAAATAGGGCACAATTTAGTTTTGCTAGATTGTCTATAGTAGAAATTACCTTGCGATGAAGGAACCACATAAAAATTATGATTTTAAGTCGAATTTTAATCTTCCAAATATATTTACGTACAAACCTTGGGTGACCGTTTAAAAAAATCTAAATGCATGGATTTAGTAGAAGGATAGAGAGGAGAGAGATTGGCGGAATATGATGATTGTATTATTGAGCCTCATGGGCGAGTATATATAGGCATACAGGGATCAACTTGAAGTACAAGACAAGTTAGGCTAGAAACCTAACTATCCTAAATTACCACAATAACCGTGTACGTACAATACTCTAACACCCCCCGCAGTCGTAGCGGTAGCGTCGTGAACAACTAGAACGTCGCAGACGGTCAGACTAGAGATAAACCGAAGTAACATCCAGTAGGCTGACAGCCCCCCACAGTCCGAGCGGGAACGTCGTGGGCGGTGTCACGTCACGGTAGCTTGGACTGTAGAGGAAGCTGGTGATGCTCAAGCGAGGTGGTAGCCCTTGTGCCGATATCGAGGGAGCCGAGAGCGTGAGACGGTGCCATGGTCAAGGTAGCCGTGCGAGGGGTCGTCATGGTCGATGTCGTGGTCGGGGATACCGGTGTCGAGGTAGCCGCACGTGAAGCCGCATGCATAGTGCGTGAGGAGGATAACGGTGACGCGTCGAGGCAGTCGTCGAGGGTGTCGATGTCGATGTCGAAGTCGATGTAGTTTGAGTCATCGAGAACGAGGTGCGACCATAGTTTTGCCAGATCTAGGCGCACATCGGAGACGAACGCATACTCCAGTTTTGCTAGAACCGAGTATGCAAAGAAGAACTCGTCAATGACGCAGTCGAGGCAGTCGTAGAGGGGTCGATGCCGAAGAAGTCGTTGTCGAAGCCGATGAATACGAGGCGCCGTTTCGAGTTTGCCAGACTTGGGAACGCATCAGGGACGAAGGCACTTCCGGTGTTGGCAGTACCAGACGGGCAGGGGCAGGGACCATCATGAACTTGTGGCCATGTCAGAAAGACTAGCAGAGGAAGCCTCCAGAGCGGTTGCGACGCGCAGAGAGGCTAAGGGAGAGATGTCGGTGCTGTCGGTGGTTGTTGGACTAGAGTAGCAGGTGGTGTAGTCGGGGATGAGGCGATGACGCTAGCGGCGAAGTTGTAGTGGACGAAGACGTAGAAGGCGGCGAAAACAGCGGCGACCTGGGGTAGTCATGCTGGCTGCCTGGAGGGAGATGGGGTATTCGGGGGGACCTACGACGGCGAGAAGGCGCCTTGCAAGTTACCTTGTAAAGTGCGGCGGTGGTGCTAGAAGTAGGCGAGGAAGAACCCGGCGACGTGACGAAGACCATGTGCAGACGGCGGCGATCCGCGCCGTAGGAGATGGCGTGGTGAAATCCGAGGTCGTCGATGCATGAGGACGGCGAAATAGACTGCGTGCAGCCACGCTACGACCCGGTGGGCGGCATAGCTGCAGGACGCAAGTCAGTGTAGGGACTGGGAGACCACCACCGACGTACGCGCCAAGGAAGGCGCGTTGGAAGCCGGTAGCGTGGACCAAAGGCGGCGGCGCTGCGGCCTAAAGGGGCGACACAGTGATGGCTCAATGCACGGCACCCAGAAAAGTGCTGGTGCGTGGTTGATGTAGAGCTTGTTGGGAACCCCAAGAGGAGGTATGATGAGCACAGCAGCAAGTTTCCCTCAGTTATGAAACCAAGGTTTAATCGAACCAGTAGGAGTAAGGAAACACTCCAAAGTTGTTACTACCTGAGCTTTGGCAGGGCGTACTACCCGTGCTAGTAGCAACGTGGAGACCTGCACAACACAACCACAGAACTTTGTCTCCAACTTGCGATGAGGTTGTCAATCTCACCGTGTTTTGCGGAAAACAAAGGATTAAACGTATCGAATGGAAAGAAGTAAAAGTTTGCAAAAAGTAAACACAAAGCAGTAAAAGATTGTAGATTGAATGTAAAAGACAAGGACCGGGATTCATAGTTCACTAGAGGTAGCTCTCCTTAAGATAGATAACATGCTGGGTGAACAAATTACAGCGGGGCAATTGACAAACATCGAGAAAGCAATACATGCATATACTAATCATCTTGACTCCTTTGAGACTTGATTGGGCATTACAACATTATACATAGACCGCCATCCAACAACATCTATGACTAATAATCCACCTTCAGGCTATCATCGAACCCCCTCCAGTATTAAGTTGCAAGCAACAGATCATTGCTTTACAAACTGCGTGTAAAGTAAACAATACGATTGTTCTATGAACAAAGGATTGTTGTTTTCTCCCTAGTAGCAACAGCACATCTAGTACCTTAGAGATTTCTGTCACTTCCCCAGATTATCAGAGGCATGAACCCACTATCGAGCATAAATACTAACTCTTGGAGTTGCTAGTATCTACTTGGTCAAGATAGCTACTAACAACGGAAAGCATGCAAGATCACAAATAACAAAGACATGATAGAATCAATAATCAATCTGAAATAGAATCTCAATATCCATCGGATCCCCGCAACACAACATCTAGAATTACAAATAGATGATCTTGATCATGAACGGAGCTCACAAGATCTAAACATGAAAGCACAAAGGAGGAGAACCAGCCATCTAGCTACTACATGGATCCGTAGTCCAAGGATGAACTACTCATGTATCACACCGGAGGCTTGCATGGTGATGAAGAAGGCCTCCAGGGTGAATTCCCCTCTCCGGCAGGGTGCCGGGAAGAGCTTCAGATCCCTCCCGATCTAGGGATGGAGATGACGGCGGCTACAGACTCTTTTATGGATTTTTGATCCCTTAGGGTTTTCGTCCCGAGGGCATCTTATAGGCGAAAGGGGATGCCGAGGGGGTGCCAGGGCTGGCCTCACCACCCCCTGGCGCGGGCCAGGCTAGGCCGCGCGGCCAGGTGGTGTGGTGGCCCCCTGGCCCCTCCCCGTCTCGTATTCTGGCATCGGATGACTTCCGGAAAATAGGCACTTTGGCTTTTGTCCCGTCCAATTCCGAAAATATTCATTTTCTGACTTTCCTGGAACCAAAAACAGCAGAAAACAGGCAGCTGGCACTGTGGCTCTCGTTAATAGGTTAGTCCAAAAAATCATATGAAAAGTACTCCAAAATTGGAACAAAACACAAGAAAGTGGATAAAACCAAGCATGGAACATCAAAAATTATAGATACATTTGCAATGTATCACACAGCGGCAGCCCGTAGCTCGATCGGCGGTAGGCGCGTGCTCAGGGACGTGCTTGGCGTAGACAGGCACGGGATCGGTTGATTAGACCGACGGTGCGCCGTATGCGTCATGGCATGGACGACGCGTAGATCGAAGTCGATGGCGGCGTTGTCGGTGAAGTCCCGGACGATGAAGACGAAGAGGACCTGACATGTATATGATTACTCTGATGCTCATTATTTGCTACCCTACATTGGCTAAAAGGCCTAAAGACCATAAAGATTCCAGATAACAGCCCAAGAAAGCAACCGACAAAGACTTTGATTGTATTAGGAAAGAAACCACAAACCGACATTGTGTTGGTATTGTAATTACGCGTATATGAAACCTATCCGCATACAGCTTTGAGACTCGGCCTATTATATATAGGACGGGAGAAGTCCAAGCGAGGGTACCAAAATCTAGATGACAACTTGTAATAGTGTGTTTCTCAATATTCAGGCGACTTTGTCTTCATCGTTTTCCTGACATCTGACGAAATCCCAGCGTTTTCTTTTCCGCGAAACCCCAAGTCCATCACCATGGACATTACCGAGGTTACCCCTCGTCAGGATCCGAAGGGGGCGGCCGCGATAGCCTTCCAAGGAAGGCGTAGCAGTCGTCTGCGATGCGCGGCAGCCTGTCGAGGCAGGCGCACGGGCGCGGTGTAGATCCTCGAAGCTGATGGTCGGAGTAGAGGCGCGGCGATGAAGACGGAGGTAGGCGACTCAATCCGATCTAAGATCGGTAAATCAAAAAAGAAAAACTGATCAAGAGATCGGAAAAAATACTTACAGGGTAGCCGATCACGGATCGGCGGACGAACCCTGCGTACGGGTTGCGCGGCACCGGGTGGAGATCATGGAGATCGACCTCCCGGGTGCGGTGCGGCGGAAGCGTGTTGCTCGGCTAGCACGGCGCCATGGCGGGCGGCGGAGCTAGGGTTTGGGAAGTGGCGGCGGCGAAACTAGGTGGATGCGGCGGCGGCTAGGTCAAGGATCTTGCTGCTCTAATACCAAGTAGAAGGATAGAGAGGGAGAGAGATTGGCGAAATATGATAGTTGTATTATTGAGCCTCATGGACGAGTATATATAGACGTACAGAGATCAACTTGAAGTATAAGACAAGTTAGGCTAGAATTCTAACTATCCTAAACTACCACAATAACCGTGTACTACAATACTGTAACAGATTTAACAATGCAAACCTAACGCGGTTAACTCTCATTACATCGACTAGTTGGAGAGGTAGTGGCAAACCATATTCAGAAACAATTGGCGCCTCAATCTCCCGGTTCTACTCGTCTCCGACAGCTGCTCCAGTGAACGAAATGAGGGGAACAATGGATCAATGTCTATTTTATAGTTAAGTCAATCCTTTGTGAGATTTTTCTGTCCTTGCAGACGATGTCTCGGCAGTGGAGGTAGTGTCCTACAGAGTAAAGATCCTTGCCTCCATCCTAACTCGTCCCAGAGTAGTCATCGTGACTGACTCCATGAAGCTTGTTGTTCTCGCCATTCATAATGTGTGATTTTGATTTTCTTCATCGTCAACTAATTCAGCTCCGAATGCGTGTAACAGTTTGTCCCATGCCCTTCGAATTGTTTGTCTTGGGCCATAATGCATTCAAATCATGCGGTTTTGTAAGACTTATGAGGTTAGTCCACCTTGTGTAGGTCTGGTCTTCTGTGGTTTTATCACCATCGGAATCATGGAACGCGAAATTTAGAGATGATGACTTCAGAGAATTTTGAAGTAACATTTGAATTTATTAGAGACATTAATTAATTTGTAGTTGATGTTCGTTGTTACGTTATTCAGATACTTTCTACACATTCTATACTTAATCAATAAAGACAAATTACCACTAAAAAGACAAAGATTTTGTAAAACATGTTCTCTCATAAGAGTTTTGTGTTCCGATTACTGAAAACAACGAGTATTATTTTAGACAAATACATGTGCAAATTCAGTGATCCAAAATGATAACCCAAGGATGATAAATATAATCAGGAGCGCATCATAAGCATCGCACTTTGATTATATGACCATTGGCACCAAACAAGCATATTAATTGCATGCATGGCACATACTAGTTTGACCGCAAGGGCATATAGAAACTAGGTAAATACTAAAATGTTGAATCTCATTAGAGCATCTCCACTCGGGGGTCTCAAAGGCCCCCCATAGCGTTTTGGGGGGCGCCGGCGTGAAATTTCGAGCCCAGCCGCGCGCCCCTTTTTTTTAGCGTTGGAGCGGCCCAGTTATTTACCCGGCGGCCTCAGGCAAACCCAATATACAGGGAGGCGAGCGGGGGCGCCGGATGGACGCGTGGCAGGGCCGGTGGCGGGAAGATTAGGCGAGAGCGTGCGGGCCAAACCGCCCCGGTCAAAGCTGGCCCGCGTGGCAGCCGCGTAGAGCCCGTCGCTTCGTCGTCCTCGTGTACAAATAGGAGGCGCCACAGCGCATCGCTTCGTCGTCTCCATCCCCTCCCTTTCCACCGCGCCGTCGCTTCGTCGTCCATCCCCTCCCTCTCCAATCGCCACCGCGCCGCCATGGAGATGCCCGCGCTGAACTTCTACGAGGCGGTGATGTTCGCGCACTTCGACATCCTCGCGCCGCCGGGCGCGACGGTGCCCCACGGATGGCGCATCAGCTATGCGGGTGTGCCGGTGGCTCCGTTCCTCGTCCCCGGCGGATCCGAGATGGAGAGCGAAATCGTGTCGCGTCGTCGCCAGATGCCCGCGTGGAAGAGGGCGCTGCTCCGGTACGCGGCGGCCAGCCCGTACTGGTCAGCGCTGTTCAAGAAGGAGCGGAAGGCCAAGATTGGCAACCGCATCGTTGACGGCGCGTGGTGCACCGGGATCTCCGTAACCGAGAAGGGCGGGAGAGGTTCTGGTCCATCCCTAGACGGACCAAGTACACCGTCATTGCTGCCGCTCGCCGCGAAGGGGTGCTCCGTCTCGCGAACAATGCGGAAATCGTGGAGGTTCCGTCCGACGACGACGAGGAAGCCGGCGGCTCGGAGGACAGCGGCAGCGAAAGTGAAATTGTTGACTAGTGGTTGAATTAATGTAGGATGTGAAATTGTTGACTAGTCGTTGAAGTTTGACCGGTTTGTCCAAATTTCTGCTAAATTTAGAATATTTAAATTTTGTTGGGCGGGCACGACTGGGAGCCGTTGCCCCCCCCCCCCCATTTGGCAACATCGCGCCGGCGCCCCCCCCCCCCCCCCATACAGGCAAAAAAAGGCCACGCCGGAGCCCGTATGGGGGTTACGAGTGGAGATGCCCTTACGCCTCTACTTGACGTTACGTGAAACTTTCAGCCGCCGCCACCTCCTGACTTAGCCGCCGCCTCTCCTCCGCCCTCCACAGATCGGTTCCTCCTCCTCCGGCCGGCCTCGCCGGCGTCAGGAGGGGTGGGGAACTCAATCTATGGGTGAAGTTTTTAGTAAAATTAGTGTTTCGAGAGATTAGATTAGGTTTTGATAATCATCTTTTTGGCTTCTATGTCAATGAAGATGACATCATCTACAATAAGTGATATTCGTCCTTCTGTTCGACGACGAGATCTTCTTCCCGGTATCAACGGTAGTGTTGTAAGATTACAGTTCTATAGGTACGGTCTTTCAGATCTTACTTAGTCAAGTTGATTTTGAAGTTTTTTGCATGGTTGCCGCGAGTATTATCCTTGCAATATTTGTCTCGCCTGCTACGTCCTCGACAATGGTATTCATGGTATTCATTGTCAAAAAAAGGTGTATGCTTCTATGAATATATTGTGGTATTCATTGTCAAAAAAAAGGTAAAAATTAAAATGTTCAGATATATCAAAGACGGCAAACAGAAGCATAATTAACTAGTGGACTTAGTCTGGTCATAGTGGGGAATAACTTAGAGTAGTGTCACCTTTATAGTAGTGTATAGTAATCGATAGGTCCTGTCATAGGACTATATTAATTAGCTTATAGATTCATTTTATCTAAAAAAGTGTGATGTTATGATAATATAGTTAGTTATTACAACCATCTCTTCTCAATTAATAGCAAAATGCTTACTTAGCAAATGCATGTAGTTGTATGTTACTACTTATGTTACGGTTGACTAATCTTAGGTGTGACGAGGCAAGTGAAGCGTGATAACCCTAGTGGACTGAACGCGAGGCGAGTGGCACATACTTTTTCCTGAGTGGCAAGATGACCGGAGACTCGGGTCGTCATTGTGTTGAGGCGGCTCACCCATTCATTGCCCCTTGCCCGTCGTGCACGGCCAAGTTGTCACCACTCCCTCACTCGCCAGTCTTGACTAACCGGAAAAGCTGTCACCACTCCCTCACTCGCGCACCCAAAAAAAAGGTGTTTTCGACAGCGAAATGCACCGGCAGCTCCAAAAGCATAATAAATACGGGCCATCTACAAGCAGGCAGATATGCAGAGCTCGAAGCCTCGGACTAGCGACAACTCACAAGAGAGCCAGTAAGCTATCCAGACAAAAGTAAGGGCGGGCCATGGCGTCCTTGGCGAGAGCTGCCCGTTTCATGGTGCTCCTCCAGATCGCGCTGTTCGTCGTCTCCACGGTGATCACCAGCAGCTCCGTCTGCCATGCAGAGGGGATCGGCAGTGAGTGTTTCCAAACCGGTCATTGCATTTCATCCTCTTCGTCGTCGTCTCCTCCTGTACCCTAGGACTGACAGGCTGAATTACCATGGACAATGCTTTGTGTTTTTCTTCCAGGGGGTGCGCTGGATCCTTACCGTCCAGCCCTGTGCCCCCATGGCCGTCTGTGCGGACACAAACCCGGCGATCCGTATCTCCCCTACCCCGGCCGTCCTTTTCTTCCCTACCGCGGAGGAGCCCCTGCCCCGTACAATGGAGGGACTGCCCGGCCTTGATCCATCTCTTACCGCTAGCATAGCAGTACCAGGACAAGTTACTGCAGCAACCTAACTGAACCGAGACTCCGAGAGTAATATCCACCAGTGCGAGTCCTTCCGCTTAGTATAGTGCTCTAAATAAAGCTGCAAGTCTACATACCCCCGTACTAATGGCTATGTGAACGTGAACTGTGTTAAGTCTTGTACTAATCAAGCTTCAGTCTACAAGGCTGCATCGTCGTGCAGTCGTGTTACTATACTCTCTTTTTTTTCAGTTAATACACGTCTCATTTATACAATAAAGATCAAATTACAAGTCACGTATACACACTAACATGATAGAACTGAAAAGAATGGAAACCCTAGCTTTTGCAAGAAGGACCTTCGGCCAAAAAGAAAAATTATATTCTAGATCGAAGAAACCCCTGAACAAAATACAAACGCCTATCACTCGCCTCTAGCACCACCGTATCGGCAATCCAAGGCGAAGTGGACATATCACATCTTCACCTGACCTCGACGCACCTCCGTCGCTGATCTACAGCTTTGCGGACCTCCAAAGTAGCTTGCCAAAGGCAAAGCCATTGTTGTTGAAATAATTAGCCAGGATAGCACCCTGGACACGCCATCGAACTCCAAATCTGGCACCCGCCGTGCGACGATGTCGGAGAAGGAAACCAGGTCTTCCAACCTTCAATCAAGAACCCAACACAAGATTCACCATCTTTCGGTTGTCACCAATGTAGACTATATCGTATGCACACACTCCTGAACAACCTCCCGAGCACCACTGCAATGTAGGAGCCAGCGCCGTCGCAATGGTGGAGCCTGAGGACACAAGGATGCCACCGACGCCACACCATCCCCGCTTGAATAGGCTATCACCCAGATCCATAGCCGATCATAGAGTAGAACACCCCATTGTAGGAGGACTCGGAACACTTTTATTCATCATCATTGTCGCCTTCGCCGAAGTCAAGATGTCAACTGTCCGGAAAAACTAAGCTATAGAGGCCCTAAACCTAGAGTAGACAGGTTCGCACACCGAGATCCGGCGACCCCCCTCACAACTGACAACCAGGAGGCCGTAAGCTAGAGGAGAGCCGCCAGTGACCGACGTCGGAAGGTGGGAGTCCTGGGAGAGCTAGATCGCGTTTCCTCTCCCGGTGGTGTGAGAGGAACATAACAATTTGATCGATTTGTAGTCATAACCTCTAGGAAAGGACCTCGGCACATACATGGAAAAAACCATCATTTTGGTTTCTGGAGTTGGGTTTATGCTTTCGGTAGTCTCCAGAGCTACCATCGTAATCTACTACATCCCGTGTGCCGGCGTGCACTGGCGAACAAGAGAGGAGGTCTCCGAAACCACTCTCCTTTGTGGTCTTGTACGGAGAGGACGAATAAATTTTTGGGAAGCACTCTGTGCAACTGCTCGCGATCTTCATCATGGCTTGCCTACCTAGTACGGTTGCAGCTATGCTTCTATGGCTATTATTGTGTGTGTTGTTATACTATAGTTGTTATTGTATATGTATTGTTATTGTATATGTATTGTTATTGTGCATGTCGGTAATACATCTAGACATCTAGTGTGTTATAGTTTTACGTGATTGTAGCTGATATAATCATTTTTAATATGTAGAATTAATCTTGAAATTATTGCCTAACTCTCCAACAGTGTAGCCTTTATCCAAAAAAAAAAATCCAATAGTGTGGCATTGCCACATCCCGATACTACGCGGCCAGTTTTAAGGTACCTTTTACTAGTGGTGATAGGCGAGTAGTATAAAATAAAATCTGACCCTTGATTTACAAGGGTAAAATTGGTCTTTTTGTAGGAAATAAATATTATCTGGTGCTCAAATATCGCATTAATTAACCTGAAATCCGGTAACTGATCCGTTATTTCCGGCGTACATGTTGTACACACGTTCGTTTGATCGTTACTAAGGTATTTTGAAGAAACAAATCACCCCTTTCCTTGTGATGCTCTTGACCATGTACAGCTCTTGTGTTCATGGTGGCCGTGTGACATGACGTCAAAGTACCAGCGGTGGTGCCACTTTTCTCGATTAATGGCGCCCGTACCATCTGACGATTTATACTATAGAATCAAGGTCTCAAGGACACATAATATGATTAATACACCTTTGCCGCTGTATTGATCGTGTGATCCTCTCACCTGTCATGGAAATTTCAGCGAAGCCTTTTACCACGGGCTCGTATATTTCACCATATGTCTGGCGGACGGTGCTTCATCGAGGAAGATGGAGAGGGTCGTTGGTGTTTTGAGCGTTATGCCGATTATGCCCTTAATGGATTTGTACTACTCATGTTTTAAGGAGTAGTATAATTCTACTGCTCACGCTTTGGAGTACTAGTATAGATTAATCTTGTCCATCGGATCCACAAAAATAGATGGACCATATCAATTTAAGGGTACTGTAAAAGACCTCTACGATACGCAGGTCTTCGTGGTCTAGTTGTTGAGCTGAGTCGTTGGCTCACCCATTTCTCTCTTGCTGGTCGTGGTGAGGAGCCGGTGAAATGTGTGCGCCCACCAAAAAGAGTGTAATTATCTTCAACGTCAAAATGCATCAGTGCAGTAGCCGTGTGCACCACACGAAAATGCTTGATCTAGATGGTCGCTTGAAAATGGCCGAGAAGAGTATATGTGAATTACCTTTTTTTTCCCATTGGATTTGACGTCTATACTATACTACTACTGCTACTACTACTACTATAAATGAGGGCCTTCTGAGCAGAGCAGCATGAAATACGCAGATCGAGCTCGTCAGGAGATAGATAGCTAGTAAGCCGGACGAAGCGAGCTTGCG
Source organism: Avena sativa (assembly GCA_916181665.1). Classification (NCBI taxonomy): domain Eukaryota; kingdom Viridiplantae; phylum Streptophyta; class Magnoliopsida; order Poales; family Poaceae; genus Avena; species Avena sativa. Next base: position 129,848,287 of record OV702289.1, on the reverse strand, counting down.
CGGACTATGGCGTCCTTCGCTAGAGCTTCCCGTCTCATGGTGCTCCTCCAGATCGCGGTGTTCGTCGTCTCCATGGTGATCATGACCAGCTCCTTATGCCACGGAGCCCGCGGAGTCCGTGTAATCGGTGGTTACTTATAAGTTCTACTCATTTTTCATCTTTTTCTTATTAATTTCATCTTTTTCATCGCCATCCGACTCCTTCAAGCAATGTTCTTACTCACTTTTACGCGAATTTCGGTACTGTAGTTACTTATAAGTTCTAACTACGGATGCTTGTGTTTTCCTTCTAGGCGGTGGCGGTGTTGTGGGCCCTCACCATCCCCCGAACAATGGAAGGATTGGACGGCCTTGATGCATGCCTTGCTCTAGCAGTACAGATTACTGCCACGAACTCACTTAATGAAGCGATGTAAAAGCATCTTCTCGTGTAGTACTACTCCTTTTAGTATGTTCAATAAAACTGAAAGTCTAGCCGTGTTTATATGAAGAGATCTCTGTTATGCAATGTTCTGTGAATGTGATGATGTGGAAGTTCAGTTAAGAATCATTGAAGGTGCACGCTCTGTTGAGTTTCAAAAGTTGAGAATGAACCGCGATAAAATTAAGCGGTATTTACCTTGGAATAGAAGATTCAAGCTGAGCAAAATGATCAAGATCTGCCGCGTAGAAGTTACCCTGCAAACTTCAAGAGAGTTGGACTATATAGGCTCGAGTTAGCTCATACTAAAAATGCTAGCGAACTGAGTCGAATTAAAGGCCGAGCTGTAAAAATTGGTTCATGTTCGACTTGTGACGATCTCGAGCTAGTTTCGAGCTAAGAAAGACAACAGAAATTCCTCTGTTCAAAGGCGATTTTGTCATCCAATTAGACCACAGAAACATCGAAACCTATAAATTGGAACAATAAAAACATTGATAATATTATTAATTTCTTTATAGCTTGATTTATTCAATCTCAGCCAATTACCTTGGCTGAAGATAGATAATTTGCATTACACTCATGTTGTTATTACACACTTCCACATTATCCAGGCTATGTATGGCTCAAGGACCATACATGTCGACAGACCAATTCGATAAAGATAGATCGCTTCATGTCGACAGACCAATTCGATGAAGAGCACCAAGGTATTTACACACACAATGCAGCCACAACAATTGAACATCGAGTAAAATATTCATTAGGCAAAGCAGCAGAGGCCAAGAATGCCTAGGTCACACTAGAATTTTAGGTTTGCAAACACAAGACCACATGACAAGGCAGTAACCCAGCCAAGGAACACTTCTGTACCCTTGTACAAAAAGGCAATTCGGGGATGGTAGCCTTCCGCACCAAAGCCTGCAAGTCGAGTGACAAATAGTATGGTAAAATCCCTTGTATAAATTATTTCTAGAGTAAGAAGATTGGATGGGAATGTCCCACAAGGACACAAACATATGTTTAGACTGATACGTGAGGTGATCACCAAGCTTCATTACTGTATTTAGTGGAGAAGTTCGAGCAGTTCGGCTATGATACACCAGAGTTCCAGTACATAGCAGTGATTCCTCAAAACAGGAACAAGCAACTTGTAAGCTCAAGGATACGCTAGGAGCTGGGAAAGAAAAATATGCAATACAATCGAGTAAGCAATTTCATCAATTTTAAGTTGCTCTCCGCTCGAGAATGCCCCTACAGCAGTCAGTCACGTCGTTTCTTTGAGTGCAAAGATAGCTTTGATCCCACTGTACATGGGAATTCTATAGAAGAACGGGAGCTGAATCCATTATTCAACTGGTTAATCTTGGACCATTACTCGGCTGGTTTGCTCGTTGCATGTTTGCAGGGCGGTACTACTTGGGCTTGCCTTGTCATCTCATTGCCGGCGACAAGGAAGTATGCAGTATGCCTGGAACAACATAACAAAACATATGATCTTAGCCTCTTCTAGGAAATGCTATCAAATGTCAGATGCAGTTGTTGGAGCAAGAGTTCAGTAAATACAGACCTGAAAAAGTACATCATTTTCGTTTTTGTGTCTGAGTTTATACTTTCAGTACTATCCAGAGCTTGCTGCATGTGGTGCAGCCAGCGCTCCGCAGCTCGGTGGGTGACCGGGAATGGTCGATGTCGTCCTATCAAGGCAGGATGTCCTACAAGGAGAATAAGACAGAAATTCTTAAATCAATTGTAATTCAGATGAGTGAAAATGATTTGCAAGTGTTTGGTGACATCAGGGAGGCTTCTCATTGCTATTGGTTGCAATGAGTTACATGAATGGTGCATATTCTGAGAAGAGCAGAGAGTGTGAATTCCTCAGTAAAATGCATTGCATAACAATTACTGCGCCAAAATACATACTGAAGTAGTAAAAGAAACAGAAAGCGGCATTTTAAGGAGAAAACATTTGTTTCTTCTCGCATTTTCTTATGTGGATCAGATAGGAGAACAAACAGATATGCAAACATGAGATGGTGAAATGAAACCTATTCAGCCTATTATTAGTCACTACAACAAAGATATGAAGATAACAGATGCCTTGAACCAGAAATGCAACCCATGTGTTAAGAGAGTAAGTGTCAATATCAAAGATAATGCTAGACAACATATGCCACTGATAAAGCTAGTTTCCTAATTAACTAGTTGGTAATTCAACTACACCGTAGGACTCTAATCAGATGAATGATCAATAGGCAGTCAACTAATGAAAGAACAGAGCACCAGATGATCATCACGTGCTCCAAGGCATGAAGCACTCTCTGATAACTACCGTGAAATATGACCAAAAATTATAAAATATGTTTACTCAAATATTCTTCTAGAAAACACGAAAAACAATGGTGCTACCAAGAATGAGCTCTAATATAAACCAAAAGAGCTCGCATTATGTGTCCCGGCTCACAGTTTAGGCAGTTTAGGTTCAAGACGAAAGCTTGATCATCAGCTTGAGGTTTCAAATACTGATGATTTAGTCTAGGCATCAAAGCTATTAAAGGAGAGACGAGGGAGCATTTGTACACAAATAATGATTCAGTGTAAGCAGCCTTATTTTGGTGGCAACTGGCAAATGCTAAATTTAGAGGAAGAACATGAGCAATTGAGCATGGATGTTTTGGGGGCTTAAAGCAACCGATGGAAACCGGAGTGTATCTTCAACTGTAGAATTGGCCAAGCAGCTAATGTTATAGTTTTAGTTCAGATGCAAACAAAGATTCATCGTCCTAACTAAAGCTACTGACGAATCAAACCAACATCATAAGACTTAAGAGTAATCGTCCCTTTTATCCGCCTTACACATTTGTTCGTGTACGCAACCAGAGGAATCTACCACATGGGCTCAAAATAAACGGAGCTATATAGTTCAGAGACGCCGAGTCAATCAGGTTACCTCTCCTCTGGGAGAACAGCGGCGGGCCGCCCATCCTCTGCACCAGGAACTCGTACTGGTTCTGTATCGCGTCCTCCTTCTTCGACCCCGAGAATATCTCCCGGAACCACTCCTCCTCGTCCTCGTAGACCCTGTCCCGTCGATTTAACCACAGCCGCAAAGTCAGAAGAGGAATCAGGGGAGGAAACGGAGACAAGAGGGGAGAAAGAGAAGGAATATAGTCTAGGAGGAGATCGAGTCGAAGGTTCGGGGCGCGACCTGGTGTAGAAGTTGGTGGAGAGGTCGACGAAGGGCTGCGGGGTGCCGCCGAGCGCCTCGAAAAGGTTGACCTCGTCGATGGCGAAGGCGTCGCCGGCCGCCACGCCGCTCCACTCCGACGCCTTGTCCTGCAGCGACTGCATCCTTTCCTTCCCGGCGGGGGGCGGGGGGGGGGGGGGCGCGGCGGCGCGCCTTGATTGATTCCCCGGCGGCGCCGCTCGGTTGACTGGCACGGTTGGAAAGACGAGTGTGTGCGGCGTCAGGGGAAGCGCACCTGCCTTTAAAACCCGCCGGCCAATCCGGTGGCGAGCACGCGCCGTCGGGGCCTTGTGGGGCCCAGAGAGTATGCGACTCCACGGAGTATTCGTATTCGTCCATGTCGACATTCTGTGGGACGCATGTCGTCGTGGTGGTGGTAACTTGCGAGTCGCGAATGCTACCCACGGGATCAGGACTGAAGCCCACGGTTTGTATGCAGCTGGTTTGGTTCCTTCTTCCCTTGTATGGGCCGTTCTGCATGTAGCAGCCCAGCTAGAAAATTGAAAGAGTGATTAAAAAACTCCACATTTGGTGTAATTTTCAACAAACGAATGTCAACATTTTGCGTTAGCAGCCTGCTGGTTCCTCTCCGGCAGTCGTCACTTGAAATAGAAGTCCAATTACTCGATCCCTAAATTGGGTGATCGATGGTCGCTGGCAGAGTCTGTGATGTTTTGGTCCTTGCTGTCATCCAATGAATGGAGGCTCGGCGCACTCACCCTACCGTGAGTAGTGGCCGCATCTCGGTGATATGTTTGTTTTCCTAAACGGTGTTATTGTTTTTTTCTGACCGTGTGTCAACATGGATTGCAAAAGGTACGTTCTGAACCAAAGTGTGCCCATCGACCAAATAGTTTTGCAGTTTCTCAGCAAAAAAAACATGGAGCAAGAATCGAGATGCATGTTGTGAAATAGGGACAAGGACTTTGAACATTGCTTTAAATTTTATCAGGGATCTTTAGTCGTTCATGCTGGTTATTTCAATGTACTCGACGTGAGGTACTCCACGTGAGTCATTAGGGACTAGTTGAATGCCCGTGTGTTGCTACGGTCCTCTATTTTCTTTCCTCGCCGCACATGTTCCACTTTTCTTGACTTATATTTCAGTAAAGGACGGGCTCAGCTATTGTTTTGTTATTAACTAAGGTCTACTCCGCATTATAAATATCCTTACACAATTTTAGAAATGTTATCTTCTGCCTTCATTTGTTTCTACTTGAGCATGTATACTAAAACATTTCCTCCTTAGCTTGTAACCTTTCCAAAGGAGCATTTTTTGTCGTTGTCATGAAAAAACTACAGGGAAGGCATAGGAATCGTTGAATACTCACAATGCAAACTAATTATCAATGTTATAGAAAAACAACACAGAGACATGTTAAATGTTTAATTCTGAGGTCTCTCGGATAGTATATTGAGGCACATATTTTGAAGATGACAGTACAGTTCTTTTGAAAATATTACAAATTACCATAAATGGTCTTACATGTGCAAATTTTACATTGATACTAACCAGAATGCCTACACATGGAACTGATAAAAAAGGAAGTTCTATATGGGTCATGGACATAGCCCCAAAAGTAAATGAATTGTGAATATACCTTTCAAATCCTTTGAAGTTAATCCCTCTAGTTTCCTTTGACACAACACGAGCTTGCCCAAGAACCCTTTTGACTATCAGATCTTGACGAAAAATAACATAACGACTTTCTTCTCTGCTAGCGCCCAAGTTCTCATCCTTCAAGACCTTGGTTACAAAAACAGCATCAGCAGTCTTTTCCTTGTTGGTGTCCAAGTTCTCATCCTTCATCGAAATTGTTGTTTTCTCTTTGAACATCCAACCGAAATTATTGTTTTCTCTTTGAACCCCAAAATTTGTATTCTCCATGACCTGAAGATACATGAATACATGCACATGAGCTTTACATGATCCAAGAATATGTTCTGGCCGATGCATGTAAAATATGTCATACATTTATAGGCTAAAAATGTAACCATCTAAATCACTGTGTGCCTGGCCATTGCAGTAAGAATAGTCAAGAACCCGCCGACTGACTGACTATAATCGACATTCTCAGTTGGTAGACTATCACATATAATCTAAAAGAAACAGATCCTTTAAGAGATAACTCGTCATGAATAATTTACATGGCACTGCTGTAATTATGGCCACTTCGTAGGAAAACCAAAATACTATAGTATTAAGTTATTAACTGTAGATCATGAAACTCGTGCCACATATATGTGGTGGTGCCAAGATCAGCTTGACAAAGTTGATAAGATTACAAATGATAATATTGGTGACCCGGTACATCACATTGCCACCCATATCTACGCACCAATAGTGATAGTATACTGCATAAGTTGCTCACTTGTTTATCGCTAGAGTCATGATCTAATAGTGTGTGATTGGACTGCTAGAGTCATGATCTAATAGTGTGTGATTGGACTACTCGTAAATATTTTATGGTAGAATGTAACATGTAAAAATACATCCCCAAAGGTAAAGACAGTCGGACCGAGAGCTCATATTGGTCTGATGTTGCTCAACATGCAAAATAGGCACAATAGTACTATTTTTGTAATGAATCAATTTCTTTGCAAGATGATGCTAAAATTTAACGTACCCACAACATACATACATTTATCTAGATTTAGTGGAGATGAGGCAAATGTTTCTGCTAGAAAAATCAGGCAAACTGAGGCATATTCCAGCACCTGGAATACAGAGACAGAATACCAGTCAGCACCATAAAAATAGATGGCATCATGGTCGAGTCAGGGTTAGAAACATCCTGATAGTTCATAAGATCTATCACAGTGGAAATAGCTCCCATTACAAAATATGAGGGATCGGAAGGAAGCTTCCTACACATATTAAAGGTTGTAGATAACGCAACTCTCTATATACAAAGAGTAAATGATGTGATATGACAAGTGATTTCACAAGTTACTGCATATACTACATAATTAGAAAACGAATACCTACCAGGTTCAAAATTATAGCGAGGATTGAATCATATCATAGGTATTCCCAACCTGAGCAACATGAGGAATAAAATAAAACTTGCACTTTCAGAAAACTGAAAAAGACACGCAGTCGATAGTCCTCACCTCTAGTATGGAAGAATAAGCTCGCAGGAGACATTTCCGTGAGGCACATAAGTTCAGGCCGTCAATCCGAGGGAGGCGTTTGCGTCCCCAGTGGTGTAGAGGAAGGACGAGCCGCGCGGTAGCATGTGCGTCTCTAGACCCATGACGTACCCGTCGTGAGGATGGGCGGTCGCGGGACTTGCCTAGCCATGGGGAGGAATGACGGTCCGGTGGAAGCACCTATTTGATTGGTTGGGGAAGTGCAGAGGGTCAGCGAGGCTACAAGGTTCAGGACTTCATGTGCCAGTCTAGGAGGAAATATGTCCGGAGGGCTTGCGGCGTGGTGCTCTCGCCGGGCTACCCCAGATCCCTCAGCTTAGTCTCAATGACCACTACCACGGAGCGGCGCACCCCTCTCCTCTTGTGCGTATACTCCATCTACACGGTCGGTCCTCCCCCAGATCCTTCATGCTATAATCACAACGGGAGGCAGGGAGGGTCCAGAACCAAATCCAATTGGCAACTACGAAAAGAAAAATCCAAGAAAAGGTTGTGTGCTCACTGCAAAGATCCCGGCTTCAGATTGTCCAAGTTGAGAAGCAGGGACGCATGTGCATTGGATTAGTGTCGTCTTCCTCATCCAAGGTAGAAGCTCGCCGTCGTGGAGCAGGCACAAAGGGGTTCCACGGCTCCATGCTTGAGTCGGTGTTGGCGGCGGCGACCTTCGTTTGGGGCGACGGGCTGGGAATCAAGCCATAGGCCCACATGGTGGACAGAGGGAGGATGTGGACGAAGCGCATTGCTATCGTCCAGTGTTGGTGTGCCCCTTGTCCTCGCTATCGTCCAGTGTTGGATGTGCCCCTCTTCCTCGATGTCGTCATCATTCTCCTCCTAGCACGCCGCCACGAGGGGAAGTTGAAGGAGATCCTCGCATTACCAAAGTAGAGTCGACGGAATATGGAGAGGTGGCCGGAGAGGTGGAGGCGGGTAGAGGGGCAGGGAAGCAGGAGGCGGCGGGACTCTTGACTGGCTAGCACGACGATGGTAGGAGTTATGAGCGCTGATGATGGTAGGAGGGCGGTGAATTAGGTTGCGAGATTAACACTTAGGAAGGGTGGACGATACCATTATCACTTACGAGGATCATACGTCGAGCGTGTGATGTTGAGGACGGTCGTACGGCCTAGATGCGTCAGACGACGATTGTCGAGTGTCGAGGGGAGACATACCATCACCAGTTCCATTTAATAGTAAAGATTTTAACACTCGCCAATCTATCCACCAATTTACAGGTCCACTTTTATCCCAGCACCATATCTAGCTGCATGCAAACCTAACAAATGTAATCCCCTGATGGAGATCAGAGCCAACAGCTCCACGACGCATGGTTTATTTGCTACAAGAAACACAAGCAATATTAGAAAAATTCAGAGGTGGTAGCACGGTACAATCCGTACACGCAAAAACATTTGTAACTGTTAGGTATAATGGTCAGTTTGTAAGTAAGTAAAATTATTGTAAACATAATTACAAAGAAATTGTGAAGAGAGTTATTATGTAAATGAATATAGAACAAATCCATTTTTGGGAAAATTTTAACCAGATTATACAAAATGTTTACGATTAATCCTAAAAAAGGAGCACATGAACACAAAAGAAAATTTAAATGAGGTAATCACAGAGGAAAAACACTTGGAGGAAAAACAGTCAGCACACCCAACAGGGTGTGCCAAACACGATCTGATCAAACCACCAAACAAAAAGTATTTATAAAGGCAAAAGGTCCCAAAACTGTACCTTCCACATATTCAATTGGCTCCATGAGGGATCGTAAAATATGTCCATCTTTGGCCTGAAGTACCAAATCGCTGATTTGGGTCGGATCATCCATATCGGCTGAGCATTAGAAGAAAACGACCAAAACTGTCTTCCGTAGTATGAGCCTGCCCTTCTGTACCTGTATCAGGTAAACCAAGATTCCGCAGAGGTGGCCGCCATGGAGGACCTCTGAGTTTTTCCGTTGAGCGCGACGATGTCCTAGAGGATCTCCCTCGCACTCCCGCCGTCGACCACGCAGAGCTGCCGATGCCCATCACTGCGAACAACCTGCCTTCTAGAAGGAAACGGGGCGACGCTGGGATGCCCGGCCTGGCCGCCCACCACCGCGAACGGCTCACCCTCTTAGCGGGAACCGGGCAGAAGCTCCAGAGAGCGGCGATAGTGCAGAGAAGCGCACAAATCCTCCATGGAAGGCCTCACCCCCTTCATGCGCTGGTGATGGCAGGCCTCTTCGTCGGCCGCGGCGGCCGCTGCCGTCAGGAAACTTCAGGCCGCCTTCCCGCATCTTCCTGCCAGGTCTCGGTGGAATTCATGGGCGGCGACCGTCCCATCTGGGAGCTCCCCGCGGCACCGGCCATGGCGCCATGGCGGGCCTCTTCTTCGGCCACGGCAACAGCGTGTGCGAGGTGGGTTGCGCGAGGGAGCCTAGAACAGGAAGATGCGATTGGGATTTGTCTAGTCCCCACGCTTCGGTCAAAGCGGTGAGGGCAGAAGGGGAACGTGTGAGGTCCCTCGCTTACGGGGGAAGGAGCTGAAATTGGCGGCGAGATTTGCTCGTGCGGGCCGGAAGACAGGACGATGTACGACCAGTTTTGCTATCAAACATACGCAAGATCTGATGCACTGGTAACAGGTTAGACGGCCATGATTCTCCCAATGTTTGATGTTTGAGGACGACGTATGATCATCAACTTCCTTTTAATAGTAAAAAACAATCTCACGATGCCTCCTCGCATTCCTGATCTTGACATGGACGAACAAGTGTGCCACCACCTATACAAATCATACAACGCCGACTACCTCCTGTCACCAGCTCGACATCGCCGACCAGGAACTCGAGCGGAGAATCCACTCCAATACCTCGACTTGGGCTAGACCTCAAGCGGATGAGCTCCACCCAGATGGTGCGGATGAGCTCCACCCAGATGGTCAGTATTAGCGGCTTCCAATTGGGGATCAAAAGCGGCAACTTCGTGCAGTGGTGGAGCTGGGCGCCAAGATGAAAGATGAGCATAGTTGCAGCGCGACAACGAGGAAAGTCTTGGGAAGGGATGTGCTGGTCGGGCTCCCGGTGGTGGTGAAGGTGCCCGGACGAGGGTCCAGGACACAGTGGCCAAAGAAGTAGCCAAGCAAGAGCATGGCAGCTGTTGGAAGTTGTGCAGTTGTTCGAGTAGACATTGCAACCCATCCTCTTAGCTTCATTTCTATTTCGTGTGTTGTAGCTGCTACGACAAATTCTATGCCATTGGATACGAACTAATTGATCAGCAGTGATTTGCAATGGCCTCCGACAAGGTTAGTAAGGTAGTATGCCATTTACATGGTCAATTCACATATGCTAATAGCTGGTCAATTCGTTTGAGTAGTATTTGCTAATAGTATGTTTGTCTCCTAAAGTGTCTGCCCAGCAACCCTTTTTTCCACGCCGTAATGTCCTCCCATGTCTCTCTCCCCGACATCACCTCTCTGGTGGAAACTTGAATTATTGCTAGATTAGTTTTTCCAAATTTGTGCGTGTTTATGTATGTTAATGTTAATGCATCAACGAAATTTTATTAATCTATTTGCACCATATAGGAAATTCCTAAATGTGTACTGATTTAAGGAAGGCTTCTTGAGTCCCTAACTGGATTCTTTCAAGGTGAAAAATATACTCACTAGGAAGGCTGCTGCATTTTGACCCAGAGAACAATTCCTTACAAGGTAAAATCATCACTTCTACCTTTTTGTTTTTAATTCATCTTCATTGCTGCTCAGCAACAGAATTACAAAATGAAGTTATGTTTATTGTTTTGTGATTGAACAATATTGTTGTCACGGGGCATTAAAAGAACAGAACACTCTCTATGTTAAATAGACATTGAGCAATACGTGTGTCATCTAGCAACGGAACAAAGAACATGTTTTATTCAACTCACTATGTGCAATCCTGTGCATACTATGCAATTTTAATACTCCCTCCGATCCGGAGGACTACAAATTACTACTATTGGTGGTGGCACTTTGTCATCACTTTGTACAGCTCTTAAAAATTTATAAAATGACACAGTAGAGGCCTTCCCTACTGCGTTTGTCAAATAAAGAAAGTCAGGTGGCAACTTTAAAAGAAAAGTACATGCACATGATTCCAGTCAGCTAGTTTCACTGCACAAGCTAAATGATTCTTTTCAAAAAAGAGCAGTAGCTTTTTCATAGCATAAAAGTCAATTAGCTGTTTTGAACATTCAAGAATCTAGAATTTACCCGATTTGATGATTGAGCATTTGATACACCTATCAATTTCTAACAATATATTGACTTTCATAGATTCCAAACAATCTATTCTTCCAATGGACATGCGCGGCAACACGCGCCTACATGATCTAGTACTAAATAAAATGGGACTATGTGCTTAAGATATCCCACATTTACCATTATTCGCCACCTCGCACTTGTATCTTTGCGGTGTCTCATAAAGGTGAATTTATACTTTTATAAGTATGTGAATTATCTATTGAGAGCAAAGGGTCACTTGTGAATTTACCAATTTCAATATTCCATGACTCCAGGCTTGTGTAGACATTGTGTGAGTATGAATATGGTGTGTGTGTCTGTGTTGTGTCGACGCATACATTATACTTGGTGGTTCCAAAAAGGTTTTATTCTTCGAACTTTGCCAACAAACAAAATGAAATTTTCTCGGGGCCTCTCTTATTCCAAAAGCATTCATGGGAATATTCTCTATTAGGATTGTCTGATTTGTACAATTGAATCACGTGGTAATCTTCTCGTAAAAATTATTTTCATTAGATGAAAGGAAATTTACAGTACATTCAAACGATTGTGTGATAGGACCAAAAAATGATGCAAAATTAACTTTATAGCTTCCAATCATCTCCTAGTGGACATGAAATTGATACTATCTTTTAACTTTTTTTTATTCATGTGTTTTAAGCAAGGAAAAATAGCGCGTTATAGGAAAACAACACGGAATGAAAATACCCTATTAGCGTGATATAGCGTGTTATTAGCGAGACATTGTATATTGATTAATTTAGTATGGACTCTCTAGATATTCTATCGTCCTACTAGTGCCGAAATACACGCTATTTTACATGGTTTTAAGATTATGAATATCAAATAGGTTAATGTATTAGTGTTGTGGAAAGGGGGCGCACAAAACAATCAAAATAACGGTTTAACGGCCAAGCAAGTGATGTTATGCCCCTTGGCCGGTGTGATTGCCGACGTGAGGTCCAGTGAGCTCGACTGACTTGTGGAAGAAGTGGAACAAAAGAGAGATAGCGACAAGAATTCAGATTTGATTGCTAAGCTGAGGTCCAGTGAGATCGACTGACTTGTGGAAGAAGTGAAAGAAAAGAGAGATAGCGACTAGAACTCAGATTTCTATTTCATAGTTCACCTTTGTCCGTCTGGTTTACAGTTGTTGCTTATAAGCGCGCGCACACACAACACTGACGCCTCACAGGCCTCACACCACACACACACACACATGACCATTCATCCCACTTGACAGCTGCGGCACACTATGCAGTCATGTCTTCATCCGTAGCATGGTCTTGTGATGACATATGTACTGATAATCTGATATGAGACGTGACACCGCCCCTTTGAGAAATTTTTGCTTGTCCCCAGGCAAGGACAGCCGGAAACCAAACCTTCAGAATATCCCAATCTTCCTAGCAGGAGGCTGCATCGGCTGGGAGGCCAAACCATTTGATCAGAACCTGGGGAACGACGTTGTTACCCTTCTTCACCAGTCGCACGTCGAGCATAGATTCAGGTTCAGTATCAATTGCATCCAAAAGCGGAAGCTGGGGAAGGTTAGCGAACACTGGAGTGTAGTCTTGACGATAGTCCTTTAGTTTAGAGACATGGAAAGCGTTGTGCACATGGGAGCTAGCTGGCAACTCAAGACGGTGTGCAACATTACCTACACGCTCCAGGATTTTCTAGGGACAAAAAAAAACTTGTCGCCACAGTTTGGGAAATGGTTATATAGCGCAAGCAAGGGAGATCAGGTTTTTGGGAGTGCTTCTGCAATATTTAATCTCTCCAACCTTCGTCTTCTCCATCCTGGCTTGCGACGTGCACCGTGGATCGGGATAGTAGGCCTCCGGAACCCCGCCTTCTTGTGAACCTGTACGGGTGAGGGGCGATCAGGTTTTTGGAGAGCGCTTCCGCGCGACTACTGACGCCATCACGGACGACTCCTTCCCCGACGAGGACTTCTTTCCGGACATCAGCAGCCTCTACATCGACGACATGGCCGATCTACGAGCAAAAGCCGCAGAACCGACATACAACCACTAATCACAATCCTATCTACCCGGCGTCACCTCCCGCCTAGCTTCGACTGGCTATTCCGACAGAGGGGGCATGGGAGGTCTTCGGCGGGGAGCACTCAAGAGCAGGGAGGGGGAGGAAGGAGGAGAGAAAAAGGCTCATATGGAATAGTTGATTACCTGATTTGTAAATCAAGTCTTGATTAATAAATCATATATCCAAATTATTACCCGTGAAATGACGGTTTAGTTGTACTCAGTAAATGGCAAATAACACGTGTGTGTCGCACCAAATACCAAACTCCACCAACAGTTAATTATACTAGTTGAATACCCTTGTGTTGCCACAGACTTTTTATATTAAATATTGCTGGTGTGTTGAGCGGTTGTGCTTCATATTTTTGTCGCACATGTTTAGATTATGGAGAATTTCTCAATTGGAGATCAAAGGCAAATCGAGTCGGCTGAGTCTTTGTAAGATCCTTCCCATGGCAATGATACGGTGTTGACGTGTCAACAAGCTTGACTGACACTGTATGTCTTCTCCCTCCACCAACTCTGCCACTCTGGTCTAGGATGACAAACACATCACTTCACCTCTCCCCGCTAGTCTGGAAAAGCAGTAAGACTGTTTAAATTTTATTTCTTATCACTATTCAATATGCCAATTCAATTTTTTTATATAAATATGTGATTTACCTTGAAAAAATATTACTTCAAATCAAATTGTAATAAAAATAAAAATCATATTTACAAGTTTCAAAAAAAAAATCCGAAAATAATTTCTAACATAGTTGACGATGTATCCTACAAGCATGACAAATTTAACCGCGAAACTGCATGTGAGCTAAGCAAAAAAAAAAGATAAATTTTGGACATTTGGACAAATTTTTTGTATAGCTCGGAATACGAAATATTTGAAATTGATATTTTGCAAGTCCGTAGGAAACATCATTGGTTTCATCCGGAATTTCTTTGAATTTCTTTTGAGATTTCTAAATACATTTATTTTCATTTTTCTAAAACAACAAATCACTCGAGCCTCAGGGGCCAAAAAATGTACACTCAAATATTGTGTAGTAGTTATTAAATATTAAACAGTGGCTCAAAAATTATGCTTATCCCAAATCAGCTGATGAGATCTTGCAGCTGGCAAGATCGGTTTGCACACTAGTAGTCTGGAATACATCGACCTCACGTGACTGCAGAGTAGCGCCGCAGTAGTACAAGGACGTCATCCATTTTTCATTTTTGGAGGGCGCTGCGGCACCCAGGGGAAACGCCGAAACGGAGCAGCAGGGATGTGTGCCCGGTGTTGGGTCCTAGCTAGAGGCCGGCCACACTGCGATGCGAGTTGTCTACACCACAAGACCACTCGCCCCGGTGTCGGGCAGGCAGGCGCCCCACGCGCGCACAGGGCCTAGTGTAGTGTGGCCGTGTGGAAGCTAACAAAACGGACGGGACGCTGCCAAGCCTCAGGCCACTTCCTTGTTTAAATCACGCGACCCCTGCCCCTCCCGTCGTCCTCACCTCACACCTCACACACATCACACTCGTCGAGAGACAGAGACTGCACTGCAGGGAGAGAGGCCATGGCAAGCGAGCGCAATGGCGGCGGCGGCGACCAGGGGCGCGCGGAGAACGGCAACGGCAGCGCCGTGTCGTTGGAGATGCCGGAGGTCAGGTTCACCAAGCTCTTCATCAACGGGAGCTTCGTCGACGCCGTCTCCGGTACGTGCCCGGCCGCCCGCGTCTCTCTTATCTCTTGCAAAGAAGCTGATGCTGGTTTTTCGACGAGTATTGCCGGCCAGGGAGCAACTGTTTTACGGTCCGCGGTGAGTGCGGTAAGCTTTGCTTGTGAATAGGAAAGTTTCTGGCGCTGCGCCGCATGTTCACAACGCACCAATTCTTCATTCGGCTACGTATCTACGGTAGCATGTCCATTATCCGCAAAGCTAGCAGTAGTACACACCGTTTTTTCTTCCTTTTTTTCCTTGCAAAAAGAAAACAGTCGTGTAGGGAAAAGTGGGGAACTGATTCGCACGTGGTGGCTCCGGCAACTAGGCGATCGAGCCACTAGCTACAACTTTTCTTAACACCGAATAACAGCTAAATCCACTATACTAATTAAGTGCAATTCAGGGGCTGATGAATATTAGCGTGGCAGGCACGCGGGTAGCTAAAAAATGCCCCCTTGCTAGATCCATGGAGCATTATTAAATTAAAGGCTAGGAAGTACGGCACCCCATGATCGATCCACACAGTAAGACCTACTCGAAACAGTATTCGTCCTCCTGTATTAATCTAGCAATCATCCAATACAACTGGGGCCTCAGCACAATCAATAAGTTCAAAAGAAAAAGAGAGAAAGGGGATAGAAATTAATGCCAACAACGACGAAACGCATCACCGGCAACCGCTGCGCCTTCCGACGATGTCCCAACACGCTACTAAAACTCCGAAACACCACGATCCAAAGCAACATCTTAGAGACGTTGTTGCCCTGACGTAGCTATCATAGTCGCTGAGCGGACGCGACAACAGGGGCACCACCGCGCCTCCTTTCACCCAAGGAAGATGCTCCGCCATTGGACTCGCCGTTAACCTAGGTGCACCACCACCGTACTCGCACTCCTGAACCGAGGGTGGTCCATGCACGCGAGGAGAGGAGTGGCCGTCGACACCGTGCGGGAACGCCCGACGGCGGGAGGGGGGCTGCGGTGAGGAGAGCTTGGGCGCAGAGAGATGGCGGAGCCCCTGGTCGCCTCGCGCTCGGAGAGGTGGCGTGGCGGGAGGTAGGGTGTTGAGACAGTAAGATAGACATCTGCTAACCTAAATTGGGTAATCAAGTTGTAGCTAATCCAATGTCTAACCAAACGGAACTGATAAGCTTGTATTCCCTCCATTTCAAAATATAAGATATTTTAGCTTTAGGAGTAGTTCATAGTGAACCTAAATACTAAAAGAGTCTAGATACATTTCCTTTAAAAAACTAAAACATTTTATATTTTAAAACGAAGAGAGTATGTAGGAACCGCACCAATGCCTCTCGCATGCTGAAATGGTGTAGCACATGGCTTCCTTCTTCTAGAAGCTCGATCATGGGTACCTGTGCAACGTACGTTTCCGTGCGGTACGCGACAGAAATAGCCTGCCGGAATCTGCAGTGCGCATCGTTGTCACGTTCGCGTCTGCGATCATGTCATGATATGGTCCCTCTATAGTCTATCAGCTATCACTGTATGTGTTTTTTCCTCTGACGACTGCATGGGACGGCCACTACTTTCGGTTTTTGTACGAGCATGCGCCCGTGAAGGTGCGATCCGTGATAGTATGCGAGATCGCAAAGCAAATGAAAATTGATTTATTTTTTTGCCCGTTACAGGTGCGTCCGTCACACGGTTGCATGTGCTATTGCCATCGTCTCATCCCGTAAGTGCTGAGACGTACAAGTATGCGCCCGTTTCCTGTTCTGGAGCACTCCATTTGTCTTCTCGGCTTTTTTAAAACTAGCACAGTGGTCCTCGCAAATGCGAGGACATCACATTAAATGTGTTATGATATTAATGGTTTAATTAAATATTTATATTATATGGCGACTAAGAATGTGATTAAATAGGACACCGAAATGTGATGCTAAATAAGATATAACATGTGAGGGGTGAAATTTTTAGTCATTCCTAATTCATGAAATTTCCAGCTCGATTCTCTTTCTCTAGTCAAGATCGTGTGCTTTTAACATATACAAAATATGATACACTACGTATATATAGAGGTAAATTCGGAGACGGCAATTCGGCTCATAGGTGCAAATGCATCCGTTGTGAGAAAACATATTTTGAAATGTCAAAAAATTCTAAAACAAATCTACGTATACATTCGAATATTTTATGTTGGTTCACAAGTTTTCAGGATGAAAGAACATTTTCTGTGATGTGTATAAAAAAGACAAAAAAATTCATGTGAATAGGCCTTATGATAATTCAATTGAAACAAATCGTACACTAATATTTCCTAAGAACGTGAATTGGAAAATTATTTCAGAAAATTCTTTGAATAAAAGTGGTGAAGATCTATGTTGCTTATACTGAAGATTAAACTTTGTTGCTAAGCTCTCTTAGCAACAACCATGTTTACCGGTATTAATATTTCAGTGTCAACAGTCTCAATCAATTACATGCTTAATTACTAATGACCGAGTCTCTACCCCCTCCACCATCCATCTCTTGATTTCCATTGCTCTATGTGCCTCCCTCTTTTAATACTATATTTTGTTTTCATACTATTGTTGCTTTAGATATTTCTGGTGCCTATAAAATGTTATTGTGGAAATTAAACATGCAATAATACTACCAAGGTAGTTTTTGAGTCAAATTTATACCTATGGTTTCTTCGTATATTTCAAAATATATAACAATGATGGAAAATAGCGAGATATTCAATTCAGCTAGATGTAAAACAAAGTTGTTTACGGAGATTCGGATCGATGCGAGTAATTTTTACGTGGATCTGAAGTTATTCCATCCAAACAGAGAGATAATGATCTTGGGCATGGTAAATTGTCAATACCATGATAGAACTTACTTTATGTTTACTTGGGAGTTAAGCAACTTTTCATGTTATCAATATAGATCATTAAACTTTGGATTTTAGTATCTAGGATTTGCTCTCTCTTATTTGGCCAATGAATATAGGAAAGTCAACAAATGATGTTTACGTGTGTGTGGGAATAGAAAGTGAATTAAAGTAAGGAAGATATCAACTCCAACTGGATCATGTATGTACATGGGGAGATATAGCAAATCGAAAAATTACGGACAATTTAGTTGT
Organism: Avena sativa; assembly: GCA_916181665.1. Classification (NCBI taxonomy): domain Eukaryota; kingdom Viridiplantae; phylum Streptophyta; class Magnoliopsida; order Poales; family Poaceae; genus Avena; species Avena sativa. The sequence continues at coordinate 129,830,352 of OV702289.1, read as the reverse complement.
CTCGCTTGCAAACCCTCTCATCTAAGTCCATTTTTCATTAACTTGAGCATCGAACAAAGAAGATTATTATAAAATAGATTCTAATTTTCGGGAAAGAAAATATTAAATATTGAGGTGACTATGAAAAAGAAAGGCATACATAAAACCGGGGAGGGAAAAACAATCTAATCTAACTCTTTTTTGTTGCCCACACCGCATCAAGCATCATTGATGCATTTTTTTTTTGCAATGAACTATTGCAATCTTTTACTGTATTTGAGACATAACAGAAAGACTTGATGTCATAGATAAGCTACCTCAAACCAACACAAAAAATAATAGATCGTGACTTCTTAGACTTGCAAATATTATGCTAAGAAAGAGATGGAAATCACGTATTGTTCAAGTTTTTTGATAAGTGTGCTAGATCGACCCTAGAATATATATGGGTCGGGTCAATGAAATCAGGTAATTTTCTTGTAGGTCCCCCTGGCACGTCCACGTGCAGTTATATCTTTTTGTTTGCTTAGGAGACATGTGTTACTGATTGCATACATGGACTCTACCGACTACGGATCAGTTTAGTTGTGTGCTCTCCACCCATGCATACAACACGATCATGCCAACGTATAGCTGGCCTACTCTTATTTTCGAAGAGCCCTTCCCTAAAAAAAATTCAGAGAGATCTGGCTAACATCTTTTTTTTTTGCTAACGGATTTAGCCAGCTCGCCGGCCTACTGTTTTATTTTGCAACGGACTCGTGGGACTCCCGGACTCGTACGTTTTATTTCTGGACAGACAACGAGACGTGACAAACGGAACTACACTTTTACGTAATTAATAATCTTCAACTAAATCCTAGCCATACATTTTAAATCTAACTATCAAAATAATTCAGATAATGTGGCTTAACGTGGTGCCTCAAAAAACACCCTTATATTGTTTTTAGTATATAATAGATAATAGATTTGGATAAATCTAGACACTAATTAGTATATAGATTTGTTCAGTTTTTAACAAATGTAAGACTTATATTTTGAGACGAAGGGAGTAGTACATTCCTACCGTGGTCCAGCCTGCTTTCAGGCCGGGTGCTCGACCCGATCAACGCGCACATAACCGCACAGGAGGATGATGCTTCCTTTGCATTTTTTTTTTGAACGGAGGATGTTGCTTCCTTTGCACAGGAGGATGATGCTTCCTTTGTATTTAGGTGAATGCTGCAGAGCATGGAGAACGATGCTTCTAGTGAGCCATTGGGAGATGGATGGAGGGGGGCTGGGTGAACGGCACAGATCCTGCACTAACAGCTTATCCCTTCATATTAAAATAAAAAGAACTTTTCTCTTCGATGGAAAGATTTCAAAAGACATTTAGAATATATGCAAGAAAACAATTAGGGGGGAATCGTTACTTTTGAAAACAAGATAATAAAAAGGGAGGGTCTATATCTCTTCTCTACTATCTAAAAAGTACAAACCTGTTCCGTTTTCTGCCGACATCCTACTACGTCGGTTTTTTTTCGTCCATCGCACCACCGGTTTTCTTCCGCCATCCTTCGGTTTTCTATTTCCCGTCTCCACTAATCACGTCCCACACTCTCCGCCCCCGCAGTTTTTCCCCGTCTCCACTAATCACGTTCCTCGCCCGATAAGAAAAATCCATCGGCGCCGCCGCCGTCGCGACCCACCATCCCGCCTCCGTCCACCGCGTCCGCTACTCGCCATATCCTCTGGCATCACACACACAGCCTATCCTCTTCCCCTTCTCCTGGTAACCACACGGAGCACCCGACGGACGAGGGACCCGCGGGGGCATACGCGTCTGCCGGCCGTTTGCCATGCTCGCGCTCTCTCCCATGGCTGGCCGTACCATAGCTAGCAGCCGGAGGAAGGGGGAACGAGTCAAGGGTAGGTACGAGTTGCCCCGGTGTCTGACGGGGACGACAAAGATGGGGCGACGCCCGCGGGGAGCGGGAGTGGCGCTGGAGGAGGGAGGTCGTCGTGGCGCAGGAATGGCGGCGGAGAGGCACAGAGGACGAGCTGGGTGTCTCCTGCATGGGCTGATGCTGCCGTGACCACGACGGAGAGGCACATAGGACGAGCTGGGTGTCGCCTGCCTGGGATGATGCTGCCGTAGCCACCTCCCCGAGTTGCTACCACCGGCCACGTCCCCAAGCTGCTGCTCCTGCCGCCGGCCATCACTTCGACCTGCTGCCGCCCACCTCCCGAACCAGCTTTTGGTGAGCTCTCTATTCTCCTCCTTGTCGGCTGCAATCTCTCTTTCTGGATCTTTGCTGCCTCTTCCTTTTGTTCCATGGCCTGAAAATTGTTCGATGTAATGCTTACACCATATTTACTCCTCTTCCTGGATTTCCTAATCTCGCTTCTATGTGTTGTGGGTCATCATAATTTACTTGATCTCAACTTCATGTTCTAGGAATATACACCTGTTCGGTTTGAACACCATATGTTTCCTATCCAATTGCAAGCAAGCAGTGGGCATGAATTTTTTCTTGCTCATTTTTGTAGTGTAAATGGTTGTGTGGGTGTTGCGTGGCTGATGTTTGCTGGAAGGTCTCTAAACGGAGTGTGGTTCAGTCCTACTAATTAGCAATGACAAAATGCTAAACGGCAGGCCTAGCAGGTTAGCTTTCGTATATACATTTCTTTGTGCATGATTTATAGTGAAATCCAGTCAAGCTTGGTGTTCAGATGATCATAGCAAATGCCATTTTGTGATAACTAAACTAACACAAACAGTACAAGATAAGCAGCCATGTAAATATAGGATGAGAAGGCACTCATTTTTTTTCTATTCTTGCTAAATATCGTGTCTATATTTGAGGATGACCCAATGTAAGATAATATTACTTATTTTTTTTGGATTACAAAGTAGTTTAGTTTATGTAAGAATTAAGGATACAATGGATGATGATCCGCAGGCTGCAAGGATACCTTGAATTCATGATACAAGGATTTATTTGCTAAATATTTTTTATGCAAAGAAACTAGACCTCTCCTTGCAGATTTCAATTTCAAAGTTGGCTTTCTTTTCCATGGATTTGGAAGGAGGCAATGTATTTATGTGTTGTTCTCCATCTGCTATGTACCTTGTTTTTATAGTTAAAACCTCTCACTACTTACCCAATTTATTTCACATGAATTTTTTTAGCTAGGGATTTTCTTCAAATCGGTAAGCTCCATGGAAAGTTCTGATAACAAATAAATCATTTGTTTATCACGGTACAAGAAACCTTACTGTTTTTATATTGATATCTATTTTTTCTTGGTTGTGCAATCCTCTTCACACCAATTGTTTTTGGTAATGGTGTGCCCTGGGTGCTCATATCCGTTGCAATGAATGCGGTGGCTATGGATAATTTATCTATATATAAATCTTGGGTTTATGGTGGCTATCTGCATACGGATAGATGGATTTGTTCTGCTTAAGGTAGCGGGATCTATTAAAGCACTACATAGAATTTTTTTAGCTATGGATTTTCTTCAAATCAGTAGGCTCTATAGAAAGTTCCGATAACAAACAAATCATTTGTTTATCACGGTACAAGGAACCATACTATTTTTTATTGATATCTATTTTTTCTTGGTTGTGCAATCCTCTTCAGACCAATTGTTTTCGGCAATGGTGTGCCCTGGGTGCTCATATCCGTTGCGACGGAGGTGGTGGCCATGGATAATTTATCTGTATATAAATCTTGGATTTATGGTGGATATGTGCATATGGATAGATGGATTTGTTCTGCTTAAGGTAACGGGATCTATTAAAACAGTTCACAGAAGAGGAATCTCACTATCTGGCACATGGAGAATGCCAAAAGAAGGCTTTGATGATGGTAAAACTCTCTTTCTACTGCACATTTTCTTGGTGATCTAAACTTCCTCCAAGAGTAATGTAAATAAATTAAACCCAGATCTACCAAGTTGTCAAAGACTTAGCTAGATCTGAGTGCACAATTTTGCAAATATTTTTGGAGGACAAAATGAAACCAGGTTATGAAATATATTTTTAACTGCCCAGTGTATTTGCCTGCATTATGATTCCAGGTGTAAAATATCCGTACACATTTGTAGAGGCACTCTGGTGGACTTCCTATTCGCACGCATGAGTCAGAACATGGCTTCAAGTGATGGAACAAAACAACACAACTACGAGATGGACCTCTTCAGCATTATTCCTCAGTTCTCCTCATGATTTCAGTAAGCTAAGAATTTCACTTGTTCTCCAGGATGTGTGGCAATGCTTCCTCAAACGCATTTACATTCCATTGTCTAATCTATCTAGACGATGCATGTTGAATACAATGAACTGAAAATAGACAAACTTCAGATAATTCTGGTCCACTTTTGATATTGTTATGAACTTCAGTGAACTTGACATCAACACAGTTGCTAACTCCAATTAACTTGAATCCAGCTTTTCAGGCCCATCTTGGCAATCCACGGTAGCTAATCAGTAATGATAATTTCCCAATAGAAAGCACGTGTACTCAGCTGAACCATCGAGGTGCTTTACATGCTATAGTATCTTGTTTGGACTGTGTGTGTATAACTAAGCATTGTGCCAATATAGAAAAACTAAGCATTGTGCCAATATAGTAGGATAGAGATTTGGAACCTTGCTTCAATACCTTGCTGATTCATCAGTGAAATAAGCGTGATGCGTCTCATGCACCGATACAGATCACCTGTTGATCATTAGTAAACTTCTAACAGCTAAATCATTGTTAAAAAAATTTATGCTTAATATGCTAATCAAACATGCATTGCTCCAAGATGTGGAAAGAACATGCGAGGTTGGGCTAGATGAGGAAGCACGAGAACCGGTAAGTTCCTTGTTTGGTAATACAAGGAATTTTACCTCGCCCGGATCCACTATTTTTGCCTCACCATCTTCTCTCCCCATTATCGGAGGCGAGGTTGATGTCAGCCGCTGCCTATGAGAACTGCAAGAGTGAATGGCCCTTGGAGATGATTTTGCGGGTTTACCACTTGCTTTCTTAAATTTGGTGCAAAACATTCCGGTTTTGCCATGTAAAAGGAACCATTTTTTTTAAATTGGGTAACATTTAGATGTTAAATCCTAAAACCTTATTCAATCAATATGTGATGATAATCATGGAAAGATGTTGTGATAGTGTTCATTATCATGCCTTTGTGCTAGATTTATCTATGATGGAAGTTATTGCACTGCTTAAGAATTATGTTCCAGTTCTTTGTCCTAATTGTGTTCATAATAAGTGCGGATAAACTTTGACTTTCTTAATATTGTCTTACTAATAGTCAAGTGGTGTATCTTTTAATTTGCTACCTTTGAACCAGGAAAATTTTAGTACAATAATTTTTTTAAATGAATTCTTGCAATATGATGTAAAAGTATCATCTGAACAATGTTTAGTTGATTGCAAAACAAGGTGATATGCAGTGAATAATTAGTACTAATTCACAAGGATGGTGTTGATCTCTACACCAGTCTTGGCCCTTGGGCACATAACTACTTGGGCTAGCGAAAGCAAGTGCCGACTGGCCATGGACCTGACATGTGCCAAACCTATACTTTCTGTAATGGAAATAAAGAGTGAATTGTGTAGGCTATATACGAGTGAGAGATACAACACTGATACTGATCACAACATGACAAAAATGGTCATGATATTGGCTACCTGTAGCTAGGCCTCCTAATGTTCTTTTTGTTGTTGCTAGCTTGTTTTGTTTTTTTGATCTGAAAACTATAGGGGAGGCCCCGATAGTAAAAAAATTATATTAAAGTGAAAAGAATATTTACAAGAAGGGGATGTACAAGAGGGCTTAGCCCAGGGCATAGCCCAAAGATAGTTACAGAGCGTCTAGCCAGGCTACAAGATATGATTTCATATCCTCCTTCATTCTGTAAGAGAGAAGGAAGGGGTCTCTTTTAAAAGAAATGGACCAAGTGCTAATAGAGGGAGTGACATTATGAAAAATAAGGGCATTCCTTTGCTTCCATAAATTCCAGGAGGCGGTTGCAAAGACCTCAAAGAAGAACGGCCTTCGAAAGTTGGATTTAGCAGTGGCCATCAACTGAGGGAGTTCGAGATTGTCTTCAAGCCTGAAGTTGATGGAAAGCCAACATTGCTTGCTGAAGCTGCAGCGCCAAAAAAGATGGTCTCTGGTTTCAAGATGTCCCTCGTCGCAGAGGCTGCAAATGCCATTATCGTCAAGAGAAAAGGATTTCCTTAGCAGCATCTCCTTTGTGTTCAGACGGTCATTGGCGAGGAGCCAAAAGAAAGATTTAATTTTGGGAGTACACTTTGATTTCCATATCCAGGAGGAAAAGATGGGGGCTTGAAAGTGTTCAAAGTTTAGATGATATATCTTGTTTGCAGAGAAGTGTGTACCCCAGCTATATGACCATAAGTCATTATCATTAACATTCCGGGTGGATCTTGTTTGGTTAACAAGGTGGTTGAGCTCATGGAGTTCCTCAAACGCTTGTGTAGATAGAGGGAGGTGAAAAGCATCAATGGGATCATCTAGGTCAAGGATATCCTTAACCGAGGCTAGCTTGTTTTGTCATCAGTTCGGTGTTTTAGTTTGATAGACAATACAGATGGCCGCACAAGAGTAAGAGCTAACTTCCAGTGTGTTTTCAAAAGTGAATTGACTATCTATGGTGGATTTGGGCAAGGTAAACTTCTCTTTGATATTGACCACATTTTTGTGGATCTTGTAAGAATGTACATCTTGATCTCGACTGAATCTTATAGGATGAGAATGAATTATAATGTTCTGGACTATAGGTTGAAAATATTCTACATATACTATTTTCAATCCATCGTGAGCGCCTATACTAGGTGCAGTATAGGGATGTCTGACAAACTACATTCAAGATAATTTTTACTCTTCAATCCTAGCACTAAATTTTAATCACCATCATATGTAGTATTGATAATGGATTTGAGCAACTGTTGTTGTGTTGCAGCTGATGAACCTTATTGACTGGATTGATTTTTGTTAGCCTACTATAGGTTAGTTAGAGCCAGGGACTACCAGACCTGCCTCCGTGAAGTGGCGGAGCTACACCTTGTAGATGATGTCAAGTGACATCACAAAAGTTGGGAAAACACCATTATGCTAGCTACGAATACACCATTTTGACCCCATAAATACTAGATAATGACCTCATAGCTCAAGTTGTCACTCATTTTGCACCTTTGACATCACATGTCGCCAATCCTAGCATCGTCACTGCCTTTGTGTGATGTACTTCCTCCATCTATAGTTATAAGTCATTTTTTGTTTCTCTATCCACAATGCTGACGCATATTTCTTATTCATGCATTACTCAATTCCGATAAGGTGGAAAATAAAAATGATGTTTTTTGATGTTTTCCTATATAGCTATTGCAGTTAGTAGTGAGTGGCAATGATGCCCATGAAAACTTCCTAGACATCGATTAACTTTATCTTGTCATTTTGGAGCTTTGATTTTAGTATGAAGCATGTTCTATTCTGTGGAGTAGAGTACCATGATTATCATCACTATTTCTAAGGGCCAAAGCTTGAGCAATTTCGTGTCGAGTTCACATATTTGGACGATATGTGACTAGCATAGTAGGTTCCGCCCTTCCATAAAATGTCACTTTTTATAATTCATGAAGCATATATTTATAATCCTTCTCTTTCAGTGTTACAGATGTAATATGGCTTACCTAGCATAGATTTATTGGCCGTTATTTTCTTTGGGTGTAATTAATATATTTGTTATTTTCTTGGCCTCATTTGCTAGATTTTTCAAGTTTTATTGTTGCTCTTGTATTTGATTTATTTGTCCCGGTTTACAAGGTGTTATTGGAGCAAGAGGTTCCCCTGGTTAGCATCGAGCATTGTTTTCTCTACTTTGTTCGTCTAGCTGAAATGGTCTTGTTGAATTAGAGTGTCGCTTACTAATAAGTTATAGCTATCGTCTTGCTGCTACTTTGTTTCAGGGAAAATGTTTATTGTATTAGTTTATTAATGCTTAAGTTTCAATTAGTTTTTCTAAGTACAACAGAAATATTTTCTAAGTAAACCGAAAATATGATATAGTCGAAAGAGCAATGGCATATTGGTTTTGGGAGCTTTGAAATAACAAGGACTTGTGCTACTTGTAACTATGGTGAATATATCCACATGTACAGGTGTGTAGTGTATATCTTCTACTCCTTCGTCTAGAAATAACTGACTTGGTTTTGTCTATATTCAAATCTATCTAGACACCAAGAAAATAACAAATATATGCTAGGTAAGCCACATTACATCTGTAACACTGAAATAACTTCTATTCCCTCAGTCTAGAAATAACTGACTTGGTTTTGCATCTAGACAAGCCCAAGTCAGTTATTTGCAGACAAACTGCATAGATCGGGTTACATTAAATGTTAATGCAGTACATGGTTGACAGATTATAACAAAAATAGACATTAGCACCTACTGAAAGCAAGGCTGGCATGAAAATAAGAGGAAACATCTGCATCAGTACATGTGACACGAACTGAAAACTTGATCTACGACCCTGTAAAAGCATGAGTCGTTGCTACATAAAATGAGCGGTGATCAGCAGAAGCATGTATAATAAGGAAATAACTGTAAAATGTGTAGATTCAGTTTTCAGCGGCAATGCCTATCAGAAACATAGTCACCCGTAAAAAAAGATGTGGAAGCAAACAGAAGTTTGGAGGCACCGCCACCCTGAACCAAAACTGACAGAAAAGATAACACTCTTGACAGTCCAGATAAGACTAATGAAAATAGCAAATGTACTGTAGCATATATTCTCTCCGTTTCTTCGTGAAGCTAATGTATCTAGACCACTTTTATAGTGTAGATTCGGTGTGGTTCGGAGTAACCCTACGTACTAGAAGGGGTCTAGATACATTTACTCCATAAATCTAATACACTTATATTTTGAAACGAAGGGAGTATAAAATTAACTTCAACTCTCTTTCAGCGATCATGGTCGCGAACTATGCATTTGCTACGGCATCTTCAGTGAAGGTACACTTCAGTGTTTGGTCTACGGTTGTTATGATCATAAACTTCAGCTATTTTTTACCATTTTGCTTGCTGAATTTACTCCGAGTCCTTATGGATTTAAATACCCACCAAATCTTTTGAACTACAATAAAAAAAAGACAACAAATAGTTAACAGAGCTTTTCACGGGTTTCTAGAAAATAACCAGCTATTTCCATAGTTGAAGAATGTTGTGATAGACTGGGATGACTTCAACGAAGACTCACAGATGAAAAATTATGAGCCCGTGGCAACGCACGGGCACTTTACTAGTTAAGTTTAAAAGAAAAACATTTTGACAGATGCACTCGAAATGTGGGACCTTTAAGGGGCGGACCTAGGAAGGGCTTAGTGGGGGCTTTCAATGCCCCCACTCAAATTTCTGAATTGTAATAAAATCTTCACATTTTTACAAGAAAAGCCTTTAAATTGTTTGAATTTACTAATAAGGTGCCCCCACTCATATGTTTAGCCCCCACTAAAACTTTTTGCTGGGTCCACCCTTGCCTTTAACAATGAAACATATTAAAATGAGAAACAAAGTAAATCGTAGTTATTTAATAAAAAATACAACTAATTTAACATATCCTTTTAAGATTTTTTTGAGTTTTTATAAATAATGTTTCTTCTCAGAACTCTTCATATAGTACTTCTTTTTTATTTATAATTCTATCTTTATGAGTTGTTTCCATTTTGCATAGTTCTTGTATTTTACATGTTTTTATTGGAATATTTCTGGTTTGGCCAAGGTTTTTGATTGTCGTAAAGGAATTCTGTATATTTTTATAAATTTATTAAAACCATTTTCTTACGAATCGGATGTCACATTTGCTAAACCACCACCAGGTCATTACCGAAACTTATTTGTGTTGAGACTAGAGAGTAAATGTGTATGGTTAATACATATGTAATAGTTGAAGGGTCAAACAATATGTGTTTTTATTTTACTTCTCTTGCACCTATCAGTAAGAACAATTGGGGTAAAATACACATCCAGTAAGTTTTAAGTGTAGCCTTTTATGGTACTCTCTTATATTTAGCTTCAGAGGTATCTACATCTTAATCACTGAGGCTAATTTTAATCAGGGATGTGAGCCTTGGGATCTTGATCCAAGTTGCATATTTTCAGTAATTTTGTTCAACTTTAGGTTTAAAAATGTGCAACTGGACAGTCGTGCGCTTCAAAGCATATATACGACCCTTTTATGCATAATGAGGCTCGATGACGTGTAATTGGTTGATAGACATTTAGAAATAAAAAAATCGGTTTAAGTTCATAGCTAATCGATTCAGCGGTTCGTGTCAAGTAGGGTCCCAGGTAGGAATTGTAAGATTAAGGAGACCCTCGTGATATTCAATAGGGCGGGGTTTTCTCCACTAGCTTTGATCTTCACGGGACGGCTGTCACCTTTGATATTCCACCATGTAATTTTTTCAGGTAAGACGTTCGAGACCATAGATCCGCGCACAGGAGACGTGATCGCCAGCATCGCTGAAGGTGACAAGGAGGACGTGGATCTGGCCGTGAGATCGGCAAGGGAAGCCTTTGATCACGGCAAATGGCCTCGCGTGGCCGGATCCGTATGATCCTTTCCTCCATCAATTTTTCACTATACGAAAATCTGCCAGGCGCTCAACGCGCTGCTACTGCAGTTCAATCTGAAACGAAAATCCAATGGCGTGCAGGAAAGAGGGAAGATCATGCTGAAGCTGGCGGACCTGGTGGAGGAGCACGCGGAGGAGCTGACCCGGCTGGAGTGCCTGGACGCCGGCAAGCTGCTCACTGTCACCAGGATGGTCGACATCGGCACCTGCGGCAGCACCCTGCGGTACTTCGCCGGCGCCGCCGACAAGATCCACGGCGAGACGCTCAAGATGTCGAGGCAGTTCCAAGGGTACACCCTGCGCGAGCCCGTCGGCGTGGCCGGGCTCATCATCCCCTGGAACTTCCCCGCCATCATGTTCTTCACCAAGGTCGCCCCGGCCCTGGCCGCCGGCTGCACCATGGTCGTCAAGCCCGCCGAGCAGACCCCGCTCACCGCGCTGTACTTCGCTCACTTGGCCAAGCAGGTAGTAAGATCCCTCACTTCAAGTGACTGAGTGACACACAGTGTGCTGTCCTGTGTTCACTCTCTGTTGTGAAACTTTGTGTGCAGGCAGGAGTCCCTGATGGTGTGATCAACGTGATCACGGGCTTCGGTCCGACCGCAGGAGCAGCGATCGCGTCCCACATGGACGTGGACATGGCAATCTCACATCATCCAGCGAGTACTGTAATCATCGTTTGCGATCTGTCTAATGAGATTTAATCGGTTTGTCGACGGCATTTCCTTCACCCCCAGGTGAGTTTCACTGGATCGACAGAGGTTGGGCGGCTCATCATGGAGGCCTCGGCGAGGAGCAACCTGAAGCCGGTGTCCCTGGAGCTGGGCGGCAAATCTCCGCTGATCATCTTCGACGACGCGGACGTCGACATGGCCGTCGACCTCGCTATCAACGGGAACTTCTTCAACAAGGTGGGGCAGAGAATCTTTCAGATTCATGTGAGCTAGAAGTACTAGAACATTTGATCATTATAAATCGATTGGTTCGCACCGGAATTCGCAGGGTGAAGTCTGCGTGGCGGCGAGCCGGGTGTGCGTGCAGGAGGGCATCTACGAACGGTTCGAGAAGAAGTTAGCGGACAGGATGAAGAAGTGGGTCGTCGGGGATCCTTTCGACCCTCGCGTCAATCAAGGGCCCCAGGTGAGTATCATCGATCAATCAAGCGTTGAAGCATGCATCCCCTGTTCTCTGTGCAAGACAAACTGATCCAACGCTGAATCAGAACCTTGGTAATGTTAACTGGGTCTTGGCCTCTTGGGGCATACGTAGGTGGACAGGGCACAGTATGAGAGGGTGCTGAGCTACATCGGCCATGGCAAGAGAGAAGGGGCAACCGTCCTGACAGGAGGGAAGCCCTGTGGTCAGAAAGGCTACTACATCGAGCCTACCGTCTTCACCGATGTTAAGGTCAAAATTCACCTCCTGAAAAACACAAATTTTAATCCTGTTGCAGAGTCACAGCACTCTCTCTATATCAAGGACTGGCTGACATGGTAGCAAACCACTCTGAACGTGCAGGATGACATGATCATATCGAAGGAGGAGATCTTCGGACCGGTCATGTGCCTGATGAAGTTCAGGTAATTAAGCCTGACTTCCATCTCAACCGATCGACAGGGCAAAGTTTCATGATTGTTTGGTTCCAGGACGGTGGAGGAGGCGATCGCCAAGGCGAACGACACGAGGTACGGGCTGGCTGCGGGGGTGGTGACCAAGGACATGGACGTGGCGAACCGGATGACCCGGTCGATCCGCGCCGGCGTGGTGTGGCTCAACTGCTACCTCGTCATGGACGGCGACTGCCCGTTGGGGGGCCGCAAGATGAGCGGGTTCGGCAAGGACGCCAGCATGCACGCGCTCGACAAGTTCCTCGCCGTCAAGGCCGTCGTCACACCCGTCTACGACTCGCCCTGGCTCTAGATTCTCATGTACTACTGTATATGCACAGCTATAGTTTCCGTGCTGAGGCAGCAGTGAAGAGAGACATTGTTTGCTCATAGACAACGCTCCTAATAATACCTGCTAATGATTTGCTTCGGCATGGCAGTATTTATGTTGGTGCTGTTTGAAACTGAGCTAAGACATGCTGAAACTGTGCATGCTGGGTAGTGTGCACGGTAGAAAGACATTTCTTGCACGCTCCCTCTCATCTCTTTGACACGTAAGCAACCATCGAAGCATGCAAGTACGAGATCATCAAGATTATCTTGTTTTTTGATTTTCAAAATCTTTTATCTCTCGAGCCTATACACGATTGATGGTTCGTCCTCATAGTTGGCTGGGTCTTGGGTAAATTTTTGAAGCCAGGTCTCGTGTTGACATTGTTAGGAATTATCTTATGCATCAGTACACCTAATGCACAAACTTATCAGTTATCACCAAAAGTGCACATATGGATAAAAGACAGTGTGGATTTAGAATCGACTTACGGGTTGCCATTGTCTGCTTGGTGCAGGCTTGAGGACAAGTCGATGAAGGTGTCGTAGATGAAGTGGGGATCCTCCTGATCCCCTCTGGTCTCCACCGACACTGGCCTGGAACAGCCTGGCGAGATGCAAGTCTTCCTGCCGTTTCAACGCCCCCTCTAGATCGGTAAGGGTTTTGGGATTTCGGGAGTTTGTGTGATCAACGTCGACTGGGTGATCATTTGCAGCCTGGACTCCCCTTTATATATAGCGGTACACGGCAGGGGACGTGAACCATGAATTGGTTTAGGCACCCCCGATCAAGACGCGGGCGTTAGCATACATGAAGGCCCCGAACGTTGGTTCGTGGGCCTCCCCTTACCGTTTGGGTTTTTACTTATCTTTTTATCTCTTGTTTGTTAACGTAACATGATATCTGTCAAACGAGACAGATCATAAACCAACATTCTCGGCCTTTGATTGTTAGGTTTAACTTCATTCGCCCATTTCTCCATGAGAATAATATCAAAGTGAAGTGTTGTAAAAGCCAATGAAATGTTGTTGAATACCAACACTTATGGTATACAAGCCTATTTTGAAATGGATACATTTTCCTTATTAGGAGTGGTTCTCTATAGTGGTCCCTTTATTCCAGAATCATAAAGCTTCCAGTAATCCCATGTCGGCAACATGCTCACGAAAAATACTGAGTGGTAAGTCTTTAGTTAGCGGATCCACAAGCATATGTTTAATTGTTTGATCATGGATCCTATCTTTCACAACATGATACTTAATGTCAATATACTTGGCAGCAGCACTTGACTTGTTGTTACTCGTATAGAAGACCGCGGGATCATTGTCACAGTATAATAAAAGTAGTCTCGAAATGCTGTCCACCACTTTAAGTCCGGGTATAAAATTCTTTAACATACAGCCTACCCAGTGGCCTCATAACACGTTATAAATTTTGCTTGCATCGTAGATGAAGCAATTATTTTTTGCTTGGAGATTGTTTTACGATATAGCTCCTTTGGCAAGTGTGAATATAAAACCTGATATGAATTTCTTACTATCCACACAACCAGCATAATCAGCACCTGACTAACCAATAACTTTTAGGTTATCAGACCTTCTATAAGTAAGCATGTAGTCTTTCGTTTCTTGCATATATCGCAAGACTTTCTTTGCGGCTTTCCAGTGCCCTAGTCCTGGATTTGATTGGAATATTTCAAGCATCCTCGTTATAAAAGCCAAGTTAGGAGCGTACATACTTGCGCATACATGATGCTTCCGACAGCTGAAGAATAGGGAACCGACTTTATCTGATCAGTTTCAATTTGGTTCCTTGGACATTGAAAAGTTCCAAATCTATCACCCTTGACTATAGGAGCAAGTGAGGGTGAGAAATTTTGCATATTATATTTCTTTAGTACTCGCTCAGAGTATGCCTTCTGTGATAGTCCCAACACACCTTTAGACATATCCTGATGAATCTCTATTCCAAGAATAGACGAGGCTTCACCAAGATCTTTCATATCAAAGTTAGAGGATAGAAAATTCTTGGTCTCATGCAGCATATCCTTGTCGCTACATGCCAATAATATGCCATCCACATATAGGACTAATATTGTGAACCTACTGCCTTTGAACTTGATATAAATGCAGTTGTCCACAACATTTTCCGTGAAACCAAAAGGTCTAATAACTTTATCGAACTTCAGGTACCATTGTCGTGAAGCTTGCTTCAAACCATAAATAGACTTATTTAATCGACATGCCAAGTATTCTTTTCCTTGTACGACAAAACCTTCCGGTTGAGTCATGTAAACATCTTCATTCAGATCACCATTTAGGAATGTTGTCTTAACATCCATTTGATGCATCTCTAAGTCATAGTGAGTTGTCAATGCCATAATGATTCTAAAAGAATCTTTACTTGACACAAGAGAGAAGGTCTCGTTGTAATCAATTCCCTCTCTTTGTGTAAATCTTTTCGCAAGAAGTCTTGCTTTGAACCTTTCGACGCTTCCTTTGAAATCACACTTAGTTTTGTACGCCCACTTGCATCCTACACTTTTAGCCCCATTGGGAATTTCTACTAAGTCCCAAACATCATTTGTGCCCATAGACGTCAATTCATGTTCCATGACAGCTACCCATTTAGATGAGTTCTCACTTTTCATAGCCTCCTTGTAGGAGGATGGGTCCTCCACCTTTCCCATATCATTGATATCCTCACTCATGTAAGTGATATAGTCATTCGGGATGGCTTTCTTCTGTCATGTTGTGTTCTTCGCAGCGGAGGTGGTGGTGGAGGATCATTTTCTTGTTGAGGATCATGTTCTTCTTAAGAATCATCTTCTGGTTGTGAATCTCTATTTGGTTCAGGATCAACATTATTTTCAACATGAGCATTGGATGTCACATCAACATTTCGAAATGGAAAAATAGTCTCTTGGATATTCAGGGATGAAGCACACACCCGCTTCTCTTCAAGATCAATAATCCTTACTTCTGTGACTTCATATCCTCAAAAAATACCGCTTGTCTGGTTTCCACGAATTTAGTGGTATGGCCTGGACAATAAAATCGATATCCCTTTCCCCTATGAGGGTATCCAATAAAGTGACAACTTAATGTCTTCAGATCCAGTTTCTTAAGTTGTGGATTGAATACGTTTGCTTTAGCAGGACATCCCCACACACACGTAGGTAATTTAAGCTCAGTTTCTTTCCCATCCACATCTCGTAAGGTGTGCTCGCTGCAGACTTAGTGGGAGCAATATTTAATACATGTGCGACTGTCTTTAAAGCCTTCATCCTGCATGACTAAGAATGCTTTGCACCATGTCCATTAGGGTGCGATTGCAGCGCTCAGCCACGTCATTTTGTTGAGGTTCACCAGGCATTACAATAATATAAACATTTAATTTTGTAGAGATCCTGACATTAACTTGGAGATGGGGATATATCGTTAGTCATAATTAATGGTTTGTTAGTAAATTATTCAAATTCAGTTTCAACAATTATTGTGATGTCATCATGGGTTGGGACATTCCTTCGTACATGTACTTTCTATAGGTAAAAAACCATTGAAACAACTGTCACACGTATGGATAAAATACATAAGTCTCTCGCTAGATTATTTTAATAAGATTTATTTTGTTCATATTTTTCTTATTTTTTCATTTGCGCTTTACACCGATGACTTTATCTCTCTATTTTCTCATTATCGTAGTCATTTTGAAGTTCCTTTCTATGTTTTTATCTGTTTTTCTTTTATTACAACCTTATTTTCTAAGTATTAGTAATTTTATTATTTTCAATTTTCTCTCTCTTTGCAAGATAGATACATGAATATTTTATCCTAACGTATTGTGAATGTTTTTATAAAAATCATGAAAAATTGTTTTCAAACAAATGAACATATGTTTTTAAATACGTAAACATCGCATTCCAGGGTCATGCACATCTTTCTTTAGTCATGAACATCCTCAATTTAATATACAAACTACATCTACATACGATCAGGAATATTTTGATCATTCAGCGAAACTTTTCTTTGTCTTTGACAAGAAAATTTTGTTTTATAAATACATGAAAAATTCTCGAGTAGTGTGAATAAATTCTAAACCTGGTGAAATAAAATTTTCCTTGATCTATAGGAGGTGATTTTTAATATATTATTCTACTAAAATAACTTATGTAAAATTTCCAATTATATATATAAAATTCATATATTTTGTAAAAACAAAATATTTGTTAATGGACCATGCTAGGGGCAATCCATTTATGTTCCCTTGAGGTTGGCTTCCTCTCTACTACTTTTATTTGGTAGTTAGCTGCTGATCTCCCGATAGAGCTCATTTGATTTATGTAATAGGATCGGATAAGTATAGAAATTGGAAAGATATATGATCGAGATATCATGTCCACTTGAATCCTATGAAAACAGTAATTCTATTTGATTACAGCAAAGAACTTTTCCATGAGGTATGACCTGTATTTTTCTTGTAAAATTTAAACTACAAGATTCATATAGGATTAGTTCCTTTGGAATAGTATTTCAAATCAAACATGTTTTGTACGAAAATGTTCATAGGATCCAAATCCTAAACAATTCCTATGAAAATCCAATGAATCAAAGAATGCACTAGGTTTTGTTACGGACAACCCCAAAGGTGGCTCAATTAGTTGTACTTCCCTATCTATATACCCCCTTTAAAAGTTAACATATATATATATAAGTAGGAGGAGCCTCAATGTTGCTTGAGCTTCCAAAACAATATTGTTTCTACTGGCAATGAGACTTTCGGCTTTACTGGAGCGAGCGTAAACCTTGCCATCTTGTTCACAAAAAGATTGCGCTAAACTTTCGTGCTACAGTTTTCAAGAAAAATATTATATTACATATGGACAATTTACATAAAGGTTATAGTAGGATTCATGTCAAAACAAAATATAGGGACACTTTTCATGGTTGATTTGAAATGTTAATTTTATCCCCAGTTTGTAGAAACTCATACGTACTTCTATAGGCGACAACCGACAAATCATACTATGGTTCTTAATTACTGGTTCAAGTTATGATTTGTTGGTCCTCAAAACTCAAATTTACTTTTGATTACCGGTTTATGCTATTTGTACTTATAATGCCTTGACTTTTTTTTGGATAATGCATATCGTTCATTTTTTTGAAGTCTTGGGTGTCGATAAAATATTGTTATAAAACTTTTAGCAAACCCCTCATTGTCAAAATGTACGGCAATACATTGTCTAAGATTATGCAACAACTAAAAATAAATAGTTCAAATTATTTCAATTATGCTACTTAACTTAATACATAAAAAGTACATTGCATAAGTTAATTTAAAAGTCGAGTTTATTATTAATCTGTTCTGACAATTTTATATAAACTAGGAAAAGAACTTATAGGTGTCTATGTTTATTTCCTTAGAGTGTTTTTCCTTTTTTGTAGTATACCATTGGTAGCCAGTTCAAACACTTTCCTTATAGATCCATATCTGATTTCTCAAATATCTTATAGACTTCATTGATTAGTACATTAGTACCAATTTTCCTTATACATAAGCACACATCTTTAACTGTATAAGATTGTTTATTTATAGATATAGAATTGATGGAGCATTGAGAACCTACAAAGCTCTCATTAGGATATTTGGTTTTTGTAGTTGCATAAAGACAAGTAAAAATGCATTTAAATCATGGTATGATATGCCATTTGAAATCATGTTTTGTATATTTTGTGGTAGCACTGGCATGTGTACTTCTCATTTTTACTCTTAAATGTTTTCCTATGTATATATATATATATATATATATCTTTTACGATAGTACATTTTGACAATTTATACTGATGATGTATGTGTATCCAACCAAAGCCATAAGATGAGAGATTCATGGTCCATTTTTATCCTAAGAAATGAAGTATTTTCAAAAAGGAGTAGATGCATTTAATGGTGGCCCTTCAACCCATCTTCATGAGGACCTTCCCGTCTTCAGACTTTAAAATCGGGTCCTCGCTCTTGCAAAAAGAACACCCTACAAAAAGAGACCTAGCAATATTATTTTGTCCAATATTACTAACATGGCCAAACCTTACTGATTTTTCATGGTCGCTTTGCTAGGATGCATTTTTATGCTCTCGACCTACTGGTAGCTCTTAGTTCTTATTTGTTGCTTGCTTAGTTACACCAAGGTCTGGCCACCTATGCATATAGGATTACATCACAATTGGGTTGGGCCTAGTGGACCTATTGATGTGGGGTGCTCACCTCAATGCACATGGTTTATGGACTTAGGTTTTCGGGGAAGAGGTATACGCTGGAGACTTCGAAGACTAACATACAAACAAGGAGGCACGAGTTTACGCAGGTTTAGGCTTTCGGAGGAAAAAACCTATTGCAGCTTGTCTGTTCTTGATTGATGAAGAAACCGAAGGTTACAATGGCGCTGAGATGGCTGTGATCGCGCATATTAGATCTAGTGTGTGCATAACGAGAGTTTCAGTGTCCCTCTCCGGCAGTCCCTTCTAGCCTTTGTATGGGGATTCTAGGTCTCGGGAGCCGTCTGAGTCAGTTACAAGTTTGAGAGCGTAACTCAAGGTTTCCTATCCAGTCTTTGTCTTATCAGTCAAGGAGTTGATGCCTTCATGGGCTTGGCTTCACCTGAATCTTCATGGGCTTCAGGGATCTTAGCAGATCGTCACGTGGGTCTCCAGCTAGGCCGAACCAGATATGCCAAGGATGAACGCACATTGGGCGTACCTATGTTAGTATCCCCCAGAGTGTCCAGTTGAATCGTAGATTCGGATGGTGATGAGGGTTTAACTCATCAATTCTCATTGTTATGGACTTGGGTTTTGGAGAAGGAGGGAGCGCTGGAGGCATCAGTCTGCTAGCAAACAAGCACACAGGGACGCAAGGTTTACCCAGGTTCAGGTCTCGTAAAGGTCCCTACTCCTGCTTGTTTGCTCTTGGAATTAATGGAGGAATCGAAGATTACAGGGGCGCGCAGATGCAATCTAGCGAGAGTTTTTGAAACTAGGGTTGCGTGTGTCCTCCTCGCCACCCCCTCCTAGCCTTTATATAGATAGGCTAGGTCTCGGGTAGCAGGTCAACTCGGTTGCAGATTAGGGTTTTCCCTTTAAACTTTCTATCTTTAAGCTTCTTCTTGTCTCGTAAGTAATCGAGAGTCTGTGGGCCACCCGAAGTCTTCATCGGGTTGTGGCAACGCCGTGGGCTTCCACCATATCTGGACCGTATATACTAAACTCGAGTACCTGCAGGGTATACCCATGGCAGTAGCCCCCGAGTGTCCAGTGGAATCATAGATTCGACTGGGGACTTTATGAAGCCTTTCGAGTGCATGACTGAGTATTTTTCGAGTGTTCTATTTATGTCATAGGGATTGTTGATATGCGTGCCTGATTTAACCGATGTATCGGTATCAGTTAACTGCCTTAGGGCAAAACAACACAATCTACTCGAACTCGAGTACCTGGACTCGAATTCGGAAAAGTGCTGGTGTAATTCGACTCAAGCCGCACAGGTCTTACAGGAGTCAAATTCCAGTATATGGGTGTGAGCACTCGACGCGTCCATCAAGGCATGTTCATCGTACCTGTAGGCACGGATATATTTCTGGTAGTGCGCAACAAATGCGTTGTCAAGCCTTATTCAGGTCTTATCTTCATTTTTGCAAGCGCGGCATCCGAATTTTTTGTCATCGCGGAGATGATTCGGGTGGCCCAGGAGATGCAGTCTCTTTGTAGGGAAAAGTTGTTGGGTCCGCAGCATAGAAAACAAAAAATTTCCTACGATGAGAACTACACGCCAAGATCTATCTACTAGGTACAAAGCAACTGGTGGATATACATCCCACGAGAACTTACCGTCGAAGACAACGAGTTTTGTTAACGAGTAGGAACTCGTGGTTGATGTAGTCGTACACTTGCCGATCTCAAGATCATGAGGAAGTCCGAGCGCCGCAACTCAGCAGCGCATCCATACTCGCACACACGTTCAAGCCACTAGACAATCTCCACCTCCTCGCTCCAGCGATCCAGCGGAAGCAGCAACTCCTTCCAGACGAAATGCCACCGGGAACATGTATCTCGCTAATCCGAGACCATGGGGGAATAATTCTAGAGGGAGAGAGAGATCCTTCACAAGGAGGTGTGTGGAAGAAGGAGGAAGAGGGTGGCCTTTTATAGGAGGAGGGGGGTACCCCCTCTCTCCATGGTCGGCGCATGGGGGTGACCCCTCACCTCCCCCATTCATGTGGTGGTAACCCCTCCACATTAAAATGCCTCTTCACATTCCCCTTTAAAGTCCCTACTTTAAATGCATTAAAATTCTCCAAGTTTAATGCTCTCTCATTTAATAAAACTATTTTATTAAATTTATTCAGAATTTTGTTAATTACTTTAATTAACAAACATTCATATATATCCCCTTGCAATATTTCAATATCACATGCAGAACCACTTTCTGCAATTTCACCCGAAACAATTTCCGGTTTCTATCAAAACAATTCCTGCGCTTTGCAATTCTTTCGTCTGAAACATATGTGCTCCAAAATGGTGTCCGGTAACTCTTAATTGTGCCACCCTACGGTTCGCGAATAATACAGACATGATTGAGACTCCTCTCAGATCAATAGTCAGAAGCGGGACATAGAGATCCATACTGACTCCTGCATATTCAACGATGACTTCTGTGATCGTGAGAACCTTTAACGCTTGTAATTTAATCCCTTTGTCTCATGATATAATACATGTCCGAGATTCGATCATCGGTATCCAAATACCTAGTTTGATCTCGTTACCGACATGCACTCTTTTCTCGTTCCCGTGATATAACATTCTAGTGATCACATCACTTGCTTGCAAGCTATCTCAATATGATAGCACCGAGAGGGCCCAGAGTATATATATCCGTCATCGAGATTGACAAATTCCACTCTTGATCCATGAGCTTCAACATAACACCTTCGTAGTACTGAACCCATCTTTATAGTCACCCTGTTATGGTGTGACGTTTGATTGTTATCAAGATACTCTTCAGGTGTTAGCAATTAACATGATCTCATGGTCTAAGGATAAAGATTACTTCGTATGATGTTATAGCAATATAAACATAATGACTTGATCGTAATGCTATACTTCAGATGAATGTTCATCACATCATTCCACCAATGGTGTGACCTTATTATTAACAACATCCAATGTACATGATCAGGAAACCTTGATCATCTTTTTAATCAACAAGCTAGTCTATAAGAGAGGCATAACTAGGAACCCTTTTTGTTTATTAAACACACATGTATTGATGTTTCCGATCAATACAATTCTAGTATGCAAAATAAACATCTATCATATATAAGGAATACATAATAACAACTTTATTATTGCCTCTCAGGGCATATTTCCTTCAAAAGTATGAGACGGTGTCGCCATAGACTTCAAGTGTGGATGTTATCAACACACAGTACAACGTACGAATAATCATAGGGTGCGTGACCAGCGCTCCCTATGGGAGTAGCCCCCGAGTGCCTGGTTGAGTCGAAGACTCAGGCAGGGACAAAAGAATTTTTGCGACTACTATCGTCTTTTGTTTGCTTGTCTCAGTCGAATTTGCTTCCGGCGCTCCCTATGAGAGTAACCCATGATCCATAATCGAATCATAGATTCGAGTGGTTGGGTATGATTTAAATGTCCATATTCCTGCATAAAAAGAAAATCATAGGATGCGCGACCAGCGCTCCCTATGGGAGTAGCCCCCAAGTACTTGGTAGAGTCGAAGACTCGAGCAAGGACTAAAGTAGTCGAAGTCTTCTAGTGGTCAACTTGATGACATCAGTGCTAACGATGTGATGACCTCAGTTTCTCGCGTGAGCGGCTTTGACGTGACGTGACGAGCGGTGGGTCCCATTTTCTGACTTTGATTTGAACGGACGTGCGTAATCTTTCGTTTTAACTGCGTCTCCTCAATTTCCACGCATAATGGAGATAGTGAGGGACGGTTCGTGTTTTGGACACTCCACGTGTCGACCACGATGTGCGCCACGCGTCCAATAGGGTTTTTGCTGGCTGTTGGATTGCATCCGCAAGGGGGTTAAGTAGCAGCGCAGCTGCGGTAATTTCCCATCTGCTCTTTCTCTGCTTGTTCTTCCATCACCATTGTCGCTGCTCTCTACTTCCTAGAGCTTGTCCTCTTCGTGGCGCTGGACTAACTCCGCGTGTTCCCGAGCTATTTCCTCCGCTCGCACCACCATCGCAAGATGGGGAAAAAGAAGGGAGGCGCCGCCACTGGGTCTGCTGCCGCCACCGCCATCGCCAAGAAGAAGGGTGGCTCCGCTACCGTGGGCACCAGCGCCGCCGACGCCGGCAAGAAGAAAGGTGCGGGCACTCGCGTCACCAATGGCGCGTGGCACGCATCCACCATCAAGGCCTCTGAACTCCGTCTTCTATGCCAAGATGGAGTTCTTCCGCTCGCCAAAGACGATTCACGAGTACCTGGTGATGAGGTACACCCCTGTCCTCCATCAGGTTTCCGGGTGATGTTCCTTGCGTTCATCATTCGTGGTATGTCTCTGCCCCTGCATCCCTTTGCAGGGGCCTTCTTTGTTTCTATGGGCTCCAGCTGCACCAGCTGTCCCCAAACTCTCTTCTTCACATTTCGTGCTATATCACACTTTGCGAGTGCTGGCTCGGAGTCGAGCCACACTTTGGTCTCTTCAAGCGGCTTTTCAAGCTGAAGCGTCAGTCAGCTTCTGGCTCGTTAGTCTACGACGTAGGTGGCTGCGGGATTCATGTCGACTCCTCCGCTACCTACTTCGACATCAAGCTCACGGCGTCCGTCCAAGGGTGGAGAGACAAGTGGTTCTACATCTGCGACCAGAAGGCCGATAGAGAGCACTACGGACTTGGCACGGGTGGTCACGTTTGTCGAAGGTGATGCAGGAGTCGCTTCCACTGAGGTACTCAGTGGTGGAGGGCGGGGATTTTGTCACCAAGTTGACTTGGCGAGTGATGGCCTTCTGCACCCGATTTGAGGGGCGTCCCTTTTGGATCATCATATTGCCTACGTCCCGTGGGTACGGTTCGCCTCCGTGGTGCTGGTCTGGCGCAGCCGCGGGCGGTGGTGGTCCGGGCGGTGGTGGAGGAGCTCCATGTGCCACGGCGCCTGGGGCGGTTCCGTAGCCCCTGTTGATCGCGTCGCGATTCATCCTAGCCAGGCCCTCATGGAGTTTGAGGAACTCACGGCAGTCTTTGAGGAGGTGGCTGGATTTTTTCTTGTCGTCGTGCTTGTCGATGTAGAAGTGCATGTTACATGGCCTGGACAGTTTGTCCTCAATTGTTGTTGCGGGTGCCTCTTCGCGAGTGCGGCGCTGCCATACCTGCGTGGTTTTCCCGGAGTCGTGGTGTCCACTGCTATGATAGCCATTATTGCAGTTGTCGTCGCGCCTGTCAGTGTAGCCAGCTGCAACCATGTTGACATCGTCACGATCATTGTAGATGCACATTCGACACTTGCTTCGGCGATTGCGTCTGCGCTCGAGTTCCGCTTCATCGTCGGAGTGAATGCGGTTTTTCACCGAGTCTTCTCCATCTGCCCACCGATTCGCGATTTCCATCAGGTGGTCAATTGTTTTGGGCTTCGAGAGGCCCAACTCCTCCCGGAGCTCTATGCGGCAAACGCCGCAGTTGAATGCGTCGATTGCACGATCTTCCGAGATGTTTTCTGCGGAGTTCTTGATGATGGAACACCTCTGGATGTACGAGCGTAGCGATTCGCCCGACCTTTGCTGGCAGCTCCTCCGTTCTTCGATTGATGCTGGCCTTTTGTAAGTGCCCTTGAAGTTGCGCACAAAGCTGTAGACCAGCTCTTCCCAGCCGCGAATGGATCCACGCGGGAGATTGTTGAGCCATGCTTGGGCGGTGCCCTACAGCTGTAGCTGCAGGCATTGCATGGCCGTGCTTCGACTCCCACCGTGGAGCCAGGCGAAGGAGATGTGGTCCTCCAACCAGATTTTCGGGTCCTGCAGGCCATCAAATTTTGGGTTCTCCGATGGGAGCTTGAACCCCTTGGGCATTCGCTTCTGCCTGATAGCTCTACTGAAGCATCTGGCGCCACATAGCTCCACATCTTCATCCTCTGAGTCAGTCAAACGAGCGTGTCTTGCCCTTGATTTGTCGATTTTGCGCTGCGTGAGGTCATCGCACGCATCGTAGTCACGATCGTGCCGCCGTGAGCAGCGACACCGAGACAGATCGTGACTGTCATCGCTGGACGAGGGCGAGGAATAGTGTTTTGCCAAAGCTTTGCCCTTCTTCAGCTCCGGTGTTGGCTCTTTGTCTAGAGCGGCCTCGACTAATCCCAAGCCCACGATCATAGATCGGTGCATAGCGGCTCGCGGATCTCCAGCCGGCGGCTGGTTGTTGAGGAGGTACATGGTGGCCGCTGCCACCGCGGCTTGCGGCGTCTTTGGGACCACGTTGCCCCGTGTGTCGACTATCATGGAGCTAAAGTCGAGGACTTTTGTAGCTTCTATGCGTTCCTGCTCGGTGAGGTGGGCCATTTGAGATCGCCTTTTGTTGGCGACGTACTCGTTGCCTTTAGAGGAAGATCCTCCGTGGGAGGAGAGCCCGGCCCGTCGAAGACTCGACTCGTCCGCCGCCTTTTTACGCGCTTCGAGTTGCGTGATCGTTTGTAACTGGCGTCTGTACTCCTCCTTTAGTAGCCAATGATAGCCCATCAGTAGGTCTTGCGGCGTGCCGGGGGGCAGAGGATTGCCTCGTAGAGCTTCTCGGCAATAGGACCATTCGTTGCCGTTGAGCCTTATCACAACGCGTTTGCCAGTGTGTTCGTTCACCATGGTTGGTGGTTCGACTGCCCCTCCATTGTTGACGGGCGCGCCATTGCCACCGTTGGTGGGGCCGTCGTTGGGTGGACCGCCATTAGGTATGCTACCGTTGGGTGGATCAGGACCGTTGCCACCGTTTTCGTGATTGGCGCTGGTTTCGCCGGCATTGATGACAGCGCACATGAAGTGGTTGGGGAAGCTGTTGCTTCCGCAACTTTTGGATCCGGAGCCGTAGGCTCCATCTTCTGTCGCTAGGTCACCCATATCGGATCCGCGACTGCTGTCGCTGTCCGTGCTCTCAGCTGCTGCTGAGGTGTTGAGCTCGCTGAGGGTGCCGATTGGTGGCAGGAACCACGATGCTGGAGCAACCGTGGATGTCGTTGGCTGGTCAGGCATGCGAAGCGTGCCCATCTGACCAACTTGGAAGCGGAAGCTCCCGATCGCCAGACTGATTCCATCGCCCACGGACTCGAAAGCCGGGCGAGTGGCCGATGTGTGGATGGTGAAGTCGAACGCGCCGAAGAGCTAGCGAATCTCTGCTGTTGCGGAGTTGTAGATCGCGGTTGATGGGGCCGAAGAAGCCGCAACAGCAACACTCCCAATTCCCACAGACAGCGCCAATTGACGAGGGTTTAACTCATCAATGCCCATTGTTATGGACTTGGGTTTTGGAGAAGGAGGGAGCGCTGGAGGCATCAGTCGGCTAGCAAACAAGCACACAGGGACGCAAGGTTTACCCAGGTTCAGGCCTCGTAGAGGTCCCTACTCCTACTTGTCTGCTCTTGGAATTAATGGAGGAATCGAAGATTATAGGGGCGCGCATATGCAATCTGGCGAGAGTTGTGGAAATTAGGGTTGCGTGTGTCCCCCTCACCGCCCCCTCCTAGCCTTTATATAGATAGGCTAGGTCTCGGGTAGCAGGTCGAGTCGGTTATAGATTAGGGTTTTCCCTTTAAACTTTCTATCTTTAAGCTTCTTCTTGTCTCGCAAGTAATCAAGAGTCCGTGGGCCACTCGAAGTCTTCATCGGGCCGTGGCAACGCCGTGGGCTTCCACCGTATCTGGACCGTATATACTAAACTCGAGTACCTGCAGGGTATACCCATGTCAGATGGAGACTTAGAAGTCGCCACCCTTATAGGGTGAATGGTATTGACCCGAGAGTTCATTGTTTCAATGGGTTGCGTGTCTTTTTAGCAGTTCATAGGTATGTTGGCGAACGTGCCTGGCACACTCGACGGATTAAGACCAGTTAACTGCTCTTGGGTAAAAACAATGTTACCTACTAAAACTCGAGTCCCTGGAATCGGATCCGGTATAAACTGGGGTAATCCAACTCATGCCACGGAGGCCTTATTGATCCAAATTCCATTTGATAAGTACACAGCCAACGCGTCCATCAAAGTTTTCACAACACCGTAGGCATGATTTTTATCTAGTAGATCATAGCGGATGCGATCGTTAGGCCATCAGATAGGAACTGTAGGTCTTATGTTTGCGTCGTAGACACAACATACGAATGTTTGTCACAACAGATGCATTTCGGATGGTCAAGGAGATGTTATCTCTGAACTTGATATACATACAATGTGCATAGCAAGCAAAGTCGCCTAGTTTTCGGCTGTTTGTAAGCAAACCCGGTTTTTTTGCATAGGGTGTGCAGAAGAAGATATGACCTAAAGACCAATAATAAAGATGTTTTTACTGACATATCTCAATAGTTCGTAACAGTTTTGTATCATTCTATAACCATATTAAGTGGAAACATTAATAGAAGTGTGGTATATAAACAAACTAGATCCCTAGGATCCTCTAGACTAGTTCGTTGGGCAGCTGATGATCGAGGTTTCCTTATCATGTACTTTACCACAACAACTAACAACGTGGTCACTTCATTAGATGAATGAAGTGATGGACACACACCCAACCCTAGTATTGCAATGTGATCCAGTCACAAAGTTCAACATTGCGATATCTAGCAACGCGTGGTAACTTATTCCTTTGACTGTGAGATCATATTTAACCACTACTATCAGAGACTGATTTGATCCCATAAACCATCACACCGTAGCAGGGTGGCCATAAAGGCGTGTATTGGGTATTTCAGAGGGGTATGTTGGGGCATATTGGGTATTCCAGAGGAAAAGTCCTGATTTGCAGAGGAAAAGTCATGATTTGCATAGGGGCGTATTGGGTATTTCACAGTAAAAGTCCCGATTATATCTTTTATTAAAGTTATGAGATGATCTTGCCTTAATAAAGAGATACCATATCTTGCAAATAAGGAAGAAAATGATTTGCACTTAATGCATATCTCCCCAAGGATCAAGGGGGAGGCGCCACATCTGATTTTCCTAATCGTCGGCCTCTAGGGGAAACCCTAGGGCTCCACAAGTTCCCACCACTCCTCCTATATGAATCCCACTAGCTCTCCTCCAAGGACACACAACACAGCTCCCCCTAAATGGGTGGCTAGTTCGCTCTCTCTCCCTTGTGGAGCTTCTCTACAGGTCATAGGCTATGAGATTATCACCATAGGCGCGACGCTCTAGACGATGGAACGTTGCACGGATTGGGAGGTTGTATGCATGCAACCTACGGAGGAATCGTACATTTGATCCTCTAGCGAAAGGAAATTCTCCTCATGGCTGGGAGGGATACGTCTAGCTGTGGGGATCAACGTGATCGTCATCAACGAACTACACCGAGTATCTTCCGCTGTATATGTTGGTGAGTTCATTTGGAGATCTAGATCTAGATCGATCTATTCTATTAGATCCAGTATCCCGTGTTCTTGCATAGTTGATCTTGGTGTTCGTAGTAACAAAAAAATTAATTCCTTATACGAAACCCAACAGATAGAAGCTATACATACCTAATACCTATTAATATTCTAGAATTATTCTCTAAATCTTAGTTGTACATATCTTATATTTCTTCGAGCATCGACTTCTCCACTCTTCTGATATATTTTGATCAAAGAAATGTAGAGCCTTAATGTCATTTTTCTTCCCAATATGAGGTTGCAGTCCTGATGTAGTTAGAAATTCCATTATGATCTAGTTTGAGTGCTAGTAAATATCAAGACTTTACGATATTCATTGATCATGACATAATATATATTTATTTTAAATTTTCCTAAGCCAATAAAACTAAAGGTTATTCTCACAAATAGAGATATTTGTGCACAGCATATGACTTTATCGATTTTCTATCAATTGGCATCGTTTTGTATATAGCTCAAACGTATTTTCTAGATTTGGATTTTTAATTGTCAATAAATTACTAAGTTCTTCAACCCCTATTAATGATCCTACAATTTTTTACTAAAATTTGTGAGCACTCCCTTGTTTCCATTCTGATGCAAATGAAATTTCACATGTCTTCTTCACAAACATTGGCAAATCGGCAACACAGTTAATCACACTTCTGTAACCATCACTAAAATAAAACAGCTGAAAACACAAAAATGTCGGTGAACAAAACATGATTCAGCATACTGCTACATACTGTGACAATTTTGGAAAATCGCCATACAAACTTTGACACCTTCTTCTCAAAGATTGCAAATCCTAGATAATGTAAATTGTTTTTCAAAATGGAGGATGAGACCATCGGCTCTTCATAAAAAAGAAGCATGCATGCTTCTTTATTAATTTATTTACCAAAAGTCTCATAAAGAGTATACATAAAAAATCTGAAACCACCACTCAACACATACAAACGCAACAACGAGTGAAGATCATACCAGTAGGGTCTTATGCCCTGAAACCACGAAATTCTCCCACAAACTAAAAATCGGAGGCATCACTGAAGAGCACACATCAGTTTAGTAGATTCTTAGTGAGCATCTCATATACACGCTACAGAAGTCGTCACCACCTTCAAACCACAGAGCATCTTCAGGGCTGAGATCCACATAGCTCTCGCTAGATCTGCCATCGACGTCTCCACAACACCAAACAACGCCCCACCCTTTTCGAGTCCACCAAGACATGTCCGTCACTGTTGGGTCCGCAGCATAGAAAACAAAAAATTTCCTACGGTGTGAACTACACGCCAAGATCTATCTACTAGGTACAAAGCAACGGGTGGACATACATCCAACGAGAACTTACCCTCGGAGACAACGAGCTTTGTTAACGGGTAGGAACTCGTGGTTGATGTAGTCGTACACTTGCCGATCTCAAGATCGTGAGGAAGTCCGAGCGCCGCAACTCAGCGGCGCATCCACACTCGCACACACGTTCAAGTCACCGAACAACCTCCACCTCCTCGCTCCAGCGATCCAGCGGAAGTAGCAACTCCTTCCAGACGAAATGCCACCGGGAACATGTATCTCGCTAATCCGAGACCATGGGGGAATAATTCTAGAAGGGGAGAGAGATCCTTCACAAGGAGGTGTGAGGATGAAGGAGGGAATGGGTGACCTTTTATAGGAGGAGGGGGTGCCCCCTCTCTCCATGGCCGGCGCATGGGAGGTGACCCCTCACCTCCCCCATTCATGTGGTGGTAACCCCTCCACATTAAAATGCCTCTTCACATTCCCTTTTAAAGTCTCCACTTTAAATGCATTAAATTTCTCCAAATTTAATGCTCTCTCATTTAATAAAACTCTTTTTATTAAATTTATTCAGAATTTTGTTAATTATTTTAATTAACAAACATTCACATATAGCCCCTTGCAATATTTCAATATCACATGCAGAACCACCTTCTGCAATTTCACCCGAAACAATTTCCGGTTTCTATTGAAACAATTCCTGCGCTTTGCAATTCTTTCGTCTGAAACATATGTGCTCCAAAATGGTGTCCGGTAACTCTTAAGTGTGCCACCCTACGGTTCGCGAATAATGCAGACATGATCGAGACCCTTCTTCGATCAATAATCAGCAGCGGGACCTGGAGATCCGTACTGACTCCTACACATTCAACGATGACTCCTGTGATCGTGAGAACCTTTAACGCTTGTAACTAAATCCCTTTGTCTCTCGATATATTACATGTCCGAGATTCGATCATCGGTATCTCCATACCTAGTTTGATCTCGTTACCGACATGCACTCTTTTCTCGTTCCCGTGATATAACATTCTAGTGATCACATCACTTGCTTGCAAGCTATCCTAATGTGATATCACCGAGAGGGCCCAGAGTATATCTATCCGTCATCTGGATTGACAAATTCCACTCTTGATCCATGAGCCTCAACATAACACCTTCGTAGTACTGAACCCATCTTTATAGTCACCCTGTTACGGTGTGACGTTTGATGTTATCAAGATACTCTTCCGGTGTCAGCAATTAACATGATCTCATGGTCTAAGGATAAAGATTACTTCGTATGATGTTATAGCAATATAAACATAATGACTTGATCGTAATGCTATACTTCGTATGAATGTTCATCACATCATTCCACCAATGGTGTGACCATGTTATTAACAACATCCAATGTTCATGATCAGGAAACCTTGATCATCCTGTTAATCAACAAGCTAGTCTATAAGAGAGGCATGACTAGGAACCCTTTTTGTTTATTAAACACACATGTATTGATGTTTCCGAATCAATACATTTCTAGCATATAAAATAAACATCTATCATGTATAAGGAATATATAATAACAACTTTATTATTGCCTCTCAGGGCATATTTCCTTCAGTCTCCCACTTGCACTAGAGACAATAATCTAGTTCACATAGTGATAAATCTAACACCCATGGAGTTCTGGTGTTGATCATGTTTTGACCTAGGGAGAACTTTAGTCAACGGATCTGCTACATTTAGGTCCGTGTGTACTTTACAAATCTTTATATCTCCATCCTTGACATGCTCGCGGATGGAGTGAAACCGGCGCTTAATATGCTTGGAATTCTTGTGAGACCTTGGTTCCTTTGCGTTGGCTATGGCTCCATTGTTGTCACAATAGATCACCATCGGGTCCAACGCACTGGGAACCACACCTAGTTCCGTAATGAACTCTTTCATCCAAACTGATTCCTGCGCTGCTTTTGAAGCAGCAACATATTCCGCCTCCGTTGTTGATCCAGCCATCACAGGTTGTTTGGAATTCCTCCAACTAACTGTTGCTCCGTTCAAGAGAAATACGTATCCGGATTGAGACTTAGAGTCATCCGGATCGGTGTCAAAGCTAGCATCGACATAACACTTAGCGACTAGCTCTTCTTCACCTCCGTATATAAGAAACATATCCTTCGTTCTTCTTAAGTACTTGAGGATGTTCTTTACCGCTATCCAGTGTTCTGAACCTGGATCAGATTGGTACCTACTAGTTAAACTAATAGCATGTGCCACATCTGGTCTTATACATAGCGTGGCATACATAATAGAGCCTATGGCCGAGGCATAGGGGATCTTATCCATCATCTCTCTTTCTTCCGCCGTAGCCGGACTTTGAGTCTTACTCAGTGTCTTGCCTTGCAACATAGGTAAGAACCCCTTCTTACTTTCGTCCATATTAAACTTCTTTAATATCTTATCAAGGTATGTACTTTGCGATAGCCCAATTAGGCGCCTTGATCTATCTCTATAGATTTTAATGCCTAATATATATGATGCTTCACCAAGGTCTTTCATCAAAAATTTGCTGTTTAGATAACTTTTAACACTGTTTAAAAGATCTATAGCATTTCCAATCAATAATATGTCATCCACATATAATATCAGAAATGCCACATTGCTCCCACTCACTTTCTTGTAAATACAAGCCTCTCCATAAGTTTGGACAAATCCAAACTCTTTGATCACCTCATCAAAGCGGAGATTCCAACTTCGTGATGCTTGCTTCAGTCCATAAATGGATCGCTGAAGTTTGCACACCTTATTAGCATCCTTAGGATCGACAAAACCCTTAGGTTGTATCATATACAACTCTTCTTCAATCTTACCATTGAGGAACGCAGTTTTGACATCCATCTGCCATATTTCATAATCGAAATATGCAGCAATTGCTAACATAATCCTAACTGACTTAAGCATCGCTACGGGAGAGAATATCTCATCGTAGTCAACTCCTTGAATTTGTCGAAACCCCTTTGCGACAAGTCGAGCCTTATAGATGGTCACATTACCATCAGCATCAGTTTTCCTTTTGAAAATCCATTTATTCTCGACGGCCTTTTGGTCGTGAGGTAAGTCCACCAAGTTCCAAACTTGGTTCTCGTACATGGATTTCATCTCGGATTTCATGGCTTCTAGCCATTTGTTGGAATCCGGGCTCATCATCGCTTCTTCATACGTCGCAGGGTCATCCATTTCATCAACCATGAAATTTACAATAGGATTGCCGTACAGTTCAGGAGCTGCACGTGTCCTGCTTGACCTGCGAGGTTCGGTAGTGTCCTCTTTCGGAGTTTCATGATCATTATCATTAGCTCTCTCTTCATCAGGTGAAGTCAACTCTGAAACAACTTCGGTGTTGCGCCACTCGCCATTCCATGAAGAGAAGGTTCAATAACCTCTTCGAGTTCTACCTTCCGACTACTCACACCTTTCACGAGAAACTCCTTCTCAAGAAAGCATCCATTCTTGGCAACAAAACCTTGCCCTCGGATCTATGATAGAAGGTATACCCAATTGTTTCCTTAGGGTATCCTATGAAGACGCATTTTTCCGCTTTGGGTTCGAGTTTATCCGGTTGAAGTTTCTTCACATAAACATCGCATCCCCAAACCTTAAGAAATGACAGCTTAGGTTTGTTTCCAAACCATAATTCATACGGTGTCGTTTCAACGGATTTAGATGGTGCCCGATTTAAAGTGAATACAGCTGTTTCCAGTGCATAACCCCAAAATGACAGAGGTAAGTCAGTCAGAGACATCATAGATCGAACCATATCCAATAAGGTACGATTACGACGCTCCGACACACCATTACGTTGTGGTGTTCCGGCAGGCGTGAGTTGTGAAACTATTCCACACTCTTTCATGTGTGTGCTAAACTCGTAACTTAGATACTCTCCTCCACGGTCAGAGCGTAGAAATTTGATCTTTCTATTACGATGATTTTCCACTTCATTCTGAAATTCCTTAAACTTTTCAAAAGTTTCAGACTTGTGTTTCATCAAATAGATATACCCATATCTACTCAAATCATCTGTGAAAGTAACAAAATAACAATATCCACCTCGCGCCGACACACTCATTGGTCCACACACATCAGTATGTATGATTTCCAGTAGATCCGTCGCCCGTTCCATTGAACCGGAAAACGGCGTTCTAGTCATCTTGCCCATAAGGCATGGCTCACATGTATCAAATGATTCAAAATCAAGTGATTCCAAAAGTCAATCAGAATGGAGTTTCTTCATGCGTTTAACGCCAATATGACCTAGACGGCAGTGCCACATATATGTAGACATATCATCATCAAGTTTAATCTTTTTAGCATTAACATTATGAATGTGCGTAATATTACTATCGAGATCCAATAGAAATAAACCATTCAACATAGGTGCATGACCATAAAAGATATCATTCTTATAAATCGAACAACCATTGTTTTTAGATTTAAAGGAATGACCACTTTGCATCAAACACGATCCAGATACAATGTTCATGCTCAGTGCAGGCACCAAATAACAATTATTTAGGTTTATAACTAATCCCGATGGCAAATGGAGAGGTAGCGTCCCGATGGCGATCACATCAACTCTTGATCCATTGCCGACCCGCATCCTGACCTCATCCCTTGCTAGTTGTCGCTTGTTCTGTAGCCCCTGAACCGAGTTACATATATTAGCAACCGATCCGGTATCAAATACCCAGGTGCTACTGCGAGTACTAGTCAAGTACACATCAATAACATGTATATCACATATACCTTTGTTTGCCTTGCTGGACTTCTTGTCCGCCAAATACTTGGGGCAGTTGCGCTTCCAATGGCCAGTCCCCTTGCCATAGTAGCACTCGGTGTTAGACTTAGGGCCAGCCCGGGGTTTCTTTTCAGGCGTGGCAACAGACTTGCCACCCTTCTTTCCCTTGTGCTTGCCTTTCTTATCCTTCTTGGAACCGGTGGTCCTATTGATCATCAACACTTGATGTTCTTTCCTAATCTCCACTTCTGCAGTCTTAAGCATTGACAGAAGCTCGGGAAGAGACTTCTTCATGCCCTGCATATTATAGTTCATCACGAAGCTCTTGTAGCTAGGTGGCAGAGATTGGAGAACACGATGTATGCCTAAGTCAATGGGAATCGTTATTCCCAAGGACACAAGCTTATCGGCGTACCCAGACATTTTGAGTACGTGCTCACTAACGGAGCTGTTTTCCTCCATCATGCAGCTAAAGAACTTTTCAGTAGCATTATAACTCTCTACGGCAGCATGGGTATCGAAAATCATTTTCAATTCTCCCATGGTATCAAAGGCATTACCATTTTCGAAACGCTTTCGAAGTTCTGGCTCTAGCCCATACAGTATGCCGCAATGAACTAAGTTGTGGTCCTCCTGACGAGTCACATAGACATTCTTTTCCTCGTCAGGGGCATCAGGAGCTGGTGGGGGGCCTAGCGGAGCATCTAGCACATATTGCTTTTGTGCAGCAGTGAGGAGAATCCTCAAATTCATAGCCCAGTTGGTGAAGTTGCTACCATTCGCAGCAAGTTTGTCTTTCTCCATGAACACATTGAAATTAAAAGCAGGTGGTGCCATCTACAACAGAATTTGTAAAGTTTATTTAGACTAAGTTTATGATAGATGGAGTTCAACTAATCCAAATTACTAATGAACTCCCACTCAAAAACGACATCCCTCGTGTCCTTTTGGTGATTACATGAACCAAATCCACTATATCAAGTCCGATCATCACGTGAGTTGATATAGCTTCAAAGGCGAGCATCTATATGGGCATCATATCAACCATATGACTCATGCTTAACCTTTCGGTCCGTGTTCCGAGGCCATGTCTGTACATGCTAGGCTCGCCAAGTGAGAACCTTAGTATTCACGTGTGTAAAACTGTCTTACACCCGTTCCTATGAAAGCGTAGATTCAAGTACACCCGATCATCACGTGATGTCTCGAAACACGATCCATAGAACGGTGCATACTCAAGGAAGAACACATTTTTATCTTGATATCTAAATGAGGGATCATCTTATAATGCTACCAAACGCGCCAAACTAGCAGTATAAGATGCTAACATCTAATGTGTAAAGTGAGATGATATGGTCCATGCATTTGATCTCTATCACTTGCATCATGGTATGATCTCTATCATTCCTTTGTGTGTAAGGCCAAGGTCTATGGAACTTACACGTTGACTATGTTGTAAGAGTATCTACCATACATCTACTCACAACAATACCATATCAATACACTAGCCCAGCAACGATCTAAACTAGACGCCTCTAATTTATCAATTGCAAGTTTTACGTGGCTTAGGGATTTCGAAGATAGAACCGTTCTTACCTACTAACATGAACCACAACGAGGATAACTAAGTTATTAACAACTCGTTGTAAATCAGATATTGACTATAGTAGGAGAGACAGACACCCGTCAGCCACTTATGCAAAACAAGTTGCATGTCAGTCGTGGAACCGGTCTCATGTACGATGACATGTAAGGTTGGTCCGGGCCGCTTCATCCCACTATGCCACCAATATCCAAAATACATAGAAGATGCAATAACATGATCATCATCGCCCACATATCAACCATATGTGTACTACCCGTGCTAAGCACCTATGCATAGATCAGGCTCTGATACCACTGTTGGGTCCGCAGCATAGAAAACAAAAAATTTCCTACGGTGTGAACTACACGCCAAGATCTATCTACTAGGTACAAAGCAACGGGTGGACATACATCCAACGAGAACTTACCCTCGTAGACAACGAGATTTGTTAACGAGTAGGAACTCGTGGTTGATGTAGTCGTACACTTGCAGATCTCAAGATCGTGAGGAAGTCTGAGCGCCACAACTCAGCGGCGCATCCGCACTCGCACACACGTTCAAGCCACCGGACAACCTCCACCTCCTCGCTCCAGCGATCCAGCGGAAGCAGCAACTCCTTCCAGACGAAATGCCACCGGGAACATGTATCTCGCTAATCCGAGACCATGGGGGAATAATTCTAGAGGGAAAGAGAGATCCTTCACAAGGAGGTGTGAGGATGAAGGAGGGAATGGGTGGCCTTTTATAGGAGGAGGGGGGTTCCCCCTCTCTCCATGGCCGGCGCATGGGGGGGTGACCCCTCACCTCCCCCATTCATGTGGTGGTAACCCCTCCACATTAAAATGCCTCTTCACATTCCCTTTTAAAGTCTCCACTTTAAATGCATTAAAATTTCTCCAAATTTAATGCTCTCTCATTTAATAAAACTCTTTTTATTAAATTTATTCAGAATTTTGTTAATTAATTTAATTAACAAACATTCACATATAGCCCCTTGCAATATTTCAATATCACATGCAGAACCACCTTCTGCAATTTCACCCGAAACAATTTCCGGTTTCTATTGAAACAATTCCTGCGCTTTGCAATTCTTTCGTCTGAAACATATGTGCTCCAAAATGGTGTCCGGTAACTCTTAAGTGTGCCACCCTACGGTTCGCGAATAATACAGACATGATCAAGACCCTTCTCCGATCAATAATCAGCAGCGGGACCTGAAGATCCGTACTGACTCCTACACATTCCACGATGACTCCTGTGATCGTGAGAACCTTTAACGCTTGTAACTAAATCCCTTTGTCTCTCGATATGTTACATGTCCGAGATTCGATCATCGGTATCTCCATACCTAGTTTGATCTCGTTACCGACATGCACTTTTTTCTCGTTCTCGTGATATCATTCTAGTGATCACATCACTTGCTTGCAAGTTATCCTAATGTGATATCACCGAGAGGGCCAAGAGTATATCTATCCGTCATCTGGATTGACAAATTCCACTCTTGATCCATGAGCCTCAACATAACACCTTCATAGTACTGAACCCATCTTTATAGTCACCCTGTTACGGTGTGACGTTTGATGTTATCAAGATACTCTTACGGTGTCAGCAATTAACATGATCTCATGGTCTAAGGATAAAGATTACTTCGTATGATGTTATAGCAATATAAACATACTGACTTGATCGTAATGCTATACTTCGGATGAATGTTCATCACATCATTCTACCAACGGTGTGACCTTGTTATTAACAACATCCAATGTCCATGATCAGGAAACCTTGATCATCCTGTTAATCAACAAGCTAGTCTATAAGAGAGGCATGACTAGAAACCTTTTTTGTTTATTAAACACACATGTATTGATGTTTCGAATCAATACATTTCTAGCATGTAAAATAAACATCTATCATATATAAGGAATATATAATAACAACTTTATTATTGCCTCTCAGGGCATATTTTTTTCAGTCACAAGACCTCGTTGCGCAACCGGGTACCACCATCGTCGACATAGTAGATACAACACCTCTCCACATCTTGCTCTATCATCCAACAATGCTTAAAAAATGATGTCGAACATCAACACACCGCCATCGCCCGTTTCTTCGGAGCGACATATTCGGAGCGACATAAACGTCTCTCTTTGCAACTCCTATGTATCTCAGAAATAGAACAAGGTAGCAGCACATAAGCTCCTCTCTTTGCAAAATTCCTATGCATTCCAGAAATTAACATAGTATAGTACACACGCTAAAGACCGAGAGATGTTACATATCCTGGGTCGAGCAACAAAACAAAACAAAATGACAACACCATATGATTTTCATTTCATATTACTCCACACCTTTGACCAAATAAATAATATATAAAATATTGATATCTACAATATCAAACGTATATGATATGAAAGTATGTTTTATTATGTTCCCAATGGTATTGATTAATTTTGTAAATTATTATAATTTTCAATTTATAGTTGGTCCGATGATAACTTTCAACTTTGACTAGACCTAATATGCGGAGCAGAGGGAGTAAGTTAATCCAATTACTGAAATGTGTTGCACAAACTCAATAAGGTTGCACAAACCCTTAAACAAATGTAAAATTTCAGCATGGGATCAGACGAAACTAAAACGCCCTCCTCACGATTCACTTATCAACCAAGTTTTGCACAAATCACACAGGAAAGTTTAGAAATCACTGCACACAACACAGATCAAATTAAGTGGTTAACAGAGGTTACACACTGAGTCCTGGATCGAGTACCGCTGTGTACAATTATGGAACACGACGAAAGTTGATTAAAACAGCAGAGTCCTGGAGACATAGATCGATCCAATTTGTGAAATCAATTGCACAATCTGAGCGCGAACAAAATTATTCAGCAGCATCGTGACGGATCATCAGACGATGAACAACCCAACTCACAATACGATTGCATAAATCCAACAACAAATATCTAGAAATCGATTAGATCCCAATTTTCCACAGAGCGACCCTGTGAACATTTACAGATTTGATTTACAACCAATTCACAGGTCAAACTACGCAATCGGCCAAACCGGCACGAGATCCGCGTTCACACGAACCACATCACTTGGATCCGGCGGAGGCGGGCGCTCCGACGGCCTTGCCGCGGAGCTTGACCTCGAGCGCGCGCTCCATCTTGGCCAGCACGGCCTGGACGGGGACGGCCTTGCCGCTCTCGTACTCCTGCACCACCTGCGCGCGCTCGTTGATGCGCTTGGCCAGCTCCGCCTGGCTCCACCCTTTGGCCAGGCGCGCCTTCTGGATCACCGCGCGCACCTCGCCGGCCACGCGGTCCAGCGCCGCGGGCTCCGTCGTCTCGTCCAGCTTCCGCGCGGGCGCCTCCACGGCCTTCTTGTTCGTGCCCGCCGCCGACTTCCGCACCGTCTCCACGGGGGCGCCCGTCCGCAGCGCCTGGTTCACGGCCTTGGTGGACTTGAGGTCTGCCGCCTTGGGCTTCGTCCGCCGCAGGACCACCGGCTCCCAGTCCTGCGTGATGTTGCTGCTCATCCTACCCGTCGGCATATTGCGCCTTCTGGTTGTCCTCTCCCTCTTCTGTCTCCTTTTCTCGATTCTTGTTCTCTTTTTCTTCTCGGGCTAATGGTGAAACTGGGATGGGAGGGGGAGCATTTATAGGAGCCGTGGAAAGTGGCCGATGGAGGTTGCGAGGCGGTTCGCGAAGCTTCCCGGTCGTGGAGTCTCGTGCGTGCACGGGTCCGCCCCGTCTCGTGAGGTCTCGAAGGTTCTGGGAGAGAAGCAGGTTTGTGTTTGCGCCGTTGATTGTAGATAGTTTAGAGGAACGGATGGCATGGATGGGCTTACAGAATCTTGGGTGCCACGGAAGCCCAATAGTGGACACTTGACCGTCACGCAAATTTTCTGATTGGGACTGATGAGGAATTTTCTGACAGGAACTGATGAGGAAAATAACTCGTTGATTCGTGTCTGAACGTGAAGCTAAAATTTCCAAGAACTTGGGTTATTTCCTTTCATGCGGATCATTTGAATTCAAACTTCTTTATGAAACGAAGATATATGCATATCTACAAAAAACTTCGTACTCCATTAATAGAGAATGTAATCAAAATAGGGATAATGTGAGCAGGGCCGGGCCGACAGAATCCGGGGCCCTGTGCAAAACTCTAAAATAGGGCCCTATCTTACTAGAATATTTGAACTATTCAATAGTTATAACATATATGTCATACTATCTTGCATAGCAATTGGATATAGTATTAAGAATCATACCTATTCAACTCCTTGTTGCATGATGTTTATTTGAACAATATTATTCTTTTAGTCTTCTCCAAAATAAAATGTTCAATAATACCCTCATAATAGTGTTGTTTGTTCATCGGAGGACACTTGTGGTAATAAACTTGTCTATTATCCCTCTTTAACATTAGACTCTTCTTCCTTTTGTTTTGTTTTCTCAAACGCTTTTGGTAATTACTACCTCCGTTCCAAAATATAAGATCAATGTTTTAGCTTTTGTGAACCAAGTGTATCTAGACGTCTTTTAATATGTAGTTTCGCTCCGGACCTACAAACGAAAAGGCATATAGATACATTATTTTCATCAACGCTAAAACATCTTACATTCTAAGACGGAGGGAGTATATTGATGTTTACCCATGTTGACTCCTATTTTGATTCTTCAAACCGTTAGAAAAACAATGAATAAAAGGCAATTAAAACGGGTAAGACATTATCAATCAATCGAAGTATTAAACAAGGAGGCGAGTATCAAAACTGATCGGGATTGAAGAACGCCTAGAGCGTTGCTAGGGCAGAGAAGAAAAGAAGCAGGGAGGATGCACACACCTAGAAGGGATGGACTGATGGATTCCATTCACGGATTCAGCTTTTGTGATCGGATGATAATCGTGATCAACTTCAAAAGAAAAAAAGATGAATCAACGCCTCGCGGCATCACTCCTGTCCGCGACAGATCAAGCCCTGTCGGCTGGCGTCGATGCTGGTAGTTGTCAAAAGGGAATTGGGGGCCCATCGAGGCTGGCCTCACTACAATTGTTTAGACGATGGCTGTCTATAGTGCTATTCCACATCACCTGTAGACGGCAGGACCCGTGTCTCGTATAGCGGGCTCGTTTGCAATGGTGTCTTTTGAGCGCAATGGCGTCTTTTGAGCGAAACTGTTAGTTTGCATGTGACTTGCATTGTCCTTGGCGGGAGTCGGTGTCCCACGTGACTATAACGACATCTCTGTACAACTTGAAAGAAGCTATCTGTAAGGCGCGATTACATGGCAACACACCGGCGGTATTTCTACAGATAGAATGGTTCGTTTTACTTTCTCTTTCTTCTCCACATCGTTAAAATTCATACATGGCACACGTTACAGACGGTTGTGTGTTGTACACGTCCTAAGTCGCTAGTCTCTTCAATCGGATCCAAGTATTTTCTCGTATCAGGCAGAATAGGTACTGACGGATACCTCAAGATCAGGGAGCCACGACTCAATGGATCGATTTCTGGACTCGCCAGATGCTTGCATGAATCCCATCTTTGATTGGAGACAACATCGCCTATGGGCAGCAAAACTCCCAACGATGCATAGTTCACAATATTTTTGTTGTTGTTGTCACGCCTTTAGCTTATACAAAAAATATGGGCCCCTCAAATTTTTAGGCCCTGGCATCCGCACACTTTGCACTCCCATCCGCCCAGGCCTGAACATGAGTATGTTCTGAGAGGTCATTCATCCTAATACTGTACTATGTACTACCTTTCCATCATGTCTTCATGACAACAAGTACAACCTTGATCGAGCCACAACCGTTGGATATCCATCTACACATGGATATCTTTGTAGAAAATAAAAATAACAATACCCTATGCGATGCTTTGGGGAAGAGCCATTTTCAAACCTCCTTCTACTGGCTTACCATGGTTAGCCTTGGGCTGTCTAATGTTAGAAATAATAGGCTAATCTAAATAAACTCAGGTGTGATTTCAGATTTTTCCTAAATCTCAAAGCCCATGTGATTTGCCCCAAGTTGGTGGCAGCTCACATATGAGTGGAGTGGGAGCTAAAGTTTAGTCCCACATGGAAAATTGAAGGAGAGTTACACCACCTTATAAGATGGAGTGGTTCACCACTTAGTAAAGTGAGTGGGAAGAGGAGAACTACACACGCGCTCCTCCTTCGACACCGCCGCTCACACGTCACGTCAACAGTTATTAGATTCGGGTCGCTCTCGGATCGTGGGCTAACTGTAACAGACCCGAACGTACGCGGCATGGGCTTGGTCCACGCCGTGTCTTGTGAGGGTTTCCCGAGCCACTCTATATAAACGCATGTACGGCTTCTACCACAGATACAACAAACCAATCTAGGGTTTTGCCAGCCTCTCTGCTTGCGCCGCCATCGTAGTCTACTCTATCTCGTGCACCAGCGGACGGGAGAGCAGATCTCCGGAACCACTCGCCTTTGCGATCCTGTATGGGAGAGGGCGAATAAGGTTTTTGGGAAACGCCCCGCGCGACTGCTCAAGTTCGTCTTCATGCATGTCTTCCTGGGCGATCTCCTGGCCCACGGGCGACTCGTCTTCAACGCCGTATTCTTTGACATTCTACGACAACCTCTGCACCAACGGCGACTACATTAGCAACCGATCAGTATGTATACCATGATCCGATCTGTTGCTATATTATGGTTGTTATTGCGTATGCACTACTACTGTTCGTGTTGATTAATACATCTAGTATGTTCGAGGTTAACATGATCGTAGCTGGTGCTGTCATGTTTTATATTCTAGAATTAATTGTGGAAATTATTCCTAATAATCAAACAATCCAAAAACCTTATTATAGGCAATTTTCTGAGTTAAACATGGGACACTTGGCTGATGCGATGAAGCCGGAAAAGTTTACCGGTGTTTATTTTAAGAGGTGGCAGTATAAGACCACTATGTGGCTGGAAGCTCTGAAATTATTCAAGGCTAGTGAGGGTTTACCTGAAGGAACTATATCTGAGCAAGATCAGAACAAGTTCAAGGAAACCAATCTTGCCTTTGTGGGATGTGCTCCGAGTGTTCTTGATGACAAATTGTTTGATGTGTACATGCACATTAAAGATGTAAAAGAGCTCTGGGAGGCATTGAACGCTAAGTTCAGTGTAATAGATGCTAGCAGTAAACTGTACATCATGGAGAACTTTCATGATTATAGGATGGTTAACAACCGTTCTTTAGTCGAACAAGCTCATGAGATACAATGCTTTGCCAAGGAGCTTTAAATTCTTAAGTGTAACTTACCCGACAAGTTTGTGGCTGGGTGCATTATTGCAAAGTTGTCTTCTTCATGGAGGAACTTCGCCACAACTCTCAAGCATAAGAGACAAGAGATATCGGTTGTGAAGGGAATATGCCCGAGAGGCAATAATAAAGTGGTTACTATCTTATTCCATGTTTATGATAAATGTTTATTTTGCATGCTATAATTGTATTGATCGGAAACATCAATACATGTCTGTTTAATAAACAAGAGGGTTCCTAGTTATGCCTCTCTTATAGACTAGCTCGTTGATTAACAAGATGATCAAGGTTTCCTGATCATGGACATTGGATATTGTTAATAACGAGGTCACAACATTGGTGGAATGATGTGATGAACATTCATCCGAAGTATAGCATTACGATCAAGTCATTATGTTTATATTGCTATAACATCATACGAAGTATAGCATTACGATCAAGTCATTATGTTTATATTGCTATAACATCATACGAAGTAATCTTTATCCTTAGACCATGAGATCATGTTAATTGCTAACACCGGAAGAGTATCTTGATAACATCAAACGTCACACCGTAACAGGGTGACTATAAAGATGGGTTCAGTGCTACGAAGGTGTTATGTTGAGGCTCATGGATCAAGAGTGGAATTTGTCAATCCTGATAACGGATAGATATACTCTGGGCCCTCTCGGTGATATCACATTAAGATAGTTTGCAAGCAAGTGATGTGATCACTAGAATGTTATATCACGGGAACGAGAAAAGAGTGCATGTCGGCAACGAGATCAAACTAGGTATGGAGATACCGATGATCGAATCTCGGACATGTAATATATCGCGAGACAAAGGGATTTAGTTACAAGCGTTAAAGGTTCTCACGATCACAGAAGTCATCGTTGAATATGCAGGAGTCAGTATGGATCTCCAGGTCCCGCTTCTGATTATTGATCTGAGAGGAGTCTCAATCATGTCTGCATTATTCGCGAACCGTAGGGTGACACACTTAAGGGATACCGACACCATTTGGAGCAAATATGTTTTAGATAAAGATTTAAGAAAGTGCTGTAATTATTTCAATAGACACCGAAACTGTTTAGGGTGAAATTGCTAAAATTGGTTCTGCATGTAATATTGAAATGTTGCAGGGGGTTTTATGTGAATGTTTGTTAATTAAAGTAATTAACAAAATTCTGAATAAAAAATAATAAAAGAGTTTTATTAAATGAGAGAGCATTAAATTTGGAGAAGTTTAATGCATTTAAAGTGGAGACATTAAAAGAGAATGTTGATACATTGCAAATGTATCTATAATTTTTGATGCTCCATGCTTGATTTTATCCACTTTCTTGTGTTTTGTCCACACTTTGGAGTACTTTTCATATGATTTCTTGGACTAACCTATTAACAAGAGCCACAATGCCAGCTGCCTGTTTTCTGCTGTTTTTGGTTCCAGGAAAGTCAGAAAATGAATATTCTCGGAATTGGACGGGACAAAATCCAAAGTGCCTATTTTTCCGGAAGGGATCAAGTGCCAGAATACGAGACGGAGAGGGGCCAGGGGCTGGCCACACCACTTGGCCACGCGGCCAGGCCTGGCACGCGCCAGGGGGTGGTGTGGTGGCTCCCGACACCCCCTCGGCCTCTCCTTCCGCCTATAAGTTGCCCTCGGGACGAAAACCCTAGGTACCCGATCAA
This sequence comes from Avena sativa, assembly GCA_916181665.1. Taxonomy (NCBI): domain Eukaryota; kingdom Viridiplantae; phylum Streptophyta; class Magnoliopsida; order Poales; family Poaceae; genus Avena; species Avena sativa. The sequence continues at coordinate 129,785,515 of OV702289.1, read as the reverse complement.
AAATCCACGAAAGAGTCTGTAGCCGCCGTCATCTCCATCCCTAGATCGGAAGGGATCTGAAGCTCTTCCCGGCACCCTGCCGGAGAGGGGAATTCACCCTGGAGGCCTTCTTCATCACCATGCAAGCCTCCGGTGTGATGCGTGAGTAGTTCATCCTTGGACTACGGATCCATGTAGTAGCTAGATGGCTGGTTTCTCCTCTTTTGTGCTTTCATCTTTAGATCTTGTGAGCTCCGTTCATGATCAAGATCATCTTTTGTAATCCATACATGTTGTGTTTGTGGGGATTCGATGGATATTGAGATGCTATTTTAGATTTATTATTGATTCTATCATGTCTTTGTTATTTGGGATCTTGCATGCTTTTCGTTGTTAGTAGCTATCTTGGCCAAGTAGATGCTAGCAACTCCAAGAGTTAGTATTTATGCTCGATGGTGGGTTCATGCCTCTATTAATCTGGGGAAGTGACAGAAATCTCTAAGGTACTAGATGTGTTGTTGCTACTAGGGAGAAAACAACAATCCTTTGTTCATAGAACAATCATATTGTTTACCTTACACGCAGTTCGTAAAGCAATAATCTGTTGCTTGCAACTTAATACTGGAGGGGGTTCGGATGATAACCTGAAGGTGGATTATTAGTCATAGATGCAGTTGGATGGCGGTCTATGTATTATGTTGTATTGCCCAATCAAGTCTCAGAGGAGTCAAGATGATTAGTATTTGCATGTATTGCTTTCTCAGTGTTTATCAATTGCCCCACTGTAATTTGTTCACCCAGCATGTTATCTATCTAAGGAGAGCCACCTCTAGTGAACTATGGATCCCGGTCCTTTGTCTTTACATACAATCTATAAACTGTTTCTGCTTTGTGTTTACTTTCTGCAAACTTTTACTTTCCATTTGATACGTTTAATCCTTTGTTTTCCGCAAAACACGGTGAGATTGACAACCTCATCGCAAGTTGGGGACAAAGTTCTGTGGTTGTGTTGTGCAGGTCTCCATGTTGCTACTAGCACCGGTAGTGCGCCCTGCCAAAGCTCAGCTAGTAACACCTTTGGGGTGTTTCCTTGCTCCTACTGGTTCGATTAAACCTTGGTTTCATAACTGGGGGAAAACTTGCTGCTGTGCTCATCATACCTTCCTCTTGGGGTTCCCAACGAGCTCTACGTCGATCGTCGAGCGCATCAAGACGTTTTCTGGCGCCGTTGCCGGGGAGTCAAGGACATCTTCACAAGGGGAGTCCCTCATAACCAATCTCTTTACTTTGTTGTTTTTGTTTTGCTTAGTTTCTATTTGCTTTGTTTGCTTGTTTTGTTCTTCAAAAGCACAAAAAAATAGTTTTACTTGTTTGCTTTCTTATTTGAAAACCCAAAAAAATGACTACTCTTGAAAACACTACGTTGTGTGACTTCACTAGCACCAACAACAATGATTTTATGAGCATACTGAGAGAGCTCCACAAGGTAAGAAGGTAAATTCTGTTGAGGAAACCTCCTCCTTGAGTGATAAGATTGATATTATTATGTCTATGCTTGTTAATGGGAAATCCCATATTGATCCAAATAATGTTCCTTTAGCTTCTTTGGTTGCCCAAGAAGAGCAAGTTGATGTGAACTTCATAAGAAATAACAACTTTGGCAACAATGCTTATGGTAATAATGCTTATAGGAACAATTTTGGTAACAACAATTATAAGCCATATCCTCCCAACAATGGTAATGCTTATGGAAATTCTTACAACAATAATAAGAGTGCTCCCTCTGAACTTGAGGTTATGCTTAAAGAGTTTATTAGTAAACAAACTGCTTTCAATAAAACTATTGAGGAAAAACTCTCTAATGCTGAAAGAAATATAGCATCCTTGGCTGAAGCTCAATCTTCTTTGAATAAAATGGCTGCTAAACCTGAAACTAATGAGAATCCCTTTGTAGCTACTAAAGCTATACAAGTAAGAATTGATGAAAATGTTAGACTATTAGCTGAATTACATGCTAAGTGGGAGTGAGAAGATGAAATTGCTAGAAACATTAGTGTTTCTACTATTACCACCACTAGTGTTGAGGCTAGTAATAGTTCTACTACTTTAGATGGTAAAGTTGATTTTGATCTTGATGGTTGCAACATCTCTGAAGTTATTAAGTTCCTACAAAAGCTTGCTAAAAGTCCTAATGCTAGTGCTATGAACATGGCTTTTACAAAACACATTACTGATGCTCTCATAAAAATTAAAGAAGGAAAGATGAAACATAAAGCTTCTATTCCTATAAAACAAGAAGATGGTTGGGAACCCATCATCAATATGAAAGTGAATGACTTTGATTTCAAAGCTTTGTGTGATTTTGATAGTAGTGTTTCTATTATGCCTAGAAGGATTTATGATATGCTTGATTTGCCTCCTCTTGAAGATTGCTATTTGAATGTCCCACTTGATGATAATGCTAAAAAGAAACTCATGGGGAGTCTTAATGATGTTCTTATTATGGTTAATGATTCCTATGTCCCCGTTGATTTCTATGTTTTGGATGTTGAATACAATGCTTCTTGTCCTATTACTTTGGGAAGACCTTTTCTTAGAACTGTTGGTGCCATCATTGATATGAAAGAAGGCACCATTAAATATCAACTCCCACTTAAGAAAGGTATAGAACACTTCCCTAAAAAGAGAGAAAATATTTCTTTTGCTTCTCCTATGAAAACAAAATTTGGTCTTAATGCTTCTTCATTTGAGAACACTTGATTCTTTCTTTGTTTCTTATGCCTAACTTAAAGGCGTTAAAGAAAAGTACTTGTTGGGAGATAACCCAAGAGTTTTAGTTGAGTCTTGGAAGTTATTACTTCAGTAATAACCTCTCCTTATCCTTTTTATTTGCTTTTTGTGCCAAGAGTAACCTCTAATGAGAGTGAAGTAATGATTGGGAAAGTTGCTGTCCCGGAACAGATTTTTGTGCTTCACCGTAAAAATTCGTGAGAGAGCTCTGTACGTCGGATTGAGCTGTAATTTTTGTGCTTATGCCCCAAGTTGTTATGTAACTTTCGTTAGTTCAACACTTTTTGATTTGAGCAATAGAAGGTCTTCGAAAAAATTTGTCTTTACCTGCTGGTCTGTTTTGACAGATTTCTGCCATTTTCTGCATTTGCTTCTTGTTAGTTCCTTCTTGAGTTCCTTTGGGGAATTGAGCTTTTTGAGGAAAGTGCTACATTAGCTAGTGTTCTAATGGAAGTTTATTTGGTGTTAGAACTGAACATTAAGACTTATTTATCTTGAGTGCACTAATGTTGCTAATAAAGATTGTGTGAAGGAAAATTTTCAGGTGTATGGAAGAAATGAGTAATGAGATGAAGGATGGACTAAAGCTAAAGCTTGGGGATGCCACGCGTGTCACCCCAAGAAATATCCAAGAAGTACAAGCGTCAAATCTTGGGGATGCCCAAGGCATTCCCTTCTTCATCAATAAAAATCCCAGGTTTCTTCTAAACGCTTCATTTTTATTGTTTCATGCACAGTTGTGTTGTTCTTGGAGCGTCTTCTTTTTCGTTTTCATTTTGGTTTTTAGTTTGCTTGGTTTGCTTAGTTTTCTGAATAAATTGGTTTGACCCCCTCTTTCATACGTTGGTTTGCAATTAGTTTGGTTTGGTTTGGAAAAGAGTAGGAAAGTTCATGCTTATGTGGTAAAAAGAGCTCGTTTTTTACTATGGCTATGCTTTGTCATGCCATGCTTGATATTGTTTTGGCTTTATGCTTAGTATTCTTTGTTGTAGCATGACTTGTTATAAACAATTGAGATTGCTTAATGTGCCTTGGATGAATCATGCGTTGTTTTAGCATATTAAAGCATAGTATAGTGGTATTCTCCTTTGATGCTTTATTTGGGTTGACTTGGCACATGCTCACACCATGTTATGACTGTCACAAGTCACCATAGCCTTTATGATCCTTTATTTTTCAACTTGTAGTATCACTTTATGCTTTGATCAATGATGTTTTGTCGCTCTGCATGATTATGGCCATTATTGCTCTCTTAGTCTGTCGCTCCCAGTCTTTTGCTAGCCTTCACAACAAAGTATGAGTTCCAGTCATGCATTCAACTTCCTAAACCAAGTTATTCCAAAGAGTCCACCATACCTACCTACTAGCTTATGCTATTCCAAGTATATTCATGCTTTTGTCTACCTTTCACTTGTTATGAGAAAACTAGTGATTAAAGCTCTCACGAACTTGATGGCACACTTTACTTTATTGCCTCTAATAAACTTGAACCATTGGGTCCTTCTTTGTTGCGTATATGCTTGTGCTTTATAAGTTGAAGTTAGCAGAACCATGTTTCATGGGGAACGCTTTCAACATTGCACTTGTACTTTGTACCCCGTTGATATCATGTTCTTTTGCTTACAGATCATGGTGGTGTGAAATAAAAGTGGAACTTGTAAGATCATGGAGTTTGTATGTGTGTTAGAGAAACACCTGGGCCGCTAGCCTAAGCCATGCCTAATTATGGTGGAAACTTGCAGCATCACCATAATGAGCACTCTATGAAGCATCCTCAATAATAACCTATGCAAATAGAAAATAAAAAGATCGCTGAGATGCTCATTGTCTGCTTGCCTTGTCATTTTGATTATGGGAAAGCTCCTGTATCATGTGCAAGGGGTACCCCATTGGCGGTTCTTAATGATACACATATACTTACAATGACAAGAACTTACTCATGACTGAAGTTGAGTAGCATGAGGATCGGTCTTCGTAAGTAAGGGGCATGAGATTTCGGTTTATAACTTGTCAAGCATATCCTCTTAGTTGTGTCACTTTAACCTTAATCACCTTCAAGATGCTTATGATAGGGGCAATGAGAGCTGAAAGCTATAAGTACCATAATTTTTGGAAGCTCTTTATGAGACTTGAATCCCTACTTCCTTTTACAAAAGGCATTTCTTCCACCTTTATATTGAGTCTCCACCTTCTATCTTTATGCACTACTTTGAGAGCATAGTGGCCATTCTTAGTTCTATGTGCATTGTCCCAAGACTAGTTGATTGATGCATAACTTGTTATTGCTTGTTTTAAACTATTGTATCTAGTCACTCTTATGAACTTTGAAGGTGTCCTTTGCATTTATATTTGCTACTCCATTGAAGGACAAGTTGAATACTTGTATGCTATATTTTCTTTATGTGAAACAAACAAACGTCTTGCAAAGCATGTTATTCATGAGTCTTTTGTTTGTGCCTTTTCATGTTGCATCATAGTCTCTTTGCCTATTGCTAGAACTTTGTCTTTCATGCTATGATTGAAGTACTATGATCCCAGCTTTAAATGTTTTGCAAATACTTTGATCAAGTCTTTGATGGTGCATGTCACCTCAAAAGTTATTTCTTTCTATCACTTACCTACTCGAGGATGAGCAGGAGTTAAGCTTGGGGATGTTGATACATTGCAAATGTATCAATAATTTTTGATGTTCCATGCTTGGTTTTATCCACTTTTTTGTGTTTTGTTCCAACTTTGGAGTACTTTTCATATGATTTCTTGGACTAACCTATTAACAAGAGCCACAGTGCCAGCTACCAGTTTTCTGCTATTTTTGGTTCTAGGAAAGTCAGAAAATGAATATTCTCGGAATTGGACGGGACAAAAGCCAAAGTGCCTATTTTTCTGGAAGGGATCAAGTGCCAGAATACGAGACAGAGAGGGGTCAGGGGCCGGCAACACCACCTGGCCGCGCGGCCAGGCCTGGCCTGCGCCAGGGGGTGGTGTGGTGGCTCCCGGCACCCCCTCGGCCTCTCCTTCCGCCTATAAGTTGCCCTCGAGACGAAAACCCTAGGTGCCTAATCAAAAATCCACGAAAGAGTCTATAGCCACCGTAATCTCCATCCCTAGATCGGGAGGGATCTGAAGCTCTTCCCGGCACCCTGCCGGAGAGGGGAATTCACCCTGGAGGCCTTCTTCATCACCATGCAAGCCTCCGGTGTGATGCGTGAGTAGTTCATCCTTGGACTACGGATCCATGTAGTAGCTAGATGGCTGGTTTCTCCTCTTTTGTGCTTTCATGTTTAGATCTTGTGAGCTCCGTTCATGATCAAGATCATCTTTTGTAATCCATACATGTTGTGTTTGCGGGGATCCGATGGATATTGAGATGCTATTTCAGATTGATTATTGATTCTATCATGTCTTTGTTATTTGAGATCTTGCATGCTTTCCGTTGTTAGTAGCTATCTTGGCCAAGTAGATGCTAGCAACTCCAAGAGTTAGTATTTATGCTTGATAGTGGGTTCATGCCTCTGGTAATCTGGGGAAGTGACAGAAATCTCTAAGGTACTAGATGTGCTGTTGCTACTAGGGAGAAAACAACAATCCTTTGTTCATAGAACAATCGTATTGTTTACCTTACACGCAGTTCGTAAAGCAATAATCTATTGCTTGCAACTTAATACTGGAGGGGGTTCGAATGATAACCTGAAGGTGGATCATTAGTCATAGATGCAGTTGGATGGCGGTCTATGTATTATGTTGTATTGCCCAATCAAGTCTCAAAGGAGTCAAGATTATTAGTATATGCATGTATTGCTTTCTCGGTGTTTGTCAATTGCCCCGCTGTAATTTGTTCACCCAGCATGTTATCTATCTAAGGAGAGCCACCTCTAGTGAACTATGGATCCTGGTCCTTTGTCTTTACATACAATTTATAAACTGTTTCTGCTTTGTGTTTACTTTCTGCAAACTTTTACTTCTTTCCATTCGATACGTTTAATCCTTTGTTTTCCGCAAAACACGGTGAGATTGACAACCTCATCGCAAGTTGGGGACAAAGTGCTGTGGTTGTGTTGTGCAGGTCTCCACGTTGCTACTCGCACCGGTAGTGCGCCCTGCCAAAGCTCAGCTAGTAACACCTTTGGGGTGTTTCCTTGCTCCTATTGGTTCGATTAAACATTGGTTTCATAACAGAGGGAAAACTTGCTGTTGTGCTCATCATACCTGTTGGGGTTGCCAACGAGCTCTACGTCGATCGTCGAGCGCATCAAATGTGAAGGGGCATTTTAATGTGGAGGGGTTACCACCACATGAATGGGGGAGGTGAGGAGTCACCCCCCATGCGCCGGCCATGAAGGAGGGCACCCCCCTCCTCCTATAAAAGGCCACCCTCTTCCTCCTTCTTCCTCACACCTCCTTGTGAAGGATCTCTCTCCCCCTCTAGAATTATTCCCCCATGGTCTCGGATTAGCGAGATACATGTTCCCGGTGGCATTTCATATGGAAGGAGTTGCTGCTTCCGCTGGATTGCTGGAGCGAGGAGGTGGAGGTTGTCCGGTGGCTTGAACATGTGTGCGAGTACGGATGCGCTGCTGAGTTGCGGCGCTCGGACTTCCTCACGATCTTGAGATCGGCAAGTGTACGACTACATCAACCACGAGTTCCTACTCATTAACAAAACTCGTTGTCTTAGAGGGTAAGTTCTCGTTGGATGTATGTCCACCCGTTGCTTTGTACCTAGTAGATAGATCTTGCGTATAGTTCTCATCGTAGGAAATTTTTTGTTTTCTATGCTGCAGACCCAACAGGTTGAAAACCTGATAGTGTCTCTTGATGTTGAGGAGAAGGCTCGGGCTAAGGGCACTGCTAAGAAAGGAGGCGAAGGTCAGTCTAGCACCAACATGGTGCAGAAGAGGACCTTCTGCAAGAACAAAGGGAACTATAAGACCTCCTTCAACAAGCCTGAAAAGACTACAACCTTCAAGAAGAAGAATAAGTCGAACAAGGCCGAGCTTGGTTGCTTTACCTGTGGAGAGCTCGGACACTTTTCCAAGGACTACCCAGAATGTGCAGATCGTAGAGGGAAAAGTGGAAAGGCTAACAACGTCGTGACCGCTAGCAACACGGATGGGTATGGCAATTTATTTACTGTTCTTTCAGTGTTGCAATCACCATGTTGGTGGATTGATACAGGTGCTAATGTTCATGTGTGTGCTGACAGCTATATGTTCACTTCTTATCAGGTTGCTCGGGATTCCTCTATCCTAATGGGGAATGGATCACATGCTTTTGTTCGTGGTGTTGGCATAGTGTATCTGAAGTTTTCCAGTAAGATCGTGCAGCTGAGGAACGTGGAGCATGTTCCTACTATGAATAAGAATCTCGTTAGTGGCTCCCTTCTATGCAGAGATGGGTTCAAGGTTGTGTTAGAGTCTAATAAAGTTGTTGTTTCGAAACATGGAAAATTTATTGGTAAAGGTTATGAGTTTGGAGGCTTGTTCCGTTTCTCTCTTTTAGAGTTTTGTAATAAATCCGTTAATCATATTTGTGGTGATGTTATTGATGATACTAGTGTTTGGCATTCTCGTTTATGTCACATTAATTTTGGTTTGATGTCTCGAATGTCCAATATGAGTTTAATTCCGAATTTCACTATTGTCAAAGGTTCTAAGTGCCATAGTTGTGTGCAATCAAAGCAACCTCAAAAGCCTCACAAGGTTGCCGAGTAGAGAAACTTGGCACCTCTAGAACTCATATATTCTGATCTATGCGAGATGAATGGTGTGTTGACAAAAGGTGAAAAGAGATATTTCAAGACATTGACTGATGATGCGACTAGATACTGCTATGTTTATTTTTTGCGCACTAAAGATGAAACCTTAGACTACTTTAAAATTTATAAAGCCGAAGCTGAAAATTAACTAAAGAGAAAGATCAAACGTCTTAGTTCGTATCGTGGTGGTGAATATTTTCTCAAAATCTTTGACGAATTCTGTGAGGAACATGGCATTATTCATGAGAGGACGCATCCCTACTCGCCCCAATCAAACCGGGTTGCTGAAAGGAAAAACCGCACGCTGACTGACTTGGTGAATTCCATGTTAGCCACTACTGGTTTATCAAAGGCATAGTGGGGGAGGCTTTGTTGACCACATGTCATGTCCTGAATATAGTACCTAACAAGAATAAAGAAAAGACCCCTTATGAGGAGTGGGCTGGGAGAAAACCATCACTTTCATATTTGCACACTTGAGGGTGTTTGGCAAAGGTCAACATACCGATTCCCAAGAAACGCAAACTTGGACCTAAGATAGTGGATTGTATCTTTCTAGGATATGCTCCGCGGAGTGTAGGCTATAGATTTTTAGTGGTTAAGTCTGAGATTCCTGATATGCATGTTGGTACTATAATGGAATCTCATGATGCAACATTCTTTGAGAATATGTTTCATATGAAAGATATGCATAGCACTGCTAGAATTTCTTCTGAAATACTTCCTAAATATAGTGCATCTATTGAGAATTTTGAACAACCACATGAGGAAGTCCTAGAGAAGGATGACGATGAACCTCCCACAAGGAGTAAGAGACAGAGGATTGCAAAATCCTTTGGTAATGATTTCATCGTGTACCTTGTGGACGACACTCCTAGATCCATTGCTGAGGCATATGCATCTCCTGATGCAGATGATTGGAAAGAAGCTGTCCAAAATGATATGGACTCGATTCTTGCTAATGTAAGTTGTGAATTATCAGAATGACCCTACGGTTGTAAACCTGTGGGTTGTAAGTGGGTGTTCAAGAAGAAGCTAAGGGCTTATGGTACTATTGAGAAGTACAAGGCACGGCTTGTAGCAAAGGGCTACACACAGAAAGAAGGCAAAGATTACTTTGACACCTATTCACCTATCGCTAGACTGGCCACCATTCGAGTACTACTATCCCTAGCTCCCTAGTATGGTCTTCTCGTTCATCAAATGGATGTGAAGACAACTTTCCTTAATGGAGAGTTGGAAGAGGAGATCTATATGGATCAACCGGATGGGTTTGTGGTAAAAGGTGAAGAGACAAAGGTGTGCAAGTTGTTAATATCTTTATATGGCCTAAAACAAGCACATAAGCAATGGTATGAGAAGTTTGATAGAACTCTACTTTATACTGGCTTTGTCATTAATGAGGCTGATAGGTGTGTGTATGATGGCCTGCAAGTGCACATGTTCGTCAGAGAATGTTTTCGCGGAAGTATTAATTCCAATTTTTATATATATCCCAACAAGGAGCCTAGGAAAGTGTTTTTATGCGGCGTTTCTGTCGCACCCAAGGTGTCACAAGTCTTGAGTGAATTGACTACAAATGTTGACGGTGGAAATGGTTAAATGAAAGATAGAGGAACTTGCTTATAAATAAGTAAATTGCATAAAAGTAAAGATGCAGAAAGTGTGTAAAGGTCCTGTAGATGAGAAGTTAGGCGCGGAGAGAATCAGATCATGGTGATTGTAGAAGTGCCAAATGGAATAAGAGGAATAAGTGATAATGATAATTCTTATTTATAAGTGAGTAGGCAAGAAACCCATATACCGACAAGGAGTCCTCGTGGCCAATTCTTCCTAATCTCAATGATCCATCTGCCTGTTACCATGGCCATGGTTAGTGCATTAATTAAGGTCTTTCAACTAGATCAAGGCTTTAATCTTGGTGGTTCCTTGTTGTCCTTGAGGGATGCTTCTTTGATATCAGTCGTGTCACTAGGGGGTCGCCGAATTACTAGCATACAAGTTCATACCTATGAGATCTTTGGATCATGTTACCTGGGCCCTTAAATTAGATAACAAGCATTAGTAAAACATAGATATTCATTCTCACTGTTTAAATAAACATTGCAACAATCACAAATGGATGGAAATAAAATAGGCACATCACATCTCACCAATCCCCTACATCTCCCACGCCTATCAAACATGAGAGGTAGACAGATCAAAGGCATAATTGTATTGCAAATAGAAATCATCTCAAAGTTATTGTAGAAAACCACAACAGCGATTTAAAGATCCGATCAAATACAAACCAAAGGTAGATCAAAGTATCAAACCCTAATCTTACAAGTGCCAATCTCTCTCTCTCTCTCTATCAGTAATGATGGGATGATGGTGGAGTGTACGGTTTTGAGGTTGAAGATCGTCAGAGAACGAGGGGAAGTTCTTCTCCTCTTTCAGATCTAATCTCTCCCTCCAGATGGCTTGTGGCGGCTACAGGTTCTATTCTGTGGTTCTTCTCATCTCTCCCCTTTTACGAAAGTTGCTTGTATTAATATAGGGAAGGCGCTGGTAAGTAGGACGTGCAGGCAGTATGGGCGCGTCCTGACCATTCCGTTGGTCGTTATGCGTGCTGATGCCTCCAATGAAAATGGCTTCAATTGGTGATTTGCTTATTCTAGTGTAATTAGCCCATAAATGCTATTAGATCTTCAATAAATGTTCATTGCCTGAAAACCATCACAAGAAAACAAAGATTCACTAATTGCGACATTAACGTTAGTGAAAAGGGTAATCCTAAGGGAAATCCGGCAACAAACAAGAGGAAAACCAATGGTAAAAAGTGATGAAATTTGGAGCTATCAACATCCCCAAGCTTAGCGGTTACTTTCCCTCGAGTGACAAAGCTATAATAAATAATAGTGAAGAATTGAATCAAGATAAAGACTTACAAGTTCGAGGTTGTATCATATTCCATCGTCTCAAATCCTACAACCTTGAACATGAGCACAATATATCTAAATAGTTGCACTTAAGCTTGATGCCTAAACGCAAGTAATTCGCTAGCTAATAGTTCTTGTGACTCAAATGTGATTGTTAAAAGTTTGGCGAAGCTTTACAGATCAATTTCTTTCAGCGCATCTCTTGTTATGAGAGTAAAAATGTTCTTAAGCCATGATGCTTGAATCAAAATTAAAGGTGCACATGTAGATGTCACAAGAAGGATAAACTTAGAGCTTTTTCATTAATCACCCACTTCGATAATCGCGGCTATCAAATACCTCATATTTTCCTTACTTATCAAGAACTCTAATTGCACATTTTAGGTAGTGAGGTGATGCCAAGAATCAAAAGGTATCGAAAGTATTTCAGCTCATTTGACAACAGATCTTTTCTTTTTCCTCCGCAAGGATCAATGAATATTTCTTTTGTAAACTCCTACAAAACCTATTGGGAATCCCAATAATATTGCCCATATAGCGACACGTATGCCACTCATGCCATCAACTCATAGCTGAAATCCGGGGTTATACCATAGATTGTTCAAAAGCTAGCGGAGTTGTTGGCATCCGAAAGGTATGTATTTGAAACAAAGTACATTTGCTCTTCTCTTTTTCTTTTTCTTTTCTCTCTCCTCTTTTTTATATAACAAATCAATACAAATTTTGGCATCTCCCTCTCCTACTCTAAAAAGTTCGTTCCATCAAGTAATTCTTTTTCAGAAAGTATCATCAAGGTAATGATCAGTATGTGGGGTTGAGCACTATAAGGTTAAGCCCTTAAGACAAAAACATGGCACCAAAGTTGTCATTGACACTTTCTCTTGTTCTAAAAAGTTTGGAATAAAATCCCAAGAGTTGTTTTTCAAACTGATTTAATTGTTGAAGGTCTTAACCAAAGAGGTGACAAAAGCCTTTGAGCTCAAACTCTAAAAGATAACAAACTAAGCGTGGAACTGAGATCAAGTGCGACCGAATGGACATAAAATGTTCATGAATAAGCTTACAAGAAGAGGGAAAATAGGAATGTGGTACCTCCTCTTACTCATTCGTCTTTTACTTGAGTCAACTCTTTGCGTTCGTCCCATAGCTCGTTCACTAGAAATGAGTAACCTGCAAAAAGAATCAACAAGAGCTAAGAGAAATTTGCACAAAATAATGCTAGAGAATAATCTAATATTTTTGGGTTTTCTTTTATCGAATGCAAAACTGAAAGTAGACATGTATTGGGATAAAAACAAACAAATAAAAAGAAGAAAGAAAAATACGAATGCAAAAAGGTGGGAGGATTTTAACCTCCCCAAGCTTAGGCTCTTGCCTAACTGGAATCAGTTTTCGCTACCGCCAGGTGGCAGCTGCTGATACGGGAAGTTCGGGTAGCGGTTTGGAAAGTCGGTCATAAAAGATGTGAAATCTTGAGTGAGATTGACCATGTGGGCGTTCGCATCATGCAACGTGTTATCTATGTTGTCAATGTGATGCACCACCTCGTCAAAATCGCTCCTCGGGACATAGTTGAATCCCGATTGTGGTGGAGGCATACCTTGTTGTTGATGTTGGTGTTGGAAATATGCCCTAGAGACAAATAATAATAAGGATTATTATCATATTTCATAAAGTTTATGATTAAGTTTTATATCATGCTATAACTGTATTAAGAGGAAACATCAATACACGTGTGATATATAAACAATCAGGGGTTCCCAGTGAAACTCTAGTCACTGGTTCATTGGTCAACAGATGATCAAGGTTTCCTGATCATGTGGCATTTATGCTAGTTGGAAATAAAGTCAACTCATTCTGAGAATGAGATGATGAACCAATACCCAACCTAAACATCGTGACCCGATCATGTCACGAAGTTCAAGTTACAATGATTAGAATGGATCCTCGTAGACTATTCCTTAGACCGTGAGGCTATATCAATCACTGTATCTCGAGAATGCTTAGATATCATCAAACGTCACTTGGTAATACAGTGACAATAAAGGTGTGTTCAGGTATTCAGAGGAACCGTAGAGGCAATATATGCCAAGAGCGGGATTTGTCCATCCACGTGATGGAAAGATACTCAAGGGCCCACTTGGAGAAGTTATATCCAATAGCTGCACAACGTGTAATTTGATCACAGGGATATCACTTGTCGGAACGAGTCAAGTAGCATTGTTCGGTAAAAAGATTGAACATGACATGGTGATGTCATTGATTAGATCTCGGGTAATGCAAGTATCGAGAGACAAAGGGAATAAGACACGACTGTCCCGGTTCAAACGATGAAAGATCTTCGTGGAATGCATAGGGGTCACATGGCCATCCAGGTCCCTCTGTCGATCATTGGTCCAGGAGTGTCCCGACCATGTATGGAGTGTTCCCAAACCGTGGTGTATCACGCTTAAGGGTTTGATGATGCTTAGAGAGTGTTTATAGGATCGGTAGAATCACTGAAGAAGAGAAGAGAGAAAACCGGAAGGGTTTCGGTAAGTCCGGAGGATGTCTGGAGTGGAGGTGGAAGGTGTTACATAGCCATGGAGATTGAATAATATTTGAATAAATGTTAAATATTTATTTAATCATTTATTCATAATTATTTAATAAAGAACAAATCAATTTAAAAGGTCAAAAGGCTTAATGGGCCAATTCCGGAGGGAAAAGGGCCCATGAGGGAAAGGCAAGAGGAGAAAGGGGCCAAGGGGGTGGTCGGCGCCCTAGTGGGCTAGTGTTGGAGATATGCCCTAGAGGCAATAATAAATATAGTTATTATTATATCTTTGTGTTTATGATAAATGTTTGCATTCATGCTATAATAGTATTAACAAGGAAACCATTAATACTTGTGTGAATTGTAAACTTAATTTGAAGTCCCTAGTATAGCCTCTATACTTCACTAGCTTGTTGGTTGATTGATGATGTGGTTTCTTTGTCATGAACATTGAGATGTTATCAACAACAAGATCATATCGTTAGGAGAATGATATGGTGGACATACTCCTATAGATAAGCGTAGCATAAAGATCAAGTCATTTCAATAGTTCAATTGCTATATGCTTTCTGATACATAGTAACCTAATTCCTTCGACCATGAGATCATGCATATCACCTTTACTGGATGGATGCTTTGATGTCATCAAACACCACACCGTAACAGGGTGGCTATAAAGGTGGTATTGAGTGTTCGGAAAGTATTGGTTGAAACACATGGATCAAGAGTGGGATTTGTCCATCCACATGACGGATAGATATTCTCTGGGCCCTCTCGGTGAAATGTCATCCAATTAGCTTGCAAGCATGTGACTGGGTCACAAGGGATCACATATCACGGGAACGAGAAAAGAGTACTTATCAGTAACGAGGTTGAACTAGGTATGCAGAGATACCGAAGATCATAACCTCGGATAAGTAACATATCGTGAGACAAAGGGAAATTGGTATCGTATGTAAGTGGTTCATTCGATCGCAAAGTAATCGTAGAAATATGTGGGAGCCATATGAATTTCCAGATTCCTCTATTGGTTATTGTTCGGAGAAGTGTCTCGATCATGTCCGCATAATTCACGAACCGTAGGGAGACACACTTAAGGATTCGACGTTGTTTGAGTAGTTATGGTATTATGAGAAAGAGACCGAATGTTGTTCGGAGTCTCGGATGGGATCCGGGATATCACGAGGTGATCCGGAATGGTCCGGAGAATAAGATTCATATAAGGAAAGTCCCGTTTCGGAGTTCGGGAATGATTCCGGTGTTTTCATCGGGAACATTCTAGAAGGTCCCGGAATGTCCGGCACTCCGGAGGGGAAGGGGTACATGAATGTGTCATTGCATGTTGGAATGATTGCAT
Source organism: Avena sativa (assembly GCA_916181665.1). Lineage (NCBI taxonomy): Eukaryota > Viridiplantae > Streptophyta > Magnoliopsida > Poales > Poaceae > Avena > Avena sativa. The sequence continues at coordinate 129,770,177 of OV702289.1, read as the reverse complement.
CATGTACTAAGTGTTCTCGCTGTCCGAAATAAAGGGTTAATTCAAATCCTAATTGAAAAAGTCAAACTGCCAGTTTTCGGTCAAACTGCCAGTTTTCGGAAAGAGGAGAAAGAGGAGGAGAGGTGGAGGCCGAGTTGGAGGAGGGTTCCTCCCCTTGGCCGGCGCACCTCCCAAGGCCGAGTTGGGGAGGAACTCCTCCCCTTGGCCGCCGGCCCTCCCACCTATAAAGGGAGGGGCAGGGCTCCCCTCTCTACACAACACTACTTCCTACCCTCTAAACTAAACCCTAGATCTAAAACCCCGGTTTAGAGCTATTTTGGTTTAGAGCCTTCTAATTGGTTTAGAGCCCTCTAATTGGTGTGTCTAATTACTAGACCACTAATAGCCTCTCTCATAAGCTCCACCATACTCGCACCGGCTTAAGGCGAAGCCCTGCGGGATCTCCCCTCTACTTCCGGTACCACGCCGTTGTGCTGCCGGAATCGCGAGGAGAGTACTACAACCTCCGCTGCCTGCTGGAACAAGGGAGAGGAAGGTCTTCGTCGAGTACCGAACGTGTGACCGACTGCGGGGGCGCTGCTGGAACGTGGCGCCGGAAGGATCGTCTACACGATCTTGAGATCGGAAAGAGTACGACTACATCACCCACGAGAATCTGCTCTCGTTAAACACTTTGGAATCTTCGAGGGTGAGTTATTCCATCGACTCGTTGCTACAATCTAGTAGATAGATCTTGGCTTGTTTGTTTGTATGCGATAGAAAATTTTTGTTTTCCATGCTACGAACCCCTACAGTGGTATCAGAGCCGTGTCTATATGTAGATCTGTTGCACGAGTAGAACACAATGGTCATTGTGGGCGTTGATGCTTTTATTGTAGATTGCTTTTTGTGTACTTTGCATCTTGCGGTATGTTGGGATGAAGCGGCCCGGGCTAACCTTACATGACATCGTTCATGAGACTTGCTCCACGCTTAACATGCAACTTGTATTGCATAAAGTGGCTTTGCGGGTGCCTGTTTCTCCTAGCATAGTAAAGATCCAATTTACAACGGGTAATCAACAATGCTAGTATCAATGTTGTGGTTCTTGTTCGTAGGTTAGAACGACACTTATGGAAAGCCCCAAACCACGTAAAATATGCAAAGAAAGTAGAAGCGTCTAACTTTGTTTTGCAGGGGTGTGCAGTGATGTGATATGGCCATGATTGTGATTATATTTGATGTATGCAATGTTCCTTATTGTAAGTTGGCAACCGGCAGGAGCCATATGGTTGTCTTTAATTTCTGTTAAGACCTGCGTGTCTATTCAAAATAGTTGTAATAGTTGAAGCTGGTGGACGACAACCATGAAGAAGCGTCATTGACCTTGATGCTATGCCGGTGATGATGGAGATCATATTCGTGCTTGAAGATGGAGATCGGAAGCACAAAGAAGAAAGGCCATATCATATCACATATTATGAATTGCATGTGATGTTAATCCTTTATGCATCTTGTATTGCTTAGTAGACGACGGTAGCATTATAAGATGATCCCTCATGCACATAAATTTCAAGTTCTAAAGTGTTCACCCTTAGTATGCACCGTTGCCAAAGCTTGTTGCTTCGAAGCACCACGTGATGATCGGGTGTCTTTGATTCCGCGGGTGAATACAACGTAAGCAAGCCAGATTTGCTTATGCGGTAACTAAGGTTTGATCTTGACGAGCCTAGCATGTACAGACATGGCCTCAGGAACACGGATCGCCGAAAGGCAAAGCATGAATCATATAGTAGATATGATGAACATGATGATTGTTCGCCATTAAAACTATATCGGCTCTCGTGATGATCGGTGTTGATATAGTAAATTTGGTTCGTGTGATCACTAAAACAATGTGAGGGATGTTGTTTTGAGTGGGAGTTCACCTAGTTTAATTTCATTAATTAATTTGAACTCAATTTGTCATAAACTTAGTCTAAACTATTGCAAATATGTTGTAGATCAATGGCAGCCCCTACCATCAATTTTAATGCGTTCCTAGAGAAAGAAAAGTTGAAAAACAATGGAAGCAACTTCGCGGATTGGTTCCGCAATTTGAGGATTGTCCTCACAGCTGGTAATTTGACCTATGTGCTGGATGCACCGCTAGGTGACCCACCTGCAGCTGATGCTACCGATGAAGTAAAGAATGTTTACCTCGCTCGGAAGAATCAGTACTCCATAGTTCAGTGTGCTATCTTGTATGGTTTAGAATCGGAGCTTCAGAAAAGGTTTGAAGAGTCAGATCCATATGATATTGTCGAGGATCTCAAATTAATTTTTGAGACTCATGCGGCAATTGAAAGTTATGAAGCTTCTGAAAAGTTCTTTAACTGCAAGATGGAAGAGGGTAGCTCCGTCAGTGAGCATGTGCTTAAGATGTCTGGGCACGCAAATAAACTTCAAAGTTTGGGTATAGTGATTCCTAATACTTTGGGAGTTTACCGCATCCTCCAATCACTACCACCAAGTTACAAGAACTTTGTGATGAACTACAACATGCAGAACATGAACAAAGAGTTGCCAGAACTATTTGCTATGTTAAAATCTGCAGAAGTGGAGATCAAGAAAGAGCACCAAGTGTTGATGGTCAATAAGACCACCAAATTCAAGAAAGGCAAGTCTAAGCAAAAGGGACACTTCAAGAAGGGTGGTAAGAAAGTTACCATGCCAACGAAGAAGACCAAGGCTGGACCTAAGCCTGAAACTGAGTGCTTTTACTGCAAGGGAGAAGGTCACTGGAAGCGGAATTGCCCAAAGTACTTGGCGGATTTGAAGAACGGCAACATCAAGAAGAAAGGTATATTTGATATACATGTTATTGATGTGTATCTCACTAGTATTCGTAGTAGTGCCTGGGTATTTGATACTGGTTCGGTTGCTCATATTTGTAACTCGAAACAGGAGCTGCAGAATAAACGGAAGCTAGCGAAGAACGAGGTGTCGATGCGTGTGGGAAACGGATCAAAGGTTGATGTGATCGCGGTCGGCACGCTACCTCTTCATCTACCATCGGGATTAGTTTTATACTTAAATAATTGTTATTTGGTGCCTGCGTTGAGCATGAACATTATATCGGGATCTTGTTTATTGCGAGACGGTTACTTGTTTAAATCAGAGAATAATGGTTGTTCGATTTATATGAGTAATATGTTTTACGCACATGCACCTTTGATAGATGGTCTATTCTTATTGAATCTCGATAGTAGAAATACACATCTTAATAACATTGAAGCTAAACGTTTGAAATCAAGCGATAATTCGACCTATATGTGGCACTGTCGTCTTGGTCACATTGGAGTGAAACGTATGAAGAAACTCCATTCCGATGGACTTCTTGAATCACTTGATTTTGAATCACTTGAAAGATGCGAAGCATGTCTGATGGGTAAAATGACTAAGACTCCATTTTCTGGTATAATGGAGCGAGCTACGGACTTATTGGAAATCATACATACCGATGTGTGTGGTCCAATGAGTGTAGCATCGCGCGGTGGTTATCGTTATGTTCTTACCTTCACGGATGATTTGAGTAGATATGGGTATATCTATTTCATGAAACATAAGTCCGAAACTTTCGAGAAGTTTAAGGAGTTTCAAAGTGAGGTAGAGAATCAACGTAACAAGAAGATTAAATTTCTACGTTCTGATCGTGGAGGTGAATATCTAAGTTACGAGTTTGGCGAGCATTTAAAGAAGTGCGGAATACTTTCACAATTGACACCGCCGGGAACACCACAGCGTAATGGTGTGTCCGAACGTCGTAATCGAACTCTCTTAGATATGGTTCGTTCTATGATGTCACTTACAGATTTACCGCTATCATTTTGGGGTTATGCATTAGAAACAGCCGCATTCACTTTAAATAGGGCACCATCTAAATCCGTTGAAACGACACCGTATGAATTATGGTTTGGGAAGAAACCTAAATTGTCGTTCCTTAAAGTTTGGGGATGCGAAGCCTATGTAAAGAAGTTACAGCCGGACAAGCTTGAACCCAAAGCGGAAAAATACGTCTTCATAGGATACCCAAAGGAAACTATTGGGTATACCTTCTATCATAGATCCGAAGGCAAAATCTTCGTTGCCAAGAATGGATCCTTTCTAGAGAAGGAATTTCTCTCGAAAGAAGTGACTGGAAGGAAAGTAGAACTCGACGAGGTTGTCGAACCTTCTCTCGAAATTGCGAGTAGCGCAGCACCGGAAGAAGTTCCTGTGGTGCCTGCACCAATAAGAGAGGAAGCTAATGATGATGATCATGAAACTTCGGTTGAAGTTGCTACAGAGCCTCGGAGGTCAACGAGAACTCGTACCACTCCAGATTGGTATGATTCCGTTATGAATGTCATGTTGGTGGACAACACCGATGACCCCGAGACATATGAGGAAGCGATGATGAGCCCAGATTCCAATAAATGGCAAGAAGCCATGAAATCCGAGATTGGATCCATGTACGAAAACCAAGTATGGACTTTGGTGGACTTACCGGATGGCCGGAAGGCTGTCGAGAACAAATGGATTTTCAAGAAGAAAACAGATGCTGATGGTAATGTTACTGTCTATAAAGCTCGACTTGTCGCAAAAGGGTTTCGACAAATTCAAGGAGTTGACTACGATGAGACTTTCTCACCAGTAGCGAAGCTAAAGTCTGTGAGGATTATGTTAGCAATCGCTGCATATTATGATTATGAGATATGGCAGATGGATGTCAAAACAGCATTCCTCAATGGAGACATTGATGAAGAGTTGTATATGATGCAACCCAAAGGTTTTGTCGATCCTAAAGATGCTAACAAGGTATGCAAGCTTCAACGGTCCATCTATGGATTGAAGCAAGCATCCCGAAGTTGGAATCAACGTTTTGATAAGGTAATCAAAAGTTTTGGTTTTATACAAACTTATGGAGAAGCTTGTATTTACAAGAAAGTGAGTGGGAGCTCTGTAGCATTCTTAATACTGTATGTGGATGACATATTGTTGATTGGGAATGATGTAGACCTTCTTAATAGTGTCAAGGAATATTTGAATAATAGTTTTTCAATGAAGGATCTTGGCGAAGCAGCTTACATATTAGGCATAAAGATTTATAGAGATAGATCGAAACGCCAAATATCATTGTCACAAAGTACATATTTGGACAAAGTTCTAAAGAGGTTTGGAATGGAAGATAGCAAGAAAGGGTTCTTGCCCATGTTGCCCAATACGACCTTGAGTAAAACTCAAAGTCCGACATCGGCAGAAGATAGAGAAAGGATGAGTAAGACTCCCTATGCCTCAGCCATAGGATCTCTAATGTATGCCATGCTATGTACTAGACCCGACATTGCATATGCTGTTAGTTTAACTAGCAGATATCAAAGTGATCCAGGAGTGGATCATTGGACAGCGGTCAAAAACATCCTTAAGTACTTGAGAAGAACTAAGGATATGGTTCTTTCTTATGGAGGTGATGAACAGCTCGTTGTTAATGGTTACACCGATGCTAGTTGGAACACTGATCCGGATGATTCTAAATCACAATCTGGATACGTATTTATTTTGAATGGTGCAGCAGTTAGCTGGAGGAGTGCAAAGCAAAGCGTTGTGGCGAGATCTTCAACTGAATCGGAATACATGGCTGCTTCGGAGGCTTCACAAGAAGCGATATGGATGAAAGAGTTCATTACAGAGCTGGGTGTGGTTCCTAGTGCGCTGGACCCAATGTCTATCTACTGTGATAACATGGGCGCCATAGCCAATGCGCAAGAACCAAGGTCACACAAGAAGCTGAAGCATATCAAGCTACGTTTTCACGCTATTCGAGAACATATCCAGGATGGGGATATAAAGATTTGCAAAGTACACACAGATCTGAATGTGGCGGATCCGTTGACTAAACCTCTCCCGAGGGCAAAACATGACCAACACCAAACTGCCATGGGTGTTCGGTATATTACCATGTAATCTAGATTAGATGACTCTAGTGCAAGTGGGAGACTGTTGGAGATATGCCCTAGAGGCAATAATAAATATAGTTATTATTATATCTTTGTGTTTATGATAAATGTTTGCATTCATGCTATAATAGTATTAACAAGGAAACCATTAATACTTGTGTGAATTGTAAACTTAATTTGAAGTCCCTAGTATAGCCTCTATACTTCACTAGCTTGTTGGTTGATTGATGATGTGGTTTCTTTGTCATGAACATTGAGATGTTATCAACAACAAGATCATATCGTTAGGAGAATGATATGGTGGACATACTCCTATAGATAAGCGTAGCATAAAGATCAAGTCATTTCAATAGTTCAATTGCTATATGCTTTCTGATACATAGTAACCTAATTCCTTCGACCATGAGATCATGCATATCACCTTTACTGGATGGATGCTTTGATGTCATCAAACACCACACCGTAACAGGGTGGCTATAAAGGTGGCATTGAGTGTTCGGAAAGTATTGGTTGAAACACATGGATCAAGAGTGGGATTTGTCCATCCACATGACGGATAGATATTCTCTGGGCCCTCTCGGTGAAATGTCATCCAATTAGCTTGCAAGCATGTGACTGGGTCACAAGGGATCACATATCACGGGAACGAGAAAAGAGTACTTATCAGTAACGAGGTTGAACTAGGTATGCAGAGATACCGAAGATCATAACCTCGGATAAGTAACATATCGTGAGACAAAGGGAAATTGGTATCGTATGTAAGTGGTTCATTCGATCGCAAAGTAATCGTAGAAATATGTGGGAGCCATATGAATTTCCAGATTCCTCTATTGGTTATTGTTCGGAGAAGTGTCTCGATCATGTCCGCATAATTCACGAACCGTAGGGAGACACACTTAAGGATTCGACGTTGTTTGAGTAGTTATGGTATTATGAGAAAGAGACCGAATGTTGTTCGGAGTCTCGGATGGGATCCGGGATATCACGAGGTGATCCGGAATGGTCCGGAGAATAAGATTCATATAAGGAAAGTCCCGTTTCGGAGTTCGGGAATGATTCCGGTGTTTTCATCGGGAACATTCTAGAAGGTCCCGGAATGTCCGGCACTCCGGAGGGGAAGGGGTACATGAATGTGTCATTGCATGTTGGAATGATTGCATCATGTACTAAGTGTTCTCGCTGTCCGAAATAAAGGGTTAATTCAAATCCTAATTGAAAAAGTCAAACTGCCAGTTTTCGGTCAAACTGCCAGTTTTCGGAAAGAGGAGAAAGAGGAGGAGAGGTGGAGGCCGAGTTGGAGGAGGGTTCCTCCCCTTGGCCGGCGCACCTCCCAAGGCCGAGTTGGGGAGGAACTCCTCCCCTTGGCCGCCGGCCCTCCCACCTATAAAGGGAGGGGCAGGGCTCCCCTCTCTACACAACACTACTTCCTACCCTCTAAACTAAACCCTAGATCTAAAACCCCGGTTTAGAGCTATTTTGGTTTAGAGCCTTCTAATTGGTTTAGAGCCCTCTAATTGGTGTGTCTAATTACTAGACCACTAATAGCCTCTCTCATAAGCTCCACCATACTCGCACCGGCTTAAGGCGAAGCCCTGCGGGATCTCCCCTCTACTTCCGGTACCACGCCGTTGTGCTGCCGGAATCGCGAGGAGAGTACTACAACCTCCGCTGCCTGCTGGAACAAGGGAGAGGAAGGTCTTCGTCGAGTACCGAACGTGTGACCGACTGCGGGGGCGCTGCTGGAACGTGGCGCCGGAAGGATCGTCTACACGATCTTGAGATCGGAAAGAGTACGACTACATCACCCACGAGAATCTGCTCTCGTTAAACACTTTGGAATCTTCGAGGGTGAGTTATTCCATCGACTCGTTGCTACAATCTAGTAGATAGATCTTGGCTTGTTTGTTTGTATGCGATAGAAAATTTTTGTTTTCCATGCTACGAACCCCTACAGCTAGCCCCCCACGTGGGGCCCATGGGGGTGGCTGACGGCGCCTCCCCCTCCCCCTTGATACATTGCAAATGTATCTATAATTTTTGATGTTCCATGCTTGGTTTTATCCACTTTCTTGTGTTTTGTCCACACTTTGGAGTACTTTTCATATGATTTCTTGGACTAACCTATTAACAAGAGCCACAGTCCCAGCTGTCTATTTTCTGCTGTTTTTGGTTCCAGGAAAGTCAGAAAATGAATATTCTCGGTATTGGACAGGACAAAAGCCAAAGTGCCTATTTTTCCGGAAGTCATCAGATGCTAGAATACGAGACGGAGAAGGGCTGGGGGCCAGACACACCACCTGGCCGCGTGGCCAGGCCTGGCCCGCGCCAGGGGGTGGTCTAGCCGACCCCAGCACCCCTTCGGCCTCTCCTTCCGCCTATAAGATGCCCTCGGGACAAAAACCCTAATTACCCGATAAAAAATCCACGAAAGAGTCTGTAGCCACCGTCATCTCCATCCCTAGATCGGGAGGGATCTGAAGATCTTCCCGGCACCCTGCCGGAGAGGGGAATTCACCCTGGAGGCCTTCTTCATCACCATGCAAGCCTCCGGTGTGATGCGTGAGTAGTTCATCCTTGGACTACGGATCCATGTAGTAGCTAGATGGCCGGTTCTCCTCCTTTGTGCTTTCATGTCTAGATCTTGTGAGCTCCGTTCATGATCAAGATAATCTATTTGTAATTCTGCATGTTGTGTTTGCGGGGATCCGATGGATATTGAGATGCTATTTCAGATTGATTATTGATTCTATCATGTCTTTGTTATTTGTGATCTTGCATGCTTTCCATTGTTAGTAGCTATCTTGGCCAAGTAGATTCTAGCAACTCCTAGAGTTAGTATTTATGCTTGATAGTGGGTTCATGCCTCTGGTAATCTGGGGAAGTGACAGAAATCTCTAAGGTACTAGATGTGCTGTTGCTACTAGGGAGAAAGCAACAATCCTTTGTTCATAGAACAATCGTATTGTTTACTTTACACGCAATTCGTAAAGCAATAATCTGTTGCTTGCAACTTAATACTGGAGGGGGTTCGGATGATAACCTAAAGGTGGATTATTAGTCATAGATGCAGTTGGATGGCGGTCTATGTATAATGTTGTAATGCCCAATCAAGTCTCAAAGGAGTTAAGATGATTAGTATATGCTTGTATGCTTTCTCGATGTTTGTCAATTGCCCCGCTGTAATTTGTTCACCCAGCATGTTATCTATCTTAAGGAGAGCCACCTCTAGTGAACTATGGATCCCGGTTCTTTTCTTTACATACAATCTATAAACTGTTTACTGCTTTGTGTTTACTTTCTGCAAACTATTACTTCCTTCCATTCGATACGTTTAATCCTTTGTTTTCAGCAAAACACAGTGAGATTGACAACCTCATCGCAAGTTGGGGACAGAGTTATGTGGTTGTGTTGTGCAGGTCTCCACGTTGCTACTAGCACCGGTAGTGCGCCCTGCCAAGGCTCAGCTAGCAACACCTTTGGGGTGTTTCCTTGCTCCTACTGGTTCGATTAAACCTTGGTTTCATAACCAAGGGAAACTTGCTATTGTGCTCATCATACCTTCCTCTTGGGGTTCCCAACGAGCTCTACATCAACACTGAGCCATCACCCCTCTTCCTCTCCTTTAGTCCCTCCCCGGGACTTTGAGGGAGGTAGTACCTCCCCTCCCCTATATATAGTGGGGGTATTCGGCCAGATAAATACACATAATATTCAATAAAAGGTTTCCTAACTTTTGGGGAGACCTCCAATTGATATTATCTCTCTCTCCCGTGATCTTGGTCCCAAGTTTGGACTGCGCGAATGAGAGACATCTTCACTGTGGAGCATCGTCGCACTACGAGATTCAGATCTAGGAGCTCTACTTCCGCAACTACTGCTAGATCGGGGAAGCGGGAGTCATCGCCAGGCACCGGACGTGTGTAACTCCTCGCGAGGTGTCACACTTGAGGCTCTCAAGTTGTTGGAGCCACAAGAGCGGGATGACCTCATCACGACCTTGAGGTCGGCTTTGGCTCGTCTACATCAACCATGCTCTCCTGAGAATTGACAACGCTTCTCGGTCTTCAAGGGTAAGTTCGCGAAAAGCCCCTCCCGTTACTGCATTACTAATGGATAGTTCCTGGCAACATCAGGGGTTCATGGGCGTAGGGTAAAATTTTATTGTTTTCATATGCGGAACCCCTACACTGGTATCAGAGCTAGATCTATGCGTAGTAATGCTAGTACGGGTAGAACACACAAGATATAGCGTGTGGGTGTTGATCTTTTAGTTGTTACCCTCCCACGTGTACTTATGTATACCGCAGTAATGCTTGATGAAGCGGCCCCCAACCGACTTTACGCGTTCATTCGTGAGACTGGTCCACGCTTGACATACGGCTTGTACCGTATAAAGTGGCTTAGGGGGTGTCCGTCTCTCTCGCATTAGTTGGTATGCCATTTGCAATGGAGGGCCTCGAAAGGGGTATAGTATAGACAAATACTTGATCAACGTTGTGGTGAAAGTTCGTAGGTAAGAAAGATTCTTGTGCGAAAGCCCATCCAGCCACGTAAAACATGCAAAGATAAAGTAGAGGCATCTAACTTTGTTTTGCAGGGGGGCGTTGCTTTGTGATATGGTTATGGCAAAGGTAAAGTAATTACCTTATGTTACGTAGTAGTAGATAGTCACGGAGGTGACGGACTACCACGCCGGAAAGACACCGGTACCCTGTTGTCTACGGTGCCAGAACCCTGGCACCAGAATCCGGTGACGACGGATGGAGATCACGACGGACCATATCACATCGCATTTACATTCAATGTTATTGTTTGTATATCTTATTGTGTGCTAGTATTAGATACTCGACAGTAGCCTAATAAGATGATCCCTGTTAAAAATTACCAATGATTGTGTTCCCCCTTAGTGTGCACCACCAAGAAAGTTCTTCGGTATGAGGCAGGCCTTGATGATAGGGTGTCAGACATATCTACGTTCGCATATAGTGGGTGTAAGCCATGTTGCACAGTGAATACACTAATGTTGAGTTGGCGAGCCTAGCATGTTACAAAGACGTGGCCTCGGAACGCGGATGGTCGAAAGACCGAGCATGAGTCGCATGAATGATGTGACCGACGTTTAGCGTCCACCCTAGAACCCACATTGATGGTCGTGATGATCGGGGGAGATGTGAGGAAAAGGGGTCGTGTTATCACTAGAACCTTTCAGGGGATAGGTGTTTCTGAGTGGAGTTATTATTAACTCATTGAATTATAAACTTAGTCTAAATTCCTTTTGCAATTATAAATGTAAAAAATGGTTCTCCCTGATGCTATCTTTCCTGTCGATGATTGGTTAGAAGGAGAGAAGCTTAGGCTAGATGGATCAAACTTCTCTATATGGGTTGCGCGTCTCCATGTTCTCCTTAGCGAGAATAACGTGGCCGACTATATACTCAATGAGATGGATTTGGATCAGCCCAGTAACCTAGAGACCCCAGAGCAGCGGGAAAACCGCTATTACCCTCGTGAGATGGCCTCCTTCATTTCAATTACAATGCGTTTTGGAATGGTGGATGAGCTGTGGCCTGTCGTGGGTAATAACGACCCTCGTATGGTAATGCTACAGCTTAGGACACATTTCATGGAACAAGCACGCATATGGGAGCATGAGCTGATGGGAGGATTCCTCTCCATTAAGATGGAGGAGAACTCTTCGCTCGACGACCACTTGGAGCGCATGCATGATGCGTACATGAGACCAACATACTTCCTGGACAGATGGATGACGAGCTCTTTTGCAAATGGCATTGTGCTGCGGTCGCTGCCACCAAGCTACCAAGCACAAGTCAGGACTTGTATTATGAGAGGCGGCGCGGAAACACAGGATTTCCACAGGTTCATATCACATCTCAGGAATGTGATGGTTGAACCCGTTGTCGAAGAAGTCATCGATGGCAAAGGTATATATTTGATATACAATTTTATAAATGTTATAATCTTGCAAACACATTTGCAGTGTTAAGTATGATACTTGTTCTGTTTTGCTGAAAACAGGTCCTTCTTCATAGAGGTGCTTGCTGGAGAGGAGGTGACGCTGTGTGTTGATGGCGAGCATGATGATGATGGCCAACGACACTCTCCCTCGACATTTATCACGTAGTTTATGTTTTGGATAGTTATTGTAATCAAAAGATTGTGAACCTCTTTAGTGTGTCGCACACTTTGTGAGACGGTTATTCATATGAGCTTGTAACAAACAGTTGTTCCACTTTTATGAATGATCTCTATTCTTGTTCATATCTTGTTTGATTATGTGTGAATTATCCTTGTTATGAAACTAATTGATAATACATGAACATTTGTAAAATATTGAAATGCCTTAAAAAATACCCAATTAATGATAAGTTCATTACTGAATGAAACCGTTGTTTATATTCAAAGTTATATTGATAATATGTTAAAGACACTTGTTTTCTTATCACATATGAATTGCCTAAGTTCGGCAAAATAACTTGAACACCGTGTATTGCTTGAATACAAAGTGTTTTAATGAACTGTTAAAAGTAAATACATATTCGATGTATTGTGTTTTGACAAAATGGTAATTATCATTATATGATTGTTTAAATGTGAAAGAAGTTTACCAAAGGAAACATGAAGATGAAACTGTTTGATATGATCAAAGCATTTCATCAACAAAGGGTATTAAAGTTAAATGAGAATATAATTACTACGATTTTATCAATAGTAATGAAATTCGACTTTATAAGAATGGCATAAAAAGAATTCTAGAATGCAAAGCGTTTTGAAATGTCAAAATGCAAAGCATCACAATGTGATATTAGATATCAAAATGGGTGAATAGATGGTGCCAAATAAATCATTGTAGTGTAGATGTAGAGGCCATTAGTTAGAAATAGTTAGCACTCAATTAGAACATATAGTGAACCATCTGAATTCATGAGATCGGCTCCATATCTAGTATGGATCATCGAAAAAGTTTTGGGGTTATTTGACATAACCAAAACAATAGCGAACAAGTCCTTGTAGAGTATTTGTTGGAAACTTTGAATACGAAATCCATAGCTGACAAAAGAGAAGAAAAACTAGTATTGCTTGGATTTTGGTGCATTCTTGAGAAAGTTCACTTTTAGTGATATTTCTCGATTATGGAGAAAATGGAAGATAGTGAAAAACATGATGAGGATTCAAAACCCTGCATCAGAGTGTTGAGAAGCGCAACGGAAATTGTTCCTGAACGATACTGTTCACAAAGGAAAGAATCAATGATAATGATCATTGTGTTTCCCCACTAGTGTTTTCACTACATGAAGTAGGATTCAAAATGTAGCCCATATCTTGTATGGAGACATTTGTGAATCATTTTTCATGAGTACCAGAATATGGCATACCTACGAACTACTAAGGAAATAATGGTAAACTAGAATTATGAGAAATCCTAGAAGCAAAATTCCCTTGAGATTAGAAAGCAATTCATTGCTGAATCTTACAAGTAAACGGGTTACTTGAATTTTCCCAAATGACTGCAAAGACATAGTGGAAAAGGGGGGTGAATGACAAAAGGCACAATTTGTCAAGTATTGGACGAATTCAAATGAATTTGATTCAAATGTGCTGAATGTCTAGTGGATTTAAAACTAGTAAAAGTACTAGTATCTCATAGTAAAACTCCAAGTTTGATATTTGATTAAAGGATTTTGAAGTCGTTCAAAATAGTGAGTGGATATGAAATTTGCATGAAATTGAGTGGGACCTATAAAAGTCTTCCTAAAACAATATGTGAATGACATATTTTTGAGTGGGAGCAATATAAGTCTCAAATTCAAATATGTAGGAACATAGTTTGAGTAAGAGTAGTGACTCATACCCAAATATGTTGGGAACATATTTTGAGTGGGAGCTTAAAGGAGTGATTCTTCAGGGTGTATACGACACATTAAGAATAAAAGAGCAAGTGTCGATAAATAATGATTTATAAGGGGGTATAAGTTGATAATAAGTGTGTTATGATATTATGTAGTATTCCTTAAAGGATTCTAAAAAGGGTTTCAGAATAGAAGTTAATTAAGGAACTGGTCCTTAATAACTCAAATTAGGAATAGTATTAAGTTTAACATCGATGGTTGAAAGAAAGAAAAGGATGATCATCATCCACTATGTTGAGACATAGGTTCTATATTAGAAAACCAAGATAGTAACTTAACATAATATATGATCCAAGAAGAAACGTTTGAATAGTGATTAAGTTTGAATCACTGAACGTTGAGCTAAGTTTGTCCGTAGTGTCTAATAGAGAACTGCAGACATGTTTTCCAAATCCATGAAGGATGACATATCTCAAAACATAAAGGGTTATGTTATAAGGGAATATGTTGGAAACTCCTGTAATACCGACTAAAGTCAAGTAGGAAGCGAGGTGAACAAAACATCAAAAGTTGCATAGAGTGCACTCGTGTTTCGACGATTACATTTATAATAATAGATAAGGGTACCATCTAAAGTGTTGTATAATGTTATGGCGGGGCTAGTTCTCTTTTAACGTAGAATGATATGTCCTAAGGCAAAGTGCCCATGAGAAAGCCCTCGAGGTTGATCTAAAGTCACTTTAGGCTCCTGGAATTCAGCCTCATTCTGCTGCCATAGCGACGATGCATACACAAAGATGTTATCATGTGATGATAAAGTATTAATGTCAATCTAGGTGACATTAGTAAGTTGCAAAGGATTTGGGACTATAAAGTACAGGCCCAAGACTCAACCTCTTCCATGAGCAAGCATGTTCAGGGTACCGGGATACATGGTGCCAATAATTAAGAACAAATGTAGCTAGTTTATTTGTACTCTAGTGCAAGTGGGAGACTGTTGGAAATATGCCCTAGAGACAAATAATAATAAGGACTATCATCATATTTCATAAATTTTATGATTAAGTTTTATATCATGCTATAACTGTATTGAGAGGAAACATCAATACACGTGTGATATATAAATAACCAGGGGCTCCCAGTGAAACTCTAGTCACTGGTTCATTGGTCAACAGATGATAAAGGTTTCCTGATCATGTGGCATTTATGCTAGTTGGAAATGGAGTCAACTCATTCTGAGAATGAGATGATGAACCAATACCCAACCTAAACATCATGACCCGATCATGTCACGAAGTTCAAGTTACGATGATTAGAATGGATCCTCGTAGACTATTCCTTAGACTGTGAGGCTATATCAATCACTGTCTCCCGAGAATGCTTAGATAGCATCAAACGTCACTTGGTAATACAGTGACAATAAAGGTGTGTTCAGGTATTCGGAGGAGCCGTAGAGGCAATATATGCCAAGAGCGGGATTTGTCCGTCCACGTGATGTAAAGATACTCAAGGGCCCACTTGGAGAAGTTATATCTAATAGCTGCGCAGCGTGTAATTTGATCACAAGGATATCACTTGTCGGAACGACTCAAGTAGCATTGTTCAGTAATGAGATTGAACACGACACGGTAATGTCATTGATCAGATCTCGGGCAATGCAAGTATCGAGAGACAAAGGGAATAAGACACGACTATCCTAGTTCAAACGACGAAAGATCTTCGTGGAATGCACAGGGGTCACATGGCCATCCAGGTCCCTCTGTCGATCATTGGTTCGGGAGTGTCCCGACCATGTCAAGAGTGTTCCTGGACCATGGGGTATCACGCTTTGATGATGCTTAGAGAGTGTTTATAGGATCGGTAGAATCACCGAAGAAGATAAGAGAGAAAACCTGAAGGGTTTCGGTAAGTCTGGGGGATGTCCAGAGTGGAGGTGGAAGGTGTTCCATAGACACGGAGATTGAATAATATGTGAATGAATGTTAAATATTGATTTAATCATTTATTCATAATTATTTAGTAAAGATAAAATCAATTTAAAAGGTCAAAAGGCTTAATGGGCCAATTCCGGAGGGAAAAGGGCCCATGAGGGGAAGGCAAGAGGAGAAAGGGGCCAAGGGGTGGCCGGCGCCCTAGTAGGCCAGCCCCCCACGTGGGTCCCATGAGGGTGGACGGCGGCGCCTCCCTCTCCCCCTCGTCCTCTCCTTTAGTCCCACCCCGGGACTTTGAGGGAGGTAGTACCTCCCCTCCCCTATATATAGTGGGGTATTTGGCCAGATAAATACACACAATATTCAATAAAAGGTTTCCTCACTTTTGAGGAGACCTCCAATTGATATTCTCTCTCTCTCTCCCGTGACTGTGGTCCCAAGTTTGAACTGCGAGAACGAGAGACATCTTCACCACAGAGCGCCGTCGCGTTGTGGGATTCGGATCCAGGAGCTCTACTTCCGCAACTACTGCTGGATCAGGGAAGCGGGAGTCATCGTCAGGCACCGGACGTGTGTAACTCCCCGCGAGGTGTCACACTTGAGGCACTCAAGTCGTTGGAGCCACAGGAGCACAAGGACTTCATCACGACCTTGAGGTCGGCTTCGGCTCATCTACATCAATCACGCTCTCCTGAGCGTTGACAATGATTCTCGATCTTTAAGGGTAAGTTCGCGAAAAGCCCCTCCTGTTACTACATTAATAATAGATAGGTCCTGGCAACATCAGGGGTTCAGGGGCGTAGGGTAAAATTTTATTGTTTTCATACACGGAACCCCTACAGTTGGTGGTAAGGCTATTGGTGGTGGTGTTGCTAGCCGAAATCGTCCCATCCTATGCCGTGCTAGCCTCCCCCTTCTTCATCTTGCTGCTGTTGGCCAGCTACTGCGTCTTCCCAGTTGGGGTGGCCACCTGGTGGTGTAGTCATTCTTGAGAGGATTAGTGCCTGCTTAAACTCCTCCTCAGTAATGACCCAACTCTGTTTACCTAGCAAACCAAAATCTTGTACAAAAGGAAGCTAGATTTGGTGGAGATCACCGTTAGGAATAAAATAAAACTGGTAAGCACGGAGGGAATGTTCTGGCCTATAGACACCCATGAACTTGGTGCTAGCCATATGGATGTCATCCAGGTCCTTACTGCTAGGTATAACTCTATCCTGTGGTAGGACAAATTCGTTTGCATAGACGATCTGTGTGATCAACCCACCACAACGAATGTCCTGCGCAGAAGCTGACCTTTGAAGGCGAAAGTGCTAGATGAGCAAAGTCCCCAAGTTTACCTTGTGCTCCATCTCTGGATGCAAGGCCATATGGATTACACTCATTTCTGGGCCTGCCATTGCCCCAACATCCCCTTTCCAAATAAAGAATTAAGAAGGAAGGTATGAAAATAGCGTATAGTAGGATTCTGAAAAGTGGCGCTCTTCTTACGCAAATAATCATTGTCCCTATGGACAGAAATCTTCCCCCAAGACTGCATTGCCTCCACATGCACTCTGTCATTGATATCAAGCTCTCCCTCATGGGAGAATCCAAAACTATCATAGAATTCATAAAAGGTCAAGTTCGGAGTTGCCCATTGAGAACAAAACTTACAGTGTAATTTCGCTCATGGGTCTCGAGATCATCGTGGAACGATGAAAGAAACTCGAACGTCGCAAGCTTGTAGGTGTTGACGGAGAGATAGGAGAAATCAACCATGCCATCTTGCACGGTCATCTGCTCGAAGTCCTCCAAAAGACCCTGGCGGGAGAGGAACTAACGGTCTACCCACTTGGTGGGAAAAACCTTGTGGTTGCTCACCCTCTCGTAGTCTCGGCTCATGGGAGCCCTCAAGCTGTCCACTGATGACCCACAAGTATAGGGGGCGTATCGTAGTATTTTTGATAAGTAAGAGTGTCGAACCCAATGAGGAGCATAAGGTGCTGGCTAGTGGTATGGATCAGGAATTCTGTGCAAATACTTAGCAAACGAATTTTTAGGGGTTTTTGAAAATGCAAGTAAATAAAGTACAAGTAAATAAAAGACAATAAGAATAAATGCAGCAAGTGGCCCAATCCTTTATTCAGCAAAGGACAAGCCGGTTGTATTACTTAAGATGACTAGACGTGCTCGAGGACACATGGGAATACCGTCAAGTGCTTTCGTTTCATATAGTTGATTAATCTTCTTTAGTTTGCTAAGTGTTTTGTGGGTGAACCTGTGCCAATGTACCGACCTTCCTAGGACTAATACATACTTGTGATTATACCCCTTGCAAACATCCGTAAGTACAAGAAAGTAATTAAGGTAGAAACCTAACCACGGCTTTAAACTCTAAGACCCTAATGTCCCTTGTGCAATGGTTTCCTAACGGGGGTTCAGGTTTCTCTCACTCCGGCAACCCCTACGATTAGTAGCCAAATACACAATGCATTGCCCTAGGCCCATATAGGTGAAGTGTCATGTAGTCGACGTTCACATGACACCACTAGAAGAAGTACACCACAACTTAAATATCAAACCATCGAATCTTTCTCAACACAATTCCACTACTAACAACATGACTTCTCCCATGTCCTCAAGAACTAAACAAACTACTCACAAGACATCATATGGATCATGATCAGAGATGGAATAATGATGTGTAACAATCTAAACATAAACAATAGTTCAACGGTTCACTCAACAGCATCAACTACAAAGAGTAATCAACACCGGGAAAGTTGTTGGAGATATGCCCAAGAGGCAATAATAAAAGTGGTTATTATTATATCTTTGTGTTTATGATGAATGTTTACATCCCATGCTATAATTGTATTATTAGGAAACACTAATACTTGTGTGTTTTGTAAACATAAAAGAGTCCCTACTAAGCCTCTTGTTGAACTAGCTTGTTGATTGATTAATGATCATGGTTTCCTGATCATAGACATTGGATGTGATTAATAACAAGGTTATATCATTAGGAGAATGATGTGATGGACACACACCCATAGTAAGCGTAGCATAAGATTAAGTCATTAAGTTCGTATTGTTGTAAGCTTTGAAATACATAGTAACCTAATCCTTCGACCATGAGGTTATGTTAATCACCATCACCGGATGGGTACTTTGATGACATCAAACGCCGCTTCGTAACTGGGCGGTTATAAAGGTGTCATTGGGTATTCTGAAAGTATGTGTTGAAGCGCATAGACCAAGATTGGGATTTGTCCATCCATATGACGGATAGATATACTCTGGGCCCTCTCGGTGGAATGTCATCTAGATAGCTTGCAAGCATGTGACTGGGTCACAAGGGATGACATAACATGGAACGAGTAAAGAGTACTTATCAGTAACGAGGAAGAACTAGGTATGAAGATACCGACAATCAAACCTCGGATAAGTAGAATATCGTGTGACAAAGGGAATTGGTTTCGTATGTTAAATGGTTCTGTCGATCATAAAGTAATCATTGAGTATGTGGGAGCCGTTATGGATCTCCAGATCCCGCTGATGGTTATTGATCGGAGAGGTGTATTCATCATGTCTGCATATTCACGAACCGTAGGGTGACACACTTAAGGTTCGAAGTTGTTTTAAGTAGATATGGAATTTGCGTTGGAGACCGAATGTTGTTCGGAGTCTCGGAATGGATCCGGGACATCACGAGGAGATCCGGAATGGTCCGGAGAATAAGATTCATATATTGGGGATCATTTTCTAAGTTAGGAAATGTTCCGGAGTGTTTGTATGGAGATTCTAGAAGGTTTCGGAATGTTCTGGAAGGTTCTAGAGAATTTCTTGGAGTTTACTTGAAAACCAAGAAAGGGATCAAGGAGACCAAGTGGGGCAAGACACGGATTCGTGGGGGAGGAGGATTCCTCCCCCCTTCCCACCGCCGGCCCAAGGAGGGGAGTCCTACTAGGACTCCCCCTCCCCAGGCGCGCCTCCCTCCTTTAAATAGAAGGGAGGGGGCGCCCCCTCTTGCACCTCCTCTCATAACAACCAATCTCAGCCGCCTCTCTCCTCTACCTTTCTTCTGCACAGGCATAGGCGAAGCCCTACAGAATTCTCATCTCCACCACCACCACCACGCCGTCGTGCTGCTGGGATTCTGTGGAGAAGATCTACTACCTCCGTTGCTCGCTGGAACAGGAAGAGGAAGGTCTGCTTCGACTCCGCACGTGTGACCGTCTGCGGAAGCGCTGCTGGAACGCGGCGCCGAAAGGATCGTCCACACGATCTTGAGATCGGCAAGTGATCGACTACATCATCCACGAGATCTAATCTCGTAACGCTTTCGGTTCTACGAGGGTTAGTACCGATCTATCTCGTTGCTCATGTCTAATAGATTAGATCTTGGCTTTTGTCTAGATTAGATCTGGGTTTTGTTCGTTCTTGCGGTAGAAATTTTTTGTTTTCCATGCCACGAACCCATCAGTGGTATCAGAGCCTTGTCTATGCGTAGATCTGTTGCACGAGTAGAACACAGTGAGGTTGTGGGCGTTGGTGCTCGTGTCGTCTTTTGCTATGTGTGTACTTTGCATCTTGCGGTATGGTGGGATGAAGCGGCTCGGGCTAACATTACATGTCATCGTACATGAGACTTGCTCCACGCTTGACGTGCAACTTGCTTTGCACAAGTGGCTTTGCGGGTGTCTGTCTCTCCCATCATAGTATAGATCAAATCTACACTTTGCACTTGATAGCACTTGTATCAACGTTGTGGTTCAGTTTCGTAGGTAAGATGCGTTCTTAGTCGAAAGCCCCAAGCCACGTAAAACTTGCAAAGAAAATTAGAGGCGTCTAACTTGTTTTTGCAGGGGTTTTGTGATGTGATATGGCCTACATGTGATTGTGATTGTATTTGATGTATGCAATGATCCTTGTTGTAATATGGCAACCGATAGGAGCCTAATGGTTGTCTTTAATTCTGTTAAGACCTGCGTGTCGATTCATCTTGTAATAGCTTCGTTCCAAGTAGTTGTAATAGTTGCTAGTGAAGATGAACAACTATGAAGCGGCGCCACGGACCTTGACGCAATGCTGGTCATGATGGAGATCATGTCCGTGCTTTGGAGATGGAGATCGAAGGCATAAGAAGAAAGGGCCATATCATATCACACTAATTATGAATTGCCTGTGATGTTAATCCTTTATGCATCTTGTATTGCTTAGATCGCGACGGTAGCATTATAAGATGATCCCTCTCACTAAATATCAAGTAATAAAGTGTTCGTCCTTAGTTGGCATCGTTGCTAAAACTCGTCGTTTCAAAGCATCTCGTGATGATCGGGTGTGATAGACTCTACGTGTGCATACAACGGGTGCAAGCCAGATTTGCACATGCGGAAACTAAGATTAATCTTGACGAGCCTAGCATGTACAGACATGGTCTCGGAACACGGAATACTGAAAGGTAGAGCATGAGTCATATGATTGATATGATGAACATGAAGATTGTTCGCTGATGAAGCTACATCATCTCATGTGATGATCGGACTTGGTGTAGTGGATTTGGTTCGTGTAATCACTAAAACAACTCGAGGGATGTTGTTTTGAGTGGGAGTTCACCTAGTTGATTTAAGAATTAAAATTGAACACTATTTATCATAAACTTAGTCTAAATTACTTGCAAATTTGTTGTAGATTATGGCGAACGTTTCCATCAATTTCAATGCGTTCCTAGAGAAAGAAAAGCTTAAGAACAATGGAAGCAATTTCACGGACTGGTTCCGTGGACTGAAAATCGTCCTCAGGGCTGGTCAGTTGACCTATGTGCTCAAAGCACCGCTAGGTGACCCACCTGCAGAAGATGCCACCGATGACGTAAAGAATGTTTATGCCACTCGGAAACATCACTACTCCATAGTTCAGTGTGCCATCCTGTACGGTTTAGAATCGGAGCTTCAAAAACGTTTTGAGCACCATGACCCGTTTGAGATCATTAAGGAGCTCAAACTCATTTTTGAGACTCGCGCGGCCATGGAAAGCTATGAAGCCTCTGAGAAGTTCTTTACCTGCAAGATGGAAGAGGGTAGCTCCGTTAGCGAGCACGTGCTCACCATGTCTGGGCATGCAAACAAACTCCGAGAGTTGGGGATACCGATTCCTAATGAATTGGGGATTCACCGTGTCCTCCAATCACTGCCACCAAGTTACAAGAACTTTGTGATGAACTACAATATGCACTGCATGAACAAGACGTTGCCTGAACTATCGTCCATGCTGAAAACTGCTGAAGTGGAGATCATGAAGGAGCACCAAGTGTTGATGGTCAATAAGACCACCAATTTCAAGAAACGGGGCAAGCCTAAGAACAAGGGCAACTTCAAGAAGGACGGCAAGAAAGCTGCCGCACCTGCTAAGAAGCCCAAGGCTGGTCCTAAACCTGAAACTGAGTGCTTCTACTTCAAGGGTGCTGGTCACTGGAAGCGTAACTGCCCCAAATACCTGGCGGATCTGAAGAACGGCAACATCAAGAAGAAAGGTATATTCGATATACATGTTATATATGTGTATCTTACTAGTAATCGTAGTAGTGCCTGGGTATTTGATACTGGTTCGGTTGCTCAAATTTGTAACTCGAAACAGGAGCTGCGGAATAAACGAAGACTGGCAAGAGATGAGGTGACGATGCGCGTTGGAAATGGCTCCAAGGTTGATGTGATCGCCGTCGGCACGCTCCCTCTACATCTACCATCAGGATTAGTTTTAAATTTAAATAATTGTTATTTGGTGCCTGCGTTAAGCATGAACATTATATCTGGATCTTGTTTATTGCGAGACGGTTACTCTTTTAAGTCTGAGAATAAAGGTTGTTCGATTTATATGAGTAATATCTTTTATGGTTATGCACCTAAGATGAATGGTTTATTCTTATTGAATCTCGATAGTAGTGATACACATGTTCACAACATAGATGCTAAACGAATAAAATTGAATGATAATTCTACATACATGTGGCACTGTCGTCTTGGTCACATTGCTATGAAGCCTCTGGGAAGTTCTTTACCTGCAAGATGG
The DNA here is from genome assembly GCA_916181665.1 of Avena sativa. NCBI lineage: Eukaryota > Viridiplantae > Streptophyta > Magnoliopsida > Poales > Poaceae > Avena > Avena sativa. The sequence continues at coordinate 129,747,368 of OV702289.1, read as the reverse complement.
AAGAGGGTAGCTCCGTTAGCGAGCACGTGCTCACCATGTCTGGGCATGCAAACAAACTCCGAGAGTTGGGGATACCGATTCCTAATGAGTTGGGGATTCACCGTGTCCTCCAATCACTGCCACCAAGTTACAAGAACTTTGTGATGAACTACAATATGCACTGCATGAACAAGACGTTGCCTGAACTATCGTCCATGCTGAAAACTGCTGAAGTGGAGATCATGAAGGAGCACCAAGTGTTGATGGTCAATAAGACCACCAATTTCAAGAAACGGGGCAAGCCTAAGAACAAGGGCAACTTCAAGAAGGACGGCAAGAAAGCTGCCGCACCTGCTAAGAAGCCCAAGGCTGGTCCTAAACCTGAAACTGAGTGCTTCTACTTCAAGGGTGCTGGTCACTAGAAGCGTAACTGCCCCAAATACCTGGCGGATCTGAAGAACGGCAACATCAAGAAGAAAGGTATATTCGATATACATGTTATATATGTGTATCTTACTAGTAATCGTAGTAGTGCCTGGGTATTTGATACTGGTTCGGTTGCTCAAATTTGTAACTCGAAACAGGAGCTGCGGAATAAACGAAGACTGGCAAGAGATGAGGTGACGATGCGCGTTGGAAATGGCTCCAAGGTTGATGTGATCGCCGTCGGCACGCTCCCTCTACATCTACCATCGGGATTAGTTTTAAATTTAAATAATTGTTATTTGGTGCCTGCGTTAAGCATGAACATTATATCTGGATCTTGTTTATTGCGAGACGGTTACTCTTTTAAGTCTGAGAATAAAGGTTGTTCGATTTATATGAGTAATATCTTTTATGGTTATGCACCTAAGATGAATGGTTTATTCTTATTGAATCTCGATAGTAGTGATACACATGTTCACAACATAGATGCTAAACGAATAAAATTGAATGATAATTCTACATACATGTGGCACTGTCGTCTTGGTCACATTGGAGTGAAGCGTATGAAGAAACTCCATTCTGATGGACTTCTTGAATCACTTGATTTTGAATCACTTGAAAGATGCGAAGCATGTCTAATGGGAAAAATGACTAAGACTCCATTCTCTGGTATAATGGAGCGAGCTACAGACTTATTGGAAATAATACATACCGATGTGTGCGGTCCAATGAGTGTAGCATCGCGTGGTGGATATCGTTATGTTCTCACTTTCACGGATGACTTGAGTAGATATGGGTATGTCTACTTTATGAAACATAAATCCGAAACTTTCGAGAAGTTTAAGGAATTTCAAAGTGAAGTGGAAAATCATGGTAACAAGAAGATTAAGTTTCTGCGTTCTGACCGCGGAGGTGAATATCTAAGTTATGAGTTTGGCATGCATTTAAAGAAATGTGGAATACTTTCACAGTTGACACCGCCGGGAACACCACATCGTAATGGTGTGTCCGAACGTCGTAATCGAACTCTCTTAGATATGGTTCGGTCTATGATGTCTCTTACAGATTTACCATTATCATTTTGGGGCTATGCATTAGAGACAGCCGCATTCACTTTAAATAGGGCACCATCTAAATCCGTTGAAACGACACCGTACGAATGGTGGTTTGGAAAGAAACCTAAGTTGTCGTTCCTTAAAGTTTGGGGTTGCGAAGCATATGTAAAGAAGTTACAGCCTGATAAGCTTGAACCCAAAGCGGAGAAATGCGTCTTCATAGGATGCCCTAAAGAAACAATTGGGTATACCTTCTATCATAGATCCGAAGGCAAAGTTTTCGTTGCTAAGAATGGATCCTTTCTGGAGAAGGAATTTCTCTCGAAAGAAGTGACTGGAAGGAAAGTAGAACTTGACGAGGTTATTGAACCTTCTTTCGAAGTTGAGAGTAGCGTAGCACCGGAAGATGTTTCTGTGCCGCCTACACCAACTAGAGAGGAAGCTAATGATGATGATCATGAAACTTCGAACGAAGTTACTACTGAACCTCACAGGTCAACAAGGGTCCGTACCACTCCTGAGTGGTATGACTCTGCCTTGAACATCATGTTATTGGACAACACTGATGACCCTGCGACGTATGAAGAAGCTATGGTAAGCCCAGATTCCGACAAATGGCTAGAAGCCATGAAATCTAAAATGGGATCCATGTACGAAAACCAAGTATGGACTTTGGTGGACTTACCGGATGGCCATAAGGCTGTCGAGAACAAATGGATTTTCAAAAGAAAAACAGATGCTAATGGTAATGTTACCGTCTATAAAGCTCGACTTGTCGCGAAAGGGTTCCGACAAATTCAAGGAGTTGACTACGATGAGACTTTCTCACCAGTAGCGAAACTAAAGTCTGTGAGGATTATGTTAGCAATCGCTGCATATTTCAATTATGAAATTTGGCAGATGGATGTCAAAACGGCATTCCTTAATGGTGACATTGACGAAGAGTTGTATATGGTACAACCCAAGGGTTTTGTCGATCCTAAAGATGCTGACAAGGTATGCAAACTTCAGCGCTCCATTCATGGACTGAAGCAAGCGTCCCGGAGTTGGAATCAACGTTTTGATAAAGTAATCAAAAACTTTGGATTTATACAAACTTATGGAGAAGCTTGTATTTACAAGAAAGTGAGTGGGAGCTCTGTAGCATTCCTAGTACTATATGTAGATGACATATTGTTGATTGGGAATGATGTAGAACTTCTTAATAGCGTCAAAACCTATTTGAATAATAGTTTTTCGATGAAGGATCTTGGCGAAGCGGCATATATTCTAGGCATCAAGATTTATAGAGATAGATCAAGATACCTAATAGCGCTTTCACAAAGTACATACTTAGACAAAGTTCTAAAGAAGTTTAGAATGGAAGAGAGCAAGAAAGGGTTCGTGCCCATGTTGTCAGGTAAGACCTTGAGTAAAACTCAAAGTCCGGCTACGGCAGAAGATAGAGAAAAGATGAATAAAATTCCCTATGCCTCGGCCATAGGTTCTATCATGTATGCCATGCTGTGTACAAGACCGGATATAGCACATGTTGTTAGTTTGACTAGCAGATATCAAAGTGATCCTGGAATGGAACACTGGACAGCGGTCAAGAATATCCTAAAATACCTGAATAGGACTAAGGATATGGTTCTTTCTTATGGAGGTGATGAACAGCTTGTTGTAAATGGTTACACTGATGCTAGTTGGAACACCGATCCAGATGACTCGAAGTCACAGTCTGGATACGTATTTATTTTGAATGGTGCTGCAGTGAGCTGGAGGAGTGCCAAGCAGAGCATTATGGCGAAATCTTCAACTGAATCGGAATACATAGCTGCTTCGGAGGCTGCACAAGAAGCCATATGGATGAAGGAGTTCATTACTGAACTTGGCGTGGTTCCTAGTGCATTGGACCCGATGGCCATCTACTGTGACAACACAGGTGCCATAGCTAATGCACAGGAGCCAAGGTCACATAGCAAGCTGAAGCACATCAAGCTACGGTTCCATGCTATTCGCGAGTATGTCCAAGATGGTGACATAAAGATTTGCAAAGTACACACTGATCTGAATGTAGCAGATCCGTTGACTAAACCTCTCCCTAGAGCAAAGCATGACCAACAGCAGAACGCCATGGGTGTTCGGTATATTACCATGTAATCTAGATTATTGACTCTAGTGCAAGTGGGAGACTGTTGGAGATATGCCCAAGAGGCAATAATAAAAGTGGTTATTATTATATCTTTGTGTTTATGATGAATGTTTACATCCCATGCTATAATTGTATTATTAGGAAACACTAATACTTGTGTGTTTTGTAAACATAAAAGAGTCCCTAGTAAGCCTCTTGTTGAACTAGCTTGTTGATTGATTGATGATCATGGTTTCCTGATCATAGACATTGGATGTGATTAATAACAAGGTTATATCATTAGGAGAATGATGTGACGGACACACACCCATAGTAAGCGTAGCATAAGATCAAGTCATTAAGTTCGTATTGCTGTAAGCTTTGAAATACATAGTAACCTAATCCTTCGACCATGAGGTTATGTTAATCACCATCACCGTATGGGTACTTTGATGACATCAAACGCCGCTTCGTAACTGGGCGGTTATAAAGGTGTCATTGGGTATTCTGAAAGTATGTGTTGAAGTGCATAGACCAAGATTGGGATTTGTCCATCCATATGACGGATAGATATACTCTGGGCCCTCTCGGTGGAATGTCATCTAGATAGCTTGCAAGCATGTGACTGGGTCACAAGGGATGACATAACATGGAACGAGTAAAGAGTACTTATCAGTAACGAGGAAGAACTAGGTATGAAGATACCGACGATCAAACCTCGGATAAGTAGAATATCGTGTGACAAAGGGAATTGGTTTCGTATGTTAAATGGTTCTATCAATCACGAAGTAATCGTTGAGTATGTGGGAGCCGTTATGGATCTCCATATCCCGCTGATGGTTATTGATCAGAGAGGTGTCTTCATCATGTCTGCATATTCACGAACCGTAGGGTGACACACTTAAGGTTCGAAGTTGTTTTAAGTAGATATGGAATTTGCGTTGGAGACCGAATGTTGTTCGGAATCTCGGAATGGATCCGGGACATCACGAGGAGATCCGGAATGGTCCGGAGAATAAGATTCATATATTGGGGATCATTTTCTAAGTTAGGAAATGTTTTGGAGTGTTTGTATGGAGATTCTAGAAGGTTTCGGAATGTTCTGGAAGGTTCTAGAGGATTTCTTGGAGTTTACTTGAAAACCAAGAAAGGGATCAAGGAGACCAAGTGGGGCAAGACACGGATTCGTGGGGGAGGAGGATTCCTCCCCCCTTCCCACCGCCGGCCCAAGGAGGGGAGTCCTACTAGGACTCCCCCTCCCCAGGCGCGCCTCCCTCCTTTAAATAGAAGGGAGGGGGCGCCCCCTCTTGCACCTCCTCTCATAACAACCAATCTCAGCCGCCTCTCTCCTCCACCTTTCTTCTGCACAGGCATAGGCGAAGCCCTGCAGAATTCTCATCTCCACCACCACCACCACGCCGTCGTGCTGCTGGGATTCCGTGGAGAAGATCTACTACCTCCGCTACTCGCTGGAATGGGAAGAGGAAGGTCTGCTTCGACTCCGCACGTGTGACCGTCTGCGGAAGCGCTGCTGGAACGCGGCGCCGGAAGGATCGTCCACACGATCTTGAGATCAGCAAGTGATCGACTACATCATCCACGAGATCTAATCTCGTAATGCTTTCGGTTCTACGAGGGTTAGTACCGATCTATCTCGTTGCTCATGTCTAATAGATTAGATCTTGGCTTTTGTCTAGATTAGATCTGGGCTTTGTTCGTTCTTGTGGTAGAAATTTTTTGTTTTCCATGCCACGAACCCATCAAAAGTTTCCCCTAAGAACTATGCAATATTCAACCCAATTGTTACAGCGGTATGGAGATGGTGATGATGGTGCTGGTGGAGATGATGGTGGTGATTATGATGATGATCCTGATGAAGTCCAGCTTGATGATGGTGTTGATGGCGACGATCTCCCCTCTCCGGGAAGGAATTCCCCCGGCAGAATTCTGTCTGTCGGAGAGATCTTTCTCTCTTGGTGTTTTCCGCCCCGTAGAGGCGGCGGAATCTTTATGTGGTCGCTCCCCGAGTCTTAGGGTTTCGGGAGGATAATATACGCCAGAGGGGAGAGCCAGGGGTGGACCAGGGCGGCCACACCACCTGGTGGCGCGGCCTAGGCTGGCCCGCGCCAAGGGGTGGTATGGGCCCCCTGTGGCCCATCTCAGCCTCCCCTTCTGGCTTCCTTCGTCTTCTAGAAAAAGAGGATTTTCCTTGTATTTTCCCGGATTTTCTGATCTTCGCGAATTTTGCCTCTAAACATCACCTTTTCCATCAGAATCCTGACTGCAGCGGTCCATGCTCCAAAAGTCATCAACCATGCAAAAACAGATGAAATGACATAAGTATCATCTCTTAATATGAAATATATCAATGAATAACAGTAAATTATGATATAGAATAGTGATGCAAAATGGACGTATCAACTCCCCCCAAGCTTAGACTTCGCTTGTCCCCAAGCGAAAACTGAACTCAATAAACATGACCTCAGGTTTATGGAGTGAAGAGTCGATAAAAGAATACGGATAGGAAGCATCACATTCATCAATACATAGATCATAATAGAAGACAACTCACTATTATATAACTTAACTTGCAATAAGTAAAGGAAACACAATAAAGATACATAAAGTGAATCATAATTGGTAATGGCAAACTTAGCTCTTGGTCGAAGAATAGTTGACAATTTGCTGGAGTTCACAAATAACTGATTTTCAATGATAGCTTTCAAAGTAGTAATCACCAGGATAAGAGCAAAGTGCAAAACAAGGAACATAAGAAACATGATTGAATAAGTCATCATATGAATGAATGAAACACAACAACTCAAAATACTTGCTGAGATAGAAGGCAATAGGTTTACTGACTCAACTAAAAAGTAAAAGAAAGACCCTTCGCAGAGGGAAGCAGGAATTTCAAGTTTCATAAAGAGATTCCAAAAATTATGGTACTTATTAGCTTTCAGCAATCATTGCCCCTATCATAGGCATCTTTAGGTGATTAAGGTTAAAGTGACACAACTAAGAGGATATGCTTGACAAGTTATAAGTTGAAATCTCACGCCCCTTACTTACGAGTACCGAACCTCATGCTACTCAACTTCAGTCACAAGTAAGCTCTTGTCATCGTAAATACATATGTATCATAAAGAACCGCCAACGGGGTACCCCTTGCACATCATACAAGAGTTATCCCATAATAAAAATGACAAGGCAAGCAGACAATGAGCATCTTAGTGATCCTTTTATTTGCTATTTGCATAGGTTTTTATTGGGGATGCTACATAGAGTGCTCATTATGGTTATGCTGCAAGTTTCCACCATGATTTGGCATGGCTTAGGCTAGCGGCCCAGGCGTTTGATGGCTCTGTGTATGGCGCCAGAAAAATGCTGGGGCGTGGTGTTGATGTAGAGATCGTTGGGAACCCCAAGAGGAAGGTATGATGAGCACAACAGCAAGTTTCCCTCAGTTATGGAACCAAGGTTTAATCGAACAAGTAGGAGAAAGGAAACACCCCAAAGGTGTTACTAGTTGAGCTTTGGCAGGGCGCACTACCGGTGCTAGTAGCAACGTGGAGACCTGCACAACACAACCACAGAACTTTGTCCCCAACTTGCGACGAGGTTGTCAATCTCACCGTGTTTTGCTGAAAACAAAGGATTAAACGTATCGAATGGAAAGAAGTAAAAGTTTGCAGAAAGTAAACACAAAGCGGTAAACAGTTTGTAGATTGTATGTAAAAGAAAAAGACCAGGATCCATAGTTCACTAGAGGTGGCTCTCCTTAGATAGATAACATGCTGGGTGAACAAATTACAGCGGGGCAATTGACAAACATCGAGAAAGCAATACATGCATATACTAATCATCTTGACTCCTTGGAACTTGATTGGGCATTACAACATTATACATAGACCGCCATCCAACTTCATCTATGACTAATAATCCACCTTTAGGTTATCATCCGAACCCCCTCCATACGAATTGCGTGCAAAGTAAACAATACGATTGTTCTATGAACAAAGGATTGTTGTTTTCTCCCTAGTAGCAATAGCACATCTAGTACCTTAGGAATTTCTATCACTTCCCCAGATTACCATAGGCATGAACCCACTATCGAGCATAAATACTAACTCTTGGAGTTGCTAGCATCTACTTGGCCAAGATAGCTACTAACAACGGAAAGCATGCAAGATCACAAATAACAAAGACATGATAGAATCAATAATCAATCTGAAATAGCATCTCAATATCCATCGGATCCCCGCAAACACAACATGCAGACTTACAAATAGATGATCTTGATCATGAACGGAGCTCACAAGATCTAGACATGAAAGCACAAAGGGGGAGAACCAGCCATCTAGCTACTACATGGATCTGTAGTTCAAGGATGAACTACTCACGCATCACACCGGAGGCTTGCATGCTGATGAAGAAGGCCTCCAGGGTGAATTCCCCTGTCCGGCAGGGTGCCGGGAAGAGCTTCAGATCCCTCTCGATCTAGGGATGGAGATGACGGCGGCTACAGACTCTTTTGTGGATTTTTGATCGGGTACTTAGGGTTTTCGTCCCGAGGGCAATATATAGGCGGAAGGGGAGACCGAGGGGTGCCAGGGGCCACCACACCACCCCCTGGCGCGGGCCCAGACTAGCCGCGCGGCCAGGTGGTGTGGCCGGCCTCTGGCCCCTCTCCGTCTCGTATTTTGGCACTTGATGACTTCCCAAAAAATAGGCACTTTGGCTTTTGGCCCGTCCAATTCTGAGAATATTCATTTTCTGACTTTCCTGGAACCAAAAACAGCAAAAAACAGGCAGCTGGCACTATGGCTCTTGTTAATAGGTTAGTCCAAGAAATCATATGAAAAGTACTCCAAAGTTGGAACAAAACACAAGAAAGTGGATAAAACTAAGCATGGAACATCAAAAATTATAGATACATTAGCAATGTATCAACATCCCCAAGCTTAACTCCTGCTCGTCCTCGAGTAGGTAAGTAATAAAAAGAAAGAATAATTTTTGAGGTGACATACACTGTCAAAGACTTGATCAAAGTATTTGTAAAACATTCAAAGCTGAGATCATAGTACTTCAATCATAACATGAAAGACAAAGTTCTAGCAATAAGCAAAGAAACTATGATGCAACATGAAAAGGCATAAACAAAAGATTCATGAATAACAATGCTTTGCAAGACGTTTGTTTGTTTCGATAAAGAAAACATAGCATAATAGTATGCAGCTTGTCCCTCATAGAGTAGCAAATATAAATGCATAGGACACCTTCAAAGTTCATAAGAGTGACTAGATACAAATAGTTTAAAACAAGCAATATCAAGTATGCATCAATCAACTAGTCTTGGGACAATGCACATAGAACTAAGAATGGCCACTATGCTCTCAAAGTAGGTGCATAAAGGTAGAAGGTGGAGACTCAATATAATGGTGGAAGAAAGGCCTTTGTAAAAGGAAGTAGGGATTCAAGTCTCATAAAGAGCTTCCAAAAATTATGGTACTTATAGCTTTCAGCTCTCATTGCCCCTATCATAAGCATCTTGAAGTGATTAAGGTTAAAGTGAACAAACTATGGTGTACATGCTTGACGAAGTATAAGTCAGAAATCTCATGTCCCTTGTATACGAGGGCCGCTCCTCATGCTACTCAAGTTTAGTCACCGGTAAGTTCTTGTCATTGTAAGTATATGTGTATCATAGAGAACCGCCAACGGGGTACCCCTTGCCCGATGATACGGAAGAATCCCCATATCAAAATGACAAGGCAAGCAGACAACGAGCATCTCAGCATTCTTCTTATTTAGTATGGGAATATGGTGCTTTTTTCTCTCTTTCCTCTTTTCATAATATCTCTTTTTTTCTCTTTTCTCTTTTTTTCTCAATATAGGACTCTTTTTTTTATAAGAAGAATGCTTCATAGACAGCTCATTATGGTTACGCTGCAGGTTTCCACCATGTCAGCATGGATTAGACCAGCGGCCCAGGCGTTTCTCTAACACATATACATAACTCCATGGACTTAAAAGCTCCCCTTTCATTTCACACCGACGACATCCATATACAAAAGAGCATGATATCAACTAGGTACAAGTACCAAGTGCAATGTTGAAAGCGTTCCCCATGAAAGCATGGTTCTGCTAATTCCCAACAAATAAGTGCAAGCATATACAACATAGACGACACAATGGTTCAAGTTTATTAAGGGCAAGTAAAGTAAAGTGTGCCATCAAGTTCGTGAGAGCTTTAATCACTAGTTTTCTCATAACAAGTTTAATTTGAAAGGTAAACAAAAGCATGAATATGCTTGGAATAGCATAAGCTAATAGGTAGGTATGGTGGACTCTTTGGAATAACTTGGTTTAGGGAGTTGGATGCATGAATGGAACTCATACTTTGTTGTGGAGGCTAGCAAAAGACTGGGAGCGACAAACTAAGAGAGCAATAATGGCCATAATCATGCAGAGCCACAAAACATCATTGATCAAAGCATAAAGTGATACTAAAAGTTGAAAACTAAAGGATCATAAAGGTTATGGTGACTTGAGATAGTCATAACATGGTGTGAGCATGTGCCAAATCAACCCAAATAAAGCATCAAAGGAGAATACCACTATACTATGCTTTAATATGCTAAAACAACGCATGATTCATCCAAGGCACATTAAGCAATATCAATTGTTTATAACAAGTCATTCTACAACAATGAATACTAAGCATAAAGCCATAACAATATCAAGCATGGCATGACAAAGCATAGGCCACAGTCAAAAACGAGCTCTTTTTACCACATAAGCATGAACTTTCCTACTCTTTTCCAAACCAAACCAAACTATTTGCAAACCAATGTATGAAAGAGGGGGTCCAATAAATTTATTCAGCAAACTAAGCAAACCAAAGCAAACGAAAAACCAAAACGAAAACGAAAAAGAAGACGCTCCAAGAACAACACAACTGTGCATGAAACAATAAAAATGAAGCGTTTGGAAGAAACCTGGGATTTTTATTGATGAAGAGGGGGATGCCTTGGGCATCCCCAAGCTTTGACGCTTGTACTTCTTGGATATTTCTTGGGGTGACACACGTGGCATCCCCAAGCTTGAGCTTTAGTCCATCCTTCATCTCATTACTCATTCCTTCCATACACCTGAATTTTTTCCTTCATACAAAACTTCACACAATCTTTATTAGCAACATGAATGCACTCAAGATAAAAGGTCTTAAGGTTCAGTTCTAACACCAAATAAACTTCCATTAGAACACTAGCTACTATAGCACTTCCCTCAAAAAGCTCAATTCCCCAAAAGAACTCAAGAAGGAACCAACAAGAAGCAAATGCAGAAAATGGCAGAAATCTGTCAAAACAGACCAGCAGGTAAAGACGAATTTTTTCGAAGACCTTCTGTTACTGAAATCAAAAAGTGTTGAACTAACGAAAGTTATATAACAACATGGGGCAGAAGCACACAAATTCACGCCTCAAAAAGACGTTCAGCGATTTTACACGAATTTTTACGGTGAAGCACAGAAATCTGTTTCGGGACAGCAACTTTCCCAATCATTACTTCTCTCTCATTAGAGGTTACTCTTGGCACAAAAAGCAAATAAAAAGGATAAGGAGCAGTTATTACTGAAGTAATAACTGCCAAGACTCATCTAAAACTTTTGGGTTATCTCCTAATAATTACTTTTCTTTAACGCCTTTAAGTTAGGCATAAGAAGCAAAGAAAGAATCAAATGTTCTCAAATGAAGAAGCATTAAGACCAAATTTTGTTTTCATAGGAGAAGCAAAAGAAATCTTTTCTCTCTTTTTAGGGAAGTGTTCTATACCTTTCTTGAGTGGGATTTGGTATTTAATGGTGCCTTCTTTCATATCAATGATGGCACCAACAGTTATAAGAAAAGGTCTTCCCAAAGTAATAGGACAAGAAGCATTGTATTCAACATCCAAAACATAGAAATCACTGGGGACATAGGCATTTTTAACCATAATAAGGACATCATTAAGACTCCCCATGAGTTTCTTTTTAGCATTATCATCAAGTGGGACATTCAAATAACAATCTTCAAGAGGAGGCAAATCAAGCATATCATAAATCCTTCTAGGCATAATAGAAACACTACTATCAAGATCACATAAAGCTTTGAAATCAAAGTCATTCACTTTCATATTAATGATGGGTTCCCAACCATCTTCTTGTTTAATAGGAATAGAAGCTTTATGTTTCATCTTTTCTTCTTTAATCTTTATGAGAGCATCAGTAATGTGTTTTGTAAAAGCCATGTTCATAGCACTGGCATTAGGAATTTTAGCAAGCTTTTGTAGGAACTTAATAACTTCAGAGATATTACAACCATCAAGATAAAAATCAAATTTATCATCTAAAGTAGTAGAAATATTACTAGCCTTAACACTAGTGGTGGTGATAGTAGAAACACTAATGTTTCTAGCAATTTCATCTTCTCTTTCCCACTTAGCATGTAATTCAGCTAATAGTCTAACATTTTCATCAATTCTAACTTGTATAGCATTAGTAGCTGCAAAGGGATTATCATTAGTTTCAGGTTTAGCAGCCATTTTATTCAAAGAAGATTGAGCTTCAGCCAAAGATGCTATATTTCTTTCAGCATTAGAGAGTTTTTCCTCAATAGTTTTATTGAAAGCAGTTTGTTTACTAATAAACTCTTTAAGCATAACTTCAAGTTCAGAGGGTGCACTCCTATTATTGTTGTAAGAATTTCCATAAGCATTACCATTGTTGGGAGGATATGGCTTATAATTGTTGTTACCAAAATTACTCCTATAAGCATTATTGCCAAAGTTGTTATTTCTTATGAAGTTCACATCAACCTGCTCTTCTTGAGCTACCAAAGAAGCCAAAGGAACATTATTTGGATCAATATGGGCTTTCCCATTAACAAGCATAGACATAATAATATCAATTTTATCACTCAAGGAGGAGGTTTCCTCAACAGAATTTACCTTCCTACCTTGTGGAGCCATTCAGAATAATTAACCATCATATTGTCCAGAATTGTTGCAGCACCCAAAGTGATGGTCATAAAGGTACCTCCAGCAGCAGAATCCAATAGGTTCCTTGAAGAATAGTTCAATCCTGCATAAAAAGTTTGGATGATCATCCAAGCAGTTAGTCCATGAGTGGGACAATTCTTTACCAAAGATTTCATTCTTTCCCAAGCTTGAGCAACATGCTCATTATCAGATTGTTTAAACTTCATTATTTCACTTCCCATAGATATAATCTTAGCAGGAGGATAGTATTTTCCAATAAAAGCATCTTTGCACTTAGTCCAAGAATCAATACTATTCTTAGTTAAGAAATTCAACCATTCTTTAGCTTTTCCTCTCAAAGAGAAAGGAAACAATTTAAGCTTAATAATATCACCATCTATATCCCTATGCTTTTGCATCTCACAAAGTTCAACAAAGTTATTTAGATGGGAAGCAACATTTTCATTACCAATACCAGAAAATTGTTCTCTCATAACAAGATTGAGTAAAGTAGGTTTTATCTCAAAGAAAGTATCTTCAGGCACAGGTGGAGCAATAGGTGTGCTCATAAAATCATTGTTGTTGGTGCTAGTGAAGTCACACAACTTAGTGTTTTCAAGAGTAGTCATTTTTTTGGGTTTTCAAATAAGAAAGCAAACTAGTAAAACTAATTTTTTTGTGTTTTTGATAAGAAAACAAGCAAACAAAGCAAAAAGAAACTAAGCAAAACAAAAATAACAAAGTAAAGAGATTGGTTATGAGGGACTCCCCTTGTGAAGATGTCCTTGACTCCCCGGCAACGGCGCCAGAAAAATGCTTGATGGCTCTGTGTATGGCGCTAGAAAAATGCTGGGGCGTGGTGTTGATGTAGAGCTTGTTGGGAACCCCAAGAGGAAGGTATGATGAGCACAGCAGCAGGTTTCCCTCAGTTATGAAACCAAGGTTTAATCGAACTAGTAGGAGCAAGGAAACACCCCAAAGGTGTTACTAGCTGAGCTTTGGCAGGGCGCACTACCGGTGTTAGTAGCAACGTGGAGACCTGCACAACACAACCACAGAACTTTGTCCCCAACTTGCGATGAGGTTGTCAATCTCACCGTGTTTTGCTGAAAACAAAGGATTAAACGTATCGAATGGAAAGAAGTAAAAGTTTGCAGAAAGTAAACACAAAGCAGTAAACCGTTTATAGATTATATGTAAAATAAAAGGACCGGGATCCATAGTTCACTAGAGGTGGCTCTCCTTAGATAGATAACATGTTGGGTGAACAAATTACAGCGGCGCAATTGACAAACATCGAGAAATAAATACATGCATATACTAATCATCTTGACTCCTTTGGAACTTGATTGGGCATTACAACATTATACATAGACCGCCATCCAACTGCATCTATGACTAATAATCCACCTTCAGGTTATCATCCGAACCCTCTCCAGTATTAAGTTGCAAGCAACAAATTATTGCTTTACGAAGTGCGTGTAAAGTAAACAATACGATTGTTCTATGAACAAAGGATTGTTGTTTTCTCCCTAGTAGCAACAGCACATCTAATACCTTAGAGATTTCTGTCACTTCCCTAGATTACCAGAGGCATGAACCCACCATCAAGCATAAACACTAACTCTTGGAGTTGCCAGCATCTACTTGGCCAAGATAGCTACTAACAACAGAAAGCATGGAAGATCACAAATAACAAAGACATGATAGAATCAATAATCAATATGAAATAGCATCTCAATATCCATCGGATCCCGGCAAACACAACATGAAGAATTACAAATAGATGATCTTGATCATGAACGGAGCTCACAAGATCTAGACATGAAAGCACAAAGGGGGAGAACCAGCCATCTAGCTACTACATGGATCCATAGTCCAAGGATGAACTACTCACGCATCACACCGGAGGCTTGCATGGTGATGAAGAAGTCCTCCAGGGTGAATTCCCCTCTCCGGCAGGGTGCCGGGAAGAGCTTCAGATCCCTCCCGATCTAGGGATGGAGATGACGGCGGCTACAGACTCTTTCGTGGATTTTTGATCGGGTACTTAGGGTTTTCGTCCTGAAGGCAATATATAGGCGGAAGGGGAGACCGAGGGGGTGCCAGGGGCCACCACACCACCCCCTGGCGCGGGCCCAGCCTGGCCGCGCGGCCAGGTGGTCTGGTCGGCCTCTGGCCCCTCTTCGTCTCGTATTCTGGCACTTGATGACTTCCGGAAAAATAGGCACTTTGGCTTTTGTCCCGTCCAATTCCGAGAATATTCATTTTCTGACTTTCCTGGAACCAAAAACAGCAGAAAACAGGCAGCTGGTACTATGGCTCTTGTTAATAGGTTAGTCCAAGAAATCATATGAAAAGTACTCCAAAGTTGGAACAAAACACAAGAAAGTGGATAAAACTAAGTATGGAACATCAAAAATTATAGATACATTTGCAATGTATCAGCGTTTCTCTAACACACATATAAACTCCATGATCTTACAAGTTCTCCTTTTATTTCACACCGCCGGGATCCATCAGCAAAAGAATCATGATATCAACTAGGTACAAAGTACCAGTGCAATGTTGGAAGCGCTCCCCATGAAAGCATGGTTCTGCTAATTCACAACTTACAAAGCGCAAGCATATACGCAACATAGATGGGTACAATGGTTCAAGTTTATTAAATGCAAGAAAGTAAAGTGTGCCATCAAGTTTGTGAGAGCTTTAATCACTAATTTTCACATAACAAGTTTAATTTGGAAGGTAGATAAAAACAAGAATTTACTTGGAATAGCAATAGTGCTAATAGGTAGGTATGGTGGACACAAATGGCATAGGTCTGGTTTAAGGATTGGATGCACAAGAAGAATTCCCTCTCAGTATAGTTTTTTGGCTAGCAAGGCTGGGTAGCAAGTATAAGAGTTGAAGGAAACAAACAAACATACAAGTGATAAAAAACAAACATGCAATCTTCCTTGGAAGCACAAAAGATCTTAACTAGAGAATACTAAACTTATGAGCAAATCAAGAAAGAAAGATGATGAAATTATATTTCTTTAGAGTACTTTTATCTTTTCATTCAACCCTCAAAAATAGTGTTGCTACTGACCGAGCCAGGTTTGCCAAAACCAACTAAATTAACTCCATGATCCCAAAGTGATACCAATACTAACGACAAGATCAATCATATAACCATGCATTGAAAACTAAAATAAGATATGCAAGAGAGTAAATGATAGAACTTCTCATTAATATTCCATAACGGCAACTTACACCAAGGGATACATAGATATCTAACGAGAGGGGGGACACTTCCATAATGCAAACCATCCTACATGATAACTTCTCTATTCATGATATGACTCTACTAAAAAGGTAAAAATATAGAAGATAGTGATGTGATACCGCGGCACTCCCCCAAGCTTGGAACAAACCAAGGGGATGCCAAAACCTGATGAAGAATTACTCCTTCGGTAGTGGTGGTGTTCTCTCATCATCGTCTGACTTCCAGGGTAAGGGCTCCCCATCAACAAAGAACATCATGGTCTCTAGCATCCTGAAACTTGCAGCAGCACTTATGCGTTTAAACCTAACCTCGTACTCATAGTTTTGATTTTGAACGTTGTAGAGTTGTGCTTGCAGTTCGTTGGTTGTTTGGCGGAGTGAGAGGACTTCATCCTTGAGCTCAGCAGTCTCCTTTTGGTGCTCGGTGATGAGTTCGGAACAAATATTATGGATGATATCCACTTCGTGTTCCGCCATCTTCTTGTACCTAAAGACTTCTTGCTCCAGTGCTTACATCCTATCCTCTAGACTTCCTTCACCCTTAGGGCCTTGAACCTCTTTTATCCGTACCTCCCCATCTTCAAGTAACAACTCCTTGGGATGAATCTTCAACTCTCTCATGTATGGGTTGATGATATCCGCTGAGGAATCTTCCTTGGCTGATCCAGAGGAAGACATTGTGACTCCAAATCTGGGACTCTACCTGTCAGAAACAGATCGAAACGAAAACACAACGAGAACATGATATACGAACCTCGGGGGATCCGGGGGATTATATATTACGAAGTTTTACAACAAAAGGAAGGTACTGGGAGAAGACGGGTCGGAGACGGAGTCCGAGGTGGCCACACCACCTGGTGGCGCGGCCAGGGGTGGGCCCGCACCACAGGGTGGTGTGAGCCACCCTAGATCCATTTCCGTCCCTCTTTTGCTTCGTAGCTTTCCTTGTTGGCTAAAAACTGCAAAAATATAACTGGACAGATCTTTCGCGGAACTTTTCTTACCAGAACTGTTACCTATTTGAAAACAGGCTCTGCAGGTCTCTAAATTTGGTATTTAGTAGATTCTTCCGGAGTCACCACTTGAATAACATCAATATCTTCATCTTCATACACTTATTGCTTGAGTCATGAAACCTTTCACTTCCTTATTACACCATTATCTCCACTAACCTGGAAATTTCTTTCACACAAAACTTCACACAGTTCTCATTAGCAACATTAGTATAAGTGAAGTGATAAAACCTTTTGAGTCCAATTTCAAATGAAAACCATCAAAACAAGAGCTACTATAGCAACTCCTTCCGAAAACCCAAAAAGAATTCAAAAAGGAAATCGATTAAAGAAGCAAATGCAAGAGTGGCAAAATTTGTCAAAACAGACCAGCAGGTAAAGATCATTTTTTTTGAAAATCTTCTGTTGCTCAAATCAAAAAGTGCAAAACTACCGAAAGTTAAATAACCACCTAGGGCAGAAGCACAAAAAATTACAGCTCAATCTGACATACAGAGATCTCTCACGAATTTTTACGGTGAAGCACAAAAATCTATTTCGGGACAGCAACTTCCCCAAATCTTACTTCTCTCTCATTAGAGGTTGATCTTGACACAAAAACCAAACAAAAAGGATAAGGAGAGGTTATTACCGAATTAATAACTTCAAAGACTCAAAGAAAAACAAAAACAAATTGAAAACACAAATAAATTGGGTTGTCTCCCAAAAAGCTCTTTCTTTATAGCCATTAAGATGGGCATGATAATTTTGATGATGCTCACTTAGAAATATGAATTGAAGTGAAAGAGAGCATTAAGAAGCAAAAATACACACGCTTAAGTCTAACCCACTTCCTATGCAAAGGAATTTTTTAAACAAACAAGTTGTTGAAACCAGAGGCTATTAGCATAAGAAGGCAAAAGAAGTGCAACATAAAAACTTCCAGCATAAAACGGGGAAACTTGATATTATTGAGATACATAAGAACACTTTTCCCTCTCTCATAGTAACTTTCAGTATCATGCATAAACTTAACAATATAACTATCACAAGGACCATTGTAACAATGATCACTTATTCTAACAGAAAACATAGGAATACTAGTTCTTATGATACTACTTTGTGAAACAATATTAGAGGTATCCTTACAAAGGATAGTGTGTCCCTCTTCTTCATATTTAGTGACAAAATCTTTCACATTTGCTATTATAGGTTCACCATCCATTTGTTTATCAGGTTCAACAGCTTTACTTGTACTTTCATTAACCATACTATCTATCATAGAATGTTCCTTTATCTTATCTGGGAAAGGGATTTTCTCAATGTAAAGTTCAGGTAAAACATGATTAGAAGTCGAAACTTCAGTATTTCTTGCAGGAACACTCTTAGCAATATCTTTATAAGGTTCATGATACTTATTCCACTTATTTTTAGGCACTTCAATGTAGGAAGCAAAAGCCTTAAAGTAAGTTGCAATAGCTTGAGAGTCTAGACCATAAGCATTTTTAATATTTTGAAATTCATCAGTTCCCATAAAAGATTCAATGCATTCATAATCATAATTTATACCTGACTTTCTTCCTTTGTCATTTTCCCATGCTTCAGCATTATCTTGAATACGGTCCAGAAGATCCCATTTAGCTTCTTCTTCCATGCGAGTGAATGATCCAGCACAAGAAGAATCCAATAAATCCTTATCATGAAGAGAAAGCCTTGCATAAAAGTTACTAATAATAATATTGTTGGGGAGCTCATGAATGGGACATTTGAGCATTAGTAACTTCAATCTCCCCCAAGCTTGAGCTGTACTCTCTCCATCAAGAGGCCAAAAGTTGTATATTTGATTCCGATCTTTATGAATCTCACTAGGAGGATAAAACTTTGAATAAAATAGAGGTACTATTTCCTCCCATTCTAGAGCTTGACCATTCTTTAGCAGCTTATATCATTCCTCAGCTCTTACTTTTAGTGACAATGAGAATAAATTCTTCTTAACTTGATCTGTAGTAATACCTGCACACTTGAACAACACGCATAATTTGTGTATAAAGAGCAAATGATAACTGGGATGGACAGTTCCATCCCAACATAGTAGCTATCAATAACACGATCACTAATTCTTGTAGGTATTTTAAAAGTATCATTCTCAGCAGGTGGTGGTTCATCTACTACCTTAGCAATGGTAGTAGCATTATGAAACAAGAAACTCAACGAATTATCCATAATGAAAATAAAGCAACTAACAGAAGTAAACAATACTCATAGTAGAAGTTTCCTTTACCAGTTCCACTCTCCGATAGCGCTTCACTCCCCGGCAATGGCGCCAGAAAATAGTCTTGATGACCCACAAGTATAGGGGGTGTATCGCAGTATTTTCGATAAGTAAGAGTGTCGAACCCAACGAGGAGCAGAAGGTGCTCGCTAGTGGTATGGATCAGGAATTCTCTACAAATACTTAGCAAACGGATTTTTAGGGGTTTTTGATAATGCAAGTAAATAAAGTACGAGTAAATAAAAGACAATAAGAATAAATGCAGCAAGTGGCCCAATCTTTTATTCAGCAAAGGACAAGCCGGTTGTATTACTTAAGATGACTAGACGTGCTCGGGGACACATGGGAATACCGTCAAGTGCTTTCGCTTCATATAGTTGATTAATCTTCTTTAGTTTGCTAAGTGTTTTGCGGGTGAACCTGTGCCAATGTACCGACCTTCCTAGGACTAATACATACTTGTGATTATACCTCTTGCAAACATCCGTAAGTACAACAAAGTAATTAAGGTAGAAACCTAACCAGAGCTTTAAACTCTAAGACCCTGACGTCCCTTGTGGAATGGTTTCCTAACAGGGGTTCAGGTTTCTGTCACTCAGGCAACCCCTACGATTAGTAGCCAAATACACAATGCATTCCCCTAGGCCCATATAGGTGAAGTGTCATGTAGTCGACGTTCACATGACACCACTAGAAGAAGTACACCACAACTTAAATATCAAACCATCAAATCTTTCTCAACACAATTCCACTACTAACAACATGACCGAGAAAGAGTAATCAACACCGAGAAAGTTTCCCCTAAGAACTATGCAAGATTCAACCCAATTGTTACAGCGGTATGGAGATGGTGATGATGGTGCTGGTGGAGATGATGGTGGTGGTGGTGATGATGATGATCCTGATGAAGTCCAGCTTGATGATGGTGTTGATGGCGACGATCTCCCCTCTCCGGGAAGGAATTCCCCCGGCAGAATTCTGTCTGCTGGAGAGATCTTTCTCTCTCGGTGTTTTTCGCCCCGCAGAGGCGGTGGAATCTTTCTATGGTTGCTCCCCGAGTCTTAGGGTTTCGGGAGGATAATATACGCTAGAGGGGAGAGCCAGGGGTGGACCAGGGTGGCCACACCACCTGGTGGCGCGACCTAGGCTGGCCCGCGCCAGGGGGTGGTGTGGGCCCCCTGTGGCCCATCTCAGCCTCCCCTTCTGGCTTCCTTCATCTTCTGGAAAAATAGGATTTTCCATGTATTTTCCCGAATTTTCTGATCTTCGCGAATTTTGCCTCCAAATAGCACCTTTTCCATCAGAATTCTGACTGCAGCGGTCCATGCTCCAAAAGTTATCAACTATGCAAAAACAGATGAAATAACATAAGTATCATCTCTTAATATGAAATATATCAATGAATAACAGTAAATTATGATATAGAATAGTGATGCAAAATGGACGTATCATCCACCTCCGAGCGTCTCTTCTTCGAACCCGACGGCTTGGCGGAGCCTGAAGGTCCCGTCGTACCCAAGCCCTTGCCCGAGCGGAACATCCTTCCAATTTTATGCATTTCACTGCAATTTTTTTGAAGAAAACTATAGGCATCAAGTTTCTATCACATAAACAAACGATTACAGGTAGAAGTTACAAATCCTAACATGAGGAAGCAATAATTATCTCAAAATATGATGAACTCATCTAAATAACTAATGTGATGAATTCAACCATGGATTTCAGAAAATATAGTATGGATCGGATGAGAAACTTACCGATGCAAAGATTCCCCAACTCAAAATCACGAAAAACAATGAAGAATCAAAGGTTTCAGAGGCTAGCGTTTGAGGTGGAAAGAGAAAGAACAAGGAAGAAAGAGGAAGAAGAAAGGGGGTTGGCTGCAAGCTAGCCACCGTCGGCCTTTACCTGGCGACGCACGCGGTACGGGCTGGCGATACAGGCGCAACTCGCCCGTACCGGTGGTCGTCACCGTTAGATCAACATTAGGGTTCGAGATCAAACCTGGTCGACCTGGTACGGGCGTGCGGTACAGGCATACCCCGGCTGTACTAGTGGTCATTATCTTTTCAGACCGACATCGATTTTCATCGATGTGTGGTACGGGCGCGCGATACGGTCGTACCCCGACCGTACCATAGGTCGTTACCGACGATGTTCCTCCCGTAGGTTTTGTCGAGACATGGTACGAGCGCGCGGTACGGCCGTACCACGGCCGTACCGATGCTCGTTACCTATACTGAACCCACTATCTTCTCTTTGTTTTTCCCTTACTTCTCAACTTCATAAGGGTAAATTCTCTCAACAAGCTAAAAACTCGAAATAAACTTATTAAATGATAAAGATTGTAAAGTAGTATATGAAAAACAAAATAAAAAACTTAAACTAAACTTATTAAGAATGGGTTACCTCCCATTAAGCATTTAATTCTAGAGATTTAACTAATCAAACTCCATATCATCGGTGTTCATCTCAAGCGGCGCTTTTTCTTTAGCCTTTTCTGCGCTTAGGTGGTGGAACGTATTTTCCATTATGCTCTTGTCTCTTAGGAAAGTATCTAACAATTTGTTCATCATATATATTGAAGACAATTTTTCCGCTAGAACAATCTACATTATCTCCAGCTGTACTAAGAAAGGGTCTTCCGAGAATGATAGATAGTTTGTCGTCCTCAGGGACATCAAGAATAATGAAATCAGTTGATATCACATGATGATCTATTCTAAGTAAAACATCTTCGATCATTCCCACATGTTGTTTAGTTGTCTTATCCGCCATTTGTAGTGTTATTGAAGTAGGAGAACATTCTCCAATATTCAATTTCTTAAATAGGGAATAAGTCATAACACTAACACCTGCTCCTAAATCACAAAGAGCATTGAATATATTAGTTTTCCCTATTGCACAGGAGATAGTTGGTATGCCAAGATCCCCAAGCTTGGTAGAAAGTTTATCAGCAAAGCTTGTTATTACTGCTACAGTCTTGGTGACTTTCTTTTTTCTATTAAGTATATCTCACATAGAGTTTTTATAAGTAGGGACTTGAATAGCATCAGTTAAAGGAAGTTCTAAACGCAAACTGCTCAGTGCCTCAGCAAAAGAATCATAAATAGCCTTATATGGTCATAGTGAACATGGTCAGGGTAAGGAATTTTCTTTTTGGTAGGTATTACCTTTTCTTTTACCTTTGTCACTGGTTCAACACTCTTTTTATTTTTTCTTGCAGTTGATTTTTGCTTATTGGCGCGTTCTTCACGCGGGACATCAACTTGCTCTTCTTGCTCCTTTCTGAGATCAGCTTCTTCCCTTGAATCGATAGTCTCAGCGTCTAAATCATATGATTTGTGCTTATCCCCCACTTCCTCTTCTTCTTGAGTGTCGAAAGCTTTATTTTCCCTTTTCTAGGCTTCATAGTCAATATCATCCTGGGGGTCTAGGAGATCATCTTCTCCTTGACTCATCTCCTGAGTCTCTCTTGCTTTTCGAGCTTGTTATTCTTGATACCAAGGTGGCCCTTGTGGTTCCTGAGTTTCTGTACCATGCCTAGTAACAATATTAGTAGAAACAATATTGGAATTTCCTTGGTTCAAAATCAAAGTTTGTGTTTCATTTATCTGCTCACACTGGGTTTTAACCATACTTAGATATCTATCTAAATGTTTCGTGGCTTGACCCAGGTCATTAAAAACTTCTGTTAGGTCTTTTATATTATTTTCTTGTGTCATAAGGCGTTTATAATTTTTATCACAGAATTGATTTTGTTGATATTTAAACTTTTGCATTACAAGATTTAAATCATCTTCTATTACATAAGTTTGAAGAACGTTAACTTTGTTTTCTCTTACAAGTTCTTAAGTTATACCTTTTTCTTCCATGGATTTTTTGACTTCGGATATAAGATCTTGTGGTATGTGAATCATACCTTTTTATGGTACAGTATCCTCAACTGGATTATATTGTTTGTCATTAAAGGATCTTACCTCAAAAAGCTTAACACATTCTGATAGTGTCAACTAGCATATTGCTCCTCCTGTAGATAGATCAATCATATCTTTTGTTTCGTCATTAAGCCCATTATAAAAATATTGGATAACTAGACTCTCGTGAAAACCATGATTTGGGACTTTCATAATCATTGCATAATATCTATTCCATGCTTGATAAAAGGTTTCTCCAATTGTCTGCATTTTTTTTGTTATGCTTCGTTTGATCTGCATGATTTTAGTAAATGAACAATATTTATGCATGAATTCTCGGATGCAATCCTCCTAGATTTTTATAGTATGATTAAGTAGTGATTGTAACCAAGCTAAAACATTATCTTTCAAAGACCAGCAAAAGAGTTTAAGAAGTACAAACTCTATTGGCAGACTTGCTGGTTTAAGAGTGACACAAATGTTGTATACCTTTGTTAAGTGGTCACTAGGGTCTTCCTTTTCTTTCCCTGCGAAAGCAATTTCTTTCATCATATATATTAGCTCAGGTTATATTTCAAATTCCTGGCCCTCTAGTTTAGGATAAAGAATATGCATTTTCCTCAAGTGCCTAGATGGGTTCCCATACTCTCCCAAAGGTAGCTCAAGTTCGGCTCCTCGGGTGATGGTCAAATGAGCCATCAATAGAATCAAGATGTTCACATCTATAGTACGCGAATTATTAAATCTTTCAATAAATTCTAATCATCTCTTGATCGGAACATGATCAATATATGAAGGTCAATAGGTTTTTCCTAATCGAGTGGTACCTATGTCTTCAACGGAGATCATAAATGGTATCAACGGTTGCAGTTGTCAAGAAACAACACTTAGCGCTTAGCTCCCTGGCAATGGTGCTTGAAAATATCTTGATGGCCTGCAAGTGCACAGGTTCGTTAGAGAATGTTTTTGCGGAAGTATTAATTCCAGTTTTTATATCAATCCCAACGAGGAGCCTAGGAAAGTGCTTTTATGCGGCGTTTCTGTCGCACCCAAGGTGTCACAAGTCTTGAGTGAATTGACTGCAAATGTTGACAGTGCAAGTGGTTAAATAAAATATAGAGGAACTTGCTTAGTAAATAAGTAAATTGCATAAAAGTAAAGATGCAGAAAGTGTGTAAAGGTCCAGCAGATGAGAAGTTAGGCGCAGAGAGAATCAGTTCATGGTGATTGTAGAAGTGCCAAATGGAATGAGCGGAATAAGATCCATCTACCTGTTACCACGGCCATGGTCAGCGCATTAATTAAGGTCTTTCAACGAGATAAAGGCTTTAATCTTGGTAGTTCCTTGTTGTCCTCGAGTGATGCTAGCTGTTCTTTGATATCGGCTGTGTCACTCCGGGGGTCACCGAATTACTAGCATACAAGTTCCTACCTATGAGATCTTTGGATCATGTTACCTGGGCCCTTAAATTAGATAACAAGCATTAGGCAAACATAGATATTCATTCTCACTATTTAAATAAATATTGCAACAATCACAAATGGATGGAAATAAAATAGGCACATCACATCTCACCAATCCTCTACATCTCCCACGCCTATGGGGATTTACTCAGACATGAGAGGTAGACAGATCAAAGGCATAATTGTATTGCAAATAGAAATCATCTCAAAGTTATTGTAGCAAACCACAATAGTGATTTAAAGAGTCGATCAAATACAAACCAAAGGTAGATCAAAGTATCAAACCCTAATCTTATAAGTGCCAATCTCTCTGTCTCTAGGTAATGATGGAATGATGGTGGAGTGTGTGGTTTTGAGGTTGAAGATCGTCGGAGAACGAGGTGAAGTTCTTCTCCTCTTTCAGATCTGATCTCCCCCTCTAGATGGCTTGCGGCAACTATAACTTCTGTTCTGTGGTTCTTCTCGTCTCCGTCCCTTTACAAAAGTTGCTTGTATTGATATAAGGAATGTGTCGGTGGGTAGTACGGGCGGGTGGTACGGGCGCGCCCCGACTGTACCAGTGGTCGTTATGCGTACTAACGCCTCCAATGAGAGTGGCTTCAATTGGGGATTTTCTTATTCTAGTGTAATTAGCCCATAAATGCTATTAGATCTTCAATAAATGTTCATTGCATGAAAACCATCACAAGAAAACAAAGATTCGCTAATTGCAACATTAACGTTAGTGAAAAGGGCAATCCTCAGGGAAATCCGGCAATAAACAAGAGGAAAACCAATGGTAAAAAGTGATGAAATTTGGAGCTATCAGTGTACTATTGCCATGGTGGGGGCGATAGTGTTATATTATGTTTGTACGTGGATGATATTCTGATATTTGGTACAAACATGAATGTAATAAATGAAGTAAAGTATTTCCTATCAAAGAGTTTTGACATGAAAGATCTGGGAGAGGCTGATGTGATTCTGAATATCAAGATTATTAAGAATGAGAATGGGATTACTTTAACGCAATCTCATTATGTTGAGAAGGTCTTGAGCCGTTTTGGATTTATTGATGGCAAGACTTCTCCAACACCTTATGATCCCAGTTTGACATTGCGAAAGAATAGAAAGGAACCAACATACCAGTTGAAATATTCACAAATTGTTAGTTCTCTCATGTACTTAGCAAGCGCTACAAGACCCGATATCTCTTTTGTTGTGAGCAAGTTGAGTAGGTTCATGTATAACCGGGTATTGATCATTGGCATGCACTTGAAAGGGTTATGCGCTATCTATGTGGTATAATGAGCTATGGGATTCACTATTCAGGGCACCCTGCTGAAAGGATATAGTGATTCAAACTGGATCTCTGACGTTGATGAACTCTATGCCACGAGCGGGTATGTGTATACCCTTGGAGGTGGCATAGTATCATGGAGATCTCGTAGACAGACCATATTGACGAGGTCAACTATGGAAGCATAACTTAATGCTTTATACATAGCCACTATTGAGTCAGAATGGTTGCTTGAGCTCTTGATGGACTTACCTATGGTGGAAAAACTTGTGCCGGCAATCCTTTTGAATTGTGACAACCAAACTGTTATTGTCAAAGTGAACAATTCTAAGGATAACATGAAGTCATCAAGACATGTCAAGAGACGTTTGAAATATGTCATGAAATTGAGAAACTCTGAAGTAATAACTGTTACATATATTCGAATATGTAAAAACCTGGCAGATCCCTTTACAAAGAGACTATCACGAATTGTGATAGAAAATGCATCAAGGGAGATAGGGTTGAGACCCATGGATGTCACACCATAGTGGTAACCCAACCTATGTGATCGGAGATCCCATGAATTATGATCTGGGAAGAACAAGCTAGTGATTTGACCGAGGAGAGTATTTTGTAACCCTCTCCATGTGAAGATGCATAACTCTCAAAATCTATAAGGCAGGTTGACAACATGCCTTAATGTGTTTCTGTTGGCTATAACTAGCAAAGGTGCCATCCTACATGACATTCTTGAAAGAACACACCTATATGGGCTCGACTGTAAACGCCGCGGTCTATGAGACTTGGGTGGTCTATAGTAAACTCATGAAGGGACCAGGCAGTATGACGCATATGCTCCAACCCGCGGGATCGGCTACTGGCAGTCAGGCGTAGTTATGATTTTGAGTGAAATCTGTTGGTACTAAACTTGCAATTCAAGATTCGTCCATTGTTTAAGTTACTGATAGACATAGCTCAAGATTCTAGGTGAAAGTTCAACTTAACAGTCTCTGCTAAAACACTGGTATATAAACAAGTAGCGAGGATTGCAAATCTTCAAATGGACATTTGAGATCTGGTGGAGGATTGTTAGAAATAATGGGCTAATCTAAATAAGACCATGTGTGATTTGGCCCAAGTTGGTGGCAGTTCACATGTGAGTAGAGTGGGAGCTAAAGTTTAGTCCCACATGGAAAGTTGGAGGAGAGTTACACCATCTTATAAGGTGGAGTGGCTCACCACTTAGTAAAGTGAGTGAGAAGTGGAGAACTACACGCGCGTTCCTCCTCCAACGACGCCGCCCGCCTGCCTGCCCGCCCGCTTGTCTCGTCACGACGGGCGCGCCGCGGGTTGCAGGAATCTCGCCGAGCCGAGCTTTATTTTTACTGCATGGAAAAACTAGTGTGGTTTTGACAGACGTGTCAACAGTTAGTAGAATCGGGTCGCTCCTGGATTGTGAGCTATCTGTAACAGACCCGAACATGCGCGACGTGGGCCTGGTTCATGCCATGTCTTGTGCAGATTTCTTGAGCCGCTCTATATAAACGCATGTGCGGCTTCCACTACAGATACAACAGACCAACTAGCCTCTCTGCTTGCGTCGCCATCGTAGTCTACTCCATCCCGCGCGTTGGCGTGCACCGGCGGACGAGAGAGTAGGTCTCCGGAACCACTCGCCTTTGCGATCCTATACGGGAGAGGGCGAATAAGCTTTTTGGGAAGCACCCTGCACAACTGCTTAAGTTCGTCATCACAGCGCATCTTCCTGGGCGATCTCCTGGTTCACGGATGACTCGTCTTCAACGTCCTTTTCGACAGGCTGCGGCGACCTCTGCACCGACGACGACTACATCAGCAATCGACCAGTACCTATACCGTGATCAGATCTGTTGCTATATTATGGTTGTTATTATGTATGCACTGCTCCTGTTCGTGTTGATTAGTACATCTAGTATGTTAAAGGTTAACATGATCATAGCTGTTGTTGTCATGTTTTATATTTTGAAATTAATTGTGAAAATTATGCCTAATAATCTAACACCTAAGATTTGGAATTTTTGGGCTTTGGAGATTGGAACATTAGGCTTTGGAAATGTGTGGGTGATTATCACGTGGGTCGTAGTGTATAGAGGGTAGAGGGCATCCATGAAGCCAATTGTGTATCTATGCCCAACTCGTGACTTAACTGAGTATATGTCCCATGTCCGTGAAAGAAAATGTCCTTCAAACACATGTCTAACGAATTGGATATGCGTGGATACCCGAAGCCATAGATACCCAAATACGTGGCTACTATTGCCATCTAAAGCCAAAGAAAGATTCTTACTTGATGATGTCAATGCAAGACATCTGAATTAAATTAAATCCTAAATTAATCCCACATTTTTAATCCAAGCTTTTCAAATACCTGCTTGAAGTCTGAAGCTATTTCACGGTCCATAGATACCATATTGCATCATTGTGATTTTCTCCTTGGCCTAGTTGTTGTTTGTGTTTGTTGTTTGTTTGTTTGTTTGTTTGCTTTCTATCTTGCTATTGCATGAGATGGGCTCAACCTAGGGCTTGTTTGATTCACAGGATAGGAAAAACACAGGAATATAAAAATGCAGGATTAAAATATCCTGTCCTGTTGAATCCTACAAGATTTGGAGCCTACAAGATTTTTTTTGAAAGAGTGTTTGAATCGTAGGAAAGACAAAGAAATTGTAACAAGATGTTTGGGTGGATGAAATTTTTCCTCCAAAAAGTAGTGCAATGCAATCCTATGGAAAAAAATTCTAAGTTTCTAATCCTATGAATCAAATGCTGTACAAAGGAAAAAATTCTAAGGATCAAAAATCTCGAAATTTACTATGAGATTCCTTTAAATCAAACAAGTCCTTAGTAGCCTGGTGCTTTGAGCCCACTCTCTATTTTGATCCTAGATTTTTTTATGAGATAACCCTAGAATAATTTTAAAATTTAAACAGTTTCAAATTTGTATTCTTTTGCAAATTTAAACATTTTTCAAAATCTCAACTTTTTATTACTTTAAAACAGGAAAAATGAAATGAAAAAAGAAAGGATACATGTTTTTCTTTTTTGCAAGGAAAGGAATATGTTATCATTCAGAGTGCGCATTGACCAGGTATAGGACCTCCCGCAGGACGGGCCCGTCTTTCAGAAGAAAAACGGGAAACAGATCCGTTCTTTCCAGCCCAGTCCACAGCCCAAACTTCAGTCGAGTCTGACGGCTTCGACGGTCGGACCCTTCCTTCCACGCCAACCTAGCCAATGGGGCGTCCCTGCTGGCATCTTTGGTCCAACCACACCACGCCACGTCACTCCTCTGACGCGCGCTCTGCTTTCCCACGGTTGCGCCCAACTGCTATAACATTCGCCTCCGTTCTCTCCCCGCGATTTCGTGAGACCGTGACTGATCCCTCGCCGGCGAACCGAACCGGAACGCGCCATGGTATCTGCGCGGAAGGGCCGCGGCGGTGGCGGCGGCGGCGGAGTCCGAAGCCGTCCCCGTGTTGACGGCGGCGGCAGCTTGGCCTCGCGCGTGGCCGTGCTCGCCTTCTGCGTCGCCGGGATCTGCTCGTCCTACATCACCCAGGGCGTCCTCCAGGAAACGCTGTAAGCACCATGTCCCAACCCTCTCGCTCCGGTTCCCCAATGGTGTCCGCACAGAGAGAGAAACGAGGCTCATGTCACCGGGTTTTCTGGCTCAGATCGACGAAGCGATTCGGGCCGGAGGCGCGGCGTTTCGACCACCTCGCGTTCCTCAACTTCGCGCAGAACGTGGTCTGCTTCGTCTGGTCCTTCATAAGTGAGCATATCCTCTCTTCTTGCGAGCCCTTTGGCGTTGCATTTCACGCTTTTGGATGGTGATTGCGTGTGGGGAGGTTCGTGACTTTGGTTGATTCCTGCAGTGATTAAGCTATGGTCGGGTGGGAGTAGCCCGGCCGGGCGGGCGCCGCTTTCCAAGTACTGGGGCGTCAGCATCACCAACACCATCGGCCCGACCATGGGGATCGAGGCGCTCAAGTACATCAGCTACCCGGCTCAGGTTCGGATCCAGCTTCTTTTGCCGTCTCAGTTTTTTCAATGTTCCAGATACGTGAGGATGATGTATGTGCAATTAGGTGTTGATTGGGTCAATAGGTAATGAAGTAAGTGGTGCTTATGTAGTAGAATGTTCTAATCCTGGGATACATCATACATAAGGAGTTATGTCCTCACGGAATTTATGCTACAATATTGGAGGTGTTTTTTTAGTCTGATGTAGTGAGATTTTAGACTCAGCTTTTTGTGATTTTGCAGTTGGTATTGCCATACATTAGGTGCTTTGATTCATTTTGGCCAGAGTTGATGTATTCATGAGTTAAATGTAGTGATTCATGGTCCTAACTACACAGGTGGCTGAACATTGGTTATCACATTTACTCGTACAAGCTCGAATATACTGATCTCAAACCTATATACCGCAAGAGTACCATCAAACTGATTTGTCACCCGCTTATTGGAAAAGTAGTAACACGCCTGCTTCATATCTCCACCTTGTGTAGAAATTAGAATTGATGATTTAATGAGATATCACAGATGTACTCTGTATGAGAAAAAGTGGTGTTCTGTTTATGTAATGATGCCAAAACTACTAGACATCAGGATCTTTAATTATTTTCTGTTTTTGCAAACAGGTCTTGGCAAAATCTTCTAAGATGATTCCAGGTGAGTTGCATATATGTGCCTACCTTGCGGTTTATATTTACAGATTTTTTCATAGGGTACTGCATATTTGTGATTGGTAATGCCAGTTCACTGCATCATTTAATGAGTAAACAAGTACACAATGGCTCCAAGTCAAATCTGGAGGAAATTGATACATGAACTACTATTGCTATGCCTCCTACCTCGTCAGTATATGCAGAACCAGGAGTGTTATTTTGTTCATGAAACTGTCCCAAAACTGTGTAACTGCGCAATCTGTCTTAATTATTTTAAGTAACCATAAACTTTTTTATGTTTCTTAGCCTGGATAGTGCTTTATGGGTCTTTCTCACTATTGATTCATTTTGTACAGTTATGTTGATGGGGACTCTACTCTACGGTGTTAAGTATACACTTCCAGAGTACTTTTGCACCTTCCTTGTTGCTGGGGGCGTGTCGACCTTTGCATTGTTGAAGGTGAGGTGTTATTCAACTTCATGTATTGATCAACAACCAGCTGTGAGCTTTGCATGCATTTGATGATTTCCATGTACCTTGGACCATAAAGTCTTTGGCTGATTGTTTCATTATATACTACTAATCCAAGAAAAATTAGGAATATGTCATGTTCAGTACAGCTCTTTATTCTGATGAAATACTCTGCTCAGCTAGATTTTATGCATACCTCGGATAGAAAGAGGCGTCAAAAGCTAATACTTTATGTCACTTCTGAAGTTTTTGTTTGTTTTTACTGAACCAGACAAGCTCGAAGACTATCAAGAAGCTTGCTAACCCTAATGCTCCTCTTGGCTACGCACTGTGCTTTCTCAATTTAGCTTTTGATGGTTACACTAATTCGACCCAAGATTTAATAAAGTCCAGGTAAACATATCTATCAATTCCATATCAAAGCAAAACTCCATATTACAGCAAAACTGTTACTGCCTTCTCTAAATTGAAAGTAATGTTATGTTATTGCAGGTACCCCAAGACTAACCCTTGGGATATAATGCTTGGCATGAACCTCTGGGGAACCATATACAATTCTGTAATTATGTTTGTGGCGCCATTACTGCTCAGCAATTGGCCATACGCAAACGGTTTTGAGGCGGTGAAATTTTGCCAGGAGAACCCAGAGGTGGCTTGGGACATTCTCATGTTCTGCCTATGTGGTGCCGTGGGGCAGAATTTCATCTTCTTAACCATCAGCCGATTCGGCTCTCTTACTAACACTACCATCACTACGACACGTAAGTTCATGAGCATCGTCATCTCATCAGTTATCAGTGGCAACCCACTATCCTTGGAACAATGGGGAAGTGTCGTGATGGTCTTCTCTGGCCTCTCTCTCCAAATATATCTCAAATGGAAGAGAAAGAAGAGCAGAGAACACAAGGAATGAACTCAAATATTTTAAGGTTATTTTGATTTGTAGCTTTGATTGCACACATTTGTTGTCAAGATATTTGGGATATCATTTATCCAGCCTGTTGAAATTATAGGAAATAGGTTTACATTAACAAAACATCTGCAACATGTATGGTAATTGCTATAGTGTTAGCTATTTAAAAACGGCTGTGTGGTCTCAATTTTACTGGGAAAGATTAAGTGAAAAGTGTTGCTTCAAGAGGAAGAGTTGCATGGTGCCCAATACTGCAGAACATGGAGTCAAACTTTCTTGATCTTTTATTTTTGCTACTCCCTCCGATCCATATTAATCGACTTAACTTTGTCTAGATTCGTATGTATCTAGTTAGACTAGATGCATTTGTATCTATACAAAGTTGAGTCCATTAATATAGACCGGAGGGAGTATGTGAAGTTATGCCATTATATTTGCATGAAGAAGTTCTCCAATAGACCAATACAGTTCTTATAATTGTTTGCGATTGTTCTCCATGTATGTAAAACAATGGTCGAACATCATGTGTGGTCATCCACTAGAGTTTTTTTAGCAGAAGAAGGTAAGTCGATAGCGCATTATTCAAAGAGGAATTTAGCTCACAGCTTCTTTATCGGGTTGATTCAGCGAACGCAAAATGAAGCGGTTTACATCCAAACAAAAACAACAATTAAACAAACTTTGCTTAAGCATCTAGTCATTTTAGAGTCGCACAACTCCCATCAGGCAAACAAAGTGATTCCAGATGGCATAATCGTTTACAACTAAAGATGTGTATGGAATCCAAAACTTTAACAACTCGATTAAATTTGATACACCCAAAGTTACACTTAGAATAAAGGAGAGGGTCATCAACTCATATCATTATCAGATTCACTCCCTCCCACTATTGGATGGGATTCATCAGAATCACACTGTCCTCCTAATAGTAGGGAAATGTCTAAAGTTACACATTAGAATAAAGGAGAGGCTCATCAACTCATATCATCATCAGATTCACTCCCTCCCACTATCCGATGAGATTCATCAGAATCACTGTCCTCATAATAGTAGGGAAATGTTGTATGTTCATTGCCGTAGTCAAATATATCTACTGATGGGTGTCTTAATTCATGCATTCCTTGGTTCTGACATGCATAACATTGTCCTGGCAAAATAAGTTACAACATTAGAATATTTTTAGAACAGTAGAGCTCATGACTCACGGGGTAAAATTTCTCATACCATTTTCCTCTGGGTCCAAAGGATAGCATATATAATGTGTCATCTCAAGTATTGTATTCACCTCAACGAAGTACATCGTCGATATCCAATCAGCTGAGCCACACTTCTTTATCTTGATAGTGAAGTTGAGGTGGTGACATATCTTGAAATAATGCTCCACATTAAAACACTGATGGAGAAGCTCTTCAAATTCATATTCAATGTCCTAATATGAAAAATAAAGTGTTAGTAATATTTTTCTACATTCCAAACAATTGAAGATTCAAACCAGACATAGAGAACCTTAAGATCATCTTCGCTCTCAATATATCTTTGGAAAGCCACCATCGCCTCCTTGCTCATCCATTTCTTTGCATTTCGAGCCATTTCTTCTTTAGAAACATAAGTGTATTGTCCTCGTGCTTGGAGTGATTAAACTTGGCTTTCCTCATATTCTTTTTCAGCTTGTCTTTCTGCGAATGATATATCACCTTGATTCTTGGACGGCCAATATTTTCGTGCTATCTCACTAGATAAGAAGCACCAAATTATACCTAAGGAATACGATTGCATATCCCCAATGTGTCGATAGCTATTGTGCTGACCTAAAGAAATGTAATATGTGCTTACCTTGGTTTCTTTTTCCCAAGTGTTGATGGCTCCACAGCTGTAGAATCAAGCATGCCACTATCCACTGTGTGAGCATGCATCACAACCCTAGATCAATCAATTTACGTCCATGCTTTATTCAACTTCTAGTGCGATTAAATTGGAGACTTAGAAGTCTTATGCAAACAGGAAAATCAATTCAATATTAACAATGACGATATATTGTTTAGAGCATACCACACAATTCTAGATCACACAAGGTTAAAGTCAGCTAGAACCTATTCCAACCTTTATGCAAAAATAATGACTAATGGTTAGATCGGCTGCGTCAAAAAAGTTTTGTATACAGAATTTATATCGCATATGAAAGTAATAATATTGATTCATCAAAAGAGGGAATGTTAAAGGTCCCAGGGGCCATCTTGAACCGAACAATTGATTAGGTATCATCCTTAAAACAAACTTTATCCCGTGAACACAATAAGCACCCACCATTTAGGTCACAGCGAGTACCTTCAACCATATGGGTCATAACAAGTACATATCATTTCAGCACACGAAGTATTTAGATTATAAAGGAAGGATAACTTAATGTTGGACATACCTATCGGCCGATTCAAGTGTCTGAGGTTTGTCGTTCAGCGTGAGGGCCTCAAATTTAGAAAGATCCGTACTTGTACCGGCAAGCTCATTGTCGCTCACCTCGCTACCATGCTCCTCGGCCCTAATCAAAACAAGCATGAGAGAATGGGTCAGTGACCGATGTTGACGATGGTAGTGGCAATACAACTAGGATTTGTCAGCATTAGGCAGTGCAATGAATGGGGAATGCACTACGGTCATCTAATGGATATAGCTGGACGGCGTAATGATTAGGGGCGGCGCTAGGGGTATTCCTAGGTATGCAAGTGAATACCAAAGATTTTGGCAAAATAGTTAAAATATTGGCAATACAACAATGATTTTAGAAAAATAATGATGATTTTAGCAAAATGAATACCAAGTTAGCAAAATGAATACCGAGAGGAAAATTCCTGGCGCCGCCACTGGTAATGATGATCAAAATAATACTCCTACTAAGTGGAAAAAGGAACACTTACATTGTCCGTACCGAGAATGCAGAACACTGTGCTGCACACGAGGTGCAGAATCCCGTTGACCTAGTACAAAGGATGGAGGATCCATTGTTCAGTGCAAACGGGGCATTGGCAACTTGTAGTTATTATCAGAATGCAGTTTAGGTAATTTAGTTCGAGATGCAACATATTCGAGCCTTTTTTTTTTGGGGCGTCTAAGTTGGTGTTCGCAGCATCCTAATAACTTATAACGCACCAATGGTTGATAAACTAGAACAATATGTACTGTGGTATCAACATTGTCAACAGTTTTTAAAGAGATTCATTGTCTGCGATTAACAGAGGGGGGAAAGGACATCCAAGGAGCCGTAGTGATCATCAGTATATAGTTAAACTTGGGGCTTGGGCGTGCCGTCTTACGGACACGGTTGATTTAGCTTACTAGTACGCGAACTAAGAAAAAACTGTTGTTGAGTTCGCAGTTCTCGTCGAAGTTGGTTATCCTGCGCCTAAAGAAAGGTTGCCTTTTTCAACCAAGGGCAGAAGGCAAGACAGAAAGGAGTGAGGAGGAGAAGGGGGGCAAACCTCACGAGAAGAAGACGCTGGACAACCGGGGACGACGGTGATCCGCTTCCTCTTCGTACCGGTCTTGTTCGAGATCGAGACGGCGGATTCGCGGACTCACGCTCCGAACTTTCCTATCCTGGCCTTACCCCTGCCTTTTTTTCTTTTTTGTAATGGTGAGTTGGTGACTGAACCCAGCCGAGGAGGCAACACAGTCCGACTCGAGTTGCACAGCTATTGATCGACACAGATACGGGGTAGCCGACGGGGGCAGGAACAGGAACGTGCCACTTGCCAGGCTGGGAGCTCTCACGCGCGGAAATATTTTGTTTCTGATTTTTTTTTTGTTAGGAGTACCCTTTTCTGTCTGAATGCTGTTTCTCCAGCTGGTATTTTCGTGTGCTCCCTCTGTTTAAAATATAAAATGTTTTAGCTTTATGAAAAAAGTGTATCTACTATCTAGAC
This sequence comes from Avena sativa, assembly GCA_916181665.1. Lineage (NCBI taxonomy): Eukaryota > Viridiplantae > Streptophyta > Magnoliopsida > Poales > Poaceae > Avena > Avena sativa. The sequence goes on along the minus strand of OV702289.1, from coordinate 129,711,590 downwards.
CAATTTTAGTGTGTACCTTTATTCTGTGTCGCATGGCGTGTCTAGAACGATGTATTTGGTTGCGATTTATTCTGTGTTGATGACTGCGGTTATTTGGATTAGCTATGCTGAGCGGGTCATAATGAGATAGCGGGTCTTGGCCTTGATATATTAGACCATCAATATTTGCAAAAGTTAGTAGCGGTTTATACAATTATAATCATAACATATAAAGTGATTATATTATAGTGAATGGAGTAATACTAAACAGGTGGAACCTTATGCACCAACATACCACCTTGATCGTTCATGAACGAGAGGAGACAATTTATCCCCTACAACCGCATACCCTCCAGTCTAAAATAGTTCAGAAGTGTAAGGATGAAGAACATTATACATCATAAGAAGGAAGGCACTATGTGTCTGTTAGACATATATTGTCACAACAAAGGCAGGGTTCATGCAGACTATGTTGGGAGCGGGAATACAAATTATTTCGATGAAAATTGTGGTGCACCTTGATATAGAATATCACATAAGAGAGATATTGTCCAGTTCCATTTGCATCATAAACATACAGAGGCAAACAATAGAATCGGTCAATGTCATACATGCGTGGCTCTATTTGGCATCACATGTACTTCCACCAAGATATAGATAGGAATGCAAACTCAAAGTACAAATCTTAAAATACAAACTCAACTACTTCTGCACTTGTTTTTTCCAGTTTTGCCAGAATAAAGAAAATTAAAAGTTCGATTACAGAGGTGCCGTAGACATGCAAAACCTAGCAAACCTTATTTTCAGAATTGAGGTTCAACTCAGCCTAACTCCCTAATATTTCTAGAAATTCTTCCGTTGCTCTAGGAGTTCATATGACCAACCTTCCATAATTATTTAGCATTCGGCTCATGTACAAAAACAACATATGAATCATGGTTTGCAACAATATTCTAAACCAACGCTTGTTTAAGTGCACGCCATTCTGAATACTTGCACTTAGAAGAGAGAAGCAAATGAAAACAAATTAGTTAGTTATTGATATGCAAAGAACATCCACAGCTTAAGATTTCTATGTCTAAGAACAATATAAAGATGGGGATAGAGCGCCTGATCACCTCAGGCGAAGCGGCTGATGGGTATCTTTAGACGACAGTTAGTGGTGGAGCTCATCACCCTCATCGTGCGAGAGAAGGGAAGGTGGTGATGCAGCTCATCGCTGGAGTTGAGGAGGAGAACCTACAACAGAGCAAAGTGTAATCAGATTGTAATGAGGATCAAACTGCTCAATTGATCTCGCTCATTTCTTTTGCCTGCAATTGATAAAAAATTCTCAATGCCATGCTTTACCAGCTAGAGAAAAATGTAAAACAATACAAAAGCATTTATCTGGTCCATAAAAGCATAGGTTCAACACATATTCATACACACCACCATACCACAAAAAATTAGAAGTTAATGCACACCATGATTCCGCAACAAATTAGACAAAATTCAATTATGGAACAAATACCTTGTGATATCCTTGTCTTGGAAAATGCGAGTCAACATGAAATGGTGGGAAGGCATATCAATCCATCTGCACAAAGAGACAATTCGTGAATGTGTCATTAGTAAAGAAAGCTAAAACCTATATCCATATGAACCTAAGTATACTTCTTTACAAATCTGTAGGAGTTGATCGACTAAGAAGAGTTACAAAAAGAAGTAGGGGAAGGCGTTGATGGCCCAAAATATATCGAGCTCATTGGGGAACCCCAAGAGGAAGGTATGATGAGCACAGCAGCAAGTTTTTCCTCAGTTATAAAATCAAGGTTATCGAACCAGTAGGAGCAAGAAAACACCTCCAAGGTGTTGTTTCTAACTTGGAATCCTGCATAACACAATCACAGAACTTTGCCCCCAACTTACAGTGAGGTTGTCAATCTCACCGGTTTTGCTGAAAACAAAAGATTAAACGTATTGTGTGGAAGATAGTAATAGCTTGCAGAAAGTAAACAAAAAATAGTAAATAGATTGTAGATTGATGGTAAAGAAAGGACCGGGGTCCATAGTTCACTAGTGGTGATTCTCCTTAAGATAGATGACATGTTGGATGAACAAATTACAGCGGGGGAATTGACAAACATCGAGAAAGCATACATACATATACTAATCATCTTGACTCCTATGAGATTTGATTGGGCATTACAACATTATACATAGACCGTAATCCAACTGCATCTATGACTAATAATCCACCTTTAGGTTATCATCCGAACCCCCTCCAGTATTAAGTTGCAAGCAATAGATAATTGCATTAAGCATTGCGTATAAAGTAAATAATATGATTATTCTATGAACAAAGGATTGTTGTTTTCTCCCTAGTAGCAACAACACATCTAGTACCTTAGAGATTTCTGTCACTTCTCCAGATTACTAGAGGCATGAACCCACTATCGAGCATAAATACTCCCTCTTGGAGTTGCTAGCATCTACTCGGCCAAGATAGCTACTAACAACAGAGAGCATGCAATATCACAAATAACAAAGACATGATAGAATCAATAATCAATCTGAAATAGCATCTCAATATCCATCGGATCCCCGCAAACACAACATGTATGATTACAAATAAATGATCTTGATCATAAACGGAGCTCACAAGATCTAAACATGGTAGCACAAATGAGAAGAACCAACCATCTAGCTACTACATGGACCCCTAGTCCAGGGATGAACTAGTCATGCATCACACTGGAGGCTTGCATGGTGATGAAGAAGGCCTCTAGGGTAAATTCTCCCCTCCGGCAGGGTGCCGGAAAGAGCTTCAGGTCCCTCCCGATCTAGGGATGGAGATGACGGCGGCTACAGACTCTTTTGTGGAATTTTGATCGGGTACTTAGGGTTTCTGTATCAGAGACATCTTATAGGAGAAAGGGAAGGCCAAGGGGGTGCCCTAGGCGGCCACACCACCCCCTGGAGCGGGCCAAGCCTGGCCGCGCGGCCAGGTGGTGTGGTCGGCCTCTTGCCCCTCTTCGTCTCGTCTTCTGGCTCCGTGCCCCCCTCGGTGAAATATTGACTTTGGCTTTTGTCCCGTCCAATTCCGAGAATATTCATTTTCTGACTTTCCTGAAACCAAAAATAACAGAAAATAGGCAGCTAACACTGTGGCATCTTGTTAATAGGTTAGTCCAAGAAAGTGTATAAAAGTACTCCAAAGTATGGACAAAACATAAGAAAGTAGATATAAAACAAGCATGGAACATCAAAAATTATAGATACGTTAGCAACGTATCAGGCGTCAAATCGGCTAACCTGATGAGATTGCTCATTGATCCCCTCAAGATCGAAGTATGGCATGCCCTTTCCAACCAAACGCAACCACTGCAGCTCCTCCTGCCTACCTGCTCAGGGACATGTCTCCTTCATACTCAATAAGGAATTGAATGGTATAAAGAGAGAGAGATAGCGCAACATAACGCGACAGCATACATCCTCACCTCATAGAACACGATGCCCTGAAGATCGAATGCTAGGGAGACCGGGCACCAGGCGCACTTGCGTTCCTCTTCCAGCCGGCACATGGGGGAGAGAAATTTTGGAGCTCGCCTGCGGGTGATGGAGGTGGGGATCCAGTGCAGGCTCTATGGGCCGTGACATCCGTAGTTCCATGGGAAAGAGGACGGAGCAGATGGGAACTGTGGATCGATCGGGTTCCTAGAGCTTCCTGGTAGATCTCATACTATTGTTAGCATCCATCCCTAACTATGATTTCCTTTCCATCGAATTGGCTTCACCATTTCTTGATCAAAGAGCAAAATGGCTCCCGCTTCTTCTGAAAGAAAACATGGGTGTTGAGAGAGAGGACAATAAATAGAGACAATACACACACCTTGCGTGGAGCAGTAACACACACTGCCCGCCAGTTGCCCGGCATGCCCGACAAGTGGTCTCAAATCAGCTGCAGACTGGAGGGGGTAGCCCGTTAGAGAAGGGGAGGTGAGGAGAACGCGCCATGGGAAAGAAAATGGCGCATTGGAAGAACCGAAGGCACCTCTTGCAAGCTCCGGGCGACGCCTTGCTATGGGAGTGAGCGACCAAGAAGCGGAGACCGGCGAGGACAAGTACCTAGCGGTGGAGCTTGACTGTGGGGGAAGAGCTGCTCGGAAAGAGGGTCCGATGGGGGAAGAGGGGCACCGGGGCAGAGTCCCGACCGTTGGTGGGATGCCGGAGGCAAGGAGGAGCAGACACAGAGGCGCCATCTCAACCCCGTATAGCTGTTGCTTCACCCATGCTAGGGTTTCACGTAAGGGGTCGCGCTGGGTCCGGAGGGGAGGAGATGATGGGAGAAGAGGTTATTGTGAGTGGAGGGGTGGAGGGAGAGGAGGTGAGAGAGCACGTTGCTAGGGGAGACGAAGGATGGGCTGGGATGGGTGGGAGCTCAGGACTCGGAAGCTCGGGTGGAGAGGAACGAGATCGAGATGGAGGTGGGGGTGGGACGGGGATGGGAGGGACCAACTCGTAAGACTTGGTTAACACCTAAAATTGCACGGTTGAGATGACTTAAAGTGAAGATTAGATAGCCACAAATACACGCGCGAACAGATGGCCTCAGATAGCTCGCTCTTGCTCACGCTTAATCTATAGTATGATGAGCTCATTTGGAGTTGCGAGCTTCAGCTGACACGGAATAAAGAGCGTCGAAACATAGCATCAGATTAACTGAAGATCCATCCATCGTGAGACACATGCGACAAGGTCATCAACTCATATCATCATACGATTCGCTGCCCCTTGGCGTTGTTGGATGAAGTTAATCATCGGAGTCAATATCCAATTATCGGATGATATTCTTCATAGGGAAATACACTCACGAGGTGGACATTTCCCATACCATTTTCATCTAGATCCAAAGGGTAGCAGGCATAGTATTTTGTCCCACGTATCGCTCCTCTGACCTCAGCGCAGATGTCCTCAACTAAGCCACGCTTCTTTATCTTGACAGTAAAGTTGGAGTGATAAAATGCCTCAAAATAACGCTCCAGATAAAAACATTGGTGGAGAAGCTCATCAAATACATATTCAAGTTCCTAAGATGAAAAAGTGTCACGTAATAGTTTTCTACTCGCTCCGTTCCAAAATGTTTTAGTTTTGTGAAGCGAATGTATCTAGAACCATTTTGGTGTGTAGGTTCGAAGTGAATCTACACATAAAAAGCATCTAGATACATTTGTTTCACAAAAGGTAAAACATCTTATATTTTGGAACGCATGGAGTACAACCCAAGCAATTAGAGATTTAGAGCGGAACCTTAAAGATTCTCAATTCAAGCAAGCTACAATGGACCAATTTCTCAATTCAGTCGTATTAATAAACCAAACACCCATTCCATTTACTATCTATTCCAACACATTAGATATAGGATAAAGTTCATGTAATGCACCTTGCTTTATTCACTATGATAACACCCTTGATTATATTGTTCTATCGGTATGATACATCTGTCACATTAGCAAGCACCGGTGTGACATTACCACCACTAGTACATAATAGCACATGCCATATCCCAGTCATAGATGATGCAGCTAGATCTAGGGTTGAATTCCAACTTTCCATTGTTGGGGTGCTACTCACTACTTTTCAAACACATGTAGGTTATATTATCATTATCAAATCAACTAGCAGTTCAACTTGAGCAAACAGATCAATAGGATGAACATATTAGAGCTAAAGTTAACTCATATCGTCATCAGATTCACTCCCTCCCACTATTGTATGAGATTCATCAGAGTCGCTTTCCTCACAATAGTAGGGAAATGTTGCATCTTCCTTACCACAGGAAAATATCTCCACTGATGGGTGCCTTAACTCGTGCATTCCTTGGTTCTGACATGCATAACATTGTCCTAACAAAATAAGTCACATGATTAGAATCTTTTTTAGAACACTGGAAGTCAAGACTCACGAGGTGGAAATTTGCCATACCATTTTCATCTGGGTCCAAAGGATAACAGACATAATGTTTTGTCTGAAGTATGGATATCACCTCAGCGAAATACATCGTCGATGTCCAATTAGCTGAGCCATGCTTCTTTATCTTGACAGTGAAGTTCAGGTGGTGAAATTTCTTGAAATAATGCTCCACATTAAAACATTTATGGACAAGTTCATCAAATTCATATTCAAGTTCCTATGATGAAAGAAGTGTTAGTATAGTTTTGCACCGTCCAAACAACTAATGATTCAGAACAGACACGGAGAACCTTAAGATCGTCTTCATTCTCCATGTATCTTATAAAAGCCACCATCGCCTCCTTGCTCATCCATTTCTTCGCACTTTGAGCAATTTCTTCCTTAGAAGCATAAGTATATTGTCCCCGTGCTTGGAGTGATGGAGCTCGGCTTTCTGCATATTGTTTTTTAGCTTGCCTTCTTGCAAATGATATATCACCTTGATTCTTGGGTGGCCAATATTTTCGTGGTATTTCACTGGAAAAGAAGCACCAAATTATGACCTAAGGAATACGATTGCATAGCCCTAGTATATGAAGCTATTGTGTTGACCTAAATAAGTGTAATAACACTACAGTTTTCTGAAAATCAGCATACATCATAAATACGTGTTTGGGGAGTGCTTACCTTGGTTTCTTCTTCTCAGGCACTGATGGCTCTACTATTGTAGAATCAAGCATGCCACTATCCACTGTGTCGACATACATCACAACCCTAGATCAAACAATTTACATCCATGCTTTAGTCAAAGTTCTAGTGTGACTAAGTGGGAAACATGGAAGTCTTATGAAAACTCAATCCTAACAATGTTAATGAAGCGTGTTTAAAGCATGCCACACAGCCTACTATGAACTGCCAAAGAATATAAAATTAATTAAGTCTCATCAAAAGAGGAAAGGCTAAATGTTCTGCAGGTCCTTTTGAACAAAACAATTGATTGAGTATCATCCTTAAAACAAAGTTAACCCCACAAACACAATAAGCATCCACCGCGTAGGTCATAATAAATAGGGTTTGTCTACGTCTCAGTTGATTGAGATTTTCTTAAGTCTCAATTACCTGAGAAAAGTGTAACCGTAGTTTAAAAAAATGTGCAACTCGTTCCAGTTATACTTTTCTACCAGTACGTGAGAGGAAGACAGTGCAATGAATGTGTAATGCACGGTGGCCTTCTAATTGATATAGCTACACAACATGATGATCAAAATAATAAGTGAAAATAAATACGGTAAGGACACTTACATTCGTCCCTTTTATAATCAGAATAATACTCTGCCCAGCCCAACACGAGATGCAGATCTACCTGACCTACAAAGGTGGGAGGATCCATTGTTCAGTACAATTACAAACGTGGTAAAAGTACAAACGTGGCATTGCCAACTTGTACTGTACTTATCGGAATGCATCAGCCTTTTAATCATGTAGAGTAAGCTTTTTTTGGGTCTAAAATAAATTGGTGTGTGTACATAACTGTAGGCACTGATGTGTCTGAATAAACTAGACATTAAAAAAAAGTATAGATACACCTTTTCATCAAAAAGCTAAAACATCTTATATTTTAAAACAGAGGGAATACTTTGTACAGCTGATTGCAGAGGAAGTATATGGTTGTTGAAACAGATGGAGTACTAACCAACCGCGTACGTCGTAGAGGGAAGGGCCGAAGAAGTAGGAGGAGAAGGGGGGCAATTCTCACGCGAAGAAGATGCTGGAGATCCGGTGCCGGCGGCCAGGGACGACGTCGGAGGTAGGCAGGGTCGATGTGGCGGTGATCCGCTACTCCTCGTACCGGCCGGTCTTGTTCGAGACGGCGGAGTCGCGCGATCAGGTACGGTACGGTACGTGTAGAGCGCGAGGTCAGACGCGACAAGTTTTCCTGTCCTGGCCCGTAAGGCCTTGTTCGGTTTCACGAGATTTTAACGGGATTGGCATGGTTCGAAGGGGATTAAATCCCATGTAAGTCAAAATACACCCCAATTCTTTTCAAACCACTCCAATCCACTAGGCAGGTGGATTAACCGAACAAGGCCTAAAGGACCTCACCCCTTGTTTTTGTACACCAAGCCGAGGCAAAACACAATCCGACTAGATTTGCTGGCTCTTGACCGACACAGATACACAGGGGTAGCCGATCGACGCGGGCGGGACCGAGCTCTGGCAGTCTGGCACCGACTCGTGTCGGGCTCGGAGCTCTCACGCGCACAAAGTTTTTTATTGTTTTTTTAGGTTTCTATTTTCATCCGCTGTTTCTCCTGGTATTTTTGTCTATTTTCTTCAACCCCACCTGGAGAGACCAGAGGAAATAGAGTGTGCAAACAATACTTCCTCCGATCCAAATTAATTAACTTGGATTGTCTAAATTCGGATGTATCTAGACAGGTTTCAATACTAGATACATCTGAATTTAGATAAATCTAAGTCAATTAATTTGGATCGGAGGGAGTACTTATTTTCTCCCGCGAAAACAAAAAAAAACCCTATATTTTAGGCAAAACCTACACGCCGTAACAATCTCTATGGAAGTACACGGCTTGGTTCGTCGTGATCTATCTCACCCGTTTTGTTTTTCCCGTTTATTTTCGTGCGTACTGACACCGCAGATCCTTTTTTTCCCGCTGTTTTCCTTTTTTTATTTTTGCAAATCATACTTCTATTTCAAAGATATCAAGCATTACAGTCTCGACCACAAGTGTTTAACATGAATGACTTCATTTCGTACATGCCAAGATTACCATAAGATCATCAATATTTTGCACCCGGCATCACTCGGGGACATTAGAAAGAAGATTCAGGAGCAGCCTGTATGAACTATTGAATTATAAGTGGAGGTAAATGCCACTTCTGTCCCATATAGTTCCACAGCCTTCAGACCACAAACAGGACACGCCTCTGATAATTCAAGAGTGTACGGATGTATTTATTTCTCCATGTAGGAAGAGAATCAGTAGCTAAATGTCACACAAAGTGTTGAACCTTGGGTGGCACATCCAATTTCCAGACTAGATCCCATACTTTTCGCATACCATTCTCCAAATCTCATTCATTGCAAGCATATAAGCAGAACAAACCGTGAATAAACCGTGTATAACAGGATCCCATGCAAGCTGGTCAGCGCCCAACCTTGCCAATGGTAATATTTTCAGAATCTCCAATACATCTGCATGGTTAAAATATTGATGCAGCAAATTGGTTCTCTATAAACCAAATTTATCGATAAGCTCGGAAGCAAAACGTAGTCTGCACCTTCTCTTTGCCGAAATAGGCCTATAAGATGTTGGACGTGGAATCCACGGATCCCTCCATATTCCGATACTTTGTCCATTCCCAACACACCATATTAGGCCTTTCTTCAACAGTTCGAGTCTATAAGAAATGCCGGATGTAGATGATGCATTTCCTGTGAAAAGTAGGATAGTACTTCATTTTCAACACACAAGCACACAGCATATCGGCTTAACAATAAGTTTCCATGCCTGTCGAGCTAAGAGAGATTGATTAAAAGCACGAAAAATACAAAAGCCGAGCCTACCTTGATGCTTAGTGTTGGGTTCGCAGTATAGAAAACAAAAAATTTCCTACGATGCGAACTACTAAGCGCCAAGATCTATCTACTAGATACAAGCTATGGGTGGATATACATCCATAGAGAACATACCTTTGTAGACCGACAAAGTGTAACGAGGTTGAACTCGTGGATGATGTAGTCGAACGCTTGCCGATCTCATGATCGAGGAGAAGTCTAGCGCCGCAACTCAGCAGCGCATCCGTGATCGCACACACATTCAGGCCACCGAACAACCTCCACCTCCTCGCTCCAAAGATGCAGCGGAAGCAGCAACTCCTTCCAGACGAAATACCAACAGGAATATGTATCTCACTAATCCGTGACCATGGGGGAATAATTTTAGAGGGGGAGAGAGATCATTCACAAGGAGGTGTGCTTTGAGAGAGAGGAGAGGGGGCCTTTTATAGGGGAGAGGGGAGAAGCCCCTCCCATGGCCGGCGGCCAAGAGGACGTGCTCCCACCTCTTCCACATTCATGTGGTGAAACTCCACTCACATCAATTTTGCCTCCACTCAAATTCCCACCACATGCATTAAACTTCCACCAAATTTAATGCAACTCTCATTTAATAAAACTCTTTTATTTATTTTATTCAAAATTTTGTTAATTACTTTAATTAACAAATATTCATATAAAACCCCTGCAACATTTCAATATCACATGCAGAACCAATTTCAGTAATTTCACCCGGAACAATTCCGGTGTCCATTGAAATAATTCCAACGCTTTGCAATTCTTTCGTCTAGAACATATTTGCTCTAAATGGTGTTGGTATCCTTTAAGTGTGTCACCCTATGGTCCGCAAATAATGCAGATATGATCGAGACACCTCTCAGATCAATAATCAGAAACGGGACCTGGAGATCCATACTGACTCCCACATATTCAACGATGACTTCTGTGATCGTGAGAATCTTTAACGCTAGTACCTAAGTCCCTTTGTCTCACGATATATTACATGTCCGAGATTTGATATAACATTCTAGCGATCACATCACTTTCTTGCAAGCTATCTTAATATGATATCACCGAGAGGGCCCAGAGTATATCTATCCGTCATCGGGATGGAAAAATCCCACTCTTGATCCATGAGCCTCTACATAACACCTTCGTAGCACTGAACCCACCTTTATAGTCACCCTTTCACGGTGTGACGTTTGATGTTATCAAGATACTCTTCCAGTGTTAGTGATTGACATGATCTCATGGTCTAAGGACTAGGATTACTTCGTGTAATGTTGTAGCAATATAAACACAATGACTTTGATCGTAATGCTATACTTCGGATGAATGTTCATCATATCATTCCACTAATGTTGTGACCTTGTTATTAACAACATCCAATGTCCATGATCAGGAAACCTTGATCATCTTGTTAATCAACAAGCTAGATTATAGAGAGGCATAACTAGGAACTTTCTATTTGTTTATTAAACACACATGTATTAAGGTTTCCGTATTAATACAATTATAGTATGCAAAATAAAAATCTATCATATACTTGGAATACATATAATAACAACTTTATTATTGCCTCTTAGGGCATATTCCCTTCAGTCTCCCACTTGCACTAGAGACAATAATCTAGTTACATAGTGATAAATCTAACACCCATGGAGTTCTGGTGTTCATCATGTTTTGCCCTAGGGAGAACTTTAGTCAACGGATCTGCTATATTTAGATCTGTATGTACTTTACAAATCTTTATATCTCCATCCTTGACATGTTCGCGGATGGAGTGAAACCGACGCTTAATATGCTTGGAATTCTTGTGAGACCTTGGTTGCTTGGCGTTGGATATGGCTCCATTGTTGTCACAATAGATCACCATTGGGTCCAACGCACTAGGAACCACACCTAGTTCGGTTATGAACTCCTTCATCCAAACCTCTTCCTGCACTGCTTTTGAAGCAGCAATATATTCCGCCTCCATTGTCGATCTTGTCACCACAGGTTGTTTGGAGCTCCTCCAACTAACTGTTGCTCTGTTCATGAGAAATAAATATCCGGATTGAGATTTAGAGTCATCCGGATTGGTGTCAAATCTAGCGTCGACATAACAATTAGCGACCAACTCTTCTTCACCTCCATATACAAGAAACATTTCCTTAGTTCTTCTTAAGTACTTAAGGATATTCTTGACTGCTATCCAGTGTTCCGAACCTGGATCAGATTGGCACCTACTAGTCAAACTAATAGCATGTGCCACATACGGTCTTGTACATAGCATGGCGTACATTATAGAGTCTATGGCTGAAGCATAGGAGATCTTATCCATTATCTCTCTTTCTTCCACCGTAGCCGGACTTTGAGTCTTACTCAATGTCTTGCCTAGCAATATAGGTAAGGACCCCTTCATACTTTCTTCCATTTTAAACTTATTTAAAATCTTACCAAGGTATGTACTCTCTGATAGCCCTATTAGGCATCTTGATCTATCTCTATAGATCTTTATGCCTAATATGTATGACGCTTAACCAAGGTCCTTCATCGAAAATTTGCTGTTTAGATAACTTTTAACACTATTGAAAAGATCTATATCATTTCCAATCAGTAATATGTCATCCACATATAATATCAGAAATGTCACATTGCTTCCACTCACTTTCTTGTAAATACAAGCCTCTCCATAAGTTTGGACAATCCAAACTCTTTGATCACCTCATCAAAGCAGAGATTCCAACTCCGGGATGCTTGCTTCAATCCATAGATGGATCGCTGAAGCTTGCATACCTTGTAAGCATCCTTAAGATCGACAAAACTCTTTGGTTGTATCATATACAACTCTTCTTCAATATTACCATTGAGGAACGTAGTTTTGACATCCATCTGCCATATCTCATAGTTAAAATATGCAGCAATTGCTAACATAATCCTAACTGACTTTAGCATCGCTACGGGAGAAAATGTCTCATCATAGTCAACTCCTTGAATTTGTGGAAACCCCTTTGCAACAAGTCGAGCTTTATAGATGTTCACATTACCATCAACATCAGTTTTCCTTTTGAAAATCCATTTATTCTCAATGGCCTTTCGGTCGTGAGGTAAGTCCACCAAGGTCTAAACCTGGTTTTCGTACATGGATTCCATCTCAGATTTCATGGCTTCTAGCCATTTGTTGGAATCCGGGCTCATCATCGCTTCTTCATACATCGCAGGGTCATCTATTTCATCAACCATGAAATTTATAACAGGATTTCCGTACAGTTCTGGAGCTACACGTGTCCTGCTTGACCTGCGAGGTTCGGTAGTGTCCTCTTTAGGAGTTTCATGATCATTATCATTAGTTTCCTCTTCATTCGGTGAAGTCAACTCCGGAACAGTTTCTGGTGCTACGCCACTCGCCATTTCATGAAGAGAAGGTTCAATAACCTCTTCGAGTTCTACCTTCTGACTACTCACACCTTTCACGAGAAACTCCTTCCCAAGAAAGGATCCATTCTTGGCCACAACCTTGCCCTCGGATCTATGATAGCAGGAATACCCAATTGTTTCTTTAGGGTAGCCTATGAAGACGCATTTTTCCGCTTTGGGTTCAAGTTTATCAGGCTGAAGTTTCTTCACATAAACATCGCATCCCCAAACTTTAAGAAATGACAGCTTAGGTTTGTTTCCAAACCACAATTCATACGGTGTCATTTCAATAGATTTAGATGGTGCCTGATTTAAAGTGAATGCAGCGGATTCCAGTGCATAACCCCAAAATGACAGTGGCAAGTCAGTCAGAGACATCATAGATCGAACCATATCCAATAAAGTACAATTACGATGTTCCGACAAACCATTACGTTTTGGTGTTCCGGCAGATGTGAGTTGTGAAACTATTCCACAATCTCTCATATGTGCGCTAAACTCGTAACTAAGATACTCTCCTCCATGGTCGGACCGCAGAAATTTGATCTTTCTATTACGATGATTTTCCACTTCATTCTGAAATTTCTTGAACTTTTCAAATGTTTCAGACTTGTGTTTCATCAAGTAGATATACTCGTATCTACTCAAATCATTTGTGAAAGTAACAAAATAATGGTATCCACCACGCGCCGACACACTCATTGGACCACATACATCAGTATGTATGATTTCCAATAAATCGGTCGCCCGTTCCATTGAACCGGAAAGCGGCGTTCTAGTCATCTTGCCCATAAGGCATGGCTCACATGTATCAAATGATTCCAAAAGTCCATCAGAATGGAGTTTCTTCATGCGTTTAACGCTAATATGACCTAGACGACAGTGCCACATATATGCAGATATATCATCATCAAGTTTAATCCTATTAGCATCAACATTATGAATATGTGTAACGCTATTATCGAGATCCAACAGAAATAAACCATTCATCACTGGTGTATGACCATAAAGGATATCATTCATATAAATCGAACAACCATTATTTTTAGACTTAAATAAATAACCACTTCGCATCAAACACCATCCGGATACAATGTTCATGCTCAGTGCAGGCACCAAATAACAATTATTTAGATTTATCACTAATCCTGACGGTATATGGAGAGGTAGCGTTCCAACGGCGATCACATCAACTCTTGATCCATTGCCGACACACATTGTGACCTCATCCCTTGTTAGTTGTCGCTTGTTCTGCAGCCTCTGAATTGAGTTACATATATTAGCAAATGATCTAGTATCAAATACCCAGGTGCTACTGCGAGTACTAGTCAAGTACACATCAATAACATGTATATCACATATACCTTTATTTGCCTTGCCGGCCTTCTTGTCCGCCAAATACTTGGGACAATTGCGCTTCCAATGGCCAGTCCCCTTGCAATAGTAGCACTCGGTATCAGACTTAGGGACAGCTCGGGATTTCTTTTCAGACGCGGCAATAGATTTGCCGCCCTTCTTTCCTTTTTGTTTACCCTTCTTGTCTTTCTTGAAACCGGTGGTCTTATTGATCATCAACACTTGTTGCTCTTTCCTGATCTCCACTCCTATAGTCTTAAGCATTGACAGAACCTCGGTGAGAGACTTCTTCATGCCTTGCATGTTATAGTTCATCACGAAGCTCTTGTAGCTATGTGGCAGAGATTGGAGAACACAATGTATGCCTAAGTCAATGGGAATCGTTATTCCCAAGGACACAAGCCTATCGGTGTACCCAGACATTTTGAGTATGTGCTCACTAACGGATCTGTTCTCTTCCATCATGCAGCTAAAGAACTTTTCAGAAGCATTATAACTCTCTACGGTAGCATGGGTATCGAAAATCATTTTTAATTCACCCATGGTATCAAAGGCATTGCCATTTTCAAAACGCTTTCGAAGTTCTGTCTCTAGCCCATAAATTATGCCGCAATGAACTAAGTTGTGGTCCTCCTGACGAGTCAAATAGACGTTCTTTTCCTCGTCAGGGGCATCAGGAGCTGGTGGGGGCCTAGCGGCGCTTCTAGCACATATTGCTTTTGTGCAGCAGTGAGGAGAATCCTCAAATTCATGCCCCGGTTGGTAAAGTTGCTACCATTTGCCGCAAGTTTCTCTTTCTCCATGAACACATTGAAATTAAAAGCAGGTGGTGCCATCTACAATAGAATTTGTAAAGTTTAGACTAAGTTTATGATAGATCGAGTTTAACTAATCCAAATTACAAATGAACTCCCACTCAAAAACAACATCCCTCGTGTCTTTTTGGTGATTACATGAACCAAATCCACTACACCAAGTCCGATCATCACGTGAGTCGGTGTAGTCTCAAAGGCGAGCATCAATATAGGCATCATATCAACTATATGACTCATGCTTAACCTTTCGGTCTGTGTTCCAAGGCCATGTATGTACATGCTAGGCTCGCCAAGTAAGAACCTTAGTACTCGCGTGTGTAAAACTATCTTACACATGTTGTATGAAAGTGTAGAATCGGGTACACTCGATCATCACGTGATGTCCCGAAACACAATCCATAGAACAGCGCATACTTAAGGAAGAACACATTTTTGTTCTTGATATCTAAATGGGGGATCATCTTATAATACTACTAAAATGCCAAACAAGCAATATAAGATGTAAACATTATATGCATAAAGTGAAATGATATGGTTCTTGCACTTGATCACTATCATGTGCATCGTGGTATGATCTTTATCATTATTTATGTGTATGGCCAAGGTCTATGGAACTTACACATTAGGTGTGCTGTAAGAGTATCAACTATACATCAACTTACAACATTACCATATCATGACACCAGCCCAGCAACAATCTAAACTAGACGCTTACAATTTATCCATTGCAAGTTTTACGTGGCTTAGGGTTTTCGAAGATAGAACCGGTCTTACCTACGAACATAGAACCACAACAATGATAACCAAATTATTAGAAACTCGTTGTAAACCAGATATTGACTATAGTAGGAGAGACAAACACCCGCTAGCCACTTATGCAAAACTAGTTGCATGTCAATCGTGGAACATGTCTCATGTGTGAGGACATGTAAAGTTAGTCCGGGCCGCTTCATCCCACTATGCCACCAATATCCAAAATACATGAAAGAAGCCATAACATGATCATCATCGCCCACATACTCATATGTGTACTACCTGTGCAAAGCATCTACGCATAGATCAGGATCTGATACCACTATTGGGTTCGTAGCATAGGTTTTTTTTCCTATGATGGGAACTACTAAGCGCCAAGATCTATCTACTAGATACAAGCTACGGGTGGATATACATCCATAGGGAACATAACCTTGTAGATCGACAAAGTAACAAAGTTGAACTCGTGTGTGATGTTGTGGAACACTTGCTGCCGAGGGTTTAACTCGTCAATGCTCATTGTTATGGACTTGGGTTTTGGATAAGGAGGGAGCGCTGGAAGCATCAACACAGGGACGCAAGGTTTACCCAGGTTCAGGCCTCGTAGAGGTCCCTACTCCTGCTTGTCTTCTCGTGGAATTAATGAAGGAATCGAAGATTACAATGGTGCGCAGATGCAATCTGGCGAGGGTTGTGGAAACTAGGGTTGCGTGTGTCCTCCTCGCCGCCCCTCCTGGCCTTTATATAGATAGGCCAGGTCTCAGGTAGCAGGTCGAGTCGGTTACAGATTAGGGTTTGCCCTTCAAACTTTCTATCTTTAGACTTCTTCTTGTCTCGCAAGTTATTGAGAGTCCGTATGCTAGTCGAAATCTTTATTGGGCCGTGGCAACGCCGTGGGCTTCCACCATATCTGGACCGTATATACCAAACTCGAGTACTGGCAGGGTATACCCATGTCAGTAGCCCCCGAGTGTCCAGTGGAATCGCAGTTTCGACTGGGGACTTTATAAAGCCTTTCGAGTGCATGACTGAGTATTTTCGAGTGCTCTGTTTGTGTCATAGGGATTGTTGATGTGCGTGCCTGATTTAACCGATGTATCGGTATCAGTTAACTACCTTAGGGTAAAACAACACAATCTACTCGAACTCGAGTCTCCGGACTCGAATTCAGAAAAGTGTTGGTGTAATTCGACTCAAGCCGTGGAGGTCTTATAAGAGTCGAATTCCAGTATATGGGTGTGAGCACTCGACGCGTCCGTCAAGGCATGTTCATCGTACTTGTAGGCACGGATATATTTCTAGTAGTGTGCAGCAAATGTGTTGCCAGGCCTTATTCAGGTCTTATCTTCACGCTGCAAGCGTGGCATCCGAATTTTGTCATCACAGAGATGATTCGGGTGACCTAGGAGACTCAGTCTCTTTGTAGGGAAAAATTATGAGGCGGTGTTGCCATAAACTTTGAGTGTGGATGTTATCGACACACAGTATGATGTACAAATAATCATAGGGTGCGCGACCAGCGCTCCGTATGGGAGTAGCTCCCGAGTGCCTGGTTGAGTCGAAGACTCAGGCAGGGACTAAAGAATTTTTGCGACTGCTATCGTCTTTTGTTTGCTTGTTTCAGTCGAATTTATTTCCAGCGCTCCCTATGGGAGTAACCCATGTCCATAGTTGAATCTCGGATTCGAGTGATTGGGTATGCTTTGAATGTCCATATTCCTGCAGAGGAGAAAAAGAAAAAGAAAAATCGTAGGGAGCGCTAGACCCTATGGGAGTAGCCCCCGAGTGCTTGGTGGATTTGAAGACTCGAGCAAGGAATAAAGTAGTCGAAGGCTTCTGTTGCTCAACTTTTGATGATGTCAGTGCTGACGATGTGATGATCTCAGTTGCCCGCGTGAGCGGGTTTGACGGGACGTGATGAGCGGTGGGTCCCATTTTCTAACCCTGACTTGACCGGACGTGCGTAATCTTTGTTTTAACTGCGCCTCCTCGATTTCTGCGCGTAATGGGGGTAGTGGGGGACGGTTCGTGCTTCAGGTCCTCCACGTGTCGATCACGATGGGCACCACACGTCTGATAGGGTTTCTGCTGGCCGTTGGATTACATCTTCCAGGGGGTTAAGTAGCAGCGCTGCGGCGGTAATTTTTCCCATCTGCTCTTTTCTCTGCCTTTGCTTTCATCGCCATTGTTGCTGCTCCTCTGCTCCCTAGAGTTCATCTTCTTCGCGGCACTGGACCAGCTCCGCATATTCCCTAGTTACTTCCTCCGTTCGCATCGCCACTGCAAGATGGGAAAGAAGAAAGGAGGTGTCGCCGCTAAATCCGTCGCTGCCATTGCTACTGCCAAGAAGAAGGGCGGCTCCGCCGCTGCGGGCACCAGCGCCACCGTCGTCGGAAAGAAGAAGAGCGCGGGCACTCGCGTCACCAATGAGAATATCATTTTGCGGCCTGAAAGTTGGGGTGTCCAGGCAACGCGGTACCCAAGTTCCCTGAAATCATCCGGGATGACTATAGTTGGTGTGCCAAATACTCAGAGGGTCTTTTTCGGCACGAATTCAACTTTACGTTTCAATACAAAAAATCAGGCTAACGGCCGTCAAGTTGGGACCCCTGTCAGTTCTCGCTGTTATGTCGCTCCTGTCGCTCCCGTCGCTTAGGTGTCAATTAGGCTTGCAGCGTTGGCGCCTGCATCCATTACGCGTCTTCTTCTTCCCCGGAGCGGCAATCTGTGGGGCGTCGCAGCCATGGCGCGGAGCTGGGACGTGGATGAACCTGCTCGGCCCAGCTCTCCTCCTTGTAGGCTTGCAGCATTGGTGCCTGCATCCATTACGCGTCTTCTTCCCTGGAGCGGCAATCTGTGGTCGCGTCCATGGCGCAGAGCTGGGACGTGACGAAGTTGCTCGGCCCTGCTCTCCTCCCCATCCCGAGTCGGAGCTCGCCCTCACCGTGGACGCACCTATGGCACTGTGCGGGGACGAGAATTGGTTCCTGGTGAGATCTATCACCTTGTCGATCATGCTCGGTTCTGTTTTCCTCCTCTAGAATCCGAGATCACCGTCGTCGTGGTTGCACCCGCACCAATTCTGCCACCTCTGCCGAGGTCTTTGTGGTAGCTCAAGTTCTGGGGCTCTCCAAGTTCTGCCATGTTGGGCCTGTAAGTGTTGTTGTATGTTAAACTAGCAAATCTCGTTTGTTCAAATCTCTTGGGCTGTACCAACTTCATTGTGTTTAATTATGAAAGACAAAATATAAATGATTTCTCTCAATTTCTCGCATAGAAAAATGCACAGCTAATTTCATATTCTCGCAGGAACTGGCCCCACTTGTTGAACTAGCGGCACTGCCACGATCTCCACGTAACCACGGTGAGTTCTCGAACCAAAAGTTGCAGTTACCACATTTCTTCTGCAGTCATTCCTCTTCCTCGGTCATTCCTCTGCAGTTTTTCCTGGGCGCTTCTTCTTCCTCTGTTCTAGAACCGTCTGTTCATCTTCTTCTTCCTCTCGCAGGCAGTTCCTTGCAGGCATTTCCTTTCACCCATTTCCTTGCAGGCATGGATGATGGGAAACACACAACAAAGACCCACTTGGTCCCTGCCCATGGCACCACGACTTTGACAGTGGTGTACACAAATGATGAAGCGACTGTGGAGACAACTCTCGCCAGGTTTGAGCAATTGCTTGAGAAAGAGAAGCACAAGTTTTTGGGGCTAGACTTGGAGTACACCCGTGCAAATAAGCAAAAAAATCCTCCACAAGAGATCGCTGTCATGCAAATCGCCATACATGAGGAGGTCCTCGTTTACTACTTCTGCAGGTATGTGAAATTTAAATTTGAGATCACCACTTCTGCATCCCTTGTTCCCTTACATCCCTAGAACCATCTAAGTGCAAGAGTAAACCAACTGAGATGCATTGTCTGGCTCTGGTCGAGTTCTTGTGTAGGAAAGGGATAACTTTCACTAGCGTGGATATCATAGATGACACAATTATGCTTTCTCGTGCGTTGATAAAAATCCCAGATGGGCACCACATCGACATCCAAAATATGTACAAGATCAAACCATACCCAGTGAAGGATGGCATGGGTGATCTGGCAGCAGAAATCATCGATAAATCCTATGAAAAACTGAAGAAATTAAAGCGACTCGATCACGACTACTGGGAGTGGAAGCCGATGAGCCAGGTGCACCTCGAGTATGCAGCCAGAGACGCCTACATGGCGTACCAGTTGTACAGTAAGCTCATTACCATGAAAGATGGGATGGTTAAGGTGGGGTTTTTCACGAGAGAGCTATGCCCTGGTTGCAAGCTAGCCCAGGAGAAGAAGCGCGAGGAGGACCGAAAGCGGTTTTAGGACAAGCAGGGATCTTGGGACGGTGGCGACATCAAGCGGTTGAAGGGGAAGCAAGTCAAGGACGACAACAAGTGGTGGTGATATATTATGTGTTTGAACTTGATTTTAGTTTCTAGTTTATTATGTGTTTGATACATTTAGTTACTTCAATACAAAATTTCGACCAATTTAACTTGTTAATGTATTTCTTGACAATTATAATATAATCGAGCACTAGAAATATTTTGTAGTGTGCATGAGCATGATCAGTAAATATAATTGAATACTAGAAACTTTAAGGCACTCCATACAAAGGAGTAGATTAATATAGAAGGTTCACCAGAGACATCATGGATATATTGTCTTACATGCCACACACAAGTAATAATTAACTAGAACAAAATAAAAGTAGGGGCTACAGCAGGAGGCCGGGACACGGAGACGCCTAGCAGGGCATGGGTTTATCAGCAGGAGGCAGCGACAGCCTAGTCGATGCGATACAGGCCAGTCCTAACATACTCCTGGAGGAATTCGCCGTAGGCTGCGTGCCGTGCCAAGGTAATCGTCCTATGGCTTCTGCCTCCGCCTCTGTCAATGCCCTCCGCGTGCTGGATCATGCTGTTGAGGTCCACGTTGATTGCTCTACCACATAATGGGCAAAACAGTCTCCCCCTACGGTGGAAACGGATTAGCCCACACCGTAACCGCGTCAGCACGTAGTGGCTCTTGTTGTCCCTGGATACTTTGCTATCGTCCACTTCATCATCATCCTCCTGTTGATTTTTAACAACATAACTTAGAACTCATACATATGATTGAATTGTATTACAGCTCAAGAATTGACAACATGTATATGTAAGACAATATATCCATGGATATCAAAGATAAAGCATCTCAGCAATAGTTTGATCGGTTCATATATCATTTCATCTCAACACAATGACAAAATAATTGCATCAGAGTGAAGGTAGGATAAACCTAGGGGCCTCATAAGTTTCTTCAAGGATGGAGTAGTTGAACCAAGTAACAATTGCACAACCTGTAATGTTGTTGTACATCGCCCCAGGTTCACTAACTCATCCCTGAAAAAATCTGACACCAATGTGTCTGCCTCTCTTTTGGGACAAATTTGAATCATTGTCCACAATAAGAAATTGAAATGTAATCGTACAAAACATTATTCAGGGATATACATAGTCAGGTATAAAAACCAAACAATTAATCTTCAAGTGCATGTTAAAAATACTTATGATCAAAACCATTCATATACATATGCATCATACCAATCATTAAAAGATCAGAAACAATTCAAGGATCATATATGTAGTTCCATATGAGAGTAAATCTAGGGCCTCATAATTTGTTTCAGAGATGGAGTTGGCGAACCAAAGTACCAACAACATAACCTATATTGTTTGTGTGCATTGCTGCCTCAGGTTCACCAACCCATTCCTAAAACACGATACCGTCATATGTGTCTCCCCTTGAGCTCTTTTGGGGCAAATTTCAATCATCGGCCTCGGTGACAAACTAAAATGTAATTCTTATACACTGAATGCATGGAATATGTAATTCGAATATCATAGTTCTATGAATGTAGAATAAAGATTAAGGCCTCATAAGTTTCTACAGGGACAGCGTAAGTAAACCAAGTAACAATTGCACAGCTTATATTGTTCTTGCACATCGCCCCAGGTTCACTAACTCGTCCCTGAAAAAATATGACACCAATGTGTCTGCCTCTCTTTTGGGACAAATTTGAATCATTGGCCACAATAAGAAATTGAAATATAATCGTACAAAACATTATTCAGGGATATACATAGTCAGGTACAAAAACAAGCCTAAATATTGTAATTATAAATAAAAACCAAACAATTAATCTTTAGGTACATGTTAAAAATACTTATGATCAAAACCATTCATATACATATGCATCATACCAATCATTAAAAGATCAGAAACAATTCAAGGATCATATATGTAGTTCCATATGAGAATAAATCAAGGGCCTCATAATTTGTTTCAGAGATGGAGTTGGAGAACCAAAGTACCAATAGCACAACCTATATTGTTTGTGTGCATTGCTGCCTCAGGTTCACCAACCCATCCCTAAAACACGACACCATCATACGTGTCTCCCCTTGAACTCTTTTGGGGCAAATTTCAATCATCGGCCTCGGTGATAAACTAAAATGTAATTCTTATACACTATGAATGCATGGAATAGATAATTCGAATATCATAGTTCTATGAATGTAGAATAAAGACTGCGGCCTCATAAGTTTATTCATGGATGGAGTCATCGAACCAAGTAACAATTGCACAACCTGTAATATTGTTGTACATCGCCCTAGGTTCACTAACTCGTCCCTGGAAAAATCTGACACCAATGTGTCTGCCTCTCTTTTGGGACAAATTTGAATCATTGGCCACAATAAGAAATTGAAATGTAATCGTACAAAACATTATTCAGGGATATACATAGTTAGGTACAAAAAACAAGCCTAAATATTGTAATTATAAATAAAAAACCAAACAATTAATCTTCAGGTACATGTTAAAAATACTTATGATCAAAACCATTCATATAGATATGCATCATACCAATCATTAAAAGATCAGAAACAAATCAAGGATCATATATGTAGTTCCATATGAGAATAAATCTAGGGCCTCATAATTTGTTTCAGAGATGGAGTTGGAGAACCAAAGTACCAACAGCACAACCTATATTGTTTGTGTGCATTAGTGCCTCAGGTTCACCAACCCATCCCTAAAACATAACACCATAATATGTGTCTCCCCTTGAACTCTTTTGAGGCAAATTTCAATCATCGGCCTCGATGACAAACTAAAATGTAATTCTTATACACTATGAATGCATGGAATAGATAATTCAAATATCATAGTTCTATGAATGTACAATAAAGATTATGGCCTCATAAGTTTCTACAGAGATGGCGTAAGCGAACCAAGTAACAATTGCATAGCTTATATTGATCTTGTACATGGTCCCAGGATCGCTCACTCATCCCTGAAAAAATCTGACACCAATGTGTCTGCCTCTCTTTGGGGCAAATTTGAATCATTGGACACAATAAGAAATTGAAATGTAATCGTACAAAAAAATATTCAGGGATATACATATGCATCATACAACACATTCATAGATCAGAAACAATACAAAGATTATATATATAGGTTCCATATGAGAAAAAAATTAGGGCGTCATTTTTTTCAGCGATGGAGTCGGAGAACCAAAATACCAACATCACAACCTATATTGTTTGTGTGCATTGCTGCCTGAGGTTCACTAACCATCCCTAAGAAAACGACACCATCAGATTCCCTTGCACTATTTTGGGGCAAAATTGAATCACTGGGCTCAGTAAGGAATAAGAATGTAATGTTATAGGCCTGCTGTGTATCGAAATCAACACTCAACTAGCAAACCCAACTAGATGGCAGATGAGCATATTGGGGTTTTGTGACTAGACGGAATGGGGTTTTGTGACTAGATGGCAGATGCATCAATCAACCGATCGAATCATATATATACTACCCTACTTCAAGAGCAAAAGAATCTGTACACGATTGAGCAAATCCTATGTATGAACAGTGAAAACTGCGGCTACGACTAGAGAAGCTAGCAATGTAGTACCTCGGACTCCTCATCAGGGACCTCCTCCTCGAACTCATCATTCTCCGCAATTGCGTCGGAGATTTCTTGTACTGCGATGGGGTCATCGATGTAGATCACCGGATTGCCTCCGCCTGCCGCCTGCCCCCCATCCACATCTGCCGCTGGCACCACGACGTTGTCGGCCACCTGCTGCTCGACGGTGACGGCTACTACCTGCTGCTCGGCAGCGATGGCCAGCACCTGCTGCTCGGCGGTGACGGCTACCCCATGCTACTCGGCGGCGATGGCTACTGGTTGGACGGATGAGCCCGCACCCTCGATGGCGCGGTGACGAGCGGCGTTCGTGCCCGGAGAAGACGCCTCCGCCTGCTTGGCGACGACCGAGCCATCTGCTGCTTCGCCTTCAACTGGCTTCACCTCCGGCTCGTCTCCACGCGTACGCTTCATGGCGCACCAAGGGAAGGAGGTAGTGCAAACGAGGGAGCTTCAGCGCGCGCGGCAGGTGTAGATTGGGGTCTTGGGACTAGACAGACTAGGGGGAAATGACACGAGCTCATGGAAGAAGAAGGTCGAGGGGGTTATAAACACCGGACCGTTCGAAGTCCTCGAGTGGACACGTGTGGTGGGAGGGGGGGCAGGGGGCTACCACGATATCCACCCTTTTTTTTCGGTTCCCTTTTTTTTTGAAACAGCCACGATCTCCACTTTAGAGCTGCATTGAAAACACGCTCATGGCAGACCTCGATTCCACTGCATGCAAGTGGCGTGGAACCAATTTCTAGCAACGTTAGATCTACTCGAGGGGGGCCCTTGACTCATGGAAGTTACTAGCGGTAGGGCCCAGTTGGAAGTGAGATTGAGAGCGCTGTGTAAAAATGGGATATATCTTATTAAAATCAAGTGGCAATAAATTGCAGCGTCGCGTCGACAACCTGCACTCGATGACCCCATTGCCCTGTGCATGTGTTTTAGTAGCAGTAGTAGGATTTTCAGACTTGATTAAACTTGACATGACCGCTCGACGACTTTTTCCACAAATGGCATCGTGTTCCTTCCTGTAGAAGTCTTGCTGAGGGAGACGTCTATGCTGTCTCACGCTGTACTGTGAAGGGCACGACGTGTGCAACGATCATCGTTGAATAACACAGAATCAACGGTTGGTGCGCACGATCCGCGTGACAACTGTGACAACGAATCAGGGAGTAGCAGACAGGGTGAGCACATGTTTGGGCTTCTACGAAAGATAGAGAGAGGGGGCGCAAAACTAAGTAGTACCACGTAAAACTAAGGGCAAAACTGAGTAGTATAAAAATGGAAAGTGTCTTGTACAATGAAATACATCGTGGAATACATCAAATTATGCCAAGATAGATCCACTAGAGTTCATTGGATGTGTGTTCTTCTCATAAACCACACATGGATCCCCCTGTGTGATTGCATGTCTGTTCCTTTAAACAAACCACATAAGGATCCACCAGTGTCATTGGATGTGTGTTCTTCTCATGAACCACACCCAGTGTCATTGCATGTGTGTTCCTCTAGACAAACCACATAAGGATCCACCGGTGTCACTGCATGTCTGTTCTTTTCATGAACCACATAAGGATCCACCAGTGTCATTGGATGTGTGTTCTTGTCATGGACCACACATGGATCCACCGGTGTCATTGCATGTCTGTTCTTTTCATGAATCATAGCTAGAGTCATTGCATGTCTGTTACTTCCATAAACCACACATGGATCCACCGGTGTCATTGCATGTGTGTTCTTTTCATGAACCACTCCTAGTGTCATTGCATGTCAGTTCTTTTCATGAACCACATAAGGATCCACTAGTGTCATTGCATGTCTGTTCTTCTCACAAACCACATAAGGATCCACCAGTGTCATTGCATGTTGATGGCTTAGTGCACGGCGCCCAGAAAAGTGCTGGTGCGTGGTTGATGTAGAGCTTGTTGGGAACCCCAAGAGGAAGGTATGATGAGCACAACAACAAATTTCCCTCAGTATGAAACCAAGGTTTAATCGAACCAGTAGGAGCAAGGAAACACCCCAAAGGTGTTACTAGCTGAGCTTTGGCAGGGCGCACTACTGGTGCTAGTAGCAACGTGGAGACCTGCACAACACAACCACAGAACTTTGTCCCCAACTTGCGATGAGGTTGTTAATCTCACCGTGTTTTGCGGAAAACAAAGGATTAAACGTATCGAATGGCAAGAAGTAATAGTTTGCAGAAAGTAAACACAAAGAAGTAAACAGTTTGTAGATTGTATGTAAAAGACAAGGACCAGGATCCATAGTTCACTAGAGGTGGCTCTCCTTAGATAGATAACATCCTGGGTGAACAAATTACAGCGGGGCAATTGACAAACACCGAGAAAGCAGTACATGCATATACTAATCATCTCGACTCCTTTGAGACTTGATTGGGCATTACAACATTATACATAGAACGCCATCCAACTACATCTATGACTAATAATCCACCTTCAGGTTATCATCCGAACCCCCTCCAGTATTAAGTTGCAAGCAACAGATTATTGCTTTACGAACTGCGTGTAAAGTAAACAATACGATTGTTCTATGAACAAAGGATTGTTGTTTTCTCCCTAGTAGCAACAACACATCTAGTACCTTAGAGATTTCTGTCACTTCCCCAGATTACCAGAGGCATGAACCCACTATCGAGCATAAATACTAACTCTTGGAGTTGCTAGCATCTAGTTGGCCAAGATAGCTACTAACAACGGAAAGCATGCAATATCACCAATAAAAAGACATGATAGAATCAATAATCAATATGAAATAGCATCTCAATATCCATCGGATCCCCGCAAACACAACATGTAGAATTACAAATAGATGATCTTGATCATGAACGAAGCTCACAAGATCTAGACATGAAAGCACAAAGGAAGAGAACCAGCCATCTAGCTACTACATGGATCCGTAGTCCAAGGATGAACTACTCATGCATCACACCGGAGGCTTGCATGGTGATGAAGAAGGCCTCTAGGGTGAATTCCCCTCTCTGGCAGGGTGCTGGGAAGAGCTTCAGATCCCTCCCGATCTAGGGATGGAGATGATGACGGCTATAGACTCTTTCGTGGATTTTTTGATCGGGTACTTAGGGTTTTCATCCCGAGGGCAATATATAGGCGGAAAGAGAGGCCGAGGGGGTGCCTGGAGCGGCCACACCACCCCCTGGCGCAGGCCAGGCCTGGCCGCGCGGCCAGGTGGTGTGGTGGCCCCTGGCCCCTTCTCCGTCTCGAGACGGAGAAGAGCTGGGGGCCGGCCACACCACCTGGCCACGCGGCCAGGCCTGGCCCGCACCAGGGGGTGGTCTGGCTGACCCCAGCACCCCCTCGGCCTCTCCTTCCGCCTATATATTGCCCTCGGGACCAAAACCCTAAGTACCTGATCAAAAATCCACAAGAGAGTCTGTATCCACCGTCATCTCCATCCCTAGATTGGGAGGGATCTGAAGCTCTTCCCGGCACCCTGCCGGAGATGGAAATTCACCCTGGAGGCCTTCTTCATCATCATGCAAGACTCCGGTGTGATGCGTGAGTAGTTCATCTCTGGACTACGGGTCCATGTAGTAGCTAGATGGCTGGTTCTCCTCCTTTGTGCTTTCATGTCTAGATCTTGTGAGCTCCGTTCATGATCAAGATCATCTATTTGTAATTCTGCATGTTGTGTTTGCGGGGATCAGATGGATATTGAGATGCTATTTCAGATTGATTATTGATTCTATCATGTCTTTGTTATTTGTGAGCTTGCATGCTTTCCCTTGTTAGTAGCTATCTTGGCCAAGTAGATGCTCGCAACTCCAAGAGTTAGTATTTATGCTCGGTAGTGGGTTCATGCCTCTGGTAATCTGGGGAAGTGACAGAAATCTGTAAGGTACTAGATGTGCTGTTGCTACTAGGGAGAAAACAACAATCCTTTATTCATAGAACAATCGTATTGTTTACATTACACGCAATTCGTAAAGCAATAATCTGTTGCTTGCAACTTAATACTTGAGGGGGGTCGGATGATAACCTGAAGGTGGATTATTAGTCATAGATGTAGTTGGATGGCGGTCTATGTATAATGTTGTAATGCCCAATCAAGTTCCAAAGGAGTCAAGATGATTAGTATATGCATGTATTCCTTTCTTGATGTTTGCCAATTGCACCGCTGTAATTTGTTCACCCAACATGTTATCTTTCTTAAGGAGAGCCACCTCTAGTGAACTATGGATCCTGATCCTTTCTTTTACATACAATCTACAAACTGTTTACTACTTTGTGTTTACTTTCTGCAGACTATTACTTCCTTCCATTCGATACGTTTAATCCTTTGTTTTCAGCAAAACTGGTGAGATTGACAACCTCATCACAAGTTGGGGCAAAGTTCTATGGTTGTGTTGTGTAGGTCTCCATGTTGCTGCTGGCACCGGTAGTACGCCCTGCCAACGTTCAGCTAGCTACACCTTTGGGGTGTTTCCTTGCTCCTACTGGTTCGATTAAACCTTGGTTTCTTACTGAGGGAAAACTTGCTGCTGTGCTCATCATACCTTCCTCTTAGGGTTCCCCAACGAGCTCGATATATTTTGGGCCATCAGGGCTCCAGCTCCATCAGCTGTCCCCCAATTCTATCCTCCATATTGCCTGCTACATTACTCTTTGTGAGTGCTGGCTCAGAATCGAGCCGCACTTTTGTCTCTTCAAGCGTCTCTTCAAGCTGAAGCGCCAGTCGGCGTTTGGCTCCGTAGTCTATGATGTAGGAGGCTGTGGTATCCACGTCAACTCCTCCGTCACGTATTTTGACATCAAGCTCATGGCGTCTGTCCAAGGGTGGAGGGACAATTGGTTCTACATCCTCGACCAGAAGGCCGACGGAGACCACTTCGGACTCGCGCCTTTTGATCCCGCGGCGCCATACAGGAGGAGGCGTTCCTGGAAGAACATGGTGATGCCCAGCGAGTCCGAGGAGACAGATGTGTTGTACGAGCATGTTTGTGACCTTGAGAGTTGCATGGGTAAAGAAGAGGGAGGTTGTGCCCTTATTCGCACGTGGTTGCGCCGCCGCGTCCAGCCCCTGCAGGCCAGAGTCCACCCTATGTTCCAGTGGGCTGGCGCAGACGATGCCACTCGCGTATCTGCCGATGGCATTTCCGTGAGTGAGGTAGATAAGAGGGTGTGACTGCTCACCAAGTACACCGCCAAGGATGTGCTCCCTAGTGAACCAGTCGTACCTCCATTCGATTCTGCTAATCCTTCTCCTAAGGTACGATTGTGCTACGAAGTAGCTTTGTTTGTCGAGTGCTTCTTTTTTATTGACTTGTGCAGAATTGTTTTCTGTATGTAGGATTGGAAGGTGTCTCCCAGTATGCCCCCTCTTCCTGAGGGGGTTATTCCTCGCGAAGTATATGAGGAGGATGAGTCGGAGTCGACCGTCCCATTTGAAGAGGAGGAGGAAGCTCCCGAGTCCAGCGGTCCGGACACTCGCAAGTGTTCTCACACCAAGGATTCGGATGCGTCGTCTCCTTCGACTCCAGAAGGCCCAGCTATTGGTGCGGAGTCGCCGATACCTGCCGTTCTTGTGAGTGTTGTGGCGCCATCTTCCCGCAAGAAGATGTGGCTACCGAAGGAGTCGACATCGGAGTCAGAGGGTCAAACCTTCGATTTTGACAAGTTTGATTGGTAAGTATACAATTCTTATCTTGGTTCCTTTGTGGAGTTGCATTTTCCTGATGTAGGTTTTGTTCCGCAGTCAACCGGCGTCGTCATCTTCTGGCGACGTCCAATTTTTGAAAGAGTCTGGACTCGCAGACTCCAAAGCCAAGGAAGTGGCTGAGCGGACTCCTTCCCCTCCATTGGGGCCCACTCCGGGCATAATTCATCAAGTTCTCCACATGATGTGGAGCACCAGATGGTTGTCCGGACGACTGTGCGGCAATCGACTTTAGAGTCACTGGAGGATCACGTATGTGTGATATTGCTTTTTCTTGTAGTCGAATTAATCATCTATGTTATCTGCTGATCCTTTGTTGTTTCTCCTGTTGCAGCTTATTGTGAAGGAAGCTACTCGCCTGGCGAAGCAAGTGCTTGCCATGGGTCGCCAGCATGCAATGCTGGACAACCGCCATCGCGTGGTTGAAAGTGAGTGCTTCTTTTTTTTCTTCATCCTTGTAATATACTTGACTGACGGTCTGTCTTTGCTTGTTTTGCAGCTGAGCATAATGCGCTTCTTCATGATGCCGCTTCCCTCGAAAAGACGCTCGCCGTTGCGGTGAAGGATCGCGATGAGGCAGTCGCTGCGCTTGACGAATCGCGGAAACATGAAGAAGATTTGCGTGCCTCCATCGCTGCTAGGGAGAAGTTGTTCGAAGAACAGCTCTTGTCGATTGCCAAGGCTCTTTTAGGTATTCCTTCGTCTGAATTTTTGTCGTGTACTTTCTTTCGAATTTGTTATTTGCTGACCTTTTTTGCCAACACTTTGCTCTGTGTAGATGCTGGTGGTCTGAGCTTCGACGCATGATGATGCCTTGGCAGGCGCCATCGCAGCAGTCGAAGATCGTAGTGCTTCCATCCAGGGGACTCTGACCAAGGCCAAGGGTGTACTCAGTCGCCTCCATGAGGAGATGGCACCCAAAGCTGAGCTGATCGAGAATGTGGATGATCTGGTGGAGTCCCTTGCTGGAGGCATCCCTGCAGGCTTCAAGAACTCGCTTCATGCGACTGGCGCTTCTATGTCACTCGCGATGGTTCAAGCCCATGGAGTCGAGGTGGATAATCCTGCTGCGGTCTCCAAAGCAATGCATGTCGGCGCGGATGGCCAATAGGTGGTTTTTGCTCCTTTTGCAACTGTTTGTGGCAAGTACGGGCCGCAGCTCATCAACACAGTCGCGAAGTACTCTGAGGAGATGCAGCGAGCCAAGAAGGCGACAAAGGCTGTGGCCTAAGGGGCCGGTGGTAAGTCTGTGGCGTCTGATACTGCCACAGACTCGATGAGGTCCCCGAAACCGAAGTCCAAGTCGAAGAAGCCACTTGCTCCTCAGTAGTCATATTTGTAATAGTTAATAGCCTATCCCTTTTGTCTAGAACATGTCGTTGGCGAGTGTATCTCTTGATACTTTATTATGCTTGAATGCACTCGAGTTTTTGTCCATGTATTGCTTGGTCTTCTTATTATCTCTTGCTTGGCTTGTGATAGGGCACATCGAGTGGTCCTTCGAGTGAACCTTGGAATCTGCCATCCACTGATGATACCTTAGCGCAGTCGCGCTCAAGGGTGGATGAGCTGTCTCTGCTTTCGTGACTTCGTGACCACGTTAAGTAGCTAGAGCGCGAACTGCCCGTGCTCCGTGGTAACGCGGATGTATGGAAGTCGAGGGCGGAGAAGGCCACTGCTCGAGAGCAATATCTGCTAGGGGAGGTGGCGCAGCTGGGCGACCAATTCAAATGTTAGCTTTCTGCTTCCTTATCTTTTCTTGTTGCCACTCACGGTAGTTCGTTGTCTTCATACTTTTGCCTTTGCTTGGTATAGTTGTCAGTGCACGCCATCCGCAAGATGAGAAGGACAGGATTGCCATTCGCATGAATGACCTGACCCAAGAGTAGCTTCAGGCGAGTGGGTACTTCTGGGTGGATCATGATCGCGCAATCGCACTGGCGACCTTGCAGGATCGTGCCTCGTGAGTGCTTCATTTCCTGAAGAAATCACAATCGTGCTTAAGGAATATCTATCAGATGATGTTTCCACTGGACGTTGTTCCATCGAGCCTGCTGGCCCTTCTTGCGAAATTTCAAGATTTGAGTGGAGTCCGCGAGTGTGTACAGCAACAGTTAGTGGCTGGTGCGAGGCTGTTCTGTCGCTGGTGCGACTGCACATGCCTGATGTGGATGTTGCAGCGGTTGCTGCTGGACCGCCAGCAGGTTCGACCTGGAACATGGTTCCTCACTACCAGGCGGTGGATCGCCCAGCGGAGGAAATTGTCGACTTCTTCGAGGAGCAGACAAACGTTCTTTTGTTGCAACAGTAGTTTAGTTTGTACCCTGCACATGGTTGTACCAGTGTTGTAAATTTCATATATATATGCTGTGTATAATTGATTGACATTGATGTATATAATGAGTTTGTTAGCTCGTATGTTTTGCGAGTGCGTTGCACTATGCGATTCCTTTTCGTTAGCCTGACTTGTGTTTATCTCAGCACCTTGCCAACCTATCAGGTGCGTTGCAACTGGGTTGGTATTTGTCAAGGGTTTGATTAGTGCGTCATCTACTCAGGATATCGCGTTGGTTCGTAGAACAGATGTGTATAGGGTGGTGCAGCCCCCGAGTGGATAAATTGCAAAAAATAAATAAAACAACGCAGAGTTTGGGGCACTTAGCTTTATTTATTCGTAGAATAGTACGAGGTATAATGTGTGGCTAAGTAGCCTTGGCTGAATAGCCTTATTTGCAATGTAAGAAATAAAATACGACTAAGGGTAGAAGCGTCGCAGCTGCGCGACGTTCCGGGGGTTGGAGTACGCGACTCCTGTCTCGAAATCTTTAAGGAGATAGGCGCCACCTGGGATTACTTCTGTAATCACGTATGGTCCCTCCCAGGGAGACTCGAGCTTAAGATGCCCTTGTTGTTTCAGTCGCAGGACCAGGTCTCCTTCGACGAAGAACCTGGGGCGTAGCCTTCTACTGTGGTAGTTGCGCAGGTTCTGCTGGTAGATCGTTAATCTTTCCGCGGCGATTTCCCGTGCCTCATCAAGGAGGTCGACGGAGTCTTCGAGTGCAATTGTTGACTCTTGCTCGTTGTAAGCGACCACTCGCGGTGCCTTGTAACGTACCTCTGTGGGTAGCACCGCTTCAGCACCATGCACCATGAAGAACGGGGTGTATCCCGTGGCACTGTTTGGGGTTGTGCATAGGCTCCAGAGTACGGATTGCAGCTCATCTGGCCAGCATCTTGCAGCTTGTTCGAGTGGCCTGAGGAGTTGCTTCTTTATTCCGCCGTAGACGAGCCCGTTGGCTTTTTCGACTTGACCGTTGGTCTGTGGATGAGCTACAGAAGCATAGCTTACATTTATTCCTAGGTCCTCGCAGAAGCCCTGGAACTCCTTAGAGGTGAAGTTTGTTCCATTGTCCATGATGATGTTGTGTGGCACTCCGAAGCGATAGACAATGGACTCGAAGAACTTGACTGCACTGGCTCCAGATTGGTTGGTCACCGGCACGGCCTCTATCCACTTGGTGAATTTGTCGACTGCTACAAGGAGGTATATGTAGCCTCCTCGTGAGGACTTTGGGAGCTTGCCGACCATGTCGAGTCCCCATTGCGCGAAGGGCCAGGCCAATGGTATTGGCCGGAGCTCCACGCCAGGTGCATGTGGTTTGTCCACGAATCGCTGGTAGGCGTTGCATTTTTGGACGATGTCCTTGGCGTCACGCATGGCCATAGGCCAGTAGAATCCAGCTCGCAGAGCTTTGGCGACAAGGGCGCGACTGCCAGCGTGGTGTCCGCAAGTCCCCTCATGGATGTCGAGGAGAACGGCTCTTCCATCAGCGTTTGAGACGCATCGTTGGAGTACTCCTGTGATGTTGCATTTGTATAGTTCGCCGTTGATGACGGCGAATGCCTTGGATCGTCGTGCGATTAGTCGCGCGTCAGTCAGGTTGTCTGGCAGCCTCTTGCTGAGAAGGTATGTGATGTAGGGTTGAGTCCAAGAGGGTTCAATCATCATGATCGCCATTGGTCCTTCGAGTCCTGTGTCGAGCTCCAGGTTGTCGAGTGCCATTGGCTCATTGGGTGGCGTAGCCCCCGAGTCCGTTGTTGCGCTTGTTTTCTTCTCTACGGCCTTTGGCTTGATGGATCGTTCTCAGATGCGCTCGAGAAATACCCCAGGTGGTATGGGGGCGCAGGTAGAGCCAATGTTGGCGAGTGCGTCTGCCTCTTCATTGCTTTCACGGCCTATGTGCCGCAGCTCGCAATCGTCGAAGTCCCCTTCGAGTGTGTCGTAGAGGTTACGGTAGGCGATCATATTGTCGTTCAGTGCGTCGCACTCGTGCATTGTCTGGTTGACGACCAGCTTGGAGTCGCCATATATTATGAGCCTCTTGGCGCCGCAGCCTTTTGCCATCCTCATCCCGTGTAACAGGGCCTCGTATTCAGCTTCCTTGTTGGAGGCGGTGAACTGCATTCGCAGAACATATTTCAGCTTGTCTCCCTGGGGCGATGTCAGTATGACACCTGTGCCAGCTCCGTCCTTTCGCTTGGATCCGTCGAAGTGCATTGTCCAGAGGTAGGACATATATGGTTTTTTAGGGAGCTGATTCTCCATCCAGTGCACGAGAAAGTCAGGGAGAACTCGCGACTTGATTGCGTTGCGCTTTTCATATATAATGTCTTGTGGAGACAGTTCGATTCCCCAAAGCGCGACTCGTCCGGTGGCGTCGGGATTGTTGAGGATATGTCCAAGCGGGGCGTCGTTGACCACCACGATTGGGTATTCCTGGAAGTACTGGCACAGTCGCCTAGCTGTCATGAAGACGCCGTACGCCAGCTTCTGATAGTGCGGGTACCGCTGCTTTGTTGACGTGAGTACCTCGCTGAGGTAGTAGACTGGGCGCTGTACCCCGTGGACCTAATTTTCCTCGGCTCGCTCCACCACGAGCATCGTGCTGACCACCTGGTTGGTGGCGGAGATGTACAACAACAAGGGTTCCCTTTCGCGCGGGGTCACCAGTACTAGTGAGGTGGACAGTAGACGCTTGAGATCTTCGAATGCTTCCTGTGCCTCATTGGTCCACTCAAACTTGTCAGCTTTGCGGAGAAGTTGGTAGAAGGGCAGTGCCTTTTCGCCCATTCGACTGATGAATCGACTGAGCGCCGCAATTCGCCCAGCCAGCTGCTGGACACCTCTTATGTTCTTGGGCTTCTCCATGGCCAGTATGGCTTTTATTTTCTTCGGGTTCGCCTCGATCCCTCTCACAGAGATGAGATACCCGAGTAGTTGCCCGCATGGTACGCTGAAGGCGCATTTGTCCGGATTGAGCTTGATCCGGTAGCGGTCGAGGTTGGCGAAGGTTTCGCGTAAATCGTTGATTACTGAAGCTTCCTCTTTGGTCTTGATTACGATGTCGTCAACATAGACTTGGATGTTGCGACCAAGTTGGTTCTTGAGGCAAGCCTGCATGCACCGCTGATAGGTTGCTCCTGTGTTTTTTTAGCCCGAAGAGCATTGTGTTATAGCAGGACACGCCAAAAGGAGGTGTGAACGCCGTTTTCTCTTGATCCCCCTCCTTCATTTGAATCTGATTGTAGCCTGAGTAGGCGTCGAGGAAGCAGATGCGCTCACATCCGGTGGTGGAGTTGATGATCTGGTCGATTCGCGGCAGCGGGAAGTGATCCTTTGGGCAGTGATTATTTAGAGAGGTAAAATCCACGCACATCCGTAGGATATCCGTGTCCTTTTTTGTTACTAGCACCGTGTTGGCGAGCCAAGTGCTTTCCTTGATCTCGCGTATGAATTTGGCATCGAGGAGTCTATTGATCTCCATGCCGGCCGCTTTTTCTCTTGGATCAGACAGTCGCTGAATTGTTTGCTTGACTGGCCTTGCATCTAGGTTGACATTGAGTGCGTGCTCGGCGAATTCCCTGGGAACTCTTGGCATGTCCGCTGGACACCAGGCGAAGATTTCCCAGTGCTCACGGAGGAATTCGACGAGCGCGAGTTCCTATGCGGGACTCAAGTTGTTGGCGATGAGGGCCATCTTCGCTGGGTCCGATGGGTGGACCTGAACTTTCTTCGTGTGCACCGACGAGTCGAAGGATAGGTCGGGTGAACTTGGCCTGCTCAGGGGAGGCAGACTGTTGTCTGTCGACTCCTTCAATCTTGCGAGTTCTTCCTGCATGCCGAAGGGCTGGGAAATTCTCTTGAATTCCCTGTCACAACTGTCGGACCTCTCGAAGCTCCCGTTGATTGTGATGAAGTTGTTGGGGCCTGGCATTTTCATCTGTAGGTAGGCGTAGTGTGGCACTGCCATGAACCTGGCGAACACGACACGTCCGAGGATGCAGTGGTACTGTGAGGGCCAGTCGACGACTTAGAAGTCGATGCGTTCACGTCAAAAGTTTTTTGGCGTGCCGAAGATGACGTCGAGGTTGATTTTTCCAAGGGGATATATGCCCTTTCCTGGGACGATGCCATGGAATGTCGTGTCCAAGACCTCTAGGCAGGTCAGAGGGATCCTCATTGCTCGCAAGGTACTCGCGAACATAAGGTTGATGCCGCTTCCACCATCCATGAAAACGCGACTCATGTCGAAGCCTCCAATCTGTGCCTCGAGTACGAGGGGACAATGGCCTGGGCAGGGTACTTGACGCGGGTGGTCGCGCTTATCGAAGGTGATGCAGGAGTCGCTTCCACTGAGGTACTCAGTGGTGGATGGTGGTGAGTTTGTCGCCAAGTTGACTTGGCGAGTGATGGCCTTCTGCACCCGATTCGAGAGGCGTCCTTTTTGGATCATCATGTTGCCCACAGCCCGTGGGTATAGCTCGCCGCCTTGATCGTGGATCGGTGCGGCCACGAGTGGTGGCCCTCTAGGTGGTGGAGGAGGAGCTCCGTGTGCCACAGCGCCTGGGGTAACTCCATAGCCTCTGTTGACGGCGTCGCGATTCATCCGCACCAAACCCTCGTGGAGCTTGAGGAACTCGCGGCAGTCCTTGAGAAGGTGGATGGATTTCTTCTTGCCGTCGTGCTTGTCGATGTAGAAGTGCACGTTGCACGGCCCGGACAGTTTGTCCTTGATTGTTATCGCGGGTGCCTCTTCGCGAGTGCGGCGCTACCATACTTGCATGGTTTTCCCGGAGTCGCAGTGTCCACCGTTGGGGTAGCCGCTATTGCGGTTGTCGTCGCGCCTGTCGGCGTAGCCGGCTGCGACCATGTTGACGTCATCGTGGTCATCGTAGATGCGCATTCGACGTTTGCTTCGGCGATCGCGTCTGCGCTCGAGTTCTGCTTCGTCGTTGGAGTGAACGCGATTTTTCACCGAATCTTCTCCATCTGCCCACCGGTTCATGATTTCCATCAGGTGGTCGATGGTTTTTGGCTTCGAGCGGCCCAGCTCCTCCCTGAGATCTATACGGCGGACGCCACCATTGAATGCGTCGATTGCCCGATCTTCCGAGATATTTTCTGCGGAGTTCTTGATGATGGACCACCTCTGGATGTACGAGCGTGATGATTCGCCCGATATTTGTTGGCAGCATCTCAGCTCTTCAATTGATGCGGGCCTTTTGTAGGTGCCCTTGAAGTTGCGTACAAAACTATAGACCAGCTCATCCCAGCTGCGGATGGATCCGCGCGGGAGGTTATTGAGCCAAGCTCGGGCGGCGCCCTGCAGCTGTAGCTGTAGGCACTACATGGCAGTGCTTCGACTCCCACCATGGAGCCTAACATAGGAGATGTGGTCTTCTAACCAGATTTTCGGGTCCTGTAGACCGTCAAACTTTGGGTTCTCTCATGGGAGCTTGAACCCCTTGGGCATTCGCTTTTGCCTGATAGCCATGCTGAAGCATCTGGCGCCACAGAGCTCCACGTCTTCGTCCTCCGAGTCAGTCGATCAGGCACGTCGTGCCCTTGACTTGTCGATCTTGCGCTGCATGATGTCATCACGTGCGTCGTAGTCGTGGTCCGTGAGCGGCGATGTCGAGACAGGCCGTGACTGTCGTCGTTGGACAAGGGTGAGGAATAGTGTTTTGCTAGAGCCTTGTTTTTCTTCAGCTCCGGCGTCGGCTCTTTCTCAAGAGCGGCCTCGATTAGCCCCAAGCTTGCGATCGTAGATTGGTGCATGGCAGCTCGGGGATCTCCAGCTGGCGGCTGGTTGTTGAGTAGGTACATGGTGGCCGCTGTTACCGCTGCTTGCGGCGTCTTCGGGACCATGTTGCCCCGAGTGTCGACTATTATAGAGCCGAAGTCGAGGACTTTCGTAGCTTCTATGTGCTCCTGCTCGGTGAGGTGGGCCATTCGAGATCATCTCTTGTTGGCCACGTATTCGTTCCCTTTGGAGGAGGATCCTCCGTGGGAGGAGAGCCCGGCCCTTCGAAGGATCGACTCGTCTGCCGCCTTTTTACGCGCTTCGAGTTGCGCGATTGTTTGTAGCTGGTGTCTATACTCTTCCTACAACAGCCAATGGTAGCCCATCAGCAGTTCTTGCGGTGTGCCTGAGGGCAGAGGATTGCCTTGCAGGGCGTCTCAGCAGCGAGCCCACTCGAGATCGTTGATTTTGATCACGACACGTTTGCCGGTGTGCTCGTTCACCATGGTTGGGGGTTCGACTGCCCCTCCATTGTTGACGGGCGCGCCGTTGCCACCGTTCATGGGGCTGCCGTTACGGGGTCCGCCATTCGGGATGCCACCGGTAGGCGGGTCGGTGCCAGATCCATTGCCACCGTTTTCGCGATTAGCGGTGGAGTCGCCAATGTTAATTACGGCGCACATGAAGTGGCTGGGGAAGCTGTTGCTCCCGCAGCTCTCGGATCTGGAGTCGTAGACTCCATCTTCCGTTGCTAAGCCATCCAGATCGGATTCACGACTGTTGTCGCTGTCCATGCTCTCAGCTGTTGCTGAGGTGTTGAGCTCGCTGAGGGTGTCGATTGGTGGTGGGAACCACGATGCTGGAGCAATCGCGGATGTCGTCGGCTGGTCAGGCATGCGGAGCGTGCCCATCTGACCAACTTGGAAGCAGAAGCTCCCTATCGCCAGGCTGATTCCGTCGCCCACGGACTCGAAAGCTGGGCGAGTGGCCAGCATGTGGACGGTGAAGTCGAATGCGCCGAAGAGCTGGCGAATCTCCGCTGTTGCGGAGTTGTAGATTGCGGTTGATGAGGCCGAAGAAGCCGCAACATCAGCACTCCCAATTCCCACAGACGGCGCCAATTGACGAGGGTTTAACTCGTCAATGCCCATTGTTATGGACTTGGGTTTTGGAGGAGGGAGCGCTGGAAGCATCAATCGGCTAGCAAACAAGCACACAGGGACGCAAGGTTTACCCAGGTTCAGGCCTCGTAGAGGTCCCTACTCCTGCTTGTCTGCTCGTGGAATTAACGAAGGAATCGAAGATTACAATGGTGCGCAGATGCAATCTGGCGAGGGTTGTGGAAACTAGGGTTGCGTGTGTCCTCCTCGCTGCCCCCTCCTAGCCTTTATTTAGATAGGCTAGGTCTCAGGTAGCAGGTCGAGTCGGTTATAGATTAGGGTTTGCCCTTCAAACTTTCTATCTTTAGACTTCTTCTTGTCTGGCAAGTTATTGAGAGTCCGTATGCCAGGATCGAGAAGAAGTCCAACGCCGCAACTCAGCAGCGCATCCGTCATCGCACAAACATTCAGGCCACCTAACAACCTCCACCTCCTCGCTCTAGCGATGAAGCGGAAGCAGCAACTCCTTCCAGACGAAATGCCACCGGGAACATGTATCTCGCTAATCCGATACCATGGGGGAATAATTCTAGAGGGGAAGAGATCCTTCACGAGGAGGTGTGCTTTGAGAAGGAGGAGAGGGGGGCCTTTTATAGGGGAGAGGAGGAAGCCCCTCCCATGGCTGGCAGCCAAGAGGAGGTGCTGCCACCTCTTCCACATTCATGTGGTGAAGCTCCACTCACATCAATTTTGCCTCCACTCAAATTCCACTCACATGCATTAAATTTCCACCAAATTTAATGCAACTCTCATTTAATAAAAGTATTTTATTTATTTTATTCAGAATTTTGTTAATTACTTTAATTAACAAAAATTCACATAAAAACCCCTACAACATTTGAATATCACATGCAGAATGAATTTTAGCAATTTCACCTGGAACAATTTTGGTGTCCATTAAAATAATTCCAGCGCTTTGCAATTCTTTCGTCTAGAACATATTTTCTCCAAATGGTGTTGGTACCCCTTAAGTGTGTCACCCTACGGTTCGCGAATAATGCAGACATGATCGAGACCCCTTTCAGATCAATAATCAAAATTAGGACCTGGAGATCCATACTGACTCCCACATATTCAACGATGACTTATGTGATCGTGAGAATCTTTAACGCTAGTAACTAAGTCCCTTTGTATCACGATATATTACATGTCCGAGATTCGATCATCGGTATCTCTATACCTAGTTTGATCTCGTTACCGACATGCACTCTTTTCTCGTTTCCGTGATATAACATTTTTAGTGATCACATCACTTTCTTGCAAGCTATCTTAATGTGATATCACCGAGATGGCCTAGAGTATATCTATCCATCATCGGGATGGACAAATCCCACTCTTGATCCATGGGCCTCTACATAACACCTTCGTAGCACTGAACCCCACCTTTATAGTCACCCTTTCACGGTGTGACATTTGATGTTA
Organism: Avena sativa; assembly: GCA_916181665.1. Taxonomy (NCBI): domain Eukaryota; kingdom Viridiplantae; phylum Streptophyta; class Magnoliopsida; order Poales; family Poaceae; genus Avena; species Avena sativa. Next base: position 129,671,404 of record OV702289.1, on the reverse strand, counting down.
TCAAGATACTCTTTCAGTGTTAGTGATTGACATGATCTCATGGTCTAAGGACTAGGATTACTTCGTATGATGTTATAGCAATATAAACACAATGACTTTGATCGTAATGCTATACTTTGGATGAATATTCATCACATCATTCTATTAATGTTGTGATCTCGTTATTAACAACATCCAATGTCCATGATCAGAAAACCTTGATCATCTTGTTAATCAACGAGCTAGTTTATAGAGAGACATAACTAGGAACTTTCTATTTGTTTATTAAACACACATGTACTAAGATTTCTGTATTAATAAATTATAGCATGCAAAATAAACATCTATCATATACTTAGAATACATATAATAACAACTTTATTATTGCCTCTCAGGACATATCTTTACTATTAAATGGGATTTGGTGATCGTAGGTCACATCAAACATTGAAAAGATCTAGACCATCAAATCGCCCACCAAACACTGGAAGCATCAGCACCGTCCAATCAACCCTCCTCTGTACGCGTCAAATAGGGTGAACAACCATTAAGAATCGCTGTTCTCCAAAAAAAACCATTAAGAATCGCTGTGATCACGAAAACCAAAACGCTCGTGTACAATAACCACCGCACAAAATAAAATACCATCAATGATTTGATGCGTAATTACCAGGAAGATTAATTATGTACCCATCCCCACAAGGCACCGATGTGGCTACGCCATCCTCCCTCCCTGCTCTCGCTAGAATCGCTAGGGTTCCACCATGGGCTGACGCCGTCGGGGCGGTGCTGTGCGCACGCGGCATGGTCGAAAATTGTTCCATCATGGTCGTGCTACAGGCGATAATTTGAGATCCACCTCGCTCTCAGTGACGCCACAACCATCCACACCCAAGCCTCGTTGTGTAGATGCACAATAGGGCAGGCGTTGCCGGATACCAGGTACCAGCAGGGTGGTGTAGGAGCCTGGTTGCAGCGACGCAGGGCGACAGAGCCTTGGAGGAGCGAGGAGACCCTGGCTTGCACGGCGGCGGCCATGACCACAGAGAGGTCAACATCAATATGCCCAGTCGCCTTCATAATCCATGGAGGTCTTCTGTTTCAAGTTCTCCTGATTGGTGGTCTCACTATTTCTGATCTACTGCCTCATAATTTTTTACATTGTCTAATTGGCTGAGCTGAACAATTTTCTGCCATGGCATCCGTACAACACTTCATCCAGCTTCGTCATACTCCGGTGGTGCCATGATCGAAGGCACATCAGAATGGCGCATGTTCCCGAGCAAACATCCTCGGTTGTGCCGTTGTGGCCTTCTCGTTCATGGGGGCAGAGAGGAGGCGTTGTCAACGGGACCTGCCTACGTCATCTTCCTCTTCCGCCATCTTGACCTCCTCAGATCGCCACCGAATGCCTTGTTCGTGATGATCTAGCCATCATAGGTATGAAACCCCACCCCCACCCCAATTTGGAGTTATGAATTTGATCCCTACACCATAGATCACTAGAGGTGTGCCTATTGTGGTGTTTTTGCCCGGTGTTTTTTCAGGTGTCCTTTTGTGTACTGCATCACCAGCCGCAGCTCCTTGTAGTACTCACGTATTCGATTTCAGTGATCATGATCCAATTTTAGTCTCTCTTATGAGTTGATGCAGACCATCTTCTTGATAAAATGGTTGTCGACTGTCCTTTTTGTCGATTGAAAGACGATGTTGCCGGCTCTCGCTCTATGATCATGGAGCCATGGCTGTCACTCTGACGGTGGCCTCAACTTCAGCTTACGTTTGAAGTGACTAGAACTGAGTTTGGGTTTTTTTTTTTTGGTAAGCACCACTTTTTTATTCTCTTAGTTCTCAATGATTGCCAGGATCGGATGCCTTAGGTGAATACAGTTGCAGAGCCATCAAGCAAAACATTCTGACACAAGCTAGACCTAGAAGGAATAATTGTTGATGGAGGCCATGACCACCGCCACTTGGGAGATGAAGACGAGGAGGAGGACCAGTGTTGCATCTGACGCGTCCCGCCCAAGGCGGGCCACCCCGTCTACGAATGCCCGACCCCCTCCAAAATACCCAATGTTCAGATCCACTAATCCGTCGTGAGATCCAACAAATTTCTCAAACCCGACGAATCGAGTCGTGAACAACGAGTAAGTCCGTCTCCTGGGCGCTGCTAGATATTTTTTGCTCCTGATTCACCCATGCTAGAGGAGTAATGATCAACTGATTCTTAGATATGGGCACGTGCTGGATAATACATTCTCAGTTTCTTAGGTAGGCGGTACGTGAGAGACACGATCATGTGATAATTCGTCGGTCAGTGTCCTCTGGTTTTATTACACTGCAGGCAAAGGCACACACGATTGATGGTGGCAAAACAAAAAATACATATTCTGATATTTACATTCACATTTACATCATGTTAAATAGAAAGTTCAAATTATTTTATCTCACGTTCATTGTTTTGGAAGCCATACAGGTTTCTTGCTTTTTATATGGAGTACCCTTTCCCAACTACAGGTGTAGCTTAGTACACTATGTTCATTTTTATTTATATGTGGATTTCTCTTCCCAGATTACATATGCAGCTAAGTATATTCTGACTCGAAATTATGAAATCCAAAATTCTGCAGATCAGTAGGAAGAGGTAGAGGAGCATACATTTCCACAACATTTTTTTACATTTCTTACATTACATTGTAAATATTAGTTGTCTCTAACACACATTTCTTACGATTTTTAAGGAAATGGATTCTCAAATCAAGTCCTATGATTTTGTTTCGAAAAAAAAGGGATCATCGAAGGCATGCATTTTCATTGCTCATTGCTATTATACTGCTGCCGCTCCTTTGTTTGAGAGGTCTCGTTGGAGGAGACGCTTCTTATGTGCTTTACTTGTTGTGTGTTGTGTGATAGCTACTACAGTTGTTAGCGGTGAGATATTACTAGCTATTGTTGTATTGCTAATTAATATATTGTTGATCTTTTGCAATTTTTGCAGGTTCTTCGCCACAATTAAATGATTATTCTGTCATGCCTTTGAGTCCCCGCTGCGAAAGTAGGCCACCAGAAGCTGGAGGTTGGCAAGGTGGATGGACGAAGGAGAGAACCTGGTGAACTATTTTCCTATTAGTCCATCTTCACGACCAACAATTGATACCAGGCTCAGCTATATAGCAGAGGGATTTAAAAAACACACGCCAACTTCTTATGATTGTTGATCCAGTGATAGTATGAATAGTGTCTACGCAATCCAAATTATGTATTTGGTGTGAACAGAAGTTCCATAATTTTCATTTTTTTTGGTATCTAAAATTCAGATGTATTGCAAACATGTAGACAATCATGCTATGGCAGTAACAATATGTGATTTTCCAAATTGCTACCTGAAGTGTGACACCTAGGTGTACAGTATCTTTGATCATCATGTGATTTCTTCTTTGCAAAAAATTTATGTTTTCGTCATGTTTCTTTTCTTTTGTAGTTTTGAATCACATAAAGAAATTTATTCTTTTACTCGCAACATATATTTTTAATCATTGTAACCTTAGATGCGGATAAGAACCCGATCCAACTCATCTGGAACACATCACTTAAGTTATAACCTTGCAAAGTCTATTTAGATATATTAGATTATGTCTATTTTAATGTTCTGGAACTCTTATGTGTGGCCAGGTTGTGAAGACATTCAAACATTGCCACGTGAGGATAATACATCTACTCATTCCTTAGATTAGAGTACAAGGCTGCATGTTCTAAAAGTTTGTTTGTATGACCTCCTTGATTTATTTTTATTTGTTATAAAAACTATTCAAGCTAATGAAGGTTAGCTTACTCTTGCTGTAAAAATGTATCTAAGTTGCTATTTTTGTTGCTAGACTAGATTTTTTTGACTAGACGAGATGGTTTAGTTGTACAAAAATTGCAAGATTCAAGAAAAAGGAACATTTCAATAAAATCTCCAGCATGTACATTTCACTGCTTGAAACATTTTGGAATTCCTAAAATATTGCCTTATATCTAGATCCTTTTACATGTGACTATGAACTAGAAAAATGGCACAATGGTGGAAGAAAAAACCGAGCGATAGTTGTGAAATAATAAGGGATGGCAAATACAATGATCAAAAGCATGTTCCGTAGTTTGAGTAACCAAATTACATGTTCTTTCACTCAGATGGATAGTGTTTCCATTAAAATTAAGAATATTTGGTGTATTGATGTGCTACGGAAAAATAAACTTAACAACCCGTGGCAGCGCACAGGCATTCAACTAGTTTCCTTCAGTCTCTCACTTGCACTAGAGACAATAATCTAATCACATAATGATAAATCTAACACTCATGGAGTTCTGGTGTTAATCATGTTTTGCAATTTTTCCCAAGCACACCAATGTGTTTCCCTTTTACCTTCCTTCGATCCCCAACAAAAAGCTCTAACGAACTTTGTCATATCATCACACACCGAGAACGGTAATTTGAAAACTCCCATTAGGTAAGTTGGCAATGCTTGTGCTATTGAATTAATAAACACTTCCATGCCAGCCTAAGCTAAAAACCCATCACCCCAAATCAACAAAACTTTTTGTAAGCTCTGACTATAACTTTTGGAGCTTTCCTCTAGACATTCTACCATTTGGGGTTGGAAGATCCAGATATTTCGCATCAAACGTCAAAGACGTGACATCCAACACAGTTCTGAAAAATAATAGGGTATCATCCGCAGACAATAGGTGAGATACACCAGGAGCACGACGACATACTTTTAGTGGAGTAAATAAGTTTCCATGAATGCTTGGAGAGTGGAGAACACTGAGGGTGAAGGGAGGGTTGATACGGATGCGCTTGTGTTGGATACGGCACAGATCGAGTGATCGACACACACACACAGTCTAGCTAGAATTTGGTGCTCTTGACCGACACGGCTGCACTAGATCAGTTTGAGCCGGCAGGCAGCAGCGACCCTCTCGATCGGGTCTCGTCCTCTCGCGCTGACCCGACGACCTCGATCTTACCCCACGCAATTCACAAGAAAACAACACGAATTTAACTGCAGCGATCCATGCAACACGATGACAACATGGATGATGTGGCACCCATTATTCCGGCCGTCGCGTCGATCGTTAACTAACTCTTCGAGCTGTAATTTGTAGATTGTGTTGACTCCCTGATGATCCATATAATGTCCCCGGCGCCACTCCCGTCCCTGCCCAAAAATCTCACTAGCGCAATGGAGAGGTCCTCCTCGGCTGCACCGCACTTCCTCTTCGTCACCACACCGATGCAGGGCCACGTCAACCCGACGCGCCGCCTCGCCGCGCGCGTGCTGGCCTCAATGCCCAACGCGCGCGTCACCTTCTCCACCGCCGTCTCAGGGCACCGCCTCATGTTCCCCTTCCTACCCACCCCCGACGCGGAGACCGTCGACGACGCCGGCGTGCTCTACGCGCCCTACTCCGACGGCTTCGACGAGGGGTTCAACCCCGAGGTGCACGGCAGGGACACCTACAAGGAGCGCACTACCGCCGCGGGGCGCGACACGCTCTCCGCCGTCGTCGCGGGCCTCGCGGCGCGAGGCCGCCCCGTCACGCGCATGGTCTACGCGTTCCTCGTGCCCTGGGCGGCCCACGTCGCGCGCGCGCACGGGGTCCCCGCCGCGCTCTACTGGATCCAGCCTGCAGCCGTCTTCGCCGTCTACCACCGCTACTTCCACGGCCACGAAGCGCTCATCGCCTCGTCATTCGCCGAAGGCGCCTCGGCCGCCGCCATCGAGCTGCCGGGGTTGCCGCCACTTAGGCCCAGCGACCTGCCGTCGGTCGTGTCCATCACCTCGCCGGACCACCCGCACTACCTGTTGCTCGACATGATGCGCGACCTCTTCGCGGCGCTCGACGAGCACAGGCCCAAGGTGCTCGTCAACACGTTCGAGGACCTGGAGCCCGACGAGCTCCGCGCGGTCGCCCAGCTCGAGCTCGTCGCTGTCGGGCCCGTGGTGCCGGACGACGAGGCGTCTCCGTCGACCGCGGACCTGTTCAGGCGCAACGACGCGACGACGGCGTACATGGAGTGGCTGGACACCAAGCCGGCGCGGTCCGTGGTGTACGTGTCGTTCGGGACGGTCTTTCCGATGAGCAAGCGGCAGGAGGAGGAGATGAGGCGCGGCCTGGAGGCCACCGGCCGACCGTACCTGTGGGTGGGGCGGCACAAGGGCGCCGGCGAAGGCGGCGGCGGAGAACAAGACGTGAATGGGGTGGTGGTGGAGTGGTGTGACCAGGTGAAGGTGCTGTCGCACCCGGCGGTGGGCTGCTTCGTGACGCACTGCGGGTGGAACTCCACGCTGGAGAGCGTCACGCGCGGGGTGCCGATGGTGGCCGTGCCGCAGTGGACGGACCAGCCGACGGTGGCGTGGCTGGCAGAAGAACGCATGGGCGTCGCCGTGCGCGCACGGGTGGACGGCGAGGGCGTCGTCGAGCGAGGCGAGCTGCAGAGGTGCGTGGACACGGTCATGGGCGACGGAGAGGCCGCGTCGGGGATCCGGGCTCAGGCGGACTGCTGGATGGCGCGCGCCAATGAGGCCATCGCCGTCGGCGGTACGTCGGAGAGGAACCTCCGGGCGTTCGCTTCGGAGCTCTAGCTGGTGTGACGTCAACTACGGATGAGAAGACGAGGTCAAAGCGCCGACGAGGTTGGGTGCACAATAATGCTACACTTGCGGATGAGGTCGGTGCACGTATCCGCGGGTTGGGCTGAGACGCGACGAGAGTATATCATGGCGTCATGATGGATCACACTTGTATGTTTGTTTAGGGGAAACTGGCCCAGTGCAGTAACCTCAGGGAATGTGATTATCAAAGATGCGAAGCTTTCCTGGACAAACATGGCATGATTCTGTCCCCTCATTTTTTGTTGTTCTGCCGTGTCTGGCCGTATGCGGATTGCGACGTGGTAAGGATGGCGATGGAACGGGTTTAGATGGATATTAAAAAATCAAATCCAAATTCAGATTCATGCACCTCACTCTATCCCGTCCATGAAGACATCTATGAGCATAGATATCGCCCTAGATCCAAACCCGTCGGATATCTATTGGTTTACACGTCATATACATAACCATAACAATATTTAGCATAACTGCGACATTATAGAATATTTATACAATATTTCAGCAAATATTACATGGACAATACATGGAAATATCAAAGCAACAATATTTCAACCACACACTACTTAAAATATGTTAAATATCACACAATAAAACCACAAAGTACATAGATGTCTCATAACAGTCTCACTGACATGTGGGTCCCACGTGCCTGCCAGGTATTCGTTGGATATCCATGGAGCGAAACCACTACCCATGCCCGCCCTATGAATTAGCGGATATTCGCCCCATGAAATCCATGGGCCTAATTAGCCCTCCACACCCTTACCCGTCAGGGCGGATATCCGTGGATACCCGGATGCAGGAAAGAGCTTCTCGATTCATGTCTGGCCGACGTCCGACAGCAAAATATATGGGACGCCCGGAAGAGCCGTAAGAGCCTGACCCTAAAGTCCCCTAAAAGGCTATGGGGTGCCGGCGCCCAGCCGGTTCCCCAAATGTTTTTTGGCGCCAGCGCGACTCGTTTAGTTATCCGGCGCTCCCAGGCCAAACCTGATCTGGGGGCAAGTGGGGGCGCTGGATGGAGCTGAAAACAACTCAGGCCAGCCCTCGCAGTGAGTAGGTGCATCCTTCCCGCCCTTTCCAACCCTTTCCTCCTAGGTTTTCCGCCCTTTCCCGCTATATCCAGGGCGGCCGTCATTGCAATCCGCAGATCTACACCTCTCTTTCTCACCATGGACACCCCATACTGGGAATATCTCACCCTCGAGGAGACGCAGGCGCTGTGCGCTTTCAGCTACCCATGTTTGTCGAGCTACCGGCTGCCCCCCGACTGGATGCTGAGCGCCGGAGGGGTGCGTGTCCCTCCTGTCCCTCATGGTTCCGCCCGTCGGGCTTCCATCACGATCCACTACTACCTCGAGCTCACGCTAGAGCAACAGATGGATCCCAATCGGTGCCCCGACAACACCGAGACCTAGACCGCCTTCTTCGCCAATCGACGAGAAAGAGAGCTCGCCAGGTACGAGGGTGACGGACCTCCTCCTGTAAGTCACAACGAAGCCGGTCGACGGCTGTGGTGGGTGAACCGGACACTCGCCGATGTGATGCGCCACATCGCCGAAGAATATCACCCTCGCCTGCGGTACCCGCACTTCCAGCCTCCGCGGAGCACAAGCAAAGGTGGTAGCAGCGCCCGTGTCGCTAGCCGGGGCACCCCACCTCAGGGTGGCCAGCCTCCGAGGTCGGAGTGGTAGGAGCCACCAAAATACGCTATGGCGGCGCGCCATCTTGGACGCACTGGCGACACAGAGGAGTTCCCGGGGCAGCGCGCGGCCATGCGCGCCTCTTTGTACTGCGCCGAGGACGGAGAGGTAGGCTACTGCAGCAACTGCGGCCGCCGGTCTACGCTGGTGGAGAGGTAATTGAAGCCTCAGTGGCCCTTGACGGGGCATTGGTCTCTTCAATCTCAAGAGCTCTCCTTGTGAGGTAATTGAAGCTTCCAACAGTGGGCTCGTTCTCTTTGTGGTGCCTCTCCTCTCTAACTTCTAAAAATTAGGATCGTGAGCTTAAACCAAGAGGAAGGTGTGATTGTGGGGCAAGAGAATTTGTAAAACTATATCATTAACTTCTACAGAACCACTTTTGGGGAACATGTGTCCCTAGACCTAACAGGGTAGTCGGAATAAATGAAGCAGATAATGCAATTCTCACAAGGAGGTTTCCACCAGAACTGAAACATGCGGTGTTTGGGATGGAAACGAACACAACAGGAGATCTGGATGGATTCAATGTTGACTTCTACAAAAAATTGCCCATTGTACATAAAGATTTATTTAGATTACCGAAAGAAATTTATGACAACAATATTGACATTGGTAGGCTGAATTACACTTTCTTCGTTGTCGGATGATCTTTGAGCCATACGAGTTACTGCTAATGAGATCCTTAAATAAAACCACCATTTAGTTTTTTCTTATTTTACTAAAAAAACAGCGTGCTACGTCGTTTAAATAAAACCACCATTTAGTTTTTTCTTATTTTACTAAAAAAACAACGTGCTACGTCGTCGGATGATCTTTGAGCCATACAAGGATTAGCAATATCAGTAGGCGTCACTCATCCGCTCCAGAACAGGATCACACTCGACCACCATTAGAAAAATGCAATATGGAACATCGTTCAACATGTAGAGAGAAACATACAACATGGGTTATGCAACATGTAAACTAGGTGGTGCAACAAATATGGTGAAATATGGGTGTAAGTGTAACAAACACAAAATGTTGCGGTATCAGCTCAAGAAAAATAACGAGGACCAACATGCAACAACATATCGATCCCCGGCAACGACGCTAGAAAAGTATCTTGATAGCCCCCAAATGCAGCGGATCACCGTAGTACCTCTCAATGTGGAAGTAGGGTATTGATTCATAGGAGTAAGAAGGAAAAGCTATCTATTCTCTACAACTAAAGTGTCACAAGTTTTAGTTGATTATGCACTAAACAAGCTTTAAGAAATAATATGGTTATTTTAATAAATGCAAATTCAATGTAACAAAACAAGAATGTAAAAAGTGTCCCAATCCTCTTCAATGAAAGAGGACAAGACATGGGTTCATGGGTTCACTTAATCCTCTTTTCTCCATCTATGGTGATTATCATGTTATGGATAGTAAAGGTACACACAATTGCAATGTTTTAATGGTACTTCTATGGTGGCTACATGTCGTAAAACACATAGGTCAAAGAAGTATTCCTTTGTGTTGCTAGGTCACCCTTGCAATAAGGCTAGCATTTGGTTGCGTCACGCCACACATCATACTTATACCTTTTTTACCCCTAGATAAAGGATGTTGGGCTACATTGCTATCACTCAATACATATGTCGTTATCACTCGGCCACCCATTACCTACATACATCATACTTTTTAATGGAAAATATTCTAAACACTAGTGCAATGGTTCATATGTTGTTAGCATTATCACATCTCTCTCATCTACCCCCCCCCCCTCACTTGGTGGTGTCAATCACCTCATGATATGGATAAATAAGGCATTATGTATAGATCTAAACCATTACATGCATCATAGAATATTCCCAAAGTATGACAAACCATACAAGATCCAACACAATGGTAAATGAATAACAAGTACTATCTTATAACACAATATCCACCGTAGGAATTACATAGATAGATCCATACTAATGCAAGGCACATCATATGGACTTCAACAATGATCATACATAGAGAGATTAGATCAAGTTATCAGCATAAACCCAAAGTCCAGGGGGTGGACTACTCCCATCTCATCATGGAGAGTGATGAGGAGGCATTGGTGAAGGAGGAGACGTGGCTGGAGGTGATTCCGGCAGCGATTCCCCCTCCAATCTTCCTCCGATGATGGCCAGCAGACTCTCTATTCTTGGTATTTTCTATCTCCGTCCTCCCCTGTGTCGAGGACTCCTCAAGGGATCCTTATATAGGGATTTTTAGGTCAAGAGAACTCCGTGGGCGAAAGAATCAAGGCGATCGGACGACCGAGGAGGAAAAGGGTATAGGTGGCACGCCCACCTGGGCTGGGCGCGCCACCCAGTCTCTTTTGGGCCTCCTGGCCTTCTAGGTGAGGTTCTCGTGGATAAATATTGGCATTCCAAAAACTTCAGGTCCATTTGACTTTGTATAGGTCCTGAAACATCAAAAATATTTAAAACAGGGTTTTTCTGTCCTGCTAGGTTATAGCCAAAATAAAAGGGATCATTATTATCCCCAAAAATCAATATAAAACATAGATATAACATCATATATGATGCAAATATGTGGGAAAACATGTTAACAAACTACAAAGTTTATGTATGCATTTTACATGTATCAGCTGGTGTAGTAATCCCTTTTTCCTTTTTATTTAAAATGTTTCTGTAATTATTTTATTAAATAGAAATGCTGACAGGTGGGCCCGGTGTGTCAGGATTTTATTCATTTTGGAAATTAATTTCAGAAATTAATAAAAGTCTAACATGTGGGTCCAAGTTGGAAAATAATTTAATAATTCCAAAAATGTTTAATTGTGGTAAAAATGATTTAAAATGAGAAAAATCATAAATAATTCATTTTAAATCAGAAAAATGTGAATAATATATCAAAATGTTCAGAAAAATGAGATATGTCTCATAGACTCATAATCATCCATTGTTAAGCAACTTACATGACAAGTTTAATTAGAAGAACAAAATAGCCACTCTCATATGCATCCAGGGTTTCTCCAAATTAGGGTTTGTACCCCTCGGTCCCTGTTTAAAATGATCAAGAATGTACTAGGGTTTCATTTCAATACAATTTAACTCACCATATCATCATCCTTGCTTGAGCATTGCATCGATGCCATGTGTTGAATGTTGCTTTCCTTTCCGGTGTTTCTGCTTCTTCTCGGTAGACCTCAGAGTTGATGTGAGCACTGAGATTGAGTCCAAGATCGAAGACCAAGATCAACACCATCTAAGGTTATCAATGCACAAGTTTACCTGATGAACCCTGAAGATCTATAGTTGGGTATCAACTGGCAAAGGCAAGCATAGCCCCACACATGATATAATCCTATGATTTCAAAGTATTTCATTCTTACCATATGCGTATGATTCCAAAGTCTTCTATCGATAGTTAGTGTAATCCTATTTGATGCATTTTTATTTTGTAGCCTATATTTCCAGGATTCACTACTCCTAGCATAACTAGGGTTTGGCTTATGAGCTTCGCTAGAGCTATTTATGTATGTTGTGCTTAGCCAAGCTTAGCTATTACCGTTGGTCCATCCGATTGATGAATCAGAGCTACGAATGAACCTAGTTGGACATGATGATGTGGTATGATCAAAGATGTAAGTTTAACATGCTAAGGCATGTATGGGATGCCGCGGTGGGTTGTGGTTTTTGCAGTCCCATATTTGCCACCACTAGGACCTGAGTTCTTTCCTCTTAAACCAAGACGAGCGTACAGCCACACGAGGGCCTGGAAACCCCCTCGACCAACTAACTTGCCTAGTAGATTCCATGAGTCACATAGTTCGAGCATTCCATTCGACATATGTATTCTGCTTATTCTCGAAGGCAGTGAAGGAGGTGCATTCATACATGTAGGTAAGCATGGTCGGGAACGAGAGAGGCATGGCCTCCGTAATCTTGGTCCCCGCACACATCTCTAGGAACCGGCTTCGAGACTTGACCTGTTACAGTGGCATCTCCTTAGGGCGTGACTCATGGTCTCGGCGAAAGCAAGATAAAGGTAGTGTCCAACCACCATTTGTCGGCCTTCCAAGGAAGAGGGCTAATCATTGTGGCATTAAGAGAAGGTTGGTACGTGTGGGTAAGGTTGTACACCCCTGCAAGGTTATTAATCTTTTAGAAAATCCCTGTCCACGGTTATGGACGACTTGGGAATGGACGTGACGATTGTAGAGAACTATAACCTAATCGTAAAACTTGGCAAGAGAAGTGAGGTGTGTTCTAAGGATGCTTCCGCAGGGATCGAGAGGGTGATCCTAGTAGGTAGGTTCAGCTGATAACGATTCGGTGAACATCAAAAGAAGATCTAAGCTAGATATATCGCTTTATTATCCCCTCTTAAAAGGTTCTATTGTTCGAGATTCTCCTACCTCTTTTAAAACAAAGTGTGCTTTATGAAAAGTAACCCCACCAGCCATAAGTCTTGCCGAGTACACCTTGTACTAAGCCTTTCTTTGTTGATACTTTTCCAGTAGGATAAGTGTTACCACAGAAGAAGAGTTCGTTACGACATCGACATCGACGGGTAGCTTGGGGTTCCCGGTCGGTGGCTTGGAATCTATGGATTGGGACGTCATCGTTAGGCTTCAGGCCTCTTAGGCTATTTGTTAAATTTGCTATATTTAATAGCATAATTTGCCTTCCGTTGTTTGATGTTTGTGGTCGGTGACCTCTACTTGTAATATTCTGGTTCTTTACTCAGTTATGAGCTTGTTGTACTAACTCTTATGTCGTAGGGTCACTGTTGTGTTACCAATTTTCACTGGATATTCTCGAGCTCTAGGTTAAGCTTATGTCAGGCTATGGTCTAGGATTTGTTTAACCCTGATCCGGGGGTGTCACAGCAGACTCCACATAGACTGGGCCAATTGATGTCAATGGGCCGATTTATTACCAAATCTTAAGGAAAAAGTGAGATATAAGTGTGGGCCTTGACCCAGTTTGGCCGCCACTACGCACCGTCCCTGCAGGACAAGCTGGCAACTGTGGAGTATCTGAGGCCCAGATTCCTAGCGCGTGGAGCATGAACAAGCCCAAGATTAGAAAATTCTAGGATTCTCCCTTATTCTGTAACTGACTCGGTCATGGTACCTAAGGCCTAGCCTCCCATATAAAGGCTATGAGGTGCCGCCGAGGAGGACGTTCATTCTTACACACAATCTTCCCTAGGCAAGATCCAATTCACATCACCATAGCCATCACGATGATCTTGTAAACCTCATTAATAATCAAAAACGGATAAGCAGGAGTAGAGTATTCTCCTTGTTTGCTAACCGATGAATCCACCGGTGTACTCTTCTTCCCTAAAACCTAAGTCCGTCATCCATGGTCATTACTGTGGATACCCCACATTAACATGCAAACAAATACCCATAGAAACAAGAGTTTTCTCTTCTAGCTTAACAAAGCCCACGCGCCGTCGTCGCCAACTGGCCATCTTCGCGTGCGCCAGCCGAAGTCGGAGCCGTCGGAATGGGTGTTCCCCGTTGACGAGGACGCATTCGCCATGAGGATGGCGATGGAGCAGTCGCTGCGGGACATTCCGCCGATGCCGGAGCCAGACACGCTCGCCTGGTGTCGCGCCGACTAGGAGCAGGAGAGGCCTCCCGAGTTCGGCGCCTCCAAGAGGAGGCCAAGCGCGCGGCCACCGTTAGGCCTCGCCGCCGGCAGGGCGTGCCACTCATCGTCCTCGACGACGACGAAGCCGGCCCGTCGTCCCAGCCGTCGCGGTGCGGCGACCCCGGCCAGGGCAGCTCGCGCCTCCCACAGCCACCGAGTGACGACGATGACGGCAAGGCCGACCCCGACTACACGGTGTTCTACCACAACTTCGGCATGTGAGCAGCGGCGGCATCGGCTTCGACATCGGCATCGGCATATTAGTTTCCTTTGTTGTTTTTTGTTTTTTTAGCCTAATTTGGTCAAAATTCGGGTATATGTCCGAATTTGGCCAACTATGTAAGAACTTGCCGCTGTTTAAATAAAATCGCCTATATTTGCCCAAATTTCGCGGAGTTTTATCAAATTTTGGCCAAACGTGGGAACTTGGCATAGGATCGCGAGTGGGAAAAATGCCGTTTCCAGGCCGAAAGTTACATCCGTCCGGCGCTAAATAGCACCGGATTTTGGTCTGAAAACGTCGGAATGCTCTAAGATGCAGCCAGCCTTCCACATCGGTTAGGTACTAGGAAATGTGGTGCGGTGACAGGCCGCTCCCACGATGGGAAAACATCGTCGAATAATCAGTAAAAGTATTACTGAAGATTAAGCCATATTTATCGTAGTATTGTTATCCAAAGTTATCGCGGAAGATGATAACAATATTTTTCTCAAATGAAAGAGGTGGTGAACTACAAAACAAATGAATTATTGTTGGCGAATTATGGCCGTGAAATTACTCACCATTAGAAAATTACCGAAGGACAGTTAAAAAGTGTGATGAAATTTTGCTGCCACAGAAAAGGAAAGGAACCTAAAAAGATCATTGAAAAAAATATGCTACGAGTATTATTCACAATCGGGAAGTTACAGTGGGGTAACTGTCGGCGAGAAATTACGGCTGAAAATATAGGTTGGAAAATTACCGTAGAATAGTAAAAAAGTAGCTAAAAAATACTGTTGCACAAATGGACTATCTACTGTCGGAAAACGGCAATCACCTGTCGTCGGGAAATGACGGCCGAGAACGCGCGGCGAGAAATTGCCGTCGAGCGGTTAAAAAAGAATGGAAGGAAAAAAACATCGTTAATGAAGGTTAATTACTGCTGGAAATTGCGACGGAAAAGTTGTGTCAAGAAGTTACCGTCGGTCTGTTTCAAAATTTACGGTCGAAAAGTTGTGTAAATTTTTTACCATCAAGTAGTTAAAAATAAAATAATAGATCCGGCGCTCCGATCGATTTCGGACACAGAATGTATCCCTTTTGTCTGTATGAGAGCATCTCCACCCGTGATCCCCATACGGGCTCCGGCGCGGCCATTTTTGGGCCGTATGGAGAGCGCCTGCGTGAAATTAGAAATGGGGCCAGCTGGCGCCCAGCCGTGCACCCCAAACCGGCCATTTTTTTATTTTCTAAATTATTTCAACACAAGCAATCAATCAAATTGGAACACAAATTCAATACAAATTTAACACAATTATTCAACAAGTTCAACATAGTACACAAATAAATTATATTTAACACACTACATAAATTAAACAAGTTTGAATCACAATGGCCAACAAACTAGAGAGCTGCTTTTAAGTTTCACAAATGCTCGATCGAATCATTTTGCAGCTGGTGATGAGTGTTGGAGTCTCGAAGTTCTTGACGCTTGGACAGGAAAGAGGCAAAGACAGTAGTAGGCACCTGATGATCAACATCTGCAACAGGACTCTGGCGATAGTATGGTTGAGTGTCGAACACTGGGTTCTCCCACTCGCTCTCGATGATCATGTTGTGCAAGATGATACAAGCAGTCATGACCTCCCACATCTGATCCTTGGACCATGTAAGCGCAGGGTACCGAACAATGGCAAATCGAGCTTGCAGCACACCAAATGCCCCCTCCACATCTTCCTGCAAGCCTCCTGGCACTGAGCAAACCAAGCTTTCTTCCCTCCAGGCACTGCATTTGAAATGGCCTTGACAACTGTTGACCACTTTGGATAGATGTCATCAGCCAGATAGTAGCCCTTGTCATATTGGTGGCCATTGATCTCATAAGCCACGGGAGGAGAATTGCCTGAAACAAACTTGGCAAACACATCCAAGCACTGGAGCGTGTTGATGTCATTGTGAGATCCTGCCATCCCGAAGAAAGCATGTCAAATCTAGAGATCCTTATCAGCCACTGCCTCAAGAACCACACTACATGCTCCTTTGTGGCCCTTGTACATGCCCTGGTTTGCAAACAGATAGTTCTTCCATGCCCAGTGCATACAGTCGATGCTTCCAAGCATCCCAGGGAACCCTCTGTCTACATTCTGTGCCAGCAGACGAGCAATGTCGCCTTCATTGGGTGTGCGCTGATATGTGTCGCCAAACACCACCACAATTGCCCTGCAAAACCTATACATGCAATCAATGGCCGTAGACTCGGCCATGCGCATGTAGTCATCCTGTGTATCTCCAGGCATTCCATATGCTAGCATCCGAAGGGCAACTGTGCATTTCTGGATAGTGATCTCATAAGCCACAGGAGGAGAATTGCCTGAAACAAACTTGGCAAACACATCCAAGCACTGGAGCGCGTTGATGTCATTGTGAGATCCTGCCATCCCGAAGAAAGCATGTCAAATCCAGAGATCCTTATCAGCCACTGCCTCAAGAACCACACTACATGCTCCTTTGTGGCCCTTGTACATGCCCTGGTTTGCAAACAGATAGTTCTTCCATGCCCAGTGCATACAGTCGATGCTTCCAAGCATCCCAGGGAACCCTCTGTCTGCATTCTGTGCCAGCAGAGGAGCAATGTCGCCTTCATTGGGTGTGCGCTGATATGTGTCGCCAAACACCACCACAATTGCCCTGCAAAACCTATACATGCAATCAATGGCCGTAGACTCGGCCATGCGCATGTAGTCATCCTGTGTATCTCCAGGCGTTCCATATGCTAGCATCCGAAGGGTAACTGTGCATTTCTGGATAGTGGAGAAGCCAAGCATACCGACGGCGTCCCTCTTCAGCTTGAAGTAGTCATCAAACTCCCTCAGCTTCTCGACGATCTTGAGGAAGAGCTTTTTGCTCATCCTGAAACGGTGGCGGAATGTGACATCATCGTGCACTGGATCATCGACGAAGTAGTCTACATACAACATGCAGTACCCTTCCATCCTCTGCCTCGGCTTGCCCTTGCGGCATCCAGGCGCCGAGCCGCCGCGGACCGGTTTGTCCTTCTCGATGATCATGGACATGAAGGCGAGGAGGATAGATAGGTGCTCGTCGTCCCCGGCCGGTTTTCTGCTTCGTGCTTATGCATTGTCATCCTAGAAGATGGTGAAATTTCTTCTTAGGAACTTTTATATTCGAACCGGGAACGGTAATTTTATTTTGCCAAATCTAGCGGGGGATCCACCTCAACCTGCAGACACACCGCCAGTTTAAGAGATCCAGCAGGGGATCTGGCTCAACCCGCGGGTGCACCCCTTGTTCCTGCAGTGCAGCAGGTGCCTGCCATTTCTCACCCACCCCAGGTTTCATCGATACCGTCATCCCAGAATCAAGGGAGAACGACAGAGGATCGAGTACGAGACGTAGCTGAGGAAGCAGGCAAGGGCGCGATTAAGGGCTGCTGCTCGTCTTTTTTCGAATGCCTCTATTCTAACGGGTGCGGGTGCGATAGCTTCGCTGGATTGATCGCAACGACCTCCTCATCCATCAGAGCAGCCATGACCTCCTCATCGTCCGAGTCCATCGCCTTGGCAAATGGTCGAACACCTTGTGTGCGGGGAGGAAGTCGAGTGGGAGCAGAGGTTCGCCGGCCGGTGGTTGGACGTAAGGACGGCGGAGGAAGAGGCGGCGTGGGTGTTTGGAGCTGTGGAGGGGTTTATTTGGCGGTGGGGAGTGCTACCGGAGGCGGGTTCCCGACGGCGAGGTAGGGGTGGTCGCAGCGGCCGCCAGGGGGTCGGGGAGTCGAAAGGGTATAGGACAGGATTTCTAGCCGTTTGTCACCGACAAGCTGGCCCGCAATGTTTTCTCGACGCGCCGGCGTCGCCGCTTGCCTCCCTGTACATTGAGTTTCACCTGGGGCCGCCGGCTAAATAATTGGGCCGCGCCGGCGGAAATTCTGAAACGAGGGTCGCGGCTGTGCGCGTTTTTGGCGCCGGCGGCCCTCATAGGCCTTTGGGGGGGGGGGGGAGCTTTGAGGACCCGAGTGGAGATGCTCTGAGTTGATCCGTTGTGGATATGAAAATGGTCATCGTCCGGTCTAGCAGGATTCGGTACGTGCCCAGCGGCAATGATCAACTTGGTGGGAACACTCTTGTTTGGCCAGTTCGGCATGTTTTCCCCAATTGGCAACATATTGATGGAGAAGGCAACAAAAAAATTCCCTAGCAAGTAAATTAACATTAATTAGCAAATCACCAAGTCCACATGCCATAGTATGGAATCCTGCTATTTTTTTAAAAAATAATACTTTTTTAATCAATTCTGAAAATAATACACAAAATTCAAATTTTTGGATTCTAGCACGGGTATAGTACACGGTACACCAATAGAGACTAATCCGTGTACAGTGCACACGCATATCTGAGCAAGGGAATGCACCCAATCAGTATACCATACACCGATAGGTACTAATCAGTGTATGGTACATCGATTAGTATATATTGTTGTATGGTACACCGATTAGTGCCTATCGGTGTAATAGCAGTGCCATGATCCAAAATTCCGAATTTTGTGTATTATTTCTGAAATTTATTAAAAAATGTATTACTTAAAAAAATAGCATGGAATCCTATTACAAAATAACACAAGTTTCATACAAAATCTATAAAAGAGATAGACCATCGACGAGATCATGCTTGACGGTCGCGGATGTCGTTTTGCTTCTTCTCAAACCAACCCTTTGAACCGGATGGGTCCAAGATGCTCAAGTCCATCATCATAGGTTTTGTCTCCTTAGCCATGAGCTTCGCCTTGGCCTCAATGGCCCTTGATCGGGCACTGTTCTCTTCAATCTCAAGGGCTCCTTTGTGTAAGACAATTAGGTTTGGGGGAACAGGCTCAACCCTCTAGGGGTGGCCTATCACATATATTTATATGAGGTACCAGAGGTACGTTACAATAGACACGTACAGGTACAGGTACAATATACATAAGCTATACAGTCTAACACCCTCCCTCAATCTTAGCCACTTCCTAAAGAGTCTAGAAGAGTAAGATTGCGCCTACAGGCCTCGAACTGCGGTAGAGGCAATGGCTTGATGAAGATGTCTGCAAATTGATCCTTAGAAGAGATGAACTTGATCTGTAGAAGCTTCTGAGAAACACGTTTCCTTACAAAGTGATAGTCAACTTGGATGTGTTTCGTTCGGGCATGGAATACCGGGTTTGCTGAGAGGTATGTAGCACCGATGTTATCACACCAAAGGATAGGAGGCTGTGATTGGAAAATCCCCAATTCCTGAAGCAAAGATTGTACCCAGATGAGCTCTGCAGTGGCATTGGCCACAGGCTTATATTCTGCTTTAGTACTCCTACGTGATACGGTAGCCTGTTTTCGAGCACTACGCGATCAAATTTGAGCCAAAGAACACATCATAGCCCCCCGTGGATCGCCTGTCATCCGGACTACCAGCCTAGTCCGCATCAGAATACGCCGAGAGTACCCTAGAGGGGTTCGGCCAAAGGTGCAGCCCATGGGACACAGTGAGTCGTACATAGCACAGAATGCGCTTTACAGCAGACCAATGAGTGTCGCGAGGCGCCTGTAAATATTAACAAACTCTGTTGATATCATACGAAATATCTGGTCTTGTGATCTTCAAATATTGGAGGCCACCGACAATACTCCTATACTCTGTAGCATCCTTAGAGGACAGAAGCTCACCATCAACTGTAGTGATCTTGTCACTGGTGGACATAGGCGTTGTACTCGTCTTGCACTTAAACATCCTAGCCCGCTGTAGTAAGTCCAAGGAGTACTTCTTCTGCGTCATAACAAGACCATCAGCACGAGAAGCAACTTCCACACCAAGGAAGTAGTGAAGTTTCCCAAGGTCTTTAACAACAAAATCAGCACCAAGAGCATCAGCAGCTGACTGAGATGAACTGAGTAGAATAATATCATCTACATAGACCAGCAAGTACATAGTAACCTCAGGTTTCTATAGAAGAAATAATGATGAATCAGTAGTGGATGGTGCAAAACCACGAGCACAAAGAGCTATTGCAAGACGAGCATGCCAGGCATAAGGAGCTTGCTTCAGACCATAGAGTGCTTTGGTGAGACGACATATATAATGAGAGCGATCAGGATCAGCAAAACTAGGAGGCTGCCGCGTATAAACCTCCTCCTCCAATAAGCCATGAAGGAAGGCATTCTGCACATCAAGTTGACGAAGAGACCAACCTCTAGTAATTGCAAGAGAGAGAAGAAGCCTGATGGTTGTGGGCTTGACCACGGGATTGAAAGTGTCTTCATAATCAGGACCATAGCGCTGTCGAAAACCTCTGGCAACAAGACACGCTTTGTAGCGCTCAATAGACCCATCAGAATGCTTCTTCACCTTGAACACCCATTTAGAATCAATAACGTTGACCTGAGGTGGCGGAGGAACCAGAGTCCACGTCTCATTGCGAATAAGAGTGTTATACTCCTGCTCCATAGCCTCTCTCCAATGAGGGATACCCATAGCAGCTTGATACATGCGCAGCTCAGAGGACGGATCCGCAAGAGCAGCTATCATACATGCAGCATACCAGACGACGGTACCGTCAGTACGCTCTTTGGGGTAAAAAACACCACTGTGACTACGCGTATGTGGACGCAAAGTAACAGGAGCCGTCGAGGTCGAGGGCATAGCCGGCGAGGGGCTAAGCCACAGTGACGACGATAGAGAAGGCCCAGCCGGCGAGGGGCTGGGCGTCGGCGAGGCGGAGCTGGGAGACGCATACTGTCCAGACGGCATGAGCAAGGCGGAGCTAGAGGCCGCCGAGGGCATCGCCGGGCTGGAGGCCGACCTAGGGCTGGACAGCGAGTGGGCCGGCCCAGGAGAGACCAGCGGCGTCATGCGTCGGGCGCGTGCGGAGGCAGGCCCAGACGTGGCAGGCGACGAGGCACGCGAGACGGTGGCCCAGGGACAGGCACGGTGTCTGGCTCGTCTTGGCGTGCATGGGCACGATCACCGAGGCCATGCAGAGGTGCGGCACGATCGATGTGCACATTTGCTGGCGTCGACAAGGGAGACGCTGGTGTGTCTAGTATCTACAAACGAGCCCCATGTCCAGTACCTGCACCATGGTCAGGAAATAACACATGAGAGTATGCAACATCATCAAATTGGTCAGAGGAAATAGAGGATGAATGCATATGTGGTGGTTCAGTGGTGGACATAGGGAGTTTGGCAAAGGGAAAAACATGCTCATCAAACACGACATCCCGGGATATGTAGACACGATTAGTAGGAACATGAAGACACTTGTAGCCTTTATAAAGAGAACTGTAACCAAAAAACACACACTTCTTAGAGCGAAACTCGAGTTTATGTTTATTGTAAGGACGAAGGTGTGGCCAGCACGCGCACCCAAACACTTTGAAAAAGTATAATCAGGTGATTCATGCAATAAGAGTTCAATAGGTGTTTTCATGTCTAGAACACGTGTAGGAGTATGATTAATAAGAAAACATGCAGTGGTAAAGGCATTGTTCCAAAAGGGGACCGATGCATGAGCAAGAAGTGTGAGTCCAGTTTCAACTATATAGCGATGCTTACGTTCTATTGAACCATTCTGCTGGTGTGTGTGTGGACAGAAAACACGATGAGCTATCCCAAGTTTCTAGAAGAATGTGTTGAGATTGCGATACTCGCATCCCCAATCTGACTGAACATGGATAATATTATGCTTGAGAAGACGCTCAACATGAGTTTGAAACTGAATAAACACATCAAAGACATTGGATTTGCGCTTAATAAGGTAAAGCTAGGTAAAGTGACTATAAGAATCAATGAAACTGGCATAATAGTTATGACCACTGACAGAGGTTTCAGCAGGACCCCATACATCCGAATAAACAAGCTCTAAAGGATTTTTAACATCTCGAGTAGACAAAGCAAACGGTAATTGATGACTTTTGCTTTCCTGACAGGCATCACACACTGCTAATCTTTTATTGCTGGACTCGCTAGGAAGCTAATGACGATGGATAACATGACGAACTATCGGAGTGGCTAGATGACCAAGCCGAGCATGCCACAAACGCGAACTCCATTGAAAGCCCGAGAGACTGGCAAATCCAGGCGGTAGAGGCCATGGCAGCATCGCCCACTAAGAAGAACGTCCCTCGTGACTCGGTCCTTTACATAAAAATGAAACCGGTGAAATTCGACAAACACATTATTATCATCAGTGAGTTTTGGAACAGATAGCAAATTGTGTGTGACGAATGGTACTCTGAGGACATTACGAAGATGCAAATTCCTAGAGGCATGTCTAGTGAGAAGGGATGCTTGACCAATATGAGAGATGTGCATACTTGCGCCATTGGCGGTGTGAACCTTGTCGGTGCGGGTGTACGCCTCATGCGTGTGAAGTTTGCCCATCTCGATGGTCAGGTAATCCATAGCACCAGTATCCATGTACCAGTGCGGGTCGACGGAGTAGGACTAAGTTTGGCCCTGCTGACCCTGGGGCGCAGGATGATCAGCCATAGCAGCTTGGCGCTCGTTATTCCTAGAGTCCTTGCCATCATTCCCTAGGCCGAGGAAGCCCCTCTAGAAGCAACGATGACACTTGTAGGCCTAGTGGCCCTCCCTGCCGCACAACTAACAGACACAGGAGGAGCGACCACTGCCAGGGCCGCTCGGGGGCGCCGATGATGGTGGGGTCGTCTTGGCAGCAGGCGGCGAGGAGGGCGTCTTTCCTGATGGAGCACCGCAGAAGACAGTGTTGGCGGAGACGGCATTGGTGCCGGCCGCCTGAGCGTGTCGAGCGGCAACCCGCTGCTCTATGTGGAGAAGATGCGAGTACAGCTCGCTGGAAGTCATCGGCGTCTAGCGGTCATGGACGACCTCAATGAGGCCATCATAATCGTCGTAGAGACCGTTGATGGCGTAGGTCATGAACTCCATGTCGGTGAGAGGCTGCCTGATGGAGGTCATCGTGTCGGAGAGACCCTTGACCTTGTGGTAGTAGGCCGACACCGACATGTTCAGCTTCTCGCACTCGTCGAGTTGACGGCGTATGGACTGGGAGGCAAAGCTAGACTCAAGGGTCTGCCAAGCCTGCTGAGAGGTCGTTGCGAAGACAACCATACCAGCCACCTCAGGCCTAAGCGAGGACTGGATCGTCGAGAGGTTTGCCTGATCCTGCGCCATCCAGACGTTATGCGCAGGGTTGATGATAGGTCCGGAGGCGCTGTCCACGTACGCTGGAGGGCAGGGAAAGGAGCCGTCAACATAGCCGTAGAGGTAGTGGCTCTTCAGGAGCGGCAGGATCTGCGCACGCCAGAAGATGTAGTTGTCCAGCGTAAGCTGGATGGTGATCTCCTTGCCGAAGTGGAAAGGTGGCGGCAGCGAGCCGGCAAACACCGACGTAGGCGCCGTGGCCACAGCATGCGGCGACGGAGAGGGCATCGCGGGCGCCGAGATAGCGCCAGGGACATGGGCCGAGGAGACGGCCAGCATAGGCGCCGGCAGCGCGACGGATGGAGACGCCGTGGTAGCGGCCGCGAGGGAATGGGCCGGCGGCATAAACGTCGTCGACGAGAAGAAGAAGATGATGCTGAGCGTGCTGACAGGGAGCGACGTCATGGCGGCACCATCAATGGGACGAGAGAGGAGCGCAACGAGGAAGGCCAGGAGGTAGCCGACCAAAGCGGATTCGGTGGAGGCGGAAGACATGGAGGCGGTTGCGGCCGATCTAGGCGACGGCGCGGCGGCCAGGGGTGGAGGCGGTGCGGCGGCTAGGAGATTGAGGCGGCCGGCGGCTAGGGTTAGAAGGATCAAGGGTTTAGTCTGATACCATGTAAGACAATTAGGTTTGGGGGAACTGGCTCAACCCTCTAGGGGTGGCCTATCACATATATTTATAAATATATATGAGGTACCAGAGATACGTTACAATAGACACGTACATGTACAGGTACAATATACAGAAGCTATATAGTCTAACACTTTGTGAGATCAATGAAGCTTCCAATAGTGACCTCCTTCTCATTGCGGCGCCTCCCCTCCCTAACTTCTAAATAATAATGGTGAGCTTAAACCAAGAGAAAGGTGTAATTGAGGGGCAATGGAATTTGAAAAACTATATCACTAACTTCTACAAAAACCACAATGAGATTAGCAATATTCAGTAGGTGCCACACATCCGCTCCAGAGCAGGATCACACGTCTTGGCCACCATTAGAAAAATGCAATATAGAACATCGTTCAACATGTAGAGAGAAACATACAACATGGGTTATGCAACATGTAAACTAGGTGGTGCAACAAGTATGGTGAAATATGGGTGCAAGTGTAACAAACCCAAAAGGTTGCGGTATCAGCTCCTCAAGAAAAATAACAAGGACCAACATGCAACAACATATGTGGCCCTGGTGTGGACAATATCATGATGGAGAGTGGGTTCGATTGGACGAGAAGTACAATGGCTAAAGGGTTCAACTTCATTTCATATATGCATATATTCTTATTTAAGACATTTGGATTTGGACTTGGTTTAAAAGATAAAATAAGTTCGAACTGAGAATTAGTCAGGTGTTATCATGCAATCATAGTTGCAACCCATTTATAACTAGAAATATTTCAGTTGCAACCCAGGTTTTGGTTCCCGACCGAACAAAATTTCCCCCGAGGGTCGGGCTTTCCGGTTACCATGGTTACTCGATGAATTTGAAAACCAAAATTGAATTCAAATTCCTTCATATGACAATTTACAAAGTTTTTTTGGTTTACCTATTTCTTGGGGGTGCTTAGGATATCCGGTTACCCGACGGTAACTGGATTTTACGACCGGTAACCAACTAAAAGCAGCTCAGATGCAATCCGAGTTGCAAATATAAATTCCACTTGCAACTCACATGACAAACTAATCATGATGTAAATCCAGTGAATTAGTAGCTGACTGAGCTCTAACTTAATTCTCGGTCGATCAAAGGATTAGCAAACCAACTTAAAATGCTAGTACTAAAAAAGTTTGATTCGATTCATAGTGTGGTGTAGCTCAGCTCAACCAGTTGCCAAAGATATTGTTCACTCAGCCTCCACGCACATCCAGCGTTCGGTGCAGCCCGTACCGATGGCGTCCGGTGGAAATAATTCTCGCTGGCTCTCAGTCTCAGGTGGTCACGCCTCGATACAAAATGGATTGCTTGGTCGATCAGGGTCAGAGGACAAGTGGACTAGTGGAGAACATGTCTGCGCAGCTACACTTCCTCGTGCTCACCTTCCCGCTGCAGGGCCACATCACGCCGGCGCTCCGCCTTGCAAGGCGCCTGCTCGCCGCAGCCCCCGACGCGCTCGTCACATTCTCCACCAACGAAGCCGCCCACCGCCGCATGTTCCCGGCGAAGCCTGCTGCAGATGCCCCGCACGACGTCGCGGAGTACGAGGAAGACGGAGACGGCCGCCTCGAGTTCCTCCCGTTCTCGGACGGCACCGAGAGCGGGTACGTGCGGGGCAGCGACTCAGCGGCGTTCAACGAGTACATGGTGACTCTCGGCGCCGCTGGCCCGCGCAGCGTCGGGGAGCTCCTGGACGCGCTCGCCGCGCGCGGCCGCCCCGTGACCCGCGTCGTCTACACGCTGCTCCTCCCGTGGGCCGCCGACGTCGCGCGCGAGAGGGGCGTGCCGTCCGCGCTCTACTGGATCCAGCCCGCCGCCGTGTTCGCCGTCTACTACCACTACTTCCACGGCCACGCCGGCGCCGTGATCGACCACCTCCACGACCCGTCGTTCCTCGTGCAGCTGCCGGGCCTCCCGCCCCAGGCCGTCCGTGACCTGCCGTCCTTCCTCACCGAGTCCGCCGATCCCTCTGACTGCTTCCACGGCGCATACGCCGCCATCCGCGACCTGTTCGACAGCCTCGATAGGGACGCCCCGAAAGCGACCGTGCTCGTCAACACGTGCGAAGAACTCGAGGCGGTTGTGCTCTCTTCTTTCGGAGCGTACCACATGCTCCCGATCGGCCCGGTGCTGCCGGCCGGCGACGAGGCCGGCCTCTTCAAGCAGGACGACGCCAAGTACATGGAGTGGCTCGACACCAAGGATGCCAACTCCGTGGTGTACGTCTCTTTCGGGAGCCTGGCCAGGATGGCGAGGGAGCAGCTCGACGAGCTGCTCCAGGGCCTCGAGGAGAGCGGGAGGCCGTACCTCTGCATCGTCCGGAAGGACCAGCTCGTGGAAGCCGAGACGGAGCCGCCGGAGATGGACGCGCGGCCCAGGAACGGCATGGTGGTGGAGTGGTGCGACCAGGTGCGGGTGCTCTCGCACGCGGCGGTGGGATGCTTCGTGACGCACTGCGGCTGGAACTCGGTGCTGGAGAGCGTGGCGTGCGGCGTGCCCATGGTGGCCGTGCCGCAGTGGTCGGACCAGCGTATCAACTCGGGGCTCGTCGAGAGTGAGTGGCGCGTCGGAATGCGCGCGGAGGTGGGCAGCGACGGCGTGCTGCGAGCGGCGGAGGTGCGGCGATGTCTAGGGGAGGTGATGCGGGAGCGGGATGCTGCGGGCGACGTGCGGAGCGCCGCGACAGAGTGGAAACATGCGGTCGTGGAGGCTCTGGGGAAAGGTGGCTCGTCAGATCGTAATCTCATGGCGTTCGTGGAAGGCGTCAATGGTGGCGTGCAACTGTGACTTGTACTGTATTCAGTAATGTACTTTAAACTGATAATGTGCATCAATTCCGATCTGGTTGGTCAAACTACGGTTCCAATCTCCGCATTGGACGCCACGAGAGAATAATTTGGGTCCTGCCATATCACGTGTTTTTCTTCCGTGGGTAAACAAAGAGTGTGGCTGGTTTGGAAGAGAAAATTTTCAGTTTGGATCAATTCGCTTAGCATTTGAGATAAGTTTTATTTTCTATGCATTAGATGCATTTTATGTTAGCCACATGGTCTTCAGTTTAATCTGATCACCACAGAATAGTATAGCATGTACCAACTGTTAGAAATTTTTCTGCAACACCCCTATTTAGTACTCCTTATTTTTTGTAAACAAATAACCTTATTTTGAGGCGGATCTATGTTTTTGTGTTGTATGCGTCATGATTGTGTATCAAAGGTGTCATTTTTTGTGATTAGGTAGTAGTGGGCTCTGCACCAAATATTTCTAGATAGCTACTTTACGAAGTCAAACTTTTTTTGGTTTGACCAAGTTTATATCAAATAATATTAACGAGGGTTTAACTCATCAATGCCCATTGTTATAGACTTAGATTTTGGAGAAGGAGGGAGCGCTAGAGACATCTATCGGCTAGCAAACAAGCACACATTGGACAAAGATTTACCTAGTTCAGGCCTCGTAGAGGTCCCTACTCCTGCTTGTCTGCTCGTGGAATTATCGAAAGAATCGAAGATTACAATGGTGCGCAGATGCAATCTGGTGAGGGTTGTGGAAACTAGGGTTACGTGTGTCCTCCTCGCCGCCCCCTCCTAGCCCTTTATATAGATAGGCTAGGTCTCGGGTAGCAGGTCGAGTCGGTTACAAGTTAGAATTTTCCCCTTCAAACTTTCTATCTTTAGCTTCTTCTTGTTCT
The DNA here is from genome assembly GCA_916181665.1 of Avena sativa. Classification (NCBI taxonomy): domain Eukaryota; kingdom Viridiplantae; phylum Streptophyta; class Magnoliopsida; order Poales; family Poaceae; genus Avena; species Avena sativa. The sequence continues at coordinate 129,643,645 of OV702289.1, read as the reverse complement.
TCAAGCAATCGAGAGTCCGTAGGTTACTCGAGTCCTTCATTTTGGGCCTTAGCGACACCGTGGGCCTGTACGTACTTAGACCGTATATACTAAGCTTGAGTACCTGTAGGGTATACCCATGTCAGTAGCCCCCGAGTGTCCAGTGGAATCGCAAATTCGACTGGGGACTTTTGAAGTCTTTCGAGTGCATAAATGAATATATTTTGACTGCTTTATTTGTGTCATAGGGATTGTTGATGTACGTATCTGATATAACCGAAGTATCGGTATCAGTTAACCACCTTAGGATGAAACAACGCAATCTACTTGAACTCGAGTCCCCGGACTCGAATCCGAAAAAGTGCTGGTGTAATTCGACTCAAGCCGCGGAGGTCTTACAGGAGTCGAATTCCAGTTATATGAGTGTGAGCACTTGACACGTCCGTGAAGGCATGTTCATCGTACCTATAGGTACGGATACATTTCTGGTAGTACGCAGCTAATGCGTTGCCAGGCCTTATTCAGATCTTACCTTCACGCTGTAAGCGCGGCATCCGAATTTTACCATCGCGGAGACGATTCGGGTGACCCAGGAGACGCAGTCTCTTTGTAGGGAAAAATTATGAGGCGGTGTCGCCATGAGTTTCGAGTGTGGATGTTATCAACACACAGTTTTTTTGTATAGATAATCATAGGGTGCGCGACCAGCGCTCCCTATGGGAGTAGCCCCCGAGTGCCTGGTTGAGTCGAAGACTCAGGCAGGGACTGAAGAATCATTTTGTGACTGCTGTCGTCTTTTGTTTGCTTGTTTCAGTCGAATTTGTTTCCGGCGCTCCTTATGGGAGTAACCCATGCCCATAGTCAAGCCATGCTACGAGTGGTTGGGTTTGATTTGATTATCCATGTTCCTGAAAAAAGAAGAAGAAAAAAAGAAAAAATCATAGGGTGCGCGACCAGCGCTCCCTATAGGAGTAGCCCCCGAGTGCTTGCTGGAGTCGAAGACTCAAGCAAGGACTAAAGTAGTCGAAGTCTTCCACTGCGTAGCTTTGATGACGTCAGTGCTGACGCTTTCATGACCTCAGTTGCCCGCGTGAGCGAGTTTGACGGGACGTGACGAGCAGTGGGTCCCACTTTCTGACTTTGATTTGACTGGACGTGCGTAATCTTTATTTTAACTGCACCTCCTTGATTTCCGCGTGTAATGGGAGTAGTGGAGGGACGGTTCGCGCTTCCACTCCTCCACGTGTCGAGCACGATGTTTGCCACGCATCCAGTAGGGTTTTTCTGAGACGTTGGATTGCATCTTTCAGGGGTTAAGTAGCGGCGCTGTGACGGTAATTTTCTCATCTGTTCTCGTTCATCCTTCGCTTCTATCGCCATTGCCGCTGCTCCTCTGCTTTTCTCTACGCCAGTTTCTTTCGTGACGCTGGACCAGCTCCGCTCGTTTCCGAGCTACTTCCTTCGCTCGCATCGCCGCCGTGCAATGGGGAAGAAGAAAGGAGGCGTTGTGGCTGATTCCGCGGCCACCGCTGCTACGGCGAAGAAGAAAGGCGGCTCCGTCGCTACGGGCACCAGCACCGCCGCCGGCGGGAAGAAGAAGGCCGTAGGCACCCGCGTCATGAATGGTGCGTGGCGTCCCTCCATCATCAAGTCGTCGGATCTCCGTCTTCTTCGTCAAGACGGAGTGCTGTCCGGCGCAGTCGCCGACGCGCGCGTCCCTGGCGGTGAGACAATTCCTGCTCCTCCCGCTGGTTTTCGAGTGATGTTTTTAGCATTCATCATTCGTGATCTCTCCTTGCCTCTTCACCCCTTTTTTAGGGGCCTCTTTTGTTTCTACGGGCTTCAGCTCCATCAGCTGACCCCGAACTCGATCCTCCATATCTCTTGCTTCATTACCCTCTGCGAGTGCTGGCTCGAAATCGAGCCGCACTTCGGCCTCTTCAAGCGCCTCTTCAAATTGAAGCGCCAATCTACATCTGGCTCTTTAGTCTATGATGTAGGTGGTTGCGGGATTCATGTCGACCCATCCGCCACCTATTTAGACATCAAGCTCACAGCATCCATCCAAGGGTGGAGGGACAAGTGGTTCTACATCCGCGATGAGAAGGTTGGCGACGAGCACTTCGGACTCGCACCCTTCGATCCCGCGACGCCGTGCAATAGGAGGCGCTCCTGAAAAAATGTAGTTATGCCTGGCGAATCCGCGGAGACGGACGTGCTGTACGAGCGTGTCTGCGACCTCGAGAGTCGCCTCGGCAAAGAGGAGGGAGGTTGCGCCCTCATTCGCACTTGGCTGCGCCGTCGCATCCAGCCCCTGCAGGCCAGAGTCCACCCCATGTTTCAGTGGGCTGGCGCTGATGATGCCACTCGCGTGTCTGCCGATGGCATGTCCGCGAGTGAGGTGGACAAGAGGGTTCGACTGGTCACCAAGTACACCGTCAAGGATGTGCTCCCCAGTGAGCCAGTTGTTCCTTCGTTCGATGTTGCTAACCCTCCTCCTGAGGTATAGTTGTGCTACGCAGTAGCTTAATTTGTCGATTGCTTTTCTGTTGTTTGTTTGTTTTTTGCTGAACTTGTTGTCTGTATGCAGGATTGGGCGGTGTCGCCTTGTATGCCCCCTCTTCCTGAGGGGATTATTCCTCGTGAAGCCTTGGAGGAGGACGAGTCGGAGTCGACCGTCCCTTCTGATGTGGAGGAGGAAGCCCTCGAGTCCGATAGTCCGGATACTCGCAAGCGTTTGCGCATCGAGGATTCTGATGCGTCGTCTCCGACTCTGGAAGGTGCAGGTGTAGGTGCAGAGTCGCCGATCCCTGCCATTCCTATGAGCGCCGTTGCACCTTCCTCTCGCAAGAAGATGCGATTTCCCAAGGAGTCCTCGTCAGAGTCGAAGGAGGCCACTTTTGACTTTGACAAATTTGATTGGTAAGTTTTCTAATTTGTTTTACTCTTCTCTGGATTTGCCCTTGTTTGGCTCGTCTCTGTGTTTGTCCTTTTTGATGTGGATTTTGTCTTGCAGCCAAGAGGCGTCGTCATCTTCTGGCGACGTTCAATTCTTGAAAGAATCAGGAGTCACGACCTCAAGGGCCAAGAAAGAGGTCGAACGCTCTCCTTCCCCTCCATTGGTGGCCCACTCCGGGCACAACTCTTCCAGTTCTCCTCATGTAGGGGAGCATCGAAAGGTTGCCCGTATGACGGTACAACAGACATCTTCGGAGTCATTGAAAGACCATGTAAGTGTAGTTTTTATCCTTTTTAGTGTTGCAGTCGATGTTATCTATTGCCTCTACTGATTCCTTGTTGTGTGATAGCTCCTTGTGAAGGAAGCTGCGCACTTGGCGGAGCAAGTGCTTGCGATGGACCGCCAGCATGTGATGCTGGAGACGCGTCATCGCGCGGTTGAAAGTGAGTGTCTTGCACTTCTTCTTCTTCCTCGTCTCCTTTTGATATGGCCGACTGATAGTCAATCTCTTTCTGCTTGTAGCCGAACATAACGCTCTCCTGCGCAATGCTGCCACCATGGAGAAAACCCTCACCGCGGCTGTGAAGGGTCGTGATGAGGCAATCGCGGCGCGTGACGAGGCGCGAAGGCGCGAAGAGGAGCCGCGTGCCTCCTTCGCAGCCAGGGAGAAGTTGTTCGAGGGACAGCTTTTCTCAATCGCCAAGGCCCTCTCAGGTATTTTGCTTTGTATATTGTTGTCCTTCTCTGCTGGACTTTTTGCCGTTAGCACTGATGTTTTGTCCATGTGTGGATTTGTGTGCAGATGCTGGCGACTTGAGTTTCGACCTGCAGGCCCTTCGTCGCGATGACGCTCTGGCGGGTGCACTGTCGGCAGTCGAGGACCGTAGTGCCGCCGTTCAGGATACGCTCTCCAAGGCCAAGGGCGCCCTCAGTCGCCTCCGCAAGGAGCTGATGCCCAAGGCGGAGTTAATCGAGAATATAGGCGAGCTAGTGGAGTCACTCGCCGGGGGTGTGCCTTCTAGCTACAAGAACTCACTCCGCACGGCTGGCGCGTCCATGTCGCTTGCCATGGTGCAGGCCCACGGAGTCGAGGTTGATCCTGCCGCGGTGTCGAAGGCGATGCCTGTTAGCGCGGACGGCCAGCAGGTAGTCTTCGCTCCTTTTGCGACTGTCTGTGGCAAGTATGGGGCTCAGTTGATAAATATTGTTGCAAAGTATTCTGAGGAGCTGCACCGTGCCAAAAAGGCGGCGAAAGCAGCGGCGTCAGGGGCTAGTGGAAAGTCAGTGACATCTGACACTGCCACGGACTCGATGAAGCCCCCGAAGCCGTCGAAGTCGAAGAAGCCAGTTGCTCCTTAGTTAGCTTTTGTAATAGTTAATTAGTTTATGTCCTTTTGTTTAAGAACATGCCTACTGGCGAGTGTATCTGCTGATACTTTTTCTAGTCTTGAATGCATTTGAATCCTTTGTCTTTGTGTTGATTTGGTCGTCTTATTTTCTTCTATCTTGACTTGTGGTAGGGTATATCAAGTGATCCTTTGAGGGAAACTTAGGACTCGCCGACTTTTGATGATACCGTGGTACCGCCGCGCTCCAGAGTAGATGAGATGTCGTTGCTTTCGCGACTGCGTGACCACGTGAAGCAGCTGGAGCGTGAGTTACCTGTGCTCCGTGGTAACGCGGATGTATGGAAGTCGAAGGCAGAGAAAGCCGCCGCCCGAGAGCAGTATCTGCTTGGCGAGGAGACGCAGCTGGGTGACCAATTCAAGTGTTAGTTTGCTTGCTCTCATCTTTTCCTTGTAGTCACTCGCCATGGTACGTTGTACTCATGCTGTTTGTTGCTGCTTCATGTAGTTGTCAGCACGTGTCATCCGCAGGAGGAGAATGATAGAATTGCCACTCGCATGCATGATCTTACCCAGGAACAACTTCAAGAGAGTGGATACTTCTGGGTGGATCATGATCGTGTGACTGCGCTGGCGACCCTGCTGGATCGTGCGTCGCGAGTGCTGCACTTTCTAAAGAAGTCACAGTCATGCGTGAAGAACATTTATCGGGCGATGTTTCCGCTGGATGATACTCCATCAAGCTTGCTGGCCCTCCTTGCCAAGTTTCAAGATCTGACCGTGGTTCGTGAATGCGTAAGGAAACAGTTGGTGGCTGGTGCCAAAGCTGCTCTTTCAATGGTGCGACTGCACAGGCCTGACGTAGATGTTGCGGCAATTGCATCTGGGCCGCCTGCACCACCAGCAGGTTCTGCCTGGAACATGGTGCCGCACTACCAGGCGGTGGATCGCCCAGCAGAAGAGATCGTCGACTTCTTTGAGGAACAAACCAACATTCTCCTGCTGCAGTAGTAGCCTAGTTTGTATCCTGCACATAAGTGTACTTGTGTTGTAAAAGTTCATATAAATGTTGTGTATAAGTTATTGTATGAAGAGCTTTGTTAGCATGAAGTGCGTTGCACTATGCGAGTCCCTTTCGTTAGCCTGGTCATGCTTTTATCTCAGTCCCTTGTCAACCTGTCAGGTGCGTTGCAGCTGGGTTGATGTTTGTGTCAAGGGTTTCGATTGATGTGCCAGCTACTCAGGATATCGCGTTTTGGTTCGTAGAACAGATGTATATAGGGTGGCGCAGCCCCCGAGTAGATAAAATTGGAAAAGTAAAGGAAAAACACAGAGTTTTGGGGCACTTAGCTTTATTTATTTGAAGAATAGTGCAGGTACAATGTGTGGCTAAGTAGCCTTGGCTGAGTAGCCTTATTTGCAATGTAAAAAGTAAAAAGCGACTAGGGGTAGAAGCGTCGCAGCTGTGCAATGTTCCAGGGGTTGGAGTATGCGACTCCTGTCTCTAAGTCTTGAAGGCGATAGGCGCCACCTAGGATTACTTCTATAATCACGTACGGTCCTTCCCAGGGGGACTCGAGCTTGAGGTGCCCCTGCTGTTTCAATCGCAGGACCAGGTCGCCTTCGACGAAGGATCTGGGGCGTAGCCTCCTACTGTGGTAGTTGCATAGGTTCTGCTGGTAGATCGTTGATCTTTTCGCGGCGATTTCTCGTGCCTCGTCAAGGAGGTCGACAGAGTCTTCGAGTGCGAGGGATGACTCTTGTTCGCTGTAAGCGACCACGTGCGGCGCCTTGTATCGTACCTCGGCGGGCAACACTGCTTCTGCTCCGTGCACCATAAAGAATGGCGTGTAGCCCGTGGCGCTGTTTGGAGTTGTGCGTAGGCTCCAGAGTATGGATTGCAGCTCGTCTGGCCAGCAACCCGCGGCTTGTTTGAGTGGCCGGAGGAGTCGCTTCTTGATGCCGCCGCAGACGAGCCCGTTTGCTTTTTCCACCTGACCGTTGGTCTGTGGATGCGCTACCGAGGCGTAGCTGATGTTGATTCCCAGGTTCTCACAGAATTCTTGGAACTCCTTGGATGTGAAGTTCGTGCCGTTGTCCGTAATGATGATGTGTGGCACCCCAAAACGGAAGACGATGGACTCGAAGAACTTCTGCGATGTGGCCTGATTGATTGGTTACTAGCATGGCCTCTATCCACTTGGTGAATTTATCGACTGCCACCAGGAGGTAGACGTATCCTCCTCATGAGGACTTAGGGAGCTTGCTGACCATGTCGAGTCCCCATTGTGCGAAGGGCCAGGCCAACGGAATTGGTCGAAGTTCTGCGCCAGGTGCGTGCGGCTTGTCCGCGAATCGTTGGCATGCATTGCACTTCTGGACGATGTCCTTGGCGTCACGCATGGCCGTAGGCCAGTAGAACCCAGCTCGCAGAGCTTTGGCCACGAGGGCGCGACTGCCGGCGTGGTGTCCGTAGGTCCCCTCATGGATGTCGAGGAGAACAGCTCTTCCGTCGGCCGTGGAGACGCATCGTTGCAGTACTCCTGTGATGCTGCGTTTATACAGTTCGCCGTTGATAACAGCGAATGCCTTGGATCGCCGCGTGATGTGCCGTGCATCAGTCGAATCGTCCAGGATTGCTCAATCATCATGACGCTCATTGGTCCCTCGAGCCCTGTGTCTACCTCCAAGTCATCGAGTGCCATTGGCTCATTGGGCGGCGTAGTCCCCGAGTCCGTTGCTGCGCTTGTTTTCTTCTCTGCGGCCTTTGGCTTGATGGAGCATTCGCAGATGCGCTCGAGAAATACCCCAGGTGGTATGGAGGCGCAGGTAGAGCCTATGTTGGCGAGTGCGTCCGCCTCCTCGTTGCTTTCGCGACCTATGTGCCGCAGCTCGCAACCATCGAAGTCTCCTTCGAGTGTGTCGTAGAGGTCATGGTACGCGATCATGTTGTCTTTCAGTGCGTCGCACTCATGCATTGTTTGGTTGACGACCAGCTTGGAGTCGCCGTAGATGATGAGCCTCTTGGCGCCGCAGGCTTTTGCCATCCTCATCCCGTGCAACAGGGCCTCGTATTCAGCCTCATTATTGGAGGCTGTGAACTGCATTCGCAGGATATACTTCAACTTGTCCCCTTGAGGTGATGTCAGTATGACACCGACGCCTGCTCCGTCCTTCCGCTTGGACCCATCGAAGTGCATTGTCCAGAGGTAGGACATATCTGGTTTGTCCGGCAGCTGGTTCTCCATCCAGTGCACGGGGAAGTCAGGGAGAACTTGCGACTTGATTGCGTCGCGCTTTTTGTATGTGATGTCTCGTGGAGACAACTCTATTCCCTAAAGCGCGACTCGTCCCGTGGCATCGGGGTTATTGAGGATATGCCCCAACGAGGCATCGTTGGACACCACGATTGGGTGTTCTTGGAAGTAATGGCGCAGTCGCCGGGCGGTTATGAAGACACCGTACGCCAGCTTCTGGTAGTGTGGGTACCGCTGTTTTGTTGGTGTGAGGACCTCGCTGAGGTAGTATACTGGGCGTTGTACCCCGTGGACCTTGTTTTCCTCGGCTCGCTCGACGACGAGCACTGTGCTGACCACCTGGTTGGTGGTGGAGATATACAACAACTATGGTTCTCTTTCCTGTGGGGTCACGAGTACTGGCGAGGTGGATAGAAGGCGCTTGAGGTCTTCGAATGCTTCCTACGCTTTGTTGGCCCACTCAAACTTTTTGGCTTTGCGGAGGAGTTGGTAGAAGGGCAGCGCCTTTTCACCCATCTGACTGATGAATCGACTGAGGGCTGCGATTCGCCCAGCCGGCTGCTGAACGCCCCGTATGTTTTTCGGCTTCTCCATGGCCAGTATGGCTTTTATTTTCTTCGGGTTTGCCTCGATTCCCCTTGCGGAGATGAGGTACCCGAGTAATTGCCCAGGTGGCACGCCGAAGGCGCATTTGTCCGGATTGAGCTTAATCCGGTAGCGGTCGAGGTTGGCGAAGGTTCGCGCAGATCATCGATTAATGAGGCTTCCTTCTTGGTCTTGATTACTATGTCGTCGACATAGACTTGGATATTGCGACCTAGTTGTTCCTTGAGGCAAGCCTGCATGCACCGCTGGTAGGTAGCTTCCGCGTTCTTTAGCCCAAAGAGCATTGTGTTGTAGCAGAACACACCAAAGGGCGTTGTAAATGCTGTTTTTTCCTGATCTTCCTCCTTCATTCGAATATGATTATAGCCTGAGTAGGCGTCGAGGAAGCAGAGGCGCTCGCATCCCGCAGTGGAGTCGATGATCTGGTTGATGCGTGGCAACGGGAAGTGATCCTTTGGGCAATGCTTATTCAGAGAGGTGAAGTCCACACACATCCGCAGGATATCCGTGTCCTTTTTTGGTACCAGCACTGTGTTGGCGAGCCAAGTGCTTTCCTTGATCTCGCGTATGAATTTGGCGTCGAGGAGGCTGTTGATCTCCATGCCGATTGCCTGCGCTCGTGGCTCGAACAATCGCCGAATTGTTTGCTTGACTGGCCTTGCGTCGGGGTTGACGTTGAGTGCGTGCTTGGCGAATTCCCTGGGAACTCCTGGCATGTCCGCAGGACACCAGGCAAAAATTTCACAGTGCTCACGGAGGAATTCGACGAGCGCGAGTTCCTATGCAGGACTCAAGTTGTTGGCGATGAGAGCCGTCTTGGCGGGATCCGATGGGTGGACCTGCACTTTCTTTGTGTGCACTGATGAGTCGAAAGATAGATCAGGTGAGCTTGGCCGGCTCAGCGGAGGCGGACTGTTGTCTGTCGACTCCTTTAGTCTCGCGAGTTCTTCCTGCATGCTGAAGGACTAGGAAATTCTGTTGAATTCCCTGTCACAACTGTCAGATCTTTCGAAGTTCTCGTTTATCGTGATGATGCCATTGGGACCTAGCATTTTCATCTGCAGGTAGGCGTAGTGGGGTACTGCCATGAATCTAGCAAACGCGACACGCCCGAGGATGCAGTGGTACTGTGAGGGCCAGTTGACGACTTCAAAGTCGATGCGTTCTCGCCAGAAGTTCTTCGGCGTGACGAAGATGATGTCGAGGTTGATTTTGCCCAGGGGATACACACCTTTCCCTGGGACGATGCCGTGGAATGTTGTGTTCGAGGCTTCCAGGCAAGTTAGAGGGATCCTCATTGCTCGCAAGGTACTCGCGAATATGAGGTTGATGCCGCTTCCACCGTCCATGAAGACGCGGCTCATGTTAAAGCCTCCGATTTGTGCCTCGAGTATGAGGGGACAGTGGACTGGACGGGGTACTTGAGGTGGGTGGTCGCTTTTATCGAAGGTGATGCATGACTCGCTTCAACTGAGGTACTCAGTGGTAGATGGTGGCGAGTGTGTGGCCAAGTTGACTTGGCGTGATGGCCTTCTGCACCCGATTGGAGGGGCGTCCCTTTTGGATCATCATGGTGCCCATGGCTCATGGGTACGGTTCGCCTCCGTGGTGATGGTCCGGTGCAGCTGCATTCGGGGGTGGCCCAGGTGGTGGTGGCGGAGCGCCATGTGCCACGGCGCCTGGGGCGGCGCCGTAACCTCTTTCGACTATGTTGTGGTTCATCCGAGCTAATCCTTCATGTAGTTTGAGGAACTCGTGGCAGTCCTTGAGGAGGTGGCTGGATTTCTTCTTCCCATCGTGCTTGTCGATGTAGAAGTGCACCGTGCATGGCCCAGACAGTTTGTCTTCAATGGTTGTTGCGGGTGCTTCATCGCGATCGCGGCGTTGCCACACTTGCGTGGTCTTCCCAGAGTCACGATATCCACCGTTACGGTATCCGCTGTTGCGGTTGTCGTCGCGTTTGTCGACATAGCCGGCTATGACCATGTTGACGTCGTCGCGGATCGTAGATGCGCATACGGCGTTTGCTTCGGCGGTCGCGTCTGCGCTCGAGTTCCGCCTCCTCGTCGGAATGGACGCGATTCTTCACTGAATCTTCTCCATCGGCCCACCGATTCGCGATCTCCATCAAGTGGTCGATGGTCTTGGGCTTCAAGCGGCCCAGCTCCTCCCTGAGCTCTATGCGGCGGACGCCGCCGTTGAATGCATCAATCGCGCGATCCTCCGAGATGTTCTATGTGGAGTTCTTGATGATGGACCACCTTTGGATGTAGGAGCGTAGCGATTCGCCCGATCGTTGCTGGCAGCATCTTAGCTCTTCGATTAATGCAGAACGCTTGTATGTGCCCTTGAAATTGCACACGAAGCTGTAAACTAGCTCATCCCAACTGCGAATGGATCCGCATGGGAGGTTGTTGAGCCATGCTCAGGCGGCGCCCTGCAGCTGTAGCTGCAAGCATTGCATGGATGTGCTTCGACTGCCCCCGTGGAGCTTGACGGAGGAGATGTGGTCCTCTAGCCAAATTTTTGGGTCATGTAGACCATCGAACTTCGGGTTCTCTGACGGGAGTTTGAACCCCTTTGGCATTCGTTTCTACCTGATGGACCTACTGAAGCATCTGGCGCCGCAGAGCTCCACGTCTTCCTCTTCTGAGTTAGTCGACCGAGCATGTCGTGCCCTTGATTTGTCGATCTTGCACTGCATGATGTCATCACGCGCGTCGTAGTCGTGGTCGTGTCATCGTGAGAGGCGACGTCGAGACAGGTCGTGACTGTCATCACTGGATGAGGGCAAGGAGTAACGCTTTGCTAGCGCTTTGCCCTTCTTTGGTTCCGGTGTTGGCTCTTTGTCGAGGGCGGCCTCAATTAATCCTAAGCCCGCGATCGTGGATCGGTGCATGGCGGCTTGGGGATCTCCAGCCGGTGGCTGGTTGTTGAGGAGGTACATGGTGGCCGCTGTCACTACAGCCTGCGGCGCCTTGGGGACCACGTTGCCCCTAGTGTCAACTGTCATAGAGCCGAAGTCGAGGACCTTTGCGGCTTCTATGCGTTCTTGCTCGGTGAGGTGGGCCATCCGAGATTGCCTCTTCTTGGCGAGTTGCTCGTTGGCCTTTGAGGAGGATCCTCCGTAAGAGGAGAGCCCAGCATGACGAAGGCTCGATTCGTCTGCCGCCTTTTTGCGCGCCTCGAGTTGCACGATTGTTTGTACTTGGCGCTTGAATTCTTCCTTATGGAGCCAATGGTAGCCCATTAGCAGTTCTTGCGGAGATCCGAAGGGTAGAGGAGTGCCTCGCAGGGCCTCACGGCAGCGAGCCCATTCTTGCTCGTTGAGCCTGATCACGACGCGTTCGCCGGTTTGCTCGTTCACTATGGTTGGAGGCTCGACTGCTTCTCCGTTGTTGGCGTTGGTGCGGTCGCCACCGTTGCCGCCGTTGCCGCCATTAGGTGGGTCGGTTTCGTTGCCGTGATTGCCACCGTTGTCGCAGTTGGCAGAGGTATCGCTTGCGTTGATGACGGCGCACATGAAGTGATTGGGGAAGCTGCTGCTTCCACAACTCTCAGATCCGGAACCGTAGGTCCCATCTTTAGTGGCCAGATCGCTCAGATCGGAGTCGCGACTGCTGTCGCTGACCGTGTTCTCGACTGTTGTCGGGGCGTTGGGCTCACTGAGTGTGCCGATCGATGGAGGGAACCATGATGCTGGGGTAATCGATGGTGCCGTCGGCTGATCAAGCAGGCGAAGCGTGCCCATCTGACCGACTTGGAAGCGAAAGCTTCCTATCGCCAGGCTGATTCTGTCGCCCAAGGACTCGAAGGCCGGGCGAGTGGCCGGCATGTGGATGGTGAAGTCAAACGCGCTGAAGAGCTGGCGGATCTCCGTAGTTGCGGAGTTGTAGATCGCGGTTGATGGGGCCGAAGAAGCCGCAACATCAGCACTCCCAATTCCCACAGACGGCGCCAATTGACGAGGGTTTAACTCATCAATGCCCATTGTTATGGACTTGGGTTTTGGAGAAGGAGGGAGCGCTAGAGACATCTATCGGCTAGCAAACAAGCACACAGGGGACAAAGATTTACCCAGGTTCAGGCCTCGTAGAGGTCCCTACTCCTGCTTGTCTGCTCGTGGAATTATCGAAGGAATCAAAGATTACAATGGTGCGCAGATGCAATCTGGCGAGGGTTGTGGAAACTAGGGTTGCGTGTGTCCTCCTCGCTGCCCCCTCCTAGCCCTTTATATAGATAGGCTAGGTCTCGGGTAGCAGGTCGAGTCGGTTACAAGTTAGGGTTTTCCCCTTCAAACTTTCTATCTTTAGCTTCTTCTTGTTCTTCAAGCAATCGAGAGTCCGTAGGTTACTCGAGTCCTTCATTTTGGGCCTTGGCGACACCGTGGGCATGTACGTACTTAGACCATATATACCAAGCTCGAGTACCTGTATGGTATACCCATGTCAAATATATATCAAATGTACAACACTAGTTTAATTTTGGAAAACTCTGATTCTCAACCAGCTGATGATTAGCTCCGTCGAACTGCGCGGGACGCATCACCTCGACCCCAAAAACTATGTGGTTCCCTTTCCTACATGCAAACTGTTAGGAGCCTATCCCTATCTTATAGGTACTTGAACCTGGGCTGGCCTCATGGTCCTGGTCCGGCACCAACCATCAGAGCTGCACGTACTTATACCTAGAGGGACACAACGATCAAACCATCCGGTCGATCACGACACGGAACAGCGGCGGCACTTCTCCTCCCACCTCGGCTCTGACCTCCCTTCCTCTTCATGCTTGCTCTTGTATCTAGCTACCAAATTCCAAAACAACTCATATATGTGTGTGATTGAGTGATTTCAGCATCTGGACCTTAACACAAACATGCCTATCCCCAAACAGGCCCACCATCCACACAATGTGACATCTCCATTTTTCATCGGGATATATTATGCTCTTTCACGCGCAGTTCGCCTACCTCCAGATCAGAACCAGGCGAAGGACGGAGAGGACTGGACTCCATGCATGGCAAGTAAAAGAGCATGTGTTCCCATGTGTGTTTTTGGTAATTAATAACAATCTCTATATACTAATGGCTATATTGAGTTATACTTGTTGAATTGTCCATATGCAATGCTTGAAGCATATGTTGGCTTCAAGATGAAAGAATAAAGTGAAGAATAATAACCAATGATAAATAGATATTTATGGCGTGATCCGAAGAATGGTCATAGAGAAGGAGATACAAGGTTAATTAAGGCTAAGTGCAAAGAGTGGATTCGAGTAAGATCAGCACAGAAATATGAAATGAAGTGCAAGTTCAGGATGACTCATCTTGCTTTAAGCTTGTCATCCTTATGTTGATCATGGATATATGAAGACATGCTCAAAAAAGAGTCTCTCCCATAGGAGCATACGAGAGCATTTCACAAGTATTCCTCAGGCAAATGTGTCATGGTGTGGAACATGGCAGTGCCATCGGGGATGGCGAGAGGGGACAATCAGAATGCTATCAGTGGCTATCACAACGGGTTAGGTACAAGCACTACAAACACAACGAAGTACCCAAGTTCGGGGCCCTCTCGGCAAGGTAACACCCCTACTCCTGCAAGAATCTCTATATCACTGGCGTATGCCTAGTACAAGTGCTTCTTTAGCTGTTTCCCTATCGAGCTAGGGAAGAACTAGAGGTAGAAGATGGCTATCTTGAGTAGTTGAGTCCTTCATGTAGCCCTAGCTCTACCCCTCCCTTATATACTGGCCGGGAGGTGTAGGTTACAAAATGGGCTTTAGGGTATGCCCGGCGGGCCTAGGGTTTACAAAGTGGGCCGGCTGGCAGGACCCAGCCGGTGGTCCTGGGTGCCATAGTCAGCACTACCGCACCCAGTGACAACACTATAGTGCCCAGCGACAGAGCACAGCGCTTTGCCGCTAGAGTAGCGCTCGAACTCTAGCTTTATCCCGCCTAATGCGGTTGTCCAGTAGTGTCGCGTGGGCGACATCATAGTCTGTCCTATGAAGCAGGACCTTGTGGTGTGCTTTGACATATCGTCACACCCTCTGTATCCTCCCACCGAATCCGAGGCGACTAGGTGGAGCTGGGCACTCGGACTGCTCTTCTGGTTGGCTGGCTAGACGAGCCAGCCGGTTGTAGCTTGGTGTTGGTCCGGCTGGAGCATCCCAGCCGGTCGCAACTTTCCTATCTTGTGGCCATTCAGCCCGTTCCTTCTAGAGCCAGCCAGGTTGGCCTGGCTTATCCCACCCGAGGGTCATCCCTCGGACACTAGTCCCCGAGCGCATAAGGACTTCACCCTGTGGGGACGTTCTTGCGTGCTTTTGACTGCGTGGAAGTAGTTCTTGATGGAGTCGGCTGGGACTGGGTGGAATAAACTTGGCTACGGAATTGGTGGCCACCCACTGGGTGAAATGTTGACAAATAGTGGCCAACTGGCGCAGACGGAGCATTTGGTAGGCGAAAAGTTGGCCGCTGAGGTCAATACCTGCGTCAGCCATGACCAAAGGTTCTGACGCACGTCCCGTCGCTTAAATTTCTTTTGCAACTGCCATCACCTCGTCGCTGCGATTTCTTGGTAACTGCACGTGCACGACTCATTAACTCCTCTAGGATTCTCTAAGTCGATCCTTGCTGGCACACGCGATCCTGAGCCAAACCGTTGTGGGAGGGGCGGTTTCCTGCCACATGCCTAGGAAAGGAGCGGAGGCGACCCGCTAGGGCCACGGTGGTAAATAGGGGTCTGGGAGTTAGGTTTCCCCTCCTCATGCTTTCCCCTTTCATTTGCCTCTTTGCCCTGTCTTTGCGCTGCTTTGCTTCTCCCACCTTCTAGCACCGACAAAACAAGGTCGTCGGTGCCGTCATGAGACTTAACGACAACGGGCCCCAGAGCTTCTATCACGGCGCCTCCGATCGAGATGACACCTGAGCAGCACGAGGGGGTGACGAAGGAGCTCATCTGGAAGTATCAGCATGGCCGATTCTTGTCGCCGGAGAGGCTTGTCAAGGCGCAGGACGCGCTAGAGGGGGAGCGGGTCCCCAACCCCGAGGCTGACGAGGTGATCGTCTTCCTCACACACTTCGCTCGTGGGTACGGCCTACCCGCGAGCGACTTTATTCTCGAGCTCTTTGGTATGTTTGATCTTCGCCTCCACCATCTCGCGGTGAATGCCATGGCACAGCTCTCGCATCATGTCGCGTGCTACGGGTCCTACCTCGGCATTCGCCCGGACGTGGAGAACTTCTTGAAGTTCTTTAACTTCAAGGCGCAGACGGTGCACAAGGGCGGCCCACTAGTGGACGCCGGTTGCTGTGCCATCTATCCGCGAGGAAACTCGTCGATGACATAGTTCGACATTCCCCAACACGGTTAAGCGGTGGGAGCGCTCGTACTTCTATGTGCGCAACGCCACCGAGGTCAATTGGATCCGACTCCCGGAGTTTGCCAACATCGTCTCCAGCCGGTAGGCATGGAAGGTGGTGGGCTGGGGGCTCAGGCGGATATGGACCGGATGGCCGCGCGGCTGAAGGTGCTGGTGGGCAGCACAAACTCGTTGCTTGGGACATCACTTGTCATGGATGGCGTGTCGGGTGCTCCTGCTATAGCGCCGCTCGCACAAGATGTGCCACTTGTCCGGGCCACACGATCCGACCCGGACCTCCCGGCTGGACGTCCCGTACGAGGCCCTCCGAGATTGGCTTTCCATGATCTCGAAGGAGGAGCTGGTGCAGCCCTGGAGATACTCCTTCCCTCCGTACTCTCGGAGCCGTCTGTCGCCCAAGGTGAGTTTGATGTTTCGCCGGATGGATTCCTCCTGAATGGTTACTTCCTGTTGCTTATCTACCCCTTTTGAATAGCTTTTTATGGCACAGCTAGCTAAAGACGGGATGGGAGACGTTGAGCTCCCCATCTTCTCCGCTGACCACCCACTGCAGAAGTATTCTCCCACCGAGTCGGAGCTCTTCCCCACCCGTAATGATGAAAGGTCGTTGGACCCGCTCGGTGAGGGTCTTTGATAGATGTGAGATTCGACATATTTTTGATGATTTTTATTGATGTATTTCTTCTGGATTTGATCGTTTTATAGCTTTAACTAACGCTAATACTTCGGTAGCAAAGAAAACTTGGTTTTTAATGTGTGTTTCAGGTTCTGAACATCAACAAAAGGTTTTAACAAGAGAAACACAATATTCAGGCGAAAACAAGCAAGTCTCTTTTTGGAAGCAATCAAGGGAGGCGTACAGAAGCTTTAACGAGCAACTATACGGTAGGAATATTTTCCGGCCGTATAGTTTTCGCCGTATAGTTGCCGCCTCCTCCGTCTTGTCAAAAGGGATAACTTTTGTGAAGAGGCCAGAGGCGAAATCATAACACAGCAGCCGCCATCCCATCCAGAAAGGAGAAAGAAGAGATCCGGAGAAGAAGGGGAAGGCGTTCTTCATCTCGCTCCACGATCTTTTACCTCCTATCCATCACACCCTCATAGCCATTACTTGTACTTGAGAGAGAGATCTTCACTTTGCAAGATTAGGGTTTGAGATTGTTTCTTCCTATTTTGAATCATGTTGGATTACTTTTCTATTCTTATTGTGGATCTCCACGGTAATATCAAGAAGAACTCCCTTTATTTAATTATATCGATGATGCTTTCTTCTCTCCTTGGGCGTGGGAGATGTAAGGGATTGGTGAGATGTGATGTGCCTCCATATATTTTCCCTTAGTTTGTGATTGATTTTAATTATTATATTATGTGTGCTTGACTATCTGTGGGATGCCTAATGCTTGTTGTCCAATTAAGGACCCAGACAACATGATGCTTTGTTCCATATAGACATGATCTTGTTCGTTGGCAGACCGGCGACCCCCCGAGTGACACAGGGATATCAATGGGAAACTAGTTTGACTCGAGGATCACGAGGAACCACTGTGCTTATTGCATTAGTCCCATCCAAGGAGCTTAATTGCTAAGCAACCTGAAGAATCTTAATCGTCTAGTGACTAACCATGGTTTTGGTAACAGACTAGTAGGGTTATTGAAGTTGGGATGAAATCTACCAAGAGGAGTTCCGGCTAATTATGGGTTGCTCGCCTACACACATACTTAAGATTATAATTGTTACACTTATCATTCATCCACCTGGCACAGTCACTATCACCATGAACTGTATCTCCCCGTGCCTTCTCTGTCATCTGCAGAAAACAACAAACAATCGAATCTTTCTTTACTTTTATGCTTTTTATTCCTAAAGTTTACATTTTAGTTTTATTTAAATATATCCAGTTTAATCCAAATTTCATTCTTATTTCCACACTTACGGTCAATTCAGTCGAAGACCTGTGACAAGTTTGGGTGTGACAGAGATTACATTCATAAACACTTACCTTTGGGCTCCCTGTGGGATCGATATCTATACTTCGAAACTAGCTACAAACGATATGTGCACTTGCAGACATCAAACTATTTTCTGGCGCCATTACCGGGGAGCTAAGCTCTAAGTGTTTGTCTCTTGACATTTTAGGTGTTACTACTACAAAATGGTCTCCCTAGGAGATAAAGGGTCTACACGCTCTGGTAGGACCTATTTACCAGATTATATTGAGCGCGTGCCTATTCAAAGGCGCGAGAAAATTATTGAAAAACTTTTAAGATCAAATAATATTGAAGTTGAAAACCTGAGTGATTTTATGGAAATCATGTCCATTTATAGGACAACTCCCACGAAACCTGAGAAAACTCTTAGAGAATACAGTGCTCCAAGTTCTGATTTTCTTAAACAACCAATAGAATTTCCTAATCCTGGAGTTAGAGAATATTGATTTGATGGTGGAATTATTAAAAGTTTGCAGGAAAAAGCTTTCAGTGGAAGGGAAGATGAAGACCCATGAAGACATCTTAGAGAGTACGACAATGTGATAACATCACTTGGACCAAAAGGTTTGCCAAGAGACTTCTCTCGTCTAAAATTATTTTGTTGGTGTCTTAAAGGTAAGGCTCTAGACTGGTTATATTCTCTCCCTCATCATTACATTAAATGTTGGGAAAACTGCATTGTTAAATTGATAAACAAGTTTAATCCTTTTAAAAAGTTAACTGAAATTAGAAAGAATACAGGCAACTTTAGTCAGAACATGGGAGAAAACTACCCACAAGCCTGGAATAGATTCTTTGGAATGATCGATAGTATTCCTAATCATGGCTATTCTGAATCAACTATTTGCCATTTATTCTACCATGGTATTAATACTCAATGTAGAGAATTGCTTGACTTCTCAGCAGGAGGATCGATAAATACTTTAACTATTAAAGCATGTTTGGAATTGATGTCTACTAGGGCTAAGAATGATTCTATATATAATCCTAATTTCGGTACTAAGCTAGAAAAAAGGATACTTCGTATAACTCCTGATCTTATGCCTGAAGTACGCAAAACAATGAAAAAAAGGTATACCTTCTGAACTTATTAAGAAAAAAAAAGTAGACTTCTTACAAGTTTTTACTAAAGAAGATGAAACTAGAAAAGTTTTTCAAGAATTTAAACATCGACAAGCAAAATCTCATAATAACTTGCATAAGCATTTTCAAAGACATACAAAGATTTTGGCGGAACTCACAGAAAATTATGATGAGATTGGCCAAAAAATAAAATTATTTCACAAGTACCTCAGTATGATTGAAACCCAATGTGAACACATAGCCTCTAGTTATCAAATTTTTCTTCAAGATGATATAGATATTCCTGTTTCTACTAATATTGTTACAAGGGGAGGTGCAGTTGTTGCAGGACCATTAGGACCACCAGAATATGAAGTTGAAAAGGATCGAAAGGAAAAAGCCTTGCTCAAAGCAAGCCAAGAAGATGATACATTGGTGGATCCTCAAGATGAAACTGCCCAAGAAACACAAGATCAAACCATGAAGGAGCAAAATGATGCACAAGATGACCATTATGACTCTCATGCAGAGACAGTTGATCCAAGAGAAGAAAAAGATATAAGCAATGAAGATGAAGCTATTGTAGTAGAAAAGAAGAAGAGAGATAAGCAGCAACAAAAGAAAGCAACAAAAGAGCCTGATCCACCACAAAAGGTAAAAGATAATAATAAGAAAGGTGAGCAAAAGCTTCCTTATACAGATCGAAAAAACAAAGCACCGGATCAGGTAATCTATGATTCTTTTAAAAAGGCACTTGGTGATCTTCGTCTGGAAATCCCATTTGCGGATGCAATAAAAGTTCCTACCTATTCTAAATTCCTCCGTAATATTCTTTGTAGTAAGAAAGAAATAACTGAAACTGTTGCCAGGGTGACTAGTTATCCTGCTAATGGGAAGCTATTGTCTAAATCGGGAGACCCCAGAATACCAACTATTTCATGCTCAATTGGCAAAACAGATATTCATAATGCTTTGTATGATTTAGGTGCAGGAATAGTGTAATGCCATATTCTCTCTATAAAAGGTTAGGATTAGGGTAGTATTCCCCTACTACTATCACTTTACAGATGGCTGACAAGTCCACTAAACAACCCATTGGTATGCTTAAGGATGTTCTACTTAGAATAGATGGGCATGTTATTCCCACTGATTTTATTATTCCTGAAATGCTAGAGGATGAAAATTATTCATAATACTTAGAAGACCTTTCCTTAGTACCGCATGAGCGTCAGTTGATTGTGTTGAGGGAAAATAATCTTCAATGTTTATGATGCTGAAATCATCCGGTATTTTCCAAAGAAGCTGGAAGAAGGAGAAAGATATATTCCACCGGCAAAACGATTTCATGTGGTAAGTGCTTTCGATAAGGGGCAACCCAAGGTAAGAATCCGAGAACAAAGAAGGGGTTGAATTATTCAACCATTCTTAATAAAATGCTTAATGGGAGTCAACCCATCATATTAATAAAATAAATTAAAGAATAAAATGTTCATCACATTCCTAAAACTTTTTCACAGACATTCTTCTGGAAGCGCGCCCGTGAAGATGCAACTGTCAAAAAGTAGTAGAAGTATCGATTGAACAAGCATAGAATAAGTGTAAAAATAAAAGTTTGAGTTTTATCCAAAAAACTAGCTTAATCATTTTGTCCAGATTAAAAAGGTGAATCTCTAGTTGAGGAGAAGAAGTTTAGTAATACTAAAAATCCTGCTCTATACACGCTGTTGTTGGTCGATAATTTTTACTGTCATTTTTCTATCAAAAACAAGGTGTTTCGCTAAGTTTTAGGATAAGAAAGAATTCTCGAAGAAATAGAAATTGTTTGATGACTACTGAAGGTTTAACGACCAACTATATAGTGGGAATAAAAATTATGGCCGTATAGTTTGGACATATAGATATCTTTGCCATCGACAAATTTTCTTTCTTAGGGTTTAATGACCAACTATACGGCGGGAGTAAAAATTCCGGTCGTATAGTTTCGGCCATATAGCTATCGATGCCTTTGTCAAATTTCTTTCTAGAATACTGATGGTTTGACGACCAACTATACGGCGGGAATAAAAACTCCGGCCGTATAGTTTGGTCGTATAGTTATCGATGCCTGTCTAAGAAAATTTATCTCAAGGACAAAGAAGGTTTAACGACCAACTATACGGCGGGACCATTTTGATCCGGCCGTATAGTTGCGCCCGTATAGTTGTGATCTGGCATAAAGAAACCCTAATTGTCGACGCCGCCGCAACTGTACGACGGGAACTACTTATCCCGCCCGTATAGTTGCGGCCGTATAGTTCGGCGTGACCACTTAATCGCGCTGGGGCGGCTAGGTTTCTTCCTCCTCCTCACTTTTCCTCTCATATTCTCTCTCCAAACCTCTCAAAACCCACCTAGAACTCTTGATTCTTCGCGGATTTCGTTCGTTTCACTAGGGGAATGAACAGATCGATATGTTTCTCTCGCTATCCATGCTTTATTTTCAGAATTCCATGGTTGAAACTCTCACATTGATATAGTGGATGAACTCAAGCTTATTTTGTTTTTCCTTTTGATTGTGCACGTTAGGATTAAATTTTTCCACGTAGAATCGTTCATATATCATTAAAAACTATATGCCTAAGGCTTCATGGTGAAATTTTTCAGTGCATCAAGATGAACAAAATTGGTAGCATTTTTCGCAAGTGCAAGCGCAAACGTGGCGAGAGCTCGGGTCTCCGGGCCAAGCTCAACAACAAGTTGGCCATTGTTTCATCAAGGAGGGTGATGCCCACACGTTAGGCCGATGATAGCTTTCTCACCGCGGCATGGTTGAGGGCGGACTTCGACCTCATGTGTGAAAAAGAGGGGCTATCACTACTCGCCTACGCAAGCCACACTACTTACACCGAGCTCACCTATGAGTTCCTCGCCTCTTTCTATGATGACCACAAGGAGAAAGGTAATGTGTGCACGGTAAGTTTCACCATAAACCAGTAGCCATATGAAATAACTTTCCAACAATTTTGTGATGCTTTTGGCCTCCCTCACGGTGAGGAGTCAACTGTTACAAATTTATATAGCGTCTCAAGTGGAGAAACTTGGGAGGTTATTTCTATTAACGATGGCAGGGACTTCTACCAGAAGAAGATGTCCACCATTCAGAACCCAACAATTTGCTACTACGCCTTGTTCCTCGCTAATACACTGTTGGGAAGAGGAGATACCGGTTCCATGGCCAATGCGGACATGGCCATGATCACCAAGGCACTCTTCCCCAATGCACCGCAAAGCTCCAATCCTGCGGCTCTACTCCTCCAGCACTTCCGCCACCAGAGCAACAAAAAGAAGGGTGACATTCGCATTGGTGGATTGGTAACCCACCTTGTCCTAGCATTGAACATTACTTTACCTGTTATGCAACCTGTTGACGGCTCCAAACTTGTGGATGTCAAGTATTTAACTGCTTTGGTTTGTTTAGTGTTTACCGAGCTGACAAGAGGCTCTGAGCATATCAGTTTGGTTATCTTGGTGATGCACAGAATGAGCAGGTTCCGTTGCCCTGTACACAAGCCTTCACGATTGTGGAGAAGGACAACTGGATCCTCACCAAAGATCAAGTGGTGGAATCATGGCTGAATTCCAGCCTGATCAAGAAGAGGATGAAGAAGGAGAGCAGCAGGACGATGATGAGAAGGAGCAGGAACAGGAATACAACCCTTCTTGGGAGGGATAGCAGCAGCAACAGGAGGGATCCTCGGACCCATGGCCCTATCAGCAGCAGCAGGGGTTCAACAACGTCCCTATCAAGAGTTTCTGCAGCTCAACTAGCGTGTTAAGGAGATTGAACACACTCTACAAGGAGTGAATGAGGATGTGAATGCCTTAACTCACAACTTCAGTCACTTCATGACCCACTTCCCCGACTACTACCAGCAGTATCCGCACTAGCCGCCGAATGACGGCAACAACTTAGCCTAGCAACAACCTAAGCTTGGGAAGGTTTGAAAGCCTCCAAACCTTGCATTCATATTTTTATTTCTTATTTTGATTTATTTTACTTCTTTAGAATTGCATGCTTACTTTGAGAACACAAAAAAATTACTTATAACTTTTATTGCAAGTTTGTTTCTTTGTTTCTCTTGGAGATTGCTCAATTTCAGGTGACTTGGCAATAGGGAAATATAGAGGGGGTTCAACTCAAGTACAAGAACGAAGTAAGCAAGAGGAGGTATCACATTCCTTTCATCACCTTTTCTGCAACTTTAAATTGACCCTACAATTATTTACTCGCTTGCACTCGAGCCACTCCCCACTTAGCTTGTTATCCTATAAATTCTATTCCTTTGTCAGTGTCTCCTTTTTAGCTTTGAAATAATGAGCAATGAACTTGGTTTAAAATATTTCCAACATTTTTACAACAAGAAAAAGCATCCAAAAGATGACTTGAGTCCATGTTTAGCCCAAAGGATTTGATTTTAGAACTAATCAACCCCATTTGAGCTTAATGTAAATAGACTCAATAGAACTCTTGAATGAAATTGTCTGATAAAATGGATGCTTCGAAGTAGTAGAGATTATGCCACTACTTTTTCTAATAATTACCGTAAGATATTGCTTTACGGGTGTCATTACAACACTGTCGTGCTCCATGAGGAACTATTAACTGCGCTGGCCAACGAATGATCTAGATGTGGAAAACCACTTGATTTCGGCTATTGAGTTATGTAAGCTTATGTAGCTGCAATGCTATGACAGGTAAAATTTTAGTCTCCTCGTGGTTTCATGTTCCAAGTGAAGTTATAATACTCCTATGACCCACTATTTCTCAATAGTTATATATTGGCATGGTCACAAGTGCACAACACAGTCCCAATTAACATGTTAAAAATAGTGGCATGATTTCTCTATGAAAGGGCTGAAGTTTTTGAAAAACAAGGAAAGGAAAAAGGTGCTTTGAGAGTCTTGAAATTTTGACGTGGGAATAGATGAGTTGTTCTTAAATTGAATGTTTTTGGTGCCAATTTGAGTACTCTTAATTGATTAAATAAATAAGAGCAAAAAGGTTTTCATCTCTTAACAAAGAGAGACACCAAAAGAATTTGTTTCACTTTCTTAGCTAAACTTTTGACACTTGCTCGGGCATATGATTTATTTGCTAGCAAGATATACATGGTTAGGAAGTGGACTCAGTGCAATCTTGTGAATACTTGTATGATCATGTTTAAGATTGCAGGAATTGTGAAGAAAAGAATTTGACACAAATTCGAGCTTGTAAGTTCTTTTATTTCCTTCTCGAATCTCCGTTATTCTTCCTTATTTTCTTATCACTCGAGGGAGAGCAACATCTAAGCTTGGGGGGTTTATAGCTATGAGATTCGACATATTTTTGATGGTTTTATTGATGGTTTTCTTCTGGATTTGAACATTTTCTAGCTTTACCTAATGCTAATACTTCGCTAGCAAAGAAAACTTGATTTTTAATGTGTGTTTCAGGTTCTGAACATCAACAGAAGGTTTTAACAAGAGAAACATAATATTCAGGCGAAAACAAGCAATTTTCTTTTTGGAAGCAATCAAGGGAGGCATACAGAAGCTTCAACGAGCAACTATATGGCGGGAATATTTTTTCATTCGTATAGTTGCCACCGCCTCCGTCTTGTCAAAAGGGACAACTTTCATGAAGAGGCCAGAGGCGAAATCATAACACAGCAGCCGCCATCCCATCCAGAAAGGAGAAAGAAGAGATCCGGAGAAGGCGGGGAAGGCGTTCTTCATCTCGCTCCACGATCTTGGACCTCCTAGCCATCACACCCTCATAGCCATTACTTGTACTTGAGAGAGAGATCTTCACTTTGCAAGATCAGGGTTGAGATTGTTTCTTCCTATTTTGAATCGTGTTGGATTACTTTTCTATTCTTGTTGTTTTTTTAGGATGAACAGTGGGCAAAAGCCCACTGCAGTTTTTATATTTATAATGAGTGAACAAGCATATTTACAAAGGTCTAACTAACAAAAAAGAAAGATTCTATTCTTATTGTGGATCTCCACGGTAATATCGAGAAGAACTCCCTTTATTTAATTATATCGATGATGCTTTCTTCTCTCATGTGTGAGTAAGTTCCTTGGGCGTGGGAGATGTAAGGGATTGGTGAGATGTGATGTGCCTCCATATATTTTCCCTTAGTTTGTGATTGATTTTAATTATTATATGATGCGTGCTTGACTATTTGCGGGATGCCTAATGCTTGTTGTCCAATTAAGGGCCCAGACAACATGATGCTTTGTTCTACATATATAGGATCTTGTTCGCTGGCAGACCGACGACCCCCGAGTGACACGGGGATATCAATGGGAAACTAGTTTACTTGAGGATCACGAGGAACCACTATGCTAATTGCATTAGTCTGATCCAAGGAGCTTAATTGCTAAGCAACCTGAAGGATCTTAATCATCTAGTGACTAACCATGGTTTTGGTAACAGACTAGTAGGATTATTGAAGTTGGGATGAAATCTACTAAGAGGAGTTCTGGCTAATTATGAGTTGCTCGCCTACACACATACTTATAAGATTATAATTTTTACACTTATCATTCACCCACCTGGCATAGTCAGTATCACCATGAACTATATCTCCCTGTGCCTTCTTTGTCATCTTAGAAAACAACAAACAATCGAATCGCTCTTTACTTTTATGCTTTTTATTCCTGAAGTTTACATTTTAGTTTTATTTAAATACATCTAGTTTAATCCAAATTTCATTCTTATTTCCACACTTGCAGTCAATTCACTCGAAGACCTGTGACAACTTTGGGTGTGACAGAGATTTCATTCATAAACACTTATCTTTGGGCTTCCTGTGGGATCGATATATATACTTTGAAACTAGCTACAAACACTCTGTGCACTTGTAGACATCAGTCTTCTGCTCTTGTTTGTAGGCTGGCTGGTTAGTTGTGGCCGAATTATGACTTTGGTGTTTACGATGTAGCCATGTACAGGGATGATGGACCTCCCACGCCCGCGGTAGTGGTGAAGTCCAAGGGAAAGCGGGCATTAACCAGCGCTGCCTCGACCGAAGGCGGTGGGAAGAAACCGTGTCAGATTAGGAGGCAGGTGACTTTGCCATATATGGCCGGGTATGCTTCTTGTTGCCCTTCTAGATCATTCTCCCTTTCTATTTGTCATCCCTTTTCTGAACCTTGCTTGTCCTTCTAGGGAGCCAATGTCTCTTGATGACACCAGCTCCGTTGCCGTTGCCGGCACTCTGGTTGCACCCATGGAGCTAGCTGCACCGGTTGAGAATGCCCTGGTAGCACCGGTTGATCCTACAGTGGTTGCGCCGGTGGAGCCTGCGCCGACCATACCGGTTGCCTCCCTGCCACCTATGCCAGTTTCATTGCATCATGCCCCCGTAGACTCTTTGCTCGCGCAGATCCTTGCTGGCGGGAGCCATGCGACCACCCCTCTACCCCAACCATCTAACGGCGTGAACCCGGATTGGAGCGCTAATCCGACAGATACGGTCGGCCGGTCGAGGTGAGGAACTAGAGGATGCGGTGGTGCCGGGTGTGGTCGCGCAAACGAGAGGCTTCGGCTCTACGACTGCGGCAGCTGGGGCCGAGCTGGTGGTGAGGGAGATGGCGCGGGCTGCTGTTGTCGCTGCGGATGAGGAGGAGGAGGTGGTGATGACCGGATTCAAATTGGCCCTAACTATGTTGTCGCCGGATGTAATCCTTGCCCAGCTCTCGAGCTAGGCGCCCATCGCCCGAGGTGCTCGGCGAGGCCAGGCGGTTGAATGTTTCCTTGGAGATATGTTTCTCTCCAGACTTGTGTGGTTTGCTTCGGGTGGTTTGCATTTTTCTCCTTTTCACTCCAATCTTTTTGCAGAAAGCTTTTTCAGAAGCGATGGAGAGTACTCAGGACTTGGGCCGTAAGATTGATCGCTCTGATATGTCCTTGCAATTGCACGAATTTTCGTTGTTTTTGCTGACCATCGGGTATCATCCCGCAGCCATGATAGTTAACAAGGAGAAGGAGGTGGAACGGCTGCAGGCAGAGGTGTGTTGGCTGGAAGAATCCAATAAGGCACGCTAGGACCAGATTGGCAAACTGGTGGTGCTGAAGACCAAGTTGGAGGATGCAGCTGAGAGGACCAAAAATAATATGGAAATTCCCGCCATTGCCTTCAAGAATCTCGTGGAGGCCTGCAAGCAGCAGGACGAGCTCTACTGCCTGGCCAAGTCGTGTGAGAAATAGGCGCGCACCAAGCTGAGCCACATCACTGAAGCTATGATTAGTAAGTTTCCTTTCTCATTTTCCTTGCATCTTTTGTTTGCCATATTTGGCTTGTAACTTTAGTGCTGCTGGTTGTAGCTCTGTATCCGGAGGCAACTGACCGGGCCTTTGCCCGCATTCCTGTCGAGTAGCACAAACGTGATCTAACAACTGAGGATCTTGTGGGTACACTCGGCGAGGATGCTAGAAGGTTGCGCAAAGCTTGCAGTGATGTCTTTGAGTATCTCTGGCCCTTTGAAAAAGATCCAGTGAACATTGATGCGCTTGCTATAGCGGCGGAGGGGCCGTAGACATGATTGACTCTGGGCGGGAGTGAGCTGCACGCGGAGGTGCGGAGATGACTATGGTCCTTCTCAACTCCTGGTACCCGACTGCGAAGGTGGATCCCCTTGTTCACGGCTTCCGGGAGGGCACCAGTTATGACAGCTTCTGCCAGAGTAACCTAGAGATCCCCTCTAGCGCCATCAAGATTGCACGCTTGATAGAGCTGGATCAAGATTACAGCAACCCGGACGCCCTAGAGCCGGAGCGGGTGAGGCCTGTCATCAAAGACGGAGCTGAGACTGCTTCTCCTCCTCCGGGCACCCATCCGGCTGCTGTCGACATCACCTCCTGTAGTGGGACTATGTCCGCCACCACCGAGCCAACTCCTGATGCTTGAACTAGAATCCCCGATATGCCGGGTGAAACTGTATGAACTGATTTTTCTTGTTTCTTGTATTTGTGAACAACTTGTGCCCGTTTGAAACTAGTGGAAGCGTTTACTTCCAGGTGTATAATATCCATGTCTTTTGTTATGCACTTTGAAATTTTTGCTTTTCTGGGTCCGCTTGTGTTGGAGTGGGGCGCGGAAGTGCACCCACTAGGTGTAATCCCTGAGTTTCAGACCGATTGATGCAACCAATCGGGCCAAAACTTTACTTGGGATTTTGACCCTTTTGGTTCTTTGTTGTTTCGTCCTCAGTTGGTTGTCTGTCCGGCTGGGTGATTCCATCTTCTTGTGGGGTCACGGGAATGTACCCACTGGGTGTAGTCCCTGAGTTTTGGGTCAACTAACACAGTCATTCGGGCCAAAACTTTACCTGATAGAGTTTTTGGCTGTCGCTTGGCTCGAACAGCCAGCGTAGTTTTTGGTTGTGCAAAAAATAGACACAAGTGATAGTTTGTTCGTTAGAATTAGATAAGGCAAACGTAGTTTGCGGGCACTAGGTGTGTTTAAAAATATGTTGTTTCACGCGTAGCCAGTGACTTTGTCTTTTTCTCATAGGCATTGGCCGTTGTGTTGTGCCCTTGTTGATTGGCAGCCGGGTTGCGGTCTACAGCCAGAACCGAAGGGGTAGCTAGTCAGTGTACTACACGATACTTCAGATTTATGTTGCCGATTTCGAGCAAGTGAGCGCGACCGGAGTGTCCAGATGTCTCTCTTCCTTGCAACACGTATATGGCGCCTCGGGCTTTTGCTCTTACCGAACTAGCATCCGGGTTGCGGTCTGCAGCCGAAACCGTAGAGTGGGCTGTTGGTGCCGCGTATAGTACTTCGTCGCTGCGAAAGAATAGTAGCCTGGGCCAGCCGACGAGTCCCCGGGAGAGACTACCGGAGCTAGGGAAAACATGTTTCAGCAAAAAAATGCTAAAATATGACGAAGGAGTCCCCGAGACTATTTCGGGGCTCCACAATTGTTCATTCATGAAACATAAAGGTGAAGATACATACACTTCTTGTTCAAGTGTAAAATGGCGAAGCAGGTTCGCGTTCTAGGGACGCCTTGGCTCCTTGTCAGAACGATCCATCTTGTTTGTTGCCGGCTACTAGGTGTCGATGAGGTAGTAGGAATTGTTGTGCAGCGCCCGGCTGATGATGAACGGCCCCTCCCAAGGGGAGATAGCTTGTGCATCCCCTTGGTTTTCTACACCAGCCGGAGTACCAGGTCGCCCTCTCGGAACAAGACGGGGCAGATCCGGCTGGCGTGGTAGCGACGTAGGCTTTTTTGGTAGACAGACGATCTAGACAAGGCCAACTTGCGGGCTTCCTCGAGGAGTTCGACACTATCTTCGCGAGCCTCCTTGGTGTCTTGCTCCGTGTATAGCAGCTTGCAGGGTGAATCAAACTCAATGTCAGCCAGCAGGACAGCCTCTATGTCGTAGACGAGGAAGAAGGGAGTCTAGCCAGTTGAGCTGTTGGGCGTGGTGCACAAAAAGCTCCATAACATGTCGGGAAGCTCTTCTATCCAGCATCCGGGTGACCTCATCAGTGGCCCGATCAGCCGGAGCTTGGTCCCGGCTAGGACCAGGGCGTTTGCTCTTTCATACTGCCCGTTGGACTAAGGGTGAGCGATGGACGCAAGGTCTAGATGGATGCCCTTGTCTCCATAGTGGTGTGTGAAGGCCCCTTTGGCGAAGTTTATGCCATTGTCAGTGATGATGCTGTGGGGATATACACGTAGCGTGTGATGATGTCCGTGAAGAATTTGACCACTATGGGTCCATCCAGCTTTTTGATGGGATTGGCATCGATCCACTTGGTGATCTTGTCCACTGCGACCAGAAGATGTGTCATGCCAGATCGTGTAGTCTTGAATGGCCCGACCATGTCGAGTCCCCACATGGCGAAGGGCCAGGTGATGGGGATCGTATTAAGCGCGGCAGCCAGCGTGTGCTTCTATTGATTGAATCACTAACACCCATTGCATGCTTGTACCAACTACTCGGCGTCTTCAAGTGTAGTCGTCCAGTAAAAACCGTGGCGGAATTCCTTGGCCACTATGGATCTTGATGATGCGTGGTGGCCACACTCGCCCTGGTGGATATCTTCGAGCAGCCGGAGCCCTTTCTCTTGGCTAACACAGCGCTAGTAAATGTCGCCCACGCTGCGCTTGTATAGCTCCTTGTTGATGATGGTGTATGCGTGCACTCTGCGAGCGATTTGCCTTGATGCTAGTTCTTCATCTAGGAGTTCACCTCTTGCAAGAAAGTCCATGAATAGCTTGGCCCATGCTAAGGTTTCCCGGATGGCAAACACGGACTGGATCAGCCGCACTTCTTCTTCCTTCCCTGGGTCGGGTTCATCGGGTGGCCTTCTGGGTGAAAGGGAGGAGCTGGCAGTTCCCATCACTGGAGTTGATGGGGGTGACGGTGTCTCCGACCCGGTAGTCCTCGGGACCTTCTTAGCGATTCCTGGGTTCAAGCGGCCGGCAGTCCTCGGGACCTTCTTGCTGGCTTCAGGTTCCTTTGAGTCGGTAGTCCCCCGGTCCATGTCTAGGACGATGGAGTCGGATTTTGGAGACAGCGTGATGGATGGCTTGCGTAGGTGTTCGAGGAAGACTCTAGGTGGGATGGCTTGCCTTGTAGAGCCGACTCGAGTGAGCGCATCTGGGGCTTCGTTGTTGACTCGAGGGACATGGTGGAATTCACACCCCTCGAAACAAGCACATAGATGCTGGACGAAGAAGCGATACAGGGCCATGTTTGCATCCTTGGCACCCTAGTTGCCCGATACTTGTTGTACCACCAGGTCCGAGTAGCCGAAGAATAGGATTCGCTGGATGCCAATTCCTTTCGTCAACTTGAGGCCATGGATGAGTGCTTCTTATTCGGCGACATCGTTTGATGCGCAGAAGTGGATTTGCAGAACATATTCCAGCCAGTCTCCTATGGGAGAGGTGATGACGATTTCGGCTCCCACCCTCCCTCCCCCCGCGCATTTTTGAGCCGTCGAAGTGCAACTTCCAATGCATGGAGTCGGAAACCGGCAGTAGGTACTGTGTTTCGGCCCAGTCGACTAAGAAGTTAGCTAGGGCCTAGGACTTGATCACCATTCTTGGCTCGTACTGGATGTTGTGGGAAGGGAGCTTGATGGCCCATTTCGCCACCCAGTCTGTGGCGTCCTTGTTGCCGATGATCTTAGAAAGTGGAGCCAACACCACCACCCGGATGGAGTGCTCTTGGAAGTAATGCTTCAACTTCTTGGCGGCCATGTACACACCATACACCAGCTTATGGTAGTGGGGGTAGTTCTGCTTTGAGAGCGACATTACCTCGCTTAGATAATACACCAGGCACTGGATCGGCTGCACCTTTCCCTCTTCTTGTCTCTCCACCACGAGCACGACGCTGGCGACCCGGTTGGTGGCAGTGATATACATCAGCATGGGATCTTTTGCAGCCAGGGCCACAAGTATGGGCGGGAAGGAGAGCACGCGCTTGAGGTCGTGGAAGGCCGCATTCGCTTGGGCTGACCAGACGAACCGGTCGGTCTTCTTCATGAGATGGTACAGCGGGAGTGCTTTCTCGCCTAGCCGGCTGACAAACCGGATGAGGGAGGCCAGACATCTAGTGAACTTCTGCACGTCGCGCAGGTTCTGTGGCAGCTGCATGCGCTCGATTGCGCCTATATTCTCCGGGTTGGTATCGATCCCTCACTCTGAGATGAGGAAACCGAGGAGCTGGCCGGCTAGGACACCGAAGACGCACTTCTCCGGGTTCAGCTTCATCTGGAACCAGCGGAGGTTAGCGAATGTTTCCTTTAGGTCTTCGAGGAGTGTATGTTGCTCCTTCGTCTTCACCACCACGTCATCGATGTAGGCATGTATGTGTCTCCTGATTTGCACCTGCTGGCATTTCTGCATGCGGTGCTGGTATGTTGCACCTGCATTTTTCAGTCTAAACGGCATGGTGGTATAACAGTAAGCCCCATATGGGGTGATGAAGGTTGTTTTTGTTTGATCCACGGATTCAACTTAATCTGGTGGTAGACGGAGTAGGTATCACTTGATCTATTCACGGCAGGGCAAAGGAGGCTGGTGTAGTCGACGCACATGCGCCAACTCTTGTTCTTCTTCAGTACCAACACCGGGTTCGCCAGCCACTCCGGATGGTACACTTCCATGATGAATCTTGCTGCAAGGAGCCGGATGATCTCCTCACCAATTGTTTTCCTTTTCTCCTCCACGAAGCGATAGAGAGATTGCTTGAATGGTCGCGCATCCGGCCACACGTGTAAACAGTGCTCGGTGAGCTCCCTCGAAACACTCGGCATGTCCTTTGGGGACCATACAAAGATATCCTGATTCTCATGGAGGAAGTCGACAAGTGCGCTTTCCTATTTGCTGTCATGGCCGGTTCCAACCAGGAACTTGTCCAGCTCGGCCTCACCGAGAAGGATCTTCTTGGTGCCCTTGGTCGACTTGAATTGCGTCTCTCCAGTTGGCTTAGGCTCGCCAGCCAGAGTGTTGGCCTGCACCAGTTCCATGTTATGCATGATGATGCGCTTCTCTTCTGCTATGATCATGGCCTCAGCCAGCTTGGAGCCGGCAGAGCCACACTCCATTGACTGCTTGTAGCAGCCAGCGATAGTGATTAGTCCCTTGGGCCCTGGGAGATTCATCTTGAGGTATGCATAGTGCGGGGATGCCATGAACTTGGTCAACATTGGACGCCCGAGGATAGCATGATAGGCACTAGAGAGTTTGACCACCTCGAACCATATAGCCTCGTGGCAAAAGTTGCCCTCTATGCCGAAGATGACATCTAGTGGATTTTGCTGATTAGCGAATGTGACGGTCCTAGAATAACGCCATGGAAGGAGGTGCTAGAGGGTTGAAGCTGAGACTCGCTGATGCCAAGTCGGTCCAGCATGATGCGGTATGGGAGGTTGATGCTCCTACCACCATCGATGAGGACCCGTGGGAATCTGCAGGATTGCTTCGTGGAGATGATGATGGGGTCTAGGACCATCGCGTAGCTACCCGGGTGAGGTAGCATAGCCGGCTGGTCTCTCCTGCTCCATGTGATATCTTGCTCCGACCAGTTCAAGTACTGGGGGATGGGAGGGACGATGGCGTTCACCTCCGCCTCGTGGCGCCTCTTGCTATGCTTGGTCTCCGGCTCGATGGTGTAGATGTGGTAGTTGCCCACTTGGTGAGGGTAGGCATCGTCGTTCTCGTCCCGCCGATGCTGGCGATCACGGTTGTCCGACGGGCCACCGGCTGGAGGAGGCGGCGCTTGTGGTGCTAGGAGCCACTGACTTTAGCCATTCTCTTTGTCCAGCTGCACTAGCGCGTCTTGTGCGTAGCCGGCTTGTTGCCGCCGCTGTGGAACTTGCATGGCCCATCAAGCATTGACTCAATAGTGTACTTGGGCCTTGGTGGTCGGTCGTCGGGCTTTTGCCTTCGATTGCCTCCCGCGGTCGGATCCTCCTGAACCGCTACCACTTGCTTGGATCCGTACCGGTTGTCCAGCTGATTGTCCTTCCTTTTACTATAGCAGTTGTCATGGCCATGTCTCCTGGAGTGGTGATGGTGCTCGCCCGGCTAGCGCTGATCCGCTGAGTCATCATTACTTGTCCGCTATGGCCATGGCCTGGGCCATGGTCCGGGGATCCGCCCGGTTGAGCTTGTGTTTAAGCATAATGCTATCTCGGCAGCCCTTGGTGAAGAAGTCGATTGCCTGGTTCTCGTGCACTCCCTCGTAGGATTTGTGCATGCTTGTCCACCGGGTGAGGTAGGCGTGATCGGATATGTCCTTGCCCTGAACATAGAGGGAAAGCTCGCGGGGTCTACCCGGCCTCTTGTAGGTTCCAGTGAAGTTGCGGACGAATGCTTCCTCGAAGTCCTGCCAGGCATTGATGTTGTTGTCGGGAGGCTATTTAGCCATGTTCTGGCTGAGTCGAGGAGCATGAGGGGGATGTAGCACACAGCTACCCACCGAATGTTGTTCGCAATGCCCACCACGGTGACGTAATCCACCAGTCAGTCCTTTGGCTTGACCATGCCATTATACTTTGGCATGTCTCTCGGGAGTGAAAATCCCTTTGGAAACGGCTCATTCTAGATGCGTGGTCCGAAACATCTTGGCCCGGCTGGACTCTCTTATTCCATCACGGGTGACTAGACTGGGAGGTCGATGCATGCACGGGTATCCGACATCTCCAGCTTGCAAGGGCCGAGTTGTCCCGTTAGACGAGATTTGAGGAGCGTGTGGCTCCTTCCAGCTCTGTCGGCCTGGTGGTGATGTTGCCCTTGTCCGGCTCCATCAATCAGTGTGGTTCCTACTATGATCGCCACGTCGTCGTGTTGATGTTGCTCGCAGCTGGCCGATCTGCTGCGTGGATGGTTGTTCTGATTCGTTCCATTCGGTGAGGAGGCCTGGTGCGGTTGCTTGCTGCCACCGGGTGCCGGTGGCTCCACCATCCGGAGGGGGGCTTGGTTCTTGTTGTTCCCCACCTGACTGGGTCCTACCTCCGCCTGCTGCTGGTTAGCCGTGGCAACCAGGAGCTAGATGTGGGCTTGTTGACGGTGCAACTCCTTGCGTTTGAGGTGGCTCAGTTTCGCAACGGTCGCTTTTGCCGCCCTCATGTTCTTGGCGGGGGTGCTGTAAATCGGCTGAACCGCGAGGGTGCGCGGGTCAGCAGCACGGTATAGCTCCGAACCGAGGTCGCGTCCTTGATGCGGAATGTGTCGGCTGGTGTCGGGCATGTGGGTGAAGTCGTGCATGGTGTTGTACTCATGCATGGTCGCGTTCCGCCAACGCTGGGAGGCGGCGACTCTGTTGGCTTCCTCTAGGAGGCTTTGGCGCATAGCCTCCAGAGTGGTCGCGGTCGTGGTATGCTCTTCCTCGGGGACGATGGGGTTGCGGAGGTGCTGGATAGAGGAGGTCAGTAGATCTTCTAGATCACCGTTGCCTCCCACCTGACGCTCAGGCGGCGGGCGGCGGTTTTCGCCTGAGCCAGCCATCATGACTTTGATGTTGTAGTTGGTTGCAGCGGCATGGGGAGTGACAAAGTCGGGAGATTCATCGGAGATGGTGACAATCTCGCGAGGAATGGCCTTGACGATGGTGGCGATGTAGACTCGGAGGTCACCAGAGTGAAGGATAGAGCCATCACTGGGGAACGTTCCCCTGCGAAGCACGATGTGTTGTCGATGACGCATTCCAAAGAGCTAAGAGTAAGGACGCGGCCTGAGGCGACGCGCTCACCGGTGACGACTGGTAGTCCCTGCAAAAGATGACCCCAGCCGAAGCGTTGTTCCCCATAGTGGGCGCAGACTGTCATGGTGTGGAACACGACAGTGCCATTGGGGATGGCTTGAGAGGGACAATTAGAATGCTAGCGATGGCTATCTTGAGTAGTTGAGTCCTCCCTGTAGCCCTACTCTACCCCTCCCTTATATACTGGTCGGGAGGTGTAGGTTACAAAATAGGCTTTAGGGTTTGCCCAGCAGGCCTAGGGTCTACAAAGTGGGTCGGCTGGCAGGGCCCGACCGGTGGTCCTGGGTGTCATAGTCAGCGCTACTGTAGCATCCCAATTGTCTAACAATTGCAATGCTACTAGCCTAGTCTAATAAAATGCTACTTCCTACATATAATTGTTGCATCATAATTATATCATGCTCATGTCATCATGCCACCTTGCATTTGAGCATCATATAAAACCCTTTTCATTTGGTTCTTATTTCATATGCATTATTAATTGTATTTGCTTCTTGATATATTGTATTTGGTTCTTGATAAATGCTTGATGCCCAAGTTGAGTTGGGGGCATATCTTTTATTTAACTCCACCACCTTTTCTTGTCACCACCCCATAATTCCACCATCCAACTATATGTGAGCTTTGCATTTTATTTGGGTTTACCTCTAGCTCATGTGGGTTGGGATGGATCCACTTCTAATTCCACATGCTTCCAGATATGCCTCATGTTGTTTTCACATTGTTGATATGTGGAGAGCCCCATGGCCACCTTTGCATGTTATGGGAGTATTTTTCCTTGTCTAGCTTCCATATGGTTTGGTTGGGAGTATTTGATCATGTATGAATACAATTGTGGCTATATACTTACCTAGTGGGACATACACACTAGCATGCCCACATTATATTCATATATGGGCATTTTCCATCCATGCTACTTGGGACACAACTCTTTTCTTTTGCTTGGCCTTAATTCCATATTTTTGGGGTGCATGAGTTAACAAATGCCATGGTCATTACAATTGTTTTCACAATAATAAATATGGCATTTACTAATTATGCATGGGCCATGCAAGATCATCTTCTTTTCTTTTTCTTTGGTTTTATTTCGGTTTGGAGTGGAGCATGGGTATTTCCCCATGGCCCAACCTAGTTTTCTCTCCCTCTCTTCATCTATTTGGAACCATCCCCTAACCTCACTTCCACCACCAACTTAATGCTTGCATGGATGTGATCTTGCTTGTGCTATACAAAAGAAACCCTACATCTTCCTCTTATTCTTTTCTTTTGGGTTGGGTCCAAACCCTTCCTAGCCCATCTATCTTGTTGCATGTGTGTTACATTTTTCTTTCCCTACCTTTGTCTCATCCACATGCCATAATGCCTAGCTATCTCCTCTCTCTATCTACATCTAACTAAAAACCCTAACCCTAATCTCCTTCCCTCCTAGCTATGCTCTTTGCCGAGCCACTCTCCCTTTTCTTTTCACTCTAGACCGAGCCACCCTACCCTAAACCCTAGCCGAACCCATCTCTTCTTCCTTTGGCTTGGGCTAGCAACCACCAGACCCCCACGTTACCCCATCTGGTCCTTCTCCCCTCTCCACTCGTTGCTACAGGACAAGAGAAGGAGGGAGGGAAGAAAACCTAACCCGAGCACCTCCCCCTCACCTTTTGCAAAAGTTACCACCCTTCCCATGTGCTCTCCCCTCCTCCCTCATCTACCCTAGCACCTCACCCCACCTCAGATCCTATCCAGGAGGCGCCAGGTCCCTCTCCCTCCCTTTTTCTTCCTCTCCTTGCCGCCTCCCATGGCCAAGGCCCCAAAACCCTAGCTAGCCATACCTTCCTCGAGATCGTCGGGCTCTGGTGGACGTCAAGGCCGCGTGAAGTGAACCAGGCGCCCATCTGCGTCCTCTTCGACGCCCTGTAGACGGAGCAGCGACCGGAGTTCGCCGGAGTCTTGCCGTCGCCGCCGTGTCCGTGAGGTGGCCGAAGAAGCAGAGCGCCACCCCTACTTCCACGGCTTCACGGGCGCACTCTCGTGAGCACCTCCTCCCTCCCAGACAACCTCCTATCCCCTCTAGTTCGCCGGATCGCTGTTGCACTCCGTCTAGCGGCCTCCGTGCACCGCTGCTACGCTGTCTGTCGTGCCTGTAGCTGCAACAGCAGCATCCGACCCGCCTCTGTTCCTCGTCGTGCCCCGCGCGCTGTAGGCCGCCTCCATGCGAGCTTGCTAAACGAAAGTTGTAGCCCGCATAACCCTCTGCAACTTTCCTTTTTGCGGCATGGCAAAATTCGCCGCCGTTTAGTCGCCATCATCGTCGCAACTCTAGCCGAGCTTGCAGTTTTCCTGCCGGCGACATGCAGTTGTCAGTTCGGGCGCCGTAGTTTTTGCAGAAGAGTCCCCGCGAGTTCTTGTCCATCACGCGTCGGTCCCCCCCGCAACCCTGTAGCCCCACCAGTCAGCCCTCCGCCGTCTTGCAGAAAGGCCCCCGTGGTTGTGGGATCCTCAACCCGTGCTCCCTCGGATCCCACACATGGCAGGCCCCCGCTGGCGCGCCCGTGTGTGGCCCCGCGGATCGGCCGGCCCCAACCGTCAGTCTCTGCGGCTGGTTGGACGGGCGGTAAGAAAAGCTCCGCATGCGTCGTTTTCTGCCAGCTCAGCGCCTGGCCCACTGTCAGCCGCTGTGGCTAGCTGCCTCTGTGTGCAAAAGTCCTGTGATCTTTTTCTGTTAATAAAAATAATTCCAGAAATTGTTTAATCCGTTTTAAATCTAGAAATTAATAACTTTTTATTAATAAATCTAAATAATACAAATGATATATGTTTTTGAATCAGAAAAATGTGAGGATTTCAAATCTGCCATCCAATTTAATGTTTGGCTAATTTAAATTTTCGAAATTGTTTAATTGCAATAAAATGCCCTTTTCTTAATTAATTAATAACTTTAATTCTATAACTCCAAATTTGACAAATAATATGTCTAAATCGATCAGCGCGACGAGCCCGTTCTAACTATGCATTCCATGTTCTGAATTGCAGCATGCATCATATAAATATTAAGTGGACAGCAAGTTATATGGGAGCAAAACATGACTAAAAACTTAATAAAATGCTCTATTCTTGTACCCCACACCTCACCCATGTCATGCTATGCTATGACATGTAAATTGTGCATCATTCATCATGGAATGATTGTTTGTTTGTCGCATTTTATTATATGCTTGTGCACTTTATTTATGTTGTCCCTTGTTTGTTTGGTTCTTCTTTCGGATAGACGCCGAGCAGGGGAAATATCAGGAATCCCAGGAGTACTACCCAGATCCACCTCTCGCTTCACTGAGCTGCCAGGCAAGCACTACCACATGCTTGCATACATATAGTACCTATTGCCTTTATCTTATTCTTGCATCATTGAGTCGCGAATGCATTAAATTGAATCCCAAGTACTGCATAGCCTTTACTTTATACCCCACCGAGCTTGTTCCTCCATCCCATGAGCCATTACTACAGGAGTTGTTTGAGCCATGCTAGTCGTAGAACAGCATGTGTAGGGTATGTGAGAGTCTGGTGGATAACGAGGTACCTAAACAACTTAACCTGAGTAGTATAGGATAACTAATGAAAGAGGCACCGGTGGGCAATATCTGTCATTTGGTTTTTATGCCCACTTGTGTTCGTAGGACCCCGAGTACTTGATTCCTGTTCCTTGACTATCGCACTATCCGCATATGGGACCATGAATCCCCTTTGCCTGAGCTTGATTCGCACTTTATTTCTTGGGGCCACAAAGTAGTTTGGGGCTTTATTACTATCTAGTACTTATGCCATGTTTTACTGCTTTATTTAAGATTGTGCGTGGAGCACCTGTACTGTTTAAGAATGCGGAATGTTTTCGCGGTATCGACAAGCCCAGTCACATTTTCAGGTTCCCAGTCGTTTACAGCCATTGTCGCAAACCCTGGGTCCGTCTCGGAGCCGGCCAACTTCGTTGCGGGTAGCTTATTAGGGTGGCCCCCTGAAATGATTTATGAATCATGTGATTGCTTTGTCAAGAAAGACTCGTTGGGTTTTGATTTGGTTTTTTCGAGGTCGGTCGTGTGTGTGTTGCTATTTGTGCACCCCTGCAGGGTAAATCTTTCTGAAAGCCGTGTCCGCGGTTATGGACGACTTGGAGCACAGTTTCTCGATCATAGACACGTATAACTAAAGTACCGTCTTTAATTTGACTAAATATGTAACTAGTAACTAGCGATATATTCATGGAATGGTTAATAAAATTGCCAACAGATGGGTTGTTCGTCCGCTTTCTCATTGGTAAGCGAGAAGGAGGATGGATCTGTTACTTTCTATTGTTCTAACTACTGTTTCAAATTAACGGACATCCGTCTATCATTGGTTAGGTGGATGGTTAGCGAGTATCTATAGACTTGTTAGTTATTATCTTTTGCTGCAATTGCGTCACCCTAGGTATATGTCCCCTTTAGAGGCATAAAGACTTGCTGAGTACCCCTAGGGTCTCACACGATAAATCGTTTGATTCAGATGAACGGGTGTATTCGCAAGATGGATACTGGGGGGAGGAGACAGATGATGTTGGCAACGATCACTCGGTGTAGAGATTCCGGGGATGGGGATCCGCGAGATTTGTGGGCGGGATGTGCTTACTTATGTGGCATCTTATGCTGATTTGCTTCTTATCTGTACTCAGATCTTGTTTCCCGCTTCCGCTTGATACTCTGATGTTTGATGTATGAGGAGCTATCCTACACTATTATCTCTATCTAGGATAATTGGATCTTGCCGTATGGCGTTGCAATATTTCTATTTCTTTTAGATGGTATGGCTCTGAGAACTGTTGTAAGGTAGCTTGCATACA
The DNA here is from genome assembly GCA_916181665.1 of Avena sativa. Classification (NCBI taxonomy): domain Eukaryota; kingdom Viridiplantae; phylum Streptophyta; class Magnoliopsida; order Poales; family Poaceae; genus Avena; species Avena sativa. The sequence continues at coordinate 129,603,939 of OV702289.1, read as the reverse complement.
TACTCACTTGTGTATGTATTTGATCTCTTCGCCTGTTGCCTACGCCGGTCGCTCTTGTCCCGATGTTCTGGAAGTGGTTAGGACGGCCGACGGGTCTACACGTGGGTGGTCCCTAGGCCCCCGCTGTACTATTTTAACCACTTTTGGTTCATCTAGGCTTGAACTTAGAGCGTAGGGTCTGAGGTAGTTACAGCTACCGCACCCAGTGACAATGCTACAGTGCCTAGCGATAGAGCACAATGCTTTGCCGCCAGAGTAGCGCTCAGCCTCCAGCTTTATCCCGCCTAATGCGGTTGTCCGGTAGTGCCGCGTGGGCGGCGCCACAGTCTGTCCGGTGATGCAGGACCCGGAGTCGTGCTCTGACATATCTTCATGCCCTCTGTATCCTCCCAACGAATCCGAGGCGACCGAGTGGAGTGTCAACACCCAGATTTTTAATCCCAGATGCTTGTTATGCCATACATCGCAATCCTAGGATTACCATTTTTGCGAGACATAACAGATTGGATATCACAGTACATCATCCATTACAAACCATAATAAGGTCTTACACAAATAAAAGGATCTCATGATCCAGTCTTAGTACAATCAAGTAACAGAATAAATAGCGTAGCGGTGGGCTCCATCTTCAGTGTCACAGGCAATGCTGACGATGGGAGATGATCCTAGTTGTCGTAGCCGTCCTGCTGTCCTCCTTCAGGGTAGTCCTCCTCATAGTCTAGCCATAGGAATGGCCAGGGGCAAAGCCATGAGTACTCTTTAAGTACTCGCAAACTACCACTAACAAGTAAGATAGTTCCAGTAGGAATGCTAAGTTCTAAGTTTATTTGTAAAGCTAAGTTTGAAACCTAAGCTGAGTTCAGAAACAAACAAAGATAAAATAAAGTTGAAAATCACCTAAGTGGGAACTTAGTTGTCATAGTCACAACGTTGTTGTGGTCAAGTCATGTCACAGCTCATTTCATAAGTCATTTTGAAAACATCTGACAACGGAACAGTATGGCCACTCCAACTGTCCATAACCGCAGATGCGGCTATTCGAATAGTTTGACACTCTGCAGAGGTGGTACACTTTCACCACAAAATTTGATACATTGTCAGGGATAACCCTGGATCATCATACATAGTATGCTGATAACCAAACATAACCTTTCCTTTACACACTCTAGTATAAGCACCTCCCCTATGAGCTTGGCCTCCCAGCCATGACCATCTGTCATCCTGGGCACTGCATAGGTGGACAACATTGAGAGGTAGCCTCAGCTCAAACCTCTCCCGCGAGGGAACTAATACTAATGCATATAAACTTCCGGCTAAGCCTTACCCAATTCAGGTATTGTGGTTGTACGGTAAAATTGGAATGGTATCGCATCCGAACCCAACCATCAGTTTTTATAAAGGGGCTAAGGCTCATGCCTTAACATTTTCATCATCATAAACCATTTTTGTTTCTCAACACATGTCAAAACATCTCAATAGAATGACTTATCATTCCAAGGTTTTAACAAGACATTTTCACCAAGTATTCCCATCTAAAGTGATCAAGTTTTGGTTTAGCTCTAAACTACTAAGTTAAGAGTGTTCACTAATGTGGGATGCTAAATCAATCTCATGCCATAGAATGACATATAAGTCTAACTAGATAGGTCAAGTTTTATACTCTTTATGCTATCTATAAACAAGTAAGAAACTTTGGTGAAGTAAAAGAAAGTAAAGCTTGTAAATAAAACTTGGAGTAGGTATAAGTCAAATGGTATAACCAAAGCATGCCTAAAGCTTTTGCTCAAGTTAAGTGGGCAAGTGTTAACTTGCTTAGTTGTAGCTTGCCTTGATTGGTGTAGTGGTAGAAATTCTCTTCGTCTTCCTCTTGGTAGAACTCCTCCTCCTCGTAGACTTGGTCGATACTATCGTCTATAAATACATACGGAATACACAATCACCAAACAATACTTAACTAGTCTAGTTAGCACACTAAGGCACATATTTGATGATCTAATGTCACCACAAACATCATAAGGTTTAATGAGCTAGTTTCATTCATTTTATTTGAGAAAAGTAATTTCTACTCATTGAACTTAACTAAGATTTAATATTCTCCAATTAAAATATGGGATCATGTGGACACATGTCATCACCACATATTCTAATACATGGGAATATGATTTAAGTGTTGGATCACATTTTAATAAGTTTAAGTTTAATATTTAATGATTTAAAGTGACTAGAAATGCCTATATAGCATTATTTTGGTACTAGTCCAAAGTCACTGCATGCAAACCTTAATTTTATTACATATTCAGATAGGTATGGTTAAATGTGATTTTTGAGAGTTGGAATCAACTCGAAAGCTATTATGGTTGATTTTATAAAAATGTTTGAATGTGCAAAAGCTTCTGCCTTGTTATTTTAGCTAGGAGAGATCTCTAAATATAAATGATTTAAATCCAACGGGCTTGGATAAAGATTTTCATTACCTTTCCAACAAAATTGGATTCACTCAATTTGGATTTGTAAAACTCCCTGAATTGATTTTCAAACTAAAGGACAGAACTAGGTTTCAGTTATAAAGGAAAAATCTAAATTTGAATCTACGGGCTTAGGCAGGAACACTAACGGGCCGGCCCAAATTCACTCCGCAGTGCTGAGGACTGCTGACAGGGGGGTCCCGCCTGTCAGTGGCTCATTAAACACAAAGCGGTACGGGGCAATGCGGACCGTAGGATTAGAACTAGCATCTACGGCTCACGTTCATCGTCGATGACGGACCTGTCGCCGGTGAGGTGGAACCCTAATGGCTCAGTGGGGGTGTGGTGAGGGCGTACCAGGGCTCCAGCGAGTGCGCCAAGGTGGGCAAACGAATGAGGAGATGACGGCGAGCTCAGGCGAAGTCGAGGCAGCGGCTGGGGTGGACGGAATCGATGGCAGCGTCTCCTCCTCTCCTACGGCTGTCCCCGGCAAAATTTTGGCGGTTGGCTGCTCGAGCTACTCCGGCGAGAGGTGGGGAAGGATCAGTGGATAGAGGGGAGTGTGGGAGTGTGACGAATTCATGCTGGGGAGGCTCCCTTACATAGGCGCGGCGAGGCGGCAGAGAGGCATGGGCGGAGCTCGTCGGTGATGACGGCACAGGGGGCTATCGATGTGGGCAAGGTAGGCGGATGGTGGATGGTTCCCTGGTGGTTAGCTAGGGCATAATGGCGGTGCTAGGGGTGGTGGATTGTGGTCAGGAGCGTCTCGCGCTCTGGGAGACAGAGGTGGTGCTCGACGCGGTTCCCGGCGACTGTGGGTCGAGCGGCGGGGTACGGGCGTGTCTAGCGGGTTGATGTGGTCAAGGCGGAGCGGCGTGCGCGGTCTAGGGTCGAGGCGCGGCGTCTGGCATGCTGGCGTGCGCTGGCGCGGCACAGAGACTCAGTGCGGGGCTGCTCTAGAGTGGTACAGGGGCTGTCTGCGGCCGTGGGGTGGACTGTGGACGGCGGTGAGGTCACGCCTCCCTTCCTGGAGCAGTGGAGAGGGGCTGGTGGTCTGCTGCGAGCTGCGCATGATCGACCGGCGAGCATGGCCTCGGGGTGGCGTGGTACTGACTCTAGGGACTAGGGGATGGGTTGGTTTCGGCTTGGTTAGATCAAAGAGGGACAGAGGGAGTAAATGGGGTGCAAATGGGTGGCAAAACCCTATAGAAATAGTGAGTCTAATCTAGAGTGTGATCAGTGTCTGCCCAGTGTTTGACAAAATGGCCGCATGAAGAAAACTTTTGAAATTTTCAGAGATTTTTGGTGGAGCGGTTTGTCACATGCTTAAGCATCTGTGGTTGGTTGGGATTTTTAAATGGAGTTCATTTGGATGGTTTTTGAAAAAGGGTGATCTAGGCATATGAGATAGATTCCATTTTCAAATGTCATTTAAAATTAGAGTTCAATTTTTTTTTGGAAGATCACAAAGTGGGCCTTGGTACATCTTAACTTGTACTAGCAAGGGGTGCAAAGATCCACATTTGTTTCTGTTTGAAATTGAGTGTTAGGAATACCCAAAGTGGGCTAGTTGATTAAAATGGCCAAAATGACCATTCTCATTTATTAATTCTTTTTGAATTCTTTTTCTTTGGATTTTTCTTGGGAATGATCTAGATGATGTGGCATTCATCTTAGAATCATTTTACAACCATTAGAACAAATAATCATGGCAACTCAAATCAACTCCTATTTAATGCAACACTCATATGCATGCTTAAATATTTTAAAAGGGAAAAAGTTTTTGTTAACCCTAAATTGGGTAGTTTTGATCTTTATCACTTGGATTAAAGTTTTAGGATGTTACATGGAGCTAGCCACTCGTCCTGCTCTTCTGGTTGGCCGGCTAGACGAGTCTAGTGACCGAGCATACAACTGCATGATGTACTACACTATAGTCGTTGACATAACATCAAGGAACACCGTTCACTACTATTACATCCCTCAGAATGGCACAATAGAAACATCACGGGTCCAAAACATGTCTTTATATTACATATATAAGAATATCCAAGAACTTCCTCGACATAACAAGGATTATAATTTACAAAAGAGAACTAGAAATAGCAACTCGAAGTCTATTCTAGAAATACTACTACTATATAACTATCGCTTGCGATTGCTCCTATAGCAACACTCTAAAGAAGTAGAGTCTAGTTTGTCAGATTATTTATATACTATGTTTCACCTTGACTTCTAGGTTTTCGGATGTAGACGTTGACCCTGTTGATCTCTGTTGGATATCTTCAGTTCTTCAAGGTGTTTTAACTCCTAGGTTCGCCATTAAGTGCTCCAGAATCTTGCAAGGGTTAAGAAGGTACGATTGAGTACGAGCGTACTCAGCAAGTTCACTAAAAAGGAGTGTTTGATGCACTAACTACAACCACAGACCAAAGGTCGTAGGTAGGTTTTCGAAAACATTTCTTCAAAGGTTGCTTTTATTATGAAAAGCTATGTCCATCAATCTTCACAGGTTGATTAGAACTTCGTGGAGTTCCTTTCCTATAGCGTTCGCAGCTCCTTCCCGAAATAGGGAGGAACATGTCACACTTTTATAAACTCTATAGAGGTGTGTTGCTTTACCCATGAGAGATCCTTATCCTTGTTGCACAACCGGGCGATCTTTCCCGTCCACACTTCCTTTGGTGTGGGGCCTAGTATAAGTACCCAAGACGATCACTGTCCTTCTCTACGACCCCATATGTCTGCACGATCCTTCGGGCCGTACTACATCTCCGTTAAGCCCCCTTTTAGGAAAGCTACAACCCTGATGAGTTCCCTAAGACTCTATGAGTGGGTTATGCCCCTGGCAAGGTCCACGAATGGTCCGACTGTACCTTCAACAGCCGGTCACAGATAATCTAGACACCAAAATCGTGGGGCCTAAGGGTGCCCACCCATATGCTAGATCCGCACAAGGAATCACAACATCACGTTAAGGCCGTCTTGCCTACATATGAAAGGAAGAAGATCCAGCTGACTTCCCTAGAGCCATTGTAGATTTCATGGTTAACACGGATTATACGGTGCAAGAATCACTGGCAACACTGGTTGTTAAGTCCTAGATGATATATTCCTAGACAATGGTATTCCAATTGCCAGATTTAATAGATTAGTTGATCACCTAACCAATAGTTTACATTATTATCGAAAATAGTGTTTTCTGACTTTTTTGAAATGCAGGTGCTGACAACATTTGATTTGCAAATACTTGATAGAAAATAATCAAAGTACATGAGCAAGTGTGAACTTGCCTTTTTTACTAAAAGATTATGTAGTCAAGGTCTTCTAGTTAGTATAACTTCAATATCTGAAAAAACAACATCATTGGTCCAGTAAGGACTAATGTTTAAAGAAGCAATATGCTATTATGCATACATAATGATATACATTTTGTATAAATCCCAAAGTAAACTCACATGTATCAATATGGATTAAGTTTGGTGATTTATGAAAGGTTTGTGTTACAATCAAGTTTTACCTTACAAATAAATGCTTACTAAGCTTGTAAAAGTAATCGATAAGTGATGAAAGTAAAGTATAATGAAAGTTGTTAGTAGTTGTTGATTGGTAAGCACTCTTAAGGATGTCATACTTCAAGTGGGTGGTTGTTATTAGAATGATTAAACTTTAGTTTGAAGTGGTAAAATGAATAACTTTTGAAGGAAATACTTATTATATTAGGTTTAACCATTTGTAGTGTTCTCAGGACGCATTTGACGGTTATTTGGATCGCGCTAATGATCTTAAGTTAATGCACTGTTCTCGTTGGTTAAGTAATATATCAAAGTTAACTATAAAATATATCTTGGATTAGGATGTAGTAATTTTTTATCATGGTCAAGTTTAAAAGTCTTCTTCGATATGATCAACAACGGTTTGGTATAGGTATTGAATACAACTCTAGGAATCTAAATTTAGCAAGTTGATGCTAAACAAAGTATAGAGTTAAAGTTAACTACATAATATGGATATCTTATTATATGAGTTGTTGAACTTCTATCAAGCGTTATAATCATGTTAAGTATGGTTAAAAATAGGAGATCATTCACCATCAATATAAGTGAATGATGCTAAAGGTTAGATTGAAGTTATTGGTTATAGTTGGCTTAATATTCTAAAGGATTATTAATAATTTACACTTAGGTTTTAAATAGACCATAATTATGGTTTTAGATTTAGTAAGTTAGACTCCAAAGACTCTTTTTAGAAATACAACATTTTATATGATCATATATAGGTATTCTTATTTAAAAAATAATGTTGAAGAGTTATCTTCATGATAAAACAAGTCCCTTATTTTAATAAAATAGACAACTAAAGATTTATTATTTAGAAATCTTAAAACCTTTTGAAATGGCATGGTTAGCATTTTATAGTAAATATACATTTTCAAGTTCTTAAAAGTGGGTTTTATGTATTCTTTAGTCCTACTCTTATTTTAATAAAAAATTCATAAAGAAATAAGTGTTTTCAAATACTCATTCTAATTTTATTAGATTAAAGTACAAACTAGTATTTTTCTTCCATTTAGTATTTATCGAGAATCCTAAAAATGATTTTTTACTTATTTTTAAGTATTATCTTTATTTTTAGAAAATTCCTTGAAGGATTTATTACATTAAAATAGTTGTTTTAAGTCTTATTATACTAACATATATTTTAGTATTTTTCTTACATAAAGTGTTTATTTAGGATCTTAAAAATGATTTTTATTTATTTTAAGTATTATTCTTCATTTTAGAAAATTCCATGTAGGAATTATTGTCCTAAAATTAATTAAATTAATTTTCTGATTCTAAGATACAAGTTAGTTTTTTATTGAATAGTTCACATTTTTATGAACATTTAAAGATATAATTTGTATTTTTAAGATTTTTATTTATTTTCCTAGGGTAAAAATACCATCAAGGGTATTTTTGTATTTTAGAATTTATTAATTCAACTTCTTTTATTAAAACCTGGGCCTGACCCATTGGACTAGCCCGGCTTGACCTAGTGGGTTGGAGTCAAACCCACACTCACTCACTGGGTTGGCCCCTCCTGGCCCAGTACTCCCTCTCACTATCTCTCTCGTGCTTGCCCCTTTCTCTCCTCTCTAAGGCGACCCAACATCACCACTACTACCTCCGCTCGATCCTGGCCGACTCCATCTTTCCTGGCCACCATCATGGTGTGAGATGACGCTATCGATGATTCTACATCGATGGACCCAACTCGATTTGATGCTCGACCCCCCCTCTAGTCGTGCTCCTCTCTCTTTGGTGGTTAGGGTTTAAGCTGATGCCGATGATGTGGATCTCCGATGCACTTCTGGCGCCGCCCTGGTGTGTGGATGTTGCAATGGTGCTGGTTGGTGCTTCCTCCTTCTCATGTGGCCACCGTGACCGTGGCTTGGCGCGGGTTGCAGCGCCCTCAGGTGCTCCCCGTGCCGCCATGTGCTTCGTTGCCGGGCAACCTCTACTTCCTATTCTTGTATCTAGCGAGGACCACGGGTAAGTTGTGCTTCCCCCTTCTAGTCTCGGTTCCTCTCTAGATACCTCTTTGTGGTGATTCGATGATCTTAATTAGTGCTGAGACTCTATTCTAGGGTTCATCTTACTACTTAAACTATCTGTGATTAGTGGTTAAATTGAATTGAGCTAGATAATTTCCTAGTTTGCCATTTATGTGTTGGCCTCTAGCTTGCTAGTGGCTGATGATGCTCAGTAGCATTTCTATCTATGTGGTAGTTGATTAACTTGTTGTGGTTGATATGGTGGCTCACATATTGTGAATAACATGTGACTTCTATGATGTTGGTGGTGATTTACTTCCTGGAATTATGCTTAAGATATGTGATTCAGTAGCTAAGTACTTGGTATACTTACTAGCAGTGGTGAAAAGGTGGTGTGGTTCTTATAAGTGATACCTGATATACATGGTGGCATTCTGGTTTCATAGTCTGCTTATATGCTGATAAATCTTATATATGATTTCTTGTCGTTGGACTAGATAGATGACATGGACATGATACTTGTGAACCAAAGCTTAAAATAGTGATTCCTTTCTTATGGTCAGATTACTTTGTTGTATCTAGCCTGTGATAGATGGCTTAAATAAATTATTCCTAATGTTGTTAGGAAGATAATTTGAATAGCTCATGTATAGCTGTTTGTATTTGCTACATCTTACTTGGAATATGGTGGAAGATAGAACTGCTATAGAGGTGCTACCATTATTTTTGTGTGAGTTCCGCCAAAAAAAATTGTGTTTTTCAAAGTGCTTATGCAAGTTATTATGAGATATTACTTGTCGATGTTTTAATTCTTGAAAAACTTTTCTAGTTTCATCTTCTTCAGTTAAAACTTGTAACAAAACTACTTTGTTTTCCTTAACAAGTTCAGAAGGTATACCTTTTTCTTTCATTGTTTTGTGTACCTCAGGCATAAGATCAGGAGTTATCTGGAGTATCCCTTTCCAGCTTAGTGCCAAAATCAGGATTATATAAAGAATCATTCTTAGCCCTAGTAGACATCAATTCCAAACATTCTTTAATAGTTAAAGTGTTTACCGATCCTCCTGCTGAGAAGTCAAGCAACTCTCTACATTGAGTACTAAGACCGTGGTAAAATAAATGGCAAATAGTCGATTCAGAATAGTCATGATTGGGAATGCTATTGATCATTCCAAAGAATCTATCCCAGGCTTGCGGGTAGTTTTCTCCCACATTCTGACTAAAGTTGCCTATATATTTTCTTAGTTCAGTTACCTTTTTAAAAGGATTAAACCTTTCTATGAATAACAATGCAGTTTTCCCCACACTTAATGTAATGGCGAGGGACAGAATATAACCAGTCTAGAGCTTTACCTTTAAGAGACCAACGAAATAATTTTAGAGGAGAGAAGTCTCTTGGCAAACCTTTTGGTCTAAGCAATGTTATCACATCGTCGAACTCTCTAATATGTCTTCCTGGGTCTTCATCTTCCTTTCCACTGTAAGCTTTTTCCTGCAAAATTTTAATAATTCCACCATCAAATCAATATTTTCTAACTCCAGGATTACGGAATTCTATTGGTTGTTTAAGAAATTCAGAACTTGGAGCACTATATTCTCTCAGATTTTTCTCAGGTTTCATGGGAGTTGTCCTGTAAATAGAAATGATTTCCATAATATCACTCAGGTTTTCAACTTCAACTTTATTTGATCTTAAAAGTTTTTCAATAATTTCTTCACGCCTTTGAGCAGGCATGCGCTCAATATAATAAGGTAGATAGGTCCTAGTAGAGCATGTAGACCCTTTATCTCCTAGGGAGAACATTTTGTAGTAGCAACAACTGAAATGTCAAAAGACAAACACTTAACGCTTAGCTCCCCAGCAACGGTGCTAGAAAATAGCTTGATGTCTGCAAGTGCACATATTGTTTGTAGCTAGTTTTGAAGTATAGATATCGATCCCACAGGGAGCCAAAAGGTAAGTGTTTAGGGGTGAAGTCTCTGTCACACCCGAAGTTGTCATAGGTCTTCGAGTGAATTGACTGCAAGTGTTGAAATAAGAATGGGGTTTTGATTAAATGAGATGTATTTAAATAGATCTAAAATGTAAACTTTAGAAATATAAAGCATAAACGTAAAGAATGACTTGGTTGTTTTTTGTTTCCTACAGATGGCAAAAGAAGGCGCGGGGAGATTCATTTCATGGTGATAGTGACTGTGCCAGGTGGACGAATGATAAATGTAAAAATTATAATCTTATAAATATATGTGTAGGCAAGCAACCCATAATTAGCCGGAACTCCTCTTGGTAGATTTCATCCCAACTTCAATAATCCTACTAGCCTGTTACCAAAACCATGGTCAGACACTAGACGATTAAGACCCTTTAGGTCACTTAGCGATTAAGCTCCTTGGATCGTACTAATGCAATAATCATAGTGGTCCCTCGTTATCCTCGAGTCGACTAGTTTTCCATTGATATCCCTATATCACCCGGGGGTCACCGGTCCGCTAGCGACCAAGATCTTATCTATGTAGAACAAAGCATCATGTTGTTTGGGCCCTTAATTGGACTACAAGCATTAGGCATCCCATAGATAGTTAAGCACATATAATATAGTAATTAGAATCAATCACAAACTAATGGAAAATATATGAAGGAACATCACATCTCACCAATCCCCTACATCTCCCACGCCCAAGGGAATTACTCACACATGAGAGAAGAACGGATCATCGATTAATCCAATAAAGGGAATTCGTCTTTATATTATCATGGAGATCCATAATAAGAATAGAAAAATATCCAACACAATTCAAGATGGGAAGAAACAATCTCAAACCCTAGTCTTGCAAGGTGAAGATCCCCCTCTCTCTCTAGTACAAGTAGTGGCTATGGGGGTGTATTGGCTAGGAGGTCGAAGATCATGGAGAGAGATGAAGAATGTCTTCCCCTTCTTCTCTAGATCTCCTCTTTCTCCCTTATGGATGGTATGGCGGCTGTTGTGTTGTGTTTTCGCTCTTCGTCCCTTCATGGAAGTTGTCCCTTTTGACAATACAGAGGCGGCGGCAACTATACATCGAGAATTATACGGCCGGAAAAATATTCCCGCTGTATAGTTGCTCGTTAAGGCCTCTGTATGCTCCCCTCAAGTGCTTCCAAAGGGAGACTTGCTTGTTTGCTCTAGAATATTGTGTTTCTCTAGTTAAAACCTTCTGTTGACATTCAAAACCTGAAACACACATTAAAAACCAAGTTTTCTTCACTACCGAAGTATTAGCGTTAGGTAAAGCTAGAAAACGATCAAATCTGGGAGAAAACCATCAATAAAATCCATAAAAATGTGTCGAATCTCACAACTATCAAAAACTTGCTCTGGTTGGCTTGAGTATATCCTCCTCCTAGCTCTTGCCTGATCTTGTTGTCCTCCTACACCACCCCCTCCTTCAGGTGACCATCTTGTATGGTTTTCTGTTGATTTTCAATGGTGGTTTGCTGGTGGATCTGGTGATGATCTATCAGGCTCTAGTGCTGGTTCTTGTTGTTCTTGTGAGATGAGCTTGCAGCTAACAATAAAGGAATTTGTTGCTCCCTATGATAGTTTCTTTTATTCAAACTCTACCTGCCCTCCTGTGTCGACAGCAAGGCATGCTTGCATGCAGTGACTGTGATGTGTGTTTGTTTGTGTCACTTGTGGATCAGCTCAAGTAAAAAAATGAACTTTTGACACATTTAATGTTGGTTGTCCAGGTGAAACTTGTCCCTCTTTGGCTGATGATGTGGCACTGAGGCCTCCCTCTTATTTAACAGAAGATATACTACACTTTGGTGAAATTTGCCCCTTTTTATTTGAAATTGCTAAGTGATGCAAATAGAACAGTGCACTTCACTGTTCCAGACTAAGAGCAATCCCATTAACACTAATATTTTTCTTTATTTTTGTTACTATTTTATTTGCAGGTATAAGAAGTGTCAAAGAAGATCAAGAATACCCAGCTTAGGATTAGTTTAGGATTTTCCTTTTATTACTATTGTAATCTTTTTCTTCTTGTAAGAACAATGTAAAGTCTATTTATTATTCAATAAAGTTTACTTGTTTTCTTTTATGTAATTTTTATATTTGTACAAACTTCTTACTTCTTTATCTCTTTAATATATTGTAAGATGGAGTAAAGAAAAGAATAAGAATTTATTCTTATTTTGTATATGGCCATTTACTTGTAATATTTTCAATTTCTTTTACTTGAATCTTTATTCTATAATATAATACTTAACACTTCATTTAATTATTTTAAAAATCATTTTTTAAATAATAAACTTCCTAAGTGCTTTTTTGTTTGTTTGAATCAATTCAAAAGTTCTTTCAAATTCAAGTGTCAATTCAAATTATTACCCCAAAGTACTCAAATTACTTAGATATCATGTCAAAATTTATAATAATCAGCAGAATGAGCTAAACCCTATCTCAATCTAGTGAAAGAAACTCTGATCTCCCCAGGGTTTTAGTTTGCGAAAAATTTACCCCAAATTTTCTTATGCATGAATGCAAATGCACAAACTCCCTTCTATAGCCCTAAATGTTGGGGCATTATAACGAGCCAGCCGATTGTAGCTTGGTGTTGGTCCGGCTGGAGCATCCCAGATGGTCGCAGCTTCCCTATCTTGTGGCCATTTGGCCCGTTCCTTCTGGAGCTGGCCAGGTTGGCCTGGCTTATCCCACCTGGTGGTCATCCCCCTGACAAAACGCGAGCAAGAGCACAATAAAGTGTTCCAAATTGAGAAGAACAAGATCATGTTCATCAAGCTCAAGTCAATTGCGTAAGGCAAATGTATGATATTGTTAGGTATTCTCTTTTACTGGTCTTGTGTTGTTAGTTGGGAGACTGAGTTATAGGATAAATAGTTGTACTATCAAGAAGAGCTCTCAAGTGAGTAACTTGATCGCATCCGCGTAGAGAGCTCAAACCTTTCTATACTTGGCATCATATTTTTTACTTTTTCTTGAATTCTATGCGTCGTTGTCTTTCCAATAAAATTAGTTTTTATCCCATTCAGAGTTTGGATACTTGAGTTATCGCAATTTCAATTTTGCTATTTTCCTAGACCGATACCACTATTTCACCGGGTAGTAACGGTGGAAGTACCGAGTCACTACCTCCCAAACCTTGTCACCATTCAGTAATTTCTCTAGCCGTCCATTATTTTTTACCGATACTACCCTGGTAGTGAGGCAGTAGTACCGGCGCCTAGCTTCGGAGGTACTACAAGCCCATACTATCCTCCTACTTGAGACAAATGGCTATTGTATTACTAGGTCCATAACCATGACACCAAGAGGAGGAGAAAAGGATGCCCCAGGAGCCAAGACCCCCAAGCAAGAGGCCCGAAAGAGGAGAAATAAGAAGCAGTTGAAGCAGCACTAGAGTCTCCAGCCCCTGCGCACCCGGAGTCACCGCCCCTGCGCACCAAGAGTCTCTGCCCACACCTCGACCTGCCTACATCTGCAAGGCTCTAGAGTCCGTCCGGAGTCTCCGGCGCCCGAACTGGAGTCTCCCCCGCCCGGAGTCTCCGCCCTCATGACACCGGAGTCTCTGCCTCAAGTGAACACACACGCGAGCCTTGAAGTTGGGCCTGGCCCATGTAACACCCCATATCGCCCAGAACGTCCTCTTTATGCCTAAAATACCCCTATTTAAGTGGATGGCCTATAAATATGCCACTAGCTCCTCCTAGAAACCCTAGAATGGATATTGAGTTTAATTGGCTTAGCCTTCATCTTCCCTAGGGGAAACCTCATCGTATGAGCGCTCTTACCACATTGTGATCTCTATTGTGGTGATCTCTCCCTTTGGGTCTATATCGATTGCAATCTCTTCACAAGTGGTTTCTAGCGTATCTGAATTCGATCTTTCTTTGTGGATCTCTACCTAGCGGTCTCTTCCACAAGGATTCTATCAAGTTGGTGATTCGGGCCAACGAGGACAACCAAAGCGTGTGTGTTTTGTGTGTGTTTGTATCTTTACCTTGCATTTGAGTGAGTTCATTAGGTTTCCCCTCACCCCTCGCCTCAAATCTATGAAGATCAGGCCACCCCAAGGTAAATCCATAGGGGAACCCATAACATATGGTATCAGCAGCTTTTGGTTGTCACAGATTTGACTTCGTTCATCGATTTCCACCATAAGATTGAAATATAACAAAAATATTGCCCCAAATTACTTTTGGTTTGACCTCTCATTTTGGTGAGTTGATTGTCGCTTTGATCCATAAGAAACTTGTCTTTGGAGTTGGTCTACCATTTGCCTGCATTTCCCAGCCCAATTTGGTCGAAAATTTCTGGGTTTGAGGTTTGAAGGTCCGAATTTCCTCTCGAGAACAAGGACAGTTCATTGTTCTGCCCCATCACCTAAGTCTCCACAGCAGCGAGACCGGAGTTTTTTCCCCCAAAGGCTCTGGCCCTGACCAAAATTTTCACCTCTTTTCCTTTTCGACTTAATTCCTTTGTGTGTTCATGTTTCATGTGTGTGTGTCTGTAATCTAACAAAGCTTCCTCAACAACTCCTCACGCTTGACATTGACACTATGGAACTAGAACCATCCCTCCACCAATGGTTGCAAGTATGACATTAACACAAGGTATAACTTGCACCACGCTTGTTAATCCCCATTCTTCCTTTGTGTGTTACCTAACCTATCGAGAGTAGATCATTTTGTGTTGTTGAATCATTGCACGCTGTCTCTTGCAAAGAGATAGTGCATAGGTTATAGGAAAATTTGATTCCATAGCATAGAAACAAAAAGAGAGAAAATATGAAAAAAGAGAAAAAGCAAAAAGAAAAAGAAACATACCAATACAAAAGAGAGTCCAAATCTTATAAGCAAGAGTGCGAGCAAGAGCAAGGCAAGCGTGCAAATCCATTGCTTCTCAATCTCTATGTAAACGGGCTAAGGTCTCTCCTAGTGTTGGCACGACACCGAGCATTAGTCTTCGATAAGACTATTTTTGTTTGTTGTTTATTTTCCATAGTCGTGCTAGCCATATTAATCTCCACCGTGTATGTATAGTCATAGGTTCTTGTCAGGGGATGACCTCCGGATACCCCAACCGGATAAGAACTACGGCAGTCGGCTCGCCGTCCGGCTGGCTGAGCGCAGCCGGACACGAGCAAGTCATACCGGCTACTATACGGTAACCGGAACCAAGAAGAGCGACAAGGTTCGAAACCGGCTACACCAGCGTAACCGGACGCAATCAGAAGGACAAGGCGACGTGTTGTACAGTGGGCAGTACTCCCTGGTGCAGCGACAAGACACGCAACTACGAAGCCATATCGAAGACTTTGCAGGATGACGCGAGCATAGTGGTCGGGTGCTGACGACAGGCTCGCACAGCGTTCACTGTACCCACGACGATCCTACCGCATGTACCTCGATGGGACGCAACCATACTGCATATTGTAGATGACCAGCCGGCTAGGACCCGCCTATGGGGCCTGCCAGCCGGACTGGCCAGCGAGACCGTTGCCCCTCTACCTATATAAGGAGGGGCAAGGCTCTCGTAGCAAGGAGGGACTTAGTTCATTTAAGAAGGTAGATAGAAGATACAGCTCCAGGAGCGATTGTAGCCCGTGTACTACTAATAGTCAGATCGACAGGAGTAGGAGTTTTACCTCACCACGAGGGCTCCGAACCTGGGTACTTCTTGTGTCTTGCTACACTTGCTCGTATCCAATCCCGCATGCGGACGCTGTCGAGAGCTTCCCTGCTAGTCCCCACACCTCTATCTAACATGTTTAGGTACTGCCTTTCCCAATACAACGACAGTTGGCACCCACCGTGGGGCGGTATGGCTTCTACCGGAGTCACGTTCCGCACGGGACCCCCGCACTTCAGCCGGTGAGCACGTGGCCTCCGGCCTAGTGCTTACGCTCGGCAAGTTTGGCTGCATCATCGACAATGCTTCGTGTTTCGCCGGATCCACATTTCTGGCAAACGACTCCATTCTGCTTTTCGGCGACCTCCCCGTCTACGTCGCCACCGTGCCGGAGCGTTTCCCTAGGGAGATCGTCTCCGTCGCAGAGCCGTTGCACCTCGGCAGCGGCGTCGAGGTCATGATGGCCGGCTCCAGCTCCCAGCCCCGCCATCCTCGGGAGTAGGGCGATGGTGAGCCAGGAACTTCCACTCCGCCACAGTCGAGGAACCCGGTGGAAGAGGCCATTGACCGGCTCCTCACGCCGGTTAACCTCGGGGACAACCTGGAGGAGGCGGAGGCCAACTTCGCCATGGAGAGGCAGCTTCTCCTGCAGGAGGCCATCAAGCTGGTCGCAGCCAAGAAGCAAATCGACATCACCTAGCGCGAGTACGACCGTGCGCACGGCCATACTCCAGCTACCGCGGAGCCGAGCTGGCGCGGGCAAGTGCGACGCCGGGGCGGCGAGCTAGGCGGAAGGATAGAGAGGGATGGCGAGCTAGATCCGCCACCTGCTCTCGTCCGGCCAACCTACAGCACGCCCATCAAGAACCTGTGTGCGGTGTGAGCCGCGGACGACGAGCTGCCCAACTTGGAGGGCGAGGAGCAAGACCGGCAGCACGCCCGGGTACAGGAGCTCCTCCGGGTCGTGGACGAGCAGGCTGATGCCATCCGACAGATGCACGAGGACACCGGCTACTCCAGGGGAAGCAAGCCGCCTAGCAACAGCAAGGGCGCACCCCGCGACACCCAGCAGGCGTCCTCTCCACCGGCTAGATCCCGTAGCCGGCATCGCAGCTCTGGCCACAAGGGCCAGCCGCGTCAGGAGCAAACGGTGAATATCAACCCACCACCTCCCCCTCCACCAACCGGAGATCCACGACCTGCCGGTTCTCGTCTCTCGGGCTAGGTAGGAGCGCCCAACCCAGACCGTCCGGATGCCCATGACCGCATCGAGCTTCTCGCCTAAGCGCGCGTCACGGAAGATGAAGACTCCACCAGGCTGGTTTGTTTCGGACCTCGCATCCGGAACGAGTCGTTGACCGGTCGAGGAACCCGGTGGAAGAGGCCATTGACCGGCTCCTCATGCCGGTTAACCTCGGGGACAATCCGGAGGAGGCGGAGTCCAACTTTGCCATGGAGAGGCAGCTTCTCTTGCAGGAGGCCATCAAGCTGGCTGCAGCCAAGAAGCAAATCGACATCACCTGGTGTGAGTACGACCATGCGCACGACCATACTCCGGCTACTGCGGAGCCGAGCTGGCGCTAGCAAGTGCGACGCCGGGGCGATGAGCTAGGCGGAAGGATAGAGAGGGATGGCGAGCCGGATCCGCCACCTGCTCTCGTCCGACCAACCTACATCACGCCCATCAAGAACCTGTGTGCGACGCGAGCCGCGGCGGACGAGCTGCCCAACTTAGAGGGCGAGGAGCGAGATCGGCAGCACGCCCGGGTACAGGAGCTCCTCCGGGTCGCAAACGAGCAGGCTGATGCCATCCGACAGATGCATGAGGACCCCAGCTGCTCCACGGGAAGCAAGCCGCCTAGCAACAGCAGGGGCGCACCCCGCAACACCCAGCAGGCGTCCTCTCCACCAGCTAGATCCCGTAGCCGGCGTCGTAGCTCTGGCCACAAGGGCCAGCCATGTCAGGAGCAAATGGTGAACAGCAACCAACCACCTCCCCCTCCACCAACAGGAGCACCACGACCTGCCGGTTCCTGTCTCTCGGGCCGGGTAGGAGCGCCCAACCTGGACCATCCGGATGCCCGTGACAGCATCGAGCTTCTCGTCCAAGCACGCGTCACGGAAGAGGAAGACTCCACCGGGCTGGTTTGTTTCGGACCTCACATTCGGAACGAGCCGTTTCTGGATAAAGTTTACCCTACCCAGGATACTCCCAAGTACGACAGCAGCATGAAGCCAGAGGACTAGCTGGCCGACTATGCCACCGCAGTTAGCAGCACCCATGGGAACAAGCGCACAATAGTGCGCTACGTCCCCCTCATGCTAACTGGGTCGGCGAGGACATGGCTCAATAGCCTCGCACCCAACAGCATCAACGCCTGGCCATATATTGAGAAGGTGTTCGTCCGCAACTTCAACGGCACATACAAGCGTCCGGTCCACCCGCGCGACCTGGCCTTGTGCGTCCAGGGCGACCGCGAGTCGGACCGCGAGTACCTCGCCAGGTGGACGGAGCTGCGCAACACCTGCAAGGGCATCCTGGAGAGCCAGGCGATCGGGTTCTTCGTCGAGGGGTGCTGAGAGGGCACCATGCTTCGCCACCGGCTACTATGTGACGAGCCGAAAACCATGGCGGAGCTCATGACGGTTGTGGACCAGTACGCCACGGCTGACACTGCAATGAAGAAACCCCTCCGGGTAAGTGCTGATGGGTGTCCGACTCCCTCAGAGCTGGTTCGTGACCGACCAAGTAACCCGGCTAGAGAAGTCGGATCCTCCAGGCGCCACGGCAACGACAACCGATTCCATGGGGACCGCCAAGATGGACACCAGAAGCCTCGCTACCATGCGCGGCAGGTCAATGTTGTGGAAGGCACGCCCGACGCGCCGGCTAATGATGCAAGAAGACAGAAGCCGTGGCTCACCTTTGACCAAATGTTCGATGGCCCGTGCAAGTGGAATAGCGGACCCTTCAAGCTGGCTACGCACACCACCTAGAACTGCAGCTGGACCCACCAGATGAAGGACCAAGGAAACCAGCAACGGCTACCCCTGCCCCCTCCCGGTGGACGTCCACCACCGGCTAGGGGAGCCGGCAATGATGGTAACAGCGGCAACAGCGGCAACAACAACAACAACAACAACGGCTACCCTCAGCCGCACGCCGCCTACCACATCTTCGAGACCGAGCTGGATGAAAAGCACAGCCACAAATGACGCTCCAAGGAGGTCAACGCCATCGTCTCCCCAGTCCCCCAGTACCTGAACTGGTCGGAGACCCCCATCACCTAGAGCCGGGAGGATCAGCCGGATCAGCTTCCGAATCCCGGGGGCTATGCCATGGTGCTTGACCCCCTCATCGTCTCCAATGAGCACACATGCCGCTTTTCATGCGTCCTCATCGACAGGGGCAACGGCCTCAACCTGCTCTACCGCTCGTCGCTCGAGAAGCTTGGCATCCGCGAGTGCGACCTGCGCCCGGCTACCACGACGTTCCACGGCGTACTGCTAGGGCCGGCTTGTGCCCCACTGGGTAAAATCCAGCTGGACATCATCTTCGGGACCAAGGAGAACTTCCGGCGCGAGCCAGTATGGTTCGAGGTGGTGAACTTGTCGAGTTCTTACCACGCTCCCCTCGGGCGCCCCGCCCTCGCCAAGTTCATGGCCGTCCCCCACTACGCATACCTCAAGACGAAAATGACGGGGCCAAACAGCGTGATCACCGTCGCCGGCTGCTCCAGGCGGTCGATGGAGTGTGCCTCAGCTGGCTCCAAGCTGGCCGGAGCCCTCATCATAGCCGAAGAGAAGCGCGAGATCATGCGCAATGTGGCCATAGCCCAGCAAGAGATGTCGGCTAGCAGGAAACCGGCTGGGGAAGCACCTTTCCAGCTGGCTAGGGAGACGAAGAAGATTCTTCTCGACCCCACCGAACCGACCAAGTTCGTCACCATTGGTGCCAACTTGGACAGCAAATAGGAAGGCGCGCTCATCGACTTCCTCCATGAGAATTAGGACATCTTTGCATGGTCACCCAAGGACATGCCAGGTGTGCCGAGGGAGTTTGTCGAGCACTCACTTCATGTGCGGCCAGATGCCAAGCCGGTTAAGCAGCCTCTGCGCCGGTTTGCAGAAGAGAAGAGAAAGATCATTGGTGATGAGATCACCCGGCTCCTTGCAGTCGGGTTCATCATGGAAGTGTACCACCCAGACTGGCTGGCCAACCCAGTCCTGGTGTTAAAGAAGAACAACACTTGGCGTATATGTATCGACTACACCAGCCTCAATAAGGCATGCCCGAAAGACCCCTTTTCTTTGCCCCGTATCGATCAGGTTATCGATTCCATGATCGGCTGCGACTTGTTGTCCTTTCTGGATTGTTACTCTGGCTATAATCAGATCTGGCTAAATCCGGCTAACCAAATAAATACGTCATTCATCACCCCATACGGGGCTTTCTGTTATGTAACCATGCCTTTCGGTCTGAAGAACGTAGACGCTACCTATCAACATTGTATGCAGAAATGCCTACATTCGCAGATCGGCCGAAACGTGCATGCCTATGTGGACGACATCGTCATCAAGACAAAAGAGAAGCGCACCCTCCTCGAGGACTTGGGGGAAATGTTCGGCAACCTCCGCCGGTACCAGATGAAGCTGAACCCGAAGAAGTGTATCTTCGGTGTTCCGTCTGGCCAGCTACTCGGTTTCCTTGTTTCACAACGAGGGATCGAAGCAAACCCGGAGAAGATCGCGACTATCGAGACAATGCAGCCGCCCAAGAGCTTGCTCGGAGTGCAGAAGTTCACCGGATGCCTGGCCTCCGTCAGCCGCTCGTCAGCTGGCTAGGGGAGAAGGCACTTCCGCTGTACCAGCTGATGAAGAAGACGGATAAGTTCTCCTGGACCTCGCAGGCCGACGCCGCCTTTCATGACCTCAAGCGCATGCTATCCACAGCACTAGTTCTAGCCACGCCGGCTAGCAAGGAGCCGATGTTGCTCTATGTAGCAGCCATCAGCTGTGTCGTCGGTGTCGTCCTGGTGGTGGAGTGCCCCGAGGAAGGCATGGCTCAACCGGTTCAGCGACCCTTCTACTACCTCAGTGAGGTTCTATCTCTCTCCAAATAGAACTACCCCCACTACCAGAAGATGTGCTATGGCGTGTACCTGGCATGCAAGAAGCTCAAGCACTACTTCCAGGAGCATCCGATTAAGGTGGTGTGCACCGCACCCCTTTCGGAAATCATCGGCAACAAGGACGCCACCGGCCAAGTCTCCAAGTGGGCCATCGAGCTTGTCGCCTACTCCATCCAGTATGAGCCAAGGCTCACGATCAAGTCGCAAGCACTGGCGGACTTCCTCATCGACTGGGCCGAAACCCAGTACCTCCCCCCCGGTTCCCAACTCGTACCACTAGAGGATGCACTTCGACGGCTCGAAGATGCTTAGGGGCTTAGGAGCCGGCATCATCCTCACCTCTCCCAAGGGATACCGGCTGGAGTATGTTCTCCAGACCCACTTCACGACCTCCAACAACATTGCTGAGTACGAGGAGCTGATACATGGCCTCCGACTGGCCAAGGACATTGGCTTCAACCGGATCCTTTGCTTCGGCGACTCAGATGTGGTGGTGCAGCAGGTATCCGGAGAATGGGACGCCCGCGATGCCAACATGGCCCTCTACCGGTTCCACATGCAGAAGATCAGTGCCTGCTTCAACAGATGTGAGTTCCATCACGTCCCTCGCATCAACAATGAGGCAGCCAATTCGCTTGCCTGAATCAGATCCACTAGGCAGGCGATCCTGTCGGGGGTCTCCTTGGAGCATTTGCGCAAGCCCTCCATCCATCCGTCTCTCGAGTCGGATTCCATCATCTGGGCAGGAAGCATGCCGGCTGATGGCACGGTAGACGCAGAACTCGCGGAACCGGCAAAGAAGAAGGCCCGCGCCAACTCTGGTGCGTCCGCACCCTCTGGATCGCAAGACCCGGGGGCTACTGTTCTGGGTACGTCACCCGGGCGACCCCCTGACATCTCTCGGCCGGAGAACAAGAGCGTCCTCACCATCCGGGAGATACCATCCTGGGCGTAGCCCTTCATGAACTACATCGCCAACGAACTTCCGGATGACGAAGTAGAGGCCAGGCAAATCCGGCGACGCGCGCACATGTACACCATCATCAACAAGGAGTTGTACAGACGCAACGTATCTGGCATCTTCCAGCGATGTGTCAACGTGGACACGGGCTACCGGCTACTCAAAGACATCCACCAGGGCGAGTGCGGGCATCACGCTTCATCCAGGGCGATGGTCGCCAAGGCGTTCCGCCACGACTTCTATTGTCCCACCGCCCTCGAGGATGCCGAGCAGCTAGTCCGTGCGTGCAACGGATGCCAGTGTTTCGGGCAGCTTAGGCACATGCCGACTACGATGCTCAAGACCATACCGATTACCTGACCCTTCGCCGCCTGGGGGCTCGACATGGTTGGTCCCTTCAAGCGAGCGTGCGCGGGCATGACCCACCTGATAGTGGCGGTGGACAAGTTCACGAAGTGTATAGAAGCCAAGCCTATCCGGAAGCTGGACAGGGCGACAGTCATCACCTTCTTCACAGACATCATCAACTGGTTCGGCTACCCCAACAGCATCATCACAGATAACGGCACGAACTTCGCCAAGGGGGCCTTCGCTCGGTTTTGTAGCAACAAGGGCATCCGGCTGGACCTCGCCTCCATCGCGTACCCGCAGTCCAACGAGCAAGTCGAAAGGGGAAATGGCCTAGTGCTAGGCGGCATCAAGACGCGCCTCATCGAGCCCTTGGAGCGGGCACCCGGATGCTAGATCGATGAACTTCCGACTGTGTTGTGGAGCCTCCACACCATGCCAAATAGGTCAACCGGCTTCACCTCGTTCTTCCTCGTCTATGGCTCGGAAGCCGTCCTCTCCGTGGACATCGAGTTCGACTCCCGCGCAAGCTCCTCTACGAAGAAAAGGCCAACCAGGAGGCACGGGAAGACGGCGTGGACCTCCTCGAGGAGGCCCGCGAGCTAGCCCTGTCTAGATTGGCCCTGTACCAGTAGCGCCTATGCCGCTACCATTCTAGCCGGATCTGCCCCGTCACATTCTGCGAAGGTGATCTGGTCCTCCGACTGGTAAAGGACACGAAGGGCATGCACAAGCTATCGCCGCCTTGGGAGGGCCCCTTCATCATCAGCCGGGTGCTGCACAACAATTCCTACTACCTCATCGATGCGCAGCAGCCACGCAGGAACAAGATAGACAAGTCGGACGAGGAGACAGAACGCCCCTGGAACGCGGCCCTGCTCCGCCTGTTTCACACCTAGTCATCGGATAGTGTATGTATCCCATGAACTCTATGAATGAAAAATCCGGAACCCCGAGAGATACTTGGGGGCTCCTTGCCAGAAATTTGTGTGCATTCTTCCTTCCGGTTTAGTTTTCCGACTCCGACAACCCCTACCCAAGGGATCGCCGGTTGGCCCGACCTACTAAATCGACAAACCGGCTGAGTAGTGTGCGACGATGTTAGAGGCCCACTCTTCGTCTCAGCTACAGACCGCAACCCGGCTGTCCGGCTAGCAAGAGCAAAAGCCCGAGGCATCCCACACGAAAAACAGAGAGAAGATGCGACGGGTCGGGCGGTCCGGCCTTGCGCCTAGTTTGAGATGATCCGGCTACTAAGCCCCTAGTACCGTGCACAATGTACTATCATCTCCCTTCGATTTCGGCTGCAGACCGCAACCTGGCTACCCGGCAAGGACACAGCATAAACAGCAAAGCGCACGGGAAAGTGACTAAGTGTCCAGAGAAGCACAAGCTAGTTTTCAAAAAATAAAAGCTGTCCTCCGGCTAATAAGCACTACCTTAACCGACTAACCTATTAACAAATGGGCATGCATGTGTGTTTGTTTTGTACGACTACATCAAGTCAGATTTTGAGGACAAGTAAGATTCGAAGTCCTTGCCTTCATCAAGCGCTCTGAATCTCGGGGGCTACACCCACTGGATGCGCTCGCGCGCCCCCAGTGGAATCATGTAGTTCCGACCGGCTAAAGGAGTTTAGCCAGATATTTGGAGCCCAGGTGAGGGCAAGGGCAAGAAAAGAAAGAAGAAGATTCGAAGCACCTGTCTTCGCCAACTACTCCTAATCTCGGGGGCTACACCCAGTGGGTGCGCTAGCGCGCCCCCACTGGAGATGAAGTTCCCCCGACTAAAGGCGTTCAGCTGGGCAAGGGTAACCGGATGTGGTAGTCGGCTATAAGTGTCTAGGCAGACGAAGCTAAGGGTTTGAAGAAAAGAAAGAAGATTCGAAGCACCTGGCTTCGCCAGCTACTCCGAATCTCGGGGGCTACACCCAGTGGGTGCGCTGGCGCACCCCCACTGGAGTTGAGGTTCCCCTGACTAAAGGTGTTTAGCCAGGCGAAAGAAGCCGGATAAGTGTAACCAGCAAAGAACAAAAACTTCAAAGCATACAAAGTCATAAGGAAAATAGAAGCAAGCAAACAGCATGATTGAGTAAAAGGGGAGTCGAAGCTCCCATAGGTTCATCCGGTGTCAGAAACAACCGGCACGAGCAGAAGAGTTCAACAAGACAAAATAAATACAAAGTCACCCGGCATCCCGGGGATCACATCTAGGCTGCAGGGACCTTGCCGTGAGGGAGGTCCTGGCCAGAGGTAGTCTCGAGAGGCAAAGGAGGCGCGCTGGCAGATCCGGCTCTGATGTCTTCGCCAGTCGGCTGCGACGAGGCTTCGGCTCCTGCGTCCGACGTCCCAGCGGACTCCGAGTCGGTGAGGTCCTCATCAACATCGGCGTAGCCGACTATATTGATGGTGGAGGCACGGAGCTCGGGGTGTGCTTGGCGAATGGCGGCGAGGTCGGCACCAGCGCAGAAGCCCCTGTCGATCTTCTCGATGCGGGCGTCCTTGTACTAGGAGAGCATCAAGGCCAAGGCCATCTCTGCTCCGGCTCGCGCCGCCAGGTCCCTCGGCCGTTCAACAGCAGCCGGCACCTCCGTCACCTTGGCCGCCAGCTAGGCAATCATCTCTAGCGCCACCACATCTGGCCACAGGAAATCGAAGACCACGTGAGCCGCTTTGCGCAGCTCAGCGGCCTCCTCGCCAAGAAGAGTGACCAGCTTCTGGGCAGTGGGCTGCTCCCCTGGCTGGTTCTCCTGCAGCCGGTTGTACACCAGCAAGTCTACGCCAGGATAAAATGTTATCAAAAAAAGAAGGTCAGGTCCGGCTACCGAATCCGGACAGAAAAAGCTAGTCGGAAACTACTTACCCTTGGCGGTGCGCCCAATCTGCATCAACTCCTCGAGTAGAGCCTTCTCCCGAATCACCAGCCGTTTGACCTCCTTCTCCTGGTCCTTGTGCTGGGCGTCGAGGAGTTCAAAGGCCTAGGCTCGGCTGGCGAGGGTGAAGTCGCACTCCTTGATCGTGGCCTCCAGTGCATCCGACTTGGAGTGCCACTCCTTGTTCTGCAGCCGGAGCAAGGAGTTGGACTTGGCCAGGCGATCGTTCGCCTTTTTGAGGCAATCGGTCTCCCGTTGAGCACACACCATGATGGCTGCGAGGAACCGGATATCAGTAAAAAATAGAGAATACGAAGAGGATGAGAGTATCCGGCTACTGAAATCGAGTAAAAACACTTACTCTGGGAGGTCCCGTTGGCGGTAGCCAGCTTCTACTCTAGGGTCTGGCTGCCCCCAGACGCGGCTTCCAGCAGCCGGATCTCCTTCACCGCCAGCTCGAGGGTGGCAGCCAGATCCGCCAGCGAGGCAGCGGGAGAGACGTCGTCGTCAATGGCGTTGACAGTCAACGACTCTTTCGCCGCCAGCACTACCATTCGCCACTCCTCCACCGGCTCGCCGAAGGAGTTGTCGTCGGCAACGACCACGAGCTCCTTGCCGGTGGAGTCCCTCCTCGCCTCCACGGGGGAACTACCTCCACTTTGTGAGGTAGTCGTGGTCGTCTCTCGCTGCACCACCATAGCCGGCGGAGCATCCCCGACATCGGCTACGGCAGTCAGATCAGCGTGAGGCGGAGGTGGCGGCGGAGCCCTGGGCGAAGGAGTGCCCTCACCGGAGGCTCTAGTGGAGCAAGATTTGCCCTCTCCCGGAGTAGGAGAGGACTTTCGCCTTTGCTGCTGCCGCCTCTATAAATCGTGGGAAGAAGTCAGGCAAGTGAGTGGGGTGCATGTGCCAAAAAGGTGCAAAAAAAAGTGAGCCAGGTTATGCGAGGCGCATATTGCAGTAAATGCGCCTCCTATATTGTGAACTATCTGAGGTGCACATGCTAACATGCGCCTCGCCTATGCAGCCACCCGGGCCCGTAGGGGTTACTTGAGGCGCACATAACCTAATGCACCTCGCCTATTGTCAAGTATCGGAGGCGCATGTGACTATATGCGCCTCGCACATTGGACCACCGATCTCCACCCGGGCCCACCCAACATATGCGAGGTGCATTGGCCACATATGCACCTCGCATATCTAACATGTTGGAGGTGCACATTACCAGGATGCGCCTCGCATAAGATGGAGGTGACAGATTTTGTCCGTACAGATGCTAGAGGAGGCGTATCCTACAAATATGCGCCTCGCCTATTTAAGTACTAGAGGCGCATGTCAGGCTGGTGCACCTCCCCTATTTTATCAGAGGCGCATATAGTATAAATGCACCTCTAATGTGCATGTCTCCTATAGCCTTTTCTCTAGTAGTGTGGGTGCAGCAGCAGTAGCAGCAGAGGGGGCACGGTGTCTGGCGCGGGGGTGGCGAGCCGATCGGCGTTCGCGCCGGGCTCGCAGCACCAAAGGAGACTAGCGAGCTAAAAGGACGAAAGACGAAGGAAAGAAGCAAGTAAGAAAAAACGTGGAACAGGAAAATTGCCCAAGGGTAAAAGAAAGAAGAAGCGTAGGGACGGAAGATGACTCACCCCGGCACCACCAGAGGCGCTGCCTTCTTGCGGCCAAGATGGCTGAGGGGAAGGGTGCCGGTCCGGCTCCTCTTAGGGGTCGGCTCCTCCACGACGGGTCGGTTGGACCCACTTCCTCCTCCGCCAGACCGGCTGGAACCACTCCCACCGGCGCCAGACCAGCTGGAGCTGCTCCCCCAGCACCTGACCGGCTGGAGTCGCCGTCTGCCGCACGGCGCCGAGTTGGATCGGGAGCCGGTGCGGCCTCCTCCTCCTCCTCCTCGATAACCTCCACGTGGCGGTCGTGCGCCGGTTCATCGTTTCGGCTAGGGAAGACGTCGCCGTCCCATTCCGACTCCTCGCCGGACCGGCGAGCGCATGGCTCGGGAAGGTCAGGCGTGAACTTCTAGAGGAGGGTCTCGCCCTCCTCCTGGATGATGCAGGGGAAGGTCTACAAAAAAAGAAAGAAGACAAAGGTCAGCCGAATAGAAAGACGGGCCAAGAAACAGAGAAAATCGGCTAGTAAGAAGCTTACCCGGGGGGCGCAGTTGTCGCGGCTGTAGGGGACCAGCCTGAACTTCCAGTGCTCCGGCAGCCGCTCCTTCGTAATCGTCCACACCCACTCCTTAAGGTTGTGGTAGAGGGGATCACGACGGGAAAGCCGAGTCGGGTCCAGCCGGCCGGACTAGAAGCACATCTTGTGTGCACGCTGCTGCTGCGACATCATCAGCTGGGACATCCAACTAAGTGTGATGTCCAAGCCGGTCAAGCCGGCGGTGACGAGGGAGCGCATCCGTTGTAGCATCGTGTCCGACTCCACCTCCCCCCATGAATCTTCAGATCCCAGTTCTGCCGGCTAGATTCCGTGTCCTGGAAAGCCGACAGATTGATCTGGTCGACGGCAGTCATGTTGCTGACGTAGAAGTACGACTGCTGCCACAATCGCACTGTGTCCTGCAGCCGGAACTTCGGGTAGCCGGTCTGCGTGCGGGAGTAGATGGAGGCGCCGCCGCACATCACCAGCGGCCCCTGCGTGAACTGCACCTATGGTCGCACGCGGAATAGCCGGTAGAACAACCCGAGATCCGGCTGGATCCTGAGGTAGCTCTCACATAACGCCACAAAGTGCACCAGCGTGCCGATGGCGTTGGCGCGAGGTGGTGGAGGCGCAAGTCGAAGAAGGCGAGGAATGTGAGGAAGAAAGGGTGCACCGGCAGCACGAAAGCCGCGGGCGAGGTGGGAGAGGAAGATGACCTGCTTTCCCTCTGCCGAGTGCGGCAACTCCTCTCCCGGCGGCGCTAGCCGCACCTTCACCCCCGTCTCCGGCGGCAGGACGCGGGTGGCGCGGTACTTCTCTATGTGCTCCTTCGTGACAGAGGAGCCGCACCAGGCGCCGCGCTCCGCAACCATCGCGGGTTCATTGGTTGTTGTACTGGTCGTGGAGTGGCGGTGGCCCGTGTCTCCGGCGGCACTAAACGAGCGGCGCGATGAGCTTCGGTGACAAGAACTAGCAGGGCAGAGGCAAGAAGGCAAGGGCGCAAGGAGGGGAA
This sequence comes from Avena sativa, assembly GCA_916181665.1. Classification (NCBI taxonomy): domain Eukaryota; kingdom Viridiplantae; phylum Streptophyta; class Magnoliopsida; order Poales; family Poaceae; genus Avena; species Avena sativa. Next base: position 129,575,819 of record OV702289.1, on the reverse strand, counting down.
TGCGAAGGCAGCGAGCGAAAGGAGGAACTGCCTCCCCCGGGCGACCCTTTAAAGGCCCGGGAGGGCAACCGTCCACAGCGCCACGCGACACCCATCCAGCCGCGCCACACCCCCACCTATGTGCAGGCGCCGAGTGCGCAGAAGATCAGGGAGCGGGAACCAAAGAGCCAAGCGGCAGTTTCCCGAGGCGACGCGTGACAGGACGTTACGCTGCGCGCCGCATTGCAATGATGGCGCATGCGCGCGTGGCCGGTGTCAGCACTGACATCACGGGTAGCGCAACCGCCAGGCGTAGCCGGTCACAAATTTCAAATTCAGGAGGGAGCGCGCGCACATTTCACCTAAGGGCGAAATCCACAAGCGCTCGGGGGCTAGTGTCGGGGGGATGACCTCCGGATACCCCAACCGGACAAGAACTATGGCAGTCGGCTCGCGTCCGGCTGGCTGAGCGTAGCCGGGCACAAGCAAGTCATACCGACTACTATACGGTAACTGGAACCAGGAAGAGCGACAAGGTTCGAAACCGGCTACACCAGCGTAGCCAGACGCAATCAGAAGGACAAGGTGACGTGCTGCACAGTGGGCAGTACTCCCTGGTGCAGCGACAAGACACGCAACTACGAAGCCATACCGAAGACTTTGCGGGATGACGCGGGCATAGTGGCCGGATGCTGACGACAGGCTCGCACGGTGTTCACTATACCCACGATGATCCTACCGCATGTACCTCGATGGGACGCAACCGTACCGGATACTATAGATGACCAGCCGGCTGGGACCCGCTTGTGGGGCCCGCCAGCCGGACTGGCCAGCGAGACCGTTGCCCCTCCACACATATAAGGAGGGGCAATGCTCTCGTAGCAAGGGGACTCAGTTCATTTAAGAAGGTAGATAGAAGATACATCTCCAGGAGCGATTGTAGCCCGTATACTACTGATAGTTAGATCGGCAGGAGTAGGAGTTTTACCTCACCATGAGGGCTCCGAACATGGGTACTTCTTGTGTCTCGCTACACTTGCTCGTATCCAATCCTGCCTGCGGACGCCTTCGAGAGCTTCCCTGCTAGTCCCCACACCTCTATCTAACCTGTTTAGGTACTGCCGTTCCCAATACAACGATAGTTCTCATCACCCCTTTTGACCTTTTCCCTTTCCTTTGTTTTTGTTGGATTTTACCCACTTTTGATAATAACCTTTTCGTTTGGTTGTTCCATTTGCTATCCAGGTTCCTAACCTTATGCTACATGCCTTTGTGTGTGTGCCTTGTGTTTCACGTTTTTGGTTGAACTCGACTTGAATCATCTTCACGATACTATCCAAGCGGTGAGACATAATATTACACCTGCTTTATCATTTGCCACCATAATACTATTGGTCTTGTGAGAAAATGTCTAGGGAAAGCAGAGTAAGTGGATATGGAAACTTCAACAACCAAGATCGCTTTGCCAAGCGCCCCAACTTATGGGCGCAACACCAACAATTCAATGACCACTTTGAGAGGCTTGAGCACCGTCTTGATGAAACATTCCAAGAGTTCAACTACCACGACCGACAACATGAAGAGGAGCATCACGCTCAATTCCAAGCTCTTCACCAAGCTATTGATAACCTAGGCAACCGTCATGGACATCACTCAAGCTCGTCAAGATCGTTGTGCACTTGTTCTGCAAGCCTTCATGGCGAGTCTTCGCATTCACACTCCCGTCATTGAGAACCCCACCACCACAATGGGGGAGAACCAAGCTCGTCATCGACATGAACAACCAATTGACCCACAAGCTCAACAACCACGCCAAGCAAGACATCATCAGCACCATGCTCGACATGACATACCTCAAAAACAACCCCAAGATATTCGTCACCCTTTTCAAGAGCATGAGAAGCCCCTGAACCAAGCTATTTTCCAAGTTCCCCACAACAACAATGACAACTAGCAACATCATCCTCACAATTACAATGCAAGGCATAACTATCAAGGTGAAACGGATTGGGATCCTAGTGATGATGAAGAAGGAGAACCACATGCCCACCGCTTTTATCAACCACACCATCGATACCTCTAAGAAATGAATGAAAATGATCCCGAACAAAGGCGCCGAAGGGAACATGAGAGAGATCATCAAGCTCCTCCACCACCCCTCAAGGCAATCAAGCTCCATATCCTCCTCCACCACCACGTCAACCAAGATAAGCAAGCATGAGACAACAATGCCACAAATACCACCGTGAGCATGATGATGTCAAGTTTGGAAAGCTCAAATTCGCTATGCCCAAGTTCAAAGGAGAAGAAGATTGGGAGACCAAAGTTGATAAGATCTTCCGAGTCCACAACTATTCGGAAGAGAATAAAGTTGCAATGACATCCCTTGAGTTTGAGGACTACGTTAATATTTGGTAGGAAGAGTATCAAAGCAATCATGAGAAGCAAGAAGAACCACCAATTAGCACTTGGATGGAAATGAAGGAAGTAATGTATGCAAGATTCGTCCCCAAGCACTATAGATAATATCTCTTCAACAAGCTACAAAATTTGAAGCAAGGCACAAGGTCAATTGAAGAGTTCTATAAGGAAATGGAGACGATAATGATGCGAGTTGATGTGAGAGAACTAAAACAACAAACAATTACAAGGTTCCTCAATGGTTTGAGTCGCCCAAAAAGGAAAAATGTTGACTTCCAACCATACAAGAACCTCATCAAGCTCCTTAACCAAGCTACCAAAGTCGAACGCTACTTGCAAAAACAAAACGTTATGAGAAGACCAAGGCATACTTTGCTTCCATCATTGCAAATGCCTCCACCAAGACAACAAACCAAGCAACAAGCTCGTCCAACCAAGCAAAAACCATGATAGCATCCTCCTCCAACACGACATCGATAGTCAAGTCACTTGTTTCAAGTGTGGAGTGAAGGGTCACAAGTCATATGAGTGCACTGATACGCCGTAAACATATCTATAATTTTTGATGCTCCATGCTTGTTTTATATCAACTTTCTTATGTTTTGTTTACACTTTGAGGTATTTTTATACATTTTCTGGAACTAACCTATTAACAATATGCCGTAGTGCCAGTTGCCTGTTTTCTGCTGTTTTTGGTTTCAGAAAAGCTAGTAAGGAAATATTCTCGGAATTGGACGGGACATAAGCCAAAGTCAATATTTTACCAGAAGGAACACGGAGTCCGAAGGGCAGCCGAAGTGGGGCCACGAGGTGGCCACACCTAGGGATGGCATGGCCACCCCTAGGGCGCGCCTCCCCATGGTGTGGGCCCCTCGAGCACCCACCGACCTTGCCCCTTCGCCTATAAAAGTACCCCGATGCAGAAACCCTAAGGACCCGATCAAAAATCCACGAAAGAGTCTGTAGCCGCCACCATCTCCATCCCTAGATCGGGAGGAGGGTCTGAAGCTCTTCCTGGCACCCTGTCGGAGGGGAGAGATCATCTCGGAGGTCTTATTCATCACCATGCCAGCCTCCAGAGTGATGCGTGAGTAGTTCGTACTTGGACTATGGGTCCATACAGTAGCTAGATGGTTGGTTCTCCTCCTTAGTGCTATCATGTTTAGATCTTGTGAGCTCCGTTCATGATCAAGATCATCTATTTGTAATCCTATATGTTGTGTTTGCGGGGATCCGATGGATATTGAGATACTATGTTGGATTGATTATTGATTCTATCATGTCTATGTTATTTGTGATCTTGCATGCTCTCCGTTGCTAGTAGCTATCTTGGCCAAGTAGATGCTTGTAACTCCAAGAGGGAGTATTTATGCTCGATAGTAGGTTCATGCCTCTAGTAATCTGGGGAAGTGAAAGAAATCTCTAAGGTTGTAGATGTGATGTTGCTACTAGGGAGAAAACAACAATCCTTTGTCCATGGGGCAATTGTATTGTTTACTTTTCACACTTTGCTTAATGCAATTATCTATTGCTTGCAACTTAATACTGGAAGGGGTTCGAATGATAACCTGAAGGTGGATTATTAGTCATAGATGCAGTTGGATTACGGTCTATGTATTATGTTATAATGCCCAATCAAATCTCGTAGGAGTCAAGATGTCTAGTATATGCATTGTTATGCTTTCTCAATCTGTCAATTGCCCCGCTGTAATTTGTTCACCCAACATGCTATTTATCTTAAGGAGAAACACCTCTACTGAACTATGGACCCTAGTCCACTCCTTTACCATTAATATACCATCTACTATTTACCGTTTACTATTTACTTTCTGCAAGCAATTACTATCTTCCACACTATACGTTTAATCCTTTGTTTTCAGCAAAACCAGTGAGATTGACAACCTCACTGTAAGTTGGGGAAAAATTTTGTGGTTGTGTTGTGTAGGATTCCAAGTTTCTAGCAACACCTTGGAGTTGTTTCCTTACTCCTACTGGTTCGATAACCTTGGTTTCATAACTGAGGAAACTTGCTGCTGTGCTCATCATACCTTCATCTTGGGGTTCCCAACGAGCTCTACATATCTTGAGCCATCAAGCACTTTTCTGGCGCCGTTGCCGGGGAGTTAAGGACAGCTTCAATCTCTTCCTCCTCGTCAATCACTTTTCAGGGAGAAAGAAGATTCTTGCAAGGGGAGTCTCTCACAACCAATCTCTTTACTTTGTTTTTGTTTTGCTTAGTTTATTTTGCTTTGTTTTGCTTGTTTCTTTATCAAAAACACACAAAAAATTAGTTGCACTGGTTTGCTTCTTTTTATCAAAAACACAAAAAAAATTAGTTCTTTCTGTAGTTGTCACCTCGTTCTTAGCTCACCCTGTTGATCCCTAAGTTCACCCTGAAAGACCTTTCAATAGGTAGTGGCTCTATAATTGGGAAAGATAATATTGAAGAATTCTTTAATCATGTTAGCAAGCATGAGGATATTGAGGATAGATCCTTAGCAGAACTTGCTCCAAATTATGAAATTGCTGAAGCTTCTTTAGTTCACATGTTGGAGGCTAGGTTTGTTAACCTTAACCCCATGATGCAAGTAATGTTTCTTAAACTTAAAGATATTGAGGATACTGAAAAGAGAGATTTTATTCTAGAAACCTTGCTTAAAGAATTCAATGATGTTGTTAAGGAAGCTAGAAAGGTCTTTGATCATTTTAATATCCTAGGCTCATGTGTAGATGTTATTGGTACACTAGAAAAGTTGGACAAAACCAAACCCAAAAATTTAGAGGAAATTAAAATACCAATACCTTTTAAACTTGTAGGAATGCATGAAGCCTTAGAAAAGAATTTTGATTGGATTGTTCCTGAAAATCCGTTTGATGAAAATAGTGAACCCAAGAGTATTGAGAGAGGATCCTCTAGAACTTATTTGGATGAGATACCTTTCCTCGATGAAGATATTTCTGGTATTGATCTTAATGCTTCTTCATTTGAAAATACTTGAATCTTGCTTCTATGCCTAGCTGAAAGGCGTTAAAGAAAAGCACTATTGGGATATAACCCAAATTATTTCTATTTTCAGTAAGTTTTTATTTTGTTGAGTCTTGGAAGTTATTACCTCAGTATAACCTCTCCTTATACTTTTTGTGTGGATTTTGTGCGAAGAATAACCTCTAATGAGAGAGAAGTAAGACTTGCAAAAGTTGTTGTCCCGAAACAGATTTCTGTGCTTCACTATAAAAAATCGTGAAAAATCCATGTATGTCGGATTGAGCTGTAATTTTCTTTGCTTATGTCCCAGGTTATTATCTAACTTTCGTTAGTTTAGCACTTTTCGATTTGAGCAACATAAGGTCTTAGAAAAAATCGGTTTTTACCTGCTGGTCTGTTTTGACAGATTTCTGCCATTATTTGCATTTACCTCTTAATCTCTTTCTCTTTGAGTTCTCTTTGATCACTTGAGCTTTTAGAAGGAATTGCTACAGTAGCTTGTGTTTTAATGGAAGTTTTACTTGTGTTGAAACTAAACCCAAAGACTTATTATCTTGAATACACTAATGTTGCTAATGAAGATTGTGTGAAGTTTTGTATGAAGGAAATTTTCAAGTGTAGGGAAGAATAATGTGATGAGATGAAGTATGGACAAAAGCTCAATCTTGGGGATGCCACCCATGTCACCCCAAGAAATATTCAGGAGGTACAAGCGTCAAAGCTTGGGGATGCCCAAGGCATCCCCTTCTTCATCAATAAAAATCTCAGGTTTTCTTCCAAAACACTTCATTTTTATTGTTTCATGCACAATTGTGTTGTTCTTGGAGCGTCTTTGTTTTTGTTTTTAGTTTTCTTTTGTTTGGTTTTCTTAAATAAATTGGTTGGACCCCCGCATTCATATGTTGTTTCAAATAAGTTGATTGGTGTTCGAAAAGAGTAGGAAGCTTCATGCTTATAAGTGGTACAAAAGGACCTTGTTTTAACTGTGGCCTAGACTTTATCATGTCATGTTTGATGTTGCTTTGACCTCATGCTTAGTGATTATTGTTGCTGCATGACTTGTTCCAAACAATTGAGATTGCATAATGTGCCTTGAAAGAATCATGCGTTGTTTTAGCATACAAAGCATAATATTGTGGTATTCTCCTTTGATGCTTTATTTGGGTTGACTTGGCACATGCTTACACCATGTTAAAACTATGAACCAGTCACCTTAGCCTCTATGATCATTTAGTTTTTTACTTGTAATATCATGTTATGCTTTAATTAATAATGTTTTGTCGCTTTGCATGATTATGGCCATTATCGCTCTCTTAGTTGGTCGCTCCCAGTCTTTTGCTAGCCTCCACCTGTACCAAGTATGAGTTCCACTCATGCATCCAACCTCCAAGTAAACCAAATTATTCCAAAGAGTCCACTATAAATTCCTATGCATGGTGTGTTACACCATTCCAATTATATTCATGTTTTTATCTACCTTCTAAATTAAACTTGTTATGTGAAAATTAGTGATTAAAGCTCTCACAAACTTGATGGCACACTTTATTTTCTTGCACTTAATAAACTTGAAGCATTGTGTCCATCTATGTTGCTTATATGCTTGCATTTTATAAGTTGTGACTTAGCAGAACCATGTTACCATGGGGAACGCTTTCAACATTGCACTTGTTATTCAGTTGATATCATGTTCTTTTGTTTATGGATCCCGACAGTGTGAAATAAAAGGGAAGCTTGTAAGCTCATGGAGTTTGTATGTGTGTTAGAGAAACGCCTGGGAGGCTAGCCTAAGCCATGCCTAATCATGGTGGAAACTTGCAGCATAACCATAGTGAGCATTCTATGATGCATCCTCAATAAAAACCTGTGCAAATAGCAAATAAAAAGATCGCTGAGATGATCATTGTCTGTTGCCTTGTCATTTTGATATGGGAAAGCTCATGTGTCATGGGGCAAGGGGTACCCCGTTGGCGGTTCTCCATGATACACATGTACTTACAATGACAGGAACTTACTTGTGACTAAAGTTGAGTAGAATGAGGTTCGGTACTCGTAAGCAAGGGGCATGAGATTTTCAACTTAAAACTTGTCAAGCATATCCTCATATTTGTGTCACTTTAACCTTAATCACCTCAAGATGCTTATGATAGGGGCAATGAGAGCTGAAAGCTAATAAGTACCATAATTTTTGGAAGCTCTTTATGAAACTTGAAATCCCTGCTTCCCTCTGTGAAGGGCCTTTCTTTTTTACTTTTATGTTGAGTCTTTGAAAAGGAGGCACACGAGGCGAAAGGAATCCTCGAAGCCAAGAACAGAACACTTTGGATCGTACAATATAATATTGTGGGCCCATAAGGTAGAGAGATCATGATGGAAAGGAATCTCTCAGCTGAAGCAAAGCAAAGGGAACACAAATAACACAACACACACAACTCTAGAGAACTCTACACTAGGTCAATTGGCTGAGAAACGACATGCCAAGAAGGCGCCTCAGTTTTGAAAGAATAGAAGAGATATCAAAACTTTTCCAAAGTCAAAACAAGATAAGATGACCCAGATTTAGAATGATACCAGATAAGTAGAAAAAGAAGCATACTAGAGTTTTCGCAAATACTTTTCATCTTTGAAATAGTTTTCACAAACACTAGACTCAACATCGACCAATAGCAAGGTTTTCCTACGGTTGGTACTGCTCTGATACCAAGAACTGTGACACCCCTAGGATCAGGGTTAAACAAATCCAGACCTTAGCCTGACATAAGCTTAACCTAGACCTCGAGGATATCCAGTGATAAATCGGTAACACAACAATAACCTTATGACACAAAAATTATTACACCAAGCTCATAAGTGAGTGAAGAACCAAAATATACAAGTAGAGTTTACTGACCACAAACATCAAACAACGGAAGGCAAATTATGCTATTAAGTATAGCAAACTTAACAAATGGCCTAAGAGGCCTGAAGCATAACGATGACGTCCCAGCCCATAGATTCCAGACTGTCGGCCAGGAACCCCAAGCTACTCGTCGGTGTCGATGTCGTACCAAACTTGTCTTTAGGGGATATCTTATTCTGCTACAAAAGTATCAACAAAGCAAAGGTGAGTACATGGTGTACTCCGCAAGACTTATGGCTGGTGGGGTTATTTTGCATAAAGCCATCTTTGTTTATAAACAAGAGGGAGAAGAAGCTCGTCTAGTCAGAATATTTTAAAAGGGGATAAGAGAGAGACATCTCCGAAGAATTGATCATCATCTTGATATCCACCAAAGTAATCCTCATCTCACAACTAGGATCACCCCCTCGTACCCATGAGGAAGCATCCTTAAGCACATGTTGATCTACCAAGTTTTACAATTAGGTTAATGTTCTCTATGATCTTAGAATTCGGTCACCAAGCGTTCATAACCGTGAACACAACTTTTCGAAAAGATTTAACCCTGCAGGGGTGTACAACTTTACCCACACGTACCAACTGACTCTTAATGCCACTAGATAAGACCTCTTCCTTGGAAGGCCTACATAGGTAGGTTGGACACGACCTTTACCTTGCTTTCGCCGAGACCATGAGTCACGCCCTAAGGATGGTTCCACCGTAATGGGTCAAATCCCGAATCCAGTCCCTAGAGATGTGAGTTAGGGTTGGTTTACCAGGGGCGCCATCTACCCCAAGCAACCCCGGCCACGCTTACCTACCTGTATGAATGCACCTCCTTCATCGCCTTTGAGAAGATCCAGAATGCATGTCGAATGGAACGCCCGAACTATGTGACTCATGGAATCTACTGGGCAAGTTAGTCAGCGGAGGGGTCCCCATAAACCCCGTGTGGTTGTACGCTCGTCTTGGTCCAAAGGCAAGAACTCGGTTCCTAGTGGTGGTGAGCATGGGACTACAAAAACCACATCCCACCGTGGCCTCCCATACAAGCCTTAGCATGTTTAACCTTTACCACTGATCTTACCTCATCAGTATACCTCGTTCGCCTGTTATACTAGATTCTCTGCATCTGGTACATCTTCTGGATGAACCAGCACTGACAGCTATGCATGGCTAAGAAAGACACGGATAAAAGCTCTAGCAGTGCACACAAGTCAAACCTAGTTATGCTAGGAGCAGTGGATCAGGTAATATAAGCTCAAGGGAGTAATGCAACAGATAGGATACTCTATATATCGATAAAAGACCACAGTAGAATCGTATGCATCAAGGCAAGAATGAAATACTTTCGAAATCATAGGATTGTATAATGGTGGGGATATGCTTGCCTTTTCCTGTTGATACCCATATATAGATCTTCGGGAGCCTTGTACTTGACTTGATTATAGTTGGTCAAGTATTGTTCGTCGATCTTCGATGGTGTTGATCTCGACCTTCAATCTCGATCTCAATATCGTATTCTACCGGAAAGAAGCAAACACCGGAAAGAAAAGGGGGAACAACAATCAGCACATGGCATCGATGCAATGCTCAAGCAAGGATGATGATACGACAAGTTAATTAATATTGTAATGAACCCCTAAGACAAGCTCGACCATTTTAAACAGGGTCCGAGGGTGCAAACCCTGATAAAGGAGGAACCCCGGAACACCTGTGAGGGTTTGATTTAGTTATCTAATTAAACTTGTCATTTAAGTTGCTTAACAATGTATGATTTTGATACTAAAGTGTAGATCTCATTTTTTGAACATTTTGATATATTATACACATTTTTTGACTTATAAATAATAAGTTATTGAATTTATAAGATTAACTCAATTTCTGAAATTATTTAAACCATTTAAAGGCTTTACTACGTCACTATCACGTTAGCAGGGGCATTTAAAACTTTTTACACCGAGGCAGTGTCTAGCCATGGTTGCTGATAGAGGGGACCTAGGCCACCTTAGTGGCCACGTCGGCAAGGTGGGACCCAGAGAAGGTTTGACTGGGCAGACCCGCGCCTGCTGGCGTCATCATGAAGTCAGCACGACGTCAAGCCGGTGGTGATCCTCCCAGTCGACGACGAATCCGACGGGCAACAGCTCACGGGTAAGCGTAACGTACCGCGTTGGGTTCGCGGGGCCACGGCGAGTCGACTAAGGGCAGCGCCGCTTTCTTAGGGGTGGCCTTGCAGGGCCCTTTAATCAATTTGGGATCCACTATTTTGGTGGTTTTCAAAATATTCAAACCCATTTTTAATTGTTTTTAAGAGGAAGGAGAAATAGCTAGGGTTTTAGGGTTTTGCATTCTTTTCTTGTTTGCACTTTTAAAAGATGATGCTCATGAATGCTCAAACAAAGCCCTAATTAAGATTAGCTAAAACTGGGGCGTTACAGAGGTGGCCTTGCCCTAGTGCTGGCGCGGCCACTGATACATTGCAAATGTATCTAAATTTTTTGATGTTCCATGCTTGGTTTTATCTCCTTTCTTGTGTTTTGTCCACACTTTGGAGTACTTTTCATATGATTTCTTGGACTAACCTATTAACAAGAGCCACAGTGCCAGCTGCCTGTTTTCTGCTGTTTTTGGTTCCAGGAAAGTCAAAAAATGAATATTCTTGGAATTGGACGGGACAAAAGCCAAAGTGCCTATTTTTCCGGAAGACTCACGGAGCCAGAATACGAGATAGAGGAGGGCCAGGGGCTGGCCACACACCCCCAGGCGCGGGCTGGGCTTGGCCGTGCTAGGGCATGGTGTGGGCCCCCCAGGCACCCCCTCGGTCTCCCTCTTCGCCTATAAGGATCCTTCTGGCCTAAAAACTTCGGGGGGGTTGAAGTTTTTCCAGAAGGAGTTCCGCTCCGCCGCCACCACCAGATTCCACGAAACAGCACCAGGAACTCTGTTCTGGCACCCTGCCGAGACGGGGAATTGGAGGAGATCATCACCATCGCTTCTCCATCGACCATCCATGTTTCCCCCATCTATGAGTGAGTAATCCCCCGCTGTAGGCTATGGGGATGGTAGGGATTGGATGAGATTGTTCATGTAATGGCATCGGATTGTTAGGGCATGGTGCCTAGTATCTTTTATTGGTGCTTTATGACTTTGTTGCGACTTGTTGTGCTCAATGCTTGTCACTAGGGCCCGAGTGCCATGATTTCAGATCTGAACATGTTATTGATTCATCATGATAGTATTGTTTTTTGTCTTATCTACAAGTTGTATACACACGTTGTTGTCCGGAACCAAAGGCCCCGAAGTGACAGAAATCGGGATAACCGGAGGGAATGGCTTTGATGTGAGGATCACATGTGTTCACAGAGTGTTAATGCTTTGCTTCGGTGCTCTATTAAAAGGAGCACCTTAATTGCCAGTAGTTCCCTTGAGGCCCCGCTGCAAACGGGCTGGCAGGACAAAAGATGTTGTGCAAGTTCTCATTGCGAGCACGTATGACTATATATGGAACACATGCCTAGGATTATCTAGTACTTGGATGCTTTCTCTTATTTATCTGCAATTGCCCTATGTTCTGATTGCTATGTGAATTGTCTTGTCCATGCAACGCCCGTCCATCCATCCCTATGCCTACCGCACTCGAATCCCACTGTTTACTGTTATTGTTACTACTGTCTTTACTTTACTACTGCTGGTACTTTACTATTGCTACTACAAAACTGTTGCTACTGATAAACTACTGTGAGCAAGATTGTTTCCAGGTGCAGCTGAATTGACAACTCAGTTGTTAAGGCTTATAAATATTCTTTGGCTCCCCTTGTGTCGAATCAATAAATTGGGTTTCACTTCCCTAGAAAATACTGCGATACACCCCCTATACTTGTGGGTCATCAAGACTATTTTCTGGCACCATTGCCAGGGAGCATAGCTTTATTTATCAAGTTCACTTGGATTCTCTATTGTTCGCTGCTATCCATCCATCATGGGTAAGTCTCATGATGGCAAGGTTCCTATTTTACCATCCACTACAAGAAGAGGTACGGTTCTGAACACCTCTATTGCTCTTGAGTCACCATCGGTTATGAGTAAGTTCCTTACACCACCACATACACATGCTACACACACTGCTACTACTGCTGAATCTGAAACTTCTGATGCTTATGATGCTGCTTCTACTGTGCTTGATAAGAGTGGTTCATTAGGTCCTTTCCTAGATGCTACGATTGCTAGAACTATAGCTGGAAATACCGAAACTCCTAATGAAGACATTACCACACCTGTTAGTTCTCCCGAGTCTAGTAAAAGTTATGATATTGAAGATGGTTATGTTGAGATGACCGATGAATTTATTAAAGAATGTAAAAACACCCATGATAGGAGCGCTGCTAAGAGTCTCCTTGAGAGGCGTACTATTAGACCCAAATTGTCTCCTATTGCTAAGTTTGCTGCTTACCCCATAAACATTACAGATAAATATTATGATTTCTCTCTCGATCTATCTTACATAGCTATTGTTGAGAAAGAACCTTTTTGTGGGACTAAGAATGAAAGTGCGGATAGCACATATGAATGAACTTTCTACCATGAGTGGCTTGTTTTCTGATGATATTAAGATGCGTACTTACTTTGTTGCTAAGATTTTCCCCATTTCACTAAAAGGGGAAGCTAAAACTTGGTTTAGTAATTTACCTCCTAGATCTATTGATAGCCCTGAGTGTTTGATTAGTACCTTTCCTGCAGAAATATTTTCCTCCTAGTGCTAGACATGCTATTTTGCAGGAACTTTTTGATTTTAAACAGGGAGAAAAAGAGGTATTGCCTGAATCTTGGGCAAGGTTTTGTGCTTTGATTCATGCACAAGCTGGAAGTCCATTACCTAAGAATGAGCTTCTTGATATATTTGATAATGGACTAACTAAAGAATCTAGGACATACCTAGATAGTTGTGCTGATTGTGTTTTCAAGAATAGGACTCCAGAGGAAGCCGAAGAATTAATGAAGATTGGACTCCTCCTAAACAAGCTATACCTAAAGTAATTGTACCTGAACCTTCTATTCCGATGCCTATTCCAACATCAAAGAAGAGGGGAGTTATTGAATTAAATGATGAAGTGATGAAGGAAGCTAAGAAATGTCTTAAGGAGAAGGGAATTAAAGCTGCAGATGTCAAGAATTTACCTCCTATAGAAGAATTATGTAAGCCTATTCCCTACTCATCCACTATTGAGGTACACTCTCTCCAACACTTTGATGAAGGTGATATCCCTTACTATAAACCTCCTGATCAATGCTTAGAAGAATTTGATATCTTTATTGTTAAGCAAGATAATTTTAATAAAAGGGTGCAAAATCATCTAATGGAAAACACTAGAGCTATTGTTAAGTTGAAAGATATTGTGGAAAGAACCTCTAATGATGTTAAAATGATTGTTAAACACTTTCAAATGGTTCAAACTCAAATAGATCAACTCGTTAAAGTGCAAAACGACTTGCTAGTTAATGCTGCTAAAGAAAAACATGATTATGAAATTAGAACTAGAAGTGGAGCTGCTACCCAGGATCCTCTATATCCTGAGGGGCATGCCAAAAGAATTGAGCAGGATTCTCAACAAGCCGAAAACAGTGGTTCTACTCGTAAGAAAAGGAAAAAGAAACATAAAATTGTTGTAGAACCCTCTGAACCTGCTATAGATCCTAATAGTATATCTATCTCTGATGCTGAAACTGAAAGTGGTAATGAAGAAAATGAAGTTTCTAATGAAGAAAAAGTTAAAGAAGAACCTGAAAACCACACTAAGAATACTAAATACACCAAAGAAGATTTTATTGCTAAGAAACATGGTAGTGAAAGAGAGCCTTGGGTCCAAAAACCTATGCCTTTCCCTGATAAGAAACACAAGTCAAAGGAAGATGAACACTATAATAAGTTTTGTGAGTGGATGAAACCTTTATTCCTGCAAATTCCTTTGACTGATGCTATTAAATTGCCTCCTTACTCAAAGTATATGAAGGATATTGTCTCGAATAAAAGGAAGATCCCTAATGAAGAAATTTCTACTTTGCTTGCTAATTATTCCTTCAATGGTAAGGTTCCTAAGAAACTTGGAGACCCAGGGATTCCAACTATCCCTTGCTCTATTAAGAACAGTTATGTTAGAATTGCTTTGTGTGATTTGGGAGCTGGAGTTAGTGTTATGCCTTTCTCTCTCTATAAGAGGCTTCAACTTGAAAAATTAATGCCAACTGATATATCTTTGCAAATGGCTGATAAATCTATCACTATCCCTGTGGGTATATGTGAGGACGTACCTATTCAAGTGGCTCATAATTGCTTGATATTAACTGATTTTGTTGTGCTTGAAATGCCTGAAGATGATAATATGTCTATTATTTTTGGGAGACCTTTTCTTAATACTGCAGGAGCTATTATTAATTGTAATCAAGGAAACGTGACTTTCAATGTTAATGACAAGGAACATACTGTCTATTTCCCCAAGAAGATTGAAAGGACTTATGGTTTGAATTCAATTGAACATGTTGAAGGCATTCAAGTTGGAGAAATATATTGTCCCATACCAAGAGAAAAAATTGAAACTATTATGATTGGGACCATTGCTATCAAGGTTGAGGTAACATAATCATTAGTGGAATACAAAGTTTTGTCTCATATGAAATTGTTTTGGTAGCAAGACTTGATCAACCTTGTTAAAAAAAGAATTTCATTGAACAAAACAATGTTTTCACTATGATTATCTCCGCTTACTTCTATTCTATCCATTTTAGTTTTTGCTTGTGCCTAACTTAAAGGCGTTAAAGAAAAGTACTTATTGGGAGATAACCCAACAGTTTTAGATGAGTCTTGGAAGTTATTACTTCAGTAATAACCGCTCCTTATCCTTTTTATTTGCTTTTTGTGCCAAGAGTAACCTCTAATGAGAGAGAAGTAATGGTTGGGAAAGTTGCTGTCCCTAAACAGATTTCTGTGCTTCACCATAAAAATTCGTGTAAAATCTCTGTACGTCCTTTTGAGGCGTGAATTTTTTCGATTCTGCCCCAGGTTGTTATCTAACTTTCGTTAGTTCAACACTTTTTGATTTGAGCAATAGAAGATCTTCGAAAAAATTCGTCTTTACTTGCTGGTCTGTTTTGACAGATTTCTGCCATTTTCTGCATTTGCTTCTTGTTGGTTCCTTTTTGAGTTCTTTTGGGGAATTGAGCTTTTTGAGGGAAGTGCTATAGTAGCTAGTGTTCTAATGGAAGTTTATTTGGTGTTATAACTGAACCTTAAGACTTATTTATATTGAGTGCACTAATGTTGCTAATAAAGATTGTGTGAAGTTTTGTATGAAGGAAAAATTTCAGGTGTATGGAAGGAATGAGTAATGAGATGAAGGATGGACTAAAGCTCAAGCTTGGGGATGCCACGCATGTCACCCCAAGAAATATCCAAGAAGTACAAGCGTCAAATCTTGGGGATGCCCAAGGCATCCCCTTCTTCATCAATAAAAATCTCAGGTTTCTTCCAAACGCTTCATTTTTATTGTTTCATGCACAGTTGCGTTGTTCTTGCAGCGTCTTCTTTTGCGTTTTCGTTGGTTTTTGTTTGCTTAGTTTTCTAAATAAATTGGTTGGACCCCCTCTTTCATACTTTGGTTTTCAAATAGTTTGGTCTGGTTTGGAAAAGAGTAGGAAAGTTCATGCTTATGTGGTAAAAAGAGCTCGTTTTTTACTGTGGCCTATGCTCTATCATGTAATGCTTGATATTGTTTTGGCTTTATGCTTAGTATTCTTTGTTGTAGCATGACTTGTTATAAACAATTGAGATTTCTTAATGTGCCTTGGAAGGATCATGCGTTGTTTTAGCATATTAAAGCATAGTATTGTGGCATTCTCCTTTGATGCTTTATTTGGGTTGACTTGGCACATGCTCACACCATGTTATGACTATCCCAAGTCACCATAAGTCTTTATGATCCTTTAGTTTTCAACTTGCAGTATCACTTTATGCTTTGATCAATGATGTTTTGTCGCTCTGCATGATTATGGCCATTATTGCTCTCTTAGTTTGTCGCTCCTAGTCTTTTGCTAGCCTCCACAACCAAGTATGAGTTCCACTAATTCATCCAACTCCCTAAACCAAGTTATTCCAAAGAGTCCACCATACCTACCTACTAGCATATGCTATTCAAAGTATATTCACGCTTTTGTTTACATTCCAAATTAAACTTGTTATGAGAAAACTAGTGATTAAAGCTCTCACGAATTTGATGGCACACTTTACTTTTCTTGCCCTTAATAAACTTGAAACATTGTGTCGTCTATATTGTATATGCTTGCACTTATTTGTTGGGGATTAGCAGAACCATGTTGTCATGGGGAACGCTTTCAACATTGCACTGGTACTTTGTACCTAGTTGATATCATGCTCTTTTGTCTATGGATGTCGTCAGTGTGAAATGAAAGGGGAGCTTGTAAGTCCATGGAGTTATGTATATGTGTTAGAGAAACGCCTGGACCGCTGGTCTAATCCATGCTGACATGGTGGAAACCTGCAGCGTAACCATAATGAGCTGTCTATGAAGCATTCTTCTTATAAAAAAGAGAGTCCTATATTGAGAAAAAAAAGAAAAAAAGAGATTATAAAAAGAGGAAAGAGAGAAAAAAGCACCATATTCCCATGGTAAATAAGAAGATTGCTGAGATGCTCGTTGTCTGCTTGCCTTGTCATTTTGATATGGGGATTCTTCCGTATCATCAGGCAAGGGGTACCCGTTGGCGGTTCTCTATGATACACATGTACTTATAATGACAAGAACTTACCAGTGACTAAACTTGAGTAGCATGAGGAGCGGCCCTCGTATTCAAGGGACATGAGATTTCTAACTTATACTTTGTCAAGCATGTACACCATAGTTTGTTCACTTTAACCTTAATCACTTCAAGATGCTTATGATAGGGGCAATGAGAGCTGAAAGCTATTAAGTACCATAATTTTTGGAAGCTCTTTATGAAACTTGAATCTCTGCTTCCTTCTATGAAGGCCTTTCTTCCACCATTATATTGAGTCTCCACCTTCTACCTTTATGCACCTACTTTGAGAGCATAGTGGTCATTCTTAGTTCTATGTGCATTGTCCCAAGACTTGTTGATTGATGCATACCTTGATATTGCTTGTTTTAAAATATTTGTATCTAGTCACTCTTATGAACTTTGAAGGTGTCTATGTATTTATGTTTGCTACTCTATGAGGGACAAGCTGAATGCCACTATGCTATGTTTTCTTTATGTGAAACAAACAAACGTCTTGCAAAGCATTGTTATTCATGATTTTTTGTTTGTGCCTTTTCATGTTGCATCATAGTTTCTTTGTCTTATTGCTAGAACTTTGTCTTTCATGTTATGATTAAAGTACTATGATCCCAGCTTTGAATGTTTTACAAGTACTTTGATCAAGTTTATGATGGTGCATGTCACCTCAAAAATTATTCTTTCTTTTTATCACTTACCTATGATACATTGTAAATGTATGTATAATTTTTGATGTTCCATGCTTGGTTTTATCTACTTTCTGCGTTTTGTTCCAACTTTGGAGTACTTTTCATATGATTTATTGGACTAACCTATTAACAAGATGCCACAGTGCCAGTTGCCTGTTTCTGCTGTTTTTGGTTCTAGGAAGTCAGAAAATGAATATTCTCGGAATTGGACGGGACAAAAGCCAAAGTTACTATTTTCCCGGAAGACTCACGGAGCCAGAAGGAGAGTCGGAGAGGGGCCATAGGGTGGCCACACCACCCCATGGCGCGGGTCCCCCTGGTCGCTCCAGGGCATGGTGTGGGCCCCCTGGCTGGCCACCGACCTTGCCTCCTTCGCCTATAAGAGCCTCCCGATACCAAAACCCTAGATCGTCAATCAGAAATCCACGAAAAGTTCCGCTGCGCCGCCGCCACCGAAGGGGAGATTCGGGGGACAGAAAGTATCTGTTCCGACACCCTGCTGGGACGGGGAAGTGCCCCAGGAGCCATCTCCATTGATCTCCACCACCATCTCCATCACCGTTGCTGATTCCCATGATGAGGAGGGAGTAGTTCTCTCTCGAGGCTAAGGGTTCTACCGGTAGCTATGTGTTCATCTCTCTATGTATACATGATCATATTGTGATCATGAGCTTTGTAATCAAGTAGATCTACCTTGCTACTCAAGTGCTTTAATAGATCTCTGCTCTCCCCATGTGTGTGAAAGTGACAGCGTGCACACCATGGTGGCACTTAGGCTAGAGATTACAAATACTTGTTATGAGTTATATTTGGAGTTGGATGTCTTTATGAAATTGTGGTGTTTGTTGGAACCATCTAGTGCTCAAGGTGACAGTGTGGGGTTTTCTAGATGGGAAAGGCTTACTTTGAGGTGTGCTGTTATAGCCCTACCATCGATTAGAGTGTCAACCAGAGAGTAGTTAAGAGTAGTATCATAAAAAGAAGATATTTATATGAGAGTGTTCACTAGTGAAAGTAATCATAAAAAGGTCGGTGGCCAGCCAGGGGGGCCCACACCATGCCCTGGCACGGACAGGGGGACCCGCGCCATGGGGTGGTGTGGCCACCCTGTGGCCCCTCTCCGACTCTCCTTCTGGCTCCGTGAGTCTTCCGGGAAAATAGTAACTTTGGCTTTTGTCCCGTCCAATTCCGAGAATATTCATTTTCTGACTTCCTAGAACCAAAAACAGCAGAAAACAGGCAACTGGCACTATGGCATCTTGTTAATAGGTTAGTCCAATAAATCATATGAAAAGTACTCCAAAGTTGGAACAAAACGCAAGAAAGTAGATAAAACCAAGCATGGAACATCAAAAATTATAGATACATTTACAATATATCAACATCCCCAAGCTTAACTCCTGCTCGTCCTCGAGTAGGTAAGTGATAAAAAGAAAGAATAATTTTTGAGGTGACATGCACCATCATAAACTTGTTGTGACTAGTATCTTTTATTAGTGCTTTATGACTTTGTTGTGACTTGTTGTGCTTAATGCTTGTCACTAGGGCCCGAGTGCCATGATTTTAGATCTGATAATGTTATTGATTCATCATGATAGTATTGTTTTTGGTCTTATCTACAAGTTGTATACACACGTTGTTGTCCGGAACCAAAGGCCTCGAAGTGACAGAAATCGGGATAACCGGAGGGAATGGCTTTGATGTGAGGATCACATGTGTTCACGGAGTGTTAATGCTTTGCTCCGGTGCTCTATTAAAAGGAGCACCATAATTGCTAGTAGTTCCCTTGAGGCCCCGCTGCAAACGGGCTGGCAGGACAAAAGATGTTGTGCAAGTTCTCATTGCGAGCACGTATGACTATATATGGAACATATGCCTAGGATTATCTAGTACTTGGATGCTTTATCTTATTTATATGCAATTGCCCTATGTTCTGATTGCTATGTGAATTGTCTTGTCCATGCAACGCCCGTCCATCCATCCCTATGCCTACCACACTCGAATCCCACTGTTTACTGCTATTGTTACTACTGTCTTTACTTTACTACTGCTGCTACTTTACTATTGCTACTAATAAACTACCGTGAGCAAGATTGTTTCCAGATGCAGCTGAATTGACAACTCAGTTGTTAAGGCTTATAAATATTCTTTGGTTCCCCTTGTGTCGAATCAATAAATTGGGTTTCACTTCCCTCGAAAATACTGCGATACACCCCCTATACTTGTGGGTCACCAGCCACCCCCTAGGTGCGCCGCCCATGGTGTGGGCCCCTCAGGCGCCCACCGACCTTGCCCCTTCGCCTATAAAAGTACCTCGGTGCAGAAACCCTATGGACCCGATCAAAAATCCATAAAAGAGTCTGTAGCCGCCGCCATCTCCATCCCTAGACCAGGGGGTCCGAAGCTCTTCCCGGCACCCTGCTGGAGGGGAGATATCATCCCGGAGGCCTTCTTCATCACCATGCCAGCCTCTGGAGTGATGCGTGAGTAGTTCGTACTTGGACTATGGGTCCATACAGTAGCTAGATGGTTGTTCTCCTCCTTTGTGCTATCATGTTTAGATCTTGTGAGCTCCGTTCATGATCAATATCATCTATTTGTAATCCTATATGTTGTGTTTGCGGGGATCCGATGGATATTGAGATACTATGTTAGATTGATTATTGATTCTATCATGTCTATGTTGTTTGTGATCTTGCATGCTCTCCGTTGCTACTAGCTATCTTGGCCAAGTAGATGCTTGTAACTCCAAGAGGGAGTATTTATGCTCGATAGTAGGTTCATGCCTCTAGTAATCTGGGGAAGTGAAAGAAATCTCTAAGGTTGTAGATGTGCTGTTGCTACTAGGGAGAAAACAACAATCCTTTGTCCATGGGGCAATTGTATTGTTTACTTTTCACACTTTGCTTAATGCAATTATCTGTTGCTTGCAACTTAATATTGGAAGGGGTTCGGATGATAACCTGAAGGTGGATTATTAGTCATAGATGCAGTTGGATTACGGTCTATGTATTATGTTATAATGCCCAATCAAATCTCGTAGGAGTCAAGATGTCTAGTATATGCATTGTTATGCTTTCTCAATCTGTCAATTGCCCTGCTGTAATTTGTTCACCCAACATGCTATTTATCTTAAGGAGAAACACCTCTAGTGAACTGTGGACCCCAGTCCACTCCTTTACCATTAATATACCATCTATTGTTTACCGTTTACTTTCTACAATAAATTACTATCTTCCACACTATACGTTTAATCCTTTGTTTTCAGCAAAACCAGTGAGATTGACAACCTCACTATAAGTTGGGGCAATATTCTGTGGTTGTGTTGTGTAGGATTCCAAGTTGCTAGCAACACCTTGGAGTTGTTTCCTTACTCCTACTAGTTTGATAACCTTGGTTTTATAACTGAGGGAAACTTGCTGCTGTGCTCATCATACCTTCCTCTTGGGGTTCCCAACGAGCTCTACATATCTTGAGCCATCATGCACCAACATAAGATTCATGCTAAAGGATGAGAATGGTGCAACCTATTCCGTGAGTGAAGAGGAATATGAAGGTTTGACTCAAAGTGTAATTGCAAGAGAAACCGCAATGAAAGAGGATGGCACCCTTATATGCGAGCATGATCCAAGTCCTTCCCTCGTCATAGTGCAAGTATTGACAACACAATCCACTCAAAGAGAGGACCAACACCTCAACATCTTCCAAACAAGAGTCGGCATTGATGGCAAGTCCATGAAGGTAATCATCGATGGAGGAAGTTGTCACAACCTTGCAAGCACATACCTTTGTGAGAAACTTAGGTTACCATACATGGAGCACCATCACCCATATCATGTAAAATGGCTTGATGACGATGACACCCTCAAGATCAAACACAAAGTCAATGTCTCCTTCAGATTGGCCCCTATGAAGACACCGTCGAATGTGATGTAGTGCCAATGACCATGTGTCACATGCTACTTGGGAGACCATGTCAATATGATAGAGGATCCATACATGATGGTACTACCAACCAATACTCCTTCAAGTGAAAAAACAAGACATTTGTGCTCCAACCTATGATGCCAAGCCAAGTTATTGCATCCAACATGACATTCATGCACAAGATAAAGCAAGCTAAGGACCCCTGTGAGATGAGTGGTGAGAGAGTGAACCACCATGACGAGAATGAGTGCCACAAGCCTCAAATGAGTGGAAAAATCATGAGTGCCACGTCGCATGCCACCAAATGTGAGAAGAGAGATTCGAGTTTGACCCAAACTAACAATCCATCATACAATTCTCTCTCTTTGTTGTCAGTTTTGCAAGTTACCCAAGATAGACCACCACCTCTAAGGAACATACTACAAGATCTCCAACCGCACAACTACAAGCTCTTCTACAACTCAGCACAAGGCTTCGACAACGGAGATCTGACCGCAAACAAGCTCAAAACCAAGGGCACATCTCTTTCCTTGCATGATGAAGGAACATCGCCGATGTCAACTCGTTTTCAATCGGGAGAGATGATTTAGCCCAACACATGGCAATCACCATTGGTCCACATCATGCTACACCAACCACTCCTACTAAGGTGAATTCCTTCCATATCTTGCCTTCCTTTGGTTATCATGAGAATGGGATCCTACTTGAGACAAATGGCTATTGTATGACTAGGTACAAGACCATGACACCAAGAGGAGGAGACAGGGATGCCCAGGAGCCAAGATCCCCAAGCAAGAGGCTTGAAAGAGGAGAAAGAAGAAGTAGCTGAAGCTACACCGGAGTCTCTGGTCCCTCTAGCCCGGAGTCTCCGCCGAGACTGGAGTCTACGCCCCTGCGCACCCGGAGTCTTCGCCCGCGCCTCGACCCGCCTACGTCTTCAAGGATCTAGAGTTCGTCGAGATTCTCTGCCCCGCCCGAAGTCTCCACCCTCACGACACCAGAGTCTCTGCCTCAAGTGAACAGGCATGCGAGCCTTGAATTTGGGCCTGGCCCATGTAACACCCATCTCGTCCAGAACTTCTTGTTTATGCCTAAAATACCCCTATTTAAGTGGATGGCCTATAAATATGCCACCACCTCCTCCTAGAAACCCTAGAATGAATATTGAGTTGAATTGGCTTAGCCTCCATCTTCCCTAGGGGAAAACCTCACCGTATGAGAGCTCTTACCACCTTGTGATCTCTATTGTGTTGATCTCTCCCTTTGTGTATCTATCAATTGTAATCCCTTCACAAGTATTTTCTAGCGGCTCTAGATTTGATCTTTGTTTGTGAATCTCTACCTAGCGGTCTCTTCCACAAGGATTCTATCTAGCTGGTGATTCGGGCCAACGAGGGCAACCGAAGCGTGTGTGTTTTGTGTGTGTCTATATCTTTACCTTGCATTTGAGTGAGTTCATCGCGTTCATCGGGTTTCCCCTCACTCCCTGCCTCAAATCCGTGAAGATCGGGTCACCCCAAGGGTAAATCCACAAGGGAACCCATAACAAAGGAGATCTAGTCCTCCACCGCTAGAGGTAGTCACCGACCAGACGCAACAAGGAGGGTCTGGCCTTGCACTCCCGACTAGCCCCCCACCACGCTGCAGCACCATGTCCATCGCTGCCAACCACCTGCAACTCCGATCTGCATCGTACTTGCGCCATGCTGACAAACCTTGCCGCCAAGCCGCTGCTAGGCAACCATCGGTGTGAGATCGATGGGCACCCGCCAAAACCTCTCCTGCGCAGATCTAGGCCTAGAGCCCTGCATCACAAGGTGGCCTCTCGGCCACTCCGCCAGCCACCGCCAGGCTCTCACTCCTGTGCGTCGCCAACGCCACCACACGACACCGCACACGCCAGACCGCGTCCACGGCCCGCCTTGCTGCAACTGTTGCGCACTGCCTCGAGTTCTTCCCGGCGCAGAACCCGAAGGGAACGAGTAGAGAACCCTCCGTCGTCGCATGCACCGTGCGGGCTTCGGGTGTTGGCCCCTTCGCCCACGGGGATGAGCTGAGCGAAGCATTTTCTACTTCCCAGTTATCTGCCGGCAGACCTGTCTCTAAATTTTTTTTCTCGCGAATTGCTGTTTTTTCATTGTTTTCAGCAATTTTCTTTGTTTTCTAGAGAAGTTTTTCTTGTTGTTTGCCCAACGTACTTTCGCGGCCTCCCTCGGTTTCTCAGCTACCCGGCCAACTCCAACCCAGCCGAACCCGAACCCTCTTCTCCCCCCTCGGTCTCATCGAAAACCCCCGTCGTTTCGTCCCCTTCCTACACTCTACAACTAGCTCTCCGCCGTTCCTACGTTCCTCCGCTCCAAAATCACCACCACCTCCCCGCAGGCAGCAAACAACACCGCGCGCTCCGCTCCCAGATCCCTCTCCTGCACGCAGCATTCATCGCTCCCCGAGGTAATGCGTCGCCTCCTGTCATCTAGTTCCCGATTCATGGAACCCACCTGTTGCGAACTGCGATGCGCTGTTTACAGTTTACCCCATTGGGGCTTTTATTACTCGACGAGATCCTCCGGGCACGCGCTGCGAGCTGGATCAATCACTTCAAGGGAAAAATAATTAGAGACTGTTGTTCCTCTAATCTGGTTTCGGGCGATCTTACGGGAATTCCCCATGAATTCTTAGTCCATCACTTTACCCTGCCAATCACTGGTTCGCTAGATTCTCCCTTGTTGTAATAATATCTGTGTGATGAATTGGTGTTCTTCCGACTGAACAGGCTAGTAGCTGTTGCTGCTAGAAGGGACGATGGCCCCATGTGCGACTGCCGGCGCGCAGATGCTGGCCGCAAGCCCCTGCATCTCGGCCTCCCAGAGCATGCTTGCCTCCAGGGCAGCCGTCTCACGGATCAGCGCGCCGCTCGGCACTAGTGGCTTTGCAACCTGTCCCAGAATCGCCTACTCCAGGCCTCTTGGCTCTTCCAGTGTCGCCGTCAGAGCGGTGTCAGGAGAAAGTACCCCTCAGGGGCTACCCATTGATCTCAGAGGTAAGTTGTTGTGGAGCTTATGTTTGGTGCTTCTATACATGTGAAGGAAAACTCCGCAATCCCGGAATCCACATCTAGGTGTAACTTTGTTTGGGTTTGATCAGTTCGGGCGATGTTTGCGCCAATTTTGTGCACTAGTAGTAGTAGTTACTGTCATTCACCTGCCATTGTCTGTTGTTCTCTTTTCTAAGACAATCACATTTGTGCATACCACTTCAGTTGATTGCTGAAATTCCGTCCTTGATTTGTTATGAAAGCCAACCTCGTTAAGCAGATCAAACACGCACATGGTTAATTTGAACGTTCTATTGAGTCTAATTCATTGTGATACTGAGAAACTATTAGTTCTCTTATTGGCAACTACTGAAAACTGGGTGCCCTGGGGAGTGTAATATATTAATGAATATAGAACTATCAGTGGCGGTCATCCTTTGATGATAATGTTAGCCCTGTCTTGGCATATTGTTACTGATCATGCCATCTGTGAACAGAACAGGTCCTGTTATGTTAGTCGCATGAATTCCTGACATTATGAAAAGGAGGTAAATAAGTTTAGTGCAGGTTAATTTGTATCAATGGCGTTCCAAATCATGAAATAACTCTCATGAAATAAGTCCAGACTTAGTACACTTGGAATTTTGACTAAATTTATATGCCCTGTTTTTCGAACAGAAGTAGTACTTTTCTTGTTATTTGGCATATTACTGAACATTTTGGCATGGATTACTGAAATTATGTATGTAAGTTTAGAGCAGGTTCATTAATTTACTGCTTTCCAGACTATGAAGTATGCATTGCAGCAATGTTGCTCATGTTCTCATTCTAAAGAAACCAAGAAAGTGTGTAATTCATTAATATTCAGGAAACTCAATCTAATTGGTAGTATAAAGCCTACCCAATTACCACTTTTTTCTCATTTAGCCGTGATCTTTCAGGGAAAAGGGCATTTATTGCTGGGGTTGCTGATGATAATGGCTATGGCTGGGCAATTGCAAAGGCACTTGCCGCAGCTGGTGCTGAAATTCTTGTTGGTACATGGGTGCCTGTATGTATATCTGACCCTTGCAGTGTACATCATATTGGAAGCTTTTGTTGATGAACTATCTAATGTATAGTTGTAACTTCCGCAGGCACTTAACATATTCGAGACAAGCCTGAGGCGTGGAAAGTTTGATGAATCGCGGAAGTCAGTACTATAGTTCTATATATTTTCCATCTACCTCTAGTTTTATTTGATACCTCACAGCATATTTGTGAACTTGTTTAACAGTTGACTGATTTGCTGTTGGTACAGGCTGCCTGATGGATCTCTAATGGAGATTGCTAAAGTCTATCCACTGGATGCTGTCTATGATTCCCCTGAGGATGTTCCTGAAGATGTAATGCTCTACTTTTGCGTATGCCCTTGTTTAGTTCTCAATATGGCATTATTTGAACGTTGTGTTTACTATTTTAGGTCAAAACAAACAAAAGGTACGCAGGATCAACAAAATGGACTGTGAAGGTATGTCTATGAAACCATCTCCATTACATATGACTACCTAATTTTTTAACTTGCTTCAAAATAACATTAAGGTAGTAGTTTATGTTAGGACTACAAGGGACACAACACAACTATAACTACCACTGCAATATCACTTTGTTCCTTCCAAACTCAACACTTGCACATGGCTTGAATCTGTAGTGGTTGTTAAGGGCAGTAGTGTAATATTCTGTGCATTTTAAGGGTATCAGTGATAATTTTGTGGTAGATAGACTCGTATCTCTTGTAGTCATAAATATTAGCCCTGTGGTCCTCATTGCAACACATGCTCCATTTATGATATCTCTCCTAGTTTGACAAATACAACTCCTGCAATGGATTTTTTTTTGCAGTAGCTTTGGAGTTTGACTAATATATGAATATATTTGATAGGAAGCTGCTGAATCAGTCAAGGAAGATTTTGGCAGCATTGACATTCTTGTGCATTCTCTTGCTAATGGTCCTGAGGTGCCCTCCCTCCCTTTTTTTATTTGTGTGTGCACATACATACATGCATGGCATTGTGCTCAATTTTTATGTAGCACCTTTACTGAAAAATCAAAGTACTTGATGCTTGAAGGTTACAAAACCTTTGTTGGAAACCTCAAGAAGTGGCTATCTTGCTGCAATGTCAGCATCCAGTTACTCCTTTGTTTCCTTACTTCAGCACTTCCTTCCTATTATGAATTCAGGTAATGGAGATCCCCTCAGTAGTGAGTACTATGCTACCATTCATATAGTTATCTTCCTCACTAAATTTTTGCAGTTTTGCTTTGCCAAATCTACAACCTTTTATGTATTTTGAGACCTTTGCATGCTCTATTTTGTTTCAGTTTTGAATCTATCCTGTAGCATGAATATCAAATGCAAATGCCAGAGGTGCATGCCATGTTGGCCATAGATTCCAAGTTACTAGGATATAATCTTCTTTTCCAGCCTGCTGGCTTTGGTTTTATTTTTCTAGTGAATCATAGTACATATGTTATTTGGCTTGTGCATGGAACTTGAGTGGACACCAATGCTGAAAATTTCTTTCACCATTTATTAACTCTGATCAACTTCACAGCTTGTAGCAGAGATGATGTGTGTTCCAACACAGAACTGCATATTCATTTTATTTGCACTGCCTCATGAGTTTAAATATTTTCCAGGTGGTGCTAGTATCTCGCTAACATACATTGCATCTGAAAGAACGATTCCTGGGTAAATATTTGGATAGATTTATGGAGATGAGCTTTTTTCTAAGCTATGTTTAGATATGATTATTTTAAAGATGTTTTTTTGCTCATAGATATGGTGGGGGCATGAGTTCAGCTAAAGCAGCTCTTGAGAGTGATACAAGAGTAAGATTTTCTTTATGATAATAATGCACATTCTTTAACACGAGGTCTTTGTTTTTTTGCATGAATGTTATTCTTTTTTACTGATTTTCCCAAATTGATGTAGGTACTTGCTTTTGAAGCTGGACGCAAAGGGAACATTCGAGTTAACACCATATCTGCAGGTATCCTTCAAAAAGGAATGCTGTTTTTTTGTAGCTGAGTCATCTTGGTAGTGTGTGCACTTAAGTTGGTATCTTGTGCATGTTAGGTGAATGGTGAATGCACTGGGCATGAATGAATTTAGTTACTATCTAAGAAATCAATCAATATTTTCTTGTATGTTTGCTCAAGCCTAGGAATGCAAGTGGGATCCCGCCAAAGTCCCACTTCTAGTTAATTTGTCAAAATCTAGTTCTAATTGTGAGAATTTTTTTGAACTAGAATTTGCCGTATGAACTAGAAGTGAGACTTTGGTGGGATCCCACTTGACACCTTACTCAAGCCATTTCTACATGTCATAGTTACATTACTCTTAACATGCTAATCTGCTTTATTTAACTGTTATGTACACTTTATGCTATTCCCTTGAATGTACCATCTGCATAGTTTTCAAGTATTATATGGCATTATGGCTTCAACGGTTTTGCAGCACTTTCAAGTGCATCAAATTTGCTTGATTGTGTTTTGCCCGATGCATCTGTAGGTCCTTTGGGGAGCAGAGCCGCAAAGGCAATTGGATTCATTGAGAAGATGATCGAGTACTCTTATGTTAATGCACCATTGGAGAAGGAGCTTCTGGCAGGTTAAAAATAATTCTGTCTACATATAATTCAGGACGACTTCCCTTGTTTTATTTTTGCAAAGACATGCAACTTTTTTCTCTGAAAATGATATCTTATTTAAAACAATTGCATGTTGAACAGATGAAGTTGGTAACGCAGCAGCATTCCTGGTGTCTCCTTTGGCTTCTGCTATCACTGGCTCGACTGTTTATGTGGACAACGGACTTAATACCATGGCTATTGCGGTTGACAGCCCTACGGTGGCATCATAAAAGCTGTTCTGGTAGCTAGATCTATTTTCCTGATTCACTGCGGCTTGATTCTTGAATAAAGAGCTTAGTTAGTTAGTGCAAGAGCTGAGAGGGGGGAAAGGGAACTGGCCGCTGAAATGATTTTAAGGAGTCTGGTAACCTCTTTGGCCCATTTCTAATATTGTATCTTGAATGCTCGTCGTTGATACTCCATTCAGTGTGGCTGATTAGTTCATTGACAAAGTGTGGTATACATCAGAAATCACATTCAAGAAATAAATCAAGTAATGTTTGATGGTCGTGCTCGTAATGTCTGAGATGATACTCAACCCACACAAAAGATCCACTCCCTTGATATCTATATTGGGTTAGATCAAAGAGCAATACTAACTGGGTTAGAGAAGTGGCATTTTTATTGGTGTCCTTTGGACAAACTTGATCCTTTTCTTTTTGTTGCGGAGGGATATGCACTGCCATTTGTTGTGCCCTATCACTTACTGTTCGATTCATTTGGCCTAAAGAACAGGCCTCCAACCACTATAGCTACACCTTTATCTTACTGAAGGTTATTCACTGATAAAGAAAACATAAGTGCATTGGCTATTCTATAATCTATAGTAGACGCATCTTCCTGATGTAGTACTTCTACAAAATACATGACAAGTTATCACCAGGAGAGCTATGGACATCGTCAAGGAAACCATGATAAAAAAGATGTGAATGTACGTAATATATAAGAAACACATCTGAATATAATTAGTTCTGGGGTTTGAGAAACCAAACATTTAAAAGTTTTCAGAATGTAATGGCTATAGATGGTCTCTGCTGAAATAACATTTACATGCCCTTTGGGCCAACATCGCGAACGATTATTAACATCAAGTTCATCTGTGAGAGATCTACTTTTGAAACTTCCATTTTTGGGGGAAATTTCTTTAAACTTGCTTATCGGTGGTATAAGAATGAACTATTAATGCTATTTTTACTCAGCAGCACATGATTCTTCCAGACATATCACAAGAAAATCCGTGCAACCACTACCTGAAATTATTGAAGATAGGGAGGATTGCCTGAAGTACATATTAGTAACAAGAAAATTGCTCTAACATCTACTGCGGTCATGTCTGCCACAACTCATAAAATTAATTTCTCAAATGAATATTCTGTTTAAACCTTTTTGCCTGCATATGAACATCAAAAGATCTGAACATTTTCAGAAAGTCAAGCTCAGGACAAGCTCTTGCTCGGTCTGATACAATGCATAGCTTACGTAATATAATATGAGCTGCTTGTGATTCCCTCTAATCTTCAGGAATATTCAATCATGTCAAGCTGGGGCGCAGGATTCTTCAGTGTTGATTTGGATGTTAAAAAATGGACAAGTCATGTAGGCAAACTAAAGGAAGCGCTCAAGGGTCCTTTCATGCTAGCAGCACATCGTCGTTTTGGTGGTGTACAAAGTTACAGAGTTTTTATCAGACAGCATATGACAAATTAAATAGTAAATCATGCAAGCAGTGTGTGAAGTTCATTGATCAAACTTTTTATGGTTTATTAAATAACAAACTGTCCGAGCTCTTTGACTGGTCGAGCGATTAGAATAGGAAGATCATGGAAACCAACATGCTAAAAAAATCATCATCTAGAAGATATTTTCCCAAGTAAAATAGACCAATCACAAAGGCCAACCTAAACAGTTGGGAATAGCATTCTAACAATGAAGGTTACGGCGGGCCAGAGAAGTGTAGAGAATTTCTTACTACTGCTCTTCTGCAAGTCAATTCCTGCTCTGAAACAACAAAAGTTGAAGATTGGGAGTTGATTTCATTTTATAATCAGTAACCATATAACCTATTCTCCCTTCTTCAAAATATTTATCACAAAACCACACTTATTCAGTATTTACAAATCTGACCCTTTGAATTGACTGGGATGGATGATTCATAATCATGACCCCTACTGTAAAACTCATCAAGCACTAACGTCACAACAGAGATGGAGATGACAACTGCAGAGAAGTGAAGAACTGGCAAAAGAAAAGGTGACATCATAACGGCTCAGATGACAGATTGTTTACAGATGAACTAATTTTGATTGGAAATTTGATGGTCCTAATAATAATATAAATAACCATGGCATCGCTTTACTCAAATGTTCAGGGGATGTTGTACAAGAGATCAACATACAACCAGCAGCGTTAAAGTACCCGAGTGAAGAAGTGCATGGGCTAAGAAAGCACAGCACACAATACACAGAGATTAAGTAACAAAAAATTGAATGAATTTTGTGGGCACAACATCCTAAATTACAACGAAGAACCTTCATCTTCAATGCCTTTCATGACAACAGAGCACATGACCTGCTTCGAGATGTGGGTATCAAGCTCTCTTGACACCTCTGTTAGTCTAAAGTCAAAGTTGGTCCTGCTCCTCTGAGGTTTTGGTGACGATGACCCTGAAAACCGCCTCCTTGGGCTTGACAACCTTGCTGTCGGTGACCCTGACAGCCAGCTCTTTGTGAGTACAGGCACTATCTCCTTCCCTGTCATGCTTCTCTCCGGGTTCAAAGGACCACGCTTTGTCTCCAGTGGTAATGGTTTGATCGGGGAGATGGTGGTGGATTGCAGCTTCTGCCTGATTCGCTCACGTGCACGCTCAGCAGCTGCCATTGCCTTTTCCTTACTCATATTGATCAATGTCCATGGGTTGATCTGGATGTCATCCTTCCTTCTTGTTGCATCATTGGGCTCCTTCTCGTCGATTCTTATTGACAGCTTTCGTGTACTCTATCATGTTTGAAATTGCTTTGGTTATCTCTCTAATTACTTGACAGTTAATATACCAGTGCATCAATTTATCTTTTACCTCATTCACTTCATCTTTTCTGCAAAAGATCCTCGACAAGAACGATGGCCTGTCTGGAGAGTCAAAGTCAATGCTCTCTTCCGAAGATACATCAGAGTCATCAAAAGGATCATATGCTTGTGCAGCTTCTCGCATAGCAAGGATGTAATCGTATGTCCTCATACCCTGTAGTGAAAATTATGTAAGTTGCCAAAAATAAGTGCATAATCCTGAGCTCTGTACACACTGGTAAGGTAAGTATGGGTTTGGCCCAATGCAAACCTTTCTAATGAGCAGAACATGGAAAAAGAAGAGCTGGCCCAGTGCTGCAGTACTGTACAAAGTGAAGATGACAAATGCCATCTGTGGCAAAAGTTAAAGAGAAGTGTGAGATTCAAAAGTAAAATACATAAATGAAGTTTGTGACCAGGCATATCATTGGTTATAACTTACAGATAATGCTGCATGAGCTCCTTTAGGGAGCCTAATGTGAAGCCTGTGCTCCATTTCCATTTTCAACCCTTTGCTGTCGACGAAGCAGCGAATAAAAATAGCAACTGCTGTTCCCCCCTCGATTACAAGCTGATATAGATTGGAATATACCAATCAGAATCAGTCAAACTAAAAACAGCTAGAAATGTTGGGCATTTATAGATCCGTGGAGTTTCGAAACAAATAAAAGAGCAAAAATTTCAAGGATTAGCACCCACCATCAGCAAGACAAAGACCATTAGCAGAATAAATGCTGCATAATTCCTTCTCCCGATGCAATTGTTGAGCCACTGCGTTGAAGAAAGTGAAAATCAGTCACTTTACTTCCCGAGATATGGTGAGCAAAGCCAAAGATTTGGAAGTGAGCTGTATAGCTATAGTGGTTACCCTGCAGTGGTGATCAAATCCATCAACACACCGTTCACAAGTTTTGCAGTGCTTGCTGCGCAATTTCACCTGTAATTTAAGCTCGGTAAGTTTTCGATTACTCAACAGCTGTCAGAGATGTAGTTCACTTGTTAACTTTGCTAACAGCATATGAATTCAGTCCATTTAACACATGGCCTGATCAGAAATTAGCCTATCCACATAGAAATAAATTCGTCCCAAAGCATCGAAATTATAGAGGAGATGTAAGTGGAGACCTCGCAGTCGCAGATTGGGCAGAATGAGATGTCCTGGTCCTCAGTGGCATGCGGCGAGACGATGTCGTCGAGTTTGGTGAAGGCAAAGGGGAGCATGGGGTCGAGCTGGACGCTGGAGTTCCACTGCTCCAGGTAGCTCCTTCGCACCCAGCGGTTCATCACACGGACCTCCACCCTCTTCAGCAGCCGCATCGCGTATCGCCAGAGGATTTACCCGTACCGCAGCCTCGGCAACCTCCCTCCGCGACCGCCGCCGCACCTAGCAAGGTCGCGCTGCCTCTTCATCTTCTTGGCGTGTGTCCGGTCGGAGGGGTCCACCGCGGTGCAGCGCACGTAGAGAGCCGCGGGGGCTGCGGCCTGTCGTCGACCAGCCGTCAGCACAAGGCAAAAGCATCCTTTGGGCACCAGAGAGGTCGCTGGTGGTGAACGTACCGAGAAGGAGAAGAGCGCGAGGAGGGTGGTGCCGGCGACGGTGCTGCCGAGGTAGGGCCCAAGGACGACGTAGTACGCTGCGACGAGAACGGCGAAGACCGCCGCGCCCACGAGCTGCAATCAGCCATTAATCCGAGAAAAATAGGGAGGTCAGATGGCGCTGAAAGCGGCGAAGGGGGGGGGGGGGGGGGGTGAACGAACGGGAGAAGATGAAGAGAGAGAGCGAGGCGGACCTGAAGCGAGTGGAGGGGGAGCTGCCATCCGTGCCGCCGGCGCCACCGCGGCCACGTCATCTCCGTCGTGCTTTCTCCGGCGCTACTCTGCTCTCACCTCGAGTCAAGCGGTGGGGAGTGCTACTAGAGAGAGGTGAGACCTGTGAGCTCTTTCTGACATGTGGGGCAGGGCAGCAACGTCTCTCCGCCTTGTGTTTTGAATTTCGAATCGCCGGAGCGGCTATCTGGGCTGGGCCGTCTGAAATTGGACTGACAACTTCCAGGATATGAGAATTATTAGAGAGGGTGTTTTGTTCGAGGAAAGGCTGCAAATATGAGTTTATATATATTGCGGCCCATTAGTGGATACTGTTTTTAATAAATCTGGAAAATTATATTCATTTTATATATTAAATAAAAAGTCTCGTGTGCACCCGAATCCATGCCGGCAGCTTCAGTTGCTGCTACTGTGCCCACGGTCGTAGTTCCGAAGTGGGTGGTGTTAGTCGTGGGCCATTGATCACCATGCAGTACTCATGCCTGCCAATTCCGAGAGACACCAACCAAGGATCCGATAGGCTTCCGACTCGTAGCTAGACGACTCTCCTTGGCAGATAGAGCCACGCGAAGTCATAGACGAAGAAGGGCACCTTTGGGGTTTCGAGATCTAGTATCCAACCAGCCAAATGTACGAAACAAAATAGTGGGTGCCAACCCATTGTTGGGTCTTAACGTTGGATTTGACAGGGCTTTAGTATAGGGTGTAGGGTGCCCACTCGATGGGATTAGTCGCGGGACTGCTCATGACTGCACCTGGATTGAACCCTGTCATAGTGTACTTCTTATCGACCCAACATGTGTACCCAACAAAGAAAATCAGTGGAGGGTCGTGGAACCCCTTGTTGTTGGAGCCCGAGTAGCCCATGCTACTTGTCAGTGTCGAAGTCGCCGAAGTAGATCCATCTGATGACACAAGTTCACCACACTCGATGTTAGTCGACAAGGGATAAAAACTTAAGGTCTCACGAGAGTACTCGTGGTAACACTTTATTTTGTTTGTTCGTAAGGACGCACAAGTCCCCATATGCTATCGGGGGACGATTTTGTCTAGGTTATAGCTAGGCCCCTTGCAGGGTATCAGCCCTACTCATGCCTTTGATTTTGTTTTATATCGAAGAAATTTACAAGGGATTAGAATGAGGAATGCGGTGAGTTCATATGGGGGAAGGCGATGGACGTTTCATGGTCGAAATAGGCAAAAGTTTCCTAGGTCTATATGGTTTTGCATAATTTTGATGGGCTCCTCTATAAATTCGAATTGGTCTTTGAAGGGGCATTGGACCATTCTTTTAGAGCCATAAGAATGCAAGATAGGTGGTGCACAACTTCCTTCTATATAAGGTCCATCTTGACATACAATTCGGTCTACCCGTGCGTCTACGAGTTTGTCTCTTGGTCGCCTTTGTTGCTATGTAAGTTCTAAGATCTTAGAACATAGGTGGAGGTGATGTTTTGGCTCCCAGGTCCAAATGAACCCATTATAAAAAATACATTTAAAATAAAATTTATATTGTAAAAAAATCTGAACGAAAATTTCGCATCTACATCCAAACATTCTATGTTTGTATACAAGTTTTCAGAAAAATGAACATTTTATGTGCCTTGTGTAAAATAGATAAAAAAACATGTTGGTGAATAGACATGTTGAAGCATTGAAATTTGTCTTTTTTACATGGGATATCTAAAATATTGTTTTCACCTGCAAATTTATGTATGAACATATAATGTCGGATATACATGCAAATATTCTCACACAATGGATTCATTCGCACCCGCGAAATTGATTAGATTTGCGGAACACAGGTACCTTCCAAATGGCCTTAGGACAAACCTTCTCTCCTTGTCCAGTCCCTCCTTGTCCAGTCTATCTTTGGAGTTGGATGATAATGCTAGCGCGCAGGTCCCTAATTCCCTATAGTTGCGCTCCGTGGGAGAGAAAATATTAGTAAGGAATACATGGCACGAGCTTTTTGTCTTAGGGGTCTAGTGATGCTAGTGAGTTCCTTCCGTTTTGATTCAAAGGTTTGGTACAAAGACAATCCGAAACTCGCCGTACCATGTGTTCAAGAAACTCTAGAATTCCTCACGGAGTATTTTAGCCTACACATCCTACACAGTCAGCCTCTGTTTCCGGTACCTCACACTCCTAATCCTATCTACGTACATGACTTTAAACTTTAGTTGTCTTCTTTCCCTCATATTTCCACTAGCTACAGTCTCTTGTATGAGCGAGAAAGCATGGGAAGTGACCAGGACAAGTTACCAAGGCTACCCCGTCTTATATCATGACTCGATCGAGAGTAAGTACATCATGCTATACCATGCAAAGAAAAGAATATTTCTATGACGTCAATTCAAAGTTAGATTCGTGCTTCACCTACTACTGAACAGATCTCTTAACTTCATTTATTAGAAAAAAAATGTTTGGTGGTAAGGCCAGACGAGTTTCTATTATCACAGAAATGTGAGCTTCTACTAAGCAATAGGTTGGAGTCGAGGCAGCACTAGATTAATACATCACAGTGGCAGAAATTAGAAATTTAGATCTCATATTTAATCAGGGAAATTACTTTGGGTATCCGGGGCAATATCAATTACTACGCACTAATTCTCTATACGTGTGTTGGACTATCTTGCGAACGCTTGGCCACCGCTAGACGACATGCGCATGGGTGGTTACTGTCTGGTGTCACCTACTAGAATACAATCTTGTGGATGCATCCATAGACGTGAACAAGATTCTATCCATTATTCACCCATTTCATTCCGATCATCCAGGTTCTCCATTTGGCCGACTTCCTCCTCCCACTTTCTGAAGGATTTGTCTAGAGGTTTTTCCGGGAAAGGGCGTGTGAGAAATGACGAACGGAAAGCAATGGCAACCTTTTTAAGTGGAAAAAGCAAGAGACACATATCCTATCATATCTCTGATTCCCAGAACGTGCTTTGTTTTTCCCTTGTTGTATGTATATACTCCCTCCGTTTCAATTATTTTGCTTCCCATCGGACAATAATATACAAGCTATGCTTCATAACTCAGTCTCTCAAGGCAATGCCATGATTCTGTTCTACTATGAAGCCATTCATTTTGCATTTTGAAACACCATTTTTTATTTGTTGAAGCATGAAGAATGTTGTCGTAACGTGAGTGTAGTAAAGGAAGTAGTATATTATTTATGATTGAAGCATGTCACATGTAATACTGCTGCTGTGGTATTGAGCCATTGGAAACACAGTTTTATGTTCATGGAAACATGAACAAAGCAGTATCGAAGTATTTGCTTCTTGTGTAAACAACAAAGCCCATAAATATATACTTGGAAACATTTAACTTGTACAAGAGTTTGAAACATGTCACAAATAAAAAAAATACAAATGCGGTACCAAACCCCAGGAAACACATATCACACAAACTAGGAAACTTAATACACACAACCATGAAGCATAGCATATATGACAAGGGAAGCATTATATTCCCACGACCAAATGCAAGTTAGTCTCGTCAATGAATATATGACAAGCATAGCATATATGGCATCATGGCATGAAGCTTCCGTGTGTCCGTTATTTGTAGTTGTCTTCAAACCTGGAATCCACCAGCACAATTGTCGTAGTTCACAGTGTTGCAATCAAGTTCTTTGCTAAAAAAAAAAGTTCTTTGCTCTTGCCCAAGATTGGAACCAATCCGGCGATGATGTCGGACACCACTAATGGAGCATGGATTTGCCGCATCGCCGCAGCAGAAAAGTGCGTCTCTAATCAGAATGAGCAACCTTGTGGATCTCAATGATGCAGATGAACATGATCTTGCTGCAAACAAGATATAAAATTAAAACTACGATACTAGTTGAGAACAACAGCCAATCTGCAAGCGTACATAAAAAAACTGCAAACGTACATTTCCTCACAAAGAAGATCCATCTTGGCACTCTCCTAGAAAACTCCATGGCCGAGGATGCTTCTTCTATATGCCGACGACGGCTACTCCTGTAGAACGCCGACACTGGTCCGGAACTCCGGATCCAAACAAACAAGGTGAATGGGAGGGAATGGCGAGGTGGAGCGGGGAGCTGTGGTTTGAGGCGTAGGTCGAACTGAGTAAATCACGGGACAGAGGATGCGATGATGATTTTGTGGACGTAATTAACAGGGAGTAATTAGCTGGCACCAGATAATGTGGCGCAATTAATAGAATTTTATTTCTTTTTAGAGAGAATAACGAGCTGCTACAAGCCATCTGATGCGGGAGGAACCGATGGCATCAGATTGGTCCGACGAGTTGTTTCCCATCGGACTGTGATATGTAGTGGGAAAAGGATACTGCTCCCCCCGGGGATCGTACCGCGCGTCGTGGTAGGCCTGGAAAACCGCGCCTTATCTCCTCGTCTCACATCTCTTCTCTCCTCTGCCCTCTCTCCAGCGCCGCCGCCGCCCAAGCTCCGCCGCTGCAGCCCCACGCCGCCGACTCGCCGGAGCAGCCACGTGCCGCCGCGCCGACTCGCCGGAGCAGCCCGTGCCGCCGTGCCGACTCGCCGCTGCAGCCCCGCACCGCCGACTCGCCGGAGCAGGCCCGTTGCTGCGCTGCCTCGCCGCTGCAGCCCACGCCAGCGCATGTACCTCACCGGAGCGCCGCCATGGCTTTTCGCTGTGCGCGGCATCGCGCAGCCACCACCGCGGCCGGAGTAGACCGCCGGAGCCCGCCCTCCGCCTCCACTCGTCCTAGAACCTGCGCGCCGCTGCCCCGACGGGAGGCCACCCGTTTGTCCGCCGGAGATGGACTTCACCGTGGAGGTGCTCCTATGGGTGGAGCGGCCATGACTGCCACGACCACGATGCGGTAACGCACAGCCATGGCCCGGGCGACGGCAATGCTACGTACTGCGTTCGGTGTTGCTACCACGATTTAGAGCGCTTGCTACTAATGAAGGGTCGCGATGCTACTTGACCAATGTATGCGTTTTGAGATTTTGCTACAGGGCGAAGCTACAATATTAGCAATTTTTCGCTATTTATGTTCTATGCAATAGCACAAAATATTTGCTATGACATTTTTGACGAAAGTCCTCAGCAAAGTCGGTTTTGCTACGACAGCCACCGGCGATGTCTCCGGCGAGGTTGTTCTTTTTGCTACATTAGCACCTTTTTTTGCTACCATAGTTTTGCGTTTTTGCTACAATAGCGTAACGTTTTTCTACACGGTCTCCGTTGAGGTCTACCGGCGAAAGTCTCCGGCGAGGTCGAATATGCTACACTAGCACAACTTTTTTGTTACACGGTCGCCGGCGGCATCTTCGGCCAAATCTCCGGCGAGGTCCAGTCCGTTTTTCTATTTTTTAGTTTTTTGCTACATGTAGCAAAAGCGGGGCATTATGTAGCAAAAGCGGAAAAAGAAGGACATGTGTCAGCAGGAGGACCCGGGGATCGGAAGTTTTGATCCCCCAGGGGACGCGTAGCACTCCCCGTGTTTACATTTTTTTGAACAAGGCAAAATCTTTGCCTTATCCACTTATTAACAAGAAAATTCATAGTCAATCAATGAAGTGAATTTGAATGACGACAATGGAGAATAAACCTAGAGATGCCAATAGCTTGAACGAATACTATGGTAGTTATTCCCAACATGAGCATATGAACAAACAAATTTAACACCCAACCTTGATAGTTGATTAAGAAAAACAAGTTTGCCATTGAACATATTTGAATCTGCATTCCAGGCAATGTGAACCACATTGATTTTTTTTCCGATAAAAGACACTTTATTACTTAAAAGGTTTAAGCATTACACCTCTCCATAGCTAGTATGCACATAGCCGAAAGGTCCACCGATCCAACCAAAATATAAAGAAAATGCGAATTACATATCATAATGAGAAATTGTAAAAACACCCAAGATGCTGAAGGAGGGGCGATCCGGAGATTATGCTACCATCCATGGCGGGTAAATAAGTCCCGCACCATATCCTCCATCCGCATACACACCTCCGTAAAAAGGTCGTGATACTCCGCACGATGTAGAACCAACCAAGAGCGTAGGGTGTTGGTACATCGGTAAATAACCTGCAACAGATAACAATTTAAATTATTAAACACTTTATCATTTTTACATAGCCATAGCGACCATATAATGACAATCTCTCCAACCCTAAAAAGTAACTTATACTTGTTATCTATACCATGTAACCATTCTCAAAAATATTGGCAATACTATGTGGTGGATCCAAGCCTGAAGTTGCTTGGGTAACTGGCCATATAGACCTAACAAAATTGCATTGGAAAAACAGGTGTTTGATTGTATCATTATGATGAAAGAACGCACATGAAGGATTCCCATGCCAATTCCGCCTAATAAGATTATATTTGGTAAAGATGACCCCTCGACAAACATACCAAACATTTTTTTATTTTTTAGAGATATCTTCATCTTCTATATCATCCTATTATCTAAAACTGGTATAACTAGCTAGACAAGTGCATTGTATAAGGAACTCACTGAGAATGAACCTGTTGGGGGATACCCCGGGTAGGGTCACGCCGGGGTATAATGGCCGAGTTAGCCGAGGTACGGCAAGGTCAAAGCAAGGGGCTGGTCGAGTCACCTCAAGGCAGGCCGAATCACGGAGTAACCCGGACCTGAGGATGTCCGCCTAACTGAGTCCCGACCGACTTATGTTGTATGCCGGCGGGATTTATGTAACTTGTATGCAGGTACCGGTGTGGCCGGATCAACCATACACGATCCGGATTATATCAAGCTTGCAAGAGAAGGAAGGTATCTCGCTAGTCAAAAGGTGGCCACTGTACGCAGAGCGTGAGCAAAGCGGACAAAGGCCAGGACCACCAAGACGTGGCCGACAAGGGTGACATTGCCTGTGTCGGATGACGTTGGCGCCGCAGAGGCTCACGTAGCCTCTGCATGGCTTACGAAGGGAAAAAGTGACCCGGTCGGTTTGCTATTTTTGGGAAGAGGCATATTTTCTGAAATATGCCTCCACGTATGCCCTAATTGGAGACCTAGTCACCCCCTATATAAGGAGGGCTAGGGCATCTGTAGAAGGGGTTAGTTGATCTCTAGTGGGTTGAGTTTTACTAGTATGTTCCTGAGGGCTAGCTAGTGGAGAGAGTAAGAGAGTTCCTTCTTCCTCCTCTTCCCAATACAGCTCAAAGAGCATTTGTAAACATTGGAAGCGAATCGAATACAAATATCTGTGTGTGGAATCACTACACTATCCCTCCCTGGATTCCTCTAGTGCATCTTGTCCCCACCTTTAGCCTATCCATGGCGTTCGCTGTGACACCACCACGACAGTTGGCGCCCACCGTGAGGCTAGCGGCGCTAGCAAGAGTGATGATCCGGACGGGAAACTCCATCGGCACTGGCGAACGCATCGTCTCCGGGCTTGTTCAGTGCTTTGGAGCGCTGGACTTTGTCAGCGACAACACTGGCTGCTTCGGCAAGCGACCCCTTCCGCGCAACGGCCTCTTCGTCAAGCTTGGCGCGCACAAGATCTACATCACTGTCGATGTGTCGTGCGTTCACTGTTGGAGATATGCCCAAGAGGCAATAATAAAAGTGGTTATTATTATATCTTTGTGTTTATGATGAATATTTACATCCCATGATATAATTGTATTATAAGGAAACACTAATACATGTGTGTTTTGTAAACATAAAAGAGTCCCTAGTAAGCCTCTTGTGAAACTAGCTTGTTGATTAAATGATGATCATGGTTTCCTGATCATGGACATTGGATGTCATTGATAACAAGGTTATATCATTAGGAGAATGATGTGATGGACACACACCCATAGTAAGCGTAGCATAAGATCAAGTCATTAAGTTTGTATTGCTGTAAGCTTTCAAATGCATAGTAACCTAATCCTTCGACCATGAGGTTATGTTAATCACCATCACCGGATGGGTACTTTGATGACATCAAACACCGCTTCATAACTGGGTGGTTATAAAGGTGTCATTGGGTATTCTGAAAGTATGTGTTGAAGCGCCTGGACCAAGGTTGGGATTTGTCCATCCATATGACGGATAGATATGCTCTGGGCCCTCTCGGTAGAATGTCATCTAATTAGCTTGCAAGCATGTGACTAGGTCACAAGGGATGACATAACATGGAACGAGTAAAGAGTACTTATCAGTAACGAGGAAGAACTAGGTATGGAGATACCGACGATTAAACCTCGGATAAGTAGAATATCGCGTGACAAAGGGAATTGGTTTCATATGTTAATGGTTCTATCGATCACGAAGTCATCGTTGAGTATGTGGGAGCCGTTATGGATCTCCAAATCCTGCTGATGGTTATTGATCGGAGAGGTGTCTTCATCATGTCTGCATATTCACGAACCGTAGGGTGACACACTTAAGGTTCGAAGTTGTTTTAAGTAGATATGGAATATGCGTTGGAGACCGAATGTTGTTCGGAGTCTCGGATTGGATCCGGGACATCACGAGGAGATCTGGAATTGTCCGGAGAATAAGATTCATATATTGGGTATCATTTTCTAAGTTAGGAAATGTTCCGGAGTGTTTGTATGGAGATTCTAGAAGGTTTCGGAATGTTCTGGAAGGTTCTAGAAGATTTCTTGGAGTTTGCTTGAAAACCAAGAAAGGATCAAGGAGTCTTTGTGGGGCAAGACACAGATTCGTGGGGGAGGAGGATTCCTCCCCCCTCCTAATCCGCCTGCCAAGGAGGGAGGGGAGTCCTACTAGGACTCCCCCTCCCATGGCGCCTCCCTCCTTTAAATAGAGGGGAGGGGGCACCACCCCCTAGCACTCTCCCATAACAAACCCTAGCCGCCGCCTCTCTCCTCCTCCTTCGCTCTGCTCCGGCTTAGGCGAAGCCCTGCAGAAATCTCTACTCCACCACCACCACCACACCGTCGTGCTACTGGGATTCCGTGGAGAAGATCTACTACCTCCTCTGCTCGCTGAAACGGGGAGAGGAAGGTCTGCTTTGACTCCGCACGTGTGACCGACTACGGAAGCGCTGCCGGAACATGGCGCCGGAAGGATCGTCCACACGATCTTGAGATCGGCAAGTGATCGACTACATCAACCCCGAGATCTAATCTCGTAACGCTTTCGGATCTACGAGGATTAGTACAGATCTATCTCGTTGCACATGTCTAATAGATTAGATCTTGGCTTTTATCTAGATTAGATCTGGGTTTTGTTCGTTCTTGCGGTAGAAATTTTTTGTTTTCCATGCTACGAACCCATCAGTGGTATCAGAACCTTGTCTATGCGTAGATCTGTTGCACGAGTAGAACACAATGGTTTTGTGGGCGTTGGTGCTCGTGCCGTCTTTTGCTTTGTGTACTTTGCATCTTGCGGTATGGTGGGATGAAGCGGCTCGGGCTAACCTTACATGTCATCGCACATGAGACTTGCTCCACGCTTGACGTGTAACTTGCTTTGCACAAGTGGCTTTGCGGGTGTCTGTCTCTCCCATCATAGTATAGATCCAATCTACACTTTGCACTCGATAGCACTTGTATCAATGTTGTGGTTCAGTTTCGTAGGTAAGATCCGTTCTTATTCGAAAGCCCCAAACCACGTAAAACATGCAAAGAAAATTAGAGGCGTCTAACTTGTTTTTGCAGGGGTTTTGTGATGTGATATGGCCATCATGTGATTGCGATTATATTTGATGTATGCAATGATTCTTGTTGTAATATGGCAACCGACAGGAGCCTAATGGTTGTCTTTAATTCTGTTAAGACCTGCGTGTCTAGTCATCTTGTAATAGCTTTGTTCCAAGTAGTTGTAATAGTTGCTGGTGATGATGGACAACCATGAAGCGGCACCACTGACCTTGACGCAATGCTGGTGATGATGGAGATCATGTTCGTGCTTTGGAGATGGAGATCAAAGGCATAAGAATAAAGGGCCATATCATATCACACTAATTATGAATTTCCTGTGATGTTAATCCTTTATGCATCTTGTATTTCTTAGATCGCGACGGTAGCATTATAAGATGATCCCTCTCACTAAATTTCAAGTAATAAAGTGTTCGTCCTTAGTTGGCACCGTTGCTAAGACTCGTCGTCTCGAAGCATCTCGTGATGATCGGATGTGATAGATTCTACGTGTGCATACAACGGGTGCAAGCCAGATTTGCACATGCGGCAACTAAGATTATTCTTGACGAGCCTAGCATGTACAAACATGGTCTCGGAACACGGAATACCGAAAGGTAGAGCACGAGTCATATAAGTGATATGATGAACATGAAGATTGTTCGCCGATGAAACTACATCCTCTCTCGTGAAGATCGGACTTGGTGTAGTGGACTTGGTTCGTGTAATCACTAAGACAATGTGAGGGATGTTGTTTTGAGTGGGAGTTCACCTAGTTAATTTAAGAATTAAAATTGAACTCAATTTATCATAAACTTAGTCTAAACTACTTGCAAATTTGTTGTAGATTATGGCGAATCTCTCCATCAATTTCAATGCGTTCCTAGAGAAAGAAAAGCTTAAGAACAATGGAAGCAACTTCACGGACTGGCTCTGTGGTCTGAAGATTGTCCTCAGGGCTGGTCAGATGACCTATGTGCTCGAAGCACCGCTAGGTGACCCACCTGCAGATGATGCCACCGGTGACGTAAAGAATGTTTACGCCACTCGGAAAAATCATTACTCCACAGTTCAGTGTGCCATCCTGTACGGTTTAGAAACGGAGCTCCAGAAGCGTTTTGAGCACCATGACCCGTT
This sequence comes from Avena sativa, assembly GCA_916181665.1. Taxonomy (NCBI): domain Eukaryota; kingdom Viridiplantae; phylum Streptophyta; class Magnoliopsida; order Poales; family Poaceae; genus Avena; species Avena sativa. The sequence continues at coordinate 129,531,800 of OV702289.1, read as the reverse complement.
CGAGATCATTAAGGAGCTCAAGCTCATTTTTGAGACTCACGCGGCCGTGGAGAGCTATGAGGCCTCTGAAAAGTTCTTTACCTGCAAGATGGAAGAGGAAAGCTCCGTTAGCGAGCACGTGCTCACCATGTCTGGGCACGCAAACAAGCTCCAAGAGTTGGGGATAACGATTCCTAATGAGTTAGAGATTCACCGTGTCCTCCAATCACTGCCACCGAGTTATAAGAACTTTGTGATGAACTACAATATGCACTGCATGAACAAGACGTTGCCTGAACTATCGTCCATGCTGAAAACTGCTGAAGTGGAGATCAAGAAGGAGCACCAAGTGTTGATGGTCAATAAGACCACCAATTTCAAGAAACAGGGCAAGCCTAAGAAAAAGGGCAACTTCAAGAAGGACGACAAGAAAGCTGCCGCACCTGCTAAGAAGCCCAAGGCTGGTCCTAAGCCTGAAACTGAATGCTTCTACTGCAAGGGTACTGGTCACTGGAAGCGTAACTGCCCCAAGTACCTGACAGATCTGAAGAACGGCAACATCAAGAAGAAAGGTATATTCGATATACATGTTATTGATGTGTATCTTACTAGTAATCGTAGTAGTGCCTGGGTATTTGATACTGGTTCGGTTGCTCATATTTGTAACTCGAAACAGGAGCTGTGGAATAAACGAAGACTGGCAAGAGACGAGGTGACGATGCACGTTGGAAATGGCTCCAAGGTTGATGTGATCGCCGTCGGCACGCTCCCTCTACATCTACCTTCGGGATTAGTTTTAAATTTAAATAATTGTTATTTGGTGCCTGCGTTAAGCATGAACATTATATCTGGATCTTGTTTATTGCGAGACGGTTACTCTTTTAAGTCTGAGAATAAAGGTTGTTCGATTTATATGAGTAATATCTTTTATGGTAATGCACCTGAGATGAATGGTTTATTCTTATTGAATCTCGATAGTAGTGATACACATGTTCACAACATAGATGCTAAACGAATAAAATTGAATGATTTCTACATACATGTGGCACTGTCGTCTTGGTCACATTGGAGTGAAGCGTATGAAGAAACTCCATTCTGATGGACTTCTTGAATCACTTGATTTTGAATCACTTGAAAGATGCGAAGCATGTCTAATGGGAAAAATGACTAAGACTCCATTCTCTGGGATAATGGAGCGAGCTACAGACTTATTGGAAATAATACATACCGATGTGTGCGGTCCAATGAGTGTAGCGTCGCGTGGTGGATATCGTTATGTTCTCACTTTCATGGATGACTTAAGTAGATATGGGTATGTCTACTTTATGAAACATAAGTCCGAAACTTTCGAGAAGTTTAAGGAATTTCAAAGTGAAGTGGAAAATCATCGTAACAAGAAGATTAAGTTTCTGCGTTCTAACTGCGGAGGTGAATATCTAAGTTATGAGTTTGGCATGCATTTAAAGAAATGTGGAATACTTTCGCAGTTGACAGCGCCGGGAACACCACAGCGTAATGGTGTGTCCGAACATCGTAATCGAACTCTCTTAGATATGGTTCGGTCTATGATGTCTCTTACATATTTACCGCTATCGTTTTGGGGCTATGCATTAGAGACAGTCGCATTCACTTTAAATAGGACACCATCTAAATCCGTTGAAACGACACCGTACGAATTGTGGTTTGGTAAGAAACCTAAGTTGTCGTTCCTTAAAGTTTGGGGTTGCGAAGCGTATGTAAAGAAGTTACAGCCTGATAAGCTTGAACCCAAAGCGGAGAAATGCGTCTTCATAGGATACCCTAAAGGAACAATTGGGTATACCTTCTATCATAGATCCGAAGGCAAAGTTTTCGTTGCCAAGAATGGATCCTTTCTTGAGAAGGAGTTTCTCTCGAAAGAAGTGACTGGAAGGAAAGTAGAACTCGACGAGATTATTGAACCTTCTCTCAGAATTGAGAGTAGCGCAGCACCGGAAGATGTTTTTGTGCCGCCTGCACCAACTGGAGAGGAAGCTAATGATGCTGATCATGAAACTTTGAACAAAGTTACTGCTGAACCTCGCAGGTCAACGAGGGTTCGTACCACTCCTGAGTGGTATGACTCTGCCTTGAACGTCATGTTGGTGGACAACACTGATGACCCTGTGACGTATGAAGAAGCTATGGTGAGCCTAGATTCCGACAAATGGCTAGAAGCCATGAAATCCGAAATGGGATCCATGTACGAAAACCAAGTATGGACTTTGGTGGACTTACCGGATGGCCATAAGGCTGTCGAGAACAAATGGATTTTCAAAAGAAAAACAGATGCTGATGGTAATGGTACCGTTTATAAAGCTCGACTTGTCGCAAAAGGGTTCCGACAAATTCAAGGAGTTGACTACGATGAGACTTTCTCACCAATAGCGAAGCTAAAGTCTATGAGGATTTTCTTAGCTATTGCTGCATATTTCGATTATGAGATTTGGCAGATGGATGTCAAAACGGCGTTCCTTAATGGTGACATTGAGGAAGAGTTGTATATGGTACAACCCAAGGGTTTTGTCGATCCTAGTGATGCTGGCAAGGTATGCAAACTTCAACGCTCCATTTATGGACTGAAGCAAGCATCCCGGAGTTGGAATCAACATTTTGATAAAGTAATCAAAAACTTTGGATTTATACAAACTTATGGAGAAGCTTGTATTTACAAGAAAGTGAGTGGGAGCTCTGTAGCATTCCTAGTACTATATGTAGATGACATATTGTTGATTGGGAATGACATAGAACTTCTTAATAGCGTCAAAACCTATTTGAATAATAGTTTTTCAATGAAGGATCTTGGCGAAGCGGCATATATTCTAGGCATCAAGATTTATAGAGATAGATCAAGACGCCTAATAGCGCTTTCACAAAGCACATACTTAGACAAAGTTCTAAAGAAGTTTAGAATGGAAGAGAGCAAGAAAGGGTTCGTGCCCATATTGTCAGGTAAGACCTTGAGTAAGACTCAAAGTACGGCTCGGCAGAAGATAGAGAAAAGATGAATAATATTCCCTATGCCTCGGCCATAGGTTCTATCATGTATGCCATGCTGTGTACAAGACCGGATATAGCACATGCTGTTAGTTTGACTAGCAGATATCAAAGTGATCCTGGAATGGAACACTGGACAGCGGTCAAGAATATCCTAAAGTACCTGAATAGGACTAAGGATATGGTTCTTTCTTATGGAGGTGATGAACAACTTGTTGTAAACGGTTACACTAATGCTAGTTGGAACACCGATCCAGATGACTCGAAGTCACAGTCTGGATACGTATTTATTTTGAATGGTGCTGCAGTGAGCTGGAGGAGTGCCAAGCAAAGCGTTGTGGCGAAATCTTCAACTGAATCGGAATACATAGCTGCTTCGGAGGCTGCACAAGAAGCCATATGGATGAAGGAGTTCATTACTGAACTTGGTGTGGTTCCCAGTGCATTGGACCCGATGGCCATCTACTGTGACAACAAAGGTGCCATAGCTAATGCACAGGAGCCAAGGTCACATAGCAAGCTGAAGCACATCAAGCTATGTTTCCATGCTATTCGCGAGTATGTCCGAGATGGTGACATAAAGATTTGCAAAGTACACACTGATTTGAATGTGGCAGATCCGTTGACTAAACCTCTCCCTAGAGCAAAGCATTACCAACACCAGAACGCCATGGGTGTTAGGTATATTACCATGTAATCTAGATTATTGACTCTAGTGCAAGTGGGAGACTGTTGGAGATATGCCCAAGAGGCAATAATAAAAGTGGTTATTATTATATCTTTGTGTTTATGATGAATATTTACATCCCATGCTATAATTGTATTATAAGGAAACACTAATACATGTGTGTTTTGTAAACATAAAAGAGTCCCTAGTAAGCCTCTTGTGGAACTAGCTTGTTGATTAAATGATGATCATGGTTTCCTGATCATGGACATTGGATGTCATTGATAACAAGGTTATATCATTAGGAGAATGATGTGATGGACACACACCCATAGTAAGCGTAGCATAAGATCAAGTCATTAAGTTTGTATTGCTGTAAGCTTTCAAATGCATAGTAACCTAATCCTTCGACCATGAGGTTATGTTAATCACCATCACCGGATGGGTACTTTGATGACATCAAACACCGCTTCATAACTGGGTGGTTATAAAGGTGTCATTGGGTATTCTGAAAGTATGTGTTGAAGCGCATGGACCAAGATTGGGATTTGTCCATCCATATGACGGATAGATATGCTCTGGGCCCTCTCGGTAGAATGTCATCTAATTAGCTTGCAAGCATGTGACTAGGTCACAAGGGATGACATGACATGGAACGAGTAAATAGTACTTATCAGTAACGAGGAAGAACTAGGTATGGAGATACCGACGATTAAACCTCGGATAAGTAGAATATCGCGTGACAAAGGGAATTGGTTTCATATGTTAATGGTTCTATCGATCACGAAGTCATCGTTGAGTATGTGGGAGCCGTTATGGATCTCCAGATCCTGCTGATGGTTATTGATCGGAGAGGTGTCTTCATCATGTCTGCATATTCACGAACCGTAGGGTGACACACTTAAGGTTCGAAGTTGTTTTAAGTAGATATGGAATATGCGTTGGAGACCAAATGTTGTTCGGAGTCTCGGATTGGATCCGGGACATCACGAGGAGATCTGGAATTGTCCGGAGAATAAGATTCATATATTGGGGATCATTTTCTAAGTTAGGAAATGTTCCGGAGTGTTCGTATGGAGATTCTAGAAGGTTTCGGAATGTTCTAGAAGATTTCTTGGAGTTTGCTTGAAAACCAAGAAAGGATCAAGGAGTCGTTGTGGGGCAATACACGGATTCGTGGGGGAGGAGGATTCCTCCCCCCTCCCAATCCGCCGGCCAAGGAGGGAGGGGAGTCCTACTAGGACTCCCCCTCCCATGGCGCCTCCCTCCTTTAAATAGAGGGGAGGGGGAGCCACCCCCTAGCACTCTCCCATAACAAACCCTAGCCGCCGCCTCTCTCCTCCTCCTTCGCTCTGCTCTGGCTTAGGCGAAGCCCTGCAGAAATCTCTACTCCACCACCACCACCACCACACCGTCGTGCTGCTGGGATTCCGTGGAGAAGATCTACTACCTCCGCTGCTTGCTGGAACAGGGAGAGGAAGGTCTGCTTCGACTCCGCACGTGTGACCGACTGCAGAAGAGCTGCCGGAACGTGGCGCCGGAAGGATCGTCCACACGATCTTGAGATCGGCAAGTGATCGACTACATCAACCCCGAGATCTAATCTCGTAACGCTTTTGGATCTACGAGGGTTAGTACAGATCTATCTCGTTGCACATGTCTAATAGATTAGATCTTGGCTTTTATCTAGATTAGATCTGGGTTTTGTTTGTTCTTGCGGTAGAATTTTTTTGTTTTCCATGCTACGAACCCATCATTCACCCGCGGCACGTCGTCGAGGGAGGCGAGCCACCCCTTAGCGCGGCTTGCGGGGCGCGTATCACTCGCTCCCCTGACCGTGCCGGGGTGATGATGACTGCGCCTGACGTTGGCGCGAGCAAGGATCCGACACCAGATCCGGAGGTAACACCAAAGGCACTGAGGAAAAGTAGAGGTCCTCCACTAGAGAGGCCAGAGAATGTGCTGCAGCAGGCGATAGATAGCCTAGAGAACCCCATAGCACCTGTAGTAGATCAGGCTCAGGCACATGCCGAGTTAGAGGAGACTAGGCAGAATATACTAGAAGGTGCGAAAAAAATAGTAGCGGCTCAGCAGTCGTTGAACATGACACTACGTGAGTACGCAAAGGCAAATAAGGTAGATGCTGTAAAAATGAAGGGGAGAAACCTCATCAGTGAAATGAACAAAGAGGGTGATACTAGAGTTGAGGAATCAGAGACCGTTTTGTCCGTGGGGAGGCCGAAGTATAGTACCCCGGCAAAGAACCTCAGAGCAGCAGATGCAGCCGCGTCCGAGTTAGAGGGTTTGACGGGTGAAGCCTGGCAAAGACAGTAGGATAGAGTCAATGAGTCAGTTCGGATCGCGAACAGACAAAATGAAGAGTTACTCAGGGCTAATCCGGGAAGAGCTGGGGCCTCCAAAATCGTTCACTCAGCAGTAGGTAACCCGGAGAAATCTGCTGGAGCTGCATCGTCTCCTCATGGTGGCCCAAGAAGAGAGGAGGTCGTAACCTCGTCAAGGATAAACAAGCAGATAGTTCCGTATGACCCGACAAGGGCAGGGAAAGGAAAAGAAGTGCAGAGAAATGAGGATCAACGAAGTGTGAGCCGAGGTGAAGCTGGCCAAGGTAACCGCGACCAAGGCAATGCCGGTCAGGGAAACGCTGTGAACGGTAATGCCGGACAGCGTAATTCGACGGGGGCAGGGCAACCGTAGCAGCGGAATGTACCACAGCAAGAGCGAAGTGCCGGCCAAGGTATCCAACAGAGAGCAGCTCCATAGGAGAAAGATAGATACAATGATGGTGATTCGGAAATGGTGATCGCAGGATACCCTAGGCCGGACTATCATGTGATAGGGTCAAGGTTGGGAAGCAGGAACTTGATGCTTGACGATGCCAGGTTAAAACTGGATCAGCTCTATAGGTCGGAGCAAATTGAGTGTCAAGGTCCTCTGGGTCCAGCATGTTTTGGGCCCCGGATCATGAAGGAACCTCCGGTACCGAACTTCCAGTTACCCAGAGGCACGAAAATATATGACGGAAGCACCAAGCCGGAGGATTGGTTGATCAACTACGCGACTGCGGTGAAAATTGCTACAGGCAACTTGAGATGGGCTGTGAGATATGTACCTCAGATGCTAGAAGGGCCAGCGAGGGTATGGCTAAACAATATACCGCCTGTAAGTATCAACCGCTAGATTGATTTTGAGGAGATGTTTGTCAGTAACTTCTCGAGCACGCATCAGAGGCCGAATAGGCCACAGACCCTAGCAACGTGCAAGCAGAGACTGAATGAGACAGACCAGGAGTTCTTGACCCGTTGGTGCAACGTGCGAAACTCGTGTGAAGGTGTGATTGAGTCACATGCTATAGCTTGGTTTGCGCAAGGGTGCAGATATGCAAGCATGCTGTGGCAAAGGTTGCAAAGGGATATGCCAACTACACTGGCAAAGACGATCCGGATCGCTGATTCGTATGCCTTGGGTGATCCGACTCAACCTAGGCTTATGTCAAGCGAGTCAAATGAGGAGTACTACCAGCGAGATGGAGTCGGATCATCTCGGCGGAATGACTACCGGGGTAAGAGAAGATCTGATAGGCCGGATTACAGGTACAGTTCGCAACAAGTTGCAGCTGTAAATCAAGATCAACCCGGAGCAGGGAGTAATCAGCGTCAGAAAACTGGAGGGCAACAATGGACTCCAAGAAATGATGGCAAGAAAACTTGGACGCCAGAGCAGAAGAAACAGTGGCAAGAAAAGAAGGACCGTCCGAGGTATACCTATGAGGCAATGCTGGATCAGCCATGTAAATTTCAAACGCCAAATCCGAGTAACCCGGCGGGTCACACGACTCGGAAATGTGAATGGATGAGGAAGATAGAACAAAGTGGTTCGGGGAATGCTCAGGCACCTCAGAACGATCAACCTCGGCAGGAGTTACCCCGGCAGCAATTGCTCTCTGGAGCGAACACGCAACAGTTAATGTTGCCACCCCCTCCGCCGAGGTATGAAAACCATGAAAGAAGAGATGCAGTGCATCAGGTAGAAAACCAACATCAGCCAGATCAGAGGTATCCCGGAAATGAGGGGAGAAATGAATACAGAGAGCATCACCAGAGTTATTGTGTGTTTACCACAGAGGAAACAGATAGAAAGAGTTTGTAGCGCCGACATATGGAGGTGAATGCGGTAATGCCCGCAGTGACGAGGTATATGCCTTGGTCGGGTCAGGAAATTACGTGGAGTATCAAAGATCATCCCAAGCTAATGCCAAGCCCTGGTTCGTATGCGTTAGTGCTGGACCCAACGTTCATCGGGCCAAATATCAATGTGAGATTTTCCAAGGTGCTGATTGACAATGGCAGCAGTATCAATATTATGTATGTGGATACAATGTGCAAGTTGGGTATCTCGGAGAACATGCTCCAGGCTACCAGAACAACGTTTCACGGTATTGTGCCAGGCATATCTTGTGAGCCCATTGGCAAAGTCCAGGTTGATGTGTTATTCGGCACGCGAGATAACTGCCGAACTGAGAACTTGGAGTTTGAGGTTGTGAATTTAGAAAGTGCGTATCACGCGTTACTTGGCAGACCTGCCCTGAACAAGTTCATGTCAAGTTGTCACATCAGTTACTTGAAAATGAAGTTGCCCGGCCCAAATGGAGTAATTACCATAGCTGGAGATTTCCGACGTTCCATTGAGTGTGCGTCAACCGGGTCTAACCTGGCCGAGTCACTCGTGATTGCGCAAGAGAAAAGAAAGATACAGGAAGTGGCGACATTGGCTCAATCCGCTCAGCAGTATATGCCGGCGCTGAGTAACCCGCATGGAAGTGTCTCGTTTCAAGCAACAAAGGATACAAAGAAAGTACCTGTTGATGATCTGTTCCCGGAGCGCACCGTAACAATTGGTGTCGGGTTAAATGACAAATAGGAAAGCGAGCTCGTCAACTTCCTTCGTGAGAATCGGGATATTTTTGCTTGGTCCACACAGGACTTGCAAGGTGTTCCGAGGGAGTTGGCCGAGCACTCTTTGAATGTGAGACCCGGAGCAAGGCCGATGAAGCAACCTCTCCACCGCTTCGCCGAAGATAGGAGAAAAGTCATTGGAGATGAGATAGCTCGGCTCCTAGCAGCTGGGTTTATCATGGAAGTGCTTTATCCGGATTGGCTATTTAATCCGGTGCTGGTGGAAAAGAAGAAGGATGATCCGAATGTGGCAGTGGTTTGGCGTATGTGCATCGATTACACGAACTTGAATAAGGCGTGCCCAAAAGATCCATTCCCACTGCCAAGGATAGATCAGGTCATAGATTCAACAGCCGGGTGTGAACTGTTGTCATTCATAGATGCATATTCTGGTTTCCACCAGATACCTCTGAATCCGAATAATCAAATAAAGACTACGTTTATTACCCCGTATGAGGCTTATTGTTATCGCACCATGCCTTTTGGTTTACGTAATGCAGGGGCAACGTACCAAAGATGTATGCAAAAATGTCTACACAACCGAATCGGCCAGAATGTGCAAGTGTATGTGGATGATGTGGTTATAAAAACCAAGGAAAGCAAAATGCTCCTTGATGATATCAGGCAAACGTTCACGAACCTAAGGAGGTTCCGGATGAAGCTTAACCCGGAGAAATGTACCTTCGGTGTCCCGGCTGGAAAATTACTCAGATTTCTTGTATCCAGCCGAGGTATCGAAGTTAACGCAACTAAAATCCGAGCCATAGAGCAAATGGAGCTACCGAAGTGTCTTAACGATGTCTAGAAGTTCACTGGTTGCCTGGCATATTTAAGTCGGGTTGTATGTCGAATGGGAGAAAAGGCACTGCCTCTCTATCAACTGATGAAAAAACGGATAAGTTCATATGGACGCCGCAGGCCAACGAAGCCTTTATCCAATTAAAGAAAATGCTAGCCACTGCACCAGTGTTAGCCTCTCCACTATCCAAAGAGCCAATGTTGCTCTATGTAGCCGCAACCAACCGAGTTGTAAGTGCAGTGGTGGTGGTAGAGCGCGATGAAGAGGGTAAGTCAGTGCAAAGGCCAGTGTATTACCTGAGCGAGGTATTATCCGCATCGAAGCAAAACTATCCTCACTATCAGAAAATGGCATATGGTGTGTACATGTCGGCAAAGAAGCTAAAACACTACTTTGAAGAACACCCAATCAAAGTGATATGTGAAGCCCCTATTTCTGAGATAATGAGTAACAAGGATGCAAACGGCCGAATCGCAAAATGGGCAATTGAGCTAGCCCCTTATGCTCCGCAATACGATAGGAGAGATGCGATCAAGTCTCAGGCTGTCGCCGACTTTTTCGTGGATTAGGCCGAGATGCAATACGAACCACTGTTACCAGATCCGAACTATTGGAGAATGCATTTTGATGGATCAAAAACAAAAACTGGGTTAGGCGCCGGAGTTGTACTTACCTCGCCAAAGAACGACCAACTGAAGTACGTGCTGCAGATCCATTTCGCAGCGTCAAACAATGTCGCCGAATATGAAGCACTTGTGCATGGGCTCAAAGTGGCAAAAGAAATTGGAATACGTCGGATCCAATGCTTTGGCGACTCGGATTTGGTAGTTCAGCAAGTTTCGGGGCAGTGGGATGCTCTTGATCCAAACATGACATTGTACAGATTTCATGTGCAAAAGATATCTGGGTACTTTGAGGGATGCGAGTTTCACCATGTACCCCGGGTGGAAAATGAGGCTGCCGACGTATTGTCGAAGCTCGGATCAACCCGACAAGCAATTCCACCGGGTGTAGCACTAGAACACCTCAGAAAACCATCTATCAGGCCGTCCCTAGAAGGCGACTCAATCTATATCCTGGCAGATCCGGAGTCCAGAGCTGTACCCATGGACATTGACGTGGGAAGTGGTTCAGGAAACCTGGGGACTGCTTCGCAGAACCCGGGGACTGCATAGCGTGATCCGGCCGAGGTTATGCCGGTGGAGCAAATGGAGGTAGATGAGGATGTGTTTCCAGTGCGAGCTATACCAGCTTGGGCGCTACCCATATTTCAATTCCTGAAGGATGGAACTTTGCCCAGTGAAGAAGTTCTTTCCAGGCAAATTCAGAGGCACGCAAAGGCGTACACAATCATCAATGCCGAACTATACAAGAGAAGTGTCACTAACGTACTACAACGATGTGTTGACCCGGAAGAAGGGCTTGACATCCTCCGAGATATACATCAAGGGGAATGTGGGCATCATGCCTCATCCAGAGCGTTGGTGGCAAAAACATTCTGGCATGGGTTCTACTGGCCAAATGCCTTGGAACAAGCAGAAGATCTAGTAAGAAAATGCAATGGTTGTCAGAGGTATGCTACCAAGACACATATGCCAATGTCAAAACTCAAGACCATACCAATTACCTGGCCATTTGCTGTATGGTGTTTGGATATGGTTGGCCCGTTTAAACCAGCAAGAGGGAACATGACCCACATCTTAGTCATGGTTGATAAAGCCAATAAGAAAGTGTGATGGAGCTACGGCCGTGACATTCCTCAAAGATATCATCTTGAGATACGGCTATCCTCACAGTATCATAACAGATAATGGCACAAATTTTGCTGAAGAAGCATTTGCGCGATTTTGCCGAGATAAGAAGATCCGGCTGGACGTTGCCTCGGTAGCCCACCCCGCATCGAATGGACAAGTGGAGAGATCCAATGGATTAGTATTATCCGGGATAAAACCCCGGCTCATTGAGCCGCTGCAAAGATCAGCAGGGTGCTGGATAGAAGAACTACCAGCGGTACTGTGGAGTTTAAGAACAACTCCAAATCGATCAACAGGCTATACGCCATTCTTTCTGGTATATGGGGCAGAAGCTGTATTACCAGCCGACATAGAGCATGATTCGCCTAGAGTCACCCAATACACAGAAGCCGAAGTGCGAGAAGCCCGGCAAAATGATGTTAATCTGCTGGAAGAAGCGAGAGAATTGGCATTGTCCAGATTCGCCATATATCAGCAAAATCTCTGATGCTATCATAGCCGGAAAGTAAACCCCCGAGTCTTCCGGGAAGGTGATCTGGTACTCCGGTTGGTACAACGTACTGCTGGCATGCATAAGCTATCCCCCCCGTGGGAAGAGCCATTTATTGTGAGCAAAGCATTGCACAATGACTCATATTATCTTATCGATGCAAAACCATAGGAGAAGAACAAGGCGGACAGGTCCGGCGAGGAATCTAAGCGTCCATGGAATGTAGCTCTACTTCGTCCGTTCTACACTTAGCAAAGAAGTCTGTGTATCCGAGTCTCTCATATGTCGGTATGTATGCTGGCAATGAGCTTATCAATGAAATCTTGGCACCTCGAGCAGTAACTTGGGGACTGCCTTAGTGATATTTATTGTTTGTTTTCTGTATTTATTATTTATATGTCGGCTGGCGTAAGTTGCTTCTACCTAAGCCGGATTAGTAGTGCGTGAGCACCAAAAACCTAACTCTTCGACTTGCTGCTGTCCAACAAGATTTGGCTTCATGGCAAGCAAGAGAACAAGTTTGGAATTACATAGCACACGAAAGACGAGTAAGGAAAATAACTTAATCGAGCCAACATTTTTTATTCGGACTAACCTTATGCTTACTTTATGTTTACTATGCTGAATTATTTTGAGCTAATCCTAAAGGTTCCATGTATTGTTAAGTCAATTTTTGAAACTCGGACTCGTAAGTCATAAAACCGAACCAAGGTAGACACGAGCCGAGCCAAGAAATTGGAGAAACAAGAAAATGAAACTCGGGGACTACGCCCATGTTAATCTGGCACAAACAACTTAATAGCAAAATATAACTTGTGTGCTTAATACATTTGCACCCGGCATACCGGGGATCTGATAAACTGCAAAGTGTTTTTAATTAAGGAGCAGCAGGAGGAGGTAACTCGGCGCCAGCAGGTGGAACTCCAGCCTCGACTTCAGCATCATCTTCACCTCCTTCGACGTCCGAGGCTTCGTCCTCTTCCTCCTCACCCGAATCATCTTCGGCATTTTCGTCATCGGCGGCGCCCAGGAAGCTTGGTCCTTCATTCCATTGATGGATGAGCGCATACTGAATAAGGCTATGAGCGCAAGCCTTGCGCCGAGCTATCCAATCCGGATCATTGGACCACCTTGATCCGGTGCGCATCCGCTCAAGAAGATTGAGATTGATTTTCTCATACCATGTGAGCACATAGTGGAGGACGATTTCAACTCTGGCGTGTCCAGCGGATTCCCTCCAAAGATCGAGCTGGGTCTCGCACTCCATTAACTTGGCAATAAGAGCAGTGGTCCCCTCCGGAGTATCTTCATCAGGCCAAAAGGCATTGAAGATCCGGATTGCCACGTCCAGGATATCCTTACCATAGTTCTTCACGATTTCAACGCGAGAAGATAAGCTGACCAGCAGGTCCTCCATGTCATAGGGAATAATTTCAGCGCCAGGACCAACTGGGGTACCCCTCTTCTGGCGGAACTTGGCAACGACAGTGGTTGCAATGGCATCACCCTCCGGGAATTTTCCTGAAAACAAGACAAGTGAAACAGGTGAGGGAGGTTGACCCGGAGAAATTCATGCCGGCTGAAGGAAAATAACTTACGAGAAATATGGCTATGGATCCAGGTCAGCTCCTTGGTGCAGTTGTCACGCCTCTTCCGGAGTTGCCAAGTTCAACATTCGCCGACTCAATCTTAGTGTCGGCCTCTTTCAACAGTTCTTGGTCCTTGACAGTTTGGAGGTTCAGACGCTCTCGCTCTTCGGTAAAATCTTGGCCAGCTTTATCCATCTCTGATTTGTGAAGCGCCTTGAGTTTTTTCATGTCTGCCTTGAGCTTGGCAATCTTGTCATCCTTGGTCCGGAGGAGAGCGAGCTCATCATCCTTCTTCTTGAGTTCGGCCTGATGTTGCCCTGCTTGTTCGAGAAAATGCAGCATCATGTCAGGCACGGGCACACTATCTTCAAGAGATGCTAAAATAGTTTGTTGACCTGACAAAGCTAAGGTATGAATATTTGCCGAACCGAGCAGAAAAAGGAGATAGAGCATAGAGCAAGATTAAGCAAAAATAACTTACCCTTTATTTGGTCCAAAATTTTCCTCATAAGGATGTTCTCGGCCTCCACTCTAGCTATGCAATCCGAATGATGAATTAGTACGGCGGGAAAAACAAAGAAAGATGGGAAAAAAGCTATGGAGAAAACTTACCCCTTTTCTCGAACTCAGCGAGAAGTGTAGAATGTTTCGCGTGCAACGACTTGTGTGTGTCCAAGAGGCATTGAAACTCAGCGCTCCGGCGATTGGTGGTAACCTGTGAAAAGCAAAGTTGATTTGATCACGTGCACATTCGAAGTGTACAAAATCCGGGCCAAGCGGAACTTAACCCGGCTCTAAGTGTGTGCATATTCGAATTGTACAAAATCCGGGCCAAGTGGAACTTAATCCGGCTCTAGGTGTGTGCATATTCGAAGTGTACAAAATCCAGGCCAAGTGGAACTTAACCCGGCTCTAGGTGTGTGCATATTCGAAGTGTACAAGATCCGGGCCAAGTGGAACTTAACCCGGCTCTAGGTGTGTGCATATTCGAAGTGTACAAAATCCGGGCCAAGTGGAACTTAACCTGGCTCTAGGTGTGTGCATATTCGAAGTGTACAAGATCCAGGCCAAGTGGAACTTAACCGGCTCTAGGTGCGTGCATATTCGAAGTGTACAAAATCCGGGCCAAGTGGAACTTAACCCGGCTCTAGGTGTGTGCATATTCGAAGTGTACAAGATCCGGGCCAAGTGGAACTTAACCCGGCTCTAGGTGTGTGCATATTCAAAGTTACTAAGGAGCTACACTAATTCTTTAAGGAGCATCCGGCCGAGTAACAAGTTACTCCCCCGGAGGCTCGGGGACTAATGGTTATATAACTAAGCACTGGTACATGTTAAAGAAAAGGCAAAGTAGCGTACCTCCATCATCTGACCTGCAAGGTTTATAGCCTTAGCGGCTGTGTTCATCTGCGCGGCAAATTCGGCAGGCCCAAATTTCTCCAGGAGATCGTCGTTGTGGACGAACTCCGCCTTGTTCCAGTTATTGACAAACTCGATCAAGGCCGGAGGATAGCACTCTCCGCTAAGCATATGTGGCCCGACTAAACCCTTGGCGTGGGCCTCCCTTCTCTCAACTTGTGCAACAGCGGGGCTGGTGTGCAAAACAAGTTGCGCATCAGCTGACCCGACAGAGATGTCCTTCTTCGGCGGGGTATTCTTCGAAAGCATGGACGCAAGTGTACGCTGTCCAGCTTCGATAGACGCTGCCCTGGTGGTGTCAGGAGCTTTCTTGCCCTTGGGCTGCTGCTGAGAGGTGGAGGTCTGAGCCGCGGATTTGGCCTTGGGAGCTACCTTAGTGCTAGCCTTGGTGCTGCTGGTGCCTTCTCGCCGAGTCTTGGAAGACTCGGACGAGGCGGAGGGGCTTGGTGCTGTTGCTGATGCTTGTGCTGCTGCTGCTGATGCTGGCGCTGGTGCTGGTGCTGATTTTTGTCTTGGCGGGGGTGCTGTTGGTATCTCGGATGTAGCTGGTTGCGGCGGAGCCAAAGTGGAGCTGGGAGCAACCGCTGCCTCATCAGAGCCACTCCCCCCTGCTTCGAGGTCGCCCTCCTCTGGAGGAGGTGGGCTAGAACCCGGAGCAGCTGCTGAACCCTCCTGAATGGGGCTCAGCGGGCCTGAGTCGTCGCCATGAGGGGGAGAAGGGCTATGTCGGAGTGGCGAGGCGATGCCGGATCCTCTCTAAGGAACCTCCACCGCGGCCCTGCCGAATCAAATGATGAATGATAAGAAACTATAACAAAGGAAGAACAAATGAATAGCAAAACACGAAGCAGAAAATTGGATAAGGAAGAAATGACTTACTCATCAGAGGTCAAAGGCTCCTTGGGCTTGCGAGCTCTCCGGGTTATGGCCTTGGTCATAGGCTTGGTGGAAGCTTTGTCTGCGGACTTCTTTCGTCTCTTCGTTGGTTTGGAAGGTCCGGAAGAAGAAGCAGATGCAGCTCCCCTTTTCTTGGATGCAATCGGAACAGGTTCACCCGTGGCGGGGGGAGGATCTTCATGAATCTGCCCATTAGGGTTAGCTGATGCCGGAAAGGCGTAAGAAAGGGGGACAACGTCAAATGCTTCCATCACCTCAACGTCGGAATCATCTTCACCGTCAGGCCAATCTCTAATGGAAGAGAATTTACCGGTGTGTCGCTTGGTCGCATCGGGGAACGGCAGGAACATCTCCTGATCCGGCTCCTCCTCGTTCGGGACATCTCGATCCGAGGCCCACTTAAGAGAAGGCTCGGTGCCATCCTCAAGAGTTTGCTGAAGAAACATCTAAGAGAGAAAATGCGAAGGGATCAAACATACAATAAATTCCGACATAAGATTTAACTCAGAAAAAGATGGGAGCACGAGATTACCGCAGGAGGAAGCCTATCTCGGCAGAAGTGCTCGATCCCCCACTCCCAATCAGTAGAGAAGTTCTTGTTGGTAGTGAAGAGGGCCTTGACGCGGCGAAATATCTCGGTATTGCTCAACTCGAATGAGGAGGTCCGGTTGGGGTCAAGGCGCCAGCTCATGTGGCAAAGTTTATGCATGCGTTTCTGGAGAGGGGAGATCCGTTTGCAGACGAAAGTGACCATCACTTCCTCGTTGCGCAGTCCCTGATCCTTCAGCTCCTGGAACCGTTTGTTGACTTGGTTCGCCAGGATAGTGGGTTTCTTGGGGATCTGGTCCCACAGATCCGGATTAGGAGGACCCGGAGAGTAGGGGCGCAACCGGATCAGATCTTCAGTCGTGCCATTTCTGACATAAAAGAAGGTTCGGGCCTAGCCCTTGCAAGAATCAAGCCCCATGACTCGGGGAAATACGGACTGTTTCCAAGGAGAAATAGAGGCAGCGCAGAACTTCGTGAGTTGTTTGTCCTCCGGGTCAAGCTCTCTGTTCGGAATCACGTTCCGGCGGAGACCGAAAAACCAGATCTAGAGCTCCTTTGTGGGCCACAATCCGGCGTAGCCCTCTATGGTGGAAGCAAAGGCAGAAAGGGAAGTGATGGCATTCGCCGGAAGGTGATGCAGTTGAAGCTCGTAGGTGTTGAGCCAATCATGGAAGAAGTCACTGACGGGGAGGCTGAACCCACGCTGGAAGTGGGAGAGGAACACTACAAACTCACCCGGATTAGGTGAGGGAGCGAGCTCCTCGGCAGCGAGGCAGGCGATGACGCCCTCTGGGATACGCCGGGTGCGGTACAACCAGTCTAGGTCGTCCTGGCATACCCAGGACCCAGCCCAGGCGCCACGCTCGGTGTTCTCCACATCCTCCTCCATCTCCTGTTCCGCGACGGCGAGTTCTTCCTCTGTCATTTCTAGGTCACTGTCCTCACTGTCCCTATCGGCGGTGGGGGGGAGTGGCCTGGACTGACGCGGACCCGTGGCGGTAGAGATGCGCGGGAGTGGCGGCGACGCTGGTGAGCGAGGAACGGTACGGCGGCGACGGCGCTGTCGCTGGGAGGAATAAGAAGAAGAGGCAGAGGGGCGCTAAGATGGGAAAAAGTCCCAAGGGGTGCGCCCCTCCCCTATTTAACCACGCCCCAGAGGGGTAGTGGGATCGTGCTGTGTGGAAGGGCCACACGGTGTGGCCATGTATAATCTGGATCAACCAATCAGAAACGAGCCACAGGAAGGGCCACAGGGCACAGGTGATCCCACGACGTGACGTGATGATACAGTTAACGAGGAGACAGACACGATGTGACGTGTGCAATAGTAACACCTGACATTAACTGCGGCAGTAACTAGCGCAAGCCCTTAAAATGAGGCAAAATAATGATTACCCTCCACGTGGGGAAGCGTACGAGGGAAGGAAGAATAACTCGGATAACTATAGGGTGACCCGGCCAGCGAGTGAAAACTCGGAATGTGCCAAGGGAAAAGATAGCCCGTGAAATCCGGGATATGAGGTAACTCGGAAGAGAGGGCAAAAGGCTCGGTAAAATTGAACCTGCTGTGGCCTTAGCGGCTGAGGCTGCTAAGACCGCACCAGCTTCGGGGACTAATGTTGGGGGGATACCCCGAGTAGGGTCACGCCGGGGTATAATGGCCGAGTTAGCCGAGGTACGGCAAGGTCAAAGCAAGGGCTGGCCGAGTCACCTCAAGGCAGGCCGAATCACGGAGTAACCCAGACCTGAGGATGTCCGCCTAACTGAGTCCTGGCCGACTTTTGTCATATGCCGGCGGGATTTATGTAACTTGTATGCAGGTACTGGTGTGGCCGGATCAACCAGGCACGATCCGGGTTATATCAAGCTTGCAAGAGAAGGAAGGTATCTCGCTGGTCAAAAGATGGCCACTGTACGCAGAGCGTGAGCAAAGAGGACAAAGGCCAGGACCACCGAGGCGTGGCCGACAAGGGTGACGTTGCCTGTGTCGGATGACGCTGGCACCACAGAGGCTCACGTAGCCTCTGCATGGCTTACGAAGGGGAAAAGTGACCCGATCAGTTTGCTATTTTTGGGAAGAGGCATATTCCCTGGAATATGCCTCCACGTATGCCCTAATTGGAGACCTATCCACCCCTATATAAGGAGGGCTAGGGCATCTGTAGAAGGGGCTGGTTGATCTCTAGTGGGTTGAGTTTTACTAGTATGTTCCTGAGGGCTAGCTAGTGGAGAGAGTAAGAGAGTTCCTTCTTCCTCCTCTCCCCAATACAGCTCAAGGAGCATTTGTAAACATTGGAAGCGAATCGAATACAAACATCTGTGTGTGGAATCACCACACTATCCCTCCCTGGATTCCTCTAGTGCATCTTGTCCCCACCTTTAGCCTATCCATGACATCCGCCGTGACACCACCACGACAGAACCATTCTCACTTAAATTCCATCGAAATTCATCAGGCCCATGTGACAGTTGGACGTCTGGTAAACGGTGTAGAAATGAGATCCAAGAGTCAAGTCTCGTAACAATCAAATTTCTCCTGAAAATCATGTTTGGAGGAAATGATTTCAACACTATGGAAAACGTTTCATCCTTATAACAAACGATATAATACAACACAGGATATTGTTCAGAGAGTGTAGCATTACGTAGCCACCTATCCTCCCAAAATCGTATCTGCGACTCGTCCTTAATGGAAAATGATCCGAAGCAGATGATATATTTCTTTGTTGCCATCAGACCAGCCCAAAAGTGAGAATCACCAGGTTTACAAACCACCTGGGACAATGCTTTTGAACCGATATATTTTATTACGAGAAGTGTTCGACATACCCCCTCTTTAGTTAGTAAATTGAAGAGCCATTTACCAAGTAAGGTTGTATTCTTAATTCTAGATCATGAATACCCAACCCACCCTTATCTTTGGGTCGACAAAGTACACTCCATTTAGCCAGCCGATATTTCTTTTTCTGACTCTCTCCTTGGCAAAAGAAACTTGATTGAAAATAATCCAACCTTTTTAAGATACCTTTTGGAAGATGGAAAAATGATATCATATACAATACCATATTACTTAGTACCGAATTAATGAGCACCAAACTTCCACCGATGGAGAGCAGTTTACCTTTCCAACTGCTCAATCTTAGTTGTAATCTTTCCTCGACGATCTTCCATTCAACATTTGTGAGCCTCCGTAGTGAACAGGAATACCCAAATACCTAATTGGAAAAACACCCTGACTACAACCAAAAAGCTCAGCGTACAAGCGATCCACATCATGAGTCTTGCCAAAACAAAACAATTCACTTCTACAGAAGTTGATTTTCAAACTTGAAAGTTGCTCAAAAGCTAAAAGTATCAGTTTTAGATTTTTTGCCTTTTCAAGGTTTTGTTCCATAAACAGAATTGTTTCATCGGCATATTGGAGTATGGATAAGCCTCCATATACCAGATGAGGAACCACACCTCCAATTTGGCCACCAGACTTTGCATGTTTAATCATGATAGCTAACATATCAACCACTATATTAAATAGTATTTGTGATAATGGATCTCCCTGTCTTAACCCTTTTTTTGGTCTAAAAGTATTTGCCAATGTCATCATTGACATTGATGGGAACACTACCCCAGACACAATGTTATTGATTAAAGCACACCATTCAGCTAAAAAACCTTTCATCCTTGGAGTCTGCAAGAGAAAAGACCATTTGACTTTGTCATAGGATTTCTCGAAATCAATTTTAAGAATGACCCCATTCAACTTTTTCCTGTGTAATTCATGTACTGTTTCATGTAGGGTAACCACACCATCAAGTATGTTACGACCTTGCACGAAAGCAGTTTGAGGAGGACGAACTACATGATAAGCCACTGTTTAGTCTAATGGTAGCTACTTTGGTGAAAATCTTAAAACTAACATTAAGAAGAGAAATCTATCTATATTGTTGAATCCGTTCTGCTTCATTAACCTTATGTAGTAGAATAATCTCACCGAAATTTAGCCGAAATAGATCTAATTGTCCAGCGTGCAAAGAACTAAACATCTCAATAAGATCTACTTTGATGACATCCTAGAAGGTTTGATAAAAATCTGTTGGGAAACCATAAAAACCAAATGCCCTATTATGTTCCATTTGGAAAACAACCAATTTAATCTCCTCCTCGGTATAAGGAGCAGTTAACAGGGTATTTTCCTCATATGAAACCTGAGGAATGCCATTAGTTTGGGACTCATCCAAGGAGAACTTACCTTCTTCTGGGACCCCAAATAGACCTTTACAGTAATTTGTTATATACGACTTCAACTTCTCATGTTCTTCAATCATTCCTTCATCTTTAATTAAGCATCGAATAAGTTTCTTCTTGTGTCTGCCATTGTCAACACTATGGAAGTATCTTGTATTTGAATCCCCATGCAAAATAAATTGGGCTTTAGAATGTTGATACCATTTGAGTTCCTCCTTGCGCAACAACCATGCTAACTCAGCATTCGATTCGATTTTAAGGTCAATCTCATGCGCAGTCAATGAATGGGTTTCTGCTAATGATTCAAGTTCATCAATAGTAGACGAGAGACATTGCTTATCTTTTTTAAGAATACCGGTTGTGTGACGTGTCCAATCCCCAAGGTGTTAGCGTGTCGCACACACTTTATTATTACACCTTTGAATTGGAGTGTTGCCCACAACTGGTCTTTCCCATATTGTTTTGACCATATGCTAGAAGCCTTCCCGCTGTAACCTTCCAAGTTCAAATTTAAATGGAAGATTACATCGGGTTCTAGGCAGACCAGTATTCAACAAAATGGGAGCATGGTCTGACGGAGCCTCAATACTTTCTAGAGCATGCACCCAGACTAGAGGGAAATATTCTTCCCAATCTAAGTCCATGAGTACACGATCAAGTTTTTTGTATGTAGGTTCTGGAAGCCTATTTGCCCAAGTAAATTGTTGTCTAATCATAGTTACTTCTTTTAGATCTATACTGTCAACGACATCATTAAAAAGGAAGGGCTAATGATGATCATCAAAATGGCCTTTAATCTTCTCGAAGGGAAAACGAAGAAAATTGAAATCATCCCTATAAGAATAGGGTATGGATTGTCTTTATCTAGGTTCACCAAATCACGAAGAAAATCAGCCTAGAAAGCATTTTGAGCAGCATCGTACACAACCACAAGGCTCCATGTGAAACTGTCAACTTTATTACGGATGTGTAGTTTAACATGAAACTCACCCTCCGAACAAGCTAAAATATCCATGGTATCAGCCCTTATGCCAAGTAAAATACAACCAGAATGACCAGAAGGTGGACGAGAGTGCCAAACAAAGTCAATGTCACCCGATAGGCAGTCAAGTAAACTTTGTGAGAAATCTCGTCTACCCATCTTCAAAATAGAAACATAATATAAATTATGATCTCGAGCACAATGTGCAATATGAAAATGTTTAGCCAAGTCACTAAGACCTCTGCTATTATGAAACATACCATTCAATGGGAAACTATAATTGATTTTGGTGCAAAACCTCCCAAACAAACAGGCGTGACACATCGACTAATACTAGTTGTAATAAGGAATAACCAGTGGGATCCGAAGAAAACTGAGTATTGTCAGTAAATTCATTACTTAGTATGCTGGTGTCCCAAGAGAGGTTCTTGGTTTCAATCTTTTCAACTGCACGATAATTATATATATAATGTCTCTTTGTTATCATGGTGCTGAGGAGCCAACAATTCTTAGTCTCGGATACAACAACCACATGATGAGAACGGCACCCTTCCTCTTCCATGGTAGTTATTCACGGTGAAATACTAGTTATTGTCTAAGTGACTCATTTCATTTCACTAAATATCATTACATAATATATGACTCTTTATTAATCATCGTACAACGCTGCAAAGCACAAACTCTTTGGTGTTAGACTACTTGCATATGCCTTGGTTGACATTTTATGGAATGTGCACCCATGGGCCATCATTACTGCCATGTTGTGTTCTTTCTTCTTGGCGATAATTTAACTTGATCTGAAGCTATGCTAATTAAAAACCTGAAGCACACTCCTTCGATGTGCATGCTTTCTCTAGAACAAGGTTATATTCCTTCTTGATTCCTCACATTCCCCATTTGCAAAGGTTTTACAATTTTCATACTTTGATGTTCTATTCCTCATGGATTTCTTCTAGAGTTGTTTCCATCAAAGCGTGTGGAAGGTGACAATCAAAATCAAGGGTCGACTAATATATATATCGCTTTGTAAAAATCACTGTGGTATTTGGCTATAGATGCACATGTTAATTCAGTGCAAGATATTTGGCAGGACACCCTATATATATCATCTTATACATCTCAGATTCCGGGTAGGTGTTATTTGTCCCTAGGTAGTTGTACATGTTAATTCAATGCAAGTTTTGTTGTGGGATGCCCGATACCTCTCTCTCTCTTCTGATTCCGACTGGGTGTTGTTTGGATGTTGTTGTAGTACTTGTTAATTCAATGCAAGACTTATGTATGTGTGTGTTGTGGACTTGTATGCACTTCACCAAAAGTTCATTTACTAGAAGCCCCGAATTACTCTTACATATCAATTAAACACATGGGATGGTACATGTATACAAATTAAAATGCTTAGGGTTCTGCAACATATTTTCAGAAATAGCCAACTTGATGTGATAGATGCACATGTCTACTTTTTTAAAGATTGAAAAAGGCAGCAAGATCCTAAATGGTATCAGCGCACTTAGCTTTACCACAAACCTGAATTAGCAATGCATAAGGATAGCTTGCAATCCAGCAAGCATGACATATACTAAATATTTTTAGGATTAAAATATACTATTGCATCAAGAAGTTAGCTAGAATATGCAGCTCAATTTCAGAGTACAAATCAATTTGAGTGGTATATAAGGGTCCACCACAATATGAGGGGCTATATCGAGAGCTGTGTAGGATATTTCATCTCTTGTATTGTCCTAGCCACCTAATCCCCTGAACGAATAAATTGTATGTCCAAAATTTTATAAGCAACACTCTCTCGACCAAAGTGATAATCAACTTCAATATACTTTTTTTTAGCATAAAACACTAGATTAGTGCTATAAACATGCTGCTTGAGAATGCGGCACCCCCAATTCAGCAAGCAATGATTTGCACCCATATAACTTCAGCCATAGCATTACCTAACGCCTTTTAGTCAGCCTCTATAATAGAGCGCGAATCTGTAGCCTGTTTCCTTGCATTCCATGAGATCAAATTCAACCCCAAAAAATACGCGAAACGTCCAGTCAATATGCTATCATTTGGGCAACAGAAAAACACTTACCAATGTAAAGTCAAACTTTCCTAAACGTAGTCCAAGTGAAATTGTACCTCATAAATATCACAAGATACGCTTGACAGCTATTCAGTGAACTGTGGTAGGGACATGCCGAAACTGACAAACCTTGTTCACAAAAAATGCAATATCTAGTATAGTGAGAGTAATATACTTCAAAACTCCAACAATACTCATGTATCAAGTAGAATCTTCACTACTCAAAGTCTCACCGTCTGTCAGATACAATTTATTAGACACTAACAATTGAGTATCAACAACCCTGTGTACTTACATATTCACATGGCTAAGTCCTAACAAAGTAATGTAGAGCTCCTAAATCCTTAAAGGCAAAGTACAACCCAAGATCATGAAGAAGAGCATCAATGACCTTCTCTGATGAACTAGCAACAACAATACCATCTACATAAATGAGCAAGAAAATGGAGACAACTCTTTGTTGTAGAACCATAGAGAAGTATCAACCTTAGATTTAGCAAAACCAAGTGACTGAAGCTAGGAACTGATTCATTTTATATATTTGTTTAATAATAAAATATTTGGTGTACGCCTGAATTTGTGCTGGTGCCTTTAGTTGTTGCTATTGTGCCCACAGCCGAAGTTCTGGAGTGGGTGGTGTTAGTCATGGTCCGGTGATCACCATGTAGTAATCATGCCCCACCAATTCCGAAGGACACCAACCATGGATCGAATAGGCTTCTAACTCATAGCTAGGCAACCCTCCTTGGTAGGAAGAGCCACCCGAAGTCATATACGTAGGGCGTGTTTGGTTGCTCATAGCATTTTTGCGCATCTAGTTATCATGGCTCCACGAAAGCTGTGCGCGCAAATATAGCCACTAATCCCTAATATGCATTTTATTTTGTTGCACAAATTGTGTTCCCTGCATCACGGGAGAAGGCAATCCCCTAGCGTTTGCTTGACTAGTTTTTGGTTTTTGGCTAGTTGCTGCTCGTTTGGTTACTTGCATTGTGTCTGATAGTGTTACCTCATGAACTATTGGTGAGCTTAACCATCACAAGAACGCTTCACACAATATGGTTCAAATATTGGCAATTCAGAAAACGACTAGCTTAGTAGCAGTTTGTCATAATCTAAACAGACACAACATTAGTGCTACTCGAGTTCATGACAATTGCTCGTGATGTAGCACAAGTTCATCAAATTGAGGGGTTATTCTTAATACCACCTCGTAAAATATACAGACCGGGCATCATTAGTTTTCATCAAGCCCGGATACTCCAAAATATACGTCATAGTCATCATCATCATCTGTAGCACAACAACCATCACCCCTCCACGAACACAGCCAGCTCCTCGCAGGTAGTACTTGTACAGGAAGGCCGTGAACCAGCTCATCGTGCGATTAGGGGTCATTGAAAGGTACCTGGTGGCATGTGCATTGTTCTTCATTAGGTGGCTAAGAGCATGGTGTATCACAGCTAGAGAGATGGTCGATGTGGGAATACGACAAGCATAGATCACCTTCACATGAGCATAGTTCTGTGTGATCTTGTTGATCAACTCGGTGCGTAAACCTACGTGACAACATAGTTAGTCTGATTTTTTCTTTCATGTGTGAGCTTACGAACAGCTGAATGTACTGATGCAAGTGAAAATTTATCCAACCTTGATGTGCTCATAGTAGTGCTCATCGTTCATCATGAAAGTTGATGTCTCCTCCACCGATCACACGATTTCGAGCATTTTCATCTCCAGCACCTAAACCCACCTAGCTCTCCAATGCCTCGAATGGTTTTAGATCTGAATCAGGGTAACTCTCTAGCCACATAACCTGATGTCATTATTATCTACAATAGCTTTTATGTCCTTCTCTTTGAATCATTGGTCCATGGATACCCCTATCTTGATGATCTAAGAAACCCTATTTTGGATGAAGGTGGATAGAGAAGTTGGCCATGTCATGGCTTACTTCTTCTAGCAGAACTTATCAGGCATCAACACATATCACAGAGGCACCACTAAGGTTGCCAACAGATCAGGGGAGGTGAACCTGTCCTACAACTCAAATTAAACAACCATAGTAGGCATGAAACATTCCCCACACTACCATCTATCATCGAATCTAACACAACCAAAATGTACCATATAACATGCAGATCTACTACGACCGACCACATGCTAGCAGATCTACTAGGAGGGACCAAATTCTAACAGATCTAAACTTGCAAAGCTAGGGTTAGATGTCTCTTACAGCAATCTCAACAGAGGATGGCGAGGACGACATCTCGAAGAAGCGGCAAAATAATACTTTCCACATAGGAGCTCTACCGACCAGAGTAGTCGGCTAACTCCGCTTACTAGCTCTTCGGTGAAGAAGAGGATTTGGAGGGAGAGATGGAATGGAGGAAATGGTGGCATGGAGTTCGATGGTGAGGAAGAACCGTGTAAAATAGGCGGTGACCCAATCTCTCTTGCCGGACTTTCATGGACGCGGGCGAGCTCCCTCCATCTCTCTCGCATGGGCACATGTAGTTGTTTCCCCAGCGAGCGCGATAAGAAGTTAGCTCCGTGAAAACGGCCGATTTGGGCATTCTTTAAGACCCGTGCAGTGCAAACGTTCCTTTTTGCATGAGCAACCAAACGAGGCAAATTCTTCTGACGGATGCAAGAAACGACTTCATGGGCATCCAAACACGCCCGTAGATACCTGTTGGAAGAAGGCACCATAGGGGTTCAAGATCGGGTACTCGATTAACCAAATGTACAAAACAAAACGGTGGGTGTGAACCCATTGAGGGGTCTTAACATTGGATTTGACAAGGCTTTAATATAGGGTTAGGGCACCCACACTCAATGAGATTAGTCGCAGTTCTGTTCATGATTGCATCCGGATCGAACCCAGTCATAATATACTTTTGTCAACCCACCAACTGTACCCGACAAAGCAGCTTGGTGGAGGGTCGTGGAACCCCTTGTCGTTGGAGCCTGAGTAGTCCATGCTACTTGTCAGTATCAAAGTCACCGAAGTAGATCTGATCTGATGACGCAAGGTCACCATGATCATTGTTAGTCGGGAAGGGATAAAATCTAAGGTCTTGTGAGAGTACTCGTGGTAATACTTTATTTTGTTTGTTCATAAGCACACACAAGTCCTCATATGCTACCAGGGGACGATTTTGTCCAGGCTATGGGCCTCTTAGATGGTAACAACCCTACTCATGCCTTTGATTTTTATTAGATCAGTGCAATGCACAAGGAATTAGAATGAGGAACATAGTGAGTTCATATGGAGGAAGTCGAGGGATGTTTCATGGTTGAAATAAGCAAAAAAAAAATCCTGGGTCTATATGGCTTCTGCAGGATTTTGATGGATTGGATGGCTTGCTCCTCTATAGATCCAACTTGGTCTTTGAAGGGGTATTGGACCATCCTTCTACAGTCATAAGATAGGTGGTACATGCCTTCCTATTGTATAAGCTTAATCTTGTCGTACAATTCGGTCTTCACGGACATCCACGAGTTTGTCGCCTAGTCGTCTTTGTTGTTACGCGAGTTCTAAGATCTGAGAACACGGCTACCTTCCAAATGGCCCTAGGACAAACCTTCTGGAGTTGTCCAATCCCTCCTTATCCAGTCTATCTTCGGAGTTGGATGATAGTGCTAGCGTGCAGGTCCACAATTGTCTATACTTGTGCTTGGTGGGAGAGAAAATATTAGTGAGGAAGAAGCGGCATGAGCTTTTTGTCGTAGGGGGCTAGTGATGCTAGTGAGCTCCTTCTGTTTTTATTCCAGGGTGTGGTACAAAGGGAATCCAAAACTTGTAGTACGATGCGTTCAAGCAACTCTAGAATTCCTCATGGAGTATTTTAGCCTACACTTCCTACACAGTCAACCTCTGTTTCCGGTACCTCTCACTCCTATTCCTATCTAGTACATGATTTTGAACTTCAGTTGTCTTTTTCCCCTCATATTTCCACTAGCTACAGTCTTTTGTCTGCCCGGGAAAGCATGGGGAGTGACGAACACAAGTTAACAAGGCTACCCCGTCTTATATCATGACTTGAGAGTAAGTGCATCATGCTATACCATGCAAAGAAAAGAATATTTCTATATGATGTTAATTCAAAGTTAGATTTCTGCCTCACCTACTACTGAAAATATATTTTAAATTCATTTATTAGAAGAAATTGTTTGGTGATAAGGCCGGACGAGTTTCTATTATCACAGAAATGCGACCTTCTACTATATATAGTGATAGATGATATTGAATTGTGTGATAGCAAGAGAGGAGATGGCCGAAGTGTGTTTAAGCAAATAACTGGAATATTCAACATCAATGTCATGTTATGTATGTATTAGTCATGCAAATCTCCTTTTCCAATATCCCTCCTGGGCAAGTTTTTCTCTAAAAGTGCATAGCATACAAAAGACTGGAAAACCAATTCGGCTCTGGGTGTATATCAATCCATTATTTAAAAACATTTTTTGAAATATAAAAAATAGAAAAGAAATATTCACATGTACATCCTGATATTCTATGTTCGTGTACTAGTTTTCGGGGGAAAATACGTTTTGTGTGTCCTTTGTGAAAAAGATAAATTCGGATACTCAAACACGATTATCCTTAGACATTTTTTGTATTTTTATACAACCATAAAAAATGTTCTTTTTTTGTTGACAACTTGTGCACGGACACAAAATATCCGGATGTAGGACAACATAATATTGCAGGATTTTTTTGATATTTTAAAATTTGCCTTTATACCTTTTTCATATTATGTTAATTTGCATATGCGAGCCAAAATACCACCTCCAAACACACAAAAGACTACATACAGTAGCAATAGGAAATATATTGATGCCAGGATTTATTGTAGGGAAGATGGGCATCACCAGCGGAAAACACCCTGCCATCTTGTTCATCTAGTCCCCCTGCTTACTCACAGATAGAAGCCTAGATCATGAGACAGAGTTTTATCTTTTTGATAATCATCCGGTCTCCTTATTAAATTGTCAAAGTGCAGGATACAAATGTCTCCAGATGTATCAACATAACCAAATATTATTTAGATAAAATGCATCTCTGTCTGACTTTAAATTAATAAAGCCAGAAGGTTTACAACCACCACGGTAGCTACTGGGAGACCTGCTTACATATTACAAACCCGCCCGTAGGCACAAAGAGTTTCTAGGGAAACACTTGCCACACACATGGAAGATAAAACTCCGCTAAGCGAGCACGATGATCACGACGCAGGTGAAGGAGTGTGAGTTTGTCGGTAGAGTTGCTTCAAAAGCTGTAGAAGAAGCTCCGTCGCATCGCCATCCTTACTTGGAAACAACGGCCGTCACTACTACAAAAAATAGAGATTTTAAATATACAGTCAACCATTTTTTTTTTTTTGGAAAGATAGCCTCAATCGTAAACTTGTTGCGGATATGCCACAAAGCGCACCATTGTGCAGCAAACAGACTCCAGTTCCACCCTCTAGCTTTGCTTGGAAGAGAAGTGATAATCACAAAGAAATGATCAAAGGAAGAGTGGTTCTATTGGACATCTAACGTTGTATGTATAGCACTCCACAAAAACTTTGCAATCACACACCAAAAGAAAACGTGCGAGAAATATTCGCTTAGACCATAGAGGGCACACTTTCCGCCAGCATGGCCGTGTCTCTTGAGGGGTTGTGCTCATTGGTTGGTAGCCTATCTCTTCCTAGCCACTAGATGAAGATTTTGAATTTCAGAGGGATCTTCGACTTCTAGATTAGACATAACTGTGGGTCTGGCACTCATTGGGTGATTTTCCGGTACAACGAAGATACAGTAAACAAGCCTGATAGTTCTAAGTTCTAACACCCATGAGACTGTATCTTGCTCCATGCTGGGGCTAAGATGTTCTAGTTTAAGCCAAAGTTTCCATTGGATTCTTTTCTCGTGATCAAAAGATCTCCGAAAGGGGATATGCCAACCTTGAGGCCATGCTTGGGTGGCCAGTTTGTTTTCCGGCTCCGATTTGTTTCCCTAGGAATTTAGACGTGCACAACCGGCTCTGATTTGTTTCCAGGCGAGTTTGGACATGCACAGACACCGTCCGTATACAGTTTAGTTTCTAGTTGGATATTCCAGTATTTTGGCTGGTAATCAAATAAATATGAAGCTAGTTCTCTCAGACTCCATAAAAATTGAATCTTTCAACATACACAGTACAGTATACACGAGCAGTCCACATAAAAACATCCCAGATCATATTTTAACAGTTATCCATGAATACAAGCTTCAGTTTTTTTAGATCAACAACAAAGCAGGTTACTTAAATTACAAATAATAGCCATTCAACAGACTTGAACTTAGATGGACTTCTGAAGACTTAGACTCACATGGACTTCTGAAGACTTGAACTTGGCATCCTAAATAAAACAAATCAATATTAGAAAACAACTTGTTCTGTGATTATCAATATTAGAAATCAATAATACAAATCAAAACAACATGTTCTATGATTATCGATCCTCATTGGCATGATAAATAAACAATAGTAGTAAATCAAAATAATCCACCCAACAATAATCCACAAAGGAAAGAAGACACATGTGTTAATTTTCCACACATGGGCTAATTACATCTACCGCTGCTACCTACAGGTGGCTCTAATATGTAGGCCTAAAACCTCTAGAGAAATTAACATTGTCAAATTCACACAAGAAAAGAGTATGTACTCAATTTAGTGCTCCTGTCCATGGCCTGTACTACCATCAGTTTTCCTTGACAAATAGTATAAGATATGACACAGTGTCTTTTCTCAAAGAATAATGATTATTTGTCAAACTCAAGAGAGGTCAGGTGCATGTACTATGTGCCAGCAAGTTAATTAAGCTAGCTCCACTACTTCAAAAAAATTAAGCTAAATCCAAGTTTCAATTATAGGGAAATTACAAGGCAGTGTATATAGTAATCTATATTTGAGGACAGTACATATATATTCGTGTAGGGAAAAAGGGAACAGGCTAAATTTATCTAGATTCACAGTACATGCTATATATAGAGGAGAGAGATATATGGGCTATTTCAGCTAGACATAACAGCATAGCTGTTTCAGCTAGACATAACAGCATAGCGTCTTGGACGACCCAGCCGGATCCAGATGGTCAAATAACAATAGCAATAAGTGAAGCTAATTGATTGACTAAGGCACACTTATCTTTTCCAGTTTCACACAGTAGAAAGGAAAATGAGAAAACAATGAGGGAGAGCTAACTTTAACAGGGAATACAGTACAACCCAAACCTTACATGAATGACCCTATGCATGTGTGCAAGCAGATCAAGCTGTAAGCGGGCAACTTCAAATGTAAGGTGCAAAGCTATAAGCAGAATAATACCTATCAGAGCTCTTCACCTATGAAGTATTGTTTTCTCTGGCCACCTCACATGTAACTTCCTCCTACAAAGAGAACAAACAGAAGTAAATATCCACCGCTAACCTGAAGAAATCTGTGCTATAGCAAAAATATATATTCATATAAGAGCGCAAGCTTGATTTATAAAGAAAGCTGCATGTTTTTGAGAAAGCTTGATATAAAGAAAGCTTGATATATTATTCGTTCCTTGTTGACTGGTTCAGCATTGAGTTGCCCAGCTTTCTCTAATCCTTTTGATTCTGAACCTCTATATATTTTTTGAAAACATGTTTTGGTACCTTGCTTTGCTGCATTCAGCTTTGTCTGCTTGTTAGAATCATAACATCTAGTTGGCTTACTAGTTTGACAATTGCGAATGAAACAGATGATTAGCTTAGGTGCACTAAATCTGTTCCAATGCCTGAATTTGTAGGGGAAGGGACTGCTACTGCCGGTGCATAAATCTATCAGCTTGCAACCACCGCTCCCATCAATACACGCAAAACAGCCACATCTAGCTACCTCAATATACCCGACTCGATCATAAAACTCTGAATTTTCAAGGAGAATCAACAATGGTCAGCACAAAGAGGCTTGCTCAGATGGCCAAGAAGTGGCAGAAGATGATGGCCGCCGTGAGACATCAACTAGCAAATTGACTAATACATCTCTGTAACCCATCTCAGCAAGCAAATCTCAGGATTTCTGTTGGAACTTTATATAAGGCAGTGCCCTGCAAGATCAGGGAGAGAGGTGTCTCACCGGCGGAACAGAGGCGCTGCGCCGGCCAGATGCGGCTGCCGAGCGGCCTCACGGACGACACGGGGAGGGGGGCACTCGCCGGCGTCCAGCAGCAGCACCGCGAGGACGCGCCTCGACCGCCGCCACGCCCACCGGTAGCGACAACGAGATCGCACGGAGGCGGGTCGGGTGCTGCTGGCCAGCGCCGGTGGAGGAGACGGAGCGGAGGAAGAGCACGGTGACATCGGCGTCGTGGAGGTGGACCTGGAGCGGAGGAAGAGCGCGGCGTCGTCGGTCACCGCCCCGCCAGTCGCGGCCCCGCCCGTCTGTCGCTAGGGTTGGGGTCGGCTCTCCTCCGTCGGGTTGGAAAACTGACCCCCGCAGGTCCGAGACGTTTTCACCTGTAACTGGGCCGGAAAGGAATCGGAGGTGGAAAAAAAACGGGCAACCAAGCGGTAATACCGGTATTGGGCCGTAAGTTGTCCGGATCCGACTAATACAGCTCTTTTTGGGCTAAAATACAGCGAACCAAGCAGGGCCTGAGTGGAGAAATCCTAGCTCACACTAAGCTAAGGTTCTTCACTGATCTCAAAAAGCCTAGGGTATCTGGTGGCTAGAAGGACAGCTCCCAGCCACCAATCGGTCCAAAACATAATTTTTTTGCCATTATCCAGAGAGAAGTTTGTACCCAGCTTGAAAATGTGTTTCGTTTTATTCAAACTTTGCAAATACAGTGGGCCACCCTGGCTCGTAGCTTAAAAATATTTCCAGCATTAGTGTATTTGGATCTGAGCAGATTAACCGAGAGGTTATGTTCTTCCTCAGGCGGGAACACTCTCCAGATCCATTTAGTTTACATCGAAACATCTTTTGGGCGGCATACCTCCTGCTAGTTTACCCAATGGAATTTACCTTTGTCGCCTACTCCTTCCCAAAAGAAGCGCGCAAGGTTCTTGCTAAAACCAGCATGTGTGCCATCAACTACTAAGAACAAGCCCATGCAGAAGATCAAGAGGCTCGAGAGAGAAGAGTTTGTAAGTGTTAGGCACACTGCCGATCACATGAAACGACCTTGCTAAGGATCCACACAATGTCCTACCATGTTTACCAATGGTTCCCAATCAGCCATCGACAGTTTATTATCTGAGATGGGGGACCAAGGTAAGTGAAAGGGACAACCCCACTTTACAGAACCAAACATATCGTCCAACCGACGATAATAACACAAGCCTATCCTAATTATATATGGGGTTCATAGTTGGATGAGGAGTTTTTGTGCAAAATGGTCGCATAAGCAAAACCCTCTGTACCTATCTTGATTTCCTGGAGGATGTGGAGTCGTTGTCCACCCGTATCGTAGGAAGACTGAGATCTTGCGCTTGGCTCAAGCTCTCTCTAACTACCACGAGTGGCGGGGCCAGGTATCCAAACAAGTGATGGCAAAGCTATATGGATGTGCATATATCTAGAGAGGGTACACTTAAACACAAATGCATTAGTGCAGCTAAGTCAAATCCTGCGATGTCAAGTGACATCACAAACATAAGGTAGCTCCATCACTGACTGCGAAAAAAACCTTTCCTTTTTAACACTGTCATTGACAATTTGGATTTAAAGGAAGTGTCGATGATTGGAAGACAGTTTACTTGGGCCAATTCTTTGGCGGAACCTACATACGAAAAACTGGATCGTGTACTCATGGACTCTGATTGGAAAGATCATTTCCCTCTAGTCACGGTACGCGCTCTCGAACGTATTGAGGCTCTATTCGGTCATGCTCTCATTCTGCTTACCACGGGATTACCATCATCTCGCTCGGCTCGCCCGTTCAAATTCGAACTGGAATGACTAACACGAGATGGTTTCCAGGATATGGTGAAAGCGGTGTGGGAAAGACCGGTTGAGGGTGATACCCCAGTCCAGAGGTGGAACAATAAAGTGCGTATGACACGTAAACACCTTGGGGGTTGGGCGAGACACACAACCGGTATCCTCAAAAAAGAAAAAATGATGACCTTGAAGCCCTAGCAGAAACACGGCTGCTAACTCCGCAGGAAATTGAGCTCAAAAGCCAATCGAATACGGAGATTGCCCGGTTACTGAGGGAAGAGGAACTCAAATGGTATCTTCGTTCTAAATCGCAGTTTATCTTGCAAGAGGATTCGAATACTAGATACTTTCACAATGTAGCCAATGGCAGACACAAGAAGAAACGTATTCATTCCTTAATGCATGATGACGAACCGATCGAAGGACACGACCAGTTGAAATCTTATATTACAAGTTACTATAAAGCTCTTTTTGGGGAGCCGGATGAAGGTTCTTTCACTATGGACGAATCTCAAATAACCGATGTGCCCCAGGTCTCCGATGAGGAAAATAGCTATCTGACCTCTCCTTATTTTGAGGAAGAGGTCAAATTAGCTGTTTTCCAAATGGAACATAATAAGGCACCTGGTCCTGATGGATTCCCAGCGGAGTTCTACCAAACCTTCTAGGATGTCATCAAAACATATCTCCTCGCTATGTTCGGTGCTTTGCACCTGGGACAACTTGAGCTGTTTCGTTTGAATTTTGGTAAAATTATCTTATTACCTAAGGTTAATAAAGCAGAACAGATACAACAATATAGACCGATATGTCTTCTTAATGTTAGTTTTAAGATTTTTACCAAAGTTGCTACTATATATTAGGCTAAATTCGGTGGCCGATCATGTTGTTAGACCTTCGCAAACTGCTTTTATGCATGGTCGTAACATTCTTGATGGCGTAGTAACTTTGCATGAAACTGTTCATGAACTTCATAGGACGAAACTGAACGGGGTCATTCTTAAAATTGATTTTGAGAAAGCCTACGATAATGTCAAATGGTCTTTCCTTCAGCAAGTTCTTAGAATGAAAGGCTTCTCCGCTGAATGGCGTGCTTTAATCAATAGCTTTGTAGTCGGAGGTAGTGTTGCCATCAAAGTCAATGACAATATTGGTACCTACTTCCAGACAAAAAAGGGGCTAAGACAAGGAGATCCATTATCGCCAATGCTATTCAATATAGTGGCTGATATGTTCTCCATCTTGATTGAACGCGCCAAATCAGAGAGCCATATTGAAGGTGTGATTCCTCATCTAGTGGATGGTGGTTTATCTATACTTCAATATGGGGATGATACAATTCTCTTTATGGAACATGACCTTGAGAAAGCAAAAAACCTGAAACTTATACTTTTAGCTTTTGAGCAACTATCGGGATTAAAGATTAATTTCCACAAGAGTGAATTGT
Organism: Avena sativa; assembly: GCA_916181665.1. Lineage (NCBI taxonomy): Eukaryota > Viridiplantae > Streptophyta > Magnoliopsida > Poales > Poaceae > Avena > Avena sativa. The sequence continues at coordinate 129,496,960 of OV702289.1, read as the reverse complement.
TTTGTTTTGGTGAGGCTCAAGAAGCGACTAGTCTTTATAATGAACTGCTCGGTTGTAGTCACGGTGTTTTTCTGATCAAATATTTGGGCATACCGGTACATTACCGTAGGCTTACAAATGCTAAATGGAAAATTGTCGAAGAAAGACTACAACTACGTTTGAGCAGTTGGAAAGGTAAATTATTATCCATAGGAGGAAGATTGATACTCATAAATTCAGTACTCAGTAACATGGTACTTTATATATTATCTTTCTTTCAACTACCGAAAGAAGTCTTGAAAAGATTAGATTACTTTAGATCAAGATTCTTTTGGCAAGGAGATAACGAGAAAAAGAAATATAGACTGGCTAAATGGAGTGTGCTGTGTCGTTCCAAAGAATAGGATGGGCTTGGTATTCATGATTTGGAAATCAAGAATATAGCCCTCCTTAGTAAATGGCTCTTCAAGTTATTAACTGAAGAAGGGATATGTCAAACTCTTATTAAGAGAAAATATGTTGGATCAAAAGCTTTGTCCCAAATGGTTTGGAAACCGGGAGACTCTCACTTTTGGGCTGGCCTGATGGCGACAAAGAAACATTTTCTTCATTATGGCACATTTTCTATTAATAATGGGTCTTAGATAAGGTTTTAGGAGGATAAATGGCTTGGTTATGCTACCCTCCAAGAACAATATCCAACGTTGTATTCCATTGTTCGTTATAAGGGGGAGACGATTGCGACTGTATTGGAATCTTTTCCACCCAATATAACGTTCAGAAGGGATTTAATTGGTGTCAGACTTGACTCTTGGATCATGCTGCTACATAGATTGGCGTAGGTCTAGTTGACAGATGAGCCGGATGAATTCCGATGGAACCTAACTGAGAATGGTTCTTTCTCGGTTAGTTCTTTATACAATGCTTTAACTCAGCCAGTAATACAAGTTTTAGATAATATGATGATATGGAAGATGAAGATACCTTTTAAAAACAAGATTTTTGCTTGGTATCTTCGTCGGGGAATTATCCTTACAAAAGATAACCTTATTAAGCGCAATTGGCATGGGAATCCGAACTGCGTGTTTTGTCTCCACAATGAGACAATCAAACACCTGTTTTTCTAATGCAATTTTGCACGGTCTATATGGTCAGTCACCCAAGCAGCTTCTGGCTTGTCTCCACCACGTAGTATTGCCAATATTTTTGGAAATTGGTTACATGGTATAGATAACAAGTTTAAGACACTTCTTCGGGTTGGAGCAATGGCATTAATTTGGTCGCTATGGCTATGTAAGAATGATAAGGTTTTTAATGATGTTAACTGTTCCCTTCTGCAGGTTATTTACAGGTTGACGCATACCCTTCGGGATTGGTCGGTGCTACATCATGTGGAGCTGCGAGACCTTTTTTTGGAGGTGTGTACGAGGCTAGAGGATACAATACGGGACCTATTTACTAGACATGGATGACAACATAATCTTCGGATCGGTCCGCCTCCAGCTCCTTTGGCGTAGTTGTATTTAAACATGGTTTTTTTAATGCGCTATCGAGTTTTATATTTTCGTTTGGACTCGTTTGGACACTTTATCGGCTGTGTACATCCTAGATATGCAGAGACCGGATATAATACTTAATTTGAGTAATAACGCGTCCCTTATCAAAAAATCACTGACTGCGATTACTTCTAAAGCAACTACGAACGGCCCTAGATAAGTGCCAGTTTCTGACCTGGACACTACTTCACGACCTCTCCAACTTCTCTATTCTCGGGTATGGTATATGGGCCGTGACAAAATCTTAGGGTGGGCGAGGACCCACAGTGTCCACCCTGTAGATCCGCCCTACGAGGCCGCATCTTCACAGTAAGCATTTGTTCCCTATACCTCTAATTCTTATTGGGAAGACTCTAAACATGAATTATTCTTCTCTATCTTGCTCATTCTCTTGTAGCCCTGCTAGCTAGATTTTCTATGAAAAGTGAGAGGAGAAAGCGAGGCCAGCACATCTTATATAATGAGCTTGTAAGTGTGAACAGACAAAAAATTACTATAGATGCTCCGTCTACCAACTATTTATTCTTTCCATGGATGTTAACTACTATTGGACATATATCAGAATTTCGTTTGTTGGAAGAACTAAGGACTTATGTACCGAAAACCTCAGCAGCACGGTGCTCCCATTTTTGAAAAAACAAATCGAAAAACATATTTCTAGAACTCTGGAAAAAAATCTGAAAAAAAAATACGTGCATACATATGCACATTCCAAAGGTACGTTAAGATTGCTGCGGATGAACTGCACGCAGAAGATAAATTTCTGACAAAAATCAGAGTTTTTGATTCCTATATAAGGCCATAATTTTTTTCTATAGCTCAAATACAACACAAATTCTACTAAAAATTCGCACGAATGTTCGTGGCATGTGTACGTATTCGCGGAATTAAATTTGTGATTTTTTGAAACTCCAAAATACAGTTTTATAATTTCTCAAATGATGTTCAGGTCCTGCGAATTCAGTTCCTTATGTAATGAAAACCCCTTGCAAGAATTTTATTATGCTATATAGGACACCGCTACCAAATTTTTAGATGGAACCTAATTTTTTTTATTAATTTAGGTATACTCTTTGCTCATATGGTAGATGACCTTATTCTATCAATAACATGCAGCCGTATACAAAAATTAATTATTGTGTACATAGATACAATAAAAGATATAATAACTAAATTAAATTATATACATACTCGATAATTATAAAAATGACGTAGCTGCGGTCTTATGTTTCCTCACAGCAAGGCAAAAAACTTCCCCATCACGAGGGCACACACACCACCCGGGCTACCAACGCAAGCGAAATCCACAACGGACGAGCTCTGACGAGGAAATATGCAATATCCGCGCCGATGAAAATCTTCATGATGGTACCGCTGCTCGGAGGTCATCATCACCACTCAACACCCGATGCATCATCTCCAACTTCAAGCTACAAACAAACCACAGCGACCCAGCGGACACGCTGTTGAAGAACGACTATCGCAACTCATTCCTTGTGCATCCTCATAGCCGCAGCACAGCTACACAAGCCGTCACCAACTAACACCATGAACCACGAGACCCGCTGGCCGAGCCCTACCTCAAACGAAGCTCTCAAGAGGGAACAACATCGCGAAGCCGACATTGTCAGATCTGGAGATACCGGGTCTATGGTTTCTCATGAAGAGTTTGGAGATGGAGACGGAGACGAGATTGCAACCACGATGCCTCCAACAGGGTCAAGGTGCTTGTTAGGGTAATAGATCTTGTATTACCAGAGGGCCAAAGGCCAGAATATATAGTACATGTACAGGTGCAAATATACAGGAAGCCCCCTAACATATGGGGAAACTATAATATACAAATATACTCTAACACCCCCCTCAAACTCATGGTGGATCCACAACACTGAGTTTGGAGAGTAAGAAATCATGCTGAGCGCGAGTTTGTGTCTTTGTAAAGAAATCTGCCAATTGCAAGTCTGAAGGCACATAATAGAGCGCAACAACCTGATCCTGCACCTGAGCACGTGTATAAAAGACATCAACACTAATATGCTTGGTCAGCTCATGCTTGACCGGATCACGTGCAATACTGATAGCACCTGTATTGTCTGACAAAAGTGGAGTGGGTGTCATAACAGAGACCCCAAAATCTGCAAGCAACCACCGTAACCAGGTCACCTCAGTAGTCACCGAAACCATAGCTCGCAACTCAGCCTCAACACTCGAACGGGAAACCGCTACCTGTTTCTTCGTCTTCCAAGCAACAAGCGAACCACCAAGAAACACACAGTAAGCAGAAAGTGAACGACGATCCGAAGGATCATTCGCCCACGTAGCATCCGAGTAGCACTGGAGCTGGAGAGAGCTAGAACGAGGGAAGAAAAGGCGACGAGTAATCGTACCACGAAGATAACGAAGGACACGGAGGAGATGACCATAGTGAACAGTGGTAGGAGCTGAGACAAACTGACTCAGAATATGAACAGGATAAGAGATATCTGGACGAGTGACAACAAGATAAACAAGACTCCCAACAAAATGGCGATAACGAGTGGGATCGGGAAGAGGATCACCATCCGTAGGACGAAGCTTAACATAAAGCTCCATAGGAATCTCAACGGTGCGCTCATCCGCAAGAGCAGCCCGAGCAAGAAGATCCTGAATATACTTTTCCTGAGAGATAGAAAACCCATTAGAAGTGGAGGAAACCTCAATCCCAAGAAAGTAGCGAAGAGGACCAAGATCAGTCATAAGAAACTGATCACGAAGACGAGCCTTGACAAAGGCAATATACTCAGGATCATCACCAGTAATGATCATATCATCAACATAGAGAAGGAGAAGAGTGCGTCCACGAGGAGAAGTGTGAACAAAAAGCGCTGGATCATGAGAACTAGGAGAGAAACCAGCAGCAGTCACCACAGAGGCAGAGCGCTCAAACCAGGCACGAGGGGCCTGTTTCAGGCCATAAAAGGAACGTCGAAGACGACAAACCATCCCATTGGGAATAGAATACCCAGGAGGAGGCTGCATATAAACCTCCTCACTCAACTCGCCATTAAGAAAAACATTCTGAACATCAAGCTGGGACACAGACCAGCGTTGGACAGAAGCAACAGCAAGAAGAGTACGCACAGTGGTCATATGGGCCACAAGAGCAAAGGTCTCATCATAGTCACGACCATGTTCCTGCTGAAAACCACGAGCCACAAGACGCGCTTTATAGCGCTCAAGAGATCCATCAGAGCGGGTCTTAATTTTATAGACCCACTTACACGTGATAGGACGAACACCAGAAGGGGGAGAGACAAGATCCCAGGTGCCAGTGCGCTCAAGCGCAGCGATCTCCTCAGCCATGGCAAGCTGCCATTCAGGATGACACGCGACATCCCGATAAGAAGTCGGCTCGGAGACTACAAAGAGACCATACTGACTAGGGGAGTAACGGTCTGGAGCACGACGCTGACGAACGGGTCGTGAGGAAGGAAGCTCATCCGCGGAAGATGACTCATCAGAAGAGGAGGAAGAAGGAGGCGCGGAGGAAGGATCTGAAGCTGGAGACCGAGGAGAACTAGGAGAACTAGACGGAGGAGAGGATGGCGCAGCAGAAGAAGGTGGTGGAGGAGAGGAGACAGCGGAAGGTGTATCAGGAAAAAGAAGAAAAGAGAGATCATCCGTTGGGTAAGTACCAGAGGTGGGGCGAGGATAGAAAGGACGCGTCTCATCGAACGTGACATCACGAGAGATGCGCATACGACGACCAACGGGGTCCCAACAACGATAGCCCTTATGCTCATCACTATAGCCGAGAAAAACACACTCAACAGACTAAGCGGTTAGTTTGGTGCATTCACGAGGAGGGAGAAGGACATAGCAAACACAACCAAATAAACGAAGAGTCGAGTAGTCTGGACAGGAGCCAGAGAGACGCTCGAGAGGAATGCCACCCTGAAGAGCATCTTAAGGCTGGATATTAATGAGGTAAGTCGACGTAGCGATAGCCTCAGCCTAGAAATGCGGCGGAAGAGAGGAAGCAATCATCATAGCGCGGGTAGTCTCAAGAATATGACGATGCTTACGCTCGGCGACAGCATTTTGAGCATGGGCGCCGGGACACGAGAACTGAGCAAGAGTGCCCTGCTCAGCAAGGATGCCACGCAGGTGCTGGAAGATATACTCTCTTGCAGAATCAGCATGAAACACACGAATAGGCGTGGAATACTGAGTACGAACCATGGCCACAAAGCGCTGATAAATAGCAAGCACCTCGCTGCGAGAGCGCATAAAAAATAACCAGGTGTACCGTGAAAAATCATCAATAAACAAAATATAGTATCGGTGGCCCCCTTTTGAAGCAAAGGGAGCAAGACCCCACACATCAGAATGAACTAAATCAAAAGGTCGCTGAGATACAAACACACTAGTAGGATAGGGAAGCTGAATCTGTTTACCTAACCTACAACCCTGACACGAACGTAACGACGACACATCTCCTGAGACAAGCCCCAGAAGATCACGACGAACTAAGGATGATAAACGGGAGACACAAAGATGACCCAGCCGATGATGCCACTGCTGAAACGAGCCAGTGACAGAAGCAGCAACCGCAGGAGAAGTGGCAGAGAAGTGTCAGCGGAAGGAACGCGAAGCCAGTCTAACTCCCATAGCCCCGGAGACTCAATGCTGCGAGGGCCAGCTCCAACCAGAGCCTGTGTACGACGGTCCTGAACAGCACAAGAATCAACATCAAGAATGACACGACAACCAGAATCAGTAAGCTGACTAGCAGAGAAAAGGTTCATCTTAAGGCTGGGAACATGAGAAACATCAGGAACAGAGAAGGAGGAAGTAGAGAGGGTGCCTCGACTGGAAACAGGAAGAGAGGTACCATCAGCCGTAATAACACAGACAGGAGAAATAAGAGAGCGAAGAGCAGAAAGAATAGAAGACGCAGAAGTCATATGAAAAGAAGCTCCAGAATCCAGATACCACGGGGATGACGTACCTGACTGTGTAGAAGGTGATGGTCGCGCGGTGCCAGAAGAACTAGGCACAGAACCAGCAGTACCCGACGAGGAGGAGCCTGTAGCAGCGAGCAGACTACGAAGACCACGAATAATATCCTGATCAGACAGAGCACCAGCAGGGGTCCAGAAGCACCAGCAGGAGGTCCAGAAGCAACAACAGAAGATCCTGAAGAACCATACTGGCGACGAGCAAGATACTGCTAACGTAAGCGTGGATCCCTCATCCAGCAACCAGAGATATCGTGGCCAGGCTTGCCACAGTGAGCACAGGGAGGACGAGAACCACGGGGCTGCTGAGACTGACTCGGACCCTGGGCCGGTGGAGCAGAAAGTAGCGGCGGCGCGAGAGACCGCGATGAAGCCGGCGGCACGGGGGGACCACGAGCAGCAAGAACAGAAGGAACCTCAAGAAGACCAGCACCACGAAGACGAGTCTCCTCAGCACGAAGCTCAGCCAGTACCTCAGAGAGCGGAACACGACCACGGGCAAGCAGCTGGGCACGGCGCGGCTCAAACTCCTTGCGGAGCCGCGACAAGAACTCAAAGACGCGCTGAAACTGCAGATCCGCACGCACAATCAGACAGCAGGGACAGGTGTTACACACCGCTGTACGAAGAGAGTCAAGTTGACGCCAAATAGCAGCACTCTGAGTATAGAAATTATCAATAGTAGAATCACCCTGCTTAAGATCATGCTCCTGACGAACCACAAACAGATAAAGCGCATCTCCAGACGACTGATAACGCTGACGAAGAAAAGCCCACTGAGTAGCAACAGTGGGAAGACCCATGAACTCAGCAGCATACTGAGGCAGAACACTGGAAGTGAGAACAGCAGCAGCACGAACATCTTCATCTATCCACTGAGTGTAGTCAGCCAGATCCAGCCGGTAGATCGTAGTAGCAGTAGAATGCTCCTGGACCTGGCGCTCATAATCAGCCCGAGCAGAAGCATCAGCACTCTGGGCTGCATCCTTGACCGCCTGAGTAGCATCGGGGGCAAGGGCAACGGGCGTCGGGGCACAAGGCACTGGAGGCACAACGGGACGCGGTGGACAGGAGACCTCACCGGAAAGCACACCCCAAAGGCGAAGACCGCGCATATGGACGCGCATGAAGGCAGCGAAATCAGGATAATTCGCGCCATAAAAAATCATCGGACAACGAGGAATCGCAACATAGCCCGACGAGGAAGACATTTTTTTTTCAAGCCGAACGAGAGCAGATCAGATCGGATCTGGAGGGCGGCGACTGGGGGCGGATTCGGGCGGCGGCGAGGGAGAGGACGGGGCGGCGGCCGGCGGCGGGGGGGGAGGGGCGACGGGGGCGGGCGGCGGCGTCGGTGGCGACCAGGCGGCGGCGGCGGGGTCGGGCGGCGACCGGGGGTCCGGGGCGGGCGGCCGGCGGCGGTGTCGGCGAGGGGCCGGGGCGAGAGAAGAGATAAAAAGGCCTTACGGCTCTGATACCATGTTAGGGTAATAGATCTTGTATTACCAGAGGGCCAAATGCCAGAATATATAGTACATGTACAGATGCAAATATACAGGAAGCCCCCTAACATATGGGGAAACTACAATATACAAATATACTCTAACAGTGCTCACATGCCCTGCCACCATCGTTCGGACGAATCCGGGCCAGGCTATCGCCGGCTACCTTGCTCCCAAGTCCAGGGCCAACCAATCCACCCACCCACCACCGTCATCGACACCCTATCATGAGGATCCCGACCCAGGCCAGATCTGGAGCCCTATACCATCTAGTGAGGACATCCGAGGTTTGTCATCAGAGAGTAGGAGTGGCATCAACAATGTTGCCATGCCGTGCGCGCCGCCAAGCTGCCATAGGAGAGGAAGTTGACACCGGTGAAGACGCTAACACTGCCACCATGAATCTTTGTAGCAACCGCTGCATCTACCGAGGGCTTGTCTCACTGCTACTTTTGTCCGTGGTGCGGGATTAGCCCGGTCACATCCTTTGGAGGCGGATGGGTAGGTGGTGGAGGAGGGAGGGGCTCCCGATTTGCCCCCAAGCCACCCCTGAGACAGAAGCATGAGAGTCAGGTGTTGTTTTTGTCTTACCATATGTTTTCATGGCACCCAGGAACTAGTAGCATTTCTTAGTCATAGTCATAGCAGCCGTGCGATGAGAACGACGCCCCTTCCTTTACATGGTAGTTAGAGAAAATGAAACATCAGTTACCATCTAAGTACGTGACTCATTTGATTCACTAAATAACACTACAGAAGATATGATTCTTGCTTAATCCTTGTACGACACTACAAGCGACAAACTCTTTGCGGTTGCACTACTTGCATATACTTGGTTGGAGATATATGGAATGTGCATCCGTGTGCATACCATGGTTACCGCTAAGGATGGCAAGTGGGCGGGTAGACAAAAATCAGATATGAGTAGCACAATGTTTTAGCATACCCGGGTATATATCCATGGATATTCATGATTTTACGCACAATGTGTATCAGTAGCACAACGTTTTAGCATAACACCAACATCTTAGTAGCATTTCAGCACTACAACAACACTTTAGCATCAATATCATCACTATATAGCAGAGCTATTCTGCACCCGGTTGCAGAATATTATTCTGCGTACTAGACTGCACTTCCCGTTGTTCATGGTTGTACTTCCCAGAGGGCAGTATTGAGCTTCTCATTTGAATTCTGTGAACTGCCCATTTGTTCCAACATACAAATTTTACTTCTAGTTTTTCAACTGTTAATCATAATTATACAAATATATGTCGTTGGAAAGACCTTGGAAAACCACAACTTTTTTGTTTACAAAGTTTTCGAAGATTCTACACGGTTTGAATTTAATTTGGAAAATACGTAATCCATCTATATGGAAAGATAACGAACTTTTACTCCGGTTTTTGAACCTCTTTTCCAAATGATACAAATGATATATCATTGAAAATATATTGAAATTGCACAACTTTTTCGTTTTTCAAGTTTTTTAAAATTCTGTACGGTTTTAGAATAATTTTGAAAATACTAAAATTCGGATCTATTTAGAACGAGGGGACGGTATTTGTACGATTATTTCTAAACCGTTTGTCAGAATGATACAAATGATATGGCGTTGGAAAGCTATGAAGTAGGAGCAAATTTTTTGTTCAGAATGTTTTCCGAAATATCTCATGGTTTAGGAGCAGATTTTAAATTACTGTCTGCTCGTTTTTAAATTCCTTATGGTTTAGAAGCAGCTGTCTGAACTTTCCTCGACTAGTATCTGTACTTCTTGGGCTATACATTCGTACTTCCTAAAGTTAAAATGTGCACATCCTTCATTTTGCAGACTTATTTATTATTTTTCAAATATTTCATCTTTATATAGCAATCCGTATTAGCGTCGACGTTGTATGGTAGATCATTTGTATTCACCCTCCAATATCTAGTTTCATATGTAAATTTCTCTCTATGGGATATGGTACTACACGTTAACTTCCTATGTGCTCCCCTATTATAGTATGTACTTCCTCTGTGTTAAATTTAAACTTTCCTATGTGAGACATTTGTACTGCTTGTTAACTTTTTCTGTGCTTCTCCCCTGTTGTAGTCTATACTTTCTCTTTTTAAGGACTTAGTGGTCTTGGTTTACGTAAACGCGGTATCCTTAGGTGTTAGGATATCGAGGATGCGTCTCCGTCGACGTGGTAGCGTCGACGAGCGACGTAAGCTCGGTACCCTAACACCCAGTCGAGGCTTCGTCACCCGTACTCCGCATCAGCGGCGACGGGCGACGAAACCGAGCCGTTGGTCCATAAGGTTGTGTTGAGCTACCGCGTCGACGAGCGATGTAACCTCGGTACCCTAACACCCAGTCGAGACTTCGTCACCCGTATGCCCGTCAGTAGCGACGTGCGACGAAGCCGAGTCATTGGTCCATAAGGTTATATTGAGCACGCGCACGACGACTTAGGGTTGGGGTGGATGGTGTTAAAACCCCAACTAATATATCGTTATGCAAACAAGACTTAGATTTAATTTCTCACTTGGTACTTGTCGATGTATTAGTGTCGATGCTTCATGGTAGACCATCTGTATCCCCCAATATCTAGTTCCATATGTGAATTTCTCTCGGTGGGGCATGTGTACTTCCTGTTAACTTTCTCTATACTCCCCCTATTGTAGTCTGTACTTTCTCTAATTTAAATTTGAACTTCCCTCTGTGGGGCATGTGTACTGCATGTTAACTTTCTATGTGTTTCCTCCTATTATAGTGCACTTCCTATTTTTTAAAGACTCGGTGGTCTTTGTTTAGGTAGACGTGGTAGCCTTAGATGTTAGGGTACCGAGGATGCGTCTCCGTCGATGCGGTAGCGTCAACGAGCGACGTAAGCTCGGTACCCTAACACCCAGTCGAGGCTTCGTCACCCGTACTCCGCGTCAGCAGCGACGGGCGACGAAACCGACCGTTGGTCCATAAGGTTGTGTTGAGCTACCGCGTCGACGAGCGACGTAACCTCGGTACCCTAACACCCAGTCGAGGCTTCGTCACCCGTATGCCGCGTCAGCAACGACGGGCGACGAAGCCGAGTCGTTGGTCCATAAGGTTATGTTGAGCACGCGCACGACGACTTAGGGTTGGGGTGGATGGTGTTAAAAACCCCAACTAATATATGGTTATGCAAACAAGACTTAGATTTAATTTCTCACTTGGTACCTATCGATGCATTAGTGTCGATGCTTCATGGTAGACCATCTGTATCCCCCAATATCTAGTTCCATATGTGAATTTCCCTCGGTGGGGCATGTGTACTTCCTGTTAACTTTCTCTATACTTCCCCCTATTGTAGTCTGTACTTTCTCTAATTTAAATTTGAACTTCCCTCTGTGGGGCATGTGTACTGCACGTTAACTTTCTATGTGCTTCCTCCTGTTATAGTGCACTTTCTATTTTTTAAAGACTCGGTGGTCTTTGTTTAGGTAGACGTGGTAGCCTTAGGTGTTAGGGTACCGAGGATGCGTCTCCGTCGATGCGGTAGCGTCAACGAGCGACGTAACCTCGGTAGCCTAACACCCAGTCGAGGCTTACTCACCCGCACGCCGCGTCAGTGGCGACATGCGACGAAGCCGAGCCGTTGGTCCATAAGGTTGTGTTGAGCACGCGCTCGACGACTTAGGATTGGGGGTGGGTGGTGTTAAACCCCCGACTAATATATCGTTATGCAAACAAGATTTATATTTAATTTCTCACTTGGTACCTGTCGACATGTTACGCTTCATGGTAGACCATTTGTATCCCTCAGTATCTAGTTTCATATGTGAACTTTCTCTGTGGGACACGTGTACTTCCTGTTAACTTTCTCTGTGCTTCTCCCTATTATAGTCTGCACTTCCTCTATTTTAAATTTGAACTTCCCTCTATCGGGGATATGTACTGCATGTTAACTTTCTCTGTGCTTCCCCATATTATAGTCTGCACTTTCTCTGTTTTAAATTTGAACTTCCCTCTGTGGGGTATTTGTACTGTTTGTTAACTTCCTCTGTGCTTCTTCTCTATTGTAGTCTACATACTTTGTTTTAAGGATTTAGTAGTCTTAGTTTACGTAGACCCGGGTAGCCTTAGGTGTTAGGGTACCGACAATGCGTCGCTATCGACGCGGCAGCGTCGACGAGCGACGTAGTCTCGGTACCCTAACACCCATTCGAGGCTTTGTCACCCGTACGCCGCATCAGTAGCGATGGGCGACGAAGCCGAGACACTGGTCAATAATGTTGCGTTGAGCACGAGCACGATGACTTAAGGTTGGGGATGTGTGGTGTTAAGACCCCTAACTTATATATCGTTATGCAAATAAGACTTAGATTATTCTCAACCCTTGAGAATTAAATAAAAGTGGTTTGAACAAAAAAGTTACGTCTAGTTGGCATCTTTTCAACGATATATTACTTGTATCATTTGGATATACCATTTGGCAATAAATGTAAAAATGGTTCGGTGCCAATATCTAAGAACTACGGAGGGTAATTCGAAAAATACTCTTAAAGTGTAAGAATTTTGCGAACACATTCTGCACAAAAAAAGTTACGCCTAGTTCACAGCTTTCCAACGCCATATTATTTGCGTTATTCGGATAAACGGTTGAAAAATAATCGTAAAAATACTGTCTGCCTGTTTTTGACTAGATCCGAATTTCTATATTTTCAAATCTATTCAAAAACTGTGAGGAATTGGGAAAAACTTTGACCACGAAAAAGTTGCGAAATTTTATTGTGTTTCCAATGGTATATCATTTGCACCATTTGGATAAACGGTTCGCAAACTGGAGTGAAAATGCGGTCCGCTCGTTTTTAGACAGATTTCCGATTTTTGAAATTACGTTTAAAACATGTAAAATTTGTGAAAATATGAAGAGATAGAAAAGTTGCGGAATTCCATTAGCTTTCTTACGATATATTATTTATGCAATTCCGATAAACGGTTGAGAAATACGATTCAAAATACATATCTCATCAAAAAATACAATAACTTATTTTTTAGCCGTTTGTGAGAAGTACAATTACTCATCAAAGGAAGTTCAACGTGGTGTTCTGCACACCGGATTCAGAATAGTTCGATCCTATATATATAATATAATAGAAATTTGACTTTATTTGAAGATGTGATAATTAACATCCTGACCCATATTCATATCGTATGTACGCATCCCTCTAGAACAAGGTTCTATCCCTTCTCGGTTCCTCACATTCCCATTAGCAAGATTTTACAATTTTTATAGTTTGACATTGCTCTTTCTCACCGATTTCTCCTTTCGAAGCGCGTGGAAAGTGACAAGCAAAATCAAGAGACGGCTGATATATATTATAGTATTGTACATCTTCTGATTCCGAGTAGGTGTTATTCGACTATCGGTGCACATGTTAATAAATTTGGCAGGACGGCCTATATGTATCGTCTTGTATAGTTTGTTTGATTCCGGGTAGGTGTTATTTGGTTGTAGTTATACATGTTATTAATTGAATGCAATATTATTTTGGGATACCAGGTACATCTCTCTCTGATTTTGACTGGGTGTTATTATACTTGTTAATTAGTTTAATGCAGGACTTCTGTGTGTGTTATGCACTTCCAATACTCTTCCATATCAATATACTCTGTGAGACGGTACATGTATAAAAAAATACTGTAAAACTTTCAAACTTAAAATACATGCATATGGTTCTACAACTTCTTTTCACAAGTTGCCAATTGGGATCGATAGATGCACATATCTACTTTTTTTCTGATTGACAAAAGCAGCAAGACCTCAATGGTATCAGCCACTTAGGGCAATGCCCCGCAAATGGACTAAGCCCATCCGATTTTGTCCGACCGGACAGGGGCAATGCACAACGGGCACCGCAGACAGACAGATGCCTCAAGATAGAAAACATGCGGACAGTGGTAGAAGATTAATTATTTGGTTGTGGAGATACTAAATGAACCCATGAGAACTGACTCGTGCTAATTCTTTTCTTATTTTTTGTGCATGTGGTGGTGAATAGGCTTATATGAGCAAACAATATGGTGAGTAAACGATGATGTTTGGTGCTGATTGGGATTCAGAGCAACCTGAATATTCAATATTTGAAATGATGAAGATTGCCAATAAAGATCACAAATTGTTCGAGCACCAGGCTATCTATACACCCATGGTGTTTGATATCCCTCGCGGGAACTACAAGGCAACGACGCATAGGGTCATAGGGAGATGACCGGCGCAGGAACACACCGAGGACTGGTCGGCCAATCCAAAAACGTTGAGCGCATTCGCGAGAACCATGCTTGGACACCTTAGCTGCATCGACCTATCTCCCCGGTAGGACAGGAGACATTAATTAGGAGCAGCTAGTGTTCCTAAACGTGTGCATATCAGGAATAGCCTAGTGGTTCGGTCGCAGTTGTCGCATCCTAACGATCGGAGTTTGATCCCTGTTAGGGATGAATTTCTGGAATTTTCATGCTGATCTGCTTCCACTATATTAAAAAAGTGTCTAGTTCCTCCTAGCTAGGAATGAAAGTGGAGCGGAAAGTTCCCAATTTTTCCGCAGAAAAACGGAAATGGAAAAGGAAACGGAACTTTTTTGATGGAAAACGAAATGAAAATGGAATAGTGTTTTCCGACGGAATAGACGCGGAAATAGAATTTCTGTTTCCGTCTAATATGGAATTTCCGTTTTAGGGTTGATGTGCATGGCCAAATCCAACCGACACAAAACATGACCTTGTCAAGCCAAACTTACAAAGCTCCTCATCTCAGTACTGGAGACTATGTAATCCCTTGATGCATTCGAGGAGGTGATGACCCACAAGTATAGGGGGTGTATCACAGTATTTTCGAGGGAAGTGAAATCCAATTTATTGATTCGACACAAGGGGAGTCAAAGAATATTTATAAGCCTTAATAACTAAGTTGTCAATTCAGCTGCACCTGAAAATAATTTTGCTCACAGCAGTTTATCAGTAGCAACAGTTTTGTAGTAGCAATAGTAAAGTAATAGTAGTAGTAAAAGTAAAGACAGTAGTAACAATTGCAGTAAACAGTAGGATTAAAGCACGGTAGACATAGGGATGGATGGACGGGCGTTGCATGGACAAGACAATTCATATGACAATCAAGACATAGGGCATTTACAGATAAATAAGATAAAGCATCCGAGTACTAAATAATCATAGGCATGTGTTCCATATATAGTCATACGTGCTCACAATGAGAACTTGCACAACATCTTTTGTCCTGCCAGCCCGTTTGCAGCGGGGCCTCAAGGGAACTAATGGCAATTAAGGTGCTTCTTTTAATAGAGCACCGGAGAAAAGAATTAATACTCCGTGAACATATGTGATCCTCACATCAAAATCATTCCCTTCGGTTGTCCTAATTATTGTCACTTCGGGGCCTTTGGTTCCGGACAACAATATGTGTATACAACTTGCAGGTAAGATCACAAATAATACTATCATCATGAATCAATAACATGTCCAGATCTGAAATCATGGCACTCGGGCCCTAGTGACAAGCATTAAGCATAACAAGTTGCAACAAAGTCAAAAATCAATAATAATAGATACTAGGCATCATGCCCTAACAATCTGATGCCATTACATGAACGATCTCATCCAATCCCTACCATCCCCATAGCCTACAGCGGGGGATTACTCACTCATAGATGGGGGAATCATGGATGGTTGATGGAGAAGCGATGGTGATGATGATGGCTATGATCTCCTCCAATTACCCGTCCCAGCAGGGTGCCAGAATGGAGTTTCTGATTTTGAATCACGGAATCTGGTGGTGGCGTGATGTCTACGCACTTTTATTCTTGTAGACAGTTGTTGGGCCTCCAAGTGCAGAGGTTTGTAGAACAGCAGCAAGTTTTTCCTTAAGTGGATCACCCAAGGTTTATCGAACTCAAGGAGGAAGTGGTCAAAGGTATCCCCTCTCAAGCAACCCTGCAATCAAGATACAAGAAGTCTCTTGTGTCCCCAACACACCCAATACACTTGTCAGGTGTATATGTGCACTAGTTCGGCGAAGAGATAGTGAAATACAAGTGGTATGGATAATTATAACTGGTAATGGTGATAGAAAATAACTTGATGGCGTGGAAAAGACTAAAGGCCAACTGAAATAAAGATGGAAGCAAGCAAACATGTAACAAATCTAGTAGCAAACGGTGTTTCAGTGCTTAGAAACAAGGCCTAGGGATCATACTTTCACTAGTGAACACTCTCATATAAATATATTCTCTTCATGATAATACGCTGAACTACTCTCCGGTTGGACACTCTAATCCATGGTAGGGCTATAACAACACACCTCAAAGTAAGCCTTTCCCATCTAGAAAACCCCACATTGTCACCTTGAGCACTAGATAGGTCCAACAAACACCACAATTTCATAAAGACATCCAACTTCAAATATAACTCATAACAAGTATTTGTAATCTCTAGCCTAAGTGCCACCATGGTGTGCACGCTGTCACTTTCACACACATGGGGGAGAGCAGAGATCTATTAAAGCACTTGAGTAGCAAGGTAGATCTATTGATTACAAGCTCATGATCACAATATGATCATGCATAGAGAGAGAGATGAACACATAGCTACCGGTAGAACCCTTAGCCTCGAGAGACAACTACTCCCTCCTCATCATGGGAATCAGCAATGGTGATGGAGATGGTGGTGGAGATCGATGGAGACGGCTCCGGGGGCACTTCCCCGTCCCGGCAGGGTGCCGGAACAGAGACTTTCTGTCCCCCGAATCTCCCCTTCGGTGGCGGCGGCGCTGCGGAACTTTTCGTGGCTAGAGGCTTGATGATCTAGGGTTTTGGTATCGGGAGGCTCTTATAGGCGAAGGGGCAAGGTCGGTGGAGGCCAGAGGGGCCCACACCACCTGGTGGCGCGGCCAGGGCTAGCCCGCGCCACCACATGGTGTGTCCAGGCCCTGGCCCTCCTCCGTCTCGTATTCTGGCTCCGTGAGTCTTCCGGTAAAATATGAACTTTGGCTTTTGTCCCGTCCAATTCCGAGAATATTCATTTTCTGACTTTCTGGAACCAAAAACAGCAGAAAACAGGCAACTGGCACTGTGGCTCTTGTTAATAGGTTAGTCCAAGAAATCATATGAAAAGTACTCCAAAGTGTGGACAAAACATAAGAAAGTAGATAAAACCAAGCATGGAACATCAAAAATTATAGATACATTTGCAATGTATCATGGCGACGCAGCGGAACTCTTTCTGGACAAACGTCGAACCCCCCTAGGTTTTTAGGTTAGGAGGCATCATATAGGTGAAGAGGGAGGCCGAGGGGGTGACCGAGGCGGCCACACCACCCCCAGGCGCGGCCTAGCCTGACCCGCGCGGCCAGGTGGTGTGGGCCCCTCGTGGCCTTCCTCCGTCTCGTCTTCTGGCTCCGTGAGTCTTCTGGTGAAATAGGATTTTTGGCATATTTTCCGAGATTTTTCCTGATAGTTGATTTTCTGCACAAAAACTAGACACTAAGGTAATTCTGCTGAAAATAGCGTCAGTCCGTGTTAGTTGTATCGAAATCACACAAGTTCAGAGGAAAAACAATAGCAAAAGTGTTTGGGAAAGTAGATACGTTTTGGACGTATCAACTCCCCCCTAAGCTTAGCTTATTTCTTGTCCTCAAGTAATTCAGTTGAAAACTGAGTGCGATAAAAGAAACTTTCATGAACACATTTGCTTCATAAGATGTACATATTCTCAGCATATGATCAACTACTTAGGCAATTCATAATAAAGAGTATGCAAATAAGTTTACTTAATAGTCACTGCAAACTATGAAGAGATTCCAACTCAAAAATAATAAATAGCATGAAGCATAAATATAAGCAACATTGCAATGCTCATAAAAAGGTATGATAGTGTGGTAGCCCACTTGCCTTTGATTGTAGAGCAAACATAAATGCCAAGGCACCCCTGAAGTTCAAGTGAAGACTAGAAGTAAAGATATCAAAGATACAAGCATCAAAGTCGTGACACAATTAATCAAGTTTTGAGACAAACATATTACACTAAGAATGACAACTATGCTCTCAAGAAAGTGCTCATAGAATAGGTGGTGACTCAACTAGGAAATCAAAAGGTTTTGAAAAGTTTGAAAACCTTCCAAATGCTGAAAGTATGGTACTCGTTAACTTTTAGCTCTCATTGCTCCTATCATAAGCATCTTTAAATGGTTAAAGTGAAAGTGAGGTCCAATACGAGTTATATGCTTGACAGACCATAAATTGGAAATCTCATGTCCCTTGAGTACGAGGGCCGCTCCTCATGCTACTCAACTTTAGTTACCGGTAAGTTCTTGTCATAGTAAATACATGCGTATCATAGAGAACCGCCAACGGGGTACCCCTTGCCCGATGATACGGAAGAATCCCCATATCAAAATGACAAGGAAAGCAGACAATAAGCATCTCAGCATCTTCTTATTTACCATGGGAAAATGGTGCTTTTTTCTCTGTTTTCTCTTTTCTCATTATCTTTTTTCTTTTTCTCAATAACTATCTCTCTCTCCTTTTTTTATAAGAAGAATGCTTCATAGATTGCTCATTATGGTTACGCTGCAGGTTTCCACCATGATTAGGCATGGATTAGACCAGCCGCCCAGGCGTTTCTCTAACACACATAATAACTCCATGGACTTACAAGCTCCCCTTTTATTTCACACCGACGATATCCGTAAACAAAATAGCATGATATCAAATGGGTATATATTTACATGTGTTGAAAGCGTTCCCCGTGAAAACACGGTTCTGCTAATCCCCAGCCTATAATTTGCAAGCATATAACTTTTCATGGACATTCACAATGGTTCAGGTTTATTAAGTGCAAGAAATAAAGTGTGCCATCAAGTTCGTGAGAGCTTTACTAACTAACTTTCTCATAACAAGCAAACATTTTATTCGGAAGAAAACAAGGCATACTAATATGCACGAAAAAGCAAATGATGCTAATAGGTAGGTATGGTGGACGCTTTTGGCAATATTGGTTTCGGGGAGTTGGAAACACGAGTAGAGCTCATACTTAGTGCAAGTGAAGGCTAGCAATAGTAAGGGAGAGACAAACGAGAGAGAAATAACTGTCATAATCATGCTTGCAACAAAACATGACTAATCATGGCATGAAAGTGATTCAAGACCCCTGAGGCAAAATAATTCATCGAGGCTTAACTGATTATTGTTTCAGTCATATGCATGCGTGAGCATGTGCTAAGTCAATTCAAGTGAAACATTCAGAGGAAGATACCACAATGTCATACCAAGTTGTGAATAGAGCAATGCCAGCAAACATTTATATGACATGCTACAAACCATTAGCAAGCTAGAGCTAATCATAAGAAAGTAAGAACTACTAAGCATCCATAAATACAATAATGAGTATATGTACAAAAAGGAAAACAAATAGAGTTCGTTACCAGCCTCTTACCACACCTCAAGTTGTCATTAATCTTCATTATTGCCCTTCACTTGTGTGGCTTGAATAATGACATGAAACCAAACTCCACTGAGGACTGCTGAACCCTGCAACGAACTTCACAAAGCCAAAGAAGAACAAAAAAATATTTTTGGGTTTTTGATTTTTAAAGGCAAGAACCAAAAGGAAGAACAAGCAACGCGAAATCTTTTTGGGTTTTTCGAATAATCAAAACAAAGCTAAAAGGAAAAAAGCAAACCAAGGCTAAAAAGACAAAGAAGCAAACAAAGAGAAACAACAAAAATATTTTTGGTCTTTTTGTGTTTTGGAAAGAAAAAGTAAATAAAGAACGAAAAACTAAAAAGAGAACGAAACATGGATATACAAAGTACCGACTAAACATGGTATGGAGATGAGTGTGGTGTCGGTGTACCTCCCCCAAGCTTAGGCTTTTGGCCTAAGTGGGTATCAATCCCAAGCTGGCCAAGATGGAGCGCCTCCGTAGTATGGCGAGGAGGTTCCCTCGTGCTGATACAAGCTCGAGGACACCCCAGCATAGTGCACAGAATAGTCGTAAGAGGGCACACCCCTCTGGTGCTGCCCGTGGAAACCAAGCAAGCGGAGCTGCTCGTTCACCTCCTCCTTGGAACGCGACCATGGAATCGTGTAAATACTGAACAAAGTAGATTGTGGCAAAAGAATTTCCCTCTCATCTCCGTTAGTAAACAACATCCTGTATACTAAACTCTCCGTACTAGAGTCAGTAGTGACAAAGTGATGCGTTTTCATAGCATCAAGATCAAGCCTTTGTGGTGTCAACACAGTATCATTAGGATCAACAGAAAGTTCCAAAGCAGCAACTATGCGTGAGGCAATAATGCCCCCATAAATAGGTCCTCTAGCGGCTAGGCGACGAGCAATGCGAGAACAAAGATTATACTTGGTATCATTATTAAGTGCAGCAGCGAGGAAGGCCAAATGATAATTAGAATTATTACTAGTGTTCTCCCTACCAAGAATGCTAGTGGCAAGATAATAAGCAAAATATCTAAGAGTTGGGAGTTGAATGTTCCTTATCTTCCTGCGCTGAGCTACGTGGTCATCATCATTTGTCACACTTCAGTAGAGCTCCAACAAATCAGCGGGTCGACCTTGGATCTTCTTCACTGTCCTAGTCATGCCTATGCCTATAATACTGCAAAATCTTTCCAATGACATGGTAATAGGCAGATTATAGATTCTAAACGACACAGTTGACTGATAAGGGGTGTTAGTGAAAATGAAACTCTCAACGAAAGTTTTGGTGAGCACGGCATATTGCTCACTCTCATCTTCCATGTAAGTGGTTAGACCAACCCTTTGAACCAGTAGTAAGAAATCATTAAGGATCCCTGCAGCTTGCAAAAAGGTAAAACAAGGGAAAGTAGATGGGTGAGCATCTCCCTCATCTCCTTCATTGCCAAATCATGGTGCAATAAGATCTTCATTATATGATGGCCTAAACTGAGAGGCTGATCTTGAAGGGCTTGCCCTCCTGGGTGTGTCCCTCTCAAATATTTCTCCAAAAGTGTGGTTGTTCATATTTGATATTCTGAAATTTAAACATCCATTATACAAGTGATTGTAAAGTGAATACATAATGAAGGGAACTACTCATAGGGACTTGTAAGAAGCCTAAACATGCATCAAAACAATATCTCTAAGCATTGAACAAGCTTACAAGCTCATATAACATGTCACCTACAGTAGGAAAATACTCAAGATATAAACCACTAAACACAAATCTACTTGGACAAGCGGAGGAGTCACATACCGGAGAACAAATGCTCCAAATTTTAGCAGCAAATATGGGTTGAGCAAGGAGATCGAAAAATCATGGACAAGAACAGCAAGCACGCGATTTCGAGCAATGAACTGATGTTTTCTCGGGAGAGAGAAGGCAGTGGCAGGTGAGAGAGTGAGTGGAGGGCCAGGGGTGGCCCACACCATGGCCAGGCGTGCCCCTGGTGTGGTCGTGCCACCAGGTGGTGTGCCTGCCTGGTGGGCCCCCTGGTACTCTCTAGACACTTCTCTGCCCCTTTTTTCACGTAAAAATTTAATATGAATTTTCTGGAATTTTTCGAGACACTTTATTTTTTAGCAATTTTCAGGTATTGATGAATAGTTTTCTGACAGAAAGATGTTTTTGAAATGATGCAAAAAGCAAAACAAAACTAAAACTTCAGAATTTCTAAGACACTCTAATAAGAAGCAACTAACAACAGAAAAGTAAACTAAGTGGAAGCAAAAACTAAAATGGATAAACTAAAAGTAAGCAAAGATAATCATGGTGAAGATATTGTTTTGTTCATTAAAATCCCTTTGTTAACAAGGTTGATCAGGTCTTGTTACCAAAACAATTTTATATGAAACAAAACTTTGCATTCCACTGAATGATTATGTTACCTTAACCTTGATTGTAATGGTCCCAATCATAATAATTTCATATTTTTTCTTTTGGTATGGGACAATATATTTCTCCAACTTGAATGCCCTCAATATTTTCAATTGAATTTGAGCCATAATTCCTATCAATCTTTTTGGGGAAATAGACAGTATACTCCTTTTCATTAACATTAAAAGTTACCTTTCCTTGATTGCAATTGATAACTGAAGGAGATATGCCCTAGAGGCAAATAATAAATAGGTTTTTATTATCATATCTCAATTAGTTCATAATAGTTTCATATTGTGATATAACTATGCCAAGTAGAAACATTGGTACAGGTGCGGTATGAAACAACCAAGTCCCTAGTAGCCTCTATTCATACTAGTTCGTTGGTCATGAGGATGATCTGGGTTTCAAGATCATGGACATTTATGCCAATTGACAACAGGATCATATCATTGGAGAATGATGTGATTGGACATTCCTCGAAGGATTGCAACACGATCAAGTCATATAGTTCATTGTTGCAACAGCTATACCTAGACTCCTTTTCCTTAGACCGTGAGCTCATATTACTCACTGTTTCCCGAGGCTACTTAGACTGCATCAAGCGCCACTTGGTAATACATTAGTTATAAAGGTGTACGTTGGGTATTCCGAAGGAACAGTAGATGACATGTGACTGCAAGACCAGTATTTGTTCACCCACATGACAGGTAAAGGTACATACGACCGGCTTGGTGAGATTACATCCATAAATGTTGCAACATGTGACTCGGTCACGGGGATGCAATATCACGGTAACAAGAAAATAGAACTTGTTGTGAACGAGATTGAACAAGGTATGTGATACCAATGATTGGATCTTGGACAAGTCGTATCGAGAAACAAAAGGAATTGGATGCTACATTAAGCGGTTCAAACGACATTGTCATCAGGAATGCATAGGGGTCACATGGACATCCCTGGTCCCTCTGTTGATCATTGATACAGATCATGTCTAGAGCATTTCCGAGCCGTGAGAGGATACACTTAAGGGTACGATGAGAGCGATCATTCGTAAGACAGAATCACAGTAGAGAAAGAGAAAGCCGGAATCGTTCCGCGGAGAGATTTGAAGTTGTTCAGAGAAAGAATAAAGGAAAAGACCCGGAAAAGTGTTTTCGGATAAATGAGAATTTAAATATATATATATTTATTATATGTTAACTGTGAATTAATATATTCTAAATAATATTTAGATTAAGATTTGTAAATGCAACTTTTATATTAGGCCAAATCCCCAGAGGGAAATAGCCTAGAAGAAAAGTTGCAGGAAAAGAAAAGGGAAAAAGGAAATAGCCCAGCCCACGTGGGCGGCGGATACTCCGCGCCGCACAGGGCAGGAGCCAGCTACCAGCCGCGGCAGCCGGCCTGGCTTGACCCGGCCCATGCGGGGATCGCGGGGGAGCCGGCCAGCTAGCCGGGCCGGCGGGGCAGGCGGCCCACCCGGGCAGGTGGGATCTAGGCGGGGTCCAGGTGGGCCTCTGGGCGCATGCCAGCCCATCGCGGGGCACCGCTCGCTGCCACCACGGGCGAGAGGCTGGCATGCGCGAGGTGGGTCGCGCCAAGGCCCACCCAGCCGACGCCCTGCCCTAGGCTGCTGTTTGTTGCTTCTCCTCTTTGCCTATTGGGCTGACTGAAATCGGCCCAACCGGCCAGGACGAAATTCCTGCTGTTTTTCCTTTGCCTATTAGTCCCACATGGCTAACCTAATGGGAAGGGCATACCACCCCCGCCTATATAAAGGGGTGCCCATGGGTGGGATTAAACACACCAATATTTGGAGAAGTCCTTTGGTTGACTTCCTCCTTCCCTCTCTCTCTAGTCCTTGTGACCATGGCCCCAAGTCTAGGCTGTGCGAACAAGGCACACCTGCAGTACGCCGTTGCGCTGCAGGGATTCCTAGCCGGATATCAACTTCCACACTCGCGGCGGGATCGAGGAGCCAGAGGTCTCATCGTGCACCAAATGCGTACGAAGACACGAGGCACAACACTTGGGGCGCTTAAATGTCGTGAGCCGGAGCTGCTGCACGATGAAGATGAAGAAGGAGCAAGGGGTGACCTGCGAGGAGCTTCGCGACCTTGAGGTCGGTTACGAGTATGACTACATCAACCACGTTCCCCTCGAAACGTTAACCGCGTACGGTCTACAAGGGTATGTATTCTATACGCATTGGCCGTTAGTGCATTACTACATAGATAGATCCTAGGCAGTTTTGGGGTTCCATCGTAGGAATTTTTTGTTTTCTGCTGCGGATCCCCTGTAGTGGTATCAGAGCGAATCTATGCGTAGGAATGTTGTACGGCCAGTACGCACATGTATTCTGCAGACATTGATCCCTTAGTTGTTACCCTCTAACGTGTACTTGTTTATATCGCGGTATTATTTGATGAAGCGGCCCAGACCAACCTTACGCGTATTCGTACGCGAGACTAGTTCCACGCTCAACATACGGCTTGTACCGTATAAGTGGCTAGTGGGTGTCTGTCTCTCATTCGATAGTTGATCTAGCATTTACAACGGAGGGCCCCGAAAGGGGTGTAGTAGAGACAACTGTCGGATCCATGTTGTGGTTGGAAAGTTCGTAGTTTAGAAACGGTTCTAGTGCAAAATCCCTAACAACCACGTAAAACTTGCAATAGATAAAGTAGAGGCGTCTAAATTTATTTTGCAGGGGGGCATGTGATTATGATATGGCAATGGTCGTTACGAAGATAAAATAGTTTACTTTTCTGTTACTAAGTAGTATAGTAATAGTCATCGTTCCGATGAACGACCTGGTGGAGGCGTCGTGGACTTGGCGTCAAACCAAGGGTAAGATGGAGATCATGCCGGAGCGCTCGATGGAGATCAAGGCGCAAGAAGGACCATATCATATCACATTATACATATGATGTTGATACCTATTTTACATCTTATTGTGTGATAGTATTCGATACTCAACGGTAGCAAACAAGATAATCCCTATTTAATTCCAATGTTCCGTGTTCCCCTTATGTGTGCACCACCAAGAAAGTTCTTCGTTATGAGGCGCCCTGCGGTGAGTAGGGGTCAGACATATCTACGTTCGCATACAGTGGGTATAAGCCATGTTGCACAGCGAATACACACAAGTTAGATTTGGCGAGCCTAGCATGTGCAGACATGGCTTCGGAACATAAGAGATCAAAAGATCGAGTATGAGTCACATGGATGATGTGATTGACATTAGTGAATGTCTACCTTTGATACTGCACTGATGGCCGTGACGATCGGGGAAGGTGCATAGGATAGGGATCATGTGATCACTAAAATTGTCCAGGGGATGACAATTTTAGTGGAGACCAATTATAAATTGATCTCTTATTATAAACTTAGTCTAGATGTCTATTTGCAAATATCTTAGTAGATCATGGCCTATCCCATTGAGGTCCTTTGCGACCATGGGAATATGTTGCTTAATATGGAACTTAGCAAAAGGGTCCCACTCCATAGATTAATACCCATGCCTGAGGGATATCCTCGTAAAAAGGTGATATTCTCTTCTTGATACAATAACCATTAGGAGATAATCCGATGACTCCGGAATGTCTGTGTTTTCTCCATAATCATCCAATAAGCCATTCTCCATTCGATGGAGAGTTGGGCTACATTTTGTATTCTACAGAATAAGGCACATAGAGTATGAGCTGTTGGATGGGTTTTCCTCCATCATGGATGAAAAGAGATTGTTTGGAAAAACACTAAGCGATCTTGCATTAGAGTTGAGAACTCTTAGAAGGGCTTGATTGCAAAAGGAGGTCATGGATGAAAAAGGTATATGTAAGATATACAAATTATAAATGTGGTTCTTGCAGAACTCGTTGCAGTTTACAAAGTATTTGATACTTGTCCCGTTTTGTGAAAACAGGATGGTCTGCTTGATAATTGCTGGGGTTGAGGCAATGAAGCTTGATGACGGCAAGAAAAATAGTTGATGACCGACATCACCTCTTTCCTCAAAGTTTATCATTTGGATTAGTGGACTTGAATATAAATTTGTAATCCCTGTTTGTGTGTCTTGTTTTTGGCGAGACGATTATTCATATGAACAAGTTACAAGCCAGTTTGTACTATTCTTATGAACAATACCTTATGGTCACATTATGATTATAAATAAGTTATTCTCATCACTATGTTAATGATAATGGTTTAAACATTTATAAAGGATTAGAATGCTAAAAGATATCTAAAGTTTAATAATGAAATGACACTATAGTTTAAGTCATTTTGGTTATTGCATGTTCTTTATGAAGATCGGGGTCCTAGATGCTTAATCTAGAGACTTTGCAAAACCATGCCTCTTGGGCAGAATGACTAAAACTCCACATTCTGGTAAAACTGTGATATGCGAAGAAATGTTGAACTTTATACATAGTGATGTATCATATTTTCAACAAGTAGTGGAAATCATTTATTGTGGACTTTAGTGAATAAGCGTATTTACTTAATGAAACATGAGTTCGAAATGATTTGAATTGTTCAAATGAGTTCACAACATTAAAAGGATATTGAAATTAACGAGAATACGAAGTCACTTCGATTTGATCGACATGACTGAAATATTCAAGTTAAGTTTAGCATAAAAGGGACTTGTGAAAGATGTTTCACAAATTATGACAATTGGATGAATTCAAACTATGTTGAAATGTCTAAACATCATAATCATTATGTATTAGATACATATGATATAATATTATCTCCGATTGGGGTTATAGTTGTCGTTTAGAGTTAGAGATCGAAATAAGCAAACACTCATTTGAAATACAAAGGAACATCTAAAAGATTCGTGGAAACAACACCATAAATGTTATGGCAAGTTCGAGTTTCTGGAGATTTTGATAAGTCGAAGTCGTGGCGAATAAACAAGTCTTTGTAGAGCATTCTTAGGAAACTATGAATGCTTTTTCCACAAAGGGGCAAACCTGTTGTTACCCAAAGTTGATGTGTCTTGATGAAGATACAGGTGGAAGAAAGTAAAAGATCAAAACAAGGTATTTGACCTTACCTCTGGATTGTTGAGTGGCGCAGCAGAATTTGTTCTGTGAATCCAAACTCTGCAAATAGAGGAGAAACCAATGATAATGATTATAAAGTTTCAATAAATACTTTTACTAAAGAAAGTAGGATTCAACTATATATTCTACAAGTTTGTGGAATGAGATTGTTGATTCACTTGTCATATTTTGAACGAGACATACCTACGAATTACAAAGAAGCGTGATGGACCTAAGTACGAGAAATGAATGGTCATTGAAATCTCGGTAGTGGAATTCTCGATTTGATGGTGATCAAGGAATTTTTGAATGTCCAAGATTATCGAGAGGACCTAGATTTGAGTGGGAGCAAATCAGCTTGGCTAATTCATAATATGTAGCTGACATATTTTGAGTGGGAGCTAAGTGAAATCCCTAGATCTCAAACATGAAGCAATGTTTGAGTGGGAGCGTGAAATCATTCTGGGATATGTGGATGACATATATGAATGATGTGATTGGTGTTAATAATATTTAAGTTAGATAAATAAGGATGAAGTTGAAGTTATTAAACAATAAGATCTATCGAGATAGATTGGTAAGTTTAATAAACACTAAATGTCGAATGCTTCCTGGACTTGATTCTGAAAGATGTTCAGAATGTCCTAAGACAAGATTCTGAAGAAGCTCAGAATGGAATAAGGTAAGAAAGAAGTTATTGCTGTATGAAGTAGTGAGTTAGTATAGTAACTATGGTTGAAAGAAAGAGATGCGTTGCATCTCCTATGCCTCAGTCATAGGTTCTTCCATGTGACCATGTTGTATACTCGACGTAATGTGACCCGAGGTTCTGGTTGGAAGGACAAAGTCTTAACTGTAAGAACATGTCTTTAAGTGATTCCTAAGTTGATCACTGAACCAGAATTAAGTCTGTCCTTGAATGGCAAGAAGCAAAGTAAGTGGCGTAGTTGCATTTCATGCACTAGGATCTACATAGATATAGAAGTATAAAGGCTCCATCTGATGTGATGTATAATGTTATGGCGGGGCTAGTTCGCTTTTAATGTAGAATGATGTGTCCCAGGGCCTAGTGCCCATGAGAAAGCCCTCGAGGTTGATCTAAAGTCACTGTAAGCTCCTAGAATCCGGCCTTGTTCTGCTGCCATGACTACAGTATATACACAAAGGATAGCAAAGTGTGTTTCGAAGTTTAGATGGCAACGGTGAAAACGACCGTCATCATAAACACTAGAAACAAAAGTCTTACTTTGTCGCCAAACAAATACTTCGACCCATTATACGATAATGATGTGAATGTCAAAATTAGGAAGACATTAACGATTTGCAAAAGACATAATGATCAGGTAAAACAGATTATGGACATGACGTTTCCCATGAGCATGCATGATCTGTAAACGCATATGGTATATGGTTTATATGAGTAAAATGCGAGCTAGATTATTTGTACTCTAGTGCAAGTGGGATACTGAAGGAGATATGCCCTAGTGGCAAATAATAAATAGGTTATTATTATCATATCTCAATTAGTTTATAATAGTTTCATATTGTGCTATAACTGTGACAAGTAGAAACATTGGTACAGGTGTGGTATGAAACAACCAAGTCCCTAGTAGCCTCTATTCATACTAGTTCGTTGGTCATGAGGATGATCTGGGTTTCAAGATCATGGGCATTTATGCCAATTGACAACAGGATCATATCATTGGAGAATGATGTGATTGGACATTCCTCGAAGGATTGCAACACGATCAAGTCATATAGTTCATTATTGCAACAGCTATACCTAGACTACTTTTCCTTAGACCGTGAGCTCATATTACTCACTGTTTCCCGAGGCTGCTTAGACTACATCAAGCACCACTTGGTAATACAGTGGTTATAAAGGTGTACGTTGGGTATTCCGAAGGAACAGTAGATGACATGTGACTGCAAGACCGGGATTTGTTCACCTACATGACGGGTAAAGATACATACGGCCGGCTTGGTCAGATTACATCCATAAATTTTGCAACATGTGACTGGTCACGGGGATGTAATATCATGGTAACAAGAAAACAGAACTTGTTGTGAACAAGATTCAACAAGCTATGTGATACCAATGATCGGATCTCGGACAAGTCGTATCGAGAAACAAAAGGAATTGGATGCTACATTTAGCGGTTCAAACGACATTGTCATCAGGAATGCATAGGGGTCACATGGATATCCCTGGTCCCTCTATTGATCATTGATACAGATCATATCTAGAGCATTTCCGAGCAATGAGAGGATACACTTAAGGGTACGATGCGAGCGATTGATGACCCACAAGTATAGGGGGTGTATCGCAGTATTTTTGATAATTAAGAGTGTCGAACCCAACGAGGAGCAGAAGGTGCTAGCTAGTGGTATGGATCAGGAATTCTCTGCAAATACTTAGCAAATGGAGTTTTAGGGTTTTTTGATAAAGCAAGTAAACAAAGTACGAGTAAATAAAAGACAGTAGGAATAAATGCAGCAAGTGGCCCAATCCTTTATGCAGCAAAGGACAAGACGGTTGTATTACTTAAGATGACCAAACATTCTCGAGGACACATGGGAAGACTGTCAAGTGCTTTCGCTTCATATAGTCGATTAATCTTCTCTAGCTTGCTAAGTGTTGTGTGGGTGAACCTGTGCTAATGTACCGCCCCATCAAAGACTAATACATACTTGTGATTATACCCCTTACAAACATCCGTAAGTACAAGAAATTAATTAAGGTAGAGACCTAACCATAGCTTTAAACTCTAAGACCCTTACGTCCCTTGTGCAATGGTTTCCTAACGGGGGTTCAGGTTTCTGTCACTACGACAACCCCTACGATTAGTAGCCAAATACACAATGCATTCCCCTAGGCCCATATAGGTGAAGTGTCATGTAGTCGACGTTCACATGACACCACTAGAAGAAGTACACCACAACTTAAATATCAAACTATTGAATCTTTCTCAACACAACCCACTACTAACAACATGACTTCTCCCATGTCCTCAAGAACAAAACGAACTACTCACAAGACATCATATGGATCATGATCAGAGATGGAATAATGATGTATAACAATCTGAACATAAACAATAATTTAATGGTTCACTCAATAGCATCAACTACAAAGAGTAATCAACACCGGGAAAGTTTCCCCTGTGAACTAATGCAAGATTCAACTCAATTGTTACAATAATATGGAGATGGTGATGACGGTGCTAATGGTGATGATGATGCTGGTGATGATGATGATGATCCCGATGAAGTCCAGCTTGATGGTGGTGTTGATGGCGACGATCTCCCCTCTCCGGGAAGGAATTCCCCCGGCAGAAATCTGTCTGCCGGAGAGATCTTTCTCTCTCGGTGTCCCCCCCTCCCCCCCGTAGAGGCAGCGGAATCTTTCTGTGGTCGCTCCCCTAGTCTTAGGGTTTCGGGAAGTTGATATACGCCAGAGGGGAGAGGCTGGAGTGGGCCAGGGTGGCCACACCATCTCCAGGCGCGACCTATGGCTGCCCGCGCCAGGGGGTGGTGTGGGCCCCCTGTGGCCCATCTCCACTCCGTCTTCTGGCATCCTTAGACTTCTGGAAAAATAGCATTTTCCGTATATTTTCCGGGATTTTCTGATCTTAACGAATTTTGCCTCCAAACATCACCTTTTCCATCAGAATCCTGACGGTAGCTGTCCATGCTCCAAAAGTCATCAACCATGCAAAAACAGATGAAATAACATAAGTAACCTCTCAATACGAAATATATCAATGAATAATAGTGAATTAAGACATAGAATAGTGATGCAAAATGGACGTATCAGCGATCATTTGTAAGACAGAATCACAGTAGAGAAATAGAAAGCCAGAATCGTTCCGCGGAGAGATCCGAAGTTGTTCGGAGAAAGAATAAAGGAAAAGACCCGGAAAAGTGTTTTTGGATAAATGTGAATTTAAATATATATTTATTATATTTTAATTGTGTATTAATATATTCTAAATAATATTTAGATTAACATTTGTAAATGCAACTTTTATATTAGGCCAAATCCCAGGAGGGAAATAGCCTAGAAGAAAAGCTGCAGGAAAAGAAAAGGGAAAAAGGAAACATCCTAGCCCACGTGGGCGGCGGATACTCTGCGCCGGATAGGGAAGGCACCAACTACCAGCTGTAGCAGCCGGCCTAGCTCGACCCTGGACCATGCGGGGCTCGCGGGGGAGCCGGCCAGCTAGCCGGGCCGGCGGGGTAGGCGGCCCACCCGGGCAGGCGGGATCTAGGCGGGGTCCAGGCAGGCCTCTAGGCGCACGCCGGCCCATCGCGGGGCACCGCTCACTGCCACCGCGGGCGAGAGGCTGACAGGCGCGAGGTGGGCCGCGCCAAGGCTCACTAGGCCAACGCCCTGCCCCAGGCTGCTGTCTGTTGTTTCTCCTCTTTGCCTATTGGGCTTACTGAAATCGGCCCAACCGGCCAGGACGAAATTCCTGCTGTTTTTACTTTGCCTATTAGTCCCACATGGCTAACCTAATGGGGAGGGCACACCCCCTCCGCCTATATAAAGGCGTGCCCATGGGTGGGATTAAACACACCAATATTTGGAGAAGTCCTTTGGTTGACTTCCTCCTTCCCTCTCCCTCTCTCTAGTCCTTGTGACCATGGCCCCAAGTCTGGGTTGTGCGAACAAGGCACACCTGCAATACGTCGTTGTGCTGCAGGGATTCCTAGCCGGATATCAACTTCCGTACTCCCGGTGGGATCGGGGAGCCAGAGGTCTCATCGTGCACTGGATGTGTACGAAGACACGAGGCGCAACACTTGGGGCGCTTAAATGTCGTGAGCCAGAGCTGATGCACGATGAAGATGAAGAAGGAGCAAGGGGTGACCTGCGAGGAGCTTCGCAACCTTGAGGTCAGCTACGAGTATGACTACATCAACCACGTTCCCCTTGGAACGTTAACCGTGTATGGTCTACAAGGGTATGTGTTCTATACGCATTGGCTGTTACTGCATTACTACATAGATAGATCCTAGGTAGTTTTGGGGTTCCATCGTTGGAATTTTTTTGTTTTCTGCTGCGGATCCCCTTCAATAACAGCTCCTGCAGTATTAAGAAAAGGTCTCCCAAGAATAATAGACATATTATCATCTTCAGGCATTTCAAGCACAACAAAATCAGTTAATATCAATCAATTATGACCAACTTGAACAGGTACATCCTCACATATACCAACAGGAAGATTAGTAGTTTTATCAGCCATTTGCAAAGATATATATCAGTTGGTATTAGTTTTTCCAATTGAAGTCTCTTGTAGAGAGAAAAAGGCATAACACTAACTCCTGCTCCCAAATCACACAAAGAAGTTCTAACATAACTATTTTGAATAGAGCATGGAATAGTTAGAATCCCTGGGTCTCCAGGTTTCTTTGGAACCTTATGAAGGAAATATGCCCTGAGAGGCAATAATAAAGTTGTTATTATATATTCCTTATACATGATAGATGTTTAGTTTACATGCTAGAAATGTATTGATTCGGAAACATCAATACATGTGTGTTTAATAAACAAAAAGGGTTCCTAGTCATGCCTCTCTTATAGACTAGCTTGTTGATTAACATGATGATCAAGGTTTCCTGATCATGGACATTGGATGTTGTTAATAACAAGGTCACACCATTGGTGGAATGATGTGATGAACATTGATCCGAAGTATAGCATTGCGATCAAGTCATTATGTTTATATTGCTATAACATCATACGAAGTAATCTTTATCCTTAGACCATGAGATCATGTTAATTGCTAACACCGGAAGAGTATCTTGATAACATCAAACGTCACAACGTAACAGGGTGACTATAAAGACGAGTTCAGTACTACGAAGGTGTTATGTTGAGGCTCATGGATCAAGAGTGGAATTTGTCAATCCAGATGATGGATAGATATACTCTGGGCCCTCTCGGTGATATCACATTAGGATAGCTTGCAAGCAAGTGATGTGATCACTAGAATGTTATATCACGGGAACGAGAAAAGAGTGCATGTCGGTAACGAGATCAAACTAGGTATGGAGATACCGATGATCGAATCTCGGACATGTAATATATCGAGAGACAAAGGGATTTAGTTACACGCGTTAAAGGTTCTCACGATCACAGGAGTCACCGTTGAATGTGTAGGAGTCAGTATGGATCTCCAGGTGCCGCTGCTGATTATTGATCGGAGAAGGGTCTCGATCATGTCGGCATTATTCGCGAACCATAGGGTGGCACACTTAAGAGTTACCGGACACCATTTTGGAGTGCATATGTTTCAGACGAAAGAATTGCAAAGCGCAGGAATTGTTTCAATTGAAACCGGAAATTGTTTCGGGTGAAATTGCAGAAGGTGGTTCTGCATGTGATATTGAAATATTGCAAGGGGCTATATGTGAATGTTTGTTAATTAAAGTAATTAACAAAATTCTGAATAAATTTAATAAAAAGAGTTTTATTAAATGAGAGAGCATTAAATTTGGAGAAATTTAATGCATTTAAAGTGGAGACTTTAAAAGGGAATGTGAAGAGGCATTTTAATGTGGAGGGGTTACCACCACATGAATGGGGGAGGTGAGGGGTCACCCCCCACGCGCCGGCCATGGAGAGAGGGGCACCCCCTCCTCCTATAAAAGGCCACCCATTCCCTCCTTCATCCACACACCTCCTTGTGAAGGATCTCTCTCCCCATCTAGAATTATTCCCCCATGGTCTTGGATTAGCGAGATACATGTTCCCGGTGGCATTTCGTCTGGAAGGAGTTGTTGCTTCCGCTGGATCACTGGAGCGAGGAGGTGGAGGTTGTTCGGTGGCTTGAACGTGTGTGCGAGTGCGGATGCGCTGCTGAGTTGCGGCGCTCGGACTTCCTCGCGATCTTGAGATCGGCAAGTGTACGACTACATCAACCATGAGTTCCTACTCGTTAACAAAGCTCGTTGTCTACGAGGGTAAGTTCTCGTTGGATGTATGTCCACCCGTTGCTTTGTACCTAGTAGATAGATCTTGGCGTGTAGTTCACACCGTAGGAATTTTTTTGTTTTCTATGATGCGGACCCAACAGTGGTATCAGAGCCTGATCTATGCGTAGGTGCTTAGCACGGGTAGTACACATATGGTTGATATGTGGGCGATGATGATCATGTTATTGCATCTTCTATGTATTTTGGATATCGGTGGCATAGTGGAATGAAGCGGCCCGGACCAACCTTACATGTCATCGTACATGAGACCGGTTCCACGACTGACATGCAACTTGTTTTGCATAAGTGGCTGGCGGGTGTCTGTCTCTCCTACTATAGTCAATATGTGATTTACAACGAGTTGCTAATAACTTAGTTATCCTCGTTATGGTTCATGTTCGTAGGTAAGAACGGTTCTATCTCCGGAAGCCCTAAGCCACGTAAAACTTGCAATTGATAAATTAGAGGCGTCTAGTTTAGATCGTTGCTGGGCTGGTGTGTTGATATGGTATTGTTGTAAGTATATGTATGGTGGATACTATTACAACACACTCAACGTGTAAGTTCCATATACCTTGGCCTTACACACAAAGGAATGATAGAGATTATACCATGATGCAAGTGATAGAGATCAAATGCATGGACCATATCATCTCACTTTACACATTAGATGTTAGCATCTTATACTGCTAGTTTGGCGTGTTTAATAGCATTATAAGATGATCCCTCTTTTAGATATCAAGATAAACATGTGTTCTTTCTTGAGTATGCACCGTTCTATGGATCGTGTTTCGAGACATCACGTGATGATCGGGTGTACTCGAATCTACGCTTTCATAGGAACGGGTGTAAGACAGTTTTACACACGCGAATACTAAGGTTCTTACTTGGCGAGCCTAGGATGTACAGACATGGCGGAACACGGACCGAAAGGTTAAGCATGAGTCATATGGTTGATATGATGCCCATATAGATGCTCGCCTTTGAAGCTATATCAACTCACGTGATGATCGGACTTGGTATAGTGGATTTGGTTCATGTAATCACCAAAAGGACACGAGGGATGTCGTTTTTGAGTGGGAGTTCATTAGTAATTTGGATTAGTTGAACTCAATCTATCATAAACTTAGTCTAAATAAACTTTACAAAATCTGTTGTAGATGGCACCACCTGCTTTTAATTTCAATGTGTTCATGGAGAAAGAGAAACTTGCTGCGAATGGTAGCAACTTCACCAACTGGGCTATGAATTTGAGGATTCTCCTCACTGCTGCACAAAAGCAATATGTGCTAGATGCGCCGCTAGGCCCCCCACCAGCTCCTGATGCCCCTGACGAGGAAAAGAATGTCTATGTGACTCGTCAGGAGGACCACAACTTAGTTCATTGCGGCATACTGTATGGGCTAGAGCCAAAACTTCGAAAGCGTTTCGAAAATGGCAATGCCTTTGATACCATGGGAGAATTGAAAATGATTTTCGATACCCATGCTGCCATAGAGAGTTATAATGCTACAAAAAAGTTCTTTAGCTGCATGATGGAGGAAAACAACTCCGTTAGTGAGCACGTACTCAAAATGTCTGGGTACGCCGATAAGCTTGTATCCTTGGGAATAACGATTCCCATTGACTTAGGCATACATCGTGTTCTCCAATCTCTGCCACCTAGCTACAAGAGCTTCGTGATGAACTATAATATGCAGGGCATGAAGAAGTCTCTTCCCGAGCTTCTGTCAATGCTTAAGACTGCAGAAGTGGAGATTAGGAAAGAACATCAAGTGTTGATGATCAATAGGACCACCGGTTTCAAGAAGGACAAGAAAGGCAAGCACAAGGGAAAGAAGGGTGGAAAGTCTGTTGCCACGCCTGAAAAGAAACCCCGGGCTGGCCCTAAGTCTGACACCGAGTGCTACTATTGCAAGGGGACTGGCCATTGGAAGCGCAACTGCCCCAAGTATTTGGCGGACAAGAAGTCCAGCAAGGCAAACAAAGGTATATGTGATATACATGTTATTGATGTGTACTTGACTAGTACTCGCAGTAGCACCTGGGTATTTGATACCGGATCGGTTGCTAATATATGTAACTCGGTTCAGGGGCTACAGAACAAGCGACAACTAGCAAGGGATGAGGTCAAGATGCGGGTCGGCAATGGATCAAGAGTTGATGTGATCGCCGTCGGGACGCTACCTCTCCATTTTCCATCGGGATTAGTTATAAACCTAAATAATTGTTATTTGGTGCCTGCACTGAGCATGAACATTGTATCTGGATCGTGTTTGATGCAAAGTGGTCATTCCT
This sequence comes from Avena sativa, assembly GCA_916181665.1. NCBI lineage: Eukaryota > Viridiplantae > Streptophyta > Magnoliopsida > Poales > Poaceae > Avena > Avena sativa. The sequence continues at coordinate 129,460,701 of OV702289.1, read as the reverse complement.
TTAAATCTGAAAACAATGGTTGTTTGATTTATAAGAATGATATCTTTTATGGTCATGCACCTATGTTGAATGGTTTATTTCTATTGGATCTCGATAGTAATATTACACACATTCATAATGTTAATGCTAAAAAGATTAAACTTGATGATGATATGTCTACATATATGTGGCACTGCCGTCTAGGTCATATTGGCGTTAAACGCATGAAGAAACTTCATTCTGATGGACTTTTGGAATCACTTGATTTTGAATCATTTGATACATGTGAGCCATGCCTTATGGGCAAGATGACTAGAACGCCGTTTTCCGGTTCAATGGAATGGGCGACAAATCTGTTGGAGATCATACATACTGATGTGTGTGGACCAATGAGTGTGTCGGCGCAAGGTGGATATCGTTATTTTGTTACTTTCACGGATGATTTGAGTAGATATGGGTATATCTATTTGATGAAACACAAGTCTGAAACTTTTGAAAAGTTCAAGGAATTTCAGAATGAAGTGGAAAATCATCGTAATAGAAAGATCAAGTTTCTATGGTCTGACCGTGGAGGAGAGTATCTAAGTTACGAGTTTAGCACACACATGAAAGAGTGTGGAATAGTTTCACAACTCACGCCTGCCGGAACACCACAACGTAATGGTGTGTCGGAATGTCGTAATCGTACCTTATTGGATATGGTTCGATCTATGATGTCTCTGACTGACTTACCTCTGTCATTTTGGGGTTATGCACTAGAAACAGCTGCATTCACTTTAAATCGGGCACCATCTAAATCCGTTGAAACGACACCGTATGAATTATGGTTTGGAAACAAACCTAAGCTGTCATTTCTTAAGGTTTGGGGATGCGATGTTTATGTGAAGAAACTTCAACCGGATAAACTCGAACCCAAAGCGGAAAAATGCGTCTTCATAGGATACCCTAAGGAAACAATTGGGTATACCTTCTATCACAGATCTGAGGGCAAGGTTTTTGTTGCCAAGAATGGATCCTTTCTTGAGAAGGAGTTTCTCGCGAAAGGTGTGAGTAGTCGGAAGGTAGAACTCGAAGAGGTTATTGAACCTTCTCTTCATGGAATGGCGAGTGGCGCAGCACCGGAAGTTGTTTCGGAGTTGACTTCACCTGATGAAGAGAGAGCTAATGATAATGATCATGAAACTCCGAAAGAGGACACTACTGAACCTCGCGGGTCAAGCAGGACATGTGCAGCTCCTGAACTGTACGGCAATCCTGTTGTGAATTTCATGGTTGATGGAATGGATGACCCTGCGACGTATGAAGAAGCGATGATGAGCCCGGATTCCAACAAATGGCTAGAAGCCATGAAATCCGAGATGGAATCCATGTACAAGAACCAAGTTTGGAACTTGGTGGACTTACCTCACGACCGAAAGGCCGTTGAGAATAAATGGATTTTCAAAAGGAAAACTGATGCTGATGGTAATGTGACCATCTATATGGCTCGACTTGTCGCAGAGGGGTTTCGACAAATTCAAGGAGTTGACTACGATGAGACATTCTCTCCCATAGCGATGCTTAAATTAGTTAGGATTATGTTAGCAATTGCTGCATATTTCGATTATGAAATATGGCAGATGGATGTCAAAACTGCGTTCCTCAATGGTAAGATTGAAGAAGAGTTGTATATGATACAACCTAAGGGTTTTGTCGATCCTAAGGATGCTAATAAGGTGTGCAAACTTCAGCGATCCATCTATGGACTGAAGCAAGCATCACGAAGTTGGAATCTCCGCTTTGATGAGGTGATCAAAGAGTTTGGATTTGTCCAAACTTATGGAGAGGCTTGTATTTACAAGAAAGTGAGTGGGAGCAATGTGGCATTTCTGATATTATATGTGGATGACATATTATTGATTGGAAATGATATAGATCTTTTAAACAGTGATAAAAGTTATCTAGACAACAAATTTTCGATGAAAGACCTTGGTGAAGCGTCATATATATTAGGCATTAAAATCTATAGAGATAGATCAAGGCGCCTAATTGGGCTATCACAGAGTACATACCTTGATAAGATATTAAAGAAGTTTAATATGGACGAAAGTAAGAAGGGGTTCTTACCTATGTTGGAAGGCAAGACATTGAGTAAGACTCAAAGTCCGGCTATGGCGGAAGAAAGAGAGATGATGGATAAGATCCCCTATGCCTCGGCCATAGGCTCTATTATGTATGCCATGCTATGTACAAGACCGGATGTGGCACATGCTATTAGTTTGACTAGTAGGTACCAATCTGATCCAGGTTCGGAACACTGGATAGCGGTAAAGAACATCCTCAAGTACTTGAGAAGAACTAAGGATATGTTTCTCATATACGGAGGTGAAGAAGAGCTAGTCGCTAAGTGTTATGTCGATGCTAGCTTTGACATCGATCCGGATGACTCTAAGTCTCAATCCGGATACGTATTTCTCTTGAACGGAATAGCAGTTAGTTGGAGGAGTTCCAAACAACCTGTGGTGGCTGGATCAACAACAGAGGCAGAATATGTTGCTGCTTGAGAAGCGGTGCAGGAGGCAGTTTGGATGAAAGAGTTCATTACGGAACTTGGTGTGGTTCCCAGTGCGTTGGACCCGATGGTGATCTATTATGAAAACAACGGAGCCATAGCCAACGCAAAGGAACCAAGGTCTCACAAGATTTCCAAACATATTAAGCGCCGGTTTCACTCCATCCGCGAGCATGTCAAGGATGGAGATATAAAGATTTGTAAAGTACACACGAACCTAAATGTAGCAGATCCATTGACTAAAGTTCTCCCTAGGGCAAAACATGATCAACACCAGAACTCCATGGGTGTTAGATTTATCACTATGTGAACTAGATTATTGTCTCTAGTGCAAGTGGGAGACTGAAGGAAATATGCCCTGAGAGGCAATAATAAAGTTGTTATTATATATTCCTTATACATGATAGATGTTTATTTTACATGCTAGAAATGTATTGATTCGGAAACATCAATACATGTGTGTTTAATAAACAAAAAGGGTTCCTAGTCATGCCTCTCTTATAGACTAGCTTGTTGATTAACATGATGATCAAGGTTTCCTGATCATGGACATTGGATGTTGTTAATAACAAGGTCACACCATTGGTGGAATGATGTGATGAACATTCATCTGAAGTATAGCATTACGATCAAGTCATTATGTTTATATTGCTATAACATCATACGAAGTAATCTTTATCCTTAGACCATGAGATCATGTTAATTGCTAACACCGGAAGAGTATCTTGATAACATCAAACGTCACACCGTAACAGGGTGACTATAAAGATGGGTTCAGTACTACGAAGGTGTTATGTTGAGGCTCATGGATCAAGAGTGGAATTTGTCAATCCAGATGACGGATAGATATACTCTGGGCCCTCTCGGTGATATCACATTAGGATAGCTTGCAAGCAAGTGATGTGATCACTAGAATGTTATATCACGGGAACGAGAAAAGAGTGCATGTCGGTAACGAGATCAAACTAGGTATGGAGATACCGATGATCGAATCTCGGACATGTAATATATCGAGAGACAAAGGGATTTAGTTACAAGCGTTAAAGGTTCTCACAATCACAGGAGTCATCGTTGAATGTGTAGGAGTCAGTACGGATCTCCAGGTGCCGCTGCTGATTATTGATCGGAGAAGGGTCTCGATCATGTCGGCATTATTCGCGAACCGTAGGGTGGCACACTTAAGAGTTACCGGACACCATTTTGGAGCGCATATGTTTCAGACGAAAGAATTGCAAAGCGCAGGAATTGTTTCAATTGAAACCGGAAATTGTTTCGGGTGAAATTGCAGAAGGTGGTTCTGCATGTGATATTGAAATATTGCAAGGGGCTATATGTGAATGTTTGTTAATTAAAGTAATTAACAAAATTCTGAATAAATTTAATAAAAAGAGTTTTATTAAATGAGAGAGCATTAAATTTGGAGAAATTTAATGCATTTAAAGTGGAGACTTTAAAAGGGAATCTGAGGAGGCATTTTAATGTGGAGGGGTTACCACCACATGAATGGGGGAGGTGAGGGGTCACGCCCCCATGCGCCGGCCAGGGAGAGAGGGGGCACCCCCCTCCTCCTATAAAAGGCCACCCATTCCCTCCTTCATCCACATACCTCCTTGTGAAGGATCTCTCTCCTCCTCTAGAATTATTCCCCCATGGTCTCGGATTAGCGAGATACATGTTCCCGGTGGCATTTCGTCTGGAAGGAGTTGCTGCTTCCGCTGGATCGCTGGAGCGAGGAGGTGGAGGTTGTCCGGTGGCTTAAACGTGTGTGCGAGTGCGGATGCACTGCTGAGTTGCGGCGCTCGGACTTCCTCACGATCTTGAGATCGGCAAGTGTACGACTACATCAACCACGAGTTCCTACTCATTAACAAAGCTCGTTGTCTACGAGGGTAAGTTCTCGTTGGATGTATGTCCACCCGTTGCTTTGTACCTAGTAGATAGATCTTGGCGTGTAGTTCACATCGTAGGAAGTTTTTTGTTTTCTATGCTGCGGACCCAACACCTTACCATTAAAGGAATAATTGACAAGCAAAGTAGAAATTTCTTCATTAGGGATCTTCCTTTTATTACAGACAATATCCTTCATATACTTTGAATAAGGAGGCAATTTAATAGCATCAGTCAAAGGAATTTGCAAAAATAAAGGTTTCATCCACTCACAGTGTTCATCTTCCTTTAACTTGTGTTTCTTATCAGGGAAAGGCATAGGTTTTTGGACCCAAGGCTCTCTTTCACTACCATGTTTCTTAGCAACAAAATCTTCTTTAGTGTATTTAGTATTCTTAGTGTGCCTTTCAGGTTCTTCTTCAACTTTTTCTTTATCAGGAGCATCATTTTCCTCATTACCACTTTCAGTTTCAGCATCAGAGACATATATACTATTAGGATCTTTAGCAGGTTCAGAAGGTTCTACAATAGTTTTATGTTTCTTTTTCCTTTTCTTAGGATAAGTACTACTATTTTCAATTTGTTGAGAATCCTGCTCAATTATTTTAGGATGCCCCTCAGGATATAGAGGATCCTGGGTGGCAGCACCACTTCTAGTTCTAATTTCATATGCTTGTTTTTCCTTAGAAGCATTAACTGGCAAATCTTTTTGTACCTTAATAAGCTGATCAATTTGAGTTTGAACCATTTGGAAATGTTTAACAAGCATTTTAACATCATTAGAGGTTCTTTCCACAATATCTTTTAACTCAATAATAGCTCTAGAGTTTTCCATTAAATGATTTTGCACCCTTTTATTAAAATTATCTTTCTTAACAATAAAAACATCAAATTCTTCTAAGCATTGATCAGGAGGTTTAGAGTAAGGAATATGGCCTTTATCAAAATGTTGGAGAGAGTGTACCTCAATAGTGCATGAGTGGGAGATTGGCTTACATAATTCTTCTATAGGAGGTAAATTCTTGACATCTGCAGCTTTAATACCCTTCTCCTTAAGACATGTCTTAGCTTCCTTCATCACTTCATCATTTAGTTCAATAACTCTCCTATTCTTTGATGTTGGTGTTGGTGTTGGTAATGGCTCAATGCACGGCGCCCAGAAAAGTGCTGGTGCATGGTTGATGTAGAGCTCGTTGGGAACCCCAAGAGGAAGGTATGATGAGCACAACAGCAAGTTTCCCTCAGTTATGAAACCAAGGTTTAATCGAACCAGTAGGAGCAAGGAAACACCCCAAAGGTGTTACTAACTGAGCTTTGGCAGGGCGCACTACCGGTGCTAGTAGCAACGTGGAGACCTGCACAACACAACCCTAGAACTTTGTCCCCAACTTGCGATGAGGTTGTCAATCTCACCGTGTTTTGCGGAAAACAAATGATTAAACGTATCGAATGGAAAGAAGTAAAAGTTTGCAGAAAGTAAACACAAAGCAGTAAACAGTTTATAGAATGTATGTAAAGAAAAGGATCGGGATCCATAGTTCACTAGAGGTGGCTCTCCTTAGATAGATAACATGTTGTGTGCACAAATTACAACGGGGCAATTGAAAAACACCGAGAAAGCAATACATGCATATACTAATAATCTTGACTCCTTTGAGACTTGATTGGACATTACAACATTATACATAGACCGCCATCCAACTGCATCTATGACTAATAATCCACCTTCAGGTTATCATCCGAACCCCCTCCAGTATGAAGTTGCAAGCAACAGATTATTGCTTTACGAACTGCGTGTAAAGTAAACAATACGATTGTTCTATGAAAAAAGGATTTTTGTTTTCTCCCTAGTAGCAACAGCACATCTAGTACCTTAGAGATTTCTGTCACTTCCCCAGATTACCAGAGGCATGAACCCACTATCGAGCATAAATACTAACTATTGGAGTTGCTAGCATCTACTTGGCCAAGATAGCTACTAACAACGGAAAGCATGCAAGATCTCAAATAACAAAGACATGATAGAATCAATAATTAATCTGAAATAGCATCGCAATATCCATCGGATCCCCGCAAACACAACATGCAGAATTACAAATAGATGATCTTGATCATGAACGGAGCTCACAAGATCTAAACATGAAAGCACAAAGGAGGAGAACCAGCCATCTAGCTACTACATGGATCCGTAGTCCAAGGATGAACTACTCACGCATCACACCGGAGGCTTGCATGGTGATGAAGAAGGCCTCCAGGGTGAATTCCCCTCTCCGGCAGGGTGCCGGGAAGAGCTTCAGATCCCTCCCGATCTAGGGATGGAGATGACGGCGGATACAGACTCTTTCATGGATTTTTGATCAGGTACTTAGGGTTTTCGTCCCGAGGGCAATATATAGGCGGAAGGAGAGGTCGAGGGGGTGCCGGGAGCAGCCACACCTCCCCCTGGCGTGGGCCAGGCCTGGCCGCGCGGCCAGGTGGTGTGGTGGCCCCCTGGTCCCTCTCCGTCTCGTATTCTAGCACCTGATAACATCCGGAAAAATAGGCACTTTGGCTTTTGTCCCGTCCAATTCCAAGAATATTCATTTTCTGACTTTCCTGGAACCAAAAACAGGAGAAAATAGGCAGCTGGCACTGGGGCTCTTGTTAATAGGTTAGTCCAAGAAATCATATGAAAAGTACTCCAAAGTTGGAACAAAACATAAGAAAGTAGATAAAACCAAGCATGGAACATCAAAAATTATAGATACATTTGCAATGTATCAACATCCCCAAGATTAACTCCTGCTTGTCCTCGAGTAGGTAAGTGATAAAAAGAAAAAATAATTTTTGAGGTGACATGCACCATCAAAGACTTGATCAAAGTATTTGTAAAACATTCAAAGCTGGGATCATAGTATTTCAATCATAACATGAAAGACAAAGTTCTAGCAATAAGCAAAGAAACTATGATGCAACATGAAAAGGCACAAACAAAAGATTCATGAATAAGAATGCTTTGCAAGACGTTTGTTTGTTTCGCATAAAGAAAACATAGCATAAAAGTATTCAGCTTGTCCCTCAATAGAGTAGCAAATATAAATGCATAGGACACCTTCAAAGTTCATAAGAGTGACTAGATACAATAGTTTAAAACAAGCAATATCAAAGTATGCATCAATCAACTAGTCTTGGGACAATGCACATAGAACTAAGAATGGCCACTATGCTCTCAAAGTAGGTGCATAAAGGTAGAAGGTGGAGACTCAATATAATGGTGGAAGAAAGGCCTTTGGTGAAAGGAAGTAGGGATTCAAGTCTCATAAAGAGATTCCAAAAATTATGGTACTTATAGCTTTCAGCTCTCATTGCCCCTATCATAAGCATCTTGAAGGTGATTAAGGTTAAAGTGACACAACTAAGAGGATATGCTTGACAAGTTATAAACCGAAATCTCATGCCCCTTACTTAGCAAGAACGGTCCTCATGCTACTCAACTTCAGTCACGAGCAAGCTCTTGTCATTGTAAGTATATGTGTATCATTAAGAACCACCAACGGGGTAGCCCTTGCACATGACATGGGAGCTTTCCCATAATCAAAATGACAAGGCAAGCAGACAATGAGCATCTCAGCGATCTTTTTATTTGCTATTTGCATATGTTTTTATTGAGGATGCTTCATAGAATGCTCATTATGGTGATGCTGCAAGTTTCCACCATGATTAGGCATGGCTTAGGCTAGCGGCCCAGGCGTTTCTCTAACACACATACAAACTCCATGATCTTACAAGTTCCACTTTTATTTCACACCGCCGGGATCCGTAAGCAAAAGAACATGATATCAACGGGGTATAAAGTACAAGTGCAATGTTGAAAGCGTTCCCCATGAAACATGGTTCTGCTAATTTCAACTTATAAAGCGCAAGCATATACGCAACAAAGAAGGACCCAATGGTTCAAGTTTATTAGAGGCAATAAAGTAAAGTGTGCCATCAAGTTCGTGAGAGCTTTAATCGCTAGTTTTCTCATAACAAGTTTAATTTGGAAGGTAAACAAAAGCATGAATATACTTGGAATAGCATAAGCTAGTAGGTAGGTATGGTGGACTCTTTGGAATAACTTGGTTTAGGGAGTTGGATGCATGAGTGGAACTCATACTTTGTTGTGGAGGCTAGCAAAAGACTGGGAGCGGCAAACTAAGAGAGCAATAATGACCATAATCATGCAGAGCGACAAAACATCATTGATCAAAGCATAAAGTGATACTACAAGTTGAAAACTAAAGGATCATAAAGGCTATGGTGACTTGAGATAGTCATAACATGGTGTGAGCATGCGCCAAGTCAACCCAAATAAAGCATCAAAGGAGAATACCACTATACTATGCCTTAATATGCTAAAACGACGCATGATTCATCCAAGGCACATTAAGCAATCCCAATTGTTTATAACAATTCATTCTACAGCAAAGAATAATAAGCATAAAGCCAAAACAATATCAAGCATGGCATGACAAAGCATAGGCCACAGTAAAAAACGAGCTCTTTTTACCACATAAGCATGAACTTTCCTACTCTTTTCCAAACCAAACCAAACTATTTGCAAACCAATGTATGAAAGAGGGGGTACAACCAATTTATTCAGAAAACTAAGAAAACCAAGCAAACGAAAAACCAAAAAAAAAACTAAAAAGAAGACGCTCCAAGAACAACAGAACTGTGCATGAAACAATAAAAATGAAGCGTTTGGAAGAAACCTGGCATTTTTATTGATGAAGAAGGGGATGCCTTGGGCATCCCCAAGATTTGACACTTGTACTTCTTGGATATTTCTTGGGGTTACATGCGTGGCATCCCCAAGCTTGAGCTTTAGTCCATCCTTCATCTCATTACTCATTCCTTCCATACACCTGAAAATTTTCCTTCATACAAAACTTCACACAATCTTTATTAGCAACATTAGTGCACTCAAGATAAATAAGTCTTAAGGTTCAGTTCTAACACCAAATAAACTTCCATCAGAACACTAGCTACTGTAGCACTTCCCTCAAAAAGCTCAATTCCCCAAAAGAACTCAAAAAGGAACCAACAAGAAGCAAATGCAGAAAATGCTAGAAATCTGTCAAAACAGACCAGCAGGTAAAGACGAATTTTTTCGAAGACCTTCTGCTGCTCAAATCAAAAAGTGTTGAACTAAATAAAATTATATAACAACCTGGGGCAGAAGCACAAAAATTCACGCCTCAAAAAGACATTCAGATATTTTACAAGAATTTTTACGGTGAAGCACAGAAATCTGTTTCGGGACAACAACTTTCCCAATCATTACTTCTCTCTCATTAGAGGTTACTCTTGGCACAAAAAGCAAATAAAAAGGATAAGGAGCGGTTATTACTGAAGTAATAACTCCAAGACTCATCTAAAACTTTTGGGTTATCTCCCAATAAGTACTTTTCTTTAACGCCTTTAAGTTAGGCATAAGAAGCAAAGAAAGAATCAAGTGTTCTCAAATGAAGAAGCATTAAGATCAATACCAGAAATATTTTCAACAAGGAAAGGTATATCATCCAAATAAGTTCTAGAGGATCCTCTCTCAATGCTCTTAGGTTCACTATTCTCATCAAAAGGGTTTGCAGGAATAATCCAATCAAGATTCTTTTCTATGGCATCATGTATTGCTACTAGTTTAAAGGGTATTGATATCTTAGGTTCCTCCCCATTAGGTTCGTTTTTGTTCATATTTTCTCGTGTACCAACAACATCTACACATGAGCCTAGCATATTGAAACGTTGAAAGACTTTCCTATCTTCCTTGGCAACATCATAGAACTCCTTAAACAAAGTTTCTAGAATAAAATCCCTCTTTTCAGGGTCTTCAATTTCTTTAAGCTTAAGAAACATTAGTTGCATTAAGGGGTTGAGGTTAACAAACCTAGCTTCTAACATTGAATTAAAACAGCTGCAGCAATCTCATAGTTTGGAGCAAGTTCTACAAGGGATCTATCCTTAGTATCTTCATGCTTACTAACATGATTGAAGAATTCTTTAATATTATCTTTCCCAATTATAGAACCACTACCAATTGAAAGGTCTCAGGGTGAATTTAGGGATCAACATGGTGAGCTAAGGAAGAGGTGACAACTAAAGGAGACTTAATTTTTTTGTGTTTTTGATAAAGAAAGCAAACTTGTAAAACTAATTTTTTTTTGTTTTTGAATAACAAAACAAGCAAACAAAGCAAAAAGAAACTAAGAAAAACAAAAACAACAAAGTAAAGAGATTGGTTATGAGGGACTCCCCTTGTGAAGATGTCCTTGACTCCCCGGCAATGGCGCCAGAAAAATGCTTGATGGCTCAATGCACGGCGCCCAGAAAAGTGCTGGTGCGTTGTTGATGTAGAGCTCTTTGGGAACCCCAAGAGGAAGGTATGATGAGCACAACAACAAGTTTCCCTCAGTTATGAAACCAAGGTTTAATCGAACCAGTAGGAGCAAGGAAACACCCCAAAGGTGTTACTAGCTGAGCTTTGGCAGGGCGCACTACCGGTGCTAGTAGCAACGTGGAGACCTGCACAACACAACCACAAAACTTTGTCCCCAACTTGTGATGAGGTTGTCAATCTCACCGTGTTTTGCAGAAAACAAAGGATTAAACGTATCGAATGGAAAGAAGTAAAAGTTTGCAGAAAGTAAACTGTTGGGGATATACTTTCCGGATATCCTCACAGTTCCTCACTAACTAGGGTGGCCCACTTCGGGTTAGAGCATTGCTTCATGGGTGGCCCAGTCAGGGAGAAAGACGGAGTCCAATCCGGCTACGGGAAGGCCCAGAAGACTTACCGACTTAGGCCCATAATGTTACTTGTAGTTCAAGATGTACTCTGTAACCGACTCTTAGTTGTAGCCGAATAGATCTCTCCTATAAACCCTAGGTCGGATATCTATATAAGCCGTCCTAGGGAGAGCCTTTAGGACACACCAATACTTTAGACCCTCAACTCGCACAACCAAAACCCTTGTAACCCATATTCCGGCTCTGCCGTATTACTGGATTGCTAGCAGGAGTAGGGTCCGTCCAAAGCCGACGGATTTGAACCTGGGTAAACTTGTGTGCTCACCGTCTCGGAATACCGTACGTCTCATACCCCTCTCTTCCCCACGCCTCGAGGACCCCCTCATGGCATACTTGTCATCAATCCGATGACAGTTGGCACCCACTTTGGGGCAAGTGAGCTTCGGATCTGCGTTCCGAGCGGAATCTGCAAGAATCGGAATCGGCAAGACTATCACCGTCGGTCGCATCCTCTATGCCAGCGACGTCCCTCTCATCGTTCTCGACGAGACTTGGATTCCGGCTAGGGAGGTCGTGACTGCCTACACAATCATGTCCTTTGGCGAGATCGATGTTTACATCGGTTTCGGTGAACCTGCCCAACCGACCCCAGTGGTGATGATAGAGGCAGAATAATCTTCTGGGTCCCCTTTGTCCGCGGAGGCGGCAGAGTTCTGGATCTCAGAAAACCCTAATCCCACCCAGCCCGCACCATTTGTAGAGATAGTGGAGAAATTCGAGCCTGATAAAGACCTAGCATCCCAAGTCGAATCTAGAGTGGATCTCCCCGAAGAAGCCGGATCCCAGATCGACCCACCCGCGGAAGTCGAAATCCAGGAGGAGCATATCAGTGACACTGATTCCGGCTCTGATGATGCCGGGATAGATAAACCTTTTCTAAGGTACACATTACGACGTATGATACTACACGGTGAAAGCACATATGCAATTCTCGAGACCATCAAACGTTTCGACATGGCTGATCGCGAAAGCCGCAGGTACCTCAGGAAGCACGCGTCGCACTTCGTCGGATACGTGGGATCCGGATCCGGCTCTGCTGATGCTGGAGAAAACACCGACTCGGTGCTGGAGGCAATTGGAACAAACACCGACGTACCCGCATCCTCGGATGAATCAATGAGGTCAGCAGATTTCTGAAAGTTCTCCACAGAATATGAAGAGGAGTACAACTCCAAGGCTGCCGAAGAAGGAGAAGCCATGGATGAAGGATCCGGGGAACACTCTCCCAAAGCGCAGGATGACATGGACGTCGGAGATAATCCCGAGGTCCAGATGTCCAAAAGTACCGATCAGAGCTTGACTCCGGGAAACGGACCCAAAGGCGTCTTTGCTACCGGCGCTGCCAAGAAGGCAAAGAAGAAGAACAAGAAGAACAAAACCCTGGCAAAAGACCCTCTGGCTGAGGAGGTGATTGTCGAGGAATACGAAGAAGACTCGGATGGAGCACTTATCCCAGACGAGCCGAAAAAAGAAGAATCGGTGGATGGACACGTGATCACCGAAGGTGCGCGTAAACTCATCGATGCTGCATTAACCACACCTATCCCTACAGCTGCAGATATTACTGCTGAAGAGCTGGATGAAAGGGCCCAAGCCCTAGAAGCGCGTCGTCAAAAACTCCTCGATGAAGCCAAAACCATCGAGGTGGAGAAGAAACACATGGCAACCAAGGACTACATGTCTCGGTTGCATCAGAAGACACGGAAGCGTCACACAGATGACAACCAATTCCCACATATCTGTGCTGTCCTTTTCGGAGATGAGATGGGGAAGCCACGGAAAGATAGCAAAGGAGATTGGGTATATCCAACCCCAGTACAGAATACCGTGGCGGCCCGAGAAATTCTATCGGCTAATCCAGGACCAGAGGAGATCCATTTTGGTATCAAGCTACTCAACAAGGGACTGGAGCAACAAAAGGTCGCCATGTCCGGAAGTCAAAAACTGGTCTCAGATTCCGACCAATGTCGAACAGATCTGGCATGGGCTGACGTAAGACCCACCATGTTCCGGAGCAGCATTATCGCCCCGAACAGCAGGAGGACAATTATTCGAGAACCGGATCGTCATGACAGCATCGCAGGACTGCACACGACTGGAGCAACGTCGCACCAGCGACCGAGAAAGAGGCCATCGTTGCTCTGAATCCGATGAATCCTCCCCGACGAGAATCTAACGATCTAAGGGGAGAAGATAAAGAGAAACGTCGGGAGGAGGATCGTCAAAAAATGCCACCTCCTAGACATGCAAGCCGTCCGGCTGTGCCCTACCATGGTCAGAATGACGGACGAAGCGACGGAAACCACGCCGGAACAAGCAGGCAGGGGGCTCGTCATAGTCAAGACCCTCCCCGGAATCGGAATAATGACGTTCTGGACGGAGGCCGGCGATCAGCCAGAAATTATCCAGCTGCCCCACCCTCTCCACCACACAGTCATCACAACGGCTCCCAAGGAGGGCAAGGAGGACGACGTGGCGGAGGAGGTGGTGGCAGAAGCCAAAGTCCGGCTCCAAGGCACCGTAGCCACAACTGACATTCGGGACGATCTTTATCCCCGAACGACGCAAGGCACAGGATCAACTCCAACATAGAGGCTCGGCGCTATGAAAACGATGATATCTACGTGGGCCCAAAGTGCTTCGGACCACGCATCAGAGCTACAAAATTCCCGGAAGGATTTGCTATCTCAAGACATATCCAAGCCTACGATGGCATTGCTCGGCCAGATACCTGGCTACAGGATTTCTTCCAAGCTTGCTGCATCGCCAAAGGCGGAAACAACCTGGTCGCAACCCGATATCTCCCACTTATGTTGCGGAAGATGGCACGATCATGGCTCAATGAACTTCCGGAGAACACCATCCATAACTGGTATGACATGCAAAGTGCGTTCTTTCGGAATTTCGAAGGCACATATCGGAGGCCCTGTACGGTCGGAGACCTACAGCGTTGCACCCAGAAAGCCAAAGAAACTTGCCGGGACTACCTCGGATGATGGATCGACACCAAGAACTCCTGTGAGGGAGTAAATGATCAAACTGCGATTGAAGCTTTCATTGCAGGTCTCCCAATTGGTCTACTATGTCATCGCTTGAAGTGTGACAAGGTCACTAATTTGGGAGAGATGATAGAAACAGCGAGCAAGTATGCAGAAGCTGACGACGATGCAGAGGGATTGCTCAATGCCCTAGTTGTGCCTCAGTCGGCAAGACAACCAAAGCAACAAGCTCAGAAGCGCAAAAACACCTCAGAAGAAAAACCCAACGCGGAAACAGCGGTAGTTACTACTGTTTCCGGGTCTGGAGGACGAGGAGGACGTGGCGGAGGCCGCGGGCGTGGCCGTGGGACTTCAAGGGTCCAAGGTAGAGGAGAACAACAACCAGGCAAAACCTACTCTTGGGCCGACATTGCCAATAACCCATGTGTGCACCACCTAGACGCCAATGGGGGCTCGTCCCACACCAACGCTGAATGTCATTTCAATGACGACATCAAAAGAGATGACACCGCGGGCTACAAAGCTAAGCGGAAGAAGGGAAAGAAAAATCCCGAAAAGGACAAGGAACCAAAGAAGATTCCAACATGGAGGAAGCTGATGCTTCAAATCCCAAGCCGGAAGGGGAATAAAACTTTTCCCACCAAGAAGGACACTTATGTCACTTTCCTCGGATCTCAACCAGCAAAGGTCAAGAAAGCAGTTCTACGCGAGCTCAATGCAACAGTTCCGGCTGTCCCCCAGTATCTGGACTGGTCGGAAGTGGCAATCACATTTGACCGCGATAATCATCCGCCTAAGTTACACAGGCGAGGAAAATATGCCTTAATCGTCAACCCACTTATTAACGGTTATGGTTTCTCCAAGACCCTCATGGACGGTGGTAGCAGCATCAATATTCTCTACGTCGAAACGCTACGCCGGATGAAGATCTCGGAAACCCAGCTGAACCATAGCTCTGTGATATTTCACGGAGTTGTCCCAGGAAGACAAGCTAATTCCCTGGGAGAGATTACTTTGGATGTTACCTTTAGAACTCCAAAGAACTATCGGACGGAGGCACTTTCCTTCGAAGTGGTCCCGTTCAAGAGTGCATACCACGCTATATTCGGACGTCCGGCTTACTGGGCTTTTATGGCTCGTCCGTGTTACATTTACAATATGATGAAAATTCCAGGTCCCAACGGCGTGATCACCATCAGGGGAGACCCGAAGAAAGCACGAGAATACGAGGATGGAAATGCCGCCTTTGCCGAAGCCGTGCTGCATGCACATGAGTACCAGGAGATCAAGAAGAGCATAGATTCGTCTGAGATGCTCGCAACGAAGAAGGAGGTGACAAAGCCAAATCCGGAGTTCAAGGCATCAGAAGAGATGAAGAAAGCGCCGTTGAATGATGATGACCCCTCCAAGGTGACCCAGATAGGCGTAGGCCTAGGTAGCGCATAGGAAAGTGCGCTCGTCAAGTTCCTCCAAGCAAATCAAGATATCTTCGCATGGCAGCCATCTGACATGACCGGAGTACCTAGGGAACTTGCCGAGCACTCTCTAAATGTAAACCCGAACGCTAAACCCATCAAACAATCCTTACGACGGTTTGGCGACGAAAAGCGTAAGGCAATAGCTAAGAAATTAGCGCGGCTCGAGTTAGCCGGATTCATAGAAGAGGTCATCCAGACTGAGTGGTCGGTTAATCCTGTAATAGTCCCTAAAAAGGACACCACTGATTTAAGGATGTGTGTTAATTATACTGCCTTGAACAAGGCTTGTCCAAAAGATCCGTTCGCTCTGCCTAGAATTGATCAAGTTATCGATTCTACGGCAGGATCGGAACTCCTCTGTTTTCTCGACGCATATTCCGGCTATCACCAAATCCGGATGAAGGAATCTGACAAAGTCAAAACTTCATTCATAACCCCTTTCGGAACCTTCTGTTTTGTTACGATGCCCTTTGGGCTGAAGAACACAGGAGCTACGTACCAGCGCACGATGCAGCGTTGCCTCCATGACCAACTCGGACGCAATATACATGCATACGTGGATGATATCGCGGTAATGTCCAAAAAGAAGGAAACGCTGATTTCCGACTTGGAGGAAACATTTCCCAATCTATGAAAATACAACATCATGCTTAACCCGAAGAAATGCTTCTTTGGAATACCAGCTGGAAAATTGTTAGGTTTCATTGTGTCTCAAAGAGGCATAGAGGTGAACCGAGACAAAATCAAGGCTATACTCAATATTTCCAGGCCAACTCGCCTGAAGGACGTACAAAGACTAACTGGTTGCATTGCTGCGGTCAGTCGATTTGTAAGCCGGCTTGGTGGAAGAGCCGCACCACTATACAAACTCCTGAAAAAGACCAAGGGTTTTGTCTGGACTGACGAAGCTGAAGCTGCACTACAAGACTTGAAGAAAGTACTCTCATCTGCTCCTATCCTTGCAACGCCGGAACCTAAGGAACCGATGTTGCTCTATCTAGCTGCGACAAATAAGGTCGTTAGTATCGTCATGGTGGTGGAGAGACTAGAGGAAAATCAGGAACACCTGGTGCAGCGTCCGACTTACTTTGTCAGCGAGGTTCTGACAGAATCAAAACAACGGTATCCGCACTATCAAAAGTTGGCTTACGGTGTTTTTTTAGCATCTTATAAGTTATGACACTACTTTCAGGAGAATCCAATTACCGTGGTGAGCACAACTCCCATGAGAGATATAATCAACAACAGTGACGCCACAGGACGCGTCGCCAAATGGGGCATAGAGCTTTCAGCTTTCGATATTGAGTATAAACCTCGGACAGCAATCAAATCCCAGATCCTTGCTGACTTTGTCGCTGATTAGACAGAGACGAAGGAGAACATGATCCTCCCTGAGTCGGAATATTGGACCCTCTTTTTCGATGGGTCTAAGGCTCGAGGGGGCTCGGGGGCTGGTGTGGTGCTCAAATCACCCCAAGGAGATAAACTTTTATACGTGTTGCAGATCCACTTCACAGCGACAAACAATATTACCGAGTATGAAGCACTGCTGCATGGAATCCGGACTGCTAAGGATATTGGCATCTGACGTTTGATGTGTTACGGAGATTCGGATCTTGTTGCTCAGCAAGTGTCGGATATTTGTAATGCAAATAAACACATGGCAGCATATAAAGCTATCGTGGATAATCTATCTAAATCATTCAAAGGGTTTGAAGTTCAACACATCTCTCGGGAAGAAAATGAGGAAGCAGATGCACTATCTCGGATAGGTTCTGCGCGGAAAGAGGTCCCGGATGGCGCTTTTCTAGAGCACCTCAAAGTTCCCTCAATAAAGGGAGTAGATGAGGAATATCTGACCAAATCCGACTCACCCTTGATAGCAGTTCTGGCTGTAATTCCCAGCTGGACTCAACCCTACCTCGATTATTTGGTAGATGGTAAATTACCCGAAGATGAGGTGCTGAGCCGGTAGATTATCCGACGAGCAAAATCCTATACTATTGTTAAAGTGAGCTCCATAAACAGAGTGTTTCTAGGGTTTTTCAGCACTGTGTATCTCCAGAAGAAGGAGTGGAAATCTTAAGAGAAATCCATGAAGGCGAGTGTGGTCACCACGCTGCAGCCAAATCTTTAGTGGTAAAAGCTTTTAGACACGGATTTTTCTGGCTTACAGCTCAGGCAGATGCCGAACGATTAGTCAAGACGTGCAAAGGCTGCCAAAAGTACGCCAAGCAAGCTCATGTTCCGGCTGATCAGCTGCGAACAATACCTATAACATGGCTCTTTGCGGTCTGGGGGCTTGACATGGTAGGACCATTTAAACGAGCTCCAAGTGGATTTACTCACCTCTTAGTGATGGTGGATAAATTCACCAAATGGATTGAGGCTAAACCTGTCACTAGTTGTGATGGAGCAACAGCCAAGAGATTTGTCGAGGATGTTATAATCCGGTATGGTTATCCGCATAGCATTATCACGGACAACGGGAGTAACTTTTCTATGGGAGAATTGGCTGAATTCTGCAACGAGCAAAATATCCGGCTTGACATTGCGTCAGTCGCACATCCACAGGCTAATGGACAAGTCGAAAGAGCAAATGGTTTAATTCTACAAGACCTAAAACCGAGACTCGAAGCACCACTATGACATGTTGCGGGGGCTTGGGCAGAGGAATTACCCTCTGTAATTTGGAGTTTACGAACAACTCCAAACAGGTCAACAGGATACACACCTTTCTTCTTGGTCTATGGCGCAGAAGCAGTTCTTCCTAGTGATTTGATTCATACTTCTCCTAGAGTGGCCGCGTATATTGAAGAGGATGCCAAGATTTATCGACAAAATGATCTCGACTTAGTCGAAGAAGTTCGCGTCGTTGCTGAAATGAGATCTACAGCCTATCAGCAGAAGTTACGCAAGTATCATAGCCAGAGAGTCCGAATAGATCTTTCAATAAAGGTGATTTGGTTCTGCGGCTTGTGCAATAAAGAAAGCACAAACTTTCCCCAGTATGGGAAGGGCCCTTTTTAGTTAGTCGAGTGTTACACAATGGATCGTACTACTTAACTGACATGAGGCCAGTCAAAGAAATACCTGCTACTAAGAAGAGAAAGAGAGCTGGAGGCAGTATAAATCCGGATGAGTTAGACAGACTGTGGAATATTGCTCAGCTACGTCCCTTTTATTCTTAGTTTATCCTTCTTTGTAAACATATATATGTACATGATTCTGTGAGAAATAAAAGTTTTGGTTGCCTCAAATTTTTCTAAGAAGTTTTCACCATCTTATTTCCGAATGATCATGTCATAGTCGAAAATCTCAGAATGCTTGAAAGTACTTTATGCTCATGTTCGTTCTGGTTTAGATTTCCGATTCTAAAACTGCTACCCTCGGATATAACTCTAAAGTTTCTAGTCTTTACTTTGGTTATTTGTCTGATTGCGGGATGCGGGCATTTTCCGAGTAGTGAATTGTTGGTACTGGAAGCCGGCTTTGTTTCCGAGTTTAAACTGGTTTAGCAATTGCGCTCCATTGCTCGGCAAAGTTTCCGGCAGAAGGTTTAGCCGGCTCACGAAAGGGACGAGGTGGAAAGCCAGATAAACAATAAGTAGAGACGAAAAAATAGAAGTGCTTATGTAAACATTTCAGGCACACAAAAAAAACTCAAAGCCAAAAGTACTGAATAGATCAAAAGCTTAGCACTAGCAATTTAAAGTACTGCATATTTACAGATGCATCATGTTTTTCTGGAATAATACAAAAAATTCTGATCTATGATGCAGGAGGAGATGAAGGAGCTGCCGGCTCGCTGGAGATTCCGCCTTGATATCGTTTCGAGATGTCCGCATCCGAGGTGGTGCGTTCATCGTCGGAAACTCCTGTTGGTTCTTTCGGAGGAGGAGGCAGAGTAGCCACGCGGGTGAAGAAAGGGATCTCGTAGCTGGTCAGGTCAGCCACGTGACACCCATATCCGGCACAGGAGTGCATGATGGCTTGAAGGTTCTGCTCCTAGCCATCTTCGTCTACCTTGCAGTACCCTCTGGTCACTTGCCATATCTCCATGTTTCCATGGTGGATCATGACCATGGTGAGAGCGTTCTGCGCAGCAGTCCGCGCGTAGGACATGTTCCAGTCCCGAACAAGTTGCGGCATCTCCTTTGCCTTGTCCGGCACCTGAAAATCCGACATGCTTGACATGTCCAGAATCTTGAGAGCTTCGCCGATGTCCTCAAGGGACTGGCGGAAGTCATGAAGCAGGTCACCGACTTGGGTAAGCCGGTGGGTGCGTGGCTCGGAGGAGGAAGAGTCCGTCAAGTTCAGGGGACCTATACACAAAACAAGTTAAGAAAAATCCGACATTGATAAAAGTCGAAGAAAGAGACAAGTCAGATAGATGGAACGTACCAAAAATGACGTCGTCAATTTTGGTCTTCTCCTCCCGGAGACTCTGGAGTTCAGCCCGGAGTGCCTGGGACATGTCCTTCTCTCCGCCATGCTCATTCTTGAGGTCTGAGATTATTTTATCTTGAGCAGCAATCTTGCGAACACGCTCTTCAGTGGCCATGGAGGAGGATTCAAGGACTTGAGCTATGCTTTTTTCGTGATTTGCCTTGAGCTGGTCCAGCTCTTGGCGAAGCTCCTTGTTCTCCACCACCAAGGTCTTGAGGTTCTCGGCCTCTTTAATCATGGCGACGGATTGTTTCACCAGCGCTGTAAGTCAAAAAGAACAAAAGTTCAGAAAAATTCGGCATTGAAAATAACAAAGACAAGGTTTGAGTCTCGGAATGTTTACCTTCGGCCTCATCCTTGGCAACTTTGAGTTCAACATTTTTAAGCCGGACAACTTTGATCTCTCTCCGCTTATCGTAGACATTGGTCAGTAATTCCTGGTTATAGGAACATACTTTCTGTAAGTCAGAATACTCAAAGTCAGAAAGCTACTTAAGACTCAGGCTAATATTTTTGCTAAATATCAGCACGAGCCTTGGGGGCTACACTAGTTCGTTCTTTGGCATCCTAATGAAGCATAAACCCGGATTATATATCCTATTTCATGCTTGGGGGCTAGAGGATATGATATAAAATACAATAAAGGAAAAACAGGAGTTGGAATTTCGACTTACATATTGTTCGTGGGTGAGTTTATCCAAACCCGCGTTCACTTCAGCAGCCACCTTCTCGGCGAGAGTCAGAGGAATCACTGGGGCTGTTGGAAGCTCACCAGTCCTAATCCTCTCGTCGCGGAGGCGCACCTGGGCAAGAAGGTCAGAGAACTTGACGTCCTCTGCTTCTTGCGCTTCTTCTTCGGCAGATAAAGTACTTTTATCCAAGCATTGCTTGGCTAGCCACTGGATTTCTTCAGCAGATTTCTGGGACAAGCCAAACTTGGCAAGACCCGGATTGCTCATGAGGTTTTCGGCGAAGGTTTCTGCCGAGGGATCATTACCCAAAGAGGGTTCACCTTTATCTAGATCTGACGCACCCATGGTGACGTCAGTTTGCGATCCAAGGTTCACAGGCCCCGTTGAAGGAGCCGGATCTTCTGCAGCGTCCGGCGAGATAACCGGCGTTGCAGAAGGTTGAGGGGCAGGAGTCAGAGGAGCCACAGCAGGGGAAGCTATGGTAAGCTTCGTCTGCCGCAGCGGCTTCGAAGGAATCCCTTTCCCCTTGGCCTTGACGAGCGGTTTTGCTCTGAGAATGTAGTAAAGTCAGAAAACATTACATCTCGGAAAGAAATTTGAATAAGGTACAAAGGCGGAGAATTGTGATTGAAAGTTACCTCTTCACAACGGGCACCTCCTTTGTGCCGACATCCACTGTCGGAGCTTTGCGCTTCTTGAGCGCAAGGTCCAACAATGGGACCACTTCTACCTCCTGAGATAACTCCGGAGGATATCCTTCGAGCGGAGAAAATTCCGACTCGTGGAGGTCAGCAAGCTGAAAAGAAGAAAACATATCAACATTGCACTATAACTCAAATGATGAAACACATAAAAAGGTGTACTGTTAGAAGCTTAACGGAATTACGGGGTTATCCACCGTGTGCATGTCCAGACAAACCTCCGGGATTCTCCTCTCAATCCTCTCCCGGATCAGCCACTTGATCTGGCTTATGTAGCCTTGAGTGGTGTAGGATTTGGAGCTGATGCGGAGGGAGTCTTTCGGAGACGACGTGATGGAATGCATCAGTCGGGTTCCATGATACTAGAGGGGCTGGATCCGACGTGAGACCCAGCACTAGACCAAGTCGGATCCCTTCGGATCCTTGTGTTTGATTAAATATTCGATCCGCCTCTTACCGAGGATCAGATCGTCGGTGAGAGCCGGAGCAGCCTCGTCCCAAGAAGGTTGGGCCGTGGTGGCTCCGTCGATGAAAGTCGGCCAAGCAGTGGCTTTGCCGGGAGCCGGAATATCCCTATGATAGAAAAATGTGGCTATCCATTGTTTGACCGAGTCACTGGCTAGAATTTTGGGATACGCCCGCTCGCGTCTAAGAGAAAAACTAATAGTGCCGGTGATATAAGGAACACCTGCGGTAATGGAGTTTCTCTAGACATGGAAATAATACCGGAAGAGAGTCAAACTCGGCCTAATGCCGAGAAAGCCCTCACACAGCAAAGCATACGCACTCATCTCTAAGAGAGAATTGGGAGGAAGATGATGGAGTTGAACTCCGTAATGATCTATCACCTCGGAGAAGAACTCCGAGGAAGGAAAGGACAGACCTCTGTCGAGCTGGGTGCCGAAGTGGACCCGCTCGCCGTCGCGCGGGCTGGGGACGGTTTCCTCGAAGCCGCTCCGCCAGTCGCCGGCGGCAAGAAGCCCCTCCTTCTCCACGTTCTTGAGGCCCTCCTCGTTGAGAGCGCAGGGAATCCAGAGCCCGCGATAGCTCTCCTTCTCCGCCACCGCTTCCGCCATCGCCACCGCCACCGCTGCCGCCAAGCCGGAGGAAGAAGATGAAGCCATTTCTCCGGCGAGAAGTTGACCTAAAAGGGGCAGCGCTGGGAGTTCTGTGGGGGAAGAACGAGGGAGCTCTGTGCGCGCAGGAGGATTGGGAGGAGAAGAAAAGTCAAAGGATTGGTGGAAGGAGAAGGAAGAAATCCTAACCCCTTATATCCACCTAACTGCGCCAAGATTCGTGCAAATGCTATAGTGTAACCGCCACGCATCGTGGAAGGAACTGGGAAGGACCCACGTGATGATTGCGTCGCCTCGATCTCCACGCACGCATTGAAACGGCGCCTCGGTTCCGCGAACCGCGGACCCACCAACGGTCGTGCTGACGGAATGCCTGTCAGATGACGTGACTTGACCATGGCTTGTGTCAGGTGGCATTAGAGATCAAGTTCTGGCTTAGTTTGAAATCAAGCTGGAAAATCCGAGTAACCTGTTGATAGGTCCGACTTATTTTTAAGACCCGGATCGTAGTTGTGAAGTTTCAAGAACCCTTCAAGATTCTGCAAGCCGAAGATCAAGCTAGACGATGATAAATCTGACTTTGGATCTTAGAGGCCTCCGGGTGCTTCTATTGGGGATATACTTTCCGGGTATCCTCACAGTTCCTCACTGACCAGGGTGGCCCACTTCGGGTTAGAGCATTGCTTCACGGGCGGCCTAGCCAGGGAGAAAGACGGAGTCCAATCCGGCTACGGGAAGGCCCAGAAGACTTACGGACTTAGGACCATAATGTTACTTGTAGTTCAAGATGTACTCTGTAACTGACTCTTAGTTGTAGCCGGATAGATCTCTCCTGTAAACCCTAGGCCGGATATCTATATAAGCCGTCCTAGGGAGAGCCTTTAGGACACACCAATACTTTAGACCCTCAACTCGCACAGCCGAAACCCTTATAACCCATATTCCGGCTCTGCCGTATTACTGGATTGCTAGCAGGAGTAGGGTCCATCCAAAGCCGGCGGATTCGAACCTGGGTAAACTTGTGTGCTCACCGTCCCAGAATACCGTACGTCTCACACCCCTCTCTTCCGCACGCCTCGAGGACCCCCTCATGGCGTACTTGTCATCAATCCGATGACATAAACACAAAGCAGTAAACAGTTTATAGATTGTATGTAAAGAAAAGGACCAGGATCCATAGTTCACTAGAGGTGGCTCTCCTTAGATAGATAACATGCTGCATGAACAAATTACAGCGGGGCAATTGACAAACACCGAGAAAGCAATACATGCATATACTAATCATCTTGACTCCTTTGAGACTTGATTGTACATTACAACATTATACATAGACCGCCATCCAACTGCATCTATGACTAATAATCCACCTTCAGGTTATCATCCGAACCCCCTCCAGTATTAAGTTGCAAACAACAGATTATTGCTTTACGAACTGCGTGTAAAGTAAACAATACGATTGTTCTATGAACAAATGATTGTTGTTTTCTCCCTAGTAGCAACAGCACATCTAGTACCTTAGAGATTTCTGTCACTTCCCCAGATTACCAGAGGCATGAACCCACTATCGAGCATAAATACTAACTCTTGGAGGTGCTAGCATCTACTTGGTCAAGATAGCTACTAACAACGGAAAGCATGCAAGGTCACAAATAACAAAGACATGATATAATCAATAATCAATCTGAAATAGCATCTCAATATCCATCGGATCCCCGCAAACACAACATGCAGAATTATAAATAGATGATCTTGATCGAACGGAGCTCACAAGATCTAAACATGAAAGCACAAAGGAGGAGAACCAGCCATCTAGCTCGGGCAACTGGGCCGTTGGCGGGTGCTTACCATGAAGGTAAATGAACCCACAAGAACTGACTGGTGCCAATTTTTTCTGAATTTTTGTTCATGTGGTTGTGAATAGGCTTATGAACAAATAATATGGTGGGTAGGCAACGCTGTTTGGTGCTGATTAGGATTTAGAGCAACCTGAATACTCTCCTCGTCCCAAAATAAATGACATGTCTAGATTCACATGTATCTAAACATGTTTTAGTATATAAATACATGCGAATTTAGACAAACTCACGTCACTTATTTTAGGATGGAGGAAGTATTTATGATTTGAAATGATGAAGATTCGGCAATAAAGATCACAATTTAAAAGAACAAACGGTTGATATTATGATTTTCTCTTCGGTATAAGTTGTTCGAGCACGAGGCTATCTATACCCCCATGCTGTTCGACTTCCCTCGCGGGAACTACCAAGGCAACGGCGCATAGTGAGGAGACTGGCGCAGATACACAACGAGGACTCATCTGCCAATCCAACAACTTTCAGTGCATTCGCGAGCTGCTTGGACACCACCTTTGCTGCGTCAACCTCGGCTGCTCTCTAACCTTCGTGGTCAAGTCCAGAGAACATCACTGTTCAGCTGCGGCTAGAGAGCTGCTACCAGGAAGTCTTGTGGTGTTGATGTGTTACCTCTCGGCACATACCCTCCTCTGTCGCGCTACACTGACACGACCAGGGTGTGGAGTAATTGTCCGAGATCATGTTCTTCAACTAACATGCAGGCCAGCCGGTGGAGACAGGTCTGTAGTTGGGGTTCGATGCCAAGCACATTGAGCAAAGTCTTTATTGTGGATCCTCGCATGTGAACAGCCCATAAAAATTCTGATTCCTCTCGTTCCCACAAACAAGTTTCTCTCTTTTTGATGATCAACTTCTACTATATTTCTTGCAAAAAAAAAACTTCTACTATATTCACTGGTTACTCAGAATATATTCGGGCGCTTTGCATGCAGGAGAAAACAATATATCTCGATGTGCTAGGAGACATTAACTAGAAGCTAGTGTCTTGTTCCTATGTATACATATCATCCCCAAAAAATTGTGCCACACCTAAGTACAACGACGCCTATTTATAACCTGCATGACTACTTGTTTTTTTTCACGTGTTGCCAGTAAAAGGATCTTGGACTACATAATACTAGGATGTAGCAGAAGCTCTACACACTGCTGGGAAGGGAAATTTTAGATACTAGTTTTTTCTATACTTATTATGCAAAGAATTCGAACCTAGCTAGGACACAAGTGGGGTGTCCCCTCTACCATTGCGCCAAACCATCCTTCACGGAGGTCGGACTACATGCAGTCCGTTTTTTGAAGAAAAATAAAATAAAAAACGGCATTTCAAACTTCCAAAAAATGTTAAATATAGATAATCATGCATTCTACAAGTGTGCAAAAAACCAGTGTGAAATACTATGTACTCTAGGCTATGCGAAATTGACAAAATTAGATATGAAATAGTGAACATTACAGATTTCCAAACTTTATTCCAGAAATTTCCAAAGAGTTGTACACTTCTACCCCTTGAACTATATCAATTTCGTCGGTTCGATCACCCATGCATATCCGAATTTTTTTTGTAAGGACGCATACACCACTTACTGTAAAATCTCTCTTAATTTGATCGTGGTTCAGTTTCAGACTTAAAAAGCAATTGCAGGCATCTGCTCCCCGGCCGCTATCTTTGCCAAGAGGGGTCTCGAGGTACGGATGACGGGACTCAGCGGCATGGTGCCGAGGGGTCTCGATGGCAATGTGCGTGCGTGTTGATAGACGTGCAAGATGGTGGTGGTGTATGGCGTCGTGGTTGGTTTGACGGCATGGCTGACAACAAGTTCATTACTTTGTTCCTCCTGGATATGGGTTGACGGAAGACTATGGTTGCAGCGGTTTGAGTGTGCATTGAGGATCACTTGGACCGGTTTGTGCTCCTAGCTCGTCGGTGGGCGGTTATGGGGCATTCGGTTTTGTGATGACGTGCGGTTGTGTGCGATCAGAGTATTGGTTCCGACATGGCCACCCCTTTCATCGCGTTGTAGGAGTTGCAACTTTGTCACTAGAGAGGTGATTTCGGATTGATCTTTATATTTTCTTTGTAAGTCACTAGAGAGGTGATTTCGCTGGAGATTTGGAAGCCAGGGTGGCGGCTCCGGGGACGCGGTGGCTCTCGGGTGGGAAGCTGCCTGAGGTTTCCCTCGACGCTCCGGTGGCGTGGAGGACGGCGGGCTGGGGGTGTCTCGGCGTGGTGGTCTCGTCAAGGCGCGCCCTGCTCCGGCGGTGCTTTGGCGGCTGCGGTGGGTCGCCGCGGGGTGGTTGGTTATCTGCGGCAGTGGCAGTCAGCATGGGGTGTTGCGTTGCTGCGCGCACAAGCCGGGGCGGCGGCTCTGGATCGAGATGGTGGTGATGCTCTAGCTCGGCCGTGTGGGCGGCGGGGTTTGGCTCCGTGGGCGTGTACGTCGTCTCTTTTGCCGGTGAGCTAGCTCGTCCGGCGGCAGGGACTGTCTCGGTGACCGCCCCTTGGAGGTGGTGGTCGAGGTCTCCGGACGAAAGTCTAGCTCGACTTGGTCGGTGCCGACAACGGCGGTGCCTGTGGGCACCGTTATCCCTCTTGGGGGCGTTGTCGTGGAGCCCCGACGCCCCTCCGTCCATCATTCCGGGGTGAAAGCCCAAATCTAGCTTGCCGGATTGGATGACGGCGGAGTTTTTTGGACGTCGTTACCCCCTTGGAGGCATCATTTTTCGGAGTGTGTGGAGCCTTTGCTTGGGGTGTTAGTGATGCCGGTTGAGTCGATGTCTTCGGGCCCTGTCGGCGCGCGGGTACCGCTGGCGAGTCCCCTGCGGCCTGCCTCTCACCATGAAGCCTGTGAGGCCTAGCCGTTCCCTTCGGCTCTGACTTCCTCTCCGGGGACGTGGACTAGGCTCTTCGTAGCGCTTGCCGTTGCCATTGTGTTCGTGTCGTTTCGACGGTGCTCCAGACCTAGTCGACCTAGGTAGTGCGGCCTCGGGTGGTTTCTGCCAGTTTTTCCTTAAAACTATGCCGTTTGGGGTTTTTTTAATCCGGTTCCCCTTTTAACTGGACCCGTGTGTTAAAAAAAACCCCGAACGGCACAGTTTTAAGGAAAAACTGGCAGAGACCACACGAGACCGCACTACCTAGGTCGACTAGGTCTGGAGCACCGCCGAAACGATACGAACACAACGACAACAACGAACGCTACGAAGAGCCTGGTCCATGTCCCCGGAGAGGAAGTCAGAGCCGAAGGAACGGCTAGGCCTCTCAGGCTTCATGGCGAGAGGCAGGCCGCAGGGGACTCGCCAGCGGTACTCGCACGCCGACAGGGCCCAAAGACATCGACTCAACCGGCATCACTAGCGCCCCAAGCAAAAGGCTCCACACACTCCGAAAAATGACGCCTCCAAGGGGGAACGACGTCCATAAGACGCCGCCGTCATCCAATCCGGCAAGCCAGATTTGGGCTTTCACCCCGGAATGATGGACGGAGGGGCGTCGGGGCTCCACGACAACGCCCCCAAGAGGGATAACGGCGCCCACATGCGCCGCCGCTGTCGGCACCGACCAAGTCGGGCTGGACTTTCGTCCGGAGACCATGACCACCACCTCCAAGGGACAGCCACCGAGGCAGTCCCTGCCGCCCGACGAGCTAGCTCACCAGCAAAAGAGACGACGTCCATGCCCGCAGAGCCAAACCCCGCGGCCCACGCGGCCGAGGCAGAGCATCACCACCATCTCGATCCAGAGCCGCCGCTCCGGCTTTCGCGCGCAGCACCACAACACCCCATGCCGATTGCCACTGCCGCAGTCAACCAAGCCACCCCGCGGCGACCTTCCACAGCCGCCAAAGCACCGCCGGAGCATGGCGCGGCCTCGACGAGACCACCACGCCGAGACACCCCCATCCCGCCGTCCTCCACGCCACCGAAGCGTCGAGGAAAACCTGTGGCCGCTTCTCACCCGAAAGACGCCGCGTCCCCGGGGCCGCCGCCCCGGCTTCCTCGCCTCACTTGCACAACCGCCACGAGCACTGCCCCTGCCACCCCCGTAGCCAGGGAGCAAGCGCACACCGCCGAGACCCGGGGCCGCCGCCCCGGCTTCCGAAGGCCAGCAGCCGCCGCCGAGCAGAGCAGCAGCGCAGGGGAGGCGTGGCCCGCCGAGCCCATCTGAGCCCAGATCGGGCCCTGGCCGTGCCCGGCAACCGGAGCAGGTCCAAGGCGGCGCCCTTGCCACCCTCCGCTCCGACGTCGTCCGTCGCCGCCGCTTGCAACCCACCGCGCCCCCACGCCGCTAAGCCGACGAGCTCGCCGGCGAGAACGAAACGCAACCGCCCGGCCCCCTCGCGTCCACCGCGGGTTCTTCCCTACTACCTTGGCCGGCAGGGGCCGCCGCCACCGCGGCGAGGCCAGCGGCAGCGGCGGGAGGAGAGCGGGGCCGGGGCGACCGGCGGCTGTGCGCGCGGGGTTCCCCCGAGTCGCCCGTGGGGGACGACGCGGGGTCTACTATGTGAAACTTGGCCCCGTGTTTGCTCTCTATAGAAACCGAAGGTGCTCCGTACTCTACGTAAGAGCTTTGCAGCACTACATCAGAAGGTTTGGTGATAGAAGCTTCTCTCCCGATGCCTCTTAATCTTACTTATAGAGTGCACTGCTGCTAGATCTATATCAGCGCAACATCGATCGATGCATCGTTTTCCAAATAAGTTGACCCGACTTGTTGTGAGTCTTTTCCTACCGTGAACATATATATGCATGCCCTTTATACGACTGGCATGTGATGTGTGACAATTTAATTGGACACCCACCTCCACTACAGGAAGAATGAGGTGCCGACGGCCGGATGCCGTCGGCAAAGCGTCAAATTGCCGTCGACACAGGCTGTGCCGACGGTGGCCGTCTAGCCCTCTCGGCGTAGTTCCTGGACGGCAGATCCCCTTGGCCATCGGCACAGGCACAACCTCTCGGCATAGCAATCGCAGCGGGCCCCACGATGTCAGGCGACGACCGTTACGAAACGGCCCAGCCTGGAGCTACGCCGACGGCCAGGCCGTCGGCACAAGAAGGCCGTCGGCATAGCCTAAAATATATATATATATATATTTTTAATCTTTGAATTGTTTGACTCGTTAATATCTCGCTTTGGTCATTTTTAACATTATTTATACTTAATAATTGATTAAATTGAAGTTTTATTCAAACTTCTCAGTCGGTCACCCATCCTAATACTACTCCAGCTTCAGCACGCTTAACTTCCTCGTTCCTTCAAAATCTCTTTTCGCAAAGCACTTTACATATTGTTGTCAATACTATGATATCAATCATATTAACTCTTATATCATCATGTCACATGGTTGTATTTTTTAAAATTATAAGCAATTATTTAAGTAAACAATAATGAATAAGTAAAAATATTATTGAATTCAAATAAAAATATAATGATTTTATTTTTTTGTATTTTTTATTTAATATGGAATAATTAATATCTTTAAATCTATAAGTCGGAATTCGACAAATAATATGTCTAAATTGATTAGAAAAATATGAGGAATCCAAATATGATATCAATATCAACTTATCCCAAACTATGCCATGATTCTTATCATAATTTTATTTGCCCGTTTAAAATGACACGCATAAAGATTCTTAGCTCGGGGCTGAGACTCGCTAAACTTGAAGTGGATCTCTGATGAAACAACATATTGGTGGTTGCTTCATAAAACTGTCCGTTTTTTACTCGGAAAATAGAAAACGGTTTTTTGGTGCCACGAAAAGGAAAACTTTCTCCTGAAACATTGTTCGCCATCCCATGATGCACATATATGCATAATATGGACACGTTATCACAAACTATACCTTTATTTTAGCCATAACATTGATCATTTGACCCGAAAACCAAGAAACCTCGAACGAGATAGGTCATTTTATGAAGGTTTTTTTGACACATAATCAATATACCAAGTTTGATATTTTTTCTTCTAACTATATCACATAATATGACACCACGCGAAGGTTTTGCATTGTTTGGATCCTTTTTAAATTTCTAATGCCTGTTTTAAACTATCGTTAAACTTTATCGAAGGGCGGGCATGAAGATTCTTAGCTCGGGGCTGAGACTCGCTAAACTTGAAGTGGATCTCTGATGAAACAACATATTGTGAACCTAAAATTAATTTTTGTAAAAAATCATGAGCATCCGATCATGTACCTGTAGTTCATATCTGATCCACTTTGTGCCGATTCGGTAGGAATTTGTCCTTTTCATCAGGGATAGACGGAAAGGTTTGAGATCATCCTGTTACGACATTATCCATCTAAGATGGTCTAGTATTTTTGAAAAATATGATGGTAGTATTTTGAATTAGCCATTTGGTGGTTGCTTCACAAAACCGTCCGTTTTTTGCACTCGAAAAATGGAAAACGGATTTTTGGTGTGACGAAAAGGAAAACTTTCTCCTGGAAACATTGTTTGTCATCCCATGATACACATGTATGCAAAATATGGACATATTATCACAAACTATGACTTCATTCTAGCCATAACATTGTTCATTCAACCAGAAAGCCAAGAAACCTCGAACGAGATAGGTTATTTTGTAAAGTTTTTTTGAGACATAATTAATATACCAAGTTTGATATTTTTCCTTCTAACTATGTCACATAATATGACACCACGCGAATGTTTCGTATTGTTTGGATCTTCTTTGAATTTCTAATGCCCGTTTTAAACTATATATAATGTTTTATGTTTCACTTAATTTTTGTTTACAAATATGTAATATTTGAGTGTAGATAGACAGATCTTATTTTTCTGCAAATTTTGATATATTATTTGTATTTTTCTGAATTAAAATGATTTTGTAATGATTTTTCAAAAAGTAATGAGGTAAAAGGAAAATTCTGGAGGCCTACGCCGACGGCCTAGCCGTCGGCACAGAGCCGTCGGCACAGCCTGGCTACCTAACGCCGTTTTCATCGCCGTGTCTGAACTAGGGCTACGCCGAGGGCTGTACCTACGCCGAGGGCCACCGTCGGCACAACCCTCTCTACGACGCCGACGGTCACGCTACGCCGAGGGCTACCCTCGGCACTGTCATCTACGCCGACGGCCGTCCCTACGCCGACGGCCGGGCTGGTCGGCTGGCCGGGGGAGGCAGCTACGCCGACATCCCCGACATTTGGCCGTCGGCGCCCCAGTTCTTTCCTGTAGTGCTCTGTTTTTGTGAAATTTGTAGAGCAGATTTGCCATGTTCACCTTTGGTGTTAGTTGGACATTAGTACCGTGATTTCAATAGCTGCATCTCTGTCTATGTCAAAAGGATCGGGGTTTTACATTTAGCTATTGTGCCTACCAAAGGAATAATAGAAGGACTTGATATAGTTTGGTCACTATCCATCATTATATATATATATATATATATATATATATATATATATATATATATATATATATATGAACCAAACTTTCACACTGATCAAACAACAATAAATTCATGTTTCACGTTCTGTCAGACCTGCATGATTTTCTTTGAACTTAATCTCGAAACGTCCAACGTGCTAGCTCTACACTTCTACCCCTTGAACTCGATCGCCCCTCTCCGACTCTTTTGTTTAAAGGCACTCCACCTAATTTAATCGTGGTTCAGTTTCAAACGTAATTGCGGCCTTTCTGCCAAGAGGGAGTAGCACGACGAGAGCTCTCTGGACTGAATTTGATAGATAGCAGGACTTGACGCAGTGTGCTCACCGTCCATCTTTATTGACTCTGAGCCGAACTTTTACACAAGAAGTTCAAACATATAGTATGACCTGCAGACTTACAATTTTATTCAACGCACTAAACTGAAGAACAGAGAGACGATATTGTACTTCTAGAGCAAGGCATGCATCACCCATCTGGGCCGTTCGATCCCTCATTTGCTCGGAGGAGGAGGTGAAGCAGGGGTGAAGGGGAAAGGACCGCACTCTCCGCGGATGCACACTACGACGTCGGACTCTGCAAGAAAAACACACAAATCAGTATCTGAACCCTTCAATTGATATAACTTTGTTTCAAAAAGGAAATGAACAATTTGGATGCACTAACCACTGATCCTACGAGCTCCGTGGCAGACGGAGCCGCTCATGATCACCGCGGAGACGACGAACAGCACGATCTGGAGGAGCACCAGGAAACTGACAGCTCGGGTGAAGGATGCCATTGTCGAACCTTGGCTTCCTAGCTTACTGTCCTGTGAGTATCTTGTTCGAGGCTTCGAGCTGTGTGTATCCTGCTGCTTGCAAGGGTTCCGTATTTATAGACGTCATCGATCCCAACCGAAAGAAAAAAAGATCACTTTGGCCTCATAATTTTGCTATGCTTTTCTCAAGCATTTTGCCATCCAAGATACTCACACCACTCTTCTTGGGGGTGCACACGTGCGTGATTGCTCACTCCGGTTAGCCAATGATAGGGAGTGGCGACTGCTGAAAATCCTATGGTTAAAAATGACTATTGAAATGATGAGCAACCAGACCCACTTATTTCTGCGGCTAGATTTGTTATGTAATGGCATCACCGTTTCGTTAGTCAAAAACTTGTGAACGGGAGCCTGGAAATTTCTCTTTTTTAGTCAAGGATGGTGAGCAATGACTAATCAAATAATGAGCAGTTTTTGGAGTAACTTAATTTGTCCAGAAAATACAATAATAATAGTGCTAGCAATATAAATCACACACGAGAAACTAGATGTATACAAAGTTGTACTAAACTACTTTTGCATAACAATAAGCACATCAACGAACAATAATCAAGGATAGCAAATGGTTGATTGTTGAAATTTGTCTCGTTAATAATGACTGTTGAAATGATGAGCAACCAGACCCGCTTATATCTGTGAGTAGATTTGTTATATAATAGCATCACCTTTTCGTTAGTTAAAAAATTGTGAATCGAAACCTGATAAGTTACCTAAAAACAACAACAAAAAAGATGGTGAGCGGCGACTAGTCAAATAATGAGCAGTTTTCGGATTAACTTAGTCCATAAAATACAACGATAATAGTGCTAGCGTTATACATCACACACGAGAAACTAGATATATATGTAGTATTTAACTAGGACATCTATCAATTTTGCGTAACAATAAGCGCATTAACATACAAAATAAGACAATCATAGTGGCAAGGTCGTCTCTCGGCATCGCTCAGCAGGTCGATTGGTACGCGCCGGCCTCTGGCTCATTCCGCAGAATCAGCTTGTCTTAGAGCAATTCTAGCAGATCCCGTAAACAGTCCAGAACTGTGAAACCCCAGGGAGTTTACAGGTTCTGTCTAAACCGCGCGAGCTAGCAGACACTGTACTCCGGTCCGACCCGTGGATTCATTTACAGTGGCATGTTAACGCGCGTGATGGACCGGTACATGTACCGACTGAAGCGGCGGGCGCGGGTCAAAACCCTCCTTCGCTGCGCCGCACAACCCTACTTCCACCTACCAGTTGTCGCGACCAGCACCTACTCTGGCGAGCGATTCTGAGAGCTTCGAGCCCAGATCCAGCCACGGCAGCGATGGCGGCCGCATCCTGTATGCCGATGCGGCAACCTCTCGGAGGTGGAGAGGAAACGCATCGTGTGCTCGAAGGGGCCAATAAGCGGGTGGCGCAGCTCTAGACCAACCGCGGCGTTTCACCCCCGCAATCACTTTGTGCCTACACGCTGGGGGGAGGTATCGCCCACGTACGCTGGAGCACGTCCCCACCATCCGCAAGTACGCGTACGCCGACGTACCGCCCTTTGGAGAGAGATCCTGGCGCATCACTCCTCCGCCCCCCACCTACTCCGACATGGAGATGCTGAGCACGTTGGAATCATACCCCCTCCACCGACGAATCATAACGGGACCGGGTGGTCTTCTGCGATTTCGTCGACAACGATGAGGCGGAGCACCTTGCGTTGGAAACGCAGCTGCTTGGGTCCAAGTGGTACGCCGCCGCGGTGCGGAAGCACAAGGAGATGGAGACGCTGTCGGCCATCCTCGCCGTGGCGGGGTACGAGGAGGAGCAGGCCATGCGCAGCGTGAAGCTGGAGCCAGAGGTCATCGACTGAGCATGCAGCCGCCCCTCTGCCCCGGCGTCGCGCCCAGGAGGTCCGCCGCCCATGCACTAGTTTAATTTTGTGTCTTTTGGTTTGGTGCAATATATATGATCGTGGTATGATCGAACCTTGTTGTTCCGTCGAATTTTGCCGCGAGCGCGAGTTTTCAAAACATGCAGTTTATTTTACCATTTCTGAGCCTGTGCGAGCGAATTATGGACTGCAAAATACGAGTTCAGTGCCTTGTACTGCGAGTTTTTCGTGAGTTTACGGGATCTTCTAGACTTGCTCCTAGCCCTTGCCAACACAAGTACCCTTATTAAATATTTAAACTTGGATAGTGCTTGCTCTCCGTAGAAACCAAAGGTGCTCCATACTCTACGTATCTCAGCAGCTCTACTGCATACAGCAGTGACGGTAGAAGTTTGACTCCCGATGCCTCTTAATCTTAGCGTCCACTGGCACTAGATCTATAATCGGCGCAACATTGATCGATGCATGGTTCCGGAATAGGTTGAACCAACTTGTTGTCTGTGTTTCCTACCGTGGACATACGCATGCTCTTTATACGACTGACATGTGATGTATGACAATTTAATTGGACACCCGGGGACATGTGGCACTTGCATCCGATCACCACGAAGCGGCCGTCGGGATGGCAGAGATAGTCTAAGCAGTGAAGTGAGAGCGTACCACACCTCCTGAACCAGTCGTGAACGCGACGAGGAACCAGTCGCGGAACACAAAGGTCAGCTCTCGGCATCGCCCAACAGGTTAGTGGTACGCACCGGCCTCCGGCTCATTCCAAAGCATCAGTTTTTCTTGGCCCTTGCTAACACAAGAACCCAAAAACATTCAAACTTGGATGTAGAGTGCTCCTGTGCTTTTCGTCTGTTTTTTGGCACGTTTTCTAAAGCAGCCTGGCGGCTGAGATTAAGGGAACTGACATCGGATCCCGACCCGCATGACCAAACCAAAACCAGATATGATTAGCACCCTTAATCTCAGTCGTCAGGCTGCTTTGAAAAGCGTGCCAAAAAAAGACGGAAAGCACATGAACCTTGATATGCTGTGCTTACTGTCCATCATTATATATAATATTCTGAACCAACCTTTTACACTGATTAAGCAACAACAAATTCCTACGTCTCACGGTCTGTCAGAACTGCATGCTTTTCTTTAAACTTAATCTCAGAACGTCTAACGTGCTCTAAACTTCTGTACCCCCTTGATCTCGATCAATTTCCTTAGTTCGACCACCCCTTTTCGATTCTTTTGTTTAATAGAAAGATACACACCAAGTAATTTAATCGTGGCTTACTTTCAAACTTAACAGCTGTTGCGGCCTTTTTGCCAAGAGGGAGTAGCACGAGGAGAGCTCTCTAGACTGAATATGATAGGTAGCAAGACTTGAAGCAGTGTGCTCACTATCCATCTTTATTGATTCTGAACCGATCTTTTACATTGATCGGACAACAAGTTCAAACATACACCATGGCCTACCAGACTTATAATTTTATTCAACGCACTAAACTGAAGAACATGAGACGATATTGTACTGCTAGAGCAAGGCATGCATCAGCCATCTGGGCCGTCCGATCCCTCATTTGCTCGGGGGAGGGGGTGAAGCGGGGGTGAAGGGGAAAGGACCGCACTCTCCATGGATGCACACTACAACGTCGGACTCTGCAAGGAAAACACAAAAATCAGTTTCTGAACCCTTGAATTGATAGAACTTTGTTTCAAGCAGGAAATGAACTATTTGGAAGCACTAACCACTGATCCCACGGGCTCCGTGGCAGACGGAGCTGCTCATGATCACCGTGGAGACGACGAACAGTGCGATCTGGAGGAGCACCAAGAAACTGACTGCTCGAGTGAACAACGCCATTGTCGAACCTTGGCTTGCTAGCTTACTGTCCTGTGACTAGTTAGTTCGAGGCTTCGAGCTGTGTGTATTCTGCTGCTTGCAGGAGTCTCGTATTTATAGACGTCGTTGATCCCAACCGAAACGAAAAAAGATCACTTTGGCCTCTTAATTTTGCTATGCTTTTCTCAAGCATTTTACCATCGAAGATACACCCACCACTCTTCTTGGGGGTGGACACGTGCGTGATTGCTCACTCCGGTTAGTCAAGGATAGCGGGTGGTGACTGTTGAAATTTCTATGGTTAAAAATGATTGTTGAAATGATGAGCAGCCATATCCGCTTTTTTCTGCGGCTAGATTCGGTTATGTAATGGCATCACCTTTTCGTTAGTCAAAAACTTGTGAACGGAATCTGGAAATTTCTCTTTAGTCAAGGATGGTGAGCAGTGACTAGTCAAACAGTGAGCTGTTTTCGGATTAACTTTGTCCAGAAAATACAATGATAATAGTGCTAGCAATATAAATCATACACGAAGAAACTAGATTTTTTTAAAGAGTATATAATGATATCAGGAGATACTAATTACACTCAGCCACTGCAACAACGCATGCCCTAGTGGCTTTATGGATGCACACAGCCAAAAAAAAAAGAATTACAGAAAGAAAAGTCCCGCTACAGGGAGCGAGATTCTTCGAAACAATGACGCAAACACCACCAAAACAACATCAGTAGTCCAACCACTCCAATAGCGACGCATTCAAGAAGGAAACAGTGCACAAGCGTCGCCGTCGTCTGATCAAAGATCATAGGTTTTCACCCTAGAGAAAGTTCTCACTTGCAAAACAGTGCCTTCAACAAGGTCATTGTCAGGCACAACCAATTAAGGCCATAGCTTGGATTTTCACCCTGCAAGGTAAAAGTGGGAACTCCTTCTGTGTTGTCTCCCCCACAAAGACTCAAAACCATCGCTTCCCTAATGTTCCAGCTTTCCTGACATTCTCCGCGCATATGGCTTCACAATGGATCGTCGAAGACATGACGCATGATGGTAACAGATTTTGGAGCTTCGCAATGCTCCTTCTGACACCAAACGGCCAGACAAAAACATGGGCACGCCCGACCGAATTCAATCCGATCCAGCAATCTCCAAACATATATGCCCATGGGAGTTCGCCGGTGGAGCCTTCCAGAACTGAACAGTCCGGCCAAATCAACGAGGGCAGACATCAAGCAGATCTTTGTCCTGGCGCAGGAGGAACTCTAGGACCACCGCCATTATTCGCGAGACTCGCAGGCCCCCATGCCGCTAGCCTCCTCCAGCACGAAACATCAGGCAAGGAAGCAACAGAAGACTGAGACGTCGAAGGGATCGAGGACCCCCGCAACCGCAGCCCAATCTGGTCTCCTCCATCCCCCATCAAGGGACAAAAGGAACTAGATATCTACAAATTAGTACTAAACTAGAATATCTATCAATTTTGTATAATAGTAAGCGCATGAACCAACAATAAAAAAGAAATGGAGCAACCAAGACCACCATAGAAAAAGAAATGGAGAGATGGCGTGTGTGAACGACTAGACAAAGTAGTTTCATTGTTGGTTACGGCTAGGGTTGCCATGATCCACTTCATATCCATTTGGTAGGACGTGAGAGGATTAATCATGATATGATTGGTAACTGGCTCACTTACTTTTTTCCGGAAAGGGGATTGAGACCCCCCCCCCCTCTACAATGAAGGTACATACGGTCTTTATTATTAGTTTATTCAACAAAGGTCTCATGAGAACATACATCACCATGCAACACCTATAAAACCATCTTTAGATAAAACACCTAAGGAATCCGACGATGGGTGAAGATAATGCCATCAGGGTCTTATGCCTAGACCAGGAAAAAAGGGTCTTGTGACCTAGACTCACAAATAATACCCCATCAACTAGGTACCACGGGCATCACCGAGTCACCCTATGGCAAACCAGAAGCACACATCCGGTCCAGCAGATCCTCAGTGAGCACCTCGTGCACACGCTCCAGAATTTGTCACCATCATCAAACAGTTGATCCATCTTGAGGGTTGAGATCCATAATCCTCGCCAGACCTTCCTTCGATGTTGCCACGACTCTATATAGCACATCTGCCTTGTGCGCGTCCATCAACATGCGTGCATCACTGAGACCTTGCTGCACCATGCTGCCGAGATCCGCCGTTGTCGATACGGTAGATGCCACACCACTCCACCTTCTGATGCCTCTAGTCACCACCTGCTCCAAGGTAATGCCCTCAAAGGGGATAACGACACCTAGTGTCCCCACCATCCAATCCGGAAGACCTGGATCTAGGGTTTCCCTGAAGCAACCCAAGGGAGAAGGAACTAGCTGCAACAACGGTGCCTTCAACAAGGTAGTGGTGCATAGACATTGCCATCACCCACCATGATCGAAGTCGAAGCCCGGTTTTCACCGGAAACAACACCTCCCCAATTTCCCAATTAATTGGATCAATAACCTTGTCACCACCATCAACCGCCCTACAGGAGGACAACCAAGGTCCGTCCCCACCATCTCGCATGGCCACACCATCGCACGTCAAGGCAAAGCCCAGCCTTGCACCGATGACACAAAATTAGTACACCAATGAGTCCTCTCAAGACGACGCGTCCTACGGGATTTGCTTGTTGGTGTCTTACAGCCGCTTTGCAGGAGAGGAGACACTCACTACCGGGATCAGTAGGATGATCCTTACCTCAATTCCCCATCCTACGGAAAAATGCAATCTATGTAAGAACCTAAGACGACTTGTCTCATTTATGCAGCGAGCATTACGGGGCTTATCGCTCCTATGCGACATTTTTCCGCGGAACTGGCTGAAACGCAACATTGTTCGTAAAAATGGCTGCAACACGACGCTTCTCGCGGGAGCAATAGCTCCTGTGCAACACGGGCCATAAATCGGTGTCAACGCTCTCTCGCACCATGTTTTAATGAATGGTGGGGTAAGGATTACTGACGAGGGTTCAACTCGTCAATGCCCATTGTTATGGACTTGGGTTTTGGAGAAGGAGGGAGTGTTGGAGTCATCAATCGGCTAGCAAACAAGCACATAGGGGTGCAAGGTTTACCCAGGTTCAGGCCTCGTAGAGGTCCCTACTCCTGCTTGTCTGCTCTTAGAATTAACGAAGGAATCGAAGATTACATGGGTGCGTAGATGCAATCTGGCGAGAGCTGTGGAAACTAGGGTTGTGATTGTCCTCCTCGCCACCCCCTCCTAGCCTTTATATAGATAGGCTAGGTCTCGGGTAGCAGGTTGAGTCGGTTACAAATTAGGGTTCGCCCTTTGAACTTTCTATCTTAAGCTTCTTCTTATCTCGCAAGCAATCGAAGAGTTCGTGGGTCACTCGAATTCTGCATTGGGCCTTGGCAACACCGTGGGCTTCTGCCGTATCTGGACTGTATATGCGAAGCTCGAGTACCTGTAGGGTATACCCATGTCAGTGGCCCCCGAGTGTCCAGTGGAATCGCAGATTTGACTGGAGACTTTATGAAGCCTTTCGAGTGCATGACTGAGCATATTTTCGAGTGTCTTGTTTGTGTCATAGGGATTGTTGATATATGTGCCTGATTTACCCGATGTATCGGTATCAGTTAACTGCCTTAGGGCAAAACAATGCAATCTACTCAAACTCGAGTCGCCAGACTCGAAGTTGGAAAAGTGCTGGCGTAATTCGACTCAGGTCGCGGAGGTCTTACAGGAGTTGAATTCCAGTTTATAAGTGTGAGCACTCGACGCATCTGTCAAGGCATGTTCATCATACCTGTAGGTACGGATATATTTCTGGTAGTGCGCAGCAGATGCGTTGCCAGGCCTTATTCAGGTATTATCTTCACGCTGTAAGCGCGACATCCAAAAATTTTGACATCGCGGAGATGATTCGGGAGGCCCAGGAGACGTAATTTCTTTGTAGGGAAAATGTGAGGTGGAGTCGCCATAGAACTCGAGTGTGGATGTTATCAACACACAGTACAATGTACAAGGAAAAATAATCATAGGATGTGCGACCAGCGCTCCTTATGGGAGTAGCCCCCGAGTGCCTATTCAAGTCGTAGACTCGAGTGGGGACTAAAAACATTTTGCGACTACTGTCGTCTTTTGTTGCTTGTTTCAGTCGAATATGCTTTCAGCGCTCCCTATGGGAGTAACCCGCAGTTCACAATTGAATTGTTGATTCGAGTGATGGGTTTGTCTTGAATGCTCATACACCTGCATAAAAATTCTTTTGGGTGCGCGGCCAGCGCTCCTGTTAGGAGTAGCCCCCGAGTGCTTGGTTGAGTCGAAGACTTGAGCAAGGACTAAAGTAGTCGAAATATTCTGCTGCTAGAATCAATGACGTCAGTGCTGACGATGTGATGACCTCAGTTGCCCGCGTGAGCGGCTTTGACGGGACGTGACGAGCGGTGGGCCCCACTTTCTGACTTTGATTTGACAGGGCGTGCGTAATCATCTATTTTAACTGCGTCTCCTCGATTTCCACGTGTAATAGGGGTAGTGGGGACGGTTCATGGTTCAGCTTCGCCACCTGTCGATGGTGATGTGCGCCACGCGTCCAGTAGGGTTTATGCTGACCGTTGGATGGCATCCGCGAGGAGGTTAAGTAGCAGCGCAGCTGCGGTAAATTTCCCCATCTCTCTTCTTGCGCGTGCCTCCTTCGCCATTTTTGTTCTCTCTGCTTCCTTGTGCACTTCTTCTTCACGGCACTGGACCAGCTTCATGGTTTCCCTAGTTACTTTCTCCATTCGCATCGCCATCGAAAGATGGGTAAGAAGAAGGGAGGCACCGCCGCTAGATTTGCGGCCACCGTTGCTGCAACCAATAAGAAGGGTAGCACCACCATCGTGGGCACCAGCGCCGCCGACGCTGGGAAGAAGAAGGGTGCGGGCACCCACGTCACCAACGGCGCCTGGCGCGCATCCATCATCAAGTCCTTTGAGTTACACCTTTATCGTCAAGATGGAGCTCTTCCACCCGCGGAAGATGACTTGCGAGTGCCTGGTGATGAGGTAATCCCTTGTCCTCCTCCAGGTTTTTGGGTGATGTTCCTTGCGTTCATCATCCGAGGTCTCTCTCTCCCCTGCATCCTTTCTTCAGGGGTCTTCTTTGTTTCTATGGGCTCCAGCTGCACCAGCTGTCCCCAAATTCCATTCTCCACATCTCTTACTTCATCACTCTTTGCGAGTGCTGGCTCGGCATCGAGCCACACTTTGGCCTCTTCAAGAGGCTTTTCAAGGTCAAACGTCAGTCGGCGTCTGGTTTGGTAGTCTATGACGTAGGAGGCTGCGGAATCCACGTTGACTCCTCTGTCGTCTATTTCGACATCAAGCTCACCGCATATGTCCAAGGGTTGAGAGACAAGTGGTTCTACATCCGGGACCAGAAGGCCGATGGAGAGCACTTCGGACTCGCGCCCTTCGACCCCGTGGCGACTTGCAAGAGGAGGCGCTCCTGGAAGAATGTCATGATGCCTAGCGAATCCGAGGAAACGGAGGTGCTGTATAAGCGCGTCTGCGACCTCGAAGGCCGCATAGGCAAAGAAGAGGGTGGCACCGCTCTCATTCGCACGTGGTTGCGCCACCGCGTCCAGCCTCTGTAGGCCAGAGTCCACCCGATGTAATGCTGGGCTGGGGCGAGCGATGTCGCTCGCATATCTGCCGAAGGTATTTCTGCGGGTGAGGTAGACAGGAGGTTGCGATTGGTGACCAAGCATACTGCCAAGGAGGTTCTCCCAGGCGAACCAGTCGTGCCTCCTTTCGATGCCTCTAACCCTCCTCCTGAGGTAGAACTGTACTGTGAAGTAGTTTTCGTTGTCGATTGCCATCAAGTACTTGATATATAATGATGTCTCTTCTGAATGCAAGACTGGAAGGTGTCTTCCAATTTTACCCTCGTCCTGAAGGGGTTATCCCTCACGAAGTGGAGGAAGAGGATGAGTCGGAATCGACTGTCCCAATTGAAGAAGAAGAGGGAGCCCCCGAGTCCAGCGGCCATGATACTCGCAAGTGGTCCCACAGCAAGGACTCTAACGCTTCTTCGCCAACGATGCTGGAAGGTCCTTCTGCTGCAGAGGAGCCAATCCCAGTCGTGCATGTGCGCGCCATGGCTCCTCCTTCTCAGAAGAAGCTGCAACTACCGAAGGAGTCGTCAGATGACTCCTTTGACCTCGACAAATTCGCTTGGTAAGCTTTTTAATTCTCGCGAGTTCATCTTGCTTTTCTGCAAGGTTGCTTTTTCTGAAGTGGCGTCGTGCATGTTTTGTAGTCAAGCGGCGTCGTCGTCTTTTGACGACGTCCAATTTGTGAAAGAGTTCGGAGTCGCAGACTCCAAGGCCAAGGAGGTGGCCAAACAATCTCCTTCTCCTCTAGTGGTGGCCCACTCCGGCGCCAATTCTTCGAGTTCCCCACATGCTAGGGAGCACCAGATGGTTGCCCTGACGACTGCGCGATAGTCATCTTCGGAGTCCCTAGAGGATCACGTAAGCGTCCTTTTTGCTATTTTGGCAGTCGAATTTATACTTTGTGTTACCGATGAACCCTTCGTTTTCCTTTGATGCAGCTCATTGTGAAGGAAGCTGCTCGCCTTGCGGAGCAAGTCCTTATTATGGGTCGACAGCATGCTCTGCTGGACAATCACCACCGTACTGTCGAAGGTTTGTTTTGGTTTTGTCTTTGTCTTCGTGAAATTTGTAAATTTGATGGATGATACACCTTGTCCTTTGTAGTTGAGCACAATGAACTTCTTCGTCGTGCTGCTTCCCTCGAGAAGGCGCTTGCCGTGGCAGCGAAGAATCGCGATGAAGCAGTAGCAGCCCTAGAGGAGTCGCGAAAGCGTGAAGAGGAATTGCGCTCCTCCACTACTAAAAGGGAGAAGTTGTTTGAAGAACAACTTTTCTCGATTGCCAAGGCCCTCTCAGGTAATTCCCAATTTTTATTTGCGTTGCTCCTTGTTTCATGTCATCATGTTGTTGTGGTAACACCTTGTGTATGCAGATGCCAGCGGCCTGAGCTTTGATGCCCTGTCTCTTCGTTGCGCAGATGCATTGGCTAGCACCATTGTTGCAGTCAAAGACCGCAGTGTTTCCCTCTAGGAGACGCTGGGGAAGGCCAAGGATGTGCTTAGTCGCATTCGTGAGG
Organism: Avena sativa; assembly: GCA_916181665.1. Lineage (NCBI taxonomy): Eukaryota > Viridiplantae > Streptophyta > Magnoliopsida > Poales > Poaceae > Avena > Avena sativa. Next base: position 129,417,073 of record OV702289.1, on the reverse strand, counting down.
ACCTAACTCCCAAGGCCGGGCTGATCAATAACCTTGATGACCTGGTGGAATCCCTCGCTGGAGGTATCCCCGCAGAATTCAGGAACTCTCAGCGGTCCGTCGGCGCCACCATGGCACTCGCAATGGTGCAAGCCCATGGCATGGAGTTGGATCCCGCGACGATCTCTAAGGCGACGCATGTCGTCGCCTGAGGCCAGCAGGTAGTGTTTGCTCCCTTCGCTGGTAGTTGCGCTAAGTATGCTCCACAGCTTATCGAGACAGTCGCCAAATACTCTGAGGAGCGGCAGCGAGCGAAGGCGGCGAAGACCGCGGAATCTGGGGCTACCACCGGCAAGTCCGTGGCATCGGAGACTGCCACGGATGTGACGAAGCCCCTAAAGTCGAAGTCGAAGTCGAAGAAGAATAATGCTCTTTAGTCTTTATTTGTAATAGCTGTAGCTTAGCCTTTTCTCTGAACCATGCTTTTGTGGGGGGTGTTCCCTTGTCATTTATCGAACTTGAATGCAGTTCTTTATTTATCAATGCCTGATGAGTTTCATTTGCCTCTTGCTTGATTGTTCTTAGGGTCCTTCGAGTGGTCCTTCGCGTGTTCCTTCGAGTGGTCCTCATGATTCTCCTCCCAGCGATGAAACCTCGGTGCAGCCGCGTTCGAAGGTGGAGGAATTGTCGTTGCTTTCGTGACTGCGCGATCGCATTAAACAATTGGAGCATGCGTTGACCATCATCCGCGGTAGTGCAGATGTGTGGAAGTCGAAGGCGGAGAAGGCCATCACCCGTGAGAAGTATCTCTTGGAGGAAGTGGTGCAGTTGAATGAGCAGTTCAAATGTTAGATTTCTACCTTCTCATCTTTTCTTTTAGTCAGTCGCGGCGATGCCTTGTCTTCATACTTTGTTGTTTGCTTGGTGTAGTTGTTAGCACTCATCATCCGCAGGATGAGAAGGATCGGATGGCCATTTGAATGAATAACTTGACCCAGGAGCAGCTGCAGGCGAGTGGGTACTTTTGGGTGGACCACGACCATGCCATTGCATTGGCGACCCTGCAGGATCGTTCTTCTCGAGTGCTTCAATGCTTGAAGAAGGCGCAGTCGTGCCTCTGGCACATTTACCAGACGATGTTTCCTCTAGATGTTGTCCCTTCAAGCATGTTGGCCCTTTTCGTGAAGTTTCAAGATTTAAGCGTGGTGCGCGAGTGCGTTCGTCAGCAATTGGTCGCAGGTGCGAAAGCTGCTTTGTCGATGGTGCGACTGCATCGGCCAAATATGGACATGGCATCCGTTGCTGCTGGACCGCCGCCACCGCCAGAAGGGATGACCTAGAACTTGGTGCCGAACTATCAGGCGGTTGATCAGCCAGCAGAAGACATCGTCGACTTCTTTGAAGAGCAGACGAATGTCCATCTTCTGCAACAGTAGCATAGTTTGTATCCTGCACATAGATGTATGAGTGTTGTAAAGTTCGTATGATTATGTTGGGTGTAATTAGTACCCATTGATATGCGAAGACCTTGTTATCTTGTATATTTTTCGAGTGTATTGTACTCTGCAGTTCCCTTTCGTTAGCCTGACTTGTGTGTATCTCAGCGCCTTGCCAACCTGTCAGGTGCGTTGCAATTGGGTTGGTATTTATCAAGGGTTCGATTGATGTTGTGTCAGCTACTCAGGATACTGCGATTTGTTCGTAGAACGAATGTGTAAAGGGTGGCGCAGCCCCCGAGTGATAAAATTGCAAGAAATAAGGAAAACATGGAGTTTTGGGACACTTAGCTTTCTTTATTCGCAGAATAGTATGAGGTACAATTTGTGGCCAAGTAGCCTGGTTGAATAGCCTTATTTGTAATGTAAAATGACTAAGGGTAGAAGCAATGCAGCTGCGCGACATTCCAGGAGTTGGAGTATGTGACTCCTGTCTCGAAATCTTTAAGGCGATAGGCGCCACCTAGGATTACTTTTTTAATCACGTAAGGTCCTTCCCAAGGGGACTTGAGCTTGAGATGCCCTTGTTGCTTCAGTCGCAGGACCAAGTCTCCTTCGATGAAGGTTTTGGGGCGTAGCCTTCTGCTGTGGTAGTTGCGGAGACTCTGCTGGTAGATCATTGATCTCTCCGCTGCAATCTCGCGTGCCTCGTCTAGGAGGTCGATGAAGTTTTCGAGTGCGAGAGTTGACTCCTTCTAGCTGTATGCAACCACCCGTGGGGCTTTGTAGCATACTTCTGCGAGTAGTACCGCTTCAGCACCGTGCACCATGAAGAACGGAGTGTATCCCGTGGCGCTGTTTGGAGTTGTGCGCAGGCTCCAAAGAACTGATTGCAGCTCGTCTGGCCAACATCCAGCGGCTTGTTCGAGTGGTTGGAGGAGTCGTTTCTTGATTCCTCCGCAGACGAGGCCGTTTGCCTTTTCGACTTGACCATTGGTCTGCGGGTGAGCCACCGAGGCGTAGCTTATGTTGATTCCTAGGTTTCCGCAGAATTCCTGGAACTCCTTAGAGGTGAAGTTCGTCCCATTGTCCGTGATGATGCTGTGTGGCACTCCAAAGCGGTAGACAATGGACTCGAAGAACTTGACAACGCTGGCCCCTGATTAATTCGTCACCGGCATGGCTTCGATCCACTTGGTGAATTTTTCGACTACAAGCAAGAGGTAGACGTAACCTCCTCGCGAGGATTTTGGGAGCTTGCCGACCATATCGAGTCCCCATTGCGCGAAGGGACAAGCCAATGGTATTGGCCGGAATTCCGCGCCAGGTGCGTGAGATTTGTCTGCGAATCGCTGGCAAGCATTGCAGCGCTGGACGATGTCCTTGGCGTCGCGCATGGTCGTGGGCCAGTAGAATCCAGCTCGTAGAGCTTTGGCAACGAGGGCGCGACTCCCAGCATGGTGCCCGCAAGTGCCTTTCGTGGATGTCGAGGAGGACGGCCCTTCCGTACCCGTTGGATACGCACCGTTGAAGTATTCATGTGATGCTATGCTTGTACAGTTCGCCGTTCATGAGAGCGAATGCCTTGGATCATCGCACGATGTGTCGCGCGTCAGTCGGGTCGTCTGGCAGCCTCTTGCTTAGTAGATATGTGATGTAGGGTTGTGTCCAAGATGGCTCGATCATAATGACACCCATTGGCCCTTCGAGTCCTATATCAAGCTCTAGGTCGTCGAGTGTCATTGGCTCGTTGGGTGGCGTAGCCCCCGAGTCCGCTGTCGTACTTGCTTTCTTCTCTGGAGCCTTGGGCTTGATGGAGCACTCGCAGATGCGCTCGAGGAATACCCCAGGTGGGCGCAAGTGGAGCCAATATTGGCGAGTAGATTCGCCTCTTCATTGCTTTCGTGGCCCACGTGTCATAGCTCGCAGCCGTCGAAATCCCCTTCGAGTGTGTCGTAGAGGTCGCGATAGGCGATCATGTTGGCGCTCAGTGCGTCGCACTCGTGCATCATTTGGTTGACCACCAGTTTGGAGTCACCGTAGATGATGAGCCTTTTGGCGCCGCAGGCTTTCGCCATCCGCATCCCATGGATTAGGGCTTCGTATTCGGCTTCATTATTAGAGGCAGTGAACTGCATTCGTAGAATGTATTTTATCTTGTCTCCTTGGGGTGATGTCAGTATGACACATGCGCTAGCTCTGTCCTTTCGCTTGGATCCGTAGAAGTGCATTGTCCACAGATAGGACATGTCTAGCTTGTCGGGGAGCTGGTTCTCCATCCAGTGTACGAGGAAATCCGGGAGAACTTGCGATTTGATCGCGTCGCGCTTTTCATATGTGATGTCTCGTGGATACAGTTCGATTCCCCAAAGCGACTCGCCCGGTGGCGTGAGGATTATTGAGTATGTGCCTGAGCGGGGTGTCGTTTACCACCACGATTGGGTGCTCCTGGAAGTAGTGGCGCAGTTGCCTAGCTGTCATGAAGATGCCATACGCCAGCTTCTAGTAGTGCAGGTACCGCTGCTTTGTTGGCGTTAGCACCTCGCTGAGGTAGTATACTGGGCGCTGGACCCTGTGGACCTTGTTTTCTTCGACTTGTTCCACCACGAGCACCATGCTGACCACCTGGTTAGTGGCGGAGATGTAGAGCAGCAGTGGCTCCTTTTCGTGTGGCGTCACCAGTACTGGCGAGATGGATAGTAGACATTTGAGATCTTCAAATGCTTCTTGCGCCTCGTCTGTCTACTCAAACTTGTCAGCTGTACGGAGAAGTTGGTAGAAGGGCAGTGCCTTTTCGCCCATTCGGCTGATGAATTGACTGAGCGCCGCGATTCGCCCAGCCAGCTGCTGGACGCCTTTTCCGTTCTTCGGCTTCTCCATGGCGAGTATGGCCTTTATTTTCTTTGGGTTTGCTTCAATCCCTCTCGCAGAGATGAGATACCCGAGTAACTGCCCAGATCGCACGTCGAAGGTGCATTTGTCCAGATTGAGCTTGATCCGGTAGCGGTCGAGGTTGGCGAAGGTCTCGCATAGATCATCGATTAGTGAGGCTTCCTCTTTGGTTTTGATGATGATGTCGTCAACGTAGACTTGGATGTTGCGACCAAGTTGGTTCTTGAGGCAAGCCTACATGCATCGTTGATAGGTGGCTCCTGTGTTTTTTAGCCCGAAGGGCATCGTGTTGTAGCAGAACACACCAAATGGTGTTGTAAACGCCATTTTCTCCCGGTCCTCCTCCTTCATTCGGATCTGATTGTAGCCTAAGTAGGTGTCGAGGAGGCAGAGGTGCTCACATCCCACGATGGAGTCGATGATTTGGTCGATTCGTGGCAACGGGAAGTGATCCTTTGGGCAGTGGTTATTCAAGGAGGTAAAGTCCACGCACATCCGCAGGGTATGGATGGCCGAAAATATATCGAGCTCGTTGGGAAACCCCAAGAGGAAAGTATGATGAGCACAGCAGCAAGTTTTCCCTCAGTTATGAAACCAAGGTTATCGAACCAGTAGGAGCAAGGAAACACCTCCAAGGTGTTGTTTCCAACTTGGAATCCTACACAACATAATCACAGAACTTTGCCCGCAACTTACAGTGAGGTTGTCAATCTCACCGGTTTGCTGAAAACAAAGGATTAAACGTATTGTGTGGAAGATAGTAATAGCTTGCAGAAAGTAAACAGAAAACAGTAAATAGATTGAAGATTGATGGTAAAAGGAAGGACCGGGGTCCATAGTTCACTAGTGGTGATTCTCCTTAAGATAGATGACATGTTGGGTGAACAAATTACAGCAGAGCAATTGAACATCAAGAAAGCATACATGCATATACTAATCATCTTGACTCCTATAAGATTTGATTGGGCATTACAACATTATACATAGACCGTAATCCAACTACATCTATGACTAATAATCCACCTTCAGGTTATCATCCGAACCCCCTCCAGTATTAAGTTGCAAGCAACAGATAATTGCATTAAGCATTGCGTGTAAAGTAAACAATACGATTGTTCTATGAAGAAAGGATTGTTGTTTTCTCCCTAGTAGCAACATCACATCTAGTACCTTAGAGATTTCTGTCACTTCCCCAAATTACTAGCGGCATGAACCCACTATCGAGCATAAATACTCCCTCTTGGAGTTGCTAGCATCTACTCGGCCAAGATAGCTACTAACAACGGAGAGCATGCAAGATCACAAATAACAAAGACATGATAGAATCAATAATCAATCTAAAATAGCATCTCAATATCCATCGGATCCTCACAAACACAACATGTATGATTACAAAAAGATGATCTTGATCATGAATGGAGCTCACAAGATCTAAACATGGTAGAACAAAGGAGAAGAACCAACCATCTAGCTACTACATGGACCCGTAGTCCAGGGATGAACTACTCACGCATCACACCGGAGGCAGGCATGGTGATGAAGACGGCCTCCAGGGTGAATTCTCCCCTCCGACGGGATGTCAGGAAGAGCTTCAGATCCCTCCTGATCTAGGGATGGAGATGACGGCACTACAGACTCTTTCGTGGAATTTTGATCGGGCACTTAGGGTTTCTGTATCGGAGGCGATATATAGGCGAAAGGGGAGGTCGAGGGGGTGCCCTAGGCGGCCACACCACCCCCTGGCGCAGGCCAGGCCTGGTCGTGTGGCCAGGTAGTGTGGCCGGCCTCTGGCCCCTCTTCGTCTCGTCTTTTGGCTTCGTGTCCCCCTCGGTGAAATATTGACTTTGGCTTTTGTCCCGTCCAATTCCAAGAATATTCATTTTCTGACTTTCTTGGAACCAAAAACAGCAGAAAACGTGCAGCTAGCACTATGGCATCTTGTTAATAGGTTAGTCCAAGAAAGTGTATAAAAATACTCCAAAGTGTGGACAAAACATAAGAAAGTAGATATAAAACAAGCATGGGACATCAAAAATTATAGATACGTTTGCAACGTATCAATATCCCCAAGATTAACTCCTGCTCTCCCTCGAGTAGGTAAGTGATAAAAAGAAAGAGTAATTTTTGAGGTGACATGCACCATCATAAACTAGATCAAAGTATTTGTAAAACATTGATAGCTGGGATCATAGTAATTTAACATAGCATGAAAGATATAGTTCTAACAATGAGACATAGCAACTATGTTGTAACATGAAAAGGCACAAACAAAAGATTCATGAATAACAATGCTTTGTAAGACGTTTGTTTGTTTCACATAAAGAAAGCATAGTGAGAATGGTATTCAGCTTATCCTCATAGAGTAGCAAAACAGAAATGCATAGGACACCTTCAAAGTTCATAAGGGTGACTAGATACAAATAGTTTAAGAACAAGCAAGATCAAAGTTATGCATCAATCAACAAGTCTTGGGACAATGCACATTAAACTAAGAATGGCCACTAAGCTCTCTCAATAGGTGCATAAAGATAGAAGATGGAGACTCAACATAAAAGTAAAAGAAAAGCCTTCATAGAAGGAAGCAGGGATTCAAGTCTCATAAAGAGCTTTCAAAAATTTTGGTACTTATTAGCTTTTAGCTCTCATTGCCCCTATCAAAAGCATCTTTTAGGTGATTAAGGTTAAAGTGACACAACAAAGAGGATATGCTTGACAAGTTATAAGTTGAAATCTCATGCCCCTTACTTACGAGTACCGAACCTCATGCTACTCAACTTCAGTCACAAGTAAGCTCTTGTCATTGTAAGTACATATGTATCATAGAGAACCGCCAACGGGGTACCCCTTGCACATGATACAGGAGCTATCTCATAATCAAAATGATAAGGCAAGCAGACAATGAGCATCTCAGCGATCTTTTTATTTGCTATTTGCATATATTTTTATTGAGGATGCTTCATAGAGTGCTCAATATGGTTATGCTGCAAGTTTCCACCATGATTAGGCATGGCTTAGGCTAGCGGCCCAGGCGTTTCTCTAACACACACACAAACTCCATGATCTTACAAGTTCCCCTTTTATTTCACACCGCCGGGATCCATAAGCAAAAGAATCATGATATCAACAGAATAATAAGTGGAATGTTGAAAGAGTTCCCCATGATACATGGTTCTTCTAACTTTATAAAGCGCAAGCATATACCCAACAAAGATGGACACAATGGTTCAAGATTATTAAGTGCAATAAAGTAAAGTGTGCCATCAAGTTCGTGAGAGCTTTAATCACTAGTTTTCTCATAACAAGTTTAATTCGGAAGGTAGATAAAAACATGAATATACTTGGAATAGCAAATGCTAATAGGTAGGTATGGTGGACTCTTTGGAATAACTTGGTTTTATTGGAGTTGGATGCATGAGTGGAACTAATACTTGGTTATGGAGGCTAGCAAAAGACTGGGAGCGACCAACTAAGAGAGCAATAATGGCCATAATCATGCAAAGCAACAAAACATCATTAACTAAAGCATAAAGTGATATTACAAGTCGAAAACTAAATGATCATAAAGGCTATGGTGACTTGGGATAGTCATAACATGGTGTGAGCATGCGCCAAGTCAACCCAAATAAAGCATCAAAGGAGAATACCACAATACTATTCTTTATTATGCTAAAACAACACATGATTCTTTCAAGGCACATTAAGCAATCTCAATTGTTTGTAACATGTCATGTTACAGCAAAAATCACTAAGCATAAAGCCAAAACAATATCAAGCATGACATGACAAAGCATAGGGCATAGTCAAAAACAAGCTCTTTTTACCACTTAAGCATGAACTTTTCCTAATCTTTTCCAATCCAAACCAATTTTATTATAAAACTAATGTAAGAATGAGGGGGTCAAACCAATTTATTCAAGAAAACTAAGAAAACCAAGCAAACAAAAAGGAAAATGAAAATGAAGACGCTCCAAGAACAATACAACTGTGCATGAAACAATAAAAATGAAGTGTTTGGAAGAAACCTGAGATTGTTATTGATGAAGAAGGGGATGCCTTGGGCATCCCCAAGATTTGACGCTTGTACTTCTTGGATATTTCTTGTGGTGACACGGGGTGGCATCCCCAAGCTTAAGCTTTAGTCCATTCTTCATCTCGTTACATCATTCTTTCCCTACACTTGAATTTTTTCCTTCATACAAAACTTCACACAATCTTCATTAGCAACATTAGTGTACTCAAGATAATAAGTCTTTTGGTTCAGTTCTAACAGAAGTAAAACTTCCATTAAAACACAATCTACTGAAGCACTTCCCTCAAAAAGCTCAATTCCCCAAAAGGAACCCAAAAAGGAATCAACAAGAAGCAAATGCAAATAATGGCAGAAATCTGCCAAAATAGACCAGCAGGTAAAAACCAATTTTTTCGAAGATTTTATGTTGCTCAAATCGAAAAGTGCTGAACTAATGAAAGTTGGATAACAAATTGGGGCAGAAGCACAAAACATTACAGCTCAAACTGACGTACAGAGATTTACAGGAATTTTTACAATGAAGCACAAAAATCTGTTTTGGGACAGCAACTTTCCCAAGTATTACTTCTCTCTCATTAGAGGTTACTATTGGAACAACAAGCAAATAAAAAGGATAAGGAGAGGTTATTACTGAAGCAATAACTTCCAAGACTCAACTAAAACTTTTGGGTTATCTCCCAATAAGTACTTTTATTTAACGCCTTTAAGTTAGGCATAAGGAGCAAGAAAAGAATCAAGTATTCTCAAATGAAGAAGCATTAAGATTGATACCAGAAATATCTTCAACAAGGCAAGGTATCTCATCCAAATAAGTTCTAGAGGATTTTCTCTCAATGCTCTTGGGTTCACTATTTTCATCAAATGGGTTTTCAGGAACAACCCAATCAAAATTCTTTTCTAAGGCTTCATGCATTCCTACAAGTTTAAAAGGTATTGGTATCTTAATTTCCTCCCCATTAGGTTCGGTTTTGTTCATATTTTCTCGTGTACCAATAACATCTACACATGAGCCTAGCATATTAAAACGATCAAAGACTTTTCTAGCTTCCTTAGCAACATCAGAGAATTCTTTAAGCAAGGTTTTCAGAATAAAATCTCTCTTTTCAGGGTCCTCAATTTCCTTAAGTTTAAGAAACATTACTTGCATTATGGGGTAAGATTAACAAACCTAGCTTCCAACATGTGAACTAAAGAAGCTGCAGCAATTTCATAATTTGGAGCAAGTTCTGCAAGGGATCTATCCTCAATATCCTCATGCTTACTAACATGATTAAAGAATTCTTCAATATTATCTTTCCTAATTATAGAGCCACTACCTATTGAAAGGTCTTTCAGGGTGAACTTAGGGGTCAACATGGTGAGCAAAGGACGGAGTGACAACTATAGAAAAGGGATAAAAAATTGTGTTTTTGATAAAGAAACAAGCAAACGAAGCAGAAATAAACTAAGCAAAACAAATAAAACAAAGTAAAGAGATTGGTTATGAGGGACTCCCCTTGTGAAGATGTCCTTGACTCCTCGGCAACGGCGCCAGAAAAATAGCTTGATGGCCCAAAATATATCGAGCTCGTTGGGGAACCCCAAGAGGAAGGTATGATGAGCACAGCAACAAGTTTTCCCTTAGTTATGAAACCAAGGTTGTCGAACTAGTTGGAGCAAGGAAACACCTCCAAGGTGTTGTTTACAACTTGGAATCCTGCACAACACAATCACAGTACTTTTCCCCAAACTTACAGTGAGGTTGTCAATCTCACCGGTTTTGCTGAAAACAAAGGATTAAACGTATTGTGTGGAAGATAGTAATCGCTTGCAGAAAGTAAACAGAAAACAGTAGATAGATTGTAGAAAAAGAAAGGACCGGGGTCCATAGTTCACTAGTGGTGATTCTCCTTAAGATAGATGACATGTTGGATGAACAAATTACAGCGGGGTGATATATTGCAAATGTATCTATAATTTTTGATGTTCCTTGCTTTGTTTTATCTACTTTCTTGTGTTTTTCCCACACTTTGGAGTACTTTTCATATGATTTCTTGGAATAACCTGTTAACAAGATGCCATAGTGCCAATTGCCTATTTTCTGCTGTTTTTGGTTCTAGGAAGTCAGAAAATGAATATTCTCGGAATTGGACGGGACAAAAGCCAAAGTTACTATTTTCCCGGAAGTCTCACGGAGCCAGAAGGAGAGTTGGAGAGGGGCCACAGGGTCGCCACACCCCCCCAGGAGCGGGTAGCCCCAGGTCGCGCCAGGGCATGGGGTGGGCCCCCTGGCTGGCCACCGACCTTGCCTCTTTCGCCTATATATTCCTCCCGAGGCAGAAACCCTAGATCGTCAATCAGAAATCCATGAAAAGTTCTGCTGCACCGCCGCCACCGAAGGGGAGATTCGGGGGACAGAAAGTCTCTGTTCCGGAACCCTGCCGGGACGGGGAAGTGCCCCCGGAGCCATCTCCATCGATCTCCACCACCATCTCCATCACCGTTGCTAATTCCCATGATGAGGAGGGAGTAGTTCTTCCTCAAGGCTAAGGGTTCTACCGGTAGCTATGTGTTCATCTCTCTCTCTCTATTCATGATCTTATTGACATCATGAGCTTGTAATATATAGATCTACCTTCCTACTCAAGTGCTTTAATAGATCTCTGCTCTCCCTATGTGTGTGAAAGTGACAGCATGCACACCATGGTGGCACTTAGGCTAGAGATTACAAATACTTGTTATGAGTTATATTTGGAGTTGGATGTGTTTATGAAATTGTGGTGTTTGTTGGACTCATCTAGTGCTCAAGGTGACAGTGTGGGGTTATCTAGATGGGAAAGGCTTACTTTGAGGTGTGATGTTATAGCCCTACCATGGATTAGAGTGTCCAACCGGAGAGTAGTTAAGAGTAGTATCATGAAGAGAAGATATTTATATGAGAGTGTTCACTAGTGAAAGTATGATCCCTAGGCCTTGTTTCTAAGCACTAAAACATCGTTTTCTATTAGATCTATTACATGTTTGCTTGCTTCTACCTTTATTTCAGTTTTCCTTTAGTCTTTTCCACGCCATCAAGCTATTTTCTATCACCGTTACCACTTATAATTATCCATACCACTTGTATTTCACTATCTCTTGGCCAAACTAGTGCACCTATACACCTGACAAGTGTATTGGGTGTGTTGGGGACACAAGATACTTCTTGTATCTTGATTAAAGGGTTGCTTGAGAGGGAATACCTTTGACCACTTCCTTCCCGAGTTCGATAAACCTTGGGTGATCCACTTAAGGGAAACTTGCTGCTATTCTACAAACCTCCGCACATGGAGGCCCAACAACTGTCTACAAGAATAGAAGTGCGTAGACATCAAGCTATTTTCTAGCGATGTTTCCGGGAGGTAAGGTAAAAGGTATTCACACCGGAGGATTAAAGAAGAAGAACCTCCCACGGCAAACGCCTATTTTTTGGCGCCATTGCCGGGGAGGTAAGGTAAAAGGTACTCACATCCTCCGGTGTGAGTGCTCGAAGTTATTTCCTTTAGATTCTGCAATTTTGTCTTTTTGTTTCTTGTTTTCACTAGTTAGGCTTAATGGAAAACAACAACAAAATTAGAGAGCTTTATAGTGTTTATCTTGAGTTAGGACATGAAGTGTTTGAAGAGAAAATTAAAAAACCTATGGAACTTTATTTGCATGCTAATACAAATGTTGTTAGTATGAATTCTTTGGACACCATTATTGCTAATGCTATGGAAAAGTCTAAGCTTTGGGAAGCTGGTTTTGATGAGCATGATTTTTTTAGGCCCCCAAGCATGGAGGAGAAAATTTACTTTGATGATACTATGCCTCCAATATATGATGATTACAATGATGAATATGATATTTTCAGTCCACCTACTATTGAGGAGAAAATTAATTATGATTACAATATGCCTCCTATATTTGATGATTATGGTGATGAGAATAATAATGATAGCTATTTTGTTGAATTTGCTCCCACTACAATTAATAAGACTAACTATGCTTATGTGGAGAGTAATAATGATTATATGCATGTGGCTCATGATAAGAATGTTTCATGTGATAGTTATATTGTTAAATTTATTCATGATGCTACTGAAAGTTATTATGAGAGAGGGAAACATGGTTTTATGTATCTCAACAATATTAAGTTTCCCCTCTTTATGTTGAAAATTTTGAAGTTGCACTTGTTTTGCTTTCCTATGTTTGCTGCTTTGTGCTTTCATGACTTGTTTATTTACAAGATTCCTATGCATAGGAAGTGGGTTAGACTTAAATATGCTTTGGATTTGCTTCTTGATGCTCTCTTTTACTTAAATTCATATTTCTTATGTGAGCATCTTCTCAAACTATCATGCCTAACTTAAAGGCGTTGAAGAAAAGTACTTATTGAGAGATAACCCAAAAGTTTTAGATGAGTCTTGGAAGCCGCTCCTTATCCTTTTTATTTGCTTTTTGTGCCAAGAGTAACCTCTAATGAGAGAGAAGTAATGATTGCGAAAGTTGCTGTCCCGAAACAGATTTCTGTGCATCACCGTAAAAATTCGTGTAAAATCTCTGTACGTCCTTTTGAGGCGTGATTTTTGTGCTTCTGCCCCAGGTTGTTATCTAACTTTCGTTAGTTCAACACTTTTCGATTTGAGCACTAGAAGGTCTTTGAAAAAATTTGTCTTTACCTGCTGGTCTGTTTTGACAGATTTCTGCCATTATTTGCATTTGCTTCTTGTTGGTTCCTTTTTGAGTTCTTTTGGGGAATTGAGCTTATTGAGGGAAGTGCTACAGTAGCTAGTGTTTTAATGGAAGTTTTATTGTTGTTGGAACAGAACATAAAGACTTATTATCTTAAGTGCACTAATGTTGCTAATAAAGATTGTGTGAAGTTTTCTATGAAGGAAAATTTTCAAGTGTATGGAAGGAATGAGTAATGAGATGAAGGATGGACTAAAGCTCAAGCTTGGGGATGCCATGTGTGTCACTCCAAAAATTTCCAAGGAGTACAAGCGTCAAAGCTTGGGGATGCCCAAGGCATCCCCCTCTTCATCAATAAAAATCGCAGGTTTCTTCCAAACACTTCATTTTTATTGTTTCATGCACAGTTGTGTTATTCTTGGAGCATCTTCTTTTTCGTTTTCGTGTTGGTTTTTCGTTTTCTTGGTTTGCTTAGTTTTCTGAATAAATTGGTTGGACCCCCTCTTTCATACATTGGTTTTCAAATAGTTTGGTTTGGATTGGAAAAGAGTAGGAAAGTTCATGCTTATGTGGTAAAAAGAGCTCGTTTTTTACTGTGGCCTATGCTTTGTCATGCCATGCTTGATATTGTTTTGGCTTTATTCTTAGTATTCTTTTCTGTAGCATGACTTGTTATAAACAAGAGATTTCTTAATGTGCGTTGGAAGGATCATGGGTTGTTTTAGCATATTAAAGCATAGTATTGTGGTATTCTCCTTTGACGCTTTATTTGGGTTGACTTGGCGCATGCTCACACCATGTTATGACTATCCCAAGTCACCATAAGCCTTGATGATCTTTTAATTTTCAACTTGTAGTATCACTTTATGCTTTGATCAATGATGTTTTGTCGCTCTACATGATTATGGCCATTATTGCTCTCTTAGTTGGTCGCTCCCAGTCTTTTGCTAGCCTCCGCAACCAAGTATGAGTTCCACTCATGCATCCAACTCCTAAAATCAAGTTATTCCAAAGAGTCCACCATACCTACCTATTAGCATATGCTATTCCAAGTATATTTATGTTTTTGTTTACCTTCCAAATTAAACTTGTTATGAGAAAACTAGTGATTAAAGCTCTCACGAACTTGATGGCACACTTTACTTTTCTAGCCGTTAATAAACTTGAACCATTGTGTCGTCTATGTTGTATATGCTTGCACTTATTTGTTGGGGATTAGCAGAACCATGCTTTCATGGGGAACGCTTTCAACATTGCATGAGTACTTTGTACCTAGTTGATATCATGCTCTTTTGTATATGGATATCGTCGGTGTGAAATGAAATGGGAGCTTGTAAGTCCATGGAGTTATGTATATGTGTTAGAGAAACGCCTGGGCCGCTGGTCTAATCCATGATGACATGGTGGAAACCTGCAGCGTAACCATAACGAGCTGTCTATGAAGCATTCTTCTTATAAAAAAATTGTCCTATATTGAGAAAAAAGAGAAAAAGAGAAAAAAAAGAGATTATGAAAAGAGGAAAGAGAGAAAAAGCACCATATTCCCATGGTAAATAAGAAGATTGCTGAGATGCTCGTTGTCTGCTTGCCTTGTCATTTTGATATGGGGATTCTTCTGTATCATCGGGTAAGGGGTACCCTGTTGGCGGTTCTCTATGATACACATGTACTTATGATGATAAGAACTTACCGGTGACTAAACTTGAGTAGCATGAGGAGCGGCCCTCGTATTCAAGGGACATGAGATTCCTAACTTATACTTCATCGAGCATGTACACCATAGTTTGTTCACTTTAACCTTAATCACTTCAAGATGCTTATGATAGGGGCAATGAGAGCTGAAAGCTAAAAAGTACCATAATTTTTGGAAGCTCTTCATGAATCTTTTGTTTGTGCCTTTTTCATGTTGCAACATAGTTTCTTTGTATTATTTCTAGAACTTTGTCTTTCATGTTATGATTGAAGTACTATGATCCCAGATTTGAACGTTTTACAAATACTTTGATCAAGTTTATGATGGTGCATGTCACCTCAAAAATTATTCTTTCTTTTTATCACTTACCTACTCGAGGACAAGTAGGAGTTAAGCTTGGGGATGTTGATACATTGCAAATGTATCTATAATTTTTTATGTTCCATGCTTGGTTTTATCTACTTTCTTGTGTTTTGCCCACACTTTGGAGTACTTTTCATATGATTTCTTGGACTAACCTATTAACAAGATGCCACAGTGCCAGTTGCTTGTTTTCTGCTGTTTTTGGTTCCAGGAAGTCAGAAAATGAATATTCTCAGAATTGGACAGGACAAAAGCCAAAGTTACTATTTTCCTGGAAGACTCACGGAGCCAGAAGGAGAGTCAGAGAGGGGCCACAGGGTGGCCACACCCCCTAGGCGCGGGTACCCCCAGCCCGCGCCAGGGCATGGTGTGGGCCCCCTGGCTGGCCACCAACCTTGCCTCTTTCGCCTATATATTCCTCCTGAGGCAGAAACCCTAGATCGTCAATCAGAAATCCACGAAAAGTTCCGCACCGCCGCCATCTCCATCGATCTCCACCACCATCTCCATCACAGTTGCTGATTCCCATGATGAGGAGGGAGTAGTTCTTCCTCGAGGCTAAGGGTTCTACTGGTAGCTATGTGTTCATCTCTCTCTCTCTCTATTCATGATCTTATTGAGATCATGAGCTTGTAATATATAGATCTACCTTCCTACTCAAGTGCTTTAATAGATCTCTGCTCTCCCTATGTGTGTGAAAGTGACAGCGTGCACACCATGGTGGCACTTAGGCTAGAGATTACAAATACTTGTTATAAGTTATATTTGGAGTTGGATGTCTTTATGAAATTGTGGTGTTTGTTGGACTCATCTAGTGCTCAAGGTGACAGTGTGGGGTTATCTAGATGGGAAAGGCTTACTTTGAGGTTTGCTGTTATAGCCCTACCATGGATTAGGGTGTCCAACGGGAGAGTAGTTAAGAGTAGTATCATGAAGAGAAGATATTTATATGAGAGTGTTCACTAGTGAAAATATGATCCCTAGGCCTTGTTTCTAAGCACTGAAACACCGTTTTCTATTAGATTTATTACATGTTTCCTTGCTTCTACCTTTATTTCAGTTTTACTTTAGTCTTTTCCACGCCATCAAGCTATTCTCTATCACCGTTACCACTTATAATTATCCATACCACTTGTATTTCACTATCTCTTCGCCGAACTAGTGCACCTATACACCTGACAAGTGTATTGGGTGTGTTGGGGATGCAAGAGACTTCTTGTATCTTGATTGCAGGGTTGCTTGAGAGGGAATACCTTTGACCACTTCCTCCCTGAGTCCGATAAACCTTGGGTGATCCACTTAAGGGAAAACTTGATGCTGTTCTACAAACCTCTGCACTTGGAGGCCCAACAACTGTCTACAAGAATAGAAGTGCGTAGACATCACGGGGCAATTGACAAACATCGAGAAAGCATACATGCATATACTAATCATCTTGACTCCTATGAGATTTGATTGGGCATTACAACATTATACATAGACCGCAATCTAACTGCATCTATGACTAATAATCCACCTTCACGTTATCATCCAAACCCCCTCCAGTATTAAGTTGCAAGCAACAGATAATTGCATTAAGTATTGCGTGTAAAGTAAAAAATACGATTGTTCTATGAACAAAGGATTGTTGTTTTCTCCCTAGTAGCAACAGCACATCTAGTACCTTAGAGATTTCTGTCACTTCCCTAGATTACTAGAGGCATGAACCTACTATCGAGCATAAATACTCCCTCTTGGAGTTGCTAGCATCTACTCGGCCAAGATAGCTACTAACAACGGAGAGCATGCAAGATCACAAATAACAAACACATGATAGAATCAATAATCAATCTGAAATAGCATCTCAATATCCATCGGATCCTCGCAAGGACAACATGTATGATTACAAATAGATGATCTTGATCATGAACGGAGCCCACAAGATCTAAACATGGTAGCACAAAGGAGAAGAACCAACCATCTAGCTACTACATGGACCCGTAGTCTAGGGATGAACTACTCACGCATCACACCGGAGGCAGGCATGATGATGAAGAAGGCCTCCAGGGTGAATTCTCCCCTCTGGTAGGGTGCCGGGAAGAGCTTCAGATCCCTCCTAATCTAGGGATGGAGATGACAGCGGCTATAGACTCTTTCGTGGAATTTTGATCGGGTACTTAGGGTTTCTATATCGGAGGCGATATATAGGCGAAAGGGGAGGCTGAGGGGGTGCCCTAGGAGGCCACACCACCCCCTGGCATGGGCCAGGCCTGGTCGCGTGGCCAGGTGGTGTGGCCAGCCTCTGGCCCCTCTCCGTCTCGTCTTCTGGCTCCGTGTCCCCCTCGGTGAAATATTGACTTTGGCTTTTGTCCCATCCAATTCCGAGAATATTCATTTTCTGACTTTCTGGAACCAAAAATAGCAGAAAACAAGCAGCTGGCACTGTGGCATCTTGTTAATAGGTTAGTCCAAGAAAGTGTATAGAAATACTCCAAAGTGTGGACAAAACATAAGAAAGTAGATATAAAACAAGCATGGAACATCAAAAATTATAGATACGATTGGAACATATTAGATACCCGTGTCTTTTTAGGCACAAGCACTGTGTTAGCAAGCCAGGTGCTTTCCTTGATCTCGTGTATGATGTTTGTGTCGAGGAGTCTGTTGATCCCATTTTGACTACCTTTGCTCTTGGTTTAGAAAGTCGCTGAATTGTCTGCTTGACTGGCCTTGTGTCTGGATTCACGTTGAGTGACTGCTCGGCGAATTCTCTGGGAACCCCTAGCATGTCCGCTGGACACTAGGCGAAGATTTCCCAGTGCTCACGGAGGAATTCTACGAGCGCGAGTTCCTATGTAGAACTCAAGTTGTTGGTGATAATGGCCTTCTTGGTCGGGTCCATTGGGTCGACTTGGACTTTCTTCGTGTGCACCGACGAGTCAAAGGACAGGTCGGGTGAGCTTGGCCTGCTTAGGGTAGGCAGATTGTTGTTTGTCGACTCCTTCAATCTTGCGAGTTCCTCCTGCATGCCAAAGGACTTGGAGATTCTATTGAATTCTCTGTCGCAGCTGTCACACCTCTCGAAGTTACCATTGATTGTGATGACGCCGTTTGGGCCTGGCATTTTTATCTATAGGTAGGCGTAGTGTGGCACTGCCATGAACCTTGCGATCGCGACACGTCCAAGAATGCAGTGGTATTGTGAGGGCCAGTCGACGACTTCAAAGTCGACGCGCTCTTGCCAAAAGTTTTGCGGCGTGCCGAAGATGACGTCGAGGTTGATTTTGCCTAGGGGATAAACGCCCTTCCCTGGGACGATGCCGTGAAACATCGTGTCTGAAACTTCCAGGCAAGTAAGAGGGATCCTCATCACACGCATGGTACTTGTGAACATGAGGTTGATGCCGCTTCCGCCATCCATGAAGACGCGACTCATATCGAAGCCCCCGATCTGCGCCTCGAGTACGAGGGGACAGTGGCCTGGACGAGGAACTTGGCGCGGATGGTTGCGCTTGTCGAAGGTGATGCAGGAGTCGCTTCTACTGAGGTACTCAATGGTGGAGGGTGGAGAGTTTATCGCCAGATTGACTTGGCGAGTGATGGCCTTCTGTACTCGATTTGAGGGATGCCCTTTTTGGATCATCCCCATGTTGCCCACAGCTCGTGGGTATGGCTCGTTTCCATGATGCTGGATTGGCGCAGCCGTGGGTGGTGGTGGTCCGGGCGGTGGTGGAGGAGCTCCATGTTCCACAGCGCCTGGGGAAGCTCCATAGCCCATGTTGATCGCGTCGCGATTCATCCGAGCCAGGCCCTCGTGGAGTTTGAGGAACTCGCGGCAGTACTTGAGAAGGTGGCTGGATTTCTTTTTGCCATCATGCTTGTCGATGTAGAAGTGCACGTTGCATGGTCTGGACAGTTTGTCCTCGATAGATGTTGCGGGTGCCTCTTCACGAGTGTGGCGCTGCCACACCTGTGTGGTTTTCCCGCTGTCGCGGTATCCACCACTACGATATCCACTGTTGTGGTTCTCGTCACGTTTGTCGGCGTAGCCGGCTGCGACCATATTGACCTCGTCGCGGTCATCGTAGACGCGCATTTGACGTTTGCCTCGGTGGTCGCGTCTATGCCCGAGGTCGTCATCATCGTCAGAGTAGGTACGGTTCTCACCGAGTCTTCTCCGTCAGACCACCGATTCACGATTTCCATCAGGTGGTCGATCATTTTGGGCTTCGAGCGGCCTAGCTCCTCCCTGAGCTCTATACGTCGAACGTCGTCGTCGAATGCCTCGATTGCACGGTCCTCCGAGATGTTTTCTATGGTGTTCTTGATGATGGACCACCTCTGGATGTATGAGCGCAGCGATTCGCCAGATCTTTGCTGGCAGCTTCTCAGTTCTTCGATTGACGCGGGCCTTTTATAAGTGCCCTTGAAGTTGCGCACAAAGCTGTAGACCAGATCTTCCCAGCTGCGAATGGATCCGCGTGGGAGATTGTTGAGCCATGCGCGAGCGGCTGATGGCTCATGATTGATGAGCTCGTTGGGGAACCCCAAGAGGAAGGTATGATGAGCACATAAGTAAGTTTCCCTCCGTTATGAAACCAACGTTTAATCGAACCAGTAGGAGCAAGGAAACACCGCAAAGGTGTTGCTAGATGAGCCTTGGAAGGGCGCACTACCGGTGCTAGTAGCAACGTGGAGACCTGCACAACACAACCACAGAACTTTGTCCCCAACTTGCGATGAGGTTGTCAATCTCACCGGTTTTGCTGAAAACAAAGGATTAAACGTATCGAATGGAAGGAAGTAATAGTTTGTAGAAAGTAAACACAAAGCAGTAAACAGTTTGTAGATTGTATGTAAAAGAAAGGACCGGGATCCATAGTTCACTAGAGGTGGCTCTCCTTAAGATAGATAACATGCTGGGTGAACAAATTACAGTGGGGCAATTGAAAAACATCGAGAAAGCATACAAGCATATATTAATCATCTTGACTCCTTTGAGACTTGATTGGGCATTATAACATTATACATAGACCGCCATCCAACTGCATCTATGACTAATAATCCACCTTCAGGTTATCATCCGAACCCCCTCTAGTATTAAGTTGCAAGCAACAGATTATTGCTTTACGAATTGTGTGTAATGTAAACAATACGATTGTTCTATGAACAAAGGATTGTTGTTTTCTCCCTAGTAGCAATAGCACATCTAGTAGCTTAGAGATTTCTGTCACTTCCCTAGATTACCAGAGGCACGAACCCACTATCGAGCATAAATACTAACTCTTGGAGTTGCTAGCATCTACTTGGCCAAGATAGCTACTAACAACAGAAAGCATGCAAGATCACAAATAACAAAGACATGATAGAATCAATAATCAATCTCAAATAGCATCTCAATATCCATCGGATCCCCGCAAACACAACATGTATGATTACAAATAGATGATCTTGATCATGAATGGAGCTCACAAGATCTAGACATGAAAGCACAAAGGAGGAGAACCATCCATCTAGCTACTACATGGACCCGTAGCCCAGAGATGAACTACTCACGCATCACACCGGAGGCTTGCATGATGATGAAGAAGGCCTCCAGGGTGAATTCCCCTCTCCGGCAGGGTGCTAGGAAGAGCTTCAGATCCCTCCCGATCTAGGGATGGAGATGACGGCAGCTACAGACTCTTTCGTGGATTTTTTATCAGGTACTTAGGGTTTTGGTCCCGAAGGCAATATATAGGCAGAAGGAGAGGCCGAGGGGGTGCTAGGGTCGGCCAGACCACCCCCTGGTGCGGGCTAGGCCTGGCCGCACGGCCAGGTGGTGTGGCCGGGCCCCAGCCCTTCTCCGTCTCGTATTCTGGCTCCAGATGTCTTCCCGTAAAATAGCGACTTTGGCTTTTGTCCCGTCCAATTCCGAGAATATTTATTTTCTGACTTCCTGGAACCAAAAATAGCAGAAAACAGGCAGCTGGCACTGTGGCTCTTGTTAATAGGTTAGTCCAAGAAATCATATGAAAAGTACTTCAAAGTGTGGACAAAACACAATAAAGTAGATAAAACCAAGCATGGAACATAAAAAATTATAGATGCATTTGCAATGTATCAACATTCCCAAGCTTAACTCCTGCTCGTCCTTGAGTAGGTAAGTGATAAAAAGAAATAATAATGTTTTAGGTGACATGCAGCATCAAATACTTGATCAAAGTATTTGTAAAACATTCAAAGCTGGGACCATAGTAGTTCAATCATAACATGAAAGGCAAATTTCTAGCAATAAGACAAAGAAACTATGATGCAACATGAAAAGGCACAAACAAAAGATTCATGAATAACAATGCTTTGCAAGACGTTTGTTTGTTTCACATAAAGAAAACATAGCATAATAGCATTCAGGTTGTCCCTCATAGAGTAGCAAGTATAAATGCATAGGACACCTTCAAAGTTCATAAGAGTGACTAGATACTAATAGTTTAAAACAAGCAATATCAAGTTATGCATCAATCTACTAGTCTTGGGATAATGCACATAGAACTAAGAATGGCCACTATGCTCTCAAAGTAGGTGCATAAAGGTAGAAGGTGGAGACTCAATATAATGGTGGAAGAAAGGCCTTCATAGAAGGAAGCAGGGATTCAAGTCTCATAAAGAGCTTCCAAAAATTATGGTACTTATAGCTTTCAGCTCCCATTGCCCCTATCATAAGCATCTTGAAGTTATTAAGGTTAAAGTGAACAAACTATGGTGTACATGCTTGAGGAAGTATAAGTTAGGAATCTCATGTCCCTTGTATACGAGGGTCGCCCCTCATGCTACTCAAGTTTAGTCACCGATAAGTTCTTGTCATCGTAAGTAAATGTGTATCATAGAGAACCGCCAACGGGTACCCCTTGCCCGATGATACGGAAGAATCCCCATATCAAAATGACAAGGCAAGCAGACAACGAGCATCTCAGCAATCTTCTTATTTACCATGGGAATATGGTGCTTTTTTCTCTCTTTCCTATTTTCATAATATCTATTTTTTCTTTTTATCTTTTTCTCAATATAGGACTCTTTTTTTTATAAGAAGAATGCTTCATAGACAGCTCATTATGGTTACGCTGCAGGTTTCCACCATGTCAGCATGGATTAGACCAGCGGCCCAGGCGTTTCTCTAACACATATACATAACTCCATGGACTTACAAGCTCCCCTTTCATTTCACACTGACGACATCCATATACAAAAGAGCATGATATCAACTAGGTACAAGTACCAAGTGCAATGTCGAAAGCGTTCCCCATGACAGCATGGTTCTGCTAATCTCCAACAAATATGTGTAAGCATACACAACATAGATGACACAATGGTTTAAGTTTATTAAGGGCAAGAAGAGTAAAGTGTGCCATCAAGTTCGTGAGAGATTTAATCACTAGTTTTCTAATAACAAGTTTAATTTGGAAGGTAAACAAAAGCATGAATATACTTGGAATAGCATCAGCTAGTAGGTAGGTATGGTGGACTCTTTGTAATAACTTGGTTTAGGGAGTTGGGTGCATGAGTGGAACTCATACTTGGTTGTGGAGGCTAGCAAAAGACTGGGAGCGACAAACTAAGAGAGAAATAATGGTCATAATCATGCAGAGCGACAAAACATCATTGATCAAAGCATAAAATGATACTACAAGTTGAAAACTAAAGGATCATAAAGGCTTATGGTGACTTGGGATAGTCATAACATGGTGTGAGCATGCACCAACTCAACCCAAATAAAGCATCAAAGGAGAATACCACTATACTATGCTTTAATATACTAAAACAACGCATGATTCATCCAAGGCACGTTAAGCAATCTCAATTGTTTATAACAAGTCATGCTACAACAAAGAATACTAAGCATAATGCCAAAACAATACCAAGCATGGCATGACAAAGCATAGGCCACAGTCAAAAACAAGCTCTCTTTACCACTTAAGCATGAACTTTCCTACTCTTTTCCAAACCAAACCAAACTATTTGAAAACCAATGAATGAAAGAGGGGGTTCAACCAATTTATTCAGAAAAACCAAGCAAACGAAAAACCAAAACGAAAATGAAAAAGAAGACGCTCCAAGAACAACACAACTGTGCATGAAACAATAAAAATGAAGCGTTTGGAAGAAACCTGGGATTTTTATTGATGAAGAGGGGATGCCTTGGGCATCCCCAAGCTTTGACGCTTGTACTCCTTCGATATTTCTTGGGGTGACACGCGTGGCATCCCCAAGCTTGAGCTTTAGTCCATCCTTCATCTCATTACTCATTCCTTCCATACACCTGAAATTTTTCCTTCATACAAAACTTCAAACAATCTTTATTAGCAACATTAGTGCACTCAAGATAAATAAGTCGTAAGGTTCAGTTCTAACACCAAATAAACTTCCATTAGAACACTAGATACTGTAGCACTTCCCTTAAAAAGCTCAATTCCCCAAAAGAACTCAAAAAGGAACCAACAAGAAGCAAATGCAGAAAATGGCAGAAATGTGTCAAAACAGACCAGCAGGTAAAGACGAATTTTTTCGAAGACCTTCTGTTGCTCAAATCAAAAAGTGTTAAACTAACGAAAGTTAGATAACAACCTGGGGCAGAAGCATAAACATTCATGCCTCAAAAAGACGTTCAGAGATTTTACACGAATTTTTATGATGAAGCACAGAAATCTGTTTTGGGACAGCAACTTTTCCAATCATTACTTCTCTCATTAGAGGTTACTCTTGGCACAAAAAGCAAATAAAAAGGATAAAGATCGGTTATTACAGAGGTAATAACTTGCAAGACCCATGTAAAACTTTTGGGTTATCTCCGAATAAGTACTTTTCTTTAACGCCTTTAAGTTAGGCATAAGAATCAAGAAAATGAATCAAGTGTTCTCAAATGAAGAAGCATTAAGACCAAATTTTGTTTTCATAGGAGAAGCAAAAGAAATCTTCTCTCTATTCTTAGGGAAGTGTTCTATACCTTTATTGAGTGGGAGTTGATACTTAATGGTGCCTTCTTTCATATCAATGATGGCACCAACAGTTGTAAGAAAAGGTCTTCCCAAAGTAATAGGACAAGAAGCATTGCATTCAACATCCAAAACATAGAAATCAACGGGGAAATAGGCATTGTTAACCATAATAAGAACATCATTAAGACTCCCATGAGTTTATTTTTAGCATTATCATCAAGTGGGACATTCAAATAACAATCTTCAAGTGGAGGCAAATCAAGCATATCATAAATCCTTCTAGGCATAATAGAAACACTACTATCAAGATCACATAAAGCTTTGAAATCAAAGTCATTCACTTTCATATTAATGATGGGTTCCCAACCATCTTCTTGTTTTATAGGAATAGAAGCTTTATGTTTCATCTTTTCTTCTTTAATCTTTATGAGAGCATCAATAATGTGTTTTGTAAAGGCCATATTCATAGCACTAGCATTAGGACTTTTAGCAAGCTTTTGTAGGAACTTAATAACTTCAGAGATATTGCAACCATCAAGATCAAAACCATACTTATCATCTAAAGTAGTAGAACTATTACTAGCCTCAACACTAGTGGTGGTAATAGTAGAAACACTAATGTTTCTAGCAATTTCATCTTCTCTTTCCCACTTAGCAAGTAATTCAACTAATAGTCTAACATTTTTATCAATTCTTACTTGTATAGCATTGGTAGCTGCAAAGGGATTATCATTAGTTTCAGGTTTAGCAGCCATTTTATTCAAAGAAGATTGAGATTCAGCCAAAGATGTTATATTTCTTTTAGCATTAGAGAGTTTTTCCTCAATAGTTTTATTGAAAGCAGTTTGTTTACTAGTAAACTCTTTAAGCATAACTTCAAGTTCAGAGGGAGCACTCCTATTATTGTTGTAAGAATTTCCATAAGCATTACCATTGTTGGGAGGATATGGCTTATAATTGTTGTTACCAAAATTACTCCTATAAGCATTATTGCCAAAATTATTATTCCTTATGAAGTTCACATCAACTTGCTCTTCTTGAGCAACCAAAGAGGCTTATGGAACATTATTTGGATCAATATGGGCTTTCCCATTCACAAGCATAGACATAATAATATCAATCTTATCACTCAAGGAGGAAGTTTCCTCAACAGAATTTACCTTCCTACCTTGTGGAGCTCTTTCAGTATGCCATTCATAATAATTAACCATCATATTGTCTAGAAGTTTTGTTGCAGCACCCAAAGTAATGGTCATAAAGGTACCTCCAGCAGCATAATCCAATAGGTTCCTTGAAGAATAGTTCAATCCTGCATAAAAAGTTTGGATGATTATCCAAGCAGTCAGTCCAATGAGTGGGACAATTCTTTACCAAAGATTTCATTCTTTCCCAAACTTGAGCAACATGCTCATTATCAGATTGTTTAAACTTCATTATTTCACTTCTCATAGATATAATCTTAGCAGGAGGATAGTATTTTCCAATGAAAGCATCTTTGCACTTAGTCCAAGAATCAATACTATTCCTAGTTAAGGAATTCAACCATTCTTTAGCTTTTCCTCTCAAAGAGAAAGGAAACAATTTCAGCTTAATAATATCACCATCTACATCCCTATGCTTTTGCATCTCACAAAGTTCAACAAAGTTATTTAGATGGGCAGCAGCATCTTCATTACCAATACCAGAAAATTGTTCTCTCATAACAAGATTGAGCAAAGCAGGTTTTATCTCAAAGAAAGTATCTTCAGGCAAAGGTGGAGCAACAGGTGTGCTCATAAAATCATTGTTGTTGGTGCTAGTGAAGTCACACAACTTAGTGTTTTCAAGAGTAGTCATTTTTTTGGGTTTTCAAATAAGAAAGCAAACTAGTAGAACTAATTTTTTTGTGTTTTTGATAAAGAAACACGCAAACAAAGCAAAAAGAAACTAAGCAAAACAAAAATAACAAAGTAAAGAGATTGGTTATGAGGGACTCCCCTTGTGAAGATGTCCTTGACTCCCCGGCAACGGCGCCAGAAAAATGCTTGATGGCTCAGTGTTGGCGCCAGAAAAATGGTGGTGCGGTGTTGATGTAGAGCTCGTTGGGAACCCCAAGAGGAAGGTATGATGAGCACAGCAGCAAGTTTCCCTCAGTTATGAAACCAAGGTTTAATCAAACCAATAGGAGCAAGGAAACACCCCAAAGGTGTTACTAGCTGAGCCTTGGTAGGGCGCACTACCGGTGCTAGTAGCAACGTGGAGACCTGCACAACACAACCACAGAACTTTGTCCCCAACTTGCGATGAGGTTGTCAATCTCACCGTGTTTTGCTGAAAACAAAGGATTAAACGTATTGAATGGAAAGAAGTAATAGTTTGCAGAAAGTAAACACAAAGCAGTAAACATTTTGTAGATTGTATGTAAAGAAAAGGACCGGGATCCATAGTTCACTAGAGGTGGCTCTCCTTAAGATAGATAACATGCTAGGTGAACAAATTACAGCGGGGCAATTGACAAACATCGAGAAAGCAATACATGCATATACTAATCATCTTGACTCCTTTGAGACTTGATTGGGCATTACAACATTATACATAGACCGCCATCCAACTGCATCTATGACTAACCCCCTCCAGTATTAAGTTGCAAGCAACAGATTATTGCTTTACGAACTGCGTGTAAAGTAAACAATACGATTATTCTGTGAACAAAGGATTGTTGTTTTCTCCCTAGTAGCAACAACACATCTAGTACCTTAGAGATTTATGTCACTTCCCTAGATTACCAGAGGCATGAACCCACTATCGAGCATAAATACTAACTCTTGGAGTTGCTAGCATCTACTTGGCCAAGATAGCTACTAACAACGGAAAGCATGCAAGATCACAAATAACAAAGACATGATAGAATCAATAATCAATCTGAAATAGCATCTCAATATCCATCAGATCCCCGCAAACACAACATGTATGATTACAAGTAGATGATCTTGATCATGAACGGAGCTCACAAGATCTAAACATGAAAGCACAAAGGAGGAGAACCAGCCATCTAGCTACTACATGGATCCGTAGTCCAAGGATGAACTACTCACTCATCACACAGGAGGCTTGCATGGTGATGAAGAAGGCCTCCAGGGTGAATTCCCCTCTCCGGCAGGGTGCTGGGAAGATCTTCAGATCCCTCCCGATCTAGGGATGGAGATGACGGCAGCTATACACTCTTTCGTGGATTTTTGATCGGGTACTTAGGATTTTCGTCCCGAGGGCATCTTATAGGCGGAAGGAGAGGCCGAGGGGGTGCCTGGGCTGGCCACACCACGCCCTGGCATGGGCCAAGCCTGGCCACGCGGCCAGGTGGTGTGGCCGCCCTCTGGACCTTCTCCGTCTGGTACTCTGGCATCTGATGACTTCCGGAAAAATAGGCACTTTGGCTTTTGTCCCGTTCAATTCCGAGAATATTCATTTTCTGACTTTCCTAGAACCAAAAACAGCAGAAAACAGGCAGCTGGCACTGTGGCTCTTGTTAATAGGTTAGTCCAAGAAATCATAAGAAAAGTACTCCAAAGTGTGGACAAAACACAAGAAAGTGAATAAAACCAAGCATGGAACATCAAAAATTATAGATACATTTGCAATGTGTCAAGGGACTCCCCTTGTGAAGATGTCCTTGACTCCCCGGCAACGGCGCTAGAAAAATACTTTGATGGCTCGTGATTGATGAGCTCGTTGGGGAACCCCAAGAGGAAGGTATGATGAGCACATAAGTTAGCTTCCCTCAGTTATGAAACCAAGGTTTAATCGAACCAGTAGGAGCAAGGAAACACCCCAAAGGTGTTGCTAGCTAAGCCTTGGCAGGGCGCACTACCGGTGCTAGTAGCAACGTGGAGACCTGAACAACACAACCACAGAACTTTGTCCCCAACTTGCGATGAGGTTGTCAATCTCACCGGTTTTGCTAAAAACAAAGGATTAAATGTATCGAATGGAAGGAAGTAATAGTTTGCAGAAAGTAAACACAAAGCAGTAAACAATTTGTAGATTGTATGTAAAAGAAAGGACCGGGATCCATAGTTCACTAGAGGTGGCTCTCCTTAAGATAGATAACATGCTGGGTGAACAAATTACAGCGGGGCAATTCACAAACATCGAGAAAGCATACAAGCATATACTAATCATCTTGACTCCTTTGAGACTTGATTGGGCATTACAACATTATACATAGACCGCCATCCAACTGCATCTATGACTAATAATCCACCTTCAGGTTATCATCCGAACCCCCTCCAGTATTAAGTTGCAAGCAACAGATTATTACTTTACGAATTGCGTGTAATGTAAACAATACGATTGTCCTATGAACAAAGGATTGTCGTTTTCTCCCTAGTAGCAACAGCACATCTAGTACCTTAGAGATTTATGTCACTTCCCCAGATTACCAGAGGCATGAACCCACTATCGAGCATAAATACTAACTCTTGGAGTTGCTAGCATCTACTTGGCCAAGATAGATACTAACAATGGAAAGCATGCAAGATCACAAATAACAAAGACATGATAGAATCAATAATCAATCGGAAATAACATCTCAATATCAATCGGATCCCCGCAAACACAACATGCAGAATTACAAATAGATGATCTTGATCATGAACGGATCTCACAAGATCTAGACATGAAAGCACAAAGGAGGAGAACTAGCCATCTAGCTACTACATGGACCCGTAGTCTAGAGATGAACTACTCACACATCACATCGGAGGCTTGCATGATGATGAAGAAGGCCTCCAGGGTGAATTCCCCTCTCTGGCATGGTGCCGGGAAGAGTTTCAGATCCCTCCCGATCTAGGGATGGAGATGACGGCGGCTACAGACTCTTTTGTGGATTTTTGATTGGGTACTTAGGGTTTTGGTTCTGAAGGCAATATATAGGCGGAAAGAGAGGCCGAGGGGTTGCTGGGGTCGGCCAGACCATCCCCTAGCGCAGGCCAGGCCTAGCTGCATGGCCAAGTGGTGTGGTCAGGCCCCAGCCCTTCTCCGTCTCGTATTCTGGCTCCAGATGTCTTCCGGTAAAATAGCGACTTTGGCTTTTGTCCCATCCAATTCCGAGAATATTCATTTTCTGACTTCCTGGAACCAAAAACAGCAGGAAACAGGCAGCTGGCACTGTGGATCTTGTTAATAGGTTAGTCCAATAAATCATATGAAAAGTACTCCAAAGTGTGGACAAAACACAAGAAAGTAGATAAAACCAAGCATGGAACATCAAAAATTATAGATACATTTGCAATGTATCAGGGGCACCATACAGCTCAGTTGTAGGCATTGCGTGGCCATGCTTTGACTCCCGCCATGCAGCCTGATGGAGGAGATGTGGTCCTCCAGCTAGATTTCCGGGTCCTGCAGGCCGTCAAATTGTGGGTTCTCCGACGGTAGTTTGAACCCCTTAGGCATCCGCTTCTGCCTGATGGCCCTGCTGAAGCATCTGGCGTTGCAGAGCTCTGTCTCGTCTTCTTCTGAGTCGTGGTCTCGAATGAGCGCGCCTTGCCTACATCTTGTTGACTTTGCGCTGTGTGATGTCATCACGTGCGTCGTAGTCGTGGTCATGCCGCCGTGAGCAACGTCGCCGTGACAGATCGTGACTGTCTTCACTGGAGGAGTACGAGTAGTAGTACTTATCCAGAGCCTTTCTTTTCTTCGGCTCTGGTGTTGGTTCTTTATCGAGGGTGGCCTCGATTAGCCCTAGGCCCGTGATCGTAGATCGGTGCATGGTAGCTCGCAGATCTCCAGCCGGTGGCTGGTTGTTGAGGAGGTACATGGTGGCCGCCGTCACCGCGGCTTGCGGTGTTTTCGGGAGCACGTTGCCCCGCGTGTCGACTGTCATAGAGCTAAAGTCGAGGAATTTTACGGCTTCTACGCGTTCTTGCTCGGTGAGGTGGGCCAGTTGAGATCGCCTCTTGTTGGTCACATACTCGTTTCCTTTGGAGGAGGATCCTCCGTGGGAGGAGAGCCCGGCTCGTCGAAGACTCGACTCGTCCGCCGCCTTTCTGCGCCTCGAGTTGCACGATCACCTGTTGCTGGTGCTTGAATTCCTCCTTCAGCAGCCAATGATAGCCCATCAGCATGTCCTGCGGGGTGTTGGGGGGTAGAGGATTGCCTCGTAGAGCTTCTCGATAGCGGGCCCACTCGTTGTCGTTGAGCTTGATCAGCATGCGCTCGCTGGTGTTTTCGCTCCTCATGAGTGACGGTTCCCCTCCCGTCCCATTGTTGACGGGCGCGCCGTTTCCACCATTGGTAGGGCCACCGTTGGGTGGTCCGGTGCCGTTGGGTATACCGCCGTTGGTTGGCCCGGTGCCAGATCCGGTGCTAATGTTTTCGCGATTGACGCCGGTGTCGCCCGCATTTATGACGACGCACATGAAGTGATTAGGGAAGCTGTTGCTCCCGCAACTTTCAGATCCGGAGCCGTAGGCTCCATCTTTTGTGGCTAGGTCACCCAGATCGGATCTGTGACTGTTGTCGCTGTCCGTACTCCCAGCTGTTGCTGAGGTGTTGAGCTCGATGAGGGTGCCGATTGGTGGGGGGAACCATTATGCTGGAGCAATCGTGGGTGTCGTTGCCTGGTTAGGCATGCGAAGCGTGCCTAGTTGACCAACCTGGAAGCGGAAGCTCCAAATCGCCAGGCTGATCCCATCGCCCATGGACTCGAAAGCCGAGCGAGTGGCTGGCGTGTGGAAGGTGAAGTCGAACGCACCGAAGAGCTGGCGAATCTTCGTTGTTGTAGAGTTGTAGATCGCGGTTGGCGGGGCTGAAGAAGCCACGACATCAGCACTCCCAATTCCCATAGACGGCGCCAATTGACGAGGGTTCAACTCGTCAATACCCATTGTTATGGACTTGGGTTTTGGAGAAGGAGGGAGCGCTGGAGGCATCAATCGGCTAGCAAACAAGCACACAGGGACGCAAGGTTTACCCAGGTTCAGGCCTCGTAGAGGTCCCTACTCCAGCTTGTCTGCTCTTGGAATTAATGAAGGAATCGAAGGTTACAGGGGTGCGTAGATCCAATCTGGCGAGAGTTGTGGAAACTAGGGTTGTGATTGTCCTCCTCGCCGCCCCTCCTAGCCTTTATATAGATAGGCTAGGTCTCGGGTAGCAGGTCGAGTCGGTTACTGATTAGGGTTCTCCCTTTGAACTTTCTATCTTAAGCTTCTTGTCTCGCAAGCAATCGAAGAGTCCGTGGGTCACCAGAATTCTGCATTGGGCCTTGGCAACACCGTGGGCTTCTGCCGTATCTGAACCGTATATGTGAAGCTCGAGTACCTGTAGGGTATACCCATGTCAATTACGGATATATTTAGACAACCATTTCGTTCCATCTCTAACAAAAAAAGACAACCGTTTCGAGTCGATCCCACTCACTTGCCCGCCAGCGAAACTTCTGTCCGTCGTGCTGACCATTCCCGACCACCGTCCTCCTCCATCTTCTCTGGCGGCGGTGCCGTCAACTTTGTGTGCTCGGCAGCGGCGACCCGTGTGAGCTCAGTGGTAGCCCATCAATGGTGAGTAATCTCGAAACCCTAACTCCATTCCCTATGCCTGGATTTGGATCTGACCCGGTCGCTTCCTCTGATTTATGAGCTAGATTGCGGTAGGCGGGTTGGATGAATCGGGGGCATTGAGATGGAGAGGCAAGAGAGCACTTCCAATAGGTAAAAAAACTATTTTTGATTTGATTTGAGGGCATTTGGGTAATCAACCAATTCTGCTAGCTCACTCTGCCCGCCGCCACTCAAAATAGGGGTAATTGTGAGTGGAGAAAATTCCAATTCAATGTCAAGTTCTTCCCATCTAAAGCGAAACTAGGTGATGGTAGTGTACGTAACATCGAGAGAGGTACATCTGTGTGTTGGGAGGTTGAGTTTGCAAATATTGATCCACAACAACTGCAGCAAATGGAAGAACTGGTCGTGAAGAATTTGGTGGAGAAAATTGGGTAAAGCGTTACTTGGGGTCCACAACGGTTCAAAAATTCGAAGGGAGAATATTTAAGAATTGAGGATGGAGAAGAGTTAGTTGATGAAATTGATCGGCAAGATGGCTGGACAAACAAAGAGGTTACTTTTCATGCTGAACTCGTCGACCTGCAAGCAGATTCCAAGGTTGGATATGTGGCTTCAAATTTGTCTTCACAAATGACAGATGATGATTGGGCTTCATAGAGGCAGATGATGACTGCAAGTGCACAGATCGTTTGTAGCTAGTTTTGAAATAAAAATATTGATCCCATAGGGAGCAGGAGTCTGAAGTCTAATAATTCTTAAAATAGATATTACGATAGAAATGCTAGATAAAGTTCTAACTGATAAGATAAAATGTGAGTATTGTGTAAAAGGTGCTTTTGGGTTTTTGGTATAATAGCAATAAAGTAAAGTAAAAATAACTGAGTACAGAAAGTAAGTATCACGTATGTAATAAAGATTGGAACTGCAGTAGGGAAAAGACGTTCTCAAGAAGTAGCGGATACACCACTAGTGTTGTAAAGATCTAAGATAAAGATTATCATCATGAACATTCTCAACTATGTATGTGTGGGAGGAACTCCGTATTTGGACGAATAGGAAACAACCGCTGCTCACATCATCCTCATAACCACAGCAGTCAGCAATCGACATCAATCGAATTACTGCACTATTAAGAGACGTAATACATATCCCATGGCATGGATAGTGTTCCGTGAGTTTCCTCGGTTTTCCAAGTTGAAATGTAAGGGGTGCCAACAGCTTTATAGTCACTATAAGAGCTAGCACGCCTCCATCTACCAACAAGTAGTTTCCTCTATCAAGTCCCCACAAGAGGCAAATATTGAGAGGTCGACTTCTCTCAACATCAAGATGTAGAAAATCTAACACATGGTCACAGCGATGAATATCATAATAGACTTTATCTTATTTCAATCTCATACTAGGGTTTCTCCATCTTCCCAAGAACTAATGATCTACTCAGACATGTAGGCAATCAATATCATAGAAATGGTAATGGAAACAATCATAGATGAATAGTACTTGTATAAATCCACAACAAGTATAGGAAATACAACAAGATCTAGACAAGATGTAGATGAGATGGATGGGGATGGTGGTGATGCAGAGGTGGATGATGAAGATTGATGCCTTAGCCTCCCGAATCTGCGCAGGGCAAAGATGGATCCCCTGTGGATGAGTTCCCCCTCCAGATGCCTTCCAGAGGTGAGGTTTCTGCGATTTATGGTTGTTCTGTATGTCGTCTCCTCGAACCAATTGCACGGGGTGAAACTATTTGACGAGGCGGAGGTGGCGCCAACTATACGGCCGGAGCTATATGGCCGGAAAAATTGCTCCGCCCGTGTAGTTAGTCGTTGAGCTCTCTGTCTCCCTTGTTTGTTTCTTCTTTTCTTCTGGTATTTTTAATATTTCTTAAATAAGCGATTTACGTTGTTTTTTACTCTTTTTCTCCACAGTACAACTGCTCCAAGAATTGTATCCATTGGATCCATCATCTGTCCTGATCCTGGTGAAAACAGACATAAAATATGTGTGCAAACACGGTAAAATACCAAGATCCTACATCTATAATGCAAAATATGATGCAAATATGCACTCATCAACTTCCGCAAGCTTAGACTCTTGCTCGTCCCGAGCAAGCTCTAGCTTAGTGGATGTGATCCTCATGTTCATGAAGTTGAGTCGATAAAATAAATGAGGCAATTGCAATATGTATTTATCATGTACGATACATAGGACTAATTTCATGAATAGTACCTTACTCGAACCATCGGAATAGTCTTAGAAGGCTTCTACACCTTAGTGATCAATAGTTCATAAAATATGAATCTCAACGTAATGTAAAAGAATCCGGTTCAACTGAATGAGTTAACGAGGTAGTCCCAAGTGTTTTAGGATCAATGTATTCACTTGGGATTTAGAATCTCAAAATCATCTCTTTGTCATACTACAACTTAGTGGTATATGCCTACATGCTCTTTGCACACTCGCTCTTTTTATTCTTTTTTCTTTTCTTTTGTATGTATATGCTCACACTTTTGTTTAAGTGTTGTGCAAAGGAGCTAGCCATATATTAAACTTTATGTAGGAATTCAAAGTTTAATGATCTCAATTACCAAATTCCAACTGTATATGAAGCATTCTTATGAATTGAAGAATCTACCTCGACTTGTTCCCAATCTATTTTGATAGCACTTTATTTTTCTTTGTTCAACGTTTCTTGTTCAACTTAATTGTGTAGATGATTTTTATTTGTAAATCAAACCGTAGACTTACAACATACTGACTAAATTATCTTTAGGTGTTCTATTAATACCAATGGTGTGAAATACTCCTATTGCTATCATCAAGTGCAAGTAAAATTATACTCAAGCCATCCATATATCAAATAAAGCAAACACAAACTCAATATTGCTCCATATATAATAATAAACTCGGAATTTCATAAAAGGGATCGACTATTTCTGAAGGAAATTCTAATGATGCAAACTTTATTTCTAGTTTGAACTAATGCGAAAATAGTAATAAAACTTATGAGATATATTCAAGGTCTTAAAGATCTCCCTAAGCTTGGAATCAAGCCAAACTAATGCGAAAAAATTACAAATGTGAGCGAACATATTTGATCATCATCAATTTATGTGAGAATAATTAATGTTGCCATACAAAAAATCGTATCCATAGTATGTCTAGCAAGTTAGGATGAGTAGTTTTTATGTATGTGACTTCCTTATGGGGTTAAATCTTATGCCTGCCAATAAAACCTATGTGTTGATATGTTAGTCATAATTCGTAGTCCCGGTGACTTTGATATATATTCCATCTGGCGCACGTTCATTGAAGCTAGCTAGATTTAGAAAAAGTCAATTACTTTGGAATGGAGGGAGTAGTAACTAATATAAGTAGTAATTGTATATTTTAATAAGGGTATGTTAGATTAATGGTTAGATCATGGTATGCACTATGTAGAATATATAGCGGTTCATGTTTATTTATGGTAAGGTTCAAGAGATCAATATGGCATATACAAAATAATCACGTTTTGTTTGATCGCCGAATATTTTTGTTCATCATAAGTTTTACTTCACCAATTATCTATTTTTCATCATATGTACTTTAATATGACTATTTTGGATTGTCGTGAACACATATGATGATAAAAATTTAATAGAGAAACAATTGGTCAATAAACGATTTTAGATTTTTATGATTTGATAATTATTTTATCTTCTAGTTATAACAATGGTGGAATATTAATATTCAATGGTCATGCTAAAATATGTCTCATAGTAGACAGACACATCATCTCAAATATTTAACTTTCAACTTTAAAAAAATCAAAACCATGGAAATCTATTCTATTTTTAATTTGAAATTTTTAATTCTTGAACTCAAAAATAATTATACTATTTATCTTAATATTCTTTCGCCTAATATGTATTGAAACAAAGTTTTAATATGTGTATCTATCTTTCTTACCTCGATCCTTGGTATCTTCAACCATTTGATACATTCTTCTTTACATATCATGTTGTATCATGTAACATCTTTGTTAACTGATACTCGGTTTTATTATGTGGCTTCGCCAAATGATTTTATATCTCCATCTTAGTATCTCACGACCAAACTTTCTTGGTCCTCAAGACTCTTTAATTTGTAGTGTCCTCATACCACTAAATAACTTTAGGGAAGTCAATTCATTCATAAGATTTAAATACAAAAATAAATATTTATAATTTCTCTAGAAAATCCTCTTAAAGTTTAAGGGATAATAAACCACGCAGATTGACTCATAAACACATACTCATTGTTATTTTGTCATGACTGTGGGGCAAACTTGCATATATGAACAATAGGATATTGATCTATCTCGAATATGTTGAACCCACGATATATACAAATTGTCATGCTTACATATATATATATATATATATATATATATATATATATATATATATATATATATATATATATATATATATATATATATATAGGAAAAATACTTCTTACTCCCCGGTGTAACTACACCCACCTCTCATATACTATCTTACGGAAGTATTTGTAATACTTTATCTATTTGAGTATGTTTATATACTATATCTAAGATACTTATAAGCAAGTTAGGTGAAAAAATTGTAAGTGCACTCATAGTTTGAACTATATATGTAAAATACCGTCATACTTGTACGTACAAAAGGAGTACATAAAAATTACATATTACCAAAAAAATAGTATATATACTGTCCAAATATTTTTATATACTTCATACTACGCGTACATACCTTCCGGTATGGTAGATACTGCCTATATAGTGTGAAACACGTGTCGGTGTAGTTACACCCTGGTGTAGTATGAATATGTCCTACATATATATATATAACTTTATTTGAAAGGTATTTCGAAAATATAGTGCAAACTATGGCTTCACTTGCATTTTTTCATGTAACTTTATTTGAAGTATCTTAGATGTAGTATATGAACATACTCAAACCGATAAAGTATCACGTATACTTACGTATGAGAGTATATGAGACGTGAGTGTAACTACACCCAGGAGTAAGAAATATTTTTCATATATATATATATATATATATATATATATATATATATATATGTATATATGAACATGAACATAATTATTAATATACAAAACATTAATTTCTAAATGTATTTTTATGTTCTCACACTCAGAAATATATGTTTTGTATAGTAATAATTATGTTCATATTCAACACAAACGTAAAAAAATTGACATAAAAATACAATTTATGAGTCATTTTAGTGTAAAAAACATAGAAAATACGTAATTTACGTCGTATTTTTATACGGCATGTAAACAAAAAAATTCGGCATGTAAACAAAATCATTGTGTTCTACTCGTGCAACAGATCTACGCATAGACACGGCTCTGATACCACTGATGGGTTCGTAGCATGGAAAATAAAAAATTTCTACCGCAAGAACGAACAAAACCCAGATCTAATCTAGATAAAAGCCAAGATCTTATCTATTAGACATGTGCAACGTGGATAGATCTGTACTAACCCTTGTAGATCCGAAAGCGTTACGAGATCGGATCTCGTGGTTGATGTAGTCGATCATTTGCCGATCTCAAGATCGAGTAGACAATCCTTCCGGCGCCGCGTTCCGGCAGCGCTTCCGCAGTAGGTCACACGTACGGAGTCGAAGCAGACCTTCCTCTCCCCGTTCCAGCGAGCAGCGGAGGTAGTAGATCTCTCCACGGAATCCCAGCAGCACGACGGCGTGGTGGTGGTGGAGAAGTAGAGAATTCTGCAGGGCTTCGCCTAAGCCAGAGCAGAGGGAAGGAGGAGGAGAGAGGCAACTTGAGATCTAGAGAATAGAAGGGTTGGGGCTTGTGCCTCCACCCCTCTATTTAAAGGAGGGAAGCGCCATGGGGAGGTGGAGTCCTTGTAGGACTCCCCTCTCCCTTGGCCGGCGGATCAAGGAGGTGGGGGAGAGTCCTACTCCCCCACGGATCCTTGTCTTACCCCACAAGGATTCCTTGATCCTTTCTTGGTTTTCAAGCAAACTTCAAGAAATCTTCTAGAACCTTTCGGAATATTCCGAAACCTTCTAGAATCCCCATACAAATACTCTGGAACATTTCCTAACTTAGAAAATGATCCCCAATATATGAATCTTATTCCCCGGACAATTCCGGATCTCCTCGTGATGTCCCGGATCCAATCCAAGACTCCGAACAACATTCGGTATCCAACGCATATTCCATATCTACTTAAAAACAACTTCGAACCTTAAGTGTGTCACCCTACGGTTCGTGAATATGTAGACATGATGGAGACACATCTCCGATCAATAACCATTAGCGGGATCTGGAGATCCATAACGGCTCCCACATACTCTACGTTGACTTCGTGATCGATAGAACCATTAACATACGAAACCAATTCCCTTTGTCACGCGATACTATACTTATCCGAGGTTTGATCGTCGGTATCTCTATACCTAGTTCTACCTCGTTACTGATAAGTACTCTTTACTCGTTCCGTGATATGTCATCCCTTGTGACCTAGTCACATGCTTGCAAGCTAACTAGATGACATTCCACCGAGAGGGCCCAGAGCATATCTATCCGTCATATGGATGGACAAATCCCAATCTTGGTCCATGCGCTTCAACACATACTGTCAGAATACCCAATGTCACCTTTATAACCACCCAGTTATGAAGCGGCGTTTGATGTCATCAAAGTACCCATCCAGTGATGGTGATTAACATAACCTCATGGTCGAAGGATTAGGTTACTATGCATTTAAAAAGCTTGTAGCAAAACGAATTTAAAGACTTGATCATATGCTATGCTTACTATGGGTGTGTATCCATCACATCATTCTCCTAATGATATGATCTTGTTATTAACGACATCCAATGTCCATGATCAGAAAACCATGATCATCAATTAATCAACAAGCTAGTTTAACAAGAGGCTTACTAGGGACTCTTTTATGTTTACAAACACACAAGTATTAATGTTTCCGGTTAATACAATTATAGCATGGGATATAAACATTTATCATAAACATAAAGATATAATAATAACCACTTTATTATTGCCTCTTGGGCATATCTCCAACAGTCTCCCACTTGCACTAGAGTCAATAATCTAGTTAAAAACTTGTGCATTCAACACCTATGGCTTTCTGGTGTTGTATAGACACTATTGCTAGTGGTAAACATAATCTTCGGATCTGACACTTCCAGGTCCGTGTGTATTTGCATGTCCTTGCGTCTCTACGCATTACTCATTCTCCAATGAGATGGCATTGTATAAATTTGGTCCTTTGGTGAGACCTTTAGTTCTTTGGGATTAAATCATGTTGATACAATTGTCATACAATGTATCTTCATAGTATTATCCCGCTATGAACCACACCTAGTTTGATAACAAACTACTTGACGCAAATGCCCTCATTTGCTGCTACAATAGTAGTCATATACTTAGCCTTTTGTTGTAGTATCTGTCACAATGTTTTAACTTTGGTACTCAACCAAATCCGTTATGGAACTTCCTTTCCATTACATTGTGCCACCCATAGTTTAAATTGAGATAAACTTAATTTGTGACAAAACTAGTATCAATATAACAATTTACAATGAACTATTTGTCACCACTATATAAATAATATATTCTTAGTTCTTTCAAAGATCATAGGAATATCCCTACTATTGTCCAATGATCATCTTATGAGTCATTCTGGTATATGCTCATAACATTTAGAGCATAGGACATATCTGGATGTGTACATCTCAAAGAATGATTGATCAAAATATTCTTGCGATTTCACCAAGTGTCAAAACACTTGAATCTCGTGTCAACGCACTTGAATCTTGATTCAGTCCTTTCCGTGCATCAAGAACCTTTCTTGTTGTTTCCATATTGAACTCATTCAACATCTTATCTATGTACATTTGGCAAAAACATATTAGCGCCTCAATTTATCCATATAGACATTGATGCCTAATTCTTGGGTTATGCCTAATTCTTTCATCGAAATGAAATTCGTAACCTGTGTCAATAAAAGATACATCATTTCTAATCAACAATATGTCTTTCACATAATGTATTAGAAATATGTCTTAGTGCTCCCACTTAATTTCTTGCAAAATGCAAACATCTTCATCGTCTCTGATGAAATTAAACCTTTTAACGGTTTCATCACGGTGAAGATTCTAACTCCGCGATGCTCACTTCAACCATTGAAGTTTTGCATACACTTTTAGCATCCTTTGAATTAACAAAACCCTTTGGATCGTGTCATGGACACATCCTAGGTAACCATTCTATTAGAAGAACTTGTTTTGTTTGTTCAACTACCATATACCAAAATATATGTAGTGGTTGCTACATTAATCCGTCCAGACTAAATATCGCTATGAAAGATCAAATCTTATCATAGTCAACTCCTTGAACATTGTCGTAAACTCTTTCCGACATGTCGACTATTTCATAGATGTGAAACATCCATGTCTATTTCTTTATAGATCCATATACGACTGTAAGGTCTTGCACCTTTCCAGAGGGTCTTTCAAATTCAAAGCTTGATTTCTCGTGTATGGAATTATCACGGATTTTATGGCTTCAAGCCACTTAACAAAGTCAGGGCCCATCATTGATTATTTGCATGTAGTCGGTTCATCATTGTCAAACAACAATGATTTAACTCTCAAATCTTGGCATTTGATTACTTACCCGACCTACTTGGTTCAATAGGAACTTAGATCCCCGTGACCACATCCTTTGAGGCACGTGAGCCATGAGCATTGTTGCTGCCTCCGGGACACTTACCGACGCTGCGCAACTCAGCACATATTAGCCAAGGTTCAACAACCTTGTCAAAGTTCTATTGTCCTCCCACTTAACTTTTCACCAAAAATTCCTTCTCAAGAAACTCGACATTCTAAGTGACAAACACTTTTGTCTTTGGTGTTATGGAGGAATACCTAATGGTTATTCGAAATAACCTACAAAGACATGCTCATCCGACTTTGGTTGTAAACATTTTACTTATGCCTAGCATACCAAAAATTTAAGAAATGACAACCTGGGTTTTATCCCAAACCATGACTTATATGGTGTCATTTCAACGGATCACGATGGTGCTCTTTTCAGTGTAAAAGCGGTAGTCACTAAAGCTTTAATCTTTAAAATATAATGGCAGTTTTATAAATGACACCTTCGATCTTACCATGTCAAACAAGGTTTCATTACATATCTTGAACACTCCATACTCCTATGGTGTTTTGGGAAATGCAAATCCATGGAACGATTCCTCAAATCTTAGGTGTTTTGCTAAACTTGTAACTCAAACATCTTTCTTTATGATCCAATCATAAACTTTTTTTTTCTTGTTACAATAATTTTCCACTTCATCTTGAAAATCTTTGAACATTTTCAAATGTTTCATACTTCTTCCTTATTGAGTAAGTATATACATATACTCACTCAAATCTTCGGAGAAAGCATATGAAGTTGAAATCCATCGCCCACGACTACACATAATGGACTATATACATCAATATGTACAAATTCCAATCAGTTAGTCGTCCGTTCCTCTTTTGGCCAACGAACGGAGTTTTAATTATCTCCAGGAAAGTATCACAAGCGTCATTTGATTAAAATCAAAGACTCCAAAAATCCATCAACATGGAGTTTCTTCATGTATCCCTAATATAATTTAAACGGTGATGTCACTTCGCAAGTGATCTTTCAATCATTTGTCTTGCGATATTTTAGCATTAGTTTTATGGTCGTTATTTCTCCAACCAGACTTGTATATCATCCATCTATTATGGAATACGGTAATTATTTGAACAACCTTTTGTCGTCATAATACCTGATCAAAATAACAATTATTGAAACAAACCTTGAAGGTAAGCTTTGATGTTAACGAGCAACACAACAACCTCTGTTTGTTTTCGATGAACATCATCACATATTCTCTTGCTAGTTACTTAGGCCATTGCAGTTCATGAATTGTGTTGTCCTGTATGACACTTCATACCAACCAGTTCGGTATCCAATACCATAGAACCACATTGTTTAACAACCAAGGAATACAGCCATAACATGTATCTTCTATATACCTAAGTTGGATATCTCCAATCTTTTCTTTTCTGCCAAATATTTTATAGATTCTCTTTCAACAATTTCTTTTCTTTTAAAAGAATCTATCAACATCAATAGTGGTGTCATTCACATGACACATAGTACAAAGTGTGTATAGTCAAATACTAATACCTTTGGACTTGCACTTTGAAGTGGATCACCTTCATCAAATGTTTGGCATTCTTTCAAAATTCCATTCTTTAGTAATCTTTTAGTGTATTAAACATTTTACTTACATCTTCTATTGATCCTTATCATGACAACTTTCATGATCAAGCTGCTATAGCTTATAAAGGTGAATTGCGAGTATAATGTTTTTTTCCAAAACCTTTTGGAGGATTAGGACGACTAGCGTCTCCAACCTTCAAAAATTCTCATCAAATATGAGGACATATACTCTATCATGTTGTAACCAACACATTGTTTTAGATATCGCAATACCTTTCACATATGATGGTTTCTGAAACATTGCTTTCAGCTCTTAGATAAACTTGATATTAAAAACAATCTTTTGAGTATCAAGAATCATGGAGGCAAACATGATACATTAGATACTAACACTGGAATTGTTACTCTTGATTTAATACTGTTTATTAAACTTCACAGAGTAAACAGAGTTTGTTGAAGGTTTGCAACAGGACTTTTAAACTTTAGATTGACACTCAAAACAATACGATACCAGTTTGTAAAGCAAATATCCAGAATGTCTATAGTTCCACTATCTCAACTATAACTAAGCGTAAGGTGGTGAACGGATGCCAATGACTACAACAAACTATGCAAATTCACTTTGATTGTGTTTATGATAAATTGAGTTTGACTAATCCAAATTACAAATGAACTCCCACTCAAAACAACATCCCTCGAGTTGTTTTAGTGATTACACGAACCAAATCCACTACACCAAGTCTGATCATCACGTGAGATGATGTAGCTTTAAAGGCGAACAATCAACATGTTCATCATATCATCCATATGACTCATGCTTTACCTTTCGGTATTTCGTGTTCCGAGACCATGTCTGTACATGCTAGGCTCGTCAAGGTTAACCTTAGTATCCGCATGTGCAAATCTGGCTTGCACCCGCCGTATGCACACGTAGAATCTATCACACCCGATCATTACGAGATGCTTCGAAACGACGAGTCTTAGCAACGGTGCCTACTAAGGATGAACAC
Organism: Avena sativa; assembly: GCA_916181665.1. Lineage (NCBI taxonomy): Eukaryota > Viridiplantae > Streptophyta > Magnoliopsida > Poales > Poaceae > Avena > Avena sativa. The sequence continues at coordinate 129,374,195 of OV702289.1, read as the reverse complement.
TTTATTACTTGATATTTAGTGAGAGGGATCATCTTATAATGCTACCGTCGCGATCTAAGCAATACAAGATGCATAAAGGATTAACATCACAGGCAATTCATAATTAGTGTGATATGATATGGCCCTTTCTTCTTATGCCTTTGATCTCCATCTCCAAAGCACGGACATGATCTCCATCATCACCAGCATTGCGTCAAGGTCAGTGGCGCCGCTTCATGGTTGTCCATCATCACTAGCAACTATTACAACTACTTGGAATAAAGCTATTACAAGATGAATAGACACGCAGGTCTTAACAGAATTAAAGACAACCATTAGGCTCCTGCCGGTTGCCATATTACAACAAGGATCATTGCATACATCAAATATAATCACAATCACATGATGGCCATATGACATCACAAAACCCCTGCAAAAACAAGTTAGACGCCTCTAATTTTCTTTGCATGTTTTACGTGGTTTGGGGCTTTCGAATAAGAACGGATCTTACCTACGAAACTGAACCACGACGTTGATACAAGTGTTATCAAGTGCAAAGTGTAGATTGGATCTATACTATGATGGGAGAGATAGACACCCGCAAAGCCACTTGTGCAATACGAGTTGCACATCAACTATGGAGCAAGTCTCATGTGCGATGACATGTAAGGTTAGCCCGAGCCGCTTCATCCCACCATACCGCAAGATGCAAAGTACACAAAGCAAAAGACGGCACGAGAACCAACGCCCACAAAACCATTGTGTTCTACTCGTGCAACAAATCTACGCATAGACACGACTCTGATACCACTGATGGGTTCATAGCATGGAAAACAAAAAAATTCTACCGCAAGAACGAACAAAACCCAGATCTAATCTAGACAAAAGCCAAGATCTTATCTATTAGACATGTGCAACGAGATAGATCTGTACTAACCCTTGTAGATCCGAAAGCGTTACGAGATCGGATCTCGTGGTTGATGTAGTCGATCACTTGCCGATCTCAAGATCGAGTAGACGATCCTTCCGGCGCCGCGTTCCGGCAGCGCTTCCGCAGTAGGTCACACGTGCGGAGTCGAAGCAGACCTTCCTCTCCCCGTTCCAGCGAGCAGCGGAGGTAGTAGATCTCTCCACGGAATCCCAGCAGCACGACGGCGTGGTGGTGGTGGAGGAGTAGAGAATTCTGTAGGGCTTCGCCTAAGCCAGAGCAGAGGGAAGGAGGAGGAGAGAGGCAACTTGAGATCTAGAGAATAGAAGGGCTTGGGGCTTGTGCCTCCACCCCTCTATTTAAAGGAGGGAGGCGCCATGGGGAGGTGGAGTCCTTGTAGGACTCCCCTCTCCCTTGGCCGGCGGATCAAGGAGGTGGGGGAGAGTCCTACTCCCCCACGGATCCTTGTCTTACCCCACAAGGATTCCTTGATCCTTTCTTGGTTTTCAAGCAAACTTCAAGAAATCTTCTAGAACCTTCCAGAACATTCCGAAACCTTCTAGAATCCCCATACAAATACTCTGGAACATTTCCTAACTTAGAAAATGATCCCCAATATATGAATCTTATTCCCCGGACAATTCCGGATCTCCTCGTGATGTCCCGGATCCAATCCAAGACTCCGAACAGCATTCGGTCTCCAACGCATATTCCATATCTACTTAAAAACAACTTCGAACCTTAAGTGTGTCACCCTACGGTTCGTGAATATGCAGACATGATGAAGACACCTCTCCGATCAATAACCATCAGCGGGATCTGGAGATCCATAATGGCTCCCACATACTCAACAATGACTTCGTGATCGATAGAACCATTAACATACGAAACCAATTCCCTTTGTCACGCGATACTCTACTTATCCGAGGTTTGATCGTCGGTATCTCCATACCTAGTTCTACCTCGTTACTGATAAGTACTCTTTACTCGTTCCGTGCTATGTCATCCCTTGTGACCTAGTCACATGCTTGCAAGCTAACTAGATGACATTCCACCGAGAGGGCCCAAAGCATATCTATCCGTCATATGGATGGACAAATCCCAATCTTGGTCCATGCGCTTCAACACATACTGTCAGAATACCCAATGTCACCTTTATAACCACCCAGTTATGAAGCGGCGTTTGATGTCATCAAAGTACCCATCCAGTGATGGTGATTAACATAACCTCATGGTCGAAGGATTAGGTTACTATGCATTTAAAAAGCTTGTAGCAAAACGAATTTAAAGACTTGATCATATGCTATGCTTAGTATGGGTGTGTATCCATCACATCATTCTCTTAATGATATGATCTTGTTATTAACGACATCCAATGTCTATGATCAGAAAACCATGATCATCAATTAATCAACAAGCTAGTTTAACAAGAGGCTTACTAGGGACTCTTTTATGTTTACAAACACACAAGTATTAATGTTTCCGGTTAATACAATTATAGCATGGGATGTAAACATTTATCATAAACATAAAGATATAATAATAACCACTTTATTATTGCCTCTTGGGCATATCTCCAATAATATATATATAGGCAGTATCTACCATACCGGAAGGTATGTACGTGTAGTATGAAGTATATAAGAAAATTTGGGCAGTATATATATTACTCTTTTGATAGTATGTAATTTTTATTCACATACTTCTTTTATACGTACAAATATGACGGTATTTTATATATATAGTGCAAACTATGGGTGCACTTGCAATTTTTTTACCTAACTTGCTTGTAAGTATCTTAGGTATAGTATATGAACATACTTAAATAAATAAAGTATTACAAATACTTTCGTAAGGTAGTATATGAGACGTGGGTGTAGTTACACCCGAAAGTAAGAAGTATTTTTCATATATATATATATATATATATATATATATATATATATATATATATATATATATATCCGATTAAGACTCAAATAGGATGTCACGTTCACCTGATTGCACTATGGGGGTATAATCTAAACCATTATAAATAGTAGGTTGGGTTCCATAACAAATGTCAATTTTTTGTTTCAATTTATTAGAGTGGATTTTCTCTAAATCCAAGTAAATGGAGACATTGCGTAGATGGTTATCTCGCTTGTACGTAAATCTATATTTTATATTTTACACAAACAATAAAAAATATTAATATTGATTTTATTAAGAATACATGGCGTATAAATTTAGTTAAAAGCCAATGCTTTCTATGTTTCACCAAGTATTTAATTTTTTATGAAGATCTACAATACGAAAATAATATCAGTATATCCACTATCAGATATGTTTTCATAATTTATATATTGAATACATTATTTGTATATGGCCCCTCCTATATATTTTAATAAAGAGAATACAGATGCAACTAATCTTTTATGTACTTCTTTAAATTACTATTCTCATGCGGAGATGAATAGTTATTCTTTTAGTATATTGGTAATTTCGTAATTAAAATGAGGCAAATATTTAATACCCGTGGTATTCTTAAAATATTTATTTAGTATTACTCCTGCCATTCACTAATGTAAGATGTTTTAGAAAACTAAATTAATTTTCGAAAATATCTTATATTACTGGACAAAAGAAGTAGTATATTTTTTTCCTTTTTCCTATCATAAGTTTAACCATTCAAACCCTAGGGCAAAAGGAAAACCAAGTTTACGAAATTTGTAGCAATTTTTTGTTTTATACTCTAAATAGTACCATGGCTTTTGGGCATGCTCATTGTTGTATAGGTAAATATAAGTTTCTATATGGGTCAAAAAAAAGATTATATCTTATCTTCCTAATGTCCTTATGAACCACACTAAAATGGGTCTATATACACTCCTTTCACAAATCTAAAACATCATATATTTTGAAACGGAGGGAGTAGCTATTTATCGTTTTATACTTTAAGTACTAAATCGGTTTTTTGGGTGTACTCATTCATGTATAGTAAATATCAGTTTCTATATATATAGATAAAAAATTGGATACAAACTTTTTTGTTCGATATCCTTGTACAGTAGTATATTGCAGGCCGCGGATACAAACATTTATTAAGCGTGGTTAGCCAGTTTGGACCCATGAGAAATTGCACGTGACATTTTAGCGTGATATTCTTTTCTATGGGGTGTCCATCTATGTCCGCTCAGATGATCTGTTTGAACCTATTTTTTGTTTGCGGGTATTTGAAACCCAAAATATTAGTGTGTCCAACAACTGAGTACCTTCATATATACTTCACGTGGACTCAGCTTGCCTGCTTTTTTTTTTTCTTTTGTCGGGCAATTAGAGTCCTGTGGATATACGTGTTGAAGTCTATAAACAACTGAATACCTTCGTACTTCAAGTGGACTCTAGCTTGCCTGATTTCGTTTTGCGGGCAGTTATTAGACTCCTATATGGTCCTATGGATAGACGTGTTGAAGTCTACGTGCACATTAGTTCCCATATAGATCGTGTTATGTAACTATTATTCAGTGGTTAAATCCTAGCCACATATTTTAGATCCAGGGCCGGCGCTGAGGTGTCGCCACCATGGCATCGGCCAGGGGCCCACGGCCGGAGGGGCCCAAAAATTTGTACTCATGTACTTTCTTTGTATGCGAATAAATGTACTTCTAATCTTGTTCTAAGTCAAAGTTAATAACGTTTGACTAATTTTTATAAAAAATATAGTGATATTTATGCCTCCAAATTATTACCATTAGATGTTTTTTAAAATTTAGTTTCATGATATGTTAATTTGATGTACTCCCTCCAATCCATATTAGTTGACTTGGATATATTAAAATTTGGATGAACCTGTATACTAAATAGTGTCTAGATTCATCTAAATTTAGACAAAGTTGAGTCAACTAATATGGGTCGGAGGGAGTAATATATGTTGCTATATTTATCTATAAAATTGGTCAAATTTAATAAACTTTAACTTGGCTAAACGCTAGACGTACACTTATTTGCGAACGAAGGAAGTATATATATACGGGTATACATCTGCTGCCCACGCGAGAAACGAGTAGGCCCTGGAAACCAGACACAACACGTCGAACAGGAAATCGAAAAGGCTCACTACGACACGAGGCACTAGGCTTACGAGTTACAACGTGTTACGCCACTGGCCGCATGGGTTACAATGCGTCGCGAACTTGTGATCTCCCTTTTCTTCTCTTCTCCTCGACTCTTCGGAAATCGGCCGGACTCCACGCCTCGATCTCTAGGGCCCTGCCTCCCTGACTCGATCGATGATCGCATATTCACAGGTCATCTATCGTCTATCGGGGATCACCAATTCACCAGCGGCAGGCTCTGATCCTCACTCTTGACTTATTATCATTGGAATTATTTCTTATTTGAGGTAATCAAACCAGCAACAAATACTATTTATTATATTTTGAGACTAAAATGTGTGATTGGATGTTAACTTTTATTTTAAAAGTGCCAGTAGATACATATATGATAATTTTTTTAATATGTCTATATATACATTAGCCTTAAGGGTCCGTGTCGTCGATTTTGCCTAGGGTACTGAAAAACATAGAGCCGGCTGTTTAGATCCAACTATCAAAATAATCCAGGTGATGTGGATTAACGTGGTGGCTCTATTAGACATCCGTATATTACTTTTAATATATAATAGATAGATGGCAGTTAGTCAAAAACTTGTGAACCGGAACTAGGAAATTTCTCTTTAGTCAAGGATGGTGAGCAGTGACTAGTCAAATAGTGAGATGTTTTCGGATTAATTTAATCCAGAAAATACAATGATAATAATGCTAGCAATATAAATCACACACGAGGAATTAGATATATGTGAAGTGGTATTAAACTAGGACATCTATCGATTTTGCATAACAATAAGCGTGTGAACCAACAATAAGACAACTAGAACACATGTTCGTTGGGATGACCGCAACATTCACGTGTTATTTGCAGCCTGCCTCTGGAAAAAACTTATCACCTCTCACCAGGTATCCGGCTCGATCCATTCGTGTATCAAATCTGGGCAACGGTTGCGTCGGCCTAGCCACGGGCGGACCGAGCGCGTGTCCTGCCCGCTCGTGTCACTGGCCCACCCGTCAGCCACCGCTTAGCGTGGCATTGGTTCAGACGCGCGCAGCGGCAGCGATTCAGACCCAACTGCGGCACCGATTCAGAGACGCGGGCGGAAGGCTGACTGGCGGCAGCCTGCGCCATCAATGGCGATGGGACGCGACCCTGACTGGCTGGATGCCACGCTCTCCCTCACCACCGCTGATGGCGCTGCCCGACGCCTGCCCTCCTGACTGAACACTTCAATGTCGTCGCTTCGGCCTCCGTGCCGTCATCCAATGTCAGGCCTTTTTAACTGGCCGCTCGCGGCCATCTTCTCCCACACCTCACCACACTCTCCTCCTTCTCCTTCCCGTCCTCCACTATTGGTAGCTACCCATGGACGGCGGCATTGGATCAAGGGGAGGGCGTGTAGGACGACCACCGGGTCCCAGCCGTGAACGTCGGGGAGGAGCATAGGACGCGGCCAAAGCATCGCACCACCACGCTCTCCCTCGACGCTGTCGTCGCCCGAGTTGGTCGACCCATGCATCCAGTTCACAGTGGCCATCCACTTCGGCATGGCGCGGGACAGGCTGCTCCTACCTCGCAAATTCGCGTCGCTGGTCGCCGACCCACTGCCCCCGGTTGTCATTCTGCGGGAGAACATTGTCAAGACCACCAGGTACCCGGTGGAGGTGCAGTTCGACCACCTTGGCCAGACGTACCTTGCCGACGGCTGGGAAGTGCTTCACACGCGCGCACCAGATCAAAGCGGGCAACATCGTCATCTTCAAATACGACGGTGAAGGAAGGCTCGCCGCCAGCGTCTTCGACAACACCATGTGTTGTCACTGCTATCACTCCGAATCTGACTCCAACTCCGATGAGTAGGGTAGGATGTGCACTCTCCATGTACGATGTAGCAATGTGGGCATCGGCCATTTGCAATGAAAAGTTATATTCGAGTCTTTAGATATATTACAAGCAAACCACGAATCAACACTACACCGGCGTTGGTGTTGGCCTATTTGCCAAGCATGGACAAATGCGTCTTACCGTTGGGCGCGGGTGACCGGACAGGCCGAAGCCCAACCCAAAAACGACAGTGGTCCGACCCAAACGGACAGAAACGGACCATTTGGATCGGCCATTTGGGTCGACCTAGTGAAGATGCCCTTAGGAGAGATGGACAAGTGGGGTTGGTGCGGTTCGATAGGATGGGATTGTGCAGTTGTGCACTCAGCAGAGAGGGGCCGCCTTAGGAGAAGAAAGAAGAGTGGCGGGGAGACATCAAGAGTTCGGGATGATTGTGGTGGTTGCCCGAGTTACTGGGCGGGTTGTTGCTAGGCTCGCGGTGGTCTAAGCTTGGCAGGCCAGGCCACTTTGCCTAGCCAGTTGGGTTCTTCTCTTAAAAAACATTTTCCTTTTATTATTTCCATTTTCTTTAAACCATTTAAAAAATATTTTTAGAATGGAAAATAAGAAAAACTAAGTGTTTTAATTTGAAATAAAAGGTGGGAGTAACTTTACCAATAAAAATATGTTTTAATAAAAAATAGGGTGAAAATGATGAAATGGGATGAGCGGCTCATTGTAAATGGCATGACTATCTTTTACGATAGTTTAGGTCGGGTGTAGCTATATCACAAGCTAATGTTTCTACGATATCAATTGCATTTAATTTAATAGAATGATAATAAATATACATTGAAATGAGTCATTTGCCAATTGAATAAAAACAAGGAGCTAAAGATTCTAGGAGTATGTCAGCACCACAGATAGAGATAATTGTTAGTATTGGTGTTATGTGACAAAGCACGGGTATTCAACTAGTGGTTATAATTTGTGCCACCGGATTAGGATGTACAGGTGTGGTGGTATTTTCTATGTAATTAGTGTGAAGTGTGACACCGTGTGACACCACCGCTTTGCTTTTAATAGATTAAAAGCAAAACGGTGGTGTCACACGGTGTCACACTTCCAAAAAATTACTGGGAAAATATCACCGCGACAACAAAACATCCTTACTTTTTAGTTAGAATCTACTCTACGACGTGGAGTAGTTAATATGGAACGCTATATTTAAGGACAACCAAGCAATGAGGGTCTAGAAAGCTGGCTATGTGAGAAAATCGTGGAGTATGGTGCGGTTAATATAGAGAATAATGGGAGAAATAATACTCCTTCATTTGGGTGTGTAGGGCTCAACTCATTTTTCTGCATGTTCCATTTTTTTAGATAAAAGCATTATATTATAACAGGCAAGCAAGCCGTCTCATTAAAACCTTTCAGCCCCCTTCAGTACCATGGTAAGGAAAAGAGTGCGTAAAAAACATGCTGCCCCGAGTTCAGAGAACGGTTACATCATTCACCATTGTTGGCATAATAAAACTAGGGGGGTCATTATCCCAAAACTCATCAACATGATTGATAAAACTATGCCTAGCTAGCTCATGGGCAACCTTATTGGCCTCCCTCTTACAATGCTCAAACAAAATTTCTCTATACCCAGTAGATAGATTCCTACAATCATCGAATATGGCTGAAAAGGAAGTGGCCGAGAAGCACCCATTCACCATTGTCTCAATGACCTGTATATTGTCCGACTGAATGATTATCTTGTTACCTCCCAAGAATTGTGCCATACTAAGGCCATCACGTAATATGTATGCCTCGGCCATGAAAGGATCTGCCACAAAATGAATTTATTTGCAACTTGCAGCCAGGAATTTACCTTTATAGTCTTTGGCTATAGCCCCCATACCTCCTTTATCCAGATCAGCATCATAAGCGGCGTCCACATTAATTTTTATAGAGCCTTCCTTTGGACATAACCACACTTCCTTCTTCCTCTGTACAATCTTCTTTTTTGCTCTCCAATATTTTGATGCAAGCACACCAAGTCACCAATTGACATTGCACTTCTATGAACTGGTTGTAGGCTCTCACCATGAGTAAATTGACGTCTTTCCCACCATATATACCATGCACAGACAAACCAATACCCTTCAAAAGTGAACATCTATTAGGGTTTAAGATCAGTTGCTGCACCAGCAATGGACCTAGCATAACAAGCCGAAGAGTAGTCGTGATTGACTGATTAATACCTAGCTTCTCCTTAAATTTGCTTTGCTCGTGGGCATCTAAACAAAGTATGTAGAATGTCTTCACATCCAATATCACATATTGGGCACTGACTGGATGGAGCAATATGTCTATTTGCTAGAACTCCCAGGCATGGAATGAAACCATGCAATATTCTTCAACCAAAAATCTTGATCTTCGCAGACATTTAAATTCCAAAGTCGCTTCTAGATCTTGTTGTTTTGTGAATCCCCAATGTCCATTACATTGGGATTATGCCTACCAAATTGGTAGTCCCATTCAGTGTGACACGCTGATCTAACCGAAAAAATACCTGTTTTGGTGAAATGCCAAGCTACAAAGTCTTCCATACCAGATGGGGCAATGGGAATCTCCAGAATTCTAGTAGCATCAATACTCCAGAATATATCTCTTATTAACTCCCAAGACCTGGTTGCTGGATTGATCAAATCTGACACTTTACCAAGAATATTCGAACCTTTTGGGGTATACACTTTTCTGGTTGGGCTCGTGGGAATCCAAGGATCATCCCATATATTAATTTGAGACCCATCACCAACTCTCCATATGCATTTGCGATTAAACGTTTGAATACCATATAAAACACTCTGCCATGTATACGAACTACCACTCTTTAACTTAGCCTTGAGTAGATCACCACCCGGGTAATATTGCACGCAACACTCTTGCACATAAGGAATTCTGCATGTTTCGATTTATCTCAAGAAGTCAAGATTAAGGACCGCTTAGTATTTAATAGCCCGTTCTTAATCAGCTTGGTGGCCCTCTCTACCCCTCAAATTGCTTCCATCTGCACTATCTTTTCCACTTCTCTTGCTGGTAAATCTGCATGCAATGGGTAAAGACCTGCATGCGTGTAGTTTCCACGATGCGTTAGAATTCCCAATTAATGGGTGGATTAATTAACTCGAACGTGATTGGAGGAAATATGATAAAACAAGTAGATTAAAAGTCAATCAACGTTCGCCTTGGTAGTAGATATTTTCCATATGAGCCTAATACACCGGAATGGAGGAAGTAGAAAGGTATAAACACTTAATTAGAGGCAAGTTTGGAAACTTGTATGTAGTGCATGCGTCTCTTTAATTCCAGCCAGCGGTGATCTGGAAACTACTATCAGCTCCTAACAATCAGCGCACCCTAACAAACAGATCCTCTGATTTCACGTTCGCGGACGGATCGTGCGCCCACCGTTGTCTCCGCTAGACAGCTACCCAACAACTCATACCAAATACCAATAAAATCAGCTAAACAAATAACCTATCCCTTCGATGCCTCACAATCTGATCTACAAGATGTCCAACACTATTTCGGTCCCTACTCCCAATCGTTGGCAGTCCCGAGGAAGAGGTGAGTTCGTTCCTCGTTGCCGATTGGCGAGAGTTCTACGACCCCAGCATGCCAGCTCTACGTTGAGCCTCCATGCCAGCACCCCCAGCATCCAACGTTGGTAGCGCCACACGACAAGACGACGTCCTTCGGTCAGGACCATCATGCCTTGATAGGTCTTTTCATGAACGATGACCTCGGTCACATCATAACGTCGTGTAGAGCCCACTCATGCGGCCTTACGGCGCGACTCCTCCCATCGCATCTGCCAACTGCGGGCAATGGCTCTACGGGAAACCTAGCAAGATTGAATCAATCAATCCATTACTTCATGGAAGAAAAGGTTTGGATGGGAAGGGAGACGCCTTGACGAAGAGGGCGGCCATACCTCCCTGAAGTGCATATTCTCCGGGTGCACAAGCACTGTCCATGCTAACATGCATGGATGATACTACTTACGGGGCATACAAACTCCATGTAGGTAACCTTCTTGATATGTAATTTGCCTACAGAAGTGCCTTGATGTAGATTGATTTTCCTGGTCTTCTCAAAAATAAAAGATAGATTTATATGGTGGGCATAAATTGTCAAGGGACATAGTGATCGAATTGTAAACTCACTTGAATAGATTGCAATTGATTCTATTTGTAAAGGTCACACACCCCACCTTGTTTTTCTTTTTTTAGATTTTTTCCAAAAGCAGATTGGGTAAGCTTTTTCAATGATGTATGTCTCCTCAAGTTGGTATTTAAGTGATATTGGCATGCTTTCCAAAAGCAGACTTTCGAGTCGCCGTTGATGCATGCTCGAATAAATCGGGTGTCTCGCCTAGCTAACAACGTATAACCCAGTGAGGGATCATTCTCCCGTTGTCAACATTAATTAGTGTAACATGTTGCTCTCAAACTACTATACTAGTCATTTTACTATTTTCAATTCCTGAGATAATTGTTGAGGTAATTTTGCTATTTTTCTATGGCCAACAAGTGTGATCTAGAAATTATTTCTCTGCCATGATTGGATCAGTAGTTCCAACATAATATTTTCTCTGCCATGATTATAATTCTCTTGGTTCCCTCTAGTCACACTGATTACAGTGATTTGGATAATTATCCAAGAATATGGATAACTTCTCGTTTTGCTTATAGTTGGACCATTTATAACCTGATGTCAATGATATGTTCTGCAAGTGAATTATATGTATTATACAATTTAAGACATTTAGGATTGGCAGCAAAGTTAGGATTTCCACTGCATTGAAATTGTTGTTGACATTTATATAAACCTATTTAAATTCACTCACAGAGGAATTTTTCTAAAGAAATTAAGTTCATTGTACTACATTTTATTTACTAATGAAGTTCCACTAAAATAAGGGGACTTGACACATCAACCGGAAGCTGCTTGATTGGTATATTAAGTTCCACTAAAGCAGATATGATTCCATGGGGCTAGGATTTCATCAGTAACAACAACAAAATTGAGCATTTTCTGTTTCATGTCGCCGCCTGCAATTTTCATAGGGAGAAAATTGGTCCTCTCATTTCTTATTACCTCACAACTAAAGCAACATCTTTTTTTTTCAAGAAACAACTATTGGACTCATTGCTTGGAGGCAGGGATCAAGTGTTCATCCATGGAGAAGAGGCTGGAGAGAGCACCACGAGGGGAAAAACCAAGGAAGGCATACCCCCATTTTTGTTTGTCATGATCTTAGGCACTATTCGACCTGGAGAGGTTGGAGTGCTCACAAGTGATGCTTCTATTCCTCATACTTCCTAATGTCTTCTTCAACCTAAAAAATTACAGTTTGCTTCATATGATAAAGAGAGCAGGTTGCAAAAGATTTGTTAATTTAGCCTATTTCTAGATCATACATATGCAGGCCACACCAAGATCTTACTAGGGAAAAGTGACTTCCTTCCAGACCACTTCGTCAAAAAAAGTTTTTGTTGAATGTGTGTTTATGGACGAAATTTAAAATGCATGGTTAGAGGCTCTTTGGGTGCCTAAAGAATTTAATTTGTTTCCTCTGTTTATAGTTTCCTATGGTGATTGTCTTTCACTTCTTTAAAATCTTCAGGTATTTGACAACCATGTCTTGCATCGGCTACCTTTACAAAAGTGGATGGAGAGTGAGGTCTCATTCAAGCAGTCGTAGCATTCAACCACCGGATCCCTTAGTGTGCTTATTTTATTTACTATACCATTCCCTATCCTAAATTAATTGACTTGACTTTATCTACATACAGGTGTATGTAGAAACTAAAACACGTTTAAATACAAGGATACCTAGACAAAGTTGAGTCAATTAATTTGGACGAAGAAAGTATTACATATTATTATTACTTTTTTTGCGATATTTTTTTTGCGATATTATTATTACTTTGTATTAAGGATATCCCAACGTGTATATTCTATTTGCAGCGGGTTCACGGGTTACTGATTTCCCTTCTTTGCAGCGGGTTGACGCCTAGTGTAACCATTTATATATCTCTGAAACTCTGAAAAATAATCTCATACATGAGCTAACTTTATCAGTGCACATGATTACCGATGTCTTCCACGAACGCCATCAGATTATGATCTGACGAGCCGCCTTTCCCCAGAGCCTCTGTGACCGCACGCTTCCACTCCGCCGCCGTTCCCCGCGCGTCCCCGCGCATCACCTCCTCTACTCGCCGCCTCAGCTCGGCCGCGCGCAGCACGCCGTCGGTTCCCACCTCCGCGCGCGTTCCGACGCGCCACTCGTACTCGACGAGCCACGCGTTCATCCGTTGGTCGGACATTTGGGGCACGCACACCATCGGCACGCCGCTGGCCACGGTCTCCAGCACCGAGTTCCATCCGCAGTGCGTCACGAAGCAACCCACCGCCGCGTGCGAGAGCACCCGCACCTGGTCGCACCACTCCACCACCATGCCGTTCTTGATCCGCGCGTCCAGCTCCGGCTCCGCCTCGGCGAGCTCCGCCTTGTTGTCCTTCCGGACGATGCAGAGGTACGGCCTCCCGCTCTCCTCGAGTCCCAGGAGGAGCTCGTAGAGCTGCTCCTTGGCCATCCTGGCCAGGCTCCCGAACGAGACGTACACCACGGAGTTGTCCGGCTTGGCGTCCAGCCACTCGATGTACCTGGCGTCGTCCTGCTTGAAGAGGCAGGCCTCGTCGCCGGCCGGGAGCACGGGTCCGATCGGGAGCGAATTGTAAGCTCCCAGAGCGGCGAGCGTGGCTTCCTCGAGTTCCAGGCACGTGTTGATGACCACTGTTGCTCTGGGGGTTTCTCTGTCGAGCGCGTCGAACAGGTCGCGGGTGGTGACGTAGACGCAGTGGTAGAAGTCGGAGGGGTCGGTGGAGTCGGTGACGAAGGACGGGAGGTCCCGGACGGCCTGCGGCGGGAGGCCCGGCAGCCGCACGAGGAAGGACGGGTCGTGGCGGTGCTCGGCCACGACGGCGGCGTGGCCGTGGAAGTAGTGGTAGTAGATGGCGAGCACGGCGGCGGGCTGGATCCAGTAGAGCGCGGACGGCACGCCCTTGGAACGCGCGACGTCGGCGGCCCACGGGAGGAGCATCGTGTAGACGACGCGGGTCACGGGGCGGCCTCGCGCGGCGAGCGCGTTCAGGAGGTCCCCGATGCTGCGCGCTCCCGCGGAATGGAAGGAGGCCATGTAGTCGTTGAACGAGGCGGCGTCGCTGCTCCGCACGTACCCGGTCTCGGTGCCGTCCGAGAACGGGAGGAGCTCGAGGCGGCCGTCGTCGTCCGGCGCGTCTGGCGTCGCCGAGGACATGCGGCGGTGCCCGGCCTCGGTGGTGGAGAAGGTGACGAGCGCGTCGGGGGCGGCGGCGAGCAGGCGCCTGGCGAGGCGGAGCGCCGGCGCGATGTGGCCCTGGAGCGGGAAGGTGAGCACGAGGAAGTGCGGCCGCGGAGACATGGCGGCCTCTTCCCCTGACCTCTGACTTCGCGTGGCTTTCGCTTCAGCTCGAGATCTGCGGTCGATCAGCAGCGATGAGAGTGAGGTCCCGTGCTCGTGATGAGCAAGCAGCTTACAGCATCTCTAACAGAGACCGTAATCATTCGAACTGAAAAGCGAGAGTTCGGTTCACCGATCTGATATTTAAGAGTCGAGAAAGAGGTGGCATTTTGTTTTACAGTCTTGGTTTACATGCTCTGTTCCGCGACAAGCAGCTTCCGAACCCGTAAAGTCAGGTTTTTTTTCATAGAATTGGCATATGAAATTAACAAATGCAAACAAGTGATTGGCATATGGCTGGGAGCGGGACCGGGCCGCCACGGCTCGTCGTGGTCTTTGACTTCATCCTCTTCGGTGCCGAAGTCTTCGATTTGGCGTGGGATGTCTTTGGCGTCGTCAGCTTGGCTGCGGCGGCCCCTTTGGCGACAGCGGGACAACACCGTTGGCCGCAACACCAGCTTGCGGGACCACATGTGTTCCCGTGCGCCGCCCCTTGAGGAAGCTTGTGGACGCGACCAGCCTCATGACGTCGGCGGGGGTGGCGGGGGTGAGTGGGGTGGCGGGAGCTCCGGCGGCCAAGGGAGAGGGCGGCGGGGCCTGCGAGCTAGCTTCGGCGGCCGGCGGGGTCGATTCGAGACTCATGCCGACGAGATCGGGCGACGGCGGTGAGGGCACGCAGATCGGCGGCGGTGGCAGTTGGGAGGAGGTGAACTTTCCATCGCGCGCAAACTAGAGTTTTCGTTCGGTTTGCGTTCGGTTCGATCGTTCGACCCCTACAAATACAAGCCGAGTTGGGGTTTCGGTCTCGGCCTAAAAACTATTTTTCGGTTTTGACTAGCATACGGTCGTTGATAGCGCGGCTTTTCGAACCGAACCCCTAAACTAACGGTTATTATTCGGTTTCCGGCTAGAGATGCGCTTATGTGGTCAGTGTGTGCCTACAGCCTAGTAGCCCACCATTCTAGCTTAGAATACAGCCAACAGAACAGAACAAAACCATGAGAAGTTGCGTTTCGTCCATTGGTTCATGACTTTTAGTAAGTAGTAGCTCCAATGGAACAAGCAGTCATTCACCGGGAGCAGGGACGTACGGCGATAGATAGATACTACTGATGTCTGATGGTGGTGGGCGCTGCTCTTGCCGGCCAGATTCTGCTGATCCTGCTTGTCTGATGATTGATTATTTTTGATCTTCGGATTACACACGGGTAGTGTGGGGTTTGATAACTGAAGGAACAAACGCTAGCTACCAGCCGGCCAGCCACACCACGTCCACCTGCGAGAGAAATGAAACGAGGACAAGACACGTGGTAGGAACAGGTCGTCATGGAACTGATCAACTCAACCACATATATATACCCCTCCATTTGTTTGGTTGCGGGTTTGTTTTATAGAGAAAAAATGCATGTGTGCGGTGAGGAAGCCAACAAACAAATCTCACCCTAGCATTTTCTTAGAGCTTGTAGCGATATTCCACGCTTGAGATGCTCTTAGGATGCGTTTGGTTGACTGATGTTTTGATGTTGCAGCCTTGCAGGTTCTCCTCCAAAATAAATACACAAAACACATTTTTATTGTTTCATGCATTCGTCTGATGCCTTCATTGTCCAGACCCATTTTGCACTTTCTAGTTCGTCTTTCTTCACAGCTATTAGCAATAACAATGAATCCCATCCGTGTTGGAAGTATGATCATTTTTTTATATAATTTGATCCATTATAACAGTAGATAAAGCATGACTAGTGATATCTAGATTAAACCAGGCATGCACACTATGAGATAATATGAAAATAGCAAGTCTAAACACATTCTGATAGAAATTACCTATATATAGGATTAAGCCTGAGCACATGCATGCGCTCTGAGGCCACTTGCCATTGGTGTTGTCCCTGCTTGTGGGCCTGTTTATTTCCCTCGCTGCATGTGGGCCATGGGGCTGCCTCTTCCGGGTGTGTTTCTTACCTTTTATACTAACTAGACCATAAAGACGCGCGTTGTCGCGCCCGTTCATGTCTATTGTAGAAATATAAAATGTTTGAGATAATACATATCTTACAATGGCTAGCATGTGTACTTTTGCACAGAATACCAACTCTGAAAGCTAGGGAGGTCTCTTTCTGATGGTTCAACTCATGCAACACTAATGCAAAATATTTAATGGCTAAACCTAAGTGTCAAAATAAAGCACAACACTGAAACTACAAATGTCAGAAGCTGACAACAACTGTTCATCTCTTGAATAATCAAGAGTTGGATCAAAATATAAGAAGTAGAATAATAAATTGTAGGGGTTCCGCGTATAAAAACAATAAAATTTACCCTACGCCCCTGAATTCCTGATGCTGCCAGGACCTATCTATTAGTAATACAGTAACGTGGAGGGGCTTTTCGCGAACTAACCCTTGAAGACTAAAAAGCGTTGTCAACGCTCAGGAGAGCGTGGTTGATGTAGACGAGCCAAAGCCGACCTCAAGGTCGTGATGAAGTCCTCGCGCTCCCTTGGCTCCAACGACTTGAGTGCCTCAAGTGCGACACCTCGCGGGGAGTTACACATGTTCGGTGCCTGACGATGACTCCCGCTTCCCCGATCCAGCAGCAGTTACGGAAGTAGAGCTCCTGGATCCGAATCCGCAGCACGACGACGCTTTGCGGTGATGTCTCTCGTTCGCGCAGTCCGAACTTGGGACCACAGTCACGATAGAGAGAGGAAGAGAGAGAAAATATCAATTGGAGGTCCTCCCAAAAGTGAGAAGACCTTTATTGATTATTGGGTGTATTTATCTGGCCAAATACCCCCACTATATATAGGGGGAGGAGAGGTACTACCTCCCTCAAAGTCTCGGGGTGGGACTAAAGGAGAGGAGAGGTAGGGGAGGCGCCGCCAGCCACCCCCTCATGGGCCCCACGTGGGGGTCTGGCCCAATAGGGCCGCCGACCATCCCCTTGGCCCCTTCCTCCTCTTGCCTTTCCCTAATGGGCCCTGTCCCCTTCGGGAATTGGCCCATTAAGCCTTTTGACCTTTTAAATTGATTTTCTCTTTATTAAATAATTATGAATAAATGATTAAATTAATATTTAACATTCATTCACATATTATCCAACCTCTATGGTTGTGGAACACTTCCACCTCCACTCCAGACATCCTCCGGACTTACCGAAACCCTTTCAGTTTTCTCTCTACTATTCTTCGGCGATTCTACCGATCCTATAAACACTCTCTAAGAATCATCAAGCCCTTAAGCGTGATACCCCACGGTTCGGGAACACTCCAGACATGGTCGGGACACTCCCGCACCAATGATCGACAGAGGGACCTAGATGGCCATGTGACCCCTGTGCGTTCCACGAAGATCTTTCGTCGTTTGAACCGGTACAGTCGTGTCTTATTCCCTTTGTCTCTCGATACTTGCATTGCCCGAGATCTAATCAATGACATCACCATGTCGTGTTCAATCTCGTTACTGAACAATGCTACTTGACTCATTCTGACAAGTGATATCCCTGTGATCAAATCACACGCAGCTCAGCTATTGGATATAACTTCTTCGAGTGGACCCTTTGAGTATCTTCCCATCACATGGTCGGACAAATCCCGCTCTTGACATATATTGCCTCTACGGTTTCCTCCGAGTACCTAAACACACCTTTATAACCACTGTATTACCAAGTGGCGCTTGATGCTATCTAAGCACGCTCGAGAGATAGTGATTGATATAGTCTCACGGTCTAAGGAATAGTCTACGAGGATTCATTTCTAATCATCGTAACTTGAACTTCGTGACATGATCAGGTCACGATGTTTAGGTTGGGTATTGGTTCATCATCTCATTCTCAGAATCCATTTCCAACTGGCATAAATGCCACATGATCAGGAAACATGATCATCTGTTGACCAATGAACCAGTGACTATAGTTTCACTGGGAACCCCTGGTTGTTTGTATATCACACGTGCATTGATGTTTCCACTCAATACAGTTATAGCATGATATAAAACTTAATCATAAACTATATAAAATATGATAATAGTTCTTACTACTATTTGTCTCTAGGGCATATTTCCAACAGAAATTACTTGTTATAATGCCCATATCTATATCTACCATCAGGGCCGGCTCTGACCCATGGCCAACATGGGCAGTGCCCTGGGGTCCATGCATGTGGGGGGCCCATCACCGCATTATTCTTTATACCACGCAATGCTATTTTTTATTGGGTTGAAAGTTTGCTTGCAAAGGCCTAGATGAACAAGAAACATACAGAATGCACGCAGGATTCAGGTAGAGGAAACGCATGCTTACACGTAAGGATCAATCTCCTAGTGCTAAAAAACCTAAGGATCAATCTCCTCTCTATTTGTGTGTTTCTCTACTCTTTTCGACTTCCATTCGAATGCATGTCTGCCTTGACTGTGTGGAGGCTGGGGATCGTCCTTGACATGAGACTTCTAATTGGGATCAATTGAGCTCCGGATCGATCCAAATTAGTATGTTCATCTTTGACTGTTGCTGACCATGATCTACACATCTGCCTGTTCCGCCACTCACTTGGCTCGACTACTCCTAACGACATGAGACATCACATCCATACTCACCAGTGCCTTCTGGTAAGTCCTCGAATCCGTGATCTAAGTCATCGTCTAATATCTAGTCTAATGCATGATTTAATCCCTTGCCCTTTTCTGAAATTAGGCAGATCGGGTGGCTAAAATCGGGTGGGACCATAGAGAATCTAGCCATAGGCAAGGCATGTGGGTGCGACCTCGGGGAGGCTGAATCAAGTGCTCCTCCCAACGTGACCATAGGTCGTCTAGTTGGTCCTTCTTTGGTCAAGGGCAGCATATGCGGTTGTAGGTGTTGGTATTTTTTCCTAAATATTTGGACAAACTAAGCAATATTTGACTCTTATATATTTGGATGGAGAAAATAACTTTTCGCAATCAATTTATATAGAAATTAATTGACTTAGGTTTGTCTAGATTCGGATGCATCTAGCACTTAAACATGTCTAGATACATCCGAATCTAAACAAATCCAAGTCAATTAATTTGGATCGGAGGGAGTATATGTTATCTGGATATGCGTACACATGTACTTTCCTTAGGGCCGCGTCGACAACTTCGCCCTAGGGGTCCCACAAAATATAGAACCGGCTGATGGGTTCGTAGCATGGAAAACAAAAAATTTCTACCGCAAGAACGAACAAACCCCAGATCTAATCTAGATAAAAGCCAAGATCTAATCTATTAGACATGTGCAACGAGATAGATCTGTACTAACCCTTGTAGACCCGAAAGCGTTACGAGATCGGATCTCGTGGTTGATGTAGTCGATCACTTGCCGATCTCAAAATCGTGTGGACGATCCTTCTGGCGCCGCGTTCCGGCAGCGCTTCCGCAGTCGGTCACACGTGCGGAGTCGAAGCAGACCTTCCTCTCCCTGTTCCAGCGAGCAGCGGAGGTAGTAGATCTTCTCCACGGAATTCCAGCAGCACGACGGTGTGGTGGTGGTGGTGAAGTAGAGAATTCTGCAGGGCTTCGCCTAAGCCTGAGCAGAGAGAAGGAGGAGAAGAGAGGCGGCGGCTAGGGTTTGATGTGGAGGGGCTAGGGGGTGGCGCCCCCTCCCTTCTATTTAAAGGAGGGAGGCGCCATGGGGAGGTCGAGTCCTTGTAGGACTCCCCTCTCCCTTGGCCGGCGGATCAAGGAGGTGGGGGGAGAGTCCTACTCCCCCACGAATCCTTGTCTTGCCCCACAAGGATTCCTTGACCCTTTCTTGGTTCTCCGGACAATTCTGGATCTCCTCGTGATGTCTCGGATCCAATCCGAGACTCCGAACAACATTCGGTCTCCAACGCATATTCCATATCTCCTTAAAAACAACTTCGAACCTTAAGTGTGTCACCCTACGGTTCGTGAATATGCAGACATGATGAAGACACCTCTCCGATCAATAACCATCAGCGGGATCTGGAGATCCATAATGGCTCCCACATACTCAACGATGACTTCGTGATCGATAGAACCATTAACATACGAAACCAGTTCCCTTTGTCACGTGATACTCTACTTATCCGAGGTTTGATCGTCGGTATCTCCATACCTAGTTCTACCTTGTTACTGATAAGTACTCTTTACTCGTTCTGTGATATGTCATCCCTTGTGACCTAGTCACATGCTTGCAAGCTAACTAGATGACATTCCACCGAGAGGGCCCAGAGCATATCTATCTGTCATATGGATGGACAAATCCCAATCTTGGTCCATGCGCTTCAACACATACTTTCAGAATACCCAATGTCACCTTTATAACCACCCAGTTACGAAGCGGCGTTTAATGTCATCAAAGTACCCATCCGGTGATGGTGATTAACATAACCTCATGGTCGAAGGATTAGGTTACTATGTATTTGAAAAGCTTGTAGCAAAACGAACTTAATGACTTGATCTTATGCTATGCTTACTATGGGTGTGTGTCCATCACATCATTCTCCTAATGATATGATCTTGTTATTAACGACATCCAATGTCCATGATCAGGAAACCATGATCATACATTAATCAACAAGCTAGTTTAACAAGAGGCTTACTAGGGACTCTTTTATGTTTACAAAACACACAAGTATTAATGTTTCCGGTTAATACAATTATAGCATGGGATGTAAATATTTATCATAAACATAAAGATATAATAATAACCATTTTATTATTGCCTCTTGGGCATATCTCCAACACCGGCCCTATCTACCATCCGGACTTTGTATAAATAATAGAAATATAGTTTACTTTAATGTTGACATAGCAACAAAACCATCAGCATAAGATCACATAAAGCTTATTAAACTATGCATAACCTCATTTGTTTCTGATCTTGAATTTGTAAGTGCTTTCTGATCAGCTGGTTTCTTATCGTGGGTGTAGTAGAGAAAAATCCATATGCATCTGCAATAGCATGTTAAATTAGACTTAGGTTTACCTGAAAGACCCACAGACGCTTGTAACCTGCAACTTCTTACAAAAAACAAGTGCAACCAAGAGCAACCTGCAGACCAGTCAATTAAAAGTTTTAGCTGCAACTGGTTAGCTGACATGGAGTGTCATGCTGGTCATATTCTATATTTCAAAAAAAAAGCATTATATTGCAATCATTAAAAGCATAACAACTAAACTGATATGATTCAAACGAAGAGGGCACAATTAAACCTGAAAAAAGCTATTGGGTGTGTAAATGCTGTACCATCTAATTGGGTTGACATGCCATGTTGTTAGCTGAACCAAACGTTGGTTTATTTGCACAATTAAATCATGTAAAATAATTGTTGGTAAGGAAGAAAATATCAAAGACTCCACTAAATAAAAGTTAATGAATATAAAAATTCAAGTGAAAGTTTCGAATTATGTGAACGAACATGAATCCAATTACACTGAAATCGCCACAAGCAATTCAGTGATATCCCACAGCACTATCCAAGCATTGAGTGATGATGAACAAATGGTTGTCCAGTCCAAATTTACCTTTCGAGAACGCCATGCATTAGGTGGAATAAGAAGGCACTTGTATAGTTGTATTTATTTCTTAGTAAGCAGAGTTTGAACATACTGCAACGTGTACCAGACCCTTGCAATAAATACGTCCATGCATTTTTCTTCTTTTTTTGCGAATGAGTGCATTATTCTTTTGTTCATGACAAACATTTGAAAGAAACTCTCATACGAGAGCTATTAACCCCGTTGGCCACTGTAGAAGTTACATAAATCCAGCATGTACTACAAAGTGTCTCATTTTCCATGTGTGTGATTGGGCAGAACTATCGATTTGGATTTCGTCTAACAAAAATCGGGTTGGAAACTAAAGATCAATACTAACAATTATCCATGATAAGTCCGTGATCTCATTCCTCCTACCAAACAACTAACTTTTACAATTATGTACCAAATCATCAAGCAGAGAGAACAAATATTAAATGATTATAAGAAAGCAGAACAGCCGTAGAACTTCATCTTCGTCCCGAAGTGGGTGCCATATAGAAGCAGTAAAACCGCTGCATCCTACTATATGATAGGAAACATTAGCTGCACACACCATGTCCTCTTTGTTCCTTGATCCTTGCCTGACCCTCAATCCAGGTGCCCAAAAAGATGAGCTAGAGAAACACGAACTACAGAGAGCAGGAGGGTTTAGAAATAAAGAAAAGTGAAGAGGTACATTTTTTTACGTGGTCATTTAGAATGTTAATTTTCTCATATGCCATTGAGGATGCTAGCCCACCCGCCATTCCCGCTTCCTTCTCTTTCACTGTAAATGTCATTCTTTGGTATCGGTGAGTTGCAACTGCCTCCTCCTCCTTATCCTCGTCTATGTCCTCGGGCCATTGTTCCTGCTGCCTCTTCCTCTCTATTAGGCGCCATCGCAATTTCTCTATATGCCACTGTCTCCCCCGCCATGATCACTAGGATAATCACAAAAAGTAGCAGAAATACCATACACTTCAGACAGTAGACATCCAATTCGAACACAATAATGACATCAAAAGTGAACAACATATGGCTAAATAAGAAATAAAGAAAGATAGGAAACTGAACCTGTCAAGTAGCCATGGTTGCATACCTATGACACACGCACCCTTTGAGAAGTTTCAAATTTCAAATGCAGATATGAGCACGGAAACCCTGAAAAGAGCAACAACAAGTTAGCTTGGTAGATATAGAGGTGTCGTCTACCTCACATGAACCAAGAAGGATGACGAGGAAACATGAAACTAAGAAAGAAACACGGCTGGCGACTGTGGTGAAGTGATGGAAGGGTGATAGAAAAAAGATTGTTCACAACTTCACAAGATAATATGTGAGCAGTGGAACAGAAATAGACGGTAACGCAGTGCAACCCGACATTAATCACCATCACTTAGAAGGGAGACGATCAAACGATTAATTACCATGATTAGTGCGCTGCCGGTGGTTACAAGTCGCGTGTTGTGGCGTTTCAGAAATAGACGGCCGGGAAAATCGAGGGGAAGGAGAGAAAACATGGGCCTGGTGACAAATTTGCTGGGCTAACATAGCACATTTCAGCCCGGTTAATCACGAGGTGGCCAGGTCAATGTGAGGAGTAGCATCACTTTTCACGTGGCCCATGCATCTAGCACAGAGTGAAAGGAAAATGACACTAGCCGTGAATGTTGCGGGATGACTCGAAAAATCTGGTGCGTCCGTAAACGGTATCCAACGGATGATGTGCTGAAATCGCTGTGAGAGGGTTAAGGTGGTTTAGTTTTACTGTTTCTTAATAAAGGTTGCTAAAAAAACTTTTATACTAAAGCAAAAAATACAATCACCACCGTTTTCTCTTTTCTCTCGAGCTCCCTACACGCTAGGGTTTCTCGCCGGTGGTCGTCGGCCAACTCTAGCCGTGGCCTTTGACCCCTCCCCACCAGCGGTGCGGCAGATCGTCGCAGCTCCCATGACCACCTCCCCTCCCTCGCCCCTGATTTCTTGCTCATCTCTTCGGGAGCACCACGCGTCCCCGTAGCTACACTCAAAGAGGTCGGTGGGTAGTAGATATTGTCATTGGTCAGCGTTTGGTGGGATGACGACAATTGGTGACGGTTCCTGGTCTCTAGACCTGCGATCTGTTGTGCCATGCTGCTCGCGACGACTCTACTTTTCTCTGCATCGGCCACCACAGGTTTGGCTTCTCTCCTTTACCCATCAATTCTCCTTTTTTTGCGGGAGCGGGAAAATTGGCCATCATCCCAATCGCTCATGATGCAAGTGGGACGGGTAGTGGTCACCTGCGGATGTTGCAGCTATTCACGGTTGCACGCTACTTGACGGTAAGATTAGTGTGGGGAGTGTGGCAGCACATGGTCCAGTTCATGGGATTCTTGATACTTATGCACAGTATACGTAAGGCATGCATTGTTGAAGTATGATCCAAATTCTATTAAGGAGGCTAACTTCTGACGGAGCAGAGCGAGGCCCATCACCGGAAGGCTTGGGCCGAATATATACCTATTGTAAGCCGCCGGCTAGGATAAGTTGCATCTGTGAAATCTCCGGCATTGTGTAAACACTCCTCGTATAGTAAAGTTCTTCTAGCTGGCGCCCATGGTTTTTCCCTCTCTTTGTTTGAGAGGGTTTTCGACGTTAAATCTGTATCCCCCTTGCTGTGTTTTCTTTATCATTCTTCGTTATTTGATTGTCGCAAAGCTAACAAGTGGTATCAGAGCCCTAGGTTCTAATCTAGGGTTTGCGACATGTCGTCATTAAAGTTCGATCTACCGCAGCTGGACTACACCACAAGATTCTGCTTGTGGCAGGTGAAGATGCGGGCGATTCTCGCCCAAACTTCATATCTAGATGAAGCGCTGGAAGGATTTGGGAAACCGGATGCGAAGAGCTGGTCTGACGATGAGAAGAGGAAGGACCATAAGGCTTTGTCTTTGATTCAACTTCGTCTATCCAATAATATTTTGCAGAAAGTTTTGGTAGAGAAATCTACTGCTGCTCTTTGGCTGAAATTGGAATCGATCTGCATGTCAAAGGATCTAACCAGTAAGATGCATGTGAAGATGAAGTTGTTCTCGCATAGGCTGCAAGAAGGTGGATCGGTATTGAATCACTTATCTATTTTTAGAGAGATCGTTTCTGATTTGCAGTCTATGGAAGTAAATATGATGATGAGGATCTAGCTCTATTACTCCTATGCTCGCTGCCTAGTTCTTATGCACACTTCGGTGATACAATATTGTTTAGTCGTGATGAACTAACCCTTGATAAAGTACAAGAGGCCCTCAAACAGAGGGAAAAGATGAAAACATGGTACACGCAGATGGGTCATCATCCAAGGCTGAAGATCTACAGGTTCGTGGCAGGACCGAGCAGAGATTTAACAACAACGGCAACCGAGATAAGAGCAAGGACGACAGAAGTCGTTCAAAGTCCAAGGGAAAGGGCAAGTTCTACACGTATTGTAAGAAATCTAATCATGTTATTGATGATTGTTGGAAGCTGCAGAATAAGGAGAAAAGAAACGGAACTTACCAACCGAAAGATAAGGATCAAGGTAATGGTAAGGCTGCTGTTGTTTCTGGTGATAGTTCTGACGGTGAATGTTTAGCCATTTTTGCTGCTTGTGCTTCTCGTGATGATGAATGGATACTTGATACTGCATGTTCGTTTCATATTTGCTGTAACAAAGATTGGTTTAGTTCATATGAGTCTGTGCAGACTGGAGATTTTGTACGTGTGGAGAATGACAACTTGTGACATATTGTCAGAGTTGGATCTGTTAAGATCAGGACACATGATGGTGTGACACGTACGTTGACTGAGGTGAAGCACACACCAAGCATGGCCAAAAATTTGATCTCCCTAAGTACCATGGACGTTGATGGATACAAGTACGCCGGTGGGCGTACATTGTTAAAGGTATCAAAAGGTTCTCTTATTCATATGATAGGTGATATGAATTCTGCTAAGTTATATGTTCTTAGAGGTAGCACTTTGCCTGGTATTGCTGTTGTTGTTACTTCTAATGATTCTGATGATTGTGGTAAAACAAATCTGTGGCATATGCGTCTTGGGCATATGAGCGAACATGGCATGGAAGAGTTGGTTAAAAGAGAGAGCTGATTGATGGTTGCAACTTGAGTAAGTTTGAGTTCTATGAGCACTGCGTTTTTGGTAAGCATAAAAGAGTTAAATTCAATGCTTCTGTTCATACCACCAAAAGAATTTTAGATTATGTGCATGTTGATGTATGGGGGCCTTCCCATAAGACATCTATTGGTGGTGCTAATTACATGCTTACTATTATTGATGACTACTCAAGAAAAGTGTGGCCATATTTTCTAAAATATAAATCTGATATTTTTGATGCTTTTAAGAAGTAGAAAGTTATGGTAGAAAAGCAAATTGAAAAGAAGGTAAAGGTACTACATACTGAAAATGGTATGGAATTTTGTTCTAATGAGTTTGAGGAGTTTTGCAGTAATGATGGTATGATTAGGCACCACACCATCCCTTACACTCCTCAGCAGAATGGCGTGACTGAGTGCATGAACAGAACCATCATCTCGAGGGCTCGCTGTATGTTGTCCAATGCAGGTATGTATAGATGTTTCTAGGCTGAAGCAGCTAACACAACGTGCTACCTCATCAATAGGTCACCTTCTATTCCACTTGAGAAGAAAACTCCCATTGAGGTATGGTCAGGTTCGCCTGCTGATTATTCACAGTTGAGAGTTTTTGGTTGCACTGCTTATGCTCACGTTGATAATGGAAAGTTAGAGCCTAGAGCTGTTAAGTGCATGTTCCTTGGTTATGGTTCAGGAGTTAAGGCATATAAACTATGGAATCTTGAAACTAAAAAGATTTTGTTGAGTAGGAACGTTGTTTTCAATAAATTCGTTATGTATCATGACAGCTTTCCATCAAATCCCTCTCTTGTTGCTATTGGAGAGGAGGGAGTTAGCGTGCAGGTGGAGCACCTGCACAAAACTGTTGATAATAATGATGTCGTTGATGATACTCATGAGGAAAATATTGATGATGATGTTTGATGCGCTCGACGATCGACGTAGAGCTCGTTGGGAACCCCAAGAGGAAGGTATGATGAGCATAGCAGCAAGTTTTCCCTCAGTTATGAAACCAAGGTTTAATCGAACCAGTAGGAGCAAGGAAACACCCCAAAGGTGTTACTAGCTGAGCTTTGGCAGGGCGCACTACCGGTGCTAGTAGCAACGTGAAGACCTGCACAACACAACCACAGAACTTTGTCCCCAACTTGCGATGAGGTTGTCAATCTCATCATGTTTTGCGGAAAACAAAGGATTAAATGTCTCGAATGGAAAGAAGTAAAAGTTTGTAGAAAGTAAACACAAAGCAGAAACAATTTATAAATTGTATGTAAAGACAAAGGACCAGGATCCATAGTTCACTAGAGGTGGCTCTCCTTAGATAGATAACATGCTGGGTGAACAAATTACAGCGGGGCAATTGACAAACACCGAGAAAGCAATACATGCATATACTAATCATCTTGACTCCTTTGAGACTTGATTGGGCAATACAACATAATACATAGACCGCCATCCAACTGCATCTATGACTAATAATCCACCTTCAGGTTATCATCCGAACCCCCTCTAGTATTAAGTTGCAAGCAACAGATTATTGCTTTACGAACTGCGTGTAAGGTAAACAATACGATTGTTCTATGAACAAAGGATTGTTGTTTTCTCCCTAGTAGCAACAACACATCTAGTGCCTTAGAGATTTCTGTCACTTCCCCAGATTACCAGAGGCATGAACCCACTATCGAGCATAAATACTAACTCTTGGAGTTGCTAGCATCTACTTGGCCAAGATAGCTACTAACAACGGAAAGCATGCAAGATCTCAAATAACAAAGACATGATAGAATCAATAATCAATCTGAAATAGCATCTCAATATCCATCGGATCCCCGCAAACATAACATGTATGGATTACAAATAGATGATCTTGATCATGAACGGAGCTCAAAAGATCTAAACATGAAAGCACAAAGGAGGAGAAACCAGCCATCTAGCTACTACATGGATCCGTAGTCCAGGGATGAACTACTCACGCATCACACCGGAGGCTTGCATGGTGATGAAGAAGGCCTCTAGGGTGAATTCCCCTCTCCGGCAGGGTGTCGGGAAGAGCTTCAGATCCCTCCCGATCTAGGGATGGAGATGACGGCGGCTACAGACTCTTTCGTGGATTTTTTATCCGGTACTTAGGGTTTTCGTCCCGAGGGAAACTTATAGGCGGAAGGAGAGGACGAGGGGGTGCCGGGAGCGGCCACACCACCCCTGGCGCAGGTCAGGCCTGGCCGCGCGGCCAGATGGTGTGGTGGCTCCCTGGCCCTTCTCCGTCTCGTATTCTAGCACTGGATCCCTTCCGGAAAAATAGGCACTTTGGCTTTTGTCCCGTCCAATTCCGAGAATATTCATTTTCTAACTTTCCTGGAACCAAAAACAACAGAAAACAGGCAGCTGGCACTATGGCTCTTGTTAATAGGTTAGTCCAAGAAATCATATGAAAAGTACTCCAAAGTTGGAACAAAACACAAGAAAGTGGATAAAACCAAGCATGGAACATCAAAAATTATAGATACATTTGCAATGTATCAACATCCCCAAGCTTAACTCCTGCTCGTCCTCGAGTAGGTAAGTGATAAAAAGAAAGAATTTTTGAGGTGACATGCACATCAAAGACCTGATCAAAGTATTTGCAAAACATTCAAGGCTGGGATCATAGTACTTCAATCATAACATGAAATACAAAGTTCTAGCAATAAGCAAAGAAACTATGATGCAACATGAAAAGGCATAAACAAAAGAATCATGAATAACATGCTTTGCAAGACGTTTGTTTGTTTCACATAAAGAAAACATAGCATAATAGTATTCAGCTTGTCCCTCAATAGAGTAGCAAATATAAATGCATAGGACACCTTCAAAGTTCATAAGAGTGACTAGATACAATAGTTTAAAACAAGCAATATCAAGTTATGCATCAATCAACTAGTCTTGGGACAATGCACATAGAACTAAGAATGGCCACTATGCTCTCAAAGTAGGTGCATAAAGATAGAAGGTGGAGACTCAATATAATGGTGGAAGAAAGGCCTTTATAAAAGGAAGTAGGGATTCAAGTCTCATAAAGAGCTTCCAAAAATTATGGTACTTATATCTTTCAGCTCTCATTGCCCCTATCATAAGCATCTTGAAGGTGATTAAGGTTAAAGTGACACAACTAAGAGGATATGCTTGACAAGTTATAAACCGAAATCTCATGCCCCTTACTTACGAAGATCGATCCTCATGCTACTCAACTTCAGTCACGAGTAAGCTCTTGTCATTGTAAGTATATGTGTATCATTAAGAACTGCCAACGGGGTACCCCTTGCACATGATACGGGAGCTTTCCCATAATCAAAATGACAAGACAAGCAGACAATGAGCATCTCAGCAATCTTTTTATTTGCTAGTTGCATAGGTTTTTATTGAGGATGCTTCATAGAGTGATCATTATGGTGATGCTGCAAGTTTCCACCATGATTAGGCATGGCTTAGGATAGCGGCCCAGGCGTTTCTCTAACACACATACAAACGGCATGATCTTACAAGTTCCACTTTTATTTCACACAGCCGGGATCCGTAAGCAAAAGAACATGATATCAACGGGGTACAAAGTACAAGTGCAATGTTGAAAGCGTTCCCCATGAAACATGGTTCTGCTAACTTCAACTTATAAAGCGCAAGCATATACGCAACAAAGAAGGACCCAATGGTTCAAGTTTATTAGAGGCAAAAAAGTAAAGTGTGCCATCAAGTTCGTGAGAGCTTTAATCACTAGTTTTCTCATAACAAGTGAAAGGTAGACAAAAGCATGAATATACTTGGAATAGCATAATCTAGTAGGTAGGTATGGTGGAATCTTTGGAAAAACTTGGTTTAGGGAGTTGGATGCATGAGTGGAACTCATACTTGGTGGTGGAGGCTAGCAAAAGACTGGGAGCGACAAACTAAAAGAGCAATAATGGCCATAATCATGTAGAGCAACAAAACATCATTGATCAAAGCATAAAGTGATACTACAAGTTGAAAACTAAAGGATCATAAAGGCTTAGGTGACTTGTGACAGTCATAACATGGTGTGAGCATGTGCCAAGTCAACCCAAATAAAGCATCAAAGGAGAATACCACTACACTATGCTTTAATATGCTAAAACAACGCATGATTCATCCAAGGCACATTAAGAAATCTCAATTGTTTATAACAAGTCATGCTACAGCAAAGAATACTAAGCATAAAGCCAAAACAATATCAAGCATGGCATGACAAAGCATAGCCACAGTAAAAAACGAGCTCTTTTTACCACATAAGCATGAGCTTTCCTACTCTTTTTCAAACCAAACCAAACTAATTGCAAACCAATGTATGAAAGAGAGGGTCCAACCAAATTATTCAGAAAACTAAGCAAACCAAGCAAACTAAAAACAAAAACGAAAATGAAAAATAAGACGCTCCAAGAAAAACACAACTGTGCATGAAACAATAAAAATGAAGCGTTTGGAAGAAACCTGGAATTTTTATTGATGAAGGGGATGCCTTGGGCATCCCCAAGCTTTGACGGTTGTACTTCTTGGATATTTCTCGGGGTGACATGCGTGGCATTCCCAAGCTTGAGCTTTAGTCCATCATTCATCTTATTACCCATTCCTTCCATACACCTGAAATTTTTCCTTCATACAAAACTTCACACAATCTCATTAGCAACATTAGTGCACTTAAGATAAATAAGTCTCAAGGTTCAGTTCTAACACCAAATAAAATTCCATTAGAACACTAGCTACTGTAGCACTTCCCTCAAAAAGCTCAATTCCCCAAAGGAACTCAAGAAGGAACTAACAAGAAGCAAATGCAGAAAATGGCAGAAATCTGTCAAAACAGACCAGCAGGTAAAGACGAATTTTGTCGAAGACCTTCTGTTGCTCAAATCAAAAAAGTGTTGAACTAACGAAAGTTAGATAACAACCTGGGGCAGAAGCACAAAACATTACAGCTCAATCCGACGTACAGAGCTCTCTCAGGAATTTTTACGGTGAAGCACAAAAATTTGTTTCGGGACAGCAACTTTCCCAATCATTACTTCACTCTCATTAGAGGTTACTATTGGCACAAAACGCAAATAAAAAGGATAAGGAGAGGTTATTATAGAGGTAATAACTTCCAAGACTCAACTGAAACTCTTGGGTTATCTCCCAACAAGTACTTTTCTTTAACGCCTTTAAGTTAGGCATGAAAATTTGAGAAGATGCTCTCATAGGAAATATGAATTGAAGTAAAAGAGAGCATCAAGAAGCAAGTTCAAAACACATTTAAGTCTAACCCACTTCCTATGCATAGGAATCTTGTATGCAAATAAATGCACAAAGAACAAAGTGACAGGCATAGGAAGATAAAACAAAAGTAACTTCAAAACTTTCAGCACATAGAGAGGTGTTTCATTACCATAAAAACTTCTACAACCATATTTTCCTCTCTCATAATAATTTTCAGTAGCCTCATGAATAAACTCAACAATATAACTATCACATAAGGCATGCTTTTCATGATCTACAAGCACTAGAGCTTTATTATAAGCATTTTCAAAAGAATCTTTGGGAATATAACATTCACCCTCCTTTGATAAGCATGGGGGACAATCAAATAATGTAAGGGATAAAGAGTTACTCTCATTAGAAGGTAGGAATGGGTAGATCCATTCTTCCTCCTTTTATCCATCACTCTCCTCCTCTTTTTCATCTAATGAGCTTTCAGGTTCAGCAATTTCTTCTTCCATGGAGGTTCTAGCAGACGGTGGTTCATCTATTACCTTAGCAGTCATAAAATTGTTCCTAAATAGGAAACTGAGTGAGCTATCCATAATGAAATAGTGATTGGAACAGAGCTAGTCATAAAGGCAACTTAAGATAGGAATAATTTTTTGTGTTTTTTTTAAGAAAGCAAACAAGTAAACTAATTTTTTTGGGTTTTTGAACAACAAAACAAGCAAACAAAGCAAAAAGAAACTAAGCAAAACAAAAACAACAAAGTAAAGAGATTGGTTATGAAGGACTCCCCTTGTGAAGATGTCCTTGACTCCCCGGCAATGGCACCAGAAAATGTCTTGATGCGCTCGACGATCGACGTAGAGCTCGTTGGGAACCCCAAGAGGAAGGTATGATGAGCACAGCAGCAAGTTTTCCCTTAGTTATGAAACCAAGGTTTAATCGAACCAGTAGGAGCAAGGAAACACCCCAAAGGTGTTACTAGCTGAGCTTTGGCAGGCCACACTACCGGTGCTAGTAGCAACATGGAGACCTGCACAACACAACCACAGAACTTTGTCCCCAACTTGCGATGTGGTTGTCAATCTTACCGTGTTTTGCGGAAAACAAAGGATTAAACGTATCGAATGGAAAAAAGTAAAAGTTTGCAGAAAGTAAACACAAAGCAGAAACAGTTTATAAATTGTATGTAAAGACAAAGGACCGGGATCCATAGTTCACTAGAGGTGGCTCTCCTTAGATAGATAACATGCTGGGTGAACAAATTACAGCGGGGCAATTGACAAACACCGAGAAAGCAATACATGCATATACTAATCATCTTGACTCCTTTGAGACTTGATTGGGCAATACAACATAATACATAGACCGCCATCCAACTGCATCTATGACTAATAATCCACCTTCAGGTTATCATCCGAACCCCCTCCAGTATTAAGTTGCAAGCAACAGATTATTGCTTTACGAACTGCGTGTAAGGTAAACAATATGATTGTTCTATGAACAAAGGATTGTTGTTTTCTCCCTAGTAGCAACAACACATCTAGTGCCTTAGAGATTTCTGTCACTTCCCCAGATTACCAGAGGCATGAACCCACTATCGAGCATAAATACTAACTCTTGGAGTTGCTAGCATCTACTTGGCCAAGATAGCTACTAACAACGGAAAGCATGCAAGATCTCAAATAACAAAGACATGATAGAATCAATAATCAATCTGAAATAGCATCTCAATATCCATCAGATCCCCGCAAACACAACATGTATGGATTACAAATAGATGATCTTGATCATGAACGGAGCTCAGAAGATCTAAACATGAAAGCACAAAGGAGGAGAAACCAGCCATCTAGCTACTACATGGATCCGTAGTCCAGGGTTGAACTACTCACGCATCACACCGAAGGCTTGCATGGTGATGAAGAAGGCCTCCAGGGTGAATTCCCCTCTCCGGCAGGGTGCCGGGAAGAGCTTTAGATCCCTCCCGATCTAGGGATGGAGATGACGGCGCTATAGACTCTTTTGTGGATTTTTGATCCGGTACTTAGGGTTTTCGTCCCGAGGGCAACTTATAGGCGGAAGGAGAGGCCGAGGGGGTGCCGGGAGCGGCCACACCACCCCCTGGTGTGGGTCAGGCCTGGTCGCGCGGCCAGGTGGTGTGGTGGCTCCCTGGCCCTTCCCCGTCTCGTATTCTGGCGCTTGATCCCTTCCGGAAAAATAGGCACTTTGGCTTTTGTCCCGTCCAATTCCGAGAATATTCATTTTCTAACTTTCCTGGAACCAAAAACAGCAGAAAACAGACAGCTGGCACTGTGGCTCTTGTTAATAGGTTAGTCCAAGAAATCATATGAAAAGTACTCCAAAGTTGGAACAAAACACAATATAGTGGATAAAACCAAGCATGGAACATCAAAAATTATAGATACATTTGCAATGTATCAATGTTGTTCAGCACTCACCTACTGTTTTGCAGCAGTCACAGGAATCTATTGCTGCTGATAGACCGAGGCGTAACATAGTTCCACCTCGTCGTTTAATTGAAGAATGTAATCTTGCTCATTATGCTTTGAGTTGTGCTGAACAGGGGGATCATGATACTGAACCTGCTACATATAATGAGACTGCTGCATCTGTTTACCGCGAGAAGTGGGTTTCTGCTATGCAAGAAGAGATGCAATCGCTTGAAAACAATGACACATGGGATGTTGTGCGTTTGCCTAAACAAAAGAAGGCTGTCCATTGTAAGTGGATATACAATAAGAAGGAAGGTTTGTCTCCTAATGAGCCTCCAAGGTTTAAGGCAAGGTTAGTATAAAAAGGTTTCAGCCAGATTCCATGTATTGACTATAATGATGTTTTCTCTCTGGTTGTGAAGCATAACTCTATTCGTACTTTCTTTGGTATTGTTGCTATGCATGATCTTGAGCTTGAGCAGCTAGATGTAAAGACCGCTTTTCTGCATGGTGAACTAGAGGAGGAGATTTACATGGACCAACCTGAAGGGTTCATAGTTCTTGGAAAAGAGGATTTTGTGTGAAAATTGAAGAGATCGCTTTATGGTTTGAATCAATCTCCAAGACAGTAGTACAAAAGGTTTGATTCATTTATGATCTCACAAGGTTTTAGGAGGTCTCAGTTTGATAGTTGTGTTTTCATAAAGTTTGTTAATGGATGAAAGTGCATGTGTGCCCCCATGTGTGGTTTTGGTAATTAATGACAATCTTTATGGACTTATGTTTGCATTCAGTTTTACCTGTAGGATTTGCCCATAGGAAATGCTTGAACCATATGTTGGCTTCAAGGTTGGGAGAATAAGAAAGTGAAGAATATTAAGTGTTGACCAAGGTTACAATGAGTGATCCGGAGATTGGTCAAGTGAGAGTTGATCCTATAGAAAGTGTGTCTTGAAGACTAAAGTTGGAGAGATATATCTTATATACCTTTAAGACACCAACATAATGAAGAAAGAATAATTGATGTGCAAGTTCAAGATGAGCCATCTCGAAGAGATCATTTGCTTAAAGCTTGTCATCCTATGGTGATCATGGATATGGGAAGATGGTATACCCAAAAGAGAAGCTCTGCCATAGTGGAGTATGGGGAGAAATTTGCAAGTCTTCACCAAGCTAGCGCAATCAAGAAAGGTGTTCCATCTTGAGGTGGACAAGATCGCTATCGTCAAGCTCAAGTGGAATATGCTCAAGGCAAAGTTATGTTGTTAATAGGGTTTCTTTCTTACCGGTCTCATGGTGTTAGTTGGGGAGACCGGTTTATAGGATAGATAGACGTACTATCAAGAGGGGCTCTCGAGTGAGTAACTTGATCATATTCTTCAGAGAAAGCTCAAACCTTTGCATACTTGGCTTCATCTTTCTTGGTTGTTATGTGGATCTTATCCATGTGAGGTTCTTGATCTTGTGTTAATCATGACAAGCCCAAGTTCATCGAAAATGGATTTCATATGCATTCTCTATTGCGTTTTCGATGTTGGAGATTTTACCGGTTTGTCTTTTCTAGATAGGTTAAAACTTTCATCATTTGGTTCTATCCTCCCTTGCTGGACTATGATGGTTCTCTGCATGATCTTATAGATCTCGTTACTATCTTCGAAATGAGCCCAAGATCATCAAAATTGGAGTCCGGATGCAAAAGTAATGGTCGCTTCAGTTTTGCTATTTCTGTCAGTTTTGCCTTCGACGGAATGTCCAGACGTTTTCAGCCGGAGTGTCCGGCCCGGACGAAATGTCCAGACTGTTTGTCCCTGGGGTTTTGTCGACCTCCCCGAGCATTCATAACACCATATCGCACTCCACCCGGACTCTGGACGGAATCTTCATAGGCCGGAGTGTCCGTCGGCATCACCCGGAGTGTCCGGCTCTGCCGGACTGTCCGGGGTAAGTTGCTCCCAACGGCTCTAATTCCAGGGGCCCTATATAAAGGCCCCTTCTTCTACCTTGGTTGCTGTGATTTTTCCAACCTCAAGAACCCTAAAACTGAGCCACCATTGTTGATCTTTTGAGCTTGCTTTTTTCTCAATCCCTCCTATGATTCTTGCATATTCTTGAGGGATTTGAAAGAGGAGATCTAGATCTACAATCCCACCAATCAATCTCTCCTCTAAGTGAGGGGAACATATTGGGATCTAGATCTTAGAGTCTTTTGTGGATTTCCTCCATTGTTCTTCCTCTCTTATTCCCCATCAGCTTTTGTAGCTTTGGTGCAATTTGGGAGTGAAGGACTTGAGCACTTCTGGTGTTCTTACCATTGCATTTGGTGCATCGGTTTGAGTTTTCGGTGAGGATTCGATTGGGTGAAAGGTGAGAAGCTTTTTACTCTTGGGTTCATTGGAACCCTAGACGGTTTGGTGGTTTTGCAGGTTTGTGGATTACTTGGGGCCTCCAATTAAGTTGTGGAGCTTTCCCCAAGCTTGTTTGT
The DNA here is from genome assembly GCA_916181665.1 of Avena sativa. Taxonomy (NCBI): domain Eukaryota; kingdom Viridiplantae; phylum Streptophyta; class Magnoliopsida; order Poales; family Poaceae; genus Avena; species Avena sativa. The sequence goes on along the minus strand of OV702289.1, from coordinate 129,338,011 downwards.
TGGGAGCCTCCAATTGAGTTGTGGAGAAGTGCCCCAACCTTGTGAGAGGTTCTGGATTGCCACCGACAAGTGCACCGATAGTGGAAGTGTGGATCGATACCGTTGGGGTGAGATTCACAGGAGAACAAGGGAGGCCTTTTGTGGCATTGGTGGTTTGATACCACCCCCTCCAAATGAGACATACTCCATGTTTGGAGGAACTCGGTAAAATATCGTCGTCTCCGCGTGCCTCGGTTATCTCTATATCCGAGATCTTACTTATGCACTTTAATTTGTGATAGCCTTACGCTTGAAGTATATATATAGCTATCACATAGTTGCTTGTCTTGTTTAGCATAAGTTGTTGGTGCAAATAGGTGAACCCTTTTTGTTCTAGGTTTTGTGCTTAACAAAGTAAACGCTAGTTTAATTCCGCCTTTGTTGAGCCACTCTCGGAAAAGTTTTTAAACCGCCTATTCACCCCCCCTCTAGGCGGCATCTATATCCTTTCAATTGGTATCAGAGGCTGGTCTCTCATTTTAGGCTTCACTGCCTTGAGAGTAAAGATGTCTACTAGGGGATTTGTGCGCAATGACATGTTCATATTTAATGGCACAAATTATGATATATGGAAAACTCGTATGCTTATTCTGATGCAGCCCGTCCTGCGGACGCTACTACATCCACAACGCCAAGTCCCCAAGATCGTCCCCAAGTCAACCAAGAAGATGGACCAGGAGCAGCCAACTCTAGAACGAGAGTCTCCGCCATCATCGCCCCGGAGAGTCCGCTCGAATCCAACCGGAGTGTCCGGCACAGCCAGAGTGTCCGGCGCGACTCGGCCGGAGTGTCCGGCCTGCCCCAACCCCAACCTAGCGTGGACATTCAGAAGGCCAGTTCGGACACTACGCGGAGTGTCCGGCTACCCCGGACTGTCTGGTCACTCCGACCCGGACTGTCCGGCCCAAGTGATGGGCCTGCGAGCCAACAGCTGGGCCCTTGGCCCATGTACCCCTCTATTTCGCACCAAACCCTAGTTTTATGCCCAAACTACCCCTAAACTTGTGGCTGGCCTATAAATAGAGCCCCCACCCCCTCATGCATCCCTTAGGCATAGATGATAGACTAAAGACAACCCCTTTGTGGAATCTCTAGTTTTGCCTCATCCCCTTCTACCAAAGGGGATCGACTATCGTCACCACCTCGTTGGAGTTTGCATCGCGCCTCCCTCGTTGTACAAGGCCTTGGCATCGGTGTCCCTTTGCCAAGACGTCAAGACCCTCTCCAAGGTGTTCTTCCCTCTCCGCTTGGGATTGACGGGAGCCCGTTGACCGATCTTTCCTTAAGAGGATTCTATCGGACCGGTGGCCACCGGTGAGAGCAATCGGCCTTGTATCATGTGTGTTTTGCGTGTGTTCATCGTGTTCTTCGCGAGGTGTGCGTCCGCTTCCGCTACCTTCTCCCTTTCCCCTCGCTTTCCCATCGATTTGACCACGAGATCCGTGAAGATCGGGCCACCCTAGAGGTTTGCCCTCATCATCTGGTATCAGCATCTTTTGGTTGCCACGGATTTCTCCTCGATTTGGTCTTTTCCCCATAAATTCGAAAATCCCCAATAAATAGCGCCAATTTCGTGTTTTGGATCGATATGTGATTTGAGTGCGTTTTGGTAGGTTTTGATCCGTGGATTACTTGCTAAACTTGTTGATCTACCTTCCCCTGTATTTCCATAGCCTAATTCCTTGATTTCCCCCATCAATTTGAGGTTTTGGTCCTAGTTTTTCCGCCAAAACTTGTCTCGTTCGTGTTCTGGAAGTTCTGGTTCGACCGGACTGGACTGTCCGGCCAAAACGGACCGGAATATCCGCCCCACCATAGTTTCTGGCCTAAACTGACCGGAATATCCGGCCCGGCCGGACTGTCCGGCCTACGCGCACCGGACTGTCCGCCCCCCTGCTGACTGAAAAATATGCTTCACGGTTTTAGCATAACTTTTGCATACGAACTCGGACTTTGGTGTTCTTTATCTCGTTTTGAAGAGGAGAAAGAGCTCTACATCATCATATCCGTGGTTCATGCTATCTACTCCATCCAAATTCTATGAGCAAGGCGGAATCCAACAATAAAGGGTGAAGATCGGCGAAGAAAGGTATAAACATTCCGCGACTTCTCCCCACTTGCTTCCCTTTGTGAGCTACACTATCTTTGTGTTCAACAAACACCTATTGAGACTTGTTCCTCCTATGATTGCTTGGGCTATGCACATTTGATACCTTGTAGAATTCCGAGCAAAATTTGTGAGCACGCTATCTCATATAGTTATCTTGTATAGTTGTTGGCACAAGGAAGGGGCAAGTGAAAAATAAAAGAAAAAGAGAAAAAAAGAGAAAAAGAGAAAAAGAAGAAAGAAACAAGTGCCTCATAGAATAGGAAGCGCAAGCTCGATGAACATCAAATAGGTGGTACTTATGGTGCATATCTTGTAGCCCACCAATTTATTGCAATCGAACTAGCGTCTCTCCTTACACTTGTGCGACATGAGCTTATAGTCTTCGCTAGGTAATCATTTGGTTCTTAGCTCACTTTCTCCGTCGCACAAGTCCCATTTATCCCACCATGTGTGTTTCCTTGTATATATTCCTATCTTGTGGATTGACTTGTTTTGCTTTGTGATCATCGTGGTTCTTTACTTGCCATTACAATATCTTGATTTTAGATTGTTCTTGGACACGCCACCTTCCATACCTATCCACCATAAGCTTTGTGTGTGTGTGTGTTTTTTTAGTTGTTAATTGGTTTTGGTGTTCCGCGTGAACTTTACTTTGCTTGGTTTTGATTGCTCTCAAGTGTTGCCACTTGCACGATACTATCTTCCAAGGTAAAGTAAGGTTTGACGTTGCATCTCTAACCCCCTACCACTTCCATATACTCCACTTGGTCTTGTGAATCATGTCTAGGGACTCCGGAACCGAGGATGATATCTATGAAGAATCAATGATGAGCCACCATGACTACGACTCCACAAGTATAGAGGACATGATGGAGCACTACACCGACAATGGCTCCGCATGCTTTGAGGACCCAGAGCATTGCACATATGACGGCTCCATATGCATGGAAGACATGGAGCACGTCATCAACTATGGCTCCTCAAGCATGGAATTGGAGCTCTACATCGACAATGGCTCCTCATGCATGGAGCACTACACCGACAATGGCGCCACATGCTTGGGTGACATGGAGTACTACATCAACAACGACTCCCCAAGCATGGATGACTTTGAGTGCTACAACGACGACGCCTCACCAAGCATGGAGGACATGGCGAGCTTCATCCACTTCGAGGGCTCTTCCATGAGGCATGAAGAATACCTCCACCGCTTGGAGATGGAGGACTACTACGCCAAGCTAGCGGAGACGCATCATCAAGAAACCATGACCTTCAAGGCCAAGCGTGCCACACCAAAGGGCACCACCTACTTCGATGATCCACCTCCAAGGCGTCAAGCGCCACCACCTACATGGCGTCATGCACCACCATCTCCAAGGCGATGAGCGCCATCACCTCCAAGCCGTCATGCACCACCATCTCCAAGGCGACGAGCGCCATCAGCTCCAAGCCACCAAGCACCACCATCTCCAAGGCACCAAGCACCACAACCTCGAAAGCGTCAAGTGCATCTACCTCCTAGGCATCAAGTGCCACCAACTACAAAAAGAGCGGCGCCCCAACATCACCTTCCAAAAGAGGCACCAAGAAGTAAGAATCTTCATCAACATACATCCTCTCGTGATCATCACCAACATCAAGAGGATACAAGACGTCGTTCAAGGCATCTTCGCCATGAAGACGAAGAATACATGTTGAGCACCATCCATAATGCTCAACCAAGCTCAAGAATGCACCACCATCACAAGAAGAGTGCCAAGGACAAGGAGCATCATCGCGAGCGTCATGTGGATGATCAAGTGCGCCATCTACATCAACCTTTGGCAAGGCACGCCAATGACCTCCGTCGACACCATCATAAGGCACCTTCAACTACTCGTGCCACCACCAAAATGGCACCAAGAGCAAGCTCTCCTCCATGCCATCAAGCTTCAATTCCAATACTTGACGTCCTAGATGACGCATGCAACCTCATGGATGAGGAGGACGAAGACCTCTACTTCGCCAAGTTGGACGAGTATGTCAAGAGGACTACACAAGCCAAGGTGCAAGAGGGCGATGACAAGGTCAATAATGGTGAGCATGGGACTTTCCCTTCACCGAAGGAGGCGCAAGGATTTGAGAGAACTGAACCTACCCCCATATGCTTGAGTGATGATGTGGTACCAATCCCATGTGAGTATGAGAGCCACTTAGCCCACTTGAATGAAAACAAGAGTGGGATGAGTGACTCCACCATGCGTGAGATTGAGTGATTCCACTTGGAGGGCATGAGTGATACACCTAGTGATTTGAGAGTGGTAGTTGATAGGTCATGTGAGACCACTTTGATTTCTAACGACTTACCCTCTACCTCTAGTGTGTTATCCCATGATGTGCTAGGTTCCATGGATAAAGAAGCGCCAAGCTTGGAGATGATGATGCCTCTGACCGATAAGATGTACTTGGTGGATGAAGATGATGCCATTCCCATACATGATGAAGAAGTCGCCCACATGGAGGCCAATACTACCACAACACCCACTTCATATGAGAGGTATGAACAAGGTAACAATATGGGTGTTGATGATGCCATGATCCCACTAGTGGACATGATGACTTGTGATGATTGGCATGCTATGGATGATGTTTGTGATATCACATATGCTTCATTGATATTTCCATGTGATACTTTGCCTTTGCATAATGTTGAGCATGTGAAATTATTTGATTGTGATGATGTTGCCATAGACATGCCATGCTCTAAACGTTACGTTGATGATATCATTGCTTGCACTTTGTTGAACAATTGCTCTTTCCAATGTTTTTCTTGCAATGATGTTACCAATGGTACCCCTCGAACCATGCTTTGTCATGAGTGTTTTACAATCTCTCCCGTTGCTTGCAATAAGTTGAATAATTGCTCTTTCACTTGTTTTTCTTGCAACAATAATTCTCATATGCTTTATATTGAGATGGCCCCCATAGCTTTCTCAAATGTTGGAGATTTTGGTGATTGCCATGATAAGCATGTTCCCCACTTGCATACTCACCATGCATATTTTTCATACTTGATTGACACTAATGGTGATGTGCAGAAGAAGAGATACGTCATGATGGATGATGTGTTTCTCTACCATGCACACATATTCTTCCTTTTATCTACAATGTGTGTAGGTACCCGCACAAGAATGTCAACCTCGGTTGAGCACGAGTTGACAAAAAGATCTCTAGAGAGCATCCCCCAAGTGAGTTCAAGATCGAACCCAGCTCTTATACCTTTTGCATGCTTTGCATCTTTCAAGTTGACAAATTGCTCTTTCCTATGTTTTGATTGCAAGCATGTTGATGGTATTCTTTCACCTTGTGACAATCATGTCTCGTTGCTTTTGGATATTGATACTTTGTGTGTTGCCACAAAAATGTTGAACAATTTCTCTTTCCAATGTTTTGTGTGCAACCATAATGCCATTTTGAGCATGTATTGTCATGAGAGCTTCCAAGTCTCTCGTATTATTGTTGCAACAAACATAAGGACCACTTGCTCTTTCATATGGTTTGTTTGCAAACATGTTGTTTTTGCTACCGCTTGCGATACTCATACTCCCATGATTTTGGCTTTTGATGATATGTGTATGGCATCCAACATATTGAACAATTGTTCTTTCCAATGGTTGGTTTGCACACATAATGATGTTGCTTTGGATATTCTTCCTCATGTGTTTTTGCCGAATTCTCCTAGCTTTGCATCAAAGATGTTGATCAAGATTTTAGTCACTTGCTTTGAGTGCCACACTAAGATGTTATATGGAGTTTTTGAGTTCCCACATTTGGATGATGTTCAATTAACTTCCATGCACTTTGACCTTGCATACGCATTTCGTTTGCGATACTTGAGTTGTGCTAATAGTGTTGTGAACAAGAATGGACATGCCACAAATGACATGCTCCTCTATCACACACGAACATATGTTGCTTGGTCTTTGTTGTGTGAAGGTACAATTGCATATGTGTCAACCTCTATGGACAAAGAGTTGACAAGACGAATCGAAGAGAGTCACCTAGGGCTATCCTTCAATGAGCTATCCCTATATCATAAGGTGACTTCCTTCTACTTGAGGACTCATGCTATAATCTTCATGAATTGGCTACTCTTTGAGTGTTGCTTCGCTTTTGTCGTGAGCTTTGTAGGCTTCATGGAAGGTGAAGGAACATTGATGAGTTGCCACATCAAGCTTCTCAAGGACGACTATATGGTGAACCCCAGGATCAAGAAGGTCTCTCGACATCATCTTCTTAGGATGAGCATGAAGAGTCAAGGACGACTCTTTTTGAAGGGGGGAGCTGATGCAGCCCGTCCTGCGGACGCTACTACATCCACAACGCCAAGTCCCCAAGTCAACCAAGAAGATGGACCAGGAGCAGCCAGCTCCAGAACGAGAGTCTCTGCCGTCATCGCCCCGGAGAGTCCGCTCGAATCCAACCGGAGTGTCTGGCACAGCCGGAGTGTCCGGTGCGACTCGGCCGGAGTGTCCGGCCTGCCCCAACCCCAACCTGGCGTGGACATTCAGAAGGCCAGTTCGGACACTACTCGGAGTGTCCGGCTACCCCGGACTGTCCGGTCACTCTGACCCGGACTGTCCGGCCCAAGTGATGGGCCTGCGAGCCAACAGCTGGCCCCTTGGCCCATGTACCCCTCTATTTCGCACCAAACCCTAGTTTTATGCCCAAACTACCCCTAAACTTATGACTGGCCTATAAATAGATCCCCCACCCCCTCATGTATCCCTTAGGCATAGATGATAGACTAAAGACAACCCCTTTGTGGAATCTCTAGTTTTGCCTCATCCCCTTCTACCAAAGGGGATCGACTATCGTCACCACCTCGTTGGAGTTTGCATCGCGCCTCCCTCGTTGTACAAGGCCTTGGCATCGGTGTCCCTTTGCCAAGACGTCAAGACCCTATCCAAGGTGTTCTTCCCTCTCCGCTTGGGATTGACGGGAGCCTGTTGACCGATCTTTCCTTGCGAGGATTCTATCGGGCCGGTGGCCACCGGTGAGAGCAATCGGCCTTGTATCGTGTGTGTTTTGCGTGTGTTCATCATGTTCTTCGCGAGGTGTGCGTCCGCTTCCACTACCTTCTCCCTTTCCCCTTGCTTTCCCATCGATTTGACCACGAGATCCGTGAAGATCGGGCCACCCTAGAGGTTTGCCCTCATCATATTCATTTTCGGGACATGGACCCAAATTTGGAGCGTATTGTAGATATATGTTTTTCTCCTCCTATGGATTTCAAAAATCTATCTTGTGAGGATGAGAAAAACTTATATCTTGATGCTCAAGCCTCTAATGTGCTTATTAATGCTTTGAGCTATGTAGTTACTTCTTAAATCATACCTTTTTGGAGCGCTCATGAGTTATGGACAAAACTTCAAGATAAATATGATGTCTCCAACATTATTGAGGATGATTGTATTGCTTCCACTTCTGGCCGTGATGAGTTCTCATCTTCTTCCACTTCACCAAAGTGTGGCAAGACACAAGGTAATGATATGGTGAGTGGTGATGAATATTGCAATGTGGATAGTAAGCTTATTCTTGATGATCATTCATCTCTATCTTATTGCAATGCTTCATCTTTGGACTTGAACACGTCTAGCAATATATATGATTTACATGCCAGTGTTGATAGTCCTTTCATATCTTCTATAAATTGCCTAAATAGATCTCATGATGATATACTCTCTTTGCCTTGTTGCCATAATATAAATGTTTTTATTTCCTCTAGTTGTTGTGCTAACACTGTAGAGGAAACCGAAGATTCTATTGGTAAAGACACGATTTTGAATGGAGCTCCAAGTAATTCTTCATCATCATCATCTCAGGGTTCCCACCTATGCCTTATGGATAGGGATTCAAAGGTAACTCCTACTTTGGAACCCAATACCACTTGTGATGATCAGGATGAGGATAATGAGGAAAAAGAGATTGATGTTGATGATTTATATGAAAAGGGTGAGATGGTTTATCATGCTATTGTTAATAATAATATTGCTTGCTCCAACTTCGTTGAAATCTTGGACTTTGCTATTAAGAGCAAAGAGCCTATTGATAAGTTAAAAGCACAAATTGAGGAGCATGAGAACACCATTGATAAAATGAGTAGCTTTGAGCGTGAGTATGCTAAAATTGCACATCTAAATGAAGCTCTTGAAGAGGATCAAACCACTAAGGAATCTCTAGAGGAGACTTTTGCTCTAGAGTTGTCTAGAGTTAAGGAATCTCATGATAGAGATTTTGATGTGGCAACTGATCTCCAAAGTAAAAAATGATGGGCTTCAAGTTGCTTATGCTAAACTCCTTGAGGATTTTGAGCACCTCAAAAATGGCTCTAGGGTCATCAAGGGTGAGCTCATCAAACTCACTGAGTCACATGAGCAACTTAAAGCCTCTTACTCAAAAGAGATTTCGAATTTGCCCTCACCTCTTGCTAATTATGATGATGCTTATGCTACTAACTCTATTTTTTGTGAAGCATCTACTTTGAAGGAGAATGTTGAGCTAAAGGCTCAACTTGCTTTGCTAACTAGCAACTATGGGAAATTAGAAGAAAGTCATGTCAAGCTCTCAAGCTCGCATTAGGATCTTCTAATCTCCCATGGGAGGCTAAAGTTATCTCATGAGACCATCATGTGAAAGGTAACATCTAGTGGGCCTCTTGTGGACATTAGCACTATATCTACTCCAAATGTTATATTGCAATGTGCTAGTCCTTGTAATTCATCCTCTCACAACCATGCTATATCTCGTGATGAATTAAATTCCATGCCTTGTTGCTCTAACAATGTAGCATCCACTTCCTCTAGTACTCTTGTTGAAATGAACCATGTAGAGGAAATCAAAGATCTCAAGGCTCAAGTCACTTCTTTGAAGAATGACTTGAAAAGGGGTCATCAAGGGAAAACCGCACTCAACAAAATCTTGAGTGTGCAAAAATCTCCCAATGACAAGAGTGGGCTTGGATTTAACTCCAATGTCAAGAACAAGTCCTCTATCTATTTGAAGCACAAGGACAACAAGAAGAATGACCAAGATCAAGTCAAGAATCCGGCCAACATTGTTTGCTTCAAGTGCAAGGAAGAAGGGCATCATGTGAGATATTGCCCATTGAAGAAGAAGCAACAAGGGAAGCAGCCTCAAGATCCACCTTAAGCTAGAAGCGGGCCTCTTCCCAAGACTCAAGCTCTTCCTCAAGGGATGGCATCTTCGATGAAGAAAGATAGCAAGAGAAGAACTTGCTACATTTGTCGCGAGAAAGGGCATATTTCTTCCTCATGCACCATTGGTAACTCCTCATCCAACCCTATCATAATTGATGATGCTTATTCTCTTCATAAGGATGAGGTTGGCAATATGTTTGCCAAATTTGTTGGTGCTCAATGTGGGTTCAAGAAAATAACCATTTGGGTTGCCAAGCCTATTGTGACTAACTTCTTAGGACCCAACTTGGTTGGGGACCAGCAAACCAAAACTTGATCAATAGGTGTGTTTGGAGGGCATTGGAGACTTGGCTACATCATGAAGAATTAAGGGGACTTCAATTATATTCCTCAAGCCAAGTCAGTTAGTTTATCATATCTCTATCATATATCCATTGCTCCTCGTTGTGGTAACATGTTCTCAATTCATTTACATTGAAAGTTACTTGCCCCTTGTGCATGTGTTAGTTTTGTACCTTGCATATGTTTTGTATATGTTGTGCTTCCTACTTGCTTAACTTGAGAAATCAGGTTTGTGTATGTTGGCTTGCACACCATGTATGTGTTTTTGTGTTTGAGCCTATTGCATCTTGTTTATATCTTAGTTGGCTCTTACAGGAGATTAATGGACTATCCTATTTTGGGGGAGTGTGATGTCCTTTGGGGCACCTCACAATCCTAAAATGTGTGTACATGAGGAATACCACTTAGAATTGATATTTCAAAATTATCTAGTCTCTACATGGTATGTCATGCTCATGAGAAATTCAAATTCTATATTATCCATTAATTTTATCTTGTTGTATTTTATTTGCCTCTTGTGAAAATAAATGTTTTATCACATTATGGGGGAGTAATATACTTTGTGCATATTACAAACCGAGAAAATGTCACATATAAGTGATATTGGAAATTATCTAGTTCCTATGTGGCTCGTGAGCTCAAACAAGTTCCTTTTTGATATAATGCTTTTATCCCTTATGTTTTGGATCTTATTTGCAAGAGATTTCCTTGGTATGGGTTTCATCATATATGAATTCTTATATCTAAGTTGGCAAGAATTTTGCCTCTAGTTATTCTAATCATTGCTATGCGTGATTGGTTAACTACTTGAAACCCTCAAGGACTCTTTCCTAACGTGGTTTTTAATTCCTATATTTTTACATTTTCTTTCTCTTTGTGAATATGATCTTAGATATATTTGCTATCTGCCACCGGGAAATTTTTGCAAGTCCCTTGTCCTTGGACAATCGGTACTATTATATGTGGTAGATCTTATTGATCATTTTCATGTTAGTTTTGCTTGATTTTCCTTATCTCTTACCAAGAAATTTGTTGTGCTTTGTTGCCCATGTCTTCCTCGACTCTTGTGGATCTTTATTTGTCTTGAAATTATTTAGTTCTCTAATTGATGTAGATAGGGATGATGATCCCATATGTGTGCATTTTGTATTCAAATGCAAAATCTTAAATAATGCACTAATCATGGGGGAGTTCTCCTATATTATTTAGAACACTCCTTTTATGCTTCTTCAAGACATGTTTTGATCTATACCATGTTTTATGCCTTTGGAAGATAAATCTTTTCTTTGGTACGTGGTGCCATTCTTCAAAAATGTTTAGAGTTTGGTTCCTTTGTTGGAACCATTTATTTTTTAATTGGTATTTTGTTTGGGAGTTGATTTTCTCATTCCATTCTTTCTATTTAACCATTTGAATGAGATAAATCGTTGAGCATTTGTATTTGTTTATCCTTTTTGCTCTTTGACTTTTACCTTGTTCACTTGTTGAACTTGGGGTCTATCGTGTGTTGATTTGATTCCTTGATACAATTTGGACACCTTTTGTCGTGTCACACTCTTGTGTGTACCATCTTGATTTACTTTGTGTTTTTTTTGTTCAAATTGTATCTCCTTGTTGGTTCTTAAAAGTCTTGTGCATGCATATTTACTAAATGTATATATTATGGTATGCTTGCTTTCTTTGATCCAATATATATGGGAAACTCCACCAAATCCTATTTTGTCTAAAATGTGCATGAAATTCACTTTCATATCAATATGCACATATTTTTGTGGAGTTTGTCCTATGTATTATAGTGTATCTAACTACTTTGGACCCAATGAGTTTTGGGACCATTGTGTACTTAAATGTGTTTTAGGTACACTAGTGATACATTGGATGCTTGTCTCAATAATAAGAAGATGTGGTGACTAAATGATAATTAAAGGAAAGCTAGGATGATCAACAAACACATATCTACTACATCCTACCAATGGTATCTCGGTAACAGGTATCCCTCTCATGCATACTTTTGTAGCATCCAACCATTATGGTTGCATCATGGCATGATTTCCTTTAGTTGCTTTTATTGTGGTTCTTGCAAGAATTTTATTGTATCATCCTTTTTGTGGTATGAGTAAGTTGAGATGAATGCATATTTTGGGAAGTAAATCAAAATCATGTTGATGATTCACCAATTCCATATATGCCAATCTAGCAATTATATTGTCAATCTTTTCCTCAATTTCTCTCATGTACAATATGGATGAATTTGCAAGGTTTATTTGCTCTTTATGATACTTGTTGCCTTTCCTAATGCATTCCAACTATCTCTTGTTCCCTTGTGATAGTTGTGATGTATTTGTTGGTGTTTTAAGGTCATTGATGTTCAATAAGATAAATTTGAGCCTTTGGCCATGCTTTCTAGCAAAAATCTTATTGGCATTATCTATGACTTTTGTTTGGATATCTTGTCCATTCTTGAGTATCCATTTTGTGTGTACATGTTTCTTTGTATATGTATATCTTGGTGATTGTTGTCTACCTAGAAACTTATACACATGATTATGGCTAAATCTCTAGTTGATATCCTTTTTCTTTGGAGTCCACCTTGTGCTCCTTCTTTATTCTTTGGTGGCTCCAAAAGTTTTTCTTTGAGTGCTTGACATTTTCATTTGCATCTTTTGGCACTCATTGGTGTTAAGAACATTGATCTCTCATGCCTTTGTGTTCTTATGTAAGTTTGGTGGAGCAAGGATACCATGCTTATGCACTTTGCATTCAAAGAAATTATTACATTTGGGGCATAAAACTTGGGGAGCTTTCCTAATCTAACTAAGAACACACATTTGCTTTCTTGTTCTTGTTTGGTGTTTTATTTGACTTTGGGGAGTTATGATTCCATAATTATGCACTTTGTTGTGCATGAACCTTGGGCAGCTTCCATTTTCATCTAAACACTCATTTGCTCTCATCATAATATCTTCTCTCTTGCTTGTGCTCGTGGTTTAAATGATATAGAGGGAATGAGGATGCCATGTTTGTGCATACTGTATTCAAACGCAGATTATAATTTGTGCACAAACCTTGGGGAGTCTCCTCATATTATTTAGATCACTCTCTTTTCAACCTTATCATAATATCTATCTTTCTTTTGGTATCTTCCTTTTGTGAAGTGCTTCTTTCGATCTTTTGATTGCTTGCTTCATTTGTTGATGCTTCTTCACCATTTTATTTCTTTACAATCTTTGGAACCTCGGTTTAGTTTGATTTCCTCATGGTATTCATCATTGGATACGTGCATTTGATTTGACTCGTATTATGAGAAATGCACACCATATGGAGGAACTCTCACTAAATTGGCCTTCTAAAGTTTTTCACCCATTTCGGCAATCGATGCCAATGGGGGAGAGGTTTTAGAGGGTTTTAGGGAATTTGGTTGTGTGTTGTGTGTTGTGAGTTGCATACTTAAACACTTGTCTCGTGTGCTTTGCATCTTAGTGTGTTGCATGGAATCTTGAATATATAGAGAAAACTCCACCACCGGTAATGGTTGGCAATATATGCAATGAAATTCAAGTTCATCCACACGTGCATAGATTGTGGGGAGTTTGCCCTATATTGTGGTTGTACTAACATCACATACTTGTGTTGTATTTGATGTTAGCACAACGTTTTGTTTGGTTAATTCCTTATATAAACCCTCTCAAAGGGATTGTCATCAATTACTAAAATGGGGGAGATTGAAAGTACATGTGTGCCCCCATGTGTGGTTTTGGTAATTAATGACAATCTTTATGGACTTATGTTTGCATTGAGTTTTCCCTGTAGGATTTGTCCATAGGCAATGCTTGAACCATATGTTGGCTTCAAGGTTGGGAGAAGAAGAAAGTGAAGAAGATTAAGTGTTGACCAAGGTTTCAATGAGTGATCCAGAGATTGGTCAAGTGAGAGTTGATCCTATAGCAAGTGTGTCTTGAAGACTAAAGTTGGAGAGATGTCTCTTATATACCTTCAAGACACCAACATAATAAAGAAAGAAGAATTGATGTGCAAGTTCAAGATGAGCCATCTCGAAGAGATCATTTGCTTAAAGCTTGCCATCCTATGGTGATCATGGATATGGGAAGATGGTATACCCAAAAGAGAAGCTCTGCCATAGTGGAGTATGGGGAGAAATTTGCAAGTCTTCACCAAGCTAGCGCAATCAAGAAAGGTGTTCCATCTTGAGGTGGACAAGATCGCTATCGTCAAGCTCAAGTGGAATATGCTCAAGGAAAAGGTATGTTCTTGATAGGGTTTCTTTCTTACCGGTCACATGGTGTTAGTTGGGAGACCAGTTTATAGGATAGATAGCCGTACTATCTAGAGGGGCTCTCGAGTGAGTAACTTGATCATATCCTTCAGAGAGAGATTAGACCTTTGCATACGTGGCTTCATCTTTCTTGGTTGTTATGTGGATCTTATCCATGTGAGGTTCTTGAGCTTGTGTTAATAATGACAATCCCAAGTTCATCGAAAAAGGATTTCATATGCATTCTCTATTGCGTTTTCGATGTTGGAGATTTTACCGATTTGTCTTTTCTAGATAGGTTAAACCTTTCATCATTTGGTTCTATCCCCCCTTGCTGGACTATGATGGTTCTCTGCATGATCTTTTAGAACTCGTTACTATCTTCAAAACGAGCCCAAGATCATCAAAATCGGAGTCCGGATGCAAAAGTTATGATCGTTTCAGTTTTGCTATTTCTGTCAGTTTTGCCTTGGGCAGAATGTCCGGCCGCTTTCAGCCGGAGTGTCCGGCCCGGCCGGAATGTCCGGCTAATTCACACCAGACTGTCCGGCCCTGGGGTTTTGTCGACCTCCCCGGACATTCAGAACACCATATCAGACTCCATCCGGACTCTGGCCGGAATCTTCATAGGCCGGAGTGTCCGGTCGGCATCACCCGGAGTGTCCGGCTCTGCCTGACTGTTCGGCTGATGCTGGCCGGACTGTCCGGGGTAAGTTGCTCCCAACGGCTCTAATTCCAGGGGCCCTATATAAAGGCCCCTTCTTCTACCTTGGTTGCTGCGGTTTTTCCAACCTCAAGAACCCTAAAACCGAGCCACCATTGTTGATCTCTTGAGCTTGCTTCCCTCTCAATCCCTCCTATGATTCTTGCATATTCTTGAGGGATTTGAAAGAGGAGATCTAGATCTACAATCCCACCAATCAATCTCTCCTCTAAGTGAGGGGAACATATTGGGATCTAGATCTTGGAGTCTTTTGTGGATTTCCTCCATTGTTCTTCCTCTCTTATTCCCCATAAGCTTTTGTAGCTTTGGTGGAATTTGGGAGTGAAGGACTTGAGCACTTCTTGTGTTCTTGCAATTGCATTTGGTGCATCAGTTTGAGTTCTCGATGATGATCGATTGGGTGAAAGGTGAGAAGCTTTTTACTCTTGGGTTCATTGGAACTCTAGACGGTTTGGTGGTTTTGCAGGTTTGTGGATTACTTGGGGCCTCCAATTAAGTTGTGGAGCTTTCCCCAAGCTTGTTTGTTGGGAGCCTCCAATTGAGTTGTGGAGAAGTGCCCCAACCTTGTGAGAGGTTCCGGATTGCCACCAACAAGTGCACCGATAGTGGAAATGTGGATCGATCCCGTTGGGGTGATATTCACAGGAGAACAAGGGAGGCCTTTTGTGGCATTGGTGGTTTGATACCACCCCCTCTCCAAACGAGACGTACTCAATGTTGGGAGGAACTCGGTAAAATATCATCGTCTCCGTGTCTCGCTTATCTCTATATCCGAGCTCTTACTTATGCACTTTAATTTGTGATAGCCTTCGTGCTTGAAGTATATATCTAGCTATCACATAGTTTCTTGTCTTGCTTAGCATAAGTTGTTGGTGCAAATAGGTGAACCCTTGTTGTTCTAGGTTTTGTTCTTAACAAAGTAAACGTAGTTTAATTCCGCCTTTGTTGAGCCACTCTCGGAAAAGTTTTTAAACCGCCTATTCACCCCCCCTCCTGGTGGCATCTATATCCTTTCAATGGATCACCTATTTACTTGATGTTATATGTTGATGATATGTTAATTGCTGCCAAGAGCATGAAAGAAATCACTACTTTGAAGGCACACCTAAGTAGTGAATTTAAGATGAAAGATCTTGGTGCTGCTAAGAAAATCTTAGGTATAGAAATTAAATGGGACAGAAAATCTAGGTTGCAAACGTATCTAGAATTTTTGATGTTCCATGCTTGTTTTATATCTACTTTCTTATGTTTTGTCCACACTTTGGAGTATTTTTATACATTTTCTTGGACTAACCTATTAACAAGATGACACAGTGTCAGTTGCCTATTTTCTGCTATTTTTGGTTCCAGGAAAGTTAGAAAATGAATATTCTAGGAATTGGACGGGACAAAAGCCAAAGTCAATATTTCACCGTGGGGGACACGGAGCCAGAAGAAGAGACGGAGAGGGGCCAGGGGCCGGCCACACCACCTGGCCGCGTGGCCAGGCATGGCTCGCGTCAGGGGTGGTGTGGCCTCCTAGGGCACCCCCTCGGCCTCCCCTTTCACCTATAAGAATCCTCCGATACAGAAACCCTAAGTAGCCGATAAAAATTCCACGAAAGAGTCTGTAGCCACCGTCATCTCCATCCCTAGATCGGGAGGGATCTGAAGCTCTTCCTGGCACCCTGCGGGATGGGAGAATTCACCCTAGAGGCCTTCTTCATCACCATGCCTGCCTCCGGTGTGACGCGTGAGTAGTTCATCCCTGGACTACAAGTCCATGTAGTAGCTAGATGGTTGGTTCTTCTCCTTTGTGCTACCATGTCTAGATCTTGTGAGCTCCGTTCATGATCAAGATCATCTATTTGTAATCTTACATGTTGTGTTTGCGGGGATCCGATGGATATTGAGATGCTATTTCAGATTGATTATTGATTCTATCATGTCTTTATAATTTGTGATCTTGCATGCTCTCCGTTGTTAGTAGCTATCCTGGCCGAGTAGATGCTAGCAACTCCAAGAGGGAATATTTATGCTCGATAGTGGGTTCATGCCTGTAGTAATCTGGGGAAGTAACAGAAATCTCTAAGGTACTAGATGTGCTATTGCTACTAGGGAGAAAACAACAATCCTTTGTTCATAGAACAATCGTATTGTTTACTTTACACGCAATGCTTAACGCAATTATCTGTTGCTTGCAACTTAATACTGGAGGGGGTTCGGATGATATCCTGAAGGTGGATTATTATTCATAGATGCAGCTGGATTACTCTCTATGTATAATGTTGTAATGCCCAATCAAATCTCATAGGAGTCAAGATGATTAGTATATGCATGTATGCTTTCTCGATGTTTGTCAATTGCCCCGCTGTAATTTGTTCACCCAACATGTCATCTATCTTAAGGAGAATCACCACTAGTGAACTATGGACCCCGGTCCTTTCTTTTACCATCAATCTACAAAGCTATTTACTGTTTTCTGTTTACTTTCCGCAAGCAATTACTATCTTCCACACAATACGTTTAATCCTTTATTTTCGGCAAAACCGGTGAGATTGACAACCTCACTGTAAGTTGGGGGCAAAGTTCTGTGATTGTGTTGTGTAGGATTCCAAGTTGGAAACAACACCTTGGAGGTGTTTCCTTGCTCCTACTGGTTCGATAACCTTGGTTTCATAACTGAGGGAAAACTTGTTGTTATACTCATCATACCTTCCTCTTGGGGTTCCCCAACGAGCTCAACATTTTGAGTAAGCACATTGCAATGTCCTATTTCTGATGAAGATATTGAGTACATGTCTCGAGTTCCTTATTCTAGTGTTGTTGGTTCCTTGATGTATGCCATGGTTTGTTCTCGCGTGATTTATCATATGCTATGAGTTTGGTGAGTCGTTACATGGCTAATCCTGGTAAAGAACATTGGAAAGTTGTTCAGTGGATTTTCAGGTACCTCTGTGGCACATCCAATGCTTGCTTGAAGTTTGGCAAGACTGGTGAGGGACTCGTAGGCTATGTGGATTCAGATTTTGCTGCCGACTTGGATAAGAGAAGGTCCCTCGCAGATTATATGTTCACGGTAGGTGGATGTGCCGTGAGTTGGAAGGCAACGCTGCAACCAGTTGTTGATCTATCCACAACCGAAGCAGAATATATGGATGTTGCTAAAGCTTACAAAGAGTCTGTTTAGTTAAAAGGTTTGCATGCTGAGCTTTGTCAGGATGATTCTTGCATTAACCTGTTCTGTGACAGTCAAAGTGCTATTTACCTTATAAAGGATCAGATGTTCCATGAGAGAACAAAGCACATTAATATCAAGTACCATTATGTCCGTGATGTTGTTGCACAAGGTATACTAAAGGTATGCAAGATAAGCACTCATGATAATTCTGCTGATATGACGACAAAGCATGTTCCTGTTGCTAAGTTTGAGCTATGCTCAAGCTTAGTTGGTATAACTGCTTAGCCCAAGTGGTTGTTGGCGTCGAAGGTGTTTTATTTGTTTGTTTAGGGAGATGATTGTTGTTGATGCTACAAGAAGGAATTTGTCTTAAGGTGGAGTTTGTTGAAGTATGATCCAAATTCTATTAAGGAGACTAACTTCTGACGGAGCGGAGTGAGGCCCGTCGCCGGGAGGCTTGGGCTGAATATATACCTCTTGTAAGCCGCCGGCTAGGATAAGTTGCATCTGTGAAATCCCCGGTGTTGTGTAAACCCTCCCCGTATAGTGAAGTTCTGCTGGCTGGCACCCGTGGTTTTTCCCTCTGTTTGAGAGGGTTTTTCACGTTAAATCTGTGTCCCCCTTGCTGTGATTTCTTTATCGTTCTTCGTTATTTGATTGTCGCAAAGCTAACATGCATTGTCCATATCCTTGAAATAACAAAATATATTCCTTATCATAAAAGATCAGAACCTACACTTCAACCTAAATTGCTGGATCAGAGAAAAATATATTCCTTATTGCAACAGATTCAGTTTGATAATAAGGTCTTATTACAAAGTGCACACTCTAAACAACTTATATATATATATATATATATATATATATATATATATATATATATATATATATATATATATATATGAAAAATACTTCTTACTCCCGGGTGTAACTACACCCACCTCTCATATACTACCTTACGGAAGTATTTGTAATACTTTATCTATTTGAGTATGTTCATATACTATATCTAAGATACTTACAAGCAAGTTAGGTGAAAAAATTATAAGTGCATCCATAGTTTAAACTATATATGTAAAATACCGTCATATTTGTACGTACAAAAGGAGTATGTGAATAAAAATTACATACTACCAAAAAAATAGTATATATACTGCCTAAATATTTTTATATACTTCATACTACGCGTACATACCTTCCGGTATGGTAGATACTGCCTATATAATGTGAAACACGTGTGGGTGTAGTTACACCCGGGTGTAGTATGAATATGTCTATATATATATACATATATATGTATATATAGACTTAACCTTGGTCACGTGCAAACATTTTGAGACCATCTACCCCTACTATGACACCTCCACGTGGGCCCATTTTTCTACTTTTCACATTGACGTATGGGCGCATGTAATGCTCCTTCAAGCGTGTGGTGAAGGCGTGCAGATGTTTTCTTTATGCGTCGATGTTTTCACTGCATCATCTCTTACTCCCGTTGCGACACCGAATTGGATTTCTAGACTTACTGTGCCAGCTTATAGTTTCATAGTAGAACAAATAGTTGCGGGTGTACCGCTATATATAGTTGCCATAATGCCACGTAGTGGCGCGGCAAAGCGCGCCTATATATTCATTTATGGAGCAGTATCTATTGATACACCGTACAGCTTTCATCACGTACTCCGTACGGTTAATCTCCAAGACAAGAGAAAATAAGATTCTTGGATAAAGCGGGACGTGTCACAAGGATATGAACAAAATAAAACTGCCTTAACTTACAACCAAAATGCTGCGATAGATGGCAATCTCTGAGTTTATTATTCCTTTTTGGCTGCAAATAATGGCGGATCGATCAACGCAGTTGGACGCCTAGCTAGCTATTCGGCGATGATCTTACGCGCGCGCTGGTTCGCTCCCTTGACCCTGGAGTTGAGTTCCTCCACGTCGCCGTGCAGGTTATCGAGTGCTTCGTTTTGCCTGAAACATTGGTCGATCGATACATGCATGTATGAGAAGCTCGATTCAAAACTTTTGGAAAATATATATCTTGTTTCGCGGCCAGTAGATTAGATTTACCTATCAAGCTCCGAGCCCATGTCAACAGCCATGCCCTTGAGCTGCCCCAGCACGCCGCTGAGATCGTCGAGAGCATCATCCTGCTTTTGTTTCTCCACCTGATCCAAGGGACAAAACCAGCGGCTAAATACTACTCCGTAGTTGGTATTTCTCCATAACTAGCACGCACAGAGTCGATCATCGAAGAGCAAGAACCTGAACTTTTTCCATGGCGCTTGTGGCTTCGCCGTAATTGCGGGTATCCCCCTTCCCTCGAGGGCTCAGCCCTAGCTTATCTCTCTGCTCCATTCGGGTCGCCTTCTTTTTGAAGGAATCGTCTGTTCCATGCCATCGGTCGAGTTGAACGCCTCGTGATCTGAGGATTATATTATGATGAGTTCACTAAAAGTATTGTAGACTGCACGTACCTCTCGATGCCTGGGCTGGCCCCTTGATCTTCCTCGTTTTCTTTGGCTTCCATGGCTTGGAGAAGAACCCTCCAAGGCTCCCGAGAAGCGACTCGCCCTAGGTGGCATGGAACGCATTATTATTGCTTTTAGAGCCGGCATTATATTGCCCTTAGTATTAGGCCTAGGTTTTGGTGAGAATGATGCCATTTTTGTTCATGTAAAGTAGTACTCCCTCCGTCTTAAAATAGATGTTGGAGGGAGTAGTATGTTGTGGAGCATATGCACCTTGGCGAGGTCCTGATCGATCTCGACAGCCTTTTCGTGTGTCCTGCCGATCTGGTCACCCTGCTTGTTTAGCGTGATCATCGTGTTGGTGGCGTCCTGCTTGATGTTCTCGGCGATGCGGAGGCAGCCGTTGAGCGTGTCGGTTGTCTCCTCGGCCTTGTACGCCGCGTAGTTCTCCAGCTCCTCCACCGACTGGTTCTCCAGCCCGCCTGTGTTGCTGAACCCGTCCTTGTAATTCTTCTTGCCCCCGGCGGGGACCGAGTATTTGGTTCCCTTCTTCGGCACGAGATCATCATCGGAGTCCGAGTCGAAGGGGTCCGCCTTCGAGGAAGAAGGCTTGGCGCCTTGTGACACAGGCATCTTGTCTTGTCAAATTGGAAATAAATGTTTATAATATTAGCAACGCTAGGCTACACGAGTGAAAGGTTCCTGCAAATCAAACAAGAGGAAAAAGTCACAAGAGATATTGAACTACAACACTAGAGAAACAAAAGAGGATGGCATAAAAATTGTCTAGAGGAATTAATTGTCCGAACCAGATAGATTTTGTCCTCCTGTTCCTCCTCCTTGGAGGGCAAAAGAGGAGGAGAGCAATCTATCCGCTGTTATTCGATAATACTTGGTAATGAACTATTTCCACCGTACACATCCTTCTCTTTATATAGTCATCTATTACCCAAAGAGAAATCTAAATAAGGTAAGTGCTGATTTTAGCCTCAAGAGGCGCACGCGCCCGCACGGCATTGGATGCAGCTGTGAGGGTGAGATTTGGTGAGGGATGGAGAGGTGCCGCTGTTGCTTAATTTAGGTTGCTTAGCTAAAACAAAATGCACCACTACGTGCATGCACTAGTAGTATGTCCTAGTAGCAGTAGTTTTCCTTGTGCTTATAGTATGAACATAAGACTTGCATGGTCGGCTAGGAAGTGGGCAGGAAACAAGATGATAACATGCAATGATGCATGAGATAGGACGGCTGGATTTCTTGGTCTCTAAGAGCATCTTCACTCGTTGGCCGTTCCCAGGCCTAAATTCGGGCGTATTTTGGGTCGGACTGAACTAGATTTCGGCCTGGAAACGTCGAGTTTCCCACTCACGTTTCCAGGCCAAGTTCCCGCGTTTGGCCAAATTTTAGCAAATTTCGGCGAACTTTGGGAGAATGCAGACGTTTTTCATTAATTAAAGGCGGATATAGTATATTACATCGAATTCGGGCGAAACACCCGAATTTAAACTCGAAAAACTTAAAAAGGTTGCCGCCGCCATCGATGCCAGACGCCATTTCTACATGCCGAAGTTGCTGTAGAAGGAGGTGTAGCCAGGGTCGGCCTTGTCGTCGTCGTCGCCGTCGTCGTCGCTCGGCGACTGCGGCGGGCGGGAGCTACCCTGGTCGTCGTCGCCGCACCTCCAGGGATGGTAGGAGGGGCCGGTGTCGTCGTCGCCGTCGAGAACTGATGGCCCAAAATATATCGAGCTCGTTGGGGAACCCCAAGAGGAAGGTATGATGAGCACAGCAGCAAGTTTTTCCCCAATACGAAACCAAAGTTATCAATCCAGTAGGAGCAAGAAAACACCCCAAAGGTGTTGCTAGCTGAACGTTGGCAGGGCGCACTATCGGTGCCAGCAGCAACGTGGAGACCTGCACAACACAACCACAAAACTTTGCCCCCAACTTACGATGAGGTTGTTAATCTCACCGGTTTTGCTGAAAACAAAGGATTAAACGTATCGAATGGAAGGAAGTAATAGTTTGCAGAAAGTAAACACAAAGCAGTAAACAGTTTGATTGTAGATTGAATGTAAAAGAAAGGACCGGGGTCCATAGTTCACTAGAGGTGGCTCTCCTTAAGATAGATAACATGCTGGGTGAATAAATTATAGCGGGGCAATTGACAAACATCGAGAAAGCAATACATGCATATACTAATCATCTTGACTCCTTTGAGATTTGATTGGGCATTACAACATTATACATAGACCGCCATCCAACTGCATCTATGACTAATAATCCACCTTTAGGTTATCATCTGAACCCCCTCTAGTATTAAGTTGCAAGCAACAGATTATTGCATTACGAATTGCGTGTAAAGTAAACAACACGATTGTTCTATGAACAAAGGATTGTTGTTTTCTCCCTAGTAGCAACAGCACATCTAGTACCTTAGAGATTTCTATCACTTCCCAAGATTACCAGAAGCATGAACCCACTATCGAGCATAAATACTAACTCTTGGAGTTGCTAGCATATACTTGGCCAAGATAGCTACTAACAACGGAAAGCATGCAAGATCACAAAAACAAAGACATGATAGAATCAATAATCAATCTGAAATAGCATCTCAATATCCATCGGATCCCCACAAACACAACATGCAGAATACAAATAGATGATCTTGATCATGAACGGAGCTCACAAGATCTAAACATGATAGCACAAAGGAGGAGAACCAGCCATCTAGCTACTACATGGACCCGTAGTCTAGAGATGAACTACTCACGCATCACACCGGAGGCTTGCATGATGATGAAGAAGGCCTCCAGGGTGAATTCCCCTCTCCGGCAGGGTGCCGGGAAGAGCTTCAGATCCCTCCCGATCTAGGGATAGAGACGACGGCGGCTACAGACTCTTTCATGGAATTTTGATCGGAAACTTAGGGTTTCTGTATCGGAGGCATCTTATAGGCAGAAGGAGAGGCCGAGGGGGTGCTGGAGGCGGCCACACCACCCCTTGGCGCGGGCCAAGCCTGGCCGCGTGGCCAGGTGGTGTGGCGCCCCCTGGCCCCTCTCCGTCTCGTATTCTGGCTCCGTGTGTCCCTCGGTAAAATACTGCCTTTTGCTTTTGTCCCGTCCAATTCCGAGAATATTCATTTTATGACTTCCTGGAAGCAAAAACAGCAGAAAACAGGCAGCTAGCACTGTGGCTCTTGTTAATAGGTTAGTCCAAGAAATCATACGAAAAGTACTCCAAAGTGTGGACAAAACACAAGAAAGTAGATAAAACCAAGCATGAAACATCAAAAATTATAGATACATTTGCAATGTATCAACATCCCCAAGCTTAACTCCTGCTCGTCCTCGGGTAGGTAAGTGATAAAAAGAAAGAATAATTTTTGAGGTGACATGCACCATCATAAACTTGATCAAAGTATTTGTAAAACATTCAAAGCTGGGATCATAGTACTTCAATCATAACATGAAAGACAAAGTTCTAGCAATAAGACAAAGAAACTATGTTGCAACATGAAAAGGCACAAACAAAAGATTCATGAATAACAATGCTTTGCAAGACGTTTGTTTGTTTCACATAAAGAAAATATGGCATAATAGTATTCAGCTTGTCCCTCATAGAGTAGCAAATATAAATGCACATGACAAATCTAAAGTTCATAAGAGTGACTAGATACAAATAGTTTAAAACAAGCAATATCAAATTATGCATCAATCAACTAGTCTTGGGACAGTGCACATAGAACTAAGAATGGCCACTATGCCTCTCAAAGTAGGTGGATAAAGGTAGAAGGTGGAGACTCAATATCATGGTGGAAGAAGGGCCTTCATAGAAGGAAGTAGGGATTCAAATCTCATAAAGAGCTTCCAAAAATTATGGTACTTATAGCTTTCAGCTCTCATTGCCCCTATCATAAGCATCTTGAAGTGATTAAGGTTAAAGTGAACAAACTATGGTGTACATGCTTGATGAAGTATAAGTTAGAAATCTCATGTCCCTTGTATACGAGGGCCGCTCCTCATGCTACTCAAGTTTAGTCACCGGTAAGTTCTTGTCATCGTAAGTACATGTGTATCATAGAGAACCGCCAATGGGGTACCCCTTGCCCGATGATACGGAAGAATCCCCATATCAAAATGACAAAGCAAGCAGACAACGAGCATCTCAGCAATCTTCTTATTTACCATGGGAATATGGTGCTTTTTTCTCTCTTTCCTCTTTTCATAATATCTCTTTTTTACTCCTTTTTCTCAATATAGGACTCTTTTTATAAGAAGAATGCTTCATAGACAACTCATTATGGTTACACTACAGGTTTCCACCATGTCAGCATGGACTAGACCAGCGGCCCAGGCGTTTCTCTAACACATATACATAACTCCATGGACTTACAAGCTCCCCTTTCATTTCACACCGACGACATCCATATACAAAAGAGCATGATATCAACTAGGTACAAGTACCAAGTGCAATGTTGAAAGCGTTCCCCATGACAGCATGGTTCTGCTAATTTCCAACAAATAAGTGCAAGCATATACAACATAGACGACACAATGGTTCAAGTTTATTAAATGCAAAAAAGTAAAGTGTGCCATCAAGTTCGTGAGACCTTTAATCACTAGTTTTCTCATAACAAGTTTAATTTGGAAGGTAGACAAAAACATGAATATACTTGGAATAGCATATGCTAGTAGGTAGGTATGGTAGACTCTTTCGAATAACTTGGTTTAAGGAGTTGGATGCATGAGTGGAACTCATACTTGGTTGTGGAGGCTAGCAAAAGACTGGGAGCGACAAACTAAGAGAGCAATAACGGTCATAATCATGCAGAGCGACAAAACATCATTGATCAAAGCATAAAGTGATACTACAAGTTGAAAACTAAAGGATCATCAAGGCTAATGGTGACTTGAGATAGTCATAACATGGTGTGAGCATGCGCCAAGTCAACCCAAATAAAACATCAAAGGAGAATACCACAATACTATGCTTTAATATGCTAACACGACGCATGATTTATCCAAGGCACATTAAGCAATCTCAATTGTTTATAACAAGTCATGCTACAGCAAAGAATACTAAGCATAAAGCCAAAACAATATCGAGCATGGCATGACAAAGCATAGGCCACAGTCAAAAACAAGCTCTCTTTACCACTTAAGCATGAACTTTCCTACTCTTTTCCAATCCAAACCAAACTATTTGAAAACCAATGTATGAAAGAGGGGTCTAACAAATATATTCAGCAAACTAAGAAAACCAAGCGAACGAAAAACCAAAATGAAAACGAAAAGGAAGACACTCCAAGAACAACACAACTGTGCAAGAAACAATAAAAATGAAGCGTTTCGAAGAAACCTGGGATTTTTATTGATGAAGAAGGGGATGCCTTGGGCATCCCCAAGCTTTGACGCTTGTACTTCTTGGATATTTCTTGGGGTGACACGCGTGGCATCCCCAAGCTTGAGCTTTAGTCCATCCTTCATCTCATTACTCATTCCTTCCATACACCTGGAATTTTTTATTCATACAAAACTTCACACAATCTTTATTAGCAACATTAGTGCACTCAAGATAATAAGTCTTTAAGATTCAGTTCTAACACCAATAAAACTTCCATTAAAACACTAGATACTGTAGCACTTCCCTCAAAAATCTCAATTCCCCAAAAGAACTCAAAAAGGAACCAACAAAAAGCAAATGCAGAAAATGGCAGAAATCTGTCAAAACATACCAGCAGGTAAAGACAATTTTTTTTCGAAGACCTTCTGTAGCTCAAATCAAAAAGTGTGGAACTAACAAAAGTTAGATAACGACCTGGGGCAGAAGCACAAAAATTCATGCCTCAAAAGGACGTACAGAGATTTTACACGAATTTTTACGGTGAAGCATAGAAATTTGTTTCGGGACAGCAAGTTTCCCAATCATTACTTCTCTCTCATTAGAGGTTACTCTTGTCACAACAAGAAAATAAAAAGGATAAGGAGCGGTTATTACTGAAGTAATAACTTCCAAGACTCATCTAAAACTTTTGGATTATCTCCCAATAAGTGATGGGTTCGTAGCATGGAAAACAAAAAATTTCTACCGCAAGAACGAACAAAACCGAGATCTAATCTAGATAAAAGCCAAGATCTAATCTACTAGACATGAGCAACGAGATAGATCGGTACTAACCCTCGTAGAACCGAAAGCGTTAACGAGATTAGATCTCGTGGATGTTGTAGTTGATCACTTGTCGATCTCAAGATCGTGTGGACGATCCTTCCGGCGCCGCGTTCCGGCAGCGCTTCCGCAGACGGTCACACGTGCGGAGTCAAAGCAGACCTTCCTCTCCCCGTTCCAGCGAGCAGCGGAGGTAGTAGATCTTCTCCACGGAATCCCAGCAGCACGACGGCGTGGTGGTGGTGGTGGAGATGAGAAATCTGCAGGGCTTCGCCTATGCCTGTGCAGAAGAAACGTGGAGGAGAGAGGCGGCTGAGAGAGATTGTTATGGGACAAGGTGCAAGAGGGGGCACCCCCTCCCTTCTATTTAAAGGAGGGAGGCACGCCTGGGGAGGGGGAGTCCTAGTAGGACTCCCCTCCTTGGGCCGGCAGTGGGAAGGGGGGAGGAATCCTCCTCCCCCACGAATCTGTGTCTTGCCCCACTTGGTCTCCTTGATCCCTTTCTTGGTTTTCAAGCAAACTCCAAGAAATCCTCTAGAACCTTCTAGAACATTCCGAAACCTTCTAGAATCTCCATACAAACACTCCGGAACATTTCCTAACTTAGAAAATGATCCCCAATATATGAATCTCATTCTCCGGACCATTCCGGATCTCCTCGTGATGTCCCGGACCCATTCCGAGACTCCGAACAACATTCGGTCTCCAACGCAAATTCCATATCTACTTCAAACAACTTCGAACCTTAAGTGTGTCACCCTACGGTTCGTGAATATGCAGACATGATGAAGACACCTCTCTCATCAATAACCATCAGCGGGATCTGGAGATCCATAACGGCTCCCACATACTCAACGATTACTTCGTGATCGATTGAACCAATTAACATACGAAACCAATTCCCTTTGTCTCGCGACATTCTACTTATCCGAGGTTTGATCGTCGGTATCTTCATACCTAGTTCTTCCTCGTTACTGATAAGTACTCTTTACTCGTTCCATGTTATGTCATCCCTTGTGACCTAGTCACATGCTTGCAAGCTATCTAGATGACATTCCACCGAGAGGGCCCAGAGTATATCTATCCGTCATATGGATGGACAAATCCCAATCTTTGTCTATGCTCTTCAACACATACTTTCAGAATACCCAATGACACCTTTATAACCACCCAGTTACGAAGCGGCGTTTGATGTCATCAAAGTACCCATCCGGTGATGGTGATTAACATAACCTCATGGTCGAAGGATTAGGTTACTATGTATTTGAAAAGCTTGTAGCAAAACGAACTTAATGACTTGATCTTATGCTAGGCTTACTATGGGTGTGTGTCCATCACATCATTCTCCTAATGATATGATCTTGTTATTAACGACATCCAATGTCCATGATCAGGAAACCATGATCATCAATTAATCAACAAGCTAGTTTAACAAGAGGCTTACTAGGGACTCTTTTATGTTTACAAAACACACAAGTATTAGTGTTTCCTAATAATACAATTATAGCATGGGATGTAAACATTCATCATAAACACAAAGATATAATAATAACCTTTATTATTGCCTCTTGGGCATATCTCCAACAGTCTCCCACTTGCACTAGAGTCAATAATCTAGATTACATGGTAATATACCGAACACCCATGGCGTTCTGGTGTTGGTCATGCTTTTCTCTAGGGAGAGGTTTAGTCAACGGATCTACTACATTCAGATCAATGTGTACTTTGCAAATCTTTATGTCACCATCTTGGACATACTCGCGAATAGCATGAAAACGTAGCTTGATGTGCTTCAGCTTGCTATGTGACCTTGGCTCCTGTGCATTAGCTATGGCACCTGTGTTGTCACAGTAGATGGCCATCGGGTCTAACGCGCTGGGAACCACGCCAAGTTCAGCAATGAACTCCTTCATTCATATGCCTTCTTGTGCAGCCTCCGAAGCAGCTATGTATTCCGATTCAGTTGAATATTTCGCCACAACGCTCTGCTTGGCACTCCTCCAGCTTATTGCAGCACCATTCAAAATAAATACGTATCCAGACTGTGACTTCGAGTCATCTAGATCGGTGTTCCAACTAGCATCAGTGTAACCATTTACAACAAGCTGTTCATCACCTCCATAAGAAAGAACCATATCCTTAGTCCTATTCAGATACTTTAGGATATTCTTGACCGTTGTCCAGTGTTCCATTCTAGGATCACTTTGATATCTGCTAGTCAAACTAACAACATGTGCTATATCCGGCCGCGTACATAGCATGGCATACATGATAGAACCTATGGCCGAGGCATAGGGAATTTTATTCATCTTTTCTCTATCTTCTGCCGTAGCCGGACTTTGAGTTTTACTCAAGGTCTTACCTGACAACATGGGCATGAACCCTTTCTTGCTCTCTTCCATTCTAAACTTCTTTAGAACTTTGTCTAAGTATGTACTTTGTGAAAGCGCTATTAGGCGTCTTGATCTATCTCTATAAATCTTGATGCCTAGAATATATGCCGCTTCGCCAAGATCCTTCATCGAAAAACTATTATTCAAATAGGTTTTGACGCTATTAAGAAGTTCTATATCATTCCCAATCAACAATATGTC
The DNA here is from genome assembly GCA_916181665.1 of Avena sativa. Lineage (NCBI taxonomy): Eukaryota > Viridiplantae > Streptophyta > Magnoliopsida > Poales > Poaceae > Avena > Avena sativa. The sequence goes on along the minus strand of OV702289.1, from coordinate 129,308,928 downwards.
ATCTACATATAGTACTAGGAATACTACAGAGCTCCCACTCACTTTCTTGTAAATACAAGCTTCTCCATAAGTTTGTATAAATCCAAATTTTTTGATTACTTTATCAAAACGTTGATTCCAACTCCGGGATGCTTGCTTCAATCCATAAATGGAGCGCTGAAGTTTGCATACCTTATCAGCATCAGTAGGATCGACAAAACCCTTGGGTTGTACCATGTACAACTCTTCCTCAATGTCACCATTAAGGAACGCTGTTTTGACATCCATCTGCCAAATTTCATAATTAAAATATGCAGCGATTGCTAACATAATCCTCACAGACTTTAGCTTCGCTACAGGTGAGAAAGTCTCATCGTAGTTAACTCCTTGAATTTGTCGGAACCCTTTCGCGACAAGTCGAGCTTTATAGACGGTAACATTACCATCAGCATCTATTTTTCTTTTGAAAATCCATTTGTTCTGGATAGCCTTATGGCCATCCGGTAAGTCCACCAAAGTCCATATGGTTTTCGTACATGGATCCCATTTTGGATTTCATGGCTTCTAGCCATTTGTCGGAATCTGGGCTCACCATAGCTTCTTCATACGTCGCAGGGTCATCAGTGTTGTCCACCAACATGACGTTTAAGGAAGAGTCATACAACTCAGGAGTGGTACGAACCCTCGTTGACCTGCTAGGTTCAGTAGTAACTTCGTTCGAAGTTTCATGATCATCATCATTAGCTTCCTCTCCAGTTGGTGCAGGCGGCATAGAAACATCTTCCGGTGTTGCGCTACTCTCAACTCCGAAAGAAGGTTCAACAACCTCGTCGAGTTCTACTTTCCTTCCAGTCACTTTTTTCGAGAGAAATTCCTTCTCCAGAAAGGATCCATTCTTAGCAACGAAAACTTTGCCTTCGGATCTATGATAGAAGGTATACCCAATTGTTTCTTTAGGGTATCCTATGAAGACGCATTTCTCCGCTTTGGGTTCAAGCTTATCAGGCTGTAACTTCTTTACATATGCTTCGCAACCCCAAACTTTAAGGAACGACAACTTAGGTTTCTTTCCAAACCACAATTCATACAGTGTCGTTTCAACGGATTTAGATGGTGCCCTATTTAAAGTGAATGCGGCTGTCTCTAATGCATAGCCCCAAAATGATAACGGTAAATCTGTAAGAGACATCATAGACCGAACCATATCTAAGAGAGTTCGATTACGACGTTCGGACACACCATTACGCTGTGGTGTTCCCGGTGGTGTCAACTGTGAAAGTATTCCACATTTCTTTAAATGCATGCCAAACTCATAACTCAGATATTCACCTCCGCGGTCAGAACGCAGAAACTTAATCTTCATGTTACGATGATTTTCCACTTCACTTTGAAATTCCTTAAACTTCTCGAAAGTTTCGGATTTATGTTTCATAAAGTAGACATACCCATATCTACTCAAGTCATCCGTGAAAGTGAGAACATAACGATATCCACCACGCGATGCTACACTCATTGGACCGCACACATCGGTATGTATTATTTCCAATAAGTCTGTAGCTCGCTCCATTATACCAGAGAATGGAGTCTTAGTCATTTTTCCCATTAGACATGCTTCGCATCTTTCAAGTGATTCAAAATCAAGTGATTCAAGAAGTCCATCAGAATGGAGTTTCTTCATACGCTTCACTCCAATGTGACCAAGACGACAGTGCCACATGTATGTAGAATTATCATTTAATTTTATTCGTTTAGCATCTATGTTGTGAACATGTGTATCACTACTATCGAGATTCAATAAGAATAAACCGTTCATCTCAGGTGCATAACCATAAAAGATATTACTCATATAAATCTAACAACCTTTATTCTCAGACTTAAAAGAGTAACCGTCTCGCAATAAACAAGATCCAGATATAATGTTCATGCTTAACGCAGGCACCAAATAACAATTATTTAAATTTAAAACTAATCCCGATGGTAGATGTAGAGGGAGCGTGCCGACGACGATCACATCAACCTTGGAGCCATTTCCAACGCGCATCATCACCTCGTCTCTTGCCAGTCTTCGTTTATTCCGTAGCTCCTGTTTCGAGTTACAAATATGAGCAACCGAACCAGTATCAAATACCCAGGCACTACTACGATTACTAGTAAGATACACATCTATAACATGTATATCGAATATACCTTTCTTCTTGATGTTGCCGTTCTTCAGATCCGCCAGGTATTTGGGGCAGTTACGCTTCCAGTGACCAGCACCCTTGCAGTAGAAGCACTCAGTTTCAGGTTTAGGACCAGCCTTGGGCTTCTTAGCAGGTGCGGCAGGTTTCTTGCCGTCCTTCTTGAAGTTGCCCTTGTTCTTAGGCTTGCCCTGTTTCTTGAAATTGGTGGTCTTATTGACCATCAACACTTGGTGTTCTTTCATGATCTCCACTTCAGCAGTTTTCAGCATGGATGATAGTTCAGGCAACGTCTTGTTCATGCAGTGCATATTGTAGTTCATCACAAAGTTCTTGTAACTTGGTGGCAGTTATTGGAGGACACGGTGAATCCCCAGTTTATTAGGAATCAGTATCCCCAACTCTCGGAGTTTGTTTGCGTGCCCAGACATGGTGAGCACATGCTCGCTAACAGAGCTACCCTCTTCCATCTTGCAGGTAAAGAACTTCTCAGAAGCTTCATAGCTTTCCATGGCCGCGCGAGTCTCAAATATGAGTTTGAGCTCCTTAATGATTTCAAATGGGTCATGGTGCTCAAAACACTTTTGAAGCTCCGATTCTAAACCGTACAGGATGGCACACTGAACTGTGGAGTAGTGATGTTTCCGAGTGGCGTAAACATTTTTTACGTCATCGGTGGCATCTTCTGCAGGTGGGTCACCTAGCGGTGCTTCGAGCACATAGGTCAACTGACCAGCCCTGAGGACGATCTTCAGTCCACGGAACCAGTTCGTGAAATTGCTTCCATTGTTCTTAAGCTTTTCTTTCTCTAGGAACGCATTGAAATTGATGGAAACGTTCGCCATTATCTACAACATATTTGCAAGTAGTTAAGACTAAGTTTATGATAAATAGTGTTCAAATTTAATTCTTAAATTAACTAGGTGAACTCCCACTCAAAACAACATCCCTCGTAGTTGTTTTAGTGATTACACGAACCAAATCCACTACACCAAGTCCGATCATCACATGAGATGATGTAGCTTCATCGGCGAACAATCTTCATGTTCATCATATCAATCATACGACTCATGCTCTACCTTTCGGTATTCCGTGTTCCGAGACCATGTTTGTACATGCTAGGCTCGTCAAGATTAACCTTAGTTTCCGCATGTGCAAATCTGGCTTGCACCCGTTGTATGCACACGTAGAGTCTATCACACCCGATCATCACGAGATGCTTCGAAACGACGAGTCTTAGCAACGGTGCCAACTAAGGACAAACACTTTATTACTTGATATTTAGTGAGAGGGATCATCTTATAATGCTACCGTCGCGATCTAAGCAATACAAGATGCATAAAGGATTAACATCACAGGCAATTCATAATTAGTGTGATATGATATGGCCCTTTCTTCTTATGCCTTTGATCTCCATCTCCAAAGCACGGACATGATCTCCATCATCACCAGCATTGCGTCAAGGTCCGTGGCGCCGCTTCATGGTTGTTCATCTTCACTAGCAACTATTACAACTACTTGGAACAAAGCTATTACAAGATGAATAGACACGCAGGTCTTAACAGAATTAAAGACAACCATTAGGCTCCTGCCGGTTGCCATATTACAACAAGGATCATTGCATACATCAAATACAATCACAATCACATGTAGGCCATATCACATCACAAAACCCCTGCAAAAACAAGTTAGACGCCTCTAATTTTCCTTGCAAGTTTTACGTGGCTTGGGCTTTCGACTAAGAACGCATCTTACCTACGAAACTGAACCACAACGTTGATACAAGTGCTATCAAGTGCAAAGTGTAGATTTGATCTATACTATGATGGGAGAGACAGACACCCGCAAAGCCACTTATGCAATACGAGTTGCACGTCAAGCGTGGAGCAAGTCTCATGTACGATGACATGTAATGTTAGCCCGGGCCGCTTCATCCCACCATACCGCAAGATGCAAAGTACACATAAAGCAAAAGACGGCACGAGCACCAACGCCCACAACCTCATTGTGTTCTACTCGTGCAACAGATCTACACATAGACAAGGCTCTGATACCACTGATGGGTTCATAGCATGGAAAACAAAAAATTTCTACCGCAAGAACGAACAAAACCCAGATCTAATCTAGATAAAAGCCAAGATCTAATCTACTAAACATGAGCAACGAGATAGATCGGTACTAACCCTCGTAGAACCGAAAGCGTTAATGAGATTAGATCTCGTGGATGATGTAGTCGATCACTTGCCGATCTCAAGATCGTGTGGACGATCCTTCCGGCGCCGCGTTCCGGCAGCGCTTCCGTAGACGGTCACACGTGCGGAGTCGAAGCAGACCTTCCTCTCCCCGTTCCAGCGAGCAGCGGAGGTAGTAGATCTTCTCCACGGAATCCCAGCAGCACGACGGCGTGGTGGTGGTGGTGGAGATGAGAAATCTGCAGGGCTTCGCCTATGCCTGTGCAGAAGAAACGTGGAGGAGAGAGGCGGCTGAGAGAGATTGTTATGGGACAAGGTGCAAGAGGGGGCACCCCCTCCCTTCTATTTAAAGGAGGGAGGCACGCCTGGGGAGGGGGAGTCCTAGTAGGACTCCCCTCCTTGGGCCGGCAGTGGGAAGGGGGGAGGAATCCTCCTCCCCCACGAATCTGTGTCTTGCCCCACTTGGTCTCCTTGATCCCTTTCTTGGTTTTCAAGCAAACTCCAAGAAATCCTCTAGAACCTTCTAGAACATTCCGAAACCTTCTAGAATCTCCATACAAACACTCCGGAACATTTCCTAACTTAGAAAATGATCCCCAATATATGAATCTCATTCTCCGGACCATTCCGGATCTCCTCGTGATGTCCCGGACCCATTCCGAGACTCCGAACAACATTCGGTCTCCAACGCAAATTCCATATCTACTTCAAACAACTTCGAACCTTAAGTGTGTCACCCTATGGTTCGTGAATATGCAGACATGATGAAGACACCTCTCTCATCAATAACCATCAGCGGGATCTGGAGATCCATAACGGCTCCCACATACTCAACGATTACTTCGTGATCGATTGAACCAATTAACATACGAAACCAATTCCCTTTGTCTCGCGACATTCTACTTATCCGAGGTTTGATCGTCGGTATCTTCATACCTAGTTCTTCCTCGTTACTGATAAGTACTCTTTACTCGTTCCATGTTATGTCATCCCTTGTGACCTAGTCACATGCTTGCAAGCTATCTAGATGACATTCCACCGAGAGGGCCCAGAGTATATCTATCCGTCATATGGATGGACAAATCCCAATCTTTGTCTATGCGCTTCAACACATACTTTCAGAATACCCAATGACACCTTTATAACCACCCAGTTACGAAGCGGCGTTTGATGTCATCAAAGTACCCATCCGGTGATGGTGATTAACATAACCTCATGGTCGAAGGATTAGGTTACTATGTATTTGAAAAGCTTGTAGCAAAACGAACTTAATGACTTGATCTTATGCTAGGCTTACTATGGGTGTGTGTCCATCACATCATTCTCCTAATGATATGATCTTGTTATTAACGACATCCAATGTCCATGATCAGGAAACCATGATCATCAATTAATCAACAAGCTAGTTTAACAAGAGGCTTACTAGGGACTCTTTTATGTTTACAAAACACACAAGTATTAGTGTTTCCTAATAATACAATTATAGCATGGGATGTAAACATTCATCATAAACACAAAGATATAATAATAACCTTTATTATTGCCTCTTGGGCATATCTCCAACAGTCTCCCACTTGCACTAGAGTCAATAATCTAGATTACATGGTAATATACCGAACACCCATGGCGTTCTGGTGTTGGTCATGCTTTTCTCTAGGGAGAGGTTTAGTCAACGGATCTACTACATTCAGATCAATGTGTACTTTGCAAATCTTTATGTCACCATCTTGGACATACTCGCGAATAGCATGAAAACGTAGCTTGATGTGCTTCAGCTTCCTATGTGACCTTGGCTCCTGTGCATTAGCTATGGCACCTGTGTTGTCACAGTAGATGGCCATCGGGTCTAACGCGCTGGGAACCACGCCAAGTTCAGCAATGAACTCCTTCATTCATATGCCTTCTTGTGCAGCCTCCGAAGCAGCTATGTATTCCGATTCAGTTGAAGATTTCGCCACAACGCTCTGCTTGGCACTCCTCCAGCTTATTGCAGCACCATTCAAAATAAATACGTATCCAGACTGTGACTTCGAGTCATCTAGATCGGTGTTCCAACTAGCATCAGTGTAACCATTTACAACAAGCTGTTCATCACCTCCATAAGAAAGAACCATATCCTTAGTCCTATTCAGATACTTTAGGATATTCTTGACCGTTGTCCAGTGTTCCATTCCAGGATCACTTTGATATCTGCTAGTCAAACTAACAACATGTGCTATATCCGGCCGCGTACATAGCATGGCATACATGATAGAACCTATGGCCGAGGCATAGGGAATTTTATTCATCTTTTCTCTATCTTCTGCCGTAGCCGGACTTTGAGTTTTACTCAAGGTCTTACCTGACAACATGGGCATGAACCCTTTCTTGCTCTCTTCCATTCTAAACTTCTTTAGAACTTTGTCTAAGTATGTACTTTGTGAAAGCGCTATTAGGCGTCTTGATCTATCTCTATAAATCTTGATGCCTAGAATATATGCCGCTTCGCCAAGATCCTTCATCGAAAAACTATTATTCAAATAGGTTTTGACGCTATTAAGAAGTTCTATATCATTCCCAATCAACAATATGTCATCTACATATAGTACTAGGAATACTACAGAGCTCCCACTCACTTTCTTGTAAATACAAGCTTCTCCATAAGTTTGTATAAATCCAAATTTTTTGATTACTTTATCAAAACGTTGATTCCAACTCCGGGATGCTTGCTTCAATCCATAAATGGAGCGCTGAAGTTTGCATACCTTATCAGCATCAGTAGGATCGACAAAACCCTTGGGTTGTACCATGTACAACTCTTCCTCAATGTCACCATTAAGGAACGCTGTTTTGACATCCATCTGCCAAATTTCATAATTAAAATATGCAGCGATTGCTAACATAATCCTCACAGACTTTAGCTTCGCTACAGGTGAGAAAGTCTCATCGTAGTTAACTCCTTGAATTTGTCGGAACCCTTTCGCGACAAGTCGAGCTTTATAGACGGTAACATTACCATCAGCATCTATTTTTCTTTTGAAAATCCATTTGTTCTCGATAGCCTTATGGCCATCCGGTAAGTCCACCAAAGTCCATATGGTTTTCGTACATGGATCCCATTTCGGATTTCATGGCTTCTAGCCATTTGTCGGAATCTGGGCTCACCATAGCTTCTTCATACGTCGCAGGGTCATCAGTGTTGTCCACCAACATGACGTTTAAGGAAGAGTCATACAACTCAGGAGTGGTACGAACCCTCGTTGACCTGCTAGGTTCAGTAGTAACTTCGTTCGAAGTTTCATGATCATCATCATTAGCTTCCTCTCCAGTTGGTGCAGGCGGCATAGAAACATCTTCCGGTGTTGCGCTACTCTCAACTCCGAAAGAAGGTTCAACAACCTCGTCGAGTTCTACTTTCCTTCCAGTCACTTTTTTCGAGAGAAATTCCTTCTCCAGAAAGGATCCATTCTTAGCAACGAAAACTTTGCCTTCGGATCTATGATAGAAGGTATACCCAATTGTTTCTTTAGGGTATCCTATGAAGACGCATTTCTCCGCTTTGGGTTCAAGCTTATCAGGCTGTAACTTCTTTACATATGCTTCGCAACCCCAAACTTTAAGGAACGACAACTTAGGTTTCTTTCCAAACCACAATTCATACAGTGTCGTTTCAACGGATTTAGATGGTGCCCTATTTAAAGTGAATGCGGCTGTCTCTAATGCATAGCCCCAAAATGATAACGGTAAATCTGTAAGAGACATCATAGACCGAACCATATCTAAGAGAGTTCGATTACGACGTTCGGACACACCATTACGCTGTGGTGTTCCCGGTGGTGTCAACTGTGAAAGTATTCCACATTTCTTTAAATGCATGCCAAACTCATAACTCAGATATTCACCTCCGCGGTCAGAACGCAGAAACTTAATCTTCATGTTACGATGATTTTCCACTTCACTTTGAAATTCCTTAAACTTCTCGAAAGTTTCGGATTTATGTTTCATAAAGTAGACATACCCATATCTACTCAAGTCATCCGTGAAAGTGAGAACATAACGATATCCACCACGCGATGCTACACTCATTGGACCGCACACATCGGTATGTATTATTTCCAATAAGTCTGTAGCTCGCTCCATTATACCAGAGAATGGAGTCTTAGTCATTTTTCCCATTAGACATGCTTCGCATCTTTCAAGTGATTCAAAATCAAGTGATTCAAGAAGTCCATCAGAATGGAGTTTCTTCATACGCTTCACTCCAATGTGACCAAGACGACAGTGCCACATGTATGTAGAATTATCATTTAATTTTATTCGTTTAGCATCTATGTTGTGAACATGTGTATCACTACTATCGAGATTCAATAAGAATAAACCGTTCATCTCAGGTGCATAACCATAAAAGATATTACTCATATAAATCTAACAACCTTTATTCTCAGACTTAAAAGAGTAACCGTCTCGCAATAAACAAGATCCAGATATAATGTTCATGCTTAACGCAGGCACCAAATAACAATTATTTAAATTTAAAACTAATCCCGATGGTAGATGTAGAGGGAGCATGCCGACGACGATCACATAAACCTTGGAGCCATTTCCAACGCGCATCATCACCTCGTCTCTTGCCAGTCTTCGTTTATTCCGTAGCTCCTGTTTCGAGTTACAAATATGAGCAACCGAACCAGTATCAAATACCCAGGCACTACTACGATTACTAGTAAGATACACATCTATAACATGTATATCGAATATACCTTTCTTCTTGATGTTGCCGTTCTTCAGATCCGCCAGGTATTTGGGGCAGTTACGCTTCCAGTGACCAGCACCCTTGCAGTAGAAGCACTCAGTTTCAGGTTTAGGACCAGCCTTGGGCTTCTTAGCAGGTGCGGCAGGTTTCTTGCCGTCCTTCTTGAAGTTGCCCTTGTTCTTAGGCTTGCCCTGTTTCTTGAAATTGGTGGTCTTATTGACCATCAACACTTGGTGTTCTTTCATGATCTCCACTTTAGCAGTTTTCAGCATGGATGATAGTTCAGGCAACGTCTTGTTCATGCAGTGCATATTGTAGTTCATCACAAAGTTCTTGTAACTTGGTGGCAGTTATTGGAGGACACGGTGAATCCCCAGTTTATTAGGAATCAGTATCCCCAACTCTCGGAGTTTGTTTGCGTGCCCAGACATGGTGAGCACATGCTCGCTAACAGAGCTACCCTCTTCCATCTTGCAGGTAAAGAACTTCTCAGAAGCTTCATAGCTTTCCATGGCCGCGCGAGTCTCAAATATGAGTTTGAGCTCCTTAATGATTTCAAATGGGTCATGGTGCTCAAAACACTTTTGAAGCTCCGATTCTAAACCGTACAGGATGGCACACTGAACTGTGGAGTAGTGATGTTTCCGAGTGGCGTAAACATTTTTTACGTCATCGGTGGCATCTTCTGCAGGTGGGTCACCTAGCGGTGCTTCGAGCACATAGGTCAACTGACCAGCCCTGAGGACGATCTTCAGTCCACGGAACCAGTTCGTGAAATTGCTTCCATTGTTCTTAAGCTTTTCTTTCTCTAGGAACGCATTGAAATTGATGGAAACGTTCGCCATTATCTACAACATATTTGCAAGTAGTTAAGACTAAGTTTATGATAAATAGTGTTCAAATTTAATTCTTAAATTAACTAGGTGAACTCCCACTCAAAACAACATCCCTCGTAGTTGTTTTAGTGATTACACGAACCAAATCCACTACACCAAGTCCGATCATCACATGAGATGATGTAGCTTCATCGGCGAACAATCTTCATGTTCATCATATCAATCATACGACTCATGCTCTACCTTTCGGTATTCCGTGTTCCGAGACCATGTTTGTACATGCTAGGCTCGTCAAGATTAACCTTAGTTTCCGCATGTGCAAATCTGGCTTGCACCCGTTGTATGCACACGTAGAGTCTATCACACCCGATCATCACGAGATGCTTCGAAACGACGAGTCTTAGCAACGGTGCCAACTAAGGACAAACACTTTATTACTTGATATTTAGTGAGAGGGATCATCTTATAATGCTACCGTCGCGATCTAAGCAATACAAGATGCATAAAGGATTAACATCACAGGCAATTCATAATTAGTGTGATATGATATGGCCCTTTCTTCTTATGCCTTTGATCTCCATCTCCAAAGCACGGACATGATCTCCATCATCACCAGCATTGCGTCAAGGTCCGTGGCGCCGCTTCATGGTTGTTCATCTTCACTAGCAACTATTACAACTACTTGGAACAAAGCTATTACAAGATGAATAGACACGCAGGTCTTAACAGAATTAAAGACAACCATTAGGCTCCTGCCGGTTGCCATATTACAACAAGGATCATTGCATACATCAAATACAATCACAATCACATGTAGGCCATATCACATCACAAAACCCCTGCAAAAACAAGTTAGACGCCTCTAATTTTCCTTGCAAGTTTTACGTGGCTTGGGCTTTCGACTAAGAACGCATCTTACCTACGAAACTGAACCACAACGTTGATACAAGTGCTATCAAGTGCAAAGTGTAGATTTGATCTATACTATGATGGGAGAGACAGACACCCGCAAAGCCACTTATGCAATACGAGTTGCACGTCAAGCGTGGAGCAAGTCTCATGTACGATGACATGTAATGTTAGCCCGGGCCGCTTCATCCCACCATACCGCAAGATGCAAAGTACACATAAAGCAAAAGACGGCACGAGCACCAACGCCCACAACCTCATTGTGTTCTACTCGTGCAACAGATCTACACATAGACAAGGCTCTGATACCACTGATGGGTTCATAGCATGGAAAACAAAAAATTTCTACCGCAAGAACGAACAAAACCCAGATCTAATCTAGATAAAAGCCAAGATCTAATCTACTAAACATGAGCAACGAGATAGATCGGTACTAACCCTCGTAGAACCGAAAGCGTTAATGAGATTAGATCTCGTGGATGATGTAGTCGATCACTTGCCGATCTCAAGATCGTGTGGACGATCCTTCCGGCGCCGCGTTCCGGCAGCGCTTCCGTAGACGGTCACACGTGCGGAGTCGAAGCAGACCTTCCTCTCCCCGTTCTAGCGAGCAGCGGAGGTAGTAGATCTTCTCCACGGAATCCCAGCAGCACGACGGTGTGGTGGTGGTGGTGGAGATGAGAAATCTGCAGGGCTTCGCCTATGCCTGTGCAGAAGAAACGTGGAGGAGAGAGGCGGCTGAGAGAGATTGTTATGGGACAAGGTGCAAGAGGGGGCGCCCCCTCCCTTCTATTTAAAGGAGGAAGGCGCGCCTGGGGAGGGGGAGTCCTAGTAGGACTCCCCTCCTTGGGCCGGCGGTGGGAAGGGGGGAGGAATCCTCCTCCCCCACGAATCCGTGTCTTGCCCCACTTGGTCTCCTTGATCCCTTTCTTGGTTTTCAAGCAAACTCCAAGAAATCCTCTAGAACCTTCTAGAACATTCCGAAACCTTCTAGAATCTCCATACAAACACTCCAGAACATTTCCTAACTTAGAAAATGATCCCCAATATATGAATCTCATTCTCCGGACCATTCCGGATCTCCTCGTGATGTCCCGGACCCATTCCGAGACTCCGAACAACATTCGGTCTCCAACACAAATTCCATATCTACTTCAAACAACTTGGAACCTTAAGTGTGTCACCCTATGGTTCGTGAATATGCAGACATGATGAAGACACCTCTCCCATCAATAACCATCAGCGGGATCTGTAGATCCATAACGACTCCCACATACTCAATAAGTACAGTGGTAATAACTTCCAAGACCCATCTAAAACTTTTGGGTTATCTCCGAATAAGTACTTTTCTTTAACGCCTTTAAGTTAGGAATAAGAAGCAAGAAAAAGGATCAAGTGTTCTCAAATGAAGAAGCATTAAGAGCAAATTTTGTTTTCATAGGAGAGGCAAAAGAAATCTTCTCTCTCTTCTTAGGGAAGTATTCTATACCTTTATTGAGTGGGAGTTGATATTTAATGGTGCCTTCTTTCATATTAATAATGGCACCAATAGTTCTAAGAAAAGGTCTTCCCAAAGTAATAGGACAAGAAGCATTGCATTCAACATCCAAAACATAGAAATCAACAGGGACATAGGCATTGTTAACCATAATAAGAACATCATTAATACTCCCCATGAGTTTCTGTTTAGCATTATCATCAAGTGGGACATTCAAATAACAATCTTAAAGTGGTGGCAAATCAAGCATATCATAAATCTTTCTAGGCATAATAGAAACACTACTATCAAGATCACATAAAGCTTTGGAATCAAAGTCATTCACTTTCATATTAATGATGGGTTCCCAACCATCTTCTTGTTTTATAGGAATAGAAGCTTTATGTTTCATCTTTTCTTCTTTAATCTTTATGAGAGCATCAGTAATGTGTTTTGTAAAGGCCATGTTCATAGCACTAGCATTAGGACTTTTAGCAAGCTTTTGTAGGAACTTAATAAGTTCAGAGATATTGCAACCATCAAGATCAAAATCATAATTATCATCTAAAGTAGTAGAACTATTAGTAGCCTCAACACTAGTGGTAGTGATAGTAGAAACACTAATGTTTCTAGCAATTTCATCTTCTCTTTCCCACTTAGCATGTAATTCAGCTAATAGTCTAACATTTTCATCAATTCTTACTTGTATGGCATTAGTAGCTGCAAAGGGATTATCATTAGTCTCAGGTTTAGCATCCATTTTATTAATCAAAGAAGATTGTGCTTCAGACAAAGATGATATATTTCTTTCAGCATTAGAAAGTTTCAGTTGTAAACTAGGAATTTCCCTATTTAAACTCTCAAGTTGATGGCTGATATTCTTCAAAATGGTAGATCGTTCCTCCATAGTTTTAGTAAAAAACTTATTTTGCTCATATTGCATTTGCATGAAGTTTTTTGTGGCTCTTTCAACTTCTAGGATTCTTCCTTCACTAGGTAATCCAGGTTTGCCATTATAACCATAAGTATTATTAGGAGGATAGGGCCTATAATTGTTACTACCATAAGTATTATTGCCAAAATTATTATTTCTTATAAAGTTCACATCAACTTGCCCTTCTTGAGCAACCAAAGAGGCTAAAGGAACATTATTTGGATCAATATGGGCTTTCCCATTAACAAGCATAGACATAATAATATCAATCTTATCACTCAAGGAGGAGGTTTCTTCAATAGAATTTACCTTCTTACCTTGTGGAGCTCTTTCGGTATGCCATTCAGAGTAGTTAACCATCATATTATCCAGAAGCTTTGTTGCAGCACCCAAGGTAATGGTCATAAAGGTACCTCTAGCAGCAGAGTCCAATAGGTTCCTTGAAGAATAGTTCAATCTTGCATAAAAGGTTTGGATGATCATCCAAGCAGTCAGTCCATGAGTGGGACAACTATTTACCAAAGATTTCATTCTTTCCCAAGCTTGAGCAACATGTTCATTATCAAATTGTTTAAAATTCATTATTTCACTTCTCTTACATATAATCTTAGCAGGAGGATAGTATTTTCCAATAAAAGCATCTTTGCATTTAGTCCAAGAATCAATACTATTCCTAGTTAAGGAATTCAACCACTCTTTAGCTTTTCCTCTGAAAGAGAAAGGAAACAATTTCAGCTTAATAATATCTCCATCTATATCCCTATGCTTTTGCATCTCACAAAGTTTAACAAAGTTATTTAGATGGGCAGCAGCATATTCATTACCAATACCAGAAAATTATTCTCTCATTACAAGATTGAGTAAAGCAGGTTTAATCTCAAAGAAAGTAGCTTCAGGAACAGGTGGAGCAATAGGTGTGCTCATAAAATCATTGTTGTTGGTGCTAGTGAAGTCACACAACTTAGTATTTTCCAGAGTAGTCATTTTTTTGTGTTTTTGATAAAGAAAGCAAACTAGTAGAACTAATTTTTTTGTGTTTTTGATAAAGAAATAAGCAAACAAAACAAAAGTAAACTAAGCAAAACAAAAACAACAAAGCAAAACAAAAACAACAAAGTGTGGACAAAACGCAAGAAAGTAGATAAAACCAAGCATGGAACATCAAAAATTATAGATACAATAGCAATGTATCAAGAACGACGAGCGGCGCGCCATCGTAGGCGAGCTAGCGGCCGGCCCAGACCTGGCGTTTGGCCTGCTCCTGCTAACGCTGGATGCGGAGGCGCTCCGTCTCCTCCCAGCCTGCCCTGGACTAGGCGAGGATGTCTGGCGACGAAGGCTCCGGCGGGGGGACGGCGTCACAGAGGGATTGCTCCATCGCCATCTTCATGGCGAAGGCATCCTCGTCGACAGGCACCGCCTAGTCTGCCGGCTCCATCTTCGGCTGGCGGAGGTGGAGGCGGCCAGTGGGCGGCGCAGGTGCATGTGGCTCGTTGATGACGATGTCGCGCGACCTAGTCCTCAGTGGCGAGCGGACCAGCGTCTCCGGCTCACGCTTGATAGGTCGTAGTGGCGGCGAGACGAGCGGCACAGACCTGGAGGAGCGAGAGGCCGAGCCTACGGAGGAGGAGGAGCTAGCCATTCTCCTCAGCAGCTAGTTGGCCGCAGGACGGTGTCTGGCCCTTGCCGCCGGTGTCAGGTTGCGGGGGAAGCCGAGGCGGGGAGTGTTGCCAGAGAGGATGTGGTCGAGCACCGAGGCGAGCGTGCGCCCTGTAACGCTCCACCAGCAGCGCCTCCCCACCGTGTTATTGCGTTTCGGTGGAGAATCCGTCTGACCTTCGTGGCGGATGAGCTCCTGCAGATGCCGGTCGGAGAAGAACTGCTCCCAGAAGAGCAAGTTCCCCGGATCCTCGGCGAGGTCGGGGTCCTCCATGGCCGCGATCGCGGCCTCGATCTCCTCTGTCATCTCCTCTCTTGCCGGCACCGGCGGCACTCGGATCCTACCGAGGCTGAGCTTCTAGCTGGCCAGGACCCGGGTGTCCGGCGGTGCCATGTTGCCCGCGTCGTGGAGGAGCCAGGCCTCCCACGCCTAGAGTGTGCGGCGGCCGAAGCCATTCGCCGCCGCGGGATCGCCGGGGAATCTCTCGCCCATGGTAGGGAGGTGGGGAGAGGGGAAGGCTTCACCAGAGTCTGTTGTTCGCCGGAGTTGGGGGCTGCGAGAGTGTGGATGGAGCCGGCCGGACGCGTGGTCTATATTGGCGGCGAGGGGCGGGAGGGGTGTAGCGGCAAGGGCGGGAAGTTAATGCCCGCCGGTCCTTCGTGGGAGCCGAGGCAACGGCGGCGGGAAGTTAATGCCCGGCGGTCCTCGCGGTGTTCCGATGCGGGAGGATGAGGACGAACCGGCTTCTGTCGTTGACTGGGCGGGTCCACTCGGCAAATGGCTCTTTTCCCGCTAAATTCGCTTCGTCCGGTGTTCCCGGCGTGTTCCTGGTGCCGCGGGAACGGCCTGGAAAGGCCGAATGTATTTTGGGCCAAATCCGGACGAAACCGGGTTCCTGGGAACGCGACTGAGCCGAATTTCGGCGTCCGGACCAAAAATACGTCCTGGGAACGACGTGCTGGGAAGCCGAGTGGAGATGCTCTAAGGGTCAAGGGTTCACACTATTACTTGGCATCCAAGGGTCAAGTGTTCACACTTAGTGACATAGGTATGCCCTACAGGCACCTACAATTGGCCTACCTGATGCGGCTCAACGAAAGGCGCACTCGATGACCTTCCTAGGCCCATGACGCTCATGACGGTTCGACTGATATGAAGCCCATATGGATATCAACTCGAAGCGCGCAAGAGAAGGAAAGCTCAAGACTAGAGTTTGAATACAACTTGTAACCAATTCGTATTGGTACCTGAGACCTAGCCTCCCCATAGATAAAGGCTAGGAGGGTCCAACGAGAATGGCATCGCGACTCCCTCAGTAGATAGATCTACGATCCCCACGTCGTCACAATAGACAATAAACTAGCACATACTCTAGATCTAATCTGCGCATACACCGCCATTGGTGACCTTGTAATCCTTCGGATCATCATCAATCAAGAGCAGACAAGTAGGAGTAGGGTGCTCTACGAGGTCTAAACTTGGGTAAATCTCCGAGTCTCCATGTGTGCTTGTTTGCTAGCTGGTCGAGATTTCCAGCGCTCCTCAATTCCTCGAACATAAGTCCATAACAATGAGCATTGATGAGTTAACCCCTCGTCAATTGGCGCCGTCTGTGGGAACTGGGAACACTGATGTTGTGATCTCGACGCTCCATCAACCCGGCAATCTACGATTCGCTGATCTCATGGATCAATCTCGGTGTTGCGCGATCACAAGCACAACGTCACCGCCGCCATGTGTTCTTAAAGTCTGACCGGAACAAGTCGATTTCAGCAGAATCATACCTGCCGTTTGTCGCTATCTATGAACAAAATACCTAACTGGAAGCGTAGTAGGATAAATCTCCAAAGAAAAGTACTCTGGATCGATCAACATGCCTCAACTTCCGAGAAGAAGACCAATGTACGTGCAAACTCGACCGCAATCCAAATTGATCTGGAAAAATCCAACCATGCAGTCAGCAGAGGGCGTGGCAATTGACGTGTACTTGGCAAAGGATTAGATAGCGACTGGTTGTGTCGCGTTTTTCCCATCAAATTTGACAAGAGTGTGGCTGGCTACCACGTCCGATCAGCTGTGTTACCAGGTACATAAATGGGTTATTCAATTGAGTCCTCATGCATTGATCGCCGCCGCAGAGGGTTCAATTCCCAAAAAAAAGATCAAATTAATGCGTATCTATATGGAGGCAGTGGAATCAGCGGATGAAGTGCAAATTGCAGAACTCAAATCGCAGAATTACTTCAAGTGGTTTTTTTAACAAGGATGCAGGCGTGGTTCTACAAGGCAATACATACATTATTTTCAAGACATATTTAGCTGCTCAAAGAGAAGAGAGCAAGGAAGCTACTTGGCTCAGCTCGAGTGATTTAAAATGGCCAGTCTACGTCTTTTTCGACTTCGGTCTGCCGCATCGACTACGTCTGTCGTACGACCCCATTGACGTCGACCACATGTTCGCCTCGACGACTCCGTCGATCATGCTGACTCTACGCCCGGGAGCTACATTGACTCCGCCGCGCGACCCACTTTCGCCATAGGTTGCGGTGACCCACTACGATCTTCGGTTGCAGCGACCTGCTGCAACGTCGACTCCGGTCCGCCGCATCGGCTCTCGAACGCCGCCTTGACTACATCAACCACATCGACTCCACACTCGGTGGCTCTGTCGACTCCATCGAGAGCCTCGATGCCGCCTTCGGCTGCGGCAACCCGCTGTAGTCCTCGGCTTCGGTGACTCGGAGGATCTTTCGACTCCGCCGCACGACCCGCTAAGTCTTTGACGACGACAACCAGTGAGCGACCCGCTGTGGTCTTCGGACGCGGTGAATCTGTTTCAATCTTTAGTTGCCGCGACCCATTTTGGTTTCGGCTGCCATGGCCCTCTATGGTATTAAGCTGACATGACCCGACATGGTCTTCAACTTCACCGCATGACCTGTTACTACCATCGGCACTGCACGACCCACTTAGGCCTTCAGCTCCAGTGACTCGGGGGCTCCTTCCGCTTCGACGACCCGTCGCGTTCTTCGACTGAAGCAACCTGCTGCAGTCTTCAGCTGCGGCGACCCACTACGGTCATCGGTTCTGTGACTCGGGGGCTTCGCCGACTACGTCGCACGACCCGATGCCGCCTTCAGCTCTGGCGACCTACTGTGGTCTTCGACTGCGGCGACCCGTTACAGTATTCGGATGCTGCAATTCTTCATCACATGTGACATCCTGCTACCGCATCAACCCGTTCACCTCGCTGACAACCAACAAAACTAAGTTTTCTACTTAGAGCTGATTTCTTTTTAACTCGCACTCGAAACACTCGGGGGCTGCGCCCTCTTAGAGTAACCTAAGTGTCGTCGACTCCACGCACTCGAGCACCTCATACGCGATAGCCCGAGTAGCTGATTCTGATTGATCGTCGAATCCTTGAACTCCGAGTACCTCGGCAAGGTACTGAGACTAAGGTTAATCAGGCTAACGAAAAGGCCTAGCATACAGTGCAAAAGTGTTGACTCGATTGGCACCAGACAAATATTATTGACATGACGACATGCAAATATTCTTTACAAGATATAGATACTTCACATTCTTTGCATTTTATGCAGCTTACAAAGATGTCGACTGCATCGAGCTATTCTATCGGATCCTCTAACAGGAGTTTAAAAAATAAATGACTACGCCATACACTCAAGACCCGAGTCGAGTTCCTCCTCGGATAGTTGCATCGCTTGATGCTACAAAGACGTGACACTGGACACGCACCCGACAGAAGAGGCTGCGTCGACTCCATCCTCATCGTTGACTCACCCGGCTAAACGCTGCATGACTCCGCTACTTCGATTCCGACTACATCTTCGACTCTTGGCTCCTTATGTGTGAGGTGCTAAACTCGATGCACTTCCGGGTTAGTGGTTTCTCCTCGCATGATTGTCGACTACGTCTATAAGACACAAGACTCGAGTCTCTGCCCGAGTCTACGACTCCGCCAGACACTCGGGGGCTACTCCAAACTGGAGCGCTGGACGCGCATATGCAAGATTTTCGAGTGGCATGCTCCGAATCCTCACTCGAATCCACGATTCGACTAAGGACTCAGGGCTACACCCATATGGAGCGCTGGTCACGCATTCAAAAAGGCGTCAGCATTGATGGCATTCGTAAGGTCATCCAAAGTACTTCTA
This sequence comes from Avena sativa, assembly GCA_916181665.1. Classification (NCBI taxonomy): domain Eukaryota; kingdom Viridiplantae; phylum Streptophyta; class Magnoliopsida; order Poales; family Poaceae; genus Avena; species Avena sativa. Next base: position 129,289,851 of record OV702289.1, on the reverse strand, counting down.
GATCATTGTGTCTATGCAACCGACGACTACAAGTCTTTGCTCGAGTCTACGACTCAAACAAACACTTGATGTCTACGCACTTCTATTCTTGTAGACAGTTGTTTGGCCTCCAAGTGCAGAGGTTTGTAGAACAGCAGCACGTTTTCCCTTAAGTGGATCACCCAAGGTTTATCGAACTCAGGGAGGAAGTGGTCAAAGGTATTCCCTCTAAAGCAATCCTGCAATCAAGATACAAGAAGTCTCTTGTGTCCCCAACACACCCAATACACTCGTCATGTGTATAGGTGCACTAGTTTGGCAAAGAGATAGTAAAATACAAGTGGTATGGATAATTATAAGTGGTAACGGTGCTAGAAAATAGCTTGGTGGCGTGTGGTTGACGTGGGAAAAGACTAAAGGAAAACTGAAATAAAGATAGCAGCAAGCAAACATGTAACAGATCTAGTTGCAAACGGTGTTTCAATGCTAAGAAACAAGGCCTAGGGATCATACTTTCACTAGTGAACACTCTCATATAAATATCTTATCTTTATGATACTACTCTTAACTACTCTCTGGTTGGACACTCTAATCCATGGTAGGGCTATAACAGCACACCTCAAAGTTCGCTTTTCCCATCTAGATAACCCCACATTGTCACCTTGAGTACTAGATGGTTCCAACAAACACCACAATTTCATAGAGACATCCAACTCCAAATATAACTCATAACAATTATTTGTAATCTCTAGCCTAAGTGCCACCATGGTGTGCACGTTGTCACTTTCACACACATGGGGAGAGCAGAGATCTATTAAAGCACTTGAGTGGCAAGGTAGATCTACTTGATTACAAAGCTCATGATCATAATATGATCATGCATAGAGAGAGAGATGAACACATAGCTACCGGTAGAACCCTTAGCCTCGAAAGAGAACTACTCCCTCATCATCATGGGAATCAGCAACGGCGATGGAGATGGTGGTGGAGATCGATGGAGATGGCTCTAGGGGCACTTCCCCGTCTCGGCAGGGTGCCGGAATAGAGACTTTCTGTCCTCCGAATCTCCCCTTCGATGGCAGCAGCGCTGTGGAACTTTTCGTGGCTGGAGGCTTGACGACCTAGGGTTTTTGCATCGGGGGAGATATATAGGCGAGAGAGGCAAGGTCGATGGCCGGCCAGGGGGCCCACACCATGCCCTAGCAGGGCTAGGGGACCCCCGCGCCTAGGGGTGGTGTGGCCCCTCTCCGTCTTGTCTTCTAGCTCCGTGAGTCTTTGGGTAAAATATTAACTTTGGCTTTTGTCCCGTCCAATTACGAGGATATTCATTTTCTGACTTTCCTGGAACCAAAAACAGCAGAAAATAGGCAACTGACACTGTGGCATCTTGTTAATAGGTTAGTCCCAAAAAGTGTATAAAAGTACTCCAAAGTGTGGACAAAACATAAGAAAGTAGATAAAACCAAGCAAGGAACATCAAAAATTATAGATACGTTTGCAACATATCAACATCCCCAAGCTAAACTCCTGCTCGTCCTCGAGTAGGTAAGTGATAAAAAGAAAGAATAATTTTTTAGGTGACATGCACCATCACAATCTTGATCAAAGTATTTTTAAAACATTGATAGTTGTGTGATGACCCACAAGTATAGGGGGTGTATCACAGTATTTTCGAGGGAAGTGAAATCCAATTTATTGATTCGACACAAGGGGAGCCAAAGAATATTTATAAGCCTTAACAACTGAGTTGTCAATTCAGCTGCACCTGGAAACAATCTTGCTCACAGCAGTTTATCAGTAGCAATAGTTTTGTAGTAGGAACAGTAAAGCAGCAGCAGTAGTAAAGTAAAGATAGTAGTAACAATAGCAGTAAACAGTAGGATTCGAGTGCGGTAGACATAGGGATGGATGGACGGGTGTTGCATGGACAAGACAATTCACATAGCAATCAGAACATAGGGCAATTGCAGATAAATAAGATAAAGCATCCAAGTACTAGATAATCCTAGGCATGTGTTCCATATATAGTCATACGTGCTCGCAATGAGAACTTGCACAACATCTTTTGTCCTGCCAGCCCGTTTGCAGCGGGGCCTCAAGGGAACTACTGGCAATTAAGGTGCTCCTTTTAATAGAGCACCAAAGCAAATCATTAACACTTTGTGAACACATGTGATCCTCACATCAAAGCCATTCTCTCCGGTTATCCCGATTTCTAACACTTCGGGGCTATTGGTTCCAGACAACAATGTGTATATACAACTTGCAGATAAGACCATAAACAATACTATCATAATGAATCAATAACATGTTCAGATCCGAAATGATGGCACTCAGGCCCTAGTGACAAGCATTAAGCACAACAAGTCACAGCAAAGCCATAAAGCACTAATAAAACATACTAGGCACCATGCCCTAACAATCTGATGCCTTACATGAACGATCTCATCCAATCCCTACCATCCCCATAGCCTACAGTGAGGGATTACTCACTCATGGATGGGGAAACATGGATGGTTGATGGAGAAGCGATGGTGATGATGATGGCGATGATCTCCTCCAATTCCCCGTCCCGACAGGGTGCCAGAACGGAGTTTTTGGTGCTGTTTCATGGAATCTCGTGGTGGCGGCGGAGCGGAACTCCTTCTGGAAAAACGTCGACCCCCCCGGAGTTTTTAGGTCAGAAGCTTCTTATAGGCGAAGAGGGAGACCGAGGGGTGCCGGAGGGGCCCACACCATGCCCTGGCGCGGCCTAGGGGACTCGCGCCTGGGAGGGTGTGGCCAGGCCCTGGCCCTCCTCCGTCTCGTATCCTGGCTCCATGAGTCTTCCGGTAAAATAGGCACTTTGGCTTTTGTCCCGTCCAATTCCGAGAATATTTATGTTCTGACTTTCCTGGATCCAAAAACAGCAGAAAACAGGCAGCTAGCACTGTGCCTCCTGTTAATAGGTTAGTCCAAGAAATCATAAACTTGATCAAAGTATTTGTAAAACATTCAAAGCTGGGATCATAGTACTTCAATCATAACATGAAAGACAAAGTTCTAGCAATAAGACAAAGAAACTATGTTGCAACATGAAAAGGCACAAACAAAAGATTCATGAATAACAATGCTTTGCAAGACGTTTGTTTGTTTCACATAAAGAAAATATGGCATAATAGTATTCAGCTTGTCCCTCATAGAGTAGCAAATATAAATGCACAGGACAAATCTTCATAAGAGTGACTAGATACAAATAGTTTAAAACAAGCAATATCAAGTTATGCATCAATCAACTAGTCTTGGGACAGTGCACATAGAACTAAGAATGCCCACTATGCCTCTCAAAGTAGGTGGATAAAGGTAGAAGGTGGAGACTCAATATCATGGTGGAAGAAGGGACTTCATAGAAGGAAGTAGGGATTCAAGTCTCATAAAGAGCTTCCAAAAATTATGGTACTTATAGCTTTCAGCTCGCATTGCCCCTATCATAAGCATCTTGAAGTGATTAAGGTTAAAGTGAACAAACTATGGTGTACATGCTTGATGAAGTATAAGTTAGAAATCTCATGTCCCTTGTATACGAGGGCCGCTCCTCATGCTACTCAATTTTAGTCACCGGTAAGTTCTTGCCATCGTAAGTACATGTGTATCATAGAGAACCGCCAATGGGGTACCCCTTGCCCGATGATACGGAAGAATCCCCATATCAAAATGACAAAGCAAGCAGACAACGAGCATCTCAACAATCTTCTTATTTACCATGGGAATATGGTGCTTTTTTCTCTCTTTCCTCTTTTCATAATATCTCTTTTTTACTCCTTTTTCTCAATATAGGACTCTTTTTATAAGAAGAATGCTTCATAGACAACTCATTATGGTTACACTGCAGGTTTCCACCATGTCAGCATGGACTAGACCAGCGGCCCAGGCGTTTCTCTAACACATATACATAACTCCATGGACTTACAAGCTCCCCTTTCATTTCACACCGACGACATCCATATACAAAAGAGCATGATATCAACTAGGTACAAGTACCAAGTGCAATGTTGAAAGCGTTCCCCATGACAGCATGGTTCTGCTAATTCCCAACAAATAAGTGCAAGCATATACAACATAGACGACACAATGGTTCAAGTTTATTAAATGCAAAAAAGTAAAGTGTGCCATCAAGTTCGTGAGACCTTTAATCACTAGTTTTCTCATAACAAGTTTAATTTGGAAGGTAGACAAAAACATGAATATACTTGGAATAGCATATGCTAGTAGGTAGGTATGGTGGACTCTTTGGAATAACTTGGTTTAAGGAGTTGGATGCATGAGTGGAAATCATACTTGGTTGTGGAGGCTAGCAAAAGACTAGGAGCGACAAACTAAGAGAGCAATAGTGGCCATAATCATGCAGAGCGACAAAACATCATTGATCAAAGCATAAAGTGGTACTACAAGTTGAAAACTAAAGGATCATAAAGGCTTATGGTGACTTGGGATAGTCATAACATGGTGTGAGCATGTGCCAAGTCAACCTAAATAAAGCATCAAAGGAGAATACCACAATACTATGCTTTAATATGCTAACACAACGCATGATTCATCCAAGGCACATTAAGCAATCTCAATTATTTATAACAAGTCATGCTACAACAAAGAATACTAAGCATAAAGCCAAAACAATATCAAGCATGGCATGATAAAGCATAGGCCATAGTCAAAAACAAGCTCTTTTTACCACTTAAGCATGAACTTTCCTACTCTTTTCCAAACCAAACCAAACTATTTGCAAACCAATGTATGAAAGAGGGGGTCCAACCAATTTATTAAGCAAACTAAGAAAACCAAAGAAAACGAAAAACCAAAACTAAAACGAAAAAGAAGACGCTCCAAGAACAACACAACTATGCATGAAACAATAAAAATAAAGCGGTTGGAAGAAACCTGGGATTTTTATTGATGAAGAAGGGGATGCCTTGGGCATCCCCAAGCTTTGACGCTTGTTCTTCTTGGATATTTCTTGGGGTGACACGTGTGGCATCCCCAAGCTTGAGCTTTAGTCCATCCTTCATCTCATTACTCATTCCTTCCATACGCCTGGAATTTTTCCTTCATACAAAACTTCACACAATCTTTATTAGCAACATTAGTGCACTCAAGATAATAAGTCTTTAAGATTCAGTTCTAACACCAATAAACTTCCATTAGAACACTAGCTACTGAAGCACTTCCCTCAGAAAGCTCAATTCCCCAAAAGAACTCAAAAAGGAACCAACAAGAAGCAAATGCAAATAAAGGCAGAAATCTGTCAAAACAGACCAGCAGGTAAAGACGAATTTTTTCGAAGACCTTCTGTTGCTCAAATCGAAAAGTGTTGAACTAATTAAAGTTATATAACAACCTGGGGCAGAAGCACAAAAATTCACGCCTCAAAAAGACGGTCAGAGATTTTACACGAATGTTGACGGTGAAGCACAGAAATCTGTTTCGGGACAGCAACTTTCCCAACCATTACTTCTCTCTCATTAGAGGTCACTCTTGGCACAAAAAGAAAATAAAAAGGATAAGGAGCGGTTATTCCTATAGTAATAACTTCCAAGACTCATCTAAAACTTTTGGGTTATCTCCCAATAAGTACTTTTCTTTAACGCCTTTAAGTTAGGCATAAGCAAAAACGAAAATGGATAGAATAGAAGTAAGCGGAGATAATCATGGTGAAAACATTGTTTTGTTCAATGAAATCCTTTTGTTAACAAGGCTGATCAGGTCTTGCTACCAAAACAATTTCATATGAGACAAAACTTTGTATTCCACTAATGATTATGTTATCTCAACCTTGATAGCAATGGTCCCAATCATAATAGTTTCAAATTTTTCTCTTGGTATGGGACAATATATTTCTCCAACTTGAATGCCCTCAACATGTTCAATTGAATTCAAAACCATAAGTCCCATCAATATTCTTGGGGAAATAGACAGTATGTTCCTTGTCATTAACATTGAAGGTCACCTTCCCTTGATTACAATTAATAATAGCTCCTGCAGTATTTAAGAAAAGGTCTCCCAAGAATAATAGACATATTATCATCTTCAGGCATGATAGTTTGAGAGGATGCTCACATAAGAAATATGAGTTGAAGTAAAACAGAGCATCAAGAAGCAAATTCAAAACACATTTAAGTCTAACCCACTTCCTATGCATAGGAATCGTGTATGCAAATAAATTTGCAAGGAACAAAGTGACAGACATAGGAAGATAAAACAAGAGTGACTCCAAAACTTTCAGCACATAGAGAGGTGTTTCAATACCATGAAAGCTTCTACAACCATATTTTCCTCTCTCATAATAATTTTTAGTAGCCTCATGAATAAACTCAACAATATAACTATCACATAAAGCATGCTTTTCATGTTCTACCAAAACATAGTTTTTATCAAGCTCAAAAATAGTGGGATTAAAACCTTCAAACCCACTTTTAACAATTCTATAACAAGATGACTGATCATTCAATATAGGACCATCGTCTAGAGCTTTATCATAAACAATTTCTAAGAAAAACTCTTTAGTACCATGCATCTCGAAGTTAGGCACAAATAAAGGATTATCACAGATAACATGAGCATAACATTCATCCTCCTTTGGTAAGCGTGGGGGACAATCAAATAATGTAAGGGATAAAGAGTTACTCTCATAGAAGGTAGACATGAGTAGCTAATCTATTCTTCCTCCTTTTGTTCATCACTCTCCTCCTCTTTTTCATCTAATGAGCTTTTAGGTTCATCAATTTCTTCTTACATAAGATCCTGCAAGGCATTAGTCTCTTCCATTTGTGGAAAGCATCTATTAATATATTCAAGAATATAGCCATTTTCTTCCTTGTAATTATCAAAGCAAAATATAAGTATATCATAAACCTCATATTTATAAGGTGAATCATCAATATTTTCAAGCAAACTAGCAAGTTCAAATGCCCCCTTCCAAGCAATAAACTCTTCAATTTGTTCCACATCATAAAAGTCATAATTTCCTTTAACATAAGAAGATATGGTAACATTATCATTATACTCACATTGAAAAGGGAGGTGTTTATACCTCTTACAGCAACAAGATTTATCAAAGCAATAAGTAACATTATAAGTAGAGCACACGTTTCTAGCAATGGTATACAATTTATCAATTTGTTCCCATAAGTGTTTCTCTTTTTGTGACAAGCGGTGTTCCTTATAATAATATTTTTGTTCTTCCGTGAACCCACCTTGCCAATAAGCTTCAGTTTCAAAGAAACCAACCATTGATACAAAGCATGATAAAGAAAGACAATAACAAACCAACGAAAATAACAACTAGAGTAGGAATTTTTTTATTTTTTATTTTTGATAAAGAAACAAGCAAACAAGACGGAAATAAACTAAGCTTGAACAATAGTGAATCCAAGTGAACTTGATAAATAAATCTATGCTCCCTGGCAACAGCGCTAGAAAATAGTCTTGATGACCCACAAGTATAGGGGGTGTATCGCAGTATTTTCGAGGGAAGTGAAACCCAATTTATTGATTCGACACAAGGGGAGCCAAAGAATATTTATAAGCCTTAACAACTAAGTTGTCAATTCAGCTGCACCTGGAAATAATCTTGCTCACAGTAGTTTATCAGTAGCAACAGTTTTGTAGTAGGAACAGTAAAGTAGCAGCAGTAGTAAAGTAAAGACAGCAGTAACAATAGCAGTAAACAGTAGGATTCGAGTGCGGTAGACATAGGGATGGATGGACGGGTGTTGCATGGACAAGACAATTCACATAGCAATCAGAACATAGGGCAATTGCAGATAAATAAGATAAAGCATCCAAGTACTAGATAATCCTAGGAATGTGTTCCATATATAGTCATACGTGCTCGCAATGAGAACTTGCACAACATCTTTTGTCCTGCCAGCCCGTTTGTAGCGGAGCCTCAAGGGAACTACTGGCAATTAAGGTGCTCCTTTTAATAGAGCACCGAAGCAAAGCATTAACACTTTGTGAACACATGTGATCCTCACATCAAAGGCATTCTCTCCGGTTATCCCGATTTCTGACACTTCGGGGCTATTGGTTCCAGACAACAATGTGTATATACAACTTGCAGATAAGACCATAAACAATACTATCATAATGAATCAATAACATGTTCAGATCCGAAATGATGGCACTCAGGCCCTAGTGACAAGCATTAAGCACAACAAGTCACAACAAAGCCATAAAGCACTAATAAAAGATACTAGGCACCATGCCCTAACAATCCGATGCCTTACATGAACGATCTCATCCAATCCCTACCATCCCCATAGCCTACAGTGAGGGATGACTCACTCATGGATGGGGAAACATGGATGGTTGATGGAGAAGCGATGGTGATGATGATGGCGATGATCTCCTCCAATTCCCCGTCCCGACAGGGTGCCAGAACGGAGTTTTTGGTGCTGTTTCATGGAATCTCGTGGTGGCGGCGGAGCGGAACTCCTTCTGGAAAAACGTCGACCCCCCTCCCCCCGGAGTTTTTAGGTCAGAAGGCTTCTTATAGGCGAAGAGGGAGACCGAGGGGGTGCCGGAGGGGCCCACACCATGCCCTGGCGCGGCCTAGGGGACTCGCGCCTGGGAGGGTGTGGCCAGGCCCTGGCCCTCCTCCATCTCGTATTCTGGCTCCATGAGTCTTCCGGTAAAATAGGCACTTTGGCTTTTGTCCCGTCCAATTCCGAGAATATTTATGTTCTGACTTTCCTAGATCCAAAAATAGCAGAAAACAGGCAGCTAGCACTGTGCCTCCTGTTAATAGGTTAGTCCAAGAAATCATATGAAAAGTACTCCAAAGTGTGGACAAAACACAAGAAAGTAGATAAAACCAAGCATGGAACATCAAAAATTATTGATACATTTGCAATGTATCACTGTGATCATGGTACTTCAACATAGCATGAAAGATAAAGTTCTAGCAATAAGGCAAAGCAACTATGTTGCAACATGAAAAGGCACAAACAAAAGATTCATGAATAACAATACTTTGCAAGACGTTTGTTTGTTTCACATAAAGAAAACATAGCATAGTAGCATTCAGCTTGTCCCTTACAGAGTAGCAAATATAAATGCGTAGGACACCTTCAAAGTTTCTAAGAGTGACTAGATACAAATAGTTTAAAACAAGCAATATCAAGGTTATGCATCAATCAACAAGTCTTGGGACAATGCACATAGAACTAAGAATGGCCACTGTGCTCTCAAAGTAGGTGCATAAAGGTAGAAGGTGGAGACTCAACATAAAAGTTAAAGAAAGGCCTTCATAGAAGGAAGCAGGGATTCAAGTCTCATAAAGAGCTTTCAAAAATTATGGTACTTATTAGCTTTCAGCTCTCATTTCCCCTATCATAAGCATCTTGAAGTGATTAAGGTTAAAGTGAACAAAATATGAAGTATATGCTTGACGAAGTATAAGTTGGAAGCCTCTTGTCCCTTGAATACGAGGGCCGCTCCTCATGCTACTCAAGTTTAGTCACCGGTAAGTTCTTGTCATCGTAAGTACATGTGTATCATAGAGAACCGCCAACGGGGTACCCCTTGCCCGATGATACAGAAGAATCCCCATATCAAAATGACAAGGCAAGCAGACAACGAGCATCTCAGCAATATTCTTATTTACCATGGGAATATGGTGCTTTTTTTCTCTCTTTCCTCTTTTCATAATCTTTTTTTCTCTTTCTCTTTTTTCTCAATATGGGACTCTTTTTTTTATATAAGAAGAATGCTTCATAGACAGCTCATTATGGTTACCCTGCAGGTTTCCACCATGTCAGCATGGATTAGACCAACGGCCCAGGCATTTCTCTAACACATATACATAACTCCATGGACTTACAAGCTCCCCTTTCATTTCACACCGACGACATCCATATACAAAAGAGCATGATATCAACTAGGTACAAAGTACAAGTGCAATGTTGAAAGCGTTCCCCATGACAGCATGGTTCTGCTAATCCCCAACAAATAAGTGCAAGCATATACAACATAGACGACACAATGGTTCGAGTTTATTAAGGGCAAGAAAAGTAAAGTGTGCCATCAAGTTCGTGAGAGCTTTAATCACTAGTTTTCTCATAACAAGTTTAATTCAGAAGATAGATAAAAACATGAATATACTTGGAATAGCATATGCTAGTAGGTAGGTATGGTGGACTCTTTGGAATAACTTGGTTTTAGGAGTTGGATGCATGAGTGGAACTCAGACTTGGATACGGAGGCTAGCAAAAGACTAGGAGTGACAAACTAAGAGAGCAATAATGGCCATAATCATGCAGAGCGACAAAACATCATTGCTTAAAGCATAAAGTGATACTACAAGTTGAAAACTAAAGGATCATAAAGGCTATGGTGACTTGGAATAGTCATAACATGGTGTGAGCATGCGCCAAGTTAACCCAAATAAAGCATCAAAGGAGAATACCATAATACTATGCTTTAATATGCTAAAACAACGCATAATCCTTCCAAGGCACATTAAGTAATCTCAATTGTTTATAACATGTCATGCTACAACAAAGAATACTAAGCATAAAGCCAAAACAATATCAAGCATGGCATGACAAAGCATAGGCCACAGTCAAAAACAAGCTCTCTTTACCACTTAAGCATGAACTTTCCAACTCTTTTCCAATCCAAACCAAACTATTTGAAAACCAATGTATGAAAGAGGGGGTCCAACCAATTTATTCAGCAAACTAAGAAAACCAAGCAAACAAAAAACCAAAACGAATACGAAAAAGAAGACGCTCCAAGAACAACACAACTGTGCATTAAACAATAAAAATGAAGTGTTTGGAAGAAACCTGGAATTTTTATTGATGAAGAAGGGGATTCCTTGGGTATCCCCAATCTTTGACGCTTGTACTTCTTGGATATTTCTTGGGGTGACACGGGTGGCATCCCCAAGCTTGAGCTTTAGTCCATTCTTCATCTCATTACATCATTCTTTCCTCACACCTAAAAATTTTCCTTCATACAAAACTTCACACAATCTTTATTAGCAACATTAGTGCACTCAAGATAATAAGTCTTTAGGTTCAGTTCCAACACTAATAAAACTTCCATTAAAACACAAGCTACTGTATCACTTCCCTCAAAAAGCTCAATTCCCCAAAAGAACTCAAAAAGGAACCAACAAGAAGCAAATGCAAATAATGGCAGAAATCTATCAAAATAGACTAGCAGGTAAAAACCAATTTTTTCAAAGACCTTATGTTGCTCAAATCAAGAAGTGTTGAACTAACCAAAGTTAGATAACAACCTGGGGCAGAAGCACAAAAATTCACATCTCAAACCGAGGTACAGAGATTTTACACGAATTTTTACAGTGAAGCACCGAAATCTGTTTCGGGACAACAACTTTCCCAATCATTACTTCTCTCTCATTAGAGGTTACTCTTGGCACAAAAAGCAAATAAAATGGATAAGGAGCGGTTATCACAGAGGTATAACTTCCAAGACTCATCTAAAACTTTTGGGTTATTTCCCAATAAGTACTTTTCTTTAACGTCTTTAAGTTAGGCATGATAGTTTGAGAAGATGCTCACATAAGAAATATGAATTGAAGTAAAAGAGAGCATCAAGAAGCAAGTTCAAAACACATTTAAGTCTAACCCACTTCCTATGCATAGGAATCTTGTAAAGGAACAAGTCATGAAAGCACAAAGCAATAAGCATAGTAAAGCAAAACAAGTGCAACTTCAAGACTCTCAACATAAAGAGGGGAAACTTCATATTATTGAGATGCATAAAACCATGTTTCCATCTCTCATAATAACTTTCAGTAGCATCATGAATAAAATTAACAATATAACTATCACATAAACCATTCTTATCATGAGCCACATGCATAAAAGAATTAATACTCTCCACATAAGCATAGTCATTCTTATTAATTATTGTGGGAGCAAATTCAACAAAATAGCTATCATTATTATTCTCATCACCATAATCATCAAATATAGGAGGCATATTGTAATCGTAATTAATTTTCTCCTCAATAGTAGGTGGACCAAAAATAACATATTCATCATTTTAATCATCATATATTGGAGGCATAGTATCATCAAAGTAAAATTTCTTCTCCGTGCTTGGGGGACTAAAAATATCATGCTCATCAAAACCAGTTTCCCCAAGCTTAGACTTTTCCATAGCATTAGCAATAATGGTGTTCAAAGAATTCATACTAATAACATTGCTATTAGCATGCAAATAAAGTTCCATAGGTTTTTTAATTTTCTCTTCAAACACTTCATGTCCTAACTCAAGATAAATACTATAAAGCTCTCTAATTTTTTTTTGTTTTCCATTAAGCCTAACTAGTGAAAATAAAAACAAGAAACAAAAAGATATAATTGCAGAATCTAAAGGAAATAACTTCGATCACTCACACCGGAGGATGTGAGTACCTTTTACCTTACCTCCCGGCAACAGCGCCAGAAAATAGCTTGATGTCTACGCACTTCTATTCTTATAGACAATTGTTGGGCCTCCAACTGCAGAGGTTTGTAGAACAGCATCAAGTTTTCCCTTAAGTGGATCATCCAAGGTTTATCGAACTTAGGGAGAAAGTGGTCAAAGGTATTCCCTCTCAAGCAATCCTGCAATCAAGATACAAGAAGTCTCTTGTGTCCCCAACACACCCAATACACTTGCCAGGTGTATAGGTGCACTAGTTCGGCAAAGAGATAGTAAAATACAAGTGGTATGGATAATTATAAGTGGTAACGGTGCTAGAAAATAGCTTGGTGGCATGTGGTTGACGTGATAAAAGACTAAAGGAAAACTAAAATAAAGATAGCAGCAAGCAAACATGTAACAAATCTAGTTGCAAACGGTATTTCAATGCTAAGAAACAAGGCCTAGGGATCATACTTTCACTAGTGAACACTCTCATATAAATATCTTATCTTTATGATACTACTCTTAACTACTCTCCGGTTGGACACTCTAATCCATAGTAGGGCTATAACAGCACACCTCAAAGTTCGCTTTTCCCATCTAGATAACCCCACACTGTTACCTTGAGTACTAGATGGTTCCAACAAACACCACAATTTCATAGAGACATCCAACTCCAAATATAACTCATAACAATTATTTGTAATCTCTAGCCTAAGTGCCACCATGGTGTGCACACTGTCACTTTCACACACATGGGGAGAGCAAAGATCTATTAAAGCACTTGAGTAGCAAGGTAGATCTACTTGATTACAAAGCTCATGATCATAATATGATCATGCATAGAGAGAGATGAACACATAGCTACCGGTAGAACCCTTAGCCTTGAGAGAGAACTACTCCCTCGTCATCATGGGAATCAGCAACGGCGATGGAGATGGTGGTGGAGATCGATGGAGATGGATCCGGGGGCACTTCCCCGTCCTGGCAGGGTGCCAGAACAGAGAATTTCTGTCCCCCGAATCTCCCCTTCGGTGGCGGCGGCGCTGGAGAACTTTTCATGGCTGGAGGCTTGACGACCTAGGGTTTTTGCATCGGGGGAGATATATAGTCGAGAGAGGCAAGGTCGGTGGCCGGCCAGGGGGACCACACCATGCCCTGGCACTGCCAGGGGAGACCCGCGCCTAGGGGTGGTGTGGCCACCCTGTGGCCCCTCTCTATCTCGTCTTTTGGCTCCGTGAGTCTTTCGGTAAAATATTAACTTTGGCTTTTGTCCCATCCAATTCCGAGAATATTTATTTTCTGACTTTCCTGGAATCAAAAACAGCAGAAAACGAGCAACTGGCACTATGGCATCTTGTTAATAGGTTAGTCCCAGAAAGTGTATAAAAGTACTCCAAAGTGTGGACAAAACATAAGAAAGTAGATAAAACCAAGCATGGAACATCAAAAATTATAGATACGTTTGCAACATATCAACATTCAGGGGCTACTCCCATAGGGAGCGTTGGTCGTGCACCCTATAGTCCATTGTGTTGACTGCGTCCACAATGTCGACTCGCTTATAGAAATCGAACGCATTGGTGGCTTCGCCCGCTATACACTATAATATCAAGTTTAGAGACAACGTCTCCTTGGCCACCCGAAACGCCTCCGCGGTGATAAAAATTCGGATGATGTGTCTACGACGCAAAGATAAGACCTACAGATACATTCTGATGGCCTGGTAATCGCATCCGCTGTGCTCTACCAGATAAATACCACGCCTACAGACGTGAAGGAAATCCCGACGGATGCGTTGGGTACATATACATTAAAACTGGAGTTCGACTCAGTAAGGCCTCCGCGGCATGAGTCGAACTACGCCAGCAATTTCCGGATTCGAGTCTAGGGACTCACGTTTGAGTAGGTGGTGTTGTTTTTGCCCTAGAGCAATTAACTGGTCTCGATCCGTCAAGCGCACCAGGCACATTTACCATCATCCCTATGAACTGCTACGAATTTCGACTAACCCGATGAACTTCCGGCTGAAGTGCTTCGTGCTCGACACAATTGTTGACTCCGACATCCTAATGCAAGACTCAAGACTTCTAAGTCTCCACCCGAACCTATGATTCGCATGGACACTCGGGGTCTACTAACATAGGTATGCCCTACAGGCACCTACAATTGGCCTACTTGGTGCGGCTCAATGGAAGGCGCACTTGATGACCTGCCTAGGCCCGTGATGCCCATGACGGTTCGACTGATATGAAGCCCATATAGACATCAACTCGAAGAGCGCAAGAGAAGGAAAGCTCAAGACTAGAGTTTGAATACAACTTGTAACCAACTCGTATTGGTACCTGAGACCTAGCCTCCCCATATATAAAGGCTAGGAGGGTCCAACAAAAATGGCATCGCGACTCCCTCAATAGATAGATCTACGATCCCCCACGTCATCACAATAGACAATAGACCTAGCACATATGGCTGATCTAATTTGCGCATACACCGCCATCGGTGACCTTGTAATCCTTCGGGTCATCATCAATCAAGAGCAGAAAAGCAGGAGTAGGGTCCTCTACGAGGCCTGAACCTGGGTAAATCTTCGAGTCTCCCTGTGTGCTTGTTTTCTGCGGAGGCCTCTCACTACAACTTTTGTTTGTGATGCCTCTCACTCTAGTAGTGATTTTTATGATGCTAAAACCGTTGATAATTTTTCTGCGGAGGCCTTGTGCATAGACACTCATATGGAGAGCATTAATAATAATGAACTAGAGATAGAACCTTGCTATACTAACATGCAGGGTCCTGAACTCCCTGCTATGAAGGAAGAATACTATGAATTGTTCCCCTACATAGGTAACCAAGATAAAGATTTAAGAATTTTATATGAATCTCAAATCCTCTGATTGCAGCTATACACAGAGGCATGTTCACCAAGCTTGGTGCATCAACACTCGCTTGAAAGCGAGAACTTGTTCATCTACATGATGCCGATGCACCGTAAGCGGGTACAACTCCGACCGAACTCTACTTCGATATGCTCCAAGCCGGTATGTACAACCTTACCTCGAGTCGATATCCCTTGGGATCCAGGTGGGTAATGTTAGGAGCATCCTAGCCTGGCTTTATGGCTTTAAAGAGAGCGCTTCCTGGGAGGCAACCCGGAAGTCATTAGGCGTCTTTCTTAGTTTTGTGTCTTGAGTCTAGTTGCATTCATGTTGTATTGGTACTTTTATTCTTCGTATGTCTTGCTATTAGAGTAATCTTGTTAAAGTTTTAAAAAGGTAGAATTTATTGTCACTACATTATGTGTTGCATAAACTCGGTAAAAAGGAAAAGAAAATCAGTTTCAAGTGAATCCTTCAATTATATGTATTTGTTGGTCGAAAATTTAATCTGTCAAAACATGGTATTTCACTAAGTTACAAGATAAGAAAGAATTCACGAAGAAATAGAAATTTTCTGATGTATACAGAAGGTTTAACGACCAACTATACGGCGGGAATAAAAATTCTAGCCATATAGTTCCGGTCGTCTAGATATTTTTGCCATCGACAATTTTTCTTTCATATGTACTAATGGTTTAACGACCAACTATATGGTAGGAATAAAAATTTCGGCCGTATAGTTCCAGTCGTATAGATATCGATGCCTCCGTATAAATTCTTTTCTAATGTATTGAGAGTTTAACGACCAACTATACGGCCGGAATAAAAATTCTGGCCTTATACGGCCGGAATAAAAATTCCGGTTGTATAGTTCCAGTTGTATAGATATCTATGCCTTTGTATATTTTCTTTTCTAGGTACAGAGGGTTTGACGACCAATTATATGGCGGGAACACATTGTTTCGGCCGTATAGTTCCGGCCGTATAGCTGCGCCACTAGGAGGAAACCCTAAAATTTTGATAGAAGACCAACTATACGGCGGGAACGCATTGTTCCAGCCGTATAGCTACGCCCGTATAGTTGGGAAAACCCCTCAAACGCCAACTGGGAGATAACCGTTGTTCAAAATTTTATTCTTTCTTCTTCCATCTTCTTCTAAGAACCTCGAAACACCACCTGGGAGTTTCTCCCATGTTTTACAGAAGCCAAGCATATGTAAATAATAAAGTTCTATCTTAGAAATTCCTTAAGTTGTAGTTCTCTTTAGTAGTTCATGTTTTCTTTTCGTTTTCTTTCATTAGTTGGGTGAACAAACTTTGTTCCTACACCAAACTGTTTTCTTTTATTTTGTGTGTTGTTTTCGCAGGTACTTGAACCTTGTGTGACGACGTGTACGATAATGCCAACCGTGCAAACACTTGTATGAGACCTGGTTGCTTCAATTCAATGTTTCAACAATCAGTGTCTGGTAAAACCTTCCAACTTGAACCTCTTTTAAATAAACACATAGGAGTTGCACACTCGTGTCTCGTATCCTGTTTCACTTGCACCTCATCACAATATAGGAGAGGCCACTTCTAGAACCAGTTTGTTGACTTAGGCGTGGTGCTTAGGTTGATGAACAGACTCAGTGGGACTTGTATTTTTATCACTTGTGAGCTAAACCCGTGTCTTCAAAAAAATTTGTTTTCTTTCTAGTCTTATTCCTACCGGGTTCTTAAGGAAGGCATACACCGGATCGTGAAGCATTCATTTAAGCAAAGGTTCCTTGTCCATCAAAGTAGATGTTAAAAGCACCTCAACAGTAAAGTGTGTCACCCTTACTTTAACTTAAGCTTGGGGAGGTAACCACTTCTTATACTCTCTTTTGTTAACTGCATTTCTCTTTTGTTTTCATGATCTTCTCAAGTGGATACTTGGAAAATTGTTAGCTTAGGGAGGTTATTTTGCATGCGTAGAGTCTTGTGCAAAGTTCTTTATCTTAAAAAGTTTTCATGCTATTGTGTATCCTTCTGTTTTTGAATGCTTGCTTAGGTGAGATTTTGTTCATATTTATATAAGGGATATACTTGCTCATGTTAGGCCCCATAGGAGACAAGCCATAGCTTTGATGCACCTTGTTCAACTTTTATCTAGCTTATGAAAAATATTGTGATCTTCTAAATAAACATAGCCATGTTCTCTACATTTTGAAAAAAAGAAAAAAATATAATAAAGAAGTTCTTCGAAACTTGCTAGTTGTCACTGTTCAGAATTGTCTTAAGTAAATGGTTATGGAGTAGCACGACCCCATAGTGCTAGAAATGATGGTCTTAATAGATGCTTACTGAGTGAGTTGTCAAATAAGAAATGGTGTTTCAAAGTTTCGAGATTACATATGCCAAAATTTTGTCTTGGAAATCAAAGTGAGATATTGCTTTATGCGTGTCTTGCGCCACTGTCGCACAACATGGGATGCTAACAACTCCACTGGCCTTTAAACAATCCACAAAGAGGAAACTCTTGGAGCTTGGCTATGAGTTGCCCAACATATGTAGCAAAAATGCTATATTTGGGTATGCATTGGTATTCTCATGGGCCTGCGTTAAAAGCAAAAGTCGAAATACTCCTATGACCGTTATGAGAAATCATTATACCAAAAAGGGAAACCTTGGTAATGGTCACGAGTGTCCTTCCTAGCCTACATAGTCTCGATTGAACATATATAACTCTTTTGGCATGGTCTCGTTACTAAGAAATATATTTTCTATGAGCTCAACAATCAAAGTTTGCACTTGAGAGACTTTAATAGATGGCATGAGTGGATAGCAATGGAAAACTCTATTTCTATTTATGATTGACAACTAACCGTGTTCAGCTTTGCCGTATACAAATAAAAATACAATAAAGTGCGTATAGAAGGATCACAAGTTTACTTGCAAGCTAGATTTAACTTTGACATGGGGCATAGAAGTTTTTGACTAATCTCTAGTGGTTTGGAATAATATAACTGAGCTTATATTGCCTTGTATGATTATGTGCTCTCTTGCTTTGAGCTTGCAGGAAAAACAAGGATATGATGCATTGATTTCAAATGATAAGCAAGATCACATCCATTAAGTTATTGATCCCTTTTGCTCGAGGACGAGAAAGGTCTAGATTAGGGAAGTTGATGGCTGTGATATACAACACTTTTTAGCAATATAAATTGTGTCATTTGCTTATCATATCATGCTTCATCTAACTATTGTTATGCCTGATATGTATGATTACTTGTTTTTATTAAATTCAATATGAGCTTTGCACAGTTAGTAGTTTAGGTAAAATTTATCCCTCTTCCTTGTCTTTGACATGTGTATAGGTTTTGATGATGATTATGGATGAAACAAAGGCAAAAGGAACAAAGAGAGCATAGTATGGAGGAGCTGTAGGGACCAGACTTAGCCATTTGAGAGGTTGGAAAAGTGATTTTTTCCAACTTCTCAAAATAAAGATCCAAGACCATAGGGCTGTAGCCCTCGACGATACAAACTCAACGAGCCCAAGAACACCCAAAACGGAGTTCGTATGAAAAAATAGCGACCTAAATTTACTAAAAGGATCTGAGAGTTTAACGAGCAACTATACGACCAGAGCAATAATTCCGGCCATATAGTTGCGCCGTATAGTTGTAAAAAGGGTCAGAAACAATGGGATTACACCCAGAAAATCTCCAGAACCTTCCCTAAGTCATATGACGGTATTGGGGGAACCCTAGGGCACCCCCAAGGCCTATATAAAAGAGGGAGAACCCAAGGAAGCCACAACACACCATATACAAGATCTAGATCCCATCTACCGCCTCCACGACGGTGCCCTGCCGCCTCTATAGCCTCTACAACTCCACCAAGATCTAGATCTCCATCAACACCATCAAGCCATCCAAGCAAGAAGAGGAGGAGAAGGAGGACGCCGCCATCACCACATCGACGCCACCATCACCGCACTGTCATCACCATCTCCATCACCGCTACTCCTTCATCCTTTCCCATCATGATCTGCGTGATGGGTTGTAACATTGCTTGAACCCCCTTTTATTAATGTTATGATGATTTGAGTAATTAAAGTGTGGTGTGTTCTTGTTAATTAATATGTTTGTGCTTTCTCTTTACATTGTTCTATTCATGATATTATTCTAGTGATTAGAGACGTCCAATCCATTGTTGAGGAGTTTACTAGGGATTCATGGAGTGTCACAAATCTTATCATTAGTCTCTACTCGTTCCATGGGCCTAACAAGTCTGTGGGTAGAACTAATAGGCTATTTTCTATAAGTGATTTGCGGAGGCAATAGTATCTTAGGATGCACCGCCCATTAAGATTTAATTTCCTCAAGATCACTCATAATATAGATAGGTATAGTGTTGCGAATTTCTTGACCCCAAAGTGACATACGGGATATCTTGTGACTAGAGCACTTGCTTAGGAGTACGGTTGTCCATATAACTTATTGCCTTTGCTCTGGTTTACCTTGATTGGTCTTGTTACCTTAATACACTATTCTCTTACGGATGACCCATGTCCGGAGAGGGTGTGGATAATTGAGTTGTCTAGTTGCCACTTACCAATGGTGGGAGACAATGGTATATGAGGGACCGCCACAATTATAGTTAACAACTATTCCATAAGCACTTATCATGCATACCGGTATATATAACATTACTTGAGAAATTATAGCATTAATATTTCATCTCATTGTATTCACCTATTTTCAGTTTTACTTTTGTTCTAGTTTTCTTCCAGTTTTAGTAGTAGTTATTACAAAACATCTTAAATTCATTTATCCTAGCAACTTATAGAATATGCTATTTCCAAACGACGGGTTGGGTGCGAACGTGGTCGCATTGACAACATGGCTGCGAGGGTCGTGTTCACCAAGCTCCTATCAGGACAAACTCTTTAAATATTTGTTGCTGCAAGTACAGCAATAACCCTGTTTTGGTGCAGGAACTCAGTCATCAATATCTTATTTCACGTGGTTTTCCAAAGGTATATATAGTTCCCTACTTTCTTATATAACAATAATTTATACTTTTGTGACAACCCTGCCTTTATGAAAGGTTAGCTTATGGAAGAATTGGTAAAGGTGGTTTTGAAGCTTAACCTTACGGAATATTTTCCGAAAAACAAAGTAATGATTTTTTTTGTGTTTTCTCTTTTGAAACTCACAATGGGTGCAACTATATTATGATATGCAACCATTACAGAACCTGTTTTAGATAAACCATACAACATTTTTCTAGGGATAAGCTAGAATTTGAGGTTCAACATAATTTGGTGAACAATGATTCTTATAGATTTGGTCATGTTAAATTCCCATCAGAACTTTTATGTGTTTGTTGATGTGCCCTGTTATTTCTTTTTTTATGTGTGTTGGTTCTGTTAGACACGGTATTTCGATGATTGTAGAAATGCATAACTGCACATACTTTAAATTTTGGCTATTCTATGGTTGTAAGGATTTTAAGTAGACATTGTGATTTGGAATATGGAGAAGACTGTTTGATATGTGTTGTGCTTCCTAGGGATTCCCTTGTGATTGCAATGTTTGTATCAACCAGGCCACTTCATCTCAACCTTGGAATTATTTGGATTTATTTCTTCAGTAAGCATAGAATTTTGATAATATCATATAGGTTAATGCAATTGTACGTTTTAAAAAAAGCTTGAAATCTAGGCATGTTAACCTAGGAAATACTTCTAATTTATGTATATTTTCTTATGTAGATCATTAAAGACAGAAGCTGCACAGGTTCAAAAAATGCTGCCATTCCTCTGTTTAAGCAACGGTGCCTCTAGTTCGCTAGGAACGGTTGATAGATCTCTTCATATAATCAGTGCTCATGTGTAGGATAATACCCTTTGTTACAATTAGAAATTATGATTATTGTTCTGCATTTACTGCCATATTTATTGCATGTGTATCATGCTTAGTTCAAGAGATTATAGCCATGTTACTATATAACCCATATCTTGAACCATGGTTCTTAATGTAAATGGATATTTACAAAATTATGTGCAAAATAAGATTTTTGATCGGTCAAATGACTAAACTTAGGTTGAGATTGATCATAGTGGCCGAAATGATAACAATCCTAAATTTAAAGTGAAAATTACTATTGTGTTACCATTCTCATATGCTAATTGCCAGTCCTCAAATTAAGGCAATTCAATTCATGCATAACGGCAACAATTGTTGTTAGACAAAGTGATTGAAATTTGTGAACATGTGTCTTTGTAGAAAAAACATTGTCCAGCTCTTTGTTGGCAATTTCAAACATTGAACTTTTTTTGCGCCATTGACATATTAGATGTGTTTCTGACAGCTCTAGCTCTTCAAATAGCAAAACTGACTATAGACTAATGGTAGAAAACTAACAGAATGACAAAAGTGAGGAGTGTTGCAACTTAGCAGTGACAATATTGGAGTTTCGATTGGTCAAATGATAAAACTAAGGTTAAGATTGGTCATAGTGGTGTAAATGATAAAGGTCAGCACTAAAGCAAATCGCAAAAAAAAAAATCAGAAAGAAAACCTCGAGTTAGAATTGAAGCCGAGCATCCCTAGGCCCATTGCTTACCACAGAAATGTCAAACGCACTACAGGTGGCACGGTAAAGCGCGCCTAACCATCTAGTAGTGTCTTAAGCATGATCTCAATTAGAAGATATAGGATGAGACGTGAGGATGACTGCATCGTCATCTTCGTTGGGAACAATTTCACCGAAGAAATTTTCTACGTCGTAGAAGTGGACGGCGCTGGAGAGTCCGCGAGAGTGCTCCCCCACAACCTTAGAGCATCTCTAGCAGACCACTTAAACGACCTGGAACCGTAAAACTTTGGCGGGTATAAGGGCTCGGGCCTGTTTTTTTTGGCCCGAACAAAGCTCGTATACCATGCCCGACCCGTAAAAATTTATAGGGCACCAAAAATTTGCCTTCCCGGCCTTTATACGTATGGGCCCGACACATTGATACGTGTCTCGAACACTCACTTTTCCGCACGCGCCTCCGCTGCTCCGCCGTTCACCACCGCGCGCCGCCCACCAAATCGAGGAGCTGCGACAAGAAATTAGTCGCGTCGGTCGACAGATCCGGCACCGCGCCGCCGCTATGAACCGTCGGGGGAGCTACATCAGAGTGGGAGCGGCCAGGTGGGCTGTTCCTCCTCTTCGTCCCGTCGCCGCAAGACCGACTCGGACTCGGAGGAGGAGCACCGCTGCCACGTGCGCTCCGACAGCACGCGGAAGTGCGCCTCCCTCCACTACATCTACCACGGGGCTCCGATGCCTGCATGCTCCGCCTCCGCGAAGTGGAGGAGGCCAAGCGCCGATTGGGTGATGGGAGCTCGTCCGGAGCCGCGGCCGCTCGTGTGCTGCCGCTGTAGCCAGAGGAGCAGGAGGAGCTTGAGGGGTATGGCCTGGTGGCGTACGACGTCATCATCGGCGAGGAGGCCTATGTCGACGAGGCCTATTTTGACCGCATCACCACGGTGATCATGCAGCGGAGCACCGCCGAGGGAGCCGACGAGCGCATGCGGCAACAACGGGATGCGGAGCTCAACGAGCTCTTCCTCGAGCAGGGGCTCGCTAGCGAGAGGGAGCTCTGCCAGAAGCAGCTGGAGTGGGAGCTCGAGCGTGCAGCCCAAGCGGACAAGTTCGTCGACCTCGACGACAACAACGAGTGAAGCCCCGCCGACGAGCCCGTCGCCGCCGCACCTAGAGTCTCCGGGGAGCCAATTTTTGTGTTTAGGGTTTGGACGGTGACGGTGGCAGATCCCCTAGTATATATTGTGTGCATTTTGTATGTATGATCGCGGGAACGAACGATGAACTCTATGCAATCTCTCGGAAAATTTTAAATTTTGTTGTTCTATGGTTCGTGTTCATGGGTTCTGTTCTGCACCTCAGCCAATCCAGGCAAAAAGTAGCATAAACACGTCCCTTATCCGCCTTTATATGATTCGGCGGATAAGGGGTCTGCTAGAGATGCTCTCTTATCACCCCTCTCCAACACAAGATCACAGGAAACAAATAGCTGAAAAACATGGTAGGGGTGCTATCACGACTTGGCTCATTCCGGATGCGCAACGTCGAGGCGGATAAAGGGGAAGGATGAGTGTGTAGTGTCCTTTTGTCACATGCATACAAGTGAAAGAGTCCTTTTGTAAGGATTTCCAACTCTTTTTAAATTAGCAACGTGAGACTAAACCTTATTTCTACCTGTTGTCATCCGTGAAATGGGTCACATGATCTATTTTCGTTCACTAGGGATTGTTATTGGTTATAAAGATTAAAGGGGTTGGTCTAGTAATTTCAAAATCCGTCCTCAGAAAGTGACAAATTTTGCTAACTAAAAAGCCTCACATTGCCACTCCAAGCGTAATCATAAACATGTGATCAGTTGATTCTAAAAAAAATCGTCGTCCCTGGATCAGTTCATCTTCATCGTCAACAACCCACTTGTCGAAAATAATCATATTGCTCGGCTGAGCGCCTCGTCATCTCGCTTTCAGAGTCACGTCGCTATGCGAGCTCTGCTCTCTCGCATCCCGATCTCCACCACCGCTTCCTTCTTCCACTCCTCCTCCCCCGCGAAAACCCTAGCCCCGACCCCTAGCTTCGTCCCGCTCCGCCTGGTCCGCAGATTCGCCGCCATGGCTGCCGCCGCCGCGGATGAGTTCGTGAAGGGCCGCGTCTTCCCCAACGGCGTCGCCGTCATCACCCTCGACCGCCCCAAGGCCCTCAACGCCATGAACCTCGGTGCGGATCGCTCCTCCTCCCTCCTTAACCTGCCTGGCTGGGTGTTCCTTGTGGCGTGATTTGAGCAGGAATACCTCGATTTACTTGCGCGATCCTCGCTAGTTTATTCAGTTGCGGAGAATTAGGTGAAATTGGTGCTGCAAGTTTGGCGAAGTTCTTCTAATTTCTATATGTGTTTAACTAGTGTGACTGTACTGGATTCTAGTTCGATTTATAAATCCCAAGTAGTGACCAGACAGCATCTGAAATAATTTCGCTGCTAGTCGAGTGAAGTTTGAGATCGGGTGGTACATTCACGTTTCACCACCACCCACACTGAAACGAGTTCACACAAAATACTAGATGTTGCCATCATTCCTTTTGCGAGAAAACCCAAAAGCTTTCCATCCCAACGCAACAATAGAAATAATCAACTGCGCCTAAGACTAGCCATTCCAACCAAGCACCCATGGCAAAGCAACACCAGACGACTAAACGGACATTACAAAAGATGCCCAGATAGCAGCCACTAGTCTGGCTCTGTCAACCATCTACACATGCGCCCAAGATGTTGCAAACCACATATGTTGCCATTCTTTCAACAAGACACCATGTTTTCTTTTGGGCAATCATGTGAACCCAGAGATCTGGCTGCCTATTCTAAGCAGGCCTGCTGACATCATGGGCCCACGTGCAGATATCGGGCATTCTTACCAGCGATTGTGTAGAAGTTGATCGCGGAAACACATGCTCGGTTGAAGTGTTCGCGCCTTGTGCATCTGTTCCTGCCCGTGTGCACATGATGTACAAATCTAGTGGTTCAGTGCAACACACCTTTTGACACGGTGTGAAGCAATTTGCTACTCCCTCTGTTACAAAATAGATGGCATCCTAGAGCAGTCAAACTCGTTTAACTTTGTCTATTTATATATATATATATATAGAAGGTTATTAAGAACGGTCAATTAAGAAACTGCGGTCAAAGTTATACCTTGTAAAATCTGACCATGCCTAAGGCGTTGTGTATTTGGAACCTAGGGAGTACAAAATATATGTCAAATTGGTCTCCTAGGTTCACCTATGTTTCCAGGTTAATATGAACAGATTGAATGTACACTAGTAAGGTATGTGGGTGATATAATTTTACTATTGAGTTGAGGTAATTTGGAAGCAGATGAGAGGATGAAAGAGCTGGGGAGAAAAGTGGACTTCCAAAGGGAGGGTAGGGGCATTTTGGGTAGTTTTTGAAAATTGTGTTTCCTAGGTGTAGAAAAAAAAAGCCCTGTTATGTTTGCAGTGGTACCAGAGCCATCTGGATGGCAAAATCCCAGTTGCACATATCAGCAATGGTAGCCTGGTAGATCTGTTCTTTTTCCCATAAATTCATGTTATAAATTATCTGGTCTGACTAAGGCATGGATATCATGCATATGCTAAGCTGAAATTTTGAATATTGACACTCACAGTGATAAATACTTGTATGTTTATCCTGTAAAATCACAGCATACGACAGAGGCTTTAGTTATATACATTATGCTCCAGTTATGGTATTCATCACTCACAAAGAAATAATTTTGCATTTTCCTATGAGCAAAAAAAGTTTGATTTTGAACTAACATCCTTAGGTTTCTTAACTAGTAGTTTTTGGGTGTGTTTGTTCACCACTAAGTAAACCTTATATTTACATGAACTGACTTGCAAAAATTTGAGTAGAGTGACACTAACTCTCTTACCCCTGTATAAGAAAAAATCGACATGTTATGAAGGGAAGAATAGGATTGAAAGCAGATTAAATAATTGTTGCTTGTATGATAATGACTACATTGATCCCTTTTATGCAGATGGCTTATCTTAACAAGCCTTATCTAAATGAAACTAAGGCTATGAGGAGACATGATTTGGTAGCTGCTAGTGTACGCATGTGTACATCCATATTAATTGTTTGCAATATAAATTCTGATTGTGTATGTCCATAAATGTTGTCTACTTACATCCTGTTTGTCTGATACCTTACTGAGTTCTACTCACATATTCTTCATCTTAAATGGTTGCAGAAATGGACCTTAGATACAAGGCATTTCTTGATGATTGGGAAACAAATTCAAATGTGAAGTGCATTCTTGTGGAAAGCAGTTCTCCACGTGCTTTCTCAGCTGGTAATTTCTCTCTCCATTTTGTCCCCCCATTTTTGTGGTGAATAAGCTACGCCTTTGAACATGTTGTACCTTTTTATATCCGGAGCATTGGAGATGTTTTCAAATAAAATTCATGGCCAATGCAGGGATGGATATTAAGGGTGTTGCAGCAGAAATTCAAAACGACAAGAGCACATCACTTGTGCAAAAGGTCTTCATTTTCATGTTTTTATGATCCAACTTTATATTTAGACTGGATGGTTCTTTTCCCGTGAATACACATTGGTATATGTTGTCTCTATGTTGGTCAAACTTGCACGAGATAGTGACTACTGCTTAGTGTAAACTGCAGGTGGGGATGTGAAGAGACTTGCTAATGATTGCACAATGCCAGAGATAATAGAGGTCTAGTATAAGACCATGTTGGTATCTGAGAAATAAGTTGTACTGTTACAAAAGTATAGTTGAAACTATATTCCAATCTGAAGGGACAGTTCAACAGAGTTGGGTTTTGAAATTCACAATCAGCTTTAATAAGTAATGCAATATTTAGATAATTGTGCGATGTTCTGAATTGTAATGCAATACCTAACTCATTGTAATAAGATATATTTCAAATTGAATTTTAACCATTGATTTGGCCATAACAAAACATATGAATTCATGGTCCTATTGAGATGGGAGAATCGAGGTATAATTTTGAAGATCAGTTTGTGGACAATTCCAATCAAAATGTTAACTCCAACAGTTAGTTGGCTGCTAATTTCTAAATAACTTGACAATGATGGTGTTATTTGTTTGTGGATTCATATCACGTGGTAAGTAAAAAACTGAGCCATTGCCATTCTGAGTCGATTATCATAACATGAAAAGCAAAAAGACAAAACCAAGCTACACGAATTCTATTTGTTGATTCTCATTACATGGAAAATGAAAGAAGATAATGAGCTGTAGATTCACCAGACTGATATTTTCATATATGTATGTTTTCACTTTGAAGTTGTGGAATGTGCATATATGTTTTAAAGAGGATTCAATTATATGTCATCCATAAGTCACTATCTATTGTTTTAACACTATCTGCTTGTTTAACCCACTTACCATCTAACATTGCATTATAAATATAAATATGGTCTGGCCTATACAATCTCACAATAGTCTGCAACAACCTTAACTGCTAGTACATTGTTGAAAACCCTATCTTATCTTATTTACGAATAACTAATGTTTTATTGACACAAATCTGCTCGTCTTACTAGTACCTTGCCTTGCACTTCTCGGTGTGTTCCTTTTTTGTTGCACTGTTAAATGAAAAATAAATGCAGTGCTAAGATTTTATACCCTGAGAATGTTTAATAGATGTAATGCTGCATGCCTTACACTCTTACTAGTATCTTAGCTTGTCCTCCTTAGTGTGTTCCTGTTGAGTTGCATTGGTAAATGAAAATAGCTGATGTGTTATGCTATCCTTTGTCCAGTATATCATATGAATCATTTTGAGATGCGCTATTCCTTTTCAGGTCTTCACTGCTGAGTACTCTTTGATCTGTAAGATACATGAGTATGCAAAACCTTATATATGCTTGATGGATGGTGTGATCATGGGGTTTGGAATTGGATTGTCTGGACATGGCCGCTACCGCATAATTACCGAGGCAATTGTTTGCAACTTCATTTCTCTTGATTCTAATGAGATCTTCTTTCAGCTTTTGCTTTTTGAAGACTGATCATGTTTCTCCAATGTGCTCCTATTACAGAGGACACTCATGGCCATGCCAGAAAATGCTATTGGCTTGTTCCCAGATGTGGGCTTTGCTTACATTGGTGCAAAAGCGCCAGGAGGGGGTGCAGTTGGTATGCTTTTGTATCCCCCTCTCTCTTCTAGTAATTCCTAGGTGGTGTATTCTGCTCCTAATTTGTTGTTTAATCATCATGCTTTCCTAGCCTTTTTTTAATTGCATAGAAGTCATAACCATACCGTCCGTCCCTACATCATGCACTCCTATGTATCTTGATGTTCACACCTCTTTTTGTTGCTCTGTTGTCTCCATTTCTGCTGTGAATGTTTTAAGATGGACACTTTTAGTGGAGCATGATCAAGTGAATGTTCAGTGGAAATTCTCTATTTTCTGTATTATGGAAGAAGTTTGACATTTCTAAACTCCGGCTCTTGGAAGCTATGCAATTAATGTTCAACTATGGTGAATGTGCAATTGTGCAGTATTCCATATCATTGCTTATGGCTTTTATCTCTAGTTGATGTTTCCGTTAATACTATGACATTGTTGTGGCTTTCTCTGTCCCCAAATGGGTAAACTGTGTTCAAATCATATAGCGGTCCTTACTTTCCTTTTCACTAACCACATCTTGCTTCTTTCAGGAGCTTACCTTGGGATGACAGGAAGAAGGATATCTTCACCTGCTGATGCTCTGTTTATAGGTCTTGGAACCCATTATGTACCTTCCGGGGACTTGAGCTCCCTTAAGGAATCCCTCTTGAGTGCTAACTTGTATGTCTCTAACTTGGTGAAAACATAGTAAACGCGTTAATTAACAATTTTAGTAACTATTTTGTGTGGTTCTCCGTCTATGTATTCATATCTTAAATTTCACGACACAATATGCTTGCTATATTACTGTACTATTTTGGTGGTATCTTGACGTATGTAGCTTTCTTTATCTTGCAGCACTGCTGATCCTCACAAAGATGTTGAGTCACTCCTGACTGGGTATAAGAAGGAACCTGAGTCAGTGTCCCAGTTAGAAAAGCTTTTACCAAATATCGTTTCTTCTTTTGGTCCTGATAAATCAGCTGCTGGATCCGTTGAAGAGCTAAAGAAGTGTAGTCAAAGTGGTGATACCGAAGGTAATCATTTGTTAAGTTCTTCTTTTAAGGCATCAAGACAACCCTTATATGATAAAACAGTGTCAACTACATTTTTGTTTTAAAATGACCTGTGCTATATACAAATTAAATCCAGTACAGTACTGATATGAATTGTAATTTGTCTTTCCTTTGTTGGCTGCAGTGGCAGAATGGGCCAATGATGCTTTAGCAGGACTTAAGAAAGGTGCTCCATTTTCTCTTTGTTTAACACAGAAGCATTTCTCCCGAGTTGCATCATCATATGGGAATAATGAAAACCATCTATCTAAGGTAGTCTCTGGTATCTTGTGCAATTGGACATTTATGCTCGCTCTATCTGTAATTTTCTAATTCTGACGCTTGGTTCATTCAGTTGGCTGGTGTTATGAAGTTGGAATATCGCATTGCCTTGAGATCGTCAGTTCGAGATGATTTTGTTGAAGGTGTACGTGCTGTCTTAGTTGACAAGGACCAGGCAAGTTACCCATATGTTTTATTTTTCAATCTACAATTTCTTAATTTGTTTTGTCCAAAAGTGTTTTAAGGTTCACCAGAGGCACTGGCACGTACATTTAGATGCGCGTGTGCGTGGTACATGTGTTAGTCACCACTTTTTCCATGGGCCTCCATCTACTGATCTTCGCTCTAATCCTATAGGAGGTCTGGCTAGTTGGGACATTTACCTTTCACTACAACTGTTAGGACCATAAGTGCCACAAAAGCCAGAACTGTACGTATAGTTGCATTCTACAGTGCGGTGCAAGTGCAATAGTAAGTTCCTTTGTGGAGGGGAAGTTGATTGTTATTTCCGAGTGCTTAAGTTCAGAGTCGCCATAAGCTTAACCCTGCCTGATCGGTTGTATTGGCATTAAGAAGCTTAAATATATGCTTTTCTCCGCATGCCCCAGCTTATCAACATACAGCAGGAATATCTGGCTAAACAGTTTGGGCTTGTTCAGCTTGTGAGGCTGGGAGCTACTTCCCGACTTTGATACAGCTGTCAGTTGTGCAGAAGCATGTTTTTGGCAAGTGGTTCTGACTCATGATAATCAGTTTTCCTGAAGATTTGCTGGCTGTAGAAGTATGCCTTTTTGTGGGCTGGCTGGACTAAAGGATGAATTTTCTGAAATGCCCTTGGTCTTGTATACCATGATGATTTCCAATACTACCTGTATTACTGTAAATGATTTGTATTAAATATACAACATCATTAAGAAATTGGAATAAAAAAAATCTGAACACTGCCACATTTGTCGGTTTAGCTCCTTTTGCGGAAGTCTACAAGAAGAGATTTATATCAAGGAGAAGTCAGTTATATTTAACATTTCAGATGAAAATGTTCATGCATACGCGCTCACGAGACAATCGTAGCAAATATGCAATCAAGAAATTGTACAACCAACTCAAACATATATACCAAACCAGTGGGGCAAGGGAATACAGAAACTCACCTCTAAATCACGGGAGAAATAAAATCTCAGCACAGGTGGTTTCAGCAGCCAAAGGGGCATGAGGATGGACATATTTAGCACTGGCTCAAGGGAGGTGATGCCGGAGTTGGGGGAGGGCATGAGGTGTTAAGTGTCACCGCTTCTTGGGAGGCGATGCTGTAGTTGGGGAAGTAGAGGATTCCGTGAGGAGAAACAATGTTGGGCTGTAGAATTACTTCACCTTTATACCGCTAGTAATCGTGGGTAAATACCATGAGCATCAAGAGTTTCTACCCCCTTCACAAAATCCCGCAGAAGCAAAGATGAGCCAAGGTGTCGTCTGTCATAACCTAGGTGAGTAATTAACCCGTCCTGGCTAGTGGCTTTTGTCAAGCAAAAGCTGTTCCAAAGGGTGCTTAAGCTTCTACATGGAAATGCGGCCTAGGTTTATTAGAGCCTAAAAGGACAGTTTTTTCTCTGCTATTGTTTAGAAGTCTCATTATTCTTGCCTGTCCTGAAGGAGGTGCGTTAAGCATTTTCACCATAGCTTTTATCTCTCCAAGTATGACTCAGTTAACTGAATGTGACCTAATTAACTATGTTAATCATCTACATGATCTATACTTTTAATCATTGGGCATAGAGATAGAGCTGTAAACACCATCATTGGGTGACATCTTTAGAAATGAGGGCCCTACTCTCTGTGCGATGGAAGCCTTTTAAAGCAGTTAAGTTGCAATGACTACCGTCTCCACATACAGATTGAAATTCTCTTAATCAGATCATGTAGGATACCATGTTCTATTGTTAAAGCTTTGCAAGAGTTTAGGGATTTTTGAATTATTAATCCGAAACAGTAAAATGTTAGATCCTGGTATCATTTTGTCTTGCAACCTATAGTGCAACTTGGACGTTCTTTCTGTTTTTCTTGCAAGATGAAGTAGAGAGCTAACTTCGTTTTTAAGCTAGCAATAACAAGACACAGTAGCATACATTAATACACTTTTTCTGTACATTTTACTCAAGGTATGACATGTATCGGGCATTTATGGAGTATATTCATTGTGGGGAATGTTATATATTCAATGTGGTAGTGGTTCATTGAACTTAAAGGGATCAGTGTCATGCTGCTAATCTTTATTGTGACTTTTCAGAATCCAAAATGGAACCCACCAACTCTGGAAGACGTAAACACGGATGAGGTCGAATCAGTTTTTGAACCATTAGCTGCCGATGCAGAGTTGAATGTATGATTTTCTGTAGCAACCCAGAGTTTTATGACTACCTGAACATCCTTTTTCTAATGTAATTGGAAAATGATAACATAAATACGCTGTTCAGTGATTGAGCCGATGAATGCTTAAAGTACGTTATCTGAAACAAATTGGAGTGTAACCATTTGAGTCGGTGATTGATTTTCATGTTGATGTTGAGCTGAAACATAAATAAGCTGGACTGAATGTACCTTTTGATGTCGAGTAACGTTGTGTCCAGCCTTTGTGGAATGGACTGGCTAGATAGTGGCGACGCACAACTCCGTGTCAGCATGTTGGCCTGGAGGAAGGAGATGTCGGCCACTGTTGCGCCCAAGGATGGACTGGCTAGATAGCGGCGACGCACAACGACGACCTCTTGGGAGCTCTAGGAATTGCAGCTTCCAGCGTGCATGACTCCGCCTGCACATAGACACCTCGCTGAGCTCCGAATCGACGAAGCACATGGTCCTCTTCCACCTCCTATTCATCACCACGACCACAAGGAAGAGGAGCAAGGCCCCCCAAAAATCCGCACGAATCGAACCCCCGCTCATGAGCTTTATTAGACAGGATCTTTGCACCGCCTCCCACCATGAGAGCACTAGAAGTAGAGTAAGGCCGAGCACCCCTGAACTACAGCTCGCCCATAGCCAGAGCACCCCAGATGACGGCATGACGGCAAACAAGGCCCTAGCGACCAAAACTAACCCTAGACTACACCTACTGACTACACCGGCGCCACCCCTTCGCCAAGTCTGTCTAGCCACGCCGTTGGAGAAGGGTCGGGTTCGGCCCGGACCTTCACATGCGACTCAAGGAGGAAGAAGTGGGAGAGAGGAGAGGCCACCCCTTCGCCGAGTCTGTCTAGCCACGCCGTTGGAGAAGGGTCGGGTTCGGCCCGGACCTTCACATGCGACTCAAGGAGGAAGAAGTGGGAGAGAGGAGAGGCGGTCATATGCACCGTTCTTCCAATACATAGCCTTGGCTCACCAGTAAGGTAGTTCGGGTGTCTCGCGTGGTAAGGTAGTTTAGGTCTCTAGTATCCATAAACTTTCCGATTCCTCTCATTCTCATCGACAGGTCTCTCCAGTCTCCACACCCCTTGTTTCTCTATTTCGAATGAACTTCCGCTAGCTGGAATATATTTTGGCTGCTCTATGTGCAACAGAAGGCAATATATACCTCAGCGTGCTAGGAGACATTGATTAGGAGCTGAGTGTTTGCTTCTCCATATGATCCCAAAAAAATCATGCAACGCTGAGTTCATGGATACACATTTGAACCTACATAAGAGCATCTCTAGCAGATACTGTATCCCGCGGTACTGCAAACCGCGGATGCGGTGTACCGCAAACCGTTTTTTCTGACCGAAAACCCAGAAAACGGCGGTGTGGAACAGATACCGCATACGCGTACCGCAAAACAGAATTCGTCGTTTTTCGGCCTGCAAATTCTATTTTGCGGTATGCGTATGCTGTATCTGTTCCACACCGCCGTTTTCGGCCCGCAAAATAGAAACGTATATTAATCTCAGAAATATATTAGCAGAACAAATTAAGCAACACATGCAGATTTTATTCATCAAATCGATCAATGTTATAGAATTACAAATCAACAATATTCTATAGTTTACAACAACATTTCAAAAATAAAGAATTGGAGAGCACAAATGATTGAGAGTTTTGTATGGAAAACAAATGGATACAAAGAAAACTTAATGGAAATTCCTGCCTAGCAATGACCAACGGTGGGCAATAAGATCTTCACGAAGATTGGAATGCTGAGTTCTGTTTTCAATCTGCCGGTAGGTTTCAAGGAATTCTTGTAGCTTGTCAGGGTTTCTTCTAGGCTTGACACGGCAACCAACATTGTCATACTCCAAGGGCTACCTCTTCTCCCTCATCCTCAACAATCATTTTGTGTAGAATTACACATGCTGTCATGATATTGTTCAGGTGTTTCTTTTGCCAGTAACGAGCAGACCCTCGGACAATTGCAAACCTAGCTTGAAGAAAAACCAAAAACTCTCTCAATGTCCTTGCGGGCTGCTTCTCGACAAGTTGCAAAATGAGCTTCTTGGGGGTTTTCGGGTCTACTTATTGTTTTCACAAATGTTGCCCATTGTGGATAAATCGCATCAATGAGATAATACCCCATATTGTACTCATGGCCATTGATCTTGAAGTTGCAGGCTGGCTGTTCTCCATTTGCTAGCTTCGAAAACAAAAGAGATCTCTGCAAGACGTTGATGTCATTGAGAGACCCTGGTAGGCCAAAGAAGCTATGCCATATCCACAAGTCCTGCAAGGCCACATCTTTGAGCACGATTGTTGCATCTCGGTGATGACCAATGTACTGCCCATGCCATGCTTTTGGGCAGTTCTTCCATCTCTATGCATGCAATCAAAGCTTCCGAGCATCCCCGGCCAACCTCTTTTCTCATTCTCTGCCATGAGCCTCTTCGTGTCCTCCTCGTTTGGTGATCGAAGGTACGTTGGGCCGAAAACCTTGATCAATGTCTTCACGAATTTGCGCACGCATGCCATGGTTGTATCTTCACCAATACGAAGATATTCGTTGGTGTAGTCAGCTGACACTCCGTAGGTGATCACCTTCATCGCGGCAGAGATCTTCTGGTACGAACTGAAACCAAGCAAGCCAGCACAATTTCTTCCTTGTGTGAAGTAGCGGCAGTTGGCCTCGCAAGCTTTCACAATCTTCTCGAACAGGGGCCGTCTCATCCGATACCAGCGGCGAAACATACGAGCAGGGTAGATGGGTGTCTCGGCAAAATAATCTCGCATGAGTATGTCGTGCCCTAGAACGCGGTTGCGCGGGATGCACAATCGCCCGACGGTTGATCCCCTCCTCCTTTTTTGGGTATTCTCCTCCGCCTCCAGTTCGTCGACGGCAGCCAGCAAAAGGAGGTCCTCCGCGTCGTCATCGTCGAGGTCCTCCCAGTCGGATTCGTCGGAAGACGAGCCCCCCGTAAAAAACCGAACGACAGAACTCGTCGCAGAACACCATGATTCACTCCACGAAGAACTCATCTACAAAATCCCCGCCGCACAGATCCTAAATCTAAGAAATTTTGAAACTTGACACAAAGGAAGGTAGGAGCTAGAGGGTTTACCGGCTCGGATGGCGGCGTCGGACGGGCGGCATGCAGATCCGACGCACGGGCAGTTGACTGGCAGGGGGTCGGACGGGCGGCGGACCAATTCCATCGTAGATCGATACGCGATGGCGTCAGCGGTGGCGGCGCGTTGGGGAACGCGGTGACGGCGGCAGACGAGGTGGCAGGCACTCCAGAGCGATGACGGCGCGCGGCAGCGGGGGGCAGCGCCGGTGCGTAGTGGTCGGGAACCGGGGAATCGGTACGGGTGGCGGTGGGGAACGCGGCGGAGGAGGATTCCTAGACGGGAGCCGTGAATCTTCAGCGCGTCTCCACTCGCGAGCGTTTGCGGGGAGCGGCAAAAAGACCAGTCGGAACTGAAAATATGCGGGATGCGGAGGGCGATATGTGGGGAGCCGTAAAAAAATTTCAGATGCGGTACAATATGCGGTATCTAGAAAAGTCACTTTTTCCGCTTCATACCGTAAACTGTCAGTTATTTTGCGATACGGGGCGGGATGCTGTATCTGCTAGAGATGCTCTAACTTGTCCTTTTCCATGTACCAACAGTAAAAGCACATTTATTTGTGTGATCATGGATGACAGAGGTTTGGGTAGGTCGGTTTTTACTCTCTAAAGAGATACAACCATGCACATGGCATAGTACAAATAACACCACAAAGATATAAGAGCAAACCTCTGCCTTTTGCTTAGAAGATGCAAGAGCAAACTTCTGGCTTCTCATGTGGGGCATGTCACACATTTTCCCTGATTGGGCTCTACTTTTTCAGGACATTTGTAAATTGTAAGAGGGTTGATTCGATACATGCGCATGAACTTGTCATTTCCCCAAACAGGAATACTACATACTTCCTTTTGCCGGTAGGGATACCACACTGCAAACATGCAACGAGCAAACTATCCGAGTAATGGTCCGATCTTAACCAGTTGAACAATGGATTCAGCCCCCGTTTTTCAATAGAATTCCCATGTACAGTGGGATCAATGCTATCTTTACAAGTGACGTATCAAACTTTATGTATCTCAAATACAAGTGACGTATCAAACTTTATTAAAACTGTTGTGGAAAGCTTTGCCACGCAAAGAGTGGTGCTAATAAGATCTGTCGGTCTGTCCTGGGTGCTTGAAGCCATATGATGATGGAATGGAAGGATACATGTGCTTTCGTTTTCAGCTCTTAAGGTTGAGTTGGAGGCAATTTGTTGCGCCTAGGATGCCGTTACTACTTCATTTACTCCCTCCGATCCATATTACTTGTCGCTAAAATAGATGTATCTAGTACTAAAACATGTCTAGATACATTCATTTCAGCGACAAGTAATATGGGTACGGCACTACGGCCTGTTGCTCTGAAACGAGATGCAGTGACTGATTTAATCGAACTGAACAACACATGTACTTATTTAGGTTTCATCATTTTCCTTATGCAGTGCCATTGGGCAGAGCTTCATACCATATGACATGTGCTACGTTTAAGTTGTAATAAATACACCGTGTGGGACAGAAAAACATAGCGGCGGCTAGAGGGCTGCTACTCGGAAGCCCAGCCTGGCACACACTAGGTCTTGGTTTTACGCGAGAGCATCCTATCAAGTAAGGTAGTTTGGTTCTCTAGTACCCATAAACTTCCCCATTCCTCTCATTCCCATCGATCAACAGGTCTCTACACACTCCTTATTTCTCGCTTTCTAATGAACTTCTGCTACCTGGAATATATATATGTGGTGCTCCGAGTGCAACAGAAAGCAATATATATATCTCAGTGTGCTAGGAGACATGAATTAGGAGCGAGTGTTTTGTTTCGCCATACCATCCCAAAACAATTACGCAACACTTAAGTTCATGCACACACATCTGTACGGTTGTACCTACATAACTTGTCGCCATGAGCCAACAATAAAAGGACATAAAATGATAAAGGATGGGTCGGCCCTCTACTCTCTGGAGAGATACAACAACAAAAGTAAACCTCTGGCTTCTTCATATCAGCATATGCACACAATCACACACATGGCGTAGTACAAAGAACACCACAAAGATGTTAGAAACCTGTTGATTTTTAGCTTAGAAGTAAACATCTGGCTCATGTGTGTCATATCACACATTTTCTCTGATTGGCAACTTTTTCAAGAAATTTGTAAGAGGGTTAGTTTGATATATGCCACCGTGCACTTCTCGAAATTAAAAAGAGCCACTAAGAAAAATGACATTGAAACATTTTGATACTTTGTTTCTAGGATGGTCTTTGGGTCCGGTTTCTCTTATTAAGTGGACCACTTCAATTTTTTATATTCATCTTCAATTTTTACATAGAAAGCCAAAGATAAACTAACGCCTACGGTGGCCGAAGGCGCTGCTCTCGCCAGGAGGGGGTGGCGGCGGCCTGGCGACACCCCACAGGTCGAACAACGAGTTGTATCTTGCTAGCTGCACCTCGACCTCCTCCTTTGCTCGGTGGTGGCTAGCACGCAAGCCAGCATTGTCGGGCTCTCTGTGCGACGCATAGGAGAGACGCATGTAGACACCGTCAAGTTCTTGCAGCCGGAAGTGCTCCGCCAGGAAAACATGGAGGAAGATGTCCCACCCGTAAGGCTCGCCGGTGGTCCGGTAAGCCGGCCCAAGGGGTATAGGCAGCTTCGAAAGCTCGTCGGGCTCGGACTAGTAACTGGCCCAGCCTAGCTCATCGGTGTTGGCTCTGCTGGAGTGGTCGGAGTCGATCCACTTGGGGTCGGAGCACTCTGAGTCGGTGTGGTTGGGTCCCGACCCTTCTGCGGGCAGTGGGAGAGGTGGAGGAGCACAACAACCAAGTGCGCCGACCCTACTGGCTATAGCAGCACCGCCGACCAAGATCCTAGATGTAGAGGGAGAGGGTGCGAGGTCTGGCCATGGTGTAGATCTGCAATGGCGATGGCCACCACACCAACATATAGCGAGAAAAGGGCGGGAAGCCCAGGCAAGAAGCTGTGGAAAAGGCGGGAGAACACACTGGCGAGCAATTTTGGCGCCGCATGGCCGGTGAGAGGACGACGCTCGGGAGACGATCCGTCTATCTCACTGCCAGGGCTAGCCTGCGTCGTTCTCAGCTCCATCCAACGCCCCTGCGAGTCCCCCGTGGGTTGGGTTCGGCATGGAGGCGACGAATGGCAAACGGGGCCATACCGGCACGAAAAAAAGTTTGGGAGCGGGCTGGGCGCGATTTTGAGTGCCGGCACCCCATAACCCTTTAGGGGGGCTTTAGGGCCCCCGAGTGGAGATGCTCTTAATATCGTACCATAGTAGGAGTCTATCCTATTTAATGCGTCATTGATAATCTAAATCTAAGAGAGGCATCCATGATAGGAAGACAATTTACTTGGATGAACAGTCTTCTAGAATCGACATACGAGAAACTAGATCGCGTGCTTATGGATACCGAATAAAAATCGAATTTCCGTATGGTAACTGTACGAGCACTAGAACGGGCAGCTCCATCCTACGACACAATTATCACATGAGCATGAGAATGGTAAATTGTAAGTAGATTCTTTGTATAAAGCGTTAGTCCATCCGATTATGCCGGTTGATAGTAATATATAGAAATATATAAAAGGTGAAGATACCACTCAAGAATAATTTTTTGCATGGTATCTTCGTCGCGTAGTCATTCTTACAAAAGATAAACTTGTTAAGAGAAATTAGCAGGAAAATACAACATGTGTTTTTTTGTCATCACAATGAGACAATTAAATATTTATCCTTTCAATGTAAATTTGTTCGCTCTGTATGGCCCGTCATCCAAGTAACTTCTGACTTGTATCCTCCACGTAGAGTTGCTAATATTTTTGGCCATTGGCTACACGAGATTGATTATAGGTTTAGAATTCTTATTAAGGTGGGAGCGTTGGCCTTTATTTGATCGCTTCGGCTATATAGAAATGACAAGGTTTTTAACAATAAAAATTCATCTCTTATGCAGGTAATCTATAGGTGCACCGATACGCTCCGTTCATGGTCTGCTCTACATCGTGCGAAGCCTCATGACCTGTTTATCGAAGGTCTGTATGGGTTTGAAGGGTACAACGAAAGATATTTTATCTAACATGGATGGCGGCGTGATCTACAGATTGAACCTCCATCAGCTTAGGTGTCTAACAGTTTCTTCAAGATATCTCGTATTTCTCCTTTTTTATTGTTTTGAGATTTGGACTTATTGCGGCTCTGTGCATCTTAGATATGTAGAGACCGGGTGTAATGCTTAAACCTTTTAAGTAATAAAGCGTTCTTTAGAGAAAAACACCATGATAGGAGTCTCTCCTACAGTTTCACGGTAAAAAACATGTATCCTTATGGTTTTATTTTCCAGTCTCCAATTTCGTAAATTATTTTGTCGAAAAAGGATTCTAAGATAGAAATAGACGAAAACCCCATACAGTTAAATGTGTGAGGTACATGTGTTAGTCACTACTTTTTCCATGGGCTGCCATCTACGGATTTTTGCTCTTAAGCCTATAGGAGGTCCAACCATTTTTTTTCTGAAATGAGGAGCGGAGCCCTAGTCTCTGCGTCAAGTGATATACACAACCTTTATTTATTATTAAAACATCGAAGCCTAGCAAAAGACATTAAAAATATCATACAAATGAAAGACCGCCGAAACACCACCACCGAGCATGATGATGGCAGTCCATCGCCAGCTCCCGACGAAATCTAAAAAACACCCAACCGCCCATTCAATCCAGGAACCCAAATCCGCCTAGCATATCTGCGAAATGGTGCCAGCGCACTCGCTCCGGATGTCGTTGCCTCCGCTATGTTCTGCCAACCCATCTTCAATGTGTAGATCGATGTGCAAACTCTCGCCACACCAGCCACTGATACCACCGCGGTGTGAAGTAGCACGATCTCCCTGCATGCTAACTCTGAAGCATGTCACGGTCGCCGCCGGCATGCCACAACACCATGCTGCCAAGTACCACCAGCCAACACAGCTTGAAGTTTCTGGAGGATCTGTCGTGCATAGACCTGTCGACCAGGCATGACTCAACGTAGCACCTATGAGTTAGGCATGACTTGACATTAGCACCGAAGCTCCGTGCAAGACAAAACCTCTCCACCTCTAGCCTCTATCATCTGGCGCTGCACCAATAAACGATGCTCTCAAGAGAGAACGCGACACCGCAGCGCCGCCATCACTTGATTCGGAAGCTAGATCCTAGGGTTTTCCTCGGAGCAACACAAGTGGGTCAAAAATAGACGATTCCTTCATCAAGGTAATGACATAGAGATGTTGCTATTGCCTGCCAAGACCTAAGTCGGCCCGGTTTTCACCGGCAACTAAGTCTCTCCAACTCGCAGCTGGGACTCGATGACGGATCGCGAGATCCTCCAAAACAGCCTCAAACTGGTAGACCACCTTCGGCGGATAATAAGATCGCCACCACCATTCTCCTCATGATGTGTGGCAACACTGGAGCACCTCCACGAGTCTCCACCGAGGTCGACGAAGAGGCAGTAGGGGCGGCACATACGCAACCCACCTAGAACCAAAAGGCCTAGATTGATCCTGTAGCGTTGCCGCCATCAGCCAACACCACCACATGTAGTAGCTCCCCTAACGCGCCTTGACCCCCGCTTCCCGCGATCACCGCCTCCAAGGAGCCAAGATCTGAGCCGCCGCCACTGCCACTGCCTTGGGTACCCAGATGCGAGAGGAATTCCACCCCCCGCCGCAGGGCCTTTGCCTGGCGACGTTGCCAGCGTCGGTAGAGGGAGATGATGTGCAGGAGCGCGAGGGGTCGTGCAGTGGAGGCCGCCTGGTGCGGCCCGACGGCTGCCGCACGGGGTTGGGAGGAAGGGGGTCGGGAGGGATCCTGGTGACGGGAGGGGTTGGGAGGAAGGGGGTCTAACAACCAGGAGGTCCAACTAGTTAGAACATTTTCCTTTCCACTAGGACTGTTCGGTCCATAAGTGCCACTATATGGAAAACCATTTTACTTTCTATCTACTGATCTTTGCTCTAAGCCTGCAGTAGAACATTTTCCTCTACACTACAGCAGTACCACTATCTGGATCATAAGTGCTAGAAAAGCCAGAGCCGTACATATAGTTGTGTTCTGCAGTGAGTCCAACGGTAAGGTCATTTTTTAACTAAAAGGCATTTCTACCTGGCTTTAAATCAATAAAACCAGAAGTTCACAGACAAGGTTCCACATAGCATAGCCAAGAACTACAAACACGACATGCCACCACGGGCTACAGTTTAAGAAACATCACACTTGGTTAAAACCTACACAGGGGCAAAACAAGGATCGAGGTGATCAGCCTAGCTAGTTTGACTTGGTGTGTCAGTGTCGTTGAAGGCTTGTCGCAGTAGGTTGATCAGCTCATCCATCAGCGAGAGATGTTTACTTCCTGCGAGAGGCCACCACTGCTACAATAGAAGCATAGAATTAAACACACATTCAATAGGCTACTTAGGAAATTTAGTCTCAATGGTAAATTTGTTATGGATATTCCAAAGAGCCCACCATTGGGTAGCAAATAGAATCCACCCTTTTTTTGGAGGGAAGATGATTATTGTTTTTTAGCGCTAAAGTTCAGAGTCGCCATAAGCTAAACCTACCAGATGGGGAGTATTGGCATTATTAAGCTTAAATCAATGATTTTCTCCGTACGCTGGCTTATTCAAGATACATGAGGAATAGCTAGCTAATCAGTTTGGGATTGTTTCAGTTTCAAAGGCTGGGAGCTACTTCCAATGAGTTTGATATAGTTGCCACTTTTGTGTTGAAACATGTTTTTGTTTAGTTTTTTTGAAATGAAGGTGAAACCCCCGCCCTCTGCAGCAAAATTATGCTCCTGGTCTAAATAAATTTTCATATAAATCAATGGACAATGAAATACATAAACTCACATATAAATCAGCTAACTCCTGAGAATCATCTACCTAAAAAAATGTTGCATGTAGAATCTTGCATTTTTATAGTCTATCTTTTTGTGGGCCGGATAGCCTACACAAAGAATTTTCTGAAATGCCATTGATCTTGCATACTATCATAATTTCATATCAGTGCAAATGATTTTTATTAAGGGTAACACATCATTAACAAATTGCATAAAAAATAGAGCACTGCCACATTTGTCAGTTTAGCTACTTTAGCAGAAGTCTACAAGAAGAGATAACTATTGAGAAATATCTAACAATTACATTCAACAATCCAGATTAAAAATGCTCATACATATACAACCACTAAAGAGCCGCATCAATATGCCATCAAGAAATTGTATAACCAACTCATACAAATTCCATCTAAACCAATGGACAATGAAATACAGAAACTCACATAAAAATCAACATGATGGTTTCAGTAGCCAAAGGACCATGAGGATGGAGAGAGGAAACTCAGGCTCAAAGGAGGGTATGTCGGAGTTCTGGGATGGGATGTGGTGTGAGTGGCGCGGCTTTTTTGGAGGTGATGCTGTAGTTGGGGAAGTAGAAGAGTCAGGGAGGAGACAAAAGATGCTCGCCTATGGGATTGCTTCAGCTTTATGCCGGTATCAGTACCACATAGCAAACCCGCAGAAGCAAAGATAAATAAGTCTTGTCTCATGTGCCATAACTTACGTGAGTAACTAGCCCATTCTGACTAATTATGGATTTTGGTAGGGAGAATCCAAAAAATTGTAGTAGTTCGGACTACTACATTTTAGTCAAGGTATGATATGGCATTTATGTTTTCATTCTGGGCAAAGTTAATTTACATATAATGTGCTAGTGGATGATTTAACTTATATATATATATATTTTTTTGGATTTAACTTATATTGATTGCTAGTATGTCACTATTCTTTTCGCTGAATTTTATTTTTGAGTTTGTAGAATCAAGAATGGAATCCATCAACTCTGGAAGATGTAATTATAGACAGGTGCAATCAATTTTTGAACCATTAGCCGCCGATGCAGAGTTGGATGCATGATTTTCTGTATCAACCTAGAGTGTTGTGACTATACCCGAACATCATTTTTCCGTTCGATGATGTATTTGGAAACTGGAAACATAAATATGTTGTTCATTGAGCCAATAAATGGAAAAATTACATTATCTAAAAAAGTTGGAGTGTCACCATATGATTCAGTGATTGATTTTCCCGTTGATGATGAGCTGAAACATAAATAAGTTGGACTGATATGTACTTCTAATGTCGAGGAGCATTTTGTCCAGCCTTTGCGGCTTGTAAGATGGAGATAATTCACATCACTTGAGTTGTTGTTACTTTACATTTTACTGCAACATAGAACCGAGCTACGGTGTTGCTCTAAAAAGAAAAATCGTTGATTATTTGACCGAAATGAAGAACACAAGCATTTAGAATTTAGTACTTGTTGGTGCTTAAAGGAAATCAAGCACATATCTTGATCTAGTTAAAATTCTCGAGTTTCAATTTGTTTGAATTCTTGTATGAATTATTTTATTTCTATGTTTCAATTATTGTGGAACTAATTTATGCGTTTAAAACTATGCAA
Organism: Avena sativa; assembly: GCA_916181665.1. Classification (NCBI taxonomy): domain Eukaryota; kingdom Viridiplantae; phylum Streptophyta; class Magnoliopsida; order Poales; family Poaceae; genus Avena; species Avena sativa. The sequence continues at coordinate 129,246,487 of OV702289.1, read as the reverse complement.
TATGATTGCATGTAGGTACAAATATGATTGTATTTGTAATAAAGTGGCCAAAGGTCTATTGGAAGGGCCTATCGGGGATCGGACAAGTGTCCGAGCATCTCCAATAACGGGGGCGTCCCCAATAACAATCATAAGATGCAGTTGTCAAAACATACTGGGGGATCCCACTGGAGACACTGTAGATACACTAGAGCGGGCTGAAAACATGGAAGCGGCTAGAGGCTCCTACCGTGAAGCCTTCTTGCGTTTAAGTGTTCCAGCTTGGCATACAACCTCCTCCACATCGCTACGTTCACATGACTAGGGTCTTGGTGTAACGTGTAAGCATCCAAATAGTGGCGGATTTAGAGAATATAGCATCAGGGTGCCTACTAGTGCCTAAAAGGAGAAAATACATATCTTGTGGGTGCACATGTGGTGAAAAATTGTTGTTTTGTAAAGAAAAAAATTCTACTGCCTCCAAGTAGATCCGCCACTGCATCCAAATGGGTAAGATAGTTTGAGTCTCTAGTACCCATAAACTTTCCGATTCCTCTCGCTCCCATCAAAAGGTCTCTCTCCACATTTCTTATTTCTCGCTTTCTAATGAACTTCTGCTAGTTGGGTATATTAGGGGTGCTCTGAGTGCAATAGAAAACAATATATATCTCAGTATGCTAGGAGACATTAATTAGGAGAGGTGTGTTTTGTTTCTCCATACCATCCCCAAAAAATCACCCAACACTTAAATGCATGAACACACATTTGTACCTACATAACTTGTCCTTTTCCATGTGCCAACAATAAAAGGACATATATTTGTGTGATCATCCAAGATGTAGAGGTTGGGTTGGCCCCTACTCTCTGGAGAGATATAACAACAAGAGTAAACCTCTGTCTTCTGCATATTAGCGTATGCACACAACCATACACATGGCATAGCTCAAAGAACACTACAAAGATGCAAGGACCGGTGGCTTTTGCTTAGAAGCTACAGAGATGCAAGAAACCCGTGGCTTCTCATCCCCTTTAGCCCTTGTTTTGTAATGTAGGTTTTGAGGTGATTGGTAGGGTTAATCCCCACACGGATTAGGTGATCACCCAATCCCCTAAAAAACTCTTCCATCCTATGTGGCGGCGCATCGCGGGAAGGAGGTGGAGGCGTTGCCACCACTGCTTGTCTCGCTCGGGAGAAAACACAAGGTGGTGGTCGTGGGTTAGAGAAAGGCTACGATCTCGCGGTTTCTCGGGGATTAGTGGGGTTCAGCCTAGTTAATCCCGGACAACAAAACGGTTGATTCGGGATTCCTCGGGGTTTTGGGTTGGGCCGGTTTTATCCTCTATGATCCCCGCCAATCCTCCTCTACAAAACGAGGCCTTAAAGATAAAAGGGTATCCTGATTTCATTAACGAAATCAATAAGCTACAATGGAAAACAATATCACACATTTTCCTTGATCGGGCTAGTTTTTCAAGACATCTATACGAGGGTTAATTTAATGCATGCCACCATGAATTTTTCGAAATTGAAATAAGCCACTACGAAAAATGCCATCTGCGCTCTCTTTCTCTCGAGTCTCGACAGATACATACAACATCCGTCTCCTCGCGTCACCGAGCGGACGACGACGGCGACCGGCTCTATCATTCGTTCAGAGGAAAACTTAGAGCTGGGGAGCAGGGGATGATGATGACGACGTTGCCTTTTGGAGAAACCGATCATGGCGAGGAGATAGGATTACGGACGAATGATCGGCTACCGGCAGGTGCAGAGGAGGAGCGATTCTGGCCACCGACAGGCCGGGCCGCTCCGGGTCCCCCCCGGGCGCCCGAGCGTTGCCTGTAGTTTTCTCTATCCGGATGTATGATGCGTACACTTGTGGTGTACAATTCGGGCTTTCGATTTCGTAAAAGGTGAAAAATATTCCCAACCTAAGCCGAGTGGTACGGTACACGATATTTTTCACTTCCGACGACTACCCATTGTTCTTCGATCTGCTAGGACGGGGAATATTTCATCTTATCTGTATATAGTTTACTGTCGCAGCTTCTTTGTCTTACTAGTTGTCCAAAAAATAAAAAGAACTGCGATCAGTTAAAGTTTGTCGGTGCTCTGGTTAAGACACTGGAGGTTTAGATGGAAAAAAGAAGTGGAATTATCTTATCCTGCGACTACACCGTTGGATATGATAGTGCCGCGGCTGAAGATTTAGATAAACCAGGTGATCTCTTTGGACTGAAATCCAACAGATTCGACTATATTCAGACAATTATCCAGGAGAAGGCCGTGTACGTACATTAGTAAGAGCACCTCTACTCGTTGAGCCTTCCCAGGCCAAAATCCGGATGCAAATTTGGTCCGAATGGTTGTACCCGTGGACCGACCGAATCCCCACTCAGTGTTTCTAGGGTTCGTCCTAGCAAATTCGAAAATTCGCCCAAAATTCGACAAAACATGCCAAATTTAAGACTAATTCAGACGATTTCATTAGATTATAGGGTTTTTATCATTTCTGCCACTATGACCAACCCCAACCTCAATTTTGCCATTTGACCGCTCGAAACTCTATTTTTGCCACTGCTCCGTTAAAACGTTCCTCAGTTTTACCATTCCGTCATCTCTCCACCGTTATTTTATAATCAGTTTTGCCATTTGAAGAGTCGGACAACCAGAAACGCATCTAATACTAGAGGATTGCAGTGGGGATTGAAAAATAATTTAGAGATATGCATAACAAAAGGAAATTGATAGTGATATTTGTCAAAGTGACACAAAATTCTAGGGAAAAGTTAGCACGTATGTATGCATCATCTCACTTCGAATCTCGTCAATCTAAATTGTTACATACATCTACAGGTCGGTCTATGTGCTTAGAAAAAGATGTGCATCTGCGGTTAGGTGCTTTGAAAAAGTTTACACCATAATTAATATAGAAACAACTTTGAAGTAGACTACGATGTAATAAATCGACACTGATGCACTATACAATTCCAAAACATGTCGAATTTAACACTGATATCTTATAAAATCATAACCGGAGGAATAACTATTGGAAATATGTTAGATACAACCAATCAGTGAGATATAAAATAATTAAAGAGAAACGATGAAGAACCTAAGAATGGCAAAACTGATTATATAGACTAACGGTAAAGAGATGATGGAATGGCAAAACTGAGGAGCCTTGTAACTGAGCAGTGGTAAAATTAGAGTTTCGAACGGTCAAATGGCGAAACTAAAGATTGAGGTCGGTCATAATGGCAGAAATGATAAAAATCCTAGATTATAGACGAGTTCGTACATATTATGTTAAATTCGGACAGGTGGACGAGTGGATAGGCGGCCGTTTCCCTGTGGTCCAACGCGGCAGTCAAAACGAAGCGATGAGGACGAGTCTGCTTCACTCGCAAACAGGACGGGGCCACCATCGCATATGTTTTCCTGCCGATTCAGCTTCGTTCAGCATTCCTATGCCACACCAACGTACTGGGTTTGGTTTTGACAGGGCGGTTCGAAGCATTTATTTTTCAGTACCAACTTCGCTATTTAGGCTAGCCTGAGTGTATGCTTACGTGTGCTTTTTATCATTATATGTGATTTTAAGAATAATCTCGTCGCCATATAGGTTCTCCTGAGATGGTTGTCCTGCTTCACACAATACTCATTCGGAGAAAGCGCCTGAACTACATTTGTGCCATGAAGATCTAGAACGCGGAGTGATACTTCCTCCGTTTCAAAATATAAGATATTTTAGCTTTGTGAATGGAGTGTATCTAGACCCTTTTAGTGTCTAGGTTCATCTAAATTTGGAGTGAATCTACATACTAAAAGGATCTAGATACACTCCCACTAGTAGAAAAATGGGCATCAATACCGGTTCCAGAGGCCCTTTTGTATCGAAAATGCAACCGGTACAAAAGATTCGGGACAAAAGCCCCCCCCCCCCTTTGGTACCGGTTCCTTACGAACCAGTATTAAAGGGGCCTCCACGTGGGCACCCAGCAGACCGCAGGCTAGGGACCTTTGGTACCGGTTTGTAACACGAACCGGTACCAAAGATTGGCTACCGCGGCAGAGAAAGTGCATAAATCTCTGCTGCGGCAGAGAATCCAGGGTTTAGGGTTTTAGGAGAGGTTTAGGGGTATCGGACTGTTTCATCGTACGAGGATCGCGTCGATGCGCCAGAAACGCGTTTGGGTTTAGGTAGTACATGAAGATCTAGGTGATGCATATCAACTTGGTGCATATAATATAACACATGTAATTGCATAAGATCGCAAAATTAAGTAATACATACATGAAGATCGATCTTCATGCATAGTGGTACTCTCCGAGGCATACTATCTATTACATGTAGCATAGTGGTACTCTCCGAGTCAAACTATATATTACATGTAGATCTTCATTCACAGTGGTACTCTGCGAAGTTAGGTATGACGTCCCGAAGGAAAAATCCTGCCAATTCCTCGCCAATTGCTTTGAAACAATGCTCGATTGAGATCCTGTCCCGCTTTCTTGCCAACTGTAAAAGAATGAGATACAAATGAATACATGAGCTATGTGTGTGTATATATATATCAAAATCACAATCAAACTATTATGACTGAAACTCAGCACAAGTTATGGTAACAAAATAAATTTGAGAATATTGTTTTCGCACCTCTCTATTTCTTTGATTATTCATTCTCTCGCTGACAATCTTGTAGATGTACTCGCAAACATAGTATCCACATAGATTAGTCCTCTTTGGTTGTTTCGTAATTCAATCAAACAATAATCAAGTATGATAAAGGTGTGTGGACCTAGGTAGTACTACTTACTTTGTTCGCACGCCATATCAGCTTCTGTTTCCATCCACCGGCCGGATCTTTCTCGATGAATTTTAATGGCGTGTAGTTGACGTGGGAGTTTCTTCTTCGTTCCCTGGCAACGGCGCCAGAAAAATGCTTGATGGCTCAATGCACGGCGCCAAGAAAAATGCTTGGTGCGTGGTGTTGATGTAGAGCTCGTTGGGAACCCCAAGAGAAGGTATGATGAGCACAGCAGCAAGTTTCCCTCAGTTATGAAACCAAGGTTTAATCGAACCAGTAGGAGCAAGGAAACACCTCAAAGGTGTTACTAGCTGAGCTTTGGCAGGGCGCACTACCGGTGCTAGTAGTAACGTGGAGACCTGCACAACACAACCACAGAACTTTGTCCCCAACTTGCGATGAGGTTGTCAATCTCACCGTGTTTTGCGGAAAACAAAGGTTAAACGTATCGAATGGAAAGAAGTAAAAGTTTGCAGAAAGTAAACACAAAGCAGTAAAAGATTGTAGATTGTATGTAAAAGACAAGGACCGGGATCCATAGTTCACTAGAGGTGGCTCTCCTTAAGATAGATAACATGTTGGGTGAACAAATTATAGCGGGGCAATTGACAAACACCGAGAAAGCAATACATGCATATACTATACAACATAATACATAGATCGCCAGCCAACTGCATCTATGACTAATAATCCACCTTCAGGTTATTGTCCGAACCCCCTCCAGTATTAAGTTGCAAGCAACAGATTATTGCTTTACGAACTACGTGTAAGGTAAACAATACGATTGCTCTCTGAACAAAGGATTGTTGTTTTCTCCCTAGTAGCAACAACATATCTAGTACCTTAGAGATTTCTGTCACTTCCCCAGATTACCAGAGGCATGAACCCACTATCGAGCATAAATACTAACTCTTGGAGTTGCTAGCATCTACTTGGCCAAGATAGCTACTAACAACGGAAAGCATGCAAGATCACAAATAACAAAGACATGATAGAATCAATAATCAATCTGAAATAGCATCTCAATATCCATCGGATCCCCGCAAAGACAACATGTATGAATTACAAATAGATGATCTTGATCATGAACGGAGCTCACAAGATCTAAACATGAAAGCACAAAGGAGGAGAAACCGACCATCTAGCTACTACATGGATCCGTAGTCCAAGGATGAACTACTCATGCATCACACCAGAGGCTTGCATGGTGATGAAGAAGGCCTCCAGGGTGAATTCCCCTCTCCAGCAGGGTGCCGGGAAGAGCTTCAGATCCCCCCGATCTAGGGACAGAGACGACGGCGGCTATAGACTCTTTCGTGGATTTTTGATCGGGTACTTAGGGTTTTCGTCCCGAGGGTAACTTATAGGCGGAAGGAGAGGCCGAGGGGGTGCTGGGGGCGGCCAGACCACCCCCTGGCGCGGGCCAGGCCTGGCCGCGTGGCCAGGTGGTGTGGCCGGCCCCCAACCCTTCTCCGTCTCGGATTCTGGCACTTGATCCCTTCCGGAAAAATAGGCACTTTGGCTTTTGTCTCGTTCAATTCCGAGAATATTCATTTTCTGACTTTTCTAGAACCAAAAACAACAAAAAACAGGCAGCTGGCACTGTGGCTCTTCTTAATAGGTTAGTCCAAGAAATCATAATAAAAGTACTCCAAAGTTGGAACAAAACACAAGAAAGTGGATAAAAGTAAGCATGGAACATCAAAAATTATAGATACATTTGCAATGTATCAACATCCCCAAGCTTAACTCTTGCTCGTCCTCGAGTAGGTAAGTGATAAAAAGAAATAATTTTTAAGGTGACATGCACCATCAAAGACTTGATCAAAGTATTTGCAAAACATTCAAGGCTGGGATCATAGTACTTCAATCATAACATGAAAGACAAAGTTCTAGCAATAAGCAAAGAAACTATGATACAACATGAAAAGGCACAAACAAAAGAATCATGAATAACATGCTTTGCAAGACGTTTGTTTGTTTCACATAAAGAAAACATAGCATAAAAGTATTAAGCTTGTCCCTCAATAGAGTAGCAAATATAAATGCATAGGACACCTTCAAAGTTCATAAGAGTGACTAGATACAATAGTTTCAAACAAGTAATAACAAGTTATGCATCAATCAACTAGTCTTGGGACAATGCACATAGAACTAAGAATGGCCACTATGCTCTCAAAGTAGTGCATAAAGATAGAAGATGGAGACTCAACATAATGGTGGAAGAAGGGCCTTTTGTAAAAAGGAAGTAGGGATTAAAGTCTCATAAAGAGCTTCCAAAAATCATGGTACTTATAGCTTTCAGCTCTCATTGCCCCTATCATAAGCATCTTGAAGGTGATTAAGGTTAAAGTGACACAACTAAGAGGATATGCTTGACAAGTTATAAACCGAAATCTCATGCCCCTTACTTACGAAGACCGATCCTCATGCTACTCAACTTCAGTCACGAGTAAGCTCTTGTCATTGTAAGTATATGTGTATCATTAAGAACCGCCAACGGGGTACCCCTTGCACATGATACGGGAGCTTTCCCATAATCAAAATGACAAGGCAAGCAGACAATGAGCATCTCAACAATCTTTTTATTTGCTATTTGCATAGGTTTTTATTGAGGATGCTTCATAGAGTGCTCACTATGGTGATGCTGCAAGTTTCCACCATGATTAGGCATGGCTTAGGCTAGCGGCCCAGGCGTTTCTCTAACACACATACAAACTCCATGATCTTACATGTTCCACATTTATTTCACACCGCCGGGATCCGTAAGCAAAAGAACATGATATCAACGGGGTACAAAGTACAAGTGCAATGTTGAAAGCGTTCCCCATGAAACATGGTTCTGCTAACTTCAACTTATAAAGCGCAAGCATATACTCAACAAAGAAGGACCCAATGGTTCAAGTTTATTAGAGGCAATAAAGTAAAGTGTGCCATCAAGTTCGTGAGAGCTTTAATCACTAGTTTTCTCATAACAATTGAAAGGTAGACAAAAGCATGAATATACTTGGAATAGCATAAGCTAGTAGGTAGGTATGGTGGACTCTTTGGAATAACTTGGTTTATGGAGTTGGATGCATGAGTGGAACTCATACTTTGTGGTGGAGGCTAGCAAAAGACTGGGAGCGACAAACTAAGAGAGCAATAATGGCCATAATCATGCAGAGCGACAAAACATCATTGATCAAAGCATAAAGTGATACTCCAAGTTGAAAACTAAAGGATCATAAAGGCTAAGGTGACTTGTGACAGTCATAACATGGTGCGAGCATGTGCCAAATCAACCCAAATAAAGTATCAAAGGAGAATACCACTATACTATGCTTTAATATGCTAAAACAACGCATGATTCATCCAAGGCACATTAAGCAATCTCAATTGTTTATAACAAGTCATGCTACAGCAAAGAATACTAAGCATAAAGCCAAAACAATATCAAGCATGGCATGACAAAGCATAGCCATAGTCAAAAACGAGCTCTTTTTACCACAAAAGTATAAACTTTTCTACTCTTTTCCAAACCAAACCAAACTATTTGCAAACCAAAGTGTGAAAGAGAGGGTCCAACCAACTTATTCAGAAAACTAAACAAACCAAGCAAACTAAAAACCAAAATGAAAACGAAAAAGAAGACGCTCCAAGAGAAACACAACTGTGCACGAAACAATAAAAACGAAGCGTTTGGAAGAAACCTAGAATTTTTATTGATGAAGAAGGGGATGCCTTGGGCATCCCCAAGCTTTGACGCTTATACTTCTTGGATATTTCTTGGGGTGACACGCGTGGCATCCCCAAGCTTAAGTTTTAGTCCATCCTTCATCTCATTACTCATTCCTTCCATACACCTGAAAATTTTCCTTCATACAAAACTTCACACAATCTCATTAGCAACATTAGTGCACTTAAGATAAATAAGTCTTAATGTTCAGTTCTAACACCAAATGAACTTCCATTAGAACACTAGCTACTGTAGCACTTCCCTCAAAAAGCTCAATTCCCCAAAGGAACTCAAGAAGGAACCAACAAGAAGCAAATGCAGAAAATGGCAGAAATCTGTCAAAACAGACCAGCAGGTAAAGACGAATTTTTTCGAAGACCTTCTGTTGCTCAAATAAAAAAGTGTTGAACTAACGAAAGTTATATAATAACCTGGGACAGAAGCACAAAACATTACAGCTCATTCCGACGTACAGAGCTCTCTCAGGAATTTTTACGGTGAAGCACATAAATCTGTTTCGGGACAACAACTTTCCCAATCATTACTTCACTCTCATTAGAGGTTACTCTTGGCACAAAAAGCAAATAAAAAGGATAAGGAGAGGTTATTACAGAGGTAATAACTTCCAAGACTCAACTAAACTCTTGGGTTATCTCCCAATAAGTACTTTTCTTTAACGCCTTTAAGTTAGGCATAAGAAGCAAAGAAAGAATCAAGTGTTCTCAAATGAAGAAGCATTAAGATCAATACCAGAAATATTTTCAACAAGCCAAGGTATTTCATCCAAATAAGTTCTAGAGGATCCTCTCTCAATGCTCTTAGGTTCACTATTCTCATCAAAAGGGTTTGCAGGAACAATCCAATCAAGATTCTTTTCTATGGCATCATGTATTGCTACTAGTTTAAAGGGTATTGGTATCTTAGGTTCCTCCCCATTAGGTTCGGTTTTGTTCATATTTTCTCGTGTACCAACAACATCTACACATGAGCCTAGCATATTGAAACGTTCAAAAACTTTTCTAGCTTCCTTAGCAACATCATAGAACTCCTTAAACAAAGTTTCTAGAATAAAATTCCTCTTTTTAGGATCCTCAATTTCTTTAAGCTTAAGAAACATTACTTGCATTAAGGGGTTGAGGTTAACAAATCTATCTTCTAACATGTGAATTAAAGAAGCTGCAGCAATCTCATAATTTGGAGCAAGTTCTACAAGGGATCTATCCTCAGTATCTTCATGTTTGCTAACATGATTAAAGAATTCTTCAATGTTATCTTTCCCAATTATAGAACCACTACCAATTGGAAGGTCTTTCAGGGTGAACTTGGGGATCAACATGGTGAACTAAGGAAAAGGTGACAACTAAAGGAGACTTAATTTTTTTGTGTTTTTGAAAGAGAAAGCAAACAAGTAAAACTATTTTTTTTGTGTTTTTTGAAGAACCAAACAAGCAAACAAAGCAAAAAGAAACTAAGCAAAACAAAAACAACAAAGTAAAGAGATTGGTTATGAGGGACTCCCCTTGTGAAGATGTCCTTGACTCCCCGGCAACGGCGCTAGAAAAATCTTTAATGGCGTGTAGTTGACGTGGGAGTTTCTTCTTCGTTCCCCGGCAACGGCGCCAGAAAAATGCTTGATGGCTCAATGCACGGCGCCCAGAAAAATGCTTGGTGCGTGGTGTTGATGTAGAGCTCGTTGGGAACCCCAAGAGGAAGGTATGATGAGCACAGCAGCAAGTTTCCCTCAGTTAGTGTGGTGCTACTGAAGTCACCAACTTAGTGTTTTCAAGAGTAGTCATTTTTTGGGGTTTTCAAATAAGAAAGCAAACTAGTAGAACTAATTTTTTTGTGTTTTTGATAACAAAGCAAGCAAACAAAACAAAAAGAAACTAAACAAAACAAAAATAACAAAGTAAAGAGATTGGTTATGAGGGACCACCCTTGTGAAGATGTCCTTGACTCCCTGGCAACGGCGCCATAAAAATGTTTGTTGGCGCATGGTTGACGTGGGTGTTTCTTCTTCTTCGGTCCCCAGCAACGACGCCAGAAAAATGCTTGATGGCTCAGTGTACGGCGCCAGAAAAGTGCTGGTGCGGTGTTGATGTAGAGCTCGTTGGGAACCCCAAGAGGAAGGTATGATGAGCACGGCAGCAAGTTTCCCTTAGTTATGAAACCAAGGTTTAATCGAACCAGTAGGAGCAAGGAAACACCTCAAAGCTGTTACTAGCTGAGCTTTGGAAGGGCGCACTACCGGTGCTAGTAGTAACGTGGAGACCTGCACAACACAACCACATAACTTTGTCCCCAACTTGCAATGAGGTTGTCAATCTCACCGTGTTTTGTGGAAAACAAAGGATTAAACGTATCGAATGGAAAGAAGTAAAAGTTTGCAGAAAGTAAACACAAAGCAGTAAAAGATTGTAGATTGGCTTGGATCTTAGACTGGGCCCCACACCAAGGAAGTGTGGACGAGAATGCAACTCGGATGTGCAACAAAGCTAAGGTCTCTTGTGGGAAAAGTGGCGCACCTCTGCAGAGTGTAAGAATTGTGACATGTTACTCCCTGTTCCGGGAAGGAGCTATGAACACGGCAGGAAAGGAACCCCATGAAGGTTCTGGTCAACCTTTGAAGGCTATCGGACATAGTTTTCAGAATAAATGAAAGACAAGGACCGGGATCCATAGTTCACTAGAGGTGGCTCTCCTTAAGATAGATAACCTGCTAGGTGAACAAATTACAGCGGGGCAATTGACAAACACCGAGAAAGCAATACATGCATATACTAATCATCTTGACTCCTTTGAGACTTGATTGGGCAATACAACATAATACATAGATCGCCATCCAACTGCATCTATGACTAATAATCCACCTTCAGGTTATCGTCCGAACCCCCTCCAGTATTAAGTTGCAAGCAACAGATTATTGCTTTACGAACTGTGTGTAAGGTAAACAATACGATTGCTCTATGAACAAAGGATTGTTGTTTTATCCCTAGTAGCAACAGCACATCTAGTACCTTAGAGATTTCTGTCACTTCCCCAGATTACCAGAGGCATGAACCCACTATCGAGCATAAATACTAACTCTTGGAGTTGCTAACATCTACTTGGCCAAGATAGCTACTAACAACGGAAAGCATGCAAGATCACAGATAACAAACACATGATAGAATCAATAATCAATCTGAAATAGCATCTCAATATCCATCGGATCCCCGCAAACACAACATGTATGAATTACAAATAGATGATCTTGATCATGAATGGAGCTCACAAGATCTAAACATGAAAGCACAAAGGAGGAGAAACCGGCCATCTAGCTACTACATGGATCCGTAGTCCAAGGATGAACTACTCACGCATCACACCGGAGGCTTGCATTGTGATGAAGAAGGCCTCTAGGGTGAATTCCCCTCTCCGGCAGGGTGTCGGGAAGAGCTTCAGACCCCCCCGATCTAGGGACAGAGACGACGGTGACTACAGACTCTTTCGTGGATTTTTGATCGGGTACTTAGGGTTTTCGTCCTGAGGGCAACTTATAGGCGGAAGGAGAGGCCGAGGGGGTGCTGGGGGCGGCCAGACCACCCCCTGGCGTGGGCCAGGCCTGGCCACGTGGCCAGGTGGTGTGGCCGGCCCCCAGCCCTTCTCCATCTCGTATTCTGGCACTTGATCCCTTCCGGAAAATAGGCACTTTGGCTTTTGTCCCGTCCAATACCGAGAATATTCATTTTCTAAATTTTTTGGAACCAAAAACAACAGAAAACAAGCAGCTGGCACTGTGGCTCTTGTTAATAGGCTAGTCCAAGAAATCATAATAAAAGTACTCTAAAGTTGGAACAAAACACAAGAAAGTGGATAAAACTAAGCATGGAACATCAAAAATTATAGATACATTTGCAATGTATCACCATCTTGTATAGTTTAGGCTCTTTGGTTAGTGAGTCAAAGACTTCAACTTCTCCATCGTACATTTTAATGACAATAAGAATAAAGTAGAACCTGCGCATGTTTAAATATGCAGTGTCATAGATATAAGTTATCAGTTAAAATTTTAACATATGGTGAGCAAAATAGAATGTGTTATAAGACAGTAACACTCACTTGAAGTTGTAAGGCCAAAGTATTATCTTTTTGTCACGTTGTCGCTTCAAAAACCTTAGCAAAGTCTCTGGTGTATCCTTGTTATAGATGGGATGTTCTATGGTTTTTTCATGCATTGTATCTGGGTCAATGAACCCAATGTCCGTGATTTCATCCCTTTTGCATTCGAGCTTCTTCAATCTACATAATATAGCGCATAAAAGATTAAATTGAGGATAATTTGCAGACAATGAACGATCTGAGCTAAAGACTTCTCAAATTACATTAATAAATCACTTACAGACAATAGCAACTGATGATAGATTTGTCGAGGGCCCAGATATTGTATAACTGAAAAAGTTCACATAAGTCAACGCTCACAGAGTATTCTTGGAAGTAGTGCTCATCCTTAACTTGCACCATGATAGCCTCGATCCCTCTCTTTGTGGCATTAGTGTACCACACATGCAAATTACGCATACTTGTTGGTAGCGACCTGATATTTTCGACCAAATCTTTCCTTGAACAAATTTATATGCTACTTCAGCGATGGGGTAATCGGTTGTGTTTTGTCGAGAACTTTGAACGGCCTTCTCGTCAAACACCTTGAGAGGGGGGCCGATTGAACGGGTTGTTCTCTGAGCTGGTGCACTTGTTTCCTTTTTATACCCGAGACCACCCATTTATCAGGTTTTTTCGCCTCCACCATATCGTCATACGACATTTCAATAGAACGCCTATAGTCAGATGGCAGCGATGGTACAGGGTCATATAGATTCTCAACGGTACGCACAACTTCCACCGGATCTAGAGTCTTCTCAAAAGGTATCTCTGGCACTTTCTTAGCAAAATGTTTTTCCACCTTGGACTTAGAGGTTTTGATGCATTCCTCGATAGTTTTTTCCCAAGGTAACTTCTCAATAGGCGGCAGTTGTTTATCCTTGCTTGGTCTCTTCCTAGGCGGCGTATCGTTTCGCTTAACGGGCGTAGTCTTACGTGGAAGATTTCAAGATGGTGGACTCGCGCTGGGGTCCCTCTAAGGTAGGTGTGGACTTTACTGCTCATGTGGACTGCTACCAGGAGGAGTCGATGGCCATTGATGCTCATGTGGAATTTGCTGCTCATGTGGACTGCTACGAGGAGGAGTCGGTGGCCTTGGCAAAAGGACGATGTATTTCTTGGACCATAGGGCGAAACCGCGCTTGACATCGGCCATTGTCTTCTCCTCGTCACCTCCAGGAAAATCAAGCTCCACTGTTTCATAACCCAGAACAACATCATCCACCCCGACACGAGCACAACCAGCTGGAATGGGCATATGATGGTGCGTTGCTCCATCTTCAATTGGGTAAACATAGCCGACCGCCACCTTAACGGACACGTTCCTCATTGGCAATGTAGCTCGCAATCTGTCTTCTCCGTGACATAATCCACGGGGTAGCTTCCTCCACATTCAAGATGCGAGGAACCCACACTGCTTCTTCGCTGAGATGGGGCGGCATCGACTTGAGGATCTTGTAGAAACAACGGCTGATCAGGTGCCCTCTGATTTTTCTCAAGCACCTTCACCCTATTTATCAATTCCGTTAACCTGTCTGACTCCTGCTTCTTCTTTCTCGAACGACTTCTATAAGTGCGCACTCCGGCCACGCTTCCTTCATGGTGACACCTGCGAGGGCTCGTATCCGTCCAACGTGTTCAGGATTCCCCAAAGCGAGTGTCAGCTCGTCATTCTCTCTATCGTGAATGTACTCTCCCTTTCTAACTTTTTCAATTGCATCTATAAGCTCCGTCGTGATTGCTTCAATTTTTTCTTCCATTTTCCCTTTGCAACGATCTTCCCTGTCTTTGGGTCCAACCCTGCCCCATGCGCGAACAACCAGAACTTGGACCGGTCGAGCCAGTCCCATGTCTGTGGAGTGATTCCTGCCTCCATCAGTTTAGCTTCAAATGCTATCCACTTCGAATGACAGTCTTGTAGCCACCTGACCCCAAATGATGGAATTGTTTCTTCTTTGAAGCATTTTTCGTATTTGTGATTGATCAGGACAGAGCAGTAGATGATTTCTTATACCTCTTAAATGCGGGCCAGTGATCTTTTATCTTCACTAGACTTTCAGTGAATACTAGATCTTCATCTTCATATCTGGCCCATAAATATTTCTTCCAAGTCTGGAATTGTGTGGCCATCTTCTTAAAAGTCCATTCCTTGACTTTCTTCTTCTACCCTTCCGTCATGTCTTCCGGTAGGCTGAAGTGTGTCAGTAGACTGTCCCAAAGAAAAAGTTTTAGAGTATTGTTGACATAACTAGCTTCAGCCCCCGCGTTCTTCGGCTTATGCCACTGTACAATGTTGATCGATACATGGTCCCTAACAATAACTCCATCTTGATTTATAAATTTACGGCAGTGCTCCACTGGTTCACCACTATCCTTAAATGCGGTGAGGGCTAACCTACCCTCGCCCTTTAGACGTTGCATCGGGCCTCGTTGGTTTTTAACAGATTTGCTCGATGATCCAGAAGACTAAAAGAAAAATGATTCATTAATAAGTGCAATACAAATAAATCAATGCATCTAGTGATGGACATAGCCTTGATATATAAATATACACCTCGCCGGAGTTTGTTAAGGACACTTCGTTGTCTCTTCTTTCTTCAGACTCAAGTCCCTCACCGACATCGTTCAGAAATTGTGAGGCGAAATCATCGTCATCTCCATCGGGTTCTCCATCGGATTCCAGTCCCGGGCACTTTCATATATCATTTTCTGCACCATTTCTTCTTGCTCCTCATCTCGGATGAAGGTGTTGTCCTCCATAGCTCAATGTCACTACAAAATTAAGTGCAATTATTTGATTCATCATGTCATGATCATAACAGATTGCTAGATGGATAACAATTCAAGTGAACGGTGGCGCCCATCGACCCTCAGCAATCCCGGCTCCCCGGATCCTCCTGTCGCGGACCGACCTTGCGATCTGCTCCACGACATACCCAACCACCTCTCTCTTATCCTCTCCGGCGGCGATGCGTGCCCTGCCTCCGCGACCGCCTCCGGCAACGGCGCCACCTTCTACATCTTCCTCATCTTCGCCATCCTGGACGGCGTGGTGGGCGCCGCCTCCAAGCTCGCCGGCATGCACCACGTGCACGCCTGGCACGAGGGCAGCCTCGCCAACACCGCAGTGTCGGTGCTGGTGGCGTGCAAGGAGCGTCGTCGTCGGCTAGGCGGCATGGCGGCGTGGCAAGGCCGCCTAGCCGGCGTTGTCGGCAAGGCGGTGTGGCGGCGTGGCGAGGCCGCCTAGCCGGCGTCGTCGGCAAGGCAGCGTGGCGTGGAGGCGGCGTGGCGAGGCCGCCTAGCCGGCGTCGTCGGCAAGGCGGCGTGGCGTGGAGGCGGCGCGAGGCCGCGTAGCCGGCGTCGGCGGCGTCGACGCTGGACACTGCCGGCGCGCGCGCGAGCGAGGCGGCGTGGGCTTCTCCGACACGAGCAAGGCGGCATGGGCGACTGCGGCATTTCGTCGAACACCCTAAGGGCGGTGTCGACGAAGCCACGCAGTGCGACATGGCGTCGCCGGCGTGGGCGTCTGCGGCGTCGGCGAGGGCGTCTGCGGCGGACGGCGGCGCGGCTGCGGATGGCGGCGCGGCGGTTTGTGGCTATAACCGGGAGCAAAAGTAATTTTTTCTTTTTTTCTTTTCTGTTTTTTTTCCTTTATGTTTCTTTTTCTTTTCTATTTTTTTATTTTCTATTTCTTTTTATTTTCTATTTATTTTTCTTTATCTTTTCTTTTTTTTTCTGTTTCTTTTTCTTTTCTATTTCTTTTTCTTTTCTATTTCTTTTTCTATTTCTTTTTCTTTTCTATTTTTTCTTTTCTATTTCTTTTTCTTTTCTATTTCTATTTATTTTTCTTTTCTGTTTTTTTCTGTTTCTTTTTCTTTTCTATTTCTTTTTATTTTCTATTTCTTTGCTTTTTTTCTATTTCCTTTTCTTTTCTATTTCTTTTTTTCTTTTTCTTTTCTGTTTTATTTTGCTGTTTCTTTTTCTTTTCTGTTTCTTTTTCTTTTCTATTTCTTTGCTTTTTTCTTTTTCTTTTTCTTTTTCTTTTCTGTTTTTCTTTCTGTTTCTATTTCTATTTCTTTTCTATTTCTTTTTCTATTTCTTTTTCTTTTCTATTTCTTTTCCTGTTTCTTTTTCTTTTCTATTTCTTTTTCTGGTTCTATTTCTTTTTCTATTTCTTTTCTTTTTCTTTTCTATTTCTTTTCTTTTCTATTTCATTGCTTTTTTTCTGTTTCTTTTCGTTTCTTTTCTTTTCTGCAAGTCCGTAAAAGCTACTTAACTTGTAAAACAAGCCAACTATCTCTATTGTTAATATCTTACATACAGTAACATCATTACACAAAAATAAATGGGAAAGTGATTTCTATATTGAGATACACAAGTTATGATCCCTATCTAGTCTTCTGAGTTTTCTTCGTGTCTTTCCCTTTCTTCTGATTGCGATGCAACCTTGAAGGGTGGAATATCATCAAACTTATTATAATCTTCTAACATGTCTGTCTTGTCCTCTACTCTCACGATGTTTCTTTTTCCTGAAAGAACTATGTAGCACTTTGGCTCATCGTATGATGTGTCCTTTTGCCTTTCTTTTCTTTTTTCGGTTTGGTAGACATGTCCTTTCTTTTCTAACAAAACTGTCGGTGGGATAAGGACGCGTGGGTAACCTTTAGTTCTGGTTGGTGGGTGCAACCGAGACTAAAGCTGTCGGCAGGATAAGGACGTGTGGGTGGACGCACTGCTCGATGAGATAAAGCATATAGCGCACGACGCCCTGTCGGAGGAACAAGACAAAGTAGAAGTGGCGCCGTGCCTATAAAAGGAGCATCGATACGCCATGGCAAGCAGCTCAACAAGCCAACATACGTAGAGAGAGTTTCATCCCCATAGATGGAGGAAAGGGTTGGGAAATCTCCCGTGGTGGAGCTTCTTGAAGATGTCGTTAGTGCACACGCCCTACGGCATCTTCGGAAGCTCCGCCTCGGAAAAATTTCCCTGCAAACCCGTGAAAGACTCCATCTGCTCTAACAGTGTTGGGGAAAGTGTTGGGAAATCTCCCGTGGCGGAGCTTCTCGAAGATGTCGTTGGTGCACACGCCCTACAGCATCTTCGGAAGCTCCGCCTCAGAAAAATTTCCCTCCAAGCCCGTGAAAGACTCCATCTCCTCTAACAGTGTTAGGGAAAGGGTTGGGAAATCTCCCGTGGCGGAGCTTCTCGAAGATGTCGTTGGTGCACATGCTCCATGGCATCTTCGGAAGATCCGCCTCGGAAAAATTTCCCTGCAAGCCCGTGAAAGACTCCATCTCCTCTAATAGTGTTGGGTAAAGGGTTGGGAAATCTCCCGTGGTGGAGCTTCTCGAAGATGTCATTGGTGCACACGCCCTACGACATCTTCGGAAGCTCCGCCTCGGAAAATTTTCCTGCAAGCCCGTGAAAGACTCCATCTCCTCTAACAGTGTTGGGGAAAGGGTTGGGAAATCTCCCGTGGCAGAGCTTCTCGAAAATTTCCCTGCAAGCCCGTGAAAGCTACTTAACTAGTAAAACAAGCCAACCATCTCCATTGTTAATATCTTACTTACAGTAACATCATTACACAAAAATAAATGGGAAAGTGATTTCCATATTGAGATACACAAGTTATGATCCCTATCTAGTCTTCTGAGTTTTCTTCATGTGTTTCCCTTTCTTCTGATTGCGACGCAACCATGGACAATCTTCATTATTTAACATGATGCTTGGGTCAGTTCTCACCTTGAAGGGTGGAATATCATCAAACTTATTATAATCTTCTGACATGTCTGTCTTGTCCTCTACTCCCATGATGTTTCTTTTTCCTAAAAGAACTATGTGGCGCTTTGGATCATCGTATGATGTGTCCTCTTTCCTTTGTTTTCTTTTTTTTCCGGTGTGATAGACATGTCCTTCACATAAAAAACCTGAGCCACTTCACTAGCTAGGACAAATGGTTCAGTGTCGTACCCTAGATTCTTGAGATCCATTGTAGTCATTCCGTACTACGGGTCTACCTGTACCCCGTCTTTCAGGTTGAACCATTTGTACCGAAACAAAGGGACCTTGAAATTAGGTCCATAGTCAAGTTCCCATATCTCCTCTATGTACCCATAATATGTGACCTTCTTCCCATTATCCTCTGCTGCATCAAACCGGACACCACTGTTTTGGTTGGTGCTTTTTTTATCTTGGGCGAACGTGTAAAATGTATTCCCATTTATCTCGTACCCTTGAAAAGTTGATATAGTCGAAGATGGTTGCTTGGACAACAAGTATAGTTGTTCTTTGACATTCATGAGACGTGTTTGCAACCAACTGCTGAAAGTCTTCATGTGTTCTCCATCAATCCAATCTTCACGTTGCTCCAGGTATTCAGAGCGTAAAATATTCTTGTGTTCCACTATGTACGGAGCCACCAAGCTGGAATTATCTAGAACTGTGTAGTATGCTTGAGTGAAAGAATGTCCGTCCATACACATTGTTGCTTTCTTTATCGTGCCTTTTCCACACAGTCTCCCCTCATAACGCGATTCAGGAACACCGATCGGCTTAAGGTCAGGAATAAAGTCAACACAGAACTCAATGACCTCCTCTGTTCCATAGCCCTTGGAGATGCTTCCTTCTAGCCTAGCATGGTTATGAACGTATTTCTTTAAGACTCCCATGAATCTCTCAGAGGGGATCATGTTGTGTAAAAATACAGGACCGAGAACGCCAATCTCTTCGACCAGGTGAACGAGGAGATGTGTCATAATATTAAAGAAGGATGGTGGGAACACCAACTCGAAGTTGACTAGACATTGCACCACATCCTTCTGTAAATTTTGTAGAGTTAGTGGATTGATCACCTTCTGAAAAATTGCATTGAGGAACGCACATAGCTTCACAATGGGTACTCGAACATTTTCCGGCAGAAGCCCCCTCAATGCAACCAGAAGTAATTGTGTCATAATCACGTGGCAGTCATGAGACTTTAGGTTTTGAAACTTTTTCTCTGACATGTTTACTATTCCCTTTGTATTCGATGAGAAGTCAGACGGGACCTTGATGCTACTCAGGACTTCAAAAAATATCTCCTTCTCTTCTTTGGTAAGAGTGTAGCTGGCAGTACATTGATACTTCTCTGGATTCAGGTTGTTTCCTTCGTGGATACATTGCTGGTCTTGCCGTGCATCCGGTGTATCTTTTGTCTTCCCATACACACCCAAGAAGTTTAGCAGGTTCACGCAAAGATTTTTCGTCACGTGCATCACGTCGATTGCAGAGTGAACCTTTAGGATTTTCCAGTAGGGTAGCTCCCAAAATATAGACATCTTCTTCCACATGGGTACGTGTCCGTCAACATCATGCGGAATAGATTGTCCGCCAGGACCCTTTCCAAAGATCACTTTTAAATCCTTGACCATATCATATATAACATCCCAGTAGGGCGGGTAGGCTTCGTTCGGTTATCTGCCTCACCTCTGAAATGTTTTTCTCTCTTTCTTACGTGATGTTGTTTTGGAAAAAATCGACGATGCCCCAGGTATACATTCTTGTTTCCCAAATATATACTGTCATTCTCACCTAAACAGTGTGTGCATGCATTGTATCCCTTTTTGACTGTCCTGAAATGTTACTAAGAGCAGACCAATCATTGATGTTTACAAACAAAAATGCTCATAGGTTAAATTCCTTTTGTTCATGCTCATCCCACACAGGTACACCTTCTTTACGCCACAAATGTAAAAGTTCTTCAACCAATGGCCTCAGGTACACATCAATGTCGTTGCCGGGTTGCCTCGGGCCTTGGATGAGCACTGACATCATAATGAACTTCCGCTTCATGCACAACCAAGAAGGAAGGTTATAGATACATAGAGTCATTGGCCAGGTGCTATGACTAGAGCTCTGCTTCCCGAAAGGATTAAAGTCATCTGTACTTAGACCAAATCTTAAGTTCCTTGCGTCATCTAAAAATGACTTGAATTCTCTGTTGATTTTTCTCCACTGCGACCCATCAGCGGGGTGTCTCAACATCACATCTTTCTTAGGGTCCTCTTTGTGCCATCGCAACAACCTGGCATGCTCTTTGTTTTGGAACAAACGTTTCAACCGTGGTATTATAGGAGCATACCACATCACCTTCGCAGGAACCCTCTTCCTAGGGGTGGACTTGCCTTCAACATCGCCAGGGTCATCTCGCCTGATCTTATACCTCAATGCACCACATACCGGGCATGCATTCAAATTCTCGTACTCCTCGCGGTAGAGGATGCAGTCATTGATGCATGCATGTATCTTCTGCACCTCTAATCCTAGAGGGCAGATAACCTTCTTCAGTGAACATAGGATAGTTGTCACTATCCTCTTCTTCTTCGTTGTCTTCCATTATAACCTCTCTTTCTCCGTGCTTGGTCCAACAATTATAGCCGGGCATGAAACCGTTCTCAACCAGGTAGACGTGAAGGGTCTTTGAGGTAGAGTAATCCTTCGTATTGTTACAGGAACTACATGGACAATAAATAAAACTATTCGATCGCCTGTTTGCCTCAGCCACATTGAGAAAATAATGCATGCCATTAATGAAGTCGGGTTGGCATCGGTCACCATACATCTATTGTCGATTCATCTGCATTGTATATATAAGTATATCAAAAATCATTAATTACACAACATCATGGATATATGAGTGACCAACTTAATTAATATTCAAGTTCATCACATAAAACTAAGTTTTTTTATAAAAAAGAAGAGGCTCACCGAGGTGGTACGGTGCTGGCTAGGGGACGACGCTGGCGATCGACGGCGGTGAGGACGGGGACGATACTAAAACCTACAAATCATACTTTAATTTGAGCTCAAATTGCATATAAAAATAATGAAATCCCTAACTTAGGCATTTCATCGAACACATTGCTAGCACTACAAAAATAATACGAGTTAAACTAGCAAAGAAATGAGCTAAATTAGGAGCGCCGAAAGAAAGGATGATATTGCTAACCCTTGGATAGATGGGTGCCGTCAATCTTGATAAAATGGTGGAGAAAATGGAGATTTGTTGGAGTGTGAGAGGTGCAAAATATTTGGAAATGTGAGAGAGGAGAAGGAGAAGGGGAAATGAGATGCAGGCCGATCGGGCTGAAGAAATAGGGCAGGGACCCTATAGTACCGGTTCTTCAGACGAACCGGTACTAAAGGTTCAGCTCTAGCCCCACCTCCGCCTCAAAATTGGACCGAAACCCTTTCGTATCGGTTCGTAACACGAACCGGTACAAAAGGCTCTCAACGAACCGGTATTGATGTTCCTCGGCCGCCTGGGCAAGGGAGCCGGTACTAATGCACCCTTTAGTACCGGTTCGTAAGGGAACCGGTACTAAAGGTTTAGATGGATGCCCATTTTTCTACTAGCGTCCATTCACAAAGCTAAAACATCTTATATTTTGAGACGGAGGGAGTACATCTCTAGAAAATCCATCTCTTTTCGTTGCAGCTGCCGCCACACCACATATGACGTCTTAACTTCTGATGTCAACGACGAGTGCCCGTTACATAAACATGCACAGGTCTATAATTAACACGACGAGAATGCGTAGTCCTACATGACAAATCAATCACCATAGAAGCTTTTGTCCCGATGCCTCCTAATCTTAGCATGCACTGGCCAACGAGAAGAGTGTGCACACAAACATGTGCGTCGTCAACACCGCAAATGCTTCGTGCTCACGATGAGTTGAACCAGCTAGTTGTGAGTGTCTACTATGCTCACACATGCATGTTATTTATATAACCTTCCCGATGATCTGTGAAAATTTAATTTTGCACCTATTTCTGATTTTGGGTATCTTCTTGAATCACATCTTCTCTGTACCTATTTAATATTTTTGCACATCTTTTTAGATTTATTTCCTTCATACATTTGATTTCAAAAGTGGTTGCAACGGATCCCGGAGAGGCTTTATATAGCCAGGGCCGGAGAGAGGCCCAGAGATTGTAATGGCTATAACAAATCTCTGTTGAAGATATACTATACCAACCATTAGGCCCTTAGTAATCAAGCTAGGAAAGTGCCATGTTACGCCTAATTTTGCTTAACACACGGAAACCCTCCAGTAAACACTTACTACGAGATGTTTTATGGTACTGTCGAATGAATTACAGCCCTCCATTTTCATCCATCTAATGGCACGCAACAAATCATACCGATGCCAAATTGATGACAAGTACTAATTAATCATACTTCTTCCAAACTTCGGCACCGATCAAAAAAGGCCGTAGACATGGACCGGCCTAAGAGCCCAAAAGAGACTACTAACTAGAAACTAGAGTCCAACATTCTTGCGTTAAAAAAACCCAGCTCTGGTCTCCTTGTTCAGCGAGTCAACCGCCACCGATCCCCGGGCAGCTCCGGCACCCCACCGCCCCGGCCCCTCTCCTACGCAAGATCCACACGATCCCGCTGCCAACATCCTCCTACCCCAACCCTGGTCGTCCAGTTTCCAGACCATGTTTCCCGCGCGCTCGAGATGGGCAGAAGCGGAGGATGACGGCCACACGCGGCGCAGTCTTGGTTGCAGGCCACGATGGAGCAAGCGCTGATGGGGACCTAGACCAGCGGCGCTAGACCGAATTGAAGCAACTGGATTCTTCAATCCTGCAGGCGGTAGGGCTCGATTCTAGCGGGAGCGGCCGGGGTAGCGCTGTAGAAGGATTGGAGGCCGGGGACCGGGGCCCGCGGTGCCGCAATAGACTGGCAGCCTGGTATCCGGGGCGGCGCTTGAGATGGGGACCGGGACGGCCGTGGCGCTTCGGGCTGGCGGCGGCCGGCGATGGAGGTCTAGACTGGCGTCGCGGGAGCCAGGCCGGCGGTGGAGCTCTGGTCTGGCGTTGCCCTCATCCCCGCCCCGATCCAGGACCCCACGGCGCCACCCTCCTCGCCGTGGAGACGCTCGTGACACGGAACTGCACCTGGCCACGAGGCACGGCCACCAAGCGGCGGTGGAGAGGCTTGTGAAGCTTCTGCCTGAGCTCGCGGCGGACATGAACGGCGCCTGCGTGACGCCTCCGTGCCTGGCGACAGCATCTTCAATTTTTTTTTACGGATACTGGGGCCATTTTTCTACTAGTTACAGCTAATAGGACTCCTGGGCCTAATCTCCATCGGATGATCTGAACCACTCGTTCAATTCATACTTCCCCCTTCAATGATAGGTAAAAGGAAAACGCTTCCTTTCAGGAGGAGGATCGCGTGCTCGGGTCCTCCGCATCGGTTGCTTGCCACGCGTCTTTTTTCCGGAGACAGCGAACGTGGTGGATCCACACCACAACCTTATCTCAATAATTCCTCTTTCTCTACTCGTTCTTCCTCCCATCGTCCTCCCAACGAGACCACATCCATGTATACCGTTAGCACGGCTCTGCCCCGGCGAGCCGCCTTGTTTCTTCCGGCGCCCCGCCTCCACCCCTCCCCCACCCCCACCCCCTCCCCCTACCGCTCCAAGCCTGCTACCCCTGCGCCCTCCCCTAGTGCATGTGCTACCCGCCCATGTTTCTACACTCTCAAATCCAACATGCTTCCCCATGGGCGACCTTGCTGCGACCGGTGAAGGCAGGGCTGCGGCCGGCGACCGCGGTTTCTGCGACCGGTAATAGCTTCTGCTGCAACCGTCGACGGAGTTTGCTGCCACCGGTGGCGGCTGTTGCTACGACTGATGACGGCGGGGTTGCTACGGCCGACGACGGCGGGGCTGCTGCAACCGGCGACGGCTATTGCTACGACCGGGGACAATTGTTGCTACGACCGGCGACGGGTGAAGCGCTGGCCGAGTTGCTACGACCGGCCGCCGAAGTTGCTACCACCGGCGAGCGGAGATGCTACCTCCAACCGCTGGAGTTACTAGCACTGTCCGCCGGAGTTGCTACCACCGGCGAGCGAAGATGCTACCACCGGCCGCCGGAGTTGCTACGACCGGCGAGCGGAGATGCTACGACCTTCCCGTGACGCTGGAGCACCGGCGATGTCGTCTTCTCCGCTGACGTTGTCTTCTTCGCCGCTCATGGGATTTGGGGGACTTCCTTTGCTTTGTCTAGCGAGGATAACGCGCGATGGTTTTTGGCTTTTTCGTGGCCTGGGGACTTTTCCGTGTATGCATGTGATACGACTCATCCGTTGGGGACACGTGTCGGCATAGAAAGTCGGAGGTTGCGGGAAGAAAAATCCTGCGGAGGACGCACAGTCCTTTCCTAGGTAAAAGGTACGGTAAGAGATGCCCTTACTATAGCTGCTTCAATGTGTATTATTTAACGTGTGCACCACACACTTCAAATGATTGGTTGCCCACTTGGTGGGAGCATCGACGGTGAGAACCATTTGTAGGCGAGCTCGGTTTTGGCATTGACTTTGTGGAAGGGAGTTGCCAACTGAAATTCGTAAAGAATGACATTTTTTCTAGTATAAAATTCTAATGATTTTGCCATTTGGTTGGGACCAAGTATTCTGCTGGTGTTCCGATGTCCCAAGCATGATCAAAGTTGTGAGTTTTTGAGTTTGTTAAACATTTAGCAGGAGACATCACTTGTTCCACACTACTCATAAACTATCGCATGCACCACAAAATTCAAATCATTGTAGGAGATATTCTGAACAATCCACATCTTCGACTGAATTTCATTTTGTCACTTTGGAGAGTCCAAAATGGAATCCACCAACTCTGGAACAAGTAATCATAGATGAGGTGGAATCAATTTTTGAACCATTAGCTGCCGATGTAGAGTTGAATGTATGATTTTCTGTAGCAACCCAAAGTTTTATGACTACCTGAACATACTTTTTCTATTTGAAAATGTAATTGGAAATTGAAAACATAAATATGATGTTCATTGAACCAATAAATGCTTAAATTACATTATCTGGAACAAATTGGAGTATCACCATCTGAGTCAGTGATTTATTTTCCCGTTGATGTTGAGAGGAAACATAAATAAGCTGGATTGAATGCACTTCTAATGTCAAGCAGCGTTGTGTCCAGCCTTTGCGGCTTGTAAGTTGGGGGTAATGCGTTGCGCTTGACCTGCTATAACTTACATTTCATTTCACGGAATGAAACAGGGCTATGTCATGTCGCTCGGAAAACAAATCCAGTGATTGACTTGATAGAAATGAATAACAGAAGGAAACCATGGGCTACGATGGTTACACTGGGTGAAACAAGGCGCTCGACTAAACTGCTGTTAGTGTGAAGCTTAGCTTGGCACACACCCTCCTCCGATGCGCTTTGTTGACATGACCAGGTCTCGGTGCAATGTCCGTGCATTGATGGCTCTGAAATATAGCCATCTACATCCATATTTAAACTGGATATTATTCATATTTTTGATAACATATCTCTCTAAATCCTGCCACTAATGCCTAATGATCAAAGAAGTATGTAATCTTTTCTTTCTATTTTTCTCTGCACAGATAATGACATTCGATGATGGGAATCCCTATATTAAAGTCAAAGATACGAGATTTCCAACAACCCGAAGAAACCAGGGGTTGTGAAGTGGAGTAAGATGCTTTAACGACCAACTATACGATAGGAATAAAATTCCGGCCGTATAGATTCCTTTTGTGTTTTTACCGGACCAATAGCTTGCGGCTTTTTGTTGTTGTCGATGATGGAGAGAGAGGGCCTAGGGCGTTCGGTTTCACCTGTAGCTGTGCAAAACATCTGATGGGAATAAAAGATAGAAATAAAGTATGCATGTACTTGTTATAGCAAGATAAATTATATGTGAAAAGTGCATCCATAATTGCTATTGCCTCCGCAACCGCTTATAGCAATAACCTACTATTATCATCCATAGAAAAAAGATAACTAATGATATGCATAGTGATGTCACCGTTTGACAAGGGTTTAACTCATCAATGCCCATTGTTATGGACTTGGGTTTTGGAGAAGGAGCGAGCGCTGGAGACATCTGTCGGCTAGCAAACAAGCACACAGGAGACTCGAAGATTTACCTAGGTTCAGGTCTCGCAGAGGTCCCTACTCCTACTTGTCTGCTTGTGAAATTATTGAAGGAATCGAGGATTACAATGGTGCACAGATGCAATCTGGCAAGAGTTGTGGAAACTAGGGTTGCGTGTCTCCTCCTCGCCGCCCCTCCTAGCCTTTATATAGATAGGCTAGGTCTCGAGTAGCAGGTCGAGTCGGTTACAAGTTAGGGTTTTCCCCTTTGAACTTTCTATCTTTAGCTTCTTCTTGTTCTTCAAGCAATCGAGAGTCCGTAGGTTACTCGAGTCCCTCATTTGGGCCTTGGCGAGACCGTGGGCCTCTACGTATTCATGCCGTATATACCAAGGTCGAGTACCTGTAGGGTATACCCATGTCAGTAGCCCCTGAGTGTCCAGTGGAATTGTAGATTCGACTAGAGACTTTATGAAGCCTTTCGAGTGCATGACTGAGTATGTTTTTCGACTGTCCTGTTTATGTCATAGGGATTGTTGATGTGCGTGCCTGATTTAACTGATGTATCGGTATCAGTTAACTACCTTAGGGTAAAACAACGCCATCTACTTGAACTCGAGTCCCCGGACTCGAATCTGGAAAAGTGCTAGTGTAATTCGACTCAAGCCACGAAGGTCTTACAGGAGTCGAATTCCAGTGTATGGGTGTGAGCTCTCGACGCGTCCGTCAAGGCATGTTCATCGTGCCTGTAGGCACGGTTATATTTCTGGTAGTGCACAGCAAATGCGTTGCCAGGCCTTATTCAGGTCTTATCTTCACGCTGTAAGCGCGACATCCGAATTTTTGTCATCGCGGAGACGCAGTATCTTTGCAGGGAAAAGTCATGAGGCGGTGTCGCCATAAGCTTCGAGTGTGGATGTTATCAACACATAGTACTTTGTACAAATAATCATAGGGTGCACGACCAGCGCTCCCTATGGGAGTAGCCCCTGAGTGCTTGGTTGAGTCGAAGACTCAGGCAGGGACTAAAGAACTTTTGTGACTGTTGTCGTCTTTTATTTGCTTGTTTCAGTCGAATTTGCTTCTGGCGCTCCCTATGGGAGTAACCCATGTCCATAGTCGAACCGTGTTTCGAGTGGTTGGGTTTGCTTTGATTGTCCATGTTCCTGCAAAAAGAAGAAGAAAAAATCGTAGGGTGCGCGACCAACGCTCACTATAGGAGTAGCCCCCGAGTGCTTGGTGGAGTCGAAGACTCGAGCAAGGACTAAAGTAGTCAAAATCTGCTGCTGCGTAATTTTGGACGACGTCAGTGCTGACGATTCCATGACCTCAGTTGCCCGCGTGAGCGAGTTTGACGGGACGTGACGAGCGGTGGGTCCTATTTCCTGACTCTGATTTGACCGGGCGTGCGTAATATTTATTTTAACTGCGCCTCCTCGATTTCCGCGCGTAATGGGAGTAGTGGGGGACGGTTCGCGTTTCAGGTCCTTCACGTGTCGAGCTCGATGAACGTCACGCGTCTGATAGGTCTTTTCTGAGCCGTTGGATTGCATCTTCCAGGGGTTAAGTAGCGATGCAGCAACGGTAAATTTCACATCTACTTCTTTTCTGCCTTTGCCTTCATCGCTATTGCCGCTGCTCTTCTGCTTATTTGCGCTCCTTTCTTTCGCGGCGCTGGACCAGCTCCGCGTATTTCCCAGCTACTTCCTCCGATCACATCACCGCCACGGAATGGGGAAGAAAAAGGGAGGTGCTGCGGCCGATTCCGCTGCTGCCGCGGCTGCGACGGAGAAGAAGGGCGGTTCCACCGCTACGGGCACCAGCACCGCCACCGGCGGAAAGAGGAAGGGCACGGGCACTCGCGTCACAAATGGTGCATGGCGCGCATCTGTGATCAAGTCCTCAGAGCTTCGTCTTCTTCGCCAAGACGGAGTTTTGTCGTCCGCAGTCACGGACGCGCGCGTCCCTGGCAGCAAGGTAATCCCCTCTCCTCCTGCCGGCTTTTGGGTGATGTTCCTAGCGTTCATCATCCGCGGCCTCTCTTTGCCCCTGCATCCTTTCTTCAGGGGCCTTCTCTGTTTTTACGGGCTCCAGCTCCATCAACTGTCCCCCAATTCCATCCTCCACGTAGCTTGGTACATTACTCTCTGCGAGTGCTGGCTCAGAATCGAGCCGCACTTCGGCCTCTTCAAGCGCCTCTTCAAGTTGAAGCGCCAATCGGTGTCTGGTTCCGTAGTCTACAATGTAGGCGGCTGCGGTATCCATGTCGATCCTTCCACCACGTACTTCGACATCAAGCTGATGATGTCCGTCCAAGGGTGGAGGGACAAGTGGTTCTACGTCCACGACCAGAAGGCCGACGGAGACCACTACGGACTCGCTCCCTTCGACCCTGCAACGCCATGCAAGAGGAGGCGTTCCTGGAAGAACGTAATTATGCCTGGCGAGTCCGTGGAGACAGATGTGCTATACGAGCGCGTCTGCGACCTCGAGAGTCGCATGGGCAAAGAGGAGAGAGGCTGTGCCCTCATTCGCACGTGGCTGCACCGTCGCGTCCAGCCCCTGCAGGCCAGAGTTCACCCCATGTTCCAGTGGGCTAGCGCGGACGATGTCACTCGCGTGTCTGCCGATGGCATGTCCGCGAGTGAGGTAGATAAAAGGGTTCGACTGGTCACCAAGTACACCGTCAAGGATGTGCTCCCCAGTGAACCAGTCGTTCCTCCGTTCGATGCTTCTAACCCTCCTCCTGAGGTACGGTTGTGCTACGTAGTAGCTTTGTTTGTCGATTGCTTCTTTGTCGTTTCTTTACTTTGTGTTAAATTTGTTTTCTGTATGCAGGATTGGGCGGTGTTGCCCTGTATGCCCCCTCTTCCCGAGGGGGTTATTCCTCATGAAGCCTTGGAAGAGGGCGAGTCGGAGTCGACCGTCCCATCTGAGGTGCAGGAGGAAGCCCCCGAGTCGAGTAGTCCGGATACGCGCAGCGAAGATTCGGATGCATCGTCCCCTTCGACTCCAGAAGGTGCAGGTGTTGGTGCAGAGTCGCCAATCCCTACCGTTCCTGTGAGTGCCATGGCGCCATCCTCTCGCAAGAAGATGCAGCTGCCGAAGGAATCATCATCAGAGTCAGGGGATCAAACCTTCGACTTTGATAAGTTTGATTGGTAAGTATTGATACATTGCAAATGTATCTATAATTTTGATGTTCCATGGTTGGTTTTATCCACTTTCTTGTGTTTTGTCCATACTTTGGAGTACTTTTCATATGATTTCTTGGACTAACCTATTAACAAGAGCCACAGTGCCAGCTGCCTGTTTTTGGTTCCAGGAAATTCAGAAAATGAATATTCTCGGAATTGGACGAGACAAAAGCCAAAGTGCCTATTTTTCTGAAAGGGCCAGAGGGCGGCCCCACCACCTGGCCACGCGGCCAGGCTTGACCCGCACCAGGGGGTGATGTGGCCAGCCCAGGCACCCCCTCAGCCTCCCCTTCCGACTATATATTACCCTCGGGATGAAAACCCTAAGTACCCGATCAAAAATCCACGAAAGAGTCTGTATCCGCCGTCATCTCCATTCCTAGATCGGGAGGGATCTGAAGCTCTTCCCGGCACCCTGCCGGAGAGGGGAATTCACCCTGGAGGCCTTCTTCATAACCATGCAAGCCTCCGGTGTGATGCGTGAGTAGTTCATCCTTGGACTACGGATCCATGTAGTAGCTAGATGGCTGGTTCTCCTCCTTCGTGCTTTCATGTCTAGATCTTGTGATCTCCGTTCATGATCAAGATCATCTATTTGTAATTCTGCATGTTGTGTTTGCGAGGATCCGATGGATATTGAGATGCTATTTCAGATTGATTATTGATTCTATCATGTCTTTGTTATCTGTGATCTTGCATGCTTTCCGTTGTTAGTAGCTATCTTGGCCAAGTAGATGCTAGCAACTCCAAGAGTTAGTATTTATGCTCGATAGTGGGTTCATGCCTCTGGTAATCTGGGGAAGTGACAGAAATATCTAAGGTACTAGATGTGCTGTTGCTACTAGGGAGAAAACAACAATCCTTTGCTCATAGAACAATCGTATTGTTTACATTACACGCAGTTTGTAAAGAAATAATCTGTTGCTTGGAACTTAATACTGGAGGGGGTTCGGATGATAACCTGAAGGAGGATTATTAGTCATAGATGCAGTTGGATGGGGGTCTATGTATAATGTTGTAATGCCCAATCAAGTCTCAAAGGAGTCAATATGATTAGTATATGCATGTATTGCTTTCTCGGTGTTTGTCAATTGCCCCGCTGTAATTTGTTCACCCAGCATGTTATCTATCTTAAGGAGAGCCACCTCTAGTGAACTATGGATCCCGGTCCTTTTCTTTACATACAATCTATAAACTGTTTACTGCTTTGTGTTTACTTTCTGCAAACTATTACTTGCTTCCATTCAATACTTTTAATCCTTTGTTTTCAGCAAAACCGGTGAGATTGACAACCTCATCGTAAGTTGGGGGCAAAGTTCTGTGGTTGTGTTGTGTAGGTATCCACGTTGCTGCTGGCACCGGTAGTGCGCCCTGCCAGGGCTCAGCTAGCAATACCTTTGGGGTGTTTCCTTGCTCCTACTAGTTTGATTAGACCTTGGTTTCGTACTGAGGGAAAACTTGCTGCTGTGCTCATCATACCTTCCTCTTGGGGTTCCCAACGAGCTCTACATCAACACCGCACCAGCACTTTTCTGGCGTCGTACACTGAGCCATCAAGCATTTTTTTGGCGCCATTGCTGGGGACCGAAGAAGAAGAAACTCCCACGTCAACCACGCGCCAGCAAACATTTTTCTGGCGCCGTTGCCGAGGAGTCAAGGACATCTTCACAAGGGTGGTCCCTCATAACCAATCTCTTTACTTTGTTATTTTTGTTTTGTTTAGTTTCTTTTTGTTTTGTTTGCTTGCTTTGTTATCAAAAACACAAAAAATTAGTTTTACTAGTTTGCTTTCTTATTTGAAAACCCCAAAAAATGACTACTCTTGAAAACACTAAGTTGTGTGACTTCACTAGGACCAACAACAATGATTTTATGAGCACACCTATTGCTCCACTTGTGCATGAAGATACTTTCTTTGAGATAAAACCTGCTTTGCTCAATCTTGTTATGAGAGAACAATTTTCTGGTATTGGTAATGAAGATGCTGCTTCCCATCTAAATAACTTTGTTGAACTTTGTGAGATGCAAAAGCATAGGGATGTAGATGGTGATATTATTAAGATGAAATTGTTTCCTTTCTCTTTGAGAGGAAAAGTTAAAGAATGGTTGAATTCCTTAACTAGGAATAGTATTGATTCTTGGACTAAGTGCAAAGATGCTTTTATTGGAAAATAATATCCTCCTGCTAAGATTATATCTATGAGAAGTGAAATAATGAAGTTTAAACAATCTGATAATGAGCATGTTGCTCAAGCTTGGGAAAGAATGAAATCTTTGGTTAAGAATTGTCCCACTCATGGACTGACTGCCTGGATGATCATATAAACTTTTTATGCAGGATTGAACTATTCTTCAAGGAACCTATTGGATTCTGCTGCTGGAGGTACCTTTATGACCATCACTTTGGGTGCTGCAACAAAAATTCTGGATAATATGATGGTTAATTATTCTGAATGGCATACTGAGAGAGCTCCACAAGGTAGGAAGGCAAATTCTATTGAAGAAACTTCCTCCTTGAGTGATAAGATTGATATTATTATGTCTATGCTTGTTAATGGGAAAGCCCATATTGATCCAAATAATGTTCCTTTAGCCTCTTTGGTTGCTGAAGAAGAGCAAGTTGATGTGAACTTCATAAGTAATAACAATTTTGGCAACAATGCTTATGGTAATAACAATTATAGGCCCTACCCTCCTAATAATACTTATGGCTATAATGGTAAACCTGGATTACCTAGTGACATGGGTATACCCTACAGGTTCTCGAGCTTGGTATATACGGTCCAAATACATACAGGCCCACGGTGTCGCCAAGGCCCGGATGGTGGGACTCGAGTAACCTACGAACTCTCGATTGCTTGAAGAACAAGAAGAAGCTAAAGATAGAAAGATTAAAGGGAAAACCCTAACTTGTAACCGACTCGACCTGCTACCCGAGACCTAGCCTATCTATATAAAGGCTAGGAGGGGGCGGCGAGAAGGACACACGCAACCCTAGTTTCCACAACCCTCGCCAGATTGCATCTGTGCACCATTGTAACTTTCGACTCCTTCGATAATTCCACGAGCAGACAAGCAGGAGTAGGGACCTCTACGAGGCCTGAACCTGGGTAAATCCTCTGTCCCCTGTGTGCTTGTTTTCTAGCCGATAGATGTCTCCAGCGCTCCCTCCTTCTCCAAAACCCAAGTCCATAACAATGGGCATTGATGAGTTAAACCCTCGTCAATTGGCGCCGTCTGTGGGAATTGGGAGTGCTGATGTTGCGGCTTCTTTGGCCCCATCGACTGTGATCTACAACTCCGCAACAGCGGAGATTCGCCAGCTCTTCGGCACCTTCGACTTCACCGTCCACCCGCCGGCCACCCGCCTGGCCTTCGAGTCCGTGGGCGACGGAATCAACCTGGCGATTGGGAGCTTCCGCTACCAAGTTGGTTAGATGGGCACGCTTCGCATGCCTGACCAACCGACAACACCGGCGATTGCCCCGGTATCATGGTTCCCTCCATCGATCGGCACCCTCAGCGAGCTCAATGCTCCGGTGGCAGTCGGGAACACGGTCAGCGACAACAGTCGCGACTCCGATCTGAGCGATCTAGCCACAGAAGATGGAACCTATGGGGCCGAATCTGAAAGTTGTGGAAGCAACAGCTTCCCCAATCACTTCATGTGCGCCGTCATCAACGCAGGAGACACCTCCGCCAATCGCGGCAACGGTGGTAACACCGACAACGACACCGATCCACCCAACGGCGGCAATGGTGGCAACGGCGCCAATGGAGGAGCAGTCGAACCTCCCAGCATAATCAACGAGCAAACCGGCGAACGCGTCGTAATCAGGCTCAACGAGCAAGAGTGGGAGCGCTGCCGCGAAGCCCTACGAGGTGCACCTCTACCCTTTGGGTCCCTGCAGGAACTGCTGATAGGCTACCACTGGCTCCTAAAAGAAGAATTCAAGCGCCAAAAACAAGTAATCTCGCAACTTGAGGCGCGTAAAAAGGCAGCGGATGAATCAAGCCTTCGTCGCGCTGGGCTCTCCTCCTACGGAAGATCCTCCTCAAGAGGCAACGAGTACCTCGCCAAGAAGAGGCAGTCGCGGATGGCTCACCTCACCGAGCAAGAGCGCATAGAGGCCGTGAAAGTCCTCGACTTCGGCTCTATGATAGTCGACACGAGAGGCAACGTGGTTCCCAGAACACCGCAAGCTGCGGTGACAGCAGCCACCATGTACCTCCTCAATAACCAGCCACCAGTTGGAGATCCCCGAACTGCCATGCACCGATCTACGATCGCGGGTTTGGGGCTAATCGAGGCCGCCCTCGACAAGGAGCCGGTACTAGACCCCAAAAAGGGCAAAGGGGCTACTCCTCGCCCTCATCCAGCGATGACAGTCACGACCTGTCCCGACGCCGCCGCTCACGGCGACACGATCGCGACTATGATGCGCGCGACGACCTCATGCAGCGCAAGATCGACAAGTCAAGGGCACAACGTGCTCGGTCGACTGACTCGGAAGAGGAAGATGGGGAGCTCTGCGGCACCAGATGGTTCAGCAGATCCATCAGACAAAAGCGAATGCCTAAAGGGTTTAAACTCCCATCGGAGAATCCGAAATTTGACGGTCTATAGGACCCCCAGATCTGGTTGGAGGACCACATCTCCTCTGTCAGGCTACACAGAGGCAGTCGATGTACTGCCATGCAATGCCTGCAGCTGCAGCTGCAGGGCGCCACCCGAGCATGGCTCAATAACCTCCCACGCGGATCCATTCGCAGTTGGGATGAACTGGTCTACAGCTTCGTGCGCAACTTTAAGGGCACGTACAAATGGCCCGCCTCAATCGAAGAATTGAGATGCTGCCATCAAAGATCTGGCGAATCGCTGCGCTCCTACATCCAAAGATGGTCCATCATCAAGAACTCCACGGAGAACATCTCGGAAGACCACGCGATTGATGCATTCAACGGTGGTGTCCGCCGCATGGAACTCAGGGAGGAACTAGGCCGCTCAAAGCCCCAGACCATCGACCACCTGATGGAGATCGCAAATCGGTGGGCCGATGGAGAAGATTCGGTGAAGAATCGCGCTCACTCCGACGAGGAGGCAGAACTCGAATGCAAACACGACCGCCGAGGCAAACGCCGCATGCGCATCTACGATGACCGTGACGATGTCAACATGGTCGCAGCCGGCTATGCCGATAGATGCAACGATAACTGCAACAGCGGATACCACAACGGTGGATACCGCGACTCTGGGAAAACCATGCAAGTGTGGCGACGCCACACTCGCGATGAGGCACCCGCGACCTCCATCGAGGACAAACTGTCCGGGCCATGCACGGTACACTTCTACATCGACAAGCATGATGGCAAGAGAAAGTCCAGCCACCTCCTCAAGGACTGCCGCGAGTTCCTCAAGCTACACGAGGGATTGGTTCGGATGAACCGCAACGCAGTCGAAAGAGGCTACGGAGCCGCTCCAGGCGCCGTGGCACATGGCGCACCATCACCACCACCGGGACCACCCCTGAACAGAGCTGCACCGGACCAGCACCACGGAGGAGAACCGTACCCGCGGGCCATGGGAACCATGATGATCCAAAAGGGGCGCCCCTCCAATAGGGTGCAGAAAGCCATCACTCGCCAAGTCAACTTGGCCATGCACTCGCTACCATCCACCACTGAGTACCTCAGTGGCAGCAAGTCATGCATTACCTTCGGCAAACGCGACCACCCGCCTCAGGTACCTCGCCCAGGTCATTGCCCCCTCGTACTCGAGGCGCAAATTGGAGGCTTCGACATGAGTCGCGTCTTCATGGATGGCGGAAGTGGCATCAACCTCATATTCGCGAGTACCTTGCGAGCAATGAGGATCCCTCTAACTTGCTTGGAGGCATCAGACACAACGTTCCACGGAATCGTCCTAGGGAAAGGCGTATACCCCCTGGGCAAAATCAACCTCGATGTCATATTCGGCACACCGAAGAACTTCCGGCACGAGCGCATCGACTTTGAGGTCGTCAACTGGCCCTCACAATACCACTGCATCCTTGGACGTGTCGCGTTCGCTAGGTTCATGGCGGTCCCCCACTACGCCTACCTGCAGATGAAAATGCCAGGTCCCAACGGCATCATCACAATCAATGGGAGCTTTGAGCGATCCGACAGTTGCGACAGGGAATTCAACAGAATCTCCCAGTCCTTCGGCATGCAGGAGGAGCTCGCGCGATTGAAGGAAACAACAGACAACAGTCTGCCTCCCCTGAGTAGGCCAAGCTCACCTGATCTCTCATTCGACTCATCTGTGCACACAAAGAAGGTGCAGGTCCATCCATCAGATCCCGCCAAAACGGCCCTCATCGCCAACAACTTGAGTCCCGCATAGGAACTCGCGCTCGTCGAATTCCTCCGTGAGCACGGGGAATTTTTTTCCTGGTGTCCTGCGGACATGCCAGGAGTTCCCAGAGAATTCGCCGAGCACGCACTCAACGTCAACCCCGACACAAGGCCAGTCAAGCAAACAATCAGGCGACTATCTGAGCCACGAGCGCAGGCAGTCGAAATGGAGATCAACAGACTCCTCGAGGCCAAATTCATACGCGAGATCAAGGAAAGCACTTGGCTCGCCAATACGGTGCTGGTGCCAAAAAAGGACACGGATATCCTACGGATGTGCGTGGACTTCACTTCTTTAAACAAGCACTGCCCAAAAGATCACTTCCCGCTACCACGGATCGATCAAATCATCGACTCCACCGCTAGATGTGAGCGCCTCTGCTTCCTCGACGCCTACTCAGGCTATAACCAAATTCGAATGAAGGAGGAAGACCAGGAGAAGACCGCGTTTACAACGCCCTTCGGTGTATTCTGCTACAACACAATGCCCTTTGGGCTAAAAAACGCGGGAGCCACCTACCAGCGGTGCATGCAGGCTTGCCTCAAGGAGCCACTGGGTCGCAACATCCAAGTCTATGTCGACGACATAGTAATCAAAACCAAGGAGGAATCCTCTCTAATCGACGACTTGTGCAAAACCTTCGCCAATCTCGATCGTTACCGGATTAAGCTCAATCCGGACAAATGCACCTTCGGCGTACCATCTAGGCAGCTGCTCGGGTATCTCATCTCCGCGAGAGGGATTGAGGCAAACCCGAAAAAGATAAAGGCCATACTGGCCATGGAGAAGCCAAAGAACATAAGAGGCGTCTAGCAACTAGCCGGACGAATCACGACCCTCAGTCGATTTATCAGTCGAATGGGAGAAAAAGCAATGCCCTTCTATCAGCTCCCCCGCAAAGCTGACAAATTCGAGCGGACCAATGAAGCGCAAGAGGCATTCGAAGATCTCAAGCGCCTGCTATCAACCTCGCCAGTACTGGTGACTCCACGAGAAAGGGAACCACTACTGCTGTACATCTCCGCTACCAACCAAGTGGTTAGTACAATGCTCGTCGTCGAGCGGGCCGAGGAAAACAAGGTCTATGGCGTACAACACCCGGTATACTACCTCAGCGAGGTCCTCACGCCAACAAAATAGCGGTACCCGCACTACCAGAAGCTGGCGTACGGCGTCTTCATGACCGCCTGACGACTGCACCATTACTTCCAGGAACACCCAATCGTGGTAGTCAGCGACGCCCCATTGGGACATATTATCAATAACCCCGACACCACGGGGTGAGTCGCGCTTTGGAGAATCGAACTGTCTCCATGAGACATCACATACGAAAAGCGCGACGCAATCAAGTCGCAAGTTCTCCCTGACTTCCTCGTGCATTGGATGGAAAACCAACTCCCGGATAGGCCAGATATGTCCTACCTCTGGACAATGCATTTCGATGGGTCCAAGCGGAAAGATGGAGCAGGAGCAGGTGTCATACTGACAGCACCTCAATGGGACAAACTGAAGTATATCCTGCGAATGCAGTTCACAGCCTCAAATAACGAGGCTGAATATGAGGCCCTGTTGCACGGGATGAGGATGGAAAAAGCCTGCGGCGCAAAGAGGCTCATCATATATGGCGACTCCAAGCTGGTCGTCAACCAAACAATGCATGAGTGCGACGCACTGAACGACAACATGATCGCGTACCACGACCTCTACGATACACTCGAAGGAGACTTTGATGGTTGCGAGTTGCGACACGTAGGTCGCGAAAGCAACGAGGAGGTGGACGCACTCGCCAACATAGGCTCAACCTGCGCCCCCATACCACCTGGGGTATTTCTCGAGCGCATCTGCGAACGCTCCATCAAGCCAAAGGCCGCAGAGAAGAAAACAAGCACAGCAACGAACTCGGGGGCTACACCACCCAATGAGCCAATGGCACTCGATGACTTGGAGCTAGACATAGGACTCGAGGGACCAATGAGCGTCATGATGATCGAACAATCCTGGACGCAGCCGTACATTACGTACCTCCTCAGCAAGCGCCTACCGGATGACCCGACAAACGCACGGCACATCGCACGATGCTCCAAGGCATTCGCCGTTATCAACGGCGAATTGTATAAACGCAGCATCACATGCGTGTTACAACGATGCGTCTCCCTGGCCGATGGAAGAGCAGTCCTCCTCGACATCCATGAAGGGACCTGTGGGCACCACGCCGGCAGTCGCGCCCTCGTTGCCAAAGCTCTACGAGCTGGATTTTACTGGCCCACGGCCATGCGCGACGCCAAGAACATAGTCCAAAAGTGCAATGCTTGTCAGTGATTTGCGGACAAGCCACATGCACCAGGCGCAAAACTACGGCCTATTCCTTTGGCCTGGCCCTTCGCACAATGGGGGCTCGACATGGTGGGCAAGCTCCCAAGGTCCTCGCAAGGAGGCTACGTCTACCTCTTGGTCGCAGTCGACAAGTTCACCAAGTGGATTGGGGCCATGCCAGTGACCAAACAATCAGGGCACAGCGCGGTCAAGTTCTTCAAGTCCATTGTGTATCGCTTCGGTGTGCCGCACAACATCATCACTGACAACGGGACGAACTTCACATCCAAGGAGTTCCAAGAATTCTGTGGAAACCTGGGGATCAACATTAGTTACGCCTCAGTCGCGCATCCACAGACCAACGGTCAGGTGGAAAAAGCAAACGGACCCGTCTGCAGCAGCATCAAGAAGCGACTCCTTCGACCACTCGATCAAGCCACGGGTTGCTGGCCAGATGAGCTCCAATCCGTACTCTGGAGCCTACGTACAACTCCAAATAGCGCCACAGGCTACACGCCATTCTTTATGGTGCACGGAGTAGAAGCAGTACTACCCGCCGAAGTGAGGTACAAGGCACCGCGCGTAGTCGCTTATAGCGAACAAGCGTCATCTCTTGCACTCGAAGACTCCGTCGACCTCCTCGACGAGGCAAGAGAAATCGCCGCAGAAAGATCCACGATCTACCAGCAGAACCTGCGCAACTACCACAGTAGAAGGCTTCACCCCAGATCCTTCGTCGAAGGTGACCTGGTCCTGCGACTGAAGCAGCAGGGGCATCTCAAGCTCGAGTCCCCCTGGGAAGGACCGTACGTGATTACAGAAGTAATCCCAAGTGGCGCCTATCGCCTTCAAGATTTAGAGACAGGAATCGCATACTCCAACCCTTGGAACGTCGCACAACTACGACGCTTCTACCCCTAGTTGTTTTACTTTTACATCGCAAATAAGGCTACTTAGCCAAGGCTACTTAGCCACACATTGTACCTCGTACTGCTCTTCAAATAAATAAAAGCTAAGTGCCTCGAAACTCTGTGTTTTTCTTTCACTTTTGTCAATTTTATACTCGGGGGCTACGCCACCCTACTTACATCTGTTCTTCGAACCAATAAACGCGATATCCTGAGTAGCTGGCACATCAATCGAACTCCTTAACACAAACTCAATCCAGCTGCAACGCACCTGACAGGTTGACAAAGGGATGGCCAGGCTAACGAAAAGGACTCGCATAAGTGCAACGCACCTGACGCTAACAAAGCTGTTTATACACATTCGACAATAAATTATCTACAACATATATATGAACTTTACAACACAAATACACTTATGTGCAGGATACAAATCTGGCTACTGCTGCAACAGAGAACATTGGTTTGTTCCTCAAAGAAGTCAACAATCTCCTCTGCTGGATGGTCCACCGCCTGATAGTGCGGCACCATATTCCAAGCAGATCCGGCTGGCGGCGCTGGCGGCCCAGAAGCAACGGCGGCGACATCCACGTCAGGCCTGTGCAATCGCACCATTGAGAGGGAAGCCTTGGCACCAACCACCAACTGCTGCCTCATGCACTCCGAACCGCGGACATATCTCGAAATTTGGCCAGGAGAGCCAGCAGGCTTGATGGAGTGTCATCCAACAGGAACATCGCCCGATAGATGTTCTTCAAACACGACTGCGACTTCTTCAGGAAGAGCAGCACTCGTGCCGCGTCACCTTGCCAAGCAAATATTGCTCGCAGG
This sequence comes from Avena sativa, assembly GCA_916181665.1. NCBI lineage: Eukaryota > Viridiplantae > Streptophyta > Magnoliopsida > Poales > Poaceae > Avena > Avena sativa. The sequence goes on along the minus strand of OV702289.1, from coordinate 129,206,258 downwards.
CAGCGGATTTTTTAGCCTTCGACTTCCACACGTCTACATTACCACGGATCAGGAGCAACTCACGCTCCAGCTGCTTCACGCGATCACGAAGTCGCGACAGCAAGAATAGCTCCTCTACCCTAGAGCGCAGTGGTGCCACCATCTCATCAAAAGATGGCGAATCCTGGTTTTCCCCCACAAGACCACTCGATGTGCCCTACCACAAGCCAAGACAAAAGCAAATAAGGCGACCAAATCAACACAAAGGCAAGGGGAACAGACGCATTCAAAATAAGCATAAGTGTTTACAAACACACTCGCCAGCAGACACGTCCTTAGACTAAAAGGGCAACTGCTAAATTATTACAACAAGCTAACTATGGAGCAGCTCGCTTCTTTGACTTCGACGGCTTCGGGGGCTTCATCAAGTCCGTGACAGTATCAGATGCCACAGACTTTTTGCCGGCCCCTGAGGCCGAAGCTTTCGCCGCCTTCTTCGCACGTTGGAGCTCCACCGAATACTTGGCAACAGTATTTATCAAAGAATGGCCATACTTGGCACAAGCAGTCGCAAAGGGAGCGAAGACTACCTGCTGACCATCCGCGCCAACAGGCATCGCCTTCGACACAGCAGAGGGTTCTATCTCGACTCTATGGGCTTGCACCATGGCGAGTGACATCGTCGCACCAGCCGTGCGGAGAGAGTTCTTGTAAGTAGCAGGCACACCCCCGGCGAGTGACTCCACCAGCTCGTCCATATTATCGACCAGCTCCGCCTTCGGCATCAACTCCTCCCGGAGACGACTAAGGGTGACCTTGGCCTTGGACAATGTATCCTGGATGGCTGCGCTTCGGTCCTCGACCGTAGATACCGTGCCGGCCAGAGCGTCATCACGACGAAGGGCCTGCGGGTCAAAACTCAAGTCGCCAGCATCTACACCGAAAAAACACACATGGATCAAACTTCCAGTGCCACCGGCAATAACTCTAGATGCAGAGAGAAACATCAATAAAATATCTACCAGTAAAGGTACCTGAGAGGGCCTTGGCGACTGAGAACATTTGCTCTTCGAACAACTTTTCCCTGGCCGCAAAGGAGGCGCGCAGATCCTCTTCGTGTTTCTGGGCATCATCACGAGCTGCGATTGCCTCGTCGCGCCCCTTCACAGCTGGGACTAATGTCTTCTCCAACGTGGCGACATTGCGCAGTAAAGCGTTATGCTCAGCTACATGGCATTCAATAATTGGCTATCAGTCGATTATACCAAAACATGGAGAAGACGAAAAGAATAAGTGTAGAGCACTCACTTTCGACCACGCGGTGACGCGTCTCCAGCATTGCATGCTGGCGACCCATCGCCATCACCTTCTCCGCCACCTGCGCGGCTTCCTTTACAAGGAGCTGTCACACAAAACAAGGAGTCAGAAGAGGGCAACAGAAGGAACTGACTGCCACATTAAAAAAGAAGGAAAGATATACTTACATGGTCCTCTAGCGACTCCGAAGAAGTTTGCTGAACCGTCATCCGAGCAACCATTCGATGCTCCCCTACGTGAGGAGAGCTCAAAGAATTGTGCCCGGAGTGGGCCGCCGCCGGAGGAGAAGGAGCGCGCTCGACCTCTACTTTGGCCCTTGAGATCGTGACTCCAGATTCCTTCAAAAACTCGACGTCGCTAGAAGATGACGACGCCTCTTGGCTACAAAACCAAATCCACATTGAGAAAAGGAAAACTCCAGGGCAAAGCCAACAATAAGAAAACAGAAAAGAATTAGTGAACTGCAAATTACCAGTCAAAGTTGTCAAGATTAAACATGGCCTCTGCTGACTCTGACGAAGACTCCTTCGGCAATCGCATCTTCTTGTGAGAAGATGGTGCCACAGGCCTCACAGGAATGGCGGGAATTGGCGATTCCACGCTAGCAGCTGTGCCTTCTGGAGTCGAAGGAGTCGACGCATCAGAATCCTTGCTGCGCAAACGCTTGCGAGTATCCAGGCTCTCGGACTCGGGGGCTTCCTCTTCCACATCAGAAGGGACAGTCGACTCAGACTCGTCCTCTTCCAAAGCTTCGCAAGGAATAATTCCCTCAGGGAGAGGATGCATACAAGGTGACACCGCCCAATCCTGCATACAGACAGTAAAGATCAGTAAACAGAACAGGTAAGCAACAGAAAAAGCAATCGCGAAAATAAGCTACTGCGTAGCACAACTGTACCTCAGGAGGAGGATTCGAAGCATCGAATGGAGGAACGACTGGCTCATTCGGAAGCACATCCTTGAAGGTGTACTTCGTGACCAGTCGCACCCTCTTATCTACCTCACTCGCGGACATGCCATCGGCAGACACGCGAGTGGCATCATCAGCGCCACCCCATTGAAACATGGGATGGACTCTGGCCTAGAGAGGCTGGACGCGACAACGCAGCCAAGTCCTGACAAGGGTGCAGCCTCCCTCTTCTGCGCCTATGCGACTCTTGAGGTTGTAGACGTGTTGATATAGCACGTCTGTCTCCGCGAGTTCGGCAGGCATGACCACGTTCTTCCAAGAATGCATCTTCTTGCAGGGAGTCGTGGGATCGAAAGGCGCGAGTCCAAAGTGCTCGTCCTTGGCCTTCTGGTCGCGAACATAGAACCATTTGTCCCTCCATCTCTGGACGCACTTGGCGAGCTTGATGTTGAAGTAGGTGGCGGACGGGTCGACATGGATTCCACAACCACCTACGTTGTAAACTAGAGAGCCAGAGGCGGACTGACGCTTCAGTTTAAATAAGCGTTTGAAAAGGCCAAAGTGTGGCTCGATTCCGAGCCAGCACTCGAGCCGCACTCGCAAAGAGTGATGAAACAGGTGATGTGGAGAATTGAGTTTGGGGACAACTGATGGAGCTGGAGCCCGTAGAAACAAAGGAGACCCCTAAGAAAGGGGTGGAGAGGCAAAGAAAGGCCGCGAATGACGAATGCAAAAAACATCACTCGAAAACCAGCGGGAGGCACAGGAATGGTCTCACCGCTGGGGACGCGCGAATCGACGACTGCTGCAGAAATAACTCCGTCTTGGCGACGAAGACGGAGATCCGACGCCTTGATGATAGAAGGGCGCCATGCGTCATTGGTCACGCGGGTGCCCGTGACCTTCTTTTTCCCGCCGGCGGCGGCACTGGTGCCCGCAGCAACAGGGCCACCCTTCTTCTTCGTCGCGGCGACGGTGGCCGCGGATTCAGTGGCAGCGCCTCCTTTCTTTTTTCCCATTGCGCGGCGGCGAGGAGAGCGCAGAAAATAACTGGGAAACGAGCGGAGGTGGTCCAGAGTTGTGGAGGAGATGAACGCAAGGAAAAGCAGATGAGTAGCAGCAATGGCGATGGCAGCAAGGAAGAAAAAAGTGCAGATGGAAAATTACCGCCGTAGCGCCGCTACTTAACCCCTAGGAGATGTAATCCAACGGCTCACAAAAACCCTACTGGACGCGTGGCGCGCATCGCGCTCGACACGTGGAGAAGAGGAAGCGTGAACCGTCCCTCCACTGCTCCCATTACACGTGGAAATCGAGGAGGCACAGTTAATAATAAGATTACGCACGCCCAGTCAAATCAAAGTCAGCAAGTGGGACCCACCGCTCGTCACGTCCCGTCAAAATCGCTCATGCGGGCAACTGGGGTCATGCAAGCGTCAGCACTCGGGGCCATCAAAGGCTACTTTTGTCCTTGCTGGAGTCTTTGACTCCACCAAGCACTCGGGGGCTACTCCCATAGGGAGCGCTGGCCGCGCACCCTACCATTTTTTCTTTTCTTATTGCAAGGATATAGGCAATCACAATCAAACCCAACCACTCGAATCACGATTCGACTATGGAAATGGGTTACTCCCATAGGGAGCACCGGAAACAACTTCGACTGAAACAAGCAAGCAAAAGACGACAGCAGTCGCAAACGTGTTTTGGTCCCTGCCCGAGTCTTCGATTGAAACAAACAAGCAAAGACGACAGCAGTCGCAAAAATTCTTTAGTCCCTGCCTGAGTCTTCGATTCAACCAGGCACTCGGGGGCTACTCCCATAGGGAGCGCTGGTCGTGCACCCTATGATTATTTGCACAAAAACTGTGTGTTGATAACATCCGCACTCGCAACCTTTGGCGACACCGCCTCACAAATTTTCCCTACAAAGAGACTACGTCTCCTGGGACGCCCGAATCATCTCCGCGATGATAAAATTCGGATGCCGCGCTTACGGCGTGAAGGTAAGACCTGAATAAGGCCTGGCAACGCATTTAGCTGCGCACTACCAGAAATGTATCCGTGCCTACAGGCACGATGAACATGCCTTGACGGACGCGTCGAGTGCTCACACCCATATAACTGGAATTCGACTCCTGTAAGACCTCCGTGGCTTGAGTCGAATTACGCCAGCACTTTTCTGGATTCGAGTCCGGGGACTCGAATTTGAGTAGATTGCGTTGTTTCACCCTAAGGTGGTTAACTGATACGATACTTCGGTTGTATCAGGCACGTATATCAACAATCCCTATGACACAAATAAAAGCAATCGAAATGTACTCATTTAGGCACTCGAAGGCTTCAAAAGTCCCTAGCCGAATCTGCGATTCACTGGGCACTCGGGGGGCTACTGACATGGGTATACCCTACAGGTACTCGATCTTGGTATATACGGTCCAAATACATACAGGCCCACGGTGTCGCCAAGGCCCGGATGGAGGGACTCGAGTAACCTACGGACTCTCGATTGCTTGAAGAACAAGAAGAAGCTAAAGATAGAAAGATTAAAGGGAAAACCCTAACTTGTAACCGACTCGACCTGCTACCCGAGACCTAGCCTATCTATATAAAGGCTAGGAGGGGGCGGCAAGAAGGAAACACGCAACCCTAGTTTCCACAACCCTCGCCAGATTGCATCTGTGCACCATTGTAACTTTCGACTCCTTCGATAATTCCACGAGCAGACAAGCAGGAGTAGGGACCTCTACGAGGCCTGAACCTGGGTAAATCCTCTGTCCCCTGTGTGCTTGTTTGCTAGCCAATAGATGTATCCAGTGCTCCCTCCTTCTCCAAAACCCAAGTCCATAACAATGGGCATTGATGAGTTAAACCCTCGTCACCTAGTGAAGGAAGAATTTTAGAAGTTGAAAGAGACACTAAAAACTTCATGAAAATGCAATATGAGCAAAATAAACTATTTACTAAAACTATGGAGGAACAATCTACCATTTTGAAAAACATTAGCCATCAACTTGAGAGTCTAAATAGGGAAATTCCTAGCTTACAATTGAAACACTCTAATGCTTAAAGGAATATATCATCTTTGTCTGAAGCTCAATCTTCATTGATTAATAAAATGGCTGCTAAACCTGAAACTAATGATAATCCCTTTGTAGCTACTAATGCCATACAAGTTAGAATTGATGAAAATGTTAGACTATTAGCTGAATTACATGCTAAGTGGGAAAGAGAAGATGAAATTGCTAGAAACATTAGTGTTTCTACTATCACCACCACTAGTGTTGAGGCTAGTAATAGTTCTACTACTTTAGATCATAATTTTGATTTTAATCTTGATGGTTGCAATATCTCTGAAGTTATTAAGTTCCTACAAAAGCTTGCTAAAAGTCCTAATGCTAGTGCTATGAACATGGCCTTTACAAAACACATTACTGATGCTCTCATCAAGATTAAAGAAGAAAAAGATGAAACATAAAGCTTCTATTCCTATAAAACAAGAAGATGGTTGGGAACCCATCATTAATATGAAAGTGAATGACTTTGATTTCAAAGCTTTATGTGATCTTGATAGTAGTGTTTCTATTATGCCTAGAAGGATTTATGATATGCTTGATTTGCCTCCTCTTGAAGATTGTTATTTGAATGTCCCACTTGATGATAATGCTAAAAAGGAACTCATGGGGAGTCTTAATGATGTTCTTATTATGGTTAACAATGCTTATGTCCCTATTGATTTCTATGTTTTGGATGTTGAATGCAATGCTTCTTGTCCTATTACTTTGGGAAGACCTTTCCTTAGAACTGTTGGTCCCATTATTGATATGAAAGAAGGCACCATTAAATATCAACTCCCACTCAAGAAAGGTATAGAACACTTCCCTAAGAAGAGAGAGAAGATTTATTTTGCTTCTCCTATGAAAACAAAATTTGGTCTTCATGCTTCTTCATTTGAGAACATTTGATTCTTTTTCTTGCTTCTTATGTCTAACTTAAAGGCGTTAAAGAAAATTACTTATTGGGAGATAACCCAAAAGTTTTAGATGAGTCTTGAAAGTTATTACTTCAGTATATAATATCCTATCCTTATCCCTTTTATTTGCTTTTTGTTCCAAGAGTAACCTCTAATGAGAGAGAAGTAATGATTAGGAAAGTTGCTGTCCCGAAACAGATTTCTGTGCTTCACCGTAAAAAATCGTATAAAATCTGTGTACGTCTTTTTGAGGCGTAAATTTTTGTGCTTCTGCCTCAGGTTGTTATCTAACTTTCGTTAGTTTAACACTTTTTGATTTGATCAACATAAGGTCTTCGAAAGAATTCGTCTTTACCTGCTGGTCTGTTTTGACAGATTTCTGCCATTTTCGGCATTTGCTTCTTGTTGGTTCCTTCTTGAGTTCTTTTGGAGAATTGAGCTTTTTGAGGGAAGTGCTTCAGTAGCTAGTATTCTAATGGAAGTTTATTTGGTGTTAGAACTGAACCTTAAGACTTATTATCTTGAGTGCACTAATGTTGCTAATAAAGATTGTGTGAAGTTTTGTATGAAGGAAAAATTTGAGGTGTATGGAAGGAATGAGTAACGAGATGAAGGATGGACTAAAGCTCAAGCTTGGGGATGCCACGTGTGTTACCCCAAGAAATATCCAAGAAGTACAAGAGTCAAAGCTTGGGGATGCCCAAGGCATCCCCTTCTTCATCAATAAAAATCCCAGGTTTCTTCCAAGCGCTTCATTTTTATTGTTTCATGCACAGTTGTGTTGTTCTTGGAGCATCTTCTTTTTCGTTTTCGTTTTGGTTTTTTGTTTTCTTGGTTTTCTTAGTTTGCTGAATAAATTGGTTGGACCCCCTCTTTCATACATTGGTCTTCAAATAGTTTGGTTTGGTTTGGAAAAGAGTAGGAAAGTTCATGCTTAAGTGTTAAAGAGAGCTTGTTTTTGACTGTGGCCTATGCTTTGTCATGCCATGCTTGATATTGTTTTGGCTTTATGCTTAGTATTCTTTGCTGTAGCATGACTTGTTATAAACAATTGAGATTTCTTAATGTGCCTTGGATGAATCATGCGTTGTTTTAGCATATTAAAGCATAGTATAGTGGTATTCTCCTTTGATGCTTTATTTGGGTTGACTTGGCGCATGCTCACACCATGTTATGACTATCCCAAGTCACCATAGACTTTATGATCCTATAGTTTTCAACTTTTAGTATCACTTTATGCTTTGATCAATGATGTTTTGTCGCTCTGCATGATTATGGCCATTATTGCTCTCTTAGTTTGTCGCTCCCAGTCTTTTGCTAGCCTCCACAACAAAGTATGAGTTCCACTCATGCATCCAACTCCTTAAACCAAGTTATTCCAAAGATTCCACCATACCTACCTACTAGCTTATGCTATTCCAAGTATATTTATTCTTTTGTTTACCTTCCAAATTAAACTTGTTATGAGAAAACTAGTGATTAAAGCTCTCACGAACTTGATGGCACACTTTACTTTTTTGCATCTAATAAACTTGAACCATTGGGTCCTTCTTTGTTGCGTATATGCTTGCGCTTTATAAGTTGAAATTAGCATAACCATGTTTCATGGGGAACGCTTTCAACATTGCACTTGTACTTTGTACCCTGTTGATATCATGTTCTTTTGCTTACGGATCCTGGCGGTGTGAAATAAAAGTGGAACTTGTACGATCATGGAGTTTGTATATGTGTTAGAGAAACGCCTGGGCCTCTAGCCTAAGCCATGCCTAATCATGGTGGAAACTTGCAGCATCACCATAATGAGCACTCTATGAAGCATCCTCAATAAAAACCTATGCAAATAGCAAATAAAAAGATCGCTGAGATGCTCATTGTCTGCTTGCCTTGTCATTTTGATTATGGGATAGCTCCTGTATCATGTGCAAGGGGTACCCCGTTGGCGGTTCTTTATGATACATATGTACTTACAATGACAAGAGCTTACTTGTGACTAAAGTTGAGTAGCATGAGGTTCGGTCTTTGTAAGTAAGGGGAATGAGATTTCGGTTTATAACTTGTCAAGCATATCCTCTTAGGTGTGTCACTTTAACCTTAATCACCTTAAAGATGCTTATGATAGGGGCAATGAGAGCTGAAAGCTATAAGTACCATAATTTTTGGAAGCTCTTTATGAGACTTGAATCCCTACTTCCTTTTATGAAGGACTTTCTTCCACACTACAAGAGATCTGGCCCGTAGAGGCACTATTTTGGTGCTATAGAGACACTTTTATTGTCTTTACATACTTGTAGAGGCATTTTACACATTGTCTCAAAAGTGTCGCTATGGGTAGTGTCTCTATGGGACAAGGACACTAGTAATAATGTCTATACTTCTTATAAGACACAACAAAGAAGCATTATATTATGTCTCTACATGTAGAGTAAAAAATACCATGAAAAATATGTCAAAAACAATCCTTGAACTCTTGACCTTAATGATAAAGACATATTACTCTAACCATCACAATCTTACACAAGATGTTGTTTACATCTAGAATTAATTTCTTTTGAGTATAGCACATTAGGACTAAAACATACAACAAATGCCTCTAGACAATAAGCAAAATGTCTCAAATAGTGTTTTTACATAAAATGTAAGGACATTTTAGAACATGTCTCAATGATTGCCTGTATATAACTTTTTGTGACAATTTAGAATGCCTCAAAATTTATCTCTAGAATGAAAATCTTATTCCTTCAGAAAAATGTCTTAACTAATGTCTCTATATTTGAGACACATCCTTAAGTGTCTCAAAAATTGTCTCTACAAGGTGCAACATGTCTCTACGTGATTTTTAATGAGACAAAATAATAAGTGTCTCAAGAAGAATGTCTCTATGGTAGGTTTTTGTTGTAGTGCCACCATTATATTGAGTCTCCACCTTCTACATTTATGCACCTACTTTGAGAGCATAGTGGTCATTCTTAGTTCTATGTGCATTGTCCCAAGACTATTTGATTGATGCATAACCTGATATTGCTTGTTTTAAACTTTTGTATCTAGTCACTCTTATGAACTTTGAAGGTGTCCTATGCATTTATATTTGCTACTCTATTGAGGGACAAGCTGAATACTATTATGCTATGTTTTCTTTATGTGAAACAAACAAAAGTCTTGCAAAGCATTGTTATTCATGAATCTTTTGTTTGTGCCTTTTCATGTTGCATCATAGTTTCTTTGTCTTATTGCTAGAACTTTGTCTTTCATGTTATGATTGAAGTACTATGATCCCAGCTTTGAATGTTCTGCAAATACATTGATCAAGTCTTTGATGGTGCATGTCACCTCAAAAATTATTCTTTCTTTTTATCACTTACCTACTCGAGGACGAGCAGGAGTTAAGCTTGGGGATGTTGATACATTGCAAATGTATCTATAATTTTTGATGTTCCATGCTTGGTTTTATCCACTTTCTTGTGTTTTGTCCACACTTTGGAGTACTTTTCATATGATTTCTTGGACTAACCTATTAACAAGAGCCACAGTGCCAGCTGCCTGTTTTCTGCTGTTTTTGGTTCCAGGAAAGTCAGAAAATGAATATTATCGGAATTGGACGGGACAAAAGCCAAAGTGCCTATTTTTCCGGAAGTCATCAGATGCCAGAATACGAGACGGAGAAGGGCCAGAGGGCGGCCACACTACCTGGTTGCGCGGCTAGGCTTGGCTCGCGCCAGGGGGTGGTGTGGCCAGTGATGACCCACAAGTATAGGGGGTGTATCGCGGTATTTTTGATAAGTAAGAGTGTCGAACCCAACGAGGAGCAGAAGGTGTTGGCTAGTGGTATGGATCAGGAATTCTATGCAAATACTTAGCAATCGGATTTTTAGGGTTTTTTGATTAAGCAAGTAAATAAATGTACAAGTAAATGAAAGACAGTAGGAATAAATGCAGCAGGTGGCCCAATCCTTTATGCAGCAAAGGACAAGCCGGTTGTATTACTTAAGATGACCAAACGTTCTCGAGGACACATGGGAAGACTGTCAAGTGCTTTCGCTTCATATAGTTGATTAATCTTCTTTAGCTTGCTAAGTGTTGTGTGGGTGAACCTGTGCTAATGTACCAACCCATCCAGGACTAATACATACTTGTGATTATACCCCTTGCAAACATCCGTAAGTACAAGAAAGTAATTAAGGTAGAAACCTAACCACAGCTTTAAACTCTAAGACCCATACGTCCCTTGTGCAATGGTTTCCTAACGGGGGTTCAGGTTTCTGTCACTCCGGCAACCCCTACGATTAGTAGCCAAATACACAATGCATTCCCCTAGGCCCATATAGGTGAAGTGTCATGTAGTTGACGTTCACATGACACCACTAGAAGAAGTACACCACAACTTAAATAACAATCTATTGAATCTTTCTCAACACAACTCCACTACTAACAACATGACTTCTCCCATGTCTTCAAGAACAAAACGAACTACTCACAATACATCATATGGATCATGACCAGAGATGGAATAATGATGTATAACAATCTAAACATAAACAATAATTCAATGGTTCACTCAATAGCATCAACTACAAAGAGTAATCAACACCAGGAAAGTTTCCCCTATGAACTATGCAAGATTCAACACAATTGTTACAACAATATGGAGATGGTGATGAGGGTGCTGATGGTGATGATGATGATGATCCCGATGAATTCCAGCTTGATGGTGGTGTTGATGGCGACGATCTCCCCTCTCCGGGAAGGAATTCCCTCGGCAGAAATCTGTCTGCCAGAGAGATCTTTCCCTCTCGGTGTTTTCCGCCCCGCAGAGGCGGCGGAATCTTTCTGTGGTTGCTCCCAGAGTCTTAGGGTTTCGGGAGGATGATATACGCTAGAGGGGAGAGGCTGGAGTGGGCCAGGGTGGCCACAGCACCTGCTGGCGCGGCCTAGGGCTGCCCGCGCCAGTGGGTGGTGCTGGGGGGATACCCCCGGGTAGGGTCACTCCGGGGTATAAGGGCCGAGTTAGCCGAGGTTCGGCAAGGTCAAAGCGGATGCTGGCCGGGTCACCTCAAGGCAGGCCGGATCACGGAGTAACTCGGACCAGGGGGGTCGCCTAACATTGTCTCGTCCGACTCAAGGAGTAAGTCGGAAGTGCTTATCTAACTTATATGCAGGAAAAGGTGTGGCCGGATCTACTATGATCCGGGTCCGCGCTTAGCTTCTGGGAGAAGGAAGGAATCTCTCTGGTCAAAAAGAAGGTCCGGTACGCACTGCATGAGCGAAGAAAGCAAGTGCAGGACCACCGGATCATGGCCGACAAGGGTGACGACGGCCATGTCGGCTGACGCAGGCGCCGCAGAGGCTTACGTCGCTAAAGCATGTGTGATGTGGGGGAAAAGCACCCGGGTCAGGATACCACTTTGGGAGGGGGCATATTCTTAGGAATATGCCTCCACGTATGCCCTAGGCCAGGACCGAACTTCCTCTATATAAGGGGGATTAGGGTTCTGGTAGAGGGGGTTGGTTGAGCTCTAGTTGGTTTGGTGATTCCTTAGGGCTAGTTGATCTAGGCAAGAGTAAGAGAGTTCCTTCTTCCTCCTCTCGCCAATACAGCTCGAGGAGCACTTGTAATCTTGAAGATATAGCGATACAAACTTCTGTGTGGAGAATCACTCTACTATCCCTCCCTGGATTCCCCTAGCGCATATTAGTCCCCACCTTTAGCCTATCCATGGCATCTGCCGTGACACCACCAGACAGTTGGCGCCCACCGTGGGGCTAGCGGCGCTAGCAGGGGTGAAGATCCGAACAGGAAACCTCATCAGCACCGGCGAACGCGTCGTCTCCGGGCTCGTTCAGTGCTTTGGAGCGCTGGATTTCGTCAGCGACAACGCTGGCTGCTTCGGCACGCGTCCACTTCCGTGCAACGGCCTCTTCGTCAAGCTCGGTGTGCACAAGGTCTACGTCGCTATGGACATCTCATGCGTTCATCCGCGCCGTGTCGTTGATGCGGGGGAACCACCCCTCACTGTGGCTCGCGGGGCGCGTATCGCTCGCTCCCCGGATCATGCGGAGGTGATGATGACTGTGCCAGGTGCAGGCGCAAGCAAGGACCCGGCACCAGACCCGGAGGTAATACCTAAGGCACCAAGGAAAGGTAGAGGACCTCCACTAGAGAGGCCTGAGAACGTATGAGAGAAGCTATGGACAACTTGGCTAACCCGGTAGCAGCAGTGGCAGATCCGGCTCAGGCACAGGCCGAGCTAGAGGAAACTCGGCAAAAGATACTGGAGGGCGCAAAGAAAATAGCCACGGCTCAGCAGTCACTGAACATGACGCTGCATGAGTATGCAAAGGCAAACAAAGTTGATGCGGTAAAAGTAAAAGGGAGAAATCTCATAAGCAAGATGAACAGAGAAGGTGATGATGGAGCAGAAGGGTCGGAAACTATCTGTCTGTGGGGTTGCCGAAGTACAGTACCCCGGCGAAGAGCCTCAGAGCAGCAGATGCGGCTACGTCCGAGTTAGAGGGTCTGACGGGTGAGGCCCGCCAAAGAAAGCAAGATAGGGTTAACGAGCTGGTTCGGATCGCGAACAGACAGAACGAGGAACTGCTGAGAGCTAACCCGGAGAGAGCTGGAGCTTCCAAAATCGTCCATTCGGTGATGGGTAACCCGGAGAAATCTGCTGGAGCCGCATCATCGCCTCATGGCGGTCCAAGGAGAGAAGAGGTAGTAACCTCGGCCAGACGGAACAAACAGATCGTCCCGTACGACCCGATGCATGCGAGAAAAGAAAAAGAGATGCGGAAAAATGATGATCGACGGAGTGTGAGCCGAGGTGAAGCTGGCCGAGGTAATCACGACCAAGGCAATGCTGGTCAAGGGAACGCTGCCAATGGCAATGCCGGACAGCGCAACTCCGCAGGAGCAGGACAACCACAGCAGCGGAATATACCGAGGCAAGAGCAAAGCGCCGACCGAGGTATGCAGCAGAAAGGTGCGCAACGAGAGCAAAACCGATACAACGACGGTGATTCGGAGATGGTGAACGCAGGGTACCCCAGACCAGACTATCATGTGATAGGGTCAAGATTGGGAAGCAGGGATTTAATGCCGGATAACGCCAGGTTAAAACTGGATTGCCTGTACAGGTCGGAACAGATCGAATGTCAAGGTCCTCCGGGTCCAGCGTGCTTTGGACCCCGGATCATGAAGGAACCGCCGATACCAAACTTCCAGTTACCCAGAGGCACGAAGACGTATGACGGAAGTACCAAGCCGGAGGATTGGCTGATAAACTATGCTACGGCGGTGAAAATTGCAACTGGCAACTTGAGATGGGCTGTACGTTACGTGCCCCAGATGCTGGAAGGTCTGCCCAGAGTATGGCTGAATAATTTACCACCCGGAAGCATCAACTGCTGGATAGACTTTGAAGAAATGTTTATCAGCAACTTCTCAAGTACATATCAGAGGCCGAATAGACCGTAGACCCTAGCAATGTGCAAGCAAAGACCTAACGAGACGGATCGTGAATTCTTGACCCGGTGATGTACCGTGAGAAACTCGTGTGAGGGTGTTATAGAGTCACAGGCCATAGCGTGGTTTGCGCAAGGGTGCAGATATGGCAGCGAGCTATGGATGAAGTTGCAAAGGAAAATGCCAATTACGCTGGCAGAGATGATCCGGATTGCTGATTCGTATGCTTTGGGCGATCCTACTCAACCTAGGCTCGCGTCAAACGAGTCAAACAAGGAATACTATCAGAGGGACAGAGCTGGGTCATCCCGGAGGAATGATTACAGAGGAAAAAGGAGAGATGATAGACCGGATCATCGCTACGGTTCACAACAAGTTGCAGCTGTGAATCAAGATCAACCTGGAGCAGGGAGCAACCAACGCCAGAGAACTAGAGGGCAATGGACTCCAAGAAATGATGGCAAGAAAACATGGACTCCAGAGCAAAAGAAACAGTGGCAGGAAAAGAAAGACCGTCCGAGGTATACCTACGAGTCAATGTTGGACCAGCCGTGTAAGTTTCACACGCCAAATCCGAATAGCCCGGCGGGTCACACCACGAGGCAATGTGAGTGGATGTGTAAGATAGAGCAAGGTGGTTCGGGGAATGCTCAGGCACCCCGGAATGAGCAACCTCGGCAGGAGTTACCTCGGTAGCAATTGCTCTCCGGGGCGAACACGCAGCAGCTAATGTTGCCTCACCCTCCGCCGAGGTATGACAGCAATGAGAGAAGGGATGCAGTGCATCAGGTGGAAAATCAGCAACAACCGGATCAGAGGTACCCCGGAAACGAGGGAAGGAATGAGTACAGGGAACATCACCAGAGTTATTGTGTGTTCACGACTGAGGAAACAGATAGAAAGAGCTTGCAACACCGACATATGGAGGTCAATGCGGTCATGCCAGCAGTGACGAGGTACATGCCTTGGTCGGACCAGGAAATCACCTGGAACATCAAAGATCATCCTAAACTTATGCCGAGTCCAGGTTTGTATGCGCTGGTGCTAGATCCGACATTCATTGGACCGAACATCAATGTGAGGTTCTCCAAGGTTTTGATTGATAATGGCAGTAGCATTAACATCATGTATGCGGATATGATGCGCAAGTTGGGCATCTCGGAGAACATGCTCCAGGCTACGAGAACAACTTTCCATGGCCTTGTACCACACATTTCTTGTGAGCCCATAGGAAAAGTCCGGGTCGACGTGCTATTTGTCACAAGGGATAACTGCCGAACTGAAAATCTGGAGTTTGAAGTGGTGAACTTGGAAAGTGCATATCATGCATTACTTGGAAGACCAGCATTGAACAAATTCATGGCAAGCTGTCACATCAGTTATCTGAAGATGAAGTTGCCCGGGCCAAATGGAGTGATTACCATTGCTGGAGATTTCCGACGTTCCATGGAGTGTGCTTCAGCCGGGTCTAACCTAGCCGAGTCACTCGTGATTGCGCAAGAGAAAAGAAAAATCCAAGAGGTGGCGGCATTAGCTCAGTCCGCGCAGCAATATATGCCGGCATTAAGTAACCCGCATGGCAGCGTTTCATTTCAAGCCGCAAAGGACACCAAGAAGATTCCAGTTGATAACATGTTCCTAGAGCGCACCGTAACAATTGGTGCCGGGTTAATTGACAAATAGGAAAGCGAGCTCGTCAACTTCCTCCGTGAGAATCGGGATATTTTTGCTTGGTCTACACAGGACTTGCAAGGTGTTCCGAGGGAGTTGGCCGAGCACTCTTTGAACGTAAGACCCGGAGCAAAGCCGGTGAAGCAACCTCTCCGCCGCTTTGCCGAGGATAGGAGAAAAGTCATTGGAGATGAGATAGCTCGGTTACTGGCAGCAGGATTTATCATGGAGGTACTATATCCGGATTGGCTCTCTAATCCGGTACTGGTTGAAAAGAAGAAGGACGATCCGAACGTGGCAGTGGTTTGGCGTATGTGTATCGATTACACAAACCTGAACAAGGCGTGTCCAAAAGATCCATTTCCACTGCCGAGGATAGATCAGGTCATAGACTCGACCGTGGGATGCGAACTGTTGTCATTCATTGATGCATATTCTAGCTTCCACCAGATACCTCTGAACCCGGATGATCAAATAAAGACGGCGTTTATTACCCTGTACGGGGCTTACTGTTATCGCACTATGCCGTTTGGTTTACGTAATGCAGGTGCAACGTACCAAAGATGTATGCAAAAATGTTTGCACGACCAAATAGGTCAAAACGTACAAGTATACGTGGATGATGTGGTTATCAAGACCAAGGAAAACACAACGCTCCTTGACGACATAAGGCAAACATTCGCGAACTTGAGATGGTTCCGGATGAAGCTTAACCCGAAAAAATGTACCTTCGGGGTCCCGACTGGAAAATTACTCGGATTTCTCGTCTCCAGCCGAGGTATCAAAGTTAATCCAACTAAGATCCGAGCCATCGAACGAATGGAGCTGCCGAAGTGTCTTAACGATGTCTAGAAGTTTACTGGATGCCTGGCATCGTTAAGTCGGTTTGTATGTCGGTTGGGAGAAAAGGCACTGCCTCTCTACCAACTCATGAAAAAGTCGGATAATTTCGTTTGGACACCACAGGCCGATGAAGCCTTTGCCCACTTAAAAAAGATGTTGGCCACTGCCCCAGTGTTAGCCTCTCCACTGTGAAAGGAGCCAATGTTGCTCTACATAGCCGCAACCAACCGAGTTGTAAGTGCAGTAATTGTAGTGGAGCGCAATGAAGAGGGTAAGTCGGTGCAGAGGCCAGTATATTACCTAAGCGAGGTATTGTGTGCCTCAAAACAGAACTACCCGCACTTTCAAAAGGTGGCATACGGTGTCTATATGGCGGCAAAGAAGTTAAAGCATTACTTCGAGGAGCACCCCATCAAAGTAATATGTGAAGCTCCCATATCCGAGATAATGGGTAACAAGGATGCGAGTGGCAGAATTGCAAAATGGGCAATTGAGTTAGCCCCTTATGCGCCCCAATACGACAGAAGAGAAGCGATCAAATCTCAGGCTGTGGCGGACTTTTTTGTGGATTGGGCCGAGGTACAATACGAACCACCGCCACCGGATCCGAATTACTGGAGGATGCACTTTGACGGGTCGAAAACCAAAACCAGACTAGGCGCCGGGGTTGTGCTTACCTCGCCAAAGAAAGACCAGCTAAAGTACGTGTTGCAGATCCATTTCGCGGCATCGAACAATGTCGCTGAGTATGAGGCCCTTGTGCATGGGCTCAAAGTGGCAAAGGAGATTGGCATACGTCGGATAATATGCTTTGGCGACTCGGATCTGGTGGTGCAGCAGGTGTCCGGAGTGTGGGACGCCCTGGATCCAAACATGGCACTATACAAATTTCACGTGCAGAAGATATCTGGTTACTTCGAGGGGTGTGAATTTCACCATGTACCCCGAGTGGAAAACGAGGCTGCCGACATGTTGTCAAAGCTCGAATCGACCAGACAGGCAATTGCACCGGGTGTAGCATTGGAACACCTCGGAAAACCATCTATCAGGCCGTCCCTAGGAACCGACTCGATCTATGTCCCGGAAAATACGGAGTCTGGAGCTGAGCCCATGGACATTGACATGGGAGGTAGTACGCAAGACCCGGGGACTGCCTCAGCAAACCCGGGGACTGCCACGGCGAACCCAGGGACTATCTCGCTAGACCCGGGGACTACGCAGCGTGATCCGGCTAAAGTTATGCTGGCCGATCATATGGAAATTGATGAGGAAATGTTCCCTCCACGAGCAATACCAGCTTGGGCATTTCCTATATTCCAATTCCTGAAATACGGAACGTTACCCGCTGAGGAGGTGTTAGCCAGGCAAACTCAGATGAGAGCAAAATCATACACGACCATCAATTCCGAGTTGTACAAACGGAGTGTAACCAATGTCCTCCAACAATGCGTTGACCCGGAAGAAGGGCTTGACATCCTCCGAGATATACACCAAGGAGAATGCGGACATCATGCCTCATCCCGAGCCTTGGTGGCAAAGGCGTTCCGGCATGGATTTTACTGGCCAAGTGCCTTGGAACAAGCAGAAGATCTGGTGAGAAAATGCAATGGTTGTCAAAGGTACGCCACCAAGACACATATGCCTATGTCGGAACTCAAGACCATACCAATTATGTGGCCATTTGCTGTATGGTGCTTGGATATGGTTGGCCCGTTCAAACCAGCGAGAGGAAACATGACACACATTTTGGTCATGGTGGACAAGTTTACAAAATGGATTGAAGTGAAACCTATAAGAAAATGTGATGGAGCTACGACCGTGACATTTCTCAAAGACATCATCTTGAGATACGGTTATCCACACAGTATTATAACCGATAATGGAACAAATTTTGCGGAAGGAGCATTTTCGCGTTTCTGCCGAGATAAGAAGATCCGACTCCATGTCGCCTCGGTAGCCCACCCCGCATCGAACGGACAAGTGGAAAGATCCAACGGATTAGTATTATCCGGGATAAAACCCCGGCTCATTGAGCCGCTGCAAAGATCAGCTGGGTGCTGGATAGAAGAACTACCAGCGGTACTGTGGAGCTTAAGAACAACTCCGAATCGATCAACATGCTATACGCCATTTTTTCTGGTATATGGGGCAGAAGCTGTATTACCAGCCGACATAGAGCATGATTCGCCTAGGGTCACCCAATACACGGAAGCTGAAGTGCAAGAAGCCCGGCAAAATGATGTTGATCTGCTGAAAGAAGCGAGAGAACTGGCACTGTCTAGATCCGCCATACATCAGCAAAATCTCCGACGCTATCATAGCCGGAAAGTGTGCCCCCGAGTCTTTCGGGAAGGAGATCTGGTGCTCCGGTTGGTACAACGTACTGCTGGCATGCATAAATTATCCCCCCCATGGGAAGGACCATTCATTGTGAGCAAAGCATTGCACAATGATTCTTACTATCTCATAGATGCAAAGCCACAGGAAAAGAACAAGGCAGACAGGTCCGGAGAGGAATCCAAGCGACCGTGGAATGTAGCACTACTTCGTCCCTTCTACACTTAGCTAAGAAGTGTATGTATCCGAATCGTCTCATATGTCGGTATGTATGTCGGCAATGAGCTTATCAATGAAATAGCAGCGCCTCGAGCAGTAACTCGGGGACTGCCTTAATAATGTTTGTTGTTATTTCTTATGCGGTAGCTGGAATAAGTCGTTCTACTTAACCCGGATTAGTAATGTGTGAGCACCAAAAACCCAACCCTTCGACTTGCTGCTGTCCAACAAGAATTGGCTTCATGGCAAGCAAGGGAACAAGTTTGGAATTGTGTAGCACATGAAAAACGACTAAGGAAACGAGTTTATTCGAGCTAGCGTTTGTTTTGCGGACTAACCCTGTATTTATTTTCAAGTTATTATGCTGAATTATTTTGAGCCAAGCCCAAAAGTTTCTAAGTATTGTTAAGACAATTTTTGAAGCTCGGATTCGTAAGTCGTAAAACCGAATCAAGGTAGACACGGACCGAGCCACAGAATTGGACGAACAAGAAAATGAAACTCGGGGACTGCGCCCAAGTTAATCCGACATAGAGATGTAGTAGCAAAATATCACATGTCCAGCATACAATTGCACCCAGCATACCGGGGATCTGATAAATTTTCAAGTTTTTTGGAACTAAGGAGCAGCAGGAGGAGGAAGTTCGGCGTCGTCGTCGATGTCTTCAATATCTGAAGCATCATCTTCTCCGCCCTCATCCGACACATCTTCAACATTCTCATTCTGCTCGTCCCCAGCGGATTCTAGGAAGCTCGGTCCTTCAACCCAGTCATGAATAGGAGAATATTTGACGAGGCTGTAGGCCCAAGCCTGGCGCCGAGCTACCCACTCCGGATCATCGGTCCATCTGGATCCGATGCGCCGACGTGTAAGGAGGCTAAGGTCGATCTTCTCGTACCATGTGAGAATATGGTGAAGGATGGTGTCAGCTGCGGCGCGACCAGCGGACTCTCTCTAGAGGTCAAGCTGGGTCTCAACTTCCATTAACTTCTCGACAAGAGTCACGATGGTCTCCGGGATACTCTCTCCGGGCCAGAACGTATTGAAAATGCGAACTGCAACGTCGAGGATATCTTTGCCATAATTCTTGATGGTTTCCACCCGAGCGGACAGGCTGACCAATAGGTCCTCCATGCCTAAGGGAATGCTCTCACCGTCAGGAACGACGGGAGTACCCTCTCTAGGCGAAATTTGGCAACAATAGCGCTTGCAATAGAAGTACCCTCTGGAAAGTGGTCTGGAAACAAGGCAAAGGAAGAAGGTAAAGAAAAGACATATGAGGTAACCCTGAGAGTTATGTCGGACAAGGGAAAGGAACTTACGAGAAATATGGCTATGGATCCAGGTTAACTGCTTGATGCAGGCATCGCGTCTTTTGCGAAGTTGCTCAAGCTCAGCGTTGGACGACCCAAGCTGGAGGTTGGATTCTCTGAGTAGGTCCTGGCCCTTGGAGATCTAGAGAGTAAGGCGCTCACGCTCTTCTGTGAAGTCCTGGCCAACCTTTTGGAGCTCGGTTCGGTGCTGGGCCTTCATCTTCTCCATCTCAGCCTTGAGCTTGGCAATCTCGTCGTCCTTAGTCCGGAGGAGAGCAAGTTCATCATTCTTTTTCTTCAGCTCAGCTTGATGCTGCCCTGCTTGTTCGAGAAAATGCAGCATCATATCAGGCACGGGCACACTATCCTCAAGTGATGCTGAAATAGTATGTTGACCCGGCAGAGCCGAGGAGTGAATGATTGCCGAGCCAAGGAGAAGAAGAAATGGAAAACACTACAAGGTCGAACAAAAGAGGACATACCCCGGATTTCCTCCAAGTTCTTCCGCATAATTTTGTTCTCAGCCTCCACCCCAGCTGCAAAAACCGAATGAGGAGATTAGTTCGGTGGAAGAAAGTGAAGAAAAACGGAGAGGTGCCAAGGGATAAAATTACCCCTCTTTTCATGTTCTGCACCAAGTGCAACATGTTTTGCGCGTAGCATCTTGTGGGTATCAAGCAGGCGTTGGAATTCAGTGCTCCGGCGATTGGTAGTTACTTGAAAAAAGTACAGAAGTGTAAAATTAGCTTGGTGCATATCCGAAGTGTGCAAGATCCGGGCCAAGTGGAACTTAACCCGGCTCTAGGTGTGTGCATATTCGAAGTGTACAAGATCCGGGCCAAGTGGAACTTAATCCGGCTCTAGGTGTGTGCATATTCGAAGCGTGCAAGATCCGGGCCAAGTGGAACTTAACCCGGCTCTAGGTGTGTGCATATTCGAAGTGTACAAGATCCGGGCCAAGTGGAACTTAACCCGACTCTAGGTGTGTGCATATTCGAAGTGTGCAAGATCCGGGCCAAGTGGAACTTAACCCTGCTCTAGGTGTGTGCATATTTGAAGTTTACATGCAGCTGCGTTGGTTTTCTAATGAGCATCCCGGCCGAGTAACAAGCTACTCCCCTGGAGGCTCGGGGACTAATGGTTATTATCTACAACATGTAAAGGAGAAACGACATACCTCCATCATTCACCCCGCGAGGTTAATTGCCTTAGCGGTGGTATTCATCTGGGCAGAAAATTCTGCGGGGCCGAACTTTTCCAGGAGATCGTCGTTGTGGACGAACTCCGCCTTGTTCTAGTTCATGACGAACTCGATAAGGCTCGGAGGGTACCGTTTGCCAGTGGGCATATGGGGTGCCACCAAACCCTTCGCATGAGCTTCTTTCCTCTCAACTAGGGAAAGAGCTGGGCTGGTGTGCAGAACCATCTACTGTGCATCGGTTGGCTCGACAGGAACATCCGCCGCTACCGGTGATTTCTTGGGAAGCATCGACGATAGGGTTCGCTGCCCGGCCTCGACGGATGCAGACTTGGCAGTATTCAGAGCCTTTCTGCCCTTAGCTTGCTGGGAAGAAGTAACCATGGTGGATTTCCCTTTAGAAGCTGCTGGAATAGTTCCTCGCCGAGGCTGGGATGACTCGAACGAGGCAGAAGAACTTGGCACTGGAGCTGTTGTTGGTTTCCTTGGCGCCGGGATAGGTGCTGGCTCTATCGCTGGTACTGGAGCTGCTGCTGGTGCTTGTGTTGTGACGGGCTCGATGGTTGCTGGTTGCGGCGATGCCAAAGTGGTGGACGCCTTCGCCTCGGCTGGACCGACCCCTCCCGCTCCGAGGTCGCGTTCCTCTCGATGAGGTACTGCGGAACCCGGAGCAGCCGCAGAACCCTCCGGAATTGGGCTCAGTGGGCGTGACTCGTTGTCACGAGGAAGAGAAGGGTCGGACCGAAGGGGTGAAGAAATACTTGATCCGCTCTGAGGGACCTCCACCGGGGGCCTGAAAAAGAGGATACTATCAGAAGAGAAATTACCGCGATGCAAGGAAAAGTGAGTTACACAATGAAAAATAACTTACGCATCCGAGGTCTCGGCCTCCTTGGGTTTCCGAGCCCTCCGTGCCGGGGCTTTGCCTGCCCGCTTGGAGGCAGTCTTGTCTCCGGCCTTCTTTTGCCTTTTTGTGGGATGAGAAGGTTCAGAGGAAGAACTTGATGCAGATCCGCGCTTCTTCTTCGACGCCACCGGAACCGGCTCGCCCGTAGCAAGTGGAGGATCCTCGTGGATATGCCTACCAGGGTTAGCTGATGCCGGAAAGGCAAAAGAAAGAGGGACAGCCTCAACGGGTTCAATCACGTCGATATCCGAGTCATCCTCATCATCGGGCCAATCTCTAAGAGAAGAGAATTTATCGCTGGGTCGTTTGGTGGCGTCGGTCATAGGGAGGAACATCTCCTGGTCCGGCTCCTCCTCATCCGGGATTTCTCGGTCCGGCGCCCACTTAAGGGTCGGGTCCGTACCATCCTTGAGAGTTTGCTAAAGGAACATCTGAGAAAAAGCATGAAGAACAGAGTCAGAAATATAACAAAAAACCGACACATACTTGATCCGAAATAAGTTTGCCCCACGAAGCTTACCGCGGGAGGGAGCCTGTCATGACAGTAGTGCTCGATTCCCCACGTCCATTCGGCGGAGAAATCCTTGTGAGTGGTGAAAAGAGCCTTAACCCGGCAAAAGATCTCCGTGTTGCTCAACTCGAAGGAGGAGGTTCGGTTGGGGTCACGGCCGAAGCTCATGTGGCACAACTTGTGAGTGCGCTTCTGGAGGGCAGAGATTCGGTTGCGCACGAACGTGATCATGGCATCCTCGTTGCGCAATCCGAGTTTCTTCAGCTCCGCGAACCTCTTGTTAACTTGGTTGGCCAGAGCTGTATGCTTCTTGGGGACCTCCTCCTAGAAATCTGTGTCAGGTAGACCCGGAGCGTAGGGCAGCAACCTAATCAAGTCTTCGGTACCCTTGTTCCGGGCGTAGAAGAAGGTCCGGGCCCATCCTTTGCAGGAGTCAAGCCCGGTAACCCGGGGAAGGACCGAAAACCTTCGGGGCGAGATGGAGGCAGCTCCGAACTGGGTGAGCTGCTTGTCCTCTGACTCAACGTGGATATTGGGGACAACGTTGCAACGAAGGCCGAAGAACCGAATCCACAGCTTCTTCGTGGGCCATAGTCCGGTGTAGCCCTCGATCGTAGTGGCAAAGGCAGAAAGGGAGGTGATAGCGTTCGCCGGGAGATGATGCGTCTGCAAGTGATAGGTCCTAACCCAATCTCGGAAGAAATCGCTCACCGGAAGACCAAATCCCCGTTGGAAGTGGGACATGAATACAATGAACTCACCCGGATTGGGTGAGGGGGCCAGTTCAGCGGAAGGGAGACGAGCGGTGACGCCGGCAGGAATGCGCCTGGTCCGGTAGAGCCAGTTAATGTCATCTTGACAGACCCATGATCCGGCCCACGCGCCGCGGTCCGTCACGCCGGCGTCCTCCTCCATCTCCTGCTCGGCGACGACGAGCTCCTCCTCCGTCATTTTGTATCCGCTATCCTCGCTAGAGCTAGCAGCGGCGGGGATCTGTGGCCTAGATTGGCATGGACCCGTGGCGAAGAAGCTGCGCAGCGGGGGCTGCAGTGCGGAGGCACGTGGAAGGTGCGGCGGCGGCGCTGCTGCTAGAAAGCACCGGCGGCGGCGTGGTCGTAGGGAAGACGAAGGAGAAAACGCAATGGGCAGAGGGGCACAGAGGTGGAAAAACGCTAAGGGACGCGCCCCTCCCCTATTTAACCACCCCCAGAGATGGATGAGTGGGATCGCGCTACGCCGACAAACCGCACGGTGTGGCCGTGTATCACCTGCATCAGCCAATCAGAGAAAAGCCACACAGGGGGCCACAGAGTAGAAGCAATCCCATGACGTGACGCGCTGATGCGGTAAACGAGGAGGCAGGCGTGACATGACCCACGCACAGTGATAACTGACAATTACTGTGGCGGTTACTGTGCAGGCCCTTAAAATAAGACGAGGTAATGATTAGCCTCCACGTGGGTTGGCGTATGAGAGAAGGAAACGGGCCCCGGATCAAACCGTGATAACCATGGGATCCGAGCCAAAGTGGTGACCCGGCCGGCAAGTAAAAACTTGGAACGTGCGAAGGGATCGTAAATCCATATAATCTGAGATAAGGAGCTAACCCAGAATTAAATGTCCGAGGCTCGAACATAAATGAACCTGATGTGGCCTTAGCGGCCAAGGCAGCTAAGACCACACCAGCTTCGGGGACTAATGTTGGGGGGATACCCCCGGGTAGGGTCACTCCGGGGTATAAGGGCCGAGTTAGCCGAGGTTCGGCAAGGTCAAAGCGGATGCTGGCCGGGTCACCTCAAGGCAGGCCGGATCACGGAGTAACCCAGACCAGGAGGGGTCGCCTAACATTGTCTCGTCTGACTCAAGGAGTATGTCGGAAGTGCTTATCTAACTTGTATGCACGAACAGGTGTGGCCGGATCTACTATGATCTGGGTCTGCGCTTAGCTTCTGGGAGAAGGAAGGAATCTCTCTGGTCAAAAAGAAGGTCCGGTACGCACTGCATGAGCGAAGAAAGCAAGGGCAGGACCACCGGATCATGACCGACAAGGGTGACGACGCCCATGTCGGCTGACGCAGGCGCCGCAGAGGCTTACGTTGCTAAAGCATGTGTGGCGCAGGGGAAAAGCACCCCGGTCGGGATACCACTTTGGGAGGGGGCATATTCTTAGGAATATGCCTCCACGTATGCCCTAGGCCTGGACAGAACTTCCTCTATATAAGGGGGGTTAGGGTTCTGGTAGAGGGGGTTGGTTGAGCTCTAGTTGGTTTGGTGATTCCTTAGGGCTAGTTGATCTAGGCAAGAGTAAGAGAGTTCCTTCTTCCTCCTCTCGCCAATACAGCTCGAGGAGCACTTGTAATCTTGAAGATATAGCGATATAAACTTCTGTGTGGAGACTCACTCTACTATCCCTCCCTGGATTCCCCTAGCGCATATTAGTCCCCACCTTTAGCCTATCCATGGCATCTGCCATGACACCACCACGACAGGTGGTGTGGGCCCCTGTGACCCATCTCCACTCCCTCTTTTGGCATCCTTCGTCTTCTGGAAAAATAGGATTTTCCGTATATTTTCCCGGATTTTCTGATCTTCACGAATTTTGCCTCCAAACAGCACCTTTTCCATCAGAATCCTGACTGCATCGGTCCATGCTCCAAAAGTCATCAACCATGCAAAAGCAGATGAAATAACATAAGTATCACCTCTCAATAGGAAATATATCAATGAATAATAGTGAATTAAGACATAGAATAGTGATGCAAAATGGACGTATCAACTCCCCCCAAGCTTAGACTTCGCTTGTCCCCAAGCGAAACTGAGCTCAATAAACATGGCCTCAGGTTTATGGAGTGAAGAGTCGATAAAAGAATACAGACAAGAAGCATCACATTCATCAATACATAGATCATAATAGAAGACAACTCACTATTATATAACTTAACTTGTAATAAGTAAAGGAAACACAATAAAGATACATAAAGTGAATCATAATTGGTAATGTCAAACTTAGCTCTTGGTCAAAGAATAGTTGATAATTTGCTGGAGTTCACAAATAACTGGTTTTCAATGATAGCTTTCAAAGTAGTAAACATCAAGATAAGAGCAATGTGCAAAGCAAGGAACATAAGCAACATGAGTGAATAAATTATCATATGAATGAATGAAACACAACAACTCAAAATACTTGCTGAGATAGAGAGGAATAGGTTTACTGACTCAACTAAAAAGTAAAAGAAAGGCCCTTGGTAGAGGGAAGCAGGGATTTCAAGTCTCATAAAGAGCTCCCAAAAATTATGATACTTACTAGCTTTCAGCTCTCATTGCCCCTATCATAGGCATCTTTTGGTGATTAAGGTTAAAATGACACAACTAAGAGGATATTCTTGACAAGTTATAAATTGAAGTCCCATGCCCCTTACTTATGAGTACTGAACCTCATGCTACTCAACTTCAGTCACGAGCAAGCTCTTGTCATTGTAAATACATGTGTATCATTAAGAACCGCCAACGGGGTTCCCCTTGCACATGACACAAGAGCTATCCCATAATCAAAATGACAAGGCATGCAGACAGTGAGCATCTCAGCGATCTTTTTATTTGCTATTTGCATAGGTTTTTATTGAGGATGCTTCATAAAATGCTCACTACAGTTAAGCTGCAAGTTTCCACCATGATTAGGCATGGCTTAGGCTAGCGGCCCAGGTGTTTCTCTAACACACATATAAACTCCATGATCTTACAAGTTCCACTTTTATTTCACACCGCCGGGATCCATAAGCAAAAGAACATGATATCAACTAGGTACAAGTACCAATGAAGTGTTGAAAGCGGTCCCCATGATGCATGGTTCTTCTAACTTCAACTCATAAAGCGCAAGCATATACGCAACAAAGAAGGACCCAATGGTTCAAGTTTATTAAATGCAAGAAAGTAAAGTGTGCCATCAAGTTCGTGAGAGATTTAATCACTAATTTTCACATAACAAGTTTAATTTGGGAGGTAGACAAAACAAGAATTTACTTGGAATAGCAATAATGCTAATAGGTAGGTATGGTGGACACAAATGGCATAGGTTTTTGGCTTAAGGAAGTAGATGCACGAGAAGAATTCCCTCTCACTACAGGTTTTTGGCTAGCAAGGTTGGGTAGCAAGTACAAGAGTTGAAGGAAACAAACAAACATACAAGTGATAAAAAACAAACATGCAATCTTCCTTGGAAGCACAAAAGATCTTAACTAGAGAATTCTAGACTTATGAGCAAATCAAGAAAGAAAGATGATGAAATTATTTTTCTTTAGAGTACTTTTATCTTTTTCATTCAACTCTCAAAAATAGTGTTGCTACTGACCGAGCCAGGTTTGCCAAAACCAACTAAATTAACTCAATGATCCCAAAGTGATACCAATACTAACAACAAGATCAATCATATAACCACGAATTGAAAACTAATATAAGCTATGCAAAAGAGTGAATGATAGAACTTCTCATTAATATTCCATAACGACAACTCACACCAAGGGATACATATCTAACGAGAGAGGGGACACTTCCATAATGCAAACCATACTACATAATAACTTCTCTATTCATGATATGACTCTACTAATAAGGCAAAAAGATAGAAGATAGTGATGTGATACCGCGGCACTCCCCCAAGCTTGGAACAAACCAAGGGGATGCCAAACCTGATGATGAATTACTCCTTTGGTGGTGGTGGTATCCTCTCGATGAGCTCTCTGATCAGTTTCCCCAAGTCCTCAATCTCGAAGGTGAGATTACGAATCAGCTGTGAGTTTTGCTCAATGCGGCTCATGATCATGTCGGGTTGAGAATTCCAGCCCTTGCTATTCTTTCCCCACTCTTCCTCCTTGAAGTCTTCTTTTCCTGCATGACTAGAACGAGGCAAATCCCAATTGGAGGGTAATTTCCCTTTGGGCATATTCTGGTATTGATGCTCATGGATAAGGGTATGGAAAGGATTATTGGTGTGTGGAGGAAGTGTCCGTGGAGCCAAAATATGACGAGGAGCTTCCCCCTAGTCTGCATCCGTGCAGTCCTTCTAACCCTGACAGGTTCCGTCACCACTCCAATGCTTGCAATGGTAGTGCCGGTGTGCAGATGTTGGCCTTGCTCCTCTTCACCTTCACTCTTGATCTTCTTCTCCTTCCCGGGGTCTTGGAGGTCTTCCTCCATAGGCTCCTTCCCTTTATCCTTGGCAGACACCATTGTGCTTCTAAACTTTCAAAGAGTATGTCCTAGCAGAAACAGATCAAAACAAAAACACGACGAAAACACGATATACAAACCTCGGGGGATCCGGGGGGTTATATATTACGAAGTTTCATATCAAAAGGAAGGTACTGGGAGAAAACGAGTCGGAGGCGGAGTCCGGGGTGGACTCACCACCTGGTGGCGCGGCCAGGGGTGGGCCCGTGCCACAGGGTGGTCTGAGCCTCCCTGGATCCGTTTCCGTCCCTTTTTCGCTTCATAGCTTTCCTTATTGACTGAAAACTGCCAAAATATAGTTGGATAGTATTTTCGCGGAACTTTTCTTACCAGAACTGTTACCTATTTGAAAACAGTCTTTGTAGGTCTCTGAATTTGGTATCTAGTAGATTCTTCCGGAGTCATCACTTGAATAACATCAATATCTTCATCTTCATACACTTATTACTTGAGTCATAAAACCCTTCTCTTCCTTATTACACCATTATCTCCACTTTCTGGAAATTTCTTTCACACAATTCTCATTAGCAACATTAGTATAAGTGAAGTGATAAAACCTTTTGAGTCCAACTTCAACTAAAAACCATCAAAACATAATCTACTGAAGCAACTCCTTCCGAAAACCCAAAAATAATTCAAAAAAAAATCGAATAAAGAAGCAAATGCAAGAGTGGCAAAATCTGTCAAAACAGACCACCAGGTAAAGATCAATTTTTTCGAAAATCTTCTGTTGCTCAAATCAAAAAGTGCAAAACTAACGAAAGTTGAATAACAACCTAGGGCAGAAACACAAAATATTACAGCTCACTCCGACATACAGAGATCTCTCATGAGTTATTATGGTGAAGCACAAAAATCTGTTTCGGGACAACAACTTCCCCAAATCTTACTTCTCTCTCATTAGAGGTTGATCTTGACACAAAATCCAAACAAAAAGGATAAGGAGCGGTTATTATAGAAGTAATAACTTCCAAGACTCAAAGAAACAAAAACAAACTGAAAGCAAAAACAAATTGGGTTGTCTCCCAAAAAGCTCTTTCTTTATAGCCATTAAGATGGGCATGATAATTTTGATGATGCTCACATAGGAGTATGAATTGAAGTGAAAGAGAGCATTAAGAAGAAAAAATACACACACATTTAAGTCTAGTCCACTTCCTATGCAAGAGAATTTTTTAAACAAACAAGTTGTTGAAACCAAAGGCTACTTGCATAACAAGGCAAAAGAAGTGCAGCATAAAATGAGGAAACTTGATATTATTGAGATGCATAAGAACACTTTTCCCTCTCTCGTAATAACTTTCAGTATCATGCATAAACTTAACAATATAACTATCACAAGGGCCATCATAGCACTGATCGCTTATTCTAACAGAAAGCACAGGAATACTAGCTCTCATAACACTACTATGTGAAACAATATTAGAGGTATCCTTACAAAGTATAGTGTGTCCCTCTTTTTCATATTTAGTGACAAAGTCCTTCACATTTGCTATTATGGGTTCATCAACCATTTGTATATCAGGTTCAACAGCTTTATTCATATTTTCATCTACCATACTAGCTATCATAGAATGTTCCTTTACCTTAACTGGGAAAGGGATTTTCTCAATGTAAGGTTCAGGTAAAACATGATTAGCAGTATAAACTTCAGTATTTCTTGAAGGAACACTCTTAGCAATATCTTTATAAGGTTCATGATACTTATTCCACTTCTTTTTAGGAACTTCAATATAGGAAGCAAAAGCCTTAAACTAAGAAGCAATAGCTTGAGAGTCTAGACCATAAGCATTTTTAATATTTTGAAAGTCATCAGTTCCCATAAAAGATTCAATGCATTCATAATCATAATTTATACCTGACTTTCTACCTTTGTCATTCTCCCAAGCTTCAGCATTGTCTTGAATACGGTCCAGAAGATCCCATTTAGCTTCTTCTTCCATGCGAGTGAATGATCCAACATAAGAAGCATCCAATAAATCCTTATCATGTAGAGGGAGCCTTGCATAAAAGTTATTGATAATAATATTGTTGGGGATCTCATGAATGGGACATTTGAGCATTAGTAACTTCAATCTCCCCAAAGCTTGAGCTGTACTCTCTCCATCAAGAGGCCAAAAGTTGTATATTTGATTCCGATCTTTATGAATCTCACTAGGAGGATAAAACTTTGAATAAAAGAGAGGCACTATTTCCTCCCATTCTAGAGCTTGACCATTCTTCAGCAGCTTATACCATTCCTTAGCTCTTCCTTTCAGTGATAATGAGAATAACTTCTTCTTAACTTGATCTGTAGTAATACCTGCACACTTGAACAACCCGCATAATTCGTGTATAAAGAGTAAATGATCACCGGGATGGACAGTTCCATCCCCAACCTAGTATTTATCCATAACACGATCAATAATTCTTGTAGGTATTTTGAAAACATCATTATCAGCAGGTGGTGGCTTATCTACTACCTTAACAGTGGTAGTAGCATTACCAAATAAGAAACTCAACGAATTTTCCATAATGAAAATAAAGCAACTAGCAGAAGTAAACAATACTCATACTAGAAGTTTCCTTTACCAGTTCCACTCTCCAATAGTGCTTCACTCCCCGGCAGCGGCGCTAGAAAATAGTCTTGATGACCCACAAGTATATTGGTGTATCGCAGTATTTTCGATAAATAAGAGTGCCGAACCCAACGAGGAGTAGAAGGTGCTGGCTAGTGGTATAGATCAAGAATTCTCTAAAAATACTTAGCAAATGGATTTTTAGGGGTTTTTGATTAAGCAAGTAAATAAAAGTACGAGTAAATGAAAGACAGTAGGAATAAATGTAGCAAGTGGCCCAATCCTTTATGCAGCAAAGGACAAGCAGGTTGTATTACTTAAGATGACCAAACGTCCTCGAGGACACATGGGAAGACTGTTAAGTGCTTTCGCTTCATATAGTTGATTAATCTTCTTTAGCTTGCTAAGTGTTGTGTGGGTGAACCTGTGCTAATGTACCGACCCATCCAGGACTAATACATACTTGTGATTATACCCCTTGCAAACATCCGTAAGTACAAGAAAGTAATTAAGGTAGAAACCTAACCACAGCTTTAAACTCTAAGACCCTTACGTCCCTTGTGCAATGGTTTCCTAACGGGGGTTCAGGTTTCTGTCACTCCAGCAACCCCTACGATTAGTAGCCAAATACACAATGCATTCCCCTAGGCCCATATAGGTGAAGTGTCATGTAGTCGACGTTCACATGACACCACTAGAAGAAGTACACCACAACTTAAATAACAATCTATTGAATCTTTCTCAACACAACTCCACTACTAACAACATGACTTCTCCCATGTCCTCAAGAACAAAACGAACTACTCACAAGACATCATATGGATCATGATCAGAGATGGAATAATGATGTATAACAATCTGAACATAAACAATAATTCAATGGTTCACTCAATAGCATCAACTACAAAGAGTAATCAACACCGGGAAAGTTTCCCCAATGAACTATGCAAGATTCAACACAATTGTTAAAGCAATATGGAGATGGTGATGAGGGTGCTGATGGTGATTATGGTGATGATGATGATCCCGATGAAGTCCAGCTTGATGGTGGTGTTGATGGCGACGATCTCCCCTCTCCGGGAAGGAATTCCCCCGGCAGAAATCTGTCTGCCGGAGAGATCTTTCTCTCTCGATGTTTTCCACCCCGCAGAGGCGGCGGAATCTTTCTGTGGTCGCTCCCCGAGTCTTAGGGTTTCAGGAGGATGATATACGCCAGAGGGGAGAGGCTGGAGTGGGCCAGGGTGGCCACACCACCTACTGTCACGGCCTAGGGCTGCCCGCGCCAGGGGGTGGTGTGGGCCCCCTGTGGCCCATCTCCACTCCCTCTTCTGGCATCCTTCGTCTTCTGGAAAAATAGGATTTTCCGTATATTTTCCCGGATTTTCTAATCTTCACGAATTTTGCCTCCAAACAGCACCTTTTCCATCAGAATCCTGACTGCAGCGGTCCATGCTCCTAAAGTCATCAACCATGCAAAAACAGATGAAATAACATAAGTATCACCTCTCAATACGAATAATGAATAATAGTGAATTAAGACATAGAATAGTGATGCAAAATGGACGTATCAGCCAGCCCAGGCACCCCCTCGGCCTCCCCTTCCGACTATATATTGCCCTCGGGACGAAAACCCTAAGTACCCGATCAAAAATCCACGAAAGAGTCTGTAGCCGCCATCATCTCCATCCCTAGATCGGGAGGGATCTGAAGCTCTTCCCGGCACCCTGCCGGAGAGGGGAATTCACCCTGGAGGCCTTCTTCATCACCATGCAAGCCTCCGGTGTGATGCGTGATTAGTTCATCCTTGGACTACGGATCCATGTAGTAGCTAGATGACTGGTTCTCCTCCTTTGTGCTTTCATGTCTAGATCTTGTGAGCTCCGTTCATGATCAAGATCATCTATTTGTAATTCTGCATGTTGTGTTTGCAGGGATCCGATGGATATTGTGATGCTATTTCAGATTGATTATTGATTCTATCATGTCTTTGTTATTTGTGATCTTGCATGCTTTCCGTTGTTAGTAGCTATCTCGGCCAAGTAGATGCTAGCAACTCCAAGAGTTAGTATTTATGCTCGATAGTGGGTTCATGCCTCTGGTAATCTGGGGAAGTGACATAAATCTCTAAGGTACTAGATATGTTGGTTCTACTTGGGATAAAACAACAATCCTTTGTTCATAGAACAATCGTATTGTTTACATTAACGCAGTTCGTAAAGCAATAATCTGTTGCTTGCAACTTAATACTGGAGGGGGTTCGGATGATAACCTAAAGGTGGATTATTAGTCATAAATGCAGTTGGATGGCAGTCTATGTATAATGTTGTAATGCCCAATCAAGTCTCAAAGGAGTCAAGATGATTAGTATATGCATGTATTGCTTTCTCGGTGTTTGTCAATTGCCCCGCTGTAATTTGTTCACCCAGCATGTTATCTATCTTAAGGAGAGCCACCTCTAGTGAACTATGGATCCCGGTCCTTTTCTTTACATACAATCTATAAACTGTTTACTTCTTTGTTTTTACTTTCTGCAAACTATTACTTCTTTCCATTCGATACGTTTAATCCTTTGTTTTCCACAAAGCACGGTGAGATTGACAACCTCATCGCAAGTTGGGGACAAAGTTCTGTGGTTGTGTTGTGCAGGTCTCTATGTTGCTACTAGCACCGGTAGTGCGCCCTGCCAAGGCTCAGCTAGCAACACCTTTGGGGTGTTTCCTTGCTCCTACTGGTTCGATTAAACCTTGATTTCATAACTGAGGTAAACTTGCTGCTGTGCTCATCATACCTTCCTCTTGGGGTTCCCAACAAGCTCTACATCAACACCGCACCAGCACTTTTCTGGCGCCGTACACTAAGCCATCAAGCATTCGAGTCTTCCTTTTTGGTTCTTCTTTGGAGTTTCATTTTCTTGATGTTGGTTTGGTCTTGTAGTCAGCAGGCGTCGTTATCTTCTAGCGACGTCCAATTTTTGAAAGAATCTGGAGTCGCGACCTCCAGGGCCAAGAAAGAGGTTGAGCGTGCTCCTTCTCCTCCATTGGCGGCCCATTCCAGGCATAACTCATCAAGCTCTCCACACGATGGGGAGCATCGGATGGTTGCTCGGATGACTGCTCATCAATCAACTTCGGAGTCATTGGAGGATCAGGTAAGTGTAGTATCTCTTTTTTCTGATGTTGCATTCGATTTTATCTATGTAATCTGTTGATCCTTTGTTGTTTTCCTTTTTCGATAGCTCCTTGTGAAGGAAGCCACTCACCTGGCGGAGCAGGTGCTTGCGATGGGTCGCCAGCATGCAATGCTGGATACGCGCTATCGCGTGCTGGAAAGTAAGTGCCTTTTACTTCTTCTTCTTCTGCATCATTGTTATGTAGTCGACTGATAGTCTATCCTTTTTGTTTTGTTCTGCAGCTAAACATAATGCCCTTCTTCACGATGCCGCCACCATGGAAAAGACGCTTGCCATGGCTGTGAAGAGCCGTGATGAGGCAATCGCGATGCGTGACGAGGCGCAAAAGCGCGAAGTGGATCTGCGTGCCTCCATCGCAGCTAGGGAGAAGTTGTTCGAAGAACAACTTTTTTCGATTGCCAAGGCTCTCTCAGGTATTTGCTGGTCTGCAATTTTACCAACTGCCTCTTTTTCGATTACCTTCGATATTGCTATTTGCTGCTGACGTTGTGCCAATGCTTGATTCTTGTGTAGATGCCAACGGTCTGAGCTTTGATGCACAGGCGCTCCACCGTGATGACGCATTGGCGGGTGCTTTCTCGGCAGTCGAAGACCGCAGCGCTGCTGTGCAGGGTATGCTCGCCAAGGCTAAAGGCGTGCTCAGCCGTCTTTGGGAGGAGATGATACCCAAGGCTGAATTGATCGAAAATCTGGATGAGGTGGTGGAATCTCTTACCGGACGCATTCCTGCGAGCTTCAAGAACTCACTCTGTGCGGCTGGTGCGTCAATGTCACTCGCAATGGTGCAAGCCCATGGAGTCGAAGTTGATCCTACAGCGGTTTCAAGGGCAATGCCTGTCAGCACAGACGGCCAGCAGGTAGTCTTTGCCCCTTTCGCGACTGCTTGTGGCAAGTATGGGCCACAGCTGATCAACACAGTGGCAAAGTATTCCGAGGAGCTACAGCGAGCCAAGAAGGCGGCTAAGGCTGCGGCGTCAGGGGCCGGCGGAAAGTCAGTGGCATCTGATACTGCCACGGACTCGATGAGGCCCCCAAAGCCAAAGTCCAAGTCGAAGAAACCATTTGCTCCTCAGTAGTCTTGTAATAATTAGATAGTTTATGTCTTGTGTCAAAAAACATGCCTTTTGGCGAGTGTGTCTGCTGATACTTTAATCTTGAATGCACTTGAATCTTTGTTCTGTGCATCGCTTTATTCTTATTATTACTTCTTGCCTGATTTGTGATAGGGCACATCAAGTGAACCGTTGAGGGAACCTCAGGATTCGCCGCCCCTTGATGACACTTTGACATCGCCGCGCTCAAGGGTGGATGAGCTGTCTCTGCTCTCACGACTCCGTGATCGCGTGAAGCAGTTGGAGCGTGAATTGCCCGTACTCCGCGGTAATGTGGATGTATGGAAATTGAAGGCAAGGCCACCGCCCGAGAACAATATCTGTTGGGGGAGGTGACGCAGCTGGGCGACCAATTTAAATGTTAGCTTTCTTACTCTTATCTTTTCCTTGTAGTCACTCGCGATGGTGTGCTGTCCTCATACTTCCGCTTTTGCTTTGTATAGTTGTTAGCGCGTGTCATCCGCAGGATGAGAAGGATCGAATTGCCATTCGCATGAATGACCTGACCCAAGAGCAACTTCAGGCGAGTGGGTACTTCTGGGTAGATCATGATCGCGCAATCGCGTTGGTGACCTTGCAGGATCGTGCGTCGTGAGTGCTTCATTTTTTGAAGAAGTCTCAGTCATGCTTGAAGAATATTTATCGGACGATGTTCCCGTTGGATGCCGTTACATCGAGCCTGCTGGCCCTTCTCGCTAAATTCCACGACTTGAGTGCGGTCCGCGAGTGTGTACGACAATAGTTGGTGGCTGGTGCCAAGGCTGCTCTGTCGCTAGTGCGACTGCGTAGGCCTGATGTATACATTGCAGCAATTGCGGTTGGGCCACCTGCGCCGCCAGCAGGTTCTGCCTAGAACATGGTGCCGCACTACCAGGCAGTGGATCGCTCAGCAGAGGAGATCGTCGACTTCTTCGAGGAGCAAACCAATGTTCTCTTGCTGCAACTGTAGTTTAGTTTGTATCCTGCACAAAATTGTACCAATGTTGTAAAGTTCGTATATATGCTGTGTATAACTGATTTTCGATGATGTATAAAAGAGCTTGTTAGCGTGTATGTTTTATGAGTACGTTGCACTGTGCGACTCCTTTTCGTTAGCCTGGCTATGCGCTTATCTCAGTCCCTTTTCAACCTGTCAGGTGCGTTGCAACTGGGTTGATGTTTGTCAAGGGTTTCGATTGGTGTGCCAGCTACTTAGGATATCGTGTTTTATTTCGTAGAACAGATGTGTACAGGGTGGCGCAGCCCCCGAGTGGATAATTGCGAAAAATAAAGGAAAACACAGAGTCTTTGGGGCACTTAGGTTTATTTATTCGCGGGATAGTACGAAGTACAATGTGTGGCTAAGTAGCCTTGGCTGAGTAGCCTTATTTGCAATGTAAAATAAAAAGGGCGACTAAGGGTAGAAGCGTCGCAGCTGTGCGATGTTCCAAGGTTTGGAGTATGCGACTCCTGTCTCTAAACCTTGAAGGCGATAGGCGCCACCTGGGATTACTTCTGTAATCACGTATGGTCCCTCCCAGGGGGACTCGAGCTTGAGATGCCCTTGCTGCTTCAGTCGCAGGACCAGGTCACCTTCGACGAAGGATCGGGGGCGTAGCCTCCTACTGTGGTAGTTGCGCGGGTTCTGCTGGTAGATCGTTGATCTTTTCGCGGCGATTTCCCTTGCCTTGTCAAGGAGGTCGACAGAGTCTTCGAGTGCTAGAGTTGACTCCTGCTCATTGTAAGCGACGACGCTCGGTGCTTTGTATCGTACCTCGGCGGGTAGCACCGCTTCAGCCCCGTGCACCATGAAGAACGGGGTGTACCCCGTAGCACTGTTTGGAGTTGTGTGTAGGCTCTAGTGTACTGATTGTAGTTCGTCTGGCCAGCAACCCGCGACTTGTTCGAGTGGCTGGAGGAGTCGCTTCTTGATGCCGCCACAGACGAGCCCGTTAGCTTTTTCGACCTGACCGTTGGTCTACGGATGTGCCACCGAGGCATAGCTGACGTTGATTCCCAGATTCTCGCAGAATTCTTGGAACTCCTTGGATGTGAAGTTCGTCCCACTATCTGTGATGATGCTGTGTGGCACTCCGAAGCGGTAGACGATGGACTCGAAGAACTTGACTACGCTGTGCCCTGATTGATTGGTGATTGGCATGGCCTCTATCCACTTGGTGAATTTGTCGACTGCGACCAGGAGGTAGACGTAGCCCCCTCGTGAGGACCTTGGGAGTTTGCCGACCATGTCAAGTCCCCATTGCGCAAAGGGCCAGGCCAATGGGATTGGCCGGAGCTCTGCGCCAGGTGCGTGCGGCTTGTCCGTGAATCGCTGACAAGCATTGCATTTTTGGACGATGTCCTTGGCGTCACGCATGGCCGCAGGCTAGTAGAATCCAGCTCGTAGAGCTTTGGCAACAAGGGCGCGACTGCCGGCGTGGTGCCCGCAGGTCCCCTCATGGATGTCGAGGAGAACAGCTCTTCCATCGGCCGTGGAGACGCATCGTTGGAGTACTCCTGTCATGCTGCGCTTGTATAGTTCGCCGTTGATAACAGCGAATGCCTTGGATCAACGCGCGATGTGCCGTGCATCAGTTGGATCGTCTGGTAGCCTCATGCTGACAAGGTACATGATGTACGGTTGAGTCCAGGATTGCTCAATCATCATGACGCTCATTGGTCCTTCGAGTCCTGTGTCTAGTTCCAAGTCGTCGAGTGCCATTGGCTCATTGGGCGGCGTAGCCCCCGAGTCCGTTGTTGCGCTTGTTTTCTTCTCTATGGC
The DNA here is from genome assembly GCA_916181665.1 of Avena sativa. Lineage (NCBI taxonomy): Eukaryota > Viridiplantae > Streptophyta > Magnoliopsida > Poales > Poaceae > Avena > Avena sativa. The sequence continues at coordinate 129,168,776 of OV702289.1, read as the reverse complement.
CTTTGGCTTTATGGAGCATTCGCAGATGCGCTCGAGAAATACCCTAGGTGGTATGGGGGCGCAAGTAGAGCCTATGTTGGCGAGTGCATCCGCCTCTTCATTGCTTTCGCGACCTATGTGCCGCAGCTCGCAGCCGTCGAAATCCCCTTGGAGTGTGTCGTAGTGGTCGCGGTAGGCGATCATGTTGTTGTTCAGTGTGTCACACTCGTGCATTGTCTGGTTGACGACCAGCTTGGGGTCGCCGTATATTATGAGCCTTTTGGTGCCGCAGGTTTTTGCCATCCTCATCCCGTGTAGCAGGGCCTCGTATTCAGCTTTGTTGTTGGAGGCGGTGAACTTGTCATGGTGATGTCACGGCAGATGCCATGGATAGGCTAAAGGTGGGGACTAATACACGCTAGGGGAATCCAGGGAGGGATAGTGGAGTGATTCTCCACACAGAAGATTGTATTCCTTTCAAGTTTACAAGCGCTCCTAGAGCTGTATTGGTGAGAGGAGGGAGAAGAAGCTCTCTTACTCTCAACTACAGTTCACTCCTAGAACCTTAGCTGAATCTGTATTGAAGAAAGACCAACCAAACTAGCGCTCAACCCCCTTCTACTAAAACCCTAGCCCCCCTTATATAGAGGGGGCTCGGTCTCTGCCTAGGGCTTACGTGGAGGCATATTCCTAAGAATATGCCCTTCTCAAAGTAGTAACCCGACCGGGGTGCTTTTCCCCCGCGTCATACATGCTTTAGCTACGTGAGCCTCTGCGGCGCCCGCGTCAGCCGACACGGTCGTCATCACCCTTGTCGGTTGTGACCCGGTGGTCCTACCCTTGCTTGCTTCGCTCATGCAGTGCGTACCGAGCCTTCTTTTTGACCAGAGAGATTCCTTCCTTCTCCCAGAAGCTAAATGGGACCTAGATCATGGTAGATCCGGCCACACCTGTTCCTGCATACAAGTTAGACAAGCACTTCCGACTTACTCCTTAAGTCGGCTGAGACAATGTTAAGCGACCCCCCCTGGTCCGGGTTACTCCGTGATCCGTCCTGCCTTGAGGTGACCGGGCCAGCATCCGCTTTAACCCTGCCGAACGTCGGCTGACTCGGCCCCTATACCCCGAAGTGACCCTACCCAGGGGTATCCCCCCAACATTAGTCCCCGAAGCTGGTGCGGTCTTAGCTGCCTTGGCCGCTAAGGCCACATCAGGTTCATTTACGTTCGAGCCTTGGACGTTTATTTCCGTGTTAGCTCTTTATCTCGGATTATATGGATTTACGTTCCCTTCGCACGTTCCAAGTTTTCACTTGCCGGCCGGGTTACCACTGTGACTCGGATCTCATGGTTTTACTTTCCCTCTGCACATTCTAAGTTTTTACTTGTGGTCCGGTTTACCATGGTTTGATCCGGGCCTTGCTTCCTTCTCTCATACGCCAACCCACGTGGAGGCTAATCATCAGTTGTCTTATTTTAAGGGCCTGCACAGTAACCGCCGCAGTAATTGTCAGTTATCACTGTGTGAGGGTCACGTCACACCTGCCTCCTCGTTTATCGCATCAGTGCATCACGTCGCGGGATCGCTTCTGCTCTGTGGCCCTCTGTGTGGCTCCTCTACGATTGGCTGAGTCGTGTGATACACAGCCACACCATGTTGCTTATTGGCAGGGCATGATCCCACTCACCCTCTCAGGGGGTGGTTAAGTAGCGGAGGGGCGCACCCCTTAGAATTTTCCCTCTTCTGCGCCCCTCTGCCTGTTGCTCTTCTTCTTCATCTTCCTCATGACCGCGCCGCTGCTAGTGCCCCTAGCAGCAGCGCCGCCGCCGCACTCTTCCCCGTGCCTCTGCCTTGCAGCCACCACTGCGCAACTTCCTCGCCATGGGTCCTCGCCAGTCCAGGCCTCAGATCCCCGCCGCCGCTACCGCCAGCAAGGGTAGCGACCATGAGATGACGGAGGAGGAGCTCGTCGTCGCCGAGCAAGAAATGGAGGAGGACGTCGCTGCGGCGGACCGTGGCGCGTGGGCTGGATCATGGGTCTGTCAAGATGACCTTGACTGGCTCTACCAGACCAGACGCATTCCTGCCGGCGTCGCCGCTTGTCTCCCCTCCGCCGAACTGGCCCCCTCACCCAATCCGGGTGAGTTCGTCGTGTTCTTGTCCCACTTTCAGCGGGGATTCGGCCTGCCGGTGAGCGATTTTTTCCGGGATTGGCTTAGCACCTACCACCTGCAGCCGCACCATCTTCCAGCCAATGCTATCACCTCTCTCTCTGCCTTTGCTTCTACGATCGAAGGCTACACCGGACTGTGGCCCACAAAGGAGCTGTGGATCCGGTTCTTCGGCCTTCGTCGTAACGTCATCCCCAATATCCAAGTTGAATCCGAGGACAAGCAACTCACCCAATTCGGAGCTGCGTCCATCTCACCTCGGAGGACTTCCGTTTTCCCCCGGGTCACCGGGCTTGACTCCTGCAAAGGATGGGCCCGGACCTTCTTCTATGTCTAGAACTCGGGCATTGAAGATTTGATTCGGTTGCTCCCCTACACTCCGGGTCCACTTGATCCGGAATTCTGGGAGGAGGTCTCCAAGAAGCCCATGGCTCTGGCTAACCAAGTTAACAAGAGGTTCGCGGAACTAAAGAAACTCGGATTGCGCAACGAGGATCCTATGATCACGTTCGTGCGCAACCGAATCTCTCCCCTCCAGAAGCGCACCCACAAGGTGTGCCACATGAGTTTTGGCCGCGACCCCAACCGGACCTCCTCCTTCGAGCTGAGCAACACGGAGATTTTTCGCCGGGTTAAGGCTCTCTTCACCACCCACAAGGATTTCTCTGCCGAATGGATGTGGGGAATTGAGCACTTCTGTCGTGATAGGCTCCCTCCCGTGGTAAGCTTCGCGGGGCAAACTTATTTCGGATCAAATATGTGGCGGTTTTTGTTGTATTTTTTTGACTCTGTTCTTCATGTTTTCTCTCAGCTGTTCCTTCAGCAAACTCTTGAGGATGGTATGGACCCGACCCTTAAGTGGGTGCCGGACCGAGAAATACTGGATGAGGAGGAGCCGGACCAGGAGATGTTTCTCCCTATGACCGACGCTACAAAACGACCCAGCGGTAAATTCTCTTCTCTTAGAGACTGGCCCGATGATGAGGATGCCTCGGATGTCGATGTGATTGAACCTGTTGAGGCTGTCCCTCTTTCTTTTGCCTTTCCGGCATCATCTAACTTCGGTGGGAATATCCACGAGGATCCTCCACTTGCTAGGGGCGAGCCGGTTCCGGTGGCGTCAAAGAAGAAGCGCGGAGCCACACCAAGTTCTTCCTCTGAACCTTCTCAGCCCACAAAAGGCGAAAGAAGGCCGGAGACAAGACTGCCTCCAAGCCGGCAGGCAAAGACCCGGCACGAAGGGCCCGGAAACCCAAGGAGGCCGAAACCTTGGATGTGTAAGTCATTTTTCGTTGCGTAACTCCCTTCTCCTTGCATCGTGGTAATTTCTCTTCTGACATTATTCTCTTCTTCAGGGCTCCGGTGGAGGTCCCTCAGAGCGGATCAAGCATCTCTTCACCACTTCGATCTGGACCTTCTCCTCCTCGTGACGATGAGTCACGTCCGCTGAGCCCTATTCCAGAGGGTTCTGTGGCTGCTCCGGGTTCTGCACTACCTCGTTGAGAGGAACGCGACCTCGGAGCAGGAGGGGTCGGTCCAGCCGAGATGGCGGTGTCCACAACTTCGGCATCGCTGCAACCAGCAGCCACCGAGGCTACCTCAACACCAGCACCAGCAGCAGTTCCAGTACCAGTGACCAAACCAGCACTAGCACCTGTTCCAGCACCAAGAAAACCAACAACAGCTCCAAGTCTAGCTACAAGAGCTCCAGTGCCAAGTTCTTCCGCCTCGTCCGAGTCATCTCAACCTCGGCGAGGAACTACTCCAGCAGGTTCTAAGGGGAAATCCACTGTAGTTACTTCTCCCAGCAAGCTAAGGGCAAAAAGTCTCCGGATACTACCAAGTCAGCATCTGTCGAGGCTGGGCAGCGAACCCTATCGTCGATGCTTCCCAAGAAAGCTCCAGCAGCAAAGGATGTTCCTGCCGAGCCAACTGATGCGCAGCAGATGGTTCTGCATACCAGCCCAGCCCTTGACTTGGTTGAGAGGAAAGAAGCTCACGCGAAGGGCTTGGTGGCACCCCATATGCCCACCGGTGAGCGGTACCCTCCGAGCCTTATTGAGTTCGTCATGAACTGGAACAAGGTGGAGTTCGTCAACAACGACGATCTCCCAGAAAAGTTCGGCCCCACAGAATTTTCCGCCCAAATGAATACCGCCACTAAGGCAATTAACCTCGCGGGGCGAATGATGGAGGTATGTCGTTTCTCCTTTACATGCTGTAGATAATAACCATTAGTCCCCGAGCCTCCGGTGGAGTAGCTTGTTACTCGGCCGGATGCTCATTAGAAAACTAACGTAGCTTCATGTGAACTTCGAATATGCACACACTTAGAGCCGGGTTAAGTTCCACTTGGCCCGGATCTTGTACACTTCGAATATGCACACACCTAGAGCCGAGTTAAGTTCCACTTGGCCCGGATCTTGTACACATCGAATATGCACACACCTAGAGCCGGGTTAGGTTCCACTTGGCCCGGATCTTGTATATTTCGAATATGCACACACCTAGAGTCGGGTTAGGTTCCACTTGTCCCGAATCTTGTACACTTCGAATATGCACACACCTAGAGCCGGGTTAAGTTCCACTTGGCCCGGATCTTGTACACTTCGAATATGCATACACCTAGAGCCGGGTTAGGTTCTACTTGGCCCGGATCTTGTACACTTTGAATATGCGCCAAGCTAATTTTATGCTTCTGTACTTTTTTCAGGTAACTACCAATCGCCGGAGTGCTGAATTCCAACGTCTACTGGATACCCACAAGATGTTACGCGCAAAGCACGTTGCACTTATTGCAGAACATGAAAAGGGGGGTAAGTTTCTCCCTTGGCACTTCTCCATTTTTCTTCACCTTCTTCTGCCGAACTAATCTCCTCATTCGGTTTCTGCAGCTGGGGTGGAGGCTGAGTACAAGATCATGCGGAAGAACATGGAGGAAATTAGGGGTATGTCCTCTTTTGTCCGACCTCGTAGTGTTTTCCATTTCCTCTTCTCCTTGGCTCGGCAAACATTCACTCCTCGGCCCTGCCGGGTCAACATACTATTTCAGCATCGCTTGAGGATAGTGTGCCCGTGCCTGATATGATGCTGCATTTTCTCGAACAAGCAGGGCAGCATCAAGCCGAGCTGAAGAAAAAGGATGATGAGCTTGCTCTCCTCCGGACTAAGGACAACGAGATTGCCAAGATCAAGGCTGATATGGAGAAGATGAAGGTCCAACACCAAACCGAGCTCCAAAAGGTTGGCCAAAACTTCACAGAAGAGTGTGAGCGCCTTACTCTCCAGATCTCCAAGGACCAGGACTTACTCAAAGAATCCGACATCCAGCTTGGGTCGGCAAACGATGAGCTTGAGCAACTTTGCAAGAGACGCGATGACTGCATCAAGGAGTTAACCCGGATCCATAGCCACATTTCACGTAAGTTCCTTTCCCTTATCCGACATAATTCTCTGGGTTACCTCATATGTCTTTTCTTCAGCCTCTTCCTTTGCCTTGTTTCCAGGCCACTTTCCAGAGGGTACTCCTATTGCAAGCGCTGCTGTTGCCAATTTCCACCGAGAGAGGGGTACTCCCGTCGCTCTTGACAGTGAAAGCATTCCCTTAGACATGGAGGACCTATTGGTCAGCCTGTCATCTCGCGTGGAAATCATTAAGAATTATGGCAAGGATCTCCTCGACGTTTCAGTCTGAATTTTCAACACGTTCTAGCCTAGTGAGAGCGCTCCGAAGAGAATCACACTTCTTGCTGAAAAGCTGTCAGATATCGAGACCCAGCTCGACCTCTGGAGGGAATCCGCTGGGCGTGCCGCAGCTGATACTATCCTTCACCACATACTCACATGGTATGAGAAGATCGACCTCAGCCTCCTTACACGCCGGCGCACCGGATCCAGATGGACTGATGACCCGGAGTGGGTAGCTCGGCGCCAGGCTTGCGCCTACAGCCTCGTCAAATATTCTCCTATCCATGACTGGGTTGACGGACCGAGCTTCCTGGAATCCACTGGGGACGAGCACGTTGAGAACGTTGAAGATGGGTCGGATGAGGACGAAGAAGGTGATGCCTCAGATATTGAAGACAGCGAAGACGACGCCAAAATTCCTACTCCTGCTGCTCCTTAGGTCAAAAAACTTGAAAATTTATCAGATCCCCGGTATGCCGGGTGCAACTGTATGCTGTGCACATGTGATATTTTGCTACTACGTTTCTATGCCGGATTAACTTGGGCGTAGTCCCCGAGTTTCATTTTCTTGTTCGTCCAATCCTCTGGCTCGGTCCGTGTCTACCTTGATTTGGTTTTACGACTTACGAACCCGAGCTTCAAAAATTGTTTTAACAATACTTAGAAACTTTTAGGCTTAGCTCAAAATAATTCAGCATAATAACTTGAAAATAAATACAGGGTTAGTCCGAAAAACAAACGTTAGCTCGAATAAATTTGTTTCCTTAGTCGTTTTTCATGTGCTACGCAATTCCAAACTTGTTCTCTTGCTTGCCATGAAGCCAATTCTTGTTGGACAACAGCAAGTCAAAGAGTTGGGTTTTTGGTGCTCACACATTACTAATCCGGGTTAATTAGAACAACTTATTCCAGCTAACGTACGAGAGACAACAATAATAATTATTAAGGCAGTCCCCGAGTTACTGCTCGAGGCGCTGCTATTTCATTGATAAGCTCATTGCCGACATACATACTGACATATAAGACGACTCGGATACATACACTTCTTAGCTAAGTGTAGAAGGTACAAAGTAGTGCTACATTCCACGGTCGCTTAGATTCCTCTCTGTACCTGTCCGCCTTGTTTTTTTCCTGTGGCTTTGCATCTATGAGATAGTAAGAATCATTGTGCAATGCTTTGCTCACAATGAATGGTCCTTCCCATGGGGGGGATAATTTATGCATGCCAGCAGTACGTTGTACCAACCGGAGCACCAGATCGCCTTCCCGAAAGACTCGGGGGCACACTTTCCGGCTATGATAGCGTCGGAGATTTTGCTGATATATGGCGGATCTAGACAGTGCCAGTTCTCTCGCTTCTTCCAGCAGATCAACATCATTTTGCCGGGCTTCTTGCACTTCAGCTTCTGTGTATTGGGTGACCCTAGGCGAATCATGCTCTCTGTCGGCTGGTAATACAGCTTCTGCCCCATATACCAGAAAAAATGGCGTATAGCATGTTGATCGATTCGGAGTTGTTCTTAAGCTCCACAATACCGTTGGTAGTTCTTCTATCCAGCACCCCGCTGATCTTTGCAGCGGCTCAATGAGCCGGGGTTTTATCCCGGATAATACTAATCCGTTGGATCTTTCCACTTGTCCGTTCGATGCGGGGTGGGCTACCGAGGCTATGTCCAGCCGGATCTTCTTATCTCGGTAGAATCGCGCAAACGCTCCTCCAGTGAAATTTGTGCCATTATCAGTTATGATACTGTGAGGATAACCGTATCTCAAGATAATGTCTTTGAGAAATGTTACGGCCATAGCTCCATCACATTTTCTTATAGGCTTCACTTCAATCCATTTTGTAAACTTATCCACCATGACCAAAATGTGTGTCATGTTTCCCTTCGCTGGTTTGAACGGGCCAACCATATCCAAGCACCATACGGCAAATGGCCACGTAATTGGTATGGTCTTGAGTTCCGACACTGGCATATGTGTCTTAGTGGCATACCTTTGACAACCATTGCATTTTCTCACCAGATCTTCCGCTTGTTCTAAGGCACTTGGCCAGTAGAACCCATGCCGGAATGCTTTTGCCAGTAAGGCTCGGGATGAGGCATGATGCCTGCATTCTCCTTGGTGTATATCTCGTAGGATGTCAAGCCCTTCTTCCGGGTCAACGCATCGCTGGAGGACGTTGGTTACACTCTGTTTGTACAGCTCGGAATTGATAATCGTGTATGCTTTTGCTCTCCTCTGAGTTTGCCTGGCTAACACCTCCTCAGCGGGTAACGTTCCGTCTTTCAGGAATTGGAATATAGGTAGTGCCCAAGCTGGTATCACTCGTGGAGGGAATACGTCCTCATCAATTTCCATCTGATCTACTGGCGGAACTTTAGCCAGATCACGCTGAGCAGTCCCCGGGTCAAGCGAGGTAGTCCCCGGGGTTGCTGAGGCAGTCCCCGGGTTGGCTGATGCAGTCTCCGGGTCTCGCGTACTACCTCCCGTGTTAATGTCCATGGGCTCAGCTCCGGATTCCGTATCTTCCGGGACATAGATCGAGTCGGTTTCTGGGGACGGCCTAATAGATGGTTTTCTGAGGTGTTCCAATGCTACACCCGGTGGAATTGCCTGTCGGGTCGATCCGAGCTTCGACAACATGTCGGCAGCCTCGTTTTCCACTCGGGGTACATGGTGAAATTCACACCCCTCAAAGTAACCAGATATCTTCTGCACGTGAAATTTGTATAGTGCCATGTTTGGATCCAGGGCGTCCCACACTCCGGACACTTGCTGCACCACCAAATCCGAGTCGCCAAAGCATATTATCCGACGTATGCCAATCTCTTTTGCCACTTTGAGCCCATGCACAAGAGCCTCGTACTTAGCGACATTGTTTGATGCCGCGAAATGGATCTGCAATACGTATTTTAGCTGGTCCTTCTTAGCGATATTGTTTTGGTTTTCGAACCGTCAAAGTGCATCCTCCAGTAGTTCGGATCTAGTGGCGGTGGTTCGTATTGTACCTCGGCCCAATCTACAAAAAAGTCCGCCACAGCCTGAGATTTGATCGCTTCTCTTCTGTCGTATTGGGGCGCATAAGGGGCTAACTCAATTGCCCATTTTGCAATTCTGCCACTCGCATCCTTGTTACCCATTATCTCGGATATGGGAGCTTCACATATCACTTTGATGGGGTGCTCCTCAAAGTAATTCTTTAATTTCTTTGCCGCCATATAGACACCATATGCCACCTTTTGAAAGTGCGGGTAGTTCTGTTTCGAGGCAGACAATACCTCGCTCAAGTAATATACTGGCCTCTGCACCGACTTACCCTCTTCATTGCGCTCTACTACAATCACTTCACTTACAACTCGGTTGGTTGCGGCTATGTAGAGCAACATTGGCTCCTTTGACAGTGGAGAGGCTAACACTGGTGCAGTGGCCAACATCTTTTTTAAGTGGGCAAAGGCTTCATCGGCATGTGGTGCCCAAACGAACTTATCCGACTTTTTCATGAGTTGGTATAGAGGCAATGCTATTTCTCCCAACCGACATACAAACTGACTCAACGATGCTAGGCACCCAGTGAACTTATGGACATCGTTAAGACACTTCGGCAGCTCCATTCGCTCAATGGCCCGAATCTTAGTTGGATTAACTTCGATACCTCGGCTGGAGATGAGAAATCCAAGTAATTTTCTAGCCGGGACACCGAAGGTACATTTTTCCGGGTTAAGCTTCATCCGGAACCTTCTCAAGTTCGTGAATGTCTGCCTGATATCGTCAAGGAGCGTTTTGCTTTCCTTGGTCTTGATAACCACATCATCCACGTACACCTGCACGTTTTGACCTATTTGGTCGTGCAAACATTTTTGCATACATCTTTGGTACGTTGCACCTACATTACGCAAACCAAACGGCATAGTGGGATAGCAATAAGCCCCGTACGGGGTAATAAACACAGTCTTTATTTGATCATCCGGGTTCAGAGGTATCTGGTGGAAACCAGAATATGCATCGATGAATGACAACAGTTCACATCCCACGGTTGAGTCTATGACCTGATCTATCCTCAGCAGTGGAAATGGATATTTTGGACACGCCTTGTTCAGGTTCGTGTAATCGATACACATACGCCAAACCACTGCCACGTTCAGATCATCCTTCTTCTTTTCTACCAGCACCGGATTAGAGAGCCAATCCGGATATAGTACTTCCATGATAAATCTTGCTGCTAGCAATCGAGCTATCTCGTCTCCAATGACCTTTCTCCTATCCTCGGTGAAGCGGCGGAGAGGTTGCTTCACCGGCCTTGCTCTGGGCCTTACGTTCAAAGAGTGCTCAGCCAACTCCCTCGGAACACCTTGCAAGTCCTGTGTAGACCAAGCAAAAATATCCTGATTCTCACGGAGGAAGTTGACGAGCTCGCTTTCCTATTTGTCAGTTAACCTGGCACCAATTGTTACGGTGCACTCCGGGAACATGTCATCAACTGGAACCTTCTTGGTGTCCTTTGCGGCTTGGAATGAAACGCTGCCATGCGGGTTACTCAACGCCGGCATATACTGCTGCGCGGACTGAGCTAATGCCGCCACCTCTTGGATTTTTCTTTTCTCTTGCGCAATCACGAGTGACTCGGCTAGGTTAGACCCGGCTCAAGAACACTCAATGGAACGTCGGAAATCTCCAGCAATGGTAATCACTCCATTCGGCCCGGGCAACTTCGTCTTCAGATAACTGATGTGGCAGCTTGCCATGAACTTCTTCAATGCTGGTCTTCCGAGTAACGTGTGATACGCACTTTCCAAGTTCACCACCTCAAACTCCAGATTTTCAGTTCGGTAGTTATCCCTTGTGCCGAATAGCACGTCGACCCGGACTTTGCCTATGGGCTCACAAGAAATGCCTGGTACGATGCCATGGAAAGTTGTTCTCGTAGCCTTGAGCATGTTCTCCGAGATGCCCAACTTGCGCATCGTATCCGCGTACATGATGTTAATGCTACTGCCATTGTCAATCAGTACCTTGGAGAACCTCACATTGATGTTTGGTCCAATGAATGTCGGGTCTAGCACTAGCGCATACGAACCTGGACTCGGCATAAGTTTAGGATGATCTTTGATGTTCCAGGTGATTTCTTGGTCCGACCAAGGCATGTACCTCATCACTGCTGGCATTACCGCATTGACCTCCATATGTCGGTGCTGCAAGCTCTTTCGATCTGTTTCCTCAGTTGTGAACACACAATAGCTCTAGTGATGCTCTCTGTACTCATTTCTTCCCTCATTTCCGGGGTACCTCTGATCCGGCTGGTGCTGATTTTCCACCTGATGCACTGCATCCCTTCTCTCATTGTTGTCATATCTCGGCAGAGGGGGAGGCAACATTAGCTGTTGCGTGTTTGCTCCGGAGAGCAATTGCTGCCGGGGTAACTCCTGCCGAGGTTGATCATTCTGGGGTGCCTGGGCATTCCCCGAACCACCTTGTTCTATCTTACGCATCCACTCACATTGCCTCGTTGTGTGACCCGCCGGACTATTCGGATTTGGCGTGTGAAACTTACACGGCTGGTCCAACATCGACTCATAGGTATACCTCGGACGGTCCTTCTTTTCTTGCCATTGTTTCTTTTGATCCGGAGTCCATGTTTTCTTGCCATCGTTTCTAGGAGTCCATTGCCCTCCCGTTCTCTGGCGTTGGTTGCTCCCTGCTCCGGGTTGATCTTGATTCACCGCTGCAACTTGTTGCGAACCGTAGCGATGATCCGATCTATCATCTCTTCTTTTTCCTCTGTAATCGTTCCTCCGAGATGACCCGGCTCCGTCCCTCTGATAGTATTCCTTGTTTGACTCGTTTGACGTGAGCCTAGGTTGAGTCAGATCACCCAAGGCATACGAATCAGCAATTCGGATCATCTCTGCCAACGTAATTGGCATTTTCCTTTGCAACTTCATCCAGAACTCGCTGCCATATCTGCACCCTTGTGCAAACCATGATATGGCCTGCGACTCTATGACACCCTCACACGAGTTTCTCACGGTACACCACCGGGTCAAGAATTCACGGTCCATCTCGTTAGGTCTTTGCTTGCACATTGCTAGGGTCTGCGGCCTATTCGGCCTCTGATATGTACTTGAGAAGTTGCTGATAAACATTTCTTCAAAATCTATCTAGCAGTTGATGCTTCCGGGTGGTAAATTATTCAGCCATACTCTGGTCGGACCTTCCAACATCTGGGGTACGTATCGTACAGCCCATCTTAAGTTGCCAGTGGCAATTTTCACAGCCGTAGCATAGTTTATCAGCCAATCCTCCGGCTTGGTACTGCCGTCATACGTCTTCGTGCCTGTGGGCAGCTGGAAGTTGGGTACCGGTGGCTCCTTCATGATCCGGGGTCCAAAGCACGCTGGACCCAGGGGACCTTGACATTCGATCTGTTCCGATCTATACAGGCGATCCAGTTTTAACCTGGCATCATCCGGCATTAAATCCCTGCTTCCCAATCTTGACCCTATCACATGATAGTCCGGTCTCGGGTACCCCCCCTTCACCATCTCCGAATCACCGTCATTGTATCGGTTTTGCACTTGGGGCGCAACTTTCTGTTGCATACCTTGGCTGGCGCTTTGCTCTTGCCTTGGTATATTCTGCTGCTGCGGTTGTCCTGCTCCTGCGGAGTTCCGCTGTTCGGCATTGCCGTTGGCAGCGTTCCCTTGACCGGCATTGCCTTGGTCATGGTTACCTCGGCTAGCTTCACCTCGGCTCACACTCCGTCGATCATCATTTTTCCGCGTTTCTTTTTCTTTTCCCGCACGCATCGGGTCGTACGGGACGATCTTTTTGTTCCGTCTGGCCGAGGTTACTACCTCTTCTCTCCTTGGACCGCCATGAGGTGACGATGCGGCTCCAGCGGATTTCTCCGGGTTACCCATCGCCGAATGAACGATTTTGGAAGCTCCAGCTCTCTCCGGGTTAGCTCTGAGTAGCTCTTCATTCTGTCTGTTCGCGATCCGAACTAACTCGGTAACCCTATCTTGCTGTCTTTGACGGGCCTTACCCGTCAGACCCTCCAACTCGGATGCAGCCGCATCCGCTGCTCTGAGGTTCTTCGCCGGGGTACTATACCTCGGCAACCCCACAGACAAATAGTTTTCCGACCCCTCGGCTCCATCATCACCTTCTCTGTTCATCTCGCTCATGATATTTCTCCCTTTTACTTTTACCGTATCAACTTTATTTGCCTTGGCATATTCACGCAGCGTCATGTTCAGCGACTGCTGAGCCGGGGCTATTTTCTTTGCGCCCTCTAGTATCTTTTGCCTAGTTTCCTCTAGCTCGGCCTGTGCCTGAGCCAGATCTACCACTGCTGCTACCGGGTTTGCCAAGCTATCCATAGCTTCTCTCAGTACGTTCTCAGGCCTCTCTAGTGGAGGCCCTCTACCTTTCCTCGGTGCCTTAGGTGTTACCTCCGGGTCCGATGCTGGATCCTTGCTTGCGCCTGCCCTCGGCGCAGTCATCATCACTTCAGCACGGTTCGGGGAGCGGGTGATACGCGCCCCGTGAACCACGCTAAGGGGTGGTTCCCCTGCCTCGACGACGTGCTGCGGGTGAACGCATGATACGTCCACCGCAACGTAGACCTTGTGTGCACCCAACTTGACAAAGAGGCCATTGCGCGGAAATGGGCGCGTGCCGAAGCAGCCAACGTTGTCGCTGACAAAGTCCAGTGCTCCAAAGCGCTGAACGAGCCCGGAGCCGATGAGGTTTCCCGTCCGGATCTTCACCCCTTCTAGCGCCGCTAGCCCCACGGTGGGCGCCAACTGTCGTGGTGGTGTCACGACAGATGCCATGGATAGGCTAAAGGTGGGGACTAATACACGCTAGGGGAATCCAGGGAGGGACAGTGGAGTGATTCTCCACACAGAAGATTGTATTCCTTTCAAGTTTACAAGCGCTCCTAGAGCTGTATTGGCAAGAGGAGGAAGAAGAAGCTCTCTTACTCTCAACTACAGTTCACTCCTAGAACCTTAGCAGAATCTGTATTGAAGAAAGACCAACCAAACTAGCGCTCAACCCCCTTCTACTGAAACCTTAGCCTCCCTTATATAGAGGGGGCTCGGTCTCTGCCTAGGGCATACGTGGAGGCATATTCCTAAGAATATGCCTGTTCTCAAAGTAGTAACCCGACCGGGGTGCTTTTCCCCCGCGTCATACATGCTTTAGCTACGTGAGCCTCTGCGGCGCCCGCGTCAGCCGACACGGGCGTCATCACCCTTGTCGGCTGTGACCCGGTGGTCCTACCCTTGCTTGCTTCGCTCATGCAGTGCGTACCGGGCCTTCTTTTTGACCAGAGAGATTCCTTCCTTCTCCCAGAAGCTAAACGGGACCCGGATCATGGTAGATCCGGCCACACATGTTCCTGCATACAAGTTAGACAAGCACTTCCAACTTACTCCTTAAGTCGGCTGAGTCAATGTTAGGCGACTCCTCCTAGTCCGGGTTACTCCGTGATCCGGCCTGCCTTGAGGTGACCCTGCCAGCATCCGCTTTGACCCTGCCGAACCTCAGCTGCTCGGCCCCTATACCCCGGAGTGACCCTACCCGGGGGTATCCCCCCAACAGAACTGCATTCGTAGGATATATTTCAGCTTGTCCCCCTGGGGAGATGTCAGTATGACACCTGCACCAGCTCCGTCCTTCCGCTTGGATCCGTCGAAGTGCATTGTCCAGAGGTAGGACATATCTAGTTTTTCGGGGAGCTGGTTCTCCATCCAGTGCACGAGGAAGTCAGGGAGAAATTGCGACTTAATTGTGTCGCTTTTTTCATATGTGATGTCTCGTGGAGACAGTTCTGCGGTACCAAAGTTGGCAGGCCAGCGCATGGCGGTACCTAAGTTGCCTGAAATTACCGCGTTTCGAAAAGTTGGGCCGCCAACTACTGAGAGGGGCCATTTCGAGGCAAACTCATATCACCCCTGCCAAATACAAACATTCCATTAAACCGCCCCGTGAAGTAGACGGTCGGGACCCACGTGTCGGTTATCTATCCGTGACGCGGGCGCCAACGCGGCAACCTCTTAGGCAAATCCAGCAGCTGAGTGGATTGGATGCGTTGACCAATTTCACAAATCCATTCCCAGCTTTCCCCTAGCACCGGCGGTGTCGGAATCCACCCTCTAGGCAGGACGATCCCTTCGGACATTTGACTTCCGAGGCCAAGTTGCTGCGCCCAGTTGCTGTGCCCAGTCGCTGATACCGAGCTCCAATGGCGCATGCCGTAGCCGCCGTTGCAAGGCTCTAGCCCGCCTCCACCGCCGACGATCCGAGCAGTTCGAAGGATGGCAGATCCTACTATCAAGGAAGAAGAAGTTCTGCCTACAAGCGGGTGAGCTACCCTTCTCTTTGCTATTCGCACTAATTACAACTACTAGCTGGCTACTGAACCTCAAATTGTTCATTGGCCCAACCCTGACGAACATATTTTGTCGACACTTTTCTGTCAAGTGGGATCTGCACGGACCCCCCTTACCTGGTTACGGTAGTCCTCTACAGGTACGACTCCAAGGGAAAGTGGTATGGAAGCCATTGTTTCACGATGGAAGAAGCGCCTGCGCAGATCTGCACTATATCTGGTATGGTTGCTGCTCTGCGTAATCATGTTGAAGTATGGCCGAAGCAGACTGCAAAGTTCAGCTTCATGGATGAACGTGGCATCATGGTTCCTATAACGTGTGACAGTCATCTAATTGGGTTGATGAAAAGGTATGCTTCGGATTGCATGTTTGAGCTGAATTGTGATGTACTGGATGTGGAAGCTGCTGCAACTAGGAGTCGCCCTTCTATTCTTGGACAGGGTGGTTGCTCGAACGCAATTAGCTCCTGGTAAGCAAAGGTCGCTTGGGGTTCGCATGTTTGTGCTGAATTGTAATTTTTGTTTTATTTACTCTGTAGATATTGGGCAGTTATGCAACAGTCTTGTTTCTTTGATAGGAAGCCCCGCAAGGTTAGAAACATGACTGCCGGGTCAGTCATTTTGCTGCCCGAAGAAATTAAAAACGAGTGGAAAGATGATGTTGGACATGATTCTGGTGCCCATTGTCCCGACGATGCAGAGTACGTGAAGCTAAGAAAATTGGCACCGAGGAAGAGGAAGAAGGCAGGAAATGAAGAAGCCATTGGACGTGAAGGCTTGGCACCCATGCTACGGAAGAAGGCTGCTGGCAATGAAGATGCATAGTAGTGTGTTGAACTTGAACCTATATATGTAATTCTGTTAAATTCTGGAGCTCTGTGTGTGGCACGTTGCTGGGCGACACAATCTACCCACGTTCTCTGAGTAAAATGTAGCACGACTTAGGGTTTGGAAATGCCCGAGTCAGTAGTTGAATCCGAAATTGTGATTGTGCCACTTCTATCTGAAAACAAGGATCCACCGGTTCCATGATTGCTGAGGGGCAGGAGGTCTCCAAATACGACGGAATGTAAGTAGCACAGAAATAAATTATTTAAGCTGCCACACTCCACGAAGCAGCAACTTATTTCAGATGCTGTACAATGACGTGGCAACATAAACAACAATGTTCTCACCGGTAATGCCTAGATGAAGAGGAAATGGGTACCACTTTCTGGCCTAATCTTGAGCCCATCTATCTCACCGCGTCTCTTCTCCTACATCCACTGCATCTGGC
This sequence comes from Avena sativa, assembly GCA_916181665.1. Classification (NCBI taxonomy): domain Eukaryota; kingdom Viridiplantae; phylum Streptophyta; class Magnoliopsida; order Poales; family Poaceae; genus Avena; species Avena sativa. Next base: position 129,152,263 of record OV702289.1, on the reverse strand, counting down.
GAAGCTCCCGGATCTCCAGTAACCGGGTGTACGTGCTTCCACTTTATAAATTGTGGTTGTGGTATTTGCATGTGGCCAAATCCACGTAGATTACGTTTAAACAAACCACCAATGTCCGAATACACTAATAGAAAAGGGGTCTTTGGTCCACGGTCACGTTCCCAATCCGGGACAGAGATCTAAATCGAGGCAGAAATTGATCTAAATCACAAATTCTTCCACAAATTAATCAAGACAGAGATCTAAATCGAAGCATTTCATTAATTCAACCACAAATTCTTCTAAACAAAGGTGCGATTTCACATCCTACATTAATTCAACCACTAGTCAACAATTTCACTTCCGCTGCCGCTATCCTCCGAGCCGCCGGGTTCCTCGTCTTCGTCGAACGGAACCTCCACGATTTCTGCATTGTATGCGAGACAGAGCACCTCTTCACGGCGAGCGGCAGCGATGATGGTGAACTTGGTCCGTCCAGGGACGGACCAGAAGCTCTCCCGCCCTTCTCGGTTGCGGAGATCCCGGTGCACCATGCGCCCGTAAACGATGTGGTTGCCAATCTTGGCCTTCCGCTCCTTCTTGAATAGCACCGGCCAGTACGGGCTGGCCGCTATGTACCGGGGCAGCGCCCTCTTCCACGCAGGCATCTGGCGGCGGCACGCCGCGATTTCGCTCTCCATCACGGCTCCGCCGGGGACGAGGAGCGGAGCCACCGGCACCCCCGCATAGTTGATGCGCCATCCGTGGGGCACCATCGCGGTCGACGGCGTGAGGATGTCGAATTGCACGAACATCACCGCCTCGTAGAAGTTCAGCGAGGGCATCTCCATGGCGGCGCATTGGAGATTGGAGAGGGAGCGAGGGGGGTGGATGGCACGGTGGAGATTGGAGAGGGTGAGGGGATGGGCGACGAAGCGACGAGTTGTGGCGCCTCCTATTTGTACACGAGGATGACGAAGCGATGGGCGGAATATCCAAGGGGCATTGGTCAGACAAAAGGAAGTAATGCAGGGTTAAGACAGATTAACGGGCGACCAATTTTTTTACTCCCAGGACTCCGGGGCCAATAGTTCAGACCGCTAGGTCAACAAGTACAACTATTACAACTTAAAAAAAGGCACGAAGCTTAAGCTAAATAGAACTAGTTATCACACATCTCCTTGATCTTCCTAATCTTAGCCCTATGTGCATCTTCCTGCAAGAGCAAGGATCGAATCGTCTGCTCCTTACTTTTAGCATCTTCCTTGCACAACTTCAATTATTTCTCTGCATCTTTCCTCATGCACTTGTCTATACTCGTAGTTGTGAACTGCAGGACTTTGGCCTGGTGAAGATCCTTCCTTGCTTGAGTCAGTTCTTGCTCTGCTTTAGCCTTCAGGGCCAACGCCGCGTCCCTCTCCTTCTCGACTTTGCTAACCTTGTCTTCCACCCCCATGAGTTCTCGCTTATGCTTGGTCGTGTCAACTGGTTCCCATAGCTTCATCTCAACACTGTCAAGAAGTGAGCTGAATGTGGATTCTTTCAACTCAACAGTCATTTCCCATAGTTTGTCCAGCGTTTTCTGCATCGATTTGGGCCACTCTGGATCTACCCATTTGACAACACCGCAACTTTCGCCTCGCATCATTGCACGATGTCCTTGACACCGTAGAAACCTCCTGCCTGCGTTTCGTCCTTCGAACGCTACAAATTTAGCAGGCACATATCCATGTTTACATAGCAGAGGTCTGTCTTCATCCGCTAAACCGTGATAGTCGGCGTCATACATCGTCTGGTTGTCCTAACACACCATACGCGCATGAGTAAACAGAGTAGATCTAGCTCAAAAAATAGATAACTGGCCACAAATGATAGAGATAGAGATGAGACGACTCACATCGAAATCACTGTCCCTGTCGGCACGACGCGTTTCCTCGCCGTCTCCCTTGAACCCATGGCGAGAGAGGAGGGGGTGGCTGCCGGAGAGGGGATTGGGATGGAGGCGCCGTCGGCTTGCGGCTACGACAGGATGGGAGTGAAGTGGGGAATGTGGCTTCGAGGGGAAGGAAGAGAAGTACAGGGAGGAAGAGACGTAATGGGGACGTGACACTGTGATATGGCCCGCTCAACTCGTGAGTCATGACACTCGCAACAGGGGAGCCCCCGATGTTGCCAGTTTGTCCAGAGCAAGCGTGGCCAATCATGCTGCAAAACAGACTACTCGCGGATTGATCTCACGAAAACAATCCCAATCGTCCAAGCGCCCTGATCGAATGGTATGTAACAATCAACAAGCAGACCAACTATGTTAGGGCGTGCCTTCTAGAAGACTCGGTCTCATGCTAAAGGGGTCTCCTAAGGTTAATTAGTATCCATATGTGGTTTATGAAAAGAACATGCATCCAATGACACTGGTGGATCTAGCTGTGGTTAATGAGAAGAGCAGACATGCAATGACACTGGTGGATCCATGTGTGGTTAATGAGAAGAACACACATGCAATGACACTGGGTGTGGTTCATGAAAAGAGTAGACATGCGATGCCTCTAACTGTGGTTCATGAAAAGAGCAGACATGCGATGCCACCGGTGGATCCATGTGTGGTCTATAAGAGGAACACACATGCAATGACACCGGTGGATCCTTACGTGGTTTGTGAGAATAACACACATGCAATGACACTGGTGGATCCATGTGTGGTTCACGGGAAGAACACACATGCAATGACACTGGGTGGATCCATGTGTGGTTCATGGGAAGAACACACATGAAATGACTCTAGCTGTGGTTTCAATGTGTGGTCTGTGGGAAGAACACATATGCAATGACACTGGCGATATGGGTTCTGTGAGAAGAACACACATGCAATGACTCTAGATGTGGTTCATGAAAAGAGCAGACATGCGATGACACTGGTGGATCCATGTGTGGTTCATGGGAAGAGAACACATGCAATGACACTGGGTGTGGTTCATGATATGGTCTGTGGGAAGAACACACATGCAATGACTCTAGTGATATGTGGTTTGTGAAAATAATAGACATGCAATGACTCTAGTTGTGGTTAATGAGAAGAGCAGACATGCAATGACATTGGTGGATCCATGTGTGGTTAATGAGAAGAACACACATGCAATGACACAGGGTGTGGCTCATGATATGGTTTGTGAGAAGAACACACATGCAATGACTCTAGCTGTGGTTCATGAAAAGAGCAGACATGTGATGACTCTAACTGTGGTTCATGAAAAGAGCAGACATGCGATGCCACCGGTGGATCCATGTGTGGTCTATGAGAGGAACACACATGCAATGACACCTGTGGATCTTTGCGTGGTTTGTGAGAATAACACACATGCGATGACACTGGTGGATCCATGTGTGGTTCATGGAAAGAACACATATGCAATGACACTGGGTGGATCCATGTGTGGTTCATGGGAAGAACACACAGGCAATGACTCTATCTGTGGTATCAATGTGTGGTCTGTGGGAAGAACACACATGCAATGACACTGGTGATATGTGTTCTGTGAGAAGAACACACATGCAATGACTCTAGATGTGGTTCATGAAAAGAGCAGACATGCGATGACACAGCTGGATCCATGTGTGGTTCATGAGAAGAACACGCATGCAATGACACTGGGTGTAGTTCATGATATGGTCTGTGGGAAGAACACACATGCAATGACTCTAGTGATATGTGGTTTGTGAAAAGAACAGACATGCAATGACTCTAGATGTGGTTAATGAGAAGAGCAGACATGCAATGACACTGGTGGATCCATGTGTGGTTAATAAGAAGAACACACATGCAATGACACTGGGTGTGGTTCATGATATGGTTTGTGAGACGAACACACATGCAATGACTCTAGCTGTGGTTCATGAAAAGAGCAGACATGCGATGACTCTAACTGTGGTTCATGAAAAGAGCAGACATGCGATGCCACCTGTGGATCCATGTGTGGTCTATGAGAGGAACACACATCCAATGACACCGGTGGATCCTTACGTGGTTTGTGAGAATAACACACATGCAATGACACTGGTGGATCCATGTGTGGTTCATGGGAATAACACACATGCAATGACACTGGTGATATGTTGTTTGTGAGAAGAACACACGTGCAATGACTCTAGCTGTAGTTCATGAAAAGAGCAGACATGCAATGACACTGGTGGATCCATGAGTGGTTCATGGGAAGAACACACATGCAATGACACTGGTGGATCCATGTGTGGTCTATGGGAAGAAGACACATGCAATGACACTGGTGATATGTGGTTCATGAGAACACACATGGAATGACTCAAGCTGTGGTTCATGAAAAGAGGAGACATGCAATGACACCGGTGGATCCTTACGTGGTTCATGGGAAGAACACACATGCAATGAAACTGGTGGATCCATGTGTTGTTCATGGGAAGAACACACATGTAATGACATTGGTGGATCCATGTGTGGTCTGTGGGAAGAACACACATGCAATGACACTGGTGATATGTTGTTTGTGAGAAGAACACACATGCAATGACTCTAGATGTGGTTCATGAAAAGAGCAGACATGCAATGACACTGGTGGATCCATGAGTGGTTCATGGGAAGAACACACATGCAATGACACTGGTGGATCCATGTGTGGTCTATGGGAAGAACACACATGCAATGACACTGGTGATATGTGGTTCATGAGAAGAACACACATGGAATGACTCAAGCTATGGTTCATGAAAAGAGGAGACATGCAATGACACCGGTGGATCCTTACGTGGTTCATGGGAAGAACACACATGCAATGAAACTGGTGGATCCATGTGTTTTTCATGGGAAGAACACACATGTAATGACATTGGTGGATCCATGTGTGGTCTGTGGGAAGAACACACATGCAATGACACTGGTGATATGTGGTTTGTGAGAAGAACACACATGCAATGACTCTAGCTGTGGTTCATGAAAACAGCAGACATTCAATGACACTAGTGGATCCATGTGTGGTTCATGGGAAGACACACATGCAATGACACTGGTGGATCCATGTGTGGTTCATGGGAAGAACACACATGCAATGACACTGGTGGATCCATGTGTGGTCTGTGGGAAGAACACACATGCAATCACACTGGTGATATGTGGTTTGTGAGAAGAACACACATGCAATGACTCTAGCTGTGGTTCATGAAAAGAGCAGACATGCAATGACACCGGTGGATCCATGTGTGGTTCATGGGAAGAACACACATACAATGACACTGGGTGTGGTTCATGATATGGTATGTGGGAAGAACACACATGCAATGACACTGGTGATATGTGGTTTGTGAGAAGAACACACATGCAATGACCCTAACTATGGTTAATGAAAAGAGCAGACATGCAATGACACCAGTGGATCCATGTGTGGTTAATTAGAAGAACACACATGCAATGACACTAATTGTGGTTCATGATATGGTTTGTGAGAAGAACGCGCATGCAATGACTCTAGCTGTGGTTCATGAGAAGAGCAGACATACGATGACACTGGTGGATCCATGTGTGGTTCTTGAGAAGAACACAAATGCAATGACACTGGTGGATCCATGTGTGGTCTATGGGAAGAACACACATGCAATGACACTGGTGATATGTGGTTTGTGAGAAGAACACACATGCAATGACTCTAGTTGTGGTTCATGAAAAGAGAAGACATGCGATGACTCTAGCTGTGGTTCAAGAAAAGAGCAGACATGCAATGACACTGGTGGATCCATGTGTGGTTCATGGGAAGAACACACATGCAATGAAACTGGTGGATCCATGTGTGGTTCATGGGAAGAACACACATGCAATGACATTGGTGGATCCATGTGTGGTCTGTGGGAAGAACACACATGCAATGACAATGGTGATATGTGGTTTGTGAGAAGAACACACATGCAATGACTCTAGTTGTGGTTCATGAAAAGAGCAGACATGCAATGACACTGGTGGATCCATGTGTGGTTCATGGGAAGAACACACATGCAATGACACTGGTGGATCCATGTGTGGTTCATGGGAAGAACACACATGCAATGACACTGGTGGATCCATGTGTGGTCTATGGGAAGAACACACATGCAATGACACTGGTGATATGTGGTTTGTGAGAACAACACACATGCAATGACTCTAACTGTGGTTAATGAGAAGAGCAGACATGCAATGACACCGGTGGATCCATGTGTGGTTAATGAGAAGAACACACATGCAATGACTCTAGTTGTGGTTCATGAAAAGAGCAGACATGCGATGACTCTAGCTGTGGTTCAAGAAAAGAGCAGACATGCAATGACACTGGTGGATCCATGTGTGGTTCATGAGAAGAACACACATGCAATGCAACTGGTGGATCCATGTGTGGTTCATGGGAAGAATACACATGCAATGACATTGGTGGATCCATGTGTGGTCTGTGGGAAGAACACACATGCAATGACAATGGTGATATGTGGTTTGTGAGAAGAACACACATGCAATGACTCTAGTTGTGGTTCATGAAAAGAGCAGACATGCAATGACACTGGTGGATCCATGTGTGGTTCTTGGGAAGAACACACATGCAATGATACTGGTGGATCCATGTGTGGTTCATGGGAAGAACACAATGCAATGACACTGGTGGATCCATGTGTTGTCTGTGGGAAGAACACACATGCAATGACACTGGTGATATGTCGTTTTTGACAAGAACACACATGCAATGACTCTAGCTATGGTTCATGAAAAGAGCAGACATGCAATGACACTGGTGGATCCATGTGTGGTTCATGGGAAGAACACACATGCAATGACACTGGTGGATCCATGTGTGGTTCATGGGAAGAACAGACTTGCAATGAGTCTGGTGGATCAATGTGTGGTTTATTGAAAGAACGCACATGCAATTACACTGGTGGATCCATGTGTGGTTCATGGGAAGAACAAACATGCAATGACACTGGTGGATCCACGTGTGGTCTGTGGGAAGAACACACATGCAATGACACTGGTGATATTTGGTTTGTGAGAAGAACACACATGCAATGACTCTAACTATGGTTAATGAAAAGAGCAGACATGCAATGACACCAGTGGATCCATGTGTGGTTAATTAGAAGAACACACATGCAATGACACTAATTGTGGTTCATGATATGGTTTGTGAGAAGAACGCGCATGCAATGACTCTAGCTGTGGTTCATGAGAAGAGCAGACATACGATGACACTGGTGGATCCATGTGTGGTTCATGGGAAGAACACACATGTAATGACACTGGTGGATCCATGTGTGGTCTATGGGAAGAACACACATGCAATGACACTTGTGATATGTGGTTTGTGAGAAGAACACCCATGCAATGACTCTAATTGTGGTTAATGAGAAGAGCAGACATGCAATGACACCAGTGGATCCATGTGTGGTTAATGAGAAGAACATACATGCAATGACTCTAGTTGTGGTTCATGAAAAGAGCAGACATGCGATGACTCTAGCTGTGGTTCAAGAAAAGAGCAGACATGCAATGACATTGGTGGATCTATGTGTGGTTCATGGGAAGAACACACATGCAATGAAACTGGTGGATCCATGTGTGGTTCATGGGAAGAACACACATGCAATGATATTGGTGGATCCAAGTGTGGTCTGTGGGAAGAACACACATGCAATGACAATGGTGATATGTGGTTTGTGAGAAGAACACACATGCAATGACTCTAGTTGTGGTTCATGAAAAGAGCAGACATGCAATGACACTGGTGGATCCATGTGTGGTTCATGGGAAGAACACACATGCAATGACAGTGGTGGATCCATGTGTGGTCTATGGGAAGAACACACATGCAATGATACTGGTGGATCCATGTGTGGTTCTTGGGAAGTACACAATGCAATGACACTGGTGGATCCATGTGTTGTCTGTGGGAAGAACACACATGCAATGACACTGGTGATATGTGGTTTTTGACAAGAACACACATGCAATGACTCTAGCTGTGGTTCATGAAAAGAGCAGACATGCAATGACACTGGTGGATCCATGTGTGGTTCATGGGAAGAACAGACTTGCAATGAGTCTGGTGGATCAATGTGTGGTTCATGGGAAGAACACACATGCAATTACACTGGTGGATCCATGTGAGGTTCATGGGAAGAAAAAACATGCAATGACACTAGTGGATCCATGTGTGGTCTGTGGGAAGAACACACATGCAATGGCACTGGTGATATGTGGTTTGTTAGAAGAACACACATGCAATGACTCTAACTATGGTTAATGAAAAGAGCAGACATGCAATGACATCAGTGGATCCATGTGTGGTTAATTAGAAGAACACACATGCAATGGTACTTGTGGGTTCATGTGTGGTCTATGGGAATAACACACATGCAATGACACTGGTGGATCAATGTGTGGTCTATGGGAATAACACACATGCAATGACACTGGTGGATCAATGTGTGGTTCATGGGAAGAACATACATGCAATGACTCTGGTGGATCCATTTGTGGTTCATGGGAAGAACACTCATGCAATGACACTTGTGGATCCATGTGTGGTTCATGGGAAGAACACACATGCAATGACACTGGTGGATCCATGTGTGGTTCATGGAAGAACAGACATGCAATGACTCTGGTGGATCCATGTGTGGTTCATGGGAAGAGCAGACATGCAATGACACTGGTGGATCCATGTGTGGTTCATAGGAAGAAAACACATGCAATGACACTGAGTGTGGTTCATGATATGGTTTGTGAGAAGAACACGGATGCAATGACTCTAGGTGTGGTTCATGAGAAGAGCATACATGCGATGACTCTAACTGTGGTTCATGAAAAGAGCAGACATGTGATGCCACCGGTGGATCCATGTGTGGTCTATGAGAGGAACATACATCCAATGACACCGGTGGATCCTTACGTGGTTTGTGAGAATAACACACATGCAATGACACTGGTGGATCCATGTGTGGTTCATGGGAAGAACACACATGCAATGACACTGGTGATATGTTGTTTGTGAGAAGAACACACGTGCAATGACTCTAGCTGTGGTTCATGAAAAGAGCAGACATGCAATGACACTGGTGGATCCATGAGTGGTTCATGGGAAGAACACACATGCAATGACACTGGTGGATCCATGTGTGGTCTATGGGAAGAACACACATGCAATGACACTGGTGATATGTGGTTCATGAGAACACACATGGAATGACTCAAGCTGTGGTTCATGAAAAGAGGAGACATGCAATGACACCAGTGGATCCTTACGTGGTTCATGGGAAGAACACACATGCAATGAAACTGGTGGATCCATGTGTTGTTCATGGGAAGAACACACATGTAATGACATTGGTGGATCCATGTGTGGTCTGTGGGAAGAACACACATGCAATGACACTGGTGATATGTTGTTTGTGAGAAGAACACACATGCAATGACTCTAGATGTGGTTCATGAAAAGAGCAGACATGCAATGACACTGGTGGATCCATGAGTGGTTCATGGGAAGAACACACATGCAATGACACTGGTGGATCCATGTGTGGTCTATGGGAAGAACACACATGCAATGACACTGGTGATATGTGGTTCATGAGAAGAACACACATGGAATGACTCAAGCTATGGTTCATGAAAAGAGGAGACATGCAATGACACCGGTGGATCCTTACGTGGTTCATGGGAAGAACACACATGCAATGAAACTGGTGGATCCATGTGTTTTTCATGGGAAGAACACACATGTAATGACATTGGTGGATCCATGTGTGGTCTGTGGGAAGAACACACATGCAATGACACTGGTGATATGTGGTTTGTGAGAAGAACACACATGCAATGACTCTAGCTGTGGTTCATGAAAACAGCAGACATTCAATGACACTAGTGGATCCATGTGTGGTTCATGGGAAGACACACATGCAATGACACTGGTGGATCCATGTGTGGTTCATGGGAAGAACACACATGCAATGACACTGGTGGATGCATGTGTGGTCTGTGGGAAGAACACACATGCAATCACACTGGTGATATGTGGTTTGTGAGAAGAACACACATGCAATGACTCTAGCTGTGGTTCATGAAAAGAGCAGACATGCAATGACACTGGTGGATCCATGTGTGGTTCATGGGAAGAACACACATGCAACGATACTGGTGGATCCATGTGTGGTGTGTGGGAAGAACACACATCCAATGACACTTGTGATATGTGGTTTGTGAGAAGAACACACATGCAATGACCTTAGCTGTGGTTCATGAAAAGAGCAGACATGCAATGACACTGGTGGGTCCATGTGTTCTTCATGGGAAGAACACACATGCAATTACACTGGTGGATCCATGTGTGGTCTGTGGGAAGAACACACATGCAATGACACTGGTGGATCCATGTGTGGTTCATGGGAAGAACAGACATGCAATGACTCTGGTGGATCCATGTGTGGTTCATGGGAAGAGCAGACATGCAATGACACTGGTGGATCCATGTGTGGTTCATGGGAAGAACACACATGCAATGACACTGGTGGATCCATGTGTGGTCTGTGGGCAGAACACACATGCACTGGCACTGGTGGATCCATGTGTGGTTCATGGGAAGAACAGACATGCAATGACTCGGTTGGATCCATGTGTGGTTCATGGGAAGAGCACACATGCAATGACACTGGTGGATCCATGTGTGATTCATGGGAAGAACACACATGCAATGACACTGGGTGTGGTTCATGGTATGGTTTGTGAGAAGAACACACATGTAATGACTCTAGCTGTGGTTCATGAGAAGAGCATACATACAATGATTCTAACTGTGGTTCATGAAAAGAGCAGACATGTGATGCCACCGGTGGATCCATGTGTGCTCTATGAGAGGAACACACATGCAATGACACCGGTGGATCCTTACGTGGTTTGTGAGAATAACACACATGCAATGGCGCTGGTGGATCCATGTGTGGTTCATGGGAAGAACACACATGCAATGATATGTGGTTTGTGAGAAAAACACACATGCAATGACTCTAGCTGTGGTTCATGCAAAGAGCAGACATGCAATGACACTAGTGGATCCATGTGTGGTTCATGGGAAGAACACACATCCAATGACACTGGTGGATCCATGTGTGGTGTGTGGGAAGAACACACATGCAATGACACTGTTGATATGTGATTTGTGAGAAGAACACACATGCAATGACTCTAGCTGTGGTTCATGAAAAGAGCAGACATGCAATGACACTGGTGGGTCCATGTGTGCTTCATGGGAAGAACACACATGCAATGACACTAGTGGATCCATGTGTGGTCTGTGGGAAGAACACACATGCAATGACACTGGTGGATCCATGTGTGGTTCATGGGAAGAACATACATGCAATGACTCTGGTGGATCCATGTGTGGTTCATGGGAAGAGCAGACATGCAATGACACTGGTGGATCCATGTGTGGTTCATGGGAAGAACACACATGCAATGACACTAGGTGTGGTTCATGATATGGTTTGTGAGAAGAACACGCATGCAATGACTCTAGCTGTGGTTCATGAGAAGAGCAGACATGCGATGACTCTAACTGTGGTTCATGAAAAGAGCAGACATGTGATGCCGCCGGTGGATCTATGTCTGGTCTATGAGAGGAACACACGTGCAATGACACCGGTGGATCCTTACGTAGTTTGTGAGAATAACACACATGCAATGACACTGGTGGATCCATGTGTGGTTCATGGGAAGAACACACATGCAATGACACTGGTGATATATGGTTTGTGAGAAGAACACACATGCAATGACTCTAGCTGTGGTTCATGAAAAGAGCAGACATGCAATGACACTGGTGGATCCATGTGTGGTTCATGGGAAAAACACACATGCAATGACACTGCTGGATCCATGTGTGGTGTGTGGGAAGAACATACATGCAATGACACTGGTGATATGTGGTTTGTGAGAAGAACACACATGCAATGACTCTAGTTGTGGTTCATGAAAAGCGCAGACATGCAATGACACTGGTGGATCCATGTGTGGTTCTTGGGAAGAACACACATGCAATGATACTGGTGGATCCATGTGTGGTTCATGGGAAGAACACAATGCAATGACACTGGTGGATCCATGTGTTGTCTGTGGGAAGAACACACATGCAATGACACTGGTGATATGTCGTTTTTGACAAGAACACACATGCAATGACTCTAGCTATGGTTCATGAAAAGAGCAGACATGCAATGACACTGGTGGATCCATGTGTGGTTCATGGGAAGAACACACATGCAATGACACTGGTGGATCCATGTGTGGTTCATGGGAAGAACAGACTTGCAATGAGTCTGGTGGATCAATGTGTGGTTTATTGAAAGAACGCACATGCAATTACACTGGTGGATCCATGTGTGGTTCATGGGAAGAACAAACATGCAATGACACTGGTGGATCCACGTGTGGTCTGTGGGAAGAACACACATGCAATGACACTGGTGATATTTGGTTTGTGAGAAGAACACACATGCAATGACTCTAACTATGGTTAATGAAAAGAGCAGACATGCAATGACACCAGTGGATCCATGTGTGGTTAATGAGAAGAACATACATGCAATGACTCTAGTTGTGGTTCATGAAAAGAGCAGACATGCGATGACTCTAGCTGTGGTTCAAGAAAAGAGCAGACATGCAATGACATTGGTGGATCTATGTGTGGTTCATGGGAAGAACACACATGCAATGAAACTGGTGGATCCATGTGTGGTTCATGGGAAGAACACACATGCAATGATATTGGTGGATCCAAGTGTGGTCTGTGGGAAGAACACACATGCAATGACAATGGTGATATGTGGTTTGTGAGAAGAACACACATGCAATGACTCTAGTTGTGGTTCATGAAAAGAGCAGACATGCAATGACACTGGTGGATCCATGTGTGGTTCATGGGAAGAACACACATGCAATGACAGTGGTGGATCCATGTGTGGTCTATGGGAAGAACACACATGCAATGATACTGGTGGATCCATGTGTGGTTCTTGGGAAGTACACAATGCAATGACACTGGTGGATCCATGTGTTGTCTGTGGGAAGAACACACATGCAATGACACTGGTGATATGTGGTTTTTGACAAGAACACACATGCAATGACTCTAGCTGTGGTTCATGAAAAGAGCAGACATGCAATGACACTGGTGGATCCATGTGTGGTTCATGGGAAGAACAGACTTGCAATGAGTCTGGTGGATCAATGTGTGGTTCATGGGAAGAACACACATGCAATTACACTGGTGGATCCATGTGAGGTTCATGGGAAGAAAAAACATGCAATGACACTAGTGGATCCATGTGTGGTCTGTGGGAAGAACACACATGCAATGGCACTGGTGATATGTGGTTTGTTAGAAGAACACACATGCAATGACTCTAACTATGGTTAATGAAAAGAGCAGACATGCAATGACATCAGTGGATCCATGTGTGGTTAATTAGAAGAACACACATGCAATGGTACTTGTGGGTTCATGTGTGGTCTATGGGAATAACACACATGCAATGACACTGGTGGATCAATGTGTGGTCTATGGGAATAACACACATGCAATGACACTGGTGGATCAATGTGTGGTTCATGGGAAGAACATACATGCAATGACTCTGGTGGATCCATTTGTGGTTCATGGGAAGAACACTCATGCAATGACACTTGTGGATCCATGTGTGGTTCATGGGAAGAACACACATGCAATGACACTGGTGGATCCATGTGTGGTTCATGGAAGAACAGACATGCAATGACTCTGGTGGATCCATGTGTGGTTCATGGGAAGAGCAGACATGCAATGACACTGGTGGATCCATGTGTGGTTCATAGGAAGAAAACACATGCAATGACACTGAGTGTGGTTCATGATATGGTTTGTGAGAAGAACACGGATGCAATGACTCTAGGTGTGGTTCATGAGAAGAGCATACATGCGATGACTCTAACTGTGGTTCATGAAAAGAGCAGACATGTGATGCCACCGGTGGATCCATGTGTGGTCTATGAGAGGAACATACATCCAATGACACCGGTGGATCCTTACGTGGTTTGTGAGAATAACACACATGCAATGACACTGGTGGATCCATGTGTGGTTCATGGGAAGAACACACATGCAATGACACTGGTGATATGTTGTTTGTGAGAAGAACACACGTGCAATGACTCTAGCTGTGGTTCATGAAAAGAGCAGACATGCAATGACACTGGTGGATCCATGAGTGGTTCATGGGAAGAACACACATGCAATGACACTGGTGGATCCATGTGTGGTCTATGGGAAGAACACACATGCAATGACACTGGTGATATGTGGTTCATGAGAACACACATGGAATGACTCAAGCTGTGGTTCATGAAAAGAGGAGACATGCAATGACACCAGTGGATCCTTACGTGGTTCATGGGAAGAACACACATGCAATGAAACTGGTGGATCCATGTGTTGTTCATGGGAAGAACACACATGTAATGACATTGGTGGATCCATGTGTGGTCTGTGGGAAGAACACACATGCAATGACACTGGTGATATGTTGTTTGTGAGAAGAACACACATGCAATGACTCTAGATGTGGTTCATGAAAAGAGCAGACATGCAATGACACTGGTGGATCCATGAGTGGTTCATGGGAAGAACACACATGCAATGACACTGGTGGATCCATGTGTGGTCTATGGGAAGAACACACATGCAATGACACTGGTGATATGTGGTTCATGAGAAGAACACACATGGAATGACTCAAGCTATGGTTCATGAAAAGAGGAGACATGCAATGACACCGGTGGATCCTTACGTGGTTCATGGGAAGAACACACATGCAATGAAACTGGTGGATCCATGTGTTTTTCATGGGAAGAACACACATGTAATGACATTGGTGGATCCATGTGTGGTCTGTGGGAAGAACACACATGCAATGACACTGGTGATATGTGGTTTGTGAGAAGAACACACATGCAATGACTCTAGCTGTGGTTCATGAAAACAGCAGACATTCAATGACACTAGTGGATCCATGTGTGGTTCATGGGAAGACACACATGCAATGACACTGGTGGATCCATGTGTGGTTCATGGGAAGAACACACATGCAATGACACTGGTGGATGCATGTGTGGTCTGTGGGAAGAACACACATGCAATCACACTGGTGATATGTGGTTTGTGAGAAGAACACACATGCAATGACTCTAGCTGTGGTTCATGAAAAGAGCAGACATGCAATGACACTGGTGGATCCATGTGTGGTTCATGGGAAGAACACACATGCAACGATACTGGTGGATCCATGTGTGGTGTGTGGGAAGAACACACATCCAATGACACTTGTGATATGTGGTTTGTGAGAAGAACACACATGCAATGACCTTAGCTGTGGTTCATGAAAAGAGCAGACATGCAATGACACTGGTGGGTCCATGTGTTCTTCATGGGAAGAACACACATGCAATTACACTGGTGGATCCATGTGTGGTCTGTGGGAAGAACACACATGCAATGACACTGGTGGATCCATGTGTGGTTCATGGGAAGAACAGACATGCAATGACTCTGGTGGATCCATGTGTGGTTCATGGGAAGAGCAGACATGCAATGACACTGGTGGATCCATGTGTGGTTCATGGGAAGAACACACATGCAATGACACTGGTGGATCCATGTGTGGTCTGTGGGCAGAACACACATGCACTGGCACTGGTGGATCCATGTGTGGTTCATGGGAAGAACAGACATGCAATGACTCGGTTGGATCCATGTGTGGTTCATGGGAAGAGCACACATGCAATGACACTGGTGGATCCATGTGTGATTCATGGGAAGAACACACATGCAATGACACTGGGTGTGGTTCATGGTATGGTTTGTGAGAAGAACACACATGTAATGACTCTAGCTGTGGTTCATGAGAAGAGCATACATACAATGATTCTAACTGTGGTTCATGAAAAGAGCAGACATGTGATGCCACCGGTGGATCCATGTGTGCTCTATGAGAGGAACACACATGCAATGACACCGGTGGATCCTTACGTGGTTTGTGAGAATAACACACATGCAATGGCGCTGGTGGATCCATGTGTGGTTCATGGGAAGAACACACATGCAATGATATGTGGTTTGTGAGAAAAACACACATGCAATGACTCTAGCTGTGGTTCATGCAAAGAGCAGACATGCAATGACACTAGTGGATCCATGTGTGGTTCATGGGAAGAACACACATCCAATGACACTGGTGGATCCATGTGTGGTGTGTGGGAAGAACACACATGCAATGACACTGTTGATATGTGATTTGTGAGAAGAACACACATGCAATGACTCTAGCTGTGGTTCATGAAAAGAGCAGACATGCAATGACACTGGTGGGTCCATGTGTGCTTCATGGGAAGAACACACATGCAATGACACTAGTGGATCCATGTGTGGTCTGTGGGAAGAACACACATGCAATGACACTGGTGGATCCATGTGTGGTTCATGGGAAGAACATACATGCAATGACTCTGGTGGATCCATGTGTGGTTCATGGGAAGAGCAGACATGCAATGACACTGGTGGATCCATGTGTGGTTCATGGGAAGAACACACATGCAATGACACTAGGTGTGGTTCATGATATGGTTTGTGAGAAGAACACGCATGCAATGACTCTAGCTGTGGTTCATGAGAAGAGCAGACATGCGATGACTCTAACTGTGGTTCATGAAAAGAGCAGACATGTGATGCCGCCGGTGGATCTATGTCTGGTCTATGAGAGGAACACACGTGCAATGACACCGGTGGATCCTTACGTAGTTTGTGAGAATAACACACATGCAATGACACTGGTGGATCCATGTGTGGTTCATGGGAAGAACACACATGCAATGACACTGGTGATATATGGTTTGTGAGAAGAACACACATGCAATGACTCTAGCTGTGGTTCATGAAAAGAGCAGACATGCAATGACACTGGTGGATCCATGTGTGGTTCATGGGAAAAACACACATGCAATGACACTGCTGGATCCATGTGTGGTGTGTGGGAAGAACATACATGCAATGACACTGGTGATATGTGGTTTGTGAGAAGAACACACATGCAATGACTCTAGTTGTGGTTCATGAAAAGCGCAGACATGCAATGACACTGGTGGATCCATGTGTGGTTCATGGGAAGAACACACATGCAATGACACTGGTGGATCCATGTGTGGTCTGTGGGAAGAACACACATGCAATGACACTGGTGGATCCATGTGTGGTTCATGGGAAGAACAGACATGCAATGACTCTGGTGGATCCATGTGTGGTTCATGGGAAGAGTAGACATGCCATGACACTGGTGGATCCATGTGTGGTTCATGGGAAGAACACACATGCAATGACACTGGTGGATCTATGTGTGGTCTGTGGGAAGAACACACATGCAATGACACTGGTGGATCCATGTGTGGTTCATGGGAAGAACAAACATGCAATGACTCTGGTGGATCCATGTGTGGTTCAGGGGAAGAGCAGACATGCAATGACACTGGTGGATCCATGCGTGGTTCATGGGAAGAACACACATGCAATGACACTGGGTGTGGTTCATGATATGGTTTGTGAGAAGAACACGCATGTAATGACTCTAGCTGTGGTTCATGAGAAGAGCATACATGCGATGACTCTAACTATGGTTCATGAAAAGAGCAGACATGTGATGCCACCGGTGGATCCATGTCTGGTCTATGAGAGGAACACACATGCAATGCCACCGGTGGATCCTTACGTGGTTTGTGAGAATAACACACATGCAATGGCACTGGTGGATCCATGTGTGGTTCATGGGAAGAACACACATGCAATGACACTGGTGATATGTGGTTTGTGAGAAAAACACACATGCAGTGACTCTATCTGTGGTTCATGAAAAGAACAGACATGCAATGACACTGGTGGATCCATGTGTGGTTCATGGGAAGAACACACATGCAATGACACTGGTGGATCCATGTGTGGTGTGTGGGAAGAACACACATGCAATGACACTGGTGATATTAGGTTTGTGAGAAGAACACACATGCAATGACTCTAGCTATGGTTCATGAAAAGAGTAGACATGCAATGACACTGGTGGGTCCATGTGTGCTTCATGGGAAGAACACACATGCAATGACACTGGTGGATCCATGTGTGGTCTGTGGGAATAACACACATGCAATGACACTGGTGGATCCATGTGTGGTTCATGGGAAGAACATACATGCAATGACTCTGGTGGATCCATGTGTGGTTCATGGGAAGAGCAGACATGCAATGACACTGGTGGATCCATGTGTCATTCATGGGAAGAACACACATGCAATGACACTGGGTGTGGTTCATGATATGGTTTGTGAGAAGAACACACATGCAATGACTCTAGCTGTGGTTCATGAGAAGAGCATACATGCGATGACTCTCACTAGTAGAAAATGGGCCTTTGGTTCGGGCCATTAGTCCCGGCCGTGGCTATGGCCGGTACTAATGGTCCAAACCAGACGGCCCGAGGAGGCCGAGGCATTATGTTCCGGTCCGTAAGGAACCATTAGTCCCGGTTTGAGATACAAACCGGGACAAATGGGTCTGGGCCGATGCACGAGCTCCTGGCAGAACCTTTAGTCCCGGTTTGTATCTCAAACCGGGACTAATGGCCTGGCCCTATATATATGCACCCAGGCCTCCACTCTCTCCTGTTTTTTTCCTATGTGAGAGGTGGGTATAACTTTGTGCTAACTTTTTTTCTTCATATGCACTAGAGGTGTTCGGTGAAATGCCTATTAGAGCGATGCCACTTGAGTTCACACAAGACAAAATATGATATGAGGTGTCAGAGCGACACTTAAGGGTTCTCCTCTTTGTTTTGAAGTGTCCTAAAAGGTTAGCAACTATTTTCTCGTTTTGACTGCATGGTACTAATTTAAGCATCGTGATTGCGTTTGATATATATGCATGGTTGTATGATGCAGATGAGCCACCCATGGATGTACGGTGACCGACGCTCTGACGCTTACAGAGAAGGCGTGCGTTCTTTTCGCCTTGTGGCCGAGGCAAACAAGCGGCGGGATGGTTTTATGTGTTGTCCATGTGTTGAATGTCGGAATGAGAAGGCTCACACTTCCTCAAGAGTCATTCAGAGCCACCTGCTTCGGTCCGGTTTCATGTCCGGCTATAATGTTTGGACCAAGCACGGAGAAAGAGGTGTTATGATGGAAGAAGGCGATGAAGAAGAGAACGATGATGACAACTACCGATCTATGTTCCCTGAATACGATGATACCGCAGTTGAAGATAATGAAAAAGAAGGGGGTGAAGAAAGGGAACCAGATGAGCCCATTGATGATTTTGGTCGGGTCATTAGTGATGCAAGGCGAGACTGTGACACAGAAAAGGAGAGGTTGCAGTTCGAGTAGATGTTACAGGACCACAACACATTGATGTATCCAACTTGTGAAGATGGCCAGAAGAAGCTGGGTAGCACAATGGAATTGTTGAAGTGGAAGGCAGAGACCGGTATGACTGACTTGGGATTTGAAAAGTTGCTGGTAATAATGAAGAAGCTGCTTCCAAGGAATAACCAATTGCCCTCCAATTGCGCTCTAGGATTAGACGTGCAGAAGATAAATGCATGCCCTAATGACTGCATCCTCTACCACGGTGAGAAGTATGAGAATATGGATAAATGCCCGGTATGCACTGCATTGCGGTATAAGATCAGAAAAGATGACCCTGGGATGTTGAGGGCGAGCAACCCAGGAAGAGGGTTCCTGCCAAGGTGATGTGGTATGCTCCTATAATACCACAGTTGAAACGTTTGTTCAGAAATAAAGAGCATGCCAAGTTGTTGCGATGGCACATGGAAGACCGTAAGAAAGACGGGATGTTGAGGCACACTGCTGATGGTCGGCAGTGGAGAAAAATCGAGAGAGACTTCCCGGACTTTGCTGGTGACGCAAGGAACTTATGGTTTGGTCTAAGTACCGATGGCATGAATCCTTTTGGGGAGCAGAAATGCAGTCACAGCACCTGGCCCGTGACTCTATGTATCTACAACCTTCCTCCTTGGTTGTGCATGAAGCGGAAGTTCATTATGATGCCAGTGCTCATCCAAGGCCCAAAGCAACCCGGCAACGACATTGATGTGTACCTAAGGCCATTAATTGATGAACTTCTACAGTTGTGGGCCAAACCAGGTTTACGTCTATGGGATGAGCACAAA
The DNA here is from genome assembly GCA_916181665.1 of Avena sativa. Taxonomy (NCBI): domain Eukaryota; kingdom Viridiplantae; phylum Streptophyta; class Magnoliopsida; order Poales; family Poaceae; genus Avena; species Avena sativa. The sequence continues at coordinate 129,131,986 of OV702289.1, read as the reverse complement.
CAGCAGGAATTTGACCTACAAGCGTTGCTATTCGTAACCATCAATGATTGGCCTGCTCTTAGTAACATTTCAGGACAGACGAACAAAGGATACAATGCATGCACGCACTGTTTAGATGAGACTGAAAGTATATATCTAGATAAATGTAGAAATAATGTGTACCCGTACAATCGTCGTTTTCTTCCGCCCAGTCATCCCTTAAAGAAGAAAGGCAAGCATTTCAATGGCAAGGCAGAAACCCGGACGAAGCCTGTCCCCTGTAGTGGTGCTGATGTATTTGGTATGGTCAAGGATTTGGATGTAATCTTTGGAAAGGTTCCTGGAGGACAACCTGTTCCGAAAGACCCCATTACCGGACACGAACCCATGTGGAAGAAGAAATCTATATTTTGGGAGCTACCCTATTGGAAAGTGCATGAGGTCCACTCTGCAATCGACGTGATGCACCTGACGAAGAATCTTTGCGTGAATATTATAGGCTTCCTGGGCTTGTATGGGAAGTCAAAAGATACCCCGACAGCACGGGAGGACCAGCAACATCATAAAGGACGAGACGACAAGCATCCAGGGCAGTTTCAAGGGCTTGCCAGCCATGCTCTTACCAAAGAAGAGAAGGAAATCTTTTTTGAAGTCCTTTTTAGTATCAAGGTCCCGTCTGGCTTCTTGTCGAATATAAAGGGAATAGTAAATATGAAAGAGAAAAAATTTCAAAACCTAAAGTCTCATGACTGCCATGTGCTTATGACGCAATTGCTTCCGGTTGCATTGAGGGGAATTCTACCAGAAAATGTTCGACTAGCCATTGTGAAGGTATGTGCATTCCTCAATGCAATTTCTCAGAAGGTAATCGATCGAGAAAGTCTATCAGGGTTACATATTGATGTGGTCCAATGTCTGGTCAGCTTCGAGTTGTTGTTCCTGCCATCCTTCTTCAATATTATGACGCACCTCCTAGTTCACCTAGTCGAAGAGATTAGAATTCTCGGTCCTGTGTTTCTACACAATATGTTCCCCTTCGAGAGGTTCATGGGAGTCTTAAAGAAATATGTTCCTAACCGTGCTAGGCCAGAAGGAAGCATCTCCAAGGGCTATGGAACAGAGGAGGTCATTGAGTTTTGTGTTGACTTTCTTCTTGACCTTAAGCCGATTGGTGTTCCTGAATCTCGATATGAGGGGAGGATGACTGGAAAAGGCACACTAGGAAGGAAATCAATGGTATGTAGGGACGTCATTCTTTCACTCAAGAACACTACACAGTTCTACACAATTCCATCGTGGTGGCTCCGTATATCGAGAAACACAAGAATATTCTACGCTCCGAAAACCCGGGGAAGCCTGAAACCTTGATTAAAGGGGAACACGAGAAGAATTTTGGCAATTGGTTGTAGACACATCTCATGAATAACACCACTATTGGAGATGAGTTGTACTCGTTGGCCAGGTTACCATCTTCGACTATATGTACTTTCCAAGGGTACGAGATAAATGGGAATACATTTTACACGATCGCCCAAGATAAAAAGAGCACCAACCAAAACAGTGGTGTCTACTTTGATGCAACAGATGACAATGGGCAGATTGACACATATTATGGGTACATAGAGGAGATATGGGAAATTGACTATGGACCTACTTTTAAGGTCCCTTTGTTTCGGTGCAAATGGGTCAAGCTGACAGGAGGTGGGGTACATGTAGACGAAAAGTACAGCATGACAACAGTGGATCTCAACAATCTTGCGTACATGGATGAACCATTCGTCCTAGCCAACGATGTGGCTCAGGTTTTCTATGTGAAGGACATGTCTACCAAACCGAGAAAAAGGAAAGATAAGCAAAAGAGTACAGAATACGATGAGCCAAAGCACCACATAGTTCTTTCAGGGAAAAGAAACATCGTGGGAGTGGATGACAAGACAGACATGTCAGAAGATTACAATAAGTTTCATGAAATTCCGCCCTTCAAAGTGAAAACTGACCCAAGCATCCTATTAAATGATGAAGATTCTCCATGGCTACGGTGCAGAAGAAAACCACAACACTAGATGTTGGTGATGTGTAATAATGTATTAAACCTTTTATTTGAGACATAAATCTATGTAATTAAACCTTTTATTTGAGACATAAATCTATGTAATTTATTAAACCTTTTATTTGAGACATAAAGGTCCCCTTTCATGTAATACATCTTGCTCAATCAAACTAGACGTTCTGAGCCGCGGTAGGTGATCACACAAAGAGAAGGAACCATCACAAGAGAAGGAACCCACAAACACTAAGGATACATAGCACAACTGAAAATTAAGAAACATGCCTAATGGTTGGAGTGATTCAGTCATGCTCCTGCCTAGCCCTGTAATACGCGCCACTGTAGTCATCGTAGTCGTCGGCGCCATCGTCGCTGTCGTCGTCGAGGTCGCCGTAGTCGAACCTTGAAGGTTGGGCACGCGTGGGCTGGATTTGAGGGTACCGCAGGCGGGGGTTATTGCCGGTAGTGTTGTAGGCCATGACACTCTGGAGAGTCCGGCCGCACCACCACAGCCGACGGCCGGCCTCGTTGAAGTTCAAAGGAGGTGGGCCATCCTCCTCGTGCCTAGCGAGCGCCCTCTCACGCCGATTGATGAAGAAGGCTTCCCAAGTCGGGAAATAGTCGGGATGCCAGTTGGGATTCCTCCGCTGCTCTGGCGTGAGCTCGAGGTAGTAGTGGTTCGTGATGGCCATCCGGCGCTCCACACCTAGAGGGACAGGAGGGACCGGCATGCCTCCGACGCTTAGCATCCAGCCGGTGGGGACGCGGTAGCCCGGTGGGCAGGGGTAGTTGGAGGCGCAAAGCGCCTCCGCCTCCCGGGTGGTTAGAGATACGATGGAAGCCATGGGAAGAGAATGATGAGTCTAGATGTGATATGTAAATGGAGGCCAAGCGTACATATATATACTGAAAAAATGGCGGGAAGACAGAGGTGGGAACCGGTGGAAAGCGCGGGAACGCAGTGGCGCGGGAAACTTTCATCCCGGGTGGGGGCTCAAACCGGGACAAAAGATGGGGGGCCCCTTATCTGGGGGAGGCTTATCTGGGAGGGCCTTATCTGGGGGGTGGCTAACCTTTAGTACCGGCTGGTGGGTGCAACCGGGACTAAAGGTGGTTTTTGTGTCATCTGAAAAAACTGTCGGTGGGATAAGGACGCGTGGGTAACCTTTAGTACCGGGTGGGGGCTCAAACCGGGACTAAAGGTGTCGGTAGGATAAGGACGCGTGGGTGGACACACTGCTCGATGGGATAAAGCATGTAGCGCATGACGCCCTGTCGGAGGAAGAAGACAAAGTAGAAGCGACGCCGTGCCTATAAAAGGAGCATCGATACGCCATGGCAAGCAACTCAACAAGCCAACATGGATGGAGAGTTTCATCCCCATGGATGGAGGAAAGGGTTGGGAAATCTCCTATGGCGGAACTTCTCAAAGATGCCCTTGGTGCACACACCCTATGGCATCTTCGGAAGTTCCGCCTCGGAAAATATTTTCCTGCTAGCCCGTGAAAGACTCCATCTCCGCCTCCTTGGGGTTAGAGGTATGGTGGAAGCCATGGGATAGAGTGGAGAGAGGCGGCAGATATGAGTCTAGATGTGCTATGGCAACGACCAAGCCAACATGGATGGAGAGTTTCATCCCCATGGATGGAGGAAAGGATTGGGAAATCTCCCGTGGCGGAACTTCTCGAAGATGCCCTTGGTGCACACGCCCTATGGCATCTTCGGAAGTTCCGCCTCGGAAAATATTTCCCTGCTAGCCCGTGAAAGACTCCATCTTCGCCTCCCTGGGGTTAGAGGTATGGTGGAAGCCATGGGATAGAGTGGAGAGAGGCGGCAGATATGAGTCTAAACCCTAAACACTACGTTAGAGGAGGGAACCCTAAACCCTAAGTTAGAGGAGGGAACCCTAAACCCTAAATCCTAAACTAAAAACCCTAAACCCTAAACCAAAAACCCTAAACCCTAAACCAAAAACCCTAAGTCAGAGGAGGGAACCCTAAACCGTAAACTAAAAACCCTAAACCCTAAACCAAAAACCCTAAACCCTAAACCCTAAACCCTAAACCCTAAACCAAAAACCCTAAACCTAAACCCTAAACCCTAAAGGGGCTATGATCCGGAAGAGAACGGGTGGGAAAAAATAAGGCGGGGTAGACGATCCGCCCCCGGTCTAGGGTTTCGCCGGAGGAAGACCACCAGAGCGTCGGAATTACATGAAAATGGCAAAATGGTTAATAGTTTGACTAGTTAGAATAATTATTTTATAAAACAGAAAATTGATTTGAATCACTTATTCAAAAATATGCAAAATATAATATTTAATTCATTTTCAAAATGAAAATGGCAAAATGGTTAATAGTTTGACTAGTTAGAATAATTATTTTATAAAATAGAAAATTGATTTGAATCACTTATTCAAAAATATGCAAAATATAATATTTAATGCATTTTTAAATTGAAAATGGCAAAATGGTTATTAGTTTTACTAGTTAGAATAATTATTTTATAAAACAGAAAATAGATTTGGATTACTTATTCAAATTCAAGAACTTTTCATGTTGAAATTTTTTTCAAATTCATAAGTATGCAAAAACTGTTGAATTCAAATGTTCAAATAATATGCTAATTGAATTTTTTTAAACAGGCGCGCCCCAGGGTGATTTTTTTGAAAAAGGGACCTTTAGTACCGGTGCGTGCTATACACCGGGACTAAAGGTGTGGCGTTGGCGCGCGCCTGTTGGGCTGGGCCAAAAACCCTTTAGTCCCGGTGGGTGGCATGCACCGGGACTAAAGGGAGGACCTTTAGTCCCAGTCCGTATAACGCACTGGGAATAAAGACCCTTTAGTCTCGGTTCGTTATACGGACCGGGACTAAAGGTCCCCCACTATACATTTGGCGCGCCTTCTTCTCCCCGCGCGCCCCTTCTTCTCCCCACGCAGAGCACTCCCCCACGCGCGAAGGACGAACTGATGCCGACAGGCTGCCCAATTCTCCGGCTGCCACCACCCCAACCGCCACCGCCACTGCCCCCAACCGCCACCGCCACTCCAGCCGCCGCGCGCGCTCCCCCGCCAGAGGTACCCCGCGCCCCCTCCCCTTCGCTTCCCCCATCCGGCTAAGCGACGGCGCGGCAGCGCCGGCACTGTAGGCGAGCAGGCCGGGCCGTCCCCTCCCCTTCGCTCCCCCCGCGCACGCTGGCCGGCTGGCGGCTGGCTTTTTTTTGTAGTATTTAGTAGTTGTAATATTATTTTGTATTAGTGTAATATTATTTTTGTAGTATTTTGTATTAGTGTAATAGTATTTCTGTAGTATTTAGTAGTTGTAATATTTAGTTGTAATAGTATTTTTGTAGTATATAGTTAATTTTATTTTGTAGTGTAATATTATTTAATTTTGTGTGTTATTTAGTAAAGTGTAATAGTAGTGTATAATTGTAACATTATTTAGTAGTTTTAATATTATTGAGTAGCTAGTGTAATAGTAGTGTATATATTATTTAATTTTGTGTGTAATAATATTTAGTAGTGTAATAGTAGTGTATATATACTTGTAATATTATTTAGTAGTGTATATATACTTGTAATATTATTTAGTAGTGTAATATTACTTAGGGTTAGGGTGGTAGTGGTCGCGGGGCCCCGCATTTAGGGTTAGGGTGGTGGTGCTCGTGGGCCTCGGACTTAGGGTTAGAGTGGTGGTGCTCGCGGGCCCCCGAAGATAGGGTTAGGGTGGTGGTGCTCGCGGGCCCCTAGACTTAGGGTTAGAGTGGTGGTGGTCGCGGGCCCTCGGACTTATGGTTAGGGTGGTAGTGCTCGCGGGTCGCCGGACTTAGGGTTAGGGTGGTGGTGCTCGCTGGCCACCGGACTTAGGGTTAGGGTGGTAGTGCTCGCGGGCAGTCGGACTTAGGGTTAGGGTGGTGGTGCTCGCGGGCCACCGGACTTAGGGTTAGGGTGGTAGTGCTCGCGGGCAGCCAGACTTAGGGTTAGGGTGGTGGTGCTCGCGGGCCACCGGACTTAGGGTTAGGGTGGTAGTGCTCACGGGCAGCCAGACTTAGGGTTAGGGTGGTGGTGCTCGCGGGCCACCGGACTTAGGGTTAGGGTGGTAGTGCTCGCGGGCCCCGGGACTTAGGGTTAATGTGGTAGTGCTCGCGGGCCCCCGGAGTTAGGGTTAGGGTTAGGGCATCACTAGAATTTTGCTATTGTTTAGTATTATTGTAGCAAATTGCGTGTTCATATTATTGTTTAGTATTATTTTATGCAGCAATATTGAATGAAAAATGTTATTGTGTGCATTTTGTAGGAAACTATGGATTCAATCAAGAGAGACCTAGCACAAGAACAAATTCTCGAGGATATGATCAACGACACCCCCCATGTTGATCCACCCAAATCTCCATCGATTTATCTGAACCCCTCCGGTGAGGGATAGGAGGTCGACCGAAATGATCAAGGAGAAGCCGACGGCTCTAGTGGTGGAGAAGCCTCCGGCAAGGTATATATATGAAGTCTGGTGATCAGTAGATGCATTAACTGAGTTGTATATATATATATTGACGAATGTTTCTTCTCTTAGGCCTCCACATCGAGCAAAAAATATTCCAAACGAGGCTCGGCCAAAAAGTTGGACGCATCTACGCGTTATACAATTACATTGGTATCACCATGGGGTGAACCGGTCGAACCCGAAAAGGCTAATACTTTATTTAAACAACAATGCGGAGTTATGGTTAGGGATCGCATCCCGATCACCGTTCGATAGTGGAATAAGACCAAGGGGGCGAAAGAGGGTGAGTATGTCTCCGACAGGTGCAAAGAGGGTCTTTGGAATGACCTCATGACACATTTCACCCTGCTAGAATGTGAGGATGATGCCGACACAGCTGCATTGAGGAAGAAAGTCAAGCAGTGGACTCTTACGAAGATGGCCGAACTATTCAAGAACTGGAAGAAAGCATTATGGCAAAAGTATCAGAAGACGAAGAAGACTCCTAAATTTGAATGCAATCTAACGAAGCAGCAGGCTAACTGGGATGCATTTGTGAAGTACAAGGAGTCACAACCTGCTATGGAAATGTCGGAAAATAACAAGAAAAATGCCGCAATGAAGAAATATCACCATCACCTGGGCCAGGGGCTACGCGGCTGCCATGCCAAAGTGGGATGCTAAAGAGAATGAGATGCTTGCTAAAGGGATCACTCCAGAACCAATACGCGAAGAATGGGATCTGAGGGCAAGGAATTTGTTCCTTGGGCATGGGAGTGAGTATGACGAAAGTACAGGCGACCTTATTTGCAGTGACGGGATTAGGATACCCCGGGATACATGGCAGAAAGTGGTGAAGGAGATTAAAGCGGGGACAACAAAGTTCCGTCCCGATAGAGAGAAAGACTTGCTGACAAAGGTCCTCGGGAATGACAAACGCGGAGGACGTGTACGAGGCCTTGGCCCTAGTTATACGTGGGAGATGGGGTTTCCCAAAGACAGAGATACTTATAGGAGCCGAGAGAGAGCAAAGAGGCGACGGCAGGAGGAGGAGGAGGGAGACAAGTTCACCGAGTTGATAGGAACACTTCGAATGCATCAGCAACAGATTGACGAACTTCGAGGAGCAGCGCACCTGCAAGATCCTGTACTCAATATTACCGCCGTCCCATCTCAGCGGAAAAGCAGCGTGGCTGAATCGGATGTCCCTTCTGACGATGCACGTATGGTAGATGGCGATCCCGGCTACCCCGTGGATGGAATCAAGGAGCAGGCATCTTGTGAGCCCCATCAGAAGGTGAAGAACCTATCCATCAAGGTGGCGGTCGAATGTGCTTTACCTTGTCCACCTGGCGCACACTGGCATGGCCGTGAGATTCCAGCTGGCTATGCTAAAGTTGGTGTGGATGAAATCGCAATGGGGTGGGACTCAATGGAGCTTGACATCCCTGGACCTGAAGGTGAAAGGACACTCGGAGAAGTACTAGGTGGTATCATTCTATGGGACAAGAACAACATAGAGCTTCTAGGCTGGACGCCAAAGCCAACACCGCCTCCGAGTGGTCGCATGTCACCTTCACCTCCATCACCTCCAAGAATCCCACCCCATGACTACGACCACCACAGCCCGAGTCCATCTCCGCCGCAGCCTTCGATTAGTACTAAACGACGCAGGGGCCCAAAACGACAAATGTCGCCCCTCCCAAGAGTACCTCATAAGAATCTTTCTATCAGACCTTACGATCGTACTGACGAGGAAACCGACATGATCGTAAAGGCCGAATGTTTTGCGCAGCTTCAAAAGAAGAAACCCGAGCCCGCCCCGGTATACACCGAGAAGCAAAAAGCGTATGCACTTTCTTTTCTGAACACAAAATCGCAATATGACTTTCACCATAAGCCAGATGACTATCGACGCACACTTCAGAAGGAAGTGAAGAAGAGAAAATCAAGTAGAAGTGCAAGCGGGAGCAAATCATCAAGTCAAAGTGCAACCAGGAAAAGAAAGGACGTCCCCCAGCTCGGGGAACAGGCCAAAAAATCGACCCCACCCCTCAAGGTGGTATCCTATGACACTCCCCAGCAGGATATGGAAGAAGCTAAGAAGCTTGCGGCCGCTATGAATTTGACATTTGAGGAATTGCTAGGTTCCCAGGACGACAAGTTACCCAAGGCTCAGGTAGTCCCTACATATGTCCCAGGGAAGCCTCTGGTCAGCTTTGAGCAGTTCCAACAACTGCCAACACAAATGCGGAGTTTACATAAATGGTACTTGAAAGCCATAAAGGAGGAGAGAATAATGATCGTGGCGAAAGTCCCACATGACTACTACTTCCGAGAAGAAGAGGTCCATGTTGAGTTTCCAGAACTCTTCCAGTTATACACTTTCGACGCCATCGACAAAAGTCTCATGAGTTGCTATTGTCTGTAAGTTGTTGAATTCATTGTCTATATATAAGCTGTTCATTTTTTCAGTTGTTCAGTTCATTGCATGTAATTATCCTAATTATATCCTTTTGTACTCTATTATTATGCATAATGAAGATCATGGAATGTAAAAGAAGGTCAATCTTCAGTGTTGGGTTCATTGACCCAGATAAAATACATTGTCGGACGCTAAAGGAAAAATCCGAGGAAACACAGGAAAACCTTCTAAGGTTTCTAACGGAGCAAAATTTCTGTGACCACATATTGTTTCCTTACAATTTCGTGTGAGTGTCTTACTCTATTGTACACATTCTCTTTTGCTTACTCGATGTTAAGTGTAATTGATGAGTTACTAATGTATATATAAATGTGTATAGTTTCCACTAGATTCTCATGGACATTCAACTTGATAAGGGAAGAGTTGAAGTTATGGACCCATTAAAGAGACCCCTGGAACAGTTTAGTGACATGCAGGACATGCTCCAGAGGTAATTTTTGCGCTACAACGGTCTCTTTCATTGATTTCCTGAGATATCACGTAATAAATAACTCATTCATTTTCTTTACCGGGTAGGGTTTGGAACCAGTTCAAGAGTGCGGTTACGGGTGACTTTACTGAGAAGCTGACGTTTAAGCCGGTCTCGGTAAGTAGTAGGCGCATCTCTTTACTTCTAGTTTCAATACAATTATGTTGCATGATTATTATTTTGATTGAATTCTATTCTCGTAAAGTGCGCGAGGTAGCCACATGGGACGAATCTATGTGGATTCTACGTTTGCGAGTTCATTCGCACGTTTACCAGTGAGCTGAATGATTATAGAGTCGATGTAAGCAATACATTCATAACATTATTTTTATTACCGTCACTTTTTGTTATCATGATTGATATTCATATTGATCTCCTTTTCTTATATAGTTCGAGAAAATGCGGGATCAGCTCCTACCACAGCAACGCGTAGTAGCAATTGCTGAAGAACTGGCATGATTCTTGATGAACGAGATGATAGATGACGCCAGAGAATTTAGTGTGAATAGGCGCCGATGATCCCCGACCGTGTAATTGAATAAACGGGCTCTAGTCCCGATAATTGTGATCTCCATGTGTAACTATCATGTATATATTTGTATGCTCGATCTTAAGAGAAGTTATCTTATGTATGCACGAGCATGTACGGTATGTGGTAGCGTAGAAAACTATTTTGAAATGAAAAAAAGAATACAAATTAAATTCTCTGTCACGGCAGAGAAAGTGCCTAAAATGCTGCTGCGGGAGAGAACCATTTGTCCCAGTTCGTAATACGAACTGGGACTAATGGGGGGCACCCAGCACCCACAGAGACAACCACGTGGATGCCCATTGGTCCCGGCTGGTAAGAGGGCCGGGACTAATGGGTGGGCCTTTAGTCCCGCCCCTCCAGTCCCGGTTACCAGGACCAGGACTAAAGCCCCTTACGGGCCGGTATTGCCCGTTTTCCACTAGTGTCTAACTGTGGTTCATGAAAAGAGCAGACATGTGATGCCACCAGTAGATCCATGTGTGGTCTATGAGAGGAACACACATGCAATGACACCGGTGGATCCTTACGTGGTTTGTGAGAATAACACACATGCAATAACACTGGTGGATCCATGTGTGGTTCATGGGAAGAACACACATGCAATGACACTGGTGATATGTGGTTTGTGAGAAGAACACACATGCAATGACTCTACGTGTGGTTCATGAAAAGAGCAGACATACAATGACACCAGTGGATCCATGTGTGGTACATGGGAAGAACACACATGCAATGACACTGGGTGTGGTTCATGATATGGTTTGTGGGAAGAACACACATGCAGTGACTCTAGCTGTGGTTCATGAAAAGAGCAGACATGCAATGACTCCAACTGTGGTTCATGAAAAGAGCAGACATGCGATGCCACCAGTGGATCCATGTGTGGTCTATGAGAGGAACACACATGCAATGACACCGGTGGATCCTTACGTGGTTCATGGGAAGAACACACATGCAATGACACTGGTGGATCCATGTCTGGTTCATGGGAAGAACACACATGCAATGACACTAGTGATATGTGGTTTGTGAGAAGAACACACATGCAATGACTCTAGATGCGATTCATGAAAAGAGCAGACATGCGATGACACTGGTGGATCTATGTGTGGTTCATGGGAAGAACACATATGCAATGACACTGGTGGATCCATGTGTGGTTCATGGGAATAACACACATGCAATGACACTGGTGGATCCATGTGTGGTTCATGGGAATAACACACATGCAATGACACTGGTGGATCCATGTGTGTTCTGTGGGAAGAACACACATGCAATGACACTTGTGATATGTATTTGTGAGAAGAACACACATGCAATGACTCTAGCTGTGGCTCATGAAAAGAGCAGACATGCAATGACACTGGTTGATACATGTGTTCTTCATGGGACGAACACACATGCAATGACACTGGTGGATCCATGTGTGGTCTGTGGGAAGAACACACATGCAATGACACTGGTGATATGTGGTTTGTGAGAATAACACACATGCAATGACTCTAACTATGGTTAATGAAAAGAGCAGACATGCAATAACACCGGTGGATCCATGTGTGGTTAATGAGAAGAACACGCATGCAATGACAATAGGTGTGGTTCATGATATGGTTTGTGGGAAGAACACACATGTAATGACTCTAGCTGTGGTTCATGAAAAGAGCAGACATGCAATGACTCCAACTGTGGTTCATGAAAAGAGCAGACATGCGATGCCACCAGTGGATCCATGTGTGGTCTATGAGAGGAACACACATGCAATGACACCGGTGGATCCTTACGTGGTTCATGGGAAGAACACACATGCAATGACACTGGTGGATCCATGTCTGGTTCATGGGAAGAACACACATGCAATGACATTGGTGGATCCATGTGTGGTCTGTGGGAAGAACACATATGCAATGACACTGGTGATATGGGGTTTGTGAGAAGAGCACAAATGCGATGACTCTAGCTGTGGTTCATGAAAAGAGTAGACATGCGATGACACTGGTGGATCCATGTGTGGTTCATGGGAAGAACACACATGCAGTGACACTGGTGGATCCATGTGTGGTTTCTGAGAATAACACACATACAATGACACCGGTGGATCCATGTGTGGTCTGTGGGAAGAACACACATGCAATGACACTAGTGATATGTGGTTTGTGAGAAGAACACACATGCAATGATTCTAGCTGTGGTTCATGAAAAGAGCAGACATGCAATGACACCGGTGGATCCATGTGTGGTTCATGGGAAGAACACACCTGCAATGACTGGGTGTGGTTCATGATATGGTATGTGGGAAGAACACACATGCAATGACACTGGTGATATGTGGTTTGTGAGAAGAACACACATGCAATGACTCTAACTGTGGTTAATGAAAAGAGCAGACATGCAATGACACCGGTGGATCCATGTGTGGTTAATGAGAAGAACAAACATGCAATGACATTAGGTGTGGTTCATGATATGGTTTGTGAGAAGAACACACATGCAATGACTCTAGCTGTGGTTCATGAGAAGAGCAGACATACGATGACACTGGTGGATCCATGTGTGGTTCATGGGAAGAACACACATGCAATGACACTGGTGGATCCATGTGTGGTTTGTGGGAAGAACACACATGCAATGACTCTGGTGATATGTGGTTTCAGAGAAAAACACACATCCAATAACTCTAGCTGTGGTTAATGAAAAGAGCAGACATGCAATGACACCGGTGGATCCATGTGTGGTTAATGAGAAGAACACACATGCAATGATACTGGTTGTGGTTCATGATATGGTTTGTGATAAGAACACGCATGCAATGACTCTAACTGTGGTTCATGAGAAGAGCAGACATGCGATGACTCTAACTGTGGTTCATGAAAAGAGCAGACATGCAGTGACACTGGTGGATCCATGTGCGGTTCATGGGAAGAACACACATGCAATGACACTGGTGGATCCATGTGTGGTTCATGGGAAGAACACACATGCAAGGACACTGGTGCATCCATGTGTGGTTCATGGGAAGAACACACATGCAATGACACTGGTGGTTCCATGTGTGGTCTGTGGGAAGAACACACATGCAATGCCACTGGTGATATGTGGTTTGTGAGAAGAACACACATGCAATGACTCTAGTTGTGGTTCATGAAAAGAGCAGACATGCAATGACACTGGTGGATCCATGTGTGGTTCATGGGAAGAACACACATGCAATGCCACTGGTGGATCCATGTGTGGTCGGTGGGAAGAACACACATGCAATGACACTGGTGGATCTGTGTGTGGTTCATGGGAAGAACACACATGCAATGACACTGGTGGATCCATGTGTGGTTTCTGAGAATAACACACATACAATGACACCGGTGGATCCATGTGTGGTCTGTGGGAAGAACACACATGCAATGACACTAGTGATATGTGGTTTGTGAGAAGAACACACATGCAATGATTCTAGCTGTGGTTCATGAAAAGAGTAGACATGCGATGACACTGGTGGATCCATGTGTGGTTCATGGGAAGAACACACATGCAGTGACACTGGTGGATCCATGTGTGGTTTCTGAGAATAACACACATACAATGACACCGGTGGATCCATGTGTGGTCTGTGGGAAGAACACACATGCAATGACACTAGTGATATGTGGTTTGTGAGAAGAACACACATGCAATGATTCTAGCTGTGGTTCATGAAAAGAGCAGACATGCAATGACACCGGTGGATCCATGTGTGGTTCATGGGAAGAACACACCTGCAATGACTGGGTGTGGTTCATGATATGGTATGTGGGAAGAACACACATGCAATGACACTGGTGATATGTGGTTTGTGAGAAGAACACACATGCAATGACTCTAAATGTGGTTAATGAAAAGAGCAGACATGCAATGACACCGGTGGATCCATGTGTGGTTAATGAGAAGAACAAACATGCAATGACATTAGGTGTGGTTCATGATATGGTTTGTGAGAAGAACACACATGCAATGACTCTAGCTGTGGTTCATGAGAAGAGCAGACATACGATGACACTGGTGGATCCATGTGTGGTTCATGGGAAGAACACACATGCAATGACACTGGTGGATCCATGTGTGGTTTGTGGGAAGAACACACATGCAATGACTCTGGTGATATGTGGTTTCAGAGAAAAACACACATCCAATAACTCTAGCTGTGGTTAATGAAAAGAGCAGACATGCAATGACACCGGTGGATCCATGTGTGGTTAATGAGAAGAACACACATGCAATGATACTGGTTGTGGTTCATGATATGGTTTGTGATAAGAACACGCATGCAATGACTCTAACTGTGGTTCATGAGAAGAGCAGACATGCGATGACTCTAACTGTGGTTCATGAAAAGAGCAGACATGCAGTGACACTGGTGGATCCATGTGCGGTTCATGGGAAGAACACACATGCAATGACACTGGTGGATCCATGTGTGGTTCATGGGAAGAACACACATGCAAGGACACTGGTGCATCCATGTGTGGTTCATGGGAAGAACACACATGCAATGACACTGGTGGTTCCATGTGTGGTCTGTGGGAAGAACACACATGCAATGCCACTGGTGATATGTGGTTTGTGAGAAGAACACACATGCAATGACTCTAGTTGTGGTTCATGAAAAGAGCAGACATGCAATGACACTGGTGGATCCATGTGTGGTTCATGGGAAGAACACACATGCAATGCCACTGGTGGATCCATGTGTGGTCGGTGGGAAGAACACACATGCAATGACACTGGTGGATCTGTGTGTGGTTCATGGGAAGAACACACATGCAATGACACTGGTGGATCCATGTGTGGTTTCTGAGAATAACACACATACAATGACACCGGTGGATCCATGTGTGGTCTGTGGGAAGAACACACATGCAATGACACTAGTGATATGTGGTTTGTGAGAAGAACACACATGCAATGATTCTAGCTGTGGTTCATGAAAAGAGTAGACATGCGATGACACTGGTGGATCCATGTGTGGTTCATGGGAAGAACACACATGCAGTGACACTGGTGGATCCATGTGTGGTTTCTGAGAATAACACACATACAATGACACCGGTGGATCCATGTGTGGTCTGTGGGAAGAACACACATGCAATGACACTAGTGATATGTGGTTTGTGAGAAGAACACACATGCAATGATTCTAGCTGTGGTTCATGAAAAGAGCAGACATGCAATGACACCGGTGGATCCATGTGTGGTTCATGGGAAGAACACACCTGCAATGACTGGGTGTGGTTCATGATATGGTATGTGGGAAGAACACACATGCAATGACACTGGTGATATGTGGTTTGTGAGAAGAACACACATGCAATGACTCTAACTGTGGTTAATGAAAAGAGCAGACATGCAATGACACCGGTGGATCCATGTGTGGTTAATGAGAAGAACAAACATGCAATGACATTAGGTGTGGTTCATGATATGGTTTGTGAGAAGAACACACATGCAATGACTCTAGCTGTGGTTCATGAGAAGAGCAGACATACGATGACACTGGTGGATCCATGTGTGGTTCATGGGAAGAACACACATGCAATGACACTGGTGGATCCATGTGTGGTTTGTGGGAAGAACACACATGCAATGACTCTGGTGATATGTGGTTTCAGAGAAAAACACACATCCAATAACTCTAGCTGTGGTTAATGAAAAGAGCAGACATGCAATGACACCGGTGGATCCATGTGTGGTTAATGAGAAGAACACACATGCAATGATACTGGTTGTGGTTCATGATATGGTTTGTGATAAGAACACGCATGCAATGACTCTAACTGTGGTTCATGAGAAGAGCAGACATGCGATGACTCTAACTGTGGTTCATGAAAAGAGCAGACATGCAGTGACACTGGTGGATCCATGTGCGGTTCATGGGAAGAACACACATGCAATGACACTGGTGGATCCATGTGTGGTTCATGGGAAGAACACACATGCAAGGACACTGGTGCATCCATGTGTGGTTCATGGGAAGAACACACATGCAATGACACTGGTGGTTCCATGTGTGGTCTGTGGGAAGAACACACATGCAATGCCACTGGTGATATGTGGTTTGTGAGAAGAACACACATGCAATGACTCTAGTTGTGGTTCATGAAAAGAGCAGACATGCAATGACACTGGTGGATCCATGTGTGGTTCATGGGAAGAACACACATGCAATGCCACTGGTGGATCCATGTGTGGTCGGTGGGAAGAACACACATGCAATGACACTGGTGGATCTGTGTGTGGTTCATGGGAAGAACACACATGCAATGACACTGGTGGATCCATGTGTGGTTTCTGAGAATAACACACATACAATGACACCGGTGGATCCATGTGTGGTCTGTGGGAAGAACACACATGCAATGACACTAGTGATATGTGGTTTGTGAGAAGAACACACATGCAATGATTCTAGCTGTGGTTCATGAAAAGAGTAGACATGCGATGACACTGGTGGATCCATGTGTGGTTCATGGGAAGAACACACATGCAGTGACACTGGTGGATCCATGTGTGGTTTCTGAGAATAACACACATACAATGACACCGGTGGATCCATGTGTGGTCTGTGGGAAGAACACACATGCAATGACACTAGTGATATGTGGTTTGTGAGAAGAACACACATGCAATGACTGGTGGATCCATGTGTGGTTCATGGGAAGAACACACATGCAATGACTGGTGGATCCATGTGTGGTCTGTGGGAAGAACACACATGCATTGAGACTGGTGCATCCATGTGTGGTTCATGGGAAGAACACACATGCAATGACACTGGTGGATCCATGTGTGGTCTGTGGGAAAAACACACATGCAATGACACTGGTGATATGTGGTTTGTGAGAAGAACACACATGCAATGACTCTAGCTGTGGTTCATAAAAAGAGTAGACATGCAATGACACTGGTGGATCCATGTGTGGTTCATGGGAAGAACACACATGCAATGACAATAGTGGATCCATGTGTGGTCAGTGGGTAGAACACACATGCAATGACACTGGTGATATGTGGTTTGTGAGAAGAACACACATGCAATGACTCTAGTTGTGGTTAATGGAAAGAGCAGACATGCAATGACACCGGTGGATCCATGTGTGGTTAATGAGAAGAACACACATGCAATGCCACTGGGTGTGGTTCATGATATGGTTTGTGAGAAGAACACGCATGCAATGACTCTAGTTGTGGTTCATGAGAAGAGCAGACATGCGATGACTCTAACTGTGGTTCATGAAAAGAGCAGACATGCGATGACACCGGTGGATCCATGTGTGGTCTATGAGAGGAACACACATGCAATGGCACTGGTGGATCCATATGTGGTCTGTGAAAAGAACACACATGCAATGACACTGGTGGATCCATGCGTGGTTCATGGGAAGAACACACATGCAATGACACTGGTGGACCCATGCATGGTCTGTGGGAAGAACACACATGCAATGACACTGGTGGATCCATGTGTATTTCATGGGAAGAACACACATGCAATGACACTGGTGGATCCATGTGTGGTCTGTGGGAAGAACACACATGCAATGACACTGGTGATATGTGGTTTGTGAGAAGAACACACATCCAATGAACTCTAGTGGATCCTTACGTGGTTTATGAGAAGAACACACATCCAATGAACTCTAGTGGATCTATCTTGGCATAATTTGATGTATGCCATGATGTATTTCATTGTACAAGACACTCACTTTCCATTTTTATACTACTCAGTATCTTTCGTAGAAGCACAAACCTGTGCTCACCTTGTCTGCTACACCTTGATTGGTTATCAGAGTTGTCACGCAGATCGTGTGCACCAACCGTTGATTCTGTGCGATCCAACGATGATCGTTTCACACGTCGTGCCCTTCACAGTACAGCGTGAGACAGCACGGACGTCTCCCTCAGCGAGACTTCTACAAGAAGGAACACGATGCCCTCCATGGAAAATGTCGTCGAGTGGTCATGTCATGTTTAATCAAGTCTGAAAAGCCTACTACTGCTACTACTACGCCACAACGCATGCGTCATCGAGTGCACGGTCGTTGATGGACATCTGCAATTTATTGCCACTTGATTTTAATTAGACATATCCCATTTTTTACGCAGCGGCTCTCAATCGCCAATTTTAGGGCCGTGTCAAACTTCGTACATAGAAATTGTGTGTGCCCTTTGCATGCGGCTCAATACAGAACTGCCATGCATGGCCCGGGAAAAAAACGTGATGTACCGTGCGCGTGTTGCGGTGCATGGTGCAGTCGATTGCGTGGCGTGTTGCACGGTGGTGCAACGAAACGTGCCTTGCTTCTATCCACCTTAACTATAGATCCCCTCTTCGCACACCCACTCCTACTCTCGCTCACTGTCCCCACGCAACCCTCTCCACTGTCCCACAAGCATCCGCAAACTCCCGAGAATACCCCGTCCGTGTCGGCAATGGCCGAGGAGGATAAGGTGGCCATCGTTGCCTTCGTGGACGCTGGCGAGGAGGCCCTCGTCTCCTCGCCGGCCCCCCTCGATGCATTGAAAGCAGCCGCTGTCCTGTCCAGGCCCTAGTCGAGGCATCGATGGCAGCCGCCGTTCCCGTCTAGGCCCCCGTCCCCGCTACCGACGAAGCCACCGAAGAGGAGCCCCCCGCCGGCGAGGAGGCCCTCGCCGGTCACAAGCAGATCACGCACTTCTTGGGCACCTACGATCCAGATAAGTACATCGCTCCGCTGAACCCCTACGACACCGACATCGAAGACCTATGGTCGGAGGTAACTAGGGTTTGCTCCCCTCCCCTGGTTCTTATACCGTTTGTTAGAAATAATGGGCTAATCTATTTAAAATTTAGCTCGTATTGCCATGTTTTATATTCTGGAATCAATCATGGAAATTGTGCCTAATTATCCAACACGGTTCCCATCATTGGATGCTAGATCTTGGTTTATTAGGATTCGCTTGTTCGCATTTCGATTGCTTGATCTTCTTACACCATCTACTCCCCCATTTTCCTTTTCTTCCAATAGGTTTCCGGCAGCGACGTCTACAGCGATGACGAGTCCATTCACACCAAGGCTCGTCAGGTGCTGAGGAAGTTGCGGGCCGGAAAGTACGACGACTACCTCATGGGCCCCTACTACAGCTGGCCCTTCCGCAAGGGGATCACCTATTGCTTGATGAGTCGCGCCGCCGGCGGCACCGACTTCAACACCTTACTGAAGCATGCAGAGGCCACGAGCTCTAGCATCGAAAAAGGCGGAAAGCACGAGATCTTGAACATCAACGCCTACATCGGCATCGAAAAAGGCGGAAAGCACGAGATCTTGAACATCAACGCCTACATCACTGAACACCGGGCTCTCGGCATTCACCTCCGAAACCTCCAATGGGTGGCCATTAAAGAGGGTCGCATGCCTCTAATCAGGCCCAAGGCCACCAAAATCAAGGGACTGGGCAGCAAGAAGTGGCGGAGGCGCCAGAGGGAGGTGGAGGCGCTAGCGAATGAACCGGTTGGATGTCAAGTTGGATGTATCTGCATTTGCGGCGGCTGCTGCTGCTGCTAAGCAGCTTCTTTTGATTTTCTATATTTTGTTTGCATCCTATTTCTGGCTGAATGCATCGAACCTCGTTAATCAACCTACTACTTTCTATCGCTATATCCTATTTAGCTGCGCACAACTATATCTACATTTGTTTTGTTTTCTGAATGAATGTATTCTGCCTGGTGTGATTTGCTGCTTTAGATTTGCTACCTGATCGGAGGCAAAAAGAGGTCCAAAAGGGAACGAATTATCGAAGAGAGAATCTTCTCTAGATTTTCTACCAATTTGGGCAAAATGAAACATATCTATTTAGCGAGAGAGGAAAAGGGTACTCTTTCAAACTACCAGTTAACGAGCTATCATCTTGACGAGGCCCCATCTTGACGTCTCCGTCTACAAGAAGGAACACGATGCCGTCCATGGAAAAAGTCGTCGAGCGGTCATGTCACATTTAATCAAGTCTGAAAATCCTACTACTGCTACTACTACGCCACAACACATGCGTCATCGAGTGCACGGTCGTCGATGGACAGCTGCAATTTATTGCCATTTTATTTTAATAAGACACATCCTATTTTTTACGTAGTGGCTCTCAATCTCACTTCCAACTGGGGCCCACCATAAGAAGCTTGCACGTGCTAGCCGTAGGCCGATCAACTGAGCTCGACGAGACCTAACGTCTCCGGTTCATCGAGTCACTCGCAGCCATCAACACATCCCTTTACCGAATCTATCACAACCCCACAAATCTCGCTATACAGCCACCTACCTTCCCCTCTACATTTCCACTTTTAACTATCGCCAATTTTAGGGCCGTGTCAAACTTCGTACATAGAAATTGTGTGTGCGCCCTTTGCATGCGGCTCAAATCAGAACTGCCATGCATGTCCCGGGAAAAAACGTGACATACCATGCGTGTGTCGCGGTGCACAATGTAGTCGACTGTGTGGCGCGTTGCACGGTGGTGCAACGAAACGTGCATTGCTTCTATCCAACTTAACTATAGAGCCCCTCTCCGCACACCCACTCCCACTCTCGCTCACTGTCCCCACGCAACCCTCTACACTGTCCCACCAGCACCCGCAAACTCCTGAGAATACCCCGTTCGCGCCGGCGATGGCCGAGGAGGATAAGGTGGCCATCGTCGCCTCCATGGCCGCCGGCGAGGAGGCCCCCGTCTCCTCGTCGGCCCCCCTCGACGCATTGAAGGCAGCCGCTATCCCTGTCCAGGCCCCAGTCGGGGCATCGATGGCAGCCGCCGTTCCCATCCAGGCCCCCGTCCCCGCTACCGACGGAGTCGCCGAAGAGGAGCCCCCTTCCGGCGAGGAGGCCCCCGCCGGTCACAAGCAGATCACGCACTTCTTGGGAACCTACGATCCAGATAAGTACATCGCTCCGCTGAACCCCTACGACACCGGTATCGACGACCTATGGTCGGAGGTAACTAGGTTTTGCTCCCCTCCCCTGTTTCTTCTACCCTTTGTTAGAAATAATGGGATAATCTATTTAAAATTTAGCTGGTAGTGTCATGTTTAATATTCTGGAATTAATCATGGAAATTGTGCCTAATTATCCAACACTGTTCCCATCATTGGATGCTAGATCTTGGTTTATTAGGATTCGCTTGTTCGCATTTCGATTGCTCAATCTTCTTACACCATCTACTCCCCCATTTTCCTTTTCTTCCAATAGGTTTCCAGTAGCGACTTCTGCAGCGATGACGAGTCCTTTCACACCAAGGCTCGTCAGGTGCTGAGGAGGCTGTAGGCCGGCAAGTACGACGGCTTCCTCAGGGGCCCCAACTATAGCTGCCCCTTCCGCAAGAGGGACGCCTACTGCTTGACGAGTCGTGCCGCTGGCGGCACCGTCTTGAACACCTTACTGAAGCATGCATAGGCCGTGGGATCCGACATTGACAAAAGCGGCAAGCGCGAGACCGTGAACATCAACGCCTACATCGTTGAACACCGGGCTCTCCGCATTCACCTCCGAAACCTCCAGTGGGTGGCCATCAAAGAGGGTCGCATGCCTCCAATCAGGCCCAAGGCCCCCAAGTCCAAGAAACTGGGCAGCAAGAAGTGGAGGAAGCGCCGGAGGGAGGAGGCGGAGGCGCGAGCGCTTGCAGGATGTGCCTGCAGTTGCAGCGGCTGCTGCTGCTAAGCAGCTTCTTTCTAGCTATATCCTATTTCTAGCTGAATGCATCGAACCTCGTTAAGAAACCTACTTTCTATCGCTATATTCTATTTAGCTATGCACAACTATATCTAGATTTGTTTTGTTTTCTGGATGAATGTATTCTGCCTGCTGTGATTTGCTGCTCTAGATTTGCTACCTGATCGGAGGCAAAAAGAGGTCCAAAAGGGAATGAAATGTCGAAGTGAGATTCTTCTCTAGATTTTCTACCAATTTGGGCAAAATGAAACATATATGTTTAGCGAGAGAGGAAAAGGGCACTCTTTCAAACTGCCAGTTAAGAAGCTACCATCTTGACAAGCTACAAGACACATGCATAAACATAACACAACGAGGGTTAAATTTATTTTGCTAGTATCACTTGAGGTGCTAGACATCTTGGCAAGCTAATCGAGTTCCACAAAACAGAAACATAAAACTGACAAGTAAAATTTAATTCACTCCTCATTAGACCACTTGAGGCGCTTGCCATCGTTCCTAGGCGACGAACTGCAACCATTCCAGGTACTCCACATCTCACGAACTGCTTTGTCCCACCTGGCATCTGACTTGGCTTTCCTATCTTCAGCGTCCTGCGGCACAATTAGCGGTGCATCACAGGCCTGATTGTTCCCGCTAGAAGATGCTGCCTCTCTGTTTGCCGCTTCAGCTGCAGCCTCTCTGTCAGCTGCAAGCTCTCTTTCAGCTGCTTCTGCAGCCTCTCTGTCAGCTGCTTCAGATGCAGCCAGTTTCTTTGCATATTCAACTTCGAACTCAGCTTTTCCGCATTTTCTACAAAGGGCTCCCTTAAGCTCATCTTCCCTCTTGAAAATAGGGCAAAACACGAGGTAACGTAGAAAAAATGGATCTTCTTGTATAGCTGGTAGGTCACGTAAGCATCTATGGCTGCATACTTCAGGTTTATATCAGACAACGGCCACTCATCCTAGAAATCATGCCTATCCGTAAGGAAATCTTCCTTCATTTTGTCGTACGACTCATCGAGGATTCTAGTTGCGAGTGATGCCATTGCATCCTTCTTCGAGCCCCCTAGGATCTTGACAAGACGCTGAATATCGATCCAGTTGTGCGCAGGAATTATAATTTCCTCTTGATACAATTTTGAAAAATCAGTTGTTGTGTCGACAGTGCAGAAAACAATTCCCTTTTCTACAAGGAACTAGCGCAGCGCCGGACATTTCCTGTCAGTCCTGAAAGTATGTAGTTTGTCATCACCAAAATTTGTAACTACAAATATTTTGTCGATGCAAGATCATCATCTCAATATAATTTTGAAAAGTTTAGTAAATGCAAGATCAAGACTCTCAACATTGTATTGTCATAATTTATTCGGTTTTGCTATTTCTCAGTCGACTAAATGAGTTGCACATTTCTTTTAACTACGGTTGCACTTTTCTTAGGTGATTGAGACTAAAGAAAATCTCAGTCGATTGAGACATAGGCGAACCCTAATTTATTTGGTCCTAAATAAAATCCAGTAGTTGCAAGATGAGCAAGTGGATAAAGAACAAGAGGAGAAAACCCTAAAAGCAGTTAGCTACAGAGAGCAGATCTAACCGGGAGAGGTGGTAGACGAGGACGTGTTTCCGCATGGCCAGTTGAACGACAGCGACTTCACTCCCTTCATATGGGTGCTCCGGGGTGTACTCGAGGTCCAATCCCACAAACTTGTCCTCGTCTATCCCAAGCCAACCCTCGTACATCCTCAGGACACGCACCACTGTCTCCTCCTTGTTGGTGTAGACAACGTCTATCTTCTTATTGTCATGGGTATTGAAGCTTGTCTCTAGAGTGCGTAGATCTTCCATGGCGGCAAGGAGAAGACGGGAAGAAGATAGTAGATGACAGGAAGAAGAAGAGTGGTTTCTGTGAGGCTGGGGAACAGTGGAACCGTCAATGCGGTTTTATGGTAGGGGTCAACGATTGGGACGGAAGTCCAAGGAGAGACGCGTGGTGGTGGCCATTCCAGCTTCTGAGTAAACAAAAAATAATTATAACACCGATACATGGGCCCTGTTTTGTCACGTCAATACACTGGGTAGAGGGTGTTGTCCTATCCACTGTGCCAACGCTGCAAGACTACATGATAGCCACCCCGCCTAAGCGACGGGAGCGACATAACGGCGAGAACTGACAGGGGGGCCCAACTTGACGCCCGTTAGCCTGATTTTTTGTATTGAAACGTAAAGTTGAATTCGTGCTGAAAAAGACCCTTTGAGTATTTGGCACACCAACTGTAGTCATCCCGGCTGATTTCAGGGAACTTGGGTACCGCGTTGCCTGTACACCCCAACTTTCGGGCCGCAAAATGATATTCTCGCCCAAGCGGGGCGTCATTGACTACCACGATTGGGTGTTCTTGGAAGTACTGGCGCAATCGCCAGGCCATCATGAAGATGCCATACGCCAGTTTCTGGTAGTGCAGGTATCGCTGTTTTGTTCGCGTAAGTACCTCGCTGAGGTAGTAGACTGGGCGTTGTACCCCATGGACCTTGTTTTCCTCGGCTCGTTCGACTACGAGGACTATGCTGACCACCTGGTTGGTGGCGGAGATGTATAGCAACAACGGTTCCCTTTCTCGTGGGGTCACAAGTACTGGCGAAGTGGATAGCAGGCGCTTGAGGTCTTCGAATGCTTCCTGCGCCTCAATGGTCCACTCAAACTTGTCGGCTTTGCGGAGGAGTTGGTAGAAGGGCAGTGCCTTTTCACCCATCCGACTGATAAATCTACCGAGGGCCGCAATTTGCCCAGCCAGCTGCTGGATGCCCCTTATGTTTTTCGGCTTCTCCATGGATAGTATGGCTTTTATTTTCTTCAGGTTTGCCTCGATCCCTCTCGCGGAGATAATATACCCGAGTAGTTGCCCAGATGGTATGCCAAAGGCGCACTTGTCCAGATTGAGCTTGATCAGGTAGCGATCGAGGTTGTCGAAGGTTTCGCGCAAATCATCGATTAATGAGGCTTCCTCTTTGGTTTTGATTACTATGTCGTCGACATAGACTTGAATCTTGCGACCGAGTTGGTTCCTGAGGCAAGCCTGCATGCACCGCTGGTAGGTGGCTCCTGCGTTCTTTAGCCCGAAGGGCATTGTGTTGTAGCAGAACACAGCAAAAGGCGTTGTAAACGCTGTTTTTTCTTGATCTTCCTCCTTCATTCGAATCTGGTTATAGCCTGAGTAGGCGTCGAGGAAGCAGAGGCGCTTGCATCCCATGGTGGAGTCGATGATCTGGTCGATTTATGGTAACGGGAAGTGGTCCTTTGGGCAATGCTTATTCAAAGAGGTGAAGTCCACGCACATCCGCAGGATATCCGTGTCCTTTTTTGGTACTAGCACCGTGTTGGCGAGCCAAGTTCTTTCCTTGATCTCGCGTATGAATTTGGCATCGAGGAGTCTGTTGATCTCCATTCCGACTGCCTTTGCTCTTGGCTCAGAAAATCGCCGGATTGTTTGCTTGACTGGCCTTGCGTCTGGGTTGACGTTGAGTGCGTGCTCGGCAAATTCCCTGGGAACTCCTGGCATGTCCGCTGGACACCAGGCGAAAATTTCCCAGTGCTCACGAAGGAATTTGACGAGCGCGAGTTCCTATGCGGGACTCAAGTTGTTGGCGATGAGGGCCGTCTTGGCGGGATCCAATGGGTGGACCTAAACTTTCTTTGTGTGCATCGATGAGTCGAAAGATAGATCGGGCGAACTTGGCCGGCTCAAGGGAGGCAGACTGTTGTCTGTCGACTCCTTTAGTCTTGCGAGTTCTTCCTGCATGCCAAAGGACTAGGAAATTCTGTTGAATTCCCAATCGCAACTGTTGGATCTCTCGAAGCTCCCGTTGATTGTGATGACGCCATTAGGACCTAACATTTTCATCTGCAGGTAGGTGTAGTGTGCCACCGCCATGAACCTGGAGAACACGACACGTCCGAGGATGCAGTGGTACTGTGAGGGCTAGTCGACGACCTCGAAGTCAATGCGCTCGCGCCGAAAGTTTTTTGGCGTGCCGAAGATGATGTCGAGGTTGATTTTGCCAAGGGGATACACGCCTTTGCCTGGGACGATGCCATGGAATGTTGTGTCTGAGGCTTCTAAGCAAGTTAGAGGGATGCTCATTGCTCGCAAGGTACTCGCGAATATAAGGTTGATGCCACTTCCGCCGTCCATGAAAACGTGGCTCATGTCGAAACCTCCGATTTGCGCCTCGAGTACGAGGGGACAATGGCCTGGACAAGGTACTTGAGGCGAATGATCGTGCTTGTCGAAGGTGATGCAGGACTCGCTTCCGCTGAGGTACTCAGTGGTAGATGGTGGCGAGTTTGTGGCCAAGTTGACTTGGCGAGTGATGGCCTTCTGCACCCTATTCGAGGGGCGTCCTTTTTGGATCATCATGGTACCCATGGCCCGTGGGTATGGTTTGCCTCCCTGGTGCTTGTCCGGCACAGCTACATTTGGGGGTAGTCCAGGTGGTCGTGGCGGAGCGCCATGTGCCACGATGCCTGGAGTGGCTCCGTAGCCCCTTTCGACTGCGTTGCGATTAATCCGAACCAATCCCTCATGTAGTTTGAGGAACTCATGGCAGTCCTTGAGGAGTTGGCTGGACTTCTTCTTTTCGTCATGCCTGTCGATGTAGAAGTGCACAGTGCATGGCCCAGACAGTTTGTCTTCGATGGATGTTACGGGTGCCTCATCACGATTGTGGCGCTGCCACACTTGCGTGGTTTTTCCGGAGTCGCGGTATCCACTGCTACGGTAGCCGCTATTGCGGTTGTGGTCACGTATGTCGGCGTAGCCGGCTGCGACCATGTTGACATCGTCTCGGTCATCGTAGATGCGTATCCGGCGTTTGCCTCGGCGGTCGTGTCTACGCTCGATCTCTGCCTCGTCGTCGGAGTGAGCACGATTTTTCACCGAATCTTCTCCATCTGCCCAGCGATTCGTGATTTCCATCAGGTGGTCGATGGTTTTGTGTTTTGAGCGGCCCAGCTCCTCCCTGAGCTCTATGCGACGCACACCACCGTTCAATGCGTCAATCGCACGATCTTCCGAGATGTTCTCTGCGGAGTTCTTGATGATGGACCACCTCTGGATGTAAGAGCGTAGTGACTTGCCCGATCTTTGCTGGCAGCATCTCAGCTCTTCAATTGATGCGGGCCGTTTGTATGTGCCCTTGAAGTTGTGCACGAAGCTATAAACCAGCTCTTCCCAACTATGAATGGATCTATGTGGGAGGTTGTTGAGCCATGCTCGGGCGGCGCCTTGCAGCTGTAGTTGTAGGCATTGCATGGCCGTGCTTCGACTTCCGCCGTGAAGCCTGGCGGAGGAGATGTGGTCCTCCAACCAGATCTTTGGGTCTTGTAGGCCGTCAAACTTCGGGTTCTCCGACGGGAGTTTAAACCCCTTGGGCATTCGCTTTTGCCTGATGGCCTTGCTGAAGCATCTGGCACCACAGAGCTCCACATCTTCGTCTTCTGAGTCAGTCGACCGAGCATGTCGCGCCCTTGATTTGTCGATCTTGCGCTGCGTGAGGTCTTCGCGCGCATCATAGTCATGGTCGTGTTGCCATGAGAAGCGACATCGAGACAGATGGTGACTGTCGTCGCTAGATGAGGGCGAGGAATAGCGTTTTGCCAGAGCCTTTCCTTTCTTCGGCTCTGGTCCTGGCTCTTTATCGAGGGCGGCCTCGACTAGTCCCAAGCCCGCGATCATAGATCGGTGCATGGCGGCTCGGGGATCTCCAGCTGGCGGCTGGTTGTTTAGGAGGTACATGGTGGCTGCCGTCACTACAGCTTGCGACGTTTTCAGGACCACATTGCCCCGTTTGTCGACTGTCATAGAGCTGAAGTCGAGGACCTTTGCAGCTTCTATGCGTTCTTGCTTGGTGAGATGGGCCATCCGAGATGGCCTCTTGTTTGCGATGTACTCGTTGCCCTTTGAGGAGGATCCTCCGTGGGAGGAGAGCCTAGCACGTCGAAGACTCGACTCATCTGCTGCCTTTTTGCGTGCCTCAAGTTGCGCAATTGTTTGCACTTGACGCTTGAATTCTTCCTTCAGGAGCCAATGATAGCCCATTAGCAGCTCTTGTGGGGAGCCAAAGGGTAGAGGGTTACCCCGTAGGGCCTCGCGGCAGCGAGCCCACTCGAGTTCATTGAGCCTGATCACGACGCGTTCGCCAGTCTGCTCGTTTATTATGGTTGGAGGCTCAACTGCTCCCCCGTTGTTGATGGGGGCGCCGTTCGGTGATGGTCCGCCGTTTGGCGGTGGTCCACCGTTGGGTATGCCGCTATTTGGCAGGTCAGCTCCGTGGCCGCCGTTGCCCGTGTTGTCGCGATTGGCGGAAGTGTTGCCTGCGTTGATGACGACGCACATGAAGTGGTTGGGGAAGCTTCTGCTCCCACAACTCTCAGATCCGAAGCCATGGGCTGCATCTTCAGTTGCCAGATCGCTCAGATCGGAGTCGCGACTGCTGTCGCTGACCGTATTCTCGACTATTGTCGGGGCGTTGAGCTCACTGAGGGTGCCGATCGGTGGAGGGAACCACGATGCTAGAGCAATCGATGGTACCGTCGGCTGGTCAGGCATGTGAAGCGTGCCTATCTGACCAACTTGGAAGCGGAAGCTACAAATCGCTAGGCTGATTCCGTCGCCCACATACTCGAAAGCCGGGCGAGTGGTTGCCGTGTGGACGGTAAAGTCGAACGCGTCGAAGAGCTGGCGGATCTCCGCTATTGCAGAGTTGTAGATCGCGGTTGATGGGGCCGAAGAAGCCCCAACATCAGCACTCCCAATTCCCACAGACGGCGCCAATTGACGAGGGTTTAACTCATCAATGCCCATTGTTATGGACTTGGGTTTTGGGGAAGGAGGGAGCACTGGAGACATCTATCGGCTAGCAAACAAGCACACATGGGACTCGAAGATTTACCCAGGTTCAGGCCTCATAGAGGTCCCTACTCCTGCTTGTCTGCTCGTGGAATTATTGAAGGAATCGAGGATTACAATGGTGCGCAGATGCAATCTGGCAAGGGTTATGGAAACTAGGGTTGCGTGTCTCCTCCTCGCTGCCCCCTCCTAGCCTTTAAATAGATAGGCTAGGTCTCGGATAGCAGGTCGAGTCGGTTACAAGTTAGGTTTTTCCCCTTTGAACTTTCTATCTTTAGCTTCTTCTTGTTCTTCAAGCAATCGAGAGTCCGTAGGTTACTCGAGTCCCTCATTTGGGCCTTGGCGAGACCGTGGGCCTCTACGTATTCAGGCCATATATACCAAGCTCGAGTACCTGTAGGGTATACCCATGTCACCGTTAATCCCAAGTAAATCCCCACATACAGCCGTATTACCCCTTCTGTCACTAGGGTTCCCAACCTGCAGTTCAGTTATTACTCATACTCCCTATACCTGGATCAACCCTCGGGGTCTTGGGTACCTGACAAGTCCTTGGAATGAGGCAAGAGAGGATACAATAATCATCATGTCATACAAACTAATACACGATCCTATCTATGATAAATAACATGCACAAATGCTACATGGCTAGGCCGAAGCCCTTAGCCCAAGGAGAATTACTCACACATAGAGATGAGATCAACAATCACAAATATTGTAATAAAAATCATAAGATTGATAGCAATAGTCTTACGATGTCACCAATCGAAGAAGAGATCTACTATTACAAGTGGTGGAATATAGCTATGGAGATGGAGAAGGGTTTTGAGATCTGGAGGCGGCTGATGATCTGTGGCAGAGACTTTTTGGCGAGGTCTGACTTGTTTTCTCGTCGCCCAAGGCTTCTTTATATTGGGGTCCTTTCATGAAAGTTGTTCAGTTTGACCTAGCGGTGGTGGCGCCAACTATACGACCGGACCTATACGGCCAGAATTTTTGCTCCGGTCGTATAGTTGGTCGTTAAAGTGTCTGCCTCCGCTTTACGGCTCCTGATTTCTTCTGGTTGTTGGAAATCTCGTATCTTTGACATTAATGTAGTGATTCCCCTCTTCAAACGACATTATCTGCGCAGGAAAAATATAAAAGAAAGGATTGCATACCCTTCTGAATATTAGGCATTAGTAATAGGGTTTAGAGAGATATTTCATCAAAATTATGAATAATATCTAGTTTAAATGTCGATGTAGATGGCTATACTTCAGAGCCATCAACCTCTCCAAGCTTATACTTGATCGTCCCCGAGCAAGAAAACCAAAATCAAAAAGGAACTCAACATTTAAACTAAAATAACGAGATGGTGATCTTACTCATGATTGGTAGACTCATGTTTCCTCCACTTCATAAATTTAAAAAACTTCAACATAGATAGAGTAATGTCAAGTATATCATATAGGTTTTATGCATCGTGATAGTGCAGCAAAATTATTGTTAACATGGATGATTCAAATAAGTAAACTTTATTCCATGTCATGTAATCAACTCATAAGCTTGCCTTTGAACAATAAAGTATAATTATGTAAATTAAAAGTGTGAGAGTTGTCATGAAAACCATATATACTAGAATATCTCAATTCTCTCACGTCAATAAATCAAGACTTTTTAAGCACTACTTTTCTATTCATTGTCCTTCAGGAATATCAATTTTTAAGTAATTGAGAGCATGCCAAAGATTTTTATTAGTTTATTGGGCTGTGATGGACACTCGTGGCATCACTAAGGTTTTTGTTCCTTTTGCATAATGATTACTCATAACAGCCAGAGGAGTGATTCCATCATTATTACAGCTACCCGGGAGTGCTAAGAATCTTACCCACTATAGCATTGCTGCTACACATGTTTAATCAACTCATAGCCAAAATCTAGGAGTTTTCTCCATGAAGATCGTTCGTAGGCCAGCGGAGTTGTTGGCATCCCATGAAGTTTGACACGCATAAAGCTATATCATTCTTATGATTAACAATTCAAACTTTGGCATGCTCACAGAAACCGCTAAACATTAATTCAATCGAACAAATCCTTTCAAAGAGAGCTATCAAGTCAATCAACATTTTTAGTCGTGTTGAGTGTCTCTAGAAATAAACCTTCAAGACTAAGCACTACAACACCCAAGCCTTCAATTATGAGACCTTTTCTTATTACAATTGTTTAGCAATTTTTAGGCAAGACTTGGTTAATTACGAGAGCTGGAACAAAATGTACCCAATTAAATACCCATGCAAACAAAAAAAATCTTAATACGATACAAAGACTCACTCCACCAATATAATATCTTAATATTTACTACTAACTAGCATGGGTTTCTCAGACTCCAAAGGTGGGGAGTCATAAGGCATACCTCTCAGGTTTGGTTCCACTTCTCTCTTCCTTTTTTTTGTTTCTTGGAAACTCAAAGTCGATCACTCTCCTGCAAACATATGAAGACCTCGAGGCGGAAAGAAAAGAAAGAGGGAAAATAAGGAAAACTGGACAAATCTTTTTGTGATTTTTAAGAGAGGAAATTTTAAGAATAGAAAATTCGTGGCAAATCTCGGCTAGAAAATCTTGAAAGCAAATAGAAATAACTAGGAAATAAAGTGTTGGGGAAACCAACATGAGTGCTTATAAACTCAAATAAAAACACAACCTCGAAATAAAAGCAAATAAACGCCAAATAAAGATACATGAGGAAACTTACCCAAGCTTAGGCTTTTGCAAGCCCTTCAAATCATTGTGGTGGCGGGAAAATTTTGTTGGAGATATGCCCAAGAGGCAATAATAAAGTGGTTATTATCATATCTTCATACTTATGATAAATGTTTACATACCATGCTATAATTGTATTAACCGGAAACATTAATACTTGTGTGATTTGTAAACATAAAAGAGTCCCTAGTAAAGCCTCTTGTTAAACTAGCTTGTTGGTTAATATATGATCATGGTTTCCTGATCATGAACATAGAGATGTTATTAACAACAGGGTCATATCATTAGGAGAATGATGTGATGGACATACTCCTATAGTTAAGCGTAGCATAAAGATCAAGTCATTTAATATAGTTCATTTGCTATAAGCTTTCTGATACATAGTAACCTAATTCCTTCAACCATGAGATCATGCATATCACCTTTACCGGAAGAATGCTTTGATGACATCAAACACCACACCGTAACAGGGTGGCTATAAAGGTGGCATTGAGTGTTCGGAAAGTATTAGTTGAGACACATGGATCAAGAGTGGGATTTGTCCATCCATATGACGGATAGATATACTCTGGGCCCTCTCGGTGGAATGTCATCCAATTAGCTTGCAAGCATGTGACTGGCTCACAAGGGATCACATACCACGGGAACGAGAAAAGAGTACTTATCAGTAACGAGGTTGAACTAGGTATGCAGAGATACCGACGATCATAACCTCGGATAAGTAAAATATCGTGAGACAAAGGGAAATTGGTATCGTATGTAAGTGGTTCATTCGATCGCAAAGTAATCGTAGAAATATGTGGGAGCCATATGAATTTCCAGATTCCTCTATTGGTTATTGATCGGAGAAGTGTCTCGATCATGTCCGCATAATTCACGAACCGTAGGGAGACACACTTAAGGATTCGATGTTGTTGAGTAGTTATGGAATGATGAGTAATAGACCAAATGTTGTTCGGAGTCTCGGATGGGATCCGGGATATCACGAGGAGATCCGGAATGGTCCGGAGAATAAGATTCATATAAGGAAAGTCCCGTTTCGGAGTTGGGGAATGGTTCCGGTGTTTTCATCAGGAATGTTCTAGAATGTTCCGGAATGTCCGGCACTCCGAAAGGGGGGGAAGGGTACATGAATGTGTCATTACAAGTTGGAATGATTGCATCATGTACTAAGTGTCATCGCTGTCCAAAATAAAGGGTTTATTCAAATCCTAGTTTGAAAAGTCAAACGGCTAGTTTGAAAAGTCAAACGGCATTTTTTGGAAAGAGGAGGAAGAGGTGAAACCGAGTTGGGGAGGGAGTCCTCCTCCCCAAGCCAGCACACCACCCAAGCCGAGTTGGGGAGGGACTCCACTCCCTCCCCTTGGCCGCCGGCCCCTCCACCTATATAAGGAGGGGCAGGGCTCCCTCCTAGTGCACACAAGTCCCTCTCCTCTAAAAACTAAACCCTAGCCACAGCCTAGGGATTTCTCCCAAGCCGTCAAGTTAGAGCTTCTAATTGCCCTAGCCTCCGGTTTAGAGCCTTCTAATTGGTGTGTCTAAACCCTAGATCACCAAAGCTCTCTCATACTCCACCATACTCGCTCCGGCTTAAGGCGAAGCCCTGCGAGATCTCCCCTCTACTTCCGGTACCACGCCGTTGTGCTGCCGAAATCGCGAGGAGAGTACTACAACCTCCGCTGCCTGCTGGAACAAGGGAGAGGAAGGTCTTCATCGAGTACCGAACGTGTGACCGACTACGGGAGCGCTGCCGGAACGCAGCGCCGGAAGGATCGTCTACGCGATCTTGAGATCGGGAAGAGTACGACTACATCACCCACGAGAATCTGCTCTCGTTAAACACTTTGGAATCTTCGAGGGTGAGTTATTCCATCGACTCGTTGCTACAATCTAGTAGATAGATCTTGGCTTGTTTGTTTGTATGCGGTAGAAAATTTTTGTTTTCCATGCTACGAAACCCTACAGTGGTATCAGAGCCGTGTCTATATGTAGATCTGTTGCACGAGTAGAACACAATGGTCATTGTGGGCGTTGATGCTTTTATTTTCGATTGCTTCTTGTGTACTTTGCATTTTGCGGTATGTTGGGATGAAGCGGCCCAGGCTAACCTTACATGACATCGTTCATGAGACTTTCTCCACGCTTGACATGCAACTTGTATTGCATAAGTGGCTTTGCGGGTGCCTGTTTCTCCTAGCATAGTTAAGATCCAATTTACAACGGGTGATTAACAATACTAGTATCAATGTTGTGGTTCTTGTTCGTAAGTTAGAACGACACTTATTGAAAGCCCCAAACCACGTAAAATATGCAAAGAAAGTAGAGGCGTCTAACTTTGTTTTGCAGGGGTGTGCAGTGATGTGATATGGCCATGATTGTGATTATATTTGATGTATGCAATGTTCCTTATTGTAAGTTGGCAACCGGTAGGAGCCATATGGTTGTCTTTAAATTATGTTAAGACCCGCGTGTCTATTCAAAGTAGTTGTAATAGTTGAAGCCGGTGGACGACAACCATGGAGAAGCGTCATTGACCTTGATGCAATGCCGGTGATGATGGAGATCATGTTCGTGCTTGAAGATGGAGATCGGAAGCACAAAGAAGAAAGGCCATATCATATCACATATTATGAATTGCATGTGATGTTAATCCTTTATACATCTTGTATTGCTTAATAGACGACGGTAGCATTATAAGATGATCCCTCATGCACATAAATTTCAAGTTCTAAAGTGTTCACCCTTAGTATGCACCGTTGCTAAAGCTTGTTGTTTCGAAGCACCACGTGATGATCGGGTGTGTTAGATTCCGCAAGTGTATACAACGTAAGCAAGCCAGATTTGCTTATGCGGAAGCTAAGGTTTGATCTTGACGAGCCTAGCATGTACAAACATGGTCTCAGGAACACGGATCACCGAAAGGTAAAGCATGAATCATATAGTAGATATGATGAACATGTCGATTGTTCGCCATTGAAACTATATCAACTCTCGTGATGATCGGTTTTGATATGGTGGATTTGGTTCGTGTGATCACTAAAACAATGTGAGGGATGTTGTTTTGAGTGGGAGTTCACCTAGATTAATTTAATTATTAATTAGAACTCAATTTATCATAAATTAAATCAAAGTGAATTTGCATAGTTGTTGTAGTCATTGGCATCCGTTTACCACCTTGCGCTTAGTTTTAATTGAGATGATAGAACTATAGAATTCTGGTTAGTTACTTTACGAACTGGTATCGTATTGTTTTGAAGTGTTAATCTAAAGTTTAAAAGTCCTATTGCAAACTTTCAGTAAGTTCCGGTTACTCCATGAAGTTTAATAATTGGTATTAAATCAAGAGTGACAAATTCCAAGTGTTAGTGTATGAGTATCGTGTTTGTCTCCATGATTCTTGATATTCAAAGGATTGTCTTAATATCAAGGTTATCTAGGATCTGAAAGAGTTGTTTCAGAAACCATGATGTGTGGAAGATATTGTGATATCTGAAACAAATTTTTGGTTGCAACATGATAGAGTATAATATGGCAAAAGTCATGTTCTCGTATTTAATGAGAATTTGCAAAAGGTTGAAGACACTAGTTGTCCTAATCCTCCAAAATGTTTTGGAGAACAACATTATACTCGTAATTCATCGTTATAAGCTAAAAATAGCTTGATCATGGACGATTCCATGATAAGGGTGAATATTTGATGTAGGTAAAGTGTTTACTACACCAAGAGATTACTAAAGAAAGGAATTTGAAAGCACACCAAACATTTTATGATGGTGATCTACTTCAAAGTGCAAGTCCAAAGACATTGGTATTTAACTATACACCCTTTGGACTACGTGTCATATGTATGACTCCACTGTTGATGTTGATAGATTCTTTCAAACAGAAAATAAATACTGAAAGAGAATCTCATAAATATATGGCAGAAAAGAAAAGACTAGAATTGTTCAGTTTAAGTATATAGATGATATACATGTTATGGCTATATTCTTTGCTTATTAAACAATGTGGTTCTTAAGTATTTGATACTGAATTTGTTGGTGTGAATCGTCATACGAAACAACACAATTCATGAACTACAATGGCCTAAGTAACTAGCAAATGAATATGTGATGATGTTCATCGAGAACAAATAAAGGGTTATTGTGTTGCTCGTTAAACATCAAAGCTTACCTTCAAGATTTGTTTTATCAGGTGTTATGAGAACAAAAGGGTTGTTCAAATAATTGTCGTAATCCATAAAAGATGGATGATTTACAAATCTTGTTGGATAAATCACATCCATAAAACTAGTGCTAAAAATGTCGAAAGATAAATTGATTGAAAGATCACTTAGGAAGTGACATCACCGTTTAAATTATATTGGAAAGAAAACATGAAGAAACTCCATGTGGATGGAATTTTGGAGTCTTTTGATTTTTGATCACATGACGCTTGTGAAACTTTCCTAGAGATAATTAAAACTTCGTTCATAGGCCAAAAGGGAACGAATGGCTAGCTTATTGGAACTTGTACATATTGTTGTATGAAATCCATTATATGTAGTCAAGAGCGATGGATTTCAACTTCATATGCTTTCTCCGAAAATTTGAGTGAATATATGAATATTTACTTAATAAGGATGAAGTATGAAACATTTGAAAAAGTTCAAAGTCTTTCAAGATGAAGTGCAAAATCATTGTAATAAGAATATAAATAGTTTATGATAAAGATCATAAAGGAAGATATTTAAGTTACAAGTTTAGCATAATACCTAAGATTTAAGGAATCGTTCCGTGAATTTGCATTTCCCGAAACACCATAAGAGTATGGAGCGTTCGAGATATGTAATTAAAACCTTGTTTGACATGGTAAGATCAAAGGTGTAATTCATAGAACTGCCATTATATTTTAAAGATTAAAAGCTTTAGAGACTACCGTTTTCCACTGAAAAGAGCTCCATCATAATCCGCTGAAATGACACCATATAA
Source organism: Avena sativa (assembly GCA_916181665.1). Lineage (NCBI taxonomy): Eukaryota > Viridiplantae > Streptophyta > Magnoliopsida > Poales > Poaceae > Avena > Avena sativa. The sequence goes on along the minus strand of OV702289.1, from coordinate 129,095,664 downwards.
AGTTATGGTTTGGGATAAAACCCAAGTAGTCCTTTCTTAAACATTGGTATGCTATGCATAAGAAAGATGTTTGCAACCAAAGTCGGATGAAACTGTCTTTGTATTAGTGTTAAGTTTTCCTCCATAAACACCGGAGACAAAAGTATTTGTCGCTTAGAACGTCAAGTTTCTTTAAGAAGGAATTTTTCGTGAAAAGATAAGTGGGAGGACAATAGAACTTTGATAAGGTTAAAGGAACCTTAGCTATATGTGCAAAGTTGCGCAGCGCCGAAAAGTGTTCCGAAGGCAGCAACAATGCTCATGGCTCACGTGCCTCAAAGGTTGCAGTCACGGAGGTCTAAGTTTCTATTGAACCAAGTAGGTCGAGTAAACAATCAAATACCAAGATTTGAGGGTTGAATCATTATTTGAGAATAATGAACGGACTACATGCAAAGAAGCGATGATGGGCCCTGACTCCGTCAAATGGCTTGAAGCCATAAAATCCGTGATAGTTCCATACACGAGAAATCAAGTCTTGAACTTGAAGGACCCTCAAGAAAGGTGTAAGACCTTACAGTTGTGTTTGGATCTATAAAGAAATAGACATGGATGTTTTACATCTATGAAATAGTCGACATGTTGGGAAAAAGTTCACAACAATGTTCAAAAGTTGACTATGATAAGATTTGATCTTTCATAGTGATATTTAGTCTAGACGGATTAGTGTAGCAATCACTACATATAAATTTGTTATATCGTAGTTGAATAAACAAAACAAATTCTTCTAATAGAATTGTTACCTAGGACATGTGCATAACACAGTCCATAGGGTTTTGTTAATTCAAAGGATGCTAAAAGCATATGCAAACTTCAATGGTTGAAGTAAGCATCGCGGAGTTGGAATCTTCACTATGATGAAACTGTTAAAGAGTTTAAATTCATCAGAGACAATGAACATGCTTGCATTTGCAAGAAATTAAGTGGGAGCGCTAAGACATATTTCTAATACATTATGTGGAGGACATATTGTTGATTAGAAATGATGTATCTTTTATTAACACATATTAAGAATTTCATCCTGGTGAAAGACTTAGGCAAAACCCAAATATTTGGCATCAATAGACGCTAATATGGTTGTGCCGAAAGTACATAGATGATGTATTGAATGAGTTCAATATAGAAACTACAAGAAAGGTTCTTGTCACACAGAAAGGATTGAATGAGTTCAATATTGATGATATATTCAAGTGTATTAACACTTGGTAAGTGAAACAAAGATTCAAGTATAGATTGATACTTGATGTATGAAATCACAAAGAGTATTTATATCAATCATACTGTGATATGTACAAATCCAGATATGTCCTATGCTCTAAATGTTATGAGCATATACCAGAATGATTCATAAGATGATCATTGGACGATATTAAGGATATTCTTATGATCTTTTGGAAGAACTAAGAGTATATTATTTGTAGAAGTGACAAATAGATGGTTAGTTCATTGTAAAAGTACTACATTGATACTAGTTTTGTCACAGAGTACAAATTAAGTTTATCTCAATCTAAACTAAGGGTGGCACAATATAATGGAAAGTAAGTTCCATAATGGATTTGGATTAGTTCCAAAGTCAAAGACATTGTGACAGATACTACAACAAAAGGCTAAGTATATGACTGCTATAATAGCAGCAAAAGTGGGCATTTGTGTCAAATAGTTTGTTGTCAAACTAGGTGTAGTTCACAGCGGGATAATACTATGAAGATATATTGTACGACAATATTATCAACATGTTTTAACCCCAAAGAACTAAAGGTCTCACCGAAGGACCAAAATTATACAAAGCCATCTCATTAGAGAATGATTGATGTGTAGAGACGCAAAGACATGCAATTACACACGGACCTGGAAGTGTCAGATCCGGAGATCAGTTGACCACTAGCAATCGTGTACATACAACACCGGAAAGCCATAGGTGTTGGATACACAAAGGTTTGAAACTAGATTATTGACTCTAGTGCAAGTGGGAGACTGTTGGAGATATGCCCAAGAGGCAATAATAAAGTGGTTATTATCATATCTTCATACTTATGATAAATGTTTACATACCATGCTATAATTGTATTAACCGGAAACATTAATACTTGTGTGATTTGTAAACATAAAAGAGTCCCTAGTAAAGCCTCTTGTTAAACTAGCTTGTTGGTTAATATATGATCATGGTTTCCTGATCATGAACATAGAGATGTTATTAACAACAGGGTCATATCATTAGGAGAATGATGTGATGGACATACTCCTATAGTTAAGCGTAGCATAAAGATCAAGTCATTTAATATAGTTCATTTGCTATAAGATTTCTGATACATAGTAACCTAATTCCTTCGACCATGAGATCATGCATATCACCTTTACCGGAAGGATGCTTTGATGACATCAAACACCACACCGTAACAGGGTGGCTATAAAGGTGGCATTGAGTGTTCGGAAAGTATTGGTTGAGACACATGGATCAAGAGTGGGATTTGTCCATCCATATGACGGATAGATATACTCTGGGCCCTCTCGGTGGAATGTCATCCAATTAGCTTGCAAGCATGTGACTGGCTCACAAGGGATCACATACCACGGGAACGAGAAAAGAGTACTTATCAGTAACGAGGTTGAACTAGGTATGCAGAGATACCGACGATCATAACCTCGGATAAGTAAAATATCGTGAGACAAAGGGAAATTGGTATCGTATGTAAGTGGTTCATTCGATCGCAAAGTAATCGTAGAAATATGTGGGAGCCATATGAATTTCCAGATTCCTCTATTGGTTATTGATCGGAGAAGTGTCTCGATCATGTCCGCATAATTCACGAACCGTAGGGAGACACACTTAAGGATTCGATGTTGTTGAGTAGTTATGGAATGATGAGTAAGAGACCGAATGTTGTTTGGAGTCTCGGATGGGATCCGGGATATCACGAGGAGATCCGGAATGGTCCGGAGAATAAGATTCATATAAGGAAAGTCCCGTTTCGGAGTTGGGGAATGGTTCCGGTGTTTTCATCAGGAATGTTCTAGAATGTTCCGGAATGTCCGGCACTCCGAAAGGGGGGGAAGGGTACATGAATGTGTCATTACAAGTTGGAATGATTGCATCATGTACTAAGTGTCATCGCTGTCCAAAATAAAGGGTTTATTCAAATCCTAGTTTGAAAAGTCAAACGGCTAGTTTGAAAAGTCAAACGGCATTTTTTGGAAAGAGGAGGAAGAGGTGAAACCGAGTTGGGGAGGGAGTCCTCCTCCCCAAGCCAGCGCACCACCCAAGCCGAGTTGGGGAGGGACTCCACTCCCTCCCCTTGGCCGCCGGCCCCTCCACCTATATAAGGAGGGGCAGGGCTCCCTCCTAGTTCACACAAGTCCCTCTCCTCTAAATACTAAACCCTAGCCACAGCCTAGGGATTTCTCCCAAGCCGTCAAGTTAGAGCTTCTAATTGCCCTAGCCTCCGGTTTAGAGCCTTCTAATTGGTGTGTCTAAACCCTAGATCACCAAAGCTCTCTCATACTCCACCATACTCGCTCCGGCTTAAGGCGAAGCCCTGCGAGATCTCCCCTCTACTTCCGGTACCACGCCGTTGTGCTGCCGGAATCGCGAGGAGAGTACTACAACCTCCGCTGCCTGCTGGAACAAGGGAGAGGAAGGTCTTCATCGAGTACCAAACGTGTGACCGACTGCGGGAGTGCTGCCGGAACGCAGCGCCGGAAGGATCGTCTACGCGATCTTGAGATCGGGAAGAGTACGACTACATCACCCACGAGAATCTGCTCTCGTTAAACACTTTGGAATCTTCGAGGGTGAGTTATTCCATCGACTCGTTGCTACAATCTAGTAGATAGATCTTGGCTTGTTTGTTTGTATGCGGTAGAAAAATTTTGTTTTCCATGCTACGAAACCCTACAAATTTTGTTACTCCAGTTCACGAATTGAGTTGAAAGGTTACTAGTTGATTCTCGGAGGTTCAAAGAGAGGCTATGCATCCTCTCCACAGTCCCTTCAAGTCCTTGGAACTCTTGGTATGTGGCGAAACGGGTTTGTGGCTACTCCTCTTGGTCAGGAACTTCTTGATCCTCCTATTGGTCCTCATCCTCTTCCGGAATCTCCTCCTCGGGTTGGTGTTGCTCAACCAACAAGTCATATAGCAAACATTCTTCCTCGATGGAGAAAAGACCATTAGGCATAGGAGCGGGGTAGAGATGCCCAGCTCCAGCAATATGCAGATAATAAACACCACCTCTCTAGTGAGCATTCCACAGGCTCTCAGGGTGGAGAAACCAACAAGTGTCTCACCTAGCACGGGTTGCAACTCACCTAGGTTAATGCCTAGGGTAGTGGCAAGCACAGTGATGACGCCTCCACCTGTAATTGGTCCTTGGCTTTGGGAGGCTTGGTGCTCCAGGTAGCGCACAAGGATGGCGCCCAAGTTGAGTGACAAGCCACAGTTGATGTAAGCAGCCTTTGCAAGGATTAATATGTCCTCCTCGTTAAGTCTCGTGAACTCATTACGTGCCTGCAAAGTGTTAGCAATAATATAGAACATATAGCAAATTGTAGGATGTTGAATATTCTTCCCCTTGTTCACTCTACTAGTGAAACTCATTCCATTATAATATTATTCAGGGGAAGGATATAAGCTAGTAAAGGATGCGTGCAAGGCCTGAACATCATTGTTTGGCAAATTAAAACATGCACACCATTCATCTAATGTTAAAGTGTAGTTGTTGTTCATCAGTCGGAAAGAAATAGTGTCCTCTCCTTGCCATTATTTAATGGTGATTTGCAACGAACTTCGAAATTCAATGGTTAAGCAGCGATAAGTAGGTACATCATTGTACACAAAGTTTTGCTGGCCAGCTCTATTGCAAAGTAAATTGGAGTCACCAAAAATACCGAGTTGGTTCAATATAATGGGGCAAGCCCATTTGGTGGCCTTCACTTCGCGGTTCTTGATCATGTTGAAGCGATCACGTTGGGGCTCATCTTTGAACTTGATCCCCATGCGTTCTTGAGCAGCAGCCCGAGAAGCGCTAGAGGTGGCACGAGTTTGGCTCCTTGTGTTTATCATCTAGGACAATGAAGAAAGACAATAATAATTTTTTTTTGATCCAACAACAGTAAGTGCAATATATTTCTCATCATAGCACACTAAAGAATCTCCTCAAAATAATAATCTAGGCAAGAAAATCATCGCAATTGGTTCATAGTAGGTCTCACCCTAGATTGATAATGACAATAGATCAAAGATGAATTTGCAAAAATTAATTGGAGGATCGGAGGAGAAACATACCGTAGATCACTGATGGCTCAATGCACGGCGCCCAGAAAAATGTTTGATGGAGGTGTTGATGTATAGCTCGTTGGGAACCCCAAGAGGAAGGTATGATGAGCACAACAGCAAGTTTCCCTCAGTTATGAAACCAAGGTTTAATCGAACCAGTAGGAGCAAGGAAACACCCCAAAGGTGTTACTAGCTGAGCTTTTGCAGGGTGCACTACCGGTGCTAGTAGCAACGTGCAGACCTGCACAACACAACCACAGAACTTTGTCCCCAAATTGCGATGAGGTTGTCAATCTCACCGTGTTTTGCGGAAAACAAAGGATTAAACGTATCAAATGGAAAGAAGTAAAAGTTTGCAGAAAGTAAACACAAAGCAGTAAACAGTTTATAGATTGTATGTAGAAGACAAGGACCGAGATCCATAGTTCACTAGAGGTGGCTCTCCTTAGATAGATAACATGCTGGGTGAATAAATTACAGCGGGGCAATTGACAAACACCGAGAAAGCAATACATGCATATACTAATCATCTTGACTCCTTTGAGACTTGATTGGGCATTACAACATTATACATAGACCGCCATCCAACTGCATCTATGACTAATAATCCACCTTCAGGTTATCATCTGAACCCCCTCCAGTATTAAGTTGCAAGCAACAAATATTGCTTTACGAACTGCGTGTAAAGTAAACAATACGATTGTTCTATGAACAAAGGATTGTTGTTTTCTCCCTAGTAGCAACATCACATCTAGTACCTTAGAGATTTCTGTCACTTCCCCAGATTACCAGAGGCATGAACCCACTATCGAGCATAAATACTAACTCTTGGAGTTGCTAGCATCTACTTGGCCAAGATAGCTACTAACAACAGAAAGCATGTAAGATCACAAATAACAAAGACATGATAGAATCAATAATCAATCTGAAATAGCATCTCAATATCCATTGGATCCCCGCAAACACAACATGTATGATTACAAATAGATGATCTTGATCATGAACGGAGCTCACAAGATCTAGACATGAAAGCCCAAAGGAGGAGAACTAGCCATCTAGCTACTACATGGATCCGTAGTCGAAGGATGAACTACTCACGCATCACACCAGAGGCTTGCATGGTGATGAAGAAGGCCTCCAGGGCGAATTCCCCTCTCCGACAGGGTGCCGGGAAGAGCTTCAGATCCCTCTCGATCTAGGGATGGACATGACGGCGGCTATAGACTCTTTCATGGATTTTTGATCGGGCCCTTAGGGTTCTCGTCCCGAGGGCAATATATAGGCGGAAGGAGAGGCCAAGGGGGTGCCGGGAGCGGCCACACCACCCCCTGGCGCGGGCTAGGCCTGGCCGCACGGCCAGGTGGTGTGGTGCCCCCCTGGCCCCTCTCCGTCTCGTATTCTGGCACTTGATGACACCCAGAAAAATAGGCACTTTGGCTTTTGTCCCGTCCAATTCTGAGAATATTCATTTTCTGACTTTCCTGAATCCAAAAACAGCAGAAAACAGGCAGCTGGCACTGTGGCTCTTGTTAATAGGTTAGTCTAAGAAATCATATGAAAAGTACTCCAAAGTTGGAACAAAACACAAGAAAGTGGATAAAACCAAGCATGGAACATCAAAAATTATAGATACATTTGCAATGTATCAACATCCCCAAGCTTAATTCCTGCTCGTCCTCGAGTAGGTAAGTGATAAAAAGAAAGAATAATTTTTGAGGTGACATGCACCATCAAAGACTTGATCAAAGTATTTGCAAAACATTCAAAGCTGGGATTATAGTACTTCAATCATAACATGAAAGATAAAGTTCTAGCAATAAGCAAAGAAACTATGATGCAACATGAAAAGGCACAAACAAAAGATTCATGAATAACAATGCTTTGCAAGACGTTTGTTTGTTTCACATAAAGAAAACATAGCGTAAAAGTATTCAGCTTGTCCCTCAATAGAGTAGCAAATATAAATGCATAGGATACCTTCAAAGTTCATAAGAGTGACTAGATACAATAGTTTGAAACAAGCAATATCAAGTTATGCATCAATCAACTAGTCTTGGGACAATGCACATAGAACTAAGAATGTCCACTATGCTCTCAAAGTAGGTGCATAAAGATAGAAGGTGGAGACTCAATATAATGGTGGAAGAAAAGCCTTTGTAAAAGGAAGTAGGGATTCAAGTCTCATAAAGAGCTTCCAAAAATTATGGTACTTATAGCTTTCAGCTCTCATTGCCCCTATCACAAGCATCTTGAAGGTGATTAAGGTTAAAGTGACATAACTAAGAGGATATGCTTGACAAGTTATAAACCGAAATCTCATGCCCCTTACTTACGAAGACCGATCCTCATGCTACTCAACTTTAGTCACGAGTAAGCTCTTGTCATTGTAAGTACATGTGTATCATTAAGAACCGCCAACGGGGTACCCCTTGCACATGATACGGGAGCTTTCCCATAATCAAAATGACAAGGCAAGCAGATAATGAGCATCTCAGCGATCTTTTTATTTGCTATTTGCATAGGTTTTTATTGAGGATGCTTCATAGAGTGCTCATTATGGTGATGCTGCAAGTTTCCATCATGATTAGGCATGGCTTAGGCTAGCGTCCCAGGCGTTTCTCTAACACACATACAAACTCCATGATCTTACAAGTTCCACTTTTATTTCACACGACCGAGATCCGTAAGCAAAAGAACATGATATCAACGGGGTACAAAGTACAAGTGCAATGTTGAAAGCGTTCCCCATGAAACATGGTTCTGCTAATTTCAACTTATAAAGCACAAGAATATATGCAACAAAGAAGGACCCAATGGTTCAAGTTTATTAGATGCAAAAAGTAAAGTGTGCCATGAAGTTCATGAGAGCTTTAATCACTAGTTTTCTCATAACAAGTTTAATTTGGAAGGTAAACAAAAGCATGAATATACTTGGAATATCATAAGCTAGTAGGTAGGTATGGTGGACTCTTTGGAATAACTTGGTTTAGGGAGTTGGATGCATGAGTGGAACTCATACTTTGTTGTGGAGGCTAGCAAAAGACTGGGAGCGACAAACTAAGAGAGCAATAATGGCCATAATCATGGAGAGCGACAAAACATCATTGATCAAAGCATAAAGTGATACTACAAGTTGAAAACTAAAGGATCATAAAGGCTTATGGTGACTTGAGATAGTCATAACATGGTGTGAGCATGCGCCAAGTCAACCCAAATAAAGCATCAAAGGAGAATACCACTATACTATGCTTTAATATGCTAAAACAACGCATGATTCATCCAAGGCACATTAAGCAATCTCAATTGTTTATAACAATTCATGCTACAGTAAAGAATACTAAGCATAAAGCAAAAACAATATCAAGCATGGCATGACAAAGCATAGGCCACAGTCAAAAACAAGCTCTTTTTACCGCATAAGCATGAACTTTCCTACTCTTTTCCAAACCAAACCCAACTATTTGCAAACCAATGTATGAAAGAGGGGGTCCAACCAATTTATTCAGAAAACTAAGAAAACCAAGCAAACGAAAAACCAAAATGAAAATGAAAAAGAAGACGCTCCAAGAACAACACAACTGTGCATGAAACAATAAAAATGAAGCGTTTGGCAGAAACCTGGAATTTTTATTGATGAAGAAGGGGATGCCTTGGGCATCCCCAAGCTTTGACGCTTGTACTTCTTGGATATTTATTGGGGTGACACACGTGGCATCCCCAAGCTTGAGATTTAGTCCATCCTTCATCTCATTACTCATTCCTTCCATACACCTGAAATTTTTCCTTCATACAAAACTTCACACAATCTTTATTAGCAACATTAGTGCACTCAAGATAAATAAGTTTTAAGGTTCAGTTCTAACACCAAATAAACTTCCATTAGAACACTAGCTACTGTAGCACTTCCCTCAAAAATCTCAATTCCCCAAAAGAACTCAAGAAGGAACCAACAAGAAGCAAATGCAGAAAATGGCAGAAATCTGTCAAAACAGACCAGCAGGTAAAGGCGAATTTTTTCGAAGACCTTCTGTTGCTCAAATCAAAAGTGTTGAACTAACGAAAGTTAGATAACAACCTGGGGCAGAAGCACAAAACATTACAGCTCAATCCGACATACAGAGCTCTCTCACGAATTTTTACGGTGAAGCACAAAAATCTGTTTCGGGACAGCAACTTTCCCAATAATTACTTCTCTCTCATTAGAGGTTACTCTTGGCATAAAAAGAAAATAAAAAGGATAACGAGAGGTTATTACAGAGGTAATAACTTCCAAGACTCATCTAAAACTTTTGGGTTATCTACCAATAAGTACTTTTCTTTAACGCCTTTAAGTTAGGCATAAGAAGCAAAGAAAGAATCAAGTGTTCTCAAATGAAGAAGCATTAAGACCAAATTTTGTTTTCATAGGAGAAGCAAAAGAAATCTTTTCTCTCTTTTTAGGGAAGTGTTCTATACCTTTCTTGAGTGGGAGTTGATATATAATGGTGCCTTCTTTCATATCAATGATGGCACCAACAGTTCTAAGAAAAGGTCTTCCCAAAGTAATAGGACAAGAAGCATTATATTCAACATCCAAAACATAGAAATCAACAGGGACATAGGAATTGTTAACCATACTAAGAACATCATTAAGACTCCCCATGAGTTTCTTTTTAGCATTATCATCAAGTGGGACATTCAAATAACAATCTTCAAGAGGAGGCAAATCAAGCATATCATAAATCCTTCTAGGCATAATAGAAACACTACTATCAAGATCACATAAAGCTTTGAAATCAAAGTCATTCACTTTCATATTAATGATGGGTTCCCAACCATCTTCTTGTTTTATAGGAATAGAAGCTTTATGTTTCATGTTTTGTTCTTTAATCTTTATGAGAGCATCAGTAATGTGTTTTGTAAAAGCCATGTTCATAGCACTAGCATTAGGACTTTTAGCAAGCTTTTGTAGGAACTTAATAACTTCATAGATATTGCAACCATCAAGATCAAAACCATACTTATCATCTAAAGTAGTAGAACTATTACTAGCCTCAACACTAGTGGTGTTAATAGTAGAAACACTAATGTTTCTAGCAATTTCATCTTCTCTTTCCCACTTAGCATGTAATTCAGCTAATAGTCTAACATTTTCATCAATTCTTACTTGTATGGCATTAGTAGCTGCGAAGGTGTTTAAAACTAAGTCCCTTCGGAGCATCTACAATCAGTTAAAGACGTAGTGTATCTACTTGAAATCGAATGAAAAGGAATGCACTCCCTTTGGTCGGGGTTCGCCATTCGATGCCTCAACCAAAGGGATTATTGGAGGTGGTAGTATTATCATTAGTTTCAGGTTTAGCAGCCATTTTATTCAAAGTAGATTGAGCTTCAGCCAAAGATTCTATATTTCTTTCTGCATTAGAGAGTTTTTCCTCAATAGTTTTATTGAAAGCAGTTTGTTTACTAATAAACTCTTTAAGCATAACTTCAAGTTCAGAGGGAGCACTCTTATTATTGTTGTAAGAATTTCCATAAGCATTACCATTGTTGGGAGGATATGGCTTATAATTGTTATTACCAAAATTACTCCTATAAGCATTATTACCATAAGCATTGTTGCCAAAATTGTTATCTCTTATGAAGTTCACATCAACTTGCTCTTCTTGAGCAACCAAAGAAGCTAGAGGAACATTATTTGGATCAATATGGGCTTTCCCATTAACAAGCATAGACATAATAATATCAATCTTATCACTCAAGGAGGAAGTTTCCTCAACAGAATTTACCTTCTTACCTTGTGGAGCTCTCTCAGTATGCCATTCAGAATAATTAACCATCATATTGTCTAGAAGTTTTGTTGCAGCACCCAAAGTGATGGTCATAAAGGTACCTCCAGTAGCAGAATCCAATAGGTTCCTTGAAAAATAGTTCAATCCTGCATAAAAAGTTTGGATGATCATCCAAGCAGTCAGTCCATGAGTGGGACAATTCTTTACCAAAGATTTCATTATTTCCCAAGCTTGAGCAACATGCTCATTATCAAGTTGTTTAAACTTCATTATTTCACTTCTCATGGATATAATCTTAGCAGGAGGATAGTATTTTCCAATAAAAGCATCTTTGCACTTAGTCCAAGAATCAATACTATTCCTAGTTAAGGAATTCAACCATTCTTTAGCTTTTCCTCTCAAAGAGAAAGGAAACAATTTCAGCTTAATAATATCACCATCTATATCCCTATGCTTTTGCATCTCACAAATTTCAACAAAGTTATTTAGATGGGAAGCAGCATCTTCGTTACCAATACCAGAAAATTGTTCTCTCATAACAAGATTGAGCAAAGCAGGTTTTATCTCAAAGAAAGTATTTTCAGCCACAGGTGGAGCAATAGGAGTGCTAATAAAATCATTGTTGTTGGTGCTAGTGAAGTCACACAACTTAGTGTTTTTAAGGGTAGTTATTTTTTGGGGTTTTCAAATAAGAAAGCAAACTAGTAAAACTATTTTTTTTTGTGTTTTTGAAGAACAAAACAAGAAAACAAAGCAAAAAGAAACTAAGAAAAACAAAAACAACAAAGTAAAGAAATTGGTTATGAGGAACTCCCCTTGTGAAGATGTCCTTTACTCCCCGGCAACGGCGCCAGAAAATCGCTTGATGGCTCAATGCACGGCGCCTAGAAAAATGCTTGATGGCGGTGTTGATGTAGAGCTCGTTGGGAACTCCAAGAGGAAGGTATGATGAGCACAACAGCAAGTTTCCCTCAGTTATGAAACCAAGGTTTAATCGAACCAGTAGGAGCAAGCAAACACCCCAATGGTGTTACTAGCTGAGCTTTGGCAGGGCGCACTACCGGTGCTAGTAGCAACGCGAAGACCTGCACAACACAACCACAGAACTTTGTCCAAAACTTGTGATGAGGTTGTCAATCTCATGGTGTTTTGCGGAAAACAAAGGATTAAACGTATTAAATGGAAGGAAGTAAAAGTTTGCAGAAAGTAAACACAAAGCAGTAAACATTTTATAGATTATATGTAAAAGACAAGGACTGGGATCCATAGTTCACTAGAGGTGGCTCTCCTTAGATAGATAACATGCTGGGTGAACAAATTACAGCGGGGCAATTGACAAACACCGAGAAAGCAATACATGCATATACTAATCATCTTGACTCCTTTGAGACTTGATTGGGCATTACAACATTATACATAGACCGCCATCCAACTGCATCTATGGCTAATAATCCACCTTAGGTTATCATCCGAACCCCCTCCAGTAATAAGTTGCAAGCAACAGATTATTGCCTTATGAACTGCATGTAAAGTAAACAATACGATTGTTCTATGAACAAAGGATTGTTGTTTTCTCCCTAGTAGCAACAGCACATCTAGTGAGATTTCTGTCACTTCCCCAGATTACCAGAGGCATGAACCCACTATCGAGCATAAATACTAACTCTTGGAGTTGCTAGCATCTACTCGGCCACGATAGCTACTAACAACGGAAAGCATGCAAGATCACAAATAACAAAGACATGATAGAATCAATAATCAATCTAAAATAGCATCTCAATATCCATCGGATCCCCACAAACACAACATGTATGATTACAAATAGATGATCTTGATCATGAACGGAACTCACAAGATCTAGACATGAAAGCACAAAGGAGGAGAACCAGCCATCTAGCTACTACATGGATCCGTAGTCCAAGGATGAACTACTCACGCATCACACTGGAGGCTTGCATGGTGATGAAGAAGGCCTCCAGGGTGAATTCCCCTCTCCGGCAGGATGCCGGGAAGAGCTTCAGATCCCTCCTGATCTAGGGATGGAGATGACGGCGGTACAGACTTCATCGTGGATTTTTGATCGGGCCCTTAGGGTTTTCGTCCCGAGGGCAATATATAGGCGGAAGGAGAGGCCGAGGGGGTGCCGGGAGCGGCCACACTACCCCCTGGCACGGGCCAGGCCTAGCCGCATGGCCAGGTGGTGTGGTGGCCCCTTGGCCCCTCTCCGTCTTGTATTCTGGCACTTGATGACACCCGAAAAAATAGGCACTTTGGCTTTTGTCCCGTCCAATTCCGAGAATATTCATTTTCTGACTTTCCTGGAACCAAAAATAGCAGAAAACATGCAGCTGGCACTGTGGCTCTTATTAATAGGTTAGTCCAAGAAATCATATGAAAAGTACTCCAAAGTTGGAACAAAACACAAGAAAGTGGATAAAACCAAGCATGGAACATCAAAAATTATAGATACATTTGCAATGTATCAATCACTCGTGTGCGAGGAAATCGAATGAAATTGAGTAGAGATGAAGATCTCTTGAGGTTTTGAGAGAGTTTGGAGGTAGGAGAGAGAAAAAGGATTGAAGGTTGGAGTTGGAGGTACCTTCCCGTGCGATTTTATGGTCGGGCGCAACTATACAGGTGCAACTATACGGCTGGAACATTATGTTCCCGCTGTATACTTGGCCTTCTATCAAAAATTTAGGGTTTCCTACTAGCGCCGCAGCTATACAGGCGCAACTATACGGCCGAAAAAAAATATTCCCACCATATAGTTGGTCATCAAACTGTCTATCCCTGGGAAAGAAAATATACAAAGGCATCAATATCTACACGACCGGAACTATACAGCCGGAATTTTTATTCCTGCCGTATGGTTGGTCGTTAAACTCTCAGTATATTAGAAAAGAAATTGTACGGAGGCATCGATATCTATACGACCGGAACTATACGGCCATAATTTTTATTCCCGCCGTATAGTTGGTCGTCAAATTCTCTATACATATTAAAGAAAAATTGTCAATGACAAAGATATCTATACGACCGGAATTATACGGCCAGAATTTTTATTCCCGCCATATAATTGATCATTAAACTCTCAGTACATTTTAAAGAAAAAATTTCGATGGCTAAGATATCTATACGACCGGAACTATACAGCCAAAAATTTTATTCCCGTCGTATAGTTGGTCGTTAAACTCTCTGCGTGCATCAAAAAAAATCTGTTTCTTCAAGAATTGCTTCTTTTCCGGTAACTTAGTGATATACCTTGTTTATGACAGAAAATTGATAGTAAATATTGTTGACCAACAACAGCATGTATGTAGCAGAATTTTAAGTACTACCGAACTTATTCTCCTCAAATGGAGTTTTCTAGCACTCTTTATTAAACATAAACTTAAACTAAAAACTTAACTCAAACCTTTATTTAACATGGGTTGCCTCCCATGGAACGCTCTTTTACGGTCAATAGCTTGACCTTGACGATACTCACTTGGGCCAGATGAGTGGAACACCCACTCCAAAGTAATTGGCATTCAAATTGATGGCCTCCTTTTCGTCATGTTTGGCTTTCTTTTTCCTGGGGAAATGGATAACAAAAGGATCCCACGAAGGCAACTGCAGCTTCACGTTCCCTTCATGGAGGTTAATTAAAGCCTTTATAGTTCTCAAAAAAGGAAGGCCTAGTATTATAGGAGCAATAGTATCTTCAGGCATGTGAACAATAACGGAGTCAATTAGAGCAGGACGACCTTTAATATAAACTAAAGTGTTCTCCTTAATTCCTACAACTTGTTTGTAGGTAGAATCTGCTAGATGCAATTTTAATTCAGTGATTTCAAAGCATCCAAGATTTAACTTGTTAAAAAGACTCTTTGGAATTGTTGAGACGCTTGCACCTAGATCACAAAGTGCAGCTATCTCATTGGTTCCAATTTTTATCTTAATAGTAGGCTCAAATATGTCATCTAGTTTAACAGGTAACTTTTCAGCGATTTTCCTGTATTCCTCTTCAAGCTCGTGTACCTTAATTGCTACTTGATCAACAAAGTCTTGATACATGGCTTCATCATTACCTTCACTTACCGGAATTTTGACGTTGATCCTCTTTACGAGGTCTTCGATGGTGTAGCTTTGTGAAGGGGCATCACTATAATCGAGTTCTTCAGGCTTCTCCCTTTGGATCCTCATCATTTGGAGTTCTTTAACAGGATTGGGCTCATCTTTACCTGCAAATTTAGCTAGAATGAGAGTTTGACTCTCGTTTATCTTTCCTAGCTGTGCCTCAACGATCCTCGTTATTTCTTGGAGGGCCTGCAAATCATTTCTCAAACTAATAGCTTGGTTAGATAATTTACCAAGCATAGCATCATGGTTCTATGTTATTTTAAATAGAATATTGTTTTGTTCATTTTGTGAGTCTATAAAAGACTTAACTGTTGATGCGTTGCAAATGTATCTATAATTTTTGATGTTCCATGCTTGGTTTTATCCACTTTCTTGTGTTTTGCCCACACTTTGGAGTACTTTTCATATGATTTCTTGGACTAACCTATTAACAAGAGCCACAGTGCCAGCTGCCTGTTTTCTGCTGTTTTTGGTTCTAGGAAAGTCAGAAAATGAATATTCTCGGAATTGGACGGGACAAAAGCGAAAGTGCCTATTTTTCCGGAAGTCATCAGATGCCAGAATACGAGACGGAGAGGGGCCAGAGGGCGGCCACACCACCTGGCCGCGTGGCCAGGCTTGGCCCGCACCAGGGGGTGGTGTGGCCAGCCCAGGCACCCCTCGGCCTCTCCTTCCGCCTATATATTGCCCTCGGGACGAAAACCCTAAGTACCCGATCAAAAATCCACGAAAGAGTCTGTAGCCGCCGTCATCTCCATCCCTAGATCGGGAGGGATCTGAAGATCTTCCCGGCACCCTGTCGGAGAGGGGAATTCACCCTGGAGGCCTTCTTCATCACCATGCAAGCCTCCGGTGTGATGCGTGAGTAGTTCATCCTTGGACTACGGATCCATGTAGTAGCTAGATGGTTGGTTCTCCTCCTTTGTGCTTTCATATCTAGATCTTGTGAGCTCCGTTCATGATCAAGATCATCTATTTGTAATTCCGCATGTTGTGTTTGCGGGGATCTGATGGATATTGAGATGCTATTTCAGATTGATTATTGATTCTATCATGTCTTTGTTATTTGTGATCTTGCATGCTTGCGCGGGTCCCCCTGGCCGCGCCACCAGGTGGTGTGGGCCCCCGGTCCACCCTCTGACATCACCCCTTCGCCTATAAAATCCCCCAGGGACGAAAACCCTAAACACAAGATCAGAATTCCACGAAAAGTTCCGCAACGCCGCCGCCACCGAAGAGGAGATTTGGGGGACAGGAAGTCTCTGTTCCGGCACCCTACCGGGACGGGGAAGTGCCCCAGAGCCATCTCCATCGATCTCCACCACCATCTCCATCGTCGTTGCTGATTCCCATGATGATGAGCGAGTAGTTCTTCCTCAAGGCTAAGGGCTCTACCGGTAGCTATGTGTTCATCTCTCTCTCTCTCTATGCATGATCTTATTGAGATCATGAGCTTTGTAATCTATAGATCTATTCTGCTACTCAGGTTCTTTAATGAACCTCCGCATATCCCCACGTGTGTGAAGTTGACAGTGTGCACACCGTGTGGCACTTTGGCTAAGGTTACTTAAATACTTGTTATGAGTTATATTTGGAGTTGGATGTCTCTATGAAATTGTGGTGTTTGTTGGAACCATCTAGCGCTCAAGGTGATAGTGTGGGTTTATCTAGATGGGGAAGGCAGACTTTGAGGTGTGTTGTTATAGCCCTACCATGGATTAGAGTGTCCAACTGGAGAGTAGTTCAGAGTAGTATCATGAAGAGAAGATATTTATATGAGAGTGTTCACTAGCTAAAGTATGATCCCTAGACCTTGTTTCTCAAAATTGAAACACCGTTTGCAACTAGATCTGTTACATGTTTGCTTGCTTCCATCTTTTTGCCTTTAGTATTTTCCTCCCATCGAGCTATTTTCTGGCGCCGTTGCCACTTATAATTATCCATACCACTTATACTTCACTATCTCTTCCCCGAACTAGTGCACCTATACAACTGGCAAGTGTATTGGGTGTGTTGGGGACACAAGAGACTTCTTGTATCTTGATTGCAGTGTTGCTTGAGAGGGATACCTTTGACCACTTCCTCCCTGAGTTCGATAAACCTTGGGTAATCCACTTAAGGGAAACTTGCTGTTGTTCTACAAACCTCTACACTTGGAGGCCCAACAACTATCTACAAGAATATAAGTGCGTAGACATCATGGAGCACCCACCAACAACGGGCCGGAGAACCACCTGACCCTTACTGCGAATGAGCATGCCCAGGAGCACGTGCTGATCAAGCTCAACGATGCTGAGTGGGCTCGCTGCCGAGAGGCCTTGCAGGGCAACCCCCTACCGCCATACATGATGATGGGTTACCACTGGCTTCTCAAGGAATAATTCAAGCGCCAGCAGCAAGTAATCGCCCAGCTCGAGGCGCGCAGAAAGGCGGCGGACGAGTCGAGCCTTCGGCGAGCACAACTCTCCTCCATTGGAGGATCCTCCTCCAAGGGCAACGAGCATATGACTGCCAAAAGACGCTCTCACTGGCCCACCTCACCGATAAGGAGCAAGAAGAGGCCGCGCAAGTGCTCGACTTCTCATCCATGATGGTGGATACGCGAGGAAATGTGCTCCCGAAGACACGACAAGCAGCGGTGACAGCGGCCACCATGTACCTCCTCAACAACCAGCCACCGGCTGGGGACCCGCGGGCTGCCATGCACCGATCCACGATCGCGGGCCTAGGGCTAGTCAAGGCCGCCCACATCAAGGAGACAACGCCGGAGGAGAATAAAAGTAAAGCTCTGGCCAAACGCTACTCTTCACCCTCCTCCAGCGATGACAGCCACGACTTGTCGCGATGATGCTGCTTGCGGCGACACGACTACGACACACGTGATGACATCACACAGTGCAAGGTCGACAAGATGCACGCGAGACGTGCCCGTTTGACTGACTTGGAAGACGATGGGATAGAGCTCTGGTGCCAGCTGCTTCAGCAGGGCCATTCAACGGAAGCGAATGCCAAAGGGGTTTAAAATCCCATCGGAGAACCCGAAATTCGATGGCCTGCAAGACCCAAAGATCTGGCTGGAGGATCACATCTTCTCTGTCAGGATCCATGGTGGAACCACAAGTACGGAAATGAAATTCCACCAGCTACAGCTGCAAGGTGCCGCTCGTGCGTGGCTCAACAACCTCCCGCGTGGATCGATTCGCAGCTGGGAAGAGCTAGTCTACAGCTTCGTGCGAAATTTCAAGGGCACTTATAAAAGACCCGCATCAATCGAAGAATTGAGAGGCTGCTACCAGAAGACTGGCGAGTCCCTACGCTCATACATCCAGAGATGGTCCATCATCAAAAACTCCGCAAAAGACATCTCCAAAGACCGCGCAATCGACACGTTCAATGGCGGCGTACGCCGCAGAGAGCTTAGGGAGGAGCTGGGCCGCTCGAAGCCCAAAACAATCGACCACCTGATGGAGATCGTGAATAGGTGGGCCGATGGGGAGGACTCGGTAAAAAGCCGTGTCCACTCAGACGATGACGACGACCTCGTCCACAGACGCGGCCGCCGAGGAAAACATCGAATGCGTGGTTACAAGGACCGCGAGGAGGTCGACATGGTCGCGGCTGGCTACGCCGATAAATGTGATGACAAAAACCACAATTGCGGATATCGCAGCGGTGGACACCGCGACAGCGGAAAAACCACACAAGTGTGGCAATGCTGCACTCGCGATGAGGCACCTAGAACATCTATCAAGGACAAGCTGTCCGGACCATGCAACGTACACTTCTACATCTACAAGCACGACGGCAAGAAAAAGTCCAGCCACCTTCTAAAGGACTGTCGCGAGTTCCTCAAGCTCCACAAAGTCCTAGCCCAGATGAATCGCGACGCGATAAACCAGGGCTACGGAGCTGCCCTGGGCGCTGGTGCTCATGGAGCACCTCCACCACCACCCGGTCCACAACCACCTGTGGCTCCGCTAGTCTAGAACCATGGAGGAGATGCATATCCCGACCACTAGGGAACATGGGGATGATCCAAAAAGGGCGCCCCTCAAATCGAGTGCAAAAAGCAATCACTCGCCAAGTTAATCTGGCAATGAACTCTCCGCCCTCCACCACTGAGTACCTCAGTGGAAACGAGTCCTGTATCACCTTCGACAAGCGCAATCATCCGCGCCAAGTACCTCGCCCAGGCCACTGTCCTATGGTGCTCAAAGCATAGATTGGAGGCTTTCAGATGAGTCGCGTCTTCATGGACGGCAGAAGCGGCATTAACCTTATGTTCACAAGTACCTTGCACGCAATGCGAATTCCTCTGTCATGTCTAGAAGCTTCAGACATGACTTTCCACGGAATTGTCCCGGGGAAGGGCGTATACCCCTGGGCAAAATTAGCCTCGATGTCATCTTTGGCATGCCGGTAAACTTTTGATGAGAGCGCATTGAATTCAAAGTCATCGACTGGCCCTCGCAATACCACTGCATCCTTGGACGTGTCGCGTTCGCAAGGTTCATGGCAGTGCCACACTACGCCTACCTGCAGATGAAGATGTCAGGCCCAAACGGCATTATTATAGTCAACGGAAGCTTCCAAAGGTCCGACAGCTCCGATAGGGAGTTCAACAGAATCTCCCAGTCTTTTGGCATGCAAGAGGAGTTGGCATGATTGAAGGAGTCGACAGACAACAGTCTGCCACCATTGAGCAAGCCAAGCTCACCTGACCAATCCTTCGACAAGTCGATCCACACCAAGGCGGTCCAGGTCCACCCAATGGACCCGACCAAGATGTCCCTCATTGCCAACAACTTGAGTTCTACATAGGAACTCGCGTTCGTCGAATTCCTCCGTGAGTGTTGGGAAATCTTCACCTGGTGTCCAGCGTACATGCCAGGGGTTCCGAGGGAATTTGCCGAGCACTCACTCAATGTAGATCCTGAAGCAAGGCCAGTCAAACAAAAAATACGGTGACTGTCCGAACCAAGGGCAAGGCAGTTGGTATGGAAGTCAACAGACTCCTCGACGCCAACTTCATACGCGAGATCAAGAAAAGCAGCTGGGTAGCAAACCCCGTGCTTGTTTCTAAAAAAGACACGGATATCCTGCGGATGTGCGTGGACTTCACCTTCTTGAACAAACATTGCTTGAAGGACCACTTCCCGTTGCCATGGATCGATCAGATAATCGACTCCACCGCAGGATGCGAGCGCCTCTATTTCCTCGATGCCTACTCAGGCTATCATCATATTCGAATGAAGAAGGAGGACCAGGAGAAAACAACGTTCATCATGCCCTTCGGTGTCTTCTGCTACACAATGATGCCCTTCGGGCTGAAAAACACAGGTGCCACCTATCAGTGGTGTATGTAGGCATGCCTCAAGAGCCAGCTTGGTTGCAACATCCAAGTCTACATAGACGACAGCATCATCAAAACCAAGGATGAAGCCTCGTTACTCGACGATCTCCGCGAGACCTTCGATAACCTCGACCTCTACCAGATCAAGCTGAATCCGGACAAATGCTCCTTCAGTGTACCATCTGGGCAATTGTTCGGGTACCTCATCTCCGCGAGAGGGATCGAGGCTAACCCGAAGAAAATAAAAGCCATGTTGGCTATGAAGAAGCCGAAGAACGTAAAGGGCATCCAGCAACTGGCTGGGCGAATCGTGACACTCAGTCGATTCACCAGTCGGATGGGCGAAAAGGCACTGCCTTTCTACCAACTTCTCCGAAAGGCTGACAAATTCGAGTGGACAAACGAACCACAAGAAGCATTCGAAGACCTCAAGCGTCTATTATCAACCTCGTCGGTGTTGGTAAAACCTCGCGAAAAGAAGCCGTTATTGCTATACATCTCCACCACCAACCAGGTGGTTAGTATTGTGCTCGTGGTGGAACGAGCCGAAGAAAATAAAATCCACAGGGTACAACGCCCAGTATACTACCTTAGCGAGGTCCTCACACCAACAAAGCAGTGGCACCCACATTATCAAAAGCTGGTGTACGGCGTCTTCATGACAGCCAGGCGACTGTGCCACTACTTCCAGGAGCATCCAATAATCGTGGTGAACGATGCCCCGCTAGGGCACATCCTCAACAACCCCGACACCACTGGGCAAGTCGCGCTTTGGGGGATAGAACTGTCTCCATGAGACATCACCTACGAGAAGCGAGATGCGATCAAGTCGCAAGTTCTCCCAGACTTCCTCATACACTGGATGGAAAACCAGCTCCCCGACAAGCCAGACATGTCCTACCTATGGACAATGCACTTCGATGGGTCCAAGCGCAAGGAGGGAGCTGGCGCGGGCGGCATCCTAACATCGCCGCAAGGTGACAAGATGAGATATGTTCTGCGAATGCAGTTCACCGCCTCCAACAATGAAGCTGAATATGAAGCCTTACTCCACGGGATGCGTATGGCAAAAGCCTGCGTGCGAAGCGACTCGTCATCTACGGCGACTACAAACTGGTGGTCAACCAAACAATGAACAAGTGCGATGCCTTGAGTGACAACATGATCGCCTACCGTGACCTCTACGACGCACTCGAAGGAGATTTCGACGGCTGCGAGCTGTAGCACATCGGTCACAAGAGCAACGAGGACGCGGATACACTCGCCAACATTGGCTCCACCTATTCCTCAGTGCCACCCGGAGTATTTTTAGAGCGCATCTGCGAGCGCTCCATCAAGCCCAAGGCTCCAGAGAATAAAACCAGTATGGCAAAGGACTCGGGGGCTACGCTACCCAACGAGCCAATGGCAATCGACGGCATGGATACAGACATAGGACTCAAAGGACCCATGGAGGTCATGATGATTGAGCCATCCTGGACGCAACCATATATCACATACTTGCTCAGCAAAAGGTTGCTAGATGACCCAACAGATGCGCGTCATATAGCACGATGATCCAAGGCATTCGCCCTTATCAATGGCGAACTGTACATGCGCAGCATCATAGGAGTCCTCCAACGGTGCGTCTCCAACGAGGACGGAAGATCCATCCTCCTCGACATACATGAAGGCACTTGCAGCCATTATGCTGGCAGTCGCGCCCTCGTCGCCAAAGCTCTATGAGCTGGATTCTACTGGCCAACAGCGATGCGTGATGCTGAGGACATCGTCCAGCAATGCAACGCTTGCTAGCGATTCACGGACAAGCCGCACGCACCTAGCGCCGAGCTCAGGCCAATACCTATGGCCTGGCCCTTCGCACAATGGGGACTCAACATGGTCGGCAAGCTGCAAAAATCTTCACCTGGAGGATACGTCTACCTCCTCGTCGCAGTCGACATATTCACAAACTGGATTGAAGCCATGCCGATAACAAACCAATCAGGGGTAGCAGCCGTAAAATTCTTCGAGTCCATCGTCTTTCGTTTCGGGTGCCACACAACATCATCACCGAGAATGGGACGAACTTCACCTCCAAAGAGTTCCAGGATTTCTGCGAAAACCTGGGAATCAACATCAGCTACGCCTCAGTAGCACATCCTCAGACAAACAGTCAAGTCGAAAAGGCCAACGGCCTCATTTGCGGCGGGATCAAAAAAGGGCTCCTCAAGCCACTCGAAAGAGCTGCTGGGTGCTAGCCCGAGGAGCTGCAATCGGTACTATGGAGCCTGCGCACAACTCCAAACAGCACTACAGGCTACACTCCATTCTTCATGGTACACGATACCGAGGCGGTACTACCCACAGATGTGCGCTACAAAGCCCCACGGGTAGTAGCATACAACAAAGCAGAATCAACCCTCTCACTCGAAGATTCCGTCGATCTGCTCGATGAAGCATGCGAGATTGCAGCGGAGAGATCCACGATCTACCAACAGAACCTCCGCAATTACCACAGAAGAAGGCTACGCCCTAGATCCTTCGTCGAAGGAGACCTGGTCCTGCGACTGAAGCAGCAAGGGCACCTCAAATTTGAGTCCCCTTGGGAAGGACCTTACGTGATTACCGAAGTAATCCCAGGTGGTTCCTACTGCCTTAAAGACGTAGAAAGTGGACTCGCATACTCCAACCCCTGGAACGTCGGGCAGTTGTGTCGTTTCTACCCTTAGATATTTTTACTTTGCAAATAACGCTATTCAGCCAGGCTACTTAGCCATACATTGTACCTCAAGATATTCTACGAATAAATAAAG
The DNA here is from genome assembly GCA_916181665.1 of Avena sativa. Taxonomy (NCBI): domain Eukaryota; kingdom Viridiplantae; phylum Streptophyta; class Magnoliopsida; order Poales; family Poaceae; genus Avena; species Avena sativa. The sequence continues at coordinate 129,072,308 of OV702289.1, read as the reverse complement.
CTAAGTGCCCCAAACTCTGCGTATTTATTTCTTACTTGCAATTACATTACTCGGGGATTCACGTTCCTCCTCCACGGGAACGGTAGAGCCTGACTCATCCTCTTCTTCGGCCTCGTGAGGAATCACTCCCTCGAGCTGAGGAGGCAAGTTGGCGGCCACCTTCCAGTCCTGAAACCAGAACCAAGCATCAGTATAAGTTACAATGAGCAAGCAATCGAAAAATAAGAATAACTTTTAAAGGGAATCCACCTCAGGCGGAGGATGGCTTGTAGAGAAGGGAGGCACGACTGAGTCACCCAGGAGATCCTCCTTGGCAGTGTACTTGGTCAGCAGTCGAAACCTCTTGTCTACTTCTCCAGAAGAAATTCCCTCTATGGAGATGCGAGTAACATCCTTAGTGCCAATCCAACAGCACATGGGATGCACCCTGGCCTGCAGTGGCTTCACTCGGTGACGCATCCATGTGCGAATGAGATCAGCGCCACCTATTTCCTTGCCTATGCGGCACTCCAAGTCGCAGACACGCTGATACAGAATCTATGTTTCTTCGTCTTCACCGGGCATTACAACGTTCTTCCACGACCTTCTCCTCTTGCAGACTACAACTGGGTCAAAGGGCGTGAGTCCATAGTGCTCTCCATCCACTTTTTGATCACGAATGTAGAAACACTTCTCTCCCACCCTTGGACGAATGCATTGAAGTTGATGGGCGAAGTAGGTGATGTTGGAGTCGACATGGATACCGCAGCCTCCTATATCATCGACTACAGATCCATACCCCACTAGCGTTTGAGTTTGAAGAGTTTTTTAAAGAGTCCAAAGTGTGGCTCGATTTCGAGCCAGCACTCGCGGAGAGTAATGAAGTAGGCGATGTGGAGGCTAGAATTCGGAGTCAGCTGATGCAGCTGAAGCCCATAGAAGCAAAGTAACACCCTCACAAACTTGTGAAGGGGGAGGGATAGACCGCGAATGATGAAGGCAGGGAACATTAGTCGAAACCCAGCGGGAGGACTGGGGATTACCTCGTCACCAGGGATGCGGCAATAATCTTCCATGGCGGGGAGCATCCCATCCTGACGCTGAGTGAAGAGCTCCACAAGCTTGATGGTGGAGGCACGCCACAACCCATTCGTGAAACAGGTTCTGGGGCCCTTCTTCTTCCCAGCTCCGGTGGCAGCGTTGGTGCCCGCAGTGGCGGCGCCCTTCTTCTTGGCCGCACCAGCGGCCGCCACAGATCCATCGGCAAAGCTTCCCTTCTTCTTCCACATCTGGCGCTTGCGGTTGGAGCGCAGGAAGTAGCTCGGGAAAGTGTAGAGTTGGTCCAGTGGCACAAGGAAGATGAGAGCAATGGACCAGCAGGAGCGACAATGGCGGAAGTGCGCGAGCGAGAAGAAGATGGGGAGAATTACCGCACAGCGGATCTCTACTTAACCTCATCGAATATGCCATCCAACGGCCAGGAGAGAATCAACCAGATGCGTGGCACACATCAGTGTCGACGGGTGGCAGGGTAAACCATGAACCGTCGCTCCACTCCCTCCATTACGCACGAGAATCGAGGAGACACAGTTAAAGCCAAAGATTACGCACGCCCGGTCAAATCCAAGTCAGAAAATGGGACCCACCTCTTCGTCATGTCCCGTCAAAACCACTCACGCAGGCAACTGAGATCACCTCATTGTCAGCACTAACGCCATTAAACTCTAGCAGGAGCACTCTATGACTACTCCAGTCCTTACTCAAGTCTTCAACTCCACCAAGTACTCGGGGGCTACTCCTAATAGGAACGCTGGTCGCGCACCCGAGCTACTTTATAAAACATCAAAGAATTATGAGAACATATTTTCTCACAAAAAACCTTCACTCGAATCAGCGATTCGACTACGGACTTCGGGTTACTCCCATAGGGAGCGCTGAAAGCACATTCGACTTAAACAAGCAAAAGACGATAGTAGTCGCAAAATACTTATAGTCCCCACTCGAGTCTACGACTCGAATAGGCACTCGGGGGCTACTCCCATAGGGTGCGCTGGCCGCGCACCCTATGATTTTTTTCTTACACATAACTTCGTGTTGACTACGTCCACACTCGAAAGCATCGACGGCTCCGCCTCATATTTTCCCTGCAAAGAGACTGTGTCTCCTAGGCCACCCGAATCATCTCCGCGATGTCAAAATTTGGATGCCACGTCTACGACATGAAGATAAGACCTGAATAAGGCATGGCAACGCATCTGTTGTGCTCTACCAGATATAAACCGTGCCTGCAGGCACGATGAAATAATCCTTGACAGATGTGTCGAGTGCTCACACTTATACACTGGGATTCGACTCTATAAGACCTCTGTGGCCTGAGTCGAATTACGCCAGCACTTTTCCGAATTCGAGTCCGTGGACTCGCGTTTGAGTAGATTGCGTCAGTTTGCCCTAAGGCAGTTAACTGATCCCGATACATTGGATAAATCAAGCGTGTATATCAACAATCCCTATGATAGAAATTAGAGCACTCGAAAACATGCTCGGCTGAGCACTCGAAAGACTTCATAAGTCTCCACTCGAATCTGCGATTCAACCGAACACTCGAGGTCTACTAACATGGACATACCTTACAAATACTCGAGTTTGGCATATACAGTCCAGCCTGGCAGAAGCCCACGATATTACCAGGGCCCAATTAAGGATTCGGGTGACCTAAGGAGACTCCGACTTCTTGCGGCACACGGCAAGCTCAAGATAGAAAGTTTAAAGGGAAAACCCTAACTTGTAACCGACTTGACCTGCTATCCTGAGACCTAACCTATCTATATAAAGGCTAGGAGGGGGAGCGAGGAGGACAATCACAACCCTAGTTTCCTCACCATCGCCAGATTGCATCTGCGCTCCCCTTGTAACTTTCGACTCCCTCGATAATTCTAGGAGCAGACAAGCAGGAGTAGGGTCCTCTACGAGGCCTGAATCTGGGTAAACCTTGCATTCCTGTGTGCTTGTTTGCTAGCTGATTGATGCTTCCAGCGCTCCCCTCTTCTCCAAAACCCAAGTCCATAACAATGGGCACTGATGAGTTTAACCCTCGTCACTCACACTCTTAATTTTACATGATTATACTTTATTGTTCAAAGGTAAGCCTATGAGTTGATTAAACATGGAATAAATTTTACTCATTTGAATCATCCATGTTAACAATAATTTTGCTGCGCTATAAAGATGCATAAAACCCGTATGATATCTTGCCATTACTCTATCTATGTTGAAGTTTTTCAGATTTATAAAGTGGAGGAAACATGAGACTACCAATCATTAGTAAGATCAGCATCTTGCTATTTCAGTTTAAATGCTGAGTTCCTTTTTGATTTTGGTTTTCTTGCTAGAGGACGATCAAGTTTAAGCTTGGGGAGGTTGATGGCTCTAAAATATAGCCATCTACGTCCACAATTAAACTGGATATTATTCATATTTTTGATAAAATATCTCTCTAAACCCTGCCACTAATGCCTAATGATCAAAGGGGTATGCAATCCTTTCTTTCTATTTTTCCATGAGCAGATAATGACGTTTGATAATGGGAATCACTACATTAAAGTCAAAGATACGAGATTTCCAACAACCCAAAGAAACCAGGAATCGTAAAGTGGAGACAGACACTTTAACGACCAACTATACTGCGGGAATAAAATTCTGGCCATATAGTTCCGCTCGTATAGTTGCCATCGACACCGCTAGGTCAAACAGAACAACTTTCATGAAGGGACCCTTATATAAAGAGGCCTCGAGCGACAAGAAACAGACCCCTCTTTCCGATCATCAGCCGCCCCCAGATCTCCATCCACAACACCGAAGAGCCGTCGGAGAAATATACTTAGATCTAGTCTCCAAACCCTTCTCCATCACCATAGCCATATTCCACCACTTGTAATAGTAGATCTCATCTTCGATTGGCAACATTGTAAGACTATTTGCTATCAATCTCATGATTTCCATTACAATGTTTATGATTGTTGATCTCATCTCTATGTGTGAGTAATTCTCCTTGGGCTAAGGGCTTCGACCTAGCCATGTAGCTTTTGTGCATGTTATTTATCATAGATGGTATCATGTATTAGTTTGCATGACATGATGATTATTGTATTCTATCTTGCCTAAATCTAAGGAATTGTCAGGTACCCAAGACCCCGAGGATTGAGCCAGGTATAGGGAATATGAGGAATGACTACTCTGTAGGTTGGGAACCCCAGTGACAAAAGGGGTAGTATGGTTGTATATGATGGATTTACTTGGGACTAACGGTGACGTCATGCTAATTGGATCAAAATATATCAAGCTCATTGGGGAACCCCAAGAGTAAGGTATGATGAGTACAGCAGCAAGTTTTCCCTCAGTTATCAAACCAAGGTTATCGAACCAGTAGGAGCAAGGAAACACCTCCAAGGTGTTCTTTCCAACTTGGAATCCTGCACAACACAACCACAAAACTTTGCCCCCAACTTACAGTGATGTTGTCAATCTCACCGGTTTTGCTAAAAACAAAGGATTAAACGTATTGTGTGGAAGATAGTAATTGCTTGCAGAAAGTAAATAGAAAATAGTAAATAGCTTGTAGATTGATGGTAAAAGAATGGACCGAGGTCCATAGTTCACTAGAGGTGATTCTCCTTAAGATAGATGACATGTTGGGTGAACAAATTATAGCGGGGCAATTGACAGACACCGAGAAAGCATACATGCATATACTAATCATCTTGACTCCTACAAGATTTGATTGGGCATTACAACATTATACATAGACCATAATCCAACTACATCTATGACTAATAATCCACCTCCAGGTTATCATCTGAACCCCCTCCAGTATTAAGTTGCAAGCAACAGATAATTGCATTAAGCAAAGTGTGTAAAGTAAACAATACAATTGTTCTATGAACAAAGTATTACTGTTTTCTCCCTAGTAGCAACATCACATCTAGTATCTTAGAGATTTCTGTCACTTCCCCAGATTCCTAGAGGCATGAACCCACTATCGAGCATAAATACTCCCTCTTGGAGTTGCTAGCATCTACTCGGCCAAGATAGCTACTAACAACGAAAAGCATGCAAGATCACAAATAACATAGACATGATAGAATCAATAATCAATCTAAAATAGCATCTCAATATCCATCGGATCCCCGCAAAAACAACATGTAGGATTACAAATAGATGATCTTGATCATGAACAGAGCTCACAAGATCTAAACATGGTAGCACAAAGGAGAAGAACCAACCATCTAGCTACTACATGGACCCGTAGTCTAGGGATGAACTACTCACGCATCACACCGGAGGCAGTCATGGTGATGAAGAAGGCCTCCAGGGTGATCTCTCCGCTCCGGCAGGGTGCCGGGAAGAGCCTCTAATCCCCTCCCGATCTGGGGATGGAGATGGCGGCGGCTACAGACTCTTCCGTGGAATTTTGATTGGGTACTTAGGGTTTTCGTCCCAGAGGCAATATATAGGCGAAGGGGCAAGGTCGGTTGAGTACCAGTGGGCCCACACTAGGTGGCAGCGCGGCTAGGGCTGGCCGCGCCACCCTAAGTTTATCGAATCCTCGAGAACTAGAAGCGTAGTGAAGTTACTTTAACGGACCTTACGAAGTTTTAGAATTCCTTTTATGTTTTTACCGGACCAAGAGTTTGTTGTCTTTTGTTGTTGTTGATGATGGAGAGAGAGGGCCTAGGGCATTGGGTTTCACATGTAGCTGTGCAAAACAACTGATGTGAATAAAAGATAATAATAAAGTATGCATTTAATTATTAGAGCAAGATAAATTATATGTGGGTAGTGCATCCATAATTTCTATTGCCTCCACAACCGCTTATAGCAATTACCTACTAGTCTCATCCATAGAAGAAAGAGAACTAATGATATGCATAGTGACGTGATATGTTGCAAACGTGTCTATAATTTTTGATGTTCCATGCTTGTTTTATATCTACTTCCTTATGTTTTGTCCACACTTTGGAGTATTTTTACACATTTTCTAGAACTAACCTATTAAAGATGCCACAGTGCCAGTTGCATGTTTTCAGCTGTTTTTGGTTTCAAAAAAGCAAGTAAGGAAATATTCTCGGAATTGGACCGGACAAAAGCCCAAGTCAATATTTCACCCGAAGGAATACGGAGTCCGGAGGGGAGACGAAGAGGGGAGCCAAGGCGGCCACACCCTAGGGTGGCGCCGCTAACCCTAGCCACGCCGCCACCTGGTGTGGCCCCCCTGGTACTCCACCGACCTTGCCCCTTCGGCTATATATTGCGTCCAGGACGAAAACCCTAAGTACCCGATCAAAATTCCACGAAAGAGTCTATAGCGCTGCCATCTCCATCCCTAGATCGGGAGGGATCTGAAGCTCTTCCCGGCACCCTGTCGGAGGGGAGAGATCACCTTGGAGGCCTTCTTCGTCACCAAGACTGCCTCCGGTGTGATGCGTGAGTAGTTCATCCCTGGACTACGGTTCCATGTAGTAGCTAGATGGTTGGTTCTTCTCCTTTGTGCTACCATGTTTAGATCTTGTGAGCTCTGTTCATGATCAAGATCATCTATTTGTAATCCTACATGTTGTGTTTGCAGGGATCCGATGGATATTGAGATGCTATTTCAGATTGATTATTGATTCTATCATGTCTATGTTATTCGTTCTTCTCCTTTGTGCTACCATGTTATTTGTGAGCTCTGGGTAAGTGACGGAAATCTCTAAGGTACTAGATGTGCTGTTGCTACTAGGGAGAAAACAGCAATCCTTTGTTCATAGAACAATCGTATTGTTTACTTTACACACTTTGCTTAATGAAATTATCTGTTGCTTGCAACTTAATACTGGAGGGGTTTCGGATGATAACCTGAAGGTGGATTATTAGTCATAGATGCAATTGGATTACAGTCTATGTATAATGTTGTAATGCCCAATCAAATCTCGTAGGAGTCAAGATGATTAGTATATGCATGTATGCTTTCTTGGTGTCTGTCATTTGCCCCGCTGTAATTTGTTCACCCAACATGTCATCTATTTGAAGGAGAATCACCTCTAGTGAACTATGGACCATGGTCCATTCTTTTACCATCAATCTACAAGCTATTTACTGTTTTATGTTTACTTTCTACAAGCAATTACTATCTTCCACGCAATACGTTTAATCCTTTGTTTTCAGCAAAACTGGTGAGATTGACAACCTCACTGTAAGTTGGGGGCAAAGTTGTGTGGTTGTGTTGTGCAGGATTCCAAGTTGGAAACAACACCTTTGAGGTATTTCCTTGCTCCTACTGGTTCGATAACCTTGTTTTCATAACTGAGGGAAAACTTGTTGTTGTACTCATCATGCCTTCCTCTTGGGGTTCTCCAACGAGCTCGATATATTTTGAGCCAATTGGCAAGCTTTTTCTGGCTCCGTTGCTAGGGAGTCAATGACATATTCACAAGGGGAGTCCCTCATAACCAATCTCTTTACTTTGTTTTTTTTTTGCTTAGTTTATTTCTGTTTTGTTTGCTTGTTTCTTTGATCAAAAACACAAAAAAATAGTTGTACTAGTTTGCTTCTTTATATTAAAAACACAAAAAAATGACTACTCTTGAAAACACTAAGTTGTGTGACTTAACTAGCACCAACAACAATGATTTCATGTGCACACCTATTGCTCCACCTATTCCTGAAGCTACTTTCTTTGAAATTAAACCTGCTTTGCTCAATCTTGTTATGAAAGAACAATTTTCTGGTATTGGTACTGAAGATGCTGCTGCTCATATTAATAACTTTGTTGAACTTTGTGAGATGCAAAAACATAGGGATATAGATGGAGATATTATTAAGCTTAAAATTGTTTCCTTTCTCTTTGAGAGGAAAAGCTAAAGAATGGTTGCTATCCCTAACTAGAAATAGTATTGATTCTTGGACTAAATGCAAAGATGCTTCATTGGAAAATACTATCCTCCTGCTAAGATTATATCTATGAGAAGTGAAATAATGAAATTTAAACAATCTGATAATGAACATGTTGCTCAATCTTGGGAAAGAATGAAATCTTTGGTAAAGAATTGTCCCACTCATGGACTGACTGCTTGGATGATTATCCAAACCTTTTATGTAGGACTGAATTATTCTTTAAGGAATCTATTGGATTATGTTGCTGGACGTACCTTTATGACCATTACTTTGGGTGCTGCAACAAAGCTTCTAGATAATATGATGGTTAACTATTCTGAATGGCACACTGAGAGGGCTCCACAAGGTAAGAAGGTAAATTCTATTGAAGAGACCTCCTCCTTGAGTGATAAAATTGATGTTATTATGTCTATGCTTGTTAATGGGAAAGCTCAAATTGATCCAAATCATGTTCCCTTAGCTTCTTTGGTTACTCAAGAAGAGCAAGTTGATGTGAACTTTATCAGAAATAATAATTTTAGCAACAATGCCTACATGAATAATTTTGGTAATAACAATTATAGGCCATATCCTCCCAATAATGGTAATGCTTATGGAAATTCCTACAACAATAATAGAAGTGCACCCTCTGAACTTGAAGTCATGCTTAAAGATTTTATTAGTAAACAAACTGCTTTCAATAAAACTATTAAGGAAAAACTCTCTAATGCTAAAAGAAATGTAGCATCATTGTCTGAAGCACAATCTTCTTTGACTAAAATAGCTGCTAAACCTGAAACTATTGAAAATCACGTTGCTGCTACTAATGCCATACAAGTTAGAATTGATGAAAATGTTAGACTGTTAGCTGAATTGCATGCTAAGTGGGAAAGCGACGATGAAATTTCTACAAATATTAGTATTTCTACTATCACCACCACTAATTTTAATGCTAGCAAACCACATGAAGGTCCTTCTACAACAATGCCTAAAACCAATGGAATCTTTTCTAATAAAAATGCTGAAATTCTTCGAAATATGGGAAACAATATCTCTACTACTTTAGATGATAATTATGATTTTGATCTTGATGGTTGCAATATCTCTGAAGTAATTATGTTCCTACAAAGCTTGCTAAAAGTCCTAATGCTAGTTCTATGAATATGGCCTTTACAAAACACATTACTGATGCTCTCATAAAAATTAAAGAAGAAAAGATGAAACATAAAGCTTCTATTCCTATGAAATTAGAAAATGGTTGGGAACCATCATTAATATGAAAGTGAATGATTTTGATCTCAAAGCTTTATGTGATATCGATAGTAGTGTTTCTATTATTCCTAGAAGGGTTTATGAAATGCTTGATTTGCCACCACTAGAAGATTGCTATTTAAATATCCAACTTGATGATAATGCTAAAAAGAAACTCATGGGGAGTATTAATGATGTTCTTATTATGGTTAACAATGCCTATGTCCCCGTTGATTTCTATGTTTTGGATGTTGAATGCAATGCTTCTTGTCCTATTATTTTGGGAAGACGTTTTCTTAGAACTGTTGGTGCCATTATCAATATGAAACAAGGCACCATTAAATATCAATTTACACTCAAGAAAGGTATAGAACACTTCCCTAAGAAGAGAGAGAAGATTCCTTTTGCCTCTCCTATTAAAACAAAATTTGCTCTTAATGCTTCTTCATTTGAGAATACTTGATTATTTTTGCTTCTTATGCCTAGCTCAAAGGCGTTAAAGAAAAGCACTTATTGGGAGATAACCCAAACTTCGTTAGTAATATTTTGTTGAGTCTTGGAAGTTATTGCTTCAGTAATAACCGCTCCTTATCCTTTTTGTGTGGTTTTTGTGCCAAGAATATCCTCTAATGAGAGAGAAGTAATGCTTGGGAAAGTTGTTGTCCCGAAAACAGATTTTTGTGCTTCGCTATAAAAATTCGTGAAAAATCTATGTGGTTTGAGCTGTAATTTTTTGTGCTTCTGACCCAGGTTGTTATCCAACTTTTGTTAGTTCAACACTTTTATATTTGAGCAACATAAGGTCTTCGAAAAAATTGGTTTTTACCTTCTGGTCTGTTTTGACAGATTTATGCCATTATTTGCATTTGCCTCTTTATCTCTTTCTATTTGAGTTCTCTTTGAACATTTTAACTTTTTAAAGAAAGTGCTATAGTAGCTTGTGTTTTAATGGAAGTTTTACTTGTGTTGAAACTGAACCAAAATACTTGTTATCTTGAGTACACTAATGTTGCAAATGAAGATTGTGTGAAGTTTGTATGAAGGAGATTTTAAAATGTAGGGAAGAGTAATGTGATAAGATGAAGTATGGACAAAATATCAAGCTTGGGGATGCCACCTGTGTCACCCCAAGAAATATTCAAGAAGTACAAGCATCAAAGCTTGGGGATGCCCAAGGCATCCCTTCTTCATCACTAAAAATTTCAGGTTTCTTCCAAACATTTCATTTTTATTGTTTGATGCACAATTGTGTTGTTCTTGGAGCGTCTTCGTTTTCTTTTTTAGTTTTTGTTTGCTTAGTTTTCTTAAATAAATTGGTTGGACCCCCTCATTCATACATTATTTTTCAAATAAGTTGATTTGGGTTGGAAAAGAGTAGGAACGTTCATGCTTAAGTGGTATAAAAGGAGCTTGTTTTTGACTGTGAGTTAGACTTTATCATGTCATGCTTGATATTTTTTTGGCTTTATTCTTAGTGATTATTGTTGTAGCATGACTTGTTACAAATAATTGAGATTGCTTAATGTGCCTTGAAAGAATCATGCATTGTTTTAGCATATTAAAGCATAATATTGTGGTATTCTCCTTTAATGCTTTATTTGGGTTGACTTGGCGCATGCTCACACCATGTTAAGACTACCAAGTCACCATAGCCTCTATGATCATTTAGTTTTCGACTTGTAATATCACTTTATGCTTTAATCAATAATGTTTTTCGCTTTGCATGATTATGGCCATTATTGCTCTCTTAGTTGGTCACTCCCGGTCTTTTGCTAGCCTCCAATACCAAGTATGAGTTCCACTCATGCATCCAACTCCAAATAAAACCAAGTTATTCAAAAGAGTCTACCATACCTACCTATTAGCATTTGCTATTCCAAGTATATTCATGTTTTTATCTACCTTCTGAATTAAACTTGTTATGTGAAAACTAGTGATTAAAGCTCTCACGAACTTGATGGCACACTTTACTTTTCTTGCACTTAATAAACCTGAACCATTGTGCCCATCTATATTGCGTATATGCTTGGTTTTGTAAGTTGTGAATTAGCAGAACCATGCTATCATGGGGAATGCTTTCAACATTACACTTTATTTAGTTGATATCATGTTCTTTTGCTTATGGATCCCGGTGGTGTGAAATGAAAGGGGAGCTTGTAAGGCTCATGGAGTTCGTATATGTGTTAGAGAAACGCATGGGCAGTTGGTCTAAGTCATGCCTAATCATGGTAGAAACCTGCAGCGTAACCATCATGAGCAATCTATAAAGCATCCTCTATAAAAAACCTATGCAAATAGGAAAGAAAAAAAGAGAAAAAAAGAGAGAAAAAAAGATACCTATGCAAATAGGAAATAAAAGGATGATGAGATGCTCGTTGTCTGCTTGCCTTGTCATTTTGATATGGGGATTCTTCCGTATCATCGGGCAAGGGGTACCCCGTTGGCGGTTCTCTATGATACACATATACTTACAATGACAAGAACTTACTTGTGACTGAACTTGAGTAGCATGAGGAACGGTACTCGTAAGTAAGGGGCATGAGATTTTCAGCTTATAACTTGTCAAGCATATCCTCATATTTGTTCACTTTAACCTTAATCACCTAAAGATGCTTATGATAGGGGAAATGAGAGCTGAAAGCTAATAAGTACCATAATTTTTGGAAGCTCTTTATGAGACTTGAATCCCTGTTTCCTTCTATGAAGGTCTTTCTTTTACTTTTATGTTGAGTCTCCTTCTTCTATCTTTATGCACTATTGAGAGAGCATAGTGGCCATTCTTAGTTTAATGTGCATTGTCCCAAGACTTGTTGATTGATTCATAACTTTGATATTGCTTGTTCTTAAACTATTTGTATCTAGTCACCCTTATGAACTTTGAAGGTGTCCTATGCATTTATGTTTTGCTACACTATGAGGGACAAGTTGAATACCATTCTCATTATGTTTTCTATATGTGAAACAAACAAACGTCTTTCAAAGCATTGTTATTCATGAATCTTTTGTTTGTATCTTTTCATGTTACAACATAGTTACTATGTCTTATTGTTAGAACTATATCTTTCATGCTATGTTAAAGTACTATGATCCCAGCTATCAATGTTTTACAAATACTTTGATCAAGATTATGATGGTGCATGTCACCTCAAAAATTATTCTTTTTTATCACTTACCTACTCGAGGACGAGCAGGAGTTAAGCTTGGGGATGTTGATACGTTGCAAACGTATCTATAATTTTTGATGTTCCATGCTTGTTTTATATCTACTTTCTTATGTTTTATCCACACTTTGGAGTATTTTTACATATTTTCTGGAACTAACCTATTAACAAGATGCCACAGTGCCAGTTGCTTGTTTTCTGTTGTTTTTGGTTTCAGAAAAGCTAGTAAGAAAATATTGTCGGAATTGAACTGAACAAAAGCCCAAGTCAATATTTCACCAGAAGGAATACGGAGTCTGGAGGGGAGACGAAGAGGGGAGCCAGGGCGGCCACACCCTAGGTCTACTAGGGAAAAAGAGCTATACTACATCCGTAATCCGGATCGAAGGTATCATGCATCCTATCAAGTAATGTACTTTGGCCCCCTAGTATCCATAAACTTTCTGATTTCTCTCATTCCCATCAACACGTCTCTCCACATTCCTTATTTCTCTCATTCACATCAACATGTCTCTCCACATTCGTTATTTCTCTCTTTCTAACGAACTTCTGCTAGTTGGAATATATGTCGGTGCTCTCGGTGCAATAGAAAGAAATATATATCTCAACAAGTTCTTTGTTTCTCTATATCATTCAGAAAAAACTCAACACTTAAATTCACGGACACACATTTATACCTATCGTAGTGCATAGCTTGTCCTTTTCCATGTGCCAACAATAAAAGGGCATGTATTTGTGTAATCCTCCAGCATGACACAGGTTAAGTCGGCCTCTACTCTATCCTAAGATACAACAACAAGAGTAAAACTATGTTTGCTACATATCAATATATGCACACAAACATACACATGTCATAGTACAAAGAACACCACAAAGATGCAAGAAACATCTGGCTTTTGCTCAGAACATGCAAGAATAAACCTCTGCATTCTCATGTGTGCACGTCACACATTTACCTTTTTTTAGGTAAAAGTGTCTCCCCACGATGAGAAAAAGTCAAATATTTTTCATGATTAGGCTACTTTTTCAAGACAACTTTAAGAATACAACACTTCTTCATACTAATCTCGCGAAAGGGCAACAAATAAAAAGATGGTCTACGGTCTCCTCTGAGTTGCAGAAACAACACTTCTTATTTTCATTCCAATTCATTTTAGCAAGATTGTCTTGAGTGAGTAAAACCTTTTTATTAGGAACCACATAAACACCTTTATCTTTAGTGGGATTTTCAACTTTCAAAGATATTTTCTAAGAAATTTTCTGTGCACATTCATTAAATCCACGTACATTATTTAACTGTAGACTGGAAGTGTTAATTTCCAAACAAATTTATCTGACTCGGTATTTATAGATACCACCATCAAACATTGGCATAAGTGTATCCATGAACTCCACTTATTACCTGTCAGATTCCGCCTAAAACTAATGTTTAGGGGGACTGAACACAACACATTTGCAACGGTAGGGTATTGTTGTGATATCGGTGCTAATCCTAACAAAGCATTTTCCCAAAAAATTGACTGCAACACCATCACCAGTTTTGAAAAGACCTCTATCAAAGAACTCATCTTTAACTGTCATAAATCCTTTCCAAAAATGGTGAGTTAGTCCGTTTAATTACTCTGAACCTGAGCCAATGTGTTTTGGGACAAGTATTGATTGTGTAGCAATTCTTGCCACACACCTTCTTTGTTAAGCATTCTTGCCACACGCCACTGTTCAGACCAAGTGTTGGAAAATTCAGAGCGGTACATATAGTTGTGTTCTGTAGTGGTTCCAACGGTGAGGTCCTTTTTTGTGGAGGGAAGATGATATTGTTTTTGAGTGCTAAAGTTCAGAGTCGCCATAAGCTGAAACTCGCCTGATGGCTTGTATTGGCATTATTAAGCTTAAATGTATGATTTTTTTTTGCATACCAGCTTATTCAAGGTACAGGAGGAACAACTAGCTAATCAGTTTGGGATTGTTCATGGTTACAACGTTGGGAGCTACTTCCACTTAGTTTATACACTTGCCACTTGTGCAGAAGCATGTTTTTGTTTAGTTTTTTTTAAATGAAGGTGAAACCCTCAGCCTCTGCAAAATGATGCACATACCTTAAATAAAATTCCAACTAAACCAATGGACAATGAAATATAGAAACTTACATCTAAATGAACTAACTCCGGAGAACCATCTGAAGAAATTGCTGCCTCTAGAAGCTTGTGTTTTTATAGTCTGCCTTTTTGTGGGATAGCTGTCCTACACAAAGAGTTTTCTGAAATTCCATTAATGTTGTATACTATCATAATTTCATATCAGCGCGAATTATTTGTATTAAGGGTAACACATCATAACAAATTGGATTAAAAAATTTGAGCACCGCCACATTTGTTAGTTTAGCTCCTTCAACAGAAGTCTACAATAAGAGATAACTGTCGAGAAATAGCTCACAATTACATTCAACAATTTAGATGGAAATCTCATGCATATACAACCACTAAAGAACTATAGCAATTATGCAATCAAGAAAATTGTGCAACCAACTCATATAAATTCCATTTGATCCAATGTACAACAAAATATAGAAACCCACATCTAAATCACGGTAGAAAATAAAAAAAATGATGGTTTTAGTAGCCAAAGGACCATGATGATCGAGAGAGGCAACTCAGGATAAAAAAATTGTACAACCAACTCATACAAATTCCATCTAAACCAATGCATGTTCGGTGATGTGGTGTGAGTGGCGCGACTTCTTTGGAGGCGATGTTGTACAGTTGTAGTTGGGGAAGTTGAAGAGTCAGGGAGGATAAAATATGCTCTTATGTAGGATTGCTTTACCTTTATGCGGTATCGGTACCCATTTGCAAAATCCCGCAGTAGCAAAGATAAGCTAGGGTGTCTTGTCTCATGTGTCATAACCTAGGCGAGTAATTAGCCCGTTCAGATTAATTATGGCTTTTGGCATGGAGAATCCAAACAAATGTAGTAGTTCGGACTTCTACATTTTACTCAAGGTAAGACATGGCATTTATTTATTCATTTGGGCAAAGTTAATCTACATATAATGTGCTAATGGCCAATTTAACTTATATTTATTAGTAGTATGATGCTATTCTTTTTACTGAATTTTATTTGTCACTTTGTTGAATCTAAAATGAAATCCACCAACTCTGGAAGATGTAATCATAGATGACGTGGGATCAATTTTTAAACCATTAGCTGCCGTTCTAGGGTTGAATGTATGATTTTCTGTAGCAACCCAGAGTGTTATGACTATACCCGAACATCATTTTTCCGTTTGATGATGTAATTGGAAATTTAAACCATAAATACATTGTTCATTGAGCCAATAAATGCTTAAAATACATTTTATGAAACAAGTTGGGGTGTCACCATATGATTCGGTGACTGATTTTCATGTTGATGTTAAGCTGAAACATAAATAAGCCAGACTGAATGTACTTTTAATGTTGAGGAGCATTTCGTTCGGCCTTCCTGGCTTGTAAGCTGGAGGTAATTCACCACACTTGACCTGCTGTTACTTACATTTCACTAGAAAATGGAACTGGGTAGTGATGTTGCTCTAAAAAGAAATATTGTTGATTGATTTGATCGAAATAAAAAACACAAGGATTTAGAATTTAGAACTTATTGGTTCTTATAGGAAATCAGCTCGAATCTTATCTAGTTAAAAATCTTGAATTCCAATTTATTTGAATTGTTGTATGAATTATTTTATTTCTATGTTTCAATTATTGTGGAACTAATTTATGCGTTTCAAACTATACAATATGATGGCATTTAGGTAGAAATATGGTTGTATGGCCAATGAAGTGGCAAAAAGTCTATTAAAAGGGCCTATTGGGGATCAGACAAGTGCCCGGGCGTCTCTAATGATGACGACATCTTCAATAACAATCATAATCCGACCATAATAGGGGACGCCGCTGGAGACACAGTACATACACTATGGTGGACTAGAAACATGGATGCGACTAGAGGGCTGCTACTATGAAGCTTTGTTGCGTTTAAGTGTTCCAGCTTGGCATACAACCTCATCCATGGCACTATGTTCACATGACTAGGGTCTTGGTCTAACATCTAAGCATTCCATCAGCTAAGATAGTTTGGGTGCACAGTACCCATAAACTCTCTGATTCCTCTCCTTCCCAACAAACTGTCTCTACACATGTGCTAGTTGGAATATATTTAGGTGCTCTGGGTAACAGAAAGCAACATATATCTCAGTGTGTTAGGCGACATTAATTAGGCGAGTGTTTTGTTTCGCCATACCATCCCAAAAAATACCCAACACTTAAATTTATGGACACACATTTGTACGTACATAACTTGTCCTTTTCCATGTGCCAACTATGAAAGGACATATATTTGTGTGATCATCTAGGACGACAGAGGTTGGTTTGGCCTCGTCTCAGAGAGAGAGAGCAGCAAGAACAAAGCTCTAGCTTCTTCATATCAGCGTAGGCACACAACCATACACATGGCATAGCTCAAAGAACACTAGAAAGATGCAAGAAACTGTCTCTTTTGCTTTGAAGCTACAAAGATGCAAGAAACATTTGGCTTCTCCATCCAGCCCTTTAAAGGTAAAAGGGTATCCCTAGTTTCATTATAACGAAAAAAAAAAGTTAATAAAAAAGCTACAATGGAAAAAAATGTCACAAAATTTCCCTGGATCAATAGAATTACCATGTAAAATGGTGATCAATGCTATCTTTTTAGCCAAAGAAGGATGCCAGTAATCTCTGCCTGAAAATTAGAAAAGAGAAACGCGACGTCACTGACTGTTGTAGGCATACTTAACCTGCTCTCAACTTCTCAAGCAGTGAGCAACTAAAAACTGAATTAATTACTCAGTCGATTGTATCCTCTGTTTCTTTCTGTCTTTATTAGTTTTCCGAGCTCCCATGCATGCTCGAGAGCACAGGCTTTCTGCTCCTTTTTGTAGGCGCACTGCCGAACTGCTCGTGTCACTCTATTCAATACTGTAACGTAGCACGATGATCACCTTGCAGCTTGCGCATCTTCTATCGAGAACCGGCATCGACTCATCGACTCAAGCGCTACCCCTGGTAGCAACTGCTGTGGCCATTCCCACGACAAGCATCGACGTTCGGAGGCACTAGGCATGGCCGGCGACAGCTGGGTCGTGCGGGTCGCGCCAAGGGAGGCGTGTGTGCGGAGTGCGGAATGAGTGAGAGATTGACAGAGCGGTGGGTTGTCCCCATGTCTGGCAAGGCCGGGGTTGTTGAGCTGGTACAAAACTAGTGAATGTGCACTATACCAGGGTGCGCCAAATATGTGTGGTGCATCTTGTATGTGATGCGCCACTACTAAGGGGGCCTCCCTGGCAGGCTTGTACATAAACTATGTGAAGGGAAACAGGTAGGCTACACTAGCGTAAAACAAAACAAAATCTACCGCGTCAACCAGGCATATTGTTATCATAGATCACGGGATTGCGACTAGACGCGCAGTTGCGGAACTCGATGAAGCACGTCGGGGTAGTGTAGATGTTCTACGTCCCCTTGTCCTCATCCCACGAGAAGCTCCCATTTGCGCGGCTCGTCCAAGTGCTACAGCTGCAGCACCTCCGAGGTATCCACACGTCCGGAGTGGAAACGTCACACGCCAGACTGCTAGGTCTTCTCGTGCAACACAGGCATGAGAGGAGTGGTGATTGGGTAGAATGCTCAACCCTATTCAGCTCGCCTCACTCTCTCTTATATAGGCATCCCTGGTGGGCTTCTACATTAGCAGCCCATTAGTACTCTAAGCCTGCTAATTCGGATCCAATCCTCATTAGTCTTCCAACCCCTAAAGTGCGTGACCCTATAGGTTCATACACGTATAGACATGATACGAGTATACTTACTCCGTCAATAGTTGGTAGCGGCCTCTAGCAAGACGTGACAACTCCTAAACGCATATAAGGATCATTCGGACGAACCATCACAAGGTTGAGTACATGTCTTTCCCTTTTCCCTACGATATTTGGTCTAGCTTCAAGCTGACCTCTTTTTCTCGATACTGTGATTCGGAATTCCTTTACTAGGTTAACTCTTAACCGTATGTAAAAAGACCATGCATTTCTGGATTTGATCACTCGAGGGGCCCAGAAATATCTCTCTCAAGTAGAGAGGGGCAAATCCCATCTTGGTTGACCAATGTCATGTAGCATGTATCAGGACAAATCCGAAAGCTACCTTTATAACTATCCAGTAACGGAGCAGAGTTTGATAGCCCCAAAGTAGGTCGATCCACATCTCAAGTACATGCGACAATCTCAGGTCTAAGGACAAAACGTACACGATGTATAGAGAGAGCTACAAGTATTATTGTCAGTCTCAAGTTGGGTCAGTCCAACCCCATATTCATAACATGTGTCCACATCACTGGTTTGACATCTCTATGTCTATGACTTGCGAAACATAGTCATCAACCAATCGATGTGCTAGTCTAATATTTACGTATGTCCTGACATGAACTCTAACTAGGGACAACTATTTGATAACCATACTAGTAAAGAGTTTCACAAACAATTCACATAATAGCCAATCAATACAAGTTGCCTGATATATGGATATTCATGGAACATTATAATAACTCATGGATACACATGAAATATAATCATCTTTATGATTGCCTCTAGGGCATATTTCCTTAAGTCTCCCACTTGCACTAGAGTCAATCTAGATAGTATCTAATACCTATTGTTCTTGTATGCGCTTCATGCGCAGGCTGCGGGAGTGGCTTTGTCAAGGGATCAGCAACATTTGAGTCCGTATGTATTTTGCATGACATGACACTACCATCATCAATGAACTCACGAATCTGATGGCAACGCATGTGAATATGTTTGTTCTTCTGGTGTTGTCTAGGTTCCTTGGCTTGTGCAATAGCACCATTGTTCTCACAATAAACATCCAAAGGATTGGACCCGCCCTGAACCACACCAAGAGCGATCAGGAAATTCCTAATCCAAACAGCTTCCTTTGCAGCCTCCGAAGCGGCAATATATTCAGCTCCTATTGAAGAGGAGGCCACTATATCTTGCTTGGAACTTTTCCATCTCACAGCACCACCATTCATGACAAACACATAACCTGATTGCAATTTGGAGTCATCTGAGTCATTATGGTAACTCGCATCTATGTAAACCTTTACACTAAGTTCATCCTCAAGTACTTAAGCATATTCTTTACCACTATCTAGTGGCTTTCACCTGGATCAGTCTGGTATCTGCTCGTAACACCTAGAGCATAGGAAACATCTGGGCGAGTACATGTCATTGCATACATGATGGATCCAATAGCCTAAGCATATGGAACACTACGCATGCGCTCTTGCTCACAAGTGGTCGAAGGACACTGAGTCTTGCTGAGTTTAATGTCGTGAGAGATGGGCAAGAACCCCTTCTTAGCCTCTTCCATGCTGAACCGTTTCAACACTTTATCAATGTATGTACTCTGGCTTAATCCAATTAGCCTCCTTGATCTATATCTATAGATCTTGATACCCAGAATATATGCCGCTTCTCCTAAGTCCTTCATAGAAAAACTATTTTTCAATGAGGTCTTAACAAACTTCGAGCATAGGAATGTCATTTCCAATCAGTAATATGTCATCTACATATAAGATTAGAAATACAAGCGATTTCCCACTTTCTTTCTTATAAACACAAGGTTCTTGTTCATTTTTTATGAAGCCAAACTCCTTTACAACTTCATCAAATCGAATGTTCCAACTCCGAGATGCTTGCTTTAGCCTATAAATAGACTTTTGAAGTTTGCATACCTTTCCAGCATTGTTTGGATCGAAAAAACCTTCAGGCTGCATCATATACATGTCCTCAATAAGGATTCCATTTAAGAAAGCCCTCTTGACGTCCATCTGCCATATCTCATAGTCGAAATATGCAGCAATGGCTAGAATGAACCGTATAGATTCAAGCATCGCTATGGGCGAGAAAGTCTCGTCGTAGTCAACTCCTTGAACTTGTCGAAAACCTTTTGCAACAAGTCGAGCTTTATGGATGTGAACATTTCCATCCATATCAATCTTCTTCTTATAGATCCATTTGCACTTGATCGCTTTAAAACCATCACGCAGGTCAACCAAGTTCCAAACTTGATTGTCTCCCATGGAATCTATCTCGGATCTCATGGCAATCAACCATTTCTCAGAGTCTAGGTCCACCATCGCTTCTGCATAGGTCGCAGGCTCATCATTATCTAATAATAATAATTCCCGCGCTTCGCGGAGCCTCGCCGACCTTCGTGGTTGTGGTGCTTCTATTGCCACGGGTTCCTCAACTTGTTTTGTTACAATAGCATCACTTGCAGAAGGATCCCCGACTGGCTCATCTTGAACTTCTTCAACTTGCACCGACCTTCCACTTGTTCCCTTTGTGAGAAATTCTTTTTCTAGTCTACGAGCAACAAACACTTTGCCATCTGCTCGGTTGTAGAAGTAATACCCTAAGGTTTCCCTTGGATATCCCACGAAAATGCATTTATCTGATTTGGGTGTTAGCTCGTCCGACTGAAGTCGCTTGACAAATGAATCACAACCCCAAATCTTTAGAAAAGACAAATTGGGATTCTTTCCAGTCCACACCTCATATGGTGTCTTAACTATGGATTTAGACGGTATCCTGTTTAGTGTGAAAGTTGTTGTTTCTAGAGCATAACCCCAAAATGATAATGGTAATCCGACTAGCTCATCATTGAACGAACCATGTCCAACAAAGTTCGATTGCGCCATTCAGAGACCCCGTTTCTTTGAGGCGTTCCGGGCGGCGTGAGATGTGGAACAATTCCGCAACCCTTAAGATGATTGCTAAATTCGTGACTCAAATATTCACCTCCACGATGAGATCGCATGGCCTTTATTTTCTTGCCACGTTGATTCTCTACCTCACTCTGAAACTCTTTGAACTTTTCAAAAGTTTCATATTTGTGCTTCATCAAGTAGACATAGCCATATCTACTGAAATCATCAGTGAAAGTAATGAAGTTGTGATATCCTCCTCTGGCTATCATGCTCATTGGTCCACATACATCAGTACGTATGAGTTCCAACAAGTCTATCGCTCTCTCAGGAAAACCCATAAAAGGCGTCGTGGTCATCTTTCCAAGTAAACAAGCTTGACATGTCTTGTATGATTCAAAATCAAACAAAGTTAGAAGACCATCACCATGGAGCTTCTTCATGCGCTTTTCACTTATATGCCCCAAACGACAATGCCATAAATAGGTAGGACTCAAATCATTAGGATGAAGCCTTTTAGCACTAACATTGTAAACAGATGCATCATCAAGATTTAAAATAAATAACCCATTCACAATGGGAGCATCATCTATAAACGTAGCATTCTTAGAGATTACACAACCATTGTTTGTACTCGCGAATGAATAACCATCCCTCATCAAACATGAAGGTGATAAAATGTTTCGACCCATACTAGGAATGTAATAACAATTATTTAACTCCATAATAACTCCTGACGGAAGGTGAAGCTGCATGACGCCAACGAATAATGCAGCAACCCTTGCTTTATTTCTGACGTGAAAATCCACTTCGCCTTTCTGCACTTCTCTAGTCCTTATTAGACCCTGCATCGAATTGCAAATATGAGCAACTGATCCGGTATCAAATACCCAAGAGTTAACATAAGAATCTACGAGAAACATGTCCACAACATTTACAACAAGCGTGCCTGAGTGGGAAGTACTCTTACTTCCACTCTTCTTCAAAGAAGCCTGGTACTTGGTGCAGTTTCTCTTCTAGTGGCCCTGTTCATAACAAAATAAACACTCAGTGTCTTCTGCAGGTCCAGCCCTTTGCTTGGGTGCAGGCTTTGGCTTAGGGATAGTATCCTTAGCCTTTTCCTTCTTCTTCTGCTAAGAAGTGCCCTTTTTCTTGAAGCTAGGCTTGTTCTACACAGCCATCACATGGCTATGCCCTGCACACTTCTTAATGTCACATTCTCCTATTTTTAGCATCCCACATAACTGAAGGGTTCCGCAGCAGGAAACAAAAAAATTCCTACATTGGAACCGCCTAATACTGCCAAGATCTATCTATGTAGTAATGCGGTAATGGCCGGAGCGTATAGAATACATATCCTTGTAGACTGTACGCGGTTAAACGTTCCGAGGGGAACGTGGTTGAAGTAGTTGAACTTGTAGCTGACCTCAAGGTCACGAAGCTCCTCGCAGGTCACCCCTTGCTCCTTCTTCATCGTGAAGCAGCTCCGGCTCACGACATCCAAGGTGCCTCAAGCGAGTCCCCTCGTGGTTTCGTACACATACGGTGTATGATGACGACCTCCGGCTCCTTGATCCCTGCCAGGAGTGCGGAAGTAGATCTCCGGCTTTGAATCCCTATAGCGCAACGACATGCTGTAGGTGCGGTGTCTCTTGCTCGGACAGTCCTTACTTGGGACCGTGCCAACGCATGGAGACGAGAGAGAGGGAAGGAGAAAGTCAACCAAAGGACTTCACCAAATATTGGTGTGTCTATTCTCACCCATGGGCACCTCTTTATATAGGGGGAGGGGGTGTGCCCTCCCCTTTGGGTTTCCCATGTGGGACTAAACAAGGGAGAGAGGGAGGAGGCGCCATGGGCCCTTAGGGCACCATGGGCCGGCCGTCCAGGGGTGGGACCCACCCCGTGCATAGCCCTAGGCTGGCTGGGTGGGCCCCCTTGAGGCGGCTGGGCCTTGGCCCTTGGCCCTTCCCCCTTTCGGTTTTCCCTCATGGGCCCTTTTTCCCTAGGAAGTTTGGCCCATTAGTGGAATACCCCTTCAAATTAGATTTTAATATTATATTTAATATTAATTACATTAATTAATATGTAAATACATATTACAAAATCCTATTTGACCCGAAACACCTTTTGGGTTCCCTTTCGATTTCCTCCGAACGACTTCGGATCTTTCCCGGAATGATTTTGGTTCTCTCACGGAACTTTTCCAGTTTCCTTTTTTCTTTCATATGGTGATTCCAACTTACAGAGGATCTCTAGCTCATCGTACCCTTAAGTGTATTTCCCCATGGCTCGGGAATGGCACAGACATGATCTCCATCCATGATCAATAGCGGGACCAGGATGCCCATAATGACCCCTGTGTATTCCACGATGATAATGTCGTTTGAACCGTAAACAGTCGTTTCCCATTCCCTTTGCCACTTGATACCTAGTTCACCCGAGATTTGATCTATGGTATCTCCATACCATCATTCGATCTTGTTACCGATGACTTGTTTTCTCATTCCTGTGTCGTTGCATTCCGTGACCCAGTCACACGCTTGCAAGCTTCGTTAATGCAACGTCACCGAGATGGCCACATATGTATCTATCAGTTACATGGATTGGAAAATCCTGGTCTTGATATGTACTCCTCTACGCGCTCCTTTGGGAAACCCGAGTAGCACCTTTTCAATCACCCAGTCACTATGTGATACTTGATAACCATCTATGCTCCCTCCGGAACAGTGATTTGCATTATCTCATAGTCTAAGGACAGGTTGCGAGGTTTCCTTAGTTTTATTGTTAATGGTGAACTTTGTAACTAGATCTCATTAAGATACAACTAGTTGGGTTGTTTGTCTATCACATCATTCAACTAATGACGTGACCTCATTGTCAGTTGGCATAAATGCCCATGATCTCAAAACCCTAGATCATCCTCATGACCAATGAACTAGTTCGCTAGAGGTAACTAGAGACTTGGTTTGTTTACATACCACACGTGTATTAATGTTTCGTATTAATACAGTTATAGCATAGTATGAGACTATTATGAACTAATTGAGATATGACAATAAAAACCTATTTATTATTTGCCTCTAGGGCATATCTCCTTCAGTCTCCCACTTGCACTAGAGTACAAATAATCTAGCTCGCATTTTACTCATCATAAACCATATCACATATGAGTTCATTGATCATGCATGCTTATGGAAAACATCTTGTCCATGTTCTGTTTTACCACATCATTATGTCTTTGCAAATCGTTAATGTATTCCTAACTTTGACATTCATACCATTATCTCATAATGGGTTGAAGTATTCGTTTGGCGACAAAGTGAGACTTTGTTTCTAGTGTTTATAATGATGGTCGTTTTCACTTTTGTCATCTAAACTTCGAAACACACTTTGCAATCCTTTATGTATATACGGCAGTTATGGCAGCAGAACGAGGCCGGTTTTCAGGAGCCTACAGTGACTTTAGATCAACCTCGAGGGCTTTTTCATGGGCACTGTGCCCTGGGACACATCATTCTATGTTAAAAGCGGACTGCCCCACCATAACAATATACATCACATTAGATGGAGCCTTTATACTTCTATATCTATGTAGATCCTAGTGCATGAAATGCAACTATGCCACTTTCTTTGCTTCTTAACATTTAAGTACAAACTTAATTCTGGTTCAGTGATTAACTCAAGAATCACTTCAAGACATGTTCTTAAAGTTAAGAGCTTGTCCTTCCAACCAGAACTTCGGGTCACATTACGTCGAGTATACAATATGGTTGTATGGAAGAACCTATGACTGAGGCATAGGAGATGCAACACATCTCTTTCTTCCTTTTAACCATTGCTGTAATACTAATACAATGCTTCATATAGTAAGAACTTCTTTCTTACCTTGTTCCATTCTGAACTTCTTCAGAATCTTGCTTAGGACATTCTGAACATCTTCAGAATCAAGTCCAAGAAGCATTCGACATTTGGTTTTTATTAAACTTACCAATCTATCTCGATAGATCTCATTGTTTAATAACTTCAACTTCATCCTTATTTATCTACTTAAATGTTATTAACACCAATCACATCATTCACATATGTCATCCACATATCCCAGAATGATTTCACGCTCCCACTCAAATATGGCATCCATATTTGAGATCCAGGGATTTCACTTAGCTCCCACTCAAAATATGTCTGATACATATTATGATTCAGCAAAGCTATTTAGCTCCCACTCAAAATATGTCTCGTACATATTAAGATTTGGCTAATTAGATCCCACTCAAATGCAGGTCCTCTCAATAATCTTGGACATTCCAAAATTCTGTGATCATCATCAAACTGAGAATTCTAGCTACGAGACTTCAATATCCATATATTGCTAGTGTAAATCCAATAGACTCAAGCATCACTACATTTGTAGTCAACTCCCTGAATTTGTCCATACTTTGTGACAAATCGAGCTTTTACATCTCCATTAAGTTTCATTTCCATCTTATGACTTTGAAGTCATTCAGAAATATCAAGTAAACTTGTTTACTTAATAAGATAAAGTAACATATTACTTTGCAATCTTAAATGTAACTTAATATAGGATTTTATGACTCCTGGTCATTTCTTGCACTTAGGTCCATCACGCTTTTTTGTAATTCGTAGGTATGTCTTGTTCATAAACATGACAAGTGAATCAATAATATATTTCCACGAACTTGCAGAGTACATATTGTTGAATCCTACTTTCTTAGTAAAAGTATTCGCTGAAACTTTATGATTATGATCAATAGTTTCTCCTCTATTTGAAGAGTTCGGTTTCACGAAACAAATTCCGCTACGCCACTCAACAATTCGTAGGTAATGTCAAATACATTCTTTTGAACTTTTACTTTCTTCCACTTGTATCTTCGTCAAGACACATCAACTTTGGACAACAACAGGTTTGCCCCTTGTGGAAGATGTATTCATAGTTGCCTAATAATATGCTACAAAGACTTGTTTATTCTCCACGATTTCAACTTATCGAAATCTCTAGAAACTTGAACATGCCATAACACTTATGGTGTTGTTTCCACGAATCTTTAGATGTTACTTTGTATTTCAAACGAGTGTTTGCTCATTTCGATCTCTAACTCTAAATCATAACTATAACCCCGATAAGAGATAAAATCATACCATATGTATCTAATACATAATGATTATGATATTTAGACATTTCAATACACTTTGAAATTGTCCAATTATCATAATTTGTGAAACATCTTTCACAAGTCCTTTTATGCTAAAATTAACTTAAATACTTTAGTCATGTCGATCAAATCAAAGAGACTTTTGTATTCTTGTTAATTCAATATCCTCCTTCACTTTGAAATCTTTTGAACAATTCAAAACAGTTTCAAACTTATGTTTCATTAAGCAAATGCTCATATTCACTTAAATCCACAATGATGTGTGAAATAATGATTTCCACTATTTGTTGAAAATACAATACATCATTATGTATAAATTTCAACATAAAGTATAAATAATGATTTCCACTATTTGTTGAAGATATGATACATCATTATGTATAAAGTTCAACAATTCTTCGCATATCACCGTTTTACCAGAATGCGGAGTTTTAGTCATTATGCCCAATGAGGCATGGTTTTGCAAAGTCTCTAGATTAAGCATCTAAGACCCCGATCTTCATTTAGAATGAATGCAATAACCAAAATTATTTAAACAATAGTGTCATATCATAATCAAACTTTGGATATCTTTTAGCATTCTAATCCTTTATAAATGTTTAAACTATTATCATTAACATAGTGATTAGAATATCTCATTTATAATCGTAATGTGACCATAACGGTATATTCATAAGAACAGTACAATTGGCTTGTAACTTATTCATATGAACTATCGTTTTGCTAAAAGCAAGACACACAAACAAGGATTACAAAATTATATTCAAGTCCACTAATCCAAATGATAACCTTTGAGGAAAGGGGTGATATCGGCCATAAACTATTTTGCTTGCCCTGATCTTTCCACATTGCCTCAATTCCAGCAATTCTCAAGCAGACCTTCATGTTTTCACAAAACGGGACAAGTATCCAATAGTTATATAAACTGCAATGAGTTTTGCAAGAATTACATTTATAACTTTGTATATCTAACATATATCCTTTTTCATTCATGGCCTCCATTGAAATCAAGCCCTTCTGAGAGTTCATAACTCTAATGCAAGATTGCTAAGTGTTTCTCCAATTATTCTCTTTTTCATCCATCATGGAAGAAAACTCATCCAACGGCTCATACTTTATGTGCCCGATCTTGCAGAATACAAGATTGTAATCCAACTCTCCATCGAATGGAGAATGGCTTGTTGGATGATTACGGAGAACACACAAAAATTGTGGAGTCATCGGATTATCTCCTAATGGTCATTGTATCAAGAAGAGAAGATCACCTTTTACGAGGATATCCCTCAGGCATGGGTATTAAACTATGAAGTTGGACCCTTTTGCTAAGTTCCATATCAAGCAATAAATTTCCCGTGGTCGCAAAGGACCTTAATGGGATAAGCCATGATCTACTAAGATATTTGCAAATAGACATCTAGACTAATTTCATAATAAGAGTTCAATCCTAATTGAGCTCCCACTAAAATTGTCATCCCCTGGACGATTTTAGTGATCACATGATCCCAATCCTCTACACCTCCCCCGATCGTCATGGCCATCAGTGCAGCATCAAACATAGACATTCCCCAATGTCAATCACATCAACCATGTGACTCATGCTCGACCTTTCGGTCTCTTGTGTTCCGAGGCCATGTCTACACATGCTAGGCTCGCCAAATCTAATTTGTGTGTATTTGATGTGCAACATGGCTTACACCCAATGTATGCGAATATAGATATGTCTAGCCCCCGATCGTCACGGTCGGCTACATAACGGCAAACTTTCTTGGTGGTGCACACCCAAGGGGAACACTATCATTGGAATTACTTAGGGATTATCTTATTTGCTACCGTTGAGTATCTAATACTAGCACATAATAAGATATAAAACAGGTATCAACATCACACGTAAATTTGTGATATGATATGGTCCCTCTCCTTACGCCTTGATCTCCATCGAGCGCTCCGGTATGATCTCCATCTTGCTCCTGGTTTGACGCCACCACCCGGTCGTCCATCAGAACGATGACTATTACTTTACTACTTAGTAACATAAAAGTAAAATACTTTACCTTTGTAACGACCAATGCCATATCATAACATAATCCCTCCTGCAAAATAAAGTTAGACGCCTCTACTTTATCTTTTGCAAGTTTTACATGGTTGTTAGGGCTTTCGCAATAGAATCGTTTCTAATCTACGAACTTTCCAACCACAACATGGATCCAACAATTGTCCCTACTACACCCCTTTCGTGGCCCTCCGTTGTAAATGCTATATCAACTATTGAATGAGAGAGAGACACCCGCTAGCCACTTATACGGAACAAGTCGTATGTCGAGCGTGAAACCAGTCTCGCGTACGAATACGCGTAAGGTCAATCCAGGCCGCTTCATCAAACAATGCCACGATATAAACAAGTACACGTTAGAAGGTAACAACTAAGGGATCAATGGCCGCACAAAACTTGTGCGTACTGGCCGTACAGCACTCCTACGCATAGATCGGCTATGATACCACTGAAGGCTTCCGTAGCAGAAAACAAAAAAAATTCTATGTTGGAACTGCCTAATACTGCCAAGATCTATCTATGTGGTAACGGCCGGAGCATATAGAATACATACCCTTGTAGACCGTACGCGGTTAACATTCCGAGGGGAACGTGGTTGAAGTAGTCGAACTCGTAGCCGACCTCAAGGTCGCGAAGCTCCTCGCAGGTCACCCCTTGCTCCTTCATCGTGCAGTAGCTCCGGCTCACGACATCCAAAGTGCCTCAAGCGAGGCCCCTCGTGGTTTCGTACACATATGGTATACGATGATGACCTGTGGCTCCTTGATCCCTGCCGGGAGTGCGGAAGTAGATCTTCGGCTTGGAATCTCTACAGCGCAACGACGTGCTGCAGGTGCGGCATCTCTTGCTCGGACAGTTCTTACTTGGGACCATGCCAACGCATGGAGAAGAGAGAGAGGGGAGGAGAAAGTCAACCAAAGGACTTCTCCAAATATTGGTGTGTCTATTCCCACCCATGGACACCCCTTTATATAGGGGGAGGGGGTGTGCCCTCCCCTTTGGGTTTCCCATGTGGGACTAAACAAGAGAAAGAGGGGGAGGCACCATGGGCCCTTAGGGCACCATGGGTCGGCCGTCCAGGGGAGGGACCCACCCCGCGCATATCCCTAGGCTGGTCGGGTGGCCCCTTTGAGGCGGCTGGGCCAAGGCCCTTGGCCCTTTCCCCTTTCGGTTTTCCCTCATGGGCCCTTTTTTCCTAGGAAGTTTGGCCCATTAGTGGAATACCCCTTCAAATTAGATTTTAATATTATATTTAATATTAATTACATTAATTAATATGTAAATACATATTAAAAAATCCTATTTGACCTGAAACACCTTTTGGGTTCCCTTTTGATTTCCTGCGAACGACTTCGGATCTTTCCCGGAACGATTCCGGTTCTCTCACGGAACTTTTCCGGTTTCCTTTTCTCTTTCATATGGTGATTCCAACTTACAGAGGATCTCTATCTCATCGTACCCTTAAGTGTATTTCCCCACGGCTCGGGAATGGCACAGACATGATGTCCATCAATTATCAATAGCGGGACCGGGATGCCCATAATGACCCCTGTGCATTCCACGATGATAATGTCGTTTGAACCGTAAACAGTCATTTCCCATTCCCTTTTCCACTTGATACCTAGTTCACCCGAGATTTGATCTACGATATCTCCATACCTTCGTTAGATCTCGTTACTGATAATCTTATTTTCTTGTTCCTGTGTCGTTGCATTCCGTGACCCAGTCACACGCTTGCAAGCTTCGTTAATGCAACGTCACCGAGATGGCCACATATGTATCTATCAGTTACATGGATTGGAAAATCCTGGTCTTAATATGTACTCCTCTACGCGCTCCTTTGGGAAACCCGAGTAGCAACTTTTCGATCTCCCAGTCACGATGTGATACTTGATAACCATCTAAGCTCCCTCCAGAACGGTGATTTGCATTATCTCACAGTCTAAGGACATGTTTCGAGGTTTCCTTAGTTTTGTCGTTAATGGTGAAGTTTGTAACTAGATCTCATTAAGATACAACTGGTTGGGTTGTTTGTCTATCATATCATTCAACTAATGACGTGACCTCATTGTCAGTTGGCATAAATGCCCATGATCTCGAAACCCTAGATCATTCTCATGACCAATGAACTAGTTCGCTAGAGGTAACTAGAGACTTGGTTTGTTTACATACCCCACGTGTATTAATGTTTCGTATTAATACAGTTATAGCACAGTATGAAACTATTATGAACTAATTGAGATATGACAATAAAAACCTATTTATTATTTGCATCTAGGACATATCTCCTTCAATAACTCATTAAGGCCCTTCTCCACCCCATGCATATGGTAGTTCAAAATGAAATGCCCATAGCTAGATGGAAGAGACGCCAAAATGAAATCAGTAGCCAACTCTTGGCCTAATGGAAAACCAAGTTTTTCCAAAGTCTAACTATAACCAACCATTTTGATCATATGGGGGGCATACAGCTGCTCCCTATGCTAGCTTGCATTCCACAAAGGACTTAGCGATATTGTACCTCTCAGTCCTAGCCTAAGTCTAGAACATGTCCTTAAGCATGATGATCATATTGTACGCTTCCTGATCCTCAAACTGCTTTTGAAGATCAGGTTCCATTCATGCAAGCATAAGACATCTAACCTCAAGAGATTCATCACATGCTTTCTTGTAGGCATTCTTAAGGGTAGCAGTTGCATTATCAGCAGGTTCATCTGGAATTGGGGTATCCAGAACAGTTTCCTTTTTATCATCCCTGAGAACAATTCTCAGGTTACGAACCTAGTCAGAATAGTTTGTTCCATTTAGTTTATCATTTTCAAAAATCAAACGCAAAGCAAAAGGTGATGAAGTGTTCGGTGCCATTGATCTACAACATAAAAAACATGCAAAATACTAAGCCATGTAACCATGAAAGAGTAAAACATATTAAACAATTTAATAGCATATACTCCCACTTAAATCAACATCCCTCTATTCATACTATGTGATTCAAGATCCACAATTAACAAGTCGACTAGTGAGCTTTAGCATCACTGCTAGAAGACAAGGTAAATCGGTAAGCAACTTTTGCTAATCATATCATATATGACTCTTGTTGTTGGGTGACATCTCTATGTCAAAACTAGGTGCCCAACCTTTATGCCCCAAGGTCCTTAACTATTAAGATGACCTTGTTAAGCTCACCAACCTTTATGCGTGTAGGTATTCGATACAAACCCATCCAGCCAAGGAAAACGGTGGCACCCTAATTTCATAGACCCACCAATGATTGTATAGGGCATAGGATGGTGCAAGGTTTGGTTAGGAGGGCATGGTTTAACTTAAAATTTGTGAGGGATCGTTCTACTTCTATCAACTAAGCATGCATAGTAGTAAAACGTATAAGAATAGCATTCACATATATGTGATACAGTATGGCCCATTTTCTTATGGTGATCTCCATCGCCATGGAACCTGTCCACCATGATGATGTCCATCTTCATGCTCTATGCGATCCATCCTCCAAGTGATGAGTTCTCCAAGAACTAATACAAGCTATTACTCCTGACAGCTAGTAATCAAAATTACATGGTATTGAGATCATCACAAGTTGGCACATAGGCCATTACAATAATTGACAACACATTTGGCTCCAGCCGTGTTGCCCTACTCACGACATGCAGGTCATAAAAAATATATACATGCATCACATACATTTTTGGGCCATACTGATCACATACATCCTGCAAAAACAAGTTGTGCATAGAATCGCATTCTACCAGATCATGAGAAATCGCAGCACCTAGGAACCTTAACGAGATATAAAAGGGGCTACGACTAAGGCGGGTCTAGGGGGTCTCCTCCTGCGGGGTTCGAAGGGGCAGCGCCCCTCGCAGTATCTATATAATTTTCTTTAAGGATTTTGATCGGCAAATCAAATTTACCATAAACCGATTATTGTTCCGATTTGACCAATTTCCTTTGATCACGGTACATCAATTCAGATATAGGTTCCGATTCGATCAATCATATTGATCTTCGCGTGATTCAAATGGATTTATGTGTCACTATCTACCCTGATGGCGGAAACCGACCGGTAGGGGTAAGTCGTTCGACGATCTTAGAATCACGAACACGGAAAGCAAGATCATAGATCAATCCATAACCACCACCATAAAAACAATCACATCATTCATATCAATCTGCATATCACCATATACAAACTTCCCGAACCTATGACTTAACAGCATCGGCTATGATACCACTTAAGGGAAACGGGTAGGCTACACTAGCGTAAAACAAAACAAAATCTACCACGTCAACCAGGAATACTGTTATCATAGATCACGGGATTGCGACTAGACACACAGTTGCGGAACTTGATGAAGCATGTCGGGGCAGTGTAGATGTTCTATGTCTCCTCCTTGTCCTCGTCCCATGAGAAGCTCCCCTTTGCGAGGATCGTCCAAGTGCTACAGTTGCAGCACCTCCAACGTATTGATGACCCACAAGTATAGGGGGTGTATCACAGTATTTTCGATAAGTAAGAGTGTCGAACCCAACGAGGAGCGGAAGGTGCTGGCTAGTGGTATGGATCAGGAATTGTCTACAAATACTTAGCAAACGGATTTTTAGGGGTTTTTGATAAAGCAAGTAAACAAAGTACGAGTAAATAAAAGACAGTAGGAATAAATGCAGCAAGCGGCCCAATCCTTTATGCAGCAAAGGGCAAGTCGGTTGTATTACTTAAGATGACCAAACGTTCTCGAGGACATATGGGAAGACTGTCAAGTGCTTTCGCTTCATATAGTTGATTAATCTTCTTTAGCTTGCTAAGTGTTGTGTGGGTGAACCTGTGCTAATGTACCGACCTTCCTAGGACTAATACATACTTGTGATTATACCCCTTACAAACATTCGTAAGTACAAGAAAGTAATTAAGGTAGAAACCTAACCATAGCTTTAAACTCTAAGACCCTTACGTCCCTTGTGCAATGGTTTCCTAACGGGGGTTCAGGTTTCTGTCGATCTGGCAACCCCTACGATTAGTAGCCAAATACACAATGCATTCCCCTAGGCCCTTATAGGTGAAGTGTCATGTAGTCGACGTTCACATGACACCACTAGAAGAAGTACACCACAACTTAAATATCAAACTATTGAATCTTTCTCAACACAATTCCACTACTAACAACATGACTTCTCCCATGTCCTCAAGAAAAAAATGAACTACTCACAAGACATCATATGGATCATGATCAGAGATGGAATAATGATGTATAACAATCTGAACATAGATAATAATTCAATGGTTCACTCAATAGCATTAACTACAAAGAGTAATCAACACCGGGAAAGTTTCCCCTATGTACTATGCAAGATTCAAACCAATTGTTACAGCAATATGGAGATGGTGATGAGGGTGCTGATGGTGATGATGGTGGTGATGATGATGATCCCGATGAAGTCTAGCTTGATGGTGGTGTTGATTGCGACGATCTCCCTTCTCCGAGAAGGAATTCCCCTGGCAGAAATCTGTCTGCCGGAGAGATCTTTCTCTCTCGGTGTTTTCCGCCTCGCAGAGGCGGCAGAATCTTTCTGTGGTCGCTCCCCAAGTCTTAGGGTTTCAGGAGGATAATATACGCCAGAGGGGAGTGCCAGGGGTGGACCAGGGTGGCCACACCACCTGGTGGCGCGGCCTGGGCTGGCCCGCGCCAGGGGGTGGTGTGGGCCCCCTGTGGCCCATCTCTAGCCCCCCTTCTGGCTTCCTTCGTCTTCTGGAAAAATAGGATTTTCCGTATATTTTCCCGGATTTTCTGATCTTCACAAGTTTTGCCTCCAAACAGCACCTTTTCCATCAGAATCCTGACTGCAGCGGTCCATGCTCCAAAAGTCATCAACCATGCAAAAACAGATGAAATAACATAAGTATCACCTCTCAATACGAAATATATCAATGAATAACAGTGAATTATGACATAGAATAGTGATGCAAAATGGACGTATCAACTCCCCCCAAGCTTAGACTTCGCTTGTCCCCAAGCGAAATTGAGCTCAATAAACATGGCCTCGGGTTTATGGAGTGAAGAGTCAATAAAAGAATACGGACAAGAAGCATCACATTCATCAAATACATAGATCATAATAGAAGACAACTCACTATTATATAACTTACTTGCAATGAGTAAAGGAAACACAATAAAGATACAAAAAGTAAATCATAATTGGTAATGGCAAACTTAGCTCTTGGTCAAAGAATAGTTGATAATTTGCTGGAGTTCACAAATAACTGGTTTTCAATGATAGCTTTCAAAGTAGTAAACATCAAGATAAGAGCATTGTGCAAAACAAGGAACATAAGCAACATGATTGAATAAATCATCATATGAATGAATGAAACACAACAACTCAAAATACTTGCTGAGATAGAGAGGAATAGGTTTACTGACTCAACTAAAAAGTAAAAGAAAGGCCCTTCGCAGAGGGAAGCAGGGATTTCAAGTCTCATAAAGAGCTCCCAAAAATTATGATACTTACTAGCTTTCAACTCTCATTTCCCCTATCATAGGCACCTTTAGGTGATTAAGGTTAAAGTGACACAACTAAGAGGATATGATTGACAAGTTATAAGTTGAAATCTCATGCCCCTTACTTATGAGTACCGAACCTCATGCTACTCAACTTCAGTCACGAGTAAGCTCTTGTCATTGTAAATACACGTGTATCATCGAGAACCGCCAACGGGGTACCCCTTGTGCATGATACACGAGCTACCCCATAATCAAAATGACAAGGCAAGCAGACAATGAGCATCTCAGCGATCTTTTTATTTGCTATTTTCATAGGTTTTTATTGAGGATGCTTCATAGAATGCTCACTATAGTTATGCTGCAAGTTTCCACCATGATTAGGCATGGCTTAGGCTAGCGGCCCAGGCGTTTCTCTAACACACATATGAACTCCATGATCTTACAAATTCCCCTTTTATTTCACACTGTCGGGATCCATAGGCAAAAGAATCATGATATCAACTAGGTACAAAGTACCATGGCAGTGTTGAAAGCGTTCCCCATGATACATGGTTCTGCTAACTTCAACTCATAAAGCGCAAGCATATACGCAACAAAGAAGGATCCAATGGTTCAGATTATTAAATGCAAGAAAGTAAAGTGTGCCATCAAGTTCGTGAGAGCTTTAATCACTAATTTTCACATAACAAGTTTAATTTGGGAGGTAGATAAAACAAGAATTTACTTGGAATAGCAATAATGCTACTAGGTAGGTATGGTGGACTCAAATGACATGGGTTTGGTTTTAAAGGAAGTGGATGCACGAGAAGAATTCCCTCTCGGTACAGGTTTTTGGCTAGCAAGGCTGGGTAGCAAGTATAAGAGTTGAAGGAAACAAACAAACTTACAAGTGATAAAGACAAACATGCAATCTTCCTTGGAAGCACAAAAGATCTTAACTAGAGAATACTAGACTCATGAGCAAATCAAGAAAGAAAGATGATGAAATTATATTTCTTTAGAGTACTTTTATCTTTTTGATTCAACTCTCAAAAATAGTGTTGCTACTGACCAAGCCAGGTTTGCCAAAACCAACTAAATTAACTCAATGATCCCAAAGTGATACCAATACTAACAACAAGATCAATCATATAACCACGAATTGAAAACTAATATAAGCTATGCAAAAGAGTGAATGATAGAACTTCTCATTAATATTCCATAACGGTAACTCACACCAAGGGATACATATCTAACGAGAGAGGGGACACTTCCATAATGCAAACCATCCTACAAAATAACTTCTCTATTCATGATATGACACTACTAATAAGGCAAAAAGATAGAAGATAGTGATACGATACCGCGGCACTCCCCCAAGCTTGGAACAAACCAAGGGGATGCCAAACCTGATGATGAATCACTCTTTCGGTGGTGGTGGTATCCTCTCGATGAGATCTCTGATAAGTTTCCCCAAGTCCTCAATCTCGAAGGTGAGATTATGAATCAGCTGTGAGTTTTGCTCAATGTGGCTCATGATCATGTCGGGTTGAGAATTCTAGCTCTCGTGATTCTTTCCCCACTCTTCCTCCTTGAAGTCTTCTTTCCCTGCATAGCTAGAACGAGGCAAATCCCAATTGGAGGGTAATTTCCCCTTGGGCATATTCTTGTATTGATGCTCATGGATAAGAGTATGGAAAGGATTCTTGGTGCGTGGAGGAAGTGACTGTGGAGCCAAGCAGTGACGAGGAGCTTTCCCCCCAGTCTGCATCCGTGCAGTCCTTCTAACCCTGGCAGGTTTTGTCACCACTCCAATGCTTGCAATGGTAGTGCCGGTGTGCGGATGTTGGCCTTGCTCCTCTTCATCTTCACTCTTGATCTCCTCCTCCTTCCCGAGGTCTTGGAGGTCTTCCTCCGTAGGCTCCTTCCCTTTATCCTTGGCAGACACCATTGTGCTTCTAAACGTTCAAAGAGTATGTCCTGGCAGAAACAGATCGAAAGGAAAACACAACGAAAACACGATATACGAACCTCGGGGGATCCGGGGGGTTATATATTACGAAGTTTCATGACAAAAGGAAGTTACTGGGAGAAAACGAGTCGGAGGCGGAGTCCGGGGTGGACTCACCACCTGGTGGCGCGGCCAGGGGTGGGCCCACGCCACAGGGTGGTGTGAGCCACCCTGGCTCCGTTTCCGTCCCTCTTTCGCTTCGTAGCTTTCTTTATTGTCCAAAAACTGCAAAAATATAGTTGGATAGTATTTTCGTGGAACTTTTCTTACCAGAACTGTTACCTAAT
This sequence comes from Avena sativa, assembly GCA_916181665.1. Lineage (NCBI taxonomy): Eukaryota > Viridiplantae > Streptophyta > Magnoliopsida > Poales > Poaceae > Avena > Avena sativa. Next base: position 129,035,218 of record OV702289.1, on the reverse strand, counting down.
TGAAAATAGACTCTGCAGGTCTCTGAATTTGGTATCTAGTAGATTCTTCTGAAGTACTCACTTGAATAACATCAATATCTTCATCTTCATACACTTATTACTTGAGTCATAAAACCCTTCTCTTCCTTATTACACCATTATCTCCACTTCCTGGAAATTTCTTTCACACAAAACTCCACACAGTTCTCATTGGCAACATTAGTATATATGAAGTGATAGAACCTTTTGAGTCCACTTTCAACTGAAAACCATCAAAACATAAGCTACTGTAGCAACTCCTTCTGAAAACCCAAAAATAATTCAAAAAGGAAATCAAATAAAGAAGCAAATGCAAGAGTGGCAAAATCTATCAAAACAGACCAGCAGGTAAAGATCAATTTTTTCGAAAATCTTCTGTTGCTCAAATCAAAAAGTGCAAAACTAACAAAAGTTAAATAACAACCTGGGGCAGAAGCACAAAAATTACAGCTCAATCCGACATACAGAGATCTTTCACGGATTTTTACGGTGCAGCACAAAAAATCTGTTTCGGGATAGCAACTTCCCCAAATATTACTTCTCTCTCATTAGAGGTTGATCTTGACACAAAAACCAAACAAAACGGATAAGGAGCGGTTATTACCGAAGTAATAACTTCCAAGACTCAAAGAAACAAAAACAAACTGAAAGCAAAAATAAACTGGGTTGTCTCCAAAAAGCTCTTTCTTTATAGCCATTAAGATGGGCATGATAATTTTGAAGATGCTCACTCAGGAATATGAATTGAAGTGAAAGAGAGCATTAAGAATAAAAAATACACACATTTAAGTCTAACCCACTTCCTATTCAAGGGAATTTTGTAAACAAACAAGTTGTTGAAACCAGAGGCTACTTGCATAAGAAGGCAAAACAAGTGCAACATAAAAACTTTCAACATAAAACAAGGAAACTTGATATTATTGAGATGCATAAGAACACTTTTCCCTCTTTCATAGTAACTTTCAGTATCATGCATAAACTTAACAATATAACTATCACAAGGACCATCGTAACAATGATCACTTATTCTAACAGAAAACACAGGAATACTAGCTCTCATAACACTACTTTTTGAAATAATATTAGAGGTATCCTTACAAAGGATAGTGTGTCCCTCTACTACATATTTAGTAACAAAGTCTTTCACATTTGCTATTATAGGTTTATCAACCATTTGTTTATCTAGTTCAATAGCTTTATGTGTACTTTCATTAACCATTCTAGCTATCATAGAATGTTCCTTTATCTTAACTGGGAAAGGCATTTTCTCAATATAAGGTTCAGGTAAAACATGATTAGCAGTATAAACTTCAGTATTTCTTGCAGGAACACTCTTAGCAACATCTTTATAAGGTTCATGATACTTATTCCACTTCTTTTTAGGCACTTCAATATAGGAAGCAAAAGCCTTAAAATAAGAAGCAATAGCTTGAGAGTCTAGACCATAAGCATTTTTAATATTTTGAAAGCTATCAGTTCCCATAAAAGATTCAATGCATTCATAATCATAATTTATACCTGACTTTCTACCTTTGTCATTCTCCCAAGCTTCAGCATTGTCTTGAATACGGTCCAGAAGATCCCATTTAGCTTCTTCTCCCATGCGAGTGAATGATCCAGCACAAGAAGCATCCAATAAATCCTTGTCATGTAGAGGGAGCCTTGCATAGAAGTTATTGATAATAATATTGTTGGGGAGCTCATGAATGGGACATTTGAGCATTAGTAACTTCAATCTCCCCCAAGCTTGAGATGTACTCTCTCCATCAAGAGGCCAAAAGTTGTATATTTGATTCTGATCTTTATGAATCTCACTAGGAGGGTAGAACTTTGAATAAAAGAGAGGCACTATTTCCTCCCATTCCAGAGCTTGACCATTCTTCAGCAGCTTATACCATTCCCCAACTCTTCCTTTCAGTGATAATGAGAATAACTTCTTCTTGACTTGATCTATAGTAATACCTGCACACTTAAGCAACCCGCATAATTCGTGTATAAAGAGTAAATGATCACCGGGATGGACAGTTCCATCCCCAACATAGTAGTTATCCATAACATGATCAATAATTCTTGTAGGTATTTTGAAAGCATCATTCTTAGCAGGTGGTGGTTTATCTACTACCTTAGCAGTGGTAGTAGCATTACCAAATAAGAAACTCAGCGAATTATCCATAACGAAAATAAAGCAACTAACAGAAGTAAACAATACTCACAGTAGAAGTTTCCTTTACCAGTTCCACTCTCCAATAGCGCTTCACTCCCCGGCAACGGCGCCAAAAAATAGTCTTGATGACCCACAAGTATAGGGGGTGTATCGCAGTATTTTTGATAAGTAAGAGTGTCGAACCCAACGAGGAGCAGAAGGTGCTGGCTAGTGGTATGGATCAGGAATTCTCTACAAATACTTAGCAAACAGATTTTTAGGGGGTTTTGATAAAGCAAGTAAACAAAGTATGAGTAAATAAAAGACAGTAGGAATAAATGCAGCAAGTGGCCCAATCCTTTATGCAGCAAAGGACAAGCCAGTTGTATTACTTAAGATGACCAAACGTTCTCGACGACACATGGGAAGACTGTCAAGTGCTTTCGCTTCATATAGTTGATTAATCTTCTTTAGCTTGCTAAGTATTGTGTGGGTGAACTTGTGCTAATGTACCGACCTTCCTAGGACTAATACATACTTGTGATTATACCCCTTGCAAACATCCGTATGTACAAGAAAGTAATTAAGGTAGAAACTTAACCACAACTTTAAACTCTAAGACTCTGACGTCCCTTGTGCAATGGTTTCCTAACGGGGGTTTAGGTTTCTGTCACTCCGGCAACCCCTACGATTAGTAGCCAAATACATAATGCATTCCCCTAGACCCATATAGGTGAAGTGTCATGTAGTCGACGTTCACATGACACCACTAGAAGAAGTACACCACAACTTAAATATCAAACTATTGAATCTTTCTCAACACAATTCCACTACTAACAACATGACTTCTCCCATGTCCTCAAGAACAAAATGAACTACTCACAAGACATCATATGGATCATCATCAGAGATGGAATAATGATGTATAGCAATCTGAACATAGACAATAATTCAATGGTTCACTCAATAGCATCAACTACAAAGAGTAATCAACACCGGGAAAGTTTCTCCTATGAACTATGCAAGATTCAACCCAATTGTTACAGCAATATGGAGATGGTGATGAGGGTGTTGATGGTGATGATGGTGGTGATGATGATGATGATGATCCCGATGAAGTCCATCTTGATGGTGGTGTTGATTGCGATGATCTCCCCTCTCCGGGAAGGAATTCCCCCGACAGAAATCTGTCTACTGGAGAGATCTTTCTCTCTCGGTGTTTTCCGCCCCGCAGAGGCGGCGAAATCTTTCTGTGGTCGCTCCCCGAGTCTTAGGGTTTCGGGAGGATAATATACGCTAGAGGGGATTGCCAGGGGTGGACCAGGGTGGCCACACCACCTGGTGGCGCGGCCTGGGCTGGCCCGCACCAGGGGGTGGTGTGGGCCCCCTATGGCCCATCTCCAGCCCCCCTTCTGGCTTCCTTCGTCTTCTAGAAAAATAGGATTTTTCGTATATTTTCCCGGATTTTCTGATCTTCGCGAATTTTGCCTCCAAACAACACCTTTTCCATCAGAATCCTGACTGCAGCGGTCCATGCTCCAAAAGTCATCAACCATGCAAAAACAGATGAAATAACATAAGTATCACCTCTCAATATAAAATATATCAATGAATAACAGTGAATTATGACATAGAATAGTGATGCAAAATGGACGTATCAGGTATCCACACGTCCAGAGTAGAAACATCACACGCCAGACTGCTAGGTCTACCCGTGCAACCCAGACGTGAGAGGAGTGGCGGCTAGGTGGAATGCTCAACCCTATTCAGCTCGCCTCACTCTCTCTTATATAGGCATCCCTGGTGGGCTTCTACATTAGCATCCCATTAGTAGTCTAAGCCTGGTCTAATTCAGATTTAATCCTCATTAGGCTTGCAGCCCCTAAAGTGTGTGACCCTATAGGTTCATACATGTATAGACATGACACGAGTATACTTACTCCGTCAATAGTTGGTAGCGGCCTCTAGCAAGACGTGCCAACTCCTAAACGCATATAAAGATCATTCGGACGAACCATCACAAGGTTGAGTACATGTCTTTTCCTTTTCCCTACGATATTTGGTCTAGCTCCAAGCTGACCTCTCTTTCTCGATACTGTGATTCAGAATTCCTTTACTAGGTTAACTCTTAACCGTATGTAGCACGGCCATGCATTTCTGGATCCGATCACTCGAGGGCCCCAGAGATATTTCTCTCAAGTAGAGAGAGGAAAATCCCATCTTGATTGACCAATGCCTTGTAGCATGTATCAGGAAAAACCGAAAGCTACCTTTATAACTACCTAATAACGGAGCAGTGTTTGATAGCCCCAAAGTAGGTCGATCCACATCTGAAGTACATGCGACAATCTCAGGTCTAAGGACAAAACATACACAATGTGTAGAGATGCAAGTATTATTGCCAGTCTCAAGTTGGGTCAGTCCAACCCCATGTTCATAACATGTGTCCATATCATTGGTTTGACATCTTTATGTCTATGACTTGCGAAACATAGTCATCAACCAATCGATGTGCTAGTCTAATATTCACGTGTGTCCTCACATGAACTCTGACTAGAGACAACTATTTGATAACCATACAAGTAAAGAGTTTCACAAACAATTCACATAATTGTCAATCAATACAAGTTGCCTGATATATGGATATTTAAGGAACATTATAATAACTCATGGATACACATGAAATATAATCATCTTTATGATTGCCTCTAGGGCATATTTCCTTCACTATGTGTCACGCATCATATAAAAAATTGGCCAATAGTATATATTTAATTATGGCGCATCAATATGTGATGCGCCACTAGTATATACTAGTGCGCATTTTGTATGTGATGCGCCGCTACGTATAGCCTTTTTCCAAGTAGTGACGGGAATAGATAGTTTGGGCTCGTTTCATCTTGTAACACTGGGAGCTAGTTCCCCTGAGTTTGATACAGTTGCCACTTGTGAAGAAGCATGTTTTTGTTTAGTTTTTTTTTAATGGAGGTGAAACGCTCGACCTCTCTGCATCAAAATTATGCACATGGTCTAAATAATCCATCTAAACCAATGGACAATGAAATATAGAAACTCACATCTAAATCAACTGACTCCCGAGAATCATCTGCCTGAAAAAATTGATGCTTATAGAAGCTTGCAATTTTATAGTCTTCCTTTTTGTGGGTTGGCTGGCCCACACAAAGAATTTTATGAAATTCCATTGATCTTGTATACTATCATAATTTAATCTTAGTGCAAATGATTTGTATTAAGGGTAACACATCATTAACAAACTGTATTATCAAAATCTGAACAGTATCACATTTGTCAGTTTAGCTCCTTTAGCAGAAGTCTACAAGAAGAGATAACTATCAAGAAATAGCTCACAATTACATTCAACAATCCATATGGAAAATTCTCATATATATACAAGCACTAAAGAACTGTAGTAAATATGCAATCAAGAAATTGTATAACTAACTCATACAAATTCCATCTAAACCAATGGACAATGAAATGCAGAAACTCACATCTAAATCATGGGAGAAAATAAAAAAATATCAGCACAATGGTTTCAGTAGCCAAAGGACCATGAGGATGGAGAAAGGAAACTCGGGGTCAAAGGAGGCTATGCCAAAGTTCCCGCAGGGGATGTGGTATGAGTGGTGCGGCTTCTTCGGAGGCGATACTTTAGTTGTGGAATTAGAATAGTCAGGGAGGAGAAAAGATGCTCGTTTGTGGGATTGCTTCACCTTGATGCCAATATCAATACCCCTTTGTAAAATCCCGCAGAAGCAAAGATAAGCCAAGGTGTCTCGTCTCATGTGTCATAACCTACTGAGTAACTATCCCATTTTGACTAATTATGGATTTTGACAGGGAGAATCCAAAAAAATGCAGTAGTTCGGACTGCTACATTTTACTCAAGGTATGACATGGCATTTATGTATTCATTCTAGGCAAAGTTAATCTAGGCATCCAATTGCCTAAGATAGTTTGGGTGTGCAGCACCCATAAACTTTCCGATTCCTCTCTTTCCCAACAAAAGGTCTCTCTACATTCCTTATTTCTCACTTTCTAATGAACTTCTGCTAGTTGGAATAGATTCGGGTGCTCTGAGTAACAGAAAGCAATATATCTCAGTGTGCTAGGAGACATTAATTAGGAGCGAGTGTTTTGTTTGTCCATACCATCCCAAAAAAATCACCCAACACTTAAGTCCATGGACACACATTTGTGCCAACATAACTTGTCCTTTTCCATGTGCCAACAATAAAAGGACATATATTTGCGTGATCATCCAAGATGATAGAGGTTGGGTCGGCCTCTTCTCCCTGGAGAGATATAACAGCAACAATAAACCTCTGGCTTCTGCATATGAGCGTATGCACACAATCATACACATGGCATAGCTGAAAGACCACTACCCTTTAAAGATGCAGAAAACCTGTGGCTTTTCCTTAGAATAGAAGCTACAAAGATGCGAGAAACCTGAGGCTTCTCCACCCCCACCCTTTAAAGATAAAAGGGTATCCCTGATTTCATCAACAAATTAAAAAAGCTACAATAAGAAAAATGTCACACATTTTTCCTGATTGGCTACTTTTTCAAGACATCTGTACGAGGGTTAATTTAATGCAGGCCACCATGAACTTCTCCAAATTGAAATAAGCCACTACGAAAAAGTGCCATCGTTCAACTTTCCGATAGTTCGAAATATGCGCATCCTGCATACTTCGTTGCCGCCGGCAATGAGGTGAGAAAAAGGAAGACCACATTGAAACATGCAACGAACAAACTAGCCGAGTAATGGTCCGGGCTTAACCAGTTGAACAATGGATTCGATTCAGCTCCCACCCTTCAGTAGAATTCCCATGTACTATGGGATCAATGCTCTCTTTACAATCAAAGAACGGTGCCGGTACTCTCAAAAATAGAAAAGAGAAACGATATCAACTTCTCAAGCAGTGAGCAAGTAAGAACTGATAAAAGTTACTCGGTCGACTGTATCCTCTATTTCTGTCTTTGTTAGTTTTCCGAGCTCCCCTGCATGCTCGACGGCACAAGTTTTCTGCTCCGTTTTGTAGGCGCAGCTATGAGCCGGAACTAGGCAAATTGCAGCCGAACCGCTCGGTGCCACTCCATTCAATACCGTAATGAAGCATGATGATCACCTTACAGCTTGCGCATCTTCTGTCGAGAACCGGCAGGAGACCTCGAACAACATGGCGTTATCTGAAAACACGGTTCGGCCAACCGGTTCTAACAGGTGTATATATCATCAACCAAGTAATGATACAACAGAAATTAAAACTGTTGCGGAAAGCTTGGTCATGCAATGCAAGAGGGACGCAGATAAGATGTGTCGGTCTGTCCTTGGTGTTGCTGATAAGAAGCCGCATGAACGATGGAACGATACATGTGCTGTCGTTTTCAGCTCTTAATTATACTCGCCATCTGTTTAGGTAAACAAGCGTGTCCCACCATCCTTGGTTGAGTATCGATATCCTGTTGCTCGATGGATGGATCGGTCGTCAGCTTCGTGTACTCCATCCGTATCAGAATAGATATCGCAAGTTTATCAAAATTTTAATGAATCTATATGCTAAATAGTTGCTAGATTCATCTAAATTTTGATAGATCTGCGATATCTATTTTGAGATCGGAGGGGGTATTTTCCTTGGTGGATGGCTAAATAGTGTCAAAATTTGAATGAACTATATGCTAAATAGTGTCTAGTTTTGTTCAATTTTTAACAATGCGACATCTATTTTAAGACCGAGGAAGTACTTTGCTTGGTGGATGGCTACTTGCCTAGCTTCGTGGTGCCTGGATAGATATTTCCTACGGAAGCGGCGCGCTGCCGCTGCCACTCTGCCCTCTCGGGCGATAAGACCGACGCTGCAAATCCACAAAACAATGGTGAATGTGTGGGGGCTTTGCAGGCTTTTGGTAGCGACAAAATTGCAGAACCTTCCGTTTCGGCTCGACCACACCACGCCGATCGCGCCCCGCAGTCCAGCGATCCTGATAAGGCGCCGGCAACCCGACGAGGCGTGGCATGACCACGACGTGGGACAACTTGCCGCGCCGCTGCTAACGGGCACCGGGACAGCGACGCCCTCGCGTCGGCGCTCTCGCCTTCCGTCTCCTCGCGGCGAGCTGGTTGGCGGGGAATGATGATAGAGCAACCGATGGCGACCTTGTCTTTACCGAAACCGAGCGTCAGGCGTGGGCCTCGGCGAGGAGATAGGATTACGGATGACTTGGGCCAGCGTGCCAGGGGCAGAGGATGAGCGAGTCCGTCCACTGCGTCACGCTCTCGACTCCGACAGGTCGGCCCGTTCAGTCCCCCCTGTGCCTGTGCGCGTTGCACGTAGTTTTCTCCATAATTGGATTGCCTCCGGATCCATGATGCCTACGCTTGTGGTGTAAAATTGGTGCTTCCGATTACGTAAAGGTGAAAAATATTCGGAACCAACGCAAGTGTGCGACATTTTTAACTTCCGACTGTGTGTAGGTCGGGGAATATTTCGTCTTATCTGTGTGTAGTTTGCTGCCGCCACTTCCTTTTCTTACTAAGTTCTCCAAAAAAAAAAAAAACAGTTAACGCTTGTCTGAGCTCTGCTTAAATCAGATTCAGAAATCGCAGTTGACATTATCTCTTATACCGCGACTACACCGTCGGATATGATGGTAGCGAAATCAAGAAATATAGCTGTGGGGTGGCCGAAGATTAGACAAACCGGATGATCGCTTCGGACAATCCAACCGATTAGACTAAATTGTATCCATCTCATCAATTAAAACAACTCAAACAGCCGCGCTAAAACTCGGCACGCTAAAATTGCTTTGCAGCGCACACGATTCGTGTTTAGCACGCGGCGTCTGTTTCTCCTCCGACGGAGGCGCTAAACCTGGCGCGTTAAAATAGAGCAAAATGTGCCCCCCGACCAGACGTGCTAAAATGCAGCGTGCGACGGCACAAACAGCTTTCACAACTCACAATGCATCAATAAGATCAAACAAAACATAGAATAGTTGGCTCAACAATCTCCAAATGCTTGCTCTAATTCAAATTTAGGATATAGTTCAAATGCAAATGATAGTCCCACACAACCAAGTGCAACACAAATTTGCCTTAAACACACATGACGCCACATCATCTGCCAACATCGTTATAGTCATCATTACCATTGCCATTTCCATCTTGTTGGGAGTCTTCGACGGTGGTATCGGCATGTCCTGATGCTTTTCCATTTCTCCTCATTCGCTAGCACTTCGTAGCAATAGTGAAGCACAAATGACCTTCCAACAATCTTTTTCTCCTTTTTGTTTTTCTTCCCCTCAACCTTGAACAAATTTGCGGCAATTGTATTCTACATGGTGAACATAGGAGAAAGAATGAGTCACGGATATCAACCAACATATGCACATGAAAATGACATAGAATCACCCAATGAACAACTTACCCTATCATCCGAAATTGTGCCACTTGGATTGATTTTGTCAACCCCCGCCAAAACACCGGCCCATTTTTGAAAATCTTGGTTGATGATCGACCACCGGGAACGAAGAGAACAATCGGTGCGCTCATTGCCACTTGTGTTGCATGCATCGAAATACTCATTCATTCTTGCCTAATAGGTACCTCTTGTTTGATCCGTGCCAACCGCTAGGTCCATGCCAATTTCCAACTATGTTTGGCAAAGCAACTTATCCTCCTCTGTGGTGTAGTTGGCCGTCCTACCTATGGACCCTTCAACCACACCTTCACCATCTTCATCCACGCCATACTCTTCTTCCTCACCTCCTCGATCCACTTGTGTGTCACCATGCGCGAAATAGGAGCCAATATTCATGTGCCATGAAAGACTCATCATCAACACTACAATGCAATTGAATGTTCACATATGAGAACCCATATGTCTATCTATCTTCATCACACAACATCACAAAGATGAATTTTTTACCTTGTTGTCAAATCGTCGAGCACCTGGCGCGCGTTGAATTTCCCCCCGGTCGATGGCGCCGACGGTGGTGGCGGGTGCTATGGAGTGGTCACGGGCGCGTTCGGACGCGTCGGTGCAGGAGGGTGACAAGGGTTGGGGTTGTTCTTGACCTTCTTGGCCGGCTTTTTACCGCCCCCTAGCGCGGCTGCGGCCGGGAGCTTGGCAATTGTGGCCCTTCCTTTCGGCACCGACGCCCACGGAGGCGGGGCGGTGCCCAAAGTCGAGTTCGGGCACGGGCGGTGGAACCCCCGACGGCGGCGGCGGACATAGGGTTATGGTTTGGCGGTGGCGGAACTGCTGCGCCGGCGCCGACGCTGGAGGGGACGGCGTAGGGAGGGGTCAGAGGAGAGTCGGAGGGCTCCATCATCGGAAAGTCGCCGACGAGTGCACGGACGCAAGGGAAATCGAGGGCGCGGCGCGGGGAAATTTTCGGGCGGTTGGGCGTTGACGCGCGAGCGACAGAGATAGCGCGCTGGACAAGGTGCATAAAATTTGGGGCGTCGCTGGGCGCAAAATGCTGTGCGCGGAAAACTTTTTACAGCTGCACACAAATTTTGCGCGCCCGCTGGAGGAGGAAAAAATGGCCGTGCGCACTATTTTAGCAGTTATTTTTAGCACACTGAGTTTTAGCGCGGCTGTTGGAGTTGCTCTTATTCAAGATGTACATACTATAGGCATAACTCAGACGTGGGAAAAAAGTCCAATTTCAACACTGAATTCGTAGAGGTTCGGCGGTTTGAACCCTTAAGTCGAAATCCCGGTCATTCCAACCCTAAACTATTCAATCCCGATCTAAATTAAACCCTGGTGTTGTTTGGTACACTAGGAAAACAACGATCCCGGCTGGGATTACAGACTACTATCACTGACAGTGGGGCCCAGGTGTAGTATGATCTTTTAGCTCTGTTAATTCCTTCCGATATTATTTTACGGAGTTGATAAACCAATAGGCCTCATGCCTACCTCGCGCGCCGCCGCCGCTCTGTGCCTTAGCTCGCTGTCTTCATACCTAGCTAGCTACTTATTCAAAGAATCAACTGTCGACCGAGCAGCTTGCCTGCGCGTCTCCGCAGCAGCAGCAACAGCAGCTCCGCGTGCCGTTTGACCTGGTGGAAGACGTGGCGGCATTCGTTGTGCCTGCGCACCTGGCCGCAGCCGCTAAGGCAAATGATGAAGTGGCCTCTGATGACGCACGGCGGCGACGATGTGACAGACTCCAGCTCGTTGAACCGCACCACTGGCAGCACCTCCTCAATGACCATCCCCAGCACGAGCCGGAACTCGGACTATCGGTGTTGCAGTAGGACCTGTTGCGCTGCGCCGCGCCTCTGTGCTCGCCTGCATGCTCCTGGAGCGTAGGGTGCTTGTCATCCCCGAGATCCAGCAGGTCGCCGAGGCCGACGGCGTCAATTTTGGCATGCCTTCGCCGGGGACGGGGCGACGTTGCGGGCGGTACGCATGCGCCAGGACGACCGGCGGTGCGGAGAATTGCAGGTGGTGCGCGCCCTAGGAGTCCTAGCAGGGCCGCCGGGATGTGTGACCGGGTTCGAGCATCGGGACGCGATGTGAGGTGGGCTCGCCGTGTGTAGGTGGTGTGAACTGTGGTGCACGCCAGGTGAAAGAGTTAGAGACCACCCAATTAAAATATATAATTATCTTGGGCGTTTTTGTAAAAAATTGCCTACGTGGCATTGGTCAATCTAATCAGACTGGTTCAGGGTGTAATTTATACCGGAATTGAATAGTTCAGGGTTGGAACGAACTGATTTCGACTTAATAATTCAAACCGCCGAACCTCTACGAATTCAGGGTTGAAATTGGACTTTTTCCTCAGACGCGACACGGCAAACCGTGCAGGTTCCGACGCGCGGCGCGGGCCTGCAGCTCTCGTGACGGTGACCGACGTACGGGACCGGAGTCCGGCGGTGCAACGGCCCGATGTGCCCGCAAACCCTGTGCAGCGTCCGACACATATGGCGAGATCCGAGTCGTTGTAGTACAGTACGACTTCTCTAACTCCAACACGGACACGTCACATACACTATTCTGAGCCAGGACCAAGTAAGAAGACGACAGGAGGTGGGTTGGGACGTGAATAGGCATAGTTGTCCTTCCAAATTCAGAATAAGCTTCTGAACACTTCTAGAATAAGCTTCTAGAAGGTCCACGAATGTGCCAGCTGAACTCCATCTTTTCACTGCTGATCAGACATCTCTTGCGGCAGACAAAATCGGAATCATATGACTGAGTTGTACATTTCCTTACATGGTCGCCAACGCATGCTTGACACATGCATGGCAGAGGAAAATGCAGCGTTCGTAGACGCGCATGCGCATCGATGCCTCTATATACAGTACACCTATACATGACTCTGTACATAATAAGCTTGGATCTTCAGATCTGTAGGAAGCACGCGGCCTGCACGTGCCCAGAGAACTCGGGCGGCGCCGGGGCGCGCAACCAGGACGCGGGTTTGCCGGCCTCGTCGTCGCGCAGCATGTACACGGTCTGGTCCCCTCCGTGACACCCGGAGCCGATGACCACCACGCGGCCGTCGGGGATAGCGGAGACGGTGGACGCGGTGCGGGCGTCTTCCGGCACAGACGCCACCGTGCGCCATGCGGCAGACGCGCCGCCGTCGCGCGCCACGAGGTTCCCGTCGCGCAGCATGTACATGCGCTCTTCTCCAGGCGCCACGCAGCACGTCCTCGGGCACGCGCCGTCCTGGAGAACGCCCTCCTGGACAGGGGACCAGGTCGACGTCGCCGGGTCGAAGGCCTCGACGGAGCCGGCGAAACGGCCCTGCGCCGGCGTCGGGTCCCCGCCGACGACCAGGAACTTGCCGCCCACGCAGAGTCCGCGCGGCTCGTCGCGCTCCTCCGCCATGTCCGGGAGCGCGGTCCACGAGTCGGACTCAGGGTCGTAAGCTAGCGCCGACCGGAGCGCGTTCTTCTCCTCGTCGTGCCCGCCGGCCACGAACACTGTCCCGCCGACTGCCGCGGTAGCGAAGAACGACCGGCGTGGGCCTGGCATGGGCGCCCCGCGCCGCCAGGTGCCACTCAAGAAGTCGTACACGTACACCGAGTCCGTCGGCGCCCATGACTCCGGGTCCCACCCGCCGACGACCACCAGCTGCTTCCTCCCCTGCGCAACGTCCACCGCGGCCACCTGGCAGAATAGAGGAAGGCTGCCCGTCGGGCCGGGAAGCACCGGGAGCGGCGCCCACCGGCCCTCCACAGGGTCCAGCAGCACCATCCTGTACTTGTTCGCCGGGCCGCCGCCGTTGGCCGCCGTCGACGCGGACGAGTGCTTCTGCGCTGGGCCTTGCTCGACGTGCTCCGGCTGCGCCTGGACCATGGCGAGCACCGTGCGCGACAGCCCTTCGGCGCGTCGCAGGCGGCTGTAGTCGGGCGACTCGACCTCCTCCCTCCACTGCCTCGAGATGCGCCGCACCGTCGGCAGCTGGTCGAATCCCACCCGGATGAGGCACTCCCTCGCCACATCCTCCGGCAACCCGGGGATCAGATCGCTCATCGGCTCAAAGCAGCTGCTCATTGATGAAACAGTACTTGACTTGGATCAACTGTGGAGTGTGGAATGATCTGAGCAAGAAGTGAGCTTCTCTTGATTTGTTTGAGAGCAAGAAGTGAGCTTCTCTTGAATGAACTGTGGAGTGTGGAATGATCAACTGTGGAGTGTGGAATGTTCTTGTGTGCGATGAGTGGCGGGAGTGGCGCGCCATATTTATACGGGATGTTGGAGGTTGAGGAGTTGATATATTTTTCTGATTTCTCTTCTTATGCCGGTGTTATTGTCCGCTTGATTTGGTGCTTATCGTTGCGTGAGTGGATTTTTCTACAGTAGATTTTTTTAGCGGTATTGCGATCTGTGAAAGGGACAAGAGTGTCCTGTATAGCAAGCGATCGTATGTGGTACGGCGGCGGACGAGCAAATGGATAAGATTGGATTTCCTGGAGGTCTGTTACTTGCAATCAACCTATCATTAAAGCAACTAGCACGTTGGTCCTCGCAAATGCGAGAGTATAATCTTGGGTCCATTGAAATTAACTAAGAAAAAATAAATAGTTTCATAATTAAAAAGGAAGTGATGTGGTTCTACAGACATTTTAACTCCATCTATGCTAAATAAAATGTTATGTATGGCTGATTATGTCATTTAGAAAACAACCTTTAATGACCGTGATTTTTACATGGTATTAAAGAACTGGCCATGAGTTATATTGTGATATTAAATCTTGGTGGGTTAAAATTTAGTTTCTTGATACCTATATAAGATGTACTCCCTCCGTTTTAAAATATAAAATGTTTTAGATTTGTGAAAAAATATATCTAGACTTGTTTTAGTGTGTAGATTCACTCCAAACTTGAGTGAACCTACATACTAAAAGAAATCTAAATACATTTGCTTCACAAAGCTAAAACATCTTATATTCTGAAACAGAGGGAGTAATTCATATGTTGTGGTGCAAATAATATTATGCTCCACTTGAGCAATATATCAAGCAGTCTAACAACTTTCCCATGTATCAATAAAAACCTTTGTCTAACTTCATAAAATTGAGTCTCACTTATTCTAGTTGAAATATTGGCTTGTTAAATAGTAGGATTTTTAAACTAACTTGTGTAGATAATTTTCTAATCATTTTTTCTTTTCTTCTTAAGTATGCGATGTTTCCCTCTATTCGGGAATGCATGACATTTTAGATACGTGCGAACGGTCTCCAAGATGCAACTTATATCAGTATTTTCTATACAAATATACAACTAAATTAATTAAAAAACTATTTCTATTATTATTTAAACTATTTTATCCATTGTACTATTCTGGCATATACCTATACTTTGACACTGAATGTAGATATTTCGACTGCAATTTTTCTTGACAACATTATTGTACCATTACCAGTATTCTTTGGCCTACTTACATACCATTACAAATTGGCTATAATGTCACTATTATATCTAGACTGTCCAATCTACTCAGCGTAGGATGGTTGTAATTTACATGTCTAAGTTAGATAAAGTGACTATGTCAGCATTGACGGTATAGTTCCCGCATCTTACTCTTCATCCATTTCACTCCAAGAGTGCAATGACACATTCTATCAAATATTAGATGATTAGAAACCAACCAACATAAAATAAAATTGTGTTTAATTACATAACCGAAAATCCATCGAGAGATGATTGTAGAAAAGTTTGTACACCAAGACATAAAAGTAAAAAATTGAAAAGATTCCTGACATTCTAATCTTGGAAACTAAAACATCTCTTTTGGAACAACTCCTTAAAGTCGCCAGTTTTACTATTTATAATCACCTACACTATCTATTTTAACATAATGCCACCATCGATATTAGCATCTAGTCGGTAAACAACACTCTTTATAGTGTCAATGTACCAACAAAGTAGTGTATGGAAAATTTTGGATAAGAGAAAAACATAAGTATGAAATTACTTGTGATTACAATAGAATGTCCTGCTAAATATTAAAAAAACTATAAATCATATAAATTGACACAAAATATTTTGTCTCGTAGAAATCACATTATATATTTTCAAAGAGGTTAGACTTGATTATTGATTTCCTCTCAAACTGGGTGTGATAGGAGAAAAACTTATGTGATTTCTAAACCAACAAATAAAATAGTATACATTACTATTAAAAAATTGTACAAAAAAATTATTTGTTGTTATGGATATTTATATAGCAGTATCACTGCTCTCTCCATCTTTTCACCGAAGTTTGGAAAAATGGCATATCCACTTTCGTGCGTCAAAGAGGTGCAGAAAATCTGTTGTGTACTAATTCATATTAATATTCGCATAGGAGATTTCCCTATCATTCAATGACCAGTGTGTTGGGTAAATTTCGGTGCTTAATTTAAGCCCTAAAGTGTCATTTTTCTAAATAAGATTTATATTTGTAAAAAATCCTTCTACCATTATAGAAATTCAAGTATTCACTCAAAATAATATCATGTGTAAACTTGGGAGAAAAATTAAACCATCCTATAAAGAGGAGAATCTATTTTAAGTTCTTGTTCTCTCTATTTCGTGTGTATACTCGCATCTCTATTTCGTGTGAATACTCGCAACTCTACCAATATTGCGTTGCTGCCAAAGAAAGACGGCGCGGAGTGCATAACTGATTTCAGGTCCATCAGTATCTTTCATTTGATCCCGAAGATCATCGCCAAAACAATGGCCCGCTGTAGCACCCCGATAAAACCACGACTAGAAAATCGCTTGTTATTCCTGTTTTGTACATCATCATGACCGCATGCTCATGTCATCATGCCACATTGCATTTGAGCATCGTCATGTCATCATGTATCTTTTACCAAAAACTATTTTTCTAAAAGTCTATCTTTGTTTTCTAAATACCCCCTCTCTATTTCAATGTAAAACCCGGTCCTTCCGGATATTTTATTTTGTCTAAATACTATTTACGAAAGGCTTGTAAAATAAATAGTAATCTAACAAAAATAAAAGATTTTGTCCGGGGAGGCAGTCCAGCCGGTCAGGCCAGAGGCCCAACCGACCAGACCACCTATGACCCGGCCCATCTAGACTAAACCCTAGATCAAACCCAACCTCTACCCCTACCCAACCCTATTCCACACCCTGCCGCCACCACACAACAGCCGCACCGGCGCGCCTGCACGCTCACTCGGCACGCACTCGCACGCGCAACGGCACATGGCATCACAGTGACGCGCCTCGACCCACCCCACGTCGCGCGGACTGCCCCAATCCCCACCTACTAGACCCCACCAGCCAGACCCAACACGCCAGCCGCAGTAGCCCGCACCCACGCGACCACATCGTGTCGCACACACGCAACGTTCGCTTGCCCCGCAAATCGCAGCACACCGGCGCGCTGCGTCACAGCCCGCTGACCCTACCCGCGAGAGGTACTCGTAGCGTGCGACCCCCAACCCGGCCCCACAACCTGGCACCGCTCGCGACCCACCCCGCACAGCCCGTTCCTCCCCCTACCCTCCTCCCATCGTGATCCCCAACCCCTGCGGGATCCCCTTCCTCGAGCAGAGCACCGCCGCAGGATCCCCTTCGTCGAGCAGAGCACCGCCGCTCGCCTCAGGCCCTGCTACAGCTCGCCAAGGCATGCCCCTTCCCCGCTCCAGCCATAGATGCGCAGGCCCCGCTCTCCTCCTCGTCCATAGGCCGTGATACATTGCAAATGTATCTATAATTTTTGATGTTCCATGCTTGGTTTTATCTACTTTGTTGTGTTTTGTTCCAACTTTAGAGTACTTTTCATATGATTTCTTGAAATAACCTATTAACAAGAGCCACGGTGCCAGCTGCCTGTTTTCTGCTGTTTTTGGTTCCAGGAAAGTCAGAAAATGAATATTCTCGGAATTGGACGGGACAAAAGCCAAAGTGCCTATTTTTCCGGAAGTCATCAAGTGCCAGAATACGAGACGGAGAGGGGCCAGAGGCCGGCCACACCACCTGGCCGCACGACCAGGCTTAGCCCGCGCCAGGGGGTGGTGTGGTGGACCCTGGCACCCCCTCGGCCTCCCCTTCCGACTATAAGATGCCCTCGGGACGTAAACCCTAAGTGCCCGATCAAAAATCCACGAAAGAGTCTGTAGCCGCCGTCATCTTCATCCCTAGATTGGGAGGGATCTGAAGCTCTTCCCGGCACCCTGCCGAAGAGGGGAATTCACCCTGGAGGCCTTCTTCATCACCATGCAAGCCTCTGGTGTGATGCGTGAGTAGTTCATCCTTGGACTACGGATCCATGTAGTAGCTAGATGGCTGGTTCTCCTGCTTTGTGCTTTGATGTTTAAATCTTGTGAGCTCCGTTCATGATCAAGATCATCTATTTGTAATTCTACATGTTGTGTTTGCGGGGATCCTATGGATATTGAGATGCTATTTCAGATTGATTATTAATTCTATCATGTCTTTGTTATTTGTGATCTTGCATGCTTTCTGTTATTAGTAGCTATCTTGGCCAAGTAGATGCTAGCAACTCCAAGAGTTAGTATTTATGCTCGATAGTGGGTTCATGCCTCTGGTAATCTGGGGAAGTGACAGAAATCTCTAAGGTACTAGATGTGTTGTTGCTACTAGGGAGAAAACAATAATCCTTTGTTCATAGAACAATCGCATTGTTTACTTTACACGTAGTTCGTAAAGCAATAATCTGTTGCTTGCAACTTAATACTGGAGGGGGTTCGGATGATAACCTGAAGGTGGATTATTAGTCATAGATGCAGTTGGATGGCGGTCTATGTATTATGTTGTAATGCCCAATCAAGTCTCAAAGGAGTAAAGATGATTAGTATATGCATGTATTGCTTTCTCGGTGTTTGTCAATTGCCCCGTTGTAATTTGTTCACCCAGCATGTTATCTATCTAAGGAGAGTCACCTCTAGTGAACTATGGATCCCGGTCCTCTTTCTTTACATACAATCTACAATCTGTTTACTACTTTGTGTTTACTTTCTACAAACTTTTACTTCTTTCCATTCGATATGTTTAATCCTTTGTTTTCCGCAAAACATGGTGAGATTGACAACCTCATCGCAAGTTGGGGACAAAGTTCTGTGGTTGTGTTGTGCAGGTCTCCACGTTGCTTCTAGCACCGATAGTGCGCCCTGCCAAGGCTCAGCTAGTAACACCTTTGGGGTGTTTCCTTGCTCCTACTGGTTCGATTAAACCTTGGTTTCATAACTGAGGGAAACTTGCTGCTGTGCTCATCATACCTTCCTCTTGGGGTTCCCAACGAGCTCTACATCAACACCTCCATCAAGCATTTTTCTAGGCGTCGTGCATTGAGCCATCAAGCGATTTTCTGGCGCCGTTGCCGGGGAGTCAAGGACATCTTCACAAGGGGAGTCCCTCATAACCAATCTCTTTACTTTGTTGTTTTTGTTTTGCTTAGTTTCTTTTTGCTTTGTTTGCTTGTTTTGTTATTCAAAAAACACAAAAAAATTAGTTTTACTAGTTTGCTTTCTTATTAGAAAAACACAAAAAAATTAGTTCCTATCTTGAGTGCCACTATGTCTAGCCTTGCTCCAATCACTATGTCACCTGAGGAAATGATTTTCACTTTTAAACAAGGAATTGAGAAAAGTTTTAAGGAAGCTTGGTCTAGAATCCCTGATCTACATGAAAAAACTGAGCCTAAAATGACTCAAAGCTTGTTCCTTAGCAGTTTTTACCTTGGGATTGCTCTTTGCTATAGATATGCTCTAGATGTTTTTGTGGGAGGAGATTTCCTCCAATGTAATGAGGATGATGCTACTAATGCTATAAAGAAATCGATCCTCACTTACAACATGCCTAGCCAAACTGATATTTCTTTCGCAAAAATATTTGCTAGGTTGAACACTCTTGAGGCTAGCACTACTAGCTTAGAAAGTTGCTATAATACGCTTAGGGAGCATCACAATTATGTTCCAATAAACTCTGAACCATCAAAGTGGTTCCCTACAGTAAAGATTGAGATGAACACTGAAACTTTTCAAGCTCGCCGTGATATAATGTCTGAATTTTGTCTTATGCCCAAAGATATTTATAAATCTCTGAATACTTGGGGGCTTACTGAAGGAGGAAAAGAAATATCTCTTGCTAATAATACTACCATATTACCTCTTGGAATAGCTGAAGGAGTGTTTACAAAGATCCTTGGGAAAATGATTTCTATTGATTATCTTGTCATTGAATGTGTAGGAAAAGGACAAATTACACTTGGAAGGTCCCTATTAGAACTCCTTGGAGCAATAATAGATGTGGGAAAGGGTACCATGCACCTTTCTTCTCCACCAAACAATCACATTTTCCCAAAGGTTAAGAATAAAAATAAGAGAGGTAAGGGCAAGAAAGTTGGTCTTAATGCTTCTTCATTTGAGAACACTTGATTCTTTCTTTGCTTCTTATGCCTAACTTAAAGGCGTTAAAGAAAAGTACTTATTGGGAGATAACCCAAAAGTTTTAGATGAGTCTTGGAAGTTATTACTTCAGTAATAACCGCTCCTTATCTTTTTTATTTGCTTTTTGTGCTAAGAGTAACCTCTAATGAGAGAGAAGTAATGATTGGGAAAGTTGTTGTCCCGAAACAGATTTTTGTGCTTCACCGTAAAAATCCGTGAGAGATCTCTGCATGTCGGATTGAGTTGTAATTTTTTGTGCTTCTGCCCCAGGTTGTTATCTAACTTTAGTTAGCTCAACACTTTTTGATTTGAGCAACATAAGATCTTCGGAAAAATTCGTCTTTACCTGCTGGTCTGTTTTGACAGATTTCTGCCATTTTCTGCATTTGCTTCTTGTTGGTTCCTTTTTGAGTTCTTTTGGGGAATTGAGATTTTTGAGGAAAGTGCTACAGTAACTAGTGTTCTAATGGAAGTTTATTTTGTGTTAGAACTGAACCTTAAGACCTTTTATCTTGAGTGCAATAATGTTGTTAATAAAGATTGTGTGAAGTTTTGTATGAAGAAAAAATTTCAGGTGTATGGAAGGAATGAGTAATGAGATGAAGGATGGACTAAAGCTCAAGCTTGGGGATGCCACGCGTGTCACCCCAAGAAATATCCAAGAAGTACAAGCGTCAAAGCTTGGGGATGCCCAAGACATCCCCTTTTTCATCAATAAAAATTTCAGGTTTCTTCCAAACGCTTCATTTTTATTGTTTCATGCACAGTTGTGTTGTTCTTGGAGCGTCTTCTTTTTCGTTTTTTTTTTGGTTTTTCGTTTACTTTGGTTTGCTTAGTTTTCTGAATAAATTGGTTGGACCCCCTCTTTCATACATTGGTTTGCAAATAGTTTGGTTTGGTTTGGAAAAGAGTAGGAAAGTTCATGCTTATGTGGTAAAAAGAGCTTGTTTTTAACTGTGGCCTATGCTTTGTCATGCCATGCTTGATATTGTTTTGGCTTTATGCTTAGTATTTTTTGTTGTAGCATGAATTGTTATAAACAATTGAGATTGCTTAATGTGCCTTGGATGAATCATGCGTTGTTTTAGCATATTAAAGCATAGTATAGTGGTATTCTCCTTTGATGCTTTATTTGGGTTGACTTGGCGCATGCTCACACCATGTTATGACTATCCAAAGTCACCATAGCCTTTATGATCGTTTAGTTTTCAACTTGTAGTATCACTTTATGCTTTGATCAATGATGTTTTGTCGCTCTCACTACAACAGATCCTAGAATCGGTGACGAATTGCCTGGTGACAAAATTCAGAACCGTCATCGAAAGTAACCATAGGTGACGGATTAGTTTTGGGCGTCACGTATGCTTGATAATGCGTGACGGTTGCGTTTCGCGTCACGGCAGACCGTCGCCAATTATCCGCACGACGGATTTTAGAGCGTCGTAGATTAAGCCGCCACCGATTGTTCTTGGGACCAACGAGTTAGCAATTGTGTTAAAAACGGTAAAAGGGCAAAGATGGGTTTCGAACCGAGGACCTAGTACAAAGTAAAACGTTTCGTTACCGCTGGGCTACCGTTCGGTTTTTGAATTGTTTGATTGGCCTACCATTTTGTAAACTCTATGTGCAGTACGTGGCATGTACAAACATGGATCGTTATAGTTAGGACTTGTGCGATCTTCCAAACAGTTTTCTTCTCTGTTCTTGCGAACGAGCGCCGTCAAGGGTATCCCTTGTCCAGGCGATCACGACATTCGCTGGCCCTTCATCTACAAGTCCCGGCGACTTGCGCCTACGCGATCACGATGATCGATCACGATCCCAGCTAGCGAGGCTTCGCGGCAGGCCGACGCATGGCGATAGGATGCACATGTGAGTTCCTTTGAGATCTGTTATGAAATTGATTTGGATTGGTGTTTATGTTACACATTGTGATTTATTTGGACTTTGGTAAACAATTTTCACATCGATTAGTACAAATTGAATGGCATCATGACTCGAGTGGAACACATTATATATATTTTTGTAGGCGATGGATCGACAGTGGATTACTCATGGGCGCAAGTTCACCCCTTTTTACATACAAGGTGTCCGCGAGTTTATGGAGTTTGCGCGCGCAAACTGCAACGAAGGTGCATCAATATTGTGCCCATGCCAAAAATGCCTTAATATTACGCAGCAGACTCAGGAAACTGTTGAGTATCACTTACACGTCAATGGTATGGCCGTTTCGTACACAAAGTGGAGTTGTCATGGAGAAGATGATGGTCCTGATGAAAACTATGATCATAGTTTGTATCAAAGCGATGACGATGATGATTATGATGATGGAAATGAGAATCATAATGATCATGTTGACAAGATGTTAGATGAGCTGCATGATTCTGGTGACAGAGGCCCAAGTGACACTAATTTCTATGCGAAACTCATCGAAGAAGCTAAGAAAGAGCGTCACGAGGGATGCACCACTGAGACGAGGTTGTCATTCATTATGAAGATGCTTTACGTGAAATCATACAACCGGGTCACAAATAGAGCTTTTGATAAATTTATGGCTGTCGTATGTGCTGCTTTGCCAAAAGTGAATTTTCCCAAGTCCTATGCTGAAGCTAAGAGTGTTCTTTCTGGGATTGGACTTGGTTATGACACAATTCATGTATGCAAGTATGACCGTGCTCTGTTTTGGGGAGACCATGCCAAAAAAAAACTCATTGTCCTGAGTGTGGATTTTCAAGGTGGAAAGACCCGGAAGCAAAGAGAAAGATTCCCCACAAGGTGCTTCGATACTTTCCTATAATCCCAAGGTTACAGAGATTTTTTGTTTCCAAGGAAGCGTCGATGAACACCAAGTGGCACAAGGAGAAGAGGGTTGCACAACCGGGTATTTTGAGGCACCCAGCTGATGGTGAAGCATGGAAGCACTTTGACAAGGAGTTTGGATGGTTTGCTTCAGATGCCCGTAACATAAGGCTTGGTATTGCGACAGATGGATGCAACCCATACGGAAACATGAGTAGTTCATACAGTATGTGGCCAGTTTTTTTCATTCCATACAACTTCCCACCGTGGATGTGCGTGGATCAATCCAACTTCATGATGTCATTGCTAATCCCTGGAAAAAATTCACCAGGAAAGGATTTTCATGTATTTATGCAGCCATTGATAAAAGATATGATGAAGCTATGGAGTGGCGTGGGCACATATGATGCGTGCACAGGTAGAGAGTTTTCGTTGCATGCTGCGTTTCTTTGGTCGATTCATGACTATCCTGGATATGCCACGATGTCTGGCCGTAGCACAAGAGGGTTTTTTGCATGTGCGCACTGCGATAAGGATCCTTGCTACGAGTCTTTGCATAATAAAATTGGTTATATTGGTCATCATCGATTTCTGCCTCACGATCACAAGTGGAGGAGTAGCAGAGCCTTCAATGGAAAACCTAAACCTAAGGATGCACCAACAAGTTTCACACTTGCAGAAAGAGAGGAGAGGGTACAGAGAGTTCAGGATTACAGGCCAGGGAAAAATCCATCAACTAGGAAGAGAAAGCGTGGCATGACTAGTGAGCCAACCTGGCACCTCAAGATCAGCTTATATGATCTGCCATACTGGTCAAGATTGAAGTTTGTTCACAACCTAGATGTGATGCACATTGAGAAGAACATATTGGACAATATCCTTGGTACCCTTCTTGAGCTTGATGGAAAGAACAAGGACACTGTTGGTGGTATAATGGATTTGGAGAAATTTAATGTCAGGAAGAAGTTCTAGATGAAACCTGAGGCGAAGGGTTTTTCAAAGGAGAAAGCACCGTGGATGCTTCAAAAGGAAGGCAAACAAAAATTGTGTAAGTATTTGGCCAACACTAGGTTCACGGATGGTTTTGCTGGAAACTTAGCAAGATGTGTGGACATCCTAGGGGGTAAAGTGCATGGTCTGAAGACGCATGACTGCCACATACTTATGCAGCGTGTGTTGCCAGCTGGTCTAAGAGGGATTGCATCAAAGGCGATGTATGAGACCATTGCTGAACTGGGAAACTTTTTCAGGGAGTTGTGTGCCAAAACTCTAAGAGCATATGTGCTGCGTCGAATGAAGGTTGAAATTGTCATAATTCTTTGCAAGCTTGAGCTGCTATTGCCCCCATCATTCTTTGATGTAATGGTGCACCTGGCTATTCATCTACCTGATGAGGCACTTCAGAGGGGGCCTGTTCAATATGGTTGGATGTATCCAGTTGAAAGAAGGCTCGGGTACCTGAAATCAACTGTGCGTAGCAAATCAAGGCCTGAAGGTTCAATTGCTGAGGGATATATCGTGGATGAGTGCTTGCATCATTGCTCTAAATTTTTGGGCGATGTCATAGAAACTAGACATAACAAGCCTGAGAGGAACCAAGATAAGAAACAAAGAGTTGATACGCTAGAGTTTGATATTTTTTCAGATGGAGCCAGAGGTTTAGGACTATGCAAGTTGAAGTATTTTCCCAAAGAATTTGACAGTATGGTTTGGTATGTACTTCAGAACTGTGATGAGGCTCAAAATTATATTCGGTAGGTCTATTTACCTTTTTTATTAATCATTCAAAATTTTCAGTAATATTTTGTGTTATAGCAGTACCATTACTAATTTGTTTTTGATTTTTAGGAATTTCTGACAACAACTACAGAACAGGGGTGTGAACAACATTGAGGCGAAACTAGAGAAAGAATTCCCTACATGGTTTAAAAAACATGTCAGTAATTTGGACAATGCTCCAGAAGATTTAAAATCACTAGCACTTGGTCCAGATGCTCGTGTAGTTGTACACCCTATGTGCAATGTAAATGGCGCTAGGTTCCGTTCCGTCGAGCGTGAGAAGAACATGAGGACTCAAAACTCAGGCATAATGACAAGGGGATCCGTTTCTGACGAACAAGATCAAGAATACTACAGTGTGATGAAGGAGGTTCTTGAGTTACAGTACCCGAGAAACAAGCACGGCGACAGATCCGTGTTCTTGTTCCGCTGTGATTGGTTTGACCTTGGAAGTAGAAAAACCACGGAGATGAAGGATGATGGATACTTTAAAAGCATCAATACGTCTGTATTGTGGTACAAGAACGCCCCTTTCATATTAGCTCACCAAGCAGAAACTTGTTTTTACTTGGAAGACACAAAATTTGGTGATCCTTGGAAGGTGGTGCAAACTTTCAAGCACAGGAATGTATACGATGTTCCAGAAAAAGATGATGAAGGCAATGCAGGTGCATACCAGGAAGACCTAGGCTCGGAAGATCCCATTGTTCACCAAATTGAGGACGAGGAAGATGAATATGTTGATGATCATGAAGACGACATGGCTGATCGCTCTGATGATGTGATATTTGTTGACTCTCAGACTGTTAGACAACTAGCAGGAAAAAATGGTGTAAACAATGATATGAACCTGAGCAACGAAGAACAAGAAGACTTGGAACCGGTTGTCGATGAATTTGGGAGGAGCATTTCAGATGTTGATAGTGATATTGACTAGTACCTTGTGAAAATGCGTTACTAAAATACTAGCACGCAGTTGTACTGTTTGATACTAGTTATGGAGACTGTTGCATTCAATTCCCAATAAACCATGTTATACACAAAATTATTAATTACAATGATATATATGGTCGTACCTAGATGTTTTTGCTTGTTTTTGTCATACTTACTTCGAGCAGCAAAATAGATTTACTGGAGATAAATACTTCTTTATGTGACACAACCTACGCGACAGACATGTCCGTCTAGTAAGTTGTGCGCGCATAAAATTTGTAGCTCATAAAATATTCATAGATACCGATGAAATAAACTCAATTAACACGATTTCACTATAATTGGCAGCAACGACATGCATAATATATTTTAGCTCATAAAAAATTTAATAGTACCATTACACTTAACCATGTCTTCAGACATACTAATGCCACATAATGAAAGGACCGTAAAATATTGTCTTAACATCTCATATTATTAGGTCGACAAATGACCCATGACCATCATAGTGAAAATGATCAAGGCTACTAAAGTTCCACATTTGGAACATAGAAGGCAAATAGGAAAGCCCCCTTACGTCCCACGTACAGTATGAAAAACATCTTGTCTCCAATTCGCTGAAAATCCTCCTCCAGTGACATCATTTCCCTCCACCCAGCGCAGCATACTCGGCCATCCTGAGGATAAATTGAGTATGACCCTTTGACCTTTGTGTATTTATCACACACAATTGTGATATCATCATATTCAGCCATGTCTTCAGGGACAAGGCATCGCGGGAGTTTCTGTTCTTGGTCCACATGCACAATGTGAATATTTGTTAATCGGAAAATTACAGGCACAACAAAGTAGATCACTCATACTTACCAGCTCTTTCTTCCTGCAATTTGTCCAGCTTAATGTGTGGATCAGAGACTCATATTTTCCAACTTGATAAGGCCCAGCTCCATGTTCATCAACCAGCGTGTCAATGGTGTCAACATTGTTGACCACTGACTCCATCATTCTCCAGTTAATTATGGTTCCATCAGTGGCATGCATAGCGTCAAGTATGACTTTCTTATCCTGGGTCAGATTGTAATATGATGTACAAGTTCAAATACTTAATTAAATGAATATTACTGAATCAAAATTAAGATTAATGCATGGTAGGTACGTCAACATTAAGATTGTTTAGGAACAAGGAAAAAATATCGTGCTAAACACAAAGCAACTACTTCTTTTTTCATAAGGAAAAAACTAGAGACAATTCCATCGGTGACATTCTACACATTAGAAAGTAGACTAGAAACCGAGCAAAATGCGTGAACCTAAATATTTTAGTGAATCTATATATATACATCCATTTTATACAAACTCGTAAACATCGTATATTTGTAAACGGAGGGAGTACTTCAAATAAGCAGTTACTTACATGGGTGGGTGATCGGTAGGTTGATCGATGTTACAGGGGTAGATGGACCTTGTGTGTTGGTAGAGAAGACAAGCTCCGTTCCAACATCCAGATTGTAGACTAGCAAATTCTCTCCAATATTGGCCTTCAAGATATGTTCTGCCATCCTTGTTGATACAATCAACGTTGAATTCTAACCCTTCTTCCGTAACCACCTCGACCACAAAATCATTCTCGTGGTCGACAGAGTCGATGGCAAACTTCTTAAGGAAATTCGCTCTAGCATAGCAGGGTATTAACTGAAGAAAAATGGAACATGTTTACTACATGACAAACTAACAGATGCTATAATTCATGACAAAAGGGTGGAACAGGAAAGACTGATGATAATACAAAAAAAAACCAGTACCGTCATTTCTTCAAAATTCTCTACAAGGGTGAGAACGAAAAAGGACTTGATCTTGTCGCCCAGGCCACACAGACCCTTGGTGTAAAAACACCAAGGACACTACGAATCAAAAAAAGAAAATTTAAAGATCATTGGCCCTACATTTTGGTCCAAATAGATCCAGTACATGCAAACTAGATAGGTTAGATTTTTACCGCAACGATCTTGCCCTTCGCCATCCCTCTCTCTCGACAGATCTGTGGCCTAGGCAAAGGTGGTTTAGATGGCGGCGCTGACTCCAACTATGCCTTTAGGGTTTGTTGGAGGGAGAGCGTATATACATATGGTCCGAGTATGCTTGCATGCCGGGCCTGGATCCAGTTGTAAGCTTAATTTGTGGGCTCGACGTGATTAGCTTTAGCCGTTAGGCAAAACAAGGAAATATATTGATTACATTTAGTGCATAGAGCAAGGAAATTGATTTGGTTTTTATTGCTCTGACTTAGTCGTCATAGTTAGGTCCTGTAAGATCCTCTAAAATAGAATCTTGAGACTAACAAGGAAAGAATTAGCTATATTAATTAAATCCTTTACTTAGAATATTTTGCAAATTTTATGAAAAGTATTGGAAATAAGGAGTTTGCCTTTCATGTTTGTGGTTGTTTTTAGATATTCTGAAGGATCATCAGTATGTAAAGTACATAAGTTTCTGGTTTGAGATTGGTTTCAAAAACTTTTTGTAGTCCAAACTTACTTCAAACTTTTTTAGCTACAAAATAAAGCATCAAACCATCTAATTTAGTAAACAAATGCAGTGTGCATCAACATGAGAATTCAGATCACAAGTGCACCAGTAACGCAACAGCAAACTCCATACACATTAACATAGTCTTAAACAACTGGATATGATTACCCAGCTTCCACCATACATAATAAAAACTTAGTCTTCAAACAGCACACAGTTTTTCTTTATCTCCAGGGGACAACACAAACATAAACTAAACTTGTGGAAACAGAACATGAGGGCCAACAACAGGACCGATAACCGGGATAAGGCCACCCTTGACGTACTTGTCGAGGAATCTGCCAAAGACGGCATGCTTCGCCTTGGTGTGGCCCTTGTGCTTCTGCCTGCTGCCTACGCCAACACCATCCGCGTGCTGGATCATGCTCTCTAAGTTCTTGGTGCTGACCCTGCCGCAGAATGGGCAAGATAGCTCCCCGTGGCTGCGGAAAGGTATCTGGCCACTCACCGGCCGCTTAAGAACAAAGCGGCTCTTGTGGTCCCTGTCGTCCTTGCCGTGGCCCACGTCGTCAGAGTCTTCCTGTGAATTTTGAAATACGTAAGAAGTGAGATAAATAGGAGCACAACAATGATCAAACGAAATAAGCTATAAAAAATTAACAATGCTACCAAAATTATTCTAAATTGTTGCGGTGATAGTACTAACATTTGATGAATCGAGGACAGTTTTGTGTTGCGGTGATAGTACTAACATTTGATGAATCGAGGATAATGTTGTGTGACCAATATTTGATGAATCGAGGACAGTTTTGTCTTATCATGTCTAGTGAGCGCTGGAACGCCTGAGCGTTCATTTCTATCTGCTTCAAAGTCCATAATGGATAATTTATTAAAGAACAATATTCTTTGGGGACATAATTTAAGGCATGTGAACTTTAGGGGCAAATAACCAATTTTGCCCAAATAAAATTCTTGCAATCATAATCACTAGAATAAAAGAAGACTCTGATGAATTTAAGTTTCAAACGCATTGATCATTACACATTAAATTCCATTCATCAGATCAATCATTTCTTCCCAAATAAAATTCTTGTTATCATAATCTCTACAATCAAATTATACTCAGATGAATTTAAGGCACTTAATGATGAATCATTTACAAGTTAACTACCTTAACACATTCAGAAAGTTATCTGATAACTATGAACCGATAGATATCATATGAGCAATCATAATAAGTAGAATTAAAGAAGGCTTGGATGAATTTAAGTTTTAAACACATTGATCGTTACACTAAACAGGATACTGATTCAAACACACTATGGAATCATCATATTAATAAGCATCAAATTTAGATAATGGTAATTATGAATTCCATGCATCAGATCAATCCTTTATTCCCAAACAAAAATCTTGCTATCATAATCTCTACAATCAAATTAGACTCAAATAAATTTAAGTCGCTTGTGTTGATCAATCATGTGCAAGGTAACTACCTTAACACATTCAGAATGTAATCTGATAACTATTAACTGATAGATATCATATGATCAATCATAATCACTAGAATGAAACAAGACTCGGATGAATTTAAGTTTCAAACGCATTGATCATTACACTTAACAAGATACTAATTGATACACACTATGGAATCAACACATTAATAAGCAGCAAATTAATAAAATTGTAATTATAAATTCTATGCATCAGATCAATCTTTTCT
Organism: Avena sativa; assembly: GCA_916181665.1. NCBI lineage: Eukaryota > Viridiplantae > Streptophyta > Magnoliopsida > Poales > Poaceae > Avena > Avena sativa. Next base: position 129,005,371 of record OV702289.1, on the reverse strand, counting down.
TCCCAAACAAAAATCTTTGTTATCATAATCTCTACAATCAAATTAGACTCGGATGAATTTAAGGCACAACATTCAGAAATTAATCTGATAACCATGAATCCATATATATCATATGAGTAAGAATACTATATGGCAGATCAAATCAAAGTCAACTACAAAGGAACCGTACGAACCCTAAAATCAAGAATATCTAGAAGACCACCTAGACAGCACAAATCAATCTACTCTACAACCAAACCCTATGTGAACAGTAAGATGAACAGAGGAGATCGAACAGAACAGCTCAGAACCTCGGTGCCATCGTCGGAGGCCTCCTCCTTGAACGGTACATCTTCTTTGCGGGCTTGTTCATAGAGGTACTCGATGGAGTCAGGGTCTTCGTCGTTGTAGTACTCATTGTCCGGCACGACGATGACCTGGAGGCCTGCATGCGGGTTCTGTAGATCTGCCGCGGGAGCCACGACGTCCTCCTTCTTCTCATCATCGACGGCGACCACGACCGGTATGGTGGAGTCTACAACAGTCACGGCGCGCCGACGAGCGGCTGGTGCTCCCGAAGAAGACTCCTCGCCCGCCACCGCGGCGACAACCGCGGGTGCATCGCCAGAGCCGTCGACCGCCTTCTACTCCGTCTCGTATTCGCGAGCGCGCTTCATCTTGCAGATTCACTAAGGGATGAGATTGGTGGTGCAGTGGTGGGAGCGGATTGGGGTTTTCGACAGATTGGGGAAGAAGTGGACGATGGTGGGAGAGACGATGAGACCGATGTGTTATATAGATGCTGGCGGTTCGGTTTCCTCTAGTGCACGCGTGGGTGTGGAATCGTGTAGTCCTGCATGTAGTCCACTTTCCCATTGCTTTCACATTGGACCCACGCATGACATTTGGGAGAGTGGCGCGTTACAACGGAAATCTCTACAAATTCTATATTATATAAATTCAGAATGTAATCTGATAACTATTAACTGATAGATATTATATGATCAATCATAATCACTAGAATGAAACAAGACTCGAATGAATTTAAGTTTCAAACGCATTGATCATTACACTTAACAGGATACTAATTGATACACACTATGGAATCAACACATTAATAAGCAGCAAATTAAGAAAATGGTAAAAAAGTAAATTAAAATTAAGCAAACAGGATACTAATTGATACAAATTAAGCAAATTAAAAAAATAAAAAAAAATTAAAACATTGGCCATGTGTCTTACATTGTACCCTAGTTTACACAAAAAATAATAAACCTTGAGTTTGTTGAATGAAAGTTGAGGTTGCTCTCTCACACTTGGTTTCAAGTGTGAGTCTCATGTGTAAGTACCCAAATTACCTAGGAGATGCCCAACTCCATGGCATACTTTCTCAGAATGGTCTAAGATTTAACATGTAGGTGTATCTTGTCATAGCACACATTTTATCTTTTGGGTTTTTGGTCCAGTTATGATTTCAAATACCATTTTCCATTTTAATAATTGAAATTCAACTACATTTTGTAAAGGTAGTTCAAAAATTTGAATAAAATTTGTATTTCACCAACATGGTATGGTATTTGGGGTTATTTAGTTGGAATGTGACCACTTTGTTCAGTGTCAAATGATTGTTTGCTCAAATTTTACCTCAAGTCAAATTTTGGTCAATATGGTCAAAACATTGAAATATTGATCTACATCTACATCATTGCAACCTAATTTGTTTTGGCAAAAATCATTTTTAGGTCCACAAGATATGGTTTAATCATGGATATATTGTTAGATCAGCTTGGTTCGTACATATGCGTCCTCTGCGTTCGACGCGAATTTGACCTAAAAATTCAGATTTGGATTTCAAGAGTTGTGTATGTCTGAATTCTATGAGGTTTTCACCATTATTTGAAGGACTCCAAGGGACACATTTTCCATTTGTAGAGTTTTTTCAGATTCAAAACTTCGTGCATGTAGAAATTTGAAAATTCAGTTATCCAGAAAATAGAAGTAGTCTGCTGAAATTTTGCTGGCTACATATCTAATATGTGAAATAATTCTGCTCTTCTGTTTGTTTTTCGAATCAATGAGGTTTACTTGTTTAAGTGATATTGTGCTTCAGCTTTCAAGTTGGAGTTGTGGAATGAAGGAAACTAATGGTATTGTTTGCTCAGTAATCCAACTGTTGCACGTGAATGAACATATTTTATTTTCCTTTTCATATATAAACAAATGACTTATTCAAATAATTTAATATGGTTCATGGCCAAATAAATTTATAGTACAATGAATTAGAGATAATCCCGGCTTGTAAACCATATTACAAATTCCGCACGGGAGGTCTAAGTAGTGGCAAAACCTAAACCGTTGCATGTGTTAGGATTTATTTAATTACAATATGTAATTAGAGATAATCCCTGCTTGTAAACCTCTCGTTCCGTTCCCTCTGTTCTTTCCAATCAAATTTACAATGAATGGTTTTCGTTCCCTCCACTTGTGTACCGAAAAATTTCGTTCCCACCTCTTTTGTTTTCCACCCGCCCGCCCATTTTGGCGCTAACAATTTGCCGCCCCCACGACACTTTAAAAACGGCATGCCCCCACCTCCCGCATACCCATCCCCTAATTTCGTTCCTTGTTCACCGCCCACCTAGAACCCCATCGCCACTTTCCTCGAGCCTAGATCCGTCAAGCAAGGCGTTGGTTGCCGGCGAGCGACATGTCCGGCAGTCTTCGAAGCGGCACACCACGCCGGAATGTGCCGGCGGATTTCCCCTCTGCGGCGGGCGACATGTTCGGCAGTCTTCGAAGCGGCACACCACGGCGGAATGTGCTACCACCGACACCGAAGCAAAAGCGTAAACGCTCAGGTCATTTTTCTGTCGCCCTAGGTCTATGCCTCTTTCTAGATCAGTCAAGCATGAGTTATAGTAGATCAACATGTGTAGATCGTTGTTCAAGATGCTGCAGCTTATGTGCAAGATCTAGGTTTTAGATCATAGACATGGTTCGAGATGCCTAGCACGTGTTGAACATGACACCCTATGATCCGAATCCTTCGACAATGTGCTTGTCTTGGGTTTTAATTTTATAGATCATGGTTCCAGATGCCATGAATGTGTTGAGCATGACACCCTATGATCCGATCTTATAACTATGTGTTAGCTTTTTAGGTTTCTGTTCCTACATAATGGTTCAGGTAATAGGGCACAATTTGTTGGATAAACCCTGCTGCTTGGCGTCTTAACTGACGCAACCGAACAACTTGATACCTAATACACTAAACCTGACACTTAACTGAACTTGTTGACAGTAGGGTTTAGACAGTTAACTGAATGACGATACGAGATTTGGAGGCAATAGAATAATGTTTTGTGAGCATGTTAATTTTACAGTATGGATCACATAATTTTTGCTTTAATGATCTTGTCTACTCTGTTTGTACTAATGAGTATGATCATGACTTGCCTTTGCTTGATTTTTTTCAGTTACTCAAGTCAAAACAGCAGACGCATATGAAAATGTTAGGAAACAAGTGATGGATGAGAACGTGTCTTGTATGTCTGAAGCACTGAAGCAGAATGCTATTGAACATGGCAAGCCAATGTTGGATTTCACGGCGATGGCGCGTGAATTTGTATTTGGTACTGCTAAGAAACCGGTGGCAGTGGCAACACGGAAAGAGGCACAGCCGTAGGAGAAGGATACCACCGAGGACCCTAATTATGAACCTGATCCTGCCGACGAGCCCACTGATGATGATGTGTTTGTTCCGGATGAAGAGGACCATGATGTTGTTAAATCTTCCTCTAAGGTGAAGAAATGCAGCATTCTCCTGCCTTCACATGTAGGATATGTACAGATTGCTTTAATATTTATGGCTTGATCTATTAAAATGCAGGTAACGGAAGGTTCTACAAAAGAAAAGAAGCAGAAGCGCTCAAAAACCTTTGTGCCTTGTAACAAGGTCAGCAGCAAATGCAGAGACTCAAGACGATGGTGAAACAGAGACCCCTACCCAGAAAGCAGGGGAAGGGGCTACTAATGGAAATGAATCCTCGCCCATGCTAATTCAAACCTCTAGAGGCAACAACTCACCTGAGGAGAATGTACTTGTCCGCAGCGAACGGGAAGGTATCACAACTTACAATTTATTCACTGGTTTAGTTGCAAAATTTTCAATTGAAGTCTTGACTCTTGTTTTGTCATTGGTTTCAGTTGCAATTGTAGACACGGGTGCTCTAAAGGAAAAGCGTAATGTACGCAAACCTACTATGAGGCATGGGGTACACGAGTGGTCTAGAAGGAATGGAGGGGCTAAGATGCAGATCAACTTCACTCCTGGCATGAGGAGACCCACTGATCCTGTGCAAGCAGCAAAACTGAGTTCAGAGTGTGGCATTCACATACGCAGCAAGATGCCACTGGCAACCCACTGGAAGCAGTATGGTGACAAGGAAGGTCGTCTGAAAGATACTATTTCGGAAACCATTAAGTCTATAACTCTAAGTCCGTTAACCTCTTATTCATTTTCCATATAAAATGTCTCATTGGTGGATGATTTTTTAACAATTCTGTCATTCGATGCTGATATGAATTTGTGTTCTATGTTATCTGCAGGGAAAATTTGCAATGGACAGCAGTGGTGACCTTGGCAAAGACATTTGCAACGACATTTTACAGAAAGGTATTCGCCAACAACGTTGGAGGCTGAAAAAGGTCTATTGGAAAGATGTTAAAGATCTAACCCGCGAGCAAGCTTTATTGTTGAAACCGAAAGAGGTAGACGAGGAAAGCTGGGCAGAGCTTCTTGATATATGGCATGATGAGCACTACAAGGTACACGATTCCTGTTGTTTCAGCTACATCTATCGTAGACATACTACTGTACTGTGGAATACTAAATTCATGCATCTGTACATAGGCAATCGACAAGAGTAACAAGAAGAACAAAGATGCTATGACGAAGAAACACACCACTGGCTCAAGAAGCTTTGTTGCACATTACCATGCACTTGTGAGTATTCGAACTCTTCACATGCAACACCTACTTCTTTTTGTAAACATGCCATACACACTTATAATTCATCGTGTCATAATTCTTGTAGAAATCTCAGAAGACCGAGGACGTCGATACCTCCCCGATTGCTTTCTTTAAAGCAAGCCACACTAACAAGGATGGTATGATGTCCCAGAAATCAGCAGAAGCTTATGTAAGTAAATTATTTTATGTGCTACGCATTTCTCATTAGTTTGTCTAATTATTTGATTTCTTCTAACTCTGGACTTACTATTTTTTTATCCTATTGTAGACTGAGATGGTGCTTAAGAAAATGGGACCACACCCAGAAGATTGGATTCCCAAAACTGATCTGGAGATTGTTGAAGTAGTCCTGAGAGACCAGAACAATTCAAGATCAATTACTTTCCTTTCCAGCATCGGAGTTTCATCTGCTTCCAAGAGGTCTAGCGTCTTAGCTGGGCGCATCCGTGATTTAGAAGAAAAGTTATCAAGTCAGGAGCAAGATTCGTTGAATGCAGCTGAAAGGGTTCAACGCGAGATGGAGGAACGGATGCAAGAGCAGGAAAGGAGATTTGAAGAGATGAGAAAGAAGCAGGATGATGAACTTGAAGCAGTGAAAAAGTCCAGCGAAGCGAATCATCTGGCATTTGAGAAGAGGCAGAAGGAAATAGATGGCATGCTTAGTTACCTGTTGAGGATGTCGCAGAACTCCCAGTCCCAGTCCCCGTGACTTGGGCCAAAAATCTCTGCGTGCTAATGGGTCGGGTGGGCCGAAACATTGTTTTTTTATTCCTTTAGTCATTCGAGTTTGATACAGCAGTTTCAGTCTACCAGAATTTTAAAGTTTGCGTGTGATACAATTCATATTTATAAATTTTCTGCCATTTCAAATATTTGCTTCCATTTAATTTTGTTTCGTAATTTGCGTGGAATTTCAATTTTTAATAAAATTTGTCCGTGCAAAAAGATTGGTGACGGCGTCACATTCCTCCCGGCCCACAAGGCAGTTCCGAATGGGCCGGCCCAAAAAATGACACGTCATCATCGCGGGCCCCACATGTAGACGCCACGTCATCATTGACGGCCCCACCTACATGCTGCCACGTCAGCGTCGCTGGACCTACCTGCCAGCTGCCACGTCATCTCCGCGGGCCCCACACGAAGGTGACATGTCATCGCATTGGCCCCACCTGTCAGATGCCACGTCATCATGGTGGGACCCACCTGCCAGCTGCCACGTCATCATCGTCGGACCCACCTGCCAGCTGCCACGTCAGCATCGTCGAACCCACCTGCCAGCTGCCACGTCAGCATCGTCAGACCCACCTGCCAGCTGACACGTCATAATCGTCGGACCCACCTGCCAGCTGCCACGTCAGCATCGTTGGACCCACCTGTCAGATGCCACATCATCGTGGTGGGACCCACCTGCCAGCTGCCACGTCAGCATTGCAGGTCCCACCTGCCAGAATCCTCGTGACGCCATAAATCTTCCATGACGGCATATTTCGTCAACGAATATGCTAAACGGTGACAGATTTTCCTATTTTAGGTGACGTAGAAGGTCCGTCACGGATAACCTATCTTAGGTGACGCTGTAAGGACCGTCACCGAAGCTCAATCTTGCATGACGAAAATTTGTATTCCATCACTATAAAAGAATCTGTGACGGAGCTTCCGTGACGACCCTGGTGACGCCACGTTTTCGTCACGAGGGAGTACTTAGTGACGGAAATGGCATTTTCGGTCACGAAAGTGGTTTGTCACAAAAACTCTTTTCTCCAAATTAAACTTGTTATGAGAAAACTAGTGATTAAAGCTCTCACGAACTTGATGGCACACTTTACTTTACTTGCCCTTAATAAACTTGAACCATTGTGTCTTCTATGTTGTATATGCTTGCACATATTTGTTGGGAATTAGCAGAATCATGCTTTCCTGGGGAACGCTTTCAACATTGCACTTGGTACTTGTACCTAGTTGATATCATGCTCTTTTGTATATGGATGTCGTCGGTGTGAAATGAAAGGGGAGCTTGTAAGTCCATGGAGTTATGTATATGTGTTAGAGAAACGCCTGGGCCGCTAGTCTAATCCATGCTGACATGGTGGAAACCTGCAGCGTAACCATAATGAGCTGTCTATGAAGCATTCTTCTTATAAAAAAAGAGTCCTATATTGAGAAAAAAGAGAAAAGAAAAAAAAAGATACTATGAAAAGAGGAAAGAGAGAAAAAAGCACCATATTCCCATGGTAAATAAGAAGAATGCTGAGATGCTCGTTGTTTGCTTGCCTTGTCATTTTGATATGGGGATTCTTCCGTATCATCAGGCAAGGGGTACCCCGTTGGCGGTTCTCAATGTTACACATGTACTTACAATGAAAAGAACTTACCGGTGACTAAACTTGAGTAGCATGAGGAGCGACCCTCGTATACAAGGGACATTAGATTTCTGACTTATACTTCGTCAAGCATGTACACCATAGTTTGTTCACTTTAACCTTAAGCACTTCAAGATGCTTATGATAGGGGCAATGAGAGCTGAAAGTTATAAGTACCATAATTTTTGGAAGCTCTTTATGAGACTTGAATCCCTACTTCCTTTTACAAAGGCCTTTCTTCCACCATTATTTTGAGTCTCCACCTTCTATCTTTATGCACCTACTTTGAGAGCATAGTGGCCATTCTTAGTTCTATGTGCATTGTCCCAAGACTAGTTGATTGATGCATACTTTGATATTGCTTGTTTTAAACTATTGTATCTAGTCACTCTTATGAACTTTGAAGATGTCCTATGCATTTATATTTGCTACTCTATTGAGGGAGAAGCTGCATACTATTATGCCATGTTTTCTTTATGTGAAACAAACAAACGTCTTGCAAAGCATTGTTATTCATGAATCTTTTGTTTGTGCCTTTTCATGTTACATCATAGTTTCTTTGCTTATTGCTAGAACTTTGTCTTTCATGTTATGATTGAAGTACTATGATCCCAGCTTTGAATGTTTTACAAATACTTTGATCAAGTCTTTGATGGTGCATGTCACCTCAAAAATTATTCTTTCTTTTTATCACTTACCTACTCGAGGACGAGCAGGAGTTAAGCTTGGGGATGTTGATACATTGCAAATGTATCTATAATTTTTGATGTTTCATTCTTGGTTTTATCCACTTTCTTGTGTTTTGTTCCAACTTTGGAGTACTTTTCATACGATTTCTTGGACTAACCTATTAACAAGAGCCACAGTGCCAGCTGCCTCTTTTCTGCTATTTTTGGTTCCAGGAAAGTCAGAAAATGAATATTCTCGGAATTGGACGGGACAAAAGCCAAAGTGCCTATTTTTCCAGAAGTGATCAAGTGCTAGAATAAGAGACGGAGAAGGTCCAGGGAGCCACCACACCACCTGGCCGCACGGCCAGGCCTGACCCGCGCCAGGGGGTGGTGTGGCCGCTCCTGGCACCCCCTCGGCCTCTCCTTCCGCCTATATATTGCCGACGGGATGAAAACCCTAAGTGCCCGATCAAAAATCCACGAAAGAGTCTATAGCCACCGTCATCTCCATCCCTAGATTGGGAGGGATCCGAAGCTCTTCCCGGCACCCTGCCGGAGAGGGGAATTCATCCTAGAGGCCTTCTTCATCACCATGCAAGCCTCTAGTGTGATGCGTGAGTAGTTCATCCTTGGACTACGGATCCATGTAGTAGCTAGATGGCCGGTTCTCCTCCTTTGTGCTTTCATGTCTAGATCTTGTGAGCTCCATTCATGATCAAGATCATCTATTTGTAATTCTGCATGTTGTGTTTGTGGGGATCCGATGGATATTGAGATGCTATTTCAGATTGATTATTGATTCTATCATGTCTTTGTTATTTGTGATCTTGCATGTTTTCTGTTGTTAGTAGCTATCTTGGCCAAGTAGATGCTAGCAAATCCAAGAGTTAGTATTTATACTCGATAGTGGGTTTATGCCTCTGGTAATCTGGGGAAGTGACAGAAATCTCTAAGGTACTAGATGTTCTGTTGCTACTAGGGAGAAAACAATAATCCTTTGTTCATAGAACAATCGTATTGTTTACTTTAGACGCAATTCGTAAAGCAATAATCTATTGCTTGCAACTTAATACTGGAGGGGGTTCGGATGATAACCTGAAGGTGGATTATTAGTCATAGATGCAGTTGGATGGCGGTCTATGTATTATGTTGTAATGCCCAATCAAGTCTCAAAGGAGTCAAGATGATTAGTATATGCATGTATTGCTTTCTTGGTGTTTGTCAATTGCCCCACTGTAATTTGTTCACCCAGCATGTTATCTATCTAAGGAGAGCCACCTCTAGTGAACTAATGATCCTGGTCCTCTTTCTTTACATACAATCTACAATCTGTTTACTGCTTTGTCTTTACTTTCTGCAAACTTTTACTTCTTTCCATTCGATACGTTTAATCCTTTGTTTTCCACAAAACACGGTGAGATTAACAACCTCATCGCAAGTTGGGGACAAAGTTCTGTGGTTGTGTTGTGCAGGTCTCCACGTTGCTACTAGCACCGGTAGTGCGCCCTGCCAAGGCTCAGCTAGTAACACCTTTGGGGTGTTTCCTTGCTCCTACTGGTTCGATTAAACCTTGGTTTCATAACTGAGGGAAACTTGTTGTTGTGCTCATCATACCTTCCTCTTGGGGTTCCCAACGAGCTCTACATCAACACCGCCATCAAGCATTTATCTGGGCGCCGTGCATTGAGCCATCAGGCCGCGCCAGGGACGCCGCTGCGGCACGCCTCATCCGTCGTCGCCCCATTTGATCCGCCGCCAAGCTCCGCGCCCGGCCCCGCATCTCTGGCGCCCTCCTCTTCCTAGTCATGTCGTCGCCCTGCGGTCCTTCCTCGCCAATAGAGCTCGGTCAAGCTCGCCACGGACCCGGCGCCAGGGCTCCCTCTATGTCTTGTCGCCGTCCTCCGTCTCCCGTGAGCTTCCTGTCGCCGTCGCAGGCCCGGTGACCTCCTGCCGTCCTCCTCCCGCGCCAGCGAGCTCCGTGCTCTAGGACGCTACCGGCCGCTCCTCTCGAGTCCGACCCTAACCTCTGCAGCGTGCGCCCGCGGCCGACGCCTGCAAGCCCTCCTCCTGTCCTAAACACACAAACGCTGACCACTGCGAGTTTCTCCAGGTCCAAGCCTGCCCACAACCTGCAGGTCTTCAACGCCGAGCTCGTCCTCGAGGTGTTTGTCTATGTGCCTGTGCGGGTACTTTTTGGTAATAATGCCATGGAGTTGTCCCCGCTAATACACAACTATAGCCTCCAAGATATGATGTGGTGTGGTGCAAATGGTGATGCTGAAGGGAACCACGACCTCGGCCACAACCTCTAGGTGGGTGAGAATGAGAAGCTGGACAAGGTCATCGGGTGTCGTAGTCAAGACCATCCGAAGACCACCGGTGCCTGAACCATTCAAGTCCATCATCGACCAACAAGCCGAGAACCCACAAGTTCTTCTTCATGTACCAAAGATGCCAAGACCCCGGGCACCAAGTTCCCCTTACGGAACATTGAGTGCTCCTTCCCGGAGTTCGAAGACCGATCCCGCCAAGATCGAACCCTGAACCCCAAGATCTCCAGACCAATGTGATTCCCTTTCCGAGACCCCTATTTTTATAATATATGACATATACTTGTTGCATATAAATTGTCATGCTTGCATACATGTTTATTCGTTCGGGGATACTTTGTCAATTCACCTCGTAATTAAATATGGAACACATATGTGGACTATTCTAGTCTTATATTGGCTCCATTTAAATTTGTGTAGCAAACCGATGCCATGATTTGCCTTGTTAAGCCAACATTTAAATTGCGGGGTAACTAAATAACATGAACCATATAATTAATTGTCGGGACCCCGGTTCCATTTAATAGTGCCTAATTGCATCGCATCTTTGCCATGTCATGCATCATACATGCATCATGCCCGATCTTATGCCGTAGTATTAAATAGTGTATCCGATGTTTCTTCTAGTGCTTTGCTTCTTCACGGATTAGGTCGTTGAGTTGATGCGAGTATAGACAATTTCTTCGGATAATGTATCTCCTGCTATGTTTCCAGGCGAGCAATCTCCCCCTTTCTACCTATTTTGCGTTTATAGCCTTTACTTCCTCCTGTTGCTCTACTGCTATCCGTGTTACGATGCTTTAGTTTCCGTGCACCATTTATATTCCTTGCAGCCTCTATATTTCCTTGGACATATACTATTGCCTGTTGATTGATAGACAGTCGGCCTTGCAAGTCGTAGTTGCTTGCTCAGGTGCTGCTTTGCGTCGTTGTCGTTCCACCGTTGATAAAAGGTTGGCACATGCTTAATGATGGAGATTCTTAATGGTGGAAAGGGTCATGGCTTTAATTATAACTTGTCAATTAAAATGCTGGGAATAGATATAACTAATGCAGAGGCATCGGTGGGCAATAGCTAATATTTGGTTCTTCCACGCTCACTTGTGTCCCGTAGGCCCCGAGTACTTGATACATGTTCCTTGACTATTCACACTATCCACATACGGGAGAGTCTATGAATCCCTCTTAGCCAGAGCTTGATTCATTTCTTATTTCTTGGGGCCACAAACTAGTTTGGGGCTTTATTACTATCCTGTACTTATGCCATGCTTTACTGGTTTATTTACGATTGTGCGTGTAGCACCTGTACTGTTTTGGATGTGGAGTGTTTTCGCGGTATCGACAAGCCCAGTCACACTTTCGTGTTCCCAGTCGTTTACAGCCATTGACGCAAACCTTGGGTCCGTCTCGTAGCCGGCCAACTTTGTTGCGGGTAGCTTAATGGGGTGGCCCCCTGAAATATTTTATGAATCCTGTGATTGCTTTGTCGTGAAAGCCTCGTTGGGTTTTGATTTGGTTTTTCCGAGGTTGATCGTGTGTGTTTCTATTTGTGCACCCCTGCAAGGTAAATCTTTCTAAAAGCCATGTCCGTGGTTATGGACGACTTGGAGCACAGTATCTCGATCATAGACAAGCATAACTAAAGTAGTGATATAAATTTGACTTAATATGTGACTAATAATCAACTTCACTACAATGGAATGGATAATAAAAGTGCCAACAACTGGTGGAACTGGGGTGTATCGTGTCATGTTATACCTGCCTAGTAAGTATCGCAACTCCAATGGAATGAAATAAAAGTGCCAACAACTGCTGGGTTTGGGATGACTCATGCTATCTATATCTGACTAGTAAGTTCTTCAACTATAATAGAATGAATAAAACTGCCAACTGTGTGAGTTCCTTGGTTTGACTTCCTCATTTGGTCTCGAGGGGGAAATGCCAGGATGGGTATGATTGATGTTAGTATCAGGTTGGTCCCGAATAGGTCTTTCTTATCCCTCTCTAATAGCCGACAGATGCATGGAGTCTCTATAGGTTGTTTAGTGCATGCTGCGCTGCCGCTTCAGCCCACCATACCTATGTAGGCGAGAGCCGCCGAATTCTAGCCTCGCCGTGTACTGGCCTCAGTACTGACGCTCCTCTTTTTCCTTTGCCCTTTGTCGACACCCCTTTTGTTTTAGCAGGTTTGAGATCGACGTCGTTAGCAGGGTTACCCTTCTGGCTTGGCCTGGGCAGGGTTATGGACGCCATTGGTTATTCTTCAGGGCTCTTAGCCCAATTTGCATCTTGTCCGTACTCGGATGTTGTATCGTTTTCAAGGTGATTTGGATCTTTGCATTGTATATCTGTATTCTTGACTCATGGAGTCGTGTTGTATATATATCTGTTCTGTGGGTTCCATCGTGAACTATTGTGTAATGGTATTACTTCGTTTTCCACCCGCACGCAAGTGCCTGGTGGGCGTCCTTGAATCGTTTCTATGCGGGTTTGGCGGGAAGCGCTAAAACTTGCATAGGACCGATTCGAGGGTGTTACACCCGCCGACTCAGTCCCAAGATGAATGAGATCATTTCTCATAGCCAGATTGCCTTCATAAAATACAAAACCATCCATGACAACTTCATGTACGTCAGGAACACCGCCAGCTAACTTCATCGCAGCAAAAACCCGACCCTTCTCTCGAAGCTCGATATCGCGAAGGCTTTTGACACTGTTCGATGGGATTACATGCTGGACCTCATGCAACGCCTCGGCTTCCCCCAAAGATGGCGTGCTCTGGTGTCGACCCTGTTCACTACAGCCTCCTCCTGTGTCATCCTTAACGGGGTTCCTGGAAAGGAAATCCCTCATGGCCGCAACCTCCGACAGGGAGACCCCCTCTCGCCACTCCTTTTCGACATCGCCATCGACCCCCTATAGAGTATCCTAGAGAAGGCCGCCGCAACCGGTTTGCTACACGAGATGCCTGGCAGGTTGCAAGGACCCCGTGTCTCCTTATATGCGGATGATGCCGCCATTTTCCTGACCCCCACGGAGCACGATGTTTCAGCCCTGGCCAGTATCCTTCAGAGTTTTGGGGAGGTCTCCGGCCTAATGACTAATGTTGCAAAAAGCTCCATAGCTCCAATCCGATGCTCCGACATCGACCTCGCTTCGGCTCTAATGGTTTTCCCGGCTTCTATCGTCAGTTTACCCTCAAGTACCTTGGCCTACCCCTTTCGCTTGGCAGACTTAGAAGGGCAGATCTCCAACCTTTCATCGATAAGGTTGTGGCACGGCTGAGCCCTTGGAAGGGCAAGTTTCTTAATCAAGCTGGTTGTACTGTGCTGGTGAAATCAGTTCTCTCCTCCATGCCCATCTTCTTGTTAACAGCTTTAAAGGCTGGCAAGGGAATTCTGAAGGCCTTTGCCAAGATCAGTCGGGGAATGCTTTGATGATTGCAAGAAAGTGATTAGTGGGGGGAAATGCAAGGTCAATTGGCAGAAGGTTTGTCGTCCTAAGGATATGGGCGGCCTGGGGTTCCTGGACTTGGAGAAGTTTTCTCGTGCGCTCAGGCTTCGCTAGTTATGGCATGATGGATGGCTCCGGAGAAGCCTTGAGTGGGTTCCCCTAACGATTTTTCAATGCTGCTACCCGGGTCACAATTGGGGATGGTGCCAAGGCCTCCCTCTGGTCCTCTTCCTGGCTTGATGGCTCTCCTCCAAAAAATGTTGCCCCCTGATCTTTAAGGCAACCAGGAGAAAAATTGTACGGTCAGGGACGTGCATGAGGGCCTGAACTGGGTTGGCGACATTAATGTGGAATCTTTTACGGTCAAGCACATGGAACAATACGTCCGCCTATGGGACTTTCTTTCAGAGGTCACTCTATCCCCCGGCACTTCGGACTCCATCTTGTGGACCATGTCTCCAAATGGTTGCTACTCGGCCAGTTCCGCCTACAAGGCCCAGTTCCTATATTCTCCGCCTTGCTCTTTCGAGCAGATTGTGTGGAAAGCTTGGGCTCCTCCCAAATGTCGCTTCTTCGCTTGGCTTGTCGTTCAAAATCGTCTATGGACCGCTGATCGTCTGGTGAAGCGCGGCTGGCCACACCAGCCCTCTTGTCAGCTTTGTAGGTGCGCCTCCGAGACGGAGCGCCATTTCCTTTTTGAGTGTCGTTTTTCTAGAAGGATCTGGTCTGCTGAGGCTTCTTGGCTCTCTTGTCCAGACCTGGTTCTTTGCCTTGGGCCAGGGACACCCACCTCTTCTCCCAAAGGCCTTCGGACTGCCATTATGCTCATCACTTGGGTCTTGGGAGATATGGAAAGAAAGGAACGAGAGAGTTTTCAACGACAAATCCTCCTTACCTTCGGTCGTCATGCATAAGATCAGGGAGGAAGAAAAGAATTGGATCTTAGCCGGCGCTAAAAACCTTGCAGAGCTTGTAATCTGACTCTCCCCTTAGGGATTTTCCATCTTTTTCCTTTTGTTGGCTTCGGCCAAACTTTTGTTTGTTCCTCCTTTATCAATATAAGGCAAATGTTTTTTTTTGCCTCGTTTCAAAAAAAAAATCACTGTCCTGAAAAGGATGCCACGGATTTGTGTAGATTTGTCAATATTTAGAAACATGTTAGTGTAAAGATTAGGCGAACGCTTTCGGGAGATGGGTGCACGTGTGACCGCAATATGTACATGCCTTCCACCACCGCAGATCTCACATATGGCGCCGCGGCGGTATCGTAAACATCGGCGTTAGTCTCGTGCTGGCGAGCAGAGGCGCATCAGTCCATGTTGGAAAGCAGCATTTGTGCGGGTTCGTGACTTCGTGCAGAAGAAGTCCACGGGCCGCGGACGTGCTGCCGCCGCTAGCGTATTGTGTCCGTATGCTCGCATCGTACGTGAAGCTGGCCAGCGAGAACTGATCAGCCTGCTTGCTTGTAGCGTGTACGTGCGTGTTCGTCCGACTAGTCAGCTCGTAGCCTTGTACGGAGTACATGGTTGTTTTTCTTCGATCAAAACCACCGACTAGCAGCGGATCAATCGGGCGAGTGTATCGACCCAGCTTTGCTATGCGCCGCGCTCGTCGAAAAATACCTAGTGCGTCACAAAGATTGGGTCAATCCCAAACATAACGCCTTGTCGAGCCATGACGCACGGCGTGGCGTGGTACCAGTTGTCCGTCGATGTCACATGCACCTTCGAGGCCGGCTCCAGCGTGCCGGGCGTGACGGGAGCCATGTACACCCTCCTACTCGATCATGCTGCAGCGGGTCTTCGTCGGTCCTGCAGAACATCACCAAGCTCGACAATATCTTTGACCGCACCGTCGGCAGCACGTAGGCCCTCGGGTGCACGGAAGACGAGTTTGCCGCCATGTGCTGCAGCGCGCTATGCTTCATGTTCACCACCTGAAGGGTCCAATCCAGAAATAATAGATTTTTTAGGTGGTTTTATGTAAAAACTATAGTGCTTCTGCCACTACCAGATGGGTCCGACGCTGCCACATCACCCAATACGCACCTGCTGGTTCGTATGCGGTGACCGTAACGTAACCAGGCAATGCTGTCTTCCATGACTGTAAATTGAACTTTTTTGAGTAGAGGGACCAAACCAATTTATACGAACAAATTTCATGGTATCTGATGTATTTTACTCTACTGAAAAAAGCATCCTTTACGAATTCCAGTTGGTGACTCTCTTCCACAAAACCACTTCCAAAACCACGCTCGTCCAACCAAAAGCGCGAGGCCCACGTAGGCATCTGTGCACTCCTAAAATGATTGGCTTATCGGCTTGTCCTCTTATGAATGGATATATTTTTTGTCGGAATCAGTCGCAACTCACGGTTCGTTGCCTAGGCAGCAGTTTTTGGCTTTCCGCCACTTTTTAGCACGCCACGGTCGGCAACTGATCGTGCTAGAAGCAACCGCGGAGCATGGAGCTCAGAAACCGTGGACAGTAGCAACACTGTACGAGTGTCCACGGCAACGCCCACGCGTCCGATGCATACGAGGCTCCGCAACGTGACTAGCCTAAATATCTAAGTTACACTGCACTGCATGGTATTACCCACTGTAAGCTAGTAGCTAGTATCATGTGTATGTTACTAGAGATCCCACCTCCACGAAACTGCCAGGCCGCTACCATTGCTGATTTCGGCGGCGGTAGCGGTGCCCTTCTCTTTGAAGGCTGAGGGCGGGAGAGGATTCGCGCGGCTGATCTCCATGGGCGGTGGCGTTCAGATTCAATGGGTCTCGGATGTCCCGCGGAGGAGCTGACGGAGGAGGAGTGTGGATGGGCGCGGGCAGCGATGGCCGGCGACGGCGTGGCGTTGTGCTGGCGGCGGCGCAACGTTGGAGGCAGTGCGGACCGTTCTGGAGCCTATCTAGGCTAGATCTCGGTGTTGCGCGATGCCTGTCGGCCATGCGGCTGTCTACCCCTATTATGGCATCTCGAGTTCGTCTTATTCTCCGCTGTCAGTCGGTCGTGTGGGGGCTGCTGGCGCGGCTTTGAATAAAGGTGGTGGTCCTTGGATTTCTCTCTCGTCGTGATGTAGAGCTGTCGGTTGTCATTGATCTTGGATGGACTATCGAGTTCTGGAAGACCGACGACATGCCTGACATTTGCCGGTGCAGGCGGTGTTTCGGTTGTGCGCAACCATGTTTTTTGCTAGACGTTTGGTTTCAGAGGGGGCGTTCTGAAGCTCTGCGATCTGTTGCTATCATGGGACATGTCTTGGTTCTACGGTGAAGTCAGACGCGGAGAATGGCGTGGAAGCCAGGAACAGAATACTGGCAATAAAAGTTTGAATTCTGAGGGTGTAGGGATTCTGGTTTGGTGTTTTGTAACTTGGAGCAGTGGAATTGACAATTGGGGGTGACATCATAGGAGGAATTCATTGTCTAAAGTGAATTAACTGATTGTGCCTGTCAATGACAATATTGAAGGTATTGTTTTGTGAGTGCTGACTTTTCCAGAGTGAAAATCTACTTGAGCACGGTTCCTTTCTTGAAACATCGGACTTAGAGTTGTTGGATTTCTGGTGTTGCTTTGGTAGTGTTTAGTGCACGGTTTCAAGGAACTGATCACTGCAGTGGGACTTTTCTTTATGTAATTTTCTTCTTTTTTTCGGCGGTGTGCATCCATAATGGTATGGATTGTTGCAGAAGTTTGATGTAATTGGTATCTCGTGATATTAATATATGTTCTTAAATAAATAGATGTTACTAATCTAAATTATTTAGTACTATGATTAGCCTAAATATCTAAGCTGCACTTCTTGCCCCTCCCGCTTTACCCTTCGAATTAGATAGAACTATAGAAGTCACTCGAGAGTAGCTGGTCTCCGGGATATTCGGCCCACTGCGGGACACAGGGTCATCCAACTGCCATAAACACCAGGAAGATTGATTGAATGGCTAAAATTGTTCAGATCGTGAGAAGCCACCTCTTTGACTCAGTTATAATATTCCCAATTGCCGACATCCCTGGACGTGAGTAAGCTGGTTACCTGCAGCTGCGTGGCAACCCTGCGGTCTGCAGAGGTCTACACCAAAGAATTTAAATTAGCTAGCCTCTCTCATGCTGCCAGCACAAGTACACACTCCTAGTACACGCCACGGTGGTTCTTTCCTTCAACATTTAGCTGGCACTTCTAAATTGCCTTGTACTACTACAACTAGCTAAGCTCCATCGATGGATATGAAGCAGTACTAATAATACTAGTACTAGTAATAGTTAGCTAGTAATCAGGCAAAAGCAACTCAGGTAATCTAGCTTCCCTTTTGAATTTATTCTCTAATTTTGTAGCATGTACGTATGAACAACTAAAAGCTGATTTTATTTTCCTCAAATTAACTAAAAATCCAAAAATTCAGGTTATCACAGATCTCATAGCGGAAGCGGATGTGTCTGCGCCGTCCAACCAAAGCGCGAGGCCCACGTACGTAGGCATCCGTGCACTGATAATATGATTGCCTTGTCGGCTTGTCCTCTTCCGAACAGATAGAATCATCGTCGAGTCAGCATCAGCTCACGGTTCGTACGGCGTCTGATTGTGCTAGAAGCAGCTGTGGAGCATCAAGCATGGAGCTCGGAAACCGTGGAGCCGTCCACGGCAACGCCCACGGGAGGCTCTGCTTCTGGAGTTAATATACGTATACAGTGGATGTGACCACGTGACGTGTCCATGTTTGAGTTAGAGCAAGTACAATAAGATCTAGTCAGCAGACTATAAGACTTAAAATAGTATATTTATGCTTAGTTGGATGAGAGAGAAGAGGAGAAAGAAGAGGAGTGGGTGTTTAGTTAAGAGCCAGCTGCAGCACATGCTCCTAGACACTATGTG
Source organism: Avena sativa (assembly GCA_916181665.1). Taxonomy (NCBI): domain Eukaryota; kingdom Viridiplantae; phylum Streptophyta; class Magnoliopsida; order Poales; family Poaceae; genus Avena; species Avena sativa. The sequence goes on along the minus strand of OV702289.1, from coordinate 128,986,671 downwards.
AGAGTGAAAAGTGGGTCATACATTAATAAAATAGTATATTTTAATCTCTAACTATTATATATGTTGGCTATTAGATTGACTCTAGATGACATGGACAGCCTTATAGCCCTGGCTTTACTATTGTCCATGCTCTTAAGGAAGTCGTACACTGGATCTCGCCACATGTGTCGGACGCTGCACAGTTTGCAGGTCGGTCCGTTGCACCGCCGGACTCCGGTCGCCGTCACGAGAGCTGCAGGCCCGCGCCGCGCGTCGGAAGCTGAGCGGCTTCCGAGTCGCGTCTGGAGTTATGCTCTACCTGTATACATACAAGGCCTGCTCCTGATTAATTATCCAGATGCAGCTAATTTAATCGAATCTGTTGGATTTCGGTCCAAAGCGATCATCCGGTTTATATTTGGGGAGTGCTAGGTGTCCCCGGGATATTTTCCTCTATCCTCGCCTCTCCCGCTGACACTGACACGTGTCTCCCAAAAGCCCTTTTTTCTACAAACATACATGCTTTGCTACTCCCTCCAATCATAATTAGTGTTCTCAGATTTGTCTAAATTCGAATGTATCTAGTACAAAAAGTCTCACTTTTGCTACAAGAAGACTGTTTCGTCGGAGATCTCGCCTCAGACTTTGTAGCAAAAAATGTGCTAATGTAGCAACCCAATCTCGCCGAAGACCTTGTAGCAAAAACTTTGCTGGGTACATAGACCTCGCCGGAGACGTACGTAGCAACGCTGGTGACCTTCGGTACCAATGCTGGTGCCATTGGCAATGCCGACTCGTGGCTGAGCAACTCCGCCGAAGCGAGGCCATGGTGGGAAGCCGGCCATGTCGTCCTCGACATCGGCACACACAACACGAGTGGCAAGGGCTGCGGCTGGCGCGCAGCAGTGCCGACCATGCCAGGAAGACGACGGGTGTCTGCTCCGGCGGCGCGTCCTAGTCCGGCGACAGCGGCAACCGCCTTCTCTGATGGGACGGATCCGACGGCAGCGGGTGCCTGCTCCGGTGGGCCGGATCCGGCGGCGCCGAGTGCCTGCTCCGACAACGACGACCTAGTCCGGCGGTGGCAGCAGCTGCCTGCTCCAGTGGGCCGGATCCGACGCGAGTGCGTCTTGTGCTCTGTTGGCCGTCGGCGGCGGCAGCTGCCTGCTCCGGTGGGCCGGGTCCGACGTGGGTGCTTGCTGTGCTACGCTCTCCCGATCGATCCATTGTGCAGAAGAGGCAAACACATACATATGTGGGACCCACCTGGACGCACGTGAGTGAGAACGACTCGGGATCGAATGGACTTGGGGAACAATATCCTTTTCCTTTATATAATCTTTGGGCACGACACAACTCTATATCTTGATTTCGGCACTATCATATCTGATAGAAGGTGTAGTCGCAGGATAAGATAATCTCATTCCACTAGTAGAAAACGGACCTTTGGTCCAGGGGTATTAGTCCCGGTTTTGCTACAAACCGGGACTAATGCCTCGGTCCCAACGGCAAGATCTGGCCCCATGGGTTGCCAGGCACTAGCCCCGGTTCGAACGGGATCTTTAGTCCCGGGTCGTATAACAAACCGGGACTAAAGGGTTTCAGGCAGGCTGGGTCGGGCGCCAGACCCTTTAGTCCCGGTTTGTTATACGAACCGGGACTAAAGGTCGACTAAAGGTGGACCTTTAGTCCCGGTTCTAGACACGAACCGGGACTAAAGGCCTGGCTATATCTTCTTCCCCCACCTGCCCGAGCCACCATTTCAAGCTGGTGGCTCCTCTCTCTCTTTCTTGCTTCAAGCTTGAGTTCATGCCCAATTTTTTCTCAAGATTTGTCTATATTTTGTGGTGTCCCATCTATCCAAAGGTTCTAAAAGGTGAGCAACTTCATCCTTTAAACTCTCATTGCTATATTAGCTCATTTCATGCTCTATCTTATAGATGGATTTGTGGATTTAGTTTGGTAGTAATTTTTGCAATGAACATGAGATCGATGTTTAGATTCTATCTTTAATGTAAGGAACTCTATGTTGGAGATATGCCCAAGAGGCAATAATAAAGTGGTTATTATTATATCTTTATGTTTATGATAAATGTTTACATCTCATGCTATAATTATATTAACCAGAAACATTAATACTTGTGTGTTTTGTAAACATAAAAGAGTCCCTAGTAAGCCTCTTGTTAAGCTAGCTTGTTGATTAATGGATGATCATGGTTTCCTGATCATGGACATTGGATGTCGTTAATAACAAGATCATATCATTAGGAGAATGATGTGATGGACACACACCCATAGTAAAGCATAGCATAAGATCAAGTCATTAAAGTTCGTTTTGCTACAAGCTTTTCAAATGCATAGTAACCTAATCCTTCGACCATGAGGTTATGTTAACCACCATCACCGGATGGGTACTTTGATGACATCAAACACCGCTTCATAACTGGGTGGTTATAAAGGTGTCATTGGGTATTCTGAAAGTATGTGTTGAAGCGCATGAACCAAGATTGGGATTTGTCCATCCATATGACGGATAGATATGCTCTGGGCCCTCTCGGTGGAATGTCATCTAGTTAGCTTGCAAGCATGTGACTAGGTCACAAGGGATGACATAACATGGAACGAGTAAAGAGTACTTATCAGTAACGAGGTAGAACTAGGTATGGAGATACCGACGATCAAACCTCGGATAAGTAGAATATCGCGTGACAAAGGGAATTGGTTTCGTATGTTAAATGGTTCTATCGATCACAAAGTCATCGTTGAGTATGTGGGAGCTGTTATGGATCTCCAGATCCTGCTAATGGTTATTGATCGGAGATGTGTCTCCATCATGTCTACATGTTCACGAACCGTAGGGTGACACACTTAAGGTTCGAAGTTGTTTTAAATAGATATGGAATATGCGTTGGAGATCGAATGTTGTTCGGAGTCTCGGATTGGATCCGGGACATCACGAGGAGATCCAGAATTGTCCGGAGAATGAGATTCACATATTGGGGATCATTTTCTAAGTTAGGAAATGTTCCGGAGTGTTTGTATGGAGATTCTAGAAGGTTTCGGAATGTTCTGGAAGGTTCTAGAAGATTTCTTGGAGTTTTCTTGAAAACCAAGAAAGGATCAAGGAGTCTTTGTGGGGCAAGACACGGATTCGTGGGGGAGGAGGATTCCTCCCCCCTCCCAATCGGCCGGCCAAGGAGGAAGGGGAGTCCTACTAGGACTCCCCCTCCCATGACGCCTCCCTCCTTTAAATAGAGGGGAGGGGGCGCCACCCCCTAGCACTCTACCATAACAAACCCTATACGCCGCCTCTCTCCTCCTCCTTCCCTCTGCTCAGGCTCGGGCGAAGCCCTGCAGAATTCTCTACTCCACCACCACCACCACACCGTCGTGCTGCTGGGATTCCGTGGAGAAGATCTACTACCTCCGCTGCTCGCTGGAACGGGGAGAGGAAGGTCTGCTTCGACTCCGCACGTGTGACCGACTGCGGGAGCGCTGCCGGAATGCGGCACCGGAAGGATCGTCCACACGATCTTGAGATCGGCAAGTGATCGACTACATCAACCCTGAGATCTAATCTCGTAATGCTTTCGGTTCTACGAGGGTTAGTACAGATCTATCTCGTTGCACATGTCTAATAGATTAGATCTTGGCTTTTATCTAGATTAGATCTGGGTTTTGTTCGTTCTTGCGGTAGAAATTTTTTGTTTTCCATGCTACGAACCCATCACTCTAAGGTAAATATCACAATATGTGGATTCTATCTATATATCTTGTTTTGGCACATAGTCTCTAAATTTGATTTTAGAAGCACACACATCCAATCTACACTTTGCACTTGATAACACCTGTATCAACATTGTGGTTCAGTTTCGTAGGTAAGATCCGTTCTTATTCGAAAGCCCCAAACCACGTAAAACATGCAAAGAAAATTAGAGGTGTCTAACTTGTTTTTGCAGGGGTTTTGTGATGTGATATGGCCATCATGTGATTGTGATTATATTTGATGTATGCAATGATCCTTGTTGTAATATGGCAACCGGCAGGAGCCTAATGGTTGTCTTTAATTTTGTTAAGACCTGCGTGTCTATTCATCTTGTAATAGCTTTATTCCAAGTAGTTGTAATAGTTGCTAGCGATGATGGACAACCATGAAGCGGCGCCAATGACCTTGACGCAATGCTGGTGATGATGGAGATCATGTCCATGCTTTGGAGATGGAGATCAAAGGCATAAGAAGAAAGGGCCATATCATATCACACTAATTATGAATTGCCTGTGATGTTAATCCTTTATGCATCTTGTATTGCTTAGATCACGACGGTAGCATTATAAGATGATCCCTCTCACTAAATATCAAGTAATAAAGTGTTCGTCCTTAGTAGGCACCGTTTCTAAGACTCGTCGTTTCGAAGCATCTCGTGATGATCGGGTGTGATAGATTCTACGTGTGCATACGTCGGGTGCAAGCCAGATTTGCACATGTGGATACTAAGGTTAACCTTGACGAGCCTAGCATGTATAGACATGGTCTCGGAACATGGAATACCGAAAGGTAAAGCATGAGTCATATGGATGATATGATGAACATGTTGATTGTTCGCCTTTAAAGCTACATCATCTCACGTGATGATCGGACTTGGTGTAGTGGATTTGGTTCGTGTAATCACTAAAACAACTCGAGGGATGTTGTTTTAAGTGGGAGTTTATTTGTAATTTGGATTAGTCAAACTCAATTTATCATAAACACAATCAAAGTGAATTTGCATAGTTTGTTGTAGTCATTGGTATCAGTTCACCACCTTACGCTTAGTTATAGTTGAGATAGTGGAACTATAGAAATTCTGGATATTTTCTTTACGAACTGGTATCGTATTGTTTTGAGTGTCAATCTAAAGTTTAAAAGTCCTGTTGCAAACTTTCAGCAAACTCCGTTTACTCTGTGAATTTTAATAAATAGTATTAAATCAAGAGTAACAATTCCAGTGTTAGTATCTAATGTATCATGTTTGCCTCCATGATTCTTGATACTCAAAAGATTGTTTTTAATATCAAGTTTATCTAAGAGCTGAAAGCACTGTTTCAGAAACCATCATATGTGAAAGGTATTGCGATATCTAAAACAATGTGATGGTTACAACATGATAGAGTATATGTCCTCATATTTGATGAGAATTTGTGAAGGTTGGAGACACTGGTCGTCCTAATCCTCCAAAAGGTTTTGGAAAAGAAACATTATACTCGCAATTCACCTTTATAAGATATAACAGCTTGATCATGAAAGTTGTCATGATAAGGATGAATAGAAGATGTAAGTAAAATGTTTACTACACTAAAATATTACTAAAGAATGGAATTTTGAAAGAATGCCAAACATTTGATGAAGGTGATCCACTTCAAAGTGCAAGTCCAAAGGTATTAGTATTTGACTATACACACTTTGTACTATGTGTCATGTGAATGACACCACTATTGATGTTGATAGATTCTTTTAAAAGAAAAGTAATTGTTGAAAGAGAATCTATAAAATATTTGGCAGAAAAAAAAAGATTGGAGATATCCAACTTAGGTATATAGAAGATACATGTTATGGCTGCATTCCTTGGTTGTTAAACAATGTGGTTCTGCGGTATTGGATACCGAAATTGGTTGGTATGAAGTGTCATACAGGACAACACAATTCATGACTGCAATGGCCTAAGTAACTAGCAAGAGAATATGTGATGATGTTCATCGAAAACAAACAAAGGGTTGTTGTGTTGCTCGTTAACATCAAAGCTTACCTTCAAGATTTGTTTCAATAATTGTTATTTTGATTAGGTATTATGACAACAAAAGGTTGTTCAAATAATTACCGTATTCCATAATATATGGATGATGTATAAGTCTGGTTGGAGAAATAACGACCATAAAATTAATGCTAAAATGTCGCAAGACAAATGATTGAAAGATCACTTGCAAAGTGACATCACCGTTTAAATTATATTAGGGATACATGAAGAAACTCCATGTTGATGGATTTTTGGAGTCTTTGATTTTGATCAAATGACGCTTGTGATACTTTCCTGGAGATAATTAAAACTCCGTTCGTAGGCCAAAAAAAGGAACAGACGACTAACTGATTGGAATTTGTACATATTGATGTATATAGTCCATTATATGTAGTCGTGTGCGATGGATTTCAACTTCATATGCTTTCTCCGAAGATTTGAGTGAGTATATGTATATACCTACTCAATAAGGAAGAAGTATGAAACATTTGAAAATGTTCAAAGACTTTCAAGATGAAGTGGAAAATTATTGTAACAAGAAAATAAAAATAAAAAAGTTTATGATTGGATCATAAAGATGTTTGAGTTACAAGTTTAGCAAAACACCTAAGATTTGAGGAATCGTTCCATGGATTTGCATTTCCCAAAACACCATAGGAGTATGGAGTGTTCAAGATATGTAATGAAACCTTGTTTGACATGGTAAGATCAAAGGTGTCATTTATAAAACTGCCATTATATTTTAAATATTAAAGCTTTAGTGACTACCGCTTTTACACTGAAAAGAGCTCCATCGTGATCCGTTGAAATGACACCATATAAGTCATGGTTTGGGATAAAACCCAGGTTGTCCTTTCTTAAATTTTTGGTATGCTAGGCATAAGTAAAATGTTTACAACCAAAGTCGAATGAGCATGTCTTTGTAGGTTATTTCGAATAACCATTGGGTATTCCTCCATAACACCGAAGACAAAAGTTTTTGTCGCTTAGAGTGTCGAGTTTCTTGAGAAGGAATTTTTTGTGAAAAGTTAAGTGGGACGACAATAGAACTTTGACAAGGTTGTTGAACCTTGGCTAATATGTGCTGAGTTGCGCAGCATCGGTAAGTGTCCCGGAGGCAGCAACAATGCTCATGGCTCACGTGCCTCAAAGGTTGTGGTCACGGAGATCTAAGTTCCTATTGAACCAAGTAGGTCGGGTAAGTAATCAAATGCCAAGATTTGAGAGTTAAATCATTGTTGTTTGACAATGATGAACCGACTACATGCAAATAATCAATGATGGGCCCTGACTTCATTAAGTGGCTTGAAGCCATAAAATCCGTGAAATCAAGCTTTGAATTTGAAAGACCCTCTGGAAAGGTGCAATACCTTACAGTCGTATATGGATCTATAAAGAAATAGACATGGATGTTTCACATCTATGAAATAGTCGACATGTCGAAAAGAGTTTACGACAATGTTCAAGGAATTGACTATGATAAGATTCGATCTTTCATAGCGATATTTAGTCTGAACGGATTAATGTAGCAACCACTACATATATTTTGGTATATGGTAGTTGAACAAACAAAACAAGTTCTTCTAATAGAATGATTACCTAGGATGTGTCCATGACACGATCCAAAGGGTTTTGTTAATTCAAAGGATGCTAAAAGAGTATGCAAAACTTCAATGGTTGAAGTGAGCATCGCGGAGTTGGAATCTTCACCGTGATGAAACCGTTAAAGGGTTTAATTTCATCAGAGACGATGAAGATGTTTGCATTTTGCAAGAAATTAAGTGGGAGCGCTAAGACATATTTCTAATACATTATGTGAAAGACATATTGTTGATTGGAAATGATGTATCTTTTATTGACACAGGTTAAGAATTTCATTTCGATGAAAGACTTAGGCATAACCCAAGAATTAGGCATCAATGTCTATATGGATAGATTGAGGCGCTAATATGGTTTTGCCAAATGTACATAGATAAGATGTTGAATGAGTTCAATATGGAAACAACAAGAAAGGTTCTTGACGCACGGAAAGGACTGAATCAAGATTCAAGTGTGTTGACATGAGATTCAAGTGTTTTGACACTTGGTGAAATAACAAGAATATTTTGATCAATCATTCTTTGAGATGTACACATCCAGATATGTCCTATGCTCTAAATGTTATGAGCATATACCAGAATGACTCATAAGATGATTTTTGGACAATAGTAGGGATATTCCTATGATCTTTGGAAGAACTAAGAATATATTATTTATATAGTGGTGACAAATAGTTCATTGTAAATTGTTGCATTGATACTAGTTTTGTCACAAATTAAGTTTATCTCAATTTAAACTATGGGTGGCACAATGTAATGGAAAGGAAGTTCCATAACGGATTTGCTTGAGTACCAAAGTTAAAACATTGTGACAGATACTACAACAAAAGGCTAAGTATATGACTACTATTGTAGCAGCAAATGAGGGCATTTGCGTCAAGTAGTTTGTTATCAAACTAGGTGTGGTTCATAGCGGGATAATACTATGAAGATACATTGTATGACAATTGTATCAACATGATTTAATCCCAAGGAACTAAAGGTCTCACCAAAGGACCAAATTTATACAATGCCATCTCATTAGAGAATGAGTAATGCGTAGAGACGCAAGGACATGCAAATACACACGGACCTGGAAGTGTCAGATCCGAAGATTATGTTTACCACTAGCAATAGTGTCTATACAACACCAGAAAGCCATAGGTGTTGAGTGCACAAGTTTTTTAACTAGATTATTGACTCTAGTGCAAGTGGGAGACTGTTGGAGATATGCCCAAGAGGCAATAATAAAGTGGTTATTATTATATCTTTATGTTTATGATAAATGTTTACATCCCATGCTATAATTGTATTAACCGGAAACATTAATACTTGTGTGTTTTGTAAACATAAAAGAGTCCCTAGTAAGCCTCTTGTTAAGCTAGCTTGTTGATTAATGGATGATCATGGTTTCCTGATCATGGACATTGGATGTCGTTAATAACAAGATCATATCATTAGGAGAATGATGTGATGGACACACACCCATAGTAAAGCATAGCATAAGATCAAGTCATTAAAGTTCGTTTTGCTACAAGCTTTTCAAATGCATAGTAACCTAATCCTTCGACCATGAGGTTATGTTAATCACCATCACCGGATGGGTACTTTGATGACATCAAACACCGCTTCGTAACTGGGTGGTTATAAAGGTGTCATTAGGTATTCTGAAAGTATGTGTTGAAGCGCATGAACCAAGATTGGGATTTGTCCATCCATATGACGGATAGATATGCTCTGGGCCCTCTCGGTGGAATGTCATCTAGTTAGCTTGCAAGCATGTGACTAGGTCACAAGGGATGACATAACATGGAACGAGTAAAGAGTACTTATCAGTAACGAGGTAGAACTAGGTATGGAGATACCGACGATCAAACCTCGGATAAGTAGAATATCGCGTGACAAAGGGAATTGGTTTCGTATGTTAAATGGTTCTATCGATCACAAAGTCATTGTTGAGTATGTGGGAGCTGTTATGGATCTCCAGATCCCGCTAATGGTTATTGATCGGAGATGTGTCTCCATCATGTCTACATGTTCACGAACCGTAGGGTGACACACTTAAGGTTCGAAGTTGTTTTAAGTAGATATGGAATATGCGTTGGAGATCGAATGTTGTTCGGAGTCTCTAAATTTGATTTTAGAAGCACACACATGCGTGAGTTCATCATTCTAACTAGCTAGGAAAAATATCCTTCTTCGTCTACCTACGTTCAACAAACTGAAAAAATTGTAACAAAGATAGGGTTAATTCATAAAAGCTTGATAAGAAGACATCACCGTACATTTTCGAGAAGCTCCTCTATGGCGAGCTCCTCGAAGATGTCTGAGGATAGGATCCTCAGACATCTTCGAGAGAAGCTTCGCCGTAGTGGTGTCCCTCTCGCACCATTTTGGAGTTAATAACTTCTCTAGCTATAGATTAATACGCCGGGTAACTAAAACAATTAACATATTAGGGAGTGCCTCTATGGCGAGCTCCTCGAAGATGTCTGAGGACGGGATCCTAAGACATCTTCAAGAAGCTCTGCCGTAGTGGAGTCCCTGCTCTCGCACACCATCTTTCAGTTTATATCTTATCTAGCTAGATCTGTATGCTGGTGGAGCTAACTAATTTCACATATTAGAGAGTGCCTCTACGGCGAGCTCCTCGAAGATGTCTGAGGACGAGGTCCTAAGACATCTTCGAGAAGCTCGGCCGTAGTGGTGTCCCTGGTCTCGCACACCATCTTGCAGTTCTTCATAAGAATGCATACCTATTTATAGATTAAGTAGCACAACATAGTATCGGGCACTGAAGACATAATGTCGACACACTCACCCCTAGTGCTGCCACCCACCCAAAATAGTGTCGTCATTTACTGGCTTAGTGTTGCCCACTGAGAACATAGTGTCGACATGTTGTCGCCACATCCACATTTAGTCCTGGTTGGTGCCTCCAACCGGGACTAAAGGTTCATCATATCTTTAGTCCCGGTTGCTGGCTTTAATTTTTTTAGATTAGTACTAATTAATTATGATTATATTTGATGTACTTAATTAATTATATAATGCAGATGAGCCAGCAATTGATGTACGTTGACCGACTCTCTAGCGAGTTCATTAAAGGTGTGCATTCTTTTCTCCTTGTGGCCGAGGCAAACAAGCGGAATGGTTTTATGTCTTGTCCATGTGGTGTCTGTCGGAATCATAAGGAATACTCTTCCTCAAGAGTCCTTCACATCCACCTGTTTCGGTCCGGTTTCATGACCGGCTATAATTGTTGGACCAGGCACGGAGAGAAAGGGGTTATGATGGAAGACAATGAAGAAGAAGAGAATGATAACGACTACCCTACTATGTCCCCTGAATACGATGGTACTACAATGGAAGACATTGATGAAGAAAAAGATGAAGAACGGGCATCAGATCTGCCCAATGATGATCTTAGTCGGGCCATTGCTGATGCCCAGGAAGAATGCATAACTGAAAGGGAGAGGTTGAAGTTCAATCATATGTTAGAGGATCACAACAAATTGTTGTATCCAAATTGTGAAGATGGGCACAAAAAACTGGATAGCACACTGGAATTGCTGCAATGGAAGGCAGAGAACGGTGTGACTGACAAAGAATTTGAAAAGTTGCTGAAAATAATGAAGAAGTTGCTTCTAAAGGATAACGAACTGCCCGCCAGTACCTACGAAGCAAAGAAGGTTGTTTGCCCTCTAGGATTAGAGGTGCAGAAGATACATGCATGCATTAATGACTGCATCCTCTACCACGACGAGGAGTACGAGAATTTGGATGCATGCCCAGTATGCACTGCATTGCGGTATAAGATAAGACGAGATGACCCTGGTGATTCTGAGGGCAAGTGCCGCATGAAGAGGGTTCCTGCCAAGGTGATGTGGTATGTTCCTATAATACCACAGTTGAAATGTTTGTTCAGGAACAAAGAGCATGGCAAGTTGTTGCGATGGCACATGGAAGATCGTAAGAAAGACGAGATGTTGAGACACCCCGCTGATGGGTCGCAGTGGAGAAAAATCGAGAGAGAGTTTCCGGACTTTGCAGGTGATGCAAAGAACTTATGGTTTGGTCTAAGTACATATGGCATGAATCCTTTTGGGGAGCAGGGCTGCAGTCATAGCACCTGGCCTGTGACTTTGTGTATCTATAACCTTCCTCCTTGGTTGTGCATGAAGCGGAAGTTTATTATGATGTCAGTGCTCATCCAAGGCCCGAAGCAACCCGAAAACGACATTGATGTGTACCTAAGGCCATTAGTTGAAGAACTCTTACAGTTGTGGCACGAACAAGGTGTACGTGTGTGGGATGAGAACAAGAAGGAGGAATTTGACCTACGGGCGTTGTTGTTCATAACAATCAATGATTGGCCTGCTCTTAGTAACATTTCAGGATAGAGAAACAAGGGATACAATGCATGCACACACTGTTTAAATGAGACCGAAAGTATATATTTGGATAAATGTAAGAAGAATGTGTACCCGGGGAATTGTCGTTTTCTTCCGCCCACACACACCCTAAGAAAGAAAGGTAAGAATTTCAATGGTGAGGCAGACAGCCGGTGTAAGCCTATCCGCCGTACTGGTGATGATGTATTTGATATGGTGAAGGATTTAAAAGTAATCTTTGGAAAGGGTCCTGGTAGATAATCTGTTCCGAAGGACGATGTCGGACACGCACACATGTGGAAAAAGAAATCTATATTTTGGGAGCTACCCTATTGGAAAGTCCTAGAGGTCCGCTCTGCAATTGACGTGATGCACCTGGCGAAGAATCTTTGCGTGACGCTGCTAGGCTTCTTGGGCGTGTATGGGAAGAGCAAAGATACACCTAAAGCACGGTAGGACCAACAACGTATGAAAGACCGAGACGACATGCATCCAGAGCTATTCAAGGAATGGAAGAAAAGATTGTACCACAAGTATGTCTTGAAGAAAAAACTCCTCCATTCACTGGCCCACTAGAGATGCAGCAGGATAACTGGGCCGCATTTGTGGAATACAAGAACTCGACACCAGCTGTGGCAATGTCAAAAAAGAATAAGATAAATGCAGCCAAAAAGAAATATCACCATCATATGGGCACAGGTGGCTACAGGAGTGCCATGCCTAAGTGGGATAAAGCTGAGGCTGACCTGGAGGCTAAAGGGGTCACTCCAGCTATGTCTCGTTGGCCCAGGAGGTCAAGAAATTGGGTACTTGGGCATGGGGCATCGTATGACCCAGACAGGCGAGATTGTTGCAGCCAAAGAAGTTTCTTCACCCAAGAATGAACTTATTAAAGTGATAAAAGAGGTTGAAGAGGGAACGTTTGTTCCCGACAGAGAGAATGATGAGCTGACAAAGGCTCTCGGGAATCCTGAAAAGGCTGGACGAACAAGAGGGTTCGGACCTTCTTGTCCATGGGCTATCGGGTTTCCCGAGGACCTTGACACGTATAGAAGCCGAGCGAGAAAAACAAAGCGGCAAAAAGAGGAGGATGCGGAGCGGTTCGCGAGGTTTGAAGCCATGCTGTAGGAGCATCGTCAGGATCTTAATGAACTTAAAGGACTCTGACAGCAAGATCCTGCACCAGACAGTACGGTCGGCCCATCGCAACGGAAAAGCAGCGTGGCTTCCACGGAGGGCCACGGTAATGATGCACTGATGGTTGTGTACCCCGTGGATGCAATTAAGGAGAAGACTAGTTGTGAGCTGCATGTTGAACTGAAGAACATATCCATGAAGGTGGCGGTCGGCTTTGCTTTACCTATTGCACCGGGAGCGACCTACCATTCCAATCCAATTCCAGCTGGCTATGCTCGTGTCGGTGTGGATGAAGTTCAACCGATGTGTCAGTCACTACATCTTGACATCCCTAGAGGTGAAGGGGAGACGACACTGGGAGAAGTCACAAGTGGCTTTATTCTTTGAAAAAAAGAATACATCAAGTTTCCAGGCTCGACACCAAGGCCACCTTCTCCACCGAGAAACAATCCATCACCTCCAAGGCCACCATCTCCTCCCAGTAAAAGTCCACCTCGAAGTACACCTCCAAGGGCACCGTCTCCTCCCAGTAAAAGTCCACCACCTCCAAGTCCAATCCATGACCCCAACACGAGTCCATCTCAATCTACACAGCCGCCTCCACCCACTAAGGGCCAAAAGCGGAAGAATAGCACCGCTCCGCCGAGCGATAACCGACGCCCAAAGCGAGAGTTGTCGTCCCTCCCAAGAGTACCGCCGGTTCCTCCCAAGAGGGCTTACGACCTGACTGATGAGGAGACTGATGCGGTCGTACGGGCCGAAGTGGATGCTCATTTTAAAAAGAAACAACCTGACCACATGTCCAAATAAAACCGGAAACCAAGGAGCACTTTAGGAAATTACTGACGCAGCCATCCCAAGCTCAGTTAAATGCGCCAGATGACTATACACGATGTCTTCAGAAGACACTGAAACAGAAGAGATCAAGCGGTAGAGGAAGCATCACAAAAGAGGTTCCCCAGCAGGGGGAACAAGCAAAACAATCGAGTGGTAGCGAAAGCATTAGAACGGACGTCCCCTAGCTGGGGAAACAAGCAAAACAATCGAGTTGTATCCGAAGAACCAAAAGAGGCGTTCCCCAGCTGGGGAAACAAGCAAATCAATCGCTCCCACCCCCCTCCAGGTGCACATACCCGAACCTCAACTATATAAGTAAGAACCTATGGATCCGGAAATAGCTAACATATTGGCCGAGCAATGTAATATGTCTATTCATGACATTATTCACGGCGATATGCCTGATTGCCCAAAATATATCGAGCTCGTCGGGAAACCCCAAGAGGAAGGTACGATGAGCACAGCAGCAAGTTTTCCCGCAGTACGAACCAAGATTTAATCGAACCAGTAGGAGCAAGGAAACACCCCAAAGGTGTTGCTAGCTGAGCCTTGGCAGGGCGCACTACCGGCGCCGGCAACAACGTGGAGACCTGCACAACACAACCATAGAACTTTGCCCCCAACTTACGATGAGGTTGTCAATCTTACTGGTTTTGCTGAAAACAAAGGATTAAATGTATCGAATGGAAGGAAGTAATAGTTTGCAGAAAGTAAACACAAAGCAGTAAACAGTTGATTGTAGATTGAATGTAAAAGAAAGGACCGGGGTCCATAGTTCACTAGAGGTGTCTCTCCTTAAGATAGACAACATGCTGGGTGAACAAATTACAGCGGGACAATTGACAAACATCGAGAAAGCATACAAGCATATACTAATCATCTTGACTCCTTTGAGATTTGATTGGGCATCACAACATTATACATAGACCGCCATCCAACTGCATCTATGACTAATAATCCACCTTCAGGTTATCATCCAAACCCACTCCAGTATTAAGTTGCAAGCAACAGATAATTGCATTACGAATTGCGTGTAAAGTAAACAATACGATTGTTGTATGAACAAAGGATTGTTGTTTTCTCCATACTAGCAACATCACATCTAGTACCTTACAGATTTCTGTCACTTCCCCAGATTTCCAGAGGCATGAACCAACTATCGAGCATAAATACTAACTCTTGGAGTTGGTAGCATCCACTTGGCCAAGATAGCTACTAACAATGGAAAGCATGAAAGATCACAAATAACAAAGACATGATAGAATCAATAATCAATCTAAAATAGCATCTCAATATCCATCGGATCCCCGCAAACACAACATGCAGAATTACAAATAGATGATCTTGATCATGAACGGAGCTCACAAGATCTAAACATGAAAGCACAAAGAAGGAGAACCAGCCATCTAGCTACTACATGGACCCGTAGTCTAGAGATGAACTACTCATGCATCACACTGGAGGCTTGCATGATGATGAAGAAGGCCTCCGGGGTGAATTCCCCTCTTCGGCAGGGTGCCGAGAAGAGCTTCAGATCCCTCCCGATCTAGGGATGGAGATGTCGGCGGCTACATACTCTTTCATGGATTTTTAATCGGGTACGTAGGGTTTTGGTATTGGAGGCAATATATAGGCGGTAGGAGAGGCCGAGGGGGTGCCTGGGGCGGCCAGACCACCCCCTGGCGCGGGACAGGCCTGGCCACGTGGCCAGGTGGTGTGGCCAGGCCCCAGCCCCTCTCCGTCTCGTATTCTGGCTCCAAGTGTCCCCCGGTAAAATAGTGACTTTGGCTTTTGTCCCGTCCAATTCCGAAAATATTTATTTTCTGACTTCCTGAAACCAAAAACAGCAGAAAACAGGCAGTTGACATTGTGGCTCTTGTTAATAGGTTAGTCCAAGAACTCATATGAAAAGTACTCCAAAGTGTGGACAAAACACAAGAAAGTAGATAAAACCAAGCATGGAACATCAAAAATTATAGATACATTTGCAATGTATCAACATCCCCAAGCTTAACTCCTGCTTGTCCTCGAGTAGGTAAGTGATAAAAAGAAAGAATAATTTTTGAGGTGACATGCACCATCATAGACTTGATCAAAGTATTTGTAAAAACATTCGAGGTTGGGATCATAGTACTTCAATCATAACATGAAAGACAAAGTTCTAGCAATAAGACAAAGAAACTATGTCGCAACATGAAAAGGCACAAACAAAAGATTCATGAATAACAATGCTTTGCAAGTCGTTTGTTTGTTTCACATAAAGAAAACATAGCATAATAGCATTCAGCTTGTCCCTCATAGAGTAGCAAATATAAATGCATAGAACACCTTCAAATTTCATAAGGGTGACTAGATACAAATAGTTTAAAACAAGCAATATCAAGGCATGCATCAATCAACTAGTCTTGGGACAATGCACATAGAACTAAGAATGGCCACTATGCTCTCAAAGTAAGTGCTTAAAGATAGAAGGTGGAGACTCAATATATAAGTGGAAGAAAGGGCCTTCAAAGAAGGAAGTAGGGATTCAAGTCTCATAAAGAGCTTCCAAAAATTATGGTACTTAATAGCTTTCAGCTCTCATTGCCCCTATCATAAGCATCTTGAAGTGATTAAGGTTAAAGTGAAAAAACTATGGTGTACATGCTTGACGAAGTATAAGTTGGAAATCTCATGTCCCTTGAATACGAGGGCCGCTCCTCATGCTACTCAAGTTTAGTCACCGGTAAGTTCTTGTCATTGTAAGTACATGTGTATCATAGAGAACCGCCAACGGGGTACCCCTTGCACATGATACAGGAGCTATCCCATAATCAAAATGACAAGGCAAACAGACAATGAGCATCTCAGCGATCTTTTTATTTGCTATTTGCATAGGTTTTTATTGAGGATGCTTCATAGAGTGATCATTATGGTGATGCTGCAAGTTTCCACCATGATTAGGCATGGCTTAGGCTAGCGGCCTAGGCGTTTCTCTAACACACATACAAACTCCATGATCTTACAAGTTCCACTTTTATTTCACACCGCCGGGATCCATAAGCAAAAGAACATGATATCAACGGGGTACAAAGTACAGGTGCAATGTTGAAACGTTCCCCATGATACATGGTTCTGCTAATTTCAACTTATAAAGCGCAAGCATATACGCAAGAAAGAAGGACCCAATGGTTTAGGTTTATTAAATGCAAAAAAAGTAAAGTGTGCCATCAAGTTCGTGAGAGCTTTAATCACTAGTTTTCTCATAACAAGTTTAATTTGGAAGGTAGATAAAAACATGAATATACTTGGAATAGCATATGCTAATAGGTAGGTATGGTGGACTCTTTGGAATAACTTGGTTTAAGGAGTTGGATGCATGAGTAGAACTCATACTTGGTTACAGAGGCTAGCAAAAGACTGGGAGCGACAAACTAAGAGAGCAATAATGGTCATAATCATGCAGAGCGACAAAACATCATTGATCAAAGCATAAAGTGATACTACAAGTTGAAAACTAAAGGATAATAAAGGCTTATGGTGACTTGGGATAGTCATAACATGGTGTGAGCATGCGCCAAGTCAACCCAAATAAAGCATCAAAGGAGAATACCACTATACTATGCTAAAACAATGCATTATTCATCCAAGGCACATTAAGCAATCTCAATTGTTTATAACAAGTCATGCTATAGCAAAGAATACTAAGCATAAAGGCAAAACAATATCAAGCATGGCATAAAAAAGCATAGGCCACAGTCAAAAACAAGCTCTCTTTACCACTTAAGCATGAACTTTCCTACTCTTTTCCAATCCAAACCAAACTATTTGAAAACCAATGTATGAAAGGGGGGGTCCAACCAATTTATTCAGCAAACTAAACAAACAAAGCAAACAAAAAACCAAAAAGAAAACAAAAAATAAGACGCTCTAAGAACAACACAACTATGCATGAAACAATAAAAATGAAGCGTTTGGAAGAAACCTGGGATTTTTATTGATGAAGAAGGGGATGCCTTGGGCATCCCCAAGCTTTGACGCTTGTACTTCTTGGATATTTCTTGGGGTGAAACGCGTGGCATCCCCAAGCTTGAGCTTTAGTCCATCCTTCATCTCATTACGCATTCCTTCCATACACCTGCAATTTTTTCTTCATACAAAACTTCACACAATCTTTATTACCAACATTAGTGCACTCAAGATAATAGGTCTTTAGGTTCAGTTCTAACACCAATAAAACTTCCATTAAAACACAAGCTACTGTAGCACTTACATCAAAAAGCTCAATTCCCCAAAAGAACTCAAAAAGGAACCAACAAGAAGCAAATGCAGAAAATGGCAGAAATCTGTCAAAATAGACCAGCAGGTAAAGACGATTTTTTTCGAATACCTTCTGTTGCTCAAATCAAAAAGTGTTGAACTAACAAAAGTTAGATAACAACCTGGGGCAGAAGCACAAATATTCACGCCTCAAAAGGACGTACAGAGATTTTATATGAATTCTTACGGTGAAGCACAGAAATCTGTTTCGGGACAGCAACTTTCCCAATCATTACTTCTCTCTCATTAGAGGTTACTCTTGGCACAAAAAGCAAATAAAAAGGATAAGGAGCGGTTATTACTGAGGTAATAACTTCCAATACTCATCTAAAACTTTTGGGTTATCTCCCAATAAGTACTTTTCTTTAACGCCTTTAAGTTAGGCATAAGAAGCAAGAAAAAGAATCAAGTGTTCGAAGAAACATTAAAACCAAATTTCTTGCCCTTACCTCTCTTACTTTTATTCTTAACCTTGGGAAACATATGATTGTTTGGTGGAGAATCAAGGTGCATGGTCCCTTTTCCCACATCTATTATGGCTCCAAGGAGTTCTAATAGGGACCTTTCAAGTGTAATTTGTCCTTTTCCTGCACATTCAATAACAAGATAATCAATAGAAATCATTTTCCCAAGGATCTTTGTAAACACTCCTTCAGCTATTCCAATAGGTAAAATTGTAGCATTATTAGCAAGAGATATTTATTTTCCTCCTTCAGAAAGCCCCCAAAGTTTCAAAGATTCATAAACATCTTTGGGCATAAGACAAATTTCAGACATGATATCACAACGAGCTTGAAAAGTTTCATTATTTATATCAATCTTTACTGTGGGGAGACACTTTGATTGTTTAGAATTTATTGGGACATAATTATGATGCTCTCTAAGCGTGTTATAACAATCTTTTAAGCTAGTAGTGCAGGTCTCAAGAGTGTTCAATCTAGCAAATATGTTTGTGAAAGAAATATCAGTTTTGCTAGGCAAGTTGTAAGTAAAGACCAATTTCTTTATAGCATTAACAACATCATTCTCATTGCATTGGAGGAAATCTCCTCCCACAACAGCATCTAAAGCATATCTATAGCAAAGAGCAATTCCAAGGTAAAAACTGCTAAGAAACAAGCTTTGAGTCATTTTAGGCTCAGTTTTTTCATGGAGATCAGAGATTCTAGACCAAGCTTCCTTGAAGCTCTCCTCAATTCCTTGTTTAAAAGTGAAAATCATTTCCTCAGGTGACATAGTGATTGGAGCAAGGCTAGACATAATGGCAACTTAAGATAGAGACTAATTTTTTGTGTGTTTTCAATAAAAAAAGCAAACTTGTAAAACTAATTTTTTTGTGTTTTGATAAAGAAATGAGCAAACAAAACAAAAGTAAACTAAGCAAAACAAAAATAACAAAGTAAAGAGATTGGTTATGAGGGACTCCCCTTGTGAAGATGTCCTTGACTCCCTGGCAACAGCGCCAGAAAAGTAGCTTGATGGCCCAAAATATATCGAGCTCGTTGGGGAACCCCAAGAGGAAGGTATGATGAGCACAGCAGCAAGTTTTCCCTCAGTACGAAACCAAGGTCTAATCAAACTAGTAGGAGCAAGGAAACACCCCAAAGGTATTGCTAGCTGAGCCTTGGCAGGGCGCACTACCGGTGCCAGCAGCAACGTGGAGACCTACACAACACAACCACAGAACTTTGCCCCCAACTTACGATGAGGTTGTCAATCTCACCGGTTTTGCTGAAAACAAAGGATTAAAAGTATTGAATGGAAGCAAGTAATAGTTTGCAGAAAGTAAACACAAAGCAGTAAATAGTTGATTATAGATTGAATGTAAAAGAAAGGACCCGGGTCCATAGTTCACTAGAGGTGGCTCTCCTTAAGATAGACAACATGATGGGTGAAAAAATTACAGTGGGGCAATTGACAAACATCGAGAAAGCATACAAGCATATACTAATCATCTTGACTCCTTTGAGATTCGATTGGGCATTACAACATTATACATAGACCGCTATCCAACTGCATCTATGACTAATAATCCACCTTCAGGTTATCATCCGAACCCCCTCCAGTATTAAGTTGCAAGCAACAGATAATTGCATTACGAATTGCGTGTAAAGTAAACAATACGATTGTTCTATGAACAAAGGATTGTTGTTTTCTCCCTAGTAGCAACAACACATCTAGTACCTTAGAGATTTCTGTCACTTCCTCAGATTACCAGAGGCATGAACCCACTATCGAGCGTAAATACTAACTCTTGGAGTTGCTAGCATCTACTTGGTCAAGATAGCTAGTAACAACGGAAAGCATGCAAGATCACAAATAACAAAGACATGATAGAATCAATAATCAACCTGAAATAGCATCTCAATATCCATCGGATCCCCGCAAACACAACATGCAGAATTACAAATAGATGATCTTGATCATGAACGGAGCTCACAAGATCTAAACATGAAAGCACAAAGGAGGAGAACCACCCATATAGCTACTACATGGACCCGTAGTCCAGAGATGAATGATATGTTGCTAACGTATCCATAATTTTTGATGTTCCATGCTTGGTTTTATCTACTTTCTTGTGTTTTGTTCCAACTTTGGAGTACTTTCTATACACTTTCTTGGACTAACCTATTAACAAGATGCCACAGTGCCAGTTGCCAGTTTTCTGTTGTTTTTGGTTCCAGGAAAGTCAGAAAATCAATATTCTCGGAATTGGACCGAACAAAAGCCAAAGTCGATATTTTACCGGAAGACTCACGAAGCTAGAACACGAGACAGAGAGGGGCCACAGGGTGGCCACACCATATGGTGGCGCAGGCTAGCCCTGGCCGCACCACCAGGTGGTGTGGGCCCCCTGGCCACCCACCGCCCTTGCCTCTTCGCTTATAAGATGCCTGCCGATGCATAAACCCTAGATAAAAAAGCCTCCAGCCACGAAAAGTTTCGCGGCGCTGCCACCACCGAAGGGGAGATTCGTGGGACAGAAAGTCTCTGTTCCAGCACCCTGCCGGGATGGGGAAGTGCCCCCGGATCCATCTCCATCGATCTCCACCACCATCTCCATCACCGTTGCTGATTCCCATGATGAGGAGGGAGTAGTTCTTCCTCGAGGCTAAGGGTTCTACCGGTAGCTATGTGTTCATCTCTCTCTCTATGCACGATCATATTGTGATCATGAGCTTTGTAATCAATTAGATCTACCTTGCTACTCAAGTGCTTTAATAGATCTCTGCTCTCCCCATGTGTGTGAAGTTGACAGTGTGCACACCATGGTGGCACTTAGGCTAGAGATTACAAATACTTGTTATGAGTTATATTTGGAGTTGGATGTCTCTATGAAATTGTGGTGTTTGTTTGAACCATCTAGTGCTCAAGGTGCAGTATGGGGTTATCTAGATGCGGATAGTGAACTTTCAGGTGTGCTATTATATCCCTACCAACGATTAGAGTGTCCAACCAGAGAGTAGTTCAGCGTAGTATCATAAAGAAGAATATATTTATATGAGAGTGTTCACTAGTGAAAGTATGATCCCTAGGCCTTGTTTCTAAGCATTGAAACACCGTTTGTAATTAGATATGTTACATGTTTGGTTGCTTCCATCTTTATTTCAGTTTGCCTTTAGTCTCTTCCACGTCATCAAGCTATTTTCTATCACTGTTACCACTTATAATTATCTATACCACTTGTATTTCACTATCTCTTCGCCGAACTAGTGCACCTATACACCTGACAAGTGTATTGGGGACACAAGAGACTTCTTGTATTTTGATTGCAGGGTTGCTTGAGAGGGGATACCTTTGACCACTTCCTCCCTGAGTTCGATAAACCTTGGGTGATCCACTTAAGGCAAAACTTGCTGCTGTTCTACAAACCTCTGCACTTGGAGGCCCAACAACTGTCTACAAGAATAGAAGTGCGTAGACATCAAGCTATTTTCTAGCGCCCTTGCCGGGGACGTAAGGTAAAAGGTACTCACATCCTCCGGTGTGAGTGCTCGAAGTTATTTCCTTTAGATTCTGCAATTTTGTCTTTTTGTTTCTTGTTTTCACTAGTTAGGCTTAATGGAAAACAACAACAAAATTAGAGAGCTTTATAGTATTTATCTTGAGTTAGGACATGAAGTGTTTGAAGAGAAAATTAAAAAACCTATGGAACTTTATTTGCATGCTAATAACAATGTTATTAGTATGAATTCTTTGAACACCATTATTGCTAATGCTATGGAAAAGTCTAAGCTTGGGGAAGCTGGTTTTGATGAGCATGATATTTTTAGTTCCCCAGCTTTGGAAGATAGCTATTCTATTGCTTATGATGATACCAAACCTCCAATATATGATGATTACAATGATGTATATGGTATTTTCAGTCCACCTACTATTGAGGAGGAAATTAATTATGACTACAATATGCCTCCTATATTTGATGATTATGATGATGAGAATAATAATGATAGCTATTTTGTTGAATTTGCTCCCACTATAATTAATAAGAATGACTATGCTTATGTGGATAGTAATAATTATTATATGCATGTGGCTCATGATAAGAATGTTTCATGTGATAGTTATATTGTTAATTTTATTCATGATGCTACTGAAAGTTATTATGAGAGAGGGAAACATGGTTTTATGCATCTTAATAATATTAAGTTTCCCCTCTTTATGTTGAAAGTCTTGAAGTTGCACTTGTTTTGCTTTACTATGCTTGTTGCTTTGTGCTTTCATGACTTGTTCCTTTACAAGATTCCTATGCATAGGAAGTGGGTTAGACTTAAATGTGCTTTGAATTTGCTTTTACTTCAATTCATATTTCTTATGTGAGCATCTTCTCAAACTATCATGCCTAACTTAAAGGCGTTAAAGAAAAGTACTTATTGGGAGATAACCCAAAAGTTTTAGATGAGTCTTGGAAGTTATAACCTCTGTAATAACCGCTCCTTATTCTTTTTATTTGCTTTTTGTGCCAAGAGTAACCTCTAATGAGAGATAAGTAATGATTGGGAAAGTTGCTGTCCCGAAACAGATTTATGTGCTTCACCATAAAAATTCGTGTAAAATCTCTGTACATCCTTTTGAGGCGTGAAATTTTTTGCTTCTGACCCAGGTTGTTATCTAACTTTCATTAGTTCAACACTTTTCGATTTGAGCAACAGAAGGTCTTCGAAAAAATTCGTCTTTACCTGCTGGTCTGTTTTGACAGATTTCTGCCATTTTCTGCATTTGCTTCCTGTTGGTTCCTTTTTGAGTTCTTTTGGGGAATTGAGATTTTTGAGGGAAGTACTACAGTATCTAGTGTTTTAATGGAAGTTTTATTGGTGTTAGAACTGAAACTAAAAGACTTATTATCTTGAGTGCACTAATGTTGCTAATAAAGATTGTGTGAAGTTTTGTATGAAGGAAAAATTTCAGGTGTATGGAAGGAATGAGTAATGAGATGAAAGATGGACTAAAGCTAAAGCTTGGGGATGCCACGCATGTCACCCCAAGAAATATCCAAGAAGTACAAGCATCAAAGCTTGGGGATGTCCAAGGCATCCCCCTCTTCATCAATAAAAATCCCAGGTTTCTTCCAAACACTTCATTTTTATTGTTTCATGCACAGTTGTGTTGTTCTTAGAACGTCTTCTTTTTCTTTTTTGTTTGCTTTGTTTTCTTAGTTTGCTGAATAAATTGGTTGGACCCCCTCTTTCATACATTGGTTTTCAAATAGTTTGATTTGGATTAGAAAGAGTAGGAAAGTGCATGCTTAAGTGGTAAAGAGAGCTTGTTTTTGACTGTGGCCTATGCTTTGTCATGCCATGCTTGATATTTTTCTGGCTTTAGGCTTAGTATTCTTTGCTGTAGCATGACTTGTTACAAACAATTGAGATTGCTTAATGTGCCTTGGAAGGATCATGCGTTGTTTTAGCATATTAAAGCATAGTATTGTGGTATTCTCCTTTGATGCTTTATTTGGGTTGACTTGGCGCATGCTCACACCATGTTATGACTATCCCAAGTCACCATAAGCATTTATGATCCTTTAGTTTTCAACTTGTATTATCACTTTATGATTTGATTAATGATGTTTTGTCGCTCTGCATGATTATGGACATTATTGCTCTCTTAGTTTGTCGCTCCCAGTCTTTTGCTAGCCTCCACAACCAAGTATGAGTTCCACTCATGCATCCAACTCCTTAAACCAAGTTATTCCAAAGAGTCCACCATACCTACCTATTAGCATTTGCTATTCCAAGTATATTCATGTTTTTATCTACCTTCCGAATTAAACTTGTTATGAGGAAACTAGTGATTAAAGCTCTCACGAACTTGATGGCACACTTTACTTTTCTTACCCTTAATAAACTTAAACCATTGTGTCGTCTATGTTGTATATGCTTGCACTTATTTGTTGGGGATTAGCAGAGCCATGCTATCATGGGGAACTCTTTCAACATTGCACTTGTACTTTCTACCTAGTTGATATCATGCTCTTTTGTCTATGGATGTCGTCGGTGTGTAATGAAAGGGGATCTTGTAAGTCCATGGAGTTATGTATGTGTGTTAGAGAAACGCCTGGGACGCTGGTCTAATCCATGTTGTCATGGTGGAAACCAGTAGCGTAACCATAATGAGCTGTCTATGAAGAATTCTTCTTATAAAAAAAGAGTCAGATATTGAGAAAAAAGAGAAAAGAAAAAAAAGAGATTATGAAAAGAGGAAAGAGAGAAAAAAGCACCATATTCCCATGGTAAATAAGAAGATTGTTGAGATGCTCGTTGTCTGCTTGCCTTGTCATTTTGATATGGGGATTCTTCCATATCATCGGGAAGGGGTACCCCGTTGGCGGTTCTCTATGATACACATGTACTTACGATAACAAGAACTTACGGGTGACTAAACTTGAGTAGCATGAGGAGCGGCCCTCGTATTCAAGGGACATGAGATTTCCAACTTATACTTCGTCAAGCATGTACACCATAGTTTGTTCACTTTAACCTTAATCACTTCAAGATTCTTATGATAGGGGCAATGAGAGCTGAAAGCTATAAATAACATAATTTTTGGAAGCTCTTTATGAAACTTGAATCCCTACTTCCTTCTATGAAGGCCTTTCTTTTACTTTTTTGTTTAGTCTCCACCTTCTATCTTTATGCACCTACTTTGAGAGCATAGTGGCCATTCTTAGTTCTATGTGCATTGTCCCAAGACTTGTTGATTGATGCATACTTTGATATTGCTTGTTTTAAACTATTTGTATCTAGTCACTCTTTTGAACTTTGAAGGTGTCCTATGCATTTATATTTGCTACTCTATGAGGGACAAGCCGAATGCCACTATGCTATGTTTTCTTTATGTGAAACAAACAAACGTCTTGCAAAGCATTTTTATTCATGAATCTTTTGTTTGTACCTATTAATGTTGCAACATAGTTGCTTTGTCTTGTTGTTAGAACTTTGTCTTTCATGTTATGATTGAAGTACTATGATCCCAGCTATCAATGTTTTACAAATACTTTGATCAAGTTTATGATGGTGCATGTCACCTAAAAATTTATTCTTTCTTTTATCACTTACCTACTCGAGGACGAGAAGGAGTTAAGCTTGGGGATGTTGATATGTTGCTAACGTATCCATAATTTTTGATGTTCCATGCTTGGTTTTATCTACTTTCTTGTGTTTTGTTCCAACTTTGGAGTACTTTCTATACACTTTCTTGGACTAACCTATTAAAAAGATGCCACAGTGCCAGTTGCCTGTTTTCTGCTGTTTTTTGTTCCAGGAAAGTCAAAAAATCAATATTCTTAGAATTGGACCGAACAAAAGCCAAAGTCGATATTTTACCGGAAGACTCACGGAACCAGAAGACGAGACAGAGAGGGGCCACAGGGTGGCGACACCATATGGTGGCGTGGGCTAGCGCTGGCCGCGCCACCAGGTGGTGTGGCCCCCCTGGCCGCCCACCGCGCTTGCCTCTTCGCCTATAAGATGCCTGCCGATGCATAAACCCTAGATAAAAAAGCCTCTAGCCACGAAAAGTTCTGCAGTGCCACCGCCACCGAAGGGGAGATTCGGGGAACTGAAAGTATCTGTTCCGGCACCCTGCCGGGACGGGGAAGTGCCCGTGGAGCCATCTCCATCGATCACCACCACCATCTCCATCGCCGTTGCTGATTCCCATGATGAGGAGGGAGTAGTTTTTCCTTGAGGCTAAGGGTTCTACTGGTAGCTATGTGTTCATCTCTCTCTCTATGCATGATCATATTGTGATCATGAGCTTTGTAATCAAGTAGATCTACCTTGCTACTCAAGTGCTTTAATAGATCTCTGCTCTCCCCATGTGTGTGAAGTTGACAGTGTGCACACCATGGTGGCACTTAGGCTAGAGATTACAAATACTTGTTATGAGTTATATTTGGAGTTGGATGTCTCTATGAAATTGTGGTGTTTGTTTTAACCATCTAGTGCTCAAGGTGATAGTATGGGGTTATATAGATGTGGATAGTGAACTTTGAGGTGTGCTGTTATAGCCCTACCAACAATTAGAGTGTCCAACCGGAGAGTAGTTCAGCATAGTATCATAAAGAAGAATATATTTATATGAGAGTGTTCACTAGTGAAAGTATGACCCCTAGGCCTTGTTTCTAAGCATTGAAACACCGTTTGTAATTAGATCTATTACATGTTTGCTTGCTTCCATCTTTATTTTAGTTTGCCTTTAGTCTCTTCCATGCCATCAAGCTATTTTCTATCACCGTTACCACTTATAATTATCTATACCACTTGTATTTCACTATCTCTTCGCTGAACTAGTGCACCTATACACCTGAAGTGTATTGGGTGTGTTGGGGACAAAAGAGACTTCTTGTATCTTGATTACAGGGTTGCTTGAGAGGGGATCCCTTTGACCACTTCCTCCCTGAGTTCGATAAACCTTGGGTGATCCACTTAAGGGAAAACTTGCTGCTGTTCTACAAACCTCTGCACTTGGAGGCCCAACAACTGTCTACAAAAATAGAAGTGTGTAGACATCAATGAACTACTCACGCATTACACCGAAGGCTTGCATGATGATGAAGAAGGCCTCCAGGGTGAATTCCCCTCTCCGGCAGGGTGCCGAGAAGAGCTTCAGATCCCTCCCGATCTAGGGATGGAGATGACGGCGACTATAGACTCTTTCGTGGATTTTTGATCGGATACTTATGGTTTTGGTATCGGAGGCAATATATAGGCGGGAGGAGAGGCCGAGGGGGTGCCTGGGGCGGCCAGACCACCCCCTGGCGTGGGCCAGGCCTGGCCGCACGGCCAGGTGGTGTGGCCAGGCCCCAGCCCCTCTCCGTCTCGTATTCTGGTTACAAGTGTCCCCCGGTAAAATAGTGACTTTGGCTTTTGTCCCGTCCAATTTCGAGAATATTCATTTTCTGACTTCCTGAAACCAAAAACAGCAGAAAATAGGCAGCTGGCACTGTGGCTCTTGTTAATAGGTTAGTCCAAGAAATCATATGAAAAGTATTCCAAAGTGTGGACAAAACACAAGAAAGTAGATAAAACCAAGCATGCAACATAAAAAATTATAGATACATTTGCAATGTATCAATGCCCAAGGCTAAGGTAGCACCCAAATTTGTTCACGGGGAGCCTCTGGTCATTTCTGAGAGGCTTCGGGATATGCCAACAAAAATGCGATGATTGCATGAATGGTACATGAAAGCATCAAAAGAAGAGCGATATTGGCTCATACTGAAAGTTTGAAAATCGCATTACTTCACTGAAGACGAGGCACCTGTTGAATTTATAGAATTATTTTAGTTATTCAATCTAAAGGAACTCGACAAATTTATCCTCAATTTCTATTGTCTGTAAGTGATTACTTTATTTATGTAATTAAGTCTCTATCTCAGCTTAATCAATTCATTGTCGGTAAGTATACTCACTATATTATTTTGTATGCTATATATAATGATGTAGAATGAAGATTCTCAAATGTAAAAGAAAGGCTATCAATAGATTTGGGTTCATTGACCCACATCGAGTTCATGGAGCTATGCTAAAGGATAAGCCGCTGGATACCGAGCAAAACTTGCTCCGGTTTCTCACGAACCAGCATTTCTGTAATGGAATACTATTTCCTTACCACGACAGCAAGTGAGTTCTTGTACATATTAACTTTTGCTTACTCGATGTTCAGTGTAAATGATGAGTTACTGACGTATGTAAACCTTGCGTAGGTACCACTGGATTCTTCTAAGCATTTTAGTTGACTTGGGAAGAGTTCACATCATGGACTCACTAAACAAAGACACTAAAGACTACCACGGCATTATCAATATGCTCCAGAGGTAATTTCAACCATTATCGCACTATATCCGTTTCTTTCGTTCATTTTCTGGGATATCAAGTAGTTATTAACTCATACATTCATTTTCTTTGTCGAGTAGGGTTTGAACACGGTTCAAGAACAAGGTCCGCGGTCAATGGCGTGGGGAGCTATTTTTTAAATCGGTCTCGGTAAGTAGTACGAGCTAAGTCCGCGCATCTATTTAATTCTAGTTTATGTGCATTTATCATGCTAGAGTTATTATTTGAATGAATTCTATTCTTGTAAAGTGCGTGAGGCAGCCACGGGGGACTAATCTATGTGGATTCTACGTGTGCGAGTTCATTCGCATCACTACTGAGAAGCCCTTGGAAAATGTTCGAGTAAGTAAACAATATATTCACCCTTTATTTTTATTACAAAAAGTTGTGTTGAGTCTAATTCATACGATCTCCTTCTTTATCTAGTTGGACGCGATGCGGGACAAGCTCCTACCAGAGGACCGCCTAATAGCAATCCAAGAGGAATTTGCTGGATTTTTTGTCGATGAGGTTATAGACCCACGCAGAGAATACTCTCTAGATAGACCCTAAAGCATCCATGCAATGATCTCCATGTAATCAAATAGACAGGCTCTAGACCCGGTTGGAACTCCATGTATGCTTGTAAGAGCAATTATATTATATATTGCATCAATGTGTACAAGTACTGTGTAGTAGCGTTCTATATGTATGAGAAAACTTGTTTCTAATGAAAACACAGAATAAAAAATAATTGAACTCAAAACACAAAATGAAAAGAAAAACACAAAACCCTAAAACCCTATCTCCTGCCGGGGAATGTTCGTTTGCGGTACCAAACTTGGTGGGTGAGCGCACCGCGGTACCCAAGTTGCCATCAATCGCGCGGAGGGGCCATAGTAGATTCGCCAATTGTCCAGAAGGGCCAAATGGGGGTGAATACAAATCTAACGGCAAAACGGTCGTTTGAACCAGACGAAAAACGGTTGAACTCAAATACCGCCGTTAGGTCAACTCTTCTTGGCCCGCCATGTCAGTATTCCCCGTTATCTTTTGCGGTCGTAGACTAGCTTACCCCTGCATGGACCAGATCCCTGAGTGGACGAGATCTATTTCGTTGCTCTGCTCTGGTCTTCTCCCCTTCTTCCCTCCCCATAACATTTGCTCAGCTCCGGCTGCTCGTCTCAGATCGGAGCTCGCACTTGCTCTAATTTGCGTCTCCGCCATGTCCAGTCAACCTCCCACGCCTCTAATCGAAGCTCGCAGCCGTCGCCGTTGCATCGTCCGCTGTATCGGAGCTTCGTGTCCCTGGACTAATATCTTGCCTCTGGCTAGTCCTTCTCGCACGGCGGAGCGCGTCCCGTCGGGCGATCCAGGCCGGCGACCGGCCTCGGGAAGTTGCGTGCTTCCGTGCACCCCAGGCATGGTATCCCTGGCACAGCAATTTGACGACCACGCTCTCATGGCCACCATGTTGGGCGTCCGTCCCACCGTGTCGCCGGCAGAGTTGCTGTCGGCTTTCAGGTCTCGTTTTGGGATCAGACGAAATGATGTCAACATTGAGGTATGCGCGCCGCCATTCGATTTTTTCGTCCGGTTCGAGCACATCTCAGACACCGAGCGTGTTCTGCATTCTTCCCGTTCTTTCGAGTGCTGCGGGGAGAAAATGAGCTTCATGCGTTGGCATCGCGCCTGTGGGTGGGACGATCGCTTGGGGCATCTTCGTTGCTTCTCCAAACTCGGCTTTGACTGCCTCCCATTGGATGCTTGGGAGCCGGAGGCCCTCAAGAAGGTCGTCAGTAGCCTTGGCGGGGGGCTGGTGGAAATCATGCCACCGAGCGACACATGGGTCATCGAGGTAAAGGTGTGGCTGAAAGATCCTAATGCCGTTCCTAAGATGTACGAGGTGCTGATTCCAAGAAGGGCAGGGCGACAGCTTTGCTGGAAGCACCTGGTCATCATCCACCTGGAGGAGGTTCTGGACTCGGTACATGGCATTCAGGGCCCCGAAGAGGCTGCCAGAAAGCGCCCTCATCGCCTGCAGTGTTGGCCTGGAAGGATCGATGGCACAGGACCGCCATCGTTTCGCGACGGGGCACACAGTTTCGGTGGGGGGACCAGGCTTGGACGAGCTGGTGGTTCTGATTTCCCTCGAGTGAAGACAGAGCTCTAGTGAATTGCTGTGGTATGTGTGGCTAATGAATTTGTAGTATGGAGAGCGTAGAAGGAAGTTAGCATCGACTAAAAATGTGTAATAGTTTGAATCGATGTAGTATGTGTGTGTAATAGTTTGAAGTAGTATATGTGTGTAATAGTTTGAATCGATGTAGTATGTGTGGGTAATGAATTTTATGTAGTTTTTGTGCGTGTAATAGTTTGAATCGATGTAGTTGAACACCGTTCTTTATAATTTCTGTGAATAACCAAGGACAACCTCATGAAAAGAGGGTGGTCTGGCAATGAGCAATGTCAATTCTATGGATGCCAGGAAAATGTAGTCCATCTGCTCTTCAAGTACTCTCTCCATTTCAAAATATAAGATGTTTTAGCTTTGCCAATGGAGCGTATCTAGACATCTTTTAGTGATGGTGCTTTCTAAACCTAGATGAACCTACATACTAAAAGGGGACTAGATACACTTCATTCACAAAGCTAAAACATCTTATATTTTGAAACGGAGGGAGTACAAGGTAGCTACATTTGTAACACGTTGAACTGCAGGACTATTTTGCAGGCAACACAAGACAAAGGAAAAAATGGTTTACAACACAGACATCAGACACAAAATCTGTAGTCTGGGATAAAAAGATGCCAGTTAACTGGATTGAACCACGACTAGTAATTGAAGGAAATAGGTACTTGATAGTATTTGCTTATAACAATAGTACTTCCATACAAAAGGGTCTTATACCTGCACAAAAGTGGGCTAAACTTCCTACTAGTTTATAGAACAATTTGTCAGCATTTTATCTACAAAAGCCATTCTTCAGTCTGAACTTAACTATTTTGCATTGAAGAAACTACAGATCTCCACCAGAAAAGTTGGCTGGCCAATTACCTTGAGAGGACATAAGTTATTTGATCATTTAACCCAAACTGATTTGCCTTCCCGCCAAACTACAAGAAATCTGCATCGTTCATGCACGAGCGATTTGCGTGCGCCAGTCCCGGTTCAGTTGGACCATCCGCGCCGCCGCAACGATTTCTTCGAAACTGAAATTCGACATCTCCTTCTCGGGATCGTAGGTCCGTGTGAACTCGAACCTGAATTCCGGGGCTGAGCTAATGCCCGCCGCCGGCTCTGGCTGTCGAACAATCCAGCATGCTGAGTGTAGACGCTTGGTCGCCGCCACGGTACGGCCTTCGACGGTGCGTACGATGGAGCACCTTTGCCACATACGGCGTGCTCCCAGCCTACCCCACTGAGGTAAGGTAGTCCGCGCCGAAGCGTGGACGCGAGAGTTCCTAGACCTTGGCGCTGCCCTGTTCGAGGGTGTGTACCCTCGGCGGCGGCATGCTCTCATGAACGATTTGATACGTACCTTGTTCCCATTTCCTAGAGCATGCCGTAATGCTGCCGCGCGATTTCTCCACATCGCTCTCTTGGCCCTGCTTGCCGCATCTGGAGCCGACGACGGCGCAGTCCCCGCCGCGGCCGATTCGGCACATTCAGGAAAATCATCCGCCTGGCAGGGCAATGGGAGACCGGCCTTGAAGTAGAGATTCATGGCCTGCCTTAGAGGGGCTAAATACCCAGTTTCGGCGGCTATCGCGGCGGCAGCGGCTTAGGCGGGGCCATGTTACCCTAGGTGGTGTGGCGTGGAGGAGCTGCGCAAGGTGAATTGTGGTTAGTCGGAGAAGGGAAGTGAAAGACTGACAGTAGGTTTGGACTAGGGGCACGCGTGAAAATAACCATTTCCCATTTCCTTAGAGGGTAATAATTCGACACTCGTTGCATTAACAGCTCAATCTTTATTTCCCTTCTCAGCATAAGAGTGCGAACGTATTAAAACGATCGGTCGTGGCTATCCACCTCATCGGGCAATGTACCAGGATAGGTAGGAGACGGGACCGGGTTTCATTTTAGAAATGTTGACGACTGTGCCCTTATGTTTATACGATATTATTTATATGCCACCATGTACCGTCGAGTGTAGCAACACCATCAGAAACAGGGGATAACGACGTGTCGTGTTTTATTTTTTTTAAAGGGCATCAGAAACAGGGGATGCCGACGTGGCATGTTTTCTGACTTGCGGGCCCGCCCCCTCCACCTTCGACGGCGCGCATCCTAGGTTCGAGGGGTGGTGCCGCCCACCAACACATTATTGTGCAAATTTCCATGTGGGACCTGAATTCCGGCGCTGAGCTTATGCCCGTGTCGAACATAGAGAATTCTGAAAGAAGCTACTAAAAATAAATACTTTGAATTCTTCATGCAAGTTTTGATCAAACAACTGACATGTGGGACCTGCTAAAAATTCCGTGAAGCGCTCCCCGTGCATAGTGCGCTGACAGGTGGCATGTTTTCGGACAGACAGGCCTGCCTCCTCCACCTACGACGGCGCGCGTCCCAGGTTTGAGGGTTGTTGCCGCCCACCAACACATTATTGTGCAATTTTCCATGCTTTGTCGCAACCAGCTCCGCTCTGCTCATCTCCTCTGCTCCTGTCGCCGCCACTCCGCTCAGTCATGCACCGCTCTCGTCATCCCCTTGGGCCATCGTCCTCCCGCCCTCCCCTCCCTGCCATCCCCTCACGTCCCCTCCCCTCCCCTCCCTGCCCTATCTCCTTGCCGCCGCCCACCGCCCAGGCGCGTCTGGAAACAAAAACGGAGAGTCGGCCGTTAGGTTAGGGGCCCAACGACGCTGGTGATCCGGATCCCGCTCGGAGATGGATCCTGCGAGGCTTGAGAGCACGGATATGGGTCCTACACGGCTGGAGAGCACAGAATCTCCTTCAAGTCTAGAGAGCACAGAGGACAACGAAACGGGAGGAGAGGTAGCGGGGTGCAGAGCTTTGGAGGTATGGAGCCCGGAGAAGGTGCCGTGCATCCACATTGAAAGGTAAGAACTGTGATTCCTTATTTGCATACCCCAATTAGCGTTTATAGTCCCGTGGTGATGCCAAGGATATGGGTTGGTAACCGCAGGACGTCTGTACAGCTTGTCCTTGAGCATGATGCTTTGTCAAGCGAGCATGAAGGCACTAAAACGTGTGGCGGCGTGGATAATGAGAAAGCATATCCAGACGTGGCTGCTGACCCTGATAGGATGGAGAGTAGGGAATATTTGGTTGATTCGAACTTTGAGCCTGACTATGGGACTGATGAGGGATGTAGATACGACGACAAAGATATGGACAGTCCAGTGATACACTTTGATAGGGACAATCCTACAATTGATGAGGGGACTGTCTTTGATAATGTGGAGGACTACAGATATGCAGTTGTAACCTATGCAATCAGAGTTGGGTTCGAATTTATCATTGAAAAGAGCGACCAAAAGATATTTAGGGTGCACTGTAGGTAAAGTAATGTGTGTAAATGGAGATTACATGCATCTCCAATGCGGGGTGGACACCCATTTCAGGTTGCAATAGCTACATTTAGTTTCAGTCTTCCTCATATTTATTCTGCTGATAACTAGCTCTGAATTATTTGGATTCTTATCGAATGCAGATCAAAGTAAACGTGAAGGAACACAACTGCCCTAATACTTCTTTAAGTGGTAAAATTAGACCGGCGACTACCAAGTGGATTGCTGCTACTGTACTTGACTGGGTGAGGCAGGATCATAACATTGGACCAGCTGAACTCAGAGCAAAGATTAGCAAAAAGTTTAACATTCTGATTCCTTATCACAGAGTCTTTGATGGGAAGGAGATGGCTCTAGAGTTCATTCAAGGCAAGTGGAATGACAGTTTTCATATGTTGTATAGTTTCAAAGCTCGGGTAGAGAAAACATCACCTGGTAGTGTTGTTGACATTGATTACGAGGTTGTGAAAGGGAGAGAAAAGGTCTCGAGGGGGGTCAGGTATAAGCAGGTAGATAAGATATGCTTCAGGAGATGTTTTGTCTGCCTGAAGGCATGCTGGAAGGCGTTCATAGACGGCTACAGGCCATACTTGGCAATAGGCGCAACTTCTTTAACAGGGAAGTTCAGGGGACATGTTGCTTCTGCTTGTGCTTTGGACGCGCATAATTGGCTTCTACCCGTAGCTTATGCTGTTCTTGAGGGTGAATCAAATGAAAGCTGGACATGGTTCATGCAGAGACTACGAGAAGTAATTGGTCACCCTGAAGGCTTGGTGATACACACCGGTGCATCCGAGGGTCTTGAGAATGTTGTTGATGCTGCGTTTCCTGGGGTTGAGCATAGGGAATGCATGCGGCACCTCGCTACTAACTTCACAAAGAAGTTCGAAGGAAATATCTTTGAAGAGGACTTGTGGCGATTGGCATACACATACATCACAAGCACGCATGCTACTTACTTGCAGAACATGTATGTAGTTCCAAAGGTGAAAAAATACCTTGAGAAACATCACACCAAGCTATGGGCCAGAAGCAAGTTTGGTGAGTTAAGCAAGGTGGATTTTGTATGCAATAATTTGGCAGAGAGTTTCAATGATAAGATTTCGGGCATGAAGACACTTGGAATTGTTATTTTGTTGGATGCAATAAGATAGTGCATAATGGTGAAGATAGATTTAAGGCAAAGAATTTGTGCAAGAAATTTTTTAGGCCATAAAATAGTTCCAAAGGTGGTTATGTTACTGAATGCAAGAACCAGGGCAATGAGAACGATAAAGATGAGGGTGGTCAGAAGTTCCAGAACATTGGCTGAGGTTTATGCAGAATACAAGCGTGGAAGTGAACGGAGGTACACTGTAGACATTGGAAACAAGACTTGTTCATGCAGGCAGTGGCAGATTACTGGTCTGCCATGTCACCATGCAATTTACTTCAACTTAAAGCTTAGAGGTAATGGAGCTGAAATAGAGAACTATGTCGACAACTATTTCTCCGTGGACAAGTTTGCTGCAACTTATGCAGAAAACGTACCACCTATGGCCGATGATTGGGAGATTGTCGATCTAGGGTTCAAACTTCCACCACCAGTTCTTAGGAGGCCTAGAAAGCTAAGGATCGTAGCCTCCACCGATAAAGGTCCAAGGCTTGGTGCTAGGAAAAGGAAATGCAGACATTGTGGCGGATTCAGCCATATCAAGAGGTTGTGCAAAAACCCAGTTACACATGCTATTGTCCCTGTTCACACCTCGGTGGCAGAAAATGAGGCTTCTCAGCCAGAACTGGCGGAAGAGCAGCGCGAAGACGGTGATGAACACTCGGAGGAAAACGTACATAAGCAGCCAATTTATGAAGAAGTGGAGGCGCCAGCGAGAAAAGGGTGTGAAAAGAAACAAAAGGGTAAGCGGAACGGGGAGGAAAGGGCAAATAATGGAGGTGTATTAGAATATGAAGAAGTTGCAGGGGTGATTGAGGATGTTCTTGAGGATCTTTCGGCTAACTGCAGGACAAATAATAAATCCCTGCCAATTTCATCTTTGTACGATTCTCCGGATGAAAGGTAAGCTTAAAAATTGTTTTATTTGCCATTTTATCATTTTTTTATCCTCATCAACTGATGCTTAATGCAACGTGGGCTAGCAGACTAATAAGAGGAGCAGAAAGATGAGGGCACAGTAACGTCCTATGTTGAATTGTATCATTGAAACTAAACTAGCCGTGTCGTCTTTATTTATATCTGGCGCGTGCAACGTGTCTGTGATGGGGTCATGTGGACCAGATTACATTTTTTTACAATATTATTACATTAATTTTTTACCTGCGTTTGGACGCGGCTACTAGTTCCCATCTCCCTTGCATTCCCATCTCCTCTGGCGCACTCCAGAATTATGGCCGTGCCATCAAGTAGCAGAGTCAGCGTATTGTCCCAGCAGGTGTGAACGCAATGACTTTGTTTGTTCAGAATTTGACGACTTTTGATTAGTTTGAAAGACAGAGAAACCTAAAACATGTATCTAGACATGTTTTGGGTATAGACACATTTATTAAATATCTAAAAAAACTAAGTCAGTTATATCTGGACAGGAGTAGTACACTATTACAACACGCTCGATCCCTTCTCCTCAGGCGTACTCCAAATTACGGCTGTGCCATCAAGTGCTGGGAGCAGAGTCAGCGTATTGTCCCATCAAATATGCCAGGAAACGCGCGGACTTTATTTTCAGGATCGGACGAGTTTTGATCGAATAGTTTCAAAGACAAAGACAACTAAAACATGACCAATATATATAGATTATGACGATAATCGACCATGACTCAGGTGACCTAGATCCAAAGAGCGCATTAAGATACCATACATAGATTTAATTTATGCTTAAGTGGCCCTAATCGACTATGACGCTCCCGTAGTCTCCATCATTGACGACATTGTCCGCGTCGCCGCCAGCCTCCTCCGCGTCGAAATCGATGCCGACATTCCCTGCAGAGTTCCTCCTCCTCATGGATTCTTCACGGCGTGCTGCATCGGTAACGGTGGAGGTCATACGCCCAGGCACTGCCCAGAAGCGCTGCCTCCCTTCGGGGTTGCGCAGATCCGGGTGGATCTCCCGCCGGTGGGTTCCGCATAGCTCAATCAACGCAGCCCGCTCCTTCTTGAACAACTTTCGCCAGTACGTGCTCGTACGTGAGTACCGCGCCATTACCCTCTTCTGCTCCGACAGCTGGCGGCGGCGCTCCTCGATCTGCCTCGGCATCACGTTGTCGCGCAAGAGCGGTGCGACAGGAACCCCGACGTAGCTGAGCTCGAAGCCGGTCGGAAGCCTCGCTAACGGCAGCGCGAGTATGCCGTAGTGGGCGAACATCTGAGCCTCGTACAAGCTGAGTTTGGGCCTCTCCCTCTCCATGGCGATGAAGGAACACGATCTGATTTTCGTCCCCGAGGTTAAGGGGTAAAAGGCAAGGACGTAGGCCCACAGTTGCCACGGTCAATCAGTTCGCAAAACAGACTTCTCGCGGATTGCCCTCGCGAAGGACATCACTATCGTCCACGCACCCCGATCCAACGGCGCCTAACAATCGGGGATCGGGTCTTCTAGAAGCCCAGAGAGGTTGCTTGTTAGTTCTGCGTCCCGATTGTTTGTGGCCAACGGCCGTAGTTGAAAATAATACACATTTCAATGGCACTGGTGCATCCATAGGTGGTATGTGAAAAGAACACACATGCAAAATGACTCTGGTTGTTGTTACTAAAAAGAACACACATGCAATGACACTGGTGGATCCATGGGTCGATTGTGAAAAGAGCACACATGCAATGACACTGGTGGATCCATATGTGGTATGTGAAAAGAACACACATGCAATGACTCTTGTTGTTGTTAGTGAAAAGAACACACATGCAATGACACTGGTGGATCCATGTCTGGTCTCTAAAGAGAGCACACATTTCAATGACTCTTGTTGTTGTTAGTAAAAAGAACACACATGCAATGACACTGGTGGATCCATGTGTGGTCTCTGAAGAGAACACACATGCAATGACACTAGTTGTTGTTACTAAAAAGAACACACATGCAATGACACTGGTGGATCCATAGGTGGATTGCGAAGAGAACACACATGCAATAACACTGGTGAATCCATAGGTGGTATGTGAAAAGAACACACATGCAAAATGACTGGTTGTTGTTACTAAAAAGAACACACATGCAATGACACTGGTGGATCCATGTGTGTTCTCTGTAGAGAACACGCATTTCAATGACACTGGTGGATCCATATGTGGTATGTGAAAAGAACACACATGCAATGACTCTGGTTGTTATTAGTGAAAAGAACACACATGCAATGACACTGGTGGATCCATAGGTGGTATGTGAGAAGAACACACATGAAAAATGACTCTGCTTGTTGTTACTAAAAAGAACACACATACAATTACACTGGTGGATCCATAGGTGGATTATGAAATGAACACACATGCAATGACACTGGTGGATCCATAGGTGGTATGTGAGAAGAACACACATTTCAATGACTCTAGTTGTTCTTACTAAAAAGAACACACATGCAATGACACTGGTGGATCCATAGGTGGTATGTGAAGAGATCACACATGCAAAATGACTCTGGTTGTTGTTACTAAAAAGAACACACATGCAAAATGACACTGGTGGATCCATGGCTGGATTGTGAAAAGAACACACATGCAATGACACCGGTGGATCCATAGGTGGTATGTGAAAAGAACACACATGCAAAATGACTCTGGTTGTTGTTACTAAAACGAACACACATGCAATGACACTGGTGGATCCATAGGTGGATTGTGAAGAGAACACACATGCAATGACATTGGTGATCCATATGTGGTATGTGAAAAGAACACACATGCAATGACTCTGGTTGTTGTTAGTGAAAAGAACACACATGCAATGACACTGGTGGATCCATGTGTGGTCTCTGAAGAGAGCACACATTTCAATGACTCTTGTTGTTGTTAGTAAAAAGAACACACATGCAATGACACTGGTGGATCCATGTGTGGTCTCTAAAGAGAGCACACATGCAATGACACTGGTTGTTGTTATTAAAAAGAACACATGCAATGACATTGGTGGATCCATAGGTGGATTGTGAAGAGAACACACATGCAATGACACTGGTGGATCCATTGGTGGTATGTGAAATGAACACACATGCAAAATGACTGGTTGTTGTTACTAAAAAGAACACACATGCAATGACACTGGTGGATCCATGTGTGGTCTCTGTAGAGAACACGCATTTCAATGACACTGGTGGATCCATATGTGGTATCTGAAAAGAACGCACATGCAATGACTCTGGTTGTTGTACTGAAAAGAACATACATGCAATGACACTGGTGGATCCATAGGTGGTATGTGAGAAGAACAAACATGCAAAATGACTCTGGTTGTTGTTACTAAAAAGAACACACATGCAATGACACTGGTGGATCCATAGGTGGATTATGAAATGAACACACATGCAATGACACTGGTGGATCCATAGGTGGTATGTGAGAAGAACACACATTTCAATGACTCTGGTTGTTGTCAATAAAAAGAACACACATGCAATGACACTGGTGGATCCATAGGTGGTATGTGAAGAGATCACATATGCAAAATGACTCTGGTTGTTGTTATTAAAAAGAACACACATGCAAAATGACACTAGTGGATCCATGGGTGGATTGTGAAAGAACACAAATGCAATGACATTGGTGGATCCATAGGTGGTATGTGAAAAGAACACACATGCAAAATGACTCTGGTTGTTGTTACTAAAAAGAACACACATGCAATGACACTGGTGGATCCATAGGTGGTATGTGAAGAGAACACACATGCAATGACATTGGTGATCCATATGTGGTATGTGAAAAGAACACACATGCAATGACTCTGGTTGTTGTTAGTGAAAAGAACACACATGCAATGACACTGGTGGATCCATGTGTGGTCTCTGAAGAGAGCACACATTTCAATGACTCTTGTTGTTGTTAGTAAAAAGAACACACATGCAATGACACTGGTGGATCCATGTGTGGTCTCTAAAGAGAGCACACATGCAATGACACTGGCTGTTGTTACTAAAAAGAACACATGCAATGACACTGGTGGATCCATAGGTGGATTGTGAAAAGAACACACATGCAATGACACTGGTGGATCCATAGGTGGTATGTGAAAAGAACACACATGCAAAATGACTGGTTGTTGTTAGTAAAAAGAACACACATGCAATGACACTGGTGGATCAATGTGTGGTCTCTGTAGCGAACACGCATTTCAATGACACTGGTGGATCCATATGTGGTATGTGAAAAGAACACAGATGCAATGACTCTGGTTGTTGTTAGTGAAAAGAACACACATGCAATGACACTGGTGGATTCATAGGTGGTATGCGAGAAGAACACACATGCAAAATGACTCTGTTGTTGTTAGTAAAAACAACACAGATGCAATGACACCGGTGGATCCATAGGTGGATTATGAAATGAACACACATGCAATGACACTAGTGGATCCATAGGTGGTATGTGAGAAGAACACACATTTCAATGACTCTGGTTGTTGTTACTAAAAAGAACACACATGCAATGACATTGGTGGATCCATAGGTGGTATGTGAAAAGAACACACATGCAAAATGACTCTGGTTGTTGTTACTAAAAAGAACACACATGCAATGACACTGGTGGATCCATAGGTGGTATGTGAAGAGAAGACACATGCAATGACACTGGTGATCCATATGTGAAAAGAACACACATACAATGACTCTTGTTGTTGTTAGTGAAAAGAACACACATGCAATGACACTGGTGGATCCAGTGGCGTACCTAGGGAAAAAAGGGACGGGGGCACACATCTGACACATGTATAGAAGAATCATCAATATTTTTTTCGAGAAAAAATCACCAGCACATAACTACGTCGTATCAACATTCAAACGTGATACTTATGATTCATAAATTACTGCATCTGATAGCAATATGACAATTTCACTAAAAAAAGAACAAACCTTTTTGGACAAGAATCCAGATATCCAAATAGTATGTTGCAAAAAAGTGAATAATATTTGTCTTCGGTAAATGTTGTTACCTACAAATGCAAAACACATTTTCCGATCAGCCATGCAAGTACTAATGGAGATGATAAACATAGACAAAGTGTAAGATATGAAATCATTACATTCCATTTCTCCCACTACCAATCATCAATCACTTCATTAGTAATTGTGTCCATCAAGTACCTCTCCATTATTCTTCTTCCTCCCTGCCAAATTAATGAAACACTACCGGTGTAAGTTCATATGCTAGTAGTAGCAGGTAAGAACAGAACTAAAAATACATGGGAGTAGTACATTAGTCAGGATAACCGGCCAGATCGCATTGCATATAAAATACCCAAATCCTAGAATTAGGTTACCCAAATCCTAGAATCAGTGCTGCAAAATTAAATTAGGACCACCGTAATACCAAGGATATTCTCCATGATTCTGAGTGGAACGGATCAAGAGAACCAGAATAGAAAGGATTATATCAAAATTGAAAACCCCTAATGTTTATCCATCGAGAATTTGAGATAAAAGTTTAATTACCTGGGCGTTCATTTGGGGACGAGTCTACTTTATGTCTATCTTGCAACGTCTCGATGCGGCAGCGCCGGCCGGCCAGGAACCCGACGGTGTCAGAGGGCCGCCGCGATCGTCGAAGCAGCCGACACCTGCTCTGTTCTTTAGAA
This sequence comes from Avena sativa, assembly GCA_916181665.1. Taxonomy (NCBI): domain Eukaryota; kingdom Viridiplantae; phylum Streptophyta; class Magnoliopsida; order Poales; family Poaceae; genus Avena; species Avena sativa. The sequence continues at coordinate 128,945,053 of OV702289.1, read as the reverse complement.
ACGAAGGAAAGAAGCGGCATAGTTTGTCACTTTGGCTGGACTGCCTTCTCGATCGCGGAGGTCCTGGAAACTGTAGATACGCATGATGTAGGATTTGGCCCGTGGTTGGGAAACTGGGCTAATAAACTGTCTGTCTGTCTTTTCTTACTAGGCTTTGACCAAGAACGGAAGGACTGGGGGCACTATTACCAGGCTGACCGGGGGCGTTGCTTAAATTCTATCGGACGTATAAAAGGAAGACTAAAAATCGAGTGGGGGCCAGTGCCCCCACTAAGCATAACGTGCGTCCGCCCCTGGGTGGATCCATGGGTGGTCTCTAAAGAGAGCACACATTTCAATGACTCTTGTTGTTGTTAGTAAAAAGAACACACATGCAATGACACTGGTGGATCCATGTGTGGTCTCTGAAGAGAGCACACATGCAATGACACTGGTTGTTGTTACTAAAAAGATACCATGCAATGACACTGGTGGATCCATAGGTGGATTATGAAGAGAACACACATGCAATGACACTGGTGGATCCATATGTGGTATGTGAAAAGAACACACATGCAAAATGACTGGTTCTTGTTACTAAAAAGAACACATATGCAATGACACTAGTGGATCAATGTGTGGTTCATGGGAAGAACACACATGCAATGACACTCGTGGATCCATGTGTGGTCTGTGGAAAGAACACACATGCAATTACACTGGTGGATCCATAGGTGGATTATGAAATGAACATACATGCAATGACACTGGTGGATCCATAGGTGGTATGTGAGAAGAACACACATGCAAAATGACTCTGGTTGTTGTTACTAAAAAGAACACACATGCAATGACACTGGTGGATCCATAGGTGGATTATGAAAAGAACACACATGCAATGACACTGGTGGATCCATAGGTGGTATGTGAGAAGAACACACATTTCAATGACTCTGGTTGTTGTTACTAAAAAGAACACACATGCAATGACACTAGTGGATCCATATGTGGTATGTGAAAAGAACACACATGCAATGACTCTGGTTGTTAGTGAAAAGAACACACATACAATGACACTGGTGGATTCATGTGTGGTCTCTAAAGAAAGCACACATTTCAAGGACTCTTGTTGTTGTTAGTAAAAAGAACACACATGCAATGACACTGGTGGATCCATGTGTGGTCTCTGAAGAGAGCACACATGCAATGCCACTGCTATTGTTACTAAAAAGAACACACATGCAATGACACTGGTGGATCTATAGGTGGATTGTGAAGAGAACACACATGCAATGACACTGGTGGATCCATAGGTGGTATGTGAAAATAACACACATGCAAAATGACTGGTTGTTGTTTCTAAAAAGAACACACATGCAATGACACTAGTGGATCAATCTGTGGTCTCTGTAGAGAACACGCATTTCAATGACACTGGTGGATCCATATGTGGTATGTGAAAAGAACATACATGCAATGACTCTGGTTGTTGTTAGTGAAAAGAACACACATGCAATGACACTGGTGGATCCATAGGTGGTATGTGAGAAGAACACACATGCAAAATGACTCTGGTAGTTGTTACTAAAAAGAACACACATGCAATGACACTGGTGGATCCATGGGTGGATTGTGAAAAGAACACACATGCAATGACACTGGTGGATCCATAGGTGGTATGTGAAAAGAACACACATGCAAAATGACTCTAGTTGTTGTTACTAAAAAGAACACACATGCAATGACACTGGTGGATCCATAGGTGGTATGTGAAGAGAACAAACATGCAATGACACTGGTGATCCATATGTGAAAAGAACATACATGCAATGACTCTGGTTGTTGTTAGTGAAAAGAACACACATGCAATGACACTGGTGGATCCATGTGTGGCCTCTGAAGAGAGCACACATTTCAGTGACTCTTGTTGTTGTTAGTAAAAAGAACACACATGCAATGACACTGGTGGATCCATGTGTGGTCTCTAAAGGGAGCACACATGCAATGACACTGGTTGTTGTTACTAAAAAGAACACATGCAATGACACTGGTGGATCCATAGGTGGATTGTGAAGAGAAGACACATGCAATGACACTGGTGGATCCATAGGTGGTATGTGAAAAGAACACACATGCAAAATGACTGGTTGTTGTTAGTAAAAAGAACACACATGCAATGACACTGGTGGATCAATGTGTGGTCTCTGTAGTGAACACGTATTTCAATGACACTGGTGGATCCATATGTGGTATGTGAAAAGAACACACATGCAATGACTCTGGTTGTTGTTAGTGAAAAGAACACACATGCAATGACACTAGTGGATCCATAGGTGGTATGTGAGAAGAATACACATGCAAAATGACTCTGGTTGTTGTTACTAAAAAGAACACACATGCAATGACAGTGGTGGATTCATAGGTGGATTATGAAATGAACACACATGCAATGACACTGGTGGATCCATAGGTGGTATGTGAGAAGAACACACATTTCAATGACTCTGGTTGTTGTTACTAAAAAGAACACACATGCAATGACACTAGTGGATCCATATGTGGTATGTGAAAAGAACACACATGCAATGACTCTGGTTGTTGTTAGTGAAAAGAACACACATGCAATGACACTGGTGGATCCATGTGTGGTCTCTGAAGAGAGCACACATTTCAAGGACTCTTGTTGTTGTTAGTAAAAAGAACACACATGCAATGACACTGGTGGATCCATGTGTGGTCTCTAAAGAGAGCACACATGCAATGCCACTGGTTGTTGTTACTAAAAAGAACACACATGCAATGACACTGGTGGATCTATAGGTGGACTGTGAAGAGAACATACATGCAATGACACTGGTGGATCCATAGGTGGTATGTGAAAAGAACACACATGCAAAATGACTGGTTGTGTTACTAAAAAGAACACACATGCAATGACACTAGTGGATCAATGTGTGGTCTCTGTAGAGAACACACATTTCAATGACACTGGTGGATCCATATGTGGTATGTGAAAAGAACAGACATGCAATGACTCTGGTTATTGTTAGTGAAAAGAACACACATGCAATGACACTGGTGGATCCATAGGTGGTATGTGAGAAGAACACACATGCAAAATGACTTTGGTTACTATTACTAAAAAGAACACACATGCAATGACACTAGTGGATCCATGGGTGGATTGTGAAAAGAACACACATGCAATGACACTGGTGGATCCGTAGGTGGTATGTGAAAATAACACACATGCAAAATGACTCTGGTTGTTGTTACTAAAAAGAACACACATGCAATGACACTGGTGGATCCATAGGTGGTATGTGAAGAGAACACAGATGCAAAATGACTCTGGTTGTTGTTAATAAAAAGAACACACATGCAAAATGACACTGTTGGGATCCATGGGTGGATTGTGAAAACAAAACACATGCAATGACACTGGTGGATCCATGGGTGGTATGTGAAAAGAACACACATGCAAAATGACTCTGGTTGTTACTAAAAAGAACACACATGCAATGACACTGGTAGATCCATTGGTGGATTGTGAAAATAACACACATGCAATGACACTGGTGGATCCATATGTGGTAGGTGAAAAGAACACACATGCAAAATGACTCTGGTTGTTACTAAAAAGAACACACATGCAATGACACTGGTGGATCCATGTGTGGTCTCTGTAGAGAACACACATTTCAATCACACTGGTGGATCCATATGTGGTATGTGAAAGGAACACACATGCAATGACTCTGGTTGTTGTTAGTGAAGTGAACACACATGCAATGACACTGGTGGATCCATAGGTGGTATGTGCGAAGAACACACATTTCAATGACTCTGGTGGTTGTTACTAAAAAGAACACACATGCAATGACACTGGTGGATCCATAGGTGGTATGTGAAGAGATCACACATGCAAAATGTCTCTGGTTGTTGTTACTAAAAAGAACACACATGCAATGACACTGGTGGATCCATGGGTGGATTGTGAAAAGAACACACATGCAATTGGACTGGTGGATCCATAGGTGGTATGTGAAAAGAACTCACATGCAAAATGAGTCTGGCTATTGTTTCTAAAAAGAACACACAGGCAATGACACTGGTGGATCCATAGGTGGTATGTGAAGAGAACACACATGCAATGACACTGGTGATCCATATGTGGTATGTGAAAAGAACACACATGCAACGACTCTGGTTGTTGTTAGTGAAAAGAACACACATGCAATGACACTGGTGGATCCATGTGTGGTCTCTGAAGACAGCACACATTTCAATGACTATTGTTGTTGTTATTAAAAGGAACACACAGGCAATGACACTGGTGGATCCATGTGTGGTCTCTGAAGAGAGCACACATGCAATGACACTGGTTGTTATTACTAAAAAGAACACATGCAATGACACTGGTGGATCCATAGGTGGATTGTGAAGAGAACACACATGCAATGACACTGGTGGATCCGTAGGTGGTATGTGAAAAGAACACACATGCAAAATGACTGGTTGTTGTTACTAAAAAGAACACACATGCAATGACACTGGTGGATCCATAGGTGGTATGTGAAGAGCACACACATGCAATGACACTGGTGATCCATATGTGAAAAGAACACACATGAAATGACTATGGTTGTTGTTAGTGAAAAGAACACACATGCAATGACACTGGTGGATCCATGTGTGGTCTCTGAAGAGAGCACACATTTCAGTGACTCTTGTTGTTGTTAGTAAAAAGAACACACATGCAATGACACTGGTGGATCCATGTGTGGTCTCTGAAGAGAGCACACATACAATGACACTGGTTGTTGTTACTAAAAAGAACACATGCAATGACACTGGTGGATCCATAGCTGGATTGTGAAGAGAAGACACATGCAATGACACTGGTGGATCCATAGGTGGTATGTGAAAAGAACACACATGCAAAATGACTGGTTGTTGTTACTAAAAAGAACACACATGCAATGACACTGGTGGATCAATGTGTGGTCTCTGTAGAGAACACGCATTTCAATGACACTGGTGGATTCATATGTGGTATGTGAAAAGAACACACATGCAATGACTCTGGTTGTTGTTAGTGAAAATAACACACATGCAATGACACTGGTGGATCCATAGGTGGTATGTGAGAAGAACACACATGCAAAATGACTCTGGTTGTTATTACTAAAAAGAACACACATGCAATGACACTGGTGGATCCATAGGTGGATTATGAAATGAACACACATGCAATGACACTGGTGGATCCATAGGTGGTATGTGAGAAGAACACACATTTCAATGACTCTGGTTGTTGTTGCTAAAAAGAACACACATGCAATGACACTGGTGGATCCATATGTGGTATGTGAAAAGAACACACATGCAATGACTCTGGTTGTTGTTAGTGAAAAGAATACACATGCAATGACACTGGTGGATCCATGTGTGGTCTCTGAAGAGAGCACACATTTCAAGGACTCTTGTTGTTAGTAAAAAGAACACACATGCAATGACACTGGTGGATCCATGTGTGGTCCCTGAAGAGAGAACACATGCAATGCCACTGGTTGTTGTTACTAAAAATAACACACATGCAATGACACTGGTGGATCTATAGGTGGATTGTGAAGAGAACATACATGGAATGACACTGGTGGATCCATAGGTGGTATGTGAAAAGAACACACATGCAAAATGACTGGTTGTTGTTACTAAAAAGAACACACATGCAATGACACTAGTGGATCAATGTGTGGTCTCTGTAGAGAACACACATTTCAATGACACTGGTGGATCCATATGTGGTATGTGAAAAGAACAGACATGCAATGACCCTGGTTATTGTTAGTGAAAAGAACACACATGCAATGACACTGGTGGATCCATAGGTGGTATGTGAGAAGAACACACATGCAAAATGACTTTGGTTGTTGTTACTAAAAAGAACACACATGCAATGACACTGGTGGATCCATGGGTGGATTGTGAAAAGAACACACATGCAATGACACTGGTGGATCTGTAGGTGGTATGTGAAAATAACACACATGCAAAATGACTCTGGTTGTTGTTACTAAAAAGAACACACATGCAATGACACTGGTGGATCCATAGGTGGTATGTGAAGAGAACACAGATGCAAAATGACTCTGGTTGTTGTTAATAAAAAGAACACACATGCAAAATGACACTGTGGGATCCATGGGTGGATTGTGAAAACAAAACACATGCAATGACACTGGTGGATCCATAGGTGGTATGTGAAAAGAACACACATGCAAAATGACTCTGGTTGTTACTATAAAGAACACACTTGCAAGGACACTAGTGGATCCATGGGTGGATTGTGAAAATAACACACATGCAATGACACTGGTGGATCCATATGTGGTATGTGAAAAGAACACACATGCAAAATGACTCTGGTTGTTACTAAAAAGAACACACATGCAATGACACTGGTGGATCCATGTGTGGTCTCTGTAGAGAACACACATTTCAATCACACTGGTGGATCCATATGTGGTATGTGAAAGGAACACACATGCAATGACTCTGGTTGTTGTTAGTGAAATGAACACACATGCAATGACACTGGTGGATCCATAGGTGGTATGTGCGAAGAACACACATTTCAATGACTCTGGTGGTTGTTACTAAAAAGAACACACATGCAATGACACTGGTGGATCCATAGGTGGTATGTGAAGAGATCACACATGCAAAATGTCTCTGGTTGTTGTTACTAAAAAGAACACACATGCAATGACACTGGTGGATCCATGGGTGGATTGTGAAAAGAACAGACATGCAATTGGACTGGTGGATCCATAGGTGGTATGTGAAAAGAACTCACATGCAAAATGACTCTGGCTGTTGTTTCTAAAAAGAACACACAGGCAATGACACTGGTGGATCCATAGATGGTATGTGAAGAGAACACACATGCAATGACACTGGTGATCCATATGTGGTATGTGAAAAGAACACACATGCAATGACTCTGGTTGTTGTTAGTGAAAAGAACACACATGCAATGACACTGGTGGATCCATGTGTGGTCTCTGAAGAGAGCACACATTTCAATGACTATTGTTGTTGTTATTAAAAGGAACACACATGCAATGACACTGGTGGATCCATGTGTGGTCTCTGAAGAGAGCACACATGCAATGACACTGGTTGTTGTTACTAAAAAGAACACATGCAATGACACTGGTGGATCCATAGGTGGATTGTGAAGAGAACACACATGCAATGACACTGGTGGATCCATAGGTGGTATGTGAAAAGAACACACATGCAAAATGACTGGTTGTTGTTACTAAAAAGAACACACATGCAATGACACTGGTGGATCAATGTGTGGTCTCTGTAGAGAACACGCATTTCAATGACACTGGTGGATCCATATGTGGTATGTGAAAAGACCACACATGCAATGACTGGTTGTTGTTAGTGAAAAGAACACACATGCAATGACACTGGTGGATCCATAGGTGGTATGTGAGAAGAACACACATGCAAAATGACTCTGGTTGTTACTAAAAAGAACACACATGCAATGACACTGGTGGATCCATAGGTGGTATGTGAAAAGATCACACATGCAAAATGACTCTGGTTGCTGTTACTAAAAAGAACACACATGCAAAATGACACTGGTGGATCCATGGGTGGATTGTGAAAAGAGCACAAATGCAATGATACTGGTGGATCCATAGGTGGTATGTGAAAAGAACACACATGCAAAATGACTCTGGTTGTTGTTACTAAAAAGAACACACATGCAATGACACTGGTGGATCCATAGGTGGTATGTGAAGAGAACACACATGCAAAATGACTCTGGTTGTTGTTACTAAAAAGAACACACATGCAAAATGACACTGGTGGGATCCATGGGTGGATTGTGAAAAGAAAACACATGCAATGACACTAGTGGATCCGTAGGTGGTATGTGAAAAGAACACACATGCAAAATGTCTCTGGTTGTTACTAAAAAGAACACACATGCAATGACACTAGTGGATCCATGGGTGGATTGTGAAAAGAACACACATGCAATGACACTGGTGGATCCATATGTGGTATGTGAAAAGAACACACATGCAAAATGACTCTGGTTGTTACTAAAAAGAACACACATGCATTGACACTGGTGGATCCATGTGTGGTCTCTGTAGAGAACACACATTTCAATCACACTTGTGGATCTATATGTGGTATGTGAAAAGAACACACATGCAATGACTCTGGTTGTTGTTAGTGAAATGAACACACATGCAATGACACTGGTGGATCCGTAGGTGTGGTATGTGAGAAGATCCTGGACCCGTAGTCCAGAGATGAACTACTCACGCATCACACCGGAGGCTTGCATGATGATGAAGAAGGCCACCAGGGTGAATTCCCCTCTCTGACAGGGTGCCGGGAAGAGGTTCAGATCCCTGCTGATCTAAGGATGGAGATGATGGCGGCTATACACTCTTTCATGGATTTTTGATCGGGTCCTTAGGGTTTCCATATCAGAGGCAATATATAGGCGGAAGGAGAGGACGAGGGGCGCCTGGGGTGGCCAGACCACCCCATGGCGCGGGCTAGGCCTGGCCTCGCGGCCAGGTGGTGTGGCTAGGCCCCAACCCCTCTCCGTCTCATATTCTGGCTCCAAGTGTCCCCTGGTAAAATAATGACTTTGGCTTTTGTCCCGTCCAATTCCGAGAATATTCATTTTCTAACTTTCTTGGAACCAAAAACAACAGAAAATAAGCAGCTGACATTGTGTCTCTTGTTAATAGGTTAGTCCAAGAAATCATATGAAAAGTACTCCAAAGTGTGGACAAAACACAAGAAAGTAGATAAAACCAAGCATGGAACATCAAAAATTATAGATACATTTGCAATGTATCAATGATTATGGCCATTATTGCTCTCTTAGTTTGTCGCTCCCAGTCTTTTGCTAGCCTCCATAATCAAGTATGAGTTCCACTCATGCATCCAACTCCCTAAACCAAGTTATTCCAAAGAGTCCATCATACCTACCTATTAGCATATGCTATTCCAAGTATATTCATGTTTTTGTTTACCTTCCAAATTAAACTTGTTATATGAAAGATAGTGATTAAAGCTCTCACAAACTTGATGGCACACTTTACTTTTCTTGCCCTTAATAAACTTGAACCATTGTGTCGTCTGTGTTGTATATGCTTGCACTTATTTCTTGGGGATTAGCAGAACCATGTTGTCATGGGGAACGCTTTCAACATTGCACTCGTAATTTGTACCTAGTTGATATCATGATCTTTTGTCTATGGATGTCGTCGGTGTGAAATGAAAGGGGAGCTTGTAAGTCCATGGAGTTATGTATATGTGTTAGAGAAATGCCTGGGCCGCTGGTCTAATCCATGCTGACATGGTGGAAACCTGCAGCGTAACCATAATGAGTTGTCTATGAAGCATTCTTCTTATAAAAAAGAGTCCTATATTGAGAAAAAAGAGAAAAGGAGAAAAAAGATATTATGAAAAGAGGAAAGAGAAAAAAGCACCATATTCCCATGGTAAATAAGAAGAATGCTGAGATACTTGTTGTCTGCTTGCCTTGTCATTTTGATATGGGGATTCTTCCGTATCATCGGGCAAGGGGTACCCCGTTGGCGGTTCTCTATGATACACATGTACTTACGATGACAAGAACTTACCTGTGACTAAACATGAGTAGTATGAGGAGCGGCCCTCGTATTCAAGGGACATGAGATTCCTAACTTATACTTCGTCAAGCATGTACACCATAGTTTGTTCACTTTAACCTTAATCACTTCAAGATGCTTATGATAGGGGCAATGAGAGCTGAAAGCTATTAAGTACCATAATTTTTGGAAGCTCTTTATGAGACTTGAATCCCTACTTCCTTCTATGAAGGCCTTTCTTCCACCATTATATTGAGTCTTCACCTTCTATCTTTATGCACCTACTTTGAGAGCATAGTGGCCATTCTTAGTTCTATATGCATTGTCCCAAGACTAGTTGATTGATGCATACCTTGTGTTGGGGGGATACCCCCGGGTAGGGTCACGCCGGGGTATAAAGGCCGGGTTAGACGAGGTACGGCAAGGTCAAAGCAAATATTGGCCGAGTTACCTCAAGGCAGGCCGAATCTCGGGGTAACCCGGACCTAGGGATGTCCACCTAACTCAGTCTCATCCGACTTAAGCCATAAGTCGGATAGATGAATCTAACTTGTATGCAGGAACAGGTGTGACCGGATCAACTACGATCCGGGTCATAGCAAGCTTCTAGGAGAAGGAAGGTATCTCGCTGGTCAAAAGTAACCCCGGTACGCACAGCATGAGCGAAGCGCACAGGGGCAGGACCACCGAGGCGTGGCCGACAGAGGTGACGACACCGATGTCGGCTGACGCAGGCGCCGCAGAGGCTTACGTAGCCTCTGCATGGATGACGCGGGGGAAAAGCGACCTGGTCGGCTTACTATTTTGGGAGGAGGCATATTCCCTGGAATATGCCTCCACGTATGCCCTAAGTGGAGACCTAGCCACTCCTATATAAGGAGGGCTAGGGCCTCTGTGGGAGAGGTTGGTCTCGATTGTGTTGAGCTTTACTGGATTGATCTCTATAGACTAGTTTTTACTTGGTTCTTGAGGGCTAGCTAGTGGTGAGAGTAAGAGGGTACCTTCTTCCTCCTCTCTCCAATACAGCTCGAGGAGCACTTGTAATCTGTGAAGTGAATCAAATACAAACCTTTTGTGTGAGGAATCACCTCACTATCCCTCCCTGGATTCCCCTAGTGCTATTAGTCCATATGCGCCACAGAAAGTGATGTTTCTGTGGCGCATATAGGTGTATGCGCCACAGAACAAGCATATAGGGGGGAAAACAGATCACCCCCCCCCGGTGGATCGCCTTTTCAGTTTTGTAAAAAATAAACAAAAATGATAGAAACTTCAAAAAAATAATTCCTTTGAGTTGTATTTAGATTTTAGGGTATAGATCTAGACAAAATTGAAAAACATAAATTTCGATGTATTTTGCAAAAATAGGTCATGGCACGGTAAAACGGCTCTAACTTTTGCATACGATGTCGGAAAAAAAATCTTTAACCTATCAAAATGTTCGTCTCGAAATTTTCTACTCAATTTCAACGGCTGGAAGCCGTTGAAGATTTTTTAGGTTCCCCAAATTCCAAAAGAGTAAAAAGTTATGGCAGACTAAAGATTTTTTCCTGCAAAAAAAATAAAAAAGGGGGAGAAACTTCTGTGGCGCATTTCCCCCATATGCGCCACAGAAGTCTTGGGCGGGATTCGAAATTTGAATCCCGTCGGCGCACTTCTCCCTCCCTTTTTCCTTTTTATCCCCCTCCCCACTTCTTCTCTCCTCCCCACTTCTCCTCCCCTCCACACTTCTCCCCTCCCCACTCCTCCTCCTCCACCATCCACTCCGGCGACCAACTCCGGCGACGACCACCACCTCCTCCTCCTCCTCCTCCACCACCAACTCTGGCGACCTCCTCCTCCTCCTCCACCACCACTTCGGTGACCTCCTTCTCCTCCTCTTCCACCACCAACTCCGGCGACCTCCTCCTCCTCCTCCACCATCACCAACTCTGGCAACCTCCTCCTCCTCCTCCACCAACTGCGACAACCTCCTCCTCCTCCACCACCACCTCCTCCTCCTCCTCCTCCACCACCAACTCCGGCAACCTCCTCCTATATCTCCTCCAGCCACCACCACCAACAACAACAACAACAACTCCGGCCAGATCTAGATCTGGCCCGGGTTTTTTTTTGAAATTTGAAAAAAACTTCGGTGGTGCATATTGGCCATATGCGCCACTGAAGTTTGAGATCTGGCCCGCCTTTTTTTGAAATTTGAAAACAACTTCTGTGGCGCATATTGGCCATATGCGCCACTGAAGTTTGAGACTTCTGTGGCGCATTTTAGTAACAACAACCAGAGTCATTGAAATGTGTGTTCTCACTACTAGGAAACAGCACTTCTGTGGCGCACCTTTATTCAACATCTCTGGCGCATTTCCTAGTCACCACTGATACCTCGCCACTGATAACTAACTTCAGTGGCGCATTTGAAATAACACACATGCAATGACACAGGTGGATCCATAGGTGGTATGTGAAGAGATCACACATGCAAAATGACTCTGGTTGTTGTTACTAAAAAGAACGCACATGCAATGACACTAGTGGATCCATGCGTGGATTGTGAAATGAAAACACATGCAATGACATTGGTGGATCCATATGTGGTATGTGAAAAGAACACACATGAAAAATAACTCTGGTTGTTGTTACTAAAAAGAACACACATGCAATGACACTGGTGGATCCATAGGTGGATTGTGAAGAGAACACACATGCAATGACACTGGTTGTTACTAAAAAGAACACACATGCAATGACATGGGTGGATCCATAGGTGGATTGTGAAAAGAACACACATGCAATGACACTGGTTGTTGTTACTAAAAACAACACATATGCAATGACACTGGTGGATCCATAGGTGGATTGTGAAGAGAACACACATGCAATGACACTTGTGGATCCATAGGTGGTATGTGAAAAGAACACACATGCAAAATGACTGGTTGTTGTTACTAAAAAGAACACACATGCAATGACACTGGTGGATCCATGTGCGGCCTCTATAGAGAACTCGCATTTCAATGACACTGGTGGATCCATATGTGGTATGTGAAAAGAACACACATGCAATGACTCTGGTTGTTGTTAGTGAAAAGAACACACATGCAATGACACTAGTGGATCCACAGGTGGTATGTGAGAAGAACACACATGCAAAATGACTCTGGTTGTTGTTACTAAAAAGAACACACATGCAATGACACTGGTGGATCCATGGGTGGATTGTTAAAAGAACACACATGCAATGACACTGGTGGATCCATAGGTGGTATGTGAAAATAACACACATGCAAATTGACTCTGGTTGTTGTTACAAAAAAGAACACACATGCAATGACACTGGTGGATCCATAGGTGGTATGTGAAGAGAACACACATGCAAAATGACTCTGATTGTTGTTACTAAAAAGAACACACATGCAAAATGACACTGGTGGGATCCATGGGTGGATTATGACAAGAAAACACATGCAATGACACTGGTGGATCCATAGGTGGTATGTGAAAAGAAGACACATGCAAAATGACTCTGGTTGTTACTAAAAAGAACACACATGCAATGACACTGGTGGATCCATGGGTGGATTGTGAAAAGAACACACATGCAATGACACTGGTGGATCCATATGTGGTATGTGAAAACAACACACATGCAAAATGACTCTGGTTGTTACTAAAAAGAACACACATGCAATGACACTAGTGGATCCATGGGTGGATTGTGAAAAGAACACACATACAATGACACTGGTGGATCCATATGTGGTATGTGAAAAGAACACACATGCAAAATGACTCTGGTTGTTACTAAAAAGAACACACATGCAATGAAACTGGTGGATCCATGTGTGGTCTCTATAGAGAACACATATTTCAATCACACTAGTGGATCCATATGTGGTATGTGAAAAGAACACACATGCAATGACTCTGGTTGTTGTTAGTGAAATGAACACACATGCAATGACACTGGTGGATCCATAGGTGGTATGTGAGAAGAACACACATTTCAATGACTCTGGTTGTTGTTACTAAAAAGAACACATATGCAATGACACTGGTGGATCCATAGGTGGTATGTGAAGAGATCACACATGCAAAATGACTCTGGTTGTTGTTACTAAAAAGAACACACATACAATGACACTTGTGGATCCATGGGTGGATTGTGAAAAGAACACACATGCAATGACACTGGTGGATCCATAGGTGGTTTGTGAAAATAACACACATGCAAAATGACTCTGGTTGTTGTTACTAAAAAGAACACACATGCAATGACTCTGGTGATCCATATGTGGTATGTGAAAAGAACACACATGCAAAGACTCTGGTTGTTGTTAGTGAAAAGAACACACATGCAATGACACTAGTGGATCCGTAGGTGGTATGTGAAGAGATCACACATTTCAATCACTCTTGTTGTTGTTAGTAAAAAGAACACACATGCAATGACACTGGTGGATCCATGTGTGGTCTCTGAAGAGAGCACACATGCAATGACACTAGTTGTTGTTACTGAAAAGAACACACATGCAATGACACTGGTGGATCCATAGGTGGATTGTGAAGAGAACACACATGCAATGACACTGGTGGATCCATAGGTGGTTTGTGAAAAGAACACACATGCAAAATGACTGGTTGTTGTTACTAAAAAGAACACACATGCAATGACACTGGTGGATCCATGGGTGGATTGTTAAAAGAACACACATGCAATGACACTGGTGGATCCATAGGTGGTATGTGAAAATAACACACATGCAAAATGACTCTGGTTGTTGTTACAAAAAAGAACACACATGCAATGACACTGGTGGATCCATAGGTGGTATGTGAAGAGAACACACATGCAACATGACTCTGATTGTTGTTACTAAAAAGAACACACATGCAATATGACACTGGTGGGATCCATGGGTGGATTGTCAAAAGAAAAAACATGCAATGACACTAGTGGATCCATAGGTGGTATGTGAAAAGAACACACATGCAAAATGACTCTGGTTGTTACTAAAAAGAACACACATGCAATGACACTGGTGGATCCATGGGTGGATTGTGAAAAGAACACACATGCAATGACACTGGTGGATCCATATATGGTATGTGAAAACAACACACATGCAAAATGACTCTGGTTGTTACTAAAAAGAACACACATGCAATGACACTGGTGGATCCATGGGAGGATTGTGAAAAGAACACACATGCAATGACACTGGTGGATCCATATGTGGTATGTGAAAAGAACACACATGCAAAATGACTCTGGTTGTTACTAAAAAGAACACACATGCAATGACACTGGTGGAACCATGTGTGGTCTCTATAGAGAATACATATTTCAATCACACTGGTGGATCCATATGTGGTATGTGAAAAGAACACACATGCAATGACACTGGTTGTTGTTAGTGAAAAGAACACACATGCAATGACACTGGTGGATCCATAGGTGGTATGTGAGAAGAATACACATTTCAATGACTCTGGTTGTTGTTACTAAAAAGAACACACATGCAATGACACTGGTGGATCCATAGGTGGTATGTGAAGAGATCACACATGCAAAATGACTCTGGTTGTTGTTACCAAAAAGAACACACATACAATGACACTTGTGGATCCATGGGTGGATTGTTAAAATAACACACATGCAATGACACTGGTGGATCCATAGGTGGTTTGTGAAAATAACACATATGCAAAATGACTCTGGTTGTTGTTACTAAAAAGAACACACATGCAATGACTCTGGTGATCCATATGTGGTATGTGAAAAGAACACATATGCAATGACTCTGGTTGTTGTTAGTGAAAAGAACACACATGCAATGACACTGGTGGATCCGTAGGTGGTATGTGAAGAGATCACACATTTCAATCACTCTTGTTGTTGTTAGTAAAAAGAACACACATGCAATGACACTGGTGGATCCATGTGTGGTCTCTGAGGAGAGCACACATGCAATGACACTGGTTGTTGTTACTGAAAAGAACACACATGCAATGACACTGGTGGATCCATAGGTGGATTGTGAAGAGAACACACATGCAATGACACTGGTGGATCCATAGGTGGTATGTGAAAAGAACACACATGCAAAATGACTGGTTGTTGTTACTAAAAAGAAAACACATGCAATGACACTGGTGGATCAATGGGTGGATTGTTAAAAGAACACACATGCAATGACACTGGTGGGTCCATAGGTGGTATGTGAAAATAACACACATGCAAAATGACTCTGGTTGTTGTTACAAAAAAGAACACACATGCAATGACACTGGTGGATCCATAGGTGGTATGTGAAGATAACACACATATGCAAAATGACTCTGATTGTTGTTACTAAAAAGAACACACATGCAAAATGACACTGGTGGGATCCAGGGGTGGATTGTCAAAAGAAAACACATGCAATGACACTGGTGGATCCATAGGTGTAATGTGAAAAGAACACACATGCAAAATGACTCTGGTTGTTACTAAAAAGAACACACGTGCAATGACACTGGTGGATCCATGAGTGGATTGTGAAAAGAACACACATGCAATGACACTGGTGGATCCATATGTGGTATGTGAAAACAACACACATGCAAAATGACTCTGGTTGTTACTAAAAAGAACACACATGCAATGACACTGGTGGATCCATGGGTGGATTGTGAAAAAAACACACATGGAATGACACTAGTGGATCCATATGTGGTATGTGAAAAGAACACACATGCAAAATGACTCTGGTTGTTACTAAAAAGAACACACATGCAATGACACTGGTGGATCCATGTGTGGTCTCTATTGAGAACACATATTTCAATCACACTGGTGGATCCATATGTGGTATGTGAAAAGAACACACATGCAATGACTCTGGTTGTTGTTAGTGAAATGAACACACATGCAATGACACTGGTGGATCCATAGGTGGAATGTGAGAAGAACACACATTTCAATGACTCTGGTTGTTGTTACTAAAAAGAACACACATGCAATGACACTGGTGGATCCATAGGTGGTATGTGAAGAGATCACACATGCAAAATGACTCTGGTTGTTGTTACTAAAAAGAACACACATACAATGACACTTGTGGATCCATGGGTGGATTGTGAAAAGAACACACATGCAATGACACTGGTGGATCCATAGGTGGTTTGTGAAAATAACACACATGCAAAATGACTCTGGTTGTTGTTACTAAAAAGAACACACATGCAATGACTCTGGTGATCCATATGTGGTATGTGAAAAGAACACACATGCAATGACTCTGGTTGTTGTTAGTGAAAAGAACACACATGCAATAACACTGGTGGATCCGTAGGTGGTATGTGAAGAGATCACACATTTCAATCACTCTTGTTGTTGTTAGTAAAAAGAACACACATGCAATGACACTGGTGGATCCATGTGTGGTCTCTGAAGAGAGCACACATGCAATGACACTAGTTGTTGTTACTGAAAAGAACACACATGCAATGACACTGGTGGATCCATAGGTGGATTGTGAAGAGAACACACATGCAATGACACTGGTGGATCCATAGGTGGTTTGTGAAAAGAACACACATGCAAAATGACTGGTTGTTGTTACTAAAAAGAACACACATGCAATGACACTGGTGGATCCATGGGTGGATTGTTAAAAGAACACACATGCAATGACACTGGTGGATCCATAGGTGGTATGTGAAAATAACACACATGCAAAATGACTCTGGTTGTTGTTACAAAAAAGAACACACATGCAATGACACTGGTGGATCCATAGGTGGTATGTGAAGAGAACACACATGCAACATGACTCTGATTGTTGTTACTAAAAAGAACACACATGCAATATGACACTGGTGGGATCCATGGGTGGATTGTCAAAAGAAAACACATGCAATGACACTGGTGGATCCATAGGTGGTATGTGAAAAGAACACACATGCAAAATGACTCTGGTTGTTACTAAAAAGAACACACATGCAATGACACTGGTGGATCCATGGGAGGATTGTGAAAAGAACACACATGCAATGACACTGGTGGATCCATATGTGGTATGTGAAAAGAATACACATGCAAAATGACTCTGGTTGTTACTAAAAAGAACACACATGCAATGACACTGGTGGAACCATGTGTGGTCTCTATAGAGAACACATATTTCAATCACACTGGTGGATCCATATGTGGTATGTGAAAAGAACACACATGCAATGACTCTGGTTGTTGTTAGTGAAAAGAACACACATGCAATGACACTGGTGGATCCATAGGTGGTATGTGAGAAGAATACACATTTCAATGACTCTGATTGTTGTTACTAAAAAGAACACACATGCAATGACACTGGTGGATCCATAGGTGGTATGTGAAGAGATCACACATGCAAAATGACTCTGGTTGTTGTTACCAAAAAGAACACACATACAATGACACTTGTGGATCCATGGGTGGATTGTTAAAAGAACACACATGCAATGACACTGGTGGATCCATAGGTGGTTTGTGAAAATAACACACATGCAAAATGACTCTGGTTGTTGTTACTAAAAAGAACACACATGCAATGACTCTGGTGATCCATATGTGGTATGTGAAAAGAACACATATGCAATGACTCTGGTTGTTGTTAGTGAAAAGAACACACATGCAATGACACTGGTGGATCCGTAGGTGGTATGTGAAGAGATCACACATTTCAATCACTCTTGTTGTTGTTAGTAAAAAGAACACACATGCAATGACACTGGTGGAACCATGTGTGGTCTCTGAGGAGAGCACACATGCAATGACACTGGTTGTTGTTACTGAAAAGAACACACATGCAATGACACTGGTGGATCCATAGGTGGATTGTGAAGAGAACACACATGCAATGACACTGGTGGATCCATAGGTGGTATGTGAAAAGAACACACATGCAAAATGACTGGTTGTTGTTACTAAAAAGAAAACACATGCAATGACACTGGTGGATCAATGGGTGGATTGTTAAAAGAACACACATGCAATGACACTGGTGGGTCCATAGGTGGTATGTGAAAATAACACACATGCAAAATGACTCTGGTTGTTGTTACAAAAAAGAACACACATGCAATGACACTGGTGGATCCATAGGTGGTATGTGAAGAGAACACACATATGCAAAATGACTCTGATTGTTGTTACTAAAAAGAACACACATGCAAAATGACACTGGTGGGAACCAGGGGTGGATTGTCAAAAGAAAACACATGCAATGACACTGGTGGATCCATAGGTGTAATGTGAAAAGAACACACATGCAAAATGACTCTGGTTGTTACTAAAAAGAACACACGTGCAATGACACTGGTGGATCCATGAGTGGATTGTGAAAAGAACACACATGCAATGACACTGGTGGATCCATATGTGGTATGTGAAAACAACACACATGCAAAATGACTCTGGTTGTTACTAAAAAGAACACACATGCAATGACACTGGTGGATCCATGGGTGGATTGTGAAAAAAACACACATGGAATGACACTAGTGGATCCATATGTGGTATGTGAAAAGAACACACATGCAAAATGACTCTGGTTGTTACTAAAAAGAACACACATGCAATGACACTGGTGGATCCATGTGTGGTCTCTATTGAGAACACATATTTCAATCACACTGGTGGATCCATATGTGGTATGTGAAAAGAACACACATGCAATGACTCTGGTTGTTGTTAGTGAAATGAACACACATGCAATGACACTGGTGGATCCATAGGTGGAATGTGAGAAGAACACACATTTCAATGACTCTGATTGTTGTTACTAAAAAGAACACACATGCAATGACACTAGTGGATCCATAGGTGGTATGTGAAGAGATCACACATGCAAAATGACTCTGGTTGTTGTTACTAAAAAGAACACACATACAATGACACTTGTGGATCCATGGGTGGATTGTGAAAAGAACACACATGCAATGACACTGGTGGATCCATAGGTGGTTTGTGAAAATAACACACATGCAAAATGACTCTGGTTGTTGTTACTAAAAAGAACACACATGCAATGACTCTGGTGATCCATATGTGGTATGTGAAAAGAACACACATGCAATGACTCTGGTTGTTGTTAGTGAAAAGAACACACATGCAATAACACTGGTGGATCCGTAGGTGGTATGTGAAGAGATCACACATTTCAATCACTCTTGTTGTTGTTAGTAAAAAGAACACACATGCAATGACACTGGTGGATCCATGTGTGGTCTCTGAAGAGAGCACACATGCAATGACACTAGTTGTTGTTACTGAAAAGAACACACATGCAATGACACTGGTGGATCCATAGGTGGATTGTGAAGAGAACACACATGCAATGACACTGGTGGATCCATAGGTGGTATGTGAAAAGAACACACATGCAAAATGACTGGTTGTTGTTACTAAAAAGAACACGCATGCAAAGACACTGGTGGATCCATGGATGGATTATTAAAAGAACACACATGCAATGACACTGGTGGATCCATAGGTGGTATGTGAAAATAACACACATGCAAAATGACTCTGGTTGTTGTTACAAAAAAGAACACACATGCAATGACACTAGTGGATCCATAGGTGGTATGTGAAGAGAACACACATGCAAAATGACTCTGATTGTTGTTACTAAAAAGAACACACATGCAAAATGACACTGGTGGGATCCATGGGTGGATTGTCAAAAGAAAACACATGCAATGACACTGGTGGATCCATAGGTGGTATGTGAAAAGAACACACATGCAAAATGACTCTGGTTGTTACTAAAAAGAACACACATGCAATGACACTGGTGGATCCATGGGTGGATTGTGAAAAGAACACACATGCAATGACACTGGTGGATCCATATATGGTATGTGAAAACAACACACATGCAAAATGACTCTGGTTGTTACTAAAAAGAACACACATGCAATGACACTGGTGGATCCATGGGTGGATTGTGAAAAGAACACACATGCAATGACACTGGTGGATCCATATGTGGTATGTGAAAAGAACACACATGCAAAATGACTCTGGTTGTTAGTAAAAAGAACACACATGCAATAACACTGGTGGATCCATGTGTGGTCTCTATAGAGAACACATATTTCAATCACACTGGTGGATCCATATGTGGTATGTGAAAAGAACACACATGCAATCACTCTGGTTGTTGTTAGTGAAAAGAACACACATGCAATGACACTGGTGGATCCATAGGTGGTATGTGAGAAGAATACACATTTCAATGACTCTGGTTGTTGTTACTAAAAAGAACACACATGCAATGACACTGGTGGATCCATAGGTGGTATGTGAAGAGATCACACATGCAAAATGACTCTGGTTGTTGTTACCAAAAAGAACACACATACAATGACACTTGTGAATCCATGGGTGGATTGTTAAAAGAACACACATGCAATGACACTGGTGGATCCATAGGTGGTTTGTGAAAATAACACACATGCAAAATGACTCTGGTTGTTGTTACTAAAAAGAACACACATGCAATGACTCTGGTGATCCATATGTGGTATGTGAAAAGAACACACATGCAATGACTCTGGTTGTTGTTAGTGAAAAGAACACACATGCAATGACACTGGTGGATCCGTAGGTGGTATGTGAAGAGATCACACATTTCAATCACTCTTGTTGTTGTTAGTAAAAAGAACACACATGCAATGACACTGGTGGATCCATGTGTGGTCTCTGAAGAGAGCACACATGCAATGACACTGGTTGTTGTTACTAAAAAGAACACACATGCAATGACACTGGTGGATCCATAGGTGGATTGTGAAGAGAACACACATGCAATGACACTGGTGGATCCATAGGTGGTATGTGAAAAGAACACACATGCAAAATGACTGGTTGTTGTTACTAAAAAGAAAACACATGCAATGACACTGGTGGATCAATGGGATGATTGTTAAAAGAACACACATGCAATGACACTGGTGGATCCATAGGTGGTATGTGAAAATAACACACATGCAAAATGACTCTGGTTGTTGTTACAAAAAAGAACACACATGCAATGACACTGGTGGATCCATAGGTGGTATGTGAAGAGAACACACATATGCAAAATGACTCTGATTGTTGTTACAAAAAAGAACACACATGCAAAATGACACTGGTGGATCCAGGGGTGGATTGTCAAAAGAAAACACATGCAATGACACTGGTGGATCCATAGGTGTAATGTGAAAAGAACACACATGCAAAATGACTCTGGTTGTTACTAAAAAGAACACACATGCAATGACACTGGTGGAACCATGTGTGGTCTCTATAGAGAACACATATTTCAATCACACTGGTGGATCCATATGTGGTATGTGAAAAGAACACACATGCAATGACTCTGGTTGTTGTTAGTGAAAAGAACACACATGCAATGACACTGGTGGATCCATAGGTGGTATGTGAGAAGAATACACATTTCAATGACTCTGATTGTTGTTACTAAAAAGAACACACATGCAATGACACTGGTGGATCCATAGGTGGTATGTGAAGAGATCACACATGCAAAATGACTCTGGTTGTTGTTACCAAAAAGAACACACATACAATGACACTTGTGGATCCATGGGTGGATTGTTAAAAGAACACACATGCAATGACACTGGTGGATCCATAGGTGGTTTGTGAAAATAACACACATGCAAAATGACTCTGGTTGTTGTTACTAAAAAGAACACACATGCAATGACTCTGGTGATCCATATGTGGTATGTGAAAAGAACACATATGCAATGACTCTGGTTGTTGTTAGTGAAAAGAACACACATGCAATGACACTGGTGGATCCGTAGGTGGTATGTGAAGAGATCACACATTTCAATCACTCTTGTTGTTGTTAGTAAAAAGAACACACATGCAATGACACTGGTGGAACCATGTGTGGTCTCTGAGGAGAGCACACATGCAATGACACTGGTTGTTGTTACTGAAAAGAACACACATGCAATGACACTGGTGGATCCATAGGTGGATTGTGAAGAGAACACACATGCAATGACACTGGTGGATCCATAGGTGGTATGTGAAAAGAACACACATGCAAAATGACTGGTTGTTGTTACTAAAAAGAAAACACATGCAATGACACTGGTGGATCAATGGGTGGATTGTTAAAAGAACACACATGCAATGACACTGGTGGGTCCATAGGTGGTATGTGAAAATAACACACATGCAAAATGACTCTGGTTGTTGTTACAAAAAAGAACACACATGCAATGACACTGGTGGATCCATAGGTGGTATGTGAAGAGAACACACATATGCAAAATGACTCTGATTGTTGTTACTAAAAAGAACACACATGCAAAATGACACTGGTGGGAACCAGGGGTGGATTGTCAAAAGAAAACACATGCAATGACACTGGTGGATCCATAGGTGTAATGTGAAAAGAACACACATGCAAAATGACTCTGGTTGTTACTAAAAAGAACACACGTGCAATGACACTGGTGGATCCATGAGTGGATTGTGAAAAGAACACACATGCAATGACACTGGTGGATCCATATGTGGTATGTGAAAACAACACACATGCAAAATGACTCTGGTTGTTACTAAAAAGAACACACATGCAATGACACTGGTGGATCCATGGGTGGATTGTGAAAAAAACACACATGGAATGACACTAGTGGATCCATATGTGGTATGTGAAAAGAACACACATGCAAAATGACTCTGGTTGTTACTAAAAAGAACACACATGCAATGACACTGGTGGATCCATGTGTGGTCTCTATTGAGAACACATATTTCAATCACACTGGTGGATCCATATGTGGTATGTGAAAAGAACACACATGCAATGACTCTGGTTGTTGTTAGTGAAATGAACACACATGCAATGACACTGGTGGATCCATAGGTGGAATGTGAGAAGAACACACATTTCAATGACTCTGGTTGTTGTTACTAAAAAGAACACACATGCAATGACACTGGTGGATCCATAGGTGGTATGTGAAGAGATCACACATGCAAAATGACTCTGGTTGTTGTTACTAAAAAGAACACACATACAATGACACTTGTGGATCCATGGGTGGATTGTGAAAAGAACACACATGCAATGACACTGGTGGATCCATAGGTGGTTTGTGAAAATAACACACATGCAAAATGACTCTGGTTGTTGTTACTAAAAAGAACACACATGCAATGACTCTGGTGATCCATATGTGGTATGTGAAAAGAACACACATGCAATGACTCTGGTTGTTGTTAGTGAAAAGAACACACATGCAATAACACTGGTGGATCCGTAGGTGGTATGTGAAGAGATCACACATTTCAATCACTCTTGTTGTTGTTAGTAAAAAGAACACACATGCAATGACACTGGTGGATCCATGTGTGGTCTCTGAAGAGAGCACACATGCAATGACACTAGTTGTTGTTACTGAAAAGAACACACATGCAATGACACTGGTGGATCCATAGGTGGATTGTGAAGAGAACACACATGCAATGACACTGGTGGATCCATAGGTGGTATGTGAAAAGAACACACATGCAAAATGACTGGTTGTTGTTACTAAAAAGAACACGCATGCAAAGACACTGGTGGATCCATGGATGGATTATTAAAAGAACACACATGCAATGACACTGGTGGATCCATAGGTGGTATGTGAAAATAACACACATGCAAAATGACTCTGGTTGTTGTTACAAAAAAGAACACACATGCAATGACACTAGTGGATCCATAGGTGGTATGTGAAGAGAACACACATGCAAAATGACTCTGATTGTTGTTACTAAAAAGAACACACATGCAAAATGACACTGGTGGGATCCATGGGTGGATTGTCAAAAGAAAACACATGCAATGACACTGGTGGATCCATAGGTGGTATGTGAAAAGAACACACATGCAAAATGACTCTGGTTGTTACTAAAAAGAACACACATGCAATGACACTGGTGGATCCATGGGTGGATTGTGAAAAGAACACACATGCAATGACACTGGTGGATCCATATATGGTATGTGAAAACAACACACATGCAAAATGACTCTGGTTGTTACTAAAAAGAACACACATGCAATGACACTGGTGGATCCATGGGTGGATTGTGAAAAGAACACACATGCAATGACACTGGTGGATCCATATGTGGTATGTGAAAAGAACACACATGCAAAATGACTCTGGTTGTTAGTAAAAAGAACACACATGCAATAACACTGGTGGATCCATGTGTGGTCTCTATAGAGAACACATATTTCAATCACACTGGTGGATCCATATGTGGTATGTGAAAAGAACACACATGCAATCACTCTGGTTGTTGTTAGTGAAAAGAACACACATGCAATGACACTGGTGGATCCATAGGTGGTATGTGAGAAGAATACACATTTCAATGACTCTGGTTGTTGTTACTAAAAAGAACACACATGCAATGACACTGGTGGATCCATAGGTGGTATGTGAAGAGATCACACATGCAAAATGACTCTGGTTGTTGTTACCAAAAAGAACACACATACAATGACACTTGTGAATCCATGGGTGGATTGTTAAAAGAACACACATGCAATGACACTGGTGGATCCATAGGTGGTTTGTGAAAATAACACACATGCAAAATGACTCTGGTTGTTGTTACTAAAAAGAACACACATGCAATGACTCTGGTGATCCATATGTGGTATGTGAAAAGAACACACATGCAATGACTCTGGTTGTTGTTAGTGAAAAGAACACACATGCAATGACACTGGTGGATCCGTAGGTGGTATGTGAAGAGATCACACATTTCAATCACTCTTGTTGTTGTTAGTAAAAAGAACACACATGCAATGACACTGGTGGATCCATGTGTGGTCTCTGAAGAGAGCACACATGCAATGACACTGGTTGTTGTTACTAAAAAGAACACACATGCAATGACACTGGTGGATCCATAGGTGGATTGTGAAGAGAACACACATGCAATGACACTGGTGGATCCATAGGTGGTATGTGAAAAGAACACACATGCAAAATGACTGGTTGTTGTTACTAAAAAGAAAACACATGCAATGACACTGGTGGATCAATGGGATGATTGTTAAAAGAACACACATGCAATGACACTGGTGGATCCATAGGTGGTATGTGAAAATAACACACATGCAAAATGACTCTGGTTGTTGTTACAAAAAAGAACACACATGCAATGACACTGGTGGATCCATAGGTGGTATGTGAAGAGAACACACATATGCAAAATGACTCTGATTGTTGTTACTAAAAAGAACACACATGCAAAATGACACTGGTGGATCCAGGGGTGGATTGTCAAAAGAAAACACATGCAATGACACTGGTGGATCCATAGGTGTAATGTGAAAAGAACACACATGCAAAATGACTCTGGTTGTTACTAAAAAGAACACACATGCAATGACACTGGTGAATCCATGAGTGGATTGTGAAAAGAACACGCATGCAATGACACTGGTGGATCCATATGTGGTATGTGAAAACAACACACATGCAAAATAACTCTGGTTGTTACTAAAAAGAACACACATGCAATGCCACTGGTGGATCCATGGGTGGATTGTGAAAAGAACACACATGGAATGACACTGGTGGATCCATATGTGGTATGTGAAAACAACACACATGCAAAATGACTCTGGTTGTTACTAAAAAGAACACACATGCAATGACACTGGTGGATCCATGTGTGGTCTCTATTGAGAACACATATTTCAATCACACTGGTGGATCCATATGTGGTATGTGAAAAGAACACACATGCAATGACTCTGGTTGTTGTTAGTGAAATGAACACACATGCAATGACACTGGTGGATCCATAGGTGGAATGTGAGAAGAACACACATTTCAATGACTCTGGTTGTTGTTACTAAAAAGAACACACATGCAATGACACTGGTGGATCCATAGGTGGTATGTGAAGAGATCACACATGCAAAATGACTCTGGTTGTTGTTACTAAAAAGAACACACATACAATGACACTTGTGGATCCATGGGTGGATTGTGAAAAGAACACACATGCAATGACACTGGTGGATCCATAGGTGGTTTGTGAAAATAACACACATGCAAAATGACTCTGGTTGTTGTTACTAAAAAGAACACACATGCAATGACTCTGGTGATCCATATGTGGTATGTGAAAAGAACACACATGCAATGACTCTAGTTGTTGTTAGTGAAAAGAACACACATGCAATAACACTGGTGGATCCGTAGGTGGTATGTGAAGAGATCACACATTTCAATCACTCTTGTTGTTGTTAGTAAAAAGAACACACATGCAATGACACTGGTGGATCCATGTTTGGTATCTAAAGAGAGCACACATGCAATGAAACTGGTTGTTGTTACTGAAAAGAACACACATGCAATGACACTGGTGGATCCATAGGTGGATTGTGAAGAGAACACACATGCAATGACACTGGTGGATCCATAGGTGGTATGTCAAAAGAACACACATGCAAAATGACTGGTTGTTGTTACTAAAAAGAACACACATGCAATGACACTGGTGGATCCATGTGTGGTCTCTGTAGAGAACACGCATTTCAATGACACTAGTGGATCCATATGTGGTATGTGAAAAGAACACACATGCAATGACTCTGGTTGTTGTTAGTGAAAAGAACACACATGCAATGACACTGGTGGATCCAAAGGTGGTATGTGAGAAGAACACACATGCAAAATGACTCTGGTTGTTGTTACTAAAAAGAATACAAATGCAATGACACTGGTGGATCCATGGGTGGATTGTTAGAAGAACACACATGCAATGACACTGGTGGATCCATAGGTGGTATGTGAAAAGAACACACATGCAAAATGACTTTGGTTGTTGTTACTAAAAAGAACACACATGCAATGACACTGGTGGATCCACAGGTGGTATGTGAAGAGAACACACATGCAAAATGACTCTGGTTGTTGTTACTAAAAAGAACACACATGCAAAATGACACTGGTGGGATCCATGGGTGGATTGTGAAAAGAAAACACATGCAATGACACTGGTCGATCCATAGGTGGTATGTGAAAAGAACACACATGCAAAATGACTCTGGTTGTTACTAAAAAGAACACACATGCAATGACACTAGTGGATCCATGTGAAGGGAATATGCCCGAGAGGCAATAATAAAGTGGTTATTATCTTAGTCCATGTTTATGATAAATGTTTATTTTACATGCTAGAATTGTATTGATCGGAAACATCAATACATGTGTGTTTAATAAACAAAAAGGGTTCCTAGTTATGCCTCTCTTATAGACTAGCTTGTTGATTAACAAGATGATCAAGGTTTCCTGATCATGGACATTGGATGTTGTTAATAACAAGGTCACACCATTGGTGGAATGATGTGATGAACATTCATCCGAAGTATAGCATTACGATCAGAGTCATTATGTTTATATTTCTATAACATCATACGAAGTAATCTTAGTCCTTAGACCATGAGATCATGTTAATTGCTAACACCAGAAGAGTATCTTGATAACATCAAACGTCACACCGTAACAGGGTGACTATAAAGGTGGGTTCAGTGCTACGAAGGTGTTATGTTGAGGCTCATGGATCAAGAGTGGGATTTGTCCATCCCAATGACGGATAGATATACTCTGGGCCCTCTCGGTGATATCTAGCTTGCAAGCAAGTGATGTGATCACTAGAATGTTATATCACGAGAACGAGAAAAGAGTGCATGTCGGAAACGAGATCAAACTAGGTATTTGGATACCGATGATCGGATCTCGGACATGTAATATATCGCGAGACAAAGGGATTTAGTTATGACATTAAAGGTTCACACGATCACAAGAGTCATCGTTGAATATGTGGGAGTCAGTACGGATCTCTAGGTCCCGCTGCTGATTATTGATCGGAGAGGGGTCTCGATCATGTCTACATTATTCATGAATCGTAGGGTGACAAACTTAAGGGATACCGACACTATTTGGAGCAAATATGTTTCAGATAAAGATTTAAGAAAGCGCTGGAATCATTTCGATGGAAACCGGAATTGTTTCGGGTGAAATTGCAGAAACTGGTTCTGCATGTGATATTGAAATGTTGCAGGGGGTTTTATGTGAATGTTTGTTAATTAATGTAATTGACAGAATTCTGAATAAAATAAATAAAAGTGTTTTATTTAATGAGGACTTGTATTAAATTTGGTGGAAATTTAATGGAGGTGAGTGGAATTTTGAGTGGGTGGCTAATTATGTGAGTGGGAGCTCCACCCACATGAATGTGGAAGAGGTGGGGGCACCTCCCTTGGCCGCCGGCCATGGTGAGGGGCTGCCCCCTCTCCCTATAAAAGGCCTCCCACTCCCTCCTCTCATCTTGCACCACCTCCTCGTGAAGGTTCTCTTCTCCCTCTAGTTATTCCCCATGGTCTCGGATTAGCGAGATACATGTTCCCGGTGGCTTTATCTGGAAAGAAGTTGCTGCTTCCGCTGCATCGCTGGAGCGAGGAGGCGGAAGTTGTTCGGTGGACCGAACGTGTGTGCAATCACGGATGCACCGCTACTTTGCGGTGCTGGACCTGATGGTGCTGGAGCTGCTGGACCTGAAGGACTTCATCACGATCTTGAGATCGGCAAGTGTACGACTACATCATCCATGAGTTCCAACTCGTTAACAAAGCTTTGTTGTCTTTGAGGGTAAGTTCTCCATGGATGTATATCCACCCGTTGCTTTGTACCTAGTAGATAGATCTTGGCGTGTAGTTCACATCGTAGGAATTTTTTTGTTTTCTATGATGCGAACCCAACAGTGGTATCAGAGCCTGATCTATGCGTAGGTGCTTTGCACGGGTAGTACACATATGTTTATATATGGGCGATGATGATCATGTTATTTCATCTTCTATGTATTTTGGATATTGGTGGCATAGTGGGATGAAGCGGCCCGGACCAACCTTACATGTCATCGTACATGAGACCGGTTCCACGACTGACATGCAACTAGTTTTGCATAAGTTGATGGCGGGTGTCTGTCTCTCCTACTATAGTCAATATCTGATTTACAACGAGTTGCTAATAACTTGGTTATCCTCGTTGTGGTTCATGTTCGTAGGTAAGACCGGTTCTATCTCCGAAAGCCCTAAGCCACGTAAAACTTGCAATTGATAAATTAGAGGCGTCTAGTCTAGATCGTTGTTGGGCTAGTGTCTTGATATGGTATTGTTGTAAGTAGATGTATGGTAGATACTCTTACAACACACTTAACGTGTAAGTTCCATAGACCTTGGTCTTACACACAAAGGAATGATAGAGATCATACCACGATGCAAATGATAGAGATCAAATGCATGGACCATATCATGTCACTTTACACATTAGATGTTTGCATCTTATATTGCTAGTTTGGCGCTTTTAGTAGCATTATAAGATGATCCCTCATTTAAATATCAAGATAAAATGTGTTCTTCCTTAAGTATGCACTTTTTTATGGATCGTGTTTCGAGACATCACGTGATGATCGGGTGTACTCAACTCTACGCTTTCATACAACGGGTGTAAGACAATTTTACACACATGAATACTAAGGTTCTTACTTGGCGAGCCTAGCATGTACAGACATGGCCTCGAAACACGGACCAAAAGGTTAAGCATGAGTCATATAGTTGATGTGATGACCATATTGATGCTCGCCTTTGAAGCTACACCGACTCACGTGATGATCGGACTTGGTGTAGTGGATTTGGTTCATGTAATCACCAAAAAGGCACGAGGGATGTCGTTTTTGAGTGGGAGTTCATTTCTAATTTGGATTAGTCGAACTCAATTTGTCATAAACTAAATCGAAGTGAATTTGCATAATTTGTTGTAGTCATTCGCATCTGTTCACTACCTTATGCTTAGTTTTTATTTGAGATAATAGAACTACAGAATTCTGGATATTTACTTTACGAACTGGTATCGTATTGTTCTGAATGTCAATTTAAAGTTTATAAGTCCTATTGCAAACTTTCAGCAAACTCTATTTACTCCATGAAGTTTAATAAGTAGTATTAAATCAAGAGTAAGAATTCCAATGTTAGTATCTAAAGTATCATGTTTGCCTCCATGATTATTGATATTCAAAAAGTTGTTTTAATATCAAGATTATATTGGAGCTGAAAATTGTTTCAGAAACCATCATGTGTGAAAGATATTGTGATATCTGAAACAATGTTTTTGGTTGCATTATGATATAGTATAATTTAGCAAAATACATGTTCTCATACTATATGAGAATTTGTGAAGGATGGAGATGCTAGGCATCCGAATCTACCAAAAGGGTTTTGGGAACTGATATTATACTTGCGATTCTTCCTTATAGGCTATAGTAGCTTGATCATGAAAGTTGTCATGATAAGGATGAATACAAGATGTAAGTAAAATGTTTACTACACTAGTAGATTACTAAAGAATGGATTTTTGAAAGAACACCAAACATTT
Organism: Avena sativa; assembly: GCA_916181665.1. Taxonomy (NCBI): domain Eukaryota; kingdom Viridiplantae; phylum Streptophyta; class Magnoliopsida; order Poales; family Poaceae; genus Avena; species Avena sativa. The sequence goes on along the minus strand of OV702289.1, from coordinate 128,913,875 downwards.
GATGATGGTGATCCACTTCAAAGTGCAAGTCCAAAGGTATTAGTATTTGACTATATACGCTTTGTACTATGTGTCATGTGAATGACACCACTATTGATGTTGATAGATTCTTTTAAAAGAAAAGGAATTGCTGAAAAAGAATCTATAAAATATTTGGCAGAAAATAAAAGGTTGGAGACGTCCAACTTAGGTATATAGAAGATATACATGTTATGGCTATATTCCTTGCTTGTTAAACAATGTGGTTCTTAGGTATTGGATACCGAATTGGTTGGTTTGAAGTGTCATACAGGACAACGCAATTCATGAACTACAATGGCCTAAGTAACTACCAAGAGAATGAGTGATGATGTTCATTGAAAACAAATAAAGTGTTATTGTGTTTTTCGTTGTCATCAAACCAAGCCTTCAAGATTTGTTTAAATAATTGTTATTTTGTTCCGGTATTACGAGAATAATGGTTGTTCAAATAAATTACCGTATTCCATAAAGGATGGATGAACTTTTACAAATCTAGTGGGAGAAATCACATCCATAAACATTATTGCTAAAATGTCGCAAGACAAATGATTAAAAGATCACTTATGAAGTGACATCGCTGTTTTAAATTATATTGGAAATAAAACATGAAGAAACTCAATGTTGATGGATTTTTGGAGTCTTTTGATTTTGATCAATTGACGCATTTGAGACTTTCCTCGAGATAATTGAAACTCCGTCCATAGGCCAGAGAGGAACGGATGACTAGCTTATTGGAAATTGTGCATGCTGATGTGCATAGTCCATTATGTGTAGCCATATGCGATGGATATTTTTGCTTCATATGCTTTCTTCAAAAATTTGAGTGAATATATCTGTATATTTACTCAATAAGGAAGAAGTATGAAACATTTGATAGTTGTTCAAAGACTTTCAAGATGAAGTGGAAAATCATTGTAATAAGAAAATAAAAGAGTTTATGATTTGATCATAAAGGAAGATATTTGAGTTACAGGTTTAGTAAAACACCTAAGATTTGAGGAATTGTTCCATGATTTGTGTTTTCCCGATAAACCATAGGAGTATGGCATATTCGAGAGATGAAATCAAACCATGTTTGAGATGGTAAGATCAAAGGTGTCATTTATAAAACTGCCATTATGTTTTAAAGATTGAAGCTTTAGAGACTACCGCTTTTACACTGAAAAGAGCACCATCGTGATCCATTGAAATGACACCATATGAGTTATGGTTTGGGATAAAACCTGAATTGTCTTTTCTTAAATTTTGGTATGCTATGCATAAGTAAAATGTTTAGAACCAAAGTCGGATAAGCACGTCTTTGTAGGTTATCCCAAAGAATTTGTTGGGAATTTCTCCATAACACCAAGGACAAAAGAGTTTGTCGCTTGGAACGTCAATTTTCTTGAGAAGGAATTTTTTGTGAAAAGTTAAGTGGGAGGACAATAGAATTTTGATAAGGTTGTTGAACCTTAGCTATATGTGCTAAGTAGCGTAGTGCCGGAAAGTGTCCCGATGGCGGCCACAATGCTCATGGCTCTCGTGATTACAAAAGGTGTTATCTCGGAGATTAGAGTTCCTATAGAACCATGTGGGTCGGTAAGAATCAAATAGTAAGATTTGATAAGCAAGTCGTTATTGTTTTGACAATGATGAACCGACTACATGCAAAGAAGCGATGATGGTCCCTGACTCCATAAAATGACTAGAAGTCATAGAATCCGTGATAGTATCCATACACGAGAAATCAAGTTTCTGAACTTGGAAGACCCTCTAGAAAGGCGTGAAGCCTATCGGTCGTGTTTGGATCTATAAAGAAATAAGACATGGATGTTTAACATCTATGAAATACTCGACATGTCGGAAAGAAGTTTACGACAATGTTCAAGGAGTTGACTATGACAAGATTTGATCTTTCATAGCGATATATAGTCTTGACGGATTAATGTAGCAACCACTACATATAATTTGGTATATGGTAGTTGAATAAACAAAACAAGGTTCTTCTAATAGAACGGTAACCTAGGACATGTACATGACATGGTCCGAAGGGTTTTGTTAATTCAAAGGGTGCTAAAAGGGCATGTAAACTTCAATAGTTGAAGTAAGCATAGCGGAGTTGGAATCTTCACCATGATGAAACTGTTAAAAGAGTTTAAATTCATCGGAGATGATGAAGATGCTTGCAGTTGCAAGAAATTAAGTGGGAGCGCTGAGACATATTTCTAATACATTATGTAGAGGACATATTATTGATTGGAAATGATGTATCTTGAATTGACACAAGCTAAGGGTTTCATTAAAATAAGATTTCGATGAAAGACTTGGGCAAACCCAGAATATTAGGCATCAATATCTATATGGATAGATTAAGGCGCTAATATGGTTGTGCCAGACATACATATATAAGATATTGAAAGGGTTCAATATGAGATATTGAAAGGGTTCAATATGGAAACAACAAGAAAGGTTCTTGCTGCATGGAAAGGATTGTATCAAGATTCAAGTGTTTCAACACTTGGTGAGTAAAATCACATGAAAATTTTGATCGATTATACCATGATATGTATATATCCAGAATGTCCTATGCTCTAAATGTTATGAGCATATACCAGAATGATTCATAAGATGATCATTGGACAATAGTAAAGATATTCTTATGAGCTTTGGAAGAACTAAGAATATATCATGTATAAGTGACAAATAGTTAAAGGTAGTTCATTGTAAAGTGTTACATTGATACTAGTTTTGTCACAAGATACAAATTAAATTTATCTCAATTTAGACTATGGGTGGCACAATATAATGGAAAGGATGTTCCATGATGGATTTGGATGAGTTCCAAAGTTGAGATATTGTGACGGATACTACAAGAAAAGGCTAAGTATATGACTGCTATAGTAGCAGCATAGGAGGGCATTTGTGTTAAGTAGTTTGTTATCAAACTAGGTGTGGTTCAAAGTGGGCTAATACTATGAAGATATATTGTGTGACAATAATATCAACATATTTTAACCCGAACGAACTAAAGGTCTCACCAGAGGACCAAATTTATACAATGCCATCTCATTTGAGAATGAGTGATGCGTAGAGATGCAGAGACATGCAAATACACACGGACATGAAACTGTCAGATCCAGAATTATGTTAACCACAAGAAATAGCGTATATGCAACACCAGAAAGCCATAGGTGTTCAATACGCAAAGTTTTTCAAACTAGATTATTGACTCTAGTGCAAGTGGGAGACTGAAGGGAATATGCCCGAGAGGCAATAATAAAGTGGTTATTATCTTATTCCATGTTTATGATAAATGTTTATTTTACATGCTAGAATTGTATTGATCGGAAACATCAATACATGTGTGTTTAATAAACAAAAAGGGTTCCTAGTTATGCCTCTCTTATAGACTAGCTTGTTGATTAACAAGATGATCAAGGTTTCCTGATCATGGACATTGGATGTTGTTAATAACAAGGTCACACCATTGGTGGAATGATGTGATGAACATTCATCCGAAGTATAGCATTACGATCAGAGTCATTATGTTTATATTTCTATAACATCATACGAAGTAATCTTAGTCCTTAGACCATGAGATCATGTTAATTGCTAACACCGGAAGAGTATCTTGATAACATCAAACGTCACACCGTAACAGGGTGACTATAAAGGTGGGTTCAGTGCTACGAAGGTGTTATGTTGAGGCTCATGGATCAAGAGTGGGATTTGTCCATCCCGATGACGGATAGATATACTCTGGGCCCTCTCGGTGATATCACATTGAAATAGCTTGCAAGCAAGTGATGTGATCACTAGAATGTTATATCACGGGAACGAGAAAAGAGTGCATGTCGGAAACGAGATCAAACTAGGTATTTGGATACCGATTATCGAATCTCGGACATGTAATATATCGCGAGACAAAGGGATTTAGTTACGACATTAAAGGTTCACACGATCACAAGAGTCATCGTTGAATATGTGGGAGTCAGTACGGATCTCCAGGTCCCGCTGCTGATTATTGATCGGAGAGGGGTCTCGATCATGTCTACATTATTCACGAACCGTAGTGTGACACACTTAAGGGATACCGACACCATTTGGAGCAAATATGTTTCAGATAAAGATTTAAGAAAGCGCTGGAATCATTTCGATGGAAACCGGAATTGTTTCGGGTGAAATTGAAGAAACTGGTTCTGCATGTGATATTGAAATGTTGCAGGGGGTTTTAGGTGAATGTTTGTTAATTAATGTAATTGACAAAATTCTGAATAAAATAAATAAAAGTGTTTTATTTAATGAGGACTTGCATTAAATTTGGTGGAAATTTAATGGAGGTGAGTGGAATTTTGAGTGGGTGGCTAATTATGTGAGTGGGAGCTCCACCCACATGAATGTGGAAGAGGTGGGGGCACCTCCCTTGGCGGCCGGCCATGGTGAGGGGCTGCCCCCCTCTCCCTATAAAAGGCCCCCCACTCCCTCCTCTCATCTTGCACCACCTCCTCATGAAGGTTCTCTTCTCCCTCTAGTTATTCCCCATGGTCTCGAATTAGCGAGATACATGTTCCCGGTGGCTTTATCTGGAAAGAAGTTGCTGCTTCCGCTGCATCGCTGGAGCGAGGAGGCGGAAGTTGTTCGGTGGACCGAACGTGTGTGCGATCACGGATGCACCGCTACTTTGCGGTGCTAGACTTGATGGTGCTGGACCTGATGGTGCTGGAGCTGCTGGACCTGAAGGACTTCATCACAATCTTGAGATCGGCAAGTGTACGACTACATCATCCACGAGTTCCAACTCGTTAACAAAGCTTTGTTGTCTTCGAGGGTAAGTTCTCCATGGATGTATATCCACCTGTTGCTTTGTACCTAGTAGATAGATCTTGGCGTGTAGTTCACATCGTAGGAAATTTTTTGTTTTCTATGCTGCGAACCCAACACCATGGGTGGATTGTGAAAAGAACACACATGCAATGACACTGGTGGATCCATATGTGGTATGTGAAAAGAACACACATGCAAAATGACTCTGGTTGTTACTAAAAAGAACACACATGCAATGACACTGGTGGATCCATGTGTGGTCTCTATAGAGAACACACATTTCAATCACATTGGTGGATCCATATGTGGTATGTGAAAATAACACACATGCAATGACTCTGGTTGTTGTTAGTGAAATGAACACACATGCAATGACACTGGTGGATCCATAGGTGGTATGTGAGAAGAACACACATTTCAATGACTCTGGTTGTTGTTACTAAAAAGAACACACATGCAATGACACTGGTGGATCCATAGGTGGTATGTGAAGAGATCACACATGCAAAATGACTTTTGTTGTTGTTACTAAAAAGAACACACATACAATGACACTGGTGGATCCATGGGTTTATTGTGAAAAGAACACACATGCAATGACACTGGTGGATCCATAGGTGGTTTGTGAAAAGAACACACATGCAAAATGACTCTGGTTGTTGTTACTAAAAAGAACACACATGCAATGACACTGGTGGATCCATAGGTGAATTGTGAAGAGAACACACATGCAATGACACTGGTGATCCATATGTGGTATGTGGAAAGAACACACATGCAATGACTCTGGTTGTTGTTAGTGAAAAGAACACACATGCAATGACACTGGTGGATCCATAGGTGGTATGTGAAGAGATCACACATTTCAATGACTCTTGTTGTTGTTAGTAAAAAGAACACACATGCAATGACACTGGTGGATCCATGTGTGGTCTCTGAATAGAGCACACATGCAATGACACTGGTTGTTGTTACTAAAAAGAATACACATGCAATGAAACTGGTGGATCCATAGGTGGATTGTGAAGAGAACACACATGTAATGACACTGGTGGATCCATAGAGGGTATGTGAAAAGAACACACATGCAAAATGACTGGTTGTTGTTACTAAAAAGAACACACATGCAATGACACTTGTGGTCTTGTATATTGGTACTAGTACTACTGGACCACGGCCTATACTCTTTACTCTTCTCCCACACTAATAATCACTATCTCCTTCCTCCTGCCTCCACCACACTCACCCTGCAAGCCATGGCTCCACTGAGGAGGGGGAGAGGCCGATCGACGATCCTCGCGGAGAAAAGGGACAGAAATCGCCGTGAGGCACTTCTTGCTCTACCAGCCGCTCAAGCCCACCCTCTTATCGAGGCCCAATCTCCCCCGACAATGGCGCCGAATGTTCTAGCAGGCGAGGGCTCCTCCTGGTATGGTCTCCTTATTCTACTTCTTCTCCATCTCCCTCTCCATCATGATCTTAATCAGCTTCTTCTTGTTTTTCTTCTTCTTCCGGCTCTTCCTCTTCTACGTATTACAGGTCGGCCGTGGAGCCCGAATCCACCACGACGGAGGCGTTGCAGGACCCGTTCGGCCCCGTTCCATGTCTCAGCGAGGTAGCAAATCTCCATGTTGTTATTTCTCCGAGTTATGATGTGGATTTCTTAGATGTTGTCCGCCCCGCATTGGTTTTTCTTCTTCTTTTGCGAGTTGTATTTGTTTTCATGAATATGACTGGATCTCTTGGTCTTTCCTTAATACCGCTGTTCATAGATTCACTATGGATTTTTTGTGATTATGATTAGTTTATCATGGTCATGAATAGATCTCCAGGTCCATTTTTTAACACTACGGCCAATAGGTTCAATGGGGATTTTTTTGATCTGTATTAGTATTCACCTGGGACCTGGAGTGTAATTGTAGAATTCCTATTTCAATTAACATGAACGATGCAGCGATCGAAGGCCGAGTACCGTGAGAAGGTGGCCGCGATCAGTTCCAAGATTGCCAACCAACATGAGCTTGCACGCTCCCTCACCCAAGTTAATGAGAGCCTACGCAAGCAATTATCTGTGCAGAAGGAGATCTCGCTAGATTTTGCACGTGATGTCATTAGGCTGTAGAAAGTGCTCGACCGTAACTTGATCAGGCAAGAACAGGCCATCAAGATAATCAACGAGCTCACGGAGGAGAAGAAGAATCTCGTGGAAAGGTGCATTCTCCAGCAGGACAAAGTCAGCGAGGAACTCAGAGGACGCGTCGAGGAAACCAAGGCTACCATCCGAGCCTACCATGACAGGAACCGTTGCCTGGATGCAATCAAGGAGATGAAGGCGGACATTAGCAGAGGGATCACCGTACTCGAGGGTGTTCGGAAAGAGAACGAGGAGCTAAGGGCATGTCTGGAGGCATACCGGAGAAATGCCCAAGTCTGATTCCCGTTAGCGGGGACACGAATACCAGTTCGTCCTCCTCTCCTTTTGTAATGTTTAGGGTTCAGGGAGCAATGCCCATGTCTGCTTCCCATTATAGGGTGCAACAAGAATCCTAGGGCAACTCCTTATCTATCTGGACATGTGTTGGTGTTCATGTTCATGAATGGACACCATGTTCTCTTTCCATATGTATCTGGACATGGGTTTCTGCATTATGAGTTTGCCACTCTCCCACTACTATTTGGTGATATTGGGAAAAACCCACAGCACACTAAACTGCTGATAAATCTTATTTGTCTTCGAAATTGAAATTATGACAGTGCCACTAGTCGATTCATAAAATGTTGATTAGTCCTAGATTGCTTCTTCCTTGAAATTATGACAGTGCCACTAGTCGATTCAGTTAATTATGGAAACTAACCAGCTTGTCCTGGTGAACTGAACAAACCATACCATGTATTTTTGTTGCAGGGAAAGAGGCGAAAGATCGACCAGGACCTGGCGACCTGGCTAAATGACAAGATAGCAATCCAAAGGGAGAAGCGGAATTCCCAGAAACTGGCCTTTGACCAACTGCGCGTTGAATTCACGGTCCTTTCTGACAAGTGCCAGAAACTGAAGGAGTTAAACGCCGACTGGGCGAAGCTACACAGTGAAGGTCGCGCCTCGGCTAGGAAGCAGACGGAGATCATGAAAGGGATCTTGAAGGAAAATCGTATGCAGCACAGTGAAGGTCGCGCCTCGGCTGCAAGTCTTACAATTAACTAGTTTCAGGCATTGGTACAACATAAATTATTCATCTCGAATTTCCTTTATCCTCTATAGTCTGTCCTTGTTCACCCTCGCGCGCCTTCTTCAGTTCCTTCAACAGATCCGCAATGCAGCACTCTAGCTTCTTCTTGTCTTCCCTGAGCTGATCCCTCTCCTTTTCTGCATTATGAATCAGCAACCTATGACTATCCTGAAGCTTCTTTGCAGTTCCAACAGCCAAGCTCCCATCGATTCCATCAGTTAACTTTGACTGCAAATTCTCGATTTCTTGTTCCAGCTCCTTATTTCGTACCGACAGCTTATAATTTTTTTTAGCTGCATCACTTACATCAGTAAATCTCCCCGACCTTTCCAACTCATACATCTCCCATAACTGTGCCAAACATTTCTTAAGTGCATCTGGCCACTCAAGATCCACCCACTCTACTGCTTTACACACCGGGCCAACCTAAAAACACACACACTATAGTGTTATGAACATGCACGATATATTTTACTTCATGTCACAGTTGCACATAATGTAAACAAACCTGATTTGTACAGCCCAAAAACCTTCTCCCAGTGTTACTGCCTTCGAATGCAACATATCTCCTCAGTTTTAGCCCATGGTCACATGGCACTTCTCCATCGAGATCTAGGCCCTCCCATTCGGAGTCGTAGATCGTCCTTGGTACCTATAGGTAAACGCAAAGCTGAAATCGAACACGATTGCATACACATCTGGTCGGGCTCAGATCGAGTTATTTACCATTGCCTAACCCTAGCCCGAGAAAACAGAGGAACTCATATCGTGGAAGGAATACACGATGTCGGAGAGAAGGCTGTCGCTGCTCGACTGGTCATCCTCGCCGTTCAAGGACATCATGGCGAATGCGACGGCGTCGGCGAGAGAGAGAGAGAGAGAGAGAGAGAGAGAGAGAGAGAGAGAGAGAGAGAGAGAGAGAGAGAGAGAGAGAGAGAGAGAGAGAGAGAGAGAGAGAGAGAGAGAGAGAGAGAGAGCCCTTCTACCGCTGCAATGATGACTAAATTGGCATGTTACAATAGTTTAATGGATACCATGCCCTTTCCCTGGATTACTGTCTCCTGCCTGATATGGATTCTCTTCACACATTCTCATTTCAAATATTAAACCTGCACTCCCTCCATCCCAATTTCATTGCCTAACGAAAACATACCAGTATATTACATCATCCAAAGAAACAAAATCATGTCAACTACAAGGTACTTATGCATCACTTCTTCAGTCATGGTTTCACAAAACATTGCATTATAATCTCCCAACAAACATAACCACAACATGGTTTCACAAAACATCACATTACAATCTCTCAACAAACGTAATCACAGAAATAAGTATATTACATCAACTCAAGAAACAAAATCATGTTGACTACAAGGTACTTACACATCACTTGTCCTGTCATGGTTTCGCAAAACATTATATTACAGTCTCTCAACAAACAAAATATCAGAAACAAGTACAGTACATCATCTCAAGAAACATAATCATGTCAACTACAATGTATTTATGCATCACTAGTCCAGTCATGGTTTCACAAAACATTACATTACAATGTCCCAACAAACATAATAACTGAAACAAGTACGGTACGTCATCTTAAGAAACATAATCATGTCAACTACAATGTACTTATGTCTTATTACAACAACGATGGTTTTAGTGAGTGACATGCCCGAAAATCTCAACAGCTCACACAACATTATATCTCAATCTCTCAACAAACATAATCACAGAAGCACGCTCTAAATGCAACAACAGTCAATATTACAAATACAGGCAGGGGAACCCCGCAGTCCATATGACAAGCCCAGGGTAGCAGCTCTCATCAGATCTCATCAACGTCGACCACCTCATTCTGTTCAGCCACTACAGGGGCATCTACATCCACTATAACCTGTTCAACAACATCAGAAATGGTACCAAGGAAGAACACCTTCCTGGTTCGCTTCTTTCGCCGCATAATCTGCATAAGATCTTCAGTATCCAAAACATCTATGAATTGCTGCTTCTTATGATGCCACCACTGGATTTTGCCATCTGCTTAGGGCCAATAGTGATTTCCTTACCGATCATCTCTCTCATTTCATCAAGAGTTATGTTTTTGGAATCGACAGTGATCTCCACAGTACATGACGAAACTGGCTTATTAACTCCCTCATCAAGTTTTGCCATGTATGAATCCACCTCTATGCGTATACTGAACTTATCCAGATCAACATCTATTGGTCTGTATTCTCTAGGAGCAGAAGCTCTGGCAGCAAGATCTCCAGCATCTGCATACATATCATCAATCATCGCTTCAACTTTCACCTTACGATCAGCTGCACAACACTCCCAAACCATCTGAAGCTCATGGGAGTGCTCAATTTGCTGATAGGTATCATTCATGTTGCGCCACACCAATTTTGTCCTCTGTCTAGAACCCCCGATAATTCTAGCGGCAAGCATATCTACCAGCTGCGAAACAGACATAACCTCTTTGCAATTCACAAGCAGATGCACATCTTGCCCGAACACAACCCTCTCGCAACCAAAATCAAGCTTTGCAGTGTACTGCCGAACATGAACTGTGAACTCATATAGGTCACTTGTATCAAAACTGTGCCTAATTTGATTAAAAAGGGGAACATTTCAGTTCATTCGATTCTATTATGCCGTAACTAATCTACTTGCAAGATAAGGCACAGTTAAGAAAAATCCACCTCTCGCTCTTCTCCCGGGTTTTTTTCTTCGAGATCTGAGTGCTGCATCTGCCCAACGGAGCCGAACAATCCGCTGTCGGCCTTGCTTTTCTCTTCAACCCGCTGCTCGTAGGTACCTTGGGAGCAGAATCCTTGCTGGTCTCCTCTCTAACCGGGGCTGAAGACCTCGCCGCAGCTACGCATTGAGCCTAAGACTTGGGCCCCGACGGACCCTTTTCAGTCGGCGACGTAGCTACAACCTTCGCCTTGCAAGACATGCTGGGCCGCCGCCGCCGGATTCAGTGTCGGGGGAGGGAGAAAAAAGGTCCTCCGCTGCCGGTAGATTTAGGGTCGGGGAAGGGAAGAAAAGGGACCACCGCTGCAGCAAGATTCAGTGTCGAGAGTTAGGAAAGTACAGTAATGGATTTGCCCCTACGACATGTACAGGGTGGCTAAGAAGAGTGGCCGGCGAAGGAGGGGCACAGCAGGAACTAGTGTAACGGAATATCCTGACTTAACGGACGCGATTTGAAAATATTTGGTTTGACCATCATTCACTCGAAAGACCCCTCTCAGCAATTGGCGCCCCAACTTTTCGAATCGCGGTGATAAAAATCAACTTGAGTACCGCGTTGCCTGTCTACCCCAACTTTCGGGCCGCAAAATAATATTCTCCTCCTGCCGCGGCAGCCAAATGGCGCAAAACGCGGCCGCGGCAGGGACCGGGACTAAATGTCCTCCAGCCTAGCGCGGCTCGCGGGGCCACGTGGCGGACCTCTAGTCCCGGTTCGTAACAGAACCGGGACTAAAGACAGGACCTGTAGTCCCGCTTTGGCAGCCCCGGTTCGAATTCCGGGACTAAAGGTCCTTACGAGCCGGGGCTAATAGCCTGGTTTCTACTAGTGTTCTTTCTCTCTTCTAAACCTCTACTCTGCGGGTGATCAATCAACTGTGAGTTTCTGAATCTGTCTTTTTTTCTGAATCTGTCTTAACCAGAGCGCAGACAAGCGTTAACTGATCGCAATTTTTTTTTTGAGACAACTACTATATTTAATGATTTATAAAATCTTAATTCAAAATTGTGTACAAGATTTATTTGTAAGAATATTTTCTAGTTTTACGTGCTATGATACAGTATCTACCTATAATACTTACTCATCTCTTTCTTTATTAATTATTATGCCACATCAGATTTTTACTAACATAGCATGCATGATACTAGCTGTGATACTCTCGTTAGAACCAGCCTAAGGCGAAATATTCTCCGTCCTAGCGGAACGAAGAACAATGGGTAGTCGTGGGAAGTTAGAAATATCATACCACCACTGGCCTTTGGCTGAGAATATTTTTCACCTTTACAGAATCGCAAGCTCGAATTTCGCACCACAAGTGTAGGCATCACGCATCCGGAGGCAATCCAATAATGATGGAGAAAACTATGGGCAACGCACAGGCACACAGGGGGGGGGGGGGGGGGGGGGGGGCAATAACGTGGTGGACGGAATCGCTCATCCTTTGCCCCTGCCTCTAGTCATCCGTAATTCTATCTCCTCGCAGGGTGACACTCGTGACGCTCGGCGCGCTTCCTCCCGCGTCACGATCAGTTGTGATGTGCTTCATCATTGCACGCTCCCCAGCTCGCCGCAGCGCCGCCAGCCTTATCTCCGGCAGCACGGTATGCCCCGCTCCATCGCATTTACATTTTCCTCTAAATCATAGAGCTGGTCGTCGTCATCGCCGATCGCTCGGTGACACGAGGAGATGGAAGGTGAGAGCGCCGACGAGGGCGTCGCTGTCCCGGCGCCCGTTAGCAGTAGAACAGCGCAGCGGCTCGACAAGTTGGCGTGCGTCGTAGTCACGCCATGCCTCGTCGGGTCGCCGGGAGTGGATTGTGGTGTAGTCGAGCTGAAACTTTAGTCCAGTCTGTTGTCGCTAGCGAAATCCCCAGCAACAGCGGCGCAGCTTCCACAGTATGTACGAAATACCGTATCAAATATCTAAGCCAGGCCCTAGGAGTTGAGCAACAAGACATCGAAACTCAAAAGGATGGTGGGACACGGCTGTCACACACAGGGACTCAATTAAGAGCTGAAAATGAAAGGACAAAGTTTAATTTTCAACCCTAAATTCGTGGAGTTCCGGCGGTTTGAACATGAAGTCGAAATCCCGGTAGTTTACACCCTAAACTATGTAATCCCGGTCAAAGTTGAACTCCAAACGTGTTTGGAAGGAAGTGAAAGCAAAGATCCTAGTCAGAATTACAATCTACTCTCACTGGCAGTGGGGTCCCCGAAAAAATGTTATTTTCCCCCAAAACTACCTTGTCTTCTTCCTCCAAACCCCCAAGCTTCTCGGTGACGCTGCTTCAACCGTCACCAGGCGCCAGGATTTGTGCCCCATCCCCGGTTGCTATAAGACCCCCTAGAGCCACCACGGACAAGCCCTAGCCCTCCTTCTTCCTTCCCCTCGCTCCATCGCCACGAGACAAACCCTAGCTCCGACAACCTCGAATCACATGTATCGGGGTATTCTTGTACTGATCGCCATCGTTCTCGAGGGGGAAGCCGATAGGACCGCCTTCTCCGTGGTCGAGGGGGATGGCGGAATGACCAACAGTCGAGCATGTCGAACATCAACTATGATTGCAGATCCATACATCTAGCACATTATTACAATCTAAACTAGATAGAAGGTTTGAAATTCTTACCGCAAGCGGAACGGCATCTAGAACACAAGTTGGGAGGATGGGGAATTCAGCAATCCGTCGAGGGTCTGCGTCATCGCGCCCGAGGTCCAAGCACCCGCTATGGCCATGGAAACCAGAGGAGAGGGGAGCTCGAAAGGGGAATGGAGTATTTGATTTCGGCGATGGCACAACCGCAACTAAATAGGGGACGAGTTTTGGGGGGCAGTGAGCGTGAAATTACGGCGGCACAAATTCGATAACCGCCCGTCGCATCTACGGGCACGCCACGTTCCCCTTTTGACCCTAAGGAGGGTGCTCCGCAGAAACGGCCAATTTGGCAATTCCTAGTAGGCCTGGCCTGGGTCGGAAAATTGCTTTGGAGCTGGTCCTCCATGAAAGACTTTTTTGATTTATTTTAAAGCTTCAAATATTTTCAAAAAAATATAATCGTGTAGCCAATAATACTAAATACAAGTATGCAAATTTTTAATGGAAAATAGTTTGTATTTCTGGCACAGAAAAAGGACAAATGTAAAGAATTTTGGGAAAATGGAGGCCCCGTTCAAAATTACACTATTCACGTGCAGATCTATCCTTTTTACTTTTTTCCTAAGGCTAGAATATAAAGTTTTTTTAAATAAATTTTTGTACGCGCGTATTAAAAAACTTTTCCAACATCCTAGTATATTTTTCAGAAATTTTTTATTTTTTAAATTTGTATCTTTCAAAAGAAAAAATAAGTCCTCGATGGAGGATGATCTTTTTTTTAAGCGCGGAGTGCCCAGGGGCTAGTACCTTTCATTAATATAGTAGTGGAGGTACAAGATTATTACCAAGGATCCCATACAATAAAAAAATAACACATAGACCCCTGACATTTGTAGAAAGGACCCTGCTAAAGGATTGGAAATTACAATCAAGTCCCTTCTCTTCCCCACTGTGGAGCAGAGAGCACAGATCGTTGCAACCATGGACGAAGACGGCGACATAACCACTTGCCTCCAGCCCGGCGAAGCTCTCAGGTCTGAACTCAAAAAGGGCCTCCCAATGGAGGTTGGAATATTGTCAGAGCATACCGACATGGATAAGGCCATCTTAGCTAAGGATTTCGGTGTCCTCATATGAGACGTAGAGGATGAGCTTCCAGAAGAAAATGTTCTTGGACTCCAGATCCACCCCTCGCACGACCTACCAAACATGCCCCTATATTCTGGGTCAAGTCAGTCGAATCTCACGGTTCGTCTCTTCTACTACATGGCCGCCTTCTAGCATGCCACGGCCGGCAGCTGATTATACTCCCCCGTCCTGAAATGGATAACGCAGATTTGTCTAAATTCAAATATACGTAGACACTATTTATTATATTTATTATATAGATTCATTTAAATTTAGATAAATTTTCCCAAGCGGTAAAAAGTGCACGGTGGCCAGTTTATTCTCACGAGCCACCGAATCGTGGCCGTCCGATCAAGACGATCGAGCATCGCATCCCGCATTGCTCTCGATAGATTTGCACCTGGGCTTCTGTGCTCAACAGGGCCAAAGGACAGAAACCGACAGCGGTGTCCCTCGCCTTCGAGGCTTCGACCAGTGCGTCTCCAACCCCGCCGGCGAGCGTCCCTCCACGCCTTACCACTGTGCCGCCACCCCTGCTGTCAACAACGGCATGGATTGGGTCAACAGCAGCCAGAGCAACAACACCACGGAGATGACCAGTACCAGCAGATTCCAGAGCAGAGTTTTGCACAATGTGAGCACGGTTTCGAGGAGGAGCACCACACAAGACAGCGGTCTTGGCAACAACAGCAGGCCAGCCTCCGAAAGCCTTAGTTTGCTCAACAACGACATGGATTGGGTCAGCAGTAGCCAGAGCAGCAACACCACGGGAACGACCAGTATCAGGAGATTCCAGAGAAGAGTTTTGCACAACAGCAATACAGGGACTCCCACGAGAAGGTTGCCTGACAGAAGCATGGCGTGAACGAGGAACCACATTTTGTTCAACAGCAGCAGGGGTTCGAGTTAGACTACCTTGTCCAATTATAGCTGGACGACTCCCAGTAGCAGGAGCTTCCATATCTACTATTTTACAAATCAGTATAACCACACGAAGCCGAACAGACTGTTTTATCAATCCAATTAGCTGACTGTCACGTGCTATAGGAACCGTGAAGCCTCGTTCACCCATGAAGCTGAACCGTGCAGTCTGCTCCGGCCCCATTTAAGCATGTTCACGCACAACAGCAACAATACCAAGGATAGTGCATAACTGCGTAGGTGCTACTTCCATCTTTAGACTATGAGTTTGATTCCACATGCTCTTCCCATATGCTAATTTAGTTTGGTAGTCGTAGAGAGTGACCACAACCGTGTATTTGGGTTCAGCGGAGATTCTAATAGACAGAAAATTAGGGACAAAAGATAACAATTGTTTGTCAATGTTGTGCTAGCAAACAATTTATGTTCGATCTATCTCTGTAATGCCAATAGCCAGCTAGCAGTTATAGATAGTGCGAATAGCAAAGAGAAGTGTAGCTCACCCGCAATTAGCCAGAAGTACTTCTTCCTCGGCAATAGGATCTGCCATCCTTTGCGCTGCTCAGCTCGTCGGCAGTAGAGGTGGGCTAGAGCGTCACAACGGCTGGCCCAATGAGGATTTCCTCGGAGGACCTCGCCCTTAAGGTGTATGAGAAGAGAGTCCGGAGCTTCACAACTTTGACAGCAAAAATCCCGGTTCCTTCGACTTGCCTTGTCAAGCCCTATGGCAAGAAAAAATTTCTTCCCGAGGTACATTTCCTTCGCCTTTGTCTTTTTCTTGTCTTCTGCTTGTAGATACATTTTTCAATTCTTCCGCTTTTTGTAGGATTTTGATCATCTGATCTCACTTCCTCCCCTTCCCGGAAGTGGTGAGCCCCATGTCCACCCCTCTGCATCCGATGATATTCCTATGACTGGGACTGCCGTGGATGAGGAGGGGGAATTTTCTGCATCTGATTCTTTGTCAAAGACGCAATCACTCCCTTCGGCTGGCTCTGGAGATTTTTGCGTCGAGCGTACCGACGAAAAGAGGAAAAACCCTTGTGCTTTGGAAAGGGTAGAGGATTCGGATGACTCGACTGCTTCCAAGCCTTTTGGCACTTCGCCGATCGCAGCTGCTCCTGCCCAGATGAACTTGTTTCGTCTTGCGCAGGATGTGTCTTCGTAAGTATTTGCTTTCTTCTTTTTCTGTTTCACCGGGTGATTTTACTGCTGATGCTTACTCTTGGTCATGTTGTTTGTAGTGATGACGAAGATCTTCCCGCTTCTCCTCTTCCCACATCTGTGGGCTACTCCACAAGAAAAACCCCTCCGCCATCGGCAGAGTCGAAAGAGAAAATTCTGTCTCCTGTGGAGAAAAACGTCCAGAAGGATGTCGCCACTTCATCCAAGCCACCACCGCAAAAATGGAGGAAAATGGCGGGTAAAGGGGTGGTGATATCTGAAGAACCCGTTGATGTGGACATGAAGGATGTAAGTCACTTTTGATGCTGGAATTTTTCCTTCCCCGTATATTTAGTCTGCCTTTATATCATTTTGCTGTGTTTTTCCTTTGCTCAGCCTTTGATGCGCGAGATGGTCGGTATGGCCACTCGTTTTATAAGGATCCGCGATGATGCCGAAGAGCTAAAAGGTATGTGCTAATCGTTTTTGTAATCTCCTTGTAAATATGTTCATCCTCATTTTTGTGTTTCGCTCCTACAGCCGCTGCTAAGCAATCCGGAATTATTCGGGATGAGGCGATGAAGCGTGCCGATGATCTGGAAGTCAGGCTCCGAGCTGCTGAAGAGGCCAATCAGAAGGCGAAAGCCGATGCTGAGGAAGTGGTCAGGAAAGTCGCTGCTCGAGATGCGAATCTGCCGCAGCGCCTAGAGGCCCTAAATAACTCGCTGACCCGTAAGTTTTTATCTGTGCGTGTTTTTTGTTTTGTTTCTTTCTTTTGTTTGTCAACCTCTTCTTCTCTCTTTTTGATTGTCAGAGCTGACTGGACAGAACCTGACGCTAGATAATGATAAGAAGGTTGATCCTTTGTCGGATGCTGTTAGCACTTTGGAGGCTAACAGCGTTCGTGGGCGCAATCTTCTTGTCCGTTCGTGCCGCGCCTTCAAGAAGCTCTATGCCGAAGTATTTCCAACCACGAATGTGCCGAAGGACCTGAATGATCCTGTCGCCGTTTTTGGTGCTGATCCCGGCCTCCTTGTTGGTTATAGTTTGATGCAGTCAATGAGCGGTGTCGAAACTTTGATGGCCCTAGCGATGTTGCACGGCGAGAAGGTAGACTAGGAGAAGGTTAGCTCCTCTATCCCGGTCACCCCTAGTGGCAAAGCAGTTGACCTGAAGCCGCATATTAAAAGGGCCAGAAAATATTCTCGGCTGCTCCTGGGTCTGGTCTCGGGTTCAGGGAAACTGGCTGCCCCTTCCTCAGCTGCTCTTACTGCGACGGGTGCTCCTTCTTCAGCTACTCCTGCCGTTGCTGTAGCTAGTGCTCCTTCTGCTAGCGCCACCTTGTCTTTGAAGGACGCAGCCTCATAGGCCCTATTTTGTAATAGTTTGTCGTGTCTCTTGGTGATGAACCTTGACTTTATCCAGCTTTCCCTTGCTTATTTTTGCAAGGAGGCAACTTTTGAATATATGTGTTCGAGCTTGCATTTGTATACTGAATGTTTCACATCTTTTTGTCTTGTCAGATCTTGAATGATTCTTCGGCTCCTTCTGGACCCGCGCAGTTGTCGGATGCTGTTCCGTCTTCTGATGTACTAGGCGCAACCAGTTCCGCCATTGTGCATATGGTGGACCCGCCATTGTATGCTGAGAAGATAGAGCAGGTGAAAAAACTTGAAGAAAAACTTCGGATTGTTCAATCGATGGTGGATGTTTCCCAGTTAAAAACACACCAAGCTCTCAACCGCGAGGCTTTTTCTTGGAAGCAATCTCTAGGGCGAGTGAGAGGTTATTGTGTAAGTACTCGTCCTCTCTCTTTTTTCCTTTGGTTGCCTTTCCCATCTTGCGGGAAATTGATATTTTGTCTTCTTGATTTATAGGCATTCGATTATGCGAGAGGGATGATACCCAACGTCTGCACAACCGAATGCAAGCTCTTGTGGCTGCTTCCTGAAGTTTTGAGATGGACTTTTGAACTGATAACCGCCGCGCCTATACTGTAGCATTGCTTCAGGATCGCCTGTCGGAGTTGGAGCAATTCGTCGAGTGCTGTCGCAGGTCTCTGGCCATTACTTATAATGCCATGTTTCCTCGGGATCCTCAACCTCAAACCTTGGCGGACTTGATTGCGAAGTTCCAACAGGGTGAGAAGATTCATCATTTTGTGAAGCTTCAACTTGTGGCGGGTGCTAAGCTCACGCTTTCCTGAGTGCATGTGCATCATCCGACGCTGGACTTGGACGATGTATCTTCGTGGCTACCTTCTCCTCCTGATGGTGGTCTTATTGATATGGTGCCTCATTACGCCGCTGCTCGTAGACCTGCCATTAGAATTGTCCGAAAATGTTTGGAAGCAGACGAAGAGTTTTTTTATAAACTTCCCTATCTGATTATTTACTTGCTTCGCCTTTGTTCTTTGTATAGAATTACTTTATACTTGTCAAAAAGGTCGTATGTTTTATACGAGATTTTGATTGTGTGATGTATTATCTTGCGGGGGGATCTGGCGAACTGATGTGCCATAGAAGTTTTTTTGTCGCGGAATACTTTCTTTAGTTATTCATAACAATGGGTGAGAGTACATTGCGGTGGGACGATCGCCTGGCCATTGGCCTTTATTGAAAGTAAGGTGTATCTAAATAGACATTTTCTGAAGGGACTTCGGCTTCAATCAGTGGGTCTTCTTATGCGGGACCATTATTGGAGGCCGCATACGTTGCTTTTTGCGAGGCTGCTGCGTGCTTGCTCTTCCGATATTTTCTTCTTGCGGGTGTGTCCTTCATGTGTTGACTCTTTATCCGCCAATTTTAGCTGCCCAAGCTCCGCCTCCATCCCGAAAGACTACGAGATTTTGTTGAATTCTCAATCGCAGCTGTCTGCATGGCTGAAGCTTCCTTTGACTGTGATGACCCCGTTGGGGGCTAGCATTTTCAGAACTAGGTATGCGTAGTGAGGTACTACCATGAACCTGGCGAAAGTTGGTCGTCCCAGGATCGCGTGGTATTGAGATGGCCAATCCATAACTTCGAATTCCATATTTTCTCGTCTGAAGTTACTTTTTGATCCGAAAACTACGTCAAGGTGGACTTTTCCCAATGGGATTTCGGCTTTCCTAGGAACTATCCCGTGGAAAGGTTGTGTCGGTTGGTGTTAGGTTCGTTATGGACCAGTTCATGGCCCACAGAGTTTTGGCGTAAATCAGGTTGATGCTGCTTCCTGCATCCAAGAAAACCTTGCTCATGTCGAATCCACCGATTTGCGCTTCCACTATTAGCGCTGACTGGCCTGACTGAGGGACCCGTAATGGATGGTCAGCTCTGCTGAAAGTAATTTCCTGTTCTGACCAATGGAGATACTCCGGTGTAGGGGGAAGCTTTGTTACCGCCAAATTTACTTGCCTGGTGATCAATTTCTGTGTTCTATTAGAGGGTGGCCCCTTCTAGATCATTGACATCGCTCCTTTTGACTTGGGATGTTTTGTTGTCTTGGTATGTTGTATTTTGCGTCTGTCCCGCTGGTGGAGGTTGAGCGCCAATGGCCAAAGTGACAAGTGTAGGAATGTAGTTTCTGTTTGTCGGTTCGGCTGCCTTTGCATTGCATAGTTCTTGCATCTTTAGGAATGTGTGGCAGTCTTTTAGGAGGTGATTTGATCGCCTTTTCCCTGTTGAGTCGACGTAGTAATGCATATTGCAGGGTCCTTCCAACATTTGTCCTGCTAACATTGGTGGGTCTCGGTTTGTCGGTTGGTATCGTTGCCGTAGCTGTCTTTCCCTGATGTTGTCCCTATTGCCACGATATCCGCTGTTGTGGTCATCACTTCGTCGGTTGTCCGTTCCAGAAAAACCCGCTGTGACGTAACCGGGTGTATGGTATCCATCATTCGTTCGTTGTCTCCGGTCGTTGTTACGCCAGTCTCTGTCGTCGGGTGAACGAGCCCTTTTGTTGTGTATAGCGTCCTCTCTGTCGGCCCAATGATTGGCTATTTCCATCAGCTACGAAATTTTCTTTGGCTTTGTTCGTCCTAGTTCTTCAATGAACTTCTGTCGATGGAGACCATCATTGAAGGCGTCGATTGCTCTTTCGTCGGATATTGCTTCAGCCGAATTTTTGGTAATGTTCCATCGTTGGATGAAGGCTCGTATCGATTCTCCTAGCTTTTGCTTGCAGGCACGCAATTGCTCTAAAGATGCGGATCGCTTGAATGTAGATTGAAAGTTTATGATGAATTTGTCTTCAAGATCGTTCCAACTGCTGATGGAATCTTCTGATAGTTGCTTTAGACAGGAGCGTGCCGCACCGGTTAGGTGGAGCTACATGCTTTGCATTGCCATGGCTTTGGATCCGCCTTGTAATCTGACAGTCGCCAGATAATTTGTCAGCCAAGCTTCGGATTCTTGGAGGCCGTCGTATTTTTGTCGATCTTGGGGTAGCTTAAAATCTTTCGGCACCGGAGTTTCGTGAACCCGTCGGGTAAAAGCAGCTGGCTCCGCATAATTCTTGTTCGTCCTTACTTTCGCCGTCACGATACCCCAGGTGTTGCGCTCTTCTCGTGATCGATCAATCCTTCGATGAGTGATGTCGTTTCTTGCGTCATTGCGCGGTTCTCGTTCGGAAAAGTGGACCCGATGTGGCGACCGCGATCATCGGGTGTGACCTCCCTGCCGAGGGCTATTGCGACGGTGTAGGGACCGGTCATGTTTCCCACAGACGGTGCCAATTAATGATGGGTAACCTCGGCAATGCCCATGGTGATGGACTTGGGGTTTCGCGGAAAAAAGAACGCTGGGGATTTCGTCGGATGTCAGGGAAAACAATGGAATCAAAATCGCCTGAATATTGGAAAAACACTCTATTACAAGTTGTCCTCTAGATTTCCGGATACCCTTGCTTGGGCTTCTCCCGTCCTATATATAATAGGCCGGGTCTCAAAGCTGTATGCGGATAGGTTTCATACACGCGTGATTACAATACCAACATAATGTCGGTTCGTGGTTTCTTTCCTAATGCAATAAAAGTCTCCGTCGGTTGCTTTCTTGGGCTGTTATCTAGAATCTTTATGAGTTGTAGGCCTTTTAGCCAATATAGAGTAGTGAATAATGAGCATCTGAGTAATCATACCCATGTCAATATGAAAAACGTAAGAAAAAACGAAAGACTGAAGAACTTCAGGATAGGAAACCTCCTCCAGGATATGATAGCAATTGAAAACGAAAATTTGGAGAAAGTTTCTTATGAAGAACTAATTGAAGATTTTATCTCAAGGAATGCAAGAAGGATGTCACATTTCTGCTAAAACTTTTTTCTCAAGGAGTACTTTTGAATTCTGAGATCACTTTCTAATAGGATGTATTTCTTACAAAAAAATGTACCACCGACCTGATAATAATATACTAATACAAAACTTTGTTTTTCTAATTGCATGTGGTTATGTTGAGGGCCTAAATTTTTTGTTTCGCACCGGGCCTCCGTTTTCTCAGGTACGGCCCTGGCTCTAGGGCAAGTGTAGGAATGGCCTCACTTAAGCAACAAGTAGACGAAGCAATAAGTAGCACACCAGACCGTAGAGGGGTGGACATTCTCAAGGTGTCAGTTTTAGCGACAAGCCGCAACTTTAACTATGAGGTCTTATTTTGTAGGTCTTTAAAACATAGATCCTTTCTTCACGTGCAACACACGGGTATGTGGTATGTTTTCTAGTTAACTAAAATTCTAAAATTCAGGTTATCACGGATCTCGTAGCAGATGCATGTGTATGCACCGTCCAATCAAACTGCGAGGCCCACGTAGGTATCCGTGCACTAATGATATGATTGCCTTGTCGGCTTGTCCTCTTCCGAACGGATAGAATCTTCGTCGAGTCAGCATATCAGCTCACGGTTCGTCGCCTCCGCAGCAGTTTCTGGCTTTCCGCCGCTTTCTAGCACGCCACAGCCGGCATCTGATTGTGCAGTAGAAGCAACTGCAGAGCATGGAGCCCGGAAACCGTCTACGGCAACGCCCACGCGCCTGATGCATATACACGAGGCTCTGCTTCTGGAGTTAATATACAGTGGATGTGACCACGTGACGTGTCCATGTTGGAGTTAGGGAAGTCGTACTGCAACTACTCGGATCTCGCCATATGTGTCGGATGCTGCACAGTTTGCACCGCCGGACCATGGTCCCGTACAACGGTCGCCGTCACGAGAGCTGCAGGCCCGCGCCGTGCGTCGGAAGCTGGGCTTCCGAGTCGCGTCTGGAGTTATGCTCTACCTGTATAGTACTCAATAAGAGTATCTCCACGATCTCGTACGGCTTCAGGGCGATCATTTTTTTTTGCCCGTACGTAGGACGCCGGCGCGAAATTAGAAATACGGCAGATCGGCGCCCAGCCGTGCATCTTAAACCGGCTATTTTTTATTTTCTAAATTATTTCAACACAAGCAATCATCGACGAAGTAGTCTGTATACAACATGCAGTACCCTTTTATCCTCTGCCTCGGCTTGCTCTTGCGGCATCCAGACGCCGAGCCGCCGCGGGCCGGCTTGTCCTCCTCGATGATCATGGACATGAGGGCGAGGAGGATAGACAGGTGCTCGTCGTCCCCGGCCGCTACTGCATTGATCGCAGCGACCTCCTCATCCATCAGAGCGGCCATGACCTCCTCGTCGTCCGAGTCCATCGCCTTGGCAAATGGTCGAGCACCTTGTGTGCGGGGAGGAAGTCGGGTGGGAGCAGAGGTTTGCCGGCCGGCGGTTGGACGTAAGGACGGCGGGGGAAGAGGTGGCGTGGGTGTTTGGAGCTGTGGAGGGGTTTATTTGGCGGTGGGGAGTGCTACCGGAGGCGGGTTCCCGACAGCGAGGTAGGGGTGGTCGCGGCGGCCACCAGGGGGTCGGGGGGTCGAAAGGGTGGGATAGGACAGGATTTCTGGCCGTTTGTCACCGACAAGGTTGGCCCGCAATGTTTTCTCGACGCGTCGGCGTTCCCGCTTGCCTCCCTGTACATTGGATTTTGTCTGGGGCCGCCGGCTAAATAATTGGACCGCGTCGGCGAAAATTCTGAAATCGCAAAGCTCGAATTTCACACCACAAGTGTAGGCATCATGGTTCGGGAGGCAATCCAATAATTAGGAATATTATAACTGAGTCAAAGAGGTGGCTTCTCACGATCTGAACAATTTTAGCCATTCAATCAATCTTCCTGCTGTTTATGGCAGTTGGATGACCCTGTGTCCCGCAGTGGGCCAAATATCCCGGAGGCCAGCTACTCTCGAGTGACTTCTATAGTTCTATCTAATTCGAAGGGTAAAGCGGGAGGGGCAAGAAGTGCAGCTTAGATATTTAGGCTAATCATATTACTAAATAACTTAAATTAGTAATATCTATTTATTTAAGAACATATATTAATATCACGAGATACCAATTACACCAAACTTCTGCAACAATCCATACCATTATGGATGCACACCGCCGAAAAAAGGAAGAAAATTATATAAAAAAAAGTACCACTACAGTGATCAGTTCCTTGAAACCGTGCACTAAACACTACCAAAACAACACCAGAAATCCAACAACTCTAAGACCGATGTTTCAAGAAAGGAACCGTGCTCAAGTAGATTTTCACTCTGGAAAGTGGAGACCAATAACGTGGTGGACGGAATCGCTCATCCTCTGCCCCTGCCTCTAGTCATCCGTAATTCTATCTCCTCGCGGGGTGGCAGTCCTGACTCCTGACGCTCGGCGCGTTTCCTCCTGCGTCACGATCAGTTGTGACGTGCTATCATCATTGCACGCTCCCCAGCTCGCCGCGGCGCCGTCAGCCTTATCCCCGGCAGCACGTTATGCCCCACTCCGTCTCATTTACGTTTTCCTCTGAATTATAGAGCTGGTCGGCGTCGTCGCCGATTGCTCGGTGACACGAGGAGATGGAACGTGAGAGCGCCGACGCGAGGGCGCCGCTGTCCCGGCGCCCATTAGCAGTAGAACAGCACATCGGCCCGACAAGCTGGCACGCATCGTGGTCACGCCATGCCTCGCCGGGTTGCCGCGAGTGGATTGTGGTGTGGTCGAGCTGAAAAGCAAGGTTCCGTGTTGTCGCTAGCGAAATCCCCATCAACAGCGCGCCGCTTCCTCGGGCGGTTTGAACCTGAAGTCGAAATCCTGGTTATTTGCACCCTGAACTATGAATCCCGGTCTAAGTTGAACCCTAGAGACGTGTTTGGTAGGCAGGGAAAGCAAAGATCATGGCCAGAATTACAGCCTACTATCACTGACAATGGGATCCTCGAAAAATTATACATTTTTCTCAAAAATACCTTGTCTTCTTCTTCCAGACTCGCAAGCTTCTCGGTGACGCGCGCTGCTCCGACCATCACCGGGCGCCAGGATTTGCGCCGCCATCCCCGGTTGCTATAAGACCCCCTAGAGCCGTCACGGACAAGCCCTAGCCCTCCTTCTTCCTTCCCCTCGCTCTATGCTCGATGTGATGCTCAGCGTGCTTCCTCCCGCGAGACAAACCCTAGCTTTGACCACCTCGAATCGCATGTATCGGGGTATTTTTGTAGTGATCGTCGTTGTTCTCGAGGGGAAAGCCGGCAGGACCACCTTCTCCGTGGTCGAGGGGGGTGGCGGAATGACCAACAATCGAGCATGTCGAACATGTTAGCTTTGCGACAAGTAAATAACGAAGAACAAAAATAAAATCGCAGCAAGGGGGACACAGATTTAACGTGGTAAACCCTCTCCAACAAAGAGAGGGAAAAACCACGGGCGCCAGCCACCGAAACTTCACTATAATGGGGAGTGTGTACACAACGCCGGGGATTTTACAGATGCAACTTATCCCAGCCGTCGGCTTACAAGAGGTATATATAACGGTGGTAACCTAGGTCATCAACGATCCGCATCGGCCCAAGCCTCCGACGACGGGCCTCGCTCCGCTCCGTCAGAAATTGGCCTTTACTTTGTAGAATTTGGATCAACATATAACAGAACATCAACTATGATTGCAGATCCATACATCTAGCACATTATTACAAATCTAGATTAGATAGAAAGGTTTGAGATTTTTACAGCAAGCGGAATGGCATCTAGAACACAAGTTGGGGAGGATGGGGAATTCAACAGTCCGTCGAGGGTCTACGTCGTCGCACCCGAGGTCCAAGATCCCGCTATGGCGATGGAAACCAGAGGAGAGGGGAGCTCGAAAGGGGGAATGGAGGATTTAATTTCGGCGATGATAACAGCAACTAAATAGGGGACGGTTTGGGGGGAGGGGGGGTGTGGGAGTGAGCGCGAAATTACGGCGGGACAAATTCGATAACCGCCCGTCGCATCTACGGGCACACCACGTTCCATTTTTGACCCTAAGGAGGGTGCTCCGCAAAAACGGCCAATTTGGCAATTCCTAGTAGGCCTGGCATCGGTCGGAAAATTGCTTTGGAGCTGGTCCTCCATGGACTTTTTTGATTTATTTTAAATCTTCAAATATTTTCAAAAATCTAATCGTGTAGCTAATAATACAAAATACAAGTACGCAAATTTTTAATGGAAAATAGTTTATATTTCTGGCGCAGAAAAAAATACAAATATGAAGAATTTTGGGAAAATGGAGGCCCCTTTCAAAATTACACAGTTGTTGTCTAGGTCTACCCTTTTCTCTTTTTTGCTAAGGCTAGAATATAAAGTTTTCTCAAATAATTTTTTGTACACGTGTATTATAAATCATTTCCTACATCCTATTATTTTTTCCAGATATTTTTGAGATTTTAAATTTGTAATTTTCAAAAGAAAAAATAAGTC
Source organism: Avena sativa (assembly GCA_916181665.1). Taxonomy (NCBI): domain Eukaryota; kingdom Viridiplantae; phylum Streptophyta; class Magnoliopsida; order Poales; family Poaceae; genus Avena; species Avena sativa. The sequence goes on along the minus strand of OV702289.1, from coordinate 128,887,479 downwards.
CTCCATGGAGGATGATCTTTTTTTTGAAGCGCGGAGAGCCCCAAAAGGGCCTAGAACCTTTCATTAATATAGCAGTGGATTTACAAGATTATTAGAAAGGATCTCATAAAATAAATGATATAAAACATAGATCCCTGGCATTTGTAGAAAGGACCTTGCTAACGGATTGGAAATTACAATCTAGTCCCTTCTCTTCCCCACTGTGGAGCAGAGAGCATAGATCGTTGCAACCATGGACGAAAACAGGGACATAACCACTTGCCTCCAGCCCGGCGAAGCTCTCAGCGTTTGAGCTCGAAAAGGGCCTCCCAATGGTGGTTGGAATATTGACGGAGCATACCGACATGGATAAGGCCATCTTGGCCAAGGATTTCGGTGTCCTCCTATCAGACGCAGAGGATGAGCTCCTAGAAGAAAAGGTTCTTGGACTCCAGATCCACCCTAGCTGTGCTTCAGCTCTGAGAACTTCTTTCCCCATCCCCACCATGGAGCCCGAGGAGAATAAGAGAGACAGAGAATAAAGCAGAGCCAGAGCAGAAAGAGCACGCCAACATCACTCCGTGAAAAGTGGCTCACGATCAAACCCGAAGAACCTTCCACGGACTCGGGGAGGCGGGTGTAGAGGATGGCAGTGGTGACGAGCAAGAGCAACCATGATCCACTTATTGAAGAAGGTCTCACCGGGTTCACCGTCGTCGCCCATTTTCCACCTTGGAAACTCGACGGACGGTAGCATCGGCGACCGCCTGGCGCTGTGGAGAAACGCCAGACCGGGAGGACATCTAGGGAAAGTGGAAGACGACCTTATTCTTGGAGATGCCGAGCTTCGGGGTCCAATCTTGCCACCACTCTTGCCACCAGAGTAGTGCCTTGAGGGGGAGAGAGCATCAGGCGCGCCAGATCCGGCGTCCTACTCCAAATCGCCATAGGGGGAGAACATCTGCAAAATCTAACCCTAAAACCTAAACTACTGAAGCCGGTGCCGCTCCTTAGCTTCCTCCGGCTGGCATCGCCGTCGAGGGGAGCCTCGGATTGACCCAGGAAGGGAGAGGCGACTCAAGGGGAGAGCGAGGTGGAGGACGCGAGAAGGTGTGGAGGACGATCTGGCCTAGTGCTTTATTCATAGTGCAGGCCACAACTAGGAATACAGACATGGGAAAAAATCTTATGAAACCCGGTCTATATATATTTCTGAAGGATAAATCCACCACCATGCATAATGGTTAGAACAAAATACTAATTAACAGACGAATAAAAAGACTAGAAAACTGAAAAGACGGAAACGTGTCAGACATGGAAGAGGGTTCTATCCGATATCGTTAGATTTATTTCCTACAGACATGCAGGTTCTATCCGATATCGTAGGATTTATTTCCGGCAGACATGCATCCAACTCATCTAGTCTCGTCGATCCGGGCCTAACCGGACGTCGCACAACCTACTAAGGCCCCCCTTCTTTTCAGATTTAGAACAGCTTGGCGGTCCACAACAGCAGAAGCGCAAAAGAATGGTCCAGCTTCTATCCCGCTTTTTTCCACCGCAAATCGCAAATTGTACGTGAAGTGAGAATCAGCTCGCGACCTGCTTCTGAGCAGATTCCCGAGATTCTCCCCATCGAAGCAAACCGGGATCCACAGCCGCCCCTATGTTTGCTCTTATTTACAAAAAACTGCCACCGCAGAGAAATTGTGGAAAGAAAAAAAGAAATCATAGCCGGCTCGCACCGTTTCGCTTGCCCTACCCAGCAAACGCCGCCGCCCCAACTGCCGCCACGACCAGCACGCGCCGCCGCTGCCGCCAGCATCCTTCCGCCGCCACCTCCAATTCTACCGCAAGACGGACCGTCCCCGAGGCGAGCTCCCAACGTTGGCTGGCTCCGCCGTCCGCCATTGACGATGAAGGCGTCGTCCCTGCCTCCGGTGCTTCCCCACGCCTCGAATAGCCTCTAGCCGCCATTGAACCAACCGCCAGCATGCTCTCCGGCCTCCCCGTGGCCTCCCGCACCCCCCGCTAGCTCAAAGTGTTCATGTGTTCTCTTCGGATGAAAACTGGTTTCAGTGTTTTCTCAATTCCAGTGTTTTCTTGATTGAGTGTACTTCAACTAATTTCAGTGTACGCTAATTTAAGTAATGGTTATGCTAATTTCAGTGTATGCTATTTGCATTATAACAATCTGATTGCAATTGTTAATTTTAGTAAATGGTACAAATTCAATTTTATTCTCTCGTTATGTACTAAAAATTATCATACACATTGTATTATCATTTATTTATATCACATATGAAATTTAGGGGCTTTATAGACATTTCAATCTCAATACATCAAACAAGCCAAATGTCTAAAAGCCAAAAAGAATGGAAGAAACCGGATTCTAGGAGCTTCTCTCCACAATTTTCGAAAAGCTAGCTTCTCTAAAATCACAAGCTGAAAAGAAGTCGTCCCAAATACGCCCGCAGCTCACGGTTCGTCTCTTCTACTACATGGCCGCCTTCTAGCATGCCACGGCCGGAAGCTGATTGTACTAGTACAAGTCTTGCAGAACCCCGTGAGCAGCGCTACAAGCACTATATCAGCCGTCCACACAAATGCCAAGCCTGCAGTGAGAAGACGACATGACTAGGCCCAGTTGTCTTTCCAAATTGAGAACAAGCCGTTGCAGAAGCTTTCCGAACACTTCACTTTTTGGTTGTTCTTTTCTGAAGCAGAGAGCAAAGCAGCTTTGCCTTGCAACGAAAGCTTCTAGAAGAATGTTCTCATCCAGTGGCGGCTGCAGGTTAGTGTTGGTATTCATTTTGAAAAATGGGATTCATTTTGCCAAAATCGTCACAGTTTTTGCTAATTTTTTCGCTATTTTATCAAAAATTTCGTTGTTTTCTCAAAAATATTACTAGTATTCACTTGAATACCAAGGAAGACCCCTGGAGCGCCGAGAATCTCATCTCAGCAACTCCATCTTCTCATTGGTGATCAAACACCTCTTGTGGCAGACAAAAACGAAATGACTGAGCTGTACATTACTAGTACTATCTTTCTGGACTGTTTTAACCATAATTTCCTTACATGCAAGCTTGAGAGATGTATGGCGGCAGCGCTCGCAGACGCGCATGCGCATCGATGCGTAATACGCATCTATAAACACTATACATAGCTCTGTACATAAGCTTCGATCTTCAGATCTCTAGGAAGCAGGCGGCCTGTACGTGCCCGGAGAACCCAGGCGGCGCCGGCGCGCGCGACCAGGACGCGGGCTTGCCGGCCTCGTCGTGCAGCGTGTACACGGTCTGGTCCCCTCCATGGCTCCCAGAGCCGATGACCACCACGCGGCCGCCGGGGATAGCGGAGACGGTGCACGCAGTACGGGCGTCTTCCGGCACGGGCGCGACCGTGCGCCACCCAGCCGACGAGGCACCTCCATCCCGCGCCACGAGGTTCCCGTCGCGCAGCATGTACACGCGCTCTGCTCCTGGCGCCACGCAGCACGTCCTTGGGCTCACGCCGTCCTCGAGCAAGCCCTCCTGGACAGGGGACCAGGTCGAGCTCGCCGGGTCGAACGCCTGCACGGACCCGGCGAAATGCCCCTGCGCTGGCGTCGGGTACCCGCCGACGACCATGAACTTGCCGCCCACGCAGAGCCCGCGCGGCTCGTCCCGCTCCTCCGCCATGTCCGGGAGCGCGGTCCACGCGTCGGATTCAGGGTCGTACGCCAGCGCTGACCGGAGCGCGTTCTTCTCCTCGTCGTGCCCGCCGGCCACGAACACGGTCTCGCCGACAGCCGCGGTGGCGAAGAACGACCGGCGCGGGCCTGGCATGGGCGCTCCGCGCCGCCACGCGCCAGTCAAGAAGTCGTACACGTACACCGAGTCCGTGGGCGCCCACGACACCGGGTCCCACCCGCCGACGACCACCAGCCGCTTCCTCCCCTGCCCGCCGTCCACCGCGGCCACCTGGCAGAACAGAGGAAGGCTGCCCGTCGGGCCGGGAAGCACCGGGAGCGGCGCCCACCGGCCCTCGACCAGGTCCAACAGCACCATCCTGTAGTTGTTTGCCGGGCCGCGCTTCTGCGCCTGGCCTTGGTCGACGTGCTCGGGATGCGCCTTGACCATGGCGAGCACCGGGCGGGCAAGCCTCTCGGCGCGGCGCAGGCGGCCGTAGTCGGGCGACTCGACCTCCTTCTTCCACTGCCGCGAGATGCGCCGCACCGTGGGCAGCTGGTCGAACCCCACCCGGATGAGGCACTCCCTCGCCACCTCCTCCGGCAACCCGGCGATCAGATCGCTCATCGCTGTGGCCGCGAAGCAGCTGCTCATTGATGAGACCGTACTTGACTTGGATCGACTGTGGAGTGTGCGGAATGACCTGAGCAAGAAGGGCGTGAGAGAGCCTCCTTGATTTGTTTGAGAGCTCAGTGCTGATGTTCTTGTGTGCGGCGACTGGCGGGAGTGGCGCGCCGTATTTATACGGGATGTTGGAGGTTGAGGAAACAGAGGAATTGATAGTTTTTCTTCCTCTTCTGTGGGTGTTATTGTCCCCTTGTTTTGGTGCTTATCGTTGCGCAAGCGGATTCTTCTACTACTAGAGGTATTGCGATCTGTGAACTGTGATAGGGACAAGAGTGCCCTGGTATAGCAAGCGATCGGTATGTGGTACGGCAGCAGCATAAGCAGATGGATAAGATTGAAGTTTCTGGAGGTCTGTGGCGTGCTATCATAGCCTATTACTAAAACAACTTTGTGCATCATTCGCAATCTAGACAAATCCGAAAATCTTAATTTGGATCAGAGGAAAATACTAATGTTAGTGTAATACTAGCATATAAAATTCTCATCCGCAATAAGAAAAAAATACCCCATCCGTCCTAAAAAAAGATGTCTTAAATTTGTTAAAATTTGGATGTATTTAAACACTAAATTGTGTCTAGATTAATTTAAATTTAGATTCCTAAAAAAATAGATAAATTTGCGACATCCTTTTTACGAAGGAGAGAGTATGTACTATAATACTTTGTACTATGAGTTTATGTATAGTTGTTTTATATTTTCAACAAAATATTAAGCTGTATTTCAGCAATAGCCATTATACTGCCCGTAACCATCGAATCAACAATATTGAGCTGTATTTAGATGTGTACTGAAGCAGTAAACAGATATAAAAGATATTTTTTTACTCCCTCTGTGCCCAAATAAGTGGCGTATAAGCTTAATAAAAAAGTCAGAGTTTCTAACTTTGACCGAATATATTGAAGAAAATATCAACCACCATAATATCACACAAGTATAGAGTGAAAATATATTTTATGGTGAATCTATGGATATCGATTTGGTATTACAAATCTTTCTAATTAAATTCGTATATATTCTTGGTCAAACTTAAAAAACATTGACTTTTTTATTTAAACTTACATGCCACCTATTTAGGGATCGTGGGAGTACGAAGATACGCAAAATATGATATAGGTCCTAGAATAAGTTGTCACAACTCACTATCGGTTATATAAAGAGCATGTATATAGTGGAGTCCCATAACTCACAACTACTTGGCTCAACTTGTGAGCATGAAGCATTTTGCTGTGACGATGAGTATGTTAGTATTCACTCTTCTCACTGGCCGGTGCACGGTAAGATTAAGAGACATCGTGAAAAACGCATCTACCATCACATATTAGACTTTTGTTCGACTCGTCTAGCTAACCTGGTTAGAGGAGTGGATATACTAACCTAACACCTGATTTCAAATCCTCGCGTACGTAAATTAAGGTTTCTATTTATATTTGAGGATCAGACCCACTTAGTACTCATGCAATTTATCCCGAGTAACATGCTTGGTATTTACCAAGTTTAAGAAATCATGGTACTCATGCTTAAAAGATTGTGTGCATCCTTAGTTTGTGCATATGTGAGGGAAGTGAAATTCCTTCCCATTCTAAAGGGAGTGAGGCTAGCTCAACTAGTTGGGTGAGTGGATATACAAACCCAACACCTGAGTTCAAATCCTTACGGACGCGAATTTTGGTTCTTATTTACACTTGAGGATTACACTCTCCTAGTACTCATGTAATTTATCTAGGGGACCATGCTTGGTATTTACCATGTTTAAAAATCATGGTACTCATGCTTAAAAAGTTGTGTGCATCCTTAGTTGGTGCAGAGGCAGCGCAGTGAAATTCTCCCTATAATTTATATCAGCATTCGAGCAGTTATCCGGTCTGAAAATAATTTTCCATAAGAGTGAATTGTTCTGTTTTGGAGAACCATAGGACGAGGCTTACCTCTATGCTAAGATTTTCGGTTGTGGGAACGACCAGTTTCCAATCAATTATTTGGGGATACCGATACATCATCGGAGACTCACAAACGCTGAATGAAAACTAGTCGAAGAGAGACTCCAGAAAAGGCTTAGACGTTGGAAAGGAAAATTACTATCTCTAGGTGGGAGATTGGTGTTCGTTAATTTAATACACACCAACATGGTACTATATATGATCTCCTTCTTCTTGCTCCCCAAGGGAGTCTTGCAAAAGTTGGATTATTTCCGATATAGATTCTTTTGGTAAGGACATAGTGAGAAAAAGAAGTATCGACTGGCAAAATGGAGTGTGGTTTGCTACCCAAAAGAACAAGGGGGGTTTGGTATTTATGACCTAGAGGTTATAAAATACCGCCCTCTTAGGTAAATGGATTTTCAAGCTGCTTACCGAGGATGGGATATGGCAAACCCTCCTACGGAGGAAGTATGTCGGCTCGAAGGCGGTTCCTCGGGTGCTTTGGAAGCTAGGTGAAAGGGTATTTCCCTATTAATGTGTTTTGGTGTTTATTGGCAACACAATGTTGGACTAACCATGTGCCAAGTGGTTTCAGGCTTTCTTCAAGACATTGCACTTGTTGGTTTCATTGCTTCAGAAAAAGGAGTCGTCCCGGCAAAGTTTTCCTGAAAATCAAGCCTTCTGCTCCCCTGTTCCCCAGAGACTTTGGAGTCACAGCGTCGGAGACTCCAGCCTGACTTTCCCCGAGTTGGCAGCTGCAAGCCTCTGGTGTCTTGTCGGAAACTCCGGCTCCTGATCCAAAGATTCCACCTCTCTCGGAATTTCTGCCCAGCCCAAGGTGGAGATTCCGGCTATCTCTCTCAGGCTGCTCGCTGCTAGCCTCTGGTAGAGTTTCGGAGTCCTCGTTGTTCCGGGCGGAGTTTCCGGCCTTCTCAGAGACTCCAGGTTAAGGGATCAACAACGGCTCTTTTTCAAGGGGGGGGGGGGGGAGGATATTTATACTCCCCCTTCTTGCCCAAGTGCCAGTTGCGGCATCTACTCTCTCTCCTCCATTGTTGCTGAGTTTCAACCTCCTAGTTTTCCCTCCCTGGCCACTAGGACTTGATCCCCCTTGGGGAATCAAGGGAGGATACCTAGACCTAGCTTTCCACCTAAGGAATTTGTGTTTCCCCTGCTTTAGGGTTTGAGGAAACCCTAACTTCAATAAGTCGCCCTCCATAGATCATCCTCGTGTGTAAGAGTGATACCTTGCAACCTTGCAAATGTATCTACAATTTTTGATGTTCCATGCTTGGTTTTATCTACTTTCTTATGTTTTGTACACACTTTGGAGTACTTTTCATATGATTTCTTGGACTAACCTATTAACAAGAGCCACAACGCCAACTGCATGTTTTCTGCTGTTTTTGGTTCCAGGAAAGTCAGAAAATAAATATTCTCGGAATTGGACGGGACAAAAGCCAAAGTCATTATTTTACCGGGGGACACCTGGAGCCATAATACACCGGGGGGCCCGGCCACACCACATGGCCGCGTGGCCAGGCCTGAGCCGCGCTAGGGGTGGTCTGGCCGCCCCAGGCACCCCCTCGGCCTCTTCTTCCGCCTATATATTGCCTCTGATACGGAAACCCTAAGTACGCGATCAAAAATCCACGAAAGAGTCTGTAGCCGCCGTCATCTCCATCCCTAGATTGGGAGGGATCTGAAGCTCTTCCCGGCACCTTGCCGGAGAGGGGAATTCATGCTGGAGGCCTTCTTCATCATCATGCAAGCCTCCGGTGTGATGCGTGAGTAGTTCATCTCTGGACTATGGCTCCATGTAGTAGCTAGATGGCTGGTTCTCCTCCTTTGTGCTATCATGTCTAGATCTTGTGAGCTCCGTTCATGATCAAGATCATCTATTTGTAATTCTGCATGTTGTGTTTGCGGGGATCCGATGGATATTGAGATGCTATTTCCGATTGATTATTGATTCTATCATGTATTTGTTGTTTGTGATCTTGCATGCTTTCCGTTGTTAGTAGCTATCTTGGCCAAGTAGATGCTAGCAACTCCAAGAGTTAGTATTTATGCTCGATAGTGGGTTCATGCCTCTGGTAATCTGGGGAAGTGACAGAAATATCTAAGGTACTAGATGTGCTGTTGTTACTAGGGAGAAAACAATAATCCTTTGTTCATAGAATAATCGTATTGTTTACATTACACGCAATTCGTAATGCAATTATCCGTTGCTTGCAACTTAATACTGGAGGGGGTTCGGATGATAAACTGAAGGTGGATTATTATTCATAAATGCAGTTGGATGGCGGTCTATGTATAATGTTGTAATGCCCAATCGAATCTCAAAGGAGTCAAGATGAGTAGTATATGCTTGTATGCTTTCTCGATGTTTGTCAATTGCCCCAATGTAATTTGTTCACCCAACAGTTATCTATCTTAAGGAGAGCCACCTTTATTGAACTATGGACCCCGGTCCTTTCTTTTACATTCAATCTACAATCAACTGTTTACTGCTTTGTGTTTACTTTCTGCAAACTATTACTTCCTTCCATTCGATACGTTTAATCCTTTGTTTTCAGCAAAACCGGTGAGATTGACAACCTCATCGCAAGTTGGGGACAGAGTTCTGTGGTTGTGTTGTGCAGGTCTGGACGTTGCTGCTAGCACCGGTAGTGCGCCCTACCAAAGTTCAGCTAGCTACACCTCTGGGGTTTTTCCTTGCTCCTACTAGATTGATAACCTTAGTTTCATAACTGAGGGAAACTTACTCCATGCTCATCATACCTTCCTCTTGGGGTTCCCCAACGAGCTCGTTAATACATGAGTCAGCAAGTATTTTTCTAGCGCCGTTGCCGGGGAGTCAAGGACATCTTCACAAGGGGAGTTCCTCAAAACCAATCTCTTTACTTTGTTATTTTTTGTTTTTCTTAGTTTCTTTTTGTTTTGTTTGCTTGTTTCTTTATCAAAAACACAAAAGAATTAGTTTTACTAGTTTGCTTTCTTTATTAAAAACACAAAAAAATAGTTCCTATCTTAAGTTGCCTATATGTCTAGCATTGCTCCAATCACTATGTCACCTGAGGAAATGATTTTCACTTTTGAACAAGGAATTGAAGAGAGTTTTAAAGAAGCCTGGTCTAGAATCTCTGACCTACATAAAAAAACCAAGCCTAAAATGACTCAAAGCTTGTTCCTTAGCAGCTTTTACCTTGGAATTGCTCTTTGCTATAGATATGCTTTAGATGCCGTTGTGGGAGGAGACTTCCTCCAATGCAATGAGGATGATGCTGTTAATGCCATAAATAAGTTGGTCTTCACTTACAACTTGCCTAGAAAAACTGATATTTCTTTCACAAACATATTTGCTAGATTGAACACTCTTGAGACTAGCACTACTAGTTTGAAAGATTGCTATAATACGCTTAGAGAGCATCACAACTATGTTCCAATAAATTCTGAACCCTCAGAATGGCTTCCCACAGTAAAGATTGCTATAAACAATGAAACTTTTCATACTCGCTGTGATATCATGTCTGACTTTTGTCTTATGCCCAATGATATTTATGAATCCTTGAATCTTTGGGGGCTTTTTGAAGGAGGAGAAAAAAATTCTTGCTAATAATGCCACAATATTATCCGTTGGAATAGCTGAAGGAGTGTTTACAAAGATCCTAGGGAAAATGGTCTCTACTGATTATCTTGTTATTGAATGTGTAGGAAAAGGACAAATCACACTTGGAAGATCCCTATTAAAACTCCTTGGAGCAATAATAGATGTGGAAAAGGGCACCATGCGGTTTGTTTCTCCACCAAGCATTCACAAGTTCCCCAAGGGTAAGAATAAAAGTAAGAGAGGTAAGGGCAAGACATTTGGTTTTAATGCTTCTTCATTTGAGAACACTTAATTCTTTCTTGCTTCTTATGCCTAACTTAAAGGCGTTAAAGAAAAGTACTTATTGAGAGATAACCCAAAAGTTTTAGATGAGTCTTGGAAGTTATTACTTCAGTAATAACCGCTCTTTATCCTTTTTATTTGCTTTTTGTGCCAAGAGTAACCTCTAATGAGAGAGAAGTAATGATTGGGAAAGTTGCTGTCCCGAAACAGATTTCTGTGCTTCACCGTAAAAATTCGTGTAAAATCTCTGTACGTCCTTTTGAGGCGTGAATGTTTGTGCTTCTGACCCAGGTTTTTATCTAACTTTCGTTAGTTCAACACTTTTTGATTTGAGCAACAGAAGGTCTTCGAAAAAATTCGTCTTTACCTGCTAGTCTGTTTTGACAGATTTCTGCCATTTTCTGCATTTGCTTCTTGTTGGTTCCTTTTTGAGTTCTTTTGGGTAATTAAGCTTTTTGAGGGAAGTGCTCCAGTAGCTTGTGTTTTAATGGAAGTTTTATTGGTGTTAGAATTGAACCTAAAGACCTATTATCTTGAGTGCACTTATATTGCTAATAAAGATTGTGTGAAGTTTTGTATGAATGAAAAATTTCAGGTGTATGGAAGAAATGAGTAATGAGATGAAGGATGGACTAAAGCTCAAGCTTGGGGATGCCACGCGTGTCACCCCAAGAAATATCCAAGAAGAACAAGCATCAAAGCTTGGGGATTCCCAAGGCATCCCCTTCTTCATCCATAAAAATCCCACGTTTCTTCCAAATGCTTCATTTTTATTGTTTCATGCACAATTGTGTTGTTCTTGGAGCATCTTCTTTTTCGTTTTCGTTTTGGTTTTTCATTTTCTTTGTTTTCTTAGTTTGCTAAATAAATTGGTTGGACCCCCTCTTTCATACATTGGTTTTCAAATAGTTTGGTTTGGTTTGGAAAAGAGTAGGAAAGATCATGCTTACGTGGTAAAGAGAGCTTGTTTTTGACTGTGACCTATGCTTTGTCATGCCATGCTTGATATTGTTTTGGCTTTATGCATAGTATTCTTTGTTGTAGCATGACTTGTTATAAATAATTGAGATTGCTTAATGTGCCTTGGAAGAATCATGCGTTGTTTTAGCATATTAAAACATAGTATTGTGGTATTCTCCTTTGATGCTTTATTTGGGTTGACTTGGCGCATGCTCACACCATGTTATGACTATCCCAAGTCACTATAGCCTTTATGATCCTTTAGTTTTCAACTTGTAGTATCACTTTATGCATTGATCAATGATGTTTTGTCGCTCTGCATGATTATGACCATTATTGCTCTCTTAGTTTGTCGCTTCCAGTCTTTTGCTAGCCTCCGTAACCAAGTATGAGTTCCACTCATGCATCCAACTCCCTAAACCAAGTTACTCCAAAGAGTCCACCATACCTACCTATTAGCATATGTTATTCCAAGTATATTCATGTTTTTGTTTACCTTCCAAATTAAACTTGTTATGAGAAAACTAGTCATTAAAGGTCTCACGAACTTGATGGCACACTTTACTTTTCTTCCCTTAACAAACTTGAACCATTGTGTCGTCTATGTTGTATATGCTTGCACTTATTTGTTAGGGATTAGCAGAACCATGCTGTCACGAGGAATGCTTTCAATATTGCACGGGTACTTTGTACCTAGTTGATATCATGCTCTTTTGTCTGTGGATGTCGTCGGTGTGAAATAAAAGGGGAGCTTGTAAGTCCATGGAGTTATGTATTTGTGTTAGAGAAACACCTGGGCCGCTGGTCTAATCCATGATGACATGGTGGAAAACTGCAGCGTAACCATAATGAGCTGTCTATGAAGCATTCATCTTATAAAAAAAGAGTCCGATGTTGAGAAAAAAAAGAGAAAAAGAAAATAAAGATATTATGAAAAAAGGAAAGAGAGAAAAAAGCACCATATTCCCATGGTAAATAAGAAGATTTCTGAGATGCTCGTTGTCTACTTGCCTTGTCATTTTGATATGGGGATTCTTCCGTATCATCGGGCAAGGGGTACCCTGTTGGTGGTTTTCTATGATACACATGTACTTACGATGACAAGAAGACTAAACTTGAGTAGCATGAGGAGCGACCCTCGTATTCAAGGGACATGAGATTTTTAACTTATAATTCGTCAAGCACGTACACCATAGTTTGTGCACTTTAACCTTAATCACTTCAAGATGCTTATGATAGGGGCAATGAGAGCTGAAAGCTATTAAGTACCATAATTTTTGGAAGCTCTTTATGAGACTTGAATCCCTACTTCCTTCTATGAAGGCCTTTCTTTTACTTTTATGTTGAGTCTCCACCTTCTACCTTTATGCACCTACTTTGAGAGCATAGTGGCCATTCTTAGTTCTATGTGCATTGTCCCAAGACTTGTTGATTGATGCATACCTTGATACTGCTTGTTCTAAACTATTTGTATCTAGTCACTCTTATGAACTTTGAAGGTGTCCTATGCATTTATTTGCTACTCTATGAGGGACAAGATGAATACCACTATGCTATGTTTTCTTTATGTGAAACTTACAAACATCTTGCAAAGCATTGTTATTCATGAATCTTTTGTTTGTGCCTTTTCATGTTGCATCATAGTTTCTTTGTCTTATTGCTAGAACTTTGTCTTTCATGTTATGATTGAAAGTACTATGCTCCCAGCTTTGAATGTTTTACAAATACTTTGATCAAGTTTATGATGGTGCATGTCACCTCAAAAATTATTCTTTCTTTTTATCACTTACCTACTCGAGGACGAGCAGGAGTTAAGCTTGGGGATGTTGATACATTGCAAATGTATCTATAATTTTTGATGTTCCATGCTTGGTTTTATCTACTTTCTTATGTTTTGTCCAAACTTTGGAGTACTTTTCATATGATTTTTCTTGGACTACCTATTAACAAGGGCCACAGTGCCAGCTGCCTGTTTTCTGCTGTTTTTGGTTCCAGGAAAGTTAGAAAATCAATATTCTCGGAATTGGACAGGACAAAAGCCAAAGTCATTATTTTACCAGGGGACATCTGGAGCCAGAATACGAGACGGAGAGGGGCTGGGGCCCGGCCACACCACCTAGCCCGCGCCAGGGGGTGGTCTGGCCGCCCCAGGCACCCCCTCGGTCTCTCCTTCCGCCTATCTGATACGGAAACCCTAAGTACGCGATCAAAAATCCACGAAATAGTTTGTAGCCGCCGTCATCTCCATCCCTAGATTGGGAGGGATCTGAAGCTCTTCCGGCACCCTGCCGGAGAGGGGAATTCACCCTGGAGGCCTTCTTCATCATCATGCAAGCCTCCGGTGTGATGCATGAGTAGTTCATCTCTGGACTACGGGTCCATGTAGTAGCTAGATGGCTGGTTCTCCTCCTTTGTGCTATCATGTCTAGATCTTGTGAGCTGCTTTCATGATCAAGATCATCTATTTGTAATTCTGCATGTTGTGTTTACGGGGATCCGATGGATATTGAGATGCTATTTCAGATTGATTATTGATTCTATCATGTCTTTGTTGTTTGTGATCTTGCATGCTTTCCGTTGTTAGTAGCTATCTTGGCCAAGTAGATGCTAGCAACTCCAAGAGTTAATATTTATGCTTGATAGTGGGTTCATGCCTTTGGTAATCTAGGGAAGTGACATAAATATCTAAGGTACTAGATGTGCTGTTGCTACTAGGGAGAAAACAACAATCCTTTGTTCATAGAACAATCGTATTGTTTACATTACACGCAATTCGTAATGCAATTATCCGTTGCTTGCAACTTAATACCGGAGGGGGTTCGAATGATAACCTGAAGGTGGATTATTAGTCATAGATGCAGTTGGATGGCGGTCTATGTATAATGTTGTAATGCTCAATCGAATCTCAAAGGAGTCAAGATGAGTAGTATATTCTTGTATGCTTTCTTGATGTTTGTCAATTGCCCCGCTGTAATTTGTTCACCCAACATGTTATCTATCTTAAGGAGAGCCACCTCTAGTGAACTATGGACCCCGATCCTTTCTTTTACATTCAATCTACAATCAACTGTTTACTGATTTGTGTTTACTTTCTACAAACTATTACTTCCTTCCATTCGATATGTTTAATCCTTTGTTTTCAGCAAAACCGGTGAGATTGACAACCTCATCGCAAGTTGGGGACAGAGTTCTGTGGTTGTGTTGTGCAGGTCTCCACGTTGCTGCTAGCACCGGTAGTGCGCCCTGTCAAAGTTCAGCTAGCTACACCTCTAGGGTGTTTCCTTGCTCCTACTGGATTGATAACCTTGGCTTCATAACTGAGGGAAACTTACTGCTGTGCTCATCATACCTTCCTCTTGGGATTCCCCAACGAGCTCGTTAATACACGAGTCAGCAAAGAGCTTCGAGGTCGTCTTGGGAGTCTCTAATTCAGTTGTGGAGAAGTGCCCCAAGGTTTTGTACAAGGTTTCTTCTTAGCGCAAGGACTAGCTTAGGTAGTCTTAAAAAGCTTTCAACCTTGGTTTAGTTGATTTCTACCAACCTTCCCTAAAGACATGTATTTCTCCTTCTAATTCACCTTCATGTTCACCAGTGGAGTATTCAACCAATCTATTCCTAGCACCATGTCATAGGCAACCAGTGGAAACAACCTCAGTTTAGCATCAAATTCCACTCCTTGCTCCTTCTAGGTACACTCCTCCTTTATTGCGAAAGCAATGGTCGGCCTTTAAGGCCACCGCATAGTAAATCGTGTGCTTGCCGTGAGGCGGGTGCGTGGGAGAATAGGGTGAGGCCTTAGTGGCGCTGGTGGTCTTAGTACCGCCCACCCCTCCAATGGAGACGTACTTCCCCTCAAAAGAAAGGAACTTTGGGAAAACATCTCCGTGTCCTCTCTTAGTGATTTCTATCCCTTACTTTTTTTATTGTTGTTGCATGCTTTCTTGTCATATAGGTTCTCTCACCTAGTTGCATATCTAGAGAACTTACTTTGTGTCAAGCCATAATTGAAAAGAAGCTAAAAATTGAGTAGCGCCTTAGTCTCTTATACCGATCTTTCACTAGGGGATTCACATTTTTGGGTTGGGCTAATGAAAATGAAGAAATATTTCTTCAGATTCGACAAGTTTTCCATTAAAGATGGTTTGAAGGTTAGATTCTGGGAGGATAAGTGGTTAGGTAATACATCTCTCTATGAACAGTACCCGGCGTTATACAATATTGTTCGTCACAAAGGGGACACCATAGCATCTGTGATGTAAGCCTCACCCCCAATGCATCGTTCAGGAGGACCCTATTGGGACCTAGGTTGGCATCGCGGAACGTTCTGCTACAATGTTTATGTACGGTGCACCTATCTGAAGGTTCTGATAGGTTAAAATGGAACCTACATGAGAGTGGCGAATTCTTTGTAGATTATTTGTATAGAATGCTTCTAATGCCATATGTGCCAGTTGATGATAATAAGATGATATGGAAGATGAAGATACCACTTATGTCGAAGATATTCACGTGGTATCTTTGTTGAGGTGTCATCTTAACTAAGGATAACCTTGTTAAGAGGAATTGGTAAGGAAGTAAGTAATGTGTTTTCTGCCATCACGATGAGACAATAAAACGTATGCTCTTCCAATGCAAATTTGCGAGATTTATATGGTTAATCATCCACGTAGCTTACGTACTATCGTCTCCCCGTAGTATTGCTAATATTTTTGGCAACTGGCTAAATAGGATAATAAGAAGTTTAGAATTCTTATTAGGGTGAGAGTTCTTGCCGTTATTTGGTCGCTCTGGCTATGTAGAAATGACAAGATTTTTAACGATAAAATGTCTTCTCTTATACAGGTTATTCACCAATGCACATCTACGTTCCATTCATGGTCACCACGTCATCAGGTGAAGTGGCGAGATCTATTTATGGAGATCTATACACGTTTGGAGGATACAACTAGGGATTTTTTTCTGACATGGGTGGCAGCGTGATCTTCGCATAGGGCCACCATTGTCTTAGGCGTGTTTGAAGACTAGGTTTCTTAGTCCCTTGTAATTTGCATGTTTACTTTTTGTTGCTGTTGGTGGAATCTTGTCGGCTGTGTGCATCCTGGTTATGCAGAGGTCGGGTGTAATACTTAAAATTTTAAGTAGGACAGGGCTAGGGAGCATCCGGATGCCCATTTATACCACCCAGCACCCGTCCTATCCGGAAAAAAAATCCACCCCCTAGGTCCCCCCGGTTCCCACGTATCGACAAAAAAGCCCCAACCAGCCCACCCCCCGTCACCCCCTCCCTCCCCCCGCGCCCCACCTCCCATCTCCACCTTCTCTGTCTGCAAGTAAAAGAGATCAAATCTGCCCCCTCCCCCACCACCCCCCTCCTGTTCTTCTTCCTCCTCCAGATCTCCATGGCTCCCAGATCTCATCCATAGTTGCAAAACTCCTCTAGCTCTGAATAAAAGAATGGCCATAGACACAGCAAAAAGAAAAAGGTAACCTTCATCTCCTCCACTCGTTTTTACAGCAGACAAAACTAGTTTCATGCCAGCAAAAAATATAACCAGATTCATGCCAGATTTGTAACACACACAAATCATAGTTCTGTAGGGGAGCAGCCATATTTTCCTGCTTTTGAAGAACTTGCTTCTCTAGAATAGGCATATCTGTGATGGAAAAAAAGCCCCAATTTTACAACCATACATGCGATGAAAAAGGCCTAGTTTTTGAGTGAACACACATAAAAGGTAAACATGGATTGTACAAAAAAAGAAACCACATGGTTTTGTGCCGTTCCTGTGATGAAAACTAGAATCTTTTTGCAACTTGCTGAGTAGTTCCTACAAACTTGACTTTTTGGTGGCATGTTAAATCATCTCTTCAACTTGACTCAGTTTTTGGTTACTTGTTTTTGCTTGCCACTTCACTGTCCTCTCTCCTGTGTAGTAATCTGATAGGAAAAACAAACAACAACAAAAAATCAGGAATCAAAAAAAGGTACCAAAAAAGGAAAAACATGGATCCATAGATTACAGAGGCTAAAAAAAGAGTCCTAACACAAAAACTTTATCTCTTTTTTGTATCAGATGTCAAATTTGGATCTTAATGCCCCCTACAGAAGATGGCGATGTCCGCGACATGGAGCCGTTGTATTGCACTCAGGCAGGGCCGACAGAGATTGTTGGAGAATCTCCAGATCCAGTGGTTGATGAGAGGGCAACAACACCTCGTGGTCAGTCTGATGAACAGAGCGGTAGGGGCCCGCAGCACAACAGAGATATACCCCCTGCTGGTGACCATAGTATTCCTACGACTGCTGTTCCTACGGATTCCACCACTTGCCCTGACTTGGCGGAAGGTGTTGTTGATGGAGCTGGCATGAACGAGGAAGTTGCATCTAGTCCGCAAGAACCATTCCTTGGGATGAGGTTCGACATGATTGCAAGTGCGAAAGCGCATTATAATGCTTATGCTCTCAAGCTGGGTTTTTCTATCAAGGCCCATACATCTCATAAAGGGAGGAACACCGATTAGATCGTTAAGCAACAGTTTGTGTGCAACAAGTTTCGTAGGCCTAAAACAGAAGAGGAGGAGCAACAGGATAGAATGAATATTGCAGAAGATATAAGCCCTGTTCAGCTTGATGAAGGCAATGTTGAAGCTCGGAAGAGTGATTCGTCAAAAAAAAGTAGTAGCTCGGAAGATCTCCATGGCTGCGTTTTTTGGGTGTTCATTCAATGATTTGTTCCCCGCTTCGGTTGTTCCATCTTCTAGACGGCCACGGTGCGCGGACATCTTCTGTCTCCTTGTCCCCTGTGCTTGCCAGTCATCTCTTGTATCCAGTTTCTGAAGGTTGAAGCACTCTACTGTTAGCTTGTGTATTTCATCGTCGCTTCCAATCATATCTGCCACAGGAACATTTGCAGTACGTGCCCTCAGCTCCCTGTCTACCACCTCAATGAAGACAACATTAGCATCGCTCTTGCCATCGTCATCAACAAACTCGGGAGCTTCAATGTACAGGTGGCCGATTTGCTCTCTTGTTTTTGCTGCAACCATTTCTCTCAACTCTGAAAAAGGATTCCATGTTGAGTTTTGGTCTTCTGTCTGTTGACCTTGTCCTACGTGTGACCTTACTATCCATTCTTCCTCCGCTTTCCTTCTTGTTCTTTGAATCAAGCCCTGCACTGAGAGATCATCGGGCTTGCTGCCACAGACACCGTCATGGTTTGCTATGTCAGCGCCCCTCTTCCTGAGGTTGCTAGCTGGTCCGTCATGGTTTTCCTTTGGTGTCAGCCTAGCTGATCTTCTTGGCATCTTATTCAAGATGCACCCCGGATCTTCCTCTTGTTCATCTTTTCCGTCTCTTCCATTTCCGTTGTTTGCATCTCTGGTGGCTCCATCTTCTTCATCTTCTTTGCTGTCGCCATCTTCCTCGTCCTCATCGTCACTATCGTCATCACCGTCAGAATCATCATCATGGTCACTGCCATCTTCTTCGGAGTTTTCATTGTCAACATCTCCATGAGTCCTTTGCTTCTTTCTTCTCCCCTCAACATAGCTAGACCTTTCTACACTATATATGTTCCCAATAGCCTCGACAAATGTTCCGATCCTATTGGATATGTCTGTGCATAGATCGCCCACGCAGATAGCAAATTTCCTTTTTCTCTGTATAAATCAAAAAGGGAAGAGGGGAAGATTAAAAATAAACTGCAGCAACCAACTTAGTCTTCTTTAGTAGCCAACTTAATACCCTTTGGCCAGCCAACTGGGACGATTTGAGTAACCAACTTTTAAAAAATTAGAACTACGCAGCCAAACATTAGGGGAGAGAAAAAAGAGGGAAAATCATAAACTAGCTAAGTTGATTCTAAATATAAAGTAAGTTGCCGGCTGCAACCAGCTTAAGTTGGTTCATCTGATGTCTAAGTTGGTCCAAACTTAGTTATTAGTTGGAACCAGGTTAGTTATCAGGTTAGTTTCTAGGTTAAATTGCCACTATTTTTCTCTACATAATCAAAAAAAGGCAGAGAAAAAACAACTTAGTAGTATTAGTAGACGAACTTAGGCATGATACTAGACGACTTAGTACTAGTGGTAATCAACTTCACGATAGGCATGATACTAGACGACTTAGTACTAGTTGAACAATGGATGCAACTTAACCCCTAGTTGGACATGGGACAAATGAAAAAGCTGCCCCCAAAACATATTAAATAGAGAAAAAATGCAACTATGTATGTTCCATCTACAACATACAGCTAAAACAAAAATGGATGCAACTTAAACTATAGTGGGTATACAACTTAGCTGACTGCACACAATTATACCTCGTTTGAAAAGCTCCGTGGCAGCTTTGCAGACACGAATTCCTCGGTCCTTGTCATACCCACAAAAAGATTGTCTCTTATATTAGCCCCGATAGATTCTTTTAGCTGTATGTTGTTGTGCGGTCCAAAAAAACAAAAGGCGTGTTAGACACCCCATCCTGGAGGGGGATGAAGTAAAATCAACACATGGAGATTTTGGTTTTGATAGTCAGAGATACTTACTTTCAACTTCCCAAACTCCCCATCCCCTTTTGCATCCTTCCGCATGACTGCCTGTATGAGTTTGTCGTTCCATGCTGCAGCCCGTATTGGACAAACTTCTTCGGACTCCACAACCTCGTCGACCTCCAGGGAATCAAGATAAAGAATCTGGATTGAAAGAAAGGTCAAAAAAAGGGTTAAAAATGATACTGCAAAGCTGCCAAGTAAAAATATGTGTGTTTTAGATTTAGGGGGGAAAAATGGGGTGTCTCCGAGCAAATTACCACGAGATGGTGGAGGCAGCAACAGACAGATTTCTTCTTTACTCCCATTTTCTTGACTTCTTTGATTATTTGATCAACGGCAAATTGGGCGAAGTTTGTCCGTCGGAACTGGTTGAGGTCGACTAATGATTGGTAACACCTGGGACTGATGCTTGACGCTGTTGTAGGACTCACAAAGCAGCTGATTACGCCAGCAAAATATGCGCAGAGAAACTTCATGTCTGCAGCCCCTCCCATTTCTTTTATCATCGTGCACCAATCGACCCACTCGGGTGCTGAACCACTCGGGCTCCCCTCGTTCTTGATCCCAAACACTTTGGTGTAGCTGTCTGCATTGACCGGGATGCTCCCCCTTCCTGGTACAACAATCTCGCTCCATATGGGGTCAAAACATGATAAGACCCACATACTAAGGTCTACAGGCATCTCTTTTGCCTGCACCTTAAGCATGCCTCCCCATTCCCATTCTTCTATCAGATCTTTCTGATCTTGCACTAATAGTTGGTTCAGTTTGACCAACCTAGCAGGAGAAGCACGGTTCCTTCCTATCTGTGACAACAAAAAAAGAGGGCGCATGCTTAATTATTTAGGTTATGCTTTCGGTGATAGCTTTTGCGTGAAAAAGAACATAAAATAGAAGAAAAAGGATGCACCGTGGTTCGTCGTATGCGGGTAGGCCTTGCTGCTGGCGGCGCATGTTGCACAGCAGTTGTATCCGCGACAGTTGTGTCCTGCTAAAAAAAGTCGTTTTCAAAAAACACACACAATTGTAAAACACAGAAAAAAAACAGAAAAGAGGTATCCTAGAAGAGAAAGAGGACGTTTACTTGCTGTCCAGTTTGTGGAGCTGGTAAGCGCAGGAGGGCGCGCTTGGCATTCTCTTTCATCATTTTTTGACTTGAACTTGTCTGTTGGAAGAAATATATTCAGGGTTAGACAACTTATTAACAAAAAACTGCGAAGGGGTTGAAAAATTTATGATGCAGTCATTGCATTGAGAAAAAAATCAAAAAAGTTGTTAAAAAAAAGAGAACCTAGAACAATTTACATGCCGGCGGACCCAACTTAATTCTTTTTTAGTACTCAACTTAGGCATATTGATAATACAACTTAATTAACCCCGAGTATCCGACTTGTGCATGTTGCTCCATAAAAAAAGGGAAAAAGAAAATCACCTAGACTATGTAAAAACCTAATTAAGAATGTCGGTAAAACCAACTTAATTCATTTCTGTAGCCAAATTAGGCATCTTAACAATTCAACAAATAAACCCAATTAAGCATGTTGCTCCAAAAAAAAAACTAACTTGCATGCCGGTGGGACCAAAACTTAATTCATTTCTGTAGCCCACTTAGGGATATACACAAAAAAATAGCTTAAAATTAAAGCCACTTAAGCATGTTGGTAAAAACCAACTTAATTCATTTCTGTAGCCAACTTAGGCATGTTGAACAAATCAACAAAAAAAATAACCCAAAAAGGGTAGCCACCACCGGATTTGCTATAACTTAGGGATATACACAAAAAAGGTAACTATATTGTAGAACACAACTTACATGCTCGAAGGGACCAAGCTTAATTCATTTTGGTACTCGACTTAGGCATATACACAATACAATTACCCCCTGAGTAACCCAACTTGTCCATGTTGCTCCATAAAAAAAGGAAAAGAAAATCACCTAGACTATGTAAAAAACCTAATTAAGCATGGTGGTAAAAACAACTTAATTCATTTCTGTAGCCGACTTAGGCATCTTAAACAAATCAACAAAAAATAACCCAATATAGACACCTTATGCATGTTGCTCCCAAAAAAACCTACCTAGGACTACAGAACACAACTTACATGCCGATAGGGCCACACTTAATTCATTTTGGTGCTCAACTTAGGCATATTGATAATACAACTTAATTAACCCCGAGTATCCGACTTGTGCGTGTTGCTCCATAAAAAAGGGAAAAAGAAAATCATCTAGACTATGTAAAAACCTAATTAAGGATATCGGTAAAACCAACTTAATTCATTTCTGTAGCCAAATTAGGCATCTTAACAATTCAACAATTAAACCCAATTAAGCATGTTGCTCCAAAAAAATTAACTAGACTATAGAACACAACTTGCATGCCGGTGGACATTTCTGTAGCCCACTTAGGGATATACACAAAAAATATCTTAAAATTAAAGCCACTTAAGCATGTTGGTGAAAACCAACTTAATTCATTTATGTAGCCAACTTAGGCATCTTGAACAAATCAACAAAAAAAATAATCCAAAAAGGGTAGTCACCACCGGATTTGCTATAACTTAGGGATATACACAAAAAAAGGTAATTATACTATAGAACACAACTTACATGCCCGAAGGGACCAAGCTTAATTCATTTTGGTACTCGACTTAGGCATATACACAATACAATTACCCCCCGAGTAACCCAACTTGTCCATGTTGCTCCATAAAAAAAAGGAAAAGAAAATCACCTAGACTATGTAAAAAACCTAATTAAGGATGTTGGTAAAAACAATTTAATTCATTTCTGTAGCCGACTTAGGCATCTTAAACAAATCAACAAAAAATAATCCAATGTAGCTTGGTAAGGAAGTTGCTCCCAAAAAACCCTACCTAGGACTACAGAACACAACTTACATGCCGGTAGGGCCACACTTAATTCATTTTGGTGCTCAACTTAGGCATATACACAAAAATGCAACTTAATTAATCCAATGTAGACACCTTATGCATGTTGCTCCCAAAAAAACCTACCTAGGACTACAGAACACAATTTACATGCCGGTGGGACCACACTTAATTCATTTTGGTACTCAACTTAGGCATATACACAAAAAATACAACTTAATTAATCCGAGTAGCCAACTTGTGCATGTTGCTCCATAAAAAAAGGAAAGCAAATCACCTAGTCTAATAAAACACACGAATTAAAGCATGTTGGTAAAAACCAAACTTAATTCATTTCAGTAGCCAGCTTAGACATCTTGAATATGTTAGTTGTCTTGCTCCATAACCAAGTTAGTTATGTTCCTACACTAGTTTTACATATGCTATACAGTCGGGATAAAACACTAGTTTCCATGCTAGTCGGGATGAAACACTAGTTTCCATGCATGTGTAAGTTAAATATCAGGTGTGTAGGTTAAAAAAATAAGATTCAGGACAACCAAACTTCCCTCTAAAAAACCCTGGAATCTCTTGAAAATCAAATTGAACTAGCCCCCTGCACTAGTTTTCAATCTCCCTATATAGTCAGCATCAACACTTAAGTTCCATGGCGAGTAAAAAACCCCTGCACTAGTTTTCAATCTCCCTATATAGTCAGCATCAATACTTAAATTCCATGGCGAGTAAAAAAATCCCCATGCCTTGCTAATTCCTACTGCAAACCCGACGCTCATCATCCATGCAGGGAGTGATAAAAACGTTTCACCGGATTTGCTAAATTCTTACACACAAAAATGAATCACCCCCAGATAAAACACCCTCGGATCGACACTAGTTCCATGCGGGTGAGTATACTTTCACTCGCCTTTGCAAATTTCTCTACATGAAAAGTTTGAAAAATCCTGCCATCTATAAAAATTCCCCCAGGACTTGCTAATTTCCTACACGAGTTTGAAAAAATCATCCATCATCATCGTTCAGGATCAAAAAAGTGCTGGTTCCCTATGAGACAGGAATCGATGGAGAAAAGATGACATGGGTGGGTACAAAAAAAATGGGTTGGGTTTTTGCATTATTACCTCAAGGCAGAAACTCCGGGCTCGATGTAGGTGCTCGATGCGATGTACTCGATGCAGGTGCTCGATGCAGGTGTTCGACGCGAGGTGCTCGATGCGAGTTTCTCGATGCGAGGACCTTCCGATCCGCCGATGACCTCCACCGATTCCCCTCCGCCGACGCCTGTACCGACGAGCTCGCCTCTCTCACCGGGCTCGATGTGCGGTGCTCGGTGCGGGGTACTCGATGCAGGTACTCAACGCGCGGTGCGAGGTGCGATGCCCTTCCGATGCACCGATGAGCTCCACCGACTCCTCCCCCCCCGCCGACGCCTCCACCGACAAGCTCGAATCCCTTCGCCGGGCGCCCCATCCACCCCTCTCCAAAGATCTCGCCGAGCCGCGCCTTCCACCGAGCCTCACCGCACACCCCTCTCTTCGCAGATCTTGACGAGCCACTCCTCTTGCCGGAGCCCTCGCCGCCCCCTCTCCACCTGCTACCGATGCGGGCGCGGCCTCTCTCCAGATGGAATGGGGAACGACGAAAAGGAGGCCGCGACGCAACGGCTCCCCCCCAGGTGGGTTTTCCAGGCTGGTTTCGGTCGCGAGCTGGTTTCGGTCGGCGGCTTCCAGATTCGTGCGCGATCGACGGTCCACGGACGGGTGCTCGGTCGTGTCGACCAGCACCCGGATGTTTTTTAGCACTTGGGTTTTAAGTAATATATCACCCATTTCAAAAAAAAAAAATCCTGACTAGCTGAAGTGTTCTTCCGGTATGGTTGAGTAGTATCTAAAGTAGTACGGTATCCGGACATAGTAGATTAAGATGTGATTATTCACAATTTTGTATTTATAGGCGCCTAAGTAGAAGCGGTGCATACCATCACATGCAATAGTTAAAAGAGAATCACTAATTAACCACGATTTGCACAGTAGCGAGCTACACACCTATGGAGCCTTGTTAATTGATCAACAGAAGTTTAAGGGTATGAAGTGTGTCGTGCATGCTTAAATATCCATCCAATCCAAGCTGATGTAGTAATGGTTTAGGAGTAGTGTGAGACAAGTGACATCTCCTATTAAACATTTAACTAACTGAAAAGTCATAACTTTGACCAAGCTCAACAACCATTGAAAGCAAATGTACAAAAAAACGGATACAAAAATATGTTTCAAGCAGATACGAAATAGGTGTAGAATTAAATATTCATCACTCACTAGAAAAGGTTATATAAATAGCATATATGTGTGAGCACGTGACATACTCACAACTAGTTTGCACTGGTGGAAAAAGGGCCTCTAGTCCCGGTTCATAAGGGCCATTAACTGGGACCAATCACTCGGGACTAATGCTGGTCCTGGTTCGGGCACGAACCGGGACCAATGGGTCTCCACGTGGACGGGCGCGCGACGAGGGGGGAGGGTGGATCGTTGGTCCCGGTTTGTACCACGAACAGGGACCGTTGGTCTCTGTGCCGCGGCAGGATTTTCGGGCTATTTTTGTGCCGCGGCAGGGTTTTGTGCCATGGCAGGATTTTCGGGCTATTTTTGTGCCGCGGCAGGATTTTCGGGCTATTTTTGTGCCGCGGCGGGGTTTTTATTTATTTATTTATTTGGTGTTTTGTATTTAATTTAATGGTACTACATATATACAACGATAATGAAACCACGATATATATATTACACATCATGATCACAAATATATTATACACCGTCTCATCCGTCTTCTTGGTCGAAACATATTAATTACAAACGGTACTCACACGAATTTGATCTAATTTACATCTTCTTTTTTACACTTCACCCTTCCAAATGAAGCGGTAATAGTATTCTCCTTTTAGATCTATCACTTGTTCTAACAAGAATCCGGCAGTTTCCTCTTGAATTACTTGCACGCGTTCTTGTGATAGAAGACCGTCCCGCATCCTTTCGATCTAATTTAAAGAAGGGGATCAATATATATGAATGAAACTAAACACAATTGGTGCTAATAAAATAAAGTTGTGATTATTGTTTATCATACTTCAATTTTTTTGATGTTCCGGTCTGCGTCCTTCTCTTTAGTCATCTGGCGAATGAACTCGCATACATAGTATCCACATAAGTTATTTCCGGCTTCCTGCCTCAACACTTTACGAGAATGGAGTTCAATCAAAATAACAATCAAGCATGATAATGGTGGTATTGAAACTAGAATCAAAGAGATGCGTGGATCTAGCAAGTAGTACTTACGGTCAATGGTTGAAATGTAAGCTCTGGCTTCCAAACACCCCTAGTTTTGCCGGTGAACCATTTTCAAGCCTTCTAGAGGCATTCCTGCATGTTTGCCCACTTTTCTAATGGTGTGCGTTTCGAGTCCAGGACGTTTACTACTCCGGTTTCAACAATAATGATTAACAGAATATAGTGGAAGCTGGACACACTAACAAAATATAACACGAGTCAATTATACGCTTAACATCGAGTAAGCGAAAATAGAATGTGTACAAGACAGTAACACTCACCTAGCGTTGTAAGGAAATAGTATTTCCCTTCTGTTGCTGAAATGCGTCAACACTTGTAGCAAGTTATCCTCTGTCTCTTTGGGTTTCGTTTTTAGAGTAACTTCATGAACGAAATTGCAGTCAACAAACCCAAGGTCATAGATATGTCCTATGTTGCATTCGAGAATCTTCATTCTGCATATATAATTAGTATAGTGATGAGTAAGATTATACAAGCAATAAATGAGCTGAGCTAGAAAGACTTAATTACAGAAATTAATAATACTTACAAACAATAGGCACTGACGATAGTTTTATCGAGGGCGTCTTGTTGGTAAAACTGAAATAATTCTGGAAATTCGATCAGTAGGAAGCCATCTCCATGACCATAATGGTGGTGTTTATATGCAACATAGATTCAGTTTTTGGATTCAGCACAGGCTTGAATGTACCAATTATGTAATCTTCGCATTTTTGTTGGTAGATCTTTGACTAACTTGGGTTTGACGAGAGGAGCCCCGTACTGGTACACGTATGCTGTTTCTTGGTACCCCTCGAACTCATCCATACGGCTCATGTACTCAGTAATAGACAGTCCATATAATTTGCCTTTTCTCCGTACAGTCGAACAAACTCCGGAATAATGTTCGGATCATGCCGCTCCTGGGCTCTCCACTCATTGGTATCGTACACTTTGAGCGGTTCGATCGATTGATTTTTCCGTTGTCCGAGCTAGGCAACTTCTTTCCTGACTCTCCGCTCTTTTCCCTCAGCCGACTTGGTAATAGACGATTATAGTCTGATGTGAGCGCTATGGGTTGGTGAAGCTGAATCTTAAGTGCGACTGCTTTGGCTTTATCTTCTGCGGTGACCGGGAAGAATGGCTCTATCGGTTTTTTCTTGTTAGCCATGTCAATCTTCCACTTTTTATAATGGGCATCTACGGCCGCTAGCAGTTTCCTCATCTGTCTTCTCGCAAGGTAGCTTCTTCATATTCTTATGAGGTACTTTTGGGAGGGGCGATAGCTTACGTTTCGGTGATCGGAACGTGCTCTTTCTGCTGGTGGTGGTGCTGCCCCTCTTAGTATACTTCCGCTTTTGTCTCTGAGGCTCAGGGGACGGAGACGGCTGACGCGGCGGCGGAGACGGCTGAGGAGGCGATGGAGATGGTTGCGCTGAGTGGTGAGGCGGTGAAGGCGATGGTTGCGCTAGAGAATGGTGAGGTGGCGGCGAAGGTGGATTGCTGCTCTGAGGAGTGGTTGGCCTTGGCGGCACATAATTTGGAAGCACGATGCGCTCCTTTGGCCATAGAATAGTCCCCCTTTGGCTTCTCCTATTTGAGTCAGCTCCATATCTTCCCCCGCAGGGTGGTCTAGCTTCAGCTCCTCAAAATCTTCCTTCACATCATCCACCGTGACGACAGCGTACCCTGTTGGAACCGGTCTGCAATGCCAAGTTGGGTTAGGGGCAATTGGTACGGCCATGCCGACCGCCGCTGTCACCCTTAAGTTCATAACCTGAACCTTTAGCTCACAAGCTCTGCTCTCCATGATATCATCCACTAGGTAGCGTTTAGGAGGAGCCGTCGTCGGTGCATCATCATCAACATCATGGATCTGCGTGGAAGCGACGCTGCTTTTCTTATTCGATAGGGCGCCGGTACCATCGAATGCAGCTTCTACCACGTGCCGCTGAGATTGGCCGCTAGTACCTTGCTGGCTAAGTCTGTCGAGTTGATCCTGGTGCCGCTTTAATGCTTCTTCTACATTACACAGTCGGTCTGCAGCGGCCGCTTTCTCAGCTTCCTCCCTTTCCTTTCTCCTCTGATGGCTTTTATCGGGATATCTCTTCATTTCTGCGGGGAAGGCAACCTTCCACGACTTGGAGCACGGTGTGCCTCGTGCTCGTCCTTCGTGTTCAGGATTTTTAAGGGCGCGTGTGAGCTCGTCGTTCTCTCTATCGGGAACGAACCGTCCCGCTGCAACATCATCTACTGCATTTCTAATATCATCGATGGGCAGTAGGGGATCATCTTTGTGTTTCTGATTATATATTGCCCTCCCTTCTTTGTCCAACGTGCCCCCATGGCCATAAAACCAGTTTCTCGCCGTGGTGTCCATGTTGCAGGCTCTGGTCTAATCCTGGCAGCAATGTAATTGACCTCACGTGCATCCCACGTAGGCATGCAACCGGCGTAGCCAGCATGCCCCATATTATGATGGTACACTTTCTTAGCAGCGTTCTTCGTATTTATTTTAGACCTTTCCTTAGCTTTCTCTGATGTCTTGTACTTCACAAAATCCTCCCACTGGTGTCTTAACTTAGCATAGCCGCCTTGATTGAAATCCGGAGTCTTCTCTACCTTGACAAAGTTATTGTATAGTTTCTTCTTCCAGTTCTTGAATGCATTGGCCATCTTGATGAGAGCAAACTTCTTGACTCTTTGCACAAGCTCCATTCTTGCTCTCTCCTCCTCATCTGGATTCACATCTGGCATCGGCAGGAGGAAATTAATCATGAGCTTGTCAAAAAGCTTATCTTTGACAGTGTCGCCGACATACGGGACTCCACCGCCGCTTGGCCGATTCCATTCTTGAATGGTGATTGGGATGTAGTCCCTCACAAGAACTCTGCATTGCTTGACAAATTTTCTTGCAACATCGACGGGAGCTGGTGGTTCACCATCTACACCGACCACTTCGATCCTATACCTCATAGTGTCATCCAACTTTTTTGTTGGGCCTCGTTTCGTTCTTACGAAAGAAGTTCTCGATCCGAAGGGCTAAAAGAAGAAAGAGTGTTAATATATGCATGTATATATATAGATAACAACATTTTAATTACAAAAATACATATATACACCTCGCCGGTGTTTGCGAGATTTAAGGTTCCGCCGGAGCCGTCGACTTCTCCCTCATCGGCTTCTCCCTTGTCCCAGGCTTCGGCTTCTACCTCACCGGATCCGTCTCCTCGGTTGAGAGACTAATCTCCCTGACCGGAATCGTTCAGAAACTCACTACAGATCATTCCGTGGAGGATGTTTTCCTGATGTTCGGGAATCATAGTATCTAGCTGTGTTGGATTCATAATATCTGCAAATTTAGATTTGCAAGTTACTATAATGCAAATAATGCAAAACACTATGCACTTATTTTTTCTAAATCGGTTCAGAATGCCCTAGGTGGACAAACCATCAAACCCATGGTACTTAGGGGGTGTCGGTGTTCCTCTATGTAAAGTAAGGTTCAAATTTGTATGAATATGAATGCTTACATTTTTAAATGGTAGAGCTCATTTTTCTAAACATTTTGATATATTATACACATTTTTCTGATTTAAAATGAATTAGTTATGATTTTTCCCAATTTTAATCCATTTTTAAATAAATAAACATTTTCCATCTGGCCCCACATGTCAGACTTTTATTAATTTCAGAAAACATTTCCAAAAAGAATAAAAACCTAACTCCATCTAGACCCACCTGTCAGCATTTTCAATTAATAAAACAATTACAGAAAAGATTAACTAAAAAAAAGAGAAATGACGTCAGCCTGACGTCATCAATGGAGGATCTCCTCTGTCGAGAAAGGATCTCCTGATCCTTTGCGCGCGGGGCAGCGAGAGCAAGGGCGCTAGATGCGGGCGTGCGTTTTGAACATATATATGGCCACGCCGCTCGAAATAGGTCACCGGAGCCACACCGGTGACAAGCTTCTGCGGCGGCGGTGGACGGTGATCGACGCAGAGACGACTGAGAGCGAGAGGAAGCTGGCTCACTGATTGCTCAGTGTATGGCGCCAGAAAAGTGCTGGTGCGGTGTTGATGTAGAGTTCGTTGGGAACCCCAAGAGGAAGGTATGATGAGCACAGCAGCAAGTGTCCCTCAGTTATGAAACCAAGGTTTAATCGAACCAGTAGGAGCAAGGAAACACCCCAAAGGTGTTTCTAGCTGAGCCTTGGCAGGGCGCACTACCGGTGCTAGTAGCAACGTGGAGACCTGCACAACACAACCACAGAACTTTGTCCCCAACTTGCGATGAGGTTGTCAATCTCAACGTGTTTTGCGGAAAACAAAGATTTAAATGTATCGAATGGAAAGAAGTAAAAGTTTGCAGAAAGTAAACACAAAGCAGTAAAAGATTGTAGATTGTATGTGAAATACAAGGACCGGGATCCATAGTTCACTAGAGGTGGCTCTCCTTAAGATAGATAACATGCTAGGTAAACAAATTACAGCGGGGCAATTGACAAACACTGAGAAAGCAATACATGTATATACTAATCATCTTGACTCCTTTGAGACTTGATTGGGCATTACAACATAATACATAGACCGCCATCCAACTGCATCTATGACTAATAATCCACCTTCAGGTTATCATCCGAACCCCCTCCAGTATTAAGTTGCAAGCAACAGATTATTGCTTTACGAACTGCGTGTAAAGTAAACAATACTATTGTTCTATGAATAAAGTATTGCTGTTTTCTCCCTAGTAGCAACAACACATCTAGTACCTTAGAGATTTATGTCACTTCCCCAGATTACCAGAGGCATGAACCCACTATCGAGCATAAATACTAACTCTTGGAGTTGCTAGCATCTACTTGGCCAAGATAGCTACTAACAACGGAAAGCATGCAAGATCACAAATAACAAAGACATGATAGAATCAATAATCAATCTAAAATAGCATCTCAATATCCATCGGATCCGTGCAAACACAACATGTATGAATTACAAATAGATGATCTTGATCATGAACGGAGCTCACAAGATCTAAACATGAAAGCACAAAGGAGGAAAAACCAGCCATCTAGCTACTACATGGATCTGTAGTCCAAGGATGAACTACTCACGCATCACACCGGAGGCTTGCATGGTGATGAAGAAGGCCTCCGGGGTGAATTCCCCTCTCCATCAGGGTGCCGGGAAGAGCTTCAGATCCCTCCCGATCTAGGGATGGAGATGACGGCGGCTACAGACTCTTTCGTGGATTTTTGATCGGGTACTTAGGGTTTTAGTCCCAATGGCAATATATAGGCGGAAGGAGAGGCCGAGGGGGTATCGGGAGCGGCCACACCACCCCCTGGCGCGGGCTAGGCCTGGCCGCATGGCCAGGTGGTGTGGTGGCTCCCTGGCCCTTCTCCGTCTCGTATTCTGGCACTTGATCCCTTCCGAAAAAATAGGCACTTTGGCTTTTGTCCCGTCCAATTCCGAGAATATTCATTTTCTGACTTTCCTGGAACCAAAAACAGCAGAAAATAGGCAGCTGGCACTGTGGCTCTTGTTAATAGGTCAGTCCAAGAAATCATATGAAAAGTACTCCAAAGTTGGAACAAAACACAAGAAAGTGGATAAAACCAAGCATGGAACATCAAAAATTATAGATACATTTGCAATGTATCAACATCCCCAAGCTTAACTCCTGCTCGTCCTCGAGTAGGTAAGTGATAAAAAGAAATAATTTTTGAGGTGACATGCACCATCAAAGACTTGATCAAAGTATTTGCAAAACATTCAAGGCTGGGATCATAGTACTTCAATCATAACATCAAAGACAAAGTTATAGCAATAAGCAAAGAAACTATGATGCAACATGAAAAGGCACAAACAAAAGATTCATGAATAACATGATTTGCAAGATGTTTGTTTGTTTCACATAAAGAAAACATAGCATAATAGTATTCAGCTTGTCCCTCAATAGAGTAGCAAATATAAATGCATAGGACACCTTCAAAGTTCACAAGACTGACTAGATACAATAGTTTGAAACAAGTAATAACAAGTCATGCATCAATCAACTAGTCTTGGGACAATGCACATAGAACTAAGAATGGCCACTATGCTCTCAAAGTAGGTGCATATAGAAGGTGGGGACTCAATATAATGGTGGAAGAAAGGCCTTTTGTAAAAGGAAGTAGGATTCAAGTCTTATAAAGAGTTTCCAAAAATTATGGTACTTATAGCTTTCAGCTCTCATTGCCCCTATCATAAGCATCTTGAAGTGATTAAGGTTAAAGTGAACAAACTATGGTGTACATGCTTGACGAAGTATAAGTCAGAAATCTCATGTCCCTTGTATACGAGGGTCGCTCCTCATGCTACTCAAGTTTAGTCACCGGTAAGTTCTTGTCATTGTAAGTGCATGTGTATCATTGAGAACCGCCAACGGGGTACCCCTTGCTCGATGATACGGAAGAATCCCCATATCAAAATGACAAGGCAAGCAGACAACAAGCATCTCAGCATTCTTCTTATTTACCATGGGAATATGGTGCTTTTTTTCTCTCTTTCCTCTTTTCATAGTATCTTTTTTTCTCTTTTTTTTCTCAATATAGGACTCTTTTTTTATAAGAAGAATGCTTCATAGACAGCTCATTATGGTTAATCTCACCGTGTTTTGCAGAAAACAAAGGATTAAACGTATCGAATGGAAAGAAGTAATAGTTTGCAGAAAGTAAACACAAAGAAGTAAACCGTTTATAGATTGAATGTAAAAGACAAGGACCGGGATCCATAGTTCACTAGAGGTGGCTCTCCTTAAGATAGATAACATGCTGGGTGAACAAATTACAGCGGGGCAATTGACAAACATCGAGAAAGCAATACATGCATATACTAATCATATTGACTCCTTTGAGACTTGATTGGGCATTACAACATTATACAAAGACCGCCATCTGATACATTGCTAATGTATCTATAATTTTTGATGTTCCATGCTTGGTTTTATCCACTTTCTTGTGTTTTGTTCCAACTTTGGAGTACTTTTCATATGATTTCTTGGACTTACCTATTAACAAGAGCCACAGTGCCAGCTGCCTGTTTTCTGCTGTTTTTGGTTCCAGGAAAGTCAGAAAATGAATATTCTCGGAATTGGACGGGACAAAGCGAAAGTGCCTATTTTTCGGAAGGGATCAAGTGCCAGAATACGAGACGGAGAAGAGCCAGGGAGCCACCACACCACCTGGCCGTGCGGCCAGGCCTGGCCCACGCCAGGGGGTGGTGTGGCCGCTCCCGGCACCCACTCGGCCTCTCCTTCCGCCTATATATTGCCCTCGGGACGAAAACCCTAAGTACCCGATCAAAAATCCACAAAAGAGTCTGTAGCCGCCGTCATCTCCATCCCTAGATCGGAAGGGATCTGAAGCTCTTCCCGGCACCCTGCCGGAGAGGGGAATTCACCCTGGAGGCCTTCTTCATCACCATGCAAGCCTCCGGTGTGATGCGTGAGTAGTTCATCCTTGGACTACGGATCCATGTAGTAGCTAGATGGCTAGTTTCTCCTCCTTTGTGCTTTCATGTTTAGATCTTGTGAGCTCCGTTCATGATCAAGATCATCTATTTGTAATTCATACATGTTGTGTTTGTGGGGATCCGATGGATATTGAGATGCTATTTCAGATTGATTATTGATTCTATCATGTCTTTGTTATTTGTGATCTTGCATGCTTTCTGTTGTTAGTAGCTATCTTGGCCAAGTAGATGCTAGCAACTCCAAGAGTTAGTATTTATGCTCGATAGTGGGTTCATGCCTCTGGTAATCTGGGGAAGTGACAGAAATCTCTAAGGTACTAGATGTGCTGTTGCTACTAGGGAGAAAACAACAATCCTTTGTTCATAGAACAATCGTACTGTTTACTTTACACGCAGTTCGTAAAGCAATAATCTGTTGCTTGCAACTTAATACTAGAGGGGGTTCGGATGATAACCTGAAGGTGGATTATTAGTCATAGATGCAGTTGGATGGCGGTCTATGTATTATGTTGTAATGCCCAATCAAGTCTCAAAGGAGTCAAGATGATTAGTATATGCATGTATTGATTTCTCGGTGTTTGTCAATTGCCCCGCTGTAATTTGTTTACCCAGCATGTTATATATCTTAAGGAGAGCCACCTCTAGTGAACTATGGATCCCGGTCCTTGTCTTTTACATACAATCTACAATCTTTTACTGCTTTGTGTTTACTTTCTGCAAACTTTTACTTCTTTCCATTCGATACGTTTAATACTTTGTTTTCCGCAAAACATGGTGAGATTGACAACCTCATCGCATGTTGGGGACAAAGTTCTGTGGTTGTGTTGTGCATGTCTCCATGTTTCTACTAGCACCGGTAGTGCGCCCTGCCAAAGCTCAGCTAGTAAGACCTTTGGGGTGTTTCCTTGCTCCTACTGGTTCGATTAAACCTTGGTTTCATAACTGAGGGAAACTTGTTGCTGTGCTCATCATACCTTCCTCTTGGGGTTCCCAATGAGCTCTACATCAACCACGAGCCATCAACACTTTTCTGGGCGTCGTGCATTGAGCCATCAAGCAATTTTCTGGCGCCGTTGCCGGGGAGTCAAGGACATCTTCACAAGGGGAGTCCCTCATAACCAATCTCTTTACTTTGTTTTTTTTGTTTTGCTTAGTTTCTTTTGCCTTGTTTTCTTGTTTTGTTCTTCAAAAACCACAAAAAAATTAGTTTTACTAGTTTGCTTTCTTATTTGAAAACCCAAAAAATGACTACTCTTGAGAACACTAAGTGGTGTGACTTCACTAGCACCAACAACAATGATTTTATGAGCACTCCCATTGCTCCACCTGTGGCTGAAAATACTTTCTTTGAGATAAAACCTGCTTTGCTCAACCTTGTTATGAGAGAACAATTTTCTGGTATTGGTAATGAAGATGCTGCTTCCCATCTAAATAACTTTGTTGAACTCTGTGAGATGCAAAAGCATAGGGATATAGATGGTGATATTATTAAGCTGAAATTGTTTCGTTTCTCTTTGAGAGGAAAAGCTAAAGAACGGTTGAATTCCTTAACTAGGAATAATATTGATTCTTGGACTAAGTGCAAAGATGCTTTTATTGGAAAATACTATCCTCCTGCTAAGATTATATCCATGAGAAGTGAAATAATGAAGTTTAAAAAACTTGATAATGAGCATGTTGCTCAAGCTTGGGAAAGGATGAAATCTTTGGTAAAGAATTGTCCCACTCATGGACTGACTGCTTGGATGATCATCCAAACTTTTTATGCAGGATTAAACTATTCTTCAAGGAACCTATTGGATTCATCTGCTGGAGGTACCTTTATGACCATCACTTTGGGTGCTCCAACTAAACTTCTGGACAATATGATGGTTAATTATTCTGAATGGCGTACTGAGAGAGCTCCACAAGGTAAGAAGGTAAATTCTGTTGAGGAAACCTCCTCCTTGAGTGATAAGATTGATATGATTATGTCTATGCTAGTTAATGGGAAAGCCCATATTGGTCCAAATAATGTTCCTTTAGCCTCTTTGGTTGCTCAAGAAGAGCAAGTTGATGTGAACTTCATAAGAAATAACAACTTTGGTAACAATGCTTATGGTAATAATGCTTATAGGAACAATTTTGGTAACAACAATTATAATCCATATCCTCCCAACAATGGTAATGCTTATGGAAATCCTTACAACAATAATAAGAGTGCTCCCTCTGAACTTGAAGTTATGCTTAAAGAGTTTATTAGTAAACAAACTGCTTTCAATAAAATTATTGAGGAAAAACTCTCTAATGCTAAAAGAATTATAGCATCTTTGGCTGAAGCTCAATCTACTTTGAATAAAATGGCTGCTAAACCTGAAACTAATGAGAATCCCTTTGCAGCTACTAATGCTATACAAGTAAGAATTGATGAAAATGTTAGACTATTAGCTGAATTACATGCTAAGTGGGAAAGAGAAGATGAAATTGCTAGAAACATTAGTGTTTCTACTATTACCACCACTAGTGTTGAGGCTACTAATAGTTCTACTACTTTAGATGATAAAGTTGATTTTAATCTTGATGGTTGCAACATCTCTGAAGTTATTAAGTTCCTACAAAATCTTGCTAAAAGTCCTAATGCTAGTGCTATGAATATGGCCTTTACAAAACACATTACCGATGCTCTCATAAAGATTAAGGAAGAAAAGATGAAACATAAAGCTTCTATTCCTATAAAGCAAGAAGATGGTTGGGAACCCATCATTAATATGAAAGTGAATGACTTTGATTTCAAAGCTTTATGTGATCTTGATAGTAGTGTTTCTATTATGCCTATAAGGATTTATGATATGCTTGATTTGCCTCCTCTTGAAGATTTTTATTTGAAAGTCCCACTTGATGGTAATGCTAAAAAGAAACTCATGGGGAGTCTTAATGATGTTCTTATTATGGTTAACAATTCCTATGTCCCCGTTGATTTCTATGTTTTGGATGTTGAATACAATGCTTCTTGTCCTATTACTTTGGGAAGACCTTTTCTTAGAACTGTTGGTGCCATCATTGATATGAAAGAAGGCACCATTAAATATCAACTCCCACTCAAGAAAGGTATAGAACACTTCCCTAAAAAGAGAGAAAAGATTTCTTTTGCTTCTCCTATGAAAACAAAATTTGGTTTTAATGCTTCTTCATTTGAGAACACTTGATTCTTTCTTTGCTTCTTATGCCTAACTTAAAGGCGTTAAAGAAAAGTACTTGTTGGGAGATAACCCAGGAGTTTTAGATGATTCTTGGAAGTTATTACCTCTGTAATAACCTCTCCTTATCCTTTTTATTTGCTTTTTGTGCCAAGAGTAACCTCTAATGAGAGTGAAGTAATGATTGGGAAAGTTGCTGTCCCGAAACAGATTTTTGTGCTTCACCGTAAATATTCCTGAGAGAGCTCTGTATGTCGGATTGAGCTGTAATTGTTTGCGCGTCTGCCCCAGGTTGTTATCTAACTTTCATTATTTCAACACTTTTTATTTGAGTAACAGAAGATCTTCGAAAAAATTCGTCTTTACCTGCTGGTCTGTTTTGACAGATTTCTGCCAGCATTTGCTTCTTGTGGGTTCCTTCTTGAGTTCCTTTGGGGAATTGAGATTTTTGAGGGAAGTGCTACAGTATCTAGTGTTATAATGGAAGTTTATTTGGTGTTAGAACTGAACCTTGAGACTTATTTATCTTAAGTGCACTAATGTTGCTAATGAGATTGTGTGAAGTTTTGTATGAAGGAAAAATTTCAGGTGTATGGAAGGAATGAGTAATGAGATGAAGGATGGACTAAAGCTCAAGCTTGGGGATGCCACGCGTGTCACCCCAAGAAATATCCAAGAAGTACAAGCGTCAAAGCTTGGGGATGCCCAAGGCATCCCCTTCTTCATGAATAAAAATTCCAGGTTTCTTCCAAACGCTTCATTTTTATTGTTTCATGCACAGTTGTGTTTTTCTTGGAGCGTCTTCTTTTTTGTTTTTGTTTTGGTTTTAGTTTGCTTGGTTTGCTTAGTTTTCTGAATAAGTTGGTTGGACCCCCTATTTCACACTTTGGTTTGCAAATAGTTTGGTTTGGTTTGGAAAAGAGTAGGAAAGTTCATACTTATGTGGTAAAAAGAGCTCGTTTTTGACTGTGGCCTATGCTTTGTCATGCCATGCTTGATATTGTTTTGGCTTTATGCTTAGTATTATTTGTTGTAGCATGACTTGTTATAAACAATTGAGATTGCTTAATGTGCCTTGGATGAATCATGCGTTGTTTTAGCATATTAAAGCATAGCATAGTGGTATTCTCCTTTGATGCTTTATTTGGGTTGACTTGGCACATGCTCACACCATGTTATGACTATCACAAGTCACCATAAGCCTTTATGATCCTTTAGTTTTCAACTTGTAGTATCACTTTATGCTTTGATCAATGATGTTTTGTCGCTCTGCATGATTATGGCCATTATTGCTCTCTTAGTTTGTCGCTCCCAGTCTTTTGCTAGCCTCCACAACCAAGTATGAGTTCCACTCATGCATCCAACTCCCTAAACCAAGTTATTCCAAAGAGTCCACCATACCTACCTACTAGCTTGTGCTATTCCAAGTATATTCATGCTTTTGTTTACCTTCCACTTGTTATGAGAAAACTAGTGATTAAAGCTCTCACGAACTTGATGGCACACTTTAATTTACTTGCCCTTAATAAACTTGAACCATTGTGTCGTCTATGTTGTATATGCTTGCACTTATTTGTGGGGAATTAGCAGAACCATGCTTTCATGGGGAACGCTTTCAACATTGCACTTGGTACTTGTACCTAGTTGATATCATGCTCTTTTGTATATGGATGTCGTCGATGTGAAATGAAAGGGGAGCTTGTAAGTCCATGGAGTTATGTATATGTGTTAGAGAAACGCCTGGGCCGCTGGTCTAATCCATACTGACATGGTGGAAACCTGCAGCATAACCATAATGAGCTG
Organism: Avena sativa; assembly: GCA_916181665.1. Taxonomy (NCBI): domain Eukaryota; kingdom Viridiplantae; phylum Streptophyta; class Magnoliopsida; order Poales; family Poaceae; genus Avena; species Avena sativa. Next base: position 128,849,111 of record OV702289.1, on the reverse strand, counting down.
TCTATGAAGCATTCTTCTTATAAAAAAAGAGTCCAATATTGAGAAAAAAAGAGAAAAAAAGATACTATGAAAAGAGGAAAGAGAGAAAAAAGCACCATATTCCCATGGTAAATAAGAAGAATGCTGAGATGCTCGTTGTCTGCTTGCCTTGTCATTTTGATATGGGGATTCTTTCGTATCATCGGGCAAGGGGTACCCCGTTGGCGGTTCTCAATGATACACATGCACTTACAATGACAAGAACTTACCGGTGACTAAACTTGAGTAGCATGAGGAGCGGCCCTCGTATACAAGGGACATGAGATTTCTGACTTATACTTTGTCAAGCATGTACACCATAGTTTGTTCACTTTAACCTTAATCACTTCAAGATGCTTATGATAGAGGCAATGAGAGCTGAAAGCTATAAGTACCATAATTTTTGGAAAATCTTTATAAGACTTGAATCCTACTTCCTTTTACAAAAGGCCTTTCTTCCACCATTATATTGAGTTCCCACCTTCTATATGCACCTACTTTGAGAGCATAGTGGCCATTCTTAGTTCTATGTGCATTGTCCCAAGACTAGTTGATTGATGCATGACTTGTTATTACTTGTTTCAAACTATTGTATCTAGTCAGTCTTGTGAACTTTGAAGGTGTCCTATGCATTTATATTTGCTACTCTATTGAGGGACAAGTTGAATACTATTATGCTATGTTTTATTTATGTGAAACAAACAAACGTCTTGCAAAGCATGTTATTCATGAATCTTTTGTTTGTGCCTTTTCATGTTGCATCATAGTTTCTTTGCTTATTGCTATAACTTTGTCTTTGATGTTATGATTGAAGTACTATAATCCCAGCCTTGAATGTATTGCAAATACTTTGATCAAGTCTTTGATGGTGCATGTCACCTCAAAAATTATTTATTTTTATCACTTACCTACTCGAGGACGAGCAGGAGTTAAGCTTGGGGATGTTGATACATTGCAAATGTATCTATAATTTTTGATGTTCCATGCTTGGTTTTATCCACTTTCTTGTGTTTTGTTCCAACTTTGGAGTACTTTTCATATGATTTCTTGGACTAACCTATTAACAAGAGCCACAGTGCCAGCTGCCTGTTTTCTGCTGTTTTTGGTTCCAGGAAAGTCAGAAAATGAATATTCTCGGAATTGGACGGGACCAAAGCCAAAGTGCCTATTTTTCCGGAAGGGATCAAGTGCCAGAATACGAGACGGAGAAGGGCCAGGGAGCCACCACACCACCTGGCCATGCGGCCAGGCCTGGCCCGCGCCAGGGGTGGTGTGGCCGCTCCCGATACCCCCTTGGCCTCTCCTTCCGCCTATATATTGCCCTCGGGACTAAAACCCTAAGTACCCGATCAAAAATCCACGAAAGAGTCTGTAGCCGCCGTCATCTCCATCCCTAGATCAGGAGGGATCTGAAGCTCTTCTCGGGACCCTGACGGAGAGGGGAATTCACCCTGGAGGCCTTCTTCATCACCATGCAAGCCTCCGGTGTGATGCGTGAGTAGTTCATCCTTGGACTATGGATCCATGTAGTAGCTAGATGGCTGGTTTCTCCTCCTTTGTGCTTTCATGTTTAGATCTTGTGAGCTCCGTTCATGATCAAGATCATCTATTTGTAATTCATACATGTTGTGTTTGCACGGATCTGATGGATATTGAGATGCTATTTCATATTGATTATTGATTCTATCATGTCTTTGTTATTTGTGATCTTGCATGCTTTCCGTTGTTAGTAGCTATCTTGGCCAAGTAGATGCTAGCAACTCCAAGAGTTAGTATTTATGCTCGATAGTGGGTTCATGCCTCTGGTAATCTGGGGAAGTGACATAAATCTCTATGGTACTAGATGTGCTGTTGCTACTAGGGAGAAAACAACAATACTTTATTCATAGAACAATAGTATTGTTTACTTTACACGCAGTTCGTAAAGCAATAATCTGTTGCTTGCAACTTAATACTGGAGGGGGTTCGGATGATAACCTGAAGGTGGATTATTAGTCATAGATGCAGTTGGATTGCGGTCTATGTATTATGTTGTAATGCCCAATCAAGTCTCAAAGGAGTCAAGATGATTAGTATATGCATGTATTGCTTTCTCAGTGTTTGTCAATTGCCCCGCTGTAATTTGTTTACCTAGCATGTTATCTATCTTAAGGAGAGCCACCTCTAGTGAACTATGGATCCCGGTCCTTGTATTTTACATACAATCTACAATCTTTTACTGCTTTGTGTTTACTTTCTGCAAACTTTTACTTCTTTCCATTCGATACATTTAATCCTTTGTTTTCCGCAAAACACGGTGAGATTGACAACCTCATCGCAAGTTGGGGACAAAGTTCTGTGGTTGTGTTGTGCAGGTCTCCACGTTTCTACTAGCACTGGTAGTGCGCCCTGCCAAAGCTCAGCTAGTAACACCTTTGGGGTGTTTCCTTGCTCCTACTGGTTCGATTAAACCTTGGTTTCATAACTGAGGGAAACTTGCTGCTATGCTCATCATACCTTCCTCTTGGGGTTCCCAACGAGCTCTACATCAACCACGAGCCATCAACACTTTTCTGGGCGCCGTGCATTGAGCCATCACCATCCAACAACACCTATGACTAATAATCCACCTTCAGGTTATCATCCGAACCCCCTCCAGTATTAAGTTGCAAGCAACAGATTATTGCTTTACGAACTGCGTGTAAAGTAAACAATACGATTGTTCTATGAACAAGGGATTGTTGTTTTCTCCCTAGTAGCAACAACACATCTAGTACCTTAGAGATTTATGTCACTTCTCTAGATTACCAGAGGCATGAACCCACTATCGAGCATAAATACTAACTCTTGGAGTTGCTAGCATCTACTTGGCGAAGATAGCTACTAACAACGGAAAGCATGCAAGATCACAAATAACAAAGACATGATAAAATCAATAGTCAATCTGAAATAGCATCTCAATATCCATTGGATCCCCGCAAACACAACATACATAATTACAAATATATGATCTTGATCATGAACGGAGCTCACAAGATCTAAACATGAAAGCACAAAGGAAGAGAACCAGCCATCTAGCTACAACATGGATTCGTAGTCCAAGGATGAACTACTCACGCATCACACCGAAGGCTTGGATGGTGATGAAGAAGGCCTCCAGGGTGAATTCCCCTCTCCGGCAGGGTGCCGGGAAGAGCTTGAGATCCCTCCCAATCTAGGGATCGAGATGACGGCGGCTACAGACTCTTTCGTGGATTTTTTATTGGGTACATAGGGTTTTCGTCCCAAGGGCAATATATAGGCGGAAGGAGAGGCCGAGGGGGTGCCTGGACTAGCCACACCACCCCCTGGCGCGGGCCAAGCCTGGCCACGCGGCCAGGTGGTGTGGCCGCCCTCTGGCCCCTCTCCGTTTCGTATTCTGGCATCTGATGACTTCCGGAAAAATAGGCACTTTGGGTTTTATCCTGTCCAATTCCGAGAATATTCATTTTCTGACTTTCCTGGAACCAAAAACAGCAGAAAACAGGCAGCTGGCACTGTGGCTCTTGTTAATAGGTTAGTCCAAGAAATCATATGAAAAGTACTCCAAAGTATGGATAAAACACAAGAAAGTGGATAAAACCAAGCATGGAACATCAAAAATTATAGATACATTTGCAATGTATCACTCACCACGAGCGCGATGTCGGGGTCGGGGAAGCAAGGGGAGGTCGGACGGAGGCGAATCGACGGCGGCCGGAGCTCGGGAAGGTGAGACTTCGGGCTCGATTCCGGCCATAGGAGAGCTTCTCAATTCCGGCCGTCTACGGTGGTGGCGTGGCGGTAGCGGGCATCGACGGCGTGAAGCGGCCGCTCTGGATTTGGGCAGCCTGATGGCGTGATTTTGTTCCGCCGCAAATTTTCCTTAGCCACACGTCGATGTGCTCTGTGATTTGGGGGAGTTGGGGAGGACGAAGGGTTGGCGCTGTAACTGTACATGCCTTTGGTCCCGGTTCGTCCCACCATCTAGGACCAAAGGATCAACGGTCCCAGTTGGTGGCACGAACCGGGACCAAAGGTCTGGGCAGGAGCGTTGCTGTGCTGCCACGTGCGCGAGCCATTGGTCCCGGTTCATAGCACCAGCCGGGACCGTTGGGCCTTTAGTCCCGGTTGGTGGGACGAACCGGGACCAAAGGCCTATTGATGGCAGCGCGCGCACCCAGGATCATCGGTCCCGGTTGGTGGGACGAACCGGGATCGTTGACCTATTTTTCAGATTTTGGCAAACCTTTTGGGCTTCCCGCCAATTTCAAATTTGTTTTCTTCTTTAATTAATAAGATGTTTCAATTTAAGATGATTATTTATTTGAAATTTCAAAAAACTTTTAATAGGAAAAGTGCTTCAATTTAAATAACTAATCAAAAACCATTTTCTCTTTTCAAATTTTCTTATTTGAACTATACAATTTTACTATTTTCAATTAAAATTGCTTACCAAATATTCATTGCATAATTTGGAATTTGAAAAAACTTTCAACAGGAAAAGTGCTTCAATTTAAATAACTAATCAAAAACCATTTTCTATTTTCAAATTTTTATTTGAACTATACAATTTTACTATTTTCAATTAAAATTGCATTACCAAATATTTATTGCATAATTTGGAATTTGAAAAAACTTTCAACAGGAAAAGTGCTTCAATTTAAATAACTAATCAAAAATTCATTAACTATTCAAATTGTAAACATTTATGCCATTTTCAATTAAAAATTCATTAACTATTTTTTCTGCATATTTCATTAACTAAGAAGCGAGGCTAGGAATCTTCATACCCGCCGTTTTGAATATAGTTTGAAACGGGCATAAGAAATTCAAAAATGATCCAAACAATGTGAAACCTTCACGTGGTGTCATATTATGTGTCATAGTTGCAAAGAAAAATATTGAACTTGAAAAATTGCAAACATCATAAAAAATCCTTCACAAAATGACCTATCATGTTTGAGGTTTCATGGCATTTAGGTCAAACCACCAATGTTATGGCTAGAATCAGGGCATAGTTTGTGATAATGTGCCCATATTGTGCACACATGTGCATCTTGGGATGGCTTACGATATTGCAGGAGGAAGTTTTCCTTTTCGACGCACGAAAAAGCCAATTTCCATTTTTGAGGTGCCGAAATCGAGGTGTTCTGTGAAGCAACCACCAGATTAAAGTTTGGCATTGGTACCAACCCATTTTTCAAAAATACTAGACTAACTTATATGGACAATTTCCCAACCGGTGTATCTAGAACCTTTCCGTCCATCCCTCATGAAAAAGACAAATTCCTGCCGAATCGGTAGGAGGTTGCTCAGATTTGAACTACAAGTACATGATATAATGCTTGTGAATTTTTTTAAAAATCATTTATAGGTTCAGAACATGCTATTTCATCAGAGATCCACTTCAAGTTCAGCGAGGCTCAGCCCCGGGCTAAGAAGCTTCATGCCCGCAGTTTTGAATATAGTTTGAAACAAGAATAAGAAATTCAAAAATGATCCAAACAATGTGAAACCTTCGCGTGGTGTCATATTATGTGTCATAGTTGCAAGGAAAAATATTGAACTTGAAAAATTGCAAACATCACGAAAAATCCTTCACAAAATGACCTATCATGTTCGAGGTTTCATGACCTGCCTCGATTCAATTTCTGCCCCGAATTAATTTAGATTATCCCGGATTGTGGACCATCGCGGGATTTTTGGTCCTGGTTCATGGCATGACACGGGACCAATGCTCCGCAGAGCGCCACGTGTGCGTCGCGGTGGCATTGGTCCTGATTCATGCCACGAACTCGGACTAATGCTTAGAGATGAACCGGGAACAATGCCCAGGTGGCATGAACCAGGACCGGTGCCTGGTGATACATTGCAAATGTATCTATAATTTTTGATGTTCCATGCTTGGTTTTATCTACTTTCTTATGTTTTGTCCACACTTTGGAGTACTTTTCATATGATTTCTTGGACTAACCTATTAACAAGATGCCATAGTGCCAGTTGCCTGTTTTCTGCTGTTTTTGGTTCCAGGAAAGTCAGAAAATGAATAATCTCAGAATTGGACGGGACAAAAGCCAAAGTTCCTATTTTACAGGAGGACTCAAAGAGACAGAATACGAGACGGAGGAGGGCTAGGGCCTAACCACACCCCCCAGGCGCGGGCTAGCCCAGGCCACGCCAGGGCATGATGTGGGCCCCCTGGCTGGCCATCGACCTTGCCTCCTTCACCTATAAGAGCCTCCCGATACCAAAACCCTAAATAGTCAATCAGAAATCCACGAAAAGTTCCGCAGCACTGCCGCCACCAAAGGGGAGATTCAGGGGACAGAAAGTCTCTGTTACGGCACCCTGCCGGGACGGGGAAGTGCCCCCGGCTCCACCTCCATCGATCTCCACCGCCATCTCCATCACCATTGCTGATTCCCATGATGAGGAGGGAGTTGTTCTCTCTCGAGGCTAAGGGTTCTACCGGTAGCTATGTGTTCATCTCTCTCTCTATGCATGATCTTATTGAGATCATGAGCTTGTAATCTATAAATCTACCTTTCTACTCAAGTGCTTTAATAGATCTCTGCTCTCCCCATGTGTGTGAAAGTGACAGCGTGCACACCATGGTGGCACTTAGGCTAGAGATTACAAATACTTGTTATGAGTTATATTTGGAGTTGGATGTCTTTATGAAATTGTGGTGTTTGTTGGAACCATCTAGTGCGCAAGGTGACAGTGTGGGGTTATCTAGATGGGAAAGGCTTACTTTGAGGTGTGCTGTTATAGCCCTACCAACGATTAGAGTGTCCAACCGGAGAGTAGTTAAGAGTAGTATCATGAAGATAATATATCTATATGAGAGTGTTCACTAGTGAAAGTATGATCCCTAGGCCTTGTTTCTAAATATTGATACACTGTTTGCTACTAGACCTGTTACATGTTTGCTTGCTTCCTTCTTTATTTCAGTTTGCCTTTAGTCTTTTCCACGCCATCAAGCTATTTTCTAGCACCGTTACCACTTATAATTATCCATACCACTTGTATTTCACTATCTCTTCGCCGAACTAGTGCACCTATACACCTGACAAGTGTATTGGGTGTGTTGGGGACACAAGAGACTTCTTGTATCTTGATTGCAGGGTTGCTTGAGTGGGAATACCTTTGACCACTTCCTCCATGAGTTCGATAAATCTTGGGTGATCCACTTAAGGGAAAACTTGCTGCTGTTCTACAAACCTCTGCACTTGGAGGCCCAACAACTGTCTACAAGAATATAAGTGCGTAGACATCAAGCTATTTTCTGGCGCCGTTGTCAGGGAGGTAAGGTAAAAGGTATTCACACCGGAGGATTAAAGAAGAAGAACCTCCCACGGCAAATGCCTATTTTCCAGTGTGAGTGCTCGAAGTTATTTCCTTTAGATTCTGCAACTTTGTCTTTTTGTTTCTTGTTTTCACTAGTTAGGCTTAATGGAAAACAACAACAAAATTAGAGAGCTTTATAGTATTTATCTTGAGTTAGGACATGAAGTGTTTGAAGAGAAAATTAAAAAACCTCTGAAACTTTATTTGCATGCTAATAGCAATGTTGTTAGTATGAATTCTTTGGACACCATTATTTCTAATGCTATGGAAACGTCTAAGCTTGGGGAAGCTAGTTTTTATGAAAATGATCTTTTTAGTTCCCCATCTTTGGAAGATAGCTATTCTATTGCTTATGATGATACCAAACCTTCAATATATGATGATTACAATGATGAATATGATATTTTTAGTCCACCTACTATTGAGTAGAAAATTAATTATGATTACAATATGCCTCCTATATTTGATGATTATGGTGATGAGAATAATAATGATAGCTATTTTGTTGAATTTTCTCCCACTATAATTAGTAAGAATGACTATACTTATGTGGAGAGTAATAATTATTTTATGCATGTGGCTCATGATAAGAATGTTTTATGTGATAGTTATATTGTTAATTTTATTCATGTTGCTACTGAAAGTTATTATGAGAGAGGGAAACATGGCTTTATGCATCTCAACAATATTAAGTTTCCCCTCTTTATGTTGAAAGTTTTGAAGTTGCACTTGTTTTGCTATCCTATGATTGTTGCTTTGTGCTTTCATGACTTGTTTCTTTACGAGATTCCTATGCATAGGAAGTGGGTTAGACTTAAATGTGTTTTGCATTTGCTTCTTGATGCTCTCTTTTACTTCAATTCATATTTCTTATGTGAGCATCTTCTCAAACTATCATGCCTAACTTAAAGGCGTTAAAGAAAAGTACTTATTGGAAGATAACCCAAAAGTTTTAGATGAGTCTTGGAAGTTATGACTTCAGTAATAACTGCTCCTTATCCTTTTTATTTGCTTTTTGTGCCAAGAGTAACCTCTAATGAGAGAGAAGTAATGATTGGGAAAGTTGCTGTCCCGAAACAGATTTCTGTGCTTCACCGTAAAAATTCTTGTAAAATCTCTGAACGTTATTTTGAGGCGTGAATTGTTGTGCTTCTGTCCCAGGTTGTTATCTAACTTTAGTTAGTTCAACACTTTTCGATTTGAGCAACAGAAGGTCTTCGAAAAAATTCGTCTTTACCTGCTGGTCTGTTTTGACAGATTTCTGCCATTTTCTGCATTTGCTTCTTGTCGGTTCCTTTTTGAGTTCTTTTGGGGAATTGAGCTTTTTGAGGGAAGTGATACAGTAGCTAGTGTTCTAATGGAAGTTTATTTGGTGTTATAACTGAACCTTAAGACCTATTATCTTGAGTGCACTAATGTTGCTAATAAAGATTGTGTAAAGTTTTGTAGGAAGGAAAAATTTCAGGTGTATGGAAGGAATGAGTAATGAGATGAAGGATGGACTAAAGCTCAAGCTTGGGGATGCCACGCGTGTCACCCCAAATAAATATCCAAGAAGTACAAGCATCAAAGCTTGGGGATGCCCAAGGAATCCCCTTCTTCATCAATAAAAATCCAAGGTTTCTTCCAAACACTTCATTTTTACTGTTTCATGCACAGTTGTGTTGTTCTTGGAGCGTCTTCTTTTTTGTTTTTGTTTTGGTTTTTCGTTTTCTTGGTTTTCTTAGTTTTCTGAATAAATTGGTTGGACCCCCTCTTTCATACATTGGTTTTCAAATAGTTTGGTTTGGATTGGAAAAGAGTAGGAAAGTTCATGCTTATGTGTTAAAAAGAACTTGTTTTTGACTGTGTCTTGTGCTTTGTCATGCCATGCTTGATATTGTTTTGGCTTTATGCTTAGTATTCTTTGCTGTAGCATGACTTGTTATAAACATTTGAGATTGCTTAATGTGCCTTGGATGAATCATGCGTTGTTTTAGCATATTAACGCATAGTATAGTGGTATTCTCCTTTGATGCTTTATTTGGTTTGACTTGGCGCATGCTCACACCATGTTATGACTATCTCAAGTCAGCTAAGTCTTTATGATCCTTTAGTTTTCAACTTGTAGTATCACTTTATGCTTTGATCAATGATGTTTTGTCGCTCTGCATGATTATGGCCATTATTGCTCTCTTAGTTTGTCGCTCCCAGTCTTTTGCTAGCCTCCGCAACCAAGTATGAGTTCCACTCATGCATCCAACTACCTAAACCAAGTTATTCCAAAGAGTCCACCATACCTACCTACTTGCATATGCTATTCCAAGTATATTCATGCTTTTGTTTACCTTCCAAATTAAACTTGTTATGAGAAAACTAGTGATTAAAGCTCTCACGAACTTGATGGCACACTTTACTTTTCTTGCCCTTAATAAACTTGAACCATTGTGTCGTCTATGTTGTATATGCTTGCACTTATTTGTTGGGAATTAGCAGAACCATGCTTTCATGGGGAACGCTTTCAACATTGCACTTGGTACTTGTACCTAGTTGATATCATGCTCTTATGTATATGGATGTCGTCGGTGTGAAATGAAAGGGGAGCTTGTAAGTCCATGGAGTTATGTATATGTGTTAGAGAAACGACTGGGCCGCTGGTCTAATCCATGCTGTCATGGTGGAAACCTGCAACGTAACCATAATGAGCTGTCTATGAAGCATTCTTCTTATAAAAAAATAGTCAGATATTAAGAAAAAAAGAGAAAAAGAAAAAAAGAGATTATGAAAAGAGGAAAGCGAGAAAAAAGCACCATATTCCCATGGTAAATAAGAAGATTGTCGAGATGCTCGTTGTATGCTTGCCTTGTCATTTTGATATGGGGATTCTTCCGTATCATCGGGCAAGGGGTACCCCGTTGGCGGTTCTCTATGATACACATGTACTTATAATGATAAGAACTTACCGGTGACTAAACTTGAGTAGCATGAGGAGTGGCCCTCGTATACAAGGGACATGAGATTCCTGACTTATACTTCGTCAAGCATGTACACCATAGTTTGTTCACTTTAACCTTAATCACTTCAAGATGCTTATGATAGGGGCAATGAGAGCTGAAAGCTATAAGTACCATAATTTTTGGAAGCTCTTTATGAGACTTGAATCCCTACTTCCTTCTATGAAGGCCTTTCTTCCACCATTATATTGAGTCTCCACCTTCTACCTTATGCACCTACTTTGAGAGCATAGTGGCCATTCTTAGTTCTATGTGCATTGTCCCAAGACTAGTTGATTGATGCATAACTTGATATTGCTTGTTTTAAACTATTTGTATCTAGTCACTCTTATGAACTTTGAAGGTGTCCTATGCATTTATGTTTGCTACTCTATGAGGGACAAGATGAATACTATTATGCTATGTTTTCTTTATGTGAAACAAACAAACGTCTTGCAAGCATTGTTATTCATGAATCTTTTGTTTGTGCCTTTTCATGTTGCATCATAGTTTCTTTGTCTTATTGCTAGAACTTTGTCTTTCATGTTATGATTGAAGTACTATGATCCCAGCCTTGAATGTTTTACAAATACTTTGATCAAGTCTTTGATGGTGCATGTCACCTCAAAAATTATTCTTTCTTTTTATCACTTACCAACTCGAGGACGAGCAGGAGTTAAGCTTGGGGATGTTGATACATTGCAAATGTATCTATAATTTTTGATCTTCCATGCTTGGTTTTATCTACTTATGTTTTGTCCACACTTTGGAGTACTTTTCATATGATTTCTTGGACTAACCTATTAAAAAGATGCCACAGTGCCAGTTGCCTGTTTTCTGCTGTTTTTGGTTCCAGGAAAGTCAGAAAATGAATATTCTCAGAATTGGACGGGACAAAAGCCAAAGTTCCTATTTTACCAGAGGACTCACAGAGCCATAATACGAGATGGAGGACGGCCAGGGCCTAGCCACACCCCCAGGCGTGAGCTAGCCCAGGCCACGCCAGGGCATGGTGTGGGCCCCCCTGGCTGGCCACTGACCTTGCCTCCTTCGCCTATAAGAGCCTCCCGATACCAAAACCCTAAATAGTCAATCAGAAATCCATGAAAAGTTCCGCAGCACCGCCGCCACCGAAGGGGAGATTCGGGGGACAGAAAGTCTCTGTTCCGGCACCCTGCCGGGATGGGGAAGTGCCCCCAGCTCCATCTCCATCGATCTCCACCGCCATCTCCATCGCCATTGCTGATTCCCATGATGAGGAGGGAGTAGTTCTCTCTCGAGGCTAAGGGTTCTACCGGTAGGTATGTGTTCATCTCTCTCTCTTGCATGATCTTATTGAGATCATGAGCTTGTAATCTATAGATCTACCTTTCTACTCAAGTGTTTTAATAGATCTCTGTTCTCCCCATGTGTGTGAAAGTGACAGCGTGCACACCATGGTGGCACTTAGGCTAGAGATTACAAATACTTGTTATGAGTTATATTTGGAGTTGGATGTCTTTATGAAATTGTGGTGTTTGTTGGAACCATCTAGTGCTCAAGGTGATCGTGTGGGGTTATCTAGATGGGAAATGCTTACTTTGAGGTGTGCTGTTATAGCCCTACCAATGATTAGAGTGTCCAACCGGAGAGTAGTTAAGAGTAGTATCATGAAGATAATATATCTATATGAGAGTGTTCACTAGTGAAAGTATGATCCCCAGACCTTGTTTCTAAGCATTGATACACTGTTTGCTACTAGATCTGTTACATGTTTGCTTGCTTTCTTCTTTATTTCAGTTTGCCTTTAGTCTTTTCCACGCCATCAAGCTATTTTATAGCACCGTTACAACCTATAATTATCCATACCACTTGTATTTCACTATCTCTTCGCCGAACTAGGGCACCTATACACCTGACAAGTGTATTGGGTGTGTTGGGGACACAAGAGACTTCTTGTATCTTGATTGCAGGGTTGCTTGAGAGGGAATACCTTTGACCACTTCCTCCCTGAGTTCGATAAACCTTGGGTGATCCACTTAAGGGAAAACTTGCTGCTGTTCTACAAACCTCTGCACTTGGAGTCCCAACAACTCTCTACAAGAATATAAGTGCGTAGACATCACCTGGCATTGGTCCCGATTAAGGAAACGAACCGGGACCAATGGTATTTGGGTGCTGGACCAAAGACCCTTTTTCTACCAGTGTTGGCTCAACTTACTTGTGAGCACGACGCATTTTTTGGTGATGATGCATATGTTTATGTGTATATTATTATCGTTGAACGGGAAAGGTTAAGATTAAAAGGCATTCGGGCAAAAACTTTTACCATCATTGCTTTTATCTAATAGAACTTCGAGGTCCCCCTACAGACATGGCTCTTCTTGCCAGGTGGCGTCCACACTAGCAGCAACCGCATGGAAGAAAGGGGATCATATATTGTGGTAGGGAGGCGGCTGAGTAGGAGGGATAAGATGGATTCACTAGAGGTGCATCAATCGCTATTCTAGATCTCTGTAGCACAAGTGTAGACCCATAAAATTGAGTACTATCTGAAGCAGTACCACCATATCAGGACATATATGGAGACATGGTTGTTCATAAATTTGCATACAATAATATGAAGTGTGTGGTGCACGTGTTAATATATATCGAAGCTAATATCATAATAATTTACCAGTAGTGTGGAACAAGTGATATCTCCTGCTAAACATTTAATAAACTCAAAAATCACAACTTTGACCATGCTTCGTACACGAAAATGCCAGCGAGAATACTTGGTTCCAATGCTAGAAAAATGACATGCCTTACAAATTGCAACCAGTGACTCCCTTCCAGAAAGTCAATGCCAAAACTGAGCTCGTTTGTGGATGGATCTAACAACCAATGCATATGATCCAATTGCATCACCAGATATTTGGATTTGACACTCTTTCTTCCGATGGCAGTCTCTCACAATGGTATCATTGTTCTTCAACACTCTCTAGTCTTCTTTAGGATTACGGAAGGAAATGCTTGAGTGGTGAAATATGAGATCAATTCCTACTAATACGATAAGGGGTACTATCAAGATGATGGTATCTATCCACCGTGTTCTACATTACATTTGTGATGAAAATCCCCAATCCCCAAGAAGAAAAAAATTGTGGATTTTCTGAAGAACGGGGGAGGCTACGAAGGATGTGGAGCGGACATTTGTTCGCTCCAATCTCGTTGGGGTATTATTAGGCACCCTTCTAGAACATTTAAGGCATAAATAATGTATGAGATGATAACTGCTTGCATGGTCATCACTACTAGCAAAATAGCTATAGATAGACAAGCTATTCTATGGCGCATCTAAAGAACCATGCGCCATAGAATAATATCAGTGGCACACTCTAGCAAATGTGCCATAGAAACTTGCACAATTTAGTGGCGCATCTGAGAACACATGCGCTACAGATATTATGTGGGACCCGCCAACCGGGTTGGGGCGACCAACTTTCTGTGGCGCATACCGGCATATGCGCCACAAAAGTAACAAGTTCAGTGACACATATTTCTCTATGCGCCATAGAAAGTGGAGGCGGACCCCACCACATAATCTTTTTGACCCACTTTCTATGGCGCATATGGGAATATGCACCACATAAATGTTTGGTTTCTGTGGCGCATATCTATACATGCGCCACAGAGATTTGACGCGGGTCCCACCGCGGAAAGTGCACCGCCTTGTTCTGTGGCGCATATTGCAATATGCACCACAGAAATTTAAACATCTGTGGCGCATAACTGCAATATGCGCCACAGAACAAGGCATCCAGATCCATGTGCAAAAAGGTGGCAAGCTCACCCCCTCTATTCACCACCACCCATTTCACATCTCTTCTTCCCTTCTACACACCCAGCTCGTCTTCATCCTCCCTCCCACCCCATTTTGCCCATAGTTTCTCCATTTTCTTGTAACTAAACCTACTTTAGTTCATAGATTGGTAAGAGGAAGCCTCCCTCCAACATGTAGATCTAAAAGTTCCATACTTTTCTCTCCCACATCTCTATTTGTTTACTAATTTCCTCTCCACCAACTTGTAGATCTATTTGTCCACACTCTCTCATCGCACGGTCTCGTCTCGCTATTATTGAATCTACTAGGTGAATACTTGGCCATGAATGTGCATGTTTGGTAGGTGTGAAGCTTGCCGCGTGAGCGGTGTGTGCGATGCATGGCCAGACGATGATGCTTATACATGAAGCTTGTGCGGTGCATGAATGTTTGCATTGGGAGGAAGTTTTTTGTTGCTTGTTTGTTGTTGTCCCGGCCGGTGTGGTGCATGGATGTTTGCCGAAATGTTGATTCATTTCCATTTCGGCAATTTTTTGCACTACCCATATGTCCTACTTTTAGGAAAGGTCATGCTGAATTTTCCCGGCTATCATGCATGCATGTGTGTGTGTGCATATGGTGTGGTCCTAACCTACTCTCTGTTGTGACCGCTTAGGCAACCATGGTCGTCACGATGAGCGAAGGTCGAATTTCTAGGTACAAGAAAGACGCGAAGGAGGACATGATTCTAAACAACAAGACCATGATAAGATGTCCATGTCGAACATGCAAACTCCGGCGCTGGATCGACCCTGATTCTGGACAATTGGAGGGTCACCTGCTCAGGCGCAGTTTCATGCGCGACCTCAATGAGGCGCCGATAGGACATGCTGGTCACGAAGACATGGGCGGGCGAGAAGACGAAGAGTCTCCCGGGCATGATCATCATGACGAAGGAGATGCCGGCAGGCATGATCATCATGAAGAAGGAGATGCTGGCGGGCATGATCATCATGAACAAGGAGATGCCGACGGGAATGATCATCATTAAGAAGGAGAATATGTTAACACACAGACTCTGCTAACTTCGGCCTTGCAGGACCCTCATGTTCAAGAACTACTCCTCAAGGAGACGAGCAACACCAAAGTTGCAGCCAGAGAGAAAGCCAAGATGGCACAAATGGATATAGATAGGATGACTCTATTGTATCCTAGGTGTCGCCCTGAGGATACACGATTGAGTGTAATGCTCAAGGCTCTAGAGATGAAGGCTGAACACAAATGGACCGATGTGAGCTTCAACGCGGACATGGAATACTGGCACGACTGACTTCCTAAGGGGAACACATTGCCAACAACTATCGAGGATGCCAAGAAAATTGTGTGCCCTGTCGACCTACCACACATTAAATACCACGCATGCATCCATGATTGCGCACTTTATCGAAATGAGTACGCAAAGAGAGCCACATGTCCGGTGTGCGGCCAAGGACGATACAAGAGAGGGAACAAGAAAGTTCCTAGAAAAGTGGTATGGTACTTTCCTATCACCCCCGCCCGCAGCGATATTCCATAGATCCTAAGGAACCAAAGCTCTTGCAATGGCACGCAGAAAGGGAGAAACCTGAAGATGATCCTGAGAAGGGAAAGATCCTAACACACCCTTCAGACGCTAGCCAGTGGAATGAATTGGACATCGAGTTCGAAGAGTTCGGGGGCGATGCAAGGAACGTCAGGCTGGATATGAGCACTGATGGACTCAATCCTTTTGGCAACCAGAGTAGCACGCATAGCATCTGTCCCGTGTTTGTATGGCCATACAACCTGCCCCCGTGGCTTTGCACGAAGCAAAGGTACGTACACATGAGCATTCTTATTCAGGGGCCGAAACAACCAGGTATCGATATGCATATGTATCTCGGGCTATTGAGAGAGGAGTTAGCCATGTTGTGGGAGACGCCAGCCCGTACGTGGGACGCCTACACTAAAGAATATTTCCCTCTAAGAGCCGCTTTGCTCACGACGGTGCAGGATTGTATATGCCTTCTGTGGATGAAGAACCGTTCATAGCTCATGACCATCAAGCTGGTCGGTCAGGTACATGCACACATCGCTTGGTCTTCCATGGTTTTTCTCAAGAGACGCCTCCGGCCGCCGATCCACCAAAGGAGAAACTGGGATTGGTTTTCAGCCCTAACACACTCCGAAAGGCGGCCGATGAGCAGATGGAAGTGGAGGCCCTGTTGCGAATAAGAAGCGCATGAAGAGAGGTAATAATAATAATAAGAAGGCTACAAGCCAGCCTCCTCCGAAGAGGATCCGGGCTCAGGACGCCGTCGTCGTACCATCCACACAATATGGCTTGCCCCAAGTGCATGTAGCTGGTGATCTGATATTGACACCGGATCTGCTCCACATCGCGGTTGGACCCATGTTAAATTTGCATGAGGGTGTCAAGACACTAGAGGGCATCCTTCTTAAAGACAAAGATCCAAATTACCCGGCTTTCATGGCCAAGGTGCCATCGGACGTGGGCTTCGTCGATGAAGCCCTCGCGGATCTATTCTTCATAGCGTACGAGGACATCTTCAAGCTATTTCTCTCGAAATGGCTGGACTATAACTTGGTCTGCCTATACGCGCTCAATCTAGCAATGAAGATCAAGAGAGAGTACCCCGCTAGTCGCAATAGTGGATCCCAACTACATGCGGGACAACCAGTTGGTCGAAGGATCAGAGACACGGACCAAGGCGACGATGTACGTCGAGAAGTTCATGGTGGACAACAAGAGGAAGGACACACTTCTTTTGCCTTTCTTGCCTGAGTAAGTACACACTCGCTCGCCGCCGTAACTTGTGCGTTTCTTATAGATTTCTTCCTTTGCTCTTTTTCCAACATTCCGTTCCAATTGTGTTGCGCAGAGACAAATACTGCACACTCATCATCCTTTCCCCGAGGTATTCGCTAGCCACGTATTTTGACTCGGGGAATTTGACGAAGAAGAAAGACTACACCAGAATAAGGGGTGTTCTCAATGAGGCTCTCGAGGGCTATGCCAAGAAGGGATGTACCTTCATAGATAAGGGGGAATGTATCAAGGATGGCAAACACGTGTTCAAGCACGTGCTCGAGTTCCCCTGTGTCAAGCAGCCGGATACTAGTAGCACCAAGGAGGCCTTCTACGTCCTCCATCACCTTAAAGGCTATGTTCAGGATTGCCAGAACCTAACGCTGCCATCTAGTCTCTGAGGATGGGCCGAAAATTTTGCGCGAAGCGACGATGATGATCTTAGAGGAGACTTCCATCGCATTCAGATGAAGTTGTCGCAGATCATCATTGAAGATGTCAACACAAGGGGGGCCTACAACAAGCCAGGGGGTTGAGTAAGAGGGAGATCGAAGAACTCCTCCGTAAGCAGGGTGACACAAGGACGTGGATGTCGAAAGAGGGCTATCAACCGTTCCCGAAGCCGAGCGAGAAGAAGTCTTCATGATCGATGTGTGCCTAGCATGATCGAGTGTGTGTATATTCTCGATGGACGTGTGTAGTGTGTGTCATAAACTTTACTATCTTGTGGTCAAAATGGTCGTTGTTGTTAGACTTAACTATATTGTGATCGTGTAGTCATTGAACTTATTACTTCTATGGTGATCGCGATGCTATATTTTATCTTTATGGATCCTTTGTTTTATATTTTGTGAGCATATATATATGCATGTGAACCTTTATTAATTATTTTCATTGCATGTTTTACTAATATGCCTTGTCGTCTATAGAGATGGCGATGAGGTGGTATGTGGTGTACATGGGTCGGGTTCCAAGGGTCTACGAGGAGTGGGAGGACTATCACAAACAAGTGAATAAATTCAGCGGCAACAACTACAAAGGATACTGATACGTCATAAACGTATCTATAATTTTTGATGCTCCATGCTTGTTTTGTATCAACTTTCTTATGTTTTGTGTACACTTTGAGGTATTTTATACATTTTCTAGAACTAACCTATTAACAAGATGCCACAGTGCTAGTTGCCTATTTTCTGCTGTTTTTGGTTTCAGAAAAGCTAGTAAGGAAATATTCTTGGAATTGGACGGGACAAAAGCTAAAGTCAATATTTTACCAGAAGGAACACAGAGTCCGAAGGGAATCCAAAGTGGGGCCATGAGGTGGCCACACCTAGGGCTAGCGCGGCCACACCCTAGGGCGCACCGCCCATGGTGTGGGCCCCTCGGGTGCCCACCGACATTGCCCCTTCGCCTATAAAAGTACCCTGATGCAGAAACCCTAAGTACCCAATCAAAAAATCCGCGAAAGAGTCTGAAGCAGTGTCCATCTCCATCCCTAGATCAGGGGGATCCGAAGCTCTTCCCAGCACCCTACCGGAGGGGAGAGACCATCCTGGAGGCCTTCTTCATCACCATGCCAGCCTCCGGAGTGATGTGTGAGTAGTTCACCCTTGGACTATGGGTCCATACAGTAGCTAGATGGTTGGTTCTCCTTCTTCGTGCTATCATGTTTAGATCTTGTGAGCTCCGTTCATGATCAAGATCATCTATTTGTAATCCTATATGTTGTGTTTGCGGGGATCCGATGGATATTGAGATACTATGTCAGATTGATTATTGATTATATCATGTCTATGTTATTTGTGATCTTGCATGCTCTCCATTGCTAGTAGCTATCTTGGCCAAGTAGATACTTGTAACTCCAAGAGGGAGTATTTATGATCGATAGTAGGTTCATGCCTCTAGTAATCTGGGGAAGTGATAGAAATCTCTAAGGTTGTAGATGTGCTGTTGCTACTAGGGAGAAAACAACAATCCTTTGTCCATGGGGCAATTGTATTGTTTACTTTACACACTTTGCTTAATGCAATTATCCGTTGCTTGCAACTTAATACTGGAAGGGGTTCGGATGATAACCTAAAGGTGGATTATTAGTCATAGATGCAGTTGGATTACGGTCTATGTATTATGTTGTAATGCCCAATCAAATCTCGTAGGAGTCAAGATGTCTAGTATATCCATTGTTATGCTTTCTCAATCTATCCATTGCCCCGCTGTAATTTGTTCACCCAAAATGCTATTTATCTTAAGGAGAAACACCTCCAGTGAACAGTGGACCCCAGTCCATTCCTTTACCATTAATATACCATCTACTGTTTACCATTTACTATTTACTTTCTACAAGTAATTACTATCTTCCGCACTATATGTTTCATCCTTTGTTTTCAACAAAACCAGTGAGATTGACAACCTCATTGTAAGTTGGGGCAAAGTTTTGTGATTGTGTTGTGTAGGATTCCAAGTTGCTAGCAACACCTTGGAGTTGTTTCCTTACTCCTACTGGTTCGATAACCTTGATTTCATAACTGAGGGAAACTTGCTGCTGTGCTCATCATACCTTCCTCTTGGGGTTCCCAACGAGCTCTACATATATTGAGCCATCAAGCACTTTTCTGGCACCGTTGCTAGGGAGTTAAGGACAGCTTCAATCTCTTCCTCCTCGTCAATCACTTTTTAGGGAGAAAGAAGATTTTTGCAAGGGGAGTCTCTCATAACCAATCTCTTTACTTCGTTTTTTTGCTTAGTTTATTTTTCTTTGTTTGCTTGTTTCTTTTTATCAAAAACACAAAAAAATAGTTGTACTGGTTTGCTTCTTTTATCAAAAACACAAAGAAGTAGTTCCTATTTCAGTTTCTATTTCTTTTGGCATGCTTTAACCTTGCAAAAAATGACTACTCCTGCAAACACTAAGTTGTGTGACTTAACTAGCACAAACAACAATGATTTCATGTGCACACCTATTGCTCCACCTGTTCCTGAAGCTGCTTTCTTTGAAATTAAACCTGCTTTGCTCAATCTTGTTATGAAAGAAAAATTCTCTGATGTTGGTACTGATGCTGCTGCTGCACACCTTAATAACTTTGTTGAACTTTGTGAGATGCAAAAACATAGGGATATAGATGGAGATATTATTAAGCTTAAATTGTTTCCTTTCTCTTTGAGAGGAAAAGCTAAAGAATTGTTGCTATCCCTACCTAGAAATAGTACTGATTCTTGGATTAAATGCAAAGATGCTTTCATTGGAAAATATTATCCCCCTTCTAAGATTATATCTATGAGAAGTGAAATAATGAAATTTAAACAATTTGATAATGAACATGTTGCTCAAGCTTGGGAAAGAATGAAATCTTTGGTAAAGAATTACCCCACTCATGGACTAACTGCTTGGATGATTATCCAAACTTTTTATGCAGGACTGAATTATTCTTCAAGAAATCTGTTGGATTCTGCTGCTGGAGGCACCTTTATGACCATTACTTTGTGTGCTACAACAAAGCTCCTTGATAATATGATGGTTAAGTATTCTGAATGGCACACTGAGAGAGCTCCACAAGGTAAGAAGGTAAATTCTGTTGAAAAACCTCCTCCTTGAGTGATAAATTGATGTTATTATGTCTATGCTTGTTAATGGAAAATCTCATATTGATCCAAATCATGTTCCCTTAGACTCTTTGGTTGCTCAAGAAGTGCAAGTTGATGTGAACTTCATTAGAAATAAGAATTTTAGCAACAATGCCAATAGGAATAATTTTGGTAGTAATAATTATAGGCCATATCCTCCCAATAATGGTAATGCTTATGGAAATTACTACAACAACAATAGAAGTGCACCCTCTGAACTTGAAGTCATGCTTAAGGATTTTATTAGTAAACAAACCGCTTTCAATAAAACTGTTGAGGAAAAACTTTCGAATGCTGAAAAAAATATTTCATCTTTGTCTGAAGCACAATCCTCTTTGATTAATAAAATGGCTGCTAAACTTGAAACTATGGAAAACCCCTTTGCTGCTACTAATGCCATATAAGTTAGAATTGATGAAAATGTTAGACTGTTAGCTAAATTGCATGCTAAGTGGGAAAGAGAAGATGAAATTGCTAGAAATAGTAGTATTTGTACTATTACCACCACCCATGTTGATGCTAGCAAACCACATGAAGTCCCCATTCCTTTTGCAACAATGCCTAAAACCAATTGAACCTTTTCCAATAAAAATGCTGAAATTCTTCGAAATATGGGAAACAATAGTTCTACTACCTTGGATGGTAATTTTGATTTTGCTCTTGATGGTTGCAATATTTCTGAAGTAATTATGTTCCTACATAAGCTTGCAAGAAGTCCTAATGCTTGTGCTATGAATATGGCCTTTACAAAACACATTATAGATGCTCTCATAAAAATTAAATCAGAAAAATTGAAACATAATGCTTCTATTCCTAGGAAATTAGAAGATGGTTGGGAACCCATCATTAATATGAAAGTGAATGATTTTATTTTCCATAATTAATATGAAAGTGAATGTTCTTATTATGGTTAACAATACCTTTGTCCCCGTTGATTTCTATGTTTTGGATGTTGAGTGCAATGCTTCTTGTCCTATTATTTTGGGAAGACCTTTTCTTAGAACTGTTGGTGCCATTATTGATATGAAGGGAGGCACCATTAAATATCAATTCCCACTCAAGAAAGGTATAGAACACTTCCCTAGGAATATAGAGAACATACCTTTTGCCTCTCCTATTAAAACAAAATTTGATATTAATGCTTCTTCATTTGAAAATACTTGAATCTTGCTTCCTACGCCTAGCTGAAAGGCATTAAAGAAAGACACTATTGGGAGATAACCCAAATTATTTTTAATTTCAGTAATTTTTTATTTTGTTGAGTCTTGGAAGTTATTGCCTCAGTAATAACCTCTCCTTATCCTTTTTGTGTGGTTTTTGTGCCAAGAATAACCTCTAATGAGAGAGAAACAAATTTTTGTGCTTTACCGTAAAAAATCATGAAAAATTCCTGTATGATGGATTGAGCTGTAATTTTCTTTGCTTATGCCCCAGGTTATTATCTAACTTTCGTTAGTTTAGAACTTTTCGATTTGAGCAACATAAGGTCTTCGAAAAAATCGGTTTTTACCTACTGGTCGGTTTTGACAGATTTATGCCATTATTTGCATTTGCCTCTTAATCTCTTTCTCTTTGAGTTCTCTTTGACCACTTGAGCTTTTAGAAGGAATTGCTACAATAGATTGTGTTTAATTGGAAGTTTTACTTGTTTTGAAACTAAACCCAAAGACTTGTTATCTTGAATACACTAATGTTGCTAAGGAAGATTGTATGAAGTTTTGTATGAAGGAATTTTTCAAGTGTAGGGAAGAAAAATGTGATGAGATGAAGTATGGAAAAAATCTCAAGCTTGGGGATGCGACCCATGTCACCCCAAGAAATATTCAAGAGGTACAAGCGTCAAAGCTTGGGGATGCCCAAGGCATCCCCTTCTTCATCAATAAAAATCTCAGGTTTTCTTCCAAAACACTTCATTTTTATTGTTTCGTGCACAATTGTGTTGTTCTTGGAGCGTCTTTATTTTTAGGGTTTGATTAAATAAATTGGTTGGACCCCCACATTCATATGTTGTTTCAAATAAGTTGATTGGTGTTGGAAAAGAGTAGGAAGCTTCATGCTTATAAGTGGTACAAAAGGAGCTTGTTTTGACTGTGGCCTAGACTTTATCATGTCATGTTTGATGTTGCTTTGACCTTATTTTTAGTGATTATTGCTGTAGCATGACTTATTCCAAACACTTGAGATTGCCTAATGTGCCTTGAAAGAATCATGCGTTGTTTTAGCATACAAAGCATAATATTGTGGTATTCTCCTTTGATGCTTTATTTGGATTGACTTGGCACATGCTTACACCATGTTAAGACTATGAACCAGTCACCTTAGCCTCTATGATCATTTAGTTTTTGACTTGTAATATCACTTTATGCTTTAATTAATAATGTTTTCTCGCTTTGCATGATTATGGCCATTATTGTTCTCTTAGTTGGTCCTCCCAGTCTTTTGCTAGCCTCCACTTGTACCAAGTATGAGTTCCACTCATGCATCCAACCTCCAAGAAAGCAAGTTATTCCAAAGAGTCCACTATAAATTCCTATGCATGGTGTGTTACACCATTCCAAGTATGTTCATGTTTTTATCTACCTTCTAAATAAAACTTGTGTTATGTGAAAATTAGTGATTAAAGCTCTCACAAACTTGATGGCACACTTTATTTTATTGCACTTAATAAACTCAAACCATTGTGTCCATCTATGTTGCTTATATGCTTGCACTTTATAAGTTGTGAATTAGCAGAACCATGATACCATGGGGAACACTTTCAACATTGCACTTATTATTCAGTTGATATCATGTTATTTTGTTTATGGATCCTGGTGGTGTGAAATAAAAGGGGAGCTTGTAAGCTCATGGAGTTTGTATGTGTGTTAGAGAAACGCCTGGGCGGCTAGCCTAAGCCATGAATAATCATGGTGGAAACTTGCAGCATAACCATAGTGAGCATTATGTGAAGCATCCTCAATAAAAACCTATGCAAATAGCAAATAAAAAGATCACTGAGATGCTCATTGTCTGTTGCCTTGTCATTTTGATATGGGAAATCTCCTGTGTCATGGGGCAAGGGGTACCCCATTGGCGGTTTGATACGTTGCTAACGTATCCATAAATTTTGAAGTTCCATTCTTGGTTTTATCTACTTTCTTATGTTTTGTCCACACTTTGGAGTAATTTTCATATGATTTCTTGGACTAACCTATTAACAAGAGCCATAGTGCCAGTTGCGTGTTTTCTGTTGTTTTTTGGTTCCAGAAAGTCAGAAAATTAATATTCTCGGAATTGCACCAGACAAAAGCCAAAGTCATTATTTTCCCGGAAGATTCACGGAGCCAGAAGGAGAGACGAAGGGGGCTACAGGGTGGCCAAACCACCCCTAGGCGCGGGTCCCTCCCAGGCCACGCCAGGGCATGGTGTGGGCCCTGATACGTCCATTTTGCATCACTATTCTATGTCTTAATTCACTATTATTTATTGATATATTTCGTATTGAGAGGTGATACTTATGTTATTTCATCTGTTTTTGCATGGTTGATGACTTTTGGAGCATGGACCGCTGCAGTCAGGATTCTGATGGAAAAGGTGCTGTTTGGAGGCAAAATTCGCGAAGATCAGAAAATCCGGGAAAATATACGGAAAATCCTATTTTTCCAGAAGACGAAGGAAGCCAGAAGGGGGGCTGGAGATGGGCCACAGGGGTCCCACACCACCCCTGGCGCGGACAGCCCTAGGCCACGCCAGCAGGTGGTGTGGCGGCCCTGGCCCACTCCAGGCTCTCCCCTCTGGCGTATATTATCCTCCCGAAACCATAAGACTCGGGGAGCGACCACAGAAAGATTCCGCCGCCTCTACGGGGCGGAAAACACCGAGAGAGAAAGATCTCTTCGGAAGACAGATTTCTGCCGGGGGAATTCCTTCACGGAGAGGGGAGATCGTCGCCATCAACACCACCATCAAGCTGGACTTCATTGGGATCATGATCATCATCATCACCACCATCATCACCATCAGCACCCTCATCACCATCTCCATATTGCTGTAACAATTGTGTTGAATCTTGCATAGTTCATAGGGGAAACTTTCCCGGTGTTGATTACTCTTTGTAGTTGATGCTATTGAGTGAACCACTGAATTATTGTTTATGTTCAGATTGTTATACATCATTATTCCATCTCTGATCATGATCCATATGATGTCTTGTGAGTAGTTCGTTTGTTCTTGAGGACATGGGAGAAGTCATGTTGTTAGTAGTGGAGTTGTGTTGAGAAAGATTCAATAGATTGTTATTTAAGTTGTGGTGTAATTCTTCTAGTGGTGTCATGTGAACGTCGACTACATGACACTTCACCTATATGGGCCTAGGGGAATGCATTGTGTATTTGGCTACTAATTGTAGGGGTTGCCGGAGTGATAGAAACCTGAACCCCCGTTAGGAAACCATTGCACAAGGGACGTTAGGGTCTTAGAGTTTAATGCTGTGGTTAGGTTTCTACCTTAATTACTTTCTTGTACTTATGGATGTTTGCAAGGGGTATAATCACAAGTATGTATTAGTCTTGGATGGGGCGGTACATTAGCACAGGTTCACCCACACAACACTTAGCAAGCTAGAGAAGATTAATCGACTATATGAAGCGAAAGCACTTGACAGTCTTCCCATGTGTCCTCGAGAACGTTTGGTCATCTTAAGTAACAACCGGCTTGTCCTTTGCTGCATAAAGGATTGGGCCACTTGCTGCATTTATTCCTACTGTCTTTTATTTGCTCGTACTTTGTTTACTTGCTTTATCAAAAACCCCTAAAAATCTGTTTGCTATGTATTTGCAGAGAATTCCTGATCCATACCACTAGCCAGCACCTTCTGCTCCTCGTTGGGTTCGACACTCTTACTTATCGAAAATACTGCGATACACCCCCTATACTTGTGGCTCATCAAGACTATTTTCTAGCGCCGTTGCCGGGGAGTGAAGCGCTATTGGAGAGTGGAACTGGTAAAGGAAACTTCTACTGTGAGTATTATTTACTTCTGCTAGTTGCTTTATTTTTGTTATGGATAATCCGCTAAGTTTCTTATTTGGTAATGCTACTACCACTGCTAAGGTAGTAGATAAACCACCACCTGCTGAGAATGATGTTTTCAAAATACCTATAAGAATTATTGATCGTGTTATGGATAACTACTATGTTGGGGATGGAACTGTCTATCCCGGTGATCATTTACTCTTTATACATGAATTATGCGGGTTGTTCAAGTGTGCAGGTATTACTATAGATCAAGTTAAGAAGAAGTTATTCTCATTATCACTGAAAGGAAGAGCTGAGGAATGGTATAAGTTGTTGAAGAATGGTCAAGCTCTGGAATGGGAGGAAATAGTGCCTCTCTTTTATTCAAAGTTTTATCCTCCTAGTGAGATTCATAAAGATCGGAATCAAATATACAACTTTTGGCCTCTTGATGGAGAGAGTACAGCTCAAGCTTGGGGGAGATTGAAGTTACTAATGCTCAAATGTATCATTCATGAGCTCCCCAACAATATTATTATCAATAACTTTTATGCAAGGCTCCCTCTACATGAGAAGGATTTATTGGATGCTTCTTGTGCTGGATCATACACTCGTATGGAAGAAGAAGCTAAATGGGATCTTCTGGACCGTATTCAAGACAATGCTGAAGCTTGGGAGAATGACAAAGGTAGAAAGTCAGGTATAAATTATGATTATGAATGCATTGAATCTTTTATGGGAACTGATGACTTTCAAAATATTAAAAATACTTATGGTGTAGACTCTCAAGCTATTACTTCTTATTTTAAGGCTTTTGCTTCCTATATTGAAGTGCCTAAAAAGAAGTGGAATAAGTATCATGAACCTTATAAAGATATTGCTAAGAGTGTTCCTGCAAGAAATACTGAAGTTTATACTGCTAATCTTGTTTTACCTGAACCTTATATTGAGAAAATGCCTTTTCCAGCTAAGGTAAAGGAACATTCTATGATAGCTAGTATGGTTAATGAAAGTACAAATAAGGCTGTTGAACCTAATAAAAAAATGATTGATGAACCTATAATAGAAAATGTGAAAGACTTTGTTACTAAATATGAGAAAGAGGGACACCCTATCCTTTGTAAGGATACCTCTAATATTGTCTCACAAAGTAGAGTTATGAGAGCTAGTATTCCTGTGTTTTCTGTTAGAATAAGTGATCATTGCTATGATGGTCTTTGTGATAGCTATATTGTTAAGTTTATGCATGATACTGAAAGTTACTATGAGAGAGGGAAAATTGTTCTTATGCATCTCAACAATATCAAGTTTCCTCGTTTTATGCTAAAAGTTTTTATGTTGCACTTCTTTTGCTTCCCTATGCAAGTTGCCTCTGGTTTCAACAACTTGTTTGTTTACAAAATTCCCTTGCATAGGAAGTGGGTTAGATTTAAACTTGTGTATTTTTTCTTCTTAATGCTCTCTTTCGCTTCAATTCATATTCCTATGAGAGCGTCTTCAAAATTATAATGCCCATCTTAATGGCTTTAAAGAAAGAGCTTTTTGGGAGACAACCCAATTTGTTTTTGCTTTCAGTTTGTTCTTGTTTCATTGAGTCTTGGAAGTTATTACTTTGGTAATAACCGCTCCTTATCCGTTTTGTTTCGTTTTTGTGTCAAGATCAACCTCTAATGAGAGAGAAGTAAGATTTGGGGAAGTTGCTGTCCCGAAACAGATTTTTGTGATTGACCGTAAAACTTCGTGAGAGATCTCTGTATGTCGGATTGAGCTGTAATTTTTTGTGATTCTGACCCAGGTTGTTGTTTAACTTTCGTTAGTTTTGCACTTTTTGATTTGAGCAACAGAACATGTTCGAAAGAATTGATCTTTACCTGCTGGTCTGTTTTGACCGATTTTGCCACTCTTGCATTTGCTTCTTTATTCGATTTCCTTTTTGAATTCTTTTTGGGTTTTCGGAAGGAGTTGCTACAGTAGCTTATGTTTTGATGGTTTTCAGTTGAAGTTGGACTCAAAAGGTTTTATCACTTCACTTATACTAATGTTGCTAATGAGAACTGTGTGAAGTTTTGTGTGAATGAAATTTCCAGGAAGTGGAGATAATGGTGTAATAAGGAAGAGAAGGGTTTTATGACTCAAGCAATAGTGTATAAAGATGAAGATATCAATGATATTCAAGTAATGACTCCGGAAGAATCTACTAGATACCAAATTCTGAGACTTGCAGAGTCTGTTTTCAAATAGGTAATAGTTCTAGTAAGAAAAGTTCCACGAAAATACTATCCAACTATATTTTTGCAGTTTTTAGTCAATAAGGAAAGCTACGAAGCGAAAAAGGGACGGAAACATAGCCAGGGTGGCCCACACCACCCTGTGGCGTGGGCCCTCCCCTGGCCGCGCCACCAGGTGGTGAGTCCACCCCGGACTCCGCCTCCGACTCGTTTTCTCCCACTAACTTCCTTTTGATATGAAACTTCATAATATATACCCCCTGGATCTCCCGAGGTTCATATATCGTGTTTTCGTCATGTTTTTGTTTCGATCTGTTTCTGCCAGGACATACTCTTTGAAAGATTAGAAGCACAATGGTGTCCGCCAAGGATAAAGGGAAGGAGCCTATGCAGGAAGACCTCCAAAACCCCGGGAAGGAGAAGGAGATCAAGAGTGAAGGCGAAGAGGAGGCAAAGCACACCGACACTACCATTGCAAGCATCAGAGTGGTGGAAAACCCTGCCAGGACTATGTCAATTGGAGGGAAGCCTCCTCATCACCGTTCAGATCCCTGGTCACTTCCTCCATGCACCAAGAATCCTTTCCATACCCTTATCCATGAGCATCAATACCAGAATATGCCTAAGGGAAAATTACCCTCCAATTGGGATTTGCCTCATTCTAGCCATGAAGGAAAAGAAGGCTTCAAGGAGGAAGAGTGGGGGAAGAATAGCAAGAGCTAGAACTCTCGACCCAGCATGATCATGAGCCACATTGAGCAAAACTCACAGCTGATTCGTAATCTCACTTTCGAGATTGTGGACTTGGGGAAACTGATCAGAGAGCTCATCGAGAGGATACCACCACCACTTATGGAGTAATTCGTCATCAGGTTTGGCATCCCCTTGGTTTGTTCTAAGCTTGGGGGAGTGCCGCGGTATCACATCACTATCTTCTATCTTTTTACCTTTTTAGTAGAGTCATATCATGAATAGAGGAGTTATTATGTAGTATGGTTTGCATTATGGAAGTGTCCCCTCTCTCGTTAGATGTGTATCCCCTGGTGTGAGTTTCCCTGATGGAATATTAATGAGAAGTTCTATCATTCACATTTTTTCATAGCTTATATTAGTTTTCAATTCGTGGTTGTATGATTGATCTTGTTGTTAGTATTGGTATCACTTTGGGATCATTGAGTTAGTCTAGTTGGTTTTGGCAAACCTGGCTCAGTCAGTAGCAACACTATTTTTGAGAGTTGAATGAAAAAGATAGAAGTACTTTAAAGAAAAATAATTTCATCATCTTTCTTTTTTGATTTGCTCATAAGTCTAGTATTCTCTAGTTAAGATCTTTTGTGCTTCCAAGGAAGATTGCATGTTTGCCTTTATCACTTGTATGTTTGTTTGTTTCCTTCAACTCTTATACTTGCTACCCAGCCTTGCTAGCCAAAAACCTGTACTGAGAGGGTATTCTTCTCGTGCATCCACTCCTTTAAACCAAAACCTTTGCCATTTGTGTCCACCATACCTACCTAGTAGCATTATTGCTATTCCAAGTAAATTCTTGTTTTATCTACCTCCCAAATTAAACTTGTTATGTGAAAATTAGTGATTAAAGCTCTCACGAACTTGTGGCACACTTTACTTTCTTGCACTTAATAAACTTGAACCATTGTGCTCACCTATGTTGCGTATATGCTTGTGCTTTGTAAGTTGTGAATTAGCAGAACCATGCTATCATGGGGAACGCTTTAAACATTGCACTGGTACTTTGTACCTAGTTGATATCATGTTCTTTTGTCTATGGATGTCGTCGGTGTGAAATGAAAGGGGAGCTTGTAAGTCCATGGAGTTATGCATATGTGTTAGAGAAACGCCTGGGCCGCTGGTCTAATCCATGCTGACATGGTGGAAACCTGCAGCGTAACCATAACGAGTATCTATGAAGCATTCTTCTTATATAAAAAAAAGAGAGATAGAGATTGAGAAAAAGAGAAAAGAAAAAAAGAGATATTATGAAAAGAGGAAAGAGAGAAAAAAGCACCATATTCCCATGGTAAATAAGAAGATTGCTGAGATGCTTGTTGTCTGCTTGCCTTGTCATTTTGATATGGGGATTCTTTTGTATCATCGGGCAAGGGGTACCCCGTTGGTGGTTCTCAATGATACACATATGCTTACGATGACAAGAACTTACCGGTGACTAAACTTGAGTAGCATGAGGAGCGGCCCTCGTATTCAAGGGACATGAGATTCTCAATTTACAACTTGTCAGTGCATATCCTCATATTTGATCACTTTAACCTTAATCACCTAAATATGCCTATGATAGGGGCAATGAGAGCTGAAAGCTAGTAAGTATCATAATTTTTGGGAGCTCTTTATGACACCTGCAATCCCTCCTTCCCTCTTTGAAGGGCCTTTCTTTTACTTTGTAGTTGAGTCAGTAAACCTACTCCCTTCTATCTCAGCAAGTATTTTGAGTTGATGTGTTTCATTCATTCATATGATGATTTATTCAATCATGTTTCTTATGTTCCTTGTTTAGCACATTGCTCTTATCTTGATGTTTACTACTTTGAAAGCTATCTTTGAAAACCAGTTATTTGTGAACTCCAGCATATTATCAACTATTCTTCGACCAAGAGCTAAGTTTGCCATTACCAATTATGATTCACTTTATGTATCTTTATTGTGTTTCCTTAACTCATTGCAAGTTGAGTTATATAATAGTGAGTTGTCTTCTATTATGATCTATGCACTTGATGGATGTGATGCTTCTTGTCCGTATTCTTTTATCGACTCTTCACTCCATAAACCTGAGGCCATGTTTATTGAGCTCAGTTTCGCTTGGGGACAAGCGAAGTCTAAGCTTGGGGGGAGTTGATACGTCCATTTTGCATCACTATTCTATGTATTAATTCACTATTATTCATTCATATATTTCGTATTGAGAGGTGATACTTATGTTATTTCATCTGTTTTTGCATGGTTGATGACTTTTGGAGCATGGACCGCTGTAGTCAGGATTCTGATGGAAAATGTGCTGTTTGGAGGCAAAATTCGCAAAGATCAGAAAATCCGGGAAAATATACGAAAAATCCTATTTTTCCAGAAGACGAAGGAAGCCATAAGGGGGGCTGGAGATGGGCCACAGGGGGCCCACACCACCCCCTCGCATGGGCAGCCCTAGCCCGCGCTAGCAGGTGGTGTGGCCGCCCTGGCCTACTCCAGGCTCTCCCCTCTGGCGTATATTATCCTCCCAAAACCCTAAGACTCGGGGAGAAACCACAGAAAGATTCCGCCGCCTCTGCGGGGCGGAAAACACTGAGAGAGAAAGATCTCTCCGGTAGACAGATTTCTACTGGGGGAATTCCTTCCCGGAGAGGGGAGATCATCGCCATCAACACCACCATCAAGATGGACTTCATCGGGATCATCATCATCACCACCATCATCACCATCAGCACCCTCATCACCATCTCCATATTTCTGTAACAATTGCTGGACATGGGAGAAGTCATGTTGTTAGTAGTGGAGTTGTGTTGAGAAAGATTCAATAGATTGTTATTTAAGTTGTGGTGTACTTCTTCTAGTGGTGTCATGTGAACGTCAACTACATGATACTTCACCTATATGGGCCTAGCGGAATGCATTGTGTACTTGGCTACTAATCGTAGGGTTTGCCGGAGTGACAGAAACTTGAACCCCTGTTAGGAAACCATTGCACAAGGGACGTAAGGGTCTTGGAGTTAAAAGCTATGGTTAGGTTTCTACCTTAATTACTTTCTTGTACTTACGGATGTTTGCAAGGGGTATAATCACAAGTATGTATTAGTCTTGTATGGGGCGGTACATTAGCACAGGTTCACCCACACAACACTTAGCAAGCTAGAGAAGATTAATCGAATATATGAAGCGAAAGCACTTGACAGTCTTCCCATGTGTCCTCGAGAACGTTTGGTCATCTTAAGTAATATAACCGACTTGTCCTTTGCTGCATAAAGGATTGGGCCACTTGCTACATTTATTCCTACTGTTTTTTATTTGCTCGTACTTTGTTTACTTGCTTTATCAAAAACCCCTAAAAATCCGTTTGCTAAGTATTTGCAGAGAATTCCTGATCCATACCACTAGCCATCACCTTTTGCTCCTTGTTGGGTTCAACACTCTTACTTATCGAAAATACTGTGATACACCCCCTATACTTGTGGGTCATCAGGCCCCCTGGCCGCCCACCGACCTTGCCTCTTCGCCTATAAGATGCCTCCCGATGAAAAAACCCTAAATCGTCAAGCCTCCAGCCACGAAAAGTTCCTCAGCACCGCAGCCACCGAAGGGGAGATTCGGGGGACAGAAAGTCTCTGTTCTGGCACCCTGCCAGGACAGGGAAGTGCCCCCGAAGCCATCTCCATCGATCTCCACCACCATCTCCATCACCATTGCTGATTCCCATGATGAGGAGGGAGTAGTTCTCTCTCAAGGCTAAGGGTTCTACCGGTAGCTATGCATCTCTCTCTCTATGCATGATCTTATTGAGATCATGAGCTTGTAATCTATAGATCTACCTTGCTACTCAAGTGCTTTAATAGATCTCCGCTCTCCCCATGTGTGTGAAGTTGTCAGTGTGCACACCATGGTGGCACTTAGGCTAGAGATTTCAAATACTTGTTATGAGTTATATTTGGAGTTGGATGTCTTTATGAAATTGTGGTGTTTGTTTGAACCATCTAGTGCTCAAGGTGACAGTGTGGGGTTATCTAGATGTGGAAAGCAAACTTTGAGGTGTGCTGTTATAGCCCAAACCATCGATTAGAGTATTCAATCGGAGAGTAGTTCAGCATAGTATCATAAAGAAGAATATATTTACATGTGAGTGTTCACTAGTGAAAGTATGATCCCTAGGCCTTGTTTCTTAGCATTGAAACACCGTTTGTTATTAGATCTATTACATGTTTGCTTGCTTCTATCTTTATTTCAGTTTTACTTTATTCTTTTCCACGCCATCAAGCTATTTTCTATCATCGTTACAACTTATAATTATCTATACCACTTGTATTTCACTATCTCTTCACCGAACTAGTGCACCTATACACATGACAAGTGTATTGGGTGTGTTGGGGACACAAGAGACTTCTTGTATCTTGATTGCAGGGTTGCTTGAGAGGGGATACCTTTGACCACTTCCTCCCTGAGTTCGATAAACCTTGGGTGATCCACTTAAGGGAAAACTTGCTACTGTTCTACAAACCTCTGCACTTGGAGGCCCAACAACTGTCTACAAGAATAGAAGTGCGTAGACATCATGGTTCTCCATGATACACATGTACTTACAATGACAAGAACTTACTTGTGACTAAAGTTGAGTAGCATGAGGTTCCGTACTCGTAAGCAAGGGGCATGAGATTTTCAACTTATAACTTGTCAAGCATATCCTCATATTTGTGTCACTTTAACCTTAATCACCTCAAGATGCTTATGATAGGGGTAATGAGAGCTAAAAGCTAATAAGTACCATAATTTTTGGAAGCTCTTTATGAATATTGAAATCCCTGCTTCCCTCTGTGAAGGGTCTTTCTTTTTTTACTTTTATGTTGAGTCTCCATCTTCTATCTTTATGCACCAATTGAGAGAGCATAGTGGTCATTCTTAGTTTAATGTGCTTTGTCCCAAAACTTGTTGATTGATTCATAACTTTGATATTGCTTGTTCTTAAATTATTTGTATCTAGTCACCCTTATGAACTTTGAAGGTGTCCTATGCATTTATGTTTTGCTACACCATGCGGGATAAGTTGAATACCATTTTTAATTTGTTTTCTATATGTAAAACAAACAAACGTCTTTCAAAGCATTGTTATTCATGATCTTTTGTTTGTACCTTTTCATGTTACAACGTAGTTGCTATGTCTTACTGTTAGAACTATGTCTTTCATGTCTATGTTAGAGTACTATGATCCCAGCTATCAATGTTTTACAAATACCTTGATCAAGATTGTGATGGTGCATGTCACCTCAAAAATTATTCTTTTTATCACTTACCTACTCGAGGATGAGCAGGAGTTAAGCTTGGGATGCTTGATACGTCGTAAACGTATCTATAATTTTTGATGTTCCATGATTGTTTTATATCTACTTTCTTATGTTTTGTTCACACTTTGAGGTATTTTTATACATTTTTTGGAACTAACCTATTAACAAGATGCCACAATGCCAGTTGCCTATTTTTTGTTGTTTTTGGTTTCAAAAAAGCTAGTAAGGAAATATTCTCGGAATTGGACGGGACAAAACCAAAGTCAATATTTTACCCGAAGCAACACGGAGTCCGGAGGGGAGACGAAGTGGTGCACCAGGGCGGACACACCTGGTGGCGGCACGGACCCGGGGGGCACCGGGGGTGTGGGCCCCTGGTGCTCCACCGACCTTGCCCCTTCGCCTACTATATAAGCTTGGGGATGCTTGATACATCATAAACGTATCTATAATTTTTGATGCTCCATGCTTGTTTTGTATCAAGTTTCTTATGTTTTGTTTACACTTTGAGGTATTTTTATACATTTTCTAGAACTAACCTATTAACAAGATGCTAAAGTGCCAGTTGCCTGTTTTCTGCTGTTTTTGGTTTTAGAAATGCTAGTAAGGAAATATTCTCGGAATTGGACGGGACAAAAGCCAAAGTCAATATTTTAACAGAAGGAACACGGAGTCTGAAGGGTAGGCAAAGTGGGGCCACGAGGTTGCCACACCTAGGGCTGGAGCGGCCACCCCCTAGGGCGCACCGCCCCGTGGTGTGGGCCCCTTGGGCGCCCACCAACCTTTCCCCTTCACCTATAAAAGTACCCTGATGCAGAAACCCTAAAGACCCGATCAAAAATCTACAAAAGAGTCTGTAGCCGCCGCCATCTCCATCCCTAGATCGGGGGGATCCGAAGCTCTTCCCAGCACCTTGCCGGAAGGGAGAGATCATCCCGGAGGCCTTCTTCATCACCATGCCAGCCTCCAGAGTGATGCGTGAGTAGTTCACCCTTGGAATATGGGTCCATACAGTAGCTAGATGGTTGGTTCTCCTCCTTTGTGCTATCATGTTTAGATCTTGTGAGCTCCATTCATGATCAAGGTCATCTATTGTAATCCTATATGTTGTGTTTGCGGGGATCCGATGCATATTGAGATACTATGTCAAATTGATTATTGATTCTATCATGTCTATGTTATTTGTGATCTTGCATGCTCTTCGTTGCTAGTAGCTATCTTGGCCAAGTAGATGCTTGTAACTCCAAGAGGGAGTATTTATGCTCGATAGTAGGTTCATGCCTCTAGTAATCTGGGGAAGTGACAGAAATCTCTAAGGTTGTAGATGTGTTGTTGCTACTAGGTAGAAAACAACAATCCTTTGTCCATGGGGCAATTGTATTGTTTACTTTACACACTTTGCTTAATGCAATTATCTGTTGCTTGCAACTTAATATTGGAAGGGGTTCGGATGATAACCTGAAGGTGGATTAATAGTCATAGATGCAGTTGGATTACGGTCTATGACGAGGGATTAATTCATCAATGCCCATTGTTATGGACTTGGGTTTTGGAGAAGGAGGGTGCACTGGAGGCATCAATCGGCTAGAAAACAAGCACACAGGGATGCAAGGTTTACCCAGGTTCAGGCCTCGTAGAAGTCCCTACTCCTTCTTGTCTGCTCTTGGAATTATCGAGGGAATCGAAAGATACAAGGGGTGCACAGATGCAATCTGGCAGTGGTTGTGAAACTAGGGTTGTGATTATCCTCCTTGCTGCCCCCTCATAGCCTTTATATAGATAGGCTAGGTCTCGAGTAGCAGGCCGAGTCAGTTACAAGTTAGGGTTTGTCCCTTTAAACTATCTATCTTTGATATTGCCTTATGCTGCAAGCAGTCAGAGTCTCCGTGGGTCATTCGAATCCTAGATTGAGCCCTGGTAGCGCCATGGGCTCCTGTCATATCTGGGCCATATATGCCAAACTCAAGTACCTATAGGGTATGCCCATGTCAGTAGACCCCGAGTGTCCAGTGGAATCATAGATTCGAGTGGAGACTTTATGAAGTTTTTCGAATGCACAACTGAGCATATTTTCGAGTATTTTTGATTAATGTCATAGGGATTGTTGATATACGTGCCTGATTCATCCGATGCATCGGGATCAGTTAACTGCCTTAGGGCAAAACAACGCAATCTACTAAAATTCGAGTCCTCGGACTCGAATTCGGAAGAGTGCTGGTGTAATTCTACTCAGGCCACATAGGTCTTAGAGGAGTCGAATCCCATTGTGTAAGTGTGAGCACTCGACGCGTCCGTCAAGGCTTATTCATCATACCTGCAGGTACGGATTTATTTCTGGTAGAGCGCAGCAGATGCGTTGCCAGGCCTTATTCAGGTCTTGTCTTCACGCTGTAAGCGCGACATCTGGATTTTTGTCATTGTGGAGATGATTCGGGTAACGCAGGAGACGCGGTCTCTTTGCAGGGAAAATATGAGGCGGAGTCGCTATAGCATTCGAGTGTGGATATTATCAACACACGGTGTAACATATAAGAAAAAGAAATAATCATAGGGTGCGCGGCCAGCGCTCCCTATGGGAGTAGCCCCCGAGTGCCTATTCGAGTCGTAGACTCGAGTGGGGACTATAAGTATTTTGCGACGGTTGTCGTCTTTTGCTTGTTTCTGTCGAATGTGCTTCCAGCGCTCCCTATGGGAGTAACCGGAAGTCCACAATCTAATCGTTGATTCGAGTGAAGGGTTTTCATGATGTTGGATATATTTATTATTATCTTCGGGTGCGCGGCCAGCGCTCCTGTTAGGAGTAGCCCCCGATTGCTTGGTTGAGTCGAAGACTCAAGGAAGGACTTAGAGTAGTCAAAAAGGTCGCTCCTGCTAGATTGCATGACGTTAGTGCTGACATAGAGATGACCTCAGTTACCCGCGTGAGCGACTTTGACAGGACGTGACGAGTATTGGGTCGCACTTTTCCGAGTGATGTTCCTTGCGTTCATCTACCGCGGTCTCTCTCCCCCTGCATCCATTTGTTAGGGGTCTTCTCTGCTTCTACGGGCTCCAGCTGCACCAGCTGTCCCCAAATTCTATTCTCCATATCACCTGTTTCATCACCCTTTGCGAGTGCTGGCTCGGAGTCGAGCCACACTTCGGTCTCTTCAAGAAGCTTTTTAAGCTCAAACGTCAGTCGACGTCTGGTTCGGTAGTCTACGATGTAGGAGGCTGTGGGATCCATGTTGACTCCTCTGTGACTTATTTCGACATCAAACTCACCGCGTCTATCCAAGGGTGGAGAGATAAGTGGTTCTACATCCGCGACCAGAAGGCCGACGGAGAGCACTATGGACTCGCGCCTTTCGATCCCGTGGCGGCCTGCAAGAGGAGGCGATCCTGGAAGAACGTCGTGATGCCCGGTGAATTCGAGGAAACAGAGATGCTGTATAAGCGTGTCTGCGACCTCGAACGTCGCATAGGCAAGGAAGAGGGTGGAGCGGATCTCATTCGCACGTGGCTACGCCGCCGTGTGTAGCCTCTACAGGCCAGGGTGCACCCGATGTATGTTGGATTGGCACGGGCGATGTCACTCGCATTTCCGTGGAGGGCATTTCTTCGGGTGAGGTGGACAGAAGGTTGCGGCTGGTGACCAAGTACACCACCAAGGAAAATCTCCCAGGTGACCTCATCGTGCCTCCATTCGACGCCAGTAATCCTCCACCGGAGGTAGATTTTTCCTATGAAGTTTTCTGGGTTTTTGATTGCCCGTTAATTACTTGGTGTATACTAATGTTTCTTCTGATTGTAGGATTGGAAAGTGGCTGCCAGCTTGCCTCCTCAGCATGAAGGAGTTATTCCGTGTGAAGCGGAACAAGAGGACGAGTCGGGCTCCACCGTTATGATTGAGGAAGATGAAGAAGCCCCCGAGTCCAACGATCGCGGGATTCACAAGCGCTCCCATACCGCAGATTCGGATGCCTCCTCACCAGTGACGCCGGTGGGTCCTCGTGCTGCTGTGGAGGAGCCAATCTCCGTCGTTCCTGTACGCGCCATGGCTCCACCCGCTCGAAAGAAGCTAAGGTTGCCGAAGGAGTCGTCGGATGATTCCTTTGACCTTGCCAAATTTGACAGGTAAGTTTATAATATTTGTGAATTCGTCTTGTTTTCCTTGAAGTTTCTCTTCTGAAGTGGTGCTGGTCATATTTGCAGTCAAACGGCATCGTCGTCCTCCGATGACTTCCAATTTGTGAAAGAATCCGGAGTCACAGACTCTAAGAACTAGGAGGTGGCCATACAGTCACCTTCTCCTCCGGTGGCGGCCCACTCCGGTGCTAACTCTTCGAGTTCCCCTCATACTGGGGGGCACCAGATGGTTGCACGGACGCCCACTCGATAGGAATCCTCGGAGTCCCTGGAGGAACACGTAAGTATCTTTTTGCCGCTGGCAGTCAAATTGTGAATTTGTGCCTTTTGTCAACACTGAATCTTCGTTTCTTTTGGTGTAGCCTATCGTGAAGGATTCCACTCGCCTTGCGGAGCAAATCCTTGCCTTGGGTTGATAGCACGCCCTACTAGACAATTGCCATCGCGTAGTCGAAGGTTTGTACTAATCTTTTCTATTCGCTCTGCTTATGTAGAAATTTGTAAACTCAGTTGTTGTCATGCTCTGTCCTTTGTAGGTGATCATAATGAGCTTCTTCGTCGCGTTACTTCCCTCAAGAAAGGACTTGCCGCAGCGGAGAAGAAGCGCAATGAGGCAATCACGGCTCTGGAGGAGTCACAGAAGCGCGTGGAAGACTTGCGTGCTTCTACTGCCGAAAGGGAGAAGTTGTTCGAAGAACAACTTTTCTTGATTTCGAAAGCTCTCTCAGGTATTGTTCAGCTTCACTTGTATTTTTCCCCATTTGATTTCATGTCGTTGTGCTGATACCCTGTGTATGCAGATGTCGCTGGCGTAAGCTTCGACGCCCAGGCCTTGTGCCGTGCGGATGCCTTGGCTGGCGCCATGGCCACAATCGAGGACCGCAGTGTCTCCTTCCAAGATACGCTCGGGAAGGCCAAAGGCGTGCTGAGCCGCCTCCATGAGGATATGGTTCCTAAGGACAGTTTAATCGAAACTCTTGAAGGCTTGGTGGAGTCACTCGCAGAAGGCGTCCCAATGGACTTCAAGAATACGCAACGGTTTTTCGGTGCCACTATGGCACTCGCGATGGCGCAAGCACATGGTGCAGAGTTGGACCCAAGCGCGATCTCTGAGGCCATGCCTGTCGACGCAGATGGTCAATAGGTAGTCTTCTAGCCTTTCACCACTAGATGCAGTAAATATGGGCCTCGTCTCATTGAGATAGTCGCCAAATATTCTGAGGAGTTGTGGTGGGTGAAAGCGATGAAGGCTGCGGCATTTGGGGCTACCACGGGAAAGTCTGTGGCGTCGGAGACTGCCATGGATTTGAGGAAGCCCCTGAAGTCAAATTCCAAGTCAAAGAAGAAGATTGCTCCTTAGCTGCCATTTGTAATAG
This sequence comes from Avena sativa, assembly GCA_916181665.1. Taxonomy (NCBI): domain Eukaryota; kingdom Viridiplantae; phylum Streptophyta; class Magnoliopsida; order Poales; family Poaceae; genus Avena; species Avena sativa. Next base: position 128,809,780 of record OV702289.1, on the reverse strand, counting down.
TTGTAGCTTCCTTTTGTTGGTCCGCATTTTGTGGGGGGTGCCCCCTTGATACTTTTATCGAATTTGAATGCACTCCTCCTTTTCAATGTATGATTGGTCCCATTTGCCTCTTGCTTGGTTGTAATAGGGTCCTTCAAGTGGTCATTCGAGTGATCCTCACGACTCTCCTCCCACCGATGAAACCGCAGCGCAACCGCGTTCAAAGGTGGAGGAGCTATCGTTGCTATCGCGACTACGCGACCGTATAAAGCAGTTGGAGCGTGAGTTGCCCATGATCCGTGGTAAAGCAGATGTGTGGAAGTCGAAGGCTGAGAAGACCACCACTCGCGAGAAGTATCTCCTAGATGAAGTTGCACAGTTGAACGAGCAATTTAAATGTTATCTCTCTATCTTCTTATCTTTTCTTTAGCCATTCGTGGCGATGCCTTGTCTTTATACTTTGGTCTTGATTTTGTATTTGTTACCGCTCATCATCCGCAGGATGAGAAGGACCGGGTTGCCATTCGAATGAATGACTTAACCCAGGAGTAGCTGCAGGCTAGTGGGTACTTCTGGGTGGACCACGATCGTGCAGTCGTGTTGGCGACGTTGCAGGATCATGCGTTGTGAGTGCTTCAGTGTTTCAAGAAAGCGCAGTCGTGCTTGAAGTGTATTTATCGGATGATGTTTCTGTTGGACGTTGTGCCCTCAAGCATGTTGGCTCTTTTGACGAAGTTTCAAGATATAAGTGCGGTCCGCGAGTACGTGCGCCAGCAGCTGGTCGCAGGTGCCAAGGCTGCATTATCGCTGATTCGACTGCATCGGCCAGACGTGGATGTCGCATCTGTTGCCGCTGGACCATCGCCGCCGCTTGAAGGGATGACTTGGAATATCGTGCTGCACTATCAGGTGGTTGACCAGCCAGCTGAGGATATTGTAGATTTCTTTGAGGAGCAAACAAATGTTCTCCTTTTGCAGCAATAGTGTATCCTACACATAGATGTGTAAGTGTTGTAAAATTCATATGATTACGGCGGGTGTGTTTGAGACCCATTAATGTGTAAAGAGCTTGCTAGCTTGTATATTTTTCGAGTGTACTGTAGGGTACAGTTCCTTTTCATTAGCCTGACGTGTGTTCATCTCAACACCTTGCCAACCTATCAAGGGTTCGATTTATAGTGCCGAGCTACTCAGGATACTGTGTTGTTCGTGGAACAGGTTGTAAAGGGTGGCGCAACCCCCGAGTAAAATAATTGCAAGGAAAGCAGAAAAACACAGGGTTTGGGGCACTTAGCTTTATTTATTCACAGAATATCACGAGGTACAATGTGTGGCTAAGTAGCCTGACTGAATAGCCTTATTTGTAAAGTAAAAAACATCTAAGGGTAGAAACAACGTAGTTGTGCGACGTTCTAGGGGTTGAAGTATGCGACTCCGCTCTTGAAATCTTTAAGGCAATAGGCGCCACCTGGGATTACTTCAGTAATCACGTAAGGTCCTTACCAAGGGGACTCAAACTTGAGGTGCCCTTGTTGCTTCAGTCATAGGACCAGGTCTCCTTCGACGAAGGATCTAGGGCATAGCCTTCTGCTGTCGTAGTTGCGTAGGCTCTGCTGGTAGATCATGGATCTCTCCATTGTAATCTCGTGTGCCTCCTCGAGGAGGTCGACGGAGTCTTCGAGTGCGAGAGTTGACTCTTTCTCGCTGTATGCAACCACCCGCGGGGCTTTGTAACATACTTCTACGGGTAGTTCCGCTTCAGCATCGTGCACCATGAAGAATGGAGTGTAGCCTGTGATGCTATTTGGAGTTGTGCGCAGGCTCCAAAGTACCGATTGTAGCTCATCTGGCCAGCACCCAACAGCTTGTTTCAGTGGCCGGGGGAGCCTTTTCTTGATTCCGCCGCAGACAAGGCCGTTGGCCTTTTTGACTTGACCGTTGGTCTGAGGGTGGGCCACCGAGGCGTAGATAATGTTTATTCCCAGGTTTTCGCAGAATTCCTGGAACTCCTTGGAGGTGAAGTTTGTTCCATTGTCCCTATTGATGCTATGTGGCACCCCAAAACGATAGACGATGGACTTGAAGCACTTGACGACGCTGGCTCCTGATTGATTCGTCACCGGCATGGCCTCGATCCACTTGGTGAATTTGTCGACCGCGACTAGGAGGTAGACGTATCATCCTCGCGAGGACCTCGGGAGCTTGCCGACCATGTCGAGTCCCCATTATGCAAAGGGCTAAGCCACTAGTATTGGTCTGAGCACCATGCCAGGTGCGTGCGGTTTGTCCGCAAATCGCTGGCAAGCATTGTAGCGCTGAACGATGTCCTTGGCGTCACGCATGGCCGTTGGCCAGTAGAATCCAGCTCATAGAGCTTTGGCGACGAGAGCGCGATTGCCAGCGTGGTGCCTGCAAGTGCCTTCGTGTATGTCGAGGAGGATGGCTCTTCCGTCCCTGTTGGAGATGCACCAATGAAGAACTCATGTGATGCTGCGCTTGTACAGTTCGCCATTGATAAGGGCGAATGCCTTGGATCGTCGCGTTATATGACACGCATCAGTCGGGTCATCTGGCAACCTTTTGCTGAGCAAGTATGTAAGATATGGTTGTGTCCAGGATGGCTCGATCATCATGACCTCCATGGGACCTTCGAGTCCTGTGCCTGGCTCCGTGTCATCGAGTGCCATTGGCTCGTTGGGTGGCGTAGCCCCCGAGTTTGTTGGCGTGCTTGTCTTCTTCACTCAAGCCTTGGGTTTGATTGAGCGCTCGCATATGCACTCTAGAAATACTCCAGGTGGCATTGGGGCACAGGTGGAGCCGATGTTGGCGAGTATATCTGCCTCCTCATTGCTTTCGTGACCAAAATGCCTTAGCTCGTAGCCGTCAAAGTCTCCCTCGAGTGTGTCGTATAGGTCGCGGTAGGCGATCATGTTGTCGCTCAGGGCGTCGTACTCGTGCATTGTTTGGTTGACCACCAGTTTGGAGTCGCTGTAGATGACAAGTATCTTGGTGCCGCAGGCTTTCGCCATCCGCATTCCATGGATCAAGGCTTCATATTCAGCTTCGTTGTTGGAGGCTGTGAACTGCATTCGCAGAACGTACCTCATCTTGTCTCCTTGGGGCGATGTTAGTATGACACCTGTGCTAGATCTGTCCTTTCGCTTGGACCCGTCGAAGTGCATTGTCCAAAGGTAGGACATGTCTAGCTTATCGGGGAGCTGGTTCTCCATCCAATGCACAAGGAAGTCCGGGAGAACTTGCGATTTGATCGCATCGCGCTTCTCATATGTGATGTCTCGTGGAGACAGTTTGATTCCCCAGAGCGCGACTCGTCCAGCAGCGTCGGTATTATTGAGTATGTGCCTGAACGGGGCGTTGTTTACCACCACAATTGGGTTCTCTTGGAAGTAGTGGCGCAGTCGCCTGGCTATCATAAAGACGCCATACGCCAGCTTCTCATAGTGCGGGTACCGCTGTTTTGTTGGCATGAGCACCTTGATGAGGTAGTAGACTGGGTGTTGCACCACATGGACTTTATTTTCTTCGGCTCGTTCCACTACGAGCACAGTGCTTACCACCTGGTTGGTGGCAGAGATGTATAGCAGTAGCGGCTCTTTTTCATGAGGTGCCACCAACACCAGCGAGGTGGACAGTATACGCTTGAGGTCCTCGAATGCTTCTTACGCTTTGTTTGTCCACTCGAATTTTTCGGCCTTGCGGAGAAGTTGGTAGAAAGGCAGTGCCTTTTCGCCCATCTGACTAATGAATCGACTAAGCACCGCGTTTTTCCCAGCCAGCTGCTGGACGACTTTTATGTTCTTTGGCTTCTCCATGGCCAGTATGGCCTTTATCTTCTTCGGGTTTGCCTCAATCCCTCTTGCGGAGATGAGGTACCCGAGCAGTTGCCCAGATGGTACGCCGAAGGCACATTTGTCCAGGTTGATCTTGATCTGGTAGCGATCGAGGTTATCAAAGGTCTCACGAAGATCCTCGAGTAACGCGGCTTCCTCTATGGTTTTGATGACGATGTCGTCGACGTAGACTTGGATATTGCGACCAAGTTGGTTCTTGAGGCAGGCCTGCATACACCGCTGATAGGTGGCTCCTGCGTTTTTTAGCCCGAAGGGCATCGTGTTGTAGCAGAACACACCAAAGGGTGTTGTGAACGCCGTTTTCTCTTGGTCTTCCTCCTTCATTCGAATCTGATTGTAGCTTGAGTAGGCGTTGAGAAAGCAGAGGCGCTCGCATCCCGTAGTGGAGTCGATTATTTGATCGATTCGTGGCGATGGGAAGTGATCCTTCGTGCAGTGCTTGTTCAAGGAGGTGAAGTCCACGCACATCCGCAGGATATCCGTGTCCTTTTTAGGCACAAGCACTGGATTTGTGAGCCAGGTGCTTTCCTCGATCTCGTGTATGAAATTTGCGTCGAGGAGTTTGTTGATCTCCATACCGACCGCTTTTGCCCTTGGTTCAGACAGTCGTCGTATTGTCTGCTTGACTAGCCTTGCCTCTGGATTTACATTGAGTGAGTGTTCGGCGAATTCCCTGGGAACTCCTGGCATGTCCGCTGGACACCAGGCAAAGGTTTCCCAGCACCCACGGAGGAATTTGATGAGCGCGAGTTCCTATGCGGACTCAAGTTGTTCGCGATGAGGGTCGTCTTGGTTAGGTTAGTTGGGTGGACCTGGAATTTCTTGGTATGCACCGACTTGTCGAAGGATAGGTCATGTGAGCTTGGATTGCTCAGGGGAGGCAGACTATTGTCTGCCATCTCCTTCAACTTTGCGAGTTCCTCTTGCATGCTGAAGGACTGGGAGGTTCTGTTGAATTCCCTATCGCAGCTGTCAGACCTATCGAAGCTTCCGTTGACTATGATGACACCGTTTGAGCCCGGCATCTTCATCTGCAGATAGGTGTAGTGTGGTACCGCCATGAACCTCGCGAACGCGACACGTCTGAGGATGCAGTGGTACTGTGAGGGCCAGTCGACAACTTCAAAGTCAGTGCGCTCTCGCCAAAAGTTTTGTGGCTTGCCGAAGATGACGTCGAGGTTGATCTTGCCCAATGGGTATACGCCCTTCCCTAGGACGATGTTGTGGAATGTCATGTCTGAAACTTCTAGACATGTCAGAGGGATCCTCATTGCATGCAAGGTACTTGCAAACATGAGGTTGATGCCGCTTTTGCTATCCATGAAGACGTAACTCATATCGAGGCCCCCAATCTATTTCTCGAGTACGAGGGGATAGTGGCCTGGGCGAGGTACTTGGCGCAGATGGTCGCGCTTGTCGAAGATGATGCATGACTCGCTTCCACTGAGGTACTCAGTGGTGGAGGGCGTAGATTTTATCGCCAAGTTGACTTGGCGAATGATTGCCTTCTGCACTTGATTTGAGGGTGAAAGGGCATTTCCTATCCTAATAAGTGATTTTGATGTTTGTTGACAACACATGTGTCGGACTAATCGTTTGCTAAGTGTGTCTAAGGTTTTAACGAAGGAAAAGGCATTCAGTTCCCCTCTCAAAAGTTCTCCTCAAGATATAGTTTTCTAGGGATTTTTTGCTTGAGTCGTAGGAACACCATACTATCAAGAGGGGGTCCGTGTTGGATAGTTTGGGTGGGATCATCTCTGTTTTGCAAAACCTCAAGCCTTCCCTTTGGTGGAGATATCAGGAGGTGTCTGCTCCTGTGGCTGTGGTCATTGCCTCTGTGCGGTCCGGTAGTACTGGGTTTCCCAACCAGTACTACCGCTCTGTAACCGGTAGTACCGCTTAGTGGTACCGCGGGAGTCTGAGCCATTATGGTGAGCTTTGTTTCCTCTCTTCTCTCCCTGGTACCACCAAGTGGTACCACCGCTCCCCCGCCCGGCAGTACCGCTCTTTTGCACGGTCCTACCGCTTGGCGGTAGCACCGCATCCTCGAGCCACTACTACTGCGGGGGACTAAAGACACACCACTGCGACTAGCGCCAACCCGGTACCTGGTCCGGTACCTAACCGGTAGTACTGCTGTCATCCGGTACTACCGCTCTTGGGACCAGTACTACCTGTTGGCGTCTGGCTGCAACAGGCAGATTCCTCTTGAGGGTATAAATATAGCCTTCTTCTCCAACGAGAAGTTTGACTCTTTTATCTCTCTCCTCCATTGTTCTTGAGCTTCATTTCTACTAGATATACCTACCTAGCCCTCCAATCGCCTTGATACTTTGAGGCTTGGTGGAGGAAGTCTAGATCTAGGTTTTCACCAAAGCAAAGTTGATTCCCCCATGTTTTCCTTTGTGGATCTTGTTACTCCTAGGTTCTTTGAACCCTAGACGGAAGAGGTCGGTCTCAGAGCTCGATCATTTGTTGTAAAGGTTCGGGATTGTGTTGGGAGACTCAGCGTGTGGTGGAGGTCTTCTCAACAAGTTTGTAAAGGTTTCGGTTGCCACCTTCAAGGTCACCGCATAAGGGAACGGGTACTTTTCGTGAGGCGGGTGCTTGGGAGAATAGGGTGAGGCCTTCTATGACGCTGGTGGTCTTAGTACCACCCACCCCTCCAACGGAGACGTACTTCCCCTCAAAAGGAAGGAACTTCGGGAAAACATCTCCGTGTCTACTCTCGGTTACTTCTATCCTTTACCCTTTACTTATTGTTACTTGCTTGTTTGTTTGTCCATTAAGTTCTCTCACCTAGTGCACATCTAGAGAACTTACGTTGTGTTTAGCCTTAATTTGAACAAGAGTTAAAATTTGAGTAGCGCCTATTCACCCCCCTCTAGTCGCTTATACCGATCTTTCAATTGGTATCAGAGCAAGGTGCTCTTTTTGGCTTAACCGCCTAATATAAGAATGAGTGAATCTAGGGGGAATGAAGCCACCTTTGAAGTAAGACCCGTCTCTAAGAGCGAGCTATTGGCATCCATGGATACGCTTCATCAAGAGATGAAAGACTTGCTAGAATTATATCTTGGTAAAAAGGAAGTTGTTGTAGCCGACGCCATTGATAATCCATCAAGTGGCTCAAAACAGGTGGAAGATCCTCACAAGGAATCTCCCAACTGTGATGAGGGCAATAAGGCTAAAGGCAACCCCATGGGAACATGCCACGACCACTTAGTTACAATAATGCCCCACTTCCTATGCCACATATCAATCATCGTGGTTCACCACCTAAGCTTGATGTATCTAATTTCGCCAATTGGCAATATCTCATGTGCTCTCACTTCAAAAGTTCTAGTGTTCATCTTGGGAAGGTTGTGGAGTTCGGCTTCTATCCTCGTGACCCCTACAACATGACTCCCACCAAGGAAATCAACAATCAACTCAATGCCACCACAATGACAATCCTCCAAGATGCTTTGACTCATGAGCAAATGACTCACATTCGAGCTTATGCCACCACCAAGGAAGCTTGGAATGCTCTTCAACGTGTATATCTTGGCAATCACCAAGTTTGAAGAAATGCACTATGGAGCTGATGCTTTTGTTGGGAAGGAGGATGAGACTCCCGAAGATCTCTATCGAAGGGTCACGACTCTTTTAATTAGGATGATTGATCATGGGAGTAGGGATGTGTATGACAAGTGGATCAAGCGCAAGTTCATGCAAGCCATCTTGCCCTTCCAACGAGAGTTGGCCAACAACATTCGCTCAATCCCAGACTTCTATGCCATGTCCTCCCATGAAGTGTTGAATGAGTTTGTGCCTCTTGGAATCATGAACAAGTGTAGTGGTGGTGTCACGGCAGATGCCATGGATAGGCTAAAGGTGGGGACTAATACACGCTAGGGAAATCCAGGGAGGGATAGTGGAGTGATTCTCCACACAGAAGATTGTATTCCTTTCAAGTTTACAAGTGCTCCTAGAGCTGTATTGGCGAGAGGAGGAAGAAGAAGCTCTCTTACTCTCAACTACAGTTCACTCCTAGAACCTTAGCAAAATTAGTATCGAAGAAAGACCAACCAAGCTCGAACTCAACCCCTTCTACTGGAACCCTAGCCCCCCTTTATATAGAGGGGGCTCGGTCTCTGCCTAGGGCATACGTGGAGGCATATTCCTAAGAGTATGCCTCCTCTCAAAGTGGTAACCCGACCGGGGTGCTTTTCCCCCGCGTCATACATGCTTTAGCTACGTGAGCCTCTGCGGCGCCCGCGTCAGCCGACACAGGCGTCGTCACCCTTGTCGGCCATGACCCGGTGGTCCTGCCCTTGCTTGCTTCGCTCATGTAGTGCGTACCGGGCCTTCTTTTTGACCAAAGAGATTCCTTCCTTCTCCCAGAAGCTAAACGGGACCTAGATCATGGCAGATCCGGCCACATCTATTCCTGCATACAAGTTAGACAAGTACTTCCGACTTACTCCTTAAGTCGGCTGAGACAATGTTAGGCGACCCCCTGGTCCGGGTTACTCCGTGATCCGGCCTGCCTTGAGGTGACCCGGCCGGCATCCGCTTTGACCCTGCCGAACCTCGGCTAACTCGGCCTTTATACCCCGGAGTGACCCTACCCGGGGGTATCCCCCCAACATTAGTCCCCGAAGCTGGTGCGGTCTTAGCTGCCTTGGCCACTAAGGCCACATCAGGTTCATTCATGTTCGAGCCTTGGACGTTATTTCTAGGTTAGCTCTTTATCACGGATTATATGGATTTACGTTCCCTTCGTACGTTCCAAGTTTTCACTTGCCGGCCGGGTTACCACTTTGACTCGGATCTCATTGTTTTACTTTCCCTCTACACATTCTAAGTTTTTACTTGCGGTCCGGGTTACCATGGTTTGATCCGGGCCTTGTTTCCTTCTCTCATACGCCAACCCACGTGGAGGATAATCATTACGTTGTATTATTTAAGGGCATGCACAATAACCGTCGCAGTAATTGTCAGTTACCACTGTGCGAGGGTCACGTCATGCCTGCCTCCTCGTTTACCGCATCAGTGCGTCACGTCACGGGATCGTCTCTACTCTGTGGCCCTTTATGTGGCTCCTCTACGATTGGCTGAGGCACGTGATACACGGCCACACCATGTTGCTTATTGGCAGGGCGCGATCCCACTCACCCTCTCAGGGGGAGGTTAAGTAGCGGAGGGGCGCACCCCTTATAATTTTTCCCTCTTCTGCGTCCCTCTGCCCGTTGCTCTTCTTGTTCATCTTCCTCGCGACCGCACCGCCGCTAGTGCCCCTAGCAACAGTGCCGCCGCCGCACTTTTCCCCGTGCCTCTGCATCGCAGCCACCGCTACGCAACTTCCTCGCCACGGGTCCTCGCCATTCTAGGCCTCAGATCCCCGCCGCCGCCAGCGCCAGCAAAGGTAGCGAGCACGAGATGATGGAGGAGGAGCTCATCGTCACCGAGCAAGAAATGGAGGAGGACGCCGCTGCGGCGGACCGTGGTGCGTGGGCCGGATCATGGGTCTGTCAAGATGACCTTGACTGGCTCTACCGGACCAGACGCATCCCTGCCGGCGTCGCCGCTCGTCTCCCCTCCGCCGAACTAGCCCCCTCACCCAATCTGGGTGAGTTCGCCGTGTTCTTGTCCCACTTTCAATGGGGATTTGGCTTGCCGGTGAGCGACTTTTTCCGGGATTGGCTTAGCACCTACCACCTGTAGCCGCACCATCTTCCAGCCAATGCTATCACCTCTCTCTCTGCCTTTGCTTCTACGATCGAGGGCTACACCGGACTGTGGCCCACGAAGGAGCTGTGGATCCGGTTCTTCGGCCTTCGTCGTAACGTCATCCCCAATATCCAAGTTGAATCTGAGGACAAGCAGCTCACCCAATTCGGAGCTGCGTCCATCTCACCCCGGAGGACTTCCGTTTTCCCCCGGGTCACCAGGCTTGACTCCTGCAAAGGATGGGCCCGGACCTTCTTCTATGTCCGGAACTCGGACACTGAAGATTTGATTCGGTTGCTCCCCTACACTCCGGGTCCACCTGATCCGGAATTCTCGGAGGAGGTCTCCAAGAAGCCCACGGCTCTGGCCAACCAAGTTAACAAGAGGTTCGCGAAACTGAAGAAACTCGGATTGCGCAACGAGGATGCTATGATCATGTTCGTGTGCAACCGAATCTCTCCCCTCCAAAAGCGCACCCACAAGGTGTGCCACATGAGTTTCGGCCGTGACCCCAACTGGACCTCCTCCTTCGAGCTGAGCAACGCGGAGATTTTTCGCCGGGTTAAGGCTCTCTTCACCACCCACAAGGATTTCTCTGGTGAATGGTCTTGGGGAATTGAGCACTTCTGTCGTGACAGGCTCCCTCCCGTGGTAAGCTTCGCGGGGCAAACTTATTTCGGATCAAATATGTGTTGGTTTTTGTTGTATTTTTGGCTCTGTTCTTCATGCTTTCTCTCAGCTATTCCTTCAGCAAACTCTTGAGGATGGTATGGATCCGACCCTTAAGTGGGCGCCGGACCGAGAAATCCCGGATGAGGAGGAGCCGAACCAGGAGATGTTTCTCCCTATGACTGACGCTACAAAACGACCCAGCGGTAAATTCTCTTCTCTTAGAGACTGGCCCGATGATGAGGATGACTCGGATGTCGACGTGATTGAACCTATTGAGACTGTCCCTCTTTCTTTTTCCTTTCCGGCATCAGCTAACCCCGGTGGGCATATCCACGAGGATCCTCCACTTGCTACGGGCGAGCCGGTTCCGGTGGCGTCGAAGAAGAAGCGCGGAGCCGCACCAAGTTCCTCCTCCGAACCTTCTCAACCCACAAAAAGGTGAAAGAAGGCCGGAGACAAGACTGCCTCCAAGCCGGCAGGCAAAGCCCCGGCACGAAGGGCCTAGAAACCCAAGGAGGCCGAAACCTCGGATGCGTAAGTCATTTTTCGTTGTGTAACTCACTTCTCCTTGCATCGTGGTAATTTCTCTTCTGACATTATTCTCTTCTTCAGGGCTCCGGTGGAGGTCCCTCGGAGCGGATCAAGCATCTCTTCACCACTTCGATCTGGCCCTTCTCCTCCTCATGACGATGATTCACGCCCACTGAGCCCTATTCCGGAGGGTTCTGTGGCTGCTCCGGGTTCCGCACTACCTCGTAGAGAGGAATGCGATCTCGGAGCGGGAGGGGTCGGTCCAGCCGAGGCGACGGCGTCCACAACTTCGGCATCACCGCAACCAACAGCCACCGAGTCTATCTCAACACCAGCACCAGCAGCAGTTCTAGTACCAGTGACCGAACCAGCACCAGCACCTGTTCCGGCACCAAGAAAACCAACAACAGCTCCAAGTCCAGCTACAAGAGCTCCAGTGCCAAGTTCTTCCGCCTCGTCCGAGTCATCTCAACCTCGGCGAGGAACTACTCCAGCAGCTTCTAAGGGGAAATCCACTGCAGTTACTTCTTCCCAGCAAGCTAAGGGCAAAAAGGCTCCGGATGCTACCAAGTCTGCATTTGTCGAGGCTGGGCAATGAACCCTAGCGTGGATGCTTCCCAAGAAAGCTCCAGCAGCGAAGGATGTTCCTGCTGAGCCAACTGATGCACAGCAGATGATTCTGCATACCAGCCTAGCACTTGCCTTGGTTGAGAGGAAAGAAGCGCAGGCGAAGGGCTTGGTGGCACCCCATATGCCCACTGGTGAGCGGTACCCTCCGAGCCTTATTGAGTTCGTCATGAACTGGAACAAGGCGGAGTTCGTCCACAACGACGATCTCCCGGAAAAGTTCGGCCCTGCAGAATTTTCCGCCCAAATGAATACCGCCGCTAAGGCAATTAACCTCGCGGGGCGAATGATGGAGGTACGTCGTTTCTCCTTTACATGCTGTAGATAATAACCATTAGTCCCCGAGCCTCCGGTGGAGTAGCTTGTTACTCGGCCGGATGCTCATTAGAAAACTAACGTAGATCCATGTGAACTTCGAATATGCACACACCTAGAGCCGGGTTAAGTTCCACTTGGCCCGGATCTTGTACACTTTGAATATGCACACACCTAGAGCCGGGTTAGGTTCCACTTGGCCTAGATCTTGTATGCTTCGAATATGCACACACCTAGAGCCGGGTTAGGTTCCACTTGGCCTAGATCTTGTATGCTTCGAATATGCACACACCTAGAGCCGGGTTAGGTTCCACTTGGCCCGGATCTTGTATGCTTCGAATATGCACACACCTAGAGCCGGGTTAAGTTCCACTTGGCCCGGATCTTGTACACTTCGAATATGCACACACCTAGAGCCGCGTTAAGTTCCACTTGGCCTGGATCTTGTACACTTCGAATATGCACACACCTAGAGCCGGGTTAAGTTCCACTTGGCCCGGATCTTGTACACTTCGAATATGCACACACCTAGAGCCGGATTAAGTTCCACTTGGCCCGGATCTTGTACACTTCGAATATGCACACACCTAGAGCCGGGTTAAGTTCCACTTGGCCCGGATCTTGTACACTTCGAATATGCACACACCTAGAGCCAGGTTAAGTTCCACTTGGCCCGGATCTTGTACACCTCAAATATGCACATCTCTAGAGCCGGGTTAAGTTCCACTTGGCCCGGATCTTGTACACTTCGAATATGCACACACCTAGAGTTAAGTTCCACTTGGCCCGGATCTTGTACACTTCGAATATGCACACACCTAGAGCCGGGTTAAGTTCCACTTGGCCCGGATCTTGTACACTTCGAATATGCACACACCTAGAGCCGGGTTAAGTTCCACTTGTCCCGGATCTTGTACACTTCGAATATGCACACACCTAGAGCCGGGTTAAGTTCCACTTGGCCCGGATCTTGTACACCTCGAATATGCACACCTCTAGAGCCGGGTTAAGTTCCACATGGCCCGGATCTTGTACACTTCGAATATGCACACACCTAGAGCCGGGTTAAGTTCCACTTGGCCCGGATCTTGTACACTTCGAATATGCACACACCTAGAGCCGGGTTAAGTTCCACTTGGCCCGGATCTTGTACACTTCGAATATGCACACACGTAGAGCCGGGTTAATTTCCACTTGGCCCGGATCTTGTACACCTCGAATATGCACACACCTAGAGCCGGGTTAAGTTCCACTTGGCCCGGATCTTGTACACCTCGAATATGCACACCTCTAGAGCCGAGTTAAGCTCCACTTGGCCCGGATCTTGTACACTTTGAATATGCACACACCTAGAGCCTGGTTAAGTTCCACTTGGCCCGGATCTTGTACACTTCGAATATGCACACACCTAGAGCCGGTTTAAGTTCCACTTGGGCCGGATCTTGTACACTTCGAATATGCACACACCTAGAGCCGGGTTAAGTTCCACTTGGCCCAGATATTGTACACTTCGAATATGCACACACCTAGAGCCGGGTTAAGTTCCACCTGTCCCGGATCTTGTACACTTCGAATATGCACACACCTAGAGCCGGGTTAAGTTCCACTTGGCCCGGATCTTGCACACCTCGAATATGCACACCTCTAGAGCCGGGTTAAGTTCCACTTGGCCCGGATCTTGTACACTTCGAATATGCACACACCTAGAGCCGGGTTAAGTTCCACTTGGCCCGGATCTTGTACACTTCGAATATGCACACACCTAGAGCCGGGTTAAGTTCCACTTGTCCCGGATCTTGTACACTTCGAATATGCACACACCTAGAGCCGGGTTAAGTTCCACTTGGCCCGGATCTTGTACACCTCGAATATGCACACCTCTAGAGCCGGGTTAAGTTCCACATGGCCCGGATCTTGTACACTTCGAATATGCACACACCTAGAGCCGGGTTAAGTTCCACTTGGCCCGGATCTTGTACACTTCGAATATGCACACACCTAGAGCCGGGTTAAGTTCCACTTGGCCCGGATCTTGTACACTTCGAATATGCACACACCTAGAGCCGGGTTAATTTCCACTTGGCCCGGATCTTGTACACCTCGAATATGCACACACCTAGAGCCGGGTTAAGTTCCACTTGGCCCGGATCTTGTACACCTCGAATATGCACACCTCTAGAGCCGAGTTAAGCTCCACTTGGCCCGGATCTTGTACACTTTGAATATGCACACACCTAGAGCCTGGTTAAGTTCCACTTGGCCCGGATCTTGTACACTTCGAATATGCACACACCTAGAGCCGGTTTAAGTTCCACTTGGGCCGGATCTTGTACACTTCGAATATGCACACACCTAGAGCCGGGTTAAGTTCCACTTGGCCCAGATATTGTACACTTCGAATATGCACACACCTAGAGCCGGGTTAAGTTCCACCTGTCCCGGATCTTGTACACTTCGAATATGCACACACCTAGAGCCGGGTTAAGTTCCACTTGGCCCGGATCTTGCACACCTCGAATATGCACACCTCTAGAGCCGGGTTAAGTTCCACTTGGCCCGGATCTTGTACACTTCAAATATGCACACACCTAGAGCCGGGTTAAGTTCCACTTGGCCCGGATCTTGTACACTTCGAATATGCACACACCTAGAGCCGGGTTAAGTTCCGCTTGGTCCGGATCTTGTACACTTCGAATATGCACCATGCTAATTTTACACTTCTGTGCTTTTTTCAGGTAACCACCAATCGCCGGAGCGCTTAATTCCAACGCCTGCTGGATACCCACAAGATGCTACGTGCAAAGCATGTTGCACTTATTGCAGAACATGAAAAAAGGGGTAAGTTTCTCCCTTGGCACTTCTCCGTTTTTCTTCACCTTCTTCTGCCGAACTAATCTCCTCGTTCGGTTTCTACAGCTGGGGTGGAGGCTGACAACAAGATCATGTGGAAGAACTTGGAGGAAATCAAGGGTATGTCCTTTTTTGTCCGACCTTGTAGTGTTTTCCATTTCCTCTTCTCCTTGGCTCGGCAAACATTCACTCCTCGGCTCTGCCAGGTCAACATACTATTTCAGCATCGCTTAAGGATAGTGTGCCCGTGCCTGATATGATGCTGCATTTTCTCGAACAAGCAGGGCAACATCAAGCCGAGCTGAAGAAAAAGGATGATGAGCTCGCTCTCCTCCGGACTAAGGACAACGAGATTGCCAGGCTCAAGGCTGAGATGGAGAATATGAAGGCCCAGCACCAAACCGAGCTCCAAAAGGTTGGCCAGAACTTTACAGAAGACCGCGAGCGCCTTACTCTCCAGATCTCCAAGGACCAGGACCTACTTAAAGAATCCGACGCCCAGCTTGGGTCGGCAAACGCTGAGCTTGAACAACTTCGCAAGAGACGCGATGACTGCATCAAGGAGTTGACCCGGATTCACAGCCACATTTCACGTAAATTCCTTTCCCTTATCCGACATAATTCTCCGGGTTACTTCATATGTCTTTTCTTCAGCTTCTTCCTTTGCCTTGTTTCCAGGCCACTTTCCAGAGGGTACTCCTATTGCGAGCGCTGCTGTTGCCAATTTCCGCCGAGAGAGGGGTACTCCCGTCGCTCTTGACGGTGAGAGCATTCCCTTAGACATGGAGGACCTATTGGTCATCTTGTCATCTCGCGTGGAAATCATCAAGAATTACGGCAAGGATCTCCTCGACGTTTCCGTCCGAGTCTTCAACATGTTCTGGCCCGGTGAGAGCGCTCCGAAGAGAATCACACTTCTTGCTGAAAAGCTGTCAGATATTGAGACCCAGCTCGACCTCTGGAGGGAGTCCGCTGGGCGTGCCGCCGCTGATACTATCCTTCACCACATACTCACGTGGTATGAGAAGCTCGACCTTAGCCTCCTTACACATCGGCGCACTGGATCCAGATGGACTGATGACCCGGAGTGGGTAGCTCGGTGCCAGGCTTGCGCCTACAGCCTCGTCGAATATTCTCCGATCCATGACTGGGTTGAAGGACCAAGCTTCCTGGAATCCGCTGGAGACGAGAACGCTGAGAACGCTGAAGACGGGTCGGATGAGGACGGAGAAGGTGATGCCTCAGATATTGAAGACAGTGACGACGACGCTGAACTTCCTCCTCCTGCTGCTCCTTAGGTTAAAAAACTTGAAAATTTATCAGATCCCCGGTATGCCAGGTGCAACTGTATGCTGTATATGTGATATTTTGCTACTACGTTTCTATGTCGGATTAACTTGGGTGTAGTGCCCGAGTTTCATTTTCTTGTTCGTCCAATCTTCTGGCTCGGTTCGTTTCTACCTTGATTCGTTTTTACGACTTACGAATCCAAGCTTCAAAAATTGTTTTAACAATACTTAGAAACTTTTAGGCTTAGCTCAAAATAATTCAGCACAATAACTTGAAAATAAATACAGGGTTAGTCCAAAAAACAAACGTTAGCTCGAATGAATTCGTTTCCTTAGTTGTTTTTCATGTGCTACGCAATTCCAAACTTGTTCTCTTGCTTGCCATGAAGCCAATTCTTATTGGACAGCAGCAAGTCGAAGAGTTGGGTTTTTGGTGCTCACACATTAATAATCCGGGTTAAGTAGAACAACTCATTCCAGCTAACGCACGAGAGACAACAACAATAATTATTAAGGCAGTCCCCGAGTTACTGCTCGAGGCGCTGCTATTTCATTGATAAGCTCATTGCCGACATACATACCGACATATGAGACGACTTGGATACATACACTTCTTAGCTATGTGTAGAAGGGATGAAGTAGTGCTACATTCCACGGTCGCTTAGATTCCTCTCCGGACCTATCCGCCTTGTTCTTTTCCTGTGGCTTTGTATCTATAAGATAGTAAGAATCATTGCGCAATGCTTTGCTCACAATGAATGGCCCTTCCCATGGGGGGGATAATTTATGCATGCTAGTAGTACGTTGTACCAACCGGAGCACCAGATCGCCTTCCCGAAAGACTCGGGGGCACACTTTTTGGCTATGGTAGCGTCGGAGATTTTGCTGATATATGGCGGATCTGGATAGTGCTAGTTCTCTCGCTTCTTCCAGCAGATCAACATCATTTTGCGGGGCTTCTTACACTTCGGCTTCTGTGTATTGGGTGACCCTAGGCGAATCATGCTCTATGTCGGCTGGTAATACAGCTTCTGCCCCATATACCAGAAAAAACGGCGTATAGCCTGTTGATCGATTCGGAGTTGTTCTTAAACTCCACAGTACCGCTGGTAGTTCTTCTATCCACCACCCCGCTGGTCTTTGCAGCAACTCAATGAGCCGGGGTTTTATCCCGGATAATACTAATTTGTTGGATCTTTCCACTTGTCCGTTCGATGCGGGGTGGGCTACCGAGGCTACGTCCAGCCGGATCTTCTTATCTCGGGAGAATCGCGCAAATGCTCCTTCAGCAAAGTTTGTGCCATTATCAGTTATGATACTGTGAGGATAACCGTATCTCAAGATAATGTCTTTGAGAAATGTTACGGCCATAGCTCCATCACATTTTCTTATAGGCTTCACTTCAATCCATTTTGTAAACTTATCCACCATGACCAAAATGTGTGTCATGTTTCCCCTTGCTGGTTTGAACGGGCCAACCATATCCAAGCACCATACGGCAAATGGCCACGTAATTGGTATGGTCTTGAGTTCCGACATTGGCATATGTGTCTTAGTAACATATCTTTGACAACCATTGCATTTTCTCACCAGATCTTCTGCTTGTTCTAAGGCACTTGGCCAGTAGAACCCATGCCGGAATGCTTTTGCCACTAAGGCTCTGGATGACGCATGATGCCCGCACTCTCCTTGGTGTATATCTCGGAGGATGTCAAGCCCTTCTTCCGGGTCAACGCATCGCTAGAGGACGTTGGTTACACTCCATTTGTACAGCTCGGAATTGATAATTGTGTATGTTTTTGCTCTCCTCTGAGTTTGCCTGGCTAACACCTCCTTAGTGGGTAACGTTTCGTCTTTCAGGAATTGGAATATAGGCAGTGCCCAAGCTGGTATCGCTCGTGCAGGGAACACGTCCTCATCGATTTCCATCTGATCCACCGGCATAACTTTAGCCGGATCACGCTGAGCAGTCCCCGGGTCCAGCGAGGTAGTCCCCGGGTTTGCTGAGGCAGTCCCCGGGTTTGCTGATGCAGTCCCCGGGTCTCGCGTACTACCTCCCGTGTCAATGTCCATGGGCTCAGCTCCGGATTCCGTATCTTCCGGGACATAGATCGAGTCGGTTCCTAGGGACGGCCTGATAGATGGTTTTCTGAGGTGTTCCAATGCTACACCCGGTGGAATTGCCTGTCGGGTTGATCCGAGCTTCGATAGCATGTCGGCAGCCTTGTTTTCCACTCGGGGTACATGGTGAAATTCACACCCCTCAAAGTAACCAGATATCTTCTGCACATGAAACTTGTATAGTGCCATGTTTGGATCCAGGGCATCCCACACTCAGGACACTTGCTGCACCACCAAATCCGAGTCGTCAAAGAATATTATCCGACGTATGCCAATCTCTTTTGCCACTTTGAGCCCATGCACAAGAGCCTCGTACTCAGCAACATTGTTCGATGCTGCGAAATGGATCTGCAACACGTATTTTAGCTGATCCTTCTTTGGCAAAGTAAGCACAACCCCGGCGCCTAATCCGGTTTTGGTTTTCGACCCGTCAAAGTGCATCCTCCAGTAGTTCGGATCTGGTGGCGGTGGTTCGTATTGTACCTCGGCCCAATCTACAAAAATGTCCGCCACAGCCTGAGACTTGATCGCTTCTCTTCTGTCGTATTGGGGCGCATAAGGGGCTAGCTCAATTGCCCATTTTGCGATCCTGCCACTCGCATCCTTGTTACCCATTATCTCGGATATGGGAGCTTCGCATATCACTTTGATGGGATGCTCCTCAAAGTAATGCTTTAACTTCTTTGCCGCCATATAGACACCATATGCCACCTTTTGAAAGTGCGGGTAGTTCTGTTTTGAGGCAGACAATACCTCGCTCAAGTAATACACTGGCCTCTGCACTGACTTACCCTCTTCATTGCGCTCTACTACAATCACTACACTTACAACTCGGTTGGTTGCGGCTATGTAGAGCTACATTGGCTCCCTTGATAGTGGAGAGGCTAACACTGGTGCAGTGGCCAACATCTTTTTTAAGTGGGCAAAGGCTTCATCGGCCTGTGGTGTCCAAATGAATTTATCCGACTTTTTCATGAGTTGGTATAGAGGCAATGCGTTTTCTCCCAACCGACATACAAACCAACTCAACGATGCTAGGCACCCAGTGAACTTCTGGACATCGTTAAGACACTTCGGCAGCTCCATTCGTTCAATGGCCCGAATCTTAGTTGGATTAACTTCGATACCTCGGCTGGAGACGAGAAATGCGAGTAATTTTCCAGCCGGGACATCGAAGGTACACTTTTCCGGGTTAAGCTTCATCCGGAACCTTCTCAAGTTCGCGAATGTTTGCCTTATGTCATCAAGGAGCGTTTTGCTTTCCTTGGTCTTGATAACCACATCATCCACGTATACTTGTACGTTTTGACCTATTTGGTCGTGCAAACATTTTTGCATACATCTTTGGTACGTTGCACCTGCATTACGCAAACCAAACGGCATAGTGCGATAGCAATAAGCCCCGTACGGGTGATAAACGCGGTCTTTATTTGATCATCCGGATTCAGAGGTATCTGGTGGAAACCAGAATGTGCATCGATGAATGACAACAGTTCACATCCCGCGGTTGAGTCTATGACCTGATCTATCCTCGGCAGTGGAAATGGATCTTTTGGACACGCCTTGTTCAGGTTCGTGTAATCGATACACATACGCCAAACCACTGCCACGTTCGGATCATCCTTCTTCATTTCTACCAGCACCGGATTAGAGAGCCAATCCGGATACAGTACTTCCATGATAAATGCTGCTGCTAGCAATCGAGCTATCTCGTCTCCAATGACCTTTCTCCTATCCTCGGCGAAGCGACGGAGAGGTTGCTTCACCGGCCTTGCTCCGGGTCTTACGTTCAAAGAGTGCTCGGCCAACTCCCTCGGAACACCTTGCAAATCCTATGTGGACCAAGCAAAAATGTCCCGATTCTCACGGAGCAAGTTGACGAGCTCGCTTTCCTATTTATCAGTTAACCCGGCACCAATTGTTACGGTGCGCTCCGGGAACATGTCATCAACTGGAACCTTCTTGGTATCCTTTGCGGCTTGGAATGAAACGCTACCATGCGGGTTACTCAATGCCGGCATATACTACTGCGCGGACTGAGCTAATGACGCCACCTCTTGGATTTTTCTTTTCTCTTGCGCAATCACGAGTGACTTGTCTAGGTTAGACCCGGCTGAGGCACACTCAATGGAACGTCGGAAATCTCCAGTGATGGTAATCACTCCATTTGGCCCGGGCAACTTCATCTTCAGATAACTGATGTGGCATCTTGCCATGAACTTGTTCAATGCTGGTCTTCCGAGTAACGCGTGATACGCACTTTCCAAGTTCACCACCTCAAACTCCAGATTCTCAGTTCGGCAGTTATCCCTTGTGCCGAATAGCACGTCGACCCAGACTTTGCCTATGGGCTCACAAGAAATTCCTGGTACAATGCCATGAAAAGTTGTCCTTGTAGCCTGGAGCATGTTCTCCGAGATACCCAACTTGCGCATTGTATCCGCATACATGATGTTAATGCTACTTCCATTGTCAATCAGTACCTTGGAGAACCTCACATTGATGTTCGGTCCAATGAATGTCGGATCCAGCACTAGCGCATACGAGCCTGGACTCGGCATAAGCTTAGGATGATCTTTGATGTACCAGGTGATTTCGTGGTCTGACCAAGGCATGTACCACGTCACTGCCGGCATTACCACATTGACCTCCATATGTCGGCGCTGTAAGCTTTTCCTATCTGTTTCCTCGGTGGTAAATACACAGTAACTCTGATGATGCTCCCTGTACTCATTCCTCCCCTCATTTCTGGGGTACCTCTGATCCGGCTGGTGCTGATTTTCCACCTGATGCACTGCATCCCTTCTCTCGTTGTTGTCATACCTCGGCAGAGGGGGAGACAACATTAGTTGTTGCGTGTTTGCTCCAGAGAGCAATTGCTGCGGCGGTAACTCCTGCCGAGGTTGATCATTCCGGGGTGCCTGAGCATTCCCCGAACCACCTTGTTCTATCTTACGCATCCACTCACATTGCCTCGTTGTGTGACCCGCCGGGCTATTCGGATTTGGCGTGTGAAACTTACACGGCTGGTCCAACATCGACTCATAGGTATACCTCGGACGGTCTTTCTTTTCTTGCCACTGTTTCTTTTGCTCCAGAGTCCATGTTTTCTTGCCATCGTTTCTTGGAGTCCATTGCCCTCCCATTCTCTGGCATTGGTTGCTCCCTGCTCCGGGTTGATCTTGATTCACAGCTGCAACTTGTTGCGAACCGTAGCGATGATCCGGTCTATCATCTCTTCTTTTTCCTCTGTAATCGTTCCTCCGAGATGACCCGGCTCCATCCCTCTGATAGTATTCCTCGTTCGACTCGTTTGACGCGAGCCTAGGTTGTGTCGGATCACCCAAAGCATACGAATCTGCAATCCGGATCATCTCTGCCAACGTAATTGGCATTTTCCTTTGCAACTTCATCCATAACTCGCTGCCATATATGCACCCCTGTGCAAACCATGCTATGGCCTATGACTCTATGACACCCTCACACGAGTTTCTCACGGTACACCACCTTGTCAAGAATTCACGGTCCATCTCATTAGGTCTTTGCTTGCACATTGCTAGGGTCTGCGGCCTATTCGGCCTCTGATATGTACTTGAGAAGTTGTTGATAAATATTTCTTCAAAATCTATCCAGCAGTTGATGCTTCCGGGTGGTAAATTATTCAGCCATACTCTGGCCGGACCTTCCAACATCTGGGGTACGTATCGTACAGCCCATCTCAAGTTGCCAGTGGCAATTTTCACAGCCGTAGCATAGTTTATCAGCCAATCCTCCGGCTTGGTACTGCCATCATACATCTTCGTGCCTCTGTGCAGCTGGAAGTTGGGTACCGGTGGCTCCTTCATGATCCGGGGTCCAAAGCATTTTGGACCTGGGGGACCTTGACATTCGATCTGTTCCGACCTATACAGGCGATCCAGTTTCAACCTGGCGTCATCTGACATTTTCCCTGCTTCCCAATCTTGACCCTATCACATGATAGTCCGGTCTCGGGTACCCTGCGTTCACCATCTCCGAATCACCGTCATTGTATCGATTTTGCACTTGGGGCGCACCTTTCTGTTGCATACCTCGGCCCGCGCTTTGCTCTTGCCTTGGTATATTCCGCTGCTGCGGTTGTCCTGCTCCTGCCGAGTTTCGCTGTCCGACATTGCCATTGACAATGTTCCCTTGACCGGCATTGCCTTGGTCATGTTTACTTCGGCCAGCTTAACCTCGTCTCACACTCCGTCGATCATCATTTTTCCGCGTTTCTTTTTCTTTTCCCGCATGCGTCGGGTTGGACGGGACGATCTGTTTGTTCCGTCTGGCCGAGGTTACTACCTCTTCTCTCCTTGGACCACCATGAGGTGACGATGCGGCTCCAGCAGATTTCTTTGGGTTACCCATCGCCGAATGAACGATTTTGGAAGCTCCAGCTCTCTCTGGGTTAGCTCTGAGTAGCTCTTCGTTCTGTCTGTTCGCGATCCGAACTAACTCGTTAACCCTATCTTGATGTCTTTGACGGGCCTCACCCGTCAGACCCTCTAACTCGGATGCAGCCGCATCTGCTGCTCTGAGGTTCTTCGCCAGGGTACTATACTTCGGCAACCCCACAGACAAATAGTTTTCCAATCCCTCGGCTCCATCATCACCCTCTATGTTCATCTCGCTCATGAGATTTCTCCCTTTTACTTTTACCGTATCAACTTTGTTTGCCTTTACATACTCACGCAGCATCATGTCAGCGACTGCTGAGCCGCGGCTATTTTCTTTGCGCCCTCTAGTATCTTTTGCCTAGTTTCCTCTAGCTCGGCCTGTGCCTGAGCCGGATCTACCACTGCTGCTACCGGGTTATCCAAGCTATCCATAGCTTCTCTCAGTACGTTCTTAGGCCTCTCTAGTGGAGGCCCTCTACCTTTCCTCGGTGCCTTAGGCGTTACCTCCGTGTCTAGTGCTGGATCCTTGCTTGTGCCTGCCCCCAGCGCAGTCATCATCACTTCAGCATGGTCCGGGGAGCGAGTGATACGCGCCCCGTGAACCACGCTAAGGGGTGGTTCCCCTGCCTCGACGACGTGCTGCGGATGAACGCATGATACGTCCATAGCAACATAGACCTTGTGTGCACCCAACTTGACGAAGAGGCCGTTGCGCGGAAGTGGGCGCGTGCCGAAGCAGCCAGCGTTGTCGCTGATGAAGTCCAGCGCTCCAAAGCGCTGAACGAGCCCGGAGACGATGCGTTCGCCGGTGCCGATGAGGTTTCCCATCCGGATCTTCACCCCTGCTAGCGCCGCTAGCCCCACGGTGGGCGCCAACTATCGTGGTTGTGTCACGGCAGATGCCATGGATAGGCTAAAGGTGGGGACTAATACATGCTAGGGGAATCCAAGGAGGGATAGTGGAGTGATTCTCCACACAGAAGATTGTATTCCTTTCAAGTTTACAAGTGATCCTAGAGCTGTATTGGCGAGAGGAGGAAGAAGAAGCTCTCTTACTCTCAACTACAGTTCACTCCTAGAACCTTAGCAAAATCAGTATCGAAGAAAGACCAACCAATCTCAAACTCAACCCCTTCTACTGGAACCCTAGCGCCCCTTTATACAGAGGGGGCTCGGTCTCTGCCTAGGGCATATGCCTCCTCTCAAAGTGGTAACCCGACCGGGGTGCTTTTCCCCCGCGTCATACATGCTTTAGCTACGTGAGCCTCTGCGGCGCCCGCGTCAGCCGACACGGGCGTCGTCACCCTTGTCGGCCATGGCCCGGTGGTCCTGCCCCTGCTTGCTTCGCTCATGTAGTGCATATCAGGCCTTCTTTTTGACCAGAGAGATTCCTTCCTTCTCCCAGAAGCTAAACGGGAACCGGATCATGGCAGATCCGGCCACATCTATTCCTGCATACGAGTTAGACAAGTACTTCCGACTTACTCCTTAAGTCAGTTGAGACAATGTTAGGCGACCCCCCCGGTCCGGGTTACTCCGTGATCCGGCCTGCCTTGAGGTGACCCGGCCAGCATCCGCTTTGACCCTGCCAAACCTCGGCTAACTCGGCCTTTATACCCTGGAGTGACCCTACCCAGGGTATCCCCCCAACAACAAGACTGCCGATGATGCTCTTGCTCGTGCTCAGAGAATGGACTCTCCCACGCTTGCTTTGAAGGCCAAGGCTCGTGTCTATTAAGAAGATGTTGACTCATTTGGGAAGATTGAAGGTGACGATGAAGACATCAAGTGTGCTCCCCATGAGAAATTAACTCTTGTCTCTAGGAGGTTTTGGAAGAACCAAGGGAAAGGCAATTTGTCAAAGACTACCACAACCACCTCAAGACCCAATTTGAGGTCATGTTACATTTGTGGAGAAACCAACCATTTCATTGCCGAGTGCCCATATGAGAATAGAGAAGAACATGGTGGAAGACTTATATTGAAATCTAAGTTTAAGCCAACTCCCAACAAGAACTTCATCAAGAAAGTCCAAAACAAGAACTTCCCGAACAAGAAGGAGCCACAAAAATATGTGTTGGTGGCCCGTGAAGAATATGAAGAGAACGATGACAATGATAGTAATGAGGAAGATGATGGAGATATTGTTGGTGTGGCTGCTATTGCTACGATTGCCACCACCTCTGCTACTACCACCTCAACCTCTTCACCGACGTCCCTCTTCGATTCTCCTAATGAGAATAAGCGGGAATCCAAGTCTACATGTCTCATGGCTACTACTACTCCATCAACCTCTCCACCAACATCCCTCTTTGACTCTCCCAATGAGAACAAGATCGTCACCAATGCCAACTGTCTTATGGATAACTATGGTAACCCCTCCATCCACTATCCTCCCTACTATTAATGCATCTACACTTGATGATGAGATGAGTCTTAAGATTAAGAAGGAGATGGTGGAGTCCACTAGTTGCTTGATTTACCTAGAGGGTAAAGCTAAAATATGTGTTGAGTCTTTGATGAGTCAACTAGGTGAAGCTCGCGACATCATTGACGAGAAGGATGATTCCATCTCGGAAATGTTTGGCCATGCTAGGGAGGCCGCCATGGAGATTGCTGCCTTAAACGATGCTCTTGAGGAAGAGCAAAAGAAAAGAGTTTCTCTTGATAAAATCTATGTTGCCCATGAAGAATCCTTTAACTTGAATATCTCCAAACTTGTTAAAGAACGTGATCATGCTATTTCCCTAACTAATGTGCTTAAAAAGGAAAAACTTGAGTTTGGGTTGGTCATGAGAGACTAAAGGAAGGAATGGAGAAACTCAAGAAGGACCATGAGGCCTTGTTGAGCAACTTATCTACTCTTTCAAAGTCACATGAGCAACTTCAAACTCAAGTGGCAAAAAATTCTTCAACCTTATCGTTTAGTAGTGTTTCATGTTCTAATAACTCTTGTTATGAGCATGGAGATCTTTTCGAGGAGAATAAGAAGTTGGAAGCTGCCATTGAGAAAGGCCTCGTCTCATGCATACAAGGCGAGAAAAGCCTCAATGACCTTTTGAGAAATCAAAGGGACAATGTGGCTAAAGAAGGACTTGGATTTGCATCCAAGTCAATGAAGAAGAACAAGAGCAAGAAGAAGAAGAAGAAGAAGACGTTGACCACTCCCCCTTCCAAAATGATTACTTTTGTGAAGGAGGGGGAGATGGCAAAAGAGAAGGAGACATGTATCTGTAAAGGTGGAGATGAACCCTCTCACAATGACTTTGCGGGAAAATATAATCCTTCTTATGTTCTTATGAAATCTTATGATGGTCATGTTTATGCTAAATATGTAGGCACCTCTTATGGAGATGATTACCATTGGGCCATTTGGGTTCCTAAGATTCTTGTGACTAACAAAAGAGGACCCATTCAACGATGGGTACCAAAAACCAAGAACTAATCTCTTGTAGGGCTATGCTTCCGGTGGGAGAAAATGGGTGGTTGATAGTGGTGCCACGAGTCATATGACCGGAAGCAATGAAATGCTTGATGAAACAAGACCTAATACTTCAAATATGTGTGTCACTTATGGAGATGGATCAACATCTAAGGTATTGGGTTTGGATAAGGTAGTGGTCACTCCGGATATATCCATTGTGGACATTGCTAAGCCCAAAATATATCGAGCCCGTTGGGGAACCCCAAGAGGAAGGTATGATGAGCACAGCAGCAAGTTTTCCCTCAGTTATGAAACCAAGGTTTAATCGAACCAGTAGGAGCAAGGAAACACCTCAAAGGTGTTGCTAGCTGAACTTTGGTAGGGCGCACTACCGGTGCCAGTAGCAACATGGAGACCTGCACAACACAACCACAGAACTTTGCCCCCAACTTGTGATGAGGTTGTCAATCTCACCGGTTTTGCTGAAAACAAAGGATTAAACGTATCGAGTGGAAGAAAGTAATAGTTTGCAGAAAGTAAAGAGAAAACAGTAAACAGTTATAGATTCATAGTAAAAGAAAGGACCGGGATCCATAGTTCACTAGTGGCGGCTCTCCTTAAGATAGATGACATGTTGGGTGAACAAATTACAATGGGGAAATTGACAAACATCGAGAAAGCACGCATGCATATACTACTCATCTTGACTCCTTTGAGACTTGATTGAGCATTACAACATTATACATAGACCGTAATCCAACCGCATCTATGACTAATAATCCACCTTCAGGTTATCATCCGAACCCCCTCCAGTATTAAGTTGCAAGCAGCGGATAATTGCATTACGCATTGCGTGTAAAGTAAACAATATGATTGTTCTATGAACAAATGATTGTTGTTTTCTCCCTAGTGGCAACAGCACATCTAGTACCTTAGAGATTTCTGTCACTTCCCCAGATTACTAGAAGCATGGACCCACTATCGAGCATAAATACTAACTCTTGGAGTTGCTAGCATCTACTTTTCCAAGATAGCTACTAACAACGGAAAACATGCAAGATCACAAATAACAAAGACATGATAGAATCAATAATCAATCTGAAATAGCATCTCAATATCCATCGGATGCCCGCAAACACAACATGTAGGAATTACAAATAGATGATCTTGATCATGAACGGAGCTCACAAGATCTAAACATGATATCACAAAGGAGGAGAACCAGCCATCTAGCTACTACATGGACCCGTAGTCTAGAGATGAACTACTCACGCATCACACCGGAGGCTTGCATGGTGATGAAGAAGGCCTCTAGGGTGAATTCTCCCCTCCGGCAAGGTGCCAAGAAGAGCTTCAGATCCCTCCCGATCTAGGGATGGAGATGACGGTGGCTACATACTCTTTCATGGAATTTTGATCGGTACTTAGGGTTTCTGTATCGGAGGCATCTTATAGGTGAAAGGGGAGGCCGAGGGGGTGCCTAGGGCGGCCAGACCACCCCCTGGCGCGGGCCAGGCTGGGCCGCGCGGCCAGGTGGTGTGGCAACCCCCTGGCCCCTCTCCGTCTCGTATTCTGGCTCCGGGTGTCCCTCGGTGAAAAACTGACTTTGGCTTTTGCCCCGTCCAATTCCGAGAATATTCATTTTCTGACTTTCCTGGAACCAAAAACAGCAGAAAACAGGCAGCTGCACTGTGGATCTTGTTAATAGGTTAGTCCAAGAAAGTGTATAGAAAGTACTCCAAAGTGTGGACCAAACACAAGAAAGTAGATAAAACCAAGCATGGAAGATCAAAAATTAAGGATACGTTAGCAACGTATCAGACATTATGCTTGTCAAAACTCTTTCATACAATTTACTTTCCGTTCATCAACTCACGCTTATGGGCTTTAATGTCTATTTTACCCCGAAGGTTGTGGTTCTCATGTGGAGCAAGACTCTTTCTATAGCCTTTGTTGGGTATGCCGAGAACGGTTTGTATGTGGTATATTTCGATAAGAAACCCACACCATCCGCGACATGCCTAATGGCCAAAGGTGACGTGGGATGGCTTTGGCATTGTCGCCTTGCCCACGTCAACATGAGGTCTTTCCAAAGTCTCCACACGGAGGCCACATCCTTGGTTTAAAAGATAACGTGCATTTTGTCAGAGATCGTGTGTGTAGGGTATGCATGGAAGGAAAGCTCCATGAGACGGCACACCCCCCAACTACAACCATCTACTCCGATGGATCTTGGAACTCCTTCACATGGACCTTTTCAGTCCTCCATCCTTTGATAGTCTTGGGGGAAGAAGTATTGTTTGGTTATTGTTGATGACTACTCAAGATACACATGGGTATATTTCTTCAAGAAGAAGAGTGAGACTCAACAAACCGTCATCAATTTTGCCAATGAAGTGCAACATCAACATAATAAGAAGATCTTGGCCATTAGAAGTGACAATGGGACCGAGTTCAAGAACTACACCCTTGATGAGTTTGTTGGTGATGAGGGGATCAAGCATCAATATTCCGCTCCTTTTACCCCTCAACAAAATGGTGTGGCAGAAAGGATAATCATTGCGGAGTTCAAGTCTCCTTATATTTTTTGGGCCGCAGCTATCTCTACCGCTTTTCATATTGCCAACCGGGTTTATATTCGCAAGTATTTGGATATGACTCCATATGAGATCCTCACCGGCAAGGAGCCAAGCATTCACTATCTTCGGGTGTTTGGGTGCAAGTGCTACATTCTCAAGAAAGGTAACCGGCTATCTAAGTTCGAGTCTCGCACTATTGAAGGTATCTTCTTTGGCTATGCACCGGACTCTCATGCCTATAGGATCTATAACAAGTCCACCAGACAAGTTATAGTATCCTCTAACGTGAAGTTCGATGAGCATAATGGCTCCCAAGTGGGTAAAATAGATCTTGGTGATGTTGGTGATGAAATTCCTCCTCAAGCCATAATAAGAATGGGTGTGGGATTTTTCCGCCCCGTTGAGGAACCCCTTGTGGTGGAAGGAGAAGGACAATGCTCTACTCAACTGGAGACCTCACCTACTCAAGATCTACATCAAATCCATATCCATCAAGATGCCATTGTTGAAGACATAGCTCTTGATCAAGGTCAAGCTCAAGCCAATGATGGGTGTTCTTCACCCCTTAATGATGAAGGTCAAGCTCATGAAGGTGATCAAGGTCAAAATATCGAGCAAGCTCAAAGAGAGGAGCAATCTCCATTTCAAGGTGAAGACGAGGATCAAAATAGTGGTGATGACCAAGTAGCTTCTCAAGAATCTGTTGAAGAAGCTCATGATCGTCATGAAGCAAGAAGGATCGCCAAGCTCATCCGTGAAGGAATTACTCTTGAAAATGTTGTTGGTTATCTTGAAAGGGGCATTTCTACCCATAACCAAGTGGCTAACTTTGTTGGCCACAATAGTTTTAGCTCTTGTGTAGAGCCCCAAAAGGTGTATGAAGCACTCGAAGACGCGGATTGGCTTGAGGCCATGCATGAAGAACTTCACAACTTCGATCGCAACAAAGTATGGTCATTGGTGGAAAGACCCAAGGAGTGCCGTAATGTCATCAGGACAAACTGGATCTTTAAGAACAAGCAAGATGCAACTGGGATGGTTGTCCTCAACAAGGCAAGATTGGTGGCTCAAGGCTTCTCTCAAGTCGAGGGTGTCGACTACGGTGAAAGTTTCACCCCCGTTGCCCGTCTTGAATCCATTCGTATCTTGCTTGCATATGCATCTCATCATAACTTTAAGTTACAACAAATGGATGTTAAGAGTGCATTTCTTAATGGTCCCTTGAATGAGTTGGTGTATCTCAAGCAACCTCTGGGTTTTGAGGACCCCAAGTTTCCAAACCACATCTACAAACTTGATAAGGAACTCTATGGCCTTAAGCAAGCCCCTTGTGCATGGTATGCGCACCTTAGAAAGTTGTTGGTAGACCGTGGTTTCGAAGTTGGGATAATCGGCCCCACTCTTTTTACTAAGAGAGTTGGAGGAAACTTGTTCATATGCCAAATTTATGTTGATGATATTATATTTCGTTCTCCTAACAAAGCCTTCAATGATGTCTTTGCTAAGCTAATGACCGATGAGTCCGAAATGTCTATGATGGGTGAATTGCAATTCTTCCTTGGATTTGAAGTGAAGCAATTGATTGGAGGTATCTTCATTAATCAAGCCAAGTACGTTCAAGATATGCTCAAGAGGTTCAAGTTGTCAGACTTAAATGGAGCCAAGACTCCCATGCCTCTCAAGTGTGATCTCACTCTTGATATAAAGGGTAAAGATGTGGATCAAAAGGTATATCGATCTATGATTGGTTCTTTGCTTTATCTTTGTGCATCTAGACTGGATATCATGTTAAGTGTGGGTATTTGTGCATGGTTTCAAGCTGCCCCAAAAGAAATCCACCTTGTGGCGGTCAACCGAATCTTTAGATATTTAGTTGATACCCCAAACATTGGCTTATGGTACCCCAAGGGCTCAAGCTTTGTTCTTCATGGTTTCACGGATTCGGATTGGGTGGGATACAAATTTGGAAGGAAATCAATCTCTGGGGCTTGCCAATTCCTTGGTAGGTCCTTGGTGTGTTGGTCATCAAAGAAACAAAATTGTGTCTCCTTGTCCTACGCTGAAGCCGAGTATATTGTGGCCCCTAGTTGTTGTGCTCAACTTTTGTGGATGAGGCAAACTTTAAAGGATTACGATGTCACATGTGACAAAGTGCCTCTTCTTTGTGATAAGGAAAGTGCCATCAAGATCGCCCACAACCCGGTGCAACTCACAAGAACGAAGCATATTGATATTCGTCACCATTTCATCCGGGAGCATGTGAACAATTTTGCTATTGATCTCTCTTATGTGAGAAGCGAGAAGAATCTAGCGGATCTATTCACGAAGCCCCTTGATGAGAAGAGATTCCAAGAGTTAAGGCATGATCTAAATATCATTGATTCGAGTAATGTGGCTTGAGATAATGCACCCATACCCATGCTTCATATGTTATTCCATCTAGATGTAGGCATGGACATAGGGGGAGTGCGGTCCTAATTCATTGTGCCACTCCTCCCCTCATTATGCCCAAAGTGACACAAATCATTCTCTTAATATTATTATGTGATATGTGAGCTTCAATGATGAGTTTTGGTAATGGACCTCAGATACATCTTCACGGTACCAAGCCAAGTATACTCATACATGGCCTAGGCCACCACCCTCTCCTTTGATAGGTCAAGCTTTCCTCTTGTTTGTCATCCTTTGGTTTTCATGTTTTTGGTGACTTGCACTCCCATTTGGTTCTTTTGTGTTTCTCCTCTTTTAGAGTGCAATAGTCCCTTTATCAGTTTGGAATATCAACCCAAGCCCCCTTCTCTCTATCTTGAAGCCCCTCCTCTTCTGCACAAGAACCTTCCACCTAAATCTGGTAATTTCATTCTGGTGCAACCGGTACTACCGGACATACCGTGGTACTACCGGACCGAACTAGTTCCCAGGTTGCTTCCTGGAAACTGTTTCTGGTGCGGTACTACCAGGTAGCCTAGCGGTAGTACCGGTCACCGGTACTACCGGTTGGCGTTCCACCTATAGGGTGGACTGGGGGGTGAGGCACCGCATGTACCTCATTTTCCCCAACTCCCCCCTCATGCTATCGCCACCACCGCTAGGGAAAGTTGCCACCAAAATCCGTCGCCGCCTCTTCCACCGGATCCGGGCTCCTTGCGGGCTCCTCCTCCCTCTCCACCTCCATGGACACCGGTACAACCTCCCTTCCCCTTCTTTTCTTGCTTCATACAATGAGTCTAGATCTACTCGATTCATGGCTATAAGCTTGTATCTAGGGGTACATACTGTGTATATCCTGCCTATCTCCACTCCATTCATGTAGAAATCACGGTTGGGGACTTAGTGCCATGGATTTGTGGTCCGCTTGTACCGGATTTGTGCGAGCTCCCGACCGACTGATAGTATCGGGAGATTCTCTAGCACTACCGCTCGCGTGCGGTACAACCACTCGCTGACTCTGGTACTACCAGACCCGGCCTATTTCACCATTTTCCCAAGACGTGACTCCTATGTGGTTTCTTTTTCTTCGGGTTCTTCTATCCTTATATCCCTGCTGTTCTTCCTATTGCTTTCATAGGTGCAGGTGGTTCTGGGGGTGCTAGGAAGCGCTCCAAGTCTCGCCATGAGATTGAGGAGGAAGGGTCAGAGTCAGAGCAGGAGGTCTTGCCACAGCCTAGTGCTCGCATGAAGTTGAATACTACTCAAGGTGGTCGTGGAGGTGGTTCCAAGCGGTCTTCCGGCCGTCGGGTGGCACCTCCTCCTCCTCCTCCATCTTTGAGTCGCACCAAGGTCCAGAGTTCTAGGCCATCAGAGCCAAAGTTGTTGTGTGATATGTCTGATGCTGACTATGCTGCCTTGAGGTCTGAGAATCCATATGGTATGAATCATGGCCGTGACAGGGAAGAAAGTTTGTTCTACACTGAGTTTCAAGAGCGTGTGTACAACGAGGTTATCATGAACAATGACAAGGTAGTTCTGCCACATAAATGGATTGACATGGCTCATGTGAACAAGCATCTTGATTACTTTGGGGAAGCTAAGGAGATTTGCACCAATATTGGTTTGCTTCCCATCATGCAGTTCCAGCAAGATTATGATCCTTCTCTCATTGCTCAGTTCTATGCCACTGTCCACTTCAAGAAGAATCAGACAAGGACCTTCATCTAGATGACTCAGGGGATTGTGAATCAGGCTACTCTTGCTGAGTTTGGCGGCATTCTTGGCTATGCCGATCATGGTATTGACCAACCGTGCGGCTTTCGTTGTCACAATAATGAGCATCCCATGAGAAAGGAAGTCCTTGATCCTCTGTATATTCGCGGCCGAGGTGTTGCTGGTAAGATCAAAGACCTTCTCCCCACTTATGATATTGTGTACTGCATCCTTCTTGAGACTGTTGCTCCTCATGCGGGCAACCAAGATGAGATTCATGGCTTCTTGGTGGATATCATGTTCCACACCTATTCCAACTGTGACACCGGTGTTCCCCTTGATGTTATGGATTTCATATGGAATGAGATGGTTGTTGCTTCTTGCACTCGGAGGGTGCCTCCTTTTGCCCCGTACATCATGGCTCTTATCATCTCCAAGAGCGAGCGTATTTCTCGGAACCTCTCTTCTCTCCGACTTGTCAAACATTGGAGCAAGGCCTTGTTGATCAAGAAGCACGCTAAACCTTGCAATGCAGCCGGTCATGAAGTGGATTAAGATGGCAATGTGGTTGAAGCGGACTCGGGTGATGAAGATAGTGGTTGCGACGCAGACTTTGTTGTATCCCGTCGCGAGCATGCGCAGCCCTCATGGGCAAAGAGGATGGAAGCCCAGATCAAGAAGGTGTTTTGCTTCCACGTTGACAACCAGAAGCGCATGTATGAAGCCCATGTCTATTCCAAGAAAGTTGCTGCTCTTCAGAAAGAATTGATGGAAGCCCAACAGTTGACCGTCTCCGAAGGCTCCGAGAACAACATCACTCTAGAAGAACAATGGATCTCCAAGCATAGAAATTGGGAGTTTGATGATGCCTCTTCCTCCTTCCATGCTCTTCCGTCCCATGGTGATGATGAGGAGTGATCTTAGGAGTGCTAGTCTTGCTCTACTCCCTTTTTGGCGTCTTGATGCCAAAGGGGAGAAGGGCCATACGGTACAGGATTTGCATGGGGCTCATTTTTTCTTTGATCCTTGGTCGCTTGTGAACTTTTTATTACCGTATATTATTCATGAACTCTTTGTGCTAACTATTTGTGCTATGTAAGTCGAGACTATGTGGTTATCTTGTGGATCCATCGTATGTGTCTTATGGGTATTATTATATGGATCCATCTTGTGTGTGATGCTATCTATTGTATTATCATTCTAGTTTTCATCTCACATTGTGCAAAGGTATGAAATCCTTGCTTTTCTATCTATGTCTTTGCCTTTTGGTTGGCTTGTAAAATAGAGGGGGAGTGTTGATCCTAGATTATACTTGCACTTTTGCACATATCTAGGGGGAGCCCGTCTCTATTTTTCAAACCATGTGCTCTATCATAATATTTATCATGCAAATGTGTGTTGTCATCGAACACCAAAAAGGGGGAGATTGAAAGGGAATTTCCTATCCTAAGTGATTTTGATGTTTGTTGACAACACATGTGTCGGACTAATCGTTTGCTAAGTGTGTCTTAGGTTTTAATGAAGGAAAAGGCATTTGGTTCCCCTCTCAAAGGTTCTCCTCAAGATATAGTTTTCTAGGTTTTTTTTTGCTTGAGTCATAGGAACACCGTACTATCAAGAGGGGGTCCGGTTGGCAAGTTTGGGTGGAATAATCTCCGTTTTGTAAAACCTCAAGCCTTCCCTTTGGTGGAGATCTCAGGAGGTGTCTGCCCTAGTGGCTATGGTTGTTGCCTCTGTGCGGTCCGGTAGTACCGGGTTTCCCAACCGGTATTACCGCTCTGCAACCGGTAGTACCGCTTAGCGGTACCGCAGGAGTCTGAGCCATTTTTGTGAGCTTTGTCTCCTCTCTGCTCTCCCCGGTACCACCAAGCGGTAGCACCACTCCCCCGCCCGGCAGTACTGCTCTTTTGCGCGGTACTACCGCTTGGCGGTAGCACCGCATCCTCGAGCCACTGCTACCGCGGGGGACTAAAGCCATGCCACTACGACTAGCGCCAACCCGGTACCTAGTCCGATACCTGACCGGTAGTACTGCTGTGATCCGGTACTACCGCTCTTGGGACCGGTACTACCTGTTGGCGTCTGGCTGCAACAGGCAGATTCCTCTTGAGGGTATAAATAGAGCCTTCTTCTCCAATGAGAAGTTTGACTCTTTTATCTCTCTCCTCCATTGTTCTTGAGCTTCATTTCTACTAGATCTCCCTCCCTAGCCCTCCAATCTCCTTGATACTTTGAGGCTTGGTGGAGGAGGTCTAGATCTAGGTTTTCACCAAAGCAAAGTTGATTCCCCCGTGTTTTCCTTTATGGATCTTGTTACTCTTGGGTTCTTTGAACCCTAGACGGAAGAGGTCGATCTCGGAGCTCGGGCATTTGTTGTAAAGCTTCGATATTGTGTTGGGAGACTCCGCGTGTGGTGGAGGTCTTCTCAACAAGTTTGGAAAGGTTTCGGTTGCCACCTTCAAGGTCACCGCATAGTGGAACGGGTGCTTTCCATGAGGCAGGTGCTTGGGAGAATAGGGTGAGGCCTTCTATGGCGCTGGTGGTCTTAGTACCACCCACCCCTCCAACGGAGATGTACTTCCCCTCAAAAGGAAGAAACTTCGGGAAAACATCTCCGTGTCTACTCTCGGTTACTTCTATCCTTTACCCTTTACTTATTGTTACTTGCTTGTTTGTTTGTCCATTAAGTTCTCTCACCTAGTGCGCATCTAGAGAACTTACTTTTTGTTTAGCCTTAATTTGAAAAGGAGTTAAAATTTGAGTAGCGCCTATTCACCCCCCCTCTAGTCGCTTATACCGATCTTTTAGAGGGGCGCCCTTTTTGGATCATCCCCATATTGCCTAGTGCTCGCGGGTATGGTTCACCTCCATGATTTTGGACTGGCACAACCGCGGATGGTGGTGGCCCAGGTGGTGGTGGTGGTGCTCCGTGAGCCATGGTGCCTGGGGCAGCTCCATATCCCTGGTTGATCATGTCGTGATTCATCTGAGCCAGGCCTTCGTGGAGCTTGAGGAACTCGCGGTAGTCCTTGAGAAGGTGGCTGGACCTTTTGTTGCCGTCGTGATTGTCGATGTAGAAGTGTATGTTGCACGGTCTGGACAATTTTTCCTGGATGGATAGTCCAGGTGCTTCGTCGCGAGTGCGGTGCTGCCACACTTGCATGGTTTTCCCGCTATCACGGTATCCACCGCTGGGGTATCCGCTGTTGCGGTTGTCGTCGCGTTTGTCGGCGTAGCCGGCTGCGACCATGTCGACCTCTTTGTGGTCCTCGTAGATGCACATTCGACATTTCCCTCGGCGATCACATCTGCGCCTGAGGTCATCGTCATCATCAGAGTAGACACGATTATTCACCGAGTCCTCTCCGTCGGCCCACCAATTCACGATCTCCATCAAGTGGTCGATTGTTTTGGGTTTCGAGCGTCCCAGCTCCTCCCTGAGCTATCTGCGACGAACTCCATCGTTGAACACGTCGATTGCACGATCCTTAGAGATATCTTCTTTGGAGTTCTTGATTATGGACCATCTTTAGATGTATGAGTGCAGCGACTCGCCAGACCTCTGGTGGCAGCCTCTTAGCTCCTCGATTGAAGCAGGCCTTCTGTAAGTGCCCTTGAAGTTGTGCACGAAGCTGTAGACTAGCTCTTCCCAGCTGCGAATTAATCCACGCGAAAGATTGTTGAGCCATGCGCGAGCGGCGCCTTGCAGCTGTAGCTATAGGCATTGCATGGTCGTGCTTGTGCTTCCGCCATGCATTCTGATGATGTCTAAGAACTTCTATTTTTC
This sequence comes from Avena sativa, assembly GCA_916181665.1. Lineage (NCBI taxonomy): Eukaryota > Viridiplantae > Streptophyta > Magnoliopsida > Poales > Poaceae > Avena > Avena sativa. The sequence continues at coordinate 128,773,458 of OV702289.1, read as the reverse complement.
TAGACAGTTGTTGGGCCTCCAAGTGCAGAGGTTTGTAAAAGAGCGGCAAGTTTTCCCTTAAGTGGATCACCCAAGGTTTATCGAACTCAGGGAGGAAGTGGTAAAAGGTATCCCCTCTCAAGCAACCCTGCAATCAAGATACAAGAAGTCTCTTGTGTCCCCAACACACCCAATACACTTGCCAGGTGTATAGGAGCACTAGTTCGGTGAAGAGATGGTAAAATACAAGTGGTATGGATATAAGACAACGGTGCCAGAAAATAGCTTGATGGCATGGAAAAGACTAAAGGCAAACTGAAATAAAGATGGAAGCAAGCAAACATGTAACAAATCTAGTTGCAAACGGTGTTTCAATGTTTAGAAACAAGGCCTAGGGATTATACTTTCACTAGAGAACACTCTCATATAAATATCTTCTCTTCATGATACTACTCTGAACTACTCTCCGGTTGGACACTCTAATCCATGGTAGGGCTATAACAACACTCCTCAAAGTTCGCTTTCCCCATCTAGATAACCCCATGATACGTTGCAAACGTACTTATAATTTTTGATGTTCCATGCTTGTTTACTATCTACTTTCTTATGTTTTGTCTACATTTGGACATACTTTTACACACTTTCTTGGACTAACCTATTAACAAGATGCCACAGTGCCAGCTGCATGTTTTCTACTGTTTTTGGTTCTAGGAAAGTCAGAAAATGAATATTCTCAGAATTGGACGGGACAAAAGCCAAAGTCAATATTTTACCGGAAGACACATGGAGTCCGAAGGGGAGACGAAGGGGGCCACAAGGCGGCCACACCACCCCTTGGCGCGGGCAGCCCTAGGCCGTGCCAGGGCATGGTGTGGGCCCCCTGGCTGGCCACCGACCTTGCCCCTTCGCCTATAAGAAGCAGCTGGGATGAAAATCCTAAATCGACTAGCCTCTAGCCACGAAAAGTTCCGTAGTGCCACCGCCACCGAAGGGGAGATTCGGGGGACAAAAAGTCTCTGTTCCGGCACACTGCCAGGACAGGGAAGTGCGCCTGGAGCCATCTCCATTGATCTCCACCACCATCTCCATCGCTGTTGCTGATTCCCATGATGATGAGGGAGAAGTTCTTCCTCGAGGCTAAGGGTTCTACCGGTAGCTATGTGTTCATCTCTCTCTCTATGCATGATCATACTGTGATCATGAGCTTTGTAATCAAGTAGATCTACCTTGCTACTCAAGTGCTTTAATAGATCTTTGCTCTCCCCATGTGTGTGAAAGTGACAGCATGTATACCATGGTGGCACTAAGGCTAGAGATTACAAATACTTGTTATGATTTATATTTGGAGTTGGATGTTTCTATGAAATTGTGGTGTTTGTTGGAACCATCTAGAGCTCAAGGTGACAGTGTGGGGTTATCTAGATGGGGAAAGCGAACTTTGAGGAGTGCTGTTATAGCCCTACCATGGATTAGAATGTCCAACCGGAGAGTAGTTCAGAGTAGTTTCATAAAGAGAAGATATTTATATGAGAGTATTCACTAGTGAAAGTATGATCCCTAGGCCTTTTTTCTAAGCATTAAAACACCGTTTGCAACTAGATCTGTTACATGTTTGCTTGCTGCCATCTTTATTTCCGTTTACCTTTAGTCTCTTCCACGCCATCAAGCTATTTTCTGGCACCGTTACCACTTATAATTATCCATACCACTAGTATTTCACTATATCTTCACCGAACTAGTGCACCTATACACCTGACAAGTGTATTGGGTGTGTTGGGGACACAAGATACTTCTTGTATCTTGATTGTAGGGTTGCTTGAGAGGGGATACCTTTGACCACTTCCTCCCTGAGTTCGATAAACCTTGGGTGATCCACTTAAGGGAAAACTTGCTGCTGTTCTACAAACCTCTGCACTTAGAGGCCCAACAACTGTCTACAAGAATAGAAGTGCGTAGACATCAAGCTATTTTCCGGCGCCGTTGCCGGGGAGGTAAGGTACAAGGTACTCACATCCTCCGGCGTGAGTGCTCCAAGTTATTTCCTTTAGATTCTGCAATTTTGTCTTTCTGTTTCTTGTTTTTATTTTCACTAGTTAGGCTTAATGGAAAACAACAACAAAAATTAGAGAGCTTTATAGTATTTATCTTGAGTTAGGACATGAAGTGTTTGAAGAGAAAATTAAAAAACCTATGGAACTTTATTTGCATGCTAATAGCAATGTTATTAGTATGAATTCTTTGAACACCACTATTGCTAATGCTATGGAAAAGTCTAAGCTTGGGGAAGCTGGTTTTGATGAAAATGATCTTTTTAGTCCCCCAAACATGGAGGAGAAAGTTTACTTTGATGATACTATGCCTCCAATCTATTATGATTACAATGATGAATATGATAATTTCAGTCCACCAACTATTGAGGAGAAAATTAATTATTATTACAATATGCCTCCTATATTTGATGATTATGGTGATGAGAATAATAATGATAGCTATTTTGTTGAATTTTCTCCCACTACAACTAATAAGAATGACTATGTTTATGAGGGGAGTATTAATTCTTTTATGCATGTGGCTCATGATAAGAATGTTTTATGTGATAGTTATATTGTTAATTTTATTCATGATTCTAGTGAAAGTTATTATGAGAGAGGGAAACATGGTTTTATGTATCTCAATAATATTAAGTTTCCCCTCTTTATGTTGAAAGTCTTGAAGTTGCACTTGTTTTACTTTACTATGCTTGTTGCTTCATGCTTTCATGACTTGTTTCTTTAAAAGATTCCTATGCATAGGAAGTGGGTTATACTTAAATGTGCTTTGAATTTGCTTATTGATGCTCTCTTTTACTTCAATTCATATTTCTTATGTGAGCATCTTCTCAAACTATCATGCCTAACTTAAAGGCATTAAAGAAAAGTACTTCATGGGAGATAACCCAATAGTTTTCTTGGGTCTTGGAAGTTATTACTTTAGTAATAACCTCTCCTTATCATTTTTGTGTGATTTTTGAGCCAAGAGTAACCTCTAATGAGAGAGAAGTAATGCTTGGGAAAGTTGCTGTCCCGAAACAGATTTTTGTGCTTTGCTGTAAAAATTCGTGAAAAATCTCTGTATGTCGGATTGAGCTGTCATTTTCTGAATAAATACCCCAGGTTGTTATCCAACTTTCATTAGTTCAACACTTTTTTATTTGAGCAACAGAAGGTCTTCGAAAAAATCGGTTTTCCCTGCTGGTCTGTTTTGACAGATTTCTGCCATTATTTGCATTTGCCTCTTTATTAATTTCTTTTTGGGTTCTCTTTGGGAAATTGAGCTTTTTGAGGGAATTGCTATAGTATCTTGTGTTTTTAATGAAAGTTTTTCTGTTTTAAAACTAAAACCAAAGGTTTATTATCTTTTGAATGCACTAATGTTGCTAATGAAGATTGTGTGAAGGAAATTTTCAGGTGTAGGGAAAGAATGATGTAATGAGATGAAGAATGGATAAAAGCTCAACCTTGGGGATGTCAACCCGTGTCACCCCAAGAAATATTCAAGAGGTACAAGCGTCAAAGCTTTGGGATGCCCAAGGCATCCCCTTCTTCATCAATAAAAATCTCAGGTCTTTCTAGACACTTCGTTTTTATTGTTTCATACACTCTTGTGTTGTTATTGGAGCATCTTTGTTTTTGTTTTTAGTTTTCTTTTGCTTGGTTTGCTGCAATAAGTTGGTTAGATCCCAGCGCTTCTTTTGGAGAGAGACACACCCCGCTTTCATTGTTTAGAACACTCTAGTTTTCATTCTTATTGTTTTGTGAGTGTTCTCTTTTTCTAGCACTGTGTTTAGCCTTAGTTTTCTTGTGCTTTCATCTTAGAATTTTTTAGTTCTTCTTTGTGGATTTGTGAGACAAGCCCACTGATCTTTATTTATTATTATCTTTGTGAGTTGTTTCAAATAAGTCGATTGGTGTTGGAAGAGAGTAGAAAGCTTCATGCTTTAGTGGTACAAAAGGGAGCTTGTTTTGACTGTGGCTTAGACTTTATCATGTCATGTTTGATATTTCTTTGACCTTATGCTTAGTGATTATTGCTGTAGCATGACTTGTTATAAACAATTGAGATTTCTTAATGTGTCTTGAAAGAATCATGCGTTGTTTTAGCATATTAAAGCATAGTATTGTGGTATTCTCCTTTGATGCTTTATTTGGGTTGACTTGGCGCATGCTCACACCATGTTAAGACTATCCCCAGTCACCATAGCCTCTATGATCCTTTAGTTTTTGACTTGTAATATCACTTTATGTTTTAATTAATTATGTTTTGTCGCTTTGCATGATTATGGCCATTATTGCTCTCTTAGTTGGTCGCTCCCAGTCTTTTGCTAGCCTCCATACCAAGTATGAGTTCCACTCATGAATCCAACTCAAAATAAAACCAAGTTATTCCAAAGAGTCCACCATACCTACCTATTAGCATTTGCTATAACAAGTATATTCATGTTTTTATCTACCTCCCGAATTAAACTTGTTATGAGAAAACTAGTGATTAAAGCTCTCACGAACTTGATGGCACACTTCACTTTTCTTGCCCTTAATAAAATTGAACCATTGTGTCGTCTATGTTGTATATGCTTGCACTTATTTGTTGGGGATTAGCAAAACCATGTTGTCATGGGGAACACTTTCAACATTGCACTTGTACTTGGTACCTAGTTGATATCATGCTCTTTTGTCTATGGATGTCGTCGGTGTGAAATGAAAGGGGAGCTTGTAAGTCCATGGAGTTATGTATGTGTATTAGAGAAACGCCTGGGCCGCTGGTCTAATTCATGTTGTCATGGTGGAAACCTGCAGCGTAACCATAATGAGCTGTCTTTGAAGCATTCTTCTTATAAAAAAGAGTCAGATACTGATTTAAAAAAGAGAAAAACAAAAAAGAGATATGAGAAAAGAGGAAAGAGAGAAAAAAGCACCATTTTCCCATGGTAAATAAGAAGATTGCTAAGATGCTCATTGTCTGCTTGCCTTGTCATTTTGATATGGGGATTCTTCCGTATGATCGGGCAAGGGGTACCCCGTTGGCGGTTCTCTATGATACACATGTAGTTACTATGACAAAAACTTACCAGTAACTAAACTTGAGTAGCATGAGGAGCAGCCCTCGTATTCAAGGGACATGAGATTGCCAACTTATACTTTGTCAAGCATATACTCCATACTTTGTTCACTTTAACCTTAATCGCTTCAAGATGCTTATGATAGGGGAAATGGGAGCTGAAAGCTAATAAGTACCATAATTTTTGGAAGCTCTTTATGAGACTTGAATCCCTGCTTCCTTCTATGAAGGCCTTTCTTTTACTTTTATGTTGAGTCTCCATCTTCTATCTTTATGCACCTATTGAGAGAGCATAGTGGCCATTCTTAGTTTAATGTGCATTGTCCCAGGACTTGTTGATTGATTCATAACTTTGATATTGCTTGTTCTTGAACAATTTTTATCTAGTAACCCTTATGAACTTTGAAGGTGTCCTATGTATTTATGTTTTGCTACTCCATGAGGGACAAGCTTTAAGCCACTATGCTATGTTTTCTATATGTGAAACAAACAAACGTATTTCAATGCATTGTTATTCATGAATCTTTTGTTTGTATCCTTTCATGTTGCAACATAGTTACTTTGTCTTATTGTTAGAACTTCATCTTTCATGCTCATGTTTAGAGTTCTTTGATCCCTGCTTTCAATGCTTGCAAATACTTTGATCAAGATTATGATGGTGCATGTCACCTAAAAAATTATTCTTTCTTTTTATCACTTACCTACTCGAGGACGAGCAGGAGTTAAGCTTGGGGATGTTGATACGTTGCAAATGTATCTATAATTTTTGATGTTCCATGCTTGTTTAGTATCTACTTTCTTATGTTTTGTCTACATTTGGAGATACTTTTACACACTTTCTTGGACTAACCTATTAACAAGATGCCATAATGTCAGCTGCCTGTTTTCTACTGTTTTTGGTTCCAGGAAAGTCAGAAAATGAATATTCTCGGAATTGGACGGGACAAAAGCCAAAGTCAATATTTTACCGAAAGACACATGGAGTCCGAAGGGGAGACGAAGGGGGGCCACAAGGCGGCCACACCACCCCTTGGCGCGGGCATCCCTAGGCCGCGCCAGGGCATGGTGTGGGCCCCCTGGCCGGCCACCGACCTTGCCCCTTCGCCTATAAGAAGCGCCTGGGTTGAAAACCCTAAATCGACCAGCCTCCAGCCACGAAAAGTTCCGTAGCACCGCCGCCACCGAAGGGGAGATTCAGGGGACAAAAAGTCTCTGTTCCGGCACCCTACCGAGATGGGGAAGTACCCCCGGAGCCATCTCCATCGATCCCCACAACCATCTCCATCACCGTTAAAGATTCCCATGATGATGAGGGAGTAGTTATTCTTCGAGGCTAAGGATTCTACCGGTAGCTATGTGTTCATCTCTCTCTCTATGCATGATCATATTGTGATCATGAGCTTTGTAATCAAGTAGATCTACCTTGCTACTCAAGTGCTTTAATAGATCTCTGCTCTCCCCATGTGTGTGAAAGTGACAACGTGTACACCATGGTGGAACTAAGGCTAGAGATTACAAATACTTGTTATGAGTTATATTTGGAGTTGGATGTTTCTATGAAATTGTGGTGTTTGTTGGAACCATCTAGAGCTCAAGGTGACAGTGTGGGGTTATCTAGATGGGGAAATCAAACTTTGAGTAGTGTTGTTATAGCCCTACCATGGATTAGAGTGTCCAACCGGAGAGTAGTTCAGAGTAGTATCATAAAGAGAAGATATTTATATGAGAGTGTTCACTAGTGAAAGTATGATCCCTAGGCCTTGTTTCTAAGCATTGAAACACCGTTTGCAACTAGATCTGTTACATGTTTGCTTGCTGCCATCTTTATTTCAGTTTGCCTTTAGTCTCTTCCACGCCATCAAGCTATTTTCTAGCATCGTTACCACTTATAATTATCCATAGCACTTGTATTTCACTATCTCTTCGCCGAACTAGTGCACCTATACACCTGACAAGTTTATTGGGTGTGTTGGGGACACAAGGGACTTCTGTATCTTGATTGCAGGGTTGCTTGAGAGGGGATACCTTTGACAGCTTCCTCCGTGAGTTCGATAAACCTTGGGTGATCCACTTAAGGGAAAACTTGCTTCTGTTCTACAAACCTCTGCACTTGGAGGCCCAACAACTGTCTACAAGAATAGAAGTGCGTAGACATCACCCCACACTGTCACCTTGAGCGCTAGATGGTTCCAACAAACACCACAATTTCATAGAGACATCCAACTCCAAATATAACTCATAACAAGTATTTGTAATCTGTAGCCTAAGTGCCACCATGGTGTGCACGCTGTCACTTTCACACACATGGGGAGAGCAGAGATCTATTAAAGCACTTGAGTAGCAAGGTAGATCTACTTGATTACAAAGCTCATGATCACAGTATGATCATGCATAGAGAGAGAGATGAACACATAGCTACCGGTAGAACCCTTAGCCTTGAGGAAGAACTACTCCCTCCTCATCATGGGAATCAGCAATGGCGATGTAGATGTTGGTGGAGATCGATGGACATGGTGGTGGAGATCGATGGAGATGGCTCCGGGGGCACTTCCCCGTCTCAACAGGGTGTCGGAACATAGACTTCTATCCCCTGAATCTCCTCTTCGGTGGCGGCGGTGCTGCAGAATTTTTCATGGCTGGAGGATGTTCGATTTAGGCTTTTCATCCCGGGGGCTTCTTATAGGCGAAGGGGCAAGGTCGGTGGCCGGCCAGGGGGCCCACACTATGCCCTGGCGCGGCCTAGGGCTGCCCGTGATAAGGGGTGGTGTGGCCCCCCTTTGTCTCTCCTTCGGACTCCATGTGTCTTCCGGTAAAATATCAACTTTGCCTTTTGTCCGGTCCAATTCCAAGAATATTGATTTTCTGCCTTTTCTGGAACCAAAAACAGAAGAAAACAGGCAACTGGCACCGTGGCATCTTGTTAATAGGTTAGTTCCAGAAAATGTGTAAAAGTACTCCAAAGTGTGGACAAAACATAAGAAGGTATATATAAAACAAGCATGGAACATCAAAAATTATAGATACTTTTGCAACGTATCAACATCCCCATGCTTAACTCCTGCTCGTCCTCGAGTAGGTAAGTGATAAAAAGAAAGAATAATTTTTGAGGTGACATGCACCATCATAATCTTGATCAAAGTATTTGTAAAACATTGATAGTTGGGATCATAGTACTTCAACATAGCATGAAAGATAAAGTTCTAACAATAAGACATAGCAACTATGTTGTAACATGAAAAGGCACAAACAAAAGATTCATGAATAACAATGCATTGCAAGACGTTTGCTTGTTTCACATAAAGAAAACATAGCATAGTGATTTCAGCTTGTCCCTCATAGTGTAGCAAAACATAAATGCATAGGACACCTTCAAAGTTCATAAGGGTGACTAGATACAAATAGTTTAAGAACAAGCAATATCAAAGTTATGAATCAATCAATAAGTTTTGGGATAGTGCACATTAAACTAAGAATGGCCACTATGCTCTCTCAATAGGTGCATAAAGATAGAAGATGGAGACTCAACATAAAAGTAAAAGAAAGGCCTTCATAGAAGGAAGCAGGGATTCAAGTCTCATAAAGAGCTTCCAAAAATTATGGTACTTATTAGCTTTCAGCTCTCATTTCCCCTATCATAAGCATCTTGAAGTGATTAAGGTTAAAGTGAACAAACTATGGAGTATATGCTTGACAAAGTATAAGTTGGAAATCTCATGTCCCTTGAATACGAGGGCCGCTCCTCATGTTACTCATGTTTAGTTACCGGTAAGTTATTGTCATAGTAAGTACATGTGTATCATAGAGAACCGCCAATGGGGCACCCGTTGCCCGATGATACGGAAGAATCCCCATATCAAAATGACAAGGCAAGTAGACAACAATCATCTTAGCAATCTTCTTATTTACCATGGGAAAATGGTGCTTTTTTCTCTCTTTCCTCTTTTCTCATCTCTCTTTTTTCTTTTCTCAATCTCTATCTCCTTTTTTATAAAAAGAATGCTTCATAGACAGCTCATTATGGTTACGTTGCAGGTTTCCACCATGATTAGGCATGGATTAGACCGGCGGCCCAGGCGTTTCTCTAACACACATACATAACTCCATGGACTTACAAGCTCCCCTTTCATTTCACACCAACGACATCCATAGACAAAAGAGCATGATATCAACTAGGTAAAAAGTAGTGCAATGTTGAAAGCGTTCTCCATGATAGCATGGTTCTGCTAATCCCCAACATATAAGTGCAAGCATATACAACATAGACGACACAATGGTTCAAGTTTATTAAGGGCAAGAAAAGTAAAGTGTGCCATCAAGTTCGTGAGAGCTTTAATCACTAGTTTTCTCATAACAAATTTAATTAGGAAGGTAGATAAAAACATGAATATACTTGGAATAGCAAATGCTAATAGGTAGGTATGGTGGACTCTTTGGAATAACTTTGTTTTATTTGGAGTTGGATGCATGAGTGGAACTCATACTTGGTTATGGAGGCTAGCAAAAGACTGTGAGCGACAAACTAAGAGACCAATAATGGCCATATCCATGCAAAGCGACAAAACATCATTAATTAAAGCATAAAGTGATATTACAAGTCAAAAAATAAATGATCATAAAGGCTATGGTGACTTGGAATAGTCATAACATGGTGTGAGCATGTGCCAAGTCAACCCAAATAAAGCATCAAAGGAGAATACCACAATACTATGCTTTAATATGCTAAAACAACGCATGATTCTTTCAAGGCACATTAAGCAATCTCAATTGTTTATAACATGTCATGCTATAGCAATAATCACTTAGCATAAAACCAAAACAATATCAAGCATGACATGACAAAGCATAGGCCACAGTCAAAAACAAGCTCTTTTTACCACTTAAGCATGAACTTTCCTACTCTTTTCCAATCCAAATCAACCTATTTGAAACTAATGATTGAATGAGGGGGTCCAACCAATTTATTAAAGAAAACTAAGCAAAAGAAAACTAAAAACAAAAATGAAGACGCTCCAAGAACAACACAATTGTGCATGAAACAATAAAAATGAAGTGTTTGGAAGAAACCTGAGATTTTTATTGATGAAGAAGGGGATGCCTTGGGCATCCCCAAGCTTTGACGCTTGTACTTCTTGGGTATTTATTGGGGTGACATGGGGTGGCATCCCCAAGCTTGAGATTTTGTCCATTCTTCATCTTATTCCATTACTCTTCCCTACACTTTAAAATTTCCTTCATACAAAACTTCACACAATCTTCATTAGCAACATTAGTGCACTCAAGATAATAAGTCTTTTGGTTCAGTTTCAACACAAGTAAAACTTTCATTAAAACACAATATACTGTAGCACCTCCTTTAAAAAGTTCAAGAACTCAAAGAGAAAGAGATTAAGAGGCAAATGCAAATAATGGCAGAAATTTATCAAAACAGACCAGCAGGTAAAAACCGATTTTTTCGAAGACCTTCTCTTACTCAAATCGAAAAGTGTTGAACTAACTAAAGTTATATAACAACCTAGGGCAGAAGCACAAAAACTTACAGCTTAATCCGATATACAGAGATTTTTCACGAATTTTTACAGTGAAGCAGAAAAATCTGTTTCGGAACAGCAACTTTTCCAAATCTTCCTTCTCTTTCATTAGAGGTTATTCTTGGAACAAAAACCATAGAAAAAGGATAAGGAGAGGTTCTTACTGAAGCAATAACTTCCGAGACTCAACTAAAACTTTTGGGTTATCTCCCAATAAGTACTTTTCTTAAACGCCTTTAAGTTAGGCAAGATAGTTTGAGAAGATGCTCACATAAGAAATATGACTTGAAGTAAAAGAGAGCATCAAGAAGCAAATTCAAAGCACATTTAAGTCTAGCCCACTTCCTATGCATAGGAATATTGTAAAGAAACAAGTCATGAAAGCACTAAGCAACAAGCATAGGAAAATAAAACAAGTGCAACTTTAAGACTTTCAACATAAAGAGGGGAAACCTAATATTATTGAGATGCATAAAACCATGTTTCCCTCTCTCATAATAACTTTCAGTAGCATCATGAATAAAATTAACAATATAACTATCACATAAAACATTCTTATCATGATCCACATGCATAAAAGAACTAATACTCTCCACATAAACGTAGTCATTCTTATTAATTGTATTGGGACCAAATTCAACAAAATAGCTATCATTATTATTCTCATCACCATAATCACCAAATATAGGAGGCATATTGTAATCATAATTAATTTTATCCTCAATAGTAGGTGGACTGAAAATATCATATTCATCATTGTAATCATCATATATTGGAGGTATAGTATCATCAAAGTAAATTTTCTCCTCCATGCTTGGGGGACTAAAAATATCATGCTCATCAAAACCAGCTTCCCCAAGCTTAGACTTTTCCATAGAATTAGCAATAATGGTGTTCAAAGAATTCATACTAATAACATTGCTATTATCATGCAAATAAAGTTCCATAGGTTTTTTAATTTTCTCTTCAAACACTTCATGTCATAACTCAAGATAAATACTATAAAGCTCTCTAATTTTGTTGTTGTTTTCCATTAAGCCTAACTAGTGAAAATAAAAACAAGAAACAGAAATATATAATTGCGGAATCTAAAGGAAATAACTTCGAGCACTCACACACCAGCAACTGTACTAGAAGATAGCTTAGTAGCCAGAGGATGTGAGTACCTTTTACCTTACCTCCCCGGGAACGGTGCCAGAAAATAGCTTGATGTCTACACACTTCTATTCTTGTAGATAGTTTGTAGAACAACAGCAAGTTTTCCCTTAAGTGGATCACCCAAGGTTTATCGAACTCAGGGAGGAAGTGGTCAAAGGTATCCCCTCTCAAGCAACCCTGCAATCATGATACAAGAAGTCTCTTGTGTCCCCAACACACCCAATACACTTGTCAGGTGCATAGGTGCACTAGTTCAGCGAAGAGATAGTAAAATACAAGTGGTATGGATATAAGACAAGGGTGCCAGAAAATAGCTTGATGGCGTGGAAGAGACTAAAGGCAAACTGAAATAAAGATGGAAGCATGCAAACATGTAACAGATCTAGTTGCAAATGGTGTTTCAATGTTTAGAAACAAGGCCTAGGGATCCTACTTTCACTAGTGAACACTCTCATATAAATATCTTCTCTTCATGATACTACTCTGAACTACTCTCCGGTTGGACACTCTAATCCATGGTAGGGCTATAACAGCACTCCTCAAAGTTCGCTTTCCCCATCTAGATAACCCCACACTGTCACCTTGAGCGCTCGATGGTTCCAACAAACACCACAATTTCATAGAGACATGCAACTCCAAATATAACTCATAACAAGTATTTGTAATCTCTATCCTAAGTGCCACCATGGTGTGCACGCTGTCACTTTCACACACATGGGGAGAGCATAGATCTATTAAAGCACTTGAGTATCAAGGTAGATCTACTTGATTACAAAGCTCATGATCACAGACATGAACACATAGCTACTGGTAGAACCCTTAGCCTTGAGGAAGAACTGCTCCCTCCTCATCATGGGAATCAGCAATGGCGATGGAGATGGTGGTGGAGATCGATGGAGATGGATCCGGGGGCACTTCCCCATCTCGGCAGGGTGCCGGAACAGAGACTTCTGTCCCTCGAATCTCCTCTTCAGTGGCGGCAGTGCTGCGGAACTTTTCGTGGCTGGAGGCTATTCGATTTAGGCTTTTCGTCCCGAGGGCTTCTTATAGGCGAAGGGGAAAGGTCAGTGGCCGGCCAGGGGGCCCACTCCATGCCTTGGAGTGGCCTAGGGCTACCCATGCCAAGGGGTGGTGTGGCTGCCCTGTGGCCCCCCTTCGTCTCTCCTTCGGACTCCATGTGTCTTCCGGTAAAGTATCAACTTTACCTTTTGTCCGGTCCAATTCCGAGAATATTGATTTTTTGCCTTTTCTGGAACCAAAAATAGAAGAAAACAGGCAACTGGCACTGTGGCATCTTGTTAATAGGTTAGTTCTAGAAAATGTGTAAAAGTACTCCAAAGTGTGGACAAAACATAAGAAAGTAGATATAAAATAAGCATGGAACATCAAAAATTATAGATACGTTTGCAACGTATCACCTGACAGAGGGGACGTGATCTTCCAGCCAAATCTTCGGGTCCTATAGGCCGTCCAATTTCGGGTTCTCCGGTGGGAGCTTGAACCCTTTAGGGATTCGCTTCTTCCTGATGGCTCTGCTGAAGCATCTGGCGCCATAGAGCTCTACCTCGTCGTCTTCTGAGTTAGTCGAATGAGCACGCCTTGCATGCATCTTGTCGAGCTTGCGCTGCATGATGTCATCACTCGTGTTGTAGGCACGGTCATGCCGCCGTGAGCGACATTGCCGTGACAGATCATGACTGTTGTCGCTAGAGGAGTATGAATAGTAGTACATATCCAGAGCTTTAGTTTTCTTCGTCTCCAGTGTTGGCTCCTTGACGAGGGTAGCTGATACATTGCAAATGTATCTATAATTTTTGATGTTCCATGCTTAGTTTTATCCACTTTCTTGTGTTTTGTTCCAACTTTGGAGTACTTTTCATATGATTTCTTGGACTAACCTATTAACAAGAGCCATAGTGCCAGCTGCCTGTTTTCTGCTATTTTTGGTGCCAGGAAAGTCAGAAAATGAATATTCTCGGAATTGGACGGGACAAAAGCCAAAGTGCCTATTTTTCCGGAAGGGATCAAGTGCCAGAATATGAGACGGAGAGGGGCCAGGGGCCGGCCACACCACCTGGCCGCGCGACCAGGCCTGGCCCACGCCAGGGGGTGGGGTGGTGGCTCCCGGCACCCCCTCGGCCTCTCCTTCCGCCTATATATTGCCCTCGGGACGAAAACCCTAAGTACCCGATCAAAAATCCACGAAAGAGTCTGTAGCCGCCGTCATCTCCATCCCTAGATCGGGAGGGATCTGAAGCTCTTCTCGGCACCTTGCCGGAGAGGGGAATTCACCCTAGAGGCCTTCTTCATCACCATGCAAGACTCCGGTGTGATGCGTGAGTAGTTCATCCTTGGACTACGGATCCATGTAGTAGCTAGATGGCTGGTTTCTCCTCCCTTGTGCTTTCATGTTTAGATCTTGTGAGCTCCGTTCATGATCAAGATCATCTATTTGTAATCCATACATGTTGTGTTTGCGAGGATCCGATGGATATTCAGATGTTATTTCAGATTGATTATTGATTCTATCATGTCTTTGTTATTTGAGATCTTGCATGCTTTCCGTTGTTAGTAGCTATCTTGGCCAAGTAGATGCTAGCAACTCCAAGAGTTAGTATTTATGCTCGATAGTGGGTTCATGCCTCTAGTAATCTGGGGAAGTGACAGAAATCTCTAAGGTACTAGATGTGTTGTTGCTACTAGGGAGAAAACAATGATCCTTTGTTCATAGAACAATTATATTGTTTACTTTACATGCAGTTCGTAAAGCAATAATCTGTTGCTTGCAACTTAATACTGGAGGGGGTTCGGATGATAACCTGAAGGTGGATTATTAGTAATAGATGCAGTTGGATGGCGGTCTATGTATTATGTTGTAATGCCCAATCAAGTCTCAAAGGAGTCAAGATGATTAGTATATGCATGTATTGCTTTCTCGATGTTTGTCAATTGCCTCGCTGTAATTTGTTCACCCAGCATGTTATCTATCTAAGGAGAGCCACCTCTACTGACCTATGGATCCCGGTCCTTTTTCTTTACATACAATCTACAATATTTTACCGCTTTGTGTTTACTTTCTGCAAACTTTTACATTCGATATGTGTAATCCTTTGTTTTCCGCAAAACACGGTGAGATTGACAACATCATCGCAAGTTGGGGACAAATTTCTGTGGTTGTGTTGTGCAGGTCTCCATGTTGCTACTAGCACCGGTAGTGCGTGCTGCCAAACCTCAGCTAGTAACACCTTTGGGGTGTTTCCTTGCTCCTACTGGTTCGATTAAACCTTGGTCTCATAATTGAGGGAAAACTTGCTGCTGTGCTCATCATACCTTCCTCTTGGGGTTCCCAACGAGCTCTACATCAATCACAAAGATTTTTCTGGTGCCGTTGCCGAGGAGTCAAGGACATCTTCACAAGGGGAGTCCCTCATAACCAATCTCTTTACTTTGTTGTTTTTGTTTTGCTTAGTTTCTTTTTGCTTTGTTTGCTTGTTTTGTTCTTCAAAAACACAAAAAAATAGTTCTACTTGTTTGCTTTCTTATTTGAAAACCCCAAAAAAATGACTACTCTTGAAAACACTAAGTTGTGTGACTTCACTAGCACCAACAACAATGATTTTATGAGCACACCTATTGCTCCACCTGTGGCTGAAAATACTTTCTTTGAGATAAAACCTGCTTTGCTCAATCTTGTTATGAGAGAACAATTTTCTGGTATTGGTAATGAAGATGCTGCTTCCCATCTAAATAACTTTGTTGAACTTTGTGAGATGCAAAAGCATAGGGATATAGATGGTGATATTATTAAGCTGAAATTGTTTCCTTTCTATATGAGAGGAAAAGCTAAAGAATTGTTGAATTGCTTAACTAGGAATAGTATTGATTCTTGGACTAAGTGCAAAGATGCTTTTATTGGAAAATACTATCCTTCTGCTAAGATTATATCCATGAGAAGTGAAATCATGAAGTTTAAACAACTTGATAATGAGCATGTTGCTCAAGCTTGGGAAAGAATGAAATCTTTGGTTAAGAATTGTCCCACTCATGGACTGACTGCTTGGATGATCATCCAAACTTTTTATGCAGGATTGAACTATTCTTCAAGGAACCTATTGGATTCAACTGCTGGAGGTACCTTTATGACCATCACTTTGAGTGTTGCAACAAAACTATTGGGTAATATGATGGTTAATTATTCTGAATGGCATACTAAGAGAGCTCCACAAGGTAAGAAGGTAAATTCTGTTGAAGAAACCTCCTCCTTGAGTGATAAGATTGATATTATGTCCATGCTTGTTAATGGGAAAGCCCATATTGATCCAAATAATGTTCCTTTAGCCTCTTTGGTTGCGCAAGAAGACCAAGTTGATGTGAACTTCATAAGAAATAATAATTTTGGCAACAATGCTTATGGTAATAATGCTTATAGGAACAATTTTGGTAACAACAATTATAAGCCTTATCCTCCCAATAATGGTAATGCTTATGGAAATTCTTACAACAATAATAAGAGTGCTCCCTCTGAACATGAAGTTATGCTTAAAGAGTTTATTAGTAAAGAAACTGCTTTCAATAAAACTATTGAGGAAAAACTCTCTAATGCTGAAAGAAATATAGCATCTTTGGCTGAAGCTCAATCTTCTAAAATGGCTGCTAAACTTGAAACTAATGACAATCCCTTTGCAGCTACTAATGCCATACAAGTAAGAATTGATGAAAATGTTAGACTATTAGTTGAATTACATTCTAAGTGGGAAAGAGAAGATGAAATTGCTAGAAACATTAGTGTTTCTACTATCACCACCACTAGTGTTGAGGCTAGTAATAGTGCTACTACTTTAGATGATAAAGTTGATTTTGATCTTGATGGGTGCAATATCTCTGAAGTTATTAAGTTCCTACAAAAGCTTGCTAAAAGTCCTAATGCTAGTGCTATGAACATGGCTTTTACAAAACACATTACCGATGCTCTCATAAAGATTAAAGAAGAAAAGATGAAACATAAAGCTTCTATTCCTATAAAGCAAGAAGATGGTTGGGAACCCATCATTAATATGAAAGTGAATGACTTTGATTTCAAAGCTTTGTGTGATCTTGATAGTAGTGTTTCTATTATGCCTAGAAGGATTTATGATATGCTTGATTTGCCTCCTCTTGAAGATTGTTATTTAAATGTCCCACTTGATGCTAATGCTAAAAAGAAACTCATGGGGAGTCCTAATGATGTTCTTATTATGGTTAACGATTCCTATGTCCCCGTTGATTTCTATGTTTTGGATGTTGAATACAATGCTTGTTGTCCTATTACTTTGGGAAGACCTTTTCTTAGAACTGTTGGTGCCATCATTGATATGAAAGAAGGCACCATTAGATATCAACTCCCCCTCAAGAAAGGTATAGAACACTTCCCTAAAAAGAGAGAAAAGATTTCTTTTGCTTCTCCTATGAAAACAAAATTTGGTCTTAATGCTTCTTCATTTGAGAACACTTGATTCTTTCTTTGCTTCTTATGCCTAACTTAAAGGCGTTAAAGAAAAGTACTTGTTGGGAGATAACCCAAGAGTTTTAGATGAGTCTTGGAAGTTATTACCTCTGTAATAACCTCTCCTTATATTTTTTATTTGCTTTTTGTGCCAATATTAACCTCTAATGAGAGTGAAGTAATGATTGGGAAAGTTGCTGTCCCAAAACAGATTTCTGTGCTTCACCGTAAAAATTCCTGAGAGAGCTCTGTACGTCGGATTGAGCTGTATTGTTTTGTGCTTCTGCCCCAGTTTGTTATCTAACTTTCTTTAGTTCAACACTTTTTGATTTGAGCAACATACGGTCTTCGAAAAAATTCGTCTTTACCTGCTGGTCTGTTTTGACAGATTTCTGCCATTTTCTGCATTTGCTTCTTGTTGGTTCCTTCTTGAGTTATTTTGGGGAATTGAGCATTTTGAGGGAAGTGCAACAGTAGGTAGTGTTCTAATGGAAGTTTATTGGGTGTTAGAACTGAACCTTGAGACTTATTTATCTTAAGTGCACTAATGTTGCTAATGAGATTGTGTGAAGTTTTGTATGAAGGAAAAAAATTCAGGTGTATGAAAGGAATGAGTAATGAGATGAAGGATGGACTAAAGATCAAGCTTGGGGATGCCACGCGTGTCACCCCAAGAAATATCCAAGAAGTACAAGCGTCAAAGCTTGGGGATGCCCAAGGCATTCCACTTCTTCATCAATAAAAATTCCAGGTTTCTTCCAAACGCTTCATTTTTATTGGTTCATGCACAGTTGTGTTTTTCTTGGAGCGTCTTCTTTTTCAATTTCGTTTTGGTTTTTAGTTTGCTTGGTTTTCTTAGTTTTCTGAATAAATTGGTTGGACCCCATCTTTCATACTTTGGTTTGCATTTAGTTTGGTTTGGTTTGGAAAAGAGTAGGAAAGTTCATGCTTATATGGTAAAAAGAGCTCGTTTTTGACTGTCGCATATGCTTTGTCATGCCATGCTTGATATTGTTCTGGCTTTATACTTAGTATTCTTTGCTGTAGCATGACTTGTTATAAACAATTGAGATTTGTTAATGTTCCTTGGATGAATCATGCGTTGTTTTAGCATATTAAAGCATAGTATAGTGGTATTATCCTTTGATGCTTTATTTGAGTTGACTTGGCACATGCTCACACCATGTTATGACTATCTCAAGTCACCATAGCCTTTATGATCCTTTAGTTTTCAACTTTTAGTATCACTTTATGCTTTGATCAATGATGTTTTGTCGCTCTGCATGATTATGGCCATGATTTCTCTCTTAGTTTGTCGCTTCCAGTCTTTTGCTAGCCTCTACAACCAAGTATGAGTTCCACTCATGCATCCAACTCCCTAAACCAAGTTATTCCAAAGAGTCCACTATACCTACCTACTAGCTTATGCTATTCCAAGTATATTCATGCTTTTGTTTACCTTCCACTTGTTATGAGAAAACTAGTGATTAAAGCTCTCACGAACTTGATGGCACACTTTACTTTACTTGCCCTTAATAAACTTGAACCATTGTGTCGTCTATGTTGTATATGCTTGCACTTATTTGTTGGGAATTAGCAGAACCATGCTTTCATGGGGAACGCTTTCAACATTGCACTTGGTACTTGTACCTAGTTGATATCATGCTCTATTGTATATGGATGTCGTCGGTGTGAAATGAAAGGGGAGCTTGTAAGTCCATGGAGTTATGTATATGTTTTAGAGAAACACCTAGGCCGCTGGTCTAATCCATGCTGACATGGTGGAAACCTGCAGCGTAACCATAATGAGTTGTCTATGAAGCATTCTTCTTATAAAAAAAGAGTCCTATATTGAGGAAAGAGAAAAGGAAAAAAAAAGAGATACTATGAAAAGAGGAAAGAGAGAAAAAAGCACCATATTACCATGGTAAATAAGAAGAATGTTGAGATGCTCGTTGTCTGCTTACCTTGTCATTTTGATATGGGCATTCTTCCGTATCATCGGGCAAGGGGTACCCCGTTGGCAGTACTCAATGATACACATGTACTTACAATGACAAGAACTTACCGGTGACTAAACTTGAGTAGCATGAGGAGCGGCCCTCGTATACAAGGGACATGAGATTTCTGACTTATACTTCGTCAAGCATGTACACCATAGTTTGTTCACTTTAACCTTAATCACTTCAAGATGCTTATGATAGGGGCAATGAGAGCTGAAAGCTTTAAGTATCATAATTTTTGGAAGCTCTTTATGAGACTTGAATTCCTACTTCCTTTTTACAAAAGGTTTTTCTTCCACCATTATATTGAGTCCCCACCTTCTATCTTTATGCACCTTCTTTGAGAGCATAGTGGCCATTCTTAGTTCTATGTGCATTGTCCCAAGACTAGTTGATTGATGCGTAACTTGTTATTGCTTGTTTGAAACTATTGTATCTAATCACTCTTATGAACTTTGAAGGTGTCCTATGCATTTATATTTTCTACTGTATTGAGGGACAAGCTGAATACTTTTATGCTATGTTTTCTTTATGTGAAACAAACAAACTTCTTGCAAAGCATTGTTATTCATGAATCTTTTGTTTGTGCCTTTTCATGTTGCATCATAGTTTCTTTGCTTATTGCTAGAACTTTCTCTTTCATGTTATGATTGAAGTACTATGATCCTAGCCTTGAATGTTTTGCAAATACTTTGATCAAGTCTTTGATGGTGCATGTCACCTCAAAAATTATTTCTTTTTATCACTTACCTACTCGAGGACGAGCAGGAGTTAAGCTTGCGGGTGTTGATACATTGCAAATGTATCTATAATTTTTGATGTTCCATGCTTAGTTTTATCCACTTTCTTGTGTTTTGTTCCAACTTTGGAGTACTTTTCATATGATTTCTTGGACTAACCTATTAACAAGAGCCATAGTGCCAGCTGCCTGTTTTCTGTTGTTTTTGGTTCCAGGAAAGTCAGAAAATGAATATTCTTGGAATTGGACGGGACAAATTGTATTGAATATTCATAGAACAATTGTATTGTTTACTTTACACACAGTTCGTAAAGCAATAATCCGTTGCTTGCAACTTAATACTGGAGGGGGTTCGGATGATAACCTGAAGGTGGATTATTAGTCATAGATGCACTTGGATGGCGGTCTATGTATTATGTTGTAATGCCCAATCAAGTCTCAAAGGAGTCAAGATGATTAGTATATGCATGTATTCCTTTCTCGGTGTTTGTCAATTGCCCCGCTGTAATTTGTTCACCCAGCATGTTATCTATCTAAGGAGAGCCACCTCTAGTGAACTATGGATCCCGGTCCTTTTTCTTTACATACAATCTACAATCTTTTACCGCTTTGTGTTTACTTTCTACAAACGTTTACATTCGATACGTTTAATCCTTTGTTTTCCGCAAAACACGGTGAGATTGACAACCTCATCGCAAGTTGGGGACAAAGTTCTGTGGTTGTGTTGTGCAGGTCTCCATGTTGCTACTAGCACCGGTAGTGCGCCCTGCCAAAGCTCAGCTAGTAACACCTTTGGGGTGTTTCCTTGCTCCTACTGGTTCGATTAAACCTTGGTCTCATAACTGAGGGAAAACTTGTTGCTCTGCTCACCATAGCTTCCTCTTGGGGTTCCCAACGAGATCTACATCAATCACGAGCCAGCAGTATCCTCGACTAGCCCCATGCCTGTGATCGTAGATCAGTGCATGGCAGCTCGCGGATCCCTAGCAGGTGGCTGGTTATTGAGGAGGTACATGGTGGCTGCTGTCACCGCTCCTTGTGGTGTCTTTGGGAGCATGTTGCCCCGCGTATCCACCGTCATGGAGCTGAAGTCGAGGACTTTTGCGGCTTCTCCTCGCTCCTTGTCAGTGAGGTGGGCCAGTCGAAATCGCCTATTGGCGGCCACGTAGTCGTTGACTTTGGAGGAGGATCCTCCCATGGAGAGTTGAGCCCGTCGAAGGCTCGACTCGTCCGCCTCCTTTCTACGCACGTCGAGTTGTGCGATAACTTGCCGCTGGTGCTTGTACTCCTCTTTGAGCAGCCAGTGATAACCCATCAGCATCTGTTGCAATATGTTCAGGGGGAGGGGATTGCCCCGCAGAGCCTCTCGACAGTGGGCCCACTTGTTGTCATTGAGATTGATCAGCATGTGCTCTTCGGTGCGCTCATTCGCCATGAGGTTCGGGTCCCCTTCTATCCCATTGTTGGTGGGCGCACTGTTGGCGGGGCCACCGTTTTCGCTGTTGGTTGGCCCAGTACCGATGTTGTCGTGATTGACACCGGTGTCACCTGCATTGATGACGGTGCACATGATGTGATTGGGGAAGCTGTTGCTCCCACAACTTTCAGATCCGGAGCCATAGGCTCCATCCTCAACTACTGTCGCTATCCGTGCCCCCAACTGTTGTCGGGGCCTGGAGTTTGCTCAGGGTGCCGATTGGTGGTGGAAACCACGATGCTGGAGCAATCGCGGGGACCGTCGGCTGATCAGGGAGGCGAAGTGTGCCTAGCTCACCAACTTGGAAGCGTAAGCTCCCAATCGCCAGGACGATCCCATCGCCCATGGACTAGAAAGCCAGGCGAGTGGCCGGCGTGTGGACGGTGAAGTCGAAGGCACCGAAAAGCTAGCGAATCTCCATTGTTGCAGAGTTGTAGATCGCGGTTGTTAGGGCCAAAGAAGTCGCGACATCAACACTCCCAGTTTGCACAGACAGTGCCAATTGACGAGGGATTAACTCATCAATGCCCATTGTTATGGACTTGGGTTTTGGAGAAGGAGGGAGCGCTGGAGGCATCAATCGTCTAGAAAACAAGCACACAGGGACGCAAGGTTTACCCAGGTTCAGGCCTCGTCGAGGTCCCTACTCCTGTTGTCTGCTCTTGGAATTATCGAGGGAATCGAAAGTTATAGGGGGTGCGTAGATGCAATATGGCGGTGGTTGTGAAACTAGGGTTGTGATTATCCTCCTTGCCTCCCCCTCCTAGCCTTTATATAGATAGGCTAGGTCTCGGGTAGCAGGTCGAGTCGGTTACAAGTTAGGGTTTGTCCCTTTAAACTTTCTATCTTTGATATTGCCTTGTGCCGCTAGCAGTCAGAGTCTCCGTGGGTCACCCGAATCCTGGATTGGGCCCTGGTAGCGCCGTGGGCTCCTGTCATATCTGGGCCATATATGCCAAACTCGAGTACCTATAGGGTATGCCCACGTCACTCTATGTATTATGTTGTAATGCCCAACCAAATCTCGTAGGAGTCAAGATGTGTAGTATATGTATTGTTATGTTTTCTCAATCTGTCAATTTTTGTTCACCCAACATGCTATTTATCTTAAGGAGAAACACCTCTAGTGAACTGTGGACCCCAGTCCATTCCTTTACCATTAATATACCATCTACTGTTTACCGTTTACTATTTCCTTTCTGCAAGCAATTACTATCATCCACACTATACATTTAATCCTTTATTTTCAGCAAAACCAGTGAGATTGACAACCTCACTATAAGTTGGGGCAAATTTCTATGGTTGTGTTGTGCAGGATTCCAAGTTTCTAGCAACACCTTGGAGTTGTTTCCTTACTCCTACTGGTTCGATAACCTTGGTTTCATAACTGAGGGAAACTTGCTGCTGTGCTCATCATACCTTCCTCTTGGGGTTCCCAACAAACTCTACTTATCTTGAGCCATCAGAGACGTGACTAGAGAGGAGGCAGTAGCCAAGTGGAGGAACCATCTGTGGAAGAAGAACTAGATTAAGATATTGGTCGGGCTCCTCCTCTTGCTCACCATCACCAACGCTGTATTCTATTTGATACTAGTGTAGGCGGTGACCACTTCATATTTGTAATGTGAAATGATATGAACTTTGTATTCGGCACTTATGTAAAAATTCGGCACTTGACACTATATATGTATATCGATCGGGCTCTAAGTGTGATGACATTATACTTGTGTTTGTATTATATGTCGGTTTTCATCTACTATATGTGCAATGTACTGTTTCTACTAATCTGGATAAATACTGTATAAATCCTGTATAAATACCTAATTATACACCAGGAACAATTCTACTTTGAATACATGTAATACAATTAGTGGCGCATATAGTAAAGGTGTCTGTGGCGCATATACATTCTGTGGCGCATGGGAGTGTATGCGCCAATAAAAACGTTCATGTGGCGTATATGGAGAAATGCACCACAGAAGTCTGAGATTTCTGTGGCGCATATTGATATGTGCCACAGAATGCAGAGAATGCAGATATCGGTGGCGACGTCACAATGGTGCATCACATATGCGCCACAGAAAGAGAAAATACATGCGCCACTGAAGAGGTATTTCCTAGTAGTGCATGCACAACATGATTGTTGAAGATGATCATAATATATGACCAATGGTGAGACTTTTAGGGGGATTTTATTGAGCACGAGGCCAGACTAGCAACTTTCCAACAATTTATCCATGTCAATCATGGAATCCGTGATCGGGCAACTCACAATCAACTTCAACATAATTTGGGTAAGCACATGTGGCTTCGCGTAGAAAACAATTAGTCGCTTCATCTCATTTTTTTGAATTTATATTTGACTATGCGAACTATGTATAAGTTTAATTGATTGTGAACTATGTTTTTTAGATTTAATTAATGTGGGCTACTATTTGATATTGTTGACTGATGACTGCAAGAGAACGGTTTGATTGTAGCTAGTTTCGAAATAAGAGTATCGAACCCACACATAGCTATTTGGTTAAGGTATTTATGCCCATCATACCATCTACCAAAGGATACTTATAAGTTGTCTTTGATCCCAAGTAAAGGGTGTTTGAAAGGTTTTGTGAAAGTGCAAGTAAGTAATAAACACAAGAAAAGTAAACGAAAGTGAAAACATTGGGAAATGGTGTTGGAACTCAATAAGGCTAAAGAATTCTCGGGGATGTATGATACACCACTAGCATATGATAATTATTCATGATTAGGATAATCTATTTCTTATGACATGACATCTGTGGAGAGAGCTCAGTAATAAGATTTTCATGACAAGACTCATGAGCAGTAGCTTCTTGAATCAGGTACTGAGGTAATCTCTAAATAACTACTGCGATGTCTGAGAGCAATAACTTGTACAAGCCACCACAATTAAGGGTTTCCTCATGGATATCGTAATAAGCTTAGTGAGTCCCTCTTAATTCCCCCTTTTGACCATGCATGTTATAAGCCAATGCCTACTGTCAACATACTCCCATACACGTCCAAAAGGGCATCTCACACTCTTTAGTCCTAGAGGCAAATGATATTTGGCTGACTTCACATACCATCTAAAGAGAGAGATCTAACACAATAGCATAGATCAATGGATCATGGATGAAAGTAATAGATCATCTTTATTTCATTTCATAATAAAGCTAGGGTTTCTCCATCTCCCCAAGAACGAAGATAACTACTCACACATGGAGGCAGCAACAACATCATGATATTCATATGTATGGATAAAAATTATAAAGATAGATCTAATGCAAACCACGATTATATTTAGAATTACAAAAAGATCTAATGTTTGAAGAGGGGAATAGTGATGGTGATGTAGATGCAGCGGTTGCTGATGAAGGGGATGATGTGATGTTCTCTGATAATACATGAAGAAGCAAGGATTCACCCTTCTCCTAGTTCCTCCTCCAAATCCCTCTCTAGTGTGGTGTTTCGAGGGAAGTTTCTGTGAATGTTTGATCTATGTCTCGTCTTCGTGAGGTGAAAGTATTTGACGATTTGGCAGGTGCTATGGGCGGACAGTACGGGCAAGCTCCGCCCTTACTGATGGTCGTTGAACCCTCTTTAGCCTTTTATGGCATCCTCTGTTCTCCCATGTGCATGGAAAAATCATTTAAATAGCATTTATCACTTAGAAATGTCATATTATTACATAACATGACAGTGAAAATTGATATATTCACAAACTTAATGATTCGGGATCCTATTGGAACATGGGGAAAATGGTGCGTGCTAGCGCAGTAAAATACAAAAAATACTACTCTACTTGTGCAAAAACATAATGTAAATATGCTTCAAAAATGGAGTCATCAACTTCCCCAAGCTATACTCTTGCTCTTCCTCGAGCAAGATGGTGGCTTATGGATAAGGTCATCATGTTCATGAGGCACGAGTCCTTACAATAAATGAGGCAATTTGAAGCATAATTAAAATATTAGATATAGAACTACACCGTGAGTTATATCACACTCTCACACATCGGATGAGTTAGAAGCTTTCACAACTTTTGTATCAATAGTTTATAAAAAGTTTGAAAATTAGGCATATTACAAAACCATCAAGTTGAATTCGATGAGCTTTTGATTGAGTAATGAATAATTCATGATCATTGCTTGAGTAATTTTTGTCAACTTGCACTTTTCCTTTTGTTATAAATCTTTGATAGCAAAGTCTTTTTCTTTTTCTTAACAATGTCATTGGATCATGTTAATACTCTTTGTGGCTCTTGTTAGTTCAAACGAATGACTATAACATGCTATCAAGATTTCATTTTCCTAACTTATCAATACTTTGTTACTGTGTAAGGCCCTAAAATCATAACAGTTGTACAAGTATCATAGCACTCATCCTAATTCATACATCTAATACAATAATCATAAATCAAAAACACTTCAAATATCATAAAGTCTCAAAATCTCATCAGATATAATTATTTCCATAGACCAAAGGAAGCTGATAATGCAACTAACGAAAATACGGGATTTCAAAGTCTAACATGCATACATGAAAGTAACCATGATGAAACTGGGAAATAGATTACAAGGTGTTATAGATCTCCCCAATCTTGGAATCAAGCCGGCAGGATCAAATAATCCCTTGCGATTATTTGATACTGTGTAGCGTCTTGTTTGTTGCTTCGAGGATCATGATGTGAATCATGTGTTGCTCACTAACTGTCTACAGCTAAGCTACAAGTGCTTTGTACATCTCAATTGTTTGTTTCTATGTTTCAATGGATCTGAGGCTGATGTCGAGATGGGATTCCAGTCCTTTCTTTATCTTCAGGTCCATCTGATCTAGACAACGATGCAATGGTTTAAAATGCTTAGAAGATCCCGGAGACTTTACCTCAAATTTCTTGATATGGCGATCAAGTTTGTCTAATGAGATTTGTATCACCTCTCCTTGTTGCTTCAGCTTCTCCAAGTAAGACTCTCCTTCTTCTTCTGGATTAAGTTGGATTTCTTCAAATTTTCCTTCTTTTCCTAGCATGAGGCTGAACACTTTACACCCGTCCTTGACCACCTCCATCGGCTTAAATCCGTCTTCGGCTCCGAGCTGATTGCACCAAGCTTCTTCTTCTTTCTTCTCCTTGGTTTCTACCTCCTTGACATCTTCCGTGACCTTCAAAGAAGATCCTTGGTAATCCCCCTGAGCTTGAACAATGTTCCATGGACGAGGCATGGCTGCAGAGCTCCGGGAAGATATGAGTATCGTAGAGAAGTTCTGTTGATAAGGGAGGAAACGAGAGACCTTCTTGAAGGCTTATTAAGGGTTAGGAACACGTAAAAACTCATATTAGGAGTAAGAGGGGCGGCGAAGAAAAGAATCCCAAAAAATTAGGAAAGAAACGAGAGAAAAAGGAAAAAATTGAGTCGGTAACGACCAATGGTACGCACAACACCCATACGGCACGCCCATACCGATATACTTCCAAAATTCGCACCGACCGAATTTGGTACAAAATCTTCCAAGTAATCAGTATGGGCAGGATCGGACCCTACGGTCCGCCCGTACTAGTAGTTACCTACCCTTCCCACGTCGGTGATTTTTTTGAACAACTAAACAAACGAAAAAGGAACGAACCCCTTAGAGGGTTTACTGACCTGTCATATAGTGGGAGCTAGCCGTACGGCCGGTCGTACCATCTTTATCGTGGAAATGGCCATGGCAGTCGCTGTAGTAGGCAGGGATTGATTGAATCGGGGGCGAGAGTTGGCGGCCATCTGCGGTGCGAGATGGGGGCGGATGCACATGGGTTTACCCAGGTTCAGCCCCCCGGAGGGTAAAGACCTACTCCTTCTAGATTAGATTATTGGAGAGCGAGTTACAGGGGTGGCGAGCTCGGCGTCTAAGCAGCGAGTCGCTTGAAGGGGTGTATGATGGAACGTAAGTCCTTAAGATACCCTAGGGAGGTTTATATATGAGGCACCTCGCTAGGGTTTACAAGTTACAACCGAACAAGATAAGGATTTGGAGGCTTTGACCTAATTCGACTGGGCTTCTAGTACGCTTCTGGGCCTCCAGTCTCCAGTCGCCAGGCCTTCCCTTTAGTCACATTCCAGTTGCCGTCCTGCAGGCCCACTCGTGAGACCTTTTGGCCCAATCGGAACGTCCTGCTAGGCATACCCCATTCGGCATATCCCTATCAGTAGTCCCCGAGGCCATTGTTGAATCAGACGCAAATGGTCATTTGGCAGTCGAAGTAGGCGAATCCAATTTGGACGCCCAGTTGAATCGGCGGTGGACTCCACTGAAACCATGGAGATTTTCCCCAGGCTCCCAATCGCCGCTCCGGGGAACGTCATAGCTGCCAAGTCGCTGCTTCGGCGAGTGGACAGAGCTAGTTGCCAGTGAGTGGGATGGAGGAGTTGGACCGTCAACCTGGTCAAACTATCCGTTGGATATTCCAATGGTAACTTCGTCGTAATTACCGCAGGTAATGGCTAGCCCGAATTTGGCGGGTAGTGTCCCCTTATAAGGGGAGTGGCGAATCAGCCTTGCAGATCCTTCCCTGCATTCCTCATTCTTGCGCATTCATTCTTTCTGTCTTCCTTCGATTCGATCCTTCTGCACCAAGAGAACCCACATCCTTCCCAATGGCACCTCCAAAAGGTTCATGGGGGAAATCCAAGTGCACCATGGCCCAGCTCAAGTCCTTCGAAGACGCCGGAGTCCTCCGCAAGGGGAACTGGCGGGTTCCCGCTTCCTCCAAGACCGAGCCGAAGCCGCGAGCCGAGGAATTCATTTGTTTCCCCAGCCACCTAGAGAGAGGTTTGGGGTTTCCCACCTCACTCTTCTTCCGGCGCTTCTGTGCGTATTACGCAATCAAGCCATCGGATCTTGGTCCGCACAGCATCGAGCAGCTGGTGATCTTTGTCGCCTTCTGCGAATGCTACCTCAGCTGCAGGCCGTATTTCCCGCTATGGCTGGAGATCTTCGACGGCCGCATCGGGCGCGAGGCGTCCGACGGCTTGATGCTGGCGGCCGGAGGCGTCACATTCCAATTGAAGCCGAAGACCCACTTCATCAGGCTCCTGCTGCCGAAGAAGGCCACGAGCGAGTGGAAGAAGGGCTGGTTCTACGTGAAGGAATCCACTCCCTCCGATGAAGTGGCGCTTCCCGAGTTCATCGCCGAAAGGAGTGAACCTCGTCGGCTGGCGCCGAAGAAACTCCCCGAAGACCAGAGGATGGCCGTCGTGGAGATGATGGATCAGATCCAGAAGTTGAAGGATTAGGGGTTGTCTTCGATCAACCTCTACAACTGCTGGCTTGGGCGACGTCTGGTTCTGCTAGCGGCTCGGCCACATTGGATGTATGAGTATAGCGGGAAACACGATCCCTCCCGGAACAACAAAGAGTCGTGGGAGACCGAAGACTACAAGGCCGCCCTGAAGAAGATCACCGATGTGGAATTCACAACCGCATCGGTCGGGCTCGCCCCATATACTCCCGTGAAGAACGAAGCCCCCACAGTAAGTTTTTGCTTTCAGTCGCAATCTCTGCAATGTAACTCGCAGTCACGTCGTTCGATACTCATTGGTGGCTGTTTTCAGTTGTTTCAGGTGCTGGAAGGTTGACTCCCTCCGCTCGACGAAGAGGTTCCCCGGGAGCTTGAAGAGGCCTCCAAGGGGGATTCCTCCGAAAGTGACGAGGAGGAGGAGGAGGTTCCTTCCCCAGCGCCTGCGGCTCGCAAGACCCACATGCAGAAGCAGCGCGAGTTTGAGGCGAGCTGCAGCCTTGATGAACATGAAGGGGCGACGAAATCGTGCAAGAGCACACGTCTCGGCGCACAGCCACGCCGGCGAAGCGCACGCACAAACCAAAGTTGTCGGCGAAGAAGCTAGTGTCGCTGCCAAGGTCGGCGGTGGTGTTTGAGTCTGACGACGACTCCGATGACAAGGATGACCCCGATTCTTCACACAAGATCCCGGAGGATGTGATTCCAATGAAGGGATTGGGGGACAAGGACACCGAGGCGGCGGAGGAGGTTCCTCTGGCGGTGATTGCGCCTGAAACTTCGAGGGCACCAAGCCAGGAGGCGGTTGAGGCCGCGTCTTTGGAGCCGGAAATTCCGGTGACCGCGGCTTCATCATCAAGGAAGCCCGCGGTGTCATGGGCTTCAGATGTCTTTGAGAGGGGTCTCACGCGCAAGCTAGGGCCGGAACTAGACAAGCCCGCTCATATCAGCATCGGGCCACGCGTTCTCCCACTCGCCAAGTAAGTACTAACTTCTCCATTCCAAGTCGTGTCTCGTTTTTGTGTTGTCACTGTGTTGACTTCGGAGGTTTTGGCAGGTCTAGAGCCAAGAAGATTGGTCACCCTTCAGTGGCGAAGATCCCGCCGGTCGCCACCACCGGAGAGGGCGACCTT
Source organism: Avena sativa (assembly GCA_916181665.1). NCBI lineage: Eukaryota > Viridiplantae > Streptophyta > Magnoliopsida > Poales > Poaceae > Avena > Avena sativa. The sequence continues at coordinate 128,743,583 of OV702289.1, read as the reverse complement.
CCCAAGAAGAGGAAATCTGCTGGAGATGCGACGACTGCGGAGGGCGCGAAGAGGCAGAAGGGTGATGCCGACGATGTCGTGGCGATGGATAGAGCTAAGGAGTGCGATCTCGCTGCAGTCATCGAAGAAGTGGCGGCGGCGTGGTTGGAGCCAGTCACGATCGCTCCTGTGACAGAAGCTCCGGCTCCGACAACCAGTGCCCCGGCTAGGGCGTTGGCAATGTTCCCGCGCTTCTCATGGCGAGGGGGTTTCCAGGTGTGGCGGACAACCAGCCTCCACAAAGCCTGGAGATTGTTGATGAAGACATCGGGTCCTGTCGTGGGCGCACTTCCTTCATGGTCCCGTCGACTGACGTCGGAGAGCTCCACAAGATGCTTGGCGCCGCCATTCAGGTACGTCCAGTCCCAGAGTTCCTAGATGCTGAATTTCAGCGGCTAGGTACTGAGTTTCTTCTACTCTCTAGTCCCTAAGTTTCTAGTCGCTGAATTTCAGCGGCTAGGAACTGAATTTCTTCTACTCTCCAGTCCCCGAGTTCCTAGTCGCTGAATTTCAGCGGCTCGGAACTAAATATTGTTCTTGGTAAGTGCTAAGTTATGTTACTTTTGCAGGGTTTGCAGAGGGAGTCGACCGATCGACAGGCCGCGAGGGAGCATTTGGAGCGGGATCTGCGCGTGACGGAGGAAGCAAACCGGCGACTCCAGGAGGCTTTTGGTCAGTACTTATTTCGTTTTTTTCTTTTTTGGCAGTGAACTGTTGGTGTGCTGGCGTGTTGATGATTTATCTCTTTTCTTTTTAGATGGTCTTCCAGCTACCATTTCCATGGCCCGTGAAGGGTATGTTCCAGTCGCCGAGCTGGACGCAGCGAATGGACGAATTGCCTCGTTGATCCAGGAATTGGAGGAGGCGAAAGCGGCCTCAACTTCGTCTGAGGATCGAGTGAAGGCTGCAGTCGCTGCGGCTAAAGAGGAGCGCAAGGCCGCGGCCTCGATCATCGTGGGGCTACAGAACGATCATGCCGCTCTAGAGAAACATGTCACCTAGAACTGCCGCAAGCTTCTTGGCGACTCTCTGTTTTTTGCTTAACACGTTTGGCGAGTCCCCGAGTAGGGAGATCCATAGTTTCACTAACGTCTGATGTTGCAGCTATGATAGGGCAAAGCGACCCGGTGGTTCAGATCTTCAACGCCTCGCAGTGCGTGACTGCCGTGGTGAACACGGTCACTGCCTCAACATTGTGCGTCCAAGCTGTCCTTCAAGGGATGTCCCCCACCGAGGTTATTCCTGGGGGACTTATAGAAGTGTGGCTCTATCTGGAGGAAGTGTCGGGCATCGTGGAGTGGATGGCGCACTCGGCTTTCAGGCGCAGGGCCACCACGGCATTGAGCCTAGGTCTCGCCCACTTCCCCGACGATTTCGACCTCGACGACGTCACCAGCGGCTACCCTTCGGTGACTGGCATGGTGGAGATGTCAGAGGTGTTGAAGCTGACTGCCAAGGCCACCCCTTTTTCTGATCGGGTGTTGGCGATGGGGGACCTTCTGCCATACCAGGAAATGGTATTGGCGCCTGGCGACCCCGAGCCGGAGCATTGCGACATGAAGTCGGAGCAACCCTTCCGGTCAGCATTGTCGAAGTCGTTGACGACCTACCCGACGAACTCGTGGCAGTCTTTCGTTCGTGTCAAGGGTGGTGGTGGTGCTTCTTCGTCAGGACCTGCGAAATAGATAGTATCGTTGGGCAGTTTGTACTATATGCCAAGTGGTGACTTTTGTAATATAAACAATATTTTGAGTAAGAGGAGTCAATCGACTCGCAATGCGACCATTATTGTGTGGTGTGTTTATTTTTGGTTGAGCGAGTCCCCGAGCGCGTCCGCCCTTTAATGGGGTATAACTCGATTGTGTACATATGTGCTTTCTTTTATGGTGCTTTGTTTATCCTTTGCGTCTCCTAAAGGGGCGAGTCCCCGAGCGCGAATGGTTTTGTTTGCAGGCGAGTCCCCGAGCGTAGTGCTTAGCCGTATTGGGCGTGTTCCTATTGTAGGTTGTTAATGCGTTGTTTGTAACGCGTCTCTTCCCCTGGCTCAGAGAGCCAGTCGCTGGGCAAGTTCAAGGCAGCTCTCTTACTTGGTGTGTTCCCGAGCCGCGTGAGGGTTCCATTCTTGCGAAGTCCCCGTGCGTGGTACTTAACCGTTCGAGTCGCTTTGCGCGAGGATGGGAAGGATAGGTCGCTGTGAGAAGTGTATACCGGTCATCTTGGCCCGGTGGGCCAGTCGAGCTAGGCGACTCCGATGGTGGCTCCGGGTTGGCGTTTTCATGGACGTCCCAAGGCCCGAGTATTTTCGGTGCCCTTGGGTCGCACTACTTAGCCGTGCCGGTCGCTCGACCAAAGGTTGACTTCCATGGGTAGCGTATTGCTGATTGTACGAGTGTGAGTGGCACAAGGATATGGCGAGTAGACACAATTTTGTGAACCGAATGAATTTCATTATATATGTCAGCTGAGTACATGTTTCGGTTCTATGTATAGAACTTCAAGAGGAGGTTTACACTCCATGGCCTCCCAACCTCGAGCTGGCCGTCGCCTCGTATGTCGATGAGGTAGTAGGCGTCATTGCCGAGGACTCGCCTTATGGCGAACGGCCCCTCCCATGGGGGGAGAGTTTGTGCATGCCCTTCTTGTCTTAAGACAATCGCAGGACTAGGTCACCCTCCTGGAAGGTGCGAGTCCGGACTCGGCGGCTATGGTAGCGGCGGAGTCCCTGCTGGTAGATGGTTGTACGGGAGCGATCCAGGTCGCGTGCCTCGTCGATTTGGTCGATGCTGTCTTGGTGGGCAGTCTCGTTTGTCGCCTCGACGTAATTGGCGACTCGGGGTGAGTCGTGCTCCAGGTATGTTGGCATTACGGCTTCGGCGTCATACACCATGAAGAAGGGTGTGAACCCGGTGGAGCGATTGACAGACGTGCGGATCCCCCATATGACTGAAGGAAGCTCTTCGACCGAGCATCCTGGGGTGCGCTTGAGGGGTACCTAGACTCGTGGCTTGAGCCCGTGGAGGACGCTCTGGTTGGCGCGTTCTGCTTGGCCGTTTGACTCCGGGTGGGCGACCGAGGTGAGGTCGAGTCGTAAGTCGTGCTCTTCACAGAATTCTGCCATGGCCCCTTTGGCGAAGTTGGTGTCGTTGTCCGTTATTATGTTGTGCGGGTAGCCGTACCGGTAGATGAGATCATGTAAGAACTTGGTGGTCGTCTTATAAAAAAAGAGTCCTATATTGAGAAAAGAGAAAAGAAAAAAAGAGATACTATGAAAAGAGGAAAGAGAGAAAAAAGCACCATATTCCCATGGTAAATAAGAAGAATGCTGAGATGCTCGTTGTCTGCTTACCTTGTCATTTTGATATGGGGATTCTTCCGTATCATCGGGCAAGGGGTACCCCGTTGGCAGTACTCAATGATACACATGTACTTACAATGACAAGAACTTACCGGTGACTAAACTTGAGTAGCATGAGGAGCGGCCCTCGTATACAAGGGACATGAGATTTCTGACTTATACTTCGTCAAGCATGTACACCATTGTTTGTTCACTTTAACCTTAATCACTTCAAGATGCTTATGATAGGGGCAATGAGAGCTGAAAGCTTTAAGTATCATAATTTTTGGAAGCTCTTTATGAGACTTGAATTCCTACTTCCTTTTTACAAAAGGTTTTTCTTCCACCATTATATTGAGTCCCCACCTTCTATCTTTATGCACCTTCTTTGAGAGCATAGTGGCCATTCTTAGTTCTATGTGCATTGTCCCAAGACTAATTGATTGATGCGTAACTTGTTATTGCTTGTTTGAAACTATTGTATCTAGTCACTCTTATGAACTTTGAAGGTGTCCTATGCATTTATATTTGCTACTCTATTGAGGGACAAGCTGAATACTTTTATGCTATGTTTTCTTTATGTGAAACAAACAAAATTCTTGCAAAGCATTGTTATTCATGAATCTTTTGTTTGTGCCTTTTCATGTTGCATCATAGTTTCTTTGCTTATTGCTAGAACTTTCTCTTTCATGTTATGATTGAAGTACTATGATCCTAGCCTTGAATGTTTTGCAAATACTTTGATCAAGTCTTTGATGGTGCATGTCACCTCAAAAATTATTTCTTTTTATCACTTACCTACTCGAGGACGAGCAGGAGTTAAGCTTGCGGATGTTGATACATTGCAAATGTATCTATAATTTTTGATGTTCCATGCTTAGTTTTATCCACTTTCTTGTGTTTTGTTCCAACTTTGGAGTACTTTTCATATGATTTCTTGGACTAACCTATTAACAAGAGTCATAGTGCCAGCTGCCTGTTTTCTGCTGTTTTTGGTTCCAGGAAAGTCAGAAAATGAATATTCTTGGAATTGGACGGGACAAAAGCCAAAGTGCATATTTTGCCGGAATGGATCAAGTGCCAGAATACGAGACGGAGAGGGGCCAGGGGCCGGCCACACCACCTGGCCGCACGGCCAGGCCTGGCCCGCGCCAGGGGGTGGTGTGGTGGCTCCCGGCACCCCCTCGGACTATCCTTCCGCCTATATATTACCCTCGGGACGAAAACCCTAAGTACCCGATCAAAAGTCCACGAAAGAGTCTGTAGCAGCCGTCATCTCCATCCTAGATCGGGAGGGATCTGAAGCTCTTCCCGGCACCCTGCCGGAGAGGGGAATTCACCCTGGAGGCCTTCTTCATCACCATGCAAGCCTCCGGTGTGATGCGTGAGTAGTTCATCCTTGGACTACGGATCCATGTAGTAGCTAGTTGGCTGGTTTCTCCTCCTTTGTGCTTTCATGTTTAGATCTTGTGAGCTCCGTTCATGATCAAGATCATCTATTTGTAATCCATACATGTTGTGTTTGCGGGGATCCGATGGATATTGAGATGCTATTTCAGATTGATTATTGATTCTATCATGTCTTTGTTATTTGAGATCTTGCATGCTTTCCGTTGTTAGTAGCTATCTTGGCCAAGTAGATGCTAGCAACTCCAAGAGTTAGTATTTATGCTCGATAGTGGGTTCATGCCTCTGGTAATCTGGAGAAGTAGCAGAAATCTCTAAGGTACTATATGTGTTGTTGCTACTAGGGAGAAAACAACGATCCTTTGTTCATAGAACAAATGTATTGTTTACTTTACACACAGTTCGTAAAGGAATAATCTGTTGCTTGCAACTTAATACTGGAGGGGGTTCGGATGATAACCTGAAGGTGGATTATTAGTAATAGATGCAGTTGGATGGCGGTCTATGTATTATGTTGTAATGCCCAATCAAGTCTCAAAGGAGTCAAGATGATTAGTATATGCATGTATTGCTTTCTCGGTGTTTGTCAATTGCCCCGCTGTAATTTGTTCACCCAGCATGTTATCTATCTAAGGAGAGCCACCTCTAGTGAACTATGGATCCCGGTCCTTTTTCTTTACATACAATCTACAATCTTTTACCGCTTTGTGTTTACTTTCTACAAACGTTTACATTCGATACGTTTAATCCTTTGTTTTCCGCAAAACACGGTGAGATTGACAACCTCATCGCAAGTTGGGGACAAATTTCTGTGGTTGTGTTGTGCGGGTCTCCATGTTGCTACTAGCACCGGTAGTGCGCCCTGCCAAAGCTCAGCTAGTAACACCTTTGGGGTGTTTCCTTGCTCCTACTGGTTCGATTAAACCTTGGTCTCATAACTGAGGGAAAACTTGTTGCTCTGCTCACCATACCTTCCTCTTGGGGTTCCCAACGAGCTCTACATCAATCATGAGCCAGCAGTATCCTCGACTAGCCCCATGCATGTGATCGTAGATCGGTGCATGGCAGCTCGCGGATCCCTAGCAGGTGGCTGGTTATTGAGGAGGTACATGGTGGCTGCTGTCACCGCTCCTTGTGGTGTCTTTGGGAGCATGTTGCCCCGCGTGTCCACCGTCATGGAGCTGAAGTCGAGGACTTTTGCGGCTTCTTCTCGCTCCTTGTCAGTGAGGTGGGCCAGTCGAAATCGCCGTTTGGCGGCCACGTAGTCGTTGACTTTGGAGGAGGATCCTCCCATGGAGGGTTGAGCCCGTCGAAGGCTCGACTCGTCCGCCTCCTTTCTACGCATGTCGAGTTGTGCGATAACTTGCCGCTGGTGCTTGTACTCCTCTTTGAGCAGCCAGTGATAACCCATCAGCATCTGTTGCAATGTGTTCAGGGGGAGGGGATTGCCCTGCAGAGCCTCTCGACAGCGGGCCCACTTGTTGTCATTGAGATTGATCAGCATGTGCTCTTCGGTGCGCTCATTCGCCATGAGGTTCGGGTCCCCTTCTATCCCATTGTTGGTGGGCGCACCGTTGGCGGGGCCACCATTTTCGCTGTTGGTTGGCCCAGTACCGATGTTGTCGCGATTGACACCGGTGTCACCTGCATTGATGACGGTGCACATGATGTGATTGGGGAAGCTGTTGCTCCCACAACTTTCAGATCCGGAGCCATAGGATCCATCCTCAACTACTGTCGTTGTCCGTGCCCCCAACTGTTGTCGGGGCGTGGAGTTCGCTCAGGGTGCCGATTGGTGGTGGAAACCACGATGCTGGAGCAATCGCGGGACCATCGGCTGATCAGGGAGGCGAAGTGTGCCTAGCTGACCAACTTGGAAGCGTAAGCTCCCAATCGCCAGGACGATCCCATCGCCGGCGTGTGGACGGTGAAGTCGAAGGCGCCGAAAAGCTAGCGAATCTCCATTGTTGCAGAGTTGTAGATCGCGGTTGTTAGGGCCAAAGAAGTCGTGACATCAACACTCCCAGTTTCCACAGACAGTGCCAATTGACGAGGGATTAACTCATCAATGCCCATTGTTATGGACTTGGGTTTTGGAGAAGGAGGGAGCGCTGGAGGCATCAATCGTCTAGAAAACAAGCACACAGGGACGCAAGGTTTACCCAGGTTCAGGCCTCGTCGAGGTCCCTACTCCTGTTGTCTGCTCTTGGAATTATCGAGGGAATCGAAAGTTATAGGGGGTGCGTAGATGCAATCTAGCGGTGGTTGTGAAACTAGGGTTGTGATTATCCTCCTTGTCTCCCCCTCCTAGCCTTTATATAGATAGGCTAGGTCTCGGGTAGCAGGTCGAGTCGGTTACAAGTTAGGGTTTGTCCCTTTAAACTTTCTATCTTTGATATTGCCTTGTGCCGCTAGAAGTCAGAGTCTCCGTGGGTCACCCGAATCCTGGATTGGGCCCTGGTAGCGCCGTGGGCTCCTGTCATATCTGGGCCATATATGCCAAACTCGAGTACCTATAGGGTATGCCCACGTCACTCTATGTATTATGTTGTAATGCCCAACCAAATCTCGTAGGAGTCAAGATGTGTAGTATATGTATTGTTATGTTTTCTCAATCTGTCAATTTTTGTTCACCCAACATGCTATTTATCTTAAGGAGAAACACCTCTAGTGAACTGTGGACCCCAGTCCATTCCTTTACCAATAATATACCATCTACTGTTTACCGTTTACTATTTCCTTTCTGCAAGCAATTACTATCATCCACATTATACGTTTAATCCTTTATTTTCAGCAAAACCAGTGAGATAGACAACCTCACTATAAGTTGGGGCAAATTTCTATGGTTGTGTTGTGCAGGATTCCAAGTTTCTAGCAACACCTTGGAGTTGTTTCCTTACTCCTACTGGTTCGATAACCTTGGTTTCATAACTGAGGGAAACTTGTTGTTGTGCTCATCATACCTTCCTCTTGGGGTTCCCAACAAACTCTACTTATCTTGAGCCATCAGAGACGTGACTAGAGAGGAGGCAGTAGCCAGGTGGAGGAACCACCTGTGGAAGAAGAACCAGATCAAGATATTGGTCGGGCTCCTCCTCTTGCTCACCATCACCAACGCTGTATTCTATTTGATACTAGTGTAGGCGGTGACCACTTCATATTTGTAATGTGAAATGATATGAACTTTGTATTCGGCACTTATGTAAAAATTCGGCACTTGACACTATATATGTATATCGATCGGGCTCTAAGTGTGATGACATTATACTTGTGTTTGTATTATATGTCGGTTTTCATCTACTATATGTGCAATGTACTGTTTCTACTAATCTGGATAAATACTGTATAAATCCTGTATAAATACCTAATTATACACCAGGAACAATTCTACTTTGAATACATGTAATACAATTAGTGGCGCATATAGTAAAGGTGTCTGTGGCGCATATACATTCTGTGGCGCATGGGAATGTATGCGCCAATAAAAACATTCCTGTGGCGTATATGGAGAAATGCACCACAGAAGTCTGAGATTTCTGTGGCAAGTCTGAGATTTCTGTGGCGCATATTGATATGTGCCACAGAATGCAGATATCAGTGGCGACGTCACAATGGTGCATCACATATGCACCACAGAAAGAGAAAATACATGCGCCACTGAAGAGGTATTTCCTAGTAGTGCATGCACAACATGATTGTTGAAGATGATCATAATATATGACCAATGGTGAGACTTTTAGGGGGATTTTATTGAGCACGAGGCCAGACTAGCAACTTTCCAACAATTTATCCATGTCAATCATGGAATCCGTGATCGGGCAACTCACAATCAACTTCAACATAATTTGGGTAAGCACATGTGGCTTCGCGTAGGAAACAATTAGTCGCTTCATCTCATTTTTTTGAATTTATATTTGACTATGCGAACTATGTATAAGTTTAATTGATTGTGAACTATGTTTTTTAAATTTAATTAACGTGGGCTACTATTTGATATTGTTGACTGATGACTGCAAGAGAACGGTTTGATTGTAGCTAGTTTCAAAATAAGAGTATCGAACCCACACATAGCTATTTGGTTAAGGTCTTTATGCCCATCATACCATCTACCAAAGGATACTTATAAGTTGTCTCTGATCCCAAGTAAAGGGTGTTTGAAAGGTTTTGTGAAAGTGCAAGTAAGTAATAAACACAAGAAAAGTAAACGAAAGTGAAAACGTTGGGAAATGGTGTTGGAACTCAATAAGGCTAAAGAATTATCGGGGATGTATGATACACCACTAGCATATGATAATTATTCATGATTAGGATAATCTATTTCTTATGACATGACATGTGTGGAGAGAGCTCAGTAATAAGATTTTCATTACAAGACTCATGAGCAGTAGCTTCTTGAATCAGGTACTTAGGTAATCTCTAAATAACTACTGCGATGTCTGAGAGCAATAACTTGTACAAGCCACCACAATTAAGGGTTTCCTCATGGATATCGTAATAAGCTTAGTGAGTCCCTCTTAATTCTCCCTTTTGACCATGCATGTTATAAGCCAATGCCTACTGTCAACATACTCCCATACACGTCCAAAAGGGTATCTCACACTCTTTAGTCCTAGAGGCAAATGATATTTGGCTGACTTCACATACCATCTAAAGAGAGAGATCTAACACAATAGCATAGATCAATGGATCATGGATGAAAGTAATAGATCATCTTTATTTCATTTCATAATAAAGCTAGGGTTTCTCCATCTCCCCAAGAACGAAGATAACTACTCACACATGGAGGCAATCAACAACATCATGATATTCATATGTATGGATAAAAATTATAAAGATAGATCTAATGCAAACCACGATTATATTTAGAATTACAAAAAGATCTAATGTTTGAAGAGGGGAATAGTGATGGTGATGTAGATGCAGCGGTTGCTGATGAAGGGGATGATGTGATGTTCTCTGATAATACATGAAGAAGCAAGGATTCACCCTTCTCCTAGTTCCTCCTCCAAATCCCTCTCTAGTGTGGTGTTTCGAGGGAAGTTTCTGTGAATGTTTGATCTGTGTCTCGTCTTCGTGAGGTGAAAGTATTTGACGATTTGGCAGGTGCTATGGGCGGACAGTACGGGCAAGCTCCGCCCTTACTGATGGTCGTTGAACCCTCTTTAGCCTTTTATGGCATCCTCTGTTCTCCCATGTGCATGGAAAAATCATTTAAATGGCATTTATCACTTAGAAATGTCATATTATTACATAACATGATAGTGAAAATTGATATATTCACAAACTTAATGATTCGGGATCCTATTGGAACATGGGGAAAATGGTGCGTGCTAGCGCAGTAAAATACAAAAAATACTACTCTACTTGTGCAAAAACATAATGTAAATATGCTTCAAAAATGGACTCATCAACTTCCCCAAGCTATACTCTTGCTCTTCCTCGAGCAAGATGGTGGCTTATGGATAAGGTCATCATGTTCATGAGGCACGAGTCTTTACAATAAATGAGGCAATTTGAAGCATAATTAAAATATTAGATATAGAACTACACCGTGAGTTATATCACACTCTCACACATTGGATGAGTTAGAAGCTTTCACAACTTTTGTATCAATAGTTTATAAAAAGTTTGAAGATTAGGCATATTACAAAACCATCAAGTTGAATTCGATGAGCTTTTGATTGAGTAATGAATAATTCATGATCATTGCTTGAGTAATTTTTGTCAACTTGCACTTTTCCTTTTGTTATAAATCTTTGATAGCAAAGTCTTTTTCTTTTTATTAACAATGTCATTGGATCATGTTAATACTCTTTGTGGCTCTTGTTAGTTCAAACGAATGACTATAACATGCTATCAAGATTTCATTTTCCTAACTTATCAATACTTTGTTGGTGTGTAAGGCCCTAAAATCATAACAGTTGTAAAAGTATCATAGCACTCATCCTAATTCATACATCTAATACAATAATCATAAATCAAAAACACTTCAAATATCATAAAGTCTCAAAATCTCATCGGATATAATTATTTCCATAGACGAAAGGAAGCTGATAATGCAACTAACGAAAATACGGGATTTCAAAGTCTAACATGCATACATGAAAGTAACCATGATGAAACTGGGAAATAGATTACAAGGTGTTATAGATCTCCCCAATCTTGGAATCAAGCCGACAGGATCAAATGATCCCTTGCGATTATTTGATACTGTGTAGCGTCTTGTTTGTTGCTTCGAGGATCATGATGTGAATCATGTGTTGCTCACTAACTGTCTACAGCTAAGCTACAAGTGCTTTGTACATCTCAATTGTTTGTTTCTATGTTTCAATGGATCTGAGGCTGATGTCGAGATGGGATTCCAGTCCTTTCTTTATCTTTAGGTCCATCTGATCCAGATAACGATGCAATGGTTTAAAATGCTTAGAAGATCCCGGAGACTTTACCTCAAATTTCTTGATATGGCGATCAAGTTTGTCTAATGAGATTTGTATCACCTCTCCTTGTTGCTTCAGCTTCTCCAAGTAAGACTCTCCTTCTTCTTCTGGATTAAGTTGGATTTCTTCAAATTTTCCTTCTTTTCCTAGCATGAGGCTGAACACTTTACACCCGTCCTTGACCACCTCCATCGGCTTAAATCCGTCTTCGGCTCCGAGCTGATTGCACCAAGCTTCTTCTTCTTTCTTCTCCTTGGTTGCTACCTCCTTGACATCTTCCGTGACCTTCAAAGAAGATCCTTGGTAATCCCCCTGAGCTTGAACAATGTTCCATGGACGAGGCATGGCTGCAGAGCTCCGGGAAGATATGAGTATCGTAGAGAAGTTCTGTTGATAAGGGAGGAAACGAGAGACCTTCTTGAAGGCTTATTAAGGGTTAGGAACACGTAAAAACTCATATTAGGAGTAAGAGGGGCGGCGAAGAAAAGAATCCCAACAAATTAGGAAAGAAACGAGAGAAAAAGGAAAAAATTGAGTCGGTAACGACCAATGGTACGCACAACACCCATACGACACGCCCATACCGATATACTTCCAAAACTCGCACCGACCGAATTTGGTACAAAATCTTCCAAGTAATCAGTATGGGCAGGATCGGACCCTACGGTCCGCCCGTACTAGTAGTTACCTACCCTTCCCACGTCGGTGATTTTTTGAACAACTAAACAAACGAAAAAGGAACGAACCCCTTAGAGGGTTTAATGACCTGTCATATAGTGGGAGCTAGCCGTACGGCCGGTCGTACCATCTTTGTCGTGGAAATGGCCATGGCAGTCGCTGTAGTAGGCAGCGATTGACTGAATCGGGGGCGAGAGCTGGCGGGCATCTGCGGTGCGAGATGGGGGCGGATGCACATGGGTTTACCCAGGTTCAGCCCCCGGAGGGTAAAGACCTACTCCTTCTAGATTAGATTATTGGAGAGCGAGTTACAGGGGTGGCGAGCTCGGCGTCTAAGCAGCGAGTCGCTTGAAGGGGTGTATGATGGAACGTAAGTCCTTAAGATACCCTAGGGAGGTTTATATATGAGGCACCTCGCTAGGGTTTACAAGTTACAACCGAACAAGATAAGGATTTGGAGGCTTTGACCTAATCCGACCGGGCTTCTAGTACGCTTCTGGGCCTCCAATCTCCAGTCGCCAGGCCTTCCCTTTAGTCACATTCCAGTCGCCGTCCTGCAGGCCCACTCGTGAGACCTATTGGCCCAATCGAAACGTCCTGCTGGGCATACCCCATTCGGCATATCCCTATCAGTAGTCCCCGAGGCCATTGTTGAATCAGACGCAAGTGGTCATTTGGTAGTCGAAGTAGGCGAATCCAATTTGGACGCCCAGTTGAATCGGCGGTGGACTCCACTGAAACCAAGGAGATTTTCCCCAGGCTCCCAGTCGCCGCTCCGGGGAACGTCATAGCTGCCAAGTCGCTGCTTCGGCGAGTGGACAAGGCTAGTTGCCAGTGAGTGGGATGGAGGAGTTGGACCGTCAACCTGGTCAAACTATCCGTTGGATATTCCAATGGTAACTTCGGCGTAATTACCGCAGGTAACGGCTAGCCCGAATTTGGCGGGTAGCGTCCCCTTATAAGGGGAGTGGCGAATCAGCCTTGCAGATCCTTCCCTGCATTCCTCATTCTTGCGCATTCATTCTTTCTGTCTTCCTTCGATTCGATCCTTCTACACCAAGCGAACCCACATCCTTCCCAATGGCACCTTCAAAAGGTTCATGGGGGAAATCCAAGTGCACCACGGCCCAGCTCAAGTCCTTCGAAGACGCCGGAGTCCTCCGCAAGGGGAATTGGCGGGTTCCCGCTTCCTCCAAGACCGAGCCAAAGCCGCGAGCCGAGGAATTCATTTGTTTCCCCAGCCACCTAGAGAGAGGTTTGGGGTTTCCCACCTCACTCTTATTCCGGCGCTTCTGTGCGTATTACGCAATCAAGCCATCAGATCTTGGTCCGCATAGCATCGAGCAGCTGGCGATCTTTGTCGCCTTCTGCGAATGCTACCTCGGCTGCAGGCCGTATTTCCCGCTATGGCTGGAGTCTGACGACGACTCCGATGACGAGGATGACCCCGATTCTTCACACAAGATCCCGGAGGATGTGATTCCAATGAAGGGATTGGGGGACAAGGACACCGAGGCGGCGGAGGAGGTTCCTCTGGCGGTGATTGCGCCTGAAACTTCGAGGGCACCAAGCCAGGAGGCGGCTGAGGCCGCGTCTTTGGAGCCGGAAATTCCGGTGACCGCGGCTTCATCATCAAGGAAGCCCGCGGTGTCATGGGCTTCAGATGTCTTTGAGAGGGGTCTCACGCGCAAGCTAGGGCCAGAACTAGACAAGCCCGCTCATATCAGCATCGGGCTGCGCGTTCTCCCACTCGCCAAGTAAGTACTAACTTCTCCATTCCAAGTCGTGTCTCGTTTTTGTGCTGTCACTGTGTTGACTTTGGAGGTTTTGGCAGGTCTAGAGCCAAGAAGATTGGTCACCCTTCAGTGGCGAAGATCCCGCCGGTCGCCACCACCGGAGAGGGCGACCTTCCCAAGAAGAGGAAATCTGCTGGAGATGCGACGACTGCGGAGGGCGCGAAGAGGCAGAAGGGTGATGCCGATGATGTCGTGGCGATGGATAGAGCTAAGGAGTGCGATCTCGCTGCAGTCGTCGAAGAAGTGGCGGCGGCATGGTCGGAGCCAGTCGCGATCGCTCCTGTGACGGAAGCTCCGGCTCCGACGACCAGTGCCCCGGCTAGGGTGTTGGCAATGTTCCCGCGCTTCATGGCGAGGGGGTTTCCAGGTGTGGCGGACAACCAGTCTCCACAGAGCCTGGAGATTGTTGATGAAGACATCGGGTCCTGTCGTGGGCGCACTTCCTTCATGGTCCCGTCGACTGACGTCGGAGAGCTCCACAAGATGCTTGGCGCCGCCATTCAGGTACGTCCAGTCCCTGAGTTCCTAGATGCTGAATTTCAGCGGCTAGGTACTGAGTTTCTTCTACTCTCCAGTGCCTAAGTTTCTAGTCGCTGAATTTCAGCGGCTAGGAACTGAATTTCTTCTACTCTCCAGTCCCCGAGTTCCTACTCGCTGAATTTCAGCGGCTCGGAACTAAATATTGTTCTTGGTAAGTGCTAAGTTATGTTACTTTTGCAGGGTTTGCAGAGGGAGTAGACCGATCGACAGGCCGCGAGGGAGCATCTGGAGCGGGATCTGCGCGTGACGCAGGAAGCAAACCGGCGACTCCAGGAGGTTGTTGGTCAGTACTTATTTTGTTTTTTTCTTTTTCGGTAGTGAACTGTTGGTGTGCTGGCGTGTTGATGATTTGTCTCTTTTCTTTTTAGATGGTCTTCCGGCTACCATTTCCAAGGCCCGTGAAGGGTATGTTCCAGTCGCCGAGCTGGACGCAGCGAATGGACGAATTGCCTCACTGATCCAGGAATTGGAGGAGGCGAAAGCGGCCTCAACTTCGTCTGAGGATCGAGCGAAGGCTGCAGTCGTTGCGGCTAAAGAGGAGCGCAAGGCCGTGGCCTCGATCATCGTGGGGCTACAGAACGATCATGCCGCTCTAGAGAAACATGTCACCTAGAACTGCCGCAAGCTTCTTGGTGACTCTCCGTTTTTTATTTAACACGTTTGGCGAGTCCCCGAGTAGGGAGATCCATAGTTTCACTAACGTCTGATGTTGCAGCTATGATAGGGCAAAGCGACCCGGTGGTTCAGACCTTCAACGCCTCGCAGTGTGTGACTGCCGTGGTGAACACGGCCACTGCCTCAACATTGTGCGTCCAAGCTGTCCTTCAAGGGATGTCCCCCACCGAGGTTATTCCTGGGGGACTTATAGAAGTGTGGCTCTATCTGGAGGAAGTGCCGGGCGTCGTGGAGTGGATGGCGCACTCGGCTTTCAGGTGCAGGGCCACCACGGCATTGAGCCTAGGTCTCGCCCACTTCCCCGACAATTTCGACCTCGACGACGTCACCAGCGGCTACCCTTCGGTGACTGGCATGGTGGAGATGTCAGAGGTGCTGAAGCTGACTGCCAAAGCCGCCCCTTTTGCTGATCGGGTTTTGGCGATGGGGGACCTTCTGCCATACCAGGAAATGGTATTGGCGCCTGGCGACCCCGAGCCGGAGCATTGCGACACGAAGTCGGAGCAACCCTTCCGGTCAGCGTTGTCGAAGTCGCTGACGACCTACCCGACGAACCCGTGGCAGACTTTCGTTCGTGTCAAGGGTGGTGGTGGTGCTTCTTCGTCAGGACCTACGAAATAGATACTATCGTTGGGAAGTTTGTACTATATGCCAAGTGGTGACTTTTGTAATATAAACAATATTTTGAGTAAGAGGAGTCAATCGACTCGCAATGCGACCATTATTGTGTGGTGTGTTTATTTTTGGTTGAGCGAGTCCCCGAGCGCGTCCGCCCTTTAATGGGGTATTACTCGATTGTGTACATATGTGCTTTCTTTTATGGTGTTTTGTTTATCCTTTGCGTCTCCTGAAGGGGCGAGTCCCCGAGCGCGAATGGTTTTGTTTGCAGGTGAGTCCCCGAGCGTAGTGCTTAGTCGTATTGGGCGCGTTCCTATTGTAGGTTGTTAATGCGTTGTTTGTAACGCGTCTCTTCCCCTGGCTCAGAGAGCCAGTCGCTGGGCGAGTTCAAGGCAGCTCTCTTACTTGGTGTGTTCCCGAGCCGCGTGAGGGTTCCATTCTTGCGAAGTCCCCGTGCGTGGTACTTAACCGTTCGAGTCGCTTTGCGCGAGGATGGGAAGGATAGGTCGCTGTGAGAAGCGTATACCGGTCATCTTGGCCCGGTGGGCCAGTCGAGCTAGGCGACTCCGATGGTGGCTCCGGGTTGGCGTTTTCGTGGACGTCCCAAGGCCCGAGTATTTTCGGTGCCCTTGGGTCGCACTACTTAGCCGTGCCGGTCGCTCGACCAAAGGTTGACTTCCATGGGTAGCGTATTGCTGATTGTACGAGTGTGAGTGGCACAAGGATATGGCGAGTAGACACAATTTTGTGAACCGAATGAATTTCATTATATATGTCAGCTGAGTACATGTTTCGGTTCTATGTATAGAACTTCAAGAGGAGGTTTACACTCCATGGCCTCCCAACCTCGAGCTGGCCGTCGCCTCGTATGTCGATGAGGTAGTAGGCGTCATTGCCGAGGACTCGCCTTATGGCGAACGGCCCCTCCCATGGGGGGGGAGAGTTTGTGCATGCCCTTCTTGTCTTGAGCCAATCGCAGGACTAGGTCACCCTCCTGGAAGGTGCGAGTCCGGACTCGGCGGCTATGGTAGCGGTGGAGTCCCTGCTGGTAGATGGTTGTACGGGAGCGAGCCAGGTCGCGTGCCTCGTCGATTTGGTCGATGCTGTCTTGGCAGGCGGTCTCGTTTGTCGCCTCGACGTAATTGGCGACTCGGGGTGAGTCGTGCTCCAGGTATGTTGGCATTACGGCTTCGGCGTCATACACCATGAAGAAGGGTGTGAACCCGGTGGAGCGATTGACAGACGTGCGGATCCCCCATATGACTGAAGGGAGCTCTTCGACCCAGCATCCTGGGGTGCGCTCGAGGGGCACCTAGACTCGTGGCTTGAGCCCGTGGAGGACGCTCTGGTTGGCGCGTTCTGCTTGGCCGTTTGACTCCGGGTGGGCGACCGAGGTGAGGTCGAGTCGTATGTCGTGCTCTTCATAGAATTCTGCCATGGCCCCTTTGGCGAAGTTGGTGTCGTTGTCCGTTATTATGCTGTGCGGGTAGTCGTACCGGTAGATGAGCTCATGTAAGAACTTGGTGGTCGTCTTGCCGTCGCACATTTTGATTGGCTTGGCCTCGACCCATTTGGTGAACTTATCCACCGCGACCAGGAGGTGGGTGAAGCCGGATGGGGCCTTCTTGAACGGGCCTACCATGTCCATGCCCCATACAGCGAATGGCCATGTGATGGGGATGGTCTTGAGTGCCGGACCAGGGAGGTGCGTCTGGTGGGCGTACTTCTGGCATCCGACGCATTGTTGGACGATGTTGGTGGCGTCGGCGTGCGCGGTGACCAGTAGAAGCCGTGTCGCATGGCCTTGGCGACCAGCGACTTGGCTCCGGCGTGATGGCCGTAGTCGCCGGCGTGAATGTCCTGGAGGATCTTGCAGCCTTCTTCTGGCTGTACGCAGTGCTGGAACACGCCAGTCATGCTGCGTTTGTGGAGCTCGCCGTTGATGGTGACAAAGGATTTGCAGTGGCGCCCGATCATTCGTGCCTCCGTCTCGTTGCTTGGGAGGATCTTGTGCTCGAGGAAGGCGACGTATGGTGCCGTCCAGTCGCTAGGCTCCACAACCATGGCGACTAGGGCCGGCTCTGGTTGCAGTGGTATCCCGACGTCGATCTCCTTCGGTAGGCTGACCAAAGGTTTGTGGATGATGTCGAGGAACACGCCTGCTGGTGGCGCTTGTCGGGCCGACCCGATGCGGGAAAGGGCGTCTGCCTCCTTGTTCTTGCGTCTGTCGATCCACTCGACGGAATAGCCATTAAAGTGTCCTCCCAGCTGGTCTACCGCTTGGCGGTACGCGATCATTGTTGGAGAGACGGCGTCGCATGTTCCGGTGACCTGGCCGACGACTAGGTCGGAGTCGCCATAGCACCATAGGTGGTTGATGTTCATTTCCTTGGCAGCCCGCATGCCATGGAGGAGGGCCTCGTATTCTGCCATGTTGTTGGTGCAGGGCTTGAAGTTGAGGTGGAGCATATATCGGAGCTTGTCCCCTTTGGGGGAGGTCAGTATGACCCCGGCGCCTGCGCCGTCAGCGTTATTCGAGCCATCGAAGTGTAGCGACTAGTAGTGGAGATATGGTAGCTTCTCCGGCTGCTGCGCTTCTTCCCAATCTGCGAGGAAATCAGCTAGGGCTTGTGACTTGATTGCTTTGCGGGGCTCGTATTTGATATTATGGACGCCGATTTCGATGGCCTACTTGGCGACTCGCCTAGTCGCCTCGCGATTGCGTATTATGTCCTGCAGCGGTGCGGATGCGACCACCGTGATTGGGTGCTCTTGGAAATAGTGGGGGAGTCGCCGCTGAGCTCAGAATACCGTGTACACCAGTTTCTGGTACTGCAGGTAGCGCTGTCGTGAGTCCGTCAGGACTTCAGCTGATGTAGTAGACGGGGCATTGTATGGGGCGCTCCTTGCCCTCCTCTGGCCATTCGACGACCATCACGGCGCTGACGACTCGATTGGAGGCCGCCACGTAGATGAGCATTGGCTCTTTGTCGACTGGTGCGACAAGTAGTGGAGCCGCGAGTAGCCCTTCTTTGAGTGCTTTGAGCGCATCGTCCGCCTCCGCGTCCCATTGGAACGTGGGGTTCTTGCGCATCAGGCGATAAAGGGGCATGGCCTTCTCGCCTAGTCGGGGAATGAAGCGACTAAGAGCCGCGACTCGCCCGACCAACTTCTGGACATCGCGTAGGCACTCGGGTTTTCCGAGTCGCGTGATGGTGTCGATCTTGGTAGGGTTGGCTTCGATGCCTCGCTTGGAGACTACATATCCTAGTAGCTGTCCGGTGGGGACGCCGAAGGTGCACTTTCCTGGGTTCAGCTTGATGTTGTACCTCCACAGATTTGCGAAGGTTTCGGCCAGGTCGGCGAGCAGGTCGTCCTGGCGAGTGGATTTTACCACCAAGTTGTCGATGTAGACGTGAATGTTGCGGCCAATTTGGCTCGCGAGGCACTCCTGCATGCACCTTTGGTATGTGGCGCCAGCGTTCTTGAGGCCAAACGTCATGGCCGTGTAGCAGAAGGCGCCGAATGGCGTGATGAACACCGTCTTCTCCTCATCCTCGATCGCCATTTTGATCTGGTTGTAACCAGAGTAAGCATCGAGGAAGCACAGCGACTCTGATCCCGCGGTCGAGTCGATGATCTGATCGATGCGCGGTAGGACGAACTCCTCCTTCGGGCAGACACTATTGAGGTTGGTGTAGTCGATACACATTCTCCATGTGTTGTTCTTTTTCAAGACCAGGACTGGGTTCGCCAGCCACTTGGAGTGTTTTATTGGCCAAATGAAGCCTACGGCCAACAAGCGTTGCATTTCTTCGGTGATTGCTCGGCGACGTTCTTCATTGAAGGGCCGCAGCGACTGCTTTACCGGTCGCACTTTGGCGTCGGCGTGAAGTTTGTGCTCAGCGAGTTCCCTCGGGACACCTCGCATGTCGGAAGGTTTCCATGCGAAGATGTCACGGTTCTCACGGAGGAACTCGATGAGCGCGCTTTCCTATGCGGGGCTCATATGCACCCCAATGGTGACCGTCTGGCTAGAGTCGCCCGGGACGAGCTCGACGGTGCGGGTATGCATGGTTGCCTCAAACATGGAGTTTGTGGTGGTTGGCTTCTTCAGTATGGTGGGGTCATCCTTGTTGATGTTGCCCGCGTATTTCACGAGCTCCTCCGCGTGGCCGGTTTCCGGGGTGACGGCGTCGGCGAGCTCAGCGCCTTTGTCCTTGCATTCCACGGCCATATCAGGGTCGCCGTGGACGGTGATGATGTCGCTCGTCCCTGCGAACGTCATCATGTTGTACGCGTAGTGGGGGTCGCCATAAATTTGGCAAACGTTTGGCGCCCTAGGACGCAGTGGTAGAGGCTGCGGAAGTTCACCAGCTCGAACTCGATTCGCTCGGTGCGGTAGTTTGCCGGTGTGCCGAAGGTGACCGGTAATGTCACTTTTCCGATTGGGTATGCCTTCCGACCAGGGACGATGCCGTGGAAGGTTGTCAGGGTCGGCTAGATCACCGACTCCAGGAGCTGGAGCCTCTTGAACGTGTCCAGATACATGATGTTGATGGAGCTCACACCGTCCATCAGTGTCTTGGGTAGCGAATAATCGGCCACTTTGGGCCTGACCACCAGGGCGGCTCGCCCTGGGTACTCGATCATGGGAGTATGGTCCTGGCGACTCCAAGTGATGCTCTGCTTGGACCAGTTGAGGAAGTGTGGGATGTCGACCTGTGTAACCGCATTGATGGCGACTGCGCGGGCGAGCACCTTCCTCTCGCACTTGGTGCTGAGCCCGGTGAAAGTGTGTAGCGAGCCGACGGTGTTGCCGAAGCCGCGGGCGTTTCCGTTGTCCCGAGGTGGGTTGTTGTTAGGGTCTTCCCTTGCTCGCCTTGCCTTTTCGATCTCTTTGAGAGAGTGGAAGTCCGTGGTGGTGTGGGTGGCGGGTTTCCCCTCCCTGGTGTGGTAGACGCAGGGCTGGTTGAGCAGGGAGGCGGGGTCGAATTTCGGCCTCGCCGCGTTGTTGGCACGGTAGTTTCCACTATCGCGGTAATTTCCTCCGTCGCGTCGGTAGCTCTTGGGGTCGTATTGGCCGTAGCCGGCGTTGGCGACGAAGTCGACTCGCCCGTCCGTGCGGCACTTGCCGGTGATGCGGGTGTTGCTGTAGCGCATGTCGCGCTGTCGCCCGCTGTCGTGGCCGCTGGTGCAGCGTCTTCCTCCTGACTCGTCATCAAAGTCTTGGTTGGGGTCCTCCTCCGCATAGCGCTTGGCGATTTCGAGGAGGTCGGGGATGTTGTCGAGCGTCCGATAGACCTGCTTGATCTTAGCGACCAGTGGTTCGTACCGGCACGTGTTCTTGAAGCAATGTATCATCGTGTTTGGGTGGATGCCGGAGGAATTGATCCACAGTTCTTGCCACCTTTGAATCTAGTGGCGGGTCGACTCGCGTTGTCCCTGGATGCACCGCTCCAGGTCTTCAATCATGGTGGCACAGGTGTAGGAGCCCTCGAAGTGCCTGACGAAGGCATCCCGCATTTCCTCCCAGGAGTCGATGCTGTCAGCAGGGAGGGTGTTAATCCATTGCCAGGTCGCGCCCTCCATCATCAGGGGGAGGTAGCGAGCGGCGAGCAGGTCGGTGTGGCCGGCGATTCCCATCGCCATGAGGTATGTGTCCAGCCATACTGCTGGGTCGTACGTTGGATCGTACTTTTCGATCTCTTTGGGCGCCTTGAAGTTGGCGGGGTACTTTTCCCCTCTGATCATAGGCCCGAAGCATTGGGGGCCAACTAGGCTGAGCGAACCCCTCGATTCGGGGTCACCGCGATTACTAAGGGTATGCCTCAAGTCATTGGGTTGGCGCGCCCACCAGGCCTGGTTGTTGACGATGTGCGTGCAGGCGTCGATGGGCTGCCATTTGGCGGCAACTGTGTTGTTCACCGGTCGCGGTTCGTTGGTGCAGAGTGCGGGGTTGGCAGCCCGCAGCTGGTTCGCCAGTGGCTGCGGTGGTGGGCATGTCACGGTGTTGGCGATGGTGGGGTGGCCACTCGAGGCCTCCCTGCTTGCTGAGGAGCGGGAATACATCCGCCCCCGCAGGTCGACTCCCGCAGCTTGTTGCTCGACGGTCCTGGCGAGTAGGGCCTTGGCTTACTGGATCTGCAGGGTGCCGTCCCCCTGGACGTCGAGGTTGGCGACCCACGGCGTCGGTCATGACGATGTTGTCCATCGGGGTGGAGTAGAGTGGGAGTCCGTTGGCGTCGTGGGCTTGTGGCGAGATGATGATCCGCGGCTGGTCCGGCAGGGGCGCACGGCCAATGGGTGGTGGAGGGGCTCCGGTCGCCGGTGCGCCGGGTGGTGGTCTGTTGCTTCCACCTGGTGGCGTGTTCTCACAGCATTCATGCTCGTCCGCGCGTGCGGGGTCGCTTTTGTTGTTGAAGTTCAGGACGTGGCCCTGGACGTTGGAGTTTAGGCGGGTCCTAATGCGGCGCTGGTGATAGAGCGATAGCTCCCGCGCCGTTTCCCGCTCGAGGCGAGTCGCAGGCGGGCCTCCTTCACCTCTGTGGCCATGGCAATCGGCAGGATCGGTGTGGAAAACGGATCTGGCGGGGCGGCCGTCCTGCCCGCCATGTAGATCGAGTTAAAGCGATTGGATCTGGCGCGGAAGTCTTTAGGCGACTCCGAGCCGGAATCGGAGTCGAAGATCCCGAGGATGGAAGAGTCCTCGAAATCCTTCGGGTTGGAGACTCGCGTGATGGAGTCCTCTCGTGATTCCGCGGTGATAGATCCGTCGACCGAGGCAGGGGTCGCGGAGTCGGCGTCATCGTTTAGGGCCTCATCGTTCGTGGCGGCATTGGTCTCGGACGCGTTGCTGGCGGCCAAGGCGTACTCGGTGACGAGGCTCCTGATGGAGCGGACCTGCTCCTCCGAGAGCAGATCACGGTGCGACGGTGATCCGCCAACGATCACCATCGCTGCTGGGTCGACCGCGCCGGTGAAGCCGACGAAGAGGTTGATGGAGGCGACCGACATCACCGCACCGTGAGTGACCAGGCGTGATGCCGGGACGTAGCTGCTGGACAAGATCTATAAGATCCCGCCGATGGCGATCATGCGGCCGGTGGCGAGCGGCTGATCGATCGGCGAATAGGGTCTCGTCGCAGAACTCAGGACAGTCCTGCTAGGCCCCACGGTGGGCGCCACTGTCGTGGAAATGGCCACGACAGTCGCTGCAGTAGGCAATGATTGATTGAATCGGGGGCGAGAGCTGGTGGCCATCTGCGGTGCGAGATGGGGGCGGATGCACATGGGTTTACCCAGGTTCGACCCCCCGGAGGGTAAATACCTACTCCTGCTAGATTAGATTATTGGAGAGCGAGTTACAGGGGTGGCGAGCTCGGCGTCTAAGCAGCGAGTCGCTTGAAGGGGTGTATGATGGAACGTAAGTCCTCATGATATCCTAGGGAGGTTTATATATGAGGCACCTCGCTAGGGTTTACAAGTTACAACCGAACAAGATAAGGATTCGGAGGCTTTGACCTAATCTGACTGGGCTTCTGGTACGCTTCTGGGCCTCCAGTCTCCAGTCGCCAGGCCTTCCCTTCAGTCACATTCCAGTCGCTGTCCTGCAGGCCCACTCGTGAGACCTTTTGGCCCAATCGGAACGCGCTGCTGGGCATACCCCATTCGGCATATCCCCATCAATCTTGTAGGGAAAACGTCCAAAACAAAGAAGGGTACTGTCGGCCTAACAAGCGCTAGTACGGGTGGATGCGGCCATACTGTCCGCCCGTACCAGGTCAAAAAAACTGGCATTCCACTAAGAAAAATGCAAGGAGCTCAAATAAGCGAACGGAAAAAGTAACAAAGAAACTAGAACATAGAAAAATATGATTGGGGAAACCTTACTTGCTTGGTAATAATTTATTTAACTTGACGCCTTCGCCCTTTAGCTTTTGGAATATCGTCTTCTTTCCTTTGAATATGGTTGGTTGCAAGAAATTGCTAAAACCATTACAAAGAGAAACATATTTTTTTTGTTTTGGACGGATAGTCCCTGATGGTATGCAAATTGAAAACACTTCTTCTTGTGATCTTGTCTCTTCAATATCCATATGGGTGTCAACCTGTTCTTCTCTTCTCTAAAGGATCTGCAAGTCAAACTCTTGCAAAATGAAGGTCCAACGAATCATTCTTAGCTTAACGTTAGTTCTTTTAAGGATTTCTTTTAAGCCATTACAATAAATATGTACCCTTACTTATGAATTGATCATATAAGATCTAAACTTATCACAAGAGAAAGTAACAGAGAAAAGTTCTTTTTTTGCCATGGGATAATTCTTTTGAGCACCATTCAAGGTGCGACTAGCATGATGAATGATATTAAGTTCATCATGATCATGCTGGCAAAGGATAGCTCCTACTGCATCATGGCTGGCTTCACAAAACAAGTCAAAAGGCTTTTTCCAATTGGGTAGTTTAATGGTAGGAGCATTGAGAAGGTCTTGTTTTAATATGGTGAACGTTGTAAGACAATTTTCATCAAAATCAAAAGTAGCATCCTTTTTTAGAAGGTTAGTTAAAGGTCTAGAAATTTTAGAGAAGTTCTTAATGAATGTTCTATTAAATCTTGCATGACCCAAGAAACTTCTTATACCTTTAACATCGCGAGGCGGGGGAAGCCTTTCTATTGCTTCTATCTTCGCATTATCAACTTCTATGCCCTTACCTTAGATCTTATGACCAAGTACTATCCCTTCTTGAACCATCAAGTGACACTTCTCCCAGTTCAAGACTAAGCTAGTGTCTTCGCATCTCTGCAAAACTTTATAAAAATTATGGAGACAATGGTTAAATGAAGTTCCATAGACTGAGAAATCATTTATGAATACTTCCATAATATTTTCAACAAATATAGCAGTTATACACCTTTAGAAGGTGACATGAGCATTACACAGGCCAAATGGCATATGACGGTAAGCATACAAACCAAACGGACATGTGAATGTTGTTTTTAATTGATCATCAGGATGCACAACTATTTGAGAAAAAATGGAATAACCATGTAAGTAACAAAAATGAGAGTGCATAACAAGTCTCTCCAAGGTTTGCTCTATAAATAGCAAAGGGTAATGATCCTTTCGAGTTTCCTTATTAAGTTTTCTATAGTCAATACATATCCTATGGCCAATAATAGTTCAAGTAGGGACTAGATCATTATGTTCGTTCGAGACAACAGTGAACCCACCTTTCTTTGGAACACAATGAATAGGACTTACCCAATCACTTTCGTCTACATCGAATGTTATTCATGCATCTAATAGGCAGATTACCTCCTTTCTCGCCTCTTCTTTCATATAAGGTTTGAGACGTCTTTGAAAATCTGCAAGCAGTTGAGCTCTTCTTCCATAAATATTCTATGGGTGGCTATCAAGGGACTAATCCCTTTCAAGTCATCCATTGAATAACCCAGAGCCTTTCGGTACATTTTTAAGACTATCTTTAAATTCTCCTCTTCCTTTTCTGCAAGGTTAGAGCTTATAATAATAGGATATTTATTAGTATCATCAATGAACGTGTATTTTAGTTCTTTAGGAAGGATTTTGAGTGTAGGAGGTGTAAGCTCCTCATCACCCTTTCTTATTGGTATCTCGTAGATTTGATTCATTTCAGGATCAACTATGGGAGTCGAATTGAGATATCCATCAACTTCCATTTTGTCCATATCATTCTCAACTAGGCTTCTTTCTAACTTATCATTGGGAGTTTCAATAAACATAGCAGCAAGGCTAGTTATGTTACCTTATTCTTCTTAATCTTGGTCATATTCTTCAAACTAACCAATAATTGGCATGTGATGAAATTTAGAGAAATGGAAATTATTCATCTTATCCTCGCGAAATTTAAGAGATACTGTCTCCTTCTTGTAATTAATGTTTGCCCCTGCGGTGTTTAGAAAAGTTCTTCCAAAAATAATTGGACAATAAATATCAGTAAGCATATCAACGAGTACAAAGTCATCATGATACTTGTAAGGTCCAACACAAATTGGAACATCTCTAATTATTCCCATAAGAATTCTGAGTGTCTTATCTGCTAGCATGATTGTCATATTAGTAGCCTCTAATTCAGCTGGGATGAGTTCATTTTGGACTTTTAAGTAAAAATATAAGGGATAACATTAATAGTTGTTAGAATATCACAGAGGCCATAATAAGAAGATTCACCAAAGGTACAAGGAAGAATAGGTTTACCAACATCTTTAGCTTTTACCTTTCCTTCGACGAATTGAGAAGCTTCGGTGTCTAGCTCGACTACATTGCAATGTGCAAACATGGTTAATATATCTTCTCTAGTTGGCTCACCCATTGCTTGCAGGCCCTCTTGCTTAATTTCTTCTATTCTTTCCTCTTCCTCTAGCTTTTTGAGGATCATTCTTTCCTCTTCCAGCTGTTCTTCAAGTTTTTGGGCAACCATATGTTTTCTTGTCATCCTTGGAAAAGGAAGGGGTTCAACATAAGGTGCTTCTTTATTTAATGGTTCTATAGGGGCCACAATTTTTATCATGGCATCTTCAACTTGCTAGCGCGGTGGAGTATATTGAAGCCAATCTTTCTTCAGAGCTTCAATGTGTTCTATAAAAGACTGAAAGATTTGCAGAATAATATCATCATCAAGTTGAAGTTCATTAGCAATTTCCTTAACTTTACCAGATTCTTCATTGTCATTGAGACAATCATATTCAATTTCTATCCCTCCTTCGCCACCTAAATCAAACTCCTAATTTTCTCTATTGCGACGAATTCGTTCTTAGAGTTCCCAAGCTTTAGTTATAGTTAAGTCCATAAAAGTTCCTGTTAAATTTCTCAATTAAGTCCTCCATAGAAAATATTTAAAACATACCATTCAGGTAAATCATGATGGGGACAACCATTAAGAATAGATTTATACCTTTTAAAGGCTCTTACCAAACCTTCTCCTTGGCGGTTCTTGAAATTTGTGATTTCCCTCCTTGCTTCACCAGTCTTTACCTTGGGATAGAATCAAAATCCAAAATTCTCCCTTGAGCTTTTCCCAAGTGTCAATTTTCTTTGCAGGGCAAGTTCTATACCAAGCTAGTAGTGTTGGTTAGAGATTGGCTAAACAATTTAAGTTTCAATTTATTATCAGAATAGCCTCTCAATTTAAGTGTCCAACATAACTCCGTAAAATGCATTAAGTGAGTGTAAGGATCCTCATCTATATCATCTCCTACAAAAGTTTCTTTCTTGATAATAGCGATAAAATGAGGGTAAACCTCAAATTCTGGTTCGCTCCCACTCGGGAATTCCTTAACGAGTCCTCTATTAAACTTCTCCAGGTATTTAGTTACATCAAGCATATTCATCTGCCCGAGTACAGTCATGGTGCTCATCTAAAACTAGTAAACAACTTTAGTAAAACAATTAGTAGATTAGCGACTAAGTACAAAGACCAAAACGCTTAGCTCCATGGCAACAATGCCAAAAAAATGGCTTCATGACTCTAACGTCGAGGGTGGAAAATCATTTAAATAGCTTCATGACTCTGACGTCGAGGGTGGAAAAATAGCTCTGTGACTCTGACGTCGTTAAACACTCTGTAGCCTTTCCTGGCATCCTCTCTTCTCCCATGTGTGTGGAAAATCATTTAAATGGCATTTATCACTTAGAAATATCATATTATTATATAACATGACAGTCCCAATTGATATATTTACAAAAGACTTAATGTTTCGGGATCCTGTTGGAATAAGGGCAAAAAGGTGCGCACTAGCGCAGTATAATACCAAAAATCCTACTCTATTTGTGCAAAAACATAAGGTAAATATGCTTTTAAAATGGACTCGTCATTGACTATATTTATTATGGCCACATGGCCAAAATGGCAATAAAAAGGGCACACCCGGACCAACTGGGTCTTTCCCTTGGGTGCCATGTGTTTGTAGGCACATTTTTCCCGCTAAAAATGGTTCCGGATTACACTAACACGTCCTTGTGCACCCGCAATGCCAAGGAAACGATCCACAGGTAACGTCATGGGATATTTGAGTGTCGTCAAGATGTTTGATCCACCACACTTAAGATACTGGTACCTTGACGTCAAGGGTGATGCGCCTCAACTCACGTCGAAGGAGATATGTCTAGAAGGAAGACATCTGGCAGACGCTTTTTATAACCCGAAGCCCTATTCTCCCAGGAGGGACTCCGTGTGGGATTCTGGTGGCTATGGGCTGCTCCAGGTCATCCTGACCATCCCTATATACTCGTGCCTTCTCATATTGCTGGCATGACGAGAAATATGGAAGAATGAAAAGCATATGTACAAGGGTAAACGGATAAATTGAACATGCAAATGTGCGATAGTTTGATAGATTCAATTGGTGTTATTCCATCAGCCATCACCTCTCACGTATATATGAGGCCACTGGTCCTTCCGCGTAAATTTAGGATTCCTCTATAGCTGCCTTACAAGAAAATGACTTGAATTCACATCCATAACGGTTAGTTCTAGCCTAACTCGGATTAGAATATGGATCTGACTATGCTTCTGTCCTGGTCCTTGTGCTGGCTCTGGAGGTCGCATACTAACTTTAATGGAGATGCTCAAAAAAGAAACCGTGTGCGTCTTGAAGAGATGAAAGACTCCCATGTTTACCACTTTTCCATCTAAAGTCGTCTTGATGCACCCACAAACCCATTTTTGTCTTTAGGCTGGATTCCGTTAGGCAATCTGCTAGGTAAACTGTCCCTCGTCATGGCTCTATATGTTGCATACTAATCCGGAGACAGGTGACTCCAAAAGCACGGTTTTACGTCCTAACGATACGAATAAATTCTATGTTGTGCATATTTTCATAGGAGATCATCTTGAAGACGTGTGCATCAAGTCTTCGTTAACCATCCGTGTCATAGATAATACAATTGGCTAGCAAGCCGGATTATGGGATGACGTGGTGGCCAAGTAGACATGATAGGTGTCAATTGGTTCATGTTTGTGGTAGCTCACCAAGTGAAAAGTATATCACGCCGGCTTAAGCCTTTCTGCCGGATAGAATATGGCAGCGTACACGCCGACTATAGCATACGATCCTCCTGACGGCTGTGTCATAATATGCTCGCTGAGTCAAGATTATACATGAGCCGGCTTGCCAACTGAGATACGGAAGAGAACCAGGTGTGGCGTCCTTCCTGCCAGCTAGCATGTCGGTTAGCCATGGTAACTCACTAGTTTTGAGTGTCCTCTATGCTCTTTGCTCCTCAGTATCACATGCATGTATTCTACTCACGGAAGAAAATAGCGCGCTATTTCTTCGCTATAGCGGCGCTATAGCTTATTTGAGAGGTGAACGCTACGCTATGCAAAATCTGCTCGCTATGACTCTAATTATATTTTAGCGGCGCTAAACACGCTATAACGTACAACGCAAAAGCAGCGCTAAAGAAATCTATGAATTTAGCACCACCGGCCGATAAGCCCATTCAGCCCACTAATCCATCACGCCCAACACTATGGATCTAAACCTGGCTCAACTCAATCCTATTCCCCAGTTCTCCCTCCTCACATGACGGTGGCGGTTGCTGACAGACTGCAACGCCCGTCTCCTCCAGGTCCAGCCGGTCGGCCGCCTCCGCTCGGCACGTCCACCAGATGCACTGAAGCACCAGGAGGACGCGCATCTCAAGTTCTCGCCAAGTGAGCTGACCTAGCGCAAGTCTTCTCCTTTAACTTGTCCTGCACCGGATGTCAAGCAAACTTTGTCGTTTGGCCACTATTAGTTAATTGGTTATGCATGTATTACTTCAAAAAAATAGCTGCTGAAATCCCTAATAATACATGATATACTTTGATTTTTTTAATTTTTTAACACACACTATTTTAAAAAATAGCGCGCTATTAGCACGCTATAACTTTCATAGCGTCTGAAGAATGGTCATGCTAAATAAAATAGCGCGCTATTTTTTTCCTTGATTCTACTTCCTTGTTCCGAGGTCATCCTACGTACGCCTGCCTCACCCCGGTCATCTATCACGGTAGGATTTTTGGTTCGATCGTAAGCCAGCCCAAATGGGTGACAAGACACAACTAGCAATGAATAAGGGTGAAGCAAGATTAGTCGTACTGTGTGGGACTTTCCTAGCTTGATTACTAAGGGATAATGGTTGTTTTATATATCTTCAATAGGGGTCTCTCCATTCTAGCCTAGCCATTACAAATTGTGGGCATCTCTCCGACCGTCACTATATAAAGCCTACTACCTCCGTTTAATAATATAAGCTTTTTAGAAAGCTTTTTTAGTTTGCTAAAAATGCTTATATTGTGAAACGGAGGTAGTAGTAATTGTGACAAAGGTTGCTCAACCATATAAATCAAATGTATGAAAATAATAAATCTAAAACAATGTACAAAAACAACGGATGGGTACAAGAATATGTTTCAAGAAGATACGCAAAATCAGAAATAGGTGTAAAATTAAATTTTCATAGTTACTCACCATGAGAGGTTATATATAAAGAACATGTATGTGCGAGCATGGGAGAGGCTCATAACTAGCTGGTTCAACCTATTTGTGAGCACAAAACATTTGCGGTAATGATGCATATATATGTTTGCGTGCATACTCTTTTCATTAGCTAGTGCATGATAATATTAAGAGGCATCGGGACAAAAGCTTATACCCTGACGGATTTGTCAAGTAGGACTACACATGCCCGATGTGTTGATTATAGGCCTACAACAGTTAATGTAACAAGCACTCGTGCTCGTCAGCGACAGATAAGGGATCAAATGTGGTCCGACAGCAATTGAACTAGAGGGACAAGTCGGTTTTCCTGGAGGTGTATCACTTGCTATCGTAGATCTTTGTATCACAGGTGTAGCTAAAGCTCTTTTCCCATAAGGTTTCGTACTCTCTGAAGTACTCCTATATGAGTACAGAGCCAGGGATGTGGATCGTTCAATATATCTTGTAGAATAATCTGAAGTTTGTGTCACACGTGTTAATGTACATCGAAGTTGGTATCATAATGGTTTACGAGTAGTGTGGAACAAATGATATCTCATGCTAAACGGTTTAACGACATGAAAGTCACAACTTTGACCATGCTTCGAACGCCGGTACTCCAGCGAGAATATTTTGTCCGACTAGCAAAATAAGTACAGTACGGACGCGTTTGGTAGCCTGCAGGCTTTTTTAGGTCCGGCCGAGCAGTGCTGTGGCTGACACTGCCAGCCTCATACAGGCCTTGGGCCATGAATGTCAGCCTGTTTGGTAGCCTCCATACCTTTTTTTTGCATCCACGGAAATCAGAAATATGGTTGTTTTGTTTAGGGATGAAAGTGGAGCAGAAGGCTTCCGACTTTTCCGCGAAAAAATAGAAATGGAATAAAAATATGGAAATAGAAATGGAATTTTGCAAAATGGAAACGGAAATAGAATTTTTTTGACGGAAACGGAAACGAAAACAGAATAGTGTTTTCCGGCGGAACAAACATCTAATATGGAATTT
The DNA here is from genome assembly GCA_916181665.1 of Avena sativa. NCBI lineage: Eukaryota > Viridiplantae > Streptophyta > Magnoliopsida > Poales > Poaceae > Avena > Avena sativa. The sequence continues at coordinate 128,712,547 of OV702289.1, read as the reverse complement.
TCATTTAGGGTTGATGTGCATGGCCAAATTCAACCGGCACAAAACATGACCTTATCAAGCCAAACTTGCAAAGTTGCTCATCCCAGTATTGAAGACTATGTAATCCCTTGATGCATTCGAGGAGGCTTCCACGAAATGATCATTTCCTTATTCTCTCGTAAACCTAGCACCGTGCTATATATAATCAGGGAACAATTTTGTTGGTTTTCTATAATGCTTGAGATTTGTTGCATGCTTACAAGGTTCTCTTTGTTTCGGGTAAAATCTGCATCATTCCGTGTTTGCACCGTATTCAATCTGTATTTGCTTCCGACAATATCTGCTTCTATTTTTGTTTACGTGGTTTCTGTATTCGTTTCCGCCTCCGCAAAAAAATATGAAAATAAATGTGGCACTACTCAGTTCCGTCTATTTCCGCTCCATTTTCATCCCTAGTTTTGTTGCCTGCATGCATCTATGAACACAAGGAAGCAATGCCTTTGGTTGCCTGCAGCATTGCTGATATGGTCACCTATTTTGGAGAGAGGTGGGGATACCACTGTAAACACACATAAACACAAATGTAAGATCAACGAGATAGTTCACGACAGTGCACAAAAAATTAATAGTTCACGACCACATGAACAAATCAGAACTAGTTCATCTCGATAGAAGTCACTACTGCTCCATGATCCTCCTGAAAGCTTCGGGGTGCTCAGGCACCTCTTGCAAACCTCGACTTGAGTGTAGTCGTAGATTACCATCTTGTAAACCTTTGGGTAGATCTTCTTGAAGGTCGGCAAGTAGCCGATCTTCATGTCATGAGCTACTGCAAAAAGGTGCCCAACCTTGATTGAAGCAAGCTTTCCCATTGACATCTGAGATCTTGATGTCCCATTGGCAGCCAGTCGTCAGCTTCAGAGTGACCGTGTCAGGGATACTGTCCAAATATGGCCTGAATTCCTCTAGGATAGGAAGCAATCCCAGTGCAGGTGCTATCATCACCTTGCAGAACCGAGTAGGGGTCACTGCCTTAACCTAGGTGCCAACATTGGGAGGGATTCCTGATTTTTGGCCCTCTTGTTCGAGCCATTGGCAGGCTCGTTTCCCCGGACACCAATCTTGACAGCCTGCAATGACTAAGAAAGTTCAGCAATGAACACAAAGCAAAGCAGTGTACATGAAGCAAAGCAATCAACACAAGGCAAAGCAATGAACAAAAACAAACCAATGAGTTAGAAATTTGTTGCCTCATATTTGCCAATATTGCGCACATAATGTGGCAAATGCATGTCACCTTTAGGGATTGCGCGAGCGAACCAAATCAGATGCACAAATACAAGATTTGTACATTCAACAAGGTTTGATCAGACATCCCTAAAGTTACATTGTCTGACAATTATAATCATAGGCGTAGCACTCATAGCAGGGACATAAGATAAGAACAATCAAACATGTATCCATAGATGATCCCTTAGTACCAAGGACCATGGACAAATTTCCTATTTGGGCAAAAATACTAGGTACTAAAGCCCATCTATAGAAAGTTATTGCATGTGGTACTATCCTAATCAGTGGTAGTTCGTAAAGGTGGAAACATTGTCTCATATAGGGCCTGACTTGCAGTTATCAGTACTACTGCATGTGGCAACAGAGAAAGGGACGGGGTGAGTGAACCAGGCGGAATGCACAAACCATTGACCACACATCCTGGTTCAATCACCTCGTCTTGAAAGTGCCCTTAGACATTGTAATCATTGGCAAATATTCATCACCGCACCATTATCAGATCTACCTTACTTGATACACAAATCAATGGTGCATACTACCGAAGAAATGAAGCACAAATCGCATGAACTCCCGATTGTGAGCGACAGCCTCGACGTCGGAGTCTCCTTCCTCTAAGCCCTTCATTGTCAGCAATGATGGTGTACGACCGATTCGTCACCGGGAACGGCACCGTCAAGGGGGGGAGGAGTGACCACAACGAAGAGCGGAGAGTGAGCGAGAAGAGTGGCCGGTGTGGGGATTTATGGCAGTTGGCCAGGAAGCGACATGGCGTCTCCCTCCCCGTCTCCCACCAGTGCACCGCGTCGACATATTTTCGCTGGCCCAAGCCAGGCCCTAGAAAAATGGCTGAATCGAGCGTTGTCATTAGGCCTGGCTCTGGCCTGCTTTAAGATGCGCGCGGGCCACAACATGGGGGTGCCGTAGGCAACCAATCGACCCTAGAGTTGGACGGTGGCCGATGACTTTGGTGGTTGCAGGAAATTTTAGAAATCGTTTTGTATTTCTCAATCCTTAGGATTTTATCTGCAAATTCAGGATAATCATTTTATCCCGGTTTGTCTTTTAGTTTCCACATGTATTGCTTATTGTAACTTGTTTTTGATTAATGAAATACGTGGACGCTCTCAAAGAAAATATCTTCATGAGTCTGCCAGTATTATCCATAATATATCTCTCCCCAAGCCTAGCATTGTATCACAAAGCCACTGCCAAAACCGAGCTTTGTCTCAGAATGGATCTTACATCCGATGTCTATGCACCGTGCAACCAATCCGTGAGGCTCGCGTTGGCCTGGAAATCGGTGCAGTACTACTCTACTACTCCCTTCATCTTAAAATATAAACGTCTAAGATTGGTCAAAAGTTTTTTTTTTGCGGAAAAAGATCCGGATCTATTTCATGAGTTCACAAGAAATACAAATCACCCAAACATAATAAAAATTACATCGAGGTCCTTGGACCATCTAACGACTACTACTGCCGCCAGAGCGAGCCGCCGACGCGCTGCTGTGGCCGCTCCCTTACCGGAGCCGGCCTGACGTTGTTGATGACAGTCGGAAAGTCTTCGTGCACGTGCCCCTAAGGACCAGCGCCCTAGAGCTGAAGCAGTCGTCATTGAACCCTTGAATTGATCTGAAACTTGTAGCACCAAACCTAGAACAAACATAGACTGAACGAGATCCACCACTCCACGGAAGCGGTGACCAGACGAATCCCCACCCTCCTCAACGCCAGCGGCAAGATCGTCGCAGACGAGTGATACGTCCATTTTGCATCACTATTCTATGTCATAATTCACTCATTAATATATTTCATATTGAGAGGTGATACTTATGTTATTTCATCTGTTTTTGCATGGTTGATGACTTTTGGAGCATAGACCGCTGCAGTCAGAATTCTGATGAAAAAGGTGTTGTTTGGAGGCAAAATTCGCGAAGATCAGAAAATCCAGGAAAATATACGGAAAATCCTATTTTTTCAGAAGACGAAGGAAGCCAGAAGGGGGCTTGAGATGGGCCACAGGGGGCCCACACCATCCCCTAGCACGGGCCAGCCTAGGCCGGGCCACCAGGTGGTGTGGCCGCCCTGGTCCACCCCTGGCTCTCCCCTCTGGCGTATATTATCCTTCCGAAACCCTAAGACTCGGAGAGCGAGCACAGAAAGATTCCGTCGCCTCTGCGGGGCGGAAAACTCCGAGAGAGAAAGATCTCTCCGGCAGACAGATTTCTGTCGGGGGAATTCCTTCCTGGAGAGGGGAGATCGTCACCATCAACACCACCATCAAGCTGGACTTCATCGGGATCATCATCATCATCATCGTCACCACCATCATCACCATCGGCACTATCATCACCATCTCCATATTGCTATAACAATTGGGTTGAATCTTGCATAGTTCATAGGGGAAACTTTTCCGGTGTTGATTACTCTTCGTAGTTGATGCTATTAAGTGAATCATTGAATTATTGTTTATGTTCAGATTGTTATACGTCATTATTCTATCTCTGATCATGATCCATATGATGTCTTGTGATTAGTTCGTTTCGTTCTTGAGGACATGGAAGAAGTCATGTTGTTAGTAGTGGAGTTATGTTGAGAAAGATTCAATAGTTTGATATTTATTAAGTTGTGTACTTCTTCTAGTGGTGTCATATGAATATCGACTACATGACACTTCACCTATATGGGCCTAGGGGAATGCATTGTGTATTTGGCTACTAATCGTAGGGGTTGCCGGAGTGACAAAAACCTAAACCCACATTAGAAAACCATTGCACAAGGGACGTAAGGGTCTTAGAGTTTAAAATTGTGGTTAGGTTTCTACCTTAATTACTTTCTTGTACTTATGGATGTTTGCAAGGGGTATAATCACAAGTATGTATTAGTCCTAGGAAGGTCGGTACATTAGCACAGGTTCACCCACAGAACACTTAGCAAGCTAAAGAAGATTAATCAACTATATGAAGCGAATGCACTTGACAGTCTTCCCATGTGTCCTCGAGAATGTTTGGTCATCTTAAGTAATACACCCGGCTTGTCCTTTGCTGCATAAAGGATTATGCCACTTGCTGCATTTATTCCTACTGTCTTTTATTTACTCGTACTTTGTTTACTTGCTTTATCAAAAACCCCTAAAAATCCATTTGCTAAGTATTTGCAGATAATTCCTGATCCATACCACTAGCCAGCACCTTCTGCTCCTCATTGGGTTCGACACTCTTAATTATCGAAAATACTGCGATACACCCCCTATACTTGTGGGTCATCAAGACTATTTTCTAGTGCCGTTGCCGGGGAGTGAAGCGCTATTGGAGATTGGAACTAGGAAAGGAAACTTCTACTGTGAGTATTGTTTACTTCTGTTAGTTGCTTTATTTTTGTTATGGATCGCTGAGTTTCTTATTTGGTAATGCTACTACCACTGCTAAGGTAGTAGATGAACCACCACCTGCTGAGAATGATGCTTTCAAAATACCTACAAGAATTATTGATCGTGTTATGGATAACTACTATGCTGGGGATGGAACTGTCCATCCTGGTGATCATTTGCTCTTTATACACGAATTATGCGCGTTGTTCAAGTGTGCAGGTATTACTACAGATCAAGTTAAGAAGAAGTTATTCTCATTATCACTGAAAGGAAGAGCTGAGGAATGGTATAAGCTGCTGAAGAATGGTCAAGCTCTGAAATGGGAGGAAATAATGCCTCTCTTTTATTCAAAATTTTATCCTCCTAGTGAGATTCATAAAGATCGAAATCAAATATACAACTTTTGGTCTCTTGATGGAGAGAGTACAGCTCAAGCTTGGGGGAGATTGAAGTTACTAATTCTCAAATGTCCCATTCATGAGCTCCCCAATAATAATATTATTAATAACTTTTATGCAAAGCTTCCTCTTCATAATAAGGATTTATTGGATGCTTCTTGTGCTGGATCATTCACTCGCATGGAAGAAGAAGCTAAATGGGATCTTCTGGACCGTATTCAAGACAATGCTGAAGCTCGGGAGAATGACAAAGGTAGAAAGTCAGGTATAAATTATGATTATGAATGCATTGAATCTTTTATGGAAACTGATGACTTTCAAAATATTAAAAATGCTTATGGTCTAGACTCTCAAGCTATTGCTTCTTATTTTAAGGTTTTGCTTCCTACATTGAAGTGCCTAAAAAGAAATGGAATAGGTATCATGAACCTTATAAAGATATTACTAAGAGTGTTCCTGCAAGAAATATTGAAGTTTATACTGCTAATCATGTCTTACCTGAACCTTATATTGAGAAAATGCCTTTCCCAATTAAGATAAAGGAACATTCTATGATAGCTAGTATGGTTAATAAAAGTACACATAAAGTTGTTGAACCTGATAAACAAATGGTTGATGAACCTATAATAGCAAATGTAAAAGACTTTGTTACTAAATATGAAGAAGAGGGACACACTATCCTTTGTAAGGATGCCTCTAATATTATTTCACAAAGTAGTGTTATGAGAGCTAGTATTCATGTGTTTTCTGTTAGAATAAGTGATCATTGCTACGATGGTCCTTGTTATAGTTATATTGTTAAGTTTATGCATGATACTGAAAGTTACTATGAGAGAGGGAAAAGTGTTCTTATTTATCTCAATAATATAGTGTTTTCCCGTTTTATGCTGAAAGTTTTTATGTTGCACTTCTTTTGCCTTTCTATGCTTGTAGCCTCTGGTTTCAACAACTTGTTTGTTTACAAAATTCCCTTTCATAGGAAGTGGGTTAGACTTAAATGTGTGTATTTTTGCTTCTTAATGCTTTCTTTTACTTCAAGTCATATTCCTGAGTGAGCATCTTCAAAATTATCATGCCCGTCTTAATGGCTATCAAGAAAGAGCTTTTTGGGAGACAACCCAATTTTTTTTTTGCTTTCAGTTTGTTTTTGTTTCTTTGAGTCTTGGAAGTTATTACCTCGGTAATAACCTCTCCTTATCCTTTTTGTTTGGTTTTTGTGTCAAGATCAACCTCTAATGAGAGAGAAGTAAGATTTGGGGAAGTTGCTGTCCCAAAACAGATTTTTTGTGCTTCACCGTAAAAATTCGTAAGAGATCTCTGTATGTAGGATTGAGCTGTAATTTTTTGTGCTTCTGCCCCAGGTTGATATTTAACTTTCATTAGTTTTGCACTTTTTGATTTGAGCAACAGAAGATTTTCTAAAAAATTGATCTTTACCTGCTGGTCTATTTTGACAGATTTTGCCACTCTTGCATTTGCCTCTTTATTCGATTTCCTTTTTGAATTCTTTTTGGATTTTCAGAAGGAGTTTCTACAGTAGCTTATATTTTGATGGTTTTCAGTTGAAGTTGGACTCAAAAGGTTTTATCACTTCATATATACTAATGTTGCTAATGAGAACTGTTATTCATTGATATATTTCATATTGAGAGGTGATACTTATGTTATTTCATATTTTTTTGCATGGTTGATGACTTTTGGAGCATGGACCGCTGCAGTCAGGATTCTGATGGAAAAGGTGCTGTTTGGAGGCAAAATTCGTGAAGATCCGAAAATCCGGGAAAATATACAAAAAATCCTATTTTTCCAGAAGATGAAATAAGACTCGGAGAGCGACCACCCCTGGCTCTCCCCTCTGGCGTATATTATCCTCCCAAAACCCTAAGACTCGGAGAGCGACCACAGAAAGATTCCGCCACCTCTGCGGGGCGGAAAACACCGAGAGAGAAAGATCTCTTCGGCAGACAGATTTCTGCCGGGGGAATTCCTTCCCGGAGAGGGGAGAGATCATCGCCATCAACACCATCATCAAGTTGGACTTCATCAGGATCATCATCATCAACATCATCATCACCACCATCATCACCATCAACACCATCATCACCATGTCCATATTGCTGTAACAATTGGGTTGAATCTTGCATAGTTCATAGGGGAAACTTTTCTGGTATTGATTACTCTTTGTAGTTGATGCTATTGAGTGAACCATTGAATTATTGTTTATGTTCAGATTGTTATACATCATTATTCCATCTCTGATCATGATCCATATGATGTCTTGTGAGTAGTTCGTTTCGTTCTTGAGGACATTGGAAAAGTCATGTTGTTAGTACTGGAGTTATGTTGAGAAAGATTCAATAGTTTGATATTTAAGTTGTGGTGTACTTCTTCTAGTGGTGTCATGTGAATGTCGACTACATGACACTTCACCTATATAGGCCTAGGGGAATGCATTGTGTATTTGGCTACTAATCGTAGGGGTTGTCGGAATGACAGAAACCCGAACCCCCGTTAGGAAACCATTGCACAAGGGATGTAAGGGTCTTAGAGTTTAAAGTTGTGGTTAGGTTTCTATCTTAATTACTTTCTTGTACTTACGGATGTTTGCAAGGGGTATAATCACAAGTATGTATTAGTCCTAGGAAGGTCAGTATATTAGCTTAGGTTCACCCACACAACACTTAGCAAGCTAAAGAAGATTAATCAACTATATGAAGCGAAAGCACTTGACAGTCTTCCCATGTGTCCTCGAGAACGTTTGGTCACCTTAAGTAATACAACCGACTTGTCTTTTGCTACATAAAGGATTAGGCCACTTGCTGCATTTATTCCTATTGTATTTTATTTACTCGTACTTTGTTTACTTGCTTTATCAAAAACCTCTAAAAATCTGTTTGCTAAGTATTTGCAGAGAATTCCTGATCCATACCACTAGCCAGCACCTTCTGCTCCTCGTTGGGTTCGATACTCTTACTTATCGAAAATACTGCGATACACCCCATATACTTGTGGGTCATCAACGAGGTGGAAGAGGAGACGGGTATACCTTATTCTTGTCCCGCTCAACGCCGCTATAGCCACCATAGCGTCGATGCCGGTTGACCGAACTCTAACTTTAGGAACCTTCTACAACACCGAGCGCAGGTCCGAGGTCCCCACCCTCGCCCGTCGTCGAAGCGACAAGCAGAGGAGGCGGGGACCCGACGATTTCCAAACGTAGACGACGAGGACGACGTAGATTGCGGCGGCTGCTAGGGTTTTCACCCTGGCCGCCGCCTCTCTTTTCCTTGCTAGGGTCAAAAGTTAAATCTTACTAACTTTAACCAAATATTAAAAAGAAAATCTATATCTACAATGTTGAATGGACATATTAAGAAAATATACTTTATCGTGAATGTATTGATATTAATTTAATATTGTAAATATTTATATTTTTATGTATAATCTTGGTCAAACTTAGAAATCGTTGATTTTTTACTAATGCTTAAGCGCCTTATATTTTGGGATGGAGGGTCAGCCGCAACTCACGGTTGGTCGCCTCCGTAGCAGTTTCCAGCAAATTTTCATAGTTCTTGATGTTTTTTTTAAAGTTTGGCTAAACTTTCCGTAGCTTGACTTTAAAATATGTGAAGGTCTTTTGAAACGGAGGTATTCCCTCCCTTTTATTACTTCGCGTTCTAGTTTTTTAAATCAAAGTTTGTCAACTATGATCAAGAATATAGAAAAATATAACAACGAGGTTTATTATTCCAAATGCATATACTACGCAGATATAACTTACGAAAATTCGAATACTATAAATTTTATTACATTCTAAATACATTTATTTTTTGCTAAATATTTAATCAAACATCACATCCTTGTAGAGATTGAGCTTGATCCTCTCCATGGTGACGGTGGGAGAGGAGGGAGGGACGCCTAGATATAGCGGGGAAAAGGGCGGAAAGACGGAGCGGAAAGCGGCGGAAAGGACGGGAACGAATCTTTCCCCTACTTTCAGGGCTGGCCCAGGTCATTTTCAGCTCCATTCGGCGCGGTGCCAAAAAAGAATTGGTGGGACAGGCTAGGCATTATTTTCGGCGCCGACACCCCTAATAGCCCTTTAGGGGGTTTAGGGCCCAATGAAGATGCTCTAAGGTTTTCTACTACCTCCGTTCCAAGGGAATAAGATGCCCTCGTTTTGCGTGTGTTTTTTACCTAGATTTACTATAAATATATAAAAAATATTGGTGCAAAATTAGCATCATTAGAAACTGTATTTCAATATGAATCTAACGATACTAATTTTACACATTATAACCAAGTTTTAGTTGTCTTATTTATTCTGTCAGACTTCGCTTCGAAATGCGTATGCGACTTACTCCCTCCGTTCAGAAATATAAGACATTTTAGGTTTGTAAAGTAAATTTATCTAGAAGCTTTTTAGTGTATATGTTCACTTTAAACCTCTACGAACCTATACACTAAAAGAAATTTAGTTATATTTAATTCATGATTTATAAAGTTAAAACGTCTTATATTTGTGAAGGGAGGGAGTATTACTTAAAACCGAGCTGAGCTCTGTCTATCGTGGTGCTGGGAAACCGTTAACATGGAGCTTCCCACGACAACGCCTACGTGTCCGACAGTGGCGGATCTAGGGGTATGCCCGGTATGTAGTGGTATACCCCCGATTTTTTTTTGCGGAGAATCTATAGGGCTTTATTCAGAATCACGAACAAAAGCTCCTGCACTATCAACTTGGAGGCTGGTAGTGAGAAAACTAGGTACAAGATCAAACCAACAGCTAGTATCCTCCTGTGTACAAGCAAACTTTGCACACAGATGGGCCGGCAAATTGGCAGCTCTTTTTACATGCTGAATAACAAAAGAACTAAAAGATGAAACTAGTCCTTCGATGTCGAGAAAAATTGGCGCTACTACAGAGCGTGAACTAGCGCGCGAGTCCCAGAGATTAACCACCTCCAAACAATCGACTTCAAAAACCACTCGCTGAAAACCTCGGAGCTTTGCAAAGATGACTCCCTCCCGAAGAGCCATGGCCTCTGCGATCATAGGGTTAGTGATGCCGGGGTATGGTTTACTCCAAGCCCCAATGAAGCCGGTCGGAGATCGAACAATTCCCCCCGCTCCTCCCTTCCTTGCATCCAGAGAGATGTCGGCATCAGTGTTTATCTTCACCCAATCCACATCAGGCGGCCTCCATCCTTGACCTGGTAAGATCCCAGCATGCTGTCTAGGCACCTCAAGCACAGCAAGCGCATCTATCGTCATCTTCATAGACTGTCTCGGATCAGTTGTGCATTTATCATGAACTATGTTATTTCGAGAAGTCCATATAGCCCACATTACTGTAATGATCTTCGACCTCTGCTCCTCGGAAAATAAAGAATCGCACAGGATGTCTCTCGGCCAAGTTGCTAGATGAAGTTCTGGAAGTTTAATATCAAGCCAAACTCGAGCTTCCATCCAGAATCGTTTTGCATGTGTACACTTTAGAAGTGCATGCATCATATCTTCATTTGCTGATTGGCAAACTTTACACTGGGCTGACGGCTTAATATGCCGGTGTTGCAATGTCTTTTCCACTGGTAGAATACCATGTAGGACACGCCACCAAAATACTCGGACCTTCGGCACCACATTCAGTTTCCATAACCGGTTCCACATCTGTGTATCAGAATTTGAAGACTCGGTAGCCGTCCCTTCCGCTAGAGTACTAAGCTTGTTTCGCGTCACTAGAGATCGGTACGCCGATTTAACAGAGTAGATACCAGTATTTTCCAGACCCCAAGCCCAGAAGTCATCACCACCGCCTCTCCGTAAAGGAATATTAAGGATTTCATCAGCCTCCGACGCTGTGAAGTTCCTCCTGACCAATGCTTTTTTCCATGTCCAATTTTCTGTATCAATAAGATCAGATACATTGTTTAGTTCATCCTCACCAATCTGGGCTGATGGCCTCATCGAGAAAGTGCCTGGAATCCACTTCTCTGTCCAGATGTCAATCGAAGTACCATCACCGACCCTCTTTATCAACCCAATCTCCAACGCCTCTCTCCCAGCCATTATTGCTCTCCAAGTGGCTGAAGAACTACTTGGTACTGTGGCCTCCAAGAAACTCGTGTTTGGGAAGTATTTTGTCTTCAACACACGCCCACACAAGGAGTCAGGGTGTGTGATGAAACGCCAACCGTGCTTATCTAAAAGCGCCAGATTGAAAATTTCCAGACCGCGAAAGCCCATGCCGCCTTTGCATTTTGGAGATGCAAGTATATCCCAAGCGATCCAGTGCATGGACCTACGATCGATCAAGCTGCTCCACCAGTATCTTGCCATATAGGAAATCAGTTGTTTGCATACCTTGCTTGTTAACTGAAAACAAGACATACTATATGTTGGGATGGACTGAATCACCGATTTCAAAAAAACTTCACGACCTGCACATGAAACCATCCTCTCAGATCCTCCATGCAATTTAGCGCGGATCCTTTCACCAAGATGGTCGAAAGTTCCACTACTAATGTGGCCAACTGCAGTAGGGAGACCCAAATATTGTTCACTAAAAGCTTCCACTGCAATGCCCAATGTCAGTTTGATGGATTGCCGAATCTATAAAGACGTGTTGGGACTGAAATAGACCGAGCTCTTCTCCTTATTGACACATTGACCCGAGCAATTTCCATAGATTCTCAGAATCTCGTTCAGTCTCCCTGCACTTTTCCCATTCGCCTTCATAAATATCAAACTATCATCCGCGAATAGCAAATGGTTTATCCATGGTGATCTAGGGCTCACCCTAATACCTCTATCAACACAGACCCCTCCAAATAAATTCAGCAAGGTTGTAAAACCTTCTGCACATAACAGAAACAAAAGCGGGGATATTGGATCACCTTGTCGAAGCCCCCTCGTAGGAGTAAAGTATGGTAACAAGTCTCCATTTGCTCGTATTGTGAATCTGACTGTAGTCACACACTTCATGATTAAACGAACAAAGTTTGCACTAAATCCTAATTTAATCATGATAGCTTCCAAATAATGCCACTCAACTCGATCATAAGCCTTCATCATATCGAGCTTGATGGCACAGACAGAATTCTTCCCCTTTTTCCGTTTCCTCATAGCATGCACACTTTCATATGCAATTAAGATATTATCTGTAATTAAACGGCTAGGAATAAATGCACTCTGTTCTTCTCCAATAATATCTCCCTAGAAAACCCTAGATCTGTTAGCAATACACTTGGAAGCCATTTTGTACAACACGGAGCAAAGTGAAATAGGTCTATACTGAGAGATACGCTGTGGATGTCGTACCTTTGGGATTAGAGTAATAGAAGTATCATTTAGGCCTGCAGCTAGTTCTCCACCATTCAGAAACTCTAACACCGTAGGCACAATATCACCCTCCAACAGAGCCCAGTGACGTTGAAAAAAACCGGTTGTAAAGCCATCCACACCCGGCGCTTTAGAAGGTGCCATTTGAAACAGAGCACACCTCACTTCCTCCGCCGTGTAAGGTTTATCAAATTCATCATTCATCGCTTGCATTACACGCGTTGGAACAATATCCAGCAGCTCATCCATGGGCCTAAACCCCTGCGTCATATACAGATTTTGATAGAACCCCTGGATCTCATCACAATTCTCGTCCCAAGATACACACTTTGTACCATCTGCCCGCACTAGCTCTGAAATCTTATTCAGACGCTTTCTTTGTGCAGCCTGCGAGTGAAAATAAGCCGTATTGTGGTCCCCCTCTCGCAGCCAAAGTACCCTGGATCGCTGACGCATCCAGATTTCCTATCGGTGAAGAGTTTCACGCAATTGCTTAATTATTGCTCTTTCTTCATCAGATGGACCTCTACCGACCGATCTGGCTCGAAGTCGATCTAATTTCAGTCGTAGCTTCCGCCCTTTAGTCGCCAAATCTCCAAATTCCTTGGCACCCCATGTACTTAGACTCGTTTGCAATGTGTGCAAGGCTTGAAGCACTCCATCCAAGCCATGCGAGCCGGCACCTTTCTGCCATTTGTCCAAGACAAGTTGATCGTAATCCACATGTGTCTGCCAAACATTTTCGTAACGAAAATTCCTTCCCCCTCTCACTCGACCATCAGCCATACTCTCACGGAATTTTACAAGGATGAAGCAGTGATCAGATTCCGTTGTCACAATATACCGAACTGAAGTATCCTCAAATTTACTGAGGAAATTATTATTTCTAAAAGCACGATCCAGTCGTGCTTTTACATTGAACTCACCCAATTGACCATTGTCCCATTTGTACTCCACACTTGACCAGCCTAAGTCATTAAGTGAGCAATCTTCAATTGCCTCACGAAAAGCTTTCATTTGCCATTTTGGCCTGGCCGCACGGCAGAAGTGCTCTGTAGCAAAAAGAGTTTCATTAAAATCTCCAAGGCAAAGCCACGCCGAATGCTCAATAGCAAACAAGGTTCTAAGGAATCTCCAACTGTGATGCCTATCCTCCGGTCTAGGAGCCCCATAGAATCCTGTTAACCTCCATTCAGTACCACTACTATCATTTTTCCTCACCATAACATCTATATGGCAGGAACTGAAATTCTTGAGATCGACAGAAACATCTGATGCCCAGAATAATGCAATACCTCCACTAATCCCCACACTAGACACGCCAAAGCATCCAGCAAAGCCAAGGTTTCTCTACAAACTTTCTACTCTCTCCTTTTGATAATTTTGTTTCCATCACAAAGGGTAGACTGGGACCTTCCTGCTTCACGACATTGCGAAGCTCATGAATGGTCGCTTGGTTCCCAAGCCCACGACCATTCCAACTCATGCAACTCATTGCTCTGGGCAGGGCTGTCCAGCAGCCGCTGCCGAATTTCCAGAACTTGTTGGTGTTGGTTTCTTTTTCTTCGGGTCACGTTCTTCCGCCTCCACTCCTTTCTCACTTTCCTTCAATGGAGTCTCAACAGAACCCACTGTATTAGTATTTGCAACATGAGCTGTTGCTTCAATCATCAAGCAGGACACTTCCGCCCTTCTATATATCTGCATCTGGCCATCCGCCTTGCGCTTATTCAAATTATGGTTCTTCTTCAACGGAGATGTGGCTTTGCCACCATTTTCAGCAGCAGTACTCAAGCCTCAGGTATCAGCTTTATTATTAGGATGAGCAGCAGGCTGTTCTCCGGATGATCCCTCAGTGTAGGATGATCTCCTCCTTTCATCTGGAGCTCTCAGTCCTTTCCCATACGGCAATTTCCCATCGGAATCACGGGCACCCGGCGTTGGACATAAGAGATCCGAGTGTCCTAGTCGACCACAGGAGAAGCAAAAATGTGGTATCTGCTCATATTGCACCTCGTACATGTCCACAGTCTGTCTCCTGGCCGAATCGATCAAAACAACTCTCCTCAGAGGATTAGCTACCTCCACTATAACCCTCGCCCTAAGGAAGCCTCCTGTATGATCAAAGTGTACCTCTTTAACCTTCTTGTCGATTTTTTGCGCGATCGGCAACCACCACTTCTTATCCCTCAGATTGAAGGGCAGAGTCAAGATCCTTGCCCATAGCTGTAGCCGATCAAAACGGAGCTGCGAGGGTTTCATGCACTCCTCGAACTCAGACAGAATTACGGCGTTCTTGCTAACGTGCCATGGAGATCCCTCCCAAACACGGTCGCGATCCCGCTGCGTGGCGAACTCCGTGACGAACTTGTTCTCCCCGGCAGGTCGGAATTGCAAGCCTCTCGGATTCCCCCATGCTGGTCGCAGGGCATTAGCAATGGTTTGGATGTGGAAAACATTGCGATGAAGCACCTTCCCTGTCAACATCCACTTCCGCTGCTCCCCTTCCTCACGATCATCAATCACCAAAGGAGTAGCCTCCTCATCGGTGATACCGAGCTTTCCCATATCTTCCTCCAGTCGCGTCCTCGCTGATCGAGGCGATAGGGCCCCCTGTTCCTTCTCCTTCCCTTGCTCGGACGAGGCCATCCCTCGTCAGCGATTCCCTGCGCCCCGCCGATCGGATCAACGTGCGCCGCCAGAAGTCCACAAACCCTAGTCGCCTTCGAGAAGAGCGCCCAGAGTTACGGGAAAAAATCCTATAAAATACTTTCGTATACCCCCGATTGATGACCACCCGTTTGTACTACTAGTCAGGGGGAACTGTAGATGCGCTAATGGCAGGAGATAATTAGCGATTAATTAGCCTATGTACTGAAAATAGCCCATATCTAATGTCCTTAAGCAAAGCCCATGTTCATTGGGTAGACCTAGGTTTGAAAATAGTAAGGAAACTTATCGTTCGTTTCCAAAGAAAAAGGAAATAGAGAGCTAAAAAGAAAATGAAAACGACATTTTACGGAAAAGGAACGGAAACGGAATATTTTAAATGGAAACGAATAAGAAAACGGTGAAGCAATTTCTGGAGAAAACAGAAACGGTAAGAAAATTTCGGATAAACAAATATGGAAACTTCCGAAAATATAACCAACCAAGCCTATGTACGAGTTAGTACTTTGCATCAGTGATTTCTCTTGGGCTTGTCGAGCCATATAATCTATGAAGGGTTTATGTAATACATGCAACCAGTCCAGGCAACATACTAATCAAGTGAGTGTCTTAGCGTTGTTGTGAAACTAATTATGTGAACTTATGTGCTTATTGTAGTGTTAAATTATGTGTGTTACTTTATATTCAATTGTCGCTTTTCAAAGTTGTGAGATATTCTTTGTCTGTTATAAGTTACTTTTAGTTTACACACCATGATATTATACCACTATTATATTCCGATAAATATCTGTTTTTGTATCGTATCCGTCCCGTATCCGTACCATATTCATTTCTGATGATTTCCGATTTCGTGTTCGTTTTCGAAGTTTTCTATTTCGTTTCCGATTCCGATAACACAAGAGGAAACAAAAACAATAACATATATTTCCGTCCGTTTCCGTTTCGTTTCCAACCCCATCACATACATGGAATCCCGGAAACTATTTTCTACGTTTGTTATTTGCCCAGACCTAGTTCTCACTGATCGTATTTGATCCTGCTACCGCCGTCGCCCGCCACTAAACCATGCATAGCCCTTGTTGTCGCTAGGAGACCAGGACCGTCGGGCTAGCGGGGAACCCTACGTACGTCGTCATTTCATTTATCTGGTTGACATGACTGATGTCGCCGGGTATCAATGACGATCGACGTATTTTAATCCTCAATACTTAAATCTAAAGGTAAATTTATATGCGTTCAATGGTCTCCTCCACTGTATTTAATCGTTTATTTCTTGAAAAGTACTTAGTTCTTCTTAATGGGTCATGTAAAATCTGCTAGTCCAACTAGCATACGGTCAATTAGTTGACGAACTTGGTTCTGCCTATGAGAGAATGGATTATCAAATTGGTTGAAGAACTTGCCATACAGTTTTGCTTCGGTGACTTTTGATATAATTGAAACTTCATTATTTAAAAAACATATAGAAGAACTTAGCCGATTAAGGTCTAGTGAAGCTCGTTTTGTATAGCTAAACATATATATTTTCATACGATATGCAATACATTTATTTGGAAGTATTGATGCATATTAAAGAAATTGCGCATACATTTAATTGGCGTCCGATGCGGCGAATCCCGTTCCAAGTAGAGTTTAATAGTACAGTGAATGTGACCGGTTCGTGTTGGAGTTAGAGAAGTCGTAAACGACTCGGATCTCGCCGTACTCCCTCCGTTCGCAAATAAGTGTATATTTATGTTTTATCTAAGTTAAAATTTATTAAATTTGACCATATTTTTTAGTTAAATCTATCAACATATTGTTAGAGTATTAGGTATATACGGTTGTTATGGTAGTTTAGATAGAGTTAGGATCTGTTTACGTACAGTCCTAACTTGACTCGTACTCCAAGATAATCCTTTGTACGCCTATATATACTCGTCCATGAGCCTCAATAAGGTATCTATCATATTCCGCCAAACTCATATTCTTTCATGGTATCAGTCTAATCGGTCCAAACCCTAGTCGCACGCTTCCGCCGCGCCGCCCCCGGGGGATCGATCTCCATGATCTTCGCCGGGGGCCGCGCGATCCGTACGCAGGGTTCGTCCGCCGATCTGTGATCGGCTGCCCTGTAAGTCTTTTTTCCAATCTCTTGATCGGTTTTCTTTTTTGGTTTACCGATCTTAGATCAGATTGAGTCCGCCCACCGCCGTCGTCATCGCCGCGCTTCTACTCCGACAATCGGCATCGAGGATCTACACCATGCCTGTGCGCCTGCCTCCTCCGATGTTGCGCCTGCCTCGGCAGGCTGCCGCGCATCGCGGACAGCTGCTACGCCTTCCTTGGAAGGCTGCCGCGCGCCCCCTCGGATCCGACAACGCCCCCATCGAATCCGATCTACGCGTCGTCCACGCCATGGCGCATACGGTGCACTGTCGTCCTGATCAACCGATCCCGCTCCTGTCTACGCCAAGCACGTCCCCGAGCACGCGCCTATCACCGATCGAGCTACGGGCTGCCGTTGTGTCGCCCCATCGGGTCGCAGCACCGCCACCCTTGTTCCATGCTACCGGCTTCCAACGCGCTTTCCTTGGCGTGTACGTCGCTGGTGGTCTCCCAGCCGCTGCACCGACTTGCGTCCTGCAGCTATGCCGCCCCCTCTGGTCGTAGCGTGGCTGCACGCAGTCTACTTCGCCGTCCTCGTGCATCGACGGCCTCGGCTTTCACCGCGCCATCTCCTACGGCGCGGATCTCGGCCGTCTGCACATGGTCTTCGTCACGTAACCGGGTCTTCCTCGCCTACTTCGAGCACCGCTACCGCGCTTCACAAGGTAACCTGCAGGGCGCCCTCTCGCCGTCGCAGGTCCCGCCGACTACCCCATCGCCACTCTAGGCATCCAGCATGACTACCCTAGGTCGTCGTTGTTTTCGCCGCCTTAGACGTCTTCGTCCACTACAACTTCACCGCCAGCGTCATCGTCTCATCCCCGACTACACCACTTTCTACTCTACTCCGACAACCGCGGATAGCGCCGGCATCTCTCCCTTTGCCGCTCGGCGCGTCGCAACCGCTCGGGAGGCTTCCTCTACTAGTCTTTCTGACATGGCGACAAGTTCATGATGGTCCCTGCCCCCGCACGCCTGGTACTAGCAACACTGGGAGTGCCTTCGTCCCCGACGCGTTCCCGAGTCTGGCAAATTTGGATCGGCGCCTCGTCCTCGACGACTCAGACTGCATCGACTTCGACATCGACACCCTCAACAACTGTCTCGACGCGTCTCCGTCATCCTCCTCGCGCGCTATGCGCATGCGGCTTCACGTGCGGCTACCTCGACACCGGCATCCTCGACCACGACATCGACCACGGCGACCCATCGCACGGCTACTTCGACCATGGCACCGCCTCACGCTCTCGTCTCCCTCGACATCGGCACAAGGGCTATCACCTCGCCTGAGAATCTCACCAGCTTCCTCTATAGTCCAAGCTACCGTGACGCGACACCGTCCACGACATTCCTGCTCGGACTGCAGGGGATGTCATCCTACTGGATGCTACTTCGGTTTATCTCCAGTCTGACCGTCTACGATGTTCCAGTTGTTCATGACGCTACCACTACGAATCCGATCTACGCGTCGTCCACGCCATGGCGCATACGGTGCACTGTCGTCCTGATCAACCGATCCCGCTCCTGTCTACGCCAAGCACGTCCCCGAGCACGCGCCTATCACCGATCGAGCTACGGGCTGCCGTTGTGTCGCCCCATCGGGTCGCAGCACCGCCACCCTTGTTCCATGCTACCGGCTTCCAACGCGCTTTCCTTGGCGTGTACGTCGCTGGTGGTCTCCCAGCCGCTGCACCGACTTGCGTCCTGCAGCTATGCCGCCCCCTCTGGTCGTAGCGTGGCTGCACGCAGTCTACTTCGCCGTCCTCGTGCATCGACGGCCTCGGCTTTCACCGCGCCATCTCCTACGGCGCGGATCTCGGCCGTCTGCACATGGTCTTCGTCACGTAACCGGGTCTTCCTCGCCTACTTCGAGCACCGCTACCGCGCTTCACAAGGTAACCTGCAGGGCGCCCTCTCGCCGTCGCAGGTCCCGCCGACTACCCCATCGCCACTCTAGGCATCCAGCATGACTACCCTAGGTCGTCGTTGTTTTCGCCGCCTTAGACGTCTTCGTCCACTACAACTTCACCGCCAGCGTCATCGTCTCATCCCCGACTACACCACTTTCTACTCTACTCCGACAACCGCGGATAGCGCCGGCATCTCTCCCTTTGCCGCTCGGCGCGTCGCAACCGCTCGGGAGG
Source organism: Avena sativa (assembly GCA_916181665.1). Lineage (NCBI taxonomy): Eukaryota > Viridiplantae > Streptophyta > Magnoliopsida > Poales > Poaceae > Avena > Avena sativa. The sequence continues at coordinate 128,693,208 of OV702289.1, read as the reverse complement.
CTTCCTCTACTAGTCTTTCTGACATGGCGACAAGTTCATGATGGTCCCTGCCCCCGCACGCCTGGTACTAGCAACACTGGGAGTGCCTTCGTCCCCGACGCGTTCCCGAGTCTGGCAAATTTGGATCGGCGCCTCGTCCTCGACGACTCAGACTGCATCGACTTCGACATCGACACCCTCAACAACTGTCTCGACGCGTCTCCGTCATCCTCCTCGCGCGCTATGCGCATGCGGCTTCACGTGCGGCTACCTCGACACCGGCATCCTCGACCACGACATCGACCACGGCGACCCATCGCACGGCTACTTCGACCATGGCACCGCCTCACGCTCTCGTCTCCCTCGACATCGGCACAAGGGCTATCACCTCGCCTGAGAATCTCACCAGCTTCCTCTATAGTCCAAGCTACCGTGACGCGACACCGTCCACGACATTCCTGCTCGGACTGCAGGGGATGTCATCCTACTGGATGCTACTTCGGTTTATCTCCAGTCTGACCGTCTACGATGTTCCAGTTGTTCATGACGCTACCACTACGATTGCGGAGGAGTGTTAGAGTATTAGGTATATACGGTTGTTATGGTAGTTTAGATAGAATTAGAATCTGTTTACGTACGGTCCTAACTTGCCTCGTACTCCAAGATAATCATCTGTATGCTTATATATACTCGCTCATGAGGCTCAATAAGATATTTATCATATTCTGCCAAACTCATACTCTTTCACATATATTACATGAAATTATCATATTATGAAACTAAATTTAAAAACAAAACTAGTGATACCAATTTAGCGTCATAAATGTTGTCACGTTTTCCTATAAAATTAGTCAAAGTTTGTTTGATTTAGGATAAGGCTAGAAGTACACTTATTTACAGACAGAGGGAGTATCTGCTGGAATCTGCACAGGTGTGCAGTCCGGCCGTTGCACCGCCAGACTCCGGTCCCGTACGTCGACTTACCATCACGAGAGCTGCAGGGCCCCGCGCCGCGCGGCGGAAGCTGCACGGTTTACCAAATCGCGTCTGGAGTTATTGTCCAGTCCTGTACAGGGCCTTCTCCCGAATAATTGTCCAGCTGCAATGAATTTAGGCTGGTCATATCAGCTGCAATGATATTAGGTATATACCGTCTCCTTGCCGTGGGTGGGGAGAGAGAGGAGGTGGGGTGGGTGGTTCACTTTTTTTGGCTTTGTATGGCCGACGTGTGGGCAAGGCGGACGCAAATGTTTCATCCGGCGTTCCCAGCTCCTAGGGAATGACCTGGAAACACCGGACGAAAAGTGGACAAAAATCGGTCTGGAAATGTTTTCTGGAAAGCTGTTGGGCTTTTTTTGCAATCCGGAAAAAAAGGGTCGTCGAAATGGCCTCCCGAAAATGCTAGTGGAGATGCTCTTAAGATTTCTAGTTTTATGTGTTATAATACAATATCTACATATGATACTCTAAATATTTTTTTTTATTAATTATTGTGCCACATCAGATTTTTGCCAACATGATAATAATTATGATACTTTCACTGTGGCCAGGCTTAGTCGAATATGTTGGATTTGCGTCCAAAGCGACCATCCGGTTTATCTAATCTTCAGCCACTTTCATCATCCGATGGTGTAGTCGCGGTATAAGAAATAGTGTCAAGTTGTGATTTCTGAATCTGATTTAACCAGAGCAGACAAGCGTTAACTGATCGCAGTTTTTTTCTTTTGACAACTTATTAGTAAGAAAAGGAAGTGGCGACAGCAAACTACACACAGATAAGACGAAATATTCCCCGACCTAGCAGATCGAAGAACAATGGGTAGTCGTCGGAAGTTAAAAATATCGTACACTTGCTTTTGGTTCCGAATATTTATCACCTTTACGAAATCGAAAGCACCAATTTTACACCACAAGCGTACGCATCATGGATCCGGAGGTGATCCGATAATGGATCCGGAGGTGATCCGGATGTTGTATGTATCTGTCGAGAGAGAGCGCGCCGACCGACGCGAGGGCGTCGCTGTCCCGGTGCCCGTTAGCAGCAGCGCAGCGGCACGGCCGCAAGCTGTGCCACGTCGCGGTCACGACGCCACGCCTCGTCAGGTCGCCGGCGCCTTATCAGGATCGCTGGACTAGGGACGCGATGCCGCGATCGGCGTGGTGTGGTCGAGACGAAACGGAAGCTTCTGCAATTTTGTCCCTACCAAAGCGCCCACACATTCACTATCGCATCGTGGATTTGCAGCGTCGGTCTATCGACCGAGAGGCCACAAACTGCACAAACTGCCAGCGGCAGCGCGCCGTTTGCGTAGGAAATATCTATCCAGGACAGGAGCAAAATACACGAAGCTGACGACCAATCCATCCATCGTCCATCGAGCAACATAATACCGAAAGTCGAAAGGATGGTGGGAGTGGGACACGCTTGTTTACCTAGCAGATAGCGAGTTTAATTAAGAGCTGAAAACGACGAAAGCACATGTATCCTGCCATCGTTCATGCGGCTTCTTATCAGCAACACCCAGGGCAGACCGACACATCTTATCTCCGTCCTTCTTGCATGACCAAGCTTTCCGCAACAGTTTTAGTTTCTGTTGTATTATTACTTGATTGATATATACACCTGTTAGAACCGTGTTTTCAGATAACCCCATGTTGTTTGAGGTCTCCTGCGACAGAAGATGCGCAAGCTGCAAGGAGTGGCACCGAGCGGTTCGGCTGCAATTTGCCATAGTCCCGGCCCATAGCTGCGCCTACAAAACGGAGCAGAAAACCTTGCTACCAGGTGAAAGGCGACGAAAAGGGATGCGGTATTGCACTTTATTGGAAAGAGGAAGTCACTGTGGATCTCCTCTCCTACAGTGATCGCCACATTGACGTGCACATCAGTGGTGGACCATATGAACATATGTGGAGACGTACGTTTGTATATATGGTGAGTCAAAACCATACCAAGTAACCGTCACCTGATGTGGACTAAACTTAGACAAATTAAACCTCGATCTGATAGGCTGATGGTGGGAGATTTCAACGAGACGATGTGGCAGGAAGAACATTTCTCTCCTACAGCCAGGTCAGAGAAACTTATGCTGGATTTTCGTGAGGTGTTGTCTCATTGTGACCTCCATGATCTAGGATTTATCTGCTCTCCTTGGACTTCCGATAACAAGAAGAGGGGTCAGCAGAATGTTATAGTAAGGCTTGATCGTCCCGTTGCCTCCCTTGCATGGTCTATGATGTTCCCTGAACATCGTCTGAGACATGTATCGTCTACATGGTCAGATCATTGTCCCATTCTGCTCTCTGTGGAACAAGTCGTGAATTGCAGACCCGAGCGGCCCATCAGGCGCTGCTACGAGGTCGTTTGGGAAAGGGAACCGTCGCTGTCGGTGGTTGTGGAAGATGCATGGTCTCGTAGGATCCCATGCAATGGTCTTGGGGATATCTCTGCATCCCTCCGTTCTGTGATGTCTAGCTTGTACTCCCGGAAGAGTACACACTTTAAATCTGTACCAAGAGAGATTAAAAGAAAAGGACACAGCTAGACAAGCTGCGATTACTCAGTGATGAAGAAAGTGTAGCTGCAAGGACGGGTCTAGAAAAGGAGATGGATGGGCTTTTGTACCGCGAGGAGATCATGTGGATGCAACGATCCCGCACTGCATGGCTTAAAGGAGGGGGACCAGAACACCAAATATTTTCACCGGCGTCCTTCGTGGCGCATTTAGAAGAATTGCATTCGCAAGCTCAAACGCCTGGACGGAACCTGAACCTCTTAGAACCGGTTGGCCGAACCGTGTTTTCAGATAACACCATGTTGTTCGAGGTCTCCTGTCGGTTCTCGACAGAAGATGTGCAGGCTGCAAGGTGATCACGATGCTTCGTTATGGTATTGAATGGAGTGGCACCGAGCGGTTCGGCTGCAATTTTCCATAGTTCCGGCACATAGTTGCGCCTACAAAACGGAGCAGAAAACCTGTGCCATTGAGCATGCAGGGGAGCTCGGGATGTTGTAATCTACTAGCTCTAGATCTAGTCGGTAGACACTCTTTAGTCTCATTAGAGAGAGCGAGAGAGAGAACGAGTGAGAGAGAAATACCTTCTCCTGTGCTCGAGGAGCTCGAGGACCCGTTTACCATCTTGGTCGACGGCGAGAGCGTGGCTAGGGTGTCTAAGCAGTGGCGGCGGCGGTGCTTCCCGTGGCTCACGCTAGGAACCCTAGATCGGTAGGGATGTAGGTGGGGGGAGCGGCGGCAGCGTCGAACCTCATAACGTGTGCCCCGGCCCCCACCTCCTCTTTATAGCGCTGCCACAGGGGCCCACCAACCATATGAGGGTTGGGCGCCCCCGATCAGGGCGCGGATAAGGGGTCGGTCGATCCGTTGGGATCGACCGGGAGAGAGTCAACCTAACATTCTCCCCCTTGATCTCGACTTTACCTTTTACTTTATACTTTACTTATTTCATCACAGTTCGGTACATAGAGCATGTTTCATCGTCACAACTCAATTGCCGATAGAATCAGACAGCTACAATATACCTCTTGTTTTGAAACAAATTCTGTTTCTTTTGGGCCTCTTATGATCCAGGAATCATAGGCTTTCCCTTAAACCCATGCCGGCTAAGTGCTCCTTGAACACATTGGGTGGTAAGCCTTTCGTTAGCGGATCCGCAAGCATATCCTTTGTCCTTATATGCTCGAGTCTTATAGTGTGATCCTGGATCTTATCTTTCACAACATAATACTTTATCTCTATTGGTTTGGAAGCATTACTCGACTTGTTGTTGTGAGCATAAACTACTGCGGGCTCGTTGTCACAGTACATCTTTAGTGGCTTGTCAATGCAATCTACCACTTTCAAGTCAGGTATAAATTTCCTTAACCATATCGCCTGCCCCGTTGCCTCATAGCAAGCTATAAATTCTGCATACATCGTGGATGATGCAACTATTGACTGTTTGGAGCTTCTCCATGAAATAGCCCCTTCTGCGAGAGTGAAGACGTATCCTGTCGTGGACTTTCGATCGTCTCTGTCTCCCGCAAAATCAGCGTCTGAATACCCTCTTATTTCTAGGGAATCAGACCTTCTATATGTTAGCATGAGGTCTTTTGTGCCTTGCGCATAACGCAAAGCTTTCTTTACCATCTTCCAGTGCTCTATGCCTGGATTCTCTTGATATTTACCGAGTACCCCGGTGATAAAAGCTAAGTCAGGGCGAGTGCACACTTGTGCATACTGTAAGCTTTCAACGGCCGAAGCATATGGTACTGCTTTCATTTGATCGATCTCATATTGACTTTTGGGACATTGAAATTTCCCAAAACTGTCGCCCTTGACTATTGGAGAAGGTGTGGTATTACACGCATGCATACTGTATTTTTTAGAATCTTCTCTAGGTATGCCTTCTGTGACAGTCCTAGAACCCCATTTGATCTATCTCGGTGAATTTCTATGCCCAAAACATATGAAGCTTCACCAAGATCTTTCATATCAAAGTTTGAGGACAAGAACTTCTTTGTTTCTAGTAGTAGACCGACATCGCTGCTAGCAAGCAAGATATCATCCACATATAGAATTAGGAAAATATATCTCCCACTTTTAAACTTTGCGTAAATACAGTTGTCCTCAACATTCTCTTTAAACCCAAATTTCTTAATGGTCTTATTAAACTTCAGATACCACTGTCATGAAGCTTGCTTTAATCCATAAATGGATTTCTTTAGGCGGCATCCCATGTTTTCCTTGCCTTCCATGACAAAACCCTTAGGTTGTTTCATGTAGACTCTTTCTTCTAAATCCCCGTTTAGAAATGCCGTCTTTACATCCATTTGATGCAGCTCTAAATTAAAATGTGCAACTAGTGCCATTATGATTCTGAAGGAATCCTTACATGAGACTGGAGAAAAAGTCTCATTGTAATCTACTCCTTCTCTTTGTGTAAATCTTTTTGCCACAAGCCGTGCTTTGTACTTCTCCACATTCCCTCTAGAGTCACATTTAATTTTGTAAACCCATTTACAGCCTACTGTTTTGGCTCCTTTGGGAATTTCCTCTAAGTCCCAAACTTCGTTGGAACTCATTGACCTCATCTCATCTTCCATGGCCTCTAGCCATTTGGATGAGTGAGGGCTGCTCATGGATTCTTCAAATGAAGGGGGATCATTCTCCATTTGAACTCTTTCTGTGTTATAGACTTTATAATCAGTAGAAATCGTTGATCTTTTAACTCTTTGAGACCTTCTAGGGGCCTCATCTGTTGGGACATTTCGTGCCCTTCTAGGTGCCTCATTCGTTGGCACATTGTGCGTCTCAACGTGTGGCACATCCTGTTGAGGTGGCTGCTGCTGCTCCCTTTCACGCTCAACAGTGGGTTCAGTCGGCTCCTGACGGACAGGTTCCGGATCCTCACTCACTATTGTCATGGGTGGAGTTGCAACATGTGCTTGCACCACAACCTCAGGGGTTGTTGACGCAGGAACAACAGGTAGCGAGAAGAATGGCTCTTGAGTCATCGGATTAGGTGCATGCACCCTCTTCTCCTCAAGATCAATTTTCTGAGCTACCATGCTCCCCCTCATCATTTCGTCCTCTAAGAAGACAACATGTCTCGTTTCTACAAACTTTGTGTATCTATCTGGACAGTAGAAACGAAAACCTCTTGACTTTTCAGGATAGCCAATGAAATGGCAACTGACTGTTTTAGGGTCAAGCTTTGCAGTATTTGGATTAAACACTTTGGCCTCAGCTGGGCTCCCCCACACCCTTAGGTGTTGCAGCGAGGGGACTCTCCCTGTCCATAACTCATATGGTGTTTTGGGCACCGACTTGCTTGGTACTCTATTGAGAATATGAATGACAGTTTTTAACGCCTCTATCCACAATCCCAATGGCAAGGTGGAGTAACTCATCATGCTGCGAACCATATCCATAAGGGTACGATTACGCCTTTCAGCTACTCCATTTTGCTGAGGCTCGTCCGGCATTGAATACTGGGCCACTATGTCAGTCTCTTGTAAGAACCTTGCAAAAGGTCCAGGGACTTGGCCATATGGGGTGTGTCGACCATAGTACTCCCCTCCACGGTCAGACCTTACTATCTTTATTTTTTTACTATGTTGGTTCTCAACTTCAGCTTTGAATATTTTAAATTTATCCAGCGCTTCCGATCTTTCTTTAATTGGATAAATATAACCATAATGGGAGTAATCATCTGTGAATGTTATGAATGAGTCATAACCATCCACACTTTTCACAGGAAACGGTCCACATATGTCGGTGTGAATAATTTCTAGTGTTTCGGCGCTTCGATTTGCACCCTTTTTGATTTGCTTTACATACTTTCCTTTAACGCAATCGATGCATTGCTCTATGTCGGAAAACTCTAGCGGAGGAAGAATATCATTTTTAACTAGTCTTTCTATTCTCCCCCTCGAAATATGGCCTAAACGATAGTGCCATAATTTCGACGAGTCTTGAGTTCTCTTTTTTTTCTTTGGTTCTTTATCCGACGAGGAAACATTCTCTTTCACTTTACACACAGAATTAACTTTCTCGCGAGTGGATAATAAATAAAGCTCATTATGGAGGAAAGCAATACCCACACAATCTTTATTACAATAAATGGCACACTGGCCATGTCCAAAATGACACTGATAATTAACTTTGTCCAAACGCGACATACTTATTAAGTTTCTATGCAAAGAAGGAACATAAAGAACATCCGTAAGCAAGATCATTGATCCATCGGCAAGCTCCAAAGAGATGTCACCAACGGCCTCAACATCCGCTTGGACTCCATTTGCGACTTCAAAGCATCCTTCGTTTCTTTTCATAGTCCTCGTCGAATGGAATCCCTGTAAAGAATTTGCAACATGAACAGTTGCTCCTGAGTCAATCCACCAAGTAGATTTTGAAAACTGTGTATACAAGGATTCATTTACAAATGAAACTATATTGTTACCTTTTCTTGCCATTAGCTCCTTTAGAAAAACGGAGCAATCTTTCTTGTAGTGCCCTTGCTTACCGCAGTGAAGACAAGCGTCTTTGTTCACTGGGTGAGCAGGCCTGTACTGATAGTGCATGGGAGCTTTACCGTGTGGCTTAGAAGGAGAGCCATGGTTGCTGTGAGTGAAGGTCCTTTTCTTGTTGTCCTTCACTAGGTTCAATGAACCACCATTCTGGGTTTTGAGCCTCTCCTCTTCTTGAGCGCACATGGCGATGGTCTTTTCTATGTCCCATTTTTCAGGGGCCATATTATAATTGACAACAAAGTTCTCAAACTGTTGAGGTAGTGACATCATGACCATATGGACAAGGAGAGCGGGCTTTATCTCCAGATCAGCTTCCATGGCCTTCAATTTGGCAGCCATGTTACTCATCCGGAGGATGTGCTCCCTAATGCCATGTCCACCTCCTGTATACTTTTCTGTCACCAGCTGCTTCAGCAGCTGGGTTGCATATGTCTTTGAAGAGCCAGTGAACTGACTCTTTATCTTTTCCATGTATTCCCCTACGGAAGCACACTCTGTGATTGAACCAACAATTGCCGGCTCAACTGTGTTCTTTATAAATGCCATGCATTTCTTGTTGGCATTCCGCCACTTTTGGTTCTCTATGGAGTATGCCAGCTCTACTGGAGCATAGTCCCTTTTCTTTCTGTCCCATGTAACATCATCATCAGCAGCATCTCTGATGGGCTCTGTCGGCTTGGTGGGAGCCTTGGTCTCAAGGACCCAATCCACCTCAGCACAGATGAACGCGAAGTCCACCTTCTTTCTCCACTCAGAGTAATTGTCACCTCTCAGTATGGAGACCTCCTTGATGCAGTTCATCAAGTAGAACCCTCCTGAAAACCACAAAGAAGTGAGAACAATAACAATTGCATGTATTAATCCAACGTTGGTCAAAATTAAGACATACAAATGTTTATGCAAATAATTCTATATCACCGTTGGGCAGAACATAGAATCAAAAGCACACGACTTTAATTACTTTGAAATAACACACTAATCACAATCATGCTATTTACAACGTTGGTCAGAAAAATAACATGAATATGACCAGAATATAATTTTAACATGCTCTCAAAAATTTAATATCACTTTTGTCTTTATTAAATTTTAAAAGAGCCCTTTAACTATTTGCAGCGGAAGAAATGAATACAAAATTCACTAAACTTTGTACTTTACAGAAACTTTACTATTTCTTTTATATTTTCTAAACAAAATTTCGTTGGACAATTTTGTATAGAAAAAACTGTGCAAAAAAATTTCATCAAAAACTGATAAAAAAACTATCAAAAAAAATAGCTTCTGTAAAATAAAAACAGTAAAAACTATGCTTCTGTCCATGGGCTGGTTCAACGCGCTCCACCTGCGGCCGAAATCGGCCCAACTAACCGGATGCGAACAGCGCCGCTCGTGCCTATGTGCTGCCCGCAGCGGTCTGCATCCCTCGTCGCGGCCCGCCAGCGGCCCGACTCCACGGCCCGCGGCCTGGCAACCGCCCCAGCTAGCGACGCGCGGCACGATCCTGGCCGTCCATCGTATCGGACGGACGAGCGCTGGTCGTGGGACGGTGAGGAGGCAGCGCCTCCTGGCGGCACACCGGCGACGAGCCCCCTCCCCCTCTCCTCTGTCCCGCTCCACCCCCAAACCCCACAGTACCATGGCGAGGCAGAGAGGAGAAGCGGTGGCGCCCCCCTGGCTCCTTGCCGACGAGCGCCTCCACCCGCGGGTGGGAGCGCCGCCGTCAAGTGGCCAGCGGTGGTGCCCTATCCCGGCGGTGGCCGGCGGTGCTCTTTCACCCTTTCTTTTCCGATTTGGGGTTTTCTTTCGGGGATTTCTTTCTCTGTTCGATTCGGATTCGGGGTGAAAAGGGGAAAATCCAGGGGCTTTAATTTGCTTTTCTTTGCCCCGTTAGGGGTTTGTTCTTCTTCCCGACCTCGGCTTGCCGATGCGTCGGGATCGAGTGGAACGGCGTGGCCGTGTGGGCGGCGCACTTTGCCCTTTTAGGGTTAGCATTTTTCTTTCCCTTTTCTCTTTTAGTGATCTACCCGAAGAGATCTACTGAGCCACCAGTGGCTCTGATACCAGTGTTGTAATCTACTAGCTCTAGATCTAGTCGGTAGACACTCTTTAGTCTCATTAGAGAGAGCGAGAGAGAGAACGAGTGAGAGAGAGAAATACCTTCTCCTGTGCTCGAGGAGCTCTAGGACCCGTTTACCATCTTGGTCGACAGCGAGAGCGTGGCTAGGGTGTCTAAGCAGTGGCGGCGGCGGTGCTTCCCGTGGCTCGCGCTAGGAACCCTAGATCGGTAGGGATGTAGGTGAGGGGAGAGGCGGCAGCGTCGAACCTCGTAACGTGTGCCCCGGCCCCCACCTCCTCTTTATAGCGCTGCCACAGGGGCGCACCAACCATACGAGGGTTGGGCGCCCCCGATCAGGGCGCGGATAAGGGGTCGGTCGATCCATTGGGATCGACCGGGAGAGAGTCAACCTAACTCGGAAAACTAACAAAGACAGAAACAGAGGATACAATCGACCGAGTAAGTTTTATCAGTTTTTACTTGCTCACTGCTTGAGAAGTTGAGAGTAGGTTAGGTATGCTCCTACAACTGTCGGTGATATCGTTTCTCTTTTATATTTTCGAGAGTACCGACATCGTTCTTTGGCTATAAAGAGAGGATTGATCCCCATTGTACATGGGAATTCTACTGAAGAGCTGGAGCTGAATCGAATCCATTGTTCAACTGGTTAAGCTCGGGCCATTACTCGGCTAGTTTACTCATTGCACACGAGCTCGGTTTTGGCAATGGCTTTGAGGAAAGGAGTTGCCAATTGGAATTGGAAAATAGTGGCGTTTTTTTCCATAAAATTGTACCCCCTCGGTTCCGGTATAATCGTTGTACATTTAGATAAAATATTGCATAACACATTTCTAGGTTCAATAAACCTATGATAGGTAATTTGGATTGGATATAGTACTGATTTTGCTATTGGGGCCATATTCTCGCTGCAGTTCCGGCGTTCCAAGGATGGTCAAAGTTGTAATTTTTCAGGTCGTCAAATGCTTAGCTGGAGATATCAATTGTTCCATACTACTCGTAAACCATTACGACATAAGCTTTGATTTATATTAACGTGTGCACTATACTTTTGAAATCATTGTACTAGATACTCTGAAGAATCCACAATCTCGGTTGTGTCCTCATAGAGGAATACTTCAGAGAGTACTCAACCTCATGGGAAAAGAACTTCAGCTACACTTGTAGTACAAACATCTACCGAAGCAAGTGATACACCTCCACGAAATCCATCTTCTCTCCCCGGTTCAGCTCCCGCCAGACCACACCTGATCCCTTAGCTGTTGCCGACGCACACGAGTGCTTGTTACATTAGCAGGTGCAATGCTATGATCAGCACAACAAGCCTGCGCAGTCCTACTTGATAAGCAAGTCACGGTAGAAGCTCTTGTCCTGATGTCTCTTATTCTTAGCATGCACTGGCCAAACAGAAGACTATGCACACGAACATGTATGTGCATCATTATCGCAAATGCTTTGTGCTCACAAATAGGTTGAATCAGCTAGTTGTGAGTCTCTTATATGCTCTCGCACACATGCTCTTTATATATACCCTTCTCTAGTGAGTAATTGTCATAATTTAATTTTTACACCTATTTCTGATTTTACGTATCTTCTTTGATTATTTTTTGTACCCATCCATTTTTTTGTACAATTTTTTTATATTTATTGTTCTCATGCATCTGATATTAATGGTTGAAAGGCAAACCCTGTCAGAAAGATAGGCTTCACTACAGGAATTCATCGCTTTGCCCTGTGTCAGAAACACACGGCGAGGCCTCACACATGGCAAAGGCCCATAATTGCACGGCAAATCCATTGCCGTGAGGCAGCCCACGACAAAGCCTGCACGGCAACGCAAGCCACGGCAAAGCCGCTTTGCCGTGAGCTTTAGCCGGTACACACATCAGTGTTCTTTGCCGTGAGTCAGACCTGACATGCGACAACGAAAAGTAGGTAACGGGGGGACAGCGTTCAGTAGCCTTTGCCATACGCACGACGTTGCCGTGCAGAATAATGTTGTCGTGCGTCAACCTTTGCCCTGAGCATATGTCTGTGCCATGGGCCCTTCTTTGCCGTGTGCATATGCCAGAAACACACGGCAAAGCTACTTTGTCGTGCGCACCGCTTTGCTGTGTGCATGTATCTGTGCCGTGCGCAGATCTGCCGTTTACCTACGCACGGCAAAGATCAGAGAGAGGACAACAAAATCATTCTATAGCTACACGTACCGACAACCTTAACTTACCGCACTGGCAGAGCCCACTCGTTGCCAACCTTGAGACCAAAGTTTGAATCCCACAAAGCCGGTTTGGGCCAATCTTTTTAATTAAATCTATTATTTGCCGTGTTCCACAGCAAAGCTCACGACAAAGCCGTCTCTGCCGTGCGCGAACTCACGGCAAAGAGCCCTTTTTCCTTTTCTTTTTTCTCTTTCAATTGTATTTATTTTAATACTAAATTTAGTGTAAAAACAAACAACTCACGGCAAAGCTGCACCGTTAGTCCCCTCCGTCGCCCCCTCCGTCAACAGCGGAGTGTTGGGCCCTTCTGCAGGAATATTCGCATGTATGGGGCCGAATATGCCGCTCTGCCGTGCGACCTTCCTTTGCCGTGCCTTTTTTTTTGCCTTTGCCGAGCGTGCTTTATCTGCTGTGTGTTTCTTCTGATTTTTGCCGTGTGGCTTTTCGTTGCTGTGAGTAAATTTTCTCTGTGCCGTGTGACGTTTCGTTGCCGTGGGTCCTTCTGGTACGCTCACGGCAAATGTTTGTTTGCCATGTGACGGCTCACGGCAAAATTGCACAACACGACAGCGAGCTTTTTTCCTGTAGTGCTTTATATATCAGGGGCTGGAGAGAGGCCTAGAGTTTGTAATTAATGGCTAGGCTAGAACGGATCCTTGTTTAAGATATACTCCCTCCATCCCGGTTTAAAGGACACAATTTGCAATTCTCTGGGTCCTAGGTGTCATCTAATTGGTTCATTTAATAGTATGAAGTAGAACATGCATGAGGAGAAAAAGAGTTAGAAAAGTGTTCACATTTGTTCACACATGTGCATGCAAGCATTTTGTTCTTTTCACACTAGTAATTACAGAGATTAAATGCTTTTGTGTCTAAGTATTTTGGGATTGCATGGTTTATAAATTGTGTCCTTTAAACCGGGACGAAGGGAGTATAAATAATTATTAAACCTTAATAATTTATCTAGGAAAGTCCCATGTGAATTCCTAATCTTGGGCTGTGTGCCTACGAACACACGAAATCTCACACTTAGTGGTTCCACATGCTTTTTTTTTCTATTTCTTGTTTTTCTTTTTGAGCGGACTTTTTTCTCTATTTCTTGTAAGAATTCCAAATACTAATGTTAGGGATAGTCCAACGGGCCAAGCAGGCCCGACTTCAGAAATTGGAGGCCCTATACGAAATTTAAAGCAGGGCCCTAGATTCTGAAAACTACTTCCTACCTCAGAAAATAGGTGACGAATACATGCAGATATAGATAGATCCGAGACTCGTATTTCTGGACAGAGAGAGTAATAGTTTGCTAGCTACTACTCTCCTTTCACAAAATTAAAACATCTTATATTTTAAAACGGAGGGAGTAGTCTTTATTTTTATTATGCTTTAAAGCAACTAGTCATAATTTCTATTTCTAGAAGATTGTCCGTAGAAAAAGAAGAAGAATAAGATTGAATTCAAATACCAACATGAATTTAGGCTTCTCAAGGTGAGTAGATTAAATAATAGAAAAAATCATCAATTTTTTTATCAATTGATCGGCCTCCAGGTTGTTGTTGAGGCGTCGGGTGAAACTTCCATCGTCAGATCAAATTTTAATAGCGGCAGGATGCAAGCAGCGTTAGGGCTAGGGTGATGGGGATAGGCGCTAGCAAGGTTAAAACCGTCTAGGTGTTTTGCCGTTTCAACCGACTTGCGCAAGTAGCTCTAGAGCCTAGGGGATAGGCGCTAGCAAGGTTAAAACATAGGGGACGCCTAAGACTCAGTCGATTGAGAAATAAGTAAATCTCAGTCGACGAGCAATGATCTATGTGGTTGTTTGCACTCATCTTCCGTTCGTACACGGTACAGGTAGTTTTGGTTATTGATCTCCTTTTCTTCTAGTGTTGGGCCAGCGGTGCCACAAGTTCTCATATGGGCCAAACAAGTAAGGCTATATAGTTTACGGATAGAGGATGGTCCGGCCGATCATGCTTCTAATATTTAGAAGACACATCGTATTAATTCTCAAAAAGAAGACACACCTATTAATTTAAAAAAAACACATATTTTTCCTAAAAAATGATAAAAATAAAATGTCACGGCCTCTCGTTATTGGATTTACCCCGCGATTCATGCAACATGGAACTTACACATGAGTTGTAACTGAGAATTTAATGATATCAATACTTATTAGAGTTTACTACTCATACGGAGTTCTCGGTCGTCTGAGATCTACGCACTCCCTAAAGATAAAGAAGAAGATATACGTATTAGAGTTTACTACTCTACAGTAATATACCTAATTGGTATCACTTCATCTCAAAGGATTTGATATCAATACTTCAAATTTATTATATCAGGAAAAACAGAAAATGCAACATTAGTGATATGTTATGTACAACTAGATTTTTTTTCTCAATTACAACCTAGTTGTAACTGGAAATTCCCAGTTACAACCTAGTTGCAACTGAAAAATCTCAATTGCAACCTCTTTGCGACTCCCATCTAGCAAGAATTACAACGCAATCCAACAACCACTAACATACTTTCTTAGTTGCAACCTACTTGCAACCGGTAAGTTCTCGGTTGCAACTTACTTGCAACTCCAATATAGCACGAATTACAACACAAATCTAATGGCCAAGAATACTTTCTCAGTTGCAACTTACTTGTAACTGGAAATACTCAGTTGTAACCCATCTCAACAAAAAAAATCAGTTACAACCTATTTGCAACTCCCACCTAATCAGGATACCCATCCAACGGTGAAGATCATTTTTCTCAGCTGCAACCTACATGCAATTGGAACAAACTCAATTCCCTAACAATTGCAACTGAATAATTTCAGTTGCGACACACTTGCAACTCCCTCGCTAGCATGAACCGCGCTGCAAATCCAACTGCCAAGAACAACTCACTCTCAGTTGCAACATACTTGGAAGTGGCAAGAAATTTCAATTTGATCCCGCATGCAACTAGAAAATCTTAGTCACGGCCCACTTGCAACTCCTGTGCTAGCATGTATATCACGACCCAACTCCAATGGTCATGAACATTTTTATCAGTCGCAACCCATTTGCGACCGAAGAAAACTTAGTTTCAACCCACAACTGAAAAACATTAATTGTAACCTAGTTACAACTTCTATTAAAGCACAGATCACAACACAAAACCAACATTTCTGGAGCCAACTAAGTTGTAACTTAATTCCAGTTAGTTGAGAATTTGCAAAACCATGGCACAGAATTTGAAAATAACAACAAAAAAATGGCCATAGGATTTTAGAGGGGAAATAGGAAAAAATAAAATGCGGCAAAAGGGACACATAAAAAGTGGAAAGAAAGGAGAAAAAACAAAAAGTAAATAATAATAATAATAATAACATGAAAAAAGATATGAAAATAGAGGATAAGAAAAAAAAATTGTCATGCCATCATTTCTTAACTATTGGGAAAATTAATAACCACAAAAGTAATTTCTGAAAGAGGGACCAAATAGTTACTACAACTGATCAGTGTGCACCGGCTAGTGATAACAACCTAACGTGCAACCAAAAAGAATGAAATGAAAAGGACAAAAAAGATTGTTCACCCAAAGGAACCAATGCAACGCAGGCCTTCGCTGAATATATACTCAGAAGCGGATCCATTCCTTGAAAAAGGTATAAACTAGCGCTCCAAGAAAAAAGCCCAAGACAAATGCGGCAGCAGCCCATGCGACAAAGCAGCACCCCAGACTTTCCTGTGCGTGAGCAATCAGCGTCGCTTTTAGTTAAATAACGGAAGAGCTCAAGCAAATTGCACGAATCTTAATATCTAAATCCAACGATGACCAAGATGACTGAGATTTAGCTAGTTCTCAGGCGCGTGAGAACTAGCAAATCCGTAAAACATACACTTCCCTCAATCTGGAAATAAGTGACTTGGTTTCTAAACAAATAATTTAGATTTGTCTAAATTAACATGTATGTGATATATTTTATTATATAGATTTATAAATTTAAAAAAGCCAAGTCACTTATTGCCATGATACGGTTGATCAGGTCCACTCGTAAGCACGCATCTATTCTCGTACGTAAACGTTGTATCCAAAGAAATAAAAGATGAGAACTAACTGAATGGGTCATAAATATCTCGATTTATTAAACCATCACAGATCGTATATGGCAAACACATCGTTCGAATTGGGAAGCACATCGTTCAGCGTCCGATTGATACGGCGAGGATTACGAGTTCTCTAATTCAAAACGGACACCTCACGTGATCACATCAACTGTATTTAACTCCACATGAAGCTGCATCCTCATCGGACGCGCGCGGCCGTTGCCATCAGATGCTCGTACAATGCTCTAAAAAACTGTATTTAACTCCGCATGAGGCTGCATCCGTTGCCATCACTTGCTCGTACAGTGCTACTCGTACTCCGTGTTCCGCAGTGCTTCTACTAGGTTCAGCTGCCGGCCGTGGCATGCTAGAAAGCGGCGGAAACTGCTGCCGTGACGACGAACAGTGAGCTCCGGCTGGCACGGATGGAGATTCTATCCGTTCGGAGGAGCACAAGCCGACAAGGCAATCATACAGTGGTGCACGATTGCTAGGCCAACGTGAGCCTTACGCATTGGTTGCGTGGCCTCATGGCGTGATCTGTTTTGCGTGGCCCCATTGGGACTATTTGAACAATTCATATTTCCAGGTGTGCCCTTGGTCTAAATTATAAGACTCAAATTTGTCAAGATATAGATGTATCTAATACTAAATCATGTCTAGATACAATTAAATATAGACAAATCTAAATCAACTTATTTGGATCCGAGGGAGTACTTCAAGTGGTACTCAATGTTAGGGGAAACACACTTCAGCTGCAGCTGCGGTTCAAATGTCGAGGATAACGAGTGATACACCTCTATAGAATCCATCTTTTGCCTCCACTTCGGCTGCCGCCATACCACGTATGATCACTAGGCTTCCGTAGGGCCGTGGTTGCCGCCGGTGATAGCGACGAGTGCTCGCTATATGAACAGCCATAGGTTTATAATTAACACATTGCAAATGTGTGGTTCTACACACTGGTAGAAAGAGGGCATTTGGTCCAGCGTTCAAATTTTATTGGTCCCGGTTCGTTTCCGTAATCGGGACCAATGCCAGGCACCGGTCCCGGTTCATGCCGCCGGGGCATTGGTCCCGGTTCATCTGTAAGCATTGGTCCCGGTTTATGGCACGAACCGGGACCAATGACCTCGCGATGCACACGTGGCTCTCTGCGAGGCATTGGTCTCGGTTCATGCCAACAACCGGGACCAAAAACCCCGCGACGGTCAGCAGTCCAGTAATTAATGTAAATTAATTCGGCGTAGAAATTAATTCGAGGCATAAATTAATTCGATGTAGAAATTAAATTGATCACTATTTTTAAACAAATCTTTCACGAATTAATCGAGACAAAGGTCTAAATTGAGACATTTTATTATTCGACCACAAATTTTTCCATACAAATAAAGATGCGACTTTATAAATTTCTAGTCGACAACACTTCCGCTGCCGCTGTCCTCCGAGCCGTTGTCCTCCGTGCCGCCGGCTTCCTCGTCGTCGTCGGACAAAATCTCCACGATTTCGGCGTTGTTCGGGAGACGGAGCTCGTCTACGCGCATAGCGGCGTCGGTGGCGGTGTAGATGGTCCGTCCAGGGACGGACCAGAACAACTCCCGCCCTTCTTGCTGCGGCGATCCGGGTGCACCAGGCGCCCGTCCACGAAACGGTTGCCAAGCTTGGCCTTCCGCTCCTTCTTGAACAGCCGGGGCCAATACTCGCTGCCCGCCGCGTACCGGGGCAACACCCTAATGCACGTGGGCAGTTGGCGGCGACGCTCCGTGATGACGTACTCCATCTCGTATCCGCGGGGGTTGAGGAGCGGAGTCACCAGCACACACCCCTCGCTGATGCGAAATCCGGCGGGAAGGGTCACGCGCGGCGGCGCGAGGATGCCGTAGATCGCAAACGCAGCCGCCTCGTAGTGGTTGAGCGTGGGCACCTCCATGATGGTGCGGTGGAGATTGGAGAGGGAGGGGAGGCGAAACAATGGCGCGGTGGAGAGGCAAAGTGGTGGGGTGGAGAGGGACTGCAGAGAGGCAGAGGCGATGGCGAAAGCGAGCGCTCTAGCCTCGTATTTATGCACGTGGACGACGAAGCGACGGAGGCTTTGGTCCCGGTTATTGCCATGAACCGGGACCAAAGCCCCTCCCGCGCGACACGTGGCAGCCTAGCAGCGCGCCTCCACCGAAGTCATTGGTCCCGGGTCGTGCCATCAACCGGGACCAATGACCTGGGTGGGGTGCGAGCTGCTGGGCTGCCACGTGTCGCGCGGGAGGGGCTTTGGTCCCGGCTCGTGGCAACAATCGGGACCAAAAACCCTCCCCTAGCTATATATAAGCCCAGCCCTTTGCCCACCAAATTTTGCTGGATTGTGTGTGAGGAGTGGATGCTAGCTTTTTTTTTCTTTGATTGCACACAAGGTGTTCGACGAAATGTCCGATCCACACTTTAGTTCGCACAACACGGTATCCTCGGCTGAGGTTAGCAACCTTATCTTCTTTATCTATAACTGGTACAAAAATATTGCATCTGTCCATGTAGGGTGGTCATTTTACTATTCACGATGTTATTGTAATGGTTAATTATTATGACGCAGATCGATGCACAGATGCGATGGATGTATGGCGACCGACGCTATTCCGATTTTATTGCAGGCCTCCATAAATTTATCGATTTGGCTAAGGCAAACAAAGTGGATAATTTTATGCCTTGTCCCTGCGTGGACTGTCAGAACGTGGCGGAGCACTCTGCCCCGAGAATCCTTCAAAGCCATCTGGTTCGGAGAGGTTTCATGCCCGGATATTATTGTTGGGCCATGCACGGAGAAAGAGGGGTTAGGCTGGAAGAAAATGAAGAAGAGGAGGATGATGACAGCTATCCTATGTCCCCTGAAGAATACAGTGATACTGCAATAGAAGACAATGAAGAAGAGGGAGGCGGCAATGAAGAAGAACAACGGGCATCAGATGAGCCCGCTGATGGTCTTGGTCGGGTCATTTCTGATGCAAAGCAACAATGTGATACAGAAAGGGAGAAGCTTAAGTTGGAGGCCATGCAAAAGGATCACAAAAAGTTGTTGTACCCAAAATCCGAAGATGGTAGCACAAAGGTCGGTACCACACTTGAACTGCTGAAATGGAAGGCAGAGACTGGCTTATCTGACAAGGGATTTGAGAAGTTACTGAAAATAATGAAGCCGAAGCTTCCAAAGGATAACGAGCTGCCCGAGACAGCGTACGAAGCAAAGAAGACTATCTGGCCTCTAGGATTAGATGTGGAGAAGATACATGCATGCATTAATGACTGCATCCTGTATCGCGGTGAGAAGTACGAGAATATGGATAAATGCTCGGTATGCAATGCATGTCGATACAAGATCAGACAAGATGACCCTGGTGATGTTGAGGGCGATGACGAGCCCTCCAGGAAGAGGGTTCCTGCTAAGGTTATGTGGTATGCTCCTATAATACCACAATTGAAATGTTTGTTCAGAAATAAAGAGCATGCAAGGTTGTTGCGATGGCACAAAGAAGAGCGTAAGAAAGACGGGAAACTGAGACACCCTGCCGATGGATCGCAGTGGAGAAACATCGAGAGAAAGTACTCGAACTTTGCAGGTGACGCGAGGAACTTATGGTTTGGTCTAAGTACAGACGGCATGAATCCTTTTGGGGAGCAGAGCTGTAGTCACAGCACCTGGCCAGTGACTCTATGTATCTACAACCTTCCTCCTTTGTTGTGCATGAAGCGGAAGTTTATTATGATGCCAATGCTCATCCAAGGACCGAAGCAACCCGGCAACGACATTGATGTGTACCTAAGGCCATTAGTCGATGAACTTTTGCAGTTGTGGGCATAACCAGGTGTAAAGGTGTGGGATGAGCACAAACAGGAGCCATTTGACCTACGAGCATTGTTGTTCATAACCATCAATGATTGGCCTGCTCTTAGTAACATTTCAGGACAGTCAAATAAGGGATACAATGCATGCACGCACTGTTTAGATAATACTAAAGGTACATATTTGGATAAATGTAAGAAGGTTGTATACCTGGGGTGTCATAAATTTCTTCCGACCAATCATCAAGTAAGAAAGAAAGGCAAGAATTTCAACGGTGAGGCAGATTACCGGAAGAAGCCTAAGCTCCCTAAAGGTGCTGATGTATTTGGTATGGTGAAGGACCTAGAAGTAATCTTTGGAAAGGGTCCTGACGGTCAATCTGTTCTGAAAGACCCCATTATCAGACACATGGCCATGTGGAAAAAGAAATGTATATTTTGGGAGCTTGAGTATTGGAAAGACCTAGAGGTCCGTTCTTCAATCGACGTGATGCACGTGACGAAGAATCTTTGTGTGAACCTGCTAGGCTTCCTGGGCGTGTATGGGAATACAAAAGATACACCAGAAGCACGGGAGGACCAGCAACGTATCAAAAACCCACACAACAAGCATACTGATAAAGGACGTAAATACTTAAGTAGCTACGCTCTTACCAAAGCAGAGAAGGAAATCTTTTTTGAAGTCCTTTACAGTATCAAGGTCCCGGCTGGCTTCTCGTCAAACATAAAGGGAATAATAAATATGGCAGAGAAAAAATTTCAGAACCTGAAGTCTCATGATTGCCACGTGATTATGACACAGTTGCTTCCGGTTGCATTGAGAGGGCTTCTACCAGAAAATGTTCGATTAGCCATTGTGAAGCTATGTGCATTCCCCAATGCAATATCTCAGAAGGTAATCGATCGAGAAAGTCTGGAAAGGCTACAGAAGGATGTGGTCCAATGTCTTGTTAGTTTTGAGTTGGTGTTACCCCGTCCTTGTTCAATATTATGACGCATCTCTTAGTTCACCTAGTCGATGAGATTTACATTCTCGGTCCTGTATTTCTGCACAATATGTTCCCCTTCGAGAGGTTCATGGGAGTCTTAAAGAAATATGTTCGTAACCGTGCTAGGCCAGAAGGAAGCATCTCCAAGGGCTATGGAACAGAGGAGGTCATTGGGTTCTGTGTAGACTTTCTTCTTGACCTTAAGCCGATTGTTGTTCCTGAATCACGGTATGAGGGGAGACTGAGTGCAAAAGGCACGCTAGGAAAGAAAGCAATGATATTTAGGGACGGACATTCTTTTAATCAAGCACACTACATAGTTCTCCAAAGTTCTACCTTCGTGGCTCCGTATATCGAGAAACACATGAATGTTGTACGCTCCAAGTTCCCAGGGAAGGATGACTACTGGATTAAAAAAATCACATGGAGACTTTCGGCACTTGGTTGCAATTACACCTCATGAATGACACCACTATTGGAGATCAGCTCTACTTGGTGTCCGTGACACCATCTGCGACTATATTGACTTTCCAAGGGTACGAGATAAATGGGAATACATTTTACATGATTGCCCAAGATAAAAGGAGCACCAACCAAAACAGTGGTGTCCGCTTTGATGCAACATGCGAGAATGGGAAAAATGACACATACTATGGTTATATAGAGGAGATATGGGAACTTGACTATGGACCTACTTTTAAGGTCCCATTGTTTCGGTGCAGTTGGGTCAACATGAATGGAGAACGGGTAAAGGTAGACCAGCTGTACGGAATGACAACAGTGGATCTCAAGAATCTTGGTTACAGAGACGAACCATTCGTCCTAGCCAATGATGTGGCTCAGGTTTTTTATGTGAAGGACATGTCCTCTAGACCGCAAAAAAGAATAAATAAGGAAACGAATACATCAGACGATGAGTCCCGGCGTCACATAGTTCTTTCAGGGAAAAGAAACATCGCGGGAGTCGAGGACAAGACAGACATGTCAGCAGATTGTGATAAGTTTGATGAAATTCCGCCCTTCACCATGAAAACTGACCCAAGCATCCCGTTAAGCAAAGAAGATGCTCCATGGTTACGGCCTAAGAAGCGATCATAGGCAAGGGATCGACATATGCAACGAAGGATTCATATCCTAAACCCTAAACCCTATGTAAATCTATGTAATGTATGGAAACTTTATGTGATGTATGGAAACTTTATGTGATGTATCGAAACTTTATGTAATGGAGTCTTTCACGGGCTTGCAGGGAAATTTTTCCGAGGCGGAGCTTCCGAAGATGCCGTAGGGCGTGTGCACCAACGACATCTTTGAGAAGCTCCGCCACGGGAGATTTCCCAACCCTTTACCCAACACTGTTAGAGGAGATGGAGTCTTTCACGGGCTTGCAGGGAAATTTTTCCGAGGCGGAGCTTCCGAAGATGCCGTAGGGCATGTGCACCAACGACATCTTCGAGAAGCTCCGCCACGGGAGATTTCCCAACCCTTTCCCCAACACTGTTAGAGGAGATGGAGTCTTTCACGGGCTTGCAGGGAAATTTTTCCGAGGCGGAGCTTCCGAAGATGCCGTAGGGCGTGTGCACCAACGACATCTTCGAGAAGCTCTGCCACGGGAGATTTCCCAACCCTCCATCCATGGGGATGAAACTCTCTCTACCTATGTTGGCTTGTTGAGCTGCTTGCCATGGCGTATCGATGGTCCTTTTATAGGCACGGCGCCGCTTCTACTTTGTCTTGTTCCTCTGACAGGGCGTCGTGCGCTACATGCTTTATCTCATCGAGCAGTGCGTCCACCCACACGTCCTTATCCCGCCGACAGCTTTACTCTCGGTTGCACCCACCAGCCGGGACTAAAGGTTACCCAGCGTCCTTATCCCACCGGCATCTTTAGTCTCGGTTGCACCCACCAGCCGGGACTAAAGGTTGCCCACGCGTCCTTATCCCACCGACAACTTTAGTCTCGGGTGCACCCACCAGCCGGGACTAAAGGTTACCCACGCGTCCTTATCCCACCGACAGCTTTAGTATCGGTTGCACCCACCAGCCGGGACTAAAGGTTACCCAAGATGCACATGTGTGCACAGTATGGGCACATTACAAACTATGCCCTGATTCTAGCCATAACATTGGTGGTTTGACCTAAATGCCGTGAAACCTCGAACATGATAGGTCATTTTGTGAAGGATTTTTTATGATGTTTGCAATTTTTCAAGTTCAATATTTTTCCTTGCAACTGTGACACATAATATGACACCACGCGAAGGTTTCACATTGTTTGGATCATTTTTGAATTTCTTATGCCCATTTCAAACTATATTCAAAACGGCGGGCATGAAGCTTCTTAGCCCGGGGCTGAGCCTCGCTGAACTTGAAGTGGATCTCTGATGAAATAGCATGTTGTGAACCTATAAATGATTTTTTTTTAAATTCACAAGCATTATATCATGTACGTGTAGTTCAAATCTTGGCAACCTCCTACCGATCCGGCAGGAATTTGTCTTTTTCATGAGGGATGGATAGAAAGGTTCCTGATACACCGATTGGGAAATTGTCCATATAAGGTGGTATAGTATTTTTTTAAAATGGTTTGGTACCAATGCCAAACTTTAATTTGGTGGTTGCTTCACAGAACACCCCGATTTCGGCACCTCAAAAATGGAATTGGCTTTTTCGTGTGTCGAAAGGGAAAACTTCCTCCTGCAACATCGTAAGCCATCCCAAGATGCACATGTGTGCACAGTATGGGCACATTATCACAAACTATGCCCTGATTCTAGCCATAACATTGGTGGTTTGACCTAAATGCCATGAAACCTCGAACATGATAGGTCATTTTGTGAAGGATTTTTTATGATGTTTGCAATTTGTCAAGTTCAATATTTTTCCTTGCAACTGTGACACATAATATGACACCACGCGAAGGTTTCACATTGTTTGGATCATTTTTGAATTTCTTATGCCCGTTTCAAACTATATTCAAAACGGCGGGCATGAAGCTTCTTAGCCTGGGGCTGAGCCTCGCTGAACTTGAAGTGGATCTCTGATGAAATAGCTTGTTGTGAACCTATAAATGATTTTTTTAAAAATTCATAAGCATTATATCATGTACTTGTAGTTCAAATCTTGGCAACCTCTTACCGATTCGGTAGGAATTTGTCTTTTTCATGAGGGTTGGACAGAAAGGTTCCTCATACACCGGTTGGGAAATTATCCATATAAGGTGGTATAGTATTTTTGAAAAATGGTTTGGTACCAATGCCAAAATTTAATTTGGTGGTTGCTTCACCGAACACTCTGATTTCGTCACCTCAAAAATGGAAATTGGCTTTTTCGTGTGTCGAAAGGGAAAACTTCCTCCTGCAAGATCGTAAAGCATCCCAAGATACACATGTGTGCACAGTATGGGCACATTATCACAAACTATGCCCTGATTCTAGCCATAACATTGGTGATTTAACCTAAATGCCATGAAACCTCGAACATGATAGGTCATTTTATGAAGGATTTTTTATGATGTTTGCAATTTTTCTAGTTCAATATTTTTCCTTGCAACTGTGACACATAATATGACACCACACGAAGGTTTCACATTGTTTGGATCATTTTTGAATTTCTTATGCCCGTTTCAAACTATATTCAAAACGGCGAGCATGAAGCTTCTTAGCCCGGGGTTGAGCCTCGCTGAACTTGAAGTGGATCTCTGATGAAATAACATGTTGTGAACCTATAAATGATTTTTTAAAAAATTCACAAGCATTATATCATGTACTTGTAGTTCAAATCTTGAAAAGTTTTTTAAAAATATTTGAAAATATAAAATGGTTTTTGATTAGTTATTTAAATTGAAGCACTTTTCCTGTTAAAAGTTTTTTAAAATTCAAAATTATGCAATAAATATTTTGTTAATGCAATTTTAATTGTAAATAGTACAATTGTATAGTTCAAATAAAAATATTTGAAAACAGAAAATGGTTTTTGATTAGTTATTTAAATTGAAGCACTTTTCCTGTTAAAAGTTTTTTAAAATTCCAAATTATGCAATAAATATTTTTTTAATGCAATTTTAATTGTAAATAGTACAATTGTATAGTTCAAATAAAAATATTTGAAAACAGAAAATGATTTTTGATTAGTTATTTAAATTGAAGCACTTTTCCTTGTTGGGTCCGTAGCATAGAAAACAAAAAATTTCCTACGGTGTGAACTACACGCCAAGATCTATCTACTAGGTACAAAGCAACGAGTGGACATACATCCAACGAGAACTTACCCTCGTAGACAACGAGCTTTGTTAACGAGTAGGAACTCGTGGTTGATGTAGTCATACACTTGCCGATCTCAAGATCGTGATGAAGTCCAGCAGGTCCGGCTCCAGCATGTCCATCAGATCCAGCTCCAGCACCACCAAGTCCAGCACCGCAAAGCAGCGGTGCATCCGTGATCGCACACACGTCCGGTACCCCGACAACCTCCGTCCCTCGCTCCAGCAAAGCAGCAGAAGCAGCAACTCCTTTCCAGATAAAGCCACCGGGAACATGTATCTCGCTAATCCGAGACCATGGGGGAATAATACTAGAGGGGGAGAGAAATCCTTCACAAGGAGGTGTGTTTGAGAAGTGAGAAGAGGGTGGTCTTTTATAGGAGGAGGGGGGGTGCCTCTCCTTCATGGCCGGTGCATGGAGGAGGTGTCTCTTCACCTCCTCCATTCATGTGGTGGTAACCCCTCCACATTAAAATGCCACTTCACATTTCCTTTTAAAGTCTCCACTTTAAATGCATTAAATTTCTCCAAATTTAATGCTCTCTCATTTAATAAAACTCTTTTATTATTTTTATTCAGAATTTTGTTAATTACTTTAATTAACAAACATTCACATAAAACCCCCTGCAACATTTCAATATTACATGCAGAACCAATTTCAGCATTTTCACCCGAAACAGTTTCGGTGTCTATTGAAATAATTCCAGCGCTTTCTTAAATCTTTATCTGAAACATATTTGCTCCAAATGGTGTCGGTATCCCTTAAGTGTGTCACCCTACGGTTCACGAATAATGCAGACATGATCGATACCCTTCTCCGATCAATAATCAGCAGCGGGACCTGGAGATCCATACTGACTCCTACACATTCAACGATGTGAGAACCTTTAACGCTAGTAACTAAATCCCTTTGTCCCACGATATATTACATGTCCGAGATTCGATCATCGGTATCTCCATACCTAGTTTGATCTTGTTACCGACATGCACTCTTTTCTCGTTCCCGTGACATAACATTCTAGTGATCACATCACTTGCTTGCAAGCTATTTCAATGTGATATCACCGAGAGGGCCCAAAGTATATCTATCCGTCATTGGGATTGACAAATTCCACTCTTGATCCATGAGCCTCAACATAACACCTTCGTAGCACTGAACCCATCTTTATAGTCACCCTGTTACGGTGTGACGTTTGATGTTATCAAGATACTCTTCCGGTGTTAGCAATTAACATGATCTCATGGTCTAAGGATAAAGATTACTTTGTATGATGTTATAGCAATATAAACATAATGACTTTGATCGTAATGCTATAATTCGGATGAATGTTCATCACATCATTCCACCAATGGTGTGACCTTGTTATTAACAACATCCAATGTCCATGATCAGGAAACCTTGATCATCTTGTTAATCAACAAGCTAGTCTATAAGAGAGGCATAACTAGGAACCCTTTTTGTTTATTAAATACACATGTATTGATGTTTTTGATCAATACAATTCTAGCATGAAAAATAAAAATTTATCATAAACAAGGAATAAGATAATAACCACTTTATTATTGCCTCTCGGGCATATTCCCTTCGGTCTCCCACTTGCACTAGAGTCAATAATCTAGTTTGAAAAACTTTGCATATTGAACACCTATGGCTTTCTGGTGTTGCATATACGCGATTGCTAGTGGTTAACATAATCTCTAGATCTGACAGTTTCAGGTCCGTGTGTATTTGCATGTCTTTGCGTCTCTACGCATCACTCATTCTCAAATGAGATGGCATTGTATAAATTTGGTCCTCTGCTGAGACCTTTAGTTCGTTCGGGTTAAAATATGTTGATATTATTGTCATACAATATATCTTCATAGTATTAGCCCACTTTGAACCACACCTAGTTTGAAAACAAACTACTTAACACAAATGCCCTCCTTTGCTGCTACTATAGCAGTCATATACTTAGCCTTTTGTTGTAGTATCCGTCACAATGTCTCAACTTTGGAACTCATCCAAATCCATCATGGAACATCCTTTCCATTACATTGTGCCACCCATAGTCTAAATTGAGATATAATTTGTATCTTGTGACAAAACTAGTATCAATGTAACACTTTACAATGAACTACCTTTAACTATTTGTCACTTATACATTATATATTCTTAGTTCTTCCAAAGCTCATAATAATATCTTTACTATTGTCCAATGATCATCTTATGAATCATTCTGGTATATGCTCATAACATTTAGAGCATAGGACATTCTGGATATATACATATCATGGTATAATCGATCAAAATCTTCATGTGATTTTACTCACCAAGTGTTGAAACACTTGAATTTTGATACAATCCTTTCCATGCAGCAAGAACCTTTCTTGTTGTTTCAATATTGAACCCTTTCAATATCTCATATATGTATGTCTGGCACAACCATATTAGCGCCTTAATCTATCCATATAGATATTCATGCCTAATATTCCGGGTTTGCCCAAGTCTTTCATCGAAATCTTATTTTAATGAAATTCTTAACTTGTGTCAATACAAGATACATCATTTCCAATCAACAATATGTCCTCTACATAATGTAGTAGAAATATGTCTCAGCGCTCCCACTTAATTTCTTGCAAATGCAAGCATCTTCATCATCTCCGATGAATTTAAACTCTTTTAGCACTTTCATCATGGTGAAGATTCCAACTCCGCTATGCTTACTTCAACTATTGAAGTTTACATGCCCTTTTAGCACCCTTTGAATTAACAAAACCCTTCGGACCATGTCATGTACATGTCCTAGATTACCGTTCTATTAGAAGAACCTTGTTTTGTTTATTCAACTACCATATACCAAATTATATGTAGTGGTTGCTACATTAATCCGTCAAGACTATATATCGCTATGAAAGATCAAATCTTGTCATAGTCAACTCCTTGAACATTGTCGTAAACTTCTTTCCGACATGTCGACTATTTCATAGATGTTAAACATCCATGTCTTATTTCTTTATAGATCCAAACACGATCTATAGGCTTCACGCCTTTCCGGAGGGTCTTCCAAGTTCAGAAACTTGTTTTCTCGTGTATGGATACTATCACGGATTCTACGACCTCTAGTCATTTTATGGAGTCAGGGCCCATCATCGCTTCTTTGCATGTAGTCGGTTCATCATTGTCAAAACAAAAACGGCTTGCTTATCAAATCTTACTATTTGATTCTTACCGACCCACATGGTTCTATAGGAACTCTAATCTCAGAGATCACACCTTTTGTAATCACGAGAGCCATGAGCATTGTGGCCGCCACCGGGACACTTTCCAGCGCTGCGTTACTTAGCACATATAGCTAAGGTTCAACAACCTTATCAAAGTTCTATTGTCCTCCCACTTAATTTTTCATGAAAAATTCCTTCTCAAGAAACTTGACGTTCCAAGTAACAAACTCTTTTGTCCTCAGTGTTATGGAGAAATTCCCAACAAATTCTTCGGGATAACCTACAAAGACGTGCTCATCCGACTTTGGTTGTAAACATTTTACTTATGCATAGCATACCAAAATTTAAGAAAAGACAATTCGGGTTTTATCCCAAACCATAACTCATATGGTGTCATTTCAATGGATCACGATGGTGCTCTTTTCAGTTTAAAAGCGGTAGTCTCTAAAGCTTCAATCCTTAAAACATAATGGCAGTTTTATAAATGGCTCCCTTGATCTTACCATGTAAAACATGGTTTGATTTTATCTCTCGAATATTCCATACTCCTATGGTTTATCGGGAAACACAAATCATGGAACAATTCCTCAAGTCTTAGGTGTTTTTGCTAAACATGTAACTCAAATATCTTCCTTTATGATCGAATCATAAACTCTTTATTTTCTTGTTACAATGATTTTCCACTTCATCTTGAAAGTCTTTGAACAATTTTCAAATGTTTCATACTTCTTCCTTATTAAGTAAATATACAGATATATTCACTCAAATTTTCGGAGAAAGCATATGAAGCAAAAAAGATCCATCGCATATGGCTACACATAATGGACTATGCACATCAGCATGCACAATTTCCAATAAGCTAGTCATCCGTTCCTCTCTGGCCTATGGACGGAGTTTCAATTATCTCGAGGAAAGTCTCACATGCGTCAATTGATCAAAATCAAAGGCTCCAAAAATCCATCAACATGGAGTTTCTTCATGTTTTCTTTCAAATATAATTTAAACAGCAATGTCACTTCATAAGTGATCTTTCAATCATTTGTCTTGTGACATTTTAGCAATAGTGTTTATGGATGTGATTTCTCCAACTAGACTTGTAAAAGTTCATCCATCCTTTATGGAATACGGTAATTATTTGAACAACCATTGTTCTCATGATACCGGAACAAAATAACAATTGTTTAAACAAACCTTGAAGTCTTGGTTTGATGACAACGAAAAATACAATAACACTTTATTTATTTTCGATGAACATCATCACCCATTCTCTTGCTGGTTACTTAGGCCATTGTAGTTCATGAATTGCGTTGTCCTGTATGACACTTCATACCAACCAATTCGGTATCCAATACCTAAGAACCACATTGTTTAACAAGCAAGGAATATAGCCATAACATGTATATCTTCTATATACCTAACTTGGACATCTCCAACCTTTTATTTTCTGCCAAATATTTTATAGATTCTCTTTCAGCAATTCCTTTTCTTTTAAAAGAATCTATCAACATCAATAGTGGTGTCATCAACATGACACATGGTACAAAGCGTATATAGTCAAATACTAATACCTTTGGACTTGCACTTTGAAGTGGATCACCATCATCAAATGTTTGGTGTTCTTTCAAAAATCCATTCTTTAGTAATCTATTAGTGTAGTAAACATTTTACTTACATCTTCTATTCATCCTTATCATGACAACTTTCATGATCAAGCTACTATAGCTTATAAGGAAGAATCACGAGTATAATATCAGTTCCCAAAACCTTTTTGGTAGATTCGGATGCCTAGCATCTCCATCCTTCACAAATTCTCATACAATATGAGAACATGTATTTTGCTAAATTATACTCTATCATAATGCAACCAAAAAACATTGTTTCAGATATCACAATATCTTTCACACATGATGGTTTCTGAAACAATTTTCAGCTCTAATATAAACTTGATATTAAAACAACTTTTTGAATATCAATAATTATGGAGGCAAACATGATACTTTAGATACTAACATTGGAATTCTTACTCTCTATTTAATACTACTTATTAAACTTCATGGAGTAAATAGAGTTTGCTGAAAGTTTGCAATAGGACTTATAAACTTTAAATTGACATTCAAAACAATACGATACCAGTTCGTAAAGTAAATATCCAGAATTCTATAGTTCTATTATCTCAATTAAAACTAAGCATAAGGTAGTGAACAGATGCCAATGACTACAACAAATTATGCAAATTCACTTAGATTTAGTTTATGACAAATTGAGTTCGACTAATCCAAATTAGAAATGAACTCCCACTCAAAAACGACATCCCTCGTGCCTTTTTGGTGATTACATGAACCAAATCCACTACACCAAGTCCGATCATCACGTGAGTCGGTGTAGCTTCAAAGGCGAGCATCAATATGGTCATCACATCAACTATGTGACTCATGCTTAACCTTTCGGTCCGTGTTCCGAGGCCATGTCTATACATGCTAGGCTCGCCAAGTAAGAACCTTAGTATTCGCGTGTGTAAAACTGTCTTACACCCGTTGCATGAAAGCGTAGAGTTGAGAACACCCGATCATCACGTGATGTCTCGAAACACGATCCATAGAACGATGCATACTTAAGAAAGAACACATTTTTATCTTGATATCTAAATGAGGGATCATCTTAAAATGCTACTAAAATGCCAAACTAGCAATATAAGATGCAAACATCTAATGTGTAAAGTGGGATGATATGGTCCATGCATTTGATCACCATCATATGCTTCATGGTATGATCTCTATCATTCCTTTGTGTGTGAGGCCAAGGTCTATGGAACTTATACGTTGAGTGTGTTGTAAGAGTATCTATCATACATCTACTTACAACAATACCATATCATGACACTAGCCCAGCAACGATCTAAACTAGACGCCTCTAATTTATCCATTACAAGTTTTACGTGGCTTAGGGCTTTCGGAGATAGAACCGTTTTTACCTACGAACATGGAACCACAACGAGGATAACCAAGTTATTAGAAACTCATTGTAAATCAGATATTGACTATAGTAGGAGAGACAGACACCCGCCAGCCACTTATGCAAAACAAGTTGCATGTCAGTCGTGGAACCGGTCTCATGTACGATGACATGTAAGGTTGGTCCGGGCCGCTTCATCCCACTATGCCACCAATATCAAAAATACATAGAAGATGCAATAACATGATCATCATCGTCCACATATCAACATATGTGTACTACCC
Organism: Avena sativa; assembly: GCA_916181665.1. Classification (NCBI taxonomy): domain Eukaryota; kingdom Viridiplantae; phylum Streptophyta; class Magnoliopsida; order Poales; family Poaceae; genus Avena; species Avena sativa. The sequence goes on along the minus strand of OV702289.1, from coordinate 128,661,304 downwards.
GTGCTAAGCACCTATGCATAGATCAGGCTCTGATACCACTGTTGGGTCCGCAGCATAGAAAACAAAAAATTTCCTACGGTGTGAACTACACGCCAAGATCTATCTACTAGGTACAAAGCAACGGGTGGACATACATCCAACAAGAACTTACCCTCATAGACAACGAGCTTTGTTAACGAGTAGGAACTCGTGGTTGATGTAGTCGTACACTTGCCGATCTCAAGATCGTGATGAAGTCCAGCAGGTCCGGCTCCAACATGTCTATCAGATCCAGCTCCAGCACCACCAAGTCCAGCACCGCAAAGCAGCGGTGCATCCGTGATCGCACACACGTCCGGTACCCCGACAACCTCCGTCCCTCGCTCCAGCAAAGCAGCGGCAGCAACAACTCCTTTCCAGATAAAGCCACCGGAAACATGTATCTCGCTAATCCGAGACCATGGGGGAATAATACTAGAGGGAGAGAGAGATCCTTCACAAGGAGGTGTGTTTGAGAAGTGAGGAGAGGATGTCCTTTTATAGGAGGAGGGGGGGTGCCCCTCCTTCATGGCCGACGCATGGAGGAGGTGTCTCTTCACCTCCTCCATTCATGTGGTGGTAACCCCTCCACATTAAAATGCCTCTTCACATTCTCTTTTAAAGTATCCACTTTAAATGCATTAAATTTCTCCAAATTTAATACTCTCTCATTTAATAAAACTCTTTTATTATTTTTATTCAGAATTTTGTTAATTACTTTAATTAACAAACATTCACATAAAACTCCCTGCAACATTTCAATATTACATGCAGAACCAATTTCAGCATTTTCACCCGAAACAGTTTTGGTGTCTATTGAAATAATTCCAGCGCTTTCTTAAATCTTTATCTGAAACATATTGGCTCCAAATGGTGTCGGTATCCCTTAAGTGTGTCACCCTACGGTTCGCGAATAATGCAGACATGATCGAGACCCCTCTCCGATCAATAATCAGCAGCGGGACCTGGAGATCCATACTGACTCCTAAACATTCAACGATGACTTCTGTGATCGTGAGAACCTTTAACGCTAGTAACTAAATCCCTTTGTCCCGCGATATATTACATGTCCGAGATTCGATCATCGGTATATCCATACCTAGTTTGATCTCGTTACCGACATGCACTCTTTTCTCGTTCCCGTGATATAACATTCTAGTGATCATATCACTTGCTTGCAAGCTATTTCAGTATGATATCACCGAGAGGGCCCAGAGTATATCTATCCGTCATCGGGATTGACAAATTCCACTCTTGATCCATGAGCCTCAACATAACACCTTCGAGCACTGAACCCATCTTTATAGTCACCCTGTTACGGTGTGACGTTTGATGTTATCAAGATACTCTTCCGGTATTAGCAATTAACATGATCTCATGGTCTAAGGATAAAGATTACTTTGTATGATGTTATAGCAATATAAACATAATGACTTTGATCGTAATGCTATACTTCGGATGAATGTTCATCACATCATTCCACCAATGGTGTGACCTTGTTATTAACAACATCCAATGTCCATGATCAGGAAACCTTGATCATCTTGTTAATCAACAAGCTAGTCTATAAGAGAGGCATAACTAGGAACCCTTTTTGTTTATTAAACACACATGTATTGATGTTTCCGATCAATACAATTATAGCATGCAAAATAAAAATTTATTATAAACAATAAATAAGATAATAACCACTTTATTATTGCCTCTCGGGCATATTCCCTTCATTGCTATTAAAAGTTTCTTAAAATTCCAAAGGATATTATTGTGCTGCCACAGGGGATAGCTGCCCCCCATGTGGATACCATCCAATCAAATCTTTGAGATATGTGCCAGACCTAGTTAGCTTTGCACCACGCGCTGGCACATGGTTAGTTTACCTCTAATTATACTGACAACTGATATCATGAATGTGACAAGAGAAGTAAGAGAGTGTGTGAACAAACTGCTCCCAACACATGTCATTGACACGAGGATCGAGAAACGAGTGGAGACAAAGAACAACTTGTCCTACACTTATGTCTGAGCATGCATCCATTTGCATGTGTCAAACTCAACCAAGCATTGGCTTGTTGTATGTTGTGTGTGTCGAACGTGCATGCATACCTGATGTAACATGTTTGACTAGGTATATGCATTAATGTAACATGTTTGAGTAGGTATATGCATTACTAAGTACGGCTAGTATGTGTGATGCACTAGAAATGTGCAACTCCCTCTGACTCATATTAATTGATTTAGATTTATCTAATACAAATGTATCTAGTTAACTTTTAGTACTAAATACACTCGTATCTAGATAAATTTAACTTAACTAATATGGATTGTATGGAGTATTTTCTCCTTTGCGATACTAGCCAAATGGAGAACATACACTAGTTATTTGTTGTAGGTTATTGTCGCTTATTTCCTAACAACCTGTCTTAGTCCCAACTCACACACTATTTACTGATGCAATCATCTACTTAACGTGCATGCAAGCTATGTCACCAAATAAAATGATTACTTACCATTACTAGACCAAGTATATATGCAAATTAAGTTAACTAATTACTCTCATGCTACACATAATGTGACAGATGCATGGCTGCCTTGATATAGACGTGCATTAGAAAAGTTAGCCTATATTAGCTTCTAATACCTCCATTTTAAAATACTCCCCGCCGGTCCAGAAACAACTAACATAGATTTGTCTAAATTTGAATGTATCTAGACATATTTTAGTGTATAGATATATTCGTATCTAGACAAACTGAAATCAGTTATTTCTGAACGGAGGGAGTATAAAATATATTAGTAGACTAAAATAGCCTACCAAGATAAATAGCAACGCATCACGACATGTACATCCATGTTAGCACAAGACGCTATATGATTGTATGAATGCACTGTCGATATGCATAGATCATAGAGATAAAATGCTTTACTCAGTTCAGGTACCACGTTGTACCCACGCTTGTACAGTATCAAGTGCTTGCATGCATTTTTTGTCCTCTCTGCCACCATGAGGTGAATGCTGCCAGGCTGCCACCTTCTCATCATATCACTCTAGAGTACCAAAGGGTTTGTCCATCTTGTACTATTTTCTTGACACATCCAGCAAGACAGAGACATTTGTATCTGACACACAATGGCATGTATCTCCATCTCTAATTTGATTACCATCAGAACACTTTGTTTAATGTCACATGGGGATAGATCTAAGCTCGCATCTCTAGAAAAATCGTGTGGTAGCTGTATGGGGGGCATCTATCCCCCGTGGCAGCAAATCCGCTCTCAATTCCAAATTATGCAATAAATATTTTGTTAATGCAATTTTAATTGTAAATATTACAATTGTATAGTTCAAATAAAAATATTTGAAAACAGAAAATGGTTTTTGATTAGTTATTTAAATTGAAGCACTTTTCCTGTTAAAAGTTTTTTAAAATTCCAAATAAATAATCATCTTAAATTGAAACATCTTATTAATTAAAGAAGAAACAAATTTGAAAATGGCGGGAAGACCAAAAGGTTTGCCAAAATCTGAAAAAACGGGTCAACGATCCCAGTTCGTCCCACGAACCGGGACCGATGATCCCTGGATGCGCGCGCTGCCATTAACATGCCATTGGTTCCGGTTGTTGACACGAGCTGGGACCGTTGATTCTTTGGTCCCGGATGGCTGGACTAACCGGGACCAAAGGTCGTGCACGTGGCAGCACAACAACGCTCATGCTCCAGACCTTTGGTCCTGGTTGGTGGCACGAACCGGGACCGTTGGTCCTTTGGACCCGGTTATTGGGATGACCCGGGACCAGTGGTCTGTACAGTTAACAGCCTCGGCCTTCCTCCTCCCCAACTCCCCCAAGTCACAGAGCACATCGACGCGCGGCTAAGGAAAATTTTGCGGCGGAGCAAAATGACGCCGGCAAGCTGCCTAAATCCAGAGCGGTCGTTTCACGTCGTTGACACCCATCACCGAGCGCCACTAGCCGCCGCCGCAAGCAGGCAAGGAAGTTACGCCTCGCTGCAATCGACCCTACCTTCCCCGACTCCGGCCGCCGCGTTCTCCACTGATTCCGATAGCGCCCTGCCTCCTCCGGCCTCGCCGCATCCTCCATCGGCCTTCTGGTGAGCTACTGGTGCTCCAGCACCACTCCTACGTCTCCCTCCCTCACTGTATCGTCCTCCCCACGAGCACATGCCGCCGCCGGCCACCGGCCACCGTCAAACGGCTTGCTCCGGCGCACCTCCCGTAGCGGCGCCGCCCGTTTTAGGTAGCCCGCGACCCGCTGGTTCGAACTGGGACAGTGGCGTCACCCGGCGCCCTTCTCTCTGCCGTCTTCCACCACCGCCTGGCAGTTCGCCGGCGAGCCTACGTGGCGCCACAGTGGCTTTGACATGGCGTCGCGTGTGCGTGACGTGGGCGCTGACCAAGCCCCGCCAGCGTGGCATCTGAGGTGGCTTGGGCCCCCCGCGTCAGTCTCTGTGGCTAGTTTAGCCGTGGAGAAAAAGAACCCCCACCCCGAACTGACGTCATAATGACATAGTAAAAGTTTAATATTTGTTTAAATAATTTCAGAAAAGAGTTTAATCTTATAAATTCAATAACTAATTATTTCTAAGTCAGAAAATATGTATAATATATCAAAATGTTCAGAAAAATGAGTTCTATATAATAGACTCATAATAATGCATTGTTCAACAACTTTAATTACAAGTTCAATAAGAGATTGAAATCAACCCCTCGTAGGTGATTTTGGGGTCTCTCCTGTACTAGGGTTTGGACCATTCGGATCCCACTTAAATTGCCAAGCATGCCTTAGGGTTAAATTTCAACTATGTTTAACTTGTCATATCATTATCGATGCCATGTGTTGATTGTTTAACTTGCAGATAGTATGGATCCAACACATCAGGAAAACATCCTCCAAGGGATGATCTGCAAAAATGAAGATATAGATATCGATATCGATGTCGCGAGTGAGTTTCTGAACGATTCCGGTCAGGGAGATGAGTCTCTCAACCGAGGAGACGGCTCCGGTGAGGTAGAAGCCGAAGCCTGGGACAGGGGAGAAGCCGATAAGGAAGAAGGCGACGGCTCCGGTGGAACCTTAAATCTCGCAAACACTGGCGAGGTCTATATATGTATTTTTGTAATTAAAATGCTGCTGTCTATATATACATGCATATATTAACACTCTTTCTTCTTTTAGCCCTCCGGATCGAGAACTTCTTCCGTAAGAACGAAACGAGGCCCAACAAAAAAGTTGGATGACACTGTGAGGTATAGGATCGACGTGGTCGGTGTAGATGGCGAACCGCAAGCTCCGGTCGATGTCGCAAGAAAATTTGTCAAGCAATGTGGAGTTCTTGTGAGGGACTACATCCCGATCATCGTTCAAGAATGGAATTAGCCAAGCGGCGGTGGAGTCTCGTATATCGGCGACAACACCAAAGATAAGCTTTTTGACAAGCTCATGACTAATTTCCTCCTGCCGGAACCAGATGTGACTCCAGATGAGGAGGAGAGAGCAAGAAGAGAGCTTGTGCAAAGAGTCAAGAAGTTTGCTCTCAGCAGGATGGCCGATGCATTCAAGAACCGGAAGAAGAAACTGTACCATAACTTTGTCAAGGTAGAGAAGACTCCGAATTTCGATGAATCGGCTATGCTAAGTTAAGACACCAGTGGGAGGATTTTGTGAACTACGAGACATCGGAGAAAGCTAAGGAAATGTCTAGGATAAATACGGAGAACGCTGCTAAGAAACTATACCATCATAACATGGGGCCTGCTAGCTACGCCGGTTGCATGCCTAAGTGGGATGCACTTGAGGTCAATTACATAGCTGCCGGGATCAGACCAGAGCCCGCAACATGGACACCACAGGCGAGAAACTGGTTTTACGGCCATGGGGGCACGTTGGACAAAGAAGGGAGGGCAATATATAATCAGAAACACAAAGATGATCCCCTACTGCCCATCGACGATATTAGAAATGCAGCAGATGATGTTGCAGCGGGACGGTTCGTTCCCGATAGAGAGAACGACGAGCTCACACGGGCCCTTAAAAATCCTGAACACGGCGGACGAACACGAGGCACACCAGGCTCCAAGTCGTGGAAGGTTGCCTTCCCCCCGGAAATGAAGAGATATCCCGATAAAAGCCATCAGAGGAGAAAGGAAAGGGAGGCAGCTGAGAAAGCGGCCACTGCAGACCGGCTGCGTAATGTAGAAGAACTATTAAAGTGGCACCAGGATCAACTCGACATACTTAGCCAGCAAGGTACGAGCGGCCAATCTCGGCGGCACGTGGTAGAAGCTGCATTCGAGGGTACCGACGCCCCATCGAATAAGAAAAGCAGCGTCGCTTCCACGCAGCTCCATGATGTTGATGATGATGCACCGACGACATCTCCTCCTAAACGCTACCCAGTGGATGATATCACGGATACAACAACTTGTGAGCTAAAGGTGCAGGTTATGAACTTAAGGGTGACGGCGGCGATCGGCCTGGCGGTACCAATTGGGCCTAACCCAACTTGGCATTGCAGACCGGTTCCAAAAGGGTACGCTATCGTCACGGTGGATGAGGTGAAGGATGATTTTGAGGAGCTGAAGCTAGACCACCCTGCAGGGGAAGATATGGAGCTGACTCAACTAGGAGAAGCCAAAGGAGGGACTATTCTATGGCTAAAGGAGCGCATCATGCTTCCAAATTATGTGCCGCCAAGGCCACCCACTCCTCAGAGCACCAATCCACCTTCGCCGCCACCTCACCATTATCCAGCGTAACCGTCGCCTTCACCGCCTCACCGCTCAGCGCAACCGTCTCCATCGCCGCCTCAGCCGTCTCCGTCCCCTGAGCCTCAGAGACAAAAGCGAAAGTATACTAAGGGGGCAGCACCACCAGCAGCAGCAAGAGCACGTTCCGATCACCGAAATGTAAGCTATCGCCCCTCCCAAAAGTACCTCATCAGAATATGAAGAAGCTACCTTGCGAGAAGACAGATGAGGAAACTGATGCGGCCGTAGCTGCCCATTATAAAAAGTGGAGGATTGACATGGCTAACAAGAAAAAGCCGATAGAGGCATTTTTCCCGGTCACCGCAGAAGATAAAGCCAAAGCAACCGCGCTTAAGATTCAGCTTCACCAACCCATAGCGCTCACATCAGACTATAATCGCTCTATTACCAAGTCGACTGAGGCAAAAGAGCGGAGAGTCGGGAAAGAAGTTGCCCAGCTCGGACAACAGAAAAATCAATCGATCGAACCGCTCAAAGTGTACGATACCAATGAGTGGATGATCCAGGAGCGGCATGATCAGAACATTGATCCGGAGTTTGTTCGACTGTACGGAGAAAAAGCCCAATTATATGGACTGTCTATTACTGAGTACATGAGCCGTATGCATGAGTTCGAGGGGTACCAAGAAACAGCATACATGTACCAGTACGGTGCTCCTCTCATCAAAACCGAGTTAGTCAAAGATCTACCAACAAAAATGCGAAGATTGTATAAATGGTACATCCAAGCCTGTGCTGATTCCAAAAACTGGATCTATGCTGCATATAAACACCACCATTACGGTCATGGAGATGGCTTCATACTGATTGAATTTTCAGAATTATTTTAGTTTTACCAACAAGACGCCCTCGACAAAGCTATCGTCAGTGCCTATTGTTTGTAAGTATTATTAATTTCTGTAATTAAGTCTTTCTATCTCTTCTCATTCGTTGCTTGTATAATCTTACTAATCACTATACTAATTATATATGCAGAATGAAGATTCAAGAATGCAACAAAGGACAAATCTTTGACCTTGGGTTTGCTGACTGTAATTTTGTTCATGAAGTTACTCTAAAAACAAATCTCAAAGAGACATAGGATAACTTGTTCAAAGCGTTGAAGTATTTTAGCAACAGAAGGGAAATACTATTTCCTTACAACGCTGCGTGAGTGTTACTGTCTTGTACACATTCTATTTTCGATTACTCGATGTTAAGCGTATAATTGACTCGTGTTATATTTTGTTAGTGTGTCAAGCTTCCACTATATTCTCTTAATCATTTCTGTTGACACCAGAGTAGTAAAAGTCCTAGACTCGAAACGCACACCATTAGAAAAGTGGACGGACATGTAGGAATGCCTCCAGAGGGCTTGGAAATGGATCACCGCCAAAACTAGGGGTGTTTGGAAGCCAGAGCTTACATTCCAACCATTCACTTGAAGTACTACTTGCTACATCCACGCATCTCTTTGATTCTAGTTTCAATACCACCATTATCATGCTTGATTATTATTTTGATTGAACTCCGTTCTCGTAAAGTGCTTGAGGCAGGAAGCCGGGAATAACTTATGTGGATACTATGTCTGCGAGTTCATTCGCCAGACGACCAAAGAGAAGGGGGCAGACCGGAACATCAAAAAAATTGAAGTACGATAAACAATAATCATAACTTTATTTTATTACCACCAATTGTGTTTAGTTTCATTCATATATATTGATCCCCTTCTTTATATTAGATCGAACGGATGCAGGACGGTCTTCTATCACAAGAACGCGTGCAAGCAATTCAAGAGGAAATTGCCGGATTCTTGTTAGAACAAGTCATAGATCCGAAAGGAGAATACTATTACCCACTTCAATTGGAAGGGTGAAGTGTATAAAAGAAGTGTAAATTAGATCAAATTCGTGTGAGAGTATCGTTTGTAATTATAATATGTTTCGACCAAGAAGACGGATGAGACGGTGTATATATTTGTGATCATGCATGATGTGTAATATATATATCGTGGTTTCATTATTGCTGTATATATGTAGTACCATTAAATTTATAAAAAAATCCTGCTACGGCAGAAAAATAGCCCGAAATCCTGCCGCGGCAGAAAAATAGCCCGAAAATCCTGCCGCGGCACAGAGACCAACGATCCCGGTTCGTGCCAAGAACCGGGACCAATGATCCACCCCGCCCGTCTCTGGCGCTGCCATGTGGGGAACCATTGGTCCCGGTTTTTCCCATGAACCGGGACCAATGATCCACCCCCTCTCGTAGCTCGCCCGCCCACGTGGAGACCCATTGGTCCCGGTTCGTGCGCGAACCGGGACTAGCATTAGTCCCGAGTGATTGGTCCCGGTTCTGGAACCGGGACTAGAGGCCATTTTTCCACCAGTGACATGACAAATCAATAAAGGTATATGCTTTTATCCTGATGCCTCTTAATCTTAGCACGCACTGACAAACGATAAGAGTATGCACATGAACAGACACTTCATCACTGTAAATACTTTGTGATCACAAATAAGTTGAGCCAACTCGTCATGAGTCTATCCTATGCGAACAAATACATGATGTATATATAACCTCCACTGGGTAGTAAGTGTGACAATTAGTTTCGCACATATTTCTGATTTTGCGTATCTTCTTAACTTATTTTTTTGTACCCACTTCTTGTTTCCGTACATTCTTTTAGATCTATTGTTTTCGGGCATTGATTGAATGGTGGCAACGCAACCTCTTTCGGAACCAGAGTTTGCAATGCCTAGGTTAGAACAGTGATACATAAAACAACCATTAGCCCTTAGTAATCAAGTAAAAATATGGCATGCATAGTCCCAATAAAAACGCTTCATCCCGACTCCCATGTCGCTCATAGGTGAATGGCCCAGGAGTAACTATAGCGCCACCGAAGGTAGCCCCCCCACCCATCAACGCCTCCCCTTGCCATTGTCGCCGTCGGGGAGCTCCGCGGCGGTGGAGGGGCTTTCTGCCTAAGCGGTGTGGGGCTCCTAGCCGTGTGGCATGGTATCACGACCACACATCAATTGCTCCTAGGCGGCGGATCTCGTCAACGATGTGAAGGCGTTCAACTTCGTCCATGCGGAGGTTGGCAGGGCTCATACATGCCCCCACACGACGACATGGACGATGTGACGATGGTGGTCCTAGGTTGGCTATTGTTGGGTGTCGTGGCTATGTGGACGACACGACACCCTTGGCCCTAGGTTGGATCGACATCTTATTTTCTCCATGGTCGTGTGGCATCTCTTCGGCATTGGATCTGGGTCTGGTTCCAATGTGTGGCCAGACCGTGTTGGCCCCGTTGGCTACATGTATCCTTGCAGCGCTGTCCGTAATGGTTGCTGCCCCAAGGCCTCGAGAGGCTCACGCCTATAAGGATGTCACCTCCTTCCTATTGATCTACCACGATGTGCGCCTCAGATGGTGTTTTTGATGGATCCCCGACGTTGTAGGCTGCAAGCTTAGGCAATCATCAATAACCTTCAACCGCATAAGAACAATATCTTGGGTATGTCGACTTGGCACCTCCATTTCCCAATTACCAAGGTGTTGATGTGGGGATTATCAAGGCCATCGTGTTTGAAGAAGATTGGCTAGGATCTGCAAGTACACCATCTTGCATGCTCATGTCGAGTCGAGACCGGGTGCTCCAAGGAGTACTAGTAGAGGATGGTTGTGAAAATGACGCGCTCGTTGTGCACATGAAGTTCAGTTGTGTGGTTATGTCCACATCAAAATCGTGCACATGGTGCTGGTGAGACGGATGTGTGGTGCTGCAACAGTGTTCCCGACAAATGGGGCGGTGGCATATGGTGACTTCTAGTTTTGCCCTTTAGACACCGTGTTTTAGTTTCCGCGGTGAAAACACTAAATCCGACCTTCGTTGGTTGTCTAGTTGTTTTCTTGTTGAATACATTACTGTCTGGAGAATGGATATTCTTGGGGTGAAAATTCTTGATATGACTATGGTAGTTAGACTGGGTGGCGAGAACACTTGTGCACTTTACCTTTGGGGAGGTGTTGCATTGGAAAATATTTACTACTGTTTTTTTGTTTCAAAATGGGCACTTTATTAATTTAAAGTAACAATTACACCCGATCTCTGCATAACCAGGATGCACACAGTCGACAAATATCCGATCAATAAATAAGAAAACTAAGCAATCATTACAACAAAGAATGTTTATCCTCATGCCTAATAAGATGGAGGATCGATCCTCAGATCACGTTGCCTTCCAAGTCGGGAAAATATTCCCCTCCCTATCCTGCAAACATATACATCCTCTGTAAATAGGTCACGAAACTTCACACATTGTAGATATGACCATGGACTAAGAGTAGCCATGCTGCGGTAGATAACCTGTAAATTAGTAGACAATTTATTATTAAAAATCATGTTATTTCTACAGTCATAGTGAACAAATAATGGCAAACGTTCCCACCTTAAAAAGAATCCTTTACTTATCACTAATCCCATGTAACCAGTTACCAAATACATTGGCTAGCGAACACGGAAAGATAAACCATACGCTACTTAGATGATTGACAAAATAGAACGAGCAAATTACACTGGAAGAATTTACTAGAATCTTAAGCGTGGTGCCTACTCAGCCTGACGTAGCCACTCCTGCGCATGCCGGATTAGTTCCATACAATCTTGAGCAGAGGCCATCCAGCCCGTATGTTGCCACCATTTGATTTGATCTTTTTAGGGTTAATTATTGGTTTGACATTGGAGGCCACCATATGTTCAGTTTTGTCACTAGCACGGAATAGTGCTCAGTTTTGCCACTATTTCAGGCGCAACAGCTCTGGCGACGCTAATTAGCCAGTTTAAATGAGCATAAAAAATTCAAAAAAATGAAAAACATGTGCACATAGTCTTCTTATGTCTTATACTAACGATTCAAGTTGATAAACAAGGTCTACATACATTCAAACGAAAAATTCATATATTCATGTATGTAGACCTTGTTTATCATGTATTCATGAATTTTTCGTCTGAATGTATGTAAACCTTGTTTATCAAGTTGAGTTGTTAGTATATGACATAAGAAGACTATGTGCGAAGATTTTTCATTTTTTTGATTTGTTTTGATTTTTTTTAATTTTTTATGCTCATTTAAACTAGCGGGTTGGCGTCGTCATAGCAGCTGCGCCCGAAATAGTGGCAAATCTGAGCATCATTCCGTGCTAGTGGCAAAATTGAGCATATGACGGCCTCTAGTGGCAAACCAATAATTAACCCATCTTTTTAACCCTGGGGCAGCCTTTTCTGTGTCGTTGTTACTGGCTATTGGCCCCATCCGTCAGTCTCACTCTGTGTGTATGTCTGCGTACAAAAATTCCACCGCTAGCCTTCTGCCTATCCACTCCCCGTTCTCCTCCACCCCTTCTCCACTCTCTCTGTTGCGCCCCTCCCCCTAGGTCACGACGGCCGCCTTCGCTCCTACTTGGCCCTCACCTTTCCCCTCCACCCACCGCCCAGGGTAGGGTAGCTCCTACCAGCCCCTTTCCCCTCTGTCTGCTGCCGCCCTCGATCTAGGGGAGCTTGCGCTGCACATGTCCTTTCGTGGCGAGATCAATCATCCGGCCAGTGAGCCACAATAGCATCGCGGTGAGTATTAATTCCCAGTACCGCACCAGGTTGTCCCTTGCTCAAGTCCTCCCTAGTAACCACGACCCTCTTACTGCTCACCTGCCCACTCGCGAGCGCCGACGTGAGCGATATGGGACTATATCTAGCAAACATTAATACTTCTTGCCTGGATCTAGGTTACACTTTTGGTTTTCTGTTTTTGAAATTGGATTATGTTACTAGCAGAACATGTTTTCTTTAGATAATTTTTGTTTGGTGGGATTGGAGTAAAATTGCTAACTATGATAGGGCTGCACTTTTTTGTTAATTCAGAGCATTTGATATACATCGGTAGAGAACCTGTGGTTTCCCTGGTTATATGATGCACTTTTTTGAGATGTTATATGATGTCCTCAAAAGAAGCAAGATTGTAAGACGGGTTGCCTTTTTTGTTTCTTCCCTCTATTTCTTTGTGTATATGAGGCTATGGATTTTCTACTTTAATGTGTTGCATTCGTTTTTTCCTATGGCCTCTACAGCTATACTAGAGCTTTCTGCAAGCTATGGATCTCAGGTTTGCATCAACGCAAATATTTCTGAAATTGTTGCCTTGTGAGTGGGTTTTTTGTGCCCATATATGGGGCTGCCCAAGATAATCAAAAAGAGGATTTCTTGGCTGAAATGGTTCGTGTATGTGAGTCTGAACCTCTTCCTATGCTAGTAGCTGGAGATTTCAATATCATACGATCTAGAGAGGAAAATAATAACAATAATTTTAATGCACATTGGCCTTTTGTTTTTAATGCTATCATTGAGAGCCTTAATTTACGTGAAATTGTTCTCTCGGGAAGGCGATTCACATGGGCTAGTCGTAGGGATACGCTCATGTGCGAGAAACTTGATCGTATTTTGGCTAGTGTCGAATGTGAGCAAAAATTCCCCTGGTGTCAGTACGGGCTTACCCGCACTGGATCAGATCATACTCCGCTCCTTATTGATTCTAGAGTTAAAGCTCATTTAGGAAATAATCCATATTTGTCCTTAGAGTTGTATTGGTTACGACAAGAAGGATTTTTTGAGATGGTGCGGCAGAATGGAATGTTGTTTCTAAAGGGCAAACTCCTATCGAGATATGGCGGAATAAAATACGACCTCTGAGATGATTCTTAAAAGGGTGGGCCAAAAATATGAGTGGGAAATACAAGAAGGAAAAAGAAAGGCTACTTTCAATTATTGATGATATCGACTTAAAGGCCGAAAGAAATACGTTAAGTATTGTTGAGCGTGAGCCGCTAAGGGAAGCGAATGAACGGCTAACAACACTTAGGAGGGAGGAGGAAACGAAATGGGCTCAACGAGCTAAAGTAAAACATATACAGGAGGAGGGTAATAACACCAAGTACTACCATTTGATTGCAAATGGAAAGAACAGAAAAAAGGTTTTTTCCACTCGAACAGGATGAAGGAACGATTGTGGGAGAAGAGAATCTAAAAGTTTACATTACTGAATTTTATAAAAAACTTTTTGGGGAGTCAAACCAAACAAATATTACGTTGATGGAGGGGGTCACAAGATATACCACAACTCACACAAGAGAAAAATAGTATTCTTACATCACCTTTTACTGAAATGGAAGTATACGAGGCTATATCCCAAATGGAACACAATAAAGCACCTGGTCCGGATGGTTTTCTAGCAGATTTTTATCAAAAGTTATCGGAAGTAATTAAGGTGGACCTATTGACACTATTTAATCAATTACATGCAGGGGAATTGCGTCTCTTTAAATTGATTTTTGGTGTTATCACTTACTCCCTAAAAAAGAAAATGCGATACAAATACAACAATATAGACCTATTTGTTTGCTGAATGTCAGTTTTAAAATATTTACTAAGGTGGGTACTAATCGCATCACGGGGATTGCCCCAAAAGTAATTAGACGCACTCAATATGCATTTATGCCCGGAAGACACATCCTCGAGGAGGTGGTTGTCCTTCATGAAACCATCCATGAGCTTCACCAGAAGAAGATGGATGGGGTTTTGTTCAAAATTGAGTTTTAGAAGCCATATGACAAGGTGAAATGACCTTTCCTTCAACAAACGCTGCGCATGAAGGGATTTGCACAAGAGTGGTGCAAATTAATTGAGAAATTTGTTCAGGGAGGGAGTGTTGGGATACGGGTTAACGATGTTATTGGACATTACTTCCAAACTAGAAAGGGTCTAAGACAAGGTGATCCTTTATCTCCGATGCTTTTCAACATAAATGTAGATATGTTGGCCATTCTAATTGCACGGGCAAAATATGATGGACAAGTCGGAGGCCTTATTCCATATCTTGTTGATGGAGGTGTCTCAATTCTACAATACATAGATGATACTATATTATTTATGGAACACGACCTACAGAAAGCCGTGAACATGAAGTTAATATTATGTATCTTTGAACAACTATCAGGTTTAAAATTTAACTTCCATAAAAGCGAGGTATTATGTTTTGGTAAAGAAAAGGATGAAGAACACCAGTATAAACAAATTTTTGGTTGTGAGGCAGGTGCTTTGCCTTTTCGGTACCTTGGGGTACCTATCCATTATAGAAAACTTAAAAATTCAGATTGGTATCCAGTGGAAACGCGATGTCTTAGTCCTATCCTTGGGGTACCTATGCTTGGGGTATCCAATGGGTACCTATCCTTGGGGTATCCAGTGGAAACGCGATGTGAAGGTAAATTGGCTTGCTGGAAGGGCAAGTTATTATCATATGGTGATGACTTAGTCCTAATCAATTCTGTTTTGACAAGTTATGTCACATCCCAAAATTTTCCAAATTTTGAAATGTGAAAAAAACTTAAATCAAGTGAAGAAACAAGTTCTTTGGAATTCAGAAGGAACAAAAACTTTTGGAACATTTAATATAATGCCTCTAAAACCCAAGTCAAATAAAATGTTTTTTGTTTGTGATGTGGTGTGCATGTTTTAAAAACCCAAATCATGAAGCATGCATGAGCATCTTGACTTGGTTGCTTTTTAAAAACCTAAGAGAAGTGAAAATTATCTCAAACCCTAAAACTCTAATTATTTGTTAACACTAAGAACAACACAATACTATGGATATACTCCATATTTATATTATACAAAAGAACTCCTATGTGAGCTAAAAAGATAAATGACAAAATAATAAAACAATAGAGATTGGTTTCATCCTATTTGGAGCCATGAATAAAAAGATATGAGGTAATTGAGAATAGAATTAAGAAATACAATATTAGCTATTAAAGCCAAAGTGAATAAATTTGATTAGAAATTTTTGAGATGGAAAGTAAATGTGTTCTATAATGTCCTAAAAACATAATTTGAGTTTTACAAGATTTTATAAATTTGTTTGATTCAAATTGGATCACTAAATCAAAAGTTTTTTGAAGAAAACAGAAAAAGAAAAACTAAAAAGAATAAGCAAAAGGAAAAAGTTAGCAGCAGCACAGCCGGCCTGCTCGGGCCACACCCCCAGCCCACTAAGCCCACCCGGCTCTCCCCTTCTCCCCCTCTCTTTATTTTTCACCAACCCCCCCACCCCTTCACCCCCTCTCGCTTACACCGCGGTCCCACCTCCACGTCACCTTCACCTCACCTTCTTCCACCGCGGGACGAACTGACCGTCTCCCTCCCTCTGCCGTTTCTAATCCGTTTGAATTCGAGCGTTTGCGCGTTTAATTCCCCACTCCGACCACGGCCTCTTAATCCCCTCTCCCTCCTCTTCGTTTTCCCCTCAGACACCACCCCAGAGAGCCCCCAGGCTCTCCAATCGTGAGCTCGAACCGCCGTAGTCACCGGCGAGCTCCGGCGACGATTCCGGCGTGAACCCACTGCCCCGCGCCCTCTCCTCTACCCAATTAACTTCACCGTCCTCTGGCGCACCGTTTAATCCTTTTTGTTTGATTTGTACCTCCCAGGTCGTCGTCACGGTCATCATCTGAGCCGCTTCTACCGCCACCGTTCGCCGACGAACTCCGGCAAGGAATCTGGAACAAACCAGAGCGCCCCTTCCTCCACCACGACCACCATCGAGAACACCGAGACCGCTGCAACCCCCGGTAAGATCGCTGCTTCCCCTACCCTGCTAGGATCACCGGAACACCACCCACCCAACGCGCCGCTGCCGCGCACAGTCGTCAGCGCCGCCAGCCCGTGGCCAAGCGTTGAGATCCGTTGGATCTAGATCCTAGGGCCAAGATTAGACTACTTATAGAAAAGGTATCGGTTGATCTGGTTCGCTCGTTTTCACTTAAAATCCAACGGCCCACATTGCCGATCCGACCGAATCGGTCTGGACCAATAGGAACACGCCACGTTGGCCTGAGCGTCTATTCAATTTAGAAAATAGACAGAAAATATAATTAACTTCGAAATTTAATAACTTTTGATCCACAATTCAGAAAAATACAAATTTGGTGTCCATGGATTCAGAAAAATGAGAGCTTCACTGCAGAGGCCTTATTTCACCCTTTAGCTTATGTAAAATAGGAGTTTTAGGCAGAACCTTTTTAGGAGTATTTTACCCATAAAAATTATTTTGTAAATTATTTTTGGGTGAATCTTTTTGCTATGGATTGCAAATTGAACCCTCTATCCAGTAAAACCAAAATATAAATTTAGGTAACTATACATAATAACATGGAAATTATTTAGTGAGTTTGGCCTTTGCAAATGCTAAAAAATATTGCTAATGGTTACAATTGCACAAATGGTTGCATTTGTAATCTTGCAAATATAAAATGTTCAGAAAGCACTTAGTAATGTTCAAAACCTTTGTTATAACAATTTGTACAATAAAAATTGCCATCTTTCATGCTTGCATATTTTGCATGATTTTTTGTATTGCCACTAGTGTTGATTTTGTGCATTTTTTGTCTTGGTTGTTTTGTTTGATAGATTGTGTGGATTGTCAAGTGTGTTACTGCGAAGAGTGTACCAATACACCAACTACTAAGGCAAGTGGCACTATCATCCATGTCCTACTAATTTCATTACACTTAGTGGATTTTTGTAGTATGCATGATAGGACTACTATGATACTATGCTATGCTATGTCCTATTAGGATATCTTTTATATATTCCTTAGTGGAAATACCGTACTTGTAGTATGCTTATCCCTGCTATAGTTTCAGGGTGGATATCATGTTATGATTATATGAGGTGTTGGAAAAATATATGTTTTATATAATAAAACAAGTACTCAATGAATCACCTGGGTGGAATGTGGATACTCAGTTGTGAATAAGGTGGCAACAAAGGGAACCATATCTATGGATATCTCTTTCGTGTGTGCACTAGAAGAATACCACCCAGGAACTTAGAGATTGAACATGTTTCTCGTATAGTGGCTTTCGTGTACAGCCACATGCCAAATGGGCTCTGGCTTAGTCAATTACATAGTGGAAGACCCATGCATTGGTACCTCTTCAGGTTAACTTGAATTATGTACTGGAAGTATATCCTTGCATTGGTGCCCGGTAGACGTGCTGGCATTATGTATTGGGAGGACTTCTCTAGAAAGACTTTGTCACATTCTCGATCTGCCGGTACTCCATCTTGGTGTGTACTAATCCAGCGGCCACTGGTGGCGTCAAGACGAGAGTGTGTCATGAGGGTAAATTGTACAACTTCTGCAGAAGATCAAATTCTAAGTACTTAGCCGTGTCCCCGGTTACGGACAACTCTGAGCAACTAAGGCCTGAAGCTATGGAATATCTCGACATTCCAATTTCTCAAAGTAAAACTTGATGGTATCAACAAGGGATTATCAGCACTTGGAGTTTGCCAAGGAGTTCAGAAATTTGTTGAAAGATGAGAAGTATTTTACAAACATAGGATAAAACCATATTGATTTCTGCAAATGAGCCTAATATCTACTTAGCCAAATATGCATGTAGTGATAGTCCAACTCATATTCACAAACTAGTGACACTTGCCAATACATTCAAAGTATTGACCCTTTGTGGCTGCAACCTATCATGTTGCAGGTTATTCTGTTGATGAGTGAGGAATGATGATAGGATTACAAGTCTGCACTCAACATGTTTGCCTGTGGCACATGAAGATGAAGGACTCCATTCTTTACTTGTATTCTGCTGCTTTGTAATAAGATAGCCTATGGCTATGAGTTTGTAATAAGTATTCATATTCTGGATCATGCGATGTAATATGACCTTTGTATCTTGATATTACATCTTAAACTGTGGGTGCTAGCTATTCGATCCAGGGACTAGCACTGTAATCACAGGGATTCGAACCAAGCCAGGTTCGGGTCTTTACATATGGTATCAGAGCACTGTGTTGCCTGTAGGTTCGTAACCCTAGGAATTGGACAAACCCCTGTTAGGAATGAACTTATAATTTTATACTTTGTAGATTTTATCGTATACCTTGATCATTCTTTACTTAATCTCTTCTCCTTCAAACATGTAGAAGACCAGCCTTTGCTTTCTCTAAGGACCTTGAAGATGGATCAGGTCAACAAGAAGTTCAAGATAGAAGTTTCTACAAAACCTCGAGCTTGCAAAATATGTGGAGAAGTAGGCCACACCTCTAAGGAACATCAAGATCAATGTCCGTTTTGTGATCACAACCATCCAGTTGGAGAATGCCCCACATCTCAAGTCACTTGTTACCTATGTGAAGGAACCAACCACATTCCTGCCAAGTGCCATCTCGACTTCATAGTCCAACAAGTGAAAGAACAAGTCAAGGATGGAATGTATCAAGCTCTTAGGAAGATAGAAGAAAACCTTAGCCATATCACCTGCTCCAAATGCAAGGACACAATATCAATGAATGCCTAGAGAAATAAGTTCAAGAAAACCACAACAACACTTCAAGGAAAAGGACTCGAGACATGACAAAAGTGTTTTGCCATCGCTACCGGAAGATAGGACACTTCACCGATGATTGCCCAACTCGAAAGAGAGCTCCCACTGATGTTATCATAGTGCGACCCATGAGACATTAGATTGCCTACCAATTATCATGTTTGAGTTATCGATATCGTGTTAGCGTATGGATCATACCGACCTATGTGGTGTGACTATACCAGGTTGCTTGTTTCAAGAGAACTTGTTGTTTTCTTATCTAATGAGTTAAACTCAGAAGTTGCTAAGTGATTGGTTGCTTGATGAATGTTTGATTGAACTGGTTTGATTTGGGTTGAGTGTGTTGGAACTCCCTTAGACCTATCTATCTATCTATCTATCTATCTATCTATCTATCTATCTATCTATCTATCTATCTATCTATCTATCTATCTATCTATCTATCTATCTATCTATCTATCTATCATTACTTATCCCTATTAAACCAACAGATGCCTCCAAGACGCGCCAACAACTGCAATAACAATGGAGACAACAACAACAATGGAAATGAGATGCAACAGATGATGACTGTACAAACTCAGCTAATGCAGACGATGACACAATTCATGGCAACCATCAACAATCGGAATCAGAACAACAACAATAACAACAACAATCCACCACCTTTGGATATGCTCACTAGATTTCTGAGGTTGAGACCTGCAAAGTTCTCTGGTACTTCTGATCCAATGGTAGCTGATGACTGGTTACGTTCAGTGAATAGGGATCTAGTGACTGTTGGATGCTTTGATGCTGAGAAAGTGAGATTTGCAGCGCACTTACTTGAAGGCCCTGCAGCTACATGGTGGGACAACTTTCAAGTCACTCATCCCATTGAGGAAGTGACTTGGGAAATATTTGAAGATGGTTTTCGCACTAATCGTATCTCTTTAGGCGTGATGAGTCTAAAGAAGAAGGAGTTTCACAATCTTAAACAGCGTCATCGTAGCATTGCTGAATATATTGAGGAATTCAACAATCTATCACGTTATGCTCCAGATGATACTGATACTGATGCTAAGAGGAAGGAAAAGTTTCTAGATGGACTGAATGATGAACTTTCCATGCAATTATCAGTTGCTTATGTTCCAACTTATAATCACTATGTGACAAAGCTAGAATTTTAGAGAGTAAGAAGAATAAAGTTGAGAAAAGGAAGAGGAAGCATAGCTTTGACAAATATCACTCAGGATCATCACAGAAGATGCGTTCATTTAGAAAGGACAATGGAGATTCTGGATCACATCATCATGAAGGAAATGGACATAATCACCATCATCACAAGAATCACCACATTAACAATGGAAGTGGTAGTAACAATGTGAATGGTACTAACAATGGAGATAACCTTGGTAAGAACCAACATAATGATCCCAAGAAGGACATTAGCCAGTTGCAGTGTTACAATTGTAAGCAACTTGGACACTATGCAGCAGACTGTCCTGAGAAGAAGAATAAGAATGTTGGAGACTCTAATGGGAGCAATTCCAATGTGACCCAGAAAGGACATGTGAACCACATCAACATGTATGGAACCCTTGAAGATCTAGATGATGTGGATGGTAAGCTTTAGCTAACTCAATTCAGTGGTATAAGAATCTCAAGATGAAGAAATGTTAACAACCTTTGGATGTCAATCATTGGACCCTTAGCCAAGTGAATCATCGAATGAACCCTACAAAGTTTCCTTTTAAGGGTGGTAGCACCCAAGTTATCCTAAAACCCAACCTATTCTTTCTAGCCTTCTCGAATCTCGGGACGAGATTCCTTTTAAGGGTGGTAGTCTGTCACATCCCAAAATTTTCCAAATTTTGAAATGTGAAAAAAACTTAAATCAAGTGAAGAAACAAGTTCTTTGAAATTCAGAAGGAACAAAAACTTTTGGAACATTTAATATAATGCCTCCAAAACCCAAGTCAAATAAAATGTTATTTGTTTGTGATGTGGTGTGCATGTTTTAAAATCCCAAATCATGAAGCATGCATGAGCATATTGACTTGGTTTCTTTTTAAAAAGCTAAGAGAAGTGACAATTATCTCAAACCCTAAAACTCTAATTATTTGTTAACACTAAGAACAACACAATACTATGGATATACTCCATATTTATATTATACAAAAGAACTCCTATGTGAGATAAAAATAGAAATGACAAAATAATAAAACAATAGAGATTGGTTTCATCCTATTTGGAGCCATGAATAAAAAGATACGAGGTAATTGAGGATAGAATTAAGAAATACAATATTAGCTATTAAAGCCAAAGTGAATAAATTTGATTAGAAAATTTTGAGATGGAAAGTAAATGTGTTCTATAATGTCCTAAAAACATAATTTGAGTTTTACAAGATTTTATAAATTTGTTTGATTCAAATTGGATCACTAAATCAAAAGTTTTTGAAGAAAACAGAAAAAGAAAAACTAAAAAGAATAAGCAAAAGGAATAAAACAGCAGCAGCACAGCCGGCCTGCTCGGCCCACACGCCCAGCCCACTAAGCCCACTCGGCTCTCCCCTTCTCCCCTCTCTTTCTTTTTTCACCGACCCCCCTTCACCCCCTCTCGCTGACACCGCAGTCCCACCTCCACGTCACCTCCACCTTACCTTCTTCCACCGCGGGACGAACTGACCCTCTCCCTCCTTCCGCCGTTTCTAATTTGTTTGAATTCGAGCGTTTGCGTGTTTAATTCCCCACTCCGACCACGGCCTCTTAATCCCCTCTCCCTCCTCTTCGTTTTCCCCTCAAACACCACCCCAGAGAGCCCCCAGGCTCTCCAATCGTGAGCTCGAACAGCCGCAGTCACCGACGAGCTCCGGTGACGATTCCGGCGAAAACCCACTGCCCCGCGCCCTCTCCTCTGCCCTATTAACTTCACCATCCTCTAGCGCACCATTTAATCCTTTTTGTTCGATTTGTACCTCCCCAGGTCGTCTCCACGGTCATCATCTGAGCCGCTTCTACCGCCGTCGTTCGTGACGAACTCCGGCGAGGAATTTGGAACAAACCAGAATTCCCCTTCCTCCACCACGACCACCATCAAGACCACTGAGACCGCCGCAACCCCCGGTAAGATCGCTGCTTCCCCTACCCCGCTAGGATCGCCGGAACGCCACCCACTCGCCGCGCTGCCGCCGTGCACAGTCGTCAGCGCTGCTAGTCCGTGGCCAAGCGCTGAGATCCGTTGGATCTAGATCCTAGGGCCAAGATTAGACCACTTATCGAAAAGGTATCAGTTGATCTGGTTCGCTCGTTGTCACTTAAAATCCAACGGCCCACGTTGCCGATCCGACCGAATCGGTATGGACCAATAGGAACACGCCACGTCGGCCTGAGCGTCTGTTCAATTTAGAAAATAGACAGAAAATATAATTAACTTAGAAATTCTATGACTTTTGATCCACAATTCAGAAAAATACAAATTTGGTGTCCATGGATTCAGAAAAATGAGAGCTTCGCTGCAGAGGCCTTATTTCACCCTTTAGATTCTATAAAATATGAGTTTTAGGCAGAACCTTTTTAGGAGTATTTTACCCATAAAAATTATTTTGTAAATTATTTTTGGGTGAACCTTTTTGATATGGATTGCAAATTGAACCCTCTGTCTAGTAAAACCAAAATATAAATTTAGTTAACTATACATAATAACATGGAAATTGTTTAGTGATTTTGGCTTTCCAAATGCTAGAAAATATTGCTAATGGTTACAATTGCACAAATGGTTGCATTTGTAATCTTACAAATCTAAAATATTCAAAAAGCACTTAGTAATGTTCAAAACCTTTGTTATAACAATTTGTACAATAAAAATTGCCATCTTGCATGCTTGCATATTTTGCATGATTTTTTGTATTGCCACTAGTGTTGATTTTGTGCATTTTTTGTCTTGCTTGTTTTGTTTGATAGATTGTGTGGATTGTCAAGTGTGTTACTACGAAGAGTGTACCAACACCACCAAGTACTAAGGCAAGGGGCACTATCATCCATGTCCTACTAATTTCATTACACTTAGTGGATTTTGTAGTATGCATGATAGGACTACTATGATACTATGCTATGCTATGTCCTATTAGGATATCGTTTATATATTCCTTAGTGGAAATACCGTAGTTGTAGTATGCTTAGCCCTGCTATAGTTTCGGGGTGGATATCATGTTATGAGTATATGAGGTGTTGGAAAAATATATGTTTTATATAATAAAACAAGTACTCAATGAATCACCTGGGTGGAATGTGGATACTCAGTTGTGAATAATATGGCAACGAAGGGAACCATATCTATGGCTATCTCTTTCGTGTGTGCACTAGAAGAATACCACCCAGGAACTTAGAGATTGAACATGTTTCTCGTACAGTGACTTTCGTGTACAGCCACATGCCAAATGGGCTCTGGCTTAGTCAATTACATAGTGGAAGATCCATGCATTGGTACCTCTTCAGGTTAACTTGAATTATGTATTGGAAGTATATCCTTGCATTGGTGCCTGGTAGACGTGCTGGCATTATGCATTGGGAGGACTTCTATGAAAAGACTTTGTCACATTCTCGATATGCCGGTACTCCATCTTGCTGTGTACTAATACAGCGGCCACTAGTGGCGTCAAGACGAGAGTGTGTCATGTGGGTAAAGTGTACAACTTCTGCAGAAGATCAAATTCTAAGTACTTAGCCGTGTCCCAGGTTACGGACAACTCTGAGCAACTAAGGCCTGAAGCTATGGAAGATCTCGACATTCCAATTTCTCAAAGTAAAACTTGAGGGTGTCAACAAGGGATTAGAAGCACTTGGAGTTTGCCAAGGAGTTCAGAAAGTTGTTGAAAGATGAAAAGTATTTTACAAATATAGGATAAAACTATATTGATTTCTGCAAATGAGCCTCAGATCTACTTAGCCAAATATGCATGTAGTGATAGTCCAACTCATATTTACAAACTAGTGACACTTGCCAATACATTCAAAGTATTGACCCAATGTGGCTGCAACCTATCATGTTGCAGGTTATTCTGTTGATGAGTGAGGAACGATGATAGGATTACAAGTCTGCACTCAAAATGTTTGCTTGTGGCACATGAAGATGAAGGACTCCATTCTTTACTTGTATTCTGCTGCTTTGTAATAAGATAGCCTATGGCTATGAGTTTGTAATAAGTATTCATATTCTAGATCATGCGATATAATATGACCTTTGTATCTTGATATTACATCTTAAACTGTGGGTGCTAGCTATTTGATCCAGGGACTAGCACTGTCCTGGAAATTTCTAAGGGGGTAAGGAAACGTTTGGATTTTTATAGGTCTCGTTTTTTCTGGCAAAGTGATGAAAATAAAAGAAAATATAGATTAACAAAACGGAATATCATTTGTAGACCAAAAGATAATGGAGGTCTAGGAATTGAGGTCTTGGAGATTAAAAATAAATGTTTACTAAGCAAATGGCTTTTAAAACTTTTGTCTGAAGAAGGGGTGTGGCAAGAATTGCTGCATAACAAATATGTTAGTCAAAAAACCTTGTCTAAAGCCAAAGCAAAACCGACTGATTTCTCCTTTTTGGAAGGGACTTATGTAGGTGAAGAATGAGTTCTTCGCCAGAGGCCATTTGAAAGTAGGGGATGGTTCATGTACTAGGTTTTGAGAGGACACATGGTTGGGAGATACTCCCTTAGCACAACAATATTCATCATTGTACATATTGTGCAGCGGAAGAATGTGATGGTTGCGCAAGTACTATCTCAAATACCCCTAAACATTGATTTCAGAAGGGTACTTGTTGGTAATAAGTGGGATGATTGGTTACACTTATGCAAAAGCTCATGATGGTTCAGTTGTCGGATGACCATGATAAGTTTGTGTGAAACTTGACATCATCCGGGGTGTTCTCAGTTAAATCCATGTATGAAGACCTTAGTAATGATCATACTGTCTTTCTTCGGAAATACCTTTGAAAATTAAAAATTCCTCTCAAAATCAAAAAAATTATGTGGTTTCTTAATAATAAGGTTTTGCCCACAACGGATAATATGGTTAAAAGAAACTGGGTAGGATGTACGAAGTGTTGTTTCTATGGGTCACAGGAAACCATAGAACACTTATTTATATCTTGCACTTTTGCTCTCCTTTTGTGGCGAATTATGCATTTTGCTTATGATTTACACCCTCCGACTAATATTGCGAACATGTTTGGTAATTGGTTATTTGATAAGTCATCTAAGGCTAGGATTCACATTGGCACTTCAGCCTTATATTGGTCTATTTGGAGATGCAGGAATGATATTATCTTTAACAAATCCAAAAAATTATATCTTATGCAGGTTATGCACATGGTGGCACATTGGGTGCATCTTTAGGCATTCCTATCTACACTAGACCAGCGGGATATTATGGCTACCGGGTGCAGTCGTCTCTTGATGGTCGCTGGGCACATCTTCAGCCAGTCTTCCTGGATGCATTCTGATAGATTGGATTATGATGTTTAGTCGCTCGTTTATTTTTTTTGCTGGTTGATTTTGGTGTCGACCTTAAGCGATATGTGATTTGTGATACTTTTGGAGTTTGAATTTTTAATAAAAGGCTATGTGCATCGACCGATGCAGAGGCTGAGGCACATCCCCTTTTTGAAAAAAAAACTTGCCGACTTATTTTCCGGTGTATGAAAGTGCTCTCTCACATTTTTGCACTGTTAGTATTATGTCCTTTGTTGTTATTTGTGGTCGGAGGGTGGGGTGGTTTATGTGCTAGGTAGCTTACTCTTTTTCTAAGCAGAATTTAAAAACTTAGAATAACTTGTTTTGCGTATGGATGTAGAATAGAATCTGAAGACATATGAATGGACCAGTGGGGTGCTCAAAATTGATATGATGTATATTTCTCCTTACACCTCCAGTTATAAAAGTCAGGAAAGCAAACCCATCCTACCACAACATGGCTGTTCCTCCTAAGATTTTTAGTCCTTTCAAGCCCTGCTTATTGCAGCAGTACCTTCTTTGTCACGACAGTAGAGAAATACTTGGCAAGTCCTGAGTTCATGCTAATGATTTGAAGTTGCCTTCTAATTTCCTAGGATTTGGTATTATTGGTTCCTTATAATATTGTCCTAGATTTCAGAAATTTGTGCCTGTGAAAACCTTTGTACTTTATCTGAAAAGTTTTGTACACAAGAATATAATTCAGTCTTGAGTTATGATGTATTTCTTTTCCAAACCGTTTTTTGAGCTTATGTCATTGATTTGAGGTTTGGTTTTGACTTGCTAGGATTTTTTATCATCAGTTCCTTATAATATTGTCCTTGGTTAAAAAAATGTGGGTTTGTGAAGTTTTGTATGCCTATGAAAATCTTCCTACGAATATAATTCAGACTTGAGTTATGATGTTCTCTTTTCTAGAACTTTTGTTTTTGAACTATATGTAGAGAAATTATTTATTTATTGAAGTTTTTTATAGTTGCTCGGAGCCTACAATGGTTGTACGTAGCGGAAACTGGATGAATTAATAGCTCCAGGGTTGTGCACATATTATTCTGGTCATTTGCCTTTTTAGTAAGTGGAGATCCATTTTTTAAGTTAGAAATCCTATTAGTGAAAATTCGGTCACTAACGATACATATTACATTTCTGGATAGCTAATGGATCTTGCTAACCCTTTTATGATGTGTACTTATTTATTATAGATGCTTTGCCTATCACTAGATTAGCATTTCTAGTTCAGTTAAAATAGCTGATGTTTCATATGAATTGATTGGTGATCACTAATATCAGTGTTTGGTCATGTGCAGACTAGTAGGATCTGTGTACCTAGGTGATCTTATTATGAAAATGGCAACGGTTTGAATCCAGTGAGATCCAGGTCATTAGCGTGTTAGAATTGTTTGTCATGAATCTACATGTCACCACGGTATGTTCTGTATGCTCATGTTTTCTCGGGTTTGTATACCATGGATGCTAACTTGTTTTCTGTGGGGTAAGTTATTTAAAAGTAAGATTTGATCGATGGTCTTCAGTCTAACAAGGGATGGTGGTACCTAGCCTGCGATGACGGTAACTGCAAGGCATTTGAGGAAGGATCTGCTACAGGTGTAGCAGTAAGAAGTGCGGTAACAAGGGTGCTAGCCTGAGGTTGTTGTGGATTGTAATGTACTCATCTTTGTCGTTTTATGTATCTTGGATAATAAACTTTTTTGATTTTGTGTTCCATTTCAGGTTTTGCCTTCTGGTTGTGGCTTCTGGAGGCGAGGCCTCTGTGGAGATGGTTTTCTTCGGTGAGGTTGCTTGCGGTTTTTGTTTGGCAAGCCCTGGTTTCCTAGAACTATGCCCTCATCCCCACTATTCATGCAGAGATAGCGCTTTAACTGGCAGGAGTGACGCTGTTGATGTTTCTGTGTCTTAGTATTCGTTCCGCGTTGAGGATATTAGTTTCTAGGTCGTTAAGTTCTACTACCCTAAAGGGAGTTATGTTTTTGTTGGGCTGAGAAGTGGTAGCGAGGCACATGAGACAATGACTCACTCTGCTGTGCAGGAGACTGATGCTGGTATGAGCTCATTCTTGCTAATTCAGTTGTTGTGGCTTTATTTGCTTGCTGCCGTGTTGCTTATCGACTTTGATATTCAAGGGTCTAGAGATGCTAGGGGACAAACCGCACTTGCTGCTCCTTCTGTTGTTGGGTGAGTGCACGCCCCAACTCTAGCTGCCCCGGTCTATACGCATGTGCTGGTGTTGAATGTCCTGCTACTTTCATGCGTCAGCTGGCCTTGCTGAATTTTTTTTGGGACCAAGAAACTCCAACTGAGAAGTTTTTGATCGACACCGATCAAGCTGACGATCTGGTTGATGTTGATTTGAACTATCTTCTGGGAAATCTTACTGAGAAATGTATGTTCTCTACTTACCTTTGTCTATTCTTCTTGCTGATTACTACTTACTAGATGATCACCGTCGCTTAGGTGCCTTCTTCCGTGCAGGGAAGGCACCCCGAAGAGGTAGCTCTACTAGATGACCGGTAAAGAATGTATTATGGCTCATATTGTTTGCATTGTTATTTGTGTTTTACCTTTTACTCCAAACGTGTGTTGACTGGTCTGATAAACATCATCTTTTCAGTCTGCGGAGAAGGTCAAGTAATATCAGATTTGTTGGAACGGGTTGTAGCAGAAGGGGTGTCCATCTCTATATTCCTTCGTTTAGCTTGTGGGTGTCCGTATGGTTTTTATGTAGCCGAGCCTAATGTGTTGTTCTGGTTGGCGTGTAAGTATGTTAGTAGATTTCTGTAGCCAAACTGAAGAGTTATTTAGGTTGGCATGCAAGTATGTTAGTACTAGGAAACTCTCGAGCTGGGTTGTACTGTGTAAGCGTATGTGTTGTTTGCGACATATGATCCTGCTCAACACTTCGCACGCACAACACATGCACCACCACTATAATTCATAAGTAAATTCCACTTGAACATCTAAGAACCCTCTGACAATTGCACCGTGGACAATCTTAAAAAATATTATTCCATGATTCCAACCAAGGTCCAATGAGATCTCTTCTAAAAGACGTATTCGGAGGATTCGATTCCATCACTGTGGAAACCGTATCTTCTTTATGTGTAACAATATTGTATAAAGCTGGATATTTCTCTCGTAAGGTAGCATGAGCGTATCTTTGATCCATCCTTGATATTAAAAGCACCAAAATAGAAGAAATGTTTATTGTACGCCATGGGTCCAGCCCAAAAGTGAGAGTCACCAAATTTCCATAGTACTTGCCTTTGAGCCAACATATTTTCTCCACAGAATGGTTTGCCAAACACAGTCTACTATGATTAGATCAAAAAGGCATTTACCTAGAAGCGCAGTATTATTAACTTGTATATCATGGATACCAAGTCCACCTTGTTATTTTGGTTAGCAAACAACATTCCATTTGGCCACTCGATATTTTTTTTCACGATCTCCTTGCCAAAAGAATCTTGATCCAAAATAATCTAATATATTCAACACACTCTTTGGCAACTATAAAAACAAGATCATGTACAATACCATGTTGATTTATAAGTACAAGTCTTCCCCCAAGAGACAACACTTTAGCTTTCCAACTACTAAGACACTTTTGTAATTTTCCCTCTATGATTTTACATTCAGCAATTATGAGACGCCAATAGGGAATCGCAATTCCTAGATAGTTGATTGGAAACTACCTTTGCCCATAGCCGAATAAATCAACATATAGGTTAGCCTCGTTTTGAGCCTCACCAAAACAATACAATTCACTTTTATGGAAATTTATCTTTAATCTGGAAAGTTGTTTGAATAGTGATAGGATACTTTAGATTCTTTGCTTTCTCCAAATCTTGTTCCATAAATAAAATTGTATTATCCACATATTGAAGAATAGAAAGACCTCCAGCAACAATATGGGGCACTAATCTTTCAATCTGGCCATCAGCCTTTTCTCTCTAGATTATGATCGCCAACATATATGCCACTATGTTAAATAGTATAGGCGATAGTGGATCACCCTGTCTCAAACCTTTCTTAGTATGAAAATATTTGCCAACATCATCATTGACTTTGATGGCAACTCTACCTCCAGACACAAATGAGTGTATAATAGCACGCCACTCTTCTAAAAAACCTTTCATACGGAGTGTCTGCAAAAGGAAAGACCACTTAAATTTATTATAAGCCTTCTCAAAATCAATTTTGAACAACACGTGTTGGATACGGACATCGATCAATGGTTGAAACGTGTTGGACTTTCACGGGCTGATGTTGGGATGCCAACACACCTCCACGTGGAGGGACATGGCCCAATGATGACTCCGACTTTTGCCATCTTCCACTGCGTTTAAACGTTATTTTTGGTCAAGCAATTGCCAAATAAACTCTCAACATTGCTATGAATGACTAATAATTGCAAAGATATATAAATCCCTTCTTTGATTTATAATGTGCAGGAAATCACTACTTTTAAGGTGAAATAAGGAGTCATAATGAAGGATTTTGAGAAAGTACTGATACATTGCAAATGTATCTATAATTTTTGATGTTCCATGCTTGGTTTTATCTACTTTCTTGTGTTTTGTTCCAACTTTGGAGTACTTTTCATATGATTTCTTGGACTAACCTATTAACAAGATGCCACGGTGCCAGTTGCCTGTTTTCTGCTGTTTTTGGTTCCAGGAAGTCAGAAAATGAATATTCTCGGAATTGGACGGGACAAAAGCCAAAGTTACTATTTTCCTGGAAGACTCACGGAGCTAGAAGGAGAGTCGGAGAGGGGCCATAGGGTGGCCACACCACCCCTAGGCGCGGGTCCACCTAGGCCACGCCAGGGCATGGTGTGGGCCCCTCCGGCCTCCACCGACCTTGCCTCCTTCGCCTATAAGAGCCTCCCGATATCAGAACCCTAAATAGTCAATCAGAAATCCACGAAAAGTTCCGCTGCGCCGCCGCCACCGAAGGGGAGATTCGGGGGACAGAAAGTCTCTGTTTCGGCACCCTGCCGGGACAGGGAAGTGCCCCCGGAGCCATCTCCATCGATCTCCACCGCCATCTCCATCACCATTGATGAGGGGGGAGTAGTTCTCTCTCGAGGCTAAGGGTTCTACCAGTAGCTATGTGTTCATCTCTCTCTCTATGCGTGATCATATTGAGATCATGAGCTTGTAATCTAGTAGGTCTACCTTGCTACTCAAGTGCTTTATTAGTTCTCTGCTCTCTCCATGTGTGTGAAAGTGACAGCGTGCACACCATGGTGGTACTTAGGCTAGAGATTACAAATACTTGTTATGAGTTATATTTGGAGTTGGATGTCTTTATGAAATTGTGGTGTTTGTTGGACTCATCTAGTACTCAAGGTGACAGTGTGGGGTTTTCTAGATGGGAAAGATGGGCTTTGAGGAGTGCTGTTATAGCCCTACCATCGATTAGAGTGTTCAACCGGAGAGTAGTTAAGAGTAGTATCATAAAGGAAATATATTTATATGAGAGTGTTCACTAGTGAAAGTATGATCCCTATGCCTTGTTTCTAAGCATTGATACACCGTTTGCAATTAGATCTGTTACTTGTTTGCTTGCTTCCTTCTTTATTTCAGTTTGCCTTTAGTCTTTTCCACGCCATCAAGCTATTTTATAGCACTGTTACC
This sequence comes from Avena sativa, assembly GCA_916181665.1. Lineage (NCBI taxonomy): Eukaryota > Viridiplantae > Streptophyta > Magnoliopsida > Poales > Poaceae > Avena > Avena sativa. Next base: position 128,629,896 of record OV702289.1, on the reverse strand, counting down.
ACTTATAATTATCTATACCACTTGTATTTCACTATCTCTTCACCGAACTAGTGCACCTATACACTTGACAAGTGTATTAGATGTGTTGGGGACACAAGAGACTTCTTGTATCTTGATTGCAGGATTGCTTGAGAGAGAATACCTTTGACCACTTCCTCCCTGAGTTCGATAAACCTTGGGTGATCCATTTAAGGGAAAACTTGCTGCTGTTCTACAAACCTCTACACTTGGAGGCCCAACAACTGTCTACAAGAATAGAAGTGCGTAGACATCAAGTACACACGGCCATGTAATTGGAGAGGCATTCCAGGGCGTCAGCACGCTTAATGACAACTGGTACGGGCGTAGTCCGCCCGTACCGCCCATCTGTACCAGATGGTGGCGGCTTCGTCTCGTCAAATTCTACAACTTTCGTGAAGACGCCTATATATTCTGAGGCTCCAGCCGCCGACCAGAGAGCCGCCATTCTCAGATTGCATCACAACACCCCCAAAGGAGATCTACACCATTGTTCATCCATAGTTCATCCATTTTTCATCACTTCCACGATCCATCCCTCCACTAGCCATAACCGTTGCTTTGTACTTTTAGATCTCCTTGTGATTTGGCGACCATTGTAAGAATATTTTATTTCAATCTAAGTATTTGCATGATGTTTTCTATCTCCGATCTATTTGTTATGAGTGAGTAGTCCTCACGGGCTGTGAGTTGGAGAGAAACCTCACAGCAATTATGTGCATCTAGATCATGCGAGAATTGTATTTTGTTTGGATTCGTGATTTGTATCTTTTGTTTCTTCGTCTCTCGTCTTGATATGTGTACTTGTAGGCACCCAAGATCCCGTAGATTGATAAAGGCTTGAGGTGAGATACTTGGCTAGCGGCGATCTCGTAGGAAACTCAGTGACAGAAAGGGAAGTACGGTCTTTGCTTAGCGCCCCATTCGGGATCAACAACAATATCACCACTTAAAGCTTTAATCTGTGTTTACACTTAATAATCGTTTGTAACCCGTGGCTTCGGTGTGCTCTCGGTTGGATTAAAAGTCCAATGCTATGCCCGCTGCATCATGGGGGCTCTAGAATATTAGGATGTGTTGCCCACAAAATATTATCTCAATACAATCACTATACATGACTATGCTTATTATTATCTTTCATCCCATTTGATGTGCAGCTGCAGGTTGATCTTCAAGCCTGACCTATCTCCATCCATTGATTCAAACCCATTATAAAGTAAACTAGATTGGTCTTGTCAACTAAGGTAAAACGAACAAACAAAGTCTTGTAGACGTGTGCTTTTTATTACCTTTTAGCAGTACTTTCTGAGGTTCGATTAAACCCAGGTCTTCTAGGGAAAAGCTATTATACTACATTCGTGAATCTGGATCGAAGGTATCAACCCTTTTTCTAGCGCCGTTGCCGGGGAAGCAATTTCGCTATCCTGGTGAAGTCATTAGAGACCTTGTTTTTAGTTTTATTATTAATTGTAGTTTAATTTTTGTTATTAGTTTACTTTATTGTTATCTATTTGAAAACCCAAAAAATTAGTTACTTGTTATTCGTTGTCATTACTTAAAAATTACCAAAAAGATAAGAGCCATGGCTCAAAAGAGATTAGGGGAGTATGCTACTCCCACTGATGATTTTATTCGTGTACCCATCACTCAACCCGCAGTTGATGCGGAAACATATGAGATAAAAGCTAACGTTTTATGTTTGGTTCAACAAAACCAATTTGGAGGTTCATCTTCTGAGGATTCAGAATTGCACTTAAATACTTTTACTGAAATTTGTGACATGATGTGTATTAAAGATGTAGATGCAAATGCTGTTAAGCTAAGATTATTCCCTTTCTCTCTTAGAGGAAAGGCTAAGGATTGGTTACTAGCTAGACCAAAGGGCACTATTAAATCTTGGGAGGAATGCACTAATTTGTTTATGACTAAATTTTTTCCTCCAGCTAAGGATATGCAACTAAGATCTAACACTACAAGCTTTAGACAAGAAGACCATGAGCCACTAGCGCTTGCGTGGGAATGGATGAAAGAAGCTGTAATGAACTATCATAATCATGTGATGGAAAAATGGCTTATATTACATTTATTTTATAATGGTCTTAACCCAATGTCTAAGTCTATACTAGATACTGTAGCAGGAGGAACGATCATGGGAAAACATGAGAGTGTTGCAAAGAAGTTACTTGATGATATGCAAAATAACCATGCCCAATGGCATGTGGAAAGAACCTCGAAGAGAGTAAGTTCAATTACCGAGGTAAACAATGAGGAGCTTACATCTAAGCTAGATGAGTTTCTTATCTTAGTAAAGGGTAAGGAAGATACCCAAGTTAATGTATCGCTGCCAATGTTAATGATTTTAATTTTATAGCTCGCACTCCTTTTAATCATGTGTGGAAAAATAATTATGCTTCTAATGTTCAAAAATATCATACTAATCCTGTAGGAGCTCCTAATAATAATTATGATAATACTAATGGAGCAAATCATGGCAATCTCCCGTTTGAGCAAACTGTTAGAACATTTATGCAAGCTCAAACCGAACAAAACAATATGCTTATTAAGATTACGGAAAACCATGAAAGTAGTTTATGAAGATTATCTAAGCAGGTCGTTGCAATTAGAAATGATATGCAGGCTCTACAGGAAAGAACAAAACCCATGGAGGCTCAGCTGGGTAAAGTAGCCGAGAGCCAAGCTCTCATACTAGCAAAGTTCGCTGGAAAACCCGAGCTAAATCCGGTAGAAGACCTCAAAATGATGAGGGTGGTAACCAATGATGAAAAGCCTGAAGAGTTGCACTACAACAACACGCCAATGCTGGAATATACCATGGAAGATCTATTGAAGATGATCACCATTAAGAATCCAGGTATAGAACAAGGTAATGATGCTATGTACCAACAATTTATACAACAAGTAGCATCTAAGGTTCATGATTTAGAGATGGAGTATAAAATACTAGATGATAAGCTTCCAGCTAAGCCAGATGATATATTTGAGCCCACTATTAAAAGTAAGTTAGGAGTTAATGAGATATCCGCACTTTGTGATCTTGGTGCAAGCGTCTCAACAATTTCCAAAAGCCAATTCGATAAGTTAAACTTAGGGCCATTTGTTACAACTGAATTGACACTCCATCTAGCTGATTCAACTTATAAACAAGCTTTTGGTATCAAAGAAAATATAGTTGTTGAAATTAAAGGTAGTCCCGCTCTTATTGATCTTATTATTGTGGACATGCCTGAAGATCCCACAACACCTATAATTATATATAAGTCATTCCTAAGAACTATTAAAGCTTTGATTAATTTACATGAAGGGAATGTAAGGATTGAGCTACCATCTAGAGATTCGTTTGTAGTCCACTTCCCAAGGAAAAAGAAGGCCAATCCTAATGATGATGGTGTGATTACTTTAAAAGCAAAATATTTTGAAGTGGGCATTCCACTCTCCAAACCTAAGTGACTGCCATCAAGGTCTAACTAATTGACATTAACTAGAAGTGCTTCATGGGAGGCAACCCATGTGAAATAAAGTTTCTCTAAGATTTTTTTATTATTATGTTTTATTTCATGTTAGTCTTGTTTTTGTTTTTGTTTTTAATAAAGAGTGTTGAAGAAGAAATATGTAAAGACGAGAAGAAATAAGGTAATTCTCTATATTTTATTTTACTAACACATGGCCTAAGAAGTATTGTTGGATCATTACTTAGTATTTTTGTTGCTATCTAACCTTTTGATAAGATGTGCGAAGGTGCACGGAGCTACTAATCAAATTCTTGAGTTTTTGTAGTTCATAGTGTCGATAACGACTACTGGTACGGCCGGAGTGGCCCATACCATGCGCCTGTACCACCTCAAGGCAAAGTGGGATAGATATTTTGATGATTAACGAAGGAATCAATGGTGATAGCGATCACTGGTACGGTCGGACGCGCCCGTACCGTACCCCCGAGCAAAACATCATATTTCAAGCAAAGTCACCACATCGATAACGACCAGCAGTACGGGCGCGCGTGACCGTACCGCACGCCCGTACCAAGTGCACCGCCTGGGAGCAGCCGTCACCCCCAAGGTAAGCCACCCAGTACGGGCGGGCTCCGGCCGTACCGCCTGCCTGTACCGCCTGCCCGTACCGAGTTTGCGGACGCCATAAGCACCCCGAGGAGGTAACCTAAAAATCCAAAATCATCTATTTTCTCTTTCTTCTTCCTCCAAACTTTAGACCACCTCCACTGGATCTTCAAATTTACTCAATCTTTCTTCGATTCTTCTTACTCACTCGATCTAAGGTATGATTCTCCTCTGATCCCTAACTTATTTGTGCAAAATCTTGGCTTAATCATTCATCATTATCAATCTAGACATGGGTCTTGTTCTTGATTCAATCTTGGTACTAAGTATGCTTAGCATTGTTTTTAGAGGAGTTTATTTTGTAGTTAGTGTAGAGCATCACTTATGTTATGTTTCTATTGGACGAAAAAATTTATTAGCAATTTTTATTTTACTTTGTCTTGTTTTTATTTATTACATGAACACGAGTACCCGTACATGTGAGATGGCTGAGGAGTCCTCGGCGCCACCCGTTGATACGTTAACTCCCGAGTCACTTGGCATCGAGTTCACCGAGGATTTCCATCTTACCGTTTCGATCGTCTCAAGATTCGAGAGATCAAGTCCACCAAGTGGGTGTGTCCTTATATCCTGAACCAACTTGGCATTCGTGCTGATTTCGATTTACTTTGCAACAATGTTGGTTTGTACAATTTTGTATTTCAATATGTTGCGACGTACCGCCGCTTGACACTTGAGTTCTTCAGCACCTTGACACACACAGTGGATCCTTATGGTTGTTCCGAGGAACAAAGGCCCGGAGTTGATCAAATCAAATTCCGCCTTATGAACTGTGAGTATACATTGACACTCAGCCAATGGGCTCAATGCTTTGGGTTTACCAACAACATCACCAATGTACGCACAACTACCTTTGTTTTAGATCCTTCCCCTTCATAATATTTTAACTTGATGAGAATTCGTGGACACACACCCAAGAGGAACCAAATTGATCATCCTGCTATTCGATATTTGTTCTATGTTATTGCTAACACATTACATACACGTGGTGATTTTACTAGAGTTAATGAGGAGGACATGTTGATCGTCGCAAAAGCTGCACTTATCAATTGTAACTTAACGCCAAATTTGGACGCTTTACTTGTGTTTTAACTTAAGCATCAAGCTCTTCAATCTCGAGGACCCATATGTGGAGGAGGAATTGTGACTGTTCTTGCACACGCACTTCACATCAACCTAGATAACATCCAACCGTTGATTGGAGGTAACCATCTCGGTCCATCTACTCCAAGAGCATGTGGTATGATTTCTAAAAATCATGATAGATATTTCTTCAATATACCTAGAGCGGATCACTTGATCCCTGCTCCTTTGCCTAACGGTTTATTCTCTATCGAGGATGGATGTTTGCGTTATGACGCGCAGGTCGAAGCCAGTCTACCCCATCAAGAAATACCCGTGGGAGGAGGAGAAGGTGAAGAAGTAGAACAAGAAATACCTGAACATGATGTGCAGCCACCAAACTACTACACCACCCATGAAGATATATATGCACTCGAAGGAAATATTCAAAACATGAAAACCTCTCCATCAACCTTCGAGATGCCACTGCAAGCCTCGCCACCCAGTTCCATGATTGGAGCAGCCAATGGAATGTGGGAGATTATCCACCACCACCACAATGAGCAACAAAAGGGCTTGCAAAACCCTGAGCTTGGGGATGTGTTCCCCTAGCAAATTTATTTGTCTAATAACAAGGTTGTACTCCATCTCCTTGTGAGATTTCAAACACTTGTGTTGGCCTGTTCCAACACTTTCCTTTTTTCCTTTGCTTTTTAATTTTCTTTCGTTTTAGTTTATTTGTTTTCCTTTGTTTTTCTTTTCTTAAACCCCTGCTTGGTCGCACGTTCTTTTCTATTCTTTAATCCCTATCCTCAAAACACAAAAAGTATTTTCCGTTTATCCTTTTTTTCGTAAACGTGGATTCATGCTTTGCCTCTTTTCTTTAATATCATTTCAAGAGTAATCGTGTTTGAGTTTTGAAGGAACACACCCCTATAAGGAAGAGGATCATGAAGTTAGTTATGAGAGGTATGTCCTATGTCTCCCACTTATGAAGTTTGAATTGTTTATCTTAGTTGGTTGATTTACTAAGATGCCATGCTAGTGGGAAGTAATTTAATATGGTTAGAGTGAAGCTTTTTCTTAGTATGATGATTAGTTGTTGAAACTCTTGCTCTAGTTCTTTTAGTTAACCGAGTCTTGCCTTGGAAATAATAATGCCAAACAACAACAAGAAAAAGTCTGAAATTTATGACTTGTTTGATGAATTATTGTCTTGAGAGTATACCCTTGATTATACTTAACCCCATAGATATTTTGACAGTCTCGATGACACTCATGAAAGGAATTGTTTGATTGAAATAAAGTCTAGTGGTAATTGTGATACATTCCAAAGCTAACCTTGTGGATCAAACCGCGGTTCTAGCTCAAAAAAAAGAGAAAGATGCGAGACAGCTATGTTCTATGTCTCTAATGCACACCTTTGGGATGCCAACAACTCCACTAGCTTTTGAACGATCTATGGTATAACCCCGGATTTTGGCTATGACTTGATGACATGATTGGCATCCGTGTCAATGTATGGTCAAAAGTATGATACTCTCAAAGGTTGTGTAAACACTAGCAAAAATAAACAAACAATGATCCTTGAAAAATGAGATGAAAAAGAAAGAAAGAGAAAAGATATCTATGAGGATCCACATAACAAGTCCTTGGCATGGTCTCATTACTACTTTACGAATTTTTCTTGAAAGACAATGATTGGATTAGAAGTGTTTTAGATTGACTTGATCTATTGATGTGGGTGTAAATAAGACACTTCATTGTTATACTACTTGGGACATGAAACTCTCTTACTCAATTATGCTATTTAAACATCCTAGTGGTCCTTGGCAAGCTGAGAGTTAACTAGAGGAATTGGATTGATTGCTACACTTCTAGTTACTTATACTTATATGAAACTTTACTTTGATTATCTTGACTTACCGAAGCTTATATAGTATTCTTGTCATCTCTCTAACTTTGATAAGCTTCGCAAATGAATGAAGTGTTGAGCACATACGAATACCGACTGTAAGTGAAATCTTATTCTCCTTGTTTCAAGTTTAAACGCTGAATTCCTTATAGTTCTTTTGGTTCTTCTTGCTCGAGGGCGATCAAGGTTTGAGCTTTGGGGAAGTTGATGGCTCCGATTTTTGCCATCTTCCACTGCGTTTAAACGTTGTTTTTGGTCAAGCAATTGCCAAATAAACTCTCGACCTTGCTACTAATGAATAATTATTGCAAAGATATGCAAATCCTTTCTTTGATTTATGTTGTGCAGGAAATCACTGCTTTTAAGGAGAAATAAGGAGTCATAATGAAGGATTTTGAGGAAGTACACACGGCCAAGTAATTCGAGAGGCGTTCTAGTGCATCAACACGCTTAACGACCACTGCTACGAGCGCGTCCGCTCGCCCGTACCAGGTGGCGGCGGCTTTGTCTCGTCAAATCCTACAACTTTCATGAAGACGCCTATATATTTTGAGGCTCCAGTCGCCGGCCAGAGAGCCGCCATTATCAGATTGCATCACAACACCCCCAAAGGAGATCCACACCATTGTTCATCACTTCCACCATCCATCCCTCCATTAGCCATAGCCATTTATTTGTACTTTTAGATCTCCGTGTGATTTGGCGACCATTGTAAGAATATTTGATTTCAATCTAAGTATTTGCGTGATGTTTTCTATCTCCGATCTATTTGTTATGGGTAAGTAGTCCTCAGGGGCTGTGGGTTGGAGAGAAACCTCACAACAATTATGTGTATGTTGATCATGGGAGAATTGTATTTTGTTTGGATTCATGATTTGTATCTTTTGTTTCTTCGTCTCTCGTCTCAATCTGTGGACTTGTAGGTAACCAAGATCCCATAGATTTATAAAGGCTTGAGGTGAGATACTTGGCTAGCGGCGATCTCATAGGAAACTCAGTGACAGAAAGGTAAGTACGGTTTCACTTAGCGCCCCATTCGGGATCAACAACAAAATCACCACTTAAAGCTTTAATATGTGTTTACACTTAATAATTGTTTGTAACCCGTGGCTTCGGTGTGCTCTCGATTGGATTAAAAGTCTATTGCGATGTCCGCTACATTACGGGGGCTCTAAAATATTAGGATGTGTTGCCCACAAAAGATTATCTCAATACAAACACTATACATGACTATGCTTATTATTATCTTTCATCCCATTTGATGTGTAGGTGCAGGTGGATCTTCAACCCTGGCCTATCTCCATCCATTGATTCAAACCTGTTATAAAGTAAACTAGATTTGTCCGGTCAACTAAGGTAAAACGAACAAACAAAGTCTTGTAGACATGTCCTTTTTATTACCTTCTAGCAGTGCTTTCCGAGGTTCAATTAAACCTAGGTCTTCTAGGGAAAGAGCTATTATACTACATCCGTGAATCTGGATCGAAGGTATCACCCAACAAACTCCCCCTCCCGACATCATGGAGGGTCTCACTGCCAACCAACAGTCATGTCGGCGAGTCGACGGCATACCTCGAGCTTTCCTCTTGTCACCGCCTTGGTCAACATATCAGCCGCATTATCAACTGTGTGCACCTTCTCAATTTGCATTTTCTTGGAATTCAGCACATCTCGAATCCAATGATAGCAAACATCAATATGCTTCGACCTCTAATGAAAACTTGCATTCTTACTCAAGTGAATGGCACTTTGGTTGTCACAAAACAGCAAATACTTGTCTTGGTCCAAACCAAGCTCACAAGCCAATCATTTTAGCCACAATAGCTCCTTACTTGCCTCAGTTACTGTGATGTTCTCGGCCTCAGTTGTGTTCAGCGCCACACACTTTTGCAACCTGCTTTGCCATGCCACTGCTCCCCTTGAATGGGTAATCAAATAACATGAAGTAGACTTCCTTCCATCGACATCTCCAGCCAAGTATGGATCTAAATATGCAATCAGCTTGGGCTCACTACCACCAAAGCAAAGCTTCATATTAGTGTTGCCCCGGAGATACCTCAAAATCCACTTCATGGCTTCCCAATGTGGTTTTCCTGGATTGGACATAAATCTGCTCACAGTACTAACCGCTTGAGCAATGTCAGGTTGTGTGCATAGCATAGCATACATCAATCTCCCAACCTCTGAAGCATAAGGAACTTTCTGCATTTCCTTTTCCATATCTTCATTAGAGGGACATTGATTTTTACTCAACTTGAAATGAGCTACGAGTGGACAAATCACTTCCTTTGCCTTGTCCATCTTGAACTTGCAAAGTACCTTCTCAATATATTTCTCTTGAGACAAGTACAACTTGTTGGATTTTCTGTCTCTCTCAATTCTCATGTCGAGAATACACTTTGCTGGACCCAAGTCTTTCATGGCAAAAACTTTTGCTCAACTCTTTCTTTAGCCTAGCAATTCTTGACTCATTCTTGCCAATAATCAAGATATCATCAACATAGATCAATAACATGATAAAATCATCACCTGAGAACCTCTGGATGAATACACAATGGTCTGAGCTACACCTCTTGTAGCCTTGCTCCTCCCATGACAGATTCAAATTCATGTACCATTGTCTCGGTGCTTGTTTCAGGCCATAGAGACTTTTCTTCAATTTGCACACATAGTCTTCTTCTCCTTTGACAAGAAACCCCTCATGCTGCTCCATGTAGATTTCTTCCTCCAACTCTCTGATACATTGCAAATGTATCAATAATTTTTGATGTTCCATGCTTGGTTTTATCCACTTTCTTGTGTTTTGTTCCAACTTTGGAGTACTTTTCATATGATTTCTTGGACTAACCTATTAACAAGAGCCACAGTGCCAACTGCCTGTTTTCTGCTATTTTTGGTTCCAGGAAAGTCAAAAAATGAATATTCTCGGAATTGGACAGGACAAAAGCCAAAGTGCCTATTTTTCCAGAAGGGATCAAGTGCCAGAATACGAGACGGAGAAGGACCAGGTAGCCACCACATCACCTGGCCACGTGGCCAGGCCTGGCCCGCGCCAGGGGGTGGTGTGGCCGCTCCTGGCACCCCCTCGGCCTCTCCTTCCGCCTATATATTGCCCTCGGGACGAAAACCCTAAGTACCCGATCGTCATCTCCATCCCTAGATCGAGAGGGATCTGAAGATCTTCCCGGCACCCTGCCGGAGAGGGGAATTCACCCTGGAGGCCTTCTTCATCACCATGCAAGCCTCCGGTGTGATGCGTGAGTAGTTCATCCTTGGACTACGGATCCATGTAGTAGCTAGATGGCTGGTTCTCCTCCTTTGTGCTTTCATGTTTAGATCTTGTGAGCTCCGTTCATGATCAAGATCATCTATTTGTAATTCTGCATGTTGTGTTTGCTGGGATCCGATGGATATTGAAATGCTATTTCAGATTGATTATTGATTCTATCATGTCTTTGTTATTTGAGATCTTGCATGCTTTCCGTTGTTACTAGCTATCTTGGCCAAGTAGATGCTAGCAACTCCAAGAGTTAGTATTTATGCTCGATAGTGGGTTCATGCCTCTGGTAATCTGGGGAAGTGACAGAAATATCTAAGGTACTAGATGTGTTGTTGCTAATAGGGAGAAAACAACAATCCTTTGTTCATAGAACAATCGTATTGTTTACTTTACACGTAGTTCGTAAAGCAATAATCTGTTGCTTGCAACTTAATACTCGAGGGGGTTCGGATGATAACCTGAAGGTGGATTATTAGTCATAGATGTAGTTGGATGGCGGTCTATGTATTATGTTGTAATGCCCAATCAAGTCTCAAAGGAGTCAAGATGATTAGTATATGCATGTATTGCTTTCTTGGTGTTTGTCAATTGCCCCGCTGTAATTTGTTCACCCAGCATGTTATCTATCTAAGGAGAGCCACCTCTAGTGAACTATGGATCCCGGTCCTTTTTCTTTACATACAATCTATAAATTGTTTCTGCTTTGTGTTTACTTTCTACAAACTTTTACTTCTTTCCATTCGATAGTTTAATCCTTTGTTTTCCGCAAAACACGGTGAGATTGACAATCTCATCGCAAGTTGGGGACAAAGTTCTGTGGTTGTGTTGTGCAGGTCTCCACGTTGCTACTAGCACCGGTAGTGCGCCCTGCCAAAGCTCAGCTAGTAACACCTTTGGGGTGTTTCCTTGCTCCTACTAGTTCGATTAAACCTTGGTTTCATAACTGAGGGAAAACTTGCTGCTGTGCTCATCATACCTTCCTCTTGGGGTTCCCAACAAGCTCTACATCGAACGACGAGCACAACACTCTCCATGAAGGAAAGTTGTCTTCACATCCATTTGCTCAACCTCTAAGTTGAGACTTGCTGCCATGCCAAGGATCATTCAGATTGATGTCATCTTCACCACCAGAGAAAATATTTCATCAAAGTCAATATCTTTTCTCATGCTGAATCCTTTTACAAATATCCTGGCCTTGTACCTTGGATGTGACGTGTGCTCTTCTTCCTTGATTCTGTAGACCCGCTTGTTCTTTAGAACTTTCTTTCCCTTGGCCAACTTCACTAGCTCATAAGTATGATTCTTATGCAAGGTATCCATCTCTTCTTGCATAGCCTTATTCCACTCCTTGTTCTCATCTTTCATTGCATCTTGAAAGCACTCAGGTTCTGAACCATCAAAAAATAACACCACATATTGGTATGAATCGTACCTGGTGGAAGGAACACGACCTCGGCTGGACCGTCTGACTGGAGCAGCTGGTGACTATTTGGTTCAGGTGCTTGCTGATCATGATCATCTTCTTCAGCATCATACTCTTGCTGCTGGGGAGCATCCCCACCTATACCACTATGTGCATCACCTTGCACATCTTCTGCATCATCATCTTCAGCTTCTTCTTTACCTCAATCTGCAGGAACTAGGCTAGAATCATATCTATCTTGATGTTGATTTCGAGGAGGAACATGTATCGGAACTTGCTCCGGAACCTGCACCTTTGTCTTCACAATATCCTCAATTGTTTGGTCTTCAACAAACACAACATCACGGATTCTCACAACCTTTCTTGCTATTAGATCATACAACTTATAGCCGAACTGATCACCTCCATAGCCAAGAAATATACAATGTTGTGTCTTTGAATCAAGATTTGACCTTTCATCTTAAGGGATATGAACAAAGGCCTTGCACCAAAAACCTTCAGGTTCTCATACGAGACGTCCTTGTATAAAAGACCCTGTTAGGAACATCTCCCTATAATGGATAACTTGGTGAGAGATTAATAAGATAAACTGCAGTCAACAAAGCCTCACCCCAATAGTTTTTGGGCAGATTTGCACTCGATAGCAAGCATCTAACTCTCTCAACAATTGTCTTGTTCATCCTCTCAGCAAGACAATTCAGCTATGGTGTCTTCAGAGGAGTAAATTGGTGCCTAATTCCCTGCTCCGTATAATAGGTATCAAATGGTCCAATATACTCTTCCCCATTATCAGTGTGAATGCACTTCATCTTCTTCTTAGTTTCTCTCTCAACTTAGACTTGGAATTGCTTGAATACACTTAGTACTTGATGTTTGTTCTTCAAAACATAGACCCAAACCTTTCTGGAAAATTCATCAATAAATGTGACAAAGTACTTATCTCCACCCAATGACCTCACCGACATTTTGCAAACATCGAAATGTATCAAGTCCAACACCTCGGGCTTCTTGTGAGGAGGTTGACTCTTGAATGCAACTCTGTGTTGCTGATACGTTGCAAACGTATCTATAATTTTTGATGTTCCATGCTAGTTTTATATCTACTTTCTTATGTTTTGCCCACACTTTGGAGTATTTTTATACACTTTCTTGGACTAACCTATTAACAAGATGCCACAGTGCCAGTTGTCTGTTTTCTGCAGTTTTTGGTCCAGGAAAGTAAGAAAATGAGTATTCTCGAAATTGTACGGGACAAAAGCCAAAGTTAATATTTCACCAAGGGGGACACGAAGCCATAAGACGAGACGGAGAGGGGCCAGGGGATGGCCACACCACCTGGCCACGCGGACAGGCCTGGCCTGTGCCAGGAGCTGGTGCGGCCGCCTAGGGCACCCCCTCGGTCTCCCCTTTCGCCTATAAGATGCCTACGATATAGAAACCCTAAGGACCCGATCAAAATTCCACGAAAGAGTCTGTAGCCGCCGTCATCTCCATCCCTAGATCGGGAGGGATCTGAAGCTCTTCCCGGCACCCTACCGGAGAGGGGAATTCACCCTGGAGGCCTTCTTCATCACCATGCAAGCCTCCGGTGTGATGCATGAGTAGTTCATCCCTGGACTACGGGTCCATGTAGTAGCTAGATGGTTGGTTCTTATCCTTTGTGCTATCATGTTTAGATCTTGTGAGCTCCATTCATGATCAAGATCATCTATTTGTAATCCTACATGTTGTGTTTGCGGGGATCCGATGAATATTGAGATGCTATTTCAGATTGATTATTGATTCTATCATGTCTTTGTTATTTGTGATCTTGCATGCTCTCCGTTGTTAGTAGCTATCTTGGCCAAGTAGATGCTAGCAACTCCAAGAGGGAGTATTTATTCTCGATAGTGGGTTCATGCCTCTAGTAATCTGGAGAAGTGACAAAAATCTCTAAGGTACTAGATGTGCTGTTGCTACTAGGGAGAAAACAACAATCCTTTGTTTATAGAACAATCGTATTGTTTAGTTTACACGGAGTGCTTAATGCAATTATCTGTTGCTTACAACTTAATACTGGAGGGAGTTTGAATGATAACCTGAAGGTGGATTATTAGTCATAGATGTAGTTGGATTACGGTCTATGTATAATGTTGTAATGCCCAATCAAATCTCACAGGAGTCAAGATGATTAGTATATGAATTTATGCTTTCTCGGTGTTTGTCAATTGCCCCGCTGTAATTTGTTCACCCAACATGTCATCTATCTTAAGGAGAATCACCAGTAGTGAACTATGGACCCCGGTCCTTTCTTTTACCATCAATCTACAACTTTTACTATTTTCTATTTACTTTCTGCAAGCTATTACTTTCTTCCACACAATACGTTTAATCCTTTTGTTTCAATAAAACCGGTGAGATTGACAACCTCATTGTAAGTTGGGGACAAAGTTCTGTGGTTGTGTTGTGCAGGATTCCAAGTTGGAAACAAAACCTTGGAGGTGTTTCCTTGCTCCTACTGGTTTGATAACCTTGGTTTCACAACTGAGGGAAAATTTGCCGTTGTGCTCATCATACCTTCCTCTTGGCGTTCCCAACGAGCTCATCGTATCTTGAGCCAACAAACATCTTTCTGGCGCTGTTGTCGTGGATTGAAGGAAAAAGCAACCACGTCAACCACGCGCCAGCAAGTATTTTTCTAGCACCGTTGCCGGGGAGTCAAGGACATCTTCACAAGGGGAGTCCCTCATAACCAATCTCTTTACTTTGTTTTATTTGTTTTGCTTAGTTTATTTCTGCTTTGTTTGCTTGTTTCTTTACCGAAAACACACAAAAAAATTAGTTGTACTAGTTTCCTTTCTTTATTAAAAACACAAAAAATGACTACTCTTGAAAACACTAAGTTGTGTGACTTCACTAGCACCAACAACAATGATTTCATGTGCACACTAATTGCTCCACATGTTCCTGAAGCTACTTTCTTTGAAATTAAACCTGCTTTACTCTATCTTGTTATGAGAGAACAATTTTCTAGAATTGGTACTGAAGATGCTGCTGCTCATCTAAATAACTTTGTTGAACTTTGTGAGATGCAAAAGCATAGGGATATAGATGGAGATATTATTAAGCTTAAATTGTTTCCTTTCTCTTTGAGAGGAAAAGCTAAAGAATGGTTGCAATCCCTAACTAGAAATAGTATTGATTCTTGGACTAAATGCAAAGATGCTTTCATTGGAAAATACTATCCTCCTGCTAAGATTATATCTATGAGAAGTGAAATAATGATGTTTAAACAATCTGATAATGAACATGTTGCTCAAGCTTGGAAAAGAATGAAATCTTCGGTAAAGAATTGTCCCACTCATGGACTGACTGCTTGGATGATTATCCAAAACTTTTATGCAGGATTGAATTATTCTTCAAGAAATCTGCTGGATTCTGCTTCTTGAGGTACCTTTATGACCATCACTTTGGGTGCTGCAACAAAACTTCTGGATAATATGATGGTTAACTATTCTGAATGGCATACCGAGAGAGCTCCACAAGGTAAGAAGGTAATTTCTGTTGAAGAAACCTCATCCTTGAGTGATAAAATTGATGTTATTATGTCTATGCTTGTTAATGGGAAAGCTCATATTGATCCAAACCATGTTCCCTTAGCCTCTTTGGTTCCCCAAGAAGAGCAAGTTGATGTGAACTTTATAAGAAATAATAATTTTAGCAACAATGCCTACATGAATAATTTTGGTAATAATAACTATAGGCCATATCCTCCCAATAATAATAATGCTTATGGAAATTCTTACAACAATAATAGGGGTGCTCCCTCTGAACTTCAAGTTATGCTTAAAGATTTTATTAGTAAACAAACTGCTTTCAATAAAAATATTGAGGAAAAACTTTCTAATGCTGAAAGAAATATAGCATCATTGGCTGAAGCACAATCTTCTTTTAATAAAATGGCTGCTAAACCTAAAACTATTGAAAATCCCTTTGCTGCTACTAATGCCATACAAGTTAGAATTGATGAAAATGTTAGACTATTAGCTGAATTGCATGCTAAGTGGGAAAGAGAAGAAGAAATTGCTAGAAATATTAGTGTTTCTACTATCACTATCACTAATGTTGAAGCTAGTAAACCCAATGGAACCTTTTCTAATAAAAATGCTAAAATTCTTTGAAATATGGGAAACAATAGCTCTACTACTTTAGATGATAATTATGATTTTGATCTTGATGGTTGCAATATCTCTGAAGTAATTAAGTTCCTACAAAAGCTTGCTAAAAGTCCTAATGCTAGTGCTATGAATATGGCCTTTACAAAACACATTACTGATGCTCTCATAAAAATTAAAGAAGAAAAGATGAAACATAAAGCTTCTATTCCTATGAAATTAGAAGATGGTTGGGAACCCATTATTAATATGAAAGTAAATGATTTTGATTTAAAAGCTTTATGTGATCTTGATAGTAGTGTTTCTATTATGCCTAGAAGGATTTATGATATGCTTGATTTGCCACCGTTGGAAGATTGCTATTTAAATGTCCCACTTGATGATAATGCTAAAAAGAAAATCATGGGGAGTATTAATGATGTTCTTATTATGGTTAACAATGCCTATGTCCCTGTTGATTTCTATATTTTGGATGTTGAATGCAATGCTTCTTGTCCTATTACTTTGGGAAGACCTTTTCTTAGAACTGTTGGTGCCATTATTGATATGAAAGAAGGCACCATTAAATATCAACTCCCACTCAAGAAAGGTATAGAACACTTTCCTAAGAAAAGAGAGAAGACCCCTTTTGCCTCTCCTATGAAAACAAAAATTGCTCTTAATGCTTCTTCATTTGAGAACACTTGGTTCTTTTCTTGCTTCTTATGCCTAACTTAAAGGCGTTAAAGAAAAGTACTTATTGGGAGATAACCCAAAAGTTTTAGATGAGTCTCGGAAGTTAGTACCTCTGTAATAACCTCTCCTTATCCTTTTTATTTGCTTTTTGTGCCAAGAGTAACCTCTAATGAGAGAGAAGTAATGCTTGGGAAAGTTGCTGTCCCGAAACAGATTTTTGTGCTTCGCTGTAAAAATTCGTGTAAAATCTCTGTACGTCGTTTTGAGGCGTTAATTTTTTTACTTCTGACCCAGGTTGTTATCTAACTTTTGTTAGTTCAGCACTTTTCAATTTGAGCAATATAAGGTCTTCGAAAAAATTGGTGTTTACCTGCTGGTCTGTTTTGACAGATTTCTGCCATTATTTGCATTTGCTTCTTGTTGATTCCTTTTTGAGTTCTGTTTGGAGAATTGAGCTTTTTGAGTGAAGTGCTACAGTAGCTTGTGTTTAATGGAAGTTTTATTGGTGTTGAAAGTGAACCCAAAGACTTATTATCTTGAGTACACTAATGTTGCTAATAAAGATTATATGAAGTTTTGTATGAAGGAAAAATTTCAGGTGTATGGAGAGAATGATATAATGAGATGAAGAATGGACTAAAGCTCAAGATTTGGGATGCCACGTGTGTCACCCCAAGAAATATCCAAGAAGTACAAGCATCAAAGCTTGGGGATGCCCAAGGCATCCCCTTCTTCATCAATAAAAATCTTAGGTTTCTTCCAAACACTTCATTTTTATTGTTTCATGCACAGTTGTGTTGTTCTTGGAGCATCTTCGTTTTTGTTTGGTTTTCGTTTGCTTAGTTTGCTTGAATAAATTGGTTGGACCCCTCTTTCATACATTAGTTTCAAATAGTTTGGTTTGGATTGGAAAAGAGTAGGAAAAGTTCATGCTGAAGTGGTAAAGAGAGCTTGTTTTTTACTGTGGCATATGCTTTGTCATGTCATGCTTGGTATTGTTTTGGCTTTATGCTTAGTGATTTTTGCTGTACCATGACATGTTATAAACAATTGAGATTGCTTAATGTGCCTTGAAAGAATCATGCGTTGTTTTAGCATATTAAAGCATAGTATTGTGGTATTCTCCTTTGATGCTTTATTTGGGTTGACTTGGCACAAGCTCACACCATGTTAAGACTATCCCAAGTCATCATAGTCTTTATGATCCTTTAGTTTTTGACTTGCAATATCACTTTATGCTTTAATTAATGATTTTTTGTCGCTTTGCATGATTATGGCCATTATTGCTCTCTTAGTTGGTCGCTCACAGTCTTTTGCTAGCCTCCATGCCAAGTATGAGTTCCACTCATGAATCCAACTCCAAATAAATCCATGTTATTCCAAAGAATCCACCATACCTACCTATTAGCATTTGCTATTCCAAGTATATTCATGTTTTTATCTACCTTACGAATTAAACTTGTTATGTGAAAATTAGTGATTAAAGATCTCACGAACTTGATGGCACACTTTACTTTCTTGCACTTAATAATCTTGAACCATTAAGAAAAGTAAAGTGTGCCATCAAGTTCGTGAGAGCTTTAATCACTAGTTTTCTCATAACAAGTTTAAGTCGGAAGGTAGATAAAAACATGAATATACTTGGAATAGCAAATTCTAATAGGTAGGTATGGTGGACTCTTTGGAATAACTTGGTTTTATTTGGAGTTGGATGCATGAGTGGAACTCATACTTGGTTATGGAGGCTAGAAAAATATTGGGAGCGACCAACTAAGAGAGCAATAATGGCCATAATCATGCAAAGCGACAAAACATCATTAATTAAAGCATAAAGTGATATTACAAGTCGAAAACTAAAGGATCATAAAGGATACGGTGACTTGGGATAGTCTTAACATGGTGTGAGCATGCGCCAAGTCAACCCCAATAAAGCATCAAAGGAGAATATCACAATACTATGCTTTAATATGCTAAAACAACGCATGATTCTTTCAAGGCACATTAAGCAATCTCAATTGTTTATAATATGTCATGCTACAGAAAAAATCACTAAGCATAAAGCCAAAACAATATCAAGCATGACATGACAAAGCATAGGCCATAGTCAAAAACAAGCTCTCTTTACCACTTAAGCATGAACTTTCCTACTCTTTTCCAATCCAAACCAAACTATTTGATAACTAATATATGAAATAGGGGGTCCAACCAATTTATTAAAGCAAACTAAGAAAACCAAGCAAACGAAAACAAAAACAAAAACAAAAACAAAGACGCTCCAAGAACTATACAACTTGTGCACGAAACAATAAAAATGAAGTGTTTGGAAGAACCTGAGATTTTTTTATTGATGAAGAAGGGGATGCCTTGGGCATCCCAAGCTTTGACACTTGTACTTCTTGGATATTTCTTGGGGTGACACGGGTGGCATCCCCAAGCTTGAGCTTTAGTCCATTCTTCATCTCATTATATCATTCTATTCATACACCTGAAATTTTTCCTTCATACAAAACTTCACACAATCTTTATTAGCAACATTAGTGCACTCAAGATAATTAGTCTTTGGGTTTAGTTTCAACACCAATAAAACTTCCATTAAAACACAAGCTACTGTAGCACTTCACTCAAAAATCTCAATTCCCCAAATAGAACTCAAAAAGGAACCAACAAGAAGCAAATGCAAATAATGGCAGAAATCTGTCAAAACAGACCAGCAGATAAAAACCAATATTTTCGAAGACCTTCTGTTGCTCACATCCAAAAGTGTTGAAATAACGAAAGTTAGATAACAAGCTGGGTCATAAGTTCAAAAATTCACACCTCAAAACGACGTACAGAGATTTTACACGAATTTTTACAAAGAAGCACAAAAATCTGTTTCGGGACAACAACTTTCCCAAGCATTACTTCTCTCTCATTAGAGGTTACTCTTGGCACAAAAAGCAAATAAAAAGGATAAGAAGCGGTTATTATAGAGGTAATAACTTCCGAGACTCATCTAAAACTTTTGGGTTATCTCCCAATAAGTACTTTTCTTTAACGCCTTTAAGTTAGGCATAAGTAGCAAGAAAAAGGATCAAGTATTCTCAAATGATGAAGCATTAAGAGAAAATTTTGTTTTCATAGGAGAGTCAAAAGGGGTCTTCTCTCTTTTCTTAGGGAAGTGTTCTATACCTTTCTTGAGTGGGAGTTGATATTTAATGGTGCCTTCTTTCATATCAATAATGGCACCAACAGTTCTAAGAAAACGTCTTCCCAAAGTAATAGGACAAGAAGCATTGCATTCAACATCCAAAACATAGAAATCAATGGGACATAGGCATTGTTAACCATAATAAGAACATCATTAATACTCCCCATGAGTTTATTTTTAGAATTATCATCAAGTGGGACATTTAAATAACAATCTTCCAATGGTGGCAAATAAAGCATATCATAAATCCTTCTAGGCATAATAGAAACACTACTATCAAGATCTCATAAAGCTTTGAAATCAAAATTATTCACTTTCATATTAATGATGGGTTCCCAACCATCTTCTAGTTTCATAGGAATAGAAGCTTTATGTTTCATATTTTCTTATTTAATTTGTATGAGAGCATCCGTAATTTGTTTTGTAAAGGCCATATTCATAGCACTAGCATTAGGACTTTTAGCAAGCCTTTATTGGAACTTAATTACTTTAGAGATATTGCAACCATCAAGATCAAAATCAAAATTATCGTCTAATGTAGTAGAGCTATTACTAGCTTCAACACTAGTGGTAGTGATAGTAGAAACACTAATATTTCTGGCAATTTCATCTTCTCTTTCCCACTTAGCATGCAGTTCAGCTAATAGTCTAACATTCTCATCAATTCTAACTTGTATGGCATTAGTATCAGCAAGGGATATTTAATAGTTTCAGGTTTAGCAACCATTTTATTACAAGAAGATTGTGCTTCACAAAATGATGCTATATTTCTTTCTGCATTAAAGAGTTTTTCCTCAATAATTTTATTGAAAGCAGTTTGTTTACTAATAAAATCTTTAAGCATAACTTGAAGTTCAGAGGGAGCACTCCTATTATTGTTATAGGAATTTTCATAAGCAATACCATTATTGGGAGGATATGGCCTATAGTTATTATTGCCAAAATTATTCCTGTAGGCATTATTGCTAAAATTATTATTTCTTATAAAGTTCACATCAACTTGCTCTTCTTGAGCAACCAAAGAGGCTATGGGAACATGATTTGGATCAATATGAGCTTTCCCATTAACAAGCATAGACATAATAACACCAATTTTATCACTCAAGGAGGAGGTTTCTTCAATAGAATTTACCTTCTTACCTTGTGGATCTCTCTCAGTGTGCCATTCAGAATAGTTAACCATCATATTATCTAGAAGCTTTGTTGCAGCACCCAAAGTAATGGTCATAAAGGTACCTCCAGCAGCAGAATCCAGTAGATTTCTTGAAGAATAATTCAATCCTGCATAAAAGGTTTGGATAATCATCCAAGCAGTCAGTCCATGAGTGAGACAATTCTTTACCAAAGATTTCATTCTTTCCCAAGCTTGAGCAACATGTTCATTATCAGATTGTTTAAATTTCATTATTTCACTTCTCATAGATATAATATTAGCAGGAGGATAGTATTTTCCAATGAAAGCATCTTTGCATTTAAAAAGTCCAAGAATCAATACTATTTCGAGTTAGGGATTGCAACCAATCTTTAGCTTTTTCTCTCTAAGAGAAAGGAAACAATTTAAGCTTAATAATATCCCCATCTATATCCCTATGCTTTTGCATCTCACAAAGTTCAACAAAGTTATTTAGATGAGCAACAGCATCTTCAGCACCAATAGCAGAAAATTGTTCTCTCATAAGAAGATTGAGTAAAGCAGGTTTAATTTCAAAGAAAGTAGCTTCAGGAACAGGTGGAGCAATGGGTGTGCACAGGAAATCATTGTTGTTGGTGCTAGTGAAGTCACACAACTTAGTGTTTTCAAGAATAGTCATTTTTTTGTGTTTTTAATAAAGAAAGCAAACTAGTATAACTAATATTTTTGTGTTTTTGATAAAGAAACAAGCAAACAAAGCAAAAATAAACTAAGTAAAAAAATAACAAAGTAAAGAGATTGGTTATGAGGGACTCTCCTTGTGAATATGTCCTTGACTCCCCGGCAACGGCGCCAGAAAAAGTGCTTGATGGCCCAAAATATATCGAGCTCGTTGGGGAACCCCAAGAGGAAGGTATGATGAGCACAGCAGCAAGTTTTCCCTCAGTTATATGAAACCAAGGTTATCGAACCAGTAGGAGCAAGGAAACACCTCCAAGGTGTTGTTTTCAACTTGGAATCCTGCACAACACAACCACATAACTTTGCCCCCAACTTACAGTGAGGTTGTAAATCTCACCGGGTTTGCTGAAAACAAAGGATTAAACGTATTGTGTGGAAGAAAGTAAAAGCTTGTAGAAAGTAAACACAAAACAGTAAACAGTTGTAGATTTATGGTAAAAGAAAGGACCGGGGTGCATAGTTCACTAATGGTGGTTCTCCTTAAGATAGACGACATGTTGGGTGAACAAATTATAGCGGGGAAATTGACAAACATCGAGGGAGCATACATGCATATACTAATCATCTTGACTCCTATGAGATTTGATTGGGCATTACAACATTATACATAGACCGTAATCCAACTGCATCTATGACTAATAATCCACCTTCAGGTTATCAATCCGAACCCACTCGAGTATTAAGTTGCAAGCAACAGATAATTGCATTACGCATTGCGTGTAAAGTAAACAATACGATTGTTCTATGAACAAATGATTGCTGTTTTCTCCCTAGTAGCAACAACACATCTAGTACCTTAGAGATTTCTGTCACTTCCCTAGATTACTAGAGGCATGAACCCATAAATACTCCCTCTTGGAGTTGCTAGCATCTACTCGGCCAAGATATCTACTAACAACGGAGAGCATGCAAGATCACAAATAACAAAGACATGATAGAATCAATAATCAATCTGAAATAGCATCTCAATATCCATCGGATCCCTGCAAACACAACATGTATGATTACAAATAGATGATCTTGATTATGAACGGAGCTCACAAGATCTAGAAATGGTAGCACAAAGGAGAAAAACCAACCATCTAGCTACTACATGGACCCGTAGTCCAAGGATGAAATACTCACGCATCACACCGGAGGCTTGCATGGTGATGACGAAGGCATCCAGGGTGAATTCTCCCCTCTGGCAGGGTGCCAGGAAGAGCTTCAGATCCCTCCCGATCTAGGTATGGATATGACGGCGGCTACAGACTCTTTCGTGGAATTTTGATCGGGTCCTTAGGGTTTCTGTATCGGAGGCATCTAATAGGCGAAAGGGGAGGCCGAGGGGGTGCCCTAGGCGGCGACACCACCCCCTGGCGCGGGCCAGGCCTGGCCGCATGGCCAGGTGGTGTGGGCGGCCCCTGGCCCTTCTTCGTCTCATATTCTGGATCCGTGTCCCCCTCCGTGAAATATTGACTTTGGCTTTTGTCCCGTCCAATTCCGAGAATATTCATTTTCTGACTTTCTTGGAACCAAAAACAACAGAAAATAGGCAGCTGGCACTGTGGCATCTTGTTAATAGGTTAGTCCAAGAAAGTGTATAAAAAGTACTCCAAAGTGTGTACAAAACATAAGAAAGTAGATATAAACCAAGCATGGAACATCAAAAATTATAGATACATTTGCAACGTATCATACCCAATTGGCGGTTCTCTATGATACATATGTACTTACAATGACAAGAGCTTACTTGTGACTGAAGTTGAGTAGCATGAGGTTCAGTACTCGTAAGTAAGGGGCATGAGATTTCAACTTATAACTTGTCAAGCATATCCTCTTAGTTGTGTCACTTTAACCTTAATCACTTAAAGATGCTTATGATAGGGGAAATGAGAGCTGGAAGCTAATAAGTACCATAATTTTTGGAAGCTCTTTATGAGATTTGAATCCCTGCTTCCTTCCATGAAGGCCTTTCTTTTACTTTTATGTCGAGTCTCCATCTTCTATCTTTATGCACCTACTGAGAGAGCATAGTGTCCATTCTTAGTTTAATGTGCATTGTCCCAAGACTTGTTGATTGATGCATAACTTTGATATTGCTTGTTCTTAAACTATTTGTATCTAGTCACCCTTATGAACTTTGAAGGTGTCCTATGCATTTATGTTTTGCTACTCTATGAGGGACAATTTGAATACCATTCTCATTATGCTTTCTTTATGTGAAACAAACAAACGTCTTGCAAAGCATTGTTGTTCATTAATCTTTTGTTTGTGCCTTTTCATTTTACAACATAGTTGCCATGTCTTATTGTTAGAACTATATCTTTCATGCTATGTTAAAATACTATGATCCCAGCTATCCATGTCTTACAAATACTTTGAACAAGTCTATGATGGTGCATGCCACCTCAAAAATTATTCTTTCTTTTTATCACTTACCTACTCGAGGACGAGCAGGAGTTAAACTTGGGGATGTTGATACGTTGCAAACGTATCTATAATTTTTGATGTTCCATGCTTGTTTTATATCTACTTTCTTATGTTTTTCCCACACTTTGGAGTAATTTTATACACTTTCTTAGACTAACCTATTAACAAGATGCCACAGTGCCAACTGCCTATTTTCTGCTGTTTTTGGTTCTAGGAAAGTCAGAAAATGAATATTCTCGGAATTGGACGGGACAAAAGACAAAGTTAATATTTCACCGAGGGGGGCACAGAGCCAGAAGACGAGACGGAGAGGGGCCAAGGGGCGGCCACACCACCTGGCCGCGCAGTCAGGCCTGGTCCATGCTAGGGGTGGTGCAACCGCCTCGGGCACCCCCTCGGCCTCCCCTTTCGCCTAGAATATGCCTCTGATACAGAAACCCTAAGGACCCAATCAAAATTCCATGAAAGAGTCTATAGCCGCCGTCATCTCCATCCCTAGATCGGGAGGGATCTGAAGCTCTTCCTGGCACCCTGCTAGAGAGGGGAATTCACCCTGGAGGCCTTCTTCATCACCATGCAAGCCTTCGATGTGATGCGTGAGTAGTTCATCCCTGGACTACGGGTCCATGTAGTAGCTAGATGGTTTGTTCTTCTCCTTTGTGCTATCATGTTTAGATCTTGTGATCTCCGTTCATGATCAAGATCATCTATTTGTAATCCTACATGTTGTGTTTGCGGGGATCTGATGAATATTGAGATGCTATTTCAGATTGATTATTGATTCTATCATGTCTTTGTTATTTGTGATCTTGCATGCTCTCCGTTGTTAGTAGGTATCTTGGCCTAATAGATGCTAGCAACTCCAAGAGGGAGTATTTATTCTCGATAGTGGGTTCATGCCTCTAGTAATATGGGGAAGTGACAAAAATCTCTAAGGTACTAAATGTGCTGTTGCTACTAGGGAGAAAACAGCAATCCTTTGTTCATAGAACAATGGTATTGTTTACTTTACGCGCAATGCTTAATGAAATTATCTATTGCTTGCAATTTAATACTGGAGGGGGTTTGAATGATAACCTGAAGGTGGATTATTAGTCATAGATGCAGTTGGATTACGGTCTATGTATAATGTTGTAATGCCCAATCAAATCTCATAGGAGTCAAGATGATTAGTATATGCATGTATGCTTTCTTGTTGTTTGTCAATTGCCTCGCTGTAATTTGTTCACCCAACATGTCATCTATCTTAAGGAGAATCACCACTAGTGAACTATGGACCCCGATCCTTTCTTTTACCATCAATCTACAACTATTTACTGTTTTCTATTTACTTTCTGCAAGCTATTACTTTCTTCCACACAATACTTTTAATCCTTTGTTTTCAGCAAAACCGGTGAGATTGACAACCTCACTGTAAGTTGAGGAAAAAGTTCTGTGGTTGTCTTGTGCAAGATTCCAAGTTGGAAACAACACCTTGGAGGTGTTTCCTTGCTCCTATTGGTTCGATAACCTTGGTTTCACAACTGAGGGAAAATTTGCTGCTGTGCTCATCATACCTTCCTCTTGGGGTTCCCAACGAGCTCATTGTATCTTGAGCCAACAAGCATCTTTCTAGCGCCGTTGCCGTGGATTGAAGGAAAAAGCAACCACGTCAACCACGCGCCAGTAGTTTCTTCCCTGCTAGACAATCTGAACACTTCTTGATGTGAACAACCTTCACACCTTTCAACTGATTTTTCTTCACTAGCACCGCCATCCCCTTCTCACTCATGTGCCCAAGTCTCTTGTGCCATAAGGCACGCTCATCCACTTTCTACAAAGCATTGACACAAGAAGCAGAAAGCTTAGCATGGACATGATACAAAACTGAAACCATGTTATCTTTTGCAACAATCAGATTTCCTTTGGTAAGCTTGTAGTGTGTATTTCCAAATCTGCTCAAATACAAATCTCTATCAAGCAATCCAACCGAGATAATGTTGAGCCGAAGGGCCTCAACATGCCTCACCGACTTGAGGACTAGTGTCATACCATTTTCAGTCTCCAAGTGCACATCTCCTCTTCCAATGATTTTTGCTCTATCATTGTTCCCCATCTTCACAACATAAAAATCACCTGCTGTGTAGTTGGTGAAGAGCTCTCTAAGAGATGTAGCATGTATGGTAGGACCGCTATCCAGAATCCAAGTCATCTCATCACCATCTGCAAGGCTGATGGTATCATCAGAAACTATAGTTCCTCAATAGTAGAAACACTGCTGCCATTATGTTCTTCATGCATGAGAAACATGATCTCCTCTACCGCAGCAATCCGGCCTCCCTCACTATCACTATCACTGTCAGTATGTTTTTGAACTTTCTTCTTTTTCTTTTTGTCTTTCTTCCATTGTTCACAATGCCACTTGATGTGGCCCTTCTCACGGCAATGATGGCATATAACACCAGCATACTTGTCTTTGCCTATTGATTTTCTTCTACTTGTATCTCCTCCCTTACTCGGACCTTTTCTCTTGCTTCTCCCCCGTGACTCGGTCACTAACATTTCCAAATGTGAGGAAGAACCGTCCTTATCAGCAATTTTTCTGGACTCTTTATTTAGTACCTTGGTCTTCACAAGGTTTCAAGTGACAACTCCATTAGGTGCTGAATTGTACACAGTGACCTTAAAGGCCTGCCAAGTGTCCAGTAATGAGCCAAGTAGAAGCAAGGCTCTCACTTTATCTTCAAATGTAATTCCCATTGAAGATAGCTGATTTATAATGCCCTGAAATTCATTTACATGATCTGCAATTGGAGTGCCCTCCTTGTACCTCAAACGCATCAATTTCTTGATCAAGAAAATCTTGTTGGTACCTTCTTTGCGGGTATACAACTCCTCCAATTTCTGCCATAAGGTATGTGCATGTGTCTCCTCAATGATATGGTTCAATACATTATCATCCACAAATTGTCGGATGAACCCACAAGCTTGGAGATGAACTACCTCCCATTGATCTTCTTTCATATTATTGGGCGTCTCAGTGGAGAATTCCGGCATCTAGTAATCCTTCACATATAACAAGTCCTTCATCTTGCACTTCCAAGATTGATAATTTGTACCATTCAAAGAAATTATTCTGTTGGTATTCACTTCCATCCTTCACCACAAGCAAATGCAATCAACCCAAAACAAACCTTGCTCTGAAACTGAATACAAAAATGAACCTCGGCTCTGATACCACTTTGTTGGGGGGAGGAGGATACACACACAACCCCCCACTCTTCTTGTGCAGG
The DNA here is from genome assembly GCA_916181665.1 of Avena sativa. NCBI lineage: Eukaryota > Viridiplantae > Streptophyta > Magnoliopsida > Poales > Poaceae > Avena > Avena sativa. The sequence goes on along the minus strand of OV702289.1, from coordinate 128,602,486 downwards.
AACCTTTGAGGATACTTTCAATCAACAGATATGCAGTAGAAATAAAACAACGAGCACGTGCACAGGTGACCCAAGGATTTACATGGAAAAACCTCCTCAAGGTGAGGAGGAAAAAAACCATGGGTGTGGATCAACCGGTCCACACGAGCTTCACTATGAGCAACATGGGTACAAATTCTTCTCTAGAATATCTATAGATGTACAACTAACTCAGAACATTGCCAACCGGCAAAAAACAACAACAACCACTTGAGAGAAAGATTACAGCAAATCAGAGTATCTTAGTTTCTGTCCCCTTCGATAATCAGCAAACTGCTCTTAAACCGCAGATCCAATCGGCACCAAACTTTGTAGACAAGCTGATATATGAGTACCCAACATACACACCAAATTTCAGGTTAATCGGACACCGTTTGCCTGCCCAAAATGTTCGTCTACCAAAACTGCTCTATGCTGAGACTACAGCAGTTCGAACTGAATAAACAGCTTCCAAATCTGAAGCTATACTGACCCAAACCCAAACCAACTAAGATCTAAGTACTCAAATCAAGGAACGATCTCACCAAGTTTAGAGCCAATCCAAGCACCTTTGAGCCTCCAAACACTAGCTTGAAGACAGACCGGTCAGATCTCAGAAATTTGGACAGAAATCGCTTCTCCTTCTTATTTCTCTCTTCTCACTAGGTTGTCGTGTTCTTGTGTGTTCTCTCACCCTCTCACACTTGCTCAGCTCACACTCTCACACACGGAGTGGCTCACTCTTTTCTACTCATCTCTCAAGGAGCACCTCAGCCGTTGGATACGAACATCGATCAACGGCTGAAACGTGTTGGACTTTCACGGCTGATGTTGGGCTGCCAACACACCTCCATGTGGAGGGACATGGTCCAACATGAATAACTAAGACACCTAAGTGATACAACTCAATAGAATCCATCTTATCCATTCGCTTCTGCCACCGCAATACCTTCGTACAATCCATTCACTTCTAGGTGGTACCGCTGGCCGCCGTCAACATGGACGAGTGCTTGTTATATAAATACCGTCATGTCTTCAACTAGCACCATGTTGTGTTATGGTCTTACATGATAAAGCATTGGCGGTAGAAGCTTTTCTCCCGACACGTCCTAATCTTAGAATGCACTGGACAATGAGAAGATTATAGCCAGGAATGTATGCATCATCACCACAAATGCTTCACGCTTAAAAATAAGTTGGACCAAACTAGTAATGAGTCTTTCATGTGCACACATACATGCTCCTTATATAGCCTTCCCTAGTGAGCTATGACAATTTAATTCCCCACCTTATCTGATTTTTCCATATCTTATTGGAACATATATTTTGTATCCATTTATTGTTTTTGTACATTTGGTTTTAGTGGTTGTTGTTCGGGCATTCGAAGAATGGTAAAAGTTATGAATTTTCCGTTGATCAAACGTTTAGCTGGAGATATCACTTGTTTCACATTACTCGTAAACATATCAACTTGGATTGGATGGATATTTACGCGTGCACCAGATCGCATCATACCCTTGTACTTCCTTTATCCAGATCTATTGGGATCCTTAAGCATACCAATAGCTCCTTAATGCAAGGAGTTGTTAATTAATGATCCTATTTTACCTAATGCATGTGATGGTACACCGTGTAGCGCGTCTAGTTAGCCGCCAATAAAAATATAGATTTTGTGCACAATCTCATCTCTATTTACCATGTCCAGATATAGTACTCCTACAGCTAGTACTATTTGTAAACTTGTTTGATACTATGGCTGTTGATAATTTTTTCAATATTCCCAGTCAAAGTTAGTAAACACTGACTTTTTGTATTAAGTTTCTACGCCACTTATTTGGACATAGAGGGACTACAAAATATCTTCTGTATCTGTTTATTGATTTGGTACACATCTGATACAATGGTTGCAGCGCAACCTCTGCCACAAAAGATTACCTGTACCACCAGTAGAGAAAAAGGACATGGTCCAAAAATAAATAGGAAATCGTTAAGAACGAAGAATCAATCCACCGGATGTAATTACCAACAAGGAATGAGAAACCTGTTTGTGCGATATATCCCAGTGCATATGGAGGAGGCGTCAGTTATTTCACTGCAATATCTAGTGTCATTCTACATTCTGGCTTGTTCTTATCTACCTGTATCTAGCTCAATCAGTTCACCTATGAAAAAGACACCTGAATTTGATAGCGCAAACCATGTTAAACAGATCCTATCCGTTTCGAAGAGGACAAGCAGACAAGACAGTCATATTAGTATTTAGTAGTGCACGTATTTCCATACCAACACGTGCCTTCCTCGTTTATTGTCCACCTCTGGCCGGCGCATCGGCTGTGAGATCCATCTGTAGGCGAGCTCGGTTTTTCCGGTGGCGTTGTCCTCGTGGAAAGGAGATCCCAATTGGTAAACAAATTTTGCTAAACACTACCTTTGAGTAGGAACGAGGATAGCCCACTCTTCGAATTGCTCGTAAGCCATCACAGTATCAACTTTGATGTATTGAATTTATGCGTATACCACACGCTACATATCGTTATATGAGATCTTATGAAAATTCACATTTCTCGGTGTGCCCTGATACAGTAGTACTACAACATTGCTGCTTCAGATAGCACTCAATCCTTGCAAAAAAGCACTCCAGCTACACATGTGGTATGGAGAACTAAGATGCCAAGTGATACAACTCAACGGAATCCATCTTAGCCCTTCGTTTATGCTGCCGCAATACATCGTACAATCCCTTCGCTTCTGCATGGCCACTCCTTGTTGCCGTCAACACGGAAGAGTGCTTGTTATATAAATAACAACATGTCTGACTGTAGCAACATGTGGTGCTATGGTCTTACATGCTAAAGCATTGGCTGTAGAAGCGTTTCTCCCGATACCTCCTAATCTTAGCATGCACTGGCCAACGGGAAGAGTATACACATGAGCGTATGCATCATCCCCGTAAATGCTTCGCGCTAAAGAATAAGTTGAGCCAGACTACTAGCGAGTCTTTCATGGGCTCACACATACATGCTCTTTATATAGCCTTCCCTAGTGAGTTATGACAATTTAATTTCCCACCTTATCTAATTTTGCTATATCTTATTGGAACATATATTTTGTATCCATTTATTGTTTTTGTACATTTGGTTTCATTGGTTTCCATGCCAACACTTGTCGCCTGTCCACTTGGTCGTGCCGCTGTGAGATCCATCAGTAGGCGACATCGGTTTTGATGGTGGCTTTGTCATGAAAAGAAGTTGCAAACACTACAGGAACGCGTCACTACACCGCAGCCGGAAGCCGTCGGCATAGGTGTTAATCTCACATTGTACATTTTAACTATAAACACACTTAATCTCAAGTCAAATTGCACTTAGGGTCAAAGTTCTGATCGGTCACCCATCCTCACACTACTCCATCTCGAGCACGCTTAACTTTTTTATTTCTTCCGATTTAGCTTCCGAGAAAGAAAATTGACACTCCTGATAATACTAGCATATCAATCCTACTAACCCTTGGACCATGTGACGATGTCACACGTCTTTATTTTGGAAAATCGAAACAACTATTTAAGTAAACAACAATGAATAAGTAATAATAATCTTAAATTTATTATATACTAAAAGTAATATAAGGTTGTGTTTCGAGACACCACGTTGATCCACATATACTCAAATTATCTGATCCCTCCATCTTGATTATAACTGTTAAGATTTAAAGCCATAACATCTTACGCAATCCTGTTTTTTTTGTTAGGTAATCCTGTCACGAGGTGCAATAAAGTGAGAATCAAAAATTGACACGTAATAAAATATTCACGTACGGCAGCATCAACACGTTACATCTTGCATCGTATTTGGTCATCTATCCATGACACCGAGTCCATGTCCAATACTTCTTGGAGAAATATCTCCTCAAAAAGAATCCCTGCTTGAGTTGGAATACCTCTCAAACCGTATGTAGGCCCACTTCAATATTCTTTTCTTCGGACTAACGTTTAAGCCCCAGGCCAGACAAATCACGCGTGCTACCACCTTGAATTAGGAAGTAAACACGGTCCAAAGACATGCGATGCAAGGCTAATTGGCTATAAACTGCCGTGCATGCTTACAGCTTCATCAAAAACAAAAAAATCGGACTTACGTTCAAGGCCTAGGAAAATTGGCATACTACATCTTGAATTGGGAAGTGTGCACGGTCTAGATACATGCATGCTTGGCTATTAAGTGTTAACTGCGTACAACAACGACTGTAAAAATGTACTACTAATTAAAATAGATAATGTAAAACTAAGTATGTCAAGGATACGGAAGTTTTGAAAACAATATTTAATCTTTCCTTTCAAGGATGCACCGATATAAGAAAAATTCTTCGAAATGTCAATGTTAACCAGAATTAAGCATCCGATCCATATGGTCAACAGTTCATTACAAAGTGACTCGTATACTTAAATACACATTATGGCAAAAATTAAAACATTTATTAGAAAATGTCAAGACAAACATAAGTATGTCAATCTAATAAGACATCATATATAGATGATCCTAATAGACAGATCCTCCTAATTATGTATCACCTATATCAAATCATAATGCAAGAGAAAAAAAATCTATGCGCTAAAATTCTCAAAGAACCATAGTAGCGGAACACTAATTTGGACCTTCTTATTAGTAGACCACAACTGATAAATCTTCATACTAGATCATACCGAAGAGGTCGTGATAATTGTAAACAAGTAATGACAATGATATCTTTGCACACGGGTTATTATTACACACGCAATATTTCTCTCTCTAATATCATGTTTTTTTTGCGAAAGGGTAAACTATATGAGAGCTCTATAATTGAGTTGAGATCCCTAACATACTAGCACATTTATAGTCAAATGAAAGATATAGATTGAGATGCGAAATAAGGAGGAGCCTTGGTGGCCGATAATTAGGCATGTGCATGCACATGGGAGAACTGTCGTATTATTAAATACCTTTTTACTGATATTAAATAGTTAATATAAGTGCAAACATTTTTGTTGATAGAGGACATAATTGAGTACGTGTAATTGTCTGATCAATATGATTGGGATCTCTGAATTTGTTTTACATACAACCCAATTTGAAACAAATATTACCATGTTGAATCAGGAAGTGGTAGGGATAAAAACACTAGGACACAGTATGAAGAACTATATGCTAGCTATAAACTTTGGTGTATGTGTACGCGAACGAGTATCTAACCTACAAATACATAAAATTTCCTAATGGAAGTGCAAACCGTAAAAATAGATACGCAGTTTTGAATAAAAAATTAAACTTTCCATTGAACTATGCATTTGTATACATAGGAAATCTTTAAAATAATGCATCTAAAATAAAAAATCTATCCATAATATATTATCATAATTATTGTGGAATGAATGAGACATTTTCATCAGTTAACAAAGGAGGAGGCTCTCTGGCAGATAATTAGGCATGTGCATGCACATGGGCAAACAATGATATTATTCTTATTTTAAAACAATATCACAAAAATATAGGGTTGTTGACTCAAGATGTCACATATAACATAGATTGTTTGATAAAATTAGCATCTTAGAATTTCTTTTATGGCATACATTTAAGCTAAAAAGAAAACCTACTTCATGTCTTAGATCATATAAACACAATGGGGTAGCTAGCTAACTTTAATTCCATGTGGAAATAAAATGTCTCATACAAACAAGACATGTGACCACTAGAGTGATAAATTTAAATAGCATAATAATCATTTTTATACAAAAGTGATGTTACAAGCATAATATCTTTGTTGATTATAAAACATATCAACATAATAGGAATACGATGCCCTAGCATTTGCGAGGGCCACCATGCTAGTTCAAATAATAATAAAATGATTTTAACTTTTTTTGCCTTTTTATATTTAATATTCAATAATTCATATCTACAAATCCGTAAATAGGAATTCAACAAATAATATATCTAAATCGATCAGAAAAATGAGAGGAACTCAAATATGGTATCCATATCATCTTTCTAATCATGCATCATGTCTTTTTAACACTTTCATTTGGTGGTTGCTTCACAAAATACCCCCTTTTTTGGCACTCGAAAAATGGAAAATGGTTTTTGAGATATTTGTAATATTTCAAGTTTAATATTTTTCCTTGCAAATATGTCACATAATATGACACCACGCAAAGGTTTTACATTGTTTGGAATTTTTTGAATTTCTTATGCCCGTTTCAAACTATGATCAAAACGACGGTGATAGCTCATTGCAGTGGGTCTCTGATGAAATAGCATATTTTGAACATAAAAATGATTTTTCCAAAAAATGATGAGGATTAGATCATATATCTGTTGTTCAAATCTGACCACTTCCTATCGATTCGAGAGAAATTTGTCTTTTTCACGAGGGATGGAAGGAAAGATCTAAGATACCTCAGTCGGGAAATTATCCATGAAAGGTGGTCTAAATTTTAAAAAATAGGGTGGTAACATTCTGAAACTTTCACTTGGTGGTTACTTCACAAAACACCCGTTTTTGGCACTCGGAAAACGGAAAATGGCTTTTTGGTGCGATGAAACGGGAAATTTGCTCCTGCAACATTGTTCGCGATCCCAAGATACACATGTGTGCACAATATATGAAAATTATCATAAACTATTGCGCGATTATAGAAATAATATTCGCCCTTTGGCCTGAAAGCCATGAAACCTCGAACATGATAGCTCATTTCTAAGAAGGTTATTTTTGAGATATTTTGAATATTCCAAGTTTGATATTTTTTCTTGTAAATATGTCACATAATATGAAACCACACAAAGGTTTTACGTTGTTTGTATCGTTTTTGAATTTGTTATGCCCGTTTCAAACTATGATCAAAACGGCGGGCATGAAGATTCTTAGATCGGGGCTGAGCTGAGCCTCGCTAAACTTGAAGTGGATCTCTGATGAAATAGCATATAATGAACCTAAAAAATGTTTTTTCCCAAAAAATGATGAGCATTAGATCATATACATGTAATTCAAATCTGACTCACTTCCTACCGATTCAGCAGAAATTTGTTTTTTTCATGAGGGGTGGACGAAAAATTTTAAGATAGCTCGATTGGGAAATTATCCATGGAAGGTGGTCTAGTATTTTTTTAAATGGGGTGATAACATTTGAAACTTTCATTTGGTGGTTACTTCACAAAACACCTCGTTTTTGGCACTCAAAAAATAGAAAATGGCTTTTTGGTGCAATGGAAAGGAAAACTTCTATATCTGTTTATTGATTTGGTACATATTTGATACAATGGCAGAGCAACCTCTGCCACAAAAGATTACATGTACCACCAGTAGAGAAAAAGGACATGGTCCAAAAATAAACAGGACATCGTTTTGCAGGAGGAATGAGAAACCAGTATGCGCTACATATCCTAGTGCGTAGGAATGAGGATAACCCACTCTTCAAATTGCTCCTAAGCCATCAAAATATCAACTTTGATGTATTGAATTTGTGTGTACACCACACGCTTCATATCGTTATATGAGATTTTATGAAAAAATCACATTTGTAGGTTTGCCTTGATATAGTAGTACTACAACACTGCTTCAGATAGCACTCAATCCTGGGAGAAAAGAACTCCAGCTACACATGGTATGAAGAAGTAAGATACCAAGTGATACAACTCAACGGAATCCATCTTACCCCTTGCTTCTGCTTCCGCAATACATCATACAATGCCTTCGCTTCTGCATGGCCGCCGCTTGCTGCCGTCAACACAAAAGAGTGCTTGTTATATAAATAACGTCATGTCTCACTGTAGCACCATGTGGTCCTATGGTCTTACATGCTAAAGCATTGGTTGTAGAAGATTTTCTCCCAACACCTCCTAATCTTAGCATACACTGGCCAACGAGAAGAGTATACACATGAACGTATGCATCATTACCGTAAATGCTTGACGCTCAAAAATAAGTGGAGCCAAACTAGTAGTGAGTCTTGCATGTGCTCACACATACACTCTTTATGTAGCCTTCCCTAGTGAGTTATGACAATTTAATTTCCACTTTATGTGATTTTGCCATATCTTCTTGGAACATATATTTTGTATCCATTTATTGTTTTTGTACATTTGGTTTCAGAGGTTTCCATGCCAACATGTTCCGGCCTCATTGGTTGTCCACTAGGTCCGCGCCGCTATGAGATCCATCAGTAGGCGACATCGGTTTTGACAGTGGCTTTGTCATGAAAAGGAGTTGCAAACTAGAATTGGTAAAGAGTGAAATTGTATTGAATTTTTTGAATTGAACAAATTTTGCTAAGTACTACGTGTTCCTTTGGGTTGGAACGAGGAGATATCACTTGTTTCACACAGCACGTAAACCATCACAATATTAGCTTCGATGTATTGAATTTACGCGTATGCTAGACGCGTCATATCGATGTATGAGATTTTATTAATTTTTTATATTTCCAGCTGTTTTCTGATATATGAGTACTACAGTAATCAACCTCATGGGAAAAACGCTTCAGCTTGGCGTGGTACGAAGAATTAAAAAACCGTCGTAATACATCATATGATCCCTTTGGCTTCTGCCGGACCACCGCTAGCCGACCCGAACACAGAGGAGGGATTGTTATATAAACAACTGCAAATCAATGAGCAGCACTAGGCGCTGTTCTGATCCTACATGCTAAAGCATGGGTGGTAGAAGTTTTTGTCCTGACGCCTCCTAATCTCAGCATGCACTGGCCAACGAGAAGAGTATACACACGAACATGAGACGCATCACCGCAAATTCTTGGTGCTCAAAAGTTGAGCCAAATTAGTTGTGAGTCTGTCATGTGCTCACACATACATGCTCTTCATATAACCTTCCCCGATGAATTATGAAAATTTAGTTCCGCGCCTATTTCTGATTTTGGTGTATCTTCTTGAAACCTATTTTTTGTATTCATTTATTGTTTTCATACATTTGTTTTTCATGGCATTTTTTGGGTGTTCGAAGCATGGTCAAAGTTATGACTTTTGAGTTGACCAAACATTTAGCAGAATATTTGTTTTTTTTGAAACTTGCCTGATATATTAATTAAGAAATAGTGTAACAACAAATAAAAGGTGCACAATTACAATAAAAGCCAACTCTCTCGGCAACAATTCACTCATTTTCTTAGCAGCCACAGTGACCCAAATATTTGCCTCTTGTTTAATCTTAGATAATAGAACTGACGGAGGGGCATTCTTGTTGTGGGAGACTCTCACCTTGTATTCATTCCAAATTTCCCAAGAGACCAGAAGGGTGAAGGAGGCAAGATCCTTGCGCTTTGTCATATGTAGACCCACCAATAAAAGATTGATTGTGCCGACCATGAGTTGGGATCGATGAAGTGCAATTTGAGCGAAGTGATAATCATAATCCAAAGTATGGTGCTATATCTATAATGCACAAAAAGATGCTCAACCGATTTAGTGGTCCTTTTGCAAAGGGGACAAATACCACCATTAGGTCAATTTCTTCTTGCAAGATGGTCAACCGTCCAAAGCATGTCTTGGATGGCAAGCCCGGATTTTTTTAGAGGAGCTCAAACTTTCCAAATCGTGGAGGTAATAGGGCTTGTATTAACTTGGATCAGATGGATATTTGTGCTTGTCTGTTTTGGAATTTTTCTGCTTCTAGACTTGTTGATGGCAAAAAAGGACAACTCGAGAGTGAAGTGTTTTGAAGGCGTATGCATCTTTCTGACGCAGAGGTAGGGGGTCTTATTCTCCATTTTGAAATAGAATTCTTAATTTGGAACGACACATGTTCCTACTCATGTTCCAACCAGCTCCTGTCTTCTCAGTGCTAACCCGGTCTTTGCTCAACGTATTGTCCGTGCTCGCGCTGAACACTTTCTCCTTATAGCATCTCTGAGAGATATCTAAGATAGAGGTATTGGCATGAAATCAACTGCAGCCGGTCCAGAAGCTCTAAAGTAGGACACGCGCAAAATCTAAGAAGACGTAGAATAGGGCTTCGACCAAATTTCGAACATAACTTTGAAATTTTAAACAAATTTAATCTAGACCATCAACACTTCACTACACAATCCACACTACAGTACACAACTCATCATCACTTCTACTAGTGATGAACAAGTCCAACCAATCATTAGAGTTCACCTTGACCGTCACGGGCCAGCCTGTCAAGCTACGCGATCTCGGCCTTCTTCTTTTTGTTCTCGGCCATCTCGTCCTCTTCTCTGTGTCCATCTAAGCATAGAGCTCTAACTCTGCTTGTACGTCCTCGGTTGCTCCTCCCTACACCTCGCAATGGCCTTCTTATTGACCTCGACGATGACACGTTGTCGCATTGCCCAGCGGTGTTTCTTCCCATCCTAGACACACTGGTGGAAAAATGACCTCTAGTCCCGGTTCATAAGGGTCATTGGTCCCGGTTTCAGAACTGGGACGAATCACTCGGGACTAATGCTAGTCCCGATTCGCGCACGAACCGGGACCAATGGGTCTCCACGTGGGCGGACGAGCTACGAGGGGGGGTGGATCATTGGTCCCGGTTCATGGAAAACCGGGACCAATGGGTCCCCACGTGGCAGCGCCAGAGACGGGCGGGGGTGGATCATTGGTCCCGGTTCTTGGCATGAACCGGGATCATTGGTCTCTGTGCCGCGGTAGGGTTTTGTTCCGCGGCAGGATTTTCGGGCTATTTTTCTGCCGCGGCAGGGTTTTGTGCCGCGGCAGGGTTTCGGGCTATTTTTCTGCCACGGCATGATTTTTTTTATAAATTTAATGGTACTACATATATATAGCAATAATGAAACCACGATATATATATTACACATCATGCATGATCACAAATATATACACCGTCTCATCCGTCTTTTTGGTCGAAACATATTATAATTACAAACGATACTCTCACACGAATTTGATCTAATTTACACTTCTTTTATACACTTTACCCTTCCAAATAAAGTGGGTAATAGTATTCTCCTTTCGGATCTATGACTTGTTCTAACAAGAATCCGGCAATTTCCTCTTGAATTGCTTGCACGTGTTCTTGTGATAGAAGACCGCCCCGCATCCGTTCGATCTAATATAAAGAAGGGGATCAATATATATGAATGAAACTAAACACAATTGGTGGTAATAAAATAAAGTTGTGATTATTGTTTATCGTACTTCAATTTTTTTGATGTTCCGGTCTACCCCCTTCTCTTTGGTCGTCTGGCGAGTGAACTCGCAGACATAATATCCACATAAGTTATTCCCGGCTTCCTGCCTCAAGCACTTTACGAGAACGGAGTTCAATCAAAATAATAATCAAGCATGATAATGGTGGTATTGAAACTAGAATCAAAGAGATGCGGTGGATCTAGCAAGTAGTACTTATAGTCAATGGTTGAAATGTAAGCTCTGGCTTCCAAACACCCCTAGTTTTGACGGTGAACCGTTTCCAAGCCCTCTGGAGGCATTCCTGCATGTCCGTCCACTTTTCTAATGGTGTGCGTTTCAAGTACAAGACTTTTACTACTCCGGTGTCAACAGAAATGATTAAGAGAATATAGTGGAAGCTTGACACACTAACAAAATATAACACGAGTCAATTATACTCTTAACATCGAGTAATCGAAAATAGAATGTGTACAGGACAGTAACACTCACGCAGCGTTGTAAGGAAATAGTATTTCCCTTCTGTTGCTGAAATACTTCAACGCTTGGAACAAGTTATCCTCTGTCTCTTTGGGATTTGTTTTTAGAGTAACTTCATGAACGAAATTACAGTCAACAAACCCAAGGTCATAGATTTGTCCTTTGTTGCATTCTTGAATCTTCATTCTGCATATATAATTAGTATAGTGATTAGTAAGATTATACAAGCAACGAATGAGATGAGCTAGAAAGACTTAATTACAGAAATTAATAATACTTATAAACAATAGGCACTGACGATAGCTTTGTCGAGGGCGTCTTGTTGGTAAAACTGAAATAATTCTGGAAATTCAATCAGTATGAAGCCATCTCCATGACCGTAATGATGGTGTTTATATGCACCATAGATCCAGTTTTTGGAATCAGCACAGGCTTGGATGCACCATTTATGCAATCTTCGCATTTTTGTTGGTAGATCTTTGACTAACTCGGGTTTGACAAGAGGAGCCCCGTACTGGTACACGTATGATGTTTCTTGGTACCCCTCGAACTCATGCATACGGCTCATGTACTCAGTAATAGACAGTCCATATAATTGGGCTTTTTCTTCGTACAGTCGAACAAACTCCGGATCAATGTTCGGATCATGCCGCTCCTGGATCATCCACTCATTGGTATCGTATACTTTGAGCGGTTCGATCGATTGATTTTTCTGTTGTCCGAGCTGGGCAACTTCTTTCCCGACTCTTCGCTCTTTTGCCTCAGCCGACTTGATAATAGAGCGATTATAGTCTGATGTGAGCGCTATGGGTTGGTGAAGCTGAATCTTAAGCGCGACTGCTTTGGCTTTATCTTCTGCGGTGACCGGGAAAAATGCCTCTATCGTCTTTTTCTTGTTAGCCATGTCAATCTTCCACTTTTCATAATGGGCAGCTGCGGCCGCATTAGTTTCCTCATCTGTCTTCTCGCAAGGTAGCTTCTTCATATTCTGATGAGGTACTCTTGGGAGGGGCGATTGCTTACGTTTCGGTGATCGGAACGTGCTCTTGCTGTTGCTGGTGGTGCTGCCCCCCTTAGTATACTTCCTCTTTTGTCTCTGAGGCTCAGGGGACGGAGACGGCTGAGGCGGCGATGGAGACGGTTGCGCTGAGCGGTGAGGCGGTGAAGGCGACGGTTGCGCTGGAGAATGGTGAGGTGGCGGCGAAGGTGGATTGCTGCTCTGAGGATGGGTGGCCTTGGCCGCATATAATTTGGAAGCATGATGCGCTCCTTTAGCCATAGAATAGTCCCCCCTTTGGCTTCCCCTAGTTGTGTCAGCTCCATATCTTTCCCTGCAGGGTGGTCTAGCTTTAGCTCCTCAAATTCTTCCTTCACCTCATCCACCGTGACGACAGCGTACCCTTTTGGAACCGGTTTGCAATGCCAAGTTGGGTTAGGCCCAATTGGTACTGCCATGTCAACCGCCGCCGTCACCCTTAAGTTCATAACCTGCACCTTTAGCTCGCAAGCTGTTGTGTCCGTGATATCATCCACTGGGTAGCGTTTAGGAGGAGATGTCGTCGGTGCATCATCATCAACATCATGGAGCTGCGTGGAAGCGACGCTGCTTTTCTTATTCGATGGGGCGCCGGTACCCTCGAATGCAGCTTCTACCACGTGCCGCTGAGATTGGCCGCTAGTACCTTGCTGGCTAAGTATGTCGAGTTGATCCTAGTGCCGCTTTAATGCTTCTTCTACATTACGCAGCCGGTCTGCAGCGGCCGCTTTCTCAGCTGCCTCCCTTTCCTTTCTCCTCTGATGGCTTTTATCGGGATATCTCTTTATTTCCGGGGGGAAGGCAACCTTCCACGACTTAGAGCCTGGTGTGCCTCATGCTCGTCCGTCGTGTTCAGGATTTTTAAGGGCCCGTGTGATCTCGTCGTTCTCTCTATCGGGAACGAACTGTCCCGCTGCAACATCATCTACTGCATTTCTAATATCGTCGATGGGCAGTAGGGGATCATCTTTGTATTTCTGATTATATATCGCCCTCCCTTCTTTGTCCAACGTGCCCCCATGGCCGTAAAACCAGTTTCTCGCCCGTGGTGTCCATGTTGGGGGCTCTGGTCTGATCCCGGCAGCTATGTAATTTACCTCAAGTGCATCCCACTTAGGCATGCAACCGGCGTAGCCAGCAGGCCGCATGTTATGATGGTACAATTTCTTAGCAGCGTTCTCCGTATTTATTCTAGACCTTTCCTTAGCTTTCTCCGATGTCTTGTACTTCACAAAATCCTCCCACTGGTGTCTTAACTTAGCATAGCCGGCTTCATTGAAATTCGGAGTCTTCTCTACCTTGACAAAGTTATGGTACAGTTTCTTCTTTCAGTTCTTGAATGCATCGGCCATCTTGCTGAGAGCAAACTTCTTGACTCTTTGCACAAGCTCCCTTCTTGCTCTCTCCTCCTCATCTGGAGTCACATCTGGTTCCGGCAGGAGGAAATTAGTCATGAGCTTGTCAAAAAGCTTATCTTTGGCATTGTCGCCGACATACGGGACTCCACCGCCGCTTGGCCGATTCCATTCTTGAACGGTGATCGGGATGTAGTCCCTCACAAGAACTCCGCATTGCTTGACAAATTTTCTTGCGACATCGACGGGAGCTTGCGGTTCGCCATCTACACCGACCACATCGATCCTATACCTTACAGTGTCATCCAACTTTTTTGTTGGGCCTCGTTTCGTTCTTACGGAAGAAGTTCTCGATCCGGAGGGCTAAAAGAAGAAAGAGTGTTAATATATCCATGTATATATACACAACAGCATTTTAATTACAAAAATACATATATACACCTCGTCGGTGTTTCCCCTGTCGGAGCCGTCGCCTTCTTCCTTATCGGCTTCTCCCCTGTCCCAGGCTTCGGCTTCTACCTCACCGGAGCCGTCTCCTCGGTTGAGAGACTCATCTCCTTGACCAGAATCGTTCAGAAACTCACTCGTGACATCGATATCTTCATTTTCGCAGATCATCCCTTGGAGGATGTTTTCCTGATGTGTTGGATCCATAGTATCTGCAAGTTAAACAATCAACACATGGCATCGATAATGATATGACAATTTAAACATAGTTGAAATTTAACCCTAAGGCATGCTTGGCAATTTAAGTGAGATCCGAAGGGTCCAAACCCTAGTACAGGAGAGACCCCGAAATCACCTACGAGGGGTTGATTTCATTCTCTTATTAAACTTGTAATTAAAGTTGTTGAACAATGCATGATTATGAGTCTATTGTGTAGATCTCATTTTTCTGAACATTTTGATATATTATACATATTTTTCTGACTTAGAAATAATTAGTTATTGAATTTATAAGATTAAACTCTTTTCTGAAATTATTTAAACATTTATTAAACTTTTATTGCATCATTATGACGTCAGCTCGGGGTGGGTTTTTTTTCTCCACGGCTAAACTAGCCACAGAGACTGACGCGGGGGGCCCAAGCCACCTCAGATGCCACGCTGGCGGGGCTTGGTTAGCGCCCACGTCACGCACATGTGATGCCACGTCGACGCCACCGTGGCGCCACGTAGGCTCGCCGGCGAACTGCCAGGCGGTGGTGGAAGACGGCGGAGAGAAGCGCGTGGGGTGACGCCACTGTCCCGGTTCGAACCAGCGCGTCGCGGGCTACCTAAAATGGGCGGCGCCGCTACGGGAGGTGCGCTGGAGCAAGCCGTTTGACGGTGGCCGGCGGTCGGCGGCGGCAGGTGCTCGTGGGGAGGACGATACAGTGAGGGAGGGAGACGTAGGAGTGGTGCTGGAGCACCAGTGGCTCACCAGGAGGCCGATGGAGGGTGCGGCGAGGCCGGAGGAGGCCGGGTGCTGCCGGAATCAGTGGATAACGCGGCGGCCGGAGTCGGGGAAGGTGGGGTCGATTGCAGCGAGGCGGAGCTTTCTTGCCTGCTCGCGGCGGCGGACAGTGGCGCTCGGCGACGGGTGTCGACAACGTGAAGCTGCCGCTCTGGATTTGGGTAGCCTGCCGGCGTGATTTTGCTCCGCCACAAATTTTTCTTAGCCGCGTGTCGATGTGCTCTGTGAATTGGGGGAGTTGTGGAGAAGGAAGGCCGGGGCTGTTAACTGGACAGACCATTGGTCCCGATTCATCCCAATAACCGAGACCAAAGGGCCAACGGTCCTGATTCGTGCCACCAACCGGGACCAAAGGTCTGGGGCACGAGCGTTGCTCTGATGCCACGTGCACAGCCTTTGGTCCCGGTTAGTCCTACCACCCGGGACCAAAGGATCAACGGTCCCGGTTCGTGCCAACAACCGGAACCAAATGCGTGTTAATGGCAGCGCGCGCATCCAGGATCATCGGTCCCAGTTCGTGGGACGAACCGGGATCATTGACGCGTTTTTTCAGATTTTGGCAAACCTTTTGGTCTTCCCGCTATTTTCAAATTTGTTTCTTCTTTAATTAATAAGATGTTTCAATTTAAGATGATTATTTATTTAGAATTTTAAAAAACTTTTAACAAGAAAAGTGCTTCAATTTAAATAACTAATCAAAAACCATTTTCTGTTTTCAAATATTTTTATTTGAACTATACAATTGTACTATTTACAATTAAAATTGCATTAATAAAATATTTATTGCATAATTTGGAATTTTAAAAAACTTTTAAGAGGAAAAGTGCTTCAATTTAAATAACTAATCAAAAACCATTTTCTGTTTTCAAATATTTTTATTTGAACTATACAATTGTACTATTTACAAATAAAATTGCATTAACAAAATATTTATTGCATAATTTGGAATTTTAAAAATCTTTTCAAGATTTGAACTACAAGTACATGATATAATGCTTGTGAATTTAAAAAAAAATCATTTATAGGTTCACGACATGCTATTTCATCAGAGATCCACTTCAAGTTCGGCGAGGCTCAGCCCTGGGCTAAGAAGCTTCATGCCCGCCGTTTTGAATATAGTTTGAAACGGGCATAAGAAATTCAAAAATGATCCAAACAATGTGAAACCTTCGCGTGGTGTCATATTATGTGTCACAGTTGCAAGGAAAAATATTAAACTTGAAAAATTGCAAATATCATAAAAAATCCTTCACAAAATGACCTATCATGTTCGAGGTTTCATGGCATTTAGGTCAAACCACCAATGTTATGGCTAGAATCGGGGCATAGTTTGTGATAATGTGCCCATATTGTGCATAAATGTGCATCTTGGGATGTCTTACGATGTTGCAGGAGGAAGTTTTCCCTTTCGACACACGAAAAAGCCAATTTCCATTTTTGAGGTGCCAAAATCGGGGTGTTCTGTGAAGCAACCACCAAATTAAAGTTTGGCATTGGTACCAAACCATTTTTCAAAAATACTATACCACCTTATATGGACAATTTCCCAACCGGTGTATCTGGAACCTTTCTGTCCATCCCTCATGAAAAAGACAAATTCCTGCCGAATCGGCAGGAGGTTGCCAAGATTTGAACTATAAGTACATGATATAATGCTTGTGAATTTTTAAAAAAATCATTTATAGGTTCACAACATGCTATGTCATCAGTGATCCACTTCAAGTTCAGCTAGGCTCAGCCCCGGGCTAAGAAGCTTCATGCCCGCCGTTTTGAATATAGTTTGAAACGGGCATAAGAAATTCAAAAATGATCCAAACAATGTGAAACCTTCGCGTGGTGTCATATTATGTGTCAGAGTTGCAAGGAAAAATATTGAACTTGAAAAATTGTAAACATCATAAAAAATCCTTCATAAAATGACCTATCATGTTCGAGGTTTCATGGCATTTAGATCAAACCACCAATGTTATGGCTAGAATTAGGGCATAGTTTGTGATAATGTGCCCATATTGTGCACACATGTGCATCTTGGGATGGCTTACGATGTTGTAGGAGGAAGTTTTCCCTTTCGACACACGAAAAGCCAATTTCCATTTTTGAGGTGCCGAAATCGGGGTGTTCTGTGAAGCAACCACCAAATTAAAGTTTGGCATTGGTACCAAACCATTTTTCAAAAATACTATACCACCTTATATGGACAATTTCCCAACCGGTGTATTTGGAACCTTTCTGTCCATCCCTCATGAAAAAGACAAATTCCTGCTGAATCGGTAGGAGGTTGCCAAGATTTGAACTATAATTACATGATATAATGCTTGTGAATCTTTAAAAAAAATCATTTATAGGTTCACAACATGCTATTTCATCAGAGATCCACTTCAAGTTCAGCGAGGCTCAGCCCCGGGCTAAGAAGCTTCATGCCCGCCGTTTTGAATATAGTTTGAAACGGGCATAAGAAATTCAAAAATGATCCAAACAATGTGAAACCTTCGCGTGGTGTCATATTATGTGTCACAGTTGCAAGGCAAAATATTGAACTTGAAAAATTGCAAACATCATAAAAAATCCTTCACAAAATGACCTATCATGTTCGAGGTTTCATGGCATTTAGGTCAAACCACCAATGTTATGGCTAGAATCAGGGCATAGTTTGTGATAATATGCCCATATTGTGCACACATGTGCATCTTGGTATGGCTTACGATGTTGCAGGAGGAAGTTTTCCCTTTCGACACACGAAAAAGCCAATTTCCATTTTTGAGGTGCTGAAATCGGGGTGTTCTGTGAAGCAACCACCAAATTAAAGTTTGTCATTGGTACCAAACCATTTTTCAAAAATACTATACCACCTTATATGGACAATTTCCCAACCGGTGTATCTGGAACCTTTCTATCCATCCATCATGAAAAAGACAAATTCCTGCCGAATCGGCAGGAGGTTGCCAAGATTTGAACTACAAGTACATGATATAATGCTTGTGAATCTTTAAAAAAAATCATTTATAGGTTCACAACATGCTATTTCATCAGAGATCCACTTCAAGTTCAGCGAGGCTCAGCCCCGGGCTAAGAAGCTTCATGCCCGCCGTTTTGAATATAGTTTGAAACGGGCATAAGAAATTCAAAAATGATCCAAACAATGTGAAACCTTCGCGTGGTGTCATATTATGTGTCACAGTTGTAAGGAAAAATATTGAACTTGAAAAATTGCAAACATCATAAAAAATCCTTCCCAAAATGACCTATCATGTTCGAGGTTTCATGGCATTTAGGTCAAACCACCAATGTTATGGCTAGAATCAGGGCATAGTTTGTGATAATGTTCCCATATTGTGCACACATGTGCATCTTGGGATGGCTTACGATGTTGCAGGAGGAAGTTTTCCCTTTCGACACACGAAAAATCCAATTTCCATTTTTGAGGTGCCGAAATCGGGGTGTTCTGTGAAGCAACCACCAAATTAAAGTTTGGCATTGGTACCAAACCATTTTTCAAAAATACTATACCACCTTATATGGACAATTTCCCAACTGGTGTATCTGGAACCTTTTTGTCCATCCCTCATGAAAAAGACAAATTCCTGCCGAATCGGTAGGAGGTTGCCAAGATTTGAACTACAAGTACATGATATAATGCTTGTGAATTTAAAAAAAAATCATTTATAGGTTCACAACATGCTATTTCATCAGAGATCCACTTCAAGTTCAGCGAGGAATCAGGGCATAGTTTGTGATAATGTGCCCATATTGTGCACACATGTGCATCTTGGGTAACCTTTAGTCTCGGCTGGTGGGTGCAACCGAGACTAAAGATGCCGGTGGGATAAGGATGCGTGGGTAACCTTTAGTCCCGGCTGGTGGGTGCAACCGAGACTAAAGCTGTCGGTGGGATAAGGACGCGTGGGTAACCTTTAGTCCCGGCTGGTGGGTGCAACCGAGACTAAAGCTGTCGGTGGGATAAGGACACGTGGGTAACCTTTAGTCCCGGCTGGTGGGTGCAACCGAGACTAAAGATGTCGGTGGGATAAGGACGCGTGGGTAACCTTTAGTCCCGGCTGGTGGGTGCAACCGAGACTAAAGCTGTCGGCGGGATAAGGACGTGTGGGTGGACGCACTGCTCGATGAGATAAAGCATGTAGCGCACGACGCCCTATCGGAGGAACAAGACAAAGTAGAAGCGGCGCCGTGCCTATAAAAGGACCATCGATACACCATGGTAAGCAGCTCAACAAGCCAACATAGGTAGAGAGAGTTTCATCCCCATGGATGGAGGGTTGGGAAATCTCCCGTGGCGGAGCTTCTCGAAGATGTCGTTGGTGCACACACCGTACGACACCTTCGGAAGCTCCGCCTCAGAAAAATTTCCCTGCAAGCCCGTGAAACACTCCATCTCCTCTAACATTGTTGGCGAATGGGTTGAGAAATCTCCCGTGGTGGAGCTTCTCGAAGATGTCGTTGGTGCACACGCCCTACGGCAGCTTCGGAAGCTCCGCCTCGGAAAAATTTCCCTGCAAGCCCGTGAAAGTCTCCATCTCCTCTAACAGTGTTGGGGAAAGGGTTGAGAAATATCCTGTGGCGGAGCTTCTCGAAGATGTCGTTGGTGCACACGCCCTACGGCATCTTCGGAAGCTCCGCCTCGGAAAATTTTTCCTGCAAGCCCGTGAAAGACTCCATTACATAAAGTTTCGATACATCACATAAAGTTTCCGTACATTACATAGATTTACATAGGGTTTAGGGTTTAGGATATGAATCCTTCGTTGCGTATGTCGATCCCTTGCCTATGATCGCTTCTTAGGCCGTAACCATGGAGCATCTTCTTTGCTTAACAGGATGCTTGGGTCAGTTTTCATGGTGAAGGGCAGAATTTCATCAAACTTATCATAATCTGCTGACATGTCTGTCTTGTCCTCGACTCCCGCGATGTTTCTTTTCCCTGAAAGAACTATGTGACGCCTGGGCTCATCGTCTGATGTATTCGTTTCCTTTATTTTTTCTTTTTTGCGGTCTAGAGGACATGTCCTTCACATAAAAAACCTGAGCCACATCATTGGCTAGGACGAATGGTTCGTCTCTGTAACCAAGATTCTTGAGATCCATTGTTGTCATTCCGTACAGCTGGTCTACCTTTACCTCTTCTCCATTCATGTTGACCCAACTGCACCGAAACAATGGGACCTTAAAAGTAGGTCCATAGTCAAGTTCCCATATCTCCTCTATGTAACCATAGTATGTGTCCTTTTTCCCATTCTCGCATGTTGCATCAAAGTGGACACCACTGTTTTGGTTGGTGCTCTTTTTATCTTGGGCAATCGTGTAAAATGTATTTCCATTTATCTCGTACCCTTGGAAAGTCAATACAGTCGTAGATGGTGTCGCGGCCAACAAGTAGAGCTGATCTCCAATAGTGGTGTCATTCATGAGATGTAATTGCAACCAAGTGCCGAAAGTCGCCATGTGATTTTTTTTAATCCAGTAGTCATCCTTCCCCGGGAACTTGGAGCGTACAACATTCATGTGTTCCTCGATATACGGAGCCACGAAGGTAGAACTTTGGAGAACTATGTAGTGTGCTTGATTCAAAGAATGTCCGTCCATAAATATCATTGCTTTCTTTCCTAGCATGCCTTTTCCACTCAGTCTCCCCTCATACCGTGATTCAGGAACACCAATCGGCTTAGGGTCAGGAAGAAAGTCTACACATAACCCAATGACCTCCTCTGTTCGATAGCCCTTGGAGATGCTTCCTTCTGGCCTAGCACGGTTATGAACATATTTCTTTAAGACTCCCATGAACCTCTCGAAGGGGAACATATTGTGCAGAAATACAGGACCGAGAATGTAAATCTTATCGACTACGTGAACTAAGAGATGCGTCATAATATTGAAGAAGGACGGGGGGAACACCAACTCAAAACTGACAAGACATTGAACCACATCCTTCTGTAGCCTTTCCAGACTTTCTCGATCGATTACCTTCTGAGATATTGCATTGAGGAATGCACATAGCTTCACAATGGCTAATCGAACATTTTCCGGTAGAAGCCCTCTCAATGCAACCGGAAGCAACTATGTCATAATCACGTGGCAATCATGAGACTTCAGGTTCTGAAATTTTTTCTCTGCCATATTTATTATTCCCTTTATATTTGACGAGAAGCCAGCCGGGACCTTGATACTGTAAAGGACTTCAAAAAAGATTTCCTTCTCTGCTTTGGTAAGAGCGTATCTACTTAAGTATTTACGTCCTTTATCAGTATGCTTGTTGTGTGGGTCTTTGATACCTTGCTGGTCCTCCCGTGCTTCTGGTGTATCTTTTGTCTTCCCATACACGTCCAGGAAGCCTAGCAGGTTCACGCAAAGATTCTTCGTCACGTGCATCACGTCGATTGAAGAATGGACCTCTAGGTCTTTCCAATACTCAAGATCCCAAAATATAGATTTCTTTTTCCACATGGCCGTGTGTCCGGTAATGGGGTCTTTCGGAACAGATTGACCGCCAGGACCCTTTCCAAAGATTACTTCTAGGTCCTTCACCATACCAAATACATCAGCACCTTTAGGGAGCCTAGGCTTCTTCCGGTAATCTGCCTCACCGTTGAAATTCTTGCCTTTCTTTCTTACTTGATGATTGGTCGGAAGAAATTTACGACACCCCAGGTATACAACCTTCTTACATTTATCCAAATATGTACCTTTAGTATTATCTAAACAGTGCGTGCATGCATTGTATCCCTTGTTTAACTGTCCTGAAATGTTACTAAGAGCAGGACAATCATTGACTCCTGTTTGTGCTCATCCCACACCTTTACACCTGGTTCTGCCCACAACTGCAAAAGTTCATCGACTAATGGCCTTAGGTACACAACAATGTTGTTGCCGGGTTGCTTCGGTCCTTGGATGAGCACTGGCATCATAATGAACTTCCGCTTCATGAACAACCAAGGAGGAAGGTTGTAGATACATAGAGTCACTGGCCAGGTGCTGTGACTACAGCTCTGCTCCCCAAAAAGATTCATGCCGTCTGTACTTAGACCAAACCATAAGTTACTCGTGTCACCTGCAAAGTTCGAGTACTTTCTCTCGATGTTTCTCCACTGCGACCCATCGGCAGGGTGTCTCAGTTTCCCATCTTTCTTACGTTCTTCTTTGTGCCATCGCAACAACCTAGCATGCTCTTTATTTCTGAACAGACGTTTCAACCGTGGTATTATAGGAGCATACCACATAACCTTAGCAGGAACCCTCTTCCTGGAGGGCTCGTCATCGCCCTCAACATCACCAGGGTCATCTTGTCTGATCTTGTATCAACATGCATTGCATACCGGGCATTTATCCATATTCTCGTACTTCTCACCGCGGTACAGGATGCAGTCATTAATGCATGCATGTATCTTCTCCACATCTAATCCTAGAGGACAGATAGTCTTCTTTACTTCGTACGTTGTCTCGGGCAGCTCGTTATCCTTTGGATGCTTCGCCTTCATTATTTTCAGTAACTTCTCAAATCCCTTGTCAGATAAGCGAGTCTCTGCCTTCCATTTCAGCAGTTCAAGTGTGGTACCGAGCTTTGTGCTGCCATCTTCGCAATTTGGGTACAACAACTTTTTGTGATCCTTTTGCATGGCCTCCAACTTAAGCTTCTCCCTTTCTGTATCACATTGTTGCTTTGCATCAGAAATGACCCGACCAAGACCATCAGCGGGCTCATCTGATGCCCGTTGTTCTTCTTCATTGCCGCCTCCCTCTTCTTCATTGTCTTCCATTGCAGTATCACCGTATTCTTCAGGGGACATAGGATAGCTGTCATCCTCCTCCTCTTCTTCATTTTCTTCCAGCCTAACCCCTCTTTCTCCGTGCATGGCCCAACAATAATATCCGGGCATGAAACCTCTCCGAAGCAGGTGGCTTTGAAGGATTCTCGGGGCAGAGTACTCCGCCACGTTCCGACAGTCGACGCAGGGACAAGGCATAAAATTATCTACTTTGTTTGCCTTAGCCAAATCGATAAATTTATGGAGGCCTGCAATAAAATCGGAATGGCGTCGGTCGCCATACATCCATCGCATCCGTGCATCGATCTGCGTCATAATAATTAACCATTACAATAACATCGTCAATAGTAAAATGACCACCCTACATGGACAGATACAATATTTTTGTATCAGTTACAGATAAAGAAGATAAGGTTGCTAACCTCAGCCGAAGATACCGTGTTGTGCGAACTAAAGTGTGGCTCAGACATTTCGTCGAACACCTTTTGTGCAATCAAAGAAAAAAAAAGCTAGCACCCACTCCTCACACACAATCCAGCAAAAATTGGTGGGCAAAGGGCTGGGCTTATATATAGCCAGGGGAGGGTTTTTGGTCTCGGTTATTGCCACGAACCGGGACCAAAGCCCCTCCCACGCGACACGTGTCCGCCCAGCAGCTCGCACCCCACCCAGGTTATTGGTCCCGGTTAATAGCACGACCCGAGACCAATGACTTCGGTGGGGGGCGTGCTGCTGGGCCGCCACGTGTCGAGCAGGAGGGGCTTTGGTCCCGGTTCTTGGCAATAACCGGGACCAATGCCTCCGTCGCTTCGTCGTCCCCGTGCATAAATATGCCGCCTCTCTGCAGTCCCTCTCCACCCCACCACTTTTCCTCTCCACCGCGCCGTCGTTTCGCCTCCCTCCCTCTCCAATCTCTACCGCGTCGTCAAGGAGGTGCCCACACTCAACCAGTACGAGGCGGCTGCGTTTGCGATCTACGGCATCCTCGCGCCGCCGCGTGCGACCCTTCCCGCCGGATTTCGCATCAGCGAGGGGGGTGTGCCGGTGGCTCCGCTCCTCAACCCCCGCGGATAGGAGATGGAGTACGTCATCGCGGAGCGTCGCCGCCAACTGCCCGCGTGCTTTAGGGCGTTGCCCCGGTACGCGGCGGGCAGCGAGTATTGGCCCCGACTGTTCAAGAAGGAGCGGAAGGCCAAGCTTGGCAACCGTTTCGTGGACGGGCGCCTGGTGCACCCGGATCGCCGCAACCAAGAAGGGCGGGAGTTGTTCTGGTCCGTCCCTGGACGGACCATCTACACCGCCATCGACGCCGCTATGCGCGCAGATGAGCTCTGTCTCCCGAACAACACCGAAATCGTGGAGATTTCGTCCGACGACGACGAGGAAGCCGGCGGCACGGAGGACAACGGCTCGGAGGACAGCGGCAGCGGAAGTGTTGTTGACTAGAAATTTATAAAGTCGCATCTTTATTTGTATGGAAAATTTTGTGGTCGAATAATAAAATGTCTCAATTTAGACCTTTGTCTCGATTAATTTGTGAAAGATTTGTTCAAAAATAGTGATCAATTCAATTTCTACCTCGAATTAATTTCTTCCTCGAATTAATTCCTGCGCCGAATTAATTTACATTAATTCCTGGACTGCTGACCGTCGCGGGGTTTTTGGTCCTGGTTCTTGGCATGAACCAGGACTAATGCCTCGCAGAGAGCCACGTGTGCATCGCGGGGTCATTGGTCCCGGTTCGTGCCATAAACCGAGACCAATGCTTACAGATGAACCGGGACCAATGCCCTGGCGGCATGAACTAGGACCGGTGCCTGGCATTGGTCCCGATTACGGAAACGAACCGGGACCAATGAAATTTGGGCGCTAGACCAAAGGCCCTCTTTCTACTAGTGACAAGGCACACCTTGGGAGCTAACATCTCTGCCATGGCACCGCTCTCTATCTCTGGGAAGTTCATATCCCACCACGACGGCCAAGCCTCCATGCCACAACATCGAACTTGTGGGCGGCCTCGTGCGGCGACTCGAAGGTGCTGAACCACACCCGCTGGCCATGCACCTAATTTCGTCCGTGTAATTCCTTGCCAACACAGGCGAATGCCGCAGAAGCCGGTGGACCTCTGGACAACGCAATGTTGGATCATCGGATCGATGCAGCGGCGGCTAGGATTGGGATATGGCGGCCGAAATCGGGCGGAAACGGCGCAACGATGTCCACAATGACGGGGAATTGGCCATATCTACAAGTACAGCAGCACAGAGGGGGCGCTAGCGGCGTGAATCGGCGGCAGGGCGGGAGCTAGCTAGGGAATTTTCAGGTGACGGCTGGCGATGGCGCGCGGTGGGGAAATTATGCGGCAACTTCCGTGTGTGTCGCATATATGCATCGCAAGGAAGGGGTCTATTTTTGTGATGCCCAAAATTATCTATCTATCTATTATATACTAAAAGCAATATAAGAGAGTTTTTCGGAGCACCAGGTTGATCCACATCACCAAAATTACATCAGCCATTAGATTTAAAACCTAAGGCATAGATCTAACTAGGTGTGCCCCACGTTTTCCTCCAACTAGAAATATTGCCTTGACGAAAAGATCCCTCAAGTGCCACCACTAGATCAATTAGCAGCGCCGCCATCATACTTGCCCGGAGATCCACGCGAGACCCATGTCTTGCCCAATCCCGCTAGCTGCCGTATGGTTCCATTACCGGCAGCAGATCTTTTACTCAAGCTACCTCTTTCCCTTCCGGCATTATATATGCAAATCTATGTCGTATAGATGGAGGGATGAGACCTGCAATTTCAGAAGGCGCTGATCGAGGAGTATCATGTTGCCAGGAAGAAGGGTATGTGCGGACAAAGGTATTGTGGCTGCTAGCTGATGTACGCGATGATAGAGGACACATATATATTATCCAGTCATACATCCATCTAATCAGCCGGCATGGGAGTCCAACGAGAAGGTGCATTCATACAGTGAACGCATACACAGGCCTCTGGTCTCCCTTTTCAAATCAGAAAGCTTGCTCCAGGTCTAGACGACTAATTATCGTGTAACTAAACCTAATCGGATGGAGAAACTTGCAAGTGCTTCATGAGGTAAATACTCTATACCTAGCGTCCTCCGGGTCCACGACTTTGTGCTTTCACTATGGGAAAAATTATCGTTGCCGTCAC
Organism: Avena sativa; assembly: GCA_916181665.1. Lineage (NCBI taxonomy): Eukaryota > Viridiplantae > Streptophyta > Magnoliopsida > Poales > Poaceae > Avena > Avena sativa. The sequence goes on along the minus strand of OV702289.1, from coordinate 128,576,030 downwards.
CTCCGTCCTTTGCCGTGTGCCAAACGTCTAGGAACACGGCAAAGCTTTTCTCTGCCGTGAGGGGGTCCAGAAGCACACGTCAATGACAACCCACACGGTATATTCCTGATAAAACACACGGCAAAGAAAAAGAACACGGCAAAGACAAAACAAGACACACGGCAAACAAAGGACACACGCCCAAGACAAAAGGCGGCACACGGCAAAGCCAGTCATACGGCAAAGAGGTGGGGCCCATAGCCCACCCAGACGAGGCTACTAACGGTGGCTGGCAGTGGTACTTTGCTGTGTGTCCCTGCAGTTAGACATACGGCAAATACATGCCTTTGCCGCATGCTTTATGCACTATACACGGCAAAGAAACTTTTTTTTATTTCTTACCTCCACCAAACTATGGTCACAATGACGAGTACGGAGATTCTTAGTTCGGGGCTGAGGCTGGCTAAACTTGCATTGGATCTCTGAAGAAACATCATATTGTCAACCTAAAAATGATTTTTACAAAAAACATTAGCATCAGCTCATGTACCTGCAGTTCATATCTGACTCATTTCCTGCCGATTCGGCAAAAAAATGTCTTTTTCACGAGGGGTGGACGGGAAAGTTTTACGAATACCCGGTTGGGACATTTTCCATGTAAGGTGGTGTACTATTTTTGAAAAATGGGTTGCTCTTGGTTAGGTCATGTGATGATGTAAAAACCATGTTTGGGAACATGTTGTGACAAGATCTACCCCGGTTTTACCGAAACGGGGAGTTTCCCCCTAATAGTCAGATTGCAGACACTTCGTTTTTATAGGACAGCGCATGTCTGCGAAGGGGGTCACACTTGGGAACCAGGTTTAGGAGTTTTGAGCATGCCACCATACTTCATTACACATCCTAGGGTCACATGCATGGTTTAGATGTGTTCCGATGCCCCGAAGCGCTTCTTCCTGCGGAACCCTGATCCGCGGTCCTCGGATCGTCTACCCCCCTAGACTTTCTTCTGACAAGGGTAGCCCGGTGTATCCCTCTCTTGTTTTTCTCTTGGTTAGGTCATTTTATAATGCAAAACCATGTTTGGGAACATGTTGTGACAAGATCTATCCCGGTTTCACCAAAACGGGGAGTTTCCCCCTAACAGTCAGATTGCAGACACTTTGTTTTTATGGGACAGCGCATGTCTGCGTAGGGGGTCACACTTGGGAACCAGGTTAAGAGTTTTGAGAATGCCACCACACTTCATTACACATGATAGGGTCACATGCATGGTTTGGATGTGTTCCGATGCCCCGAAGCGCTTCTTCCTGCGGAACCCTGATCCGCGGGCCTCAGATCGTCTAGCCCCCTAGACTTTCTTCTGACAGGGGTAGCCCGATGTAGCCCTCTCTTGTTTTGCTCTTGGTTAGGTCATGTTATGATGTAAAACCATGTTTGGGAACATGTTGTGACAAGATCTATCCCGGTTTCACCGAAACGGGGAGTTTCCCCCTAATAGTCAGATTGCAGACACTTCGTTTTTATGGGACAGCGTATGTCTGCGAAGGGGGTCACACTTGGGAACCAGGTTTAGGATCTTTGAGAATGCCACCACACTTAATTACACATTCTAGGGTCACATGCAAGGTTTGCACGTGTTCCAATGCCCCGAAGCGCTTCTTCCTGCGGAACCCTGATCTACGGGCCTCGGATTGTCTACCCCCCTAGACTTTCTTCTGACAGGGGTAGTCCGGTGTAGCCCTCTCTTGTTTTGCTATTATTTAGGTCATGTTATGATGTAAAACCATGTTTGGGAACATGTTGTGACAAGATCTACCCCGGTTTCACCGAAAGGGGAGTTTCCCCCTAATAGTCAGATTGCAAACACTTCGTTTTTATGGGACAACGCATGTCTGCGAAGGGGGTCACACTTGGGTACCAGGTTTAGGAGTTTTGAGCATGCTATCACGCTTCATTACATATTCTAGGGTCACATGCATGGTTTGGATGTGTCCCGATGCCCCGAAGCGATTCTTCCTGCGGAACCCTGATCCGCGGGCCTCAGATCATCTACCCCCCTAGACTTTCTTCTGACAGGGGTAGACCGGTGTATCCCTCTCTTGTTTTTCTCTTGGTTATGTCATGTTATGATGTAAAACCATCTTTTGGAACATGTTGTGACAAGATCTACCAGGGTTTCACCGAAACGGGGAGTTTCCCCTAATAGTCAGATTGCAGAAACTTTGTTTTTATGGGACAACGCATGTCTGCGAAGGGGGTCACACATGGGAACCAGGTTTAGGACTTTTGAGCATGCCACCACACTTCATTACACGTGCTAGGGTCACATTCATGGTTTGGAGGTGTTCTGATGCCCCGAAGCGCTTCTCCCTACGGAACCCTAATCCGCGGGCCTCGGATCGTCTACCCCCTAGACTTTCTTCTGACAGGAGTAGCCTGGTGTAGCCCTCTCTTGTTTTGCTCTTGTTTAGGTCATCTTATGATGTAAAACCATGTTTGTGAACATGTTGTGACAAGATCTACCCCGGTTTCACCGAAACGAGGAGTTTCCCCCTAATAGTCAGATTGCAGAAACTTCGTTTTTATGGGACAGCGCATGTCAGCGAAGGGGGTCACACTTGGGAACCAGGTTTAGGAGTTTTGAGCATGCCACCACACTTCATACACATGCTAGGGTCACATGCATGGTTTGGAGGTGTTCCAATGCCCCGAAGCGCTTCTTCCTGCGGAACCCTGATCCGCAGGCCTCGGATCGTCTACCCTCCTAGACTTTCTTCTAACAGGGGTAGCCCGGTGTAGCCCTCTCTTGTTTTGTTCTTGGTTAGGTCATGTGATGATGTAAAATCATGTTTGGGAACATGTTGTGACAAGATCTACCCGGTTTCACCGAAACGGGGAGTTCCCCCTAATAGTCAGATTGCAGAAACTTCGTTTTTATGGGACAGCGCATGTCTGCGAAGGGGTTCACACTTGGGAACCAGGTTCAGGACTTTTGAGCATGCCACCACACTTCATTACACATGCTAGGGTCACATGCATGGTTTGGAGGTGTTTCGATGCCCCGAAGCGCTTCTTCCTGCGGAACCCTGATCCGCGGGCCTCAGATCGTCTACCCTCCTAGACTTTCTTCTGACAGGGGTAGCCTGGTGTAGCCCTCTCTTGTTTTTCTCTTGGTTAGGTCATGTGATGATGTAAAACCATGTTTGGGAACATGTTGTGACATGATCTACCCCGGTTTCACCGAAACGGGGAGTTTCCCCCTAATAGTCAGATTGCAGACACTTCGTTATTATGGGACAGCGCATTTCTGCGAAGGTGGTCACACTTGGGAACCAGGTTTAGGAGTTTTGAGCATGCCACCACACTTCATTACACATTCTAGGGTCACATGCACGGTTTGGAGGTGTTCCGATTCCCCGTGTGCTTCTTCCTGCGGTACCCTGATCCGCGGGCCTCGGATCGTCTACCCCCCTAGACTTTATTCTGACAGGGGTAGCCCGTTGTAGCCCTCCCTTGTTTTTCTCTTGGTTAGGTCATGTGATAATGTAAAACCATGTTTGGGAACATGTTGTGGCAAGATCTTCCCCGGTTTCACCGAAACGGGGAGTTTCCCCCTAATAGTCAGATTGCAGACACTTCGTTTTGATGGGACATCGCATGTCTACGAAGGGGCTCACACTTGGAACCAGGTTTAGGAGTTTTTAGCATGCCACCACACTTCATTACACATACTAGGGTCACATGCATGGTTTGGAGGTGTTCCGATACCCCGAAGCGCTTCTTCCTGCGGAACCCTGATCCACGGGCCTCGGATCGTCTACCCACCTAGACTTTCTTCTGACAGGCGTAGCCCGGTGTAGCCCTCTCTTTTTTTCTCTTTGTTAGGTCATGTGATGATGTAAAACCATGTTTGGGGACATGTTGTGACAAGATCTACCCCGGTTTCCCCCTAATAGTCAGATTGCAGACACTTCGTTTTTATGGGACAGCGCATGTCTGCGAAGGGGGTCACACTTGGGAACCAGGTTTAGGATTTTTAAGCATGCCACCACACTTCATTACACATGCTAGGGTCACATGCATGGTTTGGAGGTGTTCCGATGCCCCGAAGCGCTTCTTCCTGCGGAACCCGGATCCGCGGGCCTCAGATCGTCTACCCCCCTAGAGTTTCTTCTGACAAGGGTAGCCCGGTGTAGCCCTCTCTTGTTTTTCTCTTTGTTAGGTCATGTGATGATGTAAAACCATGTTTGGGAACATGTTGTGACAAGATCTACCCCGATTTCACCGAAACGGGGAGTTTCCCCCTAATAGTCAGATTGCAGACACTTCGTTTTTATGGGACAACGCATGTCTGCGAAGGGGGTCACACTTGGGTACCAGGTTTAGGAGTTTTGAGCATGCCATCATGCTTCATTACACATTCTAGGTTCACATGCATGGTTTGGATGTGTCCCGATGCCCCGAAGCGCTTCTTCCTGCGGAACCCTGATCCGCGGGCCTCAGATCATCTACCCCCCTAGACTTTCTTCTGACAGGGGTAGACCGGTGTATCCCTCTCTTGTTTTTCTCTTGGTTAGGTCATGTTATGATGTAAAACCATGTTTGGGAACATGTTGTGACAAGATCTACCAGGGTTTCACCGAAACGGGGAGTTTCCCCTAATAGTCAGATTGCAGAAACTTCGTTTCTATGGGACAACGCATGTCTGCGAAGGGGGTCACACTTGGGAACCAGATTTAAGAGTTTTGAGCATGCCACCACACTTCATTACACGTGCTAGGGTCACATGCATGGTTTGGAAGTGTTCTGAAGCCCCGAAGCGCTTCTCCCTTCGGAACCCTAATCCGCGGGCCTCGGATCGTCTAGCCCCCTAGACTTTCTTCTGACAGGGGTAGCCCGGTGTAGCCCTCTCTTGTTTTGCTCTTGGTTAGGTCATTTGATGATGTAAAACCATGTTTGGGAACATGTTGTGACAAGATCTACCCCGGTTTTACCGAAATGAGGAGTTTCCCCCTAATAGTCAGATTGCAGAAACTTCGTTTTTATGGGACAGCGCATGTCTGCGAAGGGGGTCACACTTGGGAACCATGTTTAGGAGTTTTGAGCATGCCACCACACTTCATACACATGCTAGGGTCACATGCATGGTTTGGAGGTGTTCCAATGCCCCGAAGCTTCTTCTTGCGAAACCCTGATCCGCAGGCCTCGGATCGTCTACCCCCCTCGAATTTCTTCTAACAGGGGTAGCCCGGTGTAGCCCTCTCTTGTTTTGTTCTTGGTTAGGTCATGTGATGATGTAAAACCATGTTTGGGAACATGTTGTGACAAGATCTACCCCGGTTTCACCGAAACGGGGAGTTCCCCCTAATAGTCAGATTGCAGAAACTTCGTTTTTATGGGACAGCGCATGTCTGCGAAGGGGTTCACACTTGGGAACTAGGTTCAGGAGTTTTGATGCCTCGAAGCGCTTCTTCCTGCGGAGCCCTGATCCGCGGGCCTCAGATCGTCTACACCCTAGACTTTCTTCTGACAGGGGTAGCCTGGTGTAGCCCTCTCTTGTTTTTCTCTTGGTTAGGTCATGTGATGATGTAAAACCATGTTTGGGAACATGTTGTGACAAGATCTACCCCAGTTTCACCGAAACGGGGAGTTTACCCCTAATAGTCAGATTGCAGACACTTCGTTATTATGGTACAGCGCATTTCTTCGAAGGGGGTCACACTTGGGAACCAGGTTTAGGAGTTTTGAGCATGCCATCACACTTCATTACACATACTAGGGTCACATGCATGGTTTGGAGGTGTTCCGATGCCCGGAAGCGCTTCTTCCTGCGGAACCCTGATCCACAGGCCTCGGATCGTCTACCCACCTACACTTTCTTCTGACAGGGGTAGCCCGATGTAGCCCTCTCTTGTTTTGATCTTGCTTAGGTCATGTGATGATGTAAAACCATGTTTGGGGACATGTTGTGACAAGATCTACCCCGGTTTCACCGAAACGGGGGGTTTCCCCCTAATAGTCAGATTGCAGACACTTCGTTTTTATGGGACAGCGCATGTCTGCGAAGGGGGTCACACTTGGGAACCAGTTTTAGGAGTTTTAAGCATGCCACCACACTTCATTACACATGCTAGGGTCACATGCATGGTTTGGAGGTGTTCCGATGCCCCGAAGCGCTTCTTCCTGCGGAACCCGGATCCGCGGGCCTCAGATCGTCTTCCCCGCTAGACTTTCTTCTGACAAGGGTAGCCCGGTGTAGCCCTCTCTTGTTTTTCTCTTGGTTAGGGCATGTGATGATGTAAAACCATGTTTGGGAACATGTTGTGACAAGATCTACCCCGATTTCACCGAAACAGGGAGTTTCCCCCTAATAGTCAGATTGCAGACACTTCGTTTTTATGGGACATCGCATATCTGCGAAGGGGGTCACACTTGGGAACCAGGTTTAGGAGTTTTGAGCATGCCACCACACTTCATTACACATGCTAGGGTCATATGCATGGTTTGGAGGTGTTCCGATGCCCCGAAGCGCTTCTTCCTGCGGAACCCTGATCCACGGGCCTCGGATCATCTACCCACCTAGACTTTCTTCTGACAGGGGTAGCCCGGTGTATCCCTCTCTTGTTTCGCTCTTGGTTAGGTCATGTGATGATGTAAAACCATGTTTGGGGACATGTTGCGACAAGATCTACCCCGGTTTCACCGAAACGGGGGGTTTCCCCCTAATAGTCAGATTGCAGACACTTCGTTTTTATGGGACAGCGTATGTCTGCGAAGGGGGTCACACTTGGGAACCAGGTTTAGGAGTTTTAAGCATGCCACCACACTTCATTACACATGCTAGGGTCACATGCATGGTTTGGAGGTGTTCCGATGCCCCGAAGCGCTTCTTCTTGCGGAACCCTGATCCGCGGCCCTCAGATCGTCTACCCCCCTAGACTTTCTTCTGACAAGGGTAGACCGGTGTAGCCCTCTCTTGTTTTTCTCTTGATTAGGTCATGTGATGATGTAAAACCATGTTTGGGAACATGTTGTGACAATATCTACCCCGGTTTCACCGAAACGGGGAGTTTCCCACTAATAGTCAGATTGCAGAAACTTCGTTTTTATGGGACAGCGCATGTCTGCGAAGGGGGTCACACTTGGGAACCAGGTTTAGGAGTTTTGAGCATGCCACCACACTTCATTACACAAGCTAGGGTCACATGCATGGTTTGGAGGTGTTCCGATGCCCCGAAGCGCTTCTCCCTGTGGAACCCTGATCCGCGGGCCTCGGATCGTCTACCCCCCTAGACTTTCTTCTGACAGGGGTAGCCCGGTGTAGCCCTCTCTTGTTTTGCTCTTGGTTAGGTCATGTGATGATGTAAAACCATGTTTGGGAACATGTGGTGACAAGATCTTCCCTGGTTTCACCGAAACGGGGAGTTTCCCCCAAATAGTCAGATTGCAGACACTTTGTTTTTATGGGACAACGCATGTCTGCGAAGGGGTTCACACTTGGGAACCAGGTTTAGGAGTTTTGAGCATGCCACCACACTTCATTACACATTCTAGGGTCACATGCATGGTTTGTAGGTGTTTCGATGCCCCGAAGCGCTTCTTCCTGCGGAACCCTGATCTGCGGGCCTCGGATCGTCTACCCGCCTAGACTTTCTTCTGACAAGGGTAGCCCGGTGTATCTCTCTCTTGTTTTGCTCTTGTTTAGGTGATGTGATGATGTAAAACCATGTTTGGCAACATGTTGTGACAAGATCTACCCCGGTTTCACCGAAACAGGGAGTTTCCCCCTAATAGTCAGATTGCAGACACTTCCTTTTTATGGGACAGCGCATGTCTGCGAAGGGGGTCACATTTGGGAACCAGGTTTAGGAGTTTTGAGCATTCCGCCACACTTCATTACACATTCTAGGGTCACATGCATGGTTTGGAGGTGTTCCGATGCCCCGAAGCAATTCTTCCCGCGGAACCCTGATCCGCGGGCCTCAGATCGTCTACCCGCCAAAACTTTCTTCTGACAGGGGCAGCCTGGTGTAGCCCTCTCTTGTTTTTCTCTTGGTTAGGTCATTTGATGATGTAAAACCATGTTTGGGAACATGTTGTGACAAGATCTACCTCGGTTTCACCGAAACAGGGAGTTTCCCCCTAATAGTCAGATTGCAGACAGTTTGTTTTTATGGGACAGCGCATGTCTGGGAAGGGGGTCACACTTGGGAACCAGCTTTAGGAGTTTTGAGAATGCCACCACACTTCATTACTCATTCTTGGGTCACATGCATGTTTTGGAGGTGTTCCGATGCCCCGAAGTGCTTCTTCCTACGGAACCCTGATCCACGGGCCTCAGATCGTCTGCCCACCTAGACTTTCTTCTGATAGGGGTAGCCCGGTGTATCCCTCTCTTGTTTTGCTCTTGATTAGGTCATGTGATGATGTAAAAACATGTTTGGGAACATATTGTGACAAGATCTACCCCAGTTTCACCGAAACAGGGAGTTTCCCCCTAATAGTCAGATTGCAGACACTTTGTTTTTATGGGACAGCGCATGTCTGTGAAGGGGGTCACACTTGGGAACCAGGTTTAGGAGTTTTGAGCATGCCACCACACTTCATTACAAATGCTAGGGTCACATGCATGGTTTGGAGGTGTTCCGATGCCCCGAAGCGCTTCTTCCTGCGGAACCCGGATCCGCGGGCCTCAGATCGTCTTCCCCGCTAGACTTTCTTCTTACAGGGGTAGCCTGGTGTAGCCCTCTCTTGTTTTGCTCTTGGTTAGGTGATGTGATGATGTAAAACCATGTTTGGGAACATGTTGTGACAAGATCTACCCCGGTTTCACCGAAACGGGGAGTTTCCCCCTAATAGTCAGATTGCAGACACTTCGTTTTTATGGGACAGCGCATGTCTGCGAAGGGGGTCACACTTGGGAACCAGGTTTAGGAGTTTTGAGCATTCCACCACACTTCATTACACATTCTAGGGTCACATGCATGGTTTGGAGGTGTTCCGATGCCCCGAAGCGCTTCTTCCTGCGGAACCCTGATCCACGGGCCTCGGATCGTCTACCCACCTAGACTTTCTTCTGACAGGCGTAGCCCGGTGTAGCCCTCTCTTTTTTTCTCTTTGTTAGGTCATGTGATGATGTAAAACCATGTTTGGGGACATGTTGTGACAAGATCTACCCCGGTTTCACCGAAACAGGGGGTTTCCCCCTAATAGTCAGATTGCAGACACTTCGTTTTTATGGGACAGCGCATGTCTGCGAAGGGGGTCACACTTGGGAACCAGGTTTAGGATTTTTAAGCATGCCACCACACTTCATTACACATGATAGGGTCACATGCATGGTTTGGAGGTGTTCCGATGCCCCGAAGCGCTTCTTCCTGCGGAACCCGGATCCGCGGGCCTCAGATCGTCTACCCCCCTAGAGTTTCTTCTGACAAGGGTAGCCCGGTGTAGCCCTCTCTTGTTTTTCTCTTTGTTAGGTAATGTGATGATGTAAAACCATGTTTGGGAACATGTTGTGACAAGATCTACCCCGATTTCACCGAAACGGGGAGTTTCCCCCTAATAGTCAGATTGCAGACACTTCGTTTTTATGGGACAACGCATGTCTGCGAAGGGGGTCACACTTGGGTACCAGGTTTAGGAGTTTTGAGCATGCCATCATGCTTCATTACACATTCTAGGTTCACATGCATGGTTTGGATGTGTCCCGATGCCCCGAAGCGCTTCTTCCTGCGGAACCCTGATCCGCGGGCCTCAGATCATCTACCCCCCTAGACTTTCTTCTGACAGGGGTAGACCGGTGTATCCCTCTCTTGTTTTTCTCTTGGTTAGGTCATGTTATGATGTAAAACCATGTTTGGGAACATGTTGTGACAAGATCTACCAGGGTTTCACCGAAACGGGGAGTTTCCCCTAATAGTCAGATTGCAGAAACTTCGTTTCTATGGGACAACGCATGTCTGCGAAGGGGGTCACACTTGGGAACCAGATTTAAGAGTTTTGAGCATGCCACCACACTTCATTACACGTGCTAGGGTCACATGCATGGTTTGGAAGTGTTCTGAAGCCCCGAAGCACTTCTCCCTTCGGAACCCTAATCCGCGGGCCTCGGATCGTCTAGCCCCCTAGACTTTCTTCTGACAGGGGTAGCCCGGTGTAGCCCTCTCTTGTTTTGCTCTTGGTTAGGTCATTTGATGATGTAAAACCATGTTTGGGAACATGTTGTGACAAGATCTACCCCGGTTTTACCGAAATGAGGAGTTTCCCCCTAATAGTCAGATTGCAGAAACTTCGTTTTTATGGGACAGCGCATGTCTGCGAAGGGGGTCACACTTGGGAACCATGTTTAGGAGTTTTGAGCATGCCACCACACTTCATACACATGCTAGGGTCACATGCATGGTTTGGAGGTGTTCCAATGCCCCGAAGCTTCTTCCTGCGAAACCCTGATCCGCAGGCCTCGGATCGTCTACCCCCCTAGAATTTCTTCTAACATGGGTAGCCCGGTGTAGCCCTCTCTTGTTTTGTTCTTGGTTAGGTCATGTGATGATGTAAAACCATGTTTGGGAACATGTTGTGACAAGATCTACCCCGGTTTCACCGAAACGGGGAGTTCCCCCTAATAGTCAGATTGCAGAAACTTCGTTTTTATGGGACAGCGCATGTCTGCGAAGGGGTTCACACTTGGGAACTAGGTTCAGGAGTTTTGATGCCTCGAAGCGCTTCTTCCTGCGGAGCCCTGATCCGCGGGCCTCAGATCGTCTACACCCTAGACTTTCTTCTGACAGGGGTAGCCTGGTGTAGCCCTCTCTTGTTTTTCTCTTGGTTAGGTCATGTGATGATGTAAAACCATGTTTGGGAACATGTTGTGACAAGATCTACCCCAGTTTCACCGAAACGGGGAGTTTACCCCTAATAGTCAGATTGCAGACACTTCGTTATTATGGTACAGCGCATTTCTTCGAAGGGGGTCACACTTGGGAACCAGGTTTAGGAGTTTTGAGCATGCCACCACACTTCATTACACATACTAGGGTCACATGCATGGTTTGGAGGTGTTCCGATGCCCGGAAGCGCTTCTTCCTGCGGAACCCTGATCCACGGGCCTCGGATCGTCTACCCACCTACACTTTCTTCTGACAGGGGTAGCCCGATGTAGCCCTCTCTTGTTTTGATCTTGCTTAGGTCATGTGATGATGTAAAACCATGTTTGGGGACATGTTGTGACAAGATCTACCCCGGTTTCACCGAAACGGGGGGTTTCCCCCTAATAGTCAGATTGCAGACACTTCGTTTTTATGGGACAGCGCATGTCTGCGAAGGGGGTCACACTTGGGAACCAGTTTTAGGAGTTTTCAGCATGCCACCACACTTCATTACACATGCTAGGGTCACATGCATGGTTTGGAGGTGTTCCGATGCCCCGAAGCGCTTCTTCCTGCGGAACCCGGATCCGCGGGCCTCAGATCGTCTTCCCCGCTAGACTTTCTTCTGACAAGGGTAGCCCGGTGTAGCCCTCTCTTGTTTTTCTCTTGGTTAGGGCATGTGATGATGTAAAACCATGTTTGGGAACATGTTGTGACAAGATCTACCCCGATTTCACCGAAACAGGGAGTTTCCCCCTAATAGTCAGATTGCAGACACTTCGTTTTTATGGGACATCGCATATCTGCGAAGGGGGTCACACTTGGGAACCAGGTTTAGGAGTTTTGAGCATGCCACCACACTTCATTACACATGCTAGGGTCATATGCATGGTTTGGAGGTGTTCCAATGCCCCGAAGCGCTTCTTCCTGCGGAACCCTGATCCACGGGCCTCGAATCATCTACCCACCTAGACTTTCTTATGACAGGGGTAGCCCGGTGTATCCCTCTCTTGTTTCGCTCTTGGTTAGGTCATGTGATGATGTAAAACCATGTTTGGGGACATGTTGCGACAAGATCTACCCCGGTTTCACCGAAACGGGGGGTTTCCCCCTAATAGTCAGATTGCAGACACTTCGTTTTTATGGGACAGCGTATGTCTGCGAAGGGGGTCACACTTGGGAACCAGGTTTAGGAGTTTTAAGCATGCCACCACACTTCATTACACATGCTAGGGTCACATGCATGGTTTGGAGGTGTTCCGATGCCCCGAAGCGCTTCTTCTTGCGGAACCCTGATCCGCGGCCCTCAGATCGTCTACCCCCCTAGACTTTCTTCTGACAAGGGTAGACCGGTGTAGCCCTCTCTTGTTTTTCTCTTGATTAGGTCATGTGATGATGTAAAACCATGTTTGGGAACATGTTGTGACAATATCTACCCCGGTTTCACCGAAACGGGGAGTTTCCCACTAATAGTCAGATTGCAGAAACTTCGTTTTTATGGGACAGCGCATGTCTGCGAAGGGGGTCACACTTGGGAACCAGGTTTAGGAGTTTTGAGCATGCCACCACACTTCATTACACAAGCTAGGGTCACATACATGGTTTGGAGGTGTTCCGATGCCCCGAAGCGCTTCTTCCTGTGGAACCCTGATCCGCGGGCCTCGGATCGTCTACCCCCCTAGACTTTCTTCTGACAGGGGTAGCCCGGTGTAGCCCTCTCTTGTTTTGCTCTTGGTTAGGTCATGTGATGATGTAAAACCATGTTTGGGAACATGTGGTGACAAGATCTTCCCTGGTTTCACCGAAACGGGGAGTTTCCCCCAAATAGTCAGATTGCAGACACTTTGTTTTTATGGGACAACGCATGTCTGCGAAGGGGTTCACACTTGGGAACCAGGTTTAGGAGTTTTGAGCATGCCACCACACTTCATTACACATTCTAGGGTCACATGCATGGTTTGTAGGTGTTCCGATGCCCCGAAGCGCTTCTTCCTGCGGAACCCTGATCTGCGGGCCTCGGATCGTCTACCCGCCTAGACTTTCTTCTGACAAGGGTAGCCCGGTGTATCTCTCTCTTGTTTTGCTCTTGGTTAGGTGATGTGATGATGTAAAACCATGTTTGGCAACATGTTGTGACAAGATCTACCCCGGTTTCACCGAAACAGGGAGTTTCCCCCTAATAGTCAGATTGCAGACACTTCCTTTTTATGGGACAGCGCATGTCTGCGAAGGGGGTCACATTTGGGAACCAGGTTTAGGAGTTTTGAGCATTCCGCCACACTTCATTACACATTCTAGGGTCACATGCATGGTTTGGAGGTGTTCCGATGCCCCGAAGCAATTCTTCCCGCGGAACCCTGATCCGCGGGCCTCAGATCGTCTACCCGCCAAAACTTTCTTCTGACAGGGGCAGCCTGGTGTAGCCCTCTCTTGTTTTTCTCTTGGTTAGGTCATGTGATGATGTAAAACCATGTTTGGGAACATGTTGTGACAAGATCTACCTCGGTTTCACCGAAACAGGGAGTTTCCCCCTAATAGTCAGATTGCAGACAGTTTGTTTTTATGGGACAGCGCATGTCTGGGAAGGGGGTCACACTTGGGAACCAGCTTTAGGAGTTTTGAGAATGCCACCACACTTCATTACTCATTCTTGGGTCACATGCATGTTTTGGAGGTGTTCCGATGCCCCGAAGTGCTTCTTCCTACGGAACCCTGATCCACGGGCCTCAGATCGTCTGCCCACCTAGACTTTCTTCTGATAGGGGTAGCCCGGTGTATCCCTCTCTTGTTTTGCTCTTGATTAGGTCATGTGATTATGTAAAAACATGTTTGGGAACATATTGTGACAAGATCTACCCCAGTTTCACCGAAACAGGGAGTTTCCCCCTAATAGTCAGATTGCAGACACTTTGTTTTTATGGGACAGCGCATGTCTGTGAAGGGGGTCACACTTGGGAACCAGGTTTAAGAGTTTTGAGCATGCCACCACACTTCATTACAAATGCTAGGGTCACATGCATGGTTTGGAGGTGTTCCGATGCCCCGAAGCGCTTCTTCCTGCGGAACCCGGATCCGCGGGCCTCAGATCGTCTTCCCCGCTAGACTTTCTTCTGACAGGGGTAGCCTGGTGTAGCCCTCTCTTGTTTTGCTCTTGGTTAGGTGATGTGATTATGTAAAACCATGTTTGGGAACATGTTGTGACAAGATCTACCCCGGTTTCACCGAAACGGGGAGTTTCCCCCTAATAGTCAGATTGCAGACACTTCGTTTTTATGGGACAGCGCATGTCTGCGAAGGGGGTCACACTTGGGAACCAGGTTTAGGAGTTTTGAGCATGACACCACACTTCATTACACATTCTAGGGTCACATGCATGGTTTGGAGGTGTTCCGATGCCCCGAAGTGCTTCTTCCTACGGAACCCTGATCCACGGGCCTCAGATCGTCTACCCACCTAGACTTTCTTCTGATAGGGGTAGCCCGGTGTATCCCTCTCTTGATTTGCTCTTGGTTAGGTCATGTGATGATGTAAAACCATGTTTGGGAACATGTTGTGACAAGATCTACCCCGGTTTCACCGAAACGGGGAGTTTCCCCCTAATAGTCAGGTTGCAGACACTTTGTTTTAATGGGACAGCGCATGTCTGAGAAGGGGGTCACACTTGGGAACCAGGTTTAGGAGTTTTGAGCATGCCACCACACTTCATTAGACATTCTAGGGTCACATGCATGGTTTGTAGGTGTTCCGATGCCCCGAAGCGCTTCTTCCTGCGGAACCATGATCCGCGGGCCTCGGATCGTCTACCCGCCTAGACTTTCTTCTGACAGGGGTAGCCTGGTGTATCCCTCTCTTGTTTTTCTCTTGGTTAGGTGATGTGATGATGTAAAACCATGTTTTGGAACATGTTGTGACAAGATCTACCCCGGTTTCACCGAAACGGGGAGTTTCCCCCTAATAGTCAGATTGCAGACACTTCGTTTTTATGGGACAGCGCATGTCTGAGAAGGGGGTCACACTTTGCAACCAGGTTTAGGAGTTTTTAGCATTCCACCACACTTCATTACACATTCTAGGGTCACATGCATGGTTTGGAGGTGTTCCGATGCTCCGCAGTGCTTCTTCCTGCGGAACCATGATCCACGGGCCTCAGATCGTCTACCCACCTAGACTTTCTTCTAATAGGGGTAGCCCGGTGTATCCATCTTTTGTTTTGCTCTTGGTTAGGTCATGTGATGATGTAAAACCATGTTTGGTAACATGTTGTGACAAGATCTACCCTGGTTTCACCGAAACGGGGAGTTTCCCCCTAATAGTCAAATTACAGACACTTCGTTTTTATGGGACAGCGCATGTCTGCGAAGGGGGTCACACTTGGGAACCAGGTTTAGGAGTTTTGAGCATGCCACCACACTTCATTACACATTCTAGGGTCACATGCATGGTTTGGAGGTGTTCCGATGCCCCGAAGTGCTTCTTCCTGCGGAACCCTGATCCACGGGCCTCAGATCGTCTACCCACCTAGCCTTTCTTCTGCTAGGGGTAGCCCGGTGTATCCCTCTCTTGTTTTGCTCTTGGTTAGGTCATGTGATGATGTAAAACCATGTTTGGGAACATGTTGTGACAAGATCTACCCCGGTTTCACCGAAACGGGGAGTTTCCCCCTAATAGTCAGATTGCAGACACTTTGTTTTTATGGGACAGCGCATGTCTGCAAAGGGGGTCACACTTGGGAACCAGGTTTAGGAGTTTTGAGCATGCCACCACACTTCATTACACATTCTAGGGTCATATGCATGGTTTGTAGGTGTTCCGATGCCCCGAAGCGCTTCTTCCTGCGGAACCCTGATCCGCGGGCCTCGGATCGTCTACCCGCCTAAACTTTCTTCTGAAAGGGGTAGCCCGGTGTTGCCCTCTCTTGTTTTGCTCTTGGTTAGGTCATGTGATGATTTAAAACCATGTTTGGGAACATTTTTTGACAAGATCTATCCCGGTTTCACCGAAACGGGAGTTCCCCCTAATAGTCAGATTACAGAAACTTCGTTTTTATGGGACAGCGCATGTCTGCGAAGGTGGTCACACTTGGGAACCAGGTTTAGGAGTTTTGAGCATGCCACCACACTTCATTACACATTCTAGGGTCACATGCATGGTTTGTAGGTGTTCCGATGCCCCGAAGTGCTTCTTCCTCCGGAACCCTGATCCACGATCCTCAGATCGTCTACCCACCTAGACTTTCTTCTGATAGGGGTAGCCCGGTGTATCCCTCTCTTGTTTTGCTCTTGTTTAGGTCATGTGATGATGTAAAACCATGTTTGGGAACTTGTTGTGACAAGATCTACCCCGGTTTCACCGAAACGGGGAGTTTCCCCCTAATAGCCAGATTGCAGACACTTCGTTTTTATGGGACAACGCATGTCTGCGAAGGGGGTCACACTTGGGAACCAGGTTTAGGAGTTTTGAGCATGCCACCACACTTCATTACACATTCTAGGGTCACATGCATGGTTTGGAGGTGTTCCGATGCCCCGAAGTGCTTCTTCCCGCGGAACCCTGATCCACGGGCCTCAGATCGTCTACCCACCTAGACTTTCTTCTGATAGGGGTAGACCGATGTATCCCTCTCTTGTTTTGCTCTTGGTTAGGTCATGTGATGATGTAAAACCATGTTTGGGAACATGTTGTGACAAGATCTACCCCGGTTTCACCGAAACGGGGAGTTTCCCCCGAATAGTCAGATTGCAGACACTTTGTTTTTATGGGATAGCGCATGTCTGCGAAGGGGTTCACACATGGGAACCAGGTTTAGGAGTTTTGAGCATGCCACCACACTTCATTACACATGCTAGGGTCACATGCATGGTTTGTAGGCGTTCCGATGCCCCGAAGCGCTTCTTCCTGCGGAACCCTGATCCGCGGGCCTCGGATCGTCTACCCGCCTAGACTTTCTTCTGACAGGGGTAGCCGGGTGTAGCCCTCTCTTGTTTTGCTCTTGGTTAGGTGATGTGATTATGTAAAACCATGTTTGGGAACATGTTGTGACAAGATCTACACCGGTTTCACCGAAACGGGGAGTTTCCCCCTAATAGTCAGATTGTAGACACTTCGTTTTTATGGGACAACGCATGTCTGCGAAGGGGGTCACACTTGGGAACCAGGTTTAGGAGTTTTGAGCATGCCACCACACTTCATTACACATTCTAGGGTCACATGCATGGTTTGGAGGTTTTCCGATGCCTCGAAGCACTTCTTCCCGCGGAACCCTGATCCGCGGGCCTCGGATCGTCTACCCGCCTAAACTTTCTTCTGACAGGGGTAGCCTGGTGTATCCCTCTCTTGTTTTGCTCTTGGTTAGGTCATGTTATGATGTAAAACCATTTTTGGGAACATGTTGTGACAAGATCTACCCCGGTTTCACCGAAACAGGGAGTTTCCCCCTAATAGTCAGATTGCAGACACTTTGTTTTTATGGGACAGCGCATGTCTGCGAAGGGGGTCACACTTGGGAACCAGGTTTAGGAGTTTTAAGCATGCCACCACACGTCATTACACATGCTAGGGTCACATGCATGGTTTGGAGGTGTTCCGATGCCCCGAAGCGCCTCTTCCTGCGGAATCCTGATCCGCAGGCCTCAGATCGTCTACCCACCTAGCCTTTCTTCTGACAGGGGTAGCCCGGTATAGCCCTCTCCTGTTTTGCTCTTGGTTAGGTCATGTGATGATGTAAAACCATGTTTGGGAACATGTTGTGACAAGATCTACCCCGATTTCACCGAAACGGGGAGTTTCCCCCTAATAGTCAGATTGCAGACACTTTGTTTTTATGGGACAGCGCATGTCTGCGAAGGGGGTCACACTTGGGAACCAGGTTTAGGAGTTTTGAGAATGCCACCACACTTCATTACACATTCTAGGGTCATATGCATGGTTTGTAGGTGTTCCGATGCCCCGAAGCGCTTCTTCCTGCGGAACCCTGATCCGCGGGCCTCAGATCGTCTACCCGCCTAAACTTTCTTCTGAAAGGGGTAGCCCGGTGTTGCCCTCTCTTGTTTTGCTCTTGGTTAGGTCATGTGATGATTTAAAACCATGTTTGGGAACATTTTTTGACAAGATCTATCCCGGTTTCACCGAAACGGGAGTTCCCCCTAATAGTCAGATTACAGAAACTTCGTTTTTATGGGACAGCGCATGTCTGTGAAGGTGGTCACACTTGGGAACCAGGTTTAGGAGTTTTGAGCATGCCACCACACTTCATTACACATTCTAGGGTCACATGCATGCTTTGGAGGTGTTCCGATGCCCCGAAGTGCTTCTTCCTCCGGAACCCTGATCCACGGGCCTCAGATCGTCTACCAACCTAGACTTTCTTCTGATAGGGGTAGCCCGGTGTATCCCTCTCTTGTTTTGCTCTTGGTTAGGTCATGTGATGATGTAAAACCATGTTTGGGAACTTGTTGTGACAAGATCTACCCCGGTTTCACCGAAACCGGGAGTTTCCCCCTAATAGTCAGATTGCAGACACTTTGTTTTTATGGGACAACGCATGTCTGCGAAGGGGGTCACACTTGGGAACCAGGTTTAGGAGTTTTGAGCATGCCACCACACTTCATTACACATGGAAGGGTCACATGCATGGTTTGTAGGTGTTTCGATGCCCCGAAGCGCTTCTTCCTGCGGAACCCTGATCCGCGGGCCTCAGATCGTCTACCCGCCTAGACTTTCTTCTGACAGGGGAAGCCTGGTGTATCCCTCTCTTGTTTTGCTCTTGGTTAGGTCATTTGAGATGTGAAACCATGTTTGGGAACATGTTGTGACAAGATCTACCCCGGTTTCACCGAAACAGGGAGTTTCCCCCTAATAGCCAGATTGCAGACACTTCGTTTTTATGGGACAACGCATGTCTGCGAAGGGGGTCACACTTGGGAACCAGGTTTAGGAGTTTTGAGCATGCCACCACACTTCATTACACATTCTAGGGTCACATGCATGGTTTGGATGTGTTCCGATGCCCCGAAGTGCTTCTTCCCGCGGAACCCTGATCCACGGGCCTCAGATCGTCTACCCACCTAGACTTTCTTCTGATAGGGGTAGCCCGATGTATCCCTCTCTTGTTTTGCTCTTGGTTAGGTCATGTGATGATGTAAAACCATGTTTGGGAACATGTTGTGACAAGATCTACCCCGGTTTCACCGAAACGGGGAGTTTCCCCCGAATAGTCAGATTGCAGACACTTTGTTTTTATGGGACAGCGCATGTCTGCGAAGGGGGTCACACATGGGAACCAGGTTTAGGAGTTTTGAGCATGCCACCACACTTCATTACACATGCTAGGGTCACATGCATGGTTTGTAGGCGTTCCGATGCCCCGAAGCGCTTCTTCCTGCGGAACCCTGATCCGCGGGCCTCGGATCGTCTACCCGCCTAGACTTTCTTCTGACAGGGGTAGCCCGGTGTAGCCCTCTCTTGTTTTGCTCTTGGTTAGGTGATGTGATGATGTAAAACCATGTTTGGGAACATGTTGTGACAAGATCTACACCGGTTTCACCGAAACGGGGAGTTTCCCCCTAATAGTCAGATTGTAGACACTTCGTTTTTATGGGACAGCGCATGTCTGCGAAGGGGGTCACACTTGGGAACCAGGTTTAGGAGTTTTGAGCATGCCACCACACTTCATTACACATTCTAGGGTCACATGCATGGTTTGGAGGTGTTCCGATGCCCCGAAGCACTTCTTCCCGTGGAACCCTGATCCGCGGGCCTCGGATCGTCTACCCGCCTAAACTTTCTTCTGACAGGGGTAGCCTGGTGTATCCCTCTCTTGTTTTGCTCTTGGTTAGGTCATTTTATGATGTAAAACCATGTTTGGGAACATGTTGTTACAAGATCTACCCTGGTTTCACCGAAACAGGGAGTTTCCCCCTAATAGTCAGATTGCAGACACTTTGTTTTTATGGGACAGCGCATGTCTGCGAAGGGGGTCACACTTGGGAACCAGGTTTAGGAGTTTTGAGAAAGCCACCACACTTCATTACACATTCTAGGGTCACATGCATGGTTTGGAGGTGTTCCGATGCCCCGAAGTGCTTCTTCCTGCGAAACCCTGATCCACGGGCCTCAGATCGTCTACCCACCTAGACTTTCTTCTGACAGGGGTAGCCTGGTGTAGCCCTCTCTTGTTTTGCTCTTGGTTAGGTGATGTGATGATGTAAAACCATGTTTGGGAACATGTTGTGACAAGATCTACCCCGGTTTCACCGAAACGGGGAGTTTCCCCCTAATAGTCAAATTGCAAACACTTCGTTTTTATGGGACAGCGCATGTCTGCGAAGGGGGTCACACTTGGAAAAGGAAGCAGGTTTTGGAGTTTTGAGCATGCCACCACACTTCATTACACATTATAGGGTCACATGCATGGTTTGGAGGTGTTCCGATGCCCCGAAGCACTTCTTCCCGCGGAACCCTGATCCGCGGGCCTCAGATCGTCTACCCGCCTAAACTTTCTTCTGACAGGGGCAGCCTGGTGTATCCCTCTCTTGTTTTGCTCTTGGTTAGGTCATGTGATGATGTAAAACCATGTTTGGGAACATGTTGCGACAAGATCTACCCCGGTTTCACCGAAACAGGGAGTTTCCCCCTAATAGTCAGATTGCAGAAACTTTGTTTTTATGGGACATCGCATGTCTGCGAAGGGGGTCACACTTGGGAACCAGGTTTAGGAGTTTTAAGCAAGCCACCACACTTCATTACACATTCTAGGGTCACATGCATGGTTTGGAGGTGTTCCGATGCCCCGAAGCACTTCTTCCTGCGGAACCCTGATCCGCGGGCCTCGGATCGTCTACCCGCCTAAACTTTCTTCTGAAAGGGGTAGCCCGGTGTTGCCCTCTCTTGTTTTGCTCTTGGCTAGGTCATGTGATGATTCAAAACCATGTTTGGGAACATTTTGTGACAAGATCTATCCCGGTTTCACCGAATCGGGAGTTCCCCCTAATATCAGATTACAGAAACTTCGTTTTTATGGGACAGCGCATGTCTGCGAAGGGGGTCACACTTGGGAACCAGGTTTAGGAGTTTTGAGCATGCCACCACACTTCATTACACATTCTAGGGTCACATGCATGGTTTGGAGGTGTTCCGAAGCCCCGAAGTGCTTCTTCCTCCGGAACCCTGATCCACGGGCCTCAGATCGTCTACCCACCTAGACTTTCTTCTGATAGGGGTAGCCCGGTGTATCCCTCTCTTGTTTTGCTCTTGGTTAGGTCATGTGATGATGTAAAACCATGTTTGGGAACTTGTTGTGACAATATCTACCCCGGTTTCACCGAAACGGGGAGTTTCCCCCTAATAGTCAGATTGCAGACACTTTGTTTTTATGGGACAGCGCATGTCTGCGAAGGGGGTCACACTTGGGAACCAGGTTTAGGAGTTTTGAGCATGCCACCACACTTCATTACACATGCTAGGGTCACATGCATGGTTTGTAGGTGTTCCGATGCCCCGAAGCGCTTCTTCCTGCGGAACCGTGATCCGCGGGCCTCGGATCTTCTACCCGCCTAAACTTTCTTCTGATAGGGGCAGCCGGGTGTATCCCTCTCTTGTTTTGCTCTTGGTTAGGTCATGTGATGATGTAAAACCATGTTTGGGAACATGTTGTGACAAGATCTACCCCGGTTTCACCGAAACAGGGAGTTTCCCCCTAATAGTCAGATTGCAGACACTTTGTTTTTATGGGACAACGCATGTCTGCGAAGGGGGTCACACTTGGGAACCAGGTTTAGGAGTTTTGAGCATGCCACCACACTTAATTACACATTCTAGGGTCACATGCATGGTTTGGAAGTGTTCCGATGCCCCGAAGTGCTTCTTCCTGCGGAACCCTGATCCACGGGCCTCAGATCGTCTACCCACCTAGACTTTCTTCTGACAGGGGTAGCCTGGTGTAGCCCTCTCTTGTTTTGCTCTTGTTTAGGTGATGTGATGATGTAAAACCATGTTTGGGAACATGTTGTGACAAGATCTACCCCGGTTTCACCGAAATGGGGAGTTTCCCCCTAATAGTCAGATTGCAGACACTTCGTTTTTATGGGACAGCGCATGTCTGCGAAGGGGGTCACACTTGGGAACCAGGTTTAGGAGTTTTTAGCATGCCACCACACTTAATTACACATTATAGGGTCACATGCATGGTTTGGAGGTGTTCCGATGCCCCGAAGTGCTTCTTCCTGCGGAACCCTGATCCACGGGCCTCAGATCGTCTACCCACCTAGACTTTCTTCTGACAGGGGTAGCCTGGTGTAGACCTCTCTTGTTTTGCTCTTGGTTAGGTGATGTGATGATGTAAAACCATGTTTGGGAACATGTTGTGACAAGATCTACCCCGGTTTCACCGAAACGGGGAGTTTCCCCCTAATAGTCAGATTGCAGACACTTCGTTTTTATGGGACAGCGCATGTCTGCGAAGGGGGTCACACTTGGGAACCAGGTTTAGGAGTTTTGAGCATGCCACCACACTTCATTACACATTATAGGGTCACATGCATGGTTTGTAGGTGTTCCGATGCCCCGAAGCACTTCTTCCCGCGGAACCCTGATCCGCGGGCCTCGGATCGTCTACCCGCCTAAACTTTCTCCTGACAGGGGCAGCCTGGTGTAGCCCTCTCTTGTTTTGCTCTTGGTTAGGTCATGTGGTGATGTAAAACCATGTTTGGGAACATGTTGTGACAAGATCTACCCCGGTTTCACCGAAACAAGGAGTTTCCCCCTAATAGTCCGATTGCAGAAACTTTGTTTTTATGGAACATCGCATGTCTGCGAAGGGGGTCACACTTGGGAACCAGGTTTAGGAGTTTTAAGCATGCCACCACACTTCATTACACATGCTAGGGTCACATGCATGGTTTGGAGGTGTTCCGATGCCCCAAAGCACTTCTTCCTGCGGAACCCTGATCCGCGGGCCTCGGATCGTCTACCCGCCTAAACTTTCTTCTGAAAGGGGTAGCCCGGTGTTTCCCTCTCTTGTTTTTCTCTTGTTTAGGTAATGTGATGATTTAAAACCATGTTTGGGAACATTTTGTGACAAGATCTATCCCGGTTTCACCGAAACGGGAGTTCCCCCTAATAGTCAGATTACAGAAACTTCGTTTTTATGGGACAGCGCATGTCTGCGAAGGGGGTCAGACTTGGGAACCAGGTTTAGGAGTTTTTAGCATGCCACCACACTTCATTACACATTCTAGGGTCACATGCATGGTTTGGAGGTGTTCCGCTGCCCCGAAGTGCTTCTTCCTCCGGAACCCTGATCCACGGGCCTCAGATCGTCTACCCACCTAGACTTTCTTCTGATAGGGGTAGCCCGGTGCATACCTCTCTTGTTTTTCTCTTGGTTAGGTCATGTGATGATGTAAAACCATGTTTTGGAACTTGTTGTGACAAGATCTACCCCGGTTTCACCGAAACGGGGAGTTTCCCCCTAATAGTCAGATTGCAGACACTTTGTTTTTATGGGACAGCGCATGTCTGCGAAGGGGGTCACACTTGGGAACCAGGTTTAGGAGTTTTGAGCATGCCACCACACTTCATTACACATGCTAGGGTCACATGCATGGTTTGTAGGTGTTCCGATGCCCCGAAGCGCTTCTTCCTGCGGAACCGTGATCCGCGGGCCTCGGATCGTCTACCCACCTAAACTTTCTTCTGACAGGGGCAGCCTGGTGTATCCCTCTCTTGTTTTGCTCTTGGTTAGGTCATGTGATGATGTAAAACCATGTTTGGGAACATGTTGTGACAAGATCTACCCCGGTTTCACCGAAACAGGGAGTTTCCCCCTAATAGTCAGATTGCAGACACTTTGTTTTTATGGGACAACGCATGTCTGCGAAGGGGGTCACACTTGGGAACCAGGTTTAGGAGTTTTGAGCATGCCACCACACTTCATTACACATTCTAGGGTCACATGCATGGTTTGGAAGTGTTCCGATGCCCCGAAGTGCTTCTTCCTGCGGAACCCTGATCCACGGGCCTCAGATCGTCTACCCACCTAGACTTTCTTCTGACAGGGGTAGCCTGGTGTAGCCCTCTCTTGTTTTGCTCTTGTTTAGGTGATGTGATGATGTAAAACCATGTTTGGGAACATGTTGTGACAAGATCTACCCCGGTTTCACCGAAATGGGGAGTTTCCCCCTAATAGTCAGATTGCAGACACTTCGTTTTTATGGGACAGCGCATGTCTACGAAGGGGGTCACACTTGGGAACCAGGTTTAGGAGTTTTTAGCATACCACCACACTTAATTACACATTATAGGGTCACATGCATGGTTTGGAGGTGTTCCGATGCCCCGAAGCACTTCTTCCCGCGGAACCCTGATCCGCGGGCCTCGGATCGTCTACCCGCCTAAACTTTCTTCTGACAGGGGCAGCCTGGTGTAGCCCTCTCTTGTTTTGCTCTTGGTTAGGTCATGTGATGATGTAAAACCATGTTTGGGAACATGTTGTGACAAGATCTACCCCGGGTTCACCGAAACAGGGAGTTTCCCCCTAATAGTCTGATTGCAGAAACTTTGTTTTTATGGGACATCGCATGTCTGCGAAGGGGGTCACACTTGGGAACCAGGTTTGGAGTTTTAATCGTGCCACCACACTTCATTACACATGCTAGGGTCACATGCATGGTTTGGAGGTGCTCCGATGCCCCGAAGCACTTCTTCCTGCGGAACCCTGATCCGCGGGCCTCGGATCGTCTACCCGCCTAAACTTTCTTTGGAAAGGGGTAGCCCGGTGTTGCCCTCTCTTGTTTTGCTCTTGGTTATGTCATGTGATGATTTAAAACCATGTTTGGGAACATTTTATGACAAGATCTATCCCGGTTTCACCGAAACGGGAGTTCCCCCTAATAGTCAGATTACAGAAACTTCGTTTTTATGGGACAGCGCATGTCTGCGAAGGGGGTCACACTTGGGAACCAGGTTTAGGAGTTTTGAGCATGCCACCACACTTCATTACACATTCTAGGGTCACATGCATGGTTTGGAGGTGTTCCGATGCCCCGAAGCACTTCTTCCCGCGGAACCCTGATCCGCGGGCCTCGGATTGTCTACCCGCCTAAACTTTCTTCTGACAGGGGCAGCCTGGTGTAGCCCTCTCTTGTTTTGCTCTTGGTTAGGTCATGTGATGATGTAAAACCATGTTTGGGAACATGTTGCGACAAGATCTACCCCGGTTTCACCGAAACAGGGAGTTTCCCCCTAATAGTCCGATTGCAGAAACTTTGTTTTTATGGGACATCGCATGTCTGCGAAGGGGGTCACACTTGGGAACCAGGTTTAGGAGTTTTAAGCAAGCCACCACACTTCATTACACATTCTAGGGTCACATGCATGGTTTGGAGGTGTTCCGATGCCCCGAAGCACTTCTTCCTGCGGAACCCTGATCCGCGGGCCTCGGATCGTCTACCCGCCTAAACTTTCTTCTGAAAGGGGTAGCCCGGTGTTGCCCTCTCTTGTTTTGCTCTTGGCTAGGTCATGTGATGATTCAAAACCATGTTTGGGAACATTTTGTGACAAGATCTATCCCGGTTTCACCGAAACGGGAGTTCCCCCTAATATCAGATTACAGAAACTTCGTTTTTATGGGACAGCGCATGTCTGCGAAGGGGGTCACACTTGGGAACCAGGTTTAGGAGTTTTGAGCATGCCACCACACTTCATTACACATTCTAGGGTCACATGCATGGTTTGGAGGTGTTCCGAAGCCCCGAAGTGCTTCTTCCTCCGGAACCCTGATCCACGGGCCTCAGATCGTCTACCCACCTAGACTTTCTTCTGATAGGGGTAGCCCGGTGTATCCCTCTCTTGTTTTGCTCTTGGTTAGGTCATGTGATGATGTAAAACCATGTTTGGGAACTTGTTGTGACAATATCTACCCCGGTTTCACCGAAACGGGGAGTTTCCCCCTAATAGTCAGATTGCAGACACTTTGTTTTTATGGGACAGCGCATGTCTGCGAAGGGGGTCACACTTGGGAACCAGGTTTAGGAGTTTTTAGCATACCACCACACTTAATTACACATTATAGGGTCACATGCATGGTTTGGAGGTGTTCCGATGCCCCGAAGCACTTCTTCCCGCGGAACCCTGATCCGCGGGCCTCGGATCGTCTACCCGCCTAAACTTTCTTCTGACAGGGGCAGCCTGGTGTAGCCCTCTCTTGTTTTGCTCTTGGTTAGGTCATGTGATGATGTAAAACCATGTTTGGGAACATGTTGTGACAAGATCTACCCCGGGTTCACCGAAACAGGGAGTTTCCCCCTAATAGTCTGATTGCAGAAACTTTGTTTTTATGGGACATCGCATGTCTGCGAAGGGGGTCACACTTGGGAACCAGGTTTGGAGTTTTAATCGTGCCACCACACTTCATTACACATGCTAGGGTCACATGCATGGTTTGGAGGTGCTCCGATGCCCCGAAGCACTTCTTCCTGCGGAACCCTGATCCGCGGGCCTCGGATCGTCTACCCGCCTAAACTTTCTTTGGAAAGGGGTAGCCCGGTGTTGCCCTCTCTTGTTTTGCTCTTGGTTATGTCATGTGATGATTTAAAACCATGTTTGGGAACATTTTATGACAAGATCTATCCCGGTTTCACCGAAACGGGAGTTCCCCCTAATAGTCAGATTACAGAAACTTCGTTTTTATGGGACAGCGCATGTCTGTTAAGGGGGTCACACTTGGGAACCAGGTTTAGGAGTTTTGAGCATGCCACCACACTTCATTACACATTCTAGGGTCACATGCATGGTTTGGAGGTGTTCCGATGCCCCGAAGCACTTCTTCCCGCGGAACCCTGATCCGCGGGCCTCGGATCGTCTACCCGCCTAAACTTTCTTCTGACAGGGGCAGCCTGGTGTAGCCCTCTCTTGTTTTTCTCTTGGTTAGGTCATGTGATGATGTAAAACCATGTTTGGGAACATGTTGCGACAAGATCTACCCCGGTTTCACCGAAACAGGGAGTTTCCCCCTAATAGTCCGATTGCAGAAACTTTGTTTTTATGGGACATCGCATGTCTGCGAAGGGGGTCACACTTGGGAACCAGGTTTAGGAGTTTTAAGCAAGCCACCACACTTCATTACACATTCTAGGGTCACATGCATGGTTTGGAGGTGTTCCGATGCCCCGAAGCACTTCTTCCTGCGGAACCCTGATCCGCGGGCCTCGGATCGTCTACCCGCCTAAACTTTCTTCTGAAAGGGGTAGCCCGGTGTTGCCCTCTCTTGTTTTGCTCTTGGCTAGGTCATGTGATGATTCAAAACCATGTTTGGGAACATGTTGTGACAAGATCTACCCCGGTTTCACCGAAACAGGGAGTTTCCCCCTAATAGTCAGATTGCAGACACTTTGTTTTTATGGGACAACGCATGTCTGCGAAGGGGGTCACACTTGGGAACCAGGTTTAGGAGTTTTGAGCATGCCACCACACTTAATTACACATTCTAGGGTCACATGCATGGTTTGGAAGTGTTCCGATGCCCCGAAGTGCTTCTTCCTGCGGAACCCTGATCCACGGGCCTCAGATCGTCTACCCACCTAGACTTTCTTCTGACAGGGGTAGCCTGGTGTAGCCCTCTCTTGTTTTGCTCTTGTTTAGGTGATGTGATGATGTAAAACCATGTTTGGGAACATGTTGTGACAAGATCTACCCCGGTTTCACCGAAATGGGGAGTTTCCCCCTAATAGTCAGATTGCAGACACTTCGTTTTTATGGGACAGCGCATGTCTGCGAAGGGGGTCACACTTGGGAACCAGGTTTAGGAGTTTTTAGCATGCCACCACACTTAATTACACATTATAGGGTCACATGCATGGTTTGGAGGTGTTCCGATGCCCCGAAGTGCTTCTTCCTGCGGAACCCTGATCCACGGGCCTCAGATCGTCTACCCACCTAGACTTTCTTCTGACAGGGGTAGCCTGGTGTAGACCTCTCTTGTTTTGCTCTTGGTTAGGTGATGTGATGATGTAAAACCATGTTTGGGAACATGTTGTGACAAGATCTACCCCGGTTTCACCGAAACGGGGAGTTTCCCCCTAATAGTCAGATTGCAGACACTTCGTTTTTATGGGACAGCGCATGTCTGCGAAGGGGGTCACACTTGGGAACCAGGTTTAGGAGTTTTGAGCATGCCACCACACTTCATTACACATTATAGGGTCACATGCATGGTTTGTAGGTGTTCCGATGCCCCGAAGCACTTCTTCCCGCGGAACCCTGATCCGCGGGCCTCGGATCGTCTACCCGCCTAAACTTTCTTCTGACAGGGGCAGCCTGGTGTAGCCCTCTCTTGTTTTGCTCTTGGTTAGGTCATGTGGTGATGTAAAACCATGTTTGGGAACATGTTGTGACAAGATCTACCCCGGTTTCACCGAAACAAGGAGTTTCCCCCTAATAGTCCGATTGCAGAAACTTTGTTTTTATGGAACATCGCATGTCTGCGAAGGGGGTCACACTTGGGAACCAGGTTTAGGAGTTTTAAGCATGCCACCACACTTCATTACACATGCTAGGGTCACATGCATGGTTTGGAGGTGTTCCGATGCCCCAAAGCACTTCTTCCTGCGGAACCCTGATCCGCGGGCCTCGGATCGTCTACCCGCCTAAACTTTCTTCTGAAAGGGGTAGCCCGGTGTTTCCCTCTCTTGTTTTTCTCTTGTTTAGGTAATGTGATGATTTAAAACCATGTTTGGGAACATTTTGTGACAAGATCTATCCCGGTTTCACCGAAACGGGAGTTCCCCCTAATAGTCAGATTACAGAAACTTCGTTTTTATGGGACAGCGCATGTCTGCGAAGGGGGTCAGACTTGGGAACCAGGTTTAGGAGTTTTTAGCATGCCACCACACTTCATTACACATTCTAGGGTCACATGCATGGTTTGGAGGTGTTCCGCTGCCCCGAAGTGCTTCTTCCTCCGGAACCCTGATCCACGGGCCTCAGATCGTCTACCCACCTAGACTTTCTTCTGATAGGGGTAGCCCGGTGCATACCTCTCTTGTTTTTCTCTTGGTTAGGTCATGTGATGATGTAAAACCATGTTTTGGAACTTGTTGTGACAAGATCTACCCCGGTTTCACCGAAACGGGGAGTTTCCCCCTAATAGTCAGATTGCAGACACTTTGTTTTTATGGGACAGCGCATGTCTGCGAAGGGGGTCACACTTGGGAACCAGGTTTAGGAGTTTTGAGCATGCCACCACACTTCATTACACATGCTAGGGTCACATGCATGGTTTGTAGGTGTTCCGATGCCCCGAAGCGCTTCTTCCTGTGGAACCGTGATCCGCGGGCCTCGGATCGTCTACCCACCTAAACTTTCTTCTGACAGGGGCAGCCTGGTGTATCCCTCTCTTGTTTTGCTCTTGGTTAGGTCATGTGATGATGTAAAACCATGTTTGGGAACATGTTGTGACAAGATCTACCCCGGTTTCACCGAAACAGGGAGTTTCCCCCTAATAGTCAGATTGCAGACACTTTGTTTTTATGGGACAACGCATGTCTGCGAAGGGGGTCACACTTGGGAACCAGGTTTAGGAGTTTTGAGCATGCCACCACACTTCATTACACATTCTAGGGTCACATGCATGGTTTGGAAGTGTTCCGATGCCCCGAAGTGCTTCTTCCTGCGGAACCCTGATCCACGGGCCTCAGATCGTCTACCCACCTAGACTTTCTTCTGACAGGGGTAGCCTGGTGTAGCCCTCTCTTGTTTTGCTCTTTTTTAGGTGATGTTATGATGTAAAACCATGTTTGGGAACATGTTGTGACAAGATCTATCCCGGTTTCACCGAAATGGGGAGTTTCCCCCTAATAGTCAGATTGCAGACACTTCGTTTTTATGGGACAGCGCATGTCTGCGAAGGGGGTCACACTTGGGAACCAGGTTTAGGAGTTTTTAGCATACCACCACACTTAATTACACATTATAGGGTCACATGCATGGTTTGGAGGTGTTCCGATGCCCCGAAGCACTTCTTCCCGCGGAACCCTGATCCGCGGGCCTCGGATCGTCTACCCGCCTAAACTTTCTTCTGACAGGGGCAGCCTGGTGTAGCCCTCTCTTGTTTTGCTCTTGGTTAGGTCATGTGATGATGTAAAACCATGTTTGGGAACATGTTGTGACAAGATCTACCCCGGTTTCACCGAAACAGGGAGTTTCCCCCTAATAGTCTGATTGCAGAAACTTTGTTTTTATGGGACATCGCATGTCTGCGAAGGGGGTCACACTTGGGAACCAGGTTTGGAGTTTTAATCGTGCCACCACACTTCATTACACATGCTAGGGTCACATGCATGGTTTGGAGGTGCTCCGATGCCCCGAAGCACTTCTTCCTGCGGAACCCTGATCCGCGGGCCTCGGATCGTCTACCCGCCTAAACTTTCTTTGGAAAGGGGTAGCCCGGTGTTGCCCTCTCTTTTTTTGCTCTTGGTTATGTCATGTGATGATTTAAAACCATGTTTGGGAACATTTTATGACAAGATCTATCCCGGTTTCACCGAAACGGGAGTTCCCCCTAATAGTCAGATTACAGAAACTTCGTTTTTATGGGAGAGCGCATGTCTGCGAAGGGGGTCACACTTGGGAACCAGGTTTAGGAGTTTTGAGCATGCCACCACACTTCATTACACATTCTAGGGTCACATGCATGGTTTGGAGGTGTTCCGATGCCCCGAAGTGCTTCTTCCTCCGGAACCCTGATCCACGGGCCTCAGATCGTCTACCCACCTAGACTTTCTTCTGATAGGGGTAGCCCGGTGTATCCCTCTCTTGTTTTGCTCTTGGTTAGGTCATGTGATGATGTAAAACCATGTTTGGGAACTTTTTGTGACAAGATCTACCCCGGTTTCACCGAAACGGGGAGTTTCCCCCTAATAGTCAGATTGCAGACACTTTGTTTTTATGGGACAGCGCATGTCTGCGAAGGGGGTCACACTTGGGAACCAGGTTTAGGAGTTTTTAGCATGCCACCACACTTCATTACACATGCTAGGGTCACATGCATGGTTTGTAGGTGTTCCGATGCCCCGAAGCGCTTCTTCCTGCGGAACCCTGATCCGCGGGCCTCGGATTGTCTACCCGCCTAAACTTTCTTCTGACAGGGGCAGCCTGGTGTATCCCTCTCTTGTTTTGCTCTTGGTTAGGTCATGTGATGATGTAAAACCATGTTTGGGAACATGTTGTGACAATATCTACCCCGGTTTCACCGAAACAGGGAGTTTCCCCCTAATAGTCAGATTGCAGACACTTTGTTTTTATGGGACAGCGCATGTCTGCGAAGGGGGTCACACTTGGGAACCAGGTTTAGGAGTTTTGAGGATGCCACCACACTTCATTAAACATTCTAGGGTCACATGCATGGTTTGGAGGTGTTCCGATGCCCCGAAGTGCTTCTTCCTGCGGAACCCTGATCCACGGGCCTCAGATCGTCTACCCACCTAGACTTTCTTCTGACAGGGGTAGCCTGGTGTAGACCTCTCTTGTTTTGCTCTTGGTTAGGTGATGTGATGATGTAAAACCATGTTTGGGAACATGTTGTGACAAGATCTACCCCGGTTTCACCGAAACGGGGAGTTTCCCCCTAATAGTCAGATTGCAGACACTTCGTTTTTATGGGACAGCGCATGTCTGCGAAGGGGGTCACACTTGGGAACCAGGTTTAGGAGTTTTGAGCATGCCACCACACTTCATTACACATTATAGGGTCACATGCATGGTTTGTAGGTGTTCCGATGCCCCGAAGCACTTCTTCCCGCGGAACCCTGATCCGCGGGCCTCGGATCGTCTACCCGCCTAAACTTTCTTCTGACAGGGGCAGCCTGGTGTAGCCCTCTCTTGTTTTGCTCTTGGTTAGGTCATGTGGTGATGTAAAACCATGTTTGGGAACATGTTGTGACAAGATCTACCCCGGTTTCACCGAAACAAGGAGTTTCCCCCTAATAGTCCGATTGCAGAAACTTTGTTTTTATGGAACATCGCATGTCTGCGAAGGGGGTCACACTTGGGAACCAGGTTTAGGAGTTTTAAGCATGCCACCACACTTCATTACACATGCTAGGGTCACATGCATGGTTTGGAGGTGTTCCGATGCCCCAAAGCACTTCTTCCTGCGGAACCCTGATCCGCGGGCCTCGGATCGTCTACCCGCCTAAACTTTCTTCTGAAAGGGGTAGCCCGGTGTTTCCCTCTCTTGTTTTGCTCTTGTTTAGGTAATGTGATGATTTAAAACCATGTTTGGGAACATTTTGTGACAAGATCTATCCCGGTTTCACCGAAACGGGAGTTCCCCCTAATAGTCAGATTACAGAAACTTCGTTTTTATGGGACAGCGCATGTCTGCGAAGGGGGTCAGACTAGGGAACCAGGTTTAGGAGTTTTTAGCATGCCACCACACTTCATTACACATTCTAGGGTCACATGCATGGTTTGGAGGTGTTCCGATGCCCCGAAGTGCTTCTTCCTGCGGAACCCTGATCCACGGGCCTCAGATCGTCTACCCACCTAGACTTTCTTCTGACAGGGGTAGCCTGGTGTAGACCTCTCTTGTTTTGCTCTTGGTTAGGTGATGTGATGATGTAAAACCATGTTTGGGAACATGTTGTGACAAGATCTACCCCGGTTTCACCGAAACGGGGAGTTTCCCCCTAATAGTCAGATTGCAGACACTTTGTTTTTATGGGACAGCGCATGTCTGCGAAGGGGGTCACACTTGGGAACCAGGTTTAGGAGTTTTGAGCATTCCACCACACTTCATTACACATTCTAGGGTCACATGCTTGGTTTGGAGGTGTTCCGATGCCCCGCAGTGCTTCTTCCGGCGGAACCCTGATCCACGGGCCTCAGATCGTCTACCCACCTAGACTTTCTTCTGTAGGGGTATCCCGGTGTATCCCTCTCTTGTTTTGCTCTTGGTTAGGTCATGTGATGATGTAAAACCATGGAACATGTTGTGACAAGATCTGCCCTGGTTTCACCGAAACGGGGACATTCCCCCTAATAGTCAGATTGCAGACACTTTGTTTTTATGGGACAGCGCATGTCGGCGAAGGGGGTCACACTTGGGAACCAGGTTTAGGAGTTTTGAGCATGCCACCACACTTCATTACACATCCTAGGTCACATGCATGGTTTGTAGGTGTTCCGATGCCCCGAAGCGCTTCTTCCTGCGGAACCCTGATCCACGGGCCTCAGATCGTCTACCCCCCTAGACTTTCTTCTGACAGGGGTAGCCTGGTGTAGCCCTCTCTTGTTTTGCTCTTGGTTAGGTGATGTGATGATGTAAAACCATGTTTGGGAACATGTTGTGACAAGATCTACCCCGGTTTCACCGAAACAGGGAGTTTCCCCCTAATAGTCAGATTGCAGACACTTTGTTTTTATGGGACAGCGCATGTCTGCGAAGGGGGTCACACTTGGGAACCAGGTTTAGGAGTTTTGAGCATGCCACCACACTTCATTAAACATTCTAGGGTCACATGCATGGTTTGGAGGTGTTCCGATGCCCCGAAGTGCTTCTTCCTGCGGAACCCTGATCCACGGGCCTCAGATCGTCTACCCACCTAGACTTTCTTCTGACAGGGGTAGCCTGGTGTTGACCTCTCTTGTTTTGCTCTTGGTTAGGTGATGTGATGATGTAAAACCATGTTTGGGAACATGTTGTGACAAGATCTACCCCGGTTTCACCGAAACGGGGAGTTTCCCCCTAATAGTCAGATTGCAGACACTTCGTTTTCATGGGACAGCGCATGTCTGCGAAGGGGGTCACACTTGGGAACCAGGTTTAGGAGTTTTGAGCATTCCACCACACTTCATTACACATTCTAGGGTCACATGCATGGTTTGGAGGTGTTCCGATGCCCCGAAGCGCTTCTTCCTACGGAACCCTGATCCACGGGCCTCGGATCGTCTACCCACCTAGACTTTCTTCTGACAGGCGTAGCCCGGTGTAGCCCTCTCTTTTTTTCTCTTTGTTAGGTCATGTGATGATGTAAAACCATGGAACATGTTGTGACAAGATCTGCCCTGGTTTCACCGAAACGGGGAGTTTCCCCCTAATAGTCAGATTGCAGACACTTTGTTTTTATGGGACAGCGCATGTCGGCGAAGGGGGTCACACTTGGGAACCAGGTTTAGGAGTTTTGAGCATGCCACCACACTTCATTACACATCCTAGGTCACATGCATGGTTTGTAGGTGTTCCGATGCCCCGAAGCGGTTCTTCCTGCGGAACCCTGATCCACGGGCCTCAGATCGTCTACCCCCCTAGACTTTCTTCTGACAGGGGTAGCCTGGTGTAGCCCTCTCTTGTTTTGCTCTTGGTTAGGTGATGTGATGATGTAAAACCATGTTTGGGAACATGTTGTGACAAGATCTACCCCGGTTTCACCGAAACAGGGAGTTTCCCCCTAATAGTCAGATTGCAGACACTTTGTTTTTATGGGACAGCGCATGTCTGCGAAGGGGGTCACACTTGGGAACCAGGTTTAGGAGTTTTGAGCATGCCACCACACTTCATTAAACATTCTAGGGTCACATGCATGGTTTGGAGGTGTTCCGATGCCCCGAAGTGCTTCTTCCTGCGGAACCCTGATCCACGGGCCTCAGATCGTCTACCCACCTAGACTTTCTTCTGACAGGGGTAGCCTGGTGTTGACCTCTCTTGTTTTGCTCTTGGTTAGGTGATGTGATGATGTAAAACCATGTTTGGGAACATGTTGTGACAAGATCTACCCCGGTTTCACCGAAACGGGGAGTTTCCCCCTAATAGTCAGATTGCAGACACTTCGTTTTCATGGGACAGCGCATGTCTGCGAAGGGGGTCACACTTGGGAACCAGGTTTAGGAGTTTTGAGCATTCCGCCACACTTCATTACACATTCTAGGGTCACATGCATGGTTTGGAGGTGTTCCGATGCCCCGCAGTGCTTCTTCCGGCGGAACCCTGATCCACGGGCCTCAGATCGTCTACCCACCTAGACTTTCTTCTGATAGGGGTATCCCGGTGTATCCCTCTCTTGTTTTGCTCTTGGTTAGGTCATGTGATGATGTAAAACCATGGAACATGTTGTGACAAGATCTGCCCTGGTTTCACCGAAACGGGGAGTTTCCCCCTAATAGTCAGATTGCAGACACTTTGTTTTTATGGGACAGCGCATGTCGGCGAAGGGGGTCACACTTGGGAACCAGGTTTAGGAGTTTTGAGCATGCCACCACACTTCATTACACATCCTAGGTCACATGCATGGTTTATAGGTGTTCCGATGCCCCGAAGCGCTTCTTCCTGCGGAACCCTGATCCACGGGCCTCAGATCGTCTACCCCCCTAGACTTTCTTCTGACAGGGGTAGCCTGGTGTAGCCCTCTCTTGTTTTGCTCTTGGTTAGGTGATGTGATGATGTAAAACCATGTTTGGGAACATGTTGTGAAATGATCTACCCTGGTTTCACCGAAACGGGGAGTTTCCCCCTAATAGTCAGATTGCAGACCCTTTGTTTTTATGGGACAGCGCATGTCTGCGAAGGGGGTCACACTTGGGAACCAGGTTTAGGAGTTTTGAGCATGCCACCACACTTCATTACACATCCTAGGTCACATGCATGGTTTGTAGGTGTTCCGATGCCCCGAAGCGCTTCTTCCTGTGGAACCCTGATCCACGGGCCTCAGATCGTCTACCCCCCTAGACTTTCTTCTGACAGGGGTAGCCTGGTGTAGCCCTCTCTTGTTTTGCTCTTGGTTAGGTGATGTGATGATGTAAAACCATGTTTGGGAACATGTTGTGACAAGATCTACCCCGGTTTCACCGAAACGGGGAGTTTCCCCCTAATAGTCAGATTGCAGACACTTCGTTTTTATGGGACAGCGCATGTCTGCGAAGGGGGTCACACTTGGGAACCAGGTTTAGGAGTTTTGATCATGCCACAACACTTCATTACACATTATAGGGTCACATGCATGGTTTGGAGGTGTTCCGATGCCCCGAAGCACTTCTTCCCGCGGAACCCTGATCCGCGGGCCTCGGATCGTCTACCCGCCTAAACTTTCTTCTGACAGGGGCAACCTGGTGTAGCCCTCTCTTGTTTTGCTCTTTGTTAGGTCATGTGATGATGTAAAACCATGTTTGGGAACATGTTGTGACAAGAATTACCCCGGTTTCACCGAAACAGGGAGTTTCCCCCTAATAGTCAGATTGCAGAAACTTTGTTTTTATGGGACATCGCATGTCTGCGAAGGGGGTCACACTTGGGAACCAGGTTTAGGAGTTTTAAGCATGCCACCACACTTCATTACACATTCTAGGGTCACATGAATGGTTTGGAGGTGTTCCGATGCCCCGAAGCACTTCTTCCTGCGGAACCCTGATCCGCGGGCCTCGGATCGTCTACCCGCCTAAACTTTCTTCTGAAAGGGGTAGCCCGGTGTTTCCCTCTCTTGTTTTGCTCTTGGTTAGGTCATGTGATGATTTAAAACCATGTTTGGGAACATGTTGTGACAAGATCTATCCCGGTTTCACTGAAACGGGAGTTCCCCCTAATAGTCAGATTACAGAAACTTTGTTTTTATGGGACAGCGTATGTCTGCGAAGGGGGTCACACTTGGGAACCAGGTTTAGGAGTTTTGAGAATGCCACCACACTTCATTACACATTATAGGGTCACATGCATGGTTTGGAGGTGTTCCGATGCCTCGAAGTGCTTCTTCCTCCGGAACCCTGATCCACGGGCCTCAGATCGTCTACCCACCTAGACTTTCTTCTGATAGGGGTAGCCCGGTGTATCCCTCTCTTGTTTTGCTCTTGGTTAGGTCATGTGATGATGTAAAACCATGTTTGGGAACTTGTTGTGACAAGATCTACCCCGGTTTCACCGAAACGGGGAGTTTCCCCTAATAGTCAGATTGCAGACACTTTGTTTTTATGGGACAGCGCATGTCTGCGAAGGGGGTCACACTTGGGAACCAGTTTTAGGAGTTTTGAGCATGCCACCACACTTCATTACACATGCTAGGGTCACATGCATGGTTTGTAGGTGTTCCGATGCCCCGAAGCGCTTCTTCCTGCGGAATCGTGATCCGCGGGCCTCGGATTGTCTACCCGCCTAGACTTTCTTCTGATAGGGGTAGCCTGGTGTATCCCTCTCTTGTTTAGATCTTGGTTAGGTGATGTGATGATGTAAAACCATGTTTGGGAACATTTTGTGACAAGATCTACCCCGGTTTCACCGAAACGGGGAGTTTCCCCTAATAGTCAGATTGCAGACACTTCGTTTTTATGGGACAGCGCATGTCTGTGAAGGGGGTCACACTTGGGAACCAGGTTTAGGAGTTTTGAGCATTCCACCACACTTCATTACACATTCTAGGGTCACATGCATGGTTTGGAGGTGTTCCGATGCCCCGCAGTGCTTCTTCCTGCGGAACCCTGATCCACGAGCCTCAGATCGTCTACCCACCTAGACTTTCTTCTGATAGGGGTAGCCCGGTGTATCCCTCTCTTGTTTTGCTCTTGGTTAGGTGATGTGATGATGTAAAACCATGTTTGGGAACATGTTGTGACAAGATCTACCCTGGTTTCACCGAAACGGGGAGTTCCCCCTAATAGTCAGATTGCAGACACTTTGTTTTTATGGGACAGCGCATGTCTGCGAATGTGTCACACTTGGGAACCAGGTTTAGGAGTTTTGAGCATGCCACCACACTTCATTACACATACTAGGTCACATGCATGGTTTGTAGGTGTTCCGATGCCCCGAAGCGCTTCTTCCCGCGGAACCCAGATCCACGGGCCTCAGATCGTCTACCCGCCTAGACTTTCTTCTGACAGGGGTAGCCTGGTGTAGCCCTCTCTTTTTTTGCTCTTGGTTAGGTGACGTGATGATGTAAAACCATGTTTGGGAACATGTTGTGACAAGATCTTCCCCGGTTTCACCGAAACGGGGAGTTTCCCCCTAATAGCCAGATTGCAGACACTTCGTTTCTATGGGACAACGCATGTCTGCGAAGGGGGTCACACTTGGGAACCAGGTTTAGGAGTCTTGAGCATTCCACCACACTTCATTACACATTCTAGGGTCACATGCATGGTTTGGAGGTGTTCTGATGCCCCGAAGTGCTTCTTCCCGCGGAACCCGGATCCACGGGCCTCAGATCGTCTACCCACCTAGACTTTCTTCTGATAGGGGTAGCCCGCTGTATCCCTCTCTTGTTTTTCTCTTGGTTAGGTCATGTGATGATGTAAAACCATGTTTGGGAACATGTTGTGACAAGATCTACCCCGGTTTCACCGAAACGGGGAGTTCCCCCTAATAGTCAGATTGCAGACACTTTGTTTTTATGGGACAGCGCATGTCTGCGAAGGGGGTCACACTTGGGAACCAGGTTTAGGAGTTTTGAGCATGCCACCACACTTCATTACACATGCTAGGGTCACATGCATGGTTTGTAGGCGTTCCGATGCCCCGAAACGCTTCTTCCTGCGGAACCCTGATCCGCGGGCCTCGGATCATCTACCCGCCTAGACTTTCTTCTGACAGGGGTAGCCCGGTGTATCCCTCTCTTGTTTTGCTCTTGGTTAGGTCATGTGATGATGTAAAACCATGTTTGGGAACATGTTGTGACAAGATCTACCCCGGTTTCACCGAAACGGGGAGTTTCCCCCTAATAGTCAGATTGCAGACACTTTGTTTTTATGGGACAGCGCATGCCTGCGAAGGGGGTCACACTTGGGAACCAGGTTTAGGAGTTTTGAGCATGCCACCACACTTCATTACACATGATAGGGTCACATGCATGGTTTGTAGGCGTTCCGATGCCCCGAAGCGCTTCTTCCTGCGGAACCCTTATCCGCGGGCCTCGGATCGTCTACCCGCCTAGACTTTCTTCTGACAGGGGTAGCCTGGTGTAGACCTCTCTTGTTTTGCTCTTGTTTAGGAGATGTGATGATGTAAAACCATGTTTGGGAACATGTTGTGACAAGATCTACACCGGTTTCACCGAAACGGGGAGTTTCCCCCTAATAGTCAGATTGCAGACACTTCATTTTTATGGGACAGCGCATGTCTGCGAAGGGGGTCACACTTGGGAACCAGGTTTAGGAGTTTTGAGCATTCCACCACACTTCATTACACATTCTAGGGTGACATGCATGGTTTGGAGGTGTTCCGATGCCCCGAAGCACTTCTTCCCGGGGAACCCTGATCCACGGGCCTCGGATCGTCTACCCGCCTAAACTTTCTTTTGACAGGGGCAGCCTGGTGTATCCCTCTCTTGTTTTGCTCTTGGTTAGGTCATGTGATGATGTAAAACCATGTTTGGGAACATGTTGTGACAAGATCTACCCCGGTTTCACCGAAACAGGGAGTTTCCCCCTAATAGTCAGATTGCAGACACTTTGTTTTTGGGACAGCGCATGTCTGCGAAGCGGGTCACACTTGGGAACCAGGTTTAGGAGTTTTGAGCATGCCACCACACTTCATTACACATTCTAGGGTCACATGCATGGTTTGGAGGTGTTCCGATGCCCCGAAGTGCTTCTTCTTGCGGAACCCTGATCCACGAGCCTCAGATCGTCTACCCACCTAGACTTTCTTCTGATAGGGGTAGCCCGGTGTATCCCTCTCTTGTTTTGCTCTTGGTTAGGTCATGTGATGATGTAAAACCATGTTTGGGAACATGTTGTGACAAGATCTACCCCGGTTTCACCGAAACAGGGAGTTTCCCCCTAATAGTCAGATTGCAGACACTTTGTTTTTATGGGACAGCGCATGTCTGCGAAGGGGGTCACACTTGGGAACCAGGTTTAGGAGTTTTGAGAATGCCACCACACTTCATTACACATGCTAGGGTCACATGCATGGTTTGTAGGTGTTCCGATGCCCCAAAGCGCTTCTTCCTGCGGAACCGTGATCCGCGGGCCTCAGATCGTCTACCCGCCTAGACTTTCTTCTGACAGGGGTAGCCTGGTGTAGCCCTCTCTTGTTTTGCTCTTGGTTAGGTTATGTGATGATGTAAAACCATGTTTGGGAACATGTTGTGACAAGATCTACCCCGGTTTCACCGAAACGGGGAGTTTCCCCCTAATAGTCAGATTGCAGACACTTTGTTTTTATGGGACAGCGCATGTCTGCGAAGGGGGTCACACTTGGGAACCAGGTTTAGGAGTTTTGAGCATGCCACCACACTTCATTACACATTCTAGGGTCACATGCATGGTTTGGAGGTGTTCCGATGCCCCGAAGTGCTTCTTCTTGCGGAACCCTGATCCACGAGCCTCAGATCGTCTACCCACCTAGACTTTCTTCTGATAGGGGTAGCCCGGTGTATCCCTCTCTTGTTTTGCTCTTGGTTAGGTCATGTGATGATGTAAAACCATGTTTGGGAACATGTTGTGACAAGATCTACCCCTGTTTCACCGAAACAGGGAGTTTCCCCCTAATAGTCAGATTGCAGACACTTTGTTTTTATGGGACAGCGCATGTCTGCGAAGGGGGTCACACTTGGGAACCAGGTTTAGGAGTTTTGAGCATGCCACCACACTTCATTACACATGCTAGGGTCACATGCATGGTTTGTAGGTGTTCCGATGCCCCAAAGCGCTTCTTCCTACGGAACCGTGATCCGCGGGCCTCAGATCGTCTACCCGCCTAGACTTTCTTCTGACAGGGGTAGCCTGGTGTAGCCCTCTCTTGTTTTGCTCTTGGTTAGGTGATGTGATGATGTAAAACCATGTTTGGGAACATGTTGTGACAAGATCTACCCTGGTTTCACCGAAACGGGGAGTTTCCCCCTAATAGTTAGATTGCAGACACTTCGTTTTTATGGGACAGCGCATGTCTGCGAAGGGGGTCACACTTGGGAACCAGGTTTAGGAGTTTTGAGCATGCCACCACACTTAATTACACATCCTAGGTCACATGCATGGTTTGTAGGTGTTCCGATGCCCCGAAGCGCTTCTTCCTGCGGAACCCTGATCCACGGGCCTCAGATCGTCTACCCGCCTAGACTTTCTTCTGACAGGGGTAGCCTGGTGTAGCCCTATCTTGTTTTGCTCTTGGTTAGGTTATGTGATGATGTAAAACCATGTTTGGGAACATGTTGTGACAAGATCTTCCCCGGTTTCACCGAAACGGGGAGTTTCCCCCTAATAGCCAGATTGCAGACATTTCGTTTTTATGGGACAGCGCATGTCTGCGAAGTGGGTCACACTTGGGAACCAGGTTTAGGAGTTTTGAGCATTCCACCACACTTCATTACACATTCTAGGGTCACATGCATGGTTTGGAGGTGTTCCGATGCCCCGAAGTGCTTCTTCCCGCGGAACCCTGATCCACGGGCCTCAGATCGTCTACCCACCTAGACTTTCTTCTGATATGGGTAGCCCGGTGTATCCCTCTCTTGTTTTGCTCTTGGTTAGGTCATGTGATGATGTAAAACAATGTTTGGGAACATGTTGTGAAAAGATCTACCCTGGTTTCACCAAAACGGGGAGTTTCCCCCTAATAGTCAGATTGCAGACACTTTGTTTTTATGGGACAGCGCATGTCTGCGAAGGGGGTCACACTTGGGAACCAGGTTTAGGAGTTTTGAGCATGCCACCACACTTCATTACACATCCTAGGTAACATGCATGGTTTGTAGGTGTTCCGATGCCCCGAAGCGCTTCTTCCTGCGGAACCCTGATCCACGGGCCTCGGATCGTCTACCCGCCTAGACTTTCTTCTGACAGGGGTAGCCTGGTGTAGCCCTCTATTGTTTTGATCTTGGTTAGGTGATGTGATGATGTAAAACCATGTTTGGGAACATGTTGTGACAAGATCTACCCCGGTTTCACCGTAACGGGGAGTTTCCCCCTAATAGTCAGATTGCAGACACTTCGTTTTTATGGGACAGCGCATGTCTGCGAAGGGGGTCACACTTGGGAACCAGGTTTAGGAGTTTTGAGCATGCCAACACACTTCATTATACATTATAGGGTCACATGCATGGTTTGGAGGTGTTCCGATGCCCCGTAGTGCTTCTTCCTACGGAACCCTGATCCACGGGCCTCAGATCGTCTACCCACCTAGACTTTCTTCTGATATGGGTAGCCCGGTGTATCCCTCTCTTGTTTTGCTCTTGGTTAGGTCATGTGATGATGTAAAACCATGTTTGGGAACATGTTGTGAAATGATCTACCCTGGTTTCACCGAAACGGGGAGTTTCCCCCTAATAGTCAGATTGCAGACCCTTTGTTTTTATGGGACAGCGCATGTCTGCGAAGGGGGTCACACTTGGGAACCAGGTTTAGGAGTTTTGAGCATGCCACCACACTTCATTACACATCCTAGGTCACATGCATGGTTTGTAGGTGTTCCGATGCCCCGAAGCACTTCTTCCCGCGGAACCCTGATCCACGGGCCTCAGATCGTCTACCCGCCTAGACTTTCTTCTGACAGGGGTAGCCTGGTGTAGCCCTCTCTTGTTTTGCTCTTGGTTAGGTGATGTGATGATGTAAAACCATGTTTGGGAACATGTTGTGACAAGATCTACCCCGGTTTCACCGAAACGGGGAGTTTCCCCCTAATAGTCAGATTGCAGACACTTCGTTTTTATGGGACAGCGCATGTCTGCGAAGGGGGTCACACTTGGGAACCAGGTTTAGGAGTTTTGAGCATGCCACCACACTTCATTACACATTATAGGGTCACATGCATGGTTTGGAGGTGTTCCGATGCGGCGAAGCACTTCTTCCCGTGGAACCCTGATCCGCGGGCCTCGGATCGTCTACCCGCCTAAACTTTCTTCTGATAGGGGCAACCTGGTGTAGCCCTCTCTTGTTTTGATCTTGGTTAGGTCATGTGATGATGTAAAACCATGTTTGGGAACATGTTCTGACAAGATCTACCCCGGTTTCACCGAAACAGGGAGTTTCCCCCTAATAGTCAGATTGCAGAAACTTTGTTTTTATGGGACATCGCATGTTTGCGAAGGGGGTCACACTTGGGAACCAGGTTTAGGAGTTTTAAGCATGCCACCACACTTTATTACACATGGTAGGGTCACATGCATGGTTTGGAGGTGTTCCGATGCCCCGAAGCACTTCTTCCTGCGGAACCCAGATCCGCGGGCCTCGGATCGTCTACCCGCCTAAACTTTCTTCTAAAAGGGGTAGCCCGGTGTTTCCCTCTCTTGTTTTGCTCTTGGTTAGGTCATGTTATGATGTAA
Organism: Avena sativa; assembly: GCA_916181665.1. Classification (NCBI taxonomy): domain Eukaryota; kingdom Viridiplantae; phylum Streptophyta; class Magnoliopsida; order Poales; family Poaceae; genus Avena; species Avena sativa. The sequence continues at coordinate 128,532,949 of OV702289.1, read as the reverse complement.
AACCATGTTTGGGAACATGTTGTGACAAGATCTATCCCGGTTTCACCGAAACGGGAGTTCCCCCTAATAGTCAGATTACAGAAACTTCGTTTTTATGGGACAGCGCATGTCTGCGAAGGGGGTCACACTTGGGAACCAGGTTTAGGAGTTTTGAGCATTCCACCACACTTCATTACACATTCTAGGGTCACATGCATGGTTTGGAGGTGTTCCGATGCCCCGCAGTGCTTCTTCCCGCGGAACCCTGATCCACGGGCCTCAGATCGTCTACCCACCTAGACTTTCTTCTGATAGGGGTAGCCCGGTGTATCCATCTCTTGTTTTGCTCTTGGTTAGGTCATGTTATGATGTAAAACCATGTTTGGGAACATGTTGTGACAAGATCTACCCTGGTTTCACTGAAACGGGGAGTTTCCCCCTAATAGTCAGATTGCAGACACTTTGTTTTTATGGGACAGCGCATGTCTGCGAAGGGGGTCACACTTGGGAACCAGGTTTAGGAGTTTTGAGCATGCCACCACACTTCATTACACATACTAGGTCACATGCATGGTTTGTAGGTGTTCCGATACCCCAAAGCGCTTCTTCCTGCGGAACCGTGATCCGCGGGCCTCAGATCGTCTACCCGCCTAGACTTTCTTCTGACAGGGGTAGCCTGGTGTAGCCCTCTCTTGTTTTGCTCTTGGTTAGGTGATGTGATGATGTAAAACCATGTTTGGGAACATGTTGTGACAAGATCTACCCCGGTTTCACCGAAACGGGGAGTTTCCCCCTAATAGTCAGATTGCAGACACTTTGTTTTTATGGGACAGCGCATGTCTGCGAAGGGGGTCACACTTGGGAACCAGGTTTAGGAGTTTTGAGCATTCCACCACACTTAATTACACATCCTAGGTCACATGCATGGTTTGTAGGTGTTTCGATGCCCCGAAGCGCTTCTTCCTGCGGAACCCTGATCCACGGGCCTCAGATCGTCTACCCGCCTAGACTTTCTTCTGACAGGGGTAGCCTGGTGTAGCCCTATCTTGTTTTGCTCTTGGTTAGGTTATGTGATGATGTAAAACCATGTTTGGGAACATGTTGTGACAAGATCTTCCCCGGTTTCACCGAAACGGGGAGTTTCCCCCTAATAGCCAGATTGCAGACATTTCGTTTTTATGGGACAGCGCATGTCTGCGAAGTGGGTCACACTTGGGAACCAGGTTTAGGAGTTTTGAGCATTCCACCACACTTCATTACACATTCTAGGGTCACATGCATGGTTTGGAGGTGTTCCGATGCCCCGAAGTGCTTCTTCCCGCGGAACCCTGATCCACGGGCCTCAGATCGTCTACCCACCTAGACTTTCTTCTGATATGGGTAGCCCGGTGTATCCCTCTCTTGTTTTTCTCTTGGTTAGGTCATGTGATGATGTAAAAACAAGTTTTGGGAACATGTTGTGACAAGATCTACCCTGGTTTCACCGAAACGGGGAGTTTCCCCCTAATAGTCAGATTGCAGACACTTTGTTTTTATGGGACAACGCATGTCTGCGAAGGGGGTCACACTTGGGAACCAGGTTTAGGAGTTTTGAGCATGCCACCACACTTAATTACACATCCTAGGTCACATGCATGGTTTGTAGGTGTTCCGATGCCCCGAAGCGCTTCTTCCTGCGGAACCCTGATCCACGGGCCTCAGATCGTCTACCCGCCTAGACTTTCTTCTGATAGGGGTAGCCTGGTGTAGCCCTATCTTGTTTTGCTCTTGGTTAGGTGATGTGATGATGTAAAACCATGTTTGGGAACATGTTGTGACAAGATCTTCCCCGGTTTCACCGAAACGGGGAGTTTCCCCCTAATAGCCAGATTGCAGACATTTCGTTTTTATGGGACAGCGCATGTGTGCGAAGTGGGTCACACTTGGGAACCAGGTTTAGGAGTTTTGAGCATTCCACCACACTTCATTACACATTCTAGGGTCACATGCATGGTTTGGAGGTGTTCCGATGCCCGAAGTGCTTCTTCCCGCGGAACCCTGATCCACGGGCCTTAGATCGTCTACCCACCTAGACTTTCTTCTGATAGGGGTAGCCCGCTGTATCCCTCTCTTGTTTTGCTCTTGGTTAGGTCATGTGATGATGTAAAAACAAGTTTTGGGAACATGTTGTGACAAGATCTACCCTGGTTTCACCAAAACGGGGAGTTTCCCCCTAATAGTCAGATTGCAGACACTTTGTTTTTATGGGACAACGCATGTCTGCGAAGGGGGTCACACTTGGGAACCAGGTTTAGGAGTTTTGAGCATGCCACCACACTTCATTACACATGCTAGGGTCACATGCATGGTTTGTAGGCATTCCGATGCCCCGAAACGCTTCTTCCTGCGGAACCCTGATCCGCGGGCCTCGGATCATCTACCCGCCTAGACTTTCTTCTGACAGGGGTAGCCTGGTGTATCCCTCTCTTGTTCTGCTCTTGGTTAGGTGATGTGATGATGTAAAACCATTTTTGGGAACATGTGGTGACAAGATCTACCCCGGTTTCACCGAAACGGGGAGTTTCCCCCTAATAGTCAGATTGCAGACACTTCGTTTTTATGGGACAGCGCATGTCTGCGAAGGGGGTCACACTTGGGAACCAGGTTTAGGAGTTTTGAGCATGCCACCACACTTCATTACACATTATAGGGTCACATGCATGGTTTGGAGGTGTTCCGATGCCCCAAAGCACTTCTTCCCGCGGAACCCTGATCCGCAGGCCTCGGATCGTCTACCCGCCTAAACTTTCTTCTGAGAGGGGCAGCCTGGTGTAGCCCTCTCTTGTTTTGCTCTTGGTTAGGTCATGTGATGATGTAAAACCATGTTTGGGAACATGTTGTGACAAGATCTACCCCGGTTTCACCGAAACGGGGAGTTCCCCCTAATAGTCAGATTGCAGACACTTCGTTTTTCTGGGACATCGCATGTCTGCGAAGGGGGTCACACTTGGGAACCAGGTTTAGGAGTTTTAAGAATGCCACCACACTTCATTACACATTCTAGGGTCACATGCATGGTTTGGAGGTGTTCCGATGCCCCGAAGCACTTCTTCCTACGGAACCCTGATCCGCGGGCCTCGGATCGTCTACCCGCCTAAACTTTCTTCTGAAAGGGGTAGCCCGGTGTTGCCCTCTCTTGTTTTGCTCGTGGTTAGGTCATGTGATGATGTAAAAACATGTTTGGGAACATGTTGTGACAAGATCTATCCCGGTTTCACCGAAACGGGGAGTTCCCCCTAATAGTCAGATCTTCGTTTTTATGGGACAGCGCATGTCTGCGAAGGGGGTCACACATGGGAACCAGGTTTAAGAGTTTTGAGCATGCCACCACACTTAATTACACATTCTAGGGTCACATGCATGGTTTGGAGGTGTTCTGATGCCCCGAAGCGCTTCTTCCTACGGAACCCTCATCCGCGGGCCTCGGATCGTCTACCCCCTAGACTTTCTTCTGACAGGGGTAGCCCGTTGTAGCCATCTTTTTTTTGCTCTTGGTTAGGTCATTTTATGATGTAAAACCATGTTTGGGAACAAGTTCTGACAAGATCTACCCCAGTTTCACCGAAAAGGGGAGTTCCCCCTAATTGTCAGATTATAGAAACTTCATTTTTATGGGACATCGCATGTCTACGAAGGGGGTCACACTTGGGAACCTGGTTTAGGAGTTTTGAGCATTCCACCACACTTCATTACACATGCTAGGGTCACATGCATGGTTTGGAGGTGTTCCGATGCCCCGAAGCGCTTCTTCCTGCGGAACCCTGATCCGCGGGCCTCGGATCGTCTACCCACCTAGACTTTCTTCTAACAGGGGTAGCCTGGTGTAGCCCTCTCTTGTTTTGCTCTTGGTTAGGTCATTTTATGATGTAAAACCATGTTTGGTAACATGTTGTGACAAGATCTACCCCGGTTTCACCGAAACGGGGAGTTCCCCCTAATAGTCAGATTGCAGACACTTCGTTTTTATGGGACAACGCATGTCTACGAAGGGGGTCACACTTGGGAACCAGGTTTAGGAGTTTTGAGCATGCCACCACACTTCATTACACATGCTATGGTCACATGCATGGTTTGGAGGTGTTCCGATGACCCAAAGCGCTTCTCCCTGTGGAACCCTGATCCGCGGGCCTCGGATCGTCTACCCACCTAGACTTTCTTCTGACAGGGATAGCCCGGCGTAGCCCTCTCTTGTTTTTATTTTGGTTAGGTGATGTTATGATGAAAAACCATGTTTGGGAACATTTTGTGACAAGATCTACCCCGCTTTCACCGAAACGGGGAGTTTCCCCCTAATAGTCAGATTGCAGACACTTCGTTTTTATGGGACAGCGCATGTCTGCAAAGGGGGTCACACTTGGGAACCAGGTTTAGGAGTTTCGACCATGCCACCACACTTCATTATACATTCTAGGGTCACATGCATGGTTTGTAGGTGTTCCGATGCCCCGAAGCGCTTCTTCCCGCGGAACCCTGATCCACAGGCCTCGGATCGTCTACCCGCCTAAACTTTCTTCTGACAGGGGCAGCCTGGTGTAACCCTCTCTTGTTTTGCTCTTGGTTAGGTCATGTGATGATGTAAAACCATGTTTGGGAACATGTTGTGACAAGATCTACCCCGGTTTCACCGAAACAGGGAGTTTCCCCCTAATAGTCAGATTGCAGAAACTTCGTTTTTCTGGGACATCGCATGTCTGCGAAGGGGGTCACACTTGGGAACCAGGTTTAGGAGTTTTAAGCATGCCACCACACTTCATTACACATTCTAGGGTCACATTCATGGTTTGGAGGTGTTCCGATGCCCCGAAGCACTACTTCCTACGGAACCCTGATCCGCGGGCCTCGGATCATCTACCCGCCTAAACTTTCTTCTGAAAGGGGTAGCCCGGTGTTTCCCTCTCTTGTTTTGCTCTTGGTTAGGTTATGTGATGATGTAAAACCATGTTTGGGAACATGTTGTGACAAGATCTTCCCCGGTTTCACCGAAACGGGGAGTTTCCCCCTAATAGCCAGATTGCAGACATTTCGTTTTTATGGGACAGCGCATGTCTGCGAAGTGGGTCACACTTGGGAACCAGGTTTAGGAGTTTTGAGCATTCCACCACACTTCATTACACATTCTAGGGTCACATGCATGGTTTGGAGGTGTTCCGATGCCCCGAAGTGCTTCTTCCCGCGGAACCCTGATCCACGGGCCTCAGATCGTCTACCCACCTAGACTTTCTTCTGATATGGGTAGCCCGGTGTATCCCTCTCTTGTTTTGCTCTTGGTTAGGTCATGTGATGATGTAAAAACAAGTTTTGGGAACATGTTGTGACAAGATCTACCCTGGTTTCACCGAAACGGGGAGTTTCCCCCTAATAGTCAGATTGCAGACACTTTGTTTTTATGGGACAACGCATGTCTGCGAAGGGGGTCACACTTGGGAACCAGGTTTAGTAGTTTTGAGCATGCCACCACACTTAATTACATATCCTAGGTCACATGCATGGTTTGTAGGTGTTCCGATGCCCCGAAGCGCTTCTTCCTGCGGAACCCTGATCCACGGGCCTCAGATCGTCTACCCGCCTAGACTTTCTTCTGATAGGGGTAGCCTGGTGTAGCCCTATCTTGTTTTGCTCTTGGTTAGGTGATGTGATGATGTAAAACCATGTTTGGGAACATGTTGTGACAAGATCTTCCCCGGTTTCACCGAAACGGGGAGTTTCCCCCTAATAGCCAGATTGCAGACATTTCGTTTTTATGGGACAGCGCATGTCTGCGAAGTGGGTCACACTTGGGAACCAGGTTTAGGAGTTTTGAGCATTCCACCACACTTCATTACACATTCTAGGGTCACATGCATGGTTTGGAGGTGCTCCGATGCCCCGAAGTGCTTCTTCCCGCGGAACCCTGATCCACGGGCCTTAGATCGTCTACCCACCTAGACTTTCTTCTGATAGGGGTAGCCCGCTGTATCCCTCTCTTGTTTTGCTCTTGGTTAGGTAATGTGATGATGTAAAAACAAGTTTTGGGAATATGTTGTGACAAGATCTACCCTGGTTTCACCGAAACGGGGAGTTTCCCCCTAATAGTCAGATTGCAGACACTTTGTTTTTATGGGACAACGCATGTCTGCGAAGGGGGTCACACTTGGGAGACAAAGGTTTAGGAGTTTTGAGCATGCCACCACACTTCATTACACATGCTAGGGTCACATGCATGGTTTGTAGGCATTCCGATGCCCCGAAACGCTTCTTCCTGCGGAACCCTGATCCGCGGGCCTCGGATCATCTACCTGCCTAGACTTTCTTCTGACAGGGGTAGCCTGGTGTATCCCTCTCTTGTTCTGCTCTTGGTTAGGTGATGTGATGATGTAAAACCATTTTTGGGAACATGTGGTGACAAGATCTACCCCGGTTTCACCGAAACGGGGAGTTTCCCCCTAATAGTCAGATTGCAGACACTTCGTTTTTATGGGACAGCGCATGTCTGCGAAGGGGGTCACACTTGGGAACCAGGTTTAGGAGTTTTGAGCATGCCACCACACTTCATTACACATTATAGGGTCACATGCATGGTTTGGAGGTGTTCCGATGCCCCAAAGCACTTCTTCCCGCGGAACCCTGATCCGCAGGCCTCGGATCGTCTACCCGCCTAAACTTTCTTCTGAGAGGGGCAGCCTGGTGTAGCCCTCTCTTGTTTTGCTCTTGGTTAGGTCATGTGATGATGTAAAACCATGTTTGGGAACATGTTGTGACAAGATCTACCCCGGTTTCACCGAAACGGGGAGTTCCCCCTAATAGTCAGATTGCAGACACTTCGTTTTTCTGGGACATCGCATGTCTACGAAGGGGGTCACACTTGGGAACCAGGTTTAGGAGTTTTAAGAATGCCACCACACTTCATTACACATTCTAGGGTCACATGCATGGTTTGGAGGTGTTCCGATGCCCCGAAGCACTTCTTCCTACGGAACCCTGATCCGCGGGCCTCGGATCGTCTACCCGCCTAAACTTTCTTCTGAAAGGGGTAGCCCGGTGTTGCCCTCTCTTGTTTTGCTCGTGGTTAGGTCATGTGATGATGTAAAAACATGTTTGGGAACATGTTGTGACAAGATCTATCCCGGTTTCACCGAAACGGGGAGTTCCCCCTAATAGTCAGATCTTCGTTTTTATGGGACAGCGCATGTCTGCGAAGGGGGTCACACATGGGAACCAGGTTTAAGAGTTTTTAGCATGCCACCACACTTAATTACACATTCTAGGGTCACATGCATGGTTTGGAGGTGTTCTGATGCCCCGAAGCGCTTCTTCCTACGGAACCCTCATCCGCGGGCCTCGGATCGTCTACCCCCTAGACTTTCTTCTGACAGGGGTAGCCCGTTGTAGCCATCTTTTTTTTGCTCTTGGTTAGGTCATTTTATGATGTAAAACCATGTTTGGGAACAAGTTCTGACAAGATCTACCCCAGTTTCACCGAAAAGGGGAGTTCCCCCTAATTGTCAGATTATAGAAACCTCATTTTTATGGGACATCGCATGTCTACGAAGGGGGTCACACTTGGGAACCTGGTTTAGGAGTTTTGAGCATTCCACCACACTTCATTACACATGCTAGGGTCACATGCATGGTTTGGAGGTGTTCCGATGCCCCGAAGCGCTTCTTCCTGCGGAACCCTGATCCGCGGGCCTCGGATCGTCTACCCACCTAGACTTTCTTCTAACAGGGGTAGCCTGGTGTAGCCCTCTCTTGTTTTGCTCTTGGTTAGGTCATTTTATGATGTAAAACCATGTTTGGTAACATGTTGTGACAAGATCTACCCCGGTTTCACCGAAACGGGGAGTTCCCCCTAATAGTCAGATTGCAGACACTTCGTTTTTATGGGACAACGCATGTCTACGAAGGGGGTCACACTTGGGAACCAGGTTTAGGAGTTTTGAGCATGCCACCACACTTCATTACACATGCTATGGTCACATGCATGGTTTGGAGGTGTTCCGATGACCCGAAGCGCTTCTCCCTGTGGAACCCTGATCCGCGGGCCTCGGATCGTCTACCCACCTAGACTTTCTTCTGACAGGGATAGCCCGGCATAGCCCTCTCTTGTTTTTATTTTGGTTAGGTGATGTTATGATGTAAAACCATGTTTGGGAACATTTTGTGACAAGATCTACCCCGCTTTCACCGAAACGGGGAGATTCCCCCTAATAGTCAGATTGCAGACACTTCGTTTTTATGGGACAGCGCATGTCTGCAAAGGGGGTCACACTTGGGAACCAGGTTTAGGAGTTTCGACCATTCCACCACACTTCATTATACATTCTAGGGTCACATGCATGGTTTGGAGGTGTTCCGATGCCCCGAAGCGCTTCTTCCCGCGGAACCCTGATCCACGGGCCTCAGATCGTCTACCCGCCTAAACTTTCTTCTGACAGGGGCAGCCTGGTGTAACCCTCTCTTGTTTTGCTCTTGTTTAGGTCATGTTATGATGTAAAACCATGTTTGGGAACATGTTGTGACAAGATCTACCCCGGTTTCACCGAAACAGGGAGTTTCCCCCTAATAGTCAGATTGCAGAAACTTCGTTTTTCTGGGACATCGCATGTCTGCGAAGGGGGTCACACTTGGGAACCAGGTTTAGGAGTTTTAAGCATGCCACCACACTTCATTACACATTCTAGGGTCACATTCATGGTTTGGAGGTGTTCCGATGCCCCGAAGCACTACTTCCTACGGAACCCTGATCCGCGGGCCTCGGATCATCTACCCGCCTAAACTTTCTTCTGAAAGGGGTAGCCCGGTGTTTCCCTCTCTTGTTTTGCTCTTGGTTAGGTCATGTGATGATGTAAAACCTTGTTTGGGAACATGTTGTGACATGATCTATCCCGGTTTCACCGAAACGGGGAGTTCCCCCTAATAGTCAGATTACAAAAACTTCGTTTTTATGGGACAGCGCATGTCTGCGAATGGGGTCGCACATGGGAACCAGGTTTAGGAGTTTTGAGCATACCACCACACTTCATTACACATTCTAGGGTCACATGCATGGTTTGGAGGTGTTATGATGCCCCGAAGCGCTTCTTCCTACGGAACCCTGATCCGCGGGCCTCAGATCGTCTACCCCCTAGACTTTCTTCTGACAGGGGTAGCCCGTTGTAGCCCTCTTTTTTTTTGCTCTTGGTTAGCTCATTTTATGTTGTAAAACCATGTTTGGGAACAAGTTGTGACAAGATCTACCCCAGTTTCACCGAAAAGGGGAGTTCCCCCTAATAGTCAGATTGTAGAAACTTCATTTTTATGGGACATCGCATGTCTACGAAGGGGGTCACACTTGGGAACCTGGTTTAGGAGTTTTTAGCATGCCACCACACTTCATTACACATGCTAGGGTCACATGCATGGTTTGGAGGTGTTCCGATGCCCCGAAGCACTACTTCCTACGGAACCCTGATCCGCGGGCCTCGGATCGTCTACCTGCCTAAACTTTCTTCTGAAAGGGGTAGCCCGGTGTTGCCCTCTCTTGTTTTCCTCTTTGTTAGGTCATGTGATGATGTAAAACCATGTTTGGGAACATGTTGTGACCAGATCTATCCCAGTTTCACCGAAACGGGGAGTTCCCCCTAATAGTCAGATCTTCGTTTTTATGGGACAGCGCATGTCTGCGAAGGGGGTCACACATGGGAACCAGGTTTAGGAGTTTTGAGCATGCCACCACACTTCATTACACATTCTAGGGTCACATGCATGGTTTGGAGGTGTTCTGATGCCCCGAAGAGCTTCTTCCTACGGAACCCTGATCCGCGGGCCTCGGATCGTCTACCCCCTAGACTTTCTTCTGACAGGGGTAGCCCGTTGTAGCCATCTTTTTTTTTTCTCTTGGTTAGGTCATTTTATGATGTAAAACCATGTTTGGGAACAAGTTCTGACAAGATCTACCCCAGTTTCACCGAAAAGGGGAGTTCCCCCTAATTGTCAGATTATAGAAACTTCATTTTTATGGGACATCGCATGTCTATGAAGGGGGTCACACTTGGGAACCTGGTTTAGGAGTTTTGAGAATTCCACCACACTTCATTACACATGCTAGGGTCACATGCATGGTTTGGAGGTGTTCCGATGCCCCGAAGCGCTTCTTCCTGCGGAACCCTGATCCGCGGGCCTCGGATCGTCTACCCACCTAGACTTTCTTCTAACAGGGGTAGCCTGGTGTATCCCTCTCTTGTTTTGCTCTTGGTTAGGTCATTTTATGATGTAAAACCATGTTTGGTAACATGTTGTGACAAGATCTACCCCGGTTTCACCGAAACGGGGAGTTCCCCCTAATAGTCAGATTGCAGACACTTCGTTTTTATGGGACAACGCATGTCTACGAAGGGGGTCACACTTGGGAACCAGGTTTAGGAGTTTTGAGCATGCCACCACACTTCATTACACATGCTATGGTCACATGCATGGTTTGGAGGTGTTCCGATGACCCGAAGCGCTTCTCCCTGTGGAACCCTGATCCGCGGGCCTCGGATCGTCTACCCACCTAGACTTTCTTCTGACAGGGGTAGCCCGGCGTAGCCCTCTCTTGTTTTTATTTTGGTTAGGTGATGTTATGATGTAAAACCATGTTTGGGAACATTTTGTGACAAGATCTACCCCGCTTTCACCGAAACGGGGAGTTTCCCCCTAATAGTCAGATTGCAGACACTTCGTTTTTATGGGACAGCGCATGTCTGCAAAGGGGGTCACACTTGGGAACCAGGTTTAGGAGTTTCGACCATGCCACCACACTTCATTATACATTCTAGGGTCACATGCATGGTTTGGAGGTGTTCCGATGCCCCGAAGCGCTTCTTCCCGCGGAACCCTGATCCACGGGCCTCGGATCGTCTACCCGCCTAAACTTTCTTCTGACAGGGGTAGCCTGGTGTAACCCTCTCTTGTTTTGCTCTTGGTTAGGTCATGTGATGATGTAAAACCATGTTTGGGAACATGTTGTGACAAGATCTACCCCGGTTTCACCGAAACAGGGAGTTTCCCCCTAATAGTCAGATTGCAGAAACTTCGTTTTTCTGGGACATCGCATGTCTGCGAAGGGGGTCACACTTGGGAACCAGGTTTAGGAGTTTTAAGCATGCCACCACACTTCATTACACATTCTAGGGACACATTCATGGTTTGGAGGTGTTCCGATGCCCCGAAGCACTACTTCCTACGGAACCCTGATCCGCGGGCCTCGGATCATCTACCCGCCTAAACTTTCTTCTGAAAGGGGTAGCCCGGTGTTTCCCTCTCTTGTTTTGCTCTTGGTTAGGTCATGTGATGATGTAAAACCTTGTTTGGGAACATGTTGTGACAAGATCTATCCCGGTTTCACCGAAACGGGGAGTTCCCCCTAATAGTCAGATTACAAAAACTTCGTTTTTATGGGACAGCGCATGTCTGCGAATGGGGTCGCACATGGGAACCAGGTTTAGGAGTTTTGAGCATACCACCACACTTCATTACACATTCTAGGGTCACATGCATGGTTTGGAGGTGTTATGATGCCCCGAAGCGCTTCTTCCTACGGAACCCTGATCCGCGGGCCTCAGATCGTCTACCCCCTAGACTTTCTTCTGACAGGGGTAGCCCGTTGTAGCCCTCTTTTTTTTTGCTCTTGGTTAGCTCATTTTATGTTGTAAAACCATGTTTGGGAACAAGTTGTGACAAGATCTACCCCAGTTTCACCGAAAAGGGGAGTTCCCCCTAATAGTCAGATTGTAGAAACTTCATTTTTATGGGACATCGCATGTCTACGAAGGGGGTCACACTTGGGAACCTGGTTTAGGAGTTTTTAGCATGCCACCACACTTCATTACACATGCTAGGGTCACATGCATGGTTTGGAGGTGTTCCGATGCCCCGAAGCACTACTTCCTACGGAACCCTGATCCGCGGGCCTCGGATCGTCTACCTGCCTAAACTTTCTTCTGAAAGGGGTAGCCCGGTGTTGCCCTCTCTTGTTTTCCTCTTGGTTAGGTCATGTGATGATGTAAAACCATGTTTGGGAACATGTTGTGACCAGATCTATCCCAGTTTCACCGAAACGGGGAGTTCCCCCTAATAGTCAGATCTTCGTTTTTATGGGACAGCGCATGTCTGCGAAGGGGGTCACACATGGGAACCAGGTTTAGGAGTTTTGAGCATGCCACCACACTTCATTACACATTCTAGGGTCACATGCATGGTTTGGAGGTGTTCTGATGCCCCGAAGAGCTTCTTCCTACGGAACCCTGATCCGCGGGCCTCGGATCGTCTACCCCCTAGACTTTCTTCTGACAGGGGTAGCCCGTTGTAGCCATCTTTTTTTTCTCTTGGTTAGGTCATTTTATGATGTAAAACCATGTTTGGGAACAAGTTCTGACAAGATCTACCCCAGTTTCACCGAAAAGGGGAGTTCCCCCTAATTGTCACATTATAGAAACTTCATTTTTATGGGACATCGCATGTCTATGAAGGGGGTCACACTTGGGAACCTGGTTTAGGAGTTTTGAGCATTCCACCACACTTCATTACACATGCTAGGGTCACATGCATGGTTTGGAGGTGTTCCGATGCCCCGAAGCGCTTCTTCCTGCGGAACCCTGATCCGCGGGCCTCGGATCGTCTACCCGCCTAGACTTTCTTCTAACAGGGGTAGCCTGGTGTAGCCCTCTCTTGTTTTGCTCTTGGTTAGGTCATGTTATGATGTAAAACCATGTTTGGGAACATGTTGTGACAAGATCTACCCCGGTTTCACCGAAACGAGGAGTTCCCCCTAATAGTCAGATTGCAGACACTTCGTTTTTATGGGACAACGCATGTCTACGAAGGGGGTCACACTTGGGAACTAGGTTTAGGAGTTTTGAGCATGCCACCACACTTCATTACACATGCTATGGTCACATGCATGGTTTGGAGGTGTTCCGATGCCCCGAAGCGCCTCTCCCTGTGGAACCCTGATCCGCGGGCCTCGGATCGTCTACCCACCTAGACTTTCTTCTGACAGGGTAGCCCGATGTAGCCCTCTCTTGTTTTTCTTTTGTTTAGGTGATGTTATGATGTAAAACCATGTTTGGGAACATTTTGTGACAAGATCTACCCCGCTTTCACCGAAACGGGGAGTTTCCCCCTAATAGTCAGATTGCAGACACTTCGTTTTTATGGGACAGCCCATGTCTGCGAAGGGGGTCACACTTGGGAACCAGGTTTAGGAGTTTCGACCATGCCACCACACTTCATTACACATTCTAGGGTCACATGCATGGTTTGGAGGTGATCCGATGCCCCGAAGCGCTTCTTCCCGCGGAACCCTGATCCGCGGGCCTCGGATCGTCTACCCGCCTAAACTTTCTTCTGACAGGGGCAACCTGGTGTAGCCCTCTCTTGTTTTTCTCTTGGTTAGGTCATGTGATGATGTAAAACCATGTTTGGGAACATTTTGTGACAAGATCTACCCCGGTTTAACCGAAACAGGGAGTTTCCCCCTAATAGTCAGATTGCAGAAACTTCGTTTTTCTGGGACATCGCATGTCTGCGAAGGGGGTCACACTTGGGAACCAGGTTTAGGAGTTTTAAGCATGCCACCACACTTCATTACACATTCTAGGGTCACATGCATGGTTTGGAGGTGTTCCGATGCCCCGAAGCACTACTTCCTACGGAACCCTGATCCGCGGGCCTCGGATCATCTACCCGCCTAAACTTTCTTCTGAAAGGGGTAGCCCGTTGTTTCCCTCTCTTGTTTTGCTCTTGGTTAGGTCATGTGATGATGTAAAACCATGTTTGGGAACATGTTGTGACAAGATCTATCCCGGTTTCACCGAAACAGGGAGTTCCCCCTAATAGTCAGATTACAAAAACTTCGTTTTTATGGGACAGCACATGTCTGCGAATGGGGTCGCACATGGGAACCAGGTTTAGGAGTTTTGAGCATACCACCACACTTCATTACACATTCTAGGGTCACATGCATGGTTTGGAGGTGTTATGATGCCCCGAAGCGCTTCTTCCTACGGAACCCTGATCCGCGGGCCTCAGATCGTCTACCCCCTAGACTTTCTTCTGACAGGGGTAGCCCGTTGTAGCCCTCTTTTTTTTTGCTCTTGGTTAGGTCATGTTATGATGTAAAACCATGTTTGGGAACATGTTGTGACAAGATCTACCCCGGTTTCACCGAAACGGGGAGTTCCCCCTAATAGTCAGATTGCAGACACTTCGTTTTTATGGGACAACGCATGTCTACGAAGGGGGTCACACTTGGGAACCAGGTTTAGGAGTTTTTAGCATGCCACCACACTTCATTACACATGCTAGGGTCACATGCATGGTTTGGAGGTGTTCTGATGCCCCGAAGCGCTTCTTCCTACGGAACCCTGATCCGCGGGCCTCGGATCGTCTACCCCCTAGACTTTCTTCTGACAGGGGTAGCCCGTTGTAGCCCTCTTTTTTTTTGCTCTTGGTTAGGTCATTTTATGATGTAAAACCATGTTTGGGAACAAGTTCTGACAAGATCTACCCCATTATCACCGAAAAGGGGAGTCCCCCCTAATTGTCAGATAATAGAAGCTTCATTTTTATGGGACATCGCATGTCTACGAAGGGGGTCACACTTGGGAACCTGGTTTAGGAGTTTTGAGCATTCCACCACACTTCATTACACATGCTAGGGTCACATGCATGGTTTAGAGGTGTTCCGATGCCCCGAAGCGCTTCTTCCTGCGGAACCCTGATCCACGGGCCTCGGATCGTCTACCCGCCTAGACTTTCTTCTAACAGGGGTAGCCTGGTGTAGCCCTCTCTTGTTTTGCTCTTGGTTAGGTCATTTTATGATGTAAAACCATGTTTGGGAACATGTTGTGACAAGATCTACCCCGGTTTCACCGAAACGGGGAGTTTCCCCCTAATAGTCAGATTGCAGACACTTCGTTTTTATGGGACAACGCATGTCTACGAAGAGGGTCACACTTGGGAACCAGGTTTAGTAGTTTTGAGCATGCCACCACACTTCATTACACATGCTATGGTCACATGAATGGTTTGGAGGTGTTCCGATGCCCCGAAGCGCTTCTCCCTGTGGAACCCTGATCCGCGGGCCTCGGATCGTCTACCCACCTAGACTTTCTTCTGACAGGGGTAGCCCGGTGTAGCCCTCTCTTGTTTTTCTCTTGTTTAGGTGATGTTATGATGTAAAACCATGTTTGGGAACATTTTGTGACAAGATCTACCCTGCTTTCTCCGAAACGGGGAGTTTCCCCCTAATAGTCAGATTGCAGACACTTCGTTTTTATGGGACAGCGCATGTCTGCGAAGGGGGTCACACTTGGGAACCAGGTTTAGGAGTTTTGACCATGCCACCACACTTCATTACACATTCTAGGGTCACATGCATGGTTTGGAGGTGTTCCGATGCCCCGAAGCGCTTCTTCCCGCGGAACCCTGATCCGCGGGCCTCGGATCGTCTACCCTCCTAAACTTTCTTCTGACAGGGGCAGCCTGGTGTAGCCCTCTCTTGTTTTTCTCTTGGTTAGGTCATTTTATGATGTAAAACCATGTTTGGGAACATGTTGTGACAAGATCTACCCCGGTTTCACCGAAACAGGGAGTTTCCCCCTAATAGTCAGATTGCAGAAACTTCGTTTTTCTGGGACATCGCATGTCTGCGAAGGGGGTCACACTTGGGAACCAGGTTTAGGAGTTTTAAGCATGCCACCACACTTCATTACACATTCTAGCGCCACATGCATGGTTTGGAGGTGTTCCGATGCCCCGAAGCACTACTTCCTACGGAACCCTGATCCGCGGGCCTCAGATCGTCTACCCGCCTAAACTTTCTTCTGAAAGGGGTAGCCCGGTGTTGCCCTCTCTTGTTTTTCTCTTGGTTAGGTCATGTGATGATGTAAAACCATGTTTGGGAACATGTTGTGACAAGATCTATCCCGGTTTCACCGAAACGGGGAGTTCCCCCTAATAGTCAGATCTTCGTTTTTATGGGACAGCGCATGTCTGCGAAGGGGGTCACACATGGGAACCAGGTTTAGGAGTTTTGAGCATGCCACCACACTTCATTACACATTCTAGGGTCACATGCATGGTTTGGAGGTGTTCTGATGCCCCGAAGCGCTTCTTCCTACGGAACCCTGATCCGCGGGCCTCGGATCGTCTACCCCCCAGACTTTCTTCTGACAGGGGTAGCCCGTTGTAGCCATCTTTTTTTTTGCTCTTGGTTAGGTCATTTTATGATGTAAAACCATGTTTGGGAACAAGTTCTGACAAGATCTACCCCAGTTTCACCGAAAAGGGTAGTTCCCCCTAATTGTCAGATTATAGAAACTTCATTTTTATGGGACATCGCATGTCTACGAAGGGGGTCACACTTGGGAACCTGGTTTAGGAGTTTTGAGCATTCCACCACACTTCATTACACATGCTAGGGTCACATGCATGGTTTGGAGGTGTTCCGATGCCCCGAAGCGCTTCTTCCTGCGGAACCCTGATCCGCGGGCCTCGGATCGTCTACCTGCCTAGACTTTCTTCTAACAGGGGTAGCCTGGTGTAGCCCTCTCTTGTTTTGCTCTTGGTTAGGTCATGTTATGATGTAAAACCATGTTTGGGAACATGTTGTGACAAGATCTACCCCGGTTTCACCGAAACGGGGAGTTCCCCCTAATAGTCAGATTGCAGACACTTCGTTTTTATGGGACAACGCATGTCTACGAAGGGGGTCACACTTCTGAACCAGGTTTAGGAGTTTTGAGCATGCCACCACACTTAATTACACATGCTATGGTCACATGCATGGTTTGGAGGTGTTCCGATGCCCCGAAGCGCTTCTCCCTGTGGAACCCTGATCCGCGGGCCTCGGATCGTCTACCCACCTAGACTTTCTTCTGACAGGGGTAGCCCGGTGTAGCCCTCTCTTGTTTTTCTTTTGTTTAGGTGATGTTATGATGTAAAACCATGTTTGGGAACATTTTGTGACAAGATCTACCCCGCTTTCACCGAAACGGGGAGTTTCCCCCTAATAGTCAGATTGCAGACACTTCATTTTTATGGGACAGCGCATGTCTGCGAAGGGGGTCACACTTGGGAACCAGGTTTAGGAGTTTCGACCATGCCACCACACTTCATTACACATTCTAGGGTCACATGCATGGTTTGGAGGTGTTCCGATGCCCCGAAGCGCTTCTTCCCGCGGAACCCTGATCCGCGGGCCTCGGATCGTCTACCCGCCTAAACTTTCTTCTGACAGGGGCAGCCTGGTGTAGCCCTCTCTTGTTTTGCTCTTGTTTAGGTCATGTGATGATGTAAAACCATGTTTGGGAACATGTTGTGACAAGATCTACCCCGGTTTCACCGAAACAGGGAGTTTCCCCCTAATAGTCAGATTGCAGAAACTTCGTTTTTCTGGGACATCGCATGTCTGCGAAGGGGGTCAAACTTGGGAACCAGGTTTAGGAGTTTTAAGCATTCCACCACACTTCATTACACATTCTAGGGTCACATGCATGGTTTGGAGGTGTTCCGATGCCCCGAAGCACTACTTCCTACGGAACCCTGATCCGCGGGCCTTGGATCATCTACCCGCCTAAACTTTCTTCTGAAAGGGGTAGCCCGGTGTTGCCCTCTCTTGTTTTGCTCTTGGTTAGGTCATGTGATGATGTAAAACCATGTTTGGGAACATGTTGTGACAAGATCTATCCCGGTTTCACCGAAACGGGGAGTTCCCCCTAATAGTCAGATTACAGAAACTTCGTTTTTCTGGGACATCGCATGTCTGCGAAGGGGGTCAAACTTGGGAACCAGGTTTAGGAGTTTTAAGCATGCCACCACACTTCATTACACATTCTAGGGTCACATGCATGGTTTGGAGGTGTTCTGATGCCCCGAAGCGCTTCTTCCTACGGAACCCTGATCCGCGGGCCTCAGATCGTCTACCCCCTAGACTTTCTTCTGACAGGGGTAGCCCGTTGTAGCCCTCTTTTTTTGCTCTTGGTTAGGTCATTTTATGATGTAAAACCATGTTTGGGAACAAGTTGTGACAAGATCTACCCCAGTTTCACCGAAAAGGGGAGTTCCCCCTAATAGTCAGATTGTAGAAACTTCATTTTTATGGGACATCGCATGTCTACGAAGGGGGTCACACTTGGGAACCTGGTTTAGGAGTTTTTATCATGCCACCACACTTCATTACACATGCTAGGGTCACATGCATGGTTTGGAGGTGTTCCGATGCCCCGAAGCGCTTCTTCCTGCGGAACCCTGATCCGCGGGCCTCGGATCGTCTACCCGCCTAGACTTTCTTCTAACAGGGGGTGTAGCCCTCTCTTGTTTTTGCTCTTGGTTAGGTCATGTTATGATGTAAAACCATGTTTGGGAACATGTTGTGACAAGATCTACCCCGGTTTCACCGAAACGGGGAGTTTCCCCCTAATAGTCAGATTGCAGACACTTCGTTTTTATGGCACAACGCATGTCTACGAAGGGGGTCAAACTTGGGAACCAGGTTTAGGAGTTTTAAGCATGCCACCACACTTCATTACACATTCTAGGGTCACATGCATGGTTTGGAGGTGTTCCGATGCCCCGAAGCACTACTTCCTACGGAACCCTGATCCGCGGGCCTCGGATCGTCTACCCGCCTAAACTTTCTTCTGAAAGGGGTAGCCCGGTGTTGCCCTCTCTTGTTTTGCTCTTGGTTAGGTCATGTGATGATGTAAAACCATGTTTGGGAACATGTTGTGACAAGATCTATCCCGGTTTCACCGAAACGGGGAGTTCCCCCTAATAGTCAGATCTTCGTTTTTATGGGACAGCGCATGTCTGCGAAGGGGGTCACACATGGGAACCAGGTTTAGGAGTTTTGAGCATGCCACCACACTTCATTACACATTCTAGGGTCACATGCATGGTTTGGAGGTGTTCTGATGCCCCGAAGCGCTTCTTCCTACGGAACCCTGATCCGCGGGCCTCGGGTCGTCTACCCCCTAGACTTTCTTCTGACAGGGGTAGCCCGTTGTAGCCATCTTTTTTTTGCTCTTGTTTAGGTCATTTTATGATGTAAAACCATGTTTGGGAACAAGTTCTGACAAGATCTACCCCAGTTTCACCAAAAAGGGGAGTTCCCCCTAATTGTTAGATTATAGAAACTTCATTTTTATGGGACATCGCATGTCTACGAAGGGGGTCACACTTGGGAACCTGGTTTAGGAGTTTTGAGCATTCCACCACACTTCATTACACATGCTAGGGTCACATGCATGGTTTGGAGGTGTTCCGATGCCCCGAAGCGCTTCTTCCTGCGGAACCCTGATCCGCGGGCCTCGGATCGTCTACCCGCCTAGACTTTCTACTAACAGGGGTAGCCTGGTGTATCACTCTCTTGTTTTGCTCTTGGTTAGGTCAGTTATGATGTAAAACCATGTTTGGGAACATGTTGTGACAAGATCTACCCCGGTTTCACCGAAACGGGGAGTTCCCCGTAATAGTCAGATTGCAGACACTTCGTTTTTATGGGACAACGCATGTCTACGAAGGGGGTCACACTTGGGAACTAGGTTTAGGATTTTTAAGCATTCCACCACACTTCATTACACATGCTATGGTCACATGCATGGTTTGGAGGTGTTCCGATGCCCCGAAGCGCTTCTCCCTGTGGAACCCTGATCCGCGGGCCTCGAATCGTCTACCCACCTAGACTTTCTTCTGACAGGGGTAGCCCGGTGTATCCCTCTCATGTTTTTCTTTTGGTTAGGTGATGTTATGATGTAAAACCATGTTTGGGAACATTTTGTGACAAGATCTACCGCGCTTTCACCGAAACGGGGAGTTTCCCCCTAATAGTCAGATTGCAGACACTTCGTTTTTATGGGACAGCGCATGTCTGCGAAGGGGGTCACACTTGGGAACCAGGTTTAGGAGTTTCGACCATGCCACCACACTTAATTACACATTCTAGGTTCACATGCATGGTTTGGAGGTGTTCCGATGCCCCGAAGCGCTTCTTCCCGCGGAACCCTGATCCGCGGGCCTCGGATCGTCTACCCGCTTAAACTTTCTTCTGACAGGGGCAGCCTGGTGTAGCCCTCTCATGTTTTGCTCTTGGTTAGGTCATGTGATGATGTAAAACCATGTTTGGGAACATGTTGTGACAAGATCTACCCCGGTTTCACCGAAACAGGGAGTTTCCCCCTAATAGTCAGATTGCAGAAACTTCGTTTTTCTGGGACATCGCATGTCTGCGAAGGGGGTCACACTTGGGAACCAGTTTTAGGAGTTTTAAGCATTCCACCACACTTCATTACACATTCTAGGGTCACATGCATGGTTTGGAGGTGTTCCGATGCCCCGAAGCACTACTTCCTACGGAACCCTGATCCGCGGGCCTTGGATCATCTACCCGCCTAAACTTTCTTCTGAAAGGGGTAGCCCGGTGTTGCCCTCTCTTGTTTTGCTCTTGGTTAGGTCATGTGATGATGTAAAACCATGTTTGGGAACATGTTGTGACAATATCTATCCCGGTTTCACCGAAACGGGGAGTTCCCCCTAATAGTCAGATTACAGAAACTTCGTTTTTATGGGACAGCGCATGTCTGCGAATGGGGTCACACATGGGAACCAGTTTTAGGTGTTTTGATCATGCCATCACACTTCATTACACATTCTAGGGTCACATGCATGGTTTAGAGGTGTTCTGATGCCCCGAAGCGCTTCTTCCTACGGAACCCTGATCCGCGGGCCTCAGATCGTCTACCCCCTAGACTTTCTTCTGACAGGGGTAGCCCGTTGTAGCCCTCTTTTTTTGCTCTTGGTTAGGTCATTTTATGATGTAAAACCATGTTTGGGAACAAGTTGTGACAAGATCTACCCCAGTTTCACCGAAAAGGGGAGTTCCCCCTAATAGTCAGATTGTAGAAACTTCATTTTTATGGGACATCGCATGTCTACGAAGGGGGTCACACTTGGGAACCTGGTTTAGGAGTTTTTAGCATGCCACCACACTTCATTACACATTCTAGGGTCACATGCATGGTTTGGAGGTGTTCCGATGCCCCGAAGCGCTTCTTCCTGCGGAACCCTGATCCGCGGGCCTCGGATCGTCTACCCGCCTAGACTTTCTTCTAACAGGGGGTGTAGCCCTCTCTTGTTTTGCTCTTGGTTAGGTCAAGTTATGATGTAAAACCATGTTTGGGAACATTATGTGACAAGATCTACCCCGGTTTCACCGAAACGGGGAGTTTCCCCCTAATAGTCAGATTGCAGACACTTCGTTTTTATGGGACAACACATGTCTACGAAGGGGGTCACACTTGGGAACCGGGTTTAGGAGTTTTAAGCATGCCACCACACTTCATTACACATTCTAGGGTCACATGCATGGTTTGGAGGTGTTCCGATGCCCCGAAGCACTACTTCCTACGGAACCCTGATCCGCGGGCCTCGGATCGTCTACCCGCCTAAACTTTCTTCTGAAAGGGGTAGCCCGGCGCTGCCCTCTCTTGTTTTGCTCTTGGTTAGGTCATGTGATGATGTAAAACCATGTTTGGGAACATGTTGTGACAAGATCTATCCCGGTTTCACCGAAACGGGGAGTTCCCCCTAATAGT
Source organism: Avena sativa (assembly GCA_916181665.1). Lineage (NCBI taxonomy): Eukaryota > Viridiplantae > Streptophyta > Magnoliopsida > Poales > Poaceae > Avena > Avena sativa. The sequence goes on along the minus strand of OV702289.1, from coordinate 128,511,338 downwards.
CAAATCTTCGTTTTTATGGGACAGCGCATGTCTGCGAAGGGGGTCACACATGGGAACCAGGTTTAGGAGTTTTGAGCATGCCACCACACTTCATTACACATTCTAGGGTCACATGCATGGTTTGGAGGTGTTCTGATGCCCCGAAGCGCTTCTTCCTACAGAACCCTGATCCGCGGGCCTCGGATCGTCTACCCCCTAGACTTTCTTCTGACAGGGGTAGCCCATTGTAGCCCTCTTTTTTTTTGCTCTTGGTTAGGTCATTTTATGATGTAAAACCATGTTTGGGAACAAGTTCTGACAAGATCTACCCCAGTTTCACCGAAAAGGGGAGTTCGCCCTAATTGTCAGATTATAGAAACTTCAATTTTATGGGACATCGCATGTCTACGAAGGGGGTCACACTTGGGAACCTGGTTTAGGAGTTTTGAGCATTCCACCACACTTCATTACACATGCTAGGGTCACATGCATGGTTTGGAGGTGTTCCGATGCCTCGAAGCGCTTCTTCTTGCGGAACCCTGATCCGCGCGCCTCGGATCGTCTACCCGCCTAGGCTTTCTTCTAACAGGGGTAGCCTGGTGTGGCCCTCTCTTGTTTTTCTCTTGTTTAGGTCATGTTATGATGTAAAACCATGTTTGGGAACATGTTGTGACAAGATCTACCCCGGTTTCACCGAAACGGGGAGTTCCCCCTAATAGTCAGATTGCAGACACTTCGTTTTTATGGGACAACGCATGTCTACGAAGGGGGTCACACTTGGGAACCAGGTTTAGGAGTTTTGAGCATGCCACCACACTTCATTACACATGCTATGGTCACATGCATGGTTTGGAGGTGTTCCGATGCCCCGAAGCGCTTCTCCCTGTGGAACCCTGATCCGCGGGCCTCGGATCGTCTACCCACCTAGACTTTCTTCTGACAGGGGTAGCCCGGTGTAGCCCTCTCTTGTTCTTCTCTTGGTTAGGTGATGTTATGATGTAAAACCATGTTTGGGAACATTTGTGACAAGATCTACCCCGCTTTCACCAAAACGGGGAGTTTCCGGCTAATAGTCAGATTGCAGACACTTCATTTTTATGGGACAACGCATGTCTGCGAAGGGGGTCACACTTGGGAACCAGGTTTAGGAGTTTTGACCATGCCACCACACTTCATTACACATTCTAGGGTCACATGCATGGTTTGGAGGTGTTCCGATGCCCCGAAGCGCTTCTTCCCGCGGAACCCTGATCCGCGGGCCTCGGATCGTCTACCCGCCTAAACTTTCTTCTGACAGGGGCAGCCTGGTGTAGCCCTCTATTGTTTTGCTCTTGGTTAGGTCATGTGATGATGTAAAACCATGTTTGGGAATATGTTGTGACAAGATCTACCCCGGTTTCACCGAAACAGGGAGTTTCCCCCTAATAGTCAGATTGCAGAAACTTCGTTTTTCTGGGACATCGCATGTCTGCGAAGGGGGTCACACTTGGGAACCAGGTTTAGGAGTTTTAAGCATGCCACAACACTTCATTACACATTCTAGGGTCACATGCATGGTTTGGAGGTGTTCCGATGCCCCGGAGCACTACTTCCTACGGAACCCTGATCCGCGGGCCTCGGATCGTCTACCCGCCTAAACTTTCTTCTGAAAGGGGTAGCCCGGTGTTTCCCTCTCTTGTTTTTCTCTTGGTTAGGTCATGTGATGATGTAAAACCATGTTTGGGAACATGTTGTGACAAGATCTATCCCGGTTTCACCGAAACGGGGAGTTCCCCCTAATAGTCAGATTACAGAAACTTCGTTTTTATGGGACAGCGCATGTCTGCGAAGGGGGTCACACTTGGGAACCAGGTTTAGGAGTTTTAAGCATGCCACCACACTTCATTACACATGGTAGGGTCACATGCATGGTTTGGAGGTGTTCCCATGCCCCAAAGCGCTTCTTCCTGCGGAACCCTGATCCGCGGGCCTCGGATCGTCTACCCCCCTAGACTTTCTTCTGACAAGGGTAGCCCGGTGTAGCCCTCTCTTGTTTTTCTCTTGGTTAGGTCATGTTATGATGTAAAACCATGTTTGGGAACATGTTGTGACAAGATCTATCCCGGTTTCACCGAAACAGGGAGTTCCCCCTAATAGTCAGATTACAGAAACTTCGTTTTTATGGGACAGCGCATGTCTGTGAAGGGGGTCACAATTGGCAACCAGGTTTAGGAGTTTTGAGCATGCCACCACACTTCATTAGACATGCAAGGATCACATGCATGGTTTGGAGGTGTTCCGATGCCCCGAAGCGCTTCTTCCTGCGGAACCCTGATCCGCGGGGCTCGGATCGTCTACCCCCTAGACTTTCTTCTGACAGGGGTAGCCCGTTGTAGCCCTCTCTTGTTTTGCTCTTGGTTAGGTCATGTGATGATTTAAAACCATGTTTGGGAACATGTTGTGACAAAATCTACCCCGGTTTCACCGAAACGGGGAGTTTCCCCTAATAGTCAGATTGCTGAAACTTCGTTTTTATGGGACAGCGCATGTCTGCGAAGGGGGTCACACTTGGGAACCAGGTTTAGGAGTTTTGAGCATGCCAACACACTTCATTACACATGCTAGGGTCACATGCATGGTTTGGAGGTGTTCCGATGCCCCAAAGCGCCTCTTCCTGCGGAATCCTGATCCGCAGGCCTCAGATCGTCTACCCACCTAGACTCTCTTCTGACAGGGGTAGCCCGGTGTAGCCCTCTCCTGTTTTCTCTTGTTAGGTCATGTGATGATGTAAAACCATGTTTGGGAACATGTTGTGACAAGATCTACCCCGGTTTCACCGAAACGGGGAGTTTCCCCCTAATAGTCAGATTGCAGAAACTTCGTTTTTATGGGACAGCGCATGTCTGCGAAGGGGGTCACACTTGGGAACCAGGTTTAGGAGTTTTCAGCATGCCACCACACTTCATTACACAGGCTAGGGTCACATGCATGGTTTGGAGGTGTTCCGATGCCCCGAAGAGGTTCTTCCTATGGAACCCTGATCTGCGGGCCTCGGATCGTCTACCCCCCTAGACATTCTGCTGACAGGGGTAGCCCGGTGTAGCCCTCACTTGTTTTGCTCTTGTTTAGGTCATGTCATGATGTAAAACCATGTTTGGGAACATGTGGTGACAAGATCTACCCCGGTTTTACCGAAACGGGGAGTTTCCCCCTAATAGTCAGATTGCAGACACTTTGTTTTTATGGGACATCGCATGTCTATGAAGGGGGTCACACTTGGGAACCAGGTTTAGGAGTTTTGAGAATTCCACCGCACTTCATTACACATTCTAGGGTCACATGCATGGTTTGGAGGTGTTCCGATGCCCCGAAGCACTTCTTCCCGCGGAACCCTGATCCGCGGGCCTCGGATTGTCTACCCGCCTAAACTTTCTTCTGACAGGGGCAGCCTGGTGTAGCCCTCTCTTGTTTTGCTCTTGGTTAGGTCATGTGATGATGTAAAACCATGTTTGGGAACATGTTGTGACAAGATCTACCCCGGTTTCACCGAAACAGGAAGTTTCCCCCTAATAGTCAGATTGCAGAAACTTCGTTTTTCTGGGACATCGCATGTCTGCGAAGGGGGTCACACTTGGGAACCAGGTTTAGGAGTTTTAGGCATGCCACCACACTTCATTACACATGGTAGGGTCACATGCATGGTTTGGAGGTGTTCCGATGCCCCGAAGCACTTCTTCCTGCGGAACCCTGATCCGCGGGCCTCGGACCCGCCTAAACTTTCTTCTGAAAGGGGTAGCCCGGTGTTGCCCTCTCTTGTTTTGCTCTTGGTTAGGTCATGTGATGATGTAAAACCATGTTTGGGAACATGTTGTGACAAGATCTACCCCGGTTTCACCGAAACAGGGAGTTTCCCCCTAATAGTCAGATTGCAGAAACTTCGTTTTTCTGGGACATCGCATGTCTGCGAAGGGGGTCACACTTGGGAACCAGGTTTAGGAGTTTTAAGCATTCCACCACACTTCATTACACATTCTAGGGTCACATGCATGGTTTGGAGGTGTTCCGATGCCCCGAAGCACTACTTCCTACGGAACCCTGATCCGCGGGCCTTGGATCATCTACCCGCCTAAACTTTCTTCTGAAAGGGGTAGCCCGGTGTTTCCCTCTCTTGTTTTGCTCTTGGTTAGGTCATGTGATGATGTAAAACCATGTTTGGGAACATGTTGTGACAAGATCTATCCCGGTTTCACCGAAACGGGGAGTTCCCTCTAATAGTCAGATTACAGAAACTTCGTTTTTATGGGACAGCGCATGTCTGCGAATGGGGTCACACATGGGAACCAGGTTTAGGAGTTTTGAGCATGCCACCACACTTCATTACACATTCTAGGGTCACATGCATGGTTTGGAGGTGTTCTGATGCCCCGAAGCGCTTCTTCCTACGGAACCCTGATCCGCGGGCCTCAGATCGTCTACCCCCTAGACTTTCTTCTGACAGGGGTAGCCCGTTGTAGCCCTCTTTTTTTCTCTTGGTTAGGTCATTTTATGATGTAAAACCATGTTTGGGAACAAGTTGTGACAAGATCTACCCCAGTTTCACCGAAAAGGGGAGTTCCCCTAATAGTCAGATTGTAGAAACTTCATTTTTATGGGACATCGCATGTCTATGAAGGGGGTCACACTTGGGAACCTGGTTTAGGAGTTTTTAGCATGCCACCACACTTCATTACACATGCTAGGGTCACATGCATGGTTTGGAGGTGTTCCGATGCCCCGAAGCGCTTCTTCCTGCGGAACCCTGATCCGCGGGCCTCGGATCGTCTACCCGCCTAGACTTTCTTCTAACAGGGTGTGTAGCCCTCTCTTGTTTTGCTCTTGGTTAGGTCATGTTATGATGTAAAACCATGTTTGGGAACATTTTGTGACAAGATCTACCCCGGTTTCACCGAAACGGGGAGTTTCCCCCTAATAGTCAGATTGCAGACACTTCGTTTTTATGGGACAACGCATGTCTACGAAGGGGGTCAAACTTGGGAACCAGGTTTAGGAGATTTGAGCATGCCACCACACTTCATTACACATGCTAGGGTCACATGCATGGTTTGGAGGTGTTCCGATGCCCCGAAGCGCTTCTTCCCGTGGATCCCAGATCCAAGAGCCTCGGATCGTCTACCCCCCTAGACTTTCTTCTGACAGGGGTAGCCCGGTGTAGCCCTCTCTTATTTTTCTCTTGGTTAGGTCATGTGATGATGTAAAACCATGTTTGGGAACACGTGGTGACAAGATCTACCCCGGTTTCACCGAAACGGGGAGATTCCCCCTAATAGTCAAATTGTAGAAACTTCGTTTTTATGGGACAGCGCATGTCTGCGAAGGGGGTCACACTTCGGAACCAGGTTTAGGAGTTTTAATCATGCCACCACACTTCCTTACACATGGTAGGGTCACATGCATGGTTTGGAGGTGTTCCCATGCCCCAAATCGCTTCTTCCTGCGGAACCCTGATCCGCGGGCCTCGGATCGTCTACCCCCTAGACTTTCTTTTGACAAGGGTAGCCCGGTGTAGCCATCTCTTGTTTTGCTCTTGGTTAGGTCATGTTATGATGTAAAACCATGTTTGGGAACATGTTGTGACAAGATCTAACCCGGTTTCACCGAAACAGGGAGTTCCCCCTAATAGTCAGATTACAGAAACTTTGTTTTTATGGGACAGCGCATGTCTGTGAAGGGGGTCACACTTGGGAACCAGGTTGATGAGTTTTGATCATGCCACCACACTTCATTAGACATGCAAGGATCACATGCATGGTTTGGAGGTGTTCCGATGCCCCGAAGCGCTTCTTCCTGCGGAACCCTGATCCGCGGGCCTCGGACCGTCTACCCCCTAGACTTTCTTCTGACAGGGGTTGCCCGTTGTAGCCCTCTCTTGTTTTGCTCTTGGTTAGGTCATGTGATGATGTAAAACCATGTTTGGGAACATGTTGTGAAAAAATCTACCCCGGTTTCACCGAAACCGGGAGTTTCCCCCTAATAGTCAGATTGCAGAAACTTCGTTTGTATGGGACAGCGCATGTCTGCGAAGGGGGTCACACTTGGGAACCAGGTTTAGGATATTTGAGCATGCCACCACACTTCATTACACATGCTAGGGTCACATGCATGGTTTCTAGCTGTTCCGTTGCCCCGAAGTGCTTCTTCATGCGGAACCCTGATCCGCGGGCCTCGGATCGTCTACCCACCTAGACTTTCTTCTGACAGGGGTAGCCCGGTGTAGCCCTCTCTTGTTTTGCTCTTGGTTAGGTCATGTGATGATGTAAAACCATTTTTGGGAGCATGTGGTGACAAGACCTACCCCGGTTTCACCGAAACGGGGAGATTCCCCCTAATAGTCAGATTGCAGACACTTCGTTTTTATGGGACAGCGCATGTCTGCGAAGGGGGTCACACTTCGGAACCAGGTTTAGGAGTTTTAAGCATGCCACCACACTTCATTACACATGGTAGGGTCACATGCATGGTTTGGAGGTGTTCCCATGCCCCAAAGCGCTTCTTCCTGCGAAACCCTGATCTGCGGGCCTCGGATCGTCTACCCCCCTAGACTTTCTTCTAACAAGGGTAGCCCGGTGTAGCCCTCTCTTGTTTTTCTCTTGTTTAGGTCATGTTATGATGTAAAACCATGTTCGGGAACATGTTGTGAAAATATCTATCCCGGTTTCACCGAAACAGGGAGTTCCCCCTATATAGTCAGATTACAGAAACTTCGTTTTTATGGGACAGCGCATGTCTGTGAAGGGGGTCACACTTGGGAACCAGGTTTAGGAGTTTTGAGCATGCCACCACACTTCATTACACATGCTAGGATCACATGCATGGTTTGGAGGTGTTCCGATGCCCCGAAGCGCTTCTTCCTGCGGAACCCTGATCCGCGGGCCTCAGATCGTCTACCCCCTAGACTTTCTTCTAACAAGGGTAGCCCGTTGTAGCCCTCTCTTGTTTTGCTCTTGGTTAGGTCATGTGATGATTTAAAACCATGTTTGGGAACATGTTGTGATAAAATCTACCCCGGTTTCACCGAAACGGGGATTTTCCCCCTAATAGTCAGATTGCAGAAACTTCGTTTTTATGGGACAGCGCATGTCTGCGAAGGGGGTCACACTTGGGAACCAGGTTTAGGATTTTTGAGCATGCCACCACACTTCATTACACATGCTAGGGTCACATGCATGGTTTGGAGGTGTTCCGATGCCCCGAAGCGCCTCTTCCTGCGGAATCCTGATCCGCAGGCCTTAGATCGTCTACCCACCTAGACTTTCTTCTGACAGGGGTAGCCCGGTATAGCCCTCTCCTGTTTTGCTCTTGGTTAGGTCATGTGATGATGTAAAACCATGTTTGGGAACATGTTGTGAAAAAATCTACCCCGGTTTCACCGAAACGGGGAGTTTCCCCATAATAGTCAGATTGCAGAAACTTCGTTTTTATGGGACAGCGCATGTCTGCGAAGGGGGTCACACTTGGGAACCAGGTTTAGGAGTTTTAAGCATGCCACCACACTTCATTACACATGCTAGGGTCACATGCATGGTTTGGAGGTGTTCCGATGCCCCGAAGCACTTCTTCCCGCGGAACCCTGATCCGCGGGCCTCGGACCCGCCTAAACTTTCTTCTGAAAGGGGTAGCCCGGTGTTGCCCTCTCTTGTTTTGATCTTGGTTAGGTCATGTGATGATGTAAAACCATGTTTGGGAACATGTTGTGACAAGATCTATCCCGGTTTCACCGAAACGGGGAGTTCCCCCTAATAGTCAGATTACAGAAACTTCGTTTTTATGGGACAGCGCATGTCTGCGAAGGGGGTCACACTTGGGAACCAGGTTTAGGAGTTTTGAGCATGCAACCACACTTCATTACACATTCTAGGGTCACATGCATGGTTTGGAGGTGTTCCGATGCCCCGAAGCGCTTCTTCCTACGGAACCCTGATCTGCGGGCCTCGGATCGTCTACCCCCTAGACGTTCTTCTGACAGGGGTAGCCCGTTGTAGCCCTCTTTTTTTTGCTCTTGGTTAGGTCATTTTATGATGTAAAATCATGTTTGGGAACAAGTTGTGACAAGATCTACCCCGGTTTCACCGAAAAGGGGAGTTCCCCCTAATAGTCAGATTGTAGAAACTTCATTTTTATGGGTCATCGCATGTCTACGAAGGGGGTCACACTTGAGAACCTGGTTTAGGAGTTTTGAGCATGGCACCACACTTCATTACACATGGTAGGGTCACATGCATGGTTTGGAGTGTTCCGATGCCCCGAAGCACTACTTCCTACGGAACCCTGATCCGCGGGCCTCGGATCGTCTACCCGCCTAGACTTTCTTCTAACAGGGGTAGCCTGGTGTATCCCTCTCTTGTTTTGCTCTTGGTTAGGTCATGTGATGATGTAAAACCATGTTTGGGAACATGTTGTGACAAGATCTACCCCGGTTTCACCGAAACGGGGAGTTTCCCCCTAATAGTCAGATTGCAGACACTTCGTTTTTATGGGACAACGCATGTCTACGAAGGGGGTCACACTTGGGAACCAGGTTTAGGAGTTTTGATCATGCCACCACACTTCATTACACATGCTATGGTCACATGCATGGTTTGGAGGTGTTCCGATGCCCCGAAGCGCTTCTCCCTGTGGAACCCTGATCCCAGGGCCTCGGATCGTCTACCCACCTAGACTTTCTTCTGACAGGGGTAGCCCGGTGTAGCCCTCTCTTGTTTTGCTCTTGGTTAGGTCATGTTATGATGTAAAACCATGTTTGGGAAAATTTTGTGACAACATCTACCCCGGTTTCACCGAAACGGGGAGTTTCCCCCTAATAGTCAGATTGCAGAAACTTCATTTTTATGGGACAGCGCATGTCTGCGAAGGGGTCACACTTGGGAACCAGGTTTAGGAGATTTGAGCATGCCACCACACTTCATTACACATGCTAGGGTCACATGCATGGTTTGGAGGTGTTCCGATGCCCCGAAGCGCTTCTTCCCGCGGAACCCTGATCTGCCAGCCTCGGATCGTCTACCCCCCTAGACTTTCTTCTGACAGGGGTAGCCCGGTGTAGCCCTCTCTTCTTCTGCTCTTGGTTAGGTCATGTGATGATGTAAAACCATGTTTGGGAACATATGGTGACAAGATCTACCCCGGTTTCACCGAAACGGGGAGATTCCCCCTAATAGTCAAATTGCAGGAAACTTCGTTTTTATGGGACAGCGCATGTTTGCGAAGGGGGTCACACTTGGGAACCAGGTTTAGGAGTTTTAAGCATGCCACCACACTTCATTACACATGTTAGGGTCACATGCATGGTTTGCAGGTGTTCCCATGCCCCAAATCGCTTCTTCCTGCGGAACCCTGATCCGCGGGCCTCGGATCGTCTACCCCCCTAGACTTTCTTCTGACAAGGGTAGCCCGGTGTAGCCCTCTCTTGTTTTGCTCTTGGTTAGGTCATGTTATGATGTAAAACCATGTTTGGGAACATGTTGTGACAAGATCTATCCCGGTTTCACCGAAACAGGGAGTTCCCCCTAATAGTCAGATTACAGAAACTTCGTTTTTATGGGACAGCGCATGTCTGTGAAGGGGGTCACACTTGGGAACCAGGTTGAGGAGTTTTGAGCATGCCACCACACTTCATTAGACATGCAAGGATCACATGCATGGTTTGGAGGTGTTCCGATGCCCCGAAGCGCTTCTTCCTGCGGAACCCTGATCCACGGGCCTCGGATCGTCTACCCCCTAGACTTTCTTCTGACAGGGGTTGTCCGTTGTAGCCCTCTCTTGTTTTGCTCTTGGTTAGGTCATGTGATGATGTAAAACCATGTTTGGGAACATGTTGTGAAAAAATCTACCCCGGTTTCACCGAAACGGGGAGTTTCCCCCTAATAGTCAGATTGCAGAAACTTCGTTTTTATGGGCCAGCGCATGTCTGCGAAGGGTGTCACACTTGGGAACCAGGTTTAGGATATTTGAGCATGCCACCACACTTCATTACACATGCTAGGGTCACATGCATGGTTTGTAGGTGTTCCGTTGCCCCGAAGCGCTTCTTCATGCGGAACCCTGATCCGCGGGCCTCGGATCGTCTACCCCCCTAGACTTTCTTCTGACAGGGGTAGCCCGGTGTAGCCCTCTCTTGTTTTGCTCTTGGTTAGGTCATGTGATGATGTAAAACCATGTTTGGGAACATGTGGTGATAAGATCTACCCCGGTTTCACCGAAACAGGGAGATTCCCCCTAATAGTCAGATTGCAGACACTTCGTTTTTATGTGACAGCGCATGTCTGCGAAGGGGGTCACACTTGGGAACCAGGTTTAGGAGTTTTAAGCATGCCACCACACTTCATTACACATGGTTGGGTCACATGCATGGTTTGGAGGTGTTCCCATGCCCCAAAGCGCTTCTTCCTGCGGAACCCTGATCTGCGGGCCTCGGATCGTCTACCCCCTAGACTTTCTTCTAACAAGGGTAGCCCGGTCTATCCCTCTCTTGTTTTGCTCTTGGTTAGGTCATGTTATGATGTAAAACCATGTTTGGGAACATGTTGTGAAAAGATCTATCCCGGTTTCACCGAAACGGGGAGTTCCCCCTAATAGTCAGATTACAGAAACTTCGTTTTTATGGGACAGCGCATGTCTGTGAAGGGGGTCACACTTGGGAACCAGGTTTAGGAGTTTTGAGCATGCCACCACACTTCATTACACATGCTAGGATCACATGCATGGTTTGGAGGTGTTCCGATGCCCCGAAGCGCTTCTTCGTGCGGAACCCTGATCTACGGGCCTCAGATCGTCTACCCCCTAGACTTTCTTCTGACAAGGGTAGCCCGTTGTAGCCCTCTCTTGTTTTGCTCTTGGTTAGGTCATGTGATGATTTAAAACCATGTTTGGGAACATGTTGTGACAAAATCTACCCCGGTTTCACCGAAACAGGGATTTTCCCCCTAATAGTCAGATTGCAGAAACTTCGTTTTTATGGGACAGCGCATGTCTGCGAAGGGGGTCACACTTGGGAACCAGGTTTAGGAGTTTTGAGCATGCCACCACACTTCATTACACATGCTAGGGTCACATGCATGGTTTGGAGGTGTTCCGATGCCCCGAAGCGCCTCTTCCTGCGGAATCCTGGTCGGCAAGCCTCAGATCGTCTACCCACCTAGACTTTCTTCTGACAGGGGTAGCCCGGTATAGCCCTCTCCTGTTTTGCTCTTGGTTAGGTCATGTGATGATGTAAAACCATGTTTGGGAACATGTTGTGAAAAATCTACCCCGGTTTCACCGAAACGTGGAGTTTCCCCCTAATAGTCAGATTGCAGAAACTTCGTTTTTATGGGACAGCGCATGTCTGCGAAGGGGGTCACACTTGCGAACCAGGTTTAGGATATTTGAGCATGCCACCACACTTAATTACACATGCTCTGGTCACATGCATGGTTTGTAGGTGTTTCGTTGCCCCGAAGCGCTTTTTCATGCGGAACCCTAATCCGCGGGCCTCGGATCGTCTACCCCCTAGACTTTCTTCTGACAGGGGTAGCCCGGTGTAGCCCTCTCTTGTTTTGCTCTTGGTTAGGTCATGTGATGATGTAAAACCATGTTTGGGAACATGCGGTGACAAGATCTACCCCGGTTTCACCGAAACGGGGAGATTCCCCCTAATAGTCAGATTGCAAAAACTTCGTTTTTATGGGACAGCGCATGTCTGCGAAGGGGGTCACACTTGGGAACCAGGTTTAGGATATTTGAGCATGCCACCACACTTCATTACACATGCTAGGGTCACATGCATGGTTTGTAGGTGTTCCGTTGCCCCGAAGCGCTTCTTCATGCGGAACCCTGATCCGCGGGCCTCGGATCGTCTACCCCCCTAGACTTTCTTCTGACAGGGGTAGCCCGGTGTAGCCCTCTCTTGTTTTGCTCTTGGTTAGGTCATGTGATGATGTAAAACCATGTTTGGGAACATGTGGTGACAAGATCTACCCCGGTTTCACCGAAACATGGAGATTCCCCCTAATAGTCAGATTGCAGACACTTCGTTTTTATGGGACAGCGCATGTCTGCGACGGGGTCACACTTGGGAACCAGGTTTAGGAGTTTTAAGCATGCCACCACACTTCATTACACATGGTAGGGTCACATGCATGGTTTGGAGGTGTTCCCATGCCCCGAAGCGCTTCTTCCTGCGGAACCCTGATCCGCGGGCCTCGGATCGTCTACCCCCCTAGACTTTCTTCTAACAAGGGTAGCCCGGTGTAGCCCTCTCTTGTTTTGCTCTTGGTTAGGTCATGTTATGATGTAAAACCATGTTTGGGAACATGTTGTGACAAGATCTACCCCGGTTTCACCGAAACGGGGAGTTCCCCCTAATAGTCAGATTACAGAAACTTCGTTTTTAGGGACAGCGCATGTCTATGAGGGGGGTCACACTTGGGAACCAGGTTTAGGAGTTTTGAGCATGCCACCACACTACATTACACATGCTAGGTCACATGCATGGTTTGTAGGTGTACCGATGCCCCGAAGCGCTTCTTCATGCGGAACCCTGATCCGCGGGCCTCGGATCGTCTACCCCCTAGACTTTCTTCTGACAAGGGTAGCCCGTTGTAGCCCTCTCTTGTTTTGCTCTTGGTTAGGTCATGTGATGATTTAAAACCATGTTTGGGAACATGTGGTGACAAGATCTACCCCGGTTTCACCGAAACGGGGAGATTCCCCCTAATAGTCAGATAGCAGACACTTCGTTTTTATGGGACAGCGCATGTCTGCGACGGGGTCACACTTGGGAACCAGGTTTAGGAGTTTTAAGCATGCCACCACACTTCATTACACATGCTAGGGTCACATGCATGGTTTGGAGGTGTTCTGATGCCCCGAAGCGCTTCTTCCTGCGGAACCCTGATCTGCGGGCCTCAGATCGTCTACCCCCCTAGACTTTCTTCTGACAAGGGTAGCCCGGTGTAGCCCTCTCTTGTTTTGCTCTTGGTTAGGTCATGTTATGATGTAAAACCATGTTTGGGAACATGTTGTGAAAAGATCTATCCCGGTTTCACCGAAACGGGGAGTTCCCCCTAATAGTCAGATTACAGAAACTTCGTTTTTAGGGACAGCGCATGTCTGTGAGGGGGGTCACACTTGGGAACCAGGTTTAGGAGTTTTGAGCATGCCACCACACTTCATTACACATGCTAGGTCACATGCATGGTTTGGAGGTGTTCCGATGCCCCGAAGCGCTTCTTCGTGCGGAACCCTGATCTGCGGGCCTCAGATCGTCTACCCCCTAGACTTTCTTCTGACAAGGGTAGCCCGTTGTAGCCCTCTCTTGTTTTGCTCTTGGTTAGGTCATGTGATGATTTAAAACCATGTTTGGGAACATGTTGTGACAAAATCTACCCCGGTTTCACCGAAACAGGGATTTTCCCCCTAATAGTCAGATTGCAGAAACTTCGTTTTTATGGGACAGCGCATGTCTGCGAAGGGGGTCACACTTGGGAACCAGGTTTAGGAGTTTTGAGCATGCCACCACACTTCATTACACATGCTAGGGTCACATGCATGGTTTGGAGGTGTTCCGATGCCCCGAAGCGCCTCTTCCTGCGGAATCCTGGTCGGCAAGCCTCAGATCGTCTACCCACCTAGACTTTCTTCTGACAGGGGTAGCCCGGTATAGCCCTCTCCTGTTTTGCTCTTGGTTAGGTCATGTGATGATGTAAAACCATGTTTGGGAACATGTTGTGAAAAATCTACCCCGGTTTCACCGAAACGTGGAGTTTCCCCCTTATAGCCAGATTGCAGAAACTTCGTTTTTATGGGACAGCGCATGTCTGCGAAGGGGGTCACACTTGCAAACCAGGTTTAGGATATTTGAGCATGCCACCACACTTCATTACACATGCTATGGTCACATGCATGGTTTGTAGGTGTTTCGTTGCCCCGAAGCGCTTTTTCATGCGGAACCCTAATCCGCGGGCCTCGGATCGTCTACCCCCTAGACTTTCTTCTGACAGGGGTAGCCCGGTGTAGCCCTCTCTTGTTTTGCTCTTGGTTAGGTCATGTGATGATGTAAAAGCATGTTTGGGAACATGCGGTGACAAGATCTACCCCGGTTTCACCGAAACGGGGAGATTCCCCCTAATAGTCAGATTGCAAAAACTTCGTTTTTATGGGACAGCGCATGTCTGCGAAGGGGGTCACACTTGGGAACCAGGTTTAGGATATTTGAGCATGCCACCACACTTCATTACACATGCTAGGGTCACATGCATGGTTTGTAGGTGTTCCGTTGCCCCGAAGCGCTTCTTCATGCGGAACCCTGATCCGCGGGCCTCGGATCGTCTACCCCCCTAGACTTTCTTCTGACAGGGGTAGCCCGGTGTAGCCCTCTCTTGTTTTGCTCTTGGTTAGGTCATGTGATGATGTAAAACCATGTTTGGGAACATGTGGTGACAAGATCTACCCCGGTTTCACCGAAACGTGGAGATTCCCCCTAATAGTCAGATTGCAGACACTTCGTTTTTATGGGACAGCGCATGTCTGCGACGGGGTCACACTTGGGAACCAGGTTTAGGAGTTTTAAGCATGCCACCACACTTCATTACACATGGTAGGGTCACATGCATGGTTTGGAGGTGTTCCCATGCCCCGAAGCGCTTCTTCCTGCGGAACCCTGATCCGCGGGCCTCGGATCGTCTACCCCCCTAGACTTTCTTCTAACAAGGGTAGCCCGGTGTAGCCCTCTCTTGTTTTGCTCTTGGTTAGGTCATGTTATGATGTAAAACCATGTTTGGGAACATGTTGTGACAAGATCTACCCCGGTTTCACCGAAACGGGGAGTTCCCCCTAATAGTCAGATTACAGAAACTTCGTTTTTAGGGACAGCACATGTCTGTGAGGGGGGTCACACTTGGGAACCAGGTTTAGGAGTTTTGAGCATGCCACCACACTACATTACACATGCTAGGTCACATGCATGGTTTGTAGGTGTACCGATGCCCCGAAGCGCTTCTTCATGCGGAACCCTGATCCGCGGGCCTCGGATCGTCTACCCCCTAGACTTTCTTCTGACAAGGGTAGCCCGTTGTAGCCCTCTCTTGTTTTGCTCTTGGTTAGGTCATGTGATGATTTAAAACCATGTTTGGGAACATGTGGTGACAAGATCTACCCCGGTTTCACCGAAACGGGGAGATTCCCCCTAATAGTCAGATAGCAGACACTTCGTTTTTATGGGACAGCGCATGTCTGCGACGGGGTCACACTTGGGAACCAGGTTTAGGAGTTTTAAGCATGCCACCACACTTCATTACACATGCTAGGGTCGCATGCATGGTTTGGAGGTGTTCCGATGCCCCGAAGCGCTTCTTCCTGCGGAACCCTGATCTGCGGGCCTCAGATCGTCTACCCCCCTAGACTTTCTTCTGACAAGGGTAGCCCGGTGTAGCCCTCTCTTGTTTTGCTCTTGGTTAGGTCATGTTATGATGTAAAACCATGTTTGGGAACATGTTGTGAAAAGATCTATCCCGGTTTCACCGAAACGGGGAGTTCCCCCTAATAGTCAGATTACAGAAACTTCGTTTTTAGGGACAGCGCATGTCTGTGAGGGGGGTCACACTTGGGAACCAGGTTTAGGAGTTTTGAGCATTCCACCACACTTCATTACACATGCTAGGTCACATGCATGGTTTGGAGGTGTTCCGATGCCCCGAAGCGCTTCTTCCTGCGGAACCCTGATCCGCGGGCCTCAGATCGTCTACCCCCTAGACTTTCTTCTGACAAGGGTAGCCCGTTGTAGCCCTCTCTTGTTTTTCTCTTGGTTAGGTCATGTGATGATGTAAAACCATGTTTGGGAACATGTTGTGAAAAAATCTACCCCGGTTTCACCGAAACGGGGAGTTTCCCCCTAATAGTCAGATTGCAGAAACTTCGTTTTTATGGGACAGCGCATGTCTGCGAAGGGGGTCACACTTGGGAACCAGGTTTAGGATATTTGAGCATGCCACCACACTTCATTACACATGCTAGGGGCACATGCATGGTTTGTAGGTGTTTCGTTTCCCCGAAGCGCTTCTTCATGCGGAACCCTGATCCGCGGGCCTCGGATCGTCTACCCCCCTAGACTTTCTTCTGACAGGGGTAGCCCGGTGTAGCCCTCTCTTGTTTTGCTCTTGGTTAGGTCATGTGATGATGTAAAACCATGTTTGGGAACATGTGGTGACAAGATCTACCCCGGTTTCACCGAAACGGGGAGATTCCCCCTAATAGTCAGATTGCAGACACTTCGTTTTTATGGGATAGCGCATGTCTGCGAAGGGGGTCACACTTGGGAACCAGGTTTAGGAGTTTTAAGCATGCCACCACACTTCATTAAACATGGTAGGGTCACATGCATGGTTTGGAGGTGTTCCCATGCCCCAAACCGCTTCTTCCTGCGGAACCCTGATCTGCGGGCCTCGGATCGTTTACCCCCCTAGACTTTCTTCTAACAAGGGTAGCCCGGTGTAGCCCTCTCTTGTTTTGCTCTTGGTTAGGTCATGTTATGATGTAAAACCATGTTTGGGAACATGTTGTGAAAAAATCTATCCCGGTTTCACCGAAACGGGGAGTTCCCCCTAATAGTCAGATTGCAGAAATTTCGTTTTTATGGGACAGCGCATGTCTGTGAAGGGGGTCACACTTGGGAACCAGGTTTAGGATATTTGAGCATGCCACCACACTTCATTACACATGCTATGGTCACATGCATGGTTTGGAGGTGTTTCGTTGCCCCGAAGCGCTTCTTCCTGCGGAACCCTGATCCGGGGGCCTCGGATCGTCTACCCCCCTAGACTTTCTTCTGACAAGGGTAGCCCGTTGTATCCCTCTCTTGTTTTGCTCTTGGTTAGGTCATGTGATGATTTAAAACCATGTTTGGGAACATGTTGTGACAAAATCTACCCCGGTTTCACCGAAACGGGGATTTTCCCCCTAATAGTCAGATTGCAGAAACTTCGTTTTTATGGGACAGCGCATGTCTGCGAAGGGGGTCACACTTGGGAACCAGGTTGAGGAGTTTTGAGCATGCCACAACACTTCATTACACATTCTAGGGTCACATGCATGGTTTGTAGGTGTTCCGTTGCCCCGAAGCGCTTCTTCCTGCGGAACCCTGATCTACGGGCCTCAGATCGTCTACCCACCTAGACTTTCTTCTGACAGGGGTAGCCCGGTATAGCCCTCTCCTGTTTTGCTCTTGGTTAGGTCATGTGATGATGTAAAACCATGTTTGGAAACATGTTGTGACAAGATCTACCCCGGTTTCACCGAAACGGGGAGTTTCCCCCTAATAGTCAGATTGCAGAAACTTCGTTTTTATAGGACAACGCATGTCTGCGAAGGGGGTCACACTTGGGAACCAGGTTTAGGAGATTTGAGCATGCCACCACACTTAATTACACATGCTAGGGTCACATGCATGGTTTGTAGGTGTTCCGTTGCCCCGAAGCGCTTCTTCCTGCGGAACCCTGATCCGCGGGCCTCGGATCGTGTACCCCCCTAGACTTTCTTCTGACAGGGGTAGCCCGGTGTAGCCCTCTCTTGTTTTGATCTTGGTTAGGTCATGTGATGATATAAAACCATGTTTGGGAACATGTGGTGACAAGATCTACCCCGGTTTCACCGAAATGGGGAGATTCCCCCTAATAGTCAGATTGCAGAAACTTCGTTTTTATGGGACAGCGCATGTCTGCGAAGGGGGTCACACTTGCGAACCAGGTTTAGGATATTTGAGCATGCCACCACACTTCATTACACATGCTATGGTCACATGCATGGTTTGTAGGTGTTTCGTTTCCCCGAAGCGCTTCTTCATGCGGAACCCTGATCCGCGGGCCTCGGATCGTCTACCCCCCTAGACTTTCTTCTGATAGGGGTAGCCCGGTGTAGCCCTCTCTTGTTTTGCTCTTGGTTAGGTCATGTGATGATTTAAAACCATGTTTGGGAACATGTTGTGACAAAATCTACCCCGGTTTCACCGAAACGGGGATTTTCCCCCTAATAGTCAGATTGCAGAAACTTCGTTTTTATGGGACAACGCATGTCTGCGAAGGGGGTCACACTTGGGAACCAGGTTTAGGAGTTTTGAGCATGCCACAACACTTCATTACACATTCTAGGGTCACATGCATGGTTTGGAGGTGTTCCGATGCCCCGAAGCGCCTCTTCCTGCGGAATCCTGATCCGCAGGCCTCAGATCGTCTACCCACCTAGACTTTCTTCTGACAGGGGTAGCCCGGTATAGCCCTCTCCTGTTTTGCTCTTGGTCAGGTCATGTGATGATGTAAAACCATGTTTGGAAACATGTTGTGACAAGATCTACCCCGGTTTCACCGAAACGGGGAGTTTCCCCCTAATAGTCAGATTGCAGAAACTTCGTTTTTATGGGACAGCGCATGTCTGCGAAGGGGGTCACACTTGCGAACCAGGTTTAGGATATTTGAGCATGCCACCACACTTCATTACACATGCTATGGTCACATGCATGGTTTGTAGGTGTTTCGTTTCCCCGAAGCGCTTCTTCATGCGGAACCCTGATCCGCGGGCCTCGGATCGTCTACCCCCCTAGACTTTCTTCTGACAGGGGTAGCCCGGTGTAGCCCTCTCTTGTTTTGCTCTTGGTTAGGTCATGTGATGATTTAAAACCATGTTTGGGAA
Source organism: Avena sativa (assembly GCA_916181665.1). Taxonomy (NCBI): domain Eukaryota; kingdom Viridiplantae; phylum Streptophyta; class Magnoliopsida; order Poales; family Poaceae; genus Avena; species Avena sativa. The sequence continues at coordinate 128,492,666 of OV702289.1, read as the reverse complement.
CATGTTGTGACAAAATCTACCCCGGTTTCACCGAAACGGGGATTTTCCCCCTAATAGTCAGATTGCAGAAACTTCGTTTTTATGGGACAGCGCATGTCTGCGAAGGGGGTCACACTTGGGAACCAGGTTTAGGAGATTTGAGCATGCCACCACACTTAATTACACATGCTAGGGTCACATGCATGGTTTGTAGGTGTTCCGTTGCCCCGAAGCGCTTCTTCCTGCGGAACCCTGATCCGCGGGCCTCGGATCGTGTACCCCCCTAGACTTTCTTCTGACAGGGGTAGCCCGGTGTAGCCCTCTCTTGTTTTGATCTTGGTTAGGTCATGTGATGATGTAAAACCATGTTTGGGAACATGTGGTGACAAGATCTACCCCGGTTTCACCGAAATGGGGAGATTCCCCCTAATAGTCAGATTGCAGAAACTTCGTTTTTATGGGACAGCGCATGTCTGCGAAGGGGGTCACACTTGCGAACCAGGTTTAGGATATTTGAGCATGCCACCACACTTCATTACACATGCTATGGTCACATGCATGGTTTGTAGGTGTTTCGTTTCCCCGAAGCGCTTCTTCATGCGGAACCCTGATCAGCGGGCCTCGGATCGTCTACCCCCCTAGACTTTCTTCTGTCAGGGGTAGCCCGGTGTAGCCCTCTCTTGTTTTGCTCTTGGTTAGGTCATGTGATGATTTAAAACCATGTTTGGGAACATGTTGTGACAAAATCTACCCCAGTTTCACCGAAACGGGGATTTTCCCCCTAATAGTCAGATTGCAGAAACTTCGTTTTTATGGGACAGCGCATGTCTGCGAAGGGGGTCACACTTGGGAACCAGGTTTAGGAGTTTTGAGCATGCCACAACACTTCATTACACATTATAGGGTCACATGCATGGTTTGGAGGTGTTTCGATGCCCCGAAGCGCCTCTTCCTGCGGAATCCTGATCCGCAGGCCTCAGATCGTCTACCCACCTAGACTTTCTTCTGACAGGGGTAGCCCGGTATAGCCCTCTCCTGTTTTGCTCTTGGTTAGGTCATGTGATGATGTAAAACCATGTTTGGAAACATGTTGTGACAAGATCTACCCCGGTTTCACCAAAACGGGGAGTTTCCCCCTAATAGTCAGATTGCAGAAACTTCGTTTTTATAGGACAACGCATGTCTGCGAAGGGGGTCACACTTGGGAACCAGGTTTAGGAGATTTGAGCATGCCACCACACTTCATTACACATGCTATGGTCACATGCATGGTTTGTAGGTGTTTCGTTTCCCCGAAGCGCTTCTTCATGCGGAACCCTGATCCGCGGGCCTCGGATCGTCTACCCCCCTAGACTTTCTTCTGACAGGGGTAGCCCGGTGTAGCCCTCTCTTGTTTTGCTCTTGGTTAGGTCATGTGATGATGTAAAACCATGTTTGGGAACATGCGGTGACAAGATCTACACCGGTTTCACCGAAACGGGGAGATTCCCCCTAATAGTCAGATTGCAGAAACTTCGTTTTTATGGGACAGCGCATGTCTGCGAAGGGGGTCACACTTGGGAACCAGGTTTAGGATATTTGAGCATGCCACCACACTTCATTACACATGCTAGGGTCACATGCATGGTTTGTAGGTGTTCCGTTGCCCCGAAGCGCTTCTTCATGCGGAACCCTGATCCGCGGGCTCGGATCGTCTACCCCCCTAGACTTTCTTCTGACAAGGGTAGCCCGGTGTAGCCCTCTCTTGTTTTGCTCTTGGTCAGGTCATGTGATGATGTAAAACCATGTTTGGGAACATGTGGTGACAAGATCTACCCCGGTTTCACCGAAACGGGGAGATTCCCCCTAATAGTCAGATTGCAGACACTTCGTTTTTATGGGACAGCGCATGTCTGCGAAGGGGTCACACTTGGGAACCAGGTTTAGGAGTTTTAATCATGCCACCACACTTCATTGCACATGGTAGGGTCACATGCATGGTTTGGAGGTGTTCCCATGCCCCAAAGCGCTTCTTCCTGCGGAACCCTGATCTGCGGGCCTCGGATCGTCTACCCCCCTAGACTTTCTTCTAACAAGGGTAGCCCGGTGTAGCCCTCTCTTGTTTTGCTCTTTGTTAGGTCATGTTATGATGCAAAACCATGTTTGGGAACATGTTGTGAAAAGATCTATCCCGGTTTCACCGAAACAGGGAGTTCCCCCTAATAGTCAGATTACAGAAACTTCGTTTTTAGAGACAACGCAGGTCTGTGAGGGGGGTCACACTTGGGAACCAGGTTTAGGAGTTTTGAGCATGCCACCACACTTCATTACACATGCTAGGTCACATGCATGGTTTGGAGGTGTTCCGATGCCCCGAACCGCTTCTTCCTGCGGAACCCTGATCCGCGGGCCTCAGATCGTCTACCCCCTAGACTTTCTTCTGACAAGGGTAGCCCGTTGTAGCCCTCTCTTGTTTTGCTCTTGGTTAGGTCATGTGATGATTTAAAACCATGCTTGGGAACATGTTGTGACAAAATCTACCCCGGTTTCACCGAAACGGGGATTTCCCCCTAATAGTCAGATTGCACAAACTTCGTTTTTATGGGACAGCGCATGTCTGCGAAGGGGGTCACACTTGGGAACCAGGTTTAGGAGTTTTGAGCATGCCACCACACTTCATTACACATGCTAGGGTCACATGCATGGTTTGGAGGTGTTTCGATGCCCCGAAGCGCCTCTTCCTGCGGAATCCTGATCCGCAGCCCTCAGATCGTCTACCCACCTAGACTTTCTTCTGACAGGGGTAGCCCGGTATAGCCCTCTCCTGTTTTGCTCTTGGTTAGGTCATGTGATGATGTAAAACCATGTTTGGGAACATGTTGTGAAAAAATCTACCCCGGTTTCACCGAAACGGGGAGTTTCCCCCTAATAATCAGATTGAAGAAACTTCGTTTTTATGGGACAGCGCATGTCTACGAAGGGGGTCAGACTTGGGAACCAGGTTTAGGATATTTGAGCATGCCACCACACTTCATTACACATGCTAGGGGCACATGCATGGTTTGTAGGTGTTTCGTTGCCCCGAAGCGCTTCTTCCTGCGGAACCCTGATCCGCGGGCCTCGGATCGTCTACCCCCCTAGACTTTCTTCTGACAGGGGTAGCCCGGTGTAGCCCTCTCTTGTTTTGCTCTTGGTTAGGTCATGTGATGATGTAAAACCATGTTTGGGAACATGTGGTGACAAGATCTACCCCGGTTTCACCGAAACGGGGAGATTCCCCCTAATAGTCAGATTACAGAAACTTCGTTTTTATGGTACATCGCATGTCTGTGAATGGGGTCACACTTGGGAACCAGGTTGAGGAGTTTTAAGCATGCCACCACACTTCATTAAACATGCTAGGATCACATGCATGGTTTGTAGGTGTTACGATGCCCCGAAGTGCTTCTTTTTGCGGAACCCTGATCCACAGGCCTCGTATCGTCTACCCCCATAGACTTTCTTCTGACAGGGGAAGCCCGGTGTAGCCCTCTCTTGTTTTCCTCTTGGTTAGGTCATGTGATGATGTAAAACCATGTTTGGGAACATGTGGTGACAAGATCTACCCCGGTTTCACCGAAACGGGGAGATTCCCCCTAATAGTCAGATTGCAGACACTTCGTTTTTATGGGACAGCGCATGTCTGCGAAGGGGGTCACACTTGGGAACCAGGTTTAGGATATTTGAGCATGCCACCACACTTCATTACACATGCTAGGGTCACATGCATGGTTTGTAGGTGTTCCGTTGCCCCGAAGCGCTTCTTCCTGCGGAATCCTGATCCGCAGGCCTCAGATCGTCTACCCACCTAGACTTTCTTCTGACAGGGGTAGCCCGGTGTAGCCCTCTCTTGTTTTGCTCTTGGTTAGGTGATGTGATGATGTAAAACCATGTTTGGGAACATGTGGTGACAAGATCTACCCCGGTTTCACCGAAATGGGGAGATTCCCCCTAATAGTCAGATTGCAGACACTTCGTTTTTATGGGACAGCTCATGTCTGCGAAGGGGGTCACACTTGCGAACCAGGTTTAGGAGTTTTAAGCATGCCAGCACACTTCGTTACACATGGTAGGGTCACATGCATGGTTTGGAGGTGTTCCCATGCTCCAAAGCGCTTCTTCCTGCGGAACCCTGATCCGCGGGCCTCGGATCGTCTACCCCCTAGACTTTCTTCTGACAAGGGTAGCCCGTTGTAGCCCTCTCTTGTTTTGATGTTGGTTAGGTCATGTTATGATGTAAAACCATGTTTGGGAACATGTTGTGACAAGATCTATCCCGGTTTCACCGAAACGGGGAGTTCCCCCTAATAGTCAGATTACAGAAACTTCGTTTTTATGGTACATCGCATGTCTGTGAATGGGGTCACACTTGGGAACCAGGTTTAGGAGTTTTGAGCATGCCACCACACTTCATTAAACATGCTAGGATCACATGCATGGTTTGTAGGTGTTACGATGCCCCGAAGTGCTTCTTTTTGCGGAACCCTGATCCACAGGCCTCGTATCGTCTACCCCCATAGACTTTCTTCTGACAGGGGAAGCCCGGTGTAGCCCTCTCTTGTTTTCCTCTTGGTTAGGTCATGTGATGATGTAAAACCATGTTTGGGAACATGTGGTGACAAGATCTACCCCGGTTTCACCGAAACGGGGAGATTCCCCCTAATAGTCAGATTGCAGACACTTCGTTTTTATGGGACAGCGCATGTCTGCGAAGGGGGTCACACTTGGGAACCAGGTTTAGGATATTTGAGCATGCCACCACACTTCATTACACATGCTAGGGTCACATGCATGGTTTGTAGGTGTTCCGTTGCCCCGAAGCGCTTCTTCATGCGGAACCCTAATCCGCGGGCCTCGGATCGTCTACCCCCCTAGACTTTCTTCTGACAAGGGTAGCCCGGTGTGGCCCTCTCTTGTTTTGCTCTTGGTTAGGTCATGTTATGATGTAAAACCATGTTTGGGAACATGTTGTGAAAAAATCTACCCCGGTTTCACCGAAACGGGGAGTTTCCCCCTAATAATCAGATTGCAGAAACTTCGTTTTTATGGGACAGCGCATGTCTGCGAAGGGGGTCACACTTGGGAACCAGGTTTAGGATATTTGATCATGCCACCACACTTCATTACACAGGCTAGGGTCACATGCATGGTTTGTAGGTGTTCCGTTGCCCCGAAGCGCTTCTTCATGCGGAACCCTGATCCGTGGGCCTCGGATCGTCTACCCCCCTAGACTTTCTTCTGACAAGGGTAGCCCGGTGTAGCCCTCTCTTGTTTTGCTCTTGGTTAGGTCATGTGATGATGTAAAACCATGTTTGGGAACATGTAGTGATAAGATCTACCCCGGTTTCACCGAAACGGGGAGATCCCCCCTAATAGTCAGATTGCAGACACTTCGTTTTTATGGGACAGCGCATGTCTGCGAAGGGGGTCACACTTGGGAACCAGGTTTAGGAGTTTTGAGTATGCCACCACACTTCATTACACATGCTAGGGTCACATGCATGGTTTGGAGGTGTTCCGATGCCCCGAAGCACCTCTTCCTGCGGAATCCTGATCCGCAGGCCTCAGATCGTCTACCCACCTAGACTTTCTTCTGACAGGGGTAGCCCGGTATAGCCCTCTCCTGTTTTGCTCTTGGTTAGGTCATGTGATGATGTAAAACCATGTTTGGGAACATGTTGTGAAAAAATCTACCCCGGTTTCACCGAAACGGGGAGTTTCCCCCTAATAGTCAGATTGCAGAAACTTCGTTTTTATGGGACAGCGCATGTCTGCGAAGGGGATCACACTTGGGAACCAGGTTTAGGATATTTGAGCATGCCACCACACTTCATTACACATGCTAGGGTCACATGCATGGTTTGTAGGTGTTTCGTTGCCCCGAAGCGCTTCTTCATGCGGAACCCTGATCCGCGGGCCTCAGATCGTCTACCCCCCTAGACTTTCTTCTGAAAGGGGTAGCCCGGTGTAGCCCTCTCTTGTTTTGCTCTTGGTTAGGTCATGTTATGATGTAAAACCATGTTTGGGAACATGTGGTGACAACATCTACCCCGGTTTCACCGAAACGGGGAGATTCCCCCTAATAGTCAGATTGCAGAAACTTCGTTTTTATGGGACAGCGCATGTCTGCGAAGGGGGTCACACTTGGGAACCAGGTTTAGGATATTTGAGCATGCCACCACACTTCATTACACATGCTAGGGTCACATGCATGGTTTGTAGGTGTTCCGTTGCCCCGAAGCGCTTCTTCATGCGGAACCCTAATCCGCGGGCCTCGGATCGTCTACCCCCCTAGACTTTCTTCTGACAGGGGTAGCCCGGTGTAGCCCTCTCTTGTTTTGCTCTTGGTTAGATCATGTGATGATGTAAAACCATGTTTGGTAACATGTGGTGACAAGATCTACCCCGGTTTCACCGAAACGGAGAGATTCCCCCTAATATTCAGATTGTAGACACTTCGTTTTTATGGGACAGCGCATGACTGCGAAGGGGTCACACTTGGGACCAGGTTTAGGAGTTTTAAGCATGCCACCACACTTCATTACACATGGTAGGGTCACATGCATGGTTTGGAGGTGTTCCCATGCCCCAAAGCGCTTCTTCCTGCGGAACCCTGATCTGCGGGCCTCGGATCGTCTACCCCCCTAGACTTTCTTCTAACAAGGGTAGCCCGGTGTAGCCCTCTCTTGTTTTGCTCTTGGTTAGGTCATGTTATGATGTAAAACCATGTTTGGGAACATGTTGTGAAAAGATCTATCCCGGTTTCACCGAAACAGGGAGTTCCCCCTAATAGTCAGATTACAGAAACTTCGTTTTTCTGGGACAGCGCATGTCTGTGAAGGGGGTCACACTTGGGAACCAGGTTTAGGAGTTTTGAGCATGCCACCACACTTCATTACACATGCTAGGATCACATGTATGGTTTGAAGGTGTTCCGATGCCCCGAAGCGCTTCTTCCTACGGAACCCTGATCCGCGGGCCTCAGATCGTCTACCCCCTAGACTTTCTTCTGACAAGGGTAGCCCGTTGTAGCCCTCTCTTGTTTTGCTCTTGGTTAGGTCATGTGATGATTTAAAACCATGTTTGGGAACATGTTGTGACAAAATCGACCCCGGTTTCACCGAAACGGGGATTTTCCCCTAATAGTCAGATTGCACAAACTTCGTTTTTATGGGACAGCGCATGTCTGCGAAGGGGGTCACACTTGGGAACCAGGTTTAGGAGTTTTGAGCATGCCACAACACTTCATTACACATGCTAGGGTCACATGCATGGTTTGGAGGTGTTCCGATGCCCCGAAGCGCCTCTTCCTGCGAAATCCTGATCCGCAGGCCTCAGATCGTCTACCCACCTAGACTTTCTTCTGACAGGGGTAGCCCGGTATAGCCCTCTCCTGTTTTGCTCCTGGTTAGGTCATGTGATGATGTAAAACCATGTTTGGGAACATGTTGTGAAAAATCTACCCCGGTTTCACCGAAACGGGGAGTTTCCCTCTAATAGTCAGATTGCAGAAACTTCGTTTTTATGGGACAGCGCATGTCTGCGAAGGGGGTCACACTTGGGAACCAGGTTTAGGATATTTGAGCATGCCACCACACTTCATTACACGTTCTAGGGTCACATGCATGGTTTGTAGGTGTTTCGTTTCCCCGAAGTGCTTCTTCATGCGGAACCCTGATCCGCGGGCCTCGGATCGTCTACCCCCCTAGACTTTCTTCTGACAGGGGTAGCCCGGTGTATCCCTCTCTTGTTTTGCTCTTGGTTAGGTCATGTGATGATGTAAAACCATGTTTGGGAACATGTGGTGACAAGATCTACCCCGGTTTCACCGAAACGGGGAGATTCCCCCTAATAGTCAGATTGCAGACACTTCGTTTTTATGGGACAGCGCATGTCTGCGAAGGGGGTCACACTTGGGAACCAGGTTTAGGAGTTTTAAGCATGCCACCACACTTCATTACACATGGTAGGGTCACATTCATGGTTTGGAGGTGTTCCCATGCCTCAAACCACTTCTTCCCGCGGAACCCTGATCTGCGGGCCTCGGATCGTCTACCCCCCTAGACTTTCTTCTAACAAGGGTAGCCCGGTGTAGCCCTCTCTTGTTTTGCTCTTGGTTAGGTCATGTTATGATGTAAAACCATGTTTGGGAACATGTTGTGAAAAGATCTATCCCGGTTTCACCGAAACGGGGAGTTCCCCCTAATAGTCAGATTACAGAAACTTTGTTTTTATGGGACAGCGCATGTCTGTGAAGGGGGTCACACTTGGGAACCAGGTTTAGGATATTTGAGCATGCCACCACACTTCATTACACATGCTAGGGGCACATGCATGGTTTGTAGGTGTTTCGTTGCCCCGAAGCGCTTCTTCCTGCGGAACCCTGATCCGCGGGCCTCGGATCGTCTACCCCCCTAGACTTTCTTCTGACAGGGGTAGCCCGGTGTAGCCCTCTCTTGTTTTGCTCTTGGTTAGGTCATGTGATGATGTAAAACCATGTTTGGGAACATGTGGTGACAAGATCTACCCCGGTTTCACCGAAACGGGGAGATTCCCCCTAATAGTCAGATTACAGAAACTTCGTTTTTATGGTACATCGCATGTCTGTGAATGGGGTCACACTTGGGAACCAGGTTGAGGAGTTTTAAGCATGCCACCACACTTCATTAAACATGCTAGGATCACATGCATGGTTTGTAGGTGTTACGATGCCCCGAAGTGCTTCTTTTTGCGGAACCCTGATCCACAGGCCTCGTATCGTCTACCCCCATAGACTTTCTTCTGACAGGGGAAGCCCGGTGTAGCCCTCTCTTGTTTTCCTCTTGGTTAGGTCATGTGATGATGTAAAACCATGTTTGGGAACATGTGGTGACAAGATCTACCCCGGTTTCACCGAAACGGGGAGATTCCCCCTAATAGTCAGATTGCAGACACTTCGTTTTTATGGGACAGCGCATGTCTGCGAAGGGGGTCACACTTGGGAACCAGGTTTAGGATATTTGAGCATGCCACCACACTTCATTACACATGCTAGGGTCACATGCATGGTTTGTAGGTGTTCCGTTGCCCCGAAGCGCTTCTTCCTGCGGAATCCTGATCCGCAGGCCTCAGATCGTCTACCCACCTAGACTTTCTTCTGACAGGGGTAGCCCGGTGTAGCCCTCTCTTGTTTTGCTCTTGGTTAGGTCATGTGATGATGTAAAACCATGTTTGGGAACATGTGGTGACAAGATCTACCCCGGTTTCACCGAAATGGGGAGATTCCCCCTAATAGTCAGATTGCAGACACTTCGTTTTTATGGGACAGCTCATGTCTGCGAAGGGGGTCACACTTGCGAACCAGGTTTAGGAGTTTTAAGCATGCCAGCACACTTCGTTACACATGGTAGGGTCACATGCATGGTTTGGAGGTGTTCCCATGCTCCAAAGCGCTTCTTCCTGCGGAACCCTGATCCGCGGGCCTCGGATCGTCTACCCCCTAGACTTTCTTCTGACAAGGGTAGCCCGTTGTAGCCCTCTCTTGTTTTGATGTTGGTTAGGTCATGTTATGATGTAAAACCATGTTTGGGAACATGTTGTGACAAGATCTATCCCGGTTTCACCGAAACGGGGAGTTCCCCCTAATAGTCAGATTACAGAAACTTCGTTTTTATGGTACATCGCATGTCTGTGAATGGGGTCACACTTGGGAACCAGGTTTAGGAGTTTTGAGCATGCCACCACACTTCATTAAACATGCTAGGATCACATGCATGGTTTGTAGGTGTTACGATGCCCCGAAGTGCTTCTTTTTGCGGAACCCTGATCCACAGGCCTCGTATCGTCTACCCCCATAGACTTTCTTCTGACAGGGGAAGCCCGGTGTAGCCCTCTCTTGTTTTCCTCTTGGTTAGGTCATGTGATGATGTAAAACCATGTTTGGGAACATGTGGTGACAAGATCTACCCCGGTTTCACCGAAACGGGGAGATTCCCCCTAATAGTCAGATTGCAGACACTTCGTTTTTATGGGACAGCGCATGTCTGCGAAGGGGGTCACACTTGGGAACCAGGTTTAGGATATTTGAGCATGCCACCACACTTCATTACACATGCTAGGGTCACATGCATGGTTTGTAGGTGTTCCGTTGCCCCGAAGCGCTTCTTCATGCGGAACCCTAATCCGCGGGCCTCGGATCGTCTACCCCCCTAGACTTTCTTTTGACAAGGGTAGCCCGGTGTGGCCCTCTCTTGTTTTGCTCTTGGTTAGGTCATGTTATGATGTAAAACCATGTTTGGGAACATGTTGTGAAAAAATCTACCCCGGTTTCACCGAAACGGGGAGTTTCCCCCTAATAATCAGATTGCAGAAACTTCGTTTTTATGGGACAGCGCATGTCTGCGAAGGGGGTCACACTTGGGAACCAGGTTTAGGATATTTGATCATGCCACCACACTTCATTACACAGGCTAGGGTCACATGCATGGTTTGTAGGTGTTCCGTTGCCCCGAAGCGCTTCTTCATGCGGAACCCTGATCCGTGGGCCTCGGATCGTCTACCCCCCTAGACTTTCTTCTGACAAGGGTAGCCCGGTGTAGCCCTCTCTTGTTTTGCTCTTGGTTAGGTCATGTGATGATGTAAATCCATGTTTGGGAACATGTAGTGATAAGATCTACCCCGGTTTCACCGAAACGGGGAGATCCCCCCTAATAGTCAGATTGCAGACACTTCGTTTTTATGGGACAGCGCATGTCTGCGAAGGGGGTCACACTTGGGAACCAGGTTTAGGAGTTTTGAGTATGCCACCACACTTCATTACACATGCTAGGGTCACATGCATGGTTTGGAGGTGTTCCGATGCCCCGAAGCACCTCTTCCTGCGGAATCCTGATCCGCAGGCCTCAGATCGTCTACCCACCTAGACTTTCTTCTGACAGGGGTAGCCCGGTATAGCCCTCTCCTGTTTTTCTCTTGGTTAGGTCATGTGATGATGTAAAACCATGTTTGGGAACATGTTGTGAAAAAATCTACCCCGGTTTCACCGAAACGGGGAGTTTCCCCCTAATAGTCAGATTGCAGAAACTTCGTTTTTATGGGACAGCGCATGTCTGCGAAGGGGATCACACTTGGGAACCAGGTTTAGGATATTTGAGCATGCCACCACACTTCATTACACATGCTAGGGTCACATGCATGGTTTGTAGGTGTTTCGTTGCCCCGAAGCGCTTCTTCATGCGGAACCCTGATCCGCGGGCCTCAGATCGTCTACCCCCCTAGACTTTCTTCTGAAAGGGGTAGCCCGGTGTAGCCCTCTCTTGTTTTGCTCTTGGTTAGGTCATGTTATGATGTAAAACCATGTTTGGGAACATGTGGTGACAACATCTACCCCGGTTTCACCGAAACGGGGAGATTCCCCCTAATAGTCAGATTGCAGAAACTTCGTTTTTATGGGACAGCGCATGTCTGCGAAGGGGGTCACACTTGGGAACCAGGTTTAGGATATTTGAGCATGCCACCACACTTCATTACACATGCTAGGGTCACATGCATGGTTTGTAGGTGTTCCGTTGCCCCGAAGCGCTTCTTCATGCGGAACCCTAATCCGCGGGCCTCGGATCGTCTACCCCCCTAGACTTTCTTCTGACAGGGGTAGCCCGGTGTAGCCCTCTCTTGTTTTGCTCTTGGTTAGATCATGTGATGATGTAAAACCATGTTTGGTAACATGTGGTGACAAGATCTACCCCGGTTTCACCGAAACGGAGAGATTCCCCCTAGTATTCAGATTGTAGACACTTCGTTTTTATGGGACAGCGCATGACTGCGAAGGGGTCACACTTGGGACCAGGTTTAGGAGTTTTAAGCATGCCACCACACTTCATTACACATGGTAGGGTCACATGCATGGTTTGGAGGTGTTCCCATGCCCCAAAGCGCTTCTTCCTGCGGAACCCTGATCTGCGGGCCTCGGATCGTCTACCCCCCTAGACTTTCTTCTAACAAGGGTAGCCCGGTGTAGCCCTCTCTTGTTTTGCTCTTGGTTAGGTCATGTTATGATGTAAAACCATGTTTGGGAACATGTTGTGAAAAGATCTATCCCGGTTTCACCGAAACAGGGAGTTCCCCCTAATAGTCAGATTACAGAAACTTCGTTTTTCTGGGACAGCGCATGTCTGTGAAGGGGGTCACACTTGGGAACCAGGTTTAGGAGTTTTGAGCATGCCACCACACTTCATTACACATGCTAGGATCACATGCATGGTTTGAAGGTGTTCCGATGCCCCGAAGCGCTTCTTCCTACGGAACCCTGATCCGCGGGCCTCAGATCGTCTACCCCCTAGACTTTCTTCTGACAAGGGTAGCCCGTTGTAGCCCTCTCTTGTTTTGCTCTTGGTTAGGTCATGTGATGATTTAAAACCATGTTTGGGAACATGTTGTGACAAAATCGACCCCGGTTTCACCGAAACGGGGATTTTCCCCTAATAGTCAGATTGCACAAACTTCGTTTTTATGGGACAGCGCATGTCTGCGAAGGGGGTCACACTTGGGAACCAGGTTTAGGAGTTTTGAGCATGCCACAACACTTCATTACACATGCTAGGGTCACATGCATGGTTTGGAGGTGTTCCGATGCCCCGAAGCGCCTCTTCCTGCGAAATCCTGATCCGCAGGCCTCAGATCGTCTACCCACCTAGACTTTCTTCTGACAGGGGTAGCCCGGTATAGCCCTCTCCTGTTTTGCTCCTGGTTAGGTCATGTGATGATGTAAAACCATGTTTGGGAACATGTTGTGAAAAATCTACCCCGGTTTCACCGAAACGGGGAGTTTCCCCCTAATAGTCAGATTGCAGAAACTTCGTTTTTATGGGACAGCGCATGTCTGCGAAGGGGGTCACACTTGGGAACCAGGTTTAGGATATTTGAGCATGCCACCACACTTCATTACACATTCTAGGGTCACATGCATGGTTTGTAGGTGTTTCGTTTCCCCGAAGTGCTTCTTCATGCGGAACCCTGATCCGCGGGCCTCGGATCGTCTACCCCCCTAGACTTTCTTCTGACAGGGGTAGCCCGGTGTATCCCTCTCTTGTTTTGCTCTTGGTTAGGTCATGTGATGATGTAAAACCATGTTTGGGAACATGTGGTGACAAGATCTACCCCGGTTTCACCGAAACGGGGAGATTCCCCCTAATAGTCAGATTGCAGACACTTCGTTTTTATGGGACAGCGCATGTCTGCGAAGGGGGTCACACTTGGGAACCAGGTTTAGGAGTTTTAAGCATGCCACCACACTTCATTACACATGGTAGGGTCACATTCATGGTTTGGAGGTGTTCCCATGCCTCAAACCGCTTCTTCCCGCGGAACCCTGATCTGCGGGCCTCGGATCGTCTACCCCCCTAGACTTTCTTCTAACAAGGGTAGCCCGGTGTAGCCCTCTCTTGTTTTGCTCTTGGTTAGGTCATGTTATGATGTAAAACCATGTTTGGGAACATGTTGTGAAAAGATCTATCCCGGTTTCACCGAAACGGGGAGTTCCCCTAATAGTCAGATTACAGAAACTTTGTTTTTATGGGACAGCGCATGTCTGTGAAGGGGGTCACACTTGGGAACCAGGTTTAGGAGTTTTGAGCATGCCACCACACTTCATTACACATGCTAGGGTCACATGCATGGTTTGTAGGTGTTCCGTTGCCCCGAAGCGCCTCTTCCTGCGGAACCCTGATCCGCGGGCCTCAGATTGTCTACCCCCTAGACTTTCTTCTGACAGGGGTAGCCCGTTGTATCCCTCTCTTGTTTTGCTCTTGGTTAGGTCATGTGATGATTTAAAACCATGTTTGGGAACATGTTGTGACAAAATATACCCCGGTTTCACCGAAACGGGGAGTTTCCCCTAATAGTGAGATTGCAGAAACTTCGTTTTTATGCGACAGCGCATGTCTGCGAAGGGGGTCACACTTGGGAACCAGGTTTAGGAGTTTTGACCATGCCACCACACTTCATTACACATTCTAGGGTCACATGCATGGTTTGGAGGTGTTCCGATGCCCCAAAGCGCCTCTTCCTGCGAAATCCTGATCCGCAGGCCTCAGATCGTCTACCCACCTAGACTTTCTTCTGACAGGGGTAGCCCGGTGTAGCCCTCTCCTGTTTTTCTCTTGGTTAGGTCATGTGATGATGTAAAACCATATTTGGGAACATGTTGTGACAAGATCTACCCCGGTTTCACCGAAACGGGGAGTTTCCCCCTAATAGTCAGATTGCAGAAACTTCATTTTTATGGGACAGCGCATGTCTGCGAAGGGGGTCACACTTGGGAACCAGGTTTAGGAGTTTTGAGCATGCCACCACACTTCATTACACAGGGTAGGGTCACATGCATGGTTTGGAGGTGTTCCGATGCCCCGAAGAGGTTCTTCCTGCGGAACCCTGATCCGCGGTCCTCGGATCGTCTACCCCCCTAGACTTTCTTCTGACAGGGGTAGCCCGGTGTAGCCCTATCTTGGTTTGCTCTTGGTTATGTCATGTAATGATGTAAAACCATGTTTGGGAACATGTGGTGACAAGATCTACCCCGGTTTTACCGAAACGGGGAGTTTCCCCCTAATAGTCAGATTGCAGACACTTTGTTTTTATGGGCCATCGCATGTCTGTGAAGGGGGTCACACTTGGGAACCAGGTTTAGGAGTTTTAAGAATGCCACCACACTTAATTACACATGCTAGGGTCACATGCATGGTTTGGAGGTGTTCCGCTGCCCCGAAGCACTTCTTCCTGCGGAACCCTGATCCGCGGGCCTCGGATTGTCTACCCGCCTAAACTTTCTTCTGAGAGGGGTAGCACATCGTAGCCCTCTCTTGTTTTTCTCTTGGTTAGGTCATGAGATCGTGTAAAACCATTTTTGGGAACATGTTGTGACAAGATCTACCCCGGTTTAACCGAAATAGGGAGTTTCCCCCTAATAGTCAGATTGCAGACACTTTGTTTTTATGGGACAGCGCATGTCTGCGAAGGGGGTCACACTTGGGAAACAGGTTTAGGAGTTTTAAGCATTCCACCACATTTCATTACACATGCTAGGGTCACATGCATGGTTTGGAGGTGTTCCGATGCCCCGAAGCGCTTCTTCCTGCGGAACCCTGATCCAGATTCCTTGTATCGTCTACCCCCGTAGACTTTCTTCTGACAGGGGAAGCCCGGTGTAGCCCTCTCTTGTTTTGCTCTTGGTTAGGTCATGTGATGATGTAAAACCATGTTTGGGAACATGTCGTGACAAGATCTATCCCGGTTTCACCGAAACAGGGAGTTCCCCCTAATAGTCAGATTACAAAAACTTCGTTTTTATGGGACAGCGCATGTCTGTGAAGGGGGTCACACTTGGGAACCAGGTTTAGGAGTTTTGAGCATGCCACCACACTTCATTACACATGCTAGGATCACATGCATGGTTTGGAGGTGTTCCGATGCCCCGAAGCGCTTCTTCCTGCGGAACCCTGATCCGCGGGCCTCAGATCGTCTACCCCCTAGACTTTCTTCTGACAAGGGTAGCCCGTTGTAGCCCTCTCTTGTTTTGCTCTTGGTTAGGTCATGTGATGATTTAAAACCATGTTTGGGAACATTTTGTGACAAAATTTACCCCGGTTTCACCGAAACGGGGATTTTCCCCCTAATAGTCAGATTGCACAAACTTCATTTTTATGGGACAGCACATGTCTGCGAAGGGGGTCACACTTGGGAACCAGGTTTAGGAGTTTTGAGCATGCCACCACACTTCATTACACATGCTAGGGTCACATGCATGGTTTGGAGGTGTTCCGATGCCCCGAAGCGCCTCTTCCTGCGGAATCCTGATCCGCAGGCCTCAGATCGTCTACCCACCTAGACTTTCTTCTGACAGGGGTAGCCCGGTGTAGCCCTCTCCTGTTTTTCTCTTGGTTAGGTCATGTGATGATGTAAAACCATATTTGGGAACATGTTGTGACAAGATCTACCCCGGTTTCACCGAAACGGGGAGTTCCCCCTAATAGTCAGATTGCAGAAAGTTCGTTTTTATGGGACAGCGCATGTCTGCGAAGGGGGTCACACTTGGGAATCAGGTTTAGGAGTTTTGAGCATGCCACCACACTTCATTACACAGGCTAGGGTCACATGCATGGTTTGGAGGTGTTCCGATGCCCCGAAGAGGTTCTTCCTGCGGAACCCTGATCCGCGGGCCTCGGATCGTCTACCCCCCTAGACTTTCTTCTGACAGGGGTAGCCCGGTGTAGCCCTATCTTGTTTTGCTCTTGGTTAGGTCATGTAATTATGTAAAACCATGTTTGGGAACAGGTGGTGACAAGATCTACCCCGGTTTTACCGAAACGGGGAGTTTCCCCCTAATAGTCAAATTGCAGACACTTTGTTTTTATGGGCCATCGCATGTCTGTGAAGGGGGTCACACTTGGGAACCAGGTTTAGGAGTTTTAAGAATGCCACCACACTTCATTACACATGCTAAGGTCACATGCATGGTTTGGAGGTGTTCCGCTGCCCCGAAGCACTTCTTCCTGCGGAACCCTGATCCGCGGGCCTCGGATTGTCTACCCGCCTAAACTTTCTTCTGAGAGGGGTAGCACGTCGTAGCCCTCTCTTGTTTTTCTCTTGGTTAGGTCATTTGATTATGTAAAACCATGTTTGGGAACATGTTGTGACAAGATCTTCCCTGGTTTCACCGAAACGGAGAGTTTCCCCCTAATAGTCAGATTGCAGACACTTTGTTTTTATGGGACAGTGCATGTCTGCGAAGGGGGTCACACTTGGGAACCAGGTTTAGGAGTTTTGAGCATGCCACCACACTTCAATACACATGCTAGGGTCACATGCATGGTTTGGAGGTGTTCCAAAGCCCCGAAGCGCTTCTTCCTGCGGAACCCTGATCCGCGGGCCTCGGATCGTCTACCCACCTAGACTTTCTTCTGACAGGGGTAGCCCGGTGTAGCCCTCTTGCTCTTGGTTAGGTCATGTGATGATGTAAAACCATGTTTGGGAACATGTTGTGACAAGATATACCCCGGTTTCACCGAAACGGGGAGTTTCCCCCTAATAGTCAGATTGCAGACACTTCGTTTTTATGGGACAGCGCATGTCTGCGAAGGGGTCACACTTGGGAACCAGGTTTAGGTGTTTTTAGCATGCCACCACACTTCAATACACATTATAGGGTCACATGCATGGTTTGGAGGTGTTCCGATGCCCCGAAGCGCTTCTTCCTACGGAACCCTGATCCACGGGCCTCGGATCGTCTACCCCCCTAGAATTTCTTCTGACAGGGGTAGCCTGGTGTAGCCCTCTCTTGTTTTGCTCTTGTTTAGGTCATGTGATGATGTAAAACCATGTTTGGGAAGACCTAGAATGACTATGCATAGATTACCACTTTTTGTGTGGTCCGTGTGACAAGATCTACCCCGGTTTCACCGAAACGGGGAGTTTCCCCCTAATAGTCAGATTGCAGACACTTTGTTTTTATGGGACAGCGCATGTCTGCGAAGGGGGTCACACTTGGGAACCAGGTTTAGGAGTTTTAATCATGCCACCACACGTCATTACACATGCTAGGGTCACATGCATGATTTGGAGGTGTTCCGATGCCCCGAAGCGCCTCTTCCTGCGGAATCCTGATCCGCAGGCCTCAGATCGTCTACCCACCTAGACTTTCTTCTAACAGGGGTAGCCCGGTATAGCCCTCTCCTGTTTTGCTCTTGGTTAGGTCATGTGATGATGTAAAACAATGTTTGGGAACATGTTGTGAAAAATCTACCCCGGTTTCACCGAAACGGGGAGTTTCCCCCTAATAGTCAGATTGCAGAAACTTCGTTTTTATGGGACAGCGCATGTCTGCGAAGGGGGTCACACTTGGGAACCAGGTTTAGGAGTTTTAAGCATGCCACCACACTTCATTACACATGCTAGGGTCACATGCATGGTTTGGAGGTGTTCCGATGCCCCGAAGCATTTCTTCCTGCGGAACCCTGATCCACAGGCCTCGTATCGTCTACCCCCATAGACTTTCTTCTGACAGGGGAAGCCCGGTGTAGCCATCTCTTGTTTTGCTCTTGGTTAGGTCATGTGATGATGTAAAACCATGTTTGGGAACATGTTATGACAAGATCTACCCCGGTTTCACCGAAACGGGGAGTTTCCCCCTAATAGTCAGATTGCAGATACTTCGTTTTTATTGGACAGCGCATGCCTGCGAAGGGGTCACACTTGGGAACCAGGTTTAGGAGTTTTGAGCATGCCACCACACTTCAATACACATGCTAGGGTCACATGCATGGTTTGGATGTGTTCGGATGCCCCAAAGCGCTTCTTCCTGCGAAACCCTGATCCACGGGCCTCAGATCGTCTACCCCCTAGACTTTCTTCTAACAAGGGTAGCCCGGTGTAGCCCTCTCTTGTTTTGCTCTTGGTTAGGTCATGTTATGATGTAAAACCATGTTTGGGAACATGTTGTGAAAAGATCTATCCCGGTTTCACCGAAACGGGGAGTTCCCCCTAATAGTCAGATTGCACAAACTTCATTTTTATGCGACAGCGCATGTCTGCGAAAGGGGTCACACTTGGGAACCAGGTTTAGGAGTTTTGAGCATGCCACCACACTTCATTACACATGCTAGGGTCACATGCATGGTTTGGAGGTGTTCCGATGCCCCGAAGCGCCTCTTCCTGCGGAATCCTGATCCGTAGGCCTCAGATCGTCTACCCACCTAGACTTTCTTCTGACAGGGGTAGCCCGGTGTAGCCCTCTCCTGTTTTTCTCTTGGTTAGGTCATGTGATGATGTAAAACCATATTTGGGAACATGTTGTGACAAGATCTACCCCGGTTTCACCGAAACGGGGAGTTTCCCCCTAATAGTCAGATTGCAGAAACTTCGTTTTTATGGGACAGCGCATGTCTGCGAAGGGGGTCACACTTGGGAACCAGGTTTAGGAGTTTTGAGCATGCCACCACACTTCATTACACAGGCTAGGGTCACATGCATGGTTTGGAGGTGTTCTGATGCCCCGAAGAGGTTCTTCCTGCGGAACCCTGATCCGCGGGCCTCGGATCGTCTACCCCCCTAGACTTTCTTCTGACAGGGGTAGCCCGGTGTAGCCCTATCTTGTTTTTCTCTTGGTTAGGTCATGTAATGATGTAAAACCATGTTTGGGAACATGTGGTGACAAGATCTAACCCGGTTTTACCGAAACGGGGAGTTTCCCTCTAATAGTCAGATTGCAGACACTTTGTTTTTATGGGCCATCGCATGTCTGTGAAGGGGGTCACACTTGGGAACCAGTTTAGGAGTTTTAAGAATGCCACCACACTTCATTACACATGCTAGGGTCACATGCATGGTTTGGAGGTGTTCCGCTGCCCCGAAGCACTTCTTCCTGCGGAACCCTGATCCGCGGGCCTCGGATTGTCTACCCGCCTAAACTTTCTTCTGAGAGGGGTAGCACGTCGTAGCCCTCTCTTGTTTTTCTCTTGGTTAGGTCATTTGATTATGTAAAACCATGTTTGGGAACATGTTGTGACAAGATCTTCCCTGGTTTCACCGAAACAGAGAGTTTCCCCCTAATAGTCAGGTTGCAGACACTCTGTTTTTATGGGACAGTGCATGTCTGCGAAGGGGTTCACACTTGGGAACCAGGTTTAGGAGTTTTTAGCATGCCACCACACTTCAATACACATGCTAGGGTCACATGCATGGTTTGGAGGTGTTCCAATGCCCCGGAGCGCTTCTTCCTGTGGAACCCTGATCCGCGGGCCTTGGATCGTCTACCCACCTAGACTTTCTTCTGACAGGGGTAGCCCGGTGTAGCCCTATTGCTCTTGGTTAGGTCATGTGATTATGTAAAACCATGTTCGGGAACATGTTGTGACAAGATCTACCCCGGTTTCACCGAAACGGGGAGTTTCCCCCTAATAGTCAGATTGCAGACACTTCGTGTTTATGGGACAGCGCATGTCTGCGAAGGGGTCACACTTGGGAACCAGGTTTAGGAGTTTTTAGCATGCCACCACACTTCAATACACATTATAGGGTCACATGCATGGTTTGGAGGTGTTCCGATGCCCCGAAGCGCTTCTTCCTACGGAACCCTGATCCACGGGCCTCGGATCGTCTACCCTCCTAGAATTTCTTCTGACAGGGGTAGCCTGGTGTAGCCCTCTCTTGTTTTGCTCTTGTTTAGGTGATGTGATGATGTAAAACCATGTTTGGGAAGACCTAGAATGACTATGCATATATTACCACTTTTTGTGTGGTCCGTGTGACAAGATCTACCCCGGTTTCACCGAAACTGGGAGTTTCCCCCTAATAGTCAGATTGCAGACACTTTGTTTTTATGGGACAGCGCATGTCTGCGAAGGGGGTCACACTTGGGAACCAGGTTTAGGAGTTT
Source organism: Avena sativa (assembly GCA_916181665.1). Lineage (NCBI taxonomy): Eukaryota > Viridiplantae > Streptophyta > Magnoliopsida > Poales > Poaceae > Avena > Avena sativa. The sequence goes on along the minus strand of OV702289.1, from coordinate 128,472,265 downwards.
TAAGCATGCCACCACACGTCATTACACATGCTAGGGTCACATGCATGGTTTGGAGGTGTTCCGATGCCCCGAAGCGCCTCTTCCTGCGGAATCCTGATCCGCAGGCCTCAGATCGTCTACCCACCTAGACTTTCTTCTGACAGGGGTAGCCCGGTATAGCCCTCTCCTGTTTTGCTCTTGGTTAGGTCATGTGATGATGTAAAACCATGTTTGGGAACATGTTGTGAAAAAATCTACCCCGGTTTCACCGAAACGGGGAGTTTCCCCCTAATAGTCAGATTGCAGAAACTTCGTTTTTATGGGACAGCGCATGTCTGCGAAGGGGGTCACACTTGGGAACCAGGTTTAGGATATTTGAGCATGCCACCACACTTCATTACACATGCTACGGTCACATGCATGGTTTGGAGGTGTTCCGATGCCCCAAAGCGCCTCTTCCTGCGGAATCCTGATCCGCAGGCCTCAGATCGTCTACCCACCTAGACTTTCTTCTGACAGGGGTAGCCCGGTGTAGCCCTCTCCTGTTTTTCTATTGGTTAGGTCATGTGATGATGTAAAACCATATTTGGGAACATGTTGTGACAAGATCTACCCCGGTTTCACCGAAACGGGGAGTTTCCCCCTAATAGTCAGAATGCAGAAACTTCGTTTTTATGGGACAGCGCATGTCTGCGAAGGGGGTCACACTTGGGAACCAGGTTTAGGAGTTTTGAGCATGCCACCACACTTCATTACACATGCTAGGGTCACATGAATGGTTTGTAGGTGTTTCGTTGCCCCGAAGCGCTTCTTCATGTGGAACCCTGATCCGTGGGCCTCGGATCGTCTACCCCCTAGACTTTCTTCTGACAGGGGTAGCCCGGTGTAGCCCTATCTTGTTTTGCTCTTGGTTAGGTCATGTGATGATGTAAAACCATGTTTGGGAACATGTTGTGACAAGATCTACCCCGGTTTCACCGAAACAGGGAGATTCCCCCTAATAGTCAGATTGCAGAAACTTCGTTTTTATGGGACAGCGCATGTCTGCGAAGGGGGTCACACTTGGGAACCAGGTTTAGGATATTTGAGCATGCCACCACACTTCATTACACATGCTAGGGTCACATGCATGGTTTGTAGGTGTTCCGTTGCCCCGAAGCGCTTCTTCATGCGGAACACTGATCCGCGGGCCTCGGATCGTCTACCCCCCTAGACTTTCTTCTGACAGGGGTAGCCCGGTGTAGCCCTCTCTTCTTTTGCTCTTGGTTAGCTCATGTGATGATGTAAAACCATGTTTGGGAACATGTGGTGACAAGATCTACCCCGGTTTCACCGAAACGGGGAGATTCCCCCTAATAGTCAGATTGCAGATATTTCGTTTTTATGGGACAGCGCATGTCTGCGAAGGGGTCACACTTGGGAACCAGGTTTAGGAGTTTTAAGCATGCCACCACACTTCATTACACATGGTAGGGTCACATGCATGGTTTGGAGGTGTTCCCATGCCCCAAAGCGCTTCTTCCTGCGGAACCCTGATCTGCGGGCCTCGGATCGTCTACCCCCCTAGACTTTCTTCTAACAAGGGTAGCCCGGTGTAGCCCTCTCTTGTTTTTCTCTTGGTTAGGTCATGTTATGATGTAAAACCATGTTTGGAAACATGTTGTGAAAAGATCTATCCCGGTTTCACCGAAACGGGGAGTTCCCCCTAATAGTCAGATTACAAAAACTTCGTTTTTATGGGACAGCGCATGTCTGTGAAGGGGGTCACACTTGGGAACCAGGTTTAGGAGTTTTGAGCATGCCACCACACTTCATTACACATGCTAGGATCACATGCATGGTTTGGAGGTGTTCCGATGCCCCGAAGCGCCTCTTCCTGCGGAACCCTGATCCGCGGGCCTCAGATCGTCTACCCCCTAGACTTTCTTCTGACAAGGGTAGCCCGTTGTATCCCTCTCTTGTTTTGCTCTTGGTTAGGTCATGTTATGATTTAAAACCATGTTTGGGAACATGTTGTGACAAAATCTACCCCGGTTTCACCGAAACGGGGATTTTCCCCCTAATAGTCAGATTGCACAAACTTCATTTTTATGGGACAGCGCATGTCTGCGAAAGGGGTCACACTTGGGAACCAGGTTTAGGAGTTTTGAGCATGCCACCACACTTCATTACACATGCTAGGGTCACATGCATGGTTTGGAGGTGTTCCGATGCCCCGAAGCGCCTCTTCCTGCGGAATCCTGATCCGTAGGCCTCAGATCGTCTACCCACCAAGACTTTCTTCTGACAGGGGTAGCCCGGTGTAGCCCTCTCCTGTTTTTCTCTTTGTTAGGTCATGTGATGATTTAAAACCATATTTGGGAACATGTTGTGACAAGATCTACCCCGGTTTCACCGAAACGGGGAGTTTCCCCCTAATAGTCAGATTGCAGAAACTTCGTTTTTATGGGACAGCGCATGTCGGCGAAGGGGGTCACACTTGGGAACCAGGTTTAGGAGTTTTGAGCATGCCACCACACTTCATTACACAGGCTAGGGTCACATGCATGGTTTGGAGGTGTTCCGATGCCCCGAAGAGGTTCTTCCTGCGGAACCCTGATCCGCGGGCCTCGGATCGTCTACCCCCCTAGACTTTCTTCTGACAGGGGTAGCCCGGTGTAGCCCTATCTTTTTTTTCTCTTGGTTAGGTCATGTAATGATGTAAAACCATGTTTGGGAACATGTGGTGACAAGATCTAACCCGGTTTTACCGAAACGGGGAGTTTCCCTCTAATAGTCAGATTGCAGACACTTTGTTTTTATGGGCCATCGCATGTCTGTGAAGGGGGTCACACTTGGGAACCAGTTTAGGAGTTTTAAGAATACCACCACACTTCATTACACATGCTAGGGTCACATGCATGGTTTGGAGGTGTTCCGCTGCCCCGAAGCACTTCTTCCTGCGGAACCCTGATCCGCGGGCCTCGGATTGTCTACCCGCCTAAACTTTCTTCTGAGAGGGGTAGCACGTCGTAGAACTCTCTTGTTTTTCTCTTGGTTAGGTCATTTGATTATGTAAAACCATGTTTGGGAACATGTTGTGACAAGATCTTCCCTGGTTTCACCGAAACGGAGAGTTTCCCCCTAATAGTCAGATTGCAGACACTTTGTTTTTATGGGACAGTGCATGTCTGCGAAGGGGGTCACACTTGGGAACCAGGTTTAGGAGTTTTGAGCATGCCACCACACTTCAATACACATGCTAGGGTCACATGCATGGTTTGGAGGTGTTCCAATGCCCCGAAGCGCTTCTTCCTGTGGAACCCTGATCCGCGGGCCTCGGATCGTCTACCCACCTAGACTTTCTTCTGACAGGGGTAGCCCGGTGTGGCCCTCTTGCTCTTGGTTAGGTCATGTGATGATGTAAAACCATGTTCGGGAACATGTTGTGACAAGATCTACCCCGGTTTCACCGAAACGGGGAGTTTCCCCCTAATAGTCAGATTGCAGACACTTCGTGTTTATGGGACAGCGCATGTCTGCGAAGGGGTCACACTTGGGAACCAGGTTTAGGAGTTTTTAGCATGCCACCACACTTCAATACACATTCTAGGGTCACATGCATGGTTTGGAGGTGTTCCGATGCCCCGAAGCGCTTCTTCCTACGGAACCCTGATCCACGGGCCTCGGATCGTCTACCCTCCTAGAATTTCTTCTGACAGGGGTAGCCTGGTGTAGCCCTCTCTTGTTTTGCTCTTGTTTAGGTGATGTGATGATGTAAAACCATGTTTGGGAAGACCTAGAATGACTATGCATAGATTAACACTTTTTGTTTTGTCCGTGTGACAAGATCTACCCCGGTTTCACCGAAACGGGGAGTTTCCCCCTAATAGTTAGATTGCAGACACTTTGTTTTTATGGGACAGCGCATGTCTGCGAAGGGGGTCACACTTGGGAACCAGGTTTAGGAGTTTTAAGCATGCCACCACACGTCATTACACATGCTAGGGTCACATGCATGGTTTGGAGGTGTTCCGATGCCCCGAAGCGCCTCTTCCTGCGGAATCCTGATCCGCAGGCCTCAGATCGTCTACCCACCTAGACTTTCTTCTGACAGGGGTAGCCCGGTATAGCCCTCTCCTGTTTTGCTCTTGGTTAGGTCATGTGATGATGTAAAACCATGTTTGGGAACATGTTGTGAAAAAATCTACCCCGGTTTCACCGAAACGGGGAGTTTCCCCCTAATAGTCAGATTGCAGAAACTTCGTTTTTATGGGACAGCGCATGTCTGCGAAGGGGGTCACACTTGGGAACCAGGTTTAGGATATTTGAGCATGCCACCACACTTCATTACACATGCTACGGTCACATGCATGGTTTGGAGGTGTTCCGATGACCCAAAGCGCCTCTTCCTGCGGAATCCTGATCCGCAGGCCTCAGATCGTCTACCCACCTAGACTTTCTTCTGACAGGGGTAGCCCGGTGTAGCCCTCTCCTGTTTTTCGATTGGTTAGGTCATGTGATGATGTAAAACCATATTTGGGAACATGTTGTGACAAGATCTACCCCGGTTTCACCGAAACGGGGAGTTTCCCCCTAATAGTCAGAATGCAGAAACTTCGTTTTTATGGGACAGCGCATGTCTGCGAAGGGGGTCACACTTGGGAACCAGGTTTAGGAGTTTTGAGCATGCCACCACACTTCATTACACATGCTAGGGTCACATGCATGGTTTGTAGGTGTTTCGTTGCCCCGAAGCGCTTCTTCATGCGGAACCCTGATCCGCGGGCCTCGGATCGTCTACCCCCTAGACTTTCTTCTGACAGGGGTAGCCCGGTGTAGCCCTATCTTGTTTTGCTCTTGGTTAGGTCATGTGATGATGTAAAACCATGTTTGGGAACATGTTGTGACAAGATCTACCCCGGTTTCACCGAAACAGGGAGATTCCCCCTAATAGTCAGATTGCAGAAACTTCGTTTTTATGGGACAGCGCATGTCTGCGAAGGGGGTCACACTTGGGAACCAGGTTTAGGATATTTGAGCATGCCACCACACTTCATTACACATGCTAGGGTCACATGCATGGTTTGTAGGTGTTCCGTTGCCCCGAAGCGCTTCTTCATGCGGAATACTGATCCGCGGGCCTTGGATCGTCTACCCCCCTAGACTTTCTTCTGACAGGGGTAGCCCGGTGTAGCCCTCTCTTGTTTTGCTCTTGGTTAGCTCATGTGATGATGTAAAACCATGTTTGGGAACATGTGGTGACAAGATCTACCCCGGTTTCACCGAAACGGGGAGATTCCCCCTAATAGTCAGATTGCAGATATTTCGTTTTTATGGGACAGCGCATGTCTGCGAAGGGGTCACACTTGGGAACCAGGTTTAGGAGTTTTAAGCATGCCACCACACTTCATTACACATGGTAGGGTCACATGCATGGTTTGGAGGTGTTCCCATGCCCCAAAGCGCTTCTTACTGCGGAACCCTGATCTGCGGGCCTCGGATCGTCTACCCCCCTAGACTTTCTTCTAACAAGGGTAGCCCGGTGTAGCCCTCTCTTGTTTTGCTCTTGGTTAGGTCATGTTATGATGTAAAACCATGTTTGGGAACATGTTGTGAAAAGATCTATCCCGGTTTCACCGAAAGGGGGAGTTCCCCCTAATAGTCAGATTACAAAAACTTCGTTTTTATGGGACAACGCATGTCTGTGAAGGGGGTCACACTTGGGAACCAGGTTTAGGAGTTTTGAGCATGCCACCACACTTCATTACACATGCTAGGATCACATGCATGGTTTGGAGGTGTTCCGATGCCCCGAAGCGCTTCTTCCTGCGGAACCCTGATCCGCGGGCCTCAGATCGTCTACCCCCTAGACTTTCTTCTGACAAGGGTAGCCCGTTGTAGCCCTCTCTTGTTTTGCTCTTGGTTAGGTCATGTGATGATTTAAAACCATGTTTGGGAACATGTTGTGACAAAATCTACCCCGGTTTCACCGAAACGGGGATTTTCCCCCTAATAGTCAGATTGCACAAACTTCATTTTTATGGGACAGCGCATGTCTGCGAAGGGGGTCACACTTGGGAACCAGGTTTAGGAGTTTTGAGCATGCCACCACACTTCATTACACATGCTAGGGTCACATGCATGGTTTGGAGGTGTTCCGATGCCCCGAAGCGCCTCTTCCTGTGGAATCCTGATCCGCAGGCCTCAGATCATCTACCCACCTAGACTTTCTTCTGACAGGGGTAGCCCGGTGTAGCCCTCTCCTGTTTTTCTCTTGGTTAGGTCATGTGATGATGTAAAACCATATTTGGGAACATGTTGTGAAAAGATCTACCCCGGTTTCACCGAAACGGGGAGTTTCCCCCTAATAGTCAGATTGCAGAAACTTCGTTTTTATGGGACAGCGCATGTCTGCGAAGGGGGTCACACTTGGGAACCAGGTTGAGGAGTTTTGAGCATGCCACCACACTTCATTACACATGCTACGGTCACATGCATGGTTTGGAGGTGTTCCGATGCCCCGAAGCGCCTCTTCCTGCGGAATCCTGATCCGCAGGCCTCAGATCGTCTACCCACCTAGACTTTCTTCTGACAGGGGTAGCCCGGTATAGCCCTCTCCTGTTTTGCTCTTGGTTAGGTCATGTGATGATGTAAAACCATGTTTGGGAACATGTTGTGAAAAAATCTACCCCGGTTTCACCGAAACGGGGAGTTTCCCCCTAATAGTCAGATTGCAGAAACTTCGTTTTTATGGGACAGCGCATGTCTGCGAAGGGGGTCACACTTGGGAACCAGGTTTAGGATATTTGAGCATGCCACCACACTTCATTACACATGCTACGGTCACATGCATGGTTTGGAGGTGTTCCGATGCCCCAAAGCGCCTCTTCCTGCGGAATCCTGATCCGCAGGCCTCAGATCGTCTACCCACCTAGACTTTCTTCTGACAGGGGTAGCCCGGTGTAGCCCTCTCCTGTTTTTCTATTGGTTAGGTCATGTGATGATGTAAAACCATATTTGGGAACATGTTGTGACAAGATCTACCCCGGTTTCACCGAAACGGGGAGTTTCCCCCTAATAGTCAGAATGCAGAAACTTCGTTTTTATGGGACAGCGCATGTCTGCGAAGGGGGTCACACTTGGGAACCAGGTTTAGGAGTTTTGAGCATGCCACCACACTTCATTACACATGCTAGGGTCACATGAATGGTTTGTAGGTGTTTCGTTGCCCCGAAGCGCTTCTTCATGTGGAACCCTGATCCGTGGGCCTCGGATCGTCTACCCCCTAGACTTTCTTCTGACAGGGGTAGCCCGGTGTAGCCCTATCTTGTTTTGCTCTTGGTTAGGTCATGTGATGATGTAAAACCATGTTTGGGAACATGTTGTAACAAGATCTACCCCGGTTTCACCGAAACGGGGAGTTTCCCCCTAATAGTCAGAATGCAGAAACTTCGTTCTTATGGGACAGCGCATGTCTGCGAAGGGGGTCACACTTGGGAACCAGGTTTAGGATATTTGAGCATGCCACCACACTTCATTACACATGCTAGGGTCACATGCATGGTTTGTAGGTGTTCCGTTGCCCCGAAGCGCTTCTTCATGCGGAACACTGATCCGCGGGCCTCGGATCGTCTACCCCCCTAGACTTTCTTCTGACAGGGGTAGCCCGGTGTAGCCCTCTCTTCTTTTGCTCTTGGTTAGCTCATGTGATGATGTAAAACCATGTTTGGGAACATGTGGTGACAAGATCTACCCCGGTTTCACCGAAACGGGGAGATTCCCCCTAATAGTCAGATTGCAGATATTTCGTTTTTATGGGACAGCGCATGTCTGCGAAGGGGTCACACTTGGGAACCAGGTTTAGGAGTTTTAAGCATGCCACCACACTTCAATACACATTCTAGGGTCACATGCATGGTTTGGAGGTGTTCCGATGCCCCGAAGCGCTTCTTCCTACGGAACCCTGATCCACGGGCCTCGGATCGTCTACCCTCCTAGAATTTCTTCTGACAGGGGTAGCCTGGTGTAGCCCTCTCTTGTTTTGCTCTTGTTTAGGTGATGTGATGATGTAAAACCATGTTTGGGAAGACCTAGAATGACTATGCATAGATTACCACTTTTTGTTTTGTCCGTGTGACAAGATCTACCCCGGTTTCACCGAAACGGGGAGTTTCCCCCTAATAGTTAGATTGCAGACACTTTGTTTTTATGGGACAGCGCATGTCTGCGAAGGGGGTCACACTTGGGAACCAGGTTTAGGAGTTTTAAGCATGCCACCACACGTCATTACACATGCTAGGGTCACATGCATGGTTTGGAGGTGTTCCGATGCCCCGAAGCGCCTCTTCCTGCGGAATCCTGATCCGCAGGCCTCAGATCGTCTACCCACCTAGACTTTCTTCTGACAGGGGTAGCCCGGTATAGCCCTCTCCTGTTTTGCTCTTGGTTAGGTCATGTGATGATGTAAAACCATGTTTGGGAACATGTTGTGAAAAAATCTACCCCGGTTTCACCGAAACGGGGAGTTTCCCCCTAATAGTCAGATTGCAGAAACTTCGTTTTTATGGGACAGCGCATGTCTGCGAAGGGGGTCACACTTGGGAACCAGGTTTAGGATATTTGAGCATGCCACCACACTTCATTACACATGCTACGGTCACATGCATGGTTTGGAGGTGTTCCGATGACCCAAAGCGCCTCTTCCTGCGGAATCCTGATCCGCAGGCCTCAGATCGTCTACCCACCTAGACTTTCTTCTGACAGGGGTAGCCCGGTGTAGCCCTCTCCTGTTTTTCGATTGGTTAGGTCATGTGATGATGTAAAACCATATTTGGGAACATGTTGTGACAAGATCTACCCCGGTTTCACCGAAACGGGGAGTTTCCCCCTAATAGTCAGAATGCAGAAACTTCGTTCTTATGGGACAGCGCATGTCTGCGAAGGGGGTCACACTTGGGAACCAGGTTTAGGAGTTTTGAGCATGCCACCACACTTCATTACACATGCTAGGGTCACATGCATGGTTTGTAGGTGTTTCGTTGCCCCGAAGCGCTTCTTCATGCGGAACCCTGATCCGCGGGCCTCGGATCGTCTACCCCCTAGACTTTCTTCTGACAGGGGTAGCCCGGTGTAGCCCTATCTTGTTTTGCTCTTGGTTAGGTCATGTGATGATGTAAAACCATGTTTGGGAACATGTTGTGACAAGATCTACCCCGGTTTCACCGAAACAGGGAGATTCCCCCTAATAGTCAGATTGCAGAAACTTCGTTTTTATGGGACAGCGCATGTCTGCGAAGGGGGTCACACTTGGGAACCAGGTTTAGGATATTTGAGCATGCCACCACACTTCATTACACATGCTAGGGTCACATGCATGGTTTGTAGGTGTTCCGTTGCCCCGAAGCGCTTCTTCATGCGGAATACTGATCCGCGGGCCTTGGATCGTCTACCCCCCTAGACTTTCTTCTGACAGGGGTAGCCCGGTGTAGCCCTCTCTTGTTTTGCTCTTGGTTAGCTCATGTGATGATGTAAAACCATGTTTGGGAACATGTGGTGACAAGATCTACCCCGATTTCACCGAAACGGGGAGATTCCCCCTAATAGTCAGATTGCAGATATTTCGTTTTTATGGGACAGCGCATGTCTGCGAAGGGGTCACACTTGGGAACCAGGTTTAGGAGTTTTAAGCATGCCACCACACTTCATTACACATGGTAGGGTCACATGCATGGTTTGGAGGTGTTCCCATGCCCCAAAGCGCTTCTTACTGCGGAACCCTGATCTGCGGGCCTCGGATCGTCTACCCCCCTAGACTTTCTTCTAACAAGGGTAGCCCGGTGTAGCCCTCTCTTGTTTTGCTCTTGGTTAGGTCATGTTATGATGTAAAACCATGTTTGGGAACATGTTGTGAAAAGATCTATCCCGGTTTCACCGAAAGGGGGAGTTCCCCCTAATAGTCAGATTACAAAAACTTCGTTTTTATGGGACAACGCATGTCTGTGAAGGGGGTCACACTTGGGAACCAGGTTTAGGAGTTTTGAGCATGCCACCACACTTCATTACACATGCTAGGATCACATGCATGGTTTGGAGGTGTTCCGATGCCCCGAAGCGCTTCTTCCTGCGGAACCCTGATCCGCGGGCCTCAGATCGTCTACCCCCTAGACTTTCTTCTGACAAGGGTAGCCCGTTGTAGCCCTCTCTTGTTTTGCTCTTGGTTAGGTCATGTGATGATTTAAAACCATGTTTGGGAACATGTTGTGACAAAATCTACCCCGGTTTCACCGAAACGGGGATTTTCCCCCTAATAGTCAGATTGCACAAACTTCATTTTTATGGGACAGCGCATGTCTGCGAAGGGGGTCACACTTGGGAACCAGGTTTAGGAGTTTTGAGCATGCCACCACACTTCATTACACATGCTAGGGTCACATGCATGGTTTGGAGGTGTTCCGATGCCCCGAAGCGCCTCTTCCTGTGGAATCCTGATCCGCAGGCCTCAGATCATCTACCCACCTAGACTTTCTTCTGACAGGGGTAGCCCGGTGTAGCCCTCTCCTGTTTTTCTCTTGGTTAGGTCATGTGATGATGTAAAACCATATTTGGGAACATGTTGTGAAAAGATCTACCCCGGTTTCACCGAAACGGGGAGTTTCCCCCTAATAGTCAGATTGCAGAAACTTCATTTTTATGGGACAGCGCATGTCTGCGAAGGGGGTCACACTTGGGAACCAGGTTTAGGAGTTTTGAGCATGCCACCACACTTCATTACACAGGCTAGGGTCACATGCATGGTTTGGAGGTGTTCCGATGCCCCGAAGAGGTTCTTCCTGCGGAACCCTGATCCACGGGCCTCGGATCGTCTACCCCCCTAGACTTTCTTCTGACAGGGGTAGCCCGGTGTAGCCCTATCTTGTTTTGCTCTTGGTTAGGTCATGTAATGATGTAAAACCATGTTTGGGAACATGTGGTGACAAGATCTAACACGGTTTTACCGAAACGGGGAGTTTCCCCCTAATAGTCAGATTGCAGACACTTTGTTTTTATGGGCCATCGCATGTCTGTGAAGGGGGTCACACTTGGGAACCAGGTTTAGGAGTTTGAAGAATTCCACCACACTTCATTACACATGCTAGGGTCACATGCATGGTTTGGAGGTGTTCCGCTGCCACGAAGCACTTCTTCCTGCGGAACCCTGATCCGCGGGCCTCGGATTGTCTACCCGCCTAAACTTTCTTCTGAGAGGGGTAGCACGTCGTAGAACTCTCTTGTTTTTCTCTTGGTTAGGTCATGAGATCATGTAAAACGATGTTTGGGAACATGTTGTGACAAGATCTACCCCGGTTTAACCGAAATAGGGAGTTTCCCCCTAATAGTCAGATTGCAGACACTTTGTTTTTATGGGACAGCGCATGTCTGCGAAGGGGGTCACACTTGGGAACCAGGTTTAGGAGTTTTAAGCATGCCACCACACTTCATTACACATGCTAGGGTCATATGCATGGTTTGGAGGTGTTCCGATGCCCCGAAGCGCTTCTTCCTGCGGAACCCTGATCCAGAGGCGTCGTATCGTCTACCCCCGTAGACTTTCTTCTGACAGGGGAAGCCCGGTGTAGCCCTCTCTTGTTTTGCTCTTGGTTAGGTCATGTGATGATGTAAAACCATGTTTGGGAACATGTTGTGACAAGATCTACCCCGGTTTCACCGAAACGGGGAGTTTCCCCCTAATAGTCAGATTGCAGAAACTTCGTTTTTATTGGACAGCGCATGTCTGCGAAGGGGTCACACTTGTGAACCAGGTTTAGGAGTTTTGAGCATGCCACCACACTTCAATACACATGCTAGGGTCACATGCATGGTTTGGAGGTGTTCCGATGCCCCAAAGCGCTTCTTCCTGCGGAACCCTGATCCACGGGCCTCGGATCGTCTACCCCCCTAGAATTTCTTCTGACAGGGGTAGCCTGGTGTAGCCCTCTCTTGTTTTGCTCTTGGTTAGGTCATGTGATGATGTAAAACCATGTTTGGGAACATGTTGTGACAAGATCTACCCCGGTTTCACCGAAACGGGGAGTTTCCCCCTAATAGTCAGATTGTAGACACTTCGTTTTTATGGGACATCACATGTCTGCGAACGGGGTCACACTTGGGAACCAGGTTTAGGAGTTTTGAGCATGCCACCACAATTCATTACACATGCTAGGGTCACATGCATGGTTTGGAGGTGTTCCGATGCCCCTAAGCACTTCTTCCTGCGGAACCCTAATCCACGGGCCTCGGATCGTCTACCCACCTAGACTTTCTTCTAACAGGGGTAGCCCGGTGTAGCCCTCTCTTGTTTTGCTCTTTATTAGGTCATGTGATGATGTAAAACCATGTTTGGGAACATGTTGTGACAAGATCTACCCCGGTTTCACCGAAACAGGGAGTTTCCCCCTAATAGTCAGATTGCAGACACTTTGTTTTTATGGGACAACGCATGTCTGCGAAGGGGGTCACACTTGGGAACCAGGTTTTGGAGTTTTGAGCATGCCACCACACTTCATTACACATGCTAGGGTCACATGCATGGTTTGGAGGTGTTCCGATGCCCCGAAGCGCTTCTTCCTGCGGAACCCTGATCCACAGGCCTCGTATCGTCTACCCCCGTAGACTTTCTTCTGACAGGAGAATCCCGGTGTAGCCCTCTCTTGTTTTTCTCTTGGTTAGGTCATTTGATGATGTAAAACCATGTTTGGGATCATGTTTACAAGATCTACCCCGGTTTCACCGAAGCAGGGAGTTTCCCCCTAATAGTCAGATTGCAGACACTTTGTTTTTATGGGACAGCGCATGTCTGCGAAGGGGGTCACACTTGGGAACCAGGTTTAGGAGTTTTAAGCATGCCACCACACTTCATTACACATGCTAGGGTCACATGCATGGTTTGGAGGTGTTCCGATGCCCCGAAGCGCTTCTTCCTGCGGAACCCTGATTCACAGGCCTCGTATCGTCTACCCCCATAGACTTTCTTCTGACAGGGGAAGCCCGGTGTAGCCCTCTCTTGTTTTGCTCTTGGTTAGGTCATGTGATGATGTAAAACCATGTTTGGGAACATGTTGTGACAAGATCTACCCCGGTTTCACCGAAACGGGGAGTTTCCCCTTAATAGTCAGATTGCAGAAACTTCATTTTTATTGGACAGCGCATGTCTGCGAAGGGGTCACACTTGGGAACCAGGTTTAGGAGTTTTGAGCATGCCACCACACTTAAATACACATGCTAGGGTCACATGCATGGTTTGGAGGTGTTCCGATGCCCCAAAGCGCTTCTTCCTGCGGAACCCTGATCCACGGGCCTCGGATCGTCTACCCCCCTAGAATTTCTTTTGACAGGGGTAGCCTGGTGTAGCCCTCTCTTGTTTTGCTCTTGGTTTGGTCATGTGATGATGTAAAACCATGTTTGGGAACATCTTGTGACAAGATCTACCCCGGTTTCACCGAAACGGGGAGTTTCCCCCTAATAGTCAGATTGCAGACACTTTGTTTTTATGGGACAGCGCATGTCTGCGAAGGGGGTCACACTTGGGAACCAGGTTTAGGAGTTTTAAGCATGCCACCACACTTCATTACACATGGTAGGGTCACATGCATGGTTTGGAGGTGTTCCCATGCCCCAAATCGCTTCTTCCTGCGGAACCCTGATCCGCGGGCCTCGGATCGTCTACCCCCCTAGACTTTCTTCTGACAAGGGTAGCCCGGTGTGGCCCTCTCTTGTTTGCTCTTGGTTAGGTCATGTTATGATGTAAAACCATGTTTGGGAACATGTTGTGACAAGATCTATCCCGGTTTCACCGAAAAGGGGAGTTCCCCCTAATAGTCAGATTACAGAAACTTCGTTTTTATGGGACAGCGCATGTCTGCGAAGGGGGTCACACTTGGGAACCAGGTTTAGGAGTTTTGAGGATGCCACCACAATTCATTACACATGCTAGGGTCACATGCATGGTTTGGAGGTGTTCCGATGCCCCGAAGCACTTCTTCCTGCGGAACCCTGATCCACGGGCCTCGGATCGTCTACCCACCTAGACTTTCTTCTAAAAGGGGTAGCCTGGTGTAGCCCTCTCTTGTTTTGCTCTTGCTTAGGTCATGTGATGATGTAAAACCATGTTTGGGAACATGTTGTGACAAGATCTACCCCGGTTTCACCGAAACAGGGAGTTTCCCCCTAATAGTCAGATTGCAGACACTTTGTTTTTATGGGACAACGCATGTCTGCGAAGGGGGTCACACTTGGGAACCAGGTTTTGGAGTTTTGAGCATGCCACCACACTTCATTACACATGCTAGGGTCACATGCATGGTTTGGAGGTGTTTCGATGCCCCGAAGTGCTTCTTCCTACGGAACCCTGATCCGCGGGCCTCGGATCGTCTACCCCCATAGACTTTCTTCAGACAGGGGTACCCCGTTGTAGCCCTCTCTTGTTTTTCTCTTGGTTACATCATTTGATGATGTAAAACCATGTTTGGGAACATGTTGTGACAAGATCTTCCCTTATTTCACCGAAACGGAGAGTTTCCCCCTAATAGTCAGATTGCAGACACTTTGTTTTTATGGGACAGTGCATGTCTGCGAAGGGGGTCACACTTGGGAACCGGGTTTAGGAGTTTTGAGCATGCCACCACACTTCAATACACATGCTAGGGTCACATGCATGGTTTGGAGCTGTTCCGATGCCCCGAAGCGCTTCTTCCTGCGGAACCCTGATCCGCGGGCCTTGGATCGTCTACCCACCTAGACTTTCTTCTGACAGGGGTAGCCCGGTGTAGCCCTCTTGCTCTTGGTTAGGTCATGTGATGATGTAAAACCATGTTCGGGAACATGTTGTGACAAGATCTACCCCGGTTTCACCGAAACGGGGAGTTTCCCCCTAATAGTCAGATTGCAGACACTTCGTTTTTATGGGACAGCGCATGTCTGCGAAGGGGTCACACTTGGGAACCAGGTTTAGGAGTTTTTAGCATGCCACCACACTTCAATACACATTCTAGGGTCACATGCATGGTTTGGAGGTGTTCCGATGCCCCGAAGCGCTTCTTCCTACGGAACCCTGATCCACGGGCCTCGGATCGTCTACCCCCCTAGAATTTCTTCTGACAGGGGTAGCCTGCTGTAGCCCTCTCTTGTTTTGCTCTTGTTTAGGTCATGTGATGATGTAAAACCATGTTTGGGAAGACCTGGAATGACTATGCATAGATTACCACTTTTTGTGTGGTCCGTGTGACAAGATCTACCCCGGTTTCACCGAAACGGGGAGTTTCCCCCTAATAGTCAGATTGCAGACACTTTGTTTTTATGGGACAGCGCATGTCTGCGAAGGGGTTCACACTTGGGAACCAGGTTTAGGAGTTTTAAGCATGCCACCACACGTCATTACACATGCTAGGGTCACATGCATGGTTTGGAGGTGTTCCGATGCCCCGAAGCGCCTCTTCCTGCGGAATCCTGATCCGCAGGCCTCAGATCGTCTACCCACCTAGACTTTCTTCTGACAGGGGTAGCCCGGTATAGCCCTCTCCTGTTTTGCTCTTGGTTAGGTCATGTGATGATGTAAAACCATGTTTGGGAACATGTTGTGAAAAAATCTACCCCGGTTTCACCGAAACGGGGAGTTTCCCCCTAATAGTCAGATTGCAGAAACTTCGTTTTTATGGGACAGCGCATGTCTGCGAAGGGGGTCACACTTGGGAACCAGGTTTAGGAGTTTTGAGCATGCCACCACACTTCATTACACATGCTAGGGTCACATGCATGGTTTGTAGGTGTTCCGATGCCCCGAAGCGCCTCTTCCTGCGGAATCCTGATCCGCAGGCCTCAGATCGTCTACCCACCTAACTTTCTTCTGACAGGGGTAGCCCAGTATAGCCCTCTCCTGTTTTGCTCTTGGTTAGGTCATGTGATGATGTAAAACCATGTTTGGGAACATGTTGTGAAAAAATCTACCCCGGTTTCACCGAAATGGGGAGTTTCCCCCTAATAGTCAGATTGCAGAAACTTCGTTTTTATGGGACAGCGCATGTCTGCGAAGGGGGTCACACTTGGGAACCAGGTTTAGGATATTTGAGCATGCCACCACACTTCATTACACATGCTAGGGTCACATGCATGGTTTGTAGGTGTTCCGTTGCCCCGAAGCGCTCCTTCATGCGGAACCCTGATCCGCGGGCCTCGGATCGTCTACCCCCCTAGACTTTCTTCTGACAGGGGTAGGCCGGTGTAGCCCTCTCTTGTTTTGCTCTTGGTTAGGTCATGTGATGATGTAAAACCATGTTTGGGAACATGTGGTGACAAGATCTACCCCGGTTTCACCGAAACGGGGACATTCCCCCTAATAGTCAGATTGCAGAAACTTCGTTTTTATGGGACAACGCATGTCTGCGAAGGGGGTCACACTTGGGAACCAGGTTTAGGATATTTTAGCATGCCACCACACTTCATTACACATGCTAGGGTCACATGCATGGTTTGTATGTGTTCCGTTGCCCCGAAGCGCTTCTTCATGCGGAACACTGATCCGCGGGCCTCGGATCGTCTACCCCCCTAGACTTTCTTCTGACAGGGGTAGCCCGGTGTAGCCCTCTCTTGTTTTGCTCTTGGTTAGGTCATGTGATGATGTAAAACCATGTTTGGGAACATGTGGTGACAAGATCTACCCCGGTTTCACCGAAACGGGGAGATTCCCCCTAATAGTCAGATTGCAGACACTTCGTTTTTATGGGACAACGCATGTCTGCGAAGGGTTCACACTTGGGAACCAGGTTTAGGAGTTTTAAGGATGCCACCACACTTCATTACACATGGTAGGGTCACATGCATGGTTTGGAGGTGTTCCCATGCCCCAAAGCGCTTCTTCCTGCGGAAGCCTGATCTGCGGGCCTCGGATCGTCTACCCCCCTAGACTTTCTTCTAACAAGGGTAGCCCGGTGTAGCCCTCTCTTGTTTTGCTCTTGATTAGGTCATGTTATGATGTAAAACCATGTTTGGGAACATGTTGTGAAAAGATCTATCCCGGTTTCACCGAAACGGGGAGTTCCCCCTAATAGTCAGATTACAAAAACTTCGTTTTTATGGGACAACGCATGTCTGTGAAGGGGGTCACACTTGGGAACCAGGTTTAGGAGTTTTGAGCATGCCACCACACTTCATTACACATGCTAGGATCACATGCATGGTTTGGAGGTGTTCCGATGCCCCGAAGCGCTTCTTCCTGCGGAACCCTGATCCGCGGGCGTCAGATCGTCTACCCCCTAGACTTTCTTCTGAGAAGGGTAGCCTGTTGTAGCCCTCTCTTGTTTTGCTCTTGGTTAGGTCATGTGATGATTTAAAACCATGTTTGGGAACATGTTGTGACAAAATCTACCCCGGTTTCACCGAAACGGGGATTTTCCCCCTAATAGTCAGATTGCACAAACTTCATTTTTATGGGACAGCGCATGTCTGCGAAGGGGGTCACACTTGGGAACCAGGTTTAGGAGTTTTGAGCATGCCACCACACTTCATTACACATGCTAGGGTCACATGCATGGTTTGTAGGTGTTCCGATGCCCCGAAGCGCCTCTTCCTGCGGAATCCTGATCCGCAGGCCTCAGATCGTCTACCCACCTAACTTTCTTCTGACAGGGGTAGCCCAGTATAGCCCTCTCCTGTTTTGCTCTTGGTTAGGTCATGTGATGATGTAAAACCATGTTTGGGAACATGTTGTGAAAAAATCTACCCCGGTTTCACCGAAATGGGGAGTTTCCCCCTAATAGTCAGATTGCAGAAACTTCGTTTTTATGGGACAGCGCATGTCTGCGAAGGGGGTCACACTTGGGAACCAGGTTTAGGATATTTGAGCATGCCACCACACTTCATTACACATGCTAGGGTCACATGCATGGTTTGTAGGTGTTCCGTTGCCCCGAAGCGCTCCTTCATGCGGAACCCTGATCCGCGGGCCTCGGATCGTCTACCCCCCCTAGACTTTCTTCTGACAGCGGTAGCCCGGTGTATCCCTCTCTTGTTTTGCTCTTGTTTAGGTCATGTGATGATGTAAAACCATGTTTGGGAACATGTGGTGACAAGATCTACCCCGGTTTCACCGAAACAGGGAGATTCCCCCTAATAGTCAGATTGCAGACACTTCGTTTTTATGGGACAGCGCATGTCTGCGAAGGGGGTCACACTTGGGAACCAGGTTTAGGAGTTTTAAGCATGCCACCACACTTCATTACACATGGTATGGTCACATGCATGGTTTGGAGGTGTTCCCATGCCCCAAACCGCTTCTTCCCGCGGAACCCTGATCTGCGGGCCTCGGATCGTCTACCCCCCTAGACTTTCTTCTAACAAGGGTAGCCTGGTGTATCCCTCTCTTGTTTTGCTCTTGGTTAGGTCATGTTATGATGTAAAACCATGTTTGGGAACATGTTGTGAAAAGATCTATCCCGGTTTCACCGAAACGGGGAGTTCCCCCTAATAGTCAGATTACAGAAACTTCGTTTTTATGGGACAGCGCATGTCTGTGAAGGGGGTCACACTTGGGAACAGGCTTTAGGAGTTTTGAGCATGCCACCACACTTCATTACACATGCTAGGATCACATGCATGGTTTGGAGGTGTTCCGATGCCCCGAAGCGCTTCTTCCGGCGGAACCCTGATCCGCGGGCCTGAGATCGTCTACCCCCTAGACTTTCTTCTGACAAGGGTAGCCCGTTGTAGCCCTCTCTTGTTTTGCTCTTGGTTAGGTCATGTGATGATTTAAAACCATGTTTGGGAACATGTTGTGACAAAATCTACCCCGGTTTCACCGAAACGGGGATTTTCCCCCTAATAGTCAGATTGCAGAAACTTCGTTTTTATGGGACAGCGCATGTCTGCGAAGGGGGTCACACTTGGGAACCAGGTTTAGGATATTTGAGCATGCCGCCACACTTCATTACACATGCTAGGGTCACATGCATGGTTTGGAGGTATTCCGATGCACCGAAGCGCCTCTTCCTGCGGAATCCTGATCCGCAGGCCTCAGATCGTCTACCCACCTAGACTTTCTTCTGACAGGGGTAGCCCGGTATAGCCCTCTCCTGTTTTGCTCTTGGTTAGGTCATGTGATGATGTAAAACCATGTTTGGGAACATGTTGTGACAAGATCTACCCCGGTTCCACCGAAACGGGGAGTTTCCCCCTAATAGTCAGATTGCAGAAACTTCGTTTTTATGGGACAGTGCATGTCTGCGAAGGGGGTCACACTTGGGAACCAGGTTTAGGATATTTGAGCATGCCACCACACTTCATTACACATGCTAGGGTCACATGCATGGTTTGTAGGTGTTCCGTTGCCCCGAAGCGCTTCTTCATGCGGAACACTGATCCGCGGGCCTCGGATCGTCTACCCTCCTAGACTTTCTTCTGACAGGGGTAGCCCGGTGTAGCCCTCTCTTGTTTTGCTCTTGGTTAGGTCATGTGATGATGTAAAACCATGTTTGGGAACATGTGGTGACAAGATCTACCCCGGTTTCACCAAAACGGGGAGATTCCCCCTAATAGTCAGATTGCAGACACTTCGTTTTTATGGGACAGCGCATGTCTGCGAAGGGGTCACACTTGGGAACCAAGTTTAGGAGTTTTAAGCATGCCACCACACTTCATTACACATGGTAGGGTCACATGCATGGTTTGGAGGTGTTCCCATGCCCCAAAGCGCTTCTTCCTGCGGAACCCTGATCTGCGGGCTTCAGATCGTCTACCCCCCTAGACTTTCTTCTAACAAGGGTAGCCCGGTGTAGCACTCTCTTGTTTTGCTCTTGGTTAGGTCATGTTATGATGTAAAACCATGTTTGGGAACATGTTGTGAAAAGATCTATCCCGGTTTCACCGAAACGGGGAGTACCCCTTTATAGTCAGATTACAAAAACTTCGTTTTTATGGGACAGCGCATGTCTGTGAAGGGGGTCACAATTGGGAACCAGGTTTAGGAGTTTTGAGCATGCCACCACACTTCATTACACATGCTAGGATCACATGCATGGTTTGGAGGTGTTCCGATGCCCCGAAGCGCTTCTTCCTGCGGAACCCTGATCCGCGGGCCTTAGATCGTCTACCCCCTAGACTTTCTTCTGATAAGGGTAGCCCGTTGTAGCCCTCTCTTGTTTTGCTCTTGGTTAGGTCATGTGATGATTTAAAACCATGTTTGGGAACATGTTGTGACAAAATCTACCCCGGTTTCACCGAAACGGGGATTTTTCCCCTAATAGTCAGATTGCACAAACTTCGTTTTTATGGGACAGCGCATGTCTGCGAAGGGGGTCACACTTGGGAACCAGGTTTAGGAGTTTTGAGCATGCCACCACACTTCATTACACATTCTAGGGTCACATGCATGGTTTGGAGGTGTTCCGATGCGCCGAAGCGCCTCTTCCTGCGGAATCCTGATCCGCAGGCCTCAGATCGTCTACCCACCTAGACTTTCTTCTGACAGGGGTAGCCCGGTATAGCCCTCTCCTGTTTTACTCTTGGTTACGTCATGTGATGATGTAAAACCATGTTTGGGAACATGTTGTGAAAAAATCTACCCTGGTTTCACCGAAACGGGGAGTTTCCCCCTAATAGTCAGATTGCAGAAACTTCGTTTTTATGGGACAGCGCATGTCTGCGAAGGGGGTCACACTTGGGAACCAGGTTTAGGATATTTGAGCATGCCACCACACTTCATTACACATGCTAGGGTCACATGCATGGTTTGTAGGTGTTCCGTTGCCCCGAAGCGCTTCTTCATGCGGAACCCTGATCCGCGGGCCTCGGATCGTCTACCCCCCTAGACTTTCTTCTGACACGGGTAGCCCGGTGTAGCCCTATCTTGTTTTGCTCTTGGTTAGGTCATGTAATGATGTAAAACCATGTTTGGGAACATGTGGTGACAAGATCTACCCCGGTTTTACCAAAACGGGGAGTTTCCCCCTAATAGTCAGATTGCAGACACTTTGTTTTTATGGGACATCGCATGGCTGTGAAGGGGGTCACACTTGGGAACCAGGTTTAGGAGTTTTAAGAATGCCACCACACTTCATTACACATGCTAGGGTCACATGCATGGTTTGGAGGTGTTCCGATGCCCCGAAGCACTTCTTCCTGCGGAACCCTGATCCGCGGGCCTCGGATTGTCTACCCGCCTAAACTTTCTTCTGAAAGGGGTAGCCTGGTGTAGCCCTCTTTTGATTTCCTCTTGGTTAGGTCATGTGATGATGTAAAACCATGTTTGGGAACATGTTGTGACAAGAGCTACCCCGGTTTCACCGAAACAGGGAGTTTCCCCCTAATAGTCAAATTGCAGACACTTTGTTTTTATGGGACAGCGCATGTCTGCGAAGGGGGTCACACTTGGGAACCAAGTTTAGGAGTTTTGAGAATGCCACCACACTTCATTACACATTCTAGTGTCACATGCATGGTTTGGAGGTGTTCCGATGCCCCGAAGTGCTTCTTCCTGCGGAACCCTGATCCGCGGGCCTCAGATCGTCTACCCACTAGACTTTCTTCTGAGAGGGGTAGCACGTCGTAGCCCTCTCTTGTTTTTCTCTTGGTTAGGTCATGAGATCATGTAAAACCATGTTTGGGAACATGTTGTGACAAGATCTACCCCGGTTTCACCGAAACAGGGAGTTTCCCCCTAATAGTCAGATTGCAGACACTTTGTTTTTATGGGACAGCGCATGTCTGCGAAGGGGGTCACACTTGGGAACCAGGTTTAGGAGTTTTAAGCATTCCACCACACTTCATTACACATGCTAGGGTCACATGTATGGTTTGGAGGTGTTCCGATGCCCCGAAGCGCTTCTTCCTGCGGAACCCTGATCCACAGGCCTCGTATCGTCTACCCCCGTAGACTTTCTTCTGACAGGGGAAGCACGGTGGAGCCCTCTCTTGTTTTGCTCTTGTTTAGGTCAGGTGATGATGTAAAACCATGTTTGGGAACATGTTGTGACAAGATCTACCCCGGTTTCACCGAAACGGGGAGTTTCCCCCTAATAGTCAGATTGCAGAAACTTCGTTTTTATTGGACAGCGCATGTCTGCGAAGGGGTCACACTTGGGAACCAGGTTTAGGAGTTTTGAGCATGCCACCACACTTCAATACACATGCTAGGGTCACATGCATGGTTTGGAGGTGTTCCGATGCCCCAAAGCGCTTCTTCCTGCGGAACCCTGATCCACGGGCCTCAGATCGTCTACCCCCCTAGAATTTCTTTTGACAGGGGTAGCCTTGTGTAGCCCTCTCTTGTTTTGCTCTGGGTTAGGTCATGTGATGATGTAAAACCATGTTTGGGAACATGTTGTGACAGGATCTACCCCGGTTTCACCGAAACGGGGAGTTTCCCCCTAATAGCCAGATTGCAGACACTTCGTTTTTATGGGACAGGGCATTTCTGCGAAGGGGGTCACACTTGGGAACCAGGTTTAGGAGTTTTAAGCATGCCACCACACGTCATTACACATGCTAGGGTCACATGCATGGTTTGGAGGTGTTCCGATGCCCCGAAGTGCTTCTTCTTGCGGAACCCTGATCCGCGGGCCTCGGATCGTCTACCCCCCTAGACTTTCTTCTGACAGGGGTAACCCGTTGTAGCCCTCTCTTGTTTTTCTCTTGGTTAGGTCATGTGATGATGTAAACCCATGTTTGGGAACATGTTGTGACAAGATCTTCCCCGGTTTCACCGAAACGGGGAGTTTCCCCCTAATAGTCAGATTGTAGACACTTCGTTTTTATGGGACAACGCATGTCTGCGAAGGGGGTCACACTTGGGAACCAGGTTTAGGAGTTTTGAGCATGCCACCACACTTCATTACATAGGCTTGGGTCACATGCATGGTTTGGAGGTGTTCCGATGCCCCGAAGAGGTTCTTCCTGCGGAACCCTGATCCGCGGGCCTCGGATCGTCTACCCCCTAGACTTTCTTCTGACAGGGGTAGCCCGGTGTAGCCCTATCTTGTTTTGCTCTTGGTTAGGTCATGTAATGATGTAAAACCATGTTTGGGAACATGTGGTGACAAGATCTACCCCGGTTTCACCGAAACAGGGAGTTTCCCCCTAATATTCAGATTGCAGACACTTTGTTTTTATGGGACAACGCATGTCCGCGAAGGGGGTCACACTTGGGAACCAGGTTTTGGAGTTTTGAGCATGCCACCACACTTGATTACACATGCTAGGGTCACATGCATGGTTTGGAGGTGTTCCGATGCCCCGAAGTGCTTCTTCCTGCGGAACCCTAATCCGCGGGCCTCGGATCGTCTACCCCCATAGACTTTCTTCTGAGAGGGGTAACCCGTTGTAGCCCTCTCTTGTTTTTCTCTTGGTTAGGTCATTTGATGATGTAAAACCATGTTTGGGAACATGTTGTGACAAGATCTTCCCTGGTTTCACCGAAACGGAGAGTTTCCCCCTAATACTCAGATTGCAGACACTTTGTTTTTATGGGACAGTGCATGTCTGCGATGGGGGTCACACTTGGGAACCAGGTTTAGGAGTTTTGAGCATGCCACCACACTTCAATACACATGCTAGGGTCACATGCATGGTTTGGAGGTGTTCCAATGCCCCGAAGCGCTTCTTCTTGCGGAACCCTGATCCGCGGGCCTCGGATCGTCTACCCACCTAGACTTTCTTCTGACAGGGGTAGCCCGGTGTAGCCCTCTTGCTCTTGGTTAGGTCATGTGATGATGTAAAACCATGTTCGGGAACATGTTGTGACAAGATCTACCCCGGTTTCACCGAAACGGGGAGTTTCCCCCTAATAGTCAGATTGCAGACACTTCGTTTTTATGGGACAGCGCATGTCTGCGAAGGGGGTCACACTTGGGAACCAGGTTGAGGAGTTTTGAGCATGCCACCACACTTCATTACACATGCTAGGGTCGCATGCATGGTTTGGAGGTGTTCCGATGCCCCGAAGCGCTTCTTCCTGCGGAACCCTGACCCAGAGGCCTCATATCGTCTACCCCCTAGACTTTCTTCTGACAGGGGTAGCCTGGTGTAGCCCTCTCTTGTTTTTCTCTTGGTTAGGTCATGTGATTATGCCAAACCATGTTTGGTAATATGTTGTGAGAAGATCTACCCCGGTTTCACCAAAACGGGGAGTTTCCCCCTAATAGTCAGATTGCAGACACTTCGTTTTTATGGGACAGCGCATGTCTGCAAAGGGGTCACACTTGGGAACCAGGTTTAGGAGTTTTTAGCATGCCACCACACTTCAATACACATTCTAGGGCCACATGCATGGTTTGGAGGTGTTCCGATGCCCCGAAGCGCTTCTTCCTACGGAACCCTGATCCACGGGCCTCGGATCGTCTACCCCCCTAGAATTTCTTCTGACAGGGGTAGCCTGGTGTAGCCCTCTCTTGTTTTGCTCTTGTTTAGGTCATGTGATGATGTAAAACCATGTTTGGGAAGACCTGGAATGACTATGCATAGATTACCACTTTTTGTGTGGTCCGTGTGACAAGATCTACCCCGGTTTCACCGAAACGGGGAGTTTCCCCCTAATAGTCAGATTGCGGACACTTTGTTTTTATGGGACATCGCATGTCTGCGAATGGGGTCATACTTGGGAACCAGGTTTAGGAGTTTTAAGCATGCCACCATACGTCATTACACATGCTTGGGTCACATGCATGGTTTGGAGGTGTTCCGATGCCCCGAAGTGCTTATTCCTGCGGAACCCTGATCCGCGGGCCTCGGATCGTCTACCCCCCTAGACTTTCTTCTGACAGGGGTAACCCGTTGTAGCCCTCTCTTGTTTTTCTCTTGGTTAGATCATGTGATGATGTAAACCCATGTTTGGGAACATGTTGTGACAAGATCTTCCCCGGTTTCACCGAAACGGGGAGTTTCCCCCTAATAGTCAGAATGCGGACACTTTGTTTTTATGGGACATCGCATGTCTGCGAAGGGGGTCACACTTGGGAACCAGGTTGAGGAGTTTTGAGCATGCCACCACACTTCATTACACATGCTAGGGTCGCATGCATGGTTTGGAGGTGTTCCGATGCCCCGAAGCACTTCTTCCTGCGGAACCCTGATCCATAGGCCTCATATCGTCTACCCCCTAGACTTTCTTCTGACAGGGGTAGCCCGGTGTAGCCCTCTCTTGTTTTGCTCTTGGTTAGGTCATGTGATGATGTAAAACCATGTTTGGGAACATGTTGTGAGAAGATCTACCCCGGTTTCACCGAAACGGGGAGTTTCCCCCTAATAGTCAGATTGTAGAAACTTCGTTTTTATGGGACATCGCATGTATGCGAAGAGGGTCACACTTGGGAACCAGTTTTAGGAGTTTTGAGCATGCCACCACACTTCATTACACATGCTAGGGTCAGATGCATGGTTTGGAGGTGTTCCGATGCCCCGAAGCGCTTCTTCCTGCGGAACCCTGATCCACGGGCCTCGGATCGTCTACCCACCTAGACTTTCTTCTGACAAGGGTAGCCCGGTATAGCCCTCTCTTGTTTTGCTCTTGGTTAGGTCATGTGATGATGTAAAACCATGTTTGGAACATGTTGTGACAAGATCTACCCCGGTTTCACCGAAACGGGGAGTTTCCCCCTAATAGTCAGATTGCAGAAACTTCGTTTTTATGGGACAACGCATGTCTGCGAAGTGGGTCACACTTGGGAACCAGGTTTAGGAGATTTGAGAATTCCACCACACTTCATTACACATTCTAGGGTCACATGCATGGTTTGTAGGTGTTCCGTTGCCCCGAAGCACTTCTTCCTGCGGAACCCTGATCCGTGGGCCTCGGATCGTGTAACCCCCCTAGACTTTCTTCTGACAGGGGTAGCCCGGTGTAGCCCTCTCTTGTTTTCTCTTGGTTAGGTCATGTGATGATGTAAAACCATGTTTGGGAACATGTGGTGACAAGATCTACCCCGGTTTCACTGAAACGGGGAGATTCCCCCTAATAGTCAGATTGCAGACACTTCGTTTTTATGGGACAGCGCATGTCTGCGAAGGGGGTCACACTTGCGAACCAGGTTTAGGAGTTTTAAGCATGACACCACACTTCGTTACACATGGTAGGGTCACATGCATGGTTTGGAGGTGTTCCCATGCCCCAAAGTGCTTCTTCCTGCGGAACCCTGATCTGCGGGCCTCGGATCGTCTACCCCCTAGACTTTCTTCTGACAAGGGTAGCCCGGTGTAGCCCTCTCTTGTTTTGCTCTTGGTTAGGTCATGTTATGATGTAAAACCATGTTTGGGAACATGTTGTGATAATATCTATCCCGGTTTCACCGAAACGGGGAGTTCCCCCTAATAGTCAGATTACAGAAACTTCGTTTTTATGGGACAGCGCATGTCTGTGAAGGGGGTCACACTTGGGAACCAGGTTTAGGAGTTTTGAGCATGCCACCACACTTCATTAAACATTCTAGGATCACATGCATGGTTTGGAGGTGTTTCGATGCCCCGAAGCGCTTCTTCCTGCGGAACCCTGATCCGCGGGCCTCAGATCGTCTACCCCCTAGACTTTCTTCTGACAGGGGTAGCCCGTTGTAGCCCTCTCTTGTTTTGCTCTTGGTTAGGTCATGTGATGATTTAAAACCATGTTTGGGAACATGTTGTGACAAAATCTACCGCGGTTTCACCTAAACGGGGAGTTTCCCCTAATAGTCAGATTGCAGAAACTTCGTTTTTATGCGACAGCGCATGTCTGCGAATGGGGTCACAATTCGGAACCAGGTTTAGGAGTTTTGAGCATGCCACCACACTTCATTACACATGCTAGGGTCACATGCATGGTTTGGAGGTGTTCCGATGCCCTAAAGCGCCTCTTCCTGCGGAATCCTGATCCGCAGGCCTTAGATCGTCTACCCACCTAGACTTTCTTTTGACAGGGGTAGCCCGGTGTAGCCCTCTCCTGTTTTTCTCTTGGTTAGGTCATGTGATGATGTAAAACCATATTTGGGAACATGTTGTGACAAGATCTTCCCCGGTTTCACCGAAACGGGTAGTTTCCCCCTAATAGTCAGATTGCAGAAACTTTGTTTTTATGGGACAGCGCATGTCTGCGAAGGGGGTCACACTTGGGAACCAGGTTTAGGAGTTTTGAGCATGCCACCACACTTAATTACATAGGCTAGGGTCACATGCATGGTTTAGAGGTGTTCCGATGCCTCGAAGAGGTTCTTCCTGCGGAACCCTGATCCGCGGGCCTCGGATCGTCTACCCCCCTAGACTTTCTTCTGACAGGGGTAGCCCGGTGTAGCCCTATCTTGTTTTGCTCTTGGTTAGGTCATGTAATGATGTAAAACCATGTTTGGTAACATGTGGTGACAAGATCTACCCCGGTTTTACCGAAACGGGGAGTTTCCCCCTAATAGTCAGATTGCAGACACTTTGTTTTTATGGGACATCGCATGTCTGTGAAGGGGGTCACACTTGGGAACCAGGTTTAGGAGTTTTAAGAATGCCACCACACTTCATTATACATGCTAGGGTCACATGCATGGTTTGGAGGTGTTCCGATGCCCCGAAGCACTTCTTCCTGCGGAACCCTGATCCGCGGGCCTCGGATTGTCTACCCGCCTAAACTTTCTTCTGAAAGGGGTAGCCTGGTGTAGCCCTCTCTTGTTTTCCTCTTGGTTAGGTCATGTGATGATGTAAGACCATGTTTGGGAACATGTTGTGACAAGAGCTACCCCGGTTTCACCGAAACAGGGAGTTTCCCCCTAATAGTCAAATTGTAGACACTTTGTTTTTATGGGACAGCGCATGTCTGCGAAGGGGGTCACACTTGGGAACCAGGTTTAGGAGTTTTGAGAATTCCACCACACTTCATTACACATTCTAGGGTCACATGCATGGTTTGGAGGTGTTCTGATGCCCCGAAGTGCTTCTTCCTGCGGAACCCTGATCCGCGGGCCTCAGATCGTCTACCCACTAGACTTTCTTCTGAGATGGGTAGCACGTCGTAGCCGTCTCTTGTTTTTCTCTTGGTTAGGTCATGAGATCATGTAAAACCATGTTTGGGAACATGTTGTGACAAGATCTACCCCGGTTTCACCGAAACAGGTAGTTCCCCCAAATAGTCAGATTGCAGACACTTTGTTTTTATGGGACAGCGCATGTCTGCGAAGGGGGTCACACTTGGGAACCATGTTTAGGAGTTTTAAGCATGCCACCACACTTCATTACACATGCATGGTTTGGAGGTGTTCCGATGCCCCGAAGCGCTTCTTCCTGCGGAACCCTGATCCACAGGCCTCGTATCGTCTACCCCCGTAGACTTTCTTCTGAGAGGGGAAGCCCGGTGTAGCCCTCTCTTGTTTTGCTCTTGGTTAGGTCATGTGATGATGTAAAACCATGTTTGGGAACATGTTGTGACAAGATCTACCCCGGTTTCACCGAAACGGGGAGTTTCCCCCTAATAGTCAGATTGCAGAAACTTCGTTTTTATTGGACAGCGCATGTCTGCGAAGGGGTCACACTTGGGAACCAGGTTTAGGAGTATTGAGCATGCCACCACACTTCAATACACATGCTAGTGTCACATGCATGGTTTGGAGGTGTTCCGATGCCCCAAAGCGCTTCTTCCTGCGGAACCCTGATCCACGGGCCTCGCATCGTCTACCCCCCTAGAATTTCTTCTGACATGGGTAGCCTGGTGTAGCCCTCTCTTGTTTTGCTCTTGGTTAGGTCATGTGATGATGTAAAAACATGTTTGGGAACATGTTGTGACAGGATCTACCCCGGTTTCACCGAAACGGGGAGTTTCCCCCTAATAGTCAGATTGCAGACACTTCGTTTTTATGGGACAGTGCATGTCTGCGAAGGGGGTCACACTTGGGAACCAGGTTTAGGAGTTTTAAGCATGCCACCACACGTCATTACACATGCTAGGGTCACATGCATGGTTTGGAGGTGTTCCGATGCCCCGAAGTGCTTCTTCCTGCGGAACCCTGATCCGCGGGCCTCGGATCGTCTACCCCCCTAGACTTTCTTCTGACAGGGGTAACCCGTTGTAGCCCTCTCTTGTTTTTCTCTTGTTTAGGTCATGTGATGATGTAAACCCATGTTTGGGAACATGTTGTGACAAGATCTTCCCCGGTTTCAACGAAACGGGGAGTTTCCCCCTAATAGTCAGATTGTAGATACTTCGGTTTTATGGGACATCGCATGTCTGCGAACGGGGTCACACTTGGGAACCAGGTTTAGGAGTTTTGAGCATGCCACCACATATCATTACACATGCTAGGGTCACATGCATGGTTTGGAGGTGTTCCGATGCCCCGAAGCACTTCTTCCTGCGGAACCCTGATCCACGGGCCTCGGATCGTCTACCCACCTAGACTTTCTTCTAACAGGGGTAGCCCGGTGTAGCCCTCTCTTGTTTTGCTCTTGGTTAGGTCATGTGATGATGTAAAACCATGTTTGGGAACATGTTGTGACAAGATCTACCCCGGTTTCACCGAAACAGGGAGTTTCCCCCTAATAGTCAGATTGCAGACACTTTGTTTTTATGGGACAACGCATGTCTGCTAAGGGGGTCACACTTGGGAACCAGGTTTAGAAGTTTTGAGCATGCCACCACACTTCATTACACAGGCTAGGGTTACATGCATGGTTTGGAGGTGTTCTGATGCCCCGAAGAGGTTCTTCCTGCGGAACCCTGACCCACGGGCCTCGGATCGTCTACCCCCCTAGACTTTCTTCTGACAGGGGTAGCCCGGTGTAGCCCTATCTTGTTTTGCTCTTGGTTAGGTCATGTAATGATGTAAAACCATGTTTGGGAACATGTGTGTAACTACCTCGGTGAATTACGCTCCTAGTTACAAGCCTGGATGAGCGGAAATGGTTAAAATAGTACGGTGGGCCCAAATGCCACTCACGGGTAGACCTTTCGGCCGTCCTAACCATTTCCGAACATCGGGACAAGAACGGGCGGCGTAATCGGCAAGCGAAGGGATCAACTACATACACAAATGAGTATGTGTGCAAGCCACCATACAATGGTTCTCAGAGTCATTCCATCTAAAAAGAAAGGAAATATTGCAACGCCATACGGCAAGATCCAAATATCCTAGATAGATATAATAGTTTAGGATATCTCCTCATACATCAAACATCAGAGTATCAAGCGGAAGCGGAAAACAAGATCCGAGTACGGATAAGAAGCAAATCGGCATAAGATGCCCCATAAATAAACACATCCCGCCCACAGATCTCACGGATCCCCGTTCCCGGAATCTCTACACCGAATGATCGTTGCCCACATCGTCCGTCTCCTCCACCCAGTATCCATCTTGCGAGTTTACCTGTTCATCTGAATCAAACAATTTATCGTGTGAGACCCTAGGGGTACTCAGCAAGTCTTTATGCCTCTAAAGGGGACACAACCTGGGGTGACGCAATTGCAGCAAAAGATAAACCCTAACAATTCTATAGATACTCGCTAACCATCTGCCTAACCAAAGATAGACGGATGCCCGTGAATTAATAACAGCAGTTATAACGGTAATATTAACAGATCCATCCTCCTCCTCGCTTACCGACGAGGAAGCGGACGAACAACCCCCCCATCCGTTGGCAGTTTTATTATCCATTCCATGAGTGTTGCACTATTTACTAGTCAGGTACTTAGTCAAATTAAAAGCGGTACTTTAGTTATACTTGTCTATGATCGAGAAAATGTGCTCCAAGTCGTCCATAACCGCGGACACGGCTTTCAAAAAGTTTTACCCTGCAGGGGTGCACAAATAGCAACACACACTCGATCAACCTCGGAAAAACAAATCAAAACCCAACGAGGCAGTCACGACAAAGCAATTACAGGATTCAGAAATATTTCAGGGGGCCACCCCATTAAGCTACCCGCGACGAAGTTGGCCGACTCCGAGACGGACTCAGGGTTTGTGTGGACGGCTGTAAACGACTGGGAACCCAAAAGTGTGACTGGGCTTGTCGATACAGCGAAAACGTGTCACAGACCTAAACAGTACAGGTGCATTCCTCGCACAATTTTAAATTAAACAGTAAAGCATGGCATAAGTACAGGAGAGTAATAAAGCCCCAAACTAATTGTGGCCCCAAGAAATAAGAATGAATCAAGCTCTGGCTCAGGGGGGTTCATAAGCCTCCCGGATGTGGATAGCGCGAATATTCAAGGAACAGGAATCAAGTACTCGGGGTCCTACGGGACACAAGTGAGCATGAAAAACCAAATA
Organism: Avena sativa; assembly: GCA_916181665.1. NCBI lineage: Eukaryota > Viridiplantae > Streptophyta > Magnoliopsida > Poales > Poaceae > Avena > Avena sativa. Next base: position 128,441,072 of record OV702289.1, on the reverse strand, counting down.
GCAGATATTGCTCACCGATGCCGCTTTCATTAGTTATCCCATTACTACTCAGGTTAAGTTGTTTAGGTGCCTCGTTATCCATCAGACACTCACATACCCTACACATGCTGTTCTACGACTCGCATGGCTGAAACAACTCCTGTAGTAATGGCTCATGGGATGGAGGAACAAGCTTCGGTGGGGTTTAAAAGTAAAGGCTATGCAGTACTTGGGATTCAATTTAATGCAATCGCGACTCAATGATGCAAGAATAAGATAGAGGCAATAGGTACTATATGTATGCAAGCATGTGGTAGTGCTTGCCTGGCAGCTCAGTTGAAGCGAGGAATGGATCTGGGTAGTGCTCCTGGTTTGCTTGGTATATCCCCTGCTCAGCGTCTATTCGAAGAAGAACCAAACAAACAAGGGCCAACATAAATAAAGTGCACAATCATATGAATAAAATGCGACAAGCATACAATCATGCCATGATGAATGATGCACAATTTGCATGGCAATAAAGTAGCATGGCATGGGTGAGGTGTGGAATACAAGAATAAATCATTTTATGGTGTTTTAATCACATTTTAACCTCAAATAAGTTGCTGTAAACTTTATATTTATATGATGCATGCTGCAATTCAGAACAAGGAAAGCATAAACTGAAAGGTCTCGTCGAGCTAATCATTTTAGACATATTATTTGTCAAATTTGGAGTTATAAAACAAAAGTTATTAATTATTTAAGGAAAAAGGGCATTTTATTGTAATTTTAGTCAACTCGAAAATTAAAGTGTCTAAAATATATTTTGAAGGGCATAATTGTATTCCTCATATTTTTCTGATTTGAAAACATATATTACATGTTTAAATTGGGTTTATATTTTAAAAGTGATTTGAAAACAGATTTGAATTGAATTTGAATTAATTTGAAAAGATTTAAACTAAAACAGAAAAGAACAGAAAACTTTTTGTACTCAGGCAGATCCAGACCCAGCCGCTGACGGGTGGGCCAGCTGCTGACTGGGCAACACAGCGCGACGGAAAACATTTTACACCGCGGGCTTAGCTAGCCACAGAGAAAGACAGGTGGGCTCCGGGGCTCTGCGGACCCACACGCCAGTGGGCAGGGGCGAGGCTGCCACGCGGCACAGCGGGGGACTGCGGGTTGATGGAACCAAGGTGCAGGGTGCTTTCTGTAAAGCGGTAACAGACACTGACTGGTGGGCCTGGGCTGGACCGCGGGCTGAGCAGCAAAAGGCGCAGGGGGGTATGTGCAAAAAGGGCGCAGCCACTGTTTTTCTTCTACGCGTGTACTGACGACAGATCGATGCCGACCGCGTCAGAGCGCGGCGCGGGGTTCGACCGCGCGACCTGCTGGGTGCGCGACGAGGGCTGGAACCAGCGCGGTGGGTGAGGGGATGTTGATAGGAGGAGGCCGGGCGGCTAGTTAGGGCTTACGCGACGCCGCTGCGAGGAAACGCTCGTGCACGCCGGCGCACAGAGCGTGCTCGACACAACGACCGGCGTGTCCGGGAAACGACAGTGGCCGTGAGGATGTCTAGGAGGAAGGTCGGCTCACCGCGAGGTGGTCGGCGGTGGTGGATCGGGTCGGCGAGCAGCAGGACGACGGTGATGCAGACGGCCGGAGGATCTAGGGTTTGGCTTCGGGCGGCTCTGGTACAGCGCTTCTGGGGCTCCTCCTTCTCGGCTCCGTGTACAGGGGCGACGCTGGTGCTCGGCTAGGTCTTCCCCAACGCCCAGACACCTCGCCCTCCTTCTGCTACGGTGGTGATGGGGTGATGCCGATGGTGGCCGGCGACGGGGTAGCTGGTGGCGATGGAGAAGAAGGGAGGAGAGGAGGCAGGCTTGGGCGGATCTGGAGAGGCCAGAGGAGGCGCGTGGGAGGAGGTAAAGGTGAGGGAGAGGTGTGGGTGCCGTGTGGGAGCAGGTTGGAGATAAAGGTTGCTTCGGCCACCTTTTCTGCCTCTCCTCGAGCACATGCTCGTGCTGGCCGGCAGGGCAGGGTAGGGGCTTCCAGGTGGGGTCAGGGTGAGGCCAGAGAGGGGTAGGCTCGGTGTGGGCACGCACGGCAGAGAGAAGAGAAGGAGAGAGGAGAGGGGAGGCTCGGCTAGAAAGGGTAGCCTCGGTTAGGGTTTGTTTAGGGTTGGGGTAGCGAGAGAGAGGGAGTAGATGGGGTGTGGGGCCAGGAAGAGGGGTAGCCATGTGGGGCCTGCATGATAGAGAGAGGAGAGAGGCCGAGAGAGAGAAAGGGAGCTAGGGAGGCTCGGTTTAGGGTTTAGGAGAGAGGGGGTATGGTGATGGTGGGGTAGGTGATTAGGGAGGATCTTAGATAGAGGATAAGAGAGAGAGGGTGATGGCTTAGGGTTTTAGATGCTTGCATGCTCCAAACTAGATCAAGCAAGAATAGGTGGAAAAAGTGTAGGGTTTGGGTGTTAGAAAAGATCCACTTGATCATGCATATATGGAGGTGAAAAGGGAGGGGAAGATGAGGAATAGAGAGAGATGAGGTAGGGTGGTGGATTTTGCAACACCAACTAGATCAAGCAAAAGAGGGGTAGAGGAAGATGGATGGCTATGGCTCCATAAGATAAACCCATCAAAACCAAGAGAAACAAATGGCTAAAGGTGGGATACTCTTGCATGGCCTATGCAAAAATGATAATTGCCATGGTTAAAATCTTGTGAAAACAATAATATTTACATGGCATTATTCTTATGCATTCCCAAAAGTGGAATAAAGCCAAGCAAAAGAATTTAAAGGAAAGTTCCAGATGGAGTAGATTGGATATGATCACATTTGATTATAATTGGGACTTGCTAGTGTGTATATTCCACTAGATGTGTAATAGTCCCAAAAATATCCCAACATGAGCATAAATCCATGATATTCCATATGAAAGCTAGGAAAAAGGAGCACTACTCATAATGCATGCAAAGGTGGCTCCACATATCAATAATGTGAAAACAACATGATGCTAAGATGAGAGCATGTGGAAATAGAATTGGATCCATCCCAACCCACATGAGCTAGAGGTAAACCCAAATAAATGCAAAGCTCACATATAGGGGAATGGTGGAATTATAAGGTGGTGACAAGAAAGGGTAGTGGAGTGCAATAAAAGATATGCCCCCAACTTAACTTGGGCATTAAACAATATATCAAGAACCAAATACAATATCAAGAGGCAAATACAATTTACAATGCATATGAGAGAAGAACCAAAACCAAAGGGTTTTATATGATGCTCAAATGCAAGGTGGCATGATGACATGAGCATGATATAATGATGATGCAACAATTATATATATGAAGTAGCCATTATATTACTAGAACCAGTAGCATTACAATTGTTAGACAATTGGGATGCTACAATGTGGTGACAAGATCTACCCCGGTTTCACCGAAACAGGGAGTTTCCCCCTAATAGTCAGATTGCAGACACTTTGTTTTTATGGGACAACGCATGTCTGCGAAGGGGGTCACACTTGGGAACCAGGTTTTGGATTTTTGAGCATGCCACCACACTTCATTACACATGCTAGGGTCACATGCATGGTTTGGAGGTGTTCCGATGCCCCGAAGTGCTTCTTCCTGCGGGAACCCTGATCCGCGGGCCTCGGATCGTCTACCCCCTTAGACTTTCTTCTGAGAGGGGTAAACCGTTGTAGCCCTCTCTTGTTTTTCTCTTGTTTAGGTCATTTGATGATGTAAAACCATGTTTGGGAACATGTTGTGACAAGATCTTCCCTGGTTTCACCGAAACGGAGAGTTTCCCCCTAATACTCAGATTGCGGACACTTTGTTTTTATGGGACAATGCATGTCTGCGAAGGGGGTCACACTTGGGAACCAGGTTTAGGAGTTTTGAGCATGCCACCACACTTCAATACACATGCTAGGGTCACATGCATGGTTTGGAGGTGTTCCAATGCCCCGAAGCGCTTCTTCCTGCGGAACCCTGATCCGCGGGCCTCGGATCGTCTACCCACCTATACTTTCTTCTGACAGGGGTAGCCCGGTGTAGCCCACTTGATCTTGGTTAGGTCATGTGATGATGTAAAACCATGTTCGGGAACATGTTGTGACAAGATCTACCCCGGTTTCACCGAAACGGGGAGTTTCCCCCTAATAGTCAGATTGCAGACACTTCGTTTTTATGGGACAGCGCATGTCTGCGAAGGGGGTCACACTTGGGAACCAGGTTGAGGAGTTTTGAGCATGCCACCAAACTTCATTACACATGCTAGGGTCACATGCATGGTTTGGAGGTGTTCCGATGCCCTGAAGCGCTTCTTCCTGCGGAACCCTGATCCACAGGCCTCATATCGTCTACCCCCTAGACTTTCTTCTGACAGGGGTAGCCCGGTGTAGCCCTCTCTTGTTTTTCTCTTGGTTAGGTCATGTGATGATGTAAAACCATGTTTGGGAACATGTTGTGAGAAGATCTACCCCGGTTTCACCGAAACGGGGAGTTTCCCCCTAATAGTCAGATTGCAGACACTTCGTTTTTATGGGACAGCGCATGTCTGCGAAGGGGTCACACTTGGGAACCAGGTTTAGGAGTTTTTAGCATGCCACCACACTTCAATACACATTCTAGGGTCACATGCATGGTTTGGAGGTGTTCCGATGCCCCGAAGCGCTTCTTCCTACGGAACCCTGATCCACGGGCCTCGGATCGTCTACCCCCCTAGATTTTCTTCTGACAGGGGTAGCCTGGTGTAGCCCTCTCTTGTTTTGCTCTTGTTTAGGTCATTTGATGATGTAAAACCATGTTTGGGAAGACCTGGAATGACTATGCATAGATTACCACTTTTTGTGTGGTCCGTGTGACAAGATCTACCCCGGTTTCACCGAAACGGGGAGTTTCCCCCTAATAGTCACATTGCAGACACTTTGTTTTTATGGGACAGCGCATGTCTGCGAAGGGGGTTACACTTGGGAACCAGGTTTAGGAGTTTTAAGCATGCCACCACACGTCATTACACATTCTAGGGTCACATGCATGGTTTGGAGGTGTTCCGATGCCCCGAAGTGCTTCTTCCTGCGGAACCCTGATCCGCGGGCCTCGGATCGTCTACCCACCTAGACTTTCTTCATAGAGGGGTAACCCGTTGTAGCCCTCTCTTGTTTTTCTCTTGGTTAGGTCATGTGATGATGTAAACCCATGTTTGGGGACATTTTGTGAGAAGATCTTCCCCGGTTTCACCGAAACGGGGAGTTTCCCCCTAATAGTCAGATTGCAGACACTTCATTTTTATGGGACATCGCATGTCTGCGAAGGGGGTCACACTTTGGAACCAGGTTGAGGAGTTTTGAGCATGCCACCACACTTCATTACACATGCTAGGGTCACATGCATGGTTTGGAGGTGTTCCGATGCCCCGAAGCGCTTCTTCCTGCGGAACCCTGATCCACAGGCCTCATATCGTCTACCCCCTAGACTTTCTTCTGACAGGGGTATCCCGGTGTATCCCTCTCTTGTTTTGCTCTTGGTTAGGTCAAGTGATGATGTAAAACCATGTTTGGGAACATGTTGTGAGAAGATCTACCCCGGTTTCACCGAAACGGGGAGTTTCCCCCTAATAGTCAGATTGCAGAAACTTTGTTTTTATGGGACAACGCATGTCTGCGAAGGGGGTCACACTTGGGAACCAGGTTTAGGAGTTTTAAGCATGCCACCACACGTCATTACACATGCTAGGGTCACATGCATGGTTTGGAGGTGTTCCGATGCCCCAAAGTGCTTCTTCCTGCGGAACCCTGATCCGCGGGCCTCGGATCGTCTACCCCCCTAGACTTTCTTCTGACAGGGGTAACCCGTTGTAGCCCTCTCTTGTTTTGCTCTTGTTTAGGTCATTTGATGATGTAAAACCATGTTTGGGAAGACCTAGAATGACTATGCATAGATTACCACTTTTTGTGTGGTCCGTGTGACAAGATCTACCCCGGTTTCACCGAAACGGGGAGTTTCCCCCTAATAGTCACATTGCAGACACTTTGTTTTTATGGGACAGCGCATGTCTGCGAAGGGGGTCACACTTGGGAACCAGGTTTAGGAGTTGTAAGCATGCCACCACACGTCATTACACATGCTAGGGTCACATGCATGGTTTGGAGGTGTTCCGATGCTCCGAAGTGCTTCTTCCTGCGGAACCCTGATCCGCGGGCCTCAGATCGTCTACCCCCTAGACTTTCTTCTGACAGGGGTAGCCCGTTGTAGCCCTCTCTTGTTTTTCTCTTGGTTAGGTCATGTGATGATGTAAAACCATGTTTGGTAACATGTGACAAGATCTACCCCGGTTTCACCGAAACAGGGAGTTTCCCCCTAATAGTCAGATTGCAGACACTTTGTTTTTATGTGACAGCGCATGTTTGCGAAGAGGGTCACACTTGGGAACCAGTTTTAGGAGTTTTGATCATGCCACCACACTTCATTACACATGCTAGGTTCAGATGCATGGTTTCGAGGTGTTCCGATGCCCCGAAGCGCTTCTTCCTGCGGAACCCTGATCCACGGGCCTCGGATCGTCTACCCACCTAGACTTTCTTCTGACAGGGGTAGCCCGGTGTAGCCCTCTCTTGTTTTGCTCTTGGTTAGGTCATGTGATGATGTAAAACCATGTTGGGGAACATGTTGTGACAAGATCTACCCCGGTATCACCGAAACTGGGAGTTTCCCCCTAATAGTCAGATTGCAGACACTTTGTTTTTATGGGACAGCGCATGTCTGCGAAGGGGGTCACACTTGGGAACTAGGTTTAGGAGTTTTAAGCATGCCACCACACGTCATTACACATGCTCGGGTCACATGCATGGTTTGGAGGTGTTCCGATGCCCCAAAGTGCTTCTTCCTGCGGAACCCTGATCCGCGGGCCTCGGATCGTCTACCCCCCTAGACTTTCTTCTGACAGGGGTAACCCGTTGTATCCCTCTCTTTTTTTTCTCTTGGTTAGGTCATGTGACGATGTAAACCCATGTTTGGGAACATGTTGTGACAAGATCTTCCCCGGTTTCACCGAAACGGGGAGTTTCCCCCTAATAGTCAGAATGCGGACACTTTGTTTTTATGGGACATCGCATGTCTGCGAAGGGGGTCACACTTGGGAACCAGGTTGAGGAGTTTTGAGCATGCCACCACACTTCATTACACATGCTAGGGTCACATGCATGGTTTGGAGGTGTTCCGATGCCCTGAAGCACTTCTTCCTGCGGAACCCTGATCCACAGGCCTCATATCGTCTACCCCCTAGACTTTCTTCTGACAGGGGTAGCCCGGTGTAGCCCTCTCTTGTTTTGCTATTGGTTAGGTCATGTGATGATGTAAAACCATGTTTGGGAACATTTTGTGAGAAGATCTACCCCGGTTTCACTGAAACGGGGAGTTTCCCCCTAATAGTCAGATTGTAGAAACATCGTTTTTATGGGACATCGCATGTCTGCAAAGAGGGTCACACTTGGGAACCAGTTTTAGGAGTTTTGAGCATGCCACCACACTTCATTACACATGCTAGGATCAGATGCATGGTTTGGAGGTGTTCCGATGCCCCGAAGCGCTTCTTCCTGCGGAACCCTGATCCAGGGGCCTCGGATCGTCTACCCACCTAGACTTTCTTCTGACAGGGGTAGCCCGGTGTAGCCCTCTCTTTTTTTGCTCTTGGTTAGGTCATGTGATGACGTAAAACCATGTTTGGTAACATGTGGTGACAAGATCTACCCCGGTTTCACCGAAACGGGGAGTTTACCCCTAATAGTCAGATTGCAGACACTTTGTTTTTATGGGACAGCGCATGTCTGCGAAGGGGTCACACTTGGGAACCAGGTTTAGGAGTTTTAAGCATGCCACCACACGTCATTACACATGCTAGGGTCACATGCATGGTTTGGAGGTGTTCCGATGCCCCGAAGTGCTTCTTCCTGCGGAACCCTGATCCGCGGGCCTCAGATCGTCTACCCCCTAGACTTTCTTCTAACAATGGTAGCCCGGTGTATCCCTCTCTTGTTTTTCTCTTGTTTAGGTCAGGTTATGATGTAAAACCATGTTTGGGAACAAGTTGTGACAAGATCTACCCCGGTTTCACCGAAACGGGGAGTTCCCCCTAATAGTCAGATTGCAGAAACTTCGTTTTTATGGGACAACGCATGTCTGCGAAGGGGGTCACACTTGGGAACCAGGTTTAGGAGTTTTGAGCATGCCACCACACCTCATTACACATTCTAGGGTCACATGCATGGTTTGGAGGTGTTCCGATGCTCCGAAGTGGTTCTTCCTGCGGAACCCTGATCCGCGGGCCTCTGATCGTCTACCCCCTAGACTTTCTTCTGACAGGGGTAGCCCGTTGTAGCCCTATCTTGTTTTTCTCTTGGTTAGGTCATGTGATGATGTAAAACCATGTTTGGGAACATGTTGTGAGAAGATCTACCCCGGTTTCACCGAAACGGGGAGTTTCCCCCTAATAGTCAGATTGTAGAAACTTTGTTTTTATGGGACAGCGCATGTCTGCGAAGGGGGTCACACTTGGGAACCAGGTTTAGGAGTTTTAAGCATGCCACCACACGTCATTACACATTCTAGGGTCACATGCATGGTTTGGAGGTGTTCCGATGCTCCGAAGTGCTTCTTCCTGCGGAACCCTGATCCGCGGGCTCAGATCGTCTACCCCCTAGACTTTCTTCTGACAGGGGTAGCCCGTTGTAGCCCTCTCTTGTTTTTCTCTTGGTTAGGTCATGTGATGATGTAAAACCATGTTTGGTAACATGTTGTGACAAGATCTGCCCCGGTTTCACCGAAACAGGGAGTTTCCCCCTAATAGTCAGATTGCAGACACTTTGTTTTTATGGGACAGCGCATGTTTGCGAAGAGGGTCACACTTGGGAACCAGTTTTAGGAGTTTTGATCATGCCACCACACTTCATTACACATGCTAGGGTCAGATGCATGGCTTCGAGGTGTTCCGATGCCCCGAAGCGCTTCTTCCTGCGGAACCCTGATCCACGGGCCTCGGATCGTCTACCCACCTAGACTTTCTTCTGACAGGGGTAGCCCGGTGTAGCCCTCTCTTGTTTTGCTCTTGATTAGGTCATGTGATGATGTAAAACCATGTTTGGGAACATGTTGTGACAAGATCTACCCCGGTTTCACCGAAACTGGGAGTTTCCCCCTAATAGTCAGATTGCAGACACTTTGTTTTTATGGGACAACGCATGTCTGCGAAGGGGGTCACACTTGGGAACCAGGTTTAGGAGTTTTAAGCATGCCACCACACGTCATTACACATTCTAGGGTCACATGCATGGTTTGGAGGTGTTCCGATGCCCCGAAGTGCTTCTTCCTGCGGAACCCTGATCCGCGGGCCTCGGATCGTCTACGCCCCTAGACTTTCTTCTGACAGGGGTAACCCGTTATAGCCCTCTCTTGTTTTTATCTTGGTTAGGTCATGTGATGATGTAAACCCTTGTTTGGGAACATGTTGTGACAAGATCTTCCCCGGTTTCACCGAAACGGGGAGTTTCCCACTAATAGTCAGATTGTAGAAACTTCGTTTTTATGGGACATCGCATGTCTGCGAAGAGGGTCACACTTGGGAACCAGTTTTAGGAGTTTTGAGCATGCCACCACACTTCATTACACATGCTAGGGTCAGATGCATGGTTTGGAGGTGTTCCGATGCCCCGAAGCGCTTCTTCCTGCGGAACCCTGATCCACGGGCCTCGGATCGTCTACCCACCTAGACTTTCTTCTGACAGGGGTAGCCCGGTGTAGCCCTCTCTTTTTTTGCTCTTGGTTAGGTCATGTGATGATGTAAAACCATGTTTGGTAACATGTGGTGACAAGATCTACCCCGGTTTGACCGAAACGGGGAGTTTACCCCTAATAGTCAGATTGCAGACACTTTGTTTTTATGGGACAGCGCATGTCTGCGAAGGGGGTCACAATTGGGAACCAGGTTTACGAGTTTTAAGAATGCCACCACACGTCATTACACATGCTAGGGTCACATGCATGGTTTGGAGGTGTTCCGATGCCCCGAAGTGCTTCTTCCTGCGGAACCCTGTTCCGCGGGCCTCAGATCGTCTACCCCCTAGACTTTCTTCTAACAAGGGTAGCCCGGTGTATCCCTCTCTTGTTTTTCTCTTGTTTAGGTCATGTTATGATGTAAAACCATGTTTGGGAACAAGTTGTGACAAGATCTACCCCGGTTTCACCGAAACGGGGAGTTCCCCCTAATAGTCAGATTGCAGAAACTTTGTTTTTATGGGACAACGCATGTCTGCGAAGGGGGTCACACTTGGGAACCAGGTTTAGGAGTTTTGAGCATGCCACCACACCTCATTACACATTCTAGGGTCACATGCATGGTTTGGAGGTGTTCCGATGCTCCGAAGTGCTTCTTCCTGCGGAACCCTGATCCGCGGTCCTCGGATCGTCTACCCCTAGACTTTCTTTTGACAGGGGTAGCCCGTTGTAGCCCTATCTTGTTTTTCTCTTGGTTAGGTCATGTGATGATGTAAAACCATGTTTGGGAACATGTTCTGACAAGATCTACCCCGATTTCACCGAAACGGGGAGTTTCCCCCTAATAGTCATATTGCAGACACTTTGTTTTTATGGGACAGCGCATGTCTGCGAAGGGGGTCACACTTGGGAACCAGGTTTAGGAGTTTTAAGCATGCCACCACACGTCATTACACATGCTAGGGTCACATGCATGGTTTGGAGGTGTTCCGATGCCCCGAACTGCTTCTTCCTGCGGAACCCTGATCTGCGGGCCTCGGATCGTCTACCCCCCTAGACTTTCTTCTGACAGGGTAACCCGTTGTAGCCCTCTCTTGTTTTTCTCTTGGTTAGGTCATGTGATGATGTAAACCCATGTTTGGGAACATGTTGTGACAAGATCTTCCCCGGTTTCACCGAAACGGGGAGTTTCCCCCTACTAGTCAGATTGTAGAAACTTCGTTTTTATGGGACATTGCATGTCTGCGAAGAGGGTCACACTTGGGAACCAGTTTTAGGAGTTTTTAGCATGCCACCACACTTCATTACACATGCTAGGGTCAGATGCATGGTTTGGAGGTGTTCCGATGCCCCGAAGCGCTTCTTCCTGCGGAACCCTGATCCACGGGCCTCGGATCGTCTACCCTCCTAGACTTTCTTCTGACAGGGGTAGCCCGGTGTAGCCCTCTTTTTTTTGCTCTTGGTTAGGTCATGTGATGATGTAAAACCATGTTTGGTAACATGTGGTGACAAGATCTACCCCGGTTTCACTGAAACGGGGAGTTTACCCCTAATAGTCAGATTGCAGACACTTTGTTTTTATGGGACAACGCATGTCTGCGAAGGGGTCACACTTGGGAACCAGGTTTAGGAGTTTTAAGCATGCCACCACACGTCATTACACATGCTAGGGTCACATGCATGGTTTGGAGGTGTTCCGATGCCCCGAAGTGCTTCTTCCTGCGGAACCCTGATCCGCGGGCCTCAGATCGTCTACCCCCTAGACTTTGTTCTAACAAGGGTAGCCCGGTGTATCCCTCTCTTGTTTTTCTCTTGTTTAGGTCATGTTATGATGTAAAACCATGTTTGGGAACAAGTTGTGACAAGATCTACCCCGGTTTCACCGAAACGGGGAGTTCCCCCTAATAGTCAGATTGCAGAAACTTCGTTTTTATGGGACAGCGCATGTCTGCGAAGGGGGTCACACTTGGGAACCAGGTTTAGGAGATTTGAGAATGCCACCACACTTCATTACACATGCTAGGGTCACATGCATGGTTTGGAGGTGTTCCGATGCCCCGAAGCGCTTCTTCCTACGGAACACTGATCCGCGGGCCTCGGATCGTCTACCCCCTAGACTTTCTTCTGAGAGGGGTAGCCCGTTGTAGCCCTCTCTTGTTTTGCTCTTGGTTAGTTCATGTGATGATGTAAAACCATGTTTGGGAACATTTTGTGACAAGATCTACCCCGGTTTCACCAAAACGGGGAGTTTCCCCTAATAGTCAGATTGCAGACACTTCGTTTTTATGGGACAGCGCATGTTTGCGAAGGGGGTCACAATTGGGAACAAGGTTTAGGAGTTTTGAGCATGCCACCACACTTCATTACACATGCTAGGGTCACATGCATGGTTTGGAGGTGTTCCGATGCCCCGAAGCGCTTCTTCCTGCGGAACCCTGAGCCGCGGGCCTCGGATCGTCTACCCCCCTAGACTTTCTTCTGACAGGGGTAGCCCGGTGTAGCCCTCTCTTGTTTTGCTCTTGGTTAGGCCATGTGATGATGTGAAACCATAATTGGGAACATTTTGTGACAAGATCTACCCCGGTTTCACCGAAACGGGGAGTTTCCCCCTAATAGTCAGATTGCAGACACTTCGTTTTTATGGGACAGCGCATGTCTGCGAAGAGGGTCACACTTGGGAACCAGGTTTAGGAGTTTTGAGCATGCCACCACACTTCATTACACATTCTAGGGTCACATGCATGGTTTGGAATTGTTCCGATGCCCCGAAGCGCTTCTTCCTGCGGAACCCTAATCCGCGGGCCTTGGATCGTCTACCACCCTAGTCTTTCTTCTGACAGGGGTAGCCCGTTGTATCCCTCTCTTGTTTTTCTCTTGGTTAGGTCATGTGATGATGTAAAACCATGTTTGGGAGCATGTTGAGATAAGATCTTCCCCGGTTTCACCGAAACAGGGAGTTTCCCCCTAATTGTCAGATTGTAGACACTTCGTTCTTATGGGACATCGCATGTCTACGAAGGGGGTCACACTTGGGAACCAGGTTGAGGAGTTTTGAGCATGCCACCACACTTCATTACACATCCTAGGGTCACATGCATGGTTTGGAGGTGTTCCGATGCCCCGAAGCGCTTCTTCCTGCGAAACCCTGATCCACAGGCCTCATATCGTCTACCCCCTAGACTTTCTTCTGACAGGGGTAGCCCGGTGTAGCCCTCTCTTGTTTAGGTCATTAGATGATGTAAAACCTTGTTTGGGAACATGTTGTGACAAGATCTACCCCGGTTTCACCGAAACGGGGAGTTTCCCCCTAATAGTCAGATTGCAGACACTTTGTTTTTATGGGACAGCGCATGTCTGCGAAGGGGGTCACACTTGGGAACCAGGTTTAGGAGTTTTAAGCATGCCACCACACGTCATTACACATGCTAGGGTCACATGCATGGTTTGGAGGTGTTCCGATGCCCCGAAGTGCTTCTTCCTGCGGAACCCTGATCCGCGGGCCTCGGATCGTCTACCCCCCTAGACTTTCTTCTAACAGGGGTAACCTATTGTAGCCCTCTCTTGTTTTTCTCTTGGTTAGGTCATGTGATGATGTAAACCCATGTTTGGGAACATGTTGTGACAAGATCTTCCCCGGTTTCACCGAAACGGGGAGTTTCCCCCTAATAGTCAGAATGCAGACACTTTGTTTTTATGGGACATCGCATGTCTGCGAAGAGGGTCACACTTGGGAACTAGTTTTAGGAGTTTTGAGCATGCCACCACACTTCATTACACATGCTAGGGTCAGATGCATGGTTTGGAGGTGTTCCGATGCCCCGAAGAGCTTCTTCTTGTGGAACCCTGATCCACGGGCCTCGGATCGTCTACCCACCTAGACTTTCTTCTGACAGGGGTAGCCCGGTGTAGCCCTCTCTTGTTTTGCTCTTGGTTAGGTCATGTGATGATGTAAAACCATGTTTGGTAACAAGTGGTGACAAGATCTACCCCGGTTTCACCGAAACGGGGAGTTTACCCCTAATAGTCAGATTGCAGACACTTTGTTTTTATGGGACAGCGCATGTCTGTGAAGGGGGTCACACTTGGGAACCAGGTTTAGGAGTTTTAAGCATGCCACCACACGTCATTACACATGCTAGGGTCACATGCATGGTTTGGAGGTGTTTTCGATGCCCCGAAGCGCTTCTTCCTGCGGAACCCTGATCCGCGGGCCTCAGATCGTCTACCCCCCTAGACTTTCTTCTGACAAGGGTAGCCCGGTGTATCCCTATCTTGTTTTTCTCTTGTTTAGGTCATGTTATGATGTAAAACCATGTTTGGGAACAAGTTGTGACAAGATCTACCCCAGTTTCACCGAAACGGGGAGTTCCCCCTAATAGTCAGATTGCAGACACTTCGTTTTTATGGGACAGCGCATGTCTGAGAAGAGGGTCACACTTGGGAACCAGGTTTAGGAGTTTTGAGCATGCCACCACACTTCATTACACATTCTAGGGTCACATGCATGGTTTGGAGGTGTTCCGATGCTCCGAAGTGCTTCTTCCTGCGGAACCCTGGTCCGCGGGCCTCGGATCGTCTACCCCCTAGACTTTCTTCTGACAGGGGTAGCCCGTTGTAGCCCTCTCTTGTTTTTCTCTTGGTTAGGTCATGTGATGATGTAAAACCATGTTTGGGAACATGTTCTGACAAGATCTACCCCGGTTTCACCGAAACGGGGAGTTTCCCCCTAATAGTCAGATTGCAGACACTTTGTTTTTATGGGACAGCGCATGTCTGCGAAGGGGGTCACACTTGGGAACCAGGTTTAGTAGTTTTGAGCATGCCACCACACTTCAGTACACATTCTAGGGTCACATGCATGGTTTTTAGGTGTTCCGATGCCCCGAAGCGCTTCTTCCTGCGGAACCCTGATCCGCAGGCCTCGGATCGTCTACCCCCCTAGACTTTCTTCTGATAGGGGTAGCCCGGTGTAGCCCTCTCTTGTTTTGCTCTTGGTTAGGTCATCTTATGATGTAAAACCATGTTTGGGAACATGTTGTGACAAGATCTACCCCGGTTTCACCGAAACGGGGAGTTTCCCCCTAATAGTCACATTGCAGAAACTTCGTTTTTATGGGACAGCGCATGTCTGCGAAGGGGGTCACACTTGGGAACCAGGTTTAGGAGTTTTGAGAATGCCACCACACTTCATTACACACGCTAGGGTCACATGCATGGTTTGGAGGTGTTCCGATGCCCCGAAGCGCTTCTTCCTACGGAACCCTGATCCGCGGGCCTCGGATCGTCTACCCCCTAGACTTTCTCCTGAGAGGGGTAGCCCGTTCTAGCCCTCTCTTGTTTTGCTCTTGGTTAGGTCATGTGATGATGTAAAACCATTTTTGGGAACATTTTGTGACAAGATCTACCCCGGTTTCACCAAAACGGGGAGTTTCCCCCTAATAGTCAGATTGCAGACACTTCGTTTTTATGGGACAGCGCATGTCTGCGAAGGGGGTCACACTTGGGAACCAGGTTTAGGAGTTTTGAGCATGCCACCACACTTCATTACACATGCTAGGGTCACATGCATGGTTTGGAGGTGTTCCGATGCCCCGAAGCGCTTCTTCCTGCGGAACCCTGATCCGTGGGCCTCGGATCGTCTACCCCCCTAGACTTTCTTCTGACAGGGGTAGCCCGGTGTAGCCCTCTCTTGTTTTGCTCTTGGTTAGGTCATGTGATGATGTAAAACCATGTTTGGGAACATTTTGTGACAAGATCTACCCCGGTTTCACCGAAACGGGGAGTTTCCCCCTAATAGTCAGATTGCAGACACTTCGTTTTTATGGGACAGCGCATGTCTGCGAAGAGGGTCACACCTGGGAACCAGGTTTAGGAGTTTTGAGCATGCCACCACACTTCATTACACATTCTAGGGTCACATGCATGGTTTGGAGGTGTTCCGATGCCCCGAAGCGCTTCTTCCTGCGGAACCCTGATCCGCGGGCCTTGGATCGTCTACCCCCCTAGTCTTTCTTCTGACAGGGGTAGCCCGTTGTATCCCTCTCTTGTTTTTCTCTTGGTTAGGTCATGTGATGATGTAAAACCATGTTTGGGAGCATGTTGAGACAAGATCTTTCCCGGTTTCACCGAAACAGGGAGTTTCCCCCTAATAGTCAGATTTTAGACACTTCGTTTTTATGGGACATCGCATGTCAGCGAAGGGGGTCACACTTGGGAACCAGGTTTAGGAGTTTTGAGCATGCCACCACACTTCATTACACATTCTAGGTTCACATGCATGGTTTGGAGGTGTTCCGATGCCCCGAAGCAATTCTTCCTGCGGAACCCTGATCCGCGGGCCTCAGATCGTCTACCCACCTAGACTTTCTTCTGACAGGGGTAGCCCGGTGTAGCCCTCTCTTGTTTTTCTCTTGTTTAGGTCTTGTGATGATGTAAAACCATGTTTTGGAACATGTTGTGAAAATATCTACCCCGGTTTCACCGAAACGGGGAGTTTCCCCCTAATAGTCAGATTGCAGAAACTTCGTTTTTATGGGACATCGCATGTCTGCGAAGGGGGTCACACTTGGGAACCAGGTTTAGGAGTTTTAAGCATGCCAGCACACTTCATTACACGTGCTAGGGTCACATGCATGGTTTGGAGGTGTTCCGATGCCCCGAGGCGCTTCTTCCTGCGGAACCCTGATCTGCGGGCCTCGGATCGTCTACCCCCTAGACTTTCTTCTGACAGGGGTAGCCCGGTGTAGCCCTCTCTTGTTTTGCTCTTGTTTAGGTCATGTTATGATGTAAAACCATGTTTGGGAACAAGTCGTGACAAGATCTACCCTGGTTTCACCAAAATGGGGAGTTCCCCCTAATAGTCAGATTGGAGAAACTTCGTTTTTATGGGACAACGCATGTCTACGAAGGGGGTCACACTTGGGAACCAGGTTTAGGAGTTTTGAGCATTCCACCACACTTAATTACACATGCTAGGGTCACATGCATGGTTTGTGGGTGTTCCGATGCCCCGAAGCGCTTCTTCCTGCGGAACCGTGATCCGCAGGCCTCGGATCGTCTACCCCCCCTAGACTTTCTTCTGACAGGGGTAGCCCGGTGTAGCCCTCTCTTGTTTTGCTCTTGGTTAGGTCATGTGATGATGTAAAACCATGTTTGGGAACATGTTGTGACAAGATCTACCCCGGTTTCACCGAAACGGGGAGTTTCCCCCCAAATAGTCACATTGCAGAAACTTCGTTTTTATGGGACAGCGCATGTCTGCGAAGGGGGTCACACTTGGGAACCAGGTTTAGGAGTTTTGAGAATGCCACCACACTTCATTACACACGCTAGGGTCACATGCATGGTTTGGAGGTGTTCCGATGCCCCGAAGCGCTTCTTCCTACGGAACCCTGATCCGCGGGCCTCGGATCGTCTACCCCCTAGACTTTCTTCTGAGAGGGGTAGCCCTTTGTAGCCCTCTCTTGTTTTGCTCTTGGTTAGGTCATGTGATGATGTAAAACCATGTTTGGGAACATTTTGTGACAAGATCTACCCCGGTTTCACCAAAACGGGGAGTTTCCCCCTAATAGTCAGATTGCAGACACTTCGTTTTTATGGGACAGCGCATGTCTGCGAAGAGGGTCACACCTGGGAACCAGGTTTAGGAGGTTTGAGCATGCCACCACACTTCATTACACATTCTAGGGTCACATGCATGGTTTGGAGGTGTTCCGATGCCCCGAAGCGCTTCTTCCTGCGGAACCCTGATCCGCGGGCCTTGGATCGTCTACCCCCCTAGTCTTTCTTCTGACAGGGGTAGCCCGTTGTATCCCTCTCTTGTTTTTCTCTTGGTTAGGTCATGTGATGATGTAAAACCATGTTTGGGAGCATGTTGAGACAAGATCTTCCCCGGTTTCACCGAAACAGGGAGTTTCCCCCTAATAGTCAGATTTTAGACACTTCGTTTTTATGGGACATCGCATGTCTGCGAAGGGGGTCACACTTGGGAACCAGGTTTAGGAGTTTTGAGCATGCCACCACACTTCATTACACATTCTAGGGTCACATGCATGGTTTGGAGGTGTTCCGATGCCCCGAAGCAATTCTTCCTGCGGAACCCTGATCCGCGGGCCTCAGATCGTCTACCCACCTAGACTTTCTTCTGACAGGGGTAGCCCGGTGTATCCCTCTCTTGTTTTTCTCTTGTTTAGGTCTTGTGATGATGTTAGACCATGTTTGGGAACATGTTGTGAAAATATCTACCCCGGTTTCACCGAAACGGGGAGTTTCCCCCTAATAGTCAGATTGCAGAAACTTCGTTTTTATGGGACAGCGCATGTCTGCGAAGGGGGTCACACTTGGGAACCAGGTTTAGGAGTTTTGAGAATGCCACCACACTTCATTACACACGCTAGGGTCACATGCATGGTTTGGAGGTGTTCCGATGCCCCGAAGCGCTTCTTCCTACGGAACCCTGATCCGCGGGCCTCGGATCGTCTACCCCCTAGACTTTCTTCTGAGAGGGGTAGCCCGTTGTAGCCCTCTCTTGTTTTGCTCTTGGTTAGGTCATGTGATGATGTAAAACCATGTTTGGGAACATTTTGTGACAAGATCTACCCCGGTTTCACCAAAACGGGGAGTTTCCCCCTAATAGTCAGATTGCAGACACTTCGTTTTTATGGGACAGCGCATGTCTGCGAAGGGGGTCACACTTGGGAACCAGGTTTAGGAGTTTTGAGCATGCCACCACACTTCATTACACATGCTAGGGTCACATGCATGGTTTGGAGGTGTTCCAATGCCCCGAAGCGCTTCTTCCTGCGGAACCCTGATCCACGGGCCTCGGATCGTCTACCCACCTAGACTTTCTTCTGACAGGGGTAGCCTGGTGTATCCCTCTCTTGTTTTGCTCTTGGTTAGGTCATGTGATGATGTTAAACCATGTTTGGGAACATGTGGTGACAAGATCTACCCCGGTTTCACCGAAACAGGGAGTTTCCCCCTAATAGTCATATTGCACACACTTCGTTTTTATGGGACAGCGCATGTCTGCGAAGGGGGTCACACTTGCGAACCAGGTTTAGGAGTTTTGAGCATGCCACCACACTTCGTTACACATGATAGGGTCACATGCATGGTTTGGAGGTGTTCCGATGCCCCGAAGCGCTTCTTCCTGCGGAACCCTGATCCGCGGGCCTCGGATCGTCTACCCCCCTAGACTTTCTTCCTACAGGGGTAGCCCGGTGTAGCCCTCTCTTGTTTTGCTCTTGGTTAGGTCATGTGATGATGTAAATCCATGTTTGGGAAGATGTTGTGACAAGATCTACCCCGGTTTCACCGAAACGGGGAGTTTCCCCCTAATAGTCAGATTGCAGAAACTTCGTTTTTATGGGACAGCGCATGTCTGCGAAGAGGGTCACACTTGGGAACCACGTTTAGGAGTTTTGAGAATGCCACCACACTTCATTACACATTCTAGGGTCACATGCATGGTTTGGAGGTGTTCCGATGCTCCGAAGTGCTTCTTCCTGCGGAACCCTGATCTGCGGGCCTCGGATCGTCTACCCCCTAGACTTTCTTCTGACAGGGGTAGCCCGGTGTAGCCCTCTCTTGTTTTGCTCTTGTTTAGGTCATGTTATGATGTAAAACCATGTTTGGGAACAAGTCGTGACAAGATCTACCCTGGTTTCACCAAAATGGGGAGTTCCCCCTAATAGTCAGATTGGAGAAACTTCGTTTTTATGGGACAACGCATGTCTACGAAGGGGGTCACACTTGGGAACCAGGTTTAGGAGTTTTGAGCATTCCACCACACTTAATTACACATGCTAGGGTCACATGCATGGTTTGTGGGTGTTCCGATGCCCCGAAGCGCTTCTTCCTGCGGAACCGTGATCCGCAGGCCTCGGATCGTCTACCCCCCCTAGACTTTCTTCTGACAGGGGTAGCCCGGTGTAGCCCTCTCTTGTTTTGCTCTTGGTTAGGTCATGTGATGATGTAAAACCATGTTTGGGAACATGTTGTGACAAGATCTACCCCGGTTTCACCGAAACGGGGAGTTTCCCCCCAAATAGTCACATTGCAGAAACTTCGTTTTTATGGGACAGCGCATGTCTGCGAAGGGGGTCACACTTGGGAACCAGGTTTAGGAGTTTTGAGAATGCCACCACACTTCATTACACACGCTAGGGTCACATGCATGGTTTGGAGGTGTTCCGATGCCCCGAAGCGCTTCTTCCTACGGAACCCTGATCCGCGGGCCTCGGATCGTCTACCCCCTAGACTTTCTTCTGAGAGGGGTAGCCCTTTGTAGCCCTCTCTTGTTTTGCTCTTGGTTAGGTCATGTGATGATGTAAAACCATGTTTGGGAACATTTTGTGACAAGATCTACCCCGGTTTCACCAAAACGGGGAGTTTCCCCCTAATAGTCAGATTGCAGACACTTCGTTTTTATGGGACAGCGCATGTCTGCGAAGAGGGTCACACCTGGGAACCAGGTTTAGGAGGTTTGAGCATGCCACCACACTTCATTACACATTCTAGGGTCACATGCATGGTTTGGAGGTGTTCCGATGCCCCGAAGCGCTTCTTCCTGCGGAACCCTGATCCGCGGGCCTTGGATCGTCTACCCCCCTAGTCTTTCTTCTGACAGGGGTAGCCCGTTGTATCCCTCTCTTGTTTTTCTCTTGGTTAGGTCATGTGATGATGTAAAACCATGTTTGGGAGCATGTTGAGACAAGATCTTCCCCGGTTTCACCGAAACAGGGAGTTTCCCCCTAATAGTCAGATTTTAGACACTTCGTTTTTATGGGACATCGCATGTCTGCGAAGGGGGTCACACTTGGGAACCAGGTTTAGGAGTTTTGAGCATGCCACCACACTTCATTACACATTCTAGGGTCACATGCATGGTTTGGAGGTGTTCCGATGCCCCGAAGCAATTCTTCCTGCGGAACCCTGATCCGCGGGCCTCAGATCGTCTACCCACCTAGACTTTCTTCTGACAGGGGTAGCCCGGTGTATCCCTCTCTTGTTTTTCTCTTGTTTAGGTCTTGTGATGATGTTAGACCATGTTTGGGAACATGTTGTGAAAATATCTACCCCGGTTTCACCGAAACGGGGAGTTTCCCCCTAATAGTCAGATTGCAGAAACTTCGTTTTTATGGGACAGCGCATGTCTGCGAAGGGGGTCACACTTGGGAACCAGGTTTAGGAGTTTTGAGAATGCCACCACACTTCATTACACACGCTAGGGTCACATGCATGGTTTGGAGGTGTTCCGATGCCCCGAAGCGCTTCTTCCTACGGAACCCTGATCCGCGGGCCTCGGATCGTCTACCCCCTAGACTTTCTTCTGAGAGGGGTAGCCCGTTGTAGCCCTCTCTTGTTTTGCTCTTGGTTAGGTCATGTGATGATGTAAAACCATGTTTGGGAACATTTTGTGACAAGATCTACCCCGGTTTCACCAAAACGGGGAGTTTCCCCCTAATAGTCAGATTGCAGACACTTCGTTTTTATGGGACAGCGCATGTCTGCGAAGGGGGTCACACTTGGGAACCAGGTTTAGGAGTTTTGAGCATGCCACCACACTTCATTACACATGCTAGGGTCACATGCATGGTTTGGAGGTGTTCCAATGCCCCGAAGCGCTTCTTCCTGCGGAACCCTGATCCACGGGCCTCGGATCGTCTACCCACCTAGACTTTCTTCTGACAGGGGTAGCCTGGTGTATCCCTCTCTTGTTTTGCTCTTGGTTAGGTCATGTGATGATGTTAAACCATGTTTGGGAACATGTGGTGACAAGATCTACCCCGGTTTCACCGAAACAGGGAGTTTCCCCCTAATAGTCATATTGCACACACTTCGTTTTTATGGGACAGCGCATGTCTGCGAAGGGGGTCACACTTGCGAACCAGGTTTAGGAGTTTTGAGCATGCCACCACACTTCGTTACACATGCTAGGGTCACATGCATGGTTTGGAGGTGTTCCGATGCCCCGAAGCGCTTCTTCCTGCGGAACCCTGATCCGCGGGCCTCGGATCGTCTACCCCCCTAGACTTTCTTCCTACAGGGGTAGCCCGGTGTAGCCCTCTCTTGTTTTGCTCTTGGTTAGGTCATGTGATGATGTAAATCCATGTTTGGGAAGATGTTGTGACAAGATCTACCCCGGTTTCACCGAAACGGGGAGTTTCCCCCTAATAGTCAGATTGCAGAAACTTCGTTTTTATGGGACAGCGCATGTCTGCGAAGAGGGTCACACTTGGGAACCACGTTTAGGAGTTTTGAGAATGCCACCACACTTCATTACACATTCTAGGGTCACATGCATGGTTTGGAGGTGTTCCGATGCTCCGAAGTGCTTCTTCCTGCGGAACCCTGATCCGCGGGCCTCGGATCGTCTACCCCCTAGACTTTCTTCTGACAGGGGTAGCCCGTTGTAGCCCTCTCTTGTTTTTCTCTAGGTTAGGTCATGTGATGATGTAAAACCATGTTTGGGAACATGTTCTGACAAGATCTACCCCGGTTTCACCGAAACGGGGAGTTTCCCCCTAATAGTCAGATTGCAAACACTTTCTTTTTATGGGACAGCGCATGTCTGCGAAGGGGGTCACACTTGGGAACCAGGTTTAGGAGTTTTGAGCATGCCACCACACTTCAGTACACATGCTAGGGTCACATGCATGGTTTTTAGGTGTTCCGATGCCCCGAAGCGCTTCTTCCTGCGGAACCCTGATCCGCAGGCCTCGGATCGTCTACCCCCTAGACTTTCTTCTGATAGGGGTAGCCCGGTGTAGCCCTCTATTGTTTTGCTCTTGGTTAGGTCATCTGATGATGTAAAACCATGTTTGGGAACATGTTGTGACAAGATCTACCCCGGTTTCACCAAAACGGGGAGTTTCCCCCTAATAGTCAGATTGCAGACACTTCGTTTTTATGGGACAGCGCATGTCTGCGAAGGGGGTCACACTTGGGAACCAGGTTTAGGAGTTTTGAGCATGCCACCACACTTCATTACACATGCTAGGGTCACATGCATGGTTTGGAGGTGTTCCGATGCCCCGAAGCGCTTCTTCCTGCGGAACCCTGATCCGCGGGCCTCGGATCGTCTACCCCCCTAGACTTTCTTCTGACAGGGGTAGCCCGGTGTAGCCCTCTCTTGCTTTGCTCTTGGTTAGGTTATGTGATGATGTAAAACCATGTTTGGGAACATTTTGTGACAAGATCTACCCCGGTTTCACCGAAACGGGGAGTTTCCCCCTAATAGTCAGATTGCAGACACTTCGTTTTTATGGGACAGCGCATGTCTACGAAGGGGGTCACACTTGGGAACCAGGTTTAGGAGTTTTGAGCATGCCACCACACTTAATTACACATGCTAGGGTCACATGCATGGTTTGTGGGTGTTCCGATGCCCCGAAGCGCTTCTTCCTGCGGAACCGTGATCCGCAGGCCTCGGATCGTCTACCCCCCCTAGACTTTCTTCTGACAGGGGTAGCCCGGTGTAGCCCTCTCTTGTTTTGCTCTTGGTTAGGTCATGTGATGATGTAAAACCATGTTTGGGAACATGTTGTGACAAGATCTACCCCGGTTTCACCGAAACGGGGAGTTTCCCCCTAATAGTCACATTGCAGAAACTTCGTTTTTATGGGACAGCGCATGTCTGCGAAGGGGGTCACACTTGGGAACCAGGTTTAGGAGTTTTGAGAATGCCACCACACTTCGTTACACACGCTAGGGTCACATGCATGGTTTGGAGGTGTTCCGATGCCTCGAAGCGCTTCTTCCTACGGAACCCTGATCCGCGGGCCTCGGATCGTCTACCCCCTAGACTTTCTTCTGAGAGGGGTAGCCCGTTGTAGCCCTCTCTTGTTTTGCTCTTGGTTAGGTCATGTGATGATGTAAAACCATGTTTGGGAACATTTTGTGACAAGATCTACCCCGGTTTCACCAAAACGGGGAGTTTCCCCCTAATAGTCAGATTGCAGACACTTCGTTTTTATGGGACAGCGCATGTCTGCGAAGGGGGTCACACTTGGGAACCAGGTTTAGGAGTTTTGAGCATGCCACCACACTTCATTACACATGCTAGGGTCACATGCATGGTTTGGAGGTGTTCCAATGCCCCGAAGCGCTTCTTCCTGCGGAACCCTGATCCACGGGCCTCGGATCGTCTACCCACCTAGACTTTCTTCTGACAGGGGTAGCCTGGTGTAGCCCTCTCTTGTTTTGCTCTTGGTTAGGTCATGTGATGATGTTAAACCATGTTTGGGAACATGTGGTGACAAGATCTACCCCGGTTTCACCGAAACAGGGAGTTTCCCCCTAATAGTCATA
This sequence comes from Avena sativa, assembly GCA_916181665.1. Lineage (NCBI taxonomy): Eukaryota > Viridiplantae > Streptophyta > Magnoliopsida > Poales > Poaceae > Avena > Avena sativa. The sequence continues at coordinate 128,417,018 of OV702289.1, read as the reverse complement.
TTGCACACACTTCGTTTTTATGGGACAGCGCATGTCTGCGAAGGGGGTCACACTTGCGGACCAGGTTTAGGAGTTTTGAGCATGCCACCACACTTCATTACACATGCTAGGGTCACATGCATGGTTTGGAGGTGTTCCGATGCCCCGAAGCGCTTCTTCCTGCGGAACCCTGATCCGCGGGCCTCGGATCGTCTACCCCCCTAGACTTTCTTCTTACAGGGGTAGCCCGGTGTAGCCCTCTCTTGTTTTGCTCTTGGTTAGGTCATGTGATGATGTGAAACCATGTTTGGGGAGATGTTGTGACAAGATCTACCCCGGTTTCACCGAAACGGGGAGTTTCCCCCTAATAGTCAGATTGCAGACACTTCGTTTTTATGGGACAGCGCATGTCTGCGAAGAGGGTCACACTTGGGAACCAGGTTTAGGAGTTTTGAGCATGCCACCACACTTCATTACACATTCTAGGGTCACATGCATGGTTTGGAGGTGTTCCGATGCTCCGAAGTGCTTCTTCCTGCGGAACCCTGATCCGCGGGCCTCGGATCGTCTACCCCCTAGACTTTCTTCTGACAGGGGTAGCCCGTTGTAGCCCTCTCTTGTTTTTCTCTAGGTTAGGTCATGTGATGATGTAAAACCATGTTTGGGAACATGTTCTGACAAGATCTACCGCGGTTTCACCGAAACGGGGAGTTTCCCCCTAATAGTCAGATTGTAGACACTTTCTTTTTATGGGACAGCGCATGTCTGCGAAGGGGGTCACACTTGGGAACCAGGTTTAGGAGTTTTGAGCATGCCACCACACTTCAGTACACATGCTAGGGTCACATGCATGGTTTTTAGGTGTTCCGATGCCCCGAAGCGCTTCTTCCTGCGGAACCCTGATCCGCAGGCCTCGGATCGTCTACCCCCCTAGACTTTCTTCTGATAGGGGTATCTCGGTGTAGCCCTCTCTTGTTTTGCTCTTGGTTAGGTCATCTGATGATGTAAAACCATGTTTGGGAACATGTTGTGACAAGATCTACCCCGGTTTCACCAAAACGGGGAGTTTCCCCCTAATAGTCAGATTGGAGACACTTTGTTTTTATGGGACAGCGCATGTCTGCGAAGGGGGTCACACTTGGGAACCAGGTTTAGGAGTTTTGAGCATGCCACCACACTTCATTACACATACTAGGGTCACATGCATGGTTTGGAGGTGTTCCGATGCCCCGAAGCGCTTCTTCCTGCGGAACCCTGATCCGCGGGCCTCGGAACGTCTACCCCCCTAGACTTTCTTCTGACAGGGGTAGCCCGGTGTAGCCATCTCTTGTTTTGCTCTTGGTTAGGTCATGTGATGATGTAAAACCATGTTTGGAAACATGTTGTGACAAGATCTACCCCGGTTTCACCGAAACGGGGAGTTTCCCACTAATAGTCACATTGCAGAAACTTCGTTTTTATGGGACAGCGCATGTCTGCGAAGGGGGTCACACTTGGGAACCAGGTTTAGGAGTTTTGAGAATGCCACCACACTTCATTACACACGCTAGGGTCACATGCATGGTTTGGAGGTGTTCCGATGCCCCGAAGCGCTTCTTCCTACGGAACCCTGATCCGCGGGCCTCGGATCGTCTACCCCCTAGACTTTCTTCTGAGAGGGGTAGCCCGTTGTAGCCCTCTCTTGTTTTGCTCTTGGTTAGGTCATGTGATGATGTAAAACCATGTTTGGGAACATTTTGTGACAAGATCTACCCCGGTTTCACCAAAACGGGGAGTTTCCCCCTAATAGTCAGATTGCAGACACTTCGTTTTTATGGGACAGCGCATGTCTGCGAAGGGGGTCACACTTGGGAACCAGGTTTAGGAGTTTTGAGCATGCCACCACACTTCATTACACATGCTTGGGTCACATGCATGGTTTGGAGGTGTTCCGATGCCCCGAAGCGCTTCTTCCTGCGGAACCCTGATCCGCGGGCCTCGGATCATCTACCCCCCTAGACTTTCTTCTGACAGGGGTAGCCCGGTGTAGCCCTCTCTTGTTTTGCTCTTGGTTAGGTCATGTGATGATGTAAAACCATGTTTGGGAACATGTTGTGACAAGATTTACCCCGGTTTCACCGAAACGGGGAGTTTCCCCCTAATAGTCAGATTGCAGACACTTTGTTTTTATGGGACAGCGCATGTCTGCGAAGAGGGTCACACTTGGGAACCAGTTTTAGGAATTTTGAGCATGCCACCACACTTCATTACACATTCTAGGGTCACATGCATGGTTTGGAGGTGTTCCGATGCCCCGAAGCGCTTCTTCCTGCGGAACCCTGATCCGCGGGCCTTGGATCGTCTACCCCCCTAGTCTTTCTTCTGACAGGGGTAGCCCGTTGTATTCCTCTCTTGTTTTTCTCTTGGTTAGGTCATGTGATGATGTAAAACCATGTTTGGGAGCATGTTGAGACAAGATCTTCCCCGGTTTCACCGAAACAGGGAGTTTCCCCCTAATAGTCAGATTATAGACACTTCGTTTTTATGGGACATCGCATGTCTGCGAAGGGGGTCACACTTGGGAACCAGGTTTAGGAGTTTTAAGCATGCCACCACACTTCATTACACATTCTAGGGTCACATGCATGGTTTGGAGGTGTTCCGATGCCCCGAAGCAATTCTTCCTGCGGAACCCTGATCCGCGGGCCTCAGATCGTCTACCCACCTAGACTTTCTTCTGACAGGGGTAGCCCGGTGTAGCCCTCTCTTGTTTTTCTCTTGTTTAGGTCTTGTGATGATGTAAAACCATGTTTGGGAACATGTTGTGAAAAGATCTACCCCGGTTTCACCGAAACGGGGAGTTTCCCCCTAATAGTCAGATTGCAGAAACTTCGTTTTTATGGGACATCGCATGTCTGCGAAGGGGGTCACACTTGGGAACCAGGTTTAGGAGTTTTAAGCATGCCAGCACACTTCATTACACATGCTAGGGTCACATGCATGGTTTGGAGGTGTTCCGATGCCCCGAGGCGCTTCTTCCTGCGGAACCCTGATCTGCGGGCCTCGGATCGTCTACCCCCTAGACTTTCTTCTGACAGGGGTAGCCCGGTGTAGCCCTCTCTTGTTTTGCTCTTGTTTAGGTCATGTTATGATGTAAAACCATGTTTGGGAACAAGTCGTGACAAGATCTACCCTGGTTTCACCAAAACGGGGAGTTCCCCCTAATAGTCAGATTGGAGAAACTTCGTTTTTATGGGACAGCGCATGTCTACGAAGGGGGTCACACTTGGGAACCAGGTTTAGGAGTTTTGAGCATGCCACCACACTTAATTACACATGCTAGGGTCACATGCATGGTTTGTAGGTGTTCCGATGCCCCGAAGCGCTTCTTCCTGCGGAACCGTGATCCACAGGCCTCGGATCATCTACCCCCCTAGACTTTCTTCTGACAGGGGTAGCCCGGGGTAGCCCTCTCTTGTTTTGCTCTTGGTTAGGTCATGTGATGATGTAAAACCATGTTTGGGAACATGTTGTGACAAGATCTACCCCGGTTTCACCCAAACGGGGAGTTTCCCCCTAATAGTCACATTGCAGAAACTTCGTTTTTATGGGACAGCGCAGGTCTGCGAAGGGGATCACACTTGGGAACCAGGTTTAGGAGTTTTGAGCATGCCACCACACTTCATTACACACGCTAGGGTCACATGCATGGTCTGGAGGTGTTCCGATGCCCCGAAGCGCTTCTTCCTACGGAACCCTGATCCACGGGCCTCGGATCGTCTACCCCCTAGACTTTCTTCTGAGAGGGGTAGCCCGTTGTAGCCCTCTCTTGTTTTGCTCTTGGTTAGGTCATGTGATGATGTAAAACCATGCTTGGGAACATTTTGTGACAAGATCTACCCCGGTTTCACCGAAACAGGGAGTTTCCCCCTAATAGTCAGATTGCACACACTTCGTTTTTATGGGACAGCGCATGTCTGCGAAGGGGGTCACACTTGCGAACCAGGTTTAGGAGTTTTGAGCATGCCACCACACTTCATTACACATGCTAGGGTCACATGCATGGTTTGGAGGTGTTCCGATGCCCCGAAGCGCTTCTTCCTGCGGAACCCTGATCCGCGGGCCTCGGATCGTCTACCCCCCTAGACTTTCTTCTTACAGGGGTAGCCCGGTGCAGCCCTCTCTTGTTTTGCTCTTGGTTAGGTCATGTGATGATGTAAAACCATGTTTGGGAACATGTTGTGACAAGATCTACCCCGGTTTCACCGAAACGGGGAGTTTCCCCCTAATAGTCAGATTGCAGAAACTTCGTTTTTATGGGACAGCGCATGTCTGCGAAGAGGGTCACACTTGGGAACCAGGTTTAGGAGTTTTGAGCATGCCACCACACTTCATTACACATTCTAGGGTCACATGCATGGTTTGGAGGTGTTCCAATGCTCCGAAGTGCTTCTTATTGCGGAACCCTGATCCACGGGCCTCAGATCGTCTACCCACCTAGACTTTCTTCTGACAGGGGTAGCCCGGTGTAGCCCTCTCTTGTTTTTCTCTTGTTTAGGTCTTGTGATGATGTAAAACCATGTTTGAGAACATGTTGTGACAAGATCTACCCCGGTTTCACCGAAACGGGGAGTTTCCCCCTAATAGTCAGATTGCAGAAACTTCGTTTTTATGGGACATCGCATGTCTGCGAAGGGGGTCACACTTGGGAACCAGGTTTAGGAGTTTTAAGCATGCCAGCACACTTCATTACACATGCTAGGGTCACATGCATGGTTTGGAGGTGTTCCGATGCCTCGAGGCTCTTCTTCCTGCGGAACCCTGATCTGCGGGCCTCGGATCGTCTACCCCCTAGACTTTCTTCTGACAGGGGTAGCCCGGTGTAGCCCTCTCTTGTTTTGCTCTTGTTTAGGTCATGTTATGATGTAAAACCATGTTTGGGAACAAGTCGTGACAATATCTACCCTGGTTTCACCAAAACGGGGAGTTCCCCCTAATAGTCAGATTGGAGAAAGTTCGTTTTTATGGGACAGCGCATGTCTACGAAGGGGGTCACACTTGGGAACCAGGTTTAGGAGTTTTGAGCATTCCACCACACTTAATTACACATGCTAGGGTCACATGCATGGTTTGTAGGTGTTCCGATGCCCCGAAGCGCTTCTTCCTGCGGAACCGTGATCCGCAGGCCTCGGATCGTCTACCCCCCTAGACTTTCTTCTGACAGGGGTAGCCCGGGGTAGCCCTCTCTTGTTTTGCTCTTGGTTAGGTCATGTGATGATGTAAAACCATGTTTGGGAACATGTTGTGACAAGATCTACCCCGGTTTCACCGAAACGGGGAGTTTCCCCCTAATAGTCACATTGCAGAAACTTCGTTTTTATGGGATAGCGCATGTCTGCGAAGGGGGTCACACTTGGGAACCAGGTTTAGGAGTTTTGAGAATGCCACCACACTTCATTACACACGCTAGGGTCACATGCATGGTTTGGAGGTGTTCCGATGCCCCGAAGCGCTTCTTCCTACGAAACCCTGATCCGCGGGCCTCGGATCGTCTACCCCTAGACTTTCTTCTGAGAGAGGTAGCCCGTTGTAGCCCTCTCTTGTTTTGCTCTTGGTTAGGTCATGTGATGATGAAAAACCATGTTTGGGAACATTTTGTGACAAGATCTACCCCGGTTTCACCAAAACGGGGAGTTTCCCCCTAATAGTCAGATTGCAGACACTTCGTTTTTATGGGACAACGCATGTCTGCGAAGAGGGTCACACTTGGGAACTAGGTTTAGTAGTTTTGATCATGCCACCACACTTCATTACACATTCTAGGGTCACATGCATGGTTTGGAGGTGTTCCGATGCTCCGAAGTGCTTCTTCCTGCGGAACCCTGATCCGCGGGCCTCGGATCGTCTACCCCCTAGACTTTCTTCTGACAGGGGTAGCCCGTTGTAGCCCTCTCTTTTTTTTCTCTAGGTTAGGTCATGTGATGATGTAAAACCATGTTTGGGAACATGTTCTGACAAGATCTACCCCGGTTTCACCGAAACGGGGAGTTTCCCCCTAATAGTCAGATTGCAGACACTTTCTTTTTATGGGACAGCGCATGTCTGCGAAGGGGGTCACACTTGGGAACCAGGTTTAGGAGTTTTGAGCATGCCACCACACTTCAGTACACATGCTAGGGTCACATGCATGGTTTTTAGGTGTTCCGATGCCCCTAAGCGCTTCTTCCTGCGGAACCCTGATCCGCAGGCCTCGGATCGTCTACCCCCTAGACTTTCTTCTGATAGGGGTAGCCCGGTGTAGCCCTCTCTTGTTTTGCTCTTGGTTAGGCCATCTGATGATGTAAAACCATGTTTGGGAACATGTTGTGACAAGATCTACCCCGGTTTCACCAAAACGGGGAGTTTCCCCCTAATAGTCAGATTGCAGACACTTCGTTTTTATGGGACAGCGCATGTCTGCGAAGGGGGTCACACTTGGGAACCAGGTTTAGGAGTTTTGAGCATGCCACCACACTTCATTACACATGCTAGGGTCACATGCATGGTTTGGAGGTGTTCCGATGCCCCGAAGCGCTTCTTCCTGTGGAACCCTGATCCGCGGGCCTCGGAACGTCTACCCCCCTAGACTTTCTTCTGACAGGGGTAGCCCGGTGTAGCCCTCTCTTGTTTTGCTCTTGGTTAGGTCATGTGATGATGTAAAACCATGTTTGGGAACATGTTGTGACAAGATCTACCCCGGTTTCACCGAAACGGGGAGTTTCCCACTAATAGTCACATTGCAGAAACTTCGTTTTTATGGGACAGCGCATGTCTGCGAAGGGGGTCACACTTGGGAACCAGGTTTAGGAGTTTTGAGAATGCCACCACACTTCATTACACACGCTAGGGTCACATGCATGGTTTGGAGGTGTTCCGATGCCCCGAAGCGCTTCTTCCTACGGAACCCTGATCCACGGGCCTCGGATCGTCTACCCACCTAGACTTTCTTCTGACAGGGGTAGCCTGGTGTAGCCCTCTCTTTTTTTGCTCTTGGTTAGGTCATGTGATGATGTTAAACCATGTTTGGGAACATGTGGTGACAAGATCTACCCCGGTTTCACCGAAACAGGGAGTTTCCCCCTAATAGTCATATTGCACACACTTCGTTTTTATGGGACAGCGCATGTCTGCGAAGGGGGTCACACTTGCGAACCAGGTTTAGGAGTTTTGAGCATGCCACCACACTTCATTACACATGCTAGGGTCACATGCATGGTTTGTAGGTGTTCCGATGCCCCGAAGCGCTTCTTCCTGCGGAACCCTGATCCGCGGGCCTCGGATCGTCTACCCCCCTAGACTTTCTTCTTACAGGGGTAGCCCGGTGTAGCCCTTTCTTGTTTTTCTCTTGGTTAGGTCATGTGATGATGTAAAACCATGTTTGGGAAGATGTTGTGACAAGATCTACCCCGGTTTCACCGAAACGGGGAGTTTCCCCCTAATAGTCAGATTGCAGACACTTCGTTTTTATGGAACAGCGCATGTCTGCGAAGAGGGTCACACTTGGGAACCAGGTTTAAGAGTTTTGAGCATGCCACCACACTTCATTACACATTCTAGGGTCACATGCATGGTTTGGAGGTGTTCCGATGCTCTGAAGTACTTCTTCCTGCGGAACCCTGATCCGCGGGCCTCGGATCGTCTACCCCCTAGACTTTCTTCTGACAGGGGTAGCCCGTTGTAGCCCTCTCTTGTTTTTCTCTAGGTTAGGTCATGTGATGATGTAAAACCATGTTTGGGAACATGTTCTGACAAGATCTACCCCGGTTTCACCGAAACGGGGAGTTTCCCCCTAATAGTCAGATTGCAGACACTTTCTTTTTATGGGACAGCGCATGTCTGCGAAGGGGGTCACACTTGGGAACCAGGTTTAGGAGTTTTGAGCATGCCACCACACTTCAGTACACATGCTAGGGTCACATGCATGGTTTTTAGGTGTTCCGATGCCCCGAAGCGCTTCTTCCTGCGGAACCCTGATCCGCAGGCCTCGGATCGTCTACCCCCCTAGACTTTCTTCTGATAGGGGTAGCCCGGTGTAGCCCTCTCTTGTTTTGCTCTTGGTTAGGTCATATGATGATGTAAAACCATGTTTGGGAACATGTTGTGACAAGATCTACCCCGGTTTCACCAAAACGGGGAGTTTCCCCCTAATAGTCAGATTGCAGACACTTCGTTTTTATGGGACAGCGCATGTCTGCGAAGGGGGTCACACTTGGGAACCAGGTTTAGGAGTTTTGAGCATGCCACCACACTTCATTACACATGCTTGGGTCACATGCATGGTTTGGAGGTGTTCCGATGCCCCGAAGCGCTTCTTCCTGCGGAACCCTGATCCGCGGGCCTCGGATCATCTACCCCCCTAGACTTTCTTCTGACAGGGGTAGCCCGGTGTAGCCCTCTCTTGTTTTGCTCTTGGTTAGGTCATGTGATGATGTAAAACCATGTTTGGGAACATGTTGTGACAAGATCTACCCCGGTTTCACCGAAACGGGGAGTTTCCCCCTAATAGTCAGATTGCAGACACTTTGTTTTTATGGGACAGCGCATGTCTGTGAAGAGGGTCACACTTCGGAACCAGGTTTAGGAGTTTTGAGCATGCCACCACACTTCATTACACATTCTAGGGTCACATGCATGGTTTGGAGGTGTTCCGATGCCCCGAAGCGCTTCTTCCTGCGGAACCCTGATCCGCGGGCCTTGGATCGTCTACCACCCTAGTCTTTCTTCTGACAGGGGTAGCCCGTTGTATCCCTCTCTTGTTTTTCTCTTGGTTAGGTCATGTGATGATGTAAAACCATGTTTGGGAGCATGTTGAGACAAGATCTTCCCCGGTTTCACCAAAACAGGGAGTTTCCCCCTAATAGTCAGATTATAGACACTTCGTTTTTATGGGACATCGCATGTCTGCGAAGGGGGTCACACTTGGGAACCAGGTTTAGGAGTTTTGAGCATGCCACCACACTTCATTACACATTCTAGGGTCACATGCATGGTTTGGAGGTGTTCCGATGCCCCGAGGCGCTTCTTCCTGTGGAACCCTAATCTGCGGGCCTCGGATCGTCTACCCCCTAGACTTTCTTCTGACAGGGGTAGCCCGGTGTAGCCCTCTCTTGTTTTGCTCTTGTTTAGGTCATGTTATGATGTAAAACCATGTTTGGGAACAAGTCGTGACAAGATCTACCCTGGTTTCACCAAAACGGGGAGTTCCCCCTAATAGTCAGATTGGAGAAACTTCGTTTTTATGGGACAGCGCATGTCTACGAAGGGGGTCACACTTGGGAACCAGGTTTAGGAGTTTTGAGCATGCCACCACACTTAATTACACATGCTAGGGTCACATGCATGGTTTGTAGGTGTTCCGATGCCCCGAAGCGCTTCTTCCTGCGGAACCGTGATCCACAGGCCTCGGATCATCTACCCCCCTAGACTTTCTTCTGACAGGGGTAGCCCGGGGTAGCCCTCTCTTGTTTTGCTCTTGGTTAGGTCATCTGATGATGTAAAACCATGTTTGGGAACATGTTGTGACAAGATCTACCCCGGTTTCACCCAAACGGGGAGTTTCCCCCTAATAGTCACATTGCAGAAACTTCGTTTTTATGGGACAGCGCATGTCTGCGAAGGGGATCACACTTGGGAACCAGGTTTAGGAGTTTTGAGCATGCCACCACACTTCATTACACACGCTAGGGTCACATGCATGGTCTGGAGGTGTTCCGATGCCCCGAAGCGCTTCTTCCTACGGAACCCTGATCCACGGGCCTCGGATCGTCTACCCCCTAGACTTTCTTCTGAGAGGGGTAGCCCGTTGTAGCCCTCTCTTGTTTTGCTCTTGTTTAGGTCATGTGATGATGTAAAACCATGTTTGGGAACATGTTGTGACAAGATCTACCCCGGTTTCACCGAAACGGGGAGTTTCCCCCTGATAGTCAGATTGCAGACACTTTACTTTTATGGGACAGCGCATGTCTGCGAAGGGGGTCACACTTGGGAACCAGGTTTAGGAGTTTTGAGCATGCCACCACACTTCAGTACACATGCTAGGGTCACATGCATGGTTTTTAGGTGTTCCGATGCCCCGAAGCGCTTCTTCCTGCGGAACCCTGATCCACGGGCCTCGGATCGTCTACCCACCTAGACTTTCTTCTGACAGGGGTAGCCCGGTGTAGCCCTCTCTTGTTTTTCTCTTGGTTAGGTCATGTGATGATGTTAAACCATGTTTGGGAACATGTGGTGACAAGATCTACCCCGGTTTCACCGAAAGAGGGAGTTTCCCCCTAATAGTCAGATTGCACACACTTCGTTTTTATGGGACAGCGCATGTCTGCGAAGGGGGTCACACTTGCGAACCAGGTTTAGGAGTTTTGAGCATGCCACCACACTTCATTACACATGCTAGGGTCACATGCAAGGTTTGGAGGTGTTCCGATGCCCCGAAGCGCTTCTTCCTGCGGAACCCTGATCCGCGGGCCTCGGATCGTCTACCCCCCTAGACTTTCTTCTTACAGGGGTAGCCCGGTGCAGCCCTCTCTTGTTTTGCTCTTGGTTAGGTCATGTGATGATGTAAAACCATGTTTGGGAAGATGTTGTGACAAGATCTACCCCGGTTTCACCGAAACGGGGAGTTTCCCCCTAATAGTCAGATTGCAGAAACTTCGTTTTTATGGGACAGCGCATGTCTGCGAAGAGGGTCACACTTGGGAACCAGGTTTAGGAGTTTTGAGCATGCCACCACACTTCATTACACATTCTAGGGTCACATGCATGGTTTGGAGGTGTTCCTATGCTCCGAAGTGCTTCTTCCTGCGGAACCCTGATCCACGGGCCTCAAATCGTCTACCCACCTAGACTTTCTTCTGACAGGGGTAGCCCGGTGTAGCCCTCTCTTGTTTTTCTCTTGTTTAGGTCTTGTGATGATGTAAAACCATGTTTGAGAGCATGTTGTGACAAGATCTACCCCGGTTTCACCGAAACGGGGAGTTTCCCCCTAATAGTCAGATTGCAGAAACTTCGTTTTTATGGGACATCGCATGTCTGCGAAGGGGGTCACACTTGGGAACCAGGTTTAGGAGTTTTAAGCATGCCAGCACACTTCATTACACATGCTAGGGTCACATGCATGGTTTGGAGGTGTTCCGATGCCTCGAGGCTCTTCTTCCTGCGGAACCCTGATCTGCGGGCCTCGGATCGTCTACCCCCTAGACTTTCTTCTGACAGGGGTAGCCCGGTGTAGCCCTCTCTTGTTTTGCTCTTGTTTAGGTCATGTTATGATGTAAAACCATGTTTGGGAACAAGTCGTGACAATATCTACCCTGGTTTCACCAAAACGGGGAGTTCCCCCTAATAGTCAGATTGGAGAAAGTTCGTTTTTATGGGACAGCGCATGTCCACGAAGGGGGTCACACTTGGGAACCAGGTTTAGGAGTTTTGAGCATTCCACCACACTTAATTACACATGCTAGGGTCACATGCATGGTTCGTAGGTGTTCCGATGCCCCGAAGCGCTTCTTCCTGCGGAACCGTGATCCGCAGGCCTCGGATCGTCTACCCCCCTAGACTTTCTTCTGACAGGGGTAGCCCGGGGGAGCCCTCTCTTGTTTTGCTCTTGGTTAGGTCATGTGATGATGTAAAACCATGTTTGGGAACATGTTGGGACAAGATCTACCCCGGTTTCACCGAAACGGGGAGTTTCCCCCTAATAGTCACATTGCAGAAACTTCGTTTTTATGGGATAGCGCATGTCTGCGAAGGGGGTCACACTTGGGAACCAGGTTTAGGAGTTTTGAGAATGCCACCACACTTCATTACACACGCTAGGGTCACATGCATGGTTTGGAGGTGTTCCGATGCCCCGAAGCGCTTCTTCCTACGGAACCCTGATCCGCGAGCCTCGGATCGTCTACCCCTAGACTTTCTTCTGAGAGAGGTAGCCCGTTGTAGCCCTCTCTTGTTTTGCTCTTGGTTAGGTCATGTGATGATGTAAAACCATGTTTGGGAACATTTTGTGACAAGATCTACCCCGGTTTCACCAAAACGGGGAGTTTCCCCCTAATAGTCAGATTGTAGACAATTCGTTTTTATGGGACAGCGCATGTCTGCGAAGAGGGTCACAGTTGGGAACTAGGTTTAGTAGTTTTGATCATGCCACCACACTTCATTACACATTCTAGGGTCACATGCATGGTTTGGAGGTGTTCCGATGCCCCGAAGCGCTTCTTCCTGCGGAACCCTGATCCGCGGGCCTTGGATCGTCTACCCCCCTAGTCTTTCTTCTGACAGGGGTAGCCCGTTGTATCCCTCTCTTGTTTTTCTCTTGGTTTGGTCATGTGATGATGTAAAACCATGTTTGGGAGCATGTTGAGACAAGATCTTCCCCGGTTTCACCTAAACAGGGAGTTTCCCCCTAATAGTCAGATTCTACACACTTCGTTTTTATGGGACATCGCATGTCTGCAAAGGGGGTCACACTTGGGAACCAGGTTTAGGAGTTTTGAGCATGCCACCACACTTCATTAAACATTCTAGGGTCACATGCATGGTTTGGAGGTGTTCCGATGCGCCGAAGCAATTCTTCCTGTGGAACCCTGATCCGCGGGCCTCAGATCGTCTACCCACCTAGACTTTCTTCTGACAGGGGTAGCCCGGTGTAGCCCTCTCTTGTTTTTCTCTTGTTTAGGTCTTGTGATGATGTAAAACCATGTTTGGGAACATGTTGTGACAAGATCTACCCCGGTTTCACCGAAACGGGGAGTTTCCCCCTAATAGTCAGATTGCAGAAACTTCGTTTTTATGGGACATCGCATGTCTGCGAAGGGGGTCACACTTGGGAACCAGGTTTAGGAGTTTTAAGCATGCCAGCACACTTAATTTCACATGCTAGGGTCACATGCATGGTTTGGAGGTGTTCCGATGCCCCGAGGCGCTTCTTCCTGCGGAACCCTGATCTGCGGGCCTCGGATCGTCTACCCCCTAGACTTTCTTCTGACAGGGGTAGGCCGGTGTAGCCCTCTCTTGTTTTGCTCTTGTTTATGTCATGTTATGATGTAAAACCATGTTTGGGAACATTTTGTGACAAGATCTACCCCGGTTTCACCAAAACGGGGAGTTTCCCCCTAATAGTCAGATTGCAGACACTTTGTTTTTATGGGACAGCGCATGTCTGCGAAGGGGGTCACACTTGGGAACCAGGTTTAGGAGTTTTGAGCATGCCACCACACTTCATTACACATGCTAGGGTCGCATGCATGGTTTGGAGGTGTTCCGATGCCCCGAAGCGCTTCTTCCTGCGGAACCCTGATCCACGGGCCTCGGATCGTCTACCCACCTAGACTTTCTTCTGACAGGGGTAGCCCGGTGTAGCCCTCTCTTGTTTTGCTCTTGGTTAGGTCATGAGATGATGTTAAACCATGTTTGGGAACATGTGGTGACAAGAACTACCCCGGTTTCACCGAAACAGGGAGTTTCCCCCTAATAGTCAGATTGCACACACTTCGTTTTTATGGGACAGCGCATGTCTGCGAAGGGGGGCACACTTGCGAACCAGGTTTATGAGTTTTGAGCATGCCACCACACTTCATTACACATGCTAGGGTCACATGCATGGTTTGGAGGTGTTCCGATGCCCCGAAGCGCTTTTTCCTGCGGAACCCTGATCCGCGGGCCTCGGATCGTCTACCCCCCTAGACTTTCTTCTTACAGGGGTAGCCCGGTGTAGCCCTCTCTTGTTTTCCTCTTCGTTAGGTCATGTGATGATGTAAAACCATGTTTGGGAAGATGTTGTGACAAGATCTACCCCGGTTTCACCGAAACGGGGAGTTTCCCCCTAATAGTCAGATTGCTGACACTTCGTTTTTATGGGACAGCGCATGTCTGCGAAGGGGGTCACACTTGGGAACCAGGTTTAGGAGTTTTGAGCATGACACCACACTTCATTACACATGCTAGGGTCACATGCATGGTTTGGAGGTGTTTCGATGCCCCGAAGCGCTTCTTCCTGCGGAACCCTGATCCACGGGCCTTGGATCGTCTACCCACCTAGACTTTCTTCTGACAGGGGTAGCCCGGTGTAGCCCTCTCTTGTTTTGCTCTTGGTTAGGTCAAGTGATGATGTTAAACAATGTTTGGGAACATGTGGTGACAAGATCTACCCCGGTTTCACCGAAACAGGGAGTTTCCCCCTAATAGTCAGATTGCACACACTTCCTTTTTATGGGACAGCGCATGTCTGTGAAGGGGGGCACACTTGCGAACCAGGTTTATGAGTTTTGAGCATGCCACCACACTTCATTACACATGCTAGGGTCACATGCATGGTTTGGAGGTGTTCCGATGCCCCGAAGCACTTCTTCCTACGGAACCCTGATCCGCGGGCCTCGGATCGTCTACCCCCCTAGACTTTCTTCTTACAGGGGTAGCCCGGTGTAGCCCTCTCTTGTTTTGCTCTTGGTTAGGTCATGTGATGATGTAAAACCATGTTTGGGAAGATGTTGTGACAAGATCTACCCCGGTTTCACCGAAACGGGGAGTTTCCCCCTAATAGTCAGATTGCAGACACTTCGTTTTTATGGGACAGCGCATGTCTGCGAAGGGGGTCACACTTGGGAACCAGGTTTAGGAGTTTTAAGCATGCCAGCACACTTCATTCCACATGCTAGGGTCACATGCATGGTTTGGAGGTGTTCCGATGCCTCGAGGCTCTTCTTCCTGCGGAACCCTGATCTGCGGGCCTCGGATCGTCTACCCCCTAGACTTTCTTCTGACAGGGGTAGCCCGGTGTAGCCCTCTCTTGTTTTGCTCTTGTTTAGGTCATGTTATGATGTAAAACCATGTTTGGGAACAAGTCGTGACAATATCTACCCTGGTTTCACCAAAACGGGGAGTTCCCCCTAATAGTCAGATTGGAGAAAGTTCGTTTTTATGGGACAGCGCATGTCCACGAAGGGGGTCACACTTGGGAACCAGGTTTAGGAGTTTTGAGCATTCCACCACACTTAATTACACATGCTAGGGTCACATGCATGGTTCGTAGGTGTTCCGATGCCCCGAAGCGCTTCTTCCTGCGGAACCGTGATCCGCAGGCCTCGGATCGTCTACCCCCCTAGACTTTCTTCTGACAGGGGTAGCCCGGGGGAGCCCTCTCTTGTTTTGCTCTTGGTTAGGTCATGTGATGATGTAAAACCATGTTTGGGAACATGTTGGGACAAGATCTACCCCGGTTTCACCGAAACGGGGAGTTTCCCCCTAATAGTCACATTGCAGAAACTTCGTTTTTATGGGATAGCGCATGTCTGCGAAGGGGGTCACACTTGGGAACCAGGTTTAGGAGTTTTGAGAATGCCACCACACTTCATTACACACGCTAGGGTCACATGCATGGTTTGGAGGTGTTCCGATGCCCCGAAGCGCTTCTTCCTACGGAACCCTGATCCGCGAGCCTCGGATCGTCTACCCCTAGACTTTCTTCTGAGAGAGGTAGCCCGTTGTAGCCCTCTCTTGTTTTGCTCTTGGTTAGGTCATGTGATGATGTAAAACCATGTTTGGGAACATTTTGTGACAAGATCTACCCCGGTTTCACCAAAACGGGGAGTTTCCCCCTAATAGTCAGATTGTAGACAATTCGTTTTTATGGGACAGCGCATGTCTGCGAAGAGGGTCACAGTTGGGAACTAGGTTTAGTAGTTTTGATCATGCCACCACACTTCATTACACATTCTAGGGTCACATGCATGGTTTGGAGGTGTTCCGATGCCCCGAAGCGCTTCTTCCTGCGGAACCCTGATCCGCGGGCCTTGGATCGTCTACCCCCCTAGTCTTTCTTCTGACAGGGGTAGCCCGTTGTATCCCTCTCTTGTTTTTCTCTTGGTTTGGTCATGTGATGATGTAAAACCATGTTTGGGAGCATGTTGAGACAAGATCTTCCCCGGTTTCACCTAAACAGGGAGTTTCCCCCTAATAGTCAGATTCTACACACTTCGTTTTTATGGGACATCGCATGTCTGCAAAGGGGGTCACACTTGGGAACCAGGTTTAGGAGTTTTGAGCATGCCACCACACTTCATTAAACATTCTAGGGTCACATGCATGGTTTGGAGGTGTTCCGATGCGCCGAAGCAATTCTTCCTGTGGAACCCTGATCCGCGGGCCTCAGATCGTCTACCCACCTAGACTTTCTTCTGACAGGGGTAGCCCGGTGTAGCCCTCTCTTGTTTTTCTCTTGTTTAGGTCTTGTGATGATGTAAAACCATGTTTGGGAACATGTTGTGACAAGATCTACCCCGGTTTCACCGAAACGGGGAGTTTCCCCCTAATAGTCAGATTGCAGAAACTTCGTTTTTATGGGACATCGCATGTCTGCGAAGGGGGTCACACTTGGGAACCAGGTTTAGGAGTTTTAAGCATGCCAGCACACTTAATTTCACATGCTAGGGTCACATGCATGGTTTGGAGGTGTTCCGATGCCCCGAGGCGCTTCTTCCTGCGGAACCCTGATCTGCGGGCCTCGGATCGTCTACCCCCTAGACTT
The DNA here is from genome assembly GCA_916181665.1 of Avena sativa. Taxonomy (NCBI): domain Eukaryota; kingdom Viridiplantae; phylum Streptophyta; class Magnoliopsida; order Poales; family Poaceae; genus Avena; species Avena sativa. Next base: position 128,400,505 of record OV702289.1, on the reverse strand, counting down.
TCTTCTGACAGGGGTAGGCCGGTGTAGCCCTCTCTTGTTTTGCTCTTGTTTATGTCATGTTATGATGTAAAACCATGTTTGGGAACATTTTGTGACAAGATCTACCCCGGTTTCACCAAAACGGGGAGTTTCCCCCTAATAGTCAGATTGCAGACACTTTGTTTTTATGGGACAGCGCATGTCTGCGAAGGGGGTCACACTTGGGAACCAGGTTTAGGAGTTTTGAGCATGCCACCACACTTCATTACACATGCTAGGGTCGCATGCATGGTTTGGAGGTGTTCCGATGCCCCGAAGCGCTTCTTCCTGCGGAACCCTGATCCACGGGCCTCGGATCGTCTACCCACCTAGACTTTCTTCTGACAGGGGTAGCCCGGTGTAGCCCTCTCTTGTTTTGCTCTTGGTTAGGTCATGAGATGATGTTAAACCATGTTTGGGAACATGTGGTGACAAGAACTACCCCGGTTTCACCGAAACAGGGAGTTTCCCCCTAATAGTCAGATTGCACACACTTCGTTTTTATGGGACAGCGCATGTCTGCGAAGGGGGGCACACTTGCGAACCAGGTTTATGAGTTTTGAGCATGCCACCACACTTCATTACACATGCTAGGGTCACATGCATGGTTTGGAGGTGTTCCGATGCCCCGAAGCGCTTTTTCCTGCGGAACCCTGATCCGCGGGCCTCGGATCGTCTACCCCCCTAGACTTTCTTCTTACAGGGGTAGCCCGGTGTAGCCCTCTCTTGTTTTCCTCTTCGTTAGGTCATGTGATGATGTAAAACCATGTTTGGGAAGATGTTGTGACAAGATCTACCCCGGTTTCACCGAAACGGGGAGTTTCCCCCTAATAGTCAGATTGCTGACACTTCGTTTTTATGGGACAGCGCATGTCTGCGAAGGGGGTCACACTTGGGAACCAGGTTTAGGAGTTTTGAGCATGACACCACACTTCATTACACATGCTAGGGTCACATGCATGGTTTGGAGGTGTTTCGATGCCCCGAAGCGCTTCTTCCTGCGGAACCCTGATCCACGGGCCTTGGATCGTCTACCCACCTAGACTTTCTTCTGACAGGGGTAGCCCGGTGTAGCCCTCTCTTGTTTTGCTCTTGGTTAGGTCAAGTGATGATGTTAAACAATGTTTGGGAACATGTGGTGACAAGATCTACCCCGGTTTCACCGAAACAGGGAGTTTCCCCCTAATAGTCAGATTGCACACACTTCCTTTTTATGGGACAGCGCATGTCTGTGAAGGGGGGCACACTTGCGAACCAGGTTTATGAGTTTTGAGCATGCCACCACACTTCATTACACATGCTAGGGTCACATGCATGGTTTGGAGGTGTTCCGATGCCCCGAAGCACTTCTTCCTACGGAACCCTGATCCGCGGGCCTCGGATCGTCTACCCCCCTAGACTTTCTTCTTACAGGGGTAGCCCGGTGTAGCCCTCTCTTGTTTTGCTCTTGGTTAGGTCATGTGATGATGTAAAACCATGTTTGGGAAGATGTTGTGACAAGATCTACCCCGGTTTCACCGAAACGGGGAGTTTCCCCCTAATAGTCAGATTGCAGACACTTCGTTTTTATGGGACAGCGCATGTCTGCGAAGAGGGTCAAACTTGGGAACCAGGTTTAGGAGTTTTGAGAATACCACCACACTTCATTACACATTCTAGGGTCACATGCATGGTTTGGAGGTGTTCCGATGCCCCGAAGCGCTTCTTCCTGCGGAACCCTGATCCACGGGCCTCGGATCGTCTACCCCCTAGACTTTCTTCTTACAGGGGTAGCCCGGTGTAGCCCTCTCTTGTTTTGCTCTTGGTTAGGTCATGTGATGATGTAAAACCATGTTTGGGAAGATGTTGTGACAAGATCTACCCCGGTTTCACCGAAACGGGGAGTTTCCCCCTAATAGTCAGATTGCAGACACGTCGTTTTTATGGGACAACGCATGTCTGCCAAGAGGGTCACACTTGGGAACCAGGTTTAGCAGTTTTCAGCATGCCACCACACTTCATTACACATTCTAGGGTCACATGCATGGTTTGGAGGTGTTCCGATGCTCCGAAGTGCTTCTTCCTGCGGAACCCTGATCCGCGGGCCTCGGATCGTCTACCCCCTAGACTTTCTTCTGACAGGGGTAGCCCGTTGTAGCCCTCTCTTGTTTTTCTCTTGGTTTGTTCATGTGATGATGTAAAACCATGTTTGGGAACATGTTCTGACAAGATCTACCCCGGTTTCACCGAAACGGGGAGTTTCCCCCTAATTGTCATATTGCAGACACTTTCTTTTTATGGGACAGCGCATGTCTGCGAAGGGGGTCACACTTGGGAACCAGGTTTAGGAGTTTTGAGCATGCCACCACACTTCCGTACACATGCTTGGGTCACATGCATGGTTTTTAGGTGTTCCGATGCCCCGAAGCGCTTCTTCCTGCGGAACCCTGATCCGCAGGCCTCGGATCGTCTACCCCCCCTAGACTTTCTTCTGATAGGGGTATCCCGGTGTAGCCCTCTCTTGTTTTGCTATTGGTTAGGTCATCTGATGATGTAAAACCATGTTTGGGAACATGTTGTGACAAGATCTACCCCGGTTTCACCAAAACGGGGAGTTTCCTCCTAATAGTCAGATTGCAGACACTTCGTTTTTATGGGACAGCGCATGTCTGCGAAGGGGGTCACACTTGGGTACCAGGTTTAGGAGTTTTGAGGATGCCACCACACTTCATTACACATGCTAGGGTCACATGCATGGTTTGGAGGTGTTCCGATGCCCCGAAGCGCTTCTTCCTGCGGAACCCTGATCCACGGGCCTCGGATCGTCTACCCACCTAGACTTTCTTCTGACAGGGGTAGACCGGTGTATCCCTCTCTTGTTTTGCTCTTGGTTAGGTCATGTGATGATGTTAAACCATGTTTGGGAACATGTGGTGACAAGATCTACCCCGGTTTCACCGAAACAAGGAGTTTCCCCCTAATAGTCAGATTGCACACACTTCGTTTTTATGGGACAGCGCATGTCTGCGAAGGGGGTCATACTTGTGAACCAGGTTTAGGAGTTTTGAGCATGCCACCACACTTCATTACACATTCTAGGGTCACATGCATGGTTTGGAGGTGTTCCGATGCCCCGAAGCGCTTCTTCCTGCGGAACCCTGATCCACGGGCCTCGGATCGTCTACCCCCCTAGAATTTCTTCTTACAGGGGTAGCGCGGTGTAGCCCTCTCTTGTTTTTCTCTTGGTTAGGTCATGTGATGATGTAAAACCATGTTTGGGAACATGTGGTGACAAGATCTACCCCGGTTTCACCGAAACGGGGAGTTTCTCCCTAATAGTCAGATTGCAGACACTTTGTTTTTATGGGACAGCGCATGTCTGCGAAGAGGGTCACACTTGGGAACCAGGTTTAGGAGTTTTGAGCATGCCACCACACTTCATTACACATTCTAGGGTCACATGCATGGTTTGGAGGTGTTCCGATGCTCCGAAGTGCTTCTTCTTGCGGAACCCTGATCCACGGGCCTCAGATCGTCTACCCACCTAGACTTTCTTCTGACAGGGGTAGCCCGGTGTAGCCCTCTCTTGTTTTTCTCTTGTTTAGGTCTTGTGATGACGTAAAACCATGTTTGAGAACATGTTGTGACAAGATCTACCCCGGTTTCACCGAAACGGGGAGTTTCCCCCTAATAGTCAGATTGCAGAAACTTCGTTTTTATGGGACATCGCATGTCTGCGAAGGGGGTCACACTTGGGAACCAGGTTTAGGAGTTTTAAGCATGCCAGCACACTTCATTACACATGCTAGGGTCACATGCATGGTTTGGAGGTGTTCCGATGCCCCGAGGCTCTTCTTCCTGCGGAACCCTGATCTGCGGGCCTCGGATCGTCTACCCCCTAGACTTTCTTCTGACAGGGGTAGCCCGGTGTATCCCTCTCTTGTTTTGCTCTTGTTTAGGTCATGTTATGATGTAAAACCATGTTTGGGAACAAGTCGTGACAAGATCTACCCTGGTTTCACCAAAACGGGGAGTTCCCCCTAATAGTCAGATTGGAGAAACTTCGTTTTTATGGGACAGCGCATGTCTACGAAGGGGGTCACACTTGGGAACCAGGTTTAGGAGTTTTGAGCATGCCACCACACTTAATTACACATGCTAGGGTCACATGCATGGTTTGTAGGTGTTCCGATGCCCCGAAGCGCTTCTTCCTGCGGAACCCTGATCAGCAGGCCTCGGATCGTCTACCCCCCCTAGACTTTCTTCTGACAGCGGTAGCCCGGGGTAGCCCTCTCTTGTTTTTCTCTTGGTTAGGTCATGTGATGATGTAAAACCATGTTTGGGAACATGTTGTGACAAGATCTACCCCGGTTTCACCGAAACGGGGAGTTTCCCCCTTATAGTCACATTGCAGAAACTTCGTTTTTATGGGACAGCGCATGTCTGCGAAGGGGGTCACACTTGGGAACCAGGTTTAGGAGTTTTGAGAATGCCACCACACTTCATTACACATGCTAGGGTCACATGCATGGTTTGGAGGTGTTCCGATGCCCCGAAGCGCTTCTTCCTATGGAACCCTGATCCGCGGGCCTCGGATCGTCTACCCCCTAGACTTTCTTCTGAGAGGGGTAGCCCGTTGTAGCCCTCTCTTGTTTTTCTCTTGGTTAGGTCATGTGATGATTTAAAACCATGTTTGGGAATATTTTGTGACAAGATCTACCCCGGTTTCACCAAAACGGTGAGTTTCCCCCTAATAGTCAGATTGCAGACACTTCGTTTTTATGGGACAGCGCATGTCTGCGAAGAGGGTCACACTTGGGAACCAGGTTTAGGAGTTTTGAGCATGCCACCACACTTCATTACACATTCTAGGGTCACATGCATGGTTTGGAGGTGTTCCGATGCCCCGAAGCGCTTCTTCCTGCGGAACCCTGATCCGCGGGCCTTGGATCGTCTACCCCCCTAGTCTTTCTTCTGACAGGGGTAGCCCGTTGTATCCCTCTCTTGTTTTTCTCTTGGTTAGGTCATGTGATGATGTAAAACCATGTTTGAGAGCATGTTGAGACAAGATCTTCCCCGGTTTCACCGAAACAGGGAGTTTCCCCCTAATAGTCAGATTCTAGACACTTCGTTTTTATGGGACATCGCATGTCTGCGAAGGGGGTCACACTTGGGAACCAGGTTTAGCAGTTTTTAGAATGCCACCACACTTCATTACACATTCTAGGGTCACATGCATGGTTTGGAGTTGTTCCGATGCGCCGAAGCAATTCTTCCTGCAGAACCCTGATCCGCGGGCCTCAGATCGTCTACCCACCTAGACTTTCTTCTGACAGGGGTAGCCCGGTGTAGCCCTCTCTTGTTTTCCTCTTGTTTAGGTCTTGTGATGATGTAAAACCATGTTTGGGAACATGTTGTGACAAGATCTACCCCGGTTTCACCGAAACGGGGAGTTTCCCCCTAATAGTCAGATTGCAGAAACTTAGTTTTTATGGGACATTGCATGTCTGCGAAGGGGGTCACACTTGGGAACCAGGTTTAGGAGTTTTAAGAATGCCATCACACTTCATTACACATGCTAGGGTCACATGCATGGTTTGGAGGTGTTCCGATGCCCCGAGGCGCTTCTTCCTGCGGGCCTCGGATCGTCTACCCCCTAGACTTTCTTCTGACAGGGGTAGGCCGGTGTAGCCCTCTCTTGTTTTGCTCTTGTTTAGGTCATGTTATGATGTAAAACCATGTTTGGGAACATTTTGTGACAAGATCTACCCCGGTTTCACCAAAACGGGGAGTTTCCCCTAATAGTCAGATTGCAGACACTTCGTTTTTATGGGACAGCGCATGTCTGCGAAGGGGGTCACACTTGGGAACCAGGTTTAGGAGTTTTGAGCATGCCACCACACTTCATTACACATGATAGGGTCGCATGCATGGTTTGGAGGTGTTCCGATGCACCGAAGCGCTTCTTCCTGCGGAACCCTGATCCACGGGCCTCGGATCGTCTACCCACCTAGACTTTCTTCTGACAGGGGTAGCCCGGTGTAGCCCTCTCTTGTTTTGCTCTTGGTTAGGTCATGAGATGATGTTAAACCATGTTTGGGAACATGTGGTGACAAGATCTACCCCGGTTTCACGGAAACAGGGAGTTTCCCCCTAATAGTCAGATTGCACACACTTCGTTTTTATGGGACAGCGCATGTCTGCGAAGGGGGTCACACTTGCGAACCAGGTTTAGGAATTTTGAGCATTCCACCACAATTCATTACACATGCTAGGGTCAAATGCATGGTTTGGAGGTGTTCCGATGCCCCGAAGCGCTTCTTCCTGCGGAACCCTGATCCGCGGGCCTCGGATCGTCTACCCCCCTAGACTTTCGTCTTACAGGGGTAGCCCGGTGTAGCCCTCTCTTGTTTTGCTCTTGGTTAGGTCATGTGATGATGTAAAACCATGTTTGGGAAGATGTTGTGACAAGATCTACCCCGGTTTCACCGAAACGGGGAGTTTCCCCCTAATAGTCAGATTGCAGACACTTCGTTTTTATGGGACAGCGCATGTCTGCGAAGAGGGTCACACTTGAGAACCAGGTTTAGGAGTTTTGAGCATGCCACCACACTTCATTACACATTCTAGGGTCACATGCATGGTTTGGAGGTGTTCCGATGCTCCGAAGTGCTTCTTCCTGCGAAACCCTGATCCGCGGGCCTCGGATCGTCTACCCCCTAGACTTTCTTCTGACAGGGGTAACCCGTTGTAGCCCTCTCTTGTTTTTCTCTTGGTTAGGTCATGTGATGATGTAAAACCATGTTTGGGAACATGTTCTGACAAGATCTACCCCGGTTTCACCGAAACGGGGAGTTTCCCCCTAATAGTAAGATTGCAGACACTTTGTTTTTATGGGACAGCGCATGTCTGTGAAGGGGGTCACACTTGGGAACCAGGTTTAGGAGTTTTGAGCATGCCACGACACTTCAGTACACATGCTAGGGTCACATGCATGGTTTTTAGGTGTTCTGATACCCCGAAGCGCTTCTTCCTGCGGAACCCTGATCCGCAGGCCTCGGATCGTCTACCCCCCCTAGACTTTCTTCTGATAGGGGTAGCCCGGTGTAGCCCTCTCTTGTTTTGCTCTTGGTTAGGTCATATGATGATGTAAAACCATATTTGGGAACATTTTGTGACAAGATCTACCCCGGTTTCACCAAAACGGGGAGTTTCCCCCTAATAGTCAGATTGCAGACACTTCGTTTTTATGGGACAGCGCATGTCTGCGAAGGGGGTCACACATGGGAACCAGGTTTAGGAGTTTTGAGCATGCCACCACACTTCATTACACATTCTAGGGTCACATGCATGGTTTGGAGGTGTTCCGATGCCCCGAAGCGCTTCTTCCTGCGGAACCCTGATCCACGGGCCTCGGATCGTCTACCCACCTAGACTTTCTTCTGACAGGGGTAGCCCGGTGTAGCCCTCTCTTGTTTTGCTCCTGGTTAGGTCATGTGATGATGTTAAACCATGTTTGGGAACATGTGGTGACAAGATCTACCCCGGTTTCACCGAAACAGGGAGTTTCCCCCTAATAGTCAGATTGCACACACTTCGTTTTTATGGGACAGCGCATGTCTGCGAAGGGGGTCACACTTGCGAACCAGGTTTAGGAGTTTTGAGCATTCCACCACACTTCATTACACATGCTAGGGTCACATGCATGGTTTGGAGGTGTTCCGATGCCCGGAAGCGCTTCTTCCTGCGGAACCCTGATCCGCGGGCCTCGGATCATCTACCCCCCTAGACTTTCTTCTTACAGGGGTAGCCCGGTGTAGCCCTCTCTTGTTTTGCTCTTGGTTAGGTCATGTGATGATGTAAAACCATGTTTGGGAAGATGTTGTGACAAGATCTACCCCGGTTTCACCGAAATGGGGAGTTTCCCCCTAATAGTCAGATTGCAGACACTTCGTTTTTATGGTACAGCGCATGTCTGCGAAGAGGGTCACACTTGGGAACCAGGTTTAGGAGTTTTGAGAATGCCACCACACTTCATTACACATGCTAGGGTCACATGCATGGTTTGGAGGTGTTCCGATGCCCCGAAGCGCTTCTTCCTGCGGAACCCTGATCCGCGGGCCTCGGATCGTCTACCCCCCTAGACTTTCTTCTTACAGGGGTAGCCCGGTGTATCCCTCTCTTGTTTTGCTCTTGGTTAGGTCGTGTGATGATGTAAAACCATGTTTGGGAACATGTTGTGACAAGATCTACCCCGGTTTCACCTAAACGTGGAGTTTCCCCCTAATAGTCAGATTGTAGACACTTCGTTTTTATGGGACAGCGCATGTCTGCGAAGAGGGTCACACTTGGGAACCAGGTTTAGGAGTTTTGAGCATTCCACCACACTTCATTACACATTCTAGGGTCACATGCATGGTTTGGAGGTGTTCCGATGCCCCGAAGCGCTTCTTCCTGCGGAACCCTGATCCGCGGGCCTCGGATCGTCTACCCCCCTAGTCTTTCTTCTCATAGGGGTAGCCCGTTGTAGCCCTCTCTTGTTTTTCTCTTGGGTAGGTCATGTGATGATGTAAAACCATGTTTGGGAACATGTTGTGACAAGATCTTCCCCGGTTTCACCGAAACGGGGAGTTTCACCCTAATAGTCAGATTTGCAGAAACTTCGTTTTTATGGGACAGCGCATGTCTGCGAAGGGGGTCACACTTGGGAACCAAGTTTAGGAGTTTTGAGAATGCCACCACACTTCATTACACACGCTAGGGTCACATGCATGGTTTGGAGGTGTTTCGATGCCCCGAAGCGCTCCTTCCTACGGAACCCTGATCCGCGGGCCTCGGATCTTCTACCCCATAGACTATCTTCTGAGAGGGGTAGCCCGTTGTAGCCCTCTCTTATTTTGCTCTTGGTTAGGTCATGTTATCATGTAAAACCATGTTTGGGAACATGTTGTGGCAAGATCTACCCCGGTTTCACCAAAACAGGGAGTTTCCCCCTAATAGTCAGATTGCAGACACTTCGTTTTTATGGGACAGCGCATGTCTGCGAAGGGGGTCACACTTGGGAACCAGGTTAAGGAGTTTTGAGCATGCCACCACACTTCATTACACATTCTAGGGTCACATGCATGGTTTGTAGGTGTTCCGATGCCCCGAAGCGCTTCTTCCTGCGGAACCCTGATCCGCGGGCCTCGGATCGTCTACCCCCCTAGACTTTCTTCTTACAGGGGTAGCCCGGTGTAGCCCTCTCTTGTTTTGCTCTTGGTTAGGTCATGTGATGATGTAAAACCATGTTTGGGAACATGTTGTGACAAGATCTACCCCGGTTTCACCAAAACGGGGAGTTTCCCCCTAATAGTCAGATTGCAGACACTTCGTTTTTATGGGACAGCGCCTGTCTGCGAAGAGGGTCACACTTGGGAACCAGTTTTAGGAGTTTTGAGCATTCCACCATACTTCATTACACATTCTAGGGTCACATGCATGGTTTGGAGGTGTTCCGATGCCCCGAAGCGGTTCTTCCTGCGGAACCCTGATCCGCGGGCCTCGGATCGTCTACCCCCTAGACTTTCTTCTGACAGGGGTAGCCCGGTGTAGCCCTCTCTTGTTTTGCTCTTGGTTAGGTCATGTGATGATGTAAAACCATGTTTGGTAACATGTTGTGACAAGATCTACCCCAGTTTCACCGAAACGGGGAGTTTCCCCCTAATGGTCAGTTTTGCAGAAACTTCGTTTTTATAGGACAACACATGTCTGCGAAGGGGGTCACACTTATGAACCAGGTTTAGGAGGTATTGCAAAAAGTTTATGCGTACACAATGTCTTAATTAATAGTAACAAATATAGTACATAAAAAACTTAAAATAAATACAATTGAAAGGAAAAAGGAAAGAAAATTAAAAAGGCTTCTTTGTCGTGTGTCTCCTGTAGGTACATGGCAAAGCCTTCTTTGCCGTGTGTCTCCTGTAGGTACATGACAAAGCCTTCTTTGCCGTGTGTTTTCTGTAGGCTTTGCCGTGTTCCATTTGGTTTGGCACACGGCAAAGGGCTACCAGCTCGTGCGGGACCGTCCACACCTTATCCTCCCAGCTCGCCCCCCCCGCGGGCCCGTGCTCAACCTACCGCGCACCGCCTCTACCGCTTGCCCCGCCTCCCAGCTCTCCCCTGCCTCCTAGCTCGCTGCCGCTACCGAAATCGCCCCAGCTCGCCACCTCCTCTAGCCTCGTCCCCGCCTCCACTTGGCCCCGGCCCAGCCTCCACCCGCCCAACTCCTCCCCAACCTGGACTCCACCCCACCCCACCCCACCCGGCCCCGCCCCCACCCCCTACCCCCAACTTCCATGCCATGGAAGCCCCGCGGTGCCGGCGATAGAGGCTTCCGTAGCCTTCCTCCTCCACGGCGCCGAACACCCTTACCCCACCATCCCCTCCCCCACCGACAGCTCCTCTCCCCATTCGGTATGCCCATTTTTCTTCTAGATATGTATGTGTACTAGTAATGTACTTGTAATTTAGCATGTATGTATCTTAGTAATGTTGGAATTTAGGGTGTACATATGTATATTAGTAATTTAGGGTATACATGTCTATATTAGTAATGTTGGAATTTAGGGTATACATGTATGTATCTTAGCATACATGTGTATATATTAGTAATTTAGGGTTCAGATGCACCGTACAATTTTAAATGGTTTGTCCACCACCCAAATGCAAATTCTTTGGGTGGCTCGATTACCATCGAATATACCCAAATGCAAATTAGGTCATGGAACAGTGGATGAATGCAGATCCGGAGGAATATATGCTTCCTTCCTACTTTGACATATATGAATACTAGTTGTTTGTGATATGATCCAGCAGGGTCCTCCCCATTAGTTATTTAATTAAAAAGTTCTTAATGTATTTTCTTCAAGCAGTAATCCCTCCGGTTTAGTTATAAGCCGTGCCAACTTGATTTTGCTTGTATATTGGCATATATAAATACATGTGTATATTAGTAATTATTCTCTCTTCGTGCAGGATATGTGTTGAGTTTGAGGGTGGGTCTGTTGACGGCGTAGGGCATCTCACGGGAGGGTCGCTGATCTTCTTCACCTCTCGATCACGCTTCGAGGGTAAAAATATGTTCTCCTCTCTTGTACCTAGGGTAATTTTCATGTCTAGATCACCAAGTCTGTCACGTTACCTAGGCGTCTCTTCCCGGCCATAAGGGTTACGCGGATAAATATGCATTAGTGGTCTCGCATATTATGAACCGTAACTCTTATGGCATTTATCGGGATAGCCGGCGGATGCGTAGTTGGGTATGTTTTTCCTGTTCTACTTCGGTCCGAGACAGGATTTCGGCAGCGCCTCCCCATTGTTCTCCGGATGCACATCCCTCTCGGCTTTTTGTCGAGACGTGTATCGGGAGAGCAGCGGGGAGGTGCTGCTGAAATTTTTTCTCGGATTAGGGGAGAGCAGGGAGAACATACTCAATCTATGGATCCGGCGGTTACTAGGACCCTCTTTACCTATTAGAGAGATAGGTGGATATATGCATGACGTAAAATTTATGTTTGCTAAAATTAACCAAACTAATACTAGATTTATTTATATGGCATGATTAATTGAAAGCATTGTATATGTCTGTTTTAGTACTGATTAGAGGATGGAGAATCGTGACTGGATGTATGAGGGCTATGTCAGTAAGTGGTACTTTACCATGGAATGGAAAGAAAAGGCCGAGGACTTCGTGAACCGGGCGTTTGCTGTCCCCACCAGACCCAGAAATTTTTTTTGCCCCTGTACAAGATGCAAGAACCTGAATACACATTCGAAGGATGATGTTAGTAGACACCTGGTCAATTATGGGTTCACACCTTCCTACAAGACTTGTACTTTCCATGGTGAAAAGTTAGCGAAACGTGCTAGGAGGGAGTCACGGCAGAGTCAGCAGCAAAGTCAGCCAAGGGGGGAATTTGATGCTGGTTTTGATAGGTGCATAGAGAACTTTGTGAATGCTAATGTGCCTGAAAGCCCTCATGTAGAGGCGGAGACACCTCAGGAGGCGGAGACAAGTGAGGAGCCAGAGGAAAACACGGCAAAGTACGAGACTTTGTTTGCCTCGCAGAGACCCCTTCATGCACATACAGATGTTAGCCAACTGGACACCATCGCTCGCATTTTGGCCTTCAAGAGCCACATGAACTTGACCAGAGATGACTTTGATGATATGCTCGCCGTTGTTGGCAGCATTCTGCCGAAAGGGCACCTCTTGCCGGAGAACTTCTACTATTCAACCAAACTCCTCCGTGACCTTAAGATGTCATATGAGCCGATACATGCTTGTCCGAAGGGATGCATGCTATTCAGAAAGGAGCATGCTAAGACAAATTATTGTATCCACTACAAATCCTCTAGGTACTTTGAGGTCGATCCCAATGGTGATGGTCAGAAGAGGCAGACCGGGGTTGCCCAAAACATCCTCCGGTATCTTCTAGTGCTACCGAGGATCCAACGGCTCTTCATGACCGAGGATACTGCCTAGCAGATGCAGTGGGCAGTAGAAGGGAATATATACACCGACAAGATGATACATCCATCGGATGGTAGTGCATGGATGAACTTTGTCAAGAAATATCCTGAGAAAGCCGGTGACAAGAGGAGCGTAGCAGTTGCCATATCAACCGATGGGTTCCATCCATATGGTATGTCGGTTGCAGTATACAACTGTTGGCCAGTGTTTGTTATTCCCCTGAACCTCCCCCATGGCGTCTGCATAAGATCAGAGAACATGTTTGTGTCGATGATAATCCCCGGACCGAAATACCCTGGTAAGAACATGAATGTTTATCTAGAACCGCTGGTTGATGACTTGTTTTGTGGCTGGGAAGGGCGCGGGATCTGAACATATGACGCTGCAAACAAGGAGCACTTCGATATGTATGTCTGGTACCACACCTGAAGGAGTTGTGCCCTAGAGGGAAATAATAAAGTGTATTATTTGATATACCTCCTGTATGTTCATAATACATTTCATACTGTGCTATAACTGTGTTAATACGAAACGTTAATACACGTGTGGTATGTAAACAAACCGTGTCTCTAGTTACCTCTAGTGAACTAGTTCATTGGTCATGAGGATGGTCTATGGTTTGAGATCATGGGCATTTATGCCAACTGACAATGAGGTCATGTTATTAGTTGAATAGCATGATAGACAAACATCCGACCGTTATATCGTAATGAGATCTAGTTACAAAGTTCACCATTGATGATAAAACACAGAGAACCTCGCAACCTGATCCTTTGACTGTGAGGTAATGCAAATCACCATTATGGAAGAAGCTTAGATGGTTATCAAGAATCATCTCGTAACAGGGTGATCAAAAAGGTGCCACTCAGGTTTTCTGAAGGAATGTGTAGAGGAGTACATATCAAGACTAGGATTTGTCTAGTCCATGTAACAGACAGATACATGTGGCCATCTCGGTGACGTTGCATTAATGAAGCTTGCAAGCATGTGACTAGGTCACGGAATGCAACGACATGAGAACGAGAAAACAAGTTCATCGGTAACGAGATCGAACTAAGGTATAGAGGTACCGAAGATCAAGTCTCGGGTGAATTAGGTATCGTATGACAAAGGGAATGGGGAACGACTATCTCACGGTTCGAGCGATTGTATTCGTGAAACACACGGGGGTCACATGGCCATCCAGGTCCCTCTGTTGATCATTGATATGAGAGTGGTCGCTATCATGTCCGGAGTGTTTCCGAACCGAAGGATGTCACGCTTAAGGGTGGGGACACTTAGGGTAGCTGAGGTATCATATGAGAAATAGAGAGAGAGATAGAAACCGAAATAGTTTCGGTAACATTCGATGGAGATCGGAAGGGGTGCGGAAGATGTTTCGGAGTGAAGGAATAATATAATATGTATATTTGAATGTTAATTGGAGAATTAATATTAAAAATATATTTTATTTTAAAAGGCACTATATTGCTAATGGGCCTGACCCGAGGGGAGGCCCAAGTGGGCAAGGCGCCTAGGGAGTGGGGGCCAGCCGGCCTAGGGCTAGTGGGCTGGCCTAGTGGGGCCGAGCTAGGGCTGGCGGCTGCCCAAGGTGGCTGGCGGGTGTGGGAATAGTCTCACACCGCCTGGCCCCTGGGTGGTGCGCCCCCTCCTACTATATAAAGGGGTTCCCCCTCCCCTTGGAAGCACACCCATTCCTCTCATTCTCTCTCTCTCATCTATTGAGGGCTTCCCCGTAATATTGGGGAGGACTTCGTAGTTGAGTTCTCAACATTCACACTACCGTTGTGTGATCGGCGATCCGGCATCTACTTCTTCCGCTGCTCGGCTGGATCGGAGCCCGGTTGACGTCCACTACACCAGAAGTGTGACGAACTTTGGAGGCACCACACTTGGGGTGCTGCTCGTCTTCATCAATATACGTCTTCCTGCGTAAGGCGTACCACTCTCTGCAAAGGTATGAATACTGTATTCTTTCTCTGTTACTTATGTCTACATAGTATAGATCCTGGTATTAGTGTTCGAGTAGATAGAAATTTTTTGTTTTCTGCTATGGAACCCTTCAGTGGTATCAGAGCGGGTCTATGGGTAGACATGTCGTACGGATAGAACACATAGCAATATGTGGGCATTGATTCTCTAGTTGCTACCCTCTTTAGTTTTATTATTCATATGGTGGCACTGTTTGATGAAGCGGCCCCTAACCGACCTCACGTGGTGATTCACGAGACTGGTCCACAAATCAAAGTGGCTTAGGGGGGTGTCTGTCTCTCTACAGTAGTTGATATGGCATTAACATTAGAGGGCCCTGAAAAAGGGAAGAAGAACGGCAATCATTGAATCCATGTTGTGGCTCAACGTTCGTAGGTGGGAAGGGGTTCTACTGCGAAAGCCCTAAAGCCGCAAAAACATGCAATAGTTAATAGAGAAGCGTATATTTTTATTATTGCATAGGGGCAAGTATTATAACATGGCAATGACAAGTTTGTGAAACTCTCATTGAAGCTATTGATGATGATCATAAAGCTATAACCATGTCATAACACTTTACTTTAGAAGTATTACTTATTGTGTTAGTATACTTACTAGACGGCAGGATAATAAGATAATCCCTCATAGTATTCCAGTTATCGTATTCCCCTTGTGTGTGCACCACCAAGAAAGTTCTTTGGTATGAGGCCGGCTGTGATGATCGGGGGTCAGACATATCTATGTTCACATATAGTGGGTGCAAGCCATGTTGCACTGTGAATACACACGAGTTAGGACTGGCAAGCCTAGCATGCTAGAGAAGCATGGCCTCAGAATACAAGAGACCGAAAGGTCGAGCATGAATCACATGGTTGATGTGATCGACATTAGGGAATGTCCACCTTTGATACTGCACTGATGGCCGTGATGATCGGGGGAGGTGCAGGGGATAGGGATCATGTGATCACTAAATGAGTAGAGGGATGTTCGTTTGAGTGGGAGTTCCTTTATTAAAATTTGAACTCATTATTATGAACATAGTCTAAATACTTTGCAAATCCTTTGTAGATGTCTCTCCCACCCACCTTCAACGTAAGCACTTTCCTCGAGAAGGACAAGCTGAAAACTGATGGAACCAACTTCACCGCATGGTTCCGCAATCTTAGGATCCTCCTAGTCCCCTACAAGTTGACTTATGTCATCGAGGCTGAGCTTCCGGCTAAGCCTGTAGATTCCGCCTCTCAGGACGAAAAGAATGTCTGGCAGTCCAAGGCGAACGATTTCTCCCTCATCCAGAGTGGAATTCTCTATGCCATGGAGCCGGAGCTTCAAAAGCGTTTTGAGAAGATGAATGCTTTTGAGATCATTGAGGATCTCAAAGTTGTCTTTGCTCCGCAGGCTCGTGCAGAGAGGTATGATGCTTCCGAGCTCTTCTTCTCTGCTAAAATGGTCACAACAGTATTAGTGAGCACGTGGTCAAAATGTCTGGCTACGTTAAGCGTCTAAACGCCCTGGATTGTAAAATCCCAAAGGAGCTCGCCATAGATAGGGTGCTGCACTCATGGCCCCCTAGCTATAAGAGTTTTGTGATGAACTACAACATGCAAGGGATGACCAAGACCCTTGCCGAGGTGTTCGCCATGCTCCAAACTGCTAAGGTTGAAATCAAGAAGGAGCACACGGTGTTGATGGTCAACAAGACTGCCAACTTTAAGAAACTGTGGCAAAAGGGAAAAGGCAAGAGTAAGAAGTCTAAGAGGGATGGCAGGTTCGCTCCTAGCACCTCAAAGTCTACGAAGCCTAGCCCTAAGCCTGGCACTTCGTGCTTCTACTGCAAAGGGGATGGGCACTGGAAACGCAACTGCCTTAAGTACCTTGAAGACAAGCGAGCTGGCAAGATAGCCATCCCGGACAAAGGTATATATGATATACATGTTATTGATGTATTCCTTACAAGCGCCAGGAGTAACACCTGGGTATTTGATACCGGATCTGTTGCTCACATTTGTAACTCTCGGCAGGATCTGCAGAGTAGGAGGCACCTGAGGAAGGACGAGGTGACGATGCGCGTCGGCAATGGTTCGAGAGTCAAAGTGATGGCCGTCGGCACCCTGCATCTCCGTCTACCGTCAGGATTATTGTTGGTTTTGAATAAATGCTATTATGTACCCGCACTGAGTATGAATATTGTGAGTGGGTCTTGCTTGTTGCAAGACCATTATTCGTTTAAATCAGGAACAAATGGTTGTTCAATTTATATGAATGATATTTTCTATGTTCATGCTCCTGTATGTGATGGTTTATTCCTACTTGATCTTGATTGTGATACACACATCCACAGTGTTGATGCTAAACATTGTAAGCACAGTGACAATAATTCCATGTACATATGGCATTGCTGTCTTGGTCATATTGGCATAAAGCGCATGAAGAAGCTTCATTCAGAAGGGATTCTTGGATCATTGGATTTCGAATCCCTTGATACATGTGAGCCATGCCTCATGGGCAAGATGACCAGGACACCATTCTCCGGAATAGTGGAGAGAGCTGTAGACCTACTTGGGATCATAAATACAGATGTATGTGGACCAATGAGTGTCTCAACACACAATGGTTATCGTTACTTTGTTACCTTTACTGACGACTTGAGCAGATATGGATATATCTACTTGATGAAGCACAAGTCTAAAACATTTGAAAAGTTCAAGGAATTTAAGCAAGAGGTAGAGAATCAACTTAACAAGAAAATCAAGCACCTTCGATCGGATCGAGGAGGCGAATATTTGAGTTATGAGTTGAACATGCACCTGAAGGACTGTGGGATCATCCCGCTGCTTACGCCAGCCGGAACACCACAGCGTAATGGTGTGTCGGAACACCGTAACCGGACCCTATTGGATAGTGTACGGTCCATGATGTCTTTAACTGATTTGTCTGTGTCTTTTTGGGGATACGCGTTAGAAACCGCCGCTTTTATTTTGAACCGAGCACCATCAAAATCCGTGGAGACAACCCGATATGAGATATGGTATGGTCAGAAGCCAAAGTTGTCCTTTCTGAAAGTTTGGGGATGTGAGGCGTATGTTAAGAAACTACAACCTGACAAACTCGAACCCAAATCGGAAAAATGTATCTTTGTAGGATATCCAAGGGAAACTGTTGGATATACCTTCTACAATCAAGCCGAAGGCAAAACACTTGTCGCAAAAACCAGCACCTTTCTCGAGAAAGAGTTTCTTGCAAAAGGGGTGAGTGGAAGGAAAATTGAGTTAGATGAAATTGTTGATCCTTCTCTCCGTATTCCGAGTAGCGCAACGGAAGCTGTTCCGAAACCGCTCTCCAACATGGAGGAAGAGTCCATTGATGCTGATCCAAACAATGACGTCGAGACTCCTGAGGTTCGCAGGTCTACAAGGGTTCGTGCCACTCCAAATTGGTACAGTAGCCTTGTAATGTCTGTCATATTAGATGATCAAGATGAACCTGCAAACTACAAAGAAGCTATGGATAGTGCTGACTCCAAGAAATGGCTAGAAGCCATGAAATCCGAAATAGGATACATGCATGAAAACCAAGTTTGGACCTTGCTGGATCTTCTAGAGGGCCGCAAGGCCGTGGAAAATAAATGGATCTTTAAGAAAAAGACAGATGCGAATGGTAATGTAACCATTCACAAAGCTTGACTTGTCGCAAAGGGGTTTCGACAAATTCAAGGGGTTGACTACGACGAGACTTACTCTCCCGTAGTGATGCTTAAGGCTGTGAGGATTTCAATAGCAATTGCTGCACATTTCGACTATGAAATTTGGCAGATGGATGTCAAGACCGCGTTCCTCAATGGTCACATTGATTAAGAGTTGTATATGATGCAACCAGAAGGTTTTGTTGATCCTAAGGATGCTGGAAAGGTATGTAAGCTCCAACGGTCCATTTATGGGTTGAAGCAAGCATCTCGGAGCTGGAACCAACGTTTTGATCAAGTGATCAAGAGTTTTGGATTTGTCCAAAACCAACAAGAGTTCTGTGTTTACAAGAAAGCGAGTGGGAGCTCGGTAGTTTTCTTAGTATTATATGTGGATGACATATTACTCATGGGAAACGATGTGGATCTTATGAATAGCGTGAAAGCGTATTTGAGCAACCAATTTTCCATGAAGGATCTAGGTGAAGCTGCATACATATTAGGAATCAAGATCTATAGAGATAGATCAAGGCACCTAATAGCATTAAGTCAGAGTACTTACATAGATAAGATTTTGAAGAGGTTCAAAATGGAAAACACCAAGAGGGGTTTTACACCTATGATGAAGAATTGCAACTTGAGTGTGACTCAATGTCCTGTAACGGAAAATGATAGAGAGAAGATGTCTGACGTCCCCTATGCTTGTGCAATAGGATATATCATGTATGCAATGCTTAGTACCCGACCTGATGTGGCATTGGCTCTTAGTTTGACGAGCCGATATCTGAGTAATCCAGGACCGGATCACTGGACAGCTGTGAAAAATATCCTAAAGTATCTGAGAAGAACAAGGGATATGTTCCTAATCTATGGAGGAAATGATGAAGCTCTGAACATAACAGGTTACATAGATGCGAGCTGGAATTCAGATCATGATGACTCTAAGTCTCAAACAGGATTTGTTTTCTTGGTGAATGGTGGGGCGGTAAGATGGAAAAGCAAGAAGCAGCCGGTGGTGGCACAATCTTCAATGGAGTCTAAATACATTGCTGCAGCAAATGTAGCAAATGAAGCTGTTTGGCTAAGGAATTTCGTCATCGAACTAGGAGTTTTTCCCAACGCACAAGACCCCATGACGATCTATTGTGATAACACGGGAGCTATTGCAAATGCAAGGGAACCAAGAATTCATTCCACAGCCAAACACATCAAGCTTAGATTTCACGTCATCCGACAAATTGTTGACGAAGGTGAAGTCAAGATTTGCAAAGTAGATACGGAACTGAATGTAGAAGATCCTTTAACTAAAGCTCTCCAACATGACAAGCACAAACAACATCGAGATTCCATTGATGTTAGGTTCCTGCCTATTGTAAACTAGTTTTGTATACTCTAGTGCAAGTGGGAGACTGAAGGAGTTGTGCCCTAGAGGCAAATAATAAAGTGTATTATTTGATATACCTCCTGTATGTTCATAATACGTTTCATACTGTGCTATAACTGTGTTAATACGAAACGTTAATACACGTGTGGTATGTAAACAAACCGTGTCTCTAGTTACCTCTAGTGAACTAGTTCATTGGTCATGAGGATGGTCTATGTTTCGAGATCATGGGCATTTATGCCAACTGACAATGAGGTCATGTTATTAGTTGAATAACATGATAGACAAACATCCGACCGTTATATCGTAATGAGATCTAGTTACAAAGTTCATCATTGATGATAAAACACAAAGAACCTCGCAACCTGATCCTTTGACTGTGAGGTAATGCAAATCACCATTATGGAAGAAGCTTAGATGGTTATCAAGAATCATCTCGTAACAGGGTGAACAAAAAGGTGCCACTCAGGTTTTCCGAAGGAATGCGTAGAGGAGTACATATCAAGACTAGGATTTGTCTAGTCCATGTAACGGACAGATACATGTGGCCATCTCGGTGACGTTGCATTAATGAAGCTTGCAAGCATGTGACTAGGTCACGGAATGCAACGACATGAGAACGAGAAAACAAGTTCATCAGTAACGAGATCAAACTAAGGTATAGAGATACCGAAGATCAAGTCTCGGATGAATTAGGTATCGTATGACAAAGGGAATGGGGAACGACTGTCTCACGGTTCGAGCGATTGTATTCGTGAAACACACGGGGGTTACATGGCCATCTAGGTCCCTCTGTTGATCATTGATATGAGAGTGGTCTCTATCATGTCCGGAGTGTTTCCGAACCGAAGGATGTCACGCTTAAGGGTGGGGACGCTTAGGGTAGATGAGGTATCGTATGCGAAATAGAGAGAGAGAGAGAAACCGGAATAGTTTCGGTAACATCCGATGGAGATCGGAAGGGGTCCGGAAGATGTTCCAGAGTGAAGGAATAATATAATATGTATATTTGAATGTTAATTGGAGAATTAATATTAAATATATATTTTATTTTATTTTAAAAGGCACTATATTGCTAATGGGCCTCACCCGAGGGGAGGCCCAAGTGGGCAAGGCGCCTATGGAGTGGGGGCCAGCCGGCCTAGGGCTAGTGGGCCGCCCCAGTGGGGCCCACCTACGGCCGGCGGCTGCCCAAGGTGGCCGGCGGGGGTGGGAATAGTCCCACACCGCCTGGCCCCTGGGTGGTGCGCCCCCCTCCTACTATATAAAGGGGTTCCCCTCCCCTTGGAAGCATGCCCATTCCTCTCATTCTCTCTCTCTCTCTCATCTGCTGAGGGCTTCCCCGTAATATTGGGGAGGACTTCGTAGTTGAGTTCTCCACATTCACACTACCGTCGTGTGATCGGTGATCCGGCATCTACTTCTTTCGCTGCTCGGCTGCATCGGAGCCCGGTTGACATCCACTACACCGGATGTGTGACGAACTTTGGAGGCACCACACTTGGGGTGCTGCTCGTGTTCATCAATATACGCCTACCTGCGTAAGGCGTTCCACTCTCTACAAAGGTATGAATATTGTATTCTTTCTCCATTACTTATGTCTACATAGTATAGATCCTGGTATTAGTGTTCGAGTAGATAGAATTTTTTTGTTTTTTTCTACGGAACCCTTCAACACCTCCCTACATGACCTACCAGCATGTGCATTGTTCTGTGGCTGGTATACGCATGGGAAGTGGCCTTGCCCAGTGTGCATGCAGGATCTGACTTTCTTCTGGCTGTCGAAGGGAGGCAAGTATTCCTGCTTTGATGAACATCGAAAGTTCCTTGAGCCGAATCATCCATACAGGAATGATAAAAAGAGGTTCAAGAAAGGTCGTGTTGTCCATGATCCAAAGCCACGTCTGAAGATGGGAAAGGAAATCAAGGCTGAGTTAGAAGCTCTCCAGCCTAAGCCTGATGGGAATGGTTTCGTGGGATATGCGGACACGCACCAGTGGACCCACATTCCATGATTATGGAAGCTCCCTTACTTTGAGGATCTCGAGCTCCCGCATAACATTGATGTAATGCACACCAAAAAGAATATCGGCGAGGCCCTTTGGAGCACCATAATGCAAACTGAGAAGTCGAAGGATAACATCAAGGCTCGAATTGATAAAGAACAATGGTGCGATAGGCCAAAGTTGAAAATGCAGCCACCCGGAACCAACGGTAGAAAAGGGTGGTCTAAGCCAAAGGCTCCGTTCTGCCCAACAAAGCCCCAAAAAAGGGAGATCTTTTAGTGGATCACGCAAAGTTTGTTTTTCCCTGATGGGTACACAGCCAACTGGATGAGGGGTGCGAACATGCAAACGTTGCGAGTACAAGGGCTCAAGAGTCATGACTACAACGTATGGCTTGAGCGAATAATGCCAGTGATGATTCGAGGCTATGTTGATGAGGAGACTTGGCGAGTGTTGTCGAGTTTGAGCTTTTTCTTCCACTAGATTTGTGCTAGGGAGTTAGACCGTAAAGTGGTTGAGAAGCTACATGAACAGGCACCCTAGTTGCTTTGTGATCTAGAAATGCTCCTTCCGCCAGGGTTCTTCAATCTGAAGCAACATATGATCTTGCATCTTGCGGACGAGGCTTTGAAGGGGGGACCTGTGTGGGCCCGTTGGCAGTATCCACCAGAGAGAGTAACACAGAGGCTTCGTACAAAAACAGGCAATAAATGCAAGATCGAGGCATCCATAGCTGAGTCAGTCCTTAATGAGGAGGTTGCAAACTTCACCACCAAGCACTATGATGCCAACATTCCCACAAAGCACAACCCAGTCTCCCGTTACAATGCCGCCAACCCTGAGGATGTACCACCTTATATGGACAATTTCCCAACTGGTGTATCTGGAACCTTTCTGTCCATCCCTCATGAAAAAGACAAATTCCTGCCGAATCGGTAGGAGGTTGCCAAGATTTGAACTACAAGTACATGATATAATGCTTGTGAATTTTAAAAAAAATCATTTATAGGTTCACAACATGCTATTTCATCAGAGATCCACTTCAAGTTCAGCGAGGAATCAGGGCATAGTTTGTGATAATGTGCCCATATTGTGCACACATGTGCATCTTGGGTAACCTTTAGTCTCGGCTGGTGGGTGCAACCGAGACTAAAGATGCCGGTGGGATAAGGACGCATGGGTAACCTTTAGTCCCGGCTGGTGGGTGCAACCGAGACTAAAGCTATCGGTGGGATAAGGACGCGTGGGTAACCTTTAGTCCCGGCTGGTGGGTGCAACCGAGACTAAAGCTGTCGGTGGGATAAGGACGCGTGGGTAACCTTTAGTCCCGGCTGGTGGGTGCAACCGAGACTAAAGATGTCGGTGGGATAAGGACGCGTGGGTAACCTTTAGTCCCGGCTGGTGGGTGCAACCGAGACTAAAGCTGTCGGCGGGATAAGGACGTGTGGGTGGATGCACTACTCGATGAGATAAAGCATGTAGCGCACGACGCCCTGTCGGAGGAACAAGACAAAGTAGAAGCGGCGCCGTGCCTATAAAAGGACCATCGATACACCATGGCAAGCAGCTCAACAAGCCAACATAGGTAGAGAGAGTTTCATCCCCATGGATGGAGGGTTGGGAAATCTCCCGTGGCGGAGCTTCTCGAAGATGTCGTTGGTGCACACACCGTACGGCATCTTCGGAAGCTCCGCCTCGGAAAAATTTCCCTGCAAGCCCGTGAAACACTCCATCTCCTCTAAAATTGTTGGGGAAAGGGTTGAGAAATCTCCCGTGGCGGAGCTTCTCGAAGATGTCGTTGGTTCACACGCCCTACGGCAGCTTCGGAAGCTCCGCCTCGGAAAAATTTC
Organism: Avena sativa; assembly: GCA_916181665.1. NCBI lineage: Eukaryota > Viridiplantae > Streptophyta > Magnoliopsida > Poales > Poaceae > Avena > Avena sativa. The sequence continues at coordinate 128,377,101 of OV702289.1, read as the reverse complement.
CCTGCAAGCCCGTGAAAGTCTCCATCTCCTCTAATAGTGTTAGGGAAAGGGTTGAGAAATCTCCCGTGGCGGAGCTTCTCGAAGATGTCGTTAGTGCACACGCCCTACGGCATCTTCGGAAGCTCCGCCTCGGAAAAATTTCCCTGCAAGCCCGTGAAAGACTCCATTACATAAAGTTTCGATACATCACATAAAGTTTCCATACATTACATAGATTTACATAGGGTTTAGGGTTTAGGATATGAATCCTTCGTTGCGTATGTCGATCCCTTGCCTATGATCGCTTCTTAGGCCGTAACCATGGAGCATCTTCTTTGCTTAACGGGATGCTTGTGTCAGTTTTCACGGTGAAGGGCAGAATTTCATCAAAGTTATCATAATCTGCTGACATGTCTGTCTTGTCCTCGACTCCCGTGATGTTTCTTTTCCCTAAAAGAACTATGTGACGCCTGGGCTCATCGTCTGATGTATTCGTTTCCTTATTTTTTCTTTTTTGCGGTCTAGAGGACATGTCCTTCACATAAAAAACCTGAGCCACATCATTGGCTAGGACGAATGCTTCGTCTCTATAACCAAGATTCTTGAGATCCACTGTTGTCATTCCGTACAGCTGGTCTACCTTTAACTCTTCTCCATTCATGTTGACCCAACTGCACCGAAACAATGGGACCTTAAAAGTAGGCCCATAGTCAAGTTCCCATATCTCCTCTATGTAACCATACTATGTGTCCTTTTTCCCATTCTCGCATGTTGCATCAAAGCGGACACCACTGTTTTGGTTGGTGCTTTTTTATCTTGGCAAATCGTGTAAAATGTATTCCCAATTATCTCGTACCCTTGGAAAGTCAATACAGTCGTAGATGGTGTCACGGCCAACAAGTAGAGCTGATCTCCAATAGTGGTGTCATTCATGAGATGTAATTGCAACCAAGTGCCGAAAGTCGCCATGTGATTTTTTTTAATCTAGTAGTCATCCTTCCCCGGGAACTTGGAGCGTACAACATTCATGTGTTCCTCGATATACGGAGCCACGAAGGTAGAACTTTGGAGAACTATGTAGTGTGCTTGATTCAAAGAATGTCTATCCATAAATATCATTGCTTTCTTTCCTAGCATGCCTTTTCCACTCAGTCTCCCCTCATACCGTGATTCAGGAACACCAATCGGCTTAGGGTCAGGAAGAAAGTCTACACATAACCCAATGACCTCCTCTGTTCGATAGCCCTTGGAGATGCTTCCTTCTGGCCTAGCACGGTTATGAACATATTTCTTTAAGACTCCCATGAACCTCTCGAAGGGGAACATATTGTGCAGAAATACTGGACCGAGAATGTAAATGTCATCGACTACATGAACTAAGAGATGCATCATAATATTGAAGAAGGACGGGGGGAACACCAACTCAAAACTGACAAGACATTGGACCACATCCTTCTGTAGCCTTTCCAGACTTTCTCGATCGATTACCTTCTGAAATATTGCATTGAGGAATGCACATAGCTTCACAATGGCTAATCGAACATTTTCCGGTAGAAGCCCTCTCAATGCAACCGGAAGCAACTGTGTCATAATCACGTGGCAATCATGAGACTTCTGGTTCTGAAATTTTTTCTCTGCCATATTTATTATTCCCTTTATATTTGACGAGAAGCCAGCCGGGACCTTGATACTATAAAGGACTTCAAAAAAGATTTCCTTCTCTGCTTTGGTAAGAGCGTAGCTACTTAAGTATTTACGTCCTTTATCAGTATGCTTGTTGTGTGGGTCTTTGATACCTTGCTGGTCCTCCCGTGCTTCTGGTGTATCTTTTGTCTTCCCATACACGCCCAGGAAGCCTAGCAGGTTCACGCAAAGATTCTTCGTCACGTGCATCACGTCGATTGAAGAATGGACCTCTAGGTCTTTCCAATACTCAAGCTCCCAAAATATAGATTTCTTTTTCTACATGGCTGTGTGTCCGGTAATGGGGTCTTTCGGAACAGATTGACCGCCAGGACCCGTTCCAAAGATTACTTCTAGGTCCTTCACCATACCAAATACATCAGCACCTTTAGGGAGCCTAGGCTTCTTCCGGTAATCTGCCTCACCGTTGAAATTCTTGCCTTTCTTTCTTACTTGATGATTGGTCGGAAGAAATTTACGACACCCCAGGTACACAACCTTCTTACATTTATCCAAATATGTACCTTTAGTATTATCTAAACAGTGCGTGCATGCATTGTATCCCTTGTTTAAATGTCCTGAAATGTTACTAAGAGCAGGCCAATCATTGACTCCTGTTTGTGCTCATCCCACACCTTTACACCTGGTTCTGCCCACAACTGCAAAATTTCATCGACTAATGGCCTTAGGTACACAACAATGTCGTTGCCGGGTTGCTTCGGTCCTTGGATGAGCACTGGCATCATAATGAACTTCCGCTTCATGCACAACCAAGGATGAAGGTTGTAGATACATAGAGTCACTAGCCAGGTGCTGTGACTATAGCTCTGCTCCCCAAAAGGATTCATGCCGTCTGTACTTAGACCAAACCATAAGTTCCTCGCGTCACCTGGAAAGTTCGAGTACTTTCTCTCGATGTTTCTCCACTGCGACCCATCGGCAGGGTGTCTTAGTTTCCCGTCTTTCTTACGTTCTTCTTTGTGCCATCGCAACAACCTAGCATGCTCTTTATTTCTGAACAGACGTTTCAACCGTGGTATTATAGGAGCATACCACATAACCTTAGCAGGAACCCTCTTCCTGGAGGGCTCGTCATCGCCCTCAACATCACCAGGGTCATCTTGTCTGATCTTGTATCGACATGCATTGCATTCCGGGCATTTATCCATATTCTCGTACTTCTCACCGCGGTACAGGATGCAGTCATTAATGCATGCATGTATCTTCTCCACATCTAATCCTAGAGGGCAGATAGTCTTCTTTGCTTCGTACGTTGTCTCGGGAAGCTCATTATCCTTTGGATGCTTCGCCTTCATTATTTTCAGTAACTTCTCAAATCCCTTGTCAGATAAGCCAGTATCTGCCTTACATTTCAGCAGTTCAAGTGTGGTACCGAGCTTTGTGCTGCCATCTTCGCAATTTGGGTACAACAACTTTTTATGATCCTTTTGCATGGCCTCCAACTTAAGCTTCTCCCTTTCTGTATCACATTGTTGCTTTGCATCAGAAATGACCCGACCAAGACCATCAGCAGGCTCATCTGATGCCCGTTGTTCTTCTTCATTGCCGCCTCCCTCTTCTTCATTGTCTTCCATTGCAGTATCACCGTATTCTTCAGGGGACATAGGATAGCTGTCATCCTCCTCCTCTTCTTCATTTTCTTCCAGCCTAACCCCTCTTTCTCCGTGCATGGCCCAACAATAATTTCCGGGCATGAAACCTCTCCGAAGCAGATGGCTTTGAAGGATTCTCGGGGCAGAGTGCTCCGCCACGTTCCGACAGTCGACGTAGGGACAAGGCATAAAATTATCTACTTTGTTTGCCTTAGCCAAATCGATAAATTTATGGAGGCCTGCAATAAAATCGGAATGGCGTCGGTCGCCATACATCCATCGCATCCGTGCATCGATCTGCGTCATAATAATTAACCATTACAATAACATCGTCAATAGTAAAATGACCACCCTACATGGACAGATACAATATTTTTGTATCAGTTACAGATAAAGAAGATAAGGTTGCTAACCTCAGCCGAGGATACCGTGTTGTGCGAACTAAAGTGTGGCTCAGACATTTCGTAGAACACCTTGTGTGCAATCAAAGAAAAAAAAGCTAGCACCCACTCCTCACACACAATCCAGCAAAATTTGGTGGGCAAAGGGCTGGACTTATATATAGCCAGGGGAGGTTTTTTGGTCCCGGTTATTGCCACGAACCGGGACCAAAGCCCCTCCCGCGCGACACGTGGCCGCCTAGCAGCTCGCACTCCACCCAGGTCATTGGTCCCGGTTAATGGCACGACCCGAGACCAATGACTTCGGTGGAGGGCGTGCTGCTGGGCCGCCACGTGTCGAGCGGGAGGGGCTTTGGTCCCAGTTCTTGGCAATAACCGGGACCAATGCCTCCGTCGCTTCGTCGTCCCCGTGCATAAATATGCTGCCTCTCTGCAGTCCCTCTCCACCCCACCACTTTTCCTCTCCACCGCGCCGTCGTTTCGCCTCCCCTCCCTCTCCAATCTCTACCGCGCCGTGAAGGAGGTGCCCACACTCAACCACTACGAGGCGGCTGCGTTTGCGATCTACGGCATCCTCACGCCGCCACGTGCGACCCTTCCCGCCGGATTTCGCATCAGCGAGGGGGGTGTGCCGGTGGCTCCGCTCCTCAAGCCCCGCGGATACGAGATGGAGTACGTCATCGCGGAGCATCGCCGCCAACTGCCCGCGTGCTTTAGGGCGTTGCCCCGGTACGCGGCGGGCAGCGAGTATTGGCCCCGGCTGTTCAAGAAGGAGCGGAAGGCCAAGCTTGGCAACCGTTTCGTGGACGGGCGCCTGGTGCACCCGGATCGCCGCAACCAAGAAGGGCGGGAGTTGTTCTGGTCCGTCCCTGGACGGACCATCTACACCGCCATCGATGCTGCTATGCGCGTAGACGAGCTCCGTCTCCCGAACAACGCCGAAATCATGGAGATTTCGTCCGACGACGACGAGGAAGCCGGCGGCACGGAGGACAACGGCTCGGAGGACAGCTGCAGCGGAAGTGTTGTCGACTAGAAATTTATAAAGTCGCATCTTTATTTGTATGGAAAAATTTGTGGTCGAAAAATAAAATGTCTCAATTTAGACCTTTGTCTCGATTAATTTGTGAGAGATTTGTTCAAAAATAGTGATCAATTCAATTTCTACCTCGAATTAATTTCTGCCTCGAATTAATTTCTGCGCCGAATTAATTTACATTAATTCCTGGACTGCTGACCGTCGCGGGGTTTTTGGTCCCGGTTGTTGGCATGAACCAGGATCAATGCCTCGCAGAGAGCCACGTGTGCATCGCGGGGTCATTGGTCCCAGTTCGTGCCATAAACCGAGACCAATGCTTACAGATGAACCGGGACCAATGACCTGGCGGCATGAACCAGGACCGGTGCCTGGCATTGGTCCCGATTACGGAAACGAACCGGGACCAATGGAATTTGGGCGCTGGACCAAAGGCCCTCTTTCTACTAGTGACAGGTACAGCAGCACAGAGGGGGCGCTAGCGGCGTGAATCGGCGGCAGGGCGGGATCTAGCTAGGGAATTTTTAGGTGACGGTTGGCGATGGCGCGCGGTGGGGAAATTATGCGGCAACTTCCGTGTGTGTCGCATATATGCATCGCAAGGAAGGGGTCTATTTTTGTGATGCCCCAAATTATCTATCTATCTATTATATACTAAAAGCAATATAAGAGAGTTTTTCGGAGCACCGGGTTGATCCACATCACCAAAATTACATCAGCCATTAGATTTAAAACCTAAGGCATAGATCTAACTAGGGGTGCCCCACGTTTTCCTCCAACTAGAAATATTGCCTTGACGAAAAGATCCCTCGAGTGCCACCACTAGATCAATTAGCAGCGCCGCCATCATACTTGCCCGGAGATCCACGCGAGACCCATGTCTTGCCCAATCCCGCTAGCTGCCGTATGGTTCCATCACCGGCAGCAGTTCTTTTACTCAAGCTACCTCTTTCCCTTCCGGCATTATATATGCAAATCTATGTCGTATAGATGGAGGGATAAGACCTGCAATTTCAGAAGGCGCTGATCGAGGAGTATCATGCTGCCAGGAAGAAGGGTATGTGCGGACAAAGGTATTGTGGCTGCTAGCTGATGTACGCGATGATAGAGGACACATATATATTATCCAGTCATACATCCATCTAACCAGCCGGCATGGGAGTCCAACGAGAAGGTGCATTCATACAGTGAACGCATACACAGGCCTCTGGTCTCCCTTTTCAAATCAGAAAGCTTGCTCCAGGTCTACACGACTAATTATCGTGTAACTAAACCTAATCGGATGGAGAAACTTGCAAGTGCTTCATGAGGTAAATACTCTATACCTAGCGTCCTCCGGGTCCACGACTTTGTGCTTTCACTATGGGAAAAATTATCTTTGCCGTCACCTCCGTCCTTTGCCGTGTGCCAAACGCCTAGGAACACGGCAAAGCTTTTCTCTGCCGTGAGGGAGTCCAGAAGCACACGGCAATGACAACCCACACGGTACATTCCTGATAAAACACACGGAAAAGAAAAAGAATACGGCAAAGACAAAACAAGACACACGGCAAACAAAGGACACACGGCAAAGACAAAAGGCGGCACACGGCAAAGCCAGTCATACGGCAAAGAGGTGGGTCCCACAGCCCACCCAGGCGAGCCTACAAACGGTGGCTGGCAGTGGTACTTTGCTGTGTGTCCCTGCAGTTAGACACACGGCAAATACATGCCTTTCCCGTGTGCTTTATGCACTATACACGACAAAGAAACTTTTTTTTATTTCTTACCTCCACCAAACTATGGTCATAATGACGAGTACGAAGATTCTTAGTTCGGAGCTGAGCCTGGCTAAACTTGCATTGGATCTCTGAAGAAACATCATATTGTCAACCTAAAAATGATTTTTACAAAAAACATTAGCATCAGCTCATGTACCTGCAGTTCATATCTGACTCATTTCCTGCCGATTCGGCAAAAAAATGTCTTTCTCACGAGGGGTGGACGGGAAAGTTTTACGAATACCCGGTTGGGACATTTCCATGTAAGGTGGTGTACTATTTTTGAAAAATGGATTGCTCTTTGTTAGGTCATGTGATGATGTAAAAACCATGTTTGGGAACATGTTGTGACAAGATCTACCCCGGTTTCACCGAAACGGGGAGTTTCCCCCTAATAGTCAGATTGCAGACACTTCGTTTTTATAGGACAGCGCATGTCTGCGAAGGGGGTCACACTTGGGAACCAGGTTTAGGAGTTTTGAGCATGCCACCATACTTCATTACACATGCTAGGGTCACATGCATGGTTTGGATGTGTTCCGATGCCCAGAAGCGCTTCTTCCTGCGGAACCCTGATCTGCGGTCCTCGGATCGTCTACCCCCCTAGACTTTCTTCTGACAAGGGTAGACCGGTGTATCCCTCTCTTGTTTTGCACTTGGTTAGGTCATTTTATGATGTAAAACCATGTTTGGGAACATGTTGTGACAAGATCTATCCCGGTTTCACCAAAACAGGGAGTTTCTCCCTAATAGTCAAATTGCAGACACTTTGTTTTTATGGGACAGTGCATGTCTGCTAAGGGGGTCACACATGGGAACCAGGTTAAGGAGTTTTGAGAATGCCACCACACTTCATTACACATGCTAGGGTCACATGCATGGTTTGGATGTGTTCCGATGCCCCGAAGCGCTTCTTCCTGCGGAACCCTGATCCGCGGGACTCGGATCGTCTAGCCCCCTAGACTTTCTTCTGACAGGGGTAGCCCGATGTAGCCCTCTCTTGTTTTGCTCTTGGTTAAGTCATGTTATGATGTAAAACCATGTTTGGGAACATGTTGTGACAAGATCTACCCCGGTTTCACCGAAACAGGGAGTTTCCCCCTAATAGTCAGATTGCAGACACTTCGTTTTCATGGGACAGCGCATGTCTGCGAAGGGGGTCACACTTGGGAACCAGGTTTAGGATCTTTGAGAATGCCACCACACTTAATTACACATTCTAGGGTCACATGCAAGGTTTGCGCGTGTTCCGATGCCACGAAGCGCTTCTTCCTCCGGAACCCTGATCTACGGGCCTCGGATCGTCTACCCCCCTAGACTTTCTTCTGACAGGGGTAGTCTGGTGTAGCCCTCTCTTGTTTTGCTCTTGGTTAGGTCATGTGATGATGTAAAACCATGTTTGGGAACATGTTGTGACAAGATCTACCCTGGTTTCACCGAAACAGGGAGTTTCCCCCTAATAGTCAGATTGCAGACACTTTGTTTTTATGGGACAGCGCATGTCTGCGAAGGGGGTCACACTTGGGAACCAGGTTTAGGAGTTTTGAGCATGCCACCACACTTCATTACTCATTCTTGGGTCACATGCATGGTTTGGAGGTGTTCCGATGCCCCGAAGTGCTTGTTCCTGCGAAACCCTGATCCACGGGCCTCAGATCGTCTACCCACCTAGACTTTCTTCTGACAGGGGTAGCCTGGTGTAGCCCTCTCTTGTTTTGCTCTTGTTTAGGTCATGTGATGATGTAAAACCATGTTTGGGAACATGTTGTGACAAGATCTACCCCGGTTTCACCGAAACGGGGAGTTTCCCCCTAATAGTCAGATTGCAGACACTTTGTTTTTATGGGACAGCGCATGTCTACGAAGGGGGTCACACTTGAGAACCAGGTTTAGGAGTTTTGAGCATGCCACCACACTTCATTACACATGCTAGGGTCACATGCATGGTTTGTAGGTGTTCCATGCCCCGAAGCGCTTCTTCCTGCGGAACCGTGATCCGCGGGCCTCGGATCGTCTACCCGCCTAGACTTTCTTCTGACAGGGGTAGCCTGATGTAGCCCTCTCTTGTTTTGCTCTTGGTTAGGTGATGTGATGGTGTAAAACCATGTTTGGGAACATGTTGTGACAAGATCTACCCCGGTTTCACCGAAACAGGGAGTTTCCCCCTAATAGCCAGATTGCAGACACTTCGTTTTTATGGGATAGCGCATGTCTGCGAAGGGGGTCACACTTGGGAACTAGGTTTAGGAGTTTTGAGCATGCCACCACACTTCATTACACATTCTAGGGTCACATGCATGGTTTGGAGGTGTTCCGATGCCCCGAAGCACTTCTTCCCGCAGAAACCTGTTCCGCGGGCCTCAGATCGTCGACCCGCCTAAAATTTCTTCTGACAGGGGCAGCCTGGTGTAGCCCTCTCTTGTTTTTCTCTTGGTTAGGTCATGTGATGATGTAAAACCATGTTTGGGAACATGTTGTGACAAGATCTACCCCGGTTTCACCGAAACAGGGAGTTCCCCCTAATAGTCAGATTGCAGACACTTTGTTTTTATGGGACAGCGCATGTCTGCGAAGGGGGTCACACTTGGTAACCAGGTTTAGGAGTATTGAGCATGCCACCACACTTCATTACTCATTCTTGGGTCACATGCATGGTTTGGAGGTGTTCCGATGCCCCGAAGTGCTTGTTCCTGTGGAACCCTAATCCACGGGCCTCGGATCGTCTACCCACCTAGACTTTCTTCTGATAGGGGTAGCCCGGTGTATCCCTCTCTTGTTTTGCTCTTGGTTAGGTCATTTGATTATGTAAAACCATGTTTGGGAACATGTTGTGACAATATCTACCCCGGTTTCACCGAAACGGGGAGTTTCCACCTAATAGTCAGATTGCAGACACTTTGTTTTTATGGGACAGCGCATGTCTGCGAAGGGGGTCACACTTGGGAACTAGGTTTAGGAGTTTTGAGCATGCCACCACACTTCATTACACATTCTAGGGTCACATGCATGGTTTGTAGGTGTTCCGATGCCCCGAAACGCTTCTTCCTGCGGAACCGTGATCCGCGGGCCTCGGATCGTCTACCCGCCTAGACTTTCTTCTGACAGGGGTAGCCTGGTGTAGCCCTCTCTTGTTTTTCTCTTGGTTAGGAGATTTTATGGTGTAAAACCATGTTTGGGAACATGTTGTGACAAGATCTACCCCGGTTTCACCGAAACGGGGAGTTTCCTCCTAATAGCCAGATTGCAGACACTTCGTTTTTATGGGACAGCGCATGTCTGCGAAGGGGGTCACACTTGGGAACCAGGTTTAGGAGTTTTGAGCATGCCACCACACTTCATTACACATTCTTGGGTCACATGCATGGTTTGGAGGTGTTCCGATGCCCCGAAGCACTTCTTCCCGCAGAATCCTGATCCGCGGGCCTCAGATCGTCGACCCGCCTAAACTTTCTTCTGACAGGGGCAGCCTGGTGTAGCCCTCTCTTGTTTTGCTCTTGGTTAGGTCATGTGATGATGTAAAACCATGTTTGGGAACATGTTGTGACAAGATCTACCCCGGTTTCACCGAAACAGGGAGTTTCCCCCTAATAGTCAGATTGCAGACACTTTGTTTTTATGGGACAGCGCATGTCTGCGAAAGGGGTCACACTTGGGAACCAGGTTTAGGAGTTTTTAGCATTCCACCACACTTCATTCCTAATTCTTGGGTCACATGCATGGTTTGGAGGTGTTCCGATGCCCCGAAGTGCTTGTTCCTGCGGAACCCTGATCCACGGGCCTCAGATCGTCTACCCACCTAGACTTTCTTCTGATAGGGGTAGCCCGGTGTATCCCTCTCTTGTTTTTCTCTTGGTTAGGTCATGTGATGATGTAAAACCATGTTTGGGGACATGTTGTGACAAGATCTACCCCGGTTTCACCGAAACAGGGAGTTTCCCCCTAATAGTCAGATTGCAGACACTTTGTTTTTATGGGACAGCGCATGTCTGCGAAGGGGGTCACACTTGGGAACCAGGTTTAGGAGTATTGAGCATGCCACCACACATCATTACTCATTCTTGGGTCACATGCATGGTTTGGAGGTGTTCCGATGCCCCGAAGTGCTTGTTCCTGCGGAACCCTGATCCACGGGCCTCAGATCGTCTACCCACCTAGACTTTCTTCTGATAGGGGTAGCCCGGTGTATCCCTCTCTTGCTTTGCTCTTGTTTAGGTCATGTGATGATGTAAAACCATGTTTGGGAACATGTTGTGACAAGATCTACCCCGGTTTCACCGAAACGGGGAGTTTCCCCCTAATAGTCAGATTGCAGACACTTTGTTTTTATGGGACAGCGCATGTCTGCGAAGGGGGTCACACTTGGGAACCAGGTTTAGGAGTTTTGAGCATGCCACCACACTTCATTACACATGCTAGGGTCACATGCATGGTTTGTAGGTGTTCCATGCCCCGAAGCGCTTCTTCCTGCGGAACCGTGATCCGCGGGCCTCGGATCGTCTACCCGCCTAGACTTTCTTCTGACAGGGGTAGCCTGATGTAGCCCTCTCTTGTTTTGCTCTTGGTTAGGTGATGTGATGGTGTAAAACCATGTTTGGGAACATGTTGTGACAAGATCTACCCCGGTTTCACCGAAACGGGGAGTTTCCCCCTAATAGCCAGATTGCAGACACTTCGTTTTTATGGGACAGCGCATGTCTGCGAAGGGGGTCACACTTGGGAACCAGGTTTAGGAGTTTTGAGCATGCCACCACACTTCATTACACATTCTAGGGTCACATGCATGGTTTGGAGGTGTTCCGATGCCCCGAAGCACTTCTTCCCGCAGAAACCTGTTCCGCGGGCCTCAGATCGTCGACCCGCCTAAAATTTCTTCTGACAGGGGCAGCCTGGTGTAGCCCTCTCTTGTTTTGCTCTTGTTTAGGTCATGTGATGATGTAAAACCATGTTTGGGAACATGTTGTGACAAGATCTACCCCGGTTTCACCGAAACAGGGAGTTTCCCCCTAATAGTCAGATTGCAGACACTTTGTTTTTATGGGACAGCGCATGTCTGCGAAGGGGGTCACACTTGGTAACCAGGTTTAGGAGTATTGAGCATGCCACCACACTTCATTACTCATTCTTGGGTCACATGCATGGTTTGGAGGTGTTCCGATGCCCCGAAGTGCTTGTTCCTGTGGAACCCTGATCCACGGGCCTCGGATCGTCTACCCACCTAGACTTTCTTCTGATAGGGGTAGCCCGGTGTATCCCTCTCTTGTTTTGCTCTTGGTTAGGTCATTTGATTATGTAAAACCATGTTTGGGAACATGTTGTGACAAGATCTACCCTGGTTTCACCGAAACGGGGAGTTTCCACCTAATAGTCAGATTGCAGACACTTTGTTTTTATGGGACAGCGCATGTCTGCGAAGGGGGTCACACTTGGGAACCAGGTTTAGGAGTTTTGAGCATGCCACCACACTTCATTACACATTCTAGGGTCACATGCATGGTTTGTAGGTGTTCCGATGCCCCGAAACGCTTCTTCCTGCGGAACCGTGATCCGCGGGCCTCGGATCGTCTACCCGCCTAGACTTTCTTCTGACAGGGGTAGCCTGGTGTATCCCTCTCTTGTTTTGCTCTTGGTTAGGAGATTTTATGGTGTAGAACCATGTTTGGGAACATGTTGTGACAAGATCTACCCCGGTTTCACCGAAACGGGGAGTTTCCTCCTAATAGCCAGATTGCAGACACTTCGTTTTTATGGGACAGCGCATGTCTGCGAAGGGGGTCACACTTGGGAACCAGGTTTAGGAGTTTTGAGCATGCCACCACACTTCATTACACATTCTTGGGTCACATGCATGGTTTGGAGGTGTTCCGATGCCCCGAAGCACTTCTTCCCGCAGAACCCTGATCCGCGGGCCTCAGATCGTCGACCCGCCTAAACTTTCTTCTGACAGGGGCAGCCTGGTGTAGCCCTCTCTTGTTTTGCTCTTGGTTAGGTCATGTGATGATGTAAAACCATGTTTGGGAACATGTTGTGACAAGATCTACCCCGGTTTCACCGAAACAGGGAGTTTCCCCCTAATAGTCAGATTGCAGACACTTTGTTTTTATGGGACAGCGCATGTCTGCGAAGGGGGTCACACTTGGGAACCAGGTTTAGGAGTTTTTAGCATTCCACCACACTTCATTCCTAATTCTTGGGTCACATGCATGGTTTGGAGGTGTTCCGATGCCCCGAAGTGCTTGTTCCTGCGGAACCCTGATCCACGGGCCTCAGATCGTCTACCCACCTAGACTTTCTTCTGATAGGGGTAGCCCGGTGTATCCCTCTCTTGTTTTGCTGTTGGTTAGGTCATGTGATCATGTAAAACCATGTTTGGGGACATGTTGTGACAAGATCTACCCCGGTTTCACCGAAACGGGGAGGTTCCCCCTAATAGTCAGATTGCAGACACTTTGTTTTTATGGGACAGCGCATGTCTGCGAAGGGGGTCACACTTGGGAACCAGGTTTAGGAGTTTTGAGCATGCCACCACACTTCATTACACATGCTAGGGTCACATGCATGGTTTGTAGGTGTTCCGATGCCCCGAAGCGCTTCTTTCCTACGGAACCGTGATCCGCGGGCCTCAGATCGTCTACCCGCCTAGACTTTCTTCTGACAGGGGTAGCCTGGTGTAGCCCTCTCTTGTTTTTCTCTTGGTTAGGTGATGTGATGGTGTAAAACGATGTTTGGGAACATGTTGTGACAAGATCTACCCCGGTTTCACCGAAACGGGGAGTTTCCCCGTAATAGCCAGATTGCAGACACTTTGTTTTTATGGGACAGCGCATGTCTGCGAAGGGGGTCACACTTGGGAACCAGGTTTAGGAGTTTTGAGCATGCCACCACACTTCATTACACATGCTAGGGTCACATGCATGGTTTGTAGGTGTTCCATGCCCCGAAGCGCTTCTTCCTGCGGAACCGTGATCCGCGGGCCTCGGATCGTCTACCCGCCTAGACTTTCTTCTGACAGGGGTAGCCTGATGTAGCCCTCTCTTGTTTTGCTCTTGGTTAGGTGATGTGATGGTGTAAAACCATGTTTGGGAACATGTTGTGACAAGATCTACCCCGGTTTCACCAAAACGGGGAGTTTCCCCCTAATAGCCAGATTGCAGACACTTCGTTTTTATGGGACAGCGCATGTCTGCGAAGGGGGTCACACTTGGGAACCAGGTTTATGAGTTTTGAGCATGCCACCACACTTCATTACACATTCTAGGGTCACATGCATGGTTTGGAGGTGTTCCGATGCCCCGAAGCACTTCTTCCCGCAGAAACCTGTTCCGCGGGCCTCAGATCGTCGACCCGCCTAAAATTTCTTCTGACAGGGGCAGCCTGGTGTATCCCTCTCTTGTTTTGTTCTTGGTTAGGTCATGTGATGATGTAAAACCATGTTTGGGAACATGTTGTGACAAGATCTACCCCGGTTTCACCGAAACAGGGAGTTTCCCCCTAATAGTCAGATTGCAGACACTTTGTTTTTATGGGACAGCGCATGTCTGCGAAGGGGGTCACACTTGGTAACCAGGTTTAGGAGTATTGAGCATGCCACCACACTTCATTACTCATTCTTGGGTCACATGCATGGTTTGGAGGTGTTCCGATGCCCCGAAGTGCTTGTTCCTGTGGAACCCTGATCCACGGGCCTCGGATCGTCTACCCACCTAGACTTTCTTCTGATAAGGGTAGCCCGGTGTATCCCTCTCTTGTTTTGCTCTTGGTTAGGTCATTTGATTATGTAAAACCATGTTTGGGAACATGTTGTGACAAGATCTACCCCGGTTTCACCGAAACGGGGAGTTTCCACCTAATAGTCAGATTGCAGACACTTTGTTTTTATGGGACAGCGCATGTCTGCGAAGGGGGTCACACTTGGGAACCAGGTTTAGGAGTTTTGAGCATGCCACCACACTTCATTACACATTCTAGGGTCACATGCATGGTTTGTAGGTGTTCCGATGCCCCGAAACGCTTCTTCCTGCGGAACCGTGATCCGCGGGCCTCGGATCGTCTACCCGCCTAGACTTTCTTCTGACAGGGGTAGCCTGGTGTAGCCCTCTCTTGTTTTGCTCTTGGTTAGGAGATTTTATGGTGTAAAACCATGTTTGGGAACATGTTGTGACAAGATCTACCCCGGTTTCACCGAAACGGGGAGTTTCCTCCTAATAGCCAGATTGCAGAAACTTCGTTTTTATGGGACAGCGCATGTCTGCGAAGGGGGTCACACTTGGGAACCAGTTTTAGGAGTTTTGAGCATGCCACCACACTTCATTACACATTCTTGGGTCACATGCATGGTTTGGAGGTGTTCCGATGCCCCGAAGCACTTCTTCCCGCAGAACCCTGATCCGCGGGCCTCAGATCGTCGACCCGCCTAAACTTTCTTCTGACAGGGGCAGCCTGGTGTAGCCCTCTCTTGTTTTGCTCTTGGTTAGGTCATGTGATGATGTAAAACCATGTTTGGGAACATGTTGTGACAAGATCTACCCCGGTTTCACCGAAACAGGGAGTTTCCCCCTAATAGTCAGATTGCAGACACTTTGTTTTTATGGGACAGCGCATGTCTGCGAAGGGGTCACACTTGGGAACCAGGTTTAGGAGTTTTTAGCATTCCACCACACTTCATTCCTAATTCTTGGGTCACATGCATGGTTTGGAGGTGTTCCGATGCCCCGAAGTGCTTGTTCCTGCGGAACCCTGATCCACGGGCCTCAGATCGTCTACCCACCTAGACTTTCTTCTGATAGGGGTAGCCCGGTGTATCCCTCTCTTGTTTTGCTCTTGGTTAGGTCATGTGATGATGTAAAACCATGTTTGGGGACATGTTGTGACAAGATCTACCCCGGTTTCACCAAAACGGGGAGTTTCCCCCTAATAGTCAGATTGCAGACACTTTGTTTTTATGGGACAGCGCATGTCTGCGAAGGGGGTCACACTTGGGAACCAGGTTTAGGAGTTTTGAGCATGCCACCACACTTCATTACACATGCTAGGGTCACATGCATGGTTTGTAGGTGTTCCGATGCCCCGAAGCGCTTCTTTCCTACGGAACCGTGATCCGCGGGCCTCAGATCGTCTACCCGCCTAGACTTTCTTCTGACAGGGGTAGCCTGGTGTAGCCCTCTCTTGTTTTTCTCTTGGTTAGGTGATGTGATGGTGTAAAACCATGTTTGGGAACATGTTGTGACAAGATCTACCCCGGTTTCACCGAAACGGGGAGTTCCCCCTAATAGCCAGATTGCAGACACTTCGTTTTTATGGGACAGCGCATGTCTGCGAAGGGGGTCACACTTGGGAACCAGGTTTAGGAGTTTTGAGCATTCCACCACACTTCATTACACATTCTAGGGTCACATGCATGGTTTGGAGGTGTTCCGATGCCCCGAAGCACTTCTTCCCGCAGAACCCTGATCCGCGGGCCTCAGATCGTCGACCCGCCTAAACTTTCTTCTGACAGGGGCAGCCTGGTGTAGCCCTCTCTTGTTTTGCTCTTGGTTAGGTCATGTGATGATGTAAAACCATGTTTGGGAACATGTTGTGACAAGATCTATCCCGGTTTCACCGAAACAGGGAGTTTCCCCCAAATAGTCAGATTGCAGACACTTTGTTTTTATGGGACAGCGCATGTCTGCGAAGGGGGTCACACTTGGGAACCAGGTTTAGGTGTTTTGAGCATGTCACCACACTTTATTACACATTATAGGGTCACATGCATGGTTTGGAGTTGTTCCGATGCCCCGAAGTGCTTCTTCCTGCGGAACCCTGATCCACGGGCCTCAGATCGTCTACCCACCTAGACTTTCTTCTGATAGGGGTAGCCCGGTGTATCCCTCTCTTGTTTTGCTCTTGGTTAGGTCATGTGATGATGTAAAACAATGTTTGGGAACATGTTGTGACAAGATCTACCCCGGTTTCACCGAAACGGGGAGTTTCCCCCTAATAGTCAGATTGCAGACACTTTGTTTTTATGGGACAGCGCATGTTTGTGAAGGGGGTCACACTTGGGAACCAGTTTTAGGAGTTTTGAGCATGCCACCACACTTCATTACACATGGTAGGGTCACATGCATGGTTTGTAGGTGTTCCGATGCCCCGAAGCGCTTCTTCCTGCGGAACCGTGATCCGCGGGCCTCGGATTGTCTACCCGCCTAGACTTTCTTCTGACAGGGGTAGCCTGGTGTAGCCCTCTCTTGTTTTGCTCTTGGTTAGGTGATGTGATGGTGTAAAACCATGTTTGGGAACATGTTGTGACAAGATCTACCCCGGTTTCACCGAAACGGGGAGTTTCCCCCTAATAGCCAGATTGCAGACACTTTGTTTTTATGGGACAGCGCATGTCTGCGAAGGGGGTCACACTTGGGAACCAGGTTTAGGAGTTTTGAGCATGCCACCACACTTCATTACTCATTCTTGGGTCACATGCATGGTTTGGAGGTGTTCCGATGCCCCGAAGTGCTTGTTCCTGCGGAACCCTGATCCACGGGCCTCAGATCGTCTACCCACCTAGACTTTCTTCTGATAGGGGTAGCCCGGTGTATCCCTCTCTTGTTTTGCTCTTGGTTAGGTCATGTGATGATGCAAAACCATGTTTGGGAACATGTTGTGCCAAGATCTACCCCCGTTTCACCGAAACGGGGAGTTTCCCCCTAATAGTCAGATTGCAGACACTTTGTTTTTATGGGACAGCGCATGTCTGCGAAGGGGGTCACACTTGGGAACCAGGTTTAGGAGTTTTGAGCATGCCACCACACTTCATTACACATGCTAGGGTCACATGCATGGTTTGTAGGTGTTCCGATGCCCCGAAGCGCTTCTTCCTGCGAAACCGTGATCCGCGGGCCTCGGATCGTCTACCCGCCTAGACTTTCTTCTGACAGGGGTAGCCTGGTGTAGCCCTCTCTTGTTTTGCTCTTGGTTAGGTGATGTGATGGTGTAAAACCATGTTTGGGAACATTTTGTGACAAGATCTACCCCGGTTTCACCGAAACGGGGAGTTTCCCCCTAATAGCCAGATTGCAGACACTTCGTTTTTATGGGACAGCGCATGTCTGCGAAGGGGGTCACACTTGGGAACCAGGTTTAGGAGTTTTGAGCATGCCACCACACTTCATTACACATTCTAGGTTCACGTGCATGGTTTGGAGGTGTTCCGATGCCCGAAGCACTTCTTCCCGCAGAACCCTGATCCGCGGGCCTCAGATCGTCGACCCACCTAAACTTTCTTCTGACAGGGGCAGCCTGGTGTAGCCCTCTCTTGTCTTGCTCTTGGTTAGGTCATGTGATGATGTAAAACCATGTTTGGTAACATGTTGTGACAAGATCTACCCCGGTTTCACCAAAACAGGGCGTTTCCCCCTAATAGTCAGATTGAAGACACTTTGTTTTTATGGGACAGCGCATGTCTGCGAAGGCGGTCACACTTGGGAACCAGGTTTAGGAGTTTTGAGCATGACACCACACTTCATTACTCATTCTTGGGTCACATTCATGGTTTGGAGGTGTTCCGATGCCCCGAAGTGCTTGTTCCTGCGGAACCCTAATCCACGGGCCTTAGATCGTCTACCCACCTAGACTTTCTTCTGATAGGGGTAGCCCGGTGTATCCCTCTCTTGTTTTGCTCTTTGTTAGGTCATGTGATGATGTAAAACCATGTTTGGGAACATGTTGTGACAAGATCTACCCCGGTTTCACCGAAACGGGGAGTTTCCTCCTAATAGCCAGATTGCAGACACTTCGTTTTTATGGGACAGCGCATGTCTGCGAAGGGGGTCACACTTGGGAACCAGGTTTAGGAGTTTTGAGCATGCCACCACACTTCATTACACATTCTTGGGTCACATGCATGGTTTGGAGGTGTTCCGATGCCCCGAAGCACTTCTTCCCGCAGAACCCTGATCCGCGGGCCTCAGATCGTCGACCCGCCTAAACTTTCTTCTGACAGGGGCAGCCTGGTGTAGCCCTCTCTTGTTTTGCTCTTGGTTAGGTCATGTGATGATGTAAAACCATGTTTGGGAACATGTTGTGACAAGATCTACCCCGGTTTCACCGAAACAGGGAGTTTCCCCCTAATAGTCAGATTGCAGACACTTTGTTTTTATGGGACAGCGCATGTCTGCGAAGGGGGTCACACTTGGGAACCAGGTTTAGGAGTTTTTAGCATTCCACCACACTTCATTCCTAATTCTTGGGTCACATGCATGGTTTGGAGGTGTTCCGATGCCCCGAAGTGCTTGTTCCTGCGGAACCCTGATCCACGGGCCTCAGATCGTCTACCCACCTAGACTTTCTTCTGATAGGGGTAGCCCGGTGTATCCCTCTCTTGTTTTGCTCTTGGTTAGGTCATGTGATGATGTAAAACAATGTTTGGGAACATGTTGTGCCAAGATCTACCCCCGTTTCACCGAAACGGGGAGTTTCCCCCTAATAGTCAGATTGCAGACACTTTGTTTTTATGGGACAGCGCATGTCTGCGAAGGGGGTCACACTTGGGAACCAGGTTTAGGAGTTTTGAGCATGCCACCACACTTCATTACACATGCTAGGGTCACATGCATGGTTTGTAGGTGTTCCGATGCCCCGAAGCGCTTCTTTCCTACGGAACCGTGATCCGCGGGCCTCAGATCGTCTACCCGCCTAGACTTTCTTCTGACAGGGGTAGCCTGGTGTAGCCCTCTCTTGTTTTTCTCTTGGTTAGGTGATGTGATGGTGTAAAACCATGTTTGGGAACATGTTGTGACAAGATCTACCCCGGTTTCACCGAAACGGGGAGTTCCCCCTAATAGCCAGATTGCAGACACTTCGTTTTTATGGGACAGCGCATGTCTGCGAAGGGGGTCACACTTGGGAACCAGGTTTAGGAGTTTTGAGCATTCCACCACACTTCATTACACATTCTAGGGTCACATGCATGGTTTGGAGGTGTTCCGATGCCCCGAAGCACTTCTTCCCGCAGAACCCTGATCCGCGGGCCTCAGATCGTCGACCCGCCTAAACTTTCTTCTGACAGGGGCAGCCTGGTGTAGCCCTCTCTTGTCTTGCTCTTGGTTAGGTCATGTGATGATGTAAAACCATGTTTGGGAACATGTTGTGACAAGATCTATCCCGGTTTCACCGAAACAGGGCGTTTCCCCCAAATAGTCAGATTGAAGACACTTTGTTTTTATGGGACAGCGCATGTCTGCGAAGGGGGTCACACTTGGGAACCAGGTTTAGGTGTTTTGAGCATGTCACCACACTTTATTACACATTATAGGGTCACATGCATGGTTTGGAGTTGTTCCGATGCCCCGAAGTGCTTCTTCCTGCGGAACCCTGATCCACGGGCCTCAGATCGTCTACCCACCTAGACTTTCTTCTGATAGGGGTAGCCCGGTGTATCCCTCTCTTGTTTTGCTCTTGGTTAGGTCATGTGATGATGTAAAACAATGTTTGGGAACATGTTGTGACAAGATCTACCCCGGTTTCACCGAAACGGGGAGTTTCCCCCTAATAGTCAGATTGCAGACACTTTGTTTTTATGGGACAGCGCATGTTTGTGAAGGGGGTCACACTTGGGAACCAGTTTTAGGAGTTTTGAGCATGCCACCACACTTCATTACACATGGTAGGGTCACATGCATGGTTTGTAGGTGTTCCGATGCCCCGAAGCACTTCTTCCCGCAGAACCCTGATCCGCGGGCCTCAGATCGTCGACCCGCCTAAACTTTCTTCTGACAGGGGCAGCCTGGTGTATCCCTCTCTTGTTTTGCTCTTGGTTAGGTGATGTGATGGTGTAAAACCATGTTTGGGAACATGTTGTGACAAGATCTACCCCGGTTTCACCGAAACAGGGAGTTTCCCTCTAATAGTCAGATTGCAGACACTTTGTTTTTATGGGACAGCGCATGTCTGCGAAGGGGGTCACACTTGGGAACCAGGTTTAGGAGTTTTTAGCATTCCACCACACTTCATTCCTAATTCTTGGGTCACATGCATGGTTTGGAGGTGTTCCGATGCCCCGAAGTGCTTGTTCCTGCGGAACCCTGATCCACGGGCCTCAGATCGTCTACCCACCTAGACTTTCTTCTGATAGGGGTAGCCCGGTGTATCCCTCTCTTGTTTTGCTCTTGGTTAGGTCATGTGATGATGTAAAACCATGTTTGGGGACATGTTGTGCCAAGATCTACCCCGGTTTCACCAAAACGGGGAGTTTCCCCCTAATAGTCAGATTGCAGACACTTTGTTTTTATGGGACAGCGCATGTCTGCGAAGGGGGTCACACTTGGGAACCAGGTTTAGGAGTTTTGAGCATGCCACCACACTTCATTACACATGCTAGGGTCACATGCATGGTTTGTAGGTGTTCCGATGCCCCGAAGCGCTTCTTCCTGCGAAACCGTGATCCGTGGGCCTCGGATCGTCTACCCGCCTAGACTTTCTTCTGACAGGGGTAGCCTGGTGTAGCCCTCTCTTGTTTTGCTCTTGGTTAGGTGATGTGATGGTGTAAAACCATGTTTGGGAACATTTTGTGACAAGATCTACCCCGGTTTCACCGAAACGGGGAGTTTCCCCCTAATAGCCAGATTGCAGACACTTCGTTTTTATGGGACAGCGCATGTCTGCGAAGGGGGTCACACTTGGGAACCAGGTTTAGGAGTTTTGAGCATGCCACCACACTTCATTACACATTCTAGGTTCACGTGCATGGTTTGGAGGTGTTCCGATGCCCGAAGCACTTCTTCCCGCAGAACCCTGATCCGCGGGCCTCAGATCGTCGACCCACCTAAACTTTCTTCTGACAGGGGCAGCCTGGTGTAGCCCTCTCTTGTCTTGCTCTTGGTTAGGTCATGTGATGATGTAAAACCATGTTTGGTAACATGTTGTGACAAGATCTACCCCGGTTTCACCAAAACAGGGCGTTTCCCCCTAATAGTCAGATTGAAGACACTTTGTTTTTATGGGACAGCGCATGTCTGCGAAGGCGGTCACACTTGGGAACCAGGTTTAGGAGTTTTGAGCATGACACAACACTTCATTACTCATTCTTGGGTCACATTCATGGTTTGGAGGTGTTCCGATGCCCCGAAGTGCTTGTTCCTGCGGAACCCTAATCCACGGGCCTTAGATCGTCTACCCACCTAGACTTTCTTCTGATAGGGGTAGCCCGGTGTATCCCTCTCTTGTTTTGCTCTTTGTTAGATCATGTGATGATGTAAAACCATGTTTGGGAACATGTTGTGACAAGATCTACCCCGGTTTCACCGAAACGGGGAGTTTCCTCCTAATAGCCAGATTGCAGACACTTCGTTTTTATGGGACAGCGCATGTCTGCGAAGGGGGTCACACTTGGGAACCAGGTTTAGGAGTTTTGAGCATGCCACCACACTTCATTACACATTCTTGGGTCACATGCATGGTTTGGAGGTGTTCCGATGCCCCGAAGCACTTCTTCCCGCAGAACCCTGATCCGCGGGCCTCAGATCGTCGACCCGCCTAAACTTTCTTCTGACAGGGGCAGCCTGGTGTAGCCCTCTCTTGTTTTGCTCTTGGTTAGGTCATGTGATGATGTAAAACCATGTTTGGGAACATGTTGTGACAAGATCTACCCCGGTTTCACCGAAACAGGGAGTTTCCCCCTAATAGTCAGATTGCAGACACTTTGTTTTTATGGGACAGCGCATGTCTGCGAAGGGGGTCACACTTGGGAACCAGGTTTAGGAGTTTTTAGCATTCCACCACACTTCATTCCTAATTCTTGGGTCACATGCATGGTTTGGAGGTGTTCCGATGCCCCGAAGTGCTTGTTCCTGCGGAACCCTGATCCACGGGCCTCAGATCGTCTACCCACCTAGACTTTCTTCTGATAGGGGTAGCCCGGTGTATCCCTCTCTTGTTTTGCTCTTGGTTAGGTCATGTGATGATGTAAAACCATGTTTGGGGACATGTTGTGACAAGATCTACCCCGGTTTCACCGAAACGGGGAGTTTCCCCCTAATAGTCAGATTGCAGACACTTTGTTTTTATGGGACAGCGCATGTCTGCGAAGGGGGTCACACTTGGGAACCAGGTTTAGGAGTTTTGAGCATGCCACCACACTTCATTACACATGATAGGGTCACATGCATGGTTTGTAGGTGTTCCGATGCCCCGAAGCGCTTCTTCCTGCGAAACCGTGATCCGTGGGCCTCGGATCGT
The DNA here is from genome assembly GCA_916181665.1 of Avena sativa. Lineage (NCBI taxonomy): Eukaryota > Viridiplantae > Streptophyta > Magnoliopsida > Poales > Poaceae > Avena > Avena sativa. The sequence goes on along the minus strand of OV702289.1, from coordinate 128,354,420 downwards.
CTACCCGCCTAGACTTTCTTCTGACAGGGGTAGCCTGGTGTAGCCCTCTCTTGTTTTGCTCTTGGTTAGGTGATGTGATGGTGTAAAACCATGTTTGGGAACATTTTGTGACAAGATCTACCCCGGTTTCACCGAAACGGGGAGTTTCCCCCTAATAGCCAGATTGCAGACACTTCGTTTTTATGGGACAGCGCATGTCTGCGAAGGGGGTCACACTTGGGAACCAGGTTTAGGAGTTTTGAGCATGCCACCACACTTAATTACACATTCTAGATTCACGTGCATGGTTTGGAGGTGTTCCGATGCCCGAAGCACTTCTTCCCGCAGAACCCTGATCCGCGGGCCTCAGATCGTCGACCCGCCTAAACTTTCTTCTGACAGGGGCAGCCTGGTGTAGCCCTCTCTTGTCTTGCTCTTGGTTAGGTCATGTGATGATGTAAAACCATGTTTGGTAACATGTTGTGACAAGATCTACCCCGGTTTCACCGAAACAGGGAGTTTCCCCCTAATAGTCAGATTGAAGACACTTTGTTTTTATGGGACAGCGCATGTCTGCGAAGGCGGTCACACTTGGGAACCAGGTTTAGGAGTTTTGAGCATGACACCACACTTCATTACTCATTCTTGGGTCACATTCATGGTTTGGAGGTGTTCCGATGCCCCGAAGTGCTTGTTCCTGCGGAACCCTAATCCACGGGCCTTAGATCGTCTACCCACCTAGACTTTCTTCTGATAGGGGTAGCCCGGTGTATCCCTCTCTTGTTTTGCTCTTTGTTAGGTCATGTGATGATGTAAAACCATGTTTGGGAACATGTTGTGACAAGATCTACCCCGGTTTCACCGAAACGGGGAGTTTCCTCCTAATAGCCAGATTGCAGACACTTCGTTTTTATGGGACAGCGCATGTCTGCGAAGGGGGTCACACTTGGGAACCAGGTTTAGGAGTTTTGAGCATGCCACCACACTTCATTACACATTCTTGGGTCACATGCATGGTTTGGAGGTGTTCCGATGCCCCGAAGCACTTCTTCCCGCAGAACCCTGATCCGCGGGCCTCAGATCGTCGACCCGCCTAAACTTTCTTCTGACAGGGGCAGCCTGGTGTAGCCCTCTCTTGTTTTGCTCTTGGTTAGGTCATGTGATGATGTAAAACCATGTTTGGGAACATGTTGTGACAAGATCTACCCCGGTTTCACCGAAACAGGGAGTTTCCCCCTAATAGTCAGATTGCAGACACTTTGTTTTTATGGGACAGCGCATGTCTGCGAAGGGGGTCACACTTGGGAACCAGGTTTAGGAGTTTTTAGCATTCCACCACACTTCATTCCTAATTCTTGGGTCACATGCATGGTTTGGAGGTGTTCCGATGCCCCGAAGTGCTTGTTCCTGCGGAACCCTGATCCACGGGCCTCAGATCGTCTACCCACCTAGACTTTCTTCTGATAGGGGTAGCCCGTTGTATCCCTCTCTTGTTTTGCTCTTGGTTAGGTCATGTGATGATGTAAAACCATGTTTGGGGACATGTTGTAACAATATCTACCCCGGTTTCACCGAAACGGGGAGTTTCCCCCTAATAGTCAGATTGCAGACACTTTGTTTTTATGGGACAGCGCATGTCTACGAAGGGGGTCACACTTGGGAACCAGGTTTAGGAGTTTTGAGCATGCCACCACACTTCATTACACATGCTAGGGTCACATGCATGGTTTGTAGGTGTTTCGATGCCCCGAAGCGCTTCTTCCTGCGAAACCGTGATCCGCGGGCCTCGGATCGTCTACCCGCCTAGACTTTCTTCTGACAGGGGTAGCCTGGTGTAGCCCTCTCTTGTTTTGCTCTTGGTTAGGTGATGTGATGGTGTAAAACCATGTTTGGGAACATGTTGTGACAAGATCTACCCCGGTTTCACCGAAACGGGGAGTTTCCCCCTAATAGCCAGATTGCAGACACTTCGTTTTTATGGGACAGCGCATGTCTGCGAAGGGGGTCACACTTGGGAACCAGGTTTAGGAGTTTTGAGCATGCCACCACACTTCATTACACATTCTAGGTTCACGTGCATGGTTTGGAGGTGTTCCGATGCCCGAAGCACTTCTTCCCGCAGAACCCTGATCCGCGGGCCTCAGATCGTCGACCCGCCTAAACTTTCTTCTGACAGGGGCAGCCTGGTGTAGCCCTCTCTTGTCTTGCTCTTGGTTAGGTCATGTGATGATGTAAAACCATGTTTGGGAACATGTTGTGACAAGATCTACCCCGGTTTCACCAAAACAGGGCGTTTCCCCCTAATAGTCAGATTGAAGACACTTTGTTTTTATGGGACAGCGCATGTCTGCGAAGGCGGTCACACTTGGGAACCAGGTTTAGGAGTTTTGAGCATGACACCACACTTCATTACTCATTCTTGGGTCACATTCATGGTTTGGAGGTGTTCCGATGCCCCGAAGTGCTTGTTCCTGCGGAACCCTAATCCACGGGCCTTAGATCGTCTACCCACCTAGACTTTCTTCTGATAGGGGTAGCCCGGTGTATCCCTCTCTTGTTTTGCTCTTTGTTAGGTCATGTGATGATGTAAAACCATGTTTGGGAACATGTTGTGACAAGATCTACCCCGGTTTCACCGAAACGGGGAGTTTCCCCCTAATAGTCAGATTGCAGACACTTTGTTTTTATGGGACAGCGCATGTCTGCGAAGGGGGTCACACTTGGGAACCAGGTTTAGGATTTTTGAGCATGCCACCACACTTCATTACACATGCTAGGGTCACATGCATGGTTTGTAGGTGTTCCGATGCCCCGAAGCGCTTCTTCCTGCGGAACCATGATCCGCGGGCCTCGGATCGTCTACCCGCCTAGACTTTCTTCTGACAAGGGTAGCCTGGTGTAGCCCTCTCTTGTTTTGCTCTTGGTTAGGTGATGTGATGGTGTAAAACCATGTTTGGGAACATGTTGTGACAAGATCTACCCCGGTTTCACCGAAACGGGGAGTTTCCCCCTAATAGCCAGATTGCAGACACTTCGTTTTTATGGGACAACGTATGTCTGCGAAGGGGGTCACACTTGGGAACCAGGTTTAGGAGTTTTGAGCATGCCACCACACTTCATTACACATTCTAGGGTCACATGCATGGTTTGGAGGTGTTCCGATGCCCCGAAGCACTTCTTCCCGCAGAACCCTGATCCGCGGGCCTCAGATCGTCGACCCGCCTAAACTTTCTTCTGACAGGGGCAGCCTGGTGTAGCCCTCTCTTGTTTTGCTCTTGGTTAGGTCATGTGATGATGTAAAACCATGTTTGGGAACATGTTGTGACAAGATCTACCCCGGTTTCACCGAAACAGGGAGTTTCCCCCAAATAGTCAGATTGCAGACACTTTGTTTTTATGGGACAACTCATGTCTGCGAAGGGGGTCACACTTGGGAATCAGGTTTAGGTGTTTTGAGCATGCCACCACACTTGATTACACATTCTAGGGTCACATGCATGGTTTGGAGGTGTTCCGATGCCCCGAAGTGCTTCTTCCTGCGGAACCCTGATCCACGGGCCTCAGATCGTCTACCCACCTAGACTTTCTTCTGATAGGGGTACCCCGGTGTATCCCTCTCTTTTTTTGCTCTTGGTTAGGTCATGTGATGATGTAAAACCATGTTTGGGAACATGTTGTGACAAGATCTACCCCGGTTTCACCGAAACGGGGAGTTTCCCCCTAATAGTCAGATTGCAGACACTTTGTTTTTATGGGACAGCGCATGTCTGCGAAGGGGGTCACACTTGGGAACCAGGTTTAGGAGTTTTGAGCATGCCACCACACTTCATTACACATTCTAGGGTCACATGCATGGTTTGGAGGTGTTCCGATGCGCCGAAGCACTTCTTCCCGCAGAACCCTGATCCGCGGGCCTCAGATCGTCGACCCGCCTAAACTTTCTTCTGACAGGGGCAGCCTGGTGTAGCCCTCTCTTGTTTTGCTCTTGGTTAGGTCATGTGATGATGTAAAACCATGTTTGGGAACATGTTGTGACAAGATCTACCCCGGTTTCACCGAAACGGGGAGTTTCCCCCTAATAGTCAGATTGCAGACACTTTGTTTTTATGGGACAACGCATGTCTGCGAAGGGGGTCACACTTGGGAACCAGTTTTAGGAGTTTTGAGCATGCCACCACACTTCATTACACATGCTAGGGTCACATGCATGGTTTGGAGGTGTTCCGATGCGCCGAAGTGCTTCATCCTGCGGAACCCTGATCGACGGGCCTCAGATCGTCTACCCACCTAGACTTTCTTCTGATAGGGGTAGCCCGGTGTATCCCTCTCTTGTTTAGCTCTTGGTTAGGTCATGTGATGATGTAAAACCATGTTTGGGAACATGTTGTGACAAGATCTACCCCGGTTTCACCGAAACGGGGAGTTTCCCCCTAATAGTCAGATTGCAGACACTTTGTTTTTATGGGCAGCGCATGTCTGCGAAGGGGGTCACACTTGGGAACCAGTTTTAGGAGTTTTTAGCATGCCACCACACTTCATTACACATGATAGGGTCACATGCATGGTTTGTAGGTGTTCCGATACCCCGAAGCGCTTCTTCCTGTGGAACCGTGATCCGCGGGCCTTGGATCGTCTACCTGCCTAGACTTTCTTCTAACAGGGGTAGCCTGGTGTAGCCCTCTCTTGTTTTGCTCTTGGTTAGGTGATGTGATGGTGTAAAACCATGTTTGGGAACATGTTGTGACAAGATCTACCCCGGTTTCACCGAAACGGGGAGTTTCCCCCTAATAGCCAGATTGCAGACACTTCGTTTTTATGGGACAGCGCATGTCTGCGAAGGGGTCACACTTGGGAACCAGGTTTAGGAGTTTTGAGCATGCCACCACACTTCATTACACATTCTAGGGTCACATGCATGGTTTGGAGGTGTTCCGATTCCCCGAAGCACTTCTTCCCGCGGAACCCTGATCCGCGGGCCTCAGATCGTCGACCCGCCTAAACTTTCTTCTGACAGGGGCAGCCTGGTGTAGCCCTCTCTTCTTTTGCTCTTGGTTAGGTCATGTGATGATGTAAAACCATGTTTGGGAACATGTTGTGACAAGATCTACCCCGGTTTCACCGAAACAGGGAGTTTCCCCCCTAATAGTAAGATTGCAGACACTTTGTTTTTAGGAGTTTTGAGCATGCCCCCACACTTCATTACACATTCTAGGGTCACATGCATGGTTTGGAGGTGTTCTGATGCCCCAAAGTGCTTCTTCCTGCGGAACCCTGATCCACGAGCCTGAGATCGTCTACCCACCTAGACTTTCTTCTGATAGGGGTAGCCCGGTGTATCCCTCTCATTTTTTTCTCTTGGTTAGGTCATGTGACGATGTAAAACCATGTTTGGGAACATGTTGTGACAAGATCTACCCCGGTTTCACCGAAACGGGGAGTTTCCCCCTAATAGTCAGATTGCAGACACTTTGTTTTTTATGGGACAGCGCATGTCTGCAAAGGGGGTCACACTTGGGAACCAGGTTTAGGAGTTTTGAGCATGCCACCAAACTTCATTACACATGCTAGGGTCACATGCATGGTTTGTAGGTGTTCCGATGCCCCGAAGCGCTTCTTCCTGCGGAACCCTGATCCGCGGGCCTCGGATCATCTACCCGCCTAGACTTTCTTCTGACAGGGGTAGCCTGGTGTAGCCCTCTCTTGTTTTGATCTTGGTTAGGTGATGTGATGGTGTAAAACCATGTTTGGGAACATGTTGTGACAAGATCTACCCCGGTTTCACCGGAACGGGGAGTTTCCCCCTAATAGTCAGATTGCAAACACTAGGTTTTTATGGGACAGCGCATGTCTGCGAAGGGGGTCACACTTGGGAACCAGGTTTAGGAGTTTTGAGCATGCCACCACACTTCATTACACATGCTAGGGTCACATGCATGGTTTGGAGGTGTTCCGATGCCCTGAAGCGCTTCTTCCTGCGGAAACCTGATCCATGGGCCTCGGATCGTCTACCCGCCTAGACTTTCTTCTAACACGGGTAGCCTGGTGTAGCCCTCTCTTGTTTTGCTCTTGGTTATGTCATGTGATGATGTAAAACTATGTTTGGTAACATGTTGTGACAAGATCTACCCCGGTTTCACCGAAACAGGGAGTTTCCCCCTAATAGTCAGATTGCAGACACTTTGTTTTTATGGGACAGCGCATGTCTGCGAAGGGGGTCACACTTGGGAACCAGGTTTAGGAGTTTTAAGCATGCCACCATACTTCATTACACATTCTAGGGTCACATGCATGGTTTGGAGGTGTTCCGATGCCTCGAAGCACTTCTTCCCGCGGAACCCTGATCCGCGGGCCTCGGATCGTCTACCCGCCTAGACTTTCTTCTGACAGGGGTAGCCTGGTGTAGCCCTCTCTTGTTTTTCTCTTGGTTAGGTCATGTTATGATGTAAAACCATGTTTGGGAACATGTTGTGACAAGATCTACCCCGGGTTCACCGAAACAGGGAGTTTCCCCCTAATAGTCAGATTGCAGACACTTTGTTTTTATGGGTAAGCGCATGTCTATGAAGGGGTCACACTTGGGAACCAGGTTTAGGAGTTTTGAGCATGCCACCACACTTGATTACACATTCTAGGGTCACATGCATGGTTTGGAGGTGTTCCGATGCCCCGAAGCACTTCTTCCCGCGCAACCCTGATCCGCGGGCCTCGGATCGTCTACCCGCCTAAACTTTCTTCTGAAAGGGGTAGCCCGGTGTTGGCCTCTCTTGTTTTTCTCTTGGTTAGGTCATGTGATGATGTAAAACCACGTTTGGGAACATGTTGTGACAAGATCTACCCCGGTTTCACCGGAACGGGGATTTCCCCCTAATAGTCAGATTGCAGACACTTTGTTCTTATGGGACAGCGCATGTCTGCGAAGGGGGTCACACTTGGGAACCAGGTTTAGGAGTTTTTAGCATGCCACCACACTTCATTACACATGCTAGGGTCACATGCATGGTTTGGAGGTGTTCCGATGCCCCGAAGCACTTCTTCCTGCGGAACCCTGATCCGTGGGCCTCGGATCGTCTACCCGCCTAGACTTTCTTCTGACAGGGGTAGCCTGGTGTAGCCCTATCTTGTTTTGCTCTTGGTTAGGTCATGTGATGATGTAAAATCATGTTTGGGAACATGTTGTGACAAGATCTACCCCGGTTTCACCGAAACGGGGAGTTTCCCCCTAATAGTCAGATTGCAGACACTTTGTATTTATGGGACAGCGCATGTCTGTGAAGGGGGTCACACTTGGGAACCAGGTTTAGGAGTTTTGAGCATGCCACCACACTTCATTACACATTCTAGGGTCACATGCATGGTTTGGAGGTGTTCCGATGCCCCGAAGCACTTCTTCCCGCGGAACCCTGATCCGCGAGCCTCAGATCGTCTACCCCCCTAGACTTTCTTCTGACAGGGGTAGCCCGGTGTAGCCCTCTCTTGTTTTGCTCTTGGTTAGGTCATGTGATGATGTAAAACCATGTTTGGAACATGTTGTGACAAGATCTATCCCGGTTTCACCAAAACGGGGAGTTCCCCCTAATAGTCAGATTATAGAAACTTCGTTTTTATGGGACAGCGCATGTCTGCGAAGGGGGTCACACTTGGGAACCAGGTTTAGGAGTTTTGAGCATGCCACCACACTTCATTACACATTCTAGGTTCACGTGCATGGTTTGGAGGTGTTCCGATGCCCGAAGCACTTCTTCCCGCAGAACCCTGATCCGCGGGCCTCAGATCGTCGACCCGCCTAAACTTTCTTCTGACAGGGGCAGCCTGGTGTAGCCCTCTCTTGTCTTGCTCTTGGTTAGGTCATGTGATGATGTAAAACCATGTTTGGGAACATGTTGTGACAAGATCTACCCCGGTTTCACCAAAACAGGGCGTTTCCCCCTAATAGTCAGATTGAAGACACTTTGTTTTTATGGGACAGCGCATGTCTGCGAAGGCGGTCACACTTGGGAACCAGGTTTAGGAGTTTTGAGCATGACACCACACTTCATTACTCATTCTTGGGTCACATTCATGGTTTGGAGGTGTTCCGATGCCCCGAAGTGCTTGTTCCTGCGGAACCCTAATCCACGGGCCTTAGATCGTCTACCCACCTAGACTTTCTTCTGATAGGGGTAGCCCGGTGTATCCCTCTCTTGTTTTGCTCTTTGTTAGGTCATGTGATGATGTAAAACCATGTTTGGGAACATGTTGTGACAAGTTCTACCCCGGTTTCACCGAAACGGGGAGTTTCCCCCTAATAGTCAGATTGCAGACACTTTGTTTTTATGGGACAGCGCATGTCTGCGAAGGGGGTCACACTTGGGAACCAGGTTTAGGATTTTTGAGCATGCCACCACACTTCATTACACATGCTAGGGTCACATGCATGGTTTGTAGGTGTTCCGATGCCCCGAAGCGCTTCTTCCTGCGGAACCATGATCCGCGGGCCTCGGATCGTCTACCCGCCTAGACTTTCTTCTGACAAGGGTAGCCTGGTGTAGCCCTCTCTTGTTTTGCTCTTGGTTAGGTGATGTGATGGTGTAAAACCATGTTTGGGAACATGTTGTGACAAGATCTACCCCGGTTTCACCGAAACGGGGAGTTTCCCCCTAATAGCCAGATTGCAGACACTTCGTTTTTATGGGACAACGTATGTCTGCGAAGGGGGTCACACTTGGGAACCAGGTTTAGGAGTTTTGAGCATGCCACCACACTTCATTACACATTCTAGGGTCACATGCATGGTTTGGAGGTGTTCCGATGCCCCGAAGCACTTCTTCCCGCAGAACCCTGATCCGCGGGCCTCAGATCGTCGACCCGCCTAAACTTTCTTCTGGCAGGGGCAGCCTGGTGTAGCCCTCTCTTGTTTTGCTCTTGGTTAGGTCATGTGATGATGTAAAACCATGTTTGGGAACATGTTGTGACAAGATCTACCCCGGTTTCACCGAAACAGGGAGTTTCCCCCAAATAGTCAGATTGCAGACACTTTGTTTTTATGGGACAACTCATGTCTGCGAAGGGGGTCACACTTGGGAATCAGGTTTAGGTGTTTTGAGCATGCCACCACACTTGATTACACATTCTAGGGTCACATGCATGGTTTGGAGGTGTTCCGATGCCCCGAAGTGCTTCTTCCTGCGGAACCCTGATCCACGGGCCTCAGATCGTCTACCCACCTAGACTTTCTTCTGATAGGGGTACCCCGGTGTATCCCTCTCTTTTTTTGCTCTTGGTTAGGTCATGTGATGATGTAAAACCATGTTTGGGAACATGTTGTGACAAGATCTACCCCGGTTTCACCGAAACGGGGAGTTTCCCCCTAATAGTCAGATTGTAGACACTTTGTTTTTATGGGACAGCGCATGTCTGCGAAGGGGGTCACACTTGGGAACCAGGTTTAGGAATTTTGAGCATGCCACCACACTTCATTACACATTCTAGGGTCACATGCATGGTTTGGAGGTGTTCCGATGCGCCGAAGCACTTCTTCCCGCAGAACCCTGATCCGCGGGCCTCAGATCGTCGACCCGCCTAAACTTTCTTCTGACAGGGGCAGCCTGGTGTAGCCCTCTCTTGTTTTGCTCTTGGTTAGGTCATGTGATGATGTAAAACCATGTTTGGGAACATGTTGTGACAAGATCTACCCCGGTTTCACCGAAACGGGGAGTTTCCCCCTAATAGTCAGATTGCAGACACTTTGTTTTTATGGGACAACGCATGTCTGCGAAGGGGGTCACACTTGGGAACCAGTTTTAGGAGTTTTGAGCATGCCACCACACTTCATTACACATGCTAGGGTCACATGCATGGTTTGGAGGTGTTCCGATGCGCCGAAGTGCTTCATCCTGCGGAACCCTGATCGACGGGCCTCAGATCGTCTACCCACCTAGACTTTCTTCTGATAGGGGTAGCCCGGTGTATCCCTCTCTTGTTTAGCTCTTGGTTAGGTCATGTGATGATGTAAAACCATGTTTGGGAACATGTTGTGACAAGATCTACCCCGGTTTCACCGAAACGGGGAGTTTCCCCCTAATAGTCAGATTGCAGACACTTTGTTTTTATGGGACAGCGCATGTCTGCGAAGGGGGTCACACTTGGGAACCAGTTTTAGGAGTTTTTAGCATGCCACCACACTTCATTACACATGATAGGGTCACATGCATGGTTTGTAGGTGTTCCGATGCCCCGAAGCGCTTCTTCCTGTGGAACCGTGATCCGCGGGCCTTGGATCGTCTACCTGCCTAGACTTTCTTCTAACAGGGGTAGCCTGGTGTAGCCCTCTCTTGTTTTGCTCTTGGTTAGGTGATGTGATGGTGTAAAACCATGTTTGGGAACATCTTGTGACAAGATCTACCCCGGTTTCACCGAAACGGGGAGTTTCCCCCTAATAGCCAGATTGCAGACACTTCGTTTTTATGGGACAGCGCATGTCTGCGAAGGGGGTCACACTTGGGAACCAGGTTTAGGAGTTTTGAGCATGCCACCACACTTCATTACACATTCTAGGGTCACATGCATGGTTTGGAGGTGTTCCGATTCCCCGAAGCACTTCTTCCCGCGGAACCCTGATCCGCGGGCCTCAGATCGTCGACCCGCCTAAACTTTCTTCTGACAGGGGCAGCCTGGTGTAGCCCTCTCTTCTTTTGCTCTTGGTTAGGTCATGTGATGATGTAAAACCTTGTTTGGGAACATGTTGTGACAAGATCTACCCCGGTTTCACCGAAACAGGGAGTTTCCCCCCTAATAGTAAGATTGCAGACACTTTGTTTTTAGGAGTTTTGAGCATGCCCCCACACTTCATTACACATTCTAGGGTCACATGCATGGTTTGGAGGTGTTCTGATGCCCCAAAGTGCTTCTTCCTGCGGAACCCTGATCCACGAGCCTCAGATCGTCTACCCACCTAGACTTTCTTCTGATAGGGGTAGCCCGGTGTATCCCTCTCATTTTTTTCTCTTGGTTAGGTCATGTGACGATGTAAAACCATGTTTGGGAACATGTTGTGACAAGATCTACCCCGGTTTCACCGAAACGGGGAGTTTCCCCCTAATAGTCAGATTGCAGACACTTTGTTTTTTATGGGACAGCGCATGTCTGCAAAGGGGGTCACACTTGGGAACCAGGTTTAGGAGTTTTGAGCATGCCACCAAACTTCATTACACATGCTAGGGTCACATGCATGGTTTGTAGGTGTTCCGATGCCCCGAAGCGCTTCTTCCTGCGGAACCCTGATCCGCGGGCCTCGGATCATCTACCCGCCTAGACTTTCTTCTGACAGGGGTAGCCTGGTGTAGCCCTCTCTTTTTTTGATCTTGGTTAGGTGATGTGATGGTGTAAAACCATGTTTGGGAACATGTTGTGACAAGATCTACCCCGGTTTCACCGGAACGGGGAGTTTCCCCCTAATAGTCAGATTGCAAACACTAGGTTTTTATGGGACAACGCATGTCTGCGAAGGGGGTCACACTTGGGAACCAGGTTTAGGAGTTTTGAGCATGCCACCACACTTCATTACACATGCTAGGGTCACATGCATGGTTTGGAGGTGTTCTGATGCCCTGAAGCGCTTCTTCCTGCGGAAACCTGATCCATGGGCCTCGGATCGTCTACCCGCCTAGACTTTCTTCTAACACGGGTAGCCTGGTGTAGCCCTCTCTTGTTTTGCTCTTGGTTATGTCATGTGATGATGTAAAACTATGTTTGGTAACATGTTGTGACAAGATCTACCCCGGTTTCACCGAAACAGGGAGTTTCCCCCTAATAGTCAGATTGCAGACACTTTGTTTTTATGGGACAGCGCATGTCTGCGAAGGGGGTCACACTTGGGAACCAGGTTTAGGAGTTTTAAGCATGCCACCATACTTCATTACACATTCTAGGGTCACATGCATGGTTTGGAGGTGTTCCGATGCCTCGAAGCACTTCTTCCCGCGGAACCCTGATCCGCGGGCCTCGGATCGTCTACCCGCCTAGACTTTCTTCTGACAGGGGTAGCCTGGTGTAGCCCTCTCTTGTTTTTCTCTTGGTTAGGTCATGTTATGATGTAAAACCATGTTTGGGAACATGTTGTGACAAGATCTACCCCGGGTTCACCGAAACAGGGAGTTTCCCCCTAATAGTCAGATTGCAGACACTTTGTTTTTATGGGTAAGCGCATGTCTATGAAGGGGTCACACTTGGGAACCAGGTTTAGGAGTTTTGAGCATGCCACCACACTTGATTACACATTCTAGGGTCACATGCATGGTTTGGAGGTGTTCCGATGCCCCGAAGCACTTCTTCCCGCGCAACCCTGATCCGCGGGCCTCGGATCGTCTACCCGCCTAAACTTTCTTCTGAAAGGGGTAGCCCGGTGTTGGCCTCTCTTGTTTTTCTCTTGGTTAGGTCATGTGATGATGTAAAACCACGTTTGGGAACATGTTGTGACAAGATCTACCCCGGTTTCACCGGAACGGGGATTTCCCCATAATAGTCAGATTGCAGACACTTTGTTCTTATGGGACAGCGCATTTCTGCGAAGGGGGTCACACTTGGGAACCAGGTTTAGGAGTTTTTAGCATGCCACCACACTTCATTACACATGCTAGGGTCACATGCATGGTTTGGAGGTGTTCCGATGCACCGAAGCACTTCTTCCTGCGGAACCCTGATCCGTGGGCCTCGGATCGTCTACCCGCCTAGACTTTCTTCTGACAGGGGTAGCCTGGTGTAGCCCTATCTTGTTTTGCTCTTGGTTAGGTCATGTGATGATGTAAAATCATGTTTGGGAACATGTTGTGACAAGATCTACCCCGGTTTCACCGAAACGGGGAGTTTCCCCCTAATAGTCAGATTGCAGACACTTTGTATTTATGGGACAGCGCATGTCTGTGAAGGGGGTCACACTTGGGAACCAGGTTTAGGAGTTTTGAGCATGCCACCACACTTCATTACACATTCTAGGGTCACATGCATGGTTTGGAGGTGTTCCGATGCCCCGAAGCACTTCTTCCCGCGGAACCCTGATCCGCGGGCCTCGGATCGTCTACCCGCCTAAACTTTCTTCTGAAAGGGGTAGCCCGGTGTTGGCCTCTCTTGTTTTTCTCTTGGTTAGGTCATGTGATGATGTAAAACCACGTTTGGGAACATGTTGTGACAAGATCTACCCCGGTTTCACCGAAACGGGGAGTTTCCCCCTAATAGTCAGATTGCAGACACTTTGTTTTTATGGGACATCGCATGTCTGCGAAGGGGGTCACACTTGGGAACCAGGTTTAGGAGTTTTAAGCATGCCACCATACTTCATTACACATTCTAGGGTCACATGCATGGTTTGGTGGTGTTCCCATGCCCCGAAGCGCTTCTTCCCGCGGAACCCTGATCCGCGAGCCTCGGATCGTCTACCCCCCTAGACTTTCTTCTGACAGGGGTAGCCCGGTGTAGCCCTCTCTTGTTTTGCTCTTGGTTAGGTCATGTGATGATGTAAAACCATGTTTGGAACATGTTGTGACAAGATCTATCCCGGTTTCACCAAAACGGGGAGTTCCCCCTAATAGTCAGATTATAGAAACTTCGTTTTTATGGGACAGCGCATGTCTGCGAAGGGGGTCACACTTGGGTACCAGGTTTAGGAGTTTTGAGCATGCCACCACACTTCATGACACATTCTAGGGTCACATGCATGGTTTGGAGGTGTTCCGATGCCCCGAAGCGCTTCTTCCTACGGAACCCTGATCCGCGGGCCTCGGATCGTCTACCCCGTAGACTTTCTTCTGACAGGGGTAGCCCGTTGTAGCCCTCTCTTTTTTTGCTCTTGGTTAGGTCATTTTATGATGTAAAACCATGTTTGGGAACAAGTTGTGACAAGATCTACCCCGGTTTCACCGAAACAGGGAGTTTCCCCCTAATAGTCAGATTGCAGACACTTTGTTTTTATGGGACAGCGCATGTCTGCGAAGGGGGTCACACTTGGGAACCAGGTTTAGGAGTTTTGAGCATGCCACCACACTTCATTACACATTATAGGGTCACATGCATGGTTTGGAGGTGTTCTGATGCCCCGAAGTGCTTCTTCCTGCGGAACCCTGATCCACGGGCCTCAGATCGTCTACCCACCTAGACTTTCTTCTGATAGGGGTGGCCCGGTGTATCCCTCTCTTGTTTTGCTCTTGGTTAGGTCGTGTGATGATGTAAAACCATGTTTGGGAACATGTTGTGACAAAATCTACCCCGGTTTCACCGAAACGGGGAGTTCCCCCTATTAGTCAGATTGCAGAAACTTTGTTTTTATGGGATAGCGCATGTCTGCGAAGGGGGTCACACTTGGGAACCAGGTTTAGGAGTTTTTAGAGTGCCACCACACTTCATTACACATGATAGGGTCACATGCATGGTTTGTAGGTGTTCCGATGCCCCGAAGCGCTTCTTCCTGCGGAACCGTGATCCGCGGGCCTCGGATTGTCTACCCGCCTAGACTTTCTTCTGACAGGGGTAGCCTGGTGTAGCCCTCTCTTGTTTTGCTCTTGGTTAGGTCATGTGATGATGTAAAAGCATGTTTGGGAACATGTGGTGACAAGATCTACCCCGGTTTCACCGAAATGGGGAGTTTCCCCCTAATAGTCAGATTGCAGACACTTCGTTTTTATGGGACAGCGCATGTCTGCGAAGGGGGTCACACTTGGGAACCAGGTTTAGGAGTTTTGAGCATTCCGCCACACTTCATTACACATTCTAGGGTCACATGCATGGTTTGGAGGTGTTCCGATGCCTCGAAGCACTTCTTCCCGCGGAACCCTGATCCGCGGGCCTCGGATCGTCTACCCGCCTAGACTTTCTTCTGACAGGGGTAGCCTGGTGTAGCCCTCTCTTGTTTTGCTCTTGGTTAGGTCATGTGATGATGTAAAACCATGTTTGGGAACATGTTGTGACAAGATCTACCCCGGGTTCACCGAAACAGGGAGTTTCCCCCTAATAGTCAGATTGCAGACACTTTGTTTTTATGGGACAGCGCATGTCTATGAAGGGGTCACACTTGGGAACCAGGTTTAGGAGTTTTGAGCATGCCACCACACTTCATTACACATTCTAGGGTCACATGCATGGTTTGGAGGTGTTCCGATGCCCCGAAGCACTTCTTCCCGCGCAACCCTGATCCGCGGGCCTCGGATCGTTTACCCGCCTAAACTTTCTTCTGAAAGGGGTAGCCCGGTGTTGGCCTCTCTTGTTTTTCTCTTGTTTAGGTCATGTGATGATGTAAAACCACGTTTGGGAACATGTTGTGACAAGATCTACCCCGGTTTCACCGGAACGGGGATTTCCCCCTAATAGTCAGATTGCAGACACTTTGTTCTTATGGGACAGCGCATGTCTGCGAAGGGGGTCACACTTGGGAACCAGGTTTAGGAGTTTTGAGCATGCCACCACACTTCATTACACATGCTAGGGTCACATGCATGGTTTGGAGGTGTTCCGATGCCCCGAAGCACTTCTTCCTGCGGAACCCTGATCCGTGGGCCTCGGATCGTCTACCCGCCTAGACTTTCTTCTGACAGGGGTAGCCTGGTGTAGCCCTCTCTTGTTTTGCTCTTGGTTAGGTCATGTGATGATGTAAAATCATGTTTGGGAACATGTTGTGACAAGATCTACCCCGGTTTCACCGAAACGGGGAGTTTCCCCCTAATAGTCAGATTGCAGACACTTTTTTTTTATGGGACAGCGCATGTCTGTGAAGGGGGTCACACTTGGGAACCAGGTTTAGGAGTTTTGAGCATGCCACCACACTTCACTACACATTCTAGGGTCACATGCATGGTTTGGAGGTGTTCCGATGCCCCGAAGCACTTCTTCCCGCGGAACCCTGATCCGCGGGCCTCGGATCGTCTACCCGCCTAAACTTTCTTCTGAAAGGGGTAGCCCGGTGTTGGCCTCTCTTGTTTTTCTCTTGGTTAGGTCATGTGATGATGTAAAACCATGTTTGGGAACATGTTGTGACAAGATCTACCCCGGTTTCACCGAAACGGGGAGTTTCCCCCTAATAGTCAGATTGCAGACACTTTGTTTTTATGGGACATCGCATGTCTGCGAAGGGGGTCACACTTGGGAACCAGGTTTAGGAGTTTTAAGCATGCCACCATACTTCATTACACATTGTAGGGTCACATGCATGGTTTGGTGGTGTTCCCATGCCCCGAAGCGCTTCTTCCCGCGGAACCCTGATCCGCGAGCCTCGGATCGTCTACCCCCCTAGACTTTCTTCTGACAGGGGTAGCCCGGTGTAGCCCTCTCTTGTTTTGCTCTTGGTTAGGTCATGTGATGATGTAAAACCATGTTTGGAACATGTTGTGACAAGATCTATCCCGGTTTCACCAAAACGGGGAGTTCCCCCTAATAGTCAGATTATAGAAACTTCGTTTTTATGGGACAACGCATGTCTGCGAAGGGGGTCACACTTGGGTACCAGGTTTAGGAGTTTTGAGCATGCCACCACACTTCATGACACATTCTAGGGTCACATGCATGGTTTGGAGGTGTTCCGATGCCCCGAAGCGCTTCTTCCTACGGAACCCTGATCCGCGGGCCTCGGATCGTCTACCCCGTAGACTTTCTTCTGACAGGGGTAGCCCATTGTAGCCCTCTCTTTTTTTGCTCTTGGTTAGGTCATTTTATGATGTAAAACCATGTTTGGGAACAAGTTGTGACAAGATCTACCCCGGTTTCACCGGAAAGGGGAGTTCCCCCTAATAGTCAGATTGTAGAAACTTTGTTTTTATGGGACATCGCATGTCTGCGAAGGGGGTCACACTTGGGAACCTGGTTTAGGAGTTTTGAGCATGCCACCACACTTCATTACACATGCTAGGGTCACATGCATGGTTTGGAGGTGTTTCGATGCCCCGAAGCGCTTCTTCCTGCGGAAACCTGATCTGCGGGCCTCGTATCGTCTACCCGCCTAGACTTTCTTCTAACAGGGGTAGCCTGGTGTAGCCCTCTCTTGTTTTGCTCTTGGTTAGGTCATGTGATGATCTAAAACCATGTTTGAGAACATGTTGTGACAAGATCTACCCCAGTTTCACCGAAACGGGGAGTTTCCCCCTAATAGTCAGATTGCAGAAACTTCGTTTTTATGGGACAGCGCATGTCTGCAAAGGGGGTCACACTTGGGAACCATGTTTAGGAGATTTGAGCATGCCACCACACTTCATTACACATGCTAGGGTCACATGCATGGTTTGGTGGTGTTCCCATGCCCCGAAGCGCTTCTTCCCGCGGAACCCTGATCCGCGAGCCTCAGATCGTCTACCCCCCTAGACTTTCTTCTGACAGGGGTAGCCCGGTGTATCCCTCTCTTGTTTTTATCTTGGTTAGGTCATGTGATGATGTAAAACCATGTTTGGGAACATGTTGTGACAAGATCTACCCCGGTTTCACCGAAACGAGGAGTTTCCCCCTAATAGTCAGATTGCAGACACTTTGTTTTTATGGGACAGCGCTTGTCTGTGAACGGGGTCACACTTGGGAACCAGGTTTAGGAGTTTTTAGCATGCCACCACACTTAATTACACATTCTAGGGTCACATGCATGGTTTGGAGGTGTTCCGATGCCCCGAAGCACTTCTTCCCGCGGAACCCTGATCCGCGGGCCTCGGATCGTCTACCCGCCTAAACTTTCTTCTGAGAGGGGTAGCCCGGTGTTGGCCTCTCTTGTTTTGCTCTTGGTTAGGTCATGTGATGATTTAAAACCATGTTTGGGAACATGTTGTGACAAGATCTACCCCGGTTTCACCGAAACGGGGAGTTTCCCCCTAATAGTCAGATTGCAGACACTTTGTTTTTATGGGACATCGCATGTCTGCGAAGGGGGTCACACTTGGGAACCAGGTTTAGGAGTTTTAAGCATTCCACCACACTTCATTACACATTCTAGGGTCACATGCATGGTTTGGAGGTGTTCCGATGCCCCGAATCACTTCTTCCCGCGGAACCCTGATCCGCGGGCCTCGGATCGTCTACCCGCCTAAACTTTCTTCTGAAAGGGGTAGCCCGGTGTTGGCCTCTCTTGTTTTGCTCTTGTTTAGGTCATGTGATGATGTAAAACCATGTTTGGTAACATGTTGTGACAAGATCTACCCCGGTTTCACCGAAACATGGAGTTTCCCCCTAATAGTCAGATTGCAGAAACTTCGTTTTTATGGGACATCGCATGTCTGCGAACGGGGTCACACTTGGGAACCAGGTTTAGGAGTTTTAAGCATGCCACCACACTTCATTACACATGCTAGGGTCACATGCATGGTTTGGAGGTGTTCCGATGCCCCGAAGCACTTCTTCCTGCGGAACCCTGATCCGCGGGCCTCGGATCGTCTACCCGCCTAGACTTTCTTCTAACAGGGGTAGCCTGGTGTATCCCTCTATTGTTTTGCTCTTGGTTAGGTCATGTGATGATGTAAAACCATGTTTGGGAACATGTTGTGACAAGATCTACCCCGGTTTCACCGAAACGGGGAGTTTCCCCCTAATAGTCAGATTGCAGACACTTCGTTTTTATGGGACAGCGCATGTCTACGAAGGGGGTCACACTTGGGAACCAGGTTTAGGAGTTTTGAGCATGCCACCACACTTCATTACACATGGTATGGTCACATGCATGGTTTGGAGGTGTTCCGATGCCCTGAAGCGCTTCTCCCTGTGGAACCCTGATCCGCGTGCCTTGGATCGTCTACCCCCTAGACTTTCTTCTGACAGGGGTAGCCCGTTGTAGCCCTCTCTTTTTTTGCTCTTGGTTAGGTCATGTTATGATGTAAAACCATGTTTGGGAACATTTTGTGACAAGATCTACCCCGGTTTCACCGAAACGGGGAGTTTCCCCCTAATAGTCAGATGGCAGAAACTTCGTTTTTATGGGACAGCGCATGTCTGGGAAGTGGGTCACACTTGGGAACAAGGTTTAGGAGTTTTAAGCATGCCAACACACTTCATTACACATAGTAGGGTCACATTCATGGTTTGGAGGTGTTCCCATGCCCCAAAGCGCTTCTTCCTGCGGAACCCTGATCTGCGGGCCTCAGATCGTCTACCCCCCTAGACTTTCTTCTAACAAGGGTAGCGCGGTGTAGCCATCTCTTGTTTTGCTCTTGTTTAGGTCATGTGATGATGTAAAACCATGTTTGGGAACATGTTGTGACAAGATCTACCCCGGTTTCACCGAAACGGGGAGTTTCCCCCTAATAGTCAGATTGCAGACACTTTGTTTTTATGGGACATCGCATGTCTGCGAAGGGGGTCACACTTGGGAACCAGGTTTAGGAGTTTTAAGCATGCCACCATACTTCATTACACATTCTAGGGTCACATGCATGGTTTGGTGGTGTTCCCATGCCCCGAAGCGCTTCTTCCCGCGGAACCCTGATCCGCGAGCCTCGGATCGTCTACCCCCCTAGACTTTCTTCTGACAGGGGTAACCCGGTTTAGCCCTCTCTTGTTTTGCTCTTGGTTAGGTCATGTGATGATGTAAAACCATGTTTGGGAACATGTTGTGACAAGATCTATCCCGGTTTCACCAAAACGGGGAGTTCCCCCTAATAGTCAGATTATAGAAACTTCGTTTTTATGGGACAGCGCATGTCTGCGAAGGGGGTCACACTTGGGTACCAGGTTTAGGAGTTTTGAGCATGCCACCACACTTCATGACACATTCTAGGGTCACATGCATGGTTTGGAGGTGTTCCGATGCCCCGAAGCGCTTCTTCCTACGGAACCCTGATCCGCGGGCCTCGGATCGTCTACCCCGTAGACTTTCTTCTGACAGGGGTAGCCCGTTGTAGCCCTCTCTTTTTTTGCTCTTGTTTAGGTCATTTTATGATGTAAAACCATGTTTGGGAACAAGTTGTGACAAGATCTACCCCGGTTTCACCGAAACAGGGAGTTTCCCCCTAATAGTCAGATTGCAGACACTTTGTTTTTATGGGACAGCGCATGTCTGCGAAGGGGGTCACACTTGGGAACCAGGTTTAGGAGTTTTGAGCATGCCACCACACTTCATTACACATTATAGGGTCACATGCATGGTTTGGAGGTGTTCTGATGCCCCGAAGTGCTTCTTCCTGCGGAACCCTGATCCACGGGCCTCAGATCGTCTACCCACCTAGACTTTCTTCTGATAGGGGTGGCCCGGTGTATCCCTCTCTTGTTTTGCTCTTGGTTAGGTCGTGTGATGATGTAAAACCATGTTTGGGAACATGTTGTGACAAAATCTACCCCGGTTTCACCGAAACGGGGAGTTCCCCCTATTAGTCAGATTGCAGAAACTTTGTTTTTATGGGATAGCGCATGTCTGCGAAGGGGGTCACACTTGGGAACCAGGTTTAGCAGTTTTTAGAGTGCCACCACACTTCATTACACATGATAGGGTCACATGCATGGTTTGTAGGTGTTCCGATGCCCCGAAGCGCTTCTTCCTGCGGAACCGTGATCCGCGGGCCTCAGATTGTCTACCCGCCTAGACTTTCTTCTGACAGGGGTAGCCTGGTGTAGCCCTCTCTTGTTTTGCTCTTGGTTAGGTCATGTGATGATGTAAAAGCATGTTTGGGAACATGTGGTGACAAGATCTACCCCGGTTTCACCGAAATGGGGAGTTTCCCCCTAATAGTCAGATTGCAGACACTTCGTTTTTATGGGACAGCGCATGTCTGCGAAGGGGGTCACACTTGGGAACCAGGTTTAGGAGTTTTGAGCATTCCGCCACACTTCATTACACATTCTAGGGTCACATGCATGGTTTGGAGGTGTTCCGATGCCTCGAAGCACTTCTTCCCGCGGAACCCTGATCCGCGGGCCTCGGATCGTCTACCCGCCTAGACTTTCTTCTGACAGGGGTAGCCTGGTGTAGCCCTCTCTTGTTTTGCTCTTGGTTAGGTCATGTGATGATGTAAAAGCATGTTTGGGAACATGTGGTGACAAGATCTACCCCGGGTTCACCGAAACAGGGAGTTTCCCCCTAATAGTCAGATTGCAGACACTTCGTTTTTATGGGACAGCGCATGTCTGCGAAGGGGGTCACACTTGGGAACCAGGTTTAGGAGTTTTGAGCATTCCGCCACACTTCATTACACATTCTAGGGTCACATGCATGGTTTGGAGGTGTTCCGATGCCCCGAAGCACTTCTTCCCGCGCAACCCTGATCCGCGGGCCTCGGATCGTCTACCCGCCTAAACTTTCTTCTGAAAGGGGTAGCCCGGTGTTGGCCTCTCTTGTTTTTCTCTTGGTTAGGTCATGTGATGATGTAAAACCACGTTTGGGAACATGTTGTGACAAGATCTACCCCGGTTTCACCGGAACGGGGATTTCCCCCTAATAGTCAGATTGCAGACACTTTGTTCTTATGGGACAGCGCATGTCTGCGAAGGGGGTCACACTTGGGAACCAGGTTTAGGAGTTTTTAGCATGCCACCACACTTCATTACACATTCTAGGGTCACATGCATGGTTTGGAGGTGTTCCGATGCCCCGAAGCACTTCTTCCTGCGGAACCCTGATCCGTGGGCCTCGGATCGTCTACCCGCCTAGACTTTCTTCTGACAGGGGTAGCCTGGTGTAGCCCTCTCTTGTTTTGCTCTTGGTTAGGTCATGTGATGATGTAAAATCATGTTTGGGAACATGTTGTGACAAGATCTACCCCGGTTTCACCGAAACGGGGAGTTTCCCCCTAATAGTCAGATTGCAGACACTTTGTTTTTATGGGACAGCGCATGTCTGTGAAGGGGGTCACACTTGGGAACCAGGTTTAGGAGTTTTGAGCATGCCACCACACTTCATTACACATTCTAGGGTCACATGCATGGTTTGGAGGTGTTCCGATGCCCCGAAGCACTTCTTCCCGCGGAACCCTGATCCGCGGGCCTCGGATCGTCTACCCGCCTAAACTTTCTTCTGAAAGGGGTAGCCCGGTGTTGGCCTCTCTTGTTTTTCTCTTGGTTAGGTCATGTGATGATGTAAAACCACGTTTGGGAACATGTTGTGACAAGATCTACCCCGGTTTCACCGAAACGGGGAGTTTCCCCCTAATAGTCAGATTGCAGACACTTTGTTTTTATGGGACATCGCATGTCTGCGAAGGGGGTCACACTTGGGAACCAGGTTTAGGAGTTTTAAGCATGCCACCATACTTCATTACACATTCTAGGGTCACATGCATGGTTTGGTGGTGTTCCCATGCCCCGAAGCGCTTCTTCCCGCGGAACCCTGATCCGCGAGCCTCGGATCGTCTACCCCCCTAGACTTTCTTCTGACAGGGGTAGCCCGGTGTAGCCCTCTCTTGTTTTGCTCTTGGTTAGGTCATGTGATGATGTAAAACCATGTTTGGAACATGTTGTGACAAGATCTATCCCGGTTTCACCAAAACGGGGAGTTCCCCCTAATAGTCAGATTATAGAAACTTCGTTTTTATGGGACAGCGCATGTCTGCGAAGGGGGTCACACTTGGGTACCAGGTTTAGGAGTTTTGAGCATGCCACCACACTTCATGACACATTCTAGGGTCACATGCATGGTTTGGAGGTGTTCCGATGCCCCGAAGCGCTTCTTCCTACGGAACCCTGATCCGCGGGCCTCGGATCGTCTACCCCGTAGACTTTCTTCTGACAGGGGTAGCCCGTTGTAGCCCTCTCTTTTTTTGCTCTTGGTTAGGTCATTTTATGATGTAAAACCATGTTTGGGAACAAGTTGTGACAAGATCTACCCCGGTTTCACCGAAACAGGGAGTTTCCCCCTAATAGTCAGATTGCAGACACTTTGTTTTTATGGGACAGCGCATGTCTGCGAAGGGGGTCACACTTGGGAACCAGGTTTAGGAGTTTTGAGCATGCCACGACACTTCATTACACATTATAGGGTCACATGCATGGTTTGGAGGTGTTCTGATGCCCCGAAGTGCTTCTTCCTGCGGAACCCTGATCCACGGGCCTCAGATCGTCTACCCACCTAGACTTTCTTCTGATAGGGGTGGCCCGGTGTATCCCTCTCTTGTTTTGCTCTTGGTTAGGTCGTGTGATGATGTAAAACCATGTTTGGGAACATGTTGTGACAAAATCTACCCCGGTTTCACCGAAACGGGGAGTTCCCCCTATTAGTCAGATTGCAGAAACTTTGTTTTTATGGGATAGCGCATGTCTGCGAAGGGGGTCACACTTGGGAACCAGGTTTAGGAGTTTTTAGAGTGCCACCACACTTCATTACACATGATAGGGTCACATGCATGGTTTGTAGGTGTTCCGATGCCCCGAAGCGCTTCTTCCTGCGGAACCGTGATCCGCGGGCCTCGGATTGTCTACCCGCCTAGACTTTCTTCTGACAGGGGTAGCCTGGTGTAGCCCTCTCTTGTTTTGCTCTTGGTTAGGTCATGTGATGATGTAAAAGCATGTTTGGGAACATGTGGTGACAAGATCTACCCCGGTTTCACCGAAATGGGGAGTTTCCCCCTAATAGTCAGATTGCAGACACTTCGTTTTTATGGGACAGCGCATGTCTGCGAAGGGGGTCACACTTGGGAACCAGGTTTAGGAGTTTTGAGCATTCCGCCACACTTCATTACACATTCTAGGGTCACATGCATGGTTTGGAGGTGTTCCGATGCCTCGAAGCACTTCTTCCCGTGGAACCCTGATCCGCGGGCCTCGGATCGTCTACCCGCCTAGACTTTCTTCTGACAGGGGTAGCCTGGTGTAGCCCTCTCTTGTTTTGCTCTTGGTTAGGTCATGTGATGATGTAAAACCATGTTTGGGAACATGTTGTGACAAGATCTACCCCGGGTTCACCGAAACAGGGAGTTTCCCCCTAATAGTCAGATTGCAGACACTTTGTTTTTATGGGACAGCGCATGTCTATGAAGGGGTCACACTTGGGAACCAGGTTTAGGAGTTTTGAGCATGCCACCACACTTCATTACACATTCTAGGGTCACATGCATGGTTTGGAGGTGTTCCGATGCCCCGAAGCACTTCTTCCCGCGCAACCCTGATCCGCGGGCCTCGGATCGTCTACCCGCCTAAACTTTCTTCTGAAAGGGGTAGCCCGGTGTTGGCCTCTCTTGTTTTTCTCTTGTTTAGGTCATGTGATGATGTAAAACCACGTTTGGGAACATGTTGTGACAAGATCTACCCCGGTTTCACCGGAACGGGGATTTCCCCCTAATAGTCAGATTGCAGACACTTTGTTCTTATGGGACAGCGCATATCTGCGAAGGGGGTCACACTTGGGAACCAGGTTTAGGAGTTTTGAGCATGCCACCACACTTCATTACACATGCTAGGGTCACATGCATGGTTTGGAGGTGTTCCGATGCCCCGAAGCACTTCTTCCTGCGGAACCCTGATCCGTGGGCCTCGGATCGTCTACCCGCCTAGACTTTCTTCTGACAGGGGTAGCCTGGTGTATCCCTCTCTTGTTTTGCTCTTGGTTAGGTCATGTGATGATGTAAAATCATGTTTGGGAACATGTTGTGACAAGATCTACCCCGGTTTCACCGAAACGGGGAGTTTCCCCCTAATAATCAGATTGCAGACACTTTGTTTTTATGGGACAGCGCATGTCTGTGAAGGGGGTCACACTTGGGAACCAGGTTTAGGAGTTTTGAAAATGCCACCACACTTCACTACACATTCTAGGGTCACATGCATGGTTTGGAGGTGTTCCGATGCCCCGAAGCACTTCTTCCCGCGGAACCCTGATCCGCGGGCCTTGGATCGTCTACCCGCCTAAACTTTCTTCTGAAAGGGGTAGCCCGGTGTTGGCCTCTCTTGTTTTTCTCTTGGTTAGGTCATGTGATGATGTAAAACCACGTTTGGGAACATGTTGTGACAAGATCTACCCCGGTTTCACCGAAACGGGGAGTTTCCCCCTAATAGTCAGATTGCAGACACTTTGTTTTTATGGGACATCGCATGTCTGCGAAGGGGGTCACACTTGGGAACCAGGTTTAGGAGTTTTAAGCATGCCACCATACTTCATTACACATTGTAGGGTCACATGCATGGTTTGGTGGTGTTCCCATGCCCCGAAGCGCTTCTTCCCGCGGAACCCTGATCCGCGAGCCTCGGATCGTCTACCCCCCTAGACTTTCTTCTGACAGGGGTAGCCCGGTGTAGCCCTCTCTTGTTTTGCTCTTGGTTAGGTCATGTGATGATGTAAAACCATGTTTGGAACATGTTGTGACAAGATCTATCCCGGTTTCACCAAAACGGGGAGTTCCCCCTAATAGTCAGATTATAAAAACTTCGTTTTTATGGGACAGCGCATGTCTGCGAAGGGGGTCACACTTGGGTACCAGGTTTAGGAGTTTTGAGCATGCCACCACACTTCATGACACATTCTAGGGTCACATGCATGGTTTGGAGGTGTTCCGATGCCCCGAAGCGCTTCTTCCTACGGAACCCTGATCCGCGGGCCTCGGATCGTCTACCCCGTAGACTTTCTTCTGACAGGGGTAGCCCGTTGTAGCCCTCTCTTTTTTTGCTCTTGGTTAGGTCATTTTATGATGTAAAACCATGTTTGGGAACAAGTTGTGACAAGATCTACCCCGGTTTCACCGAAACAGGGAGTTTCCCCCTAATAGTCAGATTGCAGACACTTTGTTTTTATGGGACAGCGCATGTCTGCGAAGGGGGTCACACTTGGGAACCAGGTTTAGGAGTTTTGAGCATGCCACCACACTTCATTACACATTATAGGGTCACATGCATGGTTTGGAGGTGTTCTGATGCCCCGAAGTGCTTCTTCCTGCGGAACCCTGATCCACGGGCCTCAGATCGTCTACCCACCTAGACTTTCTTCTGATAGGGGTGGCCCGGTGTATCCCTCTCTTGTTTTGCTCTTGGTTAGGTCGTGTGATGATGTAAAACCATGTTTGGGAACATGTTGTGAAAAAATCTACCCCGGTTTCACCGAAACGGGGAGTTCCCCCTATTAGTCAGATTGCAGAAACTTTGTTTTTATGGGATAGCGCATGTCTGCGAAGGGGGTCACACTTGGGAACCAGGTTTAGGAGTTTTTAGAGTGCCACCACACTTCATTACACATGATAGGGTCACATGCATGGTTTGTAGGTGTTCCGATGCCCCGAAGCGCTTCTTCCTGCGGAACCGTGATCCGCGGGCCTCGGATTGTCTACCCGCCTAGACTTTCTTCTGACAGGGGTAGCCTGGTGTAGCCCTCTCTTGTTTTGCTCTTGGTTAGGTCATGTGATGATGTAAAAGCATGTTTGGGAACATGTGGTGACAAGATCTACCCCGGTTTCACCGAAATGGGGAGTTTCCCCCTAATAGTCAGATTGCAGACACTTCGTTTTTATGGGACAGCGCATGTCTGCGAAGGGGGTCACACTTGGGAACCAGGTTTAGGAGTTTTGAGCATTCCGCCACACTTCATTACACATTCTAGGGTCACATGCATGGTTTGGAGGTGTTCCGATGCCTCGAAGCACTTCTTCCCGCGGAACCCTCATCCGCGGGCCTCGGATCGTCTACCCGCCTAGACTTTCTTCTGACAGGGGTAGCCTGGTGTAGCCCTCTCTTGTTTTGCTCTTGGTTAGGTCATGTGATGATGTAAAACCATGTTTGGGAACATGTTGTGACAAGATCTACCCCGGGTTCACCGAAACAGGGAGTTTCCCCCTAATAGTCAGATTGCAGACACTTTGTTTTTATGGGACAGCGCATGTCTATGAAGGGGTCACACTTGGGAACCAGGTTTAGGAGTTTTGAGCATGCCACCACACTTGATTACACATTCTAGGGTCACATGCATGGTTTGGAGGTGTTCCGATGCCCCGAAGCACTTCTTCCCGCGCAACCCTGATCCGCGGGCCTCGGATCGTCTACCCGCCTAAACTTTCTTCTGAAAGGGGTAGCCCGGTGTTGGCCTCTCTTGTTTTTCTCTTGTTTAGGTCATGTGATGATGTAAAACCACGTTTGGGAACATGTTGTGACAAGATCTACCCCGGTTTCACCGGAACGGGGATTTCCCCCTAATAGTCAGATTGCAGACACTTTGTTCTTATGGGACAGCGCATGTCTGCGAAGGGGGTCACACTTGGGAACCAGGTTTAGGAGTTTTGAGCATGCCACCACACTTCATTACACATGCTAGGGTCACATGCATGGTTTGGAGGTGTTCCGATGCCCCGAAGCACTTCTTCCTGCGGAACCCTGATCCGTGGGCCTCGGATCGTCTACCCGCCTAGACTTTCTTCTGACAGGGGTAGCCTGGTGTAGCCCTCTCTTGTTTTGCTCTTGGTTAGGTCATGTGATGATGTAAAATCATGTTTGGGAACATGTTGTGACAAGATCTACCCCGGTTTCACCGAAACGGGGAGTTTCCCCCTAATAGTCAGATTGCAGACACTTTGTTTTTATGGGACAGCGCATGTCTGTGAAGGGGGTCACACTTGGGAACCAGGTTTAGGAGTTTTGAGCATGCCACCACACTTCACTACACATTCTAGGGTCACATGCATGGTTTGGAGGTGTTCCGATGCCCCGAAGCACTTCTTCCCGCGGAACCCTGATCCGCGGGCCTCGGATCGTCTACCCGCCTAAACTTTCTTCTGAAAGGGGTAGCCCGGTGTTGGCCTCTCTTGTT
Source organism: Avena sativa (assembly GCA_916181665.1). Taxonomy (NCBI): domain Eukaryota; kingdom Viridiplantae; phylum Streptophyta; class Magnoliopsida; order Poales; family Poaceae; genus Avena; species Avena sativa. The sequence goes on along the minus strand of OV702289.1, from coordinate 128,326,807 downwards.
TTTCTCTTGGTTAGGTCATGTGATGATGTAAAACCACGTTTGGGAACATGTTGTGACAAGATCTACCCCGGTTTCACCGAAACGGGGAGTTTCCCCCTAATAGTCAGATTGCAGACACTTTGTTTTTATGGGACATCGCATGTCTGCGAAGGGGGTCACACTTGGGAACCAGGTTTAGGAGTTTTAAGCATGCCACCTTACTTCATTACACATTGTAGGGTCACATGCATGGTTTGGTGGTGTTCCCATGCCCCGAAGCGCTTCTTCTCGCGGAACCCTGATCCGCGAGCCTCGGATCGTCTACCCCCCTAGACTTTCTTCTGACAGGGGTAGCCCGGTGTAGCCCTCTCTTGTTTTGCTCTTGGTTAGGTCATGTGATGATGTAAAACCATGTTTGGAACATGTTGTGACAAGATCTATCCCGGTTTCACCAAAACGGGGAGTTCCCCCTAATAGTCAGATTATAGAAACTTCGTTTTTATGGGACAGCGCATGTCTGCGAAGGGGGTCACACTTGGGTACCAGGTTTAGGAGTTTTGAGCATGCCACCACACTTCATGACACATTCTAGGGTCACATGCATGGTTTGGAGGTGTTCCGATGCCCCGAAGCGCTTCTTCCTACGGAACCCTGATCCGCGGGCCTCGGATCGTCTACCCCGTAGACTTTCTTCTGACAGGGGTAGCCCGTTGTAGCCCTCTCTTTTTTTGCTCTTGGTTAGGTCATTTTATGATGTAAAACCATGTTTGGGAACAAGTTGTGACAAGATCTACCCCGGTTTCACCGGAAAGGGGAGTTCCCCCTAATAGTCAGATTGTAGAAACTTTGTTTTTATGGGACATCGCATGTCTGCGAAGGGGGTCACACTTGGGAACCTGGTTTAGGAGTTTTGAGCATGCCACCACACTTCATTACACATGCTAGGGTCACATGCATGGTTTGGAGGTGTTTCGATGCCCCGAAGCGCTTCTTCCTGCGGAAACCTGATCCGCGGGCCTCGTATCGTCTACCCGCCTAGACTTTCTTCTAACAGGGGTAGCCTGGTGTAGCCCTCTCTTGTTTTGCTCTTGGTTAGGTCATGTGATGATCTAAAACCATGTTTGAGAACATGTTGTGACAAGATCTACCCCAGTTTCACCGAAACGGGGAGTTTCCCCCTAATAGTCAGATTGCAGACACTTCGTTTTTATGGGACAGTGCATGTCTGCGAAGGGGGTCACACTTGGGAACCAGGTTTAGTAGTTTTGAGCATGCCACCACACTTCATTACACATGCTATGGTCACATGCATGGTTTGGAGGTGTTCTGATGACCCGAAGCGCTTCTCCCTGTGGAACCCTGATCTGCGGGCCTCGGATCGTCTACCCACCTAGACTTTCTTCTGACAGGGGTAGCCCGGTGTAGCCCTCTCTTGTTTTGCTCTTGGTTAGGTCATGTTATGATGTAAAACCATGTTTGGGAACATTTTGTGACAAGATCTACCCCGGTTTCACCGAAACGGGGAGTTTCCCCCTAATAGTCAGATTGCAGAAACTTCGTTTTTATGGGACAGCGCATGTCTGCAAAGGGGGTCACACTTGGGAACCATGTTTAGGAGATTTGAGCATGCCACCACACTTCATTACACATGCTAGGGTCACATGCATGGTTTGGTGGTGTTCCCATGCCCCGAAGCGCTTCTTCCCGCGGAACCCTGATCCGCGAGCCTCGGATCGTCTACCCCCCTAGACTTTCTTCTGACAGGGGTAGCCCGGTGTATCCCTCTCTTGTTTTTATCTTGGTTAGGTCATGTGATGATGTAAAACCATGTTTGGGAACATGTTGTGACAAGATCTACCCCGGTTTCACCGAAACGAGGAGTTTCCCCCTAATAGTCAGATTGCAGACACTTTGTTTTTATGGGACAGCGCCTGTCTGTGAACGGGGTCACACTTGGGAACCAGGTTTAGGAGTTTTTAGCATGCCACCACACTTCATTACACATTCTAGGGTCACATGCATGGTTTGGAGGTGTTCCGATGCCCCGAAGCACTTCTTCCCGCGGAACCCTGATCCGCGGGCCTCGGATCGTCTACCCGCCTAAACTTTCTTCTGAAAGGGGTAGCCCGGTGTTGGCCTCTCTTGTTTTTCTCTTGGTTAGGTCATGTGATGATTTAAAACCATGTTTGGGAACATGTTGTGACAAGATCTACCCCGGTTTCACCGAAACGGGGAGTTTCCCCCTAATAGTCAGATTGCAGACACTTTGTTTTTATGGGACATCGCATGTCTGCGAAGGGGGTCACACTTGGGAACCAGGTTTAGGAGTTTTAAGCATTCCACCACACTTCATTACACATTCTAGGGTCACATGCATGGTTTGGAGGTGTTCCGATGCCCCGAATCACTTCTTCCCGCGGAACCCTGATCCGCGGGCCTCGGATCGTCTACCCGCCTAAACTTTCTTCTGAAAGGGGTAGCCTGGTGTTGGCCTCTCTTGTTTTGCTCTTGTTTAGGTCATGTGATGATGTAAAACCATGTTTGGTAACATGTTGTGACAAGATCTACCCCGGTTTCACCGAAACATGGAGTTTCCCCCTAATAGTCAGATTGCAGAAACTTCGTTTTTATGGGACATCGCATGTCTGCGAAGGGGGTCACACTTGGGAACCAGGTTTAGGAGTTTTAAGCATGCCACCACACTTCATTACACATGCTAGGGTCACATGCATGGTTTGGAGGTGTTCCGATGCCCCGAAGCACTTCTTCCTGCGGAACCCTGATCCGCGGGCCTCGGATCGTCTACCCGCCTAGACTTTCTTCTAACAGGGGTAGCCTGGTGTATCCCTCTATTGTTTTGCTCTTGGTTAGGTCATGTGATGATGTAAAACCATGTTTGGGAACATGTTGTGACAAGATCTACCCCGGTTTCACCGAAACGGGGAGTTTCCCCCTAATAGTCAGATTGCAGACACTTCGTTTTTATGGGACAGCGCATGTCTACGAAGGGGGTCACACTTGGGAACCAGGTTTAGGAGTTTTGAGCATGCCACCACACTTCATTACACATGGTATGGTCACATGCATGGTTTGGAGGTGTTCCGATGCCCTGAAGCGCTTCTCCCTGTGGAACCCTGATCCGCGTGCCTCGGATCGTCTACCCCCTAGACTTTCTTCTGACAGGGGTAGCCCGTTGTAGCCCTCTCTTTTTTTGCTCTTGGTTAGGTCATGTTATGATGTAAAACCATGTTTGGGAACATTTTGTGACAAGATCTACCCCGGTTTCACCGAAACGGGGAGTTTCCCCCTAATAGTCAGATGGCAGAAACTTCGTTTTTATGGGACAGCGCATGTCTGGGAAGTGGGTCACACTTGGGAACCAGGTTTAGGAGTTTTAAGCATGCCAACACACTTCATTACACATAGTAGGGTCACATTCATGGTTTGGAGGTGTTCCCATGCCCCAAAGCGCTTCTTCCTGCGGAACCCTGATCTGCGGGCCTCAGATCGTCTACCCCCCTAGACTTTCTTCTAACAAGGGTAGCGCGGTGTAGCCATCTCTTGTTTTGCTCTTGTTTAGGTCATGTGATGATGTAAAACCATGTTTGGGAACATGTTGTGACAAGATCTACCCCGGTTTCACCGAAACGGGGAGTTTCCCCCTAATAGTCAGATTGCAGACACTTTGTTTTTATGGGACATCGCATGTCTGCGAAGGGGTTCACACTTGGGAACCAGGTTTAGGAGTTTTAAGCATGCCACCATACTTCATTACACATTCTAGGGTCACATGCATGGTTTGGTGGTGTTCCCATGCCCCGAAGCGCTTCTTCCCGCGGAACCCTGATCCGCGAGCCTCGGATCGTCTACCCCCCTAGACTTTCTTCTGACAGGGGTAACCCGGTGTAGCCCTCTCTTGTTTTGCTCTTGGTTAGGTCATGTGATGATGTAAAACCATGTTTGGGAACATGTTGTGACAAGATCTCTCCCGGTTTCACCAAAACGGGGAGTTCCCCCTAATAGTCAGATTATAGAAACTTCGTTTTTATGGGACAGCGCATGTCTGCGAAGGGGGTCACACTTGGGTACCAGGTTTAGGAGTTTTGAGCATGCCACCACACTTCATGACACATTCTAGGGTCACATGCATGGTTTGGAGGTGTTCCGATGCCCCGAAGCGCTTCTTCCTACGGAACCCTGATCCGCGGGCCTCGGATCGTCTACCCCGTAGACTTTCTTCTGACAGGGGTAGCCCGTTGTAGCCCTCTCTTTTTTTGCTCTTGGTTAGGTCATTTTATGATGTAAAACCATGTTTGGGAACAAGTTGTGACAAGATCTACCCCGGTTTCACCGAAACAGGGAGTTTCCCCCTAATAGTCAGATTGCAGACACTTTGTTTTTATGGGACAGCGCATGTCTGCGAAGGGGGTCACACTTGGGAACCAGGTTTAGGAGTTTTGAGCATGCCACCACACTTCATTACACATTATAGGGTCACATGCATGGTTTGGAGGTGTTCTGATGCCCCGAAGTGCTTCTTCCTGCGGAACCCTGATCCACGGGCCTCAGATCGTCTACCCACCTAGACTTTCTTCTGATAGGGGTGGCCCGGTGTATCCCTCTCTTGTTTTGCTCTTGGTTAGGTCGTGTGATGATGTAAAACCATGTTTGGGAACATGTTGTGACAAAATCTACCCCGGTTTCACCGAAACGGGGAGTTCCCCCTATTAGTCAGATTGCAGAAACTTTGTTTTTATGGGATAGCGCATGTCTGCGAAGGGGGTCACACTTGGGAACCAGGTTTAGCAGTTTTTAGAGTGCCACCACACTTCATTACACATGATAGGGTCACATGCATGGTTTGTAGGTGTTCCGATGCCCCGAAGCGCTTCTTCCTGCGGAACCGTGATCCGCGGGCCTCAGATTGTCTACCCGCCTAGACTTTCTTCTGACAGGGGTAGCCTGGTGTAGCCCTCTCTTGTTTTGCTCTTGGTTAGGTCGTGTGATGATGTAAAAGCATGTTTGGGAACATGTGGTGACAAGATCTACCCCGGTTTCACCGAAATGGGGAGTTTCCCCCTAATAGTCAGATTGCAGACACTTCGTTTTTATGGGACAGCGCATGTCTGCGAAGGGGGTCACACTTGGGAACCAGGTTTAGGAGTTTTGAGCATTCCGCCACACTTCATTACACATTCTAGGGTCACATGCATGGTTTGGAGGTGTTCCGATGCCTCGAAGCACTTCTTCCCGCGGAACCCTGATCCGCGGGCCTCGGATCGTCTACCCGCCTAGACTTTCTTCTGACAGGGGTAGCCTGGTGTAGCCCTCTCTTGTTTTGCTCTTGGTTAGGTCATGTGATGATGTAAAACCATGTTTGGGAACATGTTGTGACAAGATCTACCCCGGGTTCACCGAAACAGGGAGTTTCCCCCTAATAGTCAGATTGCAGACACTTTGTTTTTATGGGACAGCGCATGTCTATGAAGGGGTCACACTTGGGAACCAGGTTTAGGAGTTTTGAGCATGCCACCACACTTGATTACACATTCTAGGGTCACATGCATGGTTTGGAGGTGTTCCGATGCCCCGAAGCACTTCTTCCCGCGCAACCCTGATCCGCGGGCCTCGGATCGTCTACCCGCCTAAACTTTCTTCTGAAAGGGGTAGCCCGGTGTTGGCCTCTCTTGTTTTTCTCTTGGTTAGGTCATGTGATGATGTAAAACCACGTTTGGGAACATGTTGTGACAAGATCTACCCCGGTTTCACCGGAACGGGGATTTCCCCCTAATAGTCAGATTGCAGACACTTTGTTCTTATGGGACAGCGCATGTCTGCGAAGGGGGTCACACTTGGGAACCAGGTTTAGGAGTTTTGAGCATGCCACCACACTTCATTACACATGCTAGGGTCACATGCATGGTTTGTAGGTGTTCCGATGCCCCGAAGCACTTCTTCCTGCGGAACCCTGATCCGTGGGCCTCGGATCGTCTACCCGCCTAGACTTTCTTCTGACAGGGGTAGCCTGGTGTAGCCCTCTCTTGTTTTGCTCTTGGTTAGGTCATGTGATGATGTAAAATCATGTTTGGGAACATGTTGTGACAAGATCTACCCCGGTTTCACCGAAACGGGGAGTTTCCCCCTAATAGTCAGATTGCAGACACTTTGTATTTATGGGACAGCGCATGTCTGTGAAGGGGGTCACACTTGGGAACCAGGTTTAGGAGTTTTGAGCATGCCACCACACTTCATTACACATTCTAGGGTCACATGCATGGTTTGGAGGTGTTCCGATGCCCCGAAGCACTTCTTCCCGCGGAACCCTGATCCGCGGGCCTCGGATCGTCTACCCGCCTAAACTTTCTTCTGAAAGGGGTAGCCCGGTGTTGGCCTCTCTTGTTTTTCTCTTGGTTAGGTCATGTGATGATGTAAAACCACGTTTGGGAACATGTTGTGACAAGATCTACCCCGGTTTCACCGAAACGGGGAGTTTCCCCCTAATAGTCAGATTGCAGACACTTTGTTTTTATGGGACATCGCATGTCTGCGAAGGGGGTCACACTTGGGAACCAGGTTTAGGAGTTTTAAGCATGCCACATACTTCATTACACATTGTAGGGTCACATGCATGGTTTGGTGGTGTTCCCATGCCCCGAAGCGCTTCTTCCCGCGGAACCCTGATCCGCGAGCCTCGGATCGTCTACCCCCCTAGACTTTCTTCTGACAGGGGTAGCCCGGTGTAGCCCTCTCTTGTTTTGCTCTTGGTTAGGTCATGTGATGATGTAAAACCATGTTTGGGAACATGTTGTGACAAGATCTATCCCGGTTTCACCAAAACGGGGAGTTCCCCCTAATAGTCAGATTATAGAAACTTCGTTTTTATGGGACAGCGCATGTCTGCGAAGGGGGTCACACTTGGGAACCAGGTTTAGGAGTTTTGAGCATTCCGCCACACTTCATTACACATTCTAGGGTCACATGCATGGTTTGGAGGTGTTCCGATGCCTCGAAGCACTTCTTCCCGCGGAACCCTGATCCGCGGGCCTCGGATCGTCTACCCGCCTAGACTTTCTTCTGACAGGGGTAGCCTGGTGTAGCCCTGTCTTGTTTTGCTCTTGGTTAGGTCATGTGATGATGTAAAACCATGTTTGGGAACATGTTGTGACAAGATCTACCCCGGGTTCACCGAAACAGGGAGTTTCCCCCTAATAGTCAGATTGCAGACACTTTGTTTTTATGGGACAGCGCATGTCTATGAAGGGGTCACACTTGGGAACCAGGTTTAGGAGTTTTGAGCATGCCACCACACTTGATTACACATTCTAGGGTCACATGCATGGTTTGGAGGTGTTCCGATGCCCCGAAGCACTTCTTCCCGCGCAACCCTGATCCGCGGGCCTCGGATCGTCTACCCGCCTAAACTTTCTTCTGAAAGGGGTAGCCCGGTGTTGGCCTCTCTTGTTTTTCTCTTGGTTAGGTCATGTGATGATGTAAAACCACGTTTGGGAACATGTTGTGACAAGATCTACCCCGGTTTCACCGGAACGGGGATTTCCCCCTAATAGTCAGATTGCAGACACTTTGTTCTTATGGGACAGCGCATGTCTGCGAAGGGGGTCACACTTGGGAACCAGGTTTAGGAGTTTTGAGCATGCCACCACACTTCATTACACATGCTAGGGTCACATGCATGGTTTGTAGGTGTTCCGATGCCCCGAAGCACTTCTTCCTGCGGAACCCTGATCCGTGGGCCTCGGATCGTCTACCCGCCTAGACTTTCTTCTGACAGGGGTAGCCTGGTGTAGCCCTCTCTTGTTTTGCTCTTGGTTAGGTCATGTGATGATGTAAAATCATGTTTGGGAACATGTTGTGACAAGATCTACCCCGGTTTCACCGAAACGGGGAGTTTCCCCCTAATAGTCAGATTGCAGACACTTTGTATTTATGGGACAGCGCATGTCTGTGAAGGGGGTCACACTTGGGAACCAGGTTTAGGAGTTTTGAGCATGCCACCACACTTCATTACACATTCTAGGGTCACATGCATGGTTTGGAGGTGTTCCGATGCCCCGAAGCACTTCTTCCCGCGGAACCCTGATCCGCGGGTCTCGGATCGTCTACCCGCCTAAACTTTCTTCTGAAAGGGGTAGCCCGGTGTTGGCCTCTCTTGTTTTTCTCTTGGTTAGGTCATGTGATGATGTAAAACCACGTTTGGGAACATGTTGTGACAAGATCTACCCCGGTTTCACCGAAACGGGGAGTTCCCCCTAATAGTCAGATTGCAGACACTTTGTTTTTATGGGACATCGCATGTCTGCGAAGGGGGTCACACTTGGGAACCAGGTTTAGGAGTTTTAAGCATGCCACCATACTTCATTACACATTGTAGGGTCACATGCATGGTTTGGTGGTGTTCCCATGCCCCGAAGCGCTTCTTCCCGCGGAACCCTGATCCGCGAGCCTCGGATCGTCTACCCCCCTAGACTTTCTTCTGACAGGGGTAGCCCGGTGTAGCCCTCTCTTGTTTTGCTCTTGGTTAGGTCATGTGATGATGTAAAACCATGTTTGGGAACATGTTGTGACAAGATCTATCCCGGTTTCACCAAAACGGGGAGTTCCCCCTAATAGTCAGATTATAGAAACTTCGTTTTTATGGGACAGCGCATGTCTGCGAAGGGGGTCACACTTGGGTACCAGGTTTAGGAGTTTTGAGCATGCCACCACACTTCATGACACATTCTAGGGTCACATGCATGGTTTGGAGGTGTTCCGATGCCCCGAAGCGCTTCTTCCTACGGAACCCTGATCCGCGGGCCTCGGATCGTCTACCCCGTAGACTTTCTTCTGACAGGGGTAGCCCGTTGTAGCCCTCTCTTTTTTTGCTCTTGGTTAGGTCATTTTATGATGTAAAACCATGTTTGGGAACAATTTGTGACAAGATCTACCCCGGTTTCACCGGAAAGGGGAGTTCCCCCTAATAGTCAGATTGTAGAAACTTCATTTTTATGGGACATCGCATGTCTGCGAAGGGGGTCACACTTGGGAACCTGGTTTAGGAGTTTTGAGCATGCCACCACACTTCATTACACATGCTAGGGTCACATGCATGGTTTGGAGGTGTTCCGATGCCCCGAAGCGCTTCTTCCTGCGGAAACCTGATCCGCGGGCCTCGTATCGTCTACCCGCCTAGACTTTCTTCTAACAGGGGTAGCCTGGTGTAGCCCTCTCTTGTTTTGCTCTTGGTTAGGTCATGTGATGATCTAAAACCATGTTTGAGAACATGTTGTGACAAGATCTACCCCAGTTTCACCGAAACGGGGAGTTTCCCCCTAATAGTCAGATTGCAGACACTTCGTTTTTATGGGACAGTGCATGTCTGCGAAGGGGGTCACACTTGGGAACCAGGTTTAGGAGTTTTGAGCATGCCACCACACTTCATTACACATGCTATGGTCACATGCATGGTTTGGAGGTGTTCCGATGCCCCGAAGCGCTTCTCCCTGTGGAACCCTGATCTGCGGGCCTCGGATCGTCTACCCACCTAGACTTTCTTCTGACAGGGGTAGCCCGGTGTAGCCCTCTCTTGTTTTGCTCTTGGTTAGGTCATGTTATGATGTAAAACCATGTTTGGGAACATTTTGTGACAAGATCTACCCTGGTTTCACCGAAACGGGGAGTTTCCGCCTAATAGTCAGATTGCAGAAACTTCGTTTTTATGGGACATCGCATGTCTGCAAAGGGGGTCACACTTGGGAACCATGTTTAGGAGATTTGAGCATGCCACCACACTTCATTACACATGCTAGGGTCACATGCATGGTTTGGTGGTGTTCCCATGCCCCGAAGCGCTTCTTCCCGCGGAACCCTGATCCGCGAGCCTCGGATCGTCTACCCCCCTAGACTTTCTTCTGACAGGGGTAGCCCGGTGTATCCCTCTCTTGTTTTTATCTTGGTTAGGTCATGTGATGATGTAAAACCATGTTTGGGAACATGTTGTGACAAGATCTACCCCGGTTTCACCGAAACGGGGAGTTTCCCCCTAATAGTCAGATTGCAGACACTTTGTATTTATGGGACAGCGCATGTCTGTGAAGGGGGTCACACTTGGGAACCTGGTTTAGGAGTTTTGAGAATGCCACCACACTTCATTACACATTCTAGGGTCACATGCATGGTTTGGAGGTGTTCCGATGCCCCGAAGCACTTCTTCCCGCGGAACCCTGATCCGCGGGCCTCGTATCGTCTACCCGCCTAAACTTTCTTCTGAAAGGGGTAGCCCGGTGTTGGCGTCTCTTGTTTTTCTCTTGGTTAGGTCATGTGATGATGTAAAACCACGTTTGGGAACATGTTGTGACAAGATCTACCCCGGTTTCACCGAAACGGGGAGTTTCCCCCTAATAGTCAGATTGCAGACACTTTGTTTTTATGGGACATCGCATGTCTGTGAAGAGGGTCACACTTGGGAACCAGGTTTAGGAGTTTTAAGCATGCCACCATACTTCATTACACATTGTAGGGTCACATGCATGGTTTGGTGGTGTTCCCATGCCCCGAAGCGCTTCTTCCCGCGGAACCCTGATCCGCGAGCCTCGGATCGTCTACCCCCCTAGACTTTCTTCTGACAGGGGTAGCCCGGTGTAGCCCTCTCTTGTTTTGCTCTTGGTTAGGTCATGTGATGATGTAAAACCATGTTTGGGAACATGTTGTGACAAGATCTATCCCGGTTTCACCAAAACGGGGAGTTCCCCCTAATAGTCAGATTATAGAAACTTCGTTTTTATGGGACAGCGCATGTCTGCGAAGGGGGTCACACTTGGGTACAAGGTTTAGGAGTTTTGAGCATGCCACCACACTTCATGACACATTCTAGGGTCACATGCATGGTTTGGAGGTGTTCCGATGCCCCGAAGCGCTTCTTCCTACGGAACCCTGATCCGCGGGCCTCGGATCGTCTACCCCGTAGACTTTCTTCTGACAGGGGTAGCCCGTTATAGCCCTCTCTTTTTTTGCTCTTGGTTAGGTCATTTTATGATGTAAAACCATGTTTGGGAACAAGTTGTGACAAGATCTACCCCGGTTTCACCGGAAAGGGGAGTTCCCCCTAATAGTCAGATTGTAGAAACTTCATTTTTATGGGACATCGCATGTCTGCGAAGGGGGTCACACTTGGGAACCTGGTTTAGGAGTTTTGAGCATGCCACCACACTTCATTACACATGCTAGGGTCACATGCATGGTTTGGAGGTGTTCCGATGCCCCGAAGCGCTTCTTCCTGCGGAAACCTGATCCGCGGGCCTCGTATCGTCTACCCGCCTAGACTTTCTTCTAACAGGGGTAGCCTGGTGTAGCCCTCTCTTGTTTTGCTCTTGGTTAGGTCATGTGATGATCTAAAACCATGTTTGAGAACATGTTGTGACAAGATCTACCCCAGTTTCACCGAAACGGGGAGTTTCCCCCTAATAGTCAGATTGCAGACACTTCGTTTTTATGGGACAGTGCATGTCTGCAAAGGGGGTCACACTTGGGAACCAGGTTTAGGAGTTTTGAGCATGCCACCACACTTCATTACACATGCTATGGTCACATGCATGGTTTGGAGGTGTTCCGATGCCCCGAAGCGCTTCTCCCTGTGGAACCCTGATCTGCGGGCCTCGGATCGTCTACCCACCTAGACTTTCTTCTGACAGGGGTAGCCCGGTGTAGCCCTCTCTTGTTTTGCTCTTGGTTAGGTCATGTTATGATGTAAAACCATGTTTGGGAACATTTTGTGACAAGATCTACCCCGGTTTCACCGAAACGGGGAGTTTCCGCCTAATAGTCAGATTGCAGAAACTTCGGTTTTATGGGACAGCGCATGTCTGCAAAGGGGGTCACACTTGGGAACCAGGTTTAGGAGATTTGAGCATGCCACCACACTTCATTACACATGCTAGGGTCACATGCATGGTTTGGTGGTGTTCCCATGCCCCGAAGCGCTTCTTCCCGCGGAACCCTGATCCGCGAGCCTCGGATCGTCTACCCCCCTAGACTTTCTTCTGACAGGGGTAGCCCGGTGTATCCGTCTCTTGTTTTTATCTTGGTTAGGTCATGTGATGATGTAAAACCATGTTTGGGAACATGTTGTGACAAGATCTACCCCGGTTTCACCGAAACGAGGAGTTTCCCCCTAATAGTCAGATTGCAGACACTTTGTTTTTATGGGACAGCGCTTGTCTGTGAACGGGGTCACACTTGGGAACCAGGTTTAGGAGTTTTGAGCATGCCACCACACTTCATTACACATTCTAGGGTCACATGCATGGTTTGGAGGTGTTCCGATGCCCCGAAGCACTTCTTCCCGCGGAACCCTGATCCGCGGGCCTCGGATCGTCTACCCGCCTAAACTTTCTTCTGAAAGGGGTAGCCCGGTGTTGGCCTCTCTTGTTTTGCTCTTGGTTAGGTCATGTGATGATTTAAAACCATGTTTGGGATATTGTTGTGACAAGATCTACCCCGGTTTCACCGAAACGGGGAGTTTCCCCCTAATAGTCAGATTGCAGAAACTTCGTTTTTATGGGACATCGCATGTCTGCGAAGGGGGTCACACTTGGGAACCAGGTTTAGGAGTTTTAAGCATGCCACCACACTTCATTACACATGATAGGGTCACATGCATGGTTTGGAGGTGTTCCGATGCCCCTAAGCACTTCTTCCTGCGGAACCCTGATCCGCGGGCCTCGGATCGTCTACCCGCCTAGACTTTCTTCTAACAGGGGTAGCCTGGTGTATCCCTCTCTTGTTTTGCTCTTTGTTAGGTCATGTGATGATGTAAAACCATGTTTGGGAACATGTTGTGACAAGATCTACCCCAGTTTCACCGAAACGGGGAGTTTCCCCCTAATAGTCAGATTGCAGACACTTCGTTTTTATGGGACAGCGCATTTCTACGAAGGGGGTCACACTTGGGAACCAGGTTTAGGAGTTTTGAGCATGCCACCACACTTCATTACACATGCTATGGTCACATGCATGGTTTGGAGGTGTTCCGATGCCCTGAAGCGCTTCTCCCTGTGGAACCGTGATCCGCGTGCCTCGGATCGTCTACCCCCTAGACTTTCTTCTGACAGAGGTAGCCCGTTGTAGCCCTCTCTTTTTTTGCTCTTGGTTAGGTCATGTTATGATGTAAAACCATGTTTGGGAACATTTTGTGACAAGATCTACCCCGGTTTTACCGAAACAGGGAGTTTCCCCCTAATAGTCAGATGGCAGAAACTTCGTTTTTATGGGACAGCGCATGTCTGCGAAGTGGGTCACACTTGGGAACCAGGTTTAGGAGTTTTAAGCATTCCACCACACTTCATTACACATAGTAGGGTCACATTCATGGTTTGGAGGTGTTCCCATGCCCCAAAGCGCTTCTTCCTGCGGAACCCTGATCTGCGGGCCTTAGATGGTCTACCCCCCTAGACTTTCTTCTAACAAGGGTAGCGCGGTGTAGCCATCTCTTGTTTTGCTCTTGGTTAGGTCATGTTATTATGTAAAACCATGTTTGGGAACATGTTGTGACAAGATCTATCCCGGTTTCATCGAAACGGGGAGTTCCCCCTAATAGTCAGATTACAGAAACTTCGTTTTTATGGGACAACGCATGTCTGTGAAGGGGGTCACACTTGGGAACCAGGTTTAGGAGTTTTGAGCATGCCACCACACTTCATTACACATGCTAGGGTCACATGCATGGTTTGGAGGTGTTCCGATGCCCCGAAGCACTTCTTCCTGTGGAACCCTGATCCGCGGGCCTCAGATCGTCTACCCCCTAGACTTTCTTCTGACAAGGGTAGCCCGTTGTAGCCCTCTCTTGTTTTGCTCTTGGTTAGGTCATGTGATGATTTAAAACCATGTTTGGGAACATGTTGTGACAAAATCTACCCCGGTTTCACCGAAACGGGGATTTTCCCCCTAATAGTAAGATTGCAGAAACTTCGTTTTTATGGGACAGCGCATGTCTGCGAAGGGGGTCACACTTGGGAACCAGGTTTAGGAGTTTTGAGCATGCCACCACACTTCATGACACATTCTAGGGTCACATGCATGGTTTGGAGGTGTTCCGATGCCCCGAAGCGCCTCTTCCTGCGGAATCCTGATCCGCAGGCCTCAGATCGTCTACCCACCTAGACTTTCTTCTGACAGGGGTAGCCCGGTATAGCCCTCTCCTGTTTTGCTCTTGGTTAGGTCATGTGATGATGTAAAACCATGTTTGGGAACATGTGGTGACAAGATCTACCCCGGTTTCACCGAAATGGGGAGATTCCCCCTAATAGTCAGATTGCAGACACTTCGTTTTTATGGGACAGCTCATGTCTGCGAAGGGGGTCACACTTGCGAACCAGGTTTAGGAGTTTTAAGCATGCCAGCACACTTCGTTACACATGGTAGGGTCACATGCATGGTTTGGAGGTTTTCCCATGCCCCAAAGCGCTTCTTCCTGCGGAACCCTGATCCGCGGGCCTCGGATCGTCTACCCCCTAGACTTTCTTCTGACAAGGGTAGCCCGGTGTAGCCCTCTCTTGTTTTGATCTTGGTTAGGTCATGTTATGATGTAAAACCATGTTTGGGAACATGTTGTGACAAGATCTACCCCGGTTTCACCGAAACGGGGAGTTTCCCCCTAATAGTCAGATTGCAGAAACTTCGTTTTTATGGGACAACGCATGTCTGCGAAGGGGGTCACACTTGGGAACCAGGTTTAGGAGATTTGAGCATGCCACCACACTTAATTACACATGCTAGGGTCACATGCATGGTTTGTAGGTGTTCCGTTGCCCCGAAGCGCTTCTTCCTGCGGAACCCTGATCCGCGGGCCTCGGATCGTGTACCCCCCTAGACTTTCTTCTGACAGGGGTAGCCCGGTGTAGCCCTCTCTTGTTTTGCTCTTGGTTAGGTCATGTGATGATGTAAAACCATGTTTGGGAACATGTGGTGACAAGATCTACCCCGGTTTCACCGAAATGGGGAGATTCCCCCTAATAGTCAGATTGCAGACACTTCGTTTTTATGGGACAGCTCATGTCTGCGAAGGGGGTCACACTTGCGAACCAGGTTTAGGAGTTTTAAGCATGCCAGCACAGTTCGTTACACATGGTAGGGTCACATGCATGGTTTGGAGGTGTTCCCATGCCCCAAAGCGCTTCTTCCTGCGGAACCCTGATCCGCGGGCCTCGGATCGTCTACCCCCTAGACTTTCTTCTGACAAGGGTAGCCCGGTGTAGCCCTCTCTTGTTTTGATCTTGGTTAGGTCATGTTATGATGTAAAACCATGTTTGGGAACATGTTGTGACAAGATCTATCCCGTTTTCACCGAAACGGGGAGTTCCCCCTAATAGTCAGATTACAGAAACTTCGTTTTCATGGGATAGCGCATGTCTGCGAAGGGGGTCACACTTGGGAACCAGGTTTAGGAGTTTTAACCATGCCACCACACTTCATTACACATGGTACGGTCACACGCATGGTTTGGAGGTGTTCCCATGCCCCAAAGCGCTTCTTCCTGCGGAACCCTGATCTGCGGGCCTCGGATCGTCTACCCCCCTAGACTTTCTTCTAACAAGGGTAGCCCGGTGTAGCCCTCTCTTGTTTTGCTCTTGGTTAGGTCATGTTATGATGTAAAACCATGTTTGGGAACATGTTGTGAAAAGATCTATCCCGGTTTCACCGAAACGGTGAGTTCCCCCTAATAGTCAGATTACAGAAACTTCGTTTTTATGGGACAGCACATGTCTGTGAAGGGGGAAACAATTGGGAACCAGGTTTAGGAGTTTTGAGCATGCCACCACACTTCATTACACATGCTAGGATCACATGCATGGTTTGGAGGTGTTCCGATGCCCCGAAGCGCTTCTTCCTGCGGAACCCTGATCCGCGGGCCTCAGATCGTCTACCCCCTAGACTTTCTTCTGACAGGGGTAGCCCGTTGTATCCCTCTCTTGTTTTGCTCTTGGTTAGGTCATGTGATGATTTAAAACCATGTTTGAAAACATGTTGTGACAAAATCTACCCCGGTTTCACCGAAACGGGGATTTTCCCCCTAATAGTCAGATTGCAGAAACTTCGTTTTTATGGGATAGCGCATGTCTGCGAAGGGGGTCACACTTGGGAAACAGGTTTAGGAGTTTTGAGCATGCCACAATACTTCATTACACATTCTAGGGTCACATGCATGGTTGGGAGGTGTTCCGATGCCCCGAAGCGCCTCTTCCTGCGGAATCCTGATCCGCAGGCCTTAGATCGTCTACCCACCTAGACTTTCTTCTGACAGGGGTAGCCCGGTATAGCCCTCTCCTGTTTTGCTCTTGGTTAGGTCATGTGATGATGTAAAACCATGTTTGGGAACATGTTGTGACAAGATCTACCCCGGTTTCACCGAAACGGGGAGTTTCCCCCTAATAGTCAGATTGCAGAAACTTCGTTTTTATGGGACAGCGCATATCTGCGAAGGGGGTCACACTTGGGAACCAGGTTTAGGAGATTTGAGCATGCCACCACACTTAATTACACATGCTAGGGTCACATGCATGGTTTGTAGGTGTTCTGTGGCCCCGAAGCGCTTCTTCCTGCGGAACCCTGATCCGCGGGCCTCGGAACGTGTACCCCCCTAGACTTTCTTCTGACAGGGGTAGCCCGGTGTAGCCCTCTCTTGTTTTGCTCTTGGTTAGGTCATGTGATGATGTAAAACCATGTTTGGGAACATGTGGTGACAAGATCTACCCCGGTTTCACCGAAATGGGGAGATTCCCCCTAATAGTCAGATTGCAGACACTTCGTTTTTATGGGACAGCTCATGTCTGCGAAGGGGGTCACACTTGCGAACCAGGTTTAGGAGTTTTAAGCATGCCAGCACACTTCGTTACACATGGTAGGGTCACATGCATGGTTTGGAGGTGTTCCCATGCCCCAAAGCGCTTCTTCCTACGGAACCCTGATCCGCGGGCCTCGGATCGTCTACCCCCTAGACTTTCTTCTGACAAGGGTAGCCCGGTGTAGCCCTCTCTTGTTTTGATCTTGGTTAGGTCATTTTATGATGTAAAACCATGTTTGGGAACATGTTGTGACAAGATCTATCCCGGTTTCACCGAAACGGGGAGTTCCCCCTAATAGTCAGATTACAGAAACTTCGTTTTTATGGGATAGCGCATGTCTGCGAAGGGGGTCACACTTGGGAACCAGGTTTAGGAGTTTTAACCATGCCACCACACTTCATTACACATGGTAGGGTCACATGCATGGTTTGGAGGTGTTCCCATGCCCCAAAGCGCTTCTTCCTGCGGAACCCTGATCTGCGGGCCTCGGATCGTCTACCCCCCTAGACTTTCTTCTAACAAGGGTAGCCCGATGTAGCCCTCTCTTGTTTTGCTCTTGGTTAGGTCATGTTATGATGTAAAACCATGTTTGGGAACATGTTATGAAAAGATCTATCCCGGTTTCACCGAAACGGTGAGTTCCCCCTAATAGTCAGATTACAGAAACTTCGTTTTTATGGGACAGCACATGTCTGTGAAGGGGGAAACAATTGGGAACCAGGTTTAGGAGTTTTGAGCATGCCACCACACTTCATTACACATGCTAGGATCACATGCATGGTTTGGAGGTGTTCCGATGCCCCGAAGCGCTTCTTCCTGCGGAACCCTGATCCGCGGGCCTGAGATCGTCTACCCCCTAGACTTTCTTCTGACAGGGGTAGCCCGTTGTAGCCCTCTCTTGTTTTTCTCTTGGTTAGGTCATGTGATGATTTAAAACCATGTTTGGGAACATGTTGTGACAAAATCTACCCCGGTTTCACCGAAACGGGGATTTTCCCCCTAATAGTCAGATTGCAGAAACTTCGTTTTTATGGGATAGCGCATGTCTGCGAAGGGGGTCACACTTGGGAAACAGGTTTAGGAGTTTTGAGCATGCCACAACACTTCATTACACATTCTAGGGTCACATGCATGGTTGGGAGGTGTTCCGATGCCCCGAAGCGCCTCTTCCTGCGGAATCCTGATCCGCAGGCCTCAGATCGTCTACCCACCTAGACTTTCTTCTGACAGGGGTAGCCCGGTATAGCCCTCTCCTGTTTTGCTCTTGGTTAGGTCATGTGATGATGTAAAACCATGTTTGGGAACATGTTGTGACAAGATCTACCCCGGTTTCACCGAAACGGGGAGTTTCCCGCTAATAGTCAGATTGCAGAAACTTCGTTTTTATGGGACAGCGCATGTCTGCGAAGGGGGTCACACTTGGGAACCAGGTTTAGGAGATTTGAGCATGCCACCACACTTAATTACACATGCTAGGGTCACATGCATGGTTTGTAGGTGTTCTGTTGCCCCGAAGCGCTTCTTCCTGCGGAACCCTGATCCGCGGGCCTCGGATCGTGTACCCCCCTAGACTTTCTTCTGACAGGGGTAGCCCGGTGGAGCCCTCTCTTGTTTTGCTCTTGGTTAGGTCATGTGATGATGTAAAACCATGTTTGGGAACATGTGGTGACAAGATCTACCCCGGTTTCACCGAAATGGGGAGATTCCCCCTAATATTCAGATTGCAGACACTTCGTTTTTATGGGACAGCTCATGTCTGCGAAGGGGGTCACACTTGCGAACCAGGTTTAGGAGTTTTAAGCATGACAGCACACTTAGTTACACATGGTAGGGTCACATGCATGGTTTGGAGGTGTTCGCATGCCCCGAAGCGCTTCTTCCCGCGGAACCCTGATCCGCGAGCCTCGGATCGTCTACCCCCCTAGACTTTCTTCTAACAGGGGTAGCCCGGTGTAGGCCTCTCTTGTTTTGCTCTTGGTTAGGTCATGTGATGATGTAAAACCATGTTTGGGAACAAGTGGTGACAAGATCTACCCCGGTTTCACCGAAACGGGGAGATTCCCCCTAATAGTCAGATTACAGAAACTTCGTTTTTATGGGACAGCGCATGTCTGCGAAGGGGGTCACACTTGGGAACCAGGTTTAGGAGTTTTGAGCATGCCACCACACTTCATGACACATTATAGGGTCACATGCATGGTTTGGAGGTTTTCCGATGCCCCGAAGCGCTTCTTCCTACGGAACCCTGATCCGCGGGCCTCGGATCGTCTACCTCCTAGACTTTCTTCTGACAGGGGTAGCCCGTTGTAGCCCTCTCTTTTTTTGCTCTTGTTTAGGTCATGTTATGATGTAAATCCATGTTTGGGAACAAGTTGTGACAAGATCTACCCCGGTTTCACCGAAAAGGCGAGTTCCCCCTAATAGTCAGATTGTAGAAACTTCATTTTTATGGGACATCGCATGTCTGCGAAGGGGGTCACACTTGGGAACCTGGTTTAGGATTTTTGAGCATGCCACCACACTTCATTACACATGCTAGGGTCACATGCATGGTTTGGATGTGTTCCGATGCCCCGAAGCGCTTCTTCCTGCGGAAACCTGATCCGCGGGCCTCGGATCGTCTACCCGCCTAGACTTTCTTCTAACAGGGGTAGCCTGGTGTAGCCTCTCTTGTTTTTCTCTTGGTTAGGTCATGTGATGATGTAAAACCATGTTTGGGAACATGTTGTGACAAGATCTACCCCGGTTTCACCGAAACGGGGAGTTTCCCCCTAATAGTCAGATTGCAGACACTTTGTTTTTATGGGACAGCGCATGTCTGCGAAGGGGGTCACACTTGGGAACCAGGTTTAGGAGTTTTGAGCATGCCACCACACTTCATTACACATGCTATGGTCACATGCATGGTTTGGAGGTGTTCCGAAGCCCTGAAGCGCTTCTCCCTGTGGAACCCTGTCCTGCGGGCCTCGGATCGTCTACCCACCAAGACTTTCTTCTGACAGGGGTAGCCCGGTGTAGCCCTATCTTGTTTTGCTCTTGGTTAGGTCATGTTATGATGTAAAACCATGTTTGGGAACATTTTGTGACAAGATCTACCTCGGTTTCACCGAAACAGGGAGTTCCCCTAATAGTCAGATGGCAGAAACTTCAATTTTATGGGACAGCGCATGTCTGCGAAGTGGGTCACACTTGGGAACCAGGTTTAGGAGTTTTAAGCATGCCACCACACTTCATTACACATGGTAGGGTCACATGCATGGTTTGGAGGTGTTCCCATGCCCCAAAGCGCTTCTTCCTGCGGAACCCTGATCTGCGGGACTCGGATCGTCTACCCCCCTAGACTTTCTTCTAACAAGGGTAGCGCGGTGTAGCCCTCTCTTGTTTTGCTCTTGGTTAGGTCATGTTATGATGTAAAACCATGTTTGGGAACATGTTGTGACAAGATCTGTCCCGGTTTCACCGAAACGGGGAGTTCCCCCTAATAGTCAGATTACAGAAACTTCGTTTTTATGGGACAACGCATGTCTGTGAAGGGGGTCACACTTGGGAACCAGGTTTAGGAGTTTTGAGCATGCCACCACACTTCATTGCACATGCTAGGGTCACATGCATGGTTTGGAGGTGTTCCGATGCCCCGAAGCACTTCGTCCTGCGGAACCCTGATCCGCGGGCCTCGGATCGTCTACCCGCCTAAACTTTCTTCTGAAAGGGGTAGCCCGGTGTTGGCCTCTCTTGTTTTGCTCTTGGTTAGGTCATGTGATGATGTAAAACCATGTTTGGGAACATGTTGTGACAAGATCTATCCCGGTTTCACCGAAACCGGGAGTTCCCCCTAATAGTCAGATTACAGAAACTTCGTTTTTATGGGACAACGCATGTCTGCGAAGGGGGTCACACTTGGGAACCAGGTTTAGGAGTTTTGAGCATGCCACCACACTTCATGACACATTCTAGGGTCACATGCATGGTTTGGAGGTGTTCCGATGCCCCGAAGCGCTTCTTCCTACGGAACCCTGATCCGCGGGCCTCAGATCGTCTACCCCCTAGACTTTCTTCTGACAGGGGTAGCCCGTTGTAGCCCTCTCTTTTTTTGCTCTTGGTTAGGTCATTTTATGATGTAAAACCATGTTTGGGAACATGTTGTAACAAGATCTACCCCGGTTTCACCGAAAAGGGGAGTTCCCCCTAATAGTCAGATTGTAGAAACTTCATTTTTATGGGACATCGCATGTCTGCGAAGGGGGTCACACTTGGGAACCTGGTTTAGGAGTTTTGAGCATGCCACCACACTTCATTACACATGCTAGGGTAACATGCATGGTTTGGAGGTGTTCCGATGCCCCGAAGCGCTTCTTCCTGCGGAAACCTGATCCGCGGGCCTCGGATCGTCTACCCGCCTAGACTTTCTTCTAACAGGGGTAGCCTGGTGTAGCCCTCTCTTGTTTTGCTCTTGGTTAGGTCATGTGATGATGTAAAACCATGTTTGGGAACATGTTGTTACAAGATCTACCCCGGTTTCACCGAAACAGGGAGTTTCCCCCTAATAGTCAGATTGCAGACACTTCGTATTTATTGGACAGCGCATGTCTGCGAAGGGGGTCACACTTGGGAACCAGGTTTAGGAGTTTTCAGCATGCCACCACACTTCATTACACATGCTATGGTCACATGCATGGTTTGGAGGTGTTCCGATGCCCCGAAGCGCTTCTCCCTGTGGAACCCTGATCTGCGGGCCTCGGATCGTCTACCCACCTAGACTTTCTTCTGACAGGGGTAGCCCGGTGTAGCCCTCTCTTGTTTTGCTCTTGGTTAGGTCATGTTATGATTTAAAACCATGTTTGGGAACATTTTGTGACAAGATCTACCCCGGTTTCACCGAAACGGGGAGTTTCCCCCTAATAGTCAGATGGCAGAAACTTCGTTTTTATGGGACAGCGCATGTCTGCGAAGTGGGTCACACTTGGGAACCAGGTTTAGGAGTTTTAAGCATGCCACCACACTTCATTACACATGGTAGGGTCACATGCATGGTTTGGAGGTGTTCCCATGCCCCAAAGCGCTTCTTCCTGCGGAACCCTGATCTGCGGGCCTCGGATCGTCTACCCCCCTAGACTTTCTTCTAACAAGGGTAGCGCGGTGTAGCCCTCTCTTGTTTTGCTCTTGGTTAGGTCATGTTATGATATAAAACCATGTTTGGGAACATGTTGTGACAAGATCTATCCCGGTTTCACCGAAACGGGGAGCTCCCCCTAATAGTCAGATTACAGAAACTTCGTTTTTATGGGACAGCGCATGTCTGTGAAGGGGGTCATACTTGGGAACCAGGTTTAGGAGTTTTGAGCATGCCACCACACTTCATTACACATGCTAGGGTCACATGCATGGTTTGGAGGTGTTCCGATGCCCCGAAGCACTTCTTCCTGCGGAACCCTGATCCGCGGGCCTCGGATCGTCTATCCGCATAAACTTTCTTCTGAAAGGGGTAGCCCTGTGTTGGCCTCTCTTGTTTTGCTCTTGGTTAGGTCATGTGATGATGTAAAACCATGTTTGGGAACATGTTGTGACAAGATCTATCCCGGTTTCACCGAAACGGGGAGTTCCCCCTATAGTCAGATTACAAAAACTTTGTTTTTATGGGACAGCGCATGTCTGCGAAGGGGGTCACACTTGGGAACCAGGTTTAGGAGTTTTGAGCATGCCACCACACTTCATGACACATTCTAGGGTCACATGCATGGTTTGGAGGTGTTCCGAGGCCCCGAAGCGCTTCTTCCTACGGAACCCTGATCCGCGGGCCTCGGATCGTCTACCCCCTAGACTTTCTTCTGACAGGGGTAGCCCATTGTAGCCCTCTCTTTTTTTGCTCTTCGTTAGGTCATTTTATGATGTAAAACCTTGTTTGGGAACAAGTTGTTACAAGATCTACCCCGGTTTCACCGAAAAGGCAAGTTCCCCCTAATAGTCAGATTGTAGAAACTTCATTTTTATGGGACATCGCATGTCTGCGAAGGGGGTCACATTTGGGAACCTGGTTTAGGAGTTTTGAGCATGCCACCACACTTAATTACACATGCTAGGGTCACATGCATGGTTTGGAGGTGTTCCGATGCCCCGAAGCACTTCTTCCCACGGAACCCTGATCCGCGGGCCTCGGATCGTCTACCCGCCTAGACTTTCTTCTAACAGGGGTAGCCCGGTGTTGGCCTCTCTTTTTTTGCTCTTGGTTAGGTCATGTGATGATGTAAAACCATGTTTGGGAACATGTTGTGACAAGATCTACCCCGGTTTCACCGAAACGGGGAGTTTCCCCCTAATAGTCAGATTGTAGAAACTTCGTTTTTATGGGACATCGCATGTCTGCGAAGGGGGTCACACTTGGGAACCAGGTTTAGGAGTTTTAAGCATTCCACCACACTTCATTACACATGCTAGGGTCACATGCATGGTTTGGAGGTGTTCTGATGCCCCGAAGCACTTCTTCCCGCGGAACCCTGATCCGCAGGCCTCGGATCGTCTACCCGCCTAAACTTTCTTCTGAAAGGGGTAGCCCGGTTTTGGCCTCTCTTGTTTTTCTCTTGGTTAGGTCATGTGATGATGTAAAACCATGTTTGGGAACATGTTGTGACAAGATCTACCCCGGTTTCACCGAAACATGGAGTTTCCCCTTAATAGTCAGATTGCAGAAACTTCGTTTTTATGGGACATCGCATGTCTACGAAGGGGTTCACACTTGGGAACCAGGTTTAGGAGTTTTAAGCATGCCACCACACTTCATTACACATGATAGGGTCACATGCATGGTTTGGAGGTGTTCCGATGCCCCGAAGCACTTCTTCCTGCGGAACCCTGATCCGCGGGCCTCGGATCGTCTACCCGCATAAATTTTCTTCTGAAAGGGGTAGCCCTGTGTTGGCCTCTCTTGTTTTGCTCTTGGTTAGGTCATGTGATGATTTAAAACCATGTTTGGGAACATTTTGTGACAAGATCTATCCCGGTTTCACCGAAACGGGGAGTTCCCCCTAATAGTCAGATTACAGAAACTTCGTTTTTATGGGACAGCGCATGTGTGCGAAGGGGGTCACACTTGGGAACCAGGTTTAGGAGTTTTGAGCATGCCACCACACTTCATGACACATTCTAGGGTCACATGCATGGTTTGGAGGTGTTCCGAGGCCCCGAAGCGCTTCGTCCTACGGAACCCTGATCCGTGGGCCTCGGATCGCCTACCCCCTAGACTTTCTTCTGACAGGGGTAGCCCATTGTAGCCCTCTCTTTTCTTGCTCTTCGTTAGGTCATTTTATGATGTAAAACCATGTTTGGGAACAAGTTGTTACAAGATCTACCCCGGTTTCACCGAAAAGGCAAGTTCCCCCTAATAGTCAGATTGTAGAAACTTCATTTTTATGGGACATCGCATGTCTGCGAAGGGGGTCACACTTGGGAACCTGGTTTAGGAGTTTTGAGCATGCCACCACACTTAATTACACATGCTAGGGTCACATGCATGGTTTGGAGGTGTTCCGATGCCCCGAAGCACTTCTTCCCACGGAACCCTGATCCGCGGGCCTCGGATCGTCTACCCGCCTAGACTTTCTTCTAACAGGGGTAGCCCGGTGTTGGCCTCTCTTTTTTTGCTCTTGGTTAGGTCATGTGATGATGTAAAACCATGTTTGGGAACATGTTGTGACAAGATCTACCCCGGTTTCACCGAAACGGGGAGTTTCCCCCTAATAGTCAGATTGCAGAAACTTCGTTTTTATGGGACATCGCATGTCTGCGAAGGGGGTCACACTTGGGAACCAGGTTTAGGAGTTTTAAGCATTCCACCACACTTCATTACACATGCTAGGGTCACATGCATGGTTTGGAGGTGTTCCGATGCCCTGGAGCACTTCTTCCCGCGGAACCCTGATCCGCAGGCCTCGGATCGTCTACCCGCCTAAACTTTCTTCTGAAAGGGGTAGCCCGGTTTTGGCCTCTCTTGTTTTTCTCTTGGTTAGGTCATGTGATGATGTAAAACCATGTTTGGGAACATGTTGTGACAAGATCTACCCCGGTTTCACCGAAACATGGAGTTTCCCCTTAATAGTCAGATTGCAGAAACTTCGTTTTTATGGGACATCGCATGTCTACGAAGGGGTTCACACTTGGGAACCAGGTTTAGGAGTTTTAAGAATGCCACCACACTTCATTACACATGATAGGGTCACATGCATGGTTTGGAGGTGTTCCGATGCCCCGAAGCACTTCTTCCTGCGGAACCCTGATCCGCGGGCCTCGGATCGTCTACCCGCATAAATTTTCTTCTGAAAGGGGTAGCCCTGTGTTGGCCTCTCTTGTTTTGCTCTTGGTTAGGTCATGTGATGATTTAAAACCATGTTTGGGAACATGTTGTGACAAGATCTATCCCGGTTTCACCGAAACGGGGAGTTCCCCCTAATAGTCAGATTACAGAAACTTCGTTTTTATGGGACAGCGCATGTGTGCGAAGGGGGTCACACTTGGGAACCAGGTTTAGGAGTTTTGAGCATGCCACCACACTTCATGACACATTCTAGGGTCACATGCATGGTTTGGAGGTGTTCCGAGGCCCCGAAGCGCTTCTTCCTACGGAACCCTGATCCGCGGGCCTCGGATCGTCTACCCCCTAGACTTTCTTCTGACAGGTGTAGCCCGTTGTAGCCCTCTCTTTTTTTGCTCTTCGTTAGGTCATTTTATGATGTAAAACCATGTTTGGGAACAAGTTGTGACAAGATCTACCCCGGTTTCACCGAAAAGGCAAGTTCCCCCTAATAGTCAGATTGTAGAAACTTCATTTTTATGGGACATCGCATGTCTGCGAAGGGGGTCACACTTGGGAACCTGGTTTAGGAGTTTTGAGAATGCCACCACACTTCATTACACATGCTAGGGTCACATGCATGGTTTGGAGGTGTTCCGATGCCCCGAAGCACTTCTTCTCGCGGAACCCTGATCCGCGGGCCTCGGATCGTCTACCCGCCTAGACTTTCTTCTAAAAGGGGTAGCCCGGTGTTGGCCTCTCTTGTTTTGCTCTTGGTTAGGTCATGTGATTATGTAAAACCATGTTTGGGAACATGTTGTGACAAGATCTACCCCGGGTTCACCGAAACGGGGAGTTTCCCCCTAATAGTCAGATTGCAGAAACTTCGTTTTTATGGGACATGGCATGTGTGCGAAGGGGGTCACACTTGGGAACCAGGTTTAGGACTTTTAAGCATTCCACCACACTTCATTACACATTATAGGGTCACATGCATGGTTTGGAGGTGTTCCGATGCCCCGAAGCACTTCTTCCCGCGGAACCCTGATCCGCGGGCCTCGGATCGTCTACCCGCCTAAACTTTCTTCTAAAAGGGGTAGCCCGGTGTTGGCATCTCTTTTTTTGCTCTTGGTTAGGTCATGTGATTATGTAAAACCATGTTTGGGAACATGTGGTGACAAGATCTACCCCGGCTTCACCGAAACGGGGAGATTCCCCCTTATAGTCAGATTGCAGACACTTCGTTTTTATGGGACAGCGCATGTCTGCGAAGGGGGTCACACTTGGGAACCAGGTTTAGGAGTTTTAAGCATGCCACCACACTTCATTACACATGGTAGGGTCACATGCATGGTTGGAGGTGTTCCCATGCCCCAAAGCGCTTCTTCCTGCGGAACCCTGATTCGCGGGCCTCGGATCGTCTACCCCCCTAGACTTTCTCCTGACAAGGGTAGCCCGGTGTAGACCTCTCTTGTTTTGCTCTTGTTTAGGTCATGTTATGATGTAAAACTATGTTTGGGAACATGTTGTGACAAGATCTATCCCGGTTTCACCGAAACGGGGAGTTCCCCCAATAGTCAGATTACAGAAACTTCGTTTTTATGGGACAACGCATGTCTGTGAAGTGGGTCAAACTTGGGAACCAGTCTTAGGAGTTTTGAGCATGCCACCACACTTCATTAAACATGCTAGGATCACATGCATGGTTTGGAGGTGTTCCGATGCCCGGAAGTGCTTCTTCCTGCGGAACCCTGATCGGCGGGCCTTGGATCGTCTACCCACTAGACTTTGTTCTGACAGGGGTAGCCCGTTGTAGCCCTCTCTTGTTTTTCTCTTGGTTAGGTCATGTGATGATGTAAAACCATGTTTGGTAACATGTTGTGACAAGATCTTCCCCGGTTTCACCGAAATGGGGAGATTCATCCTAATAGTCAGATTGTAGACACTTTGTTTTTATGGGACATCGCATGTCTGCGAAGGGGGTCACACTTGGGAACCAGGTTTAGGAGTTTTTAGCATGCCACCACACTTCATTACACATGGTAGGGTCACATGCATGGTTTGGAGGTGTTCCGATGCCCCGAAGGGGTTCTTCCTGCGGAACCCTGATCCGCGGGCCTCGGATCGTCTACCCCCTAGACTTTCTTCTGACAGGGGTAGCCCGGTGTAGCCCTCTCTTGTTTTTCTCTTGGTTAGGTCATGTGATTATGTAAAACCATGTTTGGGAACATGTTGTGACAAGAGCTACCCCGGTTTCACCGAAACAGGGAGTTTCCCCCTAATAGTCAGATTGCAGACACTTTGTTTTTATGGGACAGCGCATGTCTGCGAAGGGGGTCACACTTGGGAACCAGGTTTAGGAGTTTTAAGCATGCCACCACACTTCATTACACATGCTAGGGTCAAATGCATGGTTTGGAGGTGTTCCGATGCCCCGAAGCACTTCTTCCTGCGGAACCCTGATCCACAGGCCTCGTATCGTCTACCCCCCTAGACTTTCTTCTGACAGGGGAAGCCCGGTGTAGCCCTCTCTTGTTTTTCTCTTGGTTAGGTCATGTGATGATGTAAAACCATGTTTGGGAACATGTTGGGACAAGATCTACCCCGGTTTCACCGAAACGGTGAGTTTCCCCCTAATAGTCAGATTGCAGAAACTTCGTTTTTATGGGACAGCGCATGTCTGCGAAGGGGGTCACACTTGGGAACCAGGTTTAGGAGTTTTTAGCATGCCACCACACTTCATTAAACATGCTAGGATCACATGCATGGTTTGGAGGTGTTCCGATGCCCCGAAGCGGTTCTTCCTACGGAACCCTGATCCGCGGGCCTCTGATCGTCTACCCCCTAGACTTTCTTCTGACAGGGGTAACCCGTTGTAGCCCTCTCTTGTTTTGCTCTTGGTTAGGTCATGTGATGATTTAAAACCATGTTTGGGAACATGTTGTGACAAAATCTACCCTGGTTTCACCGAAACAGGGATTTTCCCCCTAATAATCAGATTGCAGAAACTTCGTTTTTATGGGACAGCGCATGTCTGCGAAGGGGGACACACTTGGGAACCAGGTTTAGGAGTTTTGAGCATGCCAACACACTTCATTACACATTCTAGGGTCACATGCATGGTTTAAAGGTGTTCCGATGCCCCGAAGCGCCTCTTCCTGCGGAATCCTGATCCGCAGGCCTCAGATCGTCTACCCACCTAGACTTTCTTCTGACAGGGGTAGCCCGGTGTAGCCCTCTCCTGTTTTGCTCTTGGTTAGGTCATGTGATGATGTAAAACCATGTTTGGTAACATGTTGTGAAAAGATCTACCCCGGTTTGACCGAAACAGGGAGTTTCCCCCTAATAGTCAGATTGCAGAAACTTCATTTTTATGGGACAACGCATGTCTACGAAGGGGGTCACACTTGGGAACCAGGTTTAGGAGTTTTGAGCATGCCACCACACTTCATTACACAGTCTAGGGTCACATGCATGGTTTGGAGGTGTTCCGATGCCCCGAAGAGGTTCTTCCTGCGGAACCCTGATCCGCGGGCCTCGGATCGTCTACCCCCCTAGACTTTCTTCTGACAGGGGTAGCCCGGTGTAGCCCTCTCTTGTTTTGCTCTTGGTTAGGTCATGTTAAGATGTAAAACCATGTTTGGGAACATGTGGTGACAAGATCTACCCCGGTTTTACCGAAACGGGGAGTTTCCCCCTAATAGTCAGATTGCAGACACTTCGTTTTTATGGGACATCGCATGTCTGTGAAGGGGGTCACACTTGGGAACCAGGTTTAGGAGTTTTAAGAATGCCACCACACTTCATTACACATGCTAGGGTCACATGCATGGTTTGGAGGTGTTCCGATGCCCCGAAGCACTTCTTCCTGCGGAACCCAGATCCACGGGCCTCGAATCGTCTACCCGCCTAAACTTTCTTCTGAAAGGGGTAGCCTGGTGTAGCCCTATCTTGTTTTGCTCTTGGTTAGGTCATGTGATGATGTAAAACCATGTTTGGGAACATGTTGTGACAAGAGCTACCCCGGTTTCACCAAAACAGGGAGTTTCCCCCTAATAGTCAAATTGCAGACACTTTGTTTTTATGGGACAGCGCATGTCTGCGAAGGGGGTCACACTTGGGAACGAGGTTTAGGAGTTTTCAGCATGCCACCACACTTCATTACACATGCTAGGGTCAAATGCATGGTTTGGAGGAGTTCCGATGCCTCGAAGCGCTTCTTCATGCGGAACCCTGATCCACAGGCCTCGTATCGTCTACCCCCCTAGACTTTCTTCTGACAGGGGAAGCCCGGTGTAGCCCTCTCTTGTTTTTCTCTTGGTTAGGTCATGTGATGATGTAAAACCATGTTTGGGAACATGTTGGGACAAGATCTACCCCGGTTTCACCGAAACGGGGAGTTTCCCCCTAATAGTTAGATTGCAGAAACTTCGTTTTTATGGGACAGCGCATGTCTGCGAAGGGGGTCACACTTGGGAACCAGGTTTAGGAGTTTTGAGCATGCCACCACACTTCATTACATAGGCTAGGGTCACATGCATGGTTTGGAGGTGTTCCGATGCCCCGAAGAGGTTCTTCCTGCGGAACCCTGATCCGCGGGCCTCGGATCGTCTACCCCCCTAGACTTTCTTCTGACAGGGGTAGCCCGGTGTAGCCCTCTCTTGTTTTGCTCTTGGTTAGGTCATGTGAAGATGTAAAACCATGTTTGGGAACATGTGGTGACAAGATCTACCCCGGTTTTACCGAAATGGGGAGTTTCCCCTTAATAGTCAGATTGCAGACACTTTGTTTTTATGGGACAGTGCATGTCTGCGAAGAGGGACATACTTGGGAACCAGGTTTAGGAGTTTTTAGCATGCCAACACACTTCATTACACATTCTAGGGTCACATGCATGGTTTAAAGGTGTTCCGATGCCCCGAAGCGCCTCTTCCTGCGGAATCCTGATCCGCAGGCCTCAGATCGTCTACCCACATAGACTTTCTTCTGACAGGGGTAGCCCGGTGTAGCCCTCTCCTGTTTTGCTCTTGGTTAGGTCATGTGATGATGTAAAACCATGTTTGGGAACATGTTGTGACAAGATCTACCCCGGTTTCACCGAAACGGGGAGTTTCCCCCTAATAGTCAGATTGCAGAAACTTCGTTTTTATGGGACAGCGCATGTCTGCGAAGGGGGTCACACTTGGGAACCAGGTTTAGGAGTTTTGAGCATGCCACCACACTTCATTAAACATGCTAGGATCACATGCATGGTTTGGAGGTGTTCCGATGCCCCGAAGCGGTTCTTCCTACGGAACCCTGATCCGCGGGCCTCAGATCGTCTACCCCCTAGACTTTCTTCTAACAGGGGTAGCCCGTTGTAGCCCTCTCTTGTTTTGCTCTTGGTTAGGTCATGTGATGATTTAAAACCATGTTTGGGAACATGTTGTGACAAAATCTACCCCGGTTTCACCGAAACAGGGAGTTTCCCACTAATAGTCAGATTGCAGAAACTTCGTTTTTATGGGACAGCGCATGTCTGCGAAGGGGGACACACTTGGGAACTAGGTTTAGGAGTTTTGAGCATGCCAACACACTTCATTACACATTCTAGGGTCACATGCATGGTTTAAAGGTGTTCCGATGCCCCGAAGCGCCTCTTCCTGCGGAATCCTGATCCGCAGGCCTCAGATCGTCTACCCACCTAGACTTTCTTCTGACAGGGGTAGCCCGGTGTAGCCCTATCCTGTTTTGCTCTTGGTTAGGTCATGTGATGATGTAAAACCATGTTTGGGAACATGTTGTGACAATATCTACCCCGGTTTCACCGAAACGGGGAGTTTCCCCCTAATAGTCAGATTGCAGAAACTTCGTTTTTATGGGACAACGCATGTCTACGAAGGGGGTCACACTTGGGAACCAGGTTTAGGACTTTTGAGCATTCCACCACACTTCATTACACAGGCTAGGGTCACATGCATGGTTTGGAGGTGTTCCGATGCCCCGAAGAGGTTCTTCCTGCGGAACCCTGATCCGCGGGCCTCGGATCGTCTACCCCCCTAGACTTTCTTCTGACAGGGGTAGCCCGGTGTAGCCCTCTCTTGTTTTGCTCTTGGTTAGGTCATGTGAAGATGTAAAACCATGTTTGGGAATATGTGGTGACAAGATCTACCCCGGTTTTACCGAAACGGGGAGTTTCCCCCTAATAGTCAGATTGCAGACACTTCGTTTTTATGGGACATCGCATGTCTGTGAAGGGGGTCATACTTGGGAACCAGGTTTAGGAGTTTTAAGAATGCCACCACACTTCATTAAACATGCTAGGGTCACATGCATGGTTTGGAGGTGTTCCGATGCCCCGAAGCACTTCTTCCTGCGGAACCCAGATCCGCGGGCCTCGAATCATCTACCCGCCTAAACTTTCTTCTGAAAGGGGTAGCCTGGTGTAGCCCTATCTTGTTTTGCTCTTGTTTAGGTCATGTGATGATGTGAAACCATGTTTGGGAACATGTTGTGACAAGAGCTACCCCGGTTTCACCAAAACAGGGAGTTTCCCCCTAATAGTCAAATTGCAGAAACTTCGTTTTTATGGGACAGCGCATGTCTGCGAAGGGGGACACACTTGGGAACTAGATTTAGGAGTTTTGAGCATGCCAACACACTTCATTACACATGCTAGGGTCACATGCATGGTTTAAAGGTGTTCCGATGCCCCGAAGCGCCTCTTCCTGCGGAATCCTGATCCGCAGGCCTCAGATCGTCTACCCACCTAGACTTTCTTCTGACAGGGGTAGCCCGGTGTAGCCCTATCCTTTTTTGCTCTTGGTTAGGTCATGTGATGATGTAAAACCATGTTTGGGAACATGTTGTGACAATATCTACCCCGGTTTCACCGAAACGGGGAGTTTCCCCCTAATAGTCAGATTGCAGAAACTTCGTTTTTATGGGACACCGCATGTCTACGAAGGGGGTCACACTTGGGAACCAGGTTTAGGAGTTTTGAGCATGCCACCACACTTCATTACACAGGCTAGGGTCACATGCATGGTTTGGAGGTGTTCCGATGCCCCGAAGAGGTTCTTCCTGCGGAACCCTGATCCGTGGGCCTCGGATCGTCTACCCCCCTAGACTTTCTTCTGACAGGGGTAGCCCGGTGTAGCCCTATCTTGTTTTGCTCTTGGTTAGGTAATGTGAAGATGTAAAACCATGTTTGGGAACATGTGGTGACAAGATCTACCCCGGTTTTACCGAAACGGGGAGTTTCCCCCTAATAGTCAGATTGCAGACACTTCGTTTTTATGGGACATCGCATGTCTGTGAAGGGGGTCATACTTGGGAACCAGGTTTAGGAGTTTTAAGAATGCCACCACACTTCATTAAACATGCTAGGGTCACATGCATGGTTTGGAGGTGTTCCGATGCCCCGAAGCACTTCTTCCTGCGGAACCCTGATCCGTGGGCCTCGGATCGTCTACCCCCCTAGACTTTCTCCTGACAAGGGTAGCCCGGTGTAGACCTCTCTTGTTTTGCTCTTGTTTAGGTCATGTTATGATGTAAAACTATGTTTGGGAACATGTTGTGATAAGATCTATCCCGGTTTCACCGAAACGGGGAGTTCCCCCAATAGTCAGATTACAGAAACTTCGTTTTTATGGGACAACGCATGTCTGTGAAGTGGGTCAAACTTGGGAACCAGTCTTAGGAGTTTTGAGCATGCCACCACACTTCATTAAACATGCTAGGATCACATGCATGGTTTGGAGGTGTTCCGATGCCCGGAAGTGCTTCTTCCTGCGGAACCCTGATCGGCGGGCCTTGGATCGTCTACCCACTAGACTTTGTTCTGACAGGGGTAGCCCGTTGTAGCCCTCTCTTGTTTTTCTCTTGGTTAGGTCATGTGATGATGTAAAACCATGTTTGGTAACATGTTGTGACAAGATCTTCCCCGGTTTCACCGAAATGGGGAGATTCATCCTAATAGTCAGATTGTAGACACTTTGTTTTTATGGGACATCGCATGTCTGCGAAGGGGGTCACACTTGGGAACCAGGTTTAGGAGTTTTTAGCATGCCACCACACTTCATTACACATGGTAGGGTCACATGCATGGTTTGGAGGTGTTCCGATGCCCCGAAGGGGTTCTTCCTGCGGAACCCTGATCCGCGGGCCTCGGATCGTCTACCCCCTAGACTTTCTTCTGACAGGGGTAGCCCGGTGTAGCCCTCTCTTGTTTTTCTCTTGGTTAGGTCATGTGATTATGTAAAACCATGTTTGGGAACATGTTGTGACAAGAGCTACCCCGGTTTCACCGAAACAGGGAGTTTCCCCCTAATAGTCAGATTGCAGACACTTTGTTTTTATGGGACAGCGCATGTCTGCGAAGGGGGTCACACTTGGGAACCAGGTTTAGGAGTTTTAAGCATGCCACCACACTTCATTACACATGCTAGGGTCAAATGCATGGTTTGGAGGTGTTCCGATGCCCCGAAGCACTTCTTCCTGTGGAACCCTGATCCACAGGCCTCGTATCGTCTACCCCCCTAGACTTTCTTCTGACAGGGGAAGCCCGGTGTAGCCCTCTCTTGTTTTTCTCTTGGTTAGGTCATGTGATGATGTAAAACCATGTTTGGGAACATGTTGGGACAAGATCTACCCCGGTTTCACCGAAACGGTGAGTTTCCCCCTAATAGTCAGATTGCAGAAACTTCGTTTTTATGGGACAGCGCATGTCTGCGAAGGGGGTCACACTTGGGAACCAGGTTTAGGAGTTTTTAGCATGCCACCACACTTCATTAAACATGCTAGGATCACATGCATGGTTTGGAGGTGTTCCGATGCCCCGAAGCGGTTCTTCCTACGGAACCCTGATCCGCGGGCCTCTGATCGTCTACCCCCTAGACTTTCTTCTGACAGGGGTAACCCGTTGTAGCCCTCTCTTGTTTTGCTCTTGGTTAGGTCATGTGATGATTTAAAACCATGTTTGGGAACATGTTGTGACAAAATCTACCCTGGTTTCACCGAAACAGGGATTTTCCCCCTAATAATCAGATTGCAGAAACTTCGTTTTTATGGGACAGCGCATGTCTGCGAAGGGGGACACACTTGGGAACCAGGTTTAGGAGTTTTGAGCATGCCAACACACTTCATTACACATTCTAGGGTCACATGCATGGTTTAAAGGTGTTCCGATGCCCCGAAGCGCCTCTTCCTGCGGAATCCTGATCCGCAGGCCTCAGATCGTCTACCCACCTAGACTTTCTTCTGACAGGGGTAGCCCGGTGTAGCCCTCTCCTGTTTTGCTCTTGGTTAGGTCATGTGATGATGTAAAACCATGTTTGGTAACATGTTGTGAAAAGATCTACCCCGGTTTGACCGAAACAGGGAGTTTCCCCCTAATAGTCAGATTGCAGAAACTTCATTTTTATGGGACAACGCATGTCTACGAAGGGGGTCACACTTGGGAACCAGGTTTAGGAGTTTTGAGCATGCCACCACACTTCATTACACAGTCTAGGGTCACATGCATGGTTTGGAGGTGTTCCGATGCCCCGAAGAGGTTCTTCCTGCGGAACCCTGATCCGCGGGCCTCGGATCGTCTACCCCCCTAGACTTTCTTCTGACAGGGGTAGCCCGGTGTAGCCCTCTCTTGTTTTGCTCTTGGTTAGGTCATGTTAAGATGTAAAACCATGTTTGGGAACATGTGGTGACAAGATCTACCCCGGTTTTACCGAAACGGGGAGTTTCCCCCTAATAGTCAGATTGCAGACACTTCGTTTTTATGGGACATCGCATGTCTGTGAAGGGGGTCACACTTGGGAACCAGGTTTAGGAGTTTTAAGAATGCCACCACACTTCATTACACATGCTAGGGTCACATGCATGGTTTGGAGGTGTTCCGATGCCCCGAAGCACTTCTTCCTGCGGAACCCAGATCCACGGGCCTCGAATCGTCTACCCGCCTAAACTTTCTTCTGAAAGGGGTAGCCTGGTGTAGCCCTATCTTGTTTTGCTCTTGGTTAGGTCATGTGATGATGTAAAACCATGTTTGGGAACATGTTGTGACAAGAGCTACCCCGGTTTCACCAAAACAGGGAGTTTCCCCCTAATAGTCAAATTGCAGACACTTTGTTTTTATGGGACAGCGCATGTCTGCGAAGGGGGTCACACTTGGGAACGAGGTTTAGGAGTTTTCAGCATGCCACCACACTTCATTACACATGCTAGGGTCAAATGCATGGTTTGGAGGAGTTCCGATGCCTCGAAGCGCTTCTTCATGCGGAACCCTGATCCACAGGCCTCGTATCGTCTACCCCCCTAGACTTTCTTCTGACAGGGGAAGCCCGGTGTAGCCCTCTCTTGTTTTTCTCTTGGTTAGGTCATGTGATGATGTAAAACCATGTTTGGGAACATGTTGGGACAAGATCTACCCCGGTTTCACCGAAACGGGGAGTTTCCCCCTAATAGTTAGATTGCAGAAACTTCGTTTTTATGGGACAGCGCATGTCTGCGAAGGGGGTCACACTTGGGAACCAGGTTTAGGAGTTTTGAGCATGCCACCACACTTCATTACATAGGCTAGGGTCACATGCATGGTTTGGAGGTGTTCCGATGCCCCGAAGAGGTTCTTCCTGCGGAACCCTGATCCGCGGGCCTCGGATCGTCTACCCCCCTAGACTTTCTTCTGACAGGGGTAGCCCGGTGTAGCCCTCTCTTGTTTTGCTCTTGGTTAGGTCATGTGAAGATGTAAAACCATGTTTGGGAACATGTGGTGACAAGATCTACCCCGGTTTTACCGAAATGGGGAGTTTCCCCTTAATAGTCAGATTGCAGACACTTTGTTTTTATGGGACAGTGCATGTCTGCGAAGAGGGACATACTTGGGAACCAGGTTTAGGAGTTTTTAGCATGCCAACACACTTCATTACACATTCTAGGGTCACATGCATGGTTTAAAGGTGTTCCGATGCCCCGAAGCGCCTCTTCCTGCGGAATCCTGATCCGCAGGCCTCAGATCGTCTACCCACATAGACTTTCTTCTGACAGGGGTAGCCCGGTGTAGCCCTCTCCTGTTTTGCTCTTGGTTAGGTCATGTGATGATGTAAAACCATGTTTGGGAACATGTTGTGACAAGATCTACCCCGGTTTCACCGAAACGGGGAGTTTCCCCCTAATAGTCAGATTGCAGAAACTTCGTTTTTATGGGACAGCGCATGTCTGCGAAGGGGGTCACACTTGGGAACCAGGTTTAGGAGTTTTGAGCATGCCACCACACTTCATTAAACATGCTAGGATCACATGCATGGTTTGGAGGTGTTCCGATGCCCCGAAGCGGTTCTTCCTACGGAACCCTGATCCGCGGGCCTCAGATCGTCTACCCCCTAGACTTTCTTCTAACAGGGGTAGCCCGTTGTAGCCCTCTCTTGTTTTGCTCTTGGTTAGGTCATGTGATGATTTAAAACCATGTTTGGGAACATGTTGTGACAAAATCTACCCCGGTTTCACCGAAACGGGGAGTTTCCCACTAATAGTCAGATTGCAGAAACTTCGTTTTTATGGGACAGCGCATGTCTGCGAAGGGGGACACACTTGGGAACTAGGTTTAGGAGTTTTGAGCATGCCAACACACTTCATTACACATGCTAGGGTCACATGCATGGTTTAAAGGTGTTCCGATGCCCCGAAGCGCCTCTTCCTGCGGAATCCTGATCCGCAGGCCTCAGATCGTCTACCCACCTAGACTTTCTTCTGACAGGGGTAGCCCGGTGTAGCCCTATCCTGTTTTGCTCTTGGTTAGGTCATGTGATGATGTAAAACCATGTTTGGGAACATGTTGTGACAATATCTACCCCGGTTTCACCGAAACGGGGAGTTTCCCCCTAATAGTCAGATTGCAGAAACTTCGTTTTTATGGGACAACGCATGTCTACGAAGGGGGTCACACTTGGGAACCAGGTTTAGGAGTTTTGAGCATTCCACCACACTTCATTACACAGGCTAGGGTCACATGCATGGTTTGGAGGTGTTCCGATGCCCCGAAGAGGTTCTTCCTGCGGAACCCTGATCCGCGGGCCTCGGATCGTCTACCCCCCTAGACTTTCTTCTGACAGGGGTAGCCCGGTGTAGCCCTCTCTTGTTTTGCTCTTGGTTAGGTCATGTGAAGATGTAAAACCATGTTTGGGAACATGTGGTGACAAGATCTACCCCGGTTTTACCGAAACGGGGAGTTTCCCCCTAATAGTCAGATTGCAGACACTTCGTTTTTATGGGACATCGCATGTCTGTGAAGGGGGTCATACTTGGGAACCAGGTTTAGGAGTTTTAAGAATGCCACCACACTTCATTAAACATGCTAGGGTCACATGCATGGTTTGGAGGTGTTCCGATGCCCCGAAGCACTTCTTCCTGCGGAACCCAGATCCGCGGGCCTCGAATCATCTACCCGCCTAAACTTTCTTCTGAAAGGGGTAGCCTGGTGTAGCCCTATCTTGTTTTGCTCTTGTTTAGGTCATGTGATGATGTGAAACCATGTTTGGGAACATGTTGTGACAAGAGCTACCCCGGTTTCACCAAAACAGGGAGTTTCCCCCTAATAGTCAAATTGCAGAAACTTCGTTTTTATGGGACAGCGCATGTCTGCGAAGGGGGACACACTTGGGAACTAGATTTAGGAGTTTTGAGCATGCCAACACACTTCATTACACATGCTAGGGTCACATGCATGGTTTAAAGGTGTTCCGATGCCCCGAAGCGCCTCTTCCTGCGGAATCCTGATCCGCAGGCCTCAGATCGTCTACCCACCTAGACTTTCTTCTGACAGGGGTAGCCCGGTGTAGCCCTATCCTTTTTTGCTCTTGGTTAGGTCATGTGATGATGTAAAACCATGTTTGGGAACATGTTGTGACAATATCTACCCCGGTTTCACCGAAACGGGGAGTTTCCCCCTAATAGTCAGATTGCAGAAACTTCGTTTTTATGGGACACCGCATGTCTACGAAGGGGGTCACACTTGGGAACCAGGTTTAGGAGTTTTGAGCATGCCACCACACTTCATTACACAGGCTAGGGTCACATGCATGGTTTGGAGGTGTTCCGATGCCCCGAAGAGGTTCTTCCTGCGGAACCCTGATCCGTGGGCCTCGGATCGTCTACCCCCCTAGACTTTCTTCTGACAGGGGTAGCCCGGTGTAGCCCTATCTTGTTTTGCTCTTGGTTAGGTAATGTGAAGATGTAAA
Source organism: Avena sativa (assembly GCA_916181665.1). NCBI lineage: Eukaryota > Viridiplantae > Streptophyta > Magnoliopsida > Poales > Poaceae > Avena > Avena sativa. The sequence goes on along the minus strand of OV702289.1, from coordinate 128,288,501 downwards.
ACCATGTTTGGGAACATGTGGTGACAAGATCTACCCCGGTTTTACCGAAACGGGGAGTTTCCCCCTAATAGTCAGATTGCAGACACTTCGTTTTTATGGGACATCGCATGTCTGTGAAGGGGGTCATACTTGGGAACCAGGTTTAGGAGTTTTAAGAATGCCACCACACTTCATTAAACATGCTAGGGTCACATGCATGGTTTGGAGGTGTTCCGATGCCCCGAAGCACTTCTTCCTGCGTTACCCAGATCCGCGGGCCTCGAATCATCTACCCGCCTAAACTTTCTTCTGAAAGGGGTAGCCTGGTGTATCCTTATCTTGTTTTGCTCTTGGTTAGGTCATGTGATGATGTGAAACCATGTTTGGGAACATGTTGTGACAAGAGCTACCCCGGTTTCACCAAAACAGGGAGTTTCCCCCTAATAGTCAAATTGCAGACACTTTGTTTTTATGGGACAGCGCATGTCTGCGAAAGGGGTCACACTTGGGAACGAGGTTTAGGAGTTTTAAGCATGCCACCACACTTCATTACACATGCTAGGGTCAAATGCATGGTTTAAAGGTGTTCCGATGCCCCGAAGCGCTTCTTCTTGCGGAACCCTGATCCACAGGCCTCGTATCGTCTACCCCCCTAGACTTTCTTCTGACAGGGGAAGCCCGGTGTAGCCCTCTCTTGTTTTTCTCTTGGTTAGGTCATGTTATGATGTAAAACCATGTTTGGGAACATGTTGGCACAAGACTACCCCGGTTTCACCGAAACGGGGAGTTTCCCCCTAATAGTTAGATTGCAGAAACTTCGTTTTTATGGGACAGCGCATGTCTGTGAAGGGGGTCACACTTGGGAACCAGGTTTAGGAGTTTTGAGCATGCCACCACACTTCATTACACAGGCTAGGGTCACATGCATGGTTTGGAGGTGTTCCGATGCCCCGAAGAGGTTCTTCCTGCGGAACCTTGATCCGCGGGCCTCGGATCGTCTACCCCCCTAGACATTCTTCTGACAGGGGTAGCCCGGTGTAGCCCTCTCTTGTTTTGCTCTTGGTTTAGGTCATGTGAAGATGTAAAACCATGTTTGGGAACATGTGGTGACAAGATCTACCCCGGTTTTACCGAAACGGGGAGTTTCCCCCTAATAGTCAGATTGCAGACACTTTGTTTTTATGGGACAGCGCATGTCTGCGAAGGGGGACACACTTGGGAACCAGGTTTAGGAGTTTTGAGCATGCCAACACACTTCATTACACATGCTAGGGTCACATGCATGGTTTAAAGGTGTTCCGATGCCCCGAAGCGCCTCTTCCTGCGGAATCCTGATCCGCAGGCCTCAGATCGTCTACCCACCTAGACTTTCTTCTGACAGGGGTAGCCCGGTGTAGCCCTCTCCTGTTTTGCTCTTGGTTAGGTCATGTGATGATGTAAAACCATGTTTGGTAACATGTTGTGACAAGATCTACACCGGTTTCACCGAAACGGGGAGTTTCCCCCTAATAGTCAGATTGCAGACGCTTCGTTTTTATGGGACAGCGCATGTCTGCGAAGGGGGTCACACTTGGGAACCAGGTTTAGGAGTTTTGAGCATGCCACCACACTTCATTACACAGGCTAGGGTCACATGCATGGTTTGGAGGTGTTTCGATGTCCCGAAGAGGTTCTTCCTGCGGAACCCTGATCCGCGGGCCTCGGATCGTCTACCCCCCTAGACTTTCTTCTGACAGGGGTAGCCCGGTGTAGCCCTCTCTTGTTTTGCTCTTGGTTAGGTCATGTGAACATGTAAAACCATGTTTGGGAACATGTGGTGACAAGATCTACCCCGGTTTTACCGAAATGGGGACTTTCCCCCTAATAGTCAGATTGCAGACACTTCGTTTTTATGGGACATCGCATGTCTGTGAAGGGGGTCACACTTGGGAACCAGGTTTAGGAGTTTTAAGAATGCCACCACACTTCATTACACATGCTAGGGTCACATGCATGGTTTGGAGGTGTTCCGATGCCCCGAAGCACTTCTTCCTGCGGAACCCAGATCCGCGGGCCTCAAATCGTCTACCCGCCTAAACTTTCTTCTGAAAGGGGTAGCCTGGTGTAGCCCTATCTTGTTTTGCTTTTGGTTAGGTCATGTGATGATGTAAAACCATGTTTGGGAACATGTTGTGACAAGAGCTACCCCGGTTTCACCAAAACAGGGAGTTTCCCCCTAATAGTCAAATTGCAGACACTTTGTTTTTATGGGACAGCGCATGTCTGCGAAGGGGGTCACACTTGGGAACCAGGTTTAGGAGTTTTGAGCATGCCACCACACTTCATTACACATTCTAGGGTCACATGCATGGTTTGGAGGTGTTCCGATGCCCCGAAGTGCTTCTTCCTGCGGAACCCTGATCCGCGGGCCTTGGATCGTCTACCCACTAGACTTTGTTCTGACAGGGGTAGCCCGTTGTAGCCCTCTCTTGTTTTTCTCTTGGTTAGGTCATGTGATGATGTAAAACTATGTTTGGGAACATGTTGTGACAAGATCTTCCCCGGTTTCACCGAAACGGGGAGTTTCCCCCCTAATAGTCAGATTGCAGACACTTTGTTTTTATGGGACATCGCATGTCTGCGAAGGGGGTCACACTTGGGAACCAGGTTTAGGAGTTTTTAGCATGCCACCACACTTCATTACACATGCTAGGGTCACATGCATGGTTTGCAGGTGTTCCGATGCCCCGAAGCACTTCTTCCTGCGGAACCCTGATCCACGGGCCTCAGATCGTCTACCCACCTAGACTTTCTTCTGATAGGGGTAGCCCGGTGTAGCCCTCTCTTGTTTTTCTCTTGGTTAGGTCATGTGATTATGTAAAACCATGTTTGGGAACATGTTGTGACAAGATCTACCCCGGTTTCACCGAAACAGGGAGTTTCCCCCTAATAGTCAGATTGCAGACACTTTGTTTTTATGGGACAGCGCATGTCTGCGAAGGGGGTCATACTTGGGAACCAGGTTTAGGAGTTTTAAGCATGCCACCACACTTCATTACACATGCTAGGTTCACATGCATGGTTTGGAGGTGTTCCGATGCCCTGAAGCGCTTCTTCCTGCGGAACCCTGATCCAAAGGCCTCGTATCGTCTACCCCCCTAGACTTTCTTCTGACAGGGGAAGCCCGGTGTAGCCCTCTCTTGTTTTGCTCTTGGTTAGGTCATGTGATGATGTAAAACCATGTTTGGGAACATGTTGTGACAAGATCTATCCCGGTTTCACTGAAACGGGGAGTTTCCCCCTAATAGTCAGATTGCAGAAACTTCGTTTTTATGGGACAGCGCATGTCTGCGAAGGGGTCACACTTGGGAACCAGGTTTAGGAGTTTTAAGCATGCCACCACACTTAATTACACATGCTAGGGTCACATGCATGGTTTGGAGGTGTTCCGACGCCCCGAAGCGCTTCTTCCTGTGGAACCCTGATCCACGGGCCTCGGATCGTCTACCCACCTAGACTTTCTTCTAACAGGGGTAGCCCGGTGTAGCCCTCTCTTCTTTTGATCTTGGTTAGGTCATGTGATGATGTAAAACCATGTTTGGGAACATGTTGTGACAAGATCTACCCCGGTTTCACCGAAACAGGGAGTTTCCCCCTAATAGTCAGATTGCAGACACTTTGTTTTTATGGGACGGCACATGTCTGCGAAGGGGTTCACACTTGGGAACCAGGTTTAGGAGTTTTGAGCATGCCACCACACTTCATTACACATGCTAGGGTCACATGCATGGTTTGGAGGTGTTCTGATGCCCCGAAGCGCTTCTTCCTGCAGAACCCTGATCCGCGAGCCTCAGGTCGTCTACCCCCCTAGACTTTCTTCTAACTACGGTAGCCCGGTGTAGCCCTCTCTTGTTTTGCTCTTGTTTAGGTCATGTTATGATGTAAAACCATGTTTGGGAACAAGTTGTGACAAGATCTACCCCGGTTTCACCGAAACAGGGAGTTCCCCCTAATAGTCAGATTGCAGAAACTTTGTTTTTATGGGACAGCGCATGTCTGCGAAGGGGGTCACACTTGGGAACCAGGATTAGGAGTTTTGAGCATGCCACCACACTTCATTACACATGCTAGGGTCACATGCATGGTTTGGAGGTGTTCCGATGCTCCGAAGTGCTTCATCCTGCGGAACCCTGATCTGCGGGCCTCGGATCGTCTACCCCCTAGACTTTCTTCTGACAGGGGTAGCCCGTTGTAGCCCTCTCTTGTTTTTCTCTTGGTTAGGTCATGTGATGATGTAAAACCATGTTTGGTAACATGTTGTGACAAGATCTACCGCGGTTTCACCGAAACAGGGAGTTTCCCCCTAATAGTCAGATTGCAGACACTTCGTTTTTATGGGACATCGCATGTGTGCGAAGGGGGTCACACTTGGGAACCATTTTTAGGAGTTTTGAGAATTCCACCACACTTCATTACACATGCTAGGGTCACATGCATGGTTTGGAGGTGTCCCGATGCCCCGAAGCGCTTCTTCCTGTGGAACCCTGATCCGCGGGCCTCGGATCGTCTACCCCCTAGACTTTCTTCTGACAGGGGTAGCCTGGTGTATCCCTCTCTTGGTTTGCTCTTGGTTAGGTCATGTGATGATGTAAAACCATGTTTGGGAACATGTTGTGACAAGATCTACCCCGGTTTCACCGAAACAGGGAGTTTCCCCCTAATAGTCAGATTGCAGACACTTTGTTTTTATGGGACAGCGCATGTTTGCGAAGAGGGTCACACTTGGGAACCAGTTTTAGGAGTTTAGAGCATGCCACCACACTTCATTACACATGCTAGGGTCACATGCATGGTTTGGAGGTGTTCCGATGCCCCGAAGCGCTTCTTCCTGCGGAACCCTGATCCACGGGCCTCGGATCGTCTACCTACCTAGACTTTCTTCTGACAGGGGTAGCCCGGTGTAGCCCTCTCTTGTTTTGCTCTTGGTTAGGTAATGTGATGATGTAAAACCATGTTTGGGAACATGTGGTGACAAGATCTACCCCGGTTTCACCGAAACGGGGAGTTTACCCCTAATAGTCAGATTGCAGACACTTTGTTTTTATGGGATATCGCATGTCTGCGAAGGGGGTCACACTTGGGAACCAGGTTTAGGAGTTTTAAGCATTCCACCACACTTCATTGCACATGCTAGGGTCACATGCATGGTTTGGAGGTGTTCCGATGCCCCGAAGCGCTTCTTCGTGCGGAACCCTGATCCGCGGGCCTCAGATCGTCTACCCCCCTAGACTTTCTTCTGACAAGGGTAGCCCGGTGTATCCCTCTCTTGTTTTGCTCTTGTTTAGGTCAATGTTATGATGTAAAACCATGTTTGGGAACAAGTTGTGACAAGATCTACGCCGGTTTCACCGAAACGGGGAGTTCCCCAAATAGTCAGATTGCAGAAACTTTGTTTTTATGGGACAGCGCATGTCTGCGTAGGGGGTCACACTTGGGAACCAGGTTTAGGAGTTTTAAGCATGCCACCACACTTCATTACACATGCTAGGGTCACATGCATGGTTTGGAGGTGTTCCGATGCCCCGAAGCGCTTCTTCCTGCGGAACCCTGATCCGCGGGCCTCAGATCGTCTACCCCCCTAGACTTTCTTCTAACTAGTGTAGCCCGGTGTAGCCCTCTCTTGTTTTGCTCTTCTTTAGGTCATGTTATGATGGAAAACCATGTTTGGGAACAAGTTGTGACAACATCTACCCCGGTTTCACCGAAACAGGGAGTTCCCCCTAATAGTCAGATTGCAGAAACTTCATTTTTATGGGACAGCGCATGTCTGCGAAGGGGGTCACACTCGGGAACCAGGTTTAGGAGTTTTGAGCATGCCACCACACTTCATTACACATTCTAGGGTCACATGCATGGTTTGGAGGTGTTCCGATGCTCCGAAGTGCTTCTTCCTGCGGAACCCTGATTCGCGGGCCTCAGATCGTCTATCCCCTAGACTTTCTTCTGACAGGGGTAGCCCCTTGTAGCCCTCTCTTGTTTTTCTCTTGGTTAGGTCATGTGATGATGTAAAACCATGTTTGGTAACATGTTGTGACAAGATCTACCCCGGTTTCACCGAAACAGGGAGTTTCCCCCTGATAGTCAGATTGCAGACATTTTGTTTTTATGGGACATCGCATGTCTGCGAAGGGGGTCACACTTGGGAACCAGTTTTAGGAGTTGAGCATGCCACCACACTTCATTACACATTCTAGGGTCACATGCATGGTTTGGAGGTGTCCCGATGCCCTGAAGCGCTTCTTCCTGCGGAACCCTGATCCGCGGGCCTCAGATCGTCTACCCCCCTAGACTTTCTTCTGACAGGTGTAGCCTGGTGTAACCCTCTCTTGGTTTGCTCTTGGTTAGGTCATGTGATGATGTAAAACCATGTTTGGGAACATGTTGTGAGAAGATCTACCACGGTTTCACCAAAACAGGGAGTTTCCCCCTAATATTCAGATTGCAGACACTTCGTTTTTATGGGACAGCGCATGTTTGCGAAGAGGGTCACACTTGGGAACCAGTTTTAGGAGTTTTGAGCATGCCACCACACTTCATTACACATGCTAGGGTCACATGCATGTTTTGGAGGTGTTCCGATGACCCGAAGCGCTTCTTCCTGCGAAACCCTGATCCACGGGCCTCGGATCGTCTACCCACCTAGACTTTCTTCTAACAGGGGTAGCCCGGTGTATCCCTCTCTTGTTTTGCTCTTGGTTAGGTCATGTGATGATGTAAAACCATGTTTGGGAACATGTGGTGACAAGATATACCCCGGTTCACTGAAACGGGGAATTTACCCCTAATAGTCAGATTGCAGACACTTTCTTTTTATGGGACAGCGCATGTCTGCGAAGGGGGTCACACTTGGGAACCAGGTTTAGGAGTTTTAAGCATGCCACCACACTTCATTACACATGCTAGGGTCACATGCATGGTTTGGAGGTGTTCCGATGCCCCGAAGCGCTTCCTCCTGCGGAACCCTGATCCACGGGCCTCGGATCGTCTACCCACCTAGACTTTCTTCTGACAGGGGTAGCCCGGTGTAGCCCACTCTTGTTTTGCTCTTGGTTAGGTCATGTGATGATGTAAAACCATGTTTGGGCACATGTGGTGACAAGAGCTACCCCGGTTTCACCGAAACGGAGAGTTTACCCCTAATAGTCAGATTGCAGACACTTTGTTTTTATGGGACAGCGCATGTCTGTGAAGGGGGTCACACTTGGGAACCAGATTTAGGAGTTTTAAGCATTCCACCACACTTCATTACACATGCTCGGGTCACATGCATGGTTTGGAGGTGTTCCGATGCCCCGAAGCGCTTCTTCCTGCGGAACCCTGATCCGCGGGCCTCGGATCGTCTACCCCCCTAGACTTTCTTCTAACTAGGGTAGCCCGGTGTATCCCTCTCTTGTTTTGCTCTTGTTTAGGTCATGTTATGATGTAAAACCATGTTTGGGAACAAGTTGTGACAAGATCTACGCCGGTTTCACCGAAACGGGGAGTTCCCCAAATAGTCAGATTGCAGAAACTTTGTTTTTATGGGACAGCGCATGTCTGCGTAGGGGGTCACACTTGGGAACCAGGTTTAGGAGTTTTAAGCATGCCACCACACTTCATTACACATGCTAGGATCACATGCATGGTTTGGAGGTGTTCCGATGCCCCGAAGCGCTTCTTCCTGCGGAACCCTGATCCGCGGGCCTCAGATCGTCTACCCCCCTAGACTTTCTTCTAACTAGTGTAGCCCGGTGTAGCCCTCTCTTGTTTTGCTCTTCTTTAGGTCATGTTATGATGGAAAACCATGTTTGGGAACAAGTTGTGACAACATCTACCCCGGTTTCACCGAAACAGGGAGTTCCCCCTAATAGTCAGATTGCAGAAACTTCATTTTTATGGGACAGCGCATGTCTGCGAAGGGGGTCACACTCGGGAACCAGGTTTAGGAGTTTTGAGCATGCCACCACACTTCATTACACATTCTAGGGTCACATGCATGGTTTGGAGGTGTTCCGATGCTCCGAAGTGCTTCTTCCTGCGGAACCCTGATTCGCGGGCCTCAGATCGTCTATCCCCTAGACTTTCTTCTGACAGGGGTAGCCCCTTGTAGCCCTCTCTTGTTTTTCTCTTGGTTAGGTCATGTGATGATGTAAAACCATGTTTGGTAACATGTTGTGACAAGATCTACCCCGGTTTCACCGAAACAGGGAGTTTCCCCCTGATAGTCAGATTGCAGACACTTTGTTTTTATGGGACATCGCATGTCTGCGAAGGGGGTCACACTTGGGAACCAGTTTTAGGAGTTGAGCATGCCACCACACTTCATTACACATTCTAGGGTCACATGCATGGTTTGGAGGTGTCCCGATGCCCTGAAGCGCTTCTTCCTGCGGAACCCTGATCCGCGGGCCTCAGATCGTCTACCCCCCTAGACTTTCTTCTGACAGGTGTAGCCTGGTGTAACCCTCTCTTGGTTTGCTCTTGGTTAGGTCATGTGATGATGTAAAACCATGTTTGGGAACATGTTGTGAGAAGATCTACCACGGTTTCACCAAAACAGGGAGTTTCCCCCTAATATTCAGATTGCAGACACTTCGTTTTTATGGGACAGCGCATGTTTGCGAAGAGGGTCACACTTGGGAACCAGTTTTAGGAGTTTTGAGCATGCCACCACACTTCATTACACATGCTAGGGTCACATGCATGTTTTGGAGGTGTTCCGATGACCCGAAGCGCTTCTTCCTGCGAAACCCTGATCCACGGGCCTCGGATCGTCTACCCACCTAGACTTTCTTCTAACAGGGGTAGCCCGGTGTATCCCTCTCTTGTTTTGCTCTTGGTTAGGTCATGTGATGATGTAAAACCATGTTTGGGAACATGTGGTGACAAGATATACCCCGGTTCACTGAAACGGGGAATTTACCCCTAATAGTCAGATTGCAGACACTTTCTTTTTATGGGACAGCGCATGTCTGCGAAGGGGGTCACACTTGGGAACCAGGTTTAGGAGTTTTAAGCATGCCACCACACTTCATTACACATGCTAGGGTCACATGCATGGTTTGGAGGTGTTCCGATGCCCCGAAGCGCTTCTTCCTGCGGAACCCTGATCCACGGGCCTCGGATCGTCTACCCACCTAGACTTTCTTCTGACAGGGGTAGCCCGGTGTAGCCCACTCTTGTTTTGCTCTTGGTTAGGTCATGTGATGATGTAAAACCATGTTTGGGCACATGTGGTGACAAGAGCTACCCCGGTTTCACCGAAACGGAGAGTTTACCCCTAATAGTCAGATTGCAGACACTTTGTTTTTATGGGACAGCGCATGTCTGTGAAGGGGGTCACACTTGGGAACCAGATTTAGGAGTTTTAAGCATTCCACCACACTTCATTACACATGCTCGGGTCACATGCATGGTTTGGAGGTGTTCCGATGCCCCGAAGCGCTTCTTCCTGCGGAACCCTGATCCGCGGGCCTCGGATCGTCTACCCCCCTAGACTTTCTTCTAACTAGGGTAGCCCGGTGTATCCCTCTCTTGTTTTGCTCTTGTTTAGGTCATGTTATGATGTAAAACCATGTTTGGGAACAAGTTGTGACAAGATCTACCCCGGTTTCACCGAAACGGGGAGTTCCCCCTAATAGTCAGATTGCAGAAATTTCATTTTTATGGGACAACGCATGTCTGCGAAGGGGGTCACACTTGGGAACCAGGTTTAGGAGTTTTGAGCATGCCACCACACTTCATTACACATGGTAGGGTCACATGCATGGTTTGGAGGTGTTCCGATGCTCCGAAGTGCTTCTTCCTGCGGAACCATGATTCGCGGGCCTCGGATCGTCTACCCCCTAGACTTTCTTCTGAGAGGGGTAGCCCGTTGTATCCCTCTCTTGTTTTTCTCTTGTTTAGGTCATGTGATGATGTAAAACCATGTTTGGTAACATGTTGTGACAAGATCTACCCCGGTTTCACCGAAACAGGGAGTTTCCCCCTAATAGTCAGATTGCAGACACTTTGTTTTTATGGGACATCGCATGTCTGCGAAGGGGGTCACACTTGGGAACCAGTTTTAGGAGTTTTGAGCATTCCACCACACTTCATTACACATGCTAGGGTCACATGCATGGTTTGGAGGTGTCCCGATGCCCCGAAGCGCTTCTTCCTGCGGAACCCTGATCCGCGGGCCTCGGATCGTCTAACCCCTAGACTTTCTTCTGACAGGTGTAGCCTGGTGTAGCCCTCTCTTGGTTTGCTCTTGGTTAGGTCATGTGATGATGTAAAACCATTTTTGGGAACATGTTGTGACAAGATCTACCCCGGTTTCACCGAAACGGGGAGTTTCCCCCTAATAGTCAGATTGCAGACACTTCGTTTTTATGGGACAGCGCATGTTTGCGAAGAGGGTCACACTTGGGAACCAGGTTTAGGAGTTTTGATCATGCCACCACACTTCATTACACATGCTAGGGTCACATGCATGGTTTGGAGGTGTTCCGATGCCCCGAAGCGCTTCTTCCTGCGAAACCCTGATCCGCGGGCCTCAGATCGTCTACCCCCCTAGACTTTCTTCTGACAGGGGTAGCCCGGTGTAGCCCTCTCTTGTTTTTCTCTTGGTTAGGTCATGTGATGATGTAAAACCAAGTTTGGGAACATTTTGTGACAAGATCTACCCCTGTTTCACCGAAACGGGGAGTTTCCCCCTAATAGTCAGATTGCAGACACTTTGTTTTTATGGGACATGCATGTCTGCGAAGAGGGTCACACTTGGGAACCAGGTTTAGGAGTTTTGAGCATGCCACCACACTTCATTACACATTCTAGGGTCACATGCATGGTTTGGACGTGTTCCGATGCCCCAAAGCGCTTCTTCCTGCGGAACCCTGATCCGCGGGCCTCGGATCGTCTACCCCCCTAGTCTTTCTTCTTACAGGGGTAGCCCGTTGTAGCCCTCTCTTGTTTTTCTCTTGTTTAGGTCATGTGATGATGTAAAACCATTTTTGGGAACATGTTGTGACAAGATCTTCCCCGGTTTCACCGAAACGGGGAGTTTCCCCCTAATAGTCAGATTGTAGACACTTCGTTTTTATGGGACATCGCATGTCTGCGAAGGGGGTCACAGTTGGGAAATAGGTTTAGGAGTTTTGAGCATGCTACCACACTTCATTACACATTCTAGGGTCACATGCATGGTTTGGAGGTGTTCCGATGCCCCGAAGCACTTCTTCCTGCAGAACCCTGATCCGCGGGCCTCAGATCGTCTACCCACCTAGACTTTCTTCTGACAGGGGTAGCCCGGTGTAGCCCTCTCTTGTTTTGCTCTTGTTTAGGTCATGTGATGATGTAAAACCATGTTTGGGAACATGTTGTGACAAGATCTACCCCGGTTTCACCGAAACAGGGAGTTTCCCCCTAATAGTCAGATTGTAGACACTTTGTTTTTATGGGACATCGCATGTCTGCGAAGGGGGTCACACTTGGGAACCAGGTTTAGGAGTTTTGAGCATGCCACCACACTTCATTACACATTCTAGGGTCACATGCATGGTTTGGAGGTGTTCCGATGCCCCGAAGCGCTTCTTCCCGCGGAACCCTGATCGCAGGCCTCGGATCGTCTACCCCCCCTAGACTTTCTTCTTACAGGGGTAGCCCGGTGTAGCCCTCTCTTGTTTTGCTCTTGGTTAGGTCATGTGATGATGTAAAACCATGTTTGGGAACATGTTGTGACAAGATCTACCCCGGTTTCACCGAAACGGGGAGTTTCCCCCTAATAGTCAGATTGCAGACACTTCGTTTTTATGGGACATCGCATTTCTGCGAAGGGGGTCACACTTGGGAACCAGGTTTAGGAGTTTTGAGCATGCCACCACACTTCATTACACACGCTAGGGTCACATGAATGGTTTGGAGGTGTTCCGATGCCCCGAAGTGCTTCTTCCTGCGGAACCCTGATCTGCGGGCCTCGGATCGTCTACCCCCTAGACTTTCTTCTGACAGGGGTAGCCCGTTGTATCCCTCTCTTGTTTTGCTCTTGGTTAGGTCATGTGATGATGTAAAACCATCTTTGGGAACATGTTGTGACAAGATCTACCCCGGTTTCACCGAAACGGGGAGTTTCCCCCTAATAGTCAGATTGCAGACACTTTGTTTTTATGGGACAGCACTTGGGAACCAGGTTTAGGAGTTTTGAGCATTCCACCGCACTTCATTACACATTCTAGGGTCACATGCATGGTTTGGAGGTGTTCCGATGCCCCGAAGCGCTTCTTCCTGCGCAACCCTGATCCGCGGGCCTCGGATCATCTACCCCCTAGTCTTTCTTATGATAGGGGTAGCCCGTTGTAGCCCTCTCTTGTTTTTCTCTTGGTTAGGTCATGTGATGATGTAAAACCATGTTTGGGAACATGTTGTGACAAGATCTTCCCCGGTTTCACCGAAACGGGGAGTTTCCCCCTAATAGTCAGATTGCAGAAACTTCGTTTTTATGGGACAGCGCATGTCTGCGAAGGGGGTCACACTTGGGAACCAGGTTTAGGAGTTTTGAGAATGCCACCACACTTCATTACACACGCTAGGGTCACATGCATGGTTTGGAGGTGTTCCGATGCCCCGAAGCGCTTCTTCCTACGGAACCCTGATCCGCGGGCCTCGGATCGTCTACCCCCTAGACTTTCTTCTGAGAGGGGTAGCCCGTTTTAGCCCTCTCAAGTTTTGCTCTTGGTTAGGTCATGTTATGATGTAAAACCATGTTTGGGAACATGTTGTGGCAAGATCTACCCCGGTTTCACCAAAACAGGGAGTTTCCCCCTAATAGTCAGATTGCAGACACTTCGTTTTTATGGGACAGCGCATGTCTGCGAAGGGGGTCACACTTGGGAACCAGGTTTAGTAGTTTTGAGCATGCCACCACACTTCATTACACATTCTAGGGTCACATGCATGGTTTGGAGGTGTTCCGATGCCCCGAAGCGCTTCTTCCTGCGGAACCCTGATCCACGGGCCTTGGATTGTCTACCCCCCTAGACTTTCTTCTTACAGGGGTAGCCCGGTGGAACCCTCTCTTGTTTTGCTCTTGGTTAGGTCATGTGATGATGTAAAACCATGTTTGGGAACATTTTGTGACAAGATCTACCCCGGTTTCAGCGAAACGGGGAGTTTCCCCCTAATAGTCAGATTGCAGACACTTCGTTTTTATGGGATAGCGCATGTCTGCGAAGAGGGTCACACTTGGGAACCAGGTTTAGGAGTTTTGAGCATTCCACCACACTTCATTACACATTCTAGGGTCACGTGCATGGTTTGGAGGTGTTCGGATGCCTCGAAGCGCTTCTTCCTGCGGAACCCTGATCCGCGGGCCTCGGATCGTCTACCCCCCTAGTCTTTCTTCTGACAGGGGTAGCCTGTTGTAGCCCTCTCTTGTTTTTCTCTTGGTTAGGTCATGTGATGATGCAAAACCATGTTTGGGAACATGTTGTAACAACATCTTCCCCGGTTTCACCGAAACAGGGAGTTTCCCCCTAATAGTCAGATTGCAGACACTTTGTTTTTATGGGACAGCCGCATGTCTGCGAAGGGGGTCACACTTGGGAACCAGGTTTAGGAGTTTTGAGCATTCCACCACACTTCATTACACATGCTAGGGTCACATGCATGGTTTGGAGGTGTTCTGATGCCCCGAAGCGCTTCTTCCTGCGGAACCCTGATCCGCGGGCCTCGGATCGTCTACACCCCTAGACTTTCTTCTGACAGGGGTAGCCTGGTGTAGCCCTCTCTTGTTTTTCTCTTGGTTAGATGTAAAACCATGTTTGGGAACATGTTGTGACAAGATCTACCCCGGTTTCACCGAAACGGGGAGTTTCCCCCTAATAGTCAGATTGCAGACACTTTGTTTTTATGGGACAGCCGCATGTCTGCGAAGGGGGTCACACTTGGGAACCAGGTTTAGGAGTTTTGAGCATTCAACCACACTTCATTACACATTCTAGGGTCACATGCATGGTTTGGAGGTGTTCCAATGCCCCAAAGTGCATCTTCCTGTGGAACCCTGATCCGCGGGCCTCAGATCGTCTAACCCCCTAGACTTTCTTCTGACAGGGGTAGCCCGTTGTAACCCTCTCTTGTTTTTCTATTGTTTAGGTCATGTGATGATGTAAAACCATGTTTGGGAACATGTTGTGACAAGATCTTCCTCGGTTTCACCGAAACAGGGAGTTTCCCCCTAATAGTCAGATTGCAGACACTTTGTTTTTATGGGACAGCCGCATGTCTGCGAAGGGGGTCACACTTGGGAACCAGGTTTAGGAGTTTTGAGCATTCCACCACACTTCATTACACATGCCAGGGTCACATGCATGGTTTGGAGGTGTTCTGATGCCCCGAAGCGCTTCTTCCTGCGGAACCCTGATCCGCGGGCCACGGATCGTCTACACCCCTAGACTTTCTTCTGACAGGGGTAGCCTGGTGTAGCCCTCTCTTGTTTTTCTCTTGGTTAGGTCATGTGATGATGTAAAACCATGTTTGGGAACATGTTGTGACAAGATCTACCCCGGTTTCACCGAAACGGGGAGTTTCCCCCTAATAGTCAGATTGCAGACACTTTGTTTTTATGGGACAGCCGCATGTCTGCGAAGGGGGTCACACTTGGGAACCAGGTTTAGGAGTTTTGAGCATTGAACCACACTTCATTACACATTCTAGGGTCACATGCATGGTTTGGAGGTGTTCCAATGCCCCGAAGTGCTTCTTCCTGTGGAACCCTGATCCGCGGGCCTCAGATCGTCTAACCCCCTAGACTTTCTTCTGACAGGGGTAGCCCGTTGGAACCCTCTCTTGTTTTTCTATTGTTTAGGTCATGTGATGATGTAAAACCATGTTTGGGAACATGTTGTGACAAGATCTTCCTCGGTTTCACCGAAACAGGGAGTTTCCCCCTAATAGTCAGATTGCAGAAACTTCGTTTTTATGGGACAGCGCATGTCTGCGAAGGGGGTCACACTTGGGAACCAGGTTTAGGAGTTTTGAGCATGCCACCACACTTCATTACACATGCTAGGGTCACATGCATGGTTTGGAGGTGTTCCGATGCCCCGACGCGCTTCTTCCTGCGGAACCCTGATCCGTAGGCCTCGGATCGTCTACCTCCCTAGACTTTCTTCTTACAGGGGTAGCCCGGTGTAGCCCTCTCTTGTTTTGCTCTTGGTTAGGTCATGTGATGATGTAAAACCATGTTTGGGAACATGTTGTGACAAGATCTACCCCGGTTTCACCGAAACGGGGAGTTTCCCCCTAATAGTCAGATTGCAGACACTTCGTTTTTATGGGACATCGGATGTCTGCGAAGGGGGTCACACTTGGGAACCAGGTTTAGGAGTTTTGAGCATGCCACCACACTTCATTACACACGCTAGGGTCACATGAACGGTTTGGAGGTGTTCCGATGCCCCGAAGTGCTTCTTCCTGCGGAACCCTGATCCGCGGGCCTTGGATCGTCTACCCACTAGACTTTGTTCTGACAGGGGTAGCCCGTTGTAGCCCTCTCTTGTTTTTCTCTTGGTTAGGTCATGTGATGATGTAAAACTATGTTTGGGAACATGTTGTGACAAGATCTTCCCCGGTTTCACCGAAACGGGGAGTTTCCCCCCTAATAGTCAGATTGCAGACACTTTGTTTTTATGGGACATCGCATGTCTGCGAAGGGGGCCACACTTGGGAACCAGGTTTAGGAGTTTTTAGCATGCCACCACACTTCATTACACATGCTAGGGTCACATGCATGGTTTGCAGGTGTTCCGATGCCCCGAAGCACTTCTTCCTGCGGAACCCTGATCCACGGGCCTCAGATCGTCTACCCACCTAGACTTTCTTCTGATAGGGGTAGCCCGGTGTAGCCCACTCTTGTTTTTCTCTTGGTTAGGTCATGTGATTATGTAAAACCATGTTTGGGAACATGTTGTGACAAGATCTACCCCGGTTTCACCGAAACAGGGAGTTTCCCCCTAATAGTCAGATTGCAGACACTTTGTTTTTATGGGACAGCGCATGTCTGCGAAGGGGGTCACACTTAGGAACCAGGTTTAGGAGTTTTAAGCATGCCACCACACTTCATTACACATGCTAGGTTCACATGCATGGTTTGGAGGTGTTCCGATGCCCTGAAGCGCTTCTTCCTGCGGAACCCTGATCCAAAGGCCTCGTATCATCTACCCCCCTAGACTTTCTTCTGACAGGGGAAGCCCGGTGTAGCCCTCTCTTGTTTTGCTCTTGGTTAGGTCATGTGATGATGTAAAACCATGTTTGGGAACATGTTGTGACAAGATCTACCCCGGTTTCACTGAAACGGGGAGTTTCCCCCTAATAGTCAGATTGCAGAAACTTCGTTTTTATGGGACAGCGCATGTCTGCGAAGGGGTCACACTTGGGAACCAGGTTTAGGAGTTTTAAGCATTCCACCACACTTAATTACACATGCTAGGGTCACATGCATGATTTGGAGGTGTTCCGATGCCCCGAAGCGCTTCTTCCTGTGGAACCCTGATCCACGGTCCTCGGATCGTCTACCCACCTAGACTTTCTTCTAACAGGGGTAGCCCGGTGTAGCCCTCTCTTGTTTTGATCTTGGTTAGGTCATGTGATGATGTAAAACCATGTTTGGGAACATGTTGTGACAAGATCTACCCCGGTTTCACCGAAACAGGGAGTTTCCCCCTAATAGTCAGATTGCAGACACTGTTTTTATGGGACGGCACATGTCTGCGAAGGGGTTCACACTTGGGAACCAGGTTTAGGAGTTTTGAGCATGCCACCACACTTCATTACACATGCTAGGGTCACATGCATGGTTTGGAGGTGTTCCGATGCCCCGACGCGCTTCTTCCTGCGGAACCCTGATCCGTAGGCCTCGGATCGTCTACCCCCCTAGACTTTCTTCTTACAGGGGTAGCCCGGTGTAGCCCTCTCTTGTTTTGCTCTTGGTTAGGTCATGTGATGATGTAAAACCATGTTTGGGAACATGTTGTGACAAGATCTACCCCGGTTTCACCGAAACGGGGAGTTTCCCCCTAATAGTCAGATTGCAGACACTTCGTTTTTATGGGACATCGGATGTCTGCGAAGGGGGTCACACTTGGGAACCAGGTTTAGGAGTTTTGAGCATGCCACCACACTTCATTACACACGCTAGGGTCACATGAACGGTTTGGAGGTGTTCCGATGCCCCGAAGTGCTTCTTCCTGCGGAACCCTGATCCGCGGGCCTTGGATCGTCTACCCACTAGACTTTGTTCTGACAGGGGTAGCCCGTTGTAGCCCTCTCTTGTTTTTCTCTTGGTTAGGTCATGTGATGATGTAAAACTATGTTTGGGAACATGTTGTGACAAGATCTTCCCCGGTTTCACCGAAACGGGGAGTTTCCCCCCTAATAGTCAGATTGCAGACACTTTGTTTTTATGGGACATCGCATGTCTGCGAAGGGGGTCACACTTGGGAACCAGGTTTAGGAGTTTTTAGCATGGCACCACAGTTCATTACACATGCTAGGGTCACATGCATGGTTTGCAGGTGTTCCGATGCCCCGAAGCACTTCTTCCTGCGGAACCCTGATCCACGGGCCTCAGATCGTCTACCCACCTAGACTTTCTTCTGATAGGGGTAGCCCGGTGTAGCCCTCTCTTGTTTTTCTCTTGGTTAGGTCATGTGATTATGTAAAACCATGTTTGGGAACATGTTGTGACAAGATCTACCCCGGTTTCACCGAAACAGGGAGTTTCCCCCTAATAGTCAGATTGCAGACACTTTGTTTTTATGTGACAGCGCATGTCTGCGAAGGGGGTTACACTTGGGAACCAGGTTTAGGAGTTTTAAGCATTCCACCACACTTCATTACACATGCTAGGTTCACATGCATGGTTTGGAGGTGTTCCGATGCCCTGAAGCGCTTCTTCCTGCGGAACCCTGATCCAAAGGCCTCGTATCGTCTACCCCCCTAGACTTTCTTCTGACAGGGGAAGCCCAGTGTAGCCCTCTCTTGTTTTGCTCTTGGTTAGGTCATGTGATGATGTAAAACCATGTTTGGGAACATGTTGTGACAAGATCTACCCCGGTTTCACTGAAACGGGGAGTTTCCCCCTAATAGTCAGATTGCAGAAACTTCGTTTTTATGGGACAGCGCATGTCTGCGAAGGGGTCACACTTGGGAACCAGGTTTAGGAGTTTTAAGCATGCCACCACACTTAATTAGACATGCTAGGGTCACATGCATGGTTTGGAGGTGTTCCGATGCCCCGAAGCGCTTCTTCCTGTGGAACCCTGATCCACGGGCCTCGGATCGTCTACCCACCTAGACTTTCTTCTAACAGGGGTAGCCCGGTGTAGCCCTCTCTTGTTTTGATCTTGGTTAGGTCATGTGATGATGTAAAACCATGTTTGGGAACATGTTGTGACAAGATCTACCCCGGTTTCACCGAAACAGGGAGTTTCCCCCTAATAGTCAGATTGTAGACACTTTGTTTTTATGGGACGGCACATGTCTGTGAAGGGGTTCACACTTGGGAACCAGGTTTAGGAGTTTTGAGCATGCCACCACACTTCATTACACATGCTAGGGTCACATGCATGGTTTGGAGGTGTTCCGATGCCCCGAAGCGCTTCTTCCTGCAGAACCCTGATCCGCGAGCCTCAGGTCGTCTACCCCCTAGACTTTCTTCTAACTAGGGTAGCCCGGTGTAGCCCTCTCTTGTTTTGCTCTTGTTTAGGTCATGTTATGATGTAAAACCATGTTTGGGAACAAGTTGTGACAAGATCTACCCCGGTTTCACCGAAACAGGGAGTTCCCCCTAATAGTCAGATTGCAGAAACTTTGTTTTTATGGGACAGCGCATGTCTGCGAAGGGGGTCACACTTGGGAACCAGGATTAGGAGTTTTGAGCATGCCACCACACTTCATTACACATGCTAGGGTCACATGCATGGTTTGGAGGTGTTCCGATGCTCCGAAGTGCTTCATCCTGCGGAACCCTGATCTGCGGGCCTCGGATCGTCTACCCCCTAGACTTTCTTCTGACAGGGGTAGCCCGTTGTAGCCCTCTCTTGTTTTTCTCTTGGTTAGATCATGTGATGATGTAAAACCATGTTTGGTAACATGTTGTGACAAGATCTACCGCGGTTTCACCGAAACAGGGAGTTTCCCCCTAATAGTCAGATTGCAGACACTTCGTTTTTATGGGACATCGCATGTGTGCGAAGGGGGTCACACTTCGGAACCATTTTTAGGAGTTTTTAGTATTCCACCACACTTCATTACACATGCTAGGGTCACATGCATGGTTTGGAGGTGTCCCGATGCCCCGAAGCGCTTCTTCCTGCGGAACCCTGATCCGCGGGCCTCGGATCGTCTACCCCCTAGACTTTCTTCTAACAGGGGTAGCCTGGTGTATCCCTCTCTTGGTTTGCTCTTGGTTAGGTCATGTGATGATGTAAAACCATGTTTGGGAACATGTTGTGACAAGATCTACCCCGGTTTCACCGAAACAGGGAGTTTCCCCCTAATAGTCAGGTTGCAGACACTTTGTTTTTATGGGACAGCGCATGTTTGCGAAGAGGGTCACACTTGGGAACCAGTTTTAGGAGTTTAGATCATGCCACCACACTTCATTACACATGCTAGGGTCACATGCATGGTTTGGAGGTGTTCCGATGCCCCGAAGCGCTTCTTCCTGCGGAACCCTGATCCACGGGCCTCGGATCGTCTACCTACCTAGACTTTCTTCTGACAGGGGTAGCCCGGTGTAGCCCTCTCTTGTTTTGCTCTTGGTTAGGTAATGTGATGATGTAAAACCATGTTTGGGAACCTGTGGTGACAAGATCTACCCCGGTTTCACTGAAACGGGGAGTTTACCCCTAATAGTCAGATTGCAGACACTTTGTTTTTATGGGATAGCGCATGTCTGCGAAGGGGGTCACACTTGGGAACCAGGTTTAGGAGTTTTAAGCATTCCACCACACTTCATTACACATGCTAGGGTCACATGCATGGTTTGGAGGTGTTCCGATGCCCCGAAGCGCTTCTTCGTGCGGAACCCTGATCCGCGGGCCTCAGATCGTCTACCCCCCTAGACTTTCTTCTGACAAGGGTAGCCCGGTGTATCCCTCTCTTGTTTTGCTCTTGTTTAGGTCAATGTTATGATGTAAAACCATGTTTGGGAACAAGTTGTGACAAGATCTACGCCGGTTTCACCGAAACGGGGAGTTCCCCAAATAGTCAGATTGCAGAAACTTTGTTTTTATGGGACAGCGCATGTCTGCGTAGGGGGTCACACTTGGGAACCAGGTTTAGGAGTTTTAAGCATTCCACCACACTTCATTACACATGCTAGGGTCACATGCATGGTTTGGAGGTGTTCCGATGCCCCGAAGCGCTTCTTCGTGCGGAACCCTGATCCGCGGGCCTCAAATCGTCTACCCCCCTAGACTTTCTTCTGACAAGGGTAGCCCGGTGTATCCCTCTCTTGTTTTGCTCTTGTTTAGGTCAATGTTATGATGTAAAACCATGTTTGGGAACAAGTTGTGACAAGATCTACGCTGGTTTCACCGAAACGGGGAGTTCCCCAAATAGTCAGATTGCAGAAACTTTGTTTTTATGGGACAGCGCATGTCTGCGTAGGGGGTCACACTTGGGAACCAGGTTTAGGAGTTTTAATCATGCCACCACACTTCATTACACATGCTAGGGTCACATGCATGGTTTGGAGGTGTTCCGATGCCCCGAAGCGCTTCTTCCAGCGGAACCCTGATCCGCGGGCCTCAGATCGTCTACGCCCCTAGACTTTCTTCTAACTAGTGTAGCCCGGTGTAGCCCTCTCTTGTTTTGCTCTTCTTTAGGTCATGTTATGATGGAAAACCATGTTTGGGAACAAGTTGTGACAACATCTACCCCGGTTTCACCGAAACAGGGAGTTCCCCCTAATAGTCAGATTGCAGAAACTTCATTTTTATGGGACAGCGCATGTCTGCGAAGGGGGTCACACTCGGGAACCAGGTTTAGGAGTTTTGAGCATGCCACCACACTTCATTACACATTCTAGGGTCACATGCATGGTTTGGAGGTGTTCCGATGCTCCGAAGTGCTTCTTCCTGCGGAACCCTGATTCGCGGGCCTCAGATCGTCTATCCCCTAGACTTTCTTCTGACAGGGGTAGCCCCTTGTAGCCCTCTCTTGTTTTTCTCTTGGTTAGGTCATGTGATGATGTAAAACCATGTTTCTTAACATGTTGTGACAAGATCTACCCCGGTTTCACCGAAACACGGAGTTTCCCCCTGATAGTCAGATTGCAGACACTTTGTTTTTATGGGACATCGCATGTCTGCGAAGGGGGTCACACTTGGGAACCAGTTTTAGGACTTGAGCATGCCACCACACTTCATTACACATTCTAGGGTCACATGCATGGTTTGGAGGTGTCCCGATGCCCTGAAGCGCTTCTTCCTGCGGAACCCTGATCCGTGGGCCTCAGATCGTCTACCCCCCTAGACTTTCTTCTGACAAGTGTAGCCTGGTGTAGCCCTCTCTTGGTTTGCTCTTGGTTAGGTCATGTGATGATGTAAAACCATGTTTGGGAACATGTTGTGAGAAGATCTACCACGGTTTCACCGAAACAGGGAGTTTCCCCCTAATATTCAGATTGCAGACACTTCGTTTTTATGGGACAGCGCATGTTTGCGAAGAGGGTCACACTTGGGAACCAGTTTTAGGAGTTTTGAGCATGCCACCACACTTCATTACACATGCTAGGGTCACATGCATGTTTTGGAGGTGTTCCGATGCCCCGAAGCACTTCTTCCTGCGAAACCCTGATCCACGGGCCTCGGATCGTCTACCCACCTAGACTTTCTTCTAACAGGGGTAGCCCGGTGTATCCCTCTCTTGTTTTGCTCTTGGTTAGGTCATGTGATGATGTAAAACCATGTTTGGGAACATGTGGTGACAAGATATACCCTGGTTTCACTGAAACGGGGAATTTACCCCTAATAGTCAGATTGCCGACACTTTCTTTTTATGGGACAGCGCATGTCTGCGAAGGGGGTCACACTTGGGAACCAGGTTTAGGAGTTTTAAGCATGCCACCACACTTCATTACACATGCTAGGGTCACATGCATGGTTTGGAGGTGTTCCGATGCCCCGAAGCGCTTCTTCCTGCGGAACCCTGATCCACGGGCCTCGGATCGTCTACCCACCTAGACTTTCTTCTGACAGGGGTAGCCCGGTGTAGCCCACTCTTGTTTTGCTCTTGGTTAGGTCATGTGATGATGTAAAACCATGTTTGGGAACATGTGGTGACAAGAGCTACCCCGGTTTCACCGAAACGGAGAGTTTACCCCTAATAGTCAGATTGCAGACACTTTGTTTTTATGGGACAGCGCATGTCTGTGAAGGGGGTCACACTTGGGAACCAGATTTAGGAGTTTTAATCATTCCACCACACTTCATTACACATGCTAGGGTCACATGCATGGTTTGGAGGTGTTCCGATGCCCCGAAGCGCTTCTTCCTACGGAACCCTGATCCGCGGGCCTCGGATCGTCTACCCCCCTAGACTTTCTTCTAACTAGGGTAGCCCGGTGTATCCCTCTCTTGTTTTGCTCTTGTTTAGGTCATGTTATGATGTAAAACCATGTTTGGGAACAAGTTGTGACAAGATCTACCCCGGTTTCACCGAAACGGGGAGTTCCCCCTAATAGTCAGATTGCAGAAACTTCATTTTTATGGGACAACGCATGTCTGCGAAGGGGGTCACACTTGGGAACCAGGTTTAGGAGTTTTGAGCATGCCACCACACTTCATTACACATGGTAGGGTCACATGCATGGTTTGGAGGTGTTCCGATGCTCCGAAGTGCTTCTTCCTGCGGAACCATGATTCGCGGGCCTCGGATCGTCTACCCCCTAGACTTTCTTCTGAGAGGGGTAGCCCGTTGTATCCCTCTCTTGTTTAGGTCATGTGATGATGTAAAACCATGTTTGGTAACATGTTGTGACAAGATCTACCCCGGTTTCACCGAAACAGGGAGTTTCCCCCTAATAGTCAGATTGCAGACACTTTGTTTTTATGGGACATCGCATGTCTGCGAAGGGGGTCACACTTGGGAACCAGTTTTAGGAGTTTTGTGCATGCCACCACACTTCATTACACATGCTAGGGTCACATGCATGGTTTGGAGGTGTCCCGATGCCCCGAAGCGCTTCTTCCTGCGGAACCCTGATCCGCGGGCCTCGGATGGTCTACCCCCCTAGACTTTCTTCTGACAGGTGTAGCCTGGTGTAGCCCTCTCTTGGTTTGCTCTTGGTTAGGTCATGTGATGATGTAAAACCATTTTTGGGAACATGTTGTGACAAGATCTACCCCGGTTTCACCGAAACGGGGAGTTTCCCCCTAATAGTCAGATTGCAGACACTTCGTTTTTATGGGACAGCGCATGTTTGCGAAGAGGGTCACACTTGGGAACTAGTTTTAGGAGTTTTGAGCATGCCACCACACTTCATTACACATGCTAGGTCACATGCATGGTTTGGAGGTGTTCCGATGCCCCGAAGCGCTTCTTCCTGCGAAACCCTGATCCGCGGGCCTCAGATCGTCTACCCCCTAGACTTTCTTCTGACAGGGGTAGCCTGTTGTAGCCCTCTCTTGTTTTTCTCTTGGTTAGGTCATGTGATGGTGTAAAACCATGTTTGGGAACATTTTGTGACAAGATCTACCCCGGTTTCACCAAAACGGGGAGTTTCCCCCTAATAGTCAGATTGCAGACACTTCGTTTTTATGGGACAGCGCATGTCTGCGAAGGGGGTCACACTTGGGAACCAGGTTTAGGAGTTTTGATCATGCCACCACACTTCATTACACATGCTAGGGTCACATGCATGGTTTGGAGGTGTTCCGATGCCCCGAAGCGCTTCTTCCTGCGGAACCCTGATCCGCGGGCCTCAGATCGTCTACCCCCCTAGACTTTCTTCTGACAGGGGTAGTCCGGTGTAGCCCTCTCTTGTTTTTCTCTTGGTTAGGTCATGTGATGATGTAAAACCAAGTTTGGGAACATTTTGTGACAAGATCTACCCCTGTTTCACCGAAACGGGGAGTTTCCCCCTAATAGTCAGATTGCAGACACTTTGTTTTTATGGGACAATGCATGTCTGCGAAGAGGGTCACACTTGGGAACCAGGTTTAGGAGTTTTGAGCATGCCACCACACTTCATTACACATTCTAGGGTCACATGCATGGTTTGGACGTGTTCCGATGCCCCAAAGCGCTTCTTCCTGCGGAACCCTGATCCGCGGGCCTCGGATCGTCTACCCCCCTAGTCTTTCTTCTTACAGGGGTAGCCCGTTGTAGCCCTCTCTTGTTTTTCTCTTGGTTAGGTCATGTGATGATGTAAAACCATGTTTGGGAACATGTTGTGACAAGATCTTCCCCGGTTTCACCGAAACGGGGAGTTTCCCCCTAATAGTCAGATTGTAGACACTTCGTTTTTATGGGACATCGCATGTCTGCGAAGGGGGTTCACAGTTGGGAACCAGGTTTAGGAGTTTTGAGCATGCTACCACACTTCATTACACATTCTAGGGTCACATGCATGGTTTGGAGGTGTTCCGATGCCCCGAAGCACTTCTTCCTGCAGAACCCTGATCCGCGGGCCTCAGATCGTCTACCCACCTAGACTTTCTTCTGACAGGGGTAGCCCGGTGTAGCCCTCTCTTGTTTTGCTCTTGTTTAGGTCATGTGATGATGTAAAACCATGTTTGGGAACATTTTGTGACAAGATCTACCCCGGTTTCACCGAAACAGGGAGTTTCCCCCTAATAGTCAGATTGTAGACACTTCGTTTTTATGGGACATCGCATGTCTGCGAAGGGGGTCACACTTGGGAACCAGGTTTAGGAGTTTTGAGCATGCCACCACACTTCATTACACATTCTAGGGTCACATGCATGGTTTGGAGGTGTTCCGATGCCCCGAAGCGCTTCTTCCCGCGGAACCCTGATCCGCCGGCCTCGGATCGTCTACCCCCCTAGACTTTCTTCTTACAGGGGTAGCCCGGTGTAACCCTCTCTTGTTTTGCTCTTGGTTAGGTCATGTGATGATGTAAAACCATGTTTGGGAACATGTTGTGACAAGATCTACCCCGGTTTCACCGAAACGGGGAGTTTCCCCCTAATAGTCAGATTGCAGACACTTTGTTTTTTTGGGACATCGCATGTCTGCGAAGGGGGTCACACTTGGGAACAAGGTTTAGGAGTTTTGAGCATGCCACCACACTTCATTACACACGGTAGGGTCACATGAATGGTTTGGATGTGTTCCGATGCCCCGAAGTGCTTCTTCCTGCGGAACCTGATCTGCGGGCCTCGGATCGTCTACCCCCTAGACTTTCTTCTGACAGGGGTAGCCCGTTGTAGCCCTCTCTTGTTTTGCTCTTGGTTAGGTCATGTGATGATGTAAAACCATCTTTGGGAACATGTTGTGACAAGATCTACCCCGGTTTCACCGAAACGGGGAGTTTCCCCCTAATAGTCAGATTGCAGACACTTTGTTTTTACGGGACAACGCATGTCTGCGAAGAGGGTCACACTTGGGAACCAGGTTTAGGAGTTTTGAGCATTCCACCACACTGCATTACACATTCTAGGGTCACATGCATGGTTCGGAGGTGTTCCGATGCCCCGAAGTGCTTCTTCCTGCGCAACCCTGATCCGCGGGCCTCGGATCGTCTACCCCCTAGTCTTTCTTCTGATAGGGGTAGCCCGTTGTAGCCCTCTCTTGTTTTTCTCTTGGTTAGGTCATGTGATGATGTAAAACCATGTTTGGGACCATGTTGTGACAAGATCTTCCCCGGTTTCACCGAAACGGGGAGTTTCCCCCTAATAGTCAGATTGCAGAAACTTCGTTTTTATGGGACAGCGCATGTCTGCGAAGGGGGTCACACTTGGGAACCAGGTTTAGGAGTTTTGAGAATGCCACCACACTTCATTACACATGCTAGGGTCACATGCATGGTTTGGAGGTGTTCCGATGCCCCGAAGCGCTTCTTCCTACGGAACCCTGATCCGTGGGCCTCGGATCGTTTACCCCCTAGACTTTCTTCTGAGAGGGGTAGCCCGTTGTAGCCCTCTCAAGTTTTGCTCTTGGTTATGTCATGTTATGATGTAAAACCATGTTTGGGAACATGTTGTGGCAAGATCTACCCCGGTTTCACCAAAACAGGGAGTTTCCCCCTAATAGTCAGATTGCAGACACTTCGTTTTTATGGGAGAGCGCATGTCTGTGAAGGGGGTCACACTTGGGAAACAGGTTTAGTAGTTTTGAGCATCCCACCACACTTCATTACACATGCTAGGGTCACATGCATGGTTTGGAGGTGTTCCGATGCCCCGAAGCGCTTCTTCCTGCGGAACCCTGATCCGCGGGCCTCGGATCGTCTACCCCCCTAGACTTTCTTCTTACAGGGGTATCCCGGTGGATCCCTCTCTTGTTTTGCTCTTGTTTAGGTCATGTGATGATGTAAAACCATGTTTGGAAACATGTTGTGACAAGATCTACCCCGGTTTCACCGAAATGGGGAGGTTCCCCCTAATAGTCAGATTGCAGACACTTCGTTTTTATGGGACAGCGCATGTCTGCGAAGAGGGTCACACATGGGAACCAGGTTTAGGAGTTTTGAGCATTCCACCACACTTCATTACACATTCTAGTGTCACATGCATGGTTTGGAGGTGTTCGGATGCCTCGAAGCGCTTCTTCCTGCGGAACCCTGATCCACGGGCCTCGGATCGTTTACCCCCCTAGTCTTTCTTCTGACAGGGGTAGCCCGTTGTAGCCCTCTCTTGTTTTTATCTTGGTTAGGTCATGTGATGATGTAAAACCATGTTTGGGAACATGTTGTGACAAGATCTTCCCCGGTTTCACCGAGACAGGGAGTTTCCCCCTAATAGTCTGATTGCAGACACTTTGTTTTTTTGGGACAGCCGCATGTCTGCGAAGGGGGTCACACTTGGGAACCAGGTTTAGGAGTTTTGAGCATTCCACCACACTTCATTACACATGCTAGGGTCACATGCATGGTTTGGAGGTGTTCTGATGCCCCGAAGCGCTTCTTCCTGCGGAACCCTGATCCGCGGGCCTCGGATCGTCTACACCCCTAGACTTTCTTCTGACAGGGGTAGCCTGGTGTATCCCTCTCTTGTTTTTCTCTTGGTTAGGTCATGTGATGATGTAAAACCATGTTTGGGAACATGTTGTGACAAGATCTACCCCGGTTTCACCAAAACGGGGAGTTTCCCCCTAATAGTCAGATTGCAGACACTTTGTTTTTATGGGACAGCCGCATGTCTGCGAAGGGGGTCACACTTGGGAACCAGGTTTAGGAGTTTTG
This sequence comes from Avena sativa, assembly GCA_916181665.1. Lineage (NCBI taxonomy): Eukaryota > Viridiplantae > Streptophyta > Magnoliopsida > Poales > Poaceae > Avena > Avena sativa. The sequence continues at coordinate 128,261,095 of OV702289.1, read as the reverse complement.
AGCATTCCACCACACTTCATTACACATTCTAGGGTCACATGCATGGTTTGGAGGTGTTCGGATGCCTCGAAGCGCTTCTTCCTACAGAACCCTGATCCACGGGCCTCGGATCGTCTACCCCCCTAGTCTTTCTTCTGACAGGGGTAGCCCGTTGTAGCCCTCTCTTGTTTTTCTATTGGTTAGGTCATGTGATGATGTAAAACCATGTTTGGGAACATGTTGTGACAAGATCTTCCCCGGTTTCACCGAAACAGGGAGTTTCCCCCTAATAGTCAGATTGCAGACACTTTGTTTTTTTGGGACAGCCGCATGTCTGCGAAGGGGGTCACACTTGGGAACCAGGTTTAGGAGTTTTGAGCATTCCACCACACTTCATTACACATGCTAGGGTCACATGCATGGTTTGGAGGTGTTCTGATGCCCCGAAGCGCTTCTTCTTGCGGAACCCTGATCCGCGGGCCTCGGATCATCTACACCCCTAGACTTTCTTCTGACAGGGGTAGCCTGGTGTAGCCCTCTCTTGTTTTTCTCTTGGTTAGGTCATGTGATGATGTAAAACCATGTTTTGGAACATGTTGTGACAAGATCTACCCCGGTTTCACCGAAACGGGGAGTTTCCCCCTAATAGTCAGATTGCAGACACTTTGTTTTTATGGGACAGCCGCATGTCTGCGAAGGGGGTCACACTTGGGAACCAGGTTTAGGAGTTTTGAGCATTCCACCATACTTCATTACACATTCTAGGGTCACATGCATGGTTTGGAGGTGTTCCAATGCCCCGAAGTGCTTCTTCCTGCGGAACCCTCATCCGCGGGCCTCGGATCGTCTACCCCCTAGACTTTCTTCTGACAGGGGTAGCCCGTTGTATCCCTCTCTTGTTTTTCTATTGTTTAGGTCATGTGATGATGTAAAACCATGTTTGGGAACATGTTGCGACAAGATCTTCCTCGGTTTCATCGAAACGGGGAGTTTCCCCTAATAGTCAGATTGCAGACACTTTGTTTTTATGGGACATCGCATGTCTGCGAAGGGGGTCACACTTGGGAACCAGGTTTAGGAGTTTTTAGCATGCCACCACACTTCATTACACATGCTAGGGTCACGTGCATGGTTTGGAGGTGTTCTGATGCCCCGAAGCACTTCTTCCTGCGGAACCCTGATCCACAGGCCTCGGATCGTCTACCCACCAAGACTTTCTTCTGACAGGGGTAGCCCGGTGTAGCCCTATCTTGTTTTGCTCTTGGTTAGGTCATGTGATGATGTAAAACCATGTTTGGGAACATGTTGTGACAAGATCTACCCCGGTTTCACCGAAACGGGGAGTTTCCCCCCAATAGTCAGATTGCAGACACTTCGTTTTTATGGGACAGCGCATGTCTGCGAAGGGGGTCACACTTGGGAACCAGGTTTAGGAGTTTTTAGCATGCCACCACACTTCATTACACATGCTAGGGTCACATGCATGGTTTGGAGGTGTTCCGATGCCTCGAAGCGCTTCTTCCTGCGGAATCCTGATCCGCGGGCCTCAGATCGTCTACCGCCCTACACTTTCTTCTGACAAGGGTAGCCCGGTGTAGCGCTCTCTTTTTTCCTCTTGTTTAGGTCATGTTATGATGTAAAAACATGTTTGGGAACAAGTTGTGACAAGATCTACCCCGGTTTCACCGAAACAGGGAGTTCCCCCTAATAGTTAGATTGCAGAAACTTCGTTTTTATGGGACAGCGCATGTCTGCGAAGGGGGTCACACTTGGGAACCAGGTTTAGGAGTTTTAAGCATGCCACCAAACTTCATTACACATGCTAGAGTCACATGCATGGTTTGGAGGTGTTCCGATGCCCCGAAGCGCTTCTTCCTGCGGAACCCTGATCCACGGGCCTCAGATCGTCTACCCACCTAGACTTTCTTCTGATAGGGGTAGCCCGGTGTAGCCCTGTCTTGTTTTTCTCTTGGTTAGGTCATGTGATGATGTAAAACCATGTTTGGGAACATGTTGTGACAAGATCTACCCCGGTTTCACCGAAACGGGGAGTTTCCCCCTAATAGTCAGATTGCAGACACTTCGTTTTTATGGGACAGCGCATGTCTGCGAAGGGGGTCACACTTGGAAACCAGGTTTAGGAGTTTTAAGCATGACACCACACTTCATTACACATGCTAGGGTCACATGCATGGTTTGGAGGTGTTCCGATGCCCCGAAGCACTTCTTCCTGCGGAACCCTGATCCGCGGGCCTCGGATCGTCTACCCCCCTAGACTTTCTTCTGACAAGGGTAGCCCGATGTAGCCCTCTCTTGTTTTGCTCTTGTTTAGGTCATGTTATGATCTAAAACCATGTTTGGGAACAAGTTGTGACAAGATCTACCCCGGTTTCACCGAAACGGGGAGTTCCCCCTAATAGTGAGATTGCAGAAACTTCGTTTTTATGGGACAGCGCATGTCTGCGAAGGGGGTCACACTTGGGAACCACGTTTAGGAGTTTTGAGCATGCCACCACACTTCATTACACATTCTAGGGTCACATGCATGGTTTGGAGGTGTTCCAATGCCCCGAAGCACTTCTTCCTGCGGAACCCTGATCCACGGGCCTCGGATCGTCTACCCACCAAGACTTTCTTCTGACAGGGGTAGCCCGGTGTAGCCCTATCTTGTTTTGCTCTTGTTTAGGTCATGTGATGATGTAAAACCATGTTTGGGAACATGTTGTGACAAGATTTACCCCGGTTTCACCGAAACGGGGAGGTTCCCCCTAATAGTCACATTGCAGAAACTTTGTTTTTTATGGGACAGCGCATGTCTGTGAAGGGGTCACACTTGGGAACCAGGTTTAGGAGTTTTGAGCATACCACCACACTTCATTACACATGCTAGGGTCACATGCATGGTTTGGAGGTGTTCTGATGCCCCGAAGCGCTTCTTCCTACGGAACCCTGATCTGCGGGCCTCCGATCGTCTACACCCCTAGACTTTCTTCTGACAGGGGTAGCCTGGTGTAGCCCTCTCTTGTTTTTCTCTTGGTTAGGTCATGTGATGATGTAAAACCATGTTTGGGAACATGTTGTGACAGGATCTACCCCGGTTTCACCGAAACGGGGAGTTTCCCCCTAATAGTCAGATTGTAGACACTTTGTTTTTATGGGACAGCCGCATGTCTGCGAAGGGGGTCACACTTGGGAACCAGGTTTAGGAGTTTTTAGCATTCCACCACACTTCATTACACATGCTAGGGTCACATGCATGGGTAATGAGGTGTTCCAATGCCCCGAAGCGCTTCTTCCTACGGAACCCTGATCCGCGGGCCTCGGATCGTCTACCCCCCTAGACTTTCTTCTTACATGGGTAGCCCGGTGGATCCCTCTCTTGTTTTGCTCTTGTTTAGGTCATGTGATGATGTAAAACCATGTTTGGAAAGATGTTGTGACAAGATCTTCCCCGGTTTCACCGAAACAGGGAGTTTCTCCCTAATAGTCAGATTGCAGACACTTTGTTTTTATGGGACAGCGCATGTCTGCGAAGGGGGTCACACATGGGAACCAGGTTTAGGAGTTTTGAGCATTCCACCACACTTCATTACACATGCTAGGGTCACATGCATGGTTTGGAGGTGTTCTGATGCCCCGAAGCGCTTCTTCTTGCGGAACCCTGATCCGCGGGCCTCGGATCGTCTACACCCCTAGACTTTCTTCTGACAGGGGTAGCCTGGTGTAGCCCTCTCTTGTTTTTCTCTTGGTTAGGTCATGTGATGATGTAAAACCATGTTTTGGAACAAGTTGTGACAAGATCTACCCCGGTTTCACCGAAACGGGGAGTTTCCCCCTAATATTCAGATTGAAGACACTTTGTTTTTATGGGACAGCCGCATGTCTGCGAAGGGGGTCACACTTGGGAACCAGGTTTAGGAGTTTTGATCATTCCACCATACTTCATTACACATTCTAGGGTGACATGCATGGTTTGGAGGTGTTCCAATGCCCCGAAGTGCTTCTTCCTGCGGAACCCTGATCCGCGGGCCTCGGATCGTCTACCCCCTAGACTTTCTTCTGACAGGGGTAGCCCGTTGTAGCCCTCTCTTGTTTTTCTATTGTTTAGGTCATGTGATGATGTAAAACCATGTTTGGGAACATGTTGTGACAAGATCTTCCTCGGTTTCATCGAAACGGGGAGTTTCCCCTAATAGTCAGATTGCAGACACTTTGTTTTTATGGGACATCGCATGTCTGCGAAGGGGGTCACACTTGGGAACCAGGTTTAGGAGTTTTTAGTATGCCACCACACTTCATTACACATGCTAGGGTCACATGCATGGTTTGGAGGTGTTCCGATGCCCCGAAGCACTTCTTCCTGCGGAACCCTGATCCACAGGCCTCGGATCGTCTACCCACCAAGACTTTCTTCTAACAGGGGTAGCCCGGTGTAGCCCTATCTTGTTTTGATCTTTGTTTGGTCATGTGATGATGTAAAACCATGTTTGGTAACATGTTGTGACAAGATCTACCCCGGTTTCACCGAAACGGGGAGTTTCCCCCTAATAGTCAGATTGCAGACACTTCGTTTTTAAGGGACAGCGCATGTCTGCGAAGGGGGTCACACTTGGGAACCAGGTTTAGGAGTTTTTAGCATGCCACCACACTTCATTACACATGCTAGGGTCACATGCATGGTTTGGAGGTGTTCCGATGCCTCAAAGCGCTTCTTCCTGCGGAACCCTGATCCGCGGGCCTCAGATCGTCTACCGCCCTAGACTTTCTTCTGACAAGGGTAGCCCGGTGTAGCCCTCTCTTGTTTCCTCTTGTTTAGGTCATGTTATGATGTAAAAACATGTTTGGGAACAAGTTGTGACAAGATCTACCCCGGTTTCACCGAAACAGGGAGTTCCCCCTAATAGTTAGATTGCAGAAACTTCGTTTTTATGGGACAGCGCATGTCTGCGAAGGGGGTCACACTTGGGAACCAGGTTTAGGAGTTTTAAGCATGCCACCACACTTCATTACACATGCTAGAGTCACATGCATGGTTTGGAGGTGTTCCGATGCCCCGAAGCGCTTCTTCCTGCGCAACCCTGATCCACGGGCCTCGGATCGTCTACCCACCAAGACTTTCTTCTGACAGGGGTAGCCCGGTGTAGCCCTGTCTTGTTTTTCTCTTGGTTAGGTCATGTGATGATGTAAAACCATGTTTGGGAACATGTTGTGACAAGATCTACCCCGGTTTCACCGAAACGGGGAGTTTCCCCCTAATAGTCAGATTGCAGACACTTCGTTTTTATGGGACAGCGCATGTCTGCGAAGGGGGTCACACTTGGAAACCAGGTTTAGGAGTTTTAAGCATTCCACCACACTTCATTACACATGCTAGGGTCACATGCATGGTTTGGAGGTGTTCCGATGCCCCGAAGCACTTCTTCCTGCGGAACCCTGATCCACGGGCCTCGGATCGTCTACCCCCCTAGACTTTCTTCTGACAAGGGTAGCCCGATGTAGCCCTCTCTTGTTTTGCTCTTGTTTAGGTCATGTTATGATCTAAAACCATGTTTGGGAACAAGTTGTGACAAGATATACCCCGGTTTCACCGAAACGGGGAGTTCCCCCTAATAGTGAGATTGCAGAAACTTCGTTTTTATGGGACAGCGCATGTCTGCGAAGGGGGTCACACTTGGGAACCAGGTTTAGGAGTTTTGAGCATGCCACCACACTTCATTACACATGCTAGGGTCACATGCATGGTTTGGAGGTGTTCCAATGCCCCGAAGTGCTTCTTCCTGCGGAACCCTGATCCGCGTCCTCGCATCGTCTACCCCCCTAGACTTTCTTCTGACAGGGGTAGCCCGTTGTATCCCTCTCTTGTTTTTCTATTGTTTAGGTCATGTGATGATGTAAAACCATGTTTGGGAACATGTTGTGACAAGATCTTCCTCGGTTTCACCGAAACGGGGAGTTTCCCCTAATAGTCAGATTGCAGACACTTTGTTTTTATGGGACATCGCATGTCTGCGAAGGGGGTCACACTTGGGAACCAGGTTTAGGAGTTTTGAGCATGCCACCACACTTCATTACACATGCTAGGGTCACATGCATGGTTTGGAGGTGTTCCGATGCCCCGAAGCACTTCTTCCTGCGGAACCCTGATCCACGGGCCTCGGATCGTCTACCCACCAAGACTTTCTTCTGACAGGGGTAGCCCGGTGTAGCCCTATCTTGTTTTGCTCTTGGTTAGGTCATGTGATGATGTAAAACCATGTTTGGGAACATGTTGTGACAAGATCTACCCCGGTTTCACCGAAACGGGGAGTTTCCCCCTAATAGTCAGATTGCAGACACTTCGTTTTTATGGGACAGCGCATGTCTGCGAAGGGGGTCACACTTGGGAACCAGGTTTAGGAGTTTTGAGCATGCCACCACACTTCATTACACATGCTAGGGTCACATGCATGGTTTGGAGGTGTTCCGATGCCTCGAAGCGCTTCTTCCTGTGGAACCCTGATCCGCGGGCCTCAGATCGTCTACCCCCCTAGACTTTCTTCTGACAAGGGTAGCCCGGTGTAGCCCTCTCTTTTTTTGCTCTTGTTTAGGTCATGTGATGATGTAAAACCATGTTTGGGAACATGTTGTGACAAGATCTACCCCGGTTTCACCGAAACAGGGAGTTTCCACCTAATAGTCCGATTGCAGACACTTTGTTTTTATGGGACAGCGCATGTCTGCGAAGGTGGTCACACTTGGGAACCAGGTTTAGGAGTTTTAAGCATGCCACCACACTTCATTACACATGCTAGGGTCACATTCATGGTTTTGAGGTGTTCCGATGCCCCGAAGCGCTTCTTCCTGCGGAACCCTGATCCGCGGGCCTCGGATCGTCTACCCCCTAGACTTTCTTCTGACAAGGGTAGCCCGGTGTAGCCCTCTCTTGTTTCCTCTTGTTTAGGTCATGTTATGATGTAAAACCATGTTTGGGAACAAGTTGTGACAAGATCTACCCCGGTTTCACCGAAACAGGGAGTTCCCCCTAATAGTTAGATTGCAGAAACTTCGTTTTTATGGGACAGCGCATGTCTGCGAAGGGGGTCACACTTGGGAACCAGGTTTAGGAGTTTTAAGCATGCCACCACACTTCATTACACATGCTAGGGTCACATGCATGGTTTGGAGGTGTTCCGATGCCCCGAAGCGCTTCTTCCTGCGGAACCCTGATCCACGGGTTTCGGATCGTCTACCCACCTAGACTTTCTTCTGACAGGGGTAGCCCGGTGTAGCCCTCTCTTGTTTTTCTCTTGGTTAGGTCATGTGATGATGTAAAACCATGTTTGGGAACATGTTGTGACAAGATCTACCCCGGTTTCACCGAAACGGGGAGTTTCCCCCTAATATTCAGATTGAAGACACTTTGTTTTTATGGGACAGCCGCATGTCTGCGAAGGGGGTCACACTTGGGAACCAGGTTTAGGAGTTTTGATCATTCCACCATACTTCATTACACATTCTAGGGTGACATGCATGGTTTGGAGGTGTTCCAATGCCCCGAAGTGCTTCTTCCTGCGGAACCCTGATCCGCGGGCCTCGGATCGTCTACCCCCTAGACTTTCTTCTGACAGGGGTAGCCCGTTGTAGCCCTCTCTTGTTTTTCTATTGTTTAGGTCATGTGATGATGTAAAACCATGTTTGGGAACATGTTGTGACAAGATCTTCCTCGGTTTCATCGAAACGGGGAGTTTCCCCTAATAGTCAGATTGCAGACACTTTGTTTTTATGGGACATCGCATGTCTGCGAAGGGGGTCACACTTGGGAACCAGGTTTAGGAGTTTTTAGCATGCCACCACACTTCATTACACATGCTAGGGTCACATGCATGGTTTGGAGGTGTTCCGATGCCCCGAAGCACTTCTTCCTGCGGAACCCTGATCCACAGGCCTCGGATCGTCTACCCACCAAGACTTTCTTCTAACAGGGGTAGCCCGGTGTAGGCCTATCTTGTTTTGCTCTTGGTTAGGTCATGTGATGATGTAAAACCATGTTTGGGAACATGTTGTGACAAGATCTACCCCGGTTTCACCGAAACGGGGAGTTTCCCCCTAATAGTCAGATTGCAGACACTTCGTTTTTAAGGGACAGCGCATGTCTGCGAAGGGGGTCACACTTGGGAACCAGGTTTAGGAGTTTTTAGCATGCCACCACACTTCATTACACATGCTAGGGTCACATGCATGGTTTGGAGGTGTTCCGATGCCTCAAAGCGCTTCTTCCTGCGGAACCCTGATCCGCGGGCCTCAGATCGTCTACCGCCCTAGACTTTCTTCTGACAAGGGTAGCCCGGTGTAGCCCTCTCTTGTTTCCTCTTGTTTAGGTCATGTTATGATGTAAAAACATGTTTGGGAACAAGTTGTGACAAGATCTACCCCGGTTTCACCGAAACAGGGAGTTCCCCCTAATAGTTAGATTGCAGAAACTTCGTTTTTATGGGACAGCGCATGTCTGCGAAGGGGGTCACACTTGGGAACCAGGTTTAGGAGTTTTAAGCATGCCACCACACTTCATTACACATGCTAGAGTCACATGCATGGTTTGGAGGTGTTCCGATGCCCCGAAGCGCTTCTTCCTGCGCAACCCTGATCCACGGGCCTCGGATCGTCTACCCACCAAGACTTTCTTCTGACAGGGGTAGCCCGGTGTAGCCCTGTCTTGTTTTTCTCTTGGTTAGGTCATGTGATGATGTAAAACCATGTTTGGGAACATGTTGTGACAAGATCTACCCCGGTTTCACCGAAACGGGGAGTTTCCCCCTAATAGTCAGATTGCAGACACTTCGTTTTTATGGGACAGCGCATGTCTGCGAAGGGGGTCACACTTGGAAACCAGGTTTAGGAGTTTTAAGCATTCCACCACACTTCATTACACATGCTAGGGTCACATGCATGGTTTGGAGGTGTTCCGATGCCCCGAAGCACTTCTTCCTGCGGAACCCTGATCCACGGGCCTCGGATCGTCTACCCCCCTAGACTTTCTTCTGACAAGGGTAGCCCGATGTAGCCCTCTCTTGTTTTGCTCTTGTTTAGGTCATGTTATGATCTAAAACCATGTTTGGGAACAAGTTGTGACAAGATATACCCCGGTTTCACCGAAACGGGGAGTTCCCCCTAATAGTGAGATTGCAGAAACTTCGTTTTTATGGGACAGCGCATGTCTGCGAAGGGGGTCACACTTGGGAACCAGGTTTAGGAGTTTTGAGCATGCCACCACACTTCATTACACATGCTAGGGTCACATGCATGGTTTGGAGGTGTTCCAATGCCCCGAAGTGCTTCTTCCTGCGGAACCCTGATCCGCGTCCTCGCATCGTCTACCCCCCTAGACTTTCTTCTGACAGGGGTAGCCCGTTGTATCCCTCTCTTGTTTTTCTATTGTTTAGGTCATGTGATGATGTAAAACCATGTTTGGGAACATGTTGTGACAAGATCTTCCTCGGTTTCACCGAAACGGGGAGTTTCCCCTAATAGTCAGATTGCAGACACTTTGTTTTTATGGGACATCGCATGTCTGCGAAGGGGGTCACACTTGGGAACCAGGTTTAGGAGTTTTGAGCATGCCACCACACTTCATTACACATGCTAGGGTCACATGCATGGTTTGGAGGTGTTCCGATGCCCCGAAGCACTTCTTCCTGCGGAACCCTGATCCACGGGCCTCGGATCGTCTACCCACCAAGACTTTCTTCTGACAGGGGTAGCCCGGTGTAGCCCTATCTTGTTTTGCTCTTGGTTAGGTCATGTGATGATGTAAAACCATGTTTGGGAACATGTTGTGACAAGATCTACCCCGGTTTCACCGAAACGGGGAGTTTCCCCCTAATAGTCAGATTGCAGACACTTCGTTTTTATGGGACAGCGCATGTCTGCGAAGGGGGTCACACTTGGGAACCAGGTTTAGGAGTTTTGAGCATGCCACCACACTTCATTACACATGCTAGGGTCACATGCATGGTTTGGAGGTGTTCCGATGCCTCGAAGCGCTTCTTCCTGTGGAACCCTGATCCGCGGGCCTCAGATCGTCTACCCCCCTAGACTTTCTTCTGACAAGGGTAGCCCGGTGTAGCCCTCTCTTGTTTTGCTCTTGTTTAGGTCATGTGATGATGTAAAACCATGTTTGGGAACATGTTGTGACAAGATCTACCCCGGTTTCACCGAAACAGGGAGTTTCCACCTAATAGTCCGATTGCAGACACTTTGTTTTTATGGGACAGCGCATGTCTGCGAAGGTGGTCACACTTGGGAACCAGGTTTAGGAGTTTTAAGCATGCCACCACACTTCATTACACATGCTAGGGTCACATTCATGGTTTTGAGGTGTTCCGATGCCCCGAAGCGCTTCTTCCTGCGGAACCCTGATCCGCGGGCCTCGGATCGTCTACCCCCTAGACTTTCTTCTGACAAGGGTAGCCCGGTGTAGCCCTCTCTTGTTTCCTCTTGTTTAGGTCATGTTATGATGTAAAACCATGTTTGGGAACAAGTTGTGACAAGATCTACCCCGGTTTCACCGAAACAGGGAGTTCCCCCTAATAGTTAGATTGCAGAAACTTCGTTTTTATGGGACAGCGCATGTCTGCGAAGGGGGTCACACTTGGGAACCAGGTTTAGGAGTTTTAAGCATGCCACCACACTTCATTACACATGCTAGGGTCACATGCATGGTTTGGAGGTGTTCCGATGCCCCGAAGCGCTTCTTCCTGCGGAACCCTGATCCACGGGTCTCGGATCGTCTACCCACCTAGACTTTCTTCTGACAGGGGTAGCCCGGTGTAGCCCTCTCTTGTTTTTCTCTTGGTTAGGTCATGTGATGATGTAAAACCATGTTTGGGAACATGTTGTGACAAGATCTACCCCGGTTTCACCGAAACGGGGAGTTTCCCCCTAATATTCAGATTGAAGACACTTTGTTTTTATGGGACAGCCGCATGTCTGCGAAGGGGGTCACACTTGGGAACCAGGTTTAGGAGTTTTGATCATTCCACCATACTTCATTACACATTCTAGGGTGACATGCATGGTTTGGAGGTGTTCCAATGCCCCGAAGTGCTTCTTCCTGCGGAACCCTGATCCGCGGGCCTCGGATCGTCTACCCCCTAGACTTTCTTCTGACAGGGGTAGCCCGTTGTAGCCCTCTCTTGTTTTTCTATTGTTTAGGTCATGTGATGATGTAAAACCATGTTTGGGAACATGTTGTGACAAGATCTTCCTCGGTTTCATCGAAACGGGGAGTTTCCCCTAATAGTCAGATTGCAGACACTTTGTTTTTATGGGACATCGCATGTCTGCGAAGGGGGTCACACTTGGGAACCAGGTTTAGGAGTTTTTAGCATGCCACCACACTTCATTACACATGCTAGGGTCACATGCATGGTTTGGAGGTGTTCCGATGCCCCGAAGCACTTCTTCCTGCGGAACCCTGATCCACAGGCCTCGGATCGTCTACCCACCAAGACTTTCTTCTAACAGGGGTAGCCCGGTGTAGCCCTATCTTGTTTTGCTCTTGGTTAGGTCATGTGATGATGTAAAACCATGTTTGGGAACATGTTGTGACAAGATCTACCCCGGTTTCACCGAAACGGGGAGTTTCCCCCTAATAGTCAGATTGCAGACACTTCGTTTTTAAGGGACAGCGCATGTCTGCGAAGGGGGTCACACTTGGGAACCAGGTTTAGGAGTTTTTAGCATGCCACCACACTTCATTACACATGCTAGGGTCACATGCATGGTTTGGAGGTGTTCCGATGCCTCAAAGCGCTTCTTCCTGCGGAACCCTGATCCGCGGGCCTCAGATCGTCTACCGCCCTAGACTTTCTTCTGACAAGGGTAGCCCGGTGTAGCCCTCTCTTGTTTCCTCTTGTTTAGGTCATGTTATGATGTAAAAACATGTTTGGGAACAAGTTGTGACAAGATCTACCCCGGTTTCACCGAAACAGGGAGTTCCCCCTAATAGTTAGATTGCAGAAACTTCGTTTTTATGGGACAGCGCATGTCTGCGAAGGGGGTCACACTTGGGAACCAGGTTTAGGAGTTTTAAGCATGCCACCACACTTCATTACACATGCTAGAGTCACATGCATGGTTTGGAGGTGTTCCGATGCCCCGAAGCGCTTCTTCCTGCGCAACCCTGATCCACGGGCCTCGGATCGTCTACCCACCTAGACTTTCTTCTGACAGGGGTAGCCCGGTGTAGCCCTGTCTTGTTTTTCTCTTGGTTAGGTCATGTGATGATGTAAAACCATGTTTGGGAACATGTTGTGACAAGATCTACCCCGGTTTCACCGAAACGGGGAGTTTCCCCCTAATAGTCAGATTGCAGACACTTCGTTTTTATGGGACAGCGCATGTCTACGAAGGGGGTCACACTTGGAAACCAGGTTTAGGAGTTTTAAGCATTCCACCACACTTCATTACACATGCTAGGGTCACATGCATGGTTTGGAGGTGTTCCGATGCCCCGAAGCACTTCTTCCTGCGGAACCCTGATCCACGGGCCTCGGATCGTCTACCCCCCTAGACTTTCTTCTGACAAGGGTAGCCCGATGTAGCCCTCTCTTGTTTTGCTCTTGTTTAGGTCATGTTATGATCTAAAACCATGTTTGGGAACAAGTTGTGACAAGATATACCCCGGTTTCACCGAAACGGGGAGTTCCCCCTAATAGTGAGATTGCAGAAACTTCGTTTTTATGGGACAGCGCATGTCTGCGAAGGGGGTCACACTTGGGAACCAGGTTTAGGAGTTTTGAGCATGCCACCACACTTCATTACACATGCTAGGGTCACATGCATGGTTTGGAGGTGTTCCAATGCCCCGAAGTGCTTCTTCCTGCGGAACCCTGATCCGCGTCCTCGCATCGTCTACCCCCCTAGACTTTCTTCTGACAGGGGTAGCCCGTTGTATCCCTCTCTTGTTTTTCTATTGTTTAGGTCATGTGATGATGTAAAACCATGTTTGGGAACATGTTGTGACAAGATCTTCCTCGGTTTCACCGAAACGGGGAGTTTCCCCTAATAGTCAGATTGCAGACACTTTGTTTTTATGGGACATCGCATGTCTGCGAAGGGGGTCACACTTGGGAACCAGGTTTAGGAGTTTTGAGCATGCCACCACACTTCATTACACATGCTAGGGTCACATGCATGGTTTGGAGGTGTTCCGATGCCCCGAAGCACTTCTTCCTGCGGAACCCTGATCCACGGGCCTCGGATCGTCTACCCACCAAGACTTTCTTCTGACAGGGGTAGCCCGGTGTAGCCCTATCTTGTTTTGCTCTTGGTTAGGTCATGTGATGATGTAAAACCATGTTTGGGAACATGTTGTGACAAGATCTACCCCGGTTTCACCGAAACGGGGAGTTTCCCTCTAATAGTCAGATTGCAGACACTTCGTTTTTATGGGACAGCGCATGTCTGCGAAGGGGGTCACACTTGGGAACCAGGTTTAGGAGTTTTGAGCATGCCACCACACTTCATTACACATGCTAGGGTCACATGCATGGTTTGGAGGTGTTCCGATGCCTCGAAGCGCTTCTTCCTGTGGAACCCTGATCCGCGGGCCTCAGATCGTCTACCCCCCTAGACTTTCTTCTGACAAGGGTAGCCCGGTGTAGCCCTCTCTTGTTTTGCTCTTTTTTAGGTCATGTGATGATGTAAAACCATGTTTGGGAACATGTTGTGACAAGATCTACCCCGGTTTCACCGAAACAGGGAGTTTCCCCCTAATAGTCCGATTGCAGACACTTTGTTTTTATGGGACAGCGCATGTCTGCGAAGGGGGTCACACTTGGGAACCAGGTTTAGGAGTTTTAAGCATGCCACCACACTTCATTACACATGCTAGGGTCACATTCATGGTTTTGAGGTGTTCCGATGCCCCGAAGCGCTTCTTCCTGCGGAACCCTGATCCGCGGGCCTGGGATCGTCTACCCCCTAGACTTTCTTCTGACAAGGGTAGCCCGGTGTAGCCCTCTCTTGTTTCCTCTTGTTTAGGTCATGTTATGATGTAAAACCATGTTTGGGAACAAGTTGTGACAAGATCTACCCCGGTTTCACCGAAACAGGGAGTTCCCCCTAATAGTTAGATTGCAGAAACTTCGTTTTTATGGGACAGCGCATGTCTGCGAAGGGGGTCACACTTGGGAACCAGGTTTAGGAGTTTTAAGCATGCCACCACACTTCATTACACATTATAGGGTCACATGCATGGTTTGGAGGTGTTCCGATGCCCCGAAGCGCTTCTTCCTGTGGAACCCTGATCCACGGGTCTCGGATCGTCTACCCACCTAGACTTTCTTCTGACAGGGGTAGCCCGATGTAGCCCTCTCTTGTTTTTCTCTTGGTTAGGTCATGTGATGATGTAAAACCATGTTTGGGAACATGTTGTGACAAGATCTACCCCGGTTTCACCGAAACGGGGAGTTTCCCCCTAATAGTCAGATTGCAGACACTTCGTTTTTATGGGACAACGCATGTCTGCGAAGGGGGACACACTTGGAAACAAGGTTTAGGAGTTTTAAGCATGCCACCACACTTCATTACACATGCTAGGGTCACATGCATGGTTTGGAGGTGTTCCGATGCCCCGAAGCACTTCTTCCTGCGGAACCCTGATCCGCGGGCCTCGGATCGTCTACCCCCCTAGACTTTCTTCTGACAGGGGTAGCCCGGAGTAGCCCTGTCTTGTTTTTCTCTTGGTTAGGTCATGTGATGATGTAAAACCATGTTTGGGAACATGTTGTGACAAGATCTACCCCGGTTTCACCGAAACGGGGAGTTTCCCCCTAATAGTCAGATTGCAGACACTTCGTTTTTATGGGACAGCGCATGTCTGCGAAGGGGGTCACACTTAGAAACCAGGTTTAGGAGTTTTAAGCATGCCACCACACTTCATTACACATGCTAGGGTCACATGCATGGTTTGGAGGTGTTCCGATGCCCCGAAGCACTTCTTCCTGCGGAACCCTGATCCACGGGCCTCGGATCGTCTACCCCCCTAGACTTTCTTCTGACAAGGGTAGCCCGATGTATCCCTCTCTTGTTTTGCTCTTGTTTAGGTCATGTTATGATCTAAAACCATGTTTGGGAACAAGTTGTGACAAGATCTACCCCGGTTTCACCGAAACGGGGAGTTCCCCCTAATAGTGAGATTGCAGAAACTTCGTTTTTATGGGACAGCGCATGTCTGCGAAGGGGGTCACACTTGGGAACCAGGTTTAGGAGTTTTGAGCATGCCACCACACTTCATTACACATGCTAGGGTCACATGCATGGTTTGGAGGTGTTCCGATGCCTCGAAGCGCTTCTTCCTGCGGAACCCTGATCCGCGGGCCTCAGATCGTCTACCCCCCTAGACTTTCTTCTGACAAGGGTAGCCCGGTGTAGCCCTCTCTTTTTTTGCTCTTGGTTAGGTCATGTGATGATGTAAAACCATGTTTGGGAACATGTTGTGACAAGATCTACCCCGGTTTCACCGAAACAGGGAGTTTCCCCCTAATAGTCCGATTGCAGACACTTTGTTTTTATGGGACAGCGCATGTCTGCGAAGGGGGTCACACTTGGGAACCAGGTTTAGGAGTTTTAAGCATGCCACCACACTTCATTACACATGCTAGGGTCACATGCATGGTTTGGAGGTGTTCCGATGCCCCGAAGCGCTTCTTCCTGCGGAACCCTGATCCACGGGTCTCGGATCGTCTACCCACCTATTCTTCTGACAGGGGTAGCCCGGTGTAGCCCTCTCTTGTTTTTCTCTTGGTTAGGTCATGTGATGATGTAAAACCATGTTTGGGAACATGTTGTGACAAGATCTACCCCGGTTTCACCGAAACGGGGAGTTTCCCCCTAATAGTCAAATTGCAGACACTTCGTTTTTATGGGACAGCGCATGTCTGCGAAGGGGGTCACACTTGGAAACCAGGTTTAGGAGTTTTAAGCATGCCACCACACTTCATTACACATGCTAGGGTCACATGCATGGTTTGGAGGTGTACCGATCCCCCGAAGCACTTCTTCCTGCGGAACCCTGATCCGCGGGCCTCGGATCGTCTACCCCCCTAGACTTTCTTCTGACAAGGGTACCCCGATGTAGCCCTCTCTTGTTTTGCTCTTGTTTAGGTCATGTTATGATGTAAAACCATGTTTGGGAACAAGTTGTGACAAGATCTACCCCGGTTTCACCGAAACGGGGAGTTCCCCCTAATAGTGAGATTGCAGAAACTTCGTTTTTATGGGACAGCGCATGTCTGCGAAGGGGGTCACACTTGGGAACCAGGTTTAGGAGTTTTGAGCATGCCACCACTCTTCATTACACATGCTTGGGTCACATGCATGGCTTGGAGGTGTTCCGATGCCCCGAAGCGCTTCTTCCTGCGGAACCCTGATCCGCAGGCCTCGGACCGTCTACCCCCCTAGACTTTCTTCTGACAGGGGTAGCCCGGTGTAGCCCTCTCTTGTTTTTCTCTTGGTTAGGTGATGTGATGATGTAAAACCATGTTTGGGAACATGTTGTGACAAGATCTACCCCAGTTTCACTAAAACGGGGAGGTTCCCCCTAATAGTCACATTGCAGAAACTTCGTTTTTATGGGACAGCGCATGTCTGTGAAGGGGTCACACTTGGGAACCAGGTTTAGGAGTTTTTAGCATACCACCACACTTCATTACACATGCTAGTATCACATGCATGGTTTGGAGGTGTTCCGATGCCCTGAAGCGCTTCTTCCTGCGGAACCCAGATCCGCGGGGCCTCAGATCGTCTACCCCCCTAGACTTTCTTCTGACAGGGGTAGCCTGGTGTAGCCCTCTCGTGTTTTTCTCTTGGTTAGGTCATGTGATGATGTAAAACCATGTTTGGAAACATTTTGTGACAAGATCTACCCCAGTTTCACCGAAACGGGGAGTTTCCCCCTAATAGTCAGATTGCAGACACTTTGTTTTTATGGGACAGCCGCATGTCTGCGACGGGGGTCACACTTGGGAACCAGGTTTAGGAGTTTTGAGCATTCCATCACACTTCATTACACATTCTAGGGTCACATGCATGGTTTGGAGGTGTTCCATGCCCCGAAGTGCTTCTTCCTGCGGAACCCTGATCTGCGGGCCTCGGATCGTCTACCCCCCTAGACTTTCTTCTGACAGGGGTAGCCCGTTGTAGCCCTCTATTGTTTTTCTATTGTTTAGGTCATGTGATGATGTAAAACCATGTTTGGGAACATGTTGTGACAATATCTTCCTCGGTTTCACCGAAACTGGGAGTTTCCCCTAATAGTCAGATTGCAGACACTTTGTTTTTATGGGACATCGCATGTCTGCGAAGGGGGTCACACTTGGGAACCAGGTTTAGGAGTTTTGAGCATGCCACCACACTTCATTACACATGATAGGGTCACATGCATGGTTTGGAGGTGTTCCGATGCCTCGAAGCACTTCTTCCTGCGGAACCCTGATCCACGGGCCTCAGATCGTCTACCCCCCTAGACTTTCTTCTGACAAGGGTAGCCCGGTGTAGCCCTCTCTTGTTTTGCTCTTGTTTAGGTCATGTTATGATGTAAATCCATGTTTGGTAACAAGTTGTGACAAGATTTACCCCGGTTTCACCGAAACGGGGAGTTCCCCCTAATAGTCAGATTGCAGAAACTTCGTTTTTATGGGACAACGCATGTCTGCGATGGAGGTCACACTTGGGAACGAGGTTTAGGAGTTTTGAGCATTCCACCACACTTCATTACACACGCTAGGGTCACATGCATGGTTTGGAGGTGTTCCGATGTCCCAAAGTGCTTCTTCCTGCGGAACCCTGATCCGCGGGCCTCAGATCGTCCACCCCCTAGACTTTCTTCTGACAGGGGTAGCCCGTTGTAGCCCTCTATTGTTTTGATCTTGGTTATGTCATGTGATGATGTAAAACCATGTTTGGGAACATGTTGTGACAAGATCTACCCCGGTTTCACCGAAACGGGGAGTTTCCCCCTAATAGTCAGATTGCAGACACTTTGTTTTTATGGGACAGCGCATGTCTGCGAAGGGGGTCACACTTGGGAACCAGGTTTAGGAGTTTTGAGCATGCCACCACACTTCATTACACACTCTAGGGTCACATGAATGGTTTGGAGGATTTCCGATCCCCCGAAGCGCTTCTTCCTGCGGAACCCTGATCCGCAGGCCTCGGATCGTCTACCCCCCTAGACTTTCTTCTGACAGGGGTAGCCCGGTGTAGCCCTCTCTTGTTTTGCTCTTGGTTAGGTCAAGTGATGATGTAAAACCATGTTTGGAAACATGTTGTGTCATGATCTACCCGGTTTCACCGAAACGGGGAGTTTCCCCCTAATAGTCAGATTGTAGACACTTCGTTTTTATGGGACAGCGCATGTCTGCGAAGGGGGTCACACTTGGGAACCAGGTTTAGGAGTTTTGAGCATGCCACCACACTTCATTACACATGCTAGGGTCACATGCATGGTTTGGAGGTGTTCCGATGCCCCGAAGCGCTTCTTCCTGCGGAACCCTGATCCGCGGGCCTCAGATCGTCTACCCCCCTAGACTTTCTTCTGACAGGGGTAGCCCGGTGTAGCGCTCTCTTGTTTTGCTCTTGGTTAGGTCATGTGATGATGTAAAACCATGTTTGGGAACATGTTGTGACAAGATCTACCCTAGTTTCACCGAAACGGGGAGTTTCCCCCTAATGGTCAGTTTGCAGAAACTTCGTTTTTATGGGACAACACATGTCTGCGAAGGGGGTCACACTTATGAACCAGGTTTAGGAGGTATTGCAAAAAGTTTATGCATACACAATGTCTTAATTAATAGTAACAAATATAGTACAGAAAAACTTAAAATAAATACAATTGAAAGGAAAAAGGAAAGAAAATTAAAAAGGCTTCTTTGTCGGGTGTCTCCTGTAGGTACAGGGCAAAGCCTTCTTTGCCGTGTGTCTCCTGTAGGTACACGACAAAGCCTTCTTTGCCATGTGTCTCCTGTAGGCTTTGCCGTGTTCCATTTGGTTTGGCACACGGCAAAGGGCTGCCAGCTCGTGCGGGACCGTCCACACCTTATCCTAAAAGCCCTCATGTAGAGGCGGAGACACCTCAGGAGGCGGAGACAAGTGAGGAGCCAGAGGAAAACACGGCAAAGTACTACGAGACTTTGTTTGCCTCGCAGATACCCCTTCATGCACATACAGATGTTAGCCAACTGGACGCCATCGCTCACCTTTTGGCCTTCAAGAGCCACATGAACTTGACCAGAGATGACTTCGATGATATGCTCACCGTTGTTGGCAGCATTCTGCCGAAAGGGCACCTCTTGCCGGAGAACTTCTACTATTCAACCAAACTCCTCTGTGACCTTAAGATGTCATATGAGCCGATACATGCTTGTCCGAAGGGATGCATGCTATTCAGAAAGGAGCTTGCTAAGACAAATTATTGTATCCACTACAAATCCTCTAGGTACTTTGAGGTCGATCCCAATGGTGATGGTCAGAAGAGGCAGACCAGGGTTGCCCAAAACATCCTCCGGTATCTTCTAGTGCTACCGAGGATCCAACGGCTCTTCATGACCGAGGATACTGCCCAGCAGATGCAGTGGGCAGTAGAAGGGAATAGATACACCGACAAGATGATACATCCATCGGATGGTAGTGCATGGAAGAACTATGTCAAGAAATATCCTAAGAAAGCCGGTGACAAGAGGAGCGTAGCAGTTGCCATATCAACCGATGGGTTCCATCCATATGGTATGTCGGTTGCAGTATACAACTGTTGGCCAGTGTTTGTTATTCCCCTGAACCTCCCCCATGGCGTCTGCATGAGATCAGAGAACATGTTTGTGTCGATGATAATCCCCGGACCGAAATACCCTGGTAAGAACATGAATGTTTATCTAGAACCGCTGGTGGATGACTTGTTTTGTGGCTGGGAAGGGCGCGGGATCCGAACATATGACCCCGCAAACAAGGAGCACTTCGATATGTATGTCTAGTACCACACCTGAAGGAGTTGTGCCCTAGAGGCAAATAATAAAGTGTATTATTTGATATACCTTCTGTATGTTCATAATACGTTTCATACTGTGCTATAACTGTGTTAATACGAAACGTTAATACACGTGTGGTATGTAAACAAACCGTGTCTCTAGTTACCTCTAGTGAACTAGTTCATTGGTCATGAGGATGGTCTATGTTTCGAGATCATGGGCATTTATGCCAACTGACAATGAGGTCATGTTATTAGTTGAATAACATGATAGATAAACATCCGACCGTTATATCATAATGAGATCTAGTTACAAAGTTCACCATTGATGATAAAACACAGAGAACCTCGCAACCTGATCCTTTGACTGTGAGGTAATGCAAATCACGATTATGGAAGAAGCCTAGATGGTTATCAAGAATCATCTCGTAACAGGGTGATCAAAAAGGTGCCACTCAGGTTTTCTGAAGGAATGCGTAGAGGAGTACATATCAAGACTAGGATTTGTCTAGTCCATGTAACAGACAGATACATGTGGCCATCTCGGTGACGTTGCATTAATGAAGCTTACAAGCATGTGACTAGGTCACGGAATGCAACGACATGAGAACGAGAAAACAAGTTCATCAGTAACAAGATCGAACTAAGGTATAGAGGTACCGAAGATCAAGTCTCGGGTGAATTAGGTATCGTATGACAAAGGGAATGGGGAACGACTATCTCACGGTTCGAGCGATTGTATTCGTGACACACACGGGGGTCACATGGCCATCCAGGTCCCTCTGTTGATCATTGATATGAGAGTGGTCGCTATCATGTCCGGAGTGTTTCCAAACCGAAGGATGTCACGCTTAAGGGTGGGGACGCTTAGGGTAGATGAGGTATCATATGAGAAATAGAGAGAGATAGAAACCGGAATAGTTTCGGTAACATTCGATGGAGATCAGAAGGGGTCCGGAAGATGTTTCGGAGTGAAGGAATAATATAATATGTATATTTGAATGTTAATTGGAGACTTAATATTAAATATATATTTTATTTTATTTTAAAAGGCACTATATTGCTAATGGGCCTCACCCGAGGGGAGGCCCAAGTGGGCAAGGCGCCTAGGGAGTGGGGGCCAGCCGGCCTAGGGCTAGTGGGCCGCCCTAGTGGGGCCCAGCTAGGGCTGGCGGCTGCCCAAGGTGGCCGGCTGGTGTGGGAATAGTCTCACACCGCCTGGCCCCTGGGTGGTGCGCCCCCTCCTACTATATAAAGGGGTTCCCCCTCCCCTTGGAAGCACACCCATTCCTCTCATTCTCTCTCTCTCATCTGTTGAGTGCTTCCCCGTAATATTGGGGAGGACTTCGTAGTTGAGTTCTCAACATTCACACTACCGTTGTGTGATCGGCGATCCGGCATCTACTTCTTCCGCTGCTCGGCTGGATCGGAGCCCGATTGACGTCCACTACACCAGACGTGTGACGAACTTTGGAGGCACCACACTTGGGGTGCTGCTCGTCTTCATCAATATACGCCTTCCTGCGTAAGGCGTGCCACTCTCTGCAAAGGTATGAATACTGTATTCTTTCTCTGTTACTTATATCTACATAGTATAGATCCTGGTATTAGTGTTCGAGTAGATAGAATTTTTTTGTTTTCTGCTACGGAACCCTTCAGTGGTATCAGAGCGGGTCTATGGGTAGACATGTCGTACGGATAGAACACATAGAAATATGTGGGCATTGATTCTCTAGTTGCTACCCTCTTTAGTGTTATTATTCATATCGTGGCACTGTTTGATGAAGCGGCCCCAACCGACCTCACGTGGTGATTCACGAGACTGGTCCACAAATCAAAGTGGCTTAGGGGGGTGTCTATCTCTCTACAGTAGTTGATATGGCATTAACATTAGAGGGCCCTGAAAAAGGGAAGAAGAACGGCAATCATTGAATCCATGTTGTGGCTCGACGTTCGTAGGTGGGAAGGGGTTCTACTGCAAAAGCCCTAAAGCCGCGTAAAACATGCAATAGTTAATATAGAAGCGTCTATTTTTATTATTGCATAGGGGCAAGTATTATAACATGGCAATGACAAGTTTGTGAAACTCTCATTGAAGCTATTGATGATGATCATAAAGCTATAACCATGTCATAACACTTTACTTTACAAGTATTACTTATTGTGTTAGTATACTTACTAGACGGCAGCATAATAAGATAATCCCTCATAGTATTCCAGTTATCGTATTCCCCTTGTGTGTGCACCACCAAGAAAGTTCTTCGGTATGAGGCCGGCTGTGATGATCGGGGGTCAAACATATCTACGTTCGCATACAGTGGGTGCAAGCCATGTTGCACTACGAATACACACGAGTTAGGACTGGCGAGCCTAGCACGCTAGAGAAGCATGGCCTCAGAATACAAGAGACCGAAAGGTCGAGCATGAATCACATGGTTGATGTGATCAACATTCAACATTAGGGAATGTCCACCTTTGATACTGCATTGATGGCCGTGATGATCGGGGAAGGTGCAGGGGATAGGGATCATGTGATCACTAAATGAGTAGAGGGATGTTCGTTTGAGTGGGAGTTCCTTTATTAAAATTTGAACTCATTATTATGAACATAGTCTAAATACTTTGCAAATCCTTTGTAGATGTCTCGCCCACCCACCTTCAACCTAAGCACTTTCCTCGAGAAGGACAAGCTAAAAACTAATGGAACCAACTTCACCTCATGGTTCCGCAATCTTAGGATCCTCCTATTCCCCTACAAGTTGACTTATGTCATCGAGGCTGAGCTTCCGGCTAATCCTGTAGATTCCGCCTCTCAGGACGAAAAGAATGTCTGGCAGTCCAAGGCGAACGATGTCTCCCTCATCCAGAGTGGAATGCTCTATGCCATGGAGCCGGAGCTTCAAAAGCGTTTTGAGAAGATGAATGCTTTTGAGATCATTGAGGATCTCAAAGTTGTCTTTGCTCCGCAGGCTCGTGTAGAGAGGTATGATGCTTCCGAGCTCTTCTTCTCTGCTAAAATGGTCACAGCAGTATTAGTGAGCACGTGGTCAAAATGTCTGGCTACGTTAAGCGTCTAAACGCCCTGGATTGCAAAATCCTAAAGGAGCTCTCCATAGATAGGGTGCTGCACTCGCTGCCCCCTAGCTATAAGAGTTTTGTGATGAACTACAACATGCAAGGGATGACCAAGACCCTTGCTGAGGTGTTCGCCATGCTCCAAACTGCTAAGGTTGAAATCAAGAAGGAGCACACGGTGTTGATGGTCAACAAGACTGCCAACTTTAAGAAACCGTGGCAAAAGGGAAAAGCCAAGAGTAAGAAGTCTAAGAGGGATGGCAGGTTCGCTCCTAGCACCTCAAAGTCTACGAAGCCTGGCCCTAAGCCTGGCACTTCGTGCTTCTACTGCAAAGGGGATGGGCACTGGAAACGCAACTGCCTTAAGTACCTTGAAGACAAGCGAGCTGGCAAGATAGCCATCCCGGACAAAGGTATATATGATATACATGTTATTGATGTATTCCTTACAAGCGCCAGGAGTAACACCTGGGTATTTGCTACCGGATCTGTTGCTCACATTTGTAACTCTCGGCAGGATCTGCAGAGTAGGAGGCGCCTGAGGAAGGACGAGGTGACGATGCGCGTCGGCAATGGTTCGAGAGTCGAAGTGATGGCCGTCGGCACCCTGCATCTCCGTCTACCGTCAGGATTATTGTTGGTTTTGAATAAATGCTATTATGTACCCGCACTGAGTATGAATATTGTGAGTGGGTCTTGCTTGTTGCAAGACCATTATTCGTTTAAATCAGGAACAAATGGTTGTTCAATTTATATGAATGATATTTTCTATGTTCATGCTCCTGTATGTGATGGTTTATTCCTACTTGATCTCTATTGTGATACACACATCCACAGTGTTGATGCTAAACGTTGTAAGCACAGTGACAATAATTCCATGTACATATGGCATTGCCGTCTTGGTCATATTGGCATAAAGCGCATGAAGAAGCTTCATTCAGAAGGGCTTCTTGGATCATTGGATTTCGAATCCCTTGATACATGTGAGCCATGCCTCATGGGCAAGATGACCAGGACACCATTCTCCGGAATAGTGGAGAGAGCTGTAGACCTACTTGGGATCATAAATACAGATGTATGTGGACCAATGAGTGTCTCAACACACAATGGTTATCGTTACTTTGTTACCTTTACTGACGACTTGAGCAGATATGGATATATCTACTTGATGAAGCACAAGTCTAAAACATTTGAAAAGTTCAAGGAATTTCAGCAAGAGGTAGATAATCAACTTAACAAGAAAATCAAGCACCTTCGATCAGATCGAGGAGGCGAATATTTGAGTTATGAGTTTAACATGCACTTGAAGGACTGTGGGATCATCCCCCCGCTTACGCCAGCCGGAACACCACAGCGTAATGGTGTGTCGGAACACCGTAACCGGACCCTATTGGATAGTGTACGGTCCATGATGTCTTTAACTGATTTGTCTATGTCTTTTTGGGGATACGCGTTAGAAACCGCCGCTTTTATTTTGAACCGAGCACCATCAAAATCCGTGGAGACAACCCCATATAAGATATGGTATGGTCAGAAGCCAAAGTTGTCCTTTCTAAAAGTTTGGGGATGTGAGGCGTATGTTAAGAAACTACAACCTAACAAACTTGAACCCAAATCGGAAAAATGTATCTTTGTAGGATATCCAAGGGAAACTGTTGGATATACCTTCTAATATCAAGCCGAAGGCAAAACACTTGTCACAAAAACCGGCACCTTTCTCGAGAAAGAGTTTCTTGCAAAAGGGGTGAGTGGAAGGAAAATTGAGTTAGATGAAATTGTTGATCCTTCTCTCCGTATTCCGAGTAGCGCAACGGAAGCTGTTCCGAAACCGCTCTCCAACATGGAGGAAGAGTCCATTGATGCTGATCCAAACAATGACGTCGAGACTCCTGAGGTTCGCAGGTCTACAAGGGTTCGTGCCACTCCAGATTGGTACAGTAGCCTTGTAATGTCTGTCATATTAGATGATCAAGATGAACCTGTAAACTACAAAGAAGCTATGGATAGTGCTGACTCCGAGAAATGGCTAGAAGCCATGAAATCCGAAATAGGATACATGCATGAAAACCAAGTTTGGACCTTGGTGGATCTTCTAGAGGGCCGCAAGGCCGTGGAAAATAAATGGATCTTTAAGAAAAAGACAGATGCGAATGGTAATGTAACCATTCACAAAGCTTGACTTGTCGCAAAGGGGTTTCGACAAATTCAAGGGGTTGACTACGACGAGACTTACTCTCCTGTAGTGATGCTTAAGGCTGTCAGGATTTCAATAGCAATTGCTGCACATTTCGACTATGAAATTTGGCAGATGGATGTCAAGACCGCGTTCCTCAATGGTCACATTGATGAAGAGTTGTATATGATGCAACCAGAAGGTTTTGTTGATCCTAAGGATGCTGGAAAGGTATGTAAGCTCCAACGGTCCATTTATGGGTTGAAGCAAGCATCTCGGAGCTGGAACCAACGTTTTGATCAAGTGATCAAGAGTTTTGGATTTGTCCAAAACCAACAAGAGTTCTGTGTTTACAAGAAAGCGAGTGGGAGCTCGGTAGTTTTCTTAGTATTATATGTGGATGACATATTACTCATGGGAAACGATGTGGATCTTATGAATAGCGTGAAAGCCTATTTGAGCAACCAATTTTCCATGAAGGATCTAGGTGAAGCTGCATACATATTAGGAATCAAGATCTATAGAGATAGATCAAGGCACCTAATAGCATTAAGTCAGAGTACTTACATAGATAAGATTTTGAAGAGGTTCAAAATGGAAAACACCAAGAGGGGTTTTACACCTATGATGAAGAATTGCAACTTGAGTGTGACTCAATGTCCTGTAACAGAAAATGATAGAGAGAAGATGTCTGACGTCCCCTATGCTTGTGCAATAGGATATATCATGTATGAAATGCTTAGTACCCGACCTGATGTGGCATTGGCTCTTAGTTTGATGAGCCGATATCTGAGTAATCGAGGACCGGATCACTGGACAGCTGTGAAAAATATCCTAAAGTATCTGAGAAGAACAAGGGATATGTTCCTAATCTATGGAGGAAATGATGAAGCTCTGAACATAACAGGTTACGTAGATGCGAGCTGGAATTCAGATCATGATGACTCTAAGTCTCAAACAGGATTTGTTTTCTTGGTGAATGGTGGGGCGGTAAGCTGGAAAAGCAAGAAGCAGCCGGTGGTGGCACAATCTTCAATGGAGTCTGAATACATTGCTGCAGCAGATGTAGCAAATGAAGCTGTTTGGCTAAGGAATTTCGTCATTGAACTAGGAGTTTTTCCCAACGCACAAGACCCCATGACGATCTATTGTGATAACACGGGAGCTATTGCAAATGCAAGGGAACCAAGAATTCATTCCACAGCCAAACACATCAAGCTTAGATTTCACGTCATTCGACAAATTGTTGACGAAGGTGAAGTCAAGATTTGCAAAGTAGATACGGAACTGAATGTAGAAGATCCTTTAACTAAAGCTCTCCAACATGACAAGCATGAACAACATCGAGATTCCATTGGTGTTAGGTTCCTGCCTATTGTAAACTAGTTTTGTATACTCTAGTGCAAGTGGGAGACTGAAGGAGTTGTGCCCTAGAGGCAAATAATAAAGTATATTATTTGATATACCTCCTGTATGTTCATAATACGTTTCATACTGTGCTATAACTGTGTTAATACGAAACATTAATACACGTGTGGTATGTAAACAAACCGTGTCTCTAGTTACCTCTAGTGAACTAGTTCATTGGTCATGAGGATGGTCTATGTTTCGAGATCATGGGCATTTATGCCAACTGACAATGAGGTCATGTTATTAGTTGAATAACATGATAGACAAACATCTGACCGTTGTATCGTCATGAGATCTAGTTACAAATTTCATCATTGATGATAAAACACAAAGAACCTCGCAACCTAATCCTTTGACTGTGAGGTAATGCAAATCACCATTATGGAAGAAGCTTAGATGGTTATCAAGAATCATCTCGTAACAGGGTGAACAAAAAGGTGCCACTCAGGTTTTCCGAAGGAATGCGTAGAGGAGTACATATCAAGACCAGGATTTGTCTAGTCCATGTAACGGACAGATACATGTGGCCATCTCGGTGATGTTGCATTAATGAAGCTTGCAAGCATGTGACTAGGTCACGGAATGCAACGACATGAGAACGAGAAAACAATTTCATCAGTAACGAGATCAAACTAAGGTATAGAGATACCGAAGATCAATTCTCGGATGAATTAGGTATCGTATGACAAAGGGAATGGGGAACGACTGTCTCACGGTTCGAGCGATTGTATTCGCGAAACACACGGGGGTCACATGGCCATCTAGGTCCCTCTGTTGATCATTGATATGAGAGTGGTCTCTATCATGTCCGGAGTGTTTCTGAACCGAAGGATGTCACGCTTAAGGGTGGGGACGCTTAGGGTAGATGAGGTATCGTATGAGAAATAGAGAGAGAGAAACCAGAATAGTTTCGGTAACATCCGATGGAGACCGGAAGGGGTCCGGAAGATGTTCCGGAGTGAAGGAATAATATAATATGTATATTTGAATGTTAATTGGAGAATTAATATTAAATATATATTTTATTTTATTTTAAAAGGCACTATATTGCTAATGGGCCTTACCCGAGGGGAGGCCCAAGTGGGCAAGGCGCCTAGGGAGTGGGGGCCAGCCGGCCTAGGGCTAGTGGGCCGCCCCAGTGGGGCCCACCTAGGGCCGGCGGCTGCCCAAGGTGGCCGGCGGGTGCGGGAATAGTCCCACACCGCCTGGCCCCTGGGTGGTGCGCCCCTCCTCCTACTATATAAAGGGGTTCCCCCTCCCCTTGGAAGCACGCCCATTCCTCTCATTCTCTCTCTCTCATCTGCTGAGGGCTTCCCCGTAATATTGGGGAGGACTTCGTAGTTGAGTTCTCCACATTCACACTACCGTCGTGTGATCGGTGATCCGGCATCTACTTCTTCCGCTGCTCGGCTGCATCGGAGCCCGGTTGACGTCCACTACACCGGACGTGTGACGAACTTTGGAGGCACCACACTTGGGGTGCTGCTCGTGTTCATCAATATATGCCTACCTGCATAAGGCGTTCCACTCTCTACAAAGGTATGAATATTGTATTCTTTCTCCATTACTTATGTCTATATAGTATAGATCCTGGTATTAGTGTTCGAGTAGATAGAATTTTTTTGTTTTTTTCTACGGAACCCTTCAACACCTCCCTGCATGACCTACCAGCACGTGCGTTGTTCTGTGGCTGGTATACGCATGGGAAGTGGCCTTGCCTAGTGTGCATGCAGGATCTGACTTTCTTCTGGCTATCGAAGGGAGGCAAGTATTCCTGCTTTGATGAACATCGAAAGTTCCTTGAGCCGAATCATCCATACAGGAATGATAAAAAGAGGTTCAAGAAAGGTCGTGTTGTCCATGATCCAAAGCCACGTCTGAAGATGGGAAAGGAAATCAAGGCTGAGTTAGAAGCTCTCCAGCCTAAGCCTGATGGGAATGGTTTCGTGGGATATGGGGACACGCACCAGTGGACCCACATTCCATGCTTATGGAAGCTCCCTTACTTTGAGGATCACGAGCTCCCGCATAACATTGATGTAATGCACACCGAAAAGAATATCGGCGAGGCCCTTTGGAGCACCATAATGCAAACTGAGAAGTCGAAGGATAACATCAAGGCTCGAATTGATCAAGAACAATGGTGCGATAGGCCAAAGTTGAAAATGCAGCCACCCGGAACCAACGGTAGAAAACGGTGGTCTAAGCCAAAGGCTCCGTTCTGCCCAACAAAGCCCCAAAAAAGGGAGATCTTTTAGTGGATCACGCAAAGTTTGTTTTTCCCTGATGGGTACGCAGCCAACTGGATGAGGGGTGCGAACATGCAAACGTTGCGAGTACAAGGGCTCAAGAGTCATGACTACCACGTATGGCTTGAGCGAATAATGCCAGTGATGATTCGAGGCTATATTGATGAGGAGACTTGGCGAGTGTTGTCGAGTTTGAGCTTTTTCTTCCACTAGATTTGTGCTAGGGAGTTAGACCGTAAAGTGGTTGAGAAGCTACATGAACAGGCACCCTAGTTGCTTTGTGATCTAGAGATGCTCCTTCCGCCAGGGTTCTTCAATCTGATGCAACATATGATCTTGCATCTTGCGGACGAGGCTTTGAAGGGGGGACCTGTGTGGGCCCGTTGGCAGTATCCACCGGAGAGAGTAACACAGAGGCTTCGTACAAAAACAGGCAATAAATGCAAGATCGAGGCATCCATAGCTGAGTCAGTCCTTAATGAGGAGGTTGCAAACTTCACCACCAAGCACTATGATGCCAACATTCCCACAAAGCACAACCCAGTCTCTCGTTACAATGCCGCCAACCCTGAGGATGTACCCAAGCTTAGCATCTTCAGAGGGCTTGGTGGCAAATCAAGTGGCACGAAGAAGTTCATAATGAAAAAACCTGAGCGGGAGTTGATCCAATCGTATGTCTTGAACACCATGGATGAAGTGAAGCCGTACATCGAGTAAGTGCTCACCCTTTAGATTTTCGCAAACAGTTGCTCCTATGTTCGTGCCTAACTCTTCTTTGTAAATTGGTATAGACGGTTCAAGCGTGCATATTGGAAGAATCCAGTTAGGGATCCTAACCCGAAAGAGGAGCAGGATCTATTCGATAAGGGTGGTGGTTTTGGTTTCATCAGCTAGTTCTGTGGTTTGGTACTATTCCATCCAACTTCTTGTGCTAAACTTCTCGTGCTAAACTTCTCGTTCTAACTTGTAGGCAAATACTGACAAAGATATGCAACTCGAGCTAAGAAATATTGCCAGGGGCTTTAACCATTCACTCGACATGTTCAATGCTTATGACGTGAATGGGTATCGCTTCCATACCCATGAATACACAACTATCCGGCCCAACCGGAAGACAACAAATAGCGGGGTCTTTTGTGAAGGCTCAGATGGCCTCCAGTATTATGGAAGAGTCGAGGGTATGTATGAGTTGAATTGTGGTTTTGGCAAAGGGCTAAATCCCGTTGTATTCAAATGCCATTGGTTTGACCCACATCAGGTGAAACAGGATCCTGAAATTGGACTGGTCGAAGTTAAGAGAAGTTCCGTTTATGCGGGAGATGATGTCTATATTTTGGCTACTCAGGCCTTCCAAGTATTCTATCTTCCGTACCCATGCCAAAACCCTACAAAACGTCTAAAGGACTGGGATGTTGTGATGACGGTACCGACACGCAACAGGCCGCCCTTGCCAAACAAGGATGATTACCGCCTCCTAGACCCTTCAACAAATGATGGTGAGTTTTATCAGGAAGAAGGGCTCCCCGGGCAATTCACTATCAACTTGTCCGCCGATAGTGACATGGCCGTAGACGATGACCAAGAAGCCGAGGAGGAAAACACTGTGCAAGATGAAGTTGAGGAGGTTCACAACCAACAAGATGTGAGTTTGCTCGAGGCGTTCCGTGCAGGCCATGACGTCAACGCTCCACAGGGACCACCTCCAGGTTTCGTGGATGATTATTGGTGGCCCGAGAATGATAGCAATGATGAAACCTGTGTTCCAATTCATAATCCCGACACAGGCTTCTGATGTATGTAGTAGTAATAATATGAGACTAATCTATGTAGTATTGTTTGTCGGGCTGTTGTATTTGTAAGAACTCTATGCTCTGTAATAATTTTTGTTGCTTTTACTAATATCCATCGATTTTCATCATTGTTGCTTTTACTAATATTCATCTATGTTCATCGGTGTTGCTTTTACTATTATTCATCTAATTATGTTCATTGTTGCTTTTAATGTGTACTAATAAACTACTCTTTTCATTCTGTTTTGCAGGTGATTGAAAGATGCCGGAGGGAAAGGGCGTTACAAAAAAGCTGAAAAGCTTGGTTGACCTTGTGAGTGGTGGTTCAAAAAAGGGTGGTTCAAAAGCTTCAACATCGGCTTCGAGAGAGCGTGCTAGTCCTCCACCGCGCACTTCACAGCGCCAGGGGCGTGGGAGGCATGGGAGGAATCCTAGTCCCTCCCCTGGCCGTGGTGGACCAGGGCAAGGAGGAGGAGGACCAGGAGGAGGAGGACCAGGACCAGGATGAGGAGGACCAGGAGGATGATTATGAGGCGCAGTCGCAGCAGACGCAGCAGTCGTAGGACGAGGGGTTGGGGTCTTTACCCTACGAGCTTGACATTACCTTGAGGTGGGATCCTCCGGAGGATGAGACGTCGTACCTTGAGGCGTACGCGGCCATGGACCCGCGGCTTACGCCACATAGCAAGGCTCCATATCGGCGTGGGGTTGCGAGACTCCTCAATCTACCTTATGCCTATGCGGATAAGGTTCTTGTACCCGCTAGGAAGAGGTACATTATTTGACCCTCTAACCATATATTGGAATTTTCATCACATACTGATTATGATTTTTCATTTTGTAGTTCCTTTCTATATGAGGATGGAATGAAGCCGTATCGTGGCTACTCGAGCATCCTTGGAGCCCTGGTTCAAGCGTATTTTCCTGGGATTGTCACTCCCAAATAGTTAGGAGGATGTAGCTTGGACTTGGAAGCATTACCACTACGCCCCGGATCCGATTAAAAAGTACAACCACATGGCGGAGAAGATTCAAGTTCTGTTCTGGGTAAGTTTGTTTCACTTGTCATAATTAAATCACCGCGGCTTTGACTCGTGGCTTTGACTCCTTTTTTTCCTGTGTGCATACTTGTAGAATTACTTCGACATGCACAGGGAGAACTCAAGGGAGTGCATGGCGATCGTGAACGAGCTTGCCAAGAGGAAGGTGCAAGACATGCACTACGAGGCACGCGTGAACTCTGTCTGTAACTGGTTTGGTGATCGTAATATCTGTATGAACAAGAGTCAAGCCCGGGACATGCTCTTCGAGCCATGGCAGTACCTACAGGTAGTTGTGTTTCTGTTTTATTGATTTCTTGACCTTCATCTATTTCATGTTGTACTAATACATGTACCTTGTGGATGTAGAACCCTCCTCAGTTTGTCGGTAATGACACGAGGTGCTTCACGGCGATGGTAGCATGGTGGACACACGCCGAATACCTCAAGAGACACGAGGCCACAAAGAAGCGGCGAGAGGAGATGAAGGGTGGATCACACCGCCAAGGCAGCATCCCCCTCGCCCTTGTCAGGCAAAAAGAGGTGAGCAAATGCTTTTTTTATTTTTGCTTCTCATGTTATTCTTTACTTCGCAAGGGAGTCCTCCTTCACTTATGTTTGTCCTCTCATTTGCAGAAAGTAAAGACAGGTGTGGAGTCGTCCATGTTTTCCATTTGGAAGAAGATGCGCACCTTGGACGAGCCTGTGGACGGCTCCTCGTGGATCAATGAGGGAGCCAAGATCCAGGGTATGAAGTACCCCGAGAAGTACTAGCAGGTGCACGGCGAAGATTCCAACCCTGACACCGCCCCCTTCGATCCTGAAGTTACCGTGCTGGCGGGACAGGGCCAGAAGAATGGCCGCCTATGGATTGTTGATGGGTCCGTCGACCCTAGGACCGTTCCATCTATGCACCAGATCTGGCGTGGCAGGACGAGCTCCATGCCTGCCGTAGAGACCCGTCCACGACCTTCGGTTATAGCTGTCGACCAGTTACAGGTATGTTCTTCTTCCTCAGTCATCTTTGTTTTACTACATGTTTTACATTGCAATGTTCATGACATCGCGGCTACACGACATAGGAGGAGATGGCCACTGAGAGGGCAAGCAGAGAGGCGGACGAGCAGCGGCAGCTACAGCTGGAGCAGCAGCTTAGGCAGCAGCAGGTGATGCTAGAGCAGCAACAGCAGATGGCGCAGTGGATGGCAAACCAAATGCTCATGACTGCTCCACCAGGGTCTCTTCCTACTCCTCCTTTCGCCTTCCCATGGGTAAGTGATCACATGTCTTTATTGTCTAATGCTCGTAATTTTCAATATCTTCTTATTGTCTAATGCTCACAATTTCCCATCATGTAGTTGGCCAATTTGATGCCGCCTGGTGGGTCGAACAACCAGGCGCCGCCTGGTGGGTCAGACGGTGGATTGAACAACCAGTCGCCTTTCACCGTCAACAATCCGTCGGTCGTCCGGAGGCTGGATCAGAGTCCTCCAGGTTAGTTCTCCTACACTTGACCTTGTGCATCACTCGATATCAGTACTCGATACACTTGGAAAACGATTGTGAGAGTCTCATGATTGTGCTTTTGACCTTGTAGGAGGGCTTTGAGGTTGTGGCCATCATGTGTGCATCACGGTTAGTTCTCCTACACTTGTCAAATTTAGTCATGCCATCATACTTGTAGAAAATTTAGTCATGCCATCACACTTGTAGAAAATTTAGCCTTGCCATGACACTTGTAGATAATTATATGCCATTCTCAAATTGTACTTGTCATTTTCATCACCTTGCCATGAGACTTATATTAAATTTAGCCTTGTCATGATTTTACCTGACATAGTGATGTACTTGGCCATGAGACTTGTCAAAATTCCATGTAATTGCCATTGCCATCAACTTGTCTAGAAACTTGTACATATTCATGATTTTACTTGTCATATTGACATACTTTTCTTAAACTTGTAGGATATCACGATGGATTCGGAGCATGAGCTTGTGGAGCACTTGGCGGTGATGGTCTTGTGGGTGGGAAGAAGAATAAACTTGTAATATTTGTGAATGGCTTATGTACTTGTTCTTGTGAAGTTTGCATTGTTGCTTCTGTGGTGATGATGATATGATTTTGGTAGTGTTTGTGATGATATATGATCATATTATTGTTATTTTGGTGTTGGTGATGATCTTATGATCATATACATGTATTCTGTGTTGGTGATGATCTATATGATCAAATATATACATTATGTGTTTTCAAATGCAGGAAATAAAAGAAAAACATAGAAAAGGTGAAAAAACCTGGGCCCTTTGCGGTGTGTATACGCACTGCAAAGTGCCAAATGGTCACTTTGCCGTGTGTATACACACGGCAAAGGCGGACAGGTGGCAGCAGCCTGTGCAGCAGGCGCTGGGCAGACAGCCCTTTGCCGTGTTCCACCTAGAAGAGGCACACGGCAAAGGGACAGTCTTTGCCGTGTGTTCTTCAGCTGCGGCACACGGCAAAGCGACATTCTTTGCCGTGTGGTAACTCCCATAGGACACACGACAAAGGCACAACACACGGCACAGAAGCGGCACACGGCAAAGGAAAGGGACACGGCAATGGACCAAAACACACGGCAAAGCGAGCAACACGGCAAAGTTCCTCTGGCTCCGTCAAACGGACGGAACCGTGAAGTTACTTTACTGTGCCGTGTACGCCTGCCAGACACACGGCAAAGCCTTTGCCGTGTTTTGTGCTGGAGACACACGACAAAGCCTCTTTGCCGTCGCAGACGCTGCCGTGTGACTTTTTCCGTGTGTATACACATGACAAAGACATTGCCGTGTTCCTTGTCTCCTTTGCCATGTGGTTTTGCCACACGGCAAACAAAGTTTTTCCCCTAGTGTTTCCTGCAATCTAGGTCAAGATATTCTGAGATGGAAAACACAAGACGCTCACGTAGTATTGTGAGAGCCGAAGCCGATTCATCTCATGGGCACTGCTTTGATGGCGATGCACTGTAGTTGAACGATCTATGGGTCTTTCTGTTGTCAAAAGTTAAAAGATTAGAAGAAGAAAAAAGGACAAACAATCTTCATGAAACTGATGGACATGGTGAGGGCACGAGTGATTTTTGAGCAACCTAGAAACACGACCTAGCTCTGTTCAAAAGGCAGCTGATCACGTTTACACATAAGGTTGGGGTAAAAGTTACCCTTGCAGGTCATGTTTCGGTAATACCCAGGTTTCCAATCTTTTTTCGTAGAAACAGTTTGCTGATTTTCTCCTCACAAAAATGACACCAAAGTTCATTCTTATTTATGCAGTAGTAATTTCTGGAAGAACTAAAGGGATCTTCGTTCGGATGATAGAGACCAAAATCTGATTTATTGAGAACATGGTACATCCTAAGAGAATC
This sequence comes from Avena sativa, assembly GCA_916181665.1. Taxonomy (NCBI): domain Eukaryota; kingdom Viridiplantae; phylum Streptophyta; class Magnoliopsida; order Poales; family Poaceae; genus Avena; species Avena sativa. The sequence continues at coordinate 128,225,979 of OV702289.1, read as the reverse complement.
TTCCAAGATGTCTTTTCACTCCCAAGCAATATTATGAGCCAAAGTGGATTTCCGGTTAGCTATCCAGTTGCATTAGTTCATTTTCTAGGATTACCAGTTTGTCACATCACATTTAGTGTGTCCGTTGCATGTCAGTCTCATCTTAGTATTAAACCTATTTTTTTTGATTTTGCTGTCCTCTTACAATATTAGTTTGCTAGCTGTTTCGTCACACAAAAAGTTTATAGATGCATCTACCGGCTTTAACAAAATTATCTTAGTATGGCGTCAAGTTCGGGTTGTCGAATAACATGTGAATGCATTTCTATTTTTTATTTGTGTGCTCTAGCACTCATTTCACACGAAGATATACCTTTCTATACTTGCTTTTTGTTGGTGTACTGGATAAAAAGTTACAATACCAATTTAGCTTTGTCACTAATGATTATAATTATGGCTTACATTTAAATTACCCTTTTCCTATATATCAGACTGAATATTTCTCTTAGCAGAAAAATGTGCCTTTAAAATTTATATGCGTAATATGGTATCTATTAAAACTATAGAATAATCGTTTTTCTATGTTGTAATAAATGCCTAGACGCAAGTATAAAACATAATCCATATTCTAAAATAATTAAAAATCTATCCCAACAAACTTGTGAGTCTACATTCGGGTGTTGAAAAACTCACTGATTTCATATTGTTTTATGAAAATTATCATGCTCTACAAAAAGATGGTATGTTCAGCATTCCTATGTGGTTGTAGGCTTTAAGTGTAGTCAATATGGAGATGGAATGTCTAAAGAACCGTAGATTGCTTGAATGTCTTCTCTAGCTCAATTACATCGTGTCGGTGTACAGCCATACTCCATGTGTTCATTTTTTATAAGGTGTAACAGTTTATTGAAAATTAAAATTTCCTATCTTTAACCAAGTTCCATGAAAAAGCTTTCAATGTGTACATATTTTCCATTATCACTGGATTCTTCATGAAATATATTTTCATATTTTAGTTATTTAGTATTGAAAAGGTTGCTAGATTTTTCTACGAGCTTGGTTAAAGATATCAACTTGTGAATTTTGAAAATTATTACAAATCAGGGAGTGTGTTTTATTAGTTGTACTTAATTTCAGATGTATTTTCTATATGTAACTCTAGAAGGATTAAGATATTTTATTCAACATATATAATAATTGATATAATCATGATGAGAGTGTTCCTGCCAGGCATCTCCGACTTTGCAGGTCCCCTCATGTTCTTGCAGCGCTGCTATTTCATCTGTCAAAATCCACATTGGGCACAACTACTGCCTAGAAACAAGTAGTCCTCACCAGGCCATATCAGAGGTATTTGATACAACATGAATGTTATACATGTCTACCTATTTCTTGGTTTTCTGGCTCATTACTAGGCAATATTACTTGGTGGAGTTTGATTTAGTTGCAATGATGATCTTCAACTCTCATGTGCCTCAAATCGTTACCCTAGAGGCATAGAACTTTACAAAACATTTCAAGGTTATGAGACTGCAATATAATTAAGCATATAAATGTTATAGTTATGCAATCATCAGTTTTTATTTGGCTCGACTTCATATGTTATGTTGTATTGTTGAGTTTAAGGTAATATGAAGATAATTTGAACATCCTTAAAAATTAATAAAGAAAAAATGTGCAGAGATTAATTTGATGTATTAAGGAAAATGATTTTTTTATTGTAGCATTGTTAACTATTGGGTCTATTTGTTGTATTTGGATTGACGGAACTAAAACATTCAACTAAGTTTATTCTCTACGTTTTTAATTTCCTCTATGTGTGGGACTTTTGTTCATGATGTGCCATCTTCCAGATGGTGCAAACACCAAACTTTGAGGTTGTACATTGTGTTGATTTGGATTTCATAATCCATTGTGTGAAATGTAAGTAATATGCGCAATTTTTTTTTGAGAAAATCATGCTACGATTTTATTCAATACCAGCACCATCCGATGCCAACAGGTCCACAGAATACACAGGAGGTACCCCGAGCCAAGTCTTACAGTGTTTATTTTCACAGCTATCCTTAGCTAGACGATGAGCCACACTATTTGCAGATCGTCGCACATGTTTCACTGCAGCGTCGCCAAACAAAGCCAGCATCGCTTTCACTTCTTCAACTAGAGGTCCATGGATAGACCGATCCATCTCCTTACACTGCAGCTTCTTCACAGCCCCAAGACAGTCCGTCTCCAACTCCAGCTTGACGACCCCCATTTTAGCAGCGAGTTGCACCGCTCTACGACATGCCAGAAGTTCAGCTCTCTCCGGATCCACCGCCGTCGGGAAAAAATGGCATGCTGCTGCCACAAACTCGCCATGGTGATCACGAACAACCGCACCACCGCCACCTTGGCCTGAATCCTTGAGAAAAGAACCATCTGCATTTGCTTTGTGCCACCCTTCTGACGGTAGGAGCTAGTGCTCCTCTCGCTGCGACTGGCCCGTGGTCGGCGTGGCTGAATTCACATTCTTCCACTCCTCCACATAGAACAGGGCTTTGTGCGTCGTCGTCAGAGGATCTTCGATCTGAGCAGTGCCTCTAGCATCATTTCTAGCGAACCACATCTGGTATATTGTCATCAATCCAACAGCTAGATCGTCAGGGTCCAAACCTCCCATCCACTCCAGCAACCAGTTCGACAGGTCCTTCTGGTCTCTAACTATATCCGGTGAGGCTTTCAGCTGTAGCTTCGACAGTTCTCTACTACACTCCCACACCCTGACAGCATGTGGACATCTCCAAAATCTGTGGATCAGCGTTTCATCTCTATTACAGACAACACACCCGACCCCAGGTTTGATGTTTCTCCTCTGTAATTCGTGTCTTAACAGCAAGGCCATTCTTAGCCAGCCTCCATGCATGAATCTTCACTTTATTGGGCACATCTGCAGCCCATAACGCCAGCCACCCTTTGTGATCATCACACGTAGAAGAAGAACTGGCACGTCCTGCCGCCATAACTTTCACCTATCTCTAAAGATGGTATGCTGATTTGACTGAGAAGATCCCGTTTTTGGTGTAGTTCCAAGCAAGGTAATCATCTATTCCGGGTCGACCTACGGGAATCTTCTTAATGTCTTCAACATCCACATCGTAGAAACAGTCCTGCAATTTCTGAGCATTCCATCCATTGCCCCCTGGCAGCAATAGTTCACTCACCTTGTTAACCACCACATTAGGCTTATGGCCCAAAGGCTTATTTGCACTAGCCCAAAGGGATCCAGTTATCCTCCCAAACTGAGATGTTAGTCACTGAGCCAACACGCCAAATGAGACCCTTTTTGAGCAGCCCCCTACCGTGTATAACACTCTTCCAGATGAACGAAGCTGTCTTCGAGCACCCTGCATGTAGGAAGTCTCCATCTGGGAAATATCTTGCTTGCATCACACGTGCACACAGAGAACCCGGCCTAGTAACCATCCTCCATGCCTGCTTAGCCAGAAGCGCCTGATTGAACTCTTCAAATTCTCTGAAGCCCATGCCTCCCTTCTTTTTCGGGCCACACATCTTCTCCCAACTTATCCAATGAACCTTTTTCTTGCCTTTAGAAGCACCCCACCAGAACCCTGACGAGATTGACGTGAGCTTCTGGCACATAGATTTCGATAGTCTAAAACAGCCCATGGTATAAGTCGGAATAGCCTGTAGGACAGATTTCACCAACGTCTCTCTTCCCGCCTTGGATAAACCCTGCCCCTTCCACCCTCCCACCTTTCCACATGAATGTTCGGGCAAGTTCTTAAAGGCGCCATTTTTTGACCGCCCTACCACAGTTGGCAGACCGAGATACTTCTCAGAAAGAGCCTCACAAGAAATACCCAACGTATTCATCAAATCAGTCCGGGCCTCTTACGCACACCCTCTCCCAAAATAAATAGATGATTTTTGGAAGTTTACACGCTGACCCGAACTTATCTCATACTTCTGCAAAATACTCTTGAGCGCCACCATGCTGTCATGAGCAGCCTCCATGAAGACCACACTATCATCCGCGAAAAGCAAATGAGTGATAGTTGGTCCATCCGACCCAAACTTGATCCCTGTCAGCTCACTCTCTCCCTGTGCTTGCCTAAGTAAAGCTGAAAAACCTTCAACACAGAAAAGAAAGAGATATGGGGAGAGGGGATCCCCTGCCTTAAACCACGTGAAGGTAGGAACATCTCTGACGTGCCCCCATTCAGCTTGACCGAAAACCTCACCGACCTGACGCATCTCATGATCATTGCAATCCAAGCCTGTGAGAAACCCATTCTTGTCAACATTTGTTCAAGGAACGACCATTCCACTCTGTCATCCGCCTTCATCATATCGAGCTTTACTGCGCACAGAGGCGTCTTCCTTTTCCTTGTCTGAATGGCATGTGTACACTCATATGCAATGAGCACATTGTCCGTGATCAACCGGCCCGGAACAAAGGCACTCTGTTCTTCGGAAATAAGTATTGGCAAGATCTTCTTTAACCGGTTAGCTAGCACCTTTGATGCAATCTTATACAAAACATGGCACAAACTAATCGGTCGAAACTGTGAAAGTAACTCCGGTGAGTTTACCTTCGGGATCAATACCAACATGGTGTCATTAAAATCATCTGGACATTGCCGTCCACCTAGGAAATCTCGAACGGCACGGCAAACAGAACTTTTTAACACAGGCCAGTGCCTTTGGTAAAAGAGCGCCGGCAGCCCATCAGGGCCCGGAGCCTTGGTCGGACCCATTTGGAATAAGGCCTCCTCTATCTCCAAATCGGTAAAACCAGCTGTCAGCCCACCGTTCATTTCATGAGAAACAAAATTCTCAATTAAATTCAGAATTTCAGCACTGTTGTTGGAGCCTTCAGAGGAATATAACGCGTGATAAAAGGCCAGTGCCATATCACGCATACCATCATTTGTTTTGCACAGCGATCCATCCTCTCTTCTCAACGCCCGAACCATATTTTTGCGCCTCCTGTGAGATGCTCGGTTCTGGAAAAAATTCGTGTTTCTATCTCCCCACTTGAGCCAATCTTGTCGAGAGCGCTGTCGGAACATAATCTCTTCTCGCTCGTAGATGTCATGAAGTTTCAGCTCGATATCCTTCACCTCCAGGGATGTGCCTCCCTCCCTCGCCGCAGAGCGTGCCGAGTCAAGCAAACACCGCAGTCTCTTTATTTCTGCTCGAACTGAACCAAAGGAGTTAACACTCCAACGTTGAATATCCTTTGACACATCATGGAGCCGTCTCCACAAACCATTTATCCCAGCATCCCCATTATCATTTTCCTCCCATGCTGCATTGATCATTTGCTCATTAGGGATATTAAAACTGAGTCAAAGAGGAGGCCTCCCACGATCTCGGCAGTTTTGGCCGTCCGATCGCGCCCCCCGAGTCATTCTGGCCATTGGATGATCCTCAGCTCCCGCGTGGGCCGAATTATCCATTAGGGACGCTTCTCTGGGCATCAAAAAGCCTCCTGTGATTAATTGGGCCAGAATGACTACTTTGTCTCGTTACTTGGTTTACTGCACTCTTCTAAGATGAACCGGGCGTCGCTCCTGATACCGAACAAGTGGGCAAAAATAGGAGAGGAGACGCCGGGCTAGATTCAGCCGATCCAAATGGGATGTACACCTCTTCACCTCTTGATCCGTTCGACCGTAGGTCGGGATATCTGGAGCTGGCATCGATCTCCCGTGCAGATACGGTAACTGTAGCGGGGCATCGATCTCCTATGCGGATGCGGTAGGGATGTTCTCTTGCCTCGTCATTCATGGCGACCTGGTTGATGAGATGCGAACCATCATGATTTATGCGTTTCCCTTGAAGTCGCTGTTAATTTTCAGTTCCTGCTATCTTTAGCAACTGGCATCGGCAAGTGATGATGGTACGTTAACCCCCGTTATTGAAGAGGGCTCACGCCGTCTATATATTCTTCTGTTTCCCCAAGCTCTCTACCTTCCCCTTCCTTATCCCGGAATCGCTGCTAGATTGCTTCTCTGTCATACGCACTCTCTCTTCTCCATCTAATCATTTTCACTGGCTGTTACTCTTAATTTTTCGAACTTCAATTTTTTGCAGGTTCTATCCATCCCGATTCCCCTCAATTATGTTCTCTAAAATCTTGGTCAGCTCAGATTTTATTTTTGTTGTGGAGTTCTTGATTTGTCTATTTGCAATGGTTGACGTCCAGGTCAGTTCCTAAATACCTCATTTGTTTCACTCATACGTATCCATGTATATGTGTACTTACAGTCCCTCTATCTCTTGTTAGGATATATTGGTCGATTTAATGAAACATTTATTTTTCTAAAAAAAATCTTGGTTCGGTTTAAATGGGCAGAGCCTTTGCATCAGGTTATATCTCTAATTACAGTTTCTTGCTGCTGAACTACTCATGGTTTTCTACGTGCATCTATAAATATTGCCTTGGTTCCCTGTAGGAGGTGATATATAAAGGCTTCTAATATGTGGTATTTTCTTCTCCAGCTTTATTATGATTGGTCCGCTAGCTCCTTCCTGGAATGCTCAGCAACGTTTTTCTTCTGTTTTACCAGGATACAATATGGAAATGGAAGAGAAATTCCGCCTCACCCATGTATTAGGTGTTTCATTGATTATGTCAATCACAGGTTTGTAGTAATGCAAATAATATAATATTTTTTTAAGACAGAGGATGCTCCACAATCAAAAATAAAAAGCATGTGAAATATCAAGTGTGGAATATGGAAGAGTACGTGATATGTACTGCTGCACATGAACTAATAATGCTACAAGGGTGTGATTACTACAAGTCTACGACGTATTGCATCCCTTCTACTGGTAGGGTATCACTTATCAGACACTGTCCTTGGATTATATTAATGTTAAAAGCTTAATATCATCTTGGTCCTTATCCTCTAGATAAAAAATAGTATGCATTTTTCGTTAATTAGGTACATTTCTGGTTAAGGTTATCTACAACATTGATCAGCGTGAAATTCGATACAGGAAGCTATAAGTGAAGACACCACTCTATTGTTTAATCCACGTGTATTGTTTATGGTAATCTTTGTATCCATTAAAATATTAGAGCCACCTTTGCTAATATAACAAGACGTTGTCTTCTTGACATCCTTCAGATGCGATACACACAAGATGATTGATATGATATATAACATGTCAGAAGTTTTCCAACTCAAAGTGCACCCACAAATATGTCTTCATACCTAAAAGTTGATCTCTGGCTTGATATGCTGCATTTACTTTTAATTCAGTGAGTGCATATGATGCACTTATTTTGTTGTCTATTGATGATTTAGTGTGAAACATACTATTTTTCCCCCAAATGCATCTGTGCAAGTGTCAAACTTAGCATTCATGACTGAACAGAAGCTCTTGTGTTGAACGGGCTCTAGCAATTCTACGTCAATGATTTTTCCCTTTTTTCTTTTTATTTACCTTCACAGTAATTGGAATGGGTCACCGGATGTGTTTCCTATTGACGATGTCTAAATAATTTTCTACAGCTTCATTCTAAAACGTTCATATTTTCACTTAAAATTTTCCTTTTGTTTAGATTGTTATTATTATATAGTTTTTGTTGAAGACAACGGGAACCATTTCCATGTTTGGACTTGTGTGCTTTAAATTAATCAAGCATCCCACCAAAATTCAAATATATTTTTATCAGTTACTAACAACTTATAGTCCTAATAGATAGGGTGCGGCAATGCGCGCCATCATGATCTAGTAGTCATTATGTCGTGTCCACATTTCTTCAAACTTAAAGCCTCTATCAACCGCCCTGTGACGTATCGGAGGCTCAGCCAGCACCTTGACAACTAGGGCCATATGATCAGATTCCTCAGTGGCTATGTGCTCCACAGAAGAGTAGGGGAACAACTCAAGAAACGACGTCGTCGCCGTTGCCCTATCCATCCTGACTTGTACATTATCCGCCTCTTGTCTTTTATTATTCTAGGTGAAATCATATCCAGTGTATCCCATATCGGTTAGCTCAGAATCCATTAAATATGACCTGAACGCCTCCATCTGCGCTTCATTGCGGGCATTGCCACCCAACTGCTCATGCTGGTAAAGAATCTCATTGTAGTCTCTACCACAATTCCACGGGAGATTGTCTTGAGCACGCAGATACCGTAGCACTTCCCAGGTTTTTGACCTCAGCTCAGTCCGTGGCTCGCCATATATACCTGTAAAACGCCAAGTTTTGCCTTCAAAGGAGATAACAGCATCTAAATAATATTGACACCACGGTCTAACCGTGACGTCAACGTCATCTCTCCACCACAGCGCCAAACCTCCACTTCTGCCCACACAATCCACCGCAACACCCTTTGCGAAACCTAAACTCCATTTGATCTTGTCCATATCCCTAGCCTTCTTCTTTGTTTCACTTAAGAACACCACCGCTGGGTTGTGACACCTACACAGGTCACGAATCTCGCCCACCGTCGCGTCCAACCCCAATCCGCGACAGTTTAGGCCCAAGAGATTCATTGGTCTCGGCGGCCCTGTGCCGCATGGTCTGCCGATGAGCTGTTCGGGTCTTCTAGTCTATCAAAAACTGAGCCTGTTCGCTGTCTCTTTCCCACTAATTCTGCCACTTCTTCCTCCTGAGCACGAGTTCCAACTGGAACCCACCTCATCTTTGTTCCTCTCTTCCCTGAGCCGGAGCCCTGTGGACGCCACTCAACTTCCTTGTCCCTACCAGCTGTCTGGTTCCTAGGTTTTCTGGAGAAGGTACCTGACTTGTGTTTACAAGGAGCCTGCCCCACCGGAACATCGTATAGCTTCTCATGCTCCTGCCCCTGCGCCCCTGCCCCGTGACGTTTAATGGGGCTGGTGGCATTCCCAGTAGCATGTCTAGCTTCTCTATCGCCAGTGCGCGAGGAGCTAGAAAAGGCTTGGTCCCTACAATAATTTTTACGTGGAGGTATATCCCTGATCTGAACAGCAGGATCCGCTCTGTCCATGTTCCTGAATTCAGCATCCGACGACCTGCTACTAAAACTTCCCAAGGAGACAGAGGGATGAGCAGGTGGCGTATTACGTCGAGATCGTCCTGCAGGAGCATGCAACCACTCGCCCCACTGTTGTACATCTTCTTTCTCCGCCGGACACCCATCAGCCAAGTGAGCCAGCCTTCCACAATCAAAGCAAAAGTGCGGGATCTTTTCGTACTTAATGTCAAACCACTTCCCTTCCAATTCTTCTTCAGACTCACGCAACCTCACACCCCGTGGTAGAGGCTGATCAACCTGCACAACAACTTTGATTCTGAGTTCTTCCCCCCATGCCATGCCTTCCTCATCTGCATCCACCGAGATATACTTCCCAATCCACCCTCCAATGAGTTTTCCATAGGCCTTATTCATCATATCCAACGGCAGGTCCAAAACCTTGACCCATACATCCATCGAATCAAAATCCATGTCTGAAGGTCTGACCTTCCCATCATATTCCTTTAGTAGAATAGCATTGAAATCAAACTGCCATGGGCCACTCTTCATAGCATGCCGCCAGTCTCCCTCCGTCGTGAATCTCACAACAAAACGATTGTCTCCTATATCCTTAAACTGAGCTTTGCCATGGAGTCCCTAGGCCCGATACATCGCTTTCTCTAATGCTCCGATAATTAACTTGCGAGGGGAGCAAACCTTACCAACTGCCACCCATCTAGGACGAGGAACCTCCGACGGGCCAATATCCTTAATCACCAACCCGGTGACCTCCTTGTCAGTTAGGAGCAGATCTCCATCTTCGCCGAAAGCCCCGCAGCCAGATCGTCGCCGCCTCTCTTTGACGGCGATCGGGATGGTGTCCGCGAGGAATTCCCACCCCTACCCATCGCACGAGCCGGAGACACCATGGAACCACACTCTCCACCGAACCCTAGCAGTCTAGGGCACGAGAGAGACACCGAAACCCACCGCCGGAGTTGACCTCGCCGTCGAGACCTACCCCGCCGCCAACCTCACGCACCCTCGAGGAGAAAACCTTAGTGTTTGATGCGATGGCCTCCCGATCGCCCTAGAGAAACTTCCGCTCGTGGTGGACCCTCTTTAATATGCGCAATTTTTAATGAAGGAAAGTTCTGGTAATTTATAATCATTTTGAATGAAGATACAACAATGTGTATAAAAAATTATCATCGCTAAGCCATATAAGTCTCGGTTAACCATACTAAAGTTTATATCCAATGGTTTTCATATGTCCTTCAATTTGATATGTATTTTTTGGATTAAATAAAGTAATTTACAAGTTCTTTAAAGAAACACAAGTCATTACACTAAAACTATTTAAAAATAGGTATAAACATGTAACCATGTATTAGATCATCGTGTATTTTGCAATAAGGGAGGTAAATATGGTAAAAAAAGTATAATAAAATAAAGATAAACAATAAATAATTTTTACCTCCTACAGTTGATGCCCTCACATTTGCGATGGCCATCTTTCTAGTTATATACTAAAAGCATTTTAAGGATGCGTAATAGAGCCACCAGGTTAATCCACATCATCTCAATTATTTTAAGAGGTCAGATCTGAAATATATGGCTAGGATTTAACGAGCACATTGGTTTTACGTACACTTTTTTTTAACAAAGGATTAGGTACACTTTCCAAAAAAAAAAAACGTGCACACACATTTCTATCGCGTTAGAGAGTCGAGACTAAATTGGCCTAATATGTGAACCCGTAAGAAAATGCAACGTGTCAGACCGGAAATTTAAAAGGTCCAGATATCTGAAAATCCGTCCGTTTGCAAGTCCCTCCTTATTACATAGGGTTTAATAAGAATTAGTCATAGTCTTATGTACGCGCCTTTTTCAGTGAAGATCGATTGTACATGGATTTTTCAAAAATCAGAATAACATGTTGGGTCCAATACGTCGTGACACATCTAGCATGTATGGATCTTATTTCTTACTCATTCCGTCCCAAGGCTTAAGACCTATATTTTTTTGAAAAGTCAAGCTACAAAATGTTTGACCAAACTTTTTGAAAAAAATATAAATAACTATGATATTATATAGATATCATGTGAAAAAATGTCACATGATGTATCACAGGGTATATATTTCATATTATAAATATCTAACTTTACATAGTTTGAATTGTTTTAAAAACAATATACCTTAAGCCTTGGGACGGAGGTAGTAATGCACATATAAAGTAGAAACTTTTCTAAATGTATCAGGTGCACAACTCTAGCATGTTTTTATTCCAATAGCATGAAAAGTAAATAAAATCGATTCCTTCTTGCGGACCGAACGCAAAAAACAACATCAGATAACGGGCAAACTAGAAATTCCGGAGAATTTAAAAACTCGAAGAGAAAAATCATCCATGCATATACCTATTTTGCATGGCACGGTTTCATTTCCTGGATCTATTTTCATTGAGCCCTCATTTATCGTATCCATTATATGCAGCCTAATGCGCACATCATCTCATCACTAACAGCTAGAACCAATTATCTCTAATATATTATGTGATAATTAATGGGACAAAACACGGGGTGGCTATTAGGCTCAAGGGTGCATTTGCACCTATTGTGAGAAAACATATTTTGAAATGTCAAAAAGTTAAAAAATGTCTACATATATATTCGGGCAATACACTAACTGAATTATTTTTTATTGGTGATACATGAAGTGTTAGATATTAAATTTTCCCAAGTTGCACCTTGATCTTTTCTTCTCCTCTCGAATGTTAGTGATTTTTTTCTTTCAATTTTCAGTCTTTAAATGATTTTGTATCTAATGCAATTACCCTATTGATCTTGAAATTTGTTAGAGTCGTCTGGTTGTGGAATTGCATCGCCTACTTTTAATGTAAGTATTAATACTTTAGTGACTTAGAAAGAAAGCTTTATTGTTGAATCCCCTGACAATAATTATATAGTTGAGATCATAGGTGTACTGTAGGAAAATAATAGTTTTGAAATGTTTGCCTAATAATTCAAATATATGACCGGACAACTCGCAAATAAACAAATGAGCAAAAGATTCAAAATTCAAGTGTTAATCCTACTATGAGGTGGTCTAATATCGCGTAAACATTGTTGTATATAGCCATTAATCTAGATGACTTTACAACTCACATATAAACAAACAAAAAAACATTTATAGTTCCACCTTTGAGCCTATCTACTATAAGTTGGTCTATGACTTTCCAACACTACATATGGTTGTTGATATATTAGAATATAAATTAACATAACACGATAAATACCTGCTTGAGCCTAAAAAATCAAAGATCGATACAACAAAGAAATTATTGTCGCTAAATCTTCATAATGGTACTAAAAACAATCATGGAGGTCAAATTCTCATAACAATTAATGGAGCTCTATCCACTCTAGAAACAACATTAATGTCAAGGAAAACTTTACCCTATCTATAGATAGGGCAAAAACTAGCCTGAAAGAGGGTTTGGATCAGTAGTGATTGGACACATTGTAATTTGGTAGTTTCTATATTTTAACTATAGGTATAAATCAAACAAGGAACTAACAATCTATATTTTAATTACTTGCATGTTTCTAATTACTATCACACAAATTATCAACTAGCTCTATGCGTTGATTTAGTATCACATAATGATGTTTTCATGAATTACATGACAATAACTTTAAAACATAATCTATCACTTAAGAATTAAATATCAGTGAATTTTTTCCATCGAGGTGATATTCTACTTACCATAACACGTGAGATAGCTATGTAATCGTATTATTTCCAGTCACATAGTTTTAATTTCTTTGAATCCTTAATTTACATTTAAAACATAGTAAAGGTGGTGTCATCGCATTTGCGAGGCCCCTACACTAGTTTGGACAAAAACTAGAATATGGCATGTGTTGAAGTGGCGTTCTTGGCCTCTCGTCTTCTTTTTGGACACAAAACCGGCTTAGGGACATCCATTGGAGATGTCTAACAGGATAGTACTAGTATTGTCAGAGCGTTTATTTCTGCCATTTGGTCTGTAACTATGATTGTTCCACTCGTTGGTGGCTGACATGGACCTACCAACTCTGTGACTTTGGTACCGGCCGTTAAATCAATTACAGTAGTTCAGAACAGTTTTGTCGGAGAATTGAGAAATCTGTGAGTAGCTACAGTCTCTGGTCGGTTAGTCGCTACAGTCTCTCGTCCAGTCTCCACTCTGTCTAGTTCTTATCTGGTCCAGTGTATCTCAATAAGTTAACTGATGAAAAAGACCATCTAAATTGATAATTCCTATAACACAAATCATGTAGAGGAACAAGTTATTACCATAAAACCACCACATTTTGTGCAAATTAATCAAATAAAAATATGCTTTTTCACGATTTCCGACTAGTATCCTAATGAGCCTTACATTTATGAAAGAGGATGCGATGCAACGCCACCGAAATCTAACGCACATTATATGCTAACATCATACAGATACACAAAATCAGAAGTAGGTAACAAAATGAATTGACAAATTGCATACTGTAAAGGTTGATTATATCTTAATGTGTTTGTCTGTCTCCTTGGGAGCAAAGACGCTGTCCTACAGAGCGATCTTGAAAGAACACCTATATGAGCTACACTGTTGGTCACAATGTATGAGATTTGGGTGAATCTCTAGGAAGCTTATGAAAGGCCGATGAGTGTGACTTATAAGCTCCACCCAAGGGGTAGTCTATGGCAGCCAAGTACCGGTAACGGCATTGAGTGAAACTTGCTGCGCAAGACTGGCAATTTAAGGCATAGTCCATTGTTCAGTTGTAGTAAGCGTATCTCTTTGTCTAGGTGGAAGTTCAACTTAACAGTCTCCACTGAACTGCAGGTATATTAAACATTGATTGAAACTAAGAGCCATATGATGTGCCTTTGAGATCTGGTGGGGGATTGTTAGATTTATATGGGTTGCGGCTCATGTAGGCAGCCCATCTAGTCTAATAAATCCTGAAATCTCAAGGCCCATCTACTTTGGCAGCTTGGGAGAGAGTTGGACCAGCTTATAAGGTGAGTTGTTTCACTCCCACTAAGTGAGTGAGAAGAGGAGTCCACGCGCACTTCTCCTCCTCCGCCGCCCGCCTCGCCTCGCCCGCACGCGCGTCGCGTCGCATGAATCGAGTTCGAGTTAGAAACTCGTTTTGTGAAAGACTAAATTTTTGCTTCGTGCACCAACTGTTAGGTACGTGTCAACATTCGTATGCATGTTTGACGCGTGTCCTTGTCTTCCACCGCGTGGCGACTTGGTCGGCTCACCTCCTAGGCTATAGAGCGAGAGACAGACAGATCTAGATGGATCCTGTTCTTTCTCAGTCTCTCTGGCTATGTGTTCCTCTTGCTGCGCTGCACTCTAGGCTTCCCCATCCTGGCGGCTGCGTGCACTGCTGTCCGGGAGAGCAGTCCTCCGAAACCCCGTCCGTTGAGATCCTGCACCGGGAGATGGGCGATAAGGTTTTTGGAGAGCGTCTCGGCGCGACTGCTTGCCTCTGTTCGTGTGTTTTTCTTCAGCAACCAGCGATCTCATCAGCACCATGGGCGACATCAACAAGGACCAAGGTGCTGCTGCGGTGACAACCTTCCCGGTCAACCTGTACGTGCTATTTTTCTCTTTGTATGCACTAGTTCTTGCTAAATTTTCAGATCTACTAGATGTGGTTGTTTGGCTGCATGTGTTTAGATCTGCTAGTGCTTACATAATGTTGATTTCGATAATTAATCTCTTGGGTAAATTGTCTAATAATCCAACACCTATAGCACAAATCATGTAGAGGAACAAGTTATTACCATAAAACCACCACATTTTGTGCAAATTAATCAAATAAAAATATGCTTTTTCACGATTTCTGACTAGTATCCTGACGAGCCTTACATTTATGAAAGTGGCAGAGATGCAATGCCAACGAAATCTAACGCACATTATATGCTAACATCATACAGATGCGCAAAATCAGAAGTAGGTAACAAATTGAATTGACACTATTCAAGTGGGAGAAATGTAATATCACTTATATAAAGAGCATGCATGTGGCCATCCTTTGAAGACTCCAGTAAGTCTGTTCGGCTTATTTTAGAAGAAATAAAAGTTGCGATCGCGGTGAACTTATGGTTTAATTAAGTTCGTGTATAGTCAACTCGGCAACCAGTGCAGTCTAGGATTAAGAGGCATCGGGACCAAAGTTTCTACGAGCATTCTTGTGTAGGGTGGACCCACGTGGCTTTCCCGGAGAGTATTCGGGCCATTTTGTTTCTATAGAACAAGCAAGTATTGTCCAAGGCTGAATATCTGTGTGGGTTGATGCACGGGAGGTCTAGGGCAAGCTGACTCTATCGTACGTTGGAGTTCTCTGGAGCTCCCCTGGTCGGTACGCATTAAAAATTTATTATAGTGAGTGTACTAATAATTGAAATTTATTTTTTCATGCTTTGCGTCTAGCTTGCTACTTGCTCGGTACAACATACTAAGACAAACACTAATCGGTTAGTTCTATTTGCATGACCGTTTCTATTTTGAACTTGTGAACACCATAATGATATCTTGTCTTGCCGATCGGGTTGAATGTCGCGCAAAATGTACTTTTTTGCAGGAAATGCACATTGTACTTCTAACGGCATCCACAATGGGGTGCAAAAGCGATTCAAAGAAGAGCTTCAACCGGTTCACTACAGTGTAGAGGTCGAATTCAAATGAATTAAATAATGAAAATGACACACATTAACACATAACCAAAGGAGCAGTTAGGCGGGACTAGGGAAGGACCATAAATTTTGTGTTGCTTCATTTTAGAGTAAATTCTACTTTACCCACTAGTTTCACTTTTTTACTATAGTTATTCCATTTAGCAAAATTTCATCCTAATTACACCCTTTGGCAAAAATTGTGCAAATTTTTTACATTCTTAAAGTTTTATGAGCATTTTAATCGATGGGTCAGGACCAGCTGCTACACATGGCAGCCAAGTTGGCAGTTTCTACTGTCCCTTGCAAGAAAATATCCATATCCAAGTAAGTGGTTATACATTTATCAGGAAAAAAATCCATTCGTATTGTTCAGTAAATTTAGCTTACTATATTATACAGAACTGATGCTAATAATAATGGAGTGAAGACTATATAAGGTCTCCCGCACCCGCGCGGCGGCGCCGCGTCTCGCCGGGCGGGCCTCCCTCCTTCCCGGCCGACCTCCCCCTCGTGAATCTCTCGCCCGCCGCCGCCCGGGGCGTCGCCGGGCAAAGATCTGGCGGCGTGGCGGCGGCGGCGGTGACCCTGGCCATGATCTGGCATGGCGGCGGCGGCGGTGACCCTGGCCGCGATCTGGCGTGGCGACGGCGGCGTCTGCGCCCGCGCTGGTTCGGCGGTGGCATCGTGGCTGGCGGCGGCTGGGGGTCCTTGGCCCAGATGGCTGCGCGCGGCGGCGGGAATCCGTGCCTTCGGGCCGAGATCTATTCCGTTCGTCGCCGACGCCGGCGCCCAGGATCTCTGGGTCATGCTCGCGACGCTAGGGCGCTTGGGGCTACTGCCCCTGGCATGGTGGTGGTGACTTCCTTCTCCGGCGGAGTGGTCGGCCGAGCGATCTTGCCGCTTTGCGGCGGATCCGGCTAGTTTCCGGCGGGGAGCGTGGGGGCTGCTGGCTCGGTTTCAATAAAGGGGGTGGTCCTCGGATCTCTCTCGCACCAAGACAAATATCTACTTGATGCGTGTCTCTATGGATCTGGCCAGAGTGTATGGTTCCGGAAGGCTACCGCCGACGAACTCCCATGGGCGCATATGCCTGGAGTTTGCTGGATCGGAAGGAATTCGATCATGCGCACCTATGTTTTTTTGCTGGCCGTTTGGTTTCAATGGAAGCGTGGTGAAGCTCTGCTACCTGTTACCATCATGCGACATGTCTTTGACGATACACATGGTGAAGTCAGATCTGGAGAATGTTATGAAGGCAGAGACATGTGGGCGAGCTATGGTGGATTGAGTCTATATGGCGATGAGGATCTGGCTTGGTTATCTGTGCAGCAGCGTCTGTTAGAGGGGGCGACATCACAGGAGGAGTTCACAGTCTTACCTTGCAGGGTGAAAACCCAAGGTCTGGCCTTCATTGGTTGTGCCTGGCAATGGCCTTGCAGAAGGCATTGCTTTGCGAGCGAGGACTTTCTCAAGGGTGAAAACCTAGATCTTTGATCGGGCGATGACAGCGCTTGTGCACTGTTTCCTTCTTGGAGGCGTCGCTTTTGGAGGGATTGAACTTCTGGTATTGTTTTGGTGGTGGTAGTGTCGCTGCTGCTGAGGATCGGATGCCTGCAGCGGGACGTTTCTTTTTTGTAATTCTTCTTTTTTTTCCGGCTGTGTGCATTCGTATTGCCATTAGGGTATGCGTTGTTGCAAAGGCTGAGTGTAATTGGTATCCGTGTGATATTAATATATGCTCATTTCCAAAAAAATAAAAAAAATAATGGAGTATCTATGCATGATTCAACAAGTGAGATATAAAGGGAAAAAGGAAAATAATAAGATACACGAGCAGCGCCTTGCAGCAGCAGCTCACAAATCATTCGGATGCTCTCTAATCCAATTCAATCACTTTAGATCAGAAGTCGTCCAAGGCAAGGTCGTTGTATTCTAGAGGATCGTATCTACGACATGAAGCTAAAGTAATCTAACCAACGTAGGAAAAAACACTAATCATACATGGGTTGGGATTCCACTTTCATACACGCGGCTCCGATGATCGCCGCCAATCACCTTCGAGAACCCTGCCGCATGATGCCTTCGGAGTCTATCTCGTGATCTTCAATAGAACGAATCGGCATCCTGATTTCGGCGAGAGATTGGCAGGGCGTTTGAGGGCTGGGCGAGAGATTTCCAAACTGTGCAATATAATCTAATTGAAAGATTTAGTGCCGTGATTCCTGCCTAACCTTACCTTGTAAGATGTGTTTTGTCGCATGTCACAATAAAACTATGATTATGTTTAGTTGTCGTGAAAAGAACCAGAAGGGGAAAACCAACCCGCTGAAAATCTCCAACGCGACGGTCTAGACACACCGATCAAAATGCCGACAAAACTTTAAAAGAGGTAAAAAATTGGTATAACTTTTGCTTAATAGGGTAACTAGGCCGAACATTTAACTTGCTAAATGGGATAATTAGGACAAATGTAAAACTATGGGGTAAAAACTGAAATTTACACTAAAAGAACTCTTACATTACAAGAAAGTCAGCAATAGGTCGTCTAGTTTTATTTTATGCTTTGAACGACAGACCGGTGTAGATGGTTTATACTACCTTCATACATACTGAAACAACTATTCATGACATGTCAGTTATCATGTTAGAATCGTACAAGAA
This sequence comes from Avena sativa, assembly GCA_916181665.1. Taxonomy (NCBI): domain Eukaryota; kingdom Viridiplantae; phylum Streptophyta; class Magnoliopsida; order Poales; family Poaceae; genus Avena; species Avena sativa. The sequence goes on along the minus strand of OV702289.1, from coordinate 128,207,644 downwards.
CGGCACTTTTCCATGACTAGAACAAAGTCGGACATGCTAAACTAGGGAAGGTAATTAACTTTAACCGGTCTTGGCCTCCTTATATGGCAGTAGCAAGAACTGTTGTGTAAGTTTAGTTCTCTTTTCAGTCGCTCTGATTTTTTGCTTTGACAAGAAGTAGCTCGATCCGTAGTAAAATACACACAAGTTCTCCTTTGGTAGGTACAATAGCTAAATGTAGACCCAAATCTTTTTGGCACAGGACGGCCACTTAAATCAACAGTAATAATATTCAACTAACACAAAAAAGAATAATGAGCATGAAAAATCTGCTCTACAAACACAAAAAAGAGGATGCCCAATTAGGTCGTCTCAATCCACATGCCAGCCATATAAAGAGCATGCATCTTTGCACAGTAGGAAGGACTCGTAAGAAGTTGGTTCCTTATTTAGAAAACATGTTGCCGCGACATTGATCTAGATGTTCACATGTTCACGCTGAGATTAGGAGGCATCCGGAAAGAAGCTTCTACCACCACTGCTGCGTGATTAAGAGTTTCAGATCACCTTCGGTTTCTATAGTTTACATGCACTATCCAAGCTGGAATATCCTTAGGTTTTTCTGTTGGCAATGGCTATGGCAGCTGGACTGCCGGTACGACGCGGACGCCGGAGCTTGGATTGCACTACCGGATATGTCGGAAGAGCTCCACTTTCTGCTCAGGTTGCGGATGAGAACAAACTACATGGTCTACTGAAGGTACCTGACACAGGTGGCCCGTTCGCCGGCTCCGTCGAGGTGTTCAACCTGGTGGCTTCGTCCTTAAAGTTGTGATCGAGACCCTAGTATACATATAGATGAACTTTCTGGGATTTTCTAATAACTTTTTTTGAGAACATCCTCTTCGTTCTTGTTCAGAACATGGGCTTCCTCAAAATACATTCTTACTTTTTTTTGCTTTGGATACTGGAGTCATGTTTGTTGGGTGAGAGCGTTAGATTTATGGTGTAGGAGTTTCCTGAAGTACCACAAAGATATTCTACCAACATGGATCGATCGACACAAAGCACTTTAAGCTTAGTTGGTTCAACATGGATCGCTCGGTACAGACCACTTTAAAATGAAATACAGTATGCCAGCTCTATAAAGATACACAAAATCAGAACATTGGCACCAAATTAAGTTGTCAGAACTCGTTGGAATAGCATCAGACATAAAAGGAGCATGGATATGGCCACCATATGAAATACTCTCAATAAATCAGCTCAAGTTATTTTGAACACAGTGCATATGTCACAGTATCCATAGGTTGGTGCATATTGTGACGCTAATTTGTCCATTATAAGATTATAAGAGACATTGGGACCAAAGCTTGTACTGACAGTGCTGAGATTTGTAGACCACTAGACCTGCGTGGCTTTTTTCCAGTGTGTAGAGCTGGTCAAGTTTCTTCCATAGTCCAAGTCTAAACATCCTTGCACGATGATGCACAAAGGGTCTAGGATCATTTTTAATTTGGTATGGTCGACAGCTTTGAAGGAACTCTTATACGTGGCAGTTTTCACTTTTGTCTTAAAAGGAATATATTCATAGCATAAATTTATTCACTATAAAAATCCATGTGAAATTTCCCGTTTGCTCGAAATGTCAAGGGAAAGCAAATCGACTAACCCCTGAATCATAGATTGCATGATGCCGAACTTGTTTCTACACGACTATGAATTGTTATTTCACTGATCATGCACTTCGTCCAGAAATGCACATTGTGCAACTTTTGCAAGTGACGCACACTGTACTTCTAACAAGCATACGGAAACCACTATTCATAACATGCCAGCTGTCATGTTAGAACTGTATAACACTCTAACCATGACTGGAATAAGGTGGAATATAAGGGTAGGCAGTAAATCCACTAAGCCATTTGCTCACCTGAAGATTTTCAAAAGTGGCACTAAACATAAGCGTCATGGGATTTTTCATGATTTGCTAGTTGTATCTACCTATTATATACTAAAAACAATATAAGGTTGTTTTTAGAGGCATCAGGTTGATCCACATCATCAAGATTATTTGAACAGTCAGATGTAGACTTAATGGCTAGGACCTTTTAAGTTACGTACATGGTTCACATACAGGGTTGCACGTTAAGTTTTTTTTAAGCAGTTATGTACAGGGTTATCGGTTATCACGTATATGCAGGTTAAGTTTTTTTTTGGTGAGCAGTTACGTACAAGGAATCGGTTATCACGTATGTGCACCTTAAGTTTTTTTTTTTCTTTTGAGCTATTGACAAGCCGAGCTAATCTATTTTTTTTTTTTTTGAGCGATGGACAAGTCAAGTTTCTCTACAAGAGAAAATAAGGATCGGAAGAATTTGTGACTAATACGGCTCATGATTAGTTTTGAATACTCAATAATGGCACATATTCTAGATATATGAAAAAAAAGCATGTTCCAGCTAGAGGTAGTTTTTTTTACACACATAGTCGGAGGATCTGTCTTGATTTTTTTTAAAGGAGAGTGATACGTCGTGAGCAGAACACCAACAATATGATCAACTATCTTTTTAGACATACTAATCTAGGTACGTCGATAAGATATGGGAGCCCAGCTTTTTATTTCCGCCATGTTCGACAATTAGGAAACAGACTTGTAGAGTTTTCTTGGGCAGACCAACATCGATCGAATATGGGAGGAGTAATGCTACACTTACGGAATGATTCTACGGAATATGTTTATGCACGCACTGTGGCAGCATTCAATTTGTGCAGGTTTAAGCAGTTGCTCCAGGAATTAAGGCCACGATCAAGGGCTGCATGCCACGTAAGTCTGTAAGTGAATTTCCGTAACAGCTTGTCCGTAAACATAGCGTTATTGATATGGGACTCCAGAGCTGTAGATAATTGATCTTTCGATCTTTTCTAAAGCACCATGTTAATCCAATTCATGGCATAGTTGCTCTGTGGAGATAAAAAAAAACTAAAATTAACTTGATCGGTATTTTTTTCTTGATTTGGATGGTGACGAGATGTTGATATGTCTTGCAGAATTTTTTTGGGCAGACAACATCGATCAAATATGGGAGTCTGGGGATGTAGATGATCTTTCGATCTTTTCTAAAGGACCACGTTAATCTAATTCATGGCATAGTTGATGTATGGAGATAAACAAACCTAAAATTTAACTTGATCGGTAGTTTTTCTCTGATCTGGACGGTGATGAGATGTTAATATTTCTTAAGTGATAGGGAAAATTCATGCTTGGGATAAATGACGGAACAAGAAAAATGTATTAATAAATAACCTTGTCATCAATATAAATAAAATATATACAATAATCTTACGAAAAAAGTATTTACCAAAACCTTCCCCTCGTACCTATATATCTTATTCTAAGAGGAGAAAAGCCTTAAATTTGCAAATTTACACAATACAATAATCATAATATCTAAAAATAACAGTGTATCTAGAATAGTCATAATTCTTTCTTTAGATTAAAAATCGGATACTTATGAAAAAAGAGAAATATGTTTAAGAATCTCACAGAAAGGTAAATTTGTGTATCATAAGTGCAACAAGTTTTGATTGTGGTGCTATTGTTGGCTTAACATGTGCATTCAAATTTAACAATGTAGGACAAGAACATATTAAGTCCAAAAACCAAGTAAAAGTTTAAGTGCTAAACAATGCCTACATGTATTTATTAAGATACTACGAGAATTTACATCTATGAACTTATGAAACATACTAACATCTTTTTACTGTGATATGTTTAGTTTCAATTATGCTAATATATGGGAGTAATTTTCATTTTTGAGAAAATTGATATGATCATTAAATACATCAGAGGTAATCAGTTTTGCTACAATTTATATCGTTTTCTACATATAAAAAGCAGGTACACGGTTCGGATGTTTCACCTTTTTATGAGATTTTCAAAAATATATCTTTTTCACAAGGGGCAGATGCTAAACATATAATAACAGCCAAGAGAAATATTTTGACTATATTATCATTTGTTGGGACTTGGATTATAGTATTTCATTAATATGCAAGTTTCACCCTTTCTCCCATGAAAATAAGGTACGTGGATCAGAGTATAAATGTTCCACACACAAGTAAGAAGGATAAAATCTTTATAATTTCAATCTTAGTAAAAGAGAACATTGTATTGTCAATTTAAATTAGATTAAGAGTCGATTCTAAAGGGACACATGCTTAACAAATTTGCAAATTGTCATAGTAAATATCAACAAATTACAGGACAACCTAAGAAAACTATGAAGTTCTCACATCTATATAATTGTATATGTGGACTATGGAGCTATATTATTTTCATGAATTGGTTCCAGGGTTACAAATAGAAAAAGATAAAGATAATGCCCTCGGATTTGCGAGGGCCACCCTGCTAGTTATATACTAAAAGCAATATACAGATGAAAAAGAAGCCACCAAGTGCTTCCACATGTACCAAATAATCTGACCAATTAAATATTCGTTAACTATGTATATACGGTGGAGATTTGAAATATATAGGTGTATAGTAAGCACAACACGATCCGATATGGGCTAACACCCGAACCATCGTGCATTGATAGAACAGACCGAGGAGCATGTCAAAAAAAAAAAAACCGGTTGATTGGAACACATCCACGTGCGCCTACAAAGAGTCCAGCTGTTACAGGTACGTGAAGTTATACCAGTTCTATTTTTGCATGTTTTTCCTCCATACCCAGTTAGGCTAGGCCTACAGAGCCATGTATTAAAAACTCAAAAGCACATCGGTTCAAAACAACCAATTAAGCATAATATTTTTGCCGGTAGTTTTTTCTCTCTTGCGGGTAGCTATTAAGCATAATTTGATGGCATATTGGCCGTTAAATCTGTATAGAATATTTTTTGTATAACACACATGTATCACCAATTAATTAGGAGGTTTGATTCAATGATTCTCAAGACTAAAATATAAGAGAATGTAATGTTTTGTAGACTCAAATTCTCCGGAACTGAATTTGTACCAACAAAAGATTCTTTCTAACAGATTTGAGTATGACGAAAATTAAATCTTTTATACTGTAGCCATGGTAAATCTTGGAAAAAGCCCTACTCCAATCCTCCAAAAAAAATAGTGAAAACACTATGAAATAAGTAGTTCCTGAGAAAATAAGAAAATTACCCATGTCACAAGATAAGAGAAAACCATATGATTGTACATTAGCATATAAAAATTGTAAAAACACAAACTTCCACACCAACAATACATTACATAGGACTAAACTACGTATCCCCATAATCGATCGCAGGCATCCGAGTGAAGAGTTGACATGAATTATGGACTCAAGGTAGCAACACACATGGATATTTGAGATCTAACTTCTAGAGGATTAGTTTGTTAATTCCACATGGTGAAAAGGTAGCAACACACATGGGTATTTGAGATCTAACTTCTAGAGGATTAGTTTGTTAATTCTAGATGGTGATATAGGCCGGTCAAATACAGAAGACTAAATACTAAAATATAACTCTTTCTCAACATGTATTATTACAATGTCTTAGTGTCATAGAAGTGGCATTTGTGAGAAAAAAACTCATGTTAGCCAGAAATTCCTTATGTAAACTCATGTTAGCCAGAAATTCCTTATGTAAAAACTCATGTTAGCCTAAATTTATTCTCGCCTTAATCCAACATATGCATCTGAATTAATTTTTCGAGGGACTTTAATCATGACTTGATATACCCGTGTAAAACCTCATGGATATTTGAGCTATACGATCTAAGTAATTATAGTGTTAACTCAGAAATTCACGGTACTAACCAATTAAACACATAAGACCAAGAACAAAAATATATTATTTCTCAACATGTATTATTACACATGGTTGGAAGTAATATATAAATCAAGTAATCTATCATATTACAACTTCTACAAAAAAAATCTGTGACAGTAAAGTGTATCTTGGTAATTCTTTCTGTCTGTGAGTGTGACATAAATGCATATTCTAAACAATTCATGTCTTTTACCCAATTAATTTGATAGTTGGATCTAAAATTTTAGGGTAAGTTTAATAATATAACAATGGTAATATATTTTTAAGAATTGAAATAGTCTATCTTAGACTCCATATTTGCTCGGGCCATGGAAATAAAGTTTCATTATGTTGATATTCAATTCATAGTAACGTGTCAAGACATATCTTACGACATACATATGCTACTACCCGAGGACTTAGTGGCATATAAGAAGGACACCGAGGCAAGAAAATATATCGGAGTCTCTATAAATGAACAAATTCATAATACTATACGAATATCAATGAATATATAAATAATAAGAAATGTAGCATGTAAAATTCGAATTATCTCACAAGTTCTGAAATATTATACGAGAAGTAGAACTTCAAAAGTAGGACCTGAATATCAGCAGAAAAACGGTTCCGAGGGATATATTGCTCACAAGACATATTGCACAATTTTCCAATTTTGCCAAAATGGCGAGGTAAAAAGGACGAGCCATGGGAAACACCAAATTCGTGGATTACTGCGTGATAACGATGATCTACAAGAGTACCAAGATCTAGATAGAGCCAATATACCTTCTTTCCACGCTGCTCGATCTCGGGCACTAGGATATTGTCGCGAATAGCACACTAACCTTTTTTAGGTGAATAGCGCACTAACCTAACATAGGTAAACTACACCCTAAAGAGTTATTGGAGAGTAGGTCCAATGCGAGGGGAATTCCAAAGTCAAATAAGGAACTAGGCTCCTTCATGGACAATCCTTCTAGCCATGCGTATCATTTTAGGGTGGGGGGCTTAAAAATTCCATGCTACCATAAGTAAATTAACAAACTTACAAACTCCAATGAGAATATAAACTTCTCATAGTTTATTTATCATATATCAAGCACATGTCCATAAGGTCACATACTTAATGCTCAACATGGTAATTATTAGAATAGAAATTAGCTAAAAATCATAATTTTGCAGTGGAATCTATAGATTTTTCAGCATTTATCAATTATCCCACTAAAAGTACAATACAATATAAAAAGTGATATGTGCATACTATTTAGTTAGCATATCTAGGAAAAATTAATCGTTACTTTATTAAGCAATATTATTTCTTATTCTGTCAGAAAGGTCTAAAAATTAGACAATCATTCCTCGGGTAATATAAACACCAACTGGTCATTTCTCAAGGATCCCCTATTGATTTGACAATCTGATTGTTAACCATACCAACTAACTCACAATCTAAAATTCTAACTGATATAGATATCTGAGTATCAAGCAAATAATGACACATTACGCCTCTCTACAATATTTGGAAATAGCCTATTAAATTATGTTCCATCAAATAATGTAAATGTGCAAAAAATTAATAAATTTATTTCCAGATTAACTTGGATGTGGTCAAGACAATCCTCATATTTAAGAAAACTAAAGATGTTGCCCTCGCATTGGCGAGGGCCACCGTGCTAGTTGTGATAGTACCCAATGTGAGCTTTTATGTCTTGGTAGGCACAACAACTAGATGTAAAGACTGATTTTTGTAATAGAGGGCGAGATTGAACCATTGAATAAAATGTATCAAGATATAAATGACTACATGAAATCTGCTTTGAAGAAGTACAGAAAATCAGAAGAGACCATGTCAGTACTCACGAGGGGAGATCAATATCAGTCATGCATATAAAAAGTATGCATGAGTCTTTTTGGAAAAGAAAGAGTCGCAAATAGATCGGCTCAACTTCTTTTGAATACCGGGGCGATAGCTATATACGCAGAGTATAGTCTTGTCGGCAAACCAGTGTATGCTAGGATTAAGAGGCATCGGAAATCGTATCACTCTCACGTACCGTTGTTCTAGCAGAACACCGACCGCAGATACCCCAAGCGGCGCGTCCCTGCCGGTTCCCACAGCCTCTTCACAGCCTCCCCCGCTCTTTTCCATTAGTCGTGCATACATGGACAGAGGTAAAAATGAAGTACGAGTAGCAAGTTGAACAACCAGGGGGGACGCCGGGCTGAGCTGGCTCGCCTGTGCGACTCAGACGACGAAATGTGGATCGCGCTCCCGCCGGGTTCTGTTTCGTATGCTTGCTCCTAGGCATCGGCTGGTACCCGTTAAAGGCGCAACAGCTGTTCACCGGCTCCGCCCAGCTGGGCAATGGCGGCCTGGTCCCCTGTCCAGCAGGCAGTGTACATGTTGCGGAGTGAGATCGGCAAGGCCACATAGAGTTCTCTAGTAACCTGCTGGCTGCCAGCTTCCTTCTATTCTGTTGTTTTTTGGGCACACTATGACTGCTTCCTTTCGACCTGATTACTGAAGTACTATATGTACAAAATTATTCTTATGCAATCCACATACACACACGTATAGAGGAATCAAAGACGTGTTCACAACTGCTGCATTTTCATGCGCCTTTTGTCAGAAACTGGGAAAATTGATAATGAAATGAAAGGAGGATCGGAAGCAAAGTGCCACGTCGCTTAGTTCACGACTTGTTGTCAACGAGCTTTGTCGATTGGAAATCACAACATGGATCTTAGTTAGACCACCTCCTGTGGTATTTTCACTGTAAACTTGGTCTTTTGTTTAGCAGCTCTGGGTTATAAATTGTAGGGTTATTAAAGGATAAGAAATGTTATGATAAATAGAATATGGTATATGCAAGTTACATCTCTAATCATATATGAAGTCATTTGTAAAAATAATATATTTTTATTATTTGTATGTGATATTTGATCACTAAATAGGACCATAGTTTCTTAATGTTATGAAAACTTCATAGTATATAGGTATCTTCATTATATTTTGAGTTTTATATTCCATGTGAACCATATTTATGTAAAATACGTGTCAATAAACCTAGGACTATGAGAATTCAGATAGACTTTGTTTTATCCATGTCGTAATCTAACAAACACGGCCTTCACCAGAAAATAGATGTTTCAGATTACGTTTTTATGTAAGTTGTAATCTATTACATCAATCCAACTTGATGAATTTTTGCGCATGTTAACAGAACTTGGATTTGAAGTACATTTTTGTAGCCATGTCATCAATTCCCAATAATATACATATTGCTTTCTTCTTTCTAAAAGGAACACCATTGGAGAAAACTCGTCTATAGAGTATACCCGGTGATTTTGGGAGAGAAAAGGAAAATAACACAATATATGAAAGTCACATGACAATGAATTTACAAAAATAAATACCAGTTGGTGCTTGAAACGCAAAAGGGATAAACCTCCACAAAATGGTTTGGTGAAATTAAAATTTGTTTCAGTAATAACCTCTCGTATGTAAGAAACGCGAGAGTAGAAAAACTTAGAAGGCATAATCTGCTAGAATCATTTTTTCCTTTTTAAGTTGTCCAACATAGGTTAGCAAATAAAGAATAGTTACATGATTAAATTAACCATTATCGTAGAATCATTAAAGCGTATGAATTGAATATCAAAAAAGAACATTAGCTGTACCTAATTAGCAACTGGGGTCTATATGATAAATAATATAACAATGCACATATGGATGATGCGTGCTGATATATACATTGCCTTATCCGTTCTCACAACCGTGGTATACGTGATAGTAAATTTGTTTCTGTCTTTCTCTTTAGTATATATATTAGTCCAAAAACAATATGGAACAATATGAAGGTAGTTTCCTTGTGCTATCCTTTCCCACGCATCCTTTATTGGCACATGCTCGATGCACAGAGTACTCAATGATATACCTTGCATTATCTGTTCTTGCAATCTGGCATATAGAATAGTAAATTTATTTTAACCTTTTAAGTATAGCAAGTTTGCAGTAGATGTATTAGCTAGCCAAAAATACAATTTAGTTCAACTATGTACAGTGAGAATTGCACGTCGAACTGATCAATTATTAAATGGCTAGTCGAAAACTGGAATACGAAAGCAGGATGCAAACTATGCCTAAAGCAGATGTCTGCAACCCATGCTCACGCATCCTCTATTGCCACATGCTCGATGTCCTACCCGTTCTTGTGACTACAACACATACATCATTATATTTGTTTCGATCTCTTAAATCGCGAAATTGATGTGGACATATTAATTAGCCAAAAAGAATACAATTTGGATCAGCTTTGTAATGAATTTTGCACAGCTAACTGGTCAATTATTGAATGGCTAGATGCACAACGAAATAATAAAGCAGCATTCAAATTAAACTATATGTGGAACAGAAGGAAACACACGTGAATGATTGGCCGTTGAGTGCTGCTTTTGACAAAAGCAAAACAGAACGTAGCAGCAGCACCACAGGAACTGGCCTAATTGAACGGTTGTTGATCTGGTGCTTCAGTACGAAGCTAGCAAGATGTTTTTTTTCGAAATGGACGAAGCTAGCAAGATGTGCTAGCTATTTAATCTATAGTTCAAGCTTACACAATGCAACATACAGACATCCATCAGCTTTTTAGCTCATCCCGTGTGCTATTCTTTTGGAGGTCATGGCTAGCAAGGAACCGCGGGGCATGGCAGTGCGGAGCGCATGGAGGCAGGGCAGCATACGAACGTGTTGATTTTTCTTTGGCTGAGAATTATGGCGAGGAATCTTTACCGTAGGCTGAAACACATGTCAGAGGCATGATAGCAAACATTATTTTCCAGGGTTGAATGCAAAGTACGGTTGTTAGACACAAACTCCGTGATATAGTTAAGTAACCGCTCTCGCTAAATCCTAACCCTGGATTATTATAGTTCTAATGGTTAAATCTAATTTAGGTGATGTAAATTAAGCTAGTGCCTCGAAAAACACCTTCATATTGCTTTCAGTATATAGTAAATTATTGAAAGTCTGGATCTAAAAGAAATTGTTCTCTTACGAAGAAAACATACTTAGACTAATCGTCGAGATAATTTTATATATGAGAAGCTTCATAGGATTTCTTGTGAGTGTTGAGTGGGAACAAAAGTTTCCTTAGTGACGGTGAGGAATATTACTCTTGCATGGTCAAACCATACACGTTTACTAATTGATTCGGGAGTTTTGACTCATTTGGGTGATAAACCTTATTTCTCATTCGAACTATATTGGTTACATCACCAAGGTTTCTATGATATGGTTGCTGCTGAATGGAATACAACTAATGATGGTCGGACTCATATGGAGCGATGTAAGCTATGCCATTTACGTCATTTTCTAAAGGGATGGGAAAAACACTTTAATCTAGAATACAAAAAGAGAAGGAATGTTTGCTAGTTATTATTAATGAGTTATATTTTAGGGCAGAGACTACTCCTCTAAGCTTGGCCGAACGCGATACATTAAGGAATGCACATGAACATTCGACTAACCTTAGGAGAGATGAGAAAACTAAATGGGCTGGTAGAGGTAAAGTTAGACATGTACAAGAAGGGAAAACAAAAAGAAATAATTTCAATTACTTGCTAATGAAAAACATAGAAATAATAAAAAAATCAGCTAGAACAAACGGAAGGAACCATTGCGGGAGAAGAAAATCTATAGATATACATTACAGAATTTTACAAAAAAATATTTTGCAGCGCAAGAACCAACCAATATACTGGTATCTGAGGATGTTACCCAACATATATCCCACAACTTTATTCTAAAGAAAATGAGATCCCTTACTGCACCATCTACTGACAAACAGGTGCATGAGGCCATATCTCGGATGGAACATAACAAAGCGCCAGGTCCGGATGGTTTTCCGCCGGAGTTTTACCAAACATTTTGGGAAGTTATTAAAGGAGACTTAAAGGAATTATTTGTTAAACTAGCAAGGTGGCTCTCCAAATACGAGGGCATCATATTTAATCATTCAAAATATTATTTAATATTTTTATATTACTGACATACTGCTAAAAATGGTAAAAATCGAACTTTACTTTTATGTGTCACCACTCCATATTATCAATGAACTAGTGCCATTCATTTTTTTTACATAAATTATGCAAATACATTAGAAGATACTACCAACATGCATACATTTTAAAACTCCACTTATACTATGTGATTGAATTTACAAAAAAAAAACCATAAAATTGGACAAATCATTTCCTTGCGAAAAATGTCATCAGAAAACTTGATATGATTAGAGAACTACATAGCCAATACAATAGCAGTAACACCTACTATGCCATTAAAGTCACTAATATTCTCGCTCTCAACAGAGTGACGACGTGAAATTTTATCTCTTACATTTTATTTGTCTCCAATAATTTGCGATTACTTTCTACAATGTACTTATCTGGAGGTTTCAAGTAAGTTATTGCTTCACACAAAATTTGAACAAATAGCAAAGTTCATAGTCTGGTATATTTCTATAAATGGACATGTAACATCTTGCAAGATAATGTAACAATTAGGTAGAAATGTATAACCATGCCATAGAAGTGCATGCAACTACCGTCTTTGCAACATGCGTATCTGAAAAATCTTAGATTTACAATGAGGACCAATAATTTCAACATAATTTAAATTCCCTAACCCTTTCATAGTTTCTTTTATGGATTCAATGCCACTCAATATAGACGATTTATGTATTGATTTGTATTAATGAAACACCGAGAAAATAAAAATAAATATTGAGTATAGAGTCACCACCTTTGTTGTTATACAGGATTGCCATGTGAAACATTTCTTTTCAAATATTGTGTTAGAACAGAAGTCTTGATTGGATTTTAAACTTATAATTTGCGTATATACTCTTGTGGTCCTCTCTATAATAAACTCCATATACATGTCACTATTACCTAGCATATTAGAAAACAAAGATCCATGTATGAAGAGACTTGAAATAGGAGAACACAAAGAAAATTGTTCAGTGATTTTAGTTTACTCTACACAAGTAGTTAAATGTGATTCAAAAGGCATAACACGGGGACATACAATCTAAAAAAATCTAGAATCACAAAACTTGGCTTGTTTAGGCGTACCATAGTTAAGAAACCAACTTTAAAATATGCAAAATAGCAAAGTGAATAGAATGTGAAAGTGTAACATGCTAATCTAAGGAAAAGAATGGGAGCAGGACTCCGACCATATCATTTGTCATGAAAATAGAGGAAAACTACCTCTAATTAATAGAATTGGACATCTTATCTACATAGAAAGCAAGAATTACCTTTCGTACACAATAGCATTGAAACTGGAAAACATTGTTTGGAGTGGATTTTTCTTGATCTCCTATGCATTTTTTGTTAAATGGTTTGTTTAGTTTATCTTGTATCACTTCTTTTCCTTTGATCATTTTCCATTTTTTTGTGATTTTACATTCTCTTATAATGAAATATAACACGAAAAAATGAAAAGTTGCCATAGAACCTCTTGCCAAGTAGATATGACTCTCAAAAAATAGAGGATTTACAAACATCAACATTTTTTCCTCACTTGTTGGATTACATAAGGGGATTTCTCTCTCTTTAATCTAAACTTTGGTTTAATTACTCTCTTACTCAAAAAGGAGAATGTGCTACAAATACAATAATGTAGAACAATTTGTCTACTAAATGTTAGTTTCAAAATCTTTACTAAGGTGACTACTAATCGCATTATCAAGATTTCCCTAAGGTAATTAGAGCCACTCAATCGGCATTTATTCCTGCTAGACTAATTCTTGAAGGAGTGGCAGTTCTTCATGAGACTATCAATGAGCTTCATCGGAAGAAAATAGATGGTCTCCTATTTAAAACTGAATTTCAGAAGGCGTATGATAAAGATAAGTGGCCTTTCTTATAGCAAGCTTGGCGCATGAAAGGATTTGTGCATGAGTAGTGTAGGTTGATTGAGAGGTTTGTTCATGATCTAGTGTTTTATAGAAGTCAATGATGACATCAGACACTACTTTAAAATGAGGAAAGGCTTGAGACAAAGGTTCGTTCATATCCTTTGCTTTTTAACATTATTGCAAATATGTTGGCCATACTTATTGCATGGGAAAAATATGATGGACAAGTCAAAGGCCTAATTCATCATCTAGTTGGCAGGGGGGTTTCTATTCTGCAATATTCGGATGGGACTATTTTTTTCATAGAACATGATCTTGAGAAGGCTGTGAATATGAAGCTTATATTGTGTATCTACGAAAAACCTTCATATCTTAAAATTAATATCCACAAGAGCGAGATTTTCTGTTCTGGGAAGGCAAAAGAAGAGAAACAACAGTACAGACAGATCATTGGATGGTAGACTGATTCCTTCTCGTTTAGATACCTTGGTGTACCTATCCACTACCGAAAATTTGAAAATTCAGATTGGTATGCAGTGTAGACCCAGTTGGGAGGGAAATTTGTATACTAGAAGGGCAATTGACTATCATATGGTGATCGTTTAGTTCTTATCAAATCTATTTTAGTAAGTTTACCTATGTTTATTTTGTATTTTCTAGAGATCACAAAAGGGGTTAGGTGAGATTTGATTTCTATAGGTCTCGCATTTTCTAGCAAGTGATCAGAATAAATAATGCATAAATTAACAAAATGGAATATAATTTGCAGATCAAAATATCAAGGTTGGCCGGGTATTGAGGTTCTTGAACTAAAAAATAATTGTTTGTTGAAGAAATGGCTCTATAAACTACTTAATGAGGAAGGGGTGTGGAAGGAGTTGGTACACAATAAGTAGCACACTGTAAAGACACTATACGATGTCTATGAGAAGCCAACTGGTTCTTTAAGAGGGAATTATGTGAGTGAAAGATGATTTCTTTAAGAGGGGTTGGTTTGTAGTAGGAGAAAGTTCCACTACAAGGTTTTAGGAGGAAATTTGGATGGGTGATTCTCATTTGTATCAACTATATCCATCCTTGTATAACATCGTGCAACGAAATAATGCTTTGGTTACAAATGTATTAGCCCAAGTTCTACTGAATATTAGTTTTAGAAGGACACTAGCATGTAACAAGTGGCCAGATTAGTTACACTAATGCCAAAGGCTAATGATGACACATTTGTCTGATGAACCAGATAAATTCATATGGAACTTATGAGATTCTGGAGTATTCTCTATAAAGTCCATGTATGAAGACCTAATGAATGGACACACACCTTTCCTTTGAAAATACTAATGGAAGTTAAAAATCCTCCTTAAGATAATTTTTATGTGGTTTCTTAACATAAGTTCTTACTAAAGAACGACAACTTAGCCAAAAGGAATTGGGTAGGGTGTACAAAATGTTGCTTTTGCGGGCACGAGTCTATTGAGCACCCATTTATCTCATGACCTTTTTCTAGTCTTCTATGACAAACAGTAAACTTTACCTATATTTTACCGTCTCCAGCCAACGTTAACAATATGTTTGGACATAGATTAAATGGGTAGAGAAATACTATAAGGCTAGAATTCGGATTGGTGGTTAAGTCTTATGTTGCTCCATTTGGAGATTCAAGAACGACATTGTTTTTAATAGAAAAAACAAATTCAACTTTTTACAGGTTATTCATATGGTGACGCACTACGTGCTGCTATGGGCGTACCTACTTCCCTAGGACCAGCAGAAAATTATGGCTTTTGGATCCAACCGTCTACTGATGGTCGATCATGATATCCTCATCTAGGCTGGGTGGCACATACTAGGCAAATATGAGATGCTTAGGCTTACTATGTTTATTATTTTTCGTTGGTTGATTCATGTATCAACTTTGATGGACCCATGAGTCTAATAATTTCGGATGATGAAATTTTAATAAAAGGCTATGCTCATAGAGTGATGCAAAGGCCCGGGCTGTACTCTCTGCTTCGGAAAAACTTATATTATTCAATTATTTCAATACACTCTACTTGATTGTACTATGTTTTGTATGAAATAGACATTTCCGGAGAAAATAGAACACCATAGTGAGGAGTACTACTCCTATGATATCGCTCGATGAAGGGTAACAATGAAAAAGCTGATATTACTGTAAGGATATTCAGACTTGGACAATGCTTGCTTGTTATTTATGGAAATCGACAGAAGTCTACAAGAACAATTATAAGCATATACTTGCTTGTTACATATTCAGAGTTGGATTTAATTATAGACCTAGGGAATGCAATATTCGTGGTAAAACTTTTGTTTTGATGTCTCAGCGGGTAGAGTTATCATGGCATATACTAGAACAAAATTATAACCATGTAGGCTGCTTAACGAGATAAAATACAACTTAACTTATTTTCATGGAATTTGGGCGTCTTTTTACGATGCTCACCTAGACAAGCTTTGAAAAGATGGAACCCATAGGTGGGATGAAGGAACTTTGTATTAGATGATGAATGAGAACTTGTCACGTCCTCCATACCCGAGGGTACACAACGAGAACGTAAAACAATGTGTTAATGAAATGATTATTTTGAGTCACTCCTAGGACTTTCAGCCCACCATGAGAAAAATACTCGGTTTGATGTCGGCTATGTATGTCTGATTAAGGCTAATTCTTCCTTTAGTATAAGGTGACATCACTGTAGATAAAGACACACCTATGGTATAACATCTCTTGTCTTCAACCTCGGTCACTCTAGTCTCCAGTAGATGTTGTGGGTGTGCGTTTGTGCACGCATTATAGTTGGTGTTTATAAGAAGGAAGCAAAAAGAATAACTAAGACATTTTCTTAGAGATGCATGTGTGGACACAAGCATGTGTCGTTCATACATAGCCAACCAAAGACATAAAGGGTTTTTGTTTGCCCAATGCCATAGTGATAGAACATAACTAAGTGTTCCTAGTTTGGTAGCTATCAAATGTTTTTCTAAATAACAATGGACTATAGGAGATCTTCTTTAAAAAATATATATAATCATAAGTAGGCCCACTTATTGTGAATACAATACATGTTGCGTTGATGGTTTATATGTTTTTGTGTACTGATATATTGCAAATGTATCTATAATTTTTTATGCTCCATGCTTGGTTTTATCCATTTTTTTGTGTTTTGTCCACACTTTGGAGTACTTTTTATATGATTTCTTGGACTAACTTATTAACAAGAGCCACAGTGCCAGCTGCCTATTTTCTGCTGTTTTTGGTTCCAGGAAAGTCAGAAAATGAATATTCTCGGAATTGGACGGGACAAAAGCCAAAGTGCCTATTTTTCCAGAAGACTCCAGGAGCCAGAATACGAGACGGAGGAGAGCCAGGGGCTGGCCACACCCCCCCAGGCGCGGGCTGGGCCTGGCCGCACCAGGGCATGGTGTGGTGGCCCCAGGCACCCCCTCGGTCTCCCTCTTCACCTATAAGAAGCCTTCTGACCTAAAAACTTCGGGGGGCTCGACGTTTTTCCAGAAGAAGTTCCGCAGTGCCGCCACCACCGAAGGGGAGATTCGGGGGACAGAAAGTCTCTGTTCGGCACCCTACCGGGACGGGGAAGTGCCCCCAGAGCCATCTCCATCGATCTCCACCATCATCTCCTTCGACCATCCATGTTTCCCCCATCTATGAGTGAGTAATCCCCCGCTGTAGGCTATGGGGATGGTAGGGATTGGATGAGATCGTTCATGTAATGGCATCAGATTGTTAGGGCATGGTGCCTAGTATCTTTTATTAGTGCTTTATGACTTTGTTGCGACTTGTTGTGCTTAATGCTTGTCACTAGGGCCCGAGTGCCATGATTTCAGATCTGAACATGTTATTGATTCATTATGATAGTATTGTTTTTGGTCTTATCTGCAAGTTGTATACACACGTTGTTGTCCGAAACCTATGGCCCTGAAGTGACAGAAATCGGGATAACCGGAAGGGAATGGCTTTGATGTGAGGATCACATGTGTTCACGGAGTGTTAATCCTTTGCTCCGGTGCTCTATTAAAAGGAGCACCTTAATTTCCAGTAGTTCCCTAGAGGCCCCGCTGCAAACGGGCTGGCGGGATAAAAGATGTTGTGCAAGTTCTCATTGCGAGCACGTATGACTATATATGGAACACATGTCTAGGATTATCTAGTACTTGGATGCTTTATCTTATTTATCTGCAATTTCCCTATGTTCTGATTGCTATGTGAATTGTCTTGTCCATGCAACGCCCGTCCATCCATCCTTATGCCTACCGCACTCGAATCCCACTGTTACTGCTTTTGTTACTACTGTCTTTGCTTTACTACTGCTGTTACTTTGCTATTCCTACTACAAAACTGTTGCTACTGATAAACTGTTGTGAGCAAGATTGTTTCCAGGTGCAGCTGAATTGACAACTCAGTTGTTAAGGCTTATAAATATTCTTTGGCTCCCCTTGTATCGAATCAATAAATTGGGTTTCACTTCCCTCGAAAATACTGCGATACACCCCCTATACTTGTGGGTCATCAAGACTATTTTCTGGAGCCATTGCCGGGGAGCATAGCTTTATTTATCAAGTCCACTTGGATTCACTATTGTTCAAGCTAAGTTTATTTTCTCCTTGTTTGCTTGTTTCTTTATCAAAAATACAAAAAACATTAGTTCCTACTCTAGTTGTTATTTTCGTTGGTCTGTTATTGTCTTGCTTTGTCATGCTTGTTGTCAATGGTTGGTTTCTTTGAAACTGAAGCTTATTGGCAAGGTGGATTCACGGAAGATCAAAAATATTATTATAAGGAACACCGCTTGTCACAAAAAGGGAAACACTTATGGGAACAAATTGATAGATTATATACCATTGCTAGAAACATGTGCTTTACTTATAATGTTACTTATTGCTGTGATGAATCTCGTTGCAGAAAGAGGTATAAACACCTCCCTTTTCAATGTGAGTATAATGATAATGATACCATATCTTCCTATTCTAAAGGAATTTATGACTTTTATGATGCGGAACAAATTGAAGAATTTATTGCTTGGAAGGGTGCTTTTGAACTTGCTAGTTTTCTTGAAAATATTGATGATTCACCTTATAAGTATGAGGTTTATGGTATACTTAAATTTTGCTTTGATAATTACAAGGATGAAAATAGCTATATTCTTGAATATTTTAGAATCTTTCCACAAATAGAAGAGACTAATGCCTTGCCAAATTCTATGGAAGAAGAAATTGATGAACCTGAAATCTCATTAGATGAAAAAGAGGAGGAGAGTGATGAACAAAAGGAGGAAGAATGGATTATCTACCCATGCCTACCTTCTAATGAGAGTAACTCTTTATCCCTTACATTATTTGATTGTCCTCCATGCTTACTAAAGGAGGATGAATGTTATGTTCCTGAGGATTCTTTTGAAAATGTTTATGATAAAGCTCTAGTGCTTGTAGATCATGAAGAGCATGCTTTATGTGATAGTTATATTGTTGAGTTTATTCATGAGGCTACTGAAAATCTAGATAAAGCAATTGAATGGTCGTATTTTGATTTGAACTAGGAAGTTGCGTGTCTGAAGGTTTTCTAACCGATGGTTATTGTTGTGGTGCTAATTGTACTTCTTTTCTCACTAGTCAATTGTCTTAGACGTACTGAGAGAACATATCATGTGCTCCAAGAGCTCAGATGCTCCGGCTACTCTCAAGATATACATATCACTTATAAAACTAGAAAGATACATGTGTGTTGCTATAGGAATATCTTTAAGAACTCTACTCTAAATGACATGGTATAAGGCACATTACACATGGTATAAGACACATGACCAATGACAAGATACCGGCACATTCCATGACATGATCTCCCAATTTGAATTTACTATGGATCAAATTAAAAAAACAATTACCTTTTTCTCAAGCTATGGACCAAATTTAAATATGAAATGCTGTGAAATGCCTAATACATGGTTTATCTTTATGGTGAGCACATTTTTATTGAATTGTTCACTGCTTTAAAGTGGTGACTTTTTTTTTGGACTGGGAGTTCAAAGAGGACAGTAAAGCTAGGAGCACCAGATACGTTATCCGCGTAGGGAACTATGATGTACATCATTGTTCAAATACGACCACTGGATCAATGAACATGTGAAAGCAACATGAGGTGAAAGTAAGGATTCCACTATTAAACTAGCCAAATTTGGGACAATAGTTTCAACAATTTCAGCTTTCTACATGGTTAATGGCAAGAACTTGGCGAGTTTTCCAATTGCTTTGTGGTCCTTCTCTTTTCACATGAAGTTAAGACATCCGTAGAAAAATCATGATAAGAGCCTTGCTTGTGGCCTTTGGTTGGGCTAAATTGGCAAAGTGCCCCCACGTGTCTTGTTATTCTTATTGCCATGAACAACGTGTGATTTTTTTGAGAAACACAATACAATCATAGACGCTCACAACACGTACATACACTCAACCCTATGAACGCACACCCTATCCCTATGAGCACCTCCGAGAGACTAAGCCGGCATGTCAGGTCTTGAGATTGACGAAGTCACCATGGACACCTCGTTGTCGACAAAACGTCGCCTCCCACTGAAAGAATATTCCATATTTTAATGCAACACACAGTATCAAATCTGAAGTTTGAACCCTGGTGGACTAGGGGTACAAGCACCCTCATAGCGACTACCACGGGTTGGTTTGCTACATGTGAATAAGTGATAAAGGCAATAAGTCCTTCTAAGCTCTTTCCTCCTATACAGAATTTTTTGGAGCGGCACTTAACCTAAGCGTCATTATATTTTGACAATTTATCATTGGTATTAGGATAATACAGATTGTGAGCTTTTCTGTATTGGTAGGCACAACAGCTAGATGTAAAGGGTCATCTTTGTGATAGAGGCCTAGGCTGAACCATTGAACAATATATTTAATGCAGAACATCTATTTTAGGCAAGTGTTGAAATATATTGTCTAGTCCTTTCCATCAGTTCAGACTGTTGGTTGCGTTGGCTAGTGCATGTAATTTAATATGGTATCAGAGCAGGAGGTCCTAGGATAAAATCCTGACCAACACAAAAATTAAAAACAAATATTGCGGCTCCCCAAACAAACGTCACAATAGACCAAAGGGCGATATACGTAGGGTGAGTGTTAAAATATATTGCCTAGCCCTTTCCATCAGTTCGGACTTGTGGTTGCGTTGACTAGTAAATGCAATTCAATATGGTATCAGAGCAGGAGGTTCTATGATCAAATCCTGACCAACGCAAGAATTAAAAACAAATATTGCGTCTCCCCAAACAAACATCACAATACGCAATACGCCAAAGGGCAAAGACATAGGGTGAGTGTTCAAATAAATTGTCTAGCCATTTTTATCGATTCGGACTGTTGGTTGCGTTGGCTAGTGCATACAATTCAATATGGTATGAGAGCAAGAAGTTCTAGGATCAAATCCTGGTCAACGCAAGAACTAAAAATAAATATTACGACTTTTCAAACATGCGTCACAATAGGCCAATGGTCGAAAGACATAAGGTGAGTATTGAAATATATTGTCTAGCCTTTTTATCAGTTCGGACTATTGGTTGTGTTTGCTAGTACATTCAATTTAATATTTATTTTTAATTCTCCAGGATTTGATAATGCCCTACTAGTATGTCGCAAACCATGTAGAGGCGGAACCTCCGTCCATTCCAGCACGGCCTCCCATGTTCTATTTTGGACCGGCATTTACGGATGCCCGACTTCCGAGCAGTTCTTTGGCCAGGAGCAGGGGTAGACGCGAGGGTTGTGAACATGGCCAGCCCGATGGTTTGCGCCTCCTACTCGGAGGCGAGACCGTGCTTTGACTTGTTGCTCCCTACCAGTCGCGGATAGAAGATACTTTTATTTTTATTTTTGAGGGAAAGCCATTATGCATGGCGATTATTTTATTGATCGACGAATACGGTTTCGTCGTTTGCTAAAGGCTGGAATTAAAAAACCGGGAGCTTCCTCGTGACGCACATATATTGGTCTGAGGTTCATCCACTCTGCTAGCAAGAACATCAACAAAAATGTTGCTTTCCTTACGAGTACGAAGAAATAAAACATGGAAAAACCCTCTAGCTAAAAAAGCACGCTCCTCATAAATTGCAGCCGCCGTCCGATTGAATTTCGACATTCTTGCATTGTATTGATGACATCTATAGAATGTCTATTGACGATCATCTTGGAACATCCCACTTGACCTGCCAGAAGAAGTCCATCTCGGATAGCACGGGCTTCAGCCGTCTCTACATCAGAAATAGAAGAGATGCCACAACTACTCCCTCCAATAAATATACCGTTGTCATTTGTAATGCGCTCATCAACATTCAAATTTCGTATAACCTTCTTTTGATTTCTCCCAGCCTACTCAACGGGGTCACAGCACTTTTCTTAGAGCATCTCTACTCGAGGGCCTTAAAGTCTCCCCATAGCATTTTGGAGGGAGTCGGCGTGAAATTTCGAGCCCAACCGCGCGTCCTAATTTTTTTTGGCGCCAGCGCGGCCCGGTTATTTACCCGGCGGCCCCAGGCTAAAGCCAATGTACAGGGACGCGAGCGGGGGCGCCGGATGGACGCGTGGCAGGGTGGGTGGCGGGAAGAGAAGGCGGAAGAGCGCGTGCCGAACCCGCCCGGTCAAAGCTGGCCCGTATGGCAGCCGCATGCATAGAGCCGGTCTTCTTCCTCGCCATCAGCGCCGAGTAATGCCGCTGCTAGCCGCAGCCTTTCCAGCGAACGGCAGCGGGTGGTGCAGCTGCCGCGTCCCGTCAATGGGGCACGGATCGGCGAAATGCCCACCTCTCGCCTACCCCTCCTCCCCTATTATAAAAACCCGCGGTGGTTTCCATTGCCGCCGCACACACATTATCTCAACGGCGAGCTCCACCATCTCCTCCTCCAACCTCCCAAGCTCTTCGTCTTCTTCTCGCTCGGCGATGGCGGACTACGACGGCGCGGCGGCCAATGGCTTTGGCCGCCTCTGGCTCCACGTCGACGAGGTGCAGGCGCTATGGAGCGCCGGCTACCCCGTCCCGCCGGCTTTTCGGCTTCCGACGGGGTGGGCGCTGAGCCGCGACGGCCTCCCTGTGCCGCCCATCCCCACCGGTGCGGCCTGCAGAGCCACGATCTACGGGCACTACTGGGGGTCGCTCACCGATGAGGAGCGCAACGACCCCCAGTGGTATCCTGACAACCGCCAGGCGTCTGGGTGGCCTTCTTCGCGCGGCAGCGCAAGGACCGCATCGAGGCCTACGACGACACTGGCCCACCGCGGCGAACTTCAACAGCGAAGGCCGGCGGCGATGGTGGAGCGCTCCAGGGCACACTCTCGCCTGGGTCCTGGACCACATCGCCAACGGCAACAACCCGCTGTTGGCGATGCCGCCGTGTCCCCCGTGCAAACGCCAGAAGGCCGCCAGCAACTAGGGGCCTCACCGCGCGCCCTCGGCGTCCTCCTCCTCCTCCTCGCGCTCGTCGGTGTCCCCAACACGGTACTCGCCGTACTCCTCGCTGTCGCCGCGCTACCAGGGGATGCTCGCGCCGGTGAAGGACGAGCAGGCCAGCCCACTGTGCAGGCGCCGCGCGCCTCCCTCGCCGCCTCGTGGCCGCCTCCGCTTGGGCAGGCCCAAGCTCGAGCCCAAGAAGGAGTGAACGCCACCGCCGGAGTACAAGGCGGCAGCGCTCCAACTAGCGGACGGCGAGGACCCGAAAGAATTTCCGGGCCAAAGGATGCTGGAACGGACATCCTTCAACGCCGTCCTGCCGGCCACGACGAGTTCGCGGCCAGGTGGTCCGCGCAGGACTGGCGGCGGGAGCAGGCCGAGCGCACCAGGCGCCACGGCCTCGTCGTCGACATCAACGGCGACGAGGGGGCTGGTCCTTCCACGAGGCTGGCGCGCAGGACTAGCGACGAGGGGTGTAAGTTACTACCTTCATAGTGGAAAAAAAATATACATGTTATTACTCTAAGTTACTCCCCACTATGACTAGCCATAAGCCAACACCATACAGCCTTGGTGGAACCATATCTGGCCAACAGTGCAAGGATTTGAAAACACCAGATCCCAACATATCAAAGGTCATCACCTCCTCAATATAATTCGACAGGCCCAGATGTTCCCAAATATCCTCAACACGAGGGCATTGGAAGAAAGCATGCATGGTATCCTCAGAATATATCTTGCACATCGGGCACATACTACTATTTGAAATATACCTATTGGCCAACATGAAATTGGACAAAAGAGCACCGTGGAGTAATCGCCATGAGAATATTTTGACCATAGGAGAAACATATGGAGACCAAACCTTGCACCGCGGTATCCCCGTCACCAGCTTCTTCAAGGACACGTACGATTGAACACACACGCGAAGGTTCCGCTATTGATTCTCAGCGAGAGCACTGACACCGTGAACTGGAACTCGAAACCCTCTAAAAATGCTATAGAGGAGAAGAGTGGAGAATATACCGGCGAGAGCACCGACGCGGCAGGTGGAAACTCCCTCTAAAAATGTTCTGGAGGATCAGAGTGGGGAACAGACCGGCGAGAGCACCGATGAGACAGGCGGAAACTCAAAACCCTCTAAAAATGTTACGGAGGTGCAGAGTGGGGAAGAGATAGCGGTGAACGATGCCCCTAGAGATACTTATTATGGTGAGCATCGTCTCGAAGCATGCGTTGAAACGACGCGATGCTGAGCGTTAGAATAGACAGCCGCGGCAGAGCGATCATGGATCTCTTGGACGATTTGAGCCTTCTTCTATCCAATTGGAGAAGTGGATCTTCCAAATTCATATGTTTAGCCTAAAGTACATGACTTGTGTTCCTCCCTAGTTCTTGCAAACGACGCAACAAGAATGTATGCTTTAACGCGTCGTGTAGACACCGCCACTGATAGGACAACGTGACGTGCAAACTGTTTCACAAAAAAAAAAGACTACTGGCACTAAAACGTCACGTCGATCACCCAAGTGAATGCAGTGAGTCGAAAAAAACCAGTAAAACCTAGCAAGGAAGAGTCAATAAAGCCTAGAGCACTTTAGACTCCAGAGAGACGTAAGAAATAAAAAAGATTCATACACAACGTGCTATTGTACATAAAAATATAAGACACAATCGTTGTTGCTCGACCCATCTTGTTCGACAAATTTTTGTGTCTCTACCTTTACAATATATACGCAAATGTAAGAAAAGAAATACATGTGAGCAGCCTAATCCTAGAGAGTCTTCAGTAGGGCAACAAAAAAGTCTACGTCTTGAAGACCTTACTTCTTGTCTTCCACATACTGTGACGGCAAGGACGGTTCCGCTGTAACAGGAGAGCAATACGCCGGACCTAGGCCGGAAGAAGATGCAACAGATCGTCAGTGGCTTATGTGCGTTTCTGCAGGAAGCAGCGGCGTGGTGCGTGATGAAACCATCAAGGACCACAATATTTTCATCCATGTTGAACTGAAGTTGTAGACGTACAGCGGCATGAGTCTTCTTCTCCTTCTCTCGGCATGCAACAAAGCATTCCACGCACATACTTGTTCCAAAAAAGTGCACAACAAACCTAAATAATAAATTGTACAAAAGAGTGAAGGATGATAAAGAAATACAATAATGAAAGCCCGAAGAAAACAGAGAAAAACGTGTAGCTGGGTCTAAAGAGCGAGAAAACGCCGAACGTGCGGACCAGCGATGAAATAAGATATGTTGAGAAGAGAAGTCCGCAGTATCAACAAAACGTAGCATAACATCTTAATAAGCAAAAAATAGCGATGAGAAATTGAAGAAAAAAGCAACTGTAGTAGCGCTTGCTTATCGATAGTCGCGTGCATGCTAAGCTGTAAAATTCGATCCGACACTGGCTGAAGAAAGACAACGTTAGGTCGAATGACTCTCCTGGCTAGAAATAGGTCAGCCAAGAACAACACGTAGAAAGAGAAGAGACGAAGCAATGTACTGTATTAGCGAGTCGACTGCGAGGAAGTACTTATAGAGACCGACCCGTAAGTCGAGTCGCAAAAAGCTGGCGTACGCGTGAAGCCTACCGTCTGTGGAAGCATACCTCCAGCGCATACCAGAACTACCTATCGTTATCGCTGCCAGTGTACGATCTCACTACCACAACCCGCGGCCAGGCGATAGATAACACTGTCAGGTAGGCTATAAATGGGTCACACAACACGATCTCATAGTGATAACTAGCGTCGTCTACAGTCTACGCTAACATACGACATGGTTTACGTCACCACATCGGTTCTGGACAGGCCCACATCCGCGACAAACGACGGCCCGCATGGGCTTACAGTGCCATGTTGTCTCTGGTCGTCTCCACGACCTTGAGGAACCGCAATCGGCATGGGCTAATGGTACCACGTCAGCTCCGCATGGCCCCAATTGCCGCGATATCCTACGTTCGGCCATACTGTAAGCCACCACGTCGGCTCTGGGTGGGCCACGCATCCGGGAGAAAATGCGGCCGTCTAGGACCTATGCTGGCACGTCGGCTGTGAGCGGGCCCCATGGACGCGATAAAACGCAGACGGTATGGGCTCACGAGCCCCATGGACGCGATAAAACGCAGACGGTATGGGCTCACGACACCACCTCGGCTCTGGAGGGCCCGCGTCCGCGAGAAAACAAGGCCATATAGGATATACGCTTCCAAGTTGTCTGCGGGCGGGCCCATAGTGGCGAAAAATCGTAGCCGGCATGGGCTCATAGCGCCACATTGGATTTTGCCGGGACCCACCACTCGACGGGTGCGGAGCCGTGTCGCACCAGTAATGCCTCTCCTACAGCGTGGTACTGTCTGCATCGCTGACAGCGGGCCCATGGCGTGCGCGGTCCACCGTCCAGCGATGCGGGGTACGACAGAGCGCACGACACCCGTCCGCTGCAGTGAATCTGCCGCCCTGGCCCGCAGCGAGGCCCATCTCCCGGAAGAGCATGGCTTTATTGTGACCGTGTCGCGTGTCCTCTCCGGCATCCATCACATAGCCGAAAAGAATCAAGACGACGTGGATAGCAGTTTCAGCCGAAACAATCTAGCGCTATTATTTACTCTGATACACAGTGCGAGCTTGTATGTGTCGGTAGGCACACCAGCTAGATGTAAAGGGCCATCTTTGTGGCAGAGGCCAGGATTGAACCATTGAAGTCAAATGTACTAGAACAATAAATTAATGCAGAACATCTGCTTTAGGCAAGGCCCGAAAATAAAATGTTAATGCCTTGACAGGATTCACAAGGGAATATAAATATCAGTCATACAGAGAGAGTAAACCTAAAGTAGGGAAGAATCACAAATAACTCGGCTCAACTTTTTTGAATAATTTTGTTGCGGTGATAGTTGTATCCTCATGCATAGTCCCGTTGGTAACCCGTGTAGGTTAAGATTAGGAGGCAGCGGGAATCATATCACTTGTCCTGGCCCATGCTCAGGTAGAACATTGGCCGCAGATAGCCGCAGTGGCCCGTCCATGGCGTTTCCCACTGCCCCTTCTCATCCTCACACGCCCCTTTCCATCACTTGTGTGTACATCCACGAAAAGGGAGGTAGCAAGGCCAGCTCACATTGTAGTATGAGTTAGACAACGATGCTTGGACCACCCTCTCCCTCACTTTGTGTCATCGGCAAGGTCCTTGTTATCACTGGGTGACCGGAAGCAGGTGCATGAGCGGTTCGCTGGTTCCGCCCAGGTTTTTGACCCAGTGATGATGGCTTGGGCTCCTTTCTAGCGGGCTCGGGCGCTGCTCGACAACGGCACGTGCCACATCGACAACTTGTTGCCCGGCACCGGGAGCTGAGTGCATGCACATGAGCCACCGCCGGAAGCATGTCGGTGGCCTGGCGTCCGTGTGCTGGAGGACACCCGCACCGTGTCCACCACGAATGGACTGACTATGTGGAGTCTGCGGTCGTGGTGATCGGCTCTCGGAGCCAGCCAGGAGACCAGACTGACAAAGTTTAGGCGTCAAACACTGTGTGGCCTTATATTTTTTGGTAGGCGTTTTATTATTTAAGTAATGTTTACACCCGGCATCTACATAGTTAGGATGTACACAGCCGATCAACCACACACCAAAAGATCAAAGCAAAAGTACCGGCATTACAAAACTTTCTAAGAAATATAAAAAACTCGAGCTATGACAGATCTATCCGCAGATCATGCCATCCATATCGGGAGAAAATATTCCTCGCTGTATCCTCCAATCGCATATACCCCTCCAAAAACATGTCGCGAAACTCCATACGTTGGAGAGTCGTCCATGCTCGGAGAATAGCCATGGCTCGATAAATCACCTGCAAGAAAGAAGACACAATGTTATTAAAAACTAGCAAAGTGTCCGTGCGTTGCTATGGGTTTCAAGTAAACCAATATGCCATCGTAAACCCGAGAACCAATTTATATAATTCGTACCACGCAAGTAGCTTAGTTTTTTTTTTTTTTTGGTTTATATAGTCATTTGAGATAAATGACAATTTCATTTCAGATTTTGTTTCTTTACTTGTTCCACTATACTACAGTCTTGTAAAAAAAATTGTTACTTACTATTCGTTCTTTGTTTGCAACATGGTTATCCAGAAGTATGAAACATCATACACATGCAGAAACTTGTGGCTTTTAAATGAGATAAATAAAAGTCAAATTTGCTAAATTATATGAAAAGATCACTAACTAAAATGATATTTTCAAAGCAGTAACAATTGGGCTCACATGAAAAATTATCAGGTTTAATTTCTAGGCATGAAATTCGAGGGAGGTTCATGGTGTAGGATTACTACATGTTACAGCTCATAGGTTAAAACTGTTTTGCAAATAGCGAAACCCTAAGATTCTGCCTTGCAGACACATGAAAAGTACACATGGGCCTCTCGTACCGCAGCATCATGTCCGATACATCGTGCATCCTTGTCTTTGCCTACGATAGATGTGTTTTCACTTCTCTTCATTATTTGGTCATGCTGCTCAAAACTTGTCCGATTACCTGATTTTGCATTGTCATCCAGGGTGAGACACCTGACCAATCAGTCCCAACGAAGTTCGGCCTCCAATGCTTGCAGTTAGTTAGTCAATTCCAGACGGTACCAACAGAAGGAGAAAACATATCTCATTTTACGTGTCAAACCAGACTGCTCATTGTCATCTAGAGTGACACACCTGACCAATCAGGCCCAACAAAGTCGCGCCTCAAATGCTTACAGTTAATTAGTCAATTCCAGGCAGTACCAACAGAAGGAGAAAACATATCTCATCTTACGTGTCAAACCAGACTGCACATGGACCATGGAGTGATGTTTGGTCTCCATGGGCGGCGGCTTCTGTGGATACCACTTCTGAAAATTGATAAGCCTAAAATTGGATTACTATGCAAACTTGTCTTGAGTAAATAGTTTGACCTTGCAAAAGGATACCTCTCTCCGGCCACATACCCCTTCCACTCAAAAATTCAGATTGGTAATGACGCAACTTAGAGCATTAGGCGACAAGCAGCAAGATGGTCTACACAACCACGATTGGACAACATGCCCGACATCTCAACCATATCACCGACCTTAGCCATGAGGCCGCTGACGGGGATGGCCAGGTCATCCACCACTGCATGTTTGTGCCACTGTCTTCTGTCATCAGCCATCGAGGATGGCCAGGCCGTCCAGCATTGCATGTTTGTGCCAGTGTCTTCCGTCATCGGCCACTCCTAGTAGGGCTTCAACCTCTGGAGGCTCCACCCACTACAGCCAGCACCATGCGAGAGATGAGCTAGATCGATGTGCTCTTGTAAAATCAGTGCCCAAGGAGAGAGAGGTCATAGCCAAGTTGTTGCAGCCGTCACTCCCTCTGCTTCCAGGTGGCCGCCGCTCCCCTACTCCAGATGGCCCCCATCGCCATCGCTTCATGCCCAGAGAAACACGAAAAAAGTTAGGGCATGTTCCGGGCGTATTAAGCGACGAGGCCTCTTCTCAGTGGCGGACCTAGGATTTTACCATAGGGTATACCATGCAATAATTAGGAGGAGGTTCATTGTGTAAAATACATATCTTCAATTTCTTCACTCCTCTTGGGTGTGTTGTGCTCTTCTGTTACAGTTTCAACTAGATAAGGACTTGAAACATCAGCTTTTCAGTTTCCCTATTTTTTCTCAATTTACTGTTGTTCCTCTTCCACTCGAAACTTCAGATTGGTAATGACGCAACTTAGAGCATTAGGCGATGAGCAGCAAGATGGTCTACACAACCACGATTGGACAACATGCCCGACATCTCAACCACATCACCGACCTCAGCCACGAGGCCACTGTCGAGGATGGCCAGGTCATCCACCACTTCATGTTTGTGCCAATGTCTTCTGTCATCAGCCATCGAGGATGGCCAGGCCGTCCAGCATTGCATGTTTGTGCTAGTGTCTTCTGTCATCGGCCACTCCTAGTAGGGCTTCACCCTCTGGATGCTCCACCCAGTATGGCCAACAGCGTGCGAGAGATGAGCTAGATCAATGTGCTCTTGTAAAATCAGTGCCCGGGGAGAGAGAGGTCATAGCCAAGTTGCTGCAGCTGTCACTCCCTCTGCTTCCAGGTGGACGCCGCTCCCCTACTCCAGATGGCCCCCGTCGCCGTTGCTTCATGCCCAGAGAGACACGAAAAAAGTTAGGGCATGTTCCGGGTGTATTAAGCGACGAGGCCTCTTCTCAATGGCGGACCTAGGATTTTACCATAGGGTATACCATGCAATAATTAGGAGGAGGTTCAATGTGTAAAATCCATATTTTCAATTTCTTCACTCCTCTTGAGTGTGTTGTGCTCTTCTGTTACAGTTTCAACTGGATAAGGACTTGAAGGACTTGAAACATCAGCTTTACAATTTCCCTATTTTTTCTCAACAAAATTCCTGGTTTCTCCACAGATGAAAAGTATCTCCATATATGGTAATAGCAACTATACTTTTTAGGATATTTTGTACTTATGTAGTTTCCAGAATATGCATGAGCTATATATTAGCTATCAAGATTTTTTTTAGAAGATACTCCCTCCATTCACATATATAAGAAATTTTAGGTTTGTAAAATGAATGTATCTAGAGTGTAGACGCTTTTTTAGTGTATAGGTTCATCCCAAACCTCTACGAACCTATACATAAAATATATCTAGATATATTTGATTTATAAAGCTAAAACGTCCTATATTTCTAAACGGAGGGAGTATTAGCTAACAAGATAGGTCGTGTACATGCTGACAGTTGCTATACTAAGTTATGGGCTAATAGTCTGCTGATTAATTATTTAGCTATGTCATTAGCCGGCCAAACTACCGAAGCTGCCTTATGGGTCGTTCCACCGCTACTACACATGTGCCGTGAGGGATTTGTGTATGCACGCAGAAGCTGGACAGCCATCTGTCCCAAACAGTCCTTACGGATTGATCAGCGATGTCAAAAATCGATCAGTTGTTTCGTCAGGTAGAAGAAGCCGGACATGCCGCAACAGGATCCGCGGACTCGTAGCGAAGCCCGGCTGGATCGCTGAATACGTGTAATTAGGTGAGATGGTCGGACGCGATGGATGAAAATATGGTGCGATCCGTTTTTATTCAGCGGTGGCCCTCCTTGCAATATGACCAAACTTGAGGGGTAAAAGTGTCTAATAAAAAGACGTACCAACCATCAAGACCATAAGCCTTTTAATAATAATATATAATATATATATAGATCTTGTCATTTATACAAAGCCAAAAAACTAAATAATGACAAGTGCTCCCACCCTAAACAAAATCTCGTATTTATCATGTATCCCATGCAACCAACTATCAAATAGATTGGCAACCGAGCATGGAGGAGATAAACCAGAGGCTACTTGGATGATTGACCATATAGTACGAGCAAATTTACAGTGGAAGAATAAATGTCGGATTGTCTCATTATGGTAAAAAAAATGCATTGTGTACTTCCAAGCTAATTCCTCTTAACAAGATTAACTTTTGTAAAAACGACCCCCTTACGGAGAAACGAAGATGCTTCGTTTTAAGGGGTATTTTCATCTTCCAAATTTTACTATTATCAGAATGTTAGGTTTGATCAAGGCTCTATACGTTGAGTCAACAGAAAATTTACCACTCTCCAAAAGTTTCTATTTGAAATCATCCGCACCCTTCGATAGTTGTATCGTGGATAATCGTAATAAAAGAGTGTTCCAAGATACCAGTCTAGGACCTACGAGACTTCGTCTGAAAGACACATTAGGAGGATTAGTTCCCATAACTGCGGAAAGTTTATCTCCTTTGTGCCTAACAATCGAATACAGAGCTGAATATTTTTAATGGAGAGAGGTTTGGCCAAACCATTTGTCTTTCCAGAACAAAATCTGCGATCCATCCTTAATATTAAAAACACCAAAATGGAAGAAATGCTTTTTGGACGCTATTAGTCCCCCCCAAAAGTGTGAATCACCGTATTTCCAAACCACTTGAGACACAACTTTGGAGCCAACATATTTCCTCCATAGAATGGTTTGTTAGACACCATCTTCTGTAAGTAGTTTGAAAAACCATTTACCCAGAAGCGTGGTGTTTTTGACTTGCAAATCATGACTTGAAAATCTTTTGGTTGGCAAACCACATTCCATCTGGCCAGTTGATATTTCTTTTTTCATTATCCCCTTGCCAAAAGAATCTTTGATCAAAAATAATCTATTTTCTTCAAGACACCTTTTGGTAGCTAGAAAAACAAGATCATACACTGTACCGTGTTGGTAAGTACTGAATTTATGAGTACAAGTCTTCAGCTAAAGGATAGCAATTTACCTTTCATATTATTAAGTCGTTTTTGGAGTCTTTTTTTAATGAGTTTCCATTCAACAATCGTGAGACGCCGAAAGTGGATCGGTATTCCCAGATAGTTGATTGGAAATTGCCACTGCCCACGGCCGAATAGTTCAGCATATAGGTGGGCCTCGTTTTGAGCCTCGCCAAAACAATACAAATCACTCTTATGGAAGTTAATTTTCAAACAAGAGAGTTTCTCAAATACTAATAATATTAATTTCAGATTCTTAGCTTTCTCCAGGTCGTCTTCCATAAATAAGATTGTATCGTCAGCGTATTGAAGAATTGAGAGTCCACGACCAACCAGATGGGGAACTAATCCTTCAACTTGGCCATTAGCCTTGGCTCTCTCAATAAGGATAGCCAACATATCAGCCACTTTGTTAAATAGTATAGGCGATAATAGATCCCCTTGTCTCAGCCCTTTTTTGGTCTAGAAGTATTTGCCAGTATCGTCGTTGACATTGATAGAAATACTACCACCAGACACAAAAGACTGTATTAGAGCACTCCACTCCTCCGAAAAACCTTTCATATGGAGTGTTTTCTGAAGAAAAGACCAATTAACTTTGTCATAACCCTTCTCAAAGTCAATCTTGAACAATGCACTATTTAATTTTTTTGAGTATAGTTCATGGATTGTTTTATTAGGATTACTACACCATCTAGGATGTTTTCTCCTTGCATGAAAGCAGCTTGATATGGGCGTACAACATGATTAGCTACATAATTTAGTCTAATAGAAGCAACTTTTGTGAAGATTTTAAAACTAACATTAAGAAGGCATATTGGACGATACTGTTGTATTCATTCTGCATTATTAATCTTCGAAAGTAAAATTATGCTGCAAAAATTGAGTCTAAAAAGGTCTAACTGACCAGCATGCGGAAACTTAAAAAAATACATCAGGTCCTCCTTGATAACTTTCCAGGACTTTTGATAATATTTCGCTGGAAAACCATCACGTCCTGGTGCTTTATTATGTTCCATTTGGAAAACGACTTTCTTGACCTCCTCCTCCGTAAAAGTAGCAGTTAGAAAGTTGTTTTCTTGAACAGAAACCTGAGGAATATCCGTTATTTGGGACTCATCCAATAAGAAAGAGTTTTCTGGCGGTGCCCCAAACAAAGATTTGTAATAACTAGTAATATAAGATTTTAGTTTCTCCTGGCCCTTGATGTCTACGCACTTCTATTCTTATAGACAGTTGTTGGGCCTCCAAGTGCAGAGGTTTGTAGAACAGCAGCAACTTTTCCCTTAAATGGATCACCCAAGGTTTATCGAACTCAGGGAGGAAGTGGTCAAAGGTATCCCCTCTCAAGCAACCCTGCAATCAAGATACAAGAAGTCTCTTGTGTCCCCAACACACCCAATACACTTGTTAGGTGTATAGGTGCACTAGTTCAGCGAAGAGATAGTGAAATACAAGTGGTATAGATAATTATAAGTGGTAATGGTGATAGAAAATAGCTTGATGACGTGGGAAAGACTAAAGTAAAACTGAAATAAAGATAGAAGCAAGCAAACATGTAACAGATCTAATTGCAAATGGTGTATCAATGCTTAGAAACAAGGCCTAGGGATCATACTTTCACTAGTGAACACTCTCATATAAATATCTTCTCTTTATGATACTACTCTTAACTACTCTCCGGTTGGACACTCTAATCGATGGTAGGGCTATAACAGCACACATCAAAGTAAGCCTTTCCCATCTAGAAAACCCCACACTGTCACCTTGAGTACTAGATGGTTCCAACAAACACCACAATTTCATAAAGACATCCAACTCCAAATATAACTCATAACAAGTATTTGTAACCTTTAGCCTAACTGCCACCATGGTGTGCACGTTGTCACTTTCACACACATGGGGAGAGCAGAGATCTATTAAAGCACTTGAGTAGTAAGGTAGATCTATAGATTACAAAGCTCATGATCACAATATGATCATGCATAGAGAGAGATGAACACATAGCTACCGGTAGAACCCTCAGCCTCGAGAGAGAACTACTCCCTCCTCATCATGGGAATCAGCAATGGTGATGGAGATGGTGGTGGAGATCGATGGAGATGGCTCCGGGAGCACTTCCTCGTCCCGGCAGGGTGCCGGAATAGAGACTTTCTGTCCCTCGAATCTCCCCTTCGGTGGCGGCGGCGCTGCGGAACTTTTCGTGGATTTCTAATTGACGATCTAGGGTTTTGGTAGCGGGAGGCTCTTATAGGCGAAGGAGGCAAGGTCGGTGGCTAGCCAGGGGGCCCACACCATGCCCTAGCGCGGCCTAGGGATACCCGTGCCTGGGGGG
Source organism: Avena sativa (assembly GCA_916181665.1). NCBI lineage: Eukaryota > Viridiplantae > Streptophyta > Magnoliopsida > Poales > Poaceae > Avena > Avena sativa. The sequence continues at coordinate 128,172,782 of OV702289.1, read as the reverse complement.
TGTGGCCACCCTGTGGCCCCTCTCCGACTGTCCTTCTGGATCCGTGAGTCTTCCGGGAAAATAGGGACTTTGGCTTTTGTCCCGTCCAATTCCAAGAATATTCATTTTCTGACTTTCCTGGAACCAAAAACAGCAGAAAACAGGCAACTCGCACTGTGGCTCTTGTTAATAGGTTAGTCCAAGAAATCATATGAAAATTACTCCAAAGTGTGGACAAAACATAAGAAAGTAGATAAAACCAAGCATGGAACATCAAAAATTATAGATACATTTGTAATGTATCAAGATCCCCAAGCTTAACTCATGCTCGTCCTCGAGTAGGTAAGTGATAAAAAGAAAGAATAATTTTTGAGGTGACATGCACCATCAAAGACTTGATCAAAGTATTTGTAAAACATTCAAAGCTGGGATCATAGTACTTCAATCATAACATGAAAGACAAAGTTCTAGCAATAAGACAAATAAACTATGATGCAACATGAAAAGGCACAAACAAAAGATTCATGAATAACAATGCTTTGCAAGACGTTTGTTTGTTTCACATAAAGAAAACATAGCATAATAGTATTCATCTTGTCCCTCAATAGAGTAGCAAATATAAATGCATAGGACACCTTCAAAGTTCATAAGAGTTACTAGATACAAATAGTTTAAAACAAGCAATATCAAGTTATGCATCAATCAACTAGTCTTAGGACAATGCACATAGAACTAAGAATGGCCACTATGCTCTTAAAGTAGGTGCATAAAGATAGAAAGTGGAAACTCAGTGTAATGGTGGAAGAAAGGCCTTCATAGAAGGAAGTAGGGATTCAAGTCTCATAAAGAGCTTCCAAAAATTATGGTACTTATAGCTTTCAGCTCTCATTGCCCCTATCATAAGCATCTTGAAGTGATTAAGGTTAAAGTGAACAAACTATGGTGTACATGCTTGACGAAGTATAAGTTAGGAATCTCATGTCCCTTGTATACGAGGGCCGCTCCTCATGCTACTCAAATTTAGTCACCGGTAAGTTCTTGTCATCGTAAGTACATGTGTATCATAGAGAACCGCCAACGGGGTACCCCTTGCCCGATGATATGGAAGAATCCCCATATCAAAATGACAAGGCAAGCAGACAACGAGCATCACAGCAATCGTCTTATTTACCATGGGAATATGGTGCTTTTTTCTCTCTTTCCTCTTTTCATAATCTCTTTTTTTCCTTTTTCTCTTTTTTTCTCAATATAGGACTCTTTTTTCATAAGAAGAATGCTTCATAGACAGCTCATTATGGTTACGCTGCAGGTTTCCACCATGTCAGCATGGATTATACTAGCGGCCCAGGCGTTTCTCTAACACATATACATAACTCCATGGACTTACAAGCTCCCCTTTCATTTCACACCGACGACATCCATATATAAAAGAGCATGATATCAACTAGGTACAAGTACCCGTGCAATGTTGAAAGCGTTCCCCATGACAGCATGGTTCTGCTAATTCCCAAAAAATAAGTGCAAGCATATACAACATAGACGACACAATGGTTCAAGTTTATTAAGGGCAATAAAAGTAAAGTGTGCCATCAAGTTCGTGAGAGCTTTAATCACTAGTTTTCTCATAACAAGTTTAATTTGGAAGGTAAATAAAAGCATGAATGTACTTGGAATAGCATAAGCTAGTAGGTTGGTATGGTGGACTCTTTGGAATAACTTGGTTTAAGGAGTTGGATGCATGAGTGGAACTCATACTTGGTTGCAGAGGCTAGCAAAAGACTGGGAGCGACAAACTAAGAGAGCAATAATGGCCATAATCATGCAGAGCGACAAAACATCATTGATCAAAGCATAAAGTGATACTACAAGTTGAAAACTAAAGGATCATAAAGGCTTATGGTGACTTTGGATAGTCATAACATGGTGCGAGCATGTGCCAAGTCAACCCAAATAAAGCATCAAAGGAGAATACCACTATACTATGCTTTAATATGCTAAAACAACACATGATTCATCCAAGGCACATTAAGCAATCTCAATTGTTTATAACAAGTCATGCTACAGCAAAGAATACTAAGCATAAAACCAAAACAATATCAAGCATGGCATGACAAAGCATAGGCCACAGTCAAAAACAAGCTCTCTTTACCACTTAAACATGAACTTTCCTACTCTTTTCCAAACCAAACCAAGCTATTTGAAAACCAATGTATGAAAGAGGGGGTCCAACCAAATTTATTCAGCAAACTAAGCAAACCAATCAAACGAAAAACTAAAACGAAAATGAAAAAGAAGACGCTCCAAGAACAACACAACTGTGCATGAAACAATAAAAATGAAGCGTTTGGAAGAAACCTGGGATTTTTATTGATGAAGAAGGGGATGCCTTGGGCATCCCCAAGCTTTGACGCTTGTACTTCTTGGATATTTCTTGGGGTGACACGCGTGGCATCCCCAAGCTTGAGCTTTAGTCCATCCTTCATCTCATTACTCATTCCTTCCATACACCTGAAATTTTTCCTTCATACAAAACTTCACACAATCTTTATTAGCAACATTAGTGCAATCAAGATAATAAATCTTTAGGTTCAGTTCTAACACCAATAAAACTTCCATTAAAACACTAGCTACTGTAGCACTTCCCTCAAAAAGCTCAATTCCCCAAAAGAACTCAAAAAGGAACCAACAAGAAGCAAATACAGAAAATGGCAGAAATCTGTCAAAACAAACCATCAGGTAAAGACGAATTTTTTCGAAGACCTTCTGTTGCTCAAATAAAAAAGTGTTCAACTAACGAAAGTTAGATAACAACCTTGGTCAGAAGCACAAAAATTCACGCCTAAAATGGACTTACAGAAATTTTACACGAATTTTTACGGTGAAGCACAAAAATCTGTTTCGGGACAGCAACTTTCCCAATCATTACTTCTCTCCCATTAGAGGTTACTCTAGGCACAAAAGGCAAATAAAAAAGATAAGGAGCGGTTATTACTGAAGTAATAACTTCCAAGACTCATCTAAAACTTTTGGGTTATCTCCCAATAAGTACTTTTCTTTAACGCCTTTAAGTTAGGCATGATAGTTTGAGAAGATGCTCACATAGGAAATATGAATTGAAGTAAAAGAGAGCATCAAGAAGCAAATTCAAAGCACATTTAAGTCTAACCCACTTCCTATGCATAGGAATCTTGTAAATAAACAAGTTATGAAAGCACAAAGCAATAAGCATAGTAAAGCAAAACAAGTGCAGCTTCAAGACTTTCAACATAAAGAGGGGAAACTTAATTTTATTGAGATGCATAAAACTATGTTTCCCTCTCTCATAATAACTTTCAGTGGCAACATGAATAAAATAAACAATATAACTATCACATAAAACATTCTTATCATGAGCCATATGCATAAAATGATTATTACTCTCCACATAAGCATAGTCATTCTTATTAATTGTGGTGGGAGCAAATTCAACAAAATAGCTATCATTATTATTCTCATCACCATAATCATCAAATATTGGAGGCATATTGTAATCATAATTAATTTTCTCCTTAATAGTAGGCGGACTGAAAATATCATATTCATTATTGTAATCATCATATATTGGAGGTTTGGTATCATCATAAGCAATAGAATAGCTATCTTCCAAAGCTGGGGAACTAAAAAGATCATTTTCATAAAAACTAGCTTCCCCAAGCTTAGACTTTTCCATAGCATTAGCAATAATGGTGTCCAAATAATTCATACTAATAACATTGATATTCTTGGGTCCGCAACATAGAAAACAAAAAATTTCTTACGATGAGAACTACACGCCAAGATCTATCTACTAGGTACAAAGCAATGGGTGGACATACATCCAATGAGAACTTACCCTCGAGGACAACGAGTTTTGTTAACGAGTAGGAACTCGTGGTTGATGTAGTCGTACACTTGCTGATCTCAAGATCGTGAGGAAGTCCGAGCGCCGCAACTCAGCAACGCATCCGTACTCGCACACACGTTCAAGCCACCGGACAACCTCCACCTCCTCGCTCCAGCGATCCAGCGGAAGCAGCAACTCCTTCAAGACGAAATGCCACCGGGAACATGTATCTCGCTAATCCGATACCATGGGGAAATAATTCTAGAGGGGGAGAGAGATCCTTCACAAGGTGGTGTGAGGAAGAAGGAGGAAGAGGGTGGCCTTTTATAGAAGAGGGGGGTGCCCCTCCTTCATAGCTGGCGCGGGGGGTGACTCCTCACCTCCCCCATTCATGTGGTGGTAACCCCTTCACATTAAAATGCCTCTTCACATTCCCCTTTAAAGTCCCTACTTTAAATGCATTAAATTCTCCAAGGTTAATGCTCTCTCATTTAATAAAACTCTTTTATTAAATTTATTCAGAATTTTGTTAATTACTTTAATTAACAAACATTCACATATAAGCCCTTGCAATATTTTAATATCACATGCAGAACCACTTTCTGCAATTTCACCCGAAACAATTTCCGATTTCCACCGAAACAATTCCTACGCTTTGCAATTCTTTCGTCTGAAACATATGTGCTCCAAAATGGTGTCCGGTAACTCTTAAGTGTGTCACCCTACGGTTTGCGAATAATGCAGACATGATTGAGACTCCTCTCAGATCAATAATCAGAAGCGGGACCTGGAGATCCATACTGATTCCTACACATTCAACGATGACTTCTGTGATCGTGAGAACCTTTAACGCTAGTAACTAAATCCCTTTGTCTCGTGATATATTACATGTCCGAGATTCGATCATTGGTATCTCCATACCTAGTTTGATCTCGTTACCGACCTGCACTCTTTTCTCGTTCTGTGATATAACATTCTAGTGATCACATCACTTGCTTGCAAGCTACCTTAATGTGATATCACCGAGAGGGCCCAGAGTATATCTATCCGTCATCGGGATTGACAAATTCCACTCTTGATCCATGAGCCTCAACATAACACCTTCGTAGCACTGAACCCATCTTTATAATCACCCTGTTACGGTGTGACGTTTGATGTTATCAAGATACTCTTCCGGTGTTTGCAATTAACATGATCTCATGGTCTAAGGATAAATATTACTTTGTATGATGTTATAGCAATATAAACATAATGACTTGATCATAATTCTATACTTCGGATGAATGTTCATCACATCATTTCACAAATGTTGTGACCTTGTTATTAACAACATCCAATGTCCATGATCAGGAAACCTTGATTATCTTGTTAATCAACAAGCTAGTCTATAAGAGAGGCATAACTAGGAACCCTTTTTTGTTTATTAAACACACATGTATTGACGTTTCCGATCAATACAATTATAGCATATAAAATAAACATTTATCATAAACATGGAATAAGATAATAACCACTTTATTATTGCCTCTCGGGCATATTCCCTTCAGTCTCCCACTTACACTAGAGTCAATAATCTACTTTGAAAAACTTTGCGTATTGAACACCTATGGCTTTCTGGTGTTGCATATATGCGATTGCTAGTGGTTAACATAATCTTCGGATCTGACAGTTTCAGATCCGTGTGTATTTGCATGTCTTTGCGTCTCTACGCATGACTCATTCTCAAATGAGATGACATTGTATAAATTTGGTCCTTTGGTGAGACCTTTAGTTCGTTCAGCTTAAAATATGTTGATATTATTGTCACACAATATATCTTCATAGTATTAGCACACTTTGAACCACACCTGGTTTGATAACAAACTACTTAACACAAATGCCCTCCTTTGCTGCTACTATAGTAGTTAATACTTAGCCTTTTGTTGTAGTATCCGTCACAATATCTCAACTTTGGAACTCATCCAAATCCATCATGGAACATCCTTTCCATTACATTGTGCCACCCATAGTCTAAATTGAGATAAATTTAATTTGTATCTTGTGACAAAAAATAGTATCAATGTAACACTTTACAATGAACTACCTTTAACTATTTGTCACTTATACATGATATATTCTTAGTTCTTCCAAAGCTCATAAGAATATCTTTACTATCGTCCAATGATCATCTTATGAATCATTCTGGTATGTGCTCATAACATTTAGAGCATAGGACATTTTGGATATATACATATCATGGTATAATCGATCAAAATCTTCATGTGATTTTACTCATCAAGTGTTGAAACACTTGAATTTTGATACAATCCTTTCCATGCAGCAAGAAACTTTCTTGTTGTTTCCATATTGAACCCTTTCAATATCTCATATATGTATGTCTGGCACAACCATATTAGCTCCTCAATCTATCCATATAGATATTGATGCCAAATATTCCGAGTTTTCCCAAGTCTTTCATCGAAATCGTATTTTAATGAAATTCTTAACTTGTGTCAATACAAGATACATCATTTCCAATCAACAATATGTCCTCTACATAATGTATTAGAAATATGTCTCAGCGCTCCCACTTAATTTCTTGCAAATGCAAGCATCTTCATCATCTCCGATGAATTTAAACTCTTTTAACAGTTTCATCATGGTGAAAATTTCAACCCCACTATGCTTACTTCAAGTATTGAAGTTTGCATGCCCTTTTAGCACCCTTTGAATTAACAAAACCCTTCGGACCGTGTCTTGTCCACGTCCTAGGTAACCATTCTATTAGAAGAACCTTGTTTTGTTTATTCAACTACCATATACCAAATTATATGTAGTGGTTGCTACATTAAACCGTTAAGACTATATATCGCTATGAAAGATCAAATCTTGTCATGGTCAACTCCTTGAACATTGCCGTAAACTTCTTTCCGACATGTCGACTATTTCATAGATGTTAAACATCCATGTCTATTTCTTTATAGATCCAAACATGACCGATAGGCTTCACGCCTTTCCGGAGGGTCTTCCAAGTTCAGAAACTTGATTTCTCGTGTATGGATACTATCACGGATTCTATGACTTCTAGTCATTTTATGGAGTCAGGGCCCATCATCGCTTCTTTGCATGTAGTCGGTTCATTATTGTCAAAACAATAACGACTTGCTTATCAAATCACACTATTTGATTCTTACCGACCCACACGGTTCAATAGGAACTCTAATCTCCGAGATCACACCCTTTGTAATCACGTGAGCCATGAGCATTGTGGCCGCCACCGGGACACTTTCTGGTGCTGCGCTACTTAGCACATATAGCTAAGGTTCAACAACCTTTTCAAAGTTCTATTGTCCTCCCAGTTAACTTTTCGTGAAAAATTCCTTCTCAAGAAACTTGACATTCCAAGTAACAAACTCTTTTGTCCCCGGTATTATGGAGAAATTCCCAACAAATTCTTTGGGTTAACCTAAAAAGACGTGCTTATCCGACTTAGGTTGTAAACATTTTACTTATGCATAGCATACCAAATTTTAAGAAAAGACAATTCGGGTTTTATCCCAAACCATAACTTATATGGTGTCATTTCAACGGATCACGATGGTGCCCTTTTAAGTGTAAAAGCGGTAGTCTCTAAAGCTTCAATCCTTAAAACATAATGGCAGTTTTATAAATGACACCTTTGATCTTACCATGTCAAACATGGTTTGATTTCATCTCTCGAATATGCCATACTCCTATGGTTTTTCAGGAAACACAAATCATGGAACAATTCCTCAAATCTTAGGTGTTTTTGCTAAAACTCTTTATTTTCTTGTTACAATGATTTTCCACTTCATCTTGAAAGTCTTTGAACAATTTTTAGATGTTTCATACTTCTTCCTTATTAAGTAAATATATAGATATATTCACTTAAATTTCTGGAGAAAGCATATGAAGCAAAAGGATCCATCGCATATGGTTACACATAATGGACTATATATACATCAACATTCATAATATCCAATAAGTTAGTCATTCGTTCCTCTTTTGCCTATGAACGGAGTTTCAATTATCTCGAGGAAAGTTTCACTAGCGTCAATTGATCAAAATCAAAAGAATCCAAAAATCCATCAACATGGAGTTTCTTCATGTTTTCTTTCCAATATAATTTAAACAGCGATGTCACTTCATAAGTGATCTTTTAATCATTTGTCTTGCGACATTTTAGCAATAATGTTTATGGATGTGATTTCTCCCACTAGACTTGTAAAAGTTCATCCATCCTTTATGGAATACGGTAATTATTTCAACAACCATTGTTCTCGTAATACCGGAACAAAATAAAAATTATTAAAACAAACCTTGAAAGCTAGGTTTGACGACAATGAAAAACACAATAACACTTTATTTGTTTTCGATGAACATCATCACTTATTCTCATGCTAGTTACTTAGGCCATTGTAGTTCATGAATTACGTTGTCCTGTATGACACTTTATACGAACCAATTCGGTATCCAATACCTCAGAACCACATTGTTTAACAAGCAAGGAATACAACCATAACATGTATATCTTCTATATACCTCAGTTGGACATCTCCAACCTTTTATTTTCTGCCAAATATTTTATAGATTCTCTTTCAGCAATTTCTTTTCCTTTTAAAAGAATCTATCAACATCAATAGTGGTGTCATTCACATGACATATAGTACAAAGCGTATATAGTCAAATACGAATACCTTTGGACTTGCACTTTGAAGTGGATCTCCATCATCAAATGTTTGGCATTCTTTCAAAAATCCATTCTTTAGTAATCTTTTAGTGTAGTAAACATTTTACTTACATCTTCTATTCATCCTTATCATGACAACTTTCATGATCAAGCTACTATAGCCTGTAAGGAAGAATCGCGAGTATAATGTTAGTTCCCAAAAACCTTTTTGGGAGATCCAGATGCCTAGCATCTCCATCCTTCACAAATTCTCATACAATATAAGAACATGTATTTTGCTAAATTATACTCTATCATAATGCAACCAAAAACATTGTTTTAGATATCACAATATCTTTCACACATGATGGTTTCTGAAACAATTTCCAGCTCCTATATAATCTTGATATTAAAACAACATTTGTATATCAATAATCATGGAGGCAAACATGATACTTTAGATACTAACATTGGAATCTTTACTCTTTATTTAATACTACTTATTAAACTTCATGGAGTAAATAGAGTTTGCTGAAAGTTTGCAATAGGACTTCTAAAGTTTAAATTGACATTCAAAACAATACGATACCAGTTCGTAAAGTAAATATCCAGAATTCTATAGTTCTATTATCTCAATTGAAACTAAGTATAAGGTAGTGAACAGATGCCAATGACTACAACAAATTATGCAAATTCACTTCGATTTAGTTTATCACAAATTTAGTTGGACTAATCCAAATTAGAAATGAACTCCCACTCAAAAATGACATCCCTCGTGCCTTTTTGGTGATTACATGAACCAAATCCACTACACCAAGTCCGATCATCACGTGAGTTGATGTAGCTTCAAAGGCGAGCATCTATATGGGCATCATATCAACCATATGACTCATGCTTAACCTTTCGGTCCGTGTTCCGAGGCCATGTCTGTACATGCTAGGCTCGCCAAGTAAGAACCTTAGTATTCGCGTGTGTAAAACTGTCTTACACCCGTTCATATGAAAGCGTAGATTCGAGTACACCGATCATCACGTGATGTCTCGAAACACGATCCATAGAACGGTGCATACTCAAGGAAGAACACGTTTTATCTTGATATCTAAATGAGGGATCATCTTAGAATGCTACCAAAAGCGCCAAACTAGCAGTATAAGATGCTAACATCTAATGTGTAAAGTGAGATGATATGGTCCATGCATTTGATCTCTATCATTTGCATCGTGGTATGATCTCTATCATTCCTTTTTGTGTAAGGCCAAGTGAAATGGATCGTATGGGCACCTAGGGGGGGGGTGAATAGGTGCTACACCAATTTTTAATTCCTTTTCAATTTTAGGCTTAGCACAAAGGGTAAATTCTCTAGATAATCTATTAGGTGGAATTTCCCTATATGCAACCCTATCTACTAGCGAGTAAAGAGCGAGTGAAAGAGGAACGGGTAAACCGAAGTGAAGCACGTGGAGACACATGATTTGTTTGACCGCAGTTCCTTCCTTGTTAAGGGAAGTACGTCTGTGTTGTAGGGGTGGGTGGTACTATGACCACCACGCCATAAAAGGCCTCACCCTGTTCTCCGATGGATCTCGCCACAAAAGGCCTGATCCACCTTTCCACTATAGGTACCCTTCGAGGCGGGCACCGACGCCTTTACACAACTAGCGGGGCAACAACTCCCCAACAACTTGGAGGCTCCCGAAATGACAACAAGCTGCCACAAGAACAAAGTTATCAAAAACAATAAACAAGATCTAAGTATTGACAAGAATACTAGATTAGGGATTTCTCCAAGTGAATGGAGAGGAGTTGAAGCGCTTGATTCTTGATGATGATGATGAACTTCTCCTCCTTAAATTACACCAAAGATCAAGACCTTCGGGTGGTTGAAGTGGGAGATCGAGAATGAGAGCTCTTGCACAATGTCTGGACAATTTCGAATGAATCAAGAGTTCTGAACGTTGGGGAAGAAAGGGTATTTATACCCCCTTCAGAAAACATCCGTTGGAGACTTTGCGGGTCAGATTATCCGGCCCAAGTGAGGGCCGGATTATCCAGCCTGGGGAAAACACCACCCCAGACTCGGAATATCCGGCAGATAATCCGCCCCCTCTCTGAGCATCACGCCGAGCTTGCCCTTGATCAACTTCTGGGGGCCGGATTATCCGGTCCTATGCGGCCGGATAATCCGGCCTGGGGAGGAAAAACCGCCCCAGTTCGGATTTTCCGGGAGAAAATCCGATCGGATACCGAGCGACGCGCCTTGGCTCCTTTTGCTCGAAAACTGGGGGCCGGATTATCCGGCCCGTGCGACACCCGGATTATCTGGCCTGGGGAGGAAAAACCGCCCCAGTTCGGATTTTCCGGGAGAAAATCCGACCGGGTATCGAGCGACGTGCCTTGGCTTCCTTTGAGCGATGAGGTAGGCCGGATTATCCGGCCCTTGGTGGGGCGGATTATCTGGCCCCCCTCAAAACTTCCTGCACACTTAGCACACATGAATAGTTTCCATAGTATTGTTATCTAACACGCAAAACATAGGAAAACATGAAATGTTCTTTCAATCTCCCCCTTTTTGGTGTTAGATGACAATACTAGGATTTGCAGGAGAAAGACAAAGACAAACCGTGATAACTATGAAAGAGACTCCCCCTCAATGTGTGCATAATAGAGTTTTGCATTGGAATACAAATGCACACAAATAGGTGAATCTATTCCATAGACATATGAGCAATAAAAACATACCACCGAGGTAGAGAGTAGGCATCCTTGACAAAAGTCACAATTATTACCGGATAACCATTATGAGTGCGCTGATACATTGCAAATGTATTTATAATTTTTGATGTTCCATGCTTGGTTTTATCCACTTTCTTGTGTTTTGTTCCAACTTTGGAGTACTTTTCATATGATTTCTTGGACTAACCTATTAATAAGAGCCATAGTGCCAGCTGCCTGTTTTCTGCTGATTTTGGTTCCAGGAAAGTCAGAAAATGAATATTCTCGGAATTGGACGGGACAAAAGCCAAAGTGCATATTTTTTTGGAAGGGATCAAGTGCCAGAATACGAGACGGAGAGGGACCAGGGGGCCACCACACCACCTGGCCGCACGGCCCAGCCTGGCCCGCGCCAGGGGATGGTGAGGCCAGCCCTGGCACCCCCTCGGCCTCTCCTTCCGCCTATAAGTCTCCCTCGGGACGAAAACCCTAAGTACCCGATCAAAAATCCACGAAAGAGTCTGTAGCCGCCGTCATCTCCATCCCTAGATGGGAGGGATCTGAAGCTCTTCCCGGTACCCTGCCAGAGAGGGGAATTCACCCTGGAGGCCTTCTTCATCACCATGCAAGCCTCTGGTGTGATGCGTGAGTACTTCATCCTTGGACTACGGATCCATGTAGTAGCTAGATGGCTGGTTTCTCCTCCTTTGTGCTTTCATGTTTAGATCTTGTGAGCTCCGTTCATGATCAAGATCATCTATTTGTAAATCATACATGTTGTGTTTGCAGGGATCCGATGGATATTGAGATGCTATTTCAGATTGATTATTGATTCTATCATTTCTTTGTTATTTGAGATATTGCATGCTTTCCGTTGTTAGTAGCTATCTTGGCCAAGTAGATGCTAGCAACTCCAAGAGTTAGTATTTATGCTCGATAGTGGGTTCATGCCTCTGGTAATCTGGGGAAGTGACAGAAATCTCTAAGGTACTAGATGTGTTGTTCCTGCTAGGGAGAAAACAACAATCCTTTGTTCATAAAACAATTGTATTGCTTACTTTACACGTAGTTCGTAAAGCAATAATCTGTTGCTTGCAACTTAATACTGGAGGGGGTTCGGATGATAACCTGAAGGTGGATTATTAGTCATAGATGCAGTTGGATGGCGGTCTATGTATTATGTTGTAATGCCCAATCAAGTCTCAAAGGAGTCAAGATGATTAGTATATGCATGTATTGCTTTCTCGGTGTTTGTCAATTGCCCCGCTGTAATTGGTTCACCCAGCATGTTATCTATCTTAAGGAGAGCCACCTCTAGTGAACTATGGATCCCGGTCCTTTTTCTTTACATACAATCTATAAATTGTTTCTGCTTTGTGTTTACTTTCTGCAAACTTTTACTTCTTTCCATTCGATACGTTTAATCCTTTGTTTTCCGCAAAACACGGTGAGATTGACAACCTCATCGCTAGTTGGGGACAAAGTTCTATGGTTTTGTGCAGGTCTCCATGTTGCTACTAGCACCGGTAGTGTGCCCTGCCAAAGCTCAGCTAGTAACACCTTTGGGGTGTTTCCTTGCTCCTACTGGTTCGATTAAACCTTGGTTTCATAACTGAGGTAAAACTTACTGCTGTGCTCATCGTACCTTCCTCTTGGGGTTCCCAACGAGCTCTACGTTGAAAGTCGAGCGCATCAAGATTTTCTGGCGCCGTTGCCGGGGAACTGAAGAAGAAGAACCTCCCACGGCAAATGCCATTTTCTAGCGCCGTTGCCGAGGAGTCAAGGACATCTTCACAAGGGGAGTCCCTCATAACCAGTCTCTTTACTTTGTTGTTTTTGTTTTGCTTAGTTTTCTTTTTGCTTTGTTTGCTTGTTTTGTTCTTCAAAAAACACAAAAAATTAGTTTTACTTGTTTGCTTTCTTATTTGAAAACCCCAAAAAATGTCTACTCTTGAAAACACTAAGTTGTGTGACTTCACTAGCACCAACAACAATGATTTTATGAGCACACCTATTGCTCCACCTGTGGCTGAAAATACTTTCTTTGAGATAAAACCTGCTTTGCTCAATCTTGTTATGAGAGAACAATTTTCTGGTATTGGTAATGAAGATGTTGCTTCCCATCTAAATAACTTTGTTGAACTTTGTGAGATGCAAAAGCATAGGGATATAGATGGTGATATTATTAAGCTGAAATTGTTTCCTTTCTCTTTGAGAGGAAAAGCTAAAGAATGGTTCAATTCCTTAACTAGGAATAGTATTGATTCTTGGACTAAGTGCAAAGATGCTTTTATTGGAAAATACTATCCTCCTGCTAAGACTATATCCATGAGAAGTGAAATAATGAAGTTTAAACAACTTGATAATGAGCATGTTGCTCAAGCTTGGGAAAGAATGAAATCTTTGGTAAAGAATTGTCCCACTCATGGACTGACTGCTTGGATGATCATCCAAACTTTTTATGCAGGATTGAACTATTCTTCAAGGAACCTATTGGATTCTGCTGCTAGAGGTACCTTTATGACCATCACTTTGGGTGCTGCGACAAAACTTCTGGACAATATGATGGTTAATTATTCTGAATGGCATACTGAGAGAGCTCCACAAGGTAAGAAGGTAAATTCTATGGAGGAAACTTCCTCCTTGAGTGATAAGATTGATATTATTATGACTATGCTTGCTAATGGGAAAGCCCATATTGATCCAAATAATGCTCCTCTAGCCTCTTTGGTTGCTCAAGAAGAGCAAGTTGATGTGAACTTCATAAGAAATAACAACTTTGGCAACAATGCTTATGGTAATAATGCTTATAGGAACAATTTTGGTAACAACAATTATAAGCCATATCCTCCCAACAATGCTAATGCTTATGGAAATTCTTACAACAATAATAATAGTGCTCCCTCTGAACTTGAAGTTATGCTTAAAGAGTTTATTAGTAAACAAACTGCTTTCAATAAAACTATTGAGGAAAAACTCTCTAATGCTGAAAGAAATATAACATCTTTGGCTGAAGCTCAATCTACTTTGAATAAAATGGCTGCTAAACCTGAAACTAATGAGAATCCCTTTGCAGGTACTAATGCTATACAAGTAAGAATTGATGAAAATGTTAGACTATTAGCTGAATTACATACTAAGTGGGAAAGAGAAGATGAAATTGCTAGAAACATTAGTGTTTCTACTATTACCACCACTAGTGTTGAGGCTAGTAATAGCTCTACTACTTTAGATGATAAAGTTGGTTTTGATCTTGATGGTTGCAATATCTCTGAAGTTATTAAGTTCCTACAAAAGCTTGCTAAAAGTCCTAATGCTGGTGCTATGAACATGGCTTTTACAAAACACATTACCGATGCTCTCATAAAGATTAAAGAAGAAAAGATGAAACATAAAGCTTCTATTCCTATAAAGCAAGAAGATGGTTGGGAACCCATCATTAATATGAAAGTGAATGACTTTGATTTCAAAGCTTTGTGTGATCTTGATAGTAGTGTTTCTATTATGCCTAGAAGGATTTATGATATGCTTGATTTGCCTCCTCTTGAAGATTGCTATTTGAATGTCCCACTTGATGATAATGTTAAAAAGAAACTCATGGAGAGTCTTAATTATGGTTAACGATTCTTATGTCCCTGTTGATTTCTATGTTTTGGATGTTGAATACAATGCTTCTTGTCCTATTACTTTGGGAAGACCTTTTCTTAGAACTGTTGGTGCCATCATTGATATGAAAGAAGGCACCATTAAATATCAACTCCCTCTCAAGAAATGTATAGAACACTTCCCTAAAAAGATAGAAAAGATTTCTTTTGCTTCTCCTATGAAAACAAAATTTGGTCTTAATGCTTCTTTATTTGAGAACACTTGATTCTTTCTTTGCTTCTTATGCCTAACTTAAAGGCGTTAAAGAAAAGTACTTGTTGGGAGATAACCCAAGAGTTTTAGATGAGTATTGGAAGTTATTACCTTTGTAATAACCTCTCCTTATCCTTTTTATTTGCTTTTTGTGCCAAGAGTAACCTCTAATGAGAGTGAAGTAATGATTGGGAAAGTTGCTGTCCCGAAACAGATTTTTGTGCTTCACCATAAAAATTCCTGAGAGAGCTGTGTATGTCTGATTGAGCTGTAATTGTTTGTGCTTCTGCGGCAGGTAGTTATCTAAGTTTCGTTAGTTCAACACGTTTTGATTTGAGCAACAGAAGGTCTTCGAAAAAATTCGTCTTTCCCTGCTGGTCTGTTTTGACAGATTTCTGCCATTTTCTGCATTTGCTTCTTGTTAGTTCCTTCTTGAGTTCCTTTGGGGAATTGAGCTTTTTGAGGGAAGTGCTACAGTAGCTAGTGTTCTAATGGAAGTTTATTTGGTGTTAGAACTGAACCTTGAGACTTATTTATCTTAAGTGCACTAATGTTGCTAATGAGATTGTGTGAAGTTTTGTATGAAGGAAAATTTCAGGTGTATGGAACGAATGAGTAATGAGATGAATGATGGACTAAAGCTCAAGCTTGGGGATGCCACGCGTGTCACCCCAAGAAATATCCAAGAAGTACAAGCGTCAAAGCTTGGGGATGCCCAAGGCATCCCCTTCTTCATCAATAAAAATTCCAGGTTTCTTCCAAACACTTCATTTTTATTGTTTCATGCACAGTTGTGTTTTTCTTGGAGCGTCTTCTTTTTCATTTTCGTTTTGTTTTTTTGTTTGCTTGGTTTGCTTATTTTTCTGAATAAGTTGGTTGGACCCCCTCTTTCATACATTGGTTTGCAATTAGTTTGGTTTGGTTTGGTTTGGTTTGGAAAAGAGTAGGAAAGCGCTTGCTTATGTGGTAAAAAGAGCTCGTTTTTTACTGTGGCTATGCTTTGTCATGTCGTGCTTGATATTGTTTTGGCTTTATGCTTAGTATTATTTGCTGTCGCATGACTTGTTAGAAACAATTGAGATTGTTTAATGTGCCTTGGATGAATCATGCGTTGTTTTAGCATATTAAAGCATAGTATAGTGGTATTCTCCTTTGATGCTTTATTTGGGTTGACTTGGCACATGCTCACACCATGTTATGACTGTCACAAGTCACCATAGCCTTTATGATCCTTTAGTTTTCAACTTGTAGTATCACTTTATGCTTTGATCAATGATGTTTTGTCGCTCTGCATGATTATGGCCATTATTGCTCTCTTAGTTTGTCGCTCCCAGTCTTTTGCTAGCCTCCACAACCAAGTATGAGTTCGACTCATGCATCCAACTCCCTAAACCAAGTTATTCCAAAGAGTACACCATACCTACCTACTATCTTATGCTATTCAAAGTATATTCATGCTTTTTTACCTTCCACTTGTTATGAGAAAACTAGTGATTAAAGCTCTCACGAACTTGATGGCACACTTTACTTTATTGCCTCTAATAAACTTGAACCATTGGGTCCTTATTTGTTGCGTATATGCTTGCGCTTTATAAGTTGAAATTAGCAGAACCATGTTTCATGGGGAACGCTTTCAACATTGCACTTGTACTTTGTACCCCGTTGATATCATGTTCTTTTGCTTACGGATCCCGGCGGTGTGAAATAAAAGTGGAACTTGTAAGATCATGGAGTTTGTATGTGTGTTAGAGAAACGCCTGGGCCACTAGCCTAAGCCATGCCTAATCATGGTGGAAACTTGCAGCATCACCATAATGAGCACTCTATGAAGCATCCTCAATAAAAACCTATGCAAATAGCAAATAAAAAGATCGCTGAGATGCTCATTGTCTGCTTGTCTTGTCATTTTGATTATGGGAAAGCTCCCGTATCATGTGCAAGGGGTACCCCGTTGGCAGTTCTTAATGATACACATATACTTACAATGGCAAGAGCTTACTCGTGACTGAAGTTGAGTAGCATGAGGATCGGTCTTCGTAAGTAAGGGGCATGAGATTTCGGTTTATAACTTGTCAAGCATATCCTCTTAGTTGTGTCACTTTAACCTTAATCACCTAAAAGCTATAAGTACCATAATTTTTGGAAGCTCTTTATGAGACTTGAATCCCTACTTCCTTTTACAAAAGGCCCTTCTTCCACCATTATATTGAGTCTCCACCTTCTATCTTTATGCACCTACTTTGAGAGCATAGTGGCCATTCTTAGTTCTATGTGCATTGTCCCAAGACTAGTTGATTGATGCATAACTTGTTATTGCTTGTTTGAAACTATTGTATCTAGTCACTCTTATGAACTTTGAAAGTGTCCTATTGTTGGATCTGCAGCATAGAAAACAAAAAAATTCCTACGGTGTGAACTATACGCCAAGATCTATCTACTAGGTACAAAGCAACGGGTGGACATACATCCAACGAGAACTTACCCTCGAAGACAACGAGTTTTGTTAATGAGTAGGAACTCATGGTTGATGTAGTCGTACACGTGCCGATCTCAAGATCGTGAGGAAGTCCAGCAGGTCCGGCTCCAGCACGTCCATCAGATCCAGCTCCATTAGCACCAACTCCAGCATCGCAAAGCAGCGGTGCATCCGTGATCACACACACGTCCGGTACCCCGACAACCTCCGTCCCTCGCTCCAACAAAGAAGCGGAAGCAGCAACTCCTTTCCAGATAAACCACCAGGAACATGTATCTCGCTAATCCGAGACCATGGGGGAATAATACTAGAGGGGGACAGAGATCCTTCACAAGGAGGTGTGTGTGAGAAGTGAGGAGGGGTGGCCTTTTATAGGAGGAGGGGGGTGCCCCTCCTTCATGGCCGGCGCATAGAGGAGGTGTCTCTTCACCTCCTCCATTCATGTGGTGGTAACCCCTCCACATTAAAATGCCTCTTCACATTCCCTTTTAAAGTCTCCACTTTAAATGCATTAAATTTCTCCAAATTTAATGCTCTCTCAATTAATAAAACACTTTTATTATTTTTATTCAGAATTTTTTAATTACTTTAATTAACAAACATTCACATAAAATCCCCTGCAACATTTCAATATTACATGCAGAACCAATTTCACCCGAAATAGTTTCGGTGTCTATTGAAATAATTCCAGCGCTTTCTTAAATCTTTATCTGGAACATATTTGCTCCAAATGGTGTCGGTATCCCTTAAGTGTGTCACCCTAAGGTTCGTGAATAATGCAGACATGATCGAGACCCCTCTCCGATCAATAATCAGCAGCGAGACCTGGAGATCCATACTGACTCCTACACATTCAACGATGACTTCTATGAACGTGAGAACCTTTAACGCTAGTAACTAAATCCCTTTGTCTCGCGATATATTACGTGTCTGAGATTCGATCATTGGTATCTCCATACCTAGTTTGATCTCGTTACCGACATGCACTCTTTTCTCGTTCCTGTGATATAACATTCTAGTGATCACATCACTTGCTTGCAAGCTACCTTAATGTGATATCACCGAGAGGGCCCAGAGTATATCTATCCGTCATCGGAATTGACAAATTCCACTCTTGATCCATGAGCCTCAGCATAACACCTTCGTAGCACTGAACCCATCTTTATAGTCACCCTGTTACAGTGTGACGTTTGATGTTATCAAGATACTCTTCCGGTGTTAGCAATTAACATGATCTCATGGTCTAAGGATAAATATTACTTCGTATGATGTTATAGCAATATAAACATAATGACTTGATCATAATGCTATACTTCGGATGAATGTTCATCACATCATTTCACAAATGTTGTCACCTTGTTATTAACAACATCCAATGTCCATGATCAGGAAACCTTGATTATCTTGTTAATCAACAAGCTAGTCTATAAGAGAGGCATAACTAGGAACCCTTTTTTGTTTATTAAACACACATGTATTGACATTTCCGATCAATACAATTATAGCATATAAAATAAACATTTATCATAAACATGGAATAAGATAATAACCACTTTATTATTGCCTCTCGGGCATATTCCCTTCAGTCTCCCACTTGCACTAGTCAATAATCTAGTTTGAAAAACTTTGCGTATTGAACACCTATGGATTTCTTGTGTTGCATATACGCTATTGCTAGTGGTTTAACTTAATCTCTGGATCTGACAGTTTCAGGTCTGTGTGTATTTGCATGTCTCTGCGTCTCTACGCATCACTCATTCTCAAATGAGATGGCATTGTATAGATTTGGTCCTTTAGTGAGACCTTTAGTTCGTTCGGCTCAAAATATGTTGATATTATTGTCACACAATATATCTTCATAGTATTAGACCACCTTGAACCACACCTAGTTTGATAACAAACTACTTAACACAAATGCCCTCCTTTGCTGATACTATAGCAGTCATATACTTAGCCTTTTGTTGTAGTATCCGTCACAATGTCTCAACTTTGGAACTCATCCAAATCCATCATGGAACGTCCGTTCCATTACATTGTGCCACCCATAGTATAAATTGAGATAAATTTAATTTGTATCTTGTGACAAAACTAGTATCAATGTAGCACTTTACAATGAACTACCTTTAACTATTTGTCACTTATACATTATATATTCTTAGTTCTTCCAAAGGTCATAAGAATATCTTTACTGTTGTCCAATGATTATATTATGAATCATTCTGGTATATGCTCATAACATTTAGAGCATAGGATATTCTGGATATATACATATCATGGTATAATCGATCAAAATCTTCATGTGATTTTACTCACCAAGTGTTGAAACACTTGAATCTTGATACAATCCTTTCCATGCAGCAAGAACCTTTCTTGTTGTTTCCATATTGAACCCTTTCAATATCTCATATATGTATGTCTGGCACAACCATATTTGCGCTTTAATCTATCCATATAGATATTGATGCCAAATATTCCGGGTTTGCCCAAGTCTTTCATCGAAATCTTATTTTAATGAAATTCTTAACTTGTGTCAATACAAGATACATCATTTCCAATCAACAATATGTCCTATACATAATGTATTAGAAATATGTCTCAGCGCTCCCACTTAATTTCTTGCAAATGCAAGCATCTTCATCATCTCCGATGAATTTAAACTCTTTTAACAGTTTCATCATGGTGAAGATTCCAACTCCGCTATGCTTACTTCAACTATTGAAGTTTGCATGCCCTTTTAGCACCCTTTGAATTAACAAAACCCTTTGTACCATGTCTTGTACACGTCTAGGTTACCGTTCTTTTAGAAGAACCTTGTTTTGTTTATTCAACTACCATATACCAAATTATATGTAGTGGTTGCTACATTAATCCGTCAAGACTAAATATCGCTATGAAAGATCAAATCTTGTCATAGTCAACTCCTTGAACATTGTCGTAAACTTCTTTCCGACATGTCGACTATTTTATAGATGTTAAACATCCATGTCTTATTTCTTTATAGATCCAAACATGACTGATAGGCTTCACCCCTTTCCGGAGGGTCTTCCAAGTTCAGAAACTTGTTTTCTCGTGTATGGATACTATCACGGATTCTATGACTTCTAGTCATTTTATGGAGTCAGGGCCCATCATCGCTTCTTTGCATGTAGTCAGTTCATTATTGTCAAAACAATAAAGACTTGCTTATCAAATCTTACTATTTGATTCTTACCGACCCACACGGTTCTATAGGAACTCTAATCTCCGAGATCACACCTTTTGTAATCACGAGAGCCATGAGCATTGTGGCCGCCACCGGGACACTTTCCGGTGCTGCGCTACTTAGCACATATAGCTAAGGTTCAACAACCTTATCAAAGTTCTATTGTCCTCCCACTTAACTTTTCACGAATTCCTTCTCAAGAAACTTGACGTTCCAAGTAACAAACTCATTTGTCCTCGGTGTTATGAAGAAATTTCCAACAAATTCTTTGGGATAACCTACAAAGACGTGCTTATCCGACTTTGGTTGTAAACATTTTACTTATGCATAGCATACCAAAATTTAAGAAAAGACATTTCGAGTTTTATCCCAAACCATAACTCATATGGTGTCATTTCAATGGATCACGATGGTGCTCTTTTCAGTGTAAAAGCGGTAGTCTCTAAAGCTTCAATCCTTAAAACATAATGGCAGTTTTATAAATGACACCCTTGATCTTACCTTGTCAAACATGGTTTGATTTCATCTCTTGAATATGCCATACTCCTATGGTTTATCGGGAAACACAAATCATGGAACAATTCCTCAAGTCTTAGGTGTTTTTGCTAAAAATGTAACTCAAATATCTTCCTTTATGATCGAATCATAAACTCTTTATTTTCTTGTTACAATGATTTTCCACTTCATCTTGAAAGTCTTTGAACAATTTTCAAATGTTTCATACTTCTTCCTTATTAAGTAAATATACAGATATATTCAATCAAATTTTCGGAGAAAGCATATGAAGCAAAAAGATCCATCGCATATGGCTACACATAATGGACTATGCACATCAGCATGCACAATTTCCAATAAGCTAGTCATCCGTTCCTCTCTGGCCTATGGACGGAGTTTCAATTATCTCGAGTAAAGTCTCACATGCGTCAATTGATCAAAATCAAAGACTCCAAAAATTTCATTAACATGGAGTTTCTTCATGTTTTCTTTCCAATATAATTTAAAACAGCGATGTCACTTCGTAAGTGATATTTTAATCATTTGTCTTGCGACATTTTAGCAATAGTGTTTATGGATGTGATTTCTCCCACTAGACTTGTAAAAGTTCATCCATTCTTTATGGAATACGGTAATTATTTGAACAACCATTGTTCTTGTAATACCGGAACAAAATAACAATTATTTAAACAAATCTTGAAGGCTTGGTTTGATGACAACAAAAAACACAATAACACTTTATTTGTTTTCAATGAACATCATCACTCATTCTCTTGCTAGTTACTTAGGCCATTGTAGTTCATGAATTGCGTTGTCCTGTATGACACTTCATACCAACCAATTCGGTATCCAATACCGGTATCCCATACCTCAGATCCACATTGTTTAACAAGCAAGGAATACAGCCATAACATGTATATCTTCTATATACCTAAGTTGGACATCTCCAACCTTTTCTTTTCTGCCAAATATTTTATAGATTCTCTTTCAGCAATTCCTTTTCTTTTAAAAGAATCTATCAACATCAATTGTGGCGCCCTTCACATGACACAAAGTACAAAGCGTATATAGTCAAATACTAATCCCTTTGGACTTGCACTTTGAAGTGGATCACCATCATCAAATGTTTGGTGTTCTTTCAAAAATCCATTCTTTTGTAATCTATTAGTGTAGTAAACATTTTACTTACATCTTCTATTCATCCTTATCATGACAAATTTCATGATCAAGCTACTATAGCTTATAAGGAAGAATCACGAGTATAATATCAGTTTCCAAAACCTTTTTGGTAGATTCGGATGCCTAGCATCTCCATCCTTCACTAATTCTCATACAATATGAGAACATGTATTTTGCTAAATTATACTCTATCATAATGCAACCAAAAAACATTGTTTCAGATATCACAATATCTTTCACACATGATGGTTTCTGAAACAATTTTCATCTCCAATATAATCTTGATATTAAAACAACCTTTTGAATATCAATAATCATGGAGGCAAACATGATACTTTAGATACTAACATTGGAATTCTTACTCTTGATTTAATACTACTTATTAAACTTCATGGAGTAAATAGAGTTTGCTGAAAGTTTGCAATAGCACTTATAAACTTTAAATTGACATTCGAAACAATACGATACCAGTTCGTAAAGTAAATATCCAGAATTCTAGAGTTCTATTATCTCAAATAAAAACTAAGCATAAGGTAGAAAACGAATGCCAATGACTACAAAAAACTATGCAAATTCACTTTGATTTAATTTATGACAAATTTGGTTCGACTAATCCAAATTAGAAATGAACTGCCACTCAAAAACGACATCCCTCGTGCCTTTTTGGTGATTACATGAACCAAATCCACTACACCAAGTCTGATCATCACGTGAGTTGATGTAGCTTCAAAGGCGAGCATCTATATGGGCATCATATCAACTATATGACTCATGCTTAACCTTTCGGTCCGTGTTCCGAGGCCATGTCTGTACATGCTAGGCTCACCAAGTAAGAACTTTAGTACTCGCATGTGTAAAACTGTGTTACACCCGTTTGTATGAAAGCGTAGAGTCGAGTACACCCGATCATCACGTGATGTCTCGAAATACGATCCACAAAACGGTGCATACTTAAGCAAGAACACATTTTTATCTTGATATCTAAAAGAGGTATCATCTTACAATGCTACAGAAAGCGTCAAACTAACAGTATAAGATGCTAACATCTAATGTGTAAAGTGAGATGATATGGTCCATGCATTTGATCTCTATCACTTGCATCGTGGTATGATCTCTATCATTCCTTTGTGTGTAAGGCCAAGGTCTATGAAACTTACACATTCAGTGTGTTCTAAGAGTATCTATCATACATCTACTTACAACAATACCATATCAAGACACTAGCCCAGCAACGATCTAAACTAGACGCCTCTAATTTATCAATTGCAAGTTTTATGTGGCTTAGGGCTTTCGGAGATAGAACCGTTCTTACCTACGAACATGAACCACAACGAGGATAACCAAATTATTAGCAACTCGTTGTAAATCAGATATTGACTATAGTAGGAGAGACAGACACCCGCCAGCCACTTATGCAAAACTAGTTGCATGTCAGTCGTGGAACCGGTCTCATGTACGATGACATGTAAGGTTGGTCTGGGCCGCTTCATCCCACTATGCCACCAATATCCAAAATACATAGAAGATGCAATAACATGATCATCAGAGCCCACATATCAACATATGTGTACTACCCGTGCTAAGCACCTATGCATAGATCAGGCTCTGATACCACTGTTGGGTCCGCAGCATAGAAAACAAAAAAATTCCTACGGTGTGAACTATACGCCAAGATCTATCTACTAGGTACAAAGCAACGAGTGGACATACATCCAACGAGAACTTACCCTCGAAGACAACGAGTTTTGTTAATGAGTAGGAACTCGTGGTTGATGTAGTCGTACACTTGCCGATCTCAAGATCGTGAGGAAGTCCAGCAGGTCCGGCTCCAGCACGTCCATCAGATCCAGCTCCAGCAGCACCAAGTCCAGCACCGCAAAGCAGCGGTGCATCCGTGATTGCACACATGTCTGGTACCCCGACAACCTCCGTCCCTCGCTCTAGCAAAGCAGCGGAAGCAGCAACTCCTTTCCATATAAAGCCACCGGGAACATGTATCTCGCTAATCCGAGACCATGGGGGGATAATACTAGAGGGGGAGAGAGATCCTTTACAAGGAGGTGTGTGTGAGAAGTGAGGAGTGGGTGGCCTTTTATAGGAGGAGGGGGTGCCCCTCCTTCATGGCCGGCGCATGGAGGAGGTGTCTCTTCACCTCCTCCATTCATGTGGTGGTAACCCCTCCACATTAAAATGCCTCTTCACATTCCCTTTTAAAGTCTCCACTTTAAATTCATTAAATTTCTCCAAATTTAATGTTGTCTCATTTAATAAAACTCTTTATTATTTTTATTCAGAATTTTGTTAATTAATTTAATTAACAAACATTCACATAAATCCCCCTGCTACATTTCAATATTACATGCAGAACCAATTTCAGCAATTTCACCCGAAACAGTTTCGGTGTCTATTGAAATAATTCCAGCGCTTTCTTAAATCTTTATCTGAAACATATTTGCTCCAAATGGTGTCGGTATCCCTTAAGTGTGTCACCCTACGGTTCACGAATAATGCAGACATGATCGAGACCCCTCTTCGATCAATCATCAGCAGCGGGACCTAGAGATCCATACTGACTCCTACACATTCAACGATGACTTCTGTGATCATGAGAACCTTTAACGCTAGTAACTAAATCCCTTTGTCTCGCGATATATTACATGTCCAAGATTCGATCATCGGTATCTCCATACCTAGTTTGATCTCGTTACCGACATGCACTCTTTTCTCGTTCCCGTGATATAACATTCTAGTGATCACATCACTTGCTTGCAAGCTATTTCAATGTGATATCACCGAGAGGGACCAGAGTATATCTATCCGTAATCGGGATGGACAAATCCCACTCTTGATCCATGAGCCTCAACATAACACCTTCGTAGCACTGAACCCACCTTTATAGTCACCCTGTTACAGTGTGACGTTTGATGTTATCAAGATACTCTTCCGGTGTTAGCAATTAACATGATCTCATGGTCTAAGGACTAAGATTACTTCGTATGATGTTATAGCAATATAAACATAATGACTTTGATCGTAATGCTATACTTCGGATGAATGTTCATCACATCATTCCACCAATGTTGTGACCTCGTTATTAACAACATCCAATGTCCATGATCAGGAAACCTTGATCATCTTGTTAATCAACGAGCTAGTCTATAAGAGAGGCATAACTAGGAACCCTTTTTGTTTATTAAACACACATGTATTGAAGTTTACGATCAATATAATTATAGCATGCAAAATAAACATTTATCATAAACATGGAATAAGATAATAACCACTTTATTATTGCCTCTCGGGCATATTCCCTTCACCTATGCATTTATACTTGCTACTCTATTGAGGGACAAGCTGAATACTTTTATGCTATGTTTTCTTTATGTGAAACAAACAAACGTCTTGCAAAGCATTGTTATTCATGAATCTTTTGTTTGTGCTTTTTCATGTTGCGTCATAGTTTCTATGTCTTATTGCTAGAACTTTGTCTTTCATGCTATGATTGAAGTACTATGATCCCAGCTTTGAATGTTTTGTAAATACTTTGATCAAGTCTTTGATGGTGCATGTCACCTCAAAAATTATTCTTTGTTTTTATCACTTACCTACTCGACGATGAACAGGAGTTAAGCTTGGGGATGTTGATACATTGCAAATGTATCTATAATTTTTGATGTTCCATGCTTGGTTTTATCCACTTTCTTGTGTTTTGTTCCAACTTTGGAGTAGATTTCATATGATTTCTTGGACTAACCTATTAACAAGAGCCATAGTGCCAGCTACCTGTTTTCTGCTGTTTTTGGTTCCAGGAAAGTCAGAAAATGAATATTCTCGGAATTGGACGGGACAAAAGCCAAAGTGCCTATTTTTCCGGAAGGGATCAAGTGCCAGAATACGAGATGGAGAGGGACCAGGGGGCCACCACACCACCTGGCTGTGCGGCCCAGCCTGGCCCGCGCCAGGGGGTGGTGAGGCAAGCCCTGGCACCCCCTCGGCCTCTCCTTCCACCTATAAGTTGCCCTCAGGATGAAAACCCTAAGTACCCGATCAAAAATCCACGAAAGAGTCTGTAGCCACCGTCATATCCATCCCTAGATCGGGAGGGATCTGAAGCTCTTCCCGGCACCCTGCCAGAGAGGGGAATTCACCCTAGAGGCCTTCTTCATCACCATGCAAACCTCCAGTGTGATGCGTGTGTAGTTCATCCTTGGACTACGGATCCATGTAGTAGCTAGATGGCTGGTTTCTCCTCCTTTGTGCTTTCATGTTTAGATCTTGTGAGCTCCGTTCATGATCAAGATCATCTATTTATAAATCATACATGTTGTCTTTGCGGGGATCCGATGGATATTGAGATGCTATTTCAGATTGATTATTGATTCTATCATGTCTTTGTTATTTGAGATATTGCATGCTTTCCGTTGTTAGTAGCTATCTTGGCCAAGTAGATGCTAGCAACTCCAAGAGTTAGTATTTATGCTCGATAGTGGGTTCATGCCTCTGGTAATCTGGGGAAGTGACAGAAATCTCTAAGGTACTAGATGTGTTGTTGCTACTAGGGAGAAAACAACAATCCTTTGTTCATAGAACAATCGTATTGCTTACTTTACACGTAGTTCGTAAAGCAATAATCTGTTGCTTGCAACTTAATACTGGAGGGGGTTCGGATGATAACCTGAAGGTGGATTATTAGTCATAGATGCAGTTGGATGGCGGTCTATGTATTATGTTGTAATGCCCAATCGAATCTCAAAGGAGTCAAGATGATTAGTATATGCATGTATTGCTTTCTCGGTGTTTGTCAATTGCCCCTCTGCAATTTGTTCACCCAGCATGTTATCTATCTTAAGGAGAGACACCTCTAGTGAACTATGGATCCTGGTCTTGTTTTCTTTACATACAATCTATAAACTGTTTCTTCTTTGTGTTTACTTTCTGCAAACTTTTACTTCTTTCCATTCGATACGTTTAATCCTTTGTTTTCCGCAAAACACGGTGAGATTGACAACCTCATCGCGAGTTGGGGACAAAGTTCTGTGGTTGTGTTGTGCAGGTCTCCACATTGCTACTAGCACCGGTAGTGCGCCCTGCCAAAGCTCAGCTAGTAACACCTTTGGGGTGTTTCGTTGCTCCTACTGGTTCGATTAACCCTTGGTTTCATAACTGAGGGAAAACTTACTGCTGTGCTCATCGTACCTTCCTCTTGGGGTTCCCAACGAGCTCTACGTTGAAAGTCGAGCGCATCACGTGCCTTCCGTGATAAGCCTCCAGCAATAGGATATGAAGAGATAGATCCATAAGCATAATCCACGATATGAAGTCCATAAGCATAATCTAGAAAACCACATAAAGTCTCAAACAACCACAAATCGCGAATTTAAAGTTCAACGCTAAATGGGCATAAGCAATAAAAATGACGAATAAAAAGTGCAAGTGCTTATGCCCGACCCATGCAAATCCATGGACACCCTAATAGAACTACTTCTCCCCCTTTGGCATCGAGACACCAAAAAGGGAGAAGAGCGATGCTAGCGCCCCATGGGATCACTCGTAGTCCTCGTCCTCGTCCTCTTCTTCATTCTCTTCCTCATCCTCATCTTCATGCTCCTCAGTGTCACATTCCTCATCTTCATCATCAGCAGCAGGCGTAGAGGGGAACAAGTGACGCTCCAGCTCACCATAGTTCAGCTCGGAGGAAGAGTTCCACCGAGCATACGGAGTGGGAGGTGTAGGAGCCGGAGGAGCACCCAAAGCGCCGGACACGTGGTGGAGAATGAGCTGTTGGGAGTGGGCCAACTCATGGCGCTGCTTGTATGCCTCATACTGACCCTTGCGCGTGTCCACGCCCATGCAGAGAATGTGACGCTGGAACCAGTTCAGCTGCTTGATCTCACGGGCCACGGGAGGCACAGGGGGCCTGCAAGCATCCCTCATGAGACCCTCAGGAGTAGAGGAGGGGTGAGAGGTCTTCTGAACCTTGGTGTAGATCTTCTTGGCCTTGTGCACCGTGTCGGTGTGGAACTCCTCAGCAGGAAGCAGGTGACGAATGAGAAGCATAATGTAGGGGGCATAGGGAATGGACAGACGGTTGAACATAGCCTCACACAGCTCATGGTAAATGAAGTCCATGACATCCAGCCTGTACTGCACTGACTCGTCCTCTCAGGAGGCAGCCTCATGAGAAAATTGAAGTAGCTGAACAAGGTGACCACGGATGCTGTCATTGTTGCCTCCACTCGGAGTAATTGAGTCACGGAAGAGACTCACCAAGGCAGCATAGATGGGAGCAAGGCCAGCCAGAGTGCCCACAATGCCATTGTCCACAGTGCAAGGGGAGAGAGCTGCATCCTTGTTGGGCTTCAGCTGAGTGATGATGTGGTGGCCACTGGCTCTATCCCTGCTGCGGAAAGAGTACCCCAGAACCTCATCAAACACGTGAAAATCAGCAGTCATAGGCCTGTCATGAGTCATCCACTTCATAGTGCGACGCTCATCCCCACAAATCACCAAAGTGGAGAAGAACTGCTTCACCACCTCAGAGTCAAAGGAGCACTAGAGAGACATGAGATGGTGCAGCCCCATCCTCTCAGCCACATACATCGCATCCACAAGATGCGCCTTCTCCAAAGCATCAGCAAGTACCAGTGGGTTCATAGGCCTAATGTTCAGCCTGGCATAAATGTCTTCATAGATCCCCTTCTGTTCGGCACATCAAAAACGAGTATCCCCCAGTTCATCATCACGAGGCAGCTCAGCAAACAAGTCACGGTGACGGATGGCGTAATAGGAGACCGCATCCAAAGCCCTGTAGTTGATCTTTGGCTCCTTGCCCTTCCTCTTGGACACCCCCTTCCTAGTCCTCTTTGCTTGTTCAGCCATGCGCTTCTCTTCGTTCCTCCTTCTCCTCAACTCAACTTCGTCCACTAAGTTACCCTGTCCGTCGTCCCGAAAGTACTTGGCGCGAGGACGGCGCTTGTAGGTCTTGGGAGCACCGGAACCACCTGTGAGGAGAATAAGGGCGATAGCAAGGGGATAAGCATACACACAAGTCCAGGAGAGAGCATGGAAAAAGTAGTCAAAAAGTTCATAGGACAAAACTACTCAATGCATATTCCATAGTGAAACTAAACCAGAATCGAATCTGTCAGGCCGGATTATCCGGCCACCTAGATTGAATGCAAAAAAGTAGATCGGGCCTAGAAACTGTAAGACTATGATTTCTATGCGAAAAACATCCTTCTAGACAACGTTCTACCCAACAAGTTACACATCTAGCCAAAGATGGGGAGAGAGGGAGTTACCCTCACTCATTGGAGAAAGAACGTGGAGGAGAAGGTACCTGGAGGCGCGAAGAAGAAGATCCGGGGAGGCCCGGAAAATTCGGTGGCCGGAGAGGCTCCGGGGAGGGTGAGGGGCGGCAGGCGGTGGCTGAGGAGGAGGAGAGGGCTGGGGGAGAAGTGCTGCTGGTTATGAGCCCTGCCCTTTAAGATGAAATCCGCCAGGGCCGGATTATCCGACCTACACTTGGGCCGGATTATC
The DNA here is from genome assembly GCA_916181665.1 of Avena sativa. Lineage (NCBI taxonomy): Eukaryota > Viridiplantae > Streptophyta > Magnoliopsida > Poales > Poaceae > Avena > Avena sativa. The sequence goes on along the minus strand of OV702289.1, from coordinate 128,142,811 downwards.
CGGCCTAAAATCTGGGATTCTGTTATACACAGAACCAGGCCCGCACGTCCCCAAACAACACCCCCACAAGGTGTACAAGGGACTTGTGTGCTAGAATAGATGGCTTAGGGGTAGGAAAAGACTTAGGATTAAGAGAGCCAAACTGAGATGGTACTAGACACTCAAAATTGCAAAATCCAAATCAAATAAAAGACAAGATTGAGTGTGATTCCCATAAGAACATGAGAGAGCAAATAACAGCCAAAAAGATCCAATTATCCTCAAGGGAGAGGGTGGTGGCCGAAGCCACCTTGTTGGAGTGTATGGTGTGACACCGCGAAGATATATCTTGGGTTCACGACCAATACTCATCAATAAGCTCACATATCACAACATGATATTAAGAGAAATGATTTATCTTGCTATTGGCATTATGGGGGGAGGGTTAGCCCAATGAGTTAGGACCACACTCCCCCTATATCCATGCCCACACCTAGACCAAAGAAGGATTGAGATGTACGAGTGAGTGCATGGGTAATCAAGACAAGCTCCTGGAATCAATGATAGTTAGCTCATTACTCAAATAGCAGAATCTTGCTTCATCAAGTGGCTTTGTAAAAATATCCGCAAGTTGGTTCTTTGTGCTCACAAAGGATAGATCAATATCGCCGCGAGCAACATGGTCTCGAATAAAATGACTCCGATTCTCAATATGCTTCGTCCTTGTGTGCTGAACAGGATTGTACGCAATTTTGATTGCACTTTCATTATCACATAAAAGAGGCCCTTTATCACAAATGACACCGTATTCCTTTAAAGTTTGCCTCATCCACAATAATTGAGTACAAGCGCTGGCAGCAGCAACATATTCAGCTTCAGTGGTGGAGAGAGATATACAATTCTGCTTTTTAGAGGACCAACATACAAGAGATCTTCCCAAAAATTGACAAGCTCCAGAAGTGGATTTCCGATCATCCTTATCACCAGCCCAATCTGAGTCAGTATAACCACATAAAGAGAAATTGGAGCCCTTGGGATACTAGAGGCCAAAGTTAGGGGAATGAACCAAATACCGAAAGATCCTCTTCACCGCCACTAAGTGGCTTTCTTTAGGAGCTGCTTGATACCTTGCACACACTCCCACACTCAACACAATATCGGGTCTAGATGCGCAGAGGTAAAGAAGAGAGCCGATCATGGACCAGTATACCTTTTGGTCCACATCTTTACCATGTGGGTTAAGTTGAAGATGACATTTTGTTTGCATCGGAGTTGCGACACCATTTAGATCCGTCATGTTGAATCTCTTGAGCATGTCTTGGATGTACTTTGCTTGATTAATAAAGGTTCCTTCTCTAAGTTGCTTGATCTCAAATCCAAGAAAGAACCGTAATTCCCCCATCATAGACATCTCAAACATGTCAGTCATAAGCTTTGAAAATTCATCATTAAAAGCTTTGTTAGTAGAACCAAAGATGATACCGTCTACATATAGTTGGCATACGAAGATCTCCCCTTAACCTTCTTAGTAAAAAGAGTGGGATCGATTTGCCCAACTTCAAAGCCACGATCTAACAAAAGCTCTTTAAGGTGCTCATACCACGCACGTGGGGCTTGTTTAAGGCCATAGAGTGCCTTATCGAGTTTGTAGACATGGTTCAGAAAGTTTGGATCCTCAAACCCCGGGGGTTGCTTTACGTGTACCAACTCATGTAGAGGAGCATTAAGGAAGGCACTCTTGACGTCCATTTGCTACAATTTAAAGTTGTTATGAGCAGCATAAGCAAGAAGGATACGGATGGACTCAAGGCGAGCCACTGGAGCATAGGTCTCGCCGAAGTCGATGCCTTCAACTTGGGAGTAACCTTGTGCCACAAGTCTTGCCTTGTTTCTCACAACAATGCCATTCTCATCTTGCTTGTTTTTGAAAATCCACTTGGTGCCGATAACATTGCGACACTCTTTGGGTTTCTCCACGAGTTTCCAGACTTTGTTGCGCTCGAAATTATTCAATTCTTCGTGCATAGCAACAACCTAGTATGGGTCTTCAAGAGCTTCAAAGACCTTCTTAGGTTCCACCATAGAGATATGAGCTTGATGCTCACCAAAACTGGCCAGTTCTCTTCTTGTAGAAACCCTTCGTCGAAGATCACCAACAACCTTGTCGAGAGTGTGACCCCTCAACTCAAGGTTTCGATCAGCCCGAGCCTTGCGACGAAGTTCAATAAGTTTGTTGTCTCTTGGAGGAGGAGATTCATCACTTGAGTCTTCATTGCAAGCATTTTCTCGACCTTGATTAGGGACTAGAATAACAGTAGCAGGTGATGAAGACGCGTGCCCTTGAGGTGAGTCCGTAGCCACAACAGGGGGCTGCAGAACTGGAGAGTCAGGGCCGGATAATCCGGCCGATGGAGAGGCCGGATAATCCGGCCTGAGAGTATTTTTAGCAGCTTCATCAGGAAGCCTGTGACTTGCTTGAACTGGAGAGGAGCCGGATAATCCGGGGCTAGCCGGAAAATCCGGCCTGGATCTTGTGTTGATATCTTCACCACCAGGAGCAGCATGGTCAGCTGGAGCGGGGTGGCCGGATAATCCGGTGTCAACCGGAAAATCCGGCCTGGAGCTTTCTGGAACATCTTGACCTTCAGCAGTTGATGGAGATGGTGTAGAAGTTGCCCCGTGGTTGGAACATGTTGAGTATGTGTAGATGAGGGCTCTATATGAGTAGAGCATTGTCCTTCCCGGTCCGCCACAAGGGGTTCCTCAATGGGGTGGAAAAATCCCACGCCCATTCTTCTTATGGCATCTTGGGGTATTTCAACATCTGCATCACAAACACCAACTTGCTCCGCACGGGAACCGTCATTTTCCTCGAACACCACACTACAAGATTCTACAACAGTTCTAGAGAGCTTATTGTAGACTCTATAAGTGTGGGATTCGGCACCATAACCAACAAAAATACCTTCTAAAGCCTTAGATTCAAACTTAGGTAAACGAACTCCTTTAATAAGAAAGAAACACTTACACCCGAATACCCAAAAGTATGAGATGTTTGGCTTGTTACCGGTAAGTATTTCGTACGAAGTCTTGTCCAAGATCTTACAGAGGTATAAACGGTTGGATGAATGACAAGCAGTTGAGATTGCTTCAGCCCAGAAGTTATATGGAGATTTAAATTCAGCTAACATTGATCTTGCTATATCCATTAGAGTTCGATTCTTCCTCTCGGCTACACCATTTTGTTGAGGGGTGTACGCAGCGGAATATTGATGTCTTATCCCCTCTTCACTTAGGAACTCATTTAAGGTGTAGTTCTTGAACTCAGAGCCGTTATCACTCCTTATAGCCAGAATGGGGACGTTGTGTTGACGTTGAACCTCGTTGGCGAAGTCGATGACAGTTTGTTGGGTTTCACTCTTCAACTTGAAGAAATAAACCCAAGTGTATCTTGAGTAATCATCAACAATCACTAGACAATACTTCTTCCCACCGAGGCTTGCATGAGATGGAGGTCCGAAGAGGTCCACATGAAGGAGCTCCAAAATCCTTTTTGAAGACATAATGGTTTTCCTTCGATGAGGTGAGTCATGCATTTTTCCTTTAACACATGCCCTGCAAACATGATCTTTGGCAAAGGAGACATTTTCTTTTAGTCCAAGAATGTGGCCACCCTTGTGGAGACTTTGCAAAGTTCTCATATTGACGTGGGCTAGTCGGTGATGCCATAGCCAACCCGCGTCAGCCTTTCCGAAAAGACACATCGGGCCTGTAGTGGTTTTCCCCGAAAAGTCCACCACGTACAGGTCGTTTTCAACATATCCCACGGAAGCGACTTTTAGAGACTTGCTCCACAAGAGTACCACCAAATCAGCATCAATGTAAACTGCAAAGCCCATCTTACCAAGGGCACGAACTAAAAGTAAGTTGTACGTGAGGGTCTCAACAAGCATGCCGTCCACGAGAGAGATATCGTGAGCCACCACAACTTTGCCGAGACCCAATACCTCAGATTTTGACTTGTCACCATAGGAGACGGTTATGTGATCAAGGTTTGGCCGCATCTCCATGATGATTTCCTTGCTTCTGGTCATATGACTCGTGCAACCGCTATCGAGTACCCATTTAGAACCACCGGAAGCATAGCCCTGCAAGAAAATTACTTCTTGGTTTTAGGTACCCATTTTTCAATGGGTCCTCTCATGTTACTAACAAGGGTCTTGGGAACCCAAATAGACCAAGGAATGTAACAATCATAAGGGCCTACATAACTAGCATAAACATCACCATAATAATCACAATATAGTTCAAAGTTAGGATTGTTGATCCTTGCAAAACCATCATAATTAGTCTTGTCATTGGTAATGTTACTAGTCTTTGATTGAGCAGTCTTGCTCTTCTTATTCTTCTTGTTGTTTTTCTTGCTCTTTATCTTGGGTATGTAACCAAGACCTTCATTACTATTGTTTGTCCTTTGCCTGCTCAGTATCTCATCAATAACCCCTTTACCTTTGAGTTGAGAACTTCTTGCAAGGTCTCCTTTTCCAGAGGATGAAGCGGAGGTACTTGGCATATCATACTGTTTCAATTGATTTTGGAGCTGGTCATGAGACTCATTTAGAGTAGAATGATCACTCTTCAATGCCTTGTGGGCACTTTCAAGATTATCAAACTTCTCCAAAAGTCTAGCATGAACAACTCCAAAGTCAATCTTTTCTTTCTTTAGTTTCTTTACCTTGGCAAGAGCATGGTCACGTTCTTTAATGAGCTGAGCTACAACTTCTTCTTGTGACTCCTCAAGGGATTCGAGTCTTTCTTCCAAAGATACTCTAGCTTCCTCTTCCTCTTCCAAGGCATTCTTCAAAGAATCTATCTCCAAGGCATCTTCTCTTTCAATTCTGCCCTTTTCTTCAAGGAGATCTTCGGCTTGAGCAAGTTGACTCATAAGAGCATCAAAATGGAGTTTGTGCTCACCTTGTAGGTTAGTGAAAAAAGTATCCAAGGAAATAACTTATTCTTTCATTTTAAGACTGTCATGATCATCCATATCCAAAATTATGTTAGTCTTAGGAAATGAAGAGCTAGAAGTTGATACCTCGGACCCTCTTGCCATTAGGCAAGTGGCGTTGTTGTTGATGGCGTTCTCGTTCGGCGAGTCGAAGAGTGATGAGGGAGTCGATGTGGTGGCTATAGCAGCCACCTCGCAGGAACTATCATCATCCTCTTCATCTTCACTTGCGGAGGAGTATTCCTCTTGAGCTACCAAGACAATCTTGGGTTGCTTCTTGAAAGGGCCATTCTTCTTAGTAAATGGCTTCTTCTTAGGTGCTTTAGATTTCTCTTTAAGAATGAGCCTGCCACCATTGTCTTCTCTATTTTGATATGGACACTCGGCTACAAAGTGCATTCTATCTCCACAGTTGAAGCAAGTTCTCAAGCTTGGGCCACTTTCTCTTCTTCCATTTGACCCGTTCTTGCGCTCAAGTTCAGACTTGGCTTTGGCAGGGTCCTTCCAAAAGTTCCTTGCATAGAATGCCATGTACTCACCATGAGCACGTTTGACCTCATCAGGGCAGTCCATGGATACCCCCTCAAAAGCTCCTTCATCTTCCTCTTGCTCAACAACATTAGCTTTGAGAACCACATTGACACCCTTTTGCATTCCAATGGCCCGAGCACGGGCATCTTCAGCATTCTTTGCTACCACTTTGAATGACGCCATTTCTTGCATGACTTTGTTGGATGTCATTTGATGATAGTTATGTCTACCTTGCAGGCTCTTCAAGTCCGTTGGCTCGAAAGGTATTAAGGCACTCATATATTTCCTTTTTATCCATGCATCATCAATATGAGTGGCCCCATGCTTTCGAAATGTTGTTGCGATGCCCTTGAGTCTTCTATACATGTCTTCATGGTTTTCACCATCTAACACGTAGAATCCCTCAGCTTCATTACTAAGGGCATCATACCTGTTTCTTCTCATACTTTCATTTCCAACGGAGAGATCCGTAAGAGCATCCCAAGCCTCTTTAGCTGTGTTGAGATGTTCAATGTGTGGCATGTCCTTGGGACCCACACCCAGCTGTATCATGTGGAGAGCGGTGGCATTCAACTGGCTATCCACAACTTCTCTTCTCGTTAGATTGGTTTGATCTCCAATATGAAGACCCTCTTCAATAATCCTCCAAAATTCAATAGAGGAGCTGCAAACATGAGATTTCGTTAGGAATTGCCATTGATTAAAAGAGCATGCAGTGAGCTTGGGTGGATCACCCCTATTGTTTATATAAGGATGAGGGATAGGTGGGTCGGGGGAATATACGTGGCGAACCTCACTATATTCCTCCTTACCACTTCCCTTCTTGGAGGTGGAACCATTAAGTTTTTCACCTTCCACATCATCATCCTTGGATCCGGTGTTACCCTTTTCCTTAGATGATGGTGTGACAGCCTCAGAGGAGGATGGAGATGGGGCTATGGATGATGTAAGGCGAGCAATCATTTGATTCATCTCCTCCATCTTGGCCTCAAAGGATTTTAACAAGGTTGTTTCCAATGACTTGAGATCATCCATTGTGACCTTATCCACAGCCTCATTTCCATCATCCTTGGTACCCATACTACTCTTAGGCGGTTAAGCCCGAATTAAGAGCCGGTGCTCTGATACCAATTGAAATGGATCATATGGGCACCTAGAGGGGGGTGAATAGGTGCTACACCAATTTTTAATTCTTTTTCAATTTTAGGCTTAGCACAAAGGGTAAATTCTTTAGATAATCTATTAGGTGGAATTTCCTATATGCAACCCTATCTACTAGCGAGTAAAGAGCGAGTGAAAGAGGAACGGGTAAACCAAAGTGAAGCACGCAGAGACACAGGATTTGTTTGACCGCAGTTCCTTCCTTGTTAAGGGAAGTACGTCTGCGTTGGAGGGGTGGGCGGTACTAAGACCACCACCCCACAAAAGGTCTCACCCTGTTCTCCGATGGATCTCGCCACAAAAGGCCTGATCCACCTTTCCACTATAGGTACCCTTCGAGGCGGGCACCGACGCCTTTACGCAACTAGCAGGGCAATAACTCCACAACAACTTGGAGGCTCCCGAAATGACAACAAGCTGCCACAAGAACAAATTTATCAAAAACAATAAACAAGATCTAAGTATTGATAAGAATACTAGATCAGGGATTTCTCCAAGTGAATGGAGAGGAGTTGAAGCGCTTGATTCTTGATGATGATGATGATGATGAACTTCTCCTCCTTCAATTCCACCAAAGATCAAGACCTTCGGGTGGTTGAAGTGGGAGATCAAGAATGAGATCTCTTGCATAATGTCTGGACAATTTCGAATGAATCAAGAGTTCTAAACGTTGGGGAAGAAAGGGTATTTATACTCCCTTCAGAAAACAGCTGTTGGAGACTTTGGGGGCCGGATTATCCGGCCCAAGTGAGGGCCGGATTATCCGGCCTAGGGAAAACACCGCCCCAGACTCAGAATATCCGGCAGATAATCTGCCCCCTCTCTGAGCATCACGCCGAGCTTGCCCTTGATCAACTTCTGGGGGCCGGATTATTCGGCCCTATGCGAGGGCCGGATTATCCGGCCTGGGGAGGAAAAACCGCCCCAGTTCGGATTTTCCGAGAGAAAATCCGACCAGATACCGAGCGACGCGCCTTGGCTCCTTTTGCTCGAAAACTAGGGGCCAGATTATCCGGCCCGTGCGACACTCGGATTATCCAGCCTGGGGAGGAAAAACTGCCCCAGTTCGGATTTTCCGGGATAAAATCCGACCGGGTACCGAGCGATGCGCCTTGGTTTCCTTTGAGCGATGAGGTAGGCCGGATTATCCGGCCCTTGGTGGGGCGGATTATCCGCCCCCCCTCAAAACTTCCTGTACACTTAGCACACATGAATAGTTTCCATAGTATTGTTATCTAACACGAAAAACATAGGAAAACATGAAATGTTCTTTCACCAAGGTCTATGGAACTTACACGTTGAATGTGTTGTAAGAGTATCTATCATACATCTAGTTACAACAATACCATATCAATACACTAGCCCAGCAACGATCTAAACTAGACGCCTCTAATTTATCAATTGCAAGTTTTATGTGGCTTAGGGCTTTCGGAGATAGAATCGTTCTCACCTGCGAACATGAACCACGACGAGGATAACCAAGTTATCAGCAACTCGTTGTAAATCAGATACTGACTATAGTAGGAGAGACAGACACCCGCCAGCCACTTATGCAAAACAAGTTGCATGTCAGTCGTGGAACCGGTCTCATGTACGATGACATGTAAGGTTGGTCTGGGCCGCTTCATCCCACTATGCCACCAATATACAAAATACATAGAAGATGCAATAAAATGATCATCATCGCCCACATATAAACATATGTGTACTACTCGTGCAAAGCACCTATGCATAGATCAGGCTCTGATACCACTTTTGGGTCCGTAACATAGAAAACAAAAAATTTCCTACGATGAGAACTACACGCCAATATCTATCTACTAGGTACAAAGCAACGGGTGGACATACATCCAACGAGAACTTACCCTCGAAGACAACAAGTTTTATTAACGAGTAGGAACTCGTGGTTGATGTAGTCGTACACTTGCTGATCTCAAGATCGTGAGGAAGTCCGAGCGCCACAACTCAGCAGCGCATCCATACTCGCACACACGTTCAAGCCACCGGACAACCTCCACCTCCTTGCTCCAGCGATCCAGCAGAAGCAGCAACTCGTTCCAGACGAAATGCCACCGGGAACATGTATCTCGCTAATCTGAGACCATGGGGAAATAATTCTAGAGGGGGAGAGAGATCCTTCATAAGGAGGTGTGAGGAAGAAGGAGGAAAAGGGTGGCCTTTTATAGGAGGAGGGGGGTGCCCCTCCTTCATGGCCGGTGCATGGGGGTGACTCCTCACCTCCCCCATTCATGTGGTGGTAACCCCTCCACATTAAAATGCCTCTTCACATTCCCCTTTAAAGTCCCTACTTTAAATGCATTAAAATTCTCTCATTTAAAGTTTAATGCTCTCTCATTTAATAAAACTCTTTTATTAAATTTATTCAGAATTTTGTTAATTACTTTAATTAACAAACATTCACATATAACCCCTTGCAATATTTCAATATGACATGTAGAACCACTTTCTGCAATTTCACCCGAAACAATTTCCGGTTTCTATCAAAACAATTCCTGCGCTTTGCAATTCTTTAGTCTGAAACATATGTTCTCCAAAATGGTGTGCGGTAACTCTTAAGTGTGTCACCCTACGGTTTGCGAATAATGCAAACATGATTGAGACTCCTCTCAGATCAATAATCAGAAGCGAGACTTGGAGATCCATACTGATTCCTACACATTCAACGATGACTTCTGTGATCGTGAGAACCTTTAACGCTAGTAACTAAATCCCTTTGTCTCGCGATATATTACATGTACGAGATTCGATCATTGGTATCTCCATACCTAGTTTGATCTCGTTACCGACATGCACTATTTTCTCGTTCCCGTGATATAACATTCTAGTGATCACATCACTTGCTTGCAAGCTACCTTAATGTGATATCACCGAGAGGGCCCAGAGTATATCTATCCGTCATCGGGATTGACAAATTCCACTCTTGATCCATCAGCCTCAACATAACACCTTCGTAGCACTGGACCCATCTTTATAGTCACCTTGTTATGGTGTGACGTTTGATGTTATCAAGATACTCTTCCGGTGTTAGCAATTAACATGATCTCATGGTCTAAGGATAAAGATTACTTCGTATGATGTTATAGCAATATAAACATAATGACTTGATCGTAATGCTATACTTTGGATGAATGTTCATCACATCATTTCACAAATGTTGTGACCTTGTTATTAACAACATCCAATGTCCATGATCAGGAAACCTTGATCATCTTGTTAATCAACAAGCTAGTCTATAAGAGAGGCATAACTAGGAACCCTTTTTTGTTTATTAAACACACATGTATTGAAGTTTTCGATCAATACAATTATAGCATGTAAAATAAACATTTATCATAAACATGGAATAAGATAATAACCACTTTATTATTGCCTCTCGGGCATATTCCCTTCAGCTATTAGCATGCAAATAAAGTTCCATTGGTTTTTTAATTTTCTCTTCAAACACTTCATGTCCTAACTCAAGATAAATACTATAAAGCTCTCTAATTTTGTTGTTGTTTTCCATTAAGCCTAACTAGTGAAAACAAGAAACAAAAAGACAAAATTGCAGAATCTAAAGGAAATAACTTCGAGCACTCACACCGAAGGATGTGAGTACCTTTTACCTTACCTCCCCGGCAATGTCGCTAGAAAATAGGCGTTTGCCGTGGGAGGTTCTTCTTCTTTAATCCTCCGGTGTGAATACCTTTTACCTTACCTCCCTGGCAACGGCGCCAGAAAATAGTTGTTGGCGCGTGGTTGACGTGGGAGCTTCTTCTTCTTTAGTCCCTGGCAACGGCGCCATAAAATAGCTTGATGTCTACGCACTTCTATTCGTGTAGACAGTTGTTGGGCCTCCAAGTGCAGAGGTTTGTAGAACAGCAGCAAGTTTTCCCTTAAGTGGATCACCCAAGGTTTATCGAACTCAGGGAGGAAGTGGTCAAAGGTATCCCCTCTCAAGCAACCTTGGAATCAAGATACAAGAAGTCTCTTGTGTCCCCAACACACCCAATACACTTGTCAGGTGTATAGGTGCACTTGTTCGGCGAAGAGATAGTGAAATACAAGTGGTATAGATAATTATAAGTGGTAATGGTGATAGAAAATAGCTTGATGGCGTGGAAAAGACTAAAGTAAAACTGAAATAAAGATAGAAGCAAGCAAACATGTAACAAATCTAATTGCAAATGGTGTATCAATGCTTAGAAATAAGGCCTAGGGATCATACTTTCACTAGTGACCACTCTCATATAAATATCTTCTCTTTATGATACTACTCTTAACTACTCTCCGGTTGGACACTCTAATCGATGGTAGGGCTATAACAGCACACTTCAAAGTAAGCCTTTCCCATCTAGAAAACCCCACACTGTCACCTTGAGTACTAGATGGTTACAACAAACACCACAATTTCATAAAGACATCCAACTCCAAATATAACTCATAACAAGTATTTGTAACCTCTAGCCTAAGTGCCACCATGGTGTGCACACTGTCACTTTCACACACATGGGGAGAGCAAAGATCTATTAAAGCACTTGAGTAGCAAGGGAGATCTATAGATTACAAAGCTCATGATGACAATATGATCATGCATAGAGAGAGAGATGAACACATAGCTACCGGTAGATCCCTCAGCCTCGAGAGAGAACTACTCCCTCCTCATCATGGGAATCAGCAATGGTGATGGAAATGGTGGTGGAGATCGATGGAGATGCCTCCGAGAGCACTTTCCCATCCCGGAAGGGTGCCGGAACAGAGACTTTCTGTCCCCTGAATCTCCCCTTCGGTGGCGGCAGCACTGTGGAACTTCTCGTGGATTTCTGATTGACGATCTAGGGTTTTGGTATCGGGAGGCTCTTATAGGCGAAGGAGGCAAGGTCGGTGGCCAGCCAGGGGGCCCACACCATGCCCTGGCGCGGCCTGGGGATACCCGCGCCTGGGAGGGCCCTGTGGCCCCTCTCTGACTCTCCTTTTAGCTCCGTGAGTCTTCCGGGAAAATAGGCACTTTGGCTTTTGTCCCGTCCAATTCCGAGAATATTCATTTTCTGACTTTCCTAGAACCAAAAACAGCAGAAAGCAGGCAACTGGCACTGTGGCTCTTGTTAATAGGTTAGTCCAAGAAATCATATGAAAAGTACTCCAAAGTGTGGACAAAACATAAGAAAGTAGATAAAACCAAGCATGGAACATCAAAAATTATAGATACATTTGCAATGTATCAGCCCTCAATCATACCTTCATCCTGAATTAAAGAGTGGAGAAGTTTCTTCTTATGTTTGCTATTGGCAACAACATAGAAGTATCTTGTATTCGTGTCTCCTTCAAGAATGAATTTTGATTTAGAGCGTTGTTACCATTTGAGTACCTCCTCGTGAAGTAGTATGGCAATTTATGCATTCGATTGATTTTTAAGCTCAATCTCTTGTGCAGTTAAACGCCTGACTTCAATAGAAGCCTCTAAATTATTAATAATAGATGAAAGGTGTATTTTCTCTTTTTAAGGATTCCAGCAGTATGTCCGGCCCAACCACGAAGGAACTTACGTAAGACACACATTTTGTTGTTCCATCGTTGTATATGCATTTGACCACGAATAGATTTCTCCCAAATAACCTTCATCAAGTCATGGAAACCATCACGATCCATCCATGTAAGTTTAAATTTCAAACTATGTTTGGATTTTAATGGTGGTGTTCCAACAAATAACAGTAATGGATCATGATCCGACAAAGCATCGATACGCTCTAGAGCGCAAATAGTTACCATAGGGAATTTATATTCCAATTCGGTATCCATAAGAACTCTATCTAGTTTATCGTATGTAGGCTCCAGAAGACTATTAGCCCAGGTAAACTATCTTCCTAACAAAGTAACCTCTCGTAAGTCCAAGCTATCTATGACAACATTAAACATGAGAGATCAATGTTCATAGAAACAACCTCGACTTTTCTCATGAGGGAATCTTAGCAAGTTAAAATCACCAGATTAACTAAGCCAGATTAAAGTCCTTAGCCAGATTAAGTAACTCATGCAAAAATAGGATACAAATTGTCCTTAGCCAAATTAACTAAGTCACGCAAAAAGTCATCTTTATAAACATCTCGGGAAGCCCCGTAGATAGCGACTAGAGACCATATGAAATCATCATCCTTGTTACGGATATAGATTTTAGTAAAAAAATCTCTATAGTCTCATCTCTGATGCCTAACAGGATCTTCCCAGATCTACCACGCAACAGACCTGATACTCACGTAAAGTCCACTACACCATAAAGGAGATTGAGTTGAGCTTGTGAGAAATCACGTCTACCAGTCTCAGAAATACCCAAAAAATCCAACTTATGATCTCTCACACAATCGGCAAAGAACAAATATTTAGCAAAGTCACGAAGATCTTTGTTGTTTGAGAACATGTCATTCATTGAGAAACAATAGGAGATTTGGAAACACCAAACCTCTTGCGAGATTTGTGGATCTTTGATTTTCGACCATAAGCTTTAAGCTCATATAATGAACCCATCCCAGTCTCATCAAATCCCACCTCTGACACTTCACCAACAAGGTGAGGGAGGAGTTGACCATCTACTGTGGCATGCAACTCCTCCTCCTTCATCGGTGAAGCATCAAGAACAACAGAAACCTTAGGAGTAACCGTAAACGGCCAACCTCCATATGTCTCAAAATAGAACTAGAAACATTAACTTCCTTTTCAGATCTACCCATACTTACACCAACATTGGCCAGCTTATCAGCAATAGATGTGTTGCAGAAGGAAAGTAAGGATTTGGAATAATTTATTATACCCTGGGAGTCAAAATTCTTCGTGTTAATATAGGATCGGGGAAACACCCACGACTGGATCGATGTGTACAGAATTCGATATTGATACAATATAGAAATACATGTATAAGAGGATAAAAGCTACAAGCTAAAAATATTTAACATCCCCCTTAATCACAATCTTGTCTAAGGTTGATATTACGTTTGAACTCATCAAGATCTCTCGCAGGGAGTTCCTTTGTGAAACCGTCTGCTACTTTATCCTTAGTACTCCCTCTGTTCATAAATATAAGATATTTTAGATTTGTAAAATGAATGTATTTAGACTCATTTTAGTATATAGGTTCACTCCGAAGCTCTACGAACCTATATACTAAAATATGTCTAGATACATTCCATTCACAAAGCTGAAATGTCTTATATTTCTAAATGGAGGGAGTAGAAATAAAACTGATATCCAACAATTTACTTGCAACTCTTTCTTTGACAAAGTGAAAATCAATCTCAATGTGTTTAGTCCTTGCATGAAAAACATGATTAACCATAAATATGTAGCTCATAAATTATCACGCCATAAGCATGATTTTTATTTTAGTGAAACACCTAGTTCACCAAGAATAGCTTCAATCCAAATTAACTCAGTTGTGGCATTTGCTAAAACCTTTTACTCAGCATCCGTACTTGGCTTTGACATTGTGGCTTGTTTTCCGGCACTCCAAGATATCAATTTTTTTAAAAAATATAGCAAAGTCTCCTGTGGACCTCCTATCATCAAGACAACCTGCCCAATCCACATCAGAATAATCACTAATCAGACTTGAAGAAGACTATTGAAAAACAAGTCCAACTTTTAGAGTCCCCTGAATATATCTTCAATATCCTCTTTGCAACTGTCCAATGAGAAGTTGTTGGAGCATGATGACCCACAAGTATAGGGGGTGTATCGCAGTATTTTCGATAAGTAAGAGTGTCGAACCCAACGAGGAGCAGAAAGGTGTTGGCTAGTGGTATGGATCAGGAATTCTCTGCAATTAGTTAGCAAACGGATTTTTAGGGGTTTTTGATAAAGCAAGTAAACAAAGTACGAGTAAATAAAAGACAGTAGGAATAAATGCAGCAAGTGGCCCAATCCTTTATGTAGCCAAGGACAAGCCGGTTGTATTACTTAAGATGACCAAACATTCTCAAGGACACATGGGAAGACTGTCAAGTGCTTTCGCTTCATATAGTTTATTAATCTTCTCTAGCTTGCTAAGTGTTGTGTGGGTGAACCTGTGCTAATGTACCGTCCCATCCAAGACTAATACATACTTGTGATTATACCCCTTGCAAACATCCGTAAGTACAAGAAAGTAATTAAGGTAGAGACCTAACCACAACTTTAAACTCTAAGACCCTTACGTCCCTGGTGCAATGGTTTCCTAACGGGGGTTCAGGTTTCTGTCACTCCGGCAACCCCTATGATTAGTAGCCAAATACACAATGCATTCCCCTAGGCCCATATAGGTGAAGTGTCATGTAGTCGGTGTTCACATGACACCACTAGAAGAAGTACACCACAACTTAAATATCAAACTATTGAATCTTTCTCAACACAACTCCAGTACTAACAACATGAATTCTCCCATGTACTCAAGAACAAAACGAACTACTCACAAGACATCATATGGATCTTGATCAGAGATGGAATAATGATGTATAACAATCTGAACATAAACAATAATTCAATGGTTCACTCAATAGCATCAACTACAAAGAGTAATCGACACCGGGAAAGTTTCCGCTGTGAACTATGCAAGATTTAACCCAATTGTTACAGCAATATGGAGATGGTGATGAGGGTGCTGATGGTGATGATGATGATGATGATGATGATCCCGATGAAGTCCAGCTTGATGGTGGTGTTGATGGCGACGATCTCCCCTCTCCGGGAAGGAATTCCCCTGCAGAAATCTGTCTGCTGGAGAGATCTTTCTCTCTCGGTGTTTTCCGCCCCGCAGAGGCGGCGGAATCTTTCTGTGGTCGCTCTCCGAGTCTTAGGGTTTTGGGTGGAATATATACGCCAGAGGGGAGAGCCAGAGGTGGGCCAGGGCGGCCACACCACCTCCTGGTGTGGCCTAGGGCTGCCCGCGCCAGGGGGTGGTGTGGGCCCCCTGTGGCCCATCTCCACTCCGTCTTCTGGCATCCATAGTCTTCTGGAAAAATAGGATTTTCCGTATATTTTCCCGGATTTTCTGACCTTCGCGAATTTTGCCTCCAAACAGCACCTTTTCCATCAGAATCCTGACTACAGCGGTCCATGCTCCAAAAGTCATCAACCATGCAAAAACAGATGAAATAACATAAGTATCACCTCTCAATATGAAATATATCAATGAATAATAGTGAATTAAGACATAGAATAGTGATGCAAAATGGACGTATCAACTCCCCCCAAGATTAGACTTTGCTTTCTCCCAAGCGAAATCGAGCTCAATAAACATGGCCTTAGGTTTATTGAGTGAAGAGTCGATAAAAGAATACAGACAAGAAGCATCACACCCATCAAGTGCATAGATCGTAATAGAAGAAAACTCACTATTATATAACTTAGCTTGCAATGAGTAAAGGGAACACAATAAAGATACATAAAGTGAATCATAATTGGTAATGGTAAACTTAGCTCTTGGTCGAAGAATAGTTGATAATTTGCTGGAGTTCACAAATAGCTGGTTTTCAAAGATAGCTTTCAAAGTAGTAAACATCAAGATAAGAGCAACGTGCAAAACAAGGAACATAAGAAACATGATTGAATAAATCATCATATGAATGAATGAAACACAACAACTCAAAATACTTGCTGAGATAGAAGGGAATAGGTTTACTGACTCAACTACAAAGTAAAAGAAAGGCCCTTCAAAGAGGGAAGTAGGGATTACAAGTCTCATAAAGAGCTCCCAAAAATTATGATACTTACTAGCTTTCAGCTCTCACTGCCCCTATCATAGGCATCTTTAGGTGATTAAGGTTAAAGTGATCAAATATGAGGATATGCATTGACAAGTTGTAAGTTGAGAATCTCATGTCCCTTGAATACGAGGGCCGCTTCTCATGCTACTCAAGTTTAGTCACCGGTAAGTTCTTGTCATCGTAAGCATATGTGTATCATTGAGAACCGCCAACGGGGTACCCCTTGCCCGATGATACGGAAGAATCCCCATATCAAAATGACAAGGCAAGAAGACAACAAGCATCTCAGCAATCTTCTTATTTACCATGGGAATATGGTGCTTTTTCTCTCTCTTTCCTCTTTTCATAATATCTCTTTTTTTCTTTTCTCTTTTTTTTCTCAATATCGGACTCTTTTTTATAAAAAGAATGCTTCATAGATACTCGTTATGGTTACGTTGCAGGTTTCCACCATGTCAGCATGGATTAGACCAGCGGCCCAGGCATTTCTCTAACACACATGCATAACTCCATGGACTTACAAGATCCCCTTTCATTTCACACCGACGACATCCATAGACAAAAGAACATGATATCAACTAGGTACAAAGTACCAGTGCAATGTTGAAAGCGTTCCCCATGACAGCATGGTTCTGCTAATTCACAACTTACAAAGTGCAAGCATATATGCAACATAGGTGAGCACAATGGTTCAAGTTTATTAAGTGCAAGAAAGTAGAGTGTGCCATCAAGTTTGTGAGAGCTTTAATCACTAATTTTCACATAACAAGTTTAATTTGGGAGGTAGACAAAACAAGAATTTACTTGGAATAGCAATAATGCTACTAGGTAGGTATGGTGGACACAAATGGCGTGGGTTTTGGTTTAAGGGAAGTGGATGCAGAGAAGAATACCCTCTCAGTACAGGTTTTTGGCTAGCAAGGCTGGGTAGCAAGTATAAGAGTTGAAGGAAACAAACAAACATACGAGTGATAAAGACAAACATGCAATCTTCCTTAGAAGCACAAAAGAACTTAACTAGAGAATACTAAACTTATGAGCAAATCAAGAAAGAAAGATGATGAAATTATTTTTCTTTAAAGGTACTTTTATCTTTTCTCTCAACTCTCAAAACTAGTGTTGCTACTGACCAAGCCAGGTTTGCCAAAACCAACTAAATTAACTCAATGATCCCAAAGTGATACCAATACTAACAACAAGATCAATCATATAACCACGAATTGAAAATTAATATAAGCTATGCAAAAGAGTAAATGATAGAACTTCTCATTAATACTCCAAAACGGCAACTCACACCAAGGGATACATATCTAACGAGAGAGGGGACACTTCCATAATGCAAACCATACTACATAATAACTCCTCTATTCATGATATGGCTCTACTAATAAGGTAAAAAGATAGAAGATAGTGATGTGATACCGCGGCACTCCCCCAAGCTTAGAACAAACCAAGGGGAGGCCAAACCTGATGGCGAATTACTCCTCAGGTGGTGGTGGTATCCTCTCGATGAGCCCTCTGATCAGTTTCCCCAAGTCCTCAATCTCGAAGGTGAGAGTACGAATCAACTCCGAGTTGTGCTCAATATGGCTCATGATCATTTCAGTTTGTGGATCCAAGCTCTTGTGATTCTTTTTCCGTTCTTCCCTCTTGGAGTCTTCTTTTCCTGCATGGTTATGGATAAAGGTATCTAAGGGATTCTTGGTGTGTGGAGGAAGTGACTGTGGATTCAAACTGTGACGGGGAGCTTTCCCCCCAGTCTGCATCCGTGTAGTCCTTCTAACCCTGGAAGGTTTTGTCACCACTCCAATGATTGCAATGGTAGTGTCGGTATGCGGATGTTGGCCTTGCTCCTCTTCACCTTCACTCTTGATCTCCTTCTCCTTCCCGGGGTCTTGGAGGTCTTCCTCCATGGGCTCCTTCCCTTTATCCTTGGCGGACACCATTGTGCTTCTAAGCCTTCAAAGAGTATGTCCTGGCAGAAACAGATCGAAACAAAAACATGACGAAAACACGATATACGAACCTCGGGGGATCCAGGGGTTATATATTACGAAGTTTCATATCAAAAGGAAGGTACTGGGAGAAAACGAGTCGGAGGCGGAGTCTAGGATGGACTCACCACCTGGAGGCGCAGCCAGGGGTGGGCCCGCGCCACAGGGTGGTGTGAGCCACCCTGGCTCCGTTTCCGTCCCTTTTTTGCTTCGTAGCTTTCCTTATTGACTGAAAACTGCAAAAATATAGTTGGATAGTATTTTCGTGGAACTTTTCTTACCAGAACTGTTACCTATTTTAAAATGGACTCTGTAGGTCTCTGAATTTGGTATCTAGTAGATTCTTTCGGAGTCACCACTTGAATAACATCAATATCTTCTTCTTCATACACTCATTACTTGAGTCATAAAACCCTTATCTTCCTTATTAAACCATTATCTCCACTTCCTGGAAATTTCTCTCACACAAAACTTCACACAGTTCTCATTAGCAACATTAGTATAAGTGAAGTGATAAAACCTTTTGAGTCCAACTTCAACTGAAAACCATCAAAATATAATCTGCTGCAGCAACTCCTTCCGAAAACCCAAAAAGAATTCAAAAAGGAAATCGAATAAAGAAGCAAATGCAAGAGTGGCTAAATCTGTCAAAACAGACCAGCAGGTAAAGATAAATTTTTTAGAAAATCTTATGTTGCTCAAATCAAAAAGTGCAAAACTAATGAAAGTTAAATAACAACCTGAGGCATAAGCACAAAAAATTACAGCTGAATCCGACATACAGAGATTTTTCACGAATTTTTACGGTGAAGCACAAAAAATCTGTTTCGGGACAGCAACTTCCCCAAATATTACTTCTCTCTCATTAAAGGTTTAATCTTGACACAAAAACCAAACAAAACAGATAAGGAGCAGTTATTACTGAAGTAATAACTTCCAAGACTCAAAGAAACAAAAACAAACTGAAAGCAAAAACAAATTGGGTTGTCTCCCAAAAAGCTCTTTCTTTATAGCCATTAAGATGGGCATGATAATTTTGAAGATGCTCAAATAGGAATAAGAATTGAAGTGAAAGAGAGCATTAAGGAGAAAAAATAGACACATTTAAGTCTAACCCACTTCCTATGCAAGGGATTTTTCAGACAAACAAGTTGTTGAAACCAGAGGCAACTTGCATAAGAAGGAAAAAGAAGTGCAACATAAAAACTTTCAGCATGAAACGAGGAAACTTGATATTATTGAGATGCATACGAACACTTTTACCTCTCTCATAGTAACTTTCAGTATCATGCATAAACTTAACAATATATCTATCACAAGTACCATCATAGCAATGATCACTTATTCTAACAGAAAACACAGAAATATTAGCTCTCATAACACTACTTTGTGAAACAATATTAGAGGTATCCTTACAAAGGATAGTGTGTCCCTCTTCTTCATACTTAGTGACAAAGTCTTTCACGTTTGCTATTATAGGTTCATCAACCATTTGTTTATCAGGTTCAACAGCTTTATTCATACTTTCATCTATCATACTAGCCATCATAGAATGTTCCTTTATCTTAACTGGGAAAGGCATTTTCTCAATATAAGGTTCAGGTATGACATGATTAGTAGTATAAACTTCAGTATTTTTTGCAGGAACACTCTTAGCAACATCTTTATAAGGTTCATGATACTTATCCCACTTCTTTTTAGGCACTTCAATATAGGAAGCAAAAGCCTTAAAATAACAAGCAATAGCTTGAGAGTCTAGACCATAAGTATTTTTCATATTTTGAAAGTCATCAGTTCCCATAAAAGATTCAATGCATTCATAATCATAATTTATACATGACTTTCTACCTTTGTCATTCTCCCAAGCTTCAGCATTATCTTGAATACGGTCCAGAAGATCCCATTTAGCTTCTTCTTCCATGCGAGTGATTGATTCAGCACAAGAAGCATCCAATAAATCTTTATCATGTAGAGGGAGCCTTGCATAAAAGTTATTGATAATAATATTGTTGGGGAGCTCATGAATGGGACATTTGAGCATTAGTAACTTCAATCTTCCCCAAGCTTGAATTGTACTCTCTCCATCAAGAGGCCAAAAGTTGTATATTTGATTCCGATCTTTATGAATCTCACTAGGAGGATAAAACTTTGAATAAAAGAGAGGTATTATTTCCTCCCATTCCAGAGGTTGACCATTCTTCAGCAGCTTATACCATTCCTCAGCTCTTCCTTTCAGTGAGAATGAGAATAACTTCTTCTTGACTTGATCTGTAGTAATACATGCACACTTGAACAACCCGCACATTCGTGTATAAAGAGTAAATGATCACCGGGATGGACAGTTCCATCCCCAACATAGTAGTTATCCATAACACGATCAATAATTCTTGTAGGTATTTTGAAAACATCATTCTCAGCAGGTGGTGGCTTATCTACTACCTTAGCAGTGGTAGTAGCATTACCAAATAAGAAACTCAGCGAATTATCCATAACGAAAATAAAGCAACTAGCAGAAGTAAACAATACTCATAGTAGAAGTTTCCTTTACCAGTTCCACTCTACAATAGCGCTTCACTCCCCGGCAATGGCACCAGAAAATAGTCTTGATGACCCACAAGTATAGGAGGTGTATCGTAGTATTTTCGATAAGTAAGAGTGTCGAACCCAACGAGGAGCAGAAGGTGCTGGCTAGTGGTATGGATCAGGAATTCTCTGCAAATACTTAGCAAACGGATTTTTAGGGGTTTTTGATAAAGCAAGTAAACATAGTACGAGTAAATAAAAGACAGTAGGAATAAATGCAGCAAGTGGCCCAATCCTTTATGCAGCAAAGGACAAGCCGGTTGTATTACTTAAGATGACCAAACGTTCTCAAGGACACATGGGAAGACTGTCAAGTGCTTTCGCTTCATATAGTTGATTAATCTTCTCTAGCTTGCTAAGTGTTGTGTGGGTGAACCTGTGCTAATGTACTGCCCCATCCAAGACTAATACATACTTGTGATTATACCCCTTGCAAACATCCATAAGTACAATAAAGTAATTAAGGTAGAGACCTAACCACAACTTTAAACTCTAAGACCCTTACGCCCCTTGTGCAATGGTTTCCTAACGGGGGTTCAGGTTTCTGTCACTCCGGCAACCCCTACGATTAGTAGCCAAATACACAATGCATTCCCCTAGGCCCATATAGGTGAAGTGTCATGTAGTCGACGTTCACATGACACCACTAGAAGAAGTACACCACAACTTAAATATCAAACTATTGAATATTTCTCAACACAACTCCACTACTAACAACATGACTTCTCCCATGTCCTCAAGAACAAAATGAACTACTCACAAGACATCATATGGATCATGATCAGAGATAGAATAATGATGTATAACAATCTGAACATAAACAATAATTCAATGGTTCACTCAATAGCATCAACTACAAAGAGTAATCAACACCAGGAAAGTTTCCCCTATGAACTATGCAAGATTCAACCCAATTGTTACAGCAATATGGAGATGGTGATGATGGTGATGATGATAATGATGATACCGATGAAGTCCAGCTTGATGGTGGTGTTGATGGCGACGATCTCCCCTCTCCAGGAAGGAATTCCCCCGGCAGAAATATGTCTGCCGGAGAGATCTTTCTCTCTCGGTGTTTTCCGCCCCACAGAGGTGGCGGAATCTTTCTGTGGTCGCTCTCCGAGTCTTAGGGTTTCAGGAGGAATATATACGTCAGAGGGGAGAGCCAGAGGTGGGCAAGGGCGGCCACACCACCTCCTGGCGCGGCTTAGGGCTGCCCGCGCTAGGGGGTGGTGTGGGCCCCCTGCGGCCCATCTCCACTCCGTCTTCTGGCATCCTTAGTCTTCTAGAAAAATAGGATTTTCCGTATATTTTCCCGGATTTTCTGATCTTCGCGAATTTTTCCTCCAAACAGCATCTTTTCCATCAGAATCCTGACTGCAGCGGTCCATGCTCCAAAAGTCATCAACCATGCAAAAACAAATGAAATAACATAAGTATCACCTCTCAATACGAAATATATCAATTAATAATAGTGAATTAAGACATAGAATAGTGATGCAAAATGGACGTATTAGAGCATGTAAAAACTAATAAACCTTATTAATCAAGAAGAAAATATCAGATATTGTCAATGTAAAATATTGCAAGGCATTGTATAATACTTCTATATTCAGTAATATCATTAGGGTCAAGCAAAGTACCCTCATGGAGCGTCATCTTCTCAGTGTAAGATAGTGGTGTAGGACATGGTGTGCACTGTTTCATACCTGCTCTTGAAATCAAATCAGTAGCATATTTTCTGGAGTGGGAAGTAAACCATCATTGTTTTTCTTTACCTCAATACCCAAAAAGAAATGAAGTTCTACCAAATCTCGGGGGCAAAATCATCTTTCAGATCATGCAACAATAGATATGTCCTGGTCAGATGAGCTAATGACAATTATATCATCAACATAGATTAGAACAAATATAATAATGCCAGACTTCTTGTAGAGAAAAGTGAAGTGTCTGCTATGGAGGTAACAAACCTGAGAGTTTCCAACTTTGTACTTAACCTAGAATACCATGCTCAATGGGCTTGTTTGAGACCATAAAGAGCCTTCTCAAGCTTGCATATGTAGTGTGGAGTTTGTGAATCTTCAAAACCTGGAGGTTGTTTTATATAGACTTCCTATTCCAGAATACTAAGAAGAAATGCGTTCTTGACAGTTAGCTGCCTCAAACTCTAGCCTCGAGAGACAACAATAGTAGCTGCCTTCACAACATGGATGAAGGTATCTTCATAATCAATGCCATACCTTTGCTTAAACCTTTTGGCAAAAAGACATTTCTTGTATCTGTCAACTGTACCATCTGAATTTATTTTCACACGGTACACCCATTTGAAGTTAATAAAATTATTTTTTAAATTTGGAGGAATAAGTCTCCAAATTTTGTTTGCTAACAAAGCATCATATTCTTCTTGCATATCTTGAATCCAATTATCATGAGAGGGAGCCTATGATAGTGTGGACGGTTCACATCTAGACGTAAACAAGCCATAGCAAAGTGCCATCAGTATATTATTTAGGTTTTTTTATACCTTTATGAAGACGCGTGCGAGGTTCATGAGGCGGTAGTGCAGGCTGAGGCAAAGCCGCGGAAAATTCGAGACTGGGAGCATGAGCATCAGTGTCAGTGTCAGAATCGTCGTTTTCTCTGGCTGATTCCATCTCGTTTCCCTGACCGAATCCTTACCAGGACCCCCACCTGGGATAGGGGCATCGGAATCTGAGGCAGTGTCACTTGCGGTCATGCCCGTGTCAACCAGCAGACGTGATGTGGGGAAGCACAGGGCAGTGGGGTCTAGCTCATGCGACGTAGGGGAGCGCGGGGCAGTGGAGTTTATCTGCTGCTGTTATCGCATGAGAGTCGAGGCTGGGGGCGCATGAGGGAGTCCGTGTTCTGATGCGATGCATTCTCAGGAGGAGAAAGTGACCGGCTCGTGAGGGTGCCTGATTGGGTGCATGTGAATCAACTTTTAGACGACCACCAGGAACATGATCCGAAGATGATGCACTATCAGCATAAAACACTACACGTGTTCTTTCATTTTCTGAACCATTTTCTTCACTATTTGGACTGATTTCTTCACTGTTTTCTTCAGAATTTTCTTCCGACGCATGTTTTGACACAACCTCATATGCAAAAACATTGTCGATGGGAGCTGGGTCATGATTAGTAACATTAGGAATAATATACAACTCCATATGATCATCAATTGTGCCTCGCCATTATGTGATGGTAACAACATTATATCTTTTTTAGGTGTGTTCCAGCATTCGGATTTAAGTCAGCAAAGGATAACACGTTCTCATCAAACACAACATCTCTAGAGATATAAACCCGTCCTTTTTTAGTATCAAGGAACTTTACTCCTTTGTGGCGAGGACTATAACCCAAGAACACACACTTGGTAGAACGAAAAGCCAATTTATGTTTGTTGTAGGGATGGAGATTAGGCCAGCAATCACACGCAAAGACTCTAAGAGACTCAAGTATACGCTCAACAGGAGTAGAATTATTGATAACTTTGTTGAGAAGAATATTTATGAGGAAAGTGGTTGTGAGAAAAGCTCCATCTCAAAACTTGAGAGGCATAGATGTATATGAAAGAAGATCAAGTCCTACTTCAACAATATGATGGTGTTTGCATTCTGCAGAACCATTTTGTTGATGAGCATAAGGACATGCGACATGATGAGTGTTGCCAACTTTTTGAAATAAACTGTGAAGTTTTAGATATTCACCACCCCAATCAGTTTGCATAGTAATAATCTTCCTATCAAATTTTCTCTCCACAAGTTGTTGTAAATTAATAAAAACTTGATAAACTTCATAACACTTTTTGATTAAATATATCCAGATAAACTTGCTAAAATCATCAACTAAGTTTCCATTATGAGTGTTTGCCAACAGAGGCAGGTGCTAGTCCCCATACACCAGAGAAAACTTGCTCCAAAGGAACAATGGTAACTGATGAATCTTAGCTAGTTGTCAAGAATCACAGATGTATTGATTTATTTCAGGCAAATGATAAATATGATGTTTCCGAAGAATCTGTTGCACCAGAAAAGAGGATGGATGTCCTAAGCAGCGATGCCATGTTGAAGACAACGACTTTATTGTGAGTAAGACTTGCTTGGAAGACTCGGTAGGCAAGGGTACTAGAGGGTAGCGACCTTCATGACATGGACCTTTAAAGAGAGTTCTCCTTGTGGCCTGATCCTCAATCAAGAAAAAGTAGGGGTGAATCTCAAGAAAGACATGATTATCAACTGTAATATTATGTACTGAAAGAAGATTTTTCGAGGCATATGGAACATGAACATTATTTTTAAGATGCAAGGAACTGTGGGGAGTGTGCAACATTGAATGCCCAATATGATAGATTTGCATAACATTACCATTGGATGTGTGGACTTGATCATGCCATGTGTATTTCTCCTAGAAGGAAATCTTGTTCATCTTATGATCAACATGATTGGTAGCACCAGTGTCGGAGTACTAGTTTGTGTCCACACCATAGGACACTGTATTAGAACCCTTATCACCACGACCAGGATCATCATGATGGTCTCGATTATTGTGGAACCTTCACCAGGAATCATTGGCAGGATGACCATGGATCTTACAAATCAAGTCATAAAGAGTTTTGGTTTCAAAGAAAATGAAGTGGACAATTGCATTTATGTGAAGTTCAAGGGGGGGTAACTTTGTTTTCCTGATATTGTATGTGAATGACATACTTTTAGCTAGCAGCGATAATCATATGATGCAAGTAACTAAAAGGTTTCTCTCTTCAAAGTTTGATATGAAAGATCTCGATGAAGCCGCATATGTCTTAGGCATTCAAATTTACCGAGATATATCTAGAGGAATCTTGGGGCTATCAAAAATAGCATATATTGAGAAGGTACTCAAAAAGTACAATATTCATAAGTGCTCACCCTCGCCTTCTCGTATGGTCAAGGGCGATAAGTTTTGTACTTTCCAGTGCCCAAGTAATGATTATGAATCTACGCAGATGAAGTCAGTTCTTATTCTTGAATTATTGGAAGTATGATGTATGCACAAGTGTGCATTCGCCCTAATCTAGCATTCATAACTGGGATGCTAGGCAGATATCAATCTAATCCAGGGTTGGATCACTAGAGGGCTGCTAAGAAAGCCCTTCGTTATTTGCAAGGCACTAAAGCCCTCATTCTCACATATAAGAGAACTGAACCTTGATGTGGTGGGTTATTCAGATGCTGATCTGGCGGGGTGTGTTGACACTAAGAAATCCACATCGGGTTATATATTCACCCTAGCAGAAGGAGCAGTTTCTTGGAAAAGCACCAAGCAACGTGATACTGTTGGGTCCGCAGCATAGAAAACAAAAAAATTCCTACGGTGTGAACTACACGCCAAGATCTATCTACTAGGTACAAAGCAACGGGTGGACATACATCCAACGAGAACTTACCCTCGTAGACAACGAGCTTTGTTAACGAGTAGGAACTCGTGGTTGATGTAGTCGTACACTTGCCGATCTCAAGATCGTGAGGAAGTCCGAGCGCCGCAACTCAGCAGCGCATCTGCACTCGCACACACGTTCAAGCCACCGGACAACCTCCACCTCCTCGCTCCAGCGATCCAGCAGAAGCAGCAACTCCTTCCAGACGAAATGCCACCGGGAACATGTATCTCGCTAATTCGAGACCATGGGGGAATAATTCTAGAGAGGGAGAGAGATCCTTCACAAGGAGGTGTGAGGATGAAGGAGGGAATGGGTGACCTTTTATAGGAGGAGGGGGGTGCCCCCTCTCTCCATGGCTGGCGCATGGGGGGGTGACCCCTCACCTCCCCCATTCATGTGGTGGTAACCCCTCCACATTAAAATGCCTCTTCACATTCCCTTTTAAAGTCTCCATTTTAAATGCATTAAATTTCTCCAAATTTAATGCTCTCTCATTTAATAAAACTCTTTTTATTAAATTTATTCAGAATTTTGTTAATTACTTTAATTAACAAACATTCACATATAGCCCCTTGCAATATTTTAATATCACATGCAGAACCACCTTCTGCAATTTCACCCGAAACAATTTTCGGTTCCTATTGAAACAATTCCTGCGCTTTGCAATTCTTTCGTCTGAAACATATGTGCTCCATAATGGTGTCCGGTAACTCTTAAGTGTGCCATCCTACGGTTCGCGAATAATGCAGACATGATCGAGACCCTTCTCCGATCAATAATCAGCAGCGGGACCTAGAGATCCGTACTGACTCCTACACATTCAACGATGACTCCTGTGATCGTGAGAACCTTTAGCGCCTGTAACTAAATCCCTTTGTCTCTCGATATATTACATGTCCGAGATTCGATCATCGGTATCTCCATACCTAGTTTGATCTCGTTACCGACATGCACTCTTTTCTCGTTCCCGTGATATAACATTCTAGTGATCACATCACTTGCTTGCAAGCTATCCTAATGGGATATCACCGAGAGGGCCCAGAGTATATCTATCTGTCATCTGGATTGACAAATTCCACTCTTGATCCATGAGCCTCAACATAACACCTTCGTAGTACTGAACCCATCTTTATAGTCACCCTATTACGGTGTGACGTTTGATGTTATCAAGATACTCTTCCGGTGTTAGCAATTAACATGATCTCATGGTCTAAGGATAAAGATTACTTCGTATGATGTTATAGCAATATAAACATAATGACTTGATCGTAATGCTATACTTCGGATGAATGTTCTTCACATCATTCCACCAATGGTGTGACCTTGTTATTAACAACATCCAATGTCCATGATCAGGAAACGTTGATCATCCTGTTAATCAACAAGCTAGTCTATAAGAGAGGCATGACTAGAAACCCTTTTTGTTTATTAAACACACATGTATTGATGTTTCCGAATCAATACATTTCTAACATGTAAAATAAACATCTATCATGTATAAGGAATATATAAGAACAACTTTATTATTGCCTCTCAGGGCATATTTCCTTCAGATACGACATCGTCAACAATGCAGGCAAATTTTGTGGCATGTTATGAGGCAACCAGGCAGGGACTATGGCCGAAGAATTTCATTTCGAGTTTAAGGGTGATTGATAGTATATTTGAGCCACTCACTCCTTTCTGTGATAATCAACACATAATGATCTACTCAAGCAACAACAAGTCAAGTGGTGCTGCCAAACACATTACCATCAAGTATCATATCGTGAAAGATAGAATTCAGGATTAGACAATAAGTATTAAGCATATAGGTACTAACTCAATGTTAGCGGATCCACTCACGAAAGGCTTTCCTCTCAATGTGTTTAAAGAGCACGTTGCTAGCATGGGATTGGCGGAAAGCTTTGGATCCTAAAATTGGGACCGTTATGACAACATATCCCCATAAGCCTAAGAAGGGTTATTCTCTTTGATGGAATGATATACTATAGTCAATTAGTTCAATGATACTTAACTAACCATTGTAATTTTTTCTTTGTATAAGTTTCAATAAAGAGCCACTACTAGGAAAATGCGTGCATGGGCAGATGTGTGAGCCATATGTAAATATCCTGTGACGCATATAGGAAACATGCTCCATAGGTAACGCAAATATCCGTGCCACACAGGCACTGTGTGTGCCACAGATAAGTCTGAGCATACATATCTGCCACTTATGGATGGACCCTGACATATCCGTGGCCCATATAAAAGTCGTGCGCCACGGATAGTTGGATTATCGGTGGCACACCTAAGACACATGCGCCACAGATAAGTCACACACCATCCATATATGCCACATATAGATGGCCCCTCACTATCAGTGGCACATTGTGGTTTGGTGTGCCATAGATAAGTTTTCAAAAATTCTGCTCACCCGCCCCCATGGCTCACCTTTTCAGTCTTGCAAAAAATAAAAGAAAATGAAAAACACTTCAAATTTTAATATCCTTTGACATGTAGGTAGGTAATGTGGTCTATTCTGTAGGAAAATTAACAAACATGAATTCGATTTTTTTTGCAAAAGAAGGTCATGCCACGGTAAAACAGCCATAACATTTGCATACGATGTCGGAAAAAAATCTATAATATATCAAAATGACGAGAACAAAATTCTACATTCGCTCGCAACCACCATAGGTTGTTTAGAGATTTTTTAGAATCACAAAATTTGAAAAGAATAAAAAGTTACGGCATGACACCCGGAAAGAATAAATAGTTACGGCATATCAAAATTCGAAAAGAAATTCTAAGGTTTTCACCCGGATCCCTAATGTGGAGAGGGTAGACACAACGATGCCCTCACCAGGGTCATGACACTCGAAGGTGTCTCCGTCGTTGGCATCGAAGCGCTAGGATTTTGCCAAAAAAACCTATCCACAATTGGTACCTCAGACTACAAGACATCCTCTAGCCGAGCATCCAACACGCAATCTGGGCATTGGCCACAACAAGGCACCGCCAACACCAGGAGCTCCCAACACCCTCCCCTTGCCACCCACATAACCCCAAGAGATGGCCATCACCACTACCACGTTGCCTGCCATCGAGCCAACCGTCACAGTCCACCTTCTTGGGTCGCCGCCCCGTCATCCATGAATTTGCGCCTGTGGAGAGAGTTCCATCGCGTGACCTTCGACTCAGAGTCTTATGAAGGTTGTAACCGGAGGGCTGAAGCAGCACACCCACCTGGAGCACGTCCTCCACTACCGTCGGAGGGTGCCGACCGGACGCATCAGCAAGGACACACTAGGACCAGGAGGCCCAGCCAGGCCCTGGTAGGGCCCGTAAAGTCCACGCCACAGCTCTGCTGCACGTAGGCTGATCTCGGAAAAATGAGGTGCACCACCACCATAGGCCCTACCCCACGTAGGAAGCCACCACCACCTCTAGGGAAGCAGGCCGCTGCCCCCGGCAACGTTCGGCGGAAGCAGCGTAGAGGAGGGGAGGAGGTGGGGTGGTTGGTGGCAGAGGTTGCAGCGACCAAGTCGGGCCAAAGCGTTTTTTCCTCTAGGCCAAGATCTTCCTCCCAAGCTTCTACTTCCAAAGTCAAGTTGATCTTTTTAGACTGAAGTGTTCAGAAATGATGTTAGATTTGGAATAGTGGCGAAGCCTATCCATGTCATGACCACCTTTCCGATTTTGTCCCTGCATCTTCAGTTTTACCCACCAGTGTCATTTATGCCACTCAGGTTTTAGACACTAGTATGAGTCCTCTAGTTGATACACAAAATCAGAAGTAGGTAACAAATTGAATTGACACAATTCAGGTGGGATAAATCTAACATCACTCATATAAACAGAATGCTTGTGGCTATGATAGGGAAGGCTCACAACAAGTCAGCTCAGCTTTTTTTTGGAACATAACTAATACATGATGTCGTGATGATCTTATGAATTAAGTCCATGTACCAATCCATTCTAGGATTAAGAGGCATCAGGGCCAGAGCTTCTACAAGTAGTCTTGAGTACGGTAGACGAGTGTGGCTTTGCCAAAGAGTGTAGAAGAGATCATTGGTTGCTATAGCAAGCAACCATGCATTGTCCAATGATGGGAACTTGGGATGCATGGGATGGATGAGACCAGTCGAATCTATTGTACGGCAAAACAATCATCAGAGCTCCTGCTCGATGCATTAAGTTTTTGTAGTAGCGAGTGTCTAGTAGTTGAAATTTATTCCCAGGAACGTTCGTGTCGAGCTCGCTGCCTGCATCGTACAACTTAGCACTAACTAGTTAATCCTATTTGCATGACTATTTCATATTCCGAACTTGGTCAGTTACCCCCTCCGTCCACGAAAAGAGTATACCTCCAACATTTTTGTAAAGTCAAACTATTTGAAGTTTGACCATATTTCTACAAAAGGGCATAAACTTTTGTGCCACAAAATTAGTATCATTAGATTATTGATGGCATGTATTTTCATCACACAGATTTTTTGTTTCATAAAGATTGTTATTTTTTGTGCAAATTCAGTCAAAGTCTAAACTAGTTTGACTCTAGAAATGTTGGAAGTACACTCTTTCGTGGATAGAGAGAGTACACGTCAACAATTATTGTCTTGCCGATTTGGTTGAATGTGGTGAACAATGTACCTTTTTTTTGCATAAAATGTAGATTGTACTTCTGAGAGTTTCCAAAATGGTGTAAAAGAAATTCCAAGAAGAGTCTTTTTTTGAAAGGAATGCGGTAAGGGAAGCCCCTACAGCGAGTTTTTTTTTTAAATAATAAGACCCCAAATCTACGTCCGTGAAGATTTGAACCTGGGTGGCTAGGTTGTACATCCACTTCCCTAACCAAATGAGCTAGGCTCACTTCGTTCCAAGAATAGTTTGAACCAATATAATACAATATAGAAATCGAACTCAGCAAAAAGAGTTTGAACCAATATAATACAATATAGAAGTCGAACTCATCAAAAAGAGTTTGAACCAATATATACATATCCTAAACCAGGAAGCATCTCTTTTTTCTCAGATTTTTGGGCTGTCCTCAGATTTTCCGTGGTGCCAACACGTGTTGCAGGGAGTAGTTTTTGCAGTTCCGTGTGTATTTCCAGGTGCATGAAGCATTTTGCTGTGGTGGGCCAGGCTTAGGTGGTATTGACATGGCACTGGCGTTTCTACATGGTTCTTTTCACTTTGGTATGTTTTTGGGTACCCATAGCAAAGGATAGGGTTGCTGATGTGACCGACGTCTTTTGCTTATCATATTTTTTTGGCACTATCTGGTTGACCATGATGATCTGCCAGGTGCTGTTGTCGTTTTATACTTGTTTTTTAGTGTGGGCCTTTGGCAATGATTTCACCTTTTACTGATCTGTCCAACTGTGTGTGTGCCACATGTGTGTGTGTTGACAACTCACCACTCTGAAAAATCTAGAAAGCTCCCCAGTTTTGTGTGCCATACATTAGCTATGTTGCGTGTGGGGCGAAGTTGAGTTTCTAGAGACTCACCATCGTTGTATAAATACCCTATTCCAGTTTGCTCCCTCCACATTCAATCCACAGGGCCCTGCTACTAGGCTTGGTCAAATGCCTACCAGACCATGGAGGCCTCCATCTGCTCCGACGGTACCTCCACCTCCTACAGCCCCCTCATGCAAGCACATCAAGCAGCTTCCCTGCTCGTGTTTCTCCCCCACCACGGTGCCACCCTTTGGTCCTCACGGATCCCGGCTCCTGCAGAGTTGTGTCGAACAAGAGCTCCTCCCTGCCCCCAGTCTCACACTCCTCCACATCCCATGCCACTGAATTGAAGGGCCACCGGAGGAGACAACCAGCAGGGGTGGAGAGACTCCGGTGGGATGGTAGAAGACCCATCAACGTTCAGTCCCATTGGGGAGCGACGACAACAACGTGAATGGACGGTAACCATCCAAAAACCCAAAAGAATAGTCCAAACCAATAATAATAGTCCATATTAGCAGTCCGAATTACAGTCCCAAATATCAACATGAAAAAATACAGTCCACAACCAATACAACCGAATTCCACAATCAATACAACAGAATCATTCAAAGTTCAAACATGATAGACCCAAAGCACAAACAGAGAGAATTGTCACTATTGACTTGTTCTTCCACCCTTTAGTTTTAGATTAAACAAAATTCTTATGCTCCCAGGCTTCTCAAACTTGAAATTAAGAAACATCAAATATCAGTATTTGAAACAAAAAAGTCATAGCATTGCAAATTATATAAATATGCCAAGTTGATGAGTTTATAGTAGAAGAATTAGTATTCAATAACGAATAACACGCTTATGTAGCTAAAGAGATAATGCAAAAAGAAATAGAATATTGTGGAAAAAACTCATGAATACAAATTTAAACAGTTTATGAAAACATATGCAGCACATAAGAAATGGAAAACTATTGATAACATCCCAAGAACTTACTTGTCCCTCATGGCATCACATAATGTCTTGATACGTTAGGGAACTCCCTCACTTCTCCTGTTACACAACTAAGGTGCTCCCTAAAGCGGGTTGAATCTCCTTTGCTCTTTAGGTTGCAATACCAACGCTCAAATCCTCCACCGAACTAACGGACATGATTCCAAATATAATAGATGTCATTGTTTTCGTGTCATATATGGATGAATACAATCAATGGTTGCCACAACCCCTCCTTCCAGCTTCATCAATGATGAACCTATTACAATAGGGACCTAAAAAATGTCGTGTGTTAAATTTCATCAAGTATGTCTAGATAAGCATGCATCAGATAAAGTTATATTTCAATTCCAAACAACTGTAATCTTGTGGGCAGAAAATCAACAAAAAAATAAACATTTGCTATCACTTGGCTTTTTAACAGTTAAGAAACAAACTAAATGTTAACTCGGTTACCTTCCAGTATTCATGAGACAAAATTAAATTACAAACTCATAAACATGTACATTACCAGATTAGGATGAATAAAACTACAAGAACTAGAATCCATTTAAACAAAGAAAATTAACAATAATCAACGGATCCAAACGAAGGACAATAATTGGCTTTAAGGAAAAAATATGATGAAACAATAACGAGCTCAAGAACATTACACATAATAGTAGTCTGAGCTAGGGCTGATTGCACCATGAGGCTGCCAGTATACTTTTGTGTTCACCTGGATTGGGGAGCTTGGGACAGGAATAGTCACACCTGAGTGGATGTTGTTTTTGAATGCATTCATCCCTTTGCCCCAAAAGCCTTTCACGCAATGAAGCATCCCCTCAATGATGCTTCTGAGGCTGAAAACATAAATTATTGTACCCACAGAAGTGAGAGAATAGTTTAGGAATATCCTATAGTGATTTCAGATGATAGAAACTACAAAACAGGACGGGAAAAAATAAGTCCAAAAAGTAATCTTCTTACCAATGCCATGTAAAACTATGTCAGCAACTGCATTAGAAACATAATGGAAAATATTAGATTTGAGGTATTTAAAATAGAAAGTGCTTATTTAGTCTCACAGGTACATCCTTGTCACACTTGACCATGAAGTTGTATACAGAATGCAAGTGTGATATATTGGCAAGCATAATCAGATTTATCCGTATAAAAATTTGTAGCAATGGATTTTCTAACACAATACTTCTTTCCTTATTTTTTGTGGAAAGTAATTTTAGCCAAGTATTCATGTGTTTTTATCTTGATTTTGTAAGATGGCTTATATAGTCTAAGAAGGCGAAACAGATAATACATCCGGCAGTCACAGTAATTTAGAAAAAAAAAACTTGGAAATGTACAAAAGAATGGTACATACACAGTAGAGATTGTAAAACTGGGAAGTAGCAAATGGGTAGTAAAATATATTTTTCATTGAATATATATCCATATATTGTTCTAATGTCTTGAACTGCTATGTACAAAAGAGTAATATGATAATGTGGGCTAACTGTAAGTAGATTAACTGTCCAAGCCATGGATGAGGTACCTTGTGGTCAACAACAATGAAATCTAATTCATATAGGTATAACATCATTCTTGGTTATTGCACTCTCAAATGTGTTCAACATGCAGAAGATCTTTGTCACAAAAACTTTGCCATGATACATCATTTATTGAAGAAAATTCCATACTTGATCTGTGACCTGCATATAAATATTGTCTATCAATACATATATCCATATACTTAAGCAGGAGCCAAAAAGTATATAGAAAACAGAAAGGGCTAAATGAAGAAGAATGGAAAATATGTTGAGCAGAAAATAGACAGAAAAGAGAAGAACAGTAAGCACAGTTGCTAAAAGAAGAATTGGGAAGCCTTTTTAGTACATTTACAACAGGTTAGGGGGTGCAGTGCAAATGTGAACAGCGAGATTATGAGAAAATAGGATGAATTGTTGCTAAATAGCAATATGAATTTTTATTAAATTGTTTCAGTTGCTAATATGTGAAAATATTCATTTTATGCAGTATTACCTTCCAAAAGGACCTGATAAAATCTACTTAGCAATGTATATATATATATAAGTGGAGATGGTAAAAAATTAGTGGATGGAGAACTTACAGATAGGAAAAATATGTATAGATAAATTAGAGAAATCATGGATGGCATAAACAACGCCACTAGTCGCTGATAATCTGGAGTTCCTAATGCATAATCCTTCGGTAAAAGAATCCTATGAATACAAAGTATCCACCGTTTTTTATATAGTGGTCTAATAGAAACTATTGAATTCGTCGAACATGTATAACTCATGATGGATCAGACCAAAGATTCTACGCATGGACTACACTAAAGTAATAGGCTGCTCTCATAAAATCATGATTTGCATCGAATTTGAGGCCCATGAAGGCTCATAATAAACTCCTGAAGTATAGCTATCTAAGAAATTAAAAGGTGTGCAAGGATCATCAAACATGATATATAGGACATGTAGCATAGATAATCAAAGAACTGGATCATAGGAGAACCTGACCGGAACTTCACCATGGATCTCCTAATAAGCTGGTACGTCCTGGTAAACTGCATTGGTATGTCGTGATAAATTGCATTGGTTTAACTGATCTGGTAGCAATGGCGGTGTTGGCCTCACGTGCAACACCCTGGTTTCTAATCTCGGAAGTGAGGCTCACGACAGATCTTTGGTGAATTTGCGACATGGACATGAGTTGACTGTAGCCTACATAGATCAAGGCCAAATTGCCTAGAACACCATACTGCACAGGGCTCATCATAAACTTCTGCGGGGTAGAAAACTAAGAAAATACAAAAGGTGTGCAAAGGATAATCGAACACGATATAGAGGCTATGTAGAATAGATAATCAAAATACCAGATAAGAGGAAACCCTCATCAGAACACGAAGGTGGCGCGGATGAACAATGATAAGAACCGTTTACCTTGCCACGCCTCCATCGACCACCAGATAGTGCCCCAATGCCTAGGTAGCCGGAGAAACCAGCACCGCCATACATTTGCAGGAGCTGAAAACCGAGGCGTTCATTTTCTGAACTCGGTAGTATAATATAGAAAATATTGCTACAAAAGGTAAGACATTTGATCAATACCACATGATGTACAGATTAAAATTAGGCCAGCCGAAGTATTACAATTGTGAAATTCATGAGTACAATACGGATAATTCTACCTATAAAAGCTAGCACAATTGAGAAAATAGACATGCGAGACCAAGCAGATTTATTCCAATAACAAAAAATCTAAGCTAGCACAATTTCTAAGGCCCCGTTCGGTTTGGAGGCTCAGAAAACTCCAAAGTTACTGTGAAAGAGTAGCCTATTTTCTAAAACATAGAATTTGAAAGAGTAGCCATTTGGATTGGAGGATAGAAAAAACATAGAAAATATTTGATTTTTAGAATGAACTCGACCACGGTATCAAGCATGACAACAAACGAATCAACTAATTTGAACCTACTAATCTGACTTGAAAAAATTGAGTAATACAATCACGGTAGTACAAAGAGAATTTGGATCTAACTAGCCATGCGCACCCATAACAATGGAACTAGCAGTTTCTGTTCGATTCAATTTGCTAACTGTAAGGCGCCGGAGCCTTTCTTTCTTGTCGTTAACCTGTCCTTGACATCGTGGTACTACGAGTATATACAAAGGCATGCTTTTCTTTGGTGCTGAGTAGGTCTTTGTGCAGCTACTTCTGGAATGCCAGGCGCTGCGCCCCGCCGCAGGAAAATTTCCAATAGATCATACCAAATGTTTTTTTCCTGCAAAACGTGAAGCACAGGAACCAAAACCTGTAGTATTCCCTTTCCTATTCCTACATTCCGAAGGGCATGAAGGGAAAAATTCCTCCAGAGATCCTATCCTGTGAAATTCCTACAAGAATCATGTGTTCCAAACGGCCCTAAAATTCATTTGTTTCTCCCGTGTGCTAAACTGGCCCTAAATAAGCATGATATGGCTCACCTTGCCGAGATTGTGGGTATGTAGCTCCAAAGCGGGCGTCTGCATCTAGCGCTATGGCCCTGCCCAAGCCCAGTCCCGGCATCGACCGCATGTGGCCGTGCTCCATGAGCGAGGACAAGGACACGAGATTGGGGACAGCTCGAGGAGGAGGAGGGAGGAGGAGGAGTAGATGGGCAGAGGCGGCGCTGCCATGTCCCTTTGGCTTGGGTTGCTCTACAGCCGACACACACAAGAGTGGAGAGGGGAAATATGAGATTTAGGGTTAGGGGTGGTTCGGTTGGCTATTTAATACCACATGAGTATCTGTGAGCTATTTTGCACCATGGGCCGGGTCGTAAATTCAAACGAGGCTGGATTTTTTTTACCAGTTTGTACTAATAATGGGCCCAAATGATAAGAGCAAATTTTGGACGACATCCAAACCCTATGGTGAACGGGTGCATTGGTCGCCGCCTCCCTCTCCGCAGGGAGGCCGTCTTTTTTGCTTTACCCGGACGGAGAGCCGAGGGTGGTCGACGCACTCTTCTAGATGACGGAGCACCTGAAGAACGAGCATAT
Organism: Avena sativa; assembly: GCA_916181665.1. NCBI lineage: Eukaryota > Viridiplantae > Streptophyta > Magnoliopsida > Poales > Poaceae > Avena > Avena sativa. The sequence goes on along the minus strand of OV702289.1, from coordinate 128,105,399 downwards.
GCGTGAGATTCTACGGTACAGCCGCCGGTGCCGTCAAAGATGGTGGATAGGGGGCGTATGCGATAGTAACGTTGGCGCCGCAGGAAATTCTAAATTGTCAATTCTGAACTATATTCTTTGTTGTGTTCAAGTGGAGGTTTTACTGTGTATGCTACACCCATACCGTTTGTAGTCATTGGGGAGTTGTTCTATTGGGAAGCTCATTGTGTTCAAATTTAATTTATTTGTATGGCATTATTTCTTCCAAATCTTGCGAATGAACCTGGAGGATTGAATTCTCTCAAATATTTTGTTTGTTCTCGAGCTACAAGGAACAAGCTGGAGTAAATAGATGGCTGGAGCATGCAATGTTTATCTTGATCAGTTACCATTTAGTCCTTTCTTTTATTTTTTTCATGATACTATGCAACTACCAGAAAGAAATAATCATATGGTGCAACACACGAAGCCGTAGCTTGGGCGCGGCGTGCCGCCGCGCCTTACCTAGCTAGTATAATACAATATAGAAGTCGAACTCAGCAAAAAGAGTTTGAACCAATATAATACAATATAGAAGTCGAACTCAGCAAAAAGAGTTTGAACCAATATAATACAATATAGAAGTCGAACTCAGCAAAAAGAGTTTGAACCAATATAATACAATATAGAAGTCGAACTCAGCAAAAAGAGTTTTTCGTCGAATAACCTATTTGGTTCAGTTTCAAAGGAATTAACAATGAAAATGACACATAAAAACCTGCATTGCGTCATTTTTTTTGTTTTCTTTATCCCAGGTAGCTCCCACAAAGAGAAATCATCCACTAGTGCAAATATAGCACCCGTGTGGTAGAATTTTACTTTATACTCTACTTTTTCATGTTTTACTTTAAACCGATACACTAGTGCAGGTGGTTTAATACCCGCATAGTGAAACAATTATTCATTATACGTCAGTTATCATGTTAGAATTATAAGACATGACACTTTTTTGCGGGGTTATAAGATATGACACTTGTCCATGACTAGAACAGAACCGAACATGCGCGTGAAAGTTACATTACACTAACCAAGAGGGTAAATTAATTAGGGAAGGTAATTAAATTAAACCGATTTTGGCATCCTTATATGGCCAGTTGCAAGAACTGTTGGCAAGTTTAATTCTCATTTTAGTCACTCTGAAGTTTTTCCTCTGACAAGAAGTAGCTCAATCCGTAGGAAAATACTCGCAAGTTCGTGTTGGACAAAACTGCTGGATGTACAACCTTATGTTTACGGCGGCGCTAGAATCTGAAATGCAATCATTGTTATCATCCCTTGGTAGGCACAATAGATAAATGTAAACCCGATGATTTTGACAGAGGCAAACATGGAACCATTCAGATGAAGGTAGTAACGTTGACCTAATAAAAATGAACAGTTGTCGCACGGTGGTATGAGTTATGGAGGAGCTGCAGCTTCGGTCCCGATCCCTGGGCAGCAAGGAGGGGGACAACGGGGGCTGAGGGATTGCTGGTCGCTTTGGTGAGAGCGGTGCATGTGGCTGCATCAAGTTCCAATTAGCTCATACCGATTTGTGTGTTTGCCGGTGAAAGCTGAGATATACAATGACAACACGTCTTGGCATCGTTTTCCTTGTTTAAGACATCATTTTTGCAGCTCCCATTTCCTTGCTCGGGTGCTCTAGGGGAAACTAGATCCGGGTCTCCCTTATCGGACATTGATGACACTATGATGTTGTAATTCCTACTAGGGCGTGGTCTTTGGAGCACTCTCTGATGGGGGTGGTTTGGAGGTGGAGCGGTGTTGCTCCTATTGCATCAAGGACGGCGAGTTTCGGCGTCATGGCATAGCGGTGTCTCGGCGTCGGATGCTTGATGGTGGATGGGCAAGGGGGATCTGTCTGGTATCATGGCGACATCGACTACATAGCATGGATATCTACCCTGAAGACGGCTCAACAGTTTGATTGTGGTGACGGCTTCTAAATATTGCACATAAGGCGCTCGTCGAGGGTATGCTAGACAGGATGTGTGGTCCTGACTCGCTATAGGTTGACTTGGTGATGCCCTGGTGGATTGTTGTTTGTGCCTTTAGGGAACAAGGGCCTGATTACATTTTCTTCACTCAAGAATTGTCAGGTTGATAGGTGTTGAGTGGTTGCTTCCTTTTTTAATCTATGCTCTTGCCAACTTTGTTGAATAAATGACATAAATGAGCCGCTATGCATCGCTTCAACAGAGAGGCTGGAGTCTTAACATCCATTTCAGAAAGAAAAAAAATGAACATGGCAAATCTGCTCTAGAAAGACAAAAAAAAAAGAGGTGGTTGTCCACTTATTAAGTCGTCTGAACTCACGTGGCAGTCATATAAAGAGCATGCATATGTCCACCATAGGAAAGACTTGTAACAAGTTGGCTCCACTATTTATGTTGAAAACATGTTGCTTCCACATTGATCTACATGTTCATGTGTACTTTCCCTGAGAACCGGTGCAAGCTAAGATTAAGAGGCATCAGGAAAAAAGTTTTTACGGCCACTATTGTGTGATGTAGAGCTTCAGCACTTCTCCGTAGAGTACGGAGCAACCTCGGTTTCTATAGAGAGCGAGCACTACCCATGATTAACTATCATTGGGTGCTAGTGTTGGCGAGGCCTATGAGAAGCTAGCTCGCTGTGCATGACCTGGAAGTTCCTGCTAGTCAGGGCCATGCCGGTTCGCCGGGTCTGTCGAGCTCTTCAACCCGGCGACCACAACATGGGCACATGTTCGTGAGGCTGTGCTCGATAATAGCGTGCGACGCAAGAATGAAAGAGCGGCTTCACTCATCGGGTGTACATGCTGCTAGAAGTGAACATCGTGGCCAGCAACAGCGAGGACAAACCACTTCTACCATCTAGGGCGAGTGTTCGCGCACATCCCGAGTTCTACCTGCTTCCTAGAGATCTGATGAAGTCTGAAGCTCATGTACATAACCATGTATAAAGCGTACTTCTGTACATACATGTTCCTATAACGTATCAATACACATCTTCGTGTGCCATGTCTTGAGGTACACTGCAACCATGAAAGAAAATGATGGTCAAGGACTAGAAGAACTGAACGATGCCACTTCCGATCAATGAGAGACGTTGATCGCCAATGAGAAGATGGAATCGTTTGCTCCAATGGATGCTCTTTTGTTTGTTAGTTTCGTTTATATGGAACATGCTGGCTCTTCTAGAAACTTCTGTCGCAAAATGTGAGCTGCTTTTCTCTCTGCTCCGGAAGAAAATAATCTTTGGTTGTGAAAGCAGGTGCTCGAGTAGAGAAGCAAATGTTCCTAGAGTGTGAAGTGTTCGGTAGCCTCTGCACAGGCGCGCTCGAGTAGAGAAGCAAATCTTCCTATATAGTGAAGTGTTCGGAAGCTTCTGCACCGGCTCATTCTACTTTTGGAGGGACAACGATTCCTATACTTATCCTGACCACCTGCTATCATCTTGTCACTTCAAACAAGGACTTTGTTCAGATAGTCACTTCAGGTTTCATGCTCCGCTTGAACAGTGATTGCTGCAATTCTTCGGCTAATTTGCCATCGCATAACCCATGTGTAGTAAATCCTCTCTCTTTAGGTGTGTCACTTGATCGATCAAGTCAGCCGTTTATGTCCCAAAGAAACTCTCCAAAAATTCCACAAAGAAGAATCATATATTTACATGTAATTCATATGTTAGTCTCTTCATTTCAAAATATGTTGTGGTCAAGCGATCAGTAGCTCCACACTATTTTCTGTTGGAATTTGGGTGTGGGCCTTGGCCCATAGCCTAATACAAATTCTGAAATTCTCTTGGCCCATTCATGCCTAGCAAGGGGTGGCACCAAAGTTTAGTCCCACCTTGCTAGTTTAGAGGGAGTTGGACCAATATATATAGTGGAGTGTTTCACTACCTCCTAAAGAGAGTGAAGAGGAGTGGCATACACGCGCGCTCCTCCTCCTCCGCCGCCCGCCTCGCCACGCCTCGTCGCGACGCGACGCGCGCGGTTTGCGGAATTGTGCCTCGGTGCCGATCTTATCTCCGGTTTTTCCGGTAACGTGGGCTGTTACTACTCGGACGTGGACTACGCCCCACGTCTTACCCGACCGGCGCCTATATATAGACGGCCTTAGGCTAAAACCCTAATACGAGAAAATACACATCTCTCTGCCCTCCAGAACTTTGCGCCGCCGCTACACCTTCTCCATCCCCTCTTCCGGCGTGCACCGGACGACGGGACAGTAGGCCTCCGGAACCACCGCCTCTCGTGAACCTGTACGGGTGAGGGGCGATCAGGTTTTTGGGGAGCGCGTCTGCGCGACTACTGACGGCATCACGTCGACCGACCACTCCTTCCCCGACGAGGACTTCTTCCCGGACATCAGCAGCCTCTACATCGACGCCATGGCTGACGACACTGGTGTCAACCTCAACCCCAACCTGAACGCGAACCCGATTCCTCCTCCAGCATCGTATGTAATCTGTTCCTATCTAGTTCAGTTTCTGTTGCAGTTTCTTGTACTAGCTTTTGGAATAGATGTGATCTGTTTATTCTGGTTGAATATGATCTGTTCGTTTGTTCTGCTAGTATACATGATTAGATTAATTCTAGCACTTACAGTCATGATTTATTATTACTTATTTCGGATTAAATATTATGGTAATTTGCTTATATTTTCAACATTTTCTCTGGAAAATAAATATTTTTATTGAATAAATGATATCAGAGTAGAAAGGAGATGAACTCATTGCCCTCCTAGATAGGACAACAGGAAAGCTCTGCATAGAAAGATACAATAAAGAAAGATGCACTTGATGGGAGATTTGTCATAACGGTTAACCTCACAACAAAACAACAATAAACACGCCAGAGTAGAAGATGTTGGGAAATGATACCATATAATGGACAACATTCTCGCGATGTTGTTGGGTTCATAAAGCTAGAACATCAGCATTGAAATAAACACATGGCTGATAATCTAAAATTAATTTACCTCAATATGCCAATGTATTCGCCAAACTAATAGATGTGTGGACGAATCGAAATGATGGTGGAGCTGATTATAGGCAACTGAATTCAACTGGTTTAGCCGCGGCTACAAGGCCGCCTCCTTTTGACGGTGTCAATTATAAGAGATGGCGCACAAGAGCAGTTCTATGGTTGAAAAACCTAGGCTGCTATAGCGCCACTCTTGGCAAACCTGAGGGAGACCTTTCTCCTGTTCAGGAGGAAGCGTTTCAGAAAGTCGACACCATGTTTATGGGGGCTTTGTTCAATATTCTTGGTGACAACATTGTTGACACCTATATGTCATTTGATAATGGCAAGGATGCGTGGGATGCACTGGACGCCAAGTTTGGTGTTTCAGATGCTGGCACTGAACTGTATATCATGGAGCAATTCTATGACTACAAGATGACTGATGACCGTCCCATCGTGGATCAGGCTCATGAGATACAGTCCCTTGCCAAAGAACTCGAGCAGTTCAAGTGTAACTTACCGGACAAGTTCGTGGCCGGAGGCATTATTGCCAAGCTTCCTCCTTCTTGGAGGAACTTTGCTACCTCTCTAAAACATAAGAGACAGGAGTTTTCTGTTTCGGATCTCATCGGATCTCTTCATGTTGAAGAAAAGGCGAGAGCAAAAGATACACGTCCTCGAGGCTTTGATGGAAGTTCTAGCGCACATGTAGTGCAGAAAAACAACTTCCAGTCCCACAAGTTCAAGAATAAGAACAGGTCTGATGGCAAAGGAAAGTTTGATGGCAAAAACAAGGCCGCACAGACTACCAACTTCAAGAAGAAGACTGAGTATAAGAAGAAAGGATCCTGCCATGTCTGTGGTGATCCTAATCATTGGGCTCCTAGCTGCCCCAATCGCTTTGACAAGCGTTTACATGGAAATAGTGGCAAGTCCGCTAATGTTGTCCTTGGTGATATTGAGATGAAGGATGCTGGGTACGGTATATTTCCCACTGTTTTTTCAGTTTGTAATTCACCTGATTGGTGGATAGACACTGATGCAAATATACATGTATGTGCTTATATTTCCATGTTCTCTTCTTATCAGGTCGAACGGGCTGGCTCCGTGCTGATGGGAAACGGCTCACGTGCTTCTGTTCAAGGTGTTGGTACGGTGGATCTGAAGTTTACTTCGGGGAAGATCGTACAGCTGAAGAATGTGCAGCACGTTCCCTCAATCAATAAGAATCTCGTCAGCGGATCTCTTCTGTGTCGAGATGGTTTTAAGTTAGTCTTTGAGTCCAATAAAGTTGTAGTTTCTAAGTGTGGACAATTTGTTGGAAAGGGTTATGAGTGCGGAGGCTTGTTCCGCTTATCTTTGTCAGACTTATGTACTCAAGTTATTAATCATGTTTGCAATGATAGTGAGTCCAATATTTGGCATTCACGACTTTGTCATATTAATTTTGGGTGCATGACGCGGCTTGCCGATATGAATTTAATTCCGAAATTTACTACTGTCAAAAGTTTCAAGTGTCAAGTATGTGTGCAAGCTAAGCAACCTCGCAAGTCTCACAAGACTGCCGAGGTACGAGATTTGGCACCACTGGAACTAATACATTCAGATCTTTGTGAGATGAATGGTGAGTTGACAAAAGGTGGAAAGCGATATTTCATGACTTTAATTGATGATTCCACTCGATACTGTTATGTGTATCTTCTGAAATCTAAATATGAAGCTTTTAATCACTTCAAAATCTATAAAGCTGAATCAGAAAACCAACTTGATCGAAAGATTAAGCGACTTCGGTCTGATCGTGGTGGAGAGTATTTTTCCAACGAATTTGATTCTTTTTGTGCGGAGCATGGTATTATCCATGAGAGGACGCCTCCCTACTCACCTCAGTCAAATGGGGTGGCCGAAAGAAAGAACCGTACTCTAACTGATTTGGTTAACGCCATGTTAGATACATCGGGTCTATCCAAGGAATGGTGGGGGGAGGCGATAAAGACTGCGTGTCATGTCCTAAACCGTGTTCCCAAAAAGAACAAAACCATTACTCCATTTGAGGAATGGGAAAGGAAAAGGCTGAAACTCTCCTACTTACGAACTTGGGGTTGTTTGGCGAAAGTTAATGTGCCGATACCCAAGAAGCGCAAGCTTGGACCAAAAACCGTGGATTGTGTCTTTCTGGGATATGCATTTCATAGCATTGGCTATAGATTTTTGATAGTGAAATCTCAGGTATCTGACATGCATGTTGGTACAATCATGGAGTCGAATGATGCGACTTTCTTTGAAGACATCTTTCCCATGAAAGATTCGTCTAGTTCATCAAATCAGGAGATGCCTAGTTTATCTAGTCAAGAATTAATCACAATTCCTGAACCCACCATTTCGATAGAACACCCTGATAATCCTGTGGAGGATAACAGTGAAGCTCCTACCAGAAGTAAGAGACAAAGGACTGCGAAGTCCTTTGGTGATGATTTCATTGTATACCTCGTGGATGATACTCCTACTTCTATTTCAGAAGCTTATGCATCTCAAGATGCTAACTACTGGAAAGAAGCCGTTCGCAGTGAGATGGATTCCATCATAGCAAACGGAACTTGGGAAATTACTGATCGTCCTTATGGGTGCAAACCTGTAGGATGTAAGTGGGTGTTTAAGAAGAAGCTTAGACCTGATGGTACTATTGAGAAGTATAAAGCACGCCTTGTTGCCAAGGGTTATACCCAGAAAGAAGGCGAAGACTTCTTTGATACTTATTCACCTGTGGCTAGATTGACCACCATTCGAGTACTGCTATCCTTGGCTGCCTCGCATGATCTTCTCGTTCATCAAATGGACGTTAAGACGGCTTTCCTAAATGGAGAGTTAGATGAGGAAATTTATATGGATCAGCCGGATGGATTCGTGATAGATGGTCAACAAGGCAAGGTGTGCAAGTTACTGAAGTCTCTGTATGGTCTTAAGCAAGCACCTAAGCAGTGGCATGAGAAGTTTGAAAGGACTTTAACTGATGAAGGCTTTATTGTAAACGAAGCTGACAAGTGTGTGTACTATCGCCATGGTGGGGGCGAGGGAGTCATCTTATGTCTGTATGTTGATGATATACTGATATTTGGGACCAATATTAATGTTATCAATGAGGTCAAAGACTTTCTATCTCGTTGTTTTGAGATGAAAGATCTAGGAGTGGCTGATGTGATATTGAACATCAAGCTGCTGAAGGATGATGATGGTGGGATAACACTACTTCAGTCTCACTATGTGGAGAAGATCTTGAGTCGTTTTGGGTATAGCGAATGTAGATCCTCTCCTACACCATATGATCCTAGCGTGTTGGTTCGAAAGAATCAGGGAGATCCTAAGGATGCTAAAGATCAGCTGAGATATTCTCAGATTATTGGCTCGCTTATGTATTTAGCCAGCGCTACGAGGCCTGACATCTCCTTTGCTGTAAGCAAGTTAAGTCGATTTGTCTCAAATCCTGGAGATGTTCATTGGCAGGCCCTTGAAAGGGTTTTGCGTTATTTGAAAGGCACTGCGAGCTATGGGATTCACTACTCCGGGTATCCAAGGGTACTTGAAGGGTATAGTGACTCAAACTGGATTTCTGATGCTGATGAGACTAAGGCCACGAGTGGTTATGTGTTTACGCTTGGTGGTGGCGCTGTTTCTTGGAAGTCTTGCAAGCAGACCATCTTAACGAGGTCAACTATGGAAGCAGAACTCACAGCATTAGACACAGCCACTGTTGAAGCAGAGTGGCTTCGTGAACTCTTGATGAACTTACCTGTGGTTGAAAAACCAATACCCGCAATCCTTATGAACTGTGATAATCAAACTGTGATCATAAAAATAAATAGTTCTAAGGACAATATGAAGTCATCAAGACATGTGAAGAGGAGATTGAAATCTGTCAGGAAAATGAGAAACTCCGGAGTTATTGCATTGGATTATATCCAAACATCTAAAAATCTGGCAGATCCCTTCACAAAGGGTCTATCACGTAATGTGATAGATAATGCATCGAGGGAGATGGGTTTGAGACCCACTTTTTGAGTTGCTCACAGTGGTAACCCGCTCTATGTGATCGGAGATCCCGTGAAGTAGAGTTGGGAGACAAGCTGTTGGTCAACTGGGAGGAGAGTATCCTTATAGCATACTACCACTCCGTATAGATGCAATACTCTCCTATTCTGCATGGCAGGTTGGTATTTACCTTAATGTGTTCTGAGTGGCTTGTTTAAACAAAGATGTTGTCCTGCAGAACATCTTTTGAAGAACACACCTATATGAGTCTGACTGTCAAACGTCGCAGTCCGTGAGAGTTGGGTGCTCTCTAATAAACTCATGAAAGGCCATGGAGTATGACGCATAAGCTCCAAACCGCGGAGAAGCTTCGCGGCAGCCCTGTATCGGTCTAGACCTTATGTGAAACTAGTGCGCACCAAACTTGTAGTTCAAGGCATAGTCCACTGTTCAAGTTGCAATCTAGTGTAGCATGAAGTTCTAAGTGGAAGTTCAACTTAACAGTCTCCACCTCGCACCGGTATATAAACAATGCTCTGGAACTGATTGATGTGATGTGATGATATGTGCCTATGAGAATTTGTGGGGGATTGTTGGAATTTGGGTGTGGGCCTTGGCCCATAGCCTAATACAAATTCTGAAATTCTCTTGGCCCATTCATGCCTAGCAAGGGGTGGCACCAAAGTTTAGTCCCACCTTGCTAGTTTAGAGGGAGTTGGACCAATATATATAGTGGAGTGTTTCACTACCTCCTAAAGAGAGTGAAGAGGAGTGGCATACACGCGCGCTCCTCCTCCTCCGCCGCCCGCCTCGCCATGCCTCGTCACGACGCGCGCGCGCGCCGCGGTTTGCGGAATTGTGCCTCGGTGCCGATCTTATCTCCGGTTTTTCCGGTAACGTGGGCTGTTACTACTCGGACGTGGACTACGCCCCACGTCTTACCCGACCGGCGCCTATATATAGACGGCCTTAGGCTAAAACCCTAATACGAGAAAATACACATCTCTCTGCCCTCCAGAACTTTGCGCCGCCGCTACACCTTCTCCATCCCCTCTTCCGGCGTGCACCGGACGACGGGACAGTAGGCCTCCGGAACCACCGCCTCTCGTGAACCTGTACGGGTGAGGGGCGATCAGGTTTTTGGGGAGCGCGTCTGCGCAACTACTGACGGCATCACGTCGACCGACCACTCCTTCCCCGACGAGGACTTCTTCCCGGACATCAGCAGCCTCTACATCGACGCCATGGCTGACGACACTGGTGTCAACCTCAACCCCAACCTGAACGCGAACCCGATTCCTCCTCCAGCACCGTACGTAATCTGTTCCTATCTAGTTCAGTTTCTGTTGCAGTTTCTTGTACTAGCTTTTGGAATAGATGTGATCTGTTTATTCTGGTTGAATATGATCTGTTCGTTTGTTCTGCTAGTATACATGATTAGATTAATTCTAGCACTTACAGTCATGATTTATTATTACTTATTTCGGATTAAATATTATGGTAATTTGCTTATATTTTCAACATTTTCTCTGGGAAATAAATATTTTTATTGAATAAATGATATCAGAGTAGAAAGGAGATGAACTCATTGCCCTCCTAGATAGGACAACAGGAAAGCTCTGCATAGAAAGATACAATAAAGAAAGATGCACTTGATGGGAGATTTGTCATAACGGTTAACCTCACAACAAAACAACAATAAACACGCCAGAGTAGAAGATGTTGGGAAATGATACCATATAATGGACAACATTCTCGCGATGTTGTTGGGTTCATAAAGCTAGAACATCAGCATTGAAATAAACACATGGCTGATAATCTAAAATTAATTTACCTCAATATGCCAATGTATTCGCCAAACTAATAGATGTGTGGACGAATCGAAATGATGGTGGAGCTGAATTATGAATGGGATTATTCTAAGTGGAACAAGATTTCCATGCTAGGAGTAGCATGTCGTCGGTCAAAACAAAGATGATGATACCAAATTAAAAAAAAAACGTTAGAACCCACAAACTAATGAAGCGGAACCCCAATGCCAGTCATGAAAGGACATGCCATCTAGTGTATTTATGGAGAGATGAGCGTCACCGAGCCTGCCTCCGCCCTTCTCCCGGCAAACAAGACGGCGGAGATTGAAGGGGGAGGTTGCAACAAGGAGTGAAGAGGTTGAGCGGTGGAGGAAGGAGAGAAACTAAGAGATATAAATTAGCGTTTTCCATCATAAGGCACCAACCTGTGACTTTGTGTATTTTGTCCATACATAACATGAGTTTCATGTTTAGCATGCACATAAGGTAGATTTTTTGGATAATGGTGCTTTACTACTTAAAAGGTTTAAGAATTACACGCGGCTTCCGTATAACTAGGACGCACAAAACTGAAAAATTTCCAAGGTAGCAAAACAAAAGGGGAATGCACGGATATTCACTTTGGCTCTCAGGTGCAAATGCACCCACTGTGAGAAAACAATTTTTGAAATTTCAAAATATTCGGAAAAAAATTACGCATATACATTCGAACATTTTATGTTGGTTCACAAGTTTTCGGGATGAAAGAATATTTTATGTATCGTGTATAAAAAAGACAATATATGTCACAGGAATATGACTATTCACGTGATATTTTTTGTATTTTTTATACATGACACATAAAATGTTCTTTCATCCCGGAAATTTGTGAACCAACATAAAATATTGAATATATATGTAGAATTATTTTATGAATTTTTTGACATTTAAAATATGTTTTCTCACAATCGGTGCATTTGCACCTACGAGCCGAATTACCGCTCCTGAAATGCATATCACCATTGAGAAATTGTAAACTGTCTAAGGTGATGATGAACCAATCAAGAGATCATGTGCATTCCATACTGGATAAAAGTATCCATCATTGTGGCCTCTAACCATGTAGACATCTTCGTAAACAGGTCATGATTGTCTACACGTATACATAGTACCGAAAGTCTAGATGCTGAAGTTTTTTTTTGCCGAGTGTTTGAAATCCGGATACTCGGCAAACATAGCTTTACCGTGTGCCTTCATGTTGACACTCGGCAAAAAACACATTCATGGCAAAGGGCGGACTTTGCCGAGTGTTCACAACAAACACTCGGCAAACTCCTAAATACACGGCTAAACTGGAAAATACACTCGGCAAAATTTAGACACACGACAAACATCCATGCCACGTGTCCTATTAGGCCACATCTGACGGTACTACTGACCGCTTGAAGTTTTTCCGAGTGTCACATAACAGACACACGAAAAACTTTTGGTCTGAAACTTTTTTCTTCCCCCGCGTGTAAAAAAAAGGGGTTTGGGATAAATTTTGCCGAGTCTTTCACTGGGACACTCAACAAAGAGGAAGTTGGCCGTGTTTGGGAAATTTTGCTAAGTATTAGACACAAACACATGGCAAAGAGGTCTTTTGCTGTGTATTAGAAATTTTGCCGTGTGTATTTCCTAAATCACGCAAATCCAGGAAATCCTATTTTCTTTTTCTTCACACATTTCCTCCATGTGCCTCACTCTCATTGCTCCCACTTGTAGTCACTCTCAACTCCTTCCACTCGCCCCCACTCAATTCTATCCACTAAAATTTCAGAAACTTCATAAGTTGTATTGAATGTATGTGAACAGGGTAGCACCTGGGAGTTGGCTACGACTCTTGCAAGCTTCCACTACACCTACATATATATATTAGGGCCATATGCAAATTTTGAAGGGATTCTGACGCTCTAGAAATTGGTGCAGGGGAAATCCTAGCACCTATGCCCCGGTGATCTACACCCTTTGAATTTCTCTAGACGACGGTTATCCCATAGACTTTGTTATTTATTTTGGTGTCTTTGGTTCACATGAACAGGGAAATGCAGTCGAGTCCTATCTCAAACAAGATTTTCCCTGGTGTAGCCGAAGTGGGTGGTTCAAGCTATAAGTCTAGAGCCTTCGTAAGTTATATCGCATGTCTATGAGCAGGGTCATACCTGGGCGTTGACTATCGGCTGTTGCAATCTTCCCCTACACAAGCGTACATATATTAGGGCCACATTAAAGTTTTGGCGGATTCCGATGCTCTGGAGCTAGGTTTCAGGGGGAACCCAAGCACTTGTGCCTCGGCGACCTATTCCGTTTGAATTTCTCTAAATGACAGTTGGCATGTGGACTTTGTTCTTTATTTTGGTGTGTTTGGTTCATAGGAACATAAATTGCACAATGGATCCCTAGTTCACACAAGATCCCCACGGATTTACAAATTTTGCTAATTGTACATGGATTTGGAGTGACTGGAACATGCGCATATCTCATGATATTTAAAACTTGCTCCTTAACTCTGTATTAAGTTATTGTTTCATCAGTTGCACACTTGTATGATATGTGTTGTCAACTCTCGAGTTATGTTGTGAAAGTGTATTGCAACTTGGTACCTATTCCTGAAAAATGTAATGTGCGCTTGAATTCAAAAGAATATCTGAATTGTTATGTGAGCTTGAATTTGTGGTTAGGAGTGCCTAAAAAGTAACTTCAGTTGTTTTTCAAGGAACTTTAGAAATTGCCTTAAATTTTTTTTTGAGGCATTTTTCGAAATTGCCAACAATTATTTTTTTAGGTAGTTTTGCAAAATACCAATACAAAGTTTTAGAGGTATTGCTCAATAGTGCCTCAAAATATAGTTAAATAAAATATTAAAGTGCCTCAAAAAATATTTTTTAAAGGCACTTCCAAAAGTGCCTCGAAAAATCTATTTTTAAAGGCACTTTTTGAAAGTGCCTTAAATGATTTTTTTCCCTACCCTATTTGATTTGGCACTTTTTAAAATGCCTTTAGACATTTTTAATGGCACGTTTAGTATTTTTAAAGGAATTTTTTGGTGCCCTTAACAATCATCTGTGTTATAGTGATTCATGACACACCAACTACCATGTTAAAATTTTACAAATACAACATGAAAATAGATAAATGGTCCCCGATACTTATTATCCCAAGTGTCAAGATGTACACAAAATCGGATTTGTAAGTTCAAGATTTTTTTGAAATAAATCATGCATATAATATTGACTTGAAGCTAACTCCTACAAATTTATAGGGAAAAAATACAATTGCATGTGGTCTCTAGAAATTCCTACAAATTCCGGTGAAAATTCAAGATTACATTTTTCCGCGGTGAAAATTCAAGAGTACATTTTTACACGGTGAAAATTCCGGTGCCTGTATTGTGCCTCGGATGTTTTGTTATTTTTTCTTGTTTTTAAGTTTCAAATTTTGCATGCACGTGTCTTCATACAATACGTACATGCATCATTTTTTATCTACTAAATTTGCCATATTCACCCTTAATGCGGAATTTAAAGTACCTAGATTCTAAAAAATTGTTCTAGCGTATAACACTGGGTTCATGATTGGAAAAAAAGGTAGAACATGCAGGTAAAACTCTAGCATTCCACTAACAAGTGGCTAAATTAGAGACAACAAGGAACTTAACTTTGACTAATTTTAGGCTTCTGCATCGTAAGCTGCTAGAACCGTTGGCAAGTTTAATTCTCATTTCGAATGATGTTTCGTCCTTTCTTCATATCAGAAGTCATACATCCATCGGCAAAATAATCACGATTTCTGGGCATCCACAATAGCTAGCCCTATACCCTAAAAGCACTTGATCAAATTTACTAATATAGTACTCAATAAACTGCTTTAGAAAATACAAAAAATCAGGAGTGGGTACTAAATTTTATCACAACTCACATGCATGCCAGTCATATAAAGAACATACATGCATATATCCACCATATATATAGGAAAGACTCACAACAAATCCACTCATATTACAGTTGGAAGACAAGGCAAGTCACTGTTGTATCGATTTATATGTTCGTGTGTGTTCTCTCTCCCCGATAAGCGGTGTATACTGAGAGTAAGAGGCATCCGGAGAGATACTTCTACATCCACTAGAACATGATGTAGATCTAGTCCGCCATATTGTGCAGTGAGGAGTGTAGGAACATCGATGTCAGCGCCCACTTGGCCCAGCCCAGCACTTAACATACGTTCTGGACATTCATGCGATCACGACCCAACTATAAGAAGAGAGCCCACTCCATTCCAAAAACCCGGACTGAAAGGAGGAAGGAATCTCTCCCTTATAAGGTGAGTGTGGCCTCCTTCCATAGGCGAGGTGGGACTAAACTCAAGCAGCTTCACCAGTCAACATGTCCCTAACATCCCATCCCCCTGAGAAGCCCCTCAGGAAGGCATGGCGATCGCTAGCTCTGATACCAAATGTTAGCGTTCACTTGGACCAGCCCAACACTTAGCCTACGTTCTGGACATTCATGCGCTCACGGCCCAACTATAAGAAGAGAACTCACTCCATCCCAAAAGCCCGGACTGAAAGGAGGAAGGAATCTCTCTCTTATAAGCTGGGTGTGGCCTCCTCCCGTAGGCGAGGTGAGACTAAACTTCGTATAGCTTCACCGATCAACAGCAACCTAACACAGTTATATGGAAATCAAAAGAAGACATCAAGTTAATCTACATCTTAAGAATTATTTTAACTACAAGAACGATAAAATGTATGGTTAGGATTTAGGGATTACGTAACGCAAGCCATACTTTACGTTCAGCCCGACAAACAGATTGAGACTTAGTTTACATGTGAAAGAAAAAAATACGGGTGAGATTTAACCAGCCGGAGCCATTTCCGTGCCGAGTTAGGTAGGATAAATTTCCGTCACCACAACCGTTCTCGCTCGCCGAAGTAATTAGGTCGACGCTGCGATCGCACAAGGAAAAAGGACTGGTCGATTTCATTGGCAAGATACGTCGCCAAACATCCTGAATCGGAATTCCTATCATCGACTCGTGTCTACTTCTAGGACTGCCAGCCATTTTTTATCAGAGCTGGATGAGATAAGGTCAAGAGTTTGCAGCTAGGAAGAAAAAACATGTGTTTAATACCGACTTGTCCATCGATTTAGCTTATGTCCGTCTGAAGACATAGGTCAAATATGACAAGCACACTACTGACTTGGCTGGTAAAATACAATGCTGTAACATATATGGTGAAACTATTATTTTAAAAAGGGTGTGAATTCAGTACATGGCAAGTAAAATACATGCAAGGCCAGCTAGAAGTGTAAATTATTTATTTGTACATCAGTGAGTAAAGTAAAGTATAGAAAAAATAATGTGAATACACCGATACTACCAATTTAACTATATATGCAACACAATAAATGTGTTTTAAAGGGTTATTTCCTACCACCCTTCACCTCAATTACTCTGTGCATCAAGACATTTGGCTACAAACGTAAAGAACTCCGTGGAGTTCAATAGGATGGCTACCCATGGTATTCCCTCTAACGTAAAATACAATGCGCGCTATTTTTTTCAGATCTATTTTCATACAAGAGTTTGACGACTACTATATAATACCTCCATTCCAAAAAATGAAGCCATATAATGTTTTCTAAAAGTCAAACAACATAAAGTTTGACCAAGTTTATAGAAAAATTATCAACATTTATGATAGAAATAAATATCATTAAATATATTATGCAATATAATTTCATGGTATGTCTTCTTGGTCATGTAAATGTTGATATTAATTTAATAAGTTTTACCAAACTTTAGCTAATGTGATTTTAGAACAAAATTATATGCCTTCTCTTTCATTTGTATAATTTTATACTAAACTTATAGACATATTAGAAGTATAAATCATAGTTAAAATTGTAGATAGTTCACCAACGAAAGCGAAGGGTGTCTTATACATTGGGATGTAGGGAGTAATTTTTTATTATAATAGAAAATGCTTAAAAGTTTTAAACCATGATATGTGTAAATCTCAACCTCTAGCATATCACACATGCACCACCAGAGTCTTGATTGGCCGCTAAAGGTGAAACAAATCAGTGTTGATTGAATTGGATGAACTTCCCCTACATTTAGTTGTAAAAAAAAAAGAAATGGATGACTCCTAGATGCACGTCCTCATTTCTTGATATGGTCCATACTAGAGACATGACTATACTCAATGAAAATTACGAGATATTAAAATGATAATATACTATATTCTAGCAATTCTACCTCTATTTATTTAGATTATTATACACCAGACACTCAATAATATGAAGCAGGAAATAGCTAGAAATCCTCACATAAAGTAAAAATTCAGACTTTGGTCCGGTGTACACTCGTAAGGACTTTGGTCCGGTGTACACTCACATAAACTAAAACTATTTTCCTTGAACCAAAGAGTAACTTTATAAACCATTTAAGGCCCATATAGGTTCCTTGCAACAGGGAAAACTTTCTTAAAATGAAACTTTGAACTATTTTTTAGGTCTTAGATTGATCTATATTTTTAATTTGTACATAAATATGCTTTCCTTCAGTACCATCCAACCTAATTTTATTCTTCTTTTTCTCTTTCGTGTTGGAACCAAAGTTGAGCCAATACATTTAAATTATTCTGATAGTTTGACACATGTATTTTATATCTATGATTTAGATAATGAAATTATGTCTAACAGGTATGAAGTTTGGGTGGAGTATGAGTCTGAGAGGCCAATTCCTAAGTATGATCGATAGAGGAAGTTCTTAGTTTTGGCCAAGTGTTTCCACACTATCCCAAGGCTATCTACAAAGTAGAGTGGCAAGCATTTATTTGTAAGAAAATGATGATACAAATAAAATTCAAAATACAAACATATTACTAATTCGAGTTCAGAACATCAACTAGATACTAATATTTTTTTTAAATACCGTGATATGTCCCTTGCGTCTACATATCTTATTATTAATTGGAGCCTTTCAAATGTACACATGAAATGTGCTTTACAAAATAAACGAAAGCAGTAGTGGGTACCCAATTTTATCATAACTCACATGCATGTCAGTCATATGAAGAGCATACAAGCATGTATCGACCATATAAATATAGGAAGGCCAACAATAGGTCCTCTCCACTTATTTCGAAAAAAAGGCATGTTGCGTCTATGTCCATCATCTATATGCTTGTGTATTAACTCTCTCCTCGGTAACAGGTGCATGTTGAGAGTAAGAGGCATCAGGAGAGATACTTCTATGGGCACTACGACATGCTTTAGATCAACTTCGCTGCTGCGTGGAGTATGGAGTAGCTTTGGTTTCTGTGAGCTACTCACATCGTCCATTTTTTTTAACGTTGCGAGGTTGTGCTGGCAAGGGATAAGACACGACGGCTCGCTTGTACGAAGTGGACATAAGTGTGTAGACCGCAGGACCAGTCATGTTGGACCAATTTGAAGAGCCACACCATCTTTGGGCTTGGAGCAACTTCTTGGTACTTGGCCGGTACTCGACGCACGCGCTCGGATGGTGCTCTGTCGAGGCCTTGACACTGGAAACATCGGCTTGGGGCCCCTTTCCAGGAGGGTGTGCTCGTGGACGACCGTGCCGTAGGACCTGATGCTGTCCCAAGCTCGCAGCGCCGACCAAACCTCGTGGCATTCAATGGTTTTGCGTCCACGTGTCGACCGAAACCTGATGCATTCTATTTATCTTATTTTTTGAATTTATCTAGTAATTTTGCTAAATTTACTATAAATGCGGGACTCAGAGTACATAGATTCTGAAATTTGCTCTAATATATTAACATTGAATTCATGGTTGGAACAAAGGTACAACATGAAGGAAAAGCTGGAGCATTCCACTAACAAAGTGGCTAAATTAGCATGTTGAGAGTAAGAGGCATCGAGAGAGATACTTATATGGGCACTACTACATGCTTTAGATCTACTTCGGTGCTGCGTGGAGTCTGGACTCTGGAGTAGGTTCAGTTTATGTAAACAAAACACATTGTCCAATTTTCGGCAACCTTCAGCGGTTGTGTTGGCAACAGGCAAGGATAAGACACAATTGCTCACTTTTTTTTTCGAAAAGGGGAAAATACCCCGGCCTCTGTATCGGTTGATGCACACACAATTGCTCACTTGTATGAAATGTAAGTAAACATATGGACCACTGTACATGTCATGTCGGACCAGTTTGAAGTGATGCGTTATCTCTCCGGGCCCGGAGGAACTTCATGGTAGTTGGCCGGTACCCAACATAGTCGCACGGCCAGTGCTTTATCGAGGCCTTCCAACAGGCAACATTTTCCTGGGCCCCTGCCCAGCCGACTACACTAGAGGCCGAAATATGTCGTTGGACCTTCTCTAGAAACGTGCAGGACCGAGCGTGTGTAATGCTCGAGGACTAAACCTTGTCGAGCGTGATGGTGTTGCGGCCGCATCAACTGGCAGTGGAACACGGCGTCCATTCGAGAGGACGGGTTTGGACTGCATCTGCTTGATCTCTCTCTAGGGTTTCCAGAACACGACGAGCTGGATGCCTGCGTCATGATATTTAAAGTTGGAACCATATGTTGCTTCCGTGGTTCTATTGGATGAGAGAAATAGGTCGGGGGGCTCATCTTTTTCCCACTGGTTTCTTCTACTAAGCGGGATTCATATCATATCTCATATCACTAGTGGAAACGAGGCCTTTGGTTAAGCCTGAAAATGGGCTTTAACACCGGTTTTTCTACGAACTGGTGTTAAAGGAGGGGCATGTACCAGCGTGGCCCGTGCAGCAAAAAGGAACCCCTCCTTTAACACCGGTTCGTGGCACAAACCGGTGTTAAAGGCCCCTGCACCAGTGGCCCACGCAGCCCCCCCCTTTAACACCGGTTCGTGGCTTGAACCGGTGCTAAAGGGGGGGCTATATAAGACACCGCAGCCCACACCCCACTCTTCCATTTTTTTACTATCTCATTTTGGAGCCTAGCAAGAGGGTGTGAAGTGTGCTAGTTTGTGTTTTTTTCGTATGCACAAGAGGTGTTCGGTGAAATGCCCGAGAGCTCAAAATAAGTTTTCTCGTTGCTCTTTCCTTCTCGGTCGAGGTCGGCAACTATCCTTTCATGTGTCATTGATGTGCTATATATATAAATGGTCATCTCCCTATTTTTTTTTGATATATACTATATATTAATGCAGATGAACCGGCAATGGATGTACGGTGACCGCCGCACTTCCGAGTACATTACGGGCCTCCAAAATTTCATCGTTGTGGCTAATGCAAACCATGGTCACAATGGTTTTATGTGCTGTCCGTGTGTTCACTGTCAGAACAAGAAAGACTACTCAAATACCAGAACCATTCATGCCCACCTGCTTCGATCCGGTTTCATGCCCGGCTATAATTGTTGGACCAAGCACGGAGAAAAAGGGGTTGTGATGGAAGACAACGAAGAAGAAGAGGATGATGACAACTATCATAATATGTATCATGAATATGATGATACTGCAATGGGGGTAGATAATGAAGATCAAGAGGCAGCAGATGGGCCCGCTGATGACGATCTTGGTCGGGCCATTACTGATGCAAAGGAAGAATGTGAAACTGAAAAGGAGAAGGAGAAGCTGGAGCAGATGTTAAAGGATCACAAAACATTATTGTACCCAACTTGCGAAGATGGCCACAAAAAGCTAGGTACCACACTGGATTTGCTGCAATGGAAGGCAGAGAACGGTGTGACTGACAGCGCATTTTCAAAGTTGTTGGTAAAAATGAAGAATCTTCTTCCAAGAAATAATGAGTTGCCCGACAGTACATACCAAGCAAAGAAGGTTGTCTGCCCTCTAGGATTAGACGTGCAGAAGATACATGCCTGCATTAATGACTGCATCCTCTACCGCGGTGAGAAGTACGAGAATTTGGATGCATGCCCGGTATGCACTGCACTGCGGTATAAGATCAGAAGAGACGATCCTGGCGATGTTGAGGGCGAGGCCCCTAGGAAGAAGGTTCCTGCCAAGGTTATGTGGTATGCTCCTATAATACCACGGTTAAAACGTCTCTTCAAAAATAAAGAGCATGCCAAGTTGTTGCGATGGCACATGGAAGACCGTAAGAAAGACGCGATGTTGAGACACCCCGCTGATGGGTCACAGTGGAGAAAAGTCGAGTGAGAGTACCCGGACTTCGCACGTGACGCAAAAAACTTAAGGTTTGGTCTAAGTACAGATGGCATGAATCCTTTTGGTGAGCAGAGCTGCAGTCACAGCACCTGGCCTGTGACTCTATGTATCTATAACCTTCCTCCTTGGTTGTGTATGAAGAGGAAGTTTATTATGATGCCAGTGCTCATCCAAGGCCCGAGGCAACCCGGCAACGACATTGATGTGTACCTAAGGCCATTAGTTGAAGAACTTTTACAGCTGTGGGCCAAACCAGGTGTACGTATGTGGGATGAGCACAAAGGGAGCCATTTGACCTACGAGTATTGCTTTTCGTAACCATCAATGATTGGCCTGCTCTTAGTAACATTTCAAGGCAGACAAACAAGGGATACAATGCATGCACACACTATTTAGATGAGACTGAAAGTGTATATTTGGATAAATCTAAGAAGGTTGTGTACCTAGGGTATCGTCGATTTCTTCCGAACCTGCATCCAGTAAGAAAGAAAGGCAAGCATTTCAAACGTCTGGCAGAACCCCGGAGGAAGCCTATCCTCCGTATCGGTGAGGAGGTATTTGGTATGGTCAAGGACCTAGAAGTAATCTTTGGAAAAGGTCCTGGCAGTCTATCTGTTCCGAATGACGATGCCGGACATGCGCCCATGTGGAAGAAGCAATCTATATTTTGGGACCTACCCTATTGGAAAGTCTTAGAGGTCCGCTCTTCAATCGATGTGATGCACGTGACGAAGAATGTTTGCGTGAACCTGCTAGGCTTCCTTGGAGTGTATGGAAAGAAAAAAGATACACCGGAAGCACGGCAGGACCAGCAACGTCTGAAAGACCCTGAAGAGCCTATGCATCCTGAGAACGAGAAGGGTAAACGATGCCACTTAAATCCTGCCAGCTACGCTCTTACTAAAGCAGAGAAGGAAATCTTTTTTGAATGCCTGAGCAGTATCAAGGTCCCGTCTGGCTTCTCGTCGAATATAAAGGGAATAATAAATATGGCAGAGAAAAAATTCCAAAACCTGAAGTCTCATGACTGCCACGTGATTATGACACAATTTCTTCCGATTGCATTGAGGGGGCTTCTACCTGAAAATGTTTGAGTACCCATTGTGAAGCTATGTGCATTCCTCAATGCAATATCTCAGAAGGTAATCGGTCCAGAAAGCCTACCAGGGTTACAGACAGATGTGGCCCAATGTCTTGTCAGCTTTGAGTTGGTGTCCCACCATCCTTCTTCAATATTATGACGCATCTCCTGGTTCACCTAGTAGAAGAGATTGCCATTATCGGTCCTGTATTTCTACACAATATGTTCCCCTTTGAGAGGTACATGGGAGTCTTAAAGAAATATGTTCATAACCGTGCTAGGCTAGAAGGAAGAATCTCCAAGGGCTATGTAACAGAGGAGGTCATTGAGTTCTTGTTGATTTTATTCCTGACCTTAAGGCGATTGGTGTTCCAGAATCACGACATGAGGGGAGACTGCGTGGAAAAGGCACCCTAGGATGTAAAGCAATGATATGTAGGGATGGGCATTCTCTCAATCAAGCACACTACACGGTTTTACAAAGATCTATCTTGGTTGCCCCGTATATCAATGAACACAAGAATTTAATACGCCTCAAACACCCGGGGCAGTCTGATGAATGGATTATAAGTGAACACATGGCGAGTTTTGGCGGCTGGCTGCAAAGACTTCTCACGAATAACACCACTGTTGGGGATCAGCTGTACTTGTTGGCCAGGACACCATCTTCGACTGTATGTACTTTCCAAGGGTACGAGATAAATGGGAATACATTTTACACGATAGGCCAAGATAAAAAGAGCACCAACCAAAATAGTGGTGTCTGCTTCGATGCAGCAGAAGACAATGGGCAAAAGACCACGTATTATGGGTTCATAGAGGAGATATGTGAACTTGACTATGGACCTAATTTTAAGGTCCCCTTGTTTCGATGCAAATGGGTCAAGCTAACAGGAGGGGGGGGGGGTTGAGGTAGACAAGAAGTACGGAATGACAACGGTGGATCTCAACAATCTTATGAAGGTAGACAAGAACTTAGACGAACCATTCGTCTTAGCCAATGATGTGGCTCAGGTTTTCTATGTGAAGGACATGTCTACCAAACAGAAAAAAAGAAAAAATAAGCAAACAGATACATCACACGATGAGCCAAAGCGTCACATAGTTCTTTCAGGGAAAAGAAACATCGTGGGAGTGGAGGACAAGACAGACATGTCAGAAGATTATAATAAGTTTGATGAAATTCCGCCCTTCAGAGTGAAGACTGACCCAACCATCCTGTTAAACGGTGTTGATACTCCATGGTTACGACCAACGCGATCATAAGATTGACTATATGTATTAATTGAGCCATTTTTGGCACACATATGTATCTCAACATAGAAATCAATGTCATATTTCTTCTGTTAACAGTATATGTATTAAATGAGCCATTTTTCTTCCTTCTATTTCTTCCCTCCATTTTTCATCCCGCCATTTTTTCCCGCCATTTTTCTTCCCGCCATTTTTTCCCGCCATTTTTATTCCCGCCATTTTTCTTTAAGACTCAGGAAGAGGGTTCCTGCCAAGGTGATGTGGTATGCTCCTATAATACCACGGTTGAAACATTTGTTCAGAAATAAAGAGCATGCCAAGTTGTTGTGATGGCACATGGAAGACCGTAAGAAAGACGGGATGTTGAGGCACCCTACTGATGGTCGGCAGTGGAGAAAAATCGAGAGAGACTTCCCGGACTTTGCTGGTGATGCAAGGAACTTATGGTTTGGTCTAAGTACCGATGGCATGAATCCTTTTGGGGAGCAGAACTGCAGTCACAGCACCTGGCCCGTGACTCTATGTATCTACAACCTTCCTCCTTGGTTGTGCATGAAGCGGAAGTTCATTATGATGTCAGTGCTCATCCAAGGCCCGAAGCAACCTAGCAACAGCATTGATATGTACCTAAGGCCATTAGTTGATGAACTTCTACAATTGTGGGCCAAAAGATGGGGGGGCCTTATCTGGGGGAGGCTTATCTGGGGGGTGGCTAACCTTTAGTACCGGTTGGTGGGTGCAACCGGGACTAAAGGTGGTTTTTGTGTCATCTAACAAAACTATCGGTGGGATAAGGACGCGTGGGTAACCTTTAGTACCGGGTGGGGGCTCAAACCGGGACTAAAGTTGTCGGTAGGATAAGGACGCGTGGGTGGACTACACTGCTCGATGTAGCGCACGACGCCCTGTCGGAGGAAGAAGACAAAGTAGAAGCGGTGCCGTGCCTATAAAAGGAGCATCGATACGCCATGGCAAGCAACTCAACAAGCCAACATGGATGGAGAGTTTCATCCGCATGGATGGAGGAAAGGGTTGGGAAATCTCCCGTGGCGGAACTTCTCGAAGATGCCCTTGGTGCACACGCCCTATGGCATCTTCGGAAGTTCCGCCTCGGAAAATATTTTCCTGCTAGCCCGTGAAAGACTACATCTCCGCCTCCCTGGGGTTAGAGGTATGGTGGAAGCCATGGGATAGAGTGGAGAGAGGCGGTAGATATGAGTGTAGATGTGCTATGGCAACGACCAAGCCAACATGGATGGAGAGTTTCATCCCCATGGATGGAGGAAAGGGTTTGGAAATCTCCCGTGGCGGAATTTCTCGAAAATGCCCTTGGTGCACACGCCCTATGGCATCTTCGGAAGTTCCGCCTCGGAAAATATTTTCCTGCTAGCCCATGAAAGACTCCATCTCTGCCTCCCTGGGGTTAGAGGTATGGTGAAAGCCATGGGATAGAGTGGAGAGAGGCGGCAGATATAAGTCTAGATGTGCTATGGCAACGACCAAGCCTAAACCCTAAACCCTAAACCCTAAACCCTAAAGGGGCTACCCTCGTACGGAGAAAGCTACAAGGGTAGACGATCCGAGGCCCCCGGTCTAGGGTTTGACCGAAGGAATACCACCGGAGCGTCGGAATCACATGAAAATGGCAAAATGGTTAATAGTTTGACTAGTTAAAATAAGCAAACAGATACATCACACGATGAGCCAAAGCGTCACATAGTTCTTTCAGGGAAAAGAAACATCGTGGGAGTGGAGGACAAGACAGACATGTCAGAAGATTATAATAAGTTTGATGAAATTCCGCCCTTCAGAGTGAAGACTGACCCAACCATCCTGTTAAACGGTGTTGATACTCCATGGTTACGGCCAACGCGATCATAAGATTGACTATATGTATTAATTGAGCCATTTTTGGCACACATATGTATCTCAACATGGAAATCAATGTCATATTTCTTCTGTTAACAGTATATGTATTAAATGAGCCATTTTTCTTCCTTCTATTTCTTCCCTCCATTTTTCTTCCCGCCATTTTTTCCGCCATTTTTTCCCGCCTTTTTTCTTCCCGCCAGTTCTTCACTATATATATATGTAGGGTTGGCCTCCATTGTCATTGCACATCTCTAGACTCATATCTGCAACCTCGTCACTCTTTCCCATGGCTTCCACCGTAGCACTAACCCCCAGGGAGGCGGAGGCGCTTTGCGCCTCGAACTACCCCTACCCGCCGGGCTACTTTGTCCCCGTCGGCTGGATGCTGAGCGCCGGAGGCGTGCCGGTTCCTCCTGTCCCTCTAGGTGTGGCGCGCCGGATGGCCATCACGAACCACTACTACTTCGAGCTCACGCCAGAGCAGCGGAGGAATCCCAGATGGCATCCCGACTATTTCCCTACTTGGGAAGCCTTCTTCGTGGATCGGCGTGAGAGGGCACTCGCCAGGCACGAGGAGGACGGCCCACCTCCTCTAAACTTCAACGAGGCCGGCCGTCGGCTATGGTGGCGCGGTCGGACTCTCCAGAGCGTCATGGCCTATGACACTGTCGCCGACTCTAACCCCCGTCTGCGCTACCCTCAAGTCCAGCCCACGCGTACTCAGCCTTCAAGGTTCAATTACGGCGACCCCGATGACGACAGCGATGATGGCGACGGCGAGTACGACGACTACAATGGCGAGTATTACAGGTGTAGGCAGGAGCATGACTGAATCACTCCAACATTCCGAAACAAGTTCGGCCTATTGTTACTTAATCTGGCCATGTATCTTAATTTTCAGTTCTTTTATGTATCTTAATTTTCAGTCGTGCTTTATGTAACTTACTATTAGTTGCATTCTGTATTTTAATTCCAGTTCTATCTCCTTCACAAAATGACCTATCTCATTCGAGGTTTCTTGGCTTTCGGGTCAAATGACCAATGTTATGGCTAGAATCAAGGCATAGTTTGTGATAATATGGCCATATTGTGCATACATGTGCATCATGGCATGGAAAACAATGTTGCAAGAGGAAGTTTTCCTTTTTATCGCACCAAAAAGGCATTTTCTATTTTCCGAGCATAAAAACGGACGGTTTTGTGAAGGCTAATTCAAAAAACCACCACCACATTTTACAAAAATACTAGACCACCTTATATGGACACTGTACCAACAGGGGGATCTGAAACCTTTCCGTCCACCTCTGGTGAAAAAGACAAATTGCTGCCGAATCGGCAGAAAGTGGGTCAGATATGAACTACAGGTACATGATACGATGCTCATGATTTTTTACAAAAATCATTTTTAGGTTCATAGTATGCTATTTTATCAAAAATCCAATGCAAGTTTAGCGAGGCTTTGTCAGATTCAAGTGTATACAAAAGATGCGGCATTTAAATATCCAATCAATTCAAAAATGTTAATACAAAATAAAATAAGATTTGCTCTAATAAAATAGGGTTAGATTCCTTTTTAGATGCTTAATATTTCTTATGTTCAAAGTTTTAGGATTTGACAATTTTTTTTGTTTGAATTGAATAATCAAAATTTATATGTAAGTGTTTTAATCATTTTGAAAATTTTCATCTAAATTAAATATAAAATGTTTTTACATGAATGGATAGATATTATTTTTCTGAAAATTATGATATACTATTCATATTTTTCTGAGTTGAAATGAATAAGATATGAATTTTCTAAATTCATATCCTATTTTTTGAATTATAAATGCCCCCACCCCTTTAATGCATGAAATAAATGCCCCTCCCCCCTTTAACACCGGTTCTAGCCACGAACCGGTGTTAAAGGGGGGCGCATTTATTTCGTTTCGCGCGCGCACACCCTCCCCTTTAACACCGGTTTGTGGCTGGAACCGGTGCTAAAGGGGGGGGTCGCGCCCGCACCCCCCCCCTTTAACACCGGTTCCAGCCACGAACCAGTGTTAAAGGGGGGATTATAACGTGCGCGCCACCCCTTCCTTCTTCCCCCAGCCAGATTGATCCTTCCCCCAGCCGGTCGCCATCGCCATCCCGCGGGAGCGCCTGCCCGATTCTCTCCGGCGCCGCCACCACCCCAACCGCTGCCGCCACTCCATCCGCCTCGCGTGTGCCCCCAGCTAGAGGTACACCCCGCCGCCCCTCCCCTTCGCTCCCCCGGCCCGTCCGGCTATGCTGCGACTTAACGTGCGTCCCATGCGCTGTGCCCAGTGACCTCGCCCAACCTCGTCTCACCGGCGCCGAGCGACCTCGTTCTCGTCTCCGCTAGAGCTCCCTGGCCGCAGCTCGCTGGCGCAGAGACCCGGTTGATTTTTATTTATGTGTATAGGGAGCCGGCCGATTGCTTTTTGTTTGTGTATACAGGGACTTGATTGATTTTTATGTTTGTATATAGAGACTTTATTGCTTTTCATTTGTGTATTCAGGGGATTTTGTTTACACAAGATTATTTTGTAAGCTAATGGGCCTCCTAGCACAAGATTATTAGTAGTAAATTTTTTGTTTACAATATCGGAGGGCAGGCTTCAGCCTGTTTAAGCCTGCTTGCTGGCCTCGCCTTTGTCGGTGAGGACACGACAACGGCGTTGCGCGAGCCGAGGCGCAGCGAGAAGACGGGACCGTGGCGCGCGGCGAGGCGGCACAGAGTGGCGTGGAAGGGCTTGTCGAGGAGGTGGAGATGGCCGAAGAAGGGGATGGCCCTCGGGCTCGGCGGGACCCTTATTATTATGTTCTTCTTCTTGCCGGTGACGACAAGGAAGCGGAAGAGGAGAAGGGAGGCGAGGGATTAGTAGTGATTTAGTTAGGGATTTTAGTGTGATTTTGTTAGTTAATTAGTGTGATTTTGTTAGTTAATTAGGGATTTAGTAGTGATTTAGTTAGGGATTTTAGTTAGGGATTTTAGTTAATTAGGGATTTAGTTAATTAGGGATTTTAGTAGTGATTTAGTTAGGGATTTTAGTTAGGGATTTTAGTAGTGATTTAGTTAGTGATTTAGTTAGAGATTTTAGTAGTGATTTAGTTAGGGATTTTAGTTAGGGATTTTAGTAGTGATTTAGTTAGGGATTTTAGTAGTGATTTAGTTAGGGATTTTAGTTAGTTTATTATTAGGGCTTAGGGTTTTATTAGGGATTGGGGTTTATTAGGGATTAGGTTTAGTTTAGTTAGTGATAGGTTTAGGGTTATTGTTATTAGGGCAATATATACTTAGTGATTTAGTTACTGTTTATGTTTTATGATTGTTTATTGCTATTATTTAGTTATGCCGCGTCCATCTCGTCCGAGCCTACTGGACTCTGTCGGGGATGTCCGAGTCTGGGCTCCGCCGGGTTGGCACTGGGAGGTGCTACCTGTCGGGACTTGTACCTTGGTGAGTAATCCGGGTATCATCGTCGACCCGGAGCTTCTTTGGTGGCGTCCACGAGGTCCAGGTGCGTTGCAGAGGGAGCCATCCCCTGAGAAGGTGGTACGTCGTCGTATCAGGGAGGAGGACGAGCATGTACGGCGATACATGTATCTTTTGGAGACTAGGTTCTCCAATATCTGGCAGGTTCACGGATCTCACCCGAGCTATTCTCCGACGATGGTTCCTCTTCTGTGGCTGCAGAGCTCCTGTGGCACAGAACGCGGCAGCCGCGTTCGCTAGTTTATCTTAATAATGTACTTTATCTTATACTTTATCCTATAATGCACCCGAGCTATTCTCCGATGATGTATTAATAATGTACTTTATATTATACTTTATCCTATAATGCACCCGAGCTATTCTCCGGTGATGTATTAATAATGTACTTTATCTTATACTTTATCCTATAATGCACCCGAGCTATTCTCCGATGATGTATTAATAATGTACTTTATCTTATATTATTGTACTTTATCTTAATCACTAAGTACTGTATCCGAGTTGTCGCGTATGAATCCAAGTCCACTTGAATGTTTACTCTCTTACTCTAGATAATATTATTGTTTTAGAAACTATGGATCCACTTAGTAGAAACCTTAAAGAAGAAGAAATAATGGAGAACATTATCGACGAGGACACCTCACAATATCTATACTTGGAGGGACATGATGACAACTCAAGTAGTCATGGAGAAGATGAAGACTCCGGTGAACGCAATTTAGTGATTACAAAGTCCGGCGAGGTATATGCATTGATTAAGCCTCTACTGACTTCCACCAACAATCTTCTTCTACATGTATAAATTAACGCTTATTTCTTCTTTTAGCCCTCTGGATCGACCAGCCAGCAGCCATCTTCTTCTACGAAAAAGAGCAAGCGAGGCACGAGCCATCGGTTGAAAGATCGTGCAAAGTTTACGATCGAAGCAGTCCGTGTTGATGGCAGGCCGATGGAGCCCAAGAAGGCCGCAGACAAATTTGTACGTCAGGCTGGAGTTGTTGTTAGGGACCAAATCCCAATCATAATTGAATATTGGAATAAGTCAAAGAAGGGCGATGGTACCTTTGTCGATGAAAGATCCAAAGAAACCCTTTGGAATTCGCTGTTGGTAAATTTCACCCTTCTACCAGAGGAGGATGAAAACAAACCGGTTATAAAGGAAAAGATCAAAGAGTGGACTCTAAAGAAGATGGCTGATGCTTTCCGCAACTGGAAGACAAAATTGAACAAATTTGTCAAAGCTCGCGGGACTCCAGATTTCAAAGACGCATATTATGCGAAGATAAGACCACACTGGCGCGAATTTGTGGCATACAAGGAAGGTGCTATAGCTACAAAGAGGTCAGAAACCAATACGCTAAATACCCAGAAGAAGGAATATCACCAGAGGACAGGGTCAGGTGTCTACATATTTCAGAGGCCTAAGTGGGAGGAAGCTGAGAAGGCCCTGCGCGACAGAGGGATCACACCCAGACACATGGGTGGGACCTACGTGCAAAGACTTGGTTCTATGGAATCGGGGCAAGGTTGGACCCAGAAACAGGATTGTGTATCTTCCCAACCCTCCTTGCCAAACCCGTCACTGAACTCATCATGGCATACGAGGAAACAACTGCCAGGACCTTCCATCCCGACAGAGAGAATGACCAGCTCACACGCGCCATCGATAAAAAAGAACACCCTGGACATGCACGAGGCACAGGGGGTATGACGTGGAAGGATGGGTTTGCCGAGTGGAGCGACTCTTACAGATGGCGCGGCAGAAAAGAAAAAGAGCGTACAGAGCGGATGACACAGATAGAATATGCACTTGTGGCGCTGAAGGTGCAAGTGAATGCACAACAGAGCCATCAAGCTACCGGCCCATCTCAGCAGCACGAAGAGCCTGCATTGGAAGCTGCCGGCGGCCCAGACTCTGCGCGGAAAATCAGCGTGGCTTCCACGGAGAACGTGCAGCCCACGCTTGAAATGGCGGGTCCTCGATACCCCGTGGATGAGATCACGGAGAGCGAACACGCTGAGCTACATGTGAGATTAATGGGCTTATCCATTAAGGTGGCTGTCGGCTATACCTTACCTCCTGTAGCTGGTGGAACTTACCACTGCCGACCGATTCCAGATGGCTATGCTATTGTCGGGGTGGATGAGGTTGTGAAGGAATATGAGGAAGCACAGCTTGACCATGCTACAGGTGAAGGGGAAACTCAACTCAAATTTGCAGTGAAAACAACCATTCTTTGGAAGAAGGAACACATCGTGCTTCCAAATTGGAGGCCACTGGCACCCCCGCCGTCTCCGCAGCGTCAGCAGTCTGAGCCGCTTCAGCCATCTCCTGCGCGACAGCCATCTCCGGCGCTTCAGCCATCTCCTGCGCGGCAGCCATCTCCTGCCCGTCAGCCATCTCCGGCGCTTCAGCCATCTCCTCAGCGTAAGCGGAAGAGCACTGCCACGAAGAGCATCACTAGCACTGCCAGAAAGAGTTCAAAAAATACGTCCCGCAGCCTTCCGCCAAGCCATTGCCGGTTTTACCGTGGAATCGCAGCGACGAGGAGACCAATAGGATCTCGGAAGAAGAGGTCAAGAAATTCTTTGCACCTAGACAGGCCGAGCCAAAGGAGAAAATAGATCCGGCGGTGGTGGAGAAGTTTTACAAAAATCTTTTGAAACCTGAAACCCCACTTGTGCCGGACTACGAGCGCCAGATTTTGAAGGCGGATGCAAGGCGCCGTAGGGAGACTGAAAGTAGCAGTCGTGCGGCACCCCAGAAAACAGTTCCCATGCTCGGAGAGCAGGAAAACCAATCATGCGCCCCGCTCCAAGTGTTCGACACACGGGACGCTCCTCCCGTAAATGATTACGAGGCAGAGCTACAAAGAAAGGCCAATGAGATGGGGATGACTTACGTTGCATACTTGAACATCATGGGAGACAACTTGCCCAAATGCGATGCCAACCCCATACAGCCATGTAAGTATGGGAAGAATCTCGTCAAGAAAGAGGAGCTCAAGAATCTACCAACAAAGATGCGAAGATTGCACAAGTGGTACCTTGATTTCTGCAAGACGAGAAAGGAAGAATGGATCACGGCGCATATAAGAGATCAGATTTTCTTGTGCGGAGACGACGAGATTGCCTTCAACATTCAAGACTTGCATTTTCTATTCAATCAGAAGGAACTCGACAAAGCTACCATCAGCCTTTATTGTGTGTAAGTACTATTTCTGTATTTTCTATCTCATCTCATTCACTTCATTAATTGCATGTATATATATATGCTCACCATATATGTATATACTATTATGCAGGAAAAAGGTTATGGAATGCATGAAAGGAGGACCTTTTGACATTGGGTTCGTTGACCCAAATAGAGTTCATGAAGAAGTGGTAAGAACCAAACCCGGGCAAACAGAAGATATATTGCTAAGGTCTTTACTGAGACAACAAACCAAAAGGGAAATACTATTGCCTTACAACTTCTCGTGAGTACTGTTACCCTCTCTTATACACATTCTGTTTCGGCTTACTCGATGTTAAGTGTAACTGATGATGAGTTATGCGTGCGCAGGTTCCACTTTATTCTGCTAGTCATTCAACCTGACTCAGGAAAAGTCCTTGTCATGGACTCGTTACGAAAAGAAAAAGAGCTATGGCAGACTTTAGAGAGATGCTCCAGAAGTAATTTCAATCATATTATCGCACTAGATCGGCAACTTTCGTGACAACAAGTAATTAATTACTCCTTTATCCATTTTCTTTGTCGGACAGGGTTTGGAAAAGGTTCACGGGCAGGGCCGTGGGTGAATGGTCAGAAGAACTAAAATTTGTAGACCAAAACGTAAGTAATGCTAGCTAGCTAGGTCTGCGTATCTCTTTGATTCTGCTTCCAATTCCATTATATCATGCTTTATTGATTATTATTTTGATTGAACTCTCTATTCTCGTAAAGTGCGTGCATCAGGGACACGGCAATAACTTATGTGGGTACTATGTTTGCGAGTTCATTCGCAACACGATATGTGCGACGGGCCAAGCCGCACTAGAATAACTTAGAGTAAGTAAACAAAGTACACAACATTATTTTATTACCATTAATTGTGTTGAGTTTTATTCTTATATATATATATATATATTAACCCCATTCTTCATATATATTCAGATCGAACGGATGCGGGACCAACTCCTACCATTTGACCGCATACGAGCCATTCAAGAGGAATTGGCGGGGTTCATACTTGATGAGGTCGTCACGCCTGGCGGAGAACTCTTTAGATATCCACCAAAATGAACGTTGTATATGCTTGAACGTGTTTGTCTTGTACTTGATGCTTCAACGTTTACGGAGAATACCACACAATGACGATGTTGTGTATAATAATAGTTGCTTAATTATTCATGTACTCGTATGTACCGATGATGATGTATGTGTATACCGCTCCCAATCGATTCCCCCTCCCCCCTCCCCGTCCCCGCCGCGCCGCAGAAATACGCCTAGAACGGGGCAGGGGCAGAACTCTGTCGCGGCAGAGATTTAGGCCGTTTTCCTGTCGCGGCAGAGATTTATCTCCTTTTCCTGCCGCGGGGCTGAGCCCTGCGGCAGCCCCACGTGCGCCACCCTTTAACACCGGTTCGTATAAGAACCGGTGTTAAAGGGGGGGCCCCTCTAACACCGAACCCTCAACAGCGGTTCTACAACCGCTGTTAGAGGGCCCTCCAAACCGGTGTTAGAAGGGGGGGTGTGCACTAGTGTATCCAGATAAATTTTATTGATTTTATTTGCAGCCACCGAGAAGATAGCGCTGCTTTTCTCCAATAGGTGCCCTTTTTGTTTGTTTTGTTTAGTAGAGCTATTCATGAGCTTTGTAAGGTCTTCATGCAAAAGGTAAACTACTTTGTTCACGTATCCAAAAGAAAACAATCTTTGGATCGAGACTCCTTCTCTAGTTTGAATGCTTTCTCAAGGCAAGTATGATGAAAAATATCACATTCCAGCACTGTCAGTGGGATGCTAGTCAGATTGCACACGATTTAGCTAAGCATGTTTATATTTTGAACAAACTTTAGTTTGGGATGGTGAACCACCTGATTTTATACTACCATTTTTTGGAAGTGATATAACTATACTATATATTCAATAAAGCATCACTAGCCATTCCCTGAAAAGTTACTTAGGATATTTGTCATGGTGGTGTCACGGCAGATGCCATGGATAGGCTAAAGGTGGGGACTAATATGCGCTAGGGGAATCCAGGGAGGGATAGTGGAGTGATTCTCCACATAGAAGTTTGTATTGCTATATCTTCAAGATTACAAGTGCTCCTTGAGCTGTATTGGCGAGAGGAGGAAGAAGGTGCTCTCTTACTCTTGCCTACTATCTTGCCCAAGAACCCTAGATCAACTAGTGCTATGGAACTACCAAACCAACTAGTCCTCAACCAACCAGAATCCAACCCCCTCTTCAGGAACCCTAGCCCCTCTTATATAGAGGTGGCTCGGTCCCTGCCTAGGACATACGTGCCTGCCTTGAGGTGACCCGGCCAGCATACGCTTTGGCTCTGCCGACCCTTGGCTAATTCGGCCCTTATACCCCGGAGTGACCCTACCTGGGGGTATCCCCCCAACATTAGTCCCCGAAGCTGGTGCGGTCTTAGCGGCCTTGGTCGCTAAGGCCACATCAGGTTCATTTACGTTCGAGCCTTGGATGTTATTTCCGGGTTAGCTCCTTATCTCGGACTATATGGATTTACGTTCCCTTCGCACGTTCCAAGTTTTCACTTGCCGGCCGGGTCACCAATTTGACTCGGATCCCATGGTTTTACTTTTCCTCTGCTCATTTCAAGTTTTCACTTGCCGGCCGGGTTACCATTTTGGCTCGGATCCGGGCCTTGCTTCCTTCTCTCATACGCCAACCCACGTGGAGACTAATCATCACGTTGCCTCATTTTAAGGTCCTGCACAGTAACCGCCGTAGTAACTGTCAGTTATTACTTTGCGAGGGTCACGTCACGTTTGCCTCCTCGTTTACCGCAACAACACATCGCGTCACGGGATCACTTCTACTCTGTGGCCCCTTGTGTGGCTTTTCTCTGATTGGCTGATGCCGGTGATACACGGCCACACCGTGTGGCTCGTCGGCGCAGCGCGATCCCACTCATCGATCACTGGGGGTGGTTAAATAGGGGAGGGGCGCGTCCCTTAGCGTTTTTCCACCTCTGCGCCCCTCTGCCCGTTACGTTTTCTCCTTCGTCTTCCCTGCGACCACGCCGCCACCGGTGCTTCCTAGAAGTAGCGCCGCCGCCGCACCTCCCCGTGCCTCCGCACCGCA
Organism: Avena sativa; assembly: GCA_916181665.1. NCBI lineage: Eukaryota > Viridiplantae > Streptophyta > Magnoliopsida > Poales > Poaceae > Avena > Avena sativa. Next base: position 128,070,372 of record OV702289.1, on the reverse strand, counting down.
GCCACCCCTGCGCAGCTTCTTCCACGGGTCCACGCCAATCTAGGCCTCAGATCCCCGCCACCGCTAGCTCCAGCGAGGATAGCGGATACGAGATGACGGAGGAGGAGCTCGTCGTCGCCGAGCAGGAGATGGAGGAGGACGCCGGTGCGGCGGACCGCGGCGCGTGGTCCGGGTCATGGGTCTGTCAAGACGATCTTGACTGGCTCTACCGGACCAGGCGCATTCCCGCCGGTGTCACCGCTCGTCTCCCCTCCTCGGAACTGGCCCCCTCACCCAATCCGGGTGAGTTCGTTGTATTCCTATCCCACTTGCAACGGGGATTTGTTCTCCCGGTGAGCGATTTCTTCCAGGATTGGGTTAGGACGTATCACCTGCAGCCGCACCATCTCCCAGCGAACGCAATCACCTCGCTTTCTGCCTTTGCCTCTATGATCGAGGGATACACCAGACTATGGCCCACGAAGGAGCTGTGGATCTGGTTCTTCGGCCTCCGTCGCAACGTCGTCCCGAATATCCACATAGAGTCGGAGGACAAGCAGCTCACCCAGTTCGGAGCTGCCTCCATCTTGCCCCGGAGATTTTCAGTCTTTCCCCAGGTCACCGGGCTTGACTCCTGCAAAGGATGGGCCCGGACCTTCCTCTACGTCCGGAATGAGGGTACCGAAGACTTGATTCGGTTGCTGCCCTACGCTCCGGGCCCACCTGACACGGATTTCTGGGAGGAGGTCCCCAAGAAACCTACAGCTCTGGCCAACCAAGTTAACAAGAGGTTCGCAGAGCTGAAGAAGCTCGGATTGTGTAATGAGGATGCTATGATCACGTTCATGCGCAACCGAATCTCTCCCCTCCAGATGCGCTCCCACAAGTTGTGCCACATGAGCTTCGGCCGCGACCCCAACCGAACCTCCTCCTTCGAGATGAGCAACACGGAGATCTTTCGCCGGGTTAAAGCTCTTTTCACCACCCACAAGGATTTCTCTGCCGAATGGACGTGGGGAATCGAGCACTACTGCCGTGACAAGCTCCCTCCCGCGGTAAGCTTCGCAGGGCTAACTTATTTCGGATCAAGTATGTGTCGGTTTTTGCCTTATTTCTGACTCTGTTTTTCATGTTTTCTCTCAGCTGTTCCTTCAGCAAACTCTCGAGGATGGTATGGACCCGACCCTTAAGTGGGCACTGGACCGAGAAATCCCGGATGAGGAGGAGCCGGACCAGGAGTTGTTCCTCCCTATGACCGACGCCACTAAACGACCCAACGGTAAATTCTCTTCTCTTAGAGATTGGCCCGATGATGAGGATGACTCGAATATCGACGTGATTGAACCCGTTGAGGCTGTCCCTCTTTATTTTGCCTTTCCGACATCAGCTAACCCCGGTGGGCATATCCATGAGGATCCTCCACTCGCTACGGGTGAGCCGGTTCCGGTGGCGTCGAGGAAGAAACGTGGAGCCTGATCAAGTTATTCCTCCGAACCTTCTCAGCCCACAAAAGGCAAAAGAAGGCCGGAGACAAGACTGCCTCCAAGTGGGCAGGCAAATCCCCGGCACGGAGGGCCCGGAAACCCAAGGAGGCCGAAACCTCGGATGCGTAAGTTACTTTTTGTTGCGTAACACATTTTTCTTGCATCGCGGTAGTCTTTCTTCTGACATTATTCTCTTTTTTAGGCCTCCTGTGGAGGTCCCTCAGACCGGATCGAGCATCTCTTCTCCCCTTCGGTCCGACCCTTCTCCTCCTCGTGACGATGAGTCACGCCCGCTGAGCCCTATTCCGGAGGGTTCTGCGGCTGCTCCGGGTTCCGCAGTACCTCATCGAGAAGAACGCGACCTCGGAACGGGAGGGGTCGGTTCGGCCGAGGCGACGGCGTCCACCACTTCGGCATTGCCGCAACCAGCAACCACCGAGTCTATCGCAACACCAGCACCAGCAGCAGCTCCAGCACCAGCTACCGAGCCAGCACCTGTCCCGGCACCCAGGAAACCCACAGCAGCTCCAGTGCCAAGCTCCTTTGCCTCGTCCGAGTCATCCCAACCTCGGCGACGAACCACTCCAGCAGCTTCAAAGGGTAAATCCACTGTGGTTACATCTTCCCAGCAAGCTAAGGGCAAAAAGGCTTCGGATGCCACCAAGTCCGCATCTGTCGAGGCTGGGCAGCTAACCTTATCGTCAATGCTTCCCAAAAAAGCTCCGGCCGCGAAGGATGTCTCTGCCGAGCCAACCGATGTGCAGCAGATGGTTCTGCACACCAGCCCAGCCCTTTCCCTGGTGGAGAGGAAGGAAGCGCACGCAAAGGGTTTGGTGGCACCCCATATGCCCACCGGCGAGCGGTACCCTCCGAGTCTTATTGAGTTCATCATGAACTGGAATAAGGCATAGTTCGTCCACAACGACGATCTCCCAGAAAAGTTCGGCCCCGCCGAATTTTCCGCCCAGATGAATACTGCCGTAAAGGCAATTAACTTGGCAGGGCGAATGATGGAGGTATGTCGTTTCTTCTTTACATGCTGTAGATAATAACCATTAGTCCCCGAGCCTCCGGTGGAGTAGCTTGTTACTCGGCCGGATGCTCATTAGAAAACTAACATAGCTGCATGTAAACTTCAAATGTGCACACACCTAGAGCCGGGTTAAGTTCCACTTGGCCCGGATCTTGCACACTTCGAATATGCACACACCTAGAGCCGGGTTAAGTTCCACTTGGCCCGGATCTTACACACTTCGAATATGCACACACCTAGAGCCGGGTTAAGTTCCACTTGGCCCGGATCTTGCATACTTCGAATATGCACACACCTAGAGCCGGGTTAAGTTCCACTTGGCCCGGATCTTGCATACTTCGAATATGCACACACCTAGAGCCGGGTTAAGTTCCACTTGGCCCGGATCTTGCATACTTCGAATATGAACACACCTAGAGACGGGTTAAGTTCCACTTGGCCCGGATCTTGCACACTTCGAATATGCACACACCTAGATCCGGGTTAAGTTCTACTTGGCCCGGATCTTGTACACTTCGAATATGCACACACCTAGAGCCGGGTTAAGTTCCACTTGGCCCGGATCTTGCACACTTCGAATATGCACACACCTAGAGCCGGTTTAAGTTCTACTTGGCCCGGATCTTGTATACTTCGAATATGCACACACCTAGAGCCGGGTTAAGTTCCACTTGGCCCGGATCTTGCACACTTAGAATATGCACACACCTAGAGCCGGGTTAAGTTCTACTTGGCCCAGATCTTGTACACTTCGAATATTCATCAAGTTAATTTCACACTTCTGTGCTCCTTTCAGGTAACCACCAACCGCCGGAGCGCCAAATTCCAACGCCTGCTTGATACCCACAAGATCCTGCGCGCAAAACATGTTGCACTTGGCGCAGAACATGAAAAGAGGGGTAATTTTCTCCCTCAGCACCTCTCCATTTTTCTTCACTTTCTTCCGCCGGACTAATCTCCTCATTCGGTTTTGCAGCTGGGGTGGAGGCTGAGAACAAAATTATGCGGAAGAACTTGGAGGAAATCCGGGGTATGTTCTCTTTTGTTCGACTTTGTAATTTTTTCCATTTCTTATTCTCCTTGGCTCGGTGAACATTCACTCCTCGGCTCTACCGGGTCAACATACTATTTCAGCATCGCTTGAGGATAGTGTGCTCGTGCCTGATATGATGCTGCATTTTCTCGAACAAGCAGGGCAGCATCAGGCCGAGCTGAAGAAGAAAGATGACGAGCTTTCTATCCTCCGGACCAAGGACAACAAGATCGCCAAGCTCAAAGCTGAGATGGAGAAGATGAAGGCCCAGCACCGAACCGAACTCCAAAAGGTTGGCCAGAACTTCTCGGAGGAGCGTGAGCGCCTCACTCTCCAGATCTCCAAGGACCAGGACCTGCTTAAAGAATCCGAGGTCCAGCTTGGGTTGGCCATCGCTGAGCTTGAACAACTTCGCTAGAGACGCGACAATTGCATCAAGGAGTTGACCCGGATCCACCGCCATATCTCACGTAAGTTTCTTTCTCTTATCCGACATAGTTCTCCGGGTCAGCCCATATGTGTTTGCTTCAGCATCTTCCTTTGCCTTGTTTCCAGATCATTTTCCCGAGGGTACTCCCATTGCCAGTGCAGCTGTTGCCAAATTCCAACGAGAGAGGGGTACTCCCATCGTTCCTGATGGTGAGAGCATCCCCTTAGACATGGAGGACCTATTGGTCAGCGTGTCGGCTCGGGTGGAAACCATCAAGAACTATGGGAAAGACCTCCTCGATGTTGCGGTCCGGATCTACAACACATTCTGGCCAAGCGAGAGCGCTCCGAAAAGGATCACACTCCTTGCCGAAAAGCTGTTGGAAATTGAGACCCAACTTGACCTCTGGAGAGAGTCTGCCGGGCGTGCCGCAGCAGATACCCTCCTTCATCATATTCTCACATGGTACGAGAAGATCGACCTCAGCCTCCTCACACGCCGGTGCACCGGATCCAAATGGACCGATGATCCGGAGTGGGTAGCTCGGTGCCAGGCTTGCGCCTACAGCCTCGTCGAATATTCTCCAATCCATGACTGGGTTGAAGGACCGAGCTTTCTGGAGTCCGGTAGGAACGAGCATATTGAGAACGTGGAGGATGGGTCGGGTGAGGACGGAGAAGATGCTGCTTCAGATATTGAAGACAGCGATGACGACGCCGAACTTCCTCCTCCTGCCGCTCCTTAGTTGAAAAAACTTGAAAATTTATCAGATCCCTGGTATGCCGGGTGCAATTGTATGCTCGACATGTGATATTTTGCTACTACATTTCTATGCTGGATTAACTTGGGTGCAGTCCCCGAGTTTCATTTTCTTGTTCGTCCAATTCTCTGGCTCGGTCCATGTCTACCTTGATTCGGTTTTACGACTTACGAATCCGAGCTTCAAAAATTGTTTTAACAATACTTAGAAACTCTGAGGCTTGTCTCAAAATAACTCAGCATAATAACTTGAAAATAAATACAGGGTTAGTCCAAAAAAACAAACGTTAGCTCGGATAAATTCGTTTCCTTAGTGGCTTTTCACGTGCTACACAATTCCAAACTTGTTCCCTTGCTTGCCATGAAGCCAATTCTTGTTGGACAGCAGCAAGTCGAAGGGTTGGGTTTTTGGTGCTCGCACATTACTAATCCGGGTTAAGTAAAACGACTCATTCTAGCTACCGCATAAAAAATTACGACAAACATTATTAATGCAGTCCCCGAGTTACTGCTCGAGGCGCCGTTGTTTCATTGATAAGCTCATTGCCGACATACATACCGACATATGAGACGAATCGGATACATACACTTCTTAGCTAAGTGTAGAAGGGACGAAGTAGTGCTACGTTCCACGGTCGCTTGGATTCCTCTCCGGACCTGTCCGCCTTGTTCCTTTCCTGTGGCTTTGCATCTATAAGATAGTAAGAATCATTGTGCAATGCTTTGCTCACGATGAATGGCCCTTCCCATGGGGGGGATAGTTTACGCATGCCAGTAGTACGTTGTACTAACCGGAGCACCAGATCGCCTTCCCGGAAGACTCGGGGGCACACTTTCCGGCTATGATAGCGACGGAGGTTTTGCTGATATATGGCGGATCTGGACAGTGACAGTTCTCTCGCTTCTTCCAGCAGATCAACATCATTTTGCCGGGCTTCTTGCACTTCGGCTTCTATGTATTGGGTGACCCTAGGCGAATCATGCTCTATGTCGGCTGGTAAAACAGCTTCTGCCCCATATACCAGAAAAAATGGCGTATAGCCTATTGATCGATTCGGAGTTGTTCTTAAGCTCCACAGTACCGCTGGTAGTTCTTCTATCCAGCACCCCGCTGATCTTTGTAGGGGCTCAATGAGCCGGGGTTTTATCCCGGATAATACTAATCCATTGGATTTTTCCACTTGTCCGTTCGATGCGGGGTGGGCTACCGAGGCTACATCGAGTCGGATCTTCTTGTCTCGGCAAAAGCGTGCAAATGCTCCTTCCGCAAAATTTGTCCCATTATCAGTTATAATGATGTGTGGATAATCGTATCTCAAGATGATGTCTTTGAGAAATGTCATGGCCGTAGCTCCATCACATTTTCTTATAGGCTTCACTTCAATCCATTTTGTAAACTTGTCCACCATGACCAAAATGTGTGTCATGTTCCCTCTTGCTGGTTTGAATGGGCCAACCATATCCAAGCACCATACAGCAAATGGCCACGTAATTGGTATGGTCTTGAGTTCCGACATAGGCATATGTGTCTTGGTGGCATACCTCTGACAACCATTGCATTTTCTCACCAGATCTTCTGCTTGTTCCAAGGCACTTGGCTAGTAGAATCCATGCCGGAACGCCTTTGCCACCAAGGCTCGGGATGAGGCATAATGCCCGCATTCTCCTTGGTGTATATCTCGGAGGATGTCAAGCCCTTCTTCCGGGTCAACGCATCTTTGGAGAACATTGGTTACACTCTGTTTGTACAACTCGGAATTGATGATCGTGTATGCTTTTGCTCTCCTCTGAGTTTGCTTGGCTAACACCTCCTCAGCGGGTAACGTTCCGTCTTTCAGGAATTGGAATATAGGCAATGCCCAAGCTGGTATGTCTCGTGGGGGAATATCTCCTCATCAATTTCCATCTGATCCACCGGCATAACTTCAGCCGGATCACGCTGAGCAGTCCCCGGGTCTAGCGAGGTAGTCCCCGGGTTTGCCGAGGCACTCCCCGGGTTTGCTGACGCAGTTCCCGGGTCTCGCGTACCACCTCCCATGTCAATGTCCATGGGCTCAGCTCCGGATTCCGTATTTTCCGAGACATAGATCGAGTCGGTTCCTGGGGACGGCCTGATAGATGGTTTTCTAAGGTGTTCCAATGCTACACCCGGTGGAATTGCCTGTCTGGTCGATCCGAGCTTTGACAACATGTCGGCAGCCTCGTTTTCCGCCCGGGGTACATGGTGAAATTCACACCCCTCGAAGTAACCAGATATCTTCTGCACGTGAAATTTGTATAGTGCCATGTTTGGATCCAGGGCGTCCCACACTCCGGACACCTGCTGCACCACCAGGTCCGAGTCGCCAAAGCATATTATTCAACGTATGCCAATCTCCTTTGCCACTTTGAGCCCATGCACAAGAGCCTTGTACTCAGCGACATTGTTTGATGCCGCGAAATGGATCTACAATACGTACTTTAGCTGATCCTTCTTTGGCGAGGTAATCACAACCCCGGCGCCTAATCCGGTTTTGGTTTTCGACCCGTCAAAGTGCATCCTCTAGTAATTCGGATCTGGTAGGGGTGGTTCGTATTTTACCTCGGCCCAATCCACAAAAAAGTCCGCCACAACCTGAGATTTGATCGCTTCTCTTCTGTCGTATTGGGGCGCATAAGGGGCTAGCTCAATTGCCCATTTTGCGATTCTGCCACTCGCATCCTTGTTACCCATTATCTCGGATATGGGAGCTTCACATATTACTTTGATGGGGTGCTCCTCAAAGTAATGCTTTAACTTCTTCGCCGCCATATAGACATCGTATGCCACCTTTTGAAAGTGTGGGTAGTTCTGTTTTGAGGCAGACAATACCTCGCTCAGGTAATACACTGGCCTCTGCACCGACTTACCCTCTTCATTGCGTTCCACTACGATTACTGCACTTACAACTCGGTTGGTTGCGGCTACGTAGAGCAACATTGGCTCCTTTGATAGTGGAGAGGCTAAGACTGGCGCAGTGGCCAACATCTTTTTCAAGTGGGCAAAGGCTTCATCGGCCTATGGCGTACAAATGAATTTATCTGACTTTTTCATGAGTTGGTAGAGAGGTAGTGCCTTTTCTCCCAACCGACATACAAACCGACTCAACGATGCCAGGCATCCAGTGAACTTCTGGACATCATTGAGACACTTCGGCAGCTCCATTCGTTCGATGGCTTGGATCTTAGTTGGATTGACTTCGATACCTCGGCTGGAGACGAGAAATCCGAGTAATTTTCGAGCCGGGACACCAAAGGTACATTTTTCCGGGTTAAGCTTTATCCGGAACCTTCTCAAGTTCGTGAATGTTTGTCGTATGTCGTCAAGGAGCGTTGTGCTTTCCTTGGTCTTGATAACCACATCATCCATGTATACTTGTACGTTTTGACCTATTTGGTCGTGCAAACATTTTTGCATACATTTTTGGTACGTTGCACCTGCATTACATAAACCAAACGGCATAGTGCGATAGCAGTAAGCCCCGTACGGGGTAATAAACGCTGTTTTTATTTGATCATCCGGGTTCATAGGTATCTGGTGGAAGCCAGAATATGCATCAATGAATGACAACAGTTCGTATCCCGTAGTTGAGTCTATGACCTGATCTATCCTCGGCAGTGGAAATAGATTTTTTGGACACGCCTTGTTCAGGTTCGTGTAATCGATACACATGCGCCAAACCACTGCCACGTTCGGATCGTCCTTCTTCTTTTCTACCAGCACCGGATTAGAGAGCCAATCCGGATATAGTACCTCTATGATAAATCCTGCTGCTAGTAACCGAGCTATCTCATCTCCAATGATTTTTCTCCTATCCTCGGCGAAGCGGCGGAGAGGCTGCTTCACCGGCCTTGCTCCGGGTCTTACGTTCAAAGAGTGCTCGGCCAACTCCCTCGGAACACCTTGCAAGTCCTGTGTAGACCAAGCAAAAATATCCCGATTCTCACGGAGGAAGTTGACGAGCTCGCTTTCCTATTTGTCAGTTAACCCGGCACCAATTGTTATGGTGCGCTCCGGGAACATGTTATCAACTGGAATCTTCTTGGTGTCCTTTGCGGCTTGAAATGAAACGCTGCCATGCGGGTTACTTAATGCCGGCATATATTGTTGCGCGGACTGAGCCAATGCCGCCACCTCTTGGATTTTTCTTTTCTCTTGTGCAATCACGAGTGACTCGGCTTGGTTAGACCCGGCTGAAGCACACTCCATGGAACGTCGGAAATCTCGAGCAATGGTAATCACTCCATTTGGCCCGGGCAACTTCATCTTCAGATAACTGATGTGACAGCTTGCCATGAATTTGTTCAGTGCCGGTCTTCTGAGTAACGCATGATATGCACTTTCCAAGTTCACCACCTCAAACTCCAGATTTTCAGTTCGGCAGTTATCCCTTGTGCCGAATAACACGTCGCCCGGACTTTGCCTATGGGCTCACAAGAAATGCCTGGTACAATGCCATGGAAAGTTGTTCTCGTAGCTTGGAGCATGTTCTCCGAGATGCCCAACTTGCGCATCGTATCCGCATACATGATGTTAATGCTACTCCCATTATCAATCAGAACCTTGGAGAACCTCACATTGATGTTTGGTCCAATGAATGTCGGATCTAGCACTAGCGCATACGAACCTGGGCTCGGCATAAGTTTAGGATGGTCTTTGATGTTCCAGGTGATTTCCTGGTCCGACCAAGGCATGTACCTCGTCACTGCGGGCATGACCGCATTGACCTCCATATGTCGGTGCTGCAAGCTCTTTCTATCTGCTTCCTCAGTCGTGAACACACAGTAACTCTAGTGATGTTCCCTGTACTCATTCCTTCCCTCGTTTCCGGGATACCTCTGATCCGGCTGGTGCTGATTTTCCACCTGATGCACCGCATCCCTTCTCTCATTGTTGTCATACCTCGGCGGAGGGGGAGGCAACATTAGCTGCTGCGTGTTCGCCCCGGAGAGCACTTGCTGCCGAGGTAACTCCTGCCGAGGTTGATCATTCCAGGGTGCCTGAGCATTCCCTGAACCACCTTGCTCTATCTTTCGCATCCATTCACATTGCCTCGTCGTGTGACCCGCCGGGCTATTTGGATTTGGCGTGTGAAACTTACACGGCTGGTCCAGCATCGACTCATAGGTATACCTCGGACGGTCTTTCTTTTCCTGCCACTGTTTCTTCTGCTCTGGAGTCCATGTTTTCTTGCCATCATTTCTTGGAGTCCACTGCCCTCCAGTTCTCTGGCGTTGGTTACTCCCTGATCCGGGTTGATCTTGATTCACGGCTGCAACCTGTTGCGAACCGTAGCGATGATCCGGTCTATCATCTCTCCTTTTTCCTCTGTAATCATTCCTCCGGGATGACCCGGCTCCATCCCTCTGATAGTACTCTTCGTTTGACTCATTTGACGCGAGCCTAGGTTGAGTCGGATCGCCCAAAGCATACGAATCAGCAATTCGGATCATCTCTGCCAGCGTAACTGGCATTTTCCTTTGCAGTTTCATCCACAGCTCACTGCCATATCTGCGCCCTTGCACAAACCACGCTATGGCCTGTGATTCTATGACACCCTCACACGAGTTTCTCACGGTACACCACCGGGTCAAGAATTCACGATCTGTCTCATTGGGTCTTTGCTTGCACATTGCCAGGGTCTGCGGTCTATTCGGCCTCTGGTATGTACTTGAGAAGTTGCTGATAAACATTTCTTCGAAATCTATCCAGCAGTTGATGCCTCTAGGTGGTAAATTATTCAGCCATACTCTGGCCGGGCCTTCCAACATCTGGGGCACGTAACGCACAGCCCATCTCAAGTTGCCAGTTCCAATTTTCACCGCCGTAGTATAGTTTATCAGCCAATCCTCTGGCTTGGTACTGCCGTCATACGTCTTCGTGCCTCTGGGTAACTGGAAGTTAGGTACCGGTGGCTCTTTCATGATCCGGGGTCCGAAGCACGCTGGACCCGGAGGACCTTGACATTCGATCTGTTCCGACCTATACAGGCGATCCAGTTTTAATCTGGCGTCATCCGACATCAAATCCCTGCTTCCCAATCTCGACCCTATCACATGATAGTCTGGTCTGGGGTGCCCTGCGTTTACCATCTCCGAATCACCGTCGTTGTACCGGTTTTGCTCTTACTGCGCACCTTTCTGCTGCATACCTCGGCCGGCGCTTTGCTCTTGCCTCGGTATATTCCGCTGTTGCGGTTGTCCTGCTCCTGCGGAGTTGCGCTGTCCGGCATTGTCGTTGGCAGCGTTCCCTTGACCGGCATTGCCTTGGTCGCGATTACCTCGGCCAGCTTCACCTCGGCTCACATTCCGTCGATCATCATTTTTCCGCATCTCTTTTTCTTTTCCCGCACGTGTTGGGTCGTATGGGACGATCTGTTTGTTCCGTCTGGCCAAGGTTGCTACCTCTTCTCTCCTTGGACCGCCATGAGGCGATGATGCGGCTCCAGCGGATTTCTCCGGGTTACCCATCACCGAATGGACGATCTTGGAAGCCCCAGCTCTCTCCGGGTTAGCCCTCACCAGCTCCTCGTTCTGCCTGTTCGCGATCCGAACCAGCTCGTTAACCCTGTCTTGCTGTATTTGACGGGCCTCGCCCGTCAGACCCTCTAGCTCGGATGCAGCCGCATCTGCTGCCCTGAGGTTCTTCGCTGGGGTACTATACTTCGGCAACCCCACAGACAGATAGTTTTCCGACACCTCTGCTCCATCATCACCTTCTCTGTTCATCTCGCTTATGAGATTTCTCCCTTTTACCTTTACCGCATCAACCTTGTTTGCCTTTGCGTACTCATGCAGCGTCATGTTCAGTGACTGCTGAGCCGCGACTATTTTCTTTGCGTCCTCCAGTATCTTTTGCCGAGTTTCCTCTAGTTCGGCCTGTGCCTGAGCCGGATCTACCATTGCTGCTACCGGGTTAGCCAAGCTATCCATAGCTTCCCTCAGTACGTTCTCAGGCCTCTCTAGTGGAGGTCCTCTACCTTTCCTCGGTGCCTTAGGTGTTACCTCCGGGTCTGGCTCTGGTCCTTGCTTGCGCCTGCACCTGGAGCAGTCATCATCACCTCCGCATGGTCCGGGGAGCGAGCGATACGCGCCCCGCGAGCCACAGTGAGGGGTGGTTCCCCCGCATTGACGACGCGACGCGGATGAACGCACGAGACGTCCACAGCAACGTAGACCTTGTGCGCGCCGAGCTTGACGAAGAGGCCGTTGCGCAGAAGTGGGCGCGTGCCGAAGCAGCCAGCATTGTCGCTGACGAAATCCAATGCTCCAAAGCGCTGAACGAGCCCGAAGACGATGCGTTCGCCGGTGCCGATGAAGTTTCCCGTCCGGATCTTCACCCCTGCTAGCGCTGCTAGCCCCACGGTGGGCGCCAACTGTCGTGGTGGTGTCACGACAGATGCCATGGATAGGCTAAAGGTGGGGACTAATATGCGCTAGGGGAATCCAGGGAGGGATAGTGGAGTGATTCTCCACACAGAAGTTTGTATTGCTATATCTTCAAGATTACAAGTGCTCCTTGAGCTGTATTGGCGAGAGGAGGAAGAAGGTGCTCTCTTACTTTTGCCTACTATCTTGCCCAAGAACCCTAGATCAACTAGTGCTATGGAACTACCAAACCAACTAGTCCTCAACCAACCAGAATCCAACCCCCTCTTTAGGAACCCTAGCCCCTCTTATATAGAGGTGGCTCGGTCCCTGCCTAGGGCATACGTGGAGGCATATTCCTAAGAATATGCCTCCTCCCAAAGTGGTAACCCGACCGGGGTGCTTTTCCCCCGCGTCATACATGCTTTAGCTACGTAAGCCTCTGCGGCGCCTGCGTCAGCCGACGTGAGCGTCGTCACCCTTGTCGGCCACGATCCGGTGGTCCTGCCCTCGCTTTCTTCGCTCATGCAGTGCGTATCGGACCTTCTTTTTTGACCAGAGAGATTCCTTCCTTCTCCTAGAAGCTAAGCGAGGATCCGGATCATAGTAGATCCGGCCACACCTGTTCCTGCACACAAGTTAGACAAGCACTTCCGACTTACTCCTTAAGTCGGATGAGACAATGTTAGGCGACCCCCCCCCCCCCCCCCCCGGTCCGGGTTACTCCGTGATCCGACCTGCCTTGAGGTGACCCAGCCAGCATACGCTTTGGCTCTGCCGACCCTTGGCTAATTCGGCCCTTATACCCCGGAGTGACCCTACCCGGGGTATCCCCCCAACAATATTGATGAGTCTCCTAGCCAATTAGCTTCCTAAAACCTTGTATTTTTTTCCATTTCCCAGCTTAAAAGGTCCTCTATATAAGAAATCTTACTTAACTGACAACAAGAATTTTTCAAAATGACTTCCGACTATTATTGCAACAATACATAATATGATTTTATGTGTTGGTAGGTAAAGTAGCTCGCTAGTTGTAGAACCTTTACCTTTATGAGAGAGGCCGAGATGCAACCACTGGAATCTAACACACTAATACTACAGTCACTAATTGTCATGAAGATACGCAAATTGATTTGACAAAATTCACGTGGGAGAAATATAATAATACAACTCATATGAAGAACATGCATGTGGCCATAGGGAAGACTTAGAACAAGTCTATTCGGCATCTCAAATATAAGTAATACAAGTTGTCGTGATAAACCTAGTATTTATTAGGTTCGTGTATAGTCTCATGGGTGACTAGTACATTCTATGATTAAGAGGCATCGAGACCAAAGACTTATGTGGATTTTTCAGGGAGTGTAGATATCATTTGGTTTCTAGAACAAACAAAAATTGTCAAGGGTTGGATATCTATGTATGTTGATGCACGGGAGGCCTAAGACCCGTTGACTCTATTGTACGGTCGAGTTCTTTGTAGTAGTGAATGTACCAATAGTTGGAATTTACTTTTTAGAAAAATCTTTCTGCTTGCTCCATAAAATATAGTAAAACAAACACTAATCAATTAAACATATTTGCATGACCATTTTCTATTTCGAACTTTCCATTTACACCATAACGAATTCTTGTCTTGCCGATCGGGTTAAATATGTGATGCACAATGTACTTTTTTTTTTGCAGAAAATGCACATTGAACTTATAAGACCATCCACATCGGGGCGTAAAAGTTATTCTAAAAGGAGTTTGAATCAGTTCAATACATTGCAGAACTAGAGCTGCAATGAAAAGATTCTTTGCATCTAACAAACTAGTTGGTTCGGTACCAAACGAAATAAATGACAGAAACGACACACAAAGCCGGAGTAAACCCTCCCTTCCTGTGACGGGGTACGAGTCATCACACCACTAGGTCATAGTCATAACATAAAAAAGATTGCGATGTGGATTTGACTAACTCAAGTAGGATACACAGAAGGCTCTTCTTTCAACATAAGCATAAGCAAAGGATTCTATTTATTCTACAGGAGTAGGAGTATCTCAGCCAGCCCTATAGGCTGAAATTGAAAGGCACCTCTAACAACAGAATCAAAAGGGATTTGGCGGCTATAGACGACTCAGAGGGTTTTCATAAAGAGAAGCTTCCGCGCAGTACACCTATTTTTCTATAGAAGTGAATGGCTCCGGCTAGTCTGATCAATCGGCAGGCTCAGCCAGAAACTGGTGCATCTGATTCGGGCACTGGTGTTGTTCTGCTTCAGGATAACCATCCATTGGCCTTTGTTAGTCGAGCCTTGGGCCCTCGTACCAACTAGCGTTGAACATGAGCTACGAATAGGAATCCGCTGAGAGCAGGCGCGCCGCCTACAAAATGTTTGAATGGTCGGGCCGAAGGAAGAGTTCTGCGGGACTAGGGAAGGAAGGTAAAGCATGCATTGTTTCATTTTACTGTTGATTTTATTTACTGGAAGGGCCCACAAGACGAACTCATACACTAGAACAAAATCAGCACCAGTGTTTAGAACTTTACTTTATGCTTTGAATCAGTGCACCAGTGCAGATTGTTAAATACCCACATACCGAAATAACTATTCATGACATGCCCGTTATCATGCTAGAATTGTACAAGTACTACATTGGTCCATGACCAGAACAAAGCTAAACATAAGCGTGAAAGTAATATATTCCAATAACGAAGAGCTAAATGTGGTAAGGGAATTGACTTTAACCGGATTTAGCCTCCTTATATGGTGATGCCAAAACAGTTGGCAGGTTTAATTCTCGTTTCAATCCCTGAATCGTTTCTTTGATAATGAGTAACACAATCCGTACAAAAATACTCGCAAGTTCTTGTTACGTACAATAGCTAGACATATACCCTTATCTTTGTGGCAGACAAGCTGAAATGTACCCATTGTTATCGTCTCTTTGTAGGCACAATAGGTAAATTAATGTAAAACCCAATCTTTTTTTATAGAGGCAAATGATGCAACCAAAACCAACGGTACTAATGTTCAACTAACACCAAAAATGAACATGGCAAATCTGCTCTACAAAATACATAGAAGAAAGGTGGGTGTCCAATTAATTTTCACACATCATATGTCAGTCATATAAATAGCATGCAGATGTCTACTATAGGAAATACTCAGAACAAGTCGGTTCACCTTATTAAAAAGCGATGCATGGACGTTGCGGCGATGTCGATCTTCTATATATATGTATATGCTCTTCATGGAAACTACTCTATGGTAGTAGGATTAAGAGGCATTGGGGGAAACGCTTATACCGCCACTATTGCCTGATGTGCATCTACACAAGGCAATCCCGTACTGTGTCGAGCAGCTACACTTCCTATAAAGAGCAATCATTGTCCAAGTTTGAAATTCCCAGGGTGTTTGCGCTGGTTCGACCCAGACGCCAACGCATGAACCACACGTTTTTGGTTACTTCATCTGGATCATTGCCGGACATTTGAGAACAAAAATGGTTGTTCCACAGTTCGATCATTGATGGATGTACCCTAGAGAAGGCTAGCTTTTCGATCGCATACATAGATTCTATTTTTCCATTCCATTCCGGTCAAAGAAAAAAGCTACTTCGCTCTTTTCCTCAAGGAAGAAAAATAAGAGTAAAAATCAGAAAGCTTCGGTGATGTGTTATCTGAATTTTGAAGGACAACAACGCCTATTCATATCTCGACCACCATGTGTCTGTCTTTCTTTCTGAAAAAATTGCCTTTGCGATAGACACGGGTTTGTGCTTGCGATGAACCATTACTGCTCCTACCTTAATGCTGAATATTCTTATTTCTTGTAAATTAAAATGTTGAAAGTCCAACACCGGTAGTAGCAATTGTAGTGAGATGAGAGTTTGTTGATGCCTTTTGGTATATAACTCAGTATGATTTATCAACTTCCGCTCATTTGTGGCTGATAGTGAGAGTGTTAACTTGATTGGGGACTTTGCTCTCTGATTAAAAAAAGTTCTGCTGTACCACAACTAAACAAAACGAACAGAGTGTAAGCAAACTAACTAGATCCAAAATAGGTACTACTGAACATTCTTTAGGAAAAGTGCATCATAGACGTCCCTCCTGACTATGGCGGAGCTCGAAGAAAATCTAAGCCGGGGCCAAGACGAAGACAAGAGAGGAGACGTACAGGGGTGATGCACAGGGCCATCTACGGAGGGCCATCTACAGTCGCACGTACATGTCCTAGTCACCTATCGCCTCATCGTTGGAGTCTGAGGGGCTGAACGTGTAGAAGAGGAACCACGCTGTCGACATGGGCATGAAGAAGCTGTATCACCGGATCTCATGCTCGTGCTTAAAGACCCAATCCAATTCGCGCCCGTTCGAGCCATAGCAGGGATCGCGCGTGCAGCTCTGGTGGCGTGAGCCTGCGGTGCTGGCGATTGTGCGCATGCACGCGGAGCCCTTGGGCGGGGGATGCACCTGTTGGGTTCAAGTGCCACCCCTCGGGCATCTTCACATCGTGGCGTAGCCGACTCGTACACTGTAGAGCTGTCGTCCGTCCTGCTCGCCAATAGGGTCGCGGTCCCACACCTTCGCCTTCCTCATCCCAGTCTACGGTGTTGGGTTGACGTAGTAGTGGAACCCGTCGTGCGGGAGGGATGAGGACCTTGCCCCAACTTACGGGCGAGATGAGGCCGGAAGTGACGACAAGCGCACATTGTAGAAGGATCATGGTGGTGGTAACTAATGGCTCCAGGAAGAGGAGGAGGAGCTGCGGAATCAGTTTGACATGCCGACGGCATGTACAAGTGCGGGCTGCCTTGATCTACAGATTGTGCGTGGCGACCCCAACGAAGGAGGCTACCAGCGGCGGGTAGCTGTATCGGTGCGTGGCTAGGGTTCGGGTGGGAAGAGTGCGGGGGTGAGATGGAGCGGGACAAACGACACAAGAGGGGGGTGGGGCGTTGAACAGCTGACAAGTGGGCTAGTCGCGGACCTAAGAGGATCGTGGAAAATGTCCTCGTGGCCCCAAACCGGACCCAAATTTGGGCCAATTTGGGAGAAACGACCTATCCACGGATAGATGACAAGTTTTGGCGCCCCTGTTGGGTTGCATGTTTTGCCAAATTTGATCACGCAAACCAAACGGGTGCAAATTGGAGAGGTTTGGGCTTTCCCTATAGAGGCTCTTAGTATCGGTCAACCGGTACATACCATGTGGTCTTAAGGGGAGAGAGACGTCATGAGAGACCCATCTAGGGCTCAGTCCCCTCGCTGACGACACCATCGATCCATTTCGTCTCCAACGGCCTTGTGCCCCTGCACTGCAAAGATACCCCTCATACCTGGCAGATTTTTGGGGCGGCATAAAAGAAAAGTACCTGCAATAGTTGGATACGCGGAAGATGAGCAATCAGAACCATTTTTCCGCAACGGCCAATTATACGCCTGGGTGCACAGGGTACCGGCGTATTTCGGTGCCGTGGTAGGTGTAGGTAGGACGGCGTATTGTAATACCGCAGTAGATGGGTGGGGCGTATATTAGTGCGCCGTGCATTATAGTACCGCGTAGAGTGTGTCCACGTTGTCGACTGGTGAACCAGCGCATGTTGACTGGTTAGGCTGGTCTCACTGACTTGTGTGACCCACCACAGTCGAACTATTTTGTTCTCTATTATATACTCCGCATCTACATCCACACACCCTCTTCCCACAGCTTTCACTAACGCACAAAGGGGACTAGAGTGGCTGCTGCCAGCGGCGATATCGAGATGCAGAATCCTCAATATGCTGAGCGCGAAGGCTACAGCGAGATGCTGCATCGTGGACGTGTTCAGGGTGGATGCGAAGCCCGTGCTTATGTAATTCAGTTTCGTATTTCTTTTATCTCCTATATCTGAAACTCTAAGTTGGGGTTTTCTCGATCAGGGAATGGTGTCGAGGTGGATCGATTTTAAAGTAGATGGGTGGACCGGCATTTTCAAATCGAACTTTGATCTACTTTGCAAGTGCGGCCTACAGCCGCGTTGCCTAATCGGATACGAGGACGTGAACACCGACCGCAAGTTCCTCGGGTGTCACCACGAGCAAACGAAGTGCTACTTCATCTTTTATGTGATAAAAAACACTCGCCGGAGCTGTAATGTCTGTTGGTGGCCTAGTGGAAGGACACCGTTCATAAATTGTCCGAATTGTATGACTCCTACTATGAGGAAACAGTGATGCAAGTGAAGGAGGAATTAGAGAACGTGGTGACTCCTACAATAAGCGTGATGAAGGAGACGTGTGCGTATGTGTCCTACGCGTTGGAGCCGCTTGCGGAAACTCTAGATCAACTTACTTATGAGTAATATAACTTTTTAATTTAGGCAACAATATGTAAAACACTTATGTGTATTGTTGGCAAGAATAATTTAGTTCTTTTTTAAATAATTTATTTCTCTCACTGATTAGCGTGTCCCACCAACAAGTGAGCAGCGGATTAGCCTACTATGGGACCTCAGAGCTACCATGACCCATAATGTTGTGCCGCACGACCTAAAGGCCCATCAGAAATCCTAATCTCCATATCCTAATCTTAGTTCCTATATAATAGAGTAAATCTTTGCTTCAGTCGGCAGACACCGTACTCCTGGATCTCCCCATTATCTCAACTAGAAATTTTCCCACTACATCTTCTTCTCTTCTTTAATCCCATCTCTATACGAGTTAGATCCCCGAGCAGATCGACCGTGGGTAGATCGACTGCGTGGAAGATTGATCGCGGGCAGATCGACCGCGAGCAGATCCACCACACGGAAGATGGACTGTGGGCAGATGGATGGATCGACCAGATCCAACACGCGAAAGATCGACCAAGGGAAGACCGACAACGGGAAGATCCACTGGGAGGAACATGGTGGCGCGGCCTTCAAGATCCACCGTGAGGAAGATGGTGGTGATGCCTTGAAGATCCACCGCGGGGAAGATGGTGGCCAGCGCCCTGCAGATCCACCTCGAGTAAGATGGACAGGTCCTTACAGATCCACCGCGTGGGACATGGTGGTCGTCGCCTTCGTGATCTGCTTCACCACCGTCGTCAACAGGGCAGAGAATTTTTTTAGTGTAACTAGGTTAGGTGGTTAAGTTGGATGATCGATTATTTCATTTTTTTAATTGTCCTCAATGTTAAAATTGGACTGTTAGAAGAGTGCAATAATAAAATGTAATGTAATGAGTTTTATGTTTTGAAATAAAATCGACTTTTACATCCTACACAACTTTGCATCACAATTTTTTATATTAGCCACGTAAATCAGTTATTGTTAATATAATTAACTTTCAGTGTTGCTGGACACTGTAACCTAGCAAATAATTCGCGGTTACAATGGTACTAAAGTTCCATAGTTTTTAGTAATGTAACGAGGCACATCCTCTGCCACGCCGCAGAAGCACTAGCTCGGTGGATCACGTTGTGCCAAGCCAAAAAATTCGTCGCCTTTGTAGAATCCCGATGCAGTTATCACTGGCGGCTTTTTTGCCGCGCCAATGCGAGCGCGATGACTATGGCCGTGCTTCGGCGTCTATAAGCGCCAAGGTCCGAGCTCTATGTTATAATGCTGGAGGCGTGGCAGATCACGGCCCCTCGTCGGCGGGAGGTTTTTTGTTCTTTGTTTAGGTTTTTCTGTGTCTTTTTCGGGATGATGAGACGGCGGCTACATCCAAAAGTTTGAATAAGGTCCTCATCGCCCTATCCTCACTCTGTTGGTGTGTCTAGCACCGTCGGAGGGCGCATTGAGTCATGTATCTGACGAATCTCCCGGATCTGGTAGTTTCTCATGTACGTTGGTGTGGTTTCAGGTCAATCTCTTCTGATCTACAGATGTCATCATTAACAACGGTTGCTGCTCTGGTGCGTTGGTTCTTTGGGGCCTTAACACGATGACTTCCCGTCTGTCTTCTACAAAAATCTCTATTACGACAAGCTTTGCCCGGCACCGATGGTGGAGGGGCGATGACGGCGGTGCGCCTTCGGCTCATGCTAGTGTATGTAGTCATGCTAGGTGGTCCAATCATCTATTTGTAATTTTTATTAATTTTAGGATTTTTTGTACTACTGTTGATGGTTATTAATATATCGGCGGAATTTTCAAAAAAAAAAGTACTCCACTCTATCTGTCCTTGTCGCCCATTCATATCTACTTCTGTCCTTGTCACCCATTGGTATCCCTAAGGAGCTCTAAGGACGTCCCTCGAATTGGCGATCTGTGAGTGCTCCAGGTGACATTGCCCAATTTGTGCGCCACCTGTTTGCGTGTGTGATCTAAGTCGGTTTGACTATACTTGTCCTGCCTTCTAGGACTTGATTCATCTCGGTGCCTGGTACCACCTGTCTGTCAGCTTTCCATGTTGGTATCCCTACGCGAGTTGCCGCGGTATGGATACGTGCACCCACACGCACCGTCATGAACCCGCATTCCCCATCCCACATCAGCCCGTCTCTCTCCCTTTGTCTTCCTAAATCGCTGCCGGCAGCCACCGCCGCCTTCGATTTTGGCTGGCCCTGCCTACCGCTTCCATCTGGAGCTTGTCGCATTAGGCTTACGCCTATGCCGGCACTGCCTCCGCCCACGCGTGCATTGGGGACGGCGATGCCGAAGCGTGGGTGTCTAGCGGTCAGATTCGGACCCTGCCGTGTGTGAGGCCTCCGCATGCGCCCGCGCCGCCGTAGATGCGCCCGTCGGTGGGTGTTCGACGTCGACGAGACGCTTCTGTCCAAAACCCACTATTACGGCCATCAAGGATACAGGTGAGCCAGACCAGTGGCAGAGCTATGTACAAGTCAGAGGGGGCCACCGCCCCCAGACTTGGTACAAACTCTGAAGAAAAAATATTTAAGTCATTCAGATGGATTGTTTTTCAGTCATTTGCCCTTCCAACATGTACATATTTCCTTTTTACCCCCTCCCCCCTCCCCCCCCCCCCCCCCCCCCCCCCGAGGTCCCAGGCTAGCTCCGCCAATTTCTCACCCCACATATCAAAAAGTTAATTGATTCGTGAACTGAGATTGCTCAGCCGCAGCGAGGGTCAAGAGGGCGTCTCGGTGGAGAATCTCAAGAAACAAGGGTTCCATTTGTGGGACAAGCTCATACTAAGGTATAACTTCACCGTCCTGCTACTATCAGGGCCATCTTGCATTGCTTTCACCTAGCTTGGTGGGGTAATTCGGGCAGTGGTGATTAATTATCTTCATAACCTGACTAAGCCCCTCAATGCTTATACTTTGGCATTTCATTAACCTATAGAGATGCAAGGGTGCTGAGTCTGCCAGTGAGACCGGGACTAGGTCTACCATATATAATTAGCTTGTTGTATGTTTATTACAGAGACACCGAGAAAGGGCGCCGAGTCTGCTAGTGAGACAAATAGAGATGCAAATACAGAAAGAGGGAATTTCAGTGTGATGTTAATCGAGATATTTCATCTATTGTTGCTTTTTTTTTGTTGTGGTAATAGCTTATTTTATGTAGAGAAGAACTAAATTTGACTATTAGTTTGTGGGCCAAACACTATGAAGTTGCTCTATGTCGGCTACTTTGGCTCCGGTGTCGATGGGCTAGCGGTGTTGTGGCCGTAACCTCGATGGCTCCACTTAACGATTCCACAATCTTTATTTGTCCATTGTATGTTCAAGTATGCGATTATGATTTAAACTTTCCTCAGCGATTTGTGTTGACACCTGAGTGGAAACGATATAAGTGCCCCACTTATATATGCATTTTTTGATTTGGTAAACATAATGCTTCTTGGTGTTGGACCATATGTTTGACCAACAAGCTTGGGAATCCAGTTTTGTTTTGTCAGGACATGTTAGTTCTGTAGTTATTATTTTTATTGTTTTTTTTGGAAAAGAGTATATATTAATATCACAGGGATACCAATTACACCTAGCATCTGCAACAACGCATGCCCTAGCGGCCCTACGGATGCACACAACCCAGAAAAATGAAAGAAGAACTACAAAAAAGAAAAGTCCCGCTACAGAGAACTAATCCTCAAAGCAACGGCACTGACACCATCAGAACGACACCAGAGTGCTCCACTTCAATAACAACACCTTCAAGAAGGAAACAGTGCTCAAGCGCCGTCGTTGCCCGATCAGAGATCATAGGTTTTCACCCTGGAGAAAGTCCTCGCTCACAAAACAATGCCTTCAACAAGGTCATTGTCAGGCACAACCAGTTAAGGCCAGACCTTGGATTTTCACCCTTCAAGGTAAGACTGGGAACTCCCCATGTGTTATCTTCCCGCACCAGCAGTCGCTGCAACGAGTCCCAGATCACGCAGTCAGTTCTCTGTCGCCACAAGAACTAAAATCACCATCGCTACCCTCGTATTTCCGCTTTCCTGACATTCTCCGCACCTGACTTCACCATGGCTCTAAGAATGGCACTTGGTGGGAACAAACAGCAGAGCTTCACAACGCTCCCGCTGAAACCAAACGGCCAGAAAAACAAGATGCGCACGACCGAATACCTTCCGATCCAGCAATCTCCAGGCATGATACGCCCATGGGAGTTCGCCGGCGGAGCCTTCCGGAACCCGCCTCTCCATACCATATCAACGAGGGCAGACATCAAGCAGATCTTCGTCTTCGTGCGAAAGAAACCAAAGGACCACCTCCTTTATTAGATCCGACACAGCGATCCCCACACCGCCGGCCGGTTTCCGGAGAACGGATCGAGCAGGCCGACCATCGGTGCCGATGAGCACGTAGGCTTAGCACCTCCACTAAGGGCGCGCCATCGCCTCCATCCTGCAGCACCATCCGTCGCTTCCCCCAGATCCCGGCCAACGCCGCCGGCCCCGAGCACGAAACCACCGCTCCACGCAGCCCTCCTCGCCACAGCGCGCCAAGCCGCGCCACCTAGCCGGACGCCGCCGCCGGTCGTCGATCTTGGCCCGCGCCTAGATCTAGCGAACTAGGGGGAGAATAGGGGCCCCGCCGACGCTGACGCCGAGCGGCTTTGCCGCTGGCGCGTCCCGGCGGCGGTGAGGAGGGAGGAGCGGAAGGGGGCGAGAGGCCCGGCGGAGGCGGTAGGGTTCCCCCCGGTCGCTCGCGGGAGCGACGCGGGGGTTCAAATGCTGAAGCGACACAAATAATCTAGATTTATTTACGTCACTTGATCTGATGACATGCCATTTGTTTGAACTAACTTTTGGCTCTGGTTTTCCTTTTTTGTTACATCCCCTTTTGGGTTTTTTGTTTCGACTGCTACGGCTAGATGTGTCAACATAGAACTGTGATGTATGCAACCAAAGTTATTGGAGTATCATACATATGTGGTGATGTGGGTTGTTAAATGTTTGTTCAAACTCACACATTTTAGAATGACCTTAAGCTATAGAAAACAATTAGTGCTCAACCTGAATATTCTGAACTAAGTTTTGATATCTGTTAACTTGTCTGAAGTTAGTAAGATCTATTTTTCTCTTGGTCAACAACAAGATGGATAAGGCAACAAAATGAAAACTTATTGGGATCAAACTGTTTATAGAGAGTGATGGCTGCACGTCCATGGGAAAACATGTTATTTGACGATGATGCGAGGGAGCGTAAGCCAATGTGTGAGGATAAGCAGCATAAGGTAACAAAGTCTCAAGTCATACAAAAGATTATAGTGCCAACTTCAAGTACTCCTACTGGCCTGAAATAAGAAGGTGTAAACCACAAGTAGTATTCCAATGTCAATTTATTCCATCTGGACGATCATCAAGTATACTCCCTCCCACCTATTTGGGATCACCCAAACAGAATTGGTAGACCAGGATCTCTAGAAAGTCAGCTCGCAGCCAATAGATAAAACTTCAGCCAAGTATACATATTGCATTGTTCAGTCAGACTAAAGGTATTTGCATCTGAATACATCTGCCAAGAAGTGGCTGTACCTGCCAAATAATGGTAAAACACAATGATCACAATTTTGCAAACCGTCCAGAGTTTTTCTAGCTTTCAGATATTTTTTTTTGGAAATGAGCATATATTAATATCACACGAATACCATTCTAGCTTTTAGATATGCTTGAATCATAGAATGATTTCTCATACTACATTGTTGTTTTGGCAATCAGAATATGTACTCCCTTCTTGCACAATATATGATGTTTGTGCAAAATATGGGACAAGAGAGTGTAGTACAAAATAGTTAATATCAAGGGTGCATCATACAACATTTTTTTAGCTTAAATAATCTTTAGTCCATTGGAAAGCCTACGCGATCTACTTACCCAAAAGACCCTTGATATGAGAAGCTGACTGATCTTTCCCTCTCCCTTGACTTGGTGTGTCTGGCATGCTTGCTAAGTTACTATAAATCATTCAAGAGACTGAATTCTTATACATCTCTCATTTTTTCTGGCAAGCATTTCACTGAAATCGACACTCCGTATTTTATAATTTTTAAAACAAATTCTAACAGTTGGTGGGTGAGCAGCGAAGGCGATGAATCAATCTACGAGTGCTAAGTCTGATACGAAACCACAAGCGCGTGCTCCTAACCAAGCCTCCAAGTTGAGTTACAGGTCTGATTGCACATACCGTTTCCAATCCGAGTTGGACGAATCCGTTTGTAAATTCAGTTTTCACGGAGTATTATCTCTCTTATGCCAGATGATTATTATTTTTTGAACGGATTAGGGCCCGAAGGCCCTGGAAGCTTCATGTTTAAAGTGGCAGTGGGTTATAATAAGAAGAGCCTAGCAAGATTGAAACTTGCAGAGCACAGATCCTAGAACTGAAAATTAAAATGTAATCAGGTCCTGGGTCATCTCCACTGTGGTTGCTGGACCTCACCGCCTGGGCATCGCCGCCGCCGCCGGGGAACAAGCCACTTGGGGCGTCGCGGATGATGGATCCCGAGCTGAGGCCATTGAGAGTTTTCTAGGTATGCACTTGCACGCTCTCTTGCGTCGCCTTGGCCTTGCGGAAGTGAAGGAGCTCACGGTGAACAACGCACCTGAGCGGTAGACGGCTTCTCCGGCCGTAGATAGCTTCGGCATCTTCGTCGTCGCCTGGATAGCTCCTGGACTGCAGCTTGTCGAACCGGACGCCTAGCAGCATACCCCACCTCGTTCCTTCCACATCCTCAATGGCAAGAGCGAGTAGAGGCAAGATCTGCACAGCGCCATGGACAACGGCCTTCTTCACAAGCAGAGAGCTTGGAGTCGCCTTGCTCCACCTCTCCCCCTCGCTACCACGGCCGGCCGGGGGAAGTTGAACATCAGCGAGCGCCTTGCCGCACTCTCTCTCCTCCTCGCCGCCACAGCCGGCCAGGAGAGTAGCACAACAGTACATCCCTGCCAGAAAAAAAGGGTTCCTAAATGACCCTTTATTGACAGAGGTGCTGGCCTCCTCTCCGAACATCGCCTTCGGCTCCATCCACCGGAGCTCCACGACCAGCAGCAGAAACACCAGCAAGGGCAGGATCCAGGGCCCCAGATCTCGCCACAACCTCCCGGCAAAACGCCAACCCATGGCATACAGCCGAGAAACCCTACAACTCCTATACGTAGACCTAGATCCGGCGCCCCCTTTGTCCATCTCCGGCCGGCTAGTCCGGCGGAGGGGACGCAGGGCCGGCCAGGCCAGCGATGGTGGGCTCTCAAGGAGAGGGGAGAAAGGGGGAGGAAGAAACGCGGTGGGAGAGAGAGCGTGTCGACTCCTATGCCAGATGATTATATTGTAGATAACTAAGATTGTACTCTTCTGATTTCATAAAAAGGATTTAACAAATGCGATAAACCATGAGACTGCCAAAAAGCATAACAAGTGTGAGATCAAACGGCTTGTGGCTACGACATATGCAACCTTCGTCCGGCACTTTACTAAGTAATGGACGTGTAGCATGTATCCAAATCCAAAAATACACAAATCAACATGTGGAGGACGCGCGCAGTAACACACGCGGGTTCCTTCTAGTCTACTTCTATGGAGCTTAATTAATTAACCGCTATAACGCGGACTTTTGGCTCATGGGAGCTACCCTAACCGATACATCCACCGCCAAATGTTTGCTTTGAGATCGATCCAATATAAGAAGGGCATGTGGCTTAATTCACAATACCATACGAATACTTCTAGAGATACCTGAACCTCCTTTAATAAATAAGGTCAGGTGTGGGTCCTCGATTGGACATTTGGGTGTACTGGTCATTAAAAGCACTATGACACGTTTGTCGGATGAACCCTTCTGTGATAAATTCGTGGGCAATGCGGGTGGGTACTGTAGGATACTTGTGTCACACACGAACTGTGTGGAATTAAGGAATCCAAAGATCACTAAGCTCAAACCACATGCATAGGCATTGAACTAGGAAACATTTACCGGCAAATCAACTAGGTGGAGATTACATTAGAACACAAATCAAATGCATTAGTTCTAGCAGGATAAACTACTACCTAGAGTAAATGTCATGGAGGAACCAGCACTTGCATTAAAGGGGGTGCCCCACCAAGTTGAATCCATTTGTCCAGAACCTGTCAATACAAAAATTAATGTGGTCAGGAAATGGATATGATGCTAAATTCCTGGACCAGGCAGTGTGTTTATTTACTAGCAAAAGATGATTAGCAGTACGACAATCAGGTTTAGAGGATCATCTCTAGCATGTATTCGTTTGAATAATAACGGCATCAGGTGATGGTATCTAGCAACTAGAGGAACATAAACCAAAAGATAATGATTAGTAGAACTATGTTAAGACTTAAGAGAGACACGTGCATCTTGGTACTAATAGAGATACTAGATGATATAATAGTGGCGGTTAGGATGAGCACTAGGATAGAAGATTAGGAGCAGGATTAGGAGTTGTTGTGAAAATAGCAACAGTAACGGAGGAGCATTACTAAAGATGGTGACCAGGAGCACTAATGGAAGCAAAAGCAATGAGCTGCAAGTCTGCAACAACGAAGAAGGAAGAGGAATAGTGTGGTGAGGATGCCGGCGAAGGAAGCAACCTCCAACGGCATGATTGACTTTTGGACACGACTTTATTACTCCCTCGGTTCATAATTACCTCGCGTTCTGGGTTTAGTCAAAGTCAAACTTTACAAAGTTTGACCGAGAATATAAGAAAAAAATATGAACATCTATTATTTTCAGTGCATATAATATAAAAATATAGATTATGAAAATTCTAATACAATTGATTATATATTTTTTGTGTTGATATTTTTTTCTAAACATCTGGTTAAAGTTTATAAATTTTGAATTTGACTAAACCTAGGATGCGAGGTAATTGTGAATGGAGGGAGTACAAAGTCTATTAATTAGATGGGCCCAGTTACTTGTGTAAGAGATCAATACGCCCGATTATACCAATATGAATATATTACATGTTGTGGTCCCAAGGACAGATGTTAGGTAGAGACATCCATGAGGGTAGCACCCGGGAGCTGCTATGCATTTCTCCTAGAAGCAATATCTAAATAACTCAAAATGGGAAAATATGGGTTGCTCATTTCTCATTGCTAGCCATAAATCCTAATCTTTATACTGAGGCTGAGATGACACCATATTATGTTGTACTCAATAAATGAACATGGGAAATCTTCTTTACAAAAAACACAAAATCAGAAGTAGGTATCCATTTTTTTTTTGCGATGGTATCCAATTTTACAACAACTCACATTCATATCGGTTCTATAAAGAGCATGCATGCATGCGTGCATCCACTGTACATGTAGGAGGGACTCGTGACAAGTGCACTCAACTTATTTTAAAAACAAAGCTATATATTTTCATGTATCCTCTCCTCGCGGTATAACCCGTGCACGCCGAGACTAAGAGGCATCAGGAGAGATAGTTGTCAATGACTAACATAAGCTGGATTGCTTGTACGAAACGGACGTCAACCCCGGGATAACATTTCCAGGCTTTTCGGACTAGCTTGATGAGCCCCGTGATCTCCACGTTAGCAGAAACTTTTCACTAGTAGAAAACAGACCTTTGGTCTAGTGGTATTAGCCCCGGTTTTGCTACAAACCGGGACTAATGCCCGGTCCAACGGTTAGAACTGGCCCAGGGGGTGGCAGGCACTAGCCCCGGTTTGAACGGGACCTTTAGCCTCGGGCCGTGTAACAAAACGGGGCTAAAGAGTTTCAGGCATGCCAGGTCGGGCGCCAGACCCTTTAGTCCCGGTTTGTTACACGACCTAGGGATAAAGGTGGACCTTTAGCCCCGGTTCTAGACACGAACCGGGGCTAAAGGTCTGGCTATATCTTCTTTCCCTGCCCGAGCCACCATTCAAGCTGGTGGCTCTCCTCTCTCTCTTTCTTGCTTTAGGCTCGATTTCATGCCCTTGTTTTTCTCAAGATTTGTCTATATTTTGTGGTACCCCATCTATCCAAAGGTTCTAAAAGGTGAGCAACTTCATCCTTTGAACTCTCATTGCTATATTAGCTCATTTCATGCTCTATCTTATAGATGGATTTGTGGATTTAGTTTGGTAGTAATTTTTGCAATGAAAGCATGAGATCGATGTTTAGATTCTATCTATCTTGTATTAATGTAAGGAACTCTAAGGTAAATATCACAATATGTGGATTCTATCTATATATATCTTGTTTTGGCACATAGTCTCAAAATTTGATTTTAGAAGCACACACATGTGTGAGTTCATCATTCTAACTAGCTAGCTGGGCAAAATATCCTTCTTCGTCTACCTGCGTTCAATAAACTGGAAAAATTATAGCAAAGATAGGGTTAATTCATAAAATCTTGATAAGAAGACATCACAATTCACATATTAGGGAGTGCCTCTATGGTGAGCTCCTCGCAGATGTCTGAGGACGGGATCCTAAGACATCTTCGAGAAGCTCTGCCGTAGTGGTGTCCCTTCTCTCGCACACCATCTTTCGGTTTATATCTTCTCTAGCTAAATTAGTATGCTGGTGGAGCTAACTAATTTCACATATTAGAGAGTGCCTCTACGGCGAGCTCCTCGAAGATGTCTGAGGACGAGGTCCTAAGACATCTTCGAGAAGCTCCGCCGTAGTGGTGTCCCTGGTCTCGCACACCATCTTGCAGTTCTTCACAAGAATGTATACATATTTATAGATTAAGCAACACAACATAGTGTCGGGCACTGATGACATAATGTCGACACACTCACCCTGGCATAGTGCTGCCACCCACCCAAAATAGTATCGGCATTTAATTTACTGGCTTAGTGCTGCCCACTGAGGACATACTGTCGACATGTTGTCTCCACATCCACATTTAATCCCGGTTGGTGCCTCCAACCGGGACTAAAGGTTCATCATATCTTTAGTTCCGATTGCTGGTTTTAATTTTGTTTTTTAATTAGTACTAATTAATTATGATTATACTGCCACCCACCCAAAATAGTGTCGACATTTAATTTACTGGCTTAGTGCTGCCCACTGAGGATATAGTGTCGACATGTTGTCTCCACATCCACATTTAGTCCCGGTTGGTGCCTCCAACCGGGACTAAAGGTTCATCATATCTTTAGTCCCGGTTGCTGGTTTTAATTTTGTTTTTTAGATTAGTACTAATTAATTATGATTATGCTGCCACCCACCCAAAATAGTAGTCATTTAATTTACTGGCTTAGTGCTGCCCACCGAGGACATAGTGTCGACATGTTTTCTCCATATCCACATTTAGTCCCGGTTGGTGCCTCCAACCGGGACTAAAGGTTTATCATATCTTTAGTCCCGGTTGCTGGCTTTAATTTTGTTTTTTTAGATTAGTACTAATTAATTATGATTATGTTTGATGTACTTAATTAATTATATAATGCAGATGAGCCGGCAATGGATGTACGCTGACCGGCTCTCTAACGAGTTCATTAAAGACGTGCATTCTTTTCTTCTTATGGCCGAGGCAAACAAGCGGAATGGTTTTATGTCTTGTCCATGTGGTGTCTGTCGGAATCATAAAGAATACTCTTCCTCAAGAGTCCTTCACAGTCACCTGTTTCGGTCCGGTTTCACGACCGGCTATAATTGTTGGACCAAACACGGAGCAAGAGGGGTTATGATGGAAGACAACGAAGAAGAAGAGAATGACAACGACTACCCTGAATACGATGGTACTACAATAGAAGACATTGATGAAGAAAAAGATGAAGAACGGGCATCAGATCTGCCCGATGATGATCTTAGTCGGGCCATTGCTGATGCCCAGGAAGAATGTGTAACTGAAAGGGAGAGGTTGAAGTTCAAGAAGATGTTAGAGGATCACAACAAATTGTTGTACCCAAATTGTGAAGATGGGCACAAAAAACTTGGTAGCACACTGGAATTGCTACAATGGAAGGCAGAGAACGGTGTAACTGACAAAGGATTTGAAAAGTTGCTGAAAATAATGAAGAAGTTGCTTCCAAAGGATAACGAACTGTCCGCCAGTACCTACGAAGCAAAGAAGGTTGTCTGTCCTCTAGGATTAGAGGTGCAGAAGATACATGCATGTATTAATGACTGCATCCTCTACCGTAGCAAAGAGTACGAGAAGTTGGATGCATGCCTAGTATGCACTGCATTGCAGTGTAAGATAAGACGAGATGACCCTGGTGATGTTGAGGGCGAGCGCCACATGAAGAGGGTTCCTGCCAAGGTGATGTGGTATGCTCCTATAATACCACGGTTGAAACGTTTATTCAGGAACAAAGAGCATGCCAAGTTGTTGCGATGGTACATGGAAGACCGTAAGAAAGACAAGATGTTGAGACACCCCGCTGATGGGTCGCAGTGGAGAAAAATCGAGAGAGTTTCCGGACTTTGCAGGTGATGCGAGGAACTTATGGTTTGGTCTAAGTACAGATGACACGAATCTTTTTGGGGAGCAGAGCTGCAGTCGTAGCACCTGGCATGTGACTCTGTGTATCTATAACCTTCCTCCTTGGTTGTGCATGAAGCGGAAGTTCATTATGATGCCAGTGCTCATCCAAGGCCCAAGCAACCCAGCAACAATATTGATGTGTACCTAAGGCCATTAGTTGAAGAACTCTTACAGTTGTGGCACGGACAAGGTGTACGTGTGTGGGATGAGAACAAGCAGGAGGAATTTGACCTACGAGCATTATTGTTCATAACAATCAATGATTGGCCTGCTCTTAGTAACATTTCAGGACAGACAAACAAGGGATACAATGCATGCACACACTGTTTAAACGATACTGAAAGTATATATTTAGATAAATGTAAGAAGAATGTGTATCCGGGGAATCGTCGTTTTCTTCCGCCCACGCACATCCTAAGAAAGAAAGGTAAGCATTTCAATGGTGAGGCAGACAGCCGGTGTAAGCCTATCCGCCGTACTGGTGATGATGTATTTGACATGGTGAAGGATTTAAAAGTAATCTTTGGAAAGGGTCCTGGTAGACAATCTGTTCCGAAGGACGATGTCAGACACGCACCCATGTGGAAAAAGAAATCTATATTTTGGGAGCTACCCTATTGGAAAGTCCTAGAGGTCCGCTCTGCAATTGACGTGATGCACCTGACGAAGAATCTTTGAGTGACGCTGCTAGGCTTATTGGGCGTGTATGGGAAGAGCAAAGATACACCTGAAGCACAGCAGGACCAACAACGTATAAAAGACCGAGACGGCATGCATCCAGAGCTGTTTGAAGGTACTGCTAGCTATGCTCTTACCAAAGAAGAGAAGAAAATCTTTTTTGAAGTCCTTTACAGTATCAAGGTCCCGTCTAGTTTCTCGTTGAACATAAAGGGAATAATAAATATGGCAGAGAAAAATTTCAAAACCTAAAGTCTCATGACTGCCACGTGCTTATGACCCAGCTGCTTCCGATTGCATTGAGGGGACTCCTGCCGGAAAATGTTCGAGTACCCATTGTGAAGCTATGTGCGTTTCTCAATGCAATTTCTCAGAAGGTAATCAGTATAGATAGTCTACTAAGGTTACAGGAAGATGTGGTCCAATATCTTGTCAGCTTCGAGTTGGTGTTGCCATCATCCTTCTTCAATATTATGACTCACCTCCTAGTTCACCTAGTCGATGAGATTAACATTCTTGGTCCTGTATTTCTACACAATATATTCCCCTTTGAGAGGTTCATGGGAGTGTTAAAGAAATATGTTCATAACCGTGCTAGGCTAGAAGGAAGCATCTCAAAGGAATATGGAATAGAGGAGGTCATTGAGTTTTGTGTTGACTTTATTCCTGACCTTAAGCCCATCGATGTTCCTGAATCACGGCATGAGGGTAGAATTAGTGGAAAAGGCACGCTAGGAAAGAAAGCAAGGATATGTATGGACGGACATTCTCTCACTAAAGCACACTGCAATGTTCTGCAAAGTTCCACCTTGGTGGCTCCGTATATCGAGGAACACAAGAATATTGTACACTCCAACAACCCGGGGAAGCCTGGCTCCTGGATTAGAGATGAACATATGAGGACTTTCGGCAGTTGGTTGCAGACACATCTCATGAATGACATAAATGTTGGAGAGTAGTTGTACTTGTTGGCAAGGGCACCATCTTCGGCTATATTGACTTTCCAAGGGTACGAGATAAATGTGAATACATTTTACACGATCGCCCAAGATAAAAAGAGCACCAATCAAAACAGTGGTGTCCGATTTGATACAACAGACGAGAATGGGCAAAAGGATACATATTATGGTTATATAGAGGAGATATGGGAACTTGACTATGGAACTTTTTTTAAGGTTCCTTTGTTTCAGTGCAAATGGGTCAAGCTGACAGGAGGCGGGGTTGAGGTAGACAAGAAATACGGAATGACAACAGTGGATCTCAACAACCTTGCGTATAGAGATGAACCATTTGACCTAGCCAATGATGTGGCTCGGGTTTTTTATGTGAAGGACATATCTACCAAACCGAGAAAAGAGAAAGATAAGCAAAAGAATACAGCATCCGATGAGCCAAAGCGCCACATAGTTCTTTTAGGAAAAAGAAAAATCATGGGGGGTGGAGGATAAGACAGACATGTCAGACGATTATGATAAGTTTCATGAAATTCCGCCCTTCGCTGTGAAGGATGACCCAAGCATCCCGTTAAGTAAGGAAGATGCTCCATGGTTACGTATTAGAAGAAAACCCTAACATGTGTGGATGTTGGTGATATACAATATTATTAAACCTTTATTTTTTAATGATCTTCTTATATGCATTTGGATATGAACTATCTCGATCTTTGGTAGTATTGCAACTTGTTGTGACCAGACATTTATTAATATTAAAACGTAAAAATTAGTCATAATCATATCTAGCCCTGTAGTACACAGCTTCTGGGTCATCTTCAGAATCGTCATCGTCATCGTCGTCGCTCGTAGCACGCGGATGGATCCTCAGCCCTTCCTCGTAGCACGTGGATAGATCCACCGGCCTCGGATTCACGACGCGCGGGGGAGGGGGCTCCCGGATGACGACCCCAGTACGCCCTAGGCCTTCACCACCACCACCATTCTTGTGGCTATGCGGCTGGTGAAAGTGCGAGTACCTCAGGCGAGGATGGTCTCCCATGGCGATGTAGCGCATCACGCCGGCGATAGTCCAGTTCGCCCACCACAGGCGGCGACCAGCCTCGTTGTGGTTTACTGGGGGCGGGCCGTCACCCTCGTACCTGGCGACCTCCCTTTCCTGCCGGTTTGCGAAGAAGGCATTCCAGGTGTCGAGGTTGTCGGGATCCCAATGGGGATCCATCCGCTGCTCCGGCATGAGCTCGAGGTAGAAGTGGTTCGTGATGGCCGCCTGGCGAGCCAAACCTTGAGGCACAGGAGGAACAGGAACCCCTCCAGCGCTCAGCATCCAGCCAGCGGGCAGCCGGTACCCCGACGGGCATGGGTAGCTGGAGGCGCACAGCGCCTCGGTCTCCTCGAGCGTTAAAAGGCCCAGTAAGCGGTGTCCATTGTTGTGAGAGAGAAGGTGTGGATGTGTGGATGGACGGTGGTCGGCCTAGATATAGAGGGACATGGCGGGAAGCAGGGAAAATGGCGGGAAGCGGGGGAAATGGCGGGAAACTATATTTTTCCAACAATTGTACTAAATATAATACTTGTTAAACAATAGATAATTTCATTTAAGTTGTATAATAAAGTATGATAATAGATTTAAATTATAGATCTTCTTTTTCTGAAAATTTTGATATATAATACATAATTTTCTGAAAACTATAAACCATTTTTGGTTTTGGAGCCAAAAATAACCTTTAGCAAACCGGGGCTAAAGGATTGTGGCGCGCGGGAAGTGCGGCGGGCCGAAAACACCTTTAGCCCCGGGTTGTAGCCCCGGTTCGTATTACAACCCGGGGCTAAAAGGGGGGATGGTATAAATACCCCACCCCCACCCCGGGTCGTGCCACGACCCGGAGAGCCGCGCCAGATCAATCTTCCTAGCGCTGCGCCCACGCCGTCCGCCGCACCGCCGCCGCCGTGCCGCCACCCGTGCCCGTCTCCACGTCTCCGCGCCGCCCCGCCCCAAGCCGAGCCGCCGCAACGCCGTGATGCGTCGCCGCCCCATCGCAGCTTCTCCGCCCCGCGTCGTCTCCGCCCCGCGCTGCCTCGCCGTCTTCAGGTGAGATCGCCGTGTATAGCTAGTGTTAATTTTAGTTAGTGTTAATTTTGGTTAATTAGGGTTATTAGTTAATTTTGGTTAGTAGTAGTGTTAGTGTTTGTAAATTAGTAGTATTAGTATTTTGGTTAGTGTTAGTTAGTAGTATTAGTATTTTAGTTAGTGTTAGTGTTAGTGTTATTAGTAGTATTAGTATTTAGTTAGTGTTAGTGTTAGTAGTATTTGTATTTTGGTTAATGTTAGTTAGTAGTATTAGTTATTAATATTAGTATTTATCAAGGGTTAGTTAGGGTTAGTTAGAATACTTAGTTAATTAGGTTTAGTTTAGTTAGTGTTAGGTTTAGGGTTAGTGTTAGTAGTATTAGTATTTAGATAGTATTAATATTAGTATTAGTATTTATCTAGGGTTAGTTAGAATACTTAGTTAATTAGGTTTAGTTTAGTTAGTGTTAGGTTTAGGGTTAGTGTTATTAGGGTAATACTTAGTGATTTAGTTACTGTTTATGTTTTATGATTGTTTATTGCTATTATTTAGTTATGCCGCGTCCACCTCGTCCAAGCCTACTGGACTCCGTCGGGGATGTCCGAGTCTGGGCTTCGCCGGGTTGGCACTGGGAGGTGCTACCTATCGGGACTCGTACCTTTGTGAGAAATCCGGGTATCATCGTCGACCCGGAGCTTCTTTGGTGGCATCCACGAGGTCCAGGAGCTGTGCAGAGGGAGCCGACCCCTGAGGAGGTGGTACGTCGTCGTATCAGGGAGGAGGACGAGCATGTACGACGATACATGTATCTTTTGGAGACTAGGTTCTCCAATATCTAGCAGGTTCACATATCTCACCCGAGCTATTCTCTGGTGATGGTTCCTCTTCTGTGGCTGCAGAGCTCCCGTAGCACAGAACGCGGCAGCCGCGTTCGCGAGTTTGATATGAGCGAGATGTATTAATAATGTACTTTATATTATGAGCGAGACGTATTAATAGTGTACTTTATCTTATATTATTGTACTTTATCTTAATCACTAAGTACTGTATCCGAGTTGTCGCAGTTGTAATATTCTTTTACTTAATGCAATATTCTTTTTCTGTATTAGTTAAGCTATGGACGGTAGACAGAATGAAGAGGAGCTTCTCAACATTATAGATGAGGGTACTAGGGGGTCTTATTATGATGGCTCCGAATATCTTAATTTGTCTGGAGGAGACGATGGTGGAGAAAATAGTGGAGACGATGGTGTTGACAATGGTGAAGACACCATAATAATGACAAAATCCGTCGAGGTATATAAAGCCTTTATCGATCGTTCACTAGTATAGATGCACTAATTGATTCGTATATATGTACTGACGAATGTTTCTTCTCTTAGACCTCCACTTCCGGCCAATCTTCTACAAGGACAAGAGGCCCGACACACAAGTTGCCCGCTGATGTCCGTTTCAGCATTGACTTAGTCTCTTCGCAGGGTCAACCGCTGGAGCCCAAAGAATCTGCGAATGCATTTACAAGTCAATGCGGAGTGATTGTTAGAAACAAAGTCCCGATCACCACGCCAAATTGGAACAAGCCAGGAAAGAAAAAGGATCCAGCTGGGGCTAGTTTTGTAGATGACAGAGCGAAAGATACGATGTGGAATTCTCTCATGACACATTTCACCCTACCAGTCTTGGAGACTGATGAGCTCACACAACAAATGACGAGGAAAGTCAAGCACTTTGCTCTTAAGAAGATGGCCGAACTATTCAAGGAAATGGAAAAAAAGATTGTACCACAAGTATGTCTTGAAGAAAAAACTCCTCCATTCACTGGCCCACTAGAGTTGCAGCAGGATAACTGGGCCGCATTTGTGGAATACAAGACCTCGGAACCAGCTAAGGCAATATCAACAAAAAATAAGTTAAATGCAGCCAAAAAGAAATATCACCATCATATGGGCACAGGTGGCTATAGGAGTGCCATGCCTAAGTGGGATAAAGTTGAGGATGACCTGGAGGCTAAAGGGGTCACTCCAGCTATGTCTAGTTGGCCCTTGAGGTCAAGAAATTGGGTATTCGGGCATGGTGCATCATTAGACCTAGAAACAGGCGAGATTGTTGCAGCCGAAAAAATTTCTTCACCCAAGAAAGAACTTATTAAAGTGATAAAAGAGGTTGAAGAGGGAACGTTTGTTCCCGACAGAGAGAACGATAAGCTGACAAAGGCTTTCGGGAATCTTGAAAAGGCTGGACAAACAAGAGGGTTAGAACCTTCTTATCCATTGGTTATCGGGTTTCCCGAGCACCTTCACACGTACAGAAGTCGATTGAGAAGAACAAAGCGGCAAAAAAAGGACGATACAGAGCGGTTCACGAGGTTTGAAACCATGCTGCAGGAGCATCGCCAGGAGCTTAATGGACTTAAAGGACTCCGACAGCAAGATCCTGCACCGGACAGTACAGTCGGCCCATCGCAACGGAAAATCAGCGTGGCTTC
This sequence comes from Avena sativa, assembly GCA_916181665.1. Taxonomy (NCBI): domain Eukaryota; kingdom Viridiplantae; phylum Streptophyta; class Magnoliopsida; order Poales; family Poaceae; genus Avena; species Avena sativa. Next base: position 128,033,255 of record OV702289.1, on the reverse strand, counting down.
CATAGAGGGCCACGGTAATGATGCAACGATGGATGTGTACCCCGTGGATGCAATTAAGGAGAAGACTAGTTGTGAGTTGCATGTTGAACTGAAGAATATATCCATGAAGGTGGCGGTCGGCTTTGCTTTACCTTCTGCACCGGGAGCGACCTACCATTGCAATCCGATTCCAGCTGGCTATGCTCGTGTCAGTATGGATGAAATTCTACCTATGTGTCAGTCACTACAGCTTGACATCCCTGGAGGTGAAGGGGAGACGACACTGGGAGAAGTCACGAGTGGCTTCATTTTTTGGAAAAAAGAATACATCAAGTTTGCAGGCTCGACACCAAGGCCACCTTCTCCACCGAGAAACAATCCATCACTTCCAAGGCAACCGTCTCCTCCCAGTGCACCGTCTCCTCCAAGTCCACCGTCTCCTCCCAGTAATAGTCCAATCCATGTCCCCAACACGAGTCCATCTCAATCTACGCAGCCGCCTCCACCCACTAAGGGCCAAAAGTGGAAGAATACCACCGCTCCGTCGAGCGATAACCGACGCCCAAAGCGACAGTTGTCACCCCTCCCAAGAGTACCGCTGGTTCCTCCCAAGAGGGCTTACGACCTGGCCGATGAGGAGACCGATGCGGTCGTACGGGCCAAAGTGGATGCTCATTTTAAAAAGAAACAACCTAAGCCAGAGGTCCAAATAAAACCAGAAACCAAGGAGCACTTCAGGAAATTACTGACGTAGCCATCCCAAGCTCAGTTAAATGCGCCAGATGACTATACACGATGTCTTCAGAAGACACTGAAACAGAAGAGATCAAGCGGTAGAGGAAGCATCACAAAAGAGGTTCCCCAGCAGGGGGAACACGCAAAACAATCGAGTGGTAGCGGAAGCATCAGAACAGACGTCCCCCAGCTGGGGAAACAAGCAAAAAAATCGAGTGGTAGCCAAAGAACCAAAAGATATGTTCCCCAACTGGGGAAACAAGCAAACTAATCGCTCCCCCCACTCCAGGTGAACATACCCAAACCTCAACTATATGAGGTAGAACCTATGGATCCGGAAACGGCTAGGATATTGGCCGAGCAATGTGGTATGCCTATTCATGAAATTCTTCACGGCGATATTTCCAAGGCTGAGGTAGCACCCAAATTTGTTCACAGGGAGCCTCTAGTTAGTTCTGAGAGGCTTCGGGATATGCCAACACAAATGCGACGATTCCATGAATGGTACATAAAAGCATCAAAAGAACAGCGAAATTGGCTCTTAGTGAAAGTTCGAAAATCGCATTACTTCACTGAAGACGAGGTCCCTATTGAATTTACAGAATTATTTCAGTTATTCAATCTAAAGGAACTCGACAAAACTATCCTCAGTTCGTATTGTCTGTAAGTGATTACTTTATTTATGTAATTAGGTCTCTACCTCAGCTTGTTCAATTCATTGCCGGTAAGTATACTCACTATATTCTTTTGTACGCTATATATAATGATGCAGAATGAAGATGCTCGATTGTAAAAGAAAGGCTATCAATTGATTTGGGTTTATTGACCCACATCAAGTTCATGGAGCTATACTAAAGGATAAACCACTGGAGACCGAGCACAACTTGTTGCAGTTTCTCACGAAACAATATTTCTGTAATGAAATACTATTTCCTTATCACGACGGCAAGTGAGTTTTTGTACACATTAACTTTTGCTTACTCGATGTTCAGTGTAAATGATGAGTTACTGACGTATATAAACCTTGCGTAGGTACCACTGGATTCTTCTAAGCATTTCACTTGACTTGGGAAGAGTTCACATCATGAACTCACTAAACAAAGACATTGAAAACTACCGCAGCATTATCGATGCGCTCCAGAGTTAATTTCAATCATTATCGCACTATATCGGTTTCTTTCGTTCATTTTCTGGGATATCAAGTAGTTATTAACTCATACATTAATTTTCTTTGTCGGGTAGGGTTTGGACACAGTTCAAGAACCATGTCCGTGGTCAATGGCGTGAGGAGCTATTTTTTAAATCACTCTCGGTAAGTAGTACGAGCTAAGTCCGCGCATCTATTTAATTCTAGTTTATGTGTATTTATCATGCTAGAGTTATTATTTGATTGAATTCTATTCTTGTAAAGTGCGTGAGACAGCCACAGGGAACTAATCTATGTGGATTTTACGTGTGCGAGTTCATTCGTATCAGTATTGAGAAGCCCTCGGAAAATGTTCGAGTAAGTAAACAATATATTCATCCTTTATTTTTATTACAGAAAGTTATGTTGAGTCTAATTCATATAATCTCCTTTTTATGTAGTTGGACGCGATGCGGGACAAGCTCCTACCAGAGGACCGTCTAATAGCAATCCAAGAGGAATTTGCTGTATTTTTTGTCGACGAGGTCATAGACCCACGCGAAGAATACTCTATACGTAGACCCTAAAGCATCCATGTAATGATCTCCATGTAATCAAATAGACATGCTCTGGATCCGGTTGGGACTCATGTATGCTTGTAAGAGAAATTATATTATATATTGCGTCAATGTGTACAAGTACTGTGTAGTAGCGTTCTGTATGTATACAAAAACTTGTTTCTAATGAAAACACAGAATGAAAAATAATTGAACACAAAACACAAAATGAAAAGAAACATACAAAACCCTAAAACCCCATCCCATGCCGCGGCAGCCAAATGGCCTAAAATGCTGCCGCGGCAGGGAAACTTTAGTCCCGATTCGTAACACGATCCGGGGCTAAATGTCCTGCCGCCCAGCACACCTCGCAGGACCACGTGGTTGGACCTCTAGCCCCGGTTCGTAACAGAACCGGGGCTAAAGCTTGGACCTTTAGTCCCGCTTTAGCAGTCCCGCTTCGTAATCCGGGACTAAAGGCCCTTACGAACCGGGGCTAATTGCCTGGTTTCTACTAGTGTTCCCCGGTGGCTACCCTACATGTGCAAGGGCGGAGACAGGGGTACCGATTTGGGAATGGCGCCCTAGTTTATTCTATGTCAATACGTGCATATATATGTCATGAAAATTCTGTATGATTTTCAAAAAAAATGTATTAGTACCATAGTTTGGCCCCTGTTATGACTAATATGGCACTATTTGTCTCATCTAGCCACCTAATCACAATGGGCTTACTATTTATGTGCCCCATCGCTAGTGCTTCTCAGTTTTTGTCCGAGCCTCAAACTTTCTCACTTTTGCCAGCCTCATCGAAACAAACCGCGTGAAAAACGAAGCAGACCATTTCCGACATTCCATGCCCTTTGATTGTCTACGAGTACGGGGTATTGGAGTCTCGGACGATACCTTCCCGAATGAGGCCATGCCCGATGTCGTTTACAAAGCGTCTATGGTTGTTGATATCGTGCCCATGGCCGAGGTCAATGCTGTTAAGGACAACGAGGATGACTCTAATGACACCGATGGTGACGACTCCGACAACTCCAACGACTTTGATGTCACGCCAGGCTGTCGCCAATGAAGGCCCCACGCGGACTCTCTGCTTGTTACACATTAAGTGTTTGTAGTTGTGAGTCTACTCGTATTTGAAATTTATTTCCCGGAAACCTATGTGTCTAGCTTCCTTCTTGCTCCATACAACATACTAAAACAAACAATGAATAGTTTTTTTTTGTGAAAAAATAAAAACCAGTAAATCGTATTAGCCTGAAAATTTTCTATTTTCAACTCATCAATTACGCCACAATGAATTCATGTCTTGTCGATTGGTCGACTATTCTGCACAATGTACTTTTTTGCGACAAATGCACATTGTACTTCTAAGACCATCCACAATTGAGAGTAAAATTGATTCCAAGAAGAGTTTGAACCGTTTCAATACAGTGTAGAGGCTGAAATCAAACAAATTAAATAATGGAAATGACACGCATAACCAAAGGAGGAGTTGGGCCGGAGCAGGGAAGGAACGTAAATAAGCTTGTGTTGCTTCATTTTACTTGGTAGGCACATTTGATCCCATGTACATGTGCTCTCTTTATTAAAAACACATGTCTCAAAACATTAAAATAAATCCAAAAAATATATCCATGCGTATCTGCATGTTCTATTGGCATATATGCAGTTTCACTTAAAAACGATATGTTTTGTGGGTTGTGCAAAAATGACAAAAACATGTCTCGTGGAGAGTCTTATTTTAGCACTAAATTTGTCTTTTTACAAAAGCCACCAAAAATGTCTATTTTTCATGAAACTATCTTGTGAGCACCTAAACTGTGGAGATGTACGCACACATGTTTTTTCTAATGTTTTTGACATTTTAAAGTTTGTTGAAAACTAAACTCAAATAAAGGGAGCATATGAACCCCAGAGCAATTGTTTTCCTTAATTTGTCGGTCCCGCTAAGTGATCTTTTACATTATTGCAAAATTAGCTATTTGTCATAGAATTTTACTTCATTCTTTTAACTAAGGCATCAGTGTGGATGGTTTAAAATTCGTGTGCATACTAAGACAACTATTCATGACATGTTAGTTATGATGTTAATTAGAATGTTACATGTCCATGACTAGAACAAGGCCCAACATGAGTGTGAAAGTTCCACTAACCAAGAGGCTAAATTAGGAAAGGTAATTAACTTAACCGGTTTTGGCCACCTTATATGGCCAATTGCAAGAACTGTTGGCAACTTTAATTCTCGGTTTAATCGCTCAGAAGTTTTTTCTTTGACAAGGAGTAGCTCAATCTGCAGGAAAAATACTCAGCAAGTTCTTGTTGGACGGAAAAACTAGATGCCTAGATGTACACCCTTGTGTCTTTGTGGCAGAGCTAGAATCTGAAACGCAACCATTCTACTCATCCCTTGGTAGGTTACTGGTTACATTAGCTAAATGTAAACCCAAATCTTTTTAGCAGAGGCAAAAATGCAACCATAAAATGAATGATAATAATGCTCAACTAGCACAGTACAAATAAACATAGCAAATCTGCTCTAGAAATAAACAAAGGTAGAGTAGGTGTGTGCCCAATTAAGTCGTCTCAAGTCACACGCCAGTGATATAAAGAGCATGTATCTGTCCACCGTAGGAAGGACTCCTAACAAGTTGGCTCACTTTTATCTTGTTAGATAAGGTCAACATGAGGCCTTCTATAGTACCCTTAAATAAATATTATCCATCTATTTTTCTCAATCCAATGGTCCATAAGCTTTGGTACCGGTGTCAAAAACCTGACTAGTACGAATCATACTGGGACCTCGCGACCGCACGTAAGCAAAAGAGGCATGGCCCAATAGAGCCCATCGAGGCATCGTCGTGTACCAGACCGCGGTGTGTCATCAAAAAATAAAATTCTTCTTTTTCATCCCCATCTCAACCGCTTGCTCGACTCCCGATCCCCTTCCCTCCGCCTCTGTCACCGATCGATTCCGGCCGGCTCCGGCGAGTCATCGCGCCGCTAACTACCGCCCCGAAGCCACCATCTCCTCCTCTCTCCATTCCAAGACGTGGAACTAGCTTGCCCATCCACAGCCCCACGACGAACCTTACATCCATGGATCCCGGCTGGTCAGCGCCTCGGACACCTGCGGTGTGGCTGCAACACCTGTCATGCGGTGGCCGTGGACGCTGCTCCAACACTAGCGCTTGTGTGCATCTGCTCGTCTGACTGCTGCTAGGATTAGGTTCAGGGTGTCACCTCCGCCGAGATGAACGCTGTCTCCATGAGGACCGACGCTACAAGGTCCCCGTTCCTTGTCGTGGAATCAGCTCTGGATTCATGGGAGTTTCAATTCCATGGAGCTATGTTCGTTACTCCCTCTGATCCGAATTAATGTTCTAAAATATTTTAGCTATGTGAAGAAAATGTATCTAGCTTATTTTAATGTGTAGGTTCGTACATGTTTTAGCTATGTGAAGGAAATATATCTAGACTCATTTTAATGTGTAGGTTCCTATGTGAAGAAAATGTATCTAGACTCATTTTAATGCGTAGGTTATTTAAAACATCCTACATTTTGAAACGGAGGAAGTAGAAAACATGTAGCCGCGATTGATGTACATGTTCATGCATACTCTCAGTAGGAACCAGTGTTCATGCATACTCTCCCTGGGAACCAGTGCACACGCTAAGATCAAGATGCATCGGAAAGAAGCTTCTACAGCTACTATTGCGTGATGTTGATTTGCAGGGCTTCTTAGTAGAGTATGGGACACCTATCGTTTCAAAAGAGAGCAAGCACTATCCAAGCTTCAATATCCTTGATTATTTGTGCTCGTAAGGGCTAGGATAAGCTGGTGATGAAGTATGATCCAAATTCTATTGAGGAGGCATGTGGGGGTGGGGGTGGGGGGGCGACAGCCCCCCACGGTACGGATCGTTGATGACCTAGATTACCATCGCTATATATACCTCTTGTAAACCGTCAGCTGGGACAAGTTGTATCTGTGAAATCCCCAGTGTTGTGTAAACACTTCCCGTTAGAGTGAAGATTTGCTGGTTGGCGCCTGTGGTTTTTTTCCTCTCTTTGTTGGAGAGGGTTTTCCACGTTAAATCTATGTCCCCTTTGCTATGATTTTGTTTTCGTTCTTCGTTATTTGATTGTCGCAAAGCTAACAAGTGGTATCAGAGCCCCATGTTATAATCTAGGGTTTGCGACATGTCGTGATTGAAGTTCGATCTACCGCAGCTGGACTACACCACAAGGTTCTGCTTGTGGTAGGTGAAGATGCGAGCGATTCTCGCCCAAACTTCAGATCTGGAGGAAGCGCTAGAAGGATTCGGGAAAAAGGATGTTAAGAGTTGGTCTGACGAAGAGAAGCGGAAGGACCGTAAGGCTTTGTCTTTAATTCAACTTCATCTGTCCAATAATATTTTGCAGGAAGTTTTGGCAGAGAAATCTACTGCTGCTTGATTGCTCAAAATATATTCAAGCTCGTTGGGGAACCCCAAGAGGAAGGTATGATGAGCACAACAGCAAGTTTTTCCTCAGTTATGAAACCAAGGTTATCGAACTAGTAGGAGCAAGGAAACACCTCCAAAAGTGCTGTTTCCAACTTGGAATCCTGCAGAACACAACCATAGAACTTTGCCCTCAACTTACAGTGAGGTTGTCAATCTCACCGGTTTTACTAAAAACGAAGGATTAAACATATTGTGTGGAAGATGGTAATTTCTTGCAGAAAGTAAACAGAAAATAGTAAATAACTTGTAGATTGATGATAAAAGAATGGACCGGGGTCCATAGTTCACTAGAGGTGATTCTCCTTAAGATAGTTGACATGTCGTGTGAACAAATTACAGCGGGGCAATTAACAGACACCGGGAAAGCATACATGCATATACTAACCATCTTGACTCTTATGAGATTTGATTGGGCATTACAACATTATACATAGACCGTAATCCAATAACATCTATGACTAATAATCCACCTTCAGGTTATCATCCGAACCCCCTCCAGTATTAAGTTGCAAGCAACATATAATTTCATTAAGCAAAGTGTGTAAAGTAAACAATACGATTGTTCTATGAACAAAGGATTGATGTTTTCTCCCTAGTAGCAACAACACATCTAGTACCTTAGAGATTTCTGTCACTTCCCTAGATTACTAGAGGCATCAACCCACTATCGAGCATAAATACTCCCTCTTGGAGTTGCTGGCATCTACTCGGCCAAGATAGCTACTAAAAACGAAAAGCATGCAAGATCACAAATAACAAAGACATGATAGAATCAATAATCAATCCGAAATAGCATCTTAATATCCATCGGATCCCCGCAAACACAACATGTAGATTACAAATAGATGATCTTGATCATGATCGGAGCTCACAAGGTCTAAACATGGTAGCACAAAGGAGAAGAACCAACCATCTAGCTACTACATGTACCCATAATCCAGGGATGAACTACTCACGCATCACACCGGAGGCAAGCATGGTTATGAAGAAGGCCTCCAGGGTGATCTCTGCCCTCCGGAAGGGTGCCGGGAAGAGCTTCAGATCCCTCCCGATCTAGGGATGGATATGGCGGCGGCTATAGACTCTTTCGTGGAATTTTGATCGGGTCCTTAGGGTTTTTGTCCCGAAGGCAATATATAGGCGAAGGGGCAAGGTCGGTGGAGTGCCAGGGGGCCCACACCCCCTGGTGGCGCGGGGCTGGCCACGCCACCACCAGGTGTGGCCGGCCTGGCTCCCCTCTCTGTCTCCCCTCCGGACTCCGTGTTCCTTCTGGTGAAATATTGACTTGGTCTTTTGTCCGATCCAATTCCGAGAATATTTTCTTACTATCTTTTCTTAAACCAAAAACAGCAGAAAACAGGCAAATGGCACTATGGCATTTTATTAATAGGTTAGTTCCAGAAAATGTGTAATAATACTTAAAAGTATGGATAAAACATAAGAAAGTAGATATAAAACAAGCATGTAACATCAAATATTATAGATACGTTTGCAATGTATCAACATCCCCAAGCTTAACTCATGCTCGTCCTTGAGTAGGTAAGTGATAAAAAGAAAGAATAATTTTTTAGGTGACATGCACCATCATAATCTTGATCAAAGTATTTGTAAAACATTGATAGCTGGGATCATAGTACTTTAACATAGCATGAAAGATATAGTTATAACAATAGGACATAGCAACTATGTTATAATATGAAAAGGTACAAACAAAAGATTCATGAATAACAATGCTTTGAAAGATGTTTGTTTGTTTCACATATAGAAAACATAATGAGAATGGTATTCAGCTTGTCCCTCGTAGTGTAGCAAAACATAAATGCATAGGACACCTTCAAAGTTCATAAGGGTGACTAGATACAAATAGTTTAAGAACAAGCAATATCAAAGTTATGAATCAATCAACAAGATTTGGGACAATGCACATTAAACTAAGAATGGCCACTATGCTCTCTCAATAGGTGCATAAAGATAGAGGATGGAGACTCAACATAAAAGTAAAACAAAGGCCTCAAGTCTCATAAAGAGGTTCCAAAAATTATGGTACTTATTAGCTTTTAGCTCTCATTGCCTCTATCATAAGCATCTTGAAGTGATTAAGGTTAAAGTGAACAAACTATGGAGTATATGCTTGACAAAGTATAAGTTGGCAATCTCATGTCCCTTGAATACGAGGGCCGCTCCTCATGCTACTCAAGTTTAGTTACTGGTAAGTTCTTGTCATAGTAAGTACATGTGTATCATAGAGAACCGCCAACGGGGTACCCCTTGGACATGATATAGGAGTTATCCCATAATCAAAATGATAAGGCAAGCAGACAATGAGCATCTCAGCAATCTTCTTATTTACCATGGGAAAACGGTGATTTTTTCTCTCTTTTCTCTTTTCTCATATTTTTTTCTTTTTCTCAATCTCTATCTCTTTTTTTATAAGAAGAATGCTTCATAGATTGCTCACTATGGTGATGCTACAAGTTTCCACCATGATTAGGCATGGCTTAGGCTAGCGGCTTAGGCGTTTCTCTAACACACATACATAACTCCATGGACTTACAAGATCCCCTTTTATTTCACACCGACGACATCCATAAACAAAAGAGCATGATATCAACTAGGTACAATGTAAAAGTGCAATGTTGAAAGCGTTCCCCATGATAGCATGGTTATGCTAATCCCAACGTATAAGTGCAAACATATACAACATAGATGACACAATGGTTCAAGTTTATTAGGGGCAAGAAAAGTAAAGTGTGTCATCAAGTTCGTGAGAGCTTTAATCACTAATTTTCACATAACAAGTTTAATTCGGAAGGTAGATAAAAACATAAATATACTTGGAATAGAAAATGCTAATAGGTAGGTATGGTGGACTCTTTGGAATAACTTGGTTTTATTTGGAGTTGGATGCATGAGTGGAACTCATACTTGGTATGGAGGCTAGCAAAAGACTGGGGGCGACCAACTAAGAGAGCAATAATGGCCATAATCATGCAAAGAGACAAAACATCATTAATTAAAGCATAAAGTGATATTAAAAGTCGAAAACTAAATGATCATAGAGGCTATGGTGACTTGGTATAGTCTTAACATGGTGTGAGCATGTGCCAAGTCAACCCAAATAAAGCATTAAAGGAGAATACCACAATATTATGCTTTTATATGCTAAAACAACTCATGATTCTTTCAAGGCACATTAAGCAATCTCAATTGTTTATAACATATCATGCTACAACAAAAAGCACTAAGCATAAAGCCAAAACAATATCAAGCATGACATGATAAAGTCTAAGTCATAGTAAAAAACAAGCCCCTTTTTACCACTTAAGCATGAACTTTCCTAATCTTTTCCAATCCAAATCAACTTTGTTTGAAAATTAATGCATGAATGAGGGAGTTCAACCAATTTATTCAAGCAAACTAAGCAAACAAAAACTAAAAGAAAAAACGAAGACGCTCCAAGAACAACACAATTGTGCATGAAACAATAAAAATGAAGTGTTTGGAAGAAACCTGAATTTTTTATTGATGAAGAAGGGGATGCCTTGGGCATCCCCAAGCTTTGACGCTTGTACTTCTTGAATATTTCTTGGGGTGACACGGGTGGCATTCCCAAGCTTGAGCTTTTGTCCATTCTTCATCTTATCCTATTACTCTTCCCTACACTTTAAAATTTCCTTCATACAAAACTTCACACAATCTTTATTAGCAACATTAGTGTACTCAAGATAATAAGTCTTTTTTGGTTCAGTTCCAACACAAGTAAAACTTCCATTAAAACAAAAGCTACTGTAGTACTTCCTTTAAAAAGTAAATGATCAAAGTGAACTCAAAGAGAAAGAGATTAAGAGGCAAATGCAAATAATGATAGAAATCTGTCAAAACAGACCAGCAGGTAAAAACCAATTTTTTTGTAGACCTTCTATTCCTCAAATCGAAAAGTGTTGATCTAACTAAAGGTTGATAACAACCTGGGGCAGAAGCACAAAAAATTACATCTCAAAGCGACGTACAGAGATTTTTCACGAATTTTTACAGGGAAGCACAAAAATCTGTTTCGGGACAACAACTTTCCCAAATCTTTCTTCTCTCTCATTAGAGGTTACTCTTGGCACAAAAACCACACAAAAATGATAAGAAGCGGTTATTACATAGGTAATAACTTCCAAGACTCAACAAAAGATTCCTAGCGAAATTTGGGTTATCTCCCAATAAGTGATTTTCTTTAACGCCTTTGAGCTAGGCATAAGAAGCAAGAAAAGAATCAAGTATTCTCAAATGAAGAAGCATTAAGATCAATACCAGAAATATCTTCAACAAGGCAAGGTATCAGATCCGAATAAGTTCTAGAGGATCCCCTCTCACTACTCTTGGGTTCACTATTTTCATCAAACGGGTTTTCAGGAACAATCTAATCAAAATTCTTTTCTACGGCTTCATGCATTCCTACAAGTTTAAAAGGTATTGGTATTTTAATTTCCTTTCCATATTTACGTTTGGTTTTATCCATACTTTCTCGTGTCCCAATAACATCTACACGTGAGTCTAGCATATTAAAATGATCAAAGACTTTTCTAGCTTCCTTAACAACATCATAGAATTCTTTAAGCAAGGTTTCTAGAATAAAATCTCTCTTTTCAGGGTCCTCAATATCTTTAAGTTTAAGAAACATTACTTGCATTATGGGGTTAAGGTTAACAAACCTAGCTTCCAACATGTGAACTAAAGAGGCTGCAGCAATTTCATAGTTTGGAGCAAGTTCTGCTAGGGATCTATCCTCAATATCCTCATGCTTGCTAACATGATTAAATAATTGTTCAATATTATCTTTCCCAATTATAAAGCCACTACCTATTGAAAGGTCTTTCAGGGTGACCTTAGGGATCAACATGGTGAGCTAAGAACGAGGTAGCAACTGTATAAAGGACTAATTTTTCTGTGGTTTTGATATGAAGAGATAACTAGTACAATTAATTTTTTTGTGTTTTTGGTAAAGAAACAAGCAAACAAAGCAGAAATAAAGTAAGCAAAACAAATAAAACAAAGTAAAGAGATTGGTTATGAGGGACTCTGCTTGTGACGGTGTCCTTGACTCCCTGGCAACGGCGCCAGAAATAGAGCTTGATGGCTCAAAATATATTCGAGCTCATTGAGAACCCCAAGAGGAAGGTATGATGAGCACAACAACAAGTTTTCCCTCAGTTATGAAACCGAGGTTATTGAACCAGTAGGAGCAAGGAAACACCTCCAAGGTGTTGTTTCCAACTTGGAATCCTGCACAACACAACCACAGAACTTTGCCCCCAACTTACAATGAGGTTGTCAATCTCACCGGTTTTGCTAAAAACAAAGGATTAAACATATTGTGTGGAAAATATTAATTGCTTGAAGAAAGTAAATAGAAAACAGTAAATAGCTTGTAGATTGATGGTAAAAGAATGGACCGAGGTCCATAGTTCACTAGAGGTGATTCTCCTTAAGATAGTTGACATGTTGGGTGAACAAATTACAGAGGGGCAATTGACAGACATTGGTAAATCATACATGCATATACTAATCATCTTGACTCCTTGATACATTGCAAATGTATCTATAATTTTTGATGTTCCATGCTTGGTTTTATCCACTTTCTTGTGTTTTGTTCCAACCTTGGAGTACTTTTCATATCATTTCTTGGACTAACCTATTAACAAGAGCCACAGTGCCAGCTGCCTGTTTTCTGCTGTTTTTGGTTCCAGGAAAGTCATAAAATGAATATTCTCGAAATTGGACGGGACAAAAGCCAAAGTGCCTATTTTTCCGGATGTCATCAAGTGCCAGAATACGAGATGGAGAGGGGCCAGGCGGCCACCACACCACCTGGCTGCGCGGCTAGGCCTGTCCCACGCCAGGGGGTGGTGTGGCCGTTCCCGGCACCCCCTCGGCCTCTCCTTCCGCCTATATATTGCCCTCGGGACGAAAATCCTAAGTGCCCGATCAAAAATTCACGAAAGAGTCTGTAGCCGCCGTCATCTCCATCCCTAGATCGGGAGGGATCCGAAGCTCTTCCCGGCACTCTATCAGAAAGTGAAATTCACCCTGGAGGCCTTCTTCATCACCATGCAAGCCTCTGGTGTGATGCGTGAGTAGTTCATCCTTGGACTACGGATCCATGTAGTTGCTAGATGGCTGGTTCTCCTCTTTTCTGCTTTCATGTTTAGATCTTGTGAGCTCAGTTCATGATCAAGATCATCTATTTGTAATTCTACATCTTGTGTTTGCGGGGATCCAATGGATAAGGAGATGCTATTCAGATTGATTATTGATTCTATCATGTCTTTGTTATTTGTGATCTTGCATGCTTTCCGTTGTTAGTAGCTATCTTGGCCAAGTAGATGCTAGCAACTCCAAGAGTTAGTATTAATGCTCAATAGTGGGTTCATGCCTCTGGTAATCTGGGGAAGTGACAAAAATCTCTAAGGTACTAGATGTGCTGTTGCTAGTAGGGAGAAAACAACAATCCTTTGTTCATAGAACAATCGTATTGTTTACTTTACACGCAGTTCGTAAAGCAATAATCTGTTGCTTGCAACTTAATACTGGAAGGGGTTCGGATGATAACCTGAAGGTGGATTATTAGTCATAGATGCAGTTGGATGGCGGTCTATGTATAATGTTGTAATGCCCAATCAAGTCTCAAAGGAGTCAAGATGATTAGTATATGCATGTATTGCTTTCTCGGTGTTTGTCAATTGCCCCGCTGTAATTTGTTCACCTAGCATGTTATCTATCTTAAGGAGAGCCACCTCTAGTGAACTATGGATCCCGGTCCTTTTTCTTTACATACAATCTACAACTGTTTACTTCTTTGTGTTTACTTTCTACAAACTATTACTTCTTTCCATTCGATACGTTTAATTCTTTGTTTTCTGCAAAACACGGTGAGATTAACAACCTCATCGCAAGTTGGGGACAAAGTTCTGTGGTTGTGTTGTGCAGGTCTGCAAGTTGCTACTAGCACCGGTAGTGCGCCCTGCCAAAGCTCAGCTAGTAACACCTTTGGGATGTTTCCTTGCTCCTACTGGTTCAATTAAATCTTGGTTTCATAACTGAGGGAAACTTGCTGCTGTGCTCATCATACCTTCCTCTTGGGGTTCCCAACTAGCTCTACATCAACACCGCCATCAAGCATTTTTCTAGGCGCCATGCATTGAGCCATCAAGCGATTTTCTGGCACCGTTGTCGGGGAGTCAATGATATCTTCATAAGGGGAGTCCCTCATAACCAATCTCTTTACTTTGTTGTTTTTGTTTTGCTTAGTTTCTTTTTGCTTTGTTTGCTTGTTTTGTTCTTCAAAAACACACAAAAAATTAATTCTACTAGTTTGCTTTCTTATTTGAAAAACACAAAAAAATGAGTTCCTATCTTGAGTGCCACTATGTCTAGCCTTGCTCCAATCACTATGTCACTCGAGGAAATGATTTTCACTTTTAAACAAGGAATTGAGGAAAGTTTTAAGGAAGCTTGGTCTAGAATCTCCGATCTACATGAAAAAACTGAGCCTAAAATGACTCAAAGCTTGTTCCTTAGCAGTTTTTACCTTGGGATTGCTCTTTGCTATAGATATGCTTTAGATGCTGTTGTGGGAGGAGATTTTCTCCAATGTAATGAGGATGATGCTATTAATGCTATAAAGAAATTGATCCTCACTTAAAACATGCTTAGCCAAACTGATATTTCTTTCACAAAAATATTTGCTAGGTTGAACACTCTTGAGGCTAGCACTACTAGCTTAGAAAATTGCTATAACACGCTTAGGGAGGATCACAATTATGTTCCAATAAACTCTGAACCATCAAAGTGGTTCCCTACAGTAAAGATTGAGATGAAAAACTTTTCAAGCTCGCTGTGATATCATGTCTGAATTTTGTCTTATGCCCAAAGATATTTATAAATCTCTGAATACTTGGGGGCTCGCTGGAGGAGTGTCTACAAAGATCCTTGGGAAAACGATTTCTATTGATTATCTTGTTATTGAATGTGCAGGAAAAGGACAAATTACACTTGGAAGGTCCCTATTAGAACTCCTTGGAGCAATAATAGATGTGGAAAAGGGGACCATGCACCTTTCATCTCCACCAAACAATCATATTTTCCCCAAGGTTAAGAATAAAAGTAAGAGAGGTAAGGGCAAGAAATTTGGTCTTAATGCTTCTTCACTTGAGAACACTTGATTTTTTCTTGCTTCTTATGCCTAACTTAAAGGCGTTAAAGAAAAGTACTTATTGGGAGATAACCCAAAAGTTTTAGATGAGTATTGGAAATTATTACCTCTGTAATAATCTCTCCTTATCCTTTTTATATTCTTTTTGTTCCAAGAGTAACCTCTAATGAGAGAGAAGTAATGATTGGGAAAGTTGCTGTCCTGAAACAGATTTCTGTGATTCACCATAAAATATCGTGAGAGAGATCTGTATGTAGGATTGAGCTGTAATTTTTTGTTCTTCTGCCCCAGGTTGTTATGTAACTTTAGTTAGTTCAACACTTTTTGATTTGAGCAACAGAAGGTCTTAGAAAAAATTCGTCTTTACCTGCTGGTCTGTTTTGACAGATTTCTGCCATTTTCTGCATTTGCTTCTTGTTGGTTCCTTTTTAAGTTCTTTTGGGGAATTGAGCTTTTTGAGGGAAGTGCTACAGTATCTAGTGTTCTAATGGAAGTTTATTTGGTGTTATAACTGAACATTAAGACTTATTTATCTTAAGTGGACTAATGTTGCTAATAAAGATTGTGTGAAGTTTTGTATGAAGGAAAAAATTTAGGTGTATGGAAGGAATGAGTAATGAGATGAAGGATGGACTAAATCTCAAGCTTGGGGATGCCACGCGTGTTACCCCAAGAAATATCCAAGAAGTACAAGCGTCAAAGATTGGGGATGCCCAAGGCATCCCCTTCTTCATCAATAAAAATTCCAGGTTTCTTCCAAACGCTTCATTTTTATTGTTTCATGCACAGTTGTGTTGTTCTTGGAGCGTTTTCTTTTTGTTTTCGTTTTGGTTTTTCATTTGCTTTTGTTTGCTTAGTTTTCTGAATAAATTGGTTGGACCCCCTCTTTCATACATTGGTTTGCAAATAGTTTGGTTTGGTTTGGAAAAGAGTAGGAAAGTTCATGCTTATGTGGTAAAAAGAGCTCGTTTTTGACTGTGGCCTATGCTCTGTCATGCCATGCTTGATATTGTTTTGGCTTTATGCTTAGTATTCTTTGCTGTAGCATGACTTGTTATAAACAATTGAGATTGCTTAATGTGCCTTGGATGAATCATGCGTTGTTTTAGCATATTAAAGCATAGTATAGTGGTATTCTCCTTTGATGCTTTATTTGGGTTGACTTGGCACATGCTCACACCATGTTATGACTATCCCAAGTCACCATAGCCTTTATGATCCTTTAGTTTTCAACTTGTAGTATCACTTTATGCTTTGATCAATGATGTTTTGTCGCTCTCCATGATTATGGCCATTATTGCTCTCTTAGTTTGTCGCTCCCAGTCTTTTGCTAGCCTCCACAACCAAGTATGAGTTCCACTCATGCATCCAACTCCCTAAACCAAGTTATTCCAAAGAGTCCACCATACCTACCTACTAGCTTATGCTATTCCAAGTATATTCATGCTTTTGTTTACCTTCCAAATTAAACTTGTTATGAGAAAACTAGTGATTAAAGCTCTCATGAACTTGATGGAACACTTTACTTTATTGCCTATAATAAACTTGACCATTGGGTCCTTCTTTGTTGCGTATATGCTTGCGCTTTATAAGTTGAAATTATCAGAACCATGTACCATGGGGAACGCTTTCAACATTGCACTTGTACTTTGTACCCCATTGATATCATGTTCTTTTGCTTACGGATCCCGACGGTGTGAAATAAAAGTGGAACTTGTAAGATCATGGAGTTTGTATGTGTGTTAGAGAAACGCCTGGGCCACTAGCCTAATCCATGCCTAATCATGGTGGAAACTTGCAGCATCACCATAGTGAGCACTCTATGAAGCATCCTCAATAAAAACCTAAGCAAATAGCAAATAAAAAGATCGCTGAGATGCTCATTGTCTGCTTGCCTTGTCATTTTGATTATGGGAAAGCTCCCGTATCATGTGCAAGGGGTACCCCGTTGGCGGTTCTTAATGATACACACGTACTTACAATGACAATAGCTTACTCGTTACTGAAGTTGAGTAGCATGAGGATCGGTCTTCGTAAGTAAGGGGCATGAGATTTCGGTTTATAACTTGTCAAGCATATCCTCTTAGTTGTGTCACTTTAACCTTAATCACTTCAAGATGCTTATGATAGGGGCAATGAGAGCTGAAAGCTATAAGTACCATAATTTAGGAAAGATCTTTATGAGACTTGAATCCCTACTTCCTTTTACAAAGGCTTTT
Source organism: Avena sativa (assembly GCA_916181665.1). Classification (NCBI taxonomy): domain Eukaryota; kingdom Viridiplantae; phylum Streptophyta; class Magnoliopsida; order Poales; family Poaceae; genus Avena; species Avena sativa. Next base: position 128,015,921 of record OV702289.1, on the reverse strand, counting down.
CTTCCACCATTACATTGAGTCTCCACCTTCTATCTTTATGCACCTACTTTGAGAGCATAGTGGCCATTCTTAGTTCTATGTGCATTGTCCCAAGACTAGTTGATTGATGCATAACTTGTTATTGCTTGTTTTAAACTATTGTATCTAGTCACTCTTATGAACTTTGAAGGTGTCCTATGCATTTATATTTGCTACTCTATTGAGGGGCAAGCTAAATACTAGTATGCTATGTTTTCTTTATGTGAAACAAGCAAACGTCTTGCAAAGCATTGCTATTCATGAATCTTTTGTTTGTGCCTTTTCATGTTGCATCATAGTTTCTTTGTCTTATTGCTAGAACTTTTTCTTTCATGCTATGATTGAAGTACTATGATCCCAGCTTTGAATGTTTTGCAAATACCTTGATCAAGTCTTTGATGGTGCATGTCACCTCAAAAATTATTCTTTCTTTTTATCACTTACCTACTCGAGGACGAGCAGGAGTTAAGCTTGGGGATGTTGATACATTGCAAATGTATCTATAATTTTTTATGTTCCATGCTTGGTTTTATCCACTTTCTTGTGTTTTGTTCCAACTTTGGAGAACTTTCCATATGATTTCTTGGACTAACCTATTAACAAGAACCACAGTGCCAGCTGCCTGTTTTCTGCTGTTTTTGGTTCCAGGAAAGTTAGAAAATGAATATTCTCGGAATTGGACGGGACAAAAGCCAAAATGCCTATTTTTCCGGATGTCATCTAGTGCCAGAATACGAGACGGAGAGGGGCTAGGAGGCCACCACACCACCTGGCCACGGGCCAGGCCTTGCCTACGCCAGGGGTGGTGTGGCCACTCCCGGCACCCCCTCGGCCTCTCCTTCCGCCTATATATTGCCCTCGGGACGAAAACCCTAAGTGCCCGATCAAAAATCCACGAAAGAATCTGTAGCCGCCGTCATCTCCATCCCTAGATCGGGAGGGATCCGAAGCTCTTCCCGGCACTCTGTCAGAGAGGGGAATTCACCCTGGAGGCCTTCTTCATCACCATGAAAGCCTCCGATGTGATGCGTGAGTAGTTCATCCTTGGACTACGGATCCATGTAGTAGCTAGATGGCTGGTTCTCCTCCTTTGTGCTTTCATGTTGAGATCTTATGAGCTCCGTTCATGATCAAGATCATCTATTTGTAATTATGCATGTTGTGTTTGCGGGGATTCGATGGATACTGAGATGCTATTTCAGATTGATTATTGATTCTATCATGTCTTTGTTATTTGTGATCTTGCATGCTTTCTGTTGTTAGTAGCTATCTTGGCCAAGTAGATGCTAGCAACTCCAAGAGTTAGTATTTATGCTCGATAGTGGGTTCATGCCTCTGGTAATCTGGGGAAGTGACAGAAATCTCTAAGGTACTAGATGTGCTGTTGCTACTTGGGAGAAAACAACAATCCTTTGTTCATAGAACAATCGTATTGTTTACTTTACATGCAGTTCGTAAAGCAATAATCTGTTGCTTGCAACTTAATACTGGAGGGGGTTCGGATGATAACCTGAAGGTGGATTATTAGTCATAGATGAAGTTGGATGGCGGTCTATGTATAATGTTGTAATGCCCAATCAAGTCTCAAAGGAGTCAAGATGATTAGTATATGCATGTATTGCTTTCTCGGTGTTTGTCAATTTCCCCGCTGTAATTTGTTCACCCAGCATGTTATCTATCATAAGGAGAGCCACCTCTAGTGAACTATGGATCCCGATCCTTTTTCTTTACATACAATCTACAACTGTTTACTTCTTTGTGTTTACTTTCTACAAACTATTACTTCTTTCCATTCGATACGTTTAATCCTTTGTTTTCCGCAAAACACGGTGAGATTGACAACCTCATCGCAAGTTGGGGACAAAGTTCTGTGGTTGTGTTGTGCAGGTCTCCACGTTGCTACTAGCACCGGTAGTGCACCCTGCCAAAGCTCAGCTAGTAACACCTTTGGGGTGTTTCCTTGCTCCTACTGGTTCTATTAAACCTTGGTTTCATAACTGAGGGAAACTTGCTGCTGTGCTCATCATACCTTCCTCTTGGGGTTCCCAACGAGCTCTACATCAACACCGCCATCAAGCATTTTTTTGGGCGTCGTGCATTGAGCCATCACTCCTATGATATTTGATTGGGCATTACAACATTATACATAGACCATAATCCAACTACATTTATGACTAATAATCCACCTTTAGGTTATCATCCAAACCCCCTCCAGTATTAAGTTGCAAGCAATAGATAATTGCATTAAGCAAAGTGTGTAAAGTAAACAATGCGATTGTTCTATGAACAAAGGATTGTTGTTTTCTCCCTAGTAGCAACAACACATCTAGTACCTTAGAGATTTCTGTCACTTCCCCAGATTCCTAGAGGCATGAACCCACTATCGAGCATAAATAGTCCCTCTTGGAGTTGCTAGCATCTACTCGGCCAAGATAGCTACTAACAACGGAAAGCATGCAAGATCACAAATAACAAAGACATGATAGAATCAATAATCAATCTGAAATAGCATCTCAATATCCATCGGATCCCCTCAAACACAACATGTAGATTACAAATAGATGATCTTGATCATGAACGGAGCTCACAAGATCTAAACATGGTAGCACAAAGGAGAAGAACCAACCATCTTGCTACTACATGGACCCATAGTCAAGGAATTAACTACTCACGCATCACACCGGAGGCAGGCATGGTGATGAAGAAGGCCTCCAGGGTGATCTCTCCCCTCCAGCAGGGTGCCGGGAAGAGCTTTAGATCCCTCCCGATCTAGGGATGGAGATGGCGGCGGCTACGGACTCTTTCGTGGAATTTTGATCGGGTACTTAGGGTTTTCGTCCCGGAGGCAATATATAGGCGAAGGGGCAAGGTCGGTGGAGTGCCAGGGGGCCCACACCACCTGGTGGTGCGGCTAGGGCTGGTCGCGCCACCACCAGGTGTGGTTTTCCTAGCTCCCCTCTTCGTCTCCCCTCTGGACTCCGTGTTCCTTCTGGTGAAATATTGACTTGGGCTTTTGTCCGGTCCAATTCCGAGAATATTTCCTTACTAGCTTTTCTAAAACCAAAAACAGCAGAAAACAGGCAACTAGCACTGTGGCATCTTGTTAATAGGTTAGTTCCCGAAAATCTGTAAACATACTCCAAAGTGTGGACAAAACATAAGAAAGTAGATATAAAACAAGCATGGAACATTAAAAATTATAGATACGTTTGCAACATATCTCTGCTCTTAGGCTGAAACTGGAATCGGTCTGCATGTCAAAGGATCTAACCAGTAAGATGCATGTGAAGATGAAGTTGTTCTCCCATAGATTGCATGAAAGTGGATCGGTAATGAATCACTTATCTATTTTCAGAGAGATTGTTTCTGATTAGCAATCTATGGAAGTAAAATATGATGATGAGGATCTAGCTCTATTACTCTTATGCTCGCTGCCTAGTTCTTATACACAGTTTCGTGATACAATATTGTTGAGCCATGATGAACTAACCCTTGATGAAGTACAAGAAGCCCTCAAACAGAGGGAAAAGATGAAAACTATGGTGCAGATAGATGGGGCATCATCCAAGGCTGCAACTCTACAGGTTCGTGGCAGGAGCGAGCAGAGATTTAACAACTATGGCAACCAAGATAAGAGGAAAGATGGTATAAGTCGTTCAAAGTCGAAGGGAAAGGACAAGTTCTGCAGGTATTGTAAGAAATATAATCATGTTATTGATGATTGTTGGAAGCTGTAGAATAAGGAGAAAAGGAATGAAACTTACTAAGCGAAAGATAAGGATCAAGGTACTGGTAAGGCTGTTATTGTTTCTGATGATAGTTCTGACGGTGAATGTTTAGCCGATTTTGCTGCATGTTCTTCTCGTGATGATGAATGGATACTTGATACTGCATGTTCATTTCATATTTACAATAACAAAGATTGGTTCAGTTCATATGAGTCTGTGCGGACTGGAGATTTTGTACGTGTGGGGAATGACAACCCATGCCATATTGTCGGAGTTGGATCTGTTAAGATCAGGACACATGATGGCGTGACACGTACGTTGAATGAGGTGAAGCACATACCAAGCATGGCCAAAAATCTGACCTCCCTGAGTAGCATGAATGTTGATGGATACAAGTACGCCGGTGGGCGTAGATTGTTAAAAGTATCAAAAGGTTCTCTTATTCACATGATAGGTGATATGAATTCTGCTAAGTTATCTGTTCTTAGAGGTAGCACTTTGCCTGGTATTGCTCCTGCTGTTAGTTCTAATGATTCTGATGATTGTGGTAAAACAAATCTGTGCCATATGCGTCTTGGGCATATGTGGTAAGCATAAAATAGTTCAATTCAATGATTCTGTTCGTACCCCCAAAGGCATTTTAGATTATGTGCATGCTGATGTATGGGGACCTTTCCATAAGACATCTATTGGTGGTGCTAATTACATGCTTACTATTATTGATGACTACTCAAGAAAAGTGTGGCCATATTTTCCTGAAACATAAATCTGATGTTTGTCATGCTTTTAGGAAGTGGAAAGTTATGGTAGAAAAGCAAACTGAAAAGAAGGTAAAGGTACTACATACTGAGAACGGTATGGAATTCTGTTCTAACGAGTTTGAGGAGTTTTGTAGTAACGTGGTATGATCAGACACCACACCATCCCTTATACTCCTCAGCATAATGGCGTGGCTGAGCGCATGAACATAACCATCATCTCGAGGTCTCGCTGTATGTTGTCCAATGTAGGTATGCATAGATATTTTTGGGCTGAAGCAGCCAAGACAGCGTGCTACCTCATCAACAGGTCACCTTCTATTCCACTTGAGAAGAAAACTCCCATTGAGGTATGGTCAGGTTCGCCTGCTGATTATTCACAGTTGAGAGTTTTTTGTTGCACTGCATATGCTCACGTTGATAATGGAAAGTTAGAGCCTAGAGTTGTTAAGTGCATATTCCTTGGTTATGGTTCAGGAGTTAAAGCATATAAACTATGGAATCCTGAAACTAAAAAGATTTTGTTGAGTAAAAACGTTGTTTTCAATGAATCCGTTATGTATCATGACAGCTTGCCATCAGGTCCCTCTCCTATTGCTATTGGAGAGGAGGGAGTTAGTGTGCAGGTGGAGCACCTGCAAAAAACTGTTGATAATAATGTTGTGGCTGATGATACTCATGAGGAAAATATTGATGATCACGTTGCTCAGCACTCACCTACTGTTTTGCAGCAACCACGGGAGTCTATTGCTGCTCATAAACCGAGGCGTAACATAGTTCCACCTCGTCGTTTAGTTGAAAAATGTAATCTTGCTCATTATGCGTTAAGTTGTGCTGAACAGGTGGAGCATGATACTGAACCTGCTACATACAATGAAGTTGTTGCATCCGTTGACCACAAGAAGTGGGTTTCTACTATGCAAGAAGAGATGCAATCGCTTGAAAAGAATGGCACATGGGATGTTGTGCGTTTGCCTAAACAAAAGAAGGTCGTCTGCTGTAAGTGGATATACAAGAAAAAGGAAGGTTTGTCTCCTAATGAGACTCCAAGGTTTAAGGCAAGGTTAGTAGCAAAAGGTTTCAGCCAAATTCCAGGTATTGACTATAATGATGTTTTCTCTCCGGTTGTGAAGTATAGATCTATTCGTACTTTCTTTGGTATTTTTGCTATGCATGATCTTGAGCTTGAGCAGGTAGATGTAAATACTGCTTTTCTGCATGGAGAGCTTGAAGAGGAGATTTATATGGACCAACCTGAAGGGTTCATAATTCCTAGAAAAGAGGATTTTATGTGCAAATTAAAGAAGCTGCTTTATGGTTTGAAGCAATCTCCAAGACAGTGGTACAAAAGGTTTGATTCATTTATGATCTCACAAGGTTTTAAGAGGTCTCAGTTTGATAGCTGTGTTTACATAAAGTTAGTTAATGGATCACCTATTTACTTGCTATTATATGTTGATTAATTGCTGCTAAGATCATGACAGAAATCACAACTTTGAAGGCACAACTAAGTAGTGAATTTGAGATGAAAGATCCTGGCGCTGCTAAGAAAATCCTAGGTATGGAAATTAAACGGGACAGAACATCTAGGTTGCTATTCCTTAGTCAGCAAAGTTACGTTGAGAAAGTTCTCCAACGTTTTAATATGGATGATGCAGAGTCTGTTAGTACTCCTGTTGCTCTTCACTTTAAATTTCCAGCATTGCAATGTCCTAGTTCTGATGAAGATATTGAGTACATGTCACGAGTTCCCTATTCTAGTGTTGTTGGTTCCTTGATGTATGCTATGGTTTGTTCTCGCCCTGATTTATCATATGCTATGAGTTTGGTGAGTCATTACATGGCTAATCCTGGTAAAGAACATTGGAAAGTTGTTCAGTGGATTTTCAGGTACCTCCATGGCACATCCAACGCTTGCTTGAAGTTTGGCAAGACTAGTGTGGGACTCGCAGGCTATGTGGATTCAGATTTTGCTGCCGACTTGGATAAGAGGAGGTCCCTCACAGGTTATGTGTTCACGGTATGTGGATGTGCCATGAGTTGGAAGGCAACTCTACAACCAGTTGTTGCTCTATCTACAATCGAAGCAGAATATATGGTTGTTTCTGAAGCTTGCAAAGAGTCTGTTTGGTTGAAAGGTTTGTATGCTGAGCTTTGTCATGATGATTCTTGCATTAACCTATTATGTGACAATCAAAGTGCTATTTAACTTACTAAGGATCAGATGTTACATGAGAGAACAAAGAACATTGATATCAAGTACCATTATGTTCGTGATGTTGTTGCATAAGGTACACTAAAGGTATGCAAGATAAGCACTCATGGTAATCCTGCTGATATGATGACAAAGCCTGTTCCTGTTGCTAAGTTTGAGCTATGCTCAAGCTTAGTTGGTATAACTACTTAGCCCAAGTGGTTGTTGGTGTCGAAAGTGTTTTCTTTGTTTGTTCAGGAAGATGATTGTTGTTGATGCTACAACAAGGAATTTGTCTCAAGGTGGAGTTTGTTGAAGTATGATCCAAATTCTATTAAGGAGGCTAACTTCCGACGAAGCGGAGTGAGGCCCATCACCGGGAGGCTTGGGCCGAAGCGGATATACCTCTTGTAGGCCGTCGGCTGGGACAAGTTGCATCTGTGAAATCTTCGGCGTTGTGTAAACACTCCCCGTTATAGTGAAGATTTGATGGCTGGCGCCCGTGGTTTTTTTCCTCACTTTGTTGGAGAGGGTTTTCCACGTTAAATCTGTGTCCCCGTTGCTGTAATTTCATTTTCGTTCTTCGTTATTTGATTGTCGCAAAGCTAACAACTGGCTCGCTGGTATGACCTAGATGCCGATGCGTGGGTCACAGTGTCGGTCATGTTGGGACAGCTCATCTACCCGCGAGGCTATGCATGAGTAAGAACTAGCTGCTCGCATGTTAGGATAGCTCCTCTACCGCGTAGGCTATGCATGAGTAAGAACTAGCTGCTCGCCTGAACGTACATGACGCAAGAGCAGGGTTAGTTCGCCCACTCCGTCGAGGTGTGTGAGCCGGCGACCTTGTCCTGGGCCCTGTCCGGGGTGTGAACAACCAAGCAGACCATTTACGACATTCCATTCCCTTTGATCATCTATGAGTACGGGGTATTGGAGTCTCAGATGATATCTTCCCGAATGAGCCCAGGCCCGATGTCGTTGACAAAGCGTCAATGGTTGTTGTTGATATCGTGCCCATGGTCGAGGACAATATTATCAAGGAGAACGAGGATGACTCTGATGACTTTGACATCTCCAACAACGTTGATGTCACGTCAGTATGTCGCCCATGAAGGCGCCATGAAGGCTCTCTGCTTGTTACACGTTGAGTGTTTGTAGTTGTGAGTGTATTCGTAGTTGAAATTCATTCCCTGGAAACTATGTGTCTAACTTGCTTCTTGCTCGGTACAACATACTAAAACAAACGATAATCAGTTTTTGTGTGAAAAACAATAATCAGTTAATCCTATTAGCCTGACATTTTTCTATTTTCAACTCATCAATTACACCACAATGAATTTTTGTCTTGTGGATGGGTGACTGTTGTGCACAATGTACTTTCTGGCGGCAAATGCACATTGTACTTCTAAGACCATCCACAATTGAGAGTAAAAGTGATTCCAAGAACAGTTTGAACCGTTTCAATACAGTGTAGAGGTTAAACTCAAACAAATTAAATAATGGAAATGACACGCAAAACCAAAGGAGGAGTTGGGCGGGACTAGGGAAGGAACGTAAAGCTTGTGTTGCTTGATTTTACTTTTGTCTTCTTTAGTTTGTCGGTCCCACTAAGCGATCTCTTACATTAGTGCAAAATTAGCTATGAGTCATAGAATTTTACTTTATGCTTTTAACCAATACACCAGTTAATTATGATGTTAGAATTGTACAAGAAGGACACTTGTCCATTACTAGAACAAGTCCCAACATGACTGTGAAACCTCCAATAACCAAGAGGCTAAATTAGGAAAGGTAATTAACTACCAGTAGCTAGATACCTAGATGTACACCCTTATCTATGTGGCAGAGTTAGAATCTGAAATGCAACCATTTTTTCTTGTCCCTTGGCAGGTACAATAACTAAATGTAAACCCAAATCTTTTTGACAAAGGCAAAGAATGCAACCAATGAAATCAACGGTAATAATGCTCAACTAGCACGAAACAAAGTAACACAGCAAATCTGGTCTAGAAATAAACAAAGGTATAGGTGGGTGCCCAATTAAGTCGTATCAACTCACATGCCAGTCACATAAAGAGCTTGCATTTGTCCACCGTATGTAAGACTTCTAACAGGTTGGCTCACATTATTTAGAGAACACGTTGTTGCGACGTTGATGTACATGTTCATGCATGCATACAGCATACTCTCCCTGTGAACCAGTGCACTTTAAGATTATGAGGCATCGGGAAAGAAGCTTCTACAACCACTATTTTGTGATGTAGATCCACAGAACTGATTCGTAGAGCACGAGACACCTTCGGTTTCGATATAGACGAAGCACTATCCATGCTTGGATATCCTAGGGTGTTTGTGCTGGCAAAGGCTATGACAAGCTGGCTCGCCGGTACGACCCGGGCGCCGAATGCTCACACAACCGGACATGTATGAACAGCTCCGGCACCCGTGGAGGCTATGCAAGCGCAAGTACTAGTTGCTCGCCTGAAGGTGTTGGGTTCGCAGCATAGAAAACAAAAAAATTCCTACGATGAGAACTATACGCTAAGATCTATCTACTAGATACAGAGCAACGGGTGGATATACGTCCATAGAGAACTTACCCTTGAAGACAATAGAGTTTTGTTAACGAGTTGGAACTCGTGGATGATGTAGTCGTACGCTTGCCGATCTCAAGATCGTGTGGAAGTCCTAGCGCCGCAAATCAGCAGCGCATCCGTCCTCGCACACACATTCAAGCCACCGGATAACCCCCACCTCCTCGCTCTAGCGAATCAGTGGAAGCAGCAACTCCTTCCAGATGCAAGGCCACCGGGAACATGTATCTCGCTAATCCGAGACCATGGGAGAATATCTAGAGGGGGAGAGAGATCCTTCACGAGAAGGTGTGCTTTGTGAGGGAGGAGAGGGGAGCCTTTTATAGGAGAGGGGGACTCCTCCCCTACCATGGCCGGCGGCCAAGGAGGGTGCCCCCACCTCTTCCCCATTCATGTGGTGGAAGGTCCACTCACATCAATTTTGACTCCACCCAAAATTCCACTCACATGCATTAAATTTCCACCAAATTTAATGCAACTCTCAATTAATAAAACTCTTTTATTTATTTTATTCAGAATTTTGTTAATTACTTTAATTAACAAACATTCACATAAAACCCCTTACAACATTTCTGATGGGTTCGTAGTATGGAAAACAAAAAAATTCTACCGCAAGAACGAACAAAACCCAGATCTAATCTACATAAAAGCCAAGATCTAATCTATTAGACATGTGCAACGAGATAGATCTGTACTAACCCTCGTAGATCCGAAAGCGTTACGAGGTCGGATCTCGTGGTTGATGTAGTCGATCACTTGCCGATCTCAAGATCGTGTGGACGATCCTTCCGGCGCCGCGTTCCGGCAGCGCTTCCGCAGTCGGTCACACGTGCGGAGTCGAAGCAGACCTTCCTCTCCCCGTTCCAGCGAGCAGCGGAGGTAGTAGATCTCTCCACAGAATCCCAGCAGCACGACGGTGTGGTGGTGGTGGTGGAGTAGAGAATTCTGCAGGGCTTCGCCTAAGCCAGAGCAGAGGGAAGGAGGAGGAGAGAGGCAACTTGAGATTTTGAGAATAGAAGGGGCAAGGGGGCTTGTGCCTCCACCCCTCTATTTAAAGGAGGGAGGCGCCATGGGGAGGTGGAGTCCTTGTAGGACTCCCCTCTCCCTTGGACGGCAGATCAAGGAGGTGGGGGGAGAGTCCTACTCCCCCACGAATCCTTGTCTTGCCCCACAAGGATTCCTTGATCCTTTCTTGGTTTTCAAACAAACTCCAAGAAATCTTCTAGAACCTTCCGGAACATTCCGAAACCTTCTAGAATCCCCATACAAATACTCCGGAACATTTCCTAAGTTAGAAAATGATCCCCAATATATGAATCTTATTCCCCGGACAATTCCGGATCTCCTCGTGATGTCCCGGATCCAATCCGAGACTCCGAACAACATTCGGTCTCCAACGCACATTCCATATCTACTTAAAACAACTTCGAACCTTAAGTGTGTCACCCTACGGTTCGTGAACATGTAGACATGATGGAGACACATCTCCGATCAATAACCATTAGCGGGATCTGGAGATCCATAATGGCTCCCACATACTCAACGATGACTTCGTGATCGATAGAACCATTAACATACGAAACCAATTCCCTTTGTCACGCGATACTCTACTTATCCGAGGTTTGATCGTCGGTATCTCCATACCTAGTTCTACCTCGTTACTGATAAGTACTCTTTACTCGTTCTGTGTTATGTCATCCCTTGTGACCTAGTCACATGCTTGCAAGCTAACTAGATGACATTCCACCGAGAGGGCCCAGAGCATATCTATCCGTCATATGGATGGACAAATCCCAATCTTGGTCCATGCGCTTCAACACATACTTTCAGAATACCCAATGTCACCTTTATAACCACCCAGTTACGAAGCGGCGTTTGATGTCATCAAAGTACCCATCCGGTGATGGTGATTAACATAACCTCATGGTCGAAGGATTAGGTTACTATGCATTTGAAAAGCTTATAGCAAAACGAACTTAATGACTTGATCTTATGCTATGCTTACTTATGGGTGTGTGTCCATCACATCATTCTCCTAATGATATGATCTTGTTATTAACGACATCCAATGTCCATGATCAGGAAACCATGATCATCCATTAATCAACAAGCTAGTTTAACAAGAGGCTTACTAGGGACTCTTTTATGTTTACAAAACACACAAGTATTAATGTTTCCGGTTAATACAATTATAGCATGGGATGTAAACATTTATCATAAACATAAAGATATAATAATAACCACTTTATTATTGCCTCTTGGGCATATCTCCAACAGTCTCCCACTTGCACTAGAGTCAATAATCTAGTTAAAATACTTGTGCATTCAACACCTATGGCTTTCTGGTGTTGTATAGACACTATTGCTAGTGGTAAACATAATCTTCGGATCTGACACTTCCAGGTCCGTGTGTATTTCCATGTCCTTGCGTCTCTACGCATTACTCATTCTCCAATGAGATGGCATTGTATAAATTTAGTCCTTTGGTGAGACCTTTAGTTCCTTGGGATTAAATCATGTTGATACAATTGTCATAAAATGTATCTTCATAGTATTATCCCGCTATGAACCACACCTAGTTTGATAACAAACTACTTGACGCAAATGCCCTCATTTGCTGCTACAATAGTAGTCATATACTTAGCCTTTTGTTATAGTATCTGTCACAATGTTTTAACTTTGGTACTCAACCAAATCCGTTATGGAACTTCCTTTCCATTACATTGTGCCACCCATAGTTTAAATTGAGATAAACTTAATTTGTGACAAAACTAGTATTAATGCAACAATTTGCAATGAACTATTTGTCACCACTATATAAATAATATATTCTTAGTTCTTCCAAAGATCATAGGAATATCCCTACTATTGTCCAATGATCATCTTATGAGTCATTCTGGTATATGCTCATAATATTTAGAGCATAGGACATATCTGGATGTGTACATCTCAAAGAATGATTGATCAAAATATTCTTGTGATTTCACCAAGTGTCAAAATACTTGAATCTCGTGTCAACACACTTGAATCTTGATTCAGTCCTTTCTGTGCGTCAAGAACCTTTCTTGTTGTTTCCATATTGAACTCATTCAACATCTTATCTATGTACATTTGGCAAAACCATATTAGCGCCTCAATCTATCCATATAGACATTGATGCCTAATTCTTGGGTTATGCCTAAGTCTTTCATCGAAATGAAATTCTTAACCTGTGTCAATAAAAGATACATCATTTCTAATCAACAATATGTCTTTCACATAATGTATTAGAAATATGTCTTAGCGCTCCCACTTAATTCTTGCAAAATGCAAACATCTTCATCGTCTCTGGTGAAATTAAACCTTTTTAACGGTTTCATCACGGTGAAGATTCCAACTCCGAGATGCTCACTTCAACCATTGAAGTTTTGCATACTCTTTTAGCATCCTTTGAATTAACAAAACCCTTTGGATCGTGTCATGGACACATCCTAGGTAACCATTCTATTAGAAGAACTTGTTTTGTTTGTTCAACTACCATATACCAAAATATATGTAGTGGTTGCTATATTAATCCGTCCAGACTAAATATCGCTATGAAAGATCAAATCTTATCATAGTCAATTCCTTGAACATTGTCGTAAATTCTTTCCGACATGTCGACTATTTCATAGATGTGAAACATCCATGTCTATTTCTTTATAAATCCATATACGACTGTAAGGTCTTGCACCTTTCCAGAGGGTCTTTCAAATTCAAAGCTTGATTTCTCGTGTATGGAATTATCACGGATTTTACGGCTTCAAGCCACTTAACAAAGTTAGGGCCCATCATTGATTATTTGCATGTAGTCGGTTCATCATTGTCAAACAACAATGATTTAACTCTCAAATCTTGGCATTTGATTACTTACCCGACCTACTTGGTTCAATAGTAACTTAGATCTCCGTGACCATAACCTTTGAGGCACGTGAGACATGAGCATTGTTGCTGCCTCCAGGACACTTACCGACGCTGCGCAACTCAGCACATATTAGCCAAGGTTCAACAACCTTGTCAAAGTTCTATTGTCCTCCCACTTAACTTTTCACCAAAAATTCCTTCTCAAGAAACTCGACATTCTAAGTGACAAACACTTTTGTCTTTGGTGTTATGGAGGAATACCCAATGGTTATTCGAAATAACCTACAAAGACATGCTCATCCGACTTTGGTTGTAAACACTTTACTTATGCCTAGCATACCAAAAATTTAAGAAAGGATAACCTGGGTTTTATCCCAAACCATGACTTATATGCTGTCATTTCAACGGATCACGATGGAGCTCTTTTCAGTGTAAAAGCGGTAGTCACTAAAGCTTTAATCTTTAAAAATATAATGGCAGTTTTATAAATGACACCTTTGATCTTACCATGTCAAACAAGGTTTCATTACATATCTCGAACACTCCATACTCCTATGGTGTTTTGGTAAATGCAAATCCATGGAACGATTCCTCAAATCTTTAGGTGTTTTGCTAAACTTGTAACTCAAACATCTTTCTTTATGATCCAATCATAAACTTTTTATTTTCTTGTTACAATGATTTTCCACTTCATCTTGAAAGTCTTTGAACATTTTCAAATGTTTCATACTTCTTCCTTATTGAGTAAGTATATATATACTCACTCAAATCTTCGGAGAAAGCATATGAAGTTGAAATCCATCACCCACGACTACACATAATGGACTATATACATCAATATGTACAAATTCCAATCAGTTAGTCGTCCGTTCCTGTTTTGGCCTATGAACGGAGTTTTAATTATCTCCAGGAAAGTATCACAAGCGTCATTTGATCAAAATCAAAGACTCCAAAAATCCATCAACACGGAGTTTCTTCATGTATCCCTAATATAATTTAAAAGGTGATGTCACTTCGCAAGTGATCTTTCAATCATTTGTCTTGCGACATTTTAGCATTAGTTTTATGGTCGTTATTTCTCCAACCAGATTTGTATATCATCCATCTATTATGGAATACGGTAATTATTTGAACAACCTTTTGTCGTCATAATACCTGATCAAAATAACAATTATTGAAACAAATCTTGAAGGTAAGCTTTGATGTTAACGAGCAACACAACAACCCTTTGTTTGTTTTCGATGAACATCATCACATATTATCTTGCTAGTTACTTAGGCCATTGCAGTTCATGAATTGTGTTGTCCTGTATGACACTTCATACCAACCAATTCGGTATCCAATACCGCAGAACCACATTGTTTAACAACCAAGAAATACAGCCATAACATGTATCTTCTATATACCTAAGTTGGATATCTCCAATCTTTTCTTTTCTGCCAAATATTTTATAGCTTCTCTTTCAACAATTCCTTTTCTTTTTAAAAGAATCTATCAACATCAATAGTGGTGTCATTCACATGACACATAGTACAAAGTGTGTATAGTCAAATACTAATACCTTTGGACTTGCACTTTGAAGTGGATCACCTTCATCAAATGTTTGGCATTCTTTCGAAATTCCATTCTTTAGCAATCTTTTAGTGTAGTAAACATTTTACTTACATCTTCTATTCATCCTTATCATGACAACTTTCATGATCAAGCTGCTATAGCTTATAAAGGTGAATTGCGAGTATAATGTTTCTTTTCCAAAACCTTTTGGAGGATTAGGACGACTAGCGTCTCCATCCTTCACAAATTCTCATCAAATATGAGGACATATACTCTATCATGTTGTAACCAACACATTGTTTTAGATATCGCAATACCTTTCACATATGATGGTTTCTGAAACATTGCTTTCAGCTCTTAGATAAACTTGATATTAAAATCAATCTTTTGAGTATCAAGAATCATGGAGGCAAACATGATACATTAGATACTAACACTGGAATTGTTACTCTTGATTTAATACTGTTTATTAAACTTCACAAAGTAAACGGAGTTTGCTGAAAGTTTGCAACAGGACTTTTAAACTTTAGATTGACACTCAAAACAATACGATACCAGTTCGTAAAGAAAATATCCAGAATTTCTATAGTTCCACTATCTCAACTATAACTAAGCGTAAGGTGGTGAACGGATGCCAATGACTACAACAAACTATGAAAATTCACTTTGATTGTGTTTATGATAAATTGAGTTTGACTAATCCAAATTACAAATGAACTCCCACTCAAAACAACATTCCTCGAGTTTTTTTAGTGATTACACGAACCAAATCCACTACACCAAGTACGATCATCACGTGAGATGATGTAGCTTTAAAGGCGAACAATCAACATGTTCATCATATCATCCATATGACTCATGCTTTACCTTTCGGTATTCTATGTTCCGAGACCATGTCTGTACATGCTAGGCTCGTCAAGGTTAACCTTAGTATCCGCATGTGCAAATCTGGCTTGCACCCGTCGTATGCACACGTAGAATCTATCACACCCGATCATCACGAGATGCTTTGAAACGACGAGTCTTAGCAACGGTGCCTACTAAGGACGAACACTTTATTACTTGATATTTAGTGAGAGGGATCATCTTATAATGCTACCGTTGCGATCTAAGCAATACAAGATGCATAAAGGATTAACATCACAGGCAATTCATAATTAGTGTGATATGATATGGCCCTTTCTTCTTATGCCTTTCATCTCAATCTCCAAAGCACGGACATGATCTCCATCATCACCAGCATTGCATCAAGGTCAGTGGCGCCGCTTCATGGTTATCCATCATCACTAGCAACTATTACAACTACTTGGAATAAAGCTATTACAAGATGAATAGACACGCAGGTCTTAACAGAATTAAAGACAACCATTAGGCTCCTGCCGGTTGCCATATTACAACAAGGATCATTGCATACATCAAATATAATCACAATCACATGATGGCCATATCACATCACAAAACCCCTGCAAAAACAAGTTAGACGCCTCTAATTTTCTTTGCATGTTTTACGTGGTTTAGGGCTTTCGAATAAGAACGGATCTTACCTACGAAAATGAACCACAACGTTGATACAAGTGCCATCAAATGCAAAGTGTAGATTGGATCTATACTATGATGGGAGAGACAGACACCCGCAAAGCCACTTGTGCAATACGAGTTGCACGTCAACTATGGAGCAAGTCTCATGTGCGATGACATGTAAGGTTAGCCCGAGCCGCTTCATCCCACCATACCGCAAGATGCAAAGTACACAAAGCAAAAGACGACACGAGCACCAACGCCCACAAAACCATTGTGTTCTACTCGTGCAACAGATCTATGCATAGACACGGCTCTGATGGGTTTGTAGCATGGAAAACAAAAAAATTCTACCGCAAGAACGAACAAAACCTAGATAAAAGCCAAGATCTAATCTATTAGACATGTGCAACGAGATAGATCTGTACTAACCCTCGTAGATTCGAAAGCGTTACGAGATCAGATCTCGTGGTTGATGTAGTCGATCACTTACCGATCTCAAGATCATGTGGACGATCCTTCTGGCGCCGCGTTCCGGCAGCGCTTCCGCAGTCGGTCACACGTGCGGAGTCGAAGCAGACCTTCCTCTCCCCGTTCCAGCGAGCAGCAGAGGTAGTAGATCTCTCCACGGAATCCCAGCAGCACGACGGTGTGGTGGTGGTGGTGGAGTAGAGAATTCTGCAGGGCTTCGCCTAAGCCAGAGCAGAGGGAAGGAGGAGGAGAGAGGCAACTTGAGATCTTGAGAATAGAAGGGGCAAGGGAGCTTGTGCCTCCACCCCTCTATTTAAAGGAGGGAGGCGCCATGGGGAGGTGGAGTCCTTGTAGGACTCTCCTCTCCCTTGGCTGGCGGATCAAGGAGGTGGGGGGAGAGTCCTACTCCCCCACGAATCCTTGTCTTTCCCCACAAGGATTCCTTGATCCTTTCTTGGTTTTCAAACAAACTCCAAGAAATCTTCTAGAACCTTCCGGAACATTCCGAAACCTTCTAGAATCCCCATACAAATACTCTGGAACATTTCCTAACTTAGAAAATGATCCCCAATATATGAATCTTATTCCCCGGACAATTCCGGATCTCCTCGTGATGTCCCGGATCCAATCCGAGACTCCGAACAACCTTTGGTCTCCAACGCACATTCCATATCTACTTAAAACAACTTCGAACCTTAAGTGTGTCACCCTACGGTTTGTGAACATGTAGACATGATGGAGACACATCTCCGATCAATAACCATTAGCGGGATCTGGAGATCCATAATGGCTCCCACATACTCAACGATGACTTCGTGATCGATAGAACCATTAACATACGAAACCAATTCCCTTTGTCACGCGATACTCTACTTATCCGAGGTTTGATCGTCGGTATCTCCATACCTAGTTCTACCTCGTTACTGATAAGTACTCTTTACTCGTTTCGTGTTATGTCATCCCTTGTGACCTAGTCACATGCTTGCAAGCTAACTAGATGACATTCCACCGAGAGGGGCCAGAGCATATCTATGCGTCATATGGATGGACAAATCCCAATCTTGGTCCATGCGCTTCAACACATACTTTCAGAATACCCAATGTCACCTTTATAACCATCCAGTTATGAAGCGGTGTTTGATGTCATCAAAGTACCCATCCGGTGATGGCGATTAACATAACCTCATGGTCGAAGGATTAGGTTACTATGCATTTGAAAAGCTTGTAGCAAAACGAACTTAATGACTTGATCTTATGCTATGCTTACTTATGGGTGTGTGTCCATCACATCATTCTCCTAATGATATGATCTTGTTATTAACGACATCCAATGTCCATGATCAGGAAACCATGATCATCCATTAATCAACAAGCTAGTTTAACAACAGGCTTACTAGGGACTCTTTTATGTTTACAAAACACACAAGTATTAATGTTTCCCGTTAATAAAATTATAGCATGGGATGTAAACATTTATCATAAACATAAAGATATAATAATAACCACTTTATTATTGCCTCTTGGGCATATCTCCAACAATTTCAATATCACATGTAGAACCACTTTCTGCAATTTCACCTGAAACAATTCCGGTTTCTATCGAAAGAATTCCTACGCTTTGCAATCCTTTCGTCTGAAACATATGTGCTCCTAAATGGTGTCCGGCAACTCTTAAGTGTGTCACCCTATGGTTCGCGAATAATGCAGACATGATTGAGACTCCTCTTAGATCAATAATCAGAAGCGGGACCTGGAGATCTATATTGACTCCTACACATTCAACGATGACTTCTATGATCGTGAGAACCTTTAACGCTAGTAATTTAATCCCTTTGTCTCTTGATATAATACATGTCCGAGATTCGATCATCGGTATACAAATACCTAGGTTGATCTCGTTACCGACATGCACTCTTTTCTCGTTCCCGTGATATAACATTCTAGTGATCACATTACTTGCTTGCAAGCTATCTTAATGTGATATCACCGAGAGGGCCTAGAGTATATCTATCCGTCATCGGGATTGACAAATTCCACTCATGATCCATGAGCCTCAACATAACACCTTCATAGCACTGAACCCACCTTTATAGTCACCCTATTACGGTGTGATGTTTGATGTTACCAAGATACTCTTCCGATGTTAGCAATTAACATGATCTCATGGTCTAAGGACTAAGATTACTCCGTATGATGTTATAGCAATATAAACACAATGAATTTGATTGTAATTCTATACTTCAGATGAATGTTCATCACATCATTTCACAAATGCTGTGACCTCGTTATTAATAACATCCAATGTCCATGATTAGGAAACTTTGATCATCTTGTTAATCAACGAGCTAGTCTATAAGAGAGGCATAACTAGGAACCCTTTTTGTTTATTAAACACACATGTATTGACGTTTCCTATCAATACAATTATGGCATGCAAAATAAACATCTATCATATACAAGGAATACATAATAACAACTTTATTATTGCCTCTCAGGGCATATTTCCTTCAGTCTCCCACTTGCACTAGAGACAATAATCTAGTTTACATAGTGATAAATCTAACATCCATGGAGTTCTGGTGTTGATCATGTTTTTCCCTTGGGAGAACTTTAGTCAACGGATCTGCTACATTTAGGTCCATGTGTACTTTACAAATCTTTATATCTCCATCCTTGACATGCTCGCAGATGGAGTGAAACGGGCGCTTAATATGCTTGGAATTCTTGTGAGACCTTGGTTCCTTAGAGTTGGCTATGGCTCCATTGTTGTGACAATAGATCACCATTGGGTCCAATGTGCTAGGAACCACACCTAGTTCCGTTATGAACTCCTTCATCCAAACCGCTTCCTGTGCCACTTTTGAAGCAGCAACATATTCTGCCTCCGTCGTTGATCCAGCCACCACAGGTTGTTTGGAACTCCTCCAACTAACTGCTGCTCCGTTCAAGAGAAATACGTATCCAGATTGAGACTTAGAGTCATCCGGATCGGTGTCAAAACTAGCATCGACATAACACTTAGCGGCTAGCTCTTCTTCACCTCTGTATACAAGAAACATATCCTTAGTTCTTCTTAAGTACTTAAGGATATTCTTGACCGATATCCAGTGTTCCGAACCTGGATCAGATTGGTACCTACTAGTCAAACTAATAGCATGTGTCACATCCGGTCTTGTACATAACATGGCGTACATTATAGAGCCTATGGGTGAGGCATAGGGGATCTTATCCATTATCTCTCTTTCTTCTGCCGTAGCCAGACTTTGAGTCTTACTCAATGTCTTGCCTTGCAACATAGGTAAGAACCCCTTCTTACTTCCATCCATATTAAACTTCTTTAATATCTTATCAAGGTATGTACTCTGCGATATCCCAATTAGGCGTCTTGATCTATCTCTATAGATTTTAATGCCTAATATATATGAAGCTTCACCAAGGTCCTTCATCGAAAATTTGCTGTTTAGATAACTTTTAACACTGTTTAAAAGATCTATATCATTTCCAATCAATAATATGTCATCCACATATAATATCAGAAATGCCACATTGCTCCCACTCACTTTCTTGTAAATACAAGCCTCTCCATAAGTTTGGACAAATCCAAACTCTTTGATCACCTCATCAAAGCGGAGATTCCAACTTCGTGATGCTTGCTTCAGTCCATAGATGGATCGCTGAAGTTTGCACACCTTATTAGCATCCTTAGGATCGACAAAACCCTTAGGTTGTATCATATACAACTCTTCTTCAATCTTACCACTGAGGAACGCAGTTTTGACATCCATCTGCCATATTTCATAATCGAAATATGCAGCAATTGCTAACATAATCCTAACCGAATTTAGCATCGCTATGGGAGAGAATGTCTCATCATAGTCAACTCCTTGAATTTGTCAAAACCCCTTTGCGACAAGTCGAGCTTTATAGA
The DNA here is from genome assembly GCA_916181665.1 of Avena sativa. NCBI lineage: Eukaryota > Viridiplantae > Streptophyta > Magnoliopsida > Poales > Poaceae > Avena > Avena sativa. The sequence continues at coordinate 127,995,273 of OV702289.1, read as the reverse complement.
TGGTCACATTACCATCAACATCAGTTTTTGTTTTGAAAATCCATTTATTCTCAACGACATTTCGATCGTGAGGTAAGTCCACCAAGGTCCAAACCTGGTTTTCGCACATGGATTCCATCTCGGATTTCATGGCTTCTAGACATTTGTTGGAATCAGGGCTCATCAGCGCTTCTTAATACGTTGCAGGGTCATCCATTTTCATCAATCATGAAATTCATAACAGGATTGCTGTACAGTTCAGGAGCTGCACGTGTCCTGCTTGACCTGCGAGGTTCGGCAGTATCCTCTTTCGGAGTTTCATGATCATTATCATTAGCTCTCTCTCTTCATCAGGTGAAGTAAACTCCAAAACAATTTCCGGTGCTGCGCCACTCGCCAATTCATGAAGAGAAGGTTCAGTAACCTCTTCGAGTTCTACCTTCTGACTACTCACACCGTTCGCGAGAAACTCCTTCTTGAGAAAGGATCCATTCTTGGCAACAAAAACCTTGCCCTCGGATCTGTGATAGAAGGTATACCCAATCGTTTCCTTAGGGTATCCTATGAAGACGCCTTTTTCCGCTTTGGGTTCGAGTTTATCCGGCTGAAGTTTCTTCACATAAACATCGCATCCCCAAACTTTAAGAAATGATAGTTTAGGTTTGTTTCCAAACCATAATTCATACGGTGTCGTTTCAACGGATTTAGATGGTGCCCTATTTAAAGTGAATGCAGCGGTTTCCAGTGCATAACCCCAAAATGACAATGGCAAGTCATAAAGTATGATTACGACGTTCCGACAAACCATTACATTGTGGTGTTCCGGCAAGCGTGAGTTGTGAATCTATTCCACAGTCTTCCATATGTGTGCTAAACTCGTAACTAAGATACCCTCCTCCACGGTCGGACCGTAGAAATTTGATCTTTCTGTTACGATGATTTTCCACTTCATTCTGAAATTCCTTGAACTTTTCAAAGGTTTTAGACTTATGTTTCATCAAATAGATATACCCGTATCTACTCAAATCATCCGTGAAAGTAACAAAATAATGATATCCACCTCGCGCCGACACACTGATTGGTCCACACACATCAGTATGTATGATTTCCAATAAGTCTGTCGCCCATTCCATTGAACCGGAAAATGGCGTTCTAGTCATCTTGCCCATAAGGCATGGCTCACATGTATCAAATGATTCAAAATCAAGTGATTCCAAAAGTCCATCAGAATGGAGTTTCTTCATGCGTTTAACGCCAATATGACCTAGACGGCAGTGGCACATATATGCAGATATATTATTATCAAGTTTAATCCTTTTAGCATCAACATTATGAATATGCGTAATACTACTATCGAGATCCAATAGAAATAAACCATTCAACACAGGTGCATGACCATAAAAGATATCATTCATATAAATCGAACAACCATTGTTTTCAGATTTAAAGGAATAACCACTTTGCATCAAACACGATCCGGATACAATGTTCATGCTCAGTGCAGGCACCAAATAACAATTATTCAGATTTATAACTAATCCCGACGGCATATGGAGAGGTAGCGTTACGACTGCGATCACATCAACTCTTGATCCATTGCCGACCCGCATCATGACCTCATCCCTTGCTAGCTGTCGCTTGTTCTGTAGCCCCTGAATCGAGTTACATATATTAGCAACTGATCCTGTATCAAATACCTAGGTGCTACTCCGAGTACTAGTCAAGTACACATCAGTAACATGTATATCACATATACCTTCGTTTGCCTTGTCGGCCTTCTTGTCCGCCAAATACTTGGGGAAGTTGCGCTTCCAATGGCCAGTCCCCTTGCAATAGTAGCACTCGGTATCAGACTTAGAGCCAGCTCGGGATTTCTTTTCAGGTGCGGCAACAGATTTGCCGCCCTTCTTTCCCTTATGCTTGCCTTTCTTGTCCTTCTTGAAACCGGTGGTCTTATTGATCATCAACACTTGATGTTCTTTCCTAATCTCCACTTCTGCAGTCTTAAGCATTGACAGAAGCTCGGGAAGAGACTTCTTCATGCCCTGCATATTATAGTTCATCATGAAGCTCTTGTAGCTAGGTGGCAGAGATTGGAGAACACGATGTATGCCTAAGTCAATGGGAATCGTTATTCCCAAGGACACAAGCTTATCGGCGTACCTAGACATTTTGGGTACGCGCTCACTAATGGAGTTGTTCTCCTCCATCATGCAGCTAAAGAACTTTTCAGAAGCATTATAACTCTCTACGACAGCATGGGCATCGAAAATCATTTTCAATTCTCCCATGGTATCAAAGGCATTGCCATTTTCGAAACGCTTTCAAAGTTCCGGCTCTAGCCCATACAGTATGCCGCAATGAACTAAGTTGTGGTCCTCCTGACGAGTTATATAGACATTCTTTTCCTCGTCAGGGGCATCAGGAGCTGGTGGGGGGCCTAGCGGTGCCTCTAGCACATATTGCTTTTGTGCAGCAGTGAGGAGAATCCTCAAATTCATTGCCCAGTTGGTGAAGTTGCTACCATTCGCAGCAAGTTTCTCTTTCTCCATGAACACATTGAAATTAAAAGCAGGTGGTGCCATCTACAACAGAATTTCTAAAGTATATTTAGACTAAGTTTATGATAGATTGAGTTCAACTAATCCAAATTACTAATGAACTCCCACTTAAAAACGACATCCCTCGTGTCTTTTTGGTGATTACATGAACCAAATCCACTACACCAATTCCGATCATCACGTGAGTCGGTGTAGCTTCAAAGGCAAGCATCTATATGGGCATCATATCAACTATATGACTCATGCTTAACCTTTCGGTCCGTGTTCCGGGGCCATGTTTGTACATGCTAGGCTCGCCAAGTAAGAACCTTAGTATTCGCGTGTGTAAAACTGTCTTACACCCGTTGTATGAAAGCGTAGAGTCGAGTACACCCTATCATCACGTGATGTCTTGAAACACGATCCATAGAACGGTGCATACTTAAGGAAGAACACATTTTTATCTTGATATCTAAATGAGGATCATCTTACAATGCTACCAAAAGTGCCAAACTAGCAATATAAGATGCAAACATCTAATTTGTAAAGTGAGATGATATGGTCCATGCATTTGATCTCTATCATTTGCATCGTGGTATGATCTCTATCATTCCTTTATGTGTAAGGCCAAGGTCTATGGAACTGACACATTAAGTGTGTTGTAAGAGTATCTATCATACATCTACTTACAACAATACCATACCAAGACACTAGCCCATCAACGATCTAAACTAGACGCCTCTAATTTATCAATTGCAAGTTTTACGTGGCTTAGGGATTTCGGAGATAGAACCGGTCTTACCTAAGAACATGAACCACAACGAGGATAACCAAGTTATTAGTGACTCGTTGTAAATCAGATATTGACTATAGTAGGAGAGACAGACACCCGCTAGCCACTTATGCAAAACTAGTTGCATGTCAGTCGTGGAACCAGTCTCATGTACGATGACATGTAAGGTTGGTCCGGGCCGCTTAATCCCACTATGACACCAATATCCAAAATACATAGAAGATGCAATAACATGATCATCATCGCCCACATATAAACATATGTGTACTACCCGGGCAAAGCACTGATACATTGGAAATGTATCTATAATTTTTGATGTTCCATGCTTGGTTTTATCTCCTTTCTTGTGTTTTGTCCACACTTTGGAGTAATTTTCATATGATTTCTTGGACTAACCTATTAACAAGATCCACACTGCCAGCTGCCTGTTTTCTGCTATTTTTGGTTCCAGGAAAATCAGAAAATGAATATTTTCGGAATTGGACGGGACAAAAGCCAAAGTGCCTATTTTTCCAGAAGACTCCAGGAGCCAGAATACGAGACGGAGGAGGGCCAGGGGCTGGCCACACCCCCCAGGCGCGGGCTGGGCCTGGCCGCGCCAGGGCATGGTGTGGTGGACCCAGGCACCCCCTCGGTCTCCCTCTTTGCCTATAAGAAGCCTTCTGACCTAAAAACTCTGGGGGTTCGACGTTTTTCCAGAAGAAGTTCCGCAGCGCCGCCACCACCAAAGGGGAGATTCGGGGGACAGAAAGTCTCTGTTCCGGCACCCTGCCGGGACGGGGAAGTGCCCCCGGAGCCATATCCATCGATCTCCACCATCATCTCCATCAACCATCCATGTTTCCCCCATCTATGAGTGAGTAATCCCCCGCTGTAGGCTATGGGGATGGGAGGGATTGGATGAGATCATTCATGTAATGGCATCAGATTGTTAGGGCATGGTGCCTAGTATCTTTTATTAGTGCTTTATGACTTTGTTGCGACTTGTTGTGCTTAATGCTTGTCATTAGGGCCCGAGTGCCATGATTTCAGATCTGAACATGTTATTGATTCATTATGATAGTATTGTTTCTGGTCTTATCTACAAGTTGTATACACATGTTGTTGTTCGGAACCTATGGCCCCGAAGTGATAGAAATCGGGATAACCGGAAGGGAATGGCTTTGATGTGAGGATCACATGTTTCACGGAGTGTTAATGCTTTGCTCCGATGCTCTATTAAAAGGAGGACCTTAATTGCCAGTAGTTCCCTAGAGGCCCCGCTGCAAACGGGCTGGCAGGACAAAAGATGTTGTGCAAGTTCTCATTGCAAGCACGTATGACTATATATGGAACACATGCCTAGGATTGTCTAGTACTTGGTTGCTTTATCTTATTTATCTGCAATTGCCCTTTGTTCTGATTGCTATTTGAATTGCCTTGTCCATGCAATGCCCATCCATCCATCCCTATGCCTACCGCACTCGAATCCCACTATTTACTGCTATTGTTACTGATGTCTTTACTTTGCTACTGCTGTTACTTTGCTATTCCTACTACAAACTGTTGCTACTGATAAACTGCTGTGAGCAAGATTGTTTTCCAGGTGCAGCTGAATTGACAACTCAGTTGTTAAGGCTTATAAATATTCGTTGGCTCCCCTTGTGTCGAATCAATAAATTGGGTTTCACTTCCCTCTACTACGATACACCCCCTATACTTGTGGGTCATCAAGACTATTTTCTGGCGCTGTTGCCGGGGAGCATAGCTTTATCTATCAAGTCCACTTGGAATCACTATTGTTCAAGCTAAGTTTATTTTCACCTTGTTTGCTTGTTTCTTTATCAAAAATACAAAAAAAGTAGTTCCTACTCTAGTTGTTATTTTCGTTGGTCTGTTATTGTCTTGCTTTATCATGCTTGTTGTTAATGGTTGGTTTATTTGAAACTGAATCCTATTGGTAAGGTGGGTTCACGGAAGATGAAAAATATTATTATAAGGAACACCGCTTGTCACAAAAAGGGAAACACTTATGGGAACAAATTGATAAATTGTATACCATTGCTAGAAACGTGTGCTCTACTTATAATGTTACTTATTGCTTGGATAAATCTTGTTGCTGTAGGAGGTACAAACACCTCCCTTTTCAATGTGAGTATAATGAAAATGTTACCATATCTTCTTATGTTAAAGGAAATTATGACTTTTATGATGTGGAACAAATTGAAGAATTTATTGCTTGGAAGGGTGCTTTTGAACTTGCTAGTTTGCTTGAAAATATTGATGATTCACCTTACAAATATGAGGTTTATGGTATACTTAAATTTTTCTTTGATAATTACAAGGATGAAAATGGCTATATTCTTGAATATTTTAATAGATGTTTTCCACAAATGGAAGACACTAATGCCTTGCAGGATCCTGTGGAAGAAGAAATTGATGAACTTGAGATCTCATTAGATGAAAAAGAGGAGGAGAGTGATGAACAAAAGGAGGAAGAATGGATTAGCTACCCATGCCTACCTTCTAATGAGAGTAACTCTTTATCCCTTACATTATTTGATTGTCCCCCATGCTTACTAAAGGAGGATGAATGTTATGTTCCTGAGGATTCTTTTGAAAGTGTTTATAATAAAGCTCTAGTGCTTGTAGATCATGAAAAGCATGCTTTATGTGATAGTTATATTGTTGAGTTTCTTCATGAGGCTACTGAAAATTATTATGAGAGAGGAAAATGTGGTTGTAGAAGTTTTCATGGTATTGAAACACCTCTCTATGTGCTGAAAGTTTTGAAGTTACTCTTGTTTCATCTTCCTATGCCTGTCACTTTGTTGTTTGCAAATTTATTTGCATACATGATTCCTATGCATAGGAAGTGGGTTAGACTTAAATGTGTTTTGAATTTGCTTCTTGATGCTCTCTCTTACTTCAACTCATATTTCTTATGAGAGCATCCTCTCAAACTATTATGCCTGAAGATGATAATATGTCTATTATTCTTGGGAGACCTTTTCTTAAATACTGCAGGAGCTGTTATTTATTGTAATCAAGGGAAGGTGACCTTCAATGTTAATGACAAGGAACATATTGTCTATTTCCCCAAGAAGATTGAAAGGACTTATGGTTTGAATTCAATTGAACATGTTGAGGGCATTCAAGTTGGAGAAATATATTGTCCCATACCAAGAGAAAAATTTGAAACTATTATGATTGGGACCATTGCTATCAAGGTTGAGGTAACATAAGCATTAGTAGAATACAAAGTTTTGTCTCATATGAAATTGCTTTGGTAACAAGACCCGATCAACCTTGTTAACAAAAGGATTTTATTGAACAAAACAATGTTTTCACCTTGATTATCTCCGCTTACTTCTATTCCTTATGTCTAACTTAAAGGCGTTAAAGAAAAGTACTTATTGGGAGATAACCCAAAAGTTTTAGATGAGTCTTGGAAGTTATTACCTCTGTAATAACCTCTCCTTATCCTTTTTATTTGCTTTTTGTGCCAAGAGTAATCTCTAATGAGAGAGAAGTAATGATTAGGAAAGTTGCTGTCCCGAAACAGATTTTTGTGCTTCACGGTAAAATTCGTGAGAGAGATATGTATGTCGGATTGAGCTGTAATGTTTTGTGCTTCTGCCACAGGTTGTTATCTAACTTTCGTTAGTTCAATACTTTTTGATTTGATCAACATAAGGTCTTTGAAAAAATTCGTCTTTACCTGCTGGTCTGTTTTGACAGATTTCTGCCATTTTCTGCATTTGCTTCTTGTTGGTTCCTTTTTGAGTTCTTTTGGGGAATTGAGCTTTTTAAGGGAAGTGCTAAAGTAGATAGTGTTATAATGGAAGTTTATTTGGTGTTAGAACTGAACCTTAAGACTTATTTATCTTGAGTGCACTAATGTTGCTAATAAAGATTGTGTGAAGTTTTGTATGAAGGAAAAATTTCAGGTGTATGGAAGTAATGAGTAATGAGATGAAGGATGGACTAAAGCTAAAGCTTGGGGATGCCACGCGTGTCACCCCAAGAAATATCCAAGAAGTACAAGCGTCAAAGCTTGGGGATGCCCAAGGCATCCCCCTCTTCATCAATAAAAATCCTAGGTTTCTTCCAAACGCTTCATTTTTATTGTTTCATGCACAGTTGTGTTGTTCTTGGAGCGTCTTCTTTTTTGTTTTCATTTTGGTTTTTAGTTTGCATGGTTTGCTTAGTTTGCTGAATAAATTGGTTGGACCTCCTCTTTCATACATTGGTTTTCAAATAGTTTGGTTTGGATTAGAAAATAGTAGGAGGCTTGAGTGGTGAAGAGACCTTGTTTTTGACTATGGCCTATGCTTTTTCATGCCATGCTTGATATTGTTTTGGCTTTATGCTTAGTATTATTTGCTGTAGCATGACTTGTTATAAACAATTGAGATTGCTTAATGTGCTTTGGAAGAATCATGCGTTGTTTTAGCATATTAAAGCATAGTATTGTGGTATTCTCCTTTGATGCTTTATTTGGGTTGACTTGGCACATGCGCACACCATGTTATGACTATCTCAAGTCACCATAAGCCTTAATGATCCTTTAGTTTCAACTTGTAGTATCACTTTATGCTTTGATCAATGATGTTTTTTCGCTCTACATGATTATGGCCATTATTGCTCCCTTGTTTGTCGCTCCCTTACTATTGCTAGCCTTCACTTTCACTGAGTATGTTTTACTCATGTTTCCAACTCCCTAAACAAAATATTGCCAAAGTGTCCACCATACCTACCTATTAGCATCATTTGCTACTTCCGTGCATATTCAATATGCCTTGTTTTCTTCCGAATAAAATGTTTGCTTGTTATGAGAAAGTTAGTTAGTAAAACTCTCACGAACTTGATGGCACACTTTATTTCCTGCATTTAATAAACTTGAACCATTGCGTCCTTCTTTGTTGCGTATATTCTTGCACTTTATAAGTTGAAGTTAGCAGAACCATGTATCATGGGGAACGCTTTCAACATTGCACTGGTACTTAGTACCTCGTTGATATCATGTTCTTTTGCTTATCGATCCCGACGGTGTGAAATAAAAGTGGAACTTGTAAGATCATGGAGTTTGTATGTATGTTAGAGAAACGCCTGGGCCGCTAGCCTAAGCCATGCCTAATCATGGTGGAAACTTGCAGCATAACCATAATGAGCATTCTATAAAGCATCCTCAATAAAAATCTATGCACATAGTAAATAAAAAGATCGCTGAGATGCTCATTGTCTGCTTGCCTTGTCATTTTGATTATGGGATAGCTCATGTATCATATGCAAGGGGTACCCCGTTGGCGGTTCTCTATGATACGTACATACTTACGATGACAAGAGCTTACTTGTGACTGAAGTTGAGTAGCATGAGGATCGGTCTTCGTAAGTAAGGGGCATGATACTTTGATTTATAACTTGTCAAGCATATCCTCTTAGTTGTGTCACTTTAACCGTAACCATTTAAAGATGCTTATGACAGGGGCAATGGGAGCTCAAAGCTAATGAGTACCATACTTTCAACATTTGGAAGCCTTTCAAACTTTTCAAAACCTGTTCATTTCCTTGTTGAGTCTCCACACATTCTATGAGCACTTTCTTGAGAGCATAGTGGCCATTCTTAGTTCTATGTGCATTGTCCCAAGACTTGTTGATTGGTGCATACCTTGATATTGCTTGTTTTAAACTATTTGTATCTAGTCATTCTTGTAAACTTTGAAGGTGTCCTTTGCATTTATGTTTGCTACTCTATGAGGGACAAGCTGAGTGCCACTATGCTATGTTTTATTTATGTGAAACAAACAAACGTCTTGCAAAGCATTGTTATTCATAAATCTTTTGTTTGTGCCTTTTCATGTTGCATCATAGTTTCTTTGTCTTATTGCTAGAACTTTGTCTTTCATGTTATGATTGAAGTACTATGATCCCAGATTTGAATGTTTACAAATACTTTGGTCAAGTCTTTGATGATGCATGTCACCTCAAAAATTATTCTTTCTTTTTATCACTTACCTACTCGAGGACGAGCAGGAGTTGAGCTTGGGGATGTTGAAACATTGGAAATGTATCTATAATTTTTGATGTTCCATGCTTGGTTTTATCTCCTTTCTTGTGTTTTGTCCACACTTTGGAGTACTTTTCATATGATTTCTTGGACTAACTATTAACAAGAGCCACAGTGCCAGCTGCCTGTTTTCTGTTATTTTTGGTTCCAGGAAAGTCAGAAAATGAATATTCTCGGAATTGGATGGGACAAAAGCCAAAGTGCCTATTTTCCAGAAGACTCCAGGAGCCAGAATACGAGACGGAGGAGGGCCAGGGGCTGGCCACACTCCCCAGGGGCGGGCTAGGCCTAGCCGCGCCAGGGCATGGTGTGGTGGCCCCTGGCACCCCCTCGGTCTCCCTCTTCGCCTATAAGAAGCCTTCTGACCTATAAACTCTGGGGGGTTCGACGTTTTTCCAGAAAAAGTTCCGCAGCGCCGCCACCACCGAAGGGGAGATTCGGGGGACAGAAAGTCTCTGTTCCGGCACCCTGCTGGGACGGGGAAGTGCCCCCAGAGCCATCTCCATTGATCTCCACCATCATCTCCATCAACCATCCATGTTTCCCCCATCTATGAGTGAAGGAAATATGCCCTGAGAGGCAATAATAAAGTTGTTATTATATATTCCTTATATATGATAGATGTTTATTTTACATGCTAGAAATGTATTGATTCGGAAACATCAATACATGTGTGTTTAATAAACAAAAAGGGTTCCTAGTCATGCCTCTCTTATAGACTAGCTTGTTGATTAACAGGATGATCAAGGTTTCCTGATCATGGACATTGGATGTTGTTAATAACAAGGTCACACCATTGGTGGAATGATGTGATGAACATTCATCCGAAGTATAGCATTACGATCAAGTCATTATGTTTATATTGCTATAACATCATACGAAGTAATCTTTATCCTTAGACCATGAGATCATGTTAATTGCTAACATCAGAAGAATATCTTGATAACATCAAACGTCACACCGTAACAGGGTGACTATAAAGATGGGTTCAGTACTACGAAGGTGTTATGCTGAGGCTCACGGATCAAGAGTGGAATTTGTCAATCCAGATGACGGATAGATATACTCTGGGCCCTCTCGGTGATATCACATTAGGATAGCTTGCAAGCAAGTGATGTGATCACTAGAATGTTATATCACGGGAACGAGAAAAGAGTGCATGTCAGTAACGAGATCAAACTAGGTATGGAGATACCGATGATCGAATCTCGGACATGTAATATATCGTGAGACAAAGGGATTTAGTTACAAGCGTTAAAGGTTCTCACGATCACAGGAGTCATCGTTGAATGTGTAGGAGTCAGTACGGATCTCCAGGTCCCGCTGCTGATTATTGATCGGAGAAGGGTCTCGATCATGTCTGCATTATTCGTGAACCGTAGGGTGGCACACTTAAGAGTTACCGGACACCATTTTGGAGCACATATGTTTCAGACGAAAGAATTGCAAAGCGCAGGAATTGTTTCGGGTGAAATTGCAGAAGGTGGTTCTGCATGTGATATTGAAATATTGGAAGGGGCTAGATGTGAATGTTTGTTAATTAAAGTAATTAACAAAATTCTGAATAAATTTAATAAAAAGAGTTTTATTAAATGAGAGAGCATTAAATTTGGAGAAATTTAATGCATTTAAAGTGGAGACTTTAAAAGGGAATGTGAAGAGGCATTTTAATGGGAGGGGTTACCACCACATGAATGGGGGAGGTGAGGGGTCACCCCCCAATGCGCCGGCCATGGAGAGAGGGGGCACCCCCTCCTCCTATAAAACGCCACCCATTCCCTCCTTCATCCTCACACCTCCTTGTGAAGGATCTCTCTCCCCCTCTAGAATTATTCCCCCATGGTCTTGGATTAGCGAGATACATGTTCCCGGTGGCATTTCGTCTGGAAGGAGTTGCTGCTTCCGCTGGATCGTTGGAGCGAGGAGGTGGAGGTTGTCCGGTGGCTTGAACGTGTGTGCGAGTGCGGATGCGGTAGTTGAAGGGTTTCGCAGCATAGTAAATCAAAATTTTCTACGGAAGCGAACAGAGGGAAAGCCAAGATCTAATCTAGGAGATGCAAACAACGAGAGAGATTGGATTAGATCTTCATACCCTTGAATATTCGCACAGCGGAACGTTCGTCAGAACGTGGGTGATGTAGTCGTACTCGCTTCTCCTCCTCGCGATCCGATCCGATCTAGCACCACAAGTGGCGGTGCCTCCGTGAGATGCACACGTGCGGCACCTCGACGTCTCCTCCTTCCTCGGACCAGCAAGTATGGTGGAGAGATAGATTGGATCTACAGCACGACGGCGTGGTGTATATGGTGGAGAATTTCTGCCGTAGGGCTTCGCCTACAAACAGTCGGGAGGGAGAGAGGAAGGGCAGCAGGGCAACTGGGTTTGGAGGAAGGTGTAAGGGGGTGTGAGAGGGGGCGCACCAGCCCTCTATATATAGAGGGGGGGTGCGGCCAGCCCTAGCCTCTCCTCCAAGCCTATCTCTAGTTTAAACAATTTAAACTCTCCCTTATCTAGAAATCCTATCTTATCTTATCTCTAGTTTAAACGATTTAAACTCTCTAGGATTGGCTGGGCCCTATGGGGCCTTGTGCCCCTGGCCCAATGCGGCCAGGACACTCCCTCATAGGCCCATGCCCCCTCCCGGAAGGTGGGACCACGTTGGCCCCCTTCCGGAAGGTTCTAGAAGCTTCCGGTACAATACCGATTAACCCGGAACAATTCCGAACTCCAAAAAACTGCACTGCCTTATATGAATCTTATTCTCCGGACCATTCCGGAACCTCTCGTGATATCCTGGATCCCATCCGAGACTCCGAACAAAAATTCATAAACCAAGTATCCAATCTATCCTAGCGTCGAGACACGTTAAGTGTGTGACCCTGCGGGTTCGAGAATATGCAGACATGATCTTCTATCAATAATCAACAGCGGGGTCTGGGCACCCATATTGATTCCCACACATTCATCGATGATCATATCGGATGAACCACGATGCCAGGATTCAATCAATCCCATATATATATTCCCTTCGTCTCGCGATATTTTACTTGCTCGAGATTCGATCATCGGTATCGTCATACCTAGTTCAATCTCGTTCACAGCAAGTACTTTAATCGTTCCGTAATCCGATATCACTTTGTGATTAACTCCTTAACCACATGCTTGCAAGCGGTGTTGATATCGATTACCGAGTGGGCCCGAAGCATATCTCTCCGACTTGGGAGGGACAAATCCCATATCGATACATACAACCCAACAGATACTTTCCGATTACCTGAGAGACACCTTTATGATCACCCTCTCATAGGATGACGTTTGATGACCTCAAAGCTTTCTTCCGATACCAGGGAGTTGTATTATCTCATGGTCTAAGGAATACAATATTTGACATAAGTAAAGCTTTGCAAAGATGAACACGATGACACGATCTAATTGCTTCGCTTAGTTTGGGTCTATCCACCACATCATTCTCCAATGATATGATCTCATTATCAATTGACAACTCATGTCTATGGTTAGGAAACCTTAACCATCATTGATCAATGAGCTAGTCCATAGAGGCGTACTAGGGACACGGTGTTGTTCACAAACCACACAAGTATTAATGTTTCCGCTTAATACAATTCTAGCATGGAATATAAACTTTATCATGAACAAGAATTATAATAATAACATCTTTATTATTGCCTCTAGGGCATAATTCCAACAGTCTCCCACTTGCAGGAGAGTCAATAATCTAGTTTACATTTGGCAACAATCTCACACCCATGGCACTGAGGTGCTGATCATGTTTTACACGTGGAAGAGGTTTAGTCAATGGATCTGCGACATTCAAATCTGTATGTACTTTGCTGATCTTCAGATCTCCATCTGCTATATAATCTCGGATTATATGAAACTTGCGGTTGATATGCTTGGTCTTTGGATGATATCTTGGTTCCTTAGCGAGTGCTATGGCGCCAGTGTTGTCACACAATATCTCCAGTCGGTCCAATGCACTTGGAACCACGCCAAGCTCAGTGATGAAGTTTCTGATCCAAACTCCTTCACTTGACGCTTCTGCAGCAGCCATGTATTCCGCTTCTACTGTAGATCCCGCGACCACGCTTTGCTTGCAGCTTCTCCAGCTCACAGCTCCTCCATTCAAAATATACACGTATCCTGTCTGAGATTTAGCATCATCCTTGTCGGTGTCGAAACTAGCATCGACGTAACCTTTTACGACGAGCTGTTCATCACCCCCATAGACTAAGAACATTTCTTTAGTCCTATTTAGGTACCTTAGGATGTTCTTCACGGCTGTCCAGTGTTCCACTCCTGGATCACTTTGACATCTGCTCGTCAAACTAAGAGCATTGGACACATCCGGTCTAGTACACAGCATGGCATACATGATGGAACCTATGGCCGAGGCATAAGGCACTTTGCTCATAGCTTCCCTATCATTTACCGTAGCTGGACACTGAGCCTTGCTCAATATCTTACCTGACAACATAGGCACTGAACCTTTCAATGCCTTATCCATTCTGAACCTTTTCAGAACTTTGTCTAGGTATGTACTCTGGCTTAAAGCTATCAGGCGTCTTTGTCTATCTCTATAGATTTTGATGCCCAATATATAAGCAGCTTCACCTAGGTCTTTCATTGAAAAACACTTGTTCAAATAACTCTTCACATCGTTAAGCATGTTGATGTCATTTCCAATAATCAATATGTCATCCACATATAGTACCAGAAACGTCACCGAGCTCCCACTCACTTTCTTGTAGATGCAAGCTTCGTAGCAATTCGGAACAAATCCAAAACTCTTGATCACTTGATCAAAACGAAGGTTCCAACTCCGAGATGCTTGCTTCAGTCCATAAATGGAACGCTGAAGTTTGCATACTTTATCAACATCCTTAGGATCGACAAAACCTTCGGGTTGCATCATATACAACTCTTCATCAATGTTGCCATTGAGGAACGTAGTCTTGACATCCATCTGCCATATTTCATAATCATGAAACGCAGCAATTGCTAATAAAATCCGAATGGACTTAAACATCGCTACGGGAGAGAAAGTCTCATCGTAGTCAACACCTTGAACTTGTCGAAAACCTTTCGCAACAAGCCGTGCTTTATAGACGGTAACATTACCATCCGCGTCCGTTTTCTTCTTGAAGATCCATTTGCACTCAACGGCCTTTCGGTCGCTAGGAGGGTCCACCAAAGTCCATACTTGGTTTTCGCTCATGGATCCCAATTCGGATTTCATGGCTTCTAGCCATTTCTCAGAGTCTGGGCTCATCATCGCTTCCTCATAGTTCGTAGGTTCGCTGTCTTCTACTAACAAGACAGTCAAGACAGGGTTGCCGTACCACTCAGGAGGGGCACGCGACCTTGTCGACCTGCGACGTTCAGTAGCAGCATCGTCCGAAGCTTCATGATCCTTGTCATTAGCTTCCTCTATTGTTGGTGCAGGCGGCACTGGAACAATTTCAGGTGCTGCGCTACTCTCCAATTCAAGAGAAGGTTCAGTAACCTCGTCTATCTCTACTTTCCTCCCACTCACTTCTTTCGAGAGAAAATCCTTCTCAAGAAAGGAACCGTTCTTTGCGACAAACACTTTGCCTTCAGTTCTGTGATAGAAGGTATACCCAATAGTTTCCTTAGGGTATCCTATGAAGACGCATTTCTCCGCTTTGGGTTCGAGCTTGTCCGGCATCAACTTCTTGACGTAAGCTTCGCATCCCCAAACTTTAAGAAACGACAACTTAGGTTTAGCACCAAACCACAGTTCATACGGTGTCGTCTCAACGGATTTAGATGGAGCCCTATTTAAAGTGAATGCAGCGGTTTCTAATGCATAACCCCAAAATGATAACGGCAAATCAGTAAGAGACATCATCGATCGGACCATATCTAATAGGGTTCGATTCCGGCGTTCAGACACACCATTGCGCTGTGGTGTTCCGGGTGGCGTGAGTTGCGAAACAATTCCGCTTGCTTTAAGATGCGTGAGAAAATCATAACTCAAATACTCGCCCCCATGATCGGATCGTAGAAACTTAATCTTTTTGTTATGATGGTTCTCCACTTCATTCTGAAATTCCTTGAACTTTTCAAATGTTTCAGATTTATGTTTCATTAAATAGATATACCCATATCTACTTAAGTCATCGGTAAAAGTGAGAAAATAGCGATATCCACCGCGCGTCGAAACACTCATCGGTCCGCATACATCGGTATGTATGATTTCCAACAAGTCCGTTGCTCGCACCATCATACCGGAGAACGGGGTTTTGATCATCTTGCCCATGAGGCATGGTTCGCATGTGTCAAATGATTCAAAATCAAGAGACTCCAAAAGTCCATCAGAATGGAGTTTCTTCATGCGCTTTACACCAATATGACCCAGACGACAGTGCCACAAATAAGTAGTATTATCACTACCTACTTTGCATCTCTTAGCCTCAATGTTATGGATGTGTGTTTCATCCCTTTCGAGATTTAGAAGAAATAAACCATTCACAAGAGGTGCATGACCATAAAAGATGTTACTCATATAAATAGAACAACCATTATTCTCCGATTTAAATGAATAACCGTCTTGCAATAAACACGATCCAGAAATAATGTTCATGCTCAACGCAGGCACATAATAACATTTATTAAGGTTTAAAACTAATCCTGAAGGTAAAACTAAGGAGAGCGTGCCGACGGCCATCACATCAACTCTTGATCCGTTGCCAACGCGCGTCGTCACCTCATCCCTCGCAAGCCGCCGTCTATTCCGTAGCTCCTGTTCCGAGTTACAAATATTAGCAACTTAACCAGTATCAAATACCCAGGCACTACAACGAGGGCTAGTAAGGAAAACATCAATAACATGTATATCAAATATACCTTTGATGGTGCCAGCCTTCTTGTCCGCTAAGTACTTCGGACAGTTGCGCTTCCAGTGACCCTTATCCTTGCAATAGAAGCACTCAGTGTCCGGCTTAGGACCAGACTTGAGCTTCTTCTCAGCAGGGGCAACGCGCTTGCCGCCGCCTTTCTTGAAGGGCTTCTTTGCATCCTTACCTTTCTTAAAGGTGGGGGGCTTGTTGACCATCAACACATGATTATTATTTTTGATGTTCATCTCTGCTACTTTCATTTTAGCAAAGATCTCAGTGATCATATCAGTGGAACCAATCTGATTGTGATCAACTACAAAACTTTTGTAGCTAGGAGTGTCAATCTTGAGCTCCTCTGGAGTCTTGCAGTCCAGTTGCTCAAGGCGTTGAGTGAAGCCCATCATCTTAATGGCGTGCTCACTAACAGAACTCCCTTCCTCCATCTTGTAGTTAAGGAATTTCTTAGAGATCTCATATCTCTCAGAACGGGCTTGAGTCTGAAACATGTTTTTCAGCTCCTCGAGAATCTCAAAGGGCCCGGCCAACTCCTCAAAACGATTTTGAAGATACGATTCCATAGCATAAAACATGACGATCTTAATCAAATCATAATCATCCTTGCGCGACTGATAAACAGCTTTTTCATCAGCCGGCGCATCTATAGCAGGGGCGTCACCTAGCGCTTTCTTAAGGACATGGTCCTTTTGTCCGCCAGACAGAATGATTCTTAGATTGCGGAACCAGTTGGTGAAGTTAGACCCATTGTTTCTAAGCTTTTCTTTCTCAGCAAAAACGTTGAAGTTGAAGTTGGACTTGGCCATTGGATCTACAGTATTTGCAAGTACAATTTAGACTATGTTCATGATAAATAAGTTGCTTAGTGAACACGATCCAAATTCACCACACCTAATCCGATCTTCACGAGAAGAGATGTGGCTTCAATGGTGGACAACGAAGTGTCGATCATATCATTCATATGACTCATGCTTAACCTTTCGGTTCTTGTGTTCCGAGGCCATGTCTGTACATGCTAGGCTCGTCAAGTTAGACACAAGTATTTCCGCGTGTGCAAAACTGGCTTGCACCCGTTGTATGTGAGCGTAGAGTCTATAGCACCCGATCATCACGTGATGCTTGGACACGACGAACTTTCGCAACGGTGCATACTTGGGGAGAACACAGTTTTTATCTTGATCTTTAAGTGAGGAATCATCTTATAATGCTACCGTCGCGATCTAAGCATAATAAGATACATAAAAGGATAAACATCACATGCATATAACTTTATGTGACATGGTATAGCCAATCTTCGTGCAATGATCTCCATCTTGTGCGTTCCGGCATGATCTCCATCACTTCACCATGATTGCCTCCACCACGAATAGCAACTACAACTATTGCTAACTACTTAGCGATAAAGTAAAGCTATTACATGGCGTATAAGTAGTTGACTCGCAGGTCATACACAATTATAAAGACAACCATATGGCTCCTGCCGGTTGTGTACTCATCGACATGCAAGTCGTGAAACATTACAAAACATGATCATCGCATACAATATACACATCACATCTTGGGCCATACCATATCACAGAAAACACTCCCTGCAAAAACAAGTTAGACGCCTCTACTTTGTTGTTGCATGTTTTACGTGGCTTATGGGAGTAGATGCTAAGAACGATTCTTACCTACGGAAAGCCACAACGGTGATATTATGGTTGCCAAACTCCGGTGTTAATCCCATGACAACTATAGTGAGAGAAACTGACATCCACCAGCCGCATGTGTGGTACAAGCCACACGTCAAGTGCGGAGCCGGTCTCGCGAACGACGTCGCGTAAGGTTGGCCTGGACCGCTTCAATCTCACTATACCGCGTCATAAGAAGAACACGAACAAGAGGCTTGCAACAGAAAACATCAACGCCCGCAACAACCATGTTGTGTTCTACTCGTGAATCACATCTACGCATAGATCTAGCTCTGATACCACTGAAGGGTTTCACAGCATAGTAAATCAAAATTTTCTACGGAAGCGAACAGAGGGAAAGCCAATATCTAATCTAGGATATGCAAACAACGAGAGAGATTGGATTAGATATTCATACCCTTGAAGATTCGCATAGCGGAACGTTCGTCGGAACGTGGGTGATGTAGTCGTACTCGCTTCTCCTCCTCGCGATCCGATCCGATCTAGCACCACAAGTGGCGGTGCCTCCGTGAGATGCACACGTGCGGCACCTCGACGTCTCCTCCTTCCTCGGACCAGCAAGTATGGTGGAGAGATAGATTGGATCTACAGCACGACGGCGTGGTGTATATGGTGGAGAATTTCTGCCGCAGGGCTTCGCCTACAAACAGTCGGGAGGGAGAGAGGAAGGGCAGCAGGGCAACTGGGTTTGGAGGAAGGTGTAAGGGGGTGTGAGAGGGGGCGCACCAGCCCTCTATATATAGAGGGGGGGTGCGGCCAGCCCTAGCCTCTCCTCCAAGCCTATCTCTAGTTTAAACAATTTAAACTCTCCCTTATCTAGAAATCCTATCTTATCTTATCTCTAGTTTAAACGATTTAAACTCTCTAGGATCGGCTGGGCCCTATGGGGCCTTGTGCCCCTGGCCCAATGCGGCCAGGACACTCCCTCATAGTCCCATGCCCCCTCCCGGAAGGTGGGACCACGTTGGCCCCCTTCCGGAAGGTTCTAGAAGCTTCCGGTACAATACCGATTAACCCGGAACAATTCCGAACTCCAAAAACTGCACTGCCTTATATGAATCTTATTCTCCGGACCATTCCGGAACCTCTCGTGATATCCCGGATCCCATCCGAGACTCCGAACAAAAATTCATAAACCAAGTATCCAATCTATCCTAGCGTCGAGACACGTTAAGTGTGTGACCCTGCGGGTTCGAGAATATGCAGACATGATCTTCTATCAATAATCAACAACGGGGTCTGGGCACCCATATTGATTCCCACACATTCATCGATGATCATATCGGATGAACCACGATGCCAGGATTCAATCAATCCCATATATATATTCCCTTCGTCTCGCGATATTTTACTTGCTCGAGATTCGATCGTCAGTATCGTCATACCTAGTTCAATCTCGTTCACAGCAAGTACTTTACTCGTTCCGTAATCCGATATCACTTTGTGATTAACTCCTTAACCACATGCTTGCAAGCGGTGTTGATATCGATTACCGAGTGGGCCCGAAGCATATCTCTCCGACTTGGGAGGGACAAATCCCATCTCGATACATACAACCCAACAGATACTTTCCGATCACCTGAGAGACACCTTTATGATCACCCTCTCATAGGATGACGTTTGATGACCTCAAAGCTTTCTTCCGATACCAGGGAGTTGTATTATCTCATGGTCTAAGGAATACAATATTTGACATAAGTAAAGCTTTGCAAAGACGAACACGATGACACGATCTAATTGCTTCGCTTAGTTTGGGTCTATCCACCACATCATTCTCCAATGATATGATCTCATTATCAATTGACAACTCATGTCTATGGTTAGGAAACCTTAACCATCATTGATCAATGAGCTAGTCCATAGAGGCGTACTAGGGACACGGTGTTGTTCACAAACCACACAAGTATTAATGTTTCCGCTTAATACAATTCTAGCATGGAATATAAACTTTATCATGAACAAGAATTATAATAATAACATCTTTATTATTGCCTCTAGGGCATAATTCCAACAGTAGTGAGTTGCGGCGCTCGGACTTCCTCACGATCTTGAGATCGGCAAGTGTATGACTACATCAACCACGAGTTCCTACTCGTTAACAAAGCTCGTTCTCTACGAGGGTAAGTTCTCGTTGGATGTATGTCCACCCGTTGCTTTGTACCTAGTATATAGATCTTGGCGTGTAGTTCACACCATAGGCACATTTTTGTTTTCTATGTTGCGGACCCAACAGTGGTATCAGAGCCTAATCTATAAGTAGGTGCTTAGCACGGGTAGTACACATATGGTTGATATGTGGGAGATGATGATCATGTTATTGCATCTTCTATCTATTTTTGATATTGGTGGCATAGTGGGATGAAGCGGCCCGGACCAACCTTACATGTCATCGTACATGAGACCGGTTCCACGACTGACATGCAACTTGTTTTGCATAAGTGGCTGGCAGGTGTCTGTCTCTCCTACTATAGTCAATATCTGATTTACAACGAGTTGCTAATAATTTAGTTATCCTTGTTGTGGTTCATGTTCCTAGGTAAGAACGGTTCTATCTCCGAAAGCCCTAAGCCACGTAAAACTTGCAATTGATAAATTAGAGGCGTCTAGTTTAGATCGTTGCTGGGCTAGTGTGTTGATATGGTATTGTTGTAAGTAGATGTATGGTGGATACTCTTACAACACACTCAACGTGTAAGTTCCATAGACCTTGGCCTTACACACAAAGGAATGATAGAGATCATACCATGATGCAAGTGATAGAGATCAAATGCATGGACCATATCATCTCACTTTACACATTAGATGTTAGCATCTTATACTGCTAGTTTGGCGTGTTTGATGGCATTATAAGATGATCCCTCTTTTAGATATCAAGATAAAAATGTGTTCTTCCTTGAGTATGCACCGTTCTATGGATCGTGTTTTGAGACATCACGTGATGATCGGGTGTACTCGAATCTACGCTTTCATAGGAACGGGTGTAAGACAGTTTTACACACGCAAATACTAAGGTTCTTACTTGGCGAGCCTAGCATGTACAGACATGGCCTCGGAACACGGACCAAAAGGTTAAGCATGAGTCATATGGTTGATATGATTCCCATATAGATGCTCGCCTTTGAAGCTATATCAACTCACATGATGATCGGACTTGGTATAGTGGATTTGGTTCATGTAATCACCAAAAGGACACGAGGGATGTCGTTTTTGAGTGGGAGTTCATTTGTAATTTGGATTAGTTGAACTCAATCTATCATAAACTTAGTCTAAATAAACTTTACAAATTTTGTTGTAGATGGCACCACCTGCTTTTAATTTCAATGTGTTCATGGAGAAAGAGAAACTTGCTGCGAATGGTAGCAACTTCACCAACTGGGCTATGAATTTGAGGATTCTCCTCACTGCTACACAAAAGCAATATGTGCTAGATGCGCCGCTAGGCCCCCCACCAGCTCCTGATGCCCCTGACAAGGAAAAGAATGTCTATGTGACTCGTCAGGAGGACCACAACTTAGTTCATTGCGACATACTGTATGGGCTAGAGCCAGAACTTCGAAAGCGTTTCGAAAATGGCAATGCCTTTGATACCATGGGAGAATTGAAAATGATTTTTGATACCCATGCTGCTGTAGAGAGTTATAATGCTACAGAAAAGTTCTTTAGCTGCATGATGGAGGAAAACAGCTCCGTTAGTGAGCACGTACTCAAAATGTCTGGGTACGCCGATAAGCTTGTGTCCTTGGGAATAACGATTCCCATTGACGTAGGCATACATCGTGTTCTCCAATCTCTGCCACCTAGCTACAAGAGCTTCGTGATGAACTATAATATGCAGGGCATGAAGAAGTCTCTTCCCAAGCTTCTGTCAATGCTTAAGACTGCAGAAGTAGAGATTAGGAAAGAACATCAAGTGTTGATGATCAATAGGACCACCGGTTTCAAGAAGGACAAGAAAGGCAAGAACAAGGGAAAGAAGGGTGGCAAGTCTGTTGCCACGCCTGAAAAGAAACCTCGGGCTGGCCCTAAGTCTGACACCGAGTGCTACTATTGCAAGGGGACTGGCCATTGGAAGCGCAACTGCCCCAAGTATTTGGCGGACAAGAAGTCCAGCAAGGCAAACAAAGGTATATGTGATATACATGTTATTGATGTGTACTTGACTAGTACTCGCAGTAGCACTTGGGTATTTGATACCGGATCGGTTGCTAATATATGTAACTCGGTTCAGGGGCTACGGAACAAGCGACAACTAGCAAGGGATGAGGTCAGGATGCGGGTCGGCAATGGATCAAGAGTTGATGTGATCGCCGTCAGGACGCTACCTCTCGATTTGCCATCGAGATTAGTTATAAACCTAAATAATTGTTATTTGGTGCCTGCACTGAGCATGAACATTGTATCTGGATCGTGTTTGATGCAAAGTGGTCAGTCCTTTAAATCTGAGAACAATGGTTGTTCGATTTATAAGAATGATATCTTTTATGGTCATGCACCTATGTTGAATGGTTTATTTCTATTGTATCTCGATAGTAATATTAAGCACATTCATAATGTTAATGCTAAAAAGATTAAACTTGATGATGATATGTCTACATATATGTGGCACTGCCGTCTAGGTCATATTGGCGTTAAACGCATGAAAAAACTCCATTTTGATGGACTTTTGGAATCACTTGATTTTGAATCATTTTATACATGTGAGCCATGCCTTATGGGCAAGATGACTAGAACGCCGTTTTCCGGTTCAATGGAACGGGCGACAAATTGTTGGAGATCATACATACTGATGTGTGTGGACCAATGAGTGTGTCGGCGCGATGTGGACATCGTTATTTTGTTACTTTGACGGATGATTTGAGTAGATATGGGTATATCTATTTGATGAAACACAAGTCTGAAACTTTTGAGAAGTTCAAG
Organism: Avena sativa; assembly: GCA_916181665.1. Taxonomy (NCBI): domain Eukaryota; kingdom Viridiplantae; phylum Streptophyta; class Magnoliopsida; order Poales; family Poaceae; genus Avena; species Avena sativa. The sequence goes on along the minus strand of OV702289.1, from coordinate 127,972,404 downwards.
GAATTTCAGAATGAAGTGGAAAATCATCGTAATAGAAAGATCAAGTTTCTACGGCCTGACCATGGAGGAGAGTATCTAAGTTACGAGTTTAGCACACACATGAAAGAGTGTGGAATAGTTTCACAACTCACGCCTGCCGGAACACCACAACGTAATGGTGTGTCGGAACGCCGTAATCATACCTTATTCGATATGGTTCGATCTATGATGTCTTTGACTGACTTACCTCTGTCATTTTGGGGTTATGCACTGGAAACAGCTGCATTCACTTTAAATCGGGCACCATCTAAATCCGTTGAAACGACACCGTATGAATTATGGTTTGGAACCAAACCTAAGCTGTCATTTCTTAAGGTTTGGGGATGCGATGTTTATGTGAAGAAAATTCAACCGGATAAACTCGAACCCAAAGCGGAAAAATGCGTCTTCATAGGATACCCTAAGGAAACAATTGGGTATACCTTCTATCACAGATCTGAGGGCAAGGTTTTTGTTGCCAAGAATGGATCCTTTCTTGAGAAGGAGTTTCTCGCGAAAGGTGTGAGTAGTTGGAAGGTAGAACTCGAAGAGGTTACTGAACCTTCTCTTCATGGAATGGCGAGTGGCGCAGCACCGGAAGTTGTTTCAGAGTTGACTTCACCTGATGAAGAGAGAGATAATGATAATGATCATGGAACTCCGAAAGAGGACACTACCGAACCTCGCAGGTCAAGCAGGACACGTGCAGCTCCTGAACTGTACGGCAATCCTGTTGTGAATTTCATGGTTGGTGAAATGGATGACCCTGCGACGTATGAAGAAGCGATGATGAGCCCGGATTCCAACAAATGGCTAGAAGCCATGAAATCCGAGATGGAATCCATGTACGAGAACCAAGTTTGGAACTTGGTGGACTTACCTCACGACCGAAAGGCCGTTGAGAATAAACGGATTTTCAAAAGGAAAACTGATGCTGATGGTAACGTGACCATCTATAAGGCTCGACTTGTCACAAAGGGGTTTCGACAAATTCAAGGAGTTGACTACGATGAGACATTCTCTCCCGTAGCGATGCTTAAGTCGGTTAGGATTATGTTAGCAATTGCTGCACGATTATGAAATATGGCAGATGGATGTCAAAACTGCGTTCCTCAATGGTAAGATTGAAGAAGAGTTGTATATGATACAACCTAAGGGTTTTGTCGATCCTAAGGATGCTAATAAGGTGTGCAAACTTCAGCGATCCATCTATGGACTGAAGCAAGCATCACGAAGTTGGAATCTCCGCTTTGATGAGGTGATCAAAGAGTTTGGATTTGTCCAAACTTATGGAGAGGCTTGTGTTTACAAGAAAGTGAGTGGGAGCAATGTGGCATTTCTGATATTATATGTGGATGACATATTATTGATTGGAAATGATATAGATCTTTTAAACAGTGTTAAAAGTTATCTAAACAGCAAATTTTCGATGAAAGACCTTGGTGAAGCTATGTACAAGACCGGATGTGGCACATGCTATTAGTTTGACTAGTAGGTACCAATCTGATCCAGGTTCGGAACACTGGATAGCGGTAACGAACATCCTCAAGTACTTGAGAAGAACTAAGGATATGTTTCTCATATACGGAGGTGAAGAAGAGCTAGTCGCTAAGTGTTATGTCGATGCTAGCTTTGACACCGATCCGGATGACTCTAAGTCTCAATCCGGATACGTATTTCTCTTGAACGGAGCAGCAGTTAGTTGGAGGAGTTCCAAACAACCTGTGGTGGCTGGATCAACAACGAAAGCGGAATATGTTGCTGCTTCAGAAGCGGCGCAGGAGGCAGTATGGATGAAAGAGTTCATTACAGACTGAAGGAAATATGCCCTGAGAAGCAATAATAAAGTTGTTATTATATATTCCTTATATATGATAGATGTTTATTTTACATGCTAGAAATGTATTGATTCGGAAACATCAACACATGTGTGTTTAATAAACAAAAAGGGTTCCTAGTCATGCCTCTCTTATAGACTAGCTTGTTGATTAACAGATGATCAAGGTTTCCTGATCATGGACATTGGATGTTGTTAATAACAAGGTCACACCATTGGTGGAATGATGTGATGAACATTCATCCGAAGTATAGCATTATGATCAAGTCATTATGTTTATATTGCTATAACATCATACGAAGTAATCTTTATCCTTAGACCATGAGATCATGTTAATTGCTAACACCGGAAGAGTATCTTGATAACATCAAACGTCACACCGTAACAGGGTGACTATAAAGATGGGTTCAGTGCTACGATGATCGAATCTCGGACATGTAATATATCGAGAGACAAATGGATTTAGTTACAAGCGTTAAAGGTTCTCACGATCACAGGAGTCATCGTTGAATGTGTAGGAGTCAGTACAGATCTCCAGGTCCCGCTACTGATTATTGATCGGAGAAGGGTCTCGATCATGTCTGCATTATTCGTTAACCATAGGGTGGCACACTTAAGAGTTACCGGACACAATTTTGGAGCACATATGTTTCAGACGAAAGAATTGCAAAGCACAGGAATTGTTTCAATAGAAACCAGAAATTGTTTCGGGTGAAATTGCAGAAGGTGGTTCTGCATGTGATATTGAAATATTGCAAGGGGCTATATGTGAATGTTTGTTAATTAAAGTAATTAACAAAATTCTGAATAAATTTAATAAAAAGAGTTTTATTAAATGAGAGAGCATTAAATTTGGAGAAATTTAATGCATTTAAAGTGGAGACTTTAAAAGGGAATGTGAAGAGGCGTTTTAATGTGGAGGGGTTACCACCACATGAATGGGGGAGGTGAGGGGTCACCCCCCCATGCGCCGGCCATGGAGAGAGGGGCACCCCCTCCTCCTATAAAAGGCCACCCATTCGCTCCTTCATCCTCACACCTCCTTATGAAGGATCTCTCTCCCCCTCTAGAATTATTCCCCCATGTTCTCGGATTAGCGAGATACATGTTCCCGGTGGCATTTCGTCTGGAAGGAGTTGCTGCTTCCGCTGGATCGCTGGAGCGAGGAGGTGGAGGTTGTCCGGTGGCTTGAACGTGTGTGTGAGTGCGGATGCGCTGCTGAGTCGCGGCGCTCGGACTTCCTCACGATCTTGAGATCGGCAAGTGTATGACTACACCAACCACGAGTTCCTACTCGTTAACAAAGCTCGTTGTCTACGAGGGTAAGTTCTCGTTGGATGTATGTTCACCCGTTGCTTTGTACCTAGTAGATAGATCTTGGCGTGTAGTTCACACCGTAGGAAAAATTTTGTTTTCTATGCTGCGGACCCAACAATGAGTGAGTAATCCCCTGCTGTAGGCTATGGGGATGGTAGGGATTGGATGAGATCGTTCATGTAATGGCAATAGATTGTTAGGGCATGGTGCCTAGTATCTTCTATTCGTGCTTTATGACTTTGTTGCGACTTGTTGTGCTTAATGCTTGTCACTAGGGCCCGAGTTCCATGATTTCAGATCTGAACATGTTATCGATTCATTATGATAGTATTGTTTCTGGTCTTATCTACAAGTTGTATACACACGTTGTTGTCCGGAACCTATGGCCCCGAAGTGACAGAAATCGGGATAACCGGAAGAGAATGGCTTTGATATGAGGATCACATGTGTTCACGGAGTGTTAATGCTTTTCTCCAGTGCTCTATTAAAAGGAGCACCTTAATTGCCAGTAGTTCCCTAGAGGCCCCGTTGCAAACGGGCTGGCAGGACAAAATATGTTGTGCAAGTTCTCATTGCGAGCACGTATGACTATATATGGAACACATGCCTAGGATTGTCTAGTACTTGGATGCTTTATCTTATTTATTTGCAATTGCCCTTTGTTCCGATTGCTATTTGAATTGTCTTGTCCATGCAACGCCCATTCATCCATCCCTATGCCTACCGCACTCGAATCCCACTGTTTACTGCTATTGTTACTGTTGTCTTTACTTTGCTACTGCTTTTACTTTGCTATTCCTACTACAAAACTGTTGCTACTGATAAACTGCTATGAGTAAGATTGTTTTCTAGGTGCAGCTGAATTGACAACTCAGTTGTTAAGGCTTATAAATATTCTTTGGCTCCCCTTGTGTCGAATCAATAAATTGGGTTTCACTTCCCTCGAAAATACTGCGATACACCCCCTATACTTGTGGGTCATCAAGCACCTACGCTTTGATCAGGCTCTGATACCACTATTGGGTTCGCAACATAGAAAACAAAAAATTTCCTACGATGAGAACTATACGCCAAGATCTATCTACTATATACAAAGCAACGGGTGGATATACATCCATAGAGAACTTACCCTTGAAGACAACAGAGTTTTGTTAACGAGTTGGAACTCGTGGATGATGTAGTCGTACGCTTGCTGATCTCAAGATCGTGTGGAAGTCCTAGCGCCGCAAATCAGCAGCGCATCTATCCTCGCGCACACGTTCAAGCCACCAGATAACCTCCACCTCCTTGCTCCAGCGAATCAGCGGAAGCAACAACTCCTTCCAGACTCAAGGCCACCGGGAACTTGTATCTCGCTAATCCAAGACCATGGGGGAATATCTAGAGGGGGAGAGAGATCCTTCACGAGGAGGTGTGCTTTGTGAAGGAGGAGAGGGGGCCTTTTATAGGAGAGGGGGCTCCTCCCCTACCATGGCCGGCGGCCAAGGAGGGTGCCCCCACCTCTTCCCCATTCATGTGGTGGAAGGTCCACTCACATCAATTTTGACTCCACCCAAAATTCCACTCACATGCATTAAATTTCCACCAAATTTAATGCAACTCTCAATTAATAAAACTCTTTTATTTATTTTATTCAGAATTTTTTTAATTACTTTAATTAACAAACATTCACATAAAGCCGTTTGCAACATTTCAATATCACATGGAGAACCACTTTCTGCAATTTCACCCGAAACAATTCTGGTTTCTATCGAAACAATTCCTGCGCTTTGTAATCCTTTCGTCTGAAACATATGTGCTCCTAAATGGTGTCCGACAAATCTTAAGTGTGTCACCCTACGGTTCACGAATAATGCAGACATGATTGAGACTCCTCAGATCAATAATGAGAAGCGGGACCTGGAGATCCATACTGACTCCTGCACATTTAATGATGACTTCTGTGATCGTGAGAACCTTTAACGCTAGTAATTTAATCCCTTTGTCTCATGATATAATACATGTCCGAGATTCGATCATCGGTATCCAAATACCTAGTTTGATCTCGTTACCGACATGCACTCTTTTCTTGTTCCCGTGATATAATATTCTTGTGATCACATCACTTGCTTGCAAGCCATCTTAATGTGATATCACCGAGAGGGCCCAGAGTATATCTATCCGTCATCGGGATTGACAAATTCCACTCTTGATCCATGAGCCTCAACATGACACCTTCATAGCACTGAACCCACCTTTATAGTCACCCTGTTACGGTGTGATATTTGATGTTATCAAGATACTCTTCCGGTGTTAGCAATTAACATGATCTCATGGTCTAAGGATTAAGATTACTTCGTATGATTTTATAGCAATATAAACATAATGACTTTGATCGTAATGCTATACTTCGGATGAATGTTCATCACATCATTTCACAAATGCTGTGACCTCGTTATTAACAACATCCAATGTCCATGATCAGGAAACTTTGATCATCTTGTTAATCAACGAGCTAGTCTATAAGACAGGCATAACTAGGAACCCTTTTTGTTTATTAAACACACATGTATTGATGTTTCCTATCAATACAATTATAGCATGCAAAATAAACATCTATCATATACAAGGAATACATAATAACAACCTTATTATTGCCTCCTAGGGCATATTTCCTTCATAAGGTACATTGACGCAGAAGCAGGGCCAGTTCGCCCACTTCCACTAGTAGAAAAACTGCCTTTCGTTCCCAGCCTCTCAAAGCTTTTGTCCCGGTTCCTCCTCGGACCGAGACTAATGGTCGCATTTGTCCCGGTTCGAGGGGCCCGAGCGACGCACGAGAGCCAGGAGGCATATGTCCCGGTTCGTAAGGGATTATTCATCCCGGTTTATAATACGAACCGGGACTAAAGGTCGGGCCCTAGACATGTGTCCTGTCGCACACCTTTAGTCCCAGCTCGTATTACGAACCAAGACGAATAGTCCGCCTATAAATGCGCCAGCCCAGTCAGTCCTCCCTCTATTTTTTTCTCTTGGTGAAAGGAGTGAGGTGTGTGTGCTAGTTTTTTTTCCTATGCACATTAGATGTTTGACGAAATGTCTGAGAGAATGATACCGCTTGATTTTACACAAAACAAAAATGATATGAGGTGGCCGAGCCACACTTAAGACTTTCTACTCTTTCTTTCCTTCTTGATCGAGGTTAATTACCAACATTATCATTCATCTATCATTGATATAATAATGCATGTGTCGATGTAAAGTGGTCATCTCACTATTCATGATGTTCTCTGTAATGATGCAGATGAACCGGCGGGGATGGATGTATGGTGACCGATGTGAATCCGTGTACATTCTGTGACAATGTGGTGGCTGAATCTTGTTGGCTTCGACAGCTACATTTGAAGCTTCATCGCCCGGTGCATGATGCTTCAGTGGTCTTGTGTGACAATATAAGCTCTGTTTACATGACACAGAATCTAGTGCATTACCAGCGTATCAAGCATGTGGAGATTGATCTACACTTCATCAGAGATCGCGTGACCACTTGCGAGGTTAAGGTGCTACACGTTCCTAGTTCATCATAGTTCACGGACATCTTCACCAGAGGATTACCATCACCTCTCTTCTTGGACTTTCGGGACAGTCTCAACATTCGTCGGCTGCCTAGTTTTGACTGAGGGAGGCTGTTAGAATACATATCCTATACGTGTTTGTATAGATGTAGGATACGTATGCGTGTGTATTTCTTGTATATATGTCCGTGTTGTATGTAACCGGAACTCCTTGTAATCCTCTTATATAATGAGCAATACAAGGCCACCTAACATGTGGTTTCTCCTATCTTACACTAGCAACTAACATAAGCTGGATCTCTTGTACAAAACGATGCCAACCCCGGGATGGCATTTCCTGACTCGTCGGACTAGCTTGATGAGCCATGTGATATCCACGTTAGCAGGAACTTCCACCGGTGGCTACCCTTCAGGTGCAAGGGCGGAGACATGGGTACCGACGGCGACAAGGGAAATGGCACCCCCTAGTTTCTTATATGTCAATGCGTGCATGTGTATATGTTATAAGAATTCTCTAGATTTACACAAAATATATGTATTAGACCATCCACAGCTGAGAGTAAAAGTGATTGGAAGAAGAGTTTGAACAGATTCAATACATTGTAGAGATTGAACTCAAACAAATTAAATAATGTAAATGCCACGTAGAACCAAAGGAGGAGTTGGGCGGGACTAGGAAATGAATGCAAAATTCGTTATTTAGTTCGTCAGACCCACTAAGCGGTCTCTTACATTAGTGCAAATTTCGATATGAGTCATAGAATTTTACTTTATGCTTTTAACCGACGCACCAGTGTGGATGGTTTAAAACTTGCTTGCATACTTTTTTTTTAGAGAAACTTGCTTGCATACTGAGACAACTATTGATGACATGTTAGTTATCATGTTAGAATTGTACAAGAAAGACACTTGTCCATGACTAGAACAAGGCCCAACATGAGTGTGAAAGTTCCAATAACAAAGAGGCTAAATTAGGAAAGGTAATTGACTTTAACTGGTTTTGGCCACCTAATATGGCCAGTTGCAAGAACTGTTGGCAAGTTTAATTCTCGTTTCAATTGCTCTGAAGCTTTTTCTTTGGAGCTCTTTTACAGTACCCCTAACTTATTATTAACCGTCTATTTTCTTAGATCCAAGGGATTTTGACAAGGAAATTTCTTGATGGACGCAATAGCCAGATGCCTGGATGTACACCCTTATACTTGTGGCAGAGCTAGAATCTGAAATGCAACCATTATTGTACTCATCCCTTTGTAGGTTACGTTAGCTAAAAGTAAACCCAAATCATTTTGGCAGCGGCACAAATGCAACCACTGAAATCAACGGTAATAATGCTCAACTAGCACGAAACAAAGTAACACAGCAAATCGGCTCTAGAAATAAATAAAGGTATAGGTGGGTGCCCAATTAAGTCGTCTCAACTCACATACCAGTCATATAAAAAGCATGCATTTGTCCACCGTAGGGAAGACTTCTAACAAAGTTGGCTCACATATTTAGTAGGGATGTTGTCCGTCTGTCCGGACAGCCATGTAGTTAGTGTTTAGAGCAAAATTGTTAAGAACTAGTAATTTGATTAGAAAAGAAATTGACTAGACGGACAGGTTTTGTTGGCTTGGCAGGCGTCCATCTACATCCCTAATATTTAGAGAACACGTTGCTGAGACATTGATGTACATGTTGATGCATGCATAATCTCCCTGTGAACCAGTGCACGCTAAGATTAAGAGGCATCGGGAAAGAAGCTTCTACGGCCACTATCTTGTGATGTAGATCAGAACTGATTCGTAGAGCACGAGACACCTTTGGTTTCGATATAGACGAAGCACTATCCATGCTTGGATATCCTAGGGTGTTTGTGCTGGCAAAGGCTATGACAAGCTGGCTCGCTGGTACGACCCGGGCACCGAAGGCTCACACAACCGGACATGTATGAACAGCTCCGGCACCCGCGGAGGCTATGCAAGCACAAGTACTAATTGCTCCCCTGAAGGTACATTGACGCAGGAGCAGGGACAGTTCGCCCACTCCGTCGAGGTGTGTGAGCCGGCGACCTTGTCCTGGGCCCTGTCCAGGGTGTTGTGATCGTGGATAGCGCGAGATAGCCGATTGTGTGTACATACACTTGAATGTTAGCGTCTACTTGGTCCAGCCCAGCACTCAACCTACGTTTTGGATGTTCATGCGCTCACAGCCCAACTAAAAGAAGAAAGTCCACTCCGTCCAAAAGCCCGGACTGAAAGGAGAAAGGAATCTCTCCTTTATAAGGTGGGTGTGGCCTCCTTCCGTAGGCGAGGTAGGACTAAACTTCGTGTAGCCTCACCGGTCAACAGCAGCCTAACATCCCATCCCCCTGAGAAGCCCCTCAGGAAGGCATGACGACCGCTAGCTCTGATACCAGATGTTAGTGTCTACTTGGCCCAGCCCAGCACTCAACCTACGTTCTGGACGTTCATGCGCTCACAGTCCAACTATAAGAAGAAAGCCCACTCCATCCCAAAAGCCGGACTGAAAGGAGGAAGGAATCTCTCCCTTATAAGATGGGTGTGGCCTCCTTCCGTAGGCGAGGTGGGACTAAACTTCGTGTAGCCTCACCGGTCAACAGCAGCCTAACATTGAACAAGGCAAGATTTTTTGCTCTCTGCTCCAAAAGAAAGAAGCTGCTCGAGTAGAGAAGAAAATCTTCCTTGAGAGTGAATGTCCGGAAGCTTTGCTAAATTTGGATAGACGACTATGTCTATTCTTATCCTGGCCAGCTACCATCGTCTTCTCTCACTAGTAGAAAACTGGCCTTTGATTCGCGGCATTAGTCCCGATTTTGCTACGATACGAGACTAATGCTTTGGTTTCAATGGTTAGAAATGGCCGCAGGGTACGGCACCCGCTAGTCCTCGTTCAAATGGGACCTTTAGTCCCGATTCATGTCTCAAACCGGGACTAAATTTGGACAAATGACGATGCCTATTATTATGCCGACCGCCTGCCATCGTCTTCTCACTGCAAACTTGTTTTCGTTTAGCTAGTCACTTCTGGCTTCATGCTCCGCCTTAACCATGAATGCGGCGACAATTCTTGAAACAAGCTTCCACCCGATTTAAAAATAAAGCAACATCCAAGTACAGAGTTCACAACTACCACCGATGCCAAGACGCAAAAGAAAGAGAAAAAAACACGTCCGTTGGGGCTACGGCACAACAACACCCAAATCCAAACAAAGGAGGAGGGTGAGCGCGGCCACTAGACATGCCCCTCGGGGGTGAGATGATCAACGATATAGATCACATGCCCAATTAGCGATCTCTCCATGTTTGTGCTCTCTCCCACCACATGGGAAATCCATCGCGGCACCTGTTGCAGACGGACGACGTTGGACTGTTGTACATGCTCTTACTCTTTAATTGGTTCTAGTTTCTCAGACTTATCTAGTCTATCTCTATGAGTTAACCGTGTAAAATGGACATCTGGGCCATTATTTTTCAACCCAAATTAATTGACTCAAATTTATCAAGAGATATGAATGTATCTAATACTAAATCATGTCTAAATACAATCAAGTCTAAACAAAGCTAAGTCAACTAATTTGGACGGAGGGAGGAATTTTTTTTGTACCTGAGCGGCCAATATGGAAAAGAAATACCAGGAGACCAAATAAAAGATGAGAGAGACTGACGTTGATGACATCTTTGGCAACACGTTTTCTTCCGACAACACGCCAAAGCACCGTATGCCATCTTATATCATCTATATTCCAGATCATGATTGAACCATTATTTCTGCCAATCTACTTAGACTAGCCGGTTGTCATATTCTATGTAAGATTGCATGATTAGTTCAATCTATTTTATTAGTCATGTTTTATCTACTATTTTTATGGATAAAATTATATGAGAAAATTGCTCATATTTTTAACAGCTCCACATTAATTTTTATGGGAAATAAATGTTTGCTATAAATGAGTAACTTCAAAAGAAATCAGAAGTGTATGAGGAGCAATACTTTCATAGTGCGCGAGAGCGTGCTATCTATTTCCTATATAGATCAATTGCATATTTTCCTGTTAAATTATTAATATTTTGGACTATCTATGAACAAATGCCCCTAGACCGTTTCCTACACTAGTTTGCATATGTGAACATGTATTTTTCTAACAAAACAAATATCCAGGAAAATTATGCGGAAGTATCCATATGCATCTAGCAGAACAAGACTTTAACTGACCGTGAAATGTCGAACTCACTGCTAGGATAGACATCTATGGATAGATTATTTTTATATTTTTCTATAATTACTTATTTTGAGAACATCCTCTTTGTCCTTGTTCAGGTAGTACCCGATGCGCTTCCTCAAAACAGATTATTGCTTTCATGCTTCGGATACTCGAGTGATGTTGTTTGTTGGATTAGAGCATCTCCACTTGAGGTCCCAAAGGCCCCCTAAGAGATATATAGAGGCGCCGGAGCAAAAAACAGCTCTCAGCCGTCTCTCCCAAATTTACTTTCCATCCGGCGTGAACGAAATAGATATCCGGCAGCCCTAGGCTACCCCAGCCGGCAGGGAGTCCATCGGAGGCGCCGGCTAAATAGAAACGGCCTAAAAACGCGCCACGCGTCTAGTGTGGACCACCTGCCTCTAATATTTTCTTATCTATCCATGCATCTCCTCCTCGCAAGCTCCTCCGCATCCCAGCGCCGACCTCGCCAACGCGTCTGAACCTCTGGCCCTCTGGCCGCGCCAGCTCTGCTCCACCCCGCCGATGTGCGGGCGAGCCTCCATGCCTGCCTCTGCTCCTCTTGGCCGTCTCCGTCACTGCCGGTCCTAGCTTGCTTCCGCGGGAAACCTAGTAGTAGCTTCCTCTCATGCATGCTGGCGCGCGCATGATAATCCAACCTTGGATGCATATCTGACGGTACTACTTGATTCCATAGGACCAAGTTTACGAACCGGAGGGTGTGTATGGCTTTGAAGCGGTGGAGGAGAGGAGCTAGTCTTCTTTGGTGTCTTTGATGGGCATGCAAGAGGATTTCGCGCGACCGGACCCATGGCCACCAAGGACCCGCGCGGCCGGAGCTCGACATGAAGCGGCGCCGATGTGCGCCTAGCTGTGCGCCATAGTTGTGAATATGCTATAGCAAATTGGAATGTTTGATTGGGTGTGCGACTGGCTGCCATCTGCCCCTCATAATGAAAAAGTAGCCCCCCCCCCCCCCCCCCCCCCCCCCCCCACCACCACCACCACCCCATACGGGCCGGAGACCGTATGGGGCGTACGAGTAGAGATGCTTTTAGAGCATCAGATTTATATTGTAGGAGTTTGCTGAAGTACCACAAATAGATTCTACCGACATGGATTGCTCGACACAAACCCCTTTAAGCTGACTTGGTTGAACATGGATCGGTCGAGACTTGCCAGTTTAAAATGAAATATAGTTCTAAAATAATAAATGATGAATACATGAAACAACTCTATAAAGCTACACAGAATCGGGACAATGACACCAAATTAAGTTGTCAGAACTCGTTGGGATAGCATCGGACATAAAGGAACATGGAAATGGCAAAAATGTCTTTTTGCGTGCAAGGGAGTTATGTGGTCTTTCAGATGATATGGTCTGTAACACTGCAGAACTCTTGTGCGCGGCAATGTTTCGTCTTGTCTCACAAGCAATATATCCATAGCTTAAGTTTCTTCTCCATAGAAATCTGTGTCAAATTTCCTATTTGCTCGTGAAATCAAATGAAAGCAAAGAGACTAAACCGTGAATCCTAGATACATGATGTCAAATTTTGTAGTACACGACTATGAATTGTTAGCTCACCGATCGTTGTGACTGATTAACATTGCACAACTTCAGGGAGAAATGTACATTGTACTACTTTTCCAAGTAATGCACATTGTACTTGTAACGACCATACCGAAACCACTATTCACGACATGCCAGGTATCGATCATGTTAGAACTGTACAACACTCTATCCATGACTGGAACAAGGCAGAACATAAGGGTAGGCAATAAAACCCTAAGCCCTTTGCTCATCCGAAGATTTTCCGAAGTGTTACTTAACATAAGCGTCATGACTATCCATGATTTGCTAGTGGTATTGTCATAATGCGCAAATGTGAGCATTTATGTGTTGGTAGGCACAACTAGATGCAAAGCCTGATCTTATCACTGTACATACTGGATGTTATGTCATAATAAATTAACTTGACAAAACATATTACATTGATTATGAAACAGAGTGAGCAGTACTCAATAAATGAGCATGAGAAAATCAGAAGTGGGTACACAATTTTATCACAACATATAAATATCATAGATTCATGTATCTACCATATATAAAAGAAGGGCTCACAGGAAGTCCACTCAGTATTTTGACAACAAGGCAAGTTGCCGCTGTAACTGTTTATATGCCCGTGTGTATCCTCTCCTCGGTACATAACTTGTGCACGCTGAGAGTAAGAGGCATCGGGAGTGATACTTCTACAACCACAACTCTGGGCCGTAGCGTTTAGGGTCATTTTTGTTCGTAGGACGAAGTTTGAATGGCTGATGCAGCGCATGTTATCACGTGACATGCCATGGACATGTCACCTGATCCCAGTCCCATCGGGAGTGATACTTCTACAACAACAGCTCTGGTCTGTAGATCTACTCTGTCGCCCCATGGAGTGTGGAGAATCATTAGTTTATGTTAAGAGCAGGGGCAGGCATAGTCCATGTTTCAGTAACCTTCAGCAGTTCTAATCACAAGGGTTGAGACATTATGGTTGTGTTGCACGAATAGGCCACAGTTCCAGATTCATGGACACGGTGTACGAGCCATTATGCCTCTGCCTTAGCATCAGCATAAGCATCTGGGTCGATGATGGGTACCCCGACATAGGCGCAGGGCCGGTTCGCCGGCTCTGTCAAGGACTTCAACCTGGCAACATCGGCATGGGCCTTTGTCGTCCAGGAGGCGTGCTTGTGGACGGCACGTGCCGCAGGACCTGCTCGCAACGTTAGGACGATTATCGATCTGCCTAGAGTTCTCCAACCCGGGGATCTCAAGACGGAAGCGAATGTGTATAGAACAATATATGCAGCTACGAGTCAAGGACGAGAAGTATTGTACGGTGCTTCTTCAGATCGTTATTTTTGTGCACCAAGAGGTATTGTCGCGAATGAGCAGATAGACTTGCTTGCTTTACTTTCTAGTACAATTATTTGTTGCAAAAGGAGAATTGCTTTGCTCACTGCTCCAGAGCAAAAATTAACCTTTCATTGCGAAAGTGCTCACCTAGAAAAACATTTACTAGTACTCTCTCCGATCCAAATTAGTTGACTTAAATTGTTTAAGATACGGATGTATCTAATACTAAATCATGTATACAAAAACTAAGTCAACTAATTTAGGTCGGAGGGAGTATCTTTTTTGAGAGTGAAGTGTTCGGAAGCTATTCTTAAACGTCTCATTATAAACCAGGAGGAACACCGATGCCTTTGTTCAGCTACTCAGTTCTCCTTTCACGCTCCTCCTAAACCACGAGTGATTCGAGTCGCCGGCTAGTTTATCCTCACGACAGGGCATCACCTTTGACCTTGGGCGAGAATGCAGGGCCCTTCTTCAGAGGTGGAGGCGAATGGCACTTCATTGATGGCGATCCGGGTGACGGCTTCGACCTTCAAGTTGTGTTTCTCTATTTCTTGTTGTCTGTGTTGCATGTAAGCTAATCTTTCGGCACTCTGTCTTTGCCATTTGTGCTTTATTAATTTAATGCCAGGAGTAAAGCGTTCAATTATTACAAGAACAATATGCAATGTGTGTCTTAAAATTTGGTAGGCCCAATGGCTAGATGTTAAGCCGAATCTTCGTGACACAGGGTGAGATGCAACCATGAGCATCAAATGTGCTAAAGCAGTAAATGAATACTAGTTTTAATCAAGTACCGAAATTAAAGGTGGATACCAAAATAATTTGTCAGGACTCATGAGGGAAGATCTAACATCAATCATATAAAGAGTATGCATCCATCCCCGCAAGAAAAAATGAAAATGCATCCATGACTTGGGAAGAATCACAATAGGTCGGCTCATCTTATTTAGAACACAAAATACTGTGTTGAATCGGTGAGAGCTATATATGTTCATTGGTATCGAACGGTGACTACACGCAATTTTCTAGGAGAACTCTGCCAGCCGTACATATTCTCCCAGCTTCCTTCAACGCGTGGATTCAATTGCAACAAAAAGCTGTTTGAGAGTGAATCCTTAAATTTGAGCTCCAACATCTGAATGGAACGGAATCATGACAAGCTAGTCTGAAATTGAAGCATGCCTCAGATCACTTTCTTTCGGCTTCAGTTTCAACCCAGTTTGCTCCTTTTGGTCGCTGGTGGCGGAATCTGCCCGTGGTGGCCAATGTTCTAGTCCGCGAGGTCGAGGAGAGTTGGACGCCTGCGCATGCGCATGCAGCTTCCCTGAGAGAAAGAGCAACTCTATAGGAGATGCGCGAAATGCATGTTTATTGCGTGAGCGGTGGTGACCAAAACAGATACAAAGTAATCCGGACAAAAAAACAAAATTCATTCGCAACAAGCTTAGTAGACTTTCGAATTTATGGCAAGCGCTCCCACCCCAAACAAAGTCCTTTACGAGTATTTATCTTGGTGAAAGGAGTTTATCTAGACCTCTTTATTTACACACTTCCGAATTTATGGCAAGCGCTCCCCCCGAATGTAAATAAAGGACTTTGTCCATTTTAAATCTAAATGAATCTACACACTAAAAGGGGTCTAGATGTTAAATATAAATATACTGCCTAGACCCTTCTATCAGATCGGTGTTTTGGGATAATTGGCAAGTGCATAAATCTTTTATGGTACAGAGCCACGAGGTGTTGAGTTTAACACCCTGCTCATGCAGTATTAAAAAAGGAAAAAATGATTATGTGGCCTACTCCTATCTCACGCTAGACGTGAGGGGGAGTGTTAAATATAAATATACTGTCTAGCCCCCTTCCATCAGATCAGTTTTTTGGAATAATTGGCTAGTGTATAAATTCTTTACAAGATATATTTCTTTCACAGATCTAAAACATCTTATATTTTAAAACGGAGGGAGTATATGCTAGACGAACATGCTCACCTCGCTGTCATCGCACCGGGCAACCAAGAATAAAAATACAATCCCCAGCTATTACTGCTAGTTATAGTTTACCACAAGTTTAAAGTATATTCAGAACTGTCGATCCACACTGATCTAATGATGGTAAAATAGGTAATACCAAACTGATGGTACCAAAATTATGGGACCAGAAGAAAAATCAGATTTTTTTTTGAAATAGACGTTTTATTACTTAACAGTAATATTTACATCCGGCCTCTATATAACTAGGATGCACATAGCCGAACAACCACACACTAGAAAACAAAGTAAAAGTACCACCATTACAAATCTTGCTATGAAAGTAAATAAACAGCCTTGGACTATGGCATATCTATCTGTAGAACACGCTGCCATCCATCAAGGGAGAAAATATCTCTCCTGTGTCCTCCAATCGCGCGTAGATACCTCCACAAATAAGTCGTGAAACTTTATACGTTGGAGAGTAATCCATGATCGGAGGACAGCCGTGGTTCGATAGATAACCTACAGGAAAGAAGACACAATGTTATTAAAGATCTTGTCATTTCTATATAGCCAAAGTGACCAAATAGTGACAAGAGCTCCCATACTAAACAAAGTCCTTTATTTATCCTCTATCTCATGCAACCAGTTGCCAAAAACATTGGCCATCGAACGTGGAGAGATAAACCAGAAGCTACTTGAATGATTGACCATATAGCACGAGTAAATTTACATTGGAAGAATTAATGCCGGATTGTCTCATTGTGGTGATAAAAAACGCATTATGTACCTCCAAGACAATTCCTTTTAACAAGATTATCTTTTGTAAGAATTACTCCCTTACGAGATACCAAGCGAACATCTTTGTTTTAAGGGATATTTTCATCTTCTAAATTTTACTATTATCATTGACTGAAATATCAGGTAGGATCAAATCTCTATACATTGAGTCAACTAAAAAATTATCTCTCTCTAGTAATTTCCATTTGAAATCGTCCACGCCCTCCAACAATTGTATCATGGATAATCGTAATAAGAGATTGTTTCAAGATACCAGTCTAGGACCTATGAGGCTTCGTCTAAAGACACATTAGGATTGTTAGATTCCATTACTGTGGAAAGTGGAAAGTGTATCCCCTTTTTGTCTAATAATCGAATATAGAGTTGGATGAAGAGTAGTTTTGCCAAGCCATTTATCTTCCCAAAACTTAATCTGCGATCCATCCTTAATATTAAAAACATCAAAGCGAAAGAAATACTTTTTGGCGGCCATTAGTCCAGCCCAAAAGCGTGAATCTCCGGGTTTCCATACCACCTGAGACACAACCCAAAAATCAGATGGGACGGTACTAACATACTTGGTTTATTTTACTTAGTAAAATGACATAGATAAGCCAATAGGTGGTTTTTTTCTTGTCTATTTCTAGATCACGATAGAGACGAAAGGCTCGAAATGAGACCGGTTTTGAATTGACGAAGCCCTTAGCTGGCCAGGGATACAAACGAACCAACAATATAAAATAAAAGAATAACGGATATCTAATGAGGAGGAACTTCACCGGTACCTTCGGTTATGGGCAATGGTGGATGCGATTCAGCTTACATAGGAGCCCGACTCAATATGTCTTATTTATAGTGTAGATGGAAAAATTCAGATAAATCTGCTTTGTGACATGCAATTTATGGGAAGGATGCCACAACCCCATCTAGAGAAAATCTGGCAGGTTAAGGTTGAGAGAAAGCTCAAGTTTTATACTTCGTTATTGCTAAGAAATAGAAACTCGAATGCGGACAGGTTAACAAAAGGAGATTTGTCATGTAATCCAGTATGTTGCCTTTGTGATCAAAAATTGGAGACTGCAGCGCACCTGAATTTGTGTTGCAGCTATGCAAAAGAGTCTGGTCATCTTTTCTGAATTCAAATGCTTCTTTGGCAAGGATTAGCTCTCAGGCAAAATCAGTAAGAGTATGGTGGGAAAAACTTCCGCATTGTGTTCCCAAAACCCAAAGAAGCGAGACCATCACTCTCGCCTGTTATATTGCTTGGCACATTTCCAAGGAGCGAGGAAGGAGAATTTTTGAAGGAATAGAGATAATGGCTTCTGAGTTGGTGCATAGAATCCGCAAAGAGGTCTCACTAGTGGCGAGCTCCCAGTTCTTTTCATCAGGAGGGTGAAGATTGAGTTTTTCGGTCTTGTTAGATTGATCTCCTCCCGTGGGCCCTACGGCCCAACGGGCCCTTAGATCCGCGCCCTGATCAGGGGCGCCCAACCCAATATGGTTGGCAGACCCCTGTTACACTGCGCTATATAAAGAGTTGGGGTCGGCGGCATGCAACACGAGGTTTGTCGCGGCGCCATACACCCCACTGACAAACCCTACCGATCTAGGGAGCGTAGGAGTAACGGGAAGCTCCGCCGTCGCTGCCTAACCCACACCCACTCTCACCGTTGCCGTCGCCCACCATGGCCAACTGGTCGAGCTCCTCTAGCCAAGGAGAAGGTACACTTCCCTCTCTCTTCTCTCTATCACTCACCTGTACCGATGCAAGTTTGATCTATAGACAAAGATACTCGGCTAGATCTACCCTAGATGATCCTAGAGATTTAACAATGGTATCAGAGCAATCCTAATGTCGTAGATCTTCCTCGGGTACAAAGAAATCACAGAGTTTTTTTCATCTAGAACCGAAATAGAAAATAGAAAAGAAAAGCAAATAGAAAATCCTAACCCTAGTTCTACCCGGACTCGACCCCTTGTTCATCAACAACAGTAAATTAGAACCCTAACTCTAGTTCATACTCTAGTAACCTGCAAACAGAGGGCAAAGGGCAAACAGTAACCGGCTGTTACACACACACCGGCAAAGGGCACCGTCACCTGAGCCGCTTGACAGCGGATCACCCACCCTCGGGTGGATGCGCGCGCCGACAAGGGGGCCAGGGGCGCCGCCTCCCTATCGATCTAGCTGTGTCGCACGGGGATATTGGAAGGGGACAAAAGAGAGAAACATAGTAGAGGGTGTTGGGTCCGCAGCATAGAAAACAAAAAATTTCCTACGATGAGAACTACATGCCAAGATCTATCTACTAGATACAGAGCAACGGGTGGACATACATCCATCGAGAACTTACCCTCGAAGACAACGAGCTTTGTTAACGAGTAGGAACTCGTGGTTGATGTAGTCGTACACTTGCCGATCTCAAGATCGTGAGGAAGTCCGAGCGCCGCAACTCAGCAGCGCATCCGCACTCGCACACACGTTCAAGCCACCAGACAACCTCCACCTCCTCGCTCCAGCGATCCAGCGGAAGCAACAACTCCTTCCAGACGAAATGCCACCGGGAACATGTATCTCGCTAATTCGAGACCATGGGGGAATAATTCTAGAGGGGGAGAGAGATCCTTCACAAGGAGGTGTGTGGATGAAGGAGGGAATGGGTGTCCTTTTATAGGAGGAGGGGGGTGCCCCCTCTCTCCATGGCCGGCGCATGGGGGGGTGACCCCTCACCTCCCCCATTCATGTGGTGGTAACTCCTCCACATTAAAATGCCTCTTCACATTCCCTTTTAAAGTCTCCACTTTAAATGCATTAAGTTTCTCCAAATTTAATGCTCTCTCATTTAATAAAACTCTTTTCTTAAATTTATTCAGAATTTTGTTAATTACTTTAATTAAAAAACATTCACATATAGCCCCTTGCAATATTTCAATATCACATGCAGAACCACCTTCTGCAATTTTACCCAAAACAATTTCCGGTTTCTATTGAGACAATTCCTGCGCTTTGCAATTCTTTCGTCTAAAACATATGTGCTCCAAAATGGTGTCCGGTAACTCTTAAGTGTGCCACCCTACGGTTCGCGAATAATGCAGACATGATCGAGACCCTTCTCCGATCAATAATTAGCAGCTGGACCTGGAGATCCGTACTGACTCCTACACATTCAACGATGACTCATGTGATCGTGAGAACCTTTAACGCTTGTAACTAAATCCCTTTGTCTCTCGATATATTACATGTCCGAGATTCGATCATCGGTATCTCCATACCTAGTTTGATCTCGTTACCGACATGCACTCTTTTCTCGTTCCCGTGATATAACATTCTAGTGATCACATCACTTGCTTGCAAGCTATCCTAATGTGTTATCACCGAGAGGGCCCAGAGTATATCTATCCGTCATCTGGATTGACAAATTCCACTCTTGATCCATGAGCCTCAACATAACACCTTCGTAGCACTGAACCCATCTTTATAGTCACCCTGTTACGGTGTGACGTTTGATGTTATCAAGATACTCTTCCGGTGTTAGCAATTAACATGATCTCATGGTCTAAGGATAAAGATTACTTCGTATGATGTTATAGCAATATAAACATAATGACTTGATCGTAATGCTATACTTCGGATGAATGTTCATCACATCATTCCACCAATGGTGTGACCTTGTTATTAACAACATCCAATGTCCATGATCAGGAAACCTTGATCATCCTGTTAATCAACAAGCTAGTCTATAAGAGAGACATGACTAGGAACCCATTTTGTTTATTAAACACACATGTATTGATGTTTCCTATCAATACAATTATAGCATGCAAAATAAACATCTATCATGTATAAGGAATATATAATAACAACTTTATTATTGCCTCTCAGGGCATATTTCCTTCAGTCTCCCACTCGCACTAGAGACAATAATCTAGTTCACATAGTGATAAATCTAACACCCATGGAGTTCTGGTGTTGATCATGTTTTGCCCTAGGGAGTACTTTAGTCAATGGATCTGCTACATTCAGGATAAAGATTTCCTTGACATGCTCGCGGATGGAGTGAAACCGGCGCTTAATATGCTTGGAATTCTTGTGAGACCTTGGTTTCTTTGCGTTGGCTATGGCTCCATTGTTGTCACAATAGATCACCATCGGGTCCAATGCACTGGGAACCACACCCAGTTCCGTTATGAACTCCTTCATCCAAACCGCTTCCTGCGTTGCTTCTGAAGCAGCAACATATTCCGCCTCCATCGTTGATCCAGCCACCACAGGTTGTTTGGAGCTCCTCCAACTAACTGCTGCTCCGTTCAAGAGAAATACGTATCCGGAATGAGACTTAGAGTCATCCGGATCAGTGTCAAAGCTAGCATCGACATAACACTTAGCGACTAGCTCTTATTCACCTCCGTATACAAGAAACATATCCTTAGTTCTTCTCAAGTACTTTAAGGATATTCATGACCGCTATCCAGTGTTCCGAACCTGGATCAGATTGGTACCTACTAGTCAAACTAATAGCATGTGCCACATCCGGTCTTGTACATAGCATGGCATACATTATAGAGCCTATGGCTGAGGCATAGGGATCTTATCCATTATCTCTCTTTCTTCCGCCGTAGCCGGACTTTGAGTCTTACTCAATGTCTTGCCTTGCAACATAGGTAAGTACCCCTTCTTACTTCTGTCCATATTAAACTTCTTTAATCTTATCAAGGTATGTACTCTGCGATAGCCCAATTAGGCGTCTTGATCTATCTCTATAGATTTTAATGCCTAATATATATGAAGCTTCACCAAGGTCCTTCATCGAAAATTTGTTGTTTAGATAACTTTTAACACTGTTTAAAAGATCTAAATCATTTCCAATCAATAATATGTCATCCACATATAATATCAGAAATGCCACATTGCTCCCACTCACTTTATTGTAAATACAAGCCTCTCCATAAGTTTGGACAAATCCAAACTCTTTGATCACCTCATCAAAGCGGAGATTCCAACTCTGGGATGCTTGCTTCAGTCCATAGATGGATCGCTGAAGTTTGCACACCTTATTAGCATCCTTAGGATCGACAAAACCCTTAGGTTGTATCATATACAACTCTTCTTCAATACTACCATTGAGGAACGCAGTTTTGACATCCATCTGCCATATTCCATAATCGAAATATGCAGCAATTGCTAACATAATCCTAACCGACTTAAGCATCGCTACAGGAGAGAATGTCTCATCGTAGTCAACTCCTTGAATTTGTCGAAACCCCTTTGTGACAAGTCGAGCCTTATAGATGGCCACATTACCATCAGCATCAGTTTTTCTTTTGAAAATCCATTTATTCTCAACGGCCTTTCGGTCGTGAGGTAAGTCCACCAAGGTCTAAACCTGGTTTTCGTACATGGATTCCATCTCGGATTTCATGGCTTCTAGCCATTTGTTGGAATCAGGGCTCATCATCGCTTCTTCATACGTCGCAGGGTCATCTATTTCATCAATCATGAAATTCATAACAGGATTGCCGTACAGTTCAGGAGCTGCACGTGTCCTGCTTGACCTGCGAGGTTCGGTAGTGTCCTCTTTCGGAGTTTCATGATCAATATCATTAGCTCTCTCTTCATTACGTGAAGTCAACTCTGAAACAACTTCTGGAGCTGCGCTACTCGCCATTTCATGAAGAGAAGGTTCAATAACCTCTTTGAGTTCTACCTTCCGACTACTCACACCTTTCGCGAGAAACTTCTTCTCAAGAAAGGATCCATTCTTGGCAACAAAGACCTTGCCCTCGGATTTGTGATAGAAGGTATACCCAATCGTTTCCTTAGGGTATCCTATGAAGACGCATTTTTCTGCTTTGGGTTCGAGTTTATCCGGTTGAAGTTTCTTCACATAAACATCGCATCCCCAAACTTTAAGAAATGACATCTTAGGTTTGTTTCCAAACCATAATTCATAAGGTGTCTTCTCAACGGATTTAGATGGTGCCCTATTTAAAGTGAATGCAGCGGTTTCCAGTGCAAAACCCCAAAATGACAGTGGCAAGTCAGTCAGAGACATCATAGATTGAACCATATTCAATAAAGTACGATCATGATGTTCTGACACACCATTACGTTGTGGTGTCCCGGCAGGCGTGAGTTGTGAAACTATTCCACAGTCTTTCATATGTGTGCTAAACTCGTAACTAAGATACTCTCCTCCACGGTCGGACCGTAGAAATTTGATCTTTTTGTTACGATGATTTTCCACTTCATTCTGAAATTCTTTGAACTTTCCAAAAGTTTCAGACTTATGTTTCATCAAATAGATATACCCATATCTACTCAAATCATCCGTGAAAGTAACAAAATAACGATATTCACCTCGCGCCGACACACTCATTGGTCCACACACATTAGTACGTATGATTTCCAATAAATCTGTCGTTCGTTCCATTGAACCGGAAAACGGCGCTCTAGTCATCTTGCCCATAAGGCATGGCTCACATGTATCAAATGATTCAAAATCAAGTGATTCTAAAAGTCCATCAGAATGGAGTTTCTTCATGCGTTTAACGCCAATATGACCTAGACGGCAGTGCCACATATATGTAGATATATCATTATCAAGTTTAATCATTTTAGCATCAACATTGTGAATATGCGTAATACTACTATCGAGATCCAACAGAAATAAACCATTCAACACAGGTGCATGACCATAAAAGATATTATTCATATAAATCAAACAACCATTGTTTTCAGACTTAAATGAATAACCACTTTGCATCAAACACGATCTAGATACAATGTTCATGCTCAGTGCAGGCACCAAATAACAATTATTCCGGTTTATAACTAATCCCGACAGCATATAGAGAGGTAGCATCCTGACGGCGATCACATCAACTCTTGATCCATTGCCGACCCGCATCCTGACCTCATCCCTTGCTAGTTGTCGCTTGTTCCGCAGCCCCTGAACCGAGTTACATATATTAGCAACCGATCCCGTATTAAATACTCAGGTGCTACTACGAGTACTAGTCAAGTACACATCAATAACATGTATATCACATATACCTTTGTTTGCCTTGCCGGACTTCTTGTCCGCCAAATACTTGGGGCAGTTGCGCTTCCAATGGCCAGTCCCCTTGCAATAGTAGCACTCGGTGTCAGACTTAGGGCCAGCTCGGGGTTTCTTTTCAGGCGTGGCAACAGACTTGCCACCCTTGTTTCCCTTGTGCCGGCCTTTCTTGTACTTCTTGAAACCGGTGGTCCTATTGATCATCAACACTTGATGTTCTTTCCTAATCTCCACTTCTGCAGTCTTAAGCATTGACAGCAGCTCAGGAAGAGACTTCTTCATGCCCTGCATATTATAGTTCATCACGAAGCTCTTGTAGCTAGGTGGCAGAGATTGGAGAACACGATGTATGCCTAAGTCAATGGGAATCGTTATTCCCAAGGACACAAGCTTATCAGCGTACCTAGACATTTTGAGTACGTGCTCACTAACGGAGCTGTTTTCCTCCATCATGCAGCTAAAGAACTTTTCTGTAGCCTTATAACTCTCTACGGCAGCATGGGTATCGAAAATCATTTTCAATTCTCCCATGGTATCAAAGGCATTGCCATTTTCGAAATGCTTTCGAAGTTCTGGCTCTAGCCCATACAGTATGCCGCAATGAACTAAGTTGTGATCCTCCTGACGAGTTATATACACGTTCTTTTCCTCGTTAGGGGCATCAGAAGCTGGTGGGGGGCCTAGCGGCGCATCTAGCACATATTGCTTTTGTGCAGCAGTGAGGAGAATCCTCAAATTCATAGCCCAGTTGGTGAAGTTGCTACCATTCGCAGCAAGTTTCTCTTTCTCCATGAACACATTGAAATTAAAAGCAGGTGGTGCCATCTACAACAGAATTTGTAAAATATATTTAGACTAAGTTTATGAAAGATTGAGTTCAACTAATCCAAATTACTAATGAACTCCCACTCAAAAACGACATCCCTCGTGTCTTTTTGGTGATTACATGAACCAAATCCACTACACCAAGTCCGATCATCACGTGAGTCGGTGTAGCTTCAAAGGCGAGCATCTATATGGGCATCATATTAACTATATGACTCATGCTTAACCTTTCGGTCCATGTTCCGAGGCCATGTCTGTACATGCTAGGCTCGCCAAGTAAGAACCTTAGTATTTGCGTGTGTAAAACTGTCTTACACCCGTTGTATGAAAGCGTAGAGTCGAGAACACCCGATCATCACGTGATGCCTCAAAACACGATCCATAAAATGGTGCATACTTAAGGAAAAACACATTTTATCTTGATATCTAAATGAGGGATCATCTTATAATGCTACCAAAAGCGCCAAACTAGCAATATAAGATGCTATCATCTAATGTGTGAAGTGAGGTGATATGGTCCATGCATTTGATCTCTATTATTTGCATTATGGTATGATCTCTATCATTCCTTTGTGTGTAAGGCCAAGGTCTATGGAACTTACACGTTAAGTGAGTTGTAAGAGTATCTATTATACATCTACTTACAACAATACCATATCAAAACACTAGCCCAGCAACGATCCAAACTAGACGCCTCTAATTTATCAATTGCAAGTTTTACGTGGCTTAGGGCTTTCGGAGATAGAACCTGTCTAACCTACGAACATGAACCACAACGAGGATAACTAAGTTATTAGCAACTCGTTGTAAATCAGATATTGACTATAGTAGGAGAGACAGACACCCGCCAGCCACTTATGCAAAACAAGTTGCATGTCAGTCGTGGAACCGGTCTCATGTACGATGACATATAAGGTTGGTCCGGGCCGCTTCATCCCACTATGCCACCAATATCCAAAGTACATAGAAGATGCAATAACATGATCATCATCGCCCACATATAAACATATGTGTACTACCCGTGCAAAGCACCTACGCATAGATCAGGCTCTGATACCACTATTGGGTCTGCAGCATAGAATACAAAAAATTTCCTACAATGAGAACTACACGCCAAGATCTATCTACTAGATACAGAGCAACGGGTGGACATACATCCATGGAGAACTTACCCTCGAAGACAATGAGCTTTGTTAACGAGTAGGAACTCGTGGTTGATGTAGTCGTACACTTACCGATCTCAAGATCGTGAGGAAGTCCGAGCGCCACAACTCAGCAGCGCATCCGCACTCGCACACACGTTCAAGCCACCGGACAACCTCCACCTCCTCGCTCCAGCGATCCAGCGGAAGCAGCAACTCCTTCCAGACGAAATGCCACCGAGAACATGTATCTCGCTAATCCGAGACCATGGGGGAATAATTCTAGAGGGGGAGAGAGATCCTTCACAAGGAGGTGTGTGGATGAAGGAGGGAATGGGTGGACTTTTATAGGAGGAGGGGGGTGCCCCCTCTCTCCATGGCCAGCGCATGGGGGGGTGACCCCTCACCTCCCCCATTCATGTGGTGGTAACTCCTCCACATTAAAATGCCTCTTCACATTCCCTTTAAAGTCTCCACTTTAAATGCATTAAGTTTCTCCAAATTTAATGCTCTCTCATTTAATAAAACACTTTTATTAAATTTATTCAGAAATTTGTTAATTACTTTAATTAACAAACATTCACATATAGCCCCTTGCAATATTTCAATATCACATGCTTAACCACCTTCTGCAATTTCACCTGAAACAATTTCCGGTTTCTATTGAGACAATTCCTGCGCTTTGTAATTCTTTCGTCTGAAACATATGTGCTCCAAAATGGTGTCCGGTAACTCTTAAGTGTGCCACCCTATGGTTCGTGAATAATGCAGACATGATCGAGACCCTTCTCCGATCAATAATCAGCAGCGGGACCTGGAGATCCGTACTGACTCTTACACATTCAACGATGACTCCTGTGATCGTGAGAACCTTTAACGCTTGTAACTAAATCCCTTTGTCTCTCGATATATTACATGTCCGAGATTCGATCATCGGTATCTCCATACCTAGTTTGATCTCGTTACCGACATGCACTCTTTTCTCGTTCCCGTGATATAACATTCTAGTGATCACATCACTTGCTTGCAAGCTATCCTAATGTGATATCACCGAGAGGGCCCAGAGTATATCTATCCGTCATCTGGATTGACAAATTCCACTCTTGATCCATGAGCCTCAACATAACACCTTCGTAGCACTGAACCCATCTTTATAGTCACCATGTTATGGTGTGACGTTTGATGTTATCAAGATACTCTTCCGATGTTAGCAATTAACATGATCTCATGGTCTAAGGATAAAGATTACTTCGTATGATGTTATAGCAATATAAACATAATGACTTGATCGTAATGCTATACTTCGGATGAATGTTCATCACATCATTCCACTAATGGTGTGACCTTGTTATTAGCAACATCCAATGTCCATGATCAGGAAACCTTGATCATCCTGTTAATCAACAAGCTAGTCTATAAGAGAGGCATGACTAGGAACCCTTTTTGTTTATTAAACACACATGTATTGATGTTTCCTATCAATACAATTGTAGCATGCAAAATAAACATCTATCATGTATAAGGAATATATAATAACAACTTTATTATTGCCTCTCAGGGCATATTTCCTTCAGAGGGGAAGGGGCTCGCCGAGCTCTGGTGGCCGACGGAGCCTCCCCTTGCCGTCGCCTGCGCGCTTCAGACAACGAAAAGTAAAACCGCTGTCGCCGCCAGGAGGCGAGTGAGATAGACGTGGAGAGTCAGGGTAGAATGAGTCTAGGGTTTGTATCCGGGCGTCCATGCGCTAGTTTTGACCCCGCGATGAGATCGGTTGACCGTCCGATGAGAACAGACGGCTACGATGGGGTGGCGTTGCAGTGCGGGCTTTGGGCCGGTATTAGGCAGAGCTAGGTAGCACGGCGTGCAGCTGGAAGGTCGTGGGATGAGCCCAGGAAGCAGGCCGGCGAGCTCAGCAGGCTGTAGGGAGTGACAGAGGGCTATTTGACGCCCAGTTTTTTTTGACCGAAGCAATATTGACGTTTTTTATTCAGTTTTGACTAATTTTCGTCTAGTGTTTTCTATTCAAACTGAACCAACGATATCTTTGACTTAGAAAATAGAAAAGAGTAAAGAAATGCTTCTAAAAAGTATACATTCATGAATTTTATTCATGTTCTTCTGCTACAAATAGTTTAAGTAGTGCTCTTTTAAATTTAAATTAAATTTAAAGAGCATGTTAAAGTGATTAATATAATTATAATGCTGTTATTTTTTTAACCAATGTTGTTAGTAACATGATCATGATTTGTGGCTATTGTTGTGCATGTAGTTTTATTTTATGCCCAAAGGTGATATAGATTTAAATTGCATAAACAGTTGTATGTGTTAATTTTGACCAACGCTGGATTAATGCATGAAGTTGTTGTTATGATCTCACTTCTCTGTGGTTCTCAGGAGGGTACTACTTAGTGAGATGCATCAAGGATGTTCCAACCCTCAGAGGTGACAACTACACTGAATGGAGAATGAATATCGACTTGGCTTTCGTTTTTGCTGAGGTGGATTGGGTTGTTGACACTCCTCATCCCATCAAACCATTAGAGCCAATAAGAGATGATAAAGATGATGATGCAGCTTGGGATAAAAAGAAGAGGGATGATGCTCCGTTGGAGATGACATATACCCCCGAGTACAAAAAGTGGCTCACCACCAACAAAAAGTGCATGGCTTTCATAAATAACACAATTGAGCACGCTATTGTGGGATCAATTGCAAAGTGTGCTTCTGTAGGGGAGTATCTTGAAAAGATAAGCTGAAGCCCATGGATGCCGATTTGGAGCTCAAGCCTGCACTCCTTGTTCATCTGGTTATGGCTTCACTGCCAAAAGAGTTTGACGCTTTTGTTGTCAACTACAACATGCAGCCAGAGCAGTGGGATATTGAAAATACAATAGCCATTTGTGTGCAAGAAGAGGATAGAATCAAAACCTCTGATGGTGGTTCTCTGAACTATGTGAAGGATAATAAGAAAAGGAACTATTGTCAAAGCAATCAAAGTTCCCCTTTAGAGCCACATGGAAAAGCTCTCATGCAACATCAGCATCAGCAAAGGTCTTTCCGAGTGGACAAAGATACATGTCTCCACTACAAGAAGACCGGGCATTACAAGAAAGATTGCCCTGTTTGGCTAAAGTCCATAATGGCAAAGAATGGTAACAACATTGTTTCCTTTATAAATGAATCCTTGTATACATAGTTTTCAAAATCTACTTGGTGGATTGACTCAGGTGCAACTGTTCATGTTGTTATAGGGATTCCATTCGACGCAGACTACGCAAAAAAGTGAAAGATGCATTGAAGTTGCAAATGTAGTCCAAGCAGACGTTGAACCTGTTGGCGATATCACCCTAGAGCTAGCTTATGGATTCACGATTATGCTTAGAGATGTTTTATATGTTCCTTCATTACACATAAACTTGATTAGTGTTTCACGTTTGGACAAAGATTATTATGAATGTCATTTTTAACATGGCGAGTGTGCCATATGGTTTAATAATACTTGTGTGGGTGTTGCTTTCCTTCACAATGAGCTGTATTTGTTATCCCTACGTGAAAAAGTGTATTCTGTGTGTAATGTGAATGAACATGTTTCTGCGTCAGAGAAAGAACAAAACAAAAGAGAGAGAACTCATGATTCATCGTTAAATTTATGGCACTGTCGTTTATGCCATATTTCAAGGGGGAGAAAAGGAAGACAAGTTAGAAGATGAAATCCTTCCTCCATTAGAGTTCTCAGCAATATAGCAATGCCTAAATTGTGTTAAAGGAAAGTATGTAAAACAAATTTAAAAAAGGTGCAAAACAAAGCACGAGAACACTCGAAATAATTCACACTGAAATTTGTGGACCGTTTCCTGTGAAAAGTGTGGATGGCTATGACTCGTTCATAACATTCACAGATGATTACTCCCACTATGGTTATATTTATCCAATTAAAGAAAGATCAGAAGCATTAGATAAATTTAAAATATTCAAAGCTGAAGTTAAGAATCAGCATGACAAAATAATAAAGATAGTGTGATCTGACCGTGGGGGTGTGCTACGGTCGGCACACCCCATATGTCCAAGTCCATGTAACTTTTGCAAGTTTCCTACAGGAGACTGTCATAGTGGCCCAGTATTCAATGACGGGCGAGCCTTGGCAAAATGGAGTACCTGAAAGGCGCAACCATACACTTATGGATATGGTTAGTAGTATGATGAGTTACTCCACCTTGCCATTGGGATTGTTGATGGAGGTGCTAACACCCCCCATTCACATTCTCAATGGAGTACCAAGCAAGTCGGTGCCAAAAACACTATATGAGTTGTGGATAGGAAGAGTTACCTCTCTACATCACATGAGGGTGTGGGGGAGCCCAGCTGAGGCCAAGGTGTTTAATCCTAATATTGCAAAGCTATATTCCAAAACAGTCAGTTGCCATTTCATTGGCTATCCTGAAATATCAAAAGGTTTTCATTTCTACTATCCAGAGAGATACAAAAAGTTTGTAGAAGCAAGACATGCAGTCTTCTTAGAAGATGAAATGATGAGGGGGAGCATGGTAGCTCGGAATATTTATCTTGAGGAGAAGAGGGTGTATGCACCTAATCCGATGACTCATGAATCATTCTTCTCACTACCAGTTGTTCCTACACCTACAACCCCTGAGATTGTGGTGTAAGCACCTATTTCCACTCCACTCATGCCAACAATGAGTGAAGATCCGGAACCTGTCAGTCAGGAGCCGACTGAACCTGTTGTTGTTGCGCATGAGAGGGAGCAGCATCAGTCACCTCGACATGATGCACCACATGGTGAGACACCCAATGTACCAACAAATGAGGCCCTTGGAAGGGCACATAATGCGCCAACCAATGAGGCCCCTAGAAGGTCTCAAAGAGTTAAAAAATCAGCTACTTCAACTGATAAAAAATCAGCTATTTCAACTGATTAAGTGATTATAAAGTTTATAATACAAAAATAGTTCATATGGAGGGTGATCCCACTTCATATGAAGAAGCCATGAGTTCTCCTCACTCATCGAAGTGGATGGAGGCCATGGAAGACGAGATGGAATCGATGAGTTCCAACGATGTTTGTGACTTAGAGGAAATTCCTAAAGGTCCAAAACAGTAGGCTGTAAATGGGTCTACAAAACTAAGTATGACTCCAATGGGAATGTAGAAAAGTATAAAGCACAACTCGTGGAAAAGGATTTACACAAAGAGAAGGGGTAGATTACAATGAGACATTTTCTCCAGCCTCATGTAAGGATTCCTTCAGCATCATAATGGCATTAGTGGCACATTTTGATTTAGAGCTACATCATATGGATGTAAAGACGACATTTCTAAATGGGGTTTTAGAAGAAAATGTCTACATGAAACAACCCAAGGGTTTTATCATGGAAGGCAAGGAAGGTATGGGATGTAACCTAAAGAAATCCATTTATGGATTAAAGCAAGCCTCAGAAAGTGGTTTCTAAATTTTTATGAGAGAATTAAGAGATTTGGGTTTAAAGAGAATGTTGAGGACAACTACGTTTATGAAAAGTTAAAAAATGGGAAATATATTTTCCTAATCCTATATGTGGATGACATTTTGCTTGCTAGCAGTGATGTCAGTCTGGTACAAGAAACAAAGAAGTTCTTGTCCTCAAATTTTGATATGAAAGATCTGGGTGAAGTATCATGTGTTTTGGGCATAGAAATTCACCGAGATGGGAAAAATGGGGTTCTAGGACTATCGCCAAAGGAATACTTAGAGAAGGTTCTGAAGAAATACAGTATGCATACGTCTAATGTCACACTTTCTTCTATAGTCAAGGGCGACAGTTTTGGGAATTTTCAATGTCCCAAGAACCAATACAAGATCGATCAAATGAAAGCGGTTCCATATGCTTTGGCTCTTGGAAGCCTACAGTATGCACAAGTATGCACTCGCCATGACTTTGCTTTTATCACTGGAGTACTCAGTAGATATCAAGAAAATCCAGGCATAGAACACTGGAAGATGGTAAAGAAAGCATTGCGTTATGCGTAAGGCACAAAAGACCTCATGCTAACATATAGAAAATATGATTCCCTAGAGATAAGAGGGTACACAAAGATGATAGAAAATTCACGTCTAGATATGTATTCACTCTCGCGGGCAGGGCTATTTCCTGGAGAAGCTCCAAATAGTCAATAGTTGCATCATCCACGATGTATACAGAATTTATAGCATGTTATGAGACCATGGGGCAGGTGATATGGTTAGAGAATTTTATACCCGACTTGAAAGTGGTAGATTGCATTGACAAACCACTAAAGATGTATTGCGACAACCAGCCTGTAATATTCTATACTCATAACAACAAGTCGATAATGCTACCGAACATATAAGTCTCGAGCATATAAGGACAAAGGATATGCTTGCAGATCCGCTTATGAAAGGCTTACCACCCAATGTGTTCAAGGAACACTTAGCTGGCATGGGTTTAAGAGAAAGCCTATGTGATGAGGGGTAACCTCGGCAATGCCCATGGTGATGGACTTGGGGTTTCACGGAAAAGAGAATGCTGGGGATTTCGTCGGATATCAAGAAAACAATAAAGACAAAGTCGCCTGAATATTGGGGAAACAATCTATTACAAGTTGTCTTCTAGATTTTGGTGTACCCTCGCTTGGGCTTCTCCCGTCCTATATATAATAGGCCGGGTCTCAAAGCTCTATGCGGATAGGTTTCATACACGCGTGATTACAATACCAACATAATATTGGTTCGTGGTTTCTTTCCTAATACACTAAATGTCTCTGTCGGTTGCTTCCTTGGGATGTTATCTGGAATCTTTATGGGTCGTAGGCCTTTTACCCAATGTAGGGTAGCGAATAATGAGCATCCGAGTAATAATACCCATGTCAGTTACCCCCGAGACTCTACCTGAATCCGCAATTTTGAGGTTGAGTCTCAAAGTTTTCATTCTTCTTTCTCTCATTCTGTTTGATTTTATTTTTTTAGGAATTTTTGTACAATGAGTCTGATGCTTCCGACGGATCGGGAATCAGTTAATTGCTCCTGGGCAAAAACAAGGTTGACCTACATGAAACTCAAGTCCCTAGGCTTGAATCCGGAATTTGTCGCTGGCGTATTTCAGTTCGAGCCGCTGAGGTCTTACGAATACTGAATTCCAGTTTTCTATTTTTTATTGGGTACCCAACGCGTCCGTCGGGATTTTTCATTGTATTGTTGATACAGATATTCTTGTGCATTTACCAGGCCACACAGGACGAATCCTAGGGTCTTACCTTCATGTATGTGAACACGGCATTTGGATTTTTGTCACGTCGGGTGCGATCAAAGAGTTTTATTTTACTTTCTGTATCCTGCTCCCGATATGAGTATTTATCATCGAATGCTTCCTTTGTTTTTCTTTATCAGGTGCGCGCCAACGCTCTTGATAGGAGTAGCCCCCGAGGCTATGTTTGGATATATGTATCAAAAAATAGGCTCAAATTGTTTTTTCTGTAAAAAAAATCGGGTGCACGACCAGTGCTCCCGATAGGAGTATCCCCTGAGGCTACAGTCGTAATATTGTATATTCGAGTGTAGTCTCAAATCTTCCTCTAGAGGAATTTACTTCGACTCCAATTGAATTTCTTCGGGTCATACCCTAAAGAAGCCGCAATTTTGCTGTAGTGCGTCTTTTGTGATGTCAGTGATGACGTATCTGATGCTGTTAGTATCCAGAAAAACACGCCCTGGCGGGACGTGTCGAACATGGGCCAATAAAGCGGTAATGATGACGCGTGATAGCGTATTCAGCGGAGATACTTGACTGCATGTCTCCTCTCTGCACGAAAATCGAGGCGTCACACGTTGTTCTCCATTTTTACCGCAGCCATAACTTTTCTTTAGGTTTTTGCTTTACGGAATCTTTACAACACGTGTCACCATCATGCGCTCTTCTGTCGGTTTGATTTTGCATCGAACAGTTCAGTCCTCTCGTCGTTGCTCTTTATAAGGGTGGAGGGGTGATACATTGCAAATGTATCTATAATTTTTGATGTTCCATGCTTGGTTTTATCCACTTTCTTGTGTTTTGTCCACACTTTGGAGTACTTTTCATATGATTTCTTGGACTAACCTATTAACAAGAGCCACAGTGCCAGCTGCCTGTTTTCTGTTGTTTTTGGTTCCAGGAAAGTCAGAAAATGAATATTCTCAGAATTGGACGGGACAAAAGCAAAAGTGTCTATTTTTCCGGAAGTCATTAGATGCCAGAATACGAGACGGAGAGGGGCCAAAGGCCGGCCACACCACCTGGCCGCGCGGCCAGGCTGGGCCCACGCCAGGGGGTGGTGTGGTGGCCCCTAGCACTCCCTCGGCCTCCCCTTCCGACTATAAGATGCCCTCGGGACGTAAACCCTAAGTACCCGATCAAAAATCCACGAAAGAGTCTGTAGCCGCCGTCATCTCCATCCCTAGATTGGGAGGGATCTAAAGCTCTTCCCGGCACCCTGCCGGAGAGGGGAATTCACCCTGGAGGCCTCCGATGTGATGCGTGAGTAATTCATCCTTGGACTATGGATCCATGTAGTAGCTAGATGGCTGGTTCTCCTCCTTTGTGCTTTGATATCTAGATCTTGTGAGCTCCGTTCATGATCAAGATCATCTATTTGTAATTCTGCATGTTGTGTTTGCGGGGATCCGATGGATATTGAGATGCTATTTCAGATTGATTATTGATTCTATCATGTCTTTGTTATTTGTGATCTTGCATGCTTTCCGTTGTTAGTAGCTATCTTGGCCAAGTAGATGCTAGCAACTCTAAGAGTTAGTATTTATGCTCGATAGTGATTTCATGCCTCTGGTAATCTGGGGAAGTGACAGAAATCTCTAAGGTACTAGATGTGCTGTTGCCACTAGGGAGAAAACAGCAATCCTTTGTTCATAGAACAATTGTATTGTTTACGTTACACACAGTTCTTAAAGCAATAATTTATTGCTTGCAACTTAATACTGGAGGGGGTTCGGATGATAACCTGAAGGTGGATTGTTAGTCATAGATGCAGTTGGATGGCGGTCTATGTATAATGTTGTAATGCCCAATCAAGTCCTAAAGGAGTCAAGATGATTAGTATATGCATGTATTGCTTTCTCGATGTTTATCAATTGCCCCGATGCAATTTGTTCACCCAGCATGTTATCTATCTTAAGGAGAGCCACCTCTAGTGAACTATTGATCCCGGTCCTTGTCTTTTATATTCAATCTACAATCTTTTACTGCTTTGTGTTTACTTTCTGCAAAATTTTACTTCTTTCCATTCGATACGTTTAATCCTTTGTTTTCTGCAAAACACGGTGAGATTGACAACCTCATTGCAAGTTGGGGACAAAGTTATGTGGTTGTGTTGTGCAGGTCTCCACGTTGCTACTAGCATCGATAGTGCGCCCTGCCAAAGCTCAGCTAGTAACACCTTTGGGATGTTTCCTTCCTCCTACTGGTTCGATTAAACCTTGGTTTCATAACTGAGGGAAACTTGTTGCTATGCTCATCATACCTTCCTCTTGGGGTTCCCAGCAAGCTCTACATCAATCACACACCAGCACTTTTCTGGGCGCCATACACAGAGCCATCAAGGGGTGCGTTTTACTGTTTTACCTCACCTCCCCTTGCCTCATCTTCCCTCTCGCGCTCTTGCCCCCTTGCGGACTCCTGTTCTTGCTCCCCTGCAAAATCCTTGGTTCTTGTGCTCTTGCTTCTCTTTGCTACCATGGGCAAAAGCAAGGCTGCTGGAACTTCTGCCGCTGCCGCGAAGGCCACCAGGAAAAGGGTCGTTGGGTGGGCTCCCACCAAGTGCACGACACGGGAGCTCCGCGAGGCGCGGAACTCCGGCCTTCTGACAGAGGGCTCCTTCAAGCTCCCCGGTGACGAAGATGCTCCCATCCCCGAGCCTGGCTGGAGGGTAATGTTCCTCTCCTGCCTCTTCTGTGGTCTTTCTCTCCCCGTCCACGAATTCCTTCGGGGTCTTCTGTTTGTTTATGGCGTGCATCTTTATCAGCTCACACCCAATTCCATCCTCCATGTTGCTTGTTTTGTCACTCTTTGCGAGTGTTCCCTTGGGATTCATCCCCATTGGGGCCTTTGGAAATACCTCTTCTATGTCCGTCGCAACGCCACTAACACCATTGTCCATGATGTTGGTGGCGCCATTTTTTCTGTTCGATCCGACGTTGATTACTTGGACTTCAAACTCACGGATTATGTCCAAGGTTGGAAGTCTAAGTGGTTTTATGTCAAGGACCAGCCACTCGAAGGCCAATCTTTCGGTTTAGCCCCCTTTGAACCTAAAAAAGTCTACCATAAACTCGACTCCTGGGATTAGCGTCCCTCTGCCGAGGAAATGGCGGAAATCCAGCCCTTTGTTGATCATATTTCCGAGCTGCGGCATGAGGTTGGCAAAGAATTGTCGGGTCTCCAGGTCCTGGCATATTTTTTGTGGATCCGTGTCCAACCACTTCAAGCCCGGTTGTCCGGTATGTGGGCGTATACCGGGAAGAAGGACCCGATGAGGATATCCCCGGAGGACCTCACCCTTAAATTGTATGAGAAGAGAGTCCGAAGCTTCACAACTTTGACTGCAAAAAGCCCGGTTCCTTCGACTTGCCTTCTGGAGCCCTATGGAA
This sequence comes from Avena sativa, assembly GCA_916181665.1. Taxonomy (NCBI): domain Eukaryota; kingdom Viridiplantae; phylum Streptophyta; class Magnoliopsida; order Poales; family Poaceae; genus Avena; species Avena sativa. The sequence goes on along the minus strand of OV702289.1, from coordinate 127,936,113 downwards.
AGAGGAAACGGCTTCCCGAGATACATTTCCTTTGCCTTTGTCTTTTTCTTGTCTTCTGTTTATATATACATGATACGTTGCTAACGTATCCATAATTTTTGATGTTCCATGCTTGGTTTTATCTACTTTCTTATGTTTTGTCCACACTTTGGAGTACTTTTCATATGATTTCTTGGACTAACCTATTAACAAGAGCCACAGTGCCAGTTGCCTGTTTTCTGCTGTTTTTGGTTCTAGAAAGTCAGAAAATGAATATTCTCGGAATTGGACCAGAGAAAGGCCAAAGTCGATATTTTCCCGGAAGATTCACGGAGCCAAAAGAAGAGACGAAGGGGGCCACCCCTAGGCGTGGGTCCCCCCAGGCCACGCAGGGCAGGGTGTGGGCCCCCTGGCTACGCACCGACCTTTCCTCTCCTCCTATAAGATGCATGCAAAAAACCCTAAATCATCTAGCCTCCATCCACGAAAAGTTCCGCAGCGCCGCCGCCACCAAAGGGGAGATTCGGGGGATAGAAAGTCTCTGTTCCGGCACCCTGCCGGGACGGGGAAGTGCCCCCGGAGCCATCTCCATCGATCTCCACCGCCATCTCCATCACCATTGTTGATTCCCATGATGAGGAGGGAGTAGTTCTTCCTCGAGGCTAAGGGTTCTACCAGTAGCTATGTGTTCATCTCTCTCTCTCTATGCATGATCCTATTGAGATCATGAGCTTGTAATCTATAGATCTACCTTGCTACTCAAGTGCTTTAATAGATCTCTACTCTCCCCATGTGTGTGAAGTTGATAGTGTGCACACCATGGTGGCACTTAGGCTAGAGATTTCAAATACTTGTTATGAGTTATATTTGGAGTTGGATGTCTTTATGAAATTGTGGTGTTCGTTTGAACCATCTAGTGCTCAAGGTGACAGTGTGGGGTTATCTAGATGGGAAAGGCTTACTTTGAGGTGTGGTGTTATAGCCCTACCATGGACTAGAGTGTCCAACCAGAGAGTAGTTCAGGTAGGTATCATGAAGAGAAGATATTTATATGAGTGTTCACTAGTGAAAGTATGATCCCTAGGCCTTGTTTCTGAGCACTGAAACACCGTTTGCTATTAGATCTATTACATGGTTGCTTGCTTCTATCTTTATTTTAGTTTTACTTTAGTCTTTTCCACGCCATCAAGATATTTTCTATCACCGTTACCACTTATAATTATCTATACCACTTGTATTTCACTATCTCTTCGCCGAACTAGTGCACGTATACACCTGACAAGTGTATTGGGTGTGTTGGGGACACAAGAGACTTCTTGTATCTTGATTGCAGGGTTGCTTGAGAGGGGATACCTTTGACCACTTCCTCCCTGAGTTCGATAAACCTTGGGTGATCCACTTAAGGGAAAATTTGCTGCTGTTCTACAAACCTCTATACTTGGAGGCCCAACAACTGTCTACAAGAATATAAGTGCGTATACATCAAGCTATTTTCTAGCGCCGTTGCCGGGGAGGTAAGGTAAAAGGTACTCACATCCTCCGGTGTGAGTGCTCGAAGTTATTTCCTTTAGATTCTGCAATTTTGTCTTTTTGTTTCTTGTTTTCACTAGTTAGGCTTAATGGAAAACAACAACAAAATTACAGGGCTTTTTAGTATTTTTCCTAATATAGAACATGAATAGTCTGAAAAGAAAATTAAAAAACCCATGGAACTTTCTTTGCATGCTAATAGCAATGTTATTAGTATGAATCTTTTGAACACCTTTGTTACTAATGCTATGGAAATGTCTAATCTTGGGGAAGTTGGTATTTATGAAAATGATCTTTTTAATTCCCCAGCTTTAAAGAAGAAAATTTGCTATGATGATACTTTATCTCCAATATGTGGTAATTCTAATGATACTTGTGATATTTTAAATCCACGTACTGAAAGCATCTCTTTTAAAATACCTATAAAAATTGTTGAACGTGTTATGAACAACTGTTATTTGGGAGATCGAATTGTCCATCCTGGTGATCATTTACTCTTTATACATGAATTATGCGAGTTGTTCAAGTGTGCAGGTATTTCAATGAACCAAGTTAAGAGGAAGCTATTCCCTTTTTCACTTAAGGGTAAAGCAAGGGAGTGGTATGAGCTACTAGATGATCCTCATCATTTGGAGTGGAAGGAACTTGAATCTCTCTTTTACTCTAAATTTTATCCTCCTCATGAGATTCATAAAGATAGGAATTACATTTATAATTTTCATCCTCATGATGAAGAAAGTATTGCCCAAGCATGGGGGAGATTGATGTCACTAATGCTCAAATGTCCCATTCATGAGCTCCCCGGTAATATTATTATTAATAACTTCTATGCAAGGCTTTCAGGACATTACAAGGACTATCTAGATACTTGTTTAGAGGGATCCTTCACAAGTATGGAGGTCAAAGCTAAGTGGGATCTTCTTGAAACAATTCAAAGCAATACCGAAGATTGGGATAACAACAAAGGTAAAGAACCAGGTATAAACTATGAGTACGATTGCATTAAGTCTTTCACTGAAACTGCCGATTTTCAAGAGCTTAGTACATAAGTATGGTCTTGATCCTCGAATTCTTATTGATTGTTTTAGAACCTTTGCTTCTCATATTAATACTCCTAAAGAAAAACGGGACATGTATCATGAGCCTTGTAAAGACACTTGCATGGAAAATGAAATTGTTATTAATGATAGCAATAAACATGCTTAAACCTCTGAAAGTACTACTTCTTATAAGCATGTTAATTTTTGTGGAATACATAGACCTTGTGAGAATAATCAAATTGAAGAAGAATATTGTATCACCCACAGGAATGAAAAAATTAGAACGTGGTATAGGGCTCTAAATGATCTTGGTAAAAAAATTGTGCCCTCTATCCTTTTATTTGTGAACTTTGCTTTGAAGTGGGTCATTTCAATTTTCAATGCTCAGGACATAATAATAGCCCTTCTAATCCAATGAGTACTGCAAGTTTTCTTGTGATGACATGATCACTCCTAATCAGCATGATCAACTTATATTATTTTTGGGGTGTGAAGAGTTAGAAAAACCTCTTTGGTAGACATGAGTGCTTTTGAAATGAATAGCGTCCTACATGGTTGTCATCTTTATTGTGTTGATAATTGCCACACAAATACTTATATACAAAATATTATAAATGATGAGATTTTTACCAAAATATGACATGACTAATATGTGTTTTGGCCTTATTAATGAAAAGGAGGAATCCTCCAAAGTTCCTTATATTGTCTCTAACAATGAACCAGGGTATATGGAGAAGCTTCCTTTCAAGCCTCTCCCTCCTAAAGAGAAGAAGAAAAAGAAGAAGAGGAGGAGTAAAAGGAGAGAGGAAACGATATTTTCCCCTAAGCATGTTGCTCCTATTATAGTTTTTGATGAGTCTAAACTCGATGATGTTCCTATGCCTATTACCTATAGTAGTGATCATGATTGGGAAAAGCACACTACTTTTGATATTGATAATCTCTTCGGTACCAATTCTGAAAATGATGATGTTAATAATTGCTGCACTATTAGTACTATCCATGCTCCTTCCAATGATGATATCTTTACAAATGAACACACTTTGGAATATAACTATTCTATTGCTTATGATGATACTATACCTCCAATATATGATGATTGCAATGATGAATATGATATTTTTAGTCCACCTACTATTGAGGAGAAAATTAATTATGATTACAATATGCCTCCTATATTCGATGATTATGGTGATGAGAATAATAATGCTAGCTATTTTGTTGAATTTGCTCCCACTACAATTAATAAGAATGACTATGTTTATGTGGGGAGTATTAATTCTTTTATGCATGTGGCTCATGATAAGAATTTTTCATGTGATAATTATATTGTTAATTTCATTCATGATGCTACAGAAAGTTATTATGAGAGAGGGAAACATGGTTTTATGCATCTCAATAATATTAAGTTTCCCCTCTTTATGTTGAAAGTCTTGAAGTTGCACTTGTTTTGCTTTACTATGCTTGTTTCTTTGTGCTTTCATGACTTGTTTCTTTACAATATTCCTATGCATAGGAAGTGGGTTAGACTTAAATGTGCTTTGAATTTGCTTCTTCATGCTCTCTTTTACTTCAATTCATATTTCTTATGTGAGCATCTTCTCAAACTATCAGGCCTAACTTAAAGGCGTTAAAGAAAAGTACTTATTAGGAGATAACCCAAAAGTTTTAGACGAGTCTTGGAAGTTATTACTTCAGTAATAGACACCCCTTATCCTTTTTATTTTCTTTTTGTGCCAAGAGTAACCTCTAATGAGAGAGAAGTAATGATTGGGAAAGTTGCTGTCCCGAAACAGATTTATGTGCTTCACCGTAAAAATTCGTGTAAAATTTATATAGGTCCTTTTGAGGCATGAATTTTTGTGCTTCTGCCCCAGGTTGTTATCGAACTTTCTTTAGTTTAACACTTTTCGATTTGAACAACAGAAGGTCTTAGAAAAAATTCGTCTTTAGCTGTTGGTCTGTTTTGACAGATTTCTGCCATTATTTGCATTTTCTTCTTGTAGGTTACTTTTTGAGTTCTTTTGGGGAATTGAGCTTTTTGAGGGAAGTGCTACAGTAGATTGTGTTTTAGTGGAAGTTTTATTGGTGTTAGAACTAAACCTAAAGACTTATTATCTTGAAGTGCACTAATGTTGCTGATAAAGATTGTGTGAAGTTTTGTATGGAAGAAAAATTTCAGGTATATGGAAGGAATGAGTAATGAGATGAAGGATGGACTAAAGCTCAAGCTTGGGGATGCCACGCGTGTCACCCCAAGAAATATCCAAGATATACAAGCGTCAAAGCTTGGAAATGCCAAAGGCATCCCCTTCTTCATCAATAAAAATCCCAGGTTTCTTCCAAGCACTTCATTTTTATTGTTTCATACACAGTTGTGTTGTTTTGGAGCGTCTTCTTTTTCATTTTCGTTTTGGTTTTCAATTTCTTGGTTTTCTTAGTTTGCTGAATAAATTGGTTGGACCCCCTCTTTCATACATTGGTTTTCAAATAGTTTGGTTTGGATTGTAAAAGAGTAGGAAAGTTCATGCTTAAGTGGTAAAGAGAGCTTGTTTTTGACTGTAGCCTATACTTTGTCATGCCATGCTCGATATTGTTTTGGCTTTATGCTTAGTATTCTTTGCTGTAGCATGACTTGTTATAAACAATTGATATTTCTTAATGTGCCTTGGAAGGATCATGCGTTGTTTTAGCATATTAAAGCATAGTATTGTGGTATTCTCCTTTGATGCTTTATTTGGGTTTACTTGGCACATGCTCACACCATGTTATGACTATCCCAAGTAACCATAGCTTTTATGATCCTTTAGTTTTCAACTTGTAGTACCACTTTATGCTTTGATCAATGATGTTTTGTCGCTCTGCATGATTATGGCCATTATTGCTCTCTTAGTTGGTCGCTCCCAGTCTTTTGCTAGCCTCCACAACGAAGTATGAGTTCCACTCATGCATCCAACTCCTAAAACCAAGTTATTCCAAAGAGTCCACCGTACCTACCTACTAGCATATGCTATTCCAAATATATTCATGTTTTTATCTACCTTCTGAATTAAACTTGTTATGAGAAAACTAGTGATTAAAGCTCTCACGAACTTGATGGCACACTTTACTATTCTTGCCCTTAATAAACTTGAACCATTGTGTCGTCTATGTTGTATATGCTTGCACTTATTTGTTAGGGATTAGCAGAACCATGTTGTCATGGGGAACACTTTCAACATTGCACTTGTACTTTGTACCTAGTTGATATCATGCTCTTTTGTCTATGGATGTCGTCGGTGTGAAATGAAAGGGGAGCTTGTAAGTCCATGGAGTTATGTATATGTGTTAGAGAAACACCTAGGTCGCTGGTCTAATCCATGCTGTCATGGTGAAAACCTGCAGCGTAACCATAATGAGATGTTTATGAAGCATTCTTCTTATAAAAAAGAGTCAGATATTGAGAAAAAAGAGAACAAAGAAAAAAAGAGATATGAGAAAAGAGGAAAGAGAGAAAAAGCACCATATTCCCATGGTAAATAAGAAGATTGCTGAGATGCTCGTTGTCTGCGTGCCTTGTCATTTTGATATGGGGATTCTTCCGTATCATCGGGCAAGGGGTACCCCGTTGGCGGTTCTCTATGATACACATGTACTTACGATGACAAGAACTTACCGGTGACTAAACTTGAGTAGCATGAGGAGCGGCTGTCGTATTCAAGGGACATGAGATTTCCAACTTTGATATTGCTTGTTCTAAACTATTTGTATCTAGTCACTCTTATGAACTTTGAAGGTGCCCTATGCATTTATGTTTGCTACTCTATGAGGGACAAGCTGAATGCTACTATGCTATGTTTTCTTTATGTGAAACAAACAAACGTCTTGCAAAGCATTGTTATTCATTAATCTTTTGTTTGTACCTTTTCATGTTGCAACATAGTTTCTTTGTCTTATTGCTAGAACTTTGTCTTTCATGTTATGATTGAAGTACTATGATCCCAGCTTTGAATGTTTTCCAAATACTTTGATCAAGTTTATGATGGTGCATGTCACCTCAAAAATTATTCTTTCTTTTTATCACTTACCTACTCGAGGACGAGCAGGAGTTAAGCTTGGGGATGTTGATACGTTGCTAACATATCCATAATTTTTTATGTTCCGTGCTTGGTTTTATCTACTTTCTTATGTTTTGTCCATACTTTGGAGTACTTTTCATATGATTTCTTGGACTAACCTATTAACAAGAGCCACAGTACCAGTTGCCTGTTTTCTGCTGTTTTTGGTTCCAGAAAGTCAGAAAATGAATATTCTCGGAATTGAACCGGACAAAAGCCAATGTCATTATTTTCCCGGAAGATTCACGGAGCTATAAGGAGAGACGAAGGGGGGCCACAGGGTGGCCAAACCACCCCTAGGCGCGGTCCCTCCAGGCCATGCCAGGGCATGGTGTGGGCCCCCTGGCTGCCCGCCGACCTTGCCTCTCCACCTATAAGATGCCTCCCTGTGGTGACCCAGCATACCACTGCATGATGTAGTACACTATAGTTGTTGACATAACACCAATGAAACACCGTTCACTAGTATTACATCCCTTAGAGTGGTACAACAGAAACACAGTAGGTCCAAGACATGACTATAGATTATAACTCGACTCTTTACAAAAGATCCAGAGAACACTCTAGATGAAAGAGAGAGAAAGAACTTCTTACAAAGAAGAACCAGAAATAATAACTCAGAAATATCTAGTAACTAAGACTAGCATCTAAACTATTTGGCTTGCCATTGCTGCTATTGCAATGCTCTACAGAAATAGGTTTTATGGCTAGAGAATCTACTCCTATCTAAACCGACACTTTATCTTCACTTCAGCTAATGTATATGTTTGACTTCATTGACTTTATCGCCGAACTTGAGTTGTCGATGATGGTTTCTTGAGCAGAAAGTGATGTTGATGTCGTCTTCAATGGCATAGAACCTAGCAAGGGTTAAGAAGGTACGGTTGAGTACGAGCGTATTCAGCAAGTTCACTAAAAAGGAGTGTATGATGCACTATCTCTATAGCCACAGACCATAGGTCATAGGCAATGCAGGTTTTCGTAAAAATTTCTTCAAAGGTTGCTTTTATTCTGAAAACTATGTCCGACAGCCTTCACCGGTTGACCAGAACTTCATGGAGTTCCTTTCCTGCCACGTTCGTAGCTCCTTCCCGGAATAGGGAGTAACATGTCACAATTCTTACACTCTGCAGAGGTGCGTCACTTTTCCCACAAGAGACCATAAGCTTTGTTGCACAACCAGGAGTATGTCCCTGTTCAAACTTCCTTGGTTTGAGGCCCAACTTAAGATCCAAGCCAATCGATGCCCTCTCCGTGACCCCATATGTCTACATGATCCTCCGGGGCTGACTACACCTCCGTTAAGCCTCCAACTAGGGAAGCTATAACCATGGTAAGTTCCCGAAGACTCTGTAAGTAGCTCTGACTAGTGGTCACCATCAGCTATGGTGAACTCCAACCCAGACAGCTATGCATAGATAATCTAGACGCCTATCTCATGGAGAACTAAGGGGTCCCACCCATGTGCTGGATTCTCTAGAACTCCACAAGAAATCAACAGCCTCATGATAAGGTCATCTTGCCTCCATATGAAAGGGAGAAGATACAACTGACTTCTCTGTCCCATTCCAAATCTCATGGTTGACGCGTAATATACGGTGCTAGAATCATTGGAGACATTGGTTGTTAAGCCCTATATTATACATTATTGTACAATGGCGTTTACATTACCAGTTATGATAGATTAGTTGATCACCCTGGATGAGTAACCAATATTTCCAGTTAATTGCGAAAATATTGTTTTCGACCTTTTTGAAATGCAGGTGATGACACAGTTGAGTTACAAGCATAAAAAATAATCAAAGGACATGAGCAAGTTGTGAACTTGTCTTTTGTGATTGCAAGATTATGCACTCACTGCCTTCAAGATAATAGAAGATCCAAAATTCTGTAAATAGCATCATTGGTCCGGTAAGGACTAATGTTTAAAGAATCAAGATGCAATGATGCATAAGTAATGTAATGCAATTTGATAACGTGAATTCCTGGAATAGTCGGATTTAATCTTGGGTTTAAAGTTTGGGATGAGTTCTTTGGAATGTGTTGCACTTTTATATCAGATTCACACTTGTGTTTCTTGTTAGGGCTTGTGAGAGTGAGTGTGAAACAATAGATAAATACAACAAGTAATATACAATATTGAAACACTCAAATGGGTATGGTTTCTGAAATATTGCTTAAACAAGATTAAGAATTAGTTAGAGATTTTAAATAGGTGTTGATGAATTACTTTTAATGTATCTTAAAAGAATAACTTTTGAGGAAAATATTACTTTACAAAGTAAAAAGTATTAAAACTTAAGGTTAACACTTTAAGGTTTCTTATTAGCTAAGATTATAAAAAGGAAGACATTACTATATTACACAATCATAGCATAATGGATTGGATTCTGGTGATGAACAATATACTATTTTAGTTGGTTTTATAATTGATAAAATATTTTAGGAAATTAAAATACCTTAATTTGAGATTATAGTTTAAGTAAATATATTTTACAATGGTTTGACTTTTTTTATCTTAACTTAAACATTACTTGACTTGTTATTATATTTTTAGACTTTAAACAAATAATACTAAAGGTAATAGTAAAGATTTATACATTTTTAATGAATTAAAATACAAGAAAAGGGTTAAAATAAGATTTATTAGACCTGTACCTTTTATTTTACTTCAAAAGTATGAGTTGATATTTCTAGTGTGTATATTTCATTTTTGTGATCATTTTGGTATATTATAAGTATTTTTGTGAGTTTTAAATAATAAGATTTGATTTTTATAAGTTTATTACATTTATAAATACTAAACAAATAATAAATATTAGTTAAGGGATACAAAAATAATTGAGTGTAGATTTTGTTTTTATAAGAATTTTGGTATATTATTTATATTTTTCTTATTTACCAATATTAAAATATAATTTTTTCAAAGCATTATTATTATAAAATCTTTATTAAATAATAATTAACACAATAATATTGGACAATAAGGTTAAATTATAGATTTCAGTTTTCTTAACATTTTGATATATAACATGTATTTTTCTGAATTATAAAACAAAAGATAATCAATTTATAAGATTTAATCATTTTCCTAAATTCCTAAAATATATTTATAATCTAATTTATAATTTCTAATATATTTCCTAAACAAGGATTGTCTTTTTATACCAAACCCGAATCTAGTCTGAGTAACAGACATGTGGGCATGTGGCCACGTCATCTGCCATGCGAGGCAAATACCTTTTTACACTCAACTTAACCTATCCCAGAGTCACATACAGGTGGGGTCATTCGCCACATCATATTCATAAATAACAAAACAAATAAATAAAACGGCTTATGACATCAGCCTGATGCCATGCTAACATCACTCGTGGTGTTCTTCCTAGGTTGTGGATCGATCTCTCGATCAAGAGCACGCGAGCCAAAGGGAGTGGTTGCGTTGGACAGAGGACATCAAGGGGATTCTAAAGGTGGTGGCGCCGCCCTCGAATGGTCACCGGAGTTTCGCCGACAACAACAAACGACGGCAGTGCTCATAGCTGATCATGGAGAGGACGATGGAGCGCGACAGGAAGAAAATGAAGAAGTGCATGAGCACCGCAGGCTCGCCGAGAAGGTCAGAGGTGACGATGATGTTGCGGCGGAGCTCCGTCAATCGTCGGGAAGAAGCAATCAATTGGAAAGATTACGAGCTCCCCGGTTTGCGCTGACTAGGGCAATAGAACAAGGACTCCACGGCAATCACTTCGGTGTGCTCAAATAGGCGCGAGGTGGCCGCAGACGGCAAGGACGATGATCCCCGACGACATCAAGGGGATTCACTCTCGATTTCGGTTTCTCGGTTTCGGTTTAGCTAGGGTTTTGGTTTCTTGGTGTGTGAGTGTCACAGAGCAAGAGAGAGAGGAAGGAATGGGATGAGAAAAAGCAGGGCATCCGGTGGCGTCCTTATCCTCTCCCGGAGGTGGCGGCATGAATCTCCGCGCTCGCCGGCGACGAGGAAGCGGCCACCGAGGTGCTTACAACATCAGAAGGTCGACGCTGAACGAGGAAGACGACATGAAGCGGTACTTGGACCTGGGCCGGTGCTAGGCTAAAACAAAGTGAGCGAGAGATTGCGTGACACGCACGAGGTGATGGGCGGTGAGGAGGGAATGGGCCGTGGGCCAGCTCTGCTGCGCGGGTTTTTTCCTTTTTCTATTTCAATTTTCTGCTTTCAAACTCCATGTTTATTTCAAATTCCAACTCCTTTAAGCATTGAACTTTTTATACAATATTTCAAATGTTTTTGGAGGACCTGATATTAGTTGATTTCCTAATCTTGTTAGTGTGTTACAATTTCCACTTACATATATATAATCTTGTTTATTAAACAAAGTAATTAGGGTTTAGGGTTTTGTTGCTCATATGCAAATCTTATAGAAATTATTCTAGTTTCACTTGATAATCTGAATGATACTATTTTGAGAGGATTTAATAACCCATACTAAATTATTGATAGGGACAAAGATCAAGGTTTAGGGAAACTACTTCTAAATCTATGAGTGGTTTTGATATCTCCACATAGAGTGAGATATTGGAATTAGTTAGTAATATGTTCATGATAATTATATCATTTTAGGTTCCTATTAGGGTTTAAGACAATCAACTGGACAAGGCTTCTCAAACACTCATTTGGTTCTCTAATTACCCCTTGGAAGCTTTAATTATCCAAGAGGTATTGTTCAATAATTACCTAGGAATAGGAAATGGTTTCACTATCCATTTGATTCTAGGGCTTCAATAATACAGTAGACATGGGTCTTGGCATGGTTTGATATATTCTTGGTTAAGCCTTCTAAAGAATCTTTACCTTAATACCTCACTAAGGTTACCTTGAGGTAAGGAATTCCTTTCCTAAATATACTCTATATATTTCTCTTATCTTATTCACAAAGATTACATCTTCCTGAATAAGACAATCATCTGACTCCACCATATCCATGATCACATGATGACATGGTCATGTCACTTCAACATTACTCCATTCTTACTCCTAGTATATAACTCCTCTTAATTAACTACCATTGATGCACCTATCACTGTATCTACTACTAACTCCATCTATTAAATTCCTTAACTTCATCTTGCAACAACTTCCAAGGTTTGCAAGACTACAATCCTTACTATACATACAAAGGATATCAATCCTTTAAAACAGGTTTAGTACTACTCCCAAAATACCAGCTGTCCTTATATTAACTTGGTTAAGTTACTATGCCTCCAACTACTCCATACAACTCATCAAATACTTCATCATGCTCTAGCTTGACTTCTAATGATCAACCTAGATGATTCAGCTTACTAGGACTTGCCTAACTTGGTATATTCATAAATCTTCTTCAACACATAATCATCCATTCTCAAGTGATTGAGAATAATGACCACCATCCTTTGATCATACAAAGCTTAGGCTTCTATTTGTCTGATCAAGATCTATACTCATCTAAGTAGTAAACTTGTATTAGTCTCTCTATAGATTTATGTTGTTAAGCAAGTTTATTCTATGTCTATATCCAATTGTCCTAACAAGATTGTTATCTATAGTACTAATACAACTAGCTTTCTCATAGCTCCTCAATTACTAGCTCAACTCTTTGGTTTAGGTACTGCTTCTAGTTAACTCATGAGTGAGTTAACTCCTCCAACATCAAATGGTTTGATCTCCACTAAGGATCACATTCCATTGATGATGGTACACTCAACCATATCTAATTCCTTCTTCTTATTAATCTACTTAAGTTATTTGGAAGGTTAATATAACAGGTCACTAAGTTCTAGGTCAAGGATTGATCACTCAATAATGATGATCCATTGACACAAGGACTTGGTCAAATAGGTTTGTCATCTATTACAATGACAACAAAGATATATGATGGATGGTCTTGGCTTGACTTCCATTATACTTCGTTTTTTATAAGAATTAATGTTTATGAACTACCATGATACCCATGGTAAGAGTAACTATGGCAAACAAGTGTTTCAAGATTTAGTTATAGAGTTTCTTTACTTAAAGTTATATACTTAACTTGATATTCAGGTTTGTGGTAGGTAATACCTTGATATCATCTTTTAGAACATTAAGTATTCATCCTTGAGTTGTGGTATGGAATACCATGTAATGATCTCTATAAGATCAAGTACTCCTTATTAAGTAGTGTGTTGTAACTTAGTTTTATTACATTTGATCTACCCTTAGATCAAATTATATTACCCTAAAATAAGGTTTTAGCAAAGTTCATATGGAAACTTATCGCAGCCAACTTGATGATCTACTTCAGTTCCATCAAGTTAAGAGAAGCTTCAATCATTTTGACAAGTTTTATTTAAAAACGCGAAAATTATCCGGATTTTCTATGCATGAATGCAATGCACACACCTGTGTTCAGCTTATTTCTAAGCTCTAATGTTGGGGTGTTACATACTCTCCCCCTTAAAATAAACTTCGTCCCCGAAGTTCGTACTCTCTTGCGTTTCGGAACAAGGAGTTGACTTGTATTGATCACACCATTTTTTCAAAATCCATCGTGATCACAATTGGAAATAATTGTGGTATCCCGTCTCCACATCTGTTTCCTTGAATCATCTTCATTCTTGGCAACTTTGAACTATCATTTCTAATTTATCATATGGTTTCTATTACGATAATCCCTTGGATTATGTCCTTACGGTTCTATTTAGAATTGGTTGTGGACACGTTTTGTCCATTCCAATCTGGTTTTCCTACTGTTTACCACTGGACTATTTAGTAGGATTTCCTCCTTCTCAAGGACAACTTATTAGCTGTTTCCCCTTTATAACTAGTCCACTAGATTTAAGCAGTTATGTTTCCTTCGATCTCTCATCCGTACATACTCTAGAGAGTACTCTTATACAGATGATTTCTTATAACCTTATGAGAATAAGGCTTAATCTCATCATAATTTTATACTTCTCCAACCTTTAGTCAGAAAGTTAGACAACAACACTTCAGTGTTTATTGTTTACTCTCCCCCTTGGGGTTTCCTAATGGTCTCTAAACTTTATATATAGTATCCATTAACTCCATAGTAAGGATATTGGTCTTTGTCTAGCTTATACTTTATCTCTATAAGGCTTCACGAAAGAATTTGCGGTACACCCACACAGTTGTGGATCTCCGAGATGAATCTTCCAATGTTGCTTGTCTTACCCTTAACCTTCTGGACATTTTTGCTTTAGTAAGTCCGATCTTACGAAGCGTTTCGAAAGCCGTTTCACTTAACTTCTATACTCTTTAGGTCTAACTTAACTTAGGCCAAGTTTATACTCTTTAGATTACACAAATATGACTTACTTCACTACACCGTTAGGATACCAGCTACGGATACCAACTAATACCAGCTACGGATACCAACTACGGATACTAGCTGTGGATCCTCCTAGGTGTATGGATTACCCTACGGTTTTTGAATTCTTACTGGCATCCTCTCTGAGTTTGTCAGAGCTTGAATACCAGCTACAGTTTCCAAACTTCTTCTTTGCACTGATTCATGATACTTCCATGAACCTGGTACAACTACTTCATTAGCTTCATAGCAACCTCGTCTATCTTAAGTGAACTTAAGTTCATTCCTTCATGTTGCTCTACACCTTTGCTGCACTAATATTCCCTCTTGTTGCCAACTCAAAATAAGTTGGAATTGATCCATTCTTCAAAATAGTGTTGCTACTCCTTATATTTGGCTTCCTTCTTCGTGCAAGTCTTCATCTTGATCTTCGAAACTCGTCACTCCCTTACACGAGTTCCCTTTCTATCTAGGTCTATAACATCAAGTAATAACTTGATGATGCAACATGCATTTGCACATCAAGTCAAACTTGATGCACATATCTAGTCAATCAAGAAGATGCAATAAAAACCAAAAATCCAAATGTGGTACATATAACACACATCATTCTAAGCCTGGAATATATTAGTTGAGTATAATACCTCTAGAATTCAGGCTTAGCTGTGTAGTATATGACACCTCCTAGTATAGGTTTACTTTGTGTTACATATAACTTAGGGTTAATTACTCTTTGTCTCAATATTTACCCAAATTGCCCAATTGTAGTTGGATAATTTTGAGCAACGGGTCTCACTTTGGTTCTAACTAACCACTTACCTTTCTTTCGGGACTACTAAAGACTACCATTCTATCATTCTATCGTAAACTAGCCTCACATGATCTCTCGAAACTACTAACAAAATTGTAGTTACTACCTTAACAAAAAAATTATCGTAATATTATAATATCTATGACTTCTATCATAGACCTACACTGTTCTTTACTTACTGTTATTACCAGATTATTTACTAAGTACTTGTCCTAAGTACAAACTTATCATGGCCTCGGAGCTATTCTCACCACGAACTTGTTAAGATTACCTAGTCATCATGATTAAAGAGCTAACCTCACCATGACAACTCTTTTTCTTAGCTTACTATTAATGATTCTTAACAAAATTCTACTCCATCACATGGAATTCTCAAGTGAATGCCACATGATTTACTTCCAATTGTATCTATACATATCTAATGGTCTACCCTGTATGGCATAATGGTATTAACTAGTGATAAGATTCTGCTACTTCACACGGATTCTAAATATAGACTACATCACTAATACTACTCCACATGATATCCTAATCTTAGTTGTAATCTTCTTTGATATTTTAACTTACTTAATATATCTTAGTGGTGTTATATCTATTTAGATCTATACTAAAATAACATTTCTCTAGAGAATACATATAACTAATCCTTAAGAAAGATGATAAGAACATCCAACTTAAGTGTGACAAGGTTTATCCTCAATTGGATATTCATCACAAGCTTTGGTTTAGATAAGATGGCTCCTATAGTCACTATCCAACCTATAGATCTTCCTAAAAGGGTTTTAATCCTAAGGTCAAAGCATATGCTCTGATACCACCTGCGGTGACCTAGCATACCACTGCATGATGTAGTACACTATAGTTGTTGAAATAACACCAATGAAACACCGTTCACTAGTATTACATCCCTTAGAGTG
Organism: Avena sativa; assembly: GCA_916181665.1. Lineage (NCBI taxonomy): Eukaryota > Viridiplantae > Streptophyta > Magnoliopsida > Poales > Poaceae > Avena > Avena sativa. The sequence goes on along the minus strand of OV702289.1, from coordinate 127,920,393 downwards.
GTACAACAGAAACACAGCAGGTCCAAGACATGACTATAGATTATAACTCGACTCTTTACAAAAGATCCAGAGAACACTCTAGATGAAAGAGAGAGAAAGAACTTCTTACAAAGAAGAACCAGAAATAATAACTCAGAAATATCTAGTAACTAAGACTAGCATCTAAACTATTTGGCTTGCCATTGCTGCTATTGCAATGCTCTACAGAAATAGGTTTTATGGCTAGAGAATCTACTCCTATCTAAACCGACACTTTATCTTCACTTCAGCTAATGTATATGTTTGACTTCATTGACTTTATCGCCGAACTTGAGTTGTCGATGATGGTTTCTTGAGCAGAAAGTGATGTTGATGTCGTCTTCAATGGCATAGAACCTAGCAAGGGTTAAGAAGGTACGGTTGAGTACGAGCGTATTCAGCAAGTTCACTAAAAAAGAGTGTATGATGCACTATCTCTATAGCCACAGACCATAGGTCATAGGCAATGCAGGTTTTCGTAAAAATTTCTTCAAAGGTTGCTTTTATTCTGAAAACTATGTCCGACAGCCTTCACCGGTTGACCAGAACTTCATGGAGTTCCTTTCCTGCCACGTTCGTAGCTCCTTCCCGGAATAGGGAGTAACATGTCACAATTCTTACACTCTGCAGAGGTGCGTCACTTTTCCCACAAGAGACCATAAGCTTTGTTGCACAACCAGGAGTATGTCCCTGTTCAAACTTCCTTGGTTTGAGGCCCAACTTAAGATCCAAGCCAATCGATGCCCTCTCCGTGACCCCATATGTCTACATGATCCTCCGGGGCTGACTACACCTCCGTTAAGCCTCCAACTAGGGAAGCTATAACCATGGTAAGTTCCCGAAGACTCTGTAAGTAGCTCTGACTAGTGGTCACCATCAGCTATGGTGAACTCCAACCCAGACAGCTATGCATAGATAATCTAGACGCCTATCTCATGGAGAACTAAGGGGTCCCACCCATGTGCTGGATTCTCTAGAACTCCACAAGAAATCAACAGCCTCATGATAAGGTCATCTTGCCTCCATATGAAAGGGAGAAGATACAACTGACTTCTCTGTCCCATTCCAAATCTCATGGTTGACGCGTAATATACGGTGCTAGAATCATTGGAGACATTGGTTGTTAAGCCCTATATTATACATTATTGTACAATGGCGTTTACATTACCAGTTATGATAGATTAGTTGATCACCCTGGATGAGTAACCAATATTTCCAGTTAATTGCGAAATATTGTTTTCGACCTTTTTGAAATGCAGGTGATGACACAGTTGAGTTACAAGCATAGAAAATAATCAAAGGACATGAGCAAGTTGTGAACTTGTCTTTTGTGATTGCAAGATTATGCACTCACTGCCTTCAAGATAATAGAAGATCCAAAATTCTGTAAATAGCATCATTGGTCCGGTAAGGACTAATGTTTAAAGAATCAAGATGCAATGATGCATAAGTAATGTAATGCAATTTGATAACGTGAATTCCTGGAATAGTCGGATTTAATCTTGGGTTTAAAGTTTGGGATGAGTTCTGTGGAATGTGTTGCACTTTTATATCAGATTCACACTTGTGTTTCTTGTTAGGGCTTGTGAGAGTGAGTGTGAAACAATAGATAAATACAACAAGTAATATACAATATTGAAACACTCAAATGGGTATGGTTTCTGAAATATTGCTTAAACAAGATTAAGAATTAGTTAGAGATTTTAAATAGGTGTTGATGAATTACTTTTAATGTATCTTAAAAGAATAACTTTTGAGGAAAATATTACTTTACAAAGTAAAAAGTATTAAAACTTAAGGTTAACACTTTAAGGTTTCTTATTAGCTAAGATTATAAAAAGGAAGACATTACTATATTACACAATCATAGCATAATGGATTGGATTCTGGTGATGAACAATATACTATTTTAGTTGGTTTTATAATTGATAAAATATTTTAGGAAATTAAAATACCTTAATTTGAGATTATAGTTTAAGTAAATATATTTTACAATGGTTTGACTTTTTTTATCTTAACTTAAACATTACTTGACTTGTTATTATATTTTTAGACTTTAAACAAATAATACTAAAGGTAATAGTAAAGATTTATACATTTTTAATGAATTAAAATACAAGAAAAGGGTTAAAATAAGATTTATTAGACCTGTACCTTTTATTTTACTTCAAAAGTATGAGTTGATATTTCTAGTGTGTATATTTCATTTTTGTGATCATTTTGGTATATTATAAGTATTTTTGTGAGTTTTAAATAATAAGATTTGATTTTGATAAGTTTATTACATTTATAAATACTAAACAAATAATAAATATTAGTTAAGGGATACAAAAATAATTGAGTGTAGATTTTGTTTTTATAAGAATTTTGGTATATTATTTATATTTTTCTTATTTACCAATATTAAAATATAATTTTTTCAAAGCATTATTATTATAAAATCTTTATTAAATAATAATTAACACAATAATATTGGACAATAAGGTTAAATTATAGATTTTAGTTTTCTTAACATTTTGATATATAACATGTATTTTTCTGAATTATAAAACAAAAGATAATCAATTTATAAGATTTAATCATTTTCCTAAATTCCTAAAATATATTTATAATCTAATTTATAATTTCTAATATATTTCCTAAACAAGGATTGTCTTTTTATACCAAACCCGAATCTAGTCTGAGTAACAGACATGTGGGCATGTGGCCACATGATCTGCCATGCGAGGCAAATACCTTTTTACACTCAACTTAACCTATCCCAGAGTCACAGACAGGTGGGGTCATTCGCCACATCATATTCATAAATAACAAAACAAATAAATAAAACGGCTTATGACATCAGCATGATGCCATGCTAACATCACTCGTGGTGTTCTTCCCAGGTTGCGTATCGATCTCTTGATCGAGAGCATGCGAGCCAAAGGGAGTGGTTGCGTTGGACAGAGGACATCAAGGGGATTCGAAAGGTGGTGGCGCCGCCCTCGAATGGTCACCGAAGTTTCGCCGGTGACGACAAATAGCGGCGATGGTCACAGCTTATCGTGGAGAGGATGATGGAGCGCGAGAAGAATAAAATGAAGTGGTGCCTGAGCACCGCAGGCTCACCGTGATGCTGTTGGTGGAGTCAATTTGGCCGGAGAAGGTCGGAGGCAACGATGATGTTGCGGTAGAGCTCCGTCGGTCGTCGGGAAGAAGCAATCAGTTGGAAAGATTACGAGCTCCCTAGCTTGCGCTGACTAGGGCAATAGAACGAGGACTCCGCGGCAGTCACTCCGGTGTGCTCAAATCAGCGAGAGGTGGGCGGAGACGATGATCCCCGACGACGTTAGGGTTTCGGTTTCTCGTTGTGTGAGTGCCACAGAGCAAGAGAGAGAGGAAGGAATGGGATGAGAAAAAGCAGGGGATCCGGTGGCGTCCTTATCCTCTCCCGGAGGTGGCGGCATGAATCTCCGCGCTCGCCGGCGACGAGGAAGCGGCCACCGAGGTGCTTACAACATCAGAAGGTCGACGCCAAACGAGGAAGATGACATGAAGCGGTACTTGGGCCTGGGCCGGTGCTAGGCTGAAACAAAGTGAGCGAGAGATTGCGTGACACGCACGAAGTGATGGGCAGTGAGGAGGAAATGGGCCGTGGGCCAGCTCTGCTGCGCGGGTTTTTTCCTTTTTCTATTTCAATTTTCTTCATTCAAACTCCATGTTTATTTCAAATTCCAACTCCTTTAAGCATTGAACTTTCTATACAATATTTCAAATGTTTTTGGAGGACCTGGTATTAGTTGATTTCCTAATCTTGTTAGTGTGTTACAATTTCCACTTACATATATATAATCTTGTTTATTAAACAAAGTAATTAGGGTTTAGGGTTTTGTTGCTCATATGCAAATCTTATAGAAATTATTCTAGTTTCACTTGATAATCTGAATGATACTATTTTGAGAGGATTTAATAACCCATACTCAATTATTGATAGGGACAAAGATCAAGGTTTAGGGAAACTACTTCTAAATCTATGAGTGGTTTTGATATCTCCACATAGAGTGAGATATTGGAATTACTTAGTAATATGTTCATGATAATTCTATCATTTTAGGTTCCTATTAGGGTTTAAGACAATCAACTGGACAAGGCTTCTCAAACACTCATTTGGTTCTCTAATTACCCCTTGGAAGCTTTAATTATCCAAGAGGTATTGTTCAATAATTACCTAGGTATAGGAAATGGTTTCACTATCCATTTGATTCTAGGGCTTCAATAATACAGTAGACATGGGTCTTGGCATGGTTTGATATATTCTTGGTTAAGGCTTCTAAAGAATCTTTACCTTAATACCTCACTAAGGTTACCTTGAGGTAAGGAATTCCTTTCCTAAATATACGCTATATATTTCTCTTATCTTATTCACAAAGAGTACATCTTCCTGAATAAGAAAATCATCTGACTCCAACATATCCATCATCACATGATGACATGGTCATGTCACTTCAACATTACTCCATTCTTACTCCTAGTATATAACTCCTCTTAATTAACTACCATTGATGCACCTATCACTGTATCTACTACTAACTCCATCTATTAACTTACTTAACTTCATCTTGCAACAACTTCCAAGGTTTGCAAGACTACAATCCTTACTATACATACAAAGGCTATCAATCCTTTGAAACAGGTTTAGTACTACTCCCAAAATACCAGCTGTCCTTATATTAACTTGGTTAAGCTACTATGCCTCCAACTACTCCATACAAATCATCAAATACTTCATCATACTCTAGCTTGACTTCTAATGATCAACCTAGATGCTTCAGCTTACTAGGACTTGCCTAACTTGGTATATTCATAAATATTCTTCCACACCTAATCATCCATTCTCAAGTGATTGAGAATAGTGACCACCATCCTTTGATCATACAAAGCTTAGGCTTCTATTTGTCTAATCAAGATCTATACTCATCTAAGTAGTAAACGTGTATTAGTCTCTATAGATTTATCTTGTTAAGCAAGCTTATTCTATGTCTATATCCACTTGTCCTAACAAGATTGTTATCTAATGTACTAATACAACTAGCTTTCTCATAGCTCCTCAATTACTAGCTCAACTCTTGGGTTTAGGTACTGCTTCTAGTTAACTCATGAGTGAGTTAACTCCTCCAACATCAAATGGTTTGATCTCCACTAAGGATCACATTCCATTGATGATGGTACACTCAACCATATCTAATTCCTTCTTATTAATCTACTTAAGGTATTTGGAAGGTTAATATAATAGGTCACTAAGTTCTAGGTCAAGGATTGATCACTCAATAATGATGATCCATTGACACTAGGACTTGGTCAAATAGGTTTGTCATCTATTACAATGACAACAAAGATATATGATGGATGGTCTTGGCTTGACTTCCATTATACTTCCTTTGTGATAAGAATTAATGTTTATGAACTACCATGATACCCATGGTAAGAGTAACTATGGCAAACAAGTGTTTCAAGATTTAGTTATAGAGTTTCTTTACTTAAAGTTATATACTTAACTTGATATTCAGGTTTGTGGTAGGTAATACCTTGATATCATCTTTTAGAACATTAAGTATTCATCCTTGAGTTGTGGTATGGAATACCATGTAATGATCTATAGAAGATCGAGTACTCGTTATTAAGTAGTGTGTTGTAACTTAGTTTTATTACATTTGATCTACCCTTAGATCAAATTATATTACCCTAAAATAAGGTTTTAGCAAAGGTCATATTGAAACTTATCGCAGCCAACTTGATGATCGACTTCAGATCCATCAAGTCAAGAGAAGCTTCAATCACTTTGACAAGTTTTATTTAAAAGCGCGAAAATTATTCGGATTTTCTATGATGAATGCAATGCACACACTTGTGTTTAGCTTATTTCTAAGCTCTAATGTTGGGGTGTAACACTCTCGGTACAAAAACCCTAAATCGTCCAGCCTCCAGCCACAAAAAGTTCCGCAGCACCGCCGCCAGCGAAGGGGAGATTCGGGGGGCAAAAAGTCTCTGTTCCGGCACCCTGCCGGGACGGGGAAGTGCCCCCGGAGCCATCTCCCTCGATCTCCACCACCATCTCCACCACCATTGTTGATTCTCATGATGAGGAGGGAGTAGTTCTTCCTCGAGGCTAAGGGTTCTACCGGTATCTATGTGTTCATCTCTCTCTCTATGCATGATCTTATTGAGATCATGAGCTTGTAATCTATAGATCTACCTTGCTACTCAAGTGCTTTTATAGATCTCTGCTCTCCCCATGTGTGTGAAGTTGACAGTGTGCACACCATGGTGGAACTTAGGCTAGAGATTTCAAATACTTGTTATGAGTTATATTTGGAGTTGGATGTCTTTATGAAATTGTGGTGTTTGTTTGAACCATCTAGTGCTCAAGGTGACAGTGTGGGGTTATCTAGATGGGGAAAGCAAACTTTGAGGTGTGTTGTTATAGCCCTACCATCGATTAGAGTGTCCAACCGGAGAGTAGTTAATAGTAGTATCATAAAGAGAAGATATTTATATGAGAGTGTTCACTAGTGAAAGTATGATCCCTAGGCCTTGTTTCTAAGCATTGATACATCGTTTGCAACTAGATCAGTTACATGTTTGCTTGCTTCCTTCTTTATTTTACTTTGCCTTTAGTCTTTTCCACGCCATCAAGCTATTTTCTATCACCATTACCACTTATAATTATCCATGCCACTTGTATTTCACTATCTCTTCGCGGAACTAGTGCACCTATACACCTGACAAGTGTATTGGGTGTGTTGGGGACACAAGAAACTTCTTGTAACTTGATTGCAGGGTTGCTTGAGAGGGGATACCTTTGACCACTTCCTCCCTGAGTTCGATAAACCTTGGGTGATCCACTTAAGGGAAAACTTGTTGCTGTTCTACAAACCTCTACACTTGGAGGCCCAACAACTGTCTACAAGAATAGAAGTGCGTAGACATCAATACATTTTTTAATTCTTCCGCTTTCTGTAGGATTTTGATCACCTGAGCTCACTTCCTCCCCTTCCTAGAAGTGGTGAGCCCCCTGTCCACCCCTCTGCATCCGAAGATCTCCCTATGACTAGGACTACCGCGGATGAGGAGGGGGATAATTTTACGTCTGACTCTTCGTCGAAAATGCAATCACTTCCTTCGGCTGGCTCCGGGGATTTTCGCATGGAGCGTGCCGCTGAAAAGAGGAAACGACATTGTGTTGTGGAAGGGGCCGAGGATTCAGATGACTTGACTGCTTCCAAGCCTTTCGGCACTTCTCCGATCGCAGCTGCTACTGCCCGGATGAACTTGCTTCGTCTTGCGCAGGATGTGTCTTCGTAAGTATTTGCTTTCTTCTTCTTCTATTTTCACCGGGTGTTTTTACTGCTGATGCTTACTCTTGGTCGTGTTTTTTGTAGTGATGACAAAGATCTTCCCTCTTCTCCTCTTCCCACATTTGTGGGCTGCTCCACGAGGAAGACCCCTCCGCCATCGGTGGAGCCGAAGGAGAAAATTCTGTCTCCTATGGAGAAAAACGTCCAGAAGGATGTCGCCGCTTCGTCCAAGCCGCCACCGCAAAAAAGGAGGAAAATGGCGGGTAAAGGGGTGGTGATATCTGAAGAACCCGTTGATGTGGACATGAAGTGTCGTTGTATTGGGAATGGCAGTACATAAGCAGGTTAGATAGAGGTGTGGGGACTAGCAGGGAAGCTATCGACGGCGTCCGCAGGCGGGATTGGATACAAGCGAGCGTAGCTGGACGCAGGAAGTACCCAGGTTCGGAGCCCTCGTGATGAGGTAAAACTCCTCCTCCTGCCGATCTGACTATGAGCGACATACGGGCTACAAGGCTCCCCGAGCTGTATTCTCTAGCTATTGCCTTAAATGCACACAAACCAACCTATGTCTGTATCTGTCTATGTGTGGTCGAGTGAGCGAGCTAACTAGCAGAGAGTGAGAGCGAGCTAGCTAGCTAATGATCGATGTGTGTCTATCTCCCTAAATTAATTCCTGAGAATGAGTCCCTCCCTTGCCTTATAAAGGTGGCCCAAGGGACATGGTGGGACCCACTTGCCTAACTAGTACTATACAAGGACGGAATGTCCGATCTGTCGCACCCTTCGCCGTTTTTCATGTGGGATGCCTCGGGCTTTTGCTCTTGCTAGCCGGACAGCCGGATTGCGGTCTGTAGCTGAGACGAAGAGTGGGCCTCTGACACCGTCGCACACTACTCAGTCGGTTTACGGGTTTAGCAGGCCGGGCCAACCGGCGAGCCACCGGGTAGGGGTTGCCGGCGCCGGAAAACTGAAAGCAGGAAGGAAAACAACATCTGGCGAGACATCGAGGGTTGCTCGAGGTTGGAAAAACACTCACATTGCAGCAGTTGGCGCGGTAGGGTCGAAGACGTGATTCCGTAGTCGTTGCGGGTGCTAAAAACGATCCAACTGGTGTTCCAGCCGGACAGGCAACCAAACGCGGCGTAGTCGGATTTGGTCCCTAGCCGGCAAGACAGCCAGACGCGCCAGGATGCACCCAGCCGGCCTGGTCCAGTCGGAACGGGCCCGGCCGGCCTAGCCGGCAAGCAAACGGGATGAAGACTGATACATTGCAAATGTATCTATAATTTTTGATGTTCCATGCTTGGTTTTATCTACTTTCTTGTGTTTTGTTCCAACTTTGGAGTACTTTTCATATGATTTCTTGGACTAACCTATTAACAAGATGCCACAGTGCCAGTTGCCTGTTTTCTGCTGTTTTTGGTTCCAGGAAAGTCAGAAAATGAATATTCTCGGAATTGGACCGGACAAAAGCCAAAGTTGTTATTTTCCCGGAAGACTCACGGAGCCAGAAGGAGAGTCGGAGAGGGGCCACAGGGTGGCCACACCCCCCTTGGCGCGGGCAACCCTAGGCCACGCCAGGGCATGGTGTGGGCCCCCTGGCTGGCCACCGACCTTGCCCCTTCGCCTATATATTCTTCCTGGTGCAAAAACCCTAGGTTGTCAATCAGAAATCCACGAAAAGTTTTGCAGCACCGCCGCCACCGAAGGGGAGATTCGGGGGACAGAAAGTCTCTGTTCCGGCACCCTACGGGGACGGGGAAGTGTCCCTGGAGCCATCTCCATCGATCTCCACCGCCATCTCCATCACCATTGTTGATTCCCATGATGAGGAGGGAGTAGTTCTCTCTCGAGGCTAAGGGTTCTACCGGTAGCTATGTGTTCATCTCTCTCTCTATGCATGATCTTATTGAGATCATGAGCTTGTAATCTATAGATCTACCTTGCTACTCAAGTGCTTTAATAGATCTCTGCTCTCCCCATGTGTGTGAAGTTGACAGTGTGCACACCATGGTGGCACTTAGGCTAGAGATTTCAAATACTTGTTATGAGTTATATTTGGAGTTGGATGTCTTTATGAAATTATGGTGTTTGTTGGAACCATCTCGTGCTCAAGGTGACAGTGTGGGGTTATCTAGATGGGGAAAGCAAACTTTGAGGTGTGCAGTTATAGCCCTACCATCGATTAGAGTGTCCAACCAGAGAGTAGTTAAGAGTAGTATCATAAAGAGAAGATATTTATATGAGAGTGTTCACTAGTGAAAGTATGATCCCTAGGCCTTGTTTCTAAGCATTGATACACCGTTTGCAACTAGATCAGTTACATGTTTGCTTGCTTCCTTCTTTATTTTACTTTTCCTTTAGTCTTTTCCACGCCATCAAGCTATTTTCTATCACCATTACCACTTATAATTATCCATACCACTTGTATTTCACTATCTCTTCGCCGAAGTAGTGCATCTATACACCTGACAAGTGTATTGGGTGTGTTGGGGACACAAGAGACTTCTTGTATCTTGATTGCAGGGTTGCTTGAGAGGGGATACCTTTGACCACTTCCTCCCTGAGTTCGATAAACCTTGGGTGATCCACTTAAGGGAAAACTTGCTACTGTTCTACAAACCTCTTCACTTGGAAGCCCAACAACTGCCTACAAGAATAGAAGTGCGTAGACATCAAGCTATTTTCTGGCGCCGTTGCCGGGGAGGTAAGGTAAAAGATATTCACATCCTCCGGTGTGAGTGCTCGAAGTTATTTCCTTTAGGTTCTGCAATTTTGTCTTTTTATTTCTTGTTTTCACTAGTTAGGCTTAATGGAAAACAACAACAAAATTAGAGAGCTTTATAGTATTTATCTTGAGTTAGGACATGAAGTGTTTAAAGAGAAAATTAAAAAACCTATGGAACTTTATTTGCATGCTAATAGCAATGTTGTTAGTATGAATTCTTTGGACACTATTATTGCTAATGCTATGTAAAAGTCTAAGCTTGGGGAAGCTAGTTTTTATGGAAATGATCTTTTTAGTTCCCCAGCTTTCGAAGATAGCTATTCTATTGCTTGTGATGATACCAAACCTCCAACATATGATGATTACAATAATGAATATGATATTTTCAGTCCACCTACTATTGAGGAGAAAATTAATTATTATTACAATATGCCTCCTATATTTGATCATTATGGTGATGAGAATAATAATGATAGCTATTTTGTTGAATTTGCTCCTACCACAATTAATAAGAATGACTATGCTTATGTGGAGAGTAATAATCATTTTATGCATGTGGCTCATGATAAGAATGTTTCATGTGATAGTTATATTTTTAATTTTATTCATGATGCTACTGAAAGTTATTATGAGAGAGGGAAGCATGGTTTTATGCATCTCAATAATATTAAGTTTCCCCTCTTTATGTTGAAAGTCTTGAAGTTGCACTTGTTTTTCTTTACTATGCTTGTTGCTTTGTGCTTTCATGACCTCTTTCTTTACAAGATTCCTACGCATAGGAAGTGGGTTAGACTTAAATGTGCTTTAAATTTGCTTCTTCATGCTCTCTTTTACTTCAATTCGTATTTCTTATGTGAGCATCTTCTCAAACTATCATGCCTAACTTAAAGGCGTTAAAGAAAAGTACTTATTGAGAGATAACCCAAAAGTTTTAGATGAGTCTTGGAAGTTATTACCTCTGTAATAACCGCTCCTTATCCTTTTTATTTGTTTTTTTGTGCCAAGGGTAACATCTAATGAGAGAGAAGTAATGATTGGGAAAGTTGCTGTCCCGAAACAGATTTCTGTGCTTCACCGTAAAAATTCGTGTAAAATATCTGAACGTATTTTTGAGGTGTGAATTTTTTTTATTCTGCCCCAGGTTGTTATATAACTTTCATTAGTTCAACACTTTTTGATTTGAGCAACAGAAGGTCTTTGAAAAAATTCGTCTTTACCTGCTGGTCTGTTTTGACAGATTTCTGCCATTTTCTGCATTTGCTTCTAGTTGGTTCCTTTTTGAGTTCTTTTGGGGAATTGAGACTTTTGAGGGAAGTGCTTCACTAGCTAGTGTTCTAATGGAAGTTTATTGGTGTTAAAACTGAAGCTAAAGACCTATTATCTTGAGTGCACTAATGTTGCTAATGAAGATTGTGTGAAATTTTGTATGAAGGAAAAATTTCAGGTGTATGGAAGGAATGAGTAATGAGACGAAGGATGGACTAAAGCTCAATCTTGGGGATGCCACGCGTGTCACCCCAAGAAATATCCAAGAAGTACAAGCGTCAAAGATTGGGGATGCCCAACGCATCCCCTTCTTCATCAATAAAAATCCCAGGTTTCTTCCAAACACTTCATTTTTTTGTTTCATGCACAGTTGTGTTGTTCTTGGAGCGTCTTCTTTTTCGTTTTTGTTTTTGGTTTTCGTTTGCTTGGTTTTATTAGTTTGCTGAATAAATTGGTTGGACCCCCTCTTTCATACATTGGTTTTCAAATAGGTTGGTTGGTTTGGAAAAGAGTAGGAAAGTTCATGCTTATGTGTTAAAGAGAGCATGTTTTTGACTATGGCCTATGCTTTGTCATGCCATGCTCGATATTGTTTTGGCTTTATGCTTAGTGATATTTGTTGTAGCATGACTTGTTATAAACAATTGAGATTGCTTAATGTGCCTTTGAAGAATCATGTGTTGTTTTAGCATATTAAAGCATAGTATTGTGGTATTCTCCTTTGATGCTTTATTTGGGTTGACTTGGCGCATGCTCACACCATGTTATGACTATCTCAAGTCACCATAGCATTTATGATCCTTTAGTTTTCAACTTGTAGTATCACTTTATGCTTTGATCAATGATGTTTTGTCGCTCTGCATGATTATGACCATTATTGCTCTCTTAGATTGTCGCTCCCAGTCTTTTGCTAGCCTCCACAACCAAGTATGAGTTCCAATCATGCATCCAACTCCCTAAACCAAGTTATTCCAAAGAGTCCGCCATACCTACCTACTAGCTTAACCTATTCCATGTATATTCATGCTTTTGTTTACCTTCCAAATTAAACTTGTTATGACAAAACTAGTGATTAAAGCTCTCACGAACTTGATGGCACACTTTACTTTTCTTGCCCTTAATAAACTTGAACCATTGTGTCGTCTATGTTGTATATGCTTGCACTTATTTGTTGGGGATTAGCAGAACCATGCTGTCATGGGGAACGCTTTCAACATTGCACTTGTACTTTGTACCTAGTTGATATCATGCTCTTTTGTCTATGGATGTCGTCGGTGTGAAATGAAAGGGGAGCTTGTAAGTCCATGGAGTTATGTATATGTGTTAGAGAAACGCCTGGGCTGCTGGTCTAATCCATGCTGTCATTGTGGAAACCTGCAGCGTAACCATAATGAGCTGTCTATGAAGCATTCTTCTTATAAAAAAGTGTCAGATATTGAGAAAAAAGAGAAAAAAAGAAAAAAGAGATATACAAAAAGAGGAAAGAGAGAAAAAAGCACCATATTCCCATGGTAAATAAGAATATTGCTGAGATGCTCGTTGTCTGCTTGCTTTGTCATTTTGATATGCAGATTCTTCCGTATCATCGGGCAAGGGGTACCCCGTTGGTGGTTCTCTATGATACACATGTACTTACGATGACAAGAACTTACTAGTGACTAAACTCTAGTAGCATGAGGAGCAGCCCTCGAATTCAAGGGACATGAGATTTCCAACTTATACTTTGTCAAGCATATACTCCATAGTTTGTTCACTTTAACCTTAATCACTTCAAGATGCTTATGATAGGGGCAATGAGAGATGAAAGCTAAAAAGTACCATAATTTTTGGAAGCTCTTTATGAAAGTCGAATCTCTACTTCCTTCTATGAAGGCCTTTCATTTACTTTTATGTTGAGTCTCCACCTTCTATCTTTATGCACCTACTTTGAGAGCATAGTGGCCATTCTTAGTTCTATGTGCATTATCCCAAGACTTGTTGATTGATGCATAGCTTTGATATTGCTTGTTCTAAACTATTTGTATCTAGTCACTCTTATGAACTTTGAAGGTGTCCTATGCATTTATATTTACTACTCTATGAGGGACAAGCTGAATACTATTATGCTATGTTTTCTTTATGTGAAACAAACAAACGTCTTGCAAAGCATTGTTATTCATGAATCTTTTGTTTGTGCCTTTTCATGTTGCAACATAGTTTCTTTGTCTTACTACTAGAACTTTGTCTTTCATGTTATGATTGAAGTACTATGATCCCAACTTTGAATGTTTTACAAATACTTTGATCAAGTTTATGATGGTGCTTGTCACCTCAAAAATTATTCTTTCTTTTTATCACTTACCTACTCGAGGACGAGCAGGAGTTAAGCTTGGGGATGTTGATACATTGCAAACGTATCTATAATTTTTGATGTTCCATGCTTGGTTTTATCTACTTTCTTGTGTTTTGTTCCAACTTTGGAGTACTTTTCATATGATTTCTTGGACTAACCTATTAACAAGATGCCACAGTGCCAGTTGCCTGTTTTCTGCTGTTTTTGGTTCTAGGAAAGTCAGAAAATGAATATTCTCGGAATTGGACCGGACAAAAGCCAAAGTTGTTATTTTCCCGGAAGACTCACGGAGCCAGAAGGAGAGTCGTAGAGGGGGCAACCCTAGGCCGCGCCAGGGCATGGTGTGGGCCCCCTGGCCGGCCACCGACCTTGCCCTTCACCTATATATTCCTCCCGATGCAAAAATCCTAGGTCGTCAATCAGAAATCCACGAAAAGTTTCGCAGCGCCGCCGCCACCGAAGGGGAGATTCGGGGGACAGAAAGTCTCTGTTCCGACACCCTGCCGGGACGGGGAAGTGCCCCCGGAGCCATCTCCATCGATCTCCACCGCCATCTCCATCATCATTGCTGATTCCCATGATGAGGAGGGAGTAGTTATCTCTCGAGGCTAAGGGTTCTACCGGTAGCTATGTGTTCATCTCTCTCTCTCTCTATGCATGATCTTATTGAGATCATGAGCTTGTAATCTATAGACCTACCTTGCTACTCAAGTGCTTTAATAGATCTCTGCTCTCCCCATGTGTGTGAAGTTGACAGTGTGCACACCATGGTGGCACTTAGGCTAGAGATTTCAAATACTTGTTATGAGTTATATTTGGAGTTGGATGTCTTTATAAAATTGTGGTGTTTGTTGGAACCATCTCGTGCTCAAGGTGACAGTGTGGGGTTACCTAGATGGGGAAGCAAACTTTGAGGTGTGCTGTTATAGCCCTACCATCGATTAGAGTGTCTAACCGGAGAGTAGTTAAGAGTAGTATCATAAAGAGAAGATATTTATATGAGAGTGTTCACTAGTGAAAGTATGATCCCTAGGCCTTGTTTCTAAGCATTGATACACCGTTTGCAACTAGATCTGTTACATGTTTGCTTGCTTCCTTCTTTATTTCAGTTTGTCTTTAGTCTTTTCCACGCCATCAAGCTATTTATATCACCATTACCACTTATAATTATCCATACCACTTGTATTTCACTATCTCTTCGCCGAACTAGTGCACCTATACACCTGACAAGGGTATTGGGTGTGTTGGGGACATAAGAGACTTCTTGTATCTGGATTGCAGGGTTGCTTGAGAGGGGATACCTTTGACCACTTCCTCCCTGAGTTCGATAAACCTTCGGTGATCCACTTAAGGGAAAACTTGCTGTTGTTCTACAAACCTCTCCACTTGGAGGCCCAACAACTGTCTACAAGAATAGAAGTGCGTAGACATCAAAGACGCGCGGAGTCGGCCCGATTCAGCCGGAATGGGGGCCGAACCGGACAAATCGGACAGACAAACGGAGGCATCCGGACTATCGTAGCCAGATTTTTTCTTGCCTTTTTCTCTCAGCCGAATTAGTCTAGTCGAATTTTTCTCTCCTTTATTTTTTCTCTCTTCTTTTTATCTCGTCTTTCTTTTCTTTTTTCCCTTTCTTTTTTCTGGCCAGGTCTTCTCTCTCAGCCGGATTTGCCCAGCCGAGCAACATCTCATCTCTGCCTCTCTCCTCCTCTTTTTTTTCCTTAACCGGCTGTCGTCAACCGGTCAAATTGCCCCCTTTTCTTTCTTTTTCTCTCACCAACCTCCCCAGCCGGCCCACCACTCCCCTGTTTTTCCTTCCTTTCCTCTTTTCTTTCTTTCCTTCTGAGAACGCACGCGTGGAGCCGGGACAAGGCAGCCGGCCGGGCGTGCGGCAGGGCGGAAGGGCGGCACGGCAGGCTGCGGCGGCCAGCGGCGCACGATGCCCGGCGGAGAGGAGCCTGGCGGCAGTGCGGCCCCGCTGCAGGCGGCACGGCGAGCAGCTGCGGGCGCGGTCGTGCGACCACGGTGGCGAGCGACCAGAGCAATGCGGGAGGCGGCGCTGGCGCGGCTCAGGGCGCGACGGAGGAGGCGGTCGCGGAGGGGCTCGCAGGGGAGCGGTGCGATGACGGTGGTCAAGGGCGGACGTGTCGCGGGCGCGGGCGACGCGCGCGCCCGCACACAGGCACGGGATGGTGGTGGCGCGGCTCTCGGGTCAGCCGGCGCGGAGATGCTGCCGCGGGAAGGAGGTGGTCGGCGACGCACACGAGCATACGTACGGCGGGTGCGGCTGCCGACGGCAACGTCGCGTGGAAGGTTGTGGACGGGCTCGCGCACGCGCCAAGACAGGGACGCGCTCGCGCAAAGTCGAGGCGGCGCGGAGGCGCTCGCGAGAGAACTCGTCGGGGACGATGAGGCGGGGAAGGGTCTGCTGGTGATAGGGCGCCGACGACGGGCGGAGGCGCGCGGCCGTGCCTGGCCAGGAGGAGCACGCGCGCCCGGACCTGCGACCGCGGGCAGGGAATGGTGAGCCGCGGCGGGCGGCGGCGCTGCCACAGCAGTGGGCGGGAGATGACGGGGACGCACGCGGCGATGAGGCCGACACACACGGGCGCCGGCTGCAGGGAGGAGGTTGCAGCAGACGGCCTCGCCACCGACGCGGGCGAATGTGACACGCGGACGGAGGCGCAGACAGCTGCGAGCTTGCGAACCTCGCCGAAGAGGTTGAAGACGGGCGTGCCGGCTCGACGCCACTGCGGACGGTGCGGGTGATGGCGCGGACGAACGAGGCGAGCGATGGCGAGTCCCCGGGCGACTCGGCGAGCCCCCGAGAAATTCAGTGAGGCGGAGACAACGATGGCACGTCGGCCGCGGCGAGCCCCCGAGAAACTCGGCGAGGCGGAGGCGGCGACGACGTGGCGGCTGCGGCGAGCCCCCGAGAAACTCGGCGAGGCGGAGGCGGCGACGACGTGGCGGATGCGGCGAGCCCCCGAGAAACTCGGTGAGGTGGAGGCGGTGATGGCGTGGCGGCCGCGGCGAGCCCTCGAGAAACTCGGCGAGGCGGAGGCGGTGACGGCGTGGCGGCTGCGGCGAGCCCCCGAGAAACTCGGCAAGGCGAAGGCGGTGACGGCGTGGCGGCCGCGGCGAGCCCCCCGAGAAACTTGATGGAGCGGAGTCGGTGACAACGGCGCAGAGGCGAAGAGCCCCCGGGCAACTTGAAACGGTGTCGATGCCAACGACGACGATGAAGAAAATCGGTCCCGTGCGGAACGGAATTTCGGCCGAAGCTATACTTTGCCCCACGGTGGGCGCCAACTGTCATTGTATTGGGAACGACAGTACCTAAGCAGGTTAGATAGAGGTGTGGGGACTAGCAGGGAAGCTATCGACGGCGTCCGCAAGCGGGATTGGATACAAGCGAGCATAGCTGGACGCAGGAAGTACCCAGGTTCGGAGCCCTTGTGATGAGGTAAAACTCCTACTCCTGTCGATCTGACTATGAGCGATATATGGGCTACAAGGCTCCTCGAGCTATATTCTCTAACTACTGCCTTAAATGCACATAGAACAACCTATGTCTGTATCTATCTATGTGTGCCCGAGTGAGCGAGCTAGCTAGCAGAGAGTGAGAGCGAGCTAGCCAGCTAACGATCGATGTGTGTCTGTCTCCCTGAATTAATGCCTGAGAATGAGTCCCTCCCTTGCCTTATAAAGGTGCCCAAGGGACATGGTGGGACCCACTTGCCTAACTAGTACTATGCATGTGTCATGGATGAGGTAGTGCATCGTGGCACACTAGTCATTACATCATCTAATAAAGTAGCATGGGTTTGGTGCTCTGGGTCTTGTCGGTCTTCTCGTTGTCTGGTCCTTCTTATCTGTCATTGGTCTTGATCGATGGAGCTGGATCTGGATCAAGGTGGTAGATGGACAGCAGCAACCGGTTGGATTAGGGCCAACCGGCCAGGGGCGAACCGATCGACCCCATCGATCCGGAGCCACCGATCCGGCCAAGGAAACGGAGGCCCACCCGGGCAAGAGAAGGGCGCAGCCCAGCCGGGAATGAGCGGGGACGGCCCATCCGGGTGGGAGCATGCGCGGCCCAGCCGGGCGGGGGAGCCAGCGGGCCAGTCGACGGGATGGTGGCCCATCCAGGTGGGCGAGCCGGAGAAGGGCCCAGCCGAGGAGGCTGGGCGGAGCGGAGTGCTGGCGGGCCAGCTGGGGCGGCCCAGCCGGCAGGAGAAGGCGATGATGCGACCATGGGCCGGCTGGGAGGCTCCAGCCAGCCCAGAGCTTGTTCGTTGTGGTTTTTATTTTATCATTTATCTGTTTTTTTTCCTTTTTTGATTGTCTTGGAGTGTCTTTGGGGTACCCGGGGACAATCCCCCGACATGAAGGATGTAAGTCACTTTTGACGCCGGAATTTTCCTTCCCTATATATTTAGGCTGCCTTTATATCCTTTTACTATGTTTTCCCTTGCTCAGCCTTTGATGCCCGAGATGGTCGGTATGGCCGCTCGTTTTATAAGGATGCACAATGATGACGAAGAGCTGAAAGGTATGTGCTGATCGCTTTTGCAATCTCCTTGTAAATATGTTCACCCTCATTTTTGTGTTTCGCTCCTACAGCCGCTGCCAAGCAATCCGGAATTATTAGGGATGAGGCGATGAAGTGTGCCGATGATCTAGAGAACAGGCTCCAAGCTGTCGAAGAGGCCAATCAGAAGGCGAAAGCTGATGCCGAGGAAGTGGCCAGGCAAGTCGCTGCTCGAGATGCGAATCTGCGACAGCCCCTAGAGGCCCTAAATAAATCGCTGACCCGTAAGTTTTTATCTATGCGTGTATTTTTGTTTTGTTTCTTTCTCTTGGTTGTCAACCTATTCTTCTCTCTTTTCGTTTGTCAGAGCTGACTGGCCAGAACCTGACGCTGGATGATGATAATGCAGGAGATCGACGCGGAAAACAAAAAATTTCCTACGTTGAAACCCCAGAAACTAGCCTAGGATCTATCTATATAGTAATGCGGTAACGGCCGGAGCATAGAGAATACATACCCTTGTAGTCTGTACGCGGTTAACGTTCCGCGGGGAACGTGGTTGATGTAGTCGTACTTGAAGCCAACCTCAAGGTCACGAAGCTCCTCGCAGGTCACCCCTTGCTCCTTCTTGATCTTCATCATCTTCATCGTGCAACAGCTCCGGCTCACGACATTTAAGTGCCCCAAGTGTTGCGCCTCGTGTCTTCGTACACATCCGGTGCATGATGAGACCTCCGGCTGCCCGATCCCGCCGGGAGTGCAGAAGTTGATATCCGGATAGGAATCCCTGCAGCGCAACGGCATACTGCAGGTGTGCCTCGATCGCACAGCCCAGACATGGGGCCATGGTCACGAGGTATAGAGAGAGGGAGGAGGAGAAAGTCAACCAAAGGACTTCTCAAGTTGTGTGTTTAATCCCACCCATGGGCACCCCTTTATATAGGCGAAGTGGGTGTGCCCTCCCCATTGGGTTAGCCATGTGGGACTAATACTAAAAGAAAAACTCAGGAAAAATTCGCCCTGGCCGAATGGGCCAAATCTGGGCAGCCCAAACAGCCAACAGGCTATCAACCGCCCACAGCAATAGTGAGCAGCAGCTAACAGCACAGCGCCTGGCCGGGTGGGCCTTGCGCGGCCCACTCCGTGCCTGCTGGCTGCCCGCGGCGGCGACCTGGTGAGGCAGCCCGGGTGGGCCGGCTGCTCCCCGCGGCCCATCTCGCCAGCATGCAAGGCGGAGCCCGGGTAGGCCGGCGCCCGCGGCGGCCCAGCAAGCCAGCCAGGCGGCCTGGCTCCCCCGCGCGCCCGCGTGGGCCGGGGTCGAGCCGGCCAGCCCAGCGGCTGCTGCTGCTCTGCCTTTTCTTTTTCTTTTTCTGCAATTTTATTTCTAGGCCCTTTCCCTCTGGGATTTGGCCTAATATAAAAGTTGCCTTATAAATCTTAATCTAAATATTATTTATAATATATTAATTCATAATTAACATATAATAAATATATTTAAATTCCCATTTATTCAAAAACACTTTTCGGGGCTTTTCCTTTATTCTTTCTCCGAACAACTTCGGATCTCTCTGCGGAACGATTCCGGCTTTCTCTCTTTCTCTACCGTGATTCCGTCTTACGAATGACCGCTCTCATCGTACCCTTAAGTGTATCCTCTCACGGCTCGGGAATGCCCTAGACATGATCTGTATCAATGATCAACAGAGGAACCAGGGATATCCATGTGACCCCTATGCATTCCTAATGACAATGTCGTTTGAACCGTCTAAATGTAGCATCCTCTTCCTTTTGTTTCTCGATACAACTTGTCCGAGATCCGATCATTGGTATCCCATACCTTGTTTAATCTCGTTCACAACAAGTTATGTTTACTTGTTACCGTGATATTACATCCCCGTGACCTGGTCACATGTTGCAACATTTATAGATGTAATCTCACCAAGTCGGCCGTATGTATCTTTACCCGTCATGTGGGTGAACAAATCCCGGTCTTGCAGTCACATGTCATCTACTGTTCCTTCAGAATACCCAACATACACCTTTATAGTCACCATATTAACAGATGACGTTTGATGCAGTCAAAGCAGCCTAGGGAAACAGTGAGTAATATGAGCTCACGATCTAAGGAGAAGGAGTCTAGGTATAGCTGTTGCAACAATGAACTATATGACTTGATCGTGTTGCAATCCTTCGAGGAATGTCCAACCACATCATTCTCCAATGACATGATCTCGTTGTCAGTCGACATAAATGCCCATGATCTTGAAACCCAGATCATCTTCGTGACCAACGAACTAGTATGAACAGAGGCTACTAGGGACTTGGTTGTTTCATACCACACATGTACCAATGTTTCTACTTGGCACAGTTCTAGCACAATATGAAACTATTATAAACTAATTGAGATATGACAATAAAAACCTATTTCTTATTTGCCTCTAGGGCATATCTCCTTCAGTCTCCCACTTGCACTAGAGTACAAATAAGCTAGCTCGCATTTTACTCATATAAACCATATACCATATGCATTTACAGATCATGCATGCTCATGTGAAACATCATGTCCATATTCTGTTTTACCATATCATTATGTCTTTTGCAAATTGTTAATGTCTTGCTAATTTTGACATTCACACCATTATCTTATAATGGGTCGAAGTATTTGTTTGGCAACAAAGTGAGACTTTGTTTCTAGTGTTTATGATGACGGTCGTTTTTCACTATTGTCATCTAAACTTCAAAACACACTATGTTATCCTTTGTGTATATACTATAGTCATGGCAGCAGAACGAGGCCATATTCCAGGAGCTTACAGTGATGTTACATCAACCTTGAGGGCTTTCTCATGGGCACTGGGCCCTGGGACACATCATTCTACGTTAAAAGCAAACTAGCCACGTCATAACATTATACAGCACATTAGATGTAGCCTTTATACTTCTATATCTATGTAGATCCTAGTGCATGAAATGCATCTATGCCACTTACATTTCTTTTTGCTACTTAAGTGCAAACTTAATTCTGGTTTAGTGATCAATTCAGGAATCACTTAAAACATGTTCTTACAGTTAAGAGCTAGTCCTTCGAACCAGAACCTTGGGTCACTTTATGTCGAGTATCAAACATGGTTATGTGGAAGAACCTATGACTGAGGCATAGGAGATGCAACACATCTCTTTCTTTCAACCATAGTTGCAATACTAACTCAATGCTTCATACAGTAAGAACTTCTTTCTTACCTCGTTCTATTCTGAACTTCTTTAGAATCTTGTCTTAGGACTTTCTGAACATCTTTCACAATCAAGTCCAGGAAGCATTTGACATTCAGTGTTTATTAAACTCATCAATCTATCTCGATAGATCTTATTGTTTAATAACTTCAACTTCATCCTAACTTAAATAATATTAACACAAATCACATCATTCACATATGTCGTCTACATATTCCAGAATGATTTCACGCTCCCACTCAAATATGACATTCATGTTTGAGATCCAGGGATTTCACTTTGCTCCCACTCAGAATATGTCAGTTACATATTATGAATTAGCCAAGCTGATTTGCTCCCACTCAAATCTAGGTCTTCTCGATAATCTCGGATATTCCAAAATTCCTTGATCATCATCAAATCGAGAATTCCGCTAACGAGATTTCAATGACCATTCATTTCTCGTACTTAGGTTCATCACGCTTCTTTGTAATTCGTAGGTATGTCTTGTTCAAAACATGACAAGTGAATCAACAATATAATTCCACAAACTTGTAGAATATATATTCGAATCCTACATTCTTTAGTAAAAGTATTCACTAAAACTTTATGATCATTATCAACAGTTTCTCCTCTATTTGTAGAGTTTGCCTTCATGAAACAAATTCCGCTGCGCCACTCAACAATTCGGAGGTAAGGTCAAATACCTTGTTTTGATCTTTTACTTTCTTCCACCTGTATCTTCATCAAGACACATCAACTTAGGTCAACAACAGGTTTGCCCCTTGTGGAAGATGCATTCATAGCTTCCTAAGAATGCTCTACAAAGACTTGTTTATTCACCACGACTTCGACTTATCGAAATCTCCAGAAAGTCGAACGTGCCATAACACTTATGGTGTTGTTTCCACGAATCTTTAGATGTTCCTTTGTATTTCAAATGAGTGTTTTCTTATTTTTGATCTCTAACTCTAAATGATAGCCACAACCCTGATAAGAGATAATATGTATCTAATACAAAATGATTATGATGTTTAGACATTTCAACATAGTTTGAATTCGTCCAATTATCATAATTTGTGAAACATCTTTCACAAGTTCCCTTTTATGCTAAACTTAACTTGAATACTTTGGTCGTGTCAATCAAATCAAAGAGACTTGTTAATTCAGTTAATTCAGTTAATTCAATATCCCATTTAGTTATGAACTCATTTGAACAATTCAAATCATTTCAAACTTCATGTTTCATCAAGTAAATACACTTATTAACTTGAGTCCACAATAAATGATTTCCACTACATGTTGAAAATATGATACATCACTATGTATAAGATTCAACATTTCTTCGCATATCACCGTTTTATCAGAATTCGGAGTTTTAGTCATTCTTCCCAAGAGGCATGGTTTTGCAAAGTCTCTAGATTAAGCATCTAGGACCCCGATCTTTCATAAAGAACCTGCAATAACCAAAATGACTTAAACTGTAGTGTCATTTCATTATTCAGCTTTGGATATCTTTTAGCATTCTAATCCTTTATAAATGTTTAAACTATTATCATTAACATAGTCATGAGAATAACTTGTTTATAATCATAATGTGACCATAAGGTATTGTTCATAAGAATAGTACAAACTGGTTTATAACTTGTTCGTATGAATAATCGTCTTACTAAAAGAAAGACACACAAACAAGGATTACAAATTATATTCAAATCCACTAATCCAAATGATAAACTTTGAGGAAATTGGTGATGTCGGCCATCAACTGATTTGCTTTCCATCATCAAGTCACATTGCCTCAAAACCAGCAATTCTCAAGCAGATCCTCCTGTTTTCTCAAAACGGGACAAGCATCAAATACTTTGCAATCTGCAATGAGTTTTTGGAAGAAACACATTTATAATTTTGTATATCTTACATATACCTTTTCATCTATGACCTCCTTTTGCAATCAAGTCCTTCTAAGAGTTCTCAACTCTCATGCAAGATCGCTAAGCGTTTTTCCAAACATTATGGAGTCGTCGGATTATCTCCTAATGGTTATTATGTCAAGAAGAGAAGATCACCTTTTACGAGGATATCCCTCAGGCATGGGTATTAATCTATGAAGTTGGACCCTTTTGCTAAGTTCCAAATTAAGCAATATATTCCCATGGTCGCAAAAGACCTCAATGGGATAGGCTAAGATCTACTAAGATATTTGCAAATAGATATCTAGACTAAGTTTATAATAAGAGATCAATTTATAATTGGTTTCCACTAAAACGGTCATCCCCTGGACGATTTTAGTGATCACATGATCCCTATCCTCTGCACCTCCCCCGATCATCACGACCATCAGTGCATTATCAAAGGTAGACATTCAACAATGCCAATCACATCATCTATGTGACTCATGCTCGATCTTTCGATCTCTTGTGTTCAGAGGCCATGTCTGTACATGCTAGGCTCGCCAAATCTAACTTGTGTGTATTCGCTGTGCAACATGGCTTACACCCACTATATGCGAACATAGATATGTCTACACCTAGGCCTGTAACCCTGGATTGCCTCATACCGAAAAACTTTCTTGGTGGTGCACACACAAGGGGAACACGGAACATCGGAATTAAATAGGGATTATCTTATTTGCTACCGTTGAGTATCTAAATACTAGCACACAATAAGATGTAAAAAGTGGTATCAACATCATATGTATAATGTGATATGATATGGTCTTTCTTGCGCCTTGATCTCCATCGAGCGCTCCGGCACGATCTCCATCTTGCCCTTGGTTTGACGCCAAGTCCACAACGCCTCCACCAGGTCATTCATCGGAACAATGACTATCACTATACTACTTAGTAACAGAAAAGTAAATTACTTTACCTTTGTAACGACCAATTCCATATCATAATCACATGCCCCCTGCAAAATAAAGTTAGATGTCTCTACTTTATCTATTGCAAGTTTTATGTGGTTGTTAGGGCTTTCGCACTAGAACCGTTTCTAAACTACGAACTTTCCAACCACAACATGGATCCGACAGTTGTCTCTATTACACCCCTTTCGGAGCCCTCCGTTGTAAATGCTATAACAACTATCGAATGAGAGACAGACACCCGCTAGCAACTTATACGGTACAAGCCGTATGTTGAGCGTGGAACTAGTCTTGCGTATGAATACGCGTAAGGTCGGTCCGGGCCGCTTCATCAAACAATACCGCGATATAAACAAGTACACGTTAGAGAGTAACAACTAATGGATCAATGTCCGCACAATACTTGTGCGTACTGTCCGTACAGCACTCCTACGCATAGATCGGCTCTGATACCACTGTAGGAGATCGGCGCGAAACACAAAAAATTTCCTACATTGAAACCCCAGAAACTAGCCTAGGATCTATCTATTTAGTAATGCGGTAATGGCCGGAGCGTAGAGAATACATACCCTTGTAGTCTGTACACGGTTAACGTTCCGCGGGGAACGTGGTTGATGTAGTCGTACTCGAAGCCGACCTCAAGGTCACGAAGCTCCTCGCAGGTCACCCCTTGCTCCTTCTTGATCTTCATCATCTTCATCGTGCAACAGCTCCGGCTCACAACATTTAAGCGCCCCAAGTGTTGCGCCTCGTGTCTTCATACACATCCGGTGCACGATGAGACCTCTGGCTCCCCGATCCCGCCGGGAGTGCGGAAGTTGATATCCGGCTAGGAATCCCTGCAGCGCAACGGTGTACTGCAGGTGTGCCTCGATCGCATAGCCCAGACATGGGGCCATGGTCACGAGCTATAGAGAGAGGGAGGAGGAGAAAATCAACCAAAGGACTTCTCAAGTTGTGTGTTTAATCCCACCCATGGGCACCCCTTTATATAGGCAGAGGGGGTGTGCCCTCCCTATTGGGTTAGCCATGTGGGACTAATACTAAAAGAAAAACTCAGGAAAAATCCGTCCTGGCCGAATGGGCCAAATCTGGGCAGCCCAAACAGCCAACAGGCTATCAACCGCCCACAACAATAGTGAGCAGCAGCTAACAGCACAGCGCCTGGCCGGGTGGGCCTTGCGTGGCCCACTCCGTGCCCGCTGGCTGCCCGCGGCGGCGGCCTGGTGAGGCAGCCCGGGTGGGCCGGCTGCTCCCCGCGGCCCATCTCGCCAGCATGCGAGGCGGAGCCCAGGTGGGTCGGCGCCCGTGGAGGCCCAGCAAGCCAGCCAGGCGGCCTGGCTCCCCCGCGTGCCCAAGTGGGCCAGGGTCGAGCCGGCCAGCCCAGCGGCTGCTGCTGCTCTGCCTTTTCTTTTTCTTTTTCCTTTATATTTTTCTGCAATTTTATTTCTAGGCCCTTTCCCTCTAGGATTTGGCCTAATATAAAAGTTGCCTTTATAAATCTTAATCTAAATATTATTTATAATATATTAATTCATAATTAACATATAATAAATATATTTAAATTCCCATTTATCCGAAAACACTTTTCGGGGCTTTTCCTTTATTCTTTCTCCGAACAACTTCGAATCTCTCTGCGGAACGATTCCGGCTTTCTCTCTTTCTCTATCGTGATTCCGTCTTACGAATGATTGCTCTCATCGTACCCTTAAGTGTATCCTCTCACGGCTCAGGAATGCCCTAGACATGATCTGTATCAATGATCAACAGAGGGACCAGGGATATCCATGTGACCCCTATGCATTCCTGATGACAATGTGGTTTGAACCATCTAAATGTAGCATCCTCTTCCTTTTATTTCTCGATACAACTTGTCCGAGATCCGATCATTGGTATCCCATACCTTGTTCAATCTCGTTCACAACAAGTTGTGTTTTCTTGTTACCATGATATTACATCCCCGTGACCTGGTCACATGTTGCAACATTTATAGATGTAATCTCACCAAGTCGGCCGTATGTATCTTTATCCGTCATGTGGGTGAACAAATCCTGGTCTTGCAGTCACATGCCATCTACTGTTCCTTCGGAATACCCAACATACACATTTATAGTCACCGCATTACCAGATGACATTTGATGCAGTCAAAGCAGCCTAGGGAAACAGTGAGTAATATGAGCTCATGGTATAAGGAGAAGGAGTCTAGGTATAGCTATTGCAACAATGAACTATATGACTTGATCGTGTTGCAATCCTTCGAGGAATGTCCAACCACATCATTCTCCAATGACATGATCTCGTTATCAGTCAGCATAAATGCCCATGATCTTGAAACCCGGATCATCTTCATGACTAACGAACTAGTATGAACAGAGGCTACTAGGGACTTGGTTGTTTCATACCACACCAGTACCAATGTTTCTACTTGGCACAGTTCTAGCACAATATGAAACTATTATAAACTAATTGAGATATGACAATAAAAACCTATTTCTTATTTGCCTCTAGGGCATATCTCCTTCAGATAAGAGGGCTGATCCTTTATCGGATGCTGATAGCACTTTGGAGGCTAATAGTGTTCATGGGCACAATCTTCTTGTCTGTTCGCGCCGCACCTTCAAGAAGCTCCATGACGATGTATTTCCAACCACGGATGTGTCGGAGGACCTGAATGATCTTCTCGCCATTTTTGGTATTGATCCTGGTCCCCTTGTTGGTTATAGTCTGACGTAGTCAAGGAGCAATGTCGAATCTTCGATGGCCCTGGCCATGGCGCATGGCGAGAAGGTCGACTGGGAGAAGGTTAGCTCCTCTGTCTCGGTCACCTCCTGTGGCAAAGAAGTTGACCTGAAGCCGCATATTAAAAAGGCCAAAAAATATTCTTGGCTGCTCCTGGGTCTGGTCTTGGGTTCAGGGAAACTGGTTGCCCCTTCCTCGGCTCCTCTTACTACGTCGGGCGCTCCTTCTTCGGCTGCTCCTGCCGCTACCATAGCTAGTGCTCCTTTTGCTAGCGCCACCTTGTCTTTGAAGGATGCAGCCTCATAGGCCTTGTTTTGTAATCATTTGGCGTGTCTCTTTGTAATGAACCTTGACTTTATCCGGCTTTCCCATTTCTTCTCTTTGCAAGGAGGTAACTTTTGAATATATGTGTTCATGCTTGCTTTTGTATGTTGAATGTTTCATATGCTTCTTTGTCTTGTCAGATCTTGAATGATTCCTCGACTCCTTCCAGTTCCGCACAACCGTCGGATGTTGTTGAGCCCTCCGCTATAGGGGGTGCGCTCAGTCATGTCGTCGTGCGTACGGTGGACCCGCCGCTATATGCTGAAAAGATAGAACAAGTGAAGAAACTTGAAGGAAAACTGCGGGTTGTTCAATCAATGGTGGATGTTTCTCAATCGAAAACACGCCAGGCTCTCAGCCGTGAGGCTTTTTTCTTGGAAGAGATCTCCCGGGCGAGCGAAAAGCTACTATGTAAGCTTCCTTTTCCTTTGGTTGCCTTTTTTGTTTTGATAGAAATTAATTTTTCTCCAATGTGAAGGTATTCGATTGTGCGAGAGGGAGGAGAGACAATGTCTGCGCGACCAGATGCATGCTCTTGTATCTGCCTCTCACATTTCTGAAACAGATTTTGGACTGACCACTGTCGTGCCTTCACTGTGGCACTGTTGCAGGATCGTATATCGGAGTTAGAGCAATTTGTCGAATGCTACCGTAGATCTCTGGCTATTGTTTACAATACCATGTTTCCTCAGGATCCTCAGCCTCAAACCTTGGTAGATTTAATTACGAAGTTTCGGCAAGGTGAGAGGATCCACCATTATGTGAAGCTTCATCTTGTGGCGGGTGCCAAGCTTGCGCTTTCTTGGGTGCATGCGCATCACCCGACATTGGATCTGGACGTCATATCTTCGGGTCTGCCTCTCCCTTCCGATGGCAACCTTGTCTACATGGCGCCGCTCGGAGGCCCGCCAGTAGGATTGTGCGTAGGTGCTTAGAAGCAGACGAGGAATGTTTTGTAAATTTTGAGATCTGACTGCTTGTTTGTGCAGCTTTGTACTTTGTATAGAACTACTTTATACTTGTCAAAAAGGTCGTATGTTTTATACGAGATTTTGATTGTATGTTGTGTTCTCTTATGGGGGGATCTAGCGAACTGACGCGCCATAAAAGTTTTTTGTCGCGGAATACTTTCTTTAGTTATTCATATCAATGAGTGAGAGTACATTATGTTGGCGTGATCGCCTGGCCGTTGGGCTTTATTGAAAATAACGTGTATCTAAATAGAATTTTTTTGAAGGGACTTCGACTTCAATCAATGGGTCTTCTTATGCGGGACCGTTATTGGAGGCCGCATACGTTGCTTTTTGCGAAGCTGCCGCGTGCTTGCTCTTCCGATATTTTCTTCTTGCGAGTGTGTCCTTCGTGTGTTGACTCTTCATCCGCCAATTTTAGTTGCCCAAGCTCCGCCTCCATCCCGAAAGATTCTGATATTTTGTTGAATTCTCGATCGCAGCTATCTGCGCGCCTGAAGCTTCCTTTGACTGTGATGACCCCGTTGGGGGCTGGCATTTTTAGCACTAGATATACGTAGTGAGGTACTGCCATGAACCTGACGAAAGCTGGTCGTCCTAGGATCGCGTGGTATTGAGATGACCAGTCCATAACTTCGAATTCCAGCTCTTCTCGTCTGAAGTTATTTTTTGACCCGAAAACGACGTCAAGGTGGACTTTACCCAATGGAATTTCGGCTTTTCCAGGAACTATACTGTGGAAGGTTGTGTCGGTTGGGGTTAGGTTCGTTATGGACCAGTTCATGGCTCGCAGGGTTTTGGCGTAAATCAGGTTGATGCTGCTTTCTGCATCCAAGAAAACCTTGCTCATATCGAACCTGCCGATTTGTGCTTCCACTATTAGCGCTGATTGGCCTGGCTGAGGGACCCGTAATGGATGGTCAGCTCTGTTGAAAGTAATTTCTTGTTCTGGCCTATGGAGATACTTCGGTGTAGGAGGTGGCTTTGTTACCGCCAAATTTACTTGCCTGGTGATGAATTTCTGTGTTCTATTAGAGGGTGGCCCCTTCTGGATCATTGACATCGCTCCTTTCGACCTAGGATATTCATTGTCTTGGTATGTTGTATTTTGCGGCTGTCCCGCTGGTGGAGGCCCCTCTGGTGGAGGTGGAGCGCCAATGGCCAGAGTGCCAGGTGTAGGGGCGTAGTTTATGTTTGTTGCTTCGGCTGCCTTTGTGTTGCATAGTTCTTGCTTCTCTTTAGGAATGTCCGATAGTCCTTTAGAAGGTCATTTCATCGCCTTTTCCCTGCTGACATTGGTGTGTCTCGGTTCGTCGGCTGGTATCGTTGCCGCGGCTGGCTTTCACCGGTGTTGTCCCTACTGCCATGATATCCGCTGTTGTAGTCATCACTTCGTCAGTTGTCCATTCTAGAAAAGCTCGCTGCAACGTAACTGGTTGTATGGTATCCATCATTGGTTCGTCGTCTCCGGGCGTTGTTACGCCAGTCTCTGTTGTTGGGTGAACGGGCCCTTTTGTTGTGTATTGCATCCTCTCCGTCAGCCCAACGATTGGTTATTTCCATCAGCTATGAAATTGTCCTTGGCTTTGTTCGTCCTAGTTCTTCAATGAATTCATGTTGACGGAGACCGTCATTGAAGGCATCGATTGCTCTGTTGTTGGATATTGCTTTAGCCGAATTTTTGGTAATGTTCCATCGTTGGATGAAGGCTCGTACTGATTCTCCTGGATTTTGCTTGCAGGAACGCAATTTCTCTAAAGACGCAGGTCGCTTGAATGTAGATTGAAAATTTCTGATGAATTTGTCTTCAAGATCATTCCAACCGCTGATAGAATCTTCTGGGAGTTGCTTTAGCTAGGAGTGTGCCGCACTGGTTAGGTGGAGCTGCAGGATTTGCATTGCCGTGGCTTTGGATCCTCCTTGTAATCTAACAGTCGCCAGATAATCTGTCAGCCAAGCTTCGGGTTCTTCGAGGCCGTCGTATTTTTGTCAATCTTGGGGTAGCTTAAAATCTTTTGGCACTAGAGTTTTGCGAACCCGTCGGGTAAAGCAGCTGGCTCCATATAATTCTTGTTCGTCCTCACTTTCATCATCACGGTACCTTCGGGTGCTGTGCTCTTCTCGTGATCGATCGGTCCTTCGCTGGGTGATGTCATTTCTTGCGTCATTGCGCGATTCTTGTTTGGAAAAGTGGAGCCGATGTGGCGACCACGATCGTCAGGCGTGACCTCCTTGCCGAGGGTTGTTGCGATGGTGTGGGGACCGGTCACATTGCCTCGTGGTTTCTTTATCTGCTTACGCAAGAGTTTCTCCCACCAAGCCGAGGTTCATCAGAGCAGATCGGTGGAGGGCTGCACGAGGATCATCGGATGTAGGTTGTGTTGTGATTAGGTATGTTTGTGCAGCCACACTAGCTGCATGGGTTGTCTTTGCTTTGATATTTCCATCTTGATCTATCGACATAAACAAGAGATCAAGGTCTCGAATTAATCCGCTTCTCTCTTCTTCGGCTATACCTCGTAATCTAGACGTTCCTCT
The DNA here is from genome assembly GCA_916181665.1 of Avena sativa. Lineage (NCBI taxonomy): Eukaryota > Viridiplantae > Streptophyta > Magnoliopsida > Poales > Poaceae > Avena > Avena sativa. Next base: position 127,889,536 of record OV702289.1, on the reverse strand, counting down.
TCTTGGTGATACTCCTCCTATGATGATTCTTGATCCTCGGGTGGGGCTTAGCTATGCCCGCCGTAAGCTAGATTCGTCGGCTACCCTCTTCCTTTCGTCGAGCTGCCTTTGCATCGTGAGGATTTTTCTCTTTTTGCAGTGTAGCAGATACTGGTACGCCAATAGATCTTCGTGGGTGGCACCTGTTGTCATTGGGACCACACCCAAGATTGCTGCTCTTGCTTTTTCCCATGCACTGGCTGGTAGGCTAAGGGTTCGCCTCTCATCTTCACATGGTTGCTCTTCTTCCCGATTTTCCCGGTGGACTGTTGGGTCTGCCCCATTTCCTGGACTTCCTTCGTTGTCATTACTTCCTGCACTATGGCTTGAAAGAATATCATCGGGGTTAAGAATTGGGTTACCGTTTGAGTCTTGTTGGGTCGTGGCGTCTCTGATGATCACGCATACTTGGTGCTGAGTGGCGTACGGACTGGTAATGTCGTCGTTTTCACTGATGGAGACACTATCAGATGAGCCAGTGAAGTCCATCAGTTTTTGCTCTGGATAGATTTCCGCCATCCGAATTCCAAAGTCGATGCTTTCACTACTTTCTTGGGGTTCTAAATTGGCTGGGATTGCTTCACGTGGTGGTGTGAATGGTGGGTCTGATCCGAAGGAGAGATTATCGTAGAGACCATCAAGATCCCCCAGATCCGTCTCGATTTGCCCGCCTGCGTTGCCTTCTTCGATCTGTGCTTCAACTTCCATTGAGGATCCAATTGAAGGTTCCTGTACTTCTTTGGGCGTAGCTCTACAGGTGGGCGGGCGTGGATTTTCTTTCGTCGAGTTGATGCTTGGTGGAGAGCGTTCCGCCGAATCCGTGCTTCCAGCGTTCAAGTTTCCCACAGACGGCGCCAATTGACGAGGGGTAACCTCGGCAATGCCCATGGTGATGGACTTGGGGTTTCGCGGAAAAGAGCACGCTGGGGATTTCGTAGGATGTCAGGAAAACAATAAAGACAAAGTCGCCTAAATATTGAAAAAACAATCTATTACAAGTTGTCCTCTAGATTTCGATGTACCCTCGCTTGGGCTTCTCCCGTCCTATATATAATAGGCCGGGTATCAAAGCTATATGCGGATAGGTTTCATACACGCGTGATTACAATACCAACATAATGTCGATTCGTGGTTTTTTCCTAATACAGTAAAAGTCTCTGTTGGTTGCTTCCTTGGGCTGTTACTGGAATCTTTCTGGACCATAGGCCTTTTACCCAATGTAGGGTAGCGAATAATGAGCATCCGAGTAATCATACACATGTCACTATGATTTCTGGATCATGAAAGGCCCAAAAAAGAACATAATTTGTTTCAAAATAAAGAGTTATGTTGTAGCTATCTGATTCTATCGGCAATTGAGCTGTGACGATGAAACATTCTATACGTACCGATCGATGATGAAACGAGTAAAGTGAAAAGTATATACTTAAAAGAAATGTTGAGATCAAGGGGGGGATGTTATATTGATCTCCTCCCGAGTGGGCCCAACGGCCCACCGAGCCCTCAGATCCGCGGCCTGATCGGGGGCGCCCAACCCAATATAGTTGGCAGGCCCCTATTACACTATGCTATATAAAGAGGTGGGGACCAGTGGCACGCAATACGAGGTTCGTTACGGCGTCGTACACCCCACTAACAAACCCTACCGATCTAGGGAGCATAGGAGTAATGGGAAGCTCCGCCGCCGCTGCCTAGCCCACACCCTCTCTTGCCGTCTCCTTCGCCCACCATGGCCAACTCGTCGAGCTCCTCTATCCAAGGAGAAGGTACACCTCCCTCTCTCCTCTCTCTGTCACTCGCTTGTACCGATGCAAGTTTGATCTATTATTAAAGATACCTGGCCAGATCTACCCTAAATGATCCTATAGATTTATCTGTCTCTGTATTTCATTTTTTTCTTAGTTGTTTTTTCTCTGCCAAGTTTTGGCATGTACAAAATTCTCTCTTCTTTTAATGAATACTAGATTATGTTGGCGCGTGTTGCCGCGTCTGTCCATTTTTATAATATATTGATAGGAAGCTTCATAAATTTATTAACTACCCAGAGTTTAACTGGAAAGCAATGCTACTCATACCGATGACTTAATTTTTCATCTATTCTTGTATCAATTCATATTAATAAGGGGAAATAATCATCTATCATACATGTATGTTCTCAACACAAGCAAGACAGAAATGAAGCAAATATATGTTCTTATGAGTAGCGTGTAGTATAAATACAAACAAACAAAAAGTATAGGTAATATGAGAGGCGTAGAAGTGATTATCTCAACAATCGTTCCTAACGTAATTGCATTGAGAATTCAGATTTTTTTGTAAGGAGCATTCATAGTTATCTGAATAACAAATGGAACAGTCTCTTCCCCCATCAGATGGAAACCACCTGCTTCATCTTCCTGAATATAGTGGAAACCAAGGTTTTGATGAATCACGAGAGATCAATAAGGGGGTGTATTCTCATCTCTCCAAGCCCATCTCTATCTGCTAGTAGTTTTAGAAGTAATTTAAGGAATACCGGACAACAGTGAAACAATTACATTGGGTCACTAACAGACGAAAGGAAAATCTACAGTCAAGCACCAATATCATTGTATTATGGCTCAAAATCAAGCAAATGTTTAAGCATATGTGCACCTGATAAAACGAATATGGAAAGAGTGCTTACCTGCTGCTAGCTTTTGCCGTCCCATCTATCCATGGCTATTAGAAACCGCACCATGGTTGTACAATTCCTCATCGAGCGGATCTGGCCCTAGGTGATCACATGGAAGCTGACGGGTCACCTTTTGCTGGAGACTGAAGCCAGGGTTTCACGGGCCCAATACCATACAAGAGAGAGAACCAGGAGAAGGTTTCAGACGGCAAGGTCGGGAAGAACCGCGGCGGAGGAAGAGAGAGAGAGTCTCCAGGGGATACCATCTCATGATTCACATGCGCAGGGTGGAGACGCCATCGAGGGCAAAAGAGCGCCAGGTTTCTCCTTGGAAAGAATTCGAGGGATTTGAGAGCGGCTGTGCCAGGAGGATGGAGTGTGGGGAGGTCTATTACTCGCCGCCAACGGCTGCTTGAATGTTGCAGCCTAATTTCCCTTTCGCGTCTCTCTCACTCTCAGCGGCCGCGGCGGACACACCGAGGTTTCGCCCTGCGACTGGATCGAGAAGGGGTGAGGATTTCGGCGAACGATTACGGGAGGTGGGCATCGCCCACAACCAGAGTCGCGGCACCAGTTTGTGTTCATGCACACCGGCCGAATCATGAGCATCCGTTTTGGATCGAAGGAGATGCCTTCGATTTGTTTTTGAGAGAAGCGGACCCTGCAGACATCTGGCCCACTGCGGCCCACACGCTAGGAGCAGCGTATCAGGCGGCCAAAACGTACGGAACGGGCAATCTAATGGCTAAAATCTCTAATGTTCTTAGAAGGCTGCTAAGTGACTCAGTTATAATGTCCTTAATAAGCAGGCCTCCTGCGGTTCCGGATAAAAAAACAGGGGATGCCATCTTGAAAGGTAAGCAATGAGAAGTGGATAGTTAAAATGTATCATCTACAAATCTAACAAGATGGCACGTGTCATCTACAAATCCTAAAGCCTTTGTTCCCTAGTGCTGTTAATATCCTGTAGATTATGATACACGAAAATAGATAAAGGATAGAAGTGTGCATTACATCCATGCATGAAAAAACAAGAAGAACTATTTTTTTATGAACTTGTCAAAGTGATTAAAGTTTCGCTTGAGCTGATAATTTAGGACTAGTTCATCATGCTAAGTGTTAATTTTTTAAAATAATCTTTGGTAAACTTCTATATTAGGAAGGGCAGATGTAGAACTCGTGAATTAAAGTGAACCAACATACAATACATTTTTACGAAGCAAGTAACACTTGATGCTTAGCTCAACTTCTTTAAACCTCATTTAACTCATTGACGAAGAATATATTTCTCTATCCCTCTGCAATCTTGGTCCCAAAGATCGGAAGGGAGTTTATTTGTTCGGTAAACTTCTATATTAGGAAGGGAAGATGTAGAACGTGTCAAATCCTGGATATGATCATTGACATGCTCTTGAGAGAGTTTTGCACTGTTTAAAAGGGACTGCGAGTTATGGTATTCAATATATTGGGTATCCACAGGAACTTGAGGGTTATAGTGACTCAAACTGGATATCTGATACTGGTGAGATAAAGGCCACAAGTGGTTATTTGTTTATACTTGGTAATGGCGATGTTTCCAGGAAGTCTTGCAAGAAGACCATCTTAACGAGGTCAACAATGGAAGCATAACTCGCATCGTTAGACATAGCCACTATTAAAGCAGAGTGAATTTGTGAGCTTTTGATGGACTTATATGTGGTTGAGAAACCAATACCCGCCATCCGGATGAACTATGATAATCAATATGTGGTCGTCAAAGTAAATAGTTCTAATGATAATATGAAGTCATCAAGACAAGTGAAGAGGAGATTAAAATCTGATGGAAAATTGAGAAACTCTAGGGTTATTGCGTTGGATTATATCCAAACATGTAAGAATTTAGCAGATCCCTTCACAAAGGATTTATCACGCAATGTGATAGATAATGCATCAAGGGAGATAGGTTTGAGACCCATGCTCTGAGTTGTTCACTGTGGTAAACTACTCTATGTGATCGAAGATCCCGTGAATTATAGTTGGGAGACAAGTTGTTGGATGGTTGGGAGGAGAGTATCCCTTATACCAATTTTACCTCTCCGTGAAGATGATATACACTCCTATTATATGTGGCAGGTTGATATTTATCTTAATATGTTCTAAGTGGCTTATCTAAGAAGAGATGTTGTCTTGTAGAACATCTCTTGAAGAACACACATATATGATTCTGACTGTCAAACACTACAGTTTGTGAGAGTTGAATGCTCTCTAATAAACTCATGAAAGGCCCTCATGTATGACGCATAAGCTTCAAACCGCGGGGAAGCCCCGTGGCAGCCCAGTATCGGTCTAGACTTTGTGTAAAACTAGTGTGCATAAAACTTGTAGTTCAAGGCATAGTTCACTATTCAAGTTGCTAACTAGTGTAGTATGGAGTTTAATGTGAAAGTTTAATTTAATAGTCTCCACTATGCACGGGTCTGAAAAACAATCGTTTGGAACAAAGTGATGTGATGTCCCAACGAGAATTTTTGGGCAATTGTTAGAATTTGATGAGTATTGGACTATTGGTCCATAAGATAAATTATGAAATTCTCTTTGACTCATTTATGCATGGAATATTATGGATGTGCTAGTTGAGCCAAAGTTTAGTCCCACATTGCTACTTGAGTGAGAGTTGCACCTCCTTATATATTAGGATGTTCTACCACTCACTCAGGTGTGAGAAAAAGAGTAGCTCTTATGCAGTCCTCCTCCGATGCCATGCCACATATCGTCACGGCGGGCGGCGGGTTGATGGAATAAGCTGAGCCCAGCTCATATGTATGCATCTCGTTTATAATTTTTTTTTGTTTGAAAAAATTAATTGTACGAGTCTTTAACGGATACATTAATCAACCGTTTCCACATTTTCTAGATCGTGGGCTATGTCCCAAAACCCTACGACCTGCACTATATAAACGTACACGCTAAACCTAATCACTACCAAACACACACACCTACTTTTACAGCATTGTGTCGTCCCCTTCGTCTTCCCCATCCCGGTTTGCTTCATGCACCCCAGATCGGGAAACTAGACCTCCGAAACCTCGTCTCTTGTGAACCTGTACGGGTGAAAGGTGATTAGGTTTTTAGGAAGCGCTCAAGCACGACTACTGGTAACCACGATGTTTCCGGACGACAAGTTTCCCAATGACGACTTCTTGCCGAACGTCATCGATCTCTTCGGCAACCTTAACATCGGCGACAACAATGGTGCTACCGATGCGGCTAATGTTGTTGCAGCCGCTGGTGCACAGCCTACATCATACATGAATTGAACTTTCTTTTTCATGTTTTGCTAGAGTTTCTTGTTCTAGAGTTTGGAGTAGATTTAATTAGTTTGTCTCGTTTAGATAAAATATCTTCATCTACTCTGTTAGTTTGTGTGATCTGTTTAGTTGCTATTTGTATGATCATGCTTTATCAATTAATTATTTGGATTAAATCATATAGATATTTTCTTATATTGCCAACAAACTTGTACAAATTAACAAGAAAAATATACAATCATATGCAGCCTCCACACAAAAAAATGGATTTTCCATAGTGAAAATTCTGGTGCTTGTATTGTTCCTCGGATGTTTTTATTTTTCTCAAGATAAATATTTTTGTTTTTAAGTTCCAAAATTTTCATCCACCCTCCATCACACAATATGTACATGCATGTTTTTTAGCTTATATTTAAAATTATCTAGTAATTTTTCCTTCATGCTGGATTCATAATACCAAGATTCCAAAAAAAATCTCTAATATATAACAATGAATTTTTGATTGGAACAATGGTAGAACATGAAGGTGAAACTGAAGCATTCCACTAACCAAGTGGCTAAATTTGGGAAAACTTTGACTGGTTTGGGTTCCGTATGGTTAGTTGCCAGAACCGTTGGCAAGTTTAATTGTTATTTCGGACGCTCTTTAGTTCTTTCTTCACATAAGAAGATGTAGAATCCGTAGGTAAATAATGGTGAGTTCCTTGTATCCACCACAATAGCTAGCCATGCACCCAAATCTTTGTAACAGAGGCGGAGATGAGACCATTTAAATCAAATCTACTAATATTATACTCAATAAATGAACATGGGAATTCTGCTTTACACAATACACAAAATCGGTAGCAGGTACCCAATTTTACCACAACTCACATGCATGTGAGTCATATGAAGAGCATACATGCATGTATCTACTATATATAGGAAGGACCAACAACAAGTTCAGTCACCTTATTTGGAAAACAAGGCATGTTGCGGCTATCTTGATCTATATGCTCGCGTATTCTCTCCTCGGTAGCAGGTGCGTGCTGAGAGTAAGAGGCATCGGGAGAGATACTTCTACGGCCTGTAAAACATGCTGTAGATCTACCTCGCTGCTGCGCGGAGTCTGGAGTAGCTTTAGTTTCTGTAAACCACACACATTGTCCATTTTTCGGTAACCTTGCGCGCTTCTGTTGGCAAGTGCCACACAATGGCTCGCCTGTACGAAGTAGAAGTAAATGTGTGGACCGCAGTACCGGTCATGTCGGACAAATTTGAAGAGTCGCGCGATCTCTCGGCCTGGAGGAACTTACGGTAGTGGCACATGGGGCCCTACGTCAGTCGTAGACGACTGGTAGTGGCACATGGCGTCTGTGTGAGAGGAGGCATTCAGGCCATTGACTCTCTCTATTGGAGTTTTCGGATCATTTGTGGGATGCATGCATCCTGGAGATCTGAAGACGAAAGCCTAGCTATGTTCAAAAATCAAAACTGTGTATAGCTAGAGAAATGAATATGTTAAACCTCAGATCAACGTCTAAAACATGGACGGGAGAACCACCATGTTCTGTATAGCTATATCTGTACATATATGTGCGTTCTTTAGTGAACCAAAGCGCATTTTCATGCGCCATGTCTCTTTGCATAGCAACCACGCGTGTTAGGAAATGATGGCTTATTAATGAGTCAAGGATGAGAAGTATATATTGTACTATCTTACTTCTGATCTCGATTTTCTCTCAGAGAGGCATATATCCTCGAAACAGGCATTACGCCCCGCTTTATAAATAAATCAACCACCATCCAGAGTACAAGCAAGTCACCGACGCCCAGGCATAAAAAAAAGACAAGAAAAAGAGAGTCTGCTGGGGCCACAGCACATCATGCCCAAAGAGGTAAGACAAAAAAGCGAACGGGGGAGCAGGAAGAGCGCTCCCACTAAGAGGCCGCGGAAGCACTAGCAGGCGACGTGAAGCGTTGTGCCGACACCCTGAGAGCGTGCAAGATACCGTCCACGCTCTCCCGGTCCCGCTGCCTAGATAGGGGATACCACTGCTGCAGGTAGGCAAGCAAAGAAAACACAGAGTCAGAAGCACGGCGGGGAAAGATCCGCCCAATCACCATCTTATTCCTAATATTCCAAACGGTCCATGTAATGGCCGCAAACACCAACCAGAAGAGGTGGCGCCTTCTACCGGTACGGTTCGCCTCAGTTTCTAGGAACTCGTCGAGATCATGGGCCTGCCAAGTAGGCCCCAATGCTTCTCGGATAAAGTTCCACAAAAACTGAGCAGCAGGACATGTGAACATAATGTGGGTGCATGTTTCCGACGTCCCACATAATGGACATAGCCCATTGCCAGGACCATTACGCTTCGACACCTCTACCCCCAAGGGAAGACGATCCTGTAGCAGCTGCCGCAGGAAGATCCGCAAGCTTAGGGGTAGGGGAGCCTTCCAAAGGTGCGACGTCCAAGGTAACTCTAGACCCTGGAAGAGGGTCCTATAGGCCGAACTAACTGAAAAAGCTCCCGAAGGAGACTGGCTCCATGTTACCTTATCCCTCTCCTCTGAGAGTGATAAGGGTAAGGAGCCCCGCAGTCTCAGGAAGTCAGCCGCCTCGGCATCATTGAAAGACCTTCGGAACGGGATATTCTAGTGGCCTTCATGGGCTGCCTCGGCAACCAACATCATGGGAGCTGCGCAAATGGCAAACAGAGCGGGAAATTCCTGGCAGAGGGAGACCCCCTGCAACCAGGGGTCAAGCCAAAACAGGAATTCCCGACCATTTCCCACCAAGAAAAGGGAACCTCGGCGGATAAGGTGCTTAATGTCTTGGATGGCTCGCCAGAACTGGGATCCCTCCTGGCGTTCACACGCCAGCAAGGGGCGCCCCCGAAGGTATTTGGCCTTAATGAGTTGTAGCCAAAGGCCTCCATCATCTTGGAGGATCCGCCAGACCCATTTCAGAAGCAAGGACACATTAAAGCGGCGAGAGTCAAGGACTCCTAAACCCCCAAGGATTTTGGGGGTACAAATATCCGCCCACTTCACCATATGATACTTCTGGTGCCCATCTCTGGCAACCCAAAAGAACCTAGACAGCTCCTTCGCAAAGTCTGCATGGGTTCCCTCAGGGAGGAGATAAAGGCCCATCTGATACATGGTGAGGCTGGACAGGCAGGAGTTAATCAGGATAGTCTTGCTTCCCTTGGACGTGAGATGCACGCGCCACGGTTCGGCTTTGGTTCGAACCTTCGCGACCATGGGAGAAAGATCCCTGATTAGCACCCGAGAGTCGCGCATGGGCATCCCCAAATATGTAATGGGGAAGTCCGCCAAACGGCAGTTCAAGCGGTCAGCGCTGCGCTGCCTCTCATCCTCGGGGAAGCCAAGGATCATAACCTCGCCCTTGTCGAAGTTGATCTTGAGGCCCGACAAGGATTCGAAGCATAGAAGTAGGAACTTGAGGTTAATGATGTCAAGCTCCGACCCCTGCACCATGATCATGGTATCATCAGCATACTGGAGGTGGGTGAGACCACCTCCGGGGATAAGATGCCCTACCACACCCGATATGTGGCCAGCGATCTTGGCTTTGTCCAAGATCTCTGTCAGGGCATCCACCGCAGCGTTAAAGAGAAGGGGGGAAATCGGGTCCCCTTGTCTAACTCCGCAGGAGGGTCGAAAATATGGAACCACTTCCCCATTGACATTGATCGTTGTGCTACCACTCATAACAAACTGCATAACCCAAGAGATCACCCTGTCATAGAGCCCTCGACGCTCAAGGACTTGTCTAAGGAACGCCCAATCCAGTTTGTCATCAGCCTTCTGAAAGTCTAACTTGAGGAACACCCCTTTATGATGTCATACCTTCACCTCATGAATGATTTCATGAAGTGCGAGTACCCCATCTTGAATCAGGCGTCCCTTCAAGAAGGCAAACTGAAGGGGGTGGGTCAAGCGTTCCATGATAGGGGCGAGTCTAATGGCACAGACCTTTGAGAAGATCCGCTGGATGACATTGATCACAGTGATCGGGCGGAATTGGCGAATATCCGTGGCCCCCACTAGCTTGGGGATCAGGGTAATCACACCAAAGTTCAGCCGGGACATGACAAGATTCCCAGTGTAGAACTCCTGAAACATCGGCATAATCACCGGGCAGAGCTGATCCCAGAAAGTCTGGAAGAAGATCACCGGCAATCCATCCGGTCTAGGTGTCGAGTTGGTTTTCATAGACTTGATAGCTTCGGCAACCTCCGTATGAAGAAAAGGGAGGGTTAGCTCCCGATTCTCCTCCGCATATACCTTGGCTCTCCCAGTCCAAAAGTCCCTACTCAGCGCAATTCCTGATCTTGGGGCTGCGGAGAATAGATCCTGATAGAACGTGTAAATATGGGACGAGATCTCTCTCTGGTCCTCCAGGAGAGAGTCCGCGTCCCAGAGGCATGGGATCGAGCACTTCCTATGCCTGCCATTTGCAATGGCATGGAAATAGGCAGTGTTCGACTCCCCCTGGAGGGTCCAGGTCTGGCGACTCAGCTGTCTCTAGAATGCCTCCTCACCCTTATAGATCTCCATAATGGAGGTCTCGAGGGAATATCTATGGGACCAAGCATCAGCCGAAAGCCCCACCAGATCCGCCTCCTGATCCAGGTCCTGGATCACCTGAAGAACGGCGTCCTTTTGTCCTCTAATCGCGGCCCCAAGGTTCGCCCCCCACCCTCTCATGAATTGTTGTGACATCTAGGCATAGTGGTGCAAACATCAATAACACAATATGTGCGGGGGGAGAGGCCGCGGCCTCCGCCCATCTAGCCCGAACCACCTCAACGAACACTCGCTGTTTAAGCCAGAAGTTCTCGAAGTGGAAGCAATTCAGTCTAGGAGGTGACCCTCCGCCCGAGGACAGGAGGAGGGGGTATGGTCTGAGCCGACCCTAGTAACCGCACGTAGAGAGCACAAGGGGAAGGCCACTTCCCATTCCACCGAAACAAAGACGCGATCAAGGATGCTGCGAATCAGGTTTAGCTGCTTGTTGGTCCATGTAAATCTGGCACCGACTCGCGAAATCTCTCTGAGGGCGAGGTTAGCGATGCAATCGTTGAACATGTGAATCCTATGGAGGTCCATGTTCGCCGAGCTCTTGTCTTCAGTAGAGCGAATGAGATTGAAGTCCCCTGCCACAAAGACCGGGGTCTTCGTACGCTCCACCTTAGCTTTGAGCTCGAGCAAGAAATCCTGGGACCTCCTATGGTCCGCAGGTCCATAAACAATAATCACCTCCCATTTGAGGCGAAACTGCTTATGGATGAGAGCCTTGCTCACAAAGAATTTCCCGCGGTCCATATCCTCAACCTCGAAGGTATCCTCCTTGACGCCAAGGAGAATGCCCCCCGAGTGGCCATGCGCCGGGAGCCAGGTCCAGGCAAACTTATGCCTAGACAGGCCCTCCAGCTCCACCATCGAGAAAGCCTGCCGAATCGTCTCCTGAAGGCCCACAATGTCCACGTCTTCTTGCCATAGGTATTCCTCGATCTGACGGCACCAACCATCCTGGCCGAACCCCCGGATGTTCCAAATGAACGCCCGGATCGCTCGGATGATGTTCATATGAACAATCACTCGAGCGCGTCCCCCTTACTAGGGGCAGAGCGGGCACGACCATATGGGGGAGGGAGAGATGGGGCCTTGTGGGGTCTCCCACGGGGTCTCCCTAGATGGGGAGTCCTCATAGGAGGCCCACCGCTATCAGGCTGGAGAGGTGGAACCGAGCTGGACCCGGGGTCTGCTGACCCAGGTCCTACCAGTATGAGAGTCTGTTCCCGCTCCCGTGCATCACGTGCACGGGCAGCAGCGATCTGGCTCTCGTACACCTCTCGAGCCTTGATGGCCGCAAGCTGCTCAACCCGGGGACCCTTCTCTCCACGAAAGACTATGTCGCTGTCCAAAGCGACCGCCTCCAAGTGTTCGAGGGAGACCTCTAAAACCGAGAACCTAGAACCTGAAGGCAAAGGCGAGCCAGCAATAGAAGGGGGAGGGGCAGGGGGAGTACCTGCTAACTCATCGCGAGCCGTCACCCGCAGGGTCGCCCTCTCAGCTATGGTCGGCTCCGGGCCTGACCCCCCGGACCTGGCGCCGGCGATGCATAGGCTATGGCGTGACGGAGGGGGAGTCTCCTGGCGTGGCCCCCGGGAGCGACAGACCTTGGTGCCAGCCACGGTAGGGGTGGAGGTAACCAAGGCAGACCCCCTGGTGTCGGGGTCGGGCATGGCCGGTGCAGCCCCAGGAGGAGTGGAGATGGCTGAGGTCGTGTCGCAGGAGCCGAGGTCCGGGGTGTCGGGGGCGAGGGAGTAGCACACTACCCCTAGGGAGCGGGGGGAGGAGTGAGCGAAGATGTCGAGCCCCACGCTCCCCGAGGTATCCTCAGAAGACACCGCCAGCCGGTGGGAGTGAGCTGCGGTCGCCCCCCTAGGCTGCTCAGGGCCCGCAAGAAGCTGAGATGAGGCGAAGTTGGTACCGTACTACACGATGCCGAAGTCGAGCGGGGACTGCTGGGAAGGCCGCGTACACCTCGGGAGGTCCACCGGCATCATCTTGGCAAGCACGCTCCGGGATAGTGGCCTCCTGTCCGGGAAGAACGGCACAGTGGGAGCCGCCACGTGCCTCGAGGTCGGGAGGAAGGCTCCGCCACCAGGGCCCTGCGTAGGCCTCGGAGGTGGAGGCGCAGCCAGGTCCTGCGGAGGAGACCCGCCAGTCCCAGTTGGTGTGTCTCTTGAGAACTCGTCCTCCGATCCGCCCCTCCCCGCCCCCGGGTCGTCAGCGGGAGGCGGGAACGGTGACGGGGAGCTGGCCCCAGGTGAGGTAGGGGCCGCGTCAAGCTCCATCACCAAGTCCCTGGCCGAGCGGTCGAAGAAGAAGCGAGGGACCGTCACCGGGAACACGGAGGGGTCCGGGCAGAGGATGCGCAGCCGGATCGCTCCGTGTCCCGGGAGAGAGCTCGAGTCCACCTCCAGTAGCTTGCCCATCGTCTGTGAGATAAGGGCTACAATCTCCTCCTTCCTTGCCTCCATCGACACCCCGTAGAGGTGAAGCCAGACCTCAGACAGTGTGGCAGATGTCTCCGGGTCCGCAGTAGCAGGCCGGATCAACACCTTCAGCTGGTGCCTCGGTAGGGTGAAGGAGGCCCCGAAGGCGCACATGCGTAGGGTCGCCACAGACGAAAACGAGACCACAAACTCAGAGGCCGAGATCCGCCTCACCGGCCACTCGTGCCCCGGGAGCACCTCACAGAACTCCAGGTGAATCATCTCCTCCGTGATCTCGAGCTGGCAGGGCGGGTCCTGCTCCTCGACCGTCACCAGCGCCAGGGTCTCCGGAACCGTCATCGCAACACCCCCCATGTTGATGTAGTAGAAACCTCTATCCACCCAGTGGCCATAGAACTCCAGACACTGGTGCGGGGCAGGGGGTGCGGCCATGCCACCAGGGTGGGAAGCGGGCGAGGAGGCGGATATTCCATGCCCGGACGAGGGACCCGCGGCCTTCTTCTTCTTGCTCTTCTTCTTCTTCTTTGGAATCGCCGGAGGTAGTGCCGACTCGTTGGTCCGCGAATTAGGCGCAGGGGCAGGCGCCTGGGCTCCGTTGCGCCAGGACACAGCATCAGCCCGACCAACAGGAGCAAGGTCAGCACCGCGCGGCCCTTGGCAAGACCCTGACAGAAGCTGCTTTCCTTGCACCCGCCCGTCCCTGGGAGCATCGCGGGCAGCCAGCGCCTGCTGGCGTAGCTCCCCTCCCGCCTCACCTAAGGGGACCGAGGTCACGCACGAACAGGGGACCTCCTGTCCCTGTTCTCCCGACGTTGCTGCCTAGGTGGCGAGCGGGATGGGTGGCGGGCCTGGGTCCGAGGAGCAGGGGGCGAACGACGCCTGGGGTGGCGGTAAGAATCCTGGTGCCCGCGGGCGGGGAAGGATGCAGCCGGGCTGCCATGGCGACGCGGTGGCGGGGACTGACCTCCAGGGCTCCGGTGGGGGGAGGCAGCACGGGCGGCCGGGGGACTACGTGTGCGCTTGGTAGCCATGAGCGCCTCGCGGTAGGTGAGAAGCGGCGGCTGCGTGGCGGGGGGATCACCGGAGGCGGTAGCTGGGGGTGGCGGCAGATGGCACAGGCGGGGAGAGCACGGGGAGAGGAGGGGTGGGAACAGGGACGGGTCGGACGGGAGCCCTACCTGGCTCCCCAGGGACAGCGAGATGGGCCTGCTGGTGGGCCGGGGTGCCGCTGATATATCGCTAATGGGAAAATAGAGTTTCACATTTGTTGCAATAGGCAAGCTGCTTTATTCACTGTCATAGCAAAACAGTCTTTGGTTGCAAAAGGGGCTCATGCATCTAGAAACACAAAGAGAGCGAAGGGTTCATAAGACTTTGCAAGGGATCATTTACAATCTGCACTACGGGAATAACTTTATACGCCGACGGCAAAATGTCGGGGCCGTCGCGCAGCTTGACGGGCTCGATAGCCGGGCAGTGCGGCGTCGACCCAGTTTTGCCGTCGGCGTAGGATGAATAGGCCGACGGTAGCCGTCGGCGTAAACTGGACCATTGGCATAAGAGATTAGGTAACGACAGAGCAACGACGTCAAGTCTACGCCGACGGCAAAGCCGTCGGTGTAGATTTCACACCTACCCCGACGGCAATTTTTCCTTTTTGCCACATTAATCTTAAAAAAATCATAACTAAATTATTTAAATTCAGAAAAATACATATAATATAGCAAAATTTGCAGAAAAATAAGATATATCTATATAAACTCAAATATTACATATTTTTGTTTGAAAAAATATATATATAATACAAATACTTTCATATAACATATTTTTCATTTTCCAAGTGCAAAAAAGGGTTGTTTTGTGAAGCAACCATCAAATCAAAGTTTTAAAATGATACCACCCTATTTTTAAAAAATTCTAGATAACCTTAAATGGTCAATGTCCCAACTGGGGTATCTCAAAACTTTCCGTTCACCCCTCGTGAAAAAGACAAATTCATGTCGAATCGACAGGAAGTGAGTCAGATTTGAACGACAGGTACATGATCTAATGGTAATGATTTTTTGCAAAATCATTTTTAGGTGCACAATATGCTATTTCATTAGAGATCCAATGCAAGTTTAGTGAGGCTAAGCTCCGAGCTAAGAATCTTCATGTCCGCCGATTTAGAAAGTTTGATGATAGTTTGAAACGGACATAAAAAATTCAAAAATGGTCGAAACAATGCAAAACCTTAGCGTGGTGTCATATTATGTGATATAGTTGCAAGAAAAAATATCAAACTTAGTATATTGACTGTGTCTCGAAAAAACCTTCACAAAATACCTATCTCAATCGAGATTTTCTGGCTTTCAGGTCAAATAACCAATGTTATGGCTTGAATCGCGGTATAGTTTGCGATAATGTGCCCATATTATGCACGCATGTGTATCATGGGATCATGAACAATGTTGCAGGAGGAAGTTTTCCTTTTTGTTGCACCAAAAAACTATTTTTCATTTTTCGAGTGCAAAAAACGGGGTGTTTTGTGAAGCGACCACCAAATGAAAGTTTCAAAATGATACCACCCCATTTTTCATAAATACTATACCACCTAGAATGAATAATGTCCCAACCGGGGTATCTCAAAGCTTTCCGTCCATCCCTCGTGGAAAAGACAAATTCATGCTGAATCGGTAGGAAGTGTGAGAGATTTGAATTACAGGTACATAATCTGATGGTCATGATTTTTTGCAAAAATCATCTTTAGGTTCACAATATGCTATTTCATCAGAGATCCAATGCAAGTTTAGCGAGGCTCAACCCCGAGCTAAGAATCTTCTTGCCCGCTGATTTAGAAAGTTTGACGATAGTTTGAAACAAGCATAAAAAAATTTAAAAAGGTCGAAACAATGCAAAACCTTCGCGTGGTGTCATATTATGTGACATAGTTGTAAGAAAAAATACCAAACTTAGTATATTGATTGAGTCTCAAAAAAACTTCACAAAATGACCTATCTCAGTCGAGGTTTTCTAACTTTCAGGTCAAATGTTCAATGTTATGGATAGAATCGCGGTATAGTTTGCGATAATGTGTCCATATTGTGTACGTATGTGTATCATGGGATGGCGAACAATGTTTCAGGAGGAAGTTTTTCCTTTTCGCTGCACCAAAAAGCCACTTTTCATTTTCCAAGTGCAAAAAAGGGGTGTTTTATGAAGTAACCACCAAATAAAAATTTAAAAATGATACCAACGTATTTTAAAAAAATACTAGACCACCTTGCATGGACAATATTCCAATCGGGATATCTCAAAGCTTTCCTTCTACCCCTTGTGAAAAAGACAAATTCATGTCAAATTAGTAGAAAGTGAGTCAGATTTGAACTACATGTACATGATCTAATGCTCGTGATTTTTTGCAAAAATCATTTTTAGGTTCATAATATGATATTTCATCAGATATCCAATGCAATGTTTTTCTTTGCGTTGAACCAAAAAGGCATTTTCTATTTTTAGAGTGTCAAAAACGGGGTGTTTCATGAATCGGGGCATAGTTTCGGTTAGTCTAGTATTAAAAAGTTATGATACATAATTTAATAGATGATAGAGATATCATATTTGGATTCCTCTCATTTTTCTGATCGATTTGGATATATTATTTGTCGAATTACGTTTTACGGATTTGTATATATGAATTATTCAATTTTAAATGGAAAAAGGCAAAATAAATAAAATTTATTTTATTTTTATTTGAATTTAATATTATTATTACTTATTCATTATTGTTTACTTAAATAATTATATGGAGTGTAAAAAATAAAGACGTCTAACATTATAGTCCAATGGTTAATAGAATTGATATGATAGTATTTACAACAAGTTCTAATTTCTTTGTCGGAAGATCATGTGGAAGGAATGAAGAAGTTAAGCGTGCTGGGGCTGGAGTAGTGTTAGGATGGGTGACCGATCGGCAAGTTTGGCTACTAGTGCAATTTGACTTGAGATTAAGTGTACTTAGAATTAAAAATGTGTATGTGAGATTAATGAGTAAAACAATTCAAAAATGTTTAAAAAATTAAAAAAATTAAAAAAAAATTGAAAAAAAAAAGTTGGAAAAATCTAGGCCGACGGCTTTTCCGTCGGCGTAGCCAAACGGCCGTTAGTCATTTAGGTAGGACCCATAAGCCGTCGGCGTAACTTTATACACCGATGGCTTTTCTACGCCTACGGGCATATACGCCGACGGCAACCGTCGGCGCAGTCTACGCCAACGGGATTTTGGGGCTACGCCGACGGGACCCGGCCGTCGGCGTATCTGTATTCTCTCGTAGTGCTGGGCCAACGGCGATGGCTATTCTTGTCCCAGCCACCTTATTATTGCATCTTCTCGCTGGAAACTCGGCCATTGTTCTGCTAGCCTATATATTCTGGTTGCACGGTCCTTCTTCTAGACCATGAGAGCTACGTAGTCTCGGGTTCCTAGTTACGTTGTGACGATATTATATTTGGTTTGTGTTCGGTAAAACTTGATGGATAAATATAATCAGATAAAGATTATTGAGCCTAACTCCTCGTCGATGCCACATATTCACCGCGACGAGGAGTCAAAATCTGGTGAGCAGCACACCGGAGGGAGGATCGTCGAACCACATCGTCGTGGACGTTCGGTCAGCAGCCTAACGCCGAAGACGCATGAAAAACTGTTTTGGGCGATGGAATCAGGCCGTCTAATGCCAAAGAGAGACCGGCAAGGTGATATGCATCGCAAGGTTGAACATACCCACCCTGCTCCACTGGAAGCTCAACCGGAGTGACCGGCGAGCTCTACGAAAGAAGCAGGGCGCAAGAAGCTAAGACTTCCGAATGAAAAAAAATATATTTGACAGAATGCAGAAAAAGAGACGTAGGAAGATGTTTATATGAAAAGTGAAGCGTAAGGTTTAAGCTATAGGGCCATTGTAGACCGTAGCGGATTTTCATGATGCAGTCTAGACTAATAGCCGTGGTACCGTCCACGATAAAACGCTGACACCTATGGTCTACACTGCCAGCTCAGCCCTCCACCACGAAGGATCACGTCCATCTAGGACCTACAATGCCACACCGGATATCCACGGGCCCCTCCGACATGACAAACCGTGGCCGGCTATAGTCTACGACGCCACGTCATGTCTGGACGAGCCCGCGTACACGAGAAACCGCGTCCAACATGGGCTTACGACGCCACATCGTCTCTAGACGGGGCCTGCGTACGCGAGAAACCATGGCCGACATGGTCTTACGGCCTTACGTCCGCAATGGGTGGGCCCGTGCCCACGAGTATACTCGGTCGGTATGGTTTTACGACGCCATGTCGGTTTTAGGCGGGTGCCATGACCGAGAGAAATCGCGGACTGTATGGGTTCACATCGCCACATCGTCTCTCGACGGGCCCCGCCACCCGGCGGGTGTAGAGGCGTGTCGCGCCGGGAACGCCTCTCACCTGTGCACGCTGATGGCGGGCCCATGTCATGCGCGCGGTCCACATTCGAGTGACGCGGGGTATAACTGCGTGCGGTACACCTGTCTGCGGTATATATTCTTTCGCCTTGGCCCGTATCGGGACCCTCCTCGTGAGATAGTAGGGCTCCGTTGCTACGTCGTGGTATGTCCTCCTTGACGTCCATCCAACAACCGAAAAGAATTAGGACGACGTGGATAGTGGTTTGAGCCGAAATAATCTAGCGCTATTATTTACTCTTGATTCTATTTTTTATTGTATCTCCTTCTTGCTCCTAGCCTCATCCTATAATGGGTCTCCCGTAACAGCATTTAACTCATTTTGGAGATACCCCGCATACCATTTTCGCCTACTCGTCTCCACCTCTGGCACCTATCTGACCTTCGAGTTGATGTTACTTACACACAAATGCCATAATGGCTGTTTGAGCATTAGTTTGCAGGGATCAGGTTCGGACAGTACATTTGCGAACTGAGCAGATACATATATTTGATAATTTCATGTTTGGCAATTGCTTATGTGACATCGGTATAAAATTAGGTTTCCAAATTTTTCCTGGGGTGGCGGCTCTTTGTTGCTAGCTGCTGCTACTCAGAAATGAGGTCAAATGCCCACGTACGTACGCACTTGCTTTGTAATTAGTTTTTATTCAACAAATGTAGAATTACAGTTTTCGATAAAGGAGTTTGTTATATAACTCAAATTTCTCGTGAAGATAATAGAAGTAAGTTTTTGGCCGGTTTTTCTTTAAACTGGTCAATTCTTTTCTAATAGAAAAGACACAGCTCCTGCTGGTTGCGCCAAAAAAGAAAAAATAGAAGCAAGAGATACTGCACACCGGCTCCGCATAGCAAAAAACGCACAACCCAATGTTGGACTCTGAGTTGGTAGTGCCAACTAGAGTGACGGCCGGTTTGGGAAGTGTTACCTGGCTATCTAGTCTTTGGATCAACTTTACCGCATGTTCTTTTTTTCCCTACTAGTAAAAGTGCACGTGCAACGCACGTCTCATTATTTTGTAATTTAAATCTTAATTTTTTCTTATCTAGTTTTACCGAGTTACTTAATTAGGTCTCGTGATCATCGATATGTGCACGCATGTAACAGACCTTCCATATATATGTTTTCATATAAAATTTGTGAATAAGAGGATATAGACAAAAAAAAACTGTATACGAGTGTCAGTCAAAGTATCTCCTATGAAGTACTCTGTGAAATTTAACATCTAAAGACCACAAGATGATCTACATAATAAATACATGTTTTTAATATATTTGAGTTTTGATATTCAATAAAACTGTTATTATTTTTATAAATAGTTTTTTATAAAACTTTTGAAACCCTCAAATAATCATGACTGAACATTTATTTTCAAGTTCTCGTGACAGCATCAATCGTACTACGAAAAGATGGCACCTAGCCCACTCCAAAAAAAAGATGGCACCTAGCTGGATTGGACACGACCGATAAAAAAATTGGATAACGTATTCCCCTTGCAATCTCTCGGGCAAAAAAAAAAAAGGGCCCGTCGGTCCGTCACCTACCTCCCGACCGCCCCCCGCAAGGTGCTGCGCCCCCTTCCATGTCTCCCTGCCTTTCACCATTCGTTGGTCGCCAGCTCCTTCTCTCGACCTCATCAGGACAGCCCTCCCCTCCCACCGCCGGCACGAGGCCCCTCCTCGTCGAATCCGGTCGCCGAAGTTCCCGAGGAGGCACTCGCGCTCGGTGTGCTCGCGGGTGACCCAGCGCTGGGCGCCGTCGGAGGCGGACCTGGAGGCGCGGGGCCCGTCTCCACCGGATTGGCAGCCGCGGCCACCTCGCCTTTGAGGGCGCCACAGCGGTGTGGCCTTCTCATTCCACGGGACAAGCAGGTGAACTCGAGCGAGGACTGAGGGACGTCGGCACCGGTCTATGCGCCTCCGCCGCTAGTCCGTTCGTGCTCTCGGAGCCGCCGACAGTACGTGACGGTGCACGCAGATTCAGACTTCGAGGTGCCGCTCTACGACGGCACCATCTGGATGTCCGCCCCCTCCGACGACATCTCGTCCATGTCGACCAAACTCGGTTTCCATAGGTAATTCGCTTCTAGCAGACCCTCTAAGATCTTGCTTTTATTTGTATGGAATCACCTAATGATTGATTTGAGCCTGCAAGTATACGGAAGTGGGTATGTAGTCCATGGAACTGAAATTTGGCATTTCTTCGATTTTTTGTTGATTCTTGTATGCGGGGATGACGAATTGACCAATAAATGGATGGATTCTAAAAGAAATTGATGGGGAAGTTAGGCGGGTGGTCGAGTTAACCTTTCATTAGTATGCATGTAAATTTAGAGTGGCATGCCATATGTTTGTCATGGAAATTTCAGTGCCTGGTACTCAAATACTAACACTTGAAGTAATATCTCTTTCGCGAGAATAAACTGCCACCATTTGCCACACACATGTCCGCAAAGCCTGTGTCTAAATTCAGTTGAACATTTCCTTGCGCACATATTTGGTATGCTCATGTTTCTGCTAGAATCACATCTCTGATAAATGAAAAAGAAGCTCCATAATCTGCTCTTATTATTTCCCCATCTTGGTTTTCATGTTGCTTGTGTGTAATTCTAGCCAATTTCTTTTTAGTTCAACTGAGATAGGTTGGTACGGAGTAACTGAAATGTCTATCCGATAATTTTTTCAGTTTATTGCATAATTTTCCTTTGCAGTTCAACTGATAATGCCTTCCTGCGGGTCTGATCACAATAACTGAATGCGAGTCGTTATATTACACTAAGGCCTGATGTCCTGGGCAAGTCATGACAGTAGTTGGTCCAGGTATATATCAGAGAAAAATCTTCCTTTTGAATTTGAAAACGGGTAATTATAAGTAACAATCTCCAACTTTCCAACTTCTGAAGACAGCAGGAACCCCTCGGCCATGCTTTCTGCTTATTATCAGTGGCACCGAAATTGTTTATGAACGTGCACTGAATGTAAGGCTGGAAAGCAACTTCCTGGACTTGACCTTTGTTGTGCACTAAAATACAAAAAACAAAAACATGTCTATTCACGCAATAGTATTCAAAGTTTTAACCGAGCTAAGCAATTGGATATCTGTAGGAAAGGTATTATTCTGAATTTTTGAATCTTTCAAAACATGAATAAAAGTAATTTATAATAGTGAAGCGAAGTGTGTGTATTGAAACTTCTGATACATGGGTACTTTGTTCTATCTCTTAATTGCAGGGTGAATTGTTGCGATTGGTTCCAGTTGACAATGAAGGACGCACAAAGTGGATCTGAAAGATACTTTGCTTCTTCAATGTTCACAGATTACTATGGTTCAGAAAAGCATGATCTCCTCCGATGACATGCTTCTTCAATGTTCACAGATTACCATGGTAAGTTCTGTAATCAGAAAACAAATATTGTTAGCATTAGAAGTATGTGTCTAGATAATGCAACATAGATGCAGATAAGCCATAGCAGAGCGCACCTGCCTCACCCTTCCAAAACATCTCTGTAGACAATGTTTTTGGTGCTTTTCCCAGATTTATCAACATCCTTGTTCGGCTTGGCCAAAATCCGTGTCATCTGCCTCGACACACCCCTTGACAATGCAACATATAGCTGGCCATGTGAGAATACAGGCTCGGGAAGGTAAATACCAACGTTTGGTATGGTTTGACCTTGGGCCTTGTTAATGGTCATCGCAAAACTCAGGCGGATGGGAAACTGTTTTCTCTTAAGTTTGAAGGGAAGTGAGATGTCTTCCGAGGGCGACATAGGGATCCTAGGTATGAACACCCTCTTTCCGGCATGCTGGCCGCCAACAATCTCCGCATCGATTGCATTATCCTGGAATGCTCTGATCATGAGTCGTGTCCCATTGCATAGGCCGTTATGAGGGTCTAGGTTCCGGAGTAGAATGACCGGGCAGTTGACCTTTACTCGCAAGACATGCGGGGGCAGTCCATTTGGTGTGATCGTGTTCAAAAAGTCAATGGTGTAATTACTCTGCAAGTCATCCTTGATTGAGTCGAAGCTATGATATACCTTTTCCTCGCCTGGAAACCTGGAGATCATTTTGTCATTGAGTTCATCCACATGCTCGTTCTTGGTCGAAAGAATTGCACGTGCGCTCATGTACTCTCTCGACCTAGCATTTGCATGCAACGATGGGAATACATGTTCGATGAGTTCGTTAATTGCTTTATCATCCTTGGTATAGCTGATCACAGTATCGTCCGGGAGACAAACATAGTCATCGCCTGTTGTCTCTTCTGTTCCATTGCCGATTCTTAGGAGGTACTCTGAAAATGAAGGATCAGCCTATGCACGCATATTGCGTGTGAGGGGAATCTTGCGGATCTTATCCCATAAATAGGATCTCCGCAGTGTAGCATCCGTGATTTGTGCTCTCGTCCCTCATGCCACAACGGGAAGGACCTGCCTGAAATCCCCACCAAAGACGACAACCTTCCCACCAAATGGCAAAGAACATCCCATTATATCCTGGAGTGATCTATCAAGCGTTTCAACTGCCTGACGCTTTGTCATAGCGACTTCGTCCCAAATTATCAAGGACGCTTGTTTAAGCAACTCCGTTGTGCCACTCTGCTTAGTGAAACCACACATGCTATAGTCAGTGAGCTTGATCGGGATTTTAAACCTGGAGTGTGCAGTTCGGCCTCCAGGCAAAATCGATGCCGCTATACCTGATGTAGCTGTTGCGATTGCTATTAGACCCATGTCACGCACCTTTGCAAGCAATGCCTTGTACAAGTACGTCTTCCCGGTGCCTCCTGGACCATCAACAAAGAATATCTGGCTCCTTTTGTTCCTCACATGATCCATTACTTCATTGTAACCAGCCAGTTGTTCATTGTTCAAACAACCAATTAGATCTAGATGTTCTTGGTTCACGGTGACTTGTCTCTCCTCTGTTACCTCTCTATACTCGGTGTCAGAAGAACCATCTGTCTCAACCAAATCCGGAAGTCCATAGCTTTTAATATCCTTCCCCATGGATTGCATAAGATCTCTGATATCTCTTAGGACCATCTGCTCAAGTGCCGCCTCATTGTATTGATTGAGGCGGTAATCCTCGGACATCGATGCTAGATGTTTATCCCACAACTGTCGGATTTCTGTTGCCTCACAGAATACCATTATAGTTGCGAACAAACGTCTAAGAGCAGAAGGCATCTGAAATATGGCTGCCTCTGTCATGCAGTCATCAAGGGACCTGTCATGCTCAATGAGGCCTAAGTGCTCACACGCCTCTCTGAAGGAACTACATAGATTGCCATTTACTGTTTTTAAGTCATCAAACGAAGTAGCACCTCGGATATGACTTAGGAGCACCCGCGAGTAGTACCTCTCTCCTTCAGCAGGGTGTGCATACAGAAGTCGTCCAATCTGCGATCTCTTATTTTGTCTCTTCTGCCACTTCTTATCTCCAACGATCCACCTATATTGTTCTGGAAACTCTCTATACAACCATTTTCGTGCCTCCAAATACTTTCGGTTCATCTCAAAGTACTCGGTAAGCATGGATTTAGATGAAGACGGCCAAGCGACAACGTCTTCTAGATTATCACCGGCTTTAAACGCAACAGTATGCATGTTGGGCAAATGAAGCTGGAGTTGTAGAACAGACGGACTGACACCAAACATGCGGAATCCGAAAATCCTATAAATAGCCTACGGAGGAGATATATAACATGCATCCCTGTATTGACGAATTTCATTGATGATTCCCCCATCATTGATGACATCTTCCTCGAATGCAAAGGATGTTTTATCATGCCCTTTGTAGATGTACTTGAACAAGTACTTGACTGCCTTGATGCTCGAGCAAGCTTCGACATTAATGTGGCAGTTGTATCGCATGAGAAGAAATGGGTTGTAAGGGACAACCCATCTATTGTCCAGTCTCGCTCCTCTAATCTTAACTACACACCCATCAACCCTCCTTCTATAGATGGGATATGAATCCTTTCCCTACTGCGTGTGGCTGCAAAACTATCGAGGATAGTGAAAGCGACATTGTCCATCAATCATGCAAGGACAATTTTTTTCAACTCACCATAAGGTCCGTGCAACATGTGTTTGACAACCAGATCATGTAGGACATGATACTTTTCTTTGTCAGGTATCTCTGCAGATATCACCCGATCATAGTCATCTGGTGTCTTTAACTTGCTATCCGATTTCATGATTAGAAGGATATGCTCGTGTGGGAGACCTCTTTTCTGAAACTCGGTGACATGAACATAAGCAGCGACTTCTCCAAAATGTTTCCCCTTGGTCAATAAATCCATCATATCGTGCTGCTTAGCCTTATAAACTCTTGCCACAAGGTCTGGACGATCTTGTGGTAGTTGACCGGGCAATAGTTTCTCTGTTATCTCCTCCCAGTATGGGTTGCAAGTCATCGTGATAAAATAGTCCGGTTTACCCCAACGCTGCACTATAGCCATTGCATCTAGGAACCTCCTTTGCATATCTCTGTCACCACCCGGAAAACTCCGTGGGAGAACGATTCTCTTACCAATCTGATCACCGCGTGCCTCTCCAGCAACAACAGTGTCAACCAGACCCTACAGAGTAAACCAAACTCTAACATGAGGAAATTTTCAGTATGGTTTAGAAAAAGTAATAATGCAATTATAATATGACGTTACCTGATAGAGGCCAGCTCGTCTTTGAGTACCAGTCAAGCCTCATAGTTTCTATCTTGATGTACATATCAACAGCCCATTGTTGAAAGAGGCGGCCTCCGAACAAGATGATGTTAAATAGTTTCTTGCGGACTTGCAACTTGAAGCAGTAGTACTCCCTTGCGCTCACAAATCTGGTGGACTCTGCAAACTTGATAACATCCTCCAATTGGTTGCCAACGATGTCATCTATAATATAAAATGGTTTAGAAACAAAATAATTCGGACTGCTGTTTGTAAATTATTTAAAACTATCAATGATTATCATGCCTGCTGGTAAATCAGTAGCATTGTATTCATCTTGCTCAGGTAGATCGGTGGCCTGGTCTTCATGTTGTGTAGACGCACCAAGTGGATCTGAAATGAAATAACGTTAATAATATAATAGATACGCAACATCATTTAAGTATAACAAACCAACATCATTTAAGTATAACAAACCAATAATAACTGCAGGACATTGAACACCTGTGACTAAATCAGAAATGTCAACTGAATGTGGAGGTGTCTGATCAGGGGGCTCAATATATGGAATCTTTCGATTCCAGCCGGTTTCCCCACCTGGGAAAAATAGTGGATATGCCAATGGATCGTAGCACCCATAGTATGCCCTAATATACAAGGGATGGCCTCCTTTAGCATGCACGACAACACTCCTATCGAAGCAATTTGTCGGGTCGTTTCCTTCAACCCATATTGCAGCAACTTCTGAAGTGGTGGGTGCATTATACCGACATTGGTCCAGGGTTATATTTGTGTTCAGCTCAATCTTGTACTCATCGAGATTTGAAAAAGAGCCGACACTTTTGAAAGTCTGCACATAAGGGTTGTGCTCAAGTATCCTCAATATTTTCCGAATGAGGTCTAAATTAAGGTCAGGAGACCTAAGAACCCTGTGAGACAACGTTTCACCGCCATCATAAATGTAAAGCTGCAAATGTCGTGGCCCATTACTCCCAGGCACCAAATCATCCATTTTGTAGTACGACATGCCATGTGCACGGAATGTATAGTTGCCAGTTCCTGCCGCGGTGCTTACTCGACGGTCAAGTGTAACTCCAAGGCTCGAATGAGAAGTGGGAGTTAAAGTAGCGTATATGCTCTCTAAAATATATATCATCCTCATCATCCTGACTTGTCAACAGCCGTTTCAATTCTTCAGGAACATCTGGAATGAATATACCGACTTTCCCTTTTCTACAACAAAATGCAGGCCCCTCGAACGGAAACCGTATTGCTCCACAGTGGTGGCAGTCAGGCACCTTTCTGAGCACATGGTGTCTGCTTGGTAGGTTTCCGTAGATTCTATCAGCAATATCATCATTCATAGGGTTTCCTTCAGTAGTTCGTGGTTCCTCTCGATGCGATTCGTAATCAACACCTATAAATGTATATAAAAAATAAATTAATAATAGTATATAAACAATTTTATATTGTGAATTTAAGTGTAACTGTACATACGTTGTTCCCTGAATATCCTTGTTTCCTCATCAATCTCATCATCATCTGCAACTTGTCCATTATTATTATGTTCTTCTTCCAAGTCTTCTAATTTGCAAGAATTTATTAAGATATGGATGGGCAACTCATGTGAGTGAAATATGAAGAATTTATAAACTATTTATATCATAACAAGAAATGAGCGTAGGTACCATCAGAGTATGACGGATGATCAATGGGCTCAAATATTCCGTATGCATCGTCTTGTTGGTCATTCCCACCTATAAAAATTGTATGATTAATATATATGGTTGAAAACAACAAGTGTGGTAAATTTGTGCGATAAGAAAAATTACTTTGCATATGTTGAATTTTATCATTATCTTGATTCAGTGGAGATTTCTTGGAGCCATAAAAAGTCCCTATATAAGAGTGCAGGAAAGAGACCTCGTATTAAGGACAAATAAACATTATTGATAATTTTGTATTGATGAACTAACCTAAATGTTCAAATGTGTGACCTAGGGTGTGTAGGTTGACGCTTGCACTCGATTGGTCTCTCTCAACCCCTGACAGTTGTCTGAGGCACCCTACGTTATACTGCTGTGTTTGCGGCTTATTATGACCAAGAGGGACCGCAACAACTCTCATCCGCCCTGCAATTTGTTGCATCTGGTATGCATCATTCTTGTGCAACCAATTGGACTCATCTTCGTCTATTACATTATTCTTCTTGTCTTGAGGGATGCATCCAAGCGACGAAGATGAATTTGGTGGTCTTGTTAAGCCCGCGAGAAACGTGCACATAGGACATTGGAGATACCACACAATTAACAATTTGCAAACTATAAACAACAATCAATAATTTAGGGTAGTACACAACCTGTGCATGTTATTTCTGGTAGTAGTTGGGTGATAGCCGATTGTCCTGTAGCTGGTGTGTGTGATACAATGTCATGGCCGTCGAGGAGTGTCGTAGTAGTTTTTTTCTGCTCACGATATTGACGTTGTTGTTTTAGTATTCCCTCTCTATTCCGTGCATAATACAACCTTTGCCTTTGTTTCCTTATCTCGTTAGGATCTGTCAGGATGAAAGAAACTTATTAGTATTAAAAAATAGGGGTGTATGCATTTGTTGATCCTCATTACCAAGGGATATGGACATTGGTGTTTGTGTTTCATTGTCTTGGACATCGA
This sequence comes from Avena sativa, assembly GCA_916181665.1. Classification (NCBI taxonomy): domain Eukaryota; kingdom Viridiplantae; phylum Streptophyta; class Magnoliopsida; order Poales; family Poaceae; genus Avena; species Avena sativa. Next base: position 127,861,692 of record OV702289.1, on the reverse strand, counting down.
CATTGGCAGGAGCAGTAGTCATATTTTCTTGCCCGTAGGTTTCATGTTGCGTTAGTAGGGCATCATTACTTTTGGACATGGTTAGGGGTGTAGGTGGTACATTCTGCTCTTCATTAAGTAGGGTTGTTGAAGCCTTTTTCTTTTCACTGGCTTCACGCCGCTTTTTCCGAATAGCATCTTTATGTCGTGCATAATATTCCCTGTCCTTTTGCCTCTTCAATTCTTTAGGGTCTGTGTAGGTACATAACATATTTAGCATGACAGCAACAATAACTTTAATTTTAACTGAAAACAACAGCAATTAGTAGGCACTGGTTGCTGATAATAGTTACCCAAGGAGCGGGTGTTGCTTATATCCTGAAATGGGGTGCGTTCCGTAGCACGACTCGGAGATGACATACCAAAAGACTAATCATGTCATATGAATTAGCATGTTATTAGATCAACAAACACATGTCCCAAAGTTGGTTGCACAAACTTGTATGATCAATGTAACAAAGCATGGACGCAGCATTCTAAATGGTACACACAGAAGTTCAAATAAACAAGCTACTGTGATGTTGCTCTGCTAACTTCCAAAATTATTTATCAAAGTAAGTGTGCACACGGAAGTTCGTACAAAAGTTTAGTAGTATCTATATGTTGAGTCATTCAATGTGGTGATAAGTACGATCCTTTTTTGTTGTTATTATTGTAAACAATATGATGGGTTGTCTATTTTCTTCCAGGAAAGTGCTTCTTATATGGCCGTACAATTTTGGAAAGGCACACATGAAGCACTTTACTTCATGTTTTAAAACCACGGTGAGCTGAATTACACATTTGCTATGAGAAACTTCATATTGGATAGTTCAGTTTTGTTTGCCTAATTCTGGAGCACTTATCGGGCATGGCTGTGCAGAAAACAAAAAGGTTGTTATCTATTTTGTATTTCTAAATGTACCTCTTATTGGGTTCATGTTTTTTTGCAAACTGAGATGCGTCAACCTGGTTGACTGCTACAATTTCTACTGTTGAGATCTACAATTTTTACTGTTGAGAAATACAAATTTATGTCCACGGCATATAAAGTGTCAGGCAATGATGTTAGACAATTAAGTGTCTTGTTGCATGTATGCTGTTATCTAACTTGTATTTCAGTTTCAGAAAAACAAGGAAGAAGAATATGCAAGCAATCTTATCTTTTGTCCAGAAAGCACAAGTATGACTATATGCAGCAAGGCCATGGTCAGAAAGTAAATGGACTCAAGTGCGAAGACAAACATCAATGTGATTTTCTGACTGCAACGTACCTGCAGTGATATGGGGTGGCCCGATCTTCTCAGTAAACGGATGGCGGTGATGATGGTGGATGATAGATAACTAGTGCGTAGCTATGATCTCTCCCGCTCGATCCCTGATGCCAGCGCAACACATCTCGAACCTTGTAGGATATTCACAACACCACACTCTTGCGCACGCAGCCGTGACCACGAACGATAGTATGCAATCTACTAATTCTCAATGGAACAACAGATCACACTCAATTATAGTTGGTAGATTCGAACACAGGGGTAATTCTAGAGGTTCTATGAAAAAAACAACTCCAAAATATTTTAACGTGGTCTAAAACCTAACTAGAGGTCGTCCCAAGGCTTATAAGGGCGGCTGGGGCGGCCAGAAACCGAAACTAAACGCAAACGACTCAAACTGATACAACCCGACTCGGATCAGATTCGGTCGGCGGGCGGACACTCCGGTCGAAGTGGGCCGGACAGTCCGGTCAGGACGGACACTCCGAGTGAAGTGTGCCGGACAGTCCGGTATGGCCGGAAACTTTGAAGTTTCCGGGTGGCGTCCGTGTAGTGTCCGAACTGGCATACTGAATGTCCACGCCAGTTTGCCTCTCGACCAGGCCGGACAGTCCGGGTGGATCTAGCCAGACACTCCGGTCGTGGCAGATCTTTTTGCCTTCGTCTTGATGATCTTCTCTTGCGCCTTCCTCCCGCTCCTCCCTTGCGCATCCTTGGGCGATCATCATGTTGGGCTTCTCTTGTAGCCCCTCTCCTCCTCGCGCCATGCTTGTTTCTCCAACGAACCTGACCATACATAAATGCATAGACTTAGGCAGTACAAAGTTCTCATCAATCAAAGTAAATTCACCTGTTGTTCCAGTAGCTTAGCACGAGCTCTTGTAATAAGTCCAATTCTAATCTCATTGGACTGATCCTTTCTTGCAACAGTTGTAGCATCTTTAGTAGTCATTGGGGTAGGTGTAATTGTAGGGATGTCCTCATCATCTCCCCCCTTCAAAAGGCGTCGCCCTCGACGCTCCAAGGTCTTCTCCAGCATATGGTGACAAATCAGCAACGTTGAAGCTATTGCTAACTCCACCAAACTCCTCAATAGGTATATCAACCGAGTAGGCGTTATCATTAATCTTAGCTAACACCTTGTAAGGACCAGCACCACGTGGCTTCAATTTTGACTTTCGAAGTAGTGAGAACCTATCCTTGCGTAGATGCACCCAAACCATATCTCCAGGCTCGAACAACACTTCTTTCCTTGCTTGATTCCTTGCAGCAGCAATGTTCTTGCCTTTCTTCTCAATAGCCTCTCGAGTCTTCTCATGTATTTTCTTCACATAATCAGCACGTTTTGATGCCTCCATATCAACTCTCTCATGTAATGGCAGAGGCAACATATCAAGTGGCGTCAATGGCTTGAAACCATACACCACCTCAAAAGGACAAAGCTGAGTAGTTGAATGCGCAGTCCTGTTGTAAGCAAACTCAACATGTGGCAAACACTCTTCCCACTCCCGCAGATTCTTTTTAATCATGGTCCTTAGTAACTGTGACAATGCTCGATTCACCACCTCCGTTTGACCATCTGTTTGGGGATGACATGTAGTACTGAACAGCAACTTCATTCCTAGCTTGTCCCATAAGGTCTTCCAAAAGTAGCTCATGAACTTCACATCATGGTCAGAAACAATCGTCTTTGGTACTCCATGTAATCTCACGATGTCCCTGAAAAACAGGTTAGCAACATGCGACGCATCATCGCTTTTGTGGCAGGCAATAAAATGAGCCATCTTAGAGAACCTATCCACTACCACAAATATAGAATCATGACCTCTCTGAGTTTTAGGTAGACCTAGCACAAAATCCATACTAATGTCTTCCCATGGAATAGTCGGTGCAGAGAGAGGTGTATACAAACCGTGAGGCTTCGGCTTAGATTTCGACTTGTGGCATGTAATACACCGGCTCACAAATCTGTACACATCACGCCTCATCTTGGGACAGTAAAAGTGATCAGCAAGCATGAGCAACGTCTTCTCACGCCCAAAATGACCCATCAAACCTCCAGCATGTGATTCCTGAACTAAGAACAAATGCAACGGCGATTCTAGAATACATAGTTTGTTAGATCGAAACAAATATCCATCATGTATATGATACTTATCCCATGCGTTTCTAAGAGCACACAAACAATATGGTTCAGCAAAATCATGGTCAGTTGCATAAAGTGCACAAATAGCTTCTAATCCAGGAATTTTAACATCAAGATTGGTTAATAGGATGTTCTTCCTAGATAGAGCATCAGCAACAACGTTATCTTTTCCCTTCTTATAGTTAATGATGTAAGGAAAAGACTCAATGAACTCAACCCATTTAGCTAATCTTCTATGCAAGTTTGATTTAGCTTTCAAGTATTTCAATGCTTCATGATCAGAATGTATGATGAATTCTTTTGGCCACAAATACTGTTGCCAAACCTCAAGTACTCTAACAAGTGCATACAATTCTTTATCATAGATAGAATAATTCAAACGAGCACCAGTCAATTTCTCAGAAAAATAAGCTATAGGCCGACCCTCTGGCATCAAAACGCCACCTATGCCTATACCACTAGCATCACATTCAACTTCAAATTGCTTCGAAAAATCAGGTAATGCAAGTAATGGTGCAGAAGTAAGCAAACGTTTTAATGTATCAAATGCAATGTCTTGAGCCGCGTCCCATACAAAAGGAATACCTTTCTTTGTCAAATCATTTAATGGTGCAGCAATGGTGCTAAAATCCTTCACAAAGCGCCTATAGAAACCAGCGAGACCGTGGAAACTACGCACTTGACTAGCATTTATTGGAGTAGGCCAATTCTGAATTGATTCAATTTTAGATTGATCTACCTCTACTCTATGCTTAGAAACAACAAATCCTAGGAATATGACCTTATCTTTTGCAAATGTACACTTCTCAAGATTAGCATACAGTTTATTATCACGTAACACTTGCAAAACTTGTCTAATATGAGTGCAATGTTCAGATTCTGTGTGGTTGTATATGAGTATATCATCAAAGTAAACAACCACGAAACGACCAATAAACTCTCTCAAAACATGATTCATCAAACGCATGAAAGTACTAGGTGCATTAGTAAGACCAAACGGCATAACTAACCACTCATACAAACCGAATTTAGTTTTGAAAGCAGTTTTCCATTCATCCCGTTCTTTCATCCTAATTTGATGATAACCACTACGCAAGTCAATTTTAGAGAAAACAGCAGCACCGCTCAATTCATCTAGCATATCCTCTAAACGTGGAATAGGATGACGATATCGAATATTGATGTTATTAATCGCTCTACAATCAACACACATGCGCCATGTACCATCTTTCTTAGGAACTAAAATAACAGGAACATCACAAGGGCTAAGAGAGACACGAATGTACCCTTTATCCAGCAACGCTTGTACTTGCTTCTGAATTTCCTTAGTTTCTTCGGGATTAGTCCTGTAAGGTGCATGGTTGGGAAGTGTTGCGCCAGGAATCAGGTCCACTTGATGTTCTATACCACGCAATGGCGGCAAACCTGCGGGTACGTCTTCTGGAAACACATCCTCAAAGTCCTGCAAAATAGAAGAGACACTAAGAGAAATAGGGATCATGTCGTTAGAAACCAATACCTCACCCTTATACATGAGCACAAGTGGCATGGTTGTAGGATCCTCACGAAACTCTCTCATATCCTCCTTGGTGGCTAATATCAATAACCTAGACACTCTCACTTTTTGTTATATCACTCAATGTAGGCTCAATTACATCAGGAATAGCTGTTACACAGTCTCGCCGAGTGGTAGTATCTTCCTTCAAGTTCACCTCTATCTTCTGGCGAGAATCATTCATAATTTCTTGTGGTGTCATTGGCTGCATAGTAATCTTCTTTCCTTTGAATTCCAAGTGATATGTATTGGCTCGGCTATTGTGTTGCACATGGCGATCATAGAGCCAAGGCCGACCCAATAGTAGGTGACAAACAGTCATAGGAACCACATCAAAATCAATAGAATCTTTGTATGGCCCTATTTGAAAATTCACACGTACCATATGATTTACCTTCATCTCACCATTGTTGCTCAACCATTGTATGTAGTATGGCTTGGGATGAGGTAAGTATGTCAAATTCAGTTTGGCACAGAGTTCCTTACTTGCAAGATTTCGGCAGCTACCTCCATAAATAATTACCTTGCAAGCTTTGTTTGGTCCAACTAGAGCTTTTGTTTGGAACAAGTTGCAGCGCTGGGATTCCTCAATCGGTTGCACACTAAGTACACGTGACGATACGACAATAGTGGGTGCACGCTCAGCATATGCATCGGCACCTTCCTCGCCGTCATCAATATCATCATCAGAAGCTTCATCTCCACTTTCTACTTCACCTTGTTCATTAACAAACATAACCTTGCTGTTTGGACAATCTTTCTTGTAGTGACCTCTACCTCCACAAGTATGGCACACTACATCACGAGTACATGCAGTAGACATGTTGGAACCCGAGCTAGCAGCAGGAGCAGCGGGTTTTCGAGCATTAGAACCAAACGAAGGTGTACTTGTTGGTTTAGCCGATGGTGTAAACGGAACAACAGCTGGTGGCGTGACTGTAGGAGGTGTAGACCTGGCCGAAAATCTGCTGGAGGACGAAAAACGAGCACGTGACTTCGCCTCTTCTGCCAACTGGGATTCGGCCTCTCTAGCATGATGCAACAAATCATTCATGGTCTCATACTTGTGATGACGAACAATGCTCTTGATTGGTAACTTCAAATTGTTTAGGAATCGCTGCATGGTCATCTCAATGGACTCACGAACTCGAGCACGCTGCATAAGCATCTCCATCTCCATGTAATACTCATCAACTGTCATGGTGCCTTGCTTCAGTTGCGTCAATTTATCAAAAACTGATCGCAAGTAGTTGGTTGGTACGAAACGAGCCTTCATAATTTGCTTCATCTCGCGCCAATCCATCACAAGAAGTTCATTATCCTCCCGCCTATGTTGCACAAGAGCATCCCACCAACGCAAAGCATAACCATCAAATTTAGATGCTGCAAGCTTGACCTTCTTATCTTCTGGATAGTCAAATAAGCGCCATAGTTTCTCAATCTTTAATTCCCAGGTGAGGTAATCTTCAGGATCAATGGAACCATCAAACTTAGGAATTGAGAATTTTGGCTTGCCCAAACCGTCATCAGCAGCTTGGTTGGGCACACGTGGACCACGCCCAAGATGGGTAAACCCACGACCATGAGCAGGTGCATGGACAGGAGGAATAGCACGTCCCCTGCCAACATGTGGAGCAGCATCAACATCGCTACCCTCATCGAAATCATCAAAGGCATCATCATGTTGAGGATCTTCCCTTCTATGCAAGGCGGCTGTCAAACCCTCAATGGACTGCTGCAAAGTGGTGACATTGACATTGAGCGTAGCCACTTGCATTTGGATAGTATCAACTGTCCCAACATGCTGATCCAATCTCATATTCATATCTTGGAGATTTTTATCAATGGCATCTGTCGTGTTAGTAAACACACGTGTCAAGTGGGATTTCAAAGCCTCATATTCACGCCAATTGACGAGCTCCTCGTCCTTCTTTTTCTGCAACACAACATCATCATCACTAGTAGACATGATTAGTAGGTTAGTGCAAAAATCAGAATCTGTATGGTGAAAACTCTCACAACTCACTCACAACTAATAAGAAAGGAGATCTTACTGTTCCAAAGTGAATAGAGATGCTCTACCAAAACGAAATCAAAGACTGATGCACTTGATGTGATGAAGTGAATATCAAAGATATAGAGAACGATCGCAGGACACACAGGTTATTTAAGGTAGAGCTATAGGTATGGTATCCTATCTACACCGCAAACAAGTCCTAGTGCTAATCGTACAAATACCCAAGAAACACACACAATGGAGATAAACGTGGCAAAGCAACTTATGAAAAGGAATATTGCAATGCACAAGAGAGACGCTAGTAATAGCTCAAATAGAACAGGCACAAGATTGCTCAATCTACCAGTGCTATACAACAAGGCCTCCAATATTGCACACTTCTATATCTCTTTTTTTTGTCAGGCTTGTAGCTCTTTTCTCTTTTTTTTATACTCATTCTCTTTTCTTTTCTCTTTTTTTGGAACTATATTACTCAATGCAAACGAGTACAACAACGTATAACAGAACTGGGCCGGATAGTTCGGTTGATAGGCGCCGGAGACTCCGGTGGGACCGAATAGTCCGGTGTGATTCGGCCGGATAGTCCGGTTTTGCCTGTCGAAAATTTCTGCACTGCAAACCCTAATGAGCAGCCTGTCGGAGCAAAGAAACTAGTCTCGTGGGTACGTTTCTAGGCACGGATGTTGTAAATAGGCTGTGTCTATGGTATGCAAACAAAGGTACGCTATGTGGACTTGGAAAAACGATAAATACTTGCAGAAACGGTAACGGTGGGAACAACGGAAAACAAGATGAAACCTTAACCTAGACACAAACAGAAACTAGACTCCTACGAGGAAAACCTGCAGATCGGATCTACGAGAAGATACAATCAGCAACTAAAACTCGAAAACGATGCAATCTAGTCTATGGCAAATCTTTTTGTAAGGCTTTTTCTGTATATGACGAAAACACTCTCTAATCTATGGATGGATTTGTGGATGCTTACCGAGGCAACACTGGAAATCTGATACCAAGATGATATGGGGTGGCCCGATCTTCTTAGTAAACGGATGGCGATGATGGTGGTGGATGATAGATAACTAGTGCGTAGCTATGATCTCTCCCGCTCGATCCCTGATGCCAGCGCAACAGATCTCGAACCTTGTAGGATATTCACAACACCACACTCTTGCGCACGCAGCCGTGACCACGAACGATAGTATGCAATGTACTAATTTCCAATGGAACAACATATCACACTCAATTATAGTTGGTAGATTCGAACACAGGGTAATTCCAGAGGTTCTATGAAAGAAACAACTCCAAAATATTTTAACGTGGTCTAAAACCTAACTAGAGGTCGTCCCAAGGCTTATAAGGGCGGCCAGAAACCGAAACTAAACGCAAACGACTCAAACTGATACAAACCGACTCGGACCAGATTCGGTCGGCGGGCGGACACTCCGGTCGAAGTGGGCCGGACAGTCCGGTCAGGCCGGACACTCCGGGTGAAGTGTGCCGGACAGTCCGGTCTAGCCGGAAACTTTGAAGTTTCCGGGTGGCGTCCGTGTAGTGTCCGAACTGGCATACTGAATGTCCACGCCACTTTGCCTCTCGACCAGGCCGGACAGTCCGGGTGGATCTGGCCGGACACTCCGGTCGTGGCAGATCTTTTTGCCTTCGTCTTGATGATCTTCTCTTGCGCCTTCCTCCCGCTCCTCCCTCGCGCATCCTTGGGTGATCATCATGTTGGGCTTCTCTTGTAGCCCCTCTCCTCCTCGCGCCATGCTTGTTTCTCCAACGAACCTGATCATACATAAATGCATAGACTTAGGCAGTATAAAGTTCTCATCAATCAAAGTACCAGATTCGTTTAGGAGTAAATTCACCTGTTGTTCTAGTAGCTTAGCACGAGCTCTTGTAATAGGTCCAATTCTAATCTCATTGGACTGATCCTTTCTTGCAACAGTTGTAGCATCTTCAGTAGTCATTGGGTAGGTGTAATTGTAGGAATATCCTCATCATGCAGCACAACGCAATTGCAATGTGGCTATGTCCAGCAGAGAGGAACTTCGGCGGCAGGGGCAGGTTAAGATATATTCGAGTGTCTGCGTGGTTAAGCTGTATTTCAGGTGTCCATGGTCGCCACGAGGGCGCTGTTTTCCAGGTTGACGTGAGGGCGAGGGCGTCGTCGACCAGGTTGCCGGCGAGGTCGAGGGCGTCGTCGACCAGGTTGCCGGTGAGGGCGTATTCGTCCAGGCTCATGGACTGGGCTTCTTCGTGATGTACGGGATGAGTAGTACGTCGAGTGCGAGATTTCCGTGATCAGTTTCTTTCTGAAGGCGAGATTGCCGTGATTACATTCCTAGTTTTGTTCTCTGCTTGGTTGACCGATCAGTTTTTTATTTTATCCCTAGAGAGAGGTGCGGGCGTTTGTATTCTGCTGTAAGGGACAAGGGATGAGTAGTCCGTCCGGTTTTCTAAATTGCTAAATGCACACAGTTGTCTGAGTAGTGGGCCTTTGTGTGTGTTGTTAGTCAAGGTCTGTACTGTTTGCGGGGTACGTTTAGAGAAATTCTTGTTTGCTGCTTTATAAGTAGTAGAGATAGAGATAGAGAAGAGATGTGGAATTATTTTACCCTTGTCTTTTCAAGTTTTTGTTTGCAGAGGTCGAGCGTGAACTCTGAAGCAGTTATGTTCACTTTGACGCAACCGTCAAAGGTGTTGTACGTTGTCGGCTAAGGTCGCTCGAGTGACAGAGTGGTCGGCTCGTGCGGCGGGCGCCATTGGGAGCGAGTTGTGCTGCTGCACATGTATTGGTTTTCGAGTACTCCTCCCGCTAATCTAAATTAATTGATTTGGATTTGTCTAGATTCGAATGTATCTAGACGTGTTTTAGCGCTAGATGCATCCGAATCTAGGCAAATCCAAGTTAATTAATTTGGATCGGAGAGAGTACTTCTTTTACTTAGTAACTGACCAATTTCATTTCTTCAAAATGGGAAGGTAAACGGGAATCGACCAAGAAAGGAATAGGTGGATCAACGCGTCATTTGGTTAAGAGAAGTCCCAATTGAAGAAAATTGTCTTTCACTTGACTAATGTGACTACCTTCTCCGACTTGGCAGGCGAGAATCGATCATGAAAAGAATAAAGGGCAACCACTATCAGCGTTTGTTGTACTGCGTAATACTAGAGAATGGACTTGCTCTCTCGCATCGTGCAGAAAATTGAACAGAGAAATAATATATTGGTATTTAAATTAGGGTGAAAATTTTGGAACGGGCGTTGCTTGTACCAATAGTACGCGTCTGTTAGGGAGCTGAAAATTGTTCTGTCAAATTCTAAAAAAATATACGAAAAGAAGCATACAAGTGGAGAAAGGATACATGCATATCATCATCAACTTTAAAACTTAAATATGGCCATTTATAATCTGTAAAAGAATCACAGAATATTCAGGTTGCATGCTGAGTTCCTAGTTTGTAACTTAGCAGAAATATGCATGTATAATCTTTTTTTTTGCGGGGGAAATATCTTATATTTACTAATTGAAGGCCACGTTTAATTGTAGAGGTAAACGAGCTATGTGTATGTTCTCATCCATCCGATTTATGTTTGGCACGGTCTAATCCGTTGGATCAACAAGCGGACTCCGCTCCGTCCCATCCCTCAGATCGCCCAGCCAAGTCTGACATGTGTCCAAGACAGCTTCCTCGATCTCCTTTCCTGATGGGTCGGCGGCTCGCCACCATGACCCTCTTCAGCTGCTATGCCGTGGCCTCCTCCTCTTCCTCCAATTGGCGCCCTCTCTTTCCCCCACACAAGTCACGAACCTGGCTGCTACTTTCTTCACCCTAAGTGCATGCCTCCAGGAGATCAGGACGCCTTCAGTTCTGAGAGAGCAGCTTCCCCGTTTTTCTCGAGGACGAGATCCGAAAATAGAAGAAAGGTTGTAAAGAGGAGGACAGGGATAGGGCATTGGACACTGCCGAGCATCATATTTTGATGTTTCTTGACGACAATCAGATTGATTTAGGTAGCTGGTATTTATGCCGGCAGATGGCATACATGCAGATAGTCAAGATGACAACATCGTGCGGTATCTAGCCTGTAGAATTGCGGAATATTAACTGTATTGATTGTGGCCTCGATGGGCTGTTTATAAAGGGTACAAGACTTGGACTCCAAGAATCCTAGTAGAGATATATTTGGACTACAATTAAACTACCAAAATTATAACTGAAGATATACTCTAACATCCCCCCCGCAGTATCAACGTGGGGTTCAACAACGTTGAGACTGAATCGAACATCTGTAAATGGTTGAGTAGCAAGTCCTTTGATGAAAATATCTGCAAATTGAGCCGTCGATGGAACATGAAGAACACGAACTTGCCCTAGGGAAACCTTCTCGCGAACAAAGTGGATATCAATCTCGATATGCTTGGTGCGCCGATGTTGAACAGGATTCCCAGACATGTAAATAGCCGAGATGTTGTCACAATAAATAATAGTAGCCGGCTCAATGGGACGACGAAGTTCTGACAACAACTGACGAAGACAAACCGTTTCATTAAAAACATGTGCCACAGCACGGTATTCAGCCTCAACAGACGAGCGGGAGACCGTAACCTGTCTTTTAGAGGACCAAGAAATCAAGTTGTTACAAAGGAAAACACAAAATCCAGATGTGGACCTACGAGTATCTAAACAACCATCCTAGTCTAGATCAGAGTAAGCTGTCAAAGAGGTGGGAGAGGAGTGGTTGATGTGAAGACCATGATCAAGAGTGCCTTTAAGATAGCGAAGAATGCGTTTGACACGATTATAATGTGGAATACGAGGATCATGCATGTATAGACAGGCTTGTTGGACAGCAAAGGAAATTTCAGGACAAATAAGATTGAGGTATTGAAGTACACTACTAAGACTGCGATAGAGAGTAGAATCATAAAAAGTGTCTGTTGGAAATATGCCCTAGAGACAAATAGTAGTAAGGACTATTATCATATTTCATATAGTTTATGATTAAGTTTTATATCATGCTATAACTGTAATGAGTGGAAACATCAATACACGTGTGATAGACAAACAACCAGGGGTTCCTAGTGAAACTCTAGTCATTGGTTTATTGGTCAACAAATGATCATGTTTCCTGATCATGTGGCATTTATGCCAGTTGGAAATGAGGTCATCTCATTCAGAGAATGAGATGATGAACCAATACCCAACCTAAACATCGTGACCCGATCATGTCACAAAGTTCAAAGTTACGATGATTAGAAATGGATCCTCGTAGACTATTCCTTAGACCGTGAGGCTATATCAAACACTGTCTCCCGAGGGTGCTTAGATATCATCAAACGCCATCTGGTAAAACGGTGGTTATAAAGGTGTGTTCAGGTATTCGGAGGAAACCGTAGAGGCAATATATGTCAAGAGCGGGATTTGTCCGTCCATGTGACGGGAAGATACTCAAGGGCCCACTCGGAGAAGTTATATCCAATAGCTGCGCAACGTGTGATTAGATCACGGGGATATCACTTGTCGGGACGAGTTAAGTAGCATTGTGCAGTAACGAGATTGAACACGACATGGTGATGTCATTGATCGAATCTCGGGTAATGCAAGTATCGAATGACAAAGGGAATAAGACACGACTGTCCCGGTTCAAATAACGAAAGATCTTCGTGGAACGCACAGGGGTCACATGGCCATCCAGGTCCCTCTGTTGATCATTGGTGCGGGAGTGTACCGACCGTGTCTGGAGTGTTCCCGAACCATAGGGTATCACGCTTAAGGGCTTGATGATGCTTAGAGAGTGTTTATGGGATCGGTAGAATCGCCGAAGAAAAGAAGGGAGAAAATCGGAAGGGTTTCGATAAGTCCGGAGGATGTCCGGAGTGAAGGTGGAAGGTGTTCCATGGCCACAGAGATTAGATAATATGTGAATGAATGTTAAATATTGATTTAATCATTTATTCATAATTATTTAATAAAGAGAAAATAAATGAAAAGGTCAAAAGGCTTAATGGGCCAATTTCCGGAGGGAGAAGGCCCATGAGGGAAATGAGAGAGGGAGAAGGACCAAGGGGGGTGGCCGGCTGGGCCTTGCCCCCCCCCGTGGGGCCCACTAGGGCTGGCCGACAGCCTCCCCTCCCCCTCCTCTCCTTTAGTCCCACCCCAGGACTTGAGGGGAGGTAGTACCTCCCCTCCCCCTATATAAAGTGGGGTATATTGGCCTAGAAAAGACACCCAATAATCAATAAATGTCTCCCCACTTTTGGGAGGACCTCTAATTGATATTTTCTCTCTCCTCCTCTCTCTCTCGTGACCGTGGTCCCAAGTTTGGACTGCGCGAGCAAGGGACATCTTCACCGCGGGGCGCCGTCGCGCTGCGGGATTCAGATCCGGGAGCTCTACTTCCGCAACTGCTGCTGGATCGGGGAAGCGGGAGTCATCGTCAGGCACCGGACGTGTGTAACTCCCACGAGGTGTCACACTTGAGGCACTCAAGTCATTGGAGCCAGAAGGAGCGCAAGGACTTCATCACGACCTTGAGGCCGGCTTCGGCTCGTCTACATCAACCGCGCTCTCCTGAGCATTGACAACGCTTTTCAGTCTTCGAGGGTAAGTTCATGAAAAGCCCCTCCCGTTACTATATTACTAATAGATAGGTCCTGGCGGCTTCAGGGGTTCAGGGGCGTAGAGTAAAATTTATTGTTTTTATGCACGGAACCCCCATAGTATCACCCTCATGAGAAAGTTTAAAAGAAGTATCAATAGGAGTGCGGGAAGGCTGGCAATCCAGCATACCAGCACAAGAAAGAAGATCAATAATATATTGTCTTTGGAAAAGAAAAAGTCCAGAAGAGTCACGAAGAACTGAAATACCCAAAAAATGATGAAGAAGACCAAGATCAGTCATAGAAAACTCAGAACGAAGAAGAGTGATAATGTGATCTAAGAACGGCTGAGAAGAAGCAGTAAGAACAATATCATCAACATAAAGAAACAATTAAGAAATATCATTATTATGGTGGTAAATAAAGAGAGATGTATCGGAAAGTGAAGGGGTAAAACTAATAGTTTAAGTAAAGAAAGAAAAACATTGAAACCAAGCTCGAGGAGCTTGTTTTAAACCATAAAGAGATTTTTGAAGAAGAAAAACGTGGTCAGGATGGTTTTCATCTTCAAAGCCGAGAGGTTGTTGACAGTAAACAGTTTCCTCGAGAGAACCATGAAGAAAATCATTTTTAACATCTAATTGGTGAATATGCTAGGAAGAGGAAAGAACAATGCTAAGGACAGTGCGAATGGTACTAGATTTAACTACAGGGGAGAAGGTTTCATCGTAATCAATATCATGTTATTGAGAATAACCGCGACATACCCAACTAGCTTTGTAACGAGCAAGACTACCATCCGATTTGATTTTTTTTGACAAAAAACCCATTTGCCAGAAACAATGTTAGTGTTTGAAGGGCGAGGAACCAGCTGCCAAGTGTTGTATTCAAGAAGAGCACTATATTCATCCTGCATGGCAGACGCCCAGTTGGGATCAAGAAGGGTTGTTTTATAAGTTTTTGGGAGAGAAGAGAGGGAAACTTCAGCATGAAGATTGAGGCATTGAGAAGGAAGGCGAAAACTAGACTTAGCCCGAATGCGCATGGTGTGATCATTTTGTGGTGCAGTGGTGGGTATAACACAAGGAGGAGGTGGTTGGGTAGGGGGTGCTGGGTCGGTAGAGATTTGTGGTAATTGTGTTTCCGCAGCAGGAGACGCGACATGGGTGAAGTCTGCCACGACAGAGGAGTGCGGTGATTGGGCTGCCGCGGCTGGGGGCACGGCAGAGCCGGTGTGGTGGTTGGCTATCGCAGCAGGCGGAGCGGCAGAGGTTGGGGTGGTGTAGGCTGCCGTGGCAGGAATTTGAGCGTTTTCGGCTGCCGCGGCAGGAGAGACGATAGACGAGGGGGCTTCCGCGACAGAGTTTTCAGCTTCTTCGGCTGCCGCGACAGACAAGCGGGTTGCCGCGACAGAGTTTTCTGCTTGTTCGGCTGCCGCGGCAGGAGAGGCGGGATCATAAAAAGAAAAAGGGAATCTACTCAACGAAGGAAAAATACCGCTGTCTTGATTTACTTACTAGTCATGTTCATGTGTCATGTCATGTTTGCTGTCAAGTGATGTGAAGACCATGATCAGTGCCTTTAAGATTGCGAAGAATGCGTTTGACATGATTATAACGTGGAATACGAGGATCATGCATGTATAGACAGGCTTGTTGAACAGCAAAGGAAATTTCAGGACGAGTAAGATTGAGGTATTGAAGTACACTACTAAGACTGCGATAGAGAGTAGAATCATAAAAAGGGTCACCCTCATGAGAAAGTTTAAAAGAAGTATCAATAGGAGTGCGGGAAGGCTGGCAACCCAGCATACCAGCACGAGAAAGAAGATCAATAATATATTTTCTTTGGAAAAGAAAAAGTCCAGAAGAGTCACGAAGAACTAAAATACCCAAAAAATGATGAAGAAGACCAAGATCAGTCATAGAAAACTCAGAACGAAGAAGAGTGATAATGTGATCTAAGAACGGTTGAGAAGAAGCAGTAAGAACAATATCATCAACATAAAGAAACAATTAAGAAATATCATTATTATGGTGGTAAATAAAGAGATATGTATCGGAAAGTGAAGGGGTAAAACTAATAGTTTAAATAAAGAAAGAAAAACGTTGAAACCAAGCTCGAGGAGCTTGTTTTAAACCATAAAGAGATTTTTGAAGAAGAAAAACGTGGTCAGGATGGTTTTCATCTTCAAATCCGAGAGGTTATTGACAGTAAACAGTTTCCTCGAGAGAACCATGAAGAAAATCATTTTTAACATCTAATTAGTGAATATTCTAGGAAGAGGAAACAACAATGCTAAGGACAGTGCGAATGGTACTAGATTTAACTACAGGGGAGAAGGTTTCATCGTAATCAATATCATGTTATTGAGAATAACGACGACATACCCAACTAGCTTTGTAACGAGCAAGACTACCATCCGATTTAATTTTTTTGAAAAAAAACCCATTT
Source organism: Avena sativa (assembly GCA_916181665.1). NCBI lineage: Eukaryota > Viridiplantae > Streptophyta > Magnoliopsida > Poales > Poaceae > Avena > Avena sativa. The sequence continues at coordinate 127,845,618 of OV702289.1, read as the reverse complement.
GCCAGAAACAATGTTAGTGTTTGAAGGGCGAGGAACCAGCTGCCAAGTGTTGTTTTCAAGAAGAGCACTATATTCATCCTGCATGGCAGACGCCCAGTTGGGATCAAGAAGGGCTGTTTTATAAGTTTTTGGGAGAGAAGAGAGGGAAACTTCAGCATGAACATTGAGGCGTTGAGAAGGAGGCGAAAACCAGACTTAGCCCGAGTGCGCATGGTGTGATCATTTTGTGGTGCAGTGGTGGGTATAACACAAGGAGGAGGTGGTTGGGTAGGGGGTGCTGGGTCGGTAGAGATTTGTGGTAATTGTGCTGCCGCAGCAAGAGACGCGACATGGGTGAAGTCTGCCGCGACAGAGGTGTGCGGTGATTGGGCTGCCGCGGCAGGGGGCACGGCAGAGCCGGGGTGGTGGTTGGCTGCCGCAGCAAGCGGAGCGGCAGAGGTTGGGGTGGTGTAGGCTGCCGCGGCAGGAATTTGAGCGTTTTCGGCTGCCGTGGCAGGAGAGACGATAGATGAGGGGGCTTCCACGACAGAGTTTTCAGCTTGTTCGGCTGCCGTGACAGACAAGCGGGCTGCCGCGGCAGAGTTTTCTGCTTGTTCGGCTGCCGCGGCAGGAAAGACGGGAACATAAAAAGAAAAAGGGAATCTACTCAACGAAGGAAAAATACCGCTGTCTTGATTTACTTACTAGTCATGTTCACGTGGTCACGTCATGACTAGTAAGTAAATCAAGACAGCGGTGCTTCCGCTGTAGGACATCACCAACTTCAGGAGTATATTGGCTAGAGGTGATGGTGGTGGGTGTCGGGGTGGTATCGCTGTTTCGTTGGATAAAAGGAAAAATATTTCCAGCAAACATGACATGACACATGAACATGACTAGTAAGTAAATCAAGACAACGGTACTTTGTGTTCAAAAGAAAATCTAAGAAAAACATAGGGTATGGAACGGGAAGAGTGTTTATTGGGGGAGGTAGCATAGATATTTGGAAAACAAAGACAACAAAAAACACGTATGTCAGGGTAGTTGGGATGGCAAAGAAAAAGGGAAGAATAGGGAGTGTTTATTTGGTTTGCTTTGGAGGGACGAAGGTTAAGTAAAAAAGGTAGTTGTATGAAGAGCTTCGGCCCAAAATTTTGGTGGCATTGAGGCTTGAAGTAAAAGGGTTCGTACTACGTCATTTAAAGTGCGAAGCGAACGTTCGGCTTTTCCGTTTTGAGGCGAGGTGTTAGGGAAAGAAAAACGAAGAAGAATACTGTGTTGGAGAAAGAATGTGTGGTTTTTAATATTATCAAATTCGCGACCATTATCACATTGAAGAAAACGAATAGATAGAAAGAAGTCTACAGAGACATAGCGTTGAAAATTCAGAAAAATGTGTGAACATCAGATTTGTTGCATAAAAGAAAGGTCCAAACAAAGTGCGTAAAATCATCGAGGATTACGAGATAATATTTAAAACCAGAAACACTTGAAATTGGTGATGTCCACATATCACAGTGTAGTAATTCAAAAGTGTAGGTACTATGAGAACTGGAGGAACTAAATGAAAGACGAACATGTTTACCTAATTGACAAGACTCGCATAGTGAGGAATTATGAGAATCTTTATTACAGGTACTGAGAATTCACTAAGGAGAGACGATAAAACTGCATTATTGGGATGGCCGAGTCGACGATGCCACAAATCCACCGAAGCCACCATGGAAGTGGGAGGCGCGGCGGTAGGAACACCATGAAGAGAGTATAAATCACCAAAGCTATTGAAGCGTGCGATCTCGGCCCTGGTCAGGTAATCCTTCACAGATAAACCAAAAGGTCAATTTCAACAGAGCAAGATTATTACGAGTAAATTGGTGAACAGAAATCAAATTTTTAATAAGAGCTGGGGCGACAAGAACATCACGAAGAAGAAGAGGTTTGGTAGAAGATGGAATTTAAGGTTGACCAACACAATGAATAGGAATAGTTGAGTCATCACCGAGGGTAATGGAGGGGAAAGGAGATGTGGTGCATGATGACAACAAAGTACTAGATGTAGACATATGACTAGAAGCACCGAAATCAAAGATCCAATCCGTACCTGAGGTTCCTTGAGAAGCAAAATTATTCATGGCCTGCAAAAAGGCAGCTTGATCCCAGCTCGGTGTTGAGGTTGAGGTAGGTGCCGGAAGCTGTGTAGGCTGGTACGATGGTATCGGTAGCAGAGCAGAAGGGGGTGTGTAGTAGCCGCCATCGGTGTAGTGGGGCGATGGAGCATATGTTGGAGTAGCATGGTAGGCGTGCGTCAGCTGTCGAGGCGCAAGGAATCCAGGGGCACCGGTAGGCGGGCGAAGACCGGGCTGCCAGGCTCCAGTGTAGCCTGTGGAGCGCCATATGGAGAGGGGGCAGCCTAGGGCATGGGCTAGGTCTGAACCATCCCGGTCTAGGGATCTTGAGAGGGGCGCCAGCTCGGAGGTGTAGGTGGTGGGGCGATGCTGGAGGGGAGCACCGTCGGTGGTGTAGAGTGCGGCGGCCTATACGTGGGGTTCTTGCCGCGGTAGTTCGGACTAGGGCGCCAACCAGGGGGAGGCGGCACCAAGGGCGCTGCCATGGCAGGGAATTGCGCATGTGGCCCTGCCACGGCAGGAGGAGGTGGCGGCGGTTGTGGCATGGTGGTGAAGATGTGCGGGCGTGCCTCCTTGCGCGATTGCACATCGCCAGCATACTGGAGCAGGGAGCGGACCTCGACGAAGGTGGGGTGGGGCCGCATCATGGGGATGGAGGAGGCTTGTTTATCAAACCGATCACAGAGCCCTTGGAGGAGGATGTTGATGAGCTGCCGATCTGCCACAGGATCGCCGAGTTCGCGGAGCTCGTCGGTGATCGTCTGGATTCGTTGGCAGTAGACGCTGAGGGAGGAGGGCCCTTGGACTATGTTGCGGATTTCGGTGTTGAGGTTGTTGACCCGGGCGTCGACGTTGTCCTGGAAGAGTTGGTGAAGGGCTGCCCATAGGGCGGCGGCGCTGGAGGCCTCACGGAAGACGAGGTTGAAGATCTTGGTAGACACCCACGTGTAGATCCATTGGGTGATGGCGAGATCGTCCTTGACCCAGGGAGGATCGCCGAGACGAGGAACAGAGTCGGCGGAGACGTGGTCACGCAGATGGCAGCTGCCGAGGTGGACGTCGAAGAGATGGCGCCAATGGTAGTAATCGTGGGCTGCTAGATCTAAAGTAATAGGGATAAAGGGAGTAACATCTGAAATTGTATCGGCAAAAGAAATAGTGGGAGTAGATGTGGATGCTAAGGCTAGAGAGGTAGGGTAGGAGGTGTTTGCGGAAGCTTTGGCGGTGGCCAGGGCCGTGTGCCGCTCGAAAAAGCCGGGCGGAGGCCACGGCAGGTTGGGTGGGGCAACCATGCCCTAAGATCGATAGTCTGATACCAACGCAACCAATAATCCGAATCGATGGAATGGGCTAGGCAATATATTTCAACACTCACTATACGTCTTTTTTCCTTTGGCATATTGTGACGCATGTTTAGGGAGCCGCAATATTTATTTTTAATTTTTGCTTGGCCGGGATTTGATCCTAAAATCTTCTGCTCTGATACCATGTAGAATTGCATAATATTAACTGTATTGATTGTGGCCTCAATGGACTGTTTATAAGGGTACAAGACTTGGACTCCAAGAAGCCTAGTAGAGATATATTTGGAATACAATTAAACTACCAAAACTCTTACCGAATATATACTCTAGCATGGCCATCAGAGTAATTTTCTGTTTTTCATGCTACAAGCAGAACGATAACATATTGCTTTCTATTGCTTATACTTTTCTCAAGATTGTTTTTCTGACGTGAATGTCTGCAGTCATACCAAAGCTGCCATGGAGACAGAGGACATGCTTGCCGAGCCCATAGCGCAACACTGAACACGCGGTCATACGAAATTGGTTTAACGGTATGTTTTCTTTTAGAGCCTCACATGTTTGATGTTAACTACATACTGGAAATTACTGACCTCTCAAGTCCAGTGAGAAAAAAGTCAAATCAGACATTGCACCCCCTCTAGGTTTTTTCCAGAACTGATAACGCCGTAGCTGGGCGTGCAGCAAATCTGACATGCGCTCTCGGAAGGAACAAGGGAGCCTTTATTATGTATAGATTATTTTACTATTTCCAAGAAGGACGTAGAGAAGATGTACACAGTTAAGGTAAGAAACTTTAATTGTAGATTTTTACCATGCTCAGCTCAATGCAATTAAGTTCAAGGTTCTGTAAGGGCCAAACTCATAAATTATTTTATGTTTCTATGCGAACCGAGAAGCTGAAGGTAAAATAGGTATTCCAGGTGCAAATGCTAGAAATAAAACCTGATGTGTATCTTTAGTCACAAATCCCATATATAGAGGCGTATGGGATTCTATGATCATGTCCTTATATGACAATTAATTTTAGCTATGTTGCTGAAAGTTTTTGTTACATCTTATATCCTAATAATATACTAGAATGCAAAATACTCTGTGTGATCTCTCTTTCAGCAGTAAGTTTGATTTAATATCAATAAGGGGATACAACATAAGGTTAGCCTTGCAAACAGGTCTTTGGGAATGTTTCAGTCTGAGAAACATTTAAATTTACCGGAGGTCACATACTTAAGGTATCATTTTATACCTCAGGTATCATTTTTTAACTTCATGTGTAGTGTTCCAAAAAGGATTTCAACTGGAATTTCCCCGGAAGCACCGTGCAATTTGTGAATTTATGTCCGGTGCCTGAAATGCTTTTCTCGAAAATCTTCTAATGTCATGATGTTCATCTAAAGTACGTAGTAGCTAACTTTGCTTCATCCAGTTCATCTTGGTTTTGACATAAATGTGGTAGTTCTACTTATTCCCTGCGACTAGGGCACATTATGGGTAAAAGAAATTTTCTATATTGATTTTGGTGTGTAATTTGGTGTTGCTAGACTTTATCTAAAACTTGTAATGGGTTAATGTGTTGGTTATTGTTAATGTTTTCTCTGTAGACACGAGTTTCAGTGCAAAAATCTGAATACATAGAGAGGCTCTTTCTTTCACGGTCAACAATTACTTCTTGAGATCATATATCATGGCATGAGCAGAATTTAAAAGTATAACAAAGGGTACTAATTAAAAAATGTAATTCATTTGCCTTTTCAAATGTACTAGCCTGTGCCAGGTGCACGGGTTAATGACTAGTGTAGGTATAATCTTATGAGGCGGGACAGATGGTCGTGGCAGTTGGGTGAGTGCCGGTGCCGGTGAGGCAGTTAGGCTTAGGCGACGCGGCGGGAGGCCATAGCCCATAGACATCTGATTGCGTCGATAGGACAAGACGCTGTCTTCCAAAGGAAGAAGAAACAGAGGGAGAAATCAGAATAGCCGCTGGATCCAGTCGGACATAGTACGAAAAGTGGACTGTGATTTGGCGATCCCTTATTAACCTGTTAATCTTTTCGCTCCACATGCCCGACCTTCTCCTGTCTCGTGAGGATGTTCATTGGAGGTAAGGTAACAAATCACCGCATTATTCCTGCTGTTTGATTTGATGTTCTATCAGTCTTTTCTTGACTCTTGCATGTCAGCAAAGAAAATCAAGCGTGGATGACAAACAAAGTTCAGCTACGAGCCTAAACGAAAGTCCTTCGCCATGAATGCCTATTGCCATCGTACTCATAGGACCAGCGGGGACAGAAAAGACACTCGGTTCCCTCTTTGGCATACACGTGCAAGTGCAAGGGCCAAGGAGGAAGGTATCAGTACTGTACCCTTTGGCGTTTCTTGCAAGAAAGGGCAAAGAAAGCAAGCTACTGGGATCTACTAATAGGACTCTAATTTCTGAGATTTAAAAGAGTACGTACTACTGTCTGTGCATATGATTCAGACGCCACGTGCCTATAGCTACTACTAGTAATACCTAGTATGTCGTCAAATATGATTGTTGGAAGAAGACAATCTGTTACTACTTAATGATGATCGAAAGCTGCGTACGTGCATTAAAATTTCACAAGACGACGGCATTGGGCATGCAAATTCCACATTGCATGTACTTGCTCTACTATTTGCACGCTGAAACTAGCTTAACGCAGTAGCAGTAGTAGTCTGCTAACATGACCATAATCAGTTCAGCGCCAGCTTTACCAGAAACGGATTAGTACGTTCCACTACAACTGTATATTTGGCACTGTGTACATATGGAAGATAATCTCCTCGAAACAAGCGTTCGCCGCTTTATACATCAATCACAATCATTTAAATTCGATACAAGTCCTGAACAAAAAGAAAAGAATAGTCCGTTGGGGCAACAACACAGCAAAGCCCAAAGGGAGAGAAAAACAGAAAAAAATACGGGTACGCCAAGATACAAACTCCCAGAGAGGAAGCTTAACTGATTGGCGGAGAACTGTATTGACGTGCCACAACCAGCAAAGCCCGAAGAATATCGTCCAAATGCTCCCTCTCCGGCTGCTTAGTAAGCGGGTGTCACTGCTATAGAAAAGTAAGAAATTTGAGAATGAAGTTAGAAGCACGCTGTGAGAATAATCTCTTGTTAACCATTTTGTTATGAATATTACATAAGGTCCAGGTCATCGCGAGAAATACTAACCAGAAGAGGCGATGTCTCATACCACTACGGTTTACCTTAGTCTCAAGGAACTCAGTGAGGTCTGGCGGGCCCCAGAGCCTCTCGGAAAAAGCTCCGTAGAAGTTGGGCAACAGGATAGGTGAACATTGTATTATTTGACATATCAGACTCCTAGGCAAAACTAATTCTTCATCTAACCCTTTCACAAAACTATTTCGGAATCTGACCCCTGGGGTCGGCGCCATTTAAAATGGAGCCAAAGTTGTACAGGTCGGCGCAAACATAGCAGAAAACCGAAACGAAAGAGGTCGGCTCCACGTGAAATGGCGCCGACGTCGGTTCCATGTGAAATGACGCCGACCACACTAGGCTACTCCTCTGCTATATCGTGTTGGCAACGATCTATACAACTTCTACTCCATATCAAATGGCATTGATCCCGGGGTAAGATTCCGACATAGTTTTGCGAAGGGGTCAGATGAAGAATTAGTTTTGCCCAAAGGTCAGATTTGTCAAAAAATACGTGAACATTCCCATTTCCAGGGACCCACATAGCGGACAAAAAACATTATGGAAGAGAATCTAAACAAATTCTTTATTGAAAGTGAATTCTTCTGTGACTGTTTTTTAGATAAAAATGAATTTTCTCCCTAGTTCCATTAATAAAAATGAAACCACCCGAGTTCAAACACGACACCACAACACAACATAAAAAACGTGAGTTGGGCTCACAATCTACGAAACCCTATAGCTAGATAATCTAGAGGACAAAATAATGGAGATGAGCCTCAGCTAGGACAAGCTACTGGAAACAGATAGAGGACACAAGAAAGGCAGACTCAAGGACCATCTTATGTCAGATCACCATGTGAATTGTGTCATCTTCCTCCGGGTGTTCCTTCAGGTCGACCATCATGGGTTAGCGAAGCTGATGATTTCAAGGTCGAGATCCACTCGAACCCTTTGCATGTCAGCTTGTTGTGACCGTCGGGGGGTCTTGAGTTTGTGCATTATCCTGTCCTTGAATTGGTTGATCAACACCCAGTTATCTTCCTTGCAAGGAACCTTCTAGTTCCTCGGGTATAGCAACACAAGATGCCAGACCTTCTTAATAGACAGCCAAGAAGTTTTGTTAAAAACTAAACCATTTCTCTTATTCCAGATGCTCCACAGAACAACCTAAGTAAGAACATTAATTTGTAAGTTTTTCCTATTATCAAGCCATTTGCTACCAATGGAGACAAAATCTGTAAATTGCAAACCATAGAAATCACATATATCATCCCAAAGAACCCTAGCTACATTGCATTCAAAGAAAAGATGTTTCACAGTTTCTATTTCTTTACAAAAAGAACATTCCACGGGTGTTGGGATACCACTGGCTCTCAGATTATCCCTAGTTATAATTTTATTCTGAGAAAGGAGCCATAGAAAGACCTGAATCCTAGGAGGAATCTTGAGGTTCCAAACAGCAGACCGAAACACCTTAACCCCACGAAAGTTAATGATAGAGTACATAGAACTAGAAGAATAAACACCTTTAGACTCATGCTGCCAAAGCTGGTCCTCAGAGTCAGAGAGAACTAGACTTCTAACAATTTCCTAAAGTTCTTGCCACTGAAGCATCATTTGTTCAGTGAAGATTCTCCTAAAATCACATCTAAGAATGGACCCATTCCACGGATCAGCAATAGTTTTGGTTTGCTGGTTACAGACTATGTAAAGGTCCCAAAATTTGGTGACTAAGGGAGAACTGTCAAACCAAACATCTTACCAAAATTTAATGCAACCATTTCCTACATGCCACATGTACCCCATTTTTACTGCCCTAGAAACCCACATGACACCTTTCCAGAAGGTTGAGGGGTGTACATCCTGGCAACAAAGGATGTTAGGATTCCTAGTGTTATATTTAGCATCTATAATTTTTTTCCAGAGAGCACCTTCTCTCTGAATATATCTCTTAATTCAGGAGCCAATCAAAGCTAAATTTAGATCTCTAAGGTTGACAATACCCAAACAACCAAAATCCTTTCTCATGTAGATGGAAGGCCAGTTGGCTAGGTGAATCTTGTGATTCCCCTCCTCATCATTCTAGAAAAAATTAGCTAAATGTGTGTCCAGGAGGTTTAGAGCCCATTTGGGAATTTAAAGAAGGAGAGTAATTAGATGGGGATACTACATAAACAAGCTTGAATAAGGATTTTCTTGGCAGCACAAGAGTGCAACTTGCCTCTCCAGCCAGTAATTCTATTCAAAATACTCTTTATTAAAGATTGAAGATCCTCCCTTCCCAGCTTATCAAAGTGTAAAGGGATTCCTATGCATTTCAGTGGGAAAGCCCCAGCAACACATTGAAAAATGTCCAAAAAGGGTTGGAGTTCCAGGATATCTAAGTTGATAGGAATCAACTCACTCTTATGATAATTTACTCTCGTGCCTGACACTTGCTCAAAGCAGGCGAGGATCCATTTAAGATGAACAACAACCCTATAATCATTTTCTAAAAAGAGGAGACTATCATCTGCATATTGTAGACATACAACTCCCCCTAGAAGAAAGTTAGGGAACAAACCTCTAATGAAGTTATGTGCAGTACCTTTAGATAACATTTTGGAAAAAACATCTATCATAATATTAAAAAGGAGGGGGGCAATAGGATCCCCCTGTCTAAGACCTTTCCCAATAGGGAAGAAATCACTTTCTGAGTCATTGACCCTAACTCCAAAGGATCCACCTGTAGTGATTTGTTTGATGAATCTATTAAAAGAAGGGAAAACCCCTCTAAGAACTAAGACTTCATATACAAAATTTAGGTTCACCCTTCATAGTCTATTTTAAGAACCAGACCTTTATCTTTTTTCCTATGGACCTCATGAATAATTTCATGAGCTGTCACCACACTTTCCAAAATGAAACGCCCCCTAATGAAGGCCGACTCACAGTTTGAGATTAACCTATCAATGATCTTACCTAATCTATTAGTGAGAACCTTAGTGAAAATCTTGAAAAAGCAATTAAGGATACTAATAGGCCTAAACTTATTCATAGTTTTAGCATCATTTTCTTTAGGAATTAGGGTTATCATGGAAAATTTCAATCTAAAAATATCTAGCTTATCTTCAGACCAAGATTTGAACATACTAAGGAGGTCAGCCTTAATGGCATCCCAAAAGACCTGATAGAATAAGAAGGAGAGCCCATCTGGCCCAGGTGCTCCTTCTGCATAAGAGCCAAACACAGCACTCTTAATCTCCTCTGTAAAATTAGAGCCTAGGATTTGATTCTCAAGATCAGTAACCTTGTCTTCAGTAGAGAAGAAGCTATCCTTAAGTCTAATGTTAGATCTCTATTCCTTACCAAAGAGGGATCTATAATAGTCAGAGGCTACTTTTAGCATGTTAGCCATGTCAGAAACAGGGCCATTCGGCCCTTCTAAAACATTAATAATTTTTTCCCCCTCTTCTAGTTAGTAACTGCATGAAAATATGCAGTATTTCTGTCACCTTCCAAAATGTTCCTATCTTTAGACCTCTGTCTAGCTTTAGTTTCTTCCATCAACCAAAACTCATTCAGCTCTTTTAGAATATCCCCTAGTCTAAGATGTTCATCCTTTGTGAGGGGGTTAGACTCAGATTTGATGTCAAGAATATCATATTCTTCCATCAAGCTCATTTTATGCTGTCTAATACCAGCTTCTATATTACGACTCCAACCTTTCTCCAGATTCCTAAACCTCCTAAGTGTCCCTTGCCATATATCCAAAACATTAGAGCTATTAACTTGAAAATACCAAGCTCTAACAACTACCTCTTTAAAGTCAGGTCTACTAATCCACCATTTCTCAAATCTAAACCTGGTGGGTTTGGGAGGTTTACCCTCCCCAGAGTCCCAAACTATGGGAGTGTGATCACTACCAACTCTAGAGAGAGCCCTAGCACAAGCCAAAGGAAAATGCATCAAAACTAGTAGTGCAGAAGATTCTATCTATTTTACTCATAATCAAATCAACTTGATTATTACCCCAAGTAAAAGCTCTACCAGCAAGCCCAATCTCCATTAAGGCCTATATTTATACCCATGCATTGAATTTGTCAGCCCATTTAAAATCTACATTCATGTTACTCTTATCATCCAAAGACCTAACTAAATTGAAATCACCACCCACCATGGCTGGTCCATCCCAATTAACAAAAATCTCATGTAATTCAAAGATGAATTCATGTTTCCTAAGCAGAGCCATACACAGTAGTAATCCTACAAATTCTATCAAAAAATTTGAACTTAACTATAATGCTAACTGAAAAAGTTCTAATATCCCAAGCTATAACTTCAAACAGATCTAGATTAATCCCTACAAGGATACCACCAGCAGTCCCAATGGAAGGCAGATGGTTCCAATCAAAATTTCTATTCCCAAGGAGTTTTCTCAAAAAGGTTTTGCTAAAGATATCATTTTTGGTTTCTTGGAATCCCACGTAATCTAGTTGCAAAGGAATGAGATTATCTTCAATATACTTTTGTCTACCAGGAGCAGAGACGCTCCTGCTATTCCTAAAAAAACTAACATAACAACTTCTTCCTGGAGTGCTTGCCTCGAGATTTATTTACTACTTTTACCCAACCCTCAGCTTTCTCATCAACTCCATCATCATCACATAATGGAGAGATAGAAATACTGTAACTATCAGCTAGACTAGCACAAGTAATAGGAGGATATCTCTCAAGTTCCACTCCTATCTTATCAGACATATCTTCTAAATCTATTGAACTTAAAACATGGAAAAGGTTTTGTTTCATTATACCTTTCATCTTTTTTGGTACCTCCAAATTAGTCGCTTTCTTCAGATTCATAGTTTTTTCCATGATGTTTTCAGACCTGTCAATCCTTGCACTCTTCCTAGTTGGTTGGATAAGCCCCCATTTTTGTTTCTTTGGAGCACCCTGATCCACACCCAGATCAACTGTGTCAGATACATCCATGCTACTAAAATCTGGCACCAGATCAACGGGTAGATTAGGCATGGAGGACCCTTGTATCTCTGACTACACCCCTTGCTGGTATGTCAACTATTCTTCACCTCAGACCTTTTGAGCCTCAAGATTTGCTTCATTAGTACGAGACTTGTCCCAAATAAAGGCCCCATCTATGTCCAACAAACCCCTCTCAAGCAGTAATTTGAAAATAGCACTGCCATTGCAGGTGACTTCCTCAGGTAATTTCCCAGCACAGAGTCTAACCCTATTATTAGCTTGGATAGTCCCCTGAGAAGAACTAGCAGCTGAGTTGGAAGAGCCATTGTACCTAGACTGTTGACCTGATCTTCCATCACGTACCAAATGCTTATATATGTTACCACCCCCATTACCCTATTCACTAGGCTCATTTTGCACCTCTTCTCCCTCATTCCCAGAGTTGGCTACATAGGTATCCGAAGAGAACCCCAGCTGAAATAGATGGCTATGGAAATCAAATAATCTACCAGCAGGTAACTTGGAAGGATCTATACATTTGATCTTTACCCTGACCTCCTTAGCATTGTGCTTGAAAATACTAAGCTAATCTACATCTTCCAGGATACCACAAGTAGAGACTGCCTGGTCCAACACATTTCACTCACACCATTTTGACTGCAGACCAGTGATAATAACCCAAACTGTCTCTAGTGATTCCACAGGCTCTAGGTCATCATTCCAGGCCTCAAACTTAACCCACACCCCAGCTTTGGAAACACCATATTTTGGGTAACCAATGACTTGCTCCACCACAATGTGAGGAGGAAACTTTTCTAGATAAGTGTTCTCATGCCCTAGCTCCCTGATTTGCCAGGGCCAATTGGTCTTGTAGATCTTGGAGAATTCAACAGCTAGCTCATCAGCAGACAGATGCCCTTCTTCAACCAGGACAATACCACAATTCTTGGTAGATGTAATGGGGTTGAAGACTACTTCAGGGGTCTCAATGTGATAGAATCCCAAACCTGGAGCACCACTTCCAATATATCTAGCAATCTGGTGTGGCCTCTTTCTGACTAGATACTTGTCAACTGTGTGAGTCACACTTTTGCAGATGAATCACATCTTTTGTTTCTCATAAGCACTCTGAAGATGTCCTGGTTCTCCACAACACATACATATGGAATCAAAGTAGTTCATCCGAATGTTACTATCAGAGCCCCCACTTCCCTGCTCCTTTTGACAAACTCAACCATTCTTGTTTCTCACAGGAGCCTTTGGCTTCTCACCCTGGTCCGCTCCCTGGCTTTACTACTGCTTAGTAGTTTATTAGGGAGCAATCCACTGATTTGATTGCAAACCAAAATGAGGCTGGGGCTAGAAGAGGGGAAATGCCCATTGAAACTCCATGGGAGAGGCATATTACCTGGAGCAAACCCATATGGAGGATGATTCTGGAAGAACTGAGGATTAAACTGGCCAAACTCAAACGGGCTATTACGGGGAGGCTGATGTTGCTGCATCTGCATCTGCTGCTGCTATTGCTGCATCATTTTACTGCTGTTATGGCATCTGCTGCCCTTGCAATGGTTCCTGGCTATTGTTTCCTCCTCCTCCTCTTCCCTTACCTCCCCTTCCTCTATCTCCCATCTCACAGCCACAATCCTTAATAGCAAGAGAAGCAAGATCTTCAAGCCCTAGACACTACAAACATGTGGTGTGTTCTTCTACGGTTCTACCGCCGCCACCAGGGGAGGGGATAAGCGAACCCTAGGACCTCGGGTCGGCCCTTTTATACACAACTGGGTAGAACCACAAGGTGGGGGCAATGACACTCCTATAGTTGGTGCCAGGCTGGTGGGATTTTCTGGAAGAGATCAAAGCTGAGAGAAAAAGGGCTCAACCATCCTGTCCCCATGGCATCTGCTCGTCTCGTAAGCACCACATGTGACTGGACCCTTCCAAAGAGAAAATCCACACCCTCTCCTCTTCCTTGGACCAGCAAAACCCTAAAGATTTTCCCGCGCAAACTCGCAGAGCAGTGGTTTCAGAGGGGGCAGCTCAGGGACTCGACCATGAACCTGAGAAAGTGAGTCTGTTGGTTGAGTGTGAGGAGAGCCTCTGCATCCACCAGCTTTTTTTTCCTGAATCCATTTGTGGCCTGAATGCGCGGAACCACCCAATCCCAATTCATCTTTGCTTCCTTCTCCGCGAACTCTATCGGGGGATCGGATTCCTCGGCTTCCTCTCCTTTTGGAAACTATAGGCACTAAAGGAAGTGACAATGGAGGAGATTTCAGAGGAGACTTCACCAGGATTGACGTATCAACGTGAATTTTTTCCGCCGCCACAGCTGCCGAGCACCGACCGAAATCTCCGCCTGCGTCGGAGCTATACTCGAGACCAATGGGGCCAAAGGTGCCGATGCAGAGGTTGAAATTGCTGAAAACCTTTCTCCACATTCAGACTTCTCCCCGGTCGGGATTTCCTTCTCCCCCACCCTGCCTCCACCACCACGCTGGCTGGAACGGAGGGCCTGCGTGATTCCTTCCCACTCGCCACACCTGAGGATGTCCTGATTCGAGCCGCCGCCCGGCTCCTCTTCGATTTCATCGCTGGAAATTGCCAGGGTCTAACGCCTCGCCGACACATATCTGAAATCCAGCTTCTGCGCAATCGACGATGGAACCAGGGGAACTCGACGGGACGGAAGCAGGAGACGGAGAGGGGTAGGAATAGTAGGGGAGAGCGGAGCGGGCGCATGCGGAGCTGATGTCGGAACCCGCCCCGTACCATGGGAGGGAACCGAGGTGGTTCCGCCATGAACATGGGCGTGGGTCGAAACAGGAGTGTGACGCAGCGTTCCCATCTCGATCCAGTAGTTTCTTCTTAGTTCAGTGACTATTAACTGTAATTTAGTTTAGTTATTTCTCTTACGAAATAACTACAATTTCAAAGGTTCAATTATGACCCCGGTCTAGAAGACGGAGTGGTTGCACGTGTAAGTAGATCATGTTACATAGACGAACTGACCTGAAGACGGAAAATATTTTTATGGGACCTAGTCCACAGATTTGGGAGTGTGGACCAACTTCAGCAAACAACACGTGTCCAAAACAAAGAAAAAACAAGAATGATAACCATTTTCTACATCTAAATTGCCAGATGTCAATCACATAAGTTGATCAACTTGTAGACCAAGTCCCATAATATTATTTTCGAGTATTTTAAGCTCAGCTAAACGAAACAATTTTATATTAAGTGCGGCATCCTCTCTTCGGGGAGAGCCCTCTCGATGATTTCATTCTATACAATGTGAAACCTGAATCTAAAGTTGCACACAAAATCTGGGTATATATGCAACTTGGTCGGTTTGAGACAAATAAAACAGCTTTTCACGCACGAATTAGGTACAGTACCATTCTTCCACACAAAGACACAAGCATAAATATTCGGATAGCATGGGAATAAACTGCTTTTCACGCACGAATATAACACCGTATAACATTGCTTCCACGAGTAGTACTTCATTTTGCTCTAGCTACAATGTATATAGCTGTACGAAAGAGAGCAACGATATGCATGCTACAAACAAGACATGCAGCAAATTATAACGAGCATTACTCATGATCGACGTGTACATCGCTTGGCAACTTCACTCAAACACAGTTAATAGTACTACCGGATAGTAGCGCGCATAACTTATTTCCTCACATAATTGAAGTGCCCTCGGTTTCGTCTCATGCTTCGCACGCATCCATGGATGCACGTACGTACATACGTTCAGGCGAGGTCCTCCCTCATCAGGCCGGCGAAGTCGTCGCCGTGCTCCTTGGTGACGCAGCTGGCGAGCAGCCGCGTGCCGGCGAGCGGCGCCGGCGCCTTCATGACGATGACCGACGCGATGAGGTCGCAGTTCACCAGCGGGCCGGCCGTCATGGGCGTGCCGTACCCGTAGTCCACGTCGGAGAACCCGAGCTTGCTCCAGTCCGACACGTACACCGACTCGTAGTCGAACGTCATCTGGAAAGGGTCGCGGCCGCCGGTGCGGTTCTCGGCCCAGCTCAGGCACTCCTCCGCCATGCGCCGCTTCGCCTCCCGGACCACCCCGACGAGCTCGACCACCGACGATCCGGCGACCTTCTCCGCCGGCGCCGACACCTTGACCGGGAAAATGGCGTTGCCCCAGTAGCCAGGCTCCAGCTTCAGCACGTGGCGGGCGCTGGCGAAGAAGCAGAGCTTGACCTCGGCGCCGGGGGCGGCACCGTCGCCGATGGCCCGCGTCCGGCACTGCCAGAGCTTGGCGATGACGATGTCGAAGCCGGAGCAGTGCTTGCCGCCAGTGAACTCGGCGTACTGCGACTTGAGCTTGTCAAGGTAGGTGACCGGGAAGTCAAACGCGATGTACTCCAGAGCCAGCACCGGCAGCTCCGGCAGTGGGCCGGGCTTGATGTCGGGGTCGGGGAAGCTGTCGCGCCCCCACACCGGCTTCACACGGGGAGCCGGGAGGCCGCGGGCGAGGTCGCCGACGGCGTTCAGGAACTGGGCCGCGCCCGTGCCGTCGGCGACCGCGTGGTTGGTGCGCAGGCCGATCACGAAACCACCGCAGGTGAACGTCGTGACCTGATCGATCAAAAAGTTGGCAACATTAAAAATGTGCACGTGTGGGTCAGGTTGTCTATCATGCTCAAAAACCGTAACGTTGGTTGCTTAGTCACTCAGGTGCCAACTGCTGCTGGCCGAGAACGCCAAAAACAAAACGAAACAGTGCAAAGAATAGTATTTTTGCACCTGTATCATGGCGAGGCTGTTGTGCGGCTCGACGGCCCAGAGCTCCGGCGCCGGGTACGGCACGAGCTGCTCCTTGCTGAGCAGCAGCGGGCGCTCCAGGAAGTTGACGTCGGCGAGCGAGCAGTTGGCGGTGGCCTCCACGAAGTAGACGCCCTCGGCGGAGCACAGCACGGCCGGGCGCCCGCCGGCCTTCGCGTCCTCCACGATCCGCCCCGCGAACGGGTAGTAGTGCACCAGCGCGTCCGCGAGCGCGCCGCGCACCACCGCCGCCGGGGGCTTCGTCTTCTTCCCTTCCGACGCCTGCGCCGGCACGGTGCCGCCGCGGTACACGTGCACGGACTCGACGAGGCCGCGGTGCGTCGGGTAGCGGTCGACCCAGGCGAGGGGCAGGGTCTCCAATGGAGTCTCGGCGGAGGGACGGACTGGGGCCTCGGAAACCTTGGTCACGGAGAAGAAGCCCATGGCTCTGGTCTAAGTTAATCGCGTGGTTGCCTGCTGACTGGCTGGCTCTGTTCTCGCTGTCAAGAGTGAGTTGACACCGCAGGCGCGAAGGGTATTTGTAGAAGCAAAGTGGGTCGATCTCGACTCAACGACTTTTTTTTTAACGTTTTATTTCCTCGTCCACACGAAAGCGAATGCGCAACAATAACTCAAGTCGCGGTTAGTAGGGCCGCATCAAATCTGAATCCTATTTGTCCACTTCCGTTTTGGCATTTATGTCTAAATTGCCTTTGGTTGGGCATAATTTCACCTCATTTTGTTGGTGCTTTCATGTATTTTTTTTGTGTGTATTCTCGTTTGCTTGATTAACATGTATCTAAACGTACTTTTATGTATAAATACATATAAATATAGATAAATACAAGTCATTTATTTCAGAATGGAGGGATTACTCTTTAAAATGCGACCCAACCGAGTCCATACGTTGATGTTTGCCTATTTTCATCAATTCGAATTTTGGTTGAGTTGGTTGGTGCATTGATTCAATAATTACACCTCATTAGGTTGGTTCTTTCTGTATTCGTTTCGTATTGCTGGCTGCTTAATACTCTTCATGATGCCATATATTAAGACTCTACATAATGCATTGGCTTTCAGCACATCATCGGGAGTGTTGAAATATATTGTTTGGATTGGTTGATGCATCGGTTCAATAATGTCAACTCATTAGGTTGTTGGTGGTATTGCATATTCTTTAGTGTATTCTCGTTTTCTTAATACTCTTGAGAATGTTTCATATAAGTATTTTCACAATGCATTGGGTTTTAGATCATCATCCGGAGTATTGAAATATATTGTCCGACCCTTTTGCATCAGTTCAAACTTTTAGTTAAATTGGTTGATGCATCGATTTATTAGTAATATCATCACATTAGGTTGGTGCTTTTGCTTACTCTCGTTTGCCTAATACTCTTTTGGGTGCCTCTAAGGTTTTGCACAAGGTATAGGCTTTTAGCACGTCATTCAAGATAGTAGTGTAGTTACATTACTTAATTTTGGAGGGTCTCTATTAAACCCTCGAAACTCCACGCACCGTCGTGACATCGGTTTCATTTTGAGGCCATCTTTCCCTACCATGACACTTCCATGTGGATCCATTTTTCTACTCTTCACATTGACGTTTGGACAGTGTGGCGTCCCTTCGTGTGTGTGGTGGAGGTGTGTAGGTGTCTGCTTTACGCGTCACCATTTTAACCGCAGCCTCTCTTACTCCCTTCGTAGCGTCATCAGCCCAATCCCACCTCTCTCTTAGCATAAATTGAGCAAAGATATGGTAACTACTTAGCCTAAGAAACAATGGTAGTTCCGAACATGTCTGGTCACCGACCGACGTACCCATACCCATTTTGTATAGATCCAACCGCTATCTTATTACATCTACACATGCCAGTAGGACACAACAACAAAAAATACGGAGGTGCCATTTTGGCTCATGGGTGCAAATGAACCTATTATAAAAAATATACAATTTTTTTTAAAAAATGTCAAAAAATTAAGAAAGAAAATTCCGCATGTATACCTTGACATTTTGTGCTCTTACACCACTTTTCATGAAAATATACCATCTTATGTGACTTGTGTAAAAAGACAAAAAAATATCCAAGAATAATCATGTTCGAGCATCTGAAATTGTGTTTTTACACAGAACACAAATAATGTTTTTTCCAATAAAGGTGTGTGCGAATATAGAATGTCCAAATACATATGCAGATTTTTTTCTAAACTTTTTGACATTTTAAAAAATATTTTTGAACAATCAATTTATTTGCACTCGTGACCCGAATTGGATTTCCAGACTTATTACACCTATAGTTTCATAGTAGAACAAATAGTTGTGGGTGTACCGTCTATAATATTATAGAACAACAACCGCGAGTGTATCATGCCCATATATCACGCATTACCAGAACACCATGCAAGTGGCGCGGTGAAACGCGCCTATTCGTCTAGTGTGATAAATTGCTATATGTTAAAGCTCTCTTCTCAATCTGTTGCCTAAAGAAAGGTAACCGGTTGGTATGTGACTACGAATAAGCAACTCACTTCCATTGGTAAAAGGTGAATATACTCAAATATCTGAGTGACTTGATAATTATTAATACATCCATGTGTCTGTAACATTTGTTTCTGAAACAAGAAGCACACCTCAACATGATATATGTGGGGATTATTGTCAAATAAAAAGCTACTCGCACGGTCACACCTAACGCTCACTTTGCCAAAGTGCAAGCCCCCACCTAGTTGGACGTCCACAGTCCACACGAACAATCTCACCGGTCTATTTCGATATTAATTATGAGAATTCATTACAGGTTTCCACCTCCCTCTTTCAACATGAATTGCTTATCAAATCTACACCATTTTGCTAGGAATACATGTCTCATCTCCATATACTAGGAAGCACACTTTCATTTTACACACGCTTGGTGAGTCACGACTCACGAGGGAGAGTGGAGATCTACTGGAAACAACATTTCGAGAGTTCGACTTGTCATATAGCGGCAACCAGGCTCAACCTACCCAGGACACACCAAACAGTCGCATTCGGATCAAGCTTACCAAATCCATCTAATTCGAGCCATCAGTTCGTACTTCGCAAACAGATCGATCATATGTCAGTACAGAGAAAATTATTGCAACAACTATGTCAACTGTAGACGTACCTGCATAGAAAATAGTTTTTGGGTGGTGTTCGGCAAAAGAGAGAAAGTGGGTTTTCTTTGTATCGGATGTCCTTTAAAGGGGCATTTCAAATGGCCTCAAATAAATTATTTTCTCCATATACATAATTTTGTGGCTATTCTCCCTGTTCTTGAATCAAATGGAAAGATGGAGCTCTATTCGACGCCACAAATCAACGGACAATCCCATGGTTGTTTACCTTCGCACCATAATCTGTTTGAGGCGTTAGCACGGGCAAGTTCATAAACTAGAAAGGTGTACTTTTTCATAACATAAAAGATTGCAATCCCATCATATCATTAGACGCACAAAAACTACCTTTTGCATTTTTGTATTAAATCATGAAATACATCAATAAGCTACCAAAAAGTGTGGCAAGGTAGAACAAGCCTAAAGTCAAAATTTAAGTGACCGAGGCAAGGAACCCTAGCCTATCGCCTACACCTCCCTCACTACCTCTCTTTGCTCATCGCTCTTGAAGGTTGTTTTCAGACAAGGCCGCGCGGAACCGATTGGGGGAAGGGATCTGATCTCCCGATGGTCGCATGAAGGAAGGAATCGCCAATGAGGGGATCTTCTTTGTGTCTTCCTAGGCATTTGAAGATTGGCAAGTCGGGGTGGATGCCCTAATATCATGTGTTTGAACCATGGTGGGAGGCGCATCAGTGGGATACCATTGCGGTGCACAATAGGGTGTGGGTGCAGAGGTGATCATGTTGTACCTGTGGTGACGTTTAGGCTAGGGCGATGGATCTCCCGCTGTGGCATAGGCTTCCAAGGCGAATAAAGGACCATTCATGATGGATCTTTGGTAGCTTTTAGATATGTCGGTCCTCACTGGAGCTCTCACTGCTATTATAAACGCAACAAGCAAATAATAAAGAACGAAAACAAAAGCACAGGAAGGGGACACAGATTTAACGTGGAAAAATCTCTCCAACAGAGAGAAAGAAACATGGGCGCCAGCCAGCAAAACTTCACTATAACGTGGAGTGTTTACAGAACGCCTGGGATTTTTACAGATGTAACTTATCCCAGCCGGTGGCTTACACGAGGTATACATAGAGGTGGAAACCTAGGTCTTCAACGATCCATACCACAGGGGGCTAGCCACCTTCGTGAATTTGGATCATACGTCAACAAAATTCACCTTGAGACAAATTTCTTCTTGTAGCATCAATAGTACCATCTCCCTAAACAAACAAAGCAGATACGTTCGGCTCCAATAGCCAGTTGGGCTAATCAGTTAAACCAACCAAGTTCGAGCATAACTCAAACTTAGCAACATTAACATATTTAGTCATCATATCAGCATGATTATCATGAGTGTTGATCTTGCATACCTTTAGTTTACATTGAGCAACAATGTCTCTAACAAAAAGGTACATTGACTTCAATATGCTTAGTTCTCTCGTGGAACATCTGATCTTTTGTAAGGTATATGGCACTTTGACTATCACAAAACAAAGTAATGTAAGAATCATCTCCACAAAGCTCAGCAAACAAACCTTTCAACTAAACAGATTCTTTGCAAGCTTTAGCAGTAGCCATGTATTCAGCTTCAGTAGTAGATTGTGTAACAAGAACCTGTAACGTAGCCTTCCAGCTAATAGCACAACCACCGACATTAAACACATAATCTGTGAGGGATATTCTCTTATCCAAATCAGAAGCAAAATATGAATCCACATAGCCAACGAGTCCCTCACCAGTCCTACCAAACTTCAAACAAGCATTGGAAATTCCAAGAAGATACCTAAAAACCCACTTAATTGCCTTCCAATGGTCTTTACTGGGATTAGCCATGTATCTACTTACCAAACTCATAGCATATATTAAATCAGGACAAGAACAAAACATGACATACATGAAAGAACCAACATCACTAGAATATGGCAACTTTGACATGTAATCAAACTCTTCATCAGTAGTAGGAAATTGGAAACTAACAATTTAAAATGAGGATAAATAGGAGTACTAACTGACTTGGCACCATCCATTTTAAAACAATGAAGAACTTTCTTAATGTAACTTTGCTGACTAAGAAATAACAAACCAGATTTTCTATCTCGGATAATCTCCATACCTAAGATATTCTTAGCGGCACCAAGATCCTTCATCCCAAACTCACTACTTAGGTATGCCTTCAAAGTAGTGATTTCTTTCATGCTCTTAGAAACAATTAACATATCATCAACATCTAACAGGAAGTATATAGGTGATCCATCAACAAACTTAATGTAAACGCAATTATCATATTGAGACCTCTCAAAGACATGCGAGATCATAAATGAATCAAACCTTTTATACCACTTTGTTGGAGATTGCTTTAAGCCATAAAGAGAATTTGAATCCTCTAACTTGCACACAAAATCCATTTTACCAAGCACTATGAACCTTTTTGGTTGGTCCATGTATGTTTCCTCTTCAAGCTCTCCATGCAGAAAAGAAGTCTTGACATCTAACTGCTCAAGCTTAACATCACGCATAGCCACAATACTAAAGAAAGTGCAAATGGAATTCTGCTTCTATTGACTGCAAGTCTGAAACAATCTCTTTAAAAACAGATAAGTGATTCATTACTGATCCACACTTTTGCAGTCTATGCAAGAACAACTTCATCTTGACATGCATCTTACTTCATCTGCACTCAGCCCAAGCCTCTGGTGACGGGCCTCGCTCCGTGATACGTTGCTAACGTATCCATAATTTTTGATTTTCATGCTTGGTTTTATCTAATTTCTTATGTTTTGTCCACACTTTGGAGTACTTTTCATATGATTTCTTGGACTAACCTATTAACAAGAGCCAGAGTGCCAGTTGCCCGTTTTCTGCTGTTTTTGGTTCCAGAAAGTCAGAAAATGAATATTCTCGGAATTGGACCGGACAAAATCCAAAGTCATTATTTTCCCGGAAGATTCACAGAGCCAGAAGGAGAGACGACGGAGGGCCATAGGGTGGCCAAACCACCCCTAGGAGCGGGTCCCCCTGGCCGCGCCAAGGCATGGTGTGGGCCCCCTGGCTGGCCACCGACCTCGCCCCTTCGCCTATATAGTCCTTCCGACACAGAAACCCTAAATCATGGTGGCACTTAGGCTAGAGATTACAAATACTTGTTCTTCCTCAAGGCTAAGGGTTCTACCGGTAGCTATGTGTTCATATCTTTCTCTATGCATGATCTTATTGAGATCATGAGCTTGTAATCTATAGATCTACCTTGCTACTCAAGTGCTTTAATAGATCTCTGCTCTCCCCATGTGTGTGAAGTTGACAGTGTGCACACCATGGTGGCACTTAGGCTAGAGATTACAAATACTTGTTATGAGTTATATTTGGAGTTGGATGTCTTTTTAAAATTGTGGTGTTTGTTGGAACCATCTAGTGCTCAAGGTGACAGTGTGGGGTTATCTAGATGTGGAAAGCGAACTTTGAGGTGTGCTGTTATAGCCCTACCATGGATTAGAGTGTCCAACCGGAGATTAGTTCAACATAGTATCTTAAAGAAGAATATATTTATATGAGAGTGTTCACTAGTGAAAGTATGATCCCTAGGCCTTGTTTCTAAGCACTGAAACACTGTTTGCTATTAGATCTATTACATGTTTGCTTGCTTCTATCTTTATTTCAGTTTTTCTTTAGTCTTTTCCATGGTATCAAGCTATTTTCTATCACCGTTACCACTTATAATTATCTATACCACTTGTATTTAACTATCTCTTTGCCAAACTAGTGCACCTATACACTTGACAAGTGTATTGGGTGTGTTGGGGACACAAGAGACTTCTTGTATCTTGATTGCAGGGTTGCTTGAGAGGGGATACCTTTGACCACTTCCTACGTGAGTTTGATAAACCTTGGGTGATCCACTTAAGGGAAAACTTGCTGCTGTTCTCCAAACCTCTGCACTTAGAGGCCCAACAACTGTCTACAAGAATAGAAGTGCGTAGACATCAAGCTATTTTCTGGCGCCGTTGCCGGGGAGGTAAGGTAAAAGGTACTCACATCCTCCGGTGTGAGTGCTCGAAGTTATTTCCTTTATATTCTGCAATTTTTCCTTTTTGTTTCTTGTTTTCACAAGTTAGGCTTAATGGAAAACAACAACAAAATTAGAGAGATTTATAGTATTTATCTTGAGTTAGGATATGAAGTGTTTGAAGATAAAATTAAAAAACCTATGGAACTTTATTTGTATGCTAATAGCAATGTTGTTAGTATGACTTCTTTGGACACCATTATTGCTAATGCTATGGAAAAGTCTAAGCTTAGGGAAGCTAGTTTTTATGAAAATGATCTTTTTAGTTCCCCAGCTTTGGAAGATAGCTATTCTATTGCTTATGATGATACCAAACCTCCAATATATGATGATTACAATGATGAATATGATATTTTCAGTATACCTACTATTGAGGAGAAAATTAATTATGATTACAATATGCCTCCTATATTTGATGATTATGGTGATGAGAATAATAATGATAGCTATTTTGTTAAATTTGCTCCCACTATGATTAATAAGAATGACTATGCTTATGTGGAGATTAATAATTATTATATGCATGTGGCTCTTGATAAGAATGTTTTATGTGATAGTTATATTGTTAATTTTATTCATGATGCTACTGAAAGTTATTATGAGAGAGGGAAACATGGTTTTATGCATCTCAATAATATTAAGTTTCCCCTCTTTATGTTGAAAGTTTTGAAGTTGCACTTGTTTTGCTTTCCTATGGTTGTTGCTTTGTGCTTTCATGACTTGTTTCTTTACAAGATTCCTATGCATAGGAAGTGGGTTAGACTCAAATGTGTTTTATATTTGCTTTTTGATGCTCTTTTTTACTCTAAATTCATATTTCTTATGTGAGCATCATTGAAATTATCATGCCTAACTTAAAGGCGTTAAAGAAAAGTACTTATTGGGAGATAACCCAAAAGTTTTAGATGAGTCTTAAAAGTTATTACTTCAGTAATAACCGCTCCTTATCCTTTTTATTTGCTTTTTGTCCAAGAGTAACCTCTAATGAGAGAGAAGTAATGCTTGGGAAAGTTGCTGTCCCGAAACAGATTTTTGTGTTTCACTGTAAAAATTCGTGTAACATCTCTGTATACCCTTTTGAGGCATGAATTTTTGTGCTTCTGCCCCAGCTTTTTATCTAACTTTATTTAGTTCAACACTTTTGATTTGAGCAACAGAAGATCTTCGAAAAAATTCATCTTTACCTGCTGGTCTGTTTTGACAGATTTCTGCCATTATTTGTATTTGCTTCTTGTTGGTTCCTTTTTGAGTTCTTTTGGGGAATTGAGCTTTTTGATGGAAGTGCTACAGTAGCTTGTGTTTCAATGGAAGTTTTATTGGTGTTAGAACTGAACCCAAAGACTTAATATCTTGAGTGCACTAATGTTGCTAATAAAGATTGTGTGAAGTTTTGTATGAAGGAAAAAATTTCAGGTGTATGGAAGGAATGAGTAATGAGATTAAGGATGGACTAGAGCTCAAGATTGGGCATGCCACCCCGTGTCACCCCAAGAAATATCCAAGAAGTTCAAGTGACGAGGGTTTAACTCATCAATGCCCATTGTTATGGACTTGGGTTTTGGAGAAGGAGAGAGCGCTGGAGACATCTATCGGCTAGCAAACAAGCAACCAGGGGACTCGAAGATTTACCGAGGTTTGGGCCTCGTAGAGGTCCCTACTACTGCTTGTCTGCTCGTGGAATTATCAAAGGAATCGAAGATTACAATGGTGCGCAGATGCAATCTGGCGAGGGTTGTGGAAACTAGGGTTGCGTGTGTCCTCCTCGCCGCCCCCTCCTAGCCTTTATATAGATAGTCTAGGTCTCGGGTAGCAGGTCGAGTCAGTTACAGGTTAGGGTTTCGCCTTTGAACTTTCTATCTTTAGGTTCTTCTTGTTCTTCAAGCAATCAAGAGTCTGTAGGTTACTCGAGTTCTTCATTTGGGTCTTGGCGACACCGTGGGCCTCTATGTATTCAGGCCGTATATACCAAGCTCGAGTAACTGTAGGGTATACTCATGTCAACAAGCGTCAAAGCTTGGGGATGCCCAAGGCATCCCCCTCTTCATCAATAAAAATCCCAGGTTTCTTCCAAACACTTCATTTTTATTGTTTCATGCATAGTTGTGTTGTTCTTGGAGCATCTTCTTTTTTGTTTTCATTTTGGTTTTTCGTTTAATTGGTTTTCTTAGTTTGCTGAATAAAATGGTTGGACCCCCTCTTTCATGCATTGGTTTTCAAATAGTTTGGTTTGGATTGGAAAAGAGTAGGAAAGTTCATGCTTAAGTGGTAAAGAGAGCTTGTTTTTGACTGTGGCCTATGCTTTGTCATGCCATGCTTGATATTGTTTTGGCTTTATACTTAGTATTCTTTGCTGTAGCATGACTTGTTATAAACAATTGAGATTGCTTAATGTGCCTTTGAAGAATCATGTGTTGTTTTAGCATATTAAAGCATAGTATTGTGGTATTCTCCTTTGATGCTTTATTTGGGTTGACTTGGCGCATGCTCACACCATGTTATGACTATCCCAAGTCACCATAGCCTTGATGATCCTTTAGTTTTCAACTTGTAGTATCACTTTATGCTTTGATTAATGATGTTTTGTCGCCCTGCATGATTATGGCCATTATTGCTCTCTTAATTTGTCGCTCCCAGTCTTTTGCTAGCCTCCACAACAAAGTATGAGTTCCACTCATGCATCCAACTCCTAAAACCAATTTATTCCAAAGAGTCCACCATACCTACCTATTAGCATTTGCTATTCCAAGTATATTCATGCTTTTGTTTACCTTCCAAATTAAACTTGTTATGATAAAACTAGTGATTAAAGCTCTCACGAACTTGATGGCACACTTTACTTTTCTTGCCCTTAATAAACTTGAACCATTGTGTCGTCTATGTTGTATATGCTTGCGCTTATTTGTTGGGAATTAGCAGAACCATGCTTTCATGGGGAACGCTTTCAACATTGCACTTGGTACTTGTACCTAGTTGATATCATGCTCTTTTGTATATGGATGTCGTCGGTGTGAAATGAAAGAGGAGCTTGTAAGTCCATGGAGTTATGTATATGTGTTAGAGAAACGCCTGGGCCGCTGGTCTAATCCATGCTGACATGGTGGAAACCTGCAGCGTAACCATAATGAGCTGTCTATGAAGCATTCTTCTTATAAAAAAGAGTCCTATATTGAGAAAAAAGTGAAAAGAAAAAAGAGATATTATGAAAATAGGAAAGAGAGAAAAAAACACCATATTCCCATGGTAAATAAGAAGAATGCTGAGATGCTTGTTGTCTGCTTGCCTTGTCATTTTGATATGGGGATTCTTCCGTATCATCGGGCAAGGGGTACCCCGTTGGTGGTTCTCTATGATACACATGTACTTACGATGACAAGAACTTACCGGTGACTAAACTTGAGTAGCATGAGGAGCGGCCCTCGTATACAAGGGACATGAGATTCCTAACTTATACTTCGTCAAGCATGTACACCACAGTTTGTTCACTTTAACCTTAATCACTTCAAGATGCTTATGATAGGGGCAATGAGAGCTGAAAGCTATAAGTACCATAATTTTTGGAAGCTCTTTATGAGACTTGAATCCCTACTTCCTTCTATAAAGGCCTTTCTTTCACAATTATATTGAGTCTCCACCTTCTATCTTTATGCACTTACTTTGAGAGCATAGTGGCCATTCTTAGTTCTATGTGCATTGTCCCAAGACTAGTTGATTGATGCATAACTTGATATTGCTTGTTTTAAACTATTGTATCTAGTCACTCTTATGAACTTTGAAGGTGTCCTATGCATTTATATTTGCTACTCTATGAGGGACAAGCTAAATACTTTTATGCTATGTTTTCTTTATGTGAAACAAACAAACGTCTTGCAAAGCATTGTTATTCATGAATCTTTTGTTTGTGCCTTTTCATGTTGCATCATAGTTTCTTTGCTTATTGCTAGAACCTTGTCTTTCATGTTATGATTGAAGTACTATGATCCCAGCTTTGAATATTTTGCAAATACTTTGATCAAGTCTTTGATGGTGTATGTCACCTCAAAAATTATTCTTTCTTTTTTATCACTTACCTACTCGAGGACGAGCAGGAGTTAAGCTAGGGGATGTTGATATATTGCAAATGTATCTATAATTTTTGATGTTCCATGCTTAGTTTTATCCACTTTCTTGTGTTTTGTTCCAACTTTGGAGTACTTTTCTTATGATTTCTTGGACTAACCTATTAACAAGAGCCACAGTGCCAGCTGCCTGTTTTCTGCTGTTTTTGGCTCCAGGAAAGTCAGAAAATGAATATTCTCGGAATTGGACGGGACAAAAGCCAAAGTGCCTATTTTTCCGGAAGTCATCAAGTGCCAGAATACGAGACGGAGAAGGGCCAGAGGCCGGCCACACCACCTGGCCGCGCGGCCAGGGGGTGTGGTGGCCCCTGGCACCCCCTCGGCCTCCCCTTCCGACTATAAGATGCCCTCCGGACGTAAACCCTAAGTACCCAATCAAAAATCCACGAAAGAGTCTATAGCCGCCGTCATCTCCATCCCTAGATCGTGAGGGATCTGAAGCTCTTCCCGGCACCCCGCCAGAGAGGGGAATTCACCCTGGAGGCCTTCTTCATCACCATGCAAGCCTCCGGTGTGATGCCTGAGTAGTTCATCCTTGGACTACGGATCCATGTAGTAGCTAGATGGCTGGTTCTCCTCCTTTGTGCTTTCATGTTTAGATCTTGTGAGCTCCGTTCATGATCAAGATCATCTATTTGTAATTCTGCATGTTGTGTTTGCGGGGATCCGATGGATATTGATTTGCTATTTCAGATTGATTATTGATTCTATCATGTCTTTGTTATTTGTGATCTTGCATGCTTTCCGTTGTTAGTGGCTATCTTGGCCAAGTAGATGCTAGCAACTCCAAGAGTTAGTATTTATGCTCGATAGTGGGTTCATGCCTTTGGTAATCTAGGGAAGTGACAGAAATCTCTAAGGTACTAGATGTGTTGTTGCTACTAGGGAGAAAACAACAATCCTTTGTTCATAGAACAATCGTATTATTTACTTTACACGCAGTTCGTAAAGCAATAATCTGTTGCTTGCAACTTAATACTGGAGGGGGTTCAGATGATAACCTGAAGATGGATTATTAGTCATAGATGCAGTTGGATGGCGGTCTATGTATTATGTTGTAATGCCCAATCAAGTCTTAAAGGAGTCAAGATGATTAGTATATGCATGTATTGCTTTCTCGGTGTTTGTCAATTTCCCCGCTGTAATTTTTTCACCCAGCATGTTATCTATCTTAAGGAGATCCACCTCTAGTGAACTATGGATCCCGGTTCTTTTCTTTACATACAATCTATAAACTGTTTACTGCTTTGTGTTCACTTTCTGCAAACTTTTACTTATTTCCATTCGATACGTTTAATCCTTTGTTTTCCGCAAAACACGGTGAGATTGACAACCTCATCGCAAGTTGGGGACAAAGTTCTGTGGTTGTGTTGTGCAGGTCTCCACATTGCTACTAGCTGAAGGAAATATGCCCTGAGAGGCAATAATAAAGTTGTTATTATATATTCCTTATATATGATAGATGTTTATTTTACATGCTAGAATTGTATTGATCAGGAAACATTAATACATGTGTGTTTAATAAACAAAAAGGGTTCCTAGTTATGCCTCTCTTATAGACTAGCTTGTTGATTAACAAGATGATCAAGGTTTCCTGATCATGGACATTGGATGTTGTTAATAACAAGGTCACACCATTGGTGGAATGATGTGATGATCATTCATCTGAAGTATAGCATTACGATCAAGTTATTATGTTTATATTGCTATAACATCATACGAAGTAATCTTTATTCTTAGACCATGAGATCATGTTAATTGCTAACACCGGAAGAGTATCTTGATAACATCAAACGTCACACCGTAACAGGGTGACTATAAAGATGGGTTCAGTACTAGGAAGGTGTTATGTTGAGGCTCATGGATCAAGAGTGGAATTTGTCAATCCCGATAACGGATAGATATACTCTTGGCCCTCTCGGTGATATCACATTAAGATAGCTTGCAAGCAAGTGATGTGATCACTAGAATGTTATATCACGGGAACGAGAAAAGAGTGCATATCAGTAACGAGATCAAACTAGGTATGGAGATACCGATGATCGAATCTCGGACATGTAATATATCGAGAGACAAAGGGATTTAGTTACAAGCGTTAAAGGTTCTCATGATCACAGAAGTCATCGTTGAATGTGTAGGAGTCAGTACGGATCTCCAGGTCCCGCTGCTGATTATTGATCGGAGAAGGGTCTCGATCATGTCTACATTATTCGCGAACCGTAGGGTGGCACACTTAAGAGTTACCGGACACCATTTTGGAGCACATATGTTTCATACGAAAGAATTACAAAGCGCGGGAATTGTTTCAATAGAAACCGGAAATTGTTTCGGGTGAAATTGCAGAAAGTGGTTCTGCATGTGATATTGAAATATTGCAAGGGCTATACGTGAATGTTTGTTAATTAAAGTAATTAACAAAATTCTGAATAAATTTAATAAAAGAGTTTTATTAAATGAGAGAGCATTAAATTTGGAGAAATTTAATGCATTTAAAGTGGAGACTTTAAAAGGGAATGTGAAGAGGCATTTTAATGTGGAGGGGTTACCATCACATGAATGGGGGGGGGGGGGTGAGGGGTCACCCCCCATGCGCCGGCCATGGAGAGAGGGGGCACCCCCCTCCTCCTATAAAAGGCCACCCATTCCCTCCTTCATCCTCACACCTCCTTGTGAAGGATCTCTCTCCCCCTCTAGAATTATTCCCCATGGTCTCGGATTAGCGAGATACATGTTCCCGGTGGCATTTCGTCTGGAAGGAGTTGCTACTTCCGCTGGATCGCTGGAGCGAGGAGGTGGAGGTTGTCCGGTGGCTTGAACGTGTGTGCGAGTATGGATGCGCTGCTGAGTTGCGGCGCTCGGACTTCCTCACGATCTTGAGATCGACAAGTGTACGACTACATCAACCACGAGTTCCTACTCGTTAACAAAATTCGTTGTCTTCGAGAGTAAGTTCTTGTTGGATGTATGTCCACCCGTTGCTTTGTACCTAGTAGATAGATCTTGGCGTGTAGTTCACACCGTAGGAAATTTTTTGTTTTCTATGCTGCGGACCCAACACTAGCACCAGTAGTGCGCCCTGCCAAAGCTCAGCTAGTAACACCTTTGGGGTATTTCCTTGCTCCTACTAGTTCGATTTACCTTGGTTTCATACTGAGGGAAACTTGCTGCTGTGCTTATCATACCTTCCTCTTGGGGTTCCCAACGAGCTCTACATCAACACCACACCAGCATTTTTCTGGGCGCCATACATAGAGCCATCAATACCTTTGACCACTTCCTCCTTGAGTTCGATAAACCTTGGGTGGTCCACTTAAGGAAAAACTTGCTGCTGTTCTACAAACCTCTGCACTTGGAGGCCCAACAACTGTCTATAAGAATAGAAGTACGTAGACATCACTCCGTATGTTAGAAGTTAGCCTCCTTAATAAATTTGGATCATACTTTAACAACTACAACACCCAGGTGATGGAGAATGCATGCCATGAACGTTGTATGGACGACACAATTTTGCAGTATATACGATTTTATGTTGGTGGTGCAGGGGTTTTGGAATCATCTGACAGTCCTAGATATTCGATGATGTTAGATATTATGGTCGTGTGGACGATGTGGTGGCTAGATCATTGTTATCATGATAGCCTTTAACTAGGTGTCTTGAGGTTAATGGTGGGATGGTACGTCCACTTCTTTAATGGCGGATCTTTCAGGCTAGCTAACATATGGGATGCCTCCTCCATTTCAAGATAGGGCTGGATCCAACTCAAGAGGTGCTAAGCATGACATCGTATCACGAGGAGGATCCAAGTCATGTTTGTTCTTGACAGTATCTATGCACGCGTCCCTTCTGGAGATGGAAATTAGCTTCAACGAGAAGTATGCGTAGTCTGGTGGAAAAGTTAGATTATGATCAGACAATGTTGACATGCGCATATGTCGTGCCTTTTATAAAGGTGGTCGGTAGAAGCTTGGAACCAGAAAGTAAATCCCACTAATGGTCGGACTCGTTGTGAGGGCTCTGCTCTTCTCAGGGATGCTAAATCCTAGTAATATATAGTTAAACTACTGAAGTAGAGGAAACATGAGGTTGGGATAAGTAAATTGATAGGAAAGGTAAAGAACAAGCAAATGGTTTTAGGGTTTTCATATATCGAGCCACCCAACCTCCCACTCTCTAGTATTATACCTGCGACCGTGAGCCTCGACGATTAAGTGCCATTATTACAATAACGAGCCACTAAGGCTAATTAGCTGTTTGAAGGACCTCTTAGAACCAGCACCATTGGGTCTATATCTGATGGTAGGAAGAGTTACACATAGAGGATGATAGGAGATAGCAAGGATCCTAACAATTCCCGCGGCTCGAAACAAGACTTCAAGGATTGAACAAAGGAAAGATCGCCTGAATGAACTTGGCGTCCTCCCAAGTAGCTTCTCGCTCAGTCATATTTTCCCATTGAATAAGCTACTGGTCCACAGGTATGTCATAGCCACCTGCTAGACGAGGAATTGGTCGTCACTGGAGAATTTTAGATGGTGTTGTCTTGATTTTACCTTTGAGGAGTAAGGGATGGCAACTGAGGGTTTGGTACAACATCAGGTCCCAAGTGTTGTTTGAGTTGATTCACACCAAATACATCATGTAGCCTGGTGCCCTCTGGCAACTGAAGCTTGTAAGCTATTGTGCCCACCTTCTAGATGACCCTGAATGGGCCATAAAATTTAGATGTGATATTTAAGGAGTTTCTCAATCCTAATGTCGTTTATCTGTAGGGTTGCATTTTGAGGTAAATTAAACTAGATCTCCCACTTGGAAATGCCTCTCAGATCTGTTGTTATCTGCAAATTTCTTCATCCTATTTTGAGCATGCTGCAGACTGTCTTAGAGAGACTTCATAATAGGTTCATATTCCTTTAGTGTGACTTCTATTTCCACGGTAACATCACAAGGGATAGAAACTTCTCCAATATGTGGTGGATTATACCCATAGAGAGCTTCAAATGGTGATTTCTTTATAGTTATGTGGCAGGAAGAGTTGTACCACCACTCAGCAGTTGGTATCCATTCATCCCACTTTTTGGTTCTTTAAAAGCCATGCTTCTGAGATATTGCTCTAA
The DNA here is from genome assembly GCA_916181665.1 of Avena sativa. NCBI lineage: Eukaryota > Viridiplantae > Streptophyta > Magnoliopsida > Poales > Poaceae > Avena > Avena sativa. The sequence goes on along the minus strand of OV702289.1, from coordinate 127,812,835 downwards.
ACATTGATTAACTATTTCTATTTTCCCATAAGTTTTTGGGTGGTAAGCAGTACTAAAGTGCAATTTAACCTCCAGTGCAAGAATACCTCTTGACACAGTTTGCTGGTGAAGATTCTATCTCTATCACTAATAGTGATCGTATGCATGACATGGAATCTATTTATATTTTCCATGAATACTTGAGATACTTGCTAAGAAGGAAAAGGATGTGCTAGGGGTAGTAAATGAGCATACTTTGTTAATCTATATATAATTACCAAGATGACATCCTTGAAGGGAAACGGGTAGGCTACACTAGCGTAAAATCAAAAAAATTCTACCGCGTCAACCAGGAATGCTATTGTCATAGATCATGGGATTACCGCTAGACGCGCAGGTGCGAAACTCGATGAAGCACGTCGTGGCAGTGTAGATGTTCTACGTCTCCTCCTTGCCCTCGTCCCACGAGCAGCTCCCCTTTGTGCGGCTCATCCAAGTGCTACAGATGCAGCACCTCCGAGGTATCCACACACCCGGAGTGGAAGCCGTCACACGCCAGACTGCTAGGTCTGCACGTGCAACACAGGCGGAAGAGGAGTGGCGGCTGGGTGGAATGCTCAACCCTATTCAGCTCTCCTCACTCTCACTTATATAGGAGTCCCTGGTGGGCTTCTACATTAGCAGCGCATTAGCAGCCTAAGCCTGGTCTAATTCGGATCCAATCCTCATTAGGCTTCTAGCCCCTAAAGTGTGTGACCCTATAGGTTCATACATGTATAGTCATGACACGAGTACACTTACTCCGTCAATAGTTGGTAGCGGCCTCTAGCAAGACGTGCCAACTCCTATACACATATAAAGATCATTCGGACAAACCATCACAAGGTTGAGTACATGTCTTTCCCTTTGCCTCACGATATTTGGTCTAGCTCCAAGCTGACCTCTCTTTCTCGATACTGTGATTCAGAATCCCTTTACTAGGTTAACTCTTAACCATATGTAGCACGACCATGCATTTCTGGATCCGATCACTTGAGGGGCCCAGAGATATCTCTCTCAAGTAGAGAGGGGCAAATCCCATCTTGATTGACCGATGCCTTGCAGCATGTATCAGGACAAACCCGAAAGCTACCTTTATAACTACCCAGTTATGGAGTAGTGTTTGATAGCCCCAAAGTAGGTCGATCCACATCTCAAGTACATGCGACAATCTCAGGTCTAAGGACAAAACGTACATGATGTATAGAGAGAGCTGCAAGTATTATTGCCAGTCTCATGTTGGGTCAGTCCAACCCCATGTTCATAACATGTGTCCACATCATTGGTTTGACATCTCCATGTCTATGACTTGCGAAACATAGTCATCAACCAATCGATGTGCTAGTCTAATATTCACGTGTGTTCTCACATGAACTCCGACTAGGGACAATTATTAGATAACCATACAAGTAAAGAGTTCCACAAACAATTCACATAATTTCCAATCAATACAAGTTGCCTGGTATATGGATATTCAAGGAACATTATAATAACTCATGGATACACATCAAATACAATCATCTCTATGATTGCCTCTAGGGCATATTTCCTTCAATCCTTACCTTTTGACTTAAGTAGTCCTTCAATGAAATCCATTGTGATTTCAGACCATTTTTCCTTGGGAACCTTCAATGGTTCAAGCAAGCCAGGGTACTGGACATGTTCAGTCTTTGATATCTGACATATTGGACATTGTTTGACCTTATAAATTCTGAACTTCTCCATGTAAGGCCACAAAAATAACGGGCTGATCTTATGGAGAGTCACCCTTTGTCGAGAACGTCCACCCATTGGGGAATTGTGAAAAGCTTCAAATAGAGTAGTACACTAGGTGGAATTCTCTCCTATCACTATTCCACTCTTGTATCTGAGAATACCAGAAGATAGTGAATATTTTTTGTTGCTATTGGGGTCTACTTCTAATTCTTGCATTATTTTCAAGCACTTCTCATTCCCTTCATAGGATTTCTGTACTTCTTCTATACTAGCACATATATGGGCATACATTGATCAATGTTTGAATGTTCTATTTTTCTTGACAATGCATCTCCCACATAGTTTTCCACTCCTTTTTGTATTCAATACCGTAGTCAAACTCTAATAGCTTGAGCATGAGCTTGTGTTGGACACCTTCTAGGAGTCTTTCGCTTGTCAAGTATTCTATGATTTTTTGATCAGTTCTGATGATCAATTTATGCCTAAGGAGGTAGTGCCTCCATTTTCTCAATGCTCCAATAATAGCCATAGCCTCTTTATCATATATTGAATGTGATTGTTCCTTGACTCCCAATGTCTGGCTAAAGAAAGCTAGAGGTTTTCCTTGTTGCATAAGAACAGCTCCCAAACCTACTCCAGAAGTATCAGTTTCAAGTACAAATGTTAAGTTGAAGTCAGGTAATAGTAAGACCGGTGGATTCGTCATAGCTATTTTCAGCTTGGTGAAAGCTTCTTATTGAGCTTCTTCCCATTTGAATCCAGATTTCTGTAAGGCTTCTTGTAGTGGTTTGCAGATGGCAGCATACCCCTTCACAAATCTTCCATAGTAGCCTGCTCATTGGTGCACATGCCACGGTACCTTATTGAAAGATTTGGCTAGGAGTTGTGTATTTTTCCTTTTGTTTATGCATTTTACCATAAGGTTAATGGTAGCATGGTGGAGTTTCTGTCGTGAAGCATATATAAGGCCTCAAGTTATAACTGTCATTTAATAGTGCTTGTCGATATGCATCAATCGATGCAGTGAAGGAGGTTATCCTCCGTCTCCAACAAAAATAGTTAAGCTATCTATATATATCACCCTATGATGTGCACCATCCTCCCCGTCAATGCCCCCCACCCGTGCCAAAGAAATGTGTCCCCCGGTCGCCTGTGACCGTCGTTGTCTTGATTGATTTGCATCAATGTTGCATCCCCTCACCCTGTCATGATGGCCGCACGCCGGGGTTTACCTCTACGCCACCTCGTCACGAAGGGAAAGAAAATCATTTGACCCAGTGAAGTAAATTGCATTTTGCTACCACAATTGGGGCAACGACTTCAAAAAACTACCACAATTAAGGGAATTTGCAAAAAACTATCACTTTTCCGTCTAATTGTCACAAAAAACTACCACTTATGTGTAATGGCCGAGTTAGAGTCATTTGACACCGTTTCTGACAGGGATGGGCCCACTTGGGTATTGGCGTGGCATGGAGAAGTGGTAGTTTTTTTGCAAAATTGACCACTCAAAAGTGGTAGTTTTTTTTAGTACCCAGGTGGGCCCGACCTGTCAGAAACACGATCAACCGGGGCTAAGACAAGTGTTACACAAAAGTGGTAGTTTTTTGCGACAATTAGGCGGAAACGTGGTAGTTTTTTTGCAAATTCCCTGAATTGTGGTAGTTTTTTGAAGTCGTTGCCCCAATTGTGGTAGCAAAATGCAATTTTCTCGACCCAGTGACAAGCTGGCCGTTTGTCATTAGCCATTTAACAAACAAAATTATGTGGTAGTATTTTCATTCCGCTGGAGGAGAAAACTAAAATGTGACCTTCCTATTATAGAGTCACCTTGTTATAATTGGAAATCCCCTTCAAAGACAGACCACATGCAGTAGATCGCATAGATGCTTAGTATTGAGTTTATGTATGAATTTCAACGGTAAAAAATGACTAAAACATGACTATTTATGGTCTATGTGTATTAAAAGAGAGAGGCGGGGCGGTATCACATTTGAGAACTCGGATTGAACAAAAAGAGGAATAAGTACATACGATACATAAATACTCTCTGCGGAGAGATTTTCACATAAATATTTGCATACATAACTTGTCCGGTAGTGATGGTGGGGTGGTACCGGAAACAAAGCAAACATATATATGAACAGCTAGTTGTTGTGCAAGTCACAAATGTCTGATGCCAACAACCAAATTAGCATGCAGTTGCTAACCATAATTTGTCGTTCATGGACCTACTTGGATCTGATGCCTTGCAATATATGCAAGAGTTTACAACACCGATCAGAGGACTATATGAAACTGGCAAAGCTGCAGGAGCGAACAGTCTAAAGCTACGGGCTCGCAAATGAAAAGAATTTCCTCCGTCCGGGAATTAACTGACTCACATTTTTCTAAATTTAACCCGAACGACATGTTTTACTGTGTAGATACATGCGGGTCTAAACAAACATGAGTCAGTTAAATTCGAGCAGAGAGAGTAACTAAGAAGGTTGATACTGTACAAACATGATGTTTTCAGTGACCTAATTTGTGTACATATTTGTTTGATCTGTTGACATCCTCACAACTATACATACGTTACGTTACGAACCTTTTTTGTGCTCTCCTTTTTCCCCGTGGTACATCCGATCGATCATTGTCGCTAGCTTGGAAAACAACTCACGCATATCACCAGCCATGCACGTACCTATTGAGGCTGTAGCTGCTAGGGTAGGTCGTCCTTGTGTAACTTTCCTCGCACTATTCATCCATGTGAACGGAATGGCTAAAGAAGCCTGGTTGCTATCTGCATAAATACTGTACTTTTTGCTAAAAGAATAACAAGCAACCTCGATCCAATAGTTCCTTTTGAAACGAAAGCTACCTACTGTTAGCTGAAGCAAATATATCTTCATATATACTCACTCCATGCAAAAATATAAGGTGTTTTATCTTTTTTTTAAACACATGTGTTTAGACCTTTTTCTAGTGTGTAATTGTACTTCTTTTGTTTTGAATCTACACACTAAAAGATATATAGATATATGTGTTTAAAATAAAATAAAACATCTAATTTAGAACGGGAGGGAGTACATAGATGGTCGGAGTGTTATCTTAGGATAAATATCCTACATTGTGACTCCGAGGGGGTAATAAACTCAACATATATAGCTATCTCCAACCGCAGAGATGCTTGCGTTCTTGTGGGAGCAATGGCCGGCCTGCACGAGTACACCGGCAGCTTCAGCGTCTGAACTTTTCGGACCACACGGAAGAGTGCGTTGCAATATTTCCGAATTAAGATCTGGTTAAAATGTCCGCTTTACCAACAGCTAGCTAACAATTCTTAATCAAGCATACTTAAGTTACCCCTTCCGATCCAAATTAATTGACTTGGATTAGTCTAGATTTAGATGTATCTCGATATGTTTTAGTGCTAAATACATCTAAATATAGACAAATCCAAGTCAATTAATTTGGGTTGGAGGGAGTAATTGTAATCACGGCAATTAATCATTGCTCCAAAGCCAACATTGCTACGTAGCTGAACGATCCGCCGCGGAACACCTAGCCAATGTAGCACGCGGCACATACGGATGCAGTCGTCGAGGTTGACTCCTAAGAGAAATTTCAATAATATAGTTTGCTGCTGGCTATAAGAAAATCTCTTGTCATCTCTTTTTTTTCGAAATTTCACCGATCTATTAATAATCATCAACAGTAGTACAAAGAATCCTAAAAGTAATAAAAATTACAAATAGGTCAATGGACCACCTAGCGACGACTATAAACACTGGCACGAGCCAAAGGCGCGCCGCCGTCCTCGTCCCTCCATCTCCGGAGCTTGCCAAAGCTTGTCGTAGTAGAGCTTGTTGTAGTACACAGACGGGAAGTCGCCGTGCTAAGGCCTCAAAGAACTAGCACACCAGAGCAGCAACCATTGCCGAAGATGACCAACGTAGATCGGAAGAGACTGACCTCAAAACATACCAACGAAAAACGACCAGATCCCAAGAGATCCGTCAGACACATGAATCCACACGCCCTCCGTTGATGCTAGACGCACCACCGAAGGGAGGATAGGACGGAAAGTACCTTATTCTGACTACAGGACATAGCCACCGCCTCAACATCCTAAAAAAGATACTGAAAATAGTATAAACAAAACACCGAGACCTCCCGCCGGCGAGAGGCCGTGGTCCACAACGCCTCCGTGGCCCTAAGGCCACCGGAGACAGGACGGACCGGTGACGTTGCCGGCGGAGGGAAGGAACCCTAGATGGGTTTTGCTGCCGCCGCCTCTTGGGAGAGCCCTTTACCGGTTCAGGTATAATCTCTTGTCATCTATAGCCAGCCATATTGTCGATATGTAAAATAGTTAGCTAATAATATACTACATAATCAATATGTGGCTACATTTTATTCTCACAAAGTGTCTAAAAGCACATGCTAGAGCTAACTCTTAAACTTGCAACCCACTTGAGAATGGGTTGTCGGTCCGTTCGCAAGCTATGCAATAGTGCAAGCTGCCGGCCAGGGTTCGAGTACTCAAACTCGCTCTGTGCACTCACCGAATTTCTTCTATAAAAAATTGCCAACGGGTGCTAGTGTCTTGGTCACAACTTGCAACACACTTACATTCACTCTTCCACCTAATAAATTATAATATTTAATCTCTTATAGTCAGCTAACTATACAGAATTGTACTTGCTCTAATACACGATTTGTTGGAGGGTTAACCGACATCACTAGCGCTATGTTAAAAATACCTTAAAACTTGCAAGCTGCGGTGGCTGCTAGTAGCTGCCTAGCTGGTGAACGGTCGCGAGCTAGTAGTAAGTCCTCGCCATCCGCAGCTACCGCACAAACCTTGGACAAGATCCTCGATTATTAGTGGACGTCGATCGATCGAGCAACTTCTGCCGAACAGCTCAAGTGATCCAGTGGCGTTTACTTCTGAATTTGCTAGTTCTTTGTCGATTTTCTATAAAAGGTCGTTTGGTATCCATTATTTGGCCTGGAATCTTGAAATTCATTTTGCAATTTTATCCCTATGCTATTTGGTTGGCACGGAATTGAGCTATCATTTTATTTGGCAAATCCATTGAAATATCCCATGTGTAAACCTAATTCCTATCTCAGACCTATCATTTGCAAATTTCGGTGGCAACCAAACATGTGGATATTTTTGAAATTATAATATAAATGAAATGAATCCATGTATTCATTTCATTTTTACTAAATGAAATGAATACCTGGGTGCCATTTTATTATAGTGTCTCCTCCTCGATATAAGCTTTGGTTCTGCTATATTAACATATCAACCACCTGATATAATTTCAAGATAATTGGTGGGGCAAGCAACACACTCATGCCCAAAAGAAAAAAGAGAAATTAGAGAGAAAACAAAGCCGACAACGGGCAGACCGACGAAAACGATGACGACTCGAAACTGTTGCGCCCTCCAGAGGATTCCCACCACGCTCCTAGCACTTAGAATCACGACATACCAAGCAACACCTTCAAGAAAGAATGCAACGCCGATGACGTTGCTGTCCGGACTGGTCTTAGGGTTTCCCTCGGTACGCGAGGGGAGTAGGGAAGGGGTATGTCTGACGCCCTTCAGGAAGGACCACAGGCATCACCGTGTCGGTGCCGACCACGCCAACAGGGATTTCTCCCGAACCCCGAAAAACCACAACCCCGGATGACCCAACGTGTTATCCGCCAACATGCGCCACCAAGATCTCGCAAACATCATCGCCATCTCACCATGGCCAACATCACGATGCCTGCAAGACCAAGAGGAGGCAGCCGGGAACGAGGAGCAGTTGTAAACACCCATGCGGGAGGGAACAGCCTCGGCCGCTAATGACGGCAACTGACTGGACACATCATCCGGAGCAAACCAGGCCTCTTCGGCTCGGCCGAGCCCAAATCGGGCTTGTGAAGCTCCAAGCGTCGCGCTGCAGTAGGCATGTTGCTGTCGCCGCCACCCCAGGCCCAGCTATTCCCTGGTCCGCCCGAGACAACGTAGGCAGGCCCTGGCCTAACCCGCACATACCCATATAGGGCCCAAATCTGGGCCGGGAGGGCTCCTCCGCCATCCACTGCGCCGCTTTGCAGCAAGGGCCACAACACCGGTGGCGGAGACATCATTAAGTATAAGAGGAGCTGATCATGCTAATTCTTAATCAGCGAGGGCCGATAAAGCTAATTCTCTCTAAAAATCTCTCCAAGCGGCCTTAAACATATACTTTTCTCCTGCTGTACCATTTCATGGGTTGAGGGGGGCTGCTGGTCCCCCTAGCTCCGCAATATATCTTATCTTAGGATATAAATGGATGTTAGTATGTAAAACTTCCTACATTGTGACTGGAGCGAGGGCGGCCGAGGGGATCTATGCCCACGGGCAGCATGCATGAGTCCACCGGCAGCTTCAGCGGCTAAACTTTTCGGACCACACCGAAGAGTGCGTTGCAATATTTCTGAATCATGCATACAGTAGATACTTAGGTTAGTAATTGAAATCACACCAATTATTTTCTGCAAAGTCAACATTGCTAGCTATAGTAGGCAGCATAGGAAGACGCAAGTTGTGGTTGCCCCCAGAATACGCACGATTTGTCGGCGGTTTAACTGGCGCACCACTAGAGCTAGGGTTTTAAACCACGACTGCCAAGATGCGATGGATTTCCTCTACGCCACCTCGTCACGAAGGAAAAGAAAATCATTTGACCCATTGCCAAGCCGGCTCCAGTTGTGTCACAGGCCATTTAACAAACAAAATTATGTGGTAGTATTGGCATTCCGCTAGAGGAGAAAACTAAAATGTGACCTCCCTATTATAGAGTCACCTTGTTATGTATGCAGCAGGGGGGCTTTTCTTCTAGTCTGCTGGAGATGTAATTAGTGATGTATATTTTGGAAAAAAGAAACTTCAAAGAATAATGATTGTAAAAATTACTTTAGGAAATAATATGGAATTCCCCTTCAAAGACAGACCACATGCAGTAGATCATAGATGTTCAGTATTGAGTTTATGTATGAATTTCAACGACAAAAAATGACTATTTATGGTCTATGTGTATTAAAAGACGGAGGCGGGGCGGTATCACATTTGAGAAGTCGCATCTATTATATAAAAGCAATATAAGGGGTTTTTAGAAGACACCACGTTAATCCACATTATCTAAATTATTTTGATGGTTAGATCTAAAATTTATAGATAAGACTTTAAATTAGGGCCTTAGGATCTATGTAACAAATACGTCACACACGTTGTGTCCAAACCCATATGTACGTTGGGTCCAAGTCGCATCCATATGTCGGGTCCAACATGTCACGAGTACAAATTCACCTATATACATGAGTAGAATCCCACACGATCTAGCTAGCCTCCGGTTGTTTTTCATTAATTAACACACGTTAGATGTAAATCCGTGTGGGTTACATGCGTGCTAGACTTAGATCTGAGACATATCTAATCGAACAGTTGGTGCAAGGTTGGGCCGAAGTCATCGTCTTCCCCTGGTCATGCGCCGCCGCACGATAGTATCAGCCGAACTCAGCGACATCGGCAAGGTCTCCCGGCAGTGCACTGTCCTATACCTTTTTGGACTACTCATATTTTTCGATGAACTCTCGAACATGATGCGATCTCATGCGGATAGAACCGTCGGGACCTTTGTGGCCACCAAAAGGCAATCTGTAGATGTGCTAGCAGGTCAGGGTTTCATGGTACTTTTAACTGCTCCTTTATAGATTAGGTATCTACTACTGATCATGTTGTAGTTTGCCTTTACGGAATAAAGCTTTGAAAAATAGGCGGAAGTTCCTCAGGATTGGAGTTTCTAAGAGGTGAAGCAATTTTCAAGTATATTGTCCAAACTTTCAATTAACATGTTACGGTTAAAATTATCTAACCATGTAAAAACGTCTGAATTTTATAATTGCTTTTCTTTTCTGAATATCAATATTGTCTTTTCTTATTATCTCATGAATTTACATGGTGTTGAAACAATGTTTAATTTAGAAGTGTCATCAAGGTTTTAAAATATAGATAGGCATAAAAGCATTCTTCACAACTGCAGATGCGGGCTCATGACCACACAAAGAAAATGGAGCCAATATTGGCAAGAAGAAAATAAGAGTCTGCCCAACACTCTCCTGGCTACGGGTATGCTCAATCCAATTATGCATCGTGGAATGACTCCTCGCTGCGGCTGGCATGCTCGGCAGCATGGGTAACCTGTGAGTTCACAATGGTTCTGCATTGGCATGTTCGCCGTTGACTAATCGTCTCTGGTGGATGCCTCTTCAGGACCTATTGGTCGTCTTTGGCGGATATCGAGTCAGTTCTTCTGATCTGATTAGGTACGACGAGTTGACATTTATTCCAAATCCCACAAAATTTATACTCCCTCCGTCCCAAAATAAGTGACTTGAGTTTATCTAGATTCGCATGTACCTATATACTAAAACGTGTCTAGATACATCTAAATCTAGACAAAACCATGTCACTTATTTTGGGACGGAGGGAGTACATAACATTTGATTTTCAGCAACCTTTATTGCAGTGAAGTAGCTCTGAATTTTAGGCATACTTACAGGTTAGAATTAAGACTACAATGATGACAACTGCATAGGTAAATATTTTGTTCCTGCGTAAGATAAAAGAGTATATTAAACCTAGAAATTTATGGTGGCATTCCATTCAATAAGAACCATGAGATTATTCTTATGCGAGTATCTATCAGTGAAATATTCCATGTACACTTGCAGTCCCTTAGGAACACAACTACATGTGGCATGTAGATGAAACTAATCAGTGTGCAATTAAAAGGAAAATTTCTAGGCATAATATTTTTATCAGTTAAACTTCTGTAAATTCTTTGAATGTCGTGGTGGTGTCACGGCAGATGCCATGGATAGGCTAAAGGTGGGAACTAATACACGCTAGGGGCATCCAGGGAGGGATAGTGGAGTGATTCTCCACACAGAAGTTTGTATTGCTAGACCTCGAAGATTACAAGTGCTCCTTGAGCTGTATTGGCGAGAGGAGGAAGAAGAAGCTCTCTTACTCTTGCCTACTATTTTTCCCTAGAACCCTAGATCAACTAGTGCTCATCCAACTAGAGCTCAACCAACCCCCTCTACCAGAACCCTAACCCCCCTTATATAGAGGAAGTTCGGTCCTGGCCTAGGGCATACGTGGAGGCATATTCCTAAGAATATGCCCCCTCCCAAAGGGGTAACCCGACCGGGGTGCTTTTCCCCCGCGTCATACATGCTTTAACGACGTAAGCCTCTGCGGTGCCCGCGTCAGCCGACATGAGCGTCGTCACCCTTGTCGGCCACGACCCGGTGGTCCTGCCCTTGCTTTCTTCGCTCATGCAGTGCGTACCGGACCTTCTTTTTGACCAGAGAGATTCCTTCCTTCTCCCAGAAGCTAAGCGAGGACCCGGATCTTTAGTAGATCCGGCCACACCTGTTCCTGCATATAAATAGACAAGCACTTCCGACTTACTCCTTAAGTCGGATGAGACAATGTTAGGCGACCCCCCCTGGTCCGGGTTACTCCGTGATCCGGCCTGCCTTGAGGTGACCCGGCCAGCATCCGCTTTGACCTTGCCGAACCTCGGCTAACTCGGCCCTTATACCCCGGAGTGACCCTACCCGAGGGTATCCCCCCAACATTAGTCCCTGAAGCTGGTGCGGTCTTAGCAGCCTCGGCCGCTAAGGCCATATCAGGTTCATTTATGTTCGAGCCTTGGATGTTTAATTCCGGGTTAGCTCCTTATCTCGGATTATATGGATTTACGTTCCCTTCGCACGTTCCAAGTTTTCACTTGCCGGCCGGGTCACCACTTTGGCTCGGATCCCATGGTTATCATGGTTTGATCCGGGCCCCGTTTCCTTCTCTCATACGCCAGCCCACGTGGAGGCTAATCATTACCTCATCTTATTTTAAGGGCCTGCACAGTAACAGCCGCAGTAATTGTCAGTTATCACTGTGCGTGGGTCACGTCATGCCTGCCTCCTCGTTTACCGAATCAGCGCGTCGCATCACGGGATCGCTTCTACTCTGTGGCCCCCTGTGTGGCTTTTCTCTGATTGGCTGATGCCGGTGATACATGGCCACACCGTGTGGCTTGTCGGCGCAGCGCGATCCCACTCATCCATCTCTGGGGGTGGTTAAATAGGGGAGGGGCGCATCCCTTAGCGTTTTCCACCTCTGCGCCCTCTGCCCGTTGCGTTTTCTCCTTCGTCTTCCCTGCGACCACGCCGCCGCCGGTGCTTTCTAGCAGCAGTGCCGCCGACGCACTCTCCCCGTGCTTCTGCTTCGCAGCCACCGCTGCGCAACTGCTTAGCCACGGGTCCTCGCCAATCTAGGCCATAGTTCCCCGTCGCCGCTAGCTCCAGAGAGGATAGCGAATACGAGATGACGGGGAGGAGCTCGTCGTCGCCGAGCAGGAGATGGAGGAGGATGCCGGCGTGGCGGACCGCGGCACGTGGGCCGGTTCATGGGTCTGTCAAGATGACATCGACTGGCTCTACCGGACCAGGCGCATTCCCGCCGGCGTCACCGCTCGTCTCCCTTCCGCCGAACTGGCCCCCTCACCCAATCCGGGTGAGTTCGTTGTATTCCTATCCCACTTCCAACAGGGATTTGGTCTGCCGGTGAGCGATTTCTTCCGGGATTGGGTTAGGACCTATCACTTGCAGCCGCACCATCTCCCGGCGAACGCAATCACCTCTCTTTCTGCCTTTGCCTCTACGATCGAAGGCTACACTGGACTATGGCCCATGAAGGAGCTGTGGATCCGGTTCTTCGGTCTTCGTCGCAACGTCGTCCCCAATATCCACGTAGAGTCGGAGGATAAGCAGCTCACCCAGTTCGGAGCTGCCTCCATCTCGCCCCGGAGGTTTTCGGTCTTTCCCCTGGTTACCGGGCTTGACTCCTGCAAAGGATGGGCCTGGACCTTCTTCTACGTCCGGAACGAGGGTACCGAAGATTTGATTCGGTTGCTGCCCTATGCTCCGGGTCTACCTGACACGGATTTCTGGGAGGAGGTCCCCAAGAAACCTACAGCTCTGGCCAACCAAGTTAACAAGAGGTTCGCGGAGCTGAAGAAACTCGGATTGCGCAACGAGGATGCTATGATTATGTTCGTGCGCAACCGAATCTCTCCCCTCTAGAAGCGCACCCACAAGTTGTGCCACATGAGCTTCGGCCGCGACCCCAACCGAACCTCCTCCTTCGAGTTGAGCAACACGGAGATCTTTCGCCGGGTTAAGGCTCTTTTCACCACTCACAAGGTTTTCTCCGCTGAATGGACGTGGGGAATCGAGCACTACTGTCGTGACAGGATCCCTCCCGCGGTACGCTTCACGGGGCAAACTTATTTCGGATCAAGTATGTGTCGGTTTTTGTTGTATTTCTGATTCTGTTCTTCATGCTTTTTCTCAGCTGTTCCTTCAGCAAACTCTCGAGGATGGTACGGACCCGACCCTTAAGTGGGCGCCGGACCGAGAAATCCTGGATGAGGAGGAGCCAGACCAGGAGATGTTCCTCCCTATGACCGACGCTACCAAACGACCCAGCGGTAAATTCTCTTCCCTTAGAGATTGGCCCGATGATGAGGATGACTCGGATGTCGACGTGATTGAACCTGTTGAGGCTGTCCCTCTTTCTTTTGCCTTTCCGGCATGAGCTAACCCCGGTGGGCATATCCACGAGGATCCTCCACTTGCTACGGGCGAGCCGGTTCCGGTGGCGTTGAAGAAGAAGCGCGGATCCGCATCAAGTTCTTCCTCCGAACCTTCTCAGCCCACAAAAAGAAAAAAGAAGGCCGGAGACAAGACTGCCTCCAAGCGGGCAGACAAAGCCCCGGCACGGAGGGCTCAGAAACCCAAGGAGGCCGAGACCTCGGATGCGTAAGTTATTTTTCATTGCGTAACTCACTTTTCCTTGCATCGTGGTAATTTCTCCTCTGACATTATTCTCTTTTTCAGGCCTCTTGTGGAGGTCCCTCAGAGCGGATCGAGCATCTCTTCTCCCCTTCGGTCCGGCCCTTCTCCTCCTCGTGACGACGAGTCACGCCCGCTAAGCCCTATTCCGGAGGGTTCTGCGGCTGCTCCGGGTTCCGCAGTGCCTCATCGAGAGGAACGCGACCTTGGAGCGGGAGGGGTCGGTCCAGCCGAGGCGACGGCGTCCACCACTTCGGCATCACCGCAACCAGCAACCACCGAGACTGTCACAACACCAGCACCAGCAGCAACTCTAGTACCAGCGACCGAGCCAGCACCTGCCCCGGCACCAAGGAAACCAACGACAACTCCAGTGCCAAGTTCTTCTGCCTTGTCCGAGTCATCTCAGCCTCGGCGAGGAACTATTCCAGCAGCTTCTAAAGGGAAATCCACCGTGGCTACTTCTTCCCAGCAAGCTAAGGGCAAAAAGGCTCCGGATACTACCAAGTCTACATCCGTCGAGGCCGGGCAACGAACCCTATCATCGATGCTTCCGAAGAAATCACCAGCAGCGACGGATGTTCCTGCCGAGCCAACCGATGCGCAGCAGATGGTTCTGCACACCAGCCCAACTCTTGCCCTAGTTGAGAGGAAAGAAGCTCATGCGAAGGGCTTGGTGGCACCCCACATGCCCACTGGCGAACGGTACCCTCCGAGCCTTATCGAGTTCGTCATGAACTGGAACAAGGCGGAGTTCGTCCACAACGAAGATCTCTCGAAAAAGTTCGGCCCCGCAGAATTTTCTGCCCAGATGAATACTGTCGTAAGGCAATTAACCTCGCGGGGCGAATGATGGAGGTATGTCGTTTCTCCTTTACACGCTGTAGATAATAACCATTAGTCCCCAAGCCTCCGGTGGAGTAGCTTTTTACTCGGCCGGATGCTCATTAGAAAACAACCATAGCTGCATGTAAACTTCAAATATGCACACACCTAGAGCCGGGTTAAGTCCCACTTGGCCCGGATCTTGCACACTTCGAATATGGACACACCTAGAGCCGGGTTAAGTTCCACTTGGCCCGGATCTTGCAGCCTTTGAATATGCACACACCTAGAGCCGGGTTAAGTCCCACTTGGCCCGGATCTTGCACACTTCGAATATGCACACACCTAGAGCCGGGTTAAGTTCCACTTGGCCCGGATCTTGCACACTTCGAATATGCACACACCTAGAGCCGGGTTAAGTTCCACTTGGCCCGGATCTTGCACACTTCGAATATGCACACACCTAGAGCCGGGTTAAGTTCCACTTGGCCCAGATCTTGCACACTTCGAATATGCACACACCTAGAGCCGGGTTAAGTCCCACTTGGCCCGGATCTTGCACACTTCGAATATGCACCAAGCTAATTTTACATTTCTGTACTTTTTTCAGGTAACTACCAATCGCCGGAGCGCTGAATTCCAACGCCTGCTTGATACCCACAAGATCCTACGCGCAAAACATGTTGCACTTGGTGCAGAACATGAAAAGAGGGGTAATTTTCTCCCTCGGCACCTTTCCGTTTTTCTTTACTTTTTTCCGCCGAACTAATCTCCTCATTCGGTTTCTGCAGCTGGGGTGGAGGCTGAGAACAAAATCATGTGGAAGAACTTGGAGGAAATCCGGGGTATGTTCTCTTTTGTTCGACCTCTTAGTGTTTTCCATTTCTTCTTCTCCTTGGCTCAGCAAACATTCACTCCTCGGCTCTGCCGGTCAACATACTATTTCAGCATCGCTTGAGGATAGTGTGCCCGTGCCTGATATGATGCTGCATTTTCTCGAACAAGCAGGGCAGCATCAAGCTGAGCTGAAGAAAAAGAATGATGAACTTGCTCTCCTCCGGACTAAGGACGACGAGATTGCCAAGCTCAAGGCTGAGATGGAGAAGATGAAGGCCCAGCACAAAACCGAGCTCCAAAAGGTTGGCCAGAACTTCACAGAAGAGCGTGAGCGCCTTACTCTCCAGATCTCTAAGGACCAGGACCTACTCAGAGAATTCGACGTCCAGCTTGGGCCGGCAAACGCTGAGCTTGAGCAACTTCACAAAAGGTGTGATGCCTGCATCAAGGAGTTAACCCGGATCCATAGCCATATTTCTCGTAAGTTCCTTTCCCTTGTCCGACAGAATTCTCCGGGTTACCTCATATGTCTTTTCTTTACCTTCTTCCTTCGCCTTGTTTCCAGACCACTTTCTAGAGGGTACTGCCATTGCAAGCGCTGCTGTTGCCAAATTTCGCCGAGAGAGGGGTACTCCCATTGCTCTTGATGGTGAGAATATTCCCTTGGACATGGAGGACCTATTGGTCAGCTTGTCCTCTCGCGTGGAGACCATCAAGAATTATGGCAAGGATATTCTTGATGTTGCAGTTCGCATTTTCAATACCATCAAGAATTGGTCAGCTTTCCTATGCTTTTTGCTTTGTGCTTTCATGACTTGTTTCTTTACAAGATTCCTATGCATAGGAAGTGGGTTAGACTTAAATGTGTTTTGAATTTGCTTCTTTATTCTCTCTTTTACTTCAATTCATATTTTCTATGTGAGCATCTTCTCAAACTATCATGCCTAACTTAAAGGCCCTAAAGAAAAGTACTTATTGGGAGATAACCCAAAAGTTTTAGATGAGTCTTGGAAGTTATTACCTCAGTAATAAACTCTCCTTATCCTTTTTATTTGCTTTTTGTGCCAAGAGTAACCTTCTGATGAGAGTGAAGTAATGATTGGGAAAGTTGCTGTCCCGAAACAGATTTTTGTGCTTCGCCGTAAAAATTCGTGAGAGATCTCTGTATGTCGGATTGAGCTGTAGTGTTTTGTGCTTCTGCCCCAGGTTGTTATCTAACTTTCGTTAGTTCAACACTTTTTGATTCGAGCAACAGAAGGTATTCGAAAAAATTCGTCTTTACCTGTTGGTCTGTTTTGACAGATTTCTGCCATTTTCTGCATTTGCTTCTTGTTGGTTCCTTCTTGAGTTCTTTTGGGGAATTGAGATTTTTGAGGTAAGTGCTACAGTAACTAATGTTCTAATGGAAGTTTATTTGGTGTTAGAACTGAACCTTAAGACTTATTATCTTGAGTGCACTAATGTTGCTAATAAAGATTGTGTGAAGTTTTGTATGAAGGAAAATTTTCAGGTGTATGGAAGGAATGAGTAATGAGATGAAGGTTGGACTAAAGCTCAAGCTTGGGGATGCCACGCGCACCCCAAGAAATATCCAAGAAGTACAAGCGTCAAAGCTTGGGGATGCCCAAGGCATCCCCTCTTCATCAATAAAAATTCCAGGTTTCTTCCAAACGCTTCATTTTTATTGTTTCATGCACAATTGTGTTGTTCTTGGAGCGTCTTCTTCTTCGTTTTTGTTTTGTTTTTTCGTTTGCTTTTGTTTGCTTAGTTTGCTGAATAAATTGGTTGGACCCCCTCTTTCATACATTGGTTTGCAAATAGTTTGGTTTGGTTTGGAAAAGAGTAGGAAAGTTCATGCTTATGTGTTAAAGAGAGCTTGTTTTTGACTGTGGCCCATGCTTTGTCATGCCATGCTTGATATTGTTTTGGCTTTATGCTTAGTATTCTTTGCTGTAGCATGACTTGTTATAAACAATTGAGATTGCTTAATGTGCCTTGGATGAATCATGCATTGTTTTAGCATATTAAAGCATAGTATAGTGGTATTCTCCTTTGATGCTTTATTTGGGTTGACTTGGCACATGCCCACACCATGTTATGATTATCTCAAGTCACCATAGCCTTTATGTGTTGTAGATATGCCCAAGAGGCAATAATAAAGTGGTTATTATTATATCTTTATGTTTATGATAAATGTTTACATCCCATGCTATAATTGTATTAACCAGAAACATTAATACTTGTGTGTTTTGTAAACATAAAAGAGTCCCTAGTAAGCCTCTTGTTAAACTAGCTTGTTGATTAATAGATGATCATGGTTTCCTGATCATGGACATTGGATGTCATTAATAACAAGGTTATATCATTAGGAGAATGATGTGATGGACACACATCCATAGTAAGCATAGCATAAGATCAAGTCATTAAGTTCGTATTGCTGTAAGCTTTGAAATACATAGTAACCTAATCCTTCAACCATGAGGTTATGTTAATCACCATCACCGGATGGGTACTTTGATGACATCAAACGCCGCTTCGTAACAGGGCGGTTATAAAGGTGTCATTGGGTATTCTGAAAGTATGTGTTGAAGCGCATAGACCAAGATTGGGATTTGTCCATCCATATGACGGATAGATATACTCTGGGCCCTCTCGGTGGAATGTCATCTAGATAGCTTGTAAGCATGTGACTGGGTCACAAGGGATGACATAACATGGAACGAGTAAAGAGTACTTATCAGTAACGAGGAAGAACTAGGTATGAAGATACCGACGATCAAACCTCGGATAAGTAGAATATCGCGAGACAAAGGGAATTGGTTTCGTATGTTAATTGGTTCAATCGATCACGAAGTAATTGTTGAGTATGTGGGAACCGTTATGGATCTCCAGATCCCGCTGATGGTTATTGATGGGAGAGGTATCTTCATCATGTCTGCATATTCACGAACCGTAGGGTGACACACTTAAGGTTCGAAGTTGTTTTAAGTAGATATGGAATTTGCGTTGGAGACCGAATGTTGTTCGAAGTCTTGGAATGGATCCGGGACATCACGAGGAGATCCGGAATGGTCCGGAGAATAAGATTCATATATTGGGAATCATTTTCTAAGTTAGGAAATGTTCCGGAGTGTTTGTATGGAGATTCTAGAAGGTTTCGGAATGTTCTGGAAGGTTCTAGAGGATTTCTTGGAGTTTACTTGAAAACCAAGAAAGGATCAAGGGAGTCCAAGTGGGGCTAGGCACGGATTCGTGGGGAAGGAGGATTCCTCCCCCCTTCCCACCGCCGGCCCAAGGAGGGGAGTCCTACTAGGACTCCCCCTCCCCAGGCGCGCCTCCCTCCTTTAAATAGAAGGGAGGGGGCGCCCCCTCTTGCCCTGCCTCTCACAACTCCCAATCTCTGCCGCCTCTCTCCTCCACCTTTCTTCTGCACAGGCATAGGCGAAGCCCTGCAGAATTCTCATCTCCACCACCACCACCACGCCGTAGTGCTGCTGGGATTCCGTGGAGAAGATCTACTACCTCCGCTGCTCACTGGAACAGGGAGAGGAAGGTCTGCTTCGACTCCGCACGTGTGACCGTCTGCGGAAGCACTGCCGGAACGCGGCGCCGGAAGGATCGTCCACACGATCTTGAGATCGGCAAGTGATCGACTACATCCACGAGATCTAATCTCGTTAACGCTTTCGGTTCTACGAGGGTTAGTACCGATCTATCTCGTTGCTCATGTCTAGTAGATTAGATCTTGGCTTTTTTCTAGATTAGATCTGGGTTTTGTTCGTTCTTGCGGTAGAATTTTTTTGTTTTCCATGCTACGAACCCAACATTATGATCCTTTAGTTTTCAACTTGTAGTATCACTTTATGCTTTGATCAATGGTGTTTTGTCGCTCTGCATGATTATGGCCATTATTGCTCCCTTAGTTTGTCGCTCCCAGTCTTTTGCTAGGCTCCACAACAAAGTATGAGTTCCACTCATGCATCCAACTCCCTAAACCAAGGTATTCCAAAGAGTCCACCATACCTACCTACTAGCTTATGCTATTCCAAGTATATTCATGCTTTTGTTTACCTTCCACTTGTTATGAGAAAACTAGTGATTAAAGCTCTCACGAACTTGATGGCACACTTTACTTTACTTGCCCTTAATAAACTTGAACCATTGTGTCTTCTATGTTGTATATGCTTACACTTATTTGTTGGGAATTAGCAGAACCATGCTTTCGTGGGGAACGCTTTCAACATTGCACTTGGTACTTGTACCTAGTTGATATCATGCTCTTTTGTATATGGATGTCGTCGGTGTGAAATGAAAGGGGAGCTTGTAAGTCCATGGAGTTATGTATATGTGTTAGAGAAACGCCTGGGTCGCTGGTCTAATCCATGCTGACATGGTGGAAACCTGCAGCGTAACCATAATGAGCTATCTATGAAGCATTCTTCTTATAAAAAAAGAGTCATATTGAGAAAAAAAGAGAACAGAAAAGAAAAAAAGAGATACTATGAAAAGAGGAAAGAGAGAAAAAAGCACCATATTCCCATGGTAAATAAGAAGAATGCTGAGATGCTCGTTGTCTGCTTGCCTTGTCATTTTGATATGGGGATTCTTCCGTATCATCGGGCAAGGGGTACCCCGTTGGCGGTTCTCTATGATACACATGTGCTTACAATGACAAGAACTTACCGGTGACTAAATTTGAGTAGCATGAGGAGCGGCCCTCATATACAAGGGACATGAGATTTCTAACTTATACTTCGTCAAGCATGTACACCATAGTTTGTTCACTTTAACCTTAATCACTTCAATATGCTTATGATAGGGGCAATGAGAGCTGAAAGCTAATAAGTACCATAATTTTTGGAAGCTCTTTATAAGACTTGAATCCCTACTTCCTTCTATGAAGGCCTTTCTTCCACCATTATATTGAGTCTCCACCTTCTACCTTTATGCACCTACTTTGAGAGCATAGTGGCCATTCTTAGTTCTATGTGCATTGTCCCAAGACTTGTTGATTGATGCATAACTTTGATATTTCTTGTTTTAAACTATTTGTATCTAGTCACTCTTATGAACTTTGAAGGTGTCCTATGCATTTATATTTGCTACTCTATGAGGGACAAGCTGAATGCCACTATGCTATGTTTTCTTTATGTGAAACAAACAAACGTCTTACAAGGCATTGTTATTCATGAATCTTTTGTTTGTGCCTATTCATGTTGCAACTTAGTTGCTTTGTCTTATTGCTAGAACTTTGTCTTTCATGTTTTGATTGAAGTACTATGATCCCAGCTCTGAATGTTTTATAAATACTTTGATTAAGTTTATGTTTGTGCATGTCACCTCAAAAATTATTCTTTCTTTTTATCACTTACCTACTCGAGGACGAGTAGGAGTTAAGCTTGGGGATGTTGATACATTGCAAATGTATCTATAATTTTTGATGTTCCATGCTTGGTTTTATCTACTTTCTTGTGTTTTGTTCCAACTTTGGAGTACTTTTCATACGATTTCTTGGACTAACCTATTAACAAGATGCCATAGTGCCAGTTGCCTGTTTTCTGCTGTTTTTGGTTCCAGGAAGTCAGAAAATGAATATTCTCGGAATTGGCCGGGACGAAAGCCAAAGTTACTATTTTCCCGAAAGACTCATGGAGCCAGAAGGAGAGTCGGAGAGGGGCCACAGGGTGGCCACACCACCCCATGGCGCGGGTCCACCTAGGTCACGCCAGGGCATGGTGTGGGCCCCCTGGCCGCCCACCGACCTTGCCTCCTTCGCCTATAAGAGCCTCCCGATATCAAAACCCTAAAGAGTCAATTAGAAATCCACGAAAAGTTCTGTAGCGCCGTCGCCACCGAAGGGGAGATTCAGGGGACAAAAAGTCTCTGTTCCGGCACCCTGCCGGGACGGGGAAGTGCCCCCGGAGCCATCTCCATCGATCTCCACCGCCATCTCCATCACCATTGCTGATTCCTATGATGGGGAGGGAGTAGTTCTCTCTCGAGGCTAAGGGTTCTACCGTAGCTATGTGTTCATCTCTCTATCTATGCATGATCTTGTTGTGGTCATGAGCTTTGTAATCTATAGATCTATCTTGCTACTCAAGTGCTTAATAGATCTCTGCTCTCCCCATGTGTGTGAAAGTGACAGTGTGCTCACCATGGTGGCACTTAGGCTAGAAATTCAAATACTTGTTATGAGTTATATTTGGAGTTGGTTGTTTTTATGAAATTGTGGTGTTTGTTGGACCTATCTAGTACTCAAGGTGACAGTGTGGGGTTTTCTAGATGGGAAAGGCTTACTTTGAGGTGTGCTGTTATAGCCCTACCAACGATTAGAGTGTCCAACCGGAGAGTAGTTCAACGTAGTATCATGAAGATGATATATTTATATGAGAGTGTTCACTAGTGAAAGTATGATCCCTAGGCCTTGTTTCTAAGCACTCAAACACCGTTTGCTATTAGATCTGTTACATGTTTGCTTGCTGTCATCTTTATTTCAGTTTGATTTTAGTCTTTTCCATGCCATCAAGCTATTTTATAGCACCGTTACCACTTATAATTATCTATACCACTTGTATTTCACTATCTCTTCGCCGAACTAGTGCACCTATACACCTGACAAGTGTATTGGGTGTGTTGGGGACACAAGAGCTTCTTGTATCTTGATTCCAGGGTTGCTTGAGAGGGAATACCTTTGACCACTTCCTTCCTGAGTTCGATAAACCTTGGGTGATCCACTTAAGGGAAAACTTGCTGCTATTCTACAAACCTCTGCACTTGGAGGCCCAACAGTTGTCTACAAGAATAGAAGTGCGTAGACATCAAGGGGTAATAAACTAACATATATAGCTATCCCCAACCGCAGAGATGCATGTAGCCTGGAACCAATTCCACACGAACCGGTATAGCCGTACAGAGGAGAGAAGGCGGCGACTACAACCCATCTAGGGTTTCTTCCCCTCCGCCGACGACGCCACCGGTTCGTCCTGTCTCCGGCGGCCTTAGGGCCTTGGAGACGTGGCGGACCACGGCCTCTCGCCGGCGGAAGGTCTCAGTGTTTCGTCTAGACTGTTTTCAGTGTCTTTTTCAGGATGTTGAGGCGGCGGCTACGTCCTGAAGTCAGAATAAGGTCCTTCCTGTCCTATCCTCGCTCTGTTGGTGTATCTAGCATCGGCGGAGGGCGCGTGGAGTCATATGTGCGACGGATTCCTTGGGATTCGGTCTTTTTCGTATCCGTTGGTATGGTTTGAGGTCAGTCTCTTCCGATCTACGTTTGTCGTCTTCGGCGATGATTGCTGCTCTGGTATGCTAGTCCTTTGGGACCTTAGCACGACGACTTCCCGTTCGTCTACTATAACAAGCTCTACTACGACAAGCTTTGCCCGGTCCGGTGATGGAGGGGCGAGGACGGCGGCGCGCCTTCGGCTCGTGCCAGTGTTTGTAGTTGTCGCTAGGTGGTCCATTGACCTATTTGTAATTTTTATTACTTTTAGGACTCTTTGTACTGCTGTTGATGATTATTAATAGATCGGTGGAATTTCGAAAAAAAAACCCGCAGAGATGCATGTGCTCTTGTGGGATCAATGCCCGGCCTGCACGAGTACACCGGCAGGTCTGTACTTTTCGGACCACACCGCGGAAGAGTGCGTTGCAATATTTCCGAATTAAGATGTGGTTAAAACGTCCGCTTTACCAACAGGTAGCTAACAATTCTTAATCATGCATACTTAAGTTAATTGTAATCACGGCAATTAATCATTTTTCCAAAGTCAACATTGCTACCTATAGTAGCTGTTGTCCGAACGAACCGCCGAGGAAAACCTAGGCAATGTAGCACGCGGCACATGCCGATCCAGTCGTGCTTGCCTCGTAAGAGCAAGTTCAACCGGCTCAAATGTCGTATCATTTATAGCCAATTATATGTACAATAGTTAGACACAAATGTATACTGTACTGCTTAATCAATATGTCTCCCATATTTTACTCTAATAAAATGTTTAAGAGTACGTAATAGAGCTAGCTCTTTTTTTTTTGCGGGAAAAGATCCGGATCTATTTCATGAGTTTATAAGAAGTACAAAGTATCCTAAACATAATAAAAATTACATCGAGGTCTTTGGACCACCTAACGAATACTACTGCCGCCAGAGCGAGCCGCCGACGCGTCGCTGTCGCCGCTCCATTACCGGAGCCGGCATGCCATTGTTGATGACAGCCGGGAAGTCTTCGTGCACGTGCCCCTAAGGACCAGCGCCCCAGAGATGAAGTTGTTGCCATTGAACCCTTGAATTGATCCGAAACTTGTAACACTAAACCTAAAACACACGTAGACTGAACGAGATCCAGAACACACGTAGACTGGACGAGATCCACCACTCCATGGAAGCGGCGACCAGACGGATCCCCACCCTCCTCAACGCCAACAACAGGATCGTCGCCGACGAGGTGGAAGAGGAAGCAGGTATACCTTATTCTTGTCCCGCACAACGCCGCCATAGCCACCATAACGACGATGCCGGATAACCAAACTCTACCTTTAGGGACCCTTCTACACCGCCGAGCGTAGGTCCGAGGTCCCCACCCCCTCCCGCCGCCGGAGTGGCAAGCAGAGGAGGCGGGGACCCGTCGATGCTCGGTCGCAGACGGTGAGGACGAAGTAGATCGTGGCGGCTGCTAATAGAGCTAGCTCTTAACTTAGAGCCTGCTTACATTCTCTCTCCTCTACCTCATAAAATTATAATATTTAATATCTTATAATCAGTTGACTATACACTACTACCTCCGTCCCAAAACCTTAAGGTTTTCTATTTTTTCTTTCAAAAATCAAACTATGTAAAGTTTGATCAACTTTTTAGAAAAATATATTAATATTTATAATATGAAATCTCTACCCTCTGATACGTCATGAAACATATTTTCTCGTGGTATCATAGTATCATAGTTTTTGATAATTTTTTCTAAAAATTTAATTAAATTTTCCGTAGCTTGATTTTTTTTAAAAAAATAAGGTTTAAACTTTGAAACAGAGGTAGTAGTACTTACTCTAATACGTCCGATTTGTCGGAGGGTTAACTGATATCACTAGCGCTAGGTTAAAAATATTTTAAAACTTGCAAGCTGCGGTGGCTGCTAGTAGCTGCCTAGCTGGTGAACGGTCGCCAGCTAGTAGTTGCGATCCAGCTACTGCACGAACCTAGGACAAGATCCTCAATTATTAGTGGATATCGATCGATCGAGCAACTTGTGCGGAACAGCTCAAGTGATCTAGTGGCCTTTACTTCTGAATTTGCTAGTTTTCTGTTGATTTTCAATGAAGTTCATTCTATTATAGTCTCCTCGTAATAAGCTTTCGTCCGGCTATATACCACCCGATACAATTTTAAGATCATTGCTGGGACAAACAGCATGCTCGTACTCGAAAAAAAATTAAAGAGAAAACAATGCTGACAATCGGCAGATCCACGAAAACGATGACGACTCAAAACCGCTGCGTCCTTCGGAGGATTTCCACCACGCTCCTAGCACTCAAAATGTTTTATTGTCGTTCCGTGCATATTATCCAACCATGATCCAACATTTTCCTTTTTATGTATAATTATCCCACTCTGTTTATATAAACAACCAATTGGTGAACTGTTCAGCTTGTTCATCGTCTTGTCTCTTGTATTACTTTGGGTGCTTCATTGTTAGTCTTGTGATATGAGATTCAGAGTAGAAGTTCATCATAGTGGATTGTTGTACATTATGATTAGTATAGAACAGTCAATACCATAGGTTATATTTTTGTAGCTTATTGGCGTTGTTTATTCATGATAGAACCTCAATTACATCACATGGAGGAAAAACGACTGGAAAACATCATGAGAAACAATACGCAGATGCAACAAATGGGTGTTATGCCCCTTGTTTATGCGTCACCCACTAAATTCTCCCCTAAAAACAACAAGGATGAAGGTTGTGGATCTGAATATTATCCTGAAGGAGAGGAGGATGAGCTACAGGTTGCACCCTTACTTGCCTACTCATCTTTTGTGTAATTATTTGCTTACTTAATTTTCCATATATCTTGTTTTTTTTATTATCCCAAATTGACTACCTTTGAATTGTGTAAACTGAGAAGAGGAAATATAAGAAGAAACCTGTCGTCATGACAAGAATGGTTGCTAGTGGTGGATCAGCTGCACGGAAGCGCGTCTTGGCTAGCATGGCTGCCTCGATAGAAAATACGAGACATACCATGTCCAAGGGAAATCCACCAGAAGTACTTCCACCTCCAAGTTCTCCACGGGCACCCACCAAGACCGCCAAGTGCGGTGACCTCTTCGCAAGAAACTCAGAGTCTTGCAGATCTTGATGCTCAAGGAGAGAACATAGCAGCCAAATCGAGATGGTAGCACTCCATGGCAGGAAGATATATAGCAGTCCAAGACGAGCAGGCAGCTTCCCGGGAAAGCAACCAACTCCCTAAGAAAAGCACATTATATTGTTTAAATGGCACTTATTATATGGTAGAACACTAACTCCACATTATATGTTTTAGATGATTTTGGCCATCATCCGTCTGACGACACTATTACACATGATGATCCTCAAATTGTCTTAAGGGGAAAACATGGGAAGCAGTTTGAGAAGATGTCCAAAGGAGAAAGCTTCCATTTGTCATTCCTCCAGGAAGAGCTAAACCAGAGTCATCAAATATTTCTTCCAAGTTCACCACTGAGTGTGCAAAAAACAGACAGGACTGGTATGCCTATCTCCCCCCGCTGGAAAGAGTACAAGGAGAGGTCGGATGTCAGAGAAGAGTTCTATGACAGAGTTTCCGTATGTTCTGTGACTCAACTGTCCCTTTTCTTATAATTATTGTTCATGCAAAGGCTGATGCACGATGTTTTGTTTCAGCAAAAGTTTGTCATTGATGCACCACGACCAGAGGTGCAGGTTGCTTGCAACTAGCAGTTAATGAGGCACGCAAGAATTCAAAGGCATCTCGTGAACAAGAAGTTTTTTGACCCCTTCCCACTGAATGAAGTAACAAGGATATCTCCTGTTGAACGCATAAACAATGCAGAGTGGTGCAAGCTTGTTGATTCTTTGACTAACTCTAAGAACTAGGTCAAGTCTTGTCTACTCAACTTCCCCCTATTTGTGTTTAACCAGGACTGCCTCTTATATACTCTATGCTCACTCTTTGTGTAGCCCCGTTGTCTAATAAACATGCAGACCAGAAATAAACAACCATATCGCAGTGATGTGTTTTTCTATGACAACCAGGGCTTCTCCCATCATAATGTGAAAAAAGCAACAGTAAGCCGTCGAAAATACTTTCCATCTTTGTCATATTCCAAAATTTCAATGCCATATTTGTCTCTGAAATGAGTACGATCCACTTGTAATTTGCTACTATTTTTTTGAATGTTCAATTCTATTCCTAAAACTCATAGGCAACCATGGAAAGCAAGATGGCGCTTAATGCTATAGAAGATATTACTGAGGCTGAACAACCTCCTTCCCGACATTGTGCACTATGCCCTGTGGCATGACATCAACATCCATTATTGAAGACCAACCAAGACTCTCCTTGAAGCGCAACTCGGGGCTTAGAGAGCAGGGAATGCGATAGTGTGCAGTGCCATTGTGGGGTTGAAGACAGAGAAACCAGATGGCGAGGCAGAAGCCATGAAGGAAGTGCAGGAAGTGTGGAAGAAACTATACTAGGTCCATATTTATCATCTTCATATAATTTAATACCTTGTTTGTCCATGAAGATGTTCTTAGAATTTGCTTGCTAGTTTTCTAATGTTTTCTTCTATAACTGCCAGGCACTCATTGGGAGCATGGTGACACCATCTACTGTAGAAGATTTCATTGAGAATCAACCCCTTGCTTCCACTGATGAAAGAATCCATCCTTCAAGACCAACCAACTCTCTCCTTGAAGCCCAACTTGGAGCTGATAGAGCAGTGAATGAGGCATTGGGATTACATCACTACTGAAGGAGATAGAAGTAGATAGAAGCAGGGAAAGAAGCGCGGAAAGCACTTGTGAACTTCCCAGACCTTGTAAATGCATTACTTCAGTAATTCTTAGCTTGGTAGCGTAGGTAAGTGAACAGGTGGTGTGACTAAAAGGTTGTTAGGCCCTTTTCTTTATTTATGTGAATTTTATGTCCCCTGCAACATGTGGCCTGCAATTTCTGTCATTTGATATGGACCGTGCAATCTAGCGATGTCACCAACACTAATCTCCGACGTAAATAAAAATGTCATGGTTTTTTAGATGGCAAAAATATTTCCGTCACTGATAGACGCCGAGGTGACACACTTTCACTCGTCAACATCCTTGACGAAACAGAAACGACATCTCTTCTACCCTGACGAAATGAGTTTGTCATGCGTCGGAGATACGCGTCAAGCTCTTATTGGTCCACGATTCCCGCTCTAGATGGACCACATGTTTCCTTCCTATTGGTCCATGTGTCACCCTGACGGTCGACCACGCGTAAGCTGGCCAGCTTATTGCCATGACCAAAACGAAATTCTTCTCCGCCAGCGTGACATCAGTAATGGGATGGATGACTGATGGCTCTGAAATATAGCCATCTAACATCCAAATTTAAACTAGATATTAGTCATATTTGTGATAAAATATCTCTCTAAACCCTGCCACTAATGCTAATATTCGAAGGGGTATGCAATCCTTTGTTCTTGTATTTTTCCTGCACAGATAATGTCGTTTAAAGGAGGGAATTACTACATTAAAGTCAAAGATGCGATATTTCCTTCGACCAAAGAAACCAGGAGCCGTCCAGCGAAGGTAGACGCCATAACGACCAACTATACGGCCGGAGCAAAAATTCCAACCGTATAGCTCCGGCCACTGTTAGGTCAAACAGAACAACTTTCGTGAAGGGACCCCTATATAAAGAAGCCTCAGGCGATGGGAAAACTCTCTCTCGCTGGCACTACATCTCGTTCCACCCCGAAGAAGCCAGACTCCGCGAAAAAGCCGCCTTAGATCTCCAAACCCTTCTCCA
Source organism: Avena sativa (assembly GCA_916181665.1). Lineage (NCBI taxonomy): Eukaryota > Viridiplantae > Streptophyta > Magnoliopsida > Poales > Poaceae > Avena > Avena sativa. The sequence goes on along the minus strand of OV702289.1, from coordinate 127,784,455 downwards.
TCTCCATAGCCATACTTCACCACTTTTAATAGTAGATCTCTTCTTCGATTGGCGACATTGTAAGACTATTTCTATCAATCTTATGATTTTCATTAGAATATTTATGATTATTGATCTCATCTCTATGTGTGAGTAATTTTCCTTGGGCTAAGGGCTTCGGCCTAGCCATGCAGCAATTGTGCATGTGAATTATTAGAGATGGGATCGTGTATTAGTTTGTATGACATGATGATTATTGTATCCTCTCTTGCCTCAATCCAAGGACTTGTTAGGTACCCAAGACCCCGATGGTTGAGCCAGGTATAGGGAGTATGAGTGATGACTGATCTGCAGGTTGGGAACCCCAGTGACATAAGGGGTAGTACGACTGTATGTGAGAGATTTGCTTGGGATTAACGGTGACATCATGATGCATATCATTAGTTCTCTTTCTTCTATGGATGAGACTAGTAGGTTATTGCTATAAGCGGTTGCGGAGGCAATAGCAATTATGGATGCACTGCCCACATATAATTTATCTTTCTCTAACAATTACACGCATGCTTTATTTCTATCTTTTATTTCCATCAGATGTTTTACACAGCTACAGGTGAAACCAAATGCCCTAGGCCCTCTCTCTCCATCATCAATAACAACCAAAAGACGCAAACTACTAGTCTAGTGAAAACACAAATGGAATTCTAAAACTCCTGAAGGTTCGTTAAAATAACTTCACTACGCATTCGCTTCCCGAGGATTCGATAACCTTGGTCTACTAGGGAAAAAGAAGCTATACTACATCCGTAATCCGGATCGAAGATATCAACCCTTTTTCTGGCGCTGTTGCCAGGGAAGCAATAGCTACCCTGGTGAGGTTATTAGGAATCTTGCTAGTTTTAATTCTTTTTTTAATTTTGTTAGTTTGCTTTCAGTCTTTATTTGATAAACCAAAAAAATTAGTTAGTCTTTAAATTCTTGTTTTTACAGGTACAATTCTTTATCTAAGAAAACCCAAAAACATAGGAAGTATGGCTGAAAAGAAGCTAGGGGAGTTTGCTACTCCCAATAATGATTATTTGCGTACTCCTATTACTCAGCCAGCAATTGCTGCTGATGATTATGAAATTAAGCCCCATTACTTAAGTTTGGTTCAACATAATCAGTTTGGAGGCTCTGCTGTTGAAGAAGCAGGTATGCACTTAAATACTTTCACTAAAATATGTGATATGATGCGTATAAAAGATGTTGACCCTGATGCGGTCAAATTGCGTCTATTTCCTTTCTCTCTAAGAGGAAGAGCTAAAGAATGGTTGCTATCTTTGCTTAAAAATACTATTCAATCATGGGTGGAATGTACTTCTTTATTTATAACTAAATTTTTCCTACCTACAAAGACTATGCAACTTCGATCTAATATTACAGGTTTTAGATAGGAAGAGCGTGAGCCACTAGCGCTTGCATGGGAGAGGATGAAAGAATGCCTAAGAAACTGTCCTAGTCTTGGGATGGAAGATTGGTTAATCCTCCATTTATTTTACAATGCTCTTAATCTTGTATCTAAGTCTATGCTTGATACTGCAGCTAGAGGAACATTCATGGGTAAATATATTACCGAAGCAAAGCAGCTGCTAGACAATATGCAAGACAACCATGCCCAATGGCATGTGGAAAGATCAAACACGAAGAAGGTGAACTCTGTCTCACCACAAGAGAATGAAGATCTCAATGCTAAGTTGGATGAGCTCATACTAGCCGTAAAAGGTAAGGAAACTCAGGTAAGAGCTACCCCCAAAACAAATATTGAAAAAATAGACTTTGTAACTTGTAATGATTACAATCCTGCATGGAAGAAGAGTTACAATCTTAACTTTCAGAAACACTATGCTAGTCCTACAGGAAATTCTAATAATAATATGGGAAATAGTAATTGTAGTCTCCAAGAAACACTAAAATCTTTCATAGACTCACAAAACAAACAAAATAATATTCTAGTTAAAATCACGGAGAACCATAATGGTATGCTTGGTAAACTATCTAACCAAGCTATTAGTTTGAGAAATGATTTACATGCCCTTCAATAAAGAACGAGGATCATTGAGGCACAGCTAGGTAAGATAACCGAGAGTCAAACTCTCATTCTAGCTAAGTTTGCAGGTAAAGCTGAGCCCAATCCCGTTGAGGAACTCAAAATGATGAGGATCCAAAGGGAGGAGCCTGAAGAATTTGATTATAGTAATTCCCCTTCACCAAGCTACACCATCGAAGATCTCGTAAAAAGGATCAACGTCAAAATTCTAGTTAAAAAAGTGAAGGTAGTGATGAAGCCATGTATCAACACTTTGTTGATCAAGTTGCAATTAAGGTACGTGAGCTTGAATAAGAATACGAGAAAATCGCTGAAAAATTACCTGTTAAACTAGATGACATATTTGAGCCTACTATTAAGATAAAAATTGGAACCAATGAGATAGCTACACTTTGTGATCTAGGTGCAAGCATCTCAACAATTCCAAAGAGTCTTTTCAACAAGTTAAATCTTAGCTCCTTTAAAATTACTGAGTTAAAATTGCATCTAGCAGATTCTACCTACAAACAAGCTGTAGGGATTAACGAGAACACTTTAGTTTACATCAAAGGTTGTCCTACTCTAATTGATTTTGTTATTCTTGACATGCATGAAGATACAGTTGCTCCTATAATTTTAGGCCGTCCTTTCTTAAGAACTATTAAGGCTTTGATTAATCTGCATGAAGGGAACGTGAAGCTGCAATTGCCTTCGCGGGATCCTTTTGTTATTCATTTTCCAGGAAGAAGAAACCCAAGCATGATGAGAAGGAGGCCATCACTTTGAAGGCCAATTACTTTGGAGTGGGTGTTCCACTCATCTAGCCCAAGTGAGTATCATCAAGGTCAAGTTATGGACCATAAAAGAGCACTCCATGGGAGGCAACCCATGTGAAATAAAGGTTTGAGTTAAGTTTTTAGTGCTAGTTTACGTTTTTGTTTAATAAAGAGTGCTAGAAAACTCCATTCAAGGAGAAGAAATTTGGTGGTACTTAAAATTCTACTCTATTCATGCTATTGTTGGTCGACAATATTTGCTGCCAATTTTCTGTCAAAAACAAGGTATATCACTAAGTTACAGGAAAAGAAATAGTTTATGAAGAAACATAAAAAAATTTACGCACACAGAGAGTTTAACGACCAACTATACGACGGAAATAAAAAAATTTGGCCGCATAGTTCCGGTCGTATAGTTATCTTTGCCATCGAAAATTATTCTGCAATATGTACTGAGAGTTTAACGACCAACTATACGACGGAAATAAAAATTCTGGCCGTATAGTTCCGGCCGTATAGATATCAATGCCTCCGTACAATTTCTTTTCATATGTTTTGAGAGTTTAATGACCAACTATACGACGGGAATAAAAAAAATTCAGCCGTATAGTTCCGGTCGTATAGATATCTATGCCTTTGCAAATTTTCCTTCGCAGGGACAAATAGTTTAACGACCAACTATACGGCCGGAACATTTTGTTCCGCCCGTATAGTTGCGGCCGTATAGCTGCGCCGCCAGGAGGAAGACCTAATATTTTGTCAAAACACCAACTATACAATCGGAACGCATGTTCCGCCCGTACTGCTGCGCCCATATAGTTGCGCCCAACCACAAAATCGAACGGGAAGGTACCCCAACTCCAAAACTTCAATCTTTTACTTTCTTCTACCTCCAAAATCTCTCAAAACCTCAAGGAATCTTCATCTCTGCTAAATTTTGTTCGATTTCCTCGCACACAAGTGATCTATGGTATGTTTCTCCTTTGATACTCCTTTGCATTCATCTTCGATCTATTGTCATTATCAATCTAGGGTAAGACCTACTATGAACTTATTGCCATGATTTTCTTACCTAGATTATTATCTTGAGGAGATTCTTTAGTGTTTTTAGATGAGGAATATGATACACTTACTGTTGTTGGATTAAAACGTTTTTTTTCTTTCTTCAATGTTTTAGAAGCTGAACACAAGGAGCCAAACTCGTGGTCGCGACACTGTTAGCGCTTCTCAGGCTATCGCTCGGGAACGCATGGGGATACGGTTCAGGAATGAGACCCATCGTGAACGCTTCAATAAGATCAAGAACCACAAAGTGAAGGCTACCAAGTGGGCTTGTCCCACTATATTGAACCAACTCGGTATTTCTGATGAATTTAATCTACTTTGCAATAGAGCTAGCCTGCAAAACTTTGTGTATAATGATGTACCTACTTATCACCGCTTAACCATTGAATTCTTAAGTTCATTCCAAAGCACCGTTAAACAATGGCAAGGAGAGGATACTATTTCTTTTTGTCTGATGAATAACAACTACACTTTAACATTAGATGAATGGTGCTCATGTTTTAATTTGCCAAACAATTATGTTCATGCTTTACACGCATCTTTGATACGTCCATTTTGCATCACTATTGTATATCATAATTTACTGTTATTCATTGATATATTTCATATTAAGAGATGATACTTATGTTATTTCATCTGTTTGTGCATGGTTGATGACTTTTGGAGGATGGACCGCTGAAGTCAGGATTCTGATGGAATAGGCACTATTTGGAGGCGAAATTCGTGAAGATCAGAAAATCCGGAAAATACATGAACAATCCTATTTTTCCAGAAGACGAAGGAAGCCAGAAAGGGGAGCAGAGATGGAACACAGGGGGCCCACACCAGCCCCTGGCGCAGGCCACCCTAGGCCGCGCCACCAGGTGGTGTGGCCACCCTGGCCCACCTCTGGCTCTACTCTTTGGCGTATATAATTCTCCCGAAACCCTAAGACTCGGAGACCGACCACAAAAATATTCCGCCGCCTCTGCGGGGCGGAAAACTGTAGAGTTTGAAAGAGCTCTCTGGCGGGCAAAAATCTGCCGGGAAAATTCCTTCCCGGAGAGGGGAAATCATCGCCATCAACACGACCATCAAGCTGGAATTCATCGGGATCATTATCATCATCGTCATCTCCATCATCATCTCCACCAGAACCATCATCACCACTCCATACCGCTGTAACAATTGGGTTGAATCTTGCATAGTTCTTAGGGGAAACTTTCCCGGTGTTGATTACTTGTTGTAGTTGATGCTATTGAGTGGAACCATTGAATTATCGTTCATGTTCAGATTGTTACTTATCAGTATTTTATCTCTGATCTTGATCCATATGATGTATCATGAGTAGTTCGTTTAGTTATTTAGGACATGTGAGAAGTCATGTTGTTAGTAGTGGAATTGTGTTGAGAAAGATTCAATGGTTTGATATTTAAGTTGTGGTGTTATTCTTCTAGTTGTGTCATGTGAACATCGACTACATGATACTTTACCTTTATGGGCCTAGGGGAATGCATTGTGTATTTGGCTACTAATCGTAGGGGTTGCCTGAGTGACAGAAACCTGAACCCCCGTTAGGAAACCTTTGCACAAGGGAGTGTAGGATCTCAGAGTTTAAGGCTATGGTTAGGTTTTTATCTTAATTACTTTCTTGTAGTTGCGGATGCTTGCAAGGGGTATAATCACAAGTATGTATTAGTCCTAGGAAGGTTAGTACATTAGCATAGGTTCATCCACACAACACTTATCCAAACAAAGAAGATTAATCAACTATATGAAGCAAAAGCACTTGACGATATTCCCATGTGTTCTCGAAAACGTTTGGTCATCTTAAGTAATACAACCGGCTTGTCCTTTGCTAAAGAAAGGATTGGGCCACTTGCTGCATCTATTATCATTGTCTTTTATTTACTCGCACTTTATTTATCTGTATTATCAAAAACCCCTAAAAATTCGTTTGCTAAGTATTTACAGAGAATTCCTGCTCCAAGCCACTCGTCAACACCTTCTGCTCCTTGTTGGGTTCGACACTCTTACTTATCGAAAATACTGCGATACACCCTCTATACTTGTGGGTCATCAAGACTATTTTCCGGCACCGTTGCTGGGGAGTGAAGCTCTATTGAAGAGTGGAACTGGTAAAGGAAACTTCTACTATGAGTATTATTTATTTCTATTAGTTACTTTCTTTCAATATGGATAATTCACTTAGTTTCCTATTTCGTAATGCTACTACCACTACTAAGGTAGTAGATAAACCTCTACCTGCTGAAAATGATACATTTAAGATACCTAAAAGAATTATTGATCGTGTTATGGATAACTACTATTTTGGATATGGAACTGGCCATCTCGGTGATCATTTGCTCTTTATACACGAATTATACAGGTTGTTCAAGTGTGCAGGTATTACAATAAATCAAGTCAAGAAGAAGTTATTCTCATTATCACTAAAAGGAAGAGCTGAGGAATGGTACAAGCTGCTGAAGAATGGTCAAGCTCTTGAATGGGAGGAAGTTGTACCTATCTTTTATTCAAAATTTTATCCTCCTAGTGAGATTCATAAAGATCGGAATCAAATATACAACTTTTGGCCTCGTGATGGAGAGAGTACAGCTCAAGCTTGGGGGAGATTGAAGTTACTAATGCTCAAATGTCCTATTCATGAGATCCCTAACAATATTATTATCAATAACTTTTATGCAAGACTTTCTCTTCATGATAAGGATCTATTGGATGCTTCTTGTGCTAGATCATTTACACGCATGGTAGAAGAAGCTAAATGGGATCTTCTAGACCGTATTCAAGACAATGCTGAAGCATGGGAGAATGATAAAGGAAGAAAGTTAGGTATAAATTATGATTATGAATGCATTAAATCTTTTATGGGAACTGATGACTTTCATAATATTAGTAATGCTTATGGTCTTGATTCTCAAAGTATTGCAAATTATTTTAAGGATTTTGCTTCTTATATTGAAATTCCTAAAAAGAAATGGAATAAGTATCATGAGCCATATAAAGATATTGTTAATTGTGTTCCTGCAAGAGATACTAAAGTTTATACTGCTAATCATATTTTACCTGAACCTTACATTGAGAAAATGCCTTTCCCAATTAAGAGAAAGGAACATTCTATGACATCTAGTATGGTTAACGAAAGTACAAAGAAAGCTGTAGAACCCAATGAACAAATAGATGATGAACCTACAGTAGTAAATATGAAAGACTTTGTCGCTAAAAATGTAGAATATGGGCACATTATCCTTTGTAAGGATACTTCTAAAATTGTTTCACATCCTAATGGAACTAGGAAAGCTAGTGTCCCTTTGTTTTCTGTCAGAATAAGTGATCATTGCTACAATGGTTCATGTGATAGTTATATCATTAAATTTATGCACGATACTGAAAGTTATTATGAGAGAGGGAAAATTGTTCTTATGCATCTCAATAATATTAAGTTTCCTCGCTTTATGCTGAAAGTCTTTATGTTGCACTTGTTTTGCCTTCCTATGCTAGCAGCCTCTGGTTTCAACAATTTATTTCTTACAAAATTCCCTTGCATAGGAAGTGGGTTAAACTTAAACATGTGTATTTTTTCTTCTTGATGCTCTCTTTTACATCAATTCATATTCTTATGTGAGCATCATTGAAATTATCATGCCCATCTTAATGGCTATAAAGAAAGAACTTTTTGGGAGACAACCCAATATATTTTTGCTTTCAGTTTTTTTGTTTATTTGATTCTTGGAAGTTATTGCTTCTGCAATAACCTATGCTTATCCTTTTTTTGGTTTTTGTGTCATGATCAACCTCTAATGAGATATAAGTAAGATTTGGGGAAGTTGCTGTCCCGAAACAGATTTTTGTGCTTCACTATAAAAAATCGTTAAAAATCCCAGAACATCGTACTTATCTATAATTTTTTGTGTGCATGCCCTAGGTTATTATTTAAATTTTGTTACTTTTGCACCTTTTGATTTAAGCAACAAAAGATTTTTGGAAAAAATTGATCTTTACCTGCTGGTTTGTTTTGATAGATTTTTGCCACTCTTGCATTTGCCTCTTAAATCGATTTCCTTTTTGAATTCCTTTTTGGGATTTCGGAAGGAGTTGCTACAGTATCTTATGTTTTGATGGATTTCAGTTAAAATTGAACTTAAAGGTTTATTACCTTGCATGCACTAATGTTGCTAATGAGAATTGTGTGAAAGAAATTTCCAGGGTGTAGGAGAAAATGGTGTAATAAGACGGTGAATGGTCAAAAGACTCTAGCAATATGTTTATCAAGATGAAGATATTGATGTTATTCAGGTGGTGACTCTGTAAAATTTCATTAAAGATCAAATTCAGAGACCTGCAGAGTCTATTTTCGAATAGGTAACAATTATGGTAAGAAAAGATCCGCGAAAAACTTTCCAAGTTATATTTTTGCAGTTTTTATCTAACATGGAAAATAATGAGTCGAAAGAGGGACGGAAACGGAGCCCGGGTGGCTCACACCACCCCGTGGCGCGGGCCCACCTGGCCACCCCACCAGGGGGTGTGGCCACCCCGGAGCCCGTCTCCGACCCGTTTTCTCTCAGTGCTTTCCTTTTGTTGTCAAACTTCGTAATATATAATTCCCCGGATCCCCCGAGGTTCGTATATCATGTTCTCATCGTGTTTTCGTTTAGATCTATTCTGTTTAGATGTCGATCCAAGATTCGTTTTCGGAGAACTATGAACTGCGACACCGGTGAGAGCTCCATCACAACCTTGAGCAGAGGACCTTCGTAGGATGGGTGGAAGAAGAAAAGATCACAGCTAGGCGCGAAGAGATGGATCGGAGCATCGGGGAGGAAGTGAAGGGAAAGTCAGTAGGCATGAAAGGACAACGGCTGATACCTCCAGTTCTAAACCTTAGTTCCTGCCCTGTAGCAGTGGAAGCTCTACTAGCCACTGATGAGTTTTGCGATAAGTACCGAGTTCTGAGGAGAAAGGTGGATATACTGCAAGAAGAGAATAACAGGCTTCGCAAGATCCTGGAAGATTTTCTCACTCCGATTGAGAGAACACCACCACCACCGAAGGAGTAATTCGTCATCAGGTTTTGGCATCCCCTGGGTTTGTTCCAAGCTTGGGGGAGTGCCGTGGTATCACGTCTTCTACTTTTATCTGTTTACCTTTTCAGTAGAGTCATATCATGAATAGAGAAGTTATCATATAGGATAGTTTGCATTATGGAAGTATCTCTCCTCTAGTTAGATATCTATGTATCCCTTGGTGTGAGTTGCCGTTAAAGAATATTAATGAGAAGTTCTATCATTTCTTTTTGCACATCTTATATTATTTTGCAATTTCTGTTATATGATTGATCTTGTTGTTATTATTGGTATCACTTTGGGATCATTAAGTAAATTTAGTTGGTTTTGGCAAACCTGGCTCGGTCAGTAGCAACATTATTATGAGAATTGAATGAAAAAGATAAAAGTACTCTTAAGAAATATAATTTCATCATCTTTCTTTCTTGATTGGCTCATAAGCTTAGTATTCTCTAGTTAAGATCTTTTGAGCTTCCAAGGAAGATTGCATGTTTGTTTTTATAACTTGTATGTTTGTTTCCTTCAACTCTTATCCTTGCTACCCAGCCTTGCTAGCCAGCCTTGCTAGCCAAAAACCTGTACTGAGAGGGAATGCTTCTCGTGCATCCAATGCTGAAACCAAAACCTATGCCATTTGTGTCCACCATACCTACCTATTATCATTATTGCTATTCCAAGTAAATTCATGTTTTTATCTACCTTCCGAATTAAACTTGTTATGTGAAAATTAGTGATTAAAGCTATCACGAACTTGATGGCACACTTTATTTTCTTGCACTTAATAAACTTGAACCATTGTGCCCATCTATGTTGCGTATATGCTTGCGTTTTGTAAGTTGTGAATTAGCAGAACCATGTTACCATGGGGAACGCTTTCAACATTGCACTTTATTTAGTTGATATCATGTTCTTTTGCTTATGGATCCTAGTGGTGTGAAATAAAAGGGGAGCTTGTAAGGCTCATGGAGTTCGTATATGTGTTAGAGAAACGCCTAGGCGGCTAGTCTAAGCCATGCCTAATCATGGTGGAAATGTGCAGCATAACCATAGTGAGCAATCTATGAAGCATCCTCAATAAAAAAACCTATGCAAATAGGAAATAAAAAAAGAGAAAAAAAGGCCTATGCAAATAGGAAATAAAAGGATCGCTGAGATGCTCAGTGTCTGCTTGCCTTGTCATTTTGATATGGGAAAGCTTCTGTATCATCGGGCAAGGGGTACCCCGTTGGCGGTTCTCTATGATACACATGTACTTACAATGACAAGAACTTACTTGTGACTAAAGTTGAGTAGCATGAGGAACGGTACTCGTAAGCAAGGGGCATGAGATTTTCAGCTTATAACTTGTCAAGCATATCCTCATATTTGTTCACTTTAACCTTAATCACCTAAAGATGCTTCTGATAGGGGTAATGAGAGCTAAAAGCTAATACGTACCATAATTTTTGGAAGCTCTTTATGAAACTTGAAATCCCTGCTTCCCTCTATGAAGAGCCTATCTTTTACCTTTTAGTTGAGTTAGTAAACCTATTCCTTTCTATCTCAGCAAGTATTTAAGTTGTTGTGTTTCATTCATTCATATGATGAATTATTCAATCATGTTTCGTATGTTCCTTATTTTTGCACACTGCTCTTTTCTTAGTGAATATTACTTTGAAAGCTATCATTGAAAACCCCATTATGTTTGAACTCCTGCAAATGGTTAACTGCTCTTTGACCAAGAACAAAGTTTTCCATTACCAATTATGATTTACTTTGTGTATCTTTATTGTGTTTCCTTTACTTATTGCAAGTTAAGTTATATAATAGTGAGTTGTCTTCTATTATGATTTGTGTGTTGATGAATGTGCTGCTTCTTGTCCGTATTCTTTTATCGACTCTTCACTCCATAAACCTAAGGTCATGTTTATTGAGCTCAGTTTTCGCTTGGGGACAAGCGAAGTCTAAGCTTGGGGGGGGGGCTTGATACGTCCATTTTGCATCACTATTCTATATCATAATTTACTGTTATTCATTGATATATTTCATACTAATAGATGATACTTATGTTATTTTATCTGTTTTTGCATGGTTGATGACTTTTGGAGGATGGACCGCTGAAGTCAGGATTCTGATGGAAAAGGCACTGTTTGGAGGCGAAATTCACGAAGATCAGAAAATCCCGAAAATACATGGAAAATCCTATTTTTCAGAAGACGAAGGAAGCCAGAAGGGGGAGCAGAGATGGGCCACAGGGGGTTCACACCACCCCCTAGTGCAGGCCACCCTAGGCTGCACCACCAGGTGGTGTGTCCACCCTGGCCCACCTCTAGCTCTGCTCTTTGGCGTATATAATCCTCCAGAAACCATAAGACTCGGGGAGCAACCACAGAAAGATTCTGCCGCCTCTACGGGGCAAAAAACTTCAGAGAGAGAAAGAGCTCTCCGGCAGGCAGAAATCTGCCGGGGAAATTCCTTCTCGGAGAGGGGAGATCGTCGCCATCAACACCACCATCAAGCTAGACTTCATCGGGATCATCATCATCTCCACCAGCACCATCATCACCACTCCATACTGCTGTAACAATTGGGTTGAATCTTGCATAGTTCTTAGGGGAAACTTTCCTGGTGTTGATTACTTGTTGTAGTTGATGCTATTGAGTGGAACCATTAAATTGTCGTTCATGTTTAGATTGTTACTTATCATTATTTCATCTCTGATCTTGATCCATATTATGTCTCGTGAGTAGTTCGTTTAGTTCTTGAGGACATGGGAGAAGTCATGTTGTTAGTAGTGGAATTGTGTTGAGAAAGATTCAATGGTTTGATATTTAAGTTGTGGTGTTATTCTTCTAGTGGTGTCATGTGAACATCGACTACATGATACTTCACCTTTATGGGCCTAGGGGAATGCATTGTGTATTCGGCTACTAATCGTAGGGGTTGCCGGAGTGACAGAATCCTGAACCCCCGTTAGGAAACCTTTGCACAAGGGAGTGTAGGATCTCAGAGTTCAAGGCTGTGGTTAGGTTTTTATCTTAATTAGTTTCTTATAGTTGTGGATGCTTGCAAGGGGTATAATCACAAGTATGTATTAGTCCTAGGCAGGTCAGGACATTAGCACAGGTTCACCCACACAACACTTATCCAACCAAAGAAGATTAATCAACTTTATGAAGCGAAAGCACTTGACGATATTCCCATGTGTCCTCCAAAACATTTGGTCATCTTAAGTAATACAACCGGCTTGTCCTTTGATAAAGAAAGGATTGGGCCACTTGCTGCATCTATTATCATTGTCTTTTATTTACTCGCACTTTATTTATCTACATTATCAAAACCCCCTAAAAATCCGTTTGCTAAGTATTTACAGAGAATTCCTGCTCCAAGCCACTCGTCAACACCTTCTGCTCCTCGTTGGGTTCGACACTCTTACTTATCGAAAATACTGCGATACACCCCCTATACTTGTGGGTCATCAATCTTTTACTGGCATAAGTCCTTCCCCTGATCAATACTATAATGGAATGAGTTTCACTAGTAGAGTGAACAAAGGGAAGAATATTCAACATCCTGCAATTCGGTATTTGTTCTATGTTATTGCTAACACCTTGCAGGCACGTAATGAATTTACGAGACTCAACAAGGAGAACATCTTAGTCCTTGCAAAGGCTGCGTACATCAACTGCAGCTTGTCACTCAACTTGGGCGCCATCCTTGTGCGCTACCTGGAGACCCAAGCCTCCCAAAGCCAAGGGCCAATCACAGGAGGAGGCGTTATCACCGTGCTTTTCACTTCCCTAGGCCTTGATCTAGGTGAGTTGCAACCCGTACTAGGTGATACGCGTGTTGGTTTCTCTAGCTTGAGGGCCTCTGAAATGCTCACTAGGCGAGGTGGTGTTTATTACCTGCATATTGGTGGAGCTGGGCGTATCTACCCTGCTCCTTTGCCTAATGGTCTTTTCTCCATCGAGGAAGGACGTTTGCTATATGATGTGCAGGTTGAGTAGTACCAACCCGAGGAGGAGATTCCTGGAGAGGATGAGGACCAACAGGAGGAACAAGAGGTTCCTCACCAAGGGAGCAACCACAAACCCGGTTCGCCACATACCAAGATTTCCAAGGACTTGGAGGGACTATGGAGAGGATGCACAACCTCTCTTTGAACCTCTGAGAATCAACAAGTAACCTCTCAACTCAATTCGCGAACTAGAGTAATGACTTTTTCTTGCCACCACAATAAATTGAAGGGCTTGCAAAATCCTAAGCTTGGGGAAGTTTCCTCATGCATCTTTATGTGGCGTTCATTTGCTTTTATTTATTTTAGAAGTTGTGTTATTTGAGTTTATAAGCACTCGTGTTGGTTTCCCCAACACTTTATCTTTAGTTCTTTCTATTTGCTTTTGAAATTTTCTAGCCGAGCTTTGCCGCCAATTTTCTATTCTTTATTTCCCTCTCTTAAATATCACAAAAAGATTTCTCCATTTTTCCTTATTTTCCCTCTTTCTTTTCTTTCTGCCTCGAGGTCTTCGTACATTTGCAGGAGAGTGATCGACTTCGAGTTTCCAAGAAACAAATAAAAAATGAAGAGAGAAGTGGAACCAAGCATGAGAGGTATGCCTTATGACTCCCCACTTTTGAAGTTTGAGAAACCTATGCTAGTTAGTAGTGAATGTTGAGATATTATATTGGTGGAGTGAGTATTTGTGTTGCCGTAAGATTGTCGTTTGTATGGGTATTTAATTGGTCTTATTTTTTTCCAGCTCTCGTAGTTAACCAAGTCTTGCCTAAAAATTGCTAAAATAATTGCAATAAGAAAAAGTCTCACAATTGAAGGCTTGGGTGTTGTAGTGCTTAGTCTTGAAGGCTTAGTTCTAGAGACACTCGACACCACTGAAAATATTGATTGACTTGATAGCTCTCTTTGAAAAGATTTGTTCAATTGAATTAATGTTTAGCGGTTTTTGTGAGCATGCCAAAGTTTGACTTGTTAATCATAAGAATGATATAGCTTTACGCGTGTTAAACTTCATGGGATGCCGACAACTCCGCTGGCCTACGAACGATCTTCATGGAGGAAACTCCTAGATTTCGGCTATGAGTTGATTAAATACTTGTAGCAGCAATGCTATAGTGGGTAAGATTCTTGGCACTCCCGGGTAGCTATAATCAAGATGGAATCACTCCTCTGGCTGCTATGAGAAATCATTGTGCAAAAGGAACAAAAACCTTAGTGATGCCACGAGTGTCCATCACAACCCGATAAACTAAATAATTTTTTTGGCATGCTCTCAATTATTGAAAAACTGAAATTCTTGAAGGACAACGAATAGAAAAGTAGTGCTTGCAAAGTCTTGATTTATTGATGTGGGAGAATTGAGATACTCTAGTATATATGCTTTTAATGACAACTCTCACACTCTTAATTTACATGATTATACTTTACTGTTCAAAGGCAAGCCTATGAGTTGATTACTTGACCTGGAATAAAATTTACTCATTTGGATCATCCATACTAACAATAATTTTGCTGCACTATAAGGATGCATCAAACCCGTATGATATGCTTGCCATTACTCTATCTATGCTGAAGTTTTTCAGATTTATAAAGTGGAGGAAACATGAGACTACTAATCATGAGTAAGATCACCATCTCGTTATTTCAGTTTAAATGCTGAGTTCCTTTTTTATTTTGGTTTTCTTGCTCGGGACGATCAAGTTTAAGCTTGGGGAGGTTGATGGCTCTGAAATATAGCCATCTAACATCCACATTTAAACTGGATATTAGTCATATTTGTGATAAATATCTCTCTCAACCCTGCCACTAATGCTAATATGCAAAGGGGTATGCAATCCTTTGTTCTTGTATTTTTCCTGTGCAGATAATGTTGTTTAAAGGAGGGAATCACTACATTTCAAAGATACGATATTTCCTTTGACCAAAGAAACCAGGAGTTGTCCAGCAAAGGCAGACGCCGTAACGACCAACTATACGGCCAGAGCAAAAATTCCGACCGTATAGCTCCGGCCATATAGTTGGTGCCGCCACTGTTAGGTCAAACAGAACAACTTTCATGAATGGACCCCTATATAAAGAAGCCTGAGGCGATGTGAAAACTCTCTCTCGCTGACACTACATCTCGTTCCACCCCGGAGAAGCCAGACTCCGCCAAAAACCTGCATAGATCTCCAAATCCTTCTCCATCTCCATAGCCATACTTCACCACTTGTAATAGTAGATCTCTTATGATTATTGTAAGACTATTTCTATCAATCTTATGATTTTCATTACAATGTTTATGATTGTTGATCTCATCTCTATGTGTGACGAGGGTTTAACTCATCAATGCCCATTATTATGGACTTGGGTTTTGGAGAAGGAGGGAGCACTGGAGACATCTATCGGCTAGCAAACAAGCACACAGGGGACTCGAAGATTTACCCAGGTTCAGGCCTCGTAGAGGTCCCTACTCCTGCTTGTCTGCTCGTGGAATTATCAAAGGAATCGAGGATTACAATGGTGCGTAGATGCAATCTGGCAAGGGTTGTGGAAACTGGGGTTGCGTGTGTCCTCCTCGCCGCCCCTCCTAGCCTTTATATAGATAGGCTAGGTCTCGGGTAGCAGGTCGAGTCGGTTACAAGTTAGGGTTTTCCCTTTTGAAGTTTCTATCTTTAGCTTCTTCTTGTTCTTCAAGCAATCGAGAGTCCGTAGGTTACTCGAGTTCTTCATTTGGGCCTTGGCGACACCGTGGGCTTCTATGTATTCAGGCCGTATATACCAAGCTCGAGTACCTATAGGGTATACCCATGTTAGTACCCCCCGAGTGTCCAGTGGAATCGCAGATTCGACTGGAGACTTTATGAAGCCTTTCGAGTACATGACTGAGTACAATTTTTGACTGCTCTGTTTATGTCATAGGGATTGTTGATGTGCGTGCCTAATTTTAACCGATGTATCGGTATCAGTTAAGTACCTTAGGGTAAAACAACACCATCTACTCGAACTCGAGTCCCTGGACTCGAATCCAGAAAAATGCTGGTGTAATTCGACTCAAGCCGCGAAGGTCTTACAGGAGTCGAATTCCAGTATATGGGTGTGAGCACTTGACACGTCCGTCAAGGCATGTTCATCGTACCTGCAGGCACGGATATATTTCTGGTAGTGCGCAACTTAATGCGTTACCAGGCCTTATTGAGGTCTTACCTTCACGCTGCAAGTGCGGCATCCGAATTTTATCATCGCGGAGATGATTCGGGTAACCCAGGAGACGCGATCTCTTTGTAGGGAATATTATGAGGCGGTGTCGCCATAAACTTCGAGTGTGGACGTTATCAACACATTGTACTTTTGTACAAATAATCATAGGGTGCGCGACCAGCGCTCCCTATGGGAGTAGCCCCCGAGTGCCTGGTTGAGTCGAAGACTCAAGCAGGGACTAAAGAACTTTTTGCGACTGCTGTCGTCTTTATTTGCTTGTTTCAGTCGGATTTGCTTCCGGCGCTCCCTATGGGAGTAACCAATGTCCATAGTCGAACCGTGCTTCGAGTGATTGGGTTTTTCTTTGATTGTTCATGTTCCTGAAAAAGAAGATGAAAAAATCGTAGGGTGCACGACCAGCGCTCCCTATGGAAGTAGCCCCCCGAGTGCTTGGTGGAGTCGAAGACTCGAGCAAGGACTAAAGTAATCGAAGTCTTCTGCTGCTTAGTTGTTGATGACGTCAGTCCTGACGATTTCGTGACCTCAGTTGCCCGTGTGAGCGAGTTTAATGGGACGTGACGAGTGGCGGGTCCTACTGCCTGACTCTGATTTGACTGGGCGTGCGTAATCTTTATTTTAACCGCACCTCCTCGATTTTCGCGCATAATGGGAGTGGTGGGGGGGACGGTTCATGTTTCAGCTCCTCCATGTGTCTAGAATGATGATCGCCACGCGTCCAGTAGGGTTTTTCTGAGCCGTTGGATTGGATCTTCCAGGGGTTAAGTAGTGGCGCTGTGACGGTAAAATTCACATCTGCTTTCGCTCATCTTTTGCCTTCATCGCCATTGCCGCTGCTCCCCTGGTTTCTCTTCTCTCTTTTCGTCCGCGGCGCTAGACCAGCTCCGCACATTTCCCAGCTACTTTCTCCGGTCGCATCGCCGTCGTGCAATGGGGAAGAAGAAGGGAGGTGCTGCGGCCAATTCCACGGCCACCGCTGCTGCGGTGAAGAAGAAGGGTGGCTCCGCCGCTACGGGAACCAGCACCGCCGCCGGCGGGAATAAGAAGGGCACGGGAACCCGCGTCACGAATGGCGCGTGACGTCCCTCCATCATCAAGTCCTCTGATCTTTGTCTTCTTCGCGAAGACGGAGTGCTGTCTGCCGCAGTCGCCGACGCGCGCGTCCCCGGCGGTGAGATAATCCCCTTTCCTCCCGCTGGTTTTCGAGTGATGTTCTTGGCGTTCATCATTCGCGGCCTCTCGTTGCCCCTGCATCCCTTCTTTAGGGGCCTCCTTTGTTTTTACGGGCTTCAGCTCCATCAGCTGTCCCTGAACTCTATCCTCCACATCTCTTGCTTCATCACCCTCTGCGAGTGCTAGCTCGAAATCGAGCCGCACTTCGGCCTCTTCAAGCGCCTCTTCAAGTTGAAGCACCAATCTGCGTCTGGCTCCTTAGTCTATAATGTAGGCGGCTGCGGAATCCATGTCGATCCATCCGCCACCTATTTCGACATCAAGCTCACGACGTCCATCCAAGGATGGAGGGACAGGTGGTTCTACGTCCGCAACGAGAAGGATGACGAGGAGCACTTCGGACTCGCACCTTTCGATCCCGCGACGCCGTGCAAGAGGAGGCGCTCCTGGAAGAATGTCGTTATGCCCGGCGAGTCCGTGGAGACAGATGTGCTGTACGAGCACGTCTGCGACCTCGAGAGCAGCATAGGCAAAGAGGAAGGAGGCTGCTCCCTCATTCGCACGTGGCTGCACCGTCGCGTCCAGCCCCTGCAGGCCAGAGTTCATCCCATGTTCAAGTGGGCTGGCGCTGACGATGTCACTCGCGTGTCTGCCGATGGCATGTCCGCGAGTGAGGTAGATAAAAGGGTTTGACTGGGCACCAAGTACACCGTCAAGGATGTGCTCCCCAGTGAGCCAGTTGTTCCTCCGTTTGATGCTGCTAACCCTCCTCCTGAGGTATAGTTATGCTATGCAGTAGCTTAGTTTGTCGATTGCTTCTCTGCTGTTTCTTATCTTTGTGCTGAATTGTGGTCTGTATGCAGGATTGGGCGGTGTCACCCTGTATGCCCCCTCTTCCTGAGGGGGTTATCCCTCGCGATGCTTTGGAAGAGGACGAGTCAGAGTCGACCGTCCTATCTGATGTGGAGGAGGAAGCCCTCGAGTCGGGTAGTCCAGATACTCACAAGCGTTCGCGCAGCGAGGATTCCGATGCGTCGTCTCCTTCGACTCCGGAAGGTGCGGGTGTTGGTGTGGAGTCGCCGATCCCTGCCATTCCTGTGAGCGCCATGGCGCCATCTTCTCGCAAGAAGATGCGGCTGCCAAAGGAGTCCTCGTCAGAGTCGGGGGAACCAACCTTTGACTTTGATAAGTTTGATTGGTAAGTATTCGATTTTGTCCTTTTTGATTCTTCACTGGCTTTTGCCTTGTCCTTGATGTTAGTTTTGTCTTGTAGTCAAGAGGCGTCGTCGTCTTCTGGCGACGTCCAATTTTTGAAAGAATCAGGAGTCGCAACCTCAAGGGCCAAGAAAGAGGTCGAGTGTGCTCCTTCCCCTCCATTGGCGGCCCACTCCGGGCACAACTCTTCCAGTTCTCCGCATGAAGGGGAGCATCGAATGGTTGCCCGGATGACTGCACACCAACCGACTTCGGAGTCACTGGAGGATCATGTAAGTGTGGGATTTTCTTCGTTTTGAAGTTGCAGTCGATGCCATCGATGGCTTCTGCTGATCCTTTGTTGCCTTGTTTTTGCCATAGCTCCTTGTGAAAGAGGCTGCTCACTTGGCGGAGCAGGTGCTTGCAATGGGCCGCCAGCATGCGATGCTGGAGACGCGCCATCACGTGGTAGAAAGTAAGTGCCCATTACTTCTCCCTTTTCTGCGTCATTTTTATGTAGTCGACTGATAGTCAATCTTTTTGTTTTGTAGCGGAGCATAATGCCCTTTTTTGCGCGACGCCGCCACCATGGAGAAGACACCGCAATGAGGCAATCGCAGCGCGTGACAAGGCACAGAGGCGCGAAGAGCATCTGCGTGCCTCCATTGCAGCCAGGGAGAAGTTGTTCGAAGAACAACTTTTCTCGATTGCCAAGGCCCTCTCAGGTACTATGTTTGGATATCATTATCTTGCTCTTGTTCGATTTTTTGCCGTTGGCGCTGATGTTTGTGTCCATGTGTGGATTTTCGTACAGATGCTGGCGATTTGAGCTTTGATCCTCAGGCCCTTCGCCGCGACGACGCCTTGGCGGGTGCACTTTCAGCAGTCGAGGACCGCAGCGCCACCGTTCAGCATATGCTCTCCAAGGCCAAGGGCGTGCCCAGTCGCCTCCGGGAGGAGTTGATGCCCAAGGCTGAGCTGATCGAGAACATGAACGAGCTGGTGGAGTCTCTCGCCGGGGGTGTTCCTGCAAGTTTCAAGACCTCGCACCGTGCGACTGGCACGTCCATGTCACTCGCCATGGTGCAGGCCCACGGAGTCGAGGTTGATCCTACAGAGGTTTCGAAGGCGATGCCCGTTGGTGCGGATGGCCAGCAGGTAGTCTTTGCTCCCTTCGCGACTGCCTGTGGCAAATATGGGCCACAGCTGATTAACACGGTTGCCAAGTACTCTAAAGAGCTATAGTGAGCCAAGAAGGCGGCAAAGGATGCGGCATCAGGGGCTGGCGAAATGTCAGTGGCATCTGACACTGCCACGGACTCGATGAAGCCCTTGAAGCCGTCGAAGTCGAAGAAGCCAATCGCTCCTCAGTAGCTTTGTAATAGTTGATTAGTTTATGCCTATTGTCTAAGACATGCCTTTTGGCGGGTGTATCTGCTGATACTTTTGCCGATCTTGAATGCACTCGAATCTTTTGTCTGTGTGTCGATTTGATCTTCTTATTCGCTTCTTGCTTGGCTTGTGGTAGGGTACATCAAGTGATCCTTTTAGGGAACCTCAGGACTCGCCGCCCCTTGATGATACTTTGGCGCCATCGTGCTCCAGGGTGGATGAGTTGTCGCTGCTTTCGCGACTGCGTGACCGCGTGAAGTAGTTGGAGCATGAATTGCCCGTGCTCCGCAGTAGCGTGGATGTATGGAAGTCAAAGGCGGAGAAAACCGCCGCCCGAGAGCAGTATCTGCTGGGAGAGATGACGTAGCTTGGCGACCAATTTAAGTGTTAGTTTGCTTACTCTTATCTTTTCCTTGTAGTCACTCGTAGTGATGTGTTGTCCTTATGCTTCTGTTGCTTCTTTGAATAGTTGTCAGCGCGCGTCATCCGCAGAAGGAGAAGGATAGGATTGCCATTCGCATGCATGATCTGACCCAAGAGCAACTTCAGGAGAGTGGATACTTCTGGGTGGATCATGATCGTGCGATCGTGCTGGCAACCCTGCAGGATCATGCGTTGCGAGTGCTGCACTTTCTGAAGAAGTCGCAGCCATGCTTGAAGAATATTTATCGGACGATGTTTCCGCTGGATGTTGCTCCCTCAAGCCTGCTGGCCCTTCTTGCCAAGTTCCAAGACTTGGCTGCGGTTCGCGAGTGCGTAAGGCAACAGTTGGTGGCTGGTGCCAAGGCTGCTCTATCGCTGGTGCGACTGCATAGGCCTGACGTAGATGTTGTGGCAATTGCGGTTGGGCCACCTGCGCCACCAGCAGAATCTGCTTGGAATATGGTGCCGCACTAGCAGGCAGTGGATCGCCCAGCAGAGGAGATCGTCGATTTCTTCGAGGAGCAGACCAACGTTGTTTTGTTGCAGTAGGAGCTTAATTTATATCCTGCACATAAGTGTACCAATGTTTTAAAGTTTGTATATATGTTGTGTATAATTGACTGTCGATTATGTATGAAGAGCTTGTTAGCGTGTGAGTGTGTTGCACTATGCGATTCCTTTTTGTTATCCTGGCCATGCACTTGTCTCAGTCCCTTGTCAACCTGTCAGGTGCGTTGCAACTAGGTTGATGTTGTGTCAAGGGTTTCGATTGATTTGCCAGCTACTCAGGATATCGCATTTTTAGTTCGTAGAACAAACGTGTATAGGGTGGCACAGCCCCCGAGTGGATAAGTTTATGAAAAATAAAGGAGAACACAGAGTTTTGGGGCACTTAGCTTTATTTACTCATGAGATAGTACGAAGTATAATGCGTGGCTAAGTAGCCTTGGTTGAGTGCCTTATTTGTGATGTAAAAGTAAAAACGACTAGGGGTAGAAGCGTTGCAGCTGCGCGACGTTCCAGGGGTTGGAGTATGCGAGTCCTGTCTCTAGATCTTGAAGGCGATAGGCGCCACCTGGGATTACTTCTGTAATCACGTATGGTCCCTCCCAGGGGGACTCGCGCTTGAGATGTCCTTGCTACTTTAGTCGCAGGACTAGGTCGCCTTTGACGAAGGATCTGGGGCGTAGCCTCCTACTATGATAGTTGCACAGGTTCTGCTGGTAGATCATTGATCTTTCCGCGGCGATTTCCCTTGCCTCGTCAAGGAGATCGACGGAGTCTTCGAGTGCAAGGGATGACTCCTGCTCGCTGTAAATGACCACGCGTGGCACCTTGTACTGTACCTCGGCGGGCAGCACCGCTTCGGCCCCGTGCACCATAAAGAACGGGGTGTAGCCTGTAGCACTGTTTGGGGTTGTGCGTAGGCTCCAGAGTACTGATTGCAGTTCATCTGACTAGCAACCCGCGGCTTGTTCGAGTGTCCAGAGGAGTCACTTCTTGATGCCACCACAGACGAGCCCGTTCGCCTTTTCAACCTGACCGTTGGTCTGTGGATGTGCTACCGAGGTGTAGCTGATGTTGATTCCCAGATTCTCATAGAATTCTTGGAACTCCTTGGATGTGAAGTTTGTTCCATTGTCTGTGATGATGCTGTGTGGCACTCCGAAGCGGAAGACGATGGACTCGAAGAACTTGACGGCACTGTGTCCTGATTGGTTGGTCACTGGCATGGCTTCTATCCACTTGGTGAACTTGTCGACTGCCACTAGGAGGTAGACGTAACCTCCTCGTGAGGACTTGGGGAGCTTGCCGACCATGTCGAGTCCCCATTGCGCAAAGGGCCAGGCCAATGGGATCGGCCAAAGCTCTGCGCCTGGTGCGTGCGGTTTGTCCGCGAATCGTTGACATGTGTTGCATTTCTGGACGATGTCCTTGGCGTCGTGCATGGCCGTAGGCCAGTAGAACCCAGCTCGCAGAGCTTTGGCCACGAGGGCACGACTGCCCGCGTGGTGACCACATGTTCCCTCATGGATGTCGAGTAGGACAGCTCTTCCATCAGCCGTGGAGACGCATCGGTAGAGTACTCCTGTGATGCTGCGATTGAATAGTTCGCCGTTGATAACAGCGAATGCCTTGGATCGCCGCGCGATGTGCCGTGCATCAGTCGGGTCGTCAGATAGTCGTTTGCTGAGGAGGTACGTGATGTACGGCTGAGTCTAGGATGATTCGATCATCATGACGCTCATTGGTCCTTCGAGTCCTGTGTCGAGCTCCAAGTCCTCGAGTACCATTGGCTCAATGGGTGGCGTAGCCCCCGAGTCCGTTGCTACGCTTGTTTCCTTCTCTGTTGCCTTTGGCTTGATGGAGCGTTCGCAGATGCACTCGAGAAATACCCCAGGTGGTAATGGGGGCAGGTAGAGCCTATGTTGGCGAGTGCGTCTGCCTCTTCATTGCTTTCGCGGCCTATGTGTCGCAGCTCGTAGCCGTCGAAGTCCCCTTCGAGTGTGTCGTAGAGGTCGCGGTAAGCGATCATGTTGTCGTTCAGTGCGTCGCACTCATGCATTGTTTGGTTGACGACCAACTTGGAGTCGCCGTAAATAATCAGCCTTTTGGCGCCGCAGGCTTTTGCCATCCGCATCCCGTGTAGCAGGGCCTCGTATTCAGCTTCGTTGTTGGAGGCCGTGAACTACATTCGCAGGATGTACTTCAGCTTGTCCCCTTGAGGTGATGTCAGTATGACACCTGCACCTGCTCCATCCTTCCGCTTGGACCCATCGAAGTGCATTGTCCAGAGGTAGGATATATCTGGCTTATCAGGGAGCTGGTTCTCCATCCAGTGCACGAGGAAGTCAGGGAGAACTTGTGACTTGATTACGTCACGCTTTTCGTAAGTAATGTCTCGTGGAGACAATTCTATTCCCCAAAGCGCGAGTCGTCCCGTGGCGTCAGGGTTATTGAGGATATGCCCCAACAGGGCGTCGTTGACCACCACGATGGGGTGTTTCTGGAAGTAATGGCGCAGTCGCCGGGCGGTCATGAAGACGTCGTACGCCAGCTTCTGGTAGTGCGAGTACCACTGTTTTGTTGGCGTGAGGACCTCGCTGAGGTAGTACACTGGGCGTTGTACTCCGTGGACCTTGTTTTCCTCGCTCGCTCGATGACAAGCACTATGCTGACCACCTGGTTGGTGGAGGAGATATATAGCAACAGTGGTTCCCTTTCCCGCGGGGTCACTAGTACTGGCGAGGTCGATAGCAGGCGCTTGAGGTCTTCGAATGCTTCCTGCGCTTCGTTGGTCCACTCGAACTTTTTAGCTTTGCGGAGGAGTTAGTAGAAGGGCAGTGCTTTTTCACCCATTCGACTGATGAATCGACTGAGGGCCGCGATTCGCCCAGCCAGCTGCTGAACGCCCCTTATGTTTTTCGGCTTCTCCATGGCCAGTATGGCTTTTATTTTCTTCGGGTTTGCCTCGATTCCTCTTGCGAAGATGAGGTACCCGATTAGTTGCCCAGATGGCACGCCAAAGGCGCATTTGTCCGGATTGAGCATGATCCGGTAGCGGTCGAGGTTGGCGAAGGTTTCGCGCAAATGGTCGATTAGGGAGGCTTCCTCCTTGGTCTTGATTACTATGTCGTCGACATAGACTTGAATGTTGCGACCAAGTTGTTCCTTGAGGCAAGCCTGCATGCACCGCTGGGAGGTGGCTCCCGTGTTCTTTAGCCCGAAGGGCATTGTGTTGTAGCAGAACACACCGAAGGGCGTTGTAAACACTATTTTCTCTTGATCTTGCTCCTTCATTCGAATCTGATTATAGACTGAGTAGGCGTCGAGGAAGCAGAGGCGCTCGCATCCCGCGATGGAGTCGATGATCTAGTCGATGCGCGGCAGCGGGAAGTGATCCTTTGGGAAGTGCTTATTCAGAGAGGTAAAGTCCACGCACATCCACAGGATATCCGTGTCCTTTTTGGGTACCAGCATCGTGTTGGCGAGCCAAGTGCTTTCTTTGATATCGCGTATGAATTTGGCATCGAGGAGTCCGTTGATCTCCATTCCGACTGCCTTCGCCCGTGGCTCAGATAATCGCCGGATTGTTTGCTTGACCGGCCTTGCGTCTGGGTTAACGTGAGTGCGTGCTCGGCGAATTCCCTAGGAACTCCTGGCATGTCCGCAGGACACCAGGCGAAAATTTCCCAGTGCTCGCAGCGAAATTCGACGAGCGCGATTTCCTATGCGGGACTCAAGTTGTTGGCGATG
This sequence comes from Avena sativa, assembly GCA_916181665.1. NCBI lineage: Eukaryota > Viridiplantae > Streptophyta > Magnoliopsida > Poales > Poaceae > Avena > Avena sativa. The sequence goes on along the minus strand of OV702289.1, from coordinate 127,759,873 downwards.
AGAGCCATTTTGGCGGGATCCGATGGGTGGACCTGCACTTTCTTTGTGTGCACTGATGAGTCGAAGGATAGATCAGGCGAGCTTGGCTGGCTCAGGGGAGGCAGACTGTTGTCTGTCGACTCCTTTAGTCTTGCGAGTTCTTCCTGCATGCCGAAGGACTGGGAAATTCTGTTGAATTCCCTATCGCAACTGTCGGACCTCTCGAAGCTCCCGTTGACTGTGATGACGCCATTGGGACCTGGCATTTTCATCTGCAGGTACGAATAGTGTGGTACTGCCATGAACCTAGCGAGCACGACACGTCCGAGGATGCAGTGATACTGTGAGGGCCAGTCGATGACCTCGAAGTCGATGCGCTCGCGCCCAAAGTTTTTTGGCGTGCCGAAGATAACGTCGAGGTTGATTTTTCCCAGGGGATATACGCCTTTTTCTGGGACGATGCCGTGGAATGTTGTGTCCGAGGCCTCTAGGCAAGTCAGAGGGATCCTCATTGCTCGCAAGGTACTTGCGAATTTAAGGTTGATGCCGCTTCTGCCATCCATGAAGACGCGACTCATGTCGAAGCCTCCAATTTGTGCCTCGAGTACGAGGGGACAATGGCCTGGACGAGGTACTTGAGGTGGGTGATCGCGTTTGTCGAAGGTGATGCAGGACTCGCTTCCACTGAGGTACTCAGTGGTAGATGGTGGCGAGTGTGTGGCCAAGTTGACATGGCGAGTGATGGCCTTCTGCACCCGATTGGATGGGCGTCCGTTTTGGATCATCATGGTACCCATGGCCCTTGGGTAGGGTTCGCCTCCCTGGTGCTGGTCCGGTGTAGCTGCGTTTGGGGGCATTCCAGGTGGTGGTGGCGGAGCGCCATGTGCCACGGCGCCTGGAGCGGCTCCATAGCCTCTTTCGACTGTGTTGCGCTTCATCCAAGCTAATCCCTCATGTAGTTTGAGGAACTCGTGGCAGTCCTTGAGGAGGTGGCTAGACTTCTTCTTTCCATCAGGCTTGTCGATGTAGAAGTGCACCGTACATCGCCCGGACAGTTTGTCTTCAATGGATGTCGCGGGTGCTTCATCACGATCACTGTGTTGCCACACTTGCGTTGTCTTCCCGGAGTCGCGTTATCCACCGCTGCGGTATCCGCTGTTATGGTTGTCATCGCGTTTGTCGGTGTAGCCAGTTGTGACCATGTTGACGTCGTCGTGGTCATCGTAGATGCGCATGCGGCGTTTGCCTCGGCGATCGCGTCTGCACTCGAGTTCTGCCTCCTCGTCGGAGTGAACGTGATTCTTCACCGAATCTTCTCCATCGACCCATCGATTCGCGATTTCCATCAGGTGGTCGATGGTCTTGGGCTTTGAGCGGCCCAGCTCCTCCCTGAGCTCTATGCGGTGGATGCCACCATTGAATGCGTCAATCGCGCGATCCTCCGAGATGTTCTCTGTGGAGTTCTTGATGATGGACCACCTTTCGATGTAGGAGCGCAGCGACTCGCCCGATCTTTGCTGGCAGCATCTCAGCTCTTCGATTAATGTGGGCCGCTTGTATGTGCCCTTGAAGTTGCGCACAAAGCTGTAAACCAGTTCATCCCAACTGCGAATGGATCCGCGTGGGAGGTTGTTGAGCCACGCTCGGGCAGCGCCTTGCAGCTGTAGCTGTAGGCATTGCATGGCCGTGCTTCGACTGCCGCCATGGAGCCTGACGGAGGAGATGTGGTCCTCCAGCCAGATCTTCGGGTCCTGTAGGCCGTCAAACTTCGGATTCTCCGATAGGAGTTTGAACCCCTTGGGCATTCGCTTTTGCCTGATGGACCTAGTGAAGCATCTGGCGCCACAGAGCTCCACATCTTCTTCTTCTGAGTCAGTCGACCGGGCACGTCGCGCCCTTGATTTGTCGATCTTGCACTACGTGATGTCATCACGCGCGTCGTAGTCGTGGTCGTGTCGCCGGGAGCGGCGTCGTCGAGACAAGTCGTGTCTGTCGTCGCTGGATGAGGGCGAGGAGTAGCGCTTTGCTAGCACTTTGCGTTTTTTTGGATCTGGTGTTGGTTCCTTGTCGAGGGCAGCTTCAACCAGTCCCAAGCCTGCGATCGTATATTGGTGCATAGCGGCTCGGGGATCTCCAGCTGGCGGCTGATTGTTGAGGAGGTACATGGTGGCTGCGGTCACCGTGGCCTATGGCGTCTTGGGGACCACGTTGCCCCATGTATCGACTGTCATAGAGCTGAAGTCGAGGACTTTTGCAGCTTCTATGCGTTCTTGCTCGGTGAGATGGGCCATCCGAGATCGTCTCTTGTTTGCGAGGTACTCGTTTCCCTTTGAGGAGGATCCTCCATGGGAGGAGAGCCTAGCACGTAGGAGGTCGACTCATCTGCCGCCTTTTTGCGCGCCTCGAGTTGCGCGATTGTTTGCACTTGGCGCTTGAATTCCTCCTTCAGGAGCCAATGGTATCCCATTAGCAGTTCTTGTGGGGACCCGAAAGGTAGGGGGGTGCCTCGTAAGGCCTCGCGGAAGCGACCCCACTCCTGCTTGTTGAGCCTGATCGCGATGCGTTCACCGGTTTGCTCGTTTGTTATGGTCGGAGGCTCGACTGCTCCTCCATTGTTGACGGGGATGTGATTGCCGCGGTTGCCACCGTTGCCGCCATTGCCATCGAGAGGCGGGTCGGTTTCATTACCGCGATTGCCCGTGTTGTCGCGGTTGGCGGAGGTATCGCCTGCGTTGATGACGGCGCACATGAAGTGATTGGGGAAGCTGCTGCTTCCAAAGCTCTCAGATCCAGAGCCGTAGGCTCCATCTTCAGTGGCCAGATCGCTCAGATCGGAGTCGCGACTGCTGTCGCTGACCGTGTTCTTGACTGTTGTCGGGGCGTTGAGCTCACTGAGGGTGCCGATCGATGGGGGGAACCATGATGCTGGGGCAATCGACGGCACCGTCGGCTGGTCAGGCATGCGGAGCGTGCCCATCTGACCAACTTGGAAGCGGAATCTCCCTATTGCCAGGCTGATCCCATCGCCCATAGACTCGAAAGCCGAGCAAGTGGCCGGTGAAGTCGAACGCGCCGAAGAGCTGGCGAATCTCCGCTATTGCGGAGTTGTAGATCGCGGTTGATGGGGCCGAAGAAGCCGCAACATCAACACTCCCAATTCCCATAGATGGCGCCAATTGACGAGGGTTTAACTCATCAATGCCCATTGTTATGGACTTGGGTTTTGGAGAAGGAGGGAGCGCTGGAGACATATATTGGCTAGCAAACAAGCACACAGGGGACTCGAAGATTTACCCAGGTTCAGGCCTCGTAGAGGTCCCTACTCCTGCTTGTCTGCTCATGGAATTATCAAAGGAATCGGGGATTACAATGGTGCGCAGATGCAATCTGGCAAGGGTTGTGGAAACTGGGGTTGCGTGTGTCCTCCTCGCAGCCCCCTCCTAGCCTTTATATAGATAGGCTAGGTCTCAGGTAGCAGGTCGAGTCGGTTACAAGTTAGGGTTTTCCCTTTTGAACTTTCTATCTTTAGCTTCTTCTTGTTCTTCAAGCAATCGAGAGTCCGTAGGTTACTCGAGTTCTTCATTTGGGCCTTGGCGACACCGTGGGATTCTATGTATTCAGGCCGTATATACCACGCTCGAGTACCTGTAGGGTATACCCATGTCAATGTGTGAGTAACTCTCCTTGGGCTTAGGGCTTCAACCTAGCCATGTAGCTATTCTGCATGTGAATTATCATAGATGGGATTGTGTATTAGTTTGTATGACACGATGATTATTGTATCCTCTCTTGCCTCAATCCAAGGTTTTTCAGGTACCCAAGACCCCAAGGGTTGAGCCAGGTATAGGGAGTATGAGTGATGACTGATCTGCAGGTTGGGAACCCCAGTGACAGAAGGGGTAGTACGACTGTATGTGAGGGATTTGCTTGGGATTAATGGTGACATCACTATGCATATCATTAGTTCTCTTTCTTCTATGGATGAGACTAGTAGGTTATTGATATAAGCGGTTGCGGAGACAATAACAATTATGGATGCACTGCCCACATATAATTTATCTTGCTCTAACAAGTACACGCATGCTTTATTTCTATCTTTTATTTCCAGCATATTATTTGCACAGCTACAGGTGAAACTGAACGCCCTAGGCCCTCTCTCTCCATCATCAACAACAACCAAAATACGCAAACTACTGGTCCGGTGAAAACACAAAAGGAATTCTAAAACTCCCGAAGGTCCGTTAGAATAACTTCACTATGCATTCACTTCCCGAGGATTCGATAACCTAGGTCTACTAGGGAAAAAGAAGCTATACTACATCCGTAATCCGGATCGAAGGTATCAATGACATTAGCAAAAAAATGGATGACGCGAGCAAACGATGCTAGTGGAATCTAGCAGTGACAGAAAAAAACATCACTAAGTTGATGACTCCATAGACATCAACCATGACGTCAGCAAACATCGTTAAAGGCAGATCGCGGTGTCGTTTGCCATGTGACGTAGACCACGATGAAAAAAATATCACGAACGATCGGGCTTGGGCCAGGCCGGTCTAGTTGGCCGCGATGAAATTGGAGGAACGTCACGGACAGCCCGTGACATTTTCAAACACCAAAAAACATCATAGATCCAACTATGACGTGAGGTTAATGACCATTTTTTTTAGTTGTAGAATTTTTTGCAGATGGGCATCTATGATGTTTTGACCCTTATCCACCATGATATCAAAATGTCATGTACCGTCCAGATTCTTGTAGTGAATCTTCATGCCCGCCGTATTGATCATAGTTTCAAATAGGCATAAAAAATTCAAAAACAAACCAAACAATGTAAAACCTTCACACAGTGTCATATTATGTGACATGGTTGCAAGGAAAAATACTAAACTTGGTATATTGACTGCATTTCAAAAAGTCCTTGTCAAAATGAGCTATCATGTTCGAGGTTTCATGGCTTTCGGGCAAAATAACCAATGTTATGGCTAGAATCGTGGCTTAGTTTGTGATAGTGTGCCCATATTGTGCACGCATGTGCATCTTGGGATGTTGAACAATGTTGTAGGAGGAAGTTTTCCTTTTCATCGTACGGAAAAGGCATTTTCCATTTCACGAGTGCAAAAAAGGGACATTTTGTGAAGCAACCACCAAAGGTATAATTCAAAATGATACCACCCCATTTTTCAAAAATACTATACCACCTTACATGGACAATATCCCAACCGGGGTATCTCAAACCTTTCCGTCCACCCCTGTTGAAAAAGACAAATGTCTGCCTAATCAGTACGAAGTGGGTCTGATTTGAACAAGTACATAATCTAATGCTCATGATTTTTTGAAAAAAATCATTTTTAGACTCACAATATGATGTTTCTTCAGAGATCCAATGCAATTTTAGCGAGGCTCATCCCCTAGGTAAGAATTTTCATGCCCGCCATTTTGACCATAGTTTGAAAAGTGCATAAGAAATTCAAAAACGCTCCGAACAATGTAAAACCTTCGCGTGGTGTCATATTATGTGACATAATTTCAAGGAAAAATAATAACCTTGGTATATTGATTGCATCTCAAAAACCACCAAAGGCATAATTCAAAATACATAGTCACTTGTTTCCTTAAATGCCTTGGAGGCCATGAACCTTCTTCGCGTATGTACCTTGCTTATAAGCGCGTCGGCCATAACCATGGAGTAACTTTATCATTTAATAGGATGCTTGGGTTAGTGTTCACTATGAAGGGCCGAATTCTATCAAACTTATTATAATCTTCTGACATGTCTGTCTTGTCCTCCACTCCCACGATGTTTCTTTTCCCTGAAAGAACTATGTGGTTCTTTGGCTCATCGTATGATGTATTAATTTTCTTATTTTTTTCTTTTTTTTCTGTTTGGTAGACATGTCCTTCACATAGAAAACCTGAGCCACATCATTGGCTAGGAAAATGGTTCGTCTTTGTACCCAAGATTGTTGAGATCCACTGTTATCATTCTGTACTTATTGTCTACCTTAACCCCTCCTTCTGTTAGCTCGACCCAATTGAACCAAAACAAAGGGACATTAAAAGAAGGTCCTTAGTCAAGTTCCCATATCACCTCTATGTAACCATAATATGTGTCATTTTACCCATTATTGTTTGTTGCATCAATGCAGACACCACTGTTTTGGTTGGCACTCTTTTTTATCTTGGGTGATCGTGTAAAATGTATTCCCATTTATCTCGTACCCTTGGAAATTCAATATAGTCGAACATGGTGTCCTGGCCAACAAGTACAACTGATCTCCAACAGTGGTGTTATTCATGAGATGTGTTTGGCCAACCGATGAAATTCGCCATGTGTGCACGCGTAATCAAGTCGTCAGACTACCTAGGGTATTGGGAGTGTAGAATATTCTTCTGTTCATTGATATAAGGAGCCACCAAGATGTAAATTTGTAGAACTATATAGTGTGCTTGATTGAAAGAATGCACCTCTGTACTTATTATTGCTTTCTTTCCTAGCTTGCATTTTCTACTCAGTCTCCCCTCATGCCATGATTGAGGAACTCCAATCAGCTTAAGGTCACGAATAAAGTCAACACAAAACTCAATGACCTCCTCTATTCCATAGCCCTTGGAGATTCTTCCTTCTGTCCTAGCACAATTATGAACATATTTCTTTAAGACTCCCATGAACCTCTCAAAGGGAAACATATTGTGTAGAAATACAGGACCAAGAATGGCAATCTCTTCGACTAGATGAACTAGGAGATACGTCATAATATTGAAGAAGGATGGTGAGAACACCAACTCAAAGCTAACAAGACACTGGACGACATCATTCTGTAACCTTGGTAGACTATCTAGATTGATTACCTTATGAGAAATTGAAAGGATAGAGATGTCGCCTAGAGGGGGTGAATAGGAAATTTCAAAACTATTACAGTATTAGCTTGATAGAATGTGGAATTAAACTAATGTTTATTTTACAAGTAGAAAACCTAAATACACTAGGCTCAACTAAGTGCACCAACAACAAGTGAAGCTATGCAAGATAGTGATACGTTGTTAACGTATCCATCATTTTTGATGTTCCATGCTTGGTTTTATCTACTTTCTTATGTTTTGTCCACACTTTGGAGTACTTTTCATATGATTTCTTGGACTAACCTATTAACAAGAGCGACAGTGTCAGTTGCCTGTTTTCTGCTGTTTTTGGTTCCAGGAAAGTCAGAAAATCAATATTCTCGGAATTGGACCGGACAAAAGCTAAAGTCGATATTTTACCGGAAGACTCACGGAGCTAGAAGATGGGCCACAGGGTGGACACACCATATGTTAGTGCGGGCTAGCCCTGGCCGCGCCACCAGGTGGTGTGGGCCCCCTGGATGCCCACCGACCTTGCCTCTTCGCCTATAACATGCCTCCCGATGCAAAAACCCTAAATCATCAAGCCTCCAGCCACGGAAAGTTCCGCAGCACCCCCGCCACCGAAGGGGAGATTCCGGGGACAGAAAGTCTCTGTTCCGGCACCCTATCGGGACAGGGAAGTGCCCCCGGAGCCATCTCCATCGATCTGCACCACCATCTCCATCACCATTGCTGATTCCCATGATGAGGAGGGAGTAGTTCTCTCTCGAGGCTAAGGGTTCTACCGGTAGCTATGTATTCATCTCTCTCTCTCTATGAATGATCTTATTGAGATCATGAGCTTGTAATCTATAGACCTACCTTGCTACTCAAGTGCTTTAATAGATCTCTGCTCACCCCATGTGTGTGAAGTTGATAGTGTGCACACCATGGTGGCACTTAGGCTAGAGATTTCAAATACTTGTTATGAGTTATATTTGGAGTTTGATGTCTTTATGAAATTGTGGTGTTTGTTTGAAGCATCTAGTGCTCAAGGTGACAGTGTGGGGTTATCTAGATGGGAAAGGCTTACTTTGAGGTGTGCTTTTATAGCCCTACCATGGATTAGAGTGTCCAACCGGAGAGTAGTTCAGCGTAGTATCATAAAGAAGAATATATTTATATGAGAGTGTTCTAAGCATTGAAACACTGTTTGCTACTAGATCTGTTATATTTTTGCTTGCTTCCATCTTTATTTCAGTTTTCCTTTAGTCTTTTCCACGCGCCATCAAAGCTATTTTCTAGCACCATTGCCACTTATAATTATCTATACCACTTGTATTTCACTATCTCTTCGCTGAACTAGTGCACCTATACACCTGACAAGTGTATTGGGTGTGTTGGGGACACAAGAGACTTCTTGTATCTTGATTGCAGGGTTGCTTGAGAGGGGATACCTTTGACCACTTCCTCCTTGAGTTCGATAAACTTTGGGTGATCCACTTAAGGGAAAACTTGCTGTTGTTCTACAAACCTCTGCACTTGGAGGCCCAACAACTGTTTACAAGAAAAGAAGTGCGTAGACATCAAGCTATTTTTTGGCACCGTTGCCGGGGAGGTAAGGTAAAAGGCGCTCACATCCTCCGGTGTGAGTGCTCGAAGTTATTTCCTTTAGATTCTACAATTTTATCTTTTTGTTTCTTGTTTTCACTAGTTAGGCTTAATGGAAAACAACAACAAAATTAGAGAGCCTTATAGTATTTATCTTGAGTTAGGACATGAAGTGTTTGCAGAGAAAATTAAAATACCTATGGAACTTTATTTGCATGCTAATAACAATGTTGTTAGTATGAATTCTTTGGACACCATTATTGCTAATGCTATGGAAAAGTCTAAGCTTGGGGAAGCTAGTTTTAATTAAAATGATCTTTTTAGTTCCCTAGCTTTGGAAGATAGCTATTCTATTGCTTATGATGATACGAAACCTCTAATATATGATGATTACAATGATGAATATGATATTTTTAGTCCACCTACTATTGATGAGAAAATTAATTATGATTATAATATGCCTCCTATATTTGATGATTATGGTGATGAGAATAATAATGATAGCTATTTTGTTGAATTTGCTCCCACTACAATTAATAAGAATAACTATGCTTATGTGGAGAGCAATAATGATTATATGCATGTGGCTCATGATAAGAATGTTTTATGTGATAGTTATATTGTTAATTTTATTCATGATGCTACTGAAAGTTATTATGAGAGAGGGAAACATGGTTTTATGTATCTCAGGAATATTAAGTTTCCCCTCTTTATGTTGAAAATTTTGAAGTTGCACTTGTTTTGCTTTCCTATGCTTGTTGCTTTGTGCTTTCATGACTTGTTTCTTTACAAGATTTCTATGCATAGGAAGTGGGTTAGACTTAAATGTGCTTTGAATTTGCTTCTTGATGCTCTCTTTTACTTCAATTCATATTTCTTATGTGAGCATCTTCTCAAACTATCATGCCTAACTTAAAGGCGTTAAAGAAAAGTACTTATTGGGAGATAACCCAAAAGTTTTAGATGAGCATTGGAAGTTATTACCTCTGTAATAACCGCTCCTTATCTTTTTTATTTTCTTTTAGTGCCAAGAGTAACCTATAATGAGAGGGAAGTAATGCTTGGGAAAGTTGTTGTCCCGAAACAGATTTCTGTGCTTCACTGTAAAAATTCGTGTAAAATCTATGTACATCCTTTTGAGGCGTGAAATTTTGTGCTTCTGCCCGAGGTTGTTATCTAACTTTCATTAGTTCAGCACTTTTCGATTTGAGCAACAGAAGATCTTCTAAGAAATTCGTCTTTACCTGCTGGTCTGTTTTGACAGATTTCTGTCATTATTTGCATTTGCTTCTTGTTTATTCCCTTTTTAGTTCTTTTGGGGAATTGAGCTTTTTGAGGGAAGTGCTACAGTAGCTAGTGTTCTAATGGAAGTTTATTTGGTGTTAGAACTGAACCTTAAAGACTTATTTATCTTGAGTGCACTAATGTTGCTAATAAAGATTGTGTGAAGTTTTGTATGAAGAAAAAATTTCAGGTGTATCGAAGGAATGAGTAATGAGATGAAGGATGGACTAAAGATCAAGCTTGGGGATGCCACGCATGTCACCCCAAGAAATATCTAAGAAGTACAAGCGTCAAAGCTTGGGGATGCCCAAGGCATCCCCCTCTTCATCAATAAAAATCCCAGGTTTCTTCCAAACGCTTCATTTTTATTGTTTCATGCACAGTTGTGTTGTTCTTGGAGCGTCTTATTTTTTGTTTTTGTTTTGGTTTTTTGTTTGCTTAGTTTTCTGAATAAATTGGTTGGACCCCCTCTTTCATACATTGGTTTTCAAATAGTTTGGTTTGGATTGGAAAAGAGTAGGAAATTTCATGCTTAAGTGGTAAAGAGAGCTTGTTTTTTACTGTGGCCTATGCTTTGTCATGCCATGCTCGATATTGTTTTGGATTTATGCTTAGTATTCTTTGCTGTAGCATGACTTTTTATAAACAATTGAGATTGGTTAATGTGCCTTGGAAGAATCATGCGTTGTTTTAGCATATTAAAGCATAGTATTGTGGTATTCTCCTTTGATGCTTTATTTGGGTTGACTTGGCACATGCTCACACCATGTTATGACTATTCCAAGTCACCATAGCCTTTATGATCCTTTAGTTTTCAACTTGTAATATCACTTTATGCTTTGATCAATGATGTTTTGTCGCTCTACATGATTATAGCCATTATTGCTCCCTTAGTTTGTCGCTCCCAGTATTTTGCTAGCCTCCGCAACCAAGTATGAGTTCCACTCATGCATCAACTCCCTAAACCAAGTTATTCCAAAGAGTCCACCATACCTACCTACTAGCTTACGCTATTCTAAGTATATTCATGTTTTTGTTTACCTTCCAAATTAAACTTGTTATAAGAAAACTAGTGATTAAATCTCTCATGAACTTGATGGCACACTTTACTTTTCTTGCCCTTAATAAACTTGAACCATTGTGTCGTCTTTGTTGTATATGCTTACACTTATTTGTTGGGGATTAGCAGAACCATGCTGTCATGGGGAACGCTTTCAACATTGCACGGGTACTTTGTACCTAGTTGATATCATGCTCTTTTGTCTATGGATGTCGTCGGTGTGAAATGAAAGGGGAGCTTGTAAGTCCATGGAGTTATGTATATGTGTTAGAGAAACTGAAGGAAATATGCTCTGAGAGGCAATAATAAAGTTGTTATTATGTATTCCTTATATATGATAGATGTTTATTTTACATGCTAGAATTGTATTGATAGGAAACTTCAATACATGTGTGTTTAATAAACAAAAAGGGTTCCTAGTTATGCCTCTCTTATAGACTAGCTTGTTGATTAACAAGATGATCAAGGTTTCCTGATCATGGACATTGGATGTTGTTAATAACAAGGTCACACCATTGGTGGAATGATGTGATGAACATTCATCCGAAGTATAGCATTACGATCAAGTCATTATGTTTATATTGCTATAACATCATACAAAGTAATCTTTATCCTTAGACCATGAGATCATGTTAATTGCTAACACCGGAAGAGTATCTTGATAACATCAAACGTCACACCATAACAGGGTGACTATAAAGATGGGTTCAGTACTACGAAGGTGTTATGTTGAGGCTCATGGATCAAGCGTGGAATTTGTCAATCCTGATGACGGATAGATATACTCTGGGCCCTCTCGGTGATATCACATTGAGATAGCTTGCAAGCAAGTGATGTGACCACTAGAATGTTATATCACGGGAACGAGAAAAGAGTGCATGTCGGTAACAAGATCAAACTAGGTATGGAGATACCGATGATCGAATCTCGTACATGTAATATATCGCGAGACAAAGGGATTTAGTTACAAGAGTTAAAGGTTCTCACGATCACAGAAGTCATCGTTGAATGTGTAGGAGTCAGTACGGATCTATAGGTCCCGCTGCTGATTATTGATCAGAGAAGGGTCTCGATCATGTCTGCATTATTCGCGAACCGTAGGGTGACACACTTAAGAGTTACCGGACACCATTTTGGAGCACATATGTTTCAGACGAAAGAATTGCAAAGCGCAGGAATTGTTTCAATAGAAACTGGAAATTGTTTCGGGTGAATTTGCAGAAAGTGGTTCTGCATGTGATATTGAAATATTGCAAGGGACTATATGTGAATGTTTGTTAAAAAATTCTTGGAGAATTCTGAATAAATTTAATAAAAGAGTTTTATTAAATGAGAGAGCATTAAACTTGGAGAATTTTAATGCATTTAAAGTGGAGACTTTAAAAGGGAATGTGAAGAGGCATTTTAATGTGAAGGGGTTACCACCACATGAATGGGGGAGGTGAGGGGTCACCCCCCATGCACCGACCATGGAGAGGAGGGGCACCCCCCTCCTCCAATAAAAGGAAACCCATTCCCTCCTTCATCCACACACCTCCTTGTGAAGGATCTCTCCCCCTCTAGAATTATTTCCCCATGGTCTCGGATTAGCGAGATACATGTTCCCGGTGGCATTTCGTCTGGAAGGAGTTGCTGCTTCCGCTGGATCACTGGAGCGAGGAGGTGGAGGTTGTCCGGTGGCTTGAACGTGTGTGCGAGTACGGATGCGCTGCTGAGTTGCGGTGCTCGGACTTCCTCACGATCTTGAGATCGGCAAGTGTACGACTACATCAACCACGAGTTCCTACTCGTTAACAAAACTCGTTGTCTTCGAGGGTAAGTTCTCGTTGGATGTATGTCCACCCGTTGCTTTGTACCTAGTAGATAGATCTTTGCATATAGTTCACACCGTAGGAAATTTTTTCTTTTCTATGCTGCAGACCCAACAGAAACGCCTAGCCCGTTGGTCTAATCCATGCCGTCATGGTGGAAACCTGCAGCGTAACCATAATGAGCTGTCTATGAAGCATTCTTCTTATAAAAAAACGAGTCAGATATTGAGAAAAAAGAGAAAAAAAATATTATGAAAAAAGGAAAGATAGAAAAAAGCACCATTCCCATGGTAAATAAGAAGATTGCTGAGATGCTCGTTTTCTACTTGCCTTGTCATTTTGATATGGGGATTCTTCTGTATCATCGGGCAAGGGGTACCCCGTTGGCGGTTCTCTATGATACACATGTACTTACGATGACAAGAACTTACCGGTGACTAAACTTGAGTAGCATGAGGAGCGGCCCTCGTATTCACGGACACGAGATTTCCAACTTATACTTCGTCAAGCATATACACAATAGTTTGTTCACTTTAACCTTAATCACTTCAAGATGCTTATGATAGGGGCAATGAGATCTGAAAGCTAAAAAGTACCATAATTTTTGGAAGCTCTTTATGAGACTTGAATCTCTGCTTCCTTCTATGAAGGCCTTTCTTTTACTTTTATGTTGAGTCTCCACCTTCTATCTTTATGCACCTATTGAGAGAGCATAGTGTCCATTCTTAGTTCTATGTGCATTGTCACAAGACTTGTTGATTGATGCATAACTTTGATATTGCTTGTTCTTAAACTAATTGTATCTAGTCAGTCTTACGAACTTTGAAGGTGTCCTATGCATTTATGTTTGCTACTCTATGAGGGACAAGCTGAATGCCACTATGCTATGTCTTTCTTATGTGAAACAAACAACTGTCTTGCAAAGCATTGTTATTCATGAATCTTTTGTTTGTGTCTTTTCATGTTGCAACATAGTTGCTTTGCCTTATTGCTAGAACTTTATCTTTCATGTTATGATTGAAGTACTATGATCCCAGTTATCAATGTTTTACAAATACTTTGATCAAGTTTATGATGGTGCATGTCACCTCAAAAATTATTCTTTCTTTTTATCACTTACCTACTCGAGGACGAGCAGGAGTTAAGCTTGGGGATGTTGATACGTTGCTAACGTATCTATAATTTTTGATGTTCCATGCTTGGTTTTATCTACTTTTCTTATGTTTTGTCCACACTTTGGAGTACTTTTCATATGATTTCTTGGTAACCTATTAACAAGAGCCATAGTGCCAGTTGCCTATTTTCTGCTGCTTTTGGTTCCAGGAAAGTCAGAAAATCAATATTCTCGGAATTGGACCGGACAAAAGCTAAAGTTGATATTTTACCGGAAGACTCACGGAGCCAGAAGACAAGACGGAGATGGGCCACAGTGTGGCCACACCATATGGTGGCACGGGCTAGCCCTGGCCGTGCCACCAGGTGGTGTGGCCCCCTGGCTACCCACCGACCTTGCCTCTTCACCTATAAGATGCCTCCCGATGCAAAAACCCTAAATCATCAAGCCTCCATCCACGAATAGTTCCGTAGCACCGCCGCCACCGAAGGGGAGATTTGGGGGACAGAAAGTCCCTGTTCTGGCACCCTGCCGGGACGGGGAAGTGCCCCCGGAGCCATCTCCATCGATCTCCACCACCATCTCCATCACCATTGCTGATTCCCATGATGAAGAGGGAGTAGTTCTCTCTCAAGGCTAAGGGTTCTACCGGTAGCTATGTGTTCATCTCTCTCCCTATGCATGATCTTATTGAGATCATGAGCTTGTGATCTATAGATCTACCTTGCTACTCAAGTGCTTTAATAGATCTCTGCTCTCCCCATGTGTGTGAAGTTGACAGTGTGCACACCATGGTGGCACTTAGGCTAGAGATTTCAAATACTTGTTATGAGTTATATTTAGAGTTGGATGTCTTTATGAAATTGTGGTGTTTGTTTGAACCATCTAGTTCTCAAGGTGACAGTGTGGGGTTATCTAGATGGGAAAGGCTTACTTTGAGGTGTGTTGTTATAGCCCTACCATGGATTAGAGTGTCTGATAAATTGCAAATGTATCTATAATTTTTGATGCTCCATGCTTGGTTTTATCCACTTTCTTGTGTTTTGTCCACACTTTGGAGTACTTTTCATATGATTTCTTGGACTAACCTATTAACAAGAGCCATACTGCCAGCTGCCTGTTTTTTGCTGTTTTTGGTTCCAGGAAAGTCAGAAAATGAATATTCTCAGAATTGGACGGGACAAAAGCCAAAGTGCCTATTTTTCTAGAAGACTCAAGGAGCCAGAATACGAGACGAAGGTGGGCCAGGGGCTGGCCACAGCCCCCCAGGCGTGGGCTGAGCCTGGCCGTGCCAGGGCATGGTGTGGTGGCCCCAGGCACCCCCTCGGTCTCCCTCTTCGCCTATAAGAAGCCTTCTGACCTAAAAACTCTGGGGGGTCGACGTTTTTCTAGAAAAAGTTCCGCAGCACCGCCACCACCGAAGGGGAGATTCAGGGGACAGAAAGTCTCTGTTCCGGCACCCTGCCGGGACGGGGAAGTGCCCCCGGAGCCATCTCCATCGATCTCCACCATCATCTCCATCGACCATCCATGTTTCCCCCATCTATGAGTGAGTAATCCCCCGCTGTAGGCTATGGGGATGGTAGGGATTGGATGAGATCGTTCATGTAATGGCATCATATTGTTAGGGCATGGTGCCTAGTATCTTTTATTAGTGCTTTATGACTTTGTTGGACTTGTTATGCTTAATGTTTGTCACTAGGGCCCAAGTGCCATGATTTCAGATCTAAACATGTTATTGATTCATTATGATAGTATTGTTTTTGGTCTTATCTACAAGTTGTATACACACGTTGTTGTCTGGAACCTATGGCCCCGAAGTGATAGAAATCGGGATAACCGCAAGGGAATGGCTTTGATGTGAGGATCACATGTGTTCACGGAGTGTTAATGCTTTGCTCCGGTGCTCTATTAAAAGGAGCACCTTAATTTCCAGTAGTTCCCTAGAGGCCCCGCTGCAAATGGGCTGGCTGGACAAAAGATGTTGTGCAAGTTCTCATTGCGAGCACGTATGACTATATATGGAACACATGCCTAGGATTGTCTAGTACTTGGATGATTTATCTTATTTATCTGCAATTGCCCTATGTTCTGATTGCTATATGGATTGTCTTGTCCATGCAACGCCCGTCCATCCATCTCTATGACTACCGCACTCGAATCCCACTGTTTACTGCTTTTGTTACTGCTGTCTTTCCTTTACTACTGCTGCTACTTTGCTATTCCTACTACAAAACTGTTGCTACTGATAAACTGTTGTGAGCAAGATTGTTTCCAGGTGCAGCTGAATTGATAACTCAGTTGTTAAGGCTTATAAATATTATTTGACTCCCCTTGTGTCGAATCAATAAATTGGGTTTCACTTCCCTCGAAAATACTGCGATACACCCCCTATACTTATGGGTCATTAGTGTCCAACCGGAGAGTAGTTCAACATAAATCATAAAGAATAATATATTTATATGAGAGTGTTCACTAGTGAAAGTATGATCCCTAGGCCTTGTTTCTAAGCACTGAAACATCGTTTGCTATTAGATCTATTACATGTTTGCTTGCTTCTATCTTTATTTCAGTTTTACTTTAGTCTTTTCCACGCCATCAAGCTATTTTCTATCATCGTTACCACTTATAATTATCTATACCACTTGTATTTCACTATCTCTTCGCCGAACTAGTGCACCTATACACCCGACAAGTGTATTGGGTGTGTTGGGGACACAAGAGACTTCTTGTATCTTGATTGCAGGGTTGCTTGAGAGGGGATACCTTTGACCACTTCCTCCCTGAGTTCGATAAACCTTGGGTGATCCACTTAAGGGAAAACTTGCTGCTGTTCTACAAACCTCTACACTTGGAGGCCCAACAACTGTCTACAAGAATAGAAGTGCGTAGACATCAGATAGCACTAGATAAATATACCACAAGTGATAATCAAGATATAAGTACTTCAAGCACGAAGGCTATCACAAGGAAAGTAAGCTCGAGTATAGAGATAATCAGGGCACACAGAGATGAAGATATATTCCCGTGTTCCCTTATAGGAAGGTACATTACGCTGGAGAGGTGTGGGATTCCATGAAGGATTTCCCAACGCCACGAAGACTGACCTTCTTCTCCGAGTCTATCCCACGAAGGAATAGGCCCTTTCCTTATGGATAGCTTTTCCTCCACTCCGAAGATGGAAAGCTCCACAACCACTTCACAAGCTCCACGAAGGAGAATCCCGAGTCTCTTCGCAATCTTCCACGAAGAGGACACCACGGCACCAACCGCCAAGCCAACTAGGAGGCCACCCTCTAAGAGTTAGAAGCTCACAGTCTCTCACTCGAACAAATCATAGTGGAGAGCTCAACACTTATGCAAGAATGCAAAGCAAGAACACCAAGGGTGCTCAAATCCTTCACTCTCAAATCCCACCAAAGAAAAAAGTGCTAGGGAGGAATTAGAGAGGAAGAACAATGGTGGAAATCAACAAATGACTTCAAGATCTAGATCCAATGGGTTCCCCTCACTTAGAGTAGGAATTGATTGGTGGGGATTGTAGATCTAGATCTCCTCTTCCAAAGCCCTCAAGAAGATGCAAGAATCATAGGAGGGAAGGGGGAGGAAGCAATCTCAAGAGATTCAACAAAAGAGGTCAATTTCGAGCTCAAGAACACACAAAACATGTTGGGGAAGAAACCACTTTATAGGGAAAAGCAAATATGGCTATTGAGAGAAAACTACGCGAACCCGGTTTGAAGTTTGGTTGAACCGGCTCATAAACCGGACGATCCGGTTGAATACCGGTTGAATCCTGGTTGAACCGGACCTAAACCAGGAAGGTTTACTAAATGCAATCCTGAATAGACTCGGTTGCGAAACCAGGAATCCCGGTTGAACTGGATCTGAAATAGACTTTACGAAAAACGCAATAACTTTTGCATCCGGACTCCAATTTCGATGATCTTAGTCTTGTTTTGATGGGGACAACAAGCTTTAAAAGATGGTGCATGAAACCATCATAGTCCAACAAAGGAGGGTAGAACCAAATAAAGAAAGGTATGAAGCCTCTCTATAAGAATAACCGGTAAAACCTCCAAACTTGAAAACACAATAGAAGGTGCATATGAATTCCATTTTCGATAAACTTGGGATTGTTGAAGTGCCAGCAACAAGATCAACAACCTCACATGGAGAAACACCAAGAAGAAACAAAATAGGAAGATGCAAAGTATACAAAGGATTGAGCTCCCTACGACGATTTGATCAAATTACCCAACCAAAAGCCCTTCTTGATAGTGCGGCTATCTATCCTATAACCTGGTCTCCCAACAACCACCTTGATACCGGTAAAAGAAAAACCTAGCAAGGCCATAACTTTGCCTTGCGCATCCTTCTTGATCCTGATGACAACGCTTCAAGATCTATCCAAGCCGGAATGCATCACTTGATCATTGTTGCTTCATGAAGACTCATAATTTGCTCCCCATACACCACTATGGTATAACTTCATTAAGACATGTCTTAACATGTCCATTATCACCAATATGGACGGCAAGCTTCAAGAAAATGATCTTCTTGAGATGCTTTTCTTGAACTTGCCCTTCTCAACCTTGATAATGATCACCACTTGAAAGAACTTGCCCTTCTCAACCTTGCCATCCTCTCATGGGCTATATGAAATCTTTACTTTTGAAGCATTCCCATGGAAAGATACCTATACCATATAGAAAATGCAAAGGCACATATATAATGGGTTAGTTCATGATGCATAATTGACAAGGCTTACCATACCACAAGATCCATGTGATACATTATTTATGCTTCATGTGTTGACCAACTTTAAATCACTCTTCCCGCTTTCTATTGGCCAACCAAGTATCTTCTCATGCTCCATATCAATATCTTGAGGTACATAAAGAACTCTTCATTTAATTACATGCTATAAATCTTAGTCAACCATATCTCAACTAATGAGGCTATCATGACACTAACTTAGAGCCATATCTTGAATTCTTCAATTGAGATCACACTCTCAAGATCTTGATCATAACATATTCTTCTCTTCAACTCGATGATCTTCATGCCAATACTCAAGGTATATCTTTATATTTACGGAATCCATACTTTAATCCAACACATGGACTACAAGCATGACCTATGGAATATTCCTTCATATAAAACTCAATGAAAACATTAGTCCATAGGGATTGTCATTAATCACTAAAACCACACTTAAGGTCAATTACACTTCCAGAAATTGCATTGAGGAATGCACATAGCTTCACAATGAGTAATTGAACAAAACATCAATGCAACCAGAAGCAATTGCATCATAACCACTTGGCAGTCATGAGACTTTAGGTCCTGGAATTTTTTCTCTACCATATTTATTATTCCCTTTATATTTGACAAGAAGCCAGAAGGAACCTTGATACTTCTCATGCATTCAAAAAAAATATTATCTTTTTTTGTAAGAGTGTAGCTGGAAGGACCTTGATACTTATCTGGATGTAGGTCATACCGCTCGTTCATACATTGCTAGTCCTGCCGTGCTTCTGGTGTATCTTTTGACTTCCTATACACACCCAAGAATCCTAGCAGGTTCACGAAAGATTCTTCATCACGTGCATCATGTTGATTGAATATCGGACCTCTAGGACTTCCCAGTACGGTAACTCCCAAAATATGGATTTCTTCTTCCACATGGGCGTCCGGTAGCGTCATTCGGAACAGATTGACCATCAGGACCCTTTCTAAAGATTACTTCTATATCCTTGACCATACCAAATACATCATCACCAGTACGGTGGATAGGCTTATTCTGGTGATCTGCCTAACCTTTGAAATGCTTACCTTTCTTTCTTATGAGATGCCTGGTCGGAAGAAATCGACGATTCCCTAGGTACACAACCTTCTTACATTTATGCAAATATGTACCTTCAGTCTCATCTAAATAGTGTGTGCATGCATTGTATCCCTTGTTTGTCTATCCTGAAAGGTTACTAAGAGAAGGCCAATAATTGATGGTTACAAAAAAGCAACGCTCATAGGTCAAATTCCTCCTGTTTGTGCTCATCCCACACATGTACACCTTATCTGTGCGACAACAGTAAAAGTTCTTCAACTAATAGTCTTAGGTACAAATCAATGTCATTGCCGGGTTGCTTCGAGCTTTGGAAAAGCATTAGCATCATATATAATGAACTTCTGCTTCATGCAAAACCAAGGAGGAAGGTTATATATACATAGAGTTACAAGCTAGGTGCTATGACTACAGCTCTGCTCCTCAAAAGGATTCATGTCATCTGTACTTAGACCAAACCTTAAGTTCCTTGCATCATCTGCAAAGCCCAGATACTCTCTCTCGATTTTTCTCCACTTCGACCCATTAGCGAGGTGTCTCGACATTGGGCCTTTTTGCGGTCTTCTTTGTGCCATCGCAACAACTTGGCATGCTCTTTGTTTCTGAACAAATGTTTCAACCATGGTATTATAGGAGCATACCACATAACTTTTGCAGGAACCCTCTTCCTAGGGTGCTCGCCCTCGACATCACTAGGGTCATCTTGTATGATATTATACTGCAATGCACCGCAAACCAGGCATTCATTCTTATTCTCGTACTCCTCACCCGGTAGAGGATACAGTCATTAATGCATGCATATCTTCTACACCTCTGATCCTAGAGGGCAGACAATGTTCTTTGCTTCGTACGTACTGGAAGGAAATTCGTTATCCTTTGGAAGCTTCTTCTTCATTATTTTCAGTACCTTCTCAAATCTCTTGTCAGATAAACCATTCTATGTCTTCCATTGTAACAATTCCAGTGTGGTACCAAGATTTGTGTTGCCATCTTTACAATTTGGGTACAACAATTTTTTGTGATCCTCTAACATGCACTTAAACTTCAACTTCTCATTTTCACTTTCGCATTCTCTGTATGCACCAACAATGGCCCGATGAAGATCATCAATGTTCTCATCTGGTGCCTCTTCATCTTCCTCCATTGCAGTATCACCGTATTCAAGGAACATATGGTAGTTGTCATCATCCTCTTCTTCTTCATTGTCTTTCATCATAACCCCTCTTTCTTCGTGCTTGTTCCAACAATTATAGCTGGGCATGAAACCGGACCGAAATAGGTGGGTCTGAAGGGTTCTCGAGGAAGAGTATTCTAACAGGCAACACATGGACAACACATAAAACCATTCACAATGTTTCAGCCACACCGATAAAATTATGCAGGCCCATAACGAACTCGGCAGTGCGTCGGTCACCATACACCCATTGTCGGCTCATCTGTACTATATAATTAAGTTTATCAAAAATATCAATGACAGATGAAAGGATAAAGTTGCTAACCTCGATCGAGAAGGAAAGAAAGAGGAGAAAGCTTAAGTTTGGCTCAGGCACTTCATATCATGTTTGTTTTGTATGAACTCAAGTGGCATCATGCTCTCACGCATTTCATCAAGCATCTCTTGTGCATAGAGGGGGAAACAAAGCAACATACGACACTTGTGCATAAGAGGAAAAAATCAAACCAGCTTACACACAAGTATGTGGGGCTGGGGGTTATATACAGGAATATGGACCTTTAGTCCCAGTTCATGGTTCGTACCACGAACCGGGACTAAAGGGGTTGAGGCAGACGTGAAACCCCTTTAGTCCTAAAGTTACCACTTGAACCGGGACTAATTATGACCCTCTCCCGTGCGGTGTCCTAGCCATTCGAACCAAGACTAATGCTCATATTAGTCTCGGTTCGTATGTGACCAGGACTGATACCTGGAACCGCTCCGAACGGAAGCCATGTTTTCTACTAATATTAGAATAACAATGGATGTTAGTATCTAAAACTTCCTGCATTGTGACTCAGCGGGGATAGGTCTCGCCAACTACATATGCTTGCTCTCTCATGGGATCTATGCCCATGGCTAGCATGCATGAGTCCACCGGGAAGCTTCAGCGTCTAAACTTTTCGGACAACACCGAAGAGTGTGTTGCAATATTTCCGAATCGTGCATACAGTACTCAGGTTAGTAAGTAAAATCACACCAATTATTTTCTACAAAGTGAACAATGCTAGCTATAGTAGGCGACATAGGAAGACATAATCGGGGTCGTCCCCAGAACACGCATGATTTGTCGGCGGTTTAACTCGCATTGGATGAAGGACAACAGTAGAGCCAACTGCTGGCTATAAGTCATGTTCATATCATCTAGAGACAATCTACTCCATCAGTTTTAAAATATAAGATGTTTCAGCTTTGTGAAAGGAGTGCACCTAAACCATTTTTAGTGTATAGGCTTACTCCAAACCTAAATAAACCTACACACCAAAAGGGATCTAGAACACTTCTTTCACAAAGCTAAAACATGTTATATTTTGAAATGGAGGGAGTAAGAGTCAAAATGTACAATAGATAGAGATAAAATAATACTACTTTAATAATATATGGTCCACTTTACACTCTCACATAATTTCTAGGAGCACGCGCTGTGGTCGGCTCCTCTTCTTCACATACTCCCTCCGTTTCAAATTACTCCGCTTGCATGCTTACCTAGGTGGGCTAGTACTCCCTCATTTTTCATTTAAAAAAATCCTGAGATTTTTGAAATTGTTAGTATGGAATGTGTACTACGTATTCCAAAAATCCTAGAAATTTTTGGATGAAAAATAAGAAAGTACTAGCCCATCTAGGTAAGTGTCGTGGTGGTGGCACAACAGATGCCATGGATAGGCTAAAGATGGGGCCAATATGCACTAGAGGAATCCAAGGAGGGATAGTGTGGTGATTTCACGCACAAGTATTTGTATTTCTCTCTTGCTAGATGTGGATTACAAGGCCTCCTTGAGCTGTTGGTGAGAAGGAGACTAGTTCTCTTACTCCCCACTACAGAACTCTAGGGTTCTTCCATAACAAAATGAGTGATCCCGCTCTATGGAGGCCCTGGTGCTCCTTATATAGGGGAGCCCAGGTTACAAGACTAGTGCATACATGGAGGCATATTTCTCGAATATACCCTTTGGTTAAAGATAGATGCCTCTTTTTACACTTTAACGGCTAGTCCGGACTTGGGACGTAACCCTCTGTGAGGTCCTTTGCCTTTGGGCGTCACCCAACACCGATTGCATCAGCCGACACTGGCTACGTCACCTTTGTCGGCCACGCCCTGTTGGTCCTTGCCTCTGCCCGCTTCACTCATGCTTCAGTGGACAAAGGCCACCTTTTAACCAGCGAGAGATTCCTTCCTTCCCTTGGAAACCAAGTGGTAACCCGGCTAGCATATAGCTAACCCGGCTACAAGGGTACCTGCAAAAAAGGTAGATCAACATAGCCGACATATATTTTATGCCGGTAGGGTTATCGTTAGGCGAACACCCACCGGGTCAGGTTACCCCGTGAGTCGGCCCGCCTTGAGGTGACCCGGTCAGCATTCTCTTTGACCGTGCCGTACCATGGCTAACTCGGCCTTTATACCCCGGCGTGACCCTACCCGGGGGTATCCCCCAACATTAGTCCCCGAAGCTGGTGCGGTCTTAGAAACTTCAGCTGTTAAGGGCTCAGCAGGTTCCCCTTATCAAAATCTACACTTTCCCTACCGATTTATCTTCTAACCCGGCTTCTACTGTTAGACATTCCCTTGGCTTGATCCGAGTTACCTCTTGTTAGCCAGGTTATTGTCCATATATCTGAATCATCCTTCCTTCTTTCATACACTTCCCCACGTTCTACGTGGAGGGTAATCATCACTTTGCCTCATTCTAAGGGCCGCGCCAGTTACTGCGCCGGTTACTGTATTGATTGTCAGGAATCACTATTGCGCACGTACCATCGTGGCAACCCCCTCGTTAACTACATCATCATGTCCTGTTGCGGGATCCGCTGCTCTATGAGGCCCTTGGTGTGGCATGCGCCTAATTGGTTGGTTAGGGGAATACACGGCCACATCGTGTGGCCACGCCGCAGCGGTTGATCCCACTACGCCCCCCTGAGGCGCAGTTAAATAGGGGACATGGGTGGCCCTTGGGGATTTTCACCACTTTGCACGTGCCCATGTCCTCTACTTCTTCTTCTCCATAGCAGCGCCATCGCTATCGCCGCTTCTGCTTTAGCGTAGCACCGCCGCTGTCGTGCCTCGCTGCTCTTCTGCACCCATGCTCCTGACCCTACGCAGGCTCTCTGCCATGGGGCCCTGCTGTTCCAAACCGCTGCCCGTAGCCGCAGATTGGCCATTCGAAGACCTTGATTTTGACATGCCTGACAAGGAACTCACCATCATAGAGGAGGAGGAGGAAGAAGAAACCCACAAGCGCGGCGGCTGGGCTGGTTCATGCACTACTAGAGAAAAGCCTATAGGAGACATGCACATTAGAGGCGCATTTATACTATATGCGCCTCTGATAATATAGGTGAGGCGCACCATGCAGCCCTGCGCCTCTAGTAATTTAATAGGCGAGGTGCATATCTGAAGGATGCGCCTCCTCTATCATCTGTACGGACAAAATCTGGCACCCTCATCTTATGCGAGGCGCACCAGACGGACATGCGCCTCTAGTACATAACCAAGGCGAGGCGCATATGTGGAAAATGCGCCTCGCATATCTTGGGTGGGCCCGGGTGGAGATCGGTGGTCCAATATGCGAGGCGCATATTGTAAGATGCGCCTCCGATACTTACAACAGGCGAGGCGCATTAGGGAGCGTGCGCCTCAAGCAACCCTCGCGGGCCCGGGTGGACGCATAGGCGAGGCGCATGTTGGCATGTGCGTCTCAGATAGTTCAGACTATCAGAGGCGCATTTACTGCAATATGCGCCTCGCATAACCTGGCTGACTTTTTTTGCACCTTTTTGGCACATGCACCCCACTCACTTGCCTCACTTCTTCCTCTCCACCCAAAGACAGATTTGGTCGCCCCCCTTCTTCTCCCACCTCATTTTCCACATTGATTCACCATAGAAGCTTGCTCAATCTCCATTGGTTGACACTAACATGTAAGTGAAGTTTCTTGCTCCTCTAGATCTACAACATGTCCCTTTACTTCTCCTCCGTCTCTCTTGTGCAAGTTGTCGTTGGAGGAAGCGTGAAGGCGTTTGCTTGTATGCTCATGCGCGTTGTCGGCGACACCGCGACTATATGATTGTGTTATGGTGCATGCTTCTTTTTGTGTAGGGATTTCATTTGAGATGCCAATGTTTCGACGGAATGTCGATCAATTTCTTTTCTGGCGAATTTCTGGCACTCGCGGATGTCCTCTTTTTAGGGGAGGTCATGCCGAATTTTTTGGGTGATCCAGATGTCTATATATGCTCTAATTATTATATTGCTCTTTGTACCACGCGTAGGCGACCATGGTCCGACCACTGATTCGCAAAGCCCTCGTGGATAGGTGGATGAGATGCGCGAGGACCGATATGGCACGCGCAAACAAGACGGAGATAAGATGTATGTGTCGCGACTGCAAGCTGATGTATCTAATAAGGCACGATTCCGGAATGCTGGAGTCCCACCTGCTCCGACGTAGTTTCATGGATGGCTACACACGGTGGATACGTGATGATGAAGATGATGATGAGGATGTCAATAATGGTGAAGATCAAGATGCCAGTCATGATCACGAAGATCAAGGCGCCGACGGCAGGGCAGGTGATGATCATGAAGATCAGGGTGGCGCCGAGCATGAACATGAAGATGATCAAGGTGGCGCCAGGCAGGAACACGAAGATCAAGGTGTCGACCATGATTCGAGCTAGCTGCGAGACTCTCATGTCCAATATCTGCTTCTCAAGGAGACTAGTAACGCCAGAGCCGCCGCTAGAGAGAAATCTAAGCTGGAGAAAATGAAGAAAGACGCGGTCACTCCATTGTTTGATGGATGCAACGACAGTGATACCCGTCTGAATGTAACGCTCAAGGCTCTGGAGATGGAGGCGAAACACAAACTGACTGACTAATGCTTCGATGACAACATTGTATTATGGCACGATATTCTTCCCAAGAAGGGGAACACATGTCCGACTAGTATCACTGAGGCCAAGAAAGTCGCGTGCCCTCTCAATCTACCGCACGTGAAATACCACGTTTGCATAAATGATTGCATCATCTACCGGGGCGAGGACACGGAGAAGACCAATTGTCCGGTGTGCAAGACCTTTCGATACAAGAGAGGGACCAAGAAAGCTCCTAGAAAGGTGGTGTGGTACTTTCCTCTAACTCCTCGTCTGCAGCGGTATTTTGCGGACCCTAAGGAAGCAGAGCTCATGCGCTGGCACGCGGAAAGAAAGAGGTCGAAATACGATGATCCGGAGAAGGAGGAAATGCTGAGGCACCCTTCGGATGCTTGCCAGTGGAAGGCGTTGGACCTCCAATATTACCAACATTTCGGGAAAGAGTCAAGGAACCTCAGGCTGGGTGTGAGCACCAATGGACTCAATCCGTTTGGAAGCCAGAGCAGCACACACAGCACCTGGCCCGTGTTTTTATGGATCTACAACCTCCCCCTGGTTGTGCATGAAGAAGAAGTATGTAACCATGAGTATGCTGGTTCAAGGGCCAAAACAACCCGGTACAGACATCAATATGTATCTCACGTTGTTGAAAGAGGAGCTGGCCACATTATGGGAAGAATGAGGCCGTACGTGGGACAACTCGAGACAAGAATACTTGGACATGAGAGTGTCAGTGATTACGACGGTGCAAGACTATCCCGGTTACGGATACTTCTCGAGGCAGGTGGTGCAAGGATTCTATGGGTGCGTTAGGTGCAAAGATAATACAACGTACCGCCAGCTACAGAAATATCCCGGGTCCGGGAAAACCGTGTTCCTGAGGGCTCGGAGGTGGCTTCCCAAGAATCACGCCTAGAGAAAGCTAGGAGATCTGTTCGATGGGGCGGTCATGCTCTGAGGAATCCCGGACCAGAGGAGCGGCGCGCAAATCTATGAGCTGTTGAATAACTGGAAGGAATGCCCTGCACTGGGAAATACCCAGAAGAAGCCAGAGCCGCTAATGAAGGTATGGAAGGCGAGGTTTGTTTTCTGGGACTTGCCATACTGGAAGATCCTCCGCGTCCTCATAGCCTCGATCTCATGCATATCACGAGGAACATGGGCGAGAGTCTGCTTGCCACCCTCCTTAACACCGACAACACCAAAGATGGTCCAAAGGAAAGGAACGACTTGAAGCATATGGGCATCAGGGATGAACTTCAACCACCACCTAGCGATGACGAGGAGGAGGAGGAGACGGAAACACAGAATAGCCATCGTCGCAAGGGCAAAAAGCAGGTCAAGAAGGGCACGGTCAACCTCAAGGCCTCGTGCTTCACTCTGAGTAAGAAGGAGGCCATACAGTTTATGAAGTGCCTCCTCAGAGTCAAATTTCCGAACGGCTACGCGGGGAAGATAAGCAGATGGCTAGACGAGGCGAAGCAGCACTTCAGCGGGATGAAGTCTCACGATGTCGCCGTGCTGATGATGCAGGTACTCCTGGTCGCGATCCGAGGTATAGTGGACAAGCACGTCCATGAAACGTTGTTTGGCCTCTGCAACTTTTTTGACATGATCTCTCGGAAGTCGATAGGCATTAAGCAGCTCACGAGGCTACAGGACGAGATCGTGGTGATACTATGCAAGCTCGAGATCTATTTCCCTCCCGCATTCTTCGACGTCATGCTTCATCTGCTTCTCCGTGTCGTGGAGGATATCGTCCAGCTCGGTCCTCCATTTCTGCGAAGCATGATGCCGTTCGAAAGGCTCAATGGACACATCAAAGGATACGTTAAGAACATGTCCCGTCTAGATGGAAGCATAGAAAACAGCTTCCTGGCTGAAGAGTGCATCTCTTTCTGCTCGAACTTTCTACAAACCGAGACCCCTCTTCGCCTGCCATTCAACAAGCACCTCAGGAGGATGCTGGATGTGGTCACCACGAGGGTCGGCGCCCAAAGCATGTCAACATCGAGGGCCGAACCAAGGACTTTGAAAGAGCAAACCTGGTCGCGCTACAGCACCTGCAGGTCGTCGATCCATACATATATGAGCACAAAGAGTTAATCAAGAAGAATTACGCTGACTAGGGGCGCCAGTACTCGGAGGAAGATGTTATCAAGGAGCACAACTCCGGTTTCACGCGGTGGTTCAGGGAGAAGGTCATTGCTAATCCACCGCAGGGCGAGTACTCGGAGGAAGATATACTCATATTCTCCTTGTCACGGGGCGCCTCGCACAACCTGATGACCTATCATGCATACGATATCAACGGATACACGTTCTATACAGAGGAAAAGTACAATAACTGCGATTACCAGAACTCAGGGGTTACGAGGATATTCTACACCGGTGACGTCCCGGAAAGATACTATGGAAGGATCGAGGAGATTTGGGAGCTCGACTACGTTACGGAGAAGGTGTCGATGTTCCGTGTTAGGTGGGCCAAGAGCATCGAGAAAGAAGGCCGATATTTCACCACCATGGTTATACCGTCAAAGACCACCAGCGCGAACGCACCCGCGAGAAATGAGCCTTGGGTTCTAGCTAGCAAGGTCGACCAATGCTGGTACATCACAGACCCGTCAAATCCTAGTCGGGTTGTCGTCAGGAGAGGCAAAAGGAACATCATCGGAATGGACGGAGTCGCCAACGAGCAAGACTTTGACCAGAATGGTGACCCGAAGATGGAAGACGGATACGACAACCAAGCACCATACACCACAACCCTACCTAAGAAAGGACTCCCGTTCAAAAGAAGTAGTGAAGACGTTCCGGACCTAACCTATGCAACTGCGACAAAGAAGGGCAAGAAGATGACCATTGTCAAGAAACACTAGCACGTTCCGACCATTATCAAGAACCGTCGTGTGTGTGGCATACTATTATGTATCGAAACATTCATAATTATCATTTTTTGTATGTTATAATATTGCATTGAGAATATTATGTATCGACGAGACACATTCATAATACTCACTTTTGTTGTTTTGGCAATATTTAAATTTTTAAATATTTGCAGTATATTTTATAGTTCATATTGTGTTTGGACAATGTTTTTACATGATAAATAGCCTTTAAAAAAGTTTTCAAAAAATTTGAGCCACCAGGATTCGAACC
Organism: Avena sativa; assembly: GCA_916181665.1. NCBI lineage: Eukaryota > Viridiplantae > Streptophyta > Magnoliopsida > Poales > Poaceae > Avena > Avena sativa. The sequence goes on along the minus strand of OV702289.1, from coordinate 127,731,091 downwards.
TGGGTGACTAGGCTTTAGTTTAGGACAAGGGATGAAACCAGTGGGCTAGGGTCAGTTTGTTGACAGGTACAGCGCACTGCGCTAGTTGAGTAGTGCTAGAAAATACCCAAGGCGCATTCTGGCCAGATGCGCCTCGCGTAAACTTACCCGAGGCGCATTTTCAAATATGCGCCTCGCATAAGCTGGTCGATTGAGCCTTTTTTTCTCTTTCACTTTTTCTCTGGATCGATCAGATGAAACTGCTGTCGCCTTCGCTCTGCCATCGCCTTTGCTCCGCTGCTGCCATCGCCTTTGCTCTGCTCGCGCCCGCCCACCGTGCCCAGGAGGAGGAGGAGGAGCCCGCCCATCTGCCCGCCGTGCCCAGGAGGAGGAGGAGCCCGCCCGCGCTGCCCCTTACTCTGCCACGCCATCGTCGCCCCTTCCTACCGCCGTCCACGCCTGCCGTCCACCATCATTGAGGTGACCCCCTTCCCCTCTCCCTTCCCTTCCCCCTACCCCTCTTCCCTCCCCTCTGAAAAAATCGACAGATTGTTATGTAGCTTAGAAATCATCAGTTTTTGAATGAAGATATCTTGTCTAAGTTGCATAGTGAGATGAACTAGGCGAATTAGACTGGCCAGGACCATCTCAAATGAAGAAATTCAGATTCCATGTTGTGTTATCAAGACGAGCTGGGTAGATATCTCTTCAGCCTAACTTGCTTACTTGTTTTAGGGCAAGGATTAGATCTTAGCTGTGTCATCGCACGGGAAGTGGTATTGATTATTGATCTAAGGGGGGCAAAGACATATGAGATAAGAAAGATTAAGCGAGCAAATGATATGGGAACACATGATTTTCTCGGAAGTGTGTTGGCCATGTGTAGATGTGTGCAAACAGCCCACCTGGGTTGTTGCATGTTACATGTTGGTGTTCTATACTGACATACTGTAGTGTAGGAGATGGCTGGGCTTTTTTATTGTTATACTTCTGCGGCTCTTGCCTCACTAAGTAAATGATGCGGACAACTACAATGAATAATATACTACTTACCATCGACAATATGTACCTGGATAGATGAACCTGAAAATATTGAACACAAAAAGGGTGTGAATTGAGAGAGATGCACAGAGGTTTAGTACAAGTGATGTGAACAATAACCACACACTGGTTTTTCCTAGGACTGGGAGGCTAAAAGTAGATGGTCATTTCTTACATAAACAGAGCACAGCTAGTAATTATGTTCTGTTGCACTCACCAAAAACTAATGCTTCAGAGATGGCAACAACAACCACACACTGATTTTTAGTAATCTTTGCACCTCTCCTTGTTTGAATTGTTGGAAATAGGAAGCAGAAAGTTAGATGTAGGTAGTTTATCTGCATGCTACTTGTTCTGCTGCATGATTCACCCAGAGAACCTTTCTTTTGTTTTATTTTTCATCACAGGTTATTGCGAAAAGATGTGCATGTATGTGATACGTCCAAAATGTATCTACTTTCCCGAACACTTTTGCTATTGTTTCTCCTCTAAACTTGTGTGATTTGGATGCAACTAATGCGGACTGACACTGTTTTCAGCAGAATTGCCTTGGTGTCTACTTTTTGTGCAGAAAATCAACTATCAGGAAAAATCCCGGAAAATATGCCAAAAATCCTATTTCACCCAAAGACTCCAGGAGCCAGAATACGAGACGGAGAAGAGCCAGGGGGTGGCCACACCACATGCTGGCGCGGGCTAGGCCAGGCCGCGCCAGGAGGTGGTGTGGGCCCCCCAGGCACCCCCCTCGGCCTCTCTCTTCACCTATAAGGAGCCTTCTGACCTAAAAACTTCGGGGGAGGGGGTTCGACGTTTTTCTAGAAGGAGTTCCACTCCGCCGCCACCACTAGATTCCACGAAACAGCACCAGAAACTCCGTTCTGGCACTCTGCCAGGACGGGGAATTGAAGGAGATCATCACCATCATCATCACCATCACTTCTCCATCGACCATCCATGTTTCCCCCATCTATGAGTGAGTAATCACCCGATGTAGGCTATGGGGATGGTAGGGATTGGATGAGATCGTTCATGTAATGGCATCAGATTGTTAGGGCAGGTGCCTAGTATCTTTTATTAGTGCTTTATGACTTTGTTGCGACTTGTTGTGCTTAATGCTTGTCACTAGGGCCCGAGTGCCATGATTTCAGATCTGAACTTGTTATTGATTCATTATGATAGTATTGTTCTTGGTCTTATCTACAAGTTGTATACACACGTTGTTGTCCAGAACCTATGGCCCCGAAGTGACAGAAATCGGGATAACCGGAAGGGAATGGCTTTGATGTGAGGATCACATGTGTTCACGGAGTGTTAATGCTTTGCTCCGGTGCTCTATTAAAAGGAGCACCTTAATTGCCAGCAGTTCCCTAGAGGCCCTGCTGCAAACGGGCTAGCAGGACAAAAGATGTTGTGCAAGTTCTCACTGCGAGCACGTATGACTATATATGAAACATATGCCTAGGATTGTCTAGTACTTGGATGCTTTATCTTATTTATCTGCAATTGCCCTATGCTCTGATTGCTATGTGAATTGTCTTGTCCATGCAACACCCGTCCATCCATCCCTATGCCTACCACACTCGAATCCCACTGTTTACTGCTTTTGTTACTACTGTCTTTGCTTTACTACTGCTATTACTTTGCTATTCCTACTACGAAGCTGTTGCTACTGATAAACTGCTATGAGCAAGATTGTTTCCAGGTGCAGCTGAATTGACAACTCATTTGTTAAGGCTTATAAGTATTCTTTGGCTCCCCTTGTGTCGAATCAATAAATTGGGTTTCACTTCCCTCGAAAATACTGCGATACACCCCCTATACTTGTGGGTCATCAGTATGTTGTATGTTCACCAAATGTCACCAGCTTTTTGATTAAAATGCACATAGTTACCATGCATCGTGGTTTGTAGTTGGTGGATAGTGAGAGCTACATGCTGGAAACATGAGCCGAGATCCACCAGGCACACTGCTTGACTTGACCAGAAATGAAGTGTGTGTAACTGTAAGTAAGTAACCACCACCAGAAGGTTTATTGGGTGTGGAAAACATCTCCTAAGAAGCATCTCTATTTTACATCTCATCTTTACTAATAGTACTTGAACCCATATCTCTGTTTTAGATTCCTTGAATGGTATTCAAGAATTAGAGCAAGCTATAGGTGCAATATATCTCAAGGTAGTCAGGAAAAGCATGTGAGGAATATAGCTTGCAGAGGTTCTAAACTTGGGAGTGAGGCATTTATAGTTCCATCTTTTATTTGCTTGATTCTTGTTAGTGGATTTGTAGACATGTATTTATTGCTAGCTCAAAATAACTTGTTGCTAGGTTGACTTGCTGAATTCAGTTGTGAGACATGAATGATTAGAGGTAGCTTTGAGATTACCCAAAATTGTTGTATGCGCAGTTGGATGCTTCTCTGGTTTAGCCAAGATCTATGCCTGTTGCTAGCATATCTTCCACTGTGATGCCTCCATCTGGAGTGTACACCGTGGTAGCTTCTGTTTCTTTATTTTTTTAGTTTGTGCATGTGCAGAGAAGGTCATAAAAGCTTACCTTTGTATGTTGTCCAGATTTCTTGTATGCTGCTGGAAGCAAGTTGTGTATGGTTGTGTTTGTGTATGCTGGCAGCAAAATGGCTGTGTTTGTGCCTATTTAGGCTTTTTTGTGCAGGTTTTTCTTTTTGAGTTGCCAATGTTTCGCTGGAATGTTGGTTCATTTCTGTTTCGGCAATTTCTGGCACTCCTAGACATAGAAAATTAGCAAAGGTTATGCCGAAATTTTCTGTGAATTTTTGTGCTTATTAGTTCCATTTATTTGTGCGTTTAGAAATGTCGGTGGAGTAGGGCCCTTCTAGCAAGAAGTCCTTTTGGGAGCAGCAGGCGGAGATGGAATCCCAAGAGGACCCGGAATTCGTTCCGCGGGACGACGAGATGGAGGCGGACAAGGATATGTCATCGGGCGATGACGAGATGGGGGACACGGATGGCGACGCCACTACCATTGATGGCGGCAGTGAAGCTACTACGGATGGTGGTAGCACATCAAAGAAGGCCCGGAAGGAGCGTGCCCCGATCATAGTCGACATCAAAAGGTCCATCATCACAAGCGTGAACGATGAAGGTGCGCCTTTGGAGCAGGCCGAGTTTGTCGCGGGTTACTCAAACCAGCTCGCGGCAATCCTCTGGAACACCGTCACGATCAACACGGAGAACCTGAAGGCCGAAGAGAACAGGGGTTTCCGCATCCAGCTCTTCCAGAAGCTGCACACAAGATACATGTTCCCGGGTGATGAGGAACACAAGTACAATAATGACAATCTCAAAGGAAATCCGGTGAACAAGTACACCCTCAAGAAGATGACCAAGGCCTTATCGAATTGGAAGGCCCGGGTGAAGAAGCTGATTTTCGAGGACGAGCTAAGTTATTCGGAGGTCGTCAAGAAGGAGCCTCTGGTCATGGAAGTACACTTCAAGGTGTTCAAGGCTAGATGTGAATCTGCCATGGGCAAGGCCAAGATTCAGTACTTCAAGGAGGTGTACGAGAAGAACATTGGTACCCACCATCTCGGCTCTGGTGGTTATAGAGTTGCGATTCCCAAATGGGAGAAGGAGGACGTCGACGTTCGTGCAAAGGGGTTGACACCTCCCTTTGACGACATAAAAGAGCCGCAGGCAAAGCACTTTGTCAGGGCCCAGTTTGCCAAGCCGAAAGGGAGTTCTGATTATTCCTCGGAGCCCGTCGGCCCCTTTGCTACGAAGGTGACGGACTTCATGAGAAAATATGTAAGTAGTTTGCATGCAAGTCGATTAATTGCGTTCACAATTAATCAATGAAGTTCAGTTTTCTGATCAAATGCTTCGTGTTCCTTGTGTACAGGACGAGGAGTGTAGGAGCTCCTCATCCCAGGGGTTAGCGCCTGTCGCCAAGTGGGACACCACTTTTAACAGGGCGCTAAACCGGACCAAGAATGTCAAGCCCCTGGCTGCCCTGTCATCGGCTGGTCGTGTGGTCGGCTTTGGCGGGATAACATGGTCCGAGTACTATGGCACCACGGAGCAGAAGGGCAGGTAGGAGGACAAAAGCGCCGAGGTAAGACACCTAAGGGAACAGGTGGAAGCCTTTCCCAATATAGTCCAATATGTCATGAACCAGGCTGTGTCGGCTGTCAAGACAAAGTTCCAAGAACAAGTTCATACACAAGTCCAGGCACAAGTCCAGACACAAATGAACGATAAGCTCAACACCATCCTTCCCGCCTATATGGAAAACTACATCAAGTTGTAGAAGGGTGGTAAACGAGGGCCGCCACCGATTCCCAACCTCGACAGCACCCAATCGGACAACATGGCACGGCCGGAGGCGCTGCTGACTCCTCCAGCGGGGCTGGTGGTGGTGGAGACTCCTCCAACTCGGAGCTTAACTTTCCCGTTGTGCCCCGCACCACCGTGCCATCAGGCAGCCACTCCGCCACTTGCACGCTCAATCCTGCCGGTGGAGGTGCCTCGACCTTGGCCGAGTTTGACGCCCTCAAGGTAACTAACTAATTAAAGTAAGAGTTGGGAGGCTTAACCACACCGATGACTTGATCTTCGTTTTACTGATGCCTGGCCTACATGTCTTTTGTAGGGAGACACTCCTTGCACTCTAATGCACTAGGTGGGCGGCCAGTTGAAGGATGTTGCCAAGGGTACTATCGTTCAACCGGAGAACCGCAAAATGCACAATGTCACAATGCCACCCGACATGATGAGGGTCAGATACAGTATGGTGCTTCCGGGCTACGAGCAAGTGGAACCTCCCTCTCAACCTCAAGGATGGGACGATGAGGAGACGGCAGCGATCCTCAATACCGGCTTCGGCTACTTGTACCTATGGCCGAAGAGCCAGATCCGTTTGGGGACGGAGGACCAGCTCAACATCACCCCAGAGGCAGCACAGACAGCACATGATGAAGACTTCGAGATGGAAGACTTGGACAACATGGCACAGGATCCCTACGATGATGATGGAGAAATTGATCCGAACTTCGGCGACCAGTTCGTTAACACAAGGTTTTCTGATTGGTATGAGCCGAGAAAATCAGGCATACATCAAGTTGCCGATACCCAACCAGCACCGGCGAAACCCCCTTGCCAGGTGCGTCTCTTCCCAACTAGTCAGGAGACGCCGCCACCCGCCCCCTTCACCGAGCCTCCGAGGCCAGCAGTTCCTTTGATCAGCCCTAGCACCCTTCATAAGGTGATCAGTGAGGTGAACATGGTGGCCGACGCCCCAAAGGGACCGAAGAAGGGTCGCAAAAGGAAGCCTAAGGGTGACTGAAGCAAGGGTCCAAATCTTGTTCTTCGGGCTCAGGACGGCCCTGCGGGGCAAGCCAAGAATCAGCAGCACGTGGCAGGTGCACCGATGATGTGTAACTCGTTGCTCGAGGTCGCAGGCTCTCAGATGCGCAATCTTCAGTATAGCTGTCTCACAATTGAGGAGCACCGCATTCACGAGAACGATCAGTCGTACCTCATTTTCAAGGCTAAGGTGCCTTATGTGTCGTGCTTCGTTAGTGTACCCCCCGGGGATATCTTCTACCTGCGGCATTCCGACATCTTCGACATGTTGAACGGGTTCCGGCTGCACAATACCCTAGTCTGGCTATTCTCCCTCAATATGGCCATGCAGATCACCAGAGACAAGATCCCGGGCATCCAGATAGTGGATCCCTACTTCATGCAGGACGTCATCCTGAAAGATGTCAAGGACATAGCGCTAGCAACCGACTACCTCTCAACCTTCCTGCAAACATACTCGGACAAGGATGTGATTCTCCTTCCCTACCATCCCATCACAGAGGATGATTAGGCTGCATGCTCATATGCTTGAATTTGAAACACGCAACAGTCGTGTACCTCGACTCAAATAGTGCACACCCGAAAAACTACACCAATATCAAGAACATTCTTTATGGTGCTCTCACCGGCTACGTCGCAGCGGGAGGCATCAAACTGGCAACGCCATATGTGAAGTTCGGCACGCACGTGTTCCGCCACAACACCAAGTTCGCCTGCATCAAGCAGCCATCTGGCAGCAGCAAGGATGACTTCTATGCCATTTACCACATGAAGGCATTCTTCAATGACATGGAGAGCAAAACGCTGCCATCTGACCTCGCGAAGTGGGATGAAAGGCTTGCAACAATACATGATCGCAACCTTAGGCAGCACATCTTCGACATCCAGGAGGAGCTCGCGACAATCGTGCACTAGGGAGTCATGAAATCCGGGGGCCTCTTCTACGGCGACCATACACCACCCAACAGGGAGATAGACGAACGCTTAGCGCAGAAGGGTGACCGCAGGACATTCATGTAGATGGAGAAAACTTGGTCGGGCTTCATCAATGCCCCCCTCAAGCCGACTCAATAGCAGAAGAAGTCTTGATGATTGCATTGCTTGGGTAGCTAGCTGTTAGTTCCGAACTCGTGTTGTAACCTCTTATCACTATGTTAAACTTGCCTAGCAAAACCTCTAGAGTATGTTTCGTCAATCGTTGAACTTAATTGTGAGCGACACTAGATAGTTATTTGTGTTATGAACTATTTTAAGTGCTTGTTGCTTTTCATTCATTATTGCCACCCTACATCTTGTGGTTTGCTTTCTTTGTCTTTCTTCGAAATGCCGATGATTAAAACGTGTTGTGGCGTCATGTACGTGACCATGTCGTTGCTAGATCTGGTGTGCCAAGTAGACTAGAGGTTTGTGCATATACTCTACTTGCCGCACCAGATCCATCAGCGGCATTGTCATTTTTGTGCCCAACCTAAGTATGAGGTAACTATTTCATCTCGTAGCCCCAAAGTCGAAAGAGGACAAATATTTTTGAGGTTCATATACATAAGACATAATATGTTGAGCGGCAAGCCAAGGAAAGGGTTCTATGTCCACGTGTCAACAACTCCTTTCGACACATCAAACTCTAAATGAGTCTTTGCCATGGAGACCGAATCCTTTCTTTGGTTTACCGCTCGACATATCATGCCCATGTTGTATGAATCGTGGAAGTATTTCTCTTCTTTTGTCTTTGGCGATACTAATAGATTAGATAGCATGAATTAAATAAAATGGTGAAGTATTTAGTTTCAAATATCTCATTATAGCCCCAAAGTCGAAAGGAAAGACATTGCTTCACTATTCGTCTTTGGCGATACAATGAAATGATAAACTATTTCATCTCGTAGCCCCAAAGTCGAAAGAGGACAGATATTTTCAAGATTCATATACATAGGACATAATATATTAAGCGGCAAGCCAAGGAAAGGGTTCTGGGTCCACGGCAACGACTCCTTTCAACACACCAAACTTGAAATGAGTCGTTGTCGTGGAGACCGAATCCTTTCTTTGGTTTGCCGGTTGACATATCATGCCCATGCTATATGAATCGTGGAAGTATTTCTCTTCTTTTGTCTTTGGCGATATGAATAGTATGAGGCACGAATCCATGTCATTCTTGGTTTGCTTTTTTTGGTCTTTCTTCAAAATGCCGATGATTAGAACATGTTGTGGCGTCATGTGTATGACTATGCCGCTGTTTGATCTCGTGTGCCAAGTAGACTAGTAATTGGGGCATATACTCTACTTGCCACACAAGATCAAATAGCGAGCATTGTTATTTCCATGCCCAACCTAAGTATGAGGCACTAATGCAAGTCATTCTTGGTTTGCTTTTTTTGGTCTTTCTTTGAAATGTCGATGATTAGAACGTGTTGTGGCGTCATGTGTATGACTATGTCGCCGTTTAATCTCGTGTGCCAAGTAGACTAGTAATTTGGGCATATACTCTACTTGTCGCACAACATCAAACAACGAGCATTGTTATTTTCATGCCCAACCTAAGTATGAGGCACTAATGCAAGTCATTCTTGGTTTGCTTTTTTTTGTCTTTCTTCAAAATGCCGATGATTAGAACACGATTTCTTACATCTTGTTGCACCCATATATATGCATGATCTTATCTTGTGAACTGCTATTGCTTTGCACTGACATAGATAATATCATCTATCTTGTGTATAGGAGATGGCGATGAAGTGCTATGTCGTGTACGCTTGCAAGGTTCCTGGTGTGTACGAGGAGTGGAAGGACTGCCATAAGCAAGTGTCGCAGGCAACATCTACAAAGGCTACAAGAGTAGAGAGGTGGCAGAAGAGAAGTGGAGGAAGCACGGGAGGAAGAAGTGGAGGAACTTCGTCGTGATCACCACATTGCTCTTCATTGTAGTAGGTTGTGTGCTCTACTTCACCTAGCTAGCTAGAGAGCTCCGCCGTGCATGTAGTTGTAATGCGATTGTGAACTTGTACTCGATCGGTCCCCCGGGATATGTGAACTTCGTGTTGTGTGTGTGACGTATGCTCTAGTTAGTTGATGTGTGAACTCTCGTATGTCGCGCATTAATTCAAGTTGATGTGTGATATAATTGTATTAGTGATGTAATTGTATTAGTGTTGATGTGTGATGCAACTTTCTGAAAATTATGTGTTGTTTATACTGTTATTGACTGTATAATACCTGTATACTGTGTATTCTGGACTGTATTGTGGGTTTGTAAAATTTAAAATTCGAAATTGATATTTGAGTCGCATATGTGACCATGTTAGAGGCGCATATGTAATCTTATGGGAGGCGCATATCTAATACATATTAGAGTCGCGTATGTGATGCGCCTCCTATAACCTATATATGCGAGGCGCATAGATAAATATATAGCATATATAGGTTATAGGAGGTGCATCTCGTATGCAACTCGGGTAACAAATACTTGAGTCGTGGCGCTCGAGTCGCATCCACAATGCGACTCTAATGGCCTTTCATATGCGACTCTAGTAGGCTTTTCCCTAGTAGTGATGGGTCTATCAAGATGACCTTGACTGGCTCTACCAGACCCGCCGCATCCCCACATGCGTCTCGTGCCGCCTTGCCACCCTGGAGATTGCTCTGTCCCCCAATCCAGGCGAGTTCGTCGTGTTCTTGTCACACTTCCAGCGCGGCTTTGGCCTTCCAGTGAGTGATTTCTTTCATGATTTCATCAATATCTATAAACTTCAGCTACACCATCTCCCAGCCAATGCGATTACCTCACTTTCTTCTTTCGCCTCCGGCATAGAGGGATATGTCGGCCTCTTGCCCACCAAAGAACTTTGGATCAAGTTTTTTGGTCTCCGCAAAAACGTCATTCCTGACCCTCATCTTGCCCCAGCCGACAAACTCTTGACCCAGTGTGGAGGATCCTCAATTTCTTGCAAAGGTTAGGCCCGGACTTTCTTCTATGTTAGGAATAACACGAATGAAGACTTGATCCGGCTGCTTCCCTTCAGAATGGGTCCTCCGGATCCAACCTTGTGGGACCAGATCCCGAAGCATGCAACCACCTTGGCAAATCAAGTGGACCGCCGGATCAAGGAGCTAGTCAAGCTGGGGCTGCGCAGCGAGGATGTTATGATCACTTTCGTTCGTAGCTAGATCTCCCCTCTCCAGAAGCGCTCTCACAAGCTTTGCCATATGAGTGGTCCTCTTGACCCCAACTACACCTCCTCCTTCGAGCTTAGTAACTCTGACAAATTCCGCCGGGTTAGAGCTATCTTCAAGATAGAAAAGGAGTTCTTCGAGGCATGGAAGTGGGGGTTTGAGCACTTCTCCCAGGCCAATTTGCCGCCTAAGGTATGTTTTTATCCTGATTCTCCTTCCGAGTATTGCGATATGTCGGGTTGCGTCCTAATTTGACCCCTTGGTATTTTTACTCTCAGTTGTTTATCCAGCAGACAGTTGAGGATGGCAAGGAGCCGACCCTCAAATGGGCGGAGGACCGTTCTGAGCCGGATGCGTAGGAGCCTGACCCGGAGAGATTCTTGCCTACTCCAAAAAGCACCAAGCGAACCTCTGGTAAGGCCTCTTCTTTGAGGGATTGGCCAGATGATGACGACTCCGATGTTGAGATTATGGAGGTACTTGATCCGGTGCCCATATCTTACGCGTTCCCGGTTACCTCGGCTTCAGCTAACCCGGCCGGTCAAGTCCATGAGGATCCTCCTCTCGCTGCGGATGAACCAGATCCTTCCCCTTCCCAGAAACAGCTAGCAACCTCGGCCGCAGCTTCTGAGGCGCCTCTGCCCAAGAAGAGGCGAAAGAAGTCCGGCGTCAAGGGTGCCAACAAGCCTGAGCCTAAGATGAAGGCCATGGTATGGAGAGGGCACACCCCCAAGGAACCTCCAACTTCATCCGAGTAAGTCTTTTTTCTGCCTTGCTCATCTCCGGGTCAGGCTTTATTATTTTGGCAATCTACCTGCTTCTCTTAACTGGTTATACACTATCTGATTCGGCAGCACTCCAAGGGTGATTCCCTAGAGCGACCATAGCATCTCCTCTCCTATCCGGAGTACTCTGTCCCCCCTCCCCCGCGATGATGACGACATTCGCCCGCTGAGCCCAATTCAAGAGGATACAGTGGCCATGGCAGATCTAAGCCCACCTCGTCATGAGGAGGGTAATGTCAGTGCGGGGGTAGTGGGAGCACCGAGAATACGGCTATTCCAGACGCTCCCAATACTTCAGTTCAACCTCAACCTTCTCCTACAGAGGTGCCCTCTTCATCGGCACCGCCCCAGACTACTCCTTCAGTTCCGGCTTCACCAACAGCACCAGCACCAGCATCTGTTCAAGTACCCCTCCAGCTCCAGTACCAGCAGCAGCACCAGCACTAACACCAACAGCAACAGTAGCACCAACAACAATGCCAGCCCCAGCGCCCAAGAAAAAACCTCAGGCGGACGCATCAAGATCAACCATGTCCATCAAGGATATATTCTAGCTGGCTTCACAGGCCCTATCTGGATCAGCAACCTTGGCCCCTCCGCAGCAGCCAAAATTTGTTAGCAAGAGTAGAAAGGCGGTTGAGGTAGCCAAGGGTTCGGTCTCCCAGAGTGCAAACATCAAGTCTGGATAGCGCATGCTCGTGTCCATGACCAAGAAGGATGGCGCCGCCTCTGGGTCTTCCGCCACTAGATCAGAGGCTAGCAAGCAATTAACCTTGCATACTAGCCCAGCTGCTACCCAGGCTGCGAGGTGGGAAACCCACGCTAAGGGTTTGGTGACGAGCTAGGCGCTTAGCAGGGAGAATTACAGTCCGGCGCTCATCGAGTATGTCAATAACTGGAATGACGCCGAGTTCATTAACCCGCAGGATGAGCTCCTGGAAAAGTTTGGTCCGGCGGAGTTCAGTGCTCAGATGAAACACCGCTACCAAGGACATCTCCATTGCCGGCCGGATGATGGAGGTAACCCTTTTCCGTCATGCCTTTTATATGCGCAAACACTTAGTGATATACCCACTAGACCCCGAGCCTCCAGGGGAGTCATTTATTACTCGGCCGGATGCTCTTAGAAAAATAGCTCAATTTCTTTAGGAACCTCAAATATCCACACACCTAGAGCCGGGTTAAGTTCCACTTGGCCTGGATCTTGTAGACTTCGAATATCCACACACCTAGAGACGGGTTAAGTTCCACTTGGCTCGGATCTTGTAGACTTCGAATATCCACACACCTAGAGCCGGGTTAAGTTCCACTTGGCCCGGATCTTGTAGACTTCGAATATCCACACACCTAGAGTTGGGTTAAGTTCCACTTGGCCCAGATCTTGTAGACTTCAAATATCCACACACCTAGAGCCAGGTTAAGTTCCACTTGGACCGGATCTTGTAGACTTAGAATATCCACACACCTAGAGCCAGGTTAAGTTCCACTTGGCCCAGATCTTGTAGACTTTGAATATCCACACACCTAGAGTCGGGTTAAGTTCCACTTGGACCAGATCTTTGTCGACTTTGAATATTTTTTCTCATTTGTGAACTAACATTTGCTTCTTTTTTAGATCACAAACAACCACTGAACTGCTGAGTTCTAGTGTCTACTAGACACTTATAAGGACCTCCGTGCCAAACACGTCAAACTGCTTGCTGATTACAAGAAGAAGGGTAGGTTATTTTCCGTAAGACCTTTCGCCTCTGTTCCTTTGTGTCACTTGTTATCCAAGTTAACTTTTCATCCGGATTATACAGCTGAGGCCGAGGCTGAGAATATCATCATGCGCAAGAACTTGGCCGAGGTTGAAGGTAACTCGTCTTGATTCTTTAGCCTTTGCACGCTCGTACCTTGAGTCGGCAGATAATTTTATCTTGGCTCTGCCGGGTCAACTCACTATTGCAGTGACACTTCAGGATAGTGTGCCTATTCCTGACATGATGCTTCACTTTCTCGAACAAGAAGGAAAGCATCAGGCCAAGTTGAAAAAGATAGATGGTGAGATTGCACAGCTATGCCTCAAGGACAATGAGATTACTTTGCTGAATGTCGAAATCTAGAGGCTCAAGGACCTCCACAAATCAGAGCTGGACAAGGCTGACCAGGAGTTCTCTGAAGAAAAAGAGCGCCTAAAGACCTAGCTCGCCAAAGACAAAGATTTGTTGAAGGAAGACGACATCAAACTTGAGTCGGTGACCACTGATTATGAGAAACTCCAGAAAACTATAGCTGATTGCAAAATGGTGCTAACCCAGATCCTTAGTCACGTTGCTCATGAGTTCCCTTTGTTTTGTCGATACTTATCTCTCTAGGTCATACGCCCTTACTCATTGATATTACTTGTTTTGTTCATAGGCAAGTTTCCAGAGAGCGACCCCCTTGCTTCTGCTGATGTTGCCAAGTTCCGCCTGCAGCGAGGTACTCCAGCTGGTCCTGCCTCTGAGTCTATTCCTTATGACACGGAGGACATGCTGGTGAGCCTTGCTGCCCGCCTTGAAGTCATGAAAAACAATGGTGCAGACATTATGCCAGCAGCGATCCGGATGTTCAACTCTCTATGTCCCACTAAACCCACTCCTAAGGGCAGTACATCTTTCATATCCAATTTGATGGAGTATGAAACTCAGTTGAACCTATGGCGGGAATCTGCTGCACGCGGAGGGACTGATACGGCGCTGAGATTTGTTCTCTCCTGGTACAAGACACTGGACCTTAAGCTGCTTGATCGCATGCGTACCGGGTCAAAATGGACCATCGATCCAGAGTGCATCGCTCAGCGCAAGGCATGTGCTAACAATCTCATTCAGTACGCCTTCTGCCATAGCTGGAATGAGGGTCCGAGCTTCCTCGATGCAGTTGATGACGCCTATATCTCGGATGGTGCAGACAGCAAAGAAGAAGAGGAGGAAGCTTCTGAACTCGGTGATAATACTGAAGCTCTGGAGGATGGGGAGGCTAACCCCGAAGATGAGGAAGGGACCAGTGCCCCTCCTACCAATGCTGAATTACCCCCTCCTTCGATTGGTGATCCATCTCCTACTGCTGCTTGATACATTGCAAATGTATCTATAATTTTTGATGTTCCATGCTTGGTTTTATCTACTTTCTTATGTTTTGTCCACACTTTGGAGTACTTTTCATATGATTTCTTGGACTAACCTATTAACAAGAGCTACAGTGCCAGCTGCCTGTTTTCTGTTGTTTTTGGTTCCAGGAAAGTTAGAAAATGAATATTCTCGGAATTGGACGGGACAAAATCCAAAGTTATTATTTTAACGGGGACACCTGGAGCCAGAATACGAGACGGAGAAGGGCTAGAGGGCGGCCACACCACTTGGCCGCACGGCCAGGCCTGGCCCGCACCAGAGGGTGGTGTGGCCAGCCCAGGCACCCCCTCGGCCTCTCCTTCCGCATATATATTGCCTCTGATACGGAAACCCTAAGTACCCGATCAAAATTCCACGAAAGAGTCTGTAGCCGCCGTCATCTCCATCCCTAGACCGGGAGGGATCTGAAGCTCTTCCTGGCACCCCGCCAGAGAGGGGAATTCACCCTGGAGGCCTTCTTCATCATCATTCAAGCCTCCGATGTGATGCGTGAGTAGTTCATCTCTGGACTACGGGTCCATGTAGTAGCTAGATGGCTAGTTCTCCTCCTTCGTGCTATCATGTTTAGATCTTGTGAGCTCCGTTCATGATCAAGATCATCTATTTGTAATTCTGCATGTTGTGTTTGCGGGGATCCGATGGATATTGAGATGCTATTTCAGATTGATTATTGATTCTATCATGCCTTTGTTATTTGAGATCTTGCATGCTTTCTGTTGTTAGTAGCTATCTTGGCCAAGTAGATGCTAGCAACTCCAAGAGTTAGTATTTATGCTCGATAGTGGGTTCATGCCTCTGGTAATCTAGGGAAGTGACACAAATCTCTAAGGTACTAGATGTGTTGTTGCTACTAGGGAGAAAACAACAATCCTTTGTTCATAGAACAATCGTATTGTTTACTTTACATGCAATTCGTAATGCAATTATCCGTTGCTTGCAACTTAATACTAGAGGGGTTTGGATGATAACCTGAAGGTGGATTATTAGTCATAGATGCAGTTGGATGGTGGTCTATGTATAATGTTGTAATGCCCAATCAAATCTCAAAGGAGTCAAGATGAGTAGTATATGCTTGTATGCTTTCTCGATGTTTCTCAATTGCCCCGCTGTAATTTGTTCACCCAACATGTTATCTATCTTAAGGAGAGCCACCTTTAGTGAACTATGGACCCGGGTCCTTTCTTTTACTTTCAATCTACAATCAACCGTTTACTGCTTTGTGTTTACTTTCTGCAAACTATTACTTCCTTCCATTCGATACATTTAATCCTTTGTTTTCAGCAAAACCGGTGAGATTGACAACCTCATCGCAAGTTGGGGACAGAGTTATGTGGTTGTGTTGTGCAGGTCTCCACGTTGCTGCTGGCACCGGTAGTGCGCCCTGCCAACGTTCATCTACCTATACCTTTAGGGTGTTTCCTTGCTCCTACTGGATTGATAACCTTGGTTTCATAATTGAGGGAAACTTACTGCTGTGCTCATCATACCTTCCTCTTGGGGTTCCCCAACGAGCTTGTTAATACACGAGTCAGCACTGCTCCTTGAGCTACAAACACTTAATGATATTCATCAGATCCTCGGTATGCCGGGTGCAGTTGTATTTAAGCACAATGGTTTGTTTTGCTACAATTTCTTGTGTTTTGCTACTAAGTTACTAATGTCGGATTAACTTGGACGGAGTCCCTGAGTTTCCTTTTCTTGTTCCTCCAATTTTTGATTCGGCTCGCGTCTACCTTGATTTGTTTTTTTGACTTACGAGTCCGAGTTTCAAAAAGTTGACTTAACAATACTTGAAACTTTGAGATTAGCTCAAAATAATTCGACGCAACATAAACAAAGTAAATATAGGGTTAGTCTAAATAACAAATGTCGGCTCGATTACGTTCTTTTCCTTCGTCGTTTTTCATGTGTTTTGCAATTCCAAACTTGTTCTCTTGCTTGCCATGAAGCCAATTCTTGTTGGACAGCAGCAAAGTCGAAGAGTTAGGTTTTTGGTGCTCACACACTACTAATCCGGCTAAGGTCCAAGTAATTTAAGCCAGCTGACATATAAAAAGTAAGTACAGAAAAGACAATTATTAAGGCGGTCCCCGAGTTTTTGCTAGGGGTGTCGAAATTTCACTGATATGCTCATTGCTGACATACATACCAACATATGAGTGACTCGGATACATTCACCTCTTTGTTAGGTGTAAAATGGATGAAGTAGAGCTACATTCCATGGACGTTTAGACTCCTTTCCGGACCTGTCCGCCTTGTTCTTCTCATGTGGTTGTGCATCGATAAGATAGTAGGAATCATTGTGCAAAGCTTTTCTCACAATGAAAGGTCCATCCCATGGAGGGGACAACTTATGCATGCCAGCAGTGCGCTGCACCAGCCGAAGTACGAGGTCACCTTCCCGGAAAACTCGGGGCTTTACTTTCCGGCTATGGTAGCGTAGGAGATTTTGCTGGTATATGGCGGATCTGGACAAGGCCAGTTCTCTCGCTTCTTCCAGCAGATCAACATCATTTTGCCAGGCTTCTCACACATCGGCTTCAGTATATTGGGTGACCCTTGGCGAATCATGCTCTATGTCGGCTGGTACTACATCTTCTGCCCCATATGGCAAAAAGAATGGCGTATAGCCTGTTGATTGATTCAGAGTTGTTCTCAAAATCCATACTACCACTAGTAGTTCTTCTATCTAGCACCCCGCTGATCTTTGCAGCGTCTCTATGAGCCTGGGTTTTATCCCGGACAAAACAAGTCTGCTGGATCTTTCCACTTGCCCGTTCGACGTGGGGTGGGCCAGTGAGGCAATATCTAGCCGGATCTTCTTTTCTTGGCAGAACCTCGCAAATGTTCCTTCAGCAAAGTTTGTGCCGTTATCAGTTATGATACTATGGGGGTAGCCGTATCTCAAGATTATATCTTTGAGGAATGTCAAAGTTGTTGCCCCATCACATTTTCTGATTGGCTTTACCTCAATCCATTTGGTAAAACTTGTCCACCATGACCAAGATGTGGGTCATACCTCCCTTTGCCGGCTTGAATGGCCCCACCATGTCCAGGCACCATACAGCAAATGGCCAGGTAATGGGGATGGTCTTGAGTTCCGACATTGGCATATGGGTCTTGGTGGCGTATCTTTGACAACCATTGCATTTTCTCACCAGATCTTCTGCTAGCTCCAAGGCACTTGCCCATTAAAATCCATGCCGAAAATCCTTTGCCACCAACGCTCTAGAAGATGCATGGTGACCACATTCTCCCTAATGGATATCTCAGAGGATGTCAAGCCCTTCTTCCGGGTCTACGCATCATTGCAGAACACTTGTCACACTCCTTTTGTATAACTCGGCGTTGACAATGGTATATGCCTTAGCTCTTCTATGAATTTGCCTTGAGAGTATCTCATCATTCAGCAAGGTTCCCTCTTTTAGGAAGTCAAATATTGGTTTAGCCCATGCAAGTATAGCTCGAGCGAGGAAAATCTCTTCATCAATTTCCATTGAGTCCATCGACATAACTCCAGCCGGATCTAGCTGAGCAGTCCCCGGGTTCTGTGAGGCAGTCCCCTGGTTTGCCGAAGCAGTCACCGGGTTTGCTGAGGTGCTTCCCCAATCTATTTCCATAGGGGTGGCTTCTGATCCGAAGAGTGCCAAGACATAGATTGAGTCGTATTCTGGCGAGGGTGTAATTAAGTGTTTTATTAGATGCTCCAATGCAACATTTGGCGGGATTGGTTGTCGGGATGACCCCAACTTAGATAATATGTCGGCTGCCTCATTTTCAGTCCGAGGTACGTGATGGAATTCACATCCCTCAAAGAACCCACTTATCTTTTGAACATGGAATCTGTAAAGAGCCATGTTAGCATCCAAGGCATCCCAATTGCTAGATACTTGCTGCACCACCAAATCCGAGTCTCCAAAGCACTATATCCGACGTATCCCTACCTCCTTTGATACTTTAAGCCCATGCACGAGCGCTTCATACTTGGCAACATTGTTTGCCGCACTAAAGTGGATCTGGAGCACATACTTCAACTGATCTTTCTTCGGCGAGGTAAGCACTACCTCGGACCCCAGTCCTTCTTTCATCTTTGATCCTTCAAAGTGCATTCGCCAATAGTTTGAATCCGAAAACGGTGGTTTGTATTGCATCTCGGCCCAATCCACAAAGAAATCCTCCATAGCTTGTGACTTGATCGCATCTCTTCTATTGAACTGTGACGCGTATGGGGCTAACTTGATTGCCCATTTTGCAATTCGGCCACTGGCATCCTTGTTGCTCATAATCTCAGATATGGGTGCCTCACATATCACCTTGATGGGGTGCTCCTCAAAGTAAAGTTTGAGTTTGTTGGCCGCCATATACACGCCATAAGCCATCTTTTGGTAGTGAGGGTAATTTTGCTTTGAAGCCGATAATACCTCGCTTAGGTAGTACACTGGCCTTTGCACCGACTTTCCTTCCTCATCACGCTCCACCACTACCACTGCACTTACGACTCGGTTGATCGTGGCTATATAGAGAAACATTGGCTCTTTAGGTAGTGGGGCGGCTAATACTGGTGCAGAGGACATCATCTTTTTTAACTCATGGAAAGCACTATCCACTTGTGGTGTCCATGTAAATTTGTCTGCCTTTTTCATTAACTGGTAGAGGGGTAATGCCTTCTCTCCTAGCCGACTTACGAACTGGCTTAATGATGCTAGGCAACCAGTGAACTTCTGCACATCATTAAGACACTTTGGCAGCTCCATTCTTTCTATCGCTCGGATTTTTGTGGGTTTAGCTTCGATACCTCGGCTAGACACGAGAAAACCGAGTAACTTTCCAGCCGGCACACCAAAGGTACATTTCTCCGGGTTAAGTTTCATTCGAAACCGCCTTAGGTTCGCGAATGTCTGTCGGATATCATCAAGGAGCGTATTGCTTTCCTTAGTTTTTATCACAACATCATCCACATAGACTTGCACATTTCGACCTATTTGTTCATGTAAACATTTTTGCATGCATCGTTGATATGTTGCTCCTGCATTACATAATCCAAACGGCATAGTGTGATAGCAATAAGCCCCATAAGGGGTGATAAACATAGTCTTTATTTGATCCTCCGGATTTAGAGGTATCTAGTGGAAACCAGGATATGCATCTATGAATGACAACAGTTCACATCCGATAATTGAGTCTCTGACCTGGTCTATCCTCGGCAGTGGAAATGGATCTTTTGGACATGCCTTATTCAGGTTCGTGTAATCGATGCACATACGCCACACCACAACCACATTTGGATCATCTTTCTTCTTTTCCACAAGCACCGGATTAGAGAGCCAATCCGGGTAAAGCACTTCCATGATAAATCCGGCTGCAAGTAGCCTAGCTATCTCATCTCCAATGACCTTTCTTCTATCCTCGGTGAAACAGCGAAGAGGTTGCTTCACCGGCTTAGCCCCGCGTCTCACATTCAAAGAGTGCTCGGCCAACTCCCTCGGCACACCTTGCAGATCCTATGTGGACCAAGCAAAGATATCCCGATTCTCACGGAGGAAGATGACGAGCTCGCTTTCCTATTTGTCGCCTAACCCGGCACCAATGGTAACAGTGCACTCTAGGAACTGATCATCAATGGGCACCTTCTTTGTATCCTTTATCGCTTGAAACGACACACTCCCATGCGAGTTGGTCAGAGCCGGCATATGTTGCTGCGCGGACTAAGCCAATGCCGCCACCTCCTGAATTCTCCTTTTCTCTTGAGCAATCACGAGTGACTCAGCTAGGTTAGATCCAGCGGAAGCACATTCAATGGAACACCTGAAGTCCCTAGATACGGTAATCACCCCTGTTGGTCTGGGCAGTTTCATCTTCAGGTAACTGATGTGAGTACTTGCCATGAACTTGTTCAGAGCAGGCCTGCAGAGTAACGTGTGATAAGCGCTTTCCAAGTTCACCACCTCAAACTCCAAGTTTTCAGTCCGGCAGTTATCCCTTGTGCCAAATAACACATCAACCCAGACCTTTCCAATGGGCTCACATGAGATACCTGGCACAATGCCATGGAAAGTGGTCCTTGTTGCCTGAAGCATATTCTCCGATATTCCTAACTTGTGCAAAGTATCCTTGTACATGATGTTAATGCTACTGCCATTGTCTATCAGCACCTTGGAAACCTCACGTTGATATTCAGACCGATGAATGTCGGATCCAGCACTAGCGCATACGATCCAGGGCTTGGCATGATCCTGGGATGATCCTTGATACTCCAAGTAATCTCCTGATCCAACCAAGGCATATACCTCATCATAGCGGGCATCACTGCATTCACCTCCATATGCCGGCACTGCAAGCTCTTTCTGTCAGTCTCCTCTATGGTAAACACACAGTAGCTTTGGTGATGCTCCCTATACTCGTTCCTCCCCTCATTACCATGATATCATTGGTCTTGTTGTTGCTGGTTATTCAGTTGATGCACTGCATCTCTTCTTTATTGATTTTCATACCTCGGTGGAGGTGGAGGCGACATTAGTTGCTATCCATTCCCCCAGTGAGAAGTTGCTGCCGAGGTGCTTCGTTCCGAGGTGCTTCGTGCCGAGGTGCATTGTGCCGAGGTGCCTGAGCATTACCCGAGCTACCCTGCTCTAGCTTCCTCATCCACTCACATTGCCGGGTCGTGTGATTCGCCGGACTATTTGGACTTGGGATATGGAATTTTTATGGTTGATCCAACATAGACTCGAACGTGTATCTCAGACGGTCCTTTATTTCCTGCCATTGCTTCTTTTGCTCCGGAGTCCAAGCCTTCTTGCCTTCACCCTTTTGCTGCCAATGTTGCCCTCCAGTTTTCAGTGCTAGCTAGTGATACGTCCATAACGTATCTATAATTTTTGATGGTTTCATGCTAATAATATGCTTTTGACACTCCTTTTTGTATAAAGTTTATGATTTATTTGGACTAACCTACTAATAGTTGCAAAAGTGCACAATATTCTTGTTTTACACTCTGATGTGTAGAAATTACCAAGAATACAAGTGGAAACCTTGTTAGAGTCAAATTGGGATTTTTCCAGAAATCCGTCTCAGAACTCTTTTTGAAGATGGTCACGTTTCGGGTCGAAGACGACGTCAACCGGAAAACTCTTCACCAACAAAGTTGTTTGAAATTTCACGGCAAACGTTCTGGACATAAAATTTAGCTGATTCCGAGTCCGGACGGGCCCGCTACGCCTGATTTACTACAACCCAAGACGGGGTGACGGGAATCTGAGAACCTATATAAAGGGAGGAAACCTAATTCGCCCAAGGCACCTCCACCCACGAATTTGCAGCCGCCAAAGCCGCATTTTTGCCTCCCCCATGGATCCCATCTCCACTAAGGGGCGATGCTCCCCGATGATACCGGCGGGGGGAAGGAGTCCCCCGCGCCGCCGTCGCCGTCCTCTTCACCATCTCCATCACCTAATCCTCCTAGTATGCAGTGGTTCATCCTCCCACACACCTCTGTACCGTCCTATGTAAACATGGTGTTTGATGCTATAAGTTATAATCCTATGATCTATGTTATGTTTGCGTAGTTTCTTTGTTATTAGATTGAATGGTTGAACGTCTTTGGTTCATTAGAGTTGTATGTTGATATAGTACAGTCCTTTGGTGTCCATTATATTTGTGCGCGCATGCATTAAACATCATAGGGTTTGTAGTATGTGTAAGTTGAAGGGGGAGTTCTGCCGGAGTGATAGAAACCTAAGGACGCGAACTGGAATGTTGCATGTATGGGAGTAAGAGGACCATTAAACTTAAGGCTATGGTTGGGGAAACCTTTAATGCATTGTTAGTACTTACAGATGTTTGCTAACAATCCAATCATATATTACATGTAATTCCAAGTAGTGAAGCGCATGTATATTTATCCTCTCCCACATAGAGAACTGCATCGAATACAATGAACCTGATCTATTCGCTATTTAAACTTGGACAAAGCCACCACTATTCCACACTCATGATTCTATTAGTTTTGTCTATTTTGTTGCTGCTCAACTAGCTTTACTTTCTTGTTATTTATTATCATGCAAAGCTATCTCTAGTACTCGTATTGTTGCTCTAGTTTTATGTCCTAGATAATGCAAATGTTTAGTGTGCGTAGAGTTGTATCAGTGGTTGATAGAACTTGAGAGAACATTTATCCTACCTTTAGCTTCTCGTTGGGTTCGACACTCTTACTTATCGAAAAGGCTACACACGATGCCCTATACTTGTGGGTTATCAAGACCTTTTACGGCGCCGTTGTCGGGGAGCAATAGCGTGTGGGTGAATATTCTTGTGTGCACTTGTTTTCTTTATCTCCAAGTAGTTTTTACTTTCAGTTTTAAGTTGTTCTCTATCTTAGTATGGATAGGGAATGCGAATTACAAAAAAAAATAGTTGTACTTGTTACCTAAAAACGTTTTCAAAAAGGAAAGTGATTGGAAAGATGAGTAATGGTTAAGTGGGGGTCGACCTTGAACACTTGTGTTCATGCCTATGAAACCAAAACAAATCTTCCCATGGAAGCTTTTCAGTTAAAAACCGCAGGAAAGCATGGGAAATTTTTTGTGTTGAAGTTTTTTCACAGAGAATAAGGACACCAAACAGAGAAATTGAAGAATGGCCAAAAGTTTCTTCAACAACCCCTCTTTTTGCAAACCTTTAAACTTTGTTTTTTGAGAAGCATAGAAACTTGAATAAATTTGGAGCGTTTGTATCTTTTTATTTATTTGTCTTAGCATCAAACACCAGTTACATTTGTTTTCTTTGAGTCTTGGAAGTTGTTACCTCTGTAGCAATCGCTCCTTATCCTTTTTATTTTCTTTTTGTTCCAAGAGTAACCTCTAATGAGAGAGAAGTATGGCTTCAGAAAGTTGTTGTCCCGAAACATATTTTTGTGCTTCGCTGCAAAAATTCATGTAAAATATCTGTATGTCGGTTTGAGCTGTAATTTTTTTTGCTTCTGCCCTAGTTTGTTATCCAACTTTCATTAATTCAAGACTTTTCGATTTGAGAAACAGAAGGTCTTCGAAAAAATTGGTTTCTATCTGCTGGTCTGTTTTGATAGATTTCTGCCATTATTAGCATTTGCTTCTTGTTGATTTCTTTTTGGGTTCTCTTTGGGGAATTGAGCTTTTTAAGGGAAGTGCTACAGTATCTTGTGTTTTAATGGAAGTTTTATTGGTGTTGAAACTGAACCCAAAGACTTATTATCTTGAGTACACTAATGTTGCTAATGAAGATTATTTCAAGTTTTGTATTAAGGAAAAATTCCAGGTGTTAAGGAAAGGATGATGTAATGAGATGAAGAATGGACTAAAGCTCAAGCTTGGGGATGCCACCTCGTGTCACCCCAAGAAATATCCAAGAAGTACAAGCGTCAAACCTTGGGGATGCCCAAGGCATCCCCTTCTTCATCAATAAAAATCTCAGGTTCTTCCAAACACTTCATTTTTATTGTTTCATGCACAGTTGTGTTGTTCTTGGAGCGTCTTCGTTTTCATTTGCTTGGTTTTCTTAGTTTGCTTGAATAAATTGGTTGTACCCCCTCATTCATACATTAGTTTTCAAATAAGATTGGTTTGGATTGGAAAAGAGTAGGAAAGTTCATGCTTAAGTGGTAAAAGGAGCTTGTTTTTGACTATGGCCTATGCTTTGTCATGTCATGCTTAGTATTGTTTTGGCTTTATGCTTAGTGATTTTTGCTGTAGCATGACATTTCACAAACAATTGAGATTGCTTAATGTGCCTTGAAAGAATCATGCATTGTTTTAGTATATTAAAGCATAATATTGTGGTATTCTCATTTGATGCTTTATTTGGGTTGACTTGGCGCATGCTCACACCATGTTAAGACTATCCCAAGTCACCATAGCCTTTATGATCCTTTAGTTTTCGACTTATAATATCACTGTATGCTTTAATTAATGATGTTTTTTTAGTTTGCATGATTATGGCCATTATTGCTCTCTTACTTGGTCGCTCCTAGTCTTTTGCTAGCCTCCATAACCAAGTATGAGTTCCACTCATGCATCCAACTCCAAATAAAACCAAGTTATTTCAAAGAAGTACACCATACCTACCTATTAGCATTTGCTATTCCAAGTATATTCATGTTTTTATCTACCTTCCAAATTAAACTTATTATGAGAAAACTAGTGATTAAAGCTCTCACAAACTTGATGGCACACTTTACTTTTCTTGCCCCTAATAAACTTGAACCATTGTGTTGTCTATGTTGTATATGCTTGCACTTATATGTTGGGGATTAGCAGAACCATGATGTCATGGGGAACGCTTTCAACATTGCAATTGTACATTGTACCTAGTTGATATCATGCTCTTTTATCTATGGATGTTGTCGGTGTGAAATAAAAGGGGAGCTTGTAAGTCCATGGAGTTATGTATGTGTGTTAGAGAAACGCCTGGGCCACTGGTCTAATCCATGCCTAATCATGGTGGAAACCTGCAGCGTAACCATAATGAGCAATCTATGAAGCATTCTTCTTATAAAAAAAGAGATAGAGATTGAGAAAAAGAGAAAAGAGATGAGAAAAGAGGAAAGAGAGAAAAAAGAACCATTTTCCCATGGTAAATAAGAAGATTGCTAAGATGCTCGTTGTCTGCTTGCCTTGTCATTTTGATATGGGGATTCTTCCGTATCATTGGGCAAAGGGGTACCTCATTGGCGATTCTCTATGATACACATGTACTTACTATGACAAGAACTTACCGGTAACTAGACTTGAGTAGCATGAGGAACGGCCCTCGTATTCAAGGAACATGAGATTTCCAACTTATACTTTGTCAAGCATATACTCCATAGTTTGTTCACTTTAACCTTAATCACTTCAAGATGCTGATGATAGGGCTAATGAGAGCTGAAAGCTAATAAGTACCATAATTTTTGGAAGCTCTTTATGAAACTTGAATCCCTGCTTACTTCTATGAAGGCCTTTCTTTTACTTTTATGTTGAGTCTCCATCTTCTATCTTTATGCACCTATTGAGAGAGCATAGTGGACATTCTTAGTTTAATGTGCATTGTCCCAAGATTTGTTGATTGATTCATAACTTTGATATTTCTTGTTCTTAAACTATTTGTATCTAGTCACCCTTATGAACTTTGAAGGTGTCTTATGCATTTATGTTTTGATATACCATGAGGGACAAGCTGAATACCACTCTTATTATGTTTTCTATATGCGAAACAAACAAACGTCTTTCAATGCATTGGTATTCATGATCTTTTGTTTGTACCTTCTCATATTACAACATAGTTGCTATGTCTTATTGTGAGAACTCTATCTTTCATGTTCATGTTTTATGTACTTTGATCCCAGCTGCAATGCTTTTACAATAATAATGATCAAGATTGTGTTGGTTGCATGTCACCTAAAAAATTATATTGTTTTTATCGTTTACCTAGTTGAGGACGAGCATGAACTAAGCTTGGGGATGTTGATACGTCCATAACGTATCTATAATTTTTGATGGTTTTATGCTAATAATATGATTTTGATACTCCTTTTTGTATAAAGTTTATGATTTATTTGGACTAACCTACTAATAGTTGCAAAAGTGCACAATGTTCTTGTTTTACACTTTGATGTGTAGGAATTACCAAGAATACCAGTGGAAACCTTGTTGGAGTCAAATTGGGATTTTTCCAGAAATCTGTCTCAGAACTCTTTTTGAAGATAGTCACGTTTTGGGTCAAAGACAGCGTCAAACGGGAAACTCTTCAACTACAAAGTTGTTGGAAATTTCGCGGCAAACGTGCTAGATATAAAATTTAGCTGATTCCGAGTCCGGACGGGCCCGCTAGGCCTGATTTACTACAGCCCAAGTTGGGGTGATGGGAATCCGAGAAGCTATATAAAGGGAGGAAACCTAATTCGCCCAAGGCACCTCCACCCACAAATTTGCAGCCGCCAAAGCCATGTTTTTGCCTCCCCATGGATACCATCTCCACTAAGGGGCGGTGCTCCCCCATGATACCGGTGGCGGGGAAGGAGTCCCCCGCGCTGCCGCCGTTACCGCCGTTGTCCTCTTCACCATCTTCACCACCATCTCCGTCACCTAATCCTCCTAGTATGCAGTGGTTCATCCTCCCACACACCTCTGTATCGTCCTATGTAAACATGGTGTTTGATGCTATAAGTTATAATCCTATGATATATGTCATGTTTGCGTAGTTTGTTTGTTCTTAGATTGAATGGTTGAATATTTTTGGTTCATTAGAGTTGTATGTTGATATGGTACAGTCCTTTGGTGTTCATTATATTTGTATGCGCATGGATTAAACATCATAGGATTTGTAGTATGTGTAAAAGGAAGGGGGAGTTCTGCTGGAGTGATAGAAACTTAAGGATGCGAACCGGAACGTTGCACGTATGGGAGTAAGAGGACCATTAAACTTAAGGCTATGGTTGGAGAAACCTTAATGCATTGTTAGTACTTACAGATGTTTGCTAACAATCCAATCATATAGTACATGTAATTCCAAGTAGTTAAGCGCATGTATATTTAGCCTCTCCCACATAGAGAACTGCATGGAAGACAATGAACTTGATCTATTCGCTATTTAAACTTGGACAAAGCCAACACAATTATCACCACTATTCCACACTCATGGTTTTATTAGTTTAGTGTATTTTATTGCTGCAGCAACTTGCTTTACTTTCTTGTTATTTATTATCATCCAAAGCTATCTCTAGTATTCGTATTGTTGCTCTAGTTTTATTTCCTAGATAATGCAAACTTTTAGTGTGCGTAGAGTTGTATCAGTGGTTGATAGAACTTGAGAGAATATTTATCCTACCTTTAGCTGCTCGTTGGGTT
This sequence comes from Avena sativa, assembly GCA_916181665.1. NCBI lineage: Eukaryota > Viridiplantae > Streptophyta > Magnoliopsida > Poales > Poaceae > Avena > Avena sativa. The sequence continues at coordinate 127,703,774 of OV702289.1, read as the reverse complement.
CGACACTCTTACTTATCGAAAAGGCTACACACGATCTCCTATACTTGTGGGTTATCAAGACCTTTTCTAGCGCCGTTGCCGGGGAGCAATAGCGTGTGGGTGAATATTCTTGTGTGCACTTGTTTTCTTTATCTCTAAGTAGTTTTTTACTTTCAGTTTTAAGTTGTTCTCTATCTTAGTATGGATAGGGAATGCAAATAACAAAAAAATTAGTTGTACTTGTTACCTAAAAACGTTTTCAAAAAGGAAAGTGATTGGAAAGATGAGTAATGGTTAAGTGGGGATCGACCTTGAACACTTGTGTTCATGCCTATGAAACCAAAACAAATCTTCCCATGGAAGCTTTTCAGTTAAAAACCGCAGGAAAGAATGGGAATTTTTTTGTGTTGAAGTTTTTTCACAGAGAATAAGGAACACCAAGCAGAGAAATTGAAGAATGGCCAAAAGTTTCTTCAACAACCCCTCTTTTTGCAAACCTTTAAACTTTGTTTTTTGAGAAGCATAGAAACTTGAATAAATTTGGAGCATTTGTATCTTTTTATTTATTTGTCTTAGCATCAAACACCAGTTACATTTGTTTTCTTTGAGTCTTGGAAGTTGTTACCTCTGTAGGAATCGCTCCTTATCCTTTTTATTTTCTTTTTGTGCCAAGAGTAACCTCTAATGATAGAGAATTAATGCTTTAAAAAGTTGTTGTCCCGAAACAGATTTTTGTGCTTCGCTGCAAAAATTCATGTAAAATCTCTGTACATCGGTTTGAGCTGTAATTTTTTTTGCTTCTGTCCCAGTTTGTTATCCAACTTTCATTAGTTCAAGACTTTTCGATTTGAGCAACAGAAGGTCTTCGAAAAAATTGGTTTCTATCTGCTGGTCTATTTTGATAGATTTCTGCCATTATTTGCATTTGCTTCTTGTTGATTTCTTTTTGGGTTCTCTTTGGGGAATTGAGATTTTTAAGGGAAGTGCTACAGTAGCTTGTGTTTTAATGGAAGTTTTATTGGTGTTGAAACTGAACCCAAAGACTTATTATCTTGAGTACACTAATGTTGCTAATGAAGATTATTTCAAGTTTTGTATTAAGGAAAAATTCCAGGTGTTAAGGAAAGGATGATGTAATGAGATGAAGAATGGACTAAAGCTCAAGCTTGGGGATGCCACCTCGTGTCATCCCAAGAAATATCCAAGAAGTACAAGCGTAAAAGCTTGGGGATGCCCAAGGCATCCCCTTCTTCATCAATAAAAATCTCACGTTCTTCCAAACACTTTATTTTTATTGTTTCATGCATAGTTGTGTTGTTCTTGGAGCGTCTTCGTTTTCGTTTGCTTGGTTTTATTAGTTTGCTTGAATAAATTAGTTGGACCCCCTCATTCATACATTAGTTTTCAAATAAGATTGGTTTGGATTGGAAAAGAGTAGGAAAAGTTCATGCTTAAGTGGTAAAAGGAGCTTGTTTTTGACTATGGCATATGCTTTGTCATGTCATGCTTAGTATTGTTTTGGCTTTATGATTAGTGATTTTTGCTATAGCAGGACATGTTACAAACAATTGAGATTGCTTAATGTGCCTTGAAAGAATCATGCGTTGTTTTAGTATATTAAAGCATAATATTGTGGTATTCTCCTTTGATGCTTTATTGGGTTGACTTGGCGCATGCTCACACCATGTTAAGACTATCCTGAAAGAGATATGCCCTAGAGGCAAATAATAAATAGGTTTTTATTATCATATCTCAATTAGTTTATAATAGTTTCATATTGTGCTATAACTATGCCAAGTAGAAACATTGGTACAGGTGTGGTATGAAACAACCAAGTCCCTAGTAGCCTCTATTCATACTAGTTCGTTGGTCATGAAGATGATCTGGGTTTCAAGATCATGGGCATTTATGCCGACTGACAACGACATCATATCATTGGGGAATGATGTGGTTGGACATTCCTCGAAGTATTGCAACACGATCAAGTCATCTAGTTCATTGTTGCAACAGCTATACCTAGACTCCTTCTCCTTAGACCGTGATCTCATATTACTCATTGTTTCCCTAGGCTGCTTTGACTGCATCAAACGTCATCTGGTAATACGGTGACTATAAAGGTGTATGTTGGGTATTCCAAAGGAATAGTAGATGACATGTGACTGCAAGACCAGGATTTGTTCACCCACATGACGGGTAAAGATACATACGGCCGGCTTGGTGAGATTACATCCATATATGTTGCAACATGTGACTAGGTCACGGGGATGTAATATCTCGGTAACAAGTAAACATAACTTGTTGTGAACGAGATTGAACAAAGTATAAGATACCATTGATCGGGTCTCGGACAAGTTGTATCGAGAAACAAAAGGAAGAGGATGCTACATTTAGACGGTTCAAGCGACATTGTCATCAGGAATGCATAGGGGTCACATGGATATCCCTAGTCCCTCTGTTGATCATTGATACAGATCATGTCTAGAGCATTCCCGAGCCGTGAGAGGATACACTTAAGGGTACGGTGAGAGTGATCATTCGTAAGATGGAATCACAGTAGAGAAAGAGAGAAAGCCGGAATCGTTCCGCAGAGAGATCCGAAGTTGTTCGGAGAAAGAATAAAGGACCGGAATCATTTCGGGAAAGATCCGAAGTCATTCAGCGGAAATCGAAAGGGAACCGAAAGGTGTTTCGGGTCAAGATGGATTTTGTAATATGTATTTACATATTAATTAGTGTAATTAATATTAAAATCTAATTTTGAAGAGTTATTCCACTAATGGGCCAAACTTCCTTGGGAAATAGAGCCCATGACGGAAAACCGGAGGAGGGAAGGGCCAGGGGCCAAGGCCCAGGCGCCTTGAGGGGGCCCACCCGGCCAGCCTAGGGTTGTGCGTGGGGTGGGGCCCACCCCTGGCCGGTGGCCCATGAGGCCCATGCGCCTCCCCCCCCCTCTCTCCCTTGTTTAGTCCCACATGGGAAACCCAAAGGGGCGAGGGCACACCCCCTCCCCCTATATAAAGGGTGCCCATGGGTGGGATTATACACACCAATATTTGGAGAAGTCCTTTGGTTGACTTCCTCCTTCTCTCTCTCCCTCCATACCTCGTGACCATGGCCCCATGTCTAGGCTGTGCGATCGAGGCACTCCTGTAGTACGCCATTGCGCTGCAGGGATTCCTAGCCGGATATCAACTTCCGCACTCTCAGCGGGATCGGGGAGCCGAAGGTCTCATCGTGCACCGGATGTGTACGAAGACACGAGGCGCAACACTTGGGGCGCTTAAATGTCGTGAGCCGGAGCTGTTGCACGATGAAGATGATGAAGATCAAGAAGGAGCAAGGGGTGACCTGCGAGGAGCTTCGCGACCTTGAGGTTGGCTACAAGTACGACTACTTCAACCACGTTCCCCGCAGAACGTGAACCGCGTACGGTCTACAAGGGTATGTATTCTCTACGCATCGGTCGTTACCGCATTACTACATAGATAGATCCTAGGCAAGTTTTGGGGTTACATCGTAGGGAAACTTTTGTTTTCCACACTGATCCCCAACATATCCCAAGTCACCATAGCCTTTATGATCCTTTAGTTTTCGACTTATAATATCACTGTATGCTTTAATTAATGATGTTTTTTTAGTTTGCATGATTATGGCCATTATTGCTCTCTTACTTGGTCGCTCCTAGTCTTTTGCTAGCCTCCATAACCAAGTATGAGTTCCACTCATGCATCCAACTCCAAATAAAACCAAGTTATTTCAAAGAAGTCCACCATACCTACCTATTAGCATTTTCTATTCCAAGTATATTCATGTTTTTATCTACCTTCTGAATTAAACTTGTTATGTGAAAACTAGTGATTAAAGCTCTCACAAACTTGATCGCACACTTTACTTTTCTTGCCCCTAATAAACTTGAACCATTGTGTCGTCTATGTTGTATATGCTTGCACTTATATGTTGGGGATTAGCAGAACCATGTTGTCATGGGGAACACTTTCAACATTGCACTTGTACATTGTACCCAGTTGATATCATGCTCTTTTGTCTATGGATGTCGTCAGTGTGAAATGAATGGGGAGCTTGTAAGTCCATGGAGTTATGTATGTGTGTTAGAGAAATGCCTGGGCCGCTGGTCTAATCCATGCCTAATCATGGTGAAAACCTACAGCATAACCATAATGAGCAATCTATGAAGCATTCTTCTTATAAAAAAGATAGAGATTGAGAAAACAAAAAAAAAGATGAGAAAAGAGGAAAGAGAGAAAAAAGCACCATTTTCCCATGGTAAATAAGAAGATTGCTGAGATGCTCGTTATCTGCTTGCCTTGTCATTTTGATATGGGGATTCTTCCATATCATCGGTCAAGGGGTACCCCGTTGGTGGTTCTCTATGATACACATGTACTTACTATGACAAGAACTTACTGGTAACTAAACTTGAGTAGCATGAGGAGAGGCCCTCGTATTCAAGGAACATGAGATTTCCAACTTATACTTTGTCAATCATATACTCCATAGTTTGTTCAATTTAACCTTAATCACTTCAAGATGCTTATGATAGGGGCAATGAGATCTGAAAGCTAATAAGTACCATAATTTTTGAAAGCTCTTTATGAGACTTGAATCCCTGCTTCCTTCTATGAAGGCCTTTCTTTTACTTTTATGTTGAGTCTCCATATTTTATCTTTATGCACCTATTGAGAGAGCATAGTGGCCATTCTTAGTTTAATCTGCATTGTCCCAAGATTTGTTGATTGATTCATAACTTTGATATTTCTTGTTCTTAAACTATTTGTATCTAGTCACCCTTATGAACTTTGAAGATGTCGTATGCATTTATGTTTTGCTATACCATTAGGGACAAGGTGAATACCACTCTTATTATGTTTTCTATATGTGAAACAAACAAACGTCTTTCAATGCATTGTTATTCATGATCTTTTTTTGTACCTTCTCATGTTACAACATAGTTGCTATGTCTTATTGTTAGAACTCTATCTTTCATGTTCATGTTTTATGTACTTTGATCCCAACTGCAATGCTTTTACAATAATAATGATCAAGATTGTGTTAGCTGCATGTCACCTCAAAAATTATATTGTTTTTTATTTTTTTACCTACTCGAGGACGAGAAGGAACTAAGCTTGGGGATGTTGATACGTCCATAACGTATCTATAATTTTTGATGGTTTTATGCTAATAATATGCTTTTGACACTCCTTTTTGTATAAAGTTTATGATTTATTTGGACTAACCTAATAATAGTTGCAAAAGTGCACAATGTTCTTATTTTACACTTAGATGTGTAGGAATTACCAAGAATACAAGTGGAAACCTTGTTGGAGTCAAATTGGGATTTTTCCAGAAATCTGTCTCAGAACTCTTTTTGAAGATGGTCACGTTTCGGGTCGAAGACGGCGTCAAACGGAAAACTCTTCAACTACAAAGTTGTTGGAAATTTCACGCAAACGTTCTGGACATAAAATTTAGCTGATTCCGAGTCCGGACAGGCACACTAGGCCCGATTTACTGCAGTCCAAGATGGGTTGCGGGAATCCGAGAAGCTATATAAAGGGAGGAAACCTAATTCGCCCAAGGCACCTCCACCCACGAATTTGTAGCCGCCAAAGCCACGTTTTTGCCTCCCCCACGGATCCCATCTCCACTAAGGGGTGGTGCTCCCGCATGATACCGGCGGCGGGGAAGGAGTCCCTCGTGCCGCCGCCGTCCTCTTCACCATCTTCACCACCATCTCCATCACCTAATCCTCCTAGTATGCAGTGGTTCATCCTCCCACACATCTCTGTGCCGTCCTATGTAAACATGGTGTTTGATGCTATAAGTTATAATCCTATGATATATGTCATGTTTGCATAGTTTCTTTATTTTTAGATTGAATGGTTGAACGTCTTTGGTTCATTAGAGTTGTATGTTGATATGGTACAGTCCTTTGGTATCCATTATATTTGTGCGCGTATGGATTAAACATCATAGGGTTTGTAGTATGTGTAAAAGGAAGGGGGAGTTCTGCCGGAGTGACAGAAATCTAAGGACGCGAACCGGAACGTTGCACGTATGGGAGTAAGAGGATCATTAAACTTAAGGCTATGGTTGGGGAAACCTTAATGCATTGTTAGTACTTACGGATGTTTGCTAACAGTCCAATCATATAGTACATGTAATTCCAAGTAGTGAAGCGCATGTATATTTTGCCTCTCCCACATAGAGAATTGCATCAAAGACAATGAATCTGATCTATTCGCTATTTAAACTTGGACAATCATATGGTTGGGGACAATTACCACCACTATTCCACACTCATGGTTCTATTAGTTTAGTGTATTTTATTGCTGTAGCAACTAGCTTTACTTTCTTGTTATTTATTATCATGCAAAGCTATCTCTAGTACTTGTATTGTGGCTCTAGTTTTATTTCCTAGATAATGCAAATGTTTAGTGTGCGTAGAGTTGTATCAGTGGTTGATAGAACTTGAGAGAACATTTATCCTACCTTTAGCTCCTCGTTGGGTTCGACACTCTTACTTATCGAAAAGGCTACACACGATCCCCTATACTTGTGGGTTATCAGCTAGCACCGGCATTGGGCCGATCCTGATCTACAGCCGCCACTTGCTACGAGTTATACTTGTAATCTTGACGATCATCCCTCCTTTTACCCCGGAAGTCATTTGACATGGTATGATTACTCGGATGCTTATGATTCGCTACACTATATTGGGTAAAAGGCTTATGGCCCATGAAGGTTTCAGATGATAGCCCAAGGAAGCAACCGACAAAGGCCTTGACTGTATTAGGAAAGAGACTACAAACTGACATCGTGTTGGTAATGTAAATACGCGTGTATGAAACCTATCCGCATACAGCTTTGAGACCCGGCCTATTATATATAGGACAGGAGAAGCCCAAGCGAGGGTACCAAAATCTAGAAGACAACTTGTAATAGTGCGATTTCCCCAATATTCAGGCAACTTTGACTTCATTGTTTTCCTGACATCCAACAAAATCCCTAGTGTTCTCTTTTCCGCGAAACCCTAAGTCTGTGAGAAACCTGAACGTTGGAGCCATGGATTCAGCGGACCGCTTTTCACCAAGCATCAACCCGACGAAAGAAATTCCACACCCGCCCACCCCTATATTGGTACCCGCCGATTTCAATGGTGGATCCGATCTAATCGTCGGAAGCTTCCACTTTCAAGTAGAAGACCCACAAGAATCACACCCTTCGGCCCTGATCACATCAGAACTGTCGATGGAAAAACTTACGCCTACGATGGTATCAGCATCTTCCATCGGGTCCTCCATGGATGCCACAGCACAGATCGAAGTAGGCAAAGAAAGCGGGCAAATCGATATGGATCTAGGGGACCTTAATGGTCTTTATGACAATCTCTCCTTCGGATCAGACCCACAAATAACCCCACCACGCGAAGCAAGCCCGGAAAAGTCAGAACCCGAAGAAAGCAGCGAAAACGTCGACTTCAGAATAAGGATGGCGAAGATTTACCTAGAACTACAATATTAGAATACTAACAACGCATCCTTTGGAGCAGAAGACGACGTCACCAGCCCACGCATAACATGACACCAAGTGTGCATGGTTGACGGGAACACCTTAACACCACGAGACCCTAACGGTAACCCTATCCTCGACCCCAATGATATTTTATCAAATGACAATGCAGGAAATCACAGCAATGAAGGGGCACACAGAAACGAAGGAGAAATGGCAGATAACCGCATAGTCCAAGGAAGAGGCAGAGAGCCTGATACATTGCAAATGTATCTATAATTTTTGATGTTCCATGCTTGGTTTTATCTACTTTCTTATATTTTGTTCCAACTTTGGAGTACTTTTCATATGATTTCTTGGACTAACCTATTAACAAGATGCCACAGTGCCAGTTGCCTGTTTTCTGCTGTTTTTGGTTCCAGGAAGTCAGAAGATGAATATTCTCGGAATTGGACGGGACAAAAGCCAAAGTTACTATTTTCCTGGAAGACTCACGGAGCCAGAAGGAGAGCCGGAGGGGCGCCACAGGGTGGCCACACCATCCCTAGGCGCGGGTCCACCTAGGCCGCTTCAGGGCATGGTGTGGGCCCCTGGCCGCCCACCGACCTTGCCCTCTGGCCTATAAGAAGCCTCCCGATGCGTAAACCCTCAATCGTCAACCAGAAATCCACAAAAAGTTCCACAGTGCCGCCGCCACCGAAGGGGAGATTCGGGGGACAGAAAGTCTCTGTTCCGGCACCCTGCCGGGACGGGGAAGTGCCCTCGGAGCCATCTCCATCGATCTCTGCCACCATCTCCATCACCATTGCTGATTCCCATGATGAGGAGGGAGTAGTTCTCTCTCGAGGCTAAGGATTCTACTGGTAGGTATGTGTTCATCTCTCTATCTATGCATGATCTTGTTGTGGTCATGAGCTTGTAATCTATAGATCTACCTTGCTACTCAAGTGCTTTAATAGATCTCTGTTCTCCCCATGTGTGTGAAAGTGACAGCGTGCATACCATGGTGGCACTTAGCTAGAGATTATAAATACTTGTTATGAGTTATATTTGGAGTTGGATGTCTTTATGAAATTGTGGTGTTTGCTGGAACCATCTAGTGCTCAAGGTGACAGTGTGGGGTTATCTAGATGGGAAAGGCTTACTTTGAGGTGTGCTATTATAGCCCTACCATGGATTAGAGTGTCCAACCAGAGAGTAGTTAAGAGTAGTATCATAAAGAGAATATATTTATATGAGAGTGTTCACTAGTGAAAGTATGATACCTAGGCCTTGCTTCTAAGCATTGAAACACCATTTGCTACTAGATCTGTTACATGTTTGCTTGCTTCCTTCTTTATTTCAGTTTGCCTTTAGTCTTTTCCACGCCATCAAGTTATTTTCTATCACTGTTAGCACTTATAATTATCCATACCACTTGTATTTCACTATCTCTTCGCCGAACTAGTGCACCTATACACCTGACAAGTGTATTGGGTGTGTTGGGGACACAAGAGACTTCTTGTATCTTGATTGCAGGGTTGCTTGAGAGGGGATACCTTTGACCACTTCCTCCCTGAGTTCGATAAACCTTGGGTGATCCACTTAAGGGAAAACTTGTTGCTGTTCTACAAACCTCTGCACTTGGAGGCCCAACAACTGTCTACAAGAATAGAAGTGCGTAGACATCAAGCTATTTTCGGGCGCCGTTGCCGGGGAGGTAAGGTAAAAGGTACTCACATCCTCCGGTGTGAGTGCTCGAAGTTATTTCCTTTACATTCTGCAGTTTTGTCTTTTTGTTTCTTGTTTTCACTAGTTAGGCTTAATGGAAAACAACAACAAAAATAGAGAGCTTTTTAGTCTTTTTCCTAAGTTAGAACTCGATTTCTTTGAAAAGAAAATTAAAAAACCCTTGGAACCTTCTTTGCATACTAGTAGCAATGTTATTAGTATGAATCTTTTGAACACCTTTGTTACTAATGCTATGGAAACGTCTAAGCTTGGGGAAGTTGGTTCTTATGAAAATGATCTTTTTACTTCCCCAGTTTTAAAGAAGAAAATTTGCTCTGATGATACCTTATCTCCCATATGTGGTAATTCTAATGATAATTTTAAGATACCTACAAGAATTATTGATCGTGTTATGGATAACTACTATTTTGGAGATGGAACTGTCCATCTCGGTGATCATTTGTTCTTTATACATGAATTATGCGGGTTGTTCAAGTGTGCAGGTATTACAACAGATCACATCAAGAAGAAGTTATTCTCTTTATCACTTAAGGACAAAGCAAGGGAGTGGTATGAGCTACTGGATGATCCTCATCATTTGGAGTGGAAGGAACTTGAATCTCTCTTTTACTCTAAATTTTATCCTCCTCATGAAATTCATAAAGATAGGAATTATATTTACAATTTTCATCCTCATGATGGAGAAAGTATTGCCCAAGCACGGGGGAGATTGAAGTCACTAATGCTCAAATGTCCCATTCATGAGCTCCCCAGGAATATTATTATTAATAATTTCTATGCAAGGCTTTCAGGACATTACAAGGACTATCTAGATACTTGTTTAGAGGGATCCTTCAAGAGTAAGGAGGTCAAAGCTAAGTGGGATCTTCTTGAAACAATTCAAAGCAATACCGAAGATTGGGATAACAACAAAGGTAAAGAACCAGGTATAAACTATGAGTATGATTGCATTAAGTCTTTTGCTGAAACTGCTGATTTTCAAGAGCTTAGTGCTAAATATGGTCTTGATCCTCAAATTCTTATTGATTGTTTTAAAACCTTTGCTTCTCATATTAATGCTCCTAAAGAAAAGTGGGACATGTATCATGAGCCTTTTAAAGACACTTGCATGGAAAATGAAATTGCTGTTAATGATAGCAATAAACATGCTCAAACCTCTGAAAGTACTATTTCTTATAAGCATGTTAATTTTTGTGGGATACATAGACCTTGTGAGAGTAATCAAGTTGAACAAGAATATTGTATCACCCACAGGAATGAAAAAACTAGAATGTGGTATAGGGCTCTAAATGATCTTGGTAAAAAAGTTTGTGCCCTCTATCCTTTTATTTGTGAACTTTGCTTTGAAGTGGGTCATTTCAATTTCCAATGCTCAGGCCATAATAATAGCCCTTCTAATCCAATGAGTACTGCAAGTTTGTATTGTGATGACATGATCACTCCTAATCATCATGATGAACTTACATTATTTTTGGGGTGTGAAGAGTTATCAAGAAAAACCTCTTTGGTAGATATGGGTGCTTTTGATATGAATAGTGTCATGCATGGTTGTCATCTTTATTGTGTTGATAATTGCCACAAAAATACTTACATACAAAATATTATAAAAGATGAGATCTTACCAAAATATGACATGGCTAATATGTGTTTTGGTCTTATTAATGAAAAGGAGGAATCCTCCAAAGTTTCTTCTATTGTATCTAACAATGAACCAGGGTATATGGAGAAGCTTCCTTTCAAGCCTCTCCCTCCTAAAGAGAAGAAGAAAAAGAAGAAGAGGAGGAGTAAAAGAAGAGAGGAAACGGTATTTTCCCCTAAGCATGTTGCTCCTATTATAGTTTTTGATGAGTCTGAACTCGATGATGTTACTATGCCTATTACCTATAGTAGTGATCATGATTGGGAAAAGCACACTACTTTTGATATTGATAATCTCTTCGGTACCAATTCTGAAAATGATGATATTAATAATTGCTATACTATTAGTGCTATCCATGATCCTTCCAATGATGATATGTTTACAAATGAACACACTTTGGAGGATAACTATTCTATTGCTTATGATGATTGCAATGATGAATATGATATTTTCAGTCCACCTACTATTGAGGAGGAAATTAATTATGATTACAATATGCCTCCTATATTTGATGATTATGGTGATGAGATTAATAATGATAGCTATTTTGTTGAATTTGCTCCCACTACAATTAATAAGAATGCCTATGTTTATGTGGGGAGTATTAATTCTTTTATGCATGTGGCTCATGATAAGAATGTTTTATGTGATAGTTATATTGTTAATTTTATTCATGTTGCTACAGAAAGTTATTATGAGAGAGGGAAACATGGTTCTATGCATCTCAATAATATTAAGTTTCCCCTCTTTATGTTGAAAATTTTGAAGTTGCACTTGTTTTGCTTTCCTATGCTTGTCGCTTTGTGCTTTCATGACTTGTTCCTTTACAAGATTCCTATGCATAGGAAGTGGGTTAGACTTAAATATGCTTTGAATTTGCTTCTTGATGCTCTCTTTTACTTCAATTCATATTTCTTATGTGAGCATCTTCTCAAACTATCATGCCTAACTTAAAGGCGTTAAAGAAAAGTACTTATTGGGAGATAAAACAAAAGTTTCAGATGAGTCTTGGAAGTTATTACTTCAGTAATAACCTCTCCTTATCCTTTTTATTTTCCTTTTGTGCCAAGAATAACCTCTAATGAGAGTGAAGTAATGATTGGGAAAGTTGCTGTCCCGAAACAGATTTTTGTGCTTCACCGTAAAACTTCGTGAGAGAGTTATGTATGTCGTATTGAGCTGTAATTTTTGTGCTTCTGCCCCAGGTTGTTATATAACTTTCGTTAGTTCAACACTTTTTGATTTGAGCAACAGAAGGTCTTCGAAAAAATTCGTCTTTACCTGCTGGTCTGTTTTGACAGATTTCTGCCATTTTCTGCATTTGCTTCTTGTTGGTTCCTTTTTGAGTTCTTTTGGGGAATTGTGCTTTTTGAGGGAAGTGCTACAGTAGCTAGTGTTTTAATGGAAGTTTATTGGTGTTAGAACTAAACCTAAAGACTTATTATCTTGAGTGTACTAATGTTGCTAATAAAGATTGTATGAAGTTTTGTATGAAGGAAACATTTCAGGTGTATGGAAGGAATGAGTAATGAGATGAAGGATGGACTAAAGCTCAAGCTTGGGGATGCCATGCGCATCACCCCAGAAATATACAAGAAGTACAAGCGTCAAAGCTTGGGGATGCCCAAGGCATCCCCTTCTTCATCAATAAAAATCTCAGGTTTCTTCCAAACGCTTTATTTTTATTATTTCATGCACTGTTGTGTTGTTCTTGGAGCGTCTTCTTTTTAATTTTTGTTTTGGTTTTTTTCATTTGCTTTGGTTTGCTTAGTTTGCTGAATAAATTGGTTGGACCCCCTCTTTCATACATTGGTTTGCAAATAGTTTGGTTTGGTTTGGAAAAGAGTAGGAAAGTTCATACTTTTGTGGTAAAAAGAGCTTGTTTTTAACTGTGGCCTATGCTCTGTCATGCCATGCTTGATATTGTTTTGTCTTTATGCTTAGTATTCTTTGCTGTAGCATGACTTTTTATAAACAATTGCAATTGCTTAATGTGCCTTGGATGAATCATGCGTTGTTTTAGCATATTAAAGCATAGTATAGTGGTATTCTCCTTTGATGCTTTATTTGGGTTGACTTGGCGCATGCTCACACCATGTTATGACTATCTCAAGTCACCATCGCCTTTATGATCCTTTAGTTTTCAACTTGTAGTATCACTTTATGCTTTGATCAATGATGTTTTGTCGCTCTGCATGATTATGGCCATTATTGCTCTCTTAGTTTGTCGCTCCTAGTCTTTTGCTAGCCTCCACAACCAAGTATGAGTTCCACTCATGCATCCAACTCCCTAAACCAAGTTATTCCAAAGAGTCCACCATACCTACCTACTAGCTTATGCTATTCCAATTATATTCATGCTTTTGTTTACCTTCCACTTGTTATGAGAAAACTAGTGATTAAAGCTCTCACGAACTTGATGGCACACTTTACTTTATTGCCTCTAATAAACTTGAACCATTGGGTCCTTCTTTGTTGCGTATATGCTTGTGCTTTATAAGTTGAAATTAGCAGAACCATGTTTCATGGGGAACGCTTTCAACATTGCACTTGTACTTTGTACCCTGTTGATATTATGTTCTTTTGCTTACGGATCCCGGCGGTGTGAAATAAATGTGGAACTTGTATGATCATGAAGTTTGTATGTGTGTTAGAGAAACGCCTGGGCCGCTAGCCTAAGCCATGCCTAATCATGGTTGAAACTTGCAGCATCACCATAATGAGCACTCTATGAAGCATCCTCAATAAAAACCTATGCAAATAGCAAATAAAAAGATCGCTGAGATGCTCATTGTCTGCTTGCCTTGTCATTTTGATTATGGGAAAGCTCCTGTATCATGTGCAAGGGGTACCCTGTTGGCGGTTCTTTATGATACACATATACTTATAATGACAAGAGCTTACTCGTGACTGAAGTTGAGTACCATGAGGATCGGTCTTTGTAAGTAAGGGGCATGAGATTTCGGTTTATAACTTGTCAAGCATATCCTCTTAGTTGTGTCACTTTAACCTTAATCACCTTCAAGATTCTTATGATAGGGGCAATGAGAGCTGAAAGCTATAAGTACCATAATTTTTGGAAGCTCTTTATGAGACTTGAATCCCTACTTCCTTTTACAAAAGGCCTTTCTTCCACCATTATATTGAGTCTCCACCTTCTATCTTTATGCACCTAATTTGAGAGCATAGTGGTCATTCGTAGTTCTATGTGCATTGTCCCAAGACTAGTTGATTGATGCATAACTTGATATTGCTTGTTTTAAACTATTGTATCTAGTCACTCTTATGATCTTTGAAGGTGTCCTATGCATTTATATTTGCTACTCTATTGAGGGACAAGCTGAATACTATTAAGCTATGTTTTCTTTATGTGAAACAAACAAACGTCTTGCAAAGCAATGTTATTCATGAATCTTTTGTTTGTGCCTTTTCATGTTGCATCATAGTTTCTTTGTCTTATTGCTAGAACTTTGTCTTTCATGCTATGATTGAAGTACTATGATCCCAGCTTTGAATGTTTTACAAATACTTTGATCAAGTCTTTGATGGTGCATGTCACCTCAAAAATTATTCTTTCTTTTTATCACTTACCTACTTGAGGACGAGCAGAAGTTAAGCTTGGGGATGTTGATACATTGCAAATGTATCTATAATTTTTGATGTTCCATGCTTGGTTTTATCTACTTTTTTATGTTTTGTTCCAACTTTGGAGTACATTTCATATGATTTCTTGGACTAACCTATTAACAAGATGCCACAGTGCCAGTTGCCTGTTTTCTGCTGTTTTTGGTTCCAGGAAGTCAGAAAATGAATATTCTCGGAATTGGACGGGACAAAAGCCAAAGTTACTATTTTCCCGGAAGACTCACGGAGCCAGAAGGACAGCCGGAGGGGGGGCCACAGGGTGGCCACACCACCCCTAGGCGCGGGTCCACCTAGGCCGCGCCAGGGCATGGTGTGGGCCCCCAGGCCGCCCACCGACCTTGCCCTCTGGCCTATAAGAAGCCTCCCGATGCGTAAACCCTAAATCGTCAACCAGAAATCCACGAAAAGTTCTGCAGCGCCGCCGCCACCGAAGGGGAGATTCGGGGGACAGAAAGTCTCTGTTTCGGCACCCTGCCGGGACGGGGAAGTGCCCCCGGAGCCATCTCCATCGATCTCCGCCACCATCTCCATCACCATTGCTGATTCCCATGATGAGGAGGGAGTAGTTCTCTCTCGAGGCTAAGGATTCTACCGGTAGGTATGTGTTCATCTCTCTATCTATGCATGATCTTGTTGTGGTCATGAGCTTGTAATCTATAGATCTACCTTGCTACTCAAGTGCTTTAATAGATCTCTGTTCTCCCCATGTGTGTGAAAGTGACAGCGTGCATACCATGGTGGCACTTAGGCTAGATATTAGAAATACTTGTTATGAGTTATATTTGGAGTTGGATGTCTTTATGAAATTGTGGTGTTTGCTGGAACCATCTAGTGCTCAAGGTGACAGTGTGGGGTTATCTAGATGGGAAAGGCTTACTTTGAGGTGTGCTATTATAGCCCTACCATGGATTAGAGTGTCCAACCGAAGAGTAGTTAAGAGTAGTATCATAAAGAGAATATATTTATATGAGAGTGTTCACTAGTGAAAGTATGATACCTAGGCCTTGCTTCTAAGCATTGAAACACTGTTTGCTACTAGATCTGTTACATGTTTGCTTGCTTCCTTCTTTATTTCAGTTTGCCTTTAGTCTTTTCCACGCCATCAAGTTATTTTCTATCACCGTTACCACTTATAATTATCCATACCACTTGTATTTCACTATCTCTTCATCGAACTAGTGCACCTATACACCTGACAAGTGTATTGGGTGTGTTGGGGACACAAGAGACTTCTTGTATCTTGATTGCAGGGTTGCTTGAGAGGGGATACCTTTGACCACTTCCTCCCTGAGTTCGATAAACCTTGGGTGATCCACTTAAGGGAAAACGTGTTGCTGTTCTACAAACCTCTGCACTTGGAGGCCCAACAACTGTCTACAAGAATAGAAGTGCGTAGACATCAGAGCCACATGAAGGAGAAAGGCAAACTCTTCGGCTACCAGCAGCGGCATGGCAAAGGGCAAGGGAAGCAATTTCGGGAGCAGACTCGATGACAGCGGACACCTCACGCGAGGATTTATTAGCATATCAATATCTGCTTCATCACAAGAAGAGAGATCTACTTAGGATGCAAAGAAAACTCGACGAAAGAAAGAGATTAGCCGACGAATCCAGCTTACGACGGGCACAGCTAAGCTCCTCCCGAGGATCAGGGAGCGTAACAGGAGGAGCACCACTAGCAAGGATAACATCTCGATTAGCGAATATCCCTGAAGCAGAGAGAGTCGGACTCATCCACGATCTAGATCTATCGTTCATGTCGATCGATCAAGCAGGAAACATCAAGGCAGAAACGGCCCAAGCAGACATTGTGGCCGCACAAACATATTTACTCACAACCTAGCCCGCACCCAACGATCCTCGTGCGGCCCTCAACAGCTCCGCTCTGATGAAACTTGGCATGGTGGGAGCCTCCCTCGCAAAAGCAGAACAAGGAACCACGCAACAGCACGATAGGTCCCCACATTGTCACAACAGTCCTCGGCAAGTGGGACACACCCGACTATCTCGATCGCCACACCAGGAACATCTTGCGGCACTCGAGCCACGGCAGGACAAGAAACTACAACACGCAACACAGGAACGATGGATCAAGAGACGAAAACCGCAGCTGATGATACCACGACAATGAAGACGATTACAAATTGTGCGGGGCCAGCTGTTTCACTCATAGGATTCGCAAAACCTCGGTACCCAAGGACATTAAACTTCCGCACGACCGCCACAAGTACGATGGACTCCAGGAACCCAAATCATGGTTAGCAGACTATTTGGCCACTGTCAATTTGCAAGGCGGCTCCACAGCCACCGTAATGCAAAGCTTACAACTGCACCTCACCGGCACCGCAAGATCATGGCTCAGGCAGTTACCCGAGGATTCTATCAGCAGCTGGAACAACCTAGAAGATAAGTTCATCCGACACTTCCAATCCATGTTTAAACGACCTCCATCCTTGGAGCAGTTGCAAGCATGCAAACAAAAGTCTGGGTAGTCAATAAGAGCATTCATCCAATGATGGAACATCATAAAAAAATCGGCTAAGTCCATATCCGATGAAAGGGCCATCGATGCCTTCAACAACGACCTCCATTGCCGAGAATTCATAGAAGAACTGGGACGGGTAAAACCCAAAACAATATCACAGCTGATGGAAATAGCAAATCGTTGTGCTGATTGAGAAGATGCGCTGCATAACAAGCATACATGATCACCCAAGGAAGACAGGGATAAACACGGCAACGATAGAATAAGAAGGAACAACGATGGAAACATAGGACCAAGTTACATTGCAGCTAGTTTCTCAGGTGAAGGTAACAACAGAAGCAACGACTACAATGGCCGGTACCGCAATAACAGGGATGGCGTTGGAGGAAGCCAGTCAACATAGCGGTACTAGCCAAGAGCTCGAGATCCACCTATGTCCGCAATGCAAATGCTGGAAGGACCCTGTAATATGCACTTTTACATCGACTCAGCAGGCAGGCGACAATCCAACCATCTCATGAAAGACTGTCGAACATTCTTGAAGATGCAGGAGCTATGTAATGCAAAAGCAACCGAAGCGACAAACAGAGGATACACATCTAGGCCTGGCGCGTTAGCCATCGGCGCACCACCACCACCATCACCAGCAGTGCCACCACAAAACACAAATGATCAAAACGGTGAATACCCCAGGTCAAAAGGGGCAATGTCAATGATTCGAAGGGGCGTCCATCCAACAGAACCCAGAAGATCATCACAAGGCAAATCAATATGGCGGAAACAACAACATCAACCACACCCGAATATCTCCATTGGTCCGAGAAGGAAATCACATTCAGCAGAGCCGATCACCCGCTTCGAGTCCCATGACCAGGTCACTCAGCCTTCATAGTCGAAGCACAAATTGGCGGGTTCGATATGAGCAAAGTCTTCATGGACGCAGGAAGCAGCATAAATCCGATCTATGCAAAAACATTACGAACAATGGGCTACCTCCTGGACAATCTCGTGCCAACAGAAACATCTTTCCACGGAATAGTACCAAGTAAAGCCGAAATACCTTTAGGCAAAGTATTCATTGACGTTGTTTTTGGTTCCAAAGTAAATTTCAGGCAAGAAAAGCTTGAATTCGAGTCATGGACTGGCCATCGCAATATCATGCGATCCTGGGACGACTAGCTTTCGCCCGGTTTATGGCAATTCTGCATTATGCGTACTTGGTCATGAAAATGCCAGCACTAAAAGGAATCATCACGGTAAAAGGAAGCTTCACACGTGCCGACAATTGCGATAGGGAGTTTAACAAAATTTCTGAATCTTTCACGATGGCAACAGAGTTCGAACAACTCAAAACTTCAGCAATAGCAGAACCATTGGAAGTAGCATGTGTCAATCCCGATCAGGCTTTTGACACCGCATAGGACACAAAAGAAGTACAGGTCCACCCTGTCGATCCGACGAAAACAACATTTGTGGCTTCCAATCTTGATCCCACATAGGAAAGCACGCTCATCGAGTTCCTCCGTGAGCATTGGGAAATTTTTGCATGGCTACCATCTGACATGCCAGGAATTCCTAGGGAACTCGCTGAGCATGCATTAAATTTGGACCCAAAGGCGAAGCCAGTAAAGCAACCGCTTCGTCGCTTCGTAGAGCCAAAATGTAAAGCCATCGGAAAGGAGCTCCATCGCCTTACCGATGCCAACTTTATCAAAGAACTAACAAAAGCAGAGTGGGTCGCAAACCCAGTATGTGTTCCAAAGAAAACACTACAGAACTTCGGATGTGCATTCACTTCACTGCACTGAATAAGCATTGTCCAAAAGATCACTTCTCATTTCCGCGAATCGACCAAATAATCGATGCAACCATGGAATGCGAATGTCTTTCTTTCTTGGATGCTTACTCAGGATACCACCAGATTAGGATGAAGGAAGAAGATCGGAAGAAAACAGCGTTTATCACGCCTTATGGTGTATTTTGCTATATAACAATGCCCTTTGGCCTCAAGAACGCTGGATCAACATATCAGCGGATGATGCAGAAGTGTCTAGGAAGCCAAATAGGCACAAACGTACAAGTATATATCGATGGCGTCATAGTTACGACAAGACAAGGATCTGCGCTCATCAAGGACCTTGAAGAAACATTCAAAAATCTCGACAAGTTTAGCATCAAATTGAACCTGAAGAAATGCTCCTTTGGAGTCCCGACAGGGCAACTCCTCAGATATTTGGTTTTAGCCAGAGGAATTGAGGCTAATCTCGAGAAAATACAAGCAATGCTAACTATTAAGAAGCCAACAAATCTATGTGGCGTGCAGCAGCTGGCAGGACGGGTGGCGGCATTCAGTCGTTTTATTGCAAGATTAGGAGAAAAGGCGTTGCCATTCTACGCCCTTATGAGGAAATCGGAAAAATTTGAATGGACGGAAGAAGCTCAGCACGCCTTTGAAGATCTCAAAAGGACACTTTCGACATCTCCTGTTATCGTGTCTCCAAAAGAGAAAGAGCCTTTACTGCTTTATATCGCTGCCACAGATCAGGTGGTCAGCACGGTGTTGGTCGTGGAGCGACCCGAGAAGGGAAAACCCATGGTGTGTAGAGGCCAGTCCACTTCCTGAGCGAGGTCTTATCACCATCCAAACAAAGGTACCCACATTACCAAAAACTAGCATATGGGGTATTTATGACAGCACGAAAACTACGCCATTACTTTTCAGAACATCCGATCATAGTTGTTAATGAAGCACCTTTGTCAAGCATCCTCAACAATCTAGAAGCAACTGGGCGTGTCTCTCTATGGGGCATCGAATTATCCCCTAGAGATATCACGTATGAGAAGCGTAAAGCAATCAAGTCACAAGTTCTGCCGGATTTCATCACAGAATGGATAGAGTTGCAATGTGCGGGTCCACCAGATCTTTCTAGTGCTTGGACAATGTAATTTGATGGATCAAAAAGAACGAAAGGAGAAGGAGAAGGAGTCATACTAGTATCACCACAAGGCGACAAAATGCGCTATATACTTCGGATAAGCTTTGCAAATGCATCCAATAACGAAACTGAATACGAGGCTTTGTTGCACGGCATGCGAATGGCCAAAGCTTCCGGTGCAACTCGCCTCAAAATCTTTGGAGATTCCAACCTTGTGGCACAACAATCAATGAACAAGTGTGACGTCGTCAGCGAAAATATGATTGCTTACCGAGATCTATATGGTGTTATGGAAGCTCAATTTGATGGGTGCGAAGTATCGCACATAGGGAGAGCAAGCAATGAAGAAGCCGAAAATCTAGCAAACATCGGATCCTTGTCCTTACCAATACCACCAGGAGTTTTTTGGGAATAAATAACAGAGCGATCCATCAAAGCAAAAAGAGTCTCCAAGATTGTAGCACCAAAAACAGGAAAAAAGAAGCATCCGTAAAAAGACTTGGGGGCTCCATCAGAAACCAAGAGTATAGAAGAGGCCGTCGAGGAAGAAGAGCAGGAAATTAGAGAGGTCATGATAATTGAGCTTACTTGGATGCAGTCGTATATGGCGTATATGACTAAGGGAGAACTACCCGAAGATGTGATAGAAGCCCGACGAATCACCCGAAGATTGAAGGCCTTCAGAATAATCAAAGGGGAGTTGTATAAGAGGAGTATTTCGGGTGTGTTGCAATGTTGCGTAACACCCGAAGAAGGAAAAATCATACTCAAAGATATACATGAAGGATTTTGTGGTCACCATGCTAGTAGCCGAGCAATTGTTGTCAAAGCATTCAGGGTAGGATTTTACTGGCTCACTTCAATTCAAGATGCAAAAGATATCGTCGAAACATGTGAAGCATGCCAATGATTTGCAACAAAGCCTGGAGCACCCGTCGCCGAGTTAAATCGTATACCTTTGTCTTGTCCTTTTGCTCAGTGGGGACTCAATATGGTGGGGAAACTTCACAAATCATCTCCAGGAGGACACGTCTTTCTGCTAGTAGTAGTCGAAAATTTTACCAAATGGATTGAAGAAATGCCTGACACCACCCAAGACGGAACTTTGGCTGTGAATTTTATTAAGTCCATAGTATTTCGGTTTGGCGTATCAAACAGCATCATCACAGACAATGGGACCAACTTCACTTCCAATGAGTTCAAGGAGTACTGCCAGGAGATGGGTATCAAAGTAAGCTACACTTCGGTAGCTCACCCGCAGACAAATAGACAAGTAGAAAAAGGCAATGGACTAGTTACTGCTGGACTCAAGAAAAGACTACTAGCGCCGCTTAACAGAGCAAAAGGAGCATGGGTTGATGAATTGCCATCTGTCTTATGGAGTTTACGTACAACTCCAAACAATTCGACACAAGAGACACCTTTCTTCCTGGTCCACGGTACAAGTGTCGTGCTTCCTGTTGAGGTGTCACATGAATCCCAAGAGTAGCTTCATATGATGAAAAGGAATCAAGAGAAGCACTTGAAGATGATGTGGATGCACTCGATGAAGCTCGAGATGAATCCCTACAAAGAGCAACTATGTACCTGCAAAACCTGCGCAATTACCACAACAGAAGATCGCGGCCTAGGTCCTTCGCAGTAGGGGACCTAGTTCTTCGCCTCAAGCAAGATGGCCACAAGAAATTAGAATCACCATGGGAAGGACCATACATCATCACAGAAGTTATTCCAGGAGGAGCATATCGACTACAAGACAAGAAGACAGGAGTAGATTACTCAAACCCATGGAACGTAGCACAGCTACGACGCTTTTACGCATAAGATTACTTACAATATGATAAGAGTTACAGTTCGGCTTCTTAAGCCAGGATATCCAGGTCAACGGCTAGAGGCCATCCGTCCAAAGAATAATGTATCATCGATTTTTTGCCTTATGTATAAAGAGATAAGTTATTTGTACCTTAAGCTTTTTATTGTTCAAAAGATCAATGTTTTCCATCAAGCTAATAGCAACTATGAGACTATGTCCAGATACAGGCATCCGAACATAGCCTTAGGGGCTACTCCCATCGGGAGCGCTGGCGCGTACTCGATAGAAATCCAGTTGTGTATAAAAATATATTCATGATTGCAAACACCTTTTGAGTTTTACACTAGTGTATCCTCAAAAAGGTATCTTCAAAATAAAGATTACTCCCATCGGGAGCCAGTATAAAGCATTAAAACTATCTGATAAAATCAGAAATATTGGCGGCCCAGCAGGCCAACCGCCAATAAAGCCAAAAATCTTCGGATCACGCTCAGATGCGACAAAAAATCCCAATGTCGTGTTCAGAAGCATGAAGGTAAGACCCCAGGATTCGTCCTATGTGGCCTGGTAATCGCACAAGAATGCGCTCTGCCAGTAAAATATTTGTATCAACGATACGATGAAAAATCCCGACGAACACGTTGGGTACCCGATAAAATAGAAGCTAGAATTCAGTATTCGGTAAGACCTCAGGGGCTCGAGCTGAATTACGCTAGTAGAAAATTCCGGATTCAAGCCTAGGGACTTGAATTTGATGTAGGACAACCTTGTTTTTGCCCAGGAGCAATTAACTGATTCCTGATCCATCGGAAGCATCAGGCTCGTTGTACCAAAATCCGTACAAAAATAAAAATCAAGGAATAGAAATAAAAGAAAAGAAGGGAAAAAGAAAATTTGAGACTCAACCTGAAACTGCGGTTCAAGTAAAGTCTCGGGGGCTACTGACATGGGTATGATTATTTGGATGCTTATAATTCGCTACCCTATATTGGATAAAAGGCTTACGGCCCATGAAGGTTTCAGATGACAGCCCAAGGAAGCAACCAACAAAGGCCTTGACTATATTAGGAAAGAGACTATGAACCGACATCGTGTTGATATTGTAAATACGTGTGTATGAAACCTATCCGCATACAGCGTTGAGACCCGGCCTATTATATATAGGACGGGAGAAGCCCAAGCGAGGGTACTGAAATCTAGAAGACAACTTGTAATAGTGCGATTTCCCCAATATTCAAGCGACTTTGACTTCATTGTTTTCTTGACATCCGACGAAATTCCCAGCGGTTTCTTTTTCATGAAACCCTAAGTCCATCATCATGGGCATTGCCGAGGTTACCCCTCGTCATCATTCCTTCGGGATAATCCGGCACCATCTCTGCTGTAGTACTCCTCATTCGACTCACTTGACATTAGCCGAGGTTGCGTTGGATCTGCCAAAGCATATGAATCCGCGATTCGGATCGTCTCAGCTAGGGTAGTTGGCATATCTCGCTGCAGCCTCTGCCACAACATACTCCCGTACCTACAGCCTTGGGCGAACCACGCAATTGCTTGTGATTCAATTACTCCTTCACATGAGTTGCGCACATTGCACCACCGAGTCAGAAACTCTCGGTCCGGCTCATTCGGTCTTTGCCTACATAACGCCAAAGTCTATGGTCTATTCGGCCTCTTGTAGGTACTCGAGAAATTACTCACGAACATATCCTCAAAATCTATCCAGCAGTTGATACTTCCTGGTGGTAAGTTGTTCAACCAAACCCTTGCTGGTCCTTCCAACATTTGCGGCATGTACCTTACCGCCCATCTCAAATTTCCTCCAGCTATGTTAACTGCCGCCGCATAGTCACTAAGCCAGTCATCCGGATTGGTGCTACCGTCATATGTCTTTGTTCCTCTGGCCAGCTGAAAGTTCGGTACTAGCGGTTCCATTATGATCTGAGGCCCAAAGCACGCCGAACCCGGAGGACCTTCTACCTCAATCATCTCCGACCTATAAATCCGGTCCAGCTTCAGCCTTGCATCATCCGGCTGTAAGTTCCTGTTTCCCAATCTCGATCCAACCACATGGTGCTCTAATCTTGGAAATCCGGCGCCAGCCATCGCCGAGTAACCATCATTGCACCGGTCCTGACCCAGACAAGCATTTTGTTGCTGCATTGCTAGGCATGCACGTGCGTACTGCTGCTGCTGTTGCCGAGGTGCATTTTGCCCTGCTCCCGCCGGATCACGCTGTCTAGCATTGTTGTTGGCAGCGTTCCTTTGACCGACATTGCCTTGGTCACGGTTACCTCGGCCAGCTTCACCTCGGCTGGCACTGTGGCAATTTTCATCAACTTGCATTTCTTTCCCTTTTCCTGCATTTACTGGATCATATGGGACCATCTGTTTGTTTCTTCTACCTAAGGTTACCACTTCCTCTCCTAGGGTCGTGACCCGGGGACGATGCAGCTCCCGCGGATTTCAACGGGTTATTCCTTGCCGAATGAACTACATGAGATGCTTCGGGCTGCGCCGGGTTTTCCTTGTTTATTTCCTCATTCTGCTGACACGCCACCCTGAACAAGTGGTTAACCCTCTCCTGTTGCCTCTCTCGGGCCTCTCCAGTTAAGCCTTCTAACTCAGACACAGCTGCATTGGCATCCCTGAGGTTCTTTGCCGGGGTACTATACCTCTCCAGCCCTGCAGTTACTATAGTAGATGTCTGACCCGGCCCAGGCACATACTCCTTGTCAATCTCAGTAATCAGGTTCCTACCTCGGGTTTTTACTCCATCTATGTGGTTTGCCTTTGCATACTCCTGCAGAGTGATGTTTAGCGATTGTTGCAGCTCAGCCACTTTTTTTGCACCAGCTAGCATGTTTTGCCTAGTTTCCTCTAAGTCAGCCTGTGCCTGAGCCGGATCTAGTACTGGAGCTATGGGTGTTGCTAAGCTATCTATCGCCTGCTGCAGTACATTCTATGGCCTCTCTAGGGGAGGAAATCTAGATCTTGCCTGATTTGGCGTAGCCTCCGGATCTGGCGTCGGGTCCTTGCTTGCTTCTGCGTCTGGAGTGGTCATCATGACCTCAACGCAGCTTGCGGGGTGAGTGATACACGTGCCACAAGCCGCGCTGAGAGTTGGCTCGCCTCCCTCGACAACATGCTGCAGATGAACGCAGGACTCGTCGATGCCGACGTAGATCTTGTGCGTGCCAAGGTTGATGAAGATTTCATTGCATGGAGGAGGACGCCTGCCGAAGCTCCCAACGTTGTCGCTGACATAGTCCAGCGCTCCAAAGCGCTAAACCAGCCCGAAGACGATGCACTCACTGGTGCTGAAGACATTTCCTGTCCGGATTTTTACTCTTGCTAGCACCGCTAGCCCCACGATGGGCACCAACTGTCATGGTGGTGGCATGGCAGATGCCATGGATAGGCTAAAGATGGGGCGAATGTGCACTAGAGGAATCCAGGAAGGGACAGTGTGGTGATTCCACGCACAAGTGTTTGTATTTATCTCTTGTTAGATGTGGATTACAAGGGCTCCCTGAGCTGTTGGTGAGAAGGAGACTAGTTCTCTTACTCCCTACTATAGAACTCTAGGGTTCTTCCTTAACAAAATGAGCGATCCCCCTCTATGGAGGCCCTGGTGCTCCTTAATAGGGGAGCCCAGGTTACAAGACTAGGTCATACGTGGAGGCATATTCCCCAAATATGCCCTTTGGTTAAAGCTAGATGCCTCTTTTTACACTTTAAGCGGCTAGTCCGGCCTTGGGACGTACCCTCTGTGAGCTCCTTTGCATTTGGGCGTCACCCGGCACCGATTGCATCAGCCGACACTGGCTATGTCACCTTTGTCGGCCACGCCCCGCTGGTCCTTGCCTCTGCCCGCTTCGCTCATGCTTTAGTGGACAAAGGCCACCTTTTGACCAGCGAGAGATTCCTTCCTTCCCTTGGAAGCCAAGTGGTAACCCGGCTAGCATATAGCTAACCCGGCTACGAGGGTACCTGCAAACAAGGTAGATCAACATAGTCAACATATATTTTATGCCGGACGGGTTATCGTTAGGCGAACACCCACTGGGCCGGGTTACCCTGTAAGTCGGCCCGCCTTGAGGTGACCTGGTCAGCATTCGCTTTGACCGTGCCGTACCACGGCTAACTCGGCCTTTATACCCCGGCGTGACCCTACCCGGGGGTATCCCCCAATAGTAAGCGTGCGTGCGGAGTAATTTGAAACAGATGGAGTAACCAAGAGTTCACTCCTCTTCTCTCTCCTCTTCTCTCACATTCACCTAAACATAAATGTACTAGTTTAAACCTTATAGTCTGCTAACTGTACTTATTGTACTTGCTCTCGCTAGCGCTAGGGTTTTAAACTACTTCGCAACTACCAAGCGGCGATGGATACTGCTACGTGCTAGCTAGCTGGGGTGTGTTTGGTTTCTCGGCCCAAGATTTCCGTTTTTTTCACTTGGCCCGCTGGGTGCTACATCGGGGAGATTGGGCTTCAGATAACTTGGGAAAGTTGTTTGGACTCATGTATCTTTGTTTCCTGCAAATAGACCCAGTTGTTTGGTTGCCCAGATTCTTGTGTTCTATCACTACTGATGCATTTTACAGGTGTTTTGTGTGGTGCTTTGCATCTGATCACATGGGTTATGATCACCCATTTCAAATTTGATGATCTTACCACCCCAGCACACACACAACACATGATCACAAGAATAGTCATATGCACACACAACACATTGCGAGCTAGATGATCACCATAACATCCATATGCAGACATAAACATTGCTAGATACACAAGAACAGTCTTAACAGTCACTCGCAGGTAGCAATCAGGGGTTCTAAACTTCACCCCGGATCAAAAGAACCATCAGTAGAGGCATCACCCGCCCCTCAAGCACCAAGGGCTTAACCCCTGATGAAACAAACCATCAACAGGGGCATGGGATGCCCCTGAACCACCACCAGGGATTTTCACCCCTGATCAAAAGTACCATCAGCCTACTTAGTTCAGCATCACAAGTTGTCCATCAGCAACTACTACTACTACTTACAAACTGACACAAGCATCGACATGAAGGTCACCACCGCCTAGCCGTGGTCTAGGTAGGTGTACTACCTGGCGCTGGAGGAGCTGGCCTTGTAGATTGTCATCATGATGATGAAGGCCTTCACCTTGAACTCCAGGACGTCATCGCCCTCCAGGTCGTACTTGTAGACCAGCTCTAGCCAGTTCTTCCTGAAGGCAACCTGGCCAGCGAACCAGTCCACCTACACCCACTCGGCGCACCACCGCCAGGCTGTGACCTGCACGATGCGTGGCAGTAGTTGCTTGATACAGGTCCTCAGGCCGAACTGGAACGTGGACAGGATCACCAGCATGTGCAGGTCGTCCGCGTCCAGCTGAATGATGAAGCGGCGAGGGACCTCAGCGATTGGGTAGTGGACAAGCTTCGGCTGCCGACCCTTCTTGCTTTGCGGCAGCTTAGCCGCCTCCACCCTGCCGATGACCATGGGCTTCATTTGTCAGCGGTTAGTCGGGGGACGTCGATAAAACCCGATGGAGGGTGCCAGCCCCTCCCAACAGTCTCGCATTCGAACTTAAGCACCTTGGCATGAAGCAAAACAAGGTTAGCAAATAACATTTCCTAATTTGGCAATGGATATGGTACAAACATGGAGTACAATACCTAATCTGGCAATGGACATGGTACAAGCATGGAGTACAACTACCTAGTATCCCCAATCGGGCAATGCCCTAGGACAACAATCAATTTGAGGATTCCTCTGTGAATCCCCAATCGTGCAATACCCTAGGACAACACCCAAGTTGAGGAATCCACTCAATTAAATCCCAAAATGTGTGTGCACATTATCAAATATGTTGCTACGTACTGCGAAAAACTCCAAATCGCTCTACAACTACCAAAGATCAAGTCCAAACTTCCATTGATTTGCGGCCAAACCCTAACCGCTATGTAGATCGGAAACTTACCCTAGTCGGCGGTGGTGCCATCGATGACAATGGTGCAGTAGAAGGCGCCGCCAGAGCGACAGAAGAAGCTCCGGCCGTGAAGGTTGGGGCCGCCGGCACAGGCAGAAAAACCCTATCCGAATAGTCGAGGGTAGCCCCGACTATGGCGGGGGCTTTTCCGACTTGCTTGGCCGCAGATGCAGCGTCCTTCGCGGGTGTAGGCGACGCTGCCACAGCCGTGGCCGTCGCTGATGCCGCCCGAGTTGCGCGCGCGCAGATGGGTGCGGGAGCCCTGAGCACCCTCGCGGGGGCCGCCTCGCCGCCGACGGCGACCTTCTCCAGTTGAACAGCCGCCCATAAGTTGTGCGCACTCACCTCGTCGATGCGGAGGCCGCCGAACGGGGGGAAGAGGAGGAGGAGGAGGAGGAGGAGGAGGAGAAGGAGGAGGAGCAGCGACCATGGTTGCGAATCGGGGTGACAGGACAGGACTGGACGGTGAGCGGAGTGGCCTGGGAGTTAAGATGAAAACGTCCTGTCTCCCGTGCTTTCCCACGCGTGCAAGGGGTAGGCACGCGGCGCTCGCGAGGGCCTAACCCCGTGGAAGCGGCCGAAATCGGCGTTCCTAGCGGGTCAAGTTTTGACCTGCTTTAAGACCCGTACGATACAACACTTTCATACGACCCAACTCTCCAAATAGACTTATTTCTTTCCGCGCCGTGATAGAAACGGGTGTCGGCCAACCAAACACGCCGCCCCATGAGAACGGTCGCCACCTGCCAGCTAGTACTCACAACACCTCGTACGTGGTCTCGCTCTCGCGGCTACTACTGCATAAGCTAGGACAAGATCCTCACTTATTAGCTTCTGCTCGACACCTCAAGTTATCATCTAGTTGCGTTTACTCTTGGCTTTGAGAATTCTCTGTTGTATTGAGATCTCCTAACGTCTGAGTCGATTTCTTAAAAGTGCAATTTTAGTGTAGTATTTCACAAAAGTACAACATGAATTGCTTCTGAGAATTGATTCAGACTTCAAAGAAATCTCTATCAACCGTGCCATAGACGGAACCATTTAATATCTGAAGGCAACGCTTAAGCTAACCTAAGTACGTACACAACGGTGGTTAGTTGCTGCAGCCATGCATGTGATCACTCGTGGACCATGTGGAGCATGGTTTCGGACACAAGAGATTAATTAGTTCTTTTCGGTTTAGGGCTTGGAGCAGCTGGTGTTGCGATTCTTTCATTCCAAGACAGAAAGAAATAGGTAGGGCTGTTGACTAACGGACGAAGCTCTTTCTTTTTCGAGCAAACGAGTATTTGACTTGCAGCTATTGGCGCCGTAGGATCCGTTTGGACATACACTAACGACTGTATTATTGATTAGACACTGTATATGGTGATCTGCTGGAAGTAGGGCAGTGGCTATCAATATCCAATGGTTCAGAATTACCTATCATCTCACTCGGTCTATAACTATTTTTGTTCCCGGGTGACGTGCAAGTTGCACACCGTTCGGGGCTCGAGCAGAAAAGAAAAGGACTAGACCACACCACGGGCATACCGGAAGTGGTGCACCACAGAAAGTTAATCCGAGACTTTTTACTCAGAGTAAATAATAGTATTAGATTATTTCGGTTCAAACTGCTGTCCACGACGTCTCTTTTTTCTTAGTTGTAGGATGGAGACGAAGAAGACACGCGGTGACGTCGCAACGGAGCCCTGCTATCCTGTGAGACGGGTCCCGCTGCGAGCCATGGTGAAAGTATCCAAACCGCGGATGGGTTTCGCGCGCGTCATCGTACCCCGTGTCACAGGACGGTGGACCATGCGCGCGTATTTGGTGCACCATCAGTGTATGTGGGCAGGAACACGCACGGTAAAAGGCGCTTTGGGCGTGACAGGCCTCCGCACCTGCCGGGTAACGGGGCCCGACAGGAGACTAAGGATGGTAATTTTACCGACGGGTACGAATACCCGCGGGTACCGTACCGTATGGACAGGGTATAGACACACTTTCATACCCACGGGTAATAGCCATGTCCTACCCGTTAAGTTACTAGTACGGACACGAGTATAGATTTGTACCCCATAGGTATAGCTACACCCTGCCTATTTAAACTGACATGTCAAACTTACCTATAGATTTCAACCTATGTGGCAAGAAGCCTAGGGACGAGGGAGGTGGCTATTCGGCTCACGGGTGCATTTGCACCCATTGTGAGAAAACATATGCATTTGAATATTTTTTTATTTTTATTCACAAATTTTTGGGGTGAAAAACATTCTACATGTCCACTTAATAATAGATAGGCGAGTACATAAAAGTATCGAAGTTTAGAATTCGCAATTGCACACTCGTCCCTCGGAAATCCCTTTTGCCTCACGGGTCCATTTGCACCCATTGTGAGAAAACATATTTCGAAATGCCAAAAAAATCAAAAAATTGTCTACATGTACATTCGAATATTTTATGTTCGTTCACAAGTTTTCGGGATGAAATAACATTTTATGTCTAGTTAACTATCTTTTTTAAATATGTTATTGATGAACATAGAATTGGATCTACCCACCGGGTATCCAATGGGTATGGGAATAGTAAAGTTTTATAACCACGGGTACGAGTATGGGTAAACTTTTGCGCCTATTGACTACACGGATATATGTACGGTATTGCTCTACCCTTCCCATTGCCATCCTTACGGGAGACGACGTGGCGGAGTGAGCCCATATCGATTGCGGACTCTCGCGGTCGTAGGGCCCTTCGAGAGCCTACGTGACACCGTGTCCCATGTCAGAAGTGGTTTCTCGTGGACTTTCGCAGATATAGGGAACGCCGTAGGACTACATGACGCCGTAAACCGTTAGTTTTTTCTGTAAAGCCTGTACATCATTTCTAATAGCAACGACCTGGATAGATAATTTACCAATAATATTTTCATGGTTCTTCATTATTTTAATAAGCATATTATTTTGATCAGTTTGTGCTTACATAAAGGTTCTAAAAGCATTCTCAAAAGGGAGATTATCATGATTTGCTCCATTATGATTATTAAAGTTATTATTATTTGGAGCACATACAGGATTAGAATTGTTTTTAAAAGTTTGAGTCATAGTTTTGACTCTTTCATACAGGGTTATAAGGATTACGAGCTATAAAATTGTCTTCATTAGCATCGGTAGTGATAGCATTTACTTAGGTATCTTCCTTACCCTTTACAATATTTAATAGCATATCTACCTTTGAAGTAAGATCTTCATTGTGCTCCTCGGTGATTGAATTCACCCTATTTAAGGAGGTTCTCTATACATGTCATTGGGCATGGTGCTTTGCATATCATCAAGATGTTGTTTTATAACATTCACTTTCTTCCCCATGAAGGTTCCTCCTGCTGGAGTATCTAGCATAGACTTAGACATTGGATTAAGATTATTATAAAATAAATGTAGTATAAATCAATCTTCCATCCCATGACTAGGACAGTTCATGACCGCTTCCTTCATTCTCTCCCAAGCAAGCGCTACTGGCTCGTGGTCTTCTTGTCTAAAGCTTGTTATGTTGGACTTTAGTTGCATAGTCTTAGCTAGAGGGAAAATTTAATCATAAAAAGATTAGTACATTCCTCCCAAGATGTAATAGTGTCTTTAGGAAAATCTAGCAAACAGTCCTTAGCCTTTCCTCTTCTAGAGAAAAGAAATAAGGATAATTTGACCGCATTGGGGTTAACATCTTTTATGTGCATCATGTTGCATATATCTCGGTGTACGTGTTTAGGTGAAAACCTGAGTCCTCGGCAGCTGAGCCTCCAAATTGATTCTGCTAAACCAAACACAATAGGTTAGGCTTAATTTCATAAGTTTTCACTTCAACAGCGGGTTGAGTAATAGGTGCAAAAATAAAATCATCATTGGGAGTACCATACTCCCCAACCTTCTTTTGAGCCATGGGTCTTTTCTTTTTGATATTTTTGGAATAAGAGAAACAAATAAGTAAGTAACCTTTTTGGGGTTTTCAATAGATAACAAAAAGTAAACTAATAACAAGAAATAAACTAAAAACAAAAGTAAACTTGAAAACAAGGTCTCTAGTAAAGTCACCAGATAATGAATTTCTTCCCCGACCACGGTGCTAGAAAAAAGGTTGATACCTTCTATCTAGATTACGGATATAGTATAGTAGCTTTTTTCCTAGTAGATCTAGGTTTATTGAACCTTGGGAAACAATTGTTGTGTGGAAATTTGGAGAACTTCTGTAAGACTTACTTACTCGTTTTACCTTATGTTTACCGGACCTTTGTAGTTTACTTTGAATCATTGGTTGTTGCAATGGATGGAAATAGGCCAGGGTTGAAGATTCACCTGCAGCTGCACATACATATGGGGTAAAGATAATAATAAGCACATTCATGTGTGAAATGATCTAATATAGATAGGATTGTAGGCAGTACATCCATAAACACTAAAGCCCCTGTGAGCCACAGGCATAGCAATAGTCTTTTGATTCAACTTTTATACCGTGAAGCACCGAGTTATAACAACTATTAAGTAAAATACAGATCAAAGCCTTAAAGAATGGTGATGTTGATATTACTCCCAAGTGGACCCCTAAACAAAGACCGTACTCCCCATGCTATTACTGGGTTTCGCATGGAGTCACCGTTCACCACTCATCTTACCTCAAGCCTTTAACAATCCCTGCGATCTTGGGTACCTACAAGTCGATGTATCGAGACAAGAGACAAAGAAACAAAGATACATATATCCTATTAAATCACCACACAACATTCCCATGTATTAGATGCATATAATCGTTGCGAGGTTTCACACCAACCCGTAGCCCGTGACGACTAGTCACTCATAACAATAAGATTAAGGACATAAACCATTGTGCAAAATACTTAGATTGCAATCAAGTATTCTTGCAATGGTTGCCAAATCACAAGGAGATCTCAAGTAGAAGATGATGGTTATGGATACGGAGTGGATGGAGGATGGAGAGGATGAACAATGGTGATGGTGAAGTGGTGGATCTCCTTTGGTGGTGTTGTGATGCAATCTGAGAATGGTGACTCTATACGCGGTGGCCGGAGTCTCTAAATATATAGGCGCCTTCATGAAAGTTATTGCATTTGCCTAGCGAAGCCAATGCCACTCAGTACGGGTGAACTGTACGGGTGGGGCTTGCCCGTATGGCTGGTCGTTAAACCTTCTGAAGGCTCTTCTTCGACTACAATTAGCTTGGTTGTGTACGCAACGTGATAATCTTCAATAAATGCTCCTGATTTCGCCTTAAAACTGTGATTTCCTGTACAACACAAATTAAAACCAAGGATTGCACATCTTGCAATAATTACTCATTAGTAGCATGGCTAAAGAGATTCTTGGTTAATTATTTGACTTACAATATGATTTAAACACGGAGAATATGACTATTTTCACAGCTATCATTATTCCACTTCCAAAACCAAAACCAAAGTGATCACCACCTGGGTCAAGCTAATTGACCTTAACTAGAAGCGCTTCATGGGAGGCAACTAATGCATGTAAAATGCATAAATGAATTTTATAGTTTGTTGCTATGAATTCCCACATATTTGCTACATATATATGATGTTATATTGATGTTTTATATTGATTTGTGGGGATTTGTCAATGATCCCCTTTATTTATTTTTATAACTCTACATGACAGGAAAACCCTGTTTTGTGTATTTTTGTCTTTCACGGACCTAAACAAAGTCAAATGGAGCTGGGATTTCGGGGATGTCAATATTTCATCTAGAAAAGCACCAAGAGTACTTGGACCTCATCAGCAGAGCTAGGAGGCCCAAAATAGCACTAGTGACGCTCCTGGTAAGGGTGGGCGCGCCACCCATGCTAGTTTCCTCCTCGACCATTGATTCGCTTCGATATCTCACCCACCGCCTTTGTTAGACCTAAAAACCACTATATAAAGGGCCCCTCGGGAGTTTCTGGAAGGGGCGCCGCAGAAACACTCAAACACCAAAATAGAGCTAGAACCAGCAAAGTTGGAGGGGGAAACTCTGTCGGAGCCACCGCCAGAGGGATCTCTACCTTCTCCAACGTCTCCACCATCATAACCATGATGAAGAGGGAGTATTCCACCTCTAGACTATGGATTTGTGGCAGTAGCTTGACTTATCTCTCTCTTGTTCTTCATAGATCTAGTACCATATGAGCTACCCAACATGATTATGGTCATATTTGTAATTTCTATGTGATGAATCTTTATTCTATGATTTGATATATGAGATTGGAACCTATTATGTGTAATATGTATTGACAGATGCATATCACGTATCCCGTTCTTAAGTACTTGTTATGATCCAACTTGTATGCAAGAGCATGTGTGGGTAGAAGTGTGTATTAGATGGAGTAGCATGATGATAGTGATTGAATAGTGACAATAAATTTAAGATCTATTATGGTATTTACCTTTTTTGCTATCTCACTAGGGATAAAGTGAATCCATGTGACAGTAAGATAATATTATTTGGTCAAGGTAGCATATTTATGATTCAAACATCATGTCAAATTACTTAAGGCTATACTTTGTTGACTCTTAATTCAAAATTTCTTAGAGTTTCCCCTTTCTTGAGGAGTATAAAAGAGATGTGTTGCATCATCTCTATGTTAGGACGTGATGCCCATATGAATGCTTATCAAACACATATAGAAGTTTTACCAATATTATGTCCTTAATAAATTATTTATGTACATTGCAACCCAAAAAGAGAGTAGACAAGTGAGCCCATAAACTCCGGTCCATTTTAAACCATTAGAAATACCTTTCCAACACCACTATAAAACTTTATATTTTCTGCTATGTATTATTTCGAAAGTACAAAAATACTTTCTTCACTTGCACACATAACCAAAACCCAAAAACATGTATCCTTTATTGTTCTTACTTTGCTTGTCTAGTTTTTACTTATGTTATTTTATTTTTATATTATTGTTATTTCTAATTACTATTATGAAACC
This sequence comes from Avena sativa, assembly GCA_916181665.1. NCBI lineage: Eukaryota > Viridiplantae > Streptophyta > Magnoliopsida > Poales > Poaceae > Avena > Avena sativa. The sequence continues at coordinate 127,669,042 of OV702289.1, read as the reverse complement.
TTGTGCTTGAAAACCACATAGTGGAGTTGGAGACACAAGATAAAACTTTTCTTTGTAGGTTCCTTGAAGAGGAGAGGAAGAAGCCAATTTCCCGATAGTTTGATATAAACCCTCGAGTCATCCTTGTAGGGAAAAGACATTTGGTACAACACTCTATACTTGGAGTCCCAGCGAGTTGGTACACACGGAGTTATTGCCATTAGCAACTCATGTTAAATAAAAAGTTTTTAAGTCTTTGTGTTAGTTTTCATTTTTTTTTTGTTACTAATAAAGATTGCTTGAAGATCCTATGAAGGAAGGATAAGAACAGGTAAACCTCAATCCTAATTATTGCTAACACTTGGTTAACGGAAGTACAGTTTGATTTTATATATGTATTGACATTTTCGAGTTTTGTTGATGTGTAAAGGCATGTGTAGAAAATTCTTTATGAAAAATGCATTTTTGCAAGTTACTACAAGCTTAAAGATTATCCGTACGGGTGGAGCTTCCCATACCACGCGCCCGTACCACCTCACGGAAAGAAAATGCAAAATATTGATTTTTGTTAATGGAGACAGAAGTTTTAATGAGCACTGGTATGGTCGGGTACCATCCGTACCATGCGCACGTACCGAGTTCACGGAGCAAACATCAATTTTCTACAAAAGCTAATGTAAGCTTAACGACCATCAGTATAGGCGCATATGGTCATATTGCGTGCACGAACCGAGTTTGTTGCCTGTGATCTAAAAATCTAATGTAATGATCCTTGGTATGGGCGGGACGCGACTGTATCTCCCGCCCATACCACATGCACGACGAGTCTATATCAGCTTAGGAAGAGGTAAACCTCAAAAAAATCACCTCTTTCTCTTACTTCTTCCTCCAAACCTCAAACCATCTCAATTGGATCTCCATCTCTATTCTCTTTATATTCGATTCCACTACAACATAGAGCTCGGGCCCTCATGCTTATAAACGCCAAGACACGGCCTTAGTCACCACGCTCGCGCTGGTGCGGTAAAAAAAGCCGTCAGGGATAACTGCGTCGGGGATTTGAAAACGATGGTGGATTTTTTGGCGCGGCACAATGTGATCTGGCGAGCTAGCACTTCCACGGCGTGGAAGAGTATGTGCCACATTAAATTACAAAAGATGGCAGAAATTTCGTGCCCCGTAACCGCGCATTATTTGCCATGTTACATTGTTCAGCATCACTGAAAGTTAATTACATTAACAATAATTGATTTATGTTGCTAATCTCATTTTCGAACATTCCAGTTTATTCATATATAAAATATCCATTACATCATATCATATTACACTAGATTTGAATCCCTCTCTAATCATTTAATGATTAGAGGTAGCATCTGCGATAAAGTAGGTCTTGAGCTCCTCTCTATCCAGCAGATCTACCTCTAAATCCTAAAACTACACCTAATTAGGAGAAAAAACCTATCTAATCCTACACTTCTTGAGCGCCTCTCTATCCCGATCGACATCAATGTCATGTCGATGCTAAAGATTTTATGCTCGCCAACATCATCAAAACGGATTTTACTTTGAGCACATGCCATATGCTGGTAACTTCGCTTGAAACTGAAAGAAGAATAAGAAAAATGATTGAGAGGAGAAAGAGCAAAACAATGGATCTCAAAGAGCAAGCCAACGAAGATGTGTACAGAACATGAGTACCAAACATGCGGATCGGACAAGCCAACGGTGGGCCCGTGCAAGATCCAGCATGGCGGGGCCGAGCAAGATCCGCCGCGGCGGGGCCGCATAAGATCCGGTGAGCCAACAGTCGTGCAAGATCCAGTGTGGCAGGGCTGCACAAGATCCGGTGAGCCAACAACCGTGCAAGATCTGGGATGGTATGGCCGCGCTAGATCATGCGCTACCCGATTGAGATACTACGCGTAGAGTTCTTGAGTAGGAGGTGTCTGTGTGAGGTGGGGACTGATAATGAGATTAGTAGCTACGGTTCCTCTATATTATATAGAATGGCAAGTGGGGTGTAGCAAGTTTGGGCAATTTGAGCAAGTGCGGTCCACGCATTAAGCTTTTTGGGCCGTATTCGCAAGGGCCCATAATGAAATTGCAAAACACATTCCTTCTCCTTGTATCCGCACATGAGAAGGATTGGAGTAATAATCTAAAAACAAAAAGATGAGAAGGATTGGAGGAGACAGACGGTCTTGCTTTAATTGCGGGAGAGGATCCATCAAAAAATAAAAATTGCGGGAGAGGAAAAGGAAAACATTCATTCCGGGTCTATGATAATAGAAATATAAAGAACCGAGTCTAACCGGTAATATCATGTTAGTGTGGGTCCCACCACTTAGTGTGATGTGTTTGACCAGTCAGCACGGCGCTTACCATCCACGGCGCAATCATAAAAGACTTCATCGAGCTACCGCGACATTCGGTGTCGCTGGGCTTGCTAGTCATGTAACACGGCACCATAATCCTCCGGTATCGAGTGTGCCATGGCATGAAATTGGTTGTCGCGACATCCCATTTGTCGCACATCTAACTACTGTAGGTACTTTTCACTTGTGTCTCCCCAAAAATCCACTAGATATGGGGTATTTTTGTAGTGTTCCTCGCACATCAACGACCCAATGTATGTGTTTCTCCTCTGAACCCTCACTTGTTTACATCGAAACCATGCTCTATTTCTTGCTATTATCAATCTAGACCTAGATCTTGCCATGAACCATTTTACTTAATGAGTATGATTAGTTTTGACTTTTAGAGGAGATTCTTTTGTAGAATTTGTAGAGGAGCATTCATTGACTATTTCTATTGGATCAAATATTAAATAGTTTAAGTTTTTAGATGAACTCAAGGAGTCATACACGGGTGGTGGCTGCATAAGTTGCACCACCCGTTGAAGATACTACCCTTACATCACTTTGTATCAGATTAACCAAGGAATCGCAACACAACTATTTCAACGGTCTCAAGGACTGGGAGCTCAAGTCCACCAAAAGGGTATGTCCGTATACTATGAACCAACTAGGCATTGACCTTAATTTTAATTTACTTTGCAACAATGTTGGCTTGCTTGATTTTGTCTTTCAAGACGCTCCCACCTATCGCCGATTAACTCTCGAGTTCCTTAGCACCTTGAAGCATACGGTGGGTCCGAGTTTTACATTCAAGGAAGATATATTAGGATTAGACTTGATATCTTTCTTTCTAATGAACCGTGAGTATATTTTGTCCCTTTATTTTAGTGGCGTCTTCGCCGAGTAAAACTTTTTCAAGCCGTCTTAAAATTTTATCGACCCTTTGATGCTTGACTTTTATTTTGGACTCTTGAAGTTTCCCAAGGATCTCTGACCTTTGTCCTCCACATTTGGAATCCCATGCAAATGTTTTTCCATGAAAATATTTGATCCTTCCACTGCATTCCGGGGACCCTTCCCGCTACCCTACCAAAGCAACTACCACATATTGAGCTTAAAAAATTCTACAAGAGCTACCAAATGTTTCTCTCTTACATATAGAGACCATCCACGCAAAAATATTGCATACCCCCAATGCAACATTTCCAAGAATTCCATAATCCCTATTATGGCAATTTCAATCCAAAAATCATTTGGCCATCTTCCACTCATCCATAAATGCTCATATTTCGGGAATGTTCATGATTTAGCATTCTGAGCATTTCATCTTCTCAGATAAACCTAATTTGAGCAATATTTGAGGTACTTCCTTTGTGATGCTTCAAATATGAATTTTTGAGATTTCCAAATGGAACCCCTAGCTACCAAACTCCAATTCAGTTGAAACTTGGCCACATTTCTCACATGGTTTATACAATCTCAAATACAAAACATCTCCCCAAGATCATGTGTGCAAGATCACTTTGGCATACCCATGCGATTGTGCATTTTGTGGGTACCAAGCTAGTAATCCCACTTCCACATATTATTTTGATGTCATACTCCATAGATATACTATATATACCTATTGAAAGGATCTAGAAAAGTTTGGGAATTTTCTGAGTTGTGCAAGGCCACTATCATTTCATCGGACACCTTGTTGTTTTCGAAAAGTTGCACTATAAAGATTGCTCGCTTTGCTTTCTTTTGGTGTGGTCGTGTAGTGGTCATCCTAGTGAGCCCCCAGGTGCATTTTTGTGGTCATTGGGCCATCTGAGAGGCCGTGGCATCGCTACGCCGCTCGTGGCGCGGCGAGTGCCAGAGTGTGCATGGGCATGTCAGTGTGTGCATGTCCCTGTGCTCCCCTGTCCCCTTGTCCCAGCTCGACCAAGTGGAGATCGAACCCAACCCGCAGCACCCCCAGCTCGCCTCCCCCTCGCCCTTATCCTCTCCCTCCCGGCCTAGTCACCATGAGAGAGAGAGAGAGAGGTGAGACACCATACCTCCGCCCATGCCCTGCGGCCCTGCATCTCTGGTCCTCTAGGCTCCAGGAGGATTGCTGTGGCCGCAGCCCCTTGTCCGGTTGTCCCCCTCCTATGTTGTTGGAGATAAGGATGCCACGGTGATCACCGGTGGACACCGAAGCTCCCCCTGCTGCCCCCAGCTATATAGTGCACCCCTGAGCCCCATACCTTGCACACACACTTCTCTCTTACCTCCCGGAACTCCCTGCCTCGATTAGCACGAGGATTGAGCTCGAGTTCGTCCTAATCGGCCGGATTACTGCCGCGAGTCCTCTGATTTTTCGCGCGGCCCAGATCGGCCTAGCGCGGCAGCCGCCTGCGCAGCGCGGCGCACAGCGCTGGCTGGCCCAGGAGCTGCCCATCCGCTGGCGTCCACGCAGTGCAGCGCCTAGCGCTCGCTGGCCCAGCGAGGCTTGCACGACTATCTCCTGCGCGGGCGCGAGCGCCCCCAGCCCATCAGCACAACCACCGTCCAGTGACCCAGCGAGTGCAGCCCGATTCAGTTTTTTTTCCAGAATACGTTCTACGAATTAAAATCTGAATAACGGCCGTAACTTTTGAAACGTTGCTCGGAATCAGGTAAAAAATAATATTCGACGGGATCTATCCAATGGTGTAGTTTTTTCCTGTGGTAAAAATAATTGTATACTCAGCATATATTTATGCTTGTAGCAGTACCGGCAAACTAAGGCCCTAACCCAGACGTGTCTGTGACCCTGAACGAAGCGGTCTTGATCTTCAAAGGCAAGCTAACCACTTGCTATGAGCCATCTTGTGGTGCTATTTGTGTACTAGTTTTGTGAACTATGCGATGTATTTATTTCATATGCAATATTTACTTGTGTGGATCGATGCCATGCCATATTTATTTCCAGTACCTATGCTGCACGTGACATGGTCACTTGAGTGGAATATTCTAACTATACCATTATTTTCTAACTATGCCATGTATTGTTTGGTTCCTATGAGGGTTTGCTTCTTCCTCTTCGTCGGGGATAGATGCAGACGAATGTCGGCCGACGAACCACGGGTTAGGGTATTTGCCCAAAAAATGAGACGTTTCATTTGGTTCTTCTTTTGTCCAGATGATTATCCCCACGTCGGACTCCAAGTGATTGGAAATCTTTCCGTTTACCCATTTTGTGCATCGTGAAAATATCACGGCTTTGCGGAGACTAAAGATGCCCCGAAATCCCCACTTCCTTATCAAAGGTTGGACATAGGTGTTACCGCAGACATGTGCGTGAGGGAAAAGATCACGTTAAACACTCCACTAACAACTATGCTAACCGACTATTTACCTGAACTAGTACTTGTTATTGTGAAGTTATGAATTATTGCTGGACTAACTCTTGTTGTTTGGACTTGTTGATAATAAAAGTTGACTAAATGAACACTCCTCCAAACTATAGTGCCACTAATCTGATCAACGAAGCATTACCTCAGTTGTTCGTATGAGAGGACCCGTCCTAGTAGCCTATTTGAGCTTCCCTTGATGCCATTCATGTGGTATGGTTGGGCTAATTTCATGAGTGGGGTCACCCAGCCATATGAAGGTTCCAGGGTAAGGCGTTGTCCAGAGTAGAAAACGTGTCGGATTCACTTTTATATAAGATATGATTTTAGGGTCGAGTAGGTGGCTATACAAGGAGTGTCTTGGTAGTGCAAACGGCTGAGTAAGTGAATCAGACCGCCTTATGGATGTGATCGTAAAGTATCGATTGCTAACAATCCACTTAAATAGGTGAAGCATTTGCAAAACTCTCGAGAGTGAAAAATCTAGATGTCTAGCCTTGTTTCAAGGTCATGGAACGTCAGTGTCGGTCACACTACTATCTCTTATCGAGTATGGAAGTTTGATAAAAGATTCCCAACGACTTGTTTTCACTAAATAAACAATAAAGATGATGCAGGTAATGAGACTTGAGATACTGAGAGATGGGTGGCAGTGAGAATGTTAAGAGTCTTAGAGTTGAGGCTAGAGCCAACCTCATCCGTGCATGCCCATAGGTGAGCGATGGCTTGCATGAGTTTGCAAGTCATCGAGGGTGAGTGCATGAGGTTGCATGATAGATATCTTGGAGTTACTTGTGATACTTCATACCATTTGGTACTATCATCGATCCGTCGCAGGTATGTTCATTGTTTAATTGCGGCACTCGATCCAACCCCTCCTGGCTTGGACTCGGTATCCACAATACCCCTTGTTTGCTATGTCATGCTACTTTCTTGCTATGTCACAAATTATTGTTGTTGTCATAATATTTGTTGCATGATTACTGGATGATTTATAGCTTGTGGTTACGTTACTTGCGAGTACATCATTGTACTCACACTGGATTTTCATGTAGCCAGGTTTGGAGAGGATTCATCTTCTACTCAATCAGCAAGATAGATTGTGAGATATGTTAGGATCAGTAGCCCAGCCAGAACCTGTGGAGTGGAGTCGCTCTAAGTCGTTGCCTCACAAATGTCTTCCGCTGCCAGTTAAATCTCTATACTATGCCCTTCTTGGTTGGACATATTGTCCTACCATGATGGCCTTGTGAACCATTTATAGCACTTTGTGCCAATATGTGTAATGATTTCTATCATTGTGGTACTATTTAACCGTACGGCCTGTTATATTGGGATAGCGTACGGAGCGACTTCTGCTCTGGCACTGTGCGTCAGGGTGGGGTGCTACACCAATGGAGTCAATGCTTGGGGTTCATCAACAACATCACCGACATCCGTACTCCTACTTTTATGGTTGATGCTACCATGTTTACTTATTTCAATAGGATGAGATTCTTTAATCATGTTCCTAAGAGTAATCAAATTGAATATCCTGCAGTACGCTATTTGTATTATGTTGTTGCCAACACCCTGCAGGCCATCGTGAATTTACAAGAGTGAATTAAGAGGAAATTATGATCCTCGCGAGAGCTTCCATCCCTAGATGCAACTTGACACCAAATTTGGGTGCTCTTCATGTATTCTATTTAGAGTATCAGTCTCACCGAACCCGTGGACCCATTTGCTACGAAGGAGTGATCACCGTCCTCGGTGGAGAACTGCATATCAACATAGGTAACTTGCAATTGTTGGTAGGTGTTCATCGTCTTAGTTTCGCTACTCTTAATACTTGTGGCATGGATAAAAACAAACAAGGTAGATATTTTGTTAACAATCCTAGAGCCAATCATTGGATCCAAGCTCATGTACCTCACGGTCTCTTCTCCATCGAGGAGGGATGTTTGCATTATGATGCACAAGTTCAAGCAAACCTACCACATGAAGAGGTACCCAAAGTAGAATATGATGAAGAAGAAGAACAATAAGGACCCGAGCAGAACTGACAGTCACAAAACCCCTACACCACTTATGAGGACATGTATGCACTCGAAGGCAACATTTAGAATATGAGAAATCTCGTCATCAAGCTTAGAGACAACACCACGCATCTCTCGTCCCAGTTTAACCATTATAGTGGCCAATGGAACATGCAGAGCTTTCCTCCACCGCCACAATGAGCATCAAGAGGGCTTGAAGATGTGTTTCCTAAATAATTTATTTATGTAATAATGAGGTTGTACTCCAGCTCCACGCGTGCTTCGAAACAGTCATGTTGCCCTCGTTTCAATACTCCTTTTCTTCGTTCTTCTTTCGTTTTTGTTTTTTTAATACCTTGTTTTTTTTAATACCTTGTTTTTTTGCCAATCGTTCTTTTCTTCTTTTCCATCTGATGTATGTAAGATGCATCTATCAATTTGTAGTTTATTGTGGTAACATCCGTATTATTTAGCAACTATTTTATACTTATTTGGAATAACATACTAATAGTTATAAAACTGCATAATTTCGTGTTTTACACTTTGTTGTGTAGCAAATAAATGAATACGGAAGAAAACCTTCATTATTGTGAAATTCAGAGTTCTCTGAAATCTATCACTGCAGAATAAGTTTCCAAAGATTGCCCCGAGAGTCCCACAAGATGGTGCCAAACGGAAAAGGTAAAAACATGAAAGTTGTGAGGAATTTCAAGGAGAAGATTTTGATATAAATACGCCCAAAACAGTGTCCATATGTGACCGGGAGCCCGTTGTACCGAAGAGTACAGAAGCAGTTTTGGATACCCAAAAGTTTGTGACGTGATTGATAGAAATTGTTTCCATACTTGATGATTTCGGCGACTTTGTGAACTTATGAGAGACAGTGGGAAGGCCTATGAAGGTTCTAGAGGTTTTCAAGAGCCCTTGTATCAAAGCGGCATCAATCCCAAGGTCTATATGCACTCTCCAACACTATATATTGATGGAAAACCCTAGTTTTGCAAGCCCAAGCCATTGTAACAAAAATCCTCCCTCTTGGCAGCTGCTAAGGAGGGGGGGACCTAATCCATACCAGAAGCAAATCCAAGGAAGAACAAGGTAAAGGGGGCGCCGCCCTCCTAGGGCCACCACCGCCTCCTTGGTCGCTGGCGACTGATGTCTACGCACTTCTATTCTTGTAGACAGTTTTTGGGCCTCCAAGTGCAGAGGTTTGTAGAATAACAGCAAGTTTTGCCTTAAGTGGACCACCCAAGGTTTATCGAACTCAGGGAGGAAGTGGTCAAAGGTATCCCCTCTCAAGCAACCCTGCAATCAAGATACAAGAAGTCTCTTGTGTCCCCAACACATCCAATACACTTGTTAGGTGTATAGGTGCACTAGTTCGGCGAAGAGATAGTGAAATACAAGTGGTATAGATAAAAGACAATGGTGCCAGAAAATATCTTGCTGGCATGTGGTTGACGTGGGAAAAGAGTAAAGGCAAACTGAAATAAAGATGGCAACAAGCAAACATGTAACAGATATAATTACAAACGGTATTTCAATGTTTAGAAACAAGGCTTAGGGATCATACTTTCACTAGTGAACACTCTCATATAAATATATTCTTCTTTATGATACTACGCTGAACTACTCTCCGGTTGGACACTCTAATCCATGGTAGGGCTATAACAGCACACCTCAAAGTTCGCTTTCCGCATCTAGATAACCCCACACTGTCACCTTGAGCACTAGATGGTTCAAACAAACACCACAATTTTATAAAGACATCCAACTCCAAATATAACTCATAATAAGTATTTGTAATCTCTAGCCTAAGTGCCACCATGGTGTGCACACTGTCAACTTCACACACATGGGGAGAGCAGAGATCTATTAAAGCACTTGAGTAGCAAGGTAGATCTATAGATTTACAAGTTCATGATCTCAATAAGTTCATGCATAGAGAGAGAGATGAACACATAGCTACCGGTAGAACCCTTAGCCTCGAGAGAGAACTACTCCCTCCTCATCATGGGAATCAGCAACAACGATGGAGATGGTGGTGGAGATCGATGGAGATGGCTTTGGGGGCACTTCCCCGTCTCGGCAGGGTGCCGGAACAGAGACTTTCTGTCCCCCGAATCTCCCCTTCGGTGGCGGCAGTGCTGTGGAACCTTCCGTGGCTGGAGGCTTGATTATTTAGGGTTTTGGTGTCGGGAGGAATATATAGGCGAAGAGGCAAAGAGACTTTCTGTCCCCCGAATCTCCCCTCCTGGCTCCGTGAATCTTCCAAAAAATAACGACTTTGGCTTTTGTCCGTTGCAATTCCGTGAATATTCATTTTCTGACTTTCTGGAACCAAAAACAGCAGAAAACAGGCAACTGGCACTGTGGCATCTTGTTAATAGGTTAGTCTAAGAAAGTGTGTAGAAATACTCCAAAGTGTGGACAAAACATAAGAAAGTAGATAAAAACCAAGCATGGAACATCAAAAATTATAGATACGTTAGCAACGTATCAACATCCCCAAGCTTAACTCCTGCTCGTCCTCGAGTAGGTAAGCGATAAAAAGAAAGAATAATTTTTTTGAGGTGACATGCAACATCATAAACTTGATCAAAGTATTTGTAAAACATTGATAGCTAGGATCATAGTACTTCAATCATAACATGAAAGACAAAGTTCTATCAATAAGACAAAGAAACTATGTTGCAACATGAAAAGGCATAAACAAAAGATTCATGAATAACAATGCTTTGCAAGAAGTTTGTTTGTTTCACATAAATAAAACATAGCATAGTGACATTCAGCTTGTCCCTCATAGAGTAGCAAACATAAATGCATAGGACACCTTCAAAGTTTATAAGAGTGACTAGATACAAATAGTTTAAAACAAGCAATATCAAAGCTATGCATCAATCAACAAGTCTTGGGACAATGCACATAGAACTAAGAATGGCCACTATGCTCTCTAAGTAGATGCATAAAGATAGAAGGTGAAGACTCAACATAAAAGTAAAAGAAAGGCCTTCATAGAAGGAAGTAGGGATTCAAGTCTCATAAAGAGATTCCAAAAATTATGGTACTTTTTAGCTTTCATCTCTCATTGCCCCTATCATAAGCATTTTGAAGTGATTAAGGTTAAAGTGAACAAACTATGGTGTATATGCTTGACGAAGTATAAGTTGGAAATCTCATTTCCCTTGAATACAAAGGGCCGCTCCTCATGCTACTCAAGTTTAGTTACCGGTAAGTTCTTGTTATCGTAAGTACATGTGTATCATAGAGAACCGCCAATGGGGTACCCCTTGCCTGATGATACGGAAGAATCCCCATATCAAAATGACAAGGCAAGAAGACAATGATCATCTCAGCAATCTTCTTATTTACCATGGGAATATGGTGTTTTTTTATCTCTTTCCTCTTTTCATATATCTCTTTTTTTCTCTTTTCTTTTTCTCTTTTTTCTCAATATCCGACTCTTTTTTTATAGAAGAATGCTTCATAGACAGCCCATTATGGTTACGCTGCAGGTTTCCACCATGACAACATGGATTAGAACGGCGGCCCAAGCGTTTCTCTAACACACATACATAACTCCATGGACTTACAAGCTCCCCTTTCATTTCACACCGACGACATCCATAGACAAAAGAGCATGATATCAACTAGGTACAAAGTACAAGTGCAATGTTGAAAGCGTTCCCCATGACAGCATGGTTCTGCTAATCCCCAACAAATAAGTGCAAGCATATACAACATAGACGATACAATGGTTCAAGTTTATTAAGGGCAAGAAAAGTAAAGTGTGCCATCAAGTTCGTGAGAGCTTTAATCACTAGGTTTCTCATAACAAGTTTAATTCCGAAGGTAGATAAAAACATGAATATACTTGGAATAGCAAATGCTAATAGGTAGGTATGATGGACTCTTTGGAATAACTTGGTTTTAGGAGTTGGATGCATGAGTGGAACTCATACTTGGTTATGGAGGCTAGCAAAAGACTGGGAGCGACCAACTAAGAGAGCAATAATGGCCATAATCATGCAGAGCGACAAAACATCACTAATCAAAGCATAAAGTGATACTACAAGTTGAAAACTAAAGGATCATAAAGGCTATGGTGACTTGTAAAAGTCATAACATGGTTTGAGCATGCGCCAAGTCAACCCAAATAGAGCATGATTCTTCCAAGGCACATTAAGCAATCTCAATTGTTTATAACAAGTCATGCTACAGCAAAGAATACTAAGCATAAAGCCAAAACAATATCAAGCATGGCATGACAAAGCATAGGCCACAGTCAAAAACAAGCTCTCTTTATCACTTAAGCATGAACTTTCCTACTCTTCTCCAATCCAAACCAAACTATTTGAAAACCAATGTATGAAAGAGGGGGTCCAACCAATTTATTCAGAAAACTAAGAAAACCAAGCAAATGAAAAATCAAAAACGAAAAACGAAGACGCACCAAGAACAACACAACTGTGCATGAAACAATAAAAATGAAGTGTTTGAAAGAAACCTGAGATTTTTATTGATGAAGAAGGGGATGCCTTGGGCATCCCCAAGCTTTGACGCTTGTACTTCTTGGATATTTCTTAGGGTGACACCGGGTGGCATCCCCAAGCTTGAGCTTTAGTCCATTCTTCATCTCATTACATCATTCTTTCCTTAACACCTGGAATTTTTCCTTCATACAAAACTTCACACAATCTTTATTAGCAACATTAGTGCACTCAAGATAATAAGTCTTTGGTTCAGTTTCAACACCAATAAAACTTCCATTAAAACACAAGATACTGTAGCACTGCCCTTGAAAATCTCAATTCCCCAAAAAGAACCCAAAAAAGAATCAACAAGAAGCAAATGCAAATAATGGCAGAAATCTGTCAAAACAGACCAGCAGGTAAAAACCAATTTTTTCGAAGATCTTCTGTTGCTCAAATCGAAAAGTGTTAAACTAACGAAAGTTAGATAACAACCTGGGGCAGAATCACAAAAATTCACACCTCAAAAAGACGTACAGAGACTTTACATGAATTTTTACGGTGAAGCATAGAAATCTGTTTCGGGACAGCAACTTTCCCAAGCATTACTTATCTCTCATTAGAGGTTACTCTTGGCACAAAAAGCAAATAAAAAGGATAAGGAGCGGTTATTACAGAGGTAATTACAGAGGTAATAACTTCCAAGACTCATCTAAAACTTTTGGGTTATCGCCCAATAAGTACTTTTCTTTAGCGCCTTTAAGTTTGGCATGATAGTTTGAGAAGATGCTCACATAAGAAATATGAATTTAAGTAAAAAGAGAGCATCAAGAAGCAAATTCGAAACACATTTAAGTCTAACCCACTTCCTATGCATAGGAATCTTGTAAATAAACAAGTCATAAAAGCACAAAGCAACAAGCATAGGAAAGCAAAACAAGTGCAACTTCAAAAATTTCAACATAAAGAGGGGAAACTTAATATTGTTGAGACACATAAAACCATGTTTCTCTGTCTCATAATAACTTTCAGTAGAATCATGAATAAAAGTAACAATATAACTATCACAAGAAACATTCTTATCATGAGCCACATGCATAAAAGAATTAATACTCCCCACATAAACATAGTCATTCTTATTGATTGTAGTGGGAGCAAATTCAACAAAATAGCTATCATTATTATTTTCATCACCATAATCATCAAATATAGGAGGCATATTGTAATCATAATTAATTTTCTCCTCAATAGTAGGTGGATTGAAAATATCATATTCATCATTGTAATCATCGTATATTGGAGGTTTGGTATCATCATAAGCAATAGAATAGCTATCTTTCAAAGCTGGGGAACTAAAAGATTATTTTCATCAAAACTAGCTTCCCCAAGCTTAGACTTTTCCATAGCATTAGCAATAATGGTGTACAAAGAATTCATACTAACAACATTGTTATTAGCATGCAAATAAAGTTCCATAGGTTTTTTAATTTTATCTTCAAACACTTCATGTCCTAACTCAAGATAAATACTATAAAGCTCTCTAATTTTTTTGTTGTTTTCCATTAAGCCTAACTAGTGAAAACAAGAAACAAAAAGACAAAATTGCAGAATCTAAAGGAAATAACTTCGAGCACTCACACCGAAGGATGTGAGTATCTTTTACCTTACCTCCCCGGCAACAGCGCCAGAAAATAGCTTGATGTCTACGCACTTCTATTCTTATAGACAGTTGTTGGGCCTCCAAGTGCAGAGGTTTGTAGAACAGCAGCAAGTTTTTCCTTAAGTGGATCACCCAAGGTTTATCGAACTCAGGGAGGAAGTGGTCAAAGGTATCCCCTCTCAAGCAACCCTGCAATCAAGATACAAGAAGTCTCTTGTGTCCCCAACACACCCAATACACTTGTCAGGTGTATAGGTGCACTAGTTCGGCGAAGAGATAGTGAAATACAAGTGGTATAGATAAAAGACAACGGTGCCAGAAAATAGCTTGCTTGCGTGTGGTTGATGTGGGAAAATACTAAAGGCAAACTGAAATAAAGATGGCAACAAGCAAACATGTCACAAATTGCAAACAGTGTTTCAATGTTTAGAAACAAGGCCTAGGGATCATACTTTCACTAGTGAACACTCTAATATAAATATGTTCTTCTTTATGATACTACGCTGAACTACTCTCCGGTTGGACACTCTAATCCATGGTAGGGCTATAACATCACACCTCAAAGTTCGCTTTCCGCATCTAGATAACCCCATACTGTCACCTTGAGCACTAGATGGTTCAAACAAACACCACAATTTCATAAAGATATCGAACTTCAAATATAACTCATAACAAGTATTTGTAATCTCTAGCCTAAGTGCCACCATGGTGTGCACACTGTCAACTTCACACACATGGGGAGATCAGAGATCTATTAAAGCACTTGCGTAGCAAGGTAGATCTATAGATTACAAGTTCATGATCTCAATAAGGTGATGCATAGAGAGAGAGATGAACACATAGCTACCGGTAGAACCCTTAGCCTCGATTTAGAACTACTCCCTCCTCATCATCGGAATCAGCAACGACGATGGAGATGGTGGTGGAGATCGATGGAGATGGCTACGGGGGCACTTCCCCATCTCGGCAGGGTGCCGGAACAGAGACTTTCTGTCCCCCGAATCTCCCCTTCGGTGGAGGCGGTGCTATGGAACTTTTTGTGGCTGGAGGCTTGATTATTTAGGGTTTCTGTATCAGGAGGAATATATAGGCGAAGAGGCAAGGTGGGTGGGCAGCCACGGGGGCCACACCATGCCCTGGCGTGGCCTGGGGGACCCGCGCCTAGGGATGGTGTGGACACCCCGTGGCCCCCCTTTGTCTCTCCTTCTGGCTCCGTGAATCTTCCGAGAAAATAACGACTTTGGCTTTTGTCCGGTCCAATTCCGAGAATATTCATTTTCTGACTTTCTGGAACCAAAAACAGCAGAAAACAGGTAACTGGCACTATGGCATCTTGTTAATAGGTTAGTCCAAGAAAGTGTGTAGAAATACTCCAAAGTGTGGACAAAACATAAGAAAGTAGATAAAAACCAAGCATGGAACATCAAAAATTATAGATACGTTAGCAACGTATCAGCGACGTGGCTGCCATCCCATCTTCTCCAACACCAGGCTGCTGCACCTCTCCATCAACAACTCCGTCAACAACACCATTCAACCTCTGATATATGTAATGTTTCATTGTTGTGAGTAGTTCCCCATGTTACTGAGGGCATAGGATGGATTGAAAATGATTTTTATATAGTATGCAATGAGTATTTGGTCAATTTTAATTTTTATATGGTTCTATGATAGTAATGTATGAGCGTTGACTGTATGTTACTTCACCTTTATAGGATCATAGGGTTGCACCATAGTATAATGAGAGAGTGGGGGAGAGAGAGTGACAACAACATTTTCCTAAGGCTTTAGTCAAATTATTGAGGGTTCTTGATCGGGGACCTTAGAACTTTATGTGATGGTTGGATACTTATGTCTTAATTAATCCTTTGTTTGCGCATGTAAATGGACTTACGACCAATCATTAGGGGTGCACTTGAGCATGTATATATCTGCACCTATTTTAGGCTCTGTCCAACAGGGCTAAAACTTGACAAAATGCTTATCATGCTGTTTTAGAAATATCTATGCCATGAAATCCATGTAGCCCTTGGGAATTTTGACTCACATAAGTCCACACCATAACTTGTCCTCTTGCTTCATAGAGGATTGGGCTTTCTCTTCAAAGAGATTTTACTTTCTTGCAATTTTACTTTCTTGTGAATTTACTTTCTTGTGAATTTACTTTCTTGCAACTTTACTTTCTTGCACTTTTACTTCCAGTTTTAAAACCACTAAAGAATCATCATAGTTTGTTTAGTGCATAGGTAATTAGATTTGTGACACTCTAATATGAAAAAATAAAACACTTAACCTTCAACTCCTCATGGGATTCGACACTTATGGAATTGTGCTACAACGGTTCCATGCTCTTAGGGAACATCACTCCTTTTATATTTATTCATGAAAAGTGAATCACCATTTTCCTCTTTTCTTCAATATTATTAATGAGAGTGATCTACTCTGAGTTTTGAAGAAACACATCATATGGAAGAGAATTGTGAAATCACTCATGAGAGGTATGTCCTATGTCTCCCACTTTGGAAGTTTAGATGCTTATGCTAGTTTGTAGTGTTGTTAAGATATTATGATAGTGGGAGTAAATATTGAGAGTTAGAGTAACGCTTTTATTTGTATGATTAATTGGCTATGCTTGCTCTTGCTCTAGTTCTTGTAGTTAATCAAGTCTTGCCTTAGAAATAATATTGCCAAACAACTACAATAGGAAAAAGTCTCAAACTATGACTTATATGATGTTTAATTATCTCAAGAGTTTAGCCTTAAAGATACAACTCCATAGCTATAATTATAGACTTGATGGTACTCTTAAAAGGATTTTGTTCGATGGAACAAATGTTTACCTGTGATTGAGATTCATGCCAAATGTTGAGCTGGTAATCATAGTATGATATTGCTTTATGTGTGTCTGCACCGCTGTCGCACTCATAGTATGCCATGATTCATCTAGCCTACGAAAGATCTGTATATAGGAAACTCTTGGATTTTGGCTATGAGTTGAATGAACATTTATAGTAGGAAATTGCTGTAATGGTTAAAAGTATGACACTCTCATGGTCTGCATTGCAAGCAAAATAAAGAGCAACCCTTTTGATAAGAATGGTTACAGAAGTCTATCCTGGCCTACACAGTTTGGTTAAACTCACTATGTCTTTGGTATGGCCTCGTTACTACTAAGTTGAAAGTTATTGAAAGAAGCAAAGAATAGAAGAGAAATATTTGATAATCTTGATTTATTGATGTGGGTGTTAATGAGACACTCCTATGCTATATGCTTCTTTTGACATGGTATCTCACTCTTAATATGCTAATATGAAATCTTCGAGTGTTCCTTGGAAAACTGAGAGTTAACTAGAGGAATTCGAATAATTGCTTCACCTCTAGTTATTCATGCTTATAAACCTTTATTGTGATTGTCTTGATTTAAGAAGCTTGTATAATACTCTTGCCACTACTCTTTCTATGCTAAGTTTTTAGATGAAAGAAGTGATGGAGGCATGGGACTACCAAATGTAAGTGAACTTGCTTTCTCGTTGTTTCAGTTTGAACACTGATTTGCTTATGACTTTTGGTTCCTTTCTCGAGGACGATCAAGGTTTTTTTAAGCTTGGGATGTTGATGGTTGTGAAAATAGCCATCTTTATTCGTGTTTAAATCTTATATTAAGTCAAGCAATTGATAAAATATCTCTCTAGCCTTGCTAGTAATGACTGATTATTGTAAAGATGTGCAAATCCTTGTTTTAAATTGTTATGTGCAGAAAATCACTCTTTTATGGCGAAATCTGGAGCAATCAAGGAAGAATCACACGTTGCCAAAACCGCCAAGTTAACCAGGACCGAATGCCATCGACCAGAAGGGTTAATGAGCATTGGTTGCCTATACCATGTGGTGTTTCCTTTGCCAGGTCAAACCGAGCAACTTTCATGAAGGGACCTATATATTTTGAGACTCCCAGCTGCCACAAACAGAGCCGCCATTCGCATATTGCATCTGAAACCACGCCGAGGAAGATCCACTACTTCACCACCACCATAGTTCAATCTCCATCTCCATCCATATCCATAGTTATAACTTGTATTCAAGATCTCCTCGTGATTTACGGTTATTGTAATGATATTTGGTATTGATCTAAGTAATTCTACAATTTTTTCTGTCCGTGTTCTTATTATTAGTGAGGAGTCCTCACCGCGGGTTGGGGCCTCGCATCGATTATGTGCATCTAATTACATGGGAGTATTGTGTGGTGATTGTATAGCAGATTTGTATTTGTATCACTATCTTGTACCTCAATCCAAGGACTTGTCAGGTATCCAAGACCCCATGGCTTGATCAAGTTTTGAGGTGAGATGTTTGAAAACGGCGCGACAGTAGGGGGAGTAAAATAGTTATTTAGTGATCCATCTGGGATCAATAACAACATCACTAATTTTAATGCTTTGGTCTGTATTTTATCTTATAATCGTTCATAGCCCGGTGCTTCGTGGTATAACGGTTGGACCAAGAGACTTTATGTTATGCCTATGGCTCATAGGGACTTTAATATTTATAAATGCGCTTCCCACAAATCCTATCTATATTAGATCATTTACACATGAATGTGCTTATCATTATCTTTATCCCATATGTATGCATTGCTGCAGGTGAAAACCTCAACCCTGGATACAACCCCAATAACAAAAGCAAACCGTAAAGATCCGGTAAACAAAGATTAAGCAAACTAACATGTCTTGTAGACGCTCCTCAACCTACATCAATTGTTTCACAAGGTTCAATTAAACCTAAATCTACTAGGGAAAAAGCTACTATATTGTATCCGTAATCCGGATCGAAGGTATCATGTAACACAATACTAATGTGTGCCGGTATCAATTCTAACACAGTGTATACATGGCCGCGGCAAACAATTGGTGCCATGAATGCCCAACCACCTGCTATATTATTTTTGTATGTACTTTTCGCTTGTGCCGCCACAAAAAGCGTCACACACGAGAGGCTTTTTTTTTAGTGTTTGACCTGATGACATTTTATCGGACCTAGCTAGCAAGGAACGAGGCACAAGATAATCAGATGATTGGTTCTATCGAGGTGATTGCTAACCGATCTTTCCATATGCTTGAGGAATGGCTTAATGTGCAGGTCCTGAGCAGCTACAAGCCTCCAATGACGAAGGAGCTTTGTCTCCCATTGGCCTTTGATTGGGTGAAATTGAACTCTGACAACGAAAAAGTGAAATCTTTAGGCAAAGGCGGTGAAGGAGTGGTCATTAGAGACCACAATGGGCATTTCTTAGCGAGATTGTGCCATTTTCCCCTCTCCATCAGATCCCGACGAGGCTGATCTGAGAACTTTATTGCGTGCCTTGGAGATGGTGAAGGAGATGAAACTTCAGAAGGTTGTTCTAGAACTGGAGTGGGAATCTGGCCTCGAAGATTAATGGTCATGACTTGGAAGGATCGACGCATGCAGCATTGGTTAAGCACATAAAAGGCGACTTCGATATGTTGATTACCAGGTGGTCAAGTTGGCACGACGATCAGCGAGCAAGGTGGCTCACAAGTTGGCACATGATGTCTACGCCTTGTAAGCCCTCGAAGGGACAACTTAGGCCTTATGCCACTCTAAGAAAACCTATGCGTAGCCGATTGAAAAACAAGAAAAGGCCTTATGCTGGGCCTCAAATGGAGCCAGCCTTACATAACGGCCATCTTAGTTGTGTTTAATGAAGGTCTGCTGATCGATGAAGTTCTGCACTTCTGCCTCAAAATAGCCAGGGAAAAGTTTAGTTTTCGTCAGCATCAGAACTTCACTTGCTGGCTGGTCTGCTTGCACGGTTGTGCGATACAAAGTGAGATAGAAAGCCGTGCGGCCAATAAATTATGTTACTCCGAGTACCTCCTGCGAGTCCAGCATCTCCGCGTCCAACGGTGGAGTATCAGTTTATTTCACCACCATAGGCTTGCAGATTGTTCGAAATCTTGCGAAAACAATAAAATGGTTTCTCCACTTCACTTCGCTCTCTCTAGTTCATTGTCTTACTACTGGACAGATGACGAAAAAGGTCAATCGTAAAACTCCCTCCCTCGCTGATTTAATCCTACTCTTTCCGTCCATAAATAACTAATTTGGATTTATCTAAATTCGGATTCTAAAACATGTCTAAATCAGGGGCGGAGCTGGAGCTCGAGTCACCCCTGATACACTATGTCTTAAAATATAAAAGGCAAAAAATGACATAAAATATAAAAGTAAGGTGTTTTTGATTTTTAACATAGATAATATGACATAAGAGGCAAAGTATAAATAAAAAGAACTAGTATTAAAAATCAAAATTCCTACTATACTCATGAATCGAAGGAAAAAATTACTTGGAAAAGTTGTTTGCATCTTCAAATTCCAGAATACATCATCAAACACCAAGGCTCGATAACCTGCAAGATAAAGAAAATAGACCTAATTGCCATGTGAAACATAGTAGATGATCAAAATTTTAGTACTCAAGTAGCTTAAGTTTTAACATTACCTTCCACTCTTTTTGTACATTTGATTCTTCAAAGCCATGAAATATTTAAACACTTGACTATTGGTGAATTTCCTCGTTTCTTCTTTCTTCATGCAAAAAATAACATCATCACTGGAGTGGTCATCTCCGTGCAAAACTATATTTAATTTAGACTAAATTCATATCTTTCCATATATCATATAATGGGGTCTTTCTTTTGAGAAGAAACTTCTCCATAATAGATGTGCGCCTAAAAAACAAATATAACACATGAGACTTGAAAATTTCCTAAGAAAGTGATACAAATACGCATACCGCATATACCCGCATAAACCCTAGACCGCATTTTCATAAGATATTATCAACTACTCCGTACCTACAATATTTCCAAAATAATAGAGGAGATTTTGGGAATTACCGAAAGAGTTGGATCCTAGGAACTGTTGATTGATTGAGGGCGGGGAATCGGCGGCCGGCATGGACATGGACGGACTTGCGGACCACCGACCACGGGCGAAGAAGAGAAATGGCGCCGCATCTGGCCTAGCTCGCCTGTTCGGAGGAACTGCCGTCTCCCGAGTTGCACGCTTGCCGGCCAGCGTCGCGTATCAGCGGCCGCCTTACCCCTGGACCCTATGATCTTTTGCCTGCGTGCGAGTACGACGCGTAGACGCCTAGAGTTATCCGTGAGATAGCCTGGTTGACTTGTTTTTCCACTTTGATCGGTCAAGCCCAGCATACAAAAGGAGACGTGTACGTACGTGGGTAGGCCTGCGCTTAGGAAAGGAAACGTTGGCGCACTAGCGCAGCACGGAGAGACCCTGATGCACAGCTGCCGGCCCAGCCTGATGCACAGGCCCTGTTTTGATGGTAAGCACTAGTAAAAAAATTGGCGACCCGTATTCCTGTGCATCAGGGAGGGCTCATTGGGCTCCGCCCCTGGTCTAAATACATTCGATTCTAAATAAATCTAAGTCACTTATTTTTAGAAGGAGGAAGTACAAAATTATAATACCTCTGTTTTAAATTAGTACTTCCTCTGACATGTTCTATAATTTGAGACGGAGGAGTACTAAATTGGCGACACTTATTATGTATCGGAAAGAGTAAAATATTCAACTAACCAATTTTTTTAAATACATGGTTGAAGCAAGACAGGCCCATAGTTCAAACTGCTACAAAGTACAAATTAGCACCCTTAAAACAACATAGACACGCTTATCACTACAGGAATGGACAGCTTCACCGACGGCCCCAGGCTACGCCGACGGCCAAAAGTCGTGGCCGTCGGCGTAGGACCAGCTCAGGCCAGCTCCGCCCGGTGGCCATCGGCGTATAGAGGCTGTCGGCGTAGGCCCAGCTACGCCGAGGGCCGCCGTCGGTGTACAGACGCCCTCAGTGTAACAAGGCCCACGTCCACCGGCCCGTGACGGCGTCATAGCTACGCCGAGGCTACGCCGACGGCTACCCTCGGCGTAGCTATGGCCGTTTTCTTTCCCCCTTTCCTGATTTTCCTTCTGTGCCTACGCCGAAGGTGGCCGTCGGCGTAGCTCCTTCTAATTTTTTTTTGCATTTCATCTGTGCTTATTTATTATAACCAATTATTTAAACATTGTCTATATTTTCTTAATTGGAGAGATTCTTATCGTGAGAATAGCTGTCTCCACGCCCACATGAATTGACGTTGTGAATCATCATATTAGTTATCTTATTCAAGTTCTCGACATAGTTTTCTACTAGAAATTCAATAATATCACTAATACATCTCACTCGATTAAACTGGACGCCGACCACCGGGTAAAATCCTGGATCTGTACGTGAAAAGTCCTGCCGTGTCACAACCGGGGATTAGAATGTGGAAAAGTTGGCCGAACCTTGGCTCTCCATGTACATATGTCCTAAACAAATCAAAACAAGTAGAGAGGTCCACCGGGCTACCCACGTACGGAGATAGCTATAGGGGTAGACGATCCGGGGCCCCCGGTCTAGGGTTTCGCCGGAGGAAGACCGCCGGAGCGTCGGAATCACATGAAAACTTGCATGTGCCCCTAGGATATGTGTGTGAGAGTGGTGCAAGGTTGGTAGGTGCCATGTGTAGACCCCACGTGTGACCTCCTTTCCGGACATGTGTTAACACTTAGTAAAATCCTGAATCTGTACGTTGAAAGTCCCGCCGCGTCACAACCAGGGCCTAGAATGTGGCAAAGTTGGACCAACATTGGCTCTCCATGTACATATGTCCTAAACAAACCAAAACAAGTAGAGAGGTCCACCGGGCTACACTCGTACGGAGATAGCTATAGGGGTAGACGATCCGGGGCCCCCGGTCTAGGGTTTCGCCGGAGGAATACCGCCAGAGCGTCGGAATCACAGAAAACTTGCATGTGCCCCTAGGATATGTGTGTGAGAGTGGTGCAAGGTTGGTAGGTGCCATGTGTAGGCCCCACGTGTCACCCCCTTCCCGGACATGCGTTAACACTTAGTAAAATCCTGCATCTGTACGTGGAAAGTCCCGCCGCGTCACAACCGGGGCCTAGAATGTGGCAAAGTTGGCCCAACATTGGCTCTCCATGTACATATGTCCTAAACAAACCAAAACAAGTAGAGAGGTCCACCGGGCTATCCTCGTACGGAGATAGCTATAGGGGTAGACGATCCGGGCCCCCCGGTCTAGGGTTTCGGCGGAGGAAGACCGCCGGAGGGTCGAAATCACATGAAAACTTGCATGTGCCCCTAGGATATGTGTGTGAGAGTGGTGCAAGGTTGGTAGGTGCCATGTGTAGGCTCCACGTGTGACCCCCTTCCCGGACATGCGTTAACACTTAGTAAAATCCTGGATCTGTACGTGGAAAGTCCCGCCGCGTCACAACCGGGGCCTAGAATGTGGCAAAGTTGGACCAACCTTGGCTATCCATGTACATATGTCCTAAACAAACCAAAACAAGTAGATAGGTCCACCGGGCTACCCTCGTACGGAAATAGCTATAGGGGTAAACGATCCGCGGCCCCCGGTCTAGGGTTTTGCCGGAAGAAGACCGCCGGAGCGTCGGAATCACATGAAAACTTGCATGTGCCAATAGGATATGTGTGTGAGAGTGGTGCAAGGTTGGTAGGTGCCATGTGTAGGCCCCACGTGTGACCCCCTTCCCGGACATGCGTTAACACTTAGTAAAATCCTGGATCTGTACGTGGAAAGTCGCGCCGCGTCACAACCGGGGCCTAGAATGTGGCAAAGTTGGCCCAACCTTGGCTCTCCATGTACATATGTACTAAACAAACCAAAACAAGTAGAGAGTTCCACCGGGCTACCCTCGTACGGAGATAGCTATAGGGGTAGACGATCCGGGGCCCCTGGTCTAGGGTTTCACCGGAGCGTCGGAATCACATGAAAACTTGCACGTGCCCCTAGGATATGTGTGTGAGACTGGTGCAATGTTGGTAGGTGCCATGTGTAGGCCCCACGTGTGACCCCCTTCCCGGACATGCGTTAACACTTAGTAAAATCCTGGATCTGTACGTGGAAAGTCCCATTGTGTCACAACCGGGGCCTAGAATGTGGCAAAGTTGGCCCAACCTTGGCTCTCCATGTACATATGTCCTAAACAAACCAAAACAAGTAGAGAGGTCCACCGGGCTACCCTCGTACAGAGATAGCTATAGGGGTAGACGATCCGTGACCCGCGGTCTAGGGTTTCGCCGGAGGAAGACCGCCGGAGCGTCGGAATCACATGAAAACTTGCATGTGACAATAGGATATGTGTGTGAGAGTGGTGCAAGGTTGGTAGGTGCCATGTGTAGGCCCCACGTGTGACCCCCTTCCCGGACATGCGTTAACACTTAGTAAAATCCTGGATCTGTACGTGGAAAGTCCCGCCGCGTCACAACCGGGGCCTAGAATGTGGCAAAGTTGGCCCAACCTTGGATCTCCATGTACATATGTCCTAAACAAACCAAAACAAGTAGAGAGGTCCACCGGGCTACCCTCGTACGGAGATAACTATAGGGGTAGATGATCCACGGCCCCTGGTCTAGGCTTTCGCCGGAGGAAGACCGCCGGAGCATCGGAATCACATGAAAACTTGCATGTGCCAATAGGATATGTGTGTGAGAGTGGTGCAAGGTTGGTAGGTGCCATGTGTAGGCCCCACGTGTGACCCCCTTCCCGGACATGCGGGGCCACCATCGGAGTAGCTATAGGGGTAGACTTAAGGGAAACCCTAGATAGAGTCAAAATAATGAAGCATTTAAAATAGTAAATATATTAAAGTATTTAAAATATTAAATATATTTACTTAAATAGGTTGAAAACTAAAAAAAAATAGAAGGGCTACA
Organism: Avena sativa; assembly: GCA_916181665.1. NCBI lineage: Eukaryota > Viridiplantae > Streptophyta > Magnoliopsida > Poales > Poaceae > Avena > Avena sativa. The sequence goes on along the minus strand of OV702289.1, from coordinate 127,644,366 downwards.
CCGATGGCCACCGTCGATGTAGGTGCACCCTAGATCCAGTGGACCGAATAAAAAGTAGCAGAGGTACGCCGATGGTGGCCGTTGGCGTAGACAATAAAAAAATAGCAGAGCTACGCCGACGGTAGCCGTCGGCGTAGCACAACCGGATAGGGCTGGCCCGACCCACCTCGCGCACCTCTGCCTCCTCTTGTCCATGCATTGCGGGCCTCTGCCTCCTCGTGCCACCGCTGTCGCCGGCCACCACGCCTCCTCCCCACGCCGTTGTCTCCACCGCCGCCACCGCCGGCCACCGCGCCTCCTCCCCACGCTCTCTGCTCCCACGCAAGCCCTCCCCTCCCCTCCCACGCAAGCCCCACGCTCTCTGCTCCTTCGTGTGCCCTTTCCTCCTAGCTCACCGGCGTGTGCCCTCCCCTCCTAGCTCACCAGCGTGAGCCCTCCCCTCCCAGCTCACCGGCGCCCTCCTCTCCCACCTCATCCACCTCGAGCTTGCCGGTGCCCTTCCATGCGAGAACTCCGGCCGCCCGCACCCTCCCCTCCGAGAACTCCGGCCGCCCACGCCCTCCCCTCCTAGCTCGCGTCCACCTCGAGCTCGCCGGCGCCCTCCCCTCCGAGACCTCCGGCCGCCCGCGCCCTCCGCTCCGAGACCTCCGGCCGCCCGTGTCCACCCCGAGGTAATTTTTCACAATCTAGCAAAATGTTAGTACTAATCTTGATTTAATTATTTGCATTAGTTAAATTCGTGATGCCGACAGGCATGGGTTAGTTGAGTTAGTGGCGAGTGTGGCGCCTTGTCTTGTGTGCGGAGTCTATTTAATCACTTGTACGCATGTTTATTTGGGGGAGGTAATAGAGATAAGAAACGCTCGGCTATGTGAAACAGTCCGAGGCCAAAAAACCTCGGCTTGGCATAAATTCACTGCAAGATTCTGCAATGTTTAGACAAAGGACGAAATTTGGTCGAGCCGCTCCCTCGGCTTGGCATAGGCGCACGCATCACCTCCTACTCTAGTACAACCACTGATACGTCCAAAACGTATCTACTTTCCCGAACACTTTTGCTATTGTTTCTCCTCTAAACTTGTGTGATTTGGATACAACTAATGCGGACTGACGCTGTTTTCAGCAGAATTGCCTTGGTGTCTACTTTTTGTATAGAAAACCAACTATCAGGAAAAATTCCGTAAAATATGCCAAAAATCCTATTTCACCCAAAGACTCCAGGAGCCAGAATACAAGACGGAGAAGAGCCAGGGGGTGGCCACACCACCTGGTGGCGCGGGCCAGGCCAGGCCGCGCCAGGGGGTGGTGTGGGCCCCCCAGGCACCCCCTCGGCCTCTCTCTTCGCCTATAAGGAGCCTTCTGACCTAAAAACTTCGGGAGGTTCGACATTTTCCCAGAAGGAGTTCCGCTCCGCTGCCACCACCAGATTCCACGAAACAGCACCAGAAAATCCGTCCTGGCAAACTTCCGGGACGGGGAATTGGAGGAGATCATCGCCATCATCATCACCATCGCTTCTCCATTGACCATCCATGTTTCCCCCATCTATGAGTGAGTAATCCCCCGCTGTAGGCTATGGGGATGGTAGGGATTGGATGAGATCGTTCATGTAATGACATCAGATTGTTAGGGCATGGTGCCTAGTAACTTTTATTAGTGCTTTATGACTTTCTTGCAACTTTTTGTGCTTAATTCTTGTCACTAGGGCCCGGGTGCCATGATTTCAGATCTGAACATGTTATTGATTCATTATGATAGTATTATTCTTGGTCTTATCTACAAGTTGTATACACACGTTATTGTCCAGAACCTATGGCCCCGAAGTGACAAAAATCGGGATAACCGGAAGGGAAAGGCTTTGATGTGAGGATCACATGTGTTCATGGAGTGTTAATGCTTTGCTCCGGTGCTCTATTAAAAGGAGCATCTTAATTGCCAGTAGTTCCCTAGAGGCCCCGCTGCAAACGGGCTGGCAGGACAAAAGATGTTGTGCAAGTTCTCATTGCGAGCACGTATGACTATATATGGAACGCATGCCTAGGATTGTCTAGTACTTGGATGCTTTATCTTATTTATCTGCAATTGCCCTATGTTCTGATGGCTATGTGAATTGTCTTGTCCATGCAACGCCCGTCCATCCATCCCTATGCCTACCGCACTCGAATCCCACTGTTTACTGCTTTTGTTACTACTGTCTTTGCTTTACTACTACTGTTACTTTACTATTCCTACTACAAAACTGTTGCTACTGATAAACTGCTGTGAGCAAGATTGTTTCTAGGTGCAGCTAAATTTACAACTCAGTTGTTAAGGCTTATAAATATTCTTTGCCCCCCCCCCTTGTGTCGAATCAATAAATTGGGTTTCACTTCTCTCGAAAATACTGCGATACACCCCCTATACTAGTGGGTCATCAAGACTATTTTCTGGCGCCGTTGCCGGGGAGCATAGCTTTATTTATCAAGTTCACTTGGATTCTCTATTGTTCGCTGCTATCCATCCATCATGGGTAAGTCTCGTGATGGCAAGGTTCCTATTTTAGCATCCACTACAAGAAGAGGTACGGTTCTGAACACCTCTGTTGCTCTTTATTCACCGTTTGTTTTGAGTAAGTTCCTTACACCACCACATACACATGCTACACACACTGCTACTACTGCTGAATCTGAAACTTCTGATGCTTATGATGCTGCTTCTACTGTGCTTGATAAGATTGGTTCATTAGGTCCTTTCCTAGATGCTACGATTGCTAGAACTATAGCTGGAAATGCCGAAACTCCTAATGAAGACACTACCACACCTGTTAGCTCACCTGAGTCTAGTGAGAGTTATGATATTGAATATGGTTATGTTGAGATGACCGATGAGTTTATTAAAGAATGTAAGAACACCCATGATAGGAGCTCTGCTAAGAGTCTCCTTGAGAGGCGTACTATTAGACCCAAATTATCTCTTGCTGCTAAGTTTGCTGCTTCTCCCATAAACATTATAGATGAAGATTATGATTTCTCTCTCGATCTATCTTACATAGCTATTGTCGAGAAAGAGCCTTTTTGTGGGACTAAAAATGAAAGTGCGGTAGCACATATGAATGAACTTTCTACCATGAGTGGCTTGTTTTCTGATGATATTAAGATGCGTACTTACTTTGTTGCTAAGATTTGTCCCTTTTCACTGAAAGGAGAAGCTAAAACTTGGTTTAGTAATTTACCTCCTGGATCTATTGATAGCCCTGAGTGCTTGATTAGTACTTTCCTGCAGAAATATTTTCCTCCCAGTGCTAGACATGCTATTTTGCAGGAACTTTTTGATTTTAAACAGGGAGAAAAAGAGGTATTGCCCGAATCTTGGGCAAGGTTTTGTGCTTTGATTCATGCACAGGCTGGAAGTCCATTATCTAAGAATGAGCTTCTTGATATATTTTATAATGGACTAACCGAGGAATCTAGGACATACCTAGATAGTTGTGCTGATTATGTTTTCAGGAATAGGACTCCTAAGGAAGCTGAGGAATTAATGGCTATAAGAAAGAATTATGAAGATTGGACTCCTCCTAAACAAGCTATACCTGAAGTAATTGTACCTGAACCATCTATTCCCGTGCCTATTCCAACATCAAAGAAGAGGGAAGTTATTGAATTAAATGATGAAGTGATGAAGGAAGCTAAGAAATGTCTTAGGGAGAAGGGAATTAAATCTGCAGATGTCAAGAATTTACCTCCTATAGAAGAATTATGTAAGCCTATTCCCTACTCACCCACTATTGAGGTACACTCTCTCCAACACTTTGATGAAGGTGATATCCCTTACTCTAAACCACCTAATCAATGCTTAGAAGAATTTGATATCTTTATTGTTAAGCAAGATAACTTTAATAAAAGGGTGCAAAATCATCTAATGGAAAACACTAGAGCTATTGTTGAGTTGAAAGATATTGTGGAAAGAACCTCTAATGATGTTAAAATGATTGTTAAACACTTTCAAATGGTTCAAACTCAAATAGATCAACTCGTTAAAGTGCAAAACGACTTGCTAGTTAATGCTGCTAAAGAAAAACATGCTTATGAAATTAGAACTAGAAGTGGTGCTGCTACCCAGGATCCTCTATATCCTGAGGGGCATCCCAAAATAATTGAGCAGGATTCTCAACAAGCTGAAAATAGTGGTTCTGCTCGTAAGAAAAGGAAAAAAGAAACATAAAACTGTTGTAGAACCCTCTGAACCTGCTATAGATCCTAATAGTATATCTATCTCTGATGCTGAAACTAAAAGTGGTAATGAATAAAATGTTGTTCCTAATGAAGAAAAAGTTGAAGAAGAACCTGAAAACCACACTAAGAATACTAAATACACCAAAGAAGATTTTATTGCTAAGAAACATGATAGTGAAAGAGAACCTTGGGTCCAAAAACCTATGCCTTTCCCTGATAAGAAACACAAGTCAAAGGAAGATGAACACTATAATAAGTTTTGTGAGTGGATGAAGCCTTTATTCTTGCAAATTCCTTTGACTGATGCTATTAAATTGCCTCCTTACTCAAAGTATATGAAGGATTGATGCACTCGACTTTCAACGTAGAGCTCGTTGGGAACCCCAAGAGGAAGGTATGATGAGCACATCAGTAAGTTTTCCCTCAGTTATGAAACCAAGGTTTAATCGAACCAGTAGGAGCAAGGAAACACCCCAAAGGTGTTACTAGCTGAGCTTTGGCAGGGCGCACTACCGGTGCTAGTAGCAACGTGGAGACCTGCATAACACAACCACAGAACTTTGTCCCCAACTTGCGATGAGGTTGTCAATCTCACCGTGTTTTGCGGAAAACAAAGGATTAAACGTATCGAATTGAAAGAAGTAAAAGTTTGCTGAAAGTAAACACAAAGCAGAAATAGTTTATAGATTGTATGTAAAGACAAAGGACCGAGATCCATAGTTCACTAGAGGTGGCTCTCCTTAGATAGATAACATGCTGGGTGAACAAATTACAGCGGGGCAATTGACAAACACCGAGAAAGCAATACATGCATATACTAATCATCTTGAATCCTTTAAGACTTGATTGGGCAATACAACATAATACATAGACCGCCATCCAACAGCATCTATGACTAATAATCCACCTTCAGGTTATCATCCGAACCCCCTCCAGTATTAAGTTGCAAGCAACAGATTATTGCTTTACGAACTACGTGTAAGGTAAACAATACGATTGTTCTATGAACAAAGGATTGTTGTTTTCTCCCTAGTAGCAACAGCACATCTAGTACCTTAGAGATTTCTGTCACTTCCCCAGATTACCAGAGGCATGAACCCACTATCGAGCATAAATACTAACTCTTGGAGTTGCTAGCATCTACTTGGCCAAGATAGCTACTAACAACGGAAAGCATGCAAGATCACAAATAACAAAGACATGATAGAATCAATAATCAATATGAAATAGCATCTCAATATCCATCGGATCCCCGCAAACACAACATGTATGAATTACAAATAGATGATCTTGATCATGAACGGAGCTCACAAGATCTAAACATGAAAGCACAAAGGAGGAGAACCAGCCATCTAGCTACTACATGGATCCGTAGTCCAAGGATGAACTACTCACGCATCACATTGGAGGCTTGCATGGTGATGAAGAAGGCCTCCATGGTGAATTCCCCTCTCCGGCAGGGTGCCGGGAAGAGCTTCAGATCCGTCCCGATCTAGGGATGGAGATGACGGAGGCTACAGACTCTTTCGTGGATTTTTGATCGGGTACGGCCAGACCACCCCCTGGCGCGGGCCAGGCCTGGCCGCGCGGCCAGGTGGTGTGGCTGGCCCCTGGCCCCTCTCCGTCTCGTATTCTGGCACTTCATCCCTTCCGGAAAAATAGGCACTTTGGCTTTTGTCCCGTCCAATTCTGAGAATATTCATTTTCTGACTTTCCTGGAACCAAAAACAGCAGAAAACAGGCAGCTGGCACTGTGGCTCCTTTTAATAGGTTAGTCCAAGAAATCATATGAAAAGTACTCCAAAGTTGGAACAAAACACAAGAAAGTGGATAAAACCAAGCATGGAACATCAAAAATTATAGATACATTTGCAATGTATCAACATCCCCAAGCTTAACTCCTGCTCGTCCTCGAGTAGGTAAGTGATAAAAAGAAATAATTTTTGAGGTGACATGCACCATCAAAGTCTTGATCAAAGTATTTGTAAAACATCACAGCTGGGATCATAGTACTTCAATCATAGCATGAAAGACAAAGTTCTAGCAATAGGCAAAGAGACTATGATGCAACATGAAAAGGCACAAACAAAAGATTCATGAATAACATGCTTTGCAAGACGTTTGTTTGTTTCACATAAATAAAACATAGCATAAAAGTATTCAGCTTGTCCCTCAATAGAGTAGCAAATATAAATGCATAGGACACCTTCAAAGTTCATAAGAGTGACTAGATACAATAGTTTAAAACAAGCAATATCAAGTTATGCATCAATCAACTAGTCTTGGGACAATGCACATACAACTAAGAATGGCCACTATGCTCTCAAAGTAGGTGCATAAAGATAGAAGGTGGAGACTCAATATAATGGTGGAAGAAAGGCCTTTTTGTAAAAGGAAGTAGGGATTCAAGTCTCATAAAGAGCTTCCAAAAATTATGGTACTTATAGCTTTCATCTCTCATTGCCCCTATCATAAGCATCCTGAAAGTGATTAAGGTTAAAGTGACACAACTAAGAGGATATGCTTGACATGTTATAAACCGAAATCTCATGCCCCTTACTTACGAAGACTGATCCCCATGCTACTCAACTTCAGTCACGAGTAAGCTCTTGTCATTGTAAGTATATGTGTATCATTAAGAACTGCCAACGGGGTACCCCTTGCACATGATACGGGAGCTTTCCCATAATCAAAATGACAAGGCAAGCAGACAATGAGCATCTCAGCGATCTTTTTATTTGCTATTTGCATAGGTTTTTATTGAGAATGCTTCATAGAGTGCTCATTATGGTGATGCTGCAAGTTTCCACCATGATTAGGCATGACTTAGGCTAGCGGCCCAGGCATTTCTCTAGCACACATACAAACTCCATGATCTTACAAGTTCCACTTTTGTTTCACACCGCCGGGATCCATAAGCAAAAGAACATGATATCAACAGGGTACAAAGTACAAGTGCAATGTTGAAAGCGTTCCCCATGGTACATGGTTCTGCTAATTTCAACTTATAAAGCGCAAGCATATACGCAACAAAGAAGGACCCAATGGTTCAAGTTTATTAAGGGCAAGTAAAGTGAAGTGTGCCATCAAGTTCGTGAGAGCTTTAATCACTAGTTTTCTCATAACAAGTGGAAGGTAAACAAAAGCGTGAATATACTTGGAATAGCATAAGCTAGTAGGTAGGTATGGTGGACTCTTTGGAATAACTTGGTTTAGGGAGTTGGATGCATGAGTGGAACTCATACTTGGTTGTGGAGGCTAGCAAAAGACTAGGAGCGATAAACTAAGAGTGCAATAATGGCCATAATCATGCAGAGCGACAAAACATCATTGATCAAAGCATAAAGTGATACTACAAGTTGAAAACTAAAGGATCATAAAGGCTATGGTGACTTGTAGAAGTCATAACATGGTTTGAGCATGCGCCAAGTCAACCCAAATAAAGCATCAAAGGAGAATACCACTATACTATGCTTTAATATGCTAAAACAACGCATGATTCATCCAAGGCACATTAAGCAATCTTAATTGTTTAAAACAAGTCATGCTACAGCAAAGAATACTAAGCATAAAGCCAAAACAATATCAAGCATGGCATGACAAAGCATAGCCACAGTCAAAAACGAGCTCTTTTTACCACATAAGCATGAACTTTCCTACTCTTTTCCAAACCAAACCAAACTATTTGCAAACCAATGTATGAAAGAGGGGGTCCAACCAACTTATTCAGAAAACTAAGAAAACCAAGCAAACTAAAAACCAAAACTAAAACAAAAAAGAAGACGCTCCAAGAAAAACACAACTGTGCATGAAACAATAAAAATGAAGCGTTTGGAAGAAACCTGGAATTTTTATTGATGAAGAAGGGGGTGCCTTGGGCATCCCCAAGCTTTGACGCTTGCACTTCTTGGATATTTCTTGGGGTGACACGCGTGGCATCCCCAAGCTTGAGATTTAGTCCATCCTTCATCTCATTGCTCATTCCTTTCATACACCTGAAAATTTTCCTTCATACAAAACTTCACACAATCTCATTAGCAACATTAGTGCACTCAAGATAAATAAGTCTTAAGGTTCAGTTCTAACACCAAATAAACTTCCATTAGAACACTAGCTACTGTAGTACTTCCCTCAAAAAGCTCAATTCCCCAAAAGAACTCAAAAAAGAACCCACAAGAAGCAAATGCAGAAAATGGCAGAAATCTGTCAAAACAGATCAGCAGGTAAAGACGAATTTTTTCGAAGATCTTCTGTTGCTCAAATCAAAAAGTCTTGAACTAACGAAAGTTAGATAACAACCTGGGGCAGAATCACAAACAATTACAGCTCAATCCGACATACAGAACTCTCTCAGGAATTTTTACGGTGAAGCACAGAAATCTGTTTCGGGACAGCAACTTTCCCAATCATTACTTCACTCTCAATAGAGGTTACTCTTGGCACAAAAAGCAAATAAAAAGGATAAGGAGAGGTTATTACAGAGGTAATAACTTCCAAGACTCATCTAAAACTCTTGGGTTATCTCGCAACAAGTACTTTTCTTTAACGGCTTTAAATTAGGCATAAGAAGCAAAGAAAGAATCAAGTGTTCTCAAATGAAGAAGCATTAAGATCCATACCAGAAATATTTTCAACAAGGCAAGGTATATCATCCAAATAAGTTCTAGAGGACCCTCACTCAATGCTCTTAGGTTCACTATTCTCATCAAAAGGGTTTGCAGGAACAATCCAGTCAAGATTCTTTTCTATGGCATCATGTATTGCTACTAGTTTAAAGGGTATTGGTATCTTAGGTTCCTCCCCATTAGGTTCGGTTTTGTTCATCTTTTCTCATGTACCAACAACATATACACATGAGCCTAGCATATTGAAACGTTCAAAAACTTTTCTAGCTTCCTTGGCAACATCATAGAACTCCTTAAACAAAGTTTCTAGAATAAAATCCCTCTTTTCAGGGTCCTCAATTTCTTTAAGCTTAAGAAACATTACTTGCATTAAGGGGTTGAGGTTAACAAACCTAGCTTACTACATGTGAATTAAAGAAGCTACAGCAATCTCAAAAATTGGAGCAAGTTCTACAAGGGATCTATCCTCAGTATCTTCATGTTTGCTAACATGATTAAAGAATTCTTCAATATTATCTTTCCCAATTATAGAACCACTACCAATTAAAAGGTCTTTCAAGGTGAGTGTAGGGATCAACATGGTGAGCTAAGGAAGAGGTGACAACTAAGGGAGACTTAAACTTTTATTGTTTTTTATAAAGAAATCAACAAGTAAAACTAATTTTTTTGTGTTTTTTTGAAGAACAAAACGAGCAAACAAAGCAAAAACAAACAAAGCAAAAAAAACAACAAAGTAAAGAGATTGGTTATGAGGGATTCCCCTTGTGAAGATGTCCTTGACTCCCCGGAAACGGCGCCAGAAAAGATCTTGATGCACTCGACTTTCAACGTAGAGCTCGTTGGGAACCCCAAGAGGAAGGTATGATGAGCACAGCAGTACGTTTTCCCTCAGTTATGAAACCAAGGTTTAATCGAACCAGTAGGAGCAAGGAAACACCCCAAAGGTGTTACTAGCTGAGATTTGGCAGGGCGCACTACCGGTGCTAGTAGCAACGTGGAGACCTGCACAACACAACCATAGAACTTTGTCCCAACTTGCGATGAGGTTGTCAATCTCACCGTGTTTTGCGGAAAAAAAGGATTAAACATATCGAATGGAAAGAAGTAAAAGTTTGCAGAAAGTAAACACAAAGCAGAAATAGTTTATATATTGTATGTAAAGACAAAGGACCGGGATCCATAGTTCACTAGAGGTGGCTCTCCTTAGATAGATAACATGCTGGGTGAACAAATTACAGCGGGACAATTGACAAATACCGAGAAAGCAATACATGCATATACTAATCATCTTGACTCCTTTGAGACTTGATTGGGAAATACAACATAATACATAGACCTCGATCTAACTTCATCTATGACTAATAATCCACCTTCAGGTTATCATCCGAACCCCCTCCAGTATTAAGTTGCAAGCAACAGATTATTGCTTTACGAACTGCATGTAAGGTAAACAATACGATTGTTCTATGAACAAAGGATTGTTGTTTTCTCCCTAGTAGCAACAGCACATCTAGTACCTTAGAGATTTCTGTCACTTCCCCTGATTACCAGAGGCATGAACCCACTATCAAGCATAAATACTAAATCTTGGAGTTGCTAGCATCTACTTGGCCAAGATAGCTACTAAGAACGGAAAGCATGCAAGATCACAAATAAAAAAGACATGATAGAATCAATAATCAATATGAAATAGCATCTCAATATCCATCGGATCCCCGCAAACACAACATGTATGAATTACAAATAGATGATCTTGATCATGAACGGAGCTCACAAGATCTAAACATGAAAGCACAAAGGAGGAGAACCAGCTATCTAGCTACTACATGGATCCGTAGTCCAAGGATGAACTACTCACGCATCACACCGGAGGCTTGCATGGTGATGAAGAAGGCCTCCAGGGTGAATTCCCCTCTCCGACAGGGTGCCGGGAAGAGCTTCAGATCCCTCCCGATCTAGGGATGGAGATGACGGCGGCTACAGACTCTTTCGTGGATTTTTGATCGGGTAACTAGGGTTTTCGTCCCGACGGCAACTTATAGGCGGAAGGAGAGGCTGAGGGGGTGCTGGGGTCGGCCAGACCACCCCCTGGCGCGGGCCAGGCCTGGCCGCGCGGCCAGGTGGTGTGGCCGGCCCCTGGCCCCTCTCCGTCTCGTATTTTGGCACTTCATCCCTTCCGGAAAAATAGGCACTTTGGCTTTTGTCCCGTCCAATTCCGAGAATATTCATTTTCTGACTTTCCTGGAACCAAAAACAGCAGAAAACAGGCAGCTGGCACTGCGGCTCTTGTTAATAGGTTAGTCCAAGAAATCATATGAAAAGTACTCCAAAGTTGGAACAAAACACAAGAAAGTGGATAAAACCAAGCATGGAACATCAAAAATTATAGATACATTTGCAATGTATCAACATCCTCAAGCTTAACTCCTGCTCGTCCTCGAGTAGGTAAGTGATAAAAAGAAATAATTTTTGAGGTGACATGCACCATCAAAGTCTTGATCAAAGTATCTGCAAAACATCACAGCTGGGATCATAGTACTTCAATCATAGCATGAAAGACAAAGTTCTAGCAATAGGCAAAGAGACTATGATGCAACATGAAAAGGCACAAACAAAAGATTCATGAATAACATGCTTTGCAAGACGTTTGTTTGTTTGACATAAAGAAAACATAGCATAAAAGTATTCAGCTTGTCCCTCAATAGAGTAGCAAATATAAATGCATAGGACACCTTCAAAGTATATGTGAGGATGTACCTGTTCAGGTGGCTCACAATTGCTTGATATTAACTGATTTTGTTGTGCTTGAAATGCCTGAAGATGATAATATGTCTATTATTCTTGGGAGACCTTTTCTTAATACTGCAGGAGCTATTATTAATTGTAATCAAGGAAAGGTGACCTTCAATGTTAATGACAAGGAACATACTGTCTATTTCCCCAAGAAGATTGAAAGGACTTATGGTTTGAATTCAATTGAACATGTTGAAGGCATTCAAGTTGGATAAATATATTGTCCCATACCAAGAGAAAAATTTGAAACTATTATGATTGGGACCATTGCTATCAAGGTTAAGGTAACATAATCATTAGTGGAGTACAAAATTTTGTCTCATATGCAATTGTTTTGGTAGCAAGACTTGATCAACCTTGCTAACAAAAGGATTCCATTGAACAAAACAATGTTTTCATTATGATTATCTCTGTTTATTTCTATCTTTTGCATTTTAGTTTTTTCTTTCGTTTAGTTTTCTTTGTGTTCTTAGTTGCTTGCATGCTAGAACTTCTGTAGTTCTAGCCTTGTTTTGTCTTTGCATCATGTTTCCAAAAGAAAAGAAAAAAAGGTCTGTCTATCAGAAAAATCATTCTTCTATTTCTGAAAAATTCCCAAAAATAAAGTGTCTCGAAAAATTCCAGAAAATTCATATTAAATTTTTACGTGAAAAAACGGGCAGAGGAGTACCTGGGAGGTACCAGGCAGGCACACCACATGGTGGCACGACCAGCCTTGGGTGGCGCCATGCCCTGGTCTGGGCCACCCCTGGCCCCCCCCACTAACTCTCTCACCTGCCACTTTCTTCTCTCTCCCGAGTAAGCTCCAGTTCATATCTCAAAATCACGTTCTTGCTGTGCTTGCTCTCGATTTTTTCGATCTCCTTGCTCAGCCCATGTTTCTTGCTAAAATTTGGAGCAATTGTTCCCTGGTATGTGACTCCTCCCCTTGTCCAAGTAGATTTGTGTTTAGTGGATTATATGTTAACTATTTTTCTGCTGTAGGTGACTGGTTATGAGATCTTGTAAGCTTGTTTGATGCTTAGAGATATAGTTTTGATGCATGTTTAGGCCTCTTGCAAGTCCCTATGAGTAGAATCCTTCATTATATTTACTTTGTAATCACTTGTTTAATAGGTGTTTAAATTTCAGAATACCAAGCATGAACAACCATACTTTTGGAAAGATATTTGAGAGTGATGCACCTAGGAGGTCGAGGCCCTCGAGGACAGCCTCTCAAGCTAGGCCATCATACAATGAAGATCTCATTGCAACTCGTATTGGTAGTGAAAGGGATGATGGGGATGCTCACCCATCCTCTTTTCCTTGTTTTACTTTCTTACAAGCTACAGGTATTCTTGATGATTTCTTGCTACTGATTGAGAGAGTTGGTTTGACCTCATATATGCAAGATGAGAGTGCTCAATACGCTATGCTCACCAAAACTTTTGTTGAGAGCTTCACGTTTACTAACACACCCTATCAGTCTACTGTCTCTTTTAAAATCTATGATCTACCCTTCACCATGCCTTTGGAGAGATTTTGCAGTATTGTTGGTGTGCGCATGACAGGAACCGTGAAGAAAATTCAAGGGCGACCCGCTGACTTGTTGGAGCTTTACCGAGGGGTGACCAATGATGATGACCGTGTGGCGCAGCGTGGAAAGATAAGAAATATCCAACTCCCTGCTCTTAGATACTTTGCATATTATCTTGCTACTAGTGTACTTGGTAGGGAGAACACAAGTAATATCTCCAACTATCGTTTAGCATTCCTTGCTACTGCGCTTAACAATGATACTCGGTACAATCTTGGCTCGCTTATTGCTCGCCACCTAGCTGCTAGGGGGCCTATCTATGGGGGCATCATTGCCTCGCGTATAGTCAATGCATTAGGTCTTTCAGTGGATCCCTATGATGCTATGCTGGCACCACAGAGGATTGACCTTGTTGCCATGAAAACTCATCACTTTGTCACTGCTACCTCTAATTTGAACAATCTAGTATATAGGATGCTTTTCACTGACGGGGATGAAAGGGAGATCCTTTTGCCACAACCTGCTTTGTTTAGTGTTCACAGGAGACTGTGGTCGCGCTCCAAGGAGGAGGCAGACGAGCAGCTTAGCTTGCTGGGTTTCCACGAGCAGCACCAGGAGGATGTGCCCTCCTATGATTACTCCGCTCATTACGGAGGGACGTACTCGAGTTCGCACCAGGATGAGGGGACCTCTTCGTCGTACCAGGGTGACACTTCATCCTGGCCAGCTTGGGATTGATACCCACTTAGGCCAAAAGCCTAAGCTTGGGGGGAGGTACGCCGACACTGCACTCATCTCCATATCATGTTGCGTCGGTACTTTGTATATTCATGTTTTCGTTCTCTTTTTAGTTTTCGTTCTTCTTTGCTTTTGCTTTTTAAAACACAAAAGACCAAAAATATTTTTGTTGTTTCTCTTTGGTTTGCTTCTTCTTTTTTGCCTTGGTTTGCTTTTCCCTTTTTACTTTGTTTGTTTTTCCCTTTTGGTTCTTGTTTAAAAATCGAAAACACCAAAAATATTTGTCGTTCTTCTTTGGTTTTGTGAGTTTGCTACAGGGTTTAGCAGTCCTCCGTGGATATTGGTTTCATATTATTATTCAAGCCACACAAGTGAAGAGCAATAATTAGGATAAATGACAACTTGAGGCGTGGTAAGAGGCTGGTAACGAACTCTATTTGTTTTCATTGTTGTACATATACTCATCATTGTGAGCTTGCTTAGTCCGTTCAAGTAGGGTGTATGTTATCTTTGGATGCTTAGTAGTTCTTGCTTTCTTATGATTAGCTCCAGCTCGCTAATAGTTTGTAGCATGTCTTATGAATGTTTGCTTGCATTGCTCTATTCATAAATTGGTATGACACCATGGTATCCTCCTCTAAACATTTGAATTGACTTGGCACATGCTCACGCATGCACATGACTGTGATAATCAGTTAAGCCTTGATGAATTATTTTGCCTTGAGGATCTTGAATCACTTTCATGCCATGAGTAGTCCTGTTTTGTTGCAAGCATGATAATGACAGCTATTGCTCTCTCGTTTGTCGCTCCCTTACTATTGCTAGCCTTCACTTTCACTGAGTATGTTTTACTCAAGTTCCCAACTCCCTAAACCAAATATTTTGAAAGTGTCCACCATACCTACCCATTAGCATCATTTGCTACCTCCGTGCATATTCAATATGCCTTGTTTTCTTTCGAATAAAATGTTTGCTTGTTATGAGAAAGTTAGTTAGTAAAGCTCTCACGAACTTGATGGCACACTTTATTTTCTTGCACTTAATAAACCTGAACCATTGCGTCCTTCTTTGTTGCGTATATGCTTGCGCTTTATGAGTTGAAGTTAGCAGAACCATGTATCATGGGGACCGCTTTCAACACTTCATTGGTACTTTGTACCTAGTTGATATCATGTTCTTTTGCTTATGGATCCCGACGATGTGAAATAAAAGTGGAACTTGTAAGATCATGGAGTTTGTATATATGTTAGAGAAACGCCTGGGCCGCTAGCCTAAGCCATGCCTAATCATGGTGGAAACTTGCAGCATAACCATAATGAGCATTCTATGAAGCATCCTTATTAAAAATCTATGCACATAGTAAATAAAAAGATCGCCGAGATGCTCACTGTCTGCTTGCCTTGTTATTTTGATTATGGGACAGCTCCCATGTCATATGCAAGGGGTACCCCGTTGGCGGTTCTCTATGATACGTATATACTTACAATGACAAGAGCTTACTTGTGACTGAAGTTGAGTAGCATGAGGATCGGTCTTCGTAAGTAAGGGGCATGAGACTTCGATTTATAACTTGTCAAGCATATCCTCTTAGTTGTGTCACTTTCACCTTAACCACATTAAAGATGCTTATGATAGGGGCAATGAGAGCTCAAAGCCAATGAGTACCATACTTTCAGCATTTGGAAGCCCTTCAAATTATTTAAAACCTTTTCTTGTTGAGTCTCCATTTATTCTCTGAGCACCTTCTTGAGAGCATAGTTGTCATTCTTTGTGTTTGTTCCATTACTTGATTACTTGTGTTATGACTTTGATGCTTGTATCCTTGATATCTTTACTTCTAGTCACCACTTGAACTTCAGAGGTGCCTTGGCATTCAAAATCAAAGGCAAGCGAGATACCACTCTATCATACCTTTCTATGAGCATTGTAATGTTGCTTATGTTTGTGCCTCATGCTACTTATTATTCTGGAGTTGGAATCTCTTCATAGCTTGCAAAGACTATTAAGTAGACTTGGTTGCATACTCTTTATTATGAATTGTCCAAGTAGTTGATCACATTGCTGAGAATATTTACATCATATGAAGCAAATGTGTTCGTGAAAGTTCTTTTATCGCACTTAGTTTTCAACTGAATTGCTTGAGGACAAGCAATAAGCTAAGCTTGGGGGGAGTTGATACGTCCAAAACGTATCTACTTTCCCGAACACTTTTGCTATTGTTTCTCCTCTAAACTTGTGTGATTTGGATACAACTAATGCGGACTGACGCTGTTTTCAGCAGAATTGCCTTGGTGTCTACTTTTTGTGCAGAAAACCAATTATCAGGAAAAATCCCGGAAAATATGCCAAAAATCCTATTTCACCCGAAGACTCTAGGAGCTAGAATACGAGACGGAGAAGAGCCAGGGGGTGGCCACACCACCTGGTGGCGCGGGCCAGGCCAGGTCGCGCCAGGGGTGGTGTGGGCCCCCCAGGCACCCCCTCGGCCTCTCTCTTCGCCTATAAGGAGCCTTCTGACCTAAAAACTTCGGGGGGTTCGACGTTTTCCCAGAAGGAGTTCCGCTCCGCCGCCACCACCAGATTCCATGAAACAGCACCAAAAACTCCGTTCTGGCACCCTGCCGGGACGGGGAATTGGAGGAGATCATCACCATCGCTTCTCCATCGACCATCCATGTTTCCCCCATCTGTGAGTGAGTAATGCCCCGCTGTAGGCTATGGGGATGGTAGGGATTGGATGAGATCGTTCATGTAATGACATCAGATTGTTAGGGCATGGTGCCTAGTATCTTTTATTAGTGCTTTATGACTTTGTTGCAACTTGTTGTGCTTAATTCTTGTCACTAGGGCCGGAGTGCCATGATTTTAGATCTGAACATGTTATTGATTCATTATGATAGTATTGTTCTTGGTCTTATCTACAAGTTGTATACACACGTTGTTGTCCGGAACCTATGGCCCCGAAGTGACAGAAATTGGGATAACCGGAAGGGAAAGGCTTTGATGTGAGGATCACATGTGTTCATGGAGTGTTAATGCTTTGCTCCGGTGCTCTATTAAAAGGAGCACCTTAATTGCCAGTAGTTCCCTAGAGGCCCCGTTGCAAACGGGCTGGCAGGACAAAAGATGTTCTGCAAGTCTCATTGCGAGCACGTATGACTATATATGGAACGCATGCCTAGGATTGTCTAGTACTTGGATGTTTTATCTTATTTATCTGCAATTGTCCTATGTTCTGATGGCTATGTGAATTGTATTGTCCATGCAACGCTCGTCCATCTATCCCTATGCCTACCGCACTCGAATCCCACTGTTTACTGCTTTTGTTACTACTGTCTTTGCTTTACTATTGTTGTTACTTTACTATTCCTACTACAAAACTGTTGCTACTGATAAACTGCTATGAGCAAGATTGTTTCCAGGTGCAGCTGAATTGACAACTCAGTTGTTAAGGCTTATAAATATTCTTTGGCTCCCCTTGTGTCGAATCAATAAATTGGGTTTCACTTCCCTCGAAAATACTGCAATACACCCCCTATACTTGTGGGTCATCAACCACCGACATGCGTGCTTGGCTAGGACAGGGGCGGCGCCAGGGGCCACTAGAAAATTCGTTGCCTGGCGGAGGTGCGGGAGAGTGCCACCGAGGGTGCTCCACCGGCAGGCGCACGATCTTGCAGGAGCTCCACAAACAAGGCGTATCTCATATGATTGAAGGGTGGGTACGGTTGGGTCAATGTAGGGGATTGGTGGGCTGCTGAGTCCCTAGACGCCTAGTGTATAGGGGATGGGGGCATTGAATCTTAGGAGTAGAGGAGCTAGGCGAGGCGGCGGCAGGGTCCGGCCTCTTGTAGACTGTACCTTATGGCAAATTCTGGTAGACTGGGCTTAGTAGATGGAATGATCATAACTAGTTGTTTAATTTGGTTGCAGGATTGGTAGACTGGGCTTAGTATCAAGAAACATATCAGTCGATCCAATCGATATTCTTGCATTGTTAATGAGCATGTGATAAGTAGAATGTTTGTAGTATGTAAGTATGTGATAAGTAGATTTTTTTTTGAACGGGCATAAATATACATGATGTGAATAAAGTGTTGTCTTTATGCAATTGTACAGATTTTGTGGTGTTTCGGAAGTGACCGTCGTTGCGGGAGTGACTGCCATTGCGGGAGATGGTGTAGGAGACACCTCGATCCCGTCTTCAAGTTCCATCGCCAGCCCCAACACTCGGCTGTTCAACTACTTCCTCTTCCACCGAGGGTGAGAATCCGTTTGCCTCTCTTGTACCTAGGTTTATTTTCGTGTTAGATCACCAATTCAAGTCGCGTTACCTAGGTGTCTTCCCGACCGTAAGCGTTACGCAGGTTAATATGCATTAGTGGTCTCGCATATTAATAACCGTAACGCTTACGGCTTTTATCGGGCAGTCAGCGGATTCGTAGTTGGGTATGGTTCTCCCTAGCTCTACCTCGATCCGAGATAGGATTTCGGCGGCGCCTCCTCGTTGTTCTCTGGATGCACATTCTCTCGGCTTTTTGTCGAGACGTGTATCGGGAGAGCAGCGGGGAGGTGCTGCCAAAATTCTGCTCGGATCGGGGTAGAGCCAGGGAGAACTTACCCAATCTACGGATCCGGCGGCTGGTTAGGACCCTCTTTTCCTATTAAACATGTAGGTTGATGCATGCGTAAAAATATGAAGCATTTAATCTCTTGTTTGATACAAAATGCTATATTTGTTGTTTGGTTCCCAACAAAGCAGAAGAGGATGGCTGATAATGGGTGGATGTACAGTGGCCGTATTAGTGCGACTAATAAAACAGAAGAGTGGACACGGAACACTCATCTGTTAGTGAATGAGTTAGCGTGTGGTTCGAAGGCAATCATTTGGGCACTTTGTCCCTGCGCTCGTTGCAATAAGCATCATCGTCAGGGAAAGGATGAGATGTATAGACACCTTCTACAAGCTAGGTACATGCCTCACTATGTCATGTAGGTCGACTTGGCTCGGTACAAACGTGACAGAGGTGAGGTTATGCGGCAGCGGCTCAATGGCAATGAGCACGATGGGATTAGAAACTTTCTAGATGATCTCATCGATGCCGACTAGCCGGATTCGCCACCTCCACAGGATGAACCACCAGAACCGGAGGAACCGCTAGAACCAGAGGAACCGGAGCCAACCGCGAAGGCCTTCCTTGATATGATGGCAGCAGCTAAGAGGCCTCTTTATGAGGGTGCAAAGATTTCTCAGCTCGATGCCATCTCTCAATGTCTAGCCGACAAATGCCAGCACTCCGCCACCCATGCTCACTTTGAAGCTAACCTGAGAACATGTGGTAACATGTTGCCCGAAGGGCATTGTCTGCCTAAACCTTTCACGAAACGAAGAGACTTATGAACAAGCTCAACATGGATTACGAAAAGATAGATTGTTGTCCAAAAGGTTGCCTTTTGTTTTGGAAACAGTTTGCGGATGACAAGTACTGCTCCATTTGTGGGGCCTCTAGGTATGATGAGGTAAAGGGAAAAGATGGTCAGATGAAGCAGTCGAATGTTGCTACAAAGATTCTTCGGTATCTCCCATTCATAAAAAGAATCGAGCGGCTTTACTTGAGTGAGGATACTGCCAAACAGATGACGTGGCATAAGAAGGGGAAGAGATACGAGGACGAGCACGGACGGAAGAAGATGGGACATCCATCTGATGGTAAGGCATGGAAGAACTTCGATGACAAATACCCTTGGTTGGCAAAAGAGGCTCGGAATGTCAGAATTGTGATAGCAACAGATGGATTCAACCCATATGGTTTGTCGACGGCCGCATACAGCTGCTGGCCGGTGTTTGTTATTCCGCTCAATCTCCCTCCCGGAGTATTAATGCAACGGAAGACCATGTTTCTGTCACTTATCATTCCAGGGCCCGAGTACCCAGGAAAGAATTTGAGTGTCTACATGCAACCGATTGTGGATGATTTGAACCACTCCTGGATACACGGGACATTGACATATGACCGAGCATGGAAGAGAAACTTCTTGATGAAAGTTTGGTTGCAGTATACCATGCATGACATGCCCGGGTACGCCCTAACGTGCGGATGGTGTACAGCTGGTAAGTGGCCATGCCCAGTGTGCAGGCACCGACTTGAGTTTCTTTGGCTAAAGTCGGGTCTCAAGTATGTTGCGTTTGACACGAATCGACAGTACCTCAAAAGAAAGCATCCGTTCAGAGAAGACAGGAAGAACTTCAAGAAGGGCAAAGTTGTGCATGAAGTAAAAGAGGTACCAAAGTTCGACGGTGCAGCTGTTGATGCCGAGCTACGTGCTCTCGTGCCAGTGGCATAGGGAACTGGCCATCAATTTGCGGGATATGGTGTAACCCACAACTGGACTCACGTGGCAGCCTTAACGAATCTCGTGTATTACAAGGACCTCGAACTTCCCCATAACATCGATGTGATGCACACCGAAAAGAATGTCGGGGATTCCCTTTTTCACACAGTCCTGAACATTCCTAGGAAGTCAAAGGATAATGTCAAGGCTAGAGTCGATGTTGAGAAGCTCTGTGATAGGAAGAGATTACACATGCAGCCTCCTACCGGTCGTCGAAAGAATTGGTTTAAGACGCATGCCTACTTCTGCCTTGATAGTGTCCAAAAGAAGGAGGCATTCAGGTGGCTCAAATATGTTGTGATGTTCCCTGATGGTTATTGTTCGAATATAAGTAAGGGAGTCAATCTTTCGACAGGACAAGTCACCGGACTCAAGAGTCACGACTATCATATATGGATAGAATGACTGATGCCGGTGATGGTTCGAGGGTATCTCCCCGAGAAATTCTGGTGAGTGCTTGTGGAGTTGAGCCATTTCTTCCGCACGCTCTGTGCTAAGCAGGTATGTCCCCTGGTTATTGAGAAGTTGCGTGTTCAAGTGCCGGAGTTGCTATGCAATTTGGAGATGATCTTTCCGCCAGGCTTCTTTACTCCGATGGCGCATCTCATTGTGCACCTCGCGAACGAGGTACTCTTGGGCGGCCCGATGCAATTTCGTTGGCAGTTTTGTATTGAGAGAGAGTTTAAGTATATTCGGAAGATAACTAGAAACAAAGCCAAGATTGAAGCATGCATAGCTGAGGCAACATGCCTTCGGGAGATGGCAGACGCCACGACAACCTACTGGCCTGATGATGTTCCCACTATGCATAACCCGGTCTCTCGTTACAATGTCGACCAGCCCAAGAATGACCCCAAGCTCAAACTATTCCAATTTCCCGGTGGCAAGGCCGGTAAAGGACTAAAATACCGCTTGCCGAAGGAAGAGAAGGATTGCATAATGCTCTATGTGCTTATGAACATGAAGGAAGTGGTCGATTTCATAAGGTAAAATGGTGAATAATTTACTTCTCGATCTCGGTCTCGGTCTAATGCTTATTTTCTCCTCCTTAGTGAATTCACGGATGAACAGTGGTCGGGAACGACGGATCCCTCTCCCTTAGAGTTGGACATTCTACTTAAAGAGGGTGCTCTCAGAAATAAAAAAACTTTGTGTCTTGGTTCATGGAAAAAGTAATTTCTAACCTGTCCCTCTTACCCTTATTATTCTACGTAACTAATATAATGAACACAACAACTTTAAACTGTACTTGTAGGGAGCTGATCCCAATGTTGAGATGTCAGATGAGTTGAAATGTGTTTCCCAGGGTTTTAACCGTGACGTCATGAAGTATGAGAAGTATGATGTGAATGGGTTTCGCTTCCATACAGAGACGCACCAGAAGGGCCGACCGAATGCAAAAAGGTAATACAGGGGTCTTCACCAGAGGAGCCGATGCCTTTGATTACTATGGACGGTTAGAGAATGTATACGAGTTGACCTTCAATCATACGAACATACAACTCAATCTTGTTGTGTTCAAGTGCCACTGGTTCGACCCAAGGGGTGGACTGAGAAGTACCCCTTCCATTGGGTTAGTTGAAGTTAGGCCTTCAACCACCTATAGCGGAGCCGATGTCTGTGTTGTGGCTCACCAAGCCAACCAAGTTTATTATTTGCCCTACCCATGCCAGAAAGCGGAACTCAAGGGCTGGAAAGTCGTGTTCCAGGTATCGCCACATGGTAACCTACCGATTCCCTCCGAGGACGATTACAACAACATTGACCCTGTAACATACGAGGGAATTTTCTATCAAGAGCAAGAGGACTTTGGGCACTTTGAGTTAGAACCTGTTGATCTTGAGGACCTCGAGAACAATGCAGATACTCGGGGTGAGTCAGTGGTGGATCTACATGACATAAATATGCTCGAGAAATTCCATGCGGAGAATGACAACGATGATGAGCCTCCACCCTTTGATGAGGCTCCAGCTTTCTACTCAAGAGATAGTGATAGTGAGAATGAGAATGAGAACGAGAATGAGAATGATAGTGAGTATTTATTTTTCAATGCATTCTATTATGTCTTTGAGCTTGATTGTTTTCTTAATGCATTCTATTATTTCTCAATGCATTCTATTATTTTTCAATGCATTTTACGATTAGTATCTATATTTTATGATGTCTTTGTGCTAAATTATTTTCTCTTACTCAATGCAGGTGATTGAAAAATATGAGCAGTGGCAAGGCTAGCTCGTCGTCTCTTCTTAAGGCGCTGCAACAGCGCAAGAAAAATGCTACACAGAGTGGGAGACAACCAACTCCCAATCCGCGTTACCCCGATCTTGGCGGTGCTGGAGGAGGACGAGGTCGAGGTCGAGGTCGAGGTCAAGGTCAAGAAGGACGAGGTGGCAGGGAGGAGGCGTGAACTTTGACCCACCACCCTCCGCTTCTAGCGACGTGGCTCCTGAGTTGTTCCTTACGGAGGAGGGGGAGGGGCCGTCTAGAGAGGAGGCGGAGGCCGAGTCTAGAGAGGAGGCAGACCCTACACGCGAGTTGGTGGTGCAGGGGCCGGGAAAGAAATTGTGGAATCATGGGGAATCGAAAGTCCCTGACGAGAGGTTTCAGCCTAGGACCCAGGAGGCGAAAGCCCTTATTATTCCAGATGGCAATGAGTAAGTGTACTAATTTTAAACATGTAATTTCTTGTTGGTGATAAATAATTTGGGTGTACTAATGTTTGATTATTGTGCAGCAATTGGACATTTCCTGTCGGGAGCATGGCCCGCCTTCCTAATAGCATGATTGGAGCTCTGATTAGGAAGTTCTGGCCGGGCTGGTACACTTCCCCCGAGGGCGTCAGGAGGCTAGCCACTACTTGGGCGGACTACCAGGCTACTATTATCCTGGGCTTTCCAATAGCTGCGGATGCTGTGATCACCAAGTTTTGGGTAAGACATATTTCTCGTGTTTTTAAACATGTAATTTCGTTCATAAGTGATGAAAACACCGTGTTAACTCATGACTCACAATTGTTTTTATGCATGATTGAAGTGCTTTTATCGTGTGGATGAGGAGCAACAGGAGAAGGCGAACAGGACTTTGCTTGGGGCTTGTGTGAAGTTGACACCGCAGGTGTGGTACAACCAAAAGGTCATGGCCGCTAGTCACTTCTGGGCTGAAAAGGGCGTGAGGGTCAAGAAGGAGGACATTGTCAGTAAAAATCCTAATCCCGACTACTCGATGACTCCAGAAGAGTACATGTCGGTGAGTAAAATGTCATGAGATTCTACATTGCTGCTAAGTTGCCATTGCATTATATGGAGTTGAGTATTGTATTTTCACGTTGTCCCCGATTGGGCTGAGCCGCATCGAGACGCATGGGAATCGCTGGTTAGGACGAGGTGCCTCAGAGCAAACGAGGAGTTTTCAGCCTTGTCGAGGCGGAACACGGATAACCGAGGCGATGGTGGAACACACTGCGCGGGAAACCGCAACTTTGACCGCTTCAAGGGGAAGATGGTATGTATACACATGGAACACCCTGCATTTATTTCCCGTCATCTTCCTACTTGATACGCATAACATTTCTTTTCGCGACGCAGGTGGCCGAGGCACTACCCGGGGAGGTGATTCATGACGTCGCCGTTTATGAGAAGATGCGGCTCAAGAAGCCCGCTCTCTCGAAGCCTCAGCCCTTGCTCCCCGAGTTCTTCGGCAATGCCCGGGAAGACTTGCAGAACTACATCACGATGGTGAAGGCTCGTCACCCGCATGTGGATGACCCCATTAATGCGGAGATCGATGAGGAGTCATTTCTCTTGGCGTCGCACGGATTGGAACATCGACGTCTCAAGATTCTTAATAAAAAGGTCAAGCCTACCCTCACCACGAGCTTCACGCGTCTCAAGGCTACCCACCCCGCCGACGGCCCACCTATCCCGCCTCGTGGGCAGCCTCGTCGATCCACCTACAGAGATGATGTAGGTTTCCTTATTTTCCCCATCTTTACGACTTTTGTTCATGCATGGTTAAGTATTGACGAGAGTCATTGTATTTGAATTTGTAGCCTGAGTTTGAGGCAGCCTACGATGCCGCTCATGACGAATATGAGGTGGTCTTTCAGCAGCATCAGGCGGCGAGTATGGTCTACACGCAGTACGTAAATGTAAGTTTAAACCTTTACTTTTGCAAAACATACAAGTCTCACTTTCCCTAGTTTGGTGCTTTAGGGCCTGACATCTAGACTATCTTGTAGGCGGTGATTGTGGCTATGCAAGCGGGGCAGAGTGTTAATTTAGGGCCCATACCTCCCATGCCAGGGCCGGCGCCATTCCTGCCATCGAGGGAAAGTTTTCGTCGGTCATACTACGGATCATCACCGGTAAGTTCTTTGCTAAACCACCGGATACCGCTTTACTTTGCCTTGCAAATTGCTAACATGTAGGGAACATGTAGGGGGCGGGACATTCCGAGAACGAGCACTTTGGTCATGCCTCGCCGGGTAGCCGTCGGATGATCACACCCGCCCACCCCGATGGTCCTTCGCCTGGTCGTTCTGCTGGTGATGCTTCGCCGACAACTCCCTCGCCTGGTGGTTCTTCTGTTGCTTCTACTGCACAGCGACCTCGTCGGCCGTCGCTTATTCTCACCAACGGAGATCAGGGGTTCACCCCGTCTCCTCCAAAGTAGTATGGATGTCGGCTTGTATACATCAAGGATATGATGATGTTTGAATGATGTATGAATGATGTTTGAATGATGTATGAATGATGTTTGAATGATGTATGAATGTTTGAATGAGTTAATTGCTGTTAATTATTGATAATTACTGCGGTCGTTCCTATGAAATTAAACAGAAAAACAAAACAAAAATACTGGGATGGCCCTACACCGAGGACCAGGCCGTCGGCGTAGCTCCCTGCGTGTGACCAAATGGTCAACGATACGCCGAGGTCTAGGCCGTCGGCGTAGCTCCAGGCCTAGGAGCTCTACGGCGTGTACGCGTGGCATGCTACGCCGAGGGGGATGTCGTCGGCGTAGCTCCACGGCTGGGAGCTCTACGGCGTGTACGCGTGTCACGCTACGCCGAGGGGGATGCCGTCGGCGTAGCTCCGCGGCTGGGCGCCTCAGAGCGGGCACGTGTCACGCTACGCCGAGGGGGATGCCGTCGGTGTAGCGGCACGCCGTTGCCTCGTCGTCGAACGGCGTCTGGGCTCTCCGCCGTCAGCGTACGCTACGCCAAGGGTTTTCCGTCTACGCCGAGGGCCGCGTCGTCTTCGCCGAGGAGCAATGTCGCCGACGAGCTACGCCGAGGGCTACCATCGGCATAGCCTACGCCGACGGTTTAGCTGGCTACGCCGACGGCTATCTGCCCTCGGCGTAGCGTCCGATTCCTGTAGTGTATTTATTTATTTATGTATTTATTTATTTGATACTTGCACACACTTAACGCCGTCTGGTAAAAGACGATACAGGTGCGCCCATGGCGCTAGCTGGAAGTCGGAAAGCATCTAGAGACTGAGAAAAAGAAGCCACTACTGATTTGATCGGCGAAAACTGCTCACATCATTTCCAAGAGCTCATTCACTTTTTTGGCTACCCAAAATCGGTTTGGGTATGGAACGAAGATATGGGTATCCAGATAACGGAGGCGGCCCTCGCATCACGACAACGATCGGCGTGAGACATGTTCCAAAACTACTATCAAAGGTCTTCACGGATTGGCGCAACACTCCTGGATATCTCGATCAGATAGAACCCAGGCGTGTGTGCCCATATCAGCCTATGCGGCTTAATGAGGGCGCGGCGTGAAGCTCTATTGTTTGTTGGCACTATAGGACATGTTGATATCTCAATTTTCATGGTGTAGACACTGGTAGAGAAGGTCATGGTGGCTATGATTGAAGATCCAGTAATGACTCAAAGAGGGATTTGGATGCGATGGAGACTTTGCTTCACATGCTGGTGCTTGGACTTGGCTTGCGGGATTTCTCTGTCCCCTCTGGACGCGGTACCTGTGAGTCTGGTGTTAGATAACTTTCAAGAGCAGCAATATCAAGTGGGGAGTCAAACACTAGAGGATTTCATTTTTTTGGTGGTGCACCTTGACTGTTGAGTCGTCACTTTCAGGGTGAAAACCTAAGGTCTGGCTTTCATTGGTTGTGCTTAGCAATGATCTTGCTGAAGGTATTGTTTTGAGAGTACAAACTTCTTCAGTGTGGAAATCTAAGATGTTTGATCGGGTGACAGTGGCGCTTGTGCACTGTTCCCTTCTTGGAGGCGTCGCTTTTGAAGACTTTTTTCTAGGTGTTGTCTTTGGTGATGGTTTGTGTGCTGCTGCTGAGAGGAGTTAACCACTGCGGCGGGGCCTTTGTTTTTTCTTTTGATTTTTGTTTTGTTATCAAGCTATATGCATCCTGGATGTCTTTTTGTGACATTTTTTAGCATAGAGACTGGGTATAATTGCTATCTTCATGATATTAATATATATTTTGTGTGAAAAAATATATTTTCATGCTTGTATAGCTTACCCTAAGATGAATGCACTTATCTCGTTTTGTGTATATTGACGTAGGACCAATTATCGGTGCGACCATTGTGCGGGAAATCAAGTGAACAACGAACAATGACTGCGGGAGGCCATCGGAGCCAGTGGAAAATGCTAAAGGGGTGTGTCGGCCACGCGCGGGTAGACTTTTACCGTGTGGTGGTTATTGGTCTTTCCCATCTTCCTTTTTTTTTGGAAATCCTAGGTATTTTGATCGCCATATGTACCAACCCAACACCAAATTTTGGGTTCTTGCGCAATACAAGTCTGGGCCCACGGATGGGAAAACGGTTGGATTTGGCCTTTTACTGCCAATACCCAAAAAATGAGAGTAAATATGGGTAAGTTGTTGGAGTTGTTTTCACATTTTCCTCGCGAAACTTGTTTGCTCCAAATAAAAAAGTACCTGTCAAGTCAAGCTTAATTTTGAAAAACATTAAGCTCAATCCACTCAAATTTAAGTTACTTGCAAAGAGAGCACTATGTTTTGAAAAGGAGATTGAAACCCCAGAGTTTCCATCTAAGAGATGCATATCACCTTTTAGTTAGATTATTCAAAAAAAGAGTGACAAAATGTAACATTCCAAGATTTTAGGTCAGAAAAGAAGAGATCATAGGTGTGTGCATTGCATTGATGCATTAGAAAATCTGAAGATTTTTTGTGCAAAACTAAAAGAGGTGTAGAGGGGTCGAGATTTCTCTTGTTCTGGTGGAAACATCACGACAAGTGTGACAGATTTCGACATGGCCTCTATTGAACCTTTGTGTCTAAGGGAAGTGAATTCAAATGAGTGTTTGAATTTTGAATTATGAATTGGAAATTTGAAGTTACTTGAAGCTTAAAACAAAGTTGAATTTAGTTTAAGTAATTAAGATGTGCATTTCAAGTACTTTGGGTTTGGAAATTCCACAAATTTAATATAAAATATTATTAAAATGACATTATTATATAAATGGAATTTGATTATTGAATAACATTATATGATATTACAATAATATCATCAATGAATACAATAAGAGGATAAATGGATTTATTTCCATATTACAATCTCACAGATCATTTAGACAAGTAAATAAACAAGAAATGGTAAATTACAAGAATATAAACAAAAGAATTCTTTATTACAAGATTATACAAGTTACATTGTCTTTACAAAAGATTCAAAAGGGAAAATTACAGAAGTATTAAAATAAAAACCTAAACTACTTCTTAGACTAGTTTCTTTTGTTCTTTGTCTTGATCTTGTTCCTACAAAAAGAAAAGAAACAAAATAAACAAAAGAGGATTATTGGGGGTAGTTGTGTTCTCAGACTAAAAAGTGAGTTGCACTGTTAAAATCTTATCACTGGGCATTGTTTAGGAGAAAGTTTCACCAGTAGAAATCTGTTCTTATCAAATTGGGCGTCGGTACAACCTCACAGGGTTGCAACAGGGGCAAGTTTCACCATTTAGTAAACAAAAGGCCAGATTGGAAAAATATCTACACAACAGAACTGATCCACATGCACAAGTCTCAGGGGTTGAAACCTGCACCCTGTGGAGCCCACATGGAAGCAGCTTAGTCACCACAGTAATGTGTTGTCAACATAGCAGCAACAACAAGAAGCAGATAAGAAGGAAGACACAATCATAGCGGAGCTGCTAGTCCTCTGCATATTTCACCCAGCCAAAGAACCACTAGCCAGCTCACATAAATTTCTGGATCAAGATCAACACCAAGAGCTAGGAGGAGCAGGTCAAGTGGAGATCGTGATCTAGGAGGAGAAGATCCATCGGCTTAGTTGAACAAGATCAATAAGGGCCAATCAAAAGCCATCTTAGGATTAACACAAGCCTAGAAGAAACATCAACTATTACAGAGCAGCAGGTTGCCACCACAAGATTTAACGGCCATTGAACAAGATCAACTACAACTCCTTCCCAATATCATCACATACAAGCTAGTCCACTCTTCAACTGCAGGTTATTGTTCGAAAACCAAGCCTAGCATCTGTTTAAGGGTCGGGGTGGCTCCCCCTTTATAGTGGCACTAGGCCTCTTCCCCCCAATTCTTGGCGGGAAGGGTCACCATATTCTCTCCTAAGGAGAGCTAGTGTACGCCCTGCTTTACATGGAGGTCCAGGGTCTTCAGGGAGCTCCAGTCCAAAACAACGGTCGCCAGTGATGTCCCCTCTGCGGTGTCGGGCCATCTTCTGCCTTCTTGCATCAAAGCGGTAATGTTGAGCTTTGTGGGGGCATCGGTGTCGTCAGCCCCGCTTTAGCACGAAAACGGCTAGGAATCATCTTCTTTTACCAAGGAGGACAACGCGGATAGGATAACAATGGAACTGCCCAATGGGTTGTCGTCTTGTCCGATGGAGCGGGGTTGCTGTCCTGCGCTTGTGGAGTGTAGCCAAGGGTGACACGGGTGATCGTCAGTAGGGATCATCGCCTCGCCGAGGGTCTTGTCGAGGCTCTGGTCTTCAGGGGTGATGTAACCGACCCGGCCCGTAGCCAATGCTCTGCATCCCGCTTGGCCTCTCGAAAGGAGCCTGCCTCTTGAGCCTGCTAGCGGGAGTGCAGAGGGGGCCCAGCAACCGGTGGGTCGTGGTACCCCATGTGCCAGGGACCCGACAATAGTCACTTGGTCACCAGATTTTCGAACTTTGCTCCTCGCACGGTCTAGGCCTTATATGATGGTATTGCCATGTTGTACATGTTTATAGCGGATCAAGTACTAATTTTCTAGACATATGGATTTTTTTTGTGACAAAAAAATGTAAAAAAGGGGATGAATGTGTATTATTTGGTTGATAATTGTTAACTAGTAATATAGTAGATATAGTACACTAATCTTGCAACTGATTACCAAAAAATCCGGAAACATATTAAGATGTGATTTTATTTCAAAATAATCATTGATACGAACCCAGCGGTGAAGACGAATTATCAATTGAATTAACAATTAAAGAGATAATTTATTTATAATTTTTGGTTCGTGGAAAGATTCCTTGGATGAATGTAAACCTCAGCTCCTTAGTCCCTATAGAGCCATATCTAACTCCCGGCGCCAAATGCAAACAGTTTCGGGCACGTGTGTTTAGTAGTAATATAGTACGCATAGCTCCCTATATTCAAAGAAAAATCCTAAAACTCAAAGTGGAAGCTTCCATTGAATAATTTCTATATTTTCCCACATTCTCTTTCATTTATAATAAGCTTCAAAAAGAGGTCATATTCATCCATTAATAAACATAAAGAACTATTTTCAGAGTGGGATATGCAACTCCACTCCCAAAAGCATATGCTTTGCCTGCGGAAAACAGTTCCATGAATATAAAAAAGTATGAAAAAATATATACGTACATTTTTGTTTTCTTTTGTTGCTGTCCGCAAATTTTTGTGAAGAAAACGCAATATTATGACTTGTGTTATTGTGTGTCAAATTCGTTTCTTGTTTAAAACACCTACTTTTGTCTTTTTTATGCAGAAACACACATGTTTATTTTGCATAAAAATATCCGCAAACATAGACCATACCAACAATAACAAGTATTACATCTGGTCTGAACTAGTTGCGGCAGGTTCACTGAACCTAGACCTATTTAGGTAAGATTTTACCTAAGCCTGCAGGCTGATAGTATATGAAATTCAGAATTTTAATTTTATTTCTATTTTTTTTTTTGAATTGACTGCAACTAAAATCGGGATCTACTATCATAAGTAATCCCTCCTGCATCAAACCCATTTCGCAAGCTCCCGTGTTCTTATTTGACCATTTGAGATTTCTACGTATTGCCTATTTTCATCTCGGAGAGGCCTTCTCCTCATGCACCCCAATCTTCTACGGTTGTTGCCACGGTGTGTCTCGTTGCACTGGATGGTCCCCTCCTTCGGAGTCTTAACAAAGTAACAGGCTCACTACTGATCCGAATCCTATGTACGACACGAACTACGACGTGTCAACCGTGCTAGACGTAGCACATCTACAAGTCTATTTCGTGTCCACCAAGAAAGAGAGTTGTTTGTCCCTTTATATAGTGACAGGTAGTCATAGATTAGATTGAGAGAGTTCCACCATATTGATAGCACGTAGAGGGTTTGTCCTCTCGTGTATTGTAATACTCCTTCCAATTATAGTTATACGCCGTCGTGCGTTCCGTGGTTTTTTTTCATAAGGGTTTTCACGTAAAAGTATGTGTTCTTGTTTTTCGTTTAATCTACTTTTTACTGCGCGATTGTGTATCAAGTGGTATCAGAGGCTAAAGTTTTGAAGATCCGCTGCCCGGAAGAATTTCCGCTGCGCTCCTGGGCAGCATCGTGCAGCGTCTTATTCGTTGGATCAAAGGTCGCAGTCTTGCAGCATCATACAGCTTTACCGAGATCGAAGCTTGAGATCAGATCTAGAGAATCGTAATTTCGTCAGTGTTGCGTGCGCTGCCGTTCCTTGCAGATCAATCAGCCAGTCGCATCAAGTCACCGGTCCGATATGATTTCCGATCCGCTGCTGCAGTCTCCTGCCCTTTAGTCGGTATAAATTCCGTTTGAGGGCCTGCGCGTGGATTAGTCGTGGTGTACCAGATCAATGTGGAACATAGGTACCTGATGTGATCAGCTCCAACCGGATCAAGTGCTAAGATCAAGTT
Organism: Avena sativa; assembly: GCA_916181665.1. Lineage (NCBI taxonomy): Eukaryota > Viridiplantae > Streptophyta > Magnoliopsida > Poales > Poaceae > Avena > Avena sativa. The sequence goes on along the minus strand of OV702289.1, from coordinate 127,612,935 downwards.
CCAAGGAGGAGCATGTCCACGTGAAGCTTTTCCAATCTATTTTTTAATCTCCACGTGAAGGCCTAGAGGTTATTACCAGATCACATCAAACCATGCATGAACGCGTGAAGGCTACACCGATCACTACATGGAACAAGTCCCAAGGCAGGTTGCTCTACACTACATCGATCACCACATGGATTTATTCAGTGAAACCACGGATCGATTCTTCTTCCCAGATGCTACGGCACTTCAAGACTATCATGAAATTTTCTGTGCTATTTTTACTTAGTCTGCAGTTTATAGATTTTATTAAGAGTCGTTTTTGTCTGGCTTGTTTTGTCAAGTCAAGATGCGGATCCTTCACTCTAGCACATGTGCAATTCATACTGGTGTTATCGTTGGCACAGTCAAAAATGAACAATCTGTTTTTCCAGCTCGAGCATTAACCCGTGCTCTATCCCGGTCCCAATACCGGTTTTACCCGTGCCACCTATGTTCGATGATCTGCCGCTGAGATGATCATCGTTTTTGATAGGTTCAAGGTGGAGTTTGTTGAGTTAGATCCAAGTTGTACTATAGTTTAGACTCAATATTATGGCGGTTCTACTTGCGGCGTTCTATGACGACTCGTTCGTTCTTGGGTTTTATCATATTTGGAGGCTGGAAGTTCAAGTAAGTTTTATGATTGTTCATATTCAATGCAATTTATATGGGAGATATTAGGAGACAAATTCAGGTGTTATATTGATGCGTTTATATGAAGAACACAATTCAGAAATTAAAAAAAATTATGGAGGAGGTGATTAAGCTTGTTGGTAGCTAGCATATACTCTTTTCTCTCCAGAGTTTTTGCTGTTATGCATGTGAAGGTTTTTTGTCTCTGTTATTCAAGTTCGTGATGAGGATCAGTTTGAGATGCAAGAGGAGATTTGTTTTCTGCTAGATACTACAACATTGTTCAGTTGTCTTTGCTCTTTCAAGAGAGGTCTATTACAGTGTTTAAGCTCCGTTGCATATTAAGAAGTTTCCTACATCCGACCTTTGTTCTGCATAGACAGTTTTTGACCATGTCATGGATTTTTCATTAACCATTATAAGACGACAGTTTTTGGTGTACGAGATGTCCTCCGTACCAGATGCTCTTGCATGAGTATTGTTTACCGAGGTTTGTGCTTTTGTAGCACGTTTAGATTCTATGAGATGAGTTCTTCATAATGTTATGTGCACCAAGATGTTGCACTATGAGCTTTGCGCTCACTCAAGCACCACAGAAGATATGACGACTTATGTCATTTGATGATTGAGCAATTTCATCTTTTGGAGGTCAGTGACATAGACTCAGACTTTTATCGGGTATTAGACCCAAGTTCGTATGTCTGCTTTGTTGACAGCTATGTTGTTTTTGGACGACCTACCGTTTGATTTGCTCAATGTGACTTCGTGAGAAGTTTATTAGTCCTATGGACGTTTCAAAGCACAAGGTTTACTTGTGATGACTTTAATTGAGGAGTTGAATGTTATCTATGACTTTTATAAGGGATTTCGGCTCAAGGTGGAGTTTGTTGAATATGATCCGAATCCTATTTACGACAGAAGGAGTCCTTACGGACTACGGCGTGCCAACCGTGATAGACGTAGCACATCTACAAGTCTATTTCGTGTCCACCAAGAAAGAGAGTTGTTTGCCCCTTTATATAGTGACAGGTAGTCATAGATTAGATTGAGAGAGTTCCACCATATTGATAGCACGTAGAGGGTTTGTCCTCTCGTATATTGTAATACTCCTTTCAATTATAGTTATACGCCGTCGTGCGTTCCGTGGTTTTTTCCCATAAGGGTTTCCACGTAAAAGTATGTGTTCTTGTTTTTCGTTTAATCTACTTTTTACTGCGCGATTGTGTATCAAGTGGTGCACCAGCCGGGAACTCCCATTGAGGTATGGTCAGGTTCACCTGCTGATTATTCACAGTTGAGAGTTTTTGGCTACACCGCATATGCTCATGTTGATAATGGAAAGCTAGAGTCTAGGGTTGTTAAGTGCATATTCCTTGGTTATGGTTCAGGAGTTAAAGCATATAAACTATGAAATCCTGAAACTAAAAGGATTTTGCTAAGTAGAAACGTTGTTTTCAATGAGTCCGTTATGTATCATGATAGCTTGCCATCAGATACCTCTCATATTGCTATTGGAGAGGAGAGAGTTAATGTGCAGGTGGAGAACCTGCAGAAAACTGTTGATAATGATGCTATCGTTGAAGATACACATGAGGAAAATATTGATAATATTGTTGGTCAGCACTCACCTACTGTTTTGCAGCAGCCACATGAGTCCATTGCTGCTGATAGACCGAGGCGTAATTGTGGTCCTCGTCCTCGTTTAATTGAAGAGTGTAATCTTGTACATTATGCTTTGAGTTGTGCTGAACAGGTGGAGAACGATTCTGAACCTACTGCATATAATGAAGCCATTGCATCCGTTGACCGCGAGAAGTGGGTTTCTGCTATGCAAGAAGAGATGCAATCGCTTGAGAAAAATGGCACATGGGATGTTGTGCGCTTGCCTAAACAAAAGAAGGCGGTCCGCTGCAAATGGATCTTTAAGAAAAAGGAAGGTTTGTCTCCCAAAGATACCACTTGTTACAATTGCGACAAGAAGATAACGAAGAACGAAAACGAAAACACAGCAAGGGGACACAGATTTAACGTGAAAAAACCTCTCCAACAAAGAGAGGAAAAAACCACGGGCGCTAGCCAGCGAAACTTCACTATATCGAGGAGTGTTTACAAACGCCGGGGATTTCACAGATGCAACTCATCCCAACCGGCGGCTTACAAGGGGTTTATATATCGGGGATTACACTCGGCCCAAGCCTCCGGCGACGAACCTCGCTCCACTCATCAGAAGTTGGCCTATACTTTATAGAATTTGGATCAACATATAACAACTACTACCATCACCATAATCATATCCTTCCTGAGCAACAACATAGTTCTTGATACATCGCTACCTCCTTGTCATATATTCCCTTTTCAGTAAGGTTGCAAGCGGGGCAGAATGTCCGCTATAGCCATAAGCGAGATGGTACAACATAGTTGGATTTTCTAGCGTGCACTTGAGATAACGTGTATGTCTTTATCACTGATCTATTGCTTTAAGATTCGTGCTCCACAGTTCAAACAAGTTTCATTAAGTTTCATCAATCTGAGTCAAATTGGATTGCGATGATACAGACTAAAATATTGCACTTGATATAACGTGCATGCTAGAATCTACTTTCTGCAAGCGCTTGCGGCTGAATTGAGAGGTTTGAGTAGTGCGGGTAGTCGCTTGCTACGGCAGGCGGCGAGCCGGGGGGGCATTCTCGAGGAAGTTCTGGCAGCATTGGTCCACATGGCGCCATTAATAGGATGAGGACGCCGTGATAATCATGTCCTCTCCGAAATCGCTGGCCGCATTGGCCGCCGTCGTTGAGAACGGGAGCTTGCCGGGAATGGTCAACGCGCAACTGAGCGTGTACGGATTTTAACGGGATGGCCGACAAGACCGTGCACAGGGTCAAGATCATCAAGGCATCGATCTGCCTACAGGCCACCATGGATAGGAAAGGCCGCCATGGTTGCCGGCAGGCTGCAGCTGCAGGGTGGGCGGAGGAAAACCGTCAAGAGGGCGGCGGTGCCGGAAGAAATCTCCCCATCGTAATAGAGGGGTATGGTTTTTTTCAGAGGGGTTATACGGGGTGACAGACTATGCGGGTTATGCGGGATTGCAGGCTTTCTGGTGGAGATCGCGGCGTGACCGCTTCACCCCGCTACAAACATGCGGTCAGCCCAGCGGCATTTTGCGGACCTATTTTGCGGGCGGCGTTGCAAACCAGACTTCCCAGTGAAGAACCAAACAATCAAACATGCCTTCTAAATCCACCGCGTGTCAACCCCGCTCACGAAAACTAGACGTGTCATAACCTCCCTCAACCCTTCTCTCAACAAACCCCGGACCTACTCCCTCTTCTGGTTCTCTCTTTCGCCTGGGCCTCTTGGCCCCTCTCTCCCTCCTCCCGGCGACGAGATTGGGTGAGGGTCCTACCCCGTGTATAGTAGTAGTCTAGGGTAGGTTTGAGTATCTTTGGTCTTGCACTGGTGGCGTATGAGGGTCGGCCACTGGTCTTTGGCAGCTAGATCCACCGCGCCTGGTGCTTCTTCTACCTCGCTGCGCTCTGTCGGTGGCAAACTGTGGCGGTGGCGAACTGGAGAATCCCTAGCATCCCTCTCAATAAGGTCTGCCCTTGGTGCTCTAGGTCGGTGTTGCTGGACAGATGTCGGCTTGGTGCGGTCGCCCTTCTCACCGCTGCGGTGCTCTCGTGGAGGGAGCCGGAGGCAGCGATGGTGAAGCCCACCGCTCGCCAAAATAAAGTCCAAGCAAGCTCCAACCACTACAATTTTCGGTTGTCTCCGGCTCGTGGCAGGATCCCGGAGATTGACGACGGCCAGCATCCCCTGCATCAGCGGTTGGATGCTTGTGTCTCCGGTGAGGAGAAGGCTCGATTCGTTCTCCTTCCTCTCCTTTGCATCCATCGTGGCGATGGCCAGGGTGATGGGAAGGTGATGTTTGACCTTCGTCTTCCCCGGTGGGGAGCCGATGCTGCTCTTGGCGGAGATCCCAAGTGGTGGCTCATCCTGGCCATAGCTATCCTTGGTCATAGAGACTGCTTCGCGCGGCGGATTGATTTCTGCTGCTTCCTCAACCTCCTGTGGCGGCCCTCCTGCGTCTCAGCCACGGCAATCTTCGACACGCCGACGTCAAGTGGTTTCATCCCTGGTGCTAGTGCTGCCGGCCGCGGCGTTGAGCTCGCCTTTGTTCCTGGTGGAGAAGGATCTGCTGGACCCGATTGCTTTCCTCTTTTGTTTTGTAAGGTCCTTTTTTGTAAAAGTCCAAGGCTGGCTGTTTTTATGTATATCTTAAAGGCCATGCTTGTAATTATTCTCACCTATTAATGCAGCACTGGACCCTTCTGGGTCCTTCCCCTTGCTTCAAAAAAAAACGTTCAGGCATCTTTGGTTTGGGAGAATTCCAATAATTTTGGAGAATTCTGACAAGTAGGAATGACTCCTATGGAGATCATGTGGTATACCATGGACCTCTTTGATTCAATTAATTTTCATACTCCTTAGGTCCCTAAATAAGTGATTTGGCTTTACCTAGATTTATATGTATCTATATTCTAAAATATGTCTAGATACATGTGAATCTAGACAAAACCAAGTCACTTATTTTTTATAGGGGATACAAACTATGGAAAATTTGGGTGAGTACTTATGTAAATTTGACTTCTTGTGACAAGGCCAGAGTTGGATTTCTTTGGAGGCCAACGAAGCAGAGAGCTCCCCTGCCCTGCGCACTACCAGACGGCTAATAAGCAACGCCAATCAGCCGCGACGCCGGCAAGTTGGCGAACTGGTGTACCGGCTACGTGCCAACCATAACCACAGTTCAGAACAATAATAATCTCTCTGTCCTTTATCCAATGATTTGAATACACGGGAGCCAAGATTCTAGAGAGTACAATAATCAATGAAACAAGTAGCAGATGATACTTGATAATTGCTTAAGTTAATGGACCCTACTGAACCTAATACTGAAGTAGTATTTGATAAGGAAAGTTGCGTTGTTTTTTGGCACAGTACACAAGTACAACTTGTTCGTGCAACCAGCTCCCACTTTGTTGGCTTCTCTCCCTGACGCATGCTCCCTCTATTTCGTAATGACTTCTAGTTTGGCTACTATTTAAGTTCGAACTTTGATAGTAATTACTTTTATAGCTATTTTTCTGGTGCCTAGAAAAACAGTGTCATAAAAAAATTGGTGTGAATTTTGCACCATAACACGTGTTTGGCTAAAGTGGAAAGGGCTGAATGGTTTAGCGTGCATTTGGTTGGTGGACAAATGAGTATGGGATGGATGATCCCCGATTTTGTGGATAGGATGGTTCACATTAGAGTGATGCCAAATTTTGTTTGGTTAGGAGGATTCCAGGAATGGGATGAAATCTTCTTAGCTTAATATATTTAACAACAACAGGTTAAGTGATAATTAATTGCAAATTTAATAAAGTTGGAAAAATTTGAACGGCGGAGGCGAGGAGCCAGTCGGGAGGCCGACCCTGAGCACGGAGGCGGGAGCTCGTCGGCCGACCTTGGAGCAAACGGAAACGGGGTGCTCGTCCGCGGTGACCAGCATACCACTGCATGATGTAGTACACTATAGTCGTTGACATAGCACCAATGAAACACCGTTCCACTAGTATTGCATTCCTCAGAGTGGTACAACAGAAACATAGCAGGTCCAAGACATGACTATAGGTTACAACTCGGCTCTTTACAAAAGATCCAGAGAATATTTTAGGTTAAAGAGGAATAAAGCAATTTCTTACAAAGAAGAACAAGAAATAATAACTTAGAACAATCAGACTATTAAGACTAGTATCTAAATTATTTGGTTTGCAATTGCTGCTAAATCAATGCTCTATAGAAATAGGTTCTATGACTAGACATTATACTCCTATCTAATCAGGGACTTCGTATTTACTTTGGTTGATGTATAGGTTGACTCCATTGATTCCATTGAAGATCTTGAGCTTTCGATGTTAATTCCGTTGAGTATAAGTTGGTGTTAACGTCATCTTCATAGAACCTAGCAAGGGTTAAGAAGGTACGGTTGAGTACGAGCATACTTAGTAAGTTCACTAAAAAGAGTGTTTGATGCACTAACTATAACCATACACCAAAGGTCATAGGTTATGCAGGTTTTCGTAAATATTTCTTCAAAGATTGCTTTTATTCTGAAAAACTATGGCTATCAGCCTTCACAGGTTGATTAGAACTCTATGGAGTTCCTTTCCTGCAGCTTTCGCATCTCCTTCCCGGAACAGGGAGTAATATGTCACACTTTTTTACACTCTGCAGAGGTGCGCTACTTTACCCACAAGAGATCTTAAGCCTTGTTGCACAGCCGGGAGTATGTCCCCGTTCAAACTTCCGTGGTTTGAGGTCCAATCTAAGATCCAAGCCAATCACTGTCCTTCTCCGCGACCCCATATGTCTGCACGATCCTTCGGGCCGGACTACATCTCCGTTAAGCCCCCTTTCAGGCAAGCTACAACTCTGATGAGTTCCCGAAGACTGTATGAGCCGGTTATGCCCCTAGCAAGCTCCACGAATGGTTCGACTGTACCTCCAGCAGCCGCTCACAGATAATCTAGACACCAAATATGCTGGATCCGCACAAGGAATCACAGCATCACATTAAAGTTGTCTTGCCTGCATACGAAAGGAAGAAGATCTAGCTGACTTCCTCAGAGCCATTGTAGATCTCATGGTTAACGCGTATTATATGACACAAGAATCACTGGCGACATTGGTTGTTAAGTCCTAGATGATTTATTCCTGGACAATGGTATTCCAATTGCCAGATTTAATATATTAGCTGATCACCCTGGATCAGTAATCAATAGTTTATATTATTATCGAAAATAGTGTTTTCTGACCTTTTTGAAATGCAGGTGCTGACAACATTTGATTTGCAAATACTTGATAGAAAATAATCAAAGGACATGAGCAAGTGTGAACTTGCCTTTGTGATCACAAGATTATGTGATCATGGTCTTCGAGACGATGTAAGATCCTATATCTGAACACAGCATCATTGGTCCGGTAAGAACTAATGTTTAAAGAAGCAATATGCTGATGCATAAGTAATGTAATGCATTTTGTAAAAATACCAAAGAAAAACCCCATATTTAATTATGAATTGAGTATGGTGATTTATGAAAGATTTGTGCTGCAATCAAGTTTTACTTTATAAGTAAATTCCTATTAAGCTTCTAAAAGTAATTGACAAGTGATGACAGTAAAGTACAATGAAAGTTGTTAGTAGATGTTATTTGATAAACACTCTTAAGGATAACATATTTCAAATGGATAGTGGTTAATAGATTGACTAAAGCTTTTGTTTGAAGTGGTAAAATGAATAACGTTTGAAGAAAATACATATCACATCAAGTTAAGCAAATTGTAGTGTTCTTAGACTACAATTAATGGCTATTTGGATCGCTCTAATGTTCTTAAGTTAATGTGATTTTTGTTGGTTGAGTAATAGACCAAAGTTAACTATAAAAGATAAACTTGGATTAGGATGTAATATTTTTATATCATGGTCGAGTTTAAGAGTTTTCTTCGATATGATCGAAGATACATTTGTATAGGTATTGAGTATAGCTCTATGAATCTAAGCTTAGCAAATCGATGCTAAGTAGATTATAGAGTTAAAGCTAATTATGATATACGGTGATCTCATTATATGGTTTGTTGAACTCCTATTAAACTCTAAAGTCATTTTAGGTAAGGTTTGAGATATGAGATCATTCACCATCAATATAAGTGAATGATGCTAAAGGTTAATTTGAAGTTATTAGTTATAATTGATTTAAGTCTCTAAAGGAGTATTAATAATTTACACTTAGGTTTTATTGTAGACCATAATTATGATTTTAGATTTAATATTTTAGACTTCAAAGATTCTTTTTAGAAATACAGCATTTTATAGGATCTTATATAGTTTATCCTTATTTAAAAAAATGTTGAAGAGTTATCTTCATGGTAAAACAAGTCTCGTATTTGAATAAAATAAACAACTAAAGATTCATTTAGAAATCATTAAACCTTTTTTTATTAGGTTAAAGTACAAACAAGTAATTTTCTTCCATTTAGTATTCATTGACAATCCTAAAAATGATTTTTAATTATTTTTATGTATTATTTTTATTTTTAGGAAATTCCTCAAAGGATTTGTTACCTTAAGATAGTTATTTTAAGTTTTTTTATACTAAGATATATTGTAGTATTTTTCTTAGATAAAATGTTTACTTAGCATCTTTAAAAGGATTTTTATTTATTTTTAGGTATTATTCTAAATTTAAGAAAATTCCCTGAAAGAATAGATGTTCTTAATTATTCATTTTAAATTGATCACTCAAAATACAAGTTAGTATTTTTCCTAGGTACAATAATTACTTAGGATCACAAAAGTGAATTTTATTTATTTATAGATATCATGTTTATTTTTAGAAAATTCCATAAGGAATTTATGTCACTTAAATAATTAATTTAAGTTTTATCATTCGACAATACAATTAATTATTGTTATTGAGTAGTTTATATTTTTATGAACACTTAGATATATTATTTGTATTTTTAGGATTTTTATGTATTTTTAGAGCTTAATTAGTACTAGGGGTATTTTGGTCCTTTAACAAATAGTTTTAGGGTTCTTTTTCTTTAAGTCTAGGCCTAGCCCATTGGGCTGTCCCGACCCGAGCCGGATCGGTGGGTTGGGTCAAACCCCTAGTGTTGCACTGGGCTGGCCTCTACCGACCCAGTACCTTGTCTCCTCCCTCTCCTCTTACGCGCACGACTCGAGCTCTCCCTCTATGGTGATGTGGTGCCGCAGTCATTGCCGCGCTCAATTATTTGTCCAGTCCAATTCGCGTATGGCAACGCTGCGCCGTCCTGTCCAGTCCAATTCGCCGCTTGCACCATCTTTGACCGTGCTGCCACCTCTCTAGCGCCTAGGTTTTCAACCCCTAGCGCTGGTGTGCTTCCCTAGTGATGTGTGGTGCTGCTTTGGTGCTATGGCGATGTAGTTGTGCCGCTGTGGCCACCTGAGCACCTGTGGATTCCATGTCTATGGCCTAGCACGAGTCGAAGCGCCTTCAGGTGCTCCCCGTGCCACCGTGGACATTGTCTTTGGTCGTTCTGCTTTCTCTTCTAAACCTAGCGAGGACCTATGGGTAAGTTTGTTTTCTTTCCCCCTTTGCTCTCGATCTCCCTTGCTACTCTCTGCATGGTTTATGTGATGGATTCCTAATTAGGGTTCATCCCTTGTCCTAGGGTTCCTCTGCTTGTCGAAATTACTTGTGACTTGTGGTTCAATTGAATTAGGGTTAGTGAATCCTTGTATTGCCATTTATACATGGAATCTAATCTTGTTCATGATCAATGTGCTTTAGAAAGGTTACTAGCTATGTGATATATGTTTACTGGTTGTGGTTAGTCTAGTGGCTCCTTTCTTGTGGATACATGTGCCTACTGAGATCTTAGTGATGATTTACTACCTAGATAACTTAAAATGTATGTTATTCAGTGCATGTGTCCTTGGTGCTTCTCCTGTCAGTGGTGGTCAATAGTGTGGTTATACTGGATGTTCCTTGATATTCGTGATTGCATGTTGATTGTATTATCCGCTTAAGCTTGATAAATCTTACCAATGATTTCTAGTCTCTAGACTAGATAAGTGGCATAGACTTGATGCTTGTGAACTAGAGTTGAAAAACAATGATTCATTCTTTATGGTTAGCTTATCTTGCTGTAACTAACCTATGATAGATAACTTGTATAAATGATTCCTAAAAATATTAGGAAGATGATTTAAATCCTTCCATGGAAGCTTGTATTTATAGAGAAATATCTCTCTTTGATTGGTACTGCTGAGGTGTTACCCATAACTGGGATGTGTCTAGTAGTACCAACACATTGAACTTGTTTTAGTTCATGTGATATGGCTCGTTGGCTCCAGATTAGGTCTATGATGCAAAAGCTGAGACCTAATCTGTGTATTTGGAATAAGAACAAATTCTTCTTGTGGCTACTGGCAAATATCCTATGATGAGTTGTTCACCCCACCTGGGTGTTCCTCACTTATGAAGGAAAAATAATGGATGAAAAGTTTTTTATATAACTCACCAAGCAAATGATGTTGTACTTGTTTCTAGGTCCTACCAATGATGCTCGACTGAGGCTCAATCTTAAATAAGAGTAGATACTGGTGTGCTTCAAACCTCTATGATGATTTGCATATCATCTATGCATTCTGAGAGCTCCTTTTCTTTCCAAACCCTTTTCTAAAATATATTGATAAGAATAGATGCTATATTTGGTTTTTGGAGTTAATCACCTGTAGTTGTGTGGAGGCTGCACTTGTTAGGGATCTAGTTTAGCTGCTGTTGTATCTTGATATCCTGCTCCACCTCTCCTTCTACTACTTGATCTACTTCAGCAACTCTAGCCTGACCTTCTCCTCCTAGAGCTACTGCTGGCGTTGAGCCTCTCTTTGTTGCTGGCTTGATCTTGATCTCATCCTTGTCCTAGCTATTGGATAGCTTCTTGAAGCAACCATAGGTTGGGTGATGGTTTGGTGGGATGATCTGGTATTCTTGTAGATGTAAAAATGGTGTGGATTAAATCTGGAAAGATTGGTGGTGTCCTTGAGTTCTTGGAATGAACTAATAGTGCTCTTGTGATGCAGCGGATGATGTACTAGTTAAAACTAGTAGTATTTAGTGGCGTTCTTAAGGTGGCTGTGAAATGGTTTCTTGGTTGTGTGGAGAGAGTGTGTATTTTTCCTTGCAGCTTAGCTGCTACGGCATCACTCCCTCTTATTCTGCTTTGGTGAGTTGTTCCTGTGCTGACAGCACAACATGCGCATGTTGTGTGTATGCTGCTTGCAAGTGGGACCTGCTGCTATGGATGAGATCAAGTGAAATGGGATATTTCCCTAATACTTTACCATTTGCCTTTTATATAGCTTTGGTGAAACTTATCGCTTGGCCAATGAGGTTGTACTAAGGCACATTTCTTTATGGGAACATATACTACTGGTGAAACTTGTCCCTTTTACTACATAAGCTCAATGATGAATAGTAATAGTGCATCCCACTGTTAATACTAAGAGTTCAATTAATACACTATCCCCTTATTCCTTTACTTTTGTTTTGTTTCCTTTTGAGTTGATTTGCAGGAATTAAAGTGAAGAAGAAAGAAGATACCAGATGATGAAGGAGAATAAAGAACAGTAGCTTAGGATTTTATTTTATTTTCTTATTGATGTAATTCTTTCTTTTGAAGTTGGACTTTGTACATTACCTTGTAATATTGTACTATATTAATAAAGTTAGAACTTTCTCTTTTATTAGTCAATTGTAAAGACAGTGTAAAGTTAAATTTCCTTCCTTTTGTGATTTAGATCAAGTAAATAATCATATCTTATATATAAATATGAATTTAATTCTTATTTATTATAATATATTGTTTATTCATAATTGTATTTCAATTATGAAATGCTATAATTATCCATAACATAATTTCATTTTGTTTCAAATCTAATAAGTTATTAAATATTTCATATTTCAATTTATGAATTTTCTAAATTCATTTGAATTCAAATTTGAAATTCAAATTGTTGGGTCCGCAGCATAGGAAACAAAAAAATTCCTATGGTGTGAACTACACGCCAAGATCTATCTACTAGGTACAAAGCAACGGGTGGACATACATCCAACGGGAACTTACCCTCGTAGACAACGAGCTTTGTTAACGAGTAGGAACTCGTGGTTGATGTAGTCGTACACTTGTCGATCTCAAGATCATGAGGAAGTCCAGCAGGTCCGGCTCCAGCACGTCCATCAGATCCAGCTCCAGCAGCACCAAGTCTAGCACCGCAAAGCAGCGGTGCATCCGTGATCGCACACACGACCGGTACCCCGACAACCTCCGTCCCTCGCTCTAGCAAAGCAGCGGAAGCAGCAACTCCTTTCCAGATAAAGCCACCGGGAACATGTATCTCGCTAATCCGAGACCATGGGGAAATAATACTAGAGAGGGAGAGAGATCCTTCACAAGGAGGTGTGTGTGAGAAGTGAGGAGGGGGTGGCCTTTTATAGGAGGAGGGGGTGCCCCTCCTTCATGGCCGGCGCATGGAGGGGTGACCCTTCATCTCCTCCATTCATGTGGTGGTAACCCCTCCATATTAAAATGCCCCTTCACATTCTCTTTTAAAGTCTCCACTTTAAATGCATTAAATTTCTCCAAATTTAATGCTCTCTCATTTAATAAAACTCTTTTATTATTTTTTATTCAGAATTTTATTAATTACTTTAATTAACAAACATTCACATAAAAACCCCTGCAACATTTCAATATTACATGCAGAACCAATTTCAGCATTTTCACCCGAAACAGTTTCGGTGTCTATTGAAATAATTCCAGCGCTTTCTTAAATCTTTATCTGAAACATATTTGCTCCAAATGGTGTTGGTATCCCTTAAGTGTGTCACCCTACGGTTCACGAATAATGCAAACATGATCGAGACCCCTCTCCGATCAATAATCAGCAGCGTGACTTGGAGATCCATACTGACTCCTACACATTCAACAATGACTTCTGTGATCGTGAGAACCTTTAACGCTAGTAAGTAAATCTCTTTGTCCCGCGATATATTACATGTCCGAGATTCGATCATCGGTATCTCCATACCTAGTTTGATATCATTACCGACATGCACTCTTTTCTCGTTCCCGTGATATAACATTCTAGTGATCACATCACTTGCTTGCAAGCTATTCAATGTGATATCACCGAGAGGGCCCAGAGTATATCTATCCATCATCGGGATGGACAAATCCCACTCTTGATCCATGAGCCTCAACATAACACCTTCATAGCATTGAACCCACCTTTATAGTCACCCTGTTACGGTGTGACGTTTGATGTTATCAAGATACTCTTCCGTTGTTAGAAATTAACATGATCTCATGGTCTAAGGATAAAGATTACTTCGTATGATATTATAGCAATATAAACATAATGACTTTGATCGTAATGCTATACTTCGAATGAATGTTCATCACATCATTCCACCAATGGTGTGACCTTGTTATTAACAACATCCAATGTCCATGATCAGGAAACCTTGATCATCTTGTTAATCAACAAGCTAGTCTATAAGAGAGGCATAACTAGGAACCCTTTTTGTTTATTAAACACACATGTATTGATGTTTCCGATCAATACAATTCTAGCATGTAAAATAAACATTTATCATAAACATGGAATAAGATAATAACCACTTTATTATTGCCTCTCGGACGTATTCCCTTCAGTCTCCCACTTGCACTAGAGTCAATAATCTAGTTTGAAAAACTTTGCGTATTGACCACCTATGGCTTTCTGGTGTTGCATATACGCTATTGCTAGTGGTTAACATAATCTCTGGATCTGACAGTTTCAGGTCCGTGTGTATTTGCATGTCTCTGCGTCTCTACGCATGACTCATTCTAAAATGAGATGGCATTGTATCGATGTGGTCCTTTGGTGAGACCTTTAGTTTGTTCGGCTCAAAATATGTTGATATTATTGTCACACAATATATCTTCATAGTATTAGCCCACTTTGAACCACACCTAGTTTGATAACAAACTACTTAACACAAATGCCCTCCTTTGCTGCTACTATAGCAGTCATATACTTAGCCTTTTGTTGTAGTATCCGTCACAATGTCTCAACTTTGGAACTCATCCAAATCCATCATGGAACATCCTTTCCATTACATTGTGCCATCCATAGTCTAAATTGAGATAAATTTAATTTGTATCTTGTGACAAAACTAGTATCAATATAACACTTTACAATGAACTACCTTTAACTATTTGTCACTTATACATTATATATTCTTAGTTATTCCAAAGCTCATAAGAATATATTTCAATTGTCCAATGATCATCTTATGAATTATTCTGGTATATGCTCATAATATTTAGAGCATAGGACATTCTAGATATATACATATCATGGTATAATCGATCAAAATCTTCATGTGATTTTACTCACCAAGTGTTGAAACACTTGAATTTTGATACAATCCTTTCCATGCAGCAAGAACCTTTCTTGTTGTTTCCATATTGAACCCTTTCAATATCTCATATATGTATGTTTGGCACAACCATATTAGCGCCTTAATCTATCCATATAGATATTAATGCCTAATATTCTGGGTTTGCCCAAGTCTTTCATCGAAATCTTATTTTAATAAAATTCTTAACTTGTGTCATACAAGATACATTATTTCCAATCAACAATATGTCCTCTACATAATGTTTAGAAATATGTCTCAGCGCTCCCACTTAATTTTTCACGAAAAATTCCTTCTCAAGAAACTTGACGTTCCAAGTAACAAACTCTTTTGTCCTCGGTGTTATGGAGAAATTCCTAACAAATTCTTTGGGATAACCTACAAAGACGTGCTTATCCGACTTTGGTTGTAAACATTTTACTTATGCATAGCATACCAAAATTTAAGAAAAGACAATTCGGGTTTTATCCCAAACCATAACTCATATGGTGTCATTTCAATGGATCACGATGGTGCTCTTTTCAGTGTAAAAGCGGTAGTCTCTAAAGCTTCAATCCTTAAAACATAATGGCAGTTTTATAAATGACACCCTTGATCTTACCATGTCAAACATGGTTTGATTTTATCTCTCGAATATGCCATACTCCTATGGTTTATCGGGAAACACAAATCATGAAACAATTCCTCAAGTCTTAGGTGTTTTTGCTAAACATGTAACTCAAATATCTTCCTTTATGATCGAATCATAAACTCTTTATTTTCTTGTTACAATGATTTTCCACTTCACTTAAAAGTCTTTGAACAATTTTCAAATGTTTCATACTTCTTCCTTGTTAAGTAAATATACAGATATATTCACTCAAATTTTCAGAGAAAGCATATGAAGCAAAAAGATCCATCGCATATGGCTACACATAATGGACTATGCACATCAGCATGCACAATTTCCAATAAGCTAGTCATCCGTTCCTCTCTGGCCTATGGACGGAGTTTCAATTATCTCGAGGAAAGTCTCACATGCGTCAATTGATCAAAATCAAAGACTCCAAAAATCCATCAACATGGAGTTTCTTCATGTTTTCTTTCAAATATAATTTAAACAGCGATGTCACTTCATAAGTGATCTTTCAATCATTTATCTTGCGACATTTTAGCAATAGTGTTTATGGATGTGATTTCTCCAACTAGACTTGTAAAAGTTCATCCATCCTTTATGGAATACGGTAATTATTTGAACAACCATTGTTCTCATGATACCGGAACAAAATAACAATTATTTAAACAAATCTTGAAGGCTTGGTTTGATGACAATGAAAAACACAATAACACTTTATTTGTTTTCGATGAACATCATCACTCATTCTCTTGCTGGTTTACTTAGGCCATTGTAGTTCATGAATTGCGTTGTCCTGTATGACATTTCATACCAACCAATTCGGTATCCAATACCGGTATCCAATACCTAAGAACCACATTTTTTTAACAAGCAAGGAATACAACCATAACATGTATATCTTCTATATACCCAAGTTGGACATCTCCAATCTTATATTTTCTGCCAAATATTTTATAGATGCTCTTTCAGCAATTCCTTTCTCTTTTAAAAGAATCTATCAACATCAATAGTGGTGTCATTCACATGACACATAGTACAAAGAGTATATAGTCAAATACTAATACCTTTGGACTTGCACTTTGAAGTGGATCACCATCATCAAATGTTTGGCATTCTTTCAAAAATCCATTCTTTAGTAATCTATTAGTGTAGTAAACATTTTACTTACATCTTCTATTCATCCTTATCATGAAAACTTTCATGATCAAGCTACTATAGCTTATAAGGAAGAATCACGAGTATAATATCAGTTCCCAAAACCTTTTTGGTAGATTCGGATGCCTAGCATCTCCATCCTTCACAAATTCTCATACAATATGAGAACATGTATTTTGCTAAATTATACTCTATCATAATGCAACCAAAAACATTGTTTCAGATATCACAATATCTTTCACACATGATGGTTTCTGAAACAATTTCCAACTCTAATATAATCTTGATATTAAAACAACTTTTTGAATATCAATAATCATGGAGGCAAACATGATACTTTAGATACTAACATTGGAATTTTTACTCTTGATTTAATACTACTTATTAAACTTCATGGAGTAAATAGAGTTTGCTGAAAGTTTGCAATAGGACTTATAAACTCTAAATTGACATTCAAAACAATACGATACCAGTTCGTAAAGTAAATATCCAGAATTCTATAGTTCTATTATCTCAAATAAAAAACTAAGCATAAGGTAGAAAACAAATGCCAATAACTACAACAAACTATGCAAATTCACTTTGATTTAATTTATGACAAATTGAGTTCGACTAATCCAAATTAGAAATGAACTCCCACTCAAAAAAGACATCCCTCGTGCCTTTTTGGTGATTACATGAACCAAATCCACTACACCAAGTTCGATCATCACGTGAGTTGATGTAGCTTCAAAGGCGAGCATCTATATGGGCATCATATCAACTATATGACTCATGCTTAACCTTTCGATCCGTGTTCCGAGGCCATGGCTGTACATGCTAGGCTCGCCAAGTAAGAAACTTAGTACTCGCATGTGTAAAACTGTCTTACACCCGTTTGTATGAAAGCGTAGAGTCGAGTACACCCGATCATCACGTGATGTCTCGAAATACGATCCACAAAACGGTGCATACTTAAGGAAGAACACATTTTTATCTTGATATCTAAAAGAGGGATCAGCTTACAATGCTACAGAAAGCGCCAAACTAGTAGTATAAGATGCTAACATCTAATGTGTAAAGTGAGATGATATGGTCCATGCATTTGATCTCTATCACTTGCATCGTGGTATGATCTCTATCATTCCTTTGTGTGTAAGGTTAAGGTCTATGGAACTTACACGTTGAGTGTGTTGTAAGAGTATCTATCATACATCTACTTACAACAATACCATATCAATACACTAGCCCAGCAACGATCTAAACTAGACGCCTCTAATTTATCAATTGCAAGTTTTACGTGGCTTAGGGCTTTTGGAGATAGAACCGTTCTTACCTACGAACATGAACCACAACAAGGATAACTAAGTTATTAGCAACTCGTTGTAAATCAGATATTGACTATAGTAGGAGAGACAGACACCCGCCAGCCACTTATGCAAAACAAGTTGCATGTCAGTCGTGGAACCGATCTCATGTACGATGACATGTAAGGTTGGTCCGGTCCGCTTCATCCCACTATGCCATCAATATCCAAAATACATAGAAGATGCAATAACATGATCATCATCGCCCACATATCAACATATGTGTACTACCCGTGCTAAGCACCTATGCATAGATCAGGCTCTGATACCACTGTTGGGTCCGCAGCATAGAAAACAAAAAATTTCCTACAGTGTGAACTACACGCCAAGATCTATCTACTAGGTACAAAGCAATGGGTGGACATACATCCAACGGGAACTTACCCTCGTAGACAACGAGCTTTGTTAACAAGTAGGAACTCGTGGT
The DNA here is from genome assembly GCA_916181665.1 of Avena sativa. Lineage (NCBI taxonomy): Eukaryota > Viridiplantae > Streptophyta > Magnoliopsida > Poales > Poaceae > Avena > Avena sativa. Next base: position 127,594,671 of record OV702289.1, on the reverse strand, counting down.
TGATGTAGTCGTACACTTGCCGATCTCAAGATCGCGAGGAAGTCCAGCAGGTCCGGCTCCAGCACGTCCATCAGATCCAGCTCCAGCAGCACCAAGTCCAGCACCGCAAAGCAGCGGTGCATCCGTGATCGCACACACGTCCGGTACCCCGACAACCTCCGTCCCTCGCTCCAGCAAAGCAGCGGAAGCAGCAACTCCTTTCCAGATAAAGCCACCGGGAACATGTATCTCGCTAATCCGAGACCATGGGGAAATAATACTAGAGGGGGAGAGAGACCCTTCACAAGTAGGTGTGTGTGAGAAGTGAGGAGGGGGTGGCCGGCGCATGGAGGGGGTGACCCTTCACCTCCTCCATTCATGTGGTGGTAACCCCTCCATATTAAAATGCCCCTTCACATTCTCTTTTAAAGTCTCCACTTTAAATGTATTAAATGTCTCCAAATTTAATGCTCTCTCATTTAATAAAACTCTTTTATTATTTTTTATTCAGAATTTTGTTAATTACTTTAATTAACAAACATTCACATAAAACCCCCTGCAACATTTCAATATTACATGCAGAACCAATTTCAGCATTTTCACCCGAAACAGTTTCGGTGTCTATTGAAATAACTCCAGCGCTTTCTTAAAGCTTTATCTGAAACATATTTGCTCCAAATAGTGTCAGTATCCCTTAAGTGTGTCACCCTACGGTTCGCGAATAATGCAGACATGATCAAGGCCCCTCTCCGATCAATAATCAGCAACGGGACCTGGAGATCCATACTGACTCCTACACATTCAACGATGACTTCTGTGATCGTGAGAACCTTTAACGCTGGTAACTAAATCCCTTTGTCCCGCGATATATTACATGTTCGAGATTCGATCATCAGTATCTCCATACCTAGTTTGATCTCGTTACCGACATGCACTCTTTTCTCGTTCCCGTGATATAACATTCTAGTGATCACATCACTTGCTTGCAAGCTATTTCAATGTGATATCACCGAGAGGGCCCAGAGTATATCTATCCATCATCGGGATGGACAAATCCCACTCTTGATCCATGAGCCTCAACATAACACCTTCGTAGCACTGAACCCACCTTTATAGTCACCCTGTTACGGTGTGACGTTTGATGTTATCAACATACTCTTCCGGTGTTAGCAATTAACATGATCTCATGGTCTAAGGATAAAGATTACTTCGTATGATATTATAGCAATATAAACATAATGACTTTGATCGTAATGCTATACTTCGGATGAATGTTCATCACATCATTCCACCAATGGTGTGACCTTGTTATTAACAACATCCAATGTCCATGATCAGGAAACCTTGATCATCTTGTTAATCAACAAGCTAGTCTATAAGAGAGGCACAACTAGGAACCCTTTTCGTTTATTAAACACACATGTATTGATGTTTCCGATCAATACAATTCTAGCATGTAAAATAAACATTTATCATAAACATGGAATAAGATAATAACCAATTTATTATTGCCTCTCGGGCATATTCCCTTCACAAATACATGTTTGAATTATTTTCCCCTCAAAACACAAAGATTCAATAGAGGTCATATCGAAATTCATCGCACTTATTCTGATGTTTCCACTAGAACAAGACAGATCCCGATCCCTCTATAGGTCTTTTAGTTTTGCGCGAAAATTCCCCGAATTTTCTTATGCATGAATGGAATGCACAGACATGTGTCCTCTCTATTTCTAGGTGTTAATCCTGGGATGTTACATCGCTGGCCATCCCCTGGAGGGCACAGAGACGGGGGGATCGTCGATCCCCATTGAGCACATGGATGCAGGGGTCGCTGATCGTCCACTGGAGGGCACAAACATGGGGGGGCTCGCTGTCCATCCCATGGAGTGCACGGAGATGGGGGCGCCGGTCCCCCTTTGGAGCGCATGCATGCAAGGGTCACAGGCCATCCGGTGGAGCACATGGATGAGGGAATGGAGCTCGCGGGGAGTGGTGTGACATGTAAGATGAAGTGGTGGCCGGTCTTGGCCATGCCGGTGACGGGGATGGTGTGGCGGCACCGGCGTCCTAGCGGCAAGGAACAGTTTCAGCGAGAGGGAGAGGGGATTCGGAGTTGGTCCATTGTTTAGGGAAATTGGGACGAATGGTCCGGCCGATTTTGCCAGTCGAGTCCATCCCGAATCTTTGGTGAATATTCCTCAGTTGATGATGGTTCCATCCCTGCCTGTTACAACCAAATAAGCATGAATCGGGGATGGCCCCATCCACGTTCTGGCTCGTAACCAAATGCATGCTTAGATCATCTATTGTCATGTCCTAGTAGATCCCCGTCGCTCTCAACCCCAATATGGGTCCTGAAATGGAATCTCGCTTCAGCGGACCTCCTAGTATATAGAAAAAGTATGCCCTTTTATCTGGACACCGCTTCGTACTTTCCCAAACATCTGGGGCCAGCAAGACATGTACAGACATGTCCAGACTAGCCTATTCATTTTCGGCCCACCCTATTAGCGGTAAGTTAAAGTCATCTACCCACCCACCAGCCACTGAAGTCTCTGAAGGGGTTTGAAGTAGAAAACACAAATCTTTCTAACTAGTGCAACACCAAATGCCAGGATCTATCAAGGAGTAATGCTGTAACGGAGAAGGTTTCGGTAACATACCCTTGTAGACCAAAAGAGCTTAATGCTCCGTGGGGAATGTGGATGAGGTAGTTGATCTCATAGCCGACCTCAAGGTCGTGAACCTCCTCGCAAGTCACCCTAGGTCCTTGCACGACAACTGAGGTGCCACAAATGGCAGCACCTTCATGGTTTCGCACATGTCTGGTGCATGATGACGACCTCCGATTCTCTGATCCAGCCAAGAGTGCGGAAGTATATCTTCCGACTGAATCTTTGCAGCACAACAACATGCCACAGCGAAGCAATCTCTTGCGTGTGCAGCCCTGACTCGGGGCCGCAGTTGTGACAGAGAAGAGAGAGAAATCTTCTAAGGAAATTGTCTTAGAGAATATCTTATTTTGGTGTTTCTTTTCCCATCTATAAGATGCTCCTTATATAGGGAAAAAAGGGGAGACCCCTATCTCCTCAAGTCCCGGGGTGGGACTAAAGGAAAAAAGAGAAGTGGAGGCATGCGGGGAGGATGAGCTGGCTGACAGGGGTGGGACGCCGCGTGCGGCCCAGGGCGGGCTAGCGGCTGGGTGTGCCCCACCGCGCATGACATGGCCCATGGCGACGACAACTGCCCCTTGCCTCCTATGGGTGGCTTTCCATATTGGGCCTTTTCCCTCCGGTGATTTGGCCCATTAGGGAAGATGCCCTTTTAAACTTAATTTTAAATATTTATTTAATATTAATTCCAATAATTAACATATAAATACATATTACTAAATTCCTATTGATCTGAAACACCTTTCGGCTCACTCCGAACGACTTCGGTTCTTCTTGGAACAATTTCGGTTCTTTCTCAAAACTGTCCCATTATTCTCTTTTTCTTACTCTAGTGATTCCGTTACAAAACAATCTCCGAGCGTCATCGTACCCTTGAGTGTGTCACCCTAAGGTTCGAGAACATCACAGATATGATTGAGACACCTCCCATATCAATGATCGATAGCGGGACCTGAATGCTCATAATGACTCCTATGCATTCCACGATTTTAATGTTGTTTGAACCATAAATGTTGAGTTCAATTCCCTTTATTATTTCGATACATGACTTTTCCGAGATCTAATCATCACGTATCACTATGCCTTGTTCAATTTCATTATCGACAAGTTCTATATTACTCATTCCGTGATAGTTCATCCTTGTGACCTAGTCACATGTTTTTTTAAACAGGACCTAGTCACATGTTGCACAACATTTATGGATGCAATCTCACTGAGTGGACCCAGTGTATCTTCCCGTCGTGCAGGAAAACAAATCCCGATCCTGATACATATGTTTCAACATGTCCCTCTGGAATACCCAACCTACACATTTATGATCACCCTGTTACGGTGTGACGGTTGATACAGTCTAAGCAGCCGCAAGTGACAATGATTAAATATGATCTCAGGGTTTAAGGATTAGGATACTTCATTTCTAATTATTGCAATGATGAACTTTGTGACTCGATCGTGTTTCAATACTTATATCGGGAAATTTCCATCATATCATTTACCAATGATATGACCTCATTGTCAATTAGCATAAATGCACCATGATCAGAAAACCTTAATCATTAGTTGCCCAATGTACTAGTTAAATAGAGGCTACTGGGAACTCTAGTTTGTTTACATACCACACGTGTATCAGTGTTTCCGAGTGATTCATTTATAGCATGGTATAAAACTATTATGACCTATTGAGATATGATAATACACATTCTTTATTATTTGCCTCTAGGGCATATCTCCTTCGGTCTTTTCCCCACACACTACCGTTGCTTCTTTCCCATGCGTCATCGTCATTAACGTCAACGAACCACCACATCCACCTCTGACATCGCTAGCTTTATCTAGCCCCCTCGCTTCCTCAATAGTGTATGTTCTCTATGCGCCACCTCACCTCCTTCTGACACCTAGCCTAGTCTCCCCGCGTGCCACTGCCTAGTCTCCCCACGAGCCACAACCACCACCACGCCACACAACAACTGGGAGATCTGCTTTAGCTGCGCCAATGGCATAAGCCGAATAATATGATTGTGGTGCAGACATGGGAATTTGTCAACCTCCGCGACCTCACGTCATCAGACTAGTAATTCGTGGCTTGATTCTTTTTCCCGTCCAAGGCACCTCACCACCGAAGTCGCTCGACACTGGGGAAACATGAGGCGAAGGAGAAATGGAACCCTAGGTATGCTTCAGAGTTTAGTTGGTGGGACATCCTTTTCGTTCAAGAGCACGAGCCACATTGTTCGCATGCGAAGACTATGTTCCACTAGAACAGTGGGGCAACCTAGATGAGTGGTGCCGGTTTGGCACAAGCAAACTGTCGAGTATGTCATGGATAGTAGGGTTGCATCGGCGAGGGCCTTGCTGCCCATGTGTGAGCCCAAGCCTTAGCCAAAGGAGGAACCCGTAGATGTGACCGTCCATGGACAGCGCCATCCAACTGGCTGGCATTCACTAGGGCTATGCATGCATTGGTGGGGCTGCCGCCATCATCTTCAACTCCAAGTCAGAGGATTAGTTTAAGTATATGGTTAGGTTAGTTTAAAGTTTGTTGTTTTAGTTTAAACTAGCAAAATGGCCCGTGCGTTACACCGGGAGAAAAAAATATCCCGCACTCTTCTAATAAACAAACGCAGTGCACAAGAAGGAAGAATCAGGCTCTCCTTTTTTAGTTATAGACTCACTGGTTAGTGCTAACGTGTGTTTCGAGATGGATGTACGATATAACATGTTTAGTAATAATGTAATAAAAGATCTACTTGAAAGTCCATTATGAATTAGTATTTCATTAACGGTGGAACTCCTCTTTTGGGCAACTTATAATGGCATCAGTCCTGACGAACCCCAGACCCAGTGATGATTACGAATGAACACTGAACAGAGAACAATTCTTGTATGCGAAAACGAAAATAAATGAGAATTTTTCCATGTTTCGGCTTATATATAGAATTTTGTTTCATGATTATCAAATGCGAGCAGTTAAGAAAATTATAGAACTATGCCTCTCGTTACATTTTTCATGGTAGAGTAAACAGCTACATTAAACTAATCTATCCACATATAGAGAATGACACTATGGCAGTACTATACTAACTAAATCTAGAACAAATAAGTTACCTGTCTTGTTTGTGCATTCTCTCTGTGATCAATTTCCTCCACGGTCCGGTTATTATGATAGTCATCATCTTCCAGATCTTGAGCTAGCTCTCTGAAGTAAATTTTCCTTGAGCCTTTTTTTTTCTTCCCAGATCCTTGGACTCAAAGTATGGCACAAGAACGAAGGTTTTATATTCAAGGACATCGACAGAACACGATAGATAATTATGTAACAAAGAAAATTTTACATAATGAAAGTTGCAATTTACTCCACATTCAACATCAGAAAATTGCTGCGACCTTAAAGAAACCCTCTTAAATACTTACTCCAAGAAGCAGTCTGCTAATTCTTCCCAACTGTAGAATCTATTGTCTCCAAAATGGATACTCGAACTGTACACTCCAGGAAAAAATAATAGAAGACAAACATGGAAAAATGCAAGTATGAAGAAACTGGTCCATAGTAAAAGGGACAACACCTATAACTCAGAACTCAGTTCCCTGTACAGGAAACATCAACATTGATACCTATTAGGGGGAAGATCATACCTACAAATAGATGGCTGAGAATCTTATGAAGTTGTCACAAAAGATTTTAAATCAACAAGAATGCTTGCAACATCTGCATTATTATAATTAAAGTGGTCAATTGTTCATTGGTATATACTCCCTCCGTCCCGGTTTAAAGAGTCTACGCGTATACCTAGATCGTTTATTTGGCCAACAAAATATAATTTTTTTAAAACAAATGTTATATCATTAGAAAGTATAACATCTAAATTTTCTAATGATATAATTTTATGTTAAATAATTAATATTTTATTGATCAAATTAACGATCTAGATATACGCGTAGGCCCTTTAAACCGGGACAGAGGGAGTACCTCAACTTTCTTGATCTCCATCTCAGTCTTATCTCATCTCATTGTTATTTTTTGATTTTTCACCCCTTCACCCTTGTATCTGAATTCAATTACCAGAAAAGTTGACCACAAGAAGAGTGAGATACCTGCTAGATCGCTCCTCCACACCTATGTGGTCGTCCGCCTTGCTGATGCCACTGTCCTGGCCTGCAGGTCACCCGTTAGGCTGGTGCTGGCCTGAACCAATTGGCGGTGACATCCACAACATGTCTCGCTGCAGCCTCTCGTTCCGCAGGCATCGACGAATGAATTACATCGCTCGAAGAATGGAATTATATCGGTGTCCACATCTCATTGATAAAAAAAATCTGTACAGAAGCCTGCATCCTCCGTAAACTTCTGTACACAAGCTTGCAACTTAGTACAGAACAACATCTCAGAAAATCGTGTAAAAGTCAATGGAGCACCCCAGGCTAGATGGAACTGTGGTACAGACTCGACGATAGTAGATCTCGAACGACGGCGGCCTGGGGGAGGCTGGACACTAATACAGGACAGGAGACCGGAGGCGGACCAACCAGCGGGACGACAAAGCTTGTCCAGACGCCCGACGGCGACCTAATTGACAGGGCAAGAATTAGTTAGATGAAGTCCACACAGACTCACGCACGGATGTTGAGGTTCTATTCATACTCAAAAAAATGGAATTAAAAGATTGAACAACTGAAAAATGGAATTAAAAGGTTGAACAACTGATGGGGGAAGGCTGCTTCTTCCCCCATCTCGATCATCTTGACCGCCTGAATTCGTCCCAAAGAAGCAGCCTTGACTTCTCGTCAAGATCGAGATTTCTTCTTCCCCCATCTCGGTCGTCTTGACCGCCTGATTCGTCCCAAAGAAGCAGCCTTCACTGCTCGTTAAGATCGATATAGGGGAAGGAATGTAGAGGAGGGGCAGTGGTGGGAAGCGATGCTCCCGTCAAGATGAGATGAGATGGGGGGAGGAAGGTAGAGGACGGGGCCGGGGTGGGAAGGGAGACTTACGGTTCTCGCCGCTGTCGGTTGGAATCGAATACCTCCGCTGAGCATCTACGCGCGACGTGCGGATCGTGTCTCCCTCGATGCGGCACCGCTGCCATGAGCGTTTTTTAGATGCGTCGCCAAGATCGTTTTTCTTAGATGTGCCGCCAGCAGCGTTGGGGGAAGAAGCCTTCCCATCCTCTCCGCGCTTCAGCTCCACTTGGCGGTGGCAGGCATGTCAATTATGTTTTCGAGCAGGGTAAAACCATCCAGAGAAGTGTTGGACCGGAAGAAACAATCCGTCCTTTATTATTAGATATAGATGTAGTTGTATTCTTACAAAGTTTGAATGAATTTGGCCTTTTGTTTTAATTTGAGTATTGTTTAAAAGTAAAGAATAAATGTCTCGATGTTGTCGCTGTGGGCATCTATCGGTTCGGACATGTGTCCACAGCCAAACTGGACGATATTTGTGACATTCCAGACACAATTTTCCCGAGCCGCTAAATATCCTCTTAAATGGTAGTTAGTCCCACCGTAGTCCATGCCTTATGAGATTTGCTGGACCTTGAATTTGGGTTGCATCGTGGAATTCTCCGTTGCAATGTTTGGCAATGGTGCATGAGTTTCGATGGAACCTACACGAGGGTGGTAAATTCTTTTTGGATTCTATGTATAGCGCTTTGGTTCAACGTGACGTTTTAGTTGATAATATAAGTAAGATCTGGAATAATAAGATACCTCTTAAGATTAAAATATTTGCATGGTACCTTCCTCGAGGAGTAATTCTTACCAAAGACAACCTTATAAATAGGGAATTTACATGGAAGTACGACATGTGTATTTTTTCACAAAGGATGAGACAATTACATATTTGTTCTTCCAATGCAAGTTTGCTCATTCTATGGTTAGTCATCCAAGTGACTTCTGGCTTGTATCTTCTGTTTAGTGTTGCTAATTTATTTGGCAATTGGCTATATGAGATAGATTACATGTTTAGTACTCTTATTAGGATGGGAGCACTAATCATTATATTATTATTTTGACTATGTAGAAATGATAAGGTTTTAATAAAAAAAAAATCATCTCTGGTACAGGTTATCTACGGGACCGGTATGCTCTAATTATGGTCGTCGTCTCTATAACGTGTGGAGAATCACAACATATTTATAAAGATATGAACACGATTGAAAGACACGACGAGGGCTATTTTTATCCAATTTGGATGCTAGTGTGATCTACAGATTGGCCCTCTTTAGCCTTAGACGTTATGAAATTTCTTCAAAATTATTTGTATTTCGCCTTTTTATGTTTTTTGAACTCATACATGTTGTGGCTATATGTATCCTAACTATGCAGATGTCGTTTTTTTTGGAAAGGAGCATATATTAATATCGCGAGATAACAATTACACCCAGTCTCTGCAACAACGTATTATCCTATTGGCATTACGGATACACACAACCAAAAAAGAAAAGAAAAATTACAGAAAAAAAAGGTCCCGCTACAGCGATTTATGCTTTACAACAGCGGACCAAACACCACCGAGACAACACCAGAAATACATCCTCTCTAAAAGGGACTCCTCCAAGAAGAGAATAGTGCACAGACACTCTCATCGCCCTGATCAACAATCATGGGTTTTCACCCTGGAGAATGTCCACGCTCATAAAATAATGTCTTCAACAAGGTCATTGCGAGACACAACCAATTAAGACGAGACCTTGGATTTTCACCCTGCAAGTTTGAAATCTAGAATCCTCCTGTACTGTCGCCCCCACTTCACGATGTCGCTGCTCCAAGACCCAGATCACCAAGCCAAAACCTCAACGCCACCAGGATTCAAACCACCATTAGCAGTTCGCAGACCTCGGCTTCCATGTCATTCTCTGCGACTAACTTCATCATGGGACTAAAGGCATGTCCTTGATGGCAACAGACTACAAAGCTTCACGTCGCTCCTGCTGAAACCAAACGGTCAGATAAAAACATGGTTGGGCACGACTGAAACCCATCCAATCCGGCGAACTCCGCCATGTCGTCCATTGGAGTTCACCAGCGGAGCCTTCCAGAACTCGACACTCTAGCTAGAGGGAGAGAGACCAACATCCAGTAGATCTTCGTCTTAGCACGGGAGGGATCCTAGGACCAGACCCCCTTTATTTAAAGCCAGGCCAGCAGCCCCCATGCCACCCGCCGGCAACCTGCGGGATCTGCCTCACCGAGCCCAATCGATGGCCATGGCCAACGACGTGCAAGGAGGCGGCAGCGCAGGGTCGGTCCTCGACTGGATCCGGCCATGACACGGCGAGGAGGATAAGCGGAGACGACAGGAGAACCACCCAGATGAGAGGTCTAGGGTTCGTCCCATGCCGATCCGAAGCCCAACCCCAACACCAACACCGGTCAAGCGCCTAGGAGGACCTCCGCCACCACCACGGCCAGGGGCGCCACCCTGGCCGCCACTCATCGACGCGTCGGCCGTACCCGCCCCAGAAGCCCCGACGGCCATCAACGGCACCCACGACGCCCAGGCCAAACTTCGTCGGTCGGACCCGTCACCACCGCGGCTAAGGCCGCTGGCGGCGGCGGCGAGAGGCGCGAGAGAGGGTGCGACGGGGCGGCACGGTGGGATCTTCCCCCGACGGCGCCCTAGGGGGCGCACGCGAGGGGTCGAGGGCTACTACGTCAATGGAGACGATGCTATATGCAGATGCCGGATTTAATGCTTAAACCTTTTAAATAATATAAAGCGTCCTCTATCAGAAAAAATGTCTCTTAGGCAGAGAAACAGCCGGGACTGTTTTTCTAGTTTCTTGCATAGTGGAATTACATATTATGTTGAAAATTCGAGTGAAGTTTCATGAGAAATTGTTGTGGATGAAAGAGATACGTGAACGCGACCTTCTTCTTTGCTTGCAAAGTCGCATTAGCTGATCGATCTCCGTCCGCCATTCCTTTGTTAATCCAACGTAAAGCTCATCAATCTCTCGTGGTGGGTAGGGTACCTTTATTTCTAACCGGAGACTTGCTCGTGATGGAGCACGAGGACATCATGGTAAGGTCAGGAGTTCCTTTCCCGCAAACTAATTGTGAACGACGCAACCTTTATAGAAACAAACAAATGAAATGAAACAAAGGAGCTTGCCGCCACAGTACCTACGTACACAGATTCGCAATATATATAATCAGTAAACAAAAGAAGAAACACAAAAGTCCTAGCTTTCTCTCCCTTGTCATGTCGGTGTTTGATCTAGTCTCGTGCACTAGCTGCGTCTGCGCTTGCCTAACGCTCAGCTGCGCTTCCAGAATGCGTACACGTCAGCATTGACAAGCGCTACGTACCGTACACACAACTCTAGCTAGTACGACATGCGGGCGCTTTAGGTAGGGATTCAAAGTATTTACTTGAGCAGACCCGTACGTTTGGATTGCACACACAATCGTAATTCGTAAAGTGTCAGCTAGCTCTGTATGCTGCAAAACTAGTGTCAGTTCTGTATCCTTTTTCGGATCAAGCGTCTATTTTAGCTTTCACTTAGAATGTCAACTTTCAACATTTTTCGAGTACATAGTAGTCCTCCCTCCTATCCAAATTAATTGACTCGGATTTATCTAGATTCGTATGTATCTAGTATTAAAACATGTCTAGATATATTCAAATCTAGACAAATCCGAGCCAATTAATTTGGATCGGAGAGTACTACTACTTTACTACTTCCTCTGTTCGGGATTATAGGTCCTACGCGGATACCTAGGTTGTTAATTTGACCAATAAAATATAACTTATATATCATCAAAGTTATATCATTAGAAAATATAACCTCTAAAGTTTCTAATGGTATAATTTTTATGCTATAATATTTATATTTTGTTATTTAAATTAACAACCTAGTTATCCGTGCGGGACTTATAATCCCAAACGGAGGGAGTAACACATTGTGAGCGCACGATCTTCTATACATTTACACAAATATTCTCGACTAAGTTATTATAATTCCCTATGGATGTAAACTCTGGATATATGCAATGTCAATGCTTTTTTCTACAACCAAAATGTTGTTTTCTAGTACTACTGGCAGAAATAAAATGGGTAAATCTGACTCCTCCATCTAGGGGATCGTGCGGTGGGCGATCCTTATCACATCCAGTCATCAACAACTCCTCCTCACAAGGATGAAGGACTAGTCGTAGCAGCTGCGATTTCACAAGACCTTGTACTCGTATAAAAAACCAGCAACGGTCGCAGCTTCCTTTCCCCCAGGTGAGCCAGCCAGCGAGTGCGCCACCACACCAACCCAGATCTCCGCCTCGCCGGCTGGCCACCCACATCCCCGCCGCAACCACCACCACCACCACCATGCGGACCGCGGGAGCAGGCGCGGATGCTGCCGTGACGCGCGTGGCGCAGCGGGTGGTGGCCCCGTCGGCGCCCACGCCCTGCGGCGAGCTCCCGCTGTCCTGGCTGGACCGCTACCCCACGCAGCGCGCCCTCATCGAGTCCCTCCACGTCTTCAATGGCCGCGCCGCCGGAGACGACGCCGGGGAGTCCCCGGTGGAGGCCATCGAGCGCGCCCTGGCCGCCGCGCTCGTGAGCTACTACCCCATTGCCGGCCGCCTCGCGGTGAACGGCGGCGGCGAGCTCGTGGTGGAATGTACCGGCGAGGGCGTGTGGTTCGTGGAGGCCACCGCGTGCTGCACCCTGGAGGAGGTGGACTACCTGGAGTACCCGCTGATGGTGGCCAAGGACGAGCTCCTGCCGCACCCCACCTACCCCGCCGACGACCCCCTCGCCGAGGACTCCCTAATCCTCCTCGTCCAGGTAATCTAGCTTAGCGAGATGCGAAATTTCGATCTATTTTCCCCTTGCAGTGAGAATGAGTATCCTTGTCCGTGTTGCGGGGGCAATTGTTCCAAGAAGTCAACGGCTTAAGCTCGTAGCAATGGCGCCTAATCTCTGTGTTCCCCAATGGAATGCAATGCAATGCAGGTGACGCAGTTCGCGTGCGGGGGCTTCGTGGTCGGGTTCCGGTTCAGCCACGCGGTGGCGGACGGGCCTGGCGCGGCGCAGTTCATGTCAGCTGTCGGCGAGATCGCGCGGGGTCGCTCTTCGCCGTCGCTGGCGCCAGCGTGGGGCCGCGAGGCGATCCCGAGCCCGCCGGCGGCGTCCGTGGGCCCGCTCCCGGTCCCGACGGAGCTCCGTCTCCAGTACCTGGCGATGGACATCTCGACGGAGTACATCGAGCACTTCAAGGCCCGGTTCCTGTCGCAGACGGGCCACCGGTGCAGCGCGTTCGAGGTGCTGATCGCCAAGGCGTGGCAGGCCCGCACCCGGGCCTTCGGCTTCGCGAGGGGCTCCCCGGTGCACGTGTGCTTCGCCATGAACGCGCGGCCGGCGCTCCGCCCCCCCGGCGCGCTCCCGGACGGGTTCTACGGCAACTGCTACTACATCATGCGCGTGTCGGCGCCCGCGGAGGCAGTGTCTGACGCGCCGCTGAACGAGGTGGTGCGGCTGATTCGGGAGGGGAAGAAGCGCCTCCCCGCGGAGTTCGCGCGGTGGAGCCGCGGGGAGATGGAGGCGGAGGACCCGTACCGCATCACGTCGGACTACCGGACGCTGCTGGTGTCGGACTGGTCGCGGCTCGGGTTCGCGGAGGTGGACTACGGGTGGGGCGCGCCGGTCCACGTGGTGCCGCTCACGAACCTGGACTACATCGCGACGTGCATCCTGGTGCGCCCGTCGGCACACAAGCCCGGCGCCCGCCTCATCACCCAGTGCGTCGCCGCCGACGGCGTCGACGCCTTCCACAGGGACATGATGCGCCTCGACTGAGCTGATCGATACACATACGTAATACGCGCCCTGTGACGCAGAGCAGCGTTGTAACGTTTTGATTGATTCGTTGTATTCGATTGATTTCGTTGGTTTGGCCAGTTATTTAGGAAGGAGTACACATGATGTTGTTCTTTGTGGAGCTTGCGAAGAAGTCGTGGATGCGAAGCGGAAGCGCTGCCGTAACGATCGATCGAGTTGGGTGGGGAGCCGCTGTCTCCTCCAGCCGAAGCAAAGCAGGACTTGAGTAATATAAGCAGGGCCAAGTTTGTGACCTGACATAGGCTTGGTGCTTCGTTTACGATGCGTCCCAGTCAATCGCGATCCTGGTTTGTTGGGCACCGGTAGCGTGCGTGGTGTTTTAAAAAAGGGGTGCCTTGCTTTGCTTCTGCTGATCGATCTCGGTGGCTCTTTGCTGTGGTTGGCACGATGACGGTGTGCTGGTGATGCGGTTCGGTGGTCCAATAAAGAAGCCGTTGCTCGTGTTCCAGAAGCCAGTGAGTGGCCTGCTGGCCTCGCCAATAGTAAAAGAACAAGCCTCCTTCTTCCCATGTTTTGTTGCCACTTGCATCGATCGTTGCACAGGCTGCTGCTGTATCATTTTTTTGTTCGGCCCTGCCAGCTTAAACCCTCCTCTCTCTCTCACGCTCTGAATTCTGAAGGTGGCTCGGCCGGTACAAGTTTTAGGTGAGGGAATTGACGGATGCCCAACTGCCCACGGAGTCGGGCGCTTCGGCCCACCCGTCTCTGTCGGAGGAGTGTCGGTGCGGTGCCGACTGCCGTGTAGCGGCCGCTCTCGGCTGCTCCTAGGGACGCGTGCGCGGCTGCGCGCTATCGCTTTGGCCTTGTTTTTTCTCTGCCGTGTGTGCCCCTGCTTGCTGTAGACTCGTAGCGCAAATGTTGGGCGACACGCGGGCGGCTCGGAGGAGCTTGACCAAAGTCGTGGTCACGTCCCAGGCTACACGGCCATGGGTACACCCCGCTAGGCCAGAGGATTCTGTTGACTTTCTAAGCGATGGGCCACGCCCTCGCCAGAATTATCATCACAGCTCTGGCAGGCGTCGGTTGTAATAAACCACGTAATAATCACACGCGTCATTTGCAATGTTTCATCAGTGCCTGGCTACGAACCCGGAATATAGGTCGGGGGATGAGTTGTGGTATCGTGATACCACTCTTTACAAGTCTAATTTGCAAGTTTTAAAAATTTAAAAGTAAACTTGTGGATGTTTACAATCCCTAAAAAATTGCTCAGTGAAATTCAACATACACATAGAGAAAAATAAGACAAAACCAACATGCTTTGTCTCACAAAAAGACAAGAACACAAAATTACAATATTCACATAGTAACTCGTTTTTTTTTTATTTTTGGGTGCGCACTCTGAATTTGGTTCTCATTTTAGAGATTATAAGCACACATTTTTGTAAACACCCACAAATTTGTTTCGAAATCTTCTAGCACTTATAAATTTAAAAAGTTTGAAAAATCATGTAAGTTATGCTATCGCTAGATATTTTCCCGTAGGGGCATACACAGCCTAGATGTACAAAGAACATCAACCAAGCTAGTAGCCACCCTTTGAAAGGACACGGATGTCGCCGGAGAGGAGAGGTTGAATACGAGTTTAAAATAATTACGGTTTAGACTCTAATAAATACGGAATAAAACTAGCGTTTAATTTATAGAGCAAAAAACCTAAATTCACTAGGTTCAACTGAGTGCACCAACAACTTATGCTAAGCAAGTCAACCAACAAGGTGAAAGTAAAATAGATTACTTCAAGCATGATGGCTATCACAGTCTAAAGTGCATGAGAAAAAGGCTCAGGTATAGAGATAACCGGTGGCCGCAGGGACGAAGATTTTATTCCGAAATTCACTTTCCAAAAAAGCTACGTCTCTGTTGGAGCAGTGTGGACGCACAAGGCTCCCCAAATGCCACAATGACTCACCATATTCTTCTTGACCCCTCCGACCAAAGTGGAAGACCTTGATCCACTATGGGACACTTGAGGGTGGTCACCGAACCTGTACAAATTTGGGACAATCTCTACAAATCCAATTGGAGGCTCCCAAGATAATGACATAAAAGGCCAACAAGTTTGATGCAATCTCCACACTTAATTGAAGGCCCCAAGAAAAACCACCAAGGCCACAACCGTCTAGGGTTTTAAGAACCCAAGGGTAATAAGAACACAAGCTTTCACCAACCGATGCACCTAATGAAATGGCAAGTTCTTCACTGCCAAATTCTACCAAAGATATAAAAACTACTGGGGAATAAGAGAGGAATAACACAATAAGAGAGTACCAAATTCTCCAAGATCTAAATCCCAAGGATTCCTTCACAAAGAAGAGATTTGGTTTCGTAGGGTTGTAGATCAAGATATGCAAGAATCATAGGAGAAGATGGGAAGAGGACAAGCTCTTGAAGGTCAACAATGGAGGTTAGAGAGTAGAAGAGCTCAAAAAGTTAGGTGGGAAGGAAGAAGGAGGGCCCCTTAAATAGGTGGCCTAGAAATCCATACGTTATGACTTTCCTCACACCAGGCGACACTGCTGGACCTAGGTCCGGCACTGCCTCCCCACCTTCGTCCTCCAACGGTAAAACTACACAAATGCCAGAAAATGGACGGCACTACCAGACCCAACCACGACACTGTTGGTTGCCTCGGTGGTCCATAGGCAACACCTAATGCGAGAAGTGAAGCGGCAGTGCCGTAGCACTGCCAGTCCACTTTTGCCCTAGGTACATAACTAAAATTCAGTTAAGCGGCACAAGGCGCAACACTAGCGGTCCAACAAACATGAAAATTTTAGGAGAAAAAGTAGCGGCACTGCTGTGGCAGTGCCGAGCAACTATCGATCCCTATACATAACCAAAAATAAATAAGCGGCACTACAACCGACACTAGTAGTGGCAGTACCGCTTGAGCGGCACTAGCGGAGCTAGGACCGGCACTTCCGATTTAGAAAACAACAAAAACCAGAAATGCAATAATTTGAGAATCCGGACTCTGAATGGGATGAAACCAATTTTGTTGAAATATTGGATACCACCAAGGGAGAAAATATAAAGTATAAATATGTGAGATACCTCCCAGAGCATGGAGCCAGTAAAACCACCAAGATAAAAAATGCAATAAGATATACAAGCAAAATTCGTTTTTGATGAACTAGAGCTTGTTATGAAGATAACCACGGGCTCTAGAACCTCACATGGATAATATCCGAATAACAACCAAGAAAGATGATGATAAGTATGCAAAGATTTGAGATCTCTCTGAAAGATATGATCGAGTTACTCATTCGAGAGCCCCTCTCGATAGTATGGCTCTCTATCCTAAACCCGGTCTCCGAGCTAACAACATGAGACCATCAAAAGAGAAAACCTATCAAGATCATACCTTTGTACTGCGTATTTCACTTGATCATGATAAAGAAGATATTGTCCTTCTCAAGATAGAACACCTTTCTTGATTGGTCTTTCTCGCTCTTGCTTGATAAAGACTTGTGAATTTCTCCCCCATACTCCATGGGGAAACTTATTCATTGAGCTTCTCTTCATCTATCCATGATCACCGAGGATGGCAAGATTCAAGCAAAAGATCTTCTTGAGATGGGTCATCTTGAACTTGCGCATCTTCATTTCTTCTTGAGTGTTGATCCAATTGAAACCACTCTTTGCACTTGTCTTTATGAACCTCGAATCTTATTCTTTCTTCAACATGATTCCATAGGTCCAGTGTCCTTGGACATTGCTTATTCTTCTTCATTTCTTCATCTTTCAACCTTGAAGCCAACACATGGTCCAAGCGATGCCAATGGACAATTCCTACAAGTTTAACTTAATGCAAACATTAGTACATAGATATTGTCAGTAATTACCAATACCACACATAGGGGCACACATGCACTTTCAATCTCCCCCATTTTGATAATTGATGACAATCTCTTTGAGAGGGTTTATGTAAGAAAATAACAATCGAAATGGTTGCGCCAACATTAAATATTATACAAGTATGTGATGTTGGTATAACCACAATATATAGAGAAAGCTCCCCCACAATCTATGTGTAACATCCCAAAACTTTAATCCAAGTGATCAAGATCAAATCTACCCAATTTAGGGTTAACAAAAACTTTTTCTATTAAAAATCTTTAAGCATTCATATGTGTGTGCATTTAAAATAGGAGTTGTTTGAAATACCAAGATTGAGTGATCTATTGGTTGTAAAATGACTCTAAGGTGAATTACACATCATCTAGATCATCCCCAAGCAAATCCCAAAGAAAAAGAAATAAAAAAGAATTAAATAACGAAATGGTCACTTTTGCCATTTTAATCACCTAACCCACTTTGGCTATTCCTAGCACTCAAATTCAAACAGAAACAATTGTGGATCTTTGCACCCCTTGCTAGTACAAGTAGTGATGTGCCAAGGCCCACTTTGTGATCTTCCAAAAATATTCAAACTATAATTTTAAATGACAATTGAAAATTGAATCTAGTTCATATGTATAGATCACACTTTTTCAAAAACCACTCAAATGAATTCCATTTAACAAATCCTAGCAACCACAATCTACCAAGCATCAGATCAAAGCACCCACCAAACATATTCACAAAATTCAAATAAAAGTTTCGTGCGGCCATTTTGTCGAATAGTTGGCAGGCAGAAAAATACTGGCCTAGCTAATACTGTTGCCAATTGGTTTCTTGTCCCCCATTCGACCCTCTCTCCTCTTCCCTGTCTCCCCTCGTTCCAACCAAGCCATCAAGGAGCTACCCCTAAGCCTGGATCAGAAGTGGCGCGCTGCCCCAATTTAGTCGTCGCCGGCCAAGCATGGACAACACGCCTGAGACACCGCCACGCCAAACCAGCTTGCCCGCTAGCTCCACCCAACCCTACCGCACTCCCCTGTCCACCCCATGGCCAAAGCCAGCCCCTGGACCACCTCCACTCGCTCGCGCCCATGCCTCTCTGCACCGCGCGAGAGCACGCCAGAGCGCCCTCGCCGCCAGCATGCCACAGACCGTGCCTCGACACCAGACCGCGCACGCCGCTTCGCCTTGACCACACCAACCCGCCAAACATGGCCGTGCACCACCGCGCGGCCCACAGTCGCCAGGAGCACCGTCGAGCATCGCCTCTGTCCCTCAGAGCGCGGGAAGCTCCCGACCGTTAGCCACCGCCCCTAGCCACGCCATTACGCCGTAGATGACCGCTAGCAGACCGCCCACCGTCTGCCTACCTCGTCCACACCGGTAGCCCCCTATGCTGTCATCACCGACGAGCTCCGCCCACACTCTTCGGTCCTCTCGTCGAGCCTATATAAGGAGGCCACCTCCAGCATCAATCGCCACACCATTCCACTCCCCTCTCTCCACTGATTGTTTCTCCTCTCTCGCCGGAGCCGCTCGAGCCACCCATTGCCAGAATTTCGCCGGAGGTAGCCGCTGTAGAGGAGGAGAAGTCCCCGTCGATTTCGTCCACCTCAGCCCCTGTCGTGACCTTGCCTGAGTCCACCGTCGTCGTCCAGTTCGTTTGCCTGCCTCGCCGCACTAGCTGGAGCCCTGGTATGCCCCCACCATACCCCCACCGACCGTGCTAGGATTCAGTCTCGCCGACGACGTGTCCGTCGTCGACGACGACCGTGAGCCGTTAGATCTAGCTCTAATCTTGTGGTCCTTATCGCCCATACCGCTTCGCGTTTAATGAGTCACTGATAGGCGGGACCCCCTGTCAGCAGCCTGAGCACCGCGGAGTGTACACGGGCTGGCCCATTTAGTTTCCTGCGCTGACCCAGTAATTCAAATATAGTTTTTTCTTTTTAAAAGTAAACTTAGTTCTGTCCTTTAGTTCAAAAATCAATTCAGGGAGTTGTACAAATCCAAATTGAGTGATTCCAATTTTCTTGGAAAGATAATTAAAAACTCTATCCAAGCCCGTTGGATTTAAATCAATTAGAGTTAGAGATATCTCCTAGTAAAAATAACAAGACATAAGCTTTTGCACACTTCAACATTTTTATAAAATCAACCATAACAGATTTTGAGTTGATTCCAACTCTCAAAAATCATATTTAACCATACCTATCTGAATATGTAATAATATTAAGGTTTGCATGCAGTGACTTTGGACTAGTACCAAAATAATGCTATTTAGGCATTTCTAGTCACTTTAAATCATTAATTATTAAACTTAAACTTATTAAAATGTGATCCAACATTTAAATCACATTCCCATATGTTAAAATATGTGGTGATGACATGTGTCCACATGATCCCATATTTTAATTGGAGAATATTAAATCTTAGTTAATTTCAATGAGTAGAAATTACTTTTCTCAAATAAAATAAATGAAGCTAGTTCATTGAACCTTGTGATGCTTGTGATGATAGTAGATCATCAAATGTGTGCCTTAGTGTGCTAAGTAGACTAGTTAAGTATTGTTTGGTGATTGTGTATTCCGTATGTATTTATAGACGATAATACCGACCAAGTCTATGAGGAGGAGGAGTTCTACCAAGAAGAGGAGGAAGAGAATTTCAACCACTGCACCAACCAAGTCAAGCTATTGTTAGTAAGGTAGCATTCTGCAAATTAGCAATGCAAGCAAATCCTTGCAAGCTAGATAACCTAAGCAAAGGCATTAGGCATGCTTTGGTTATACCCTTTGACTTCTACCTATTCCAAGTTTTATTTACAAGCTTTACTTCCTTTACTTTACTAAAGTCCTTTACTTGTTTAAAGGTAGCATAAAGAGTATGAAACTTGACCTATCTAGTTAGACTTAGATGTCATTCTATGGCATGAGATTGAGATTAGCATCCCACATTAGTGAACACTCTTAACTTAGTAGTTTGGAGCTAAACCAAAACTTGATTCACTTTAGATGGGAATACTTGGTAAAGATGATTTGTGAAAACCTTGGAATGATGAGTCATTCTATTGAGATGTTTTGACATGTTTTGATAAACCCAAATGGTTTATGATGATGAAAATGTTGAGGCATGAGCCTTAGCCCTTTTACAAAACTGATGGTTGGGTTCGGATGCGATACCATTCCAATTTTACCATACAACCACAATACCTGAATTGGGTAAGGCTTAGCCGGAAGTTTATATGCATTAGTATTAGTTCCCTCGCGGGAGAGGTTTGAGCTGAGGCTACCTCTCAATGTTGTCCACCTATGCAGTGCCCAGGATGACAGATGGTCATGGCTGGGGGGCCATGCTCATAGGAGAGGTGCTTATACTAGGGTGTGTAAAGGAAAGATTATGTTTGATTATCTGCATACTAAGTATGATGATTCAGGGTTATCCCTGACAGATGTATCGAATCTTGTGGTGAAAGTGTACCACCTCTGCAGAGTGTCAAACTATTCGAATAGCCGCGTCCGCGGTTATGGACAGTTGGAGTGGCCATACTGTTCCGTTGTCAGATGTTTTTAAAACAACTTATGAAATGAATTGTGACATGACTTGACCACAACAGAGTTGTGACTATGACAACTAAGTTCCCACTTAGGTATTTTCAAACTTTATTTTATCTTTCTTTGTTTCTTAACTCATCTTAGGTTTCAAACTTAACTTTACAAATAAACTTATAGTTAGCGTTCCTACTAGAATCATCCTACTTGTTAGTGGTAGTTTGCGAGTACTTAAAGAGTACTCATGGATTTTGTCCCTGGCTATTCCCGTGGCCAGTCTATGAAGGAGACTACCAAGATGAAGGACAGCATGACGGCTACGACAACTAGGGTCATCTCCCGTCGTCAGCATTGCCTGCGACTCTGAAGATGGACCCCACCACTACGCTATTTATTCCGCTACTTGATTGTACTAAGACTGGATCATGAGATCCTTATTTGTGTAAGACCTTATTATGGTTTGTAATGGATGATGTACTATGATATCCAATCTGTTATGTCTTGCAAAAATGGTAATCTTGGGATTGCGAGGTATGGCATAACAGGCATATGGGATTAAAAATCCGGGTGTTGACACTATGCATGTGTGATGAACTTGAATTTCATTGCATATATTGCCATCCATTACCGTTGGTGGAGCTTCATCTATATATTCAACATTCAAAGAAACACCAAGGATGCATGAACATAAAATGCAAATTCCTAAGAACAAACTAAAAGCATAAACCAACTTCCCTTAAACCTTCTAAAACTTCTCCATCACTAGCATCAATTGCCAAAATGGGTGAAAAGTTTTAGACGGCCAATATAGTGAGAATTCCTCCAAAGGTGTGCATTTGAAACAAATTTCTCATGATTGGAGACATTTGCACATATCCAATGATGAATACTTAGGAGAAAAGCAAACTATATTGAGGACCCAAAGATTGCAAAAAACGAAAGAAGCATCAACAAATGAAGTAAGTAATCAAAAGGTCCAAAAGAACCAAGTGAACACAACAAGATATTATGATAACAGAAAATGAGTGTTTAAATGAAATAGGGAAGCTCCCTAATATTTGTTCACAAATTATAATAATTGCATTTGCATACAACATGCACAAATATGAAATCCTCACTCCCCATATACATTTAGCACACCAAAAGTGTGCAAGAAGGCAATTGAACATTCTTAAATAAATTAGGGAAGCTCCCCAGGGATTTATACACCAATTATAATAATTGAATTTCGAAACAAAGTGCACAAGCATGGAATCCTCACTCCCCTAAACTCATTTAACAACACAAGGCATGAGAGGACAAATATGATTTCTGAAACAAACAAACGAATAAGGCAAGCACTCATTGACAAAGAAATATTGAGAGCCACCAAAGAATCAAATTACATAAGAAAGGTGGACACCAAAGAAATATAATATCAACTAGAGATTTATCTTATTATGTGTATAAGTAACTAAGTCAATAACATTAGGAAGACATATGCCCACAAATAAACATGAACACACAAAATAGATAAACAAGAAAGCATATGAAAGGAAAAAGGAAGTCATAACATATACCAATATTTTTTTTGCTTGAAAGCATGGCCAAAGGCTCAATTTTATTTTATTGTACATTAATGAGATTCAAATAACAACACACCAAATACATCACAACAATTACCAAGGAAAAGGAGATAGTTGGAATGTATTGAGAAATGCAACAAGTATCACAAATAAAAGTCAACTTTGTAACTTCATCACTATTGCACATGAGAGCAACTGAGGAAAAGGTAGGCAATAAAATTGCTAGGTTGACATATTTGGGATTGGTGAATCATAAACATGATTTTGTATAGTCCCTATTTATGCACTCATCTCAACTTACTCACATATTCAATAAAGATTTTTTATTAAAACCAAAGCAAGAACAATAACATTTGAAAATACAAAAAAAATCATGCCAATATGCAACCTACAAGACATTGGAATCAAGATATGTATGCATGAGTAAGATATACTTGTTACCGAGATATCATTGATAGTATATAATGGATCGTAGTTCCTCGATCATACTAGTTTGCCTCCAATTTTCATGTAGACACAACTTCTTCATAATTGATGAGACAAACATTCAATATATCTCCAAATGTACCTAAAACAATATGAAGTATACTATGGTCCCCAAACATATTGGGTCCAAGGTATTTAGAGAAACTACAATATATAGGAGAGACTCCACATAAATATGTGCATATTGATATATAATTGAATTTCATGCACATCTTATCAATTAGGATTTGGTGGAGTTTCACGACAACATGGATCCTGGACGCTGGCGCTTATAGACACCGAGGAACAACCTTAGTTGCAGCGCTCGCGCTGGCGAGGCAAAAAAATCGGCCAAGGATAACTACTTCGCGGATTGTGCAACGACGACAGATTTTTTGGCGCGGCACAACGTGATCCACCGAGTTAGCGCTTTCACGGCGTGGTAGAGGATGCACATCGTTACATTACTGAAGACAGTGTAATGATACATTGCAAATGTATCTATAATTTTTGATGTTCCATGCTTGGTTTTATCCACTTTTTTCTGTTTTGTTCCAACTTTGAAGTACTTTTCATATGATTTCTTGGACTAACCTATTAACAAGAGCCATAGTGCCAGCTATCTGTTTTCTGCTGTTTTTGGTTCCAGGAAAGTCAGAAAATGAATATTCTTGGAATTGGACGGGACAAAAGCCAAAGTGCCTACTTTTCCGGATGTCATCAAGTGCCAGAATACGAGACAGAGAGGGGCCACCACACCACCTGGCCGCGCGGCCAGGCCTGGCCTGCGCCAGGGGGTGGTGTGGCCGCTCCCGACACCCCCTCGGCCTCTCCTTCCGCCTATATATTGCCCTCAGGACGAAAACCCTAAGTGCCCGATCAAAAATCCACGAAAGAGTCTGTAGCCACCGTCATCTCCATCCCTAGATCGGGAGGGATCTGAAGCTCTTCCCAGCACCCTGCCGGAGAGGGGAATTCACCCTGGAGACCTTCTTCATCACCATGCAAGCCTCCGGTGTGATGCGTGAGTAGTTCATCCTCGGACTACGGATCCATGTAGTAGCTAGATGGCTGGTTCCCCTCCTTTGTGCTTTCATGTCTAGATCTTGTGAGCTCCGTTCATGATCAAGATCATCCATTTGTAATTCTGCATGTTGTGTTTGCGGGATCCGATGGATATTGAGATGCTATTTCAGATTGATTATTGATTCTATCATGTCTTTGTTATTTGTGATCTTGCATGCTTTCCGTTGTTAGTAGCTATCTTGGCCAAGTAGATGCTAGCAACTCCAAGAGTTAGTATTTATGCTCGATAGTGGGTTCATGCCTCTGGTAATCTGGGGAAGTGACAGAAATCTCTAAGGTACTAGATGTGCTGTTGCTACTACGGAGAAAACAACAATCCTTTGTTCATAGAACAATCGTATTGTTTACTTTACACGCAGTTCGTAAAGCAATAATCTGTTGCTTGCAACTTAATATTGGAGGGGGTTCGGATGATAACCTGAAGGTGGATTATTAGTCATAGATGCAGTTAGATGGCGGTCTATGTATAATGTTGTAATGCCCAATCAAGTCTCAAAGGAGTCAAGATGATTAGTATATGCATGTATTGCTTTCTCGGTGTTTGTCAATTGCCTTGCTGTAATTTGTTCACCCAGCATGTTATCTATCTAAGGAGAGCCACCTCTAGTGAACTATGGATCCCGGTCCTTTTTCTTTACATACAATCTATAAACTGTTTACTGCTTTGTGTTTACTTTATGCAAACTTTTACTTCTTTCCATTCGATACGTTTAATCCTTTGTTTTCCGCAAAACACGGTGAGATTGACAACCTCATCGCAAGTTGGGGACAAAGTTCTGTGATTGTATTGTGCAGGTCTTTATGTTGCTACTAGAACCGATAGTGTGCCCTGCCAAAGCTCTGCTAGTAACACCTTTGGGGTGTTTTCCTTGCTCCTACTGGTTCGATTAAACCTTGGTTTCATAACTGAGGAAAACTTGCTGCTGTGCTCATCATACCTTCCTCTTGGGGTTCCCAACGAGCTCTACATCAACACCGCCATCAAGCATTTTTCTAGGCGCCGTGCATTAAGCCATCATATAACTTCAGTGCAGTTGTAACCGTGAATTATTTGCCGTGTTACACCTTCCAACATGAGTGAAAATTTCCTAATTAACAATAACTGATTAAGGTTGCTAATCCGTTGCAATTTGATAAATTAAAAGTTACCATAACATTAATATATAATTACATTTATGTTACAAGATTTCTTGAGTCTCTCTAAAATAAAGGAAAAAATAAAGATATACTAATAGGGAAAGAGGGTAAAAAACTAAAAAAATCTAAGATTGAGCTCCTCCCTATTCTACACGAGATTCTACACGGAGGTGGATCTGGTCGCCGGTGGATCTGGTCGATGGTGGATCTGGACAGCGCTGGATCTGGTCAGTGGTGGATCTGGATGGTGATAGATCTGGACAGTGCCATCAACTTCCCGATGATCTAAGCACCATCTTTGACGTGGTGGATCAGTACAACGCAGACGAACTCGCCGCTGGATGTCAGCGCCTTCCACGCGGTGGATCAACAGGACGCTGACATGTACACCGTAGGATATAGTGGAGATAGATGGTTGTGAGATCTTTTGTTAGTCATGGAGAGAGAGAGTGTGTGGAGGTATATCTAGGGTTAGCAGAGAGGGGAGTGTGGTGGCCTGGATAGAAGTTAGTGTTCCCTATATTATATAGATGCATGGGACCGACTTGCTTAAAATCCCATTGGCCATAGTGGGCTCGTTAGGTGGTTAACGAGTCCGACTCTCTCGTGATTGATAACATAAATAGTAAAGTAATCGAACAGCAAGATTTGATGAACGCGGTGATCAAATATATTTATTAAACACTTCAATAGAAAATTACATATCAGTTGTACACTGATGAAATTTCCTCTGGCGCCACTAGGCCATTATTGGATTTTGCCCTATGTTCACCGGCTTTATACTTAATTTTGTCCTAGGATGGAAGTTGCATCTTGTCGTCATTGTCATCATCATCGTCACCGCCACTAACAACGCCATCAGCTTGGGTGTTCGTAGGATCGATCCAATTGATGTACTCGCACCTCGGCGGTGTGTAGTTGCACAGGAGGAACCTACAACCAGCGTTCTCGCCAGCGAATACATGACACTGTCGAGGGCTTCGACCGTAGTAGCAAATCTAACAGAGAGAAATATCCTCAAATTATCTTCTGATCAATAGAGAATATAGGATCAATAGATATTGATAAAAACTACCAATAACTTACACGGTGCTCCATCGATTTGGATCTCGCCGCCGCCAACCACTGCAGATTACTAGAGGGAGAATTGGGGGGAGTACTGCGGTAAGGAGTACAAGAGACTAGATCGAGATCGGGAGCGAAAGATAAAGGCCTCGCCTGTAGTGGGCCACACCAGTCAGCAATACAAACTTGACCATTCAACGCGGGGTACTTGACCAGTCAGCAGTGTGGGACACGTTGTAAATGTCACCTACAAAGCTCTAGGGACTAGTATATGCCTCCATCCATCTACCACGGCATTAAATCCATCGGCTTCCCGATCATGTATGATGGCGCCAAAAAATTGTCGATGCTGCGTCGGCCATGGCGTATAAATGGCCGCCATGACAAAATGGTGTCGTGATCGTCCATCTGCTGCATATCCAACATTTTGCGGTACTTTCCGCTTGTGCTGCCCCAAAAATCTACCGGGTATGGGAAGTATTTTTTGTATTGTTTTACCTATATACTGGATCAATAAAAGCAAGCATGCCACAATATATACATATAGTAAATATTCACGCACAAGACTTTCAAGAATCAAAAAGAGATACAATTTGAACAAAAACACCAAGTAAATTAAGAAGATACATAAAAATGTGACACGACAAAAGGTTGTTCAAATTGTATCAAAAAATCAAATCAACACATAAAATACCAAAGTTCAAAAAAATGAACTTGGCAAAAGCCAAATAGCAAGCAGGATATACAAAACACCCAAGCTCAAAGATTTATCTCATGCAAGAAGGAAAACCAATAAGCATCAAGCAATGAGACAAAAAATGCCAACTCCCGAAAAAGAGAAAGATTATAATACATAGACCAAACTCTCTATACTTCTCATGATGGAAAAAAGTACCAAAACGAAAAGATTAAACTTCCAAGTACATAAAGAACGATATGGATAAAAAAACAAGCAGAAAGAGAGTTTTCCAAATAATGCAAGAGAGCTCCCCCATGTGTAGTGCATTATGCAGAATTTTGCTTTTGAATGCAAAATGCGCACAAATGGGATCATCACTACTACCTACATTAAATAAAACACAAGATATGATCAAGAAAATAAAAAGGATCGAGAAGAAGCAAGGAAGAAATGGGAGTCAAAACAAAACATTTTCTTGCCAAAAGATAGGGCAAAAAATAAACAAAAACCAATGTAAATATGATCAATGAATTCTATCACCTATTATAGCACCAATTGTCCAAGTATAAGGGGTATTTGACATTATTTCCTGATGGTAGTTTGCAAAGCTATTCAAGATAAAATTCACAAAAAGAAAGCAAATGAGAAAAGATATGAATTAGTAACCAAGCCAAGAAAGAGATTCTTGAGGGTCTCAATGTTGGGTTCGTAGCATGGAAAACAAAAAATTTCTACCGCAAGAACGAACAAAACTCAGATCTAATCTAGATAAAAGCCAAGATCTAATCTACTAGACATGAGCAACGAGATAGATCGGTACTAACCCTCGTAGAACCGAAAGCGTTAACAAGATTAGATCTCGTGGATGATGTAGTCGATCACTTGCCGATCTCAAGATCGTGTGGACGATCCTTCCGGCGCCGCGTTCCGGCAGCGCTTCCGCGGATGGTCACACGTGCGGAGTCGAAGCAGACCTTCCTCTCCCCGTTCCAGCGAGCAACGGAGGTAGTAGATCTTCTCCACGGAATCCCAGCAGCACGACGGCATGGTGGTGGTGGAGATGAGAATTCTGCAGGGCTTCGCCTATGCCTGTGCAGAAGAAAGGTGGAGGAGAGAGGCGGCAGAGATTGGGAGTTGTGAGAGCCTTGGCAAGAGGGGGCGCCCCCTCCCTTCTATTTAAAGGAGGGAGGCGCGCCTAGGGAGGGGGAGTCCTAGTAGGACTCCCCTCCTTGGGCCGGCGGTGGGAAGGGGGGAGGAATCCTCCTCCCCCACGAATCCGTGTCTAGCCCCACTTGGACTCCCTTGATCCTTTCTTGGTTTTCAAGTAAACTCCAAGAAATCCTCTTAGAACCTTCCAGAACATTCCGAAACCTTCTAAAATCTCCATACAAACACTCCGGAACATTTCCTAACTTAGAAAATGATTCCCAATATATGAATCTTATTCTCCGGACCATTCCGGATCTCCTCGTGATGTCCTGGATCCATTCCGAGACTCCGAACAACATTCGGTCTCCAACGCAAATTCCATATCTACTTAAAATAACTTCGAACCTTAAGTGTGTCACCCTACGGTTCGTGAATATGCAGACATGATGAAGACACCTCTCCCATCAATAACCATCAGCGGGATCTGGAGATCCATAACGGCTCCCACATACTCAACGATTTCTTCGTGATCGATTGAACCATTTAACATACGAAACCAATTCCCTTTGTCTCGCGATATTCTACTTATCCGAGGTTTGATCGTCGGTATCTCTATACCTAGTTCTACCTCGTTACTGATAAGTACTCTTTACTCGTTCCATGTTATGTCATCCCTTGTGACCTAGTCACATGCTTGCAAGCTATCTAGATGACACTCCACCGAGAGGGCCCAGAGCATATCTATCCGTCATATGGATGGACAAATCCCAATCTTGGTTCATGCGCTTCAACACATACTTTCAGAATACCCAATGACACCTTTATAACCACCCAGTTACGAAGCGGCATTTGATGTCATCAAAGTACCCATCCGGTGATGGTGATTAACATAACCTCATGGTCGAAGGATTAGGTTACTATGTATTTGAAAGCTTACAGCAATATGAACTTAATGACTTAATCTTATGCTACGCTTACTATGGATGTGTGTCCATTACATCATTCTCCTAATGATATAACCTTGTTATTAATCACATCCAATGTCCATGATCAGGAAACCATGATCATCAATTAATCAACAAGCTAGTTCAACAAGAGGCTTACTAGGGACTCTTTTATGTTTACAAAACACACAAGTATTAATGTTTCCGATTAATACAATTATAGCATGGGATGTAAACATTTATCATAAACATAAAGATATAATAATAACCACTTTATTATTGCCTCTTGGGCATATCTCCAACACTCAAATAGTTAGAAAATCATACAAAGTAATGATTAGAACAACTTGAGGTAAAAAAGTCTATAAATTGAGGTATGCTCTCCTATCCAAATTAATGTTCTCAGATTTGTCTAAATTCAGATGTATCTAGTCATGTTTTAGTGCTAGATACATCCGAATTTAGAGAAATCTGAGTCCATTAATTTGGAACGGAGGGAGTATAATTGACTACATATAATGATAACCTTATCAAGAAAAGCTCTTGCAAACAAGATCCAAAAAATGATAAATGAAATCACTAAACATAAATAGGAACTTGTTTAAGGTCATGTGGCACATAGGAGCTAGATAATTCTCAATATGAATTCTAAGTGGCACTACCTCAAATGTCCATATTTTCTAGGCTTGTAATATGCAAAAAGCATATACCTCCCCCATAATGTGATAAACCATGAATTCTCAGCAAGAGGCAAAAAGGTCCAAATAGAGATAATTAATGGACATTATAGAACTTGAATTTCTCATGAGAATAACATACCACATAGAGATTAGATAATCTTGCAATATCAATACTAAGTGGTATTCCTCGTGTACACACACTTTGAGGATTGTGGAATGCCCAAGCATGACACCCCCAATGGGATATTCCATTAATCTATCACAAGAGCCAAACAAGATACCAATTAGATTCAATAAAGGCTCAAAGCAACAAAACACATACATGGTGTGAGAACCAACATACACAAGTATAATTGATAACCCAAGATAAGTAAACGGTAAGGACAACATATACAAACATATGCATGGTACACAACCAACACATGCACAGGGGGCAAGAAACTTGCCATGTAAATAACATAAGCACATGTTACCACATGGAGGTTCATAGGATATACGATAGAAGCATGATAATTAAAATGACATGGATTGATCAAATGTAATAGATGGATAAACGCTTTACAAGCGGCATGAAGACACCCAAACAACGACAATGAGAGCCAGAATGCCTCCGGTTAGTAGCTCCGAAGCGGGTGGCGGAATCATCTAAAAACGACAAAGTGTCGATGAAGTGGGTGATGTGGAAATCAGGGGTAGGGACAGGGGTGGACTAGCCGGGGCAGCTGACGGGAAGGCCAAGTTGGACAAGAGGAGTATCGTGGTCTGTTGGTTCACAAATACATCCCTAATTTGTCGGTAAATGGGTTGAAATCCGCGACACTCGGTGCGTCGTGTTGTTGGGCCTTGACACCATCTGCTCGCACACAAACTAACTTGTGTGGTCCGTTTTGGTGTCTATTGGAGTTGCCCTTATCTCCAAACTGATAAAAAATGACTGTTGGTGGAAGAGGGAGCGTGTACCCCTTTACAAAATGGAAGCTTATTGATGATGCAGCAGATTAAACAAAATGGGGACATGGAAAAGCTATGGCCGCTCCACCGGCTACCATCGAAGCATGGTTTCAAATTTCAATTTTGGGAAAATATCAGCTCGTACCCAAATCACTGAAATTCATTCATTTGGGTCAAAGTAACGAAATTTTCTACAAAAAATCATCAAAACTTTCAAAATTTTGATAAATATTTTGAATATTTTTTGGGTTATTTTGGCCGAAAGGTAATTATTTCTACTGTACGTCAAAATTCAGTGAATTTCGATGAAAACTCACTTGAAGTTTTTTTCCATGCGGCGGAGAAGCAAAGGATGGTTGTGAACCTATCCAACACTGCACACGCATTAGTTCCTCATCTTCGGCAATCTCTGCTTATAATGATTGGTGGTTTTCTGTAGTGGAAATCGCTTGGGATGCCATTTGCTAAAAACGAATTGAGGCTAGTTTGTATTACACCGTTCTGAACTCACCATCCGTGTATGGCTTGCGAACACAACAGAGATCAAGACGGTGAATGCTCAGGCAGAAAACTCATCAGGCACACCAAGGCAGCTAAACACCAGCTGCCGTAAACTGTGGTGAGCAGGAAATTCAGTAGAGGATCGCGAACACGGCAGGGCGTCGCGGTCATTGTTTGCTTGCTTAGATTTACGATGTGCTTCAATGCTTCATCCGTGGACATGCTCTCGCAACAAGCTCAAACACTCCTTGGTCATCTATGGCAGGACATACCGACAGCTGGAGCATGGAAAACTTGGTTATGGTCGCAGCAAATCCTTCCCTGCTGAGATGGTCGTACCACAGGGAAAGACTTCTCAGCGAGAGGGTGCCCTGCAAAGATAAGATCGGATTTTACGAGCCTATTGAAATCCATGATCCACTTCTGCAATGCATTCATTGTGTGCTCATAACCGCACATTCATATAGTGCTCACTGAACACTGATGATGACCAATTCCGCTGATGGACATGTAAAACAACCTGCAGATGGAACATTGTTTTTTCCATCCATTGAAAATATTAATCCTTTTTCTTAGACACAAACATAGGGCTTGATCTGTAGCGGATTTGGGTACATTACAATACAGCCACAAGCATCAATTAATTCTAGGTGCATGTTATGCTCGGTTTTGTTTGGACAATGCCTGTGCCTGAAGTGCTTGTGCCTGGAATGCTTGTCATTGGCTCATTGCTCATTGGTGTCTTGCAATGTCGAGAGCTGTGTCTGTGTACGTTCTGAACACAGCAGAAAACAGGATGATGAATGCCGCCAGAAAACTCGTGCTAAAGCAGCAAAAACACCAGGTGCAGTGAACTGGTAGAAAGAAATTCAGTACAGGGGAAACATCAAAACTCCATGTTTCCATTCCAATTATATTTTATATCTACGCAATGCTCTTTTCCAGCATCCTATCATACTCTTTCAGACTAGTCTCCAGCTCGTACTCACCAAGGTAGGAGCCGAAAGAATCAAGGGACTGCAGCTTGTGCGACATGGAATCATCATCACCGCCAATGTATTTGTCACGCGCCATCCGCCGGGTCAACCCTACAACCGCGCGGACGAAGCAAGGAATAAATGCGCTGGGAGTTTCGAACTTGTCACGGCGGGTGATAGGTTGGGAGAGAAATAACTTGTATTGATTTAGACAATATTACAATGTTTATATAGAAGAGAGGGAGAGTCGGCCGACCTAGGGTTGGGCCGTAAACCGACTTAGGCTAGAGTCCTACTCCAATACAAAACAAACTCTAATATCCCCGCAGTGTCAACGTCGGGTGCCACGATGTTGAGACTGGAGCGAATGTCGATGAAGGACGAAGGATGTAGTCCTTTGGTAAAAATATCTGCAAACTGTGCACTCGTTGGAACATGTAGAACACGAACTTCTTCAAGAGCAACTTTTTCCCGAACAAAATGAATGTCGATCTCGATGTGCTTGGTACGACGATGTTGCACGGGGTTGGAGGCCATATAGACAGCTGATATGTTGTCACAGTAGACAATAGTGGCGTGCTGGACGGGACGCTGAAGTTCCACAAGTAATTGACGAATCCAAACTGCTTCAGCAACAGCATGCGCAACCGCCCTGTATTCCGCTTCAGCCGAAGACCGGGAGACCGTAACCTGCCTTTTCGATGACCAAGAAACAAGATTATCACCCAAATAAACACAAAAGCCGATGTGGATCGTCGAGTATCTGGACATCCTGCCCAGTCTGCATCAGAATAAACTGTCAAGCTTGTTGGGGAGGATGAATTAAGAAGTAGACCAGGATGAAGAGTGACTTTTAAGTATCGAAGAATCTTTTTGACATGAGCTAGATGGGGTAAACGAGGATCATGCATATAGAGACATGCTTGCTAAACAGAATAAGAAATGTCAGGTCTGGTGAGAGTAGCGTATTGCAAAACACCAACAAGACTACGATATAGAGTTGGATCGGGGACAGAATCACCTTCAGCTGAAAGTTTTGAGCCAACATCAGCTGGTGTACGACAAGGTTGATAGTCTATCATGCCTGCTCGGTTTAAGAGATCAAGAATGTATTGATGTTGAGAAAGAAATAGAGTAGAAGATGTTCTAGTGGCGGTAACACCGAGAAAATGATGAAGTGATCCTAAATCAGTCATAGAAAATTCTTTGTTGAGAAGAGTAATGATATGTTTAAGAAAAGAATCAGAAGAAGCTATAAGAACAATGTCGTATACGTATAGAAGAAGATATGCTGTGTGAGAGGAAGAATGAAAGATAAAAAGAGATGTATCAGGTTTAGAAGGAAGAAAGCCAATAGTTTGAATAAATGTAGCAAAACGTTGAAACCAGGCATGAGGAGCTTGTTTGAGACCATACAAAGATTTCTTGAGAAGACAGACAAGATTGGGATTAGAGGAATCTTTAAAACCGAAGGGTTGTTGGCAATATACAGTTTCATTGAGAGTATCATTAAGAAAAGCATTTTTTACATCAAGTTGATGAATAGACCAGAAAGAGGAGACTGCAAGACTGAGAATAATGCGAATAGTGCTGGGCTTAACAACAGGGGAAAAAGTTTCATCAAAGTCAATTCCTTGTTGTTGAGAAAAACCTCTGCAAACCCAACGAGCCTTGTACCGAGCCAAAGACCCATCGGAGTTATACTTATGACGAAAAATCCACTTTCCCGAGACAATATTGGCGCCAGATGGTGTAGAAACGAGAGTCCATGTATTATTTTGAATAAGAGTATTGAACTCATCTCGCATGGCAGAGTGCCATAATGGATCGAGAAGGGCTCGTTTGTAGGAACTTGGGATAGGAGAAATCGATGGAGTAGCCGAAAGATTGAGAAAACATCGGGGAATATGGAAGCCCCGTTTGCCACGAGTACACATAATATGATCATTTGTAGGAATGGGTATTGGAACGGCATGAGAAGGAATGTGAGTAGTTGGGGAAGGAGATGATTGAGTAGGGGGTGTGTTTTAGGCGGGAGAGACGGAGTTGGATGATGTGCTAATGGGAGACTCTGCCGCGGCAGGAGAAGGAGACGCAGCAAGAGGTGAGGCTGCCGCGGCAGGGGTTTGGGCAGATTCAGCTGCCGCGGCAGGGTTTTGGGGGGTTTTAGCTACCGTGGCAGGGTTTTCGGGGTTTTTGGCTGCCGCGGCAGGGGGATCGACAGGAACAAAAACATGACGCTGTTGGAGATATGCCCTAGAGGCAATAATAAATAGAGTTATTATTATATCTTTGTGTTTATGATAAATGTTTATATTCATGCTATAATAGTATTAACAAGGAAACATTAATACTTGTGTGAATTGTAAACTTAAATTGAAGTCCCTAGTATAGCCTCTATACTTCACTAGCTTGTTGGTTAATAGATGATTGTGGTTTCCCTATCATGAACATTGAGATGTTATTAACAACAAGATCATATCGTTAGGAGAATGATATGGTGGACATACTCCTATAGATAAGCGTAGCATAAAGATCAAGTCATTTCAATAGTTCAATTGCTATATGCTTTCTGATACATAGTAACCTAATTCCTTCGACCATGAGATCATGCATATCACCTTTACCGGATGGATGCTTTGATGTCATCAAACACCACACCGTAACAGGGTGGCTATAAAGGTGGTATTGAGTGTTCGGAAAGTATTGGTTGAAACACATGGATCAAGAGTGGGATTTGTCCATCCATATGACGGATAGATATTCTCTGGGCCCTCTCGGTGAAATGTCATCCAATTAGCTTGCAAGCATGTGACTGGCTCACAAGGGATCACATATCACGGGAACGAGAAAAGAGTACTTATCAGTAACGAGGTTGAACTAGGTATGCAGAGATACCGACGATCATAACCTCGGATAAGTAACATATCGTGAGACAAAGGGAAATTGGTATCGTATGTAAGTGGTTCATTCGATCGCAAAGTAATCGTAGAAATATGTGGGAGCCATATGAATTTCCAGATTCCTCTATTGGTTATTGTTCGAAGAAGTGTCTCGATCATGTCCGCATAATTCACGAACCGTAGGGAGACACACTTAAGGATTCGACGTTGTTTGAGTAGTTATGGTATTATGAGAAAGAGACCGAATGTTGTTCGGAGTCTCGGATGGGATCCGGGATATCACGAGGAGATCCGGAATGGTCCGGAGAATAAGATTCATATAAGGAAAGTCCCGTTTTTGAGTTGGGGAATGGTTCCGGTATTTTCATCGGGAACATTCTAGAAGGTCCCGGAATGTCCGGCACTCCGGGGGGGGGGAAGGGTACATGAATGTGTCATTATAAGTTGGAATGATTGCATCATGTACTAGGTGTCTTCGTTGTCCAAAATAAAGAATTTAATTAAATCCTCAATTGAAAAGTCAAACGGCTAGTTTGAAAGTCAAACGACAAGTTTTGGAAGTGGGAAGAGAGGAGGATTGGTGGAGGCCGAATTGGAGGAGGGTTCCTCCCTTGGCCGGCGCCCCACCAAGCCGACTTGGGGAGGGACTCTCCTCCCCTTGGCCGGCCAGCCCTCCCACCTATATAAGGAGGGGCAGGGCTCCCCTCCTAGCACACACAAGTTCCTATCCTCTAAACTAAACCCTAGCCCTAAACCCCGGTTTAGAGCTATTTCGGTTTAGAGCCTTCTAATTGGTTTAGAGCCCCCTAATTGGTGTGTCTAATTACTAGACCACTAATAGCCTCTCTCATAAGCTCCACCATACTCGCACCGGCTTAAGGCGAAGCCCTGCGGGATCTCCCCTCTACTTCCGGTACCACGCCGTCGTGCTGCCGGAATCGCGAGGAGAGTGCTACAACCTCCGCTGCCTGCTGGAACAAGGGAGAGGAAGGTCTTCGTCGAGTACCGAACGTGTGACCGACTGCGGGAGCGCTGCGGGAACGCGGCGCCGGAAGGATCGTCTACGGGATCTTGAGATCGGAAAGAGTACGACTACATCACCCACGAGAATCTGCTCTCGTTAACCGCTTTGGAATCTTCGAGGGTAAGTTATTCCATCGACTCGTTGCTACAATCTAGTAGATAGATCTTGGCTTGTTTGTTTGTATGCGATAGAAAATTTTTGTTTTCCATGCTACGAACCCCTACAGTGGTATCAGAGCCGTGTCTATAAGTAGATCTGTTGCACGAGTAGAACACAATGGTCATTGTGGGCGTTGATGCTTTTATTGTAGATTGCTTTTGTGTACTTTGCATCTTGCGGTATGTTGGGATGAAGCGGCCCGGGCTAACCTTACATGACATCGTTCATGAGACTTGCTCCACGCTTGACATGCAACTCGTATTGCATAAGTGGCTTTGCGGGTGCCTGTTTCTCCTAGCATAGTAAAGATCCAATTTACAACGGGTAATCAACAATGCTAGTATCAATGTTGTGGTTCTTGTTCGTAGGTTAGAACGACACTTATGGAAAGCCCCAAACCACGTAAAATATGCAAAGAAAGTAGAAGCGTCTAACTTTGTTTTGCAGGGGTGTGCAGTGATGTGATATGGCCATGATTGTGATTATATTTGATGTATGCAATGTTCCTTATTGTAAGTTGGCAACCGGCAGGAGCCATATGGTTGTCTTTAATTTCTGTTAAGACCTGCGTGTCTATTCAAAATAGTTGTAATAGTTGAAGCCGGTGGACGACAACCATGGTGAAGCGTCATTGACCTTGATGCAATGCTGGTGATGATGGAGATCATGTTCGTGCTTGAAGATGGAGATCGGAAGCACAAAGAAGAAAGGCCATATCATATCACATATTATGAATTGCATGTGATGTTAATCCTTTATGCATCTTGTATTGCTTAGTAGACGACGGTAGCATTATAAGATGATCCCTCATGCACATAAATTTCAAGTTCTAAAGTGTTCACCCTTAGTATGCACCGTTGCCAAAGCTTGTTGCTTCGAAGCACCACGTGATGATCGGGTGTCTTTGATTCCGCGGGTGAATACAACGTAAGCAAGCCAGATTTGCTTATGCGGTAGCTAAGGTTTGATCTTGACGAGCCTAGCATGTACAGACATGGCCTCAGGAACACGGATCGCCGAAAGGCAAAGCATGAATCATATAGCAGATATGATGAACATGTCGATTGTTCGCCATTGAAACTATATCAACTCTCGTGATGATCGGAGTTGATGTAGTGGATTTGGTTCATGTGATCACTAAAACAATGTGAGGGATGTTGTTTTGAGTGGGAGTTCACCTAGATTAATTTAATTATTAATTAGAACTCAATTTATCATAAACTAAATCAAAGTAAATTTGCATAGTTGTTGTAGTCATTGGCATCCGTTTACCACCTTGCGCTTAGTTATAATTGAGATGATAGAACTATAGAATTCTGGTTAGTTACTTTACGAACTGGTATCGTATTGTATTGAAGTGTTAATCTAAAGTTTAAAAGTCCTATTGCAAACTTTCAGTAAGTTCCGGTTACTCCATGAAGTTTAATAATTGGTATTAAATCAAGAGTAACAATTCCAAGTGTTAGTATATAAAGTATCATGTTTGTCTCCATGATTCTTGATATTCAAAGAATTGTCTTAATATCAAGGTTATCTAGGATCTGAAAGAGTTGTTTCAGAAACCATGATGTGTGGAAGATATTGTGATATCTGAAACAAAGTTTTGGTTGCAACATGATAGAGTATAATATGGCAAAAGTCATGTTCTCATATTTGATGAAAATTTGCAAAAGGTTGGAGACACTAGTTGTCCTAATCTTCCAAAAGGTTTTGGAGAGCAACATTATACTCGCGATTCACCGTTATAAGCTAAAAGTAGCTTGGTCATGGAAGATTCCATGATGAAGGTGAATATTTGATGTAGGTAAAATGTTTACTACACCAATAGATTACTAAAGAAAGGAATTTGAAAGAACACCAAACATTTGATGATGGTGATCTACATCAAAGTGCAAATCCAAAGACATTGGTATTTAATTATACACGCTTTGGACTATGTGTCATATGTATGACTCCACTATTAATGTTGATAGATTCTTTCAAACAGAAAAGGAAATACTGAAAGAGAATCTCAGAAATATATGGCAGAAAAGAAAAGACTAGAATTGTTCAGTTTAAGTATATAGATGATATACATGTTATGGCTATATTCTTTGCTCATTAAACAATGTGGTTCTTAAGTATTTTATACTGGATTTGTTGGTATGAATCGTCATACGAAACAACACAATTCATGAACTACAATGGCCTAAGTAACTAGCAAAAGAATATGTGATGATGTTCATCGAGAACAAATAAAGGGTTATTGTGTTGCTCGTTAAAACATCAAAGCTTGCCTTCAAGATTTGTTTTATCAGGTATTATGAGAACAAAAGGGTTGTTCAAATAATTGCCGTAATCCATAAAAGATGGATGATTCACAAATCTCGTTGGAGAAATCACATCCATAAAACTAGTGCTAAAAAAATGTCGAAAGACAAATTGATTGAAAGATCACTTAGGAAGTGACATCGCAGTTTAAATTATATTGGAAAGAAAACATGAAGAAACTCCATGTGGATGGAATTTTGGAGTCTTTTGATTTTTGATCAAATGACGTTTGTGAAACTTTCCTAGAGAATAATTAAAACTTCGTTCATAGGCCAAAAGGGAACGAAAGACTAGCTTATTGGAACTTGTGCATATTGTTGTACGAACTCCATTATGTGTAGTCAAGAGCGATGGATTTCAACTTCATATGCTTTCTCCGAAAATTTGAGTGAATATATGAATATTTACTTAATAAGGATGAAGTATGAAATATTTGAAAAGTTCAAAGATTTCAAGATGAAGTGCAAAATCATTGTAACAAGAATATAAATAGTTTATGATAAGATCATAAAGGAAGATATTTGAGTTACAAGTTTAGCATAATACCTAAGATTTAAGGAATCGTTCCGTGGATTTGCATTTCCCGAAACACCATAAGAGTATGGAGCGTTCGAGATATGTAATTAAAACCTTGTTTGACATGGTAAGATCAAAGGTGTAAAATATAGAACTGCCATTATATTTTAAAGATTAAAAGCTTTAGAGACTACCGCTTTTCCACTAAAAAGAGCTCCATCATAATCCGCTGAAATGACACCATATAAAGTTATGGTTTGGGATAAAACCCAAGTAGTCCTTTCTTAAAACATTGGTATGCTATGCATAAGAAAGATGTTTGCAACCAAAGTCGGATAAACCTGTCTTTGTATTACTGTTAAGTATTCCTCCATAACACCGGAGACAAAAGTGTTTGTCGCTTAGAACGTCAAGTTTCTTTGAGAAGGAATTTTTCGTGAAAAGTTAAGTGGGAGAACAATAGAACTTTGATAAGGTTAAAAGAACCTTAGCTATATGTGCAAAGTTGCGCAGCGCCGAAAAGTGTTCCGGAGGCAGCAACAATGCTCATGGCTCACGTGCCTCAAAGGTTGTGGTCACGGAGGTCTAAGTTTCTATTGAAACAAGTAGGTCGAGTAAACAATCAAATACTAAGATTTGAGGGTTGAATCATTTGAGAATAATGAACGGACTACATGCAAAGAAGCGATGATGGGCCCTGACTCCGTCAAATGGCTTGAAGCCATAAAATCCGTGATAATTCCATACACGAGAAATCAAGTTTTGAACTTGAAGGACCCTCGAGAAAGGTGTAAGACCTTACAGTTGTGTTTGGATCTATAAAGAAATAGACATGGATGTTTCACATCTATAGTCGACATGTTGAGAAAGAGTTCACAACAATGTTCAAAGATTGACTATGACAAGATTTGATCTTTCATAGCGATATTTAGTCTAGACGGATTAATGTAGCAACCACTACATATAATTTTGTTATGTGGTAGTAGAATAAACAAAACAAAGTTCTTCTAATAGAATGGTTACCTAGGACGTGTGCATGACACGGTACAAAGGGTTTTGTTAATTCAAAGGATGCTAAAAGCATATGCAAACTTCAATGGATGAAGTAAGCATAGCGGAGTTGGAATCTTCACTATGATGAAACTGTTAAAAGAGTTTAATTTCATCGGAGACAATGAAGATACTTGCATTTGCAAGAAATTAAGTGGGAGCGCTAAGACATATTTCTAAGACATTATGTGGAGGACATATTGTTGATTAGAAATGATGTATCTTTTATTAACACATATTAAGAAATTCATCCTGATGAAAGACTTAGGCAAAACCCAAATATTTGGCATCAATAGATGCTAATATGGTTGTGCCAGAAGTACATAAACGAGATATTGAATGAGTTCAATATAGAAACTACAATAAAAGGTTCTTGTCGCACAGAAAGGATTGAAAGAGTTCAATGTTGATGATATATTCAAGTGTATTGACATTTGGTAAATGAAACAAAGATTCAAGTATAGATTGATACTTGATGTATGAAATCACAAAGAGTGTTTATATCAATCATACTGTGGTATGTACAAATCCAGATATGTCCTATGCTCTAAAAGTTATGAGCATATACCAGAATGATTCATAAGATGATCATTGGACGATAGTAAGGATATTCTTATGATCTTTTGGAAGAACTAAGAATATATTATTTGTAGAAGTGACAAATAGATGGTTAGTTCATTGTAAAAGTACTACATTGATACTAGTTTTGTCACAGAGTACAAATTAAGTTTATCTCAATCTAAATTAAGGGTGGCACAATATAATGGAAAGTGAGTTCCATAATGGATTTGGATGAGTTCCAAAGTTAAGACATTGTGACAGATACTTCAACAAAAGGCTAAGTATATAACTGCTATTATAGCAGCAAAAGAGGGCATTTGTGTCAAGTAGTTTGTTATCAAACTAGGTGTAGTTCACAGCGGGATAATACTATGAAGATATATTGTGCGACAATATTATCAACATGTTTTAACCCCAAAGAACTAAAGGTCACACCGAAAGACCAAATTATACAAAGCCATCTCATTAGAGAATGAGTGATGCGTAGAGACGCAAAGACATGCAATTACACACGGACCTGGAAGTGTCAGATCCGGAGATCAGTTGACCACTAGCAATCGTGTACATGCAACACCGGAAAGCCATAGGTGTTGAATACACAAAGGTTTGAAACTAGATTATTGACTCTAGTGCAAGTGGGAGACTGTTGGAGATATGCCCTAGAGGCAATAATAAATAGAGTTATTATTATATCTTTGTGTTTATGATAAATGTTTATATTCATGCTATAATAGTATTAACAAGGAAACATTAATACTTGTGTGAATTGTAAACTTAAATTGAAGTCCCTAGTATAGCCTCTATACTTCACTAGCTTGTTGGTTAATAGATGATTGTGGTTTCCCTATCATGAACATTGAGATGTTATTAACAACAAGATCATATCGTTAGGAGAATGATATGGTGGACATACTCCTATAGATAAGCGTAGCATAAAGATCAAGTCATTTCAATAGTTCAATTGCTATATGCTTTCTGATACATAGTAACCTAATTCCTTCGACCATGAGATCATGCATATCACCTTTACCGGATGGATGCTTTGATGTCATCAAACACCACACCGTAACAGGGTGGCTATAAAGGTGGTATTGAGTGTTCGGAAAGTATTGGTTGAAACACATGGATCAAGAGTGGGATTTGTCCATCCATATGACGGATAGATATTCTCTGGGCCCTCTCGGTGAAATGTCATCCAATTAGCTTGCAAGCATGTGACTGGCTCACAAGGGATCACATATCACGGGAACGAGAAAAGAGTACTTATCAGTAACGAGGTTGAACTAGGTATGCAGAGATACCGACGATCATAACCTCGGATAAGTAACATATCGTGAGACAAAGGGAAATTGGTATCGTATGTAAGTGGTTCATTCGATCGCAAAGTAATCGTAGAAATATGTGGGAGCCATATGAATTTCCAGATTCCTCTATTGGTTATTGTTCGGAGAAGTGTCTCGATCATGTCCGCATAATTCACGAACCGTAGGGAGACACACTTAAGGATTCGACGTTGTTTGAGTAGTTATGGTATTATGAGAAAGAGACCGAATGTTGTTCGGAGTCTCGGATGGGATCCGGGATATCACGAGGAGATCCGGAATGGTCCGGAGAATAAGATTCATATAAGGAAAGTCCCGTTTCGGAGTTGGGGAATGGTTCCGGTATTTTCATCGGGAACATTCTAGAAGGTCCCGGAATGTCCGGCACTCCGGGGGGGGGGGGGAAGGGTACATGAATGTGTCATTATAAGTTGGAATGATTGCATCATGTACTAGGTGTCTTCGCTGTCCAAAATAAAGGATTTAATTAAATCCTAAATTGAAAAGTCAAACGGCTAGTTTGAAAGTCAAACGGCAAGTTTTGGAAGTGGGAAGAGAGGAGGATTGGTGGAGGCCGAATTGGAGGAGGGTTCCTCCCTTGGCCGGCGCCCCACCAAGCCGACTTGGGGAGGGACTCTCCTCCCCTTGGCCGGCCAGCCCTCCCACCTATATAAGGAGGGGCAGGGCTCCCCTCCTAGCACACACAAGTTCCTATCCTCTAAACTAAACCCTAGCCCTAAACCCCGGTTTAGAGCTATTTCGGTTTAGAGCCTTCTAATTGGTTTAGAGCCCTCTAATTGGTGTGTCTAATTACTAGACCACTAATAGCCTCTCTCATAAGCTCCACCATACTCGCACCGGCTTAAGGCGAAGCCCTGCGGGATCTCCCCTCTACTTCCGGTACCACGCCGTCGTGCTGCCGGAATCGCGAGGAGAGTGCTACAACCTCCGCTGCCTGCTGGAACAAGGGAGAGGAAGGTCTTCGTCGAGTACCGAACGTGTGACCGACTGCGGGAGCGCTGCGGGAACGCGGCGCCGGAAGGATCGTCTACGCGATCTTGAGATCGGAAAGAGTACGACTACATCACCCACGAGAATCTGCT
Source organism: Avena sativa (assembly GCA_916181665.1). Taxonomy (NCBI): domain Eukaryota; kingdom Viridiplantae; phylum Streptophyta; class Magnoliopsida; order Poales; family Poaceae; genus Avena; species Avena sativa. The sequence continues at coordinate 127,551,633 of OV702289.1, read as the reverse complement.
CTCGTTAACCGCTTTGGAATCTTCGAGGGTAAGTTATTCCATCGACTCGTTGCTACAATCTAGTAGATAGATCTTGGCTTGTTTGTTTGTATGCGATAGAAAATTTTTGTTTTCCATGCTACGAACCCCTACAGACGCAATATAGGGGCAGTAGATGTGGATAGAGGGGCAGGGACCGTCGGTGACTGAATGGTCGAAAAGGGAAAAGTATTTTCATCGAAAGTGACGTGACGAGATATAAGAACACGACCGAAGGAGGGATCAAAACATCGTGATCCTTTGTGATCATCGGATGGACCTAAATATATACATGGCAATGATCTTGGAGCGAGTTTATTGGCAGCAGTAGATGAAGTGTTAGGAAAGCAAAGGCAGCCAAAAACACGTAAATCAGAATAATCAGGGTGAGATAGAAAAAGATATTGAAAGGGGGAATAAAGAGGACATGTTTTGGTTGGTCGTATATTTAGAAGATCGGTGGCGGTCCGGAGAGCCTCAACCCAAAAACGCGGTGGAAGAGATGCTTGTATGAGGAGAGTGCGTAAGATGTCGTTGATAGAACGAAGAGAGCGTTCAGCCTTGCCGTTTTGAGGAGAAGTGTAAGGACACGAAAAACAAAATAGGATGCCTTGGGAGAGAAAGAAAGTTCTGTTTTGGTTGTTATCAAATTCTTTTCCGTTGTCACATTGGATGAAACGAATAGGGAGGCCAAAGTGTGTTAGAACATATTGTCGAAAATTAAGAAAAAGTTGATGAACATCAGATTTAGCACGAAGAGGAAAGGTCCAAACATAATGAGAATAATCATCCAAAATAACGAGATAATATTTGAAACCAGAAATTTGGTATTGGAGAGGTCCATAGATCACAACATAACAATTCAAACGGAAAAGAACTATAGGTTGAAAAAGTGTTGAAAGGTAATCTAATATGTTTGCCGTGTTAACAGGCATTACAAACTGAGGAATCATGCGAAGAACTATCACTAGATATGCGAAACTCTTGAAGCAGGGATGACATGGTATGTTTATTGGGGTCACCAAGACGACGGTGCCGTGACGGAGGCAATCATGGCTTGAGGTGTGAAGGTGGGTGCGCCATGAAGAGGATAGAGGTCGCCCGAACTATTGTAGCGAGCGAGGACCGCTGCTGTTTTCAGATCCTTCATAGACAAACCAAAGGGATCAATTCTATGAAAACATTATTATCAATAGTAAATTGTCGAACAGATATTAGATTTTTAATTAATGAGGGAGCAACTAGGATATTTCGTAGAATAAAATTGGTGTTTGAATTAATGACGTAAGATTGGCCGGTGCAAGAGATGGGGATAGAAGATCCATCTCCAATGGTGATAGAAGAAAAAGGAGAGGAAGAACAAGCTGACGGAAAATCCATATTTGAAGACATATGCGAGGAAGCATCAGAATCAAAAATCTAATCCGTACCTTCGTGATTGTTGAGTGTAAAATTGTTCATGGCAGCGATGAAGGCGGCTTGGTCCCATCTTGGTGGAGCGGTTGACGGAGCGGGAGACGCAGACATGTACTGAGGAGCTGGAGTAGCATTGTACATATAGGGCAGCGACGTCGGCGAGGCCACGTATTGAGGTGGCGCCATCTGGGCCATGTACGGAGGGGGTGGCGCATGCGCGGTGTAGACTTGCTGAGGCTGTCGTCCAAGGAGCCCAGGGGAACCGATTGCAGGACGGAGCCCGGGACTCCAGGTTCCGGTGTAGGCGGGAGGGGCCCCGTAGGGAGACGGAGCGGACCAAGGCATGGACCACGCCTGAACAAGTCCAGTCCATGGGTCGTGCGGAGGTCGCCATGTCGGAGCCGATGGTGGTGCTGTCGGGGGCGCCGTAGGTGGAGCAGGAGCAGGTGGTCGAGGTTGAGGCGGTCTGTACGTGGGATTCTTCCCGCGATAATTTGGACTTGGACGTCATCCTAGTGGGGGCTGTGGGGCAGCGTGGGGAGGGCCGGCGGAGGGGGCCGGAGGGGGAGGCCGAGCCGCCGTGTGGAACACCTGAGCTTGAGTGGGGCGCGATGCTTTGCGAGCTTGCGTTGTGGCCTCCAGTTGGAGGAGAGATCGGACTTCAACGAAAGTGGGACGCGGGCGCATCATCGGAATAAAGGCCACCTGCTTGTCAAATTGCTTACCGAGGTTGACGAGGAGAGCATTGATGAGTGTGCGATGTTCAACAGGGTCGCCGAGCTCACGTAATTCGTCGCCGATAGCCTTAATCTTCTGGCATAGAACGGTGACAGAGGCGTCTCCTTGAGACATGGTACGGAGCTCGGTATGTAGGGCATTGATGCGGGCGTCGCTATTATCCTGGAAAAGCTGTTGAAGAGAGGCCCATAGATGCGCGGCGGTGGATTCGTTGTTGGAGACGAGATTGAAAAGCTCGGTGGATATGCGGGTGTAGATCCATTGTATAATTGCTAGATCATCTTGGACCCAGCGAGGATTGGCAGGACGAGGCACCGAGTTCGGATCGACGTGATCACGGAGACCACATCGGCCGAGATGAACATGAAATAAGTGGCGCCAATGGTAGTAGTTGTGGAGTGCAAGATCTAGGGTAATAGGTATGAACGAAGAGACGTCGGAGATTGTATCGGCTAAAGAAATTGGGGCTATTTGAATAGGATTGTGTTGGGTAATAGGGGTAGAGGTGGAGGAGGAGGGTTTCACGCCGGCGGCGTGAGCTTCCACCGCGGTCCAGAGAGGACCTTTCGGCGGCGGCGGTGGAGTAGGCGGAGCCATCTAGGTGCGGAAAAATCTAGGCGTATGATATCATGATAGTTTGGGAGAGAAATAACTTGTATTGATTTAGACAATATTACAACGTTTATATAGAAGAGAGGGAGAGTCGGCCGGCCTAGGGTTGGGCCCTAAACCGACTTAGGCTAGAGTCCTACTCCAATACAAAACAAACTCTAATAGCGGGGTAAGGAGTGCTTTTTTCTTGATCCTAGAACATTTAGCTCGCAGGCCATCATCCATGGTGATATTGTGGCAAGTTCTCAAGTCAAGAAGCTCCAGGTGCGGGCAACTGTCAATGATGGATGCCAGCCCTATATTAGTGAGCTTATCGCCAAAAAGCTGCAGGGTTCGCAGTTCCGGTATACTTGCGATCGCCAGGGCTTCCCGGTCATTGTCGGGGTCAGTAATATGGAACTCGAAGATGGGGAATTTTATATATGTGACATGCTTCATCCTTGGACATGATCTGGCGACATGCTCTCAAACACCCCAGTGTCCTCTATGGCATCAACACGATCGAGCTCGAGCTCCTCGAGCAGAGGAAAGTTGGCTATGGCTGCAGCAAATCCTTGGTTGCTGATTCCATAGCAGAATAGGAGGCGAAGACATTTCAGCAAGGGTGCCCTGCAAACATAGGATTGGATGTTACTAGCACGTATGTAGTGATTTGTCTATTTAAACAATGAAATAACCAAGTACTCCCTGGTTGCTACATATAAAACGTTTGGTAATTCAGTTTTAACTCCCAAAACATCTTCTATTTAGGAACGTATTCGTAAGGCTACTTTTTTTTATACCAACTTAAAAAGTATGAGTTTACTTTAAACCAATCGACCTAAGCCATTCATGTTGTTGGCCCAGACCCGACAGTACTTTCGTCGGGACACTTTCCGGCGTAGACGACGAAGATCTCAGGTGATACACTCCGCACACACGCATGGATCAACACTTCTGACGATTTCTGTCTCGCCGAAACAGACACACGAAAGACACAATTTTTGGATTGCCAAAGGCACCTGACGTGTCTTATAGTTTTCTTTGATTGATTCAACTCGCGGTGTGTCTGGTTGCATGTATATATATGCTAGCTACTAGGACACCACGTTGCCAACTCCAACAACCGGAATAACTCGGTGACTAATTCTAGTCCTAGTCCGTTACATGCATGTGTACCCAACGGACACAAATAGCTCGACTATTAGGAAACCTATACGTATACGACTCGTATACAGGGAGCGTGCGATGCCGTGCCAGCATCCGACGTGCTTATTCCTAACAATCACCCCCTAAGCACGACATGCGCTTCACCTCGACCTGGATCCCAGATACGCCAGTTGCTCCCCGCGGGCGTCATCCACGACATTGCTTTCGCCGCTCCAAACGTCATCCTCCATGTCACCGATTTTACCTTCATCAACTTCTCCATGACTTGACGTCGATCCTCCTCGTCCGCGTCCTTCCTTTTCGCGTCCTCCTTGTCGATGTCTTCCATGAACGTGCCTTCGGTCTTCATCGGTTCCTTGATGAACAACCGGTGCTTTTTGTAGTTCATCGTCACCGAATTATTTACAATCCAAAGTATCTCATTCGGATAGTAGTCTAACACGCCTCGCATGCGTACTCGCGTCGGTCATAGTCGCTTCATCTCCAGTACGGTCAGAGGCATCACAACATACTCTTCTGCGTCCAACATCGTGCCTGTCTCTTGATGTTCTAAACCTCCATGTACTGGTGAAGTACATACAGCAGCTGAAGCTGGTCTTTCTCCTTGCAGCGCGAGACTTTCTAGCCTTGCCATGCTAAGTACTGCACTCCCATGCAAGGTACTTGAGAACCATGTACTGGTCTCATGTGCCCAATCTCCACACGTAGCTTTTCGACTTCCACGTGATGGTGCGTGGTGAGGTAGCATGTTTCTTTCTTCTCGGCTGTTTTCTGGACTCATCATATCCCCTTGTATGCTGTGTCCTCCTCCTCTTTCTGGGCTGCATGCCCCTGGACCTTCCTTTGATCCGAGCTTCTCACGTGGAGCCGATTTTCCTGAATCTTCTGGCTTCACAACGGTCACGCTGCTTGGCCTGCTTGCTGGGCTGTAGCTACTCGTTCCGCTATGTGCCCGAGAGCTTACTGGCCTCCCTTCCTCTCGGCTCGCTGCACGAGCGGCCACTTCTGCTTCTTGCCTGTTTTCTAGGCAGGCTGCCTCTGGACCTTCTGCCGAAAATCCTCCTGGCGGGACTTTTTCTTTTAGTCCGCCTTCTTATGGCGTTTCTAGGCCGTCAGCCCCTAGACCATCCTCTGATCTATTTTCTGGATCTCCGGATGGAGCCCCTCTCAATGGATCACTTTCTTTTGGACCACCTCCTTCTGGCATTTCTGGGCCGCCATCCCCTGGACCTTCCCTTGGCCCAAGCTCCACACTTGGAGCACCTCCTTCTGGGCTGTTGAGCAGCACACACGTGCCACGTCCGCCTACAGCTTCTGGTGGACGTCCTGGCGGCCTACTGCCTTCATCATGCAATGAGACATCTTCTTGATCCTGGATGTCATGTCCTGCGATGTCGGTAGTCCGAGTACTCTCCGGTTGCGCTTCTGAACTTGAGGTGAACTCCTCCTTCTCAGAACTTGGCATACTCACGCCGACTTTTTCTGACACCTTGGTCGCCGTACTTGGCGTCGCCACACTTGATGAACCAACCAGGGTCACTTCCGGTTCTACCAATGTCATCTCGTCGTTCAAGACAACCTCCTGCTGCCCCACGTGAGCACTAGTGTCGTCGACACCTGCGCATACCACCTTGATCGCTCCCCACACATCCTTCGCCGATTTCTTTCCGACGAGGTGCTGCAACATGTCCGTCGGCACGACCGAGTAGAGCGTCGTCAACGCTTGGCAATCCTCTCGGTACTTCGCACCTCCCTTGACGTACTCATCGCCGCCGGGATCGATGGCCTCCCAAATCTCCTAACCTTCCATGGCGCACTGCATCACAAGTGCCCATAGTCCATAGTACTTGCGATCTAGACGCGGATACAAAGCCACGCCCACCGTTTCAAATACTGGTGCCGATGCCGAGCTCTCACTTGACTTCACTATCGCCATGACCTCCTTGTACTTTCAGCAGATCACGAACGACGACCTTGGCTCTGATACCAATTGTTGGCCTAGACCCGATGATGTCTACGCACTTCTATTCTTGTAGATAGTTGTTGGGCCTCTAAGTGCAGAGGTTTGTAGAACAGCAACAAGTTTTCCCTTAAGTGGATTACCCAAGTTTTATCTAACTCAGGGAGGAAGTGGTCAAAGGTATTCCCTCTCAAGCAACCCTGCAATCAAGATACAAGAAGTCTCTTGTGTCCCCAACACACCCAATACACTTGTCAGGTGTATAGGTGCACTAGTTCGGCGAAGAGATAGTGAAATACAAGTGGTAATGGTGATAGAAAATAGCTTGATGACGTGGAAAAGACTAAAGTAAAACTGAAATAAAGATGAAAGCAATCAAACATGTAACAGATCTAGTAGCAAACGGTGTTTCAATGCTTAGAAACCAGGCCTAGGGATCATACTTTCACTAGTGAACACTCTCATATAAATATATTCTTTCTTATGATACTACGCTGAACTACTCTCCGGTTGGACACTCTAATCGATGGTAGGGCTATAACAGCACACCTCAAAGTAAGTCTTTCCCATCTAGAAAACCCTACACTGTCACCTTGAGCACTAGATGGTTCCAACAAACACCGCAATTTCATAAAGACATCCAACTCCAAATATAACTCATAACAAGTATTTGTAATCTCTAGCCTAAGTGCCACCATGGTGTGCACGCTGTCACTTTCACACACATGGGGAGAGCAGAGATCTATTAAAGCACTTGAGTAGCAAGGTAGATCTATAGATTACAAGCTCATGATCTCAATAAGATCATGCATAGAGAGAGATGAACACATAGCTACCCGTAGAACCCTTAGCCTCGAGAGAGAACTACTCCCTCCTCATCATGGGAATCAACAACGGTGATGGAGATGGTGGTGGAGATCGATGGAGATGGTGGTGGAGATCGATGGAGATGGCTCCGGGGGCACTTCCCTATCCCGGCAGGGTGCCGGAACAGAGACTTTCTGTCTCCCGAATCTCCCCTTCGGTGGCGGCGGCGCTGCGAAACTTTTCGTGGATTTCTAATTGATGATTTAGGGTTTTGGTATTGGGAGGCTTCTTATAGGCGAAGGAGGCAAGGTCGGTGGCCAGCCAGGGGGCCCACACCATGCCCTGGCACGGCCAAGGGGGACCCGCGCCTAGGGGTGGTGTGGCCACCCTGTGGCCCCTGTCCGACTCTCCTTCTGACTCCGTCAGTCTTCCGGGAAAATAGTAACTTTGGCTTTTGTCCCGTCCAATTCCGAGAATATTCATTTTCTGACTTCCTGGAACCAAAAACAGTAGAAAACAGGCAATTGGCACTGTGGCATCTTGTTAATAGGTTAGTCCAAGAAATCATATGAAAAGTACTCCAAAGTTGAAACAAAACACAAGAAAGTAGATAAAACCAAGCATAGAACATCAAAAATTATAGATACATTTGCAATGTATCACCCGCCAGTACTTTCGTCGGGACACTTTCCGGCATAGACGATGAAGATCTCAGGCGATACACTCCGCGGACACGCACGGATCAACACTTCTGACGATTTCTGTCTCGCCGAAATAGACATACGAAAGACACAATTTTTGGATTGCCAAAGGCACCTGGCGTGCCTTATAGTTTTGTTTGATTGATTTAACTCGCGGTGTGTCTTACAGGGTTTGGTTGCATGTATATATATGCTAGATATTAGGACACCACATTGCCAACTCCAATAGCCCGAACAACTCGGTGACTAATTCTAGTCCTACTCCGTTGCATGCATGTGTATCCAACGGACACAGATAGCTCGACTATTAGGAAACCTAGACGTATACGACTCGTATACGGGGAGCGTGCGATGCCGTGCCAGCATCCGATGTGCTTATTCCTAACACATGTAACTCCTATTCAACAACTTCAGAAAGTTGGATATTTGCAAAAAAATGCTACTAGTTGGGTCAATAATTGCAATTGCTCCTTTTATTACACCACCAAGATATTGCGAGGTACTATATGCATAAAAAAATCGAAGTAACTAAGTACTCTACAAAACCTATATATCATCTCAAACAGGGTACTACATATTTCCTTTTCTATCTATGTTGCGAAATATTTACAGCACTAGTAATAGGACTAACAGATATATGCTTGAAACATCATTACAAATTTATTGGACGTGGGTTAGGTTATGTACATTGTCATGTTGATCTCCAAGTTAACATCAAATTTTTGTAATATATATTGTACATGGTTTCTACATTAAAAATGAAATTAAATATTTCGGAGTGATATTAAAAATTCGTGCATTGCAGGTACCACATTGCTAGTAAGACACACAATTACAACTTAGATTGTTATGTTGATGACATGATATCCATGATCCATATTCTTAGGGCATCACAAAGCACCAAGACTGTATTACTCTTTGGTCTCTCCTTGTCATTCACAATCGACGTTAAAATAACACATACAATAGGGTCGTGTTAATTGTACATGACAAAATAATATTAAATATAATGGATTTATCAAATAAATAAATATTAAATGTAATGGCATACAGAGGCAATGGGGTACTTTTAAGATTCTTTTGTTTTCCACATGGTCTGAAACTCAAATAGTACCTCTGGTTCCGCGAAAATTATCATTTTGGACAAGAATAGAGTCCAAGTTCAAAAATATAGACCATAATATATTTATAAATATTCAGAATGAATACTTGAAAATCATAGATTTCAATTACATTAGTGTTACTAATACTATACTTACAAATATTCACAACTGCAATTACGTTAGTGTTACTAATAGACAGCAAAATAAATTAATGCTGGTAAAAAAATATTTTAGAGACGTTGCATCTATTCCAAACAACGGATCATGCAAGTAACTAAGAGTCGGTTTAAATTCTCCCACTTAATCCTCTTTCCTTTATATGTATACTAGCACAATGCCCGCGCATTGCTGCGAAAGATCAAATTTGTTCGCTAGTCGTATCCTGTTTGTTACTTAGATACACCACATCACATATCTAGTGTTGGACCCCTCTGGCAACCTCCGTCTCAACAATCTTGGCATGATCCAATGGTTTATTTACTTCATTTGTTGTTAACACCTGCTACCAAAAATATCGAATCTTACTTTTTCTCTTGCATGCGCACAAAAACTCGACTTGCCTTGCCAAGTACAACGCTAGAAAGCTCCCACCGACGACCAGCGTTGTCACCATCCAGTGCGGCAAGCCCATCTTCGTCAGGGAGGCCCTCAAGCCGGCACTTGGTTAGTAGAGTACCAACATCTCTTAATTAGAGGAGCTATTAGTATCGGTTGGTCAGTGATGATTAAAGTATCAGGTGGCTTGGTCATCGTCCAGGAGGAGAGCCGAAGCCGATGCCCCACACAGCCCAAGGTGATCATCCCAATCCCGAACCGGAGTGCGTGGTTTGTGGCCTTTGATGCCCCTGCCGCCTGCGAGCACAAGATCGGGTGGCTGCTGCTCCGATGCTCGCATGCCGCCGCAGTGCCGGTGCAACTCAACCAGGAGATGTGCAGGAGCCTGCCGCGGCGGTCCTGGAGGTGGAATCAGAGAGACCTATGGCTGGTAAACCGGTGGCTCTTCTTTAAGTCCAACCGTTTCGTTGACTTACGAGAATCACGGTGGGTAATTGTTCATAATTTTTAGGGATCCAGCGCCTGCGCCTCCACCGGAGAGTGTCGTGCCACCTCGAGGACCCAGGTCGTTGGAGGTTTCAGCAAACATCAAGATATGTACAGTGTACGTCCTGTCTATCAAAGTACCTAGGCATGTATAAGCCTATTATCTTTGTACATCAGAAAAATTAAGATTGTAGATAGTGTGTGTGAGGACGACAAATCAATCTAAAAAAACACTGACTGACTTTTGCTAACAAAAACGCATGCAATGAATTTGCAAGATTGGCTGGTATAATGTATAAAAAAATTGTGCGATGCAAACCTGGACATTGTTTTTCTTCATCAAAATTTCTTTATCTTTCTCACACAATTCTTTCAGCTTTAAAGTAAAGAAGTGCGAAGTGTCCATAAAGAAATCTGTAGCAAACCAAACAATTCGTGCATCGTCTTCTTCACGTACGGAGGATTAGGGAGATTGATTAACGGTAGCGCGTCCATGGTGTCCAAGGATCATCTGAGCAAGCTCTGAACCTCCCGGCCGTTCTCCTTGACTGAACTCTACTCGCACCTGCTAAGAGCAGTGCGTCGCGAACCTCCCCGTCGTTCTCCTTGACTGAACTCTACTCGGCCTAAAGGATAGGAAAACGTCCATGCGGCCGCCACTGTGGAGCGCGCAGGCGCGGCCAGAAACAAAGGATGCACCCGATGGACTGTGCAGTCCGTGACCATGACCCGCGCGTGCGGCCTGAGCCTGTTCATGAGAGTGTGGTGCTTTTCCTTAGCTGAGAATAATAAGAGACATCGACCTATTGGGGAAGCATAGAGCTAGTTTCTCAACGGTACAAACTGGATATTATTTATCTTTGACTCTTGATGATATCGTATTCTCTGTAGTGTTCTAAAAGGTGGTCTTGACTATCCAAAGTGGGGTGACCTGACCGGACGGCTACATATAAATGCCGCATCACCATCTTGTGTGTGTGCCTCATCATCTCCTTTTAGAAGTTCAAAACAATTCTATTCCATTATATATATTTTGAAGAAATATAGAGAAGAAAAACAACCATATTTAAATAGATCTAGAAAGAGAAACAAATACGATAAACCCACACATGTTTAAAGTTTCAGTGTGAAATCAGTGGGTTTAAGAGTTGAGAACCCAAATCTACTCTTATAAAATAACCGAGTAAAAGAATACACCTTTTTTGCTTTATCATGCAATAGAGAAAACTTGATATTCAAGCTACCAAGGAGCACTTAGGGCATTATAGGTAGTAAATCCATCCAAATACTATGTCAATCCAAATTACACGGTGATACTCTCCGTACCTGGTTAGGTGGCAGCCTGCCTGACAAGGAGCTACCTTTGAATTCCTGGAGCTTTTTTCATCACAAAATATGGGTAGATAAACCGTCGTACTTGTATCTCCCCATACCAGGTTAGGAAGCCGCCTGCCTGACAGGGAGCTAGCTCTGAATTCCTAGTGCTTTTTTCACCACAAAATAAGGGTAGGTAAATCGTCGTACTTGTATCTCGGCTGTAAACACAAACCCAAAAGAAATAGACAATCTGGACCGAGCTAAACATGTCCCTTAAATGGTGCAAAAAAGATAATTAATGCAGAAGGCAAGCAAATTTCCGTGAGAGTAAATTCTTCCTTTGAAGCTAATTTCATCAGTACACAAATACATAAGATACATGATAAGCTTTACCTGTATGGCCCAAAAGTAGCCGGCGATGTAAAATTCATGATAGAAAAACCCGTGATTAAAATTCTTCTAGCCTTTTTCTTTTTCCTTAGGCACCTACACTGATCGGTCAGGTCAAGCAGAACATGCAGCAGCTCGACCCGACCATGCGCGTGAGATGGATCGATGCCTTCGCCAGTCCCCATCGTCGTTGTCGCCGCCATCAGCTGAGGGGATTGGATTGACCACCCGAGGACAGCGAATTTATCCAACTTGTGCAGCCCTTTTGAATTCATCTTGCAGAGGATGGCTAATATTAACAGAACAACACTTCACAGCAGCATTGCCACCTCGCTAGTGCGTTCTCTTCCGGTAGATTGCTTGGGCCACTTCACATCAATAGTGCCAAATGTAATTAACACTCTTGGAGGCAGAAGCTACCGACAGCAGCATGTTGCACGTTGCAGCCTTGCAGAGGCCGTGCGACTGGCCCTTGACCTTTAAATCAAACGAGCCGAAGAGCATACCAGTAGCAGCAATTGCATATTGCAACGATCTAGTAACAAGCACATGTGAACATGGCTAAACACAATGTACCAAGTCTATGTTGCCCTAGATAGACTGTGCCATGTAGATCAATATTCGCTAGTAATGCGGCAAGGGCGGTCTCCTCTGACACCGTCTTACCAAGGCTGCATCTGAGCCTTAGCCGCGTCTGTTCGAGTATAACCGCGGCGATGGCCACAACTGTAATGTGCGCCCCAGACCGCATATGACAATAGACCGACTCTCATTGGCTACAGATGAAGATTTCGCCGTCAGGGCGGTTGACGAGGCCGCCCAAGTTGCCGCCGTGGAGGAAAAGTAGAAGAAAACCGCTGACCTGGTCCTTGAGCTAGAACTCGTACGTCTAGTTCCACCCGAACTGGATGGGGCAATTCTTTTCCATCACACCCTCCTGCCAGCGGTTCTTATAGTGTTTTGGTTGGATAGGGAAGGCGTTCATGGACGATACTGTAGCAGGAGGAGATGGCATCCGGTGCAGAAGTAGGTGCCGATGCAAGCCTGCAGTAGAGGATGTTCGTGGCTTTGAATCGCTCAACGGCCGTGGCGACGGCAGGAGAGAATGACCAGCGACGGTTTGGCGAGCTGGAGGATGGCAGAGTCGTGGTTTTCGACGGAGTCGTGGGCGGCGATCCCAAGAAGAACCCTAATCCTGCTGTGCTCTCAAGCGGAATCGTAGGATCTTGGGGGTGATGAGCTTTTTTGTGGTCTGGCCCTGTACCATGGTAACGTGTTCTTTTAACTTACCGCTGTCATTGATGGTAATATGTGTTTTGGTGGGAGGGCAAAACGGTCTAAAAAAGTGTTGGACCGGGAGAAACAGTCCGTTCTTTATTATTAGGTATAGAGGTATAGATAAGACCCATGACGAACTGTGAGTTGGTGTCACGCTTCTGTAGAAAATTACCTTACAAAAATATATATTGATTTGAAACTTGACCGTGTAATTTTTTGTCAAATAATATATGAGAATTTGCTAAGTTTCATGCAAAATGAGAAAACGGTATTGCTAAATTTGAAAACTAAAAGATATAGCACCCTCATTTTCGCCATTTTCACCCAGGTCAGAAATCTTCATATTATTTACAAATATTCCCATGGGCCATGCCTAACTTTCTAACGAATACATGTCCGGAAATGATTAATGTATCAAGGCTTGCAAATAATCAGACCAACAGACTAGGAAATCTCACCTGTGGGCGAGGAAGAGGAGAAAGTCGTCGTCAAGATATTCGCCGTAGAACTCCTCGCACTGCCCCGCGCTGAGGCACACGGCGGCACGGGCGAGGTCGTCCTGATCACCGGAGAAGGGGACGCGAATGCCGATGCGGCGCCACAGCTCAGGCTCGTGGCGCGCGGCGTGGCGCCAGGATCTGCACACCGCGGCCACACTGCCCGTCGGGAGCTCGACCTGGTCGAGCTTGTGGAGGATGTACGAGATAGCGTCCAGCGGCAGCTCCGCCCAGTCCCTCTCCGGCGGTCGCAAGTCCGGGAATTGGAAGTGGTCGAAAACGTCGGGTATTATGGGTTCCGGCCGACGCCGTCGACTCGAAGGCGGCATCGCGAACTGGATCCCCTAGGCGCTAGACGCTAGTGTTGATTGCTGAATCAGCACTTAGCAGGGCTAGGAGAGAACCAGATTTGCCCTAAGCCGTGGATCGGAGAGTCGTTTTATAGGCATCTCTATATACGACGGTGTGCTTTTTGCCGAAAATTAAGGGTGGGCCACACTTTTTTTTCTGGGGAGCCAGACTTTGTTCCCGTCGCACAAGATATATATATTTTTTGTAAAAGAGTATATATTAATATCACAGGGATACCAATTACACCCCGCCTCTGCAACAACTCATGCCCTAGCGGCAGAAAGAAGAATTACAAAAAAGAAAAATCCTGCTACAGAGAACTAATCCTCAAAGCAATGACACTGACACCATCCGAACAATACCGGTAGTCCTCCACTCCAATAACAACACCTTCAAGAAGGAAACAGTGCCCAAGCGCCGTCGTTGCCCGATCCAAGATCATATGTTTTCACCCTGGAGAAAGTCCTCGCTCACAAAACAATGCCTTCGACAAGGTCATTGCTAGGCACAACCAGTTAAGGCCAGACCTTAGATTTTCACCCTGCAAGGTAAGACTGGGAACTCTCCTTGTGTTGTCTTCCCGCACCAGTAGCCACTGCAACGAGTCCCAGATCACGCAGCCAGTTCTCCGTCACCACAAAAACTAAAACCACCATCGCTACCCTCATATTTTCGCTTTCCTGACATTCTCCGCATCTGACTTCACCATGGCTCAAAGAATGGCACTTGGTGGGAACAAACAACAGAGCTTCGCAATGCTCCCGCTGAAACCAAACGGCCAGAAAAACAAGGTGCGCATGATCGAATACCTTCCGATCCAGCAATCTTCAGGCATGATACGCCCATAAGAGTTCACTGGTGGAGCCTTCCGGAACCCGCCTCTCTAGACCAGATCAACGAGGGCAGACATCAAGCAGATCTTCGTCTTCGTGCGAAAGAAACCAAAGGACCACCTCCTTTATTAGATCCGACGCAGCGATCCCCACACCGCCGGCCGATTCCCAGAGAATGGATCGAGTAGGCAATTAGGGATAGAGAGCCGATCTAGGTCTTCCAACAGAATCCCATCGCTGGCACCTCCTCCACCAGATCGCCACCCGCTCCACGCCGGTAGAGGTCGCTGCCTCTAGATCCAAGCTCCCACGAAGCCACCACCGGCCGGAGCCACGAAGACATCGATGGTGAGGGGGCCCCGTCCAGCGTCGACGTTCTCCTCCCTACCTCCGTGCTGGGACCGGGTGAAAGAACATTTCATGTTTTCCTATGTTTTGCGTGTTAGATAACAATACTATGGAGACTTTTCATGTGTGCTAAGTGTGCAGGAAGTTTTGAGGGGGGGGGGGATAATCCGCCCCTCCAAGGGCCGGATAATCCGGCCTACCTCATCTCTCAAGGAAGCCAAGGCGCCTCGCTCTGTGTCCAGTCGGATTTTCTCCCGGAAAATCCAAACTGGGGCGGTTTTTCCTCCCCAGGCCGGATAATCCGGGTTTCGCAAGGGCCGGATAATCCGGCCCCCAGTTTTCGAGCAAAAGGAGCCAAGGCGCGTCGCTCGGTATTCGGTCCGATTTTCTACCGGAAAATCCGAACTAGGACGGTTTTTTTCCCCAGGCCGGATAATCCGGCCTTCGCATAGGGCCGGATAATCCGGCCCCCAGAAGTTGATCAAGGGCAAGCTCAGCGCGACGCTCAGAGAAGGGGCGGATTTTCTGCCGGATATTCCGAGTCTGGGGTGGAGTTTCCCCAGACCGGATAATCCGGCCCTCACTTGGGCCAGATAATCCGGCCCCCAAAGTATGCAACGGCTGGTTTTTGGAAGGGGGTATAAGTACCCCTTCTTCCCCAACGTCCAGAACCCTTGATTCTTTCGAATTTGACCAGACCCTGTGCAAGAGCTCTAAATCTCGATCTCCCACTTCAATCACCCTAAGGTCTTGATCTTTGGTGGAATTGAAGGAGGAGAAGTTCATCATCAATATCAAGAATCAAGCGCTCCAACTCCTCTCCATTCACTTGGAGAAATCCCTGATCTAGTATTCTCGTTAATACCTAGATCGTGTTATTGTATTTGACAACTTTGTTCTTGTGGCAGCTTGTTGTCACTTCGGGAGCCTCCAAGTTGTTGTGGAGTTATTGCCCCGCTAGTTGTGTAAAGGCATCGGTGCCAGCCTCGAAGGGTACCTATAGTGGAAGGTGGATCAGGCCTGTTGTGGCGAGATCCATCGGAGAACAGGGTGAGGCCTTTTGTGGCGTGGTGGTCTTAGTACCGCCCACCCCTCCAACACAGACGTACTTCCCTTAACAAGGAAGGAACTGCGGTCAAACAAATCCTGTGTCTCCGCGTGCTTCACTTCGGTTCACTCGTTCCTCTTCCACTCGCTCCTTACTCGCTAGTAGATAGGTTTGCATATAGGGAAATTCCACACATTAGTTTATCTAGAGAATTTACCTTTGTGCTAAGCCTAAAATTGAAAAAGAATTAAAAATTGGTGTATAACCTATTCACCCCCCTCTAGGTGTCCATACGATCCATTTCAATTGGTATCAGAGCCCCGACTCTTAATTCGGTCTTAACCGCCTAAGAGTAGTATGGGTACCAGGGATGATGGAAATGAGGCTGTGGATAAGGTCACAATGGATGATCTCAAGTCATTGGAAACAACCTTGTTGAAATCCTTTAAGGCCATGATGGAGGAGGTGAATCAAATGATTGCTCGCCTTACATCATCCATAGCCCCATCTCCATCCTCCTCTGAGGCTCCCTCACCATCATCTAAGGAAAAGGGTAACACCGGATCTAAGGATGATGATGTGGAAGGTGAAAAACTAAATGGTTCCACCTCCAAAAAGGGAAGTGGCAAGGAGGAATATAGTGAGGTTCGCCACATATATTCCTCCGACCCACCTATCCCTCATCCTCATATAAACAATAGGGGTGATCCACCCAAGCTCACTGCATCTTCTTTTAACCAATGGCAATTTCTAATGAAATCTCATGTTTGCAGCTCCTCTATTGAATTGTGGAGGATCATTGAAGAAGGTCTTCATGTTGGAGATCAAACCAATCTAACAAGAAGGGAAGTTGTGGATAGCCAGTTGAATGCCACTGCTCTCCACATGATACAGCTGGGTGTGGGTCCCAAGGACATGCCACACATTGAACATCTCAACACGGCTAAAGAGGCGTGGGATGCTCTTACAGACCTTTTTGTTGGAAATGAAAGCATGAGAAGGAACCGGTATGATGCTCTTAGTAACGAAGCTAAGGGATTCTACATGTTGGATGGTGAAAACCATGAGGACATGTATAGAAGACTCAAGGGCATCGCAACAACATTTCGGAAGCATGGGGCCACTCACATTGATGATGCATGGATAAAAAGGAAGTATGTGAGTGCCTTAATGCCTTTAGAACCGACGGATTTGAAGAGCTTGCAAGGTAGACACAACTATCATCAAATGACATCTAATGAAGTCATGCAAGAAATGGCGTCATTCAAAGTGGCGGCAAAGAATGCTGAAGATGCCCGTGCTCGGGCCATTGGAATGCAAAAGGGTGTCAATGTGGCTCTCAAAGCCAATGTTGTTGAGCAAGAGGATGATGAAGGAGCATTTGAGAGGATATCCATGGACTGCCCCGATGAGGTCAAACGTGCTCATGGTGAGTACATGTCATTCTATGCAAGGAACCTTTGGAAGGACCCTGCCAAAGCCAAGTCTGAACTTGAGCGCAAGAACGGGTCAAATGGAAGAAGAGAAAGTGGCCCAAGATTGAGAACTTGCTTCAACTGTGGAGATAGACTGCACTTTGTAGCTGAGTGTCCTTATGAAAATAGAGAAGACAATGGTGGCAGGCTCATTCTCAAAGAGAAATCCAAAGTTCCTAAGAAGAAGCCATTTGCTAAGAAGAATGGTCCTTTCAAGAAGCAACCCAAGATGGTCCTTGTAGCTCAAGAGGAATACTCCTCCGCAAGTGAAGATGAAGAGGATGATGATAGTTCCCGCGAAGTGGCTGCTATAGCCACCACATCGACTCCCTCCTCTCTCTTCGACTTGCCGAACGAGAACGCCATCAACATCAACGCCACTTGCCTAATGGCAAGAGGATCCGAGGTATCGACTTCTAACTCCTCATTTTCTAAGACTAACATAATTTTGGATATGGATGATCTTGACAGTCTTGAAATGAAAGAAGAAGTTATTGCCTTGGATACTTTTTTCACTAACCTACAAGGTGAGCACAAACTCCATTTTGATACTCTTATGAGTCAACTTGCTCGAGCCGAAGATCTCCTTGAAGAAAAGGGCAGAATTGAAAGAGAAGATGCTTTGGAGATAGCCTCTTTGAAGAATGCCTTGGAAGAGGAAGAGGAAACTCGAGTTTCTTTGGAAGAAAGACTCTAATCCCTAGAGGAGTCACAAGAAGAAGATGTAGCTCAGCTCATTAAAGAATGTGACCATGCCCTTGCCAAGGTAAAGAAACTAAAGAAAGAAAAGATTGATTTTGGGGCTATTCATGCTAGACTTTTGGAGAAGTTTGATGATCTTGAAAGTGCTCACAAGGCATTGAAGAGTGATCATTCTACTCTAAATGAGTCTCATGACCAGCTCCAAACTCAATTGAAACGGTATAATGTACCAAGTACCTCATCTTCATCCTTTGGAAAAGAAGATCTTGCAAGGAGTTCTCAACACAAAGGTAAAGGGGTTATTGATGAGATACTGAGCAGGCAAAGGACAAACAATAGTAAAGAAGGTCTTGGTTACATACCCAAGATAAAGAGCAAGAAAAACAAGAAGAACAAGACTGCTCAATCGAAGACTAGCAACATTACCAATGACAAGACTAATTATGATGGTTTTGCAGGGATCAACAATCCTAACTTCGAACTATATTGTGATTCTTATGGTGATGTTTATGCTAGTTATGTAGGGCCTTATGATTGTTACATTCCTTGGTCTATTTGGGTTCCCAAGACCCTTGTTACTAACATGAGAGGACCCATTGAAAAATGGGTACCTAAAACCAAGAAGTAATTTTCTTGCAGGGCTATGCTTCCGGTGGTTCTAAATGGGTACTCGATAGCGGTTGTACGAGTCATATGACCGGAAGCAAGGAGATCATCACGGAGATGCGGCCGAACCTTGATCACATTACCGTCTCCTATGGTGACAAGTCAAAATTTGAGGTATTGGGTCTCGACAAAGTTGTGGTGGCTCACGATATCTCTCTTGTGGACGTCATGCTTGTTGAGACCCTCGGGTATAACTTACTTTCTGTTCGTGCCCTTGGTAAGATGGGCTTTGCAGTTTACATTGATGCTGATTTGGTGGTACTCTTGTGGAGCAAGTCTCTAAAAGTCGCTTTCGTGGGATATGTCGAAAACGACCTGTACGTGGTAGACTTTTCAGGGAAAACCACTACAGGTCCGATGTGTCTTTTCGGAAAGGCTGACACGGGTTGGCTATGGCATCGCCGACTAGCCCACGTCAATATGAGAACTTTGCAAAGTCTCCACAAGGGTGGCCACATTCTTGAACTAAAATAAAATGTCTCTTTTGCCAAAGATCGTGTTTGCAGGGTGTGTGTTGAAGGGAAAATGCATGATTCACCTCATCGAAGGAAAACCATTATCTCTTCAAAAAGGATCTTGGAGCTCCTTCATGTGGACCTCTTCGGACCTCCATCTCATGCAAGCCTCGGTGGGAAGAAGTATTGTCTAGTGATTGTTGATGATTACTCCAGATACACTTGGGTTTATTTCTTCAAGTTGAGGAGTGAAACTCAACAAACTGTCATCGACTTTGCCAACGAGGTTCAACGTCAACACAATGTCCCCATTCTGGCTATAAGGAGTGATAACAGCTCGGAGTTCAAGAACTACACCTTAAATGAGTTTCTAAGTGAAGAGGGGATAATACATCAATATTCCGCTATGTACACCCCTCAACAAAATGGTGTAGCCGAGAGGAAGAATCGGACTCTAATGGACATGGCAAGATCAATGTTGGCCGAATTCAAATCTCCATATAACTTCTGGGCTGAAGCAATCTCTACTGCTTATCATTCATCCAACCGGTTATACCTCCGCAAGATTTTGGACAAGACTCCGTAAGAAATACTTACCGGTAACAAGCCAAACATCTCATATTTTCGGGTATTCGGGTGTAAGTGTTTCTTTCTTATTAAAGGAGTTCGTTTATCTAAGTATGAATCTAAGGCTCTAGAAGGTATTTTTGTTGGTTATGGTGTCGAATCCCACACTTATAGAGTCTACAATAAGCTCTCTGGAACTGTTGTAGAATCTTGTAGTGTGGTGTTCGAGGAAAATGACGGTTCCCGTGCGGAGCAAGTTGGTGTTTGTGATGCAGATGTTGAAATACCCCAAGATGCCATAAGAAGAATGGGCGTGGGATTCTTCCGCCCCATTGAGGAACCCCTTGTGGCGGACCGGGAAGGACAATGCTCTACTCATATAGAGCCCTCATCTACACATACGCAACATGCTCCAACCACGGGGGCAACTTCTACACCATCTCCATCAACTGCTGAAGGTCAAGATGCTCCAGAAAGCTCCAGGCCGGATTTTCCGGTGGATACCGGATTATCCGGCCACCCCGCTCCAGCTGTCCATGCAGCTCCTGGTGGTGAAGATATCAACACAAGCTCCAGGCCGGATTTTCCGGCTGACCCCGGATTATCCGGCTCCTCGCCAGGTCAAGCAAGTCCCAGGCTTCCTGATGATGTTGCTGCAAGTCCTCCCAGGCCGGATTATCCGGCCACTTCATCGGCCGGATTATCCGGCCCTGACTCTCCAGTTCTGCAGCCTTCTATTATGGCTACAGACTCACCTCAAGGGCATGCATCTCCACCACCTGCTACTGATGTTCCAGCTACTGATCAAGGCGGAGAAAATGCCTCCAATGAAGACTCAAGTGATGAATCTCCACCAAGAGACAACAAACTTATTGAACTTCGTTGCAAGGCTCGGGCTGATCGTAACCTTGAGTTGAGGGGTCACACTCTCGACAAGGTTGTTGGTGATCTTCGACGAAGGGTGTCTACTAGAAGAGAATTGGCCAGTTTTGGTGAGCATCAAGCTCATATCTCCATGGTGGAACCTAAGAAGGTCTTTGAAGCTCTTGAAGGCCCAGACTGGGTTGTTGCTATGCATGAAGAATTGAATAATTTCGAGCGCAACAAAGTCTGGAAACTAGTGGAGAAACCCAAAGAGTGCCGCAATGTTATCGGCACCAAGTGGATTTTCAAGAACAAGCAGGATGATAATGGCATTGTTGTGAGGAACAAGGCAAGACTTGTGGCACAAGGTTACTCACAAGTTGAGGGCATCGACTTCGGCGAGACTTATGCTCCTGTGGCTCGCCTTGAGTCCATCCGTATCCTACTTGCTTTTGCTGCTCATAACAATTTTAAGTTGCAGCAAATGGACGTCAAGAGTGCCTTCCTTAACGGTCCTCTACATGAGTTGGTATACGTAAAGCAACCCCCAGGGTTTGAGGATCCTAACTTCCTGAACCATGTCTACAAACTCGATAAGGCACTCTATGGCCTTAAACAAGCCCCACGTGCGTGGTATGAGCACCTTAAAGAGCTTTTGTTAGATCGTGGCTTCGAAGTTGGACCCCACTCTTTTTACCAAGAAGGTTAAGGGGGAGCTCTTCGTATGCCAACTATATGTAGACGATATCATTTTTGGTTCTACTAACAAAGCTTTTAACGATGAATTTTCAAAGCTTATGACTGATAGGTTTGAGATGTCTATGATGGCGGAATTACGGTTCTTTCTTGGATTCGAGATCAAGCAATTAAGAGAAGGAACCTTTATTAATCAAGCAAAGTACATCCAAGACATGCTCAAGAGATTCAAGATGACGGATCTAAATGGTGTCGCTACTCCGATGCAAACAAAGTGTCATCTCGAACTCAACCCTCATGGTAAAGATGTGGACCAAAAGGTATACCGGTCCATGATCGGCTCTCTTATTTACCTCTGCGCATCTAGACCCGATATTGTGTTGAGTGTGGGAGTGTGTGCAAGGTATCAAGCAGCTCCTAAATAAAGCCACTTAGTGGCGGTCAAGAGGATCTTTCGATATTTAGTTCATTCCCCCAACTTTGGTCTCTAGTATCCCAAGGGCTCCAATTTCTCTTTATGTGGTTATAGTGACTCAGATTGGGCTGGTCATAAGGATGATCGGAAGTCAACTTCTGGAGCTTGTCAATTCTTGGGAAGATCTCTTGTATGTTGGTCCTACAAAAAGAAGAATTGTATATCTCTCTCCACCGCCGAAGCTGAATATGTTGCTGCGGCCAACGCTTGTACTCAATTATTGTGGATGAGGCAAACTTTAAAGGAATACAGTGTCAATTGTGACAGAGTGCCTCTTTTATGTGATAATGAAAGTGCTATCAAAATTGCGTACAATCCAGTTCAGCACACAAGGACGAAGCATATTGAGATTCGGAACCATTTTATTCATGGCCATGTTGCTCAAGGCGATATTGATCTATCTTTTGTGAGCACGAAGAACCAACTGGCGGATATCTTTACAAAGCCACTTGATGAAGCAAGATTCTGCTATTTGAGGAATGAGCTAAATATCATTGATTCCGGGAGTTTGTCTTGATTACCCATGCACTCACTCGTACGTCTCAATCCTTGTTTGGTATAGATGTGGGCATGGATATAGGGGGAGTGTGGTCCTAACTTATTGGGCTAACCCTCCCCCCATAATGCCAATAGCAAGTATATCATTTCTCTTAATATCATGTTGTGATATGTGAGCTTATTGATGAGTATTAGTCGTGAACCCAAGATGGCTTCGGCCACCGCCCTCTCACTTGTGGAGAATTGGATCTTTTTGGATGTTATTTGCTCTCTCATGTTCTTATGGGAATCACACTCAATCTTGGCTTTTATTTGATTTGAATTTTGCAATTTTGAGTGTCTAGTACCATCTCAGTTTGGCATTCTCAATCCTAAGCCTTCCCTACCCCTAAGACATCTATTCTTGCACACAAGTCCCTTGTACACCTTGTGGAGGTGTTGTTTGGGGACGCGCGGGCCTGGTTCTGTGTATAACAAAATCCCAGATTTTAGGCCGGATAATCCGGCCCAAGTGTTGGCCGGATAATCCGGCCCTGATGGATTCGATCTTAAAGGGCAGGGCTCGGGGGAAGGGCTCATATCGAGCAACACTTCTCCCCCAGCCCTCTACTTCTCCCCAGCCGCCGCCTGCCGCCCCTCACCCTCCCCGGAGCCTCTCCGGCCACCGGATTTTCCGGGCCTTCCCGGATCTTCTTCTCCGCGCCTCCGGGTACCTACAATGAGGAGCTTGAAGATGAGGATGAGGAAGAGCATGAGGACGAGGACGAGGACTATGATGAGTGATCCCCTGGGGCGCTAGCATCGCTCTTCTCCCTTTTTGGTGTCTCGATGCCAAAGGTGGAGAAGTAGTTCTATTAGGTTGTCCGTGGATTTGCATGGGTCGGGCATAATCACTTGCACTTTTTATTCGTTATTTCTTGCTTATGCCCATTTAGCGTTGAACTTTTATATTCGTGGTTTGTGATTTGTGGTTGAGACTTTATGTGGTTGTCCGGATGATACCTATGGACTTCATATCATGGATTATGCTCATGGTTATATCTATTCATATCCTACTGCTGGAGGTTTATCACGGAAGGCGCACGCTCATAATGGTTATCCAATAATAATTGTGATTTATGTCAAGGATTCCTAGTCTCTACTTCGGTGGTATGTGTTTTTGCCCTTTTGTCTATGGAATAGATTCACCTGTTTGTGTGCATTTGTATTCTAATACAAAATTCTATTATGCACACATTGAGGGGGAGTCCCTTCCATAGTTATCTCTGTTTGTCTTGTGTCTTTCTTCTACAAATCCTGGTATTGTCATCTAACACCAAAAAGGGGGAGATTGAAAGAACATTTCATGTTTTCCTATCTTTTGCGTGTTAGATAACAATACCATGGAGACTTTTCATGTGTGCTAAGTGTGCAAAAAGTTTTGAGGGGGGCCGGATAATCCGCCCCTCCAAGGGCCGGATAATCCGGCCTACCTCATCTCTCAAGGAAACCAAGACGCGTCGCTCTGTGTCCATTCAAATTTTCTCCCGGAAAATCCGAACTGGGGCGGTTTTTTCTCCCCAGGCCGGATAATCCGGGTTTCGCAAGGGCCGGATAATCCGGCCCCCAGTTTTCGAGCAAAAGGAGCCAAGGCGCGTCGCTCGGTATTCGGTCCGATTTTCTACCGGAAAATCCGAACTAGGACGGTTTTTTTCCCCAGGCCGGATAATCCGGCCTTCGCATAGGGCCGGATAATCCGGCCCCCAGAAGTTGATCAAGGGCAAGCTCGGCGCGACGCTCAGAGAGGGGGCGGATTTTCTGCCGGATATTCCGAGTCTGGGGCGGAGTTTCCCCAGACCGGATAATCCGGCCCTCACTTGGGCCGGATAATCCGGCCCCCAAAGTGTGCAACGGCTGGTTTTTGGAAGGGGGTATAAGTACCCCTTCTCCCCCAACGTCCAGAACCCTTGATTCATTCGAATTTGACCAGACCCTATGCAAGAGCTCTAAATCTCGATCTCCCACTTCAACCACCCTAAGGTCTTGATCTTTGGTGGAATTGAAGGAGGAGAAGTTCATCATCAATATCAAGAATCAAGCGCTCCAACTCCTCTCCATTCACTTGGAGAAATCCTTGATCTAGTATTCTCGTTAATACCTAGATCGTGTTATTGTATTTGACAACTTTGTTCTTGTGGCAGCTTGTTGTCACTTCGGGAGCCTCCAAGTTGTTGTGGAGTTGTTGCCCCGCTAGTTGTGTAAAGGTGTCGGTGCCCGCCTCGAAGGGTACCTATAGTGGAAGGTGGATCAGGCCTGTTGTGGCGAGATCCATCGGAGAACAGGGTGAGGCCTTTTGTGGCGTGGTGGTCTTAGTACCGCCCACCCCTCCAACGCAGACGTGCTTCCCTTAACAAGGAAGGAACTGCGGTCAAACAAATCCCGTGTCTCCGCGTGCTTCACTTTGGTTCACTCGTTCTTCTTCCACTCGCTCCTTACTCGCTAGTAGATAGGTTTGCATATAGGGAAATTCCACACATTAGTTTATCTAGAGAATTTACCTTTGTGTTAAGCCTAAAATTAAAAAAGAATTAAAAATTGGTGTAGCACCTATTCACCCCCCTCTAGGTGCCCATACGATCCATTTCACCGGGAGGCCAGATCCCTGCCGCCCCCATCACCGGCGCCGCACACTTAGGCCGGCGGACCTCCAGGGGCGATGAGGAGGGAGAAGGATGGAGGGGGAGGAGGTGGCGGCGGGGTTAGGGTTTTCCCCCCTCGATCGCCAGGAGGGGGCGACGCGAGGGGAAGGGGAACTACCGTTTTAGCTTTTGTAAAAGAAATGAATGTAGATGCATTTTAGTGTGTAAATTCGGTGGAGTGAATCTACACGCTAAAATACGTGTAAGATACACTCGTTTAAAAAAGTAAAACATCTTATATTTTAGAATGGAGGAAGTGCAGGAGTTACTTGATTCGAAAGAAAAAGAAAAAGAATACGTGGGTTACTTGTACACAAGATAAGTGCGCGTGCCTTACTATAGCCAAATATGCGTAACACGAGAATATATCTCACTCACTCTTCATCCTTGTCTTTTCAAGGCTTACATGACACTTTTTGCCTTCTGACTATATCGTCACCACAATTATGTTCCACTATTATAATTTATTACATGAATGTGTTGGTAGATTGTGCATCGACTTGTCCTTGAACTTGGAAACTAACAATGGAGTGTGTGGCTAGGTGAAGACACGCGGTCCATATGCAAGTATCTGGATTAGACCTGATGCAAGCTGGTACGGTATCTGGATTAGACATGATGCAAGCTGGTACAGATAGTTTGATATATTCATCTGATCTGAGGTGCATTGATGAGACAATAAAACTGTCAGGATAAAATCCTCTATCATTGTTGTGGAAATGGCTACGACAGTCGCTATAAGGTCTCGGGCCTTCAGATTCTAGTTGTCAGGCTTCATTTGAAGTCTCCATCCAGTCGTCGTGCAAGCAGGCCCACTCGTCATGGTTTCGGGCCAGTCGAACCTTCCTTCTTGGACATACCCCGATTAGTATATCCCCATCAGTAGTCCCCGAGCGCGTCAGGGATTCGGCGAGGGTGTCGTCTTGGTAATCGGAGTAGGCGAGTCCGAGTGGACGCTCAGTCGAATCGGTGGCAAACTCCTCCAACGAAGGGAGAAAGTCGAGTATGTTCTCAATTGCATCTTGTCGAGTCGGCGAGTACTCGAGTCACCTGGTCCGAGTGATTGGAATAGGTGAGCGTAGCAAGCGAGTTGAGTGATCAATTTGATCGAAGTTGTACCGTCAGCTTGGTCAAACTAGCCGTTTGGTAATTTCCAATGGTAACTTCGGTGAAATTACCTCAAAGCAACGGCGAATCTGGGTCGTTTTACTAGCCCTCCTTATAAAAGGGGAATGGAGATACGTAGTACAGATCTTTCTGCACATTCCTCCACTCTCTCTTCCTCTTTCCGAGCTGCCCCTGATCCAGATTCCTAGATCAAGCGAGCTCCTCTCAACAGCGCCTCCCAAGGATCCTTGGGTAAAATCCAAGTGCACCGTAGCCGTGTTGTAGTCATTTCAGATGCGAGGATCCTCGTTAAGGGGAACTAGCAAATCCCGGCGGCCAGCGAGACCGAGCCGAAGGTGTAGTCGGGGGAGTTCATCTACTCCCTCAGCCACTTGGAGCGAGGTCTGGGGTTCCCAACCTCAATCTTCTTCCAGTGGTTCTGTGCCTACTACTGGATCAAGCCCTATGATCTTGGGCCTGATAGTATCGAGCAGCTCGCAATGTTTGTTGCATTTTGCAAGTTCTACCTGGGGTACCGACCGTATTTCCCCTTCTAGCTAGAGCTATTCCACGGGCGCGTCAGCCACTGATACGTTGCTGGCGTATCTATAATTTTTGATGTTCCATGCTTGTTTTATATCTACTTTCTTATGTTTTGTCCAAACTTTGGAGTATTTTTATACACTTTCTTGGACTAACCTATTAACAAGATGCCACAATACCAGCTGCCTGTTTTCTGCTGTTTTTGGTTCCAGGAAAGTCAGAAAATGAATATTCTCGGAATTGGATGGGACAAAAGCCAAAGTCAATATTTCACCGAGGGGGACACGGAGCCAGAAGACGAGACGGGGAGGGGCCAGAGGCCGGCCACACCACCTAGCCGCGTGGCAAGGCCTGGCCCACGCCAGCGGGTGGTGTGGCCGCCTAGGGCACCCCCTCGGCCTCCCCTTTCGCCTATAAGATGCCTCCGATATAGAAACCCTAAGTACCCGATCAAAATTCCACGAAAGAGTCTGTAGCTGCCGTCATCTCCATCCCTAGATCGGGAGGGATCTGAAGCTCTTCCTGGCACCCTACCGGAGGGGAGAATTCACCCTGGAGGCCTTCTTCATCACCATGCCTGCCTCTGGTGTGATGCGTGAGTAGTTCATCACTGGACTACGGGTCCATGTAGTAGCTAGATGGTTGGTTCTTCTCCTTTGTGCTACCATGTTTAGATCTTGTGAGCTCCGTTATGATCAAGATCATCTATTTGTAATCATACATGTTGTGTTTGCAGGGATCCGATGGATATTGGGATGCTATTTCAGATCGATTATTGATTCTATCATGTCTTTGTTATTTGTGATCTTGCATGCTCTCCGTTGTTAGTAGCTATGTTGGCCGAGTAGATGCTAGCAACTCCAAGAGGGAGTATTTATGCTCGATAGTGGGTTCATGCCTCTAGTAATCTGGGAAAGTGACAGAAATCTCTAAGGTACTAGATGTGCTGTTGCTACTAGGGAGAAAACATCAATCCTTTGTTCATAGAACAATCATATTGTTTACTTTACACGCAATGCTTAATGCAATTATCTGTTGCTTGCAACTTAATACTGGAGGGGGTTCGGATGATAACCTGAAGGTGGATTATTAGTCATAGATGAAGTTGGATTACGGTCTATGTATAATATTGTAATGCCCAATCAAATCTCATAGGAGTCAAGATGATTAGTATATGCATGTATGCTTTCTCGATGTTTGTCAATTGCCCCGCTGTAATTTGTTCACCCAACATGTCATCTATCTTAAGGAGAATCACCACTAGTGAACTATGGACCCCGGTCCTTTGTTTTACTATCAATATACAACTATTTACTATTTTCTGTTTACTTTCTGTAAGCTATTACTATCTTCCACACAATACGTTTAATCCTTTGTCTTCAGCAAAACCGGTGAGATTGACAACCTCACTGTAAGTTGGGGGCAAAGTTCTGTGGTTGTGTTGTTCAGGATTCCAAGTTGGAAACAACACCTTGGAGGTGTTTCCTAGCTCCTACTGGTTCGATAACCTTGGTTTCATAACTGAGGGAAAACTTGCTGTTGTGCTCATCATACCTTCCTCTTGGGGTTCCCCAACAAGCTCGATATATTTTGGGCCATCAAGCTATTTTTCTTGCACCGTTGCTAGGAAGTCAAGGACATCTTCACAAGGGGATTCCCTCATAACCAATCTCTTTACTTTGTTATTTTTGTTTTGCTTAGTTTATTTCTATTTTGTTTGCTTGTTTCTTTATCAAAAACACAAAAAAATTAGTTATACTAGTTTGCTTTCTTTATCAAAAACATAAAAAAAGATTCCTCATTCTTAGATCACCATATTGATCCCTAAGTTCACCCTAAAAGACCTTTCAATAGGTAGTGGCTCTATAATTGGGAAAGATAATATTGAATAATTCTTTAATCATGTTAGTAAGCATGAGGATATTGAGGATAGATCCCTTGCAGAACTTGCTCCAAATTATGAAATTGATGCAGCTTCTTTAGTTCACATGTTGGAAGCTAGGTTTGTTAATATTAACCCCATAATGCAAGTAATGTTTCTTAAACTTAAGAAAATTGAGGACCCTGAAAAGAGAGATTTTATTCTGGAAACCTTGCTTAAAGAATTCTATGATGTTGCTAAGGAAGCTAGAAAAGTCTTTTATCATTTTAATATGCTAGGCTCATGTGTAGATGTTATTGGTACACGAGAAAATATGAACAAAACCAAACCTAATGGGGAGGAAATTAAGATACCAATACCTTTTAAACTTGTAGGAATGCATGAAGCCTTAGAAAAGAATTTTGATTGGATTGTTCCTGAAAACCCGTTTGATGAAAATAGTGAACCCAAGAGCATTCAGAGAGGATCCTCTAGAACTTATTTGGATGAGATACCGTGCCTTGTTGAAGATATTTTTGGTATTAATCTTAATGCTTCTTCATTTGAGAACACTTGATTCCTTTCTTGCTCCTTATGCCTAACTTAAAGGCATTAAAGAAAAGTACTTATTGGGAGATAACCCAAAAGTTTTAGTTGAGTCTTGGAAGTTATTGCTTTAGTAATAACCTCTTCTTATCCTTTTTATTTGCTTTTTGTGCCAAGAGTAACCTCTAATGAGAGAGAAGTAATGCTTGGGAAAGTTGCTGTCCTAAAATAGATTTTTGTGCTTCGCTGTAAAAATTCGTGTAAAATCTCTATACATTGTTTTGAGCTGTAATTATTTGTGCTTCTGCCCCAGGTTGTTATCTAACTTTTTTTAGTTCCACACTTTTCGATTTGAGCAACAAAAGGTCTTTGAAAATATCGGTTTCTATCTGCTGGTCTGTTTTGATAGATTTCTACCATTATTTGCATTTGCTTCTTGTTGATTCCTTTTTGGGTTCTCTTTTGGGGAATTGAGATTTTTGAGGGGAGTGATATATTATCTTGTGTTTAATTGGAAGTTTTACTTGTGTTGGAACTGAACCCAAAGACTTATTATCTTGAGTACACTAATGTTGCTAATGAAGATTGTGTGAAGTTTTGTATGAAGGAAAAATTTTAGGTGTAAGGAAAGAATGATGTAATGAGATGAAGAATATACTAAAGCTCAAGCTTGGGGATGTCACCCGTGTCACCCCAAGAAATATCCAAGAAGTACAAGCATCAAAGCTTGGGGATGCCCAAGGTATCCCCTTCTTCATCAATAAAAATCTCAAGTTCTTCCAAACACTTCATTTTTATTGTTTCATGCACAGTTGTGTTGTTCTTGGAGCGTCTTTGTTTTTGTTTTTGGTTTTCATTTGCTTGGTTTGCTTAGTTTGCTTGAATAAATTGGTTGGATCCCCTCGTTCATGCATTAGTTTTCAAATAAGTTGGTTTGGATTGGAAAAGAGTAGGAAAAGTTTGTGCTTAAGTGGTAAAGAGAGCTTGTTTTTGACTGTGGCATATGCTTTGTCATGTCATGCTTGATATTGTTTTGGCTTTATGCTTAGTGATTTTTGCTGTAGCATGACATGTTATAAACAATTGAGATTGCTTAATGTGCCTTGAAAGAATCATGTGTTGTTTTAGCATATTAAAGCAAAGTATTGTGGTATTCTCCTTTGATGCTTTATTTGGGTTGACTTGGCGCATGCTCACACCATGTTATGACTATCCCAAGTCACCATAGCCTTTATGATCCTTTAGTTTTCATCTTGTAATATCACTTTATGCTTTAATTAATGATGTTTTGTCGTTTTGCATGATTATGGCCATTGTTGCTCTCTTAGTTGGTCGCTTCCAGTCTTTTGCTAGCCTCCATAACCAAGTATGAGTTCCACTCATGCATCCAACTCCAAATAAAACCAAGTTATTCCAAAGAGTCCACCATACCTACCTATTAGCATTTTCTATTCCAAGTATATTCATGTTTTTATCTACCTTCCGAATTAAACTTGTTATGAGAAAACTAGTGATTAAAGCTCTCACGAACTTGATGACACACTTTACTTTTCTTGCCCCTAATAAACTTGAACCGTTGTGTCGTCTATGTTGTATATGATTGCACTTATATGTTGGGGATTAGCAGAACCATGCTGTCATGGGGAACGCTTTCAACATTGCACTTGTACATTGTACCCAGTTGATATCATGCTCTTTCATTTATGGATGTCGTCAATGTAAAATGAAAGGGGAGATTGTAAGTCCATGGAGTTATGTATGTGTGTTAGAGAAACGCCTAGGCCGCTGGTCTAATCCATGCCTAATCATGGTGGAAACCTGCAGCATAACCATAATGAGCAATCTATGAAGCATTCTTCTTATAAAAAAAGAGATAGAGATTGAGAAAAAAAAACAAAAAAAAGAGATGAGAAAAGGGGGAAGAGAGAAAAAAGCACCATTTTCCCATGGTAAATAAGAAGATTGCTGAGATGCTCGTTGTCTGCTTGCCTTGTCATTTTGATATGGGGATTCTTCCGTATCATCGGGCAAGGGGTACCCCGTTGGCGGTTCTCTATGATACACATGTACTTACTATGACAAGAACTTACCGGTAACTATACTTGAGTAGCATGAGGAGCGGCCCTCGTATCCAAGGGACATGAGATTGCCAACTTATACTTTGTCAAGCATATACCATAGTTTGTTCACTTTAACCTTAATCACTTCAAGATGCTTATGGTAGGGGCAATGAGAGGTGAAAGCTAATAAGTACAATAATTTTTGGAAGTTCTTTATGAGACTTAAATCCCTGCTTCCTTCTATGAAGGCCTTTCGTTTACTTATATGTTGAGTCTCCATCTTCTATCTTTATGCACCTATTAAGAGAGCATAGTGTCCATTGTTAGTTTAATGTGCATTGTCCAAGACTTGTTGATTGATGCATAAGTTTGATATTGCTTGTCCTTAAACTATTTGTATCTAGTCACCCTTATGAACTTTGAAGGTGTCCTATGCATTTATGTTTTGCTACTCTATGAGGGACAAGCTGAATACCATTCTCATTATGCTTTCTTTATGTGAAACAAACAAATGTCTTGCAAAGCATTGTTATTCATGAATCTTTTGTTTGTGCCTTTTCATGTTACAACATAGTTGATATGTCTTATTGTTAGAACTATGTCTTTCATGTTATGTTAAAGTACTATGATCCCAGCTATCAATGTTTTACAAATACTTTGATCAAGTTTATGATGGTGCATGTCACCTCAAAAATTATTCTTTCTTTTATCACTTACCTACTCGAGGACGAGCAGGAGTTAAGCTTGGGGATGTTGATACGTTGGTAACGTATCTATAATTTTTGATGTTCCATGCTTATTTTATATCTACTTTATTATGTTTTGTCCACACTTTGGAGTATTTTTATACACTTTCTTGGACTAACCTATTAACAATATGCCACAGTGCCAGCTGCCTGTTTTCTGCTGTTTTTGGTTCCAGGAAAGTCAGAAAATGAATATTCTCAGAATTGGACGGGACAAAAGCCAAAGTCAATATTTCACTGACGGGGACACGGAGCCAGAAGACGAGACAGAGAGGGGCCATAGGCCGGCCACACCACCTGGCTGCTTGGCCAGGCCTGACCTGCGCCAGGGGGTGGTGTGGCCGCCTAGGGCACCCCCTCGGCCTCCCCTTTCGCCTATAAGATGCCTCTGATACAGAAACCTAAGTACCCGATCAAAATTCCACGAAAGAGTCTGTAGCTGCCGTCATCTCCATCCCTAGATCGGGAGGGATCTAAAGCTCTTCCCAGCACCCTGCCGAAGGGGAGAATTCACCCTAGAGGCCTTCTTCATCACCGTGCCTGCCTCCGGTGTGATGCGTGAGTAGTTCATCCCTGGTCTACGGGTCCATGTACTAGCTAGATGGTTGGTTCTTCTCCTTTGTGCTACCATGTTTAGATCTTGTGATCTTCCTTCATGATCAAGATCATTTATTTGTAATCATACATGTTGTGTTTGCGGGGATCCAATGGATATTGAGATGTTATTTCAGATTGATTATTGATTCTATCATGTCTTTGTTATTTGCGATCTTGCATGCTCTCTGTTGTTAGTAGGTATCTTGGCCGAGTAGATGCTAGCAACTCCAAGAGGGAGTATTTATGCTCGATAGTGGGTTCATGCCTCTAGTAATCTGGGGAAGTGACAGAAATCTCTAAGGTACTAGATGTGCTATTGCTACTAGGGAGAAAACAACAATCCTTTGTTCCTAGAAAAATCGTATTGTTTACTTTACACGCAATGCTTAATGCAATAATCTGTTGCTTGCAACTTAATACTGGAGGGGGTTCGGATGATAACCTAAAGGTGGATTATTAGTCATAGATGCAGTTGGATTACGGTCTATGTATAATGTTGTAATGCCAATCAAATCTCATAGGAGTCAAGATAATTAGTATATGCATGTATGCTTTCTCGATGTTTTCCAATTGCCCCGCTATAATTTGTTCACCCAACATGTCATCTATCTTAAGGAGAATCACCACTAGTGAACTATGAACCCCGGTCCTTTCTTTTACTATCAATCTACAATTATTTACTATTTTCTGTTTACTTTCTATAAGCTATTACTATCTTCCACACAATACATTTAATACTTTGTTTTTAGCAAAACCGGTGAGATTGACAACCTCACTATAAGTTGGGGGCAAAGTTCT
Organism: Avena sativa; assembly: GCA_916181665.1. Taxonomy (NCBI): domain Eukaryota; kingdom Viridiplantae; phylum Streptophyta; class Magnoliopsida; order Poales; family Poaceae; genus Avena; species Avena sativa. The sequence goes on along the minus strand of OV702289.1, from coordinate 127,518,692 downwards.
GTGGTTGTGTTGTGCAAGATTCCAAGTTGGAAACAACACCTTGGAGGTGTTTCCTAGCTCCTACTGGTTCGATAACCTTGGTTTCATAACTGAGGGAAAACTTGCTGCTGTGCTCATCATACCTTCCTCTTGGTGTTCCCCAACGAGCCCGATATATTTTGGGCCATGAACCGCGAAGGGAAGGACGGCCACAACTTGGCCACGGGCGGTGTTAAGTTCCAGCTGAAGCTGAACACCAGGTTCTTGAAACTTATGCTGCCAGACAAGGCAGCAAACGAGTGGAAGAAATATTGTTTTTATGTCAATGAATCTACCCCTACCGAGAAGGTGGCGATCCTATCGTACATCGCAGAACAAAGCAAACCGCGGATGTTATCAGTGAAAGGGATCCCTGAGGAGCAGAACATGGCCGTGACGAAGATGTGCTCATGAATCACGGAACTAGAGGATGAAGGGTTGGAAACAATCAACCTTTACAACTGTTGGCTCGAGCGGCAACTGGTTCCACTAGCCACCCGAGCCCACTGAATGTACGAATATACCGGGCCATCGGACCCGAGAATACCGTGCCACGAAGGGTGAGCCACGGAATATTATACTGTGGCCCTGAAGAATATCATAGATGTGAAGTACACTGATTCGTCGGCGGGACTTCGCCCATACAAAGCCGGAACACGGCCGGCCCCTCCAGTAAGTTTCCTTCATTCGCAGTCGTCTTTATCATTCGCTTATCTGAGCCGAATTATTGACCCATGTGCATTGGTTTCGTGTCTTGGCTCTTACAAGTCTTGGAGAACTAGCTTCCTCCGCTCGACGAGGAGGTCCCCGATGAGCTCCTGGACGAGGATGAAGGAGACGCCTCCAATATCGGGAAGGAGGAGAACATGGAGGAACAAGAGCCTGCCTTTGTGCCCCGAAAGACTCGCGGCCAAAAGAGCCATGAGGCAGAGGCCAGTCGCAGCCTCGAGGAGACCGAAAATGATCTTGAGGTCGTTGGCGAGAAATCCTCCAAGCGAGTGCCCACTCCAACCAAGCCTGCCCTGAAAAAGAAGCCACCGGTCAAGCCAGCAACGAAATCAGCGGTGGTGTTTGGTCGGAAGACGAGGCAGAGGAGGTGATGGTGGATCCAGAGGTGGTGAAGGGGTCGGAGGCCCCGGCAGTGGTGAATGTAACACCCTAGTATTTAGCTACTCTTAATTAGGGTTTGTTTGTGCATTCATACGCATCATCTCTCTTCGTCTCGTGCTTGCCCTCTCTCGCTCCCGCGCAGGGCTGAACCCTAGCTCACCGGCAACCGCCAGTCCCCGCCGTCTCCGGCCTCCCCTCACCCATCTGAGGCCACCATCAGCCCCTCCTCGACCTCTACTTCCTCCTTGATGAAGCATGCAAGTCGAGAGGCTCCCAAGCACCACAATCGGAAGCTCCTTCTCGATCTCCGGCCATCATCTTCATCGTCGATTCCGGCCGTGTCTAAGCTCTCCTGACCGAGCTGACCCCTTCCCTCCAACCTTGGAGAGCCTCTAGTCCTCCTGGACCTCCTCTCTATGTCCCTCTCACACTGTAGTCGCAGCTCGCCGCCGTGCTGCAAGCATCACCGCCGCTCATTGTCACAACCATGCCTCCGGTGATCCAAAACCAGTGGTGCCGCCCTCTTTAGGTTCCCCTCACTGCAACGCTTCGAACATGTTATCTCACGAAGCCCCGCTCGCTGTATTTCACTGCCCCCGTCGCCAACCTGAGAGGCCCTGCCGGCGTGACATCATGCTGACGTCACCCGTGCATCAGCACGCGCGCGTCTGACTCAGTCAAACCGGCCTCTAGGTCCCACCTTGCCCGCGTAGCAGATGAGGTGGCCTAGGGCCCCTCTGTCAGCTGTTGTGGGTAACCCTTGCCCCAGTGTAAAAAGGTTTCTCCTAGTTTTGTTATAATTTCTTAAAAGGTTTAATAAGTCCAGAAATTGTTATAATCTTATAAAATCAATAACTTAATAACTATACGTCAGAAAAATATGTATAATATATCAAAATGTTCAGAAAAATGAGATCTATCTTATAGCATCAAAATTATGCATTGTTAAGCAACTTTAATGACAATTCTAATTATAACAACAAATCAACCCTCGTAGGTGATTCCGGGGTCTCTCCTGTATTAGGCTTTGCACTCCTCGAAACCCCGTTTAAATTTCGAAGCATGCTTTAGGGTTTCACTCAAGTACTATTTAACTTGTCATATCACCATCCTTGCTTGAGCATTGCATCGATGCCATGTGTTGATTGTTGTTTCCCTTTCTTTCTGGTGTTTGCTTCTTCCCGGTAGGATACGATATCGAGATCGAGATCCAAGACCAAGATCAACACCATCGAAGATCGACGAACAATACTTGGCCAACTATAACCAAATCAAGTACAAGGCTCCCAGAGATGTATATCTGGGTATCAACAAACAAGGCAAGCAAAGCCCCACCATTATACAATCCTATGATTTCGAAAGTATTTCATTCTTGCCATGATGCATACGATTCTACTATGGTCTTTTATTGATAGATAGAGTATACTATTTGTTGCATTACTCCCTTTGAGATTATATTACCTGATCCACTGCTCCTAGCATAACTAGGTTTGGCTTGTGTGCACTACTAGAGCTCTTATCTGGGTCTTGCTTAGCTGTCTGTACGGGTTCATCCAGATGATGTATCAGATGCGGAGAATCTAGTATGACAGGAGAACAAGGTATACTGATGAGATGAGATCAGTGGTAAAGGTTAAACATGCTAAGGCTTGTATGGGAGGCCACGATGGGATGTGGTTTTTCTAGTCCCATGCTCGCCACTACTAGGAACTGAGTTCTTGCCTTTGGAACTGAGACGAGCATACAGCCACACGGAGCCTGGAAAACCTCACGAGTAACTATCTTGCCTAGTAGATTCCATGAGTCACATAGTTCGAGCGTTCCATTCGACATATGCATAGAAAATGATTTAAAAGATTTGGCGGGTGAAGGTGCATCATAACAGGTAGGTAAGCGTGTTCGGGATTGCTTGGGGTGGATGGAGCCCCTGGTAAACCAACCTCGCCTCACATATCTAGGGACCGGCTTCGGTATTTGACCCATTACGGCGGAACCCTCCTTGGGGCGTGACTCATGGTCTCAGCAAAAGCAAGGTAAAGGTTGTGTCCAACCACCCTCTACTGGCCTTCCAAGGAAGAGGGATAATCATGTGGCATTAAGAGTCGCTTGGTACGTGTGGGTAAATTTGTACACCCCTACAGGGTTAAATCTTTTCGAAAAACCGAGGTCATGGTTATGAGCACTTGGTGACCAAATTCTAAGATCATAGAGAACATTAACCTAATCGTAAAACTTGGAGGTTTCAATGTGTGCTTAAGGATGCTTCCTCTTGGGTACGAGGGGGTGATCCTAGTTGAGAGATGAGGATTATTTTGGTGGATATCAAAATAAGATGATCAATTCTTTGGAGATGTCGCTCTCTAATCCCCTTTAAAAATATTATGATTAGACGAGCTTCTTTTCCCTCTTGTTTTACAAACAAAGATGGCTTTATGCAAAACAACCCCACTAGCCATAAGTCTTGTGGAGTACACCCTGTACTCTCCCTTTCTTTGTTGATACTCTTGTAGCAGAATAAGTGTTCCCCGGAAGACAAGTTTGGTACGACATCGACACCGACGAGTAGCTTGGGGTTCCCGGCTGGCAGCCTAGAATCTATGGGTTGGGACGTCATCGTTATGCTTGAGGCCTCTTAGGCCATTTGTTAAGTTTGCTATACTTAATAGCATAATTTTCCTTCTGTTGTTTGATGTTTGTGGTTAGTGACCTCTGCTTGTAATATTTGGGTTCTTTGCTCAGTTATGAGCTTGCTGTAATAAATTTTGTGTCACAGAGTTACTGTTGTGTTACCGATTTCACACTGGATATCCTTGAGCTCTAGGTTAAGCTTATGTCAGGCTAAGGTCTGCGATTTGTTTAACCCTGATCCTGGGGGTGTTACAGTTCTTGTTATCAGAGCAGTACCGTCCGTAGGAAAACCTTGCTATTGGTCGATGTTGAGTCTAGTGCTTGTGAAAACTATTTCAAAGATGAAAAGTATTTGCGAAAACTCTGGTATGCTTCTTTTTCTCCTTATCCAGTTTCGCTCTAATTCTGGGTCATCTTACCTTGTGTTGATTTGGAAAAGTTCTGCTATCTCGTCTCGTCTTTCAAAGCTTAGGTGCCTTTTGGGCATGTCGTTTCTTAGCCAGTTGACCTAGTGTTGAGTTCTCTAGAGTTGCTTGTGTTGTGTGTTCCTTGTTTCCTTACTTTGTTTCAGTTAAAAGATTCCTTCCTATCAAGATATCTCTACCCTATGGGCCCACAATATTATATTGTAGGATCCATAGTTTTCTGTTCTAGGCTTTGAGGTTTCCTTTTGCCTCGTACGCCTCCTTTTTATTTGTTGGGTACTTCAGAAGTTCTTTATTCTCTTGGAAGCTACCTCGTGATTACTACCTTGCAGTGTACGTTGTGTCACTCAAGTAGTAGTTACTTCTTTCTCGGGTTTTAACCCTTGGACTTGAACCGAATATCCCGGATTCTGATGGACTCTGGTGTTGAGAATCTTGTACATGAAGCTGATCTTTAACCCAAGGTTTGTTCCATTGTTCCCTGTTGTTAATGTTCACACATTACCTCAGGATGGCTGGTACTACAATTCTAGCCTTCAAGCTTGTGGTTATTGTCACGATTGAATTGTGACAACTAAGGACTTCCCCTACCACTAGCTATGGCAAATGTTATGTAATGGAACCAAATAGATCACGACAAGGGTACTCCTCGTGAGTCTCATATCTATACTCGTGACTCTGCCACACCCTCCCTTCTATGCATTGGTTTTCAGAAGAATGTTAATCTATGCATCCACATCTCGGGATTCTATCCTGAGAATGTTCTTCTCCCCTTGTTGTTTCCGACCTTTGTCTACCAGTTGGTAGCCAAGTAGTAAAGTGCATTGGTGGGTTCCGATACAAGATACTCTTGTGGTCCATCATGACAAACCATTTCGAGATGTCAGGAGAAACAAACTCTAGTACCTCGTCATATCTAGGACCAGGTCAAAGTGTTGTAATCCGCAGATGTAGAAGCATTGATTAGTTTATGTCTTTTCCACCTTAGAGTATCACACCCTTTTATGCTAAGAGGTCGTGTTGTTTCATGACCCTCTTAATGAAGTGATGCTATTACATATTATTTAACCACCCTTCCTCCGAGCTGTCGTGCTCGTGAATGATGCGTGTGCGCAATGATGTGGCTATTTGAGATTCTTAGCAATCATTACTGCTTCGACCTCTAAGGACATTTAAGACATTCTTAGTGTGATTGGTTAACCATATCACTAAGCAAAGGATGATTGTGCTACCAAGTCCAATATTCTGGTGCACTCTTCTCAGTCAAAGAGTTAGGCTCGTGCCGATGCTCTGAGACTATGTCTTCTTGCCTTACCAAGCAAGTTTCCTCTCGAGCTAAATGACATATCGAAGGTTCGTGATATTCTAGATGTCTGCTAGAAGTATCACCATCTTTCTACATGACCGTGTTGTCAAGTTATTGAGCAAGCTAGTTCTCTAAACTGCTCCTTTCTCCAAGAATTTGTACTGGATACCCCTGAACTAGTTTGTTGACCTTAAACAACAACTTGGAGAGTTGTAATATAAAAGTTCCATCAGACTTAGTTCATTCTTAAGGGATGTCTAGTTTTGTTCGTGTTGAAGAAGGATAGTATCTCCTTTATTGATATGTTATCTTCTCCCGTCTTTGATTTGATTTAGGCAATCGTCAAATCAAACTAAGTCCTGAGGACTATCCTGATGGTGTATCGATTCGTGATGTTTCACCTCGGTACATCTTCATGTTCTTTGGTCTGACCAATATCTATGTATTGTTCATACCATATATGAGTCCATCTTCTTGGGGTATGTTGATAAGTTAGTTATTGAGCCCATCGATGACATCCTCATCTTCTCCATGCTAGAATAGATTCATATGAAACATTTGGCATTAATGTTGGAAACTTTTAAGAACCATCCTCGGGTCATCTTGAAGAATGTGTTTTGGATGTTAGAAGTAACCTTCTCCGATTCACGTGCATTCGAAGAAAGATGGCGCTGTGGTTTTGAGTAGAGTTAACTCCGTATCTTAAGGACATAGTTGTATTTTGTTGCAAGTATTCGATGTATGAGCTGTTGTCCTTCGACAAGTTGCTAATACATAATCTAGCAATGTAGCTCAGTCTTTTGGAGGTTCACATTGTAGTCCACATCTTGAGAATCTAGTGACTTTATCTTTGTAGTAAATGTTGCAAGCTTTCTATTCATACACGCTGAGTATGAATTATCATTACACTTAACCAGATCTGAATCTCAAGCAAATATGATGGTTGATGTTTCTCAAGGAATTTACATGGTGTCGTCGGATTGAGGACAACTACGCAATGAGGGGGTCCTCGAGGCATGCGGAAGAGAGGGGTGTGAGACGTACGGTGTTCCGGGACGATGAGCACACAAGTTTACCCAGGTTCGAATCCGCCGGCTTTGGACGGATCCTACTCCTGCTAGCAATCCAGTAATACGGCAGAGCCGGAATATGGGTTACAAGGGTTTCGCCTGTGCGAGTTGAGGTTCTAAAGTATTGGGTGCCCTAAAGGCTCTCCCTAGGACGGCTTATATAGATATCCGGCCTAGGGTTTATAGGAGAGATCTATCTGGCTATGTCTAAGAGTCGGTTACAGAGTACATCTTGAACTACAAGTAACATTATGGGCCTAAGTCGGTAAGTCTTCTGGGCCTTCCCATAGCCGGATTGGACTCCGTCTTCTCTCCCTGACTGGGCCACCCGTGAAGCAAAGCTCTAACCCGAAGTGGGCCACCCTGGTCAGTGAGGAACTGTGAGGATACCCGTAAAGTATATCCCCAACAGCAGCCCCCGGAGGCCTCCAAGATCCAAAGTCGGATTTATCATCGTCTAGCTTGATCTTCGGCTTGCAGAATCTTGAAGGGTTCCTGAAACTTCACAAAAAATACGATCCGGGTCTTAAAAGTAAGTCAGACCTTTCAATTGGTTACTCGGATTTTCCAGCTCGATTTTTAAACTAAGCCGGAACTTGGTCTCCAACGCCACCTGACACAAACATGGTCAAGTCACGTCATCTCACAAGAGTTCCGTCAGCACGACCGTTGGTGGGTCCACGGTTCGCGGAACCGAGGCGCCGTTTCAATGCGTGCATGGAGATCGAGGCGACGCAATCATCGCACGGGCCCTTCCCAGTTCTTTCCACGACGCGTGGCGGTCACACTGTAGCGTTTGCGCGAATCTTGGCGCAGGTAGGTGGATATAAGGGGTTCGGATTTCTTCTTCTCCTTTCCACCAGTCCTTTGCCATTTCCTTTCCTCCCAATCCTCCTGCGTGCACAGAGCCTCCTCGTCCTCCCCCACAGAGCTCCTCGCGCCGCCCCTTTAAGGTCACCCTCTCATCGGAGAAAATGGCTTCATCATCTTCTTCCTCTGGTTTGGCGGCAGCAGCGGCGGCGGCGAAGCCAGAAGTAGCAGCAGAGAAAGAGAGCTACAGGGGAATCTGGATCCCCTGCGCCCTTGACGAAGAAGGCCTCAAGAACGTCGATAAGGAGGGGCTTCTCGCCGCCGGCGACTGGCGGAGCGGCTCTGGTGAAACCGTCCCCAACCCGCGCGACGACGAGCGGGTCCACTTTGGCACCCATCTTGACCGAAGTCTGTCTTTTCCTCCCTCAGAGTTCTTCTCCGAGGTGATAGATCATTACGGAGTTCAACTCCACAATCTTCCTCCCAACTCACTTTTAAAATGAGTGCGTACGCCGCGCTTTGCGAGGGCTTTCTCGGCATTAGGCCGAGTTTGCTTCTCTTCCGGTTTTATTTCCATGTCTGGAGGAATTCCATCACTGCCGGTGTTCCTTACATCACTAGCAATATTAGATTTTCTCTTAGACGTGACCGTTCATATACCAAAATTTCTGCCAGTGACTCGGTTAAACAATGGCCAGCCACTTTTTTCTACCATAGGGATATTCCGGCTCCCGGCAAAGCTACTGCTTTGCCGACTTTTGTCGACGGAGCCACCACGGCCCAGCCTTCCTGGGACGAGGCTGCTCCGGCTCTCACCGATGATCTGATCCTTGCTAAGAGGCGGATCGAATATTTGATTAAGCACAATGGTCTGAAGGGATCCGACTTGGTCCAGTGCTGGGTCTCACGTCGGATCCAGCCACTTCAGTACCACGGAACCCGACTGATGCACTCCATCATGTCGTCTCCAACCGACTCCCTCCGCATCAGCCCCAAAGCCTATACCACTCAAGGCTACATAAGCCAAATCAAATGGCTGATCAAGGAGCAGATCGAAAGGAGGATTCCGGAGGTTTCTCTAGACATGCACACGACGGAAAACCCCGTGGTGCCGGTAAGCTTCCATCATCACATCTTTTATGTGTTTCTTTCTTCGAGTTAAACTGCAATACTGATATGTTTTCCTCTTTTCAGCTTGCTGATATCCCAGAGTCGGAACTTGCTCCCCTCGAAGGATACCGTCCTGAATTTTCTCAGGAAACAGAAGTAGTCCCACTGCTGGACCTTGCGCTCAAGAAGCGCAAAGTTCTGACAGTGGCAGTCGGCACAAAGGAGGTGCCTGTCGTCAAGAGGTAACTTTCATTCACAACTTTTCCGCCTTTGTACTTTACTCAAATTTCTTTTGAGATGTAACGTTTCCGACTTTGTTACCTTCTCAGAGCAAAATCGATCATCAAGGGCAAGGGAAAGGGATTTCTTCGAAGCCCTTGCGTTAGATGAAGCTTACCATAGTTTCCCCTGCCGTGGCTCCTCCGACTCCGGCCCCTCAACCTTCTGCAACTCCGGCGATCACTCCTTCTTTGGTGGTTGCAGAAGATCCGGCTCCTCAAACGGAGCCTGCGATCCTTGGGTCGCAAACTGACGTCACTGTGGGTGCGTCAGCTCAAGATAAGGGTGAACCCTCTTCGGGTAATGATCCCTCGGCTAAAGTCTTCACCGAAAACCTCCTCAGCAATCCGGGTCTTGCCAAGTTTGGCCTAACCCGGAAATCTGCGGAGGAGATCCAGCGGCTAGCCAGGCAAGTCCTGGATAAAAGCCATTTATCCCCCGAGGAGGAAGCACAAGAAGCAGAGGACGTCAAGTTCTCCGACCTTCTCACTCAAGTCTGCCTTCACGACGAGAGGATTAGGACTGGCGAGCTTCCAACAGCCCAGTGATCCCTCTTACTCTTGCCGAGAAGGTGGCCGCTGAAGTGAACGCGGATTTAGATAAACTCACCCGCGAGCAATATGTAAGTCAGAATTCCAACTCTTGTTTTTTCCATTATGTTATATCATATCCTCTAGCCCCCAAGCATGAAGTAGGATATAGAATCCGAGTTTATGCTTCATTAGGATGCCAAAGAATGAAGTAGTGTAGCCCCCAAGGCTCGTGCTGATATTTAGCAAAAATATTAGCCCGAGTCTTAAGTAGCTTTCTGACTTTGGGTATTCTGACTAACAGAAAGTATGTTCCTATAACCAGGAATTACTGACCAATGTCTGTGATAAGAGGAGAGAGATCAAAGCTCTCCGGCTTAAAAATGCTAAGCTCAAAGTAGCCAAGGATGAGGCCGAAGGTAAACATTTCGAGATTCAAACCTTGTCTTTGTTTTTTTCAATGTCGAATTTTTCTGAACTGTTGTTCTTTTTTGACTTACAGCGCTGGTGAAACAATCCATCGCTATGATTGAAGAGGCCGAGAACCTCAAGACCCTGGTGGTGGAGAACAAGGGACTTCGCCAAGAGATGGATAAGCTCAAGGCGGATCATGAAAAGAGCATAGCTCAAGTCCTTGAATCCTCCTCCATGGCCACTGATGAGCGTGATCGCAAGATTGCTGCTTAGGATAAAATAATCTCGGATCTCAAGAATGAGCTTGGCAGAGAGAAGGACATATCCCAGGTGCTCCGGGCTGAACTCCAGAGTCTCCGGGAGGAGAAGACCAAGATTGACGACGTCATTTTTGGTACGTTCCACCTCTCTGACTTATCTTTTTCTTCGACTTTTATCAATGTCGGTTTTTTCTTAACTTTATTTTGATGCATAGGTCCTCTGAACTTGACGGACTCTTCCTCGTCCGAGCCCCGCACCCACCGGCTTACCCAAGTCGGTGATCTTCTTCATGACTACCGTCAATCCCTTGAGGATATCGGCGAGTCTCTCAGGATTCCGGACATGCCAAGCATGTCGGATTTTGAGGTGCGGGACAGGGCCAAGGAGATGCCACATCTTGTTCGGGACTGGAACATGTCCTACGCGCGGACTGCTGCGCAGAATGCTCTCACCATGGTCATGAGCCACCATGGAAACATGGAGATATGGCAAGTGACCAGAGGGTACTGCAAGGTAGAAGAAGACGACCAGGAGCAGGACCTTCAAGCCATCATGCACTCCTGCGCTGGATACGGGTGCCACGTAGCTGATCTGACCAGCTACGAGATCCCCTTCTTCACCCGCGTGGATACTCCGCCTCCTCCTGTAGAAGAAACCGAAGAAGTTTCCGACGATGAACGCACCACCTCGGATGCGGACATCTCGGAACGATATCAAGGCGGAGTGACCAGCGAGCCGACAGATCCTTCATCTCCTCCTGCATCATAGACCAGAAATGTATGTATTATTCCGGAAAAAACCTGATGCGATTGTAAATATCAAGTACTATTTATCTTGCAAGTGCTAAGCTTTTGATCTATTCAACACTTTTACTTTTTGCGTGCCTGAAATGTTTACACAAGCACTTATACTTTTTCGTCTCTACTTATTGTTTATCTGGCTTTCCGCCTCGTCCCTTTCGTGAGCCGGCTAAACCTTCCGCCGGAAACTTTGCCGAGCAACGGAGCTCAATTGCTAAACTAGTTTAAACTCGGAAACAAATCCGGCTTCCAGTACCAACAATTCACTACTCGGAAAATGCCCGCATCCAGCAATCAGACAAATAACCAAAGTAAAGACTAGAAACTTTAGAGTTATACCCGAGGGTAGCAGTTTTAGAATCGGAAATCTAAACCAGAACGAACATGAGCATAAAGTACTTTCAAGCATTCTGGGATTTTCGACTATGACATGATCAGTTGGAAATAAGATGGTTTAAGAACTTCTTAGAAAAAACTTGAGGTAACCAAAACTTTTATTTCTCACAGAACATGTACATATGTATGATTACAAAGAAGGATAAACTAAGAATAAAAGGGACATAGCTGAGCAATATTCCACGGTCTGTCTAACTCCTCCGGATTTGTACTACCTCCAGCTCTCTTTCTCTTCTTAGTAGCAGGTCTTTCTTTGACAGGCCTCATGTCAGTTAAGTAGTACGACCCATTGTGCAATACTCGACTAACTAAAAAGGGCCCTTCCCATACTGGGGAAAGTTTGTGCTTTCTTTGTTGCACAAGACGGAGAACCAAATCACCTTTATTGAAAGATCTATTTCGGACTCTCTGGCTATGATACTTGCATAACTTCTGCTGATAGGCTGTAGATCTCATTTCAGCAACGATGCGAACTTCTTCGACTAAGTCGAGATAATTTTGTCGAGAAATCTCGGCATCCTCTTTGATATACGTGGCCACTCTAGGAGAAGTATGAATTAAATCACTAGGAAGAACTGCTTCTGTGCCATAGACCAAGAAGAAAGGTGTGTATCCTGTTGACCTGTTCGGAGTTGTTCGTAAACTCCAAATTACAGAGGGTAGTTCCTCTGCCCAAGCCCCCGCAGCACGACGTAGTGGTGCTTCGAGTCTTGGTTCCAGGCCTTGTAGAATTAAACCATTTGCTCTTTCGACTTGTCCGTTAGCCTGTGGATGTGCGACTGACGCAATGTCAAGCCGGATATTTTGCTCATCGCAGAATTCAGCCAGTTCTCCCATAGAAAAGTTACTCCCGTTGTCCGTGATAATGCTATGCGGATAACCATACCGGATTATAACATCCTCGACAAATCTTTTGGCTGTTGCTCCATCACAACTAGTGACAGGTTTAGCCTCGATCCATTTGGTGAATTTATCCACCATCACTAAGAGGTGAGTAAATCCACTTGGAGCTCGTTTAAAAGGTCCTACCATATCAAGCCCCCAGACCGCAAAAGGCCATGTTATGGGTATTGTTCGCAGCTGATCAGCCGGAACATGAGCTTGCTTGGCATACTTTTGGCAGCCTTTGCATGTCTTGACTAATCGTTCGACATCTGCCTGAGCTACAAGCCAGAAAAATCCATGTCGAAAAGCTTTTGCCACTAAAGATTTGGTTGCAGCGTGATGCCCACACTCGCCTTCGTGGATTTCCCTTAAGATTTCCCCTCCTTCTTCCAGAGATACACAGCGCTGAAAAACCCCAGAAACACTCCGTTTATGGAGCTCACCCTTAACAATAGTATAGGCTTTTGCTCGTCGGATAATCTGCCGGCTCAGCACCTCATCTTCAGGTAATTTGCCATCTACCAAATAATTGAGGTAGGGTTGAGTCCAGCTGGGAATTACAGCCAGAACTGCTATCAAAGGTGAGTCGGATTTGGTCGGATATTCCTCATCTACTCCCTTTATCGAGGGGACTTTGAGGTGCTCTAAAAATGCGCCATCTGGGACCTCTTTCCGCGCAGAGCCTATTCGAGACAGTGCATCTGCTTCCTCATTTTCTGCTCGAGGGATGTGTTGAACTTCAAACCCTTCGAACGATTTAGATAGATCATCCACGACAGCTTTATATGCTGCCATGTGCTTATTTGCATTACAAATATCCGAGACTTGTTGAGCAACAAGATCCGAATATCCATAACACATCAAACGTCGGATGCCAATATCCTTAGCAATCTGGATTCCATGTAGCAGTGCTTCATACTCGGCAATATTGTTTGTCGCTGTGAAGTGGATCTGCAACACGTATAAAAGTTTATCTCCTTGGGGTGATTTGAGCACCATGCTAGCCCCCGAGCCCCCTCGAGCCTTAGACCCATCGAAAAAGAGGGTCCAATATTCCGAATCAGGGAGTATCATATTCTCCTTCGTCTCTGTCCAATCAGCGACAAAGTCAGCAAGGATCTGGGATTTTATTGTTGTCCGAGGTTTGTACTCAATATCGAAAGCTGAGAGCTCTATGCCCCATTTGGCGACGCGTCCTGTGGCGTCACTGTTGTTGATTATATCCCTCATGGGAGCTTTGCTCTCCACGGTAATTGGATGCTCCTGAAAATAGTGTCATAACTTACGAGATGCTAGAAAAACACCGTAAGCCAACTTTTGATAGTGCGGATATCGCTGTTTTGATTCTGTTAGGACCTCGCTGACAAAGTAAGTCGGACGCTGCACCAAGTGTTCCTGATTTTCCTCTGGTCTCTCCACCACCATGACGATACTAACGACCTTATTTGTTGCAGCAATATAAAGCAACATCGGTTCCTGAGGTTCCGGCGCTGCAAGGATAGGAGCAGATGAGAGTACTTTCTTCAGGTCTTGTAGTGCAGCTTCAGCTTCGTCAGTCCAGACAAAATCCTTGGTCTTCTTCAGGAGTTTGTATAATGGTGTGGCTCTTTCACCAAGACGGCTTACAAATCGACTGACCGCAGCAATGCAACCAGTTAATCTTTGTACGTCCTTCAGGCGAGTTGGCCTGGAAATATTGAGTATAGCATTGATTTTGTCTCGGTTCACCTCTATGCCTCTTTGAGACACGATGAAACCTAACAATTTCCCGGCTGGTATTCCAAAGAAGCATTTCTTCGGGTTAAGCATGATGTTGTATTTTCGTAGATTGGCGAACGTTTCCTCCAAGTCGGAAATGAGTGTTTCCTTCTTTTTGGACATCACCACGATATCATCCACGTATGCATGTACATTGCGTCCGAGTTGGTCATGGAGGCAACGCTGCATCGTGCGCTGGTACGTAGCTCCTGCATTCTTCAGCCCAAAGGGCATCGTAACAAAACAGAAGGTTCCGAAGGGGGTTATGAATGAAGTTTTGATTTTGTCAGATTCCTTCATCCGGATTTGGTGATAACCGGAATATGCGTCGAGAAAACAGAGACGTTCCGAGCCTGCCGTAGAACCTATAACTTGATCAATTATAGGCAAAGCGAACGGATCTTTTGGACAAGCCTTGTTTAAGGCAGTATAATCAACACACATCCTTAAATCAGTGGTGTCCTTTTTAGGGACCATTACAGGATTGGCCGACCACTCTGTGTGGATGACCTCTTCTATGAATCCGGCTAATTCGAGCCACGCTAGTTCCTTAGCTATTGCCTTACGCTTTTCGTCGCCGAACCGTCGTAATGACTATTTGACGGGTTTAGCGTTCGGGTTTACATTTAGAGAGTTCTCGGCAAGTTCCCTAGGTACTACGGTCATGTTAGATGGCTGCCATGCGAAGATATCTTGATTTGCTTGGAGGAACTTGACGAGCGCGCTTTCCTATGCGCTATCTAGGCCTACGCCTATCTGGGTCACCTTGAAGGGGTCATCATCCTTCAATGGTGCTTTCTTCGTCTCTTATGATGCCTTGAACTCCGGATTTGGCTTGGTCACCTCCTTCTTTGTTGCGGGCACCTCGGACGGATCTATGCTCTTCTTGATCTCCTAGTACTCCTGGGCGTGCAGCACGGCTTCAGCAAAGGCCGCATTTCCATCCTCGCATTCTCGCGCCTTCTTCGGGTCTCCCCTGATGGTGATCACGCCGTTGGGACCTGGAATTTTCATCATATTATAAATGTAACATGGACGAGCCATAAAAGCGCAGTAAGTCGGTCATCCAAATATAGCGTGGTATGTGCTCTTGAATGGGACCACTTCAAAGGAAAGTGCCTCCGTCCGATAATTCTTTGGAGTTCCAAAGGTAATGTCCAAAGTGATCTCTCCCAGGGAATTAGCTTGTCTTCCTGGGACAACTCCGTGAAAAATCACAGAGCTATGGTTCAGCTGGGTCTCCGAGATCTTCATCCGACGTAGTGTTTCGACATCGAGAATATTAATGCTGCTACCACCGTCCATGAGGGTCTTGGAGAAACCATAACCGTCAATAAGTGGGTTGATGATTAAGGCGTATTTTCCTCGCCTGTGTAACTTAGGCGGATGATCATCGCGGTCAAATCTGATTGCCACTTCCGACCAGTCCAGATACTGGGGGACAGCCGGAACTGTTGCATTGAGCTCGTGTAGAACTGCTTTCTTGACCTTTGCTGGTTGAGATCCAAGGAAAGTGACATAAGTGTCCTTCTTGGTGGGAAAAGTCTTCTTCCCTTCCGGCTGGGGATTAGAAGCGTCAGCTTCCTCAATGTCGGAATCTTCCTTGGTCTCTTTGCCTTTGTCAGGATTTTTCTTTCCCTTCTTCCGCTTAGCTTTGTAGCCTGCGGTGTCATCTCTTTTGATGTCGTCATTGAAACGAAATTCAGCGTTGGTGTGGGACGATCCTCCATTGGCGTCTAGGTGATGCACACATGGGTTATTGGCAATGTCGGCCCAAGAGTAGGTTTTGCCTGGTTGCTGTTCTCCTCTACCTTGGACCCTTGAAGTCCCACGGCCACGCCCGCGGCCTCCGCCACGTCCTCCTCGTCCTCCAGACGCGGAAACAGTAGTAACTATGGATGTTTCCGCGTTGGGTTTTTCTTCCGAGGTATTTTTGCGTTTCTGAGCTTGTTGCTTTGGTTGTTTTGCCGACTGAGGCACAACTAGGGCATTGAGCAGTCCTTCTGCGTCGTCGTTGGTGTCTGCATACTTGCTCGCTGTTTCTATCATTTCTCCCAAATCAGTGACCTTGCCACACTTCAAGCGATGGCGCAGTAAACCAATAGGGAGACCTGCGATGAAAGCTTCAATCGTAGTTTGATCATTTACTCCTTCGCAGGAGTTCTTGGTGTTGATCCATCGTCCGAGGTAATCCCGGCAAGTTTCTCCAGCTTTCTAGGTGTAACGCTGTAGGTCTCCAACCGTACAGGGCCTCCGATATGTGCCTTCGAAATTCCGAAAGAACGCACTTTGCAAGTCATACCGGTTATGGATGGTGTTTGCCGAAAGTTCATTGAGCCATGATCGTGCCATATTCCGCAACATAAGTGGGAGATATCGGGTTGCGACCAGGCTGTTTCCGCCTTTAGCGATGCAGCAAGCTTGGAAGAAGTCCTATAACCAGGTGTTTGGCCGAGCAATGCCGTCGTAGGCTTGGATATGTCTTGAGATAGCAAATCCTTCCGGGAATTTTATAGCTCTGATGCGTGGTCCGAAGCACTTTGGGCCCACATACACGTCATCGTTTTCGTAGCGCTGCGCCTCTATGTTGGAATTGATCCTATGCCTTGCGTCGTTCCGGGATAGAGATCGTCCCAAATGCCGACTGTGGCTGCAGGTCCGTGGAGCCGGACTTCGGCTTCTACCACCACCTCCTCCGCCATGTCGTCCTCCTTGCCCTCCATGGGGGTCGTTGTGATGACTGTGTGGTGGAGAGGGTGGGGCAGCTGGATAGTTTCCGGCTGGTCGCCGGCCTTCGTCCGGAACGTCATTATTCCGGTTCTGGGGAGGATCTTGACTACGACGAGCCCCCTGCTGGCTTGTTCCAACATGGTTTCCGTCGTTCCCACCATGGTGAGGCTCAGCCGGACGGCTTGTATACTTAGGAGGTGGCATTTTTTGACGATCATCCTCCAGTCGTTTTTCTTTGTCTTCTCCCCTTCGATCCTTAGATTCTCATTGGGGAGGGTTCGTCGGATTCAGGGCAATGATGGCATCTTTCTCGGCCGCTGGGGAAACGTTGCTCCAGTTACGTGAAGCTCTATAATGCTGTCCTGACGATCCGGTTCTTGAATAATTGTCTTCCCTGCGTTCGGGATGATGGTACTGCGCCCGAACGTAATGGGATCTTAAGCCAGCCCACGTCGGATCTGTGCGACATTGGTCAGAATCTGAGACCAGTTTTTGACTTCCGGACAGGGCGGCCTTTTGCTGCTCCAGTCCCTTGTTGAGTAGCTTGATACCCAAACGGATCTCCTCTGGTCCTGGAATAGCCGATAGAATTTCTCGGGCTGCCACGGTATTTTGTACTGGTGTTGGGTATACCCAATCTCCGTTGCTATCTTTGCGTGGCTTCCCCATCTCATCTCCAAAAAGGACGGCACAGACACGTGGGAATTGGTTGTCATCTATGTGATGCTTCCGTGTCTTCTGATGCAGATGAGACATGTATTCCTTGTTTGACATGCGTTTCTTCTCCACCTCGAAGTTTTTGGCTTCATCGAGGAGTTGTTGACGACACACTTCTAGGGCTTGCACCCTTTCGTCCAGCTCATCTGAAGTAAGTTCTGCAGCTGTAGGGATAGGTGTGGTTAATGCGGCATCGATGAGTTTACGCGCACCTTCTGTGATCACGTGTCCATCCACCGATGCTTCTTTTTTCGGCTCGTCTGGGATAAGTTCTCCATCCGAGTCTTCCTTGTATTCCTCGGCAATCACCTCCTCTGTCAGAGGGTCTTTTGCCGGGGTCTTGTTTTTCTTGTTCTTCTTCTTTGCCTTCTTGGCAGCGCCGGTAGCAAAGACAGCTTTGGGTCCGTTTCCCGGAGTCAAGCTCTGATCGGTACTTTCGGACATCTGGACCTTGGGATTATCTCCGACGTCCATGTCATCCTGCGCTTTGGGAGAGTGTTCCCCGGATCCTTCATCCATGGCTTCTCTTTCTTCTGCAGCCTTGGAGTTGTACTCCTCTTCATATTCCACGGAGAACTTTCGGAAATCTGCTAACGTCATCGATTCATCCGAGGATGCGGGTACATCGGTGTTTGTTCCAATTGCCTCCAGCATCGAGTCAGTGTTTTCTCCAGCATCGGCAGAGCCGGATCCGGATCCCACGTATCCGATGAAGTGCGACGCGTGCTTCCTAAGGTACCTGCGGCTTTCGCGATCAACCATATCGAAACTTTTGATGGTCTCGAAGATTGCATTTGCGCTTTCGCCTTGCAATATCATACGTTTTAGTGTGTACCTTAGGAAAGGCCTGTCTGTCCCGGCATCATTAGAGCCGGAATCAGTGTCGTTGATATGCTCCTCCTGGATTTCGACTTCCACGGGAGGGTCGATCTAGGATCCGGCTTCTCCGGGGAGATCCACTCCAGATTCGACTTGGTCCGCTAGGTCTTCTTTAGGCTCAGGTTTCTCCGCTATCTCCGCAACTGGTGCGGGCTGGGTGGGATTAGGGTTTTCTGAGATCCGGAACTCTGCCGCCTCCGTGGACAAAGGGGACCCAGAAAATTCTTCTGCCTCTATCATCACCGCTAGGGTGGGTTCGGCAGGTTCAGCGAAACCGATGTAAACATCGATCTCACCAAAAGACATGATTGTGTAGGTAGTCACGACCTCCCTTGCCAGAATCCAATTCTCGTCGAGAACGATGAGAGGGACGTCGCTAGCATAGAGGATGCAGCCAACAGTGATAGTCTCGCCGATTCCGATTCTTGCAGATTCCGCTCGGAACACAGATCCGAAGCTCACTTGCCCCACGGTAGGCGCCAACTGTCATCGGATTGAGGACAAGTACGCCATGAGGGTGTCCTCGAGGCGTGCGAAAGAGAGGGGTGTGAGACGTACGGTGTTCCGGGACGGTGAGCACACAAGTTTACCCAGGTTTGAATCCGCCGGCTTTGGACGGATCCTACTCCTGCTAGCAATCCAGTAATACGGCAGAGCCAGAATATGGGTTACAAGGGTTTCGCCTATGCGAGTTGAGGTTCTAAAGTATTGGGTGCCCTAAAGGCTCTCCCTAGGATGGCTTATATAGATATCCGACCTAGGGTTTACAAGAGAGATCTATCCGGCTACGTCTGAGTGTCGGTTACAGAGTACATCTTGAACTACAAGTAACATTATGGGCCTAAGTCGGTAAGTCTTCTGGGCCTTCCCATAGCCGGATTGGACTCCTTCTCTCCCTGATTGGGCCGCCCGTGAAGCAAAGCTCTAACCCAAAGTGGGCCACTCTGGTCAGTGAGGAACTATGAGGATACCCGGAAAGTATATCCCCAACACATGGGTCTCTTTGTAAATCTGGCAAGATTGCTGTAGTGGTTGACACAATTAGTTGGAAGACCTATTGCCATATTCTCTTGAGACAACAAATAGCAACCACTCTTCATGAGGCTTCTTCTATGACTCATCATAGGAGTTGTGTCTATGGTTTCCTTTCTATCCGAAGTCTAACCTTTACTTGATGTTTGATATTCCTGAACATCAAGGAGAACATTTAAAGTAGTGTTGCTAAACGTCTCTCGGTCGATCCTCCAGACGCCTTTTACATTGGCAAGCATCATGTTGTGCCAAGTAACTGAAGTCTAAGAATGAAGTTTCTTTTTCCTCATGTCATCAAGAATCTTCTTACCTATTCATCTGGTGGTGTAAGGTTATATCACGATCTTTGGCAAAGATTTTGATAATCCTAGATGAATAAAGAGTTTCCTTCGTATCTCGACCATGTTCATAGAGTGACTATGATTTTGGTAATCAAAAGTTTCTCTTTTTACATGTTCCTAGTGACTCTTATGAGTCCTTGCCAAAAGACACCTTTCTGTCTTGACCTTCTGTTGAACGAAAGAGTGACCCTTCTGTATCAAAAGTAGTTCGACAACTTGGTTTCCCGTGTCTCTATAACCTGAAGTCTCTACTTAAGCCTTCTAGTAGAGTTTCATATCTCGAAGTCTGTGGTCATGTTCTTTCTGTTGTAAGCTCTCCTTTTCAGAAGCTTAACCTCTTCTAAAACTCCATGGTCTCAATCCTTATGAAGACCAGCTATCTAACAACTTGAAAGCTATCTCCTTTTGTTTCCTTCGTTACCTTGATGTGTCTCATGTCCGTCATATCAGAGTTGTTTATGAACACTCCATCCATGAGTTGACCATGAGATACTCTGTGAGTTGTTTAGTGTGTTTCCCTCATATACTTAGAGTGACCCTGTTTTTGTTCCTTCTTCCTACATGTGGAATCTCGGGTCGAAATTCTCGTAAGGGGGATAGATCTATAACACCCTAGTTTTTATCTACTCTTAATTAGTATTTGTTTGTGAATTCATAAGCATCATCTATATTTGATAAGATAAAATTTGCAAACAAGAACATAATATGCAAACCCTAAAACCCTAGCTATTTCTCCTCCCTCAGTAAAAGCAATTCAAAATAGTTTGAATTTTGAAAACTACAAAATGTTTGGAGCCCAAATGGATTATAAGGGTCCCTACAATATTTTTATATACTTTGTAAACCTTTTGGTATTTTTAAAATAATCCAAAACAGGTTTGAAATTTAAATACAAACTCAAAAGTGGAAATAGAATTGGAAAAATGTTTTCAGAAATAAAAACAAAGCCAGCAGCAAATCCAGACCGGCCTAGCTCCTCTCTCCTTGCTACCTGCCGCCCACCTACGCTCCAGCTAGCGTAGCAGCAAGCTTCGCTGCAGCCCAGCAGTAGCCCGCAGCTGGCCCATCCGGCCCAATACCCCTTCGACGTCTCTCTTCTTTCTTATTCTTCCTCGCACGAGCCGAAGCAGCTCCATGTCTGCAGCGCCGCCATCGATCTACACTGCCCATGCATCGCCGTCCATCGTGCTCTGGAGGAGGATAAGACTGCCCGCGCCATGTCCCTCTTCGCCTGTGCTTCTGTCTTCCTCTCGCGCTTTCCCTCTCTCGCTCCCACGTAGGGCCGAACCCTAGCTCGCCAGCAGCCGCCAGTCCCTACCATCTCCGGCCTCCCCTTGCCGATCTGAGGCCACCTTCAGCCCCGCCTTGACCTCTGCTTCCTCCTCGTTGAAGCGTGCAAGTCGGGAGGCTCCCAGGCGCCATAATCAAAAGCTCCTTCCCGAGCTCCGACCATCATATCCGTCGTCGATTCTGGCCATGCTCGAGCTCGCCTGGCTAAGCTGACCCCTTACCTGCAACCTTGTTGAGCCTCTAGTCCTCCTGGACCTCCTCTCTGTCTCCATCTCACACCGTAGCCGCTGCTCGCCGCCGTGCTGCAAGCACCGCCACCGCTCGCCATCACAGCCACTCCTCCGGTGACCCAAAACGAGTGGCGCCGCCCTCTTTAGGTTCCCCTTGCTGTGCCGGTTCGGACAGGTTATATCATGAAGCCCTGTTCAATGTATTTCGCCACCCCCGTCACCGAACTAAGAGCCCCCACCGGTGTGACATCATGCTAACATCACCCGTGCGTCTGACCCAATCAAACCGGCCTCTAGGTCCCACCCTGCCCGCGTGGCAGCTAAGGTGGCCCAGGGGCCCTCTGTCAGCTGCTGTGGGTAACCCTTGCCCCGGTGTAAAAAGGTTTCTCCCAGTTTTGTTGTAATTTCTTAAAAGGTTTAATAATTCCAGTAATTGTTATAATCTTATAAAATCAATAGCTTAATATTTATAAGTTAGAATAATATGTATAATATATCAAAATGTTCATAAAAATGAGATCTATCTCATAGCATCAAAATCATGCATTGTTAAGAAACTTTAATGACAAGTCTAATTAGAAGAACAAATCAACCCCCATAGGTGATTCTAGGGTCTCTTCTGTATTAGCCTTTGCACTCCTCGGAACCCCGTTTAAATTTCTAAGCATGATTTAGGGTTTCATTCAAGTACTATTTAACTTGTCATATCATCATCCTTTCTTGAGCATTGCATCGATGCCATGTGTTGATTGTTGTTTCCCTTTCTTTCCGGTGTTTGCTTCTTCCCGGTAGGATACGATATCAAGATCAAGATCGAAGAACAAGATCAACACCATCGAAGATCAACGAACAATACTTGACCACCTATAACCAAGTCAAGTACAAGGCTCCCGAAGATGTATATCTGGATATCAACAAACAAGGCAAGCAAAGCCCCACCCTTATACAATCCTATGATTTCGAAATATTTCATTCTTGCCATGATGCATATGATTCTACTGTGGTCTTTTATTGATAGATAGAGTACACTATATGTTGCATTACTCCCTTTGAGCTTATATTACCTGATCCACTGCTCCTAGCATAACTAGGTTTAGCTTGTGTTCACTGCTAGAGCCCTTATCTGTGTCTTGCTTAGCCAAGCTTAGCTGTCAGTACTGGTTCATCCAAATGATGTATCAGATGCGGAGAATCTAGTATGACACGAGAATGACGTATACTAATGAGATGAGATTAGTGGTAAGGGTTAAACATGCTAAGGCTTGTATAGGAGGCCACAATGGGATGTGGTTTTTCTAGTCCCATGCTCGCCACTACTAGGAATCGAGTTCTTTCCTTTGAAACTGAGACGAGCATACAGCCACACGGGGCCAGGAAAACCTCACGAGTAACTAACTTGTCTAGTAGATTCCATGATTCACATAGTTCGGGTGTTCCATTCGACATATGCATAGAAAACATTTTGAAAGATTTGGCGGGTGAAGGTGCATCATAACAGGTAGGTAAGCATGGTCGGGGTTGCTTGGGGTGGATGGAGCCCCTGGTAAACCAACCTCGCCTCACATCTCTAGGGACCGGCTTCGGGATTTGACCTGTTATGGTGGAACCCTCGTTAGGGCGTGACTCATGGTCTCGGCGAAAGCAAGGTAAAGGTCGTGGCCAACCACCCTCTGTTGGCCTTCCAAGGAAGAGGGCTAATCATGTGGCATTAAGAGTCGGTTGGTACGTGTCGGTAAAGTTTTTTTTGACAAAAACAGTAGGGAAGTCCCCTACTGTGTCATTTTATAGATTTTATAATGTACAAAAAGATTGAGCCATGCTCAATCAATGATAATGTTACAGATGATTGCATTCATAGCGTGTCAAGCCACTCTTGCATACCTTCCTTGATACTAGGTTTAGCTCTATGCATAGTCAAGGTGAAGGTTGCTTTAAAAAAAGAAATACATCTAGTGATGGAGGGATTTAGATCCCTAAAAATATAACCATTTCTTTGCTCCCATATACTCCAGCATCTAGTGATGATAACTTCCATAAGAAAATTGGGACTGAATCTACTTCTAGCATCATTTGTCATCTGATGAATCTCCATATCTGTGTTCCATTCAAGTCCCAAGGCCCACCAGAACCCTTGGCTAAAGCTACATTCAAAGAACAGATGCAGCAGGGTTTCCTGAGGACAGGTGTCACAAATTACACAATCATTGAATTCCACAAAGAAGTTTTTTCTTGTCATTAAATCCTTGGTGTTTAGTCTCATATTTAGTAGCAGCCAAGCAAAAAATTTATGTCTTGGAAGACAACATGATTTCCAAATATCCAGAATGGGTTTTGGTGTAGGGTGTGCTCCAATTAGTGCTATGTAGATATTTCTGGTTTTGAATGTTTCCCCCCAGGAAAAATTCCATGAACCATGGTCATCTGTGTGGTTTATGCTTCTGATATTCTCCAACATGTCAGTAAATTCCTCATGAGCAATGATGGATAAGGGGAGTTGAAAAAGTTCATAGAAATCATTATCAGCTGCATTGATGGCCTTATCCATGGTCAAAGTATCATTGTGGCAGAAAGAGTGTAGGTGTGGGTATCTATCTTCAAAGCATTCACCTTTCCATAGATCCTTCCATAGCAGCATAGTTTTTCCATTGCCAATTTTTTAGTAAGTCAAATCTCTGTAAATATCCACAAAATTCATAGTCTCTCCACCAAAAAGAACAAATATGATTCATTGTGTGTGGGGCAGAATCACCTTGATAGTAAGCTTTCCAAATAAGATCAACCCATGGTATATCTGCCCTGTTGTAGAATTTATGAATATTCTTCAGTAAGAGAGCTTGATTTTGTATCCTGAGATTTATGACTCCTAAACCTCCTTGATCTTTTGGTATGCATACCAAGTCCCATTTAGCAAGACATTTGCCATGTTTGTGGATATCTTTTCCTGCCCATAAGAACTGTCTGCCACCCTTTTCAAAATGGGTAAAAAATGTTAAAGGGACTTTGAAAGAGCACATGGCATGGATGGGCATGGAATTTAATACAGAATTCAGTAATGTGAGTCTTCCTGTATATGACATGAGAGAAGATAGTCCAGATAGTCTTTTGTCAAATTTGGAAACGATGGGCATCAAGCTATCAATAGATGGTCTTGTGGTACCAAGAGGGAGACCCAGGTAGGTGAAAGGTAATTTTTCCAATTTGCATCCAAAATCAGAAGCTAGTTGGGATGCAAATTCCACAGTTATATTGATAGGCACCAGAGTAGATTTATCATAATTTACCTTGAGCCCAGTCATGTTGCTGAATTGTTGGAGTCTGGCCTTGAGGTTATTAAGTTGTAAACTATCAGCAGGCATAATCAGCAGGGTGTCATCAGCATATTGAATAATTGGATATTTTTGCCCATAGTCATTATCAAGTGGCAAGCTGATTTCATTTCTGTGCTAGGCATCATTGACAATTTCCTGTAGTAATTCAGCAGTGCAAACAAATAGAAGGGGGATAGGGGGTCTCCTTGTCTGACACCTCTTTTGCAGCAATTTTTTTTCCCTAGGACACCATTCAGTAACACTGAGGTGGATGCAGAGTACAAGATAGACCTTACCAGGGAAATCCATTTGGGGCCAAAACCTTTGGCATTCAACATATTAATAAATACATTATATTCAATCTTGTCAAATGCTTTCTCATAATCAATCTTCAAAATAATAATTGGCTTCTTAGACACATGGCAGATGTGGAGATATTCAAATGCCCATCCCAAGCAATCATGGATATTTTTCCCTTTAATAAATCCATATTGATTGTTATGAATAATGGGTTTGATAACCTTCTGGAGTCTATTAGCCATTATCTTGGTGATGAATTTGAGTGGAAGACTAACCAGAGATATGGGTCTGTAGTCATTCATGGTCTTAGGATCATTTATCTTGGGGATGAGAGTAATAAAAGTAGTGTTGATGGCACTCAAATTAACTGATTCATCATAGAATTCCTGTACCAGTTTTACAAAATCTTCTTTGATAATATGCCAGCATTTCTTGAGGAATTTACCATTGAATCCATCAGGACCAGGTGCTTTATCAGATGGAAAGTCATTGATCACAGATTCAATCTCATCATTTGTGAATGGATCATCCAGGTGTAGAAGGTTGTGTGGTGTAATCAATTCATCAAGGTTGATGACATTAGAAATATTTGCACTTGTGCCATGTCTGTGTTTATATGATTACCAGATTGCAGCAGCTTTAAGTTCATGCTCAGTCAGAATCAAATTGTCTTCAGGGGGAGGTTGCAGGAGTGAGATTGCAGTGGCGACGATGCCGAGGAAGAAACAGGGCTTTCCTAGAGAGCGGAGGGGTCAAGGAGAACTGTTTCTAAAGTTGTAACAACAGGCCCTCTTTCGGAGGACATGATATGCTCAGGTTGTTTTTGTTTAATGCGATAAACCTGAGATTTTCTCAAACAAATATAACAATATTTCCTAATGTGTCCATATCCATAAAAAAATTTGCAGCGAACTTGAGATGGGCAATCCGGGCTTGAGTGGCCCATTGTAAGGCATCTAGAGCAGATATCATGGGCCAAGCGGGGCGAAAGAATTGGGCTGGGTGAACCAGTGGGCTGAATTTCATTAGGGTTTGAGAGAAACTCCGGGCGGGAAGCTGGCGTCCGATCCGAGGAGATCGGATCACGTAGCTTGATACCCGGTGTTCTCGCCGCGTAGGTTCTCGCCATGTGTCGGTAAAGTTGTACAATCCTGCAGGGATAAATCTTTTCGAAAAGACGTGTTCACGGTTATGAACACCTTGTGACTGAATTCTAAGATCATAGAGAACATTAATCTAATCGTAAAACTTGGAGGTTTCAACGTGTGCTTAAGGATGCTTCCTCTTGGGTACGAGGGGGTGATTCTAGTTGAGAGATGAGGATTACTTCGGTGGATATAAAAATAAGATGACCAATTCTTTGGAGATGTCGCTCTCTTATCCCCTTTAAAAATATTATGATTAGACGAGCTTCTTCTCCCTCTTGTTTTACAAACAAAGATGGCTTTATGCAAAACAACCCCACCAGCCATAAGTCTTGCGGATTACACCCTGTACTCACCCTTTCTTTGTTCATACTCTTGTAGCAGAATAAGTGTTCCCCTGAAGACAAGTTTGGTACGACTTCGACACGGACGAGTAGCTTGGGGTTCCCGGCAGGCAACCTAGAATCTATGAGCTGGGACGTCATCGTTATGCTTCAGACCTCTTAGGCTATTTGTTAAGTTTGCTATACTTAATAGCATAATTTGCCTTCCGTTGTTTGATGTTTGTGGTGAGTGACCTATGCTTGTAATATTTTGGTTCTTTTCTCAGTTATGAGCTTGCTGTAATAAATTTTGTGTCACAGGGTTACTGTTGTGTTACTGATTTCTCACTGGATATCCTCGAGCTCTAGGTTAAGCTTATGTCAGGCTAAGGTCTGGGATTTGTTTAACCCTGCTCTCAGGGGTGTTACAGTGAAGGGGTAAGAGGCTCCCACTAAGGTGAAGGGGTTGGAGGCTCCGGCTGCACCGAACACATTGGCAAAAACGGCGCCGCCACCCAAGCCACGGCGACAGGAAAGATTCCTTAAAGCAGGGTTGCCGCGTTCGATCGGCCCCGAACTAGAGAAGCCCGCGCACATCAGTACGGAACTGCAAACACTCCCGGTCGCAAAGTGAGTATTCCCATTCACTGAATTGTGTGTGATGCGCCAGTCGGTATTTCTGGATCGCTGATTGCTTTGAGAATTGCAGGAGCCAAGCGAAGAAGATAAAGCGGGCGACTGTGTTGAATATCCCCTCGAGACGCCCCGAGGAGGTGGAATATGCCTCCAAGAAGAGGAAGAGAGACTCCAGCAAGGTACCTGACCTTGGCGCTAAGAAGCAGAAGAAGGTCGACCTCCACCCGGCGGGCGAGGTTGTAGTGAAGGGTAACGCGGGCGACATCCTCCTTTGCAGACACGGCACCGCGTCCCAGGGTATTGAGGCGGCGAAATAATATGTCGCTATGACTAAGGACGCTGCGGTGGCATCTCCTGCAGCAACGACCAAGGCCACAACATTCCCGCGGTTTCTTGCAAAGGGGTCATCTATGACCGCCCAAACATAGTCGTTGGTGATGGCATAAGTCATCCATGGTAACGTCGGGTTAGTGGCACAAGGGACCAGAGGAGTGTTGTATCTACTGTTGTCTGTGGGGGCGATCGAGCTCCACCGCTTGCTCGGCTAGGCGCTCCATGTATTTCTAGTCCCCGAGGCTTTGGTCGCTAAGTAGTAGTGGCCAAAGACTTAGTTTTGAATGCCTAGTACCCGAGGGTCGAGTCGCTGATTAACAGCGAGTCGAGTCTTGCAATTTTGCAATTCCCCAGTCCTTGAGGGTCGGGTCTCTGGGTAATAGCGAGTCGAGTCTTGTATATGGTGTTGATGATGTTCTTGGGTTGCATCACGAGTCGGAAGACCAGCGGTGGAACTAGAGAGACTCCAGCATGAGTACTAGGTGGCAACCCAGACGATCAACTAGCTTCGAGCTATTGCGAGTATGGAGTTTTCTCGTTTTGTTGGGCAAAAACTTTTCCATTTTATTTGGCATCGAATTGACTGTATTGTTTTGTGTCCACATAATCATGCCTCCACGCTGGCGAAATCCCGCGTAGGATATGCGCCAGTTTCCGAGCTTGAGGCCGCGAAGGCGACCGCCGCCACGGCCGAGGAGAAGTCCAAGGTCGCGCTGGCGGAGGTGGAGAAGGCCGGGTCCATGTTGGCAGACACGGAGAAGGACCACAAAGCCTCTGACTCCGTGATCGTGGAAATGTAGTCGAAGTTAACTGACTTGGAGAAGTTTGTAATAGAGAACTGTTGGCGCCTCCAAGGTAAGTATCCCTTCCTTTTTAGTTCTGGCCAAGTCCCCGAGCGTCCAAATTTCCGAGCGCCCGAGTTTCCGAGTGGGTTGAATGTGCTCACACTTTGCAAGGTCCGAGGGATCTAGCGATGCACCGATACGGGGCCAGGGACTGCATCAAGTTGGTGTTTAAAGGCGCCACAGCATCGTCAATGTGCATGCGGGGTATCCTTCAAGATATCTTGCCCACCAAAGTGATTCATGAGGGCTTCACTGAGGTATGGAAGTACCTGGAGGAGGTGCCTACCATCGTCGGGTGGATGATGCGCTCCGTGTTTCATCACGGGTCCATCGTTGCACTGATCCTTGGGCTTGCACATTTCCTCGAGGACTTCGAGCTGGATGACATGACGAGAGGATTTCCCTCCGCGACTGGGGTCGTCTAGATCATCGACGTGCTGGCATTGAATGCGAAGAAGGCCGCCCCTTACGCAGATCGGGTCTTGGCGATGAGCGACCTCCTTCCCTACCAGGAGAGTCGAGTCGCTCCCAGAGAAAGGAGCCAAAGCACCGCGACTTTCCATCAGAGAGTATGTTCCAGTCAGCGATCGAGAAGTCGCTGATGACCTTCCCCATCAACCGCTAGAATCCCTTCGTCATGACCAAAGGCGCAGAAGGAGCTTCTTCTTCGCAAGCACCAGACTAGTTAGTTTGATCTGCATGATTTTGAGTCGAATGATGTAATGGGCCGGTTTGGCTAAGACTATCATGTTTTGTAAAATATTTTTATGATTTGCTTTGATGCAGGAGTCTTGGTTTCATTCTAGTCGACTCGTATTGACTCGTCAAGTCGCTCATTCTTTATATATGGCGTTGTGCGTTACACGGTCGTTGGTACTATGCGAGTCTCTGAGTGTGTTTGCCTTTAGGATTCAGTCGCACACGTGTGGTTAGCAGGAACACTGTGTTTTTGAAGCTGTTCGAGTAGCTTAGGTCTGCTTCCCGTGGCTCGCGGAGCCAGTCACGTGGCGACCCCAAGGGGTACTTTGTACTTGGTTTTTTCCCTTGGCCCATGCGGGTTCATGTTTGCGAGTTCCCGAGCATGGTACTTAACCATCCGAGTCATATGCCCAAGGTAGGGGAGGACGTGATGCTATGTTTAACGTGTAGCGTTTCTGTCCCCTGGCTTGGAAAACCAGTCGCTTGGCGATTCCAAGGTGCGCTCTCATACTTGGTGTTTTCCCAAGGCGCGTGCGGGTTCATTTTTGATGATTCCCCGATCGTGGTACTTCACCGTTCGAGTCGCTGCATCCAAGGATGAGGAGGATGAGGTGTTGTGGGAAGCACAGTCGATCGTCTTGGCTCGGACAGCCAGTCGAGCAAGGTGACTCCGATGGTTTCTCTCGGTTTGGTGTTTTTCATGGACGGTGCAAGGCCCGAGTGACCTTGGTGCCCTTGTACCGCACTACTTGGTTGTACCGGGTCGCACTACCAAGGGTTGGCGACAGGTATTAGCGTGTTTCCTATGTTATATGAGTGCGGCTAGCACAAGAGGTGGCGAGTAGACACAATTCATGGACACAATACTCTTTATTCAGAAGTGGTATAGGAGTATACAAGTTTTAGTTCTATGTATAGAACTTTCGGAGTAGGTTCACATTCAATGGTCGCTCGATGTCCAGCTTGTCGTTGCCTCGGACGTTGATGAGGTAGTAGGAGTCGTTGCCAAGGACTCGCCCTATGGAGAATGGCCCCTCCCATGGGGGAGAGAGTTTGTACATATCCTTCTTCCTAGAAGAGTTGTAGGATGAGGTCACCCTCCTGAAATGTGTGAGTGCAGACTCGGCGGGTATGGTAGTGGTGGAGACCTTGCTGGTAGATAGAGGTGCGAGAGCGAGCCAGGTCGCGTGCTTCGTCGAGCAGATCAATCATGTTTTTATGGGAGACTTCATTGTCCTCTTCCGCGTAGTGGACGACTCGAGTTCTTTAGGCATGACCATGTTGGCACCATACACCATGAAGAAGGGGGTGAACCCTATTGACCTATTGATGGAGGTGCGGATGCCCCAGAGCACGGAGGGGAGCTCTTCGACCCAGCATCCTGGTGATCGCTCGAGGTGGACTTGCACTCACTGTTTTAGGCCATGGTGGACGCTTTGATTGGCGCGCTCGGCTTGTCCGTTCGACTCCAGGTGGGCGACTGAGGCGAGGTCGAGTCGGATTCCATGCTCCTCACGGAACTTGGCCATGGCGCCTTTGGCAAAGTTGGTGCCATTGCTAGTGATGATGCTGTGCGGGTAGCCGTACTGGTAGATGAGTTCACGGAGGAACTTGGTGGTCGTCTTGCCGTGGCACTTCTTGATGGGCTTCGCCTCGACCCACTTCGTGAACTTGTTGACTGTGACTAGCAGGTGGGTGTAGCCGAATGTGGCAGTTTTCAACCTTCCCACCATGTCGATTCCCAGAAAACAAATTGCCATGTGATAGGGATAATCTTGAGAGCCGAACCAGGAATGTGCATCTGGTTGGTGTACTTCTGGCATCCGACACAGCGTTGGACGATGTCGATGGCGGCGGTGTGGGTGGTGAGCCAGTATAATCCATGGCGCAAAGCCTTGGCGACTAGCAACCTTGCACCAGTGTGGTGGCTGCAGTCCCCAACATGGATGTCATGTAGGATCTTCTAACCCTCTTCTAGCAAGACATAACACTGGTACACGCCTATCATGCTGTGTTTGTGGAGCTCGCCATTGATGATGATGAAGGACTTGGAGCAACACACGATCATCTGTGATTCGATCTCATCCCTGGGAAGGATTTGGTGCTCGAGGTAGGCGATGTAGGGCTCGGTCCAGTCACGTGGTTCTATGACCATTGCGACCAGGGTTGAATCAGGTTGTAGTGGTATCCCGATGTCAATCTCCTTGGGTGGAACTGAGGATTTGTTTATGATGTCGAGGAAGATGCTCGGTGGTGGTGTTTGGTGAGTTGACTCGATGCATGAGAGCGCGTCAACTTCTTCGTTCTTCCATCGATTAATCCACTCGACGGAATAGCCGGCGAAGTAGCCGCCCAGCTGGTCCACTGCTTGGCAGTATGCTATCATGTTGGGGGCAACGGCATCACAGGTGCCGACAACTTGCCTGGCGACGAGGTCAGATTCATCATAGCACTTGAGGCGGTTGATGTTAATCTCCTTGGAAGCTCGCATGCCGTGGAGGAGGGCCTCGTATTCGGCCTTGTTGTTGGTGCAAGGGTGAAGTTTAATGGTAGCACGTATCAAAGCTTGTCATCTTTGTGGGGTGAGGATGATTCCAGCCCCGGCACCATCCGAATTCTTAGAGCCGTCGAAGTGGAGGGACCAGTAGTGGACGTAGGGCAGCATCTTGGGTTGCTGTGCCTCTTCCTAGTTGGCGAGGAAGTTGGCTAGAGCTTGCGACTTGATGGCCTTGCGTGGCTCGTACTTGATGTTATGGTTGCCAATTTTGATAGCCCACTTGGCGACTCGTCCTGTCGTGTCACAGTTGCGGATGATGTCCTGTAGCGGGGCGGAGGAGATGACCGTGATAGGATGCTCCTGGAAGTAGTGGGGGAGCCGTTCCTGGGCTCGACTAGTTTCTAGTATTGCAGGTAGCGCTGCTTCGAGTCGTTGAGGACTTCACCGAGGCAGTACACCGAGTGCTATCTGAGGTGCTCCTTGCTTTCATCGTGTCGTTCGATGACTATTACGGCGTTGACGACTCGATTGGAGGCCACAACGTACATCATCATTGGCACCTTGTTGAGGGGTGTGGCGAGCACTGGTGACATGAGCAGTACTTCTTTCAGTGTGTTTAGTGTGCCATCGGCCTCACTGTCCCACTTGAATGTGGGGTTCTTGCACATCAGGCGGTAGAGAGGCATTGCCTTCTCGCTGAGTCAGCGGATGAAGCAACTAAGAGCCACGACTCGCCCTGCCAGCTTATGGCCATCGCGCAGACACTCGGGTTTGTCAAGTTGCACGATGGTATTGATCTTGGAGGGGTTTGCTTTGATGCCTCGCTTGGATACCATGTACCCTAGTAGCTGGCCAATGGGCACACCGAATGTGCACTTCTCCGGATTGAGCTTGATGTTGTACTTCCGTAGATTCGCAAAAGTTTCTGCCAGGTCAGCGAGTAGGTCACTTTGGCGAGTCGACTTCACTACCACATCATTGATGTAGACTTGGATGTTATGGCCAATTTGGCTTTCTAGGCACTCTTGCATCCACTACTGGTAGCTCGCC
Organism: Avena sativa; assembly: GCA_916181665.1. Lineage (NCBI taxonomy): Eukaryota > Viridiplantae > Streptophyta > Magnoliopsida > Poales > Poaceae > Avena > Avena sativa. The sequence goes on along the minus strand of OV702289.1, from coordinate 127,486,537 downwards.
CTAGCGTTCTTGAGGCCGAACGTCATTGCGGTGTAGTAGAAGGCTTCAAAGGCGTGATGAAATCCATTTTATCTTATTCCTCGATGGCCATTTTTACCTGGTTGTATCCGAAGTACGCGTCGAAGCACAGCGACTCGGACCCCGTGGTCATGTCGATGATTTGGTCGATTTTTCGTGGGAGTATGAACTCCTCTTTTGGGCATGCACTGTTGAGGTTTCTGTAGTCGATACACATCCTCCAGGTGTTCTTCTTCTTTAGTACCAGGACTCGGTTAGCTAGCCACTTGTAGTACTTGATGGGCAGATGAACCCTGCGGCGAGTAGCCGCTGCACCCTTCTGCTATTGCGCGGGGTGCTCTTTATTGAAGGACCGCAGTAGTTTCTTGACGCCTTGGGGTTGGCGTTAAGTTTGTGCTCAGCGAGTTCCCTCGAGACACCATGCATATCAGATGGCTTCCGTGCGAAGATGTCACGATTCTCACAGAGAAACTCGATGAGAGCGCTTTCCTATGTGGGGCTCATGTTGGTCCCCACGGTAAACTTCTGGAGGCCTGGAACGAGCTCGATGGTGCGGGTGCGCGTGGTGGCCTCGAAGGATGCTGGTGTGGAGCATGCCTAGGTGGGCTTCTTCAGTATCATTAAGTCATCCTTGTCAATACCACTCGTGTATTTTGTGAGCTCATCGGCGTGGTTTGTTTCTTCTTCAATGACAACATCGACGATCTTGGCGTCATTGTCCTCGCACTCCATGGCCATGTCGGTGTCGCCATGGATGGTGATGACACCACGGGAGCTTCATCATGTTGTAGGACTAATGGGGGTGGCCATGAATTTGGCAAACGCTTGTCACCCCAACACATAGTGGTACGGGCTCCGGAAGTTCACCAGCTTGAAGGTGATTCGCTCAATGCAGAAATTGGCGAGGGTGCCGAAGGTGACTGGTAGTGTCACCTTGTAGATTGGATATGCCTTCCAACCCGGGACTATGCCGTGGAAGTTGCATAGGGTCAACTCGGTCATTGACTACGGGAGTTGCAGCCGCCTAAAGTTATCCAGGTACATTATATTGATGGAGCTTCCCCTGTCCATCAGGGTCTTGGGGAGCCAGTAGTCAGCCACTTTGGGAGTGTTGATACATCCAAAAAGTATCTACTTTCCCGAACACTTTTGCTATTGTTTCTCCTCTATACTTGTGTGATTTGGATGAACTAATGCGAATTGACGTTGTTTTCAGCAGAATTGCCTTGGTGTCTACTTTTTGTGCAGAAAATCAACTATCAGGAAAAATTCGAGAAAATATGCCAAAAATCCTATTTCACCCGAAGACTCCAGGAGCCAGAATACGAGACGGAGAAGAGCCCTGGGGTGGCCACACCACCTGGTGGCGCGGGCTAGGCCAGGCCGCGCCAGGGGGTGGTGTGGGCCTCCCATGCACCCCCTCGGTCTCTCTCTTCACCTATAAGGAGCCTTCTGACCTAAAAACTCAGGGGGTTCGACATTTTTCCAGGAGGAGTTCCGATACGCCACCACCACCAGATTCCACGAAACAGCACCAGAAACTCCATTCTGGCACCCTGCCGGGACCGGGAATTGGAGGAGATCATCGCCATCATCATCACCATCGCTTCTCCATCAACCATCCATGTTTCCCCCATCTATGAGTGAGTAATCCCCCGCTGTAGGCTATGTGGATGGTAGGGATTGGATGAGATCGTTCATGTAATGGCATCAGATTGTTAGGGCATGGTGCCTAGTATCTTTTATTAGTGCTTTATGACTTTGTTGCGACTTGTTGTGCTTAGTGCTTGTCACTAGGGCCCGAGTGCCATGATTTCAGATCTGAACTTATTATTGATTCATTATGATATTATTGTTCTTGGTCTTATCTGCAAGTTGTATACACACGTCGTTGTCCGGAACCTATGGCCCCGAAGTGACAGAAATCGGGATAACCGGAAGGGAAAGGCTTGGATGTGAAGATCACATGTGTTCACGGAGTGTTAATGCTTTGCTCCGGTGCTCTATTAAAAGGAGCACCTTAATTGCCAGTAGTTCCCTAGAGGCCCCGCTGCAAACGTGCTGGCAGGACAAAAGATGTCGTGCAAGTTCTCATTGCGAGCACGTATGACTATATATGGAACACATGTCTAGGATTGTCTAGTACTTGGATGCTTTATCTTATTTATCTGCAATTGCCCTATGTTCTGATTGCTATGTGAATTGTCTTGTCCATGCAACGCCCGTCCATCCATCCCTATGCCTACCGCACTCGAATCCCACTGTTTACTGCTTTTGTTACTATTGTCTTTGCTTTACTACTCCTGTTGCTTTACTATTCCTACTACAAAACTATTGCTACTGATAAACTGCTATGAGCAAGATTGTTTCCAGGTGCAGCTGAATTGATAACTCAGTTGTTAAGGCTTATAAATATTCTTTGGCTCCCCTTGTGTCGAATCAATAAGTTGGGTTTCACTTCCCTCGAAAATACTGCGATACACCCCCTATACTTGTGGGTCATCAAGCGTGATCATCACGACTCCAGGTGATGCTTTGCTCTGACTAATTGAGCTAGTGCGGGATGTCCACTTGTGTCACCGCGCTTCGTGTCGAGTCCGGTGAACGTGTGCAGCGAGCCAATCGTGTTGCCGAACATGCCGCTGTTTCTGTTGTCCCTTGGTGGGTTGTCGTTGGCACCTTCCCTAGCTCGCCTTGCCTTCACAATCTCTTTGAGAGAGTGGCAGTCGGTGGTAATGTGGGTGGCAGGCTTCCCTTCCCTGTTGTGGTAGACACAGGGTTGGTTGAGGAGTGCCGCGGGGTCGAATTTCGGCCTCGCGGTATTGTTGCTGCGTTAGTTTACTCCGTCCCAGTGAAATTTCTTGGGGTCGCGTTGCCCGTAGTTGGCGTTGGCAACGAAGTCGGTTTTGCGGTCGCCGCGGCGTTTGCCAGTGTGGCGGGTGTTGCTGTAGCGCAGCTCGCGGTGTCTGACGTTGTCGTGGCCGCCGACGCGGCGACTTCCACCCAACTCGTCATCCGAGTCTTGGTTCAGATCTTCCTCCGCGTAGCGCTTGACGATCTCGAGAAGGCCGAGGATGTTTTCGAGCGTCCCGTAGACCCACTTGATCTTGGCAACCAGAGGTTCGTACCGGCATGCGTTCTCGAAGCAATGGATCACGGTGTCCGGGTGGATGCCGGAGGCGTTGATCCATAGGTCCTGGCAGCGCTGGACCAAGTGGTGAGTCGACTCGTGTGGTCCCTGGATGCAGTGTTCTAGGTCCTCAATGGTTGTGGCGCGTCTGTAGGAGCCCTCAAAGTGCTTGATGAAGGTGTCACACATCTCCTCCCACGAGTCAATGCTATTATCGGGGAGGGTGTTGATACATTGGCGAGTCACCCCCTCCATCATCAAGGGGAGGTAGCGGGCGGCGAGTAGGTCCGTTTGACCAGCGATCCCCATCGCCATGAGGTACGTATCGATCCACACTATTGGGTCGAGTGTGCGATCGTACTTTTCGATCTCCTTTGGCCCTTTGAAGGTGGAGGGGTACCTCTCGCCTCGAATCATTGGTCCGAATCATTCATCTCAGCTCGGGCTCGTGGTCTCTGCGGTTGGAGAGGGTGTGTCGTAGGTCGTATTGCTGGCGAGCTCGCTAGGCCTGGTTGTTGACGTTGTGGGTACGTGTGTCAATTGGTTGGCCATTGGCAAAGACCGTTTTGTACACCGGTCGCGGCTCGTTGGTGGAGTTTGCAAAGTTTGTACCCACGGCTGGAGCTATTGTGGCTCGGGTGGTGGGTAGTTGACGGTGTTGGCGACCGTCCATTCGCTTGGGCGGCCGCTCGAAGCCGCACGACTGCTAGTCGAGCGGGAGTACATCTGACCCCGCCGGTCGATTCCTGCGGTTTGCTACTCAACTGCTCTAGCGAGTTGGGCCTAAGCGTACTTGACCTGCAACGCGCCCTCTCCCATGAGATTGAGGTTGGCGACTATGGCCTATCCCGTGATGACATTGTCCATCGGGGTGGAGTAGAGTGGGAGCTTGTCGGCGTCGAGCTCCTATGGTGCGATCAGGATCCATGGCTGCTCCGGAGGAGGCGAGCGGCAGGGTGGTGGTGGAGCTCCATATGCAGGTGCCCGAACTATCGAGCGACTGCTGCACAGTGGCGTGTTGCGGCAGTGCTCGAGCTCGACTGCGCGTGCGGGGTCATGCTCATCGTCGAAGTTCATGGTGCAGCCTTGAATGGTGGGGTTGATGCAGCTCCTAATGCGGTGTTGGTGGTAGAGCGATAGCTCTCGTGCCATTTGCTACTCGAGGAGAAATTTCTCGCGCCCGGCGAGCTCCCTGGGCATTGCCGCCTCCAGTTGTTGGCAGTGCTCTTCAACTTCCGTCGCCGTTGCTGTTGGCAGAAGGGGCGTGGTGAAGGGGTCTGGCGGCGCACTGCTACCCGCCATTTAGATGGCGTTGTTGCGGTTGGATCTAGCGTGGGCCTCGTTGGGGGACTCCGATCTGGAGTCAGAGATCCCAAGGATGCATGGATCCTCGAAGTCGTCGGTGTTGGAGACTCACGTGATGTAGTCCATGTGCGACGCAGTGGTGATGGATCCGGTGACCGAGGCAGGGGCCACCGAGCCGACGTTGTCACGGAGAGACGCATCACTCCCGGTCGTATCGTTAGCGGCCGGGCCATATTCGAAGGCGAGGAGGGTGGTGGTGCAGACCTGCTCCACTGAGAGTAGATCGCGTGGAGGTGATCTGTTGGCGTTGTCGAATCCTGTCATGTCCGCCGGGTCGATGGCGTCCGTAAACCTAACGAAGAGGTTGATGGTTTCGACTGGCATCACCGCGACGTGGGTGATCAGGCGAGATGCTGATATGTAGCTGATCGGCAGGATTATGAGGAATCCGCCACTAGCGACCATGCAACCGGTGGCGAGTGGCCGATCGATTGTAGTGTGGAGGTCTTGCAATGGCATCTCATGCTTGACTGGCCAAGCCCCACGGTGGGCTCCACTATCGTGGGAATGACCACGACAGTCGCTACTAGGGGTAGCGATTGAGTCGATTGAGGGCAAGAGAGAGTCGCCATCTACGGATCGAGATTGAGGGTAGACACAAGGGTTTACCCAGGTTCGGAGCCCCGTAGGGTAAAGACCTACTTCCTCCTTGATTGTATTGATTGTGAGTGGGTTAGAAGATGGGCGAGCTCGGCGGCTAGGCAGCGAGTCGCTTGGATGGGGTACCTAATAGCACGTAAGTATAACGAGTACCCTAGGGAGGTTTATATGGGGTCACCTCGCCAGTGTTTACAGGATTACAACCGAATCAGTTTAGGTTTCACAGGGTTTGACCTAATTCGGTTGGGCCTAACTATGGTCTTGGTTCCAGCCATCGGGCTTCATTTAAAGTCTCCTTCCAGTCGTCATGCAAGCAGGCCCACTTGTCATGGTTTCGGGCCAGTCGAACCTTCCCTCACCTTCCCTCTGGGCAATACCCCGATTGGTATATCCCATCAATCATAAAACAACAAAGTTCATTCAGCGCCTCAGAATTCCTAAGTTTAGTAAACAGATACATGTCACGCTTCCTTATCAAACCTCTGGGTAAACGAATGGCCAACAAAAAATCTGGACCACCGTGTAGGCAGTTGGCCACGGAAAAACATGAGTAACCAGAGCACAAACAACAACAACGAAACAGTCACCTATGTACCAAGAATCACAATATTAGTGAAGGGAATTCCAAAATTCAGTGGTGTGGAACACAATGTCACTGTCACACTGGACACGTGACCTTATGAGCCAAATAAAATTATTCTAAGTGAAATTATAGAATGTGGTATTTCCATAATCTAAGTTGCCTATGCCTAAATCCATGAATTGGTTATAGGCAGACATCGTCGTTGTCATAAGTCAGCAATACACGCGACGACGACAACAACCGCGGGGGCATGCATGACGGTGTTCTAAAAAAAGTACGCATACACCATGCACTGAAGCGAGCTGGGATACGCACACGACAGCCATGTCTGATGACTACATGTGCATCTGGCTACTGCTACATGGTAAACAGATCAAACCGGTGAAGCCACGATCACCTGCAGCAGAGGAGGAAGCACGGCCGCCGCTACCGCCCGTGTCGAGGGCCCGCATCTCAACATCGTCTGCCTTGACCTACCGATATATTAGCAGTAATAGCAGGAGAAGCATGAATTGACAGCGTACATCTAAGTAAGGGAACTTGGTGCGATTCCGCTCAAGTAATACCTCATGGATGCATGGTGGAACATAGTATGTGCCGGAGCGGTGTTTAGATCGGAGCAGTGCGAGGAGGAAGAAACAGAGCGGAATTTGAGGGAGCGGAGAGGCGAGAAGGGCGTGGGTGGCGACAAACATCACACGGCGTGGAATTTGATTTTGGCAAGTGTTACCAGTAGACGTGACTAACTGTGATTGCGTTGCAATTTAGTTTGTTAAGAAAATAAGGAGATATTTGGTGTAGTTATTTGTGTTTGATAGAACATAATATATTTACTTACCTGCTTAGTTTATTAAGAAAAGAAGAAGATATTTCGTTTAGTTATTTGCACTTAATTCCCGTGATTGGTAGCACATAATATATTTTCTTATACCTGTTTATAAAGGGAGTGATTGTACGGTTAGAATTCTTTCCATGTTTGATGCGAGAGTTTGGACGGTGAGTATGTCAGATGTTTGACGGCGACCTACGATCACCAACTCTAATTTAATACTAGTAAAGATTAGTCTAAGCTAGCTAAATTTTTAAGAAAACTCTCAATTAAACTTCTAAGCCTCGGGATCGGCATCCAAGCCATCCTCATCGCGGGTAACTCTACAAACTAACAATAGAATTTACAGTTTTTAAAAGTTGCACACCTAAGAAGGGTGTAATTTTAGGTTCAGTAAATGCGTCATGAGGTGACCATATTTGCAAACAATCAGTTGGCCCGAGAAGAACTGATACACATATCCATGCGAAGCATTATACACTACTCACTCTATTCACAAATAAAAATAAATGTACTTCTAACTTTTGTCTGAAGTCAAATTTACCAAAATTTGACCAATTTTATAGAAAAATGCAGCAATATTTATGACACTTAATTAGTGTCATTAGATACGTTTTGAAATGTAGGTCCATAATATACCCTTTCTTTTGCGAATGCATAATATACTGATTTGATTGTATACATATATTGCTACATTTGTCTATGAAATCGATCAAATATTGAATAGTTTGATTTAAACGAAAGCTACAGGTACAGTTATTTGCGGAGGGAGGGAGTATATTAGTAGCAAATGTCATGCGGACATCAAAAGGAGTTCAATAAAAACCGCCACCAAGCTCAAGCACATGCTGGCTCCGCTGTCATCTCCAAACATTATTTTTTGCGAAATTCAACCGATCTATTAAAAATCTTCAACGGTAGTACAAATAGATCTAAAAGTAATAAAAATTACAAATAAGTCATTAGACCACCTAGCGACGACTACAACCACTAGCGCGAGCCGAAGGCGCGCCGCCGTCCTCTCCCCTCCATCACCAAAGCCGGGCAGAGCTTGTCGTAGTAGAGCTTATTATAGTAGACAGACGGGAAGTCGTCATGCTAAGGCCAAAGGACCAGCACACCAGAGCAGCAACCATCGCCAAAGATGACAACCGTAGATCGGAAGAAACTGACCTTGAATCACACCAACGAACACGAAGACGGTCCCGATCCCAGGAGATCCGCCGGACAAACGACTCCACGCGCTCTCCGTCGGCGCTAGATGCGCCACCGGAGCGAGGATAGAGTGGGGAGGACCTTATTTTAGGAGGTAGCTGTCGCCTCAACATCCTAAAAAGACACAAAAAATAGGCTAAACAAACAATAAAAAACCTCTCACCGGCGAGAGGCCATGGTCCGCCACACCTCCAAGGCCCTAGGGCCACTGGAAGCGGAGCGGACCGGCGACGTCGCGGACAAAGGGAATGAAACCCTAGATAGGTTTTAGCTTGTTCTCTCCTGGCGGCGGCTACTCGTATCTCCAAACATTAACTCTGGTGTTATCAGACCAATTGACGGTAATCCAGTTGAAAAAAATAAGATAATGGGAAAAAATATACCAATTAAAATGGTAGTAAAAGAAATTGCAGTCATCATATCCGAATGTAATCAGTATTACTCGAAGTTTACAACCTTACATGGAGATGTAATTCATCAATGCAAAAATATTTTGTGAGGAGAGATCACTAAGTCACTAAACCTGTTACAACTTCATATACGCCGCTCGTCATCAGAAGTTGGTGTTCTAAATGGTTTCCGGTGACGGGAGCATGGTACCCTGCCTCCAAAGTGTAGTCTGCCTAGTTGCCATACTTACCTCGTCCATTTGGTCTCGATAAGGTTCCATCAAATCCCAGTACCTCTTGATTCCAAGGGTGGGGCGATTGGGGAGAAGCTCGATGGCGCTTCTAATGGCAGCCTCCACAGTTTTCACTTCGCACCTCGTAGCGCCGTCGCAACCGACCAAGACATCAACCTCTCTGAGGTTGGAGAGATGCTGAGTACCAGTGTCGACACCATCATCCTTGGATGCTGCACCCCTCGCCTTGAAAGCAAAACAAAGTTGTTGGAGTTGTGGCATAGCGCACGGTGCAAACATTACACCCATTCCTCCCCCATCGCAACGGATGAACAACTTCTTGAGATGCTGAAATCCCTTATCGCCGAAGATGAGCTCTTCTGCTGGGGTATGGGTTAAGAAAAGTCTAAGGTACAACAGAGTTGGCAAAGCACTGAGGTTACAGATATCTTCCTCCTTCATCAATGCAATGTTCATCGATAGTTCAATGAGATTTGAATGAGCAGGAAGGCTGTTTGAAACTCGAGAGATCATGCTGCCTGTGTTTAGCTCCCGGAGATTCTCGGCGATTTGTTTTCGAAAAGAATTTTTCGCAGTGAGGGTTGCTGCCCTGCGCAGCTAGAAGAAGTTTCTGATAGGATCTTAAAGAAATGTGGTGGTTTGCCATTGGCCATAGTCACGTTAGCTAGTTTGCTAGCCAGCAAACCGGAAAGCAGGGATCATTGGGAGCTAGTGCTACACTCTATGAGTTCTACACATGAAGATGGCTCTGAGCTACAAGGATTAAGAGAAACCTTACTATTTAGCTATCGTGATCTTCCTTATTATTTGAGGACATGGTTGTTATATCTGAGCATGTACCCAGAGGATTCTGAGGTGGATAGGGTACAGTTGACATGGAGATGGATTGCTGAAGGATTGGTTACTGAAAAAAAAAGGTCAAACCTTGGAGCAAATATCAGATGGCTACTTTAATGAGCTTGTTAATAGGAGTTTGATCCAACCAATTGAAATTGGGGTTGATGGTACAGCACGAGCTTGTAGAATCCATGATATGGTGTTGGATCTGATCACATTCTTGGCAATTGAAGACAACTTTGTTACTATGTTAGATGCAAATAAATTCAATTTGTTGCCAGAAAAGCTACGCCGACTCTCTCTGCATAGCAGTTATGAAGAAAGCCATGGAGTAATTGAAGCAACCACGAGCAGTAAGATGCATGTTCGGTCATTGTGTGCTTTTGGGTCCATTAAGAAGATACCTGAAATATTTGGCTTTCATGCATTGCGGGTTTTAGATCTTGATGGATGTGAATGGTTGGAAAATCACCATATTAAAAATATTGGAGGTTTTTTTCAGTTAAAGTATTTGAGATTTCGTCATGCCAAAATTAGTAAAATTCCAGCAGAAATTGGGTCACTAAAATATCTGGAGACACTAGATCTAAGACAGTGCTACCATATAAGAGAATTACCATCAACGATTACTCAACTGCGAAAACTGGTGCCTCTACAGGTCGAGTTCTATGTGGTGTTTCCATCTAAAATCGGAGATATGGAAAGCTTAGAGGAGCGAACGGCCGACCAAAACCAAACAGGAAAACCCCGCGTCTCTCCCCCCGAGGGCGACGAGGCGCCGCCAGCCCTCCCCGGCCGACCTCCCTCCTCCCCCCTTCGCCGCCGCCGGCTTGGGCCGTCGGGCGAAGCCCGGGCGGCGCCTGCGGCGGCGGACTTCCTCTCCTTGCCCCATGGAGGGTAGGTCGGGGCAGACCTCTCCTTGACGGCGGTGCTCCTCGGGAGTCTCTGGCCCGGTGGTGGTGGTGCCGCGTCCGCGCGGCGGGCAACCTAGAGGCTGGCGCTAGCGTTGTTGGCTGCCCTCCCGGCCGGGCAGCTCGAGCCCAGATGGGCTCAGGAAGGGCCCTAGATGGGCTTGGGCCGGCCGCGGTGCAGCGCCGGTTGAGCTCCCTGGAGATGGCGGCGGCGGCTCTGCTTGGATGGGGGACGGCAGTGGTGCGGACTGCCCATTGCAACAGGGCAGCTAGGGCTTTACGGGCCCGTTTGGGCTCGGCCGGGCCTGCCTGGGCCTGGTGTGCCCCGGCTGCTCTATCCGGTCAATGACCACCTCCTGGCAGTGGAGGTGGGTTCCTCCCGCGGTCTGCGAGGCTGTTGTCCTAAGTTCCGACGGTGTTGTGTGCCTCCATTGTTTAGGCCACGCGCTAGTATCCACGAAGAGACGGTGATGGTGATCTCGAGATCGTGGTGGCACATGTTGGCGGGCGGCAAAGCTAGGTGGTGGTGCTTCGTGGATCTAGGGTTTTTGTGGGCGGAGGTCGGGAGAAATCCCTGTCGGTCGTCCGACGCTGACGCGGTGCCGCATTCGAGTGGCACCATCCCTTCCTGGAGGGCGTCGAGAGAATCCTCTGCCCACTTGACTCTGAGTGCCGGGGGAAACCCTAGGACCATGGTCCGAGTAGCAACGCCGTGTTGACGGTGCTTCCTCGTGAAGGTGCTGCTTGGCACTCGGTGCTGCGGGGTGCCTGAAGCGTGGTGGGACAAAGTTGGAGGGTGCATCGGTTGCGGTTCATCATCGCTTCGTCGATTCGCCATTGTCTTCTTTTATTTTATTTTTGGGCATGTTTTAGCTGCTGCCTCAACTCTTTCTTTGATGCGAACTCTTGTACTGCTGCCTCAACTCTTTCTTTGATGCGAACTCTTGTACTGATGTCTCGGTATGTTTGCTATATTAATATAGCGGGGCGAAAGCCTGATTCGAGGAAAGCTTACAGGAGCTATCAAATCTCTATTATTGCAACAACCCAGTAGAATTTGTGGAACAGCTCGGTAAACTGACCAAACTGAGAAGGCTTTCAATTGGTTATCAGCAACTTGTGGAGAAGTGTGATGACATTAGAAAGTGCAATGCCATTTTTGTATCATCTCTTGGAAGGTTGGGAAAACACAGTCTTCAGCGTCTGAGTATTAACTGTGACGATTCTATGTTGGATTCGTTGTCATACTTAACGGAGAGATGTTTTGTGGTATCCCAAATAAATTACAGCCCTTTATTTTCATCCATCGAGAATCACTCAGGGGTCTTTTGGCTAGCACAAGAGGTGGTGTGCTAGACAACCCAAGTTCGAATCTCACCTTCTCCTATATATGAGTAGTGTCTAGTTCCTCCTAGACACACTTTCATTTCTTTTTTTCATCCATCCAGTGGACTACAGCAAATCATACTTGTACCAAATAGATGACAAACAAACTTCTACCTCGTTTTACACCGAACCGAAAAAGGCCTTAAACGGGCCCAGGCCCACGAGCCCAGCAGAGACAAGTATGTGCGAGTGCGACGTGCTGGCGCTGGGAAGTTTTTTTTTCTAAACCGGTGCCCCGTCTCAGGCCTTGTTTACCTCTCCGGTATTTTCACCCCCTAGAGTTTTGGGGATTTGAGAGTATTTGGTGAATCCCTCCATTTCACCAAATCCCCACATTTTCCCTCATTTTCCAGTTTCCTTTGGTTAATTACATTTTTGGGGATGGGAGGGGACGAGAGAGGATTGAGATCTAGTGATAAAAATAGAAACTTTACACCCACATCAAGATAATGGACAGTTGCTCAAGTAAAAATCATTTATTTGCATGAAGCTTTAACATCTCATAATATACTTCGTGAACATACATTTATATACATTCTCGACTGACCATTTTAAACATATGCCTCATTATTTCTATGAGAAGAATATTTTGACCGAGTATAAATTTTTTATGCTCTGTCCAAATAAGTTGATGGGGTCATTCCTTGTCCAGCTCCGCCAAATACTTTCATCGACATCAACCTTGTGCTCGGAGTTCATCTTGCAAAGCTGGAGAGGGGATCATATAAGCAACATTTGTACAAGTAGAAACAAAGAGACCAGCTACACACAGCTTAAGGTTTGACACTGATATGTACAGTACTTGGAAAGCATCTCAATGATAAAAGAAACTAAAACAGTCAGCGGAACACAGCAGAAAGATATAATGATCAATTGAAATGTATTGCTTCTGTCTCTATCTTTCGTTTGTAAACTCAACCTATGTCAGTTAACACCAAGTAAAGTATGTCATTTTACTGATATTTCTTCTATCACCAACGTTTAACACCAAGTAAAGTATGGCAGACTATAAATTTAATTACAATCAGTCCAAGATATGAACAGGTTGTGGATGTACCAGTGCTAGCTGTGTATGACCTCACTTTTGTTCTCTCATCGCACATGCATCTAGGGAACAAAACGGAGGTTGTTTGTATCAACTAAGGGACATGATACATTATACTAACAACATAGGCTTGGTATCAAATAAAAAATGGCGAACAAGTGCAGCCATCTGCATGCTGGTCATATATGTGTTGTTTAAAGAATATGGAATGTTGTTTTGACGCGTCATACAACTAAATGAACAGAGAAAAAAAACTGCGGATAATTTAATAGAGCAAGATAAGGAGATATAATTTATACATCACACTGACCAATGTAACATTATCTGGATTCATTCTATATCAGGTGTGAGCATTTCAAGGTATTAAAGGACACTACTAACCTCTGAAATCAAAAGCATCAGGGTTCATCTTGCAAACATGAAGATGAGATCATATAATCAACAACATTACAATTAGTACAAGCTAAAGAGGGGTTCATATAAGGCATAGAGATGAACAATATGTGGTTATAAATAAAGTAGTTCTTTACAAATGCTGGTGAAAATAATTTTCAGTGAAAGCTTGGTAAAACCAGCAGCCAAAAATCTAGAAATATGATTTTTATATTACAATCATTTAACATAACTCAGATGGTCAGATGTATATGCTACCAAAAATCTAAGATACTTGCAAGATCAATCTGCAAAGTGAAACAAGTTGAACCTGTCAACAGTCTGAAAGAACAATTCAGATTGACTCTTTCCAAGAGAGGGATCAGATGCTCTGTTCAGTAGGTAGCTTGCCGATCTAAGATACTAGCACGGTTATCCGAGCACACACACACTATCGGCATACTAAACCTTAGATACTGCTGTAGCCCAAGTTGGAAGAATAAACTCCTCCTCGAACTAAAAATTGTGTAACATGGCAGCGACTTGCGATGAGCATTGAAATGGAACTAAAAATTGACCTCAAGAAACAGAAATGATGCGTGTTGAACTCAGTACATTCAGAGAAATAGAAGTACAACTGACATAGCTAACAAGTAGTAGCATAATAGAAACATGGGCCTTTTTAACAGATGAAACAACTCCCACACGTAATGAGTGCAGATATAAGCCGTTAGCACAGAGTTTCGTCTAATGGCTATGGACGTGTGTCATGTGGTGCTGTTAGGTCAACCTCAAACCAAAACTTCCACAGAAAAACCACCGCAACTGAGATAGTTCCGACAACAACAATCCCAGTTTGCTTGGACGTGTGGTCGAGTTGGTGCCACAACCCCAAACCATAACTCCCCAAGAAAATTAGTCTCTTCTCTCCCCCAGCGTCCTACAGGCAGGCAACAAAGCTGCGGACAACACTGCCGAGAACCAGATCTGTGTGGTGACTCTAGTCCGGGACACTACTAGGAAAACGATTATAGCTAGATTTTAATTTTGTGGCGCATATATAAAAAATGCTCCATTAAAATTAATTTTGTGGCGCATGTAGCAAATACACCACAGAATTCCTGCAATTCTGTGGCGCATATATGTGGCGCATATGGATATATGCGCCACAGAAAGTGAGAATTCTGTGGCGCATATAGCCATATGCGCCACATAATTCCTGTGGGCCCATGTGGGCCTGACCGCAGCACATGAGCAGGCCAGAAATATATGCGTCACAGAATGTCAAAATTCTGTGGCGTATGTAGCTATATGCGCCACAGAATTTTGATATTCTGTGGAACATTTTCCATATGTGCCATAGAATGTGCGAAACAGATCTACAAAAGGTGGCAGCCACCATTTCCCTTCTTCCCACCACCTCCAACTAGCTCGTCCCCCTCCTCCCTCCCACTCCATTTTGCTCATACTCACCTCCATTGTTGATAACTAGACCTACTTTGGTTCATGTACTTGTGAGGGGAAGCTACTCCTACTTGTAAAGGTAGTAAACCACTCATACTTTCCTCCTCCACACATCCCACACCCCCTCTTGCTACACTATGCATATGGGGTTGGTGTAGATTTAGTTTGTAGATTTGTGAGGCGTGTGTGCATGGGTACTTGTGTGATGCATATTTTGTGTGGCCGGCGGGCCTCGGCGCAGTGTGTATGGATGTTTTGTAGGTGAAGATGGTCCCGCGGGCGGTGTGCGATGGCGAGAGATGATGTTCCTTCGCTTTGTGTTGTGCTTGAATACATGTTTGCTTGTGGAGGGAGTTTGTGTTGTGCTTGAATGCATGTTGCCGGCGCCGAGTGCATGGAGGTTTGCCGAAATGTTGATTCACGTCCATTTCGGCAAATTTCTGCACTAGCCATACGTCCTATTTTTAGGATAGGTCATGCCGAAATTTTCCGGCGATCATGCATGCATGTATGTGTGCGCGTCGTGTGTGCATGGTTCTAACATACTCTCTTTAATTTGGTCTATGTCCGCGTGTAGGCGACCATGGTCATCCATATGAGCGAACGCTGGGTGGTTAGATACAAGGCTGACGCGGTAGCCGACATGGTTCGGAACAACATGACCAAGATAAGATGTCCGTGCCGAACGTGCAAACACCGGAGGTGGATCAACCCTGATTCCGAACAACTGGAGTCTCACCTGTTCACGCGCGGTTTCATGCCTGGCTTCTTAGTGAATGAGGAGCCGCCGGTAGATGGCGGTGGCCATGATGAAGAAGAGGCCGGGGGCGAGGGAGAAGACGAAGGGTCTCCTGGACATGGTCATCATGACAAAGGAGATGCCGACGAACATGATCATCATGAAGAAGGAGATGCCAGCAGACACGATCATCATGAAGGAGATGATGCCAGAGCAGATGGTGGTGGTGGCAGCGGAGAAGACGGGAGCACGGACACGCCGCTAACTTCGGCCTTGTGGGACCCTCATCTTCAAGAAATACTCCTCAAGCAGATGGCCAACACGAGAGCTACAGCTAGAGAGAAAGCCAAGCTGGCACAGATGGAGGTAGACGGGAGGACTCCATTGTATCCTGGGTGCCGGCTCGAGGATACACGCTTGAGTGTAACGCTGAAGGCTCTGGAGATGAAGGCGGAGCACAAATGGACCGACACTAGCTTTAACGCTCACATGAAATTCTGGCACGCTCGTCTTCCCAAGGACAACACATTCACAACAAGTATCGAGGAGGCGAGGAAAGTAGTTTGCCCACTAGACCTACCGTACGTGAAGTACCACGCATGCATCAACGACTGCGCACTTTACCGGAACGAGTACAAGGATAGAACCACATGCCCAGTGTGCGGCCAGGGACGGTAAAAGAGAGGGAACAAGAAAGTTCCTCAAAAAGTGGTGTGGTACTTTCCTATCACTTCCCGTCTGCAGCGGTATTTCGTAGACCCTAAGGAAGCAGAGATGATGCAATGGCACGCGAAGAGGGAGAAGCCGGAAGATGATCCGGAGAAGGGCAAGATCCTGACACACCCCACGGACGCTAGCCAGTGGAATGCGCCGGACATCGAATTCCAAGATGAGTTTGGGCTCGATCCAAGGAACGTTAGGATGGGCATGAGCACCGACGGACTCAATCCCTTTGGCAACCAGAGTAGCACGCACAGCACCTAGCCCGTGTTTGTATGGCCGTACAACCTCCCCCCTGTTGTGCACGAAGTAGCGGTACGTACACATGAGTATCCTTATCCAGGGGCCAAAACAACCGGGTGTCGACATGCATCTGTATCTCGGGCTCCTGAAAGAGGAGTTAGCGACGCTGTGGGAGACGCCGGCACGTACGTGGGATGCCTACACTGGAGATTATTTCGACCTGAGAGCTGCGTTGCTCACAACGGTGCAGGACTATCCTGGTTACGGATATGTAGCGTGTCAGGTGAACCATGGATTATGTGCATGTGTCAGGTGCATGGATAAGACCCCGCATCTGCAGCTGTCGAGGGATCCTGGATCTTCGAAAACCGTGTTCCAAAGGACTCGAATGTGGCTCCGCAAGGATCACCCGTGGAGAAAACGCGGAGACCTATTCAATGGCAAAGACGAGCTCGATAATGCCCCACGTCGACCGTTGAGCGGCAAAGAAATCAAGGAGCTTCTGGACAATTGGGAAGAGTGCCCTGCGCCAGGAAAGAAACGGCCGAGGGAACAACCATCACCGCTGCATGGAGTATGGAAGGCGAGGTCCGTTTTCTGGGACCTTCCTTACTGGAAGGTCCTCCACACGCCCCATTGCCTCGATATGATGCACATCATGAAGAACATTACCGAGAGCCTGCTCGGCACTCTGATGAACATGCCGGATAGGACCAAGGATGGGCCGAAAGCAAGAAGCGACCTAAAATTGCTTGGCATTAAGTAGGAACTTTAGTACCCTGATAGTGACGATGTCGACGATGACGATGAATAGACGGAAGGGACCCAGGGTCGCCGCAAAAGGGCTAAGAAGAATGAGGTGGTGCTTAAAGCTGCATCCTTCACTCTAAGCGAGGAGGAGCTCGAGAGGTTTTTTCGTTGCCTCCTAGGAGTCAAGGTTCCCCACGGCTACTCTGGGAAGATAAGCAGGTATCTGGACGTAGCGAAGAAGAGGTTCAGTGGGATGAAGTCTCACGACTGTCACGTGCTGATGACACAGATACTCCCCGTTGCGATCCAAAGGATAATGGACGAGCACGTCCGTGAGACGCTATTTGGCCTATGCAACTTCTTCGATGTCATATCTAGGAAGTCTATCGGCGTGAAGCAGCTCGGCAAGCTACATGAAGAGATCATCGAGATACTATGCGAGCTCGAGATTTACTTCCCTCCCGCGTTCTTCGACATCATGGTGCATCTGCTTGTCCATGTCGTGGATGACATCATCCATCTCGGGCCGGCGTTCCTGCACAACATGATGTCGTTTGAAAGGCTAAACGGTGTCATCAAAGGATTCGTTCGCAACAGGTCCCGTCCAGATGGAAGCATAGCCAAGGGCTTTCTGACCTACGAGTGCATCTCCTTCTGCCAGAACTACCTAAGAACCGAGAACCAGGATATCGGTCTGCCCACCAGGAAGCACCTTGGGAGGCTCGCTGGATTTGGTCACCGCAAGGGCTACCGCGCACTCCATGTCAGCATCGAACTCGAACACGCCGACTTTGATAGGGCAAACCGAGTCGCACTACAACACATACAGTTGGTCGGCCCCTGGGTGGATGAGCACAAAACCTTAATCGAGCAGAAGCTCGCCAACATGGGCAAGCCGAGGAAGAAGGGAGACGTAACCAGAGAGCACAACGCCAGCTTCACGGGGTGGTTCAAGAAAAGGCTACTGGAAAGTCCCATGCCGACGCCTTATACTGAAGATCAGAAACTCATATTCTCACTCTCATAGGGCCCCGGGTGCAACGTTAGGACCTATCAGACGTACGACATCAACGGCTACAGATTCTACACCGAGGAGAAGGACAAGAATAGCGAATACCAAAACTTAGGAGTAACTATGCTATCATACGCTGATGACGAGACTGATGTCAAGACTGATGTCAAGGAAAGATTCTATGGAAGGATCGAGGATATATGGGAACTCGACTACTACGGAGTGACGGTGTCGATGTTTCGTGTCAGATGGGCCAAGAGCGTCAAAAAAGATGGCCGGTTTTTCACCACCATGGTTAAACCCGATGCCAAATCGAAGAACGCCTCCACGAAAAAAATGAGCCATGGGTGCTCGCTAGCCAAGTTGACCAATGCTTCTTCATTACCGACCCGGCAAAGCCAAGCCGTGTTGTCGTGAGGAGGGGCAAGAGGAGCATCATCGGAATGGAAGGACCCGCCAACAAGCAAGACATCGACAAGAACGGCGATCCCAAGATCAAAGAGGAATTCGACAAGTACTTTGACAAGCCAACTACTTATGCTAAAGTAAGAAGGAAGACTACCCTACCGGCTAAAGGTTGCCCGTACACGAGAAGAAATCTCAAGGTGGCCAGCCTAAAGTATTCTACCGCGAAGAAGAAGGGCAAGAAAGTTATTGTAAAAAGACACTAGCTACCTCGGAGCCGACTTAGCGGTTTTTGACGCCTTTTTTGTACTAATTAATACACATGTGTGCTCGCGCGCCTGCATATATGTATTACTTTGACAAACTAATGTATGCGGATATTTATGTTGGTGTGACACAAGCATATAATATAATATCGAGGCAAATATATTAATTCTTGTTTTTAATAGGAAAATATATTAGTTCTTGCTTTTAATATATTATTACCATCCTTAAAATATTTTTTAAAAAGTAAAAAAAAAAGATGTGGCAGCCAGTAATCGAACCTGGCCACCCCAGGTTCAGAACAGAGGAGCAAGTGCTGAACCAGTGTGGTAAGCAAGTCTTTCTGTCAAACAACAGCGCAATGCGCCTTTTGTACCATCTCCAAAAATTCTGTGGCGCATATCTGAACATATGCGCCACATAATTCTTTGACTTAGTGTTTTGATGAGGCCTCAATCTCACTGCCTCTTTTCCCCCAAATCGAGTCAAATCCCACTGAACCCTAGCACGCCTCCGCTCTCGCCGCCGCGCCCGCCCCTTTTTCCCCCGCTCTCGCCCGCCCTACCGTGTCGCGCCCACCTTGCCTGGCCGCCATACCCACCGTGGCCTCGCAGAGCACCAGGAGGAGGAGGCTTCATCGTCCAGGAGGAGGAGGAGGAGGCTCTGTCGTCCAGGAGGAGGAGGAGGATTTGAGGTGCTGGAGGCTAGCGGCGCCGCCGTCGCGTGTTTCCTTCATCCCTCGCTCTCGCGTCCCCTTCAACTGGTAAGCTGTTCCCTACCCCATCTCTCTCTCCCGCCCCAAGGTGCAATCCTCTAGTCTCCACACCTAAGCGCTCCACATTCATCAGCTCAATCTTTGATTGAGTTTTAGCTTTCTTCTCCGGCGTCAACTAGGATCCGGCCACAGCAACATAGGCGGAGCACGCTGTAAGGCCTCCAGGTTAGCTCTATTGAAACAAATTAAATATCATTTCTCTTAAGACAAATGGACCACAACACTACAACATGTAGCCCATTTACAACATCATTCTTCTTTTCATCATGCCATAGATTAGCAATAGTTTCAAAATTAATGGAGGACAAACCAGACCCAGATTTTTCATTGTTTCTACCCACACAGCTTTAGCCACCACACACTCAAAAAAGAGTGTGCATTGGTTTCTACTTCAGTGCAGAAAAAACTTGTTAGGTCATCTACATGTTGCCTTTTAACAAGATTGTCTCTAGTGAGCACCCTATTATGAGTAATCAGCCACTTAAAGAACTGAATTTTAGGAGGAACTTTAATACTCCAAACCTTATGAACATGAACAGGCCAAACCCCTCTAAAATTAACAACTGCATAAAGGATTTCACACTATGCACCCCACTACCCTCTAACTTCCAGAGCATTATATCCTCCTCGGCATTAATCTGCGTAGATTGTACAATCTCCAGAAACTCATACCATTGCAACAATGACTTATGATCAAAACATCTTCTAAAGGCTAGTTTAAGATCCACACCATCCCAAACTTCATTAATGCAACAATTCTGCTCATTTCTAATAATATACAAATCTCAGAACTACACAGCTAAACTACAGGATCCAAACAACGGATCCTCCCAAAACTTAACCTTTTCCCATTACCAACCTTCCATTGATATCCCATCTTAGCAGCTCTATCTGCCCACAAAACCCCGTTCCAAAAAGGTGAGGCACCAATATCAGGATTCAAACACATTCTTTCGATCAATTTTGTATTTAAAATCAATGATTGTGTATTGTCATCACACCGTTTAAAGTGGGCATCTAACGTCATAATCGCCTTCCACAAATGGGCACTGCACAAAATAGTAAATAACTGACAGGGGCTCATGATGGGTTAATCCTAGCAGTGAATCGCGGTGCCTGTGGTCAACTTTAAACTGTATACTTTATACTGTCCATGCTCGTGGTGCCTGCGGTCAACTTTATACTGTATACTGTATACTGTCCATGCTCATGGTGCCATGATCATGGGGGCTCATGGTGGCGCTTCTATACTGTATACTGTCCATGCTCATGAAGTTTCTTATTCTTTTTCTTGAATCAAATTGATGGAAGTAGGTAGCAGCACAACAATGTGCACCCTCAGTTCGCGATAGACGAGGTTCTAAATATTATGGATATTTGACCAACGACCATATGTGGCTGTGAAGCACAATTTGTGCATTTTTGTATGTGAAATGTTTGCAGGGAAATCACCCGAGCTGCCCATTTCTCCTAAAATGTTGATTTCGATCCATTTCAGTCGAGAAATGGGGCTCATATGTCAAAAAATTAGCGAAGGTCATGCCGAATTTTTCGGTCGACACTTAGTAATTTTTTGACATATGAGCCCCATTTCTCGACCGAAGTGGAAGTGAATTGACACTTCGGGAGAAATGGATAGCTCATTTTAAATATTGTCAACAATAATTAATACTAACTTCCTTATATTAATTTGTTTAGAAGTGTGCAAACATGTCGGCCGACGATGGGGCCGGCACCTCTAAGGCCGCCATGAGCGTCGAAGACCAAGCCAGAGCGGTGAACCTCACTTTCTGGGAGGCAGCGGCGCAGCATGAGGCAGCGGAGTCTCAGCATGAGGACGTGGCAGCTACTGCGGGCCATGATGGGGATGATGAGCAAGAGAGGGACGAGGACTACCGGATAGATGAAGCCGAGGAGGAGGATGCGACCACCTCCGATGGTGGAGGCCGCACGACCGATGGCGGGGACCGCACGGATGGCGGTAGCAGCAACCCGTCTGTTAAGAAGAATAAGAAGCCGAGGAAGGATCGGAAGCCGCAAAAGCTCGCTGACACCACCGACGAGATCACTCTGGTCTCGGAAACTGGCCTTCCGTTGGAGCCTCCGGATGTTGTCGCCGGGTACGGCATGCAACTCGGGTGCATCATCCGGGAAAGCATGTCAATCAACACGAAGCACCTGAGAAGTGAAGCGAATGAGCGATTGGTGGCAAACTGCCTTAAGAAGCTTCACCGACGGTACAAGTTCCCAGCACCGTACACCGACAAACTGGAAAAATCCAATAAGGTGAACAGGTTAGCCATCACGAAGATGGCCAATGCCTTGAGAAGCTGGAGAACCCGGGTGAAGAACAAGATCGTGAAAAAGGAAAGCTGGGATAAGATCAAGAAGGGTGAGCCCATGATCGACGAAGACGAGTTCAAGATATTCAAGGCGGAGATGGAGACTGACAAAGCGAAGGCATGGACGGAGTAGGGTCGGGAAATGCAGGAACAGAGCATAGGTAACCACCGATGTGGAAGCGGCGGTTACAGGGGAAAGAAGGCCATATGGGCAAGGGAGGACGCCGAGGTTGAGCGTCTCGGGAAAGAAAACCCGTTTTTAAAAATCACGGATGAGCAGACCCAGAACTTTGTCCGGGCCCGCTACTATCTGGACAAGGATTCCAAGGAATTCGTCACTGACGATGACGATGTGAGGAAGTTTGAGAATAAGCTGGTAAGGAATTTACCCGCGGTCCATTTGCTTTCATTTTGAATAATGAAGGCAAGTTCCTAAATGGGTTCACCTTTCCTTATCTGCAGGACGCTGAAATCAAGGCTACACGCGAGGCGCCGGACTTGTCGTCCCAGGGCTCGATAGATCCGTGGGACACGATTTTCAACAGGGCGACCAACGCCTTCAAGGGGAGGCCACCGTCTGAGCCGCCCACATTATTTGGCCATATCTCTGGCTTTGGTACGAGCACAAAGTTCCACGAGTACTACAGTGAGGAAGCCAAGAAGAGAAAGGAGAGGCGGACCCAGTCGGTGGCTTAGGATCAAGACGAGAAGGAAGAGCTGAAGCGGAAGATCGCGCATTTGGAGGCCAGTAAGGTGAACCAGGAGTCCTGAACGCGATAGTGCAGCAGAAGATCCTCGAGATGCTACCCCCTCGGCTGATGGAGGGGATAGCAAAATGGAATGCGGATGGTCAGGTAGGGCCGATACAAGTGCCTAGCACCAGCGGTAGCACCTCGAGCCACCAAGTGTCGCCAGACATGGTTACCCCCGCCGCCCTCCATCCCTGCGGCGCAGCCGATGGAGTTGGATGCGCTAGAGCTGCCCCTCCTGCCGAGAGTACCAAGGCGCAGCAGCCGGCGGCGGCGGTGCTTCCTAATGCACCCGAGACGAAGAAGAAGAAGGATCAACCATCGGCCGCCTGTGTCTCGACATTAGCCGAGCTCGCACCCTCACCAAGGTAAAATAAGTAGTTAGTCAGCGTGCTCTAATTAATGCCTTTGATTGGCTGCCATCTCATGATGCATATATGTATGCCTCGGGACACTCCGTGCGTGCTCCTGCACAAGGTGCCCGACGGCGAGTTGAAGGATGTTGCCACAGGCAAGCTAATACAACCGGCGAACCTCACGATGCACTGCAAGCCCATGGACGATGCCGTGATGCGCGTCGAGTTGGGTCGGGTGTTGGGGGGGGGGGGGGTGCGAAGACATGGACCCTCCCATGCAACCTCCAGGAGCCGACGAGCACCTGACCCTGGAAGGTTGCCATGGCTATCCCATGATTTGGGCAAAGACCCAGATTCGTATTGGGTCTCCACTAGTGGAAAAAGGGCCTCCAGTCCCGGCCCGTAAGGGGCTTTAGTCTCGGTCCTGGTAACCGGGACTGGAGGGGCGGGACTAAAGGCCACCCCCACTAGTCCCGGACCGCTTACCATCCGGGACCAATGGGTATCCACATGGCCGTCTCTGCGGGCACTGGGTGCCCCCCCATTAGTTCCGGTTTGTATTACGAACCGGGACAAATGGTTCTCTGTCGCGGCAGAAGTTTAGGCACTTTCTCTGCCGCGGCAGAGAATTCAATTTGTATCTTTTTTTCTCTTTTTCATTTTAAAAATAGTTTTCTACGCTACCACATACCATACATGTTCATGCATACATAAGATAACTTCTCTTAAGATCGAGCATACAAATATATACATGCTCATGATAGTTACATGGAGATCACAATTCGACGATTTAATTACACGGTCGGGGATCATCGGTAGCGCCTATTCACGCTAAATTCCCCGGCGTCATCTATCATCTCGTTCATCAAGAATCCTGCCAGTTTTTCAGCAATTCCTAGTACGCGTTGCTGTGGTAGGAGCTGATCCCGCATTCTCTCGAACTATATAAGAAAAGGAGATCAATATGAATATCAATCAAGATAACAAAAAGTGACGGTAATAAAATAATGTTGTGAATGTATTGCTTACATCGACTCTATAATCTTTGTGCTCAGTGGAAAATGTGCGAATGAACTCGCAAACGTAGAATCCACATAGATTCGTCCCCTGTGGCTGCCTCGCGCACTTTCGAGAATAGAATTTAATCAAAATTATAATCTAGCATCATAATTGTCTTGAAACTGGAAGTAAAGAGATGCGCGAACATATCACGTATTACTTACCGAGACCGGAGTAAACGTCAGCTCCTTACTAAAGGAACCCTTAACCCTACTCTTGAACATGCTCCAAACCCTGCCCGGCAAAGAAAATGAATGAATGAGTTATTTATTACATGATATCTCAGGAAATCAAATAAAGAGACCGATGTAGCACGGAAATTACCTCTGGAGCATGTCTTGCATGTCCCTAAACTGTTCCAGGGGTCTCTTCGATGGGTCCATGACTTCAACTCTTCCCTTATCTAGTTGAATGTCCATGAGAATCCAGTGGAAACTGCACACGTTTATATATACATCAGTAACTCATCAATTACATTTAACATCGAGTAAGCAAAAGTGAATGTGTACAACAGAGTAAGACCCTCACGCGAAATTATAAGGAAACAGTATGTGGTCACAGAAATTTTGCTCCGTTAGAAACCTTAGAAGGCTTTCCTGCATCTCCTCGGGTTTATCCTTTAGCGTCTTACAATGTATTTTATCTGGGTCAATGAACCCAACACTAAAGAGTGACCTTCTTTTACATTCCATGATTTTCATTCTGCATAATAAGAGAGTACAAAAGGATATAATGAGGATAATTATATGCAATGAACTGAACAACTGAAAAAATGAACAACTTATATATAGACAATGAATTCAACAACTTACAGACAATAGCAACTCATGAGACTTTTGTCGAGGGCGTCGAAACTATATAACTGGAAGAGTTCTGGAAACTCAACATGGACCTCTTCTTCTCAGAAGTAGTAGTCATGTGGGACTTTCGCCACGATCATTATTCTCTCCTGCTTTACGGCTTTCAAGTACCAGTTATGTAAAGTCCGCATTTGTGTTGGCAGTTGTTGGAACTGCTCAAAGCTGACCAGAGGCTTCCCTGGGACATATGTAGGGACTACCTGAGCCTTGGGTAACTTGTCATCCTTGGAACCTAGCAATTCCTCAACAGTCACATTCATAGAGGCCACAAGCTTCGTAGCTTCTTCCATATTCTGCTGGGGAATGTCATGGGATACCACCTTGAGGGGTGCGGTCAATTTTTTGGCATGTTCCCCAAGCTGGGGGACGTCCTTTCTTTTCCCGGTTGCACTTTGACTTGATGATTTGCTCCCGCTTGCACTTCTACTTGATTTGCTCTTCTTCACTTCCTTCTGAAGTGTGCGTCGATAGTCATCTGGCTTATGGTGCAAGTCATATTGCAATTTTGTGTTCAGAAAAGAAAGTGCATACGCTTTTTGCTTCTCGGTGTATACCGGGGCGGGCTCGGGTTTCTTCTTTTGAAGATGCGCAACACATTCGGCCTTTACGATCCTGTCGGTTTTCTCGTCAGTATGATCGTAAGGTCCGATGGGAAGATTCTTATGAGGTACTCTTGGGAGGGGCGACATTTGTCGTTTTGGGCTGCTGCGTCGTTTAGTACTAATCGGAGGCTGCGGCGGAGATCGAGATGGACTCGGGCTGTGGTGGTCGTAGTCATGGGGTGGGCTTCTTGGAGGTGATGGAGGTGAAGGTGACATGCGATGACTCGGAGGCAGTGTTGGCTTTGGCGTCCAGCCTGGAAGCTTGATGTTGTTCTTGTCCCATAGAATGATACCACCCAGTACTTCTCCGAGTGTCCTCTCACCTTCAGGTCCAGGGATGTCAAGCTCCATTGAGTCCCACCCCATTGTGATTTCATCCACAGCAACTTTAGCATAGCCAGCTGGAATCTCACGGCCATGCCAGCGTGCGCCAGGTGGACAAGGTAAAGCACATCCGACCGCCACCTTGATGGATAGGTTCTTCACCTTCTGATGGAGCTCACAAGATGCCTGCTCCTTGATTCCATCCACGGGGTAGTCGGGACCGCCATCTACCATACGTGCATTGTCAGAAGGGACCTCCGATTCAGCCACGCTGCTTCTCCGCTGAGATGGGATGGCGGTAATATCGAGTACAGGATCTTGCAGGCGCGCTGCTCCTCGAAGTTCGTCAATCTGTTGCTGATGCATTCGAAGTGTTCCTAGCAACTCAGTGAACCTGTCTCCCTCCTCCTCCTGATGTCGCCTCTTTGCTCTCTCTCGGCTCCTATAAGTATCTCTGTCTTTGGGAAACCCCATCTCCCACGTATAACTAGGGCCAAGGCCTCGTACACCTCCTCCGCGTTCGTCATTCCCGAGGACCTTTGTCAGCAAATCTTTCTCTCTATCGGGACGGAACTTTGTTGTCCCCGCTTTAATCTCCTTCGCCACTTTCTGCCATGTATCCTGGGGTATCCTAATCCCGTCACTACAAATAAGGTCCCCTGTACTTTCGTCATACTCAATCCCATGCCCAAGGAACCAATTCCTTGCCCTCAGATCCCATTCTTCGTGTATTGGTTCTGGAGTGATCCCTTTAGCAAGCAGCTCATTCTCTTTAGCATCCCACTTTGGCATGGCAGCCGCGTAGCCCCCTGGCCCCAGGTGACGGTGATATTTCTTCATCGCGGCATTTTTCTTGTTTTTTTCCGACTTTTCCATAGCAGGTTCTGACTCCTTGTACTTCACAAATGCATCCTAGTTAGCCTGTTGCTTCGTTAGATAGCATTCAAATTTAGGAGTCTTCTTCTTCTTCTGATACTTTTGCCATAATGCTTTCTTCCAGTTCTTGAATAGTTCGGCCATCTTCGTAAGAGTCCACTGCTTGACTTTCTTCCTCAATGCAGCTGTGTCAGCATCATCCTCACATTCTGGCAGGGTGAAATGTGTCATGAGGTCATTCCAAAGACCCTCTTTGTACCTGTCGGTGACATACTCACCCTCTTTCGCCCCTTTGGTCTTATTCCACTCTCGAACGGTGATCGGGATGCGATCTCTAACCATAACCCCGCATTGTTGTTTAAATACAGTTTTAGCCTTTTCGGGTTCCAACGGTTCACCCCGTGGTGATACCTGCGTAATTGTATAACGCGTAGATGCATCCAACTTTTTGGCCAGGCCTCGTTTGGAATATTTTTTGCTCGATGTGGAGGCCTAAGAGAAGAAACATTCATCAATTTATATATATATACAACTCAGTTAATGCATCTACTGATCACTAGACTTCATATATATACCTCGTCAGACTTTGTTAAGGGTCCACCGAAGCCGTCGGCTTCTCCACCACCGGAGCCGTCGGCTTCTCCACCATCGGAGCCGTCGGCTTCTCCTTGATCATTTCGGTCGACCTTCTCTCCCTCACCGGAGGGGTTCAGATAAATCGATGGAGATTCGGGTGGATCAACATGGGGGTGTCGTTGATCATATGCTCGAGACTTTCTTCCTGTGCTAGGTCTCTCTGGATTGGATCCATAGTTTTCTACAAAATGCACACAATAACATTTTTCATTCAATATTGCTGCATAAAATAATACTAAACAATAATGTGAACACGCAGTTTGCTACAATAATACTAAACAATAGCAAAATTCTAGTGATGCCCTAACCCTAACCTAAGTCCGGGCGGCCCGCAAGCACCACCACCGTAACCCTATCTCCGGGGGGCCACGAGCACCACCACCCTAACCCTAAGTGCGGGGCCCCGCGAGCACTACCACTCTAACCTTAAGTGCGGGGGCCCGCGAGCACTACCACCCTAACCCTAAGCCCGGGGGCCCGCGAGCACCACCCCCCTAACCCTAAGTGCGGGGGCCCGCGAGCACTACCACCCTAACCCTAAGTCCAGGGGCCCACGAGCACCACCACCCTAACCCTCAGTGCAGCGACCCGCAAGCACCACCACTCTAACCCTAAGTCCGGGGGCCCGCGAGCACCACCACCCTAACCCTATCTCCAGGCGGCCCGCGAGCACCACCACCCTAACCCTAAGTCTGGGGGCCCGCGAGCACCACCACCCTAACCATAAGTCCGGGGCCCCGCGAGCACTACGACCCTAACCCTAAGTGTGGGGGCCCGCGAGCACTACCACCCTAACCCTAAGTGCGGGGGCCCGCGAGCACCACCACCCTAACCCTAAGTGCGGGGGCCCGCGAGCACCACCACCCGAACAATAAAATTACAACTATATACACTACTATTACACTAGCTACTAAATAATATTACAACTACTAAATAATATTACAATTATACACTACTATTACACTACTAAATAATATTACACACAAAATTAAATAATATTACACTAAAAAATAAAATTACAACTATATACACTACTATTACATTAGCTACTAAATAATATTACAACTACTAAATAATATTACAATTAACTATATACTATAAAATAAAAAAATGGAAAAATTAAAAACAGAGAACTTGGCCGGGGGTGCCGCCCCGGCCGCATCGCCCGCACCATCGGCGGCGTGCACGGCTGTCGCCGGCTCGGCCTGCTCGCCCACAGTGTCCGGCAGCGCCGCGCCGCCGTGTAGCCGGACGGGGGAGCGAAGGGGAGGGGGCGGCGGGCCGGTGTACCTCTGGCTAGGGGCGCGCGCGAGGCGGCTGCAGTGGCAGCGGCGGTCGGGGGCAGTGGCGGCTGGAGTGAGTGGCGACGGCGGTTGGGGTGGTGGCGGCCAGAGAGTCGGGCAGCCTGCCGGCGTCGATTCGTCGTGGGTGTTCTCTGCGTGGGGAGAAGAAGGGGCGCGTGGGGAGAAGATATATAGGTGGGGGACCTTTAGTCCCGGTCGTATAACGCACCGGGACTACAGGGTCATTAGTCCCAGTGTGTTATACGGACCGGGACTAAAGGTCCCCCATTTAGTCCCGGTGCGTGCCACCCACCGGGACTAAAGGGTTTTCGGCACCGCCCAACACGCGCGCGCCAACGCCACACCTTTAGTCCCGGTGTGTAGCACGCACCGGGACTAACGGTCCTTTTTTCAAAATTTTCACCCTAGGGGTGTAGCGCACGCCAACGCCTGTTAAAAAAAAATTCAATTAGCATATTTTTTAAACATTTGAATTATACAGTTTTTGCATACTTATGAATTTGAGAAAAATTTCAACATGTAAAGTTCTTAAATTTAAATAAGTAATCCAAATCTATTTTCTGTTTTACAAAATAATTATTCTAACTAGTGAAACTAATAACCATTTTGCCATTTTCAATTTAAAAATGCATTAACTATTATATTTTGCATATTTTTGAATCTCACTAAATTTTTAACATAAAAAGTGCTTGAATTTGAATAAGTAATCCAAATCTATTTTATGTTTTATAAAATAATTATTCTAATTAGTGAAACTAATAACCATTTTCCCATTTTCAATTTAAAAATGCATTAACTATTACATTTTGCATATTTTTGAATCTCACTAAATTTTTAACATAAAAAGTGCTTGAATTTGAATATGTGATTCAAATCCATTTTCTGTTTTATAAAATAATTATTCTAACTAGTCAAACTATTAACCATTTTGCCATTTTCATGTGATTCTGACGCTCTGGTGGTCTTCCTCCGGCGAAACCCTAGACCGGGGGCCCCGGATCGTCTACCCCTATAGCTTTCTCCGTACGAGGGTAGCCCTTTTAGTCCCGGTTGATAAAAAATTCGCGCGAAACCAGTACTAATGGTCTGTTTCTTCCCGCCTTATTTCTTCCCGCCCATTTTCTTCCCGCCTTTTCCACCGCTTCCATCCTCTGACTTCCCGCCATTTCTTACTATATATATGTAGGCTTGGTCATTGCCATAGCACATCTAGACTCATATCTGCCGCCTCTCTCCACTCTATCCCATGACTTCCACCATACCTCTAACCCCCAGGGAGGCGGAGATGGAGTCTTTCACGGGCTAGCAGGAAAATATTTTCCGAGGCGGAACTTCCGAAGATGCCATAGGGCGTGTGCACCAAGGGCATATTCGAGAAGTTCCGCCACGGGAGATTTCCCAACCCTTTCCTCCATCCATGGGGATGAAACTGTCCATCCATGTTGGCTTGTTAAGCTGCTTGCCATGGCGTATCGATGCTCCTTTTATAGGCACAATGCCGCTTCTACTTTGTCTTCTTCCTCCGACAGGGTGTCGTGCGCTACATGCTTTATCTCATCGAGCAGTGCGTCCACCCACGCATCCTTATCCTGCCAACAGCTTTAGTCCCGGTTGCACCCACCAGCCGGTACTAAAGGTTACCCACGCGTCCTTATCCCACCGACAGTTTTGTTAGATGACACAAAAACCACCTTTAGTCCCGGTTGCACCCACCAGCCGGTACTAAAGGTTAGCCACCCCTAGATAAGGCCCTCCTAGATAAGCCTCCCCCAGATAAGGACCCCCATCTTTTGTCCCGGTTTGAGCCCCCACCCGAGATGAAAGTTTCTCGCGCCACTGCGTTCCCGCGCTTTCCACCGGTTCCCACCTCTGTCTTCCAGCCATTTTTTCAGTATACATATGTACACTTGGCCTCCATTTACATATCACATCTAGACTCATCATTATCTTCCCATGGCTTCCATCGTATCTCTAACCCCCTGGGAGGCGGAGGCGCTTTGCGCCTCGAACTACCCCTGCCCAACGGGCTACCGCGTCCCCACCGGCTGGATGCTGAGCGCCGGAGGTGTGCCGGTCCCTCCTGTCCCTCTAGGTGTGGAGTGTCGGATGGCTATCACTAATCACTACTACCTCGAGCTCATGCCAGAGCAGCGGAGGAATCCCAACTGGCATCCCGACTATTTCCCGACTTGGGAAGCCTTCTTCATCAATCAGCGTGAGAGGGCACTCGCCAGGCACGAGGAGGACGGCCCACCTCCTTCGAACTTCAACAAGGCCGGCCGTCGGCTATGGTGGCGCGACCGGACTCTCCAGAGTGTCATGGCCTACAACACGACCGACAATAACCCCCGCCTGCGGTACCCTCAAATCCAGCCCACGCATGCCCAACCTTCAAGGTTCGACTACGGCGACCCCGACGACGACAGCGACAATGGTGCCGGCGACTACGACGACTACAATGGCGCGTATTACAGGGCTAGGCAGGAGCATGACTGAATCACTCCAACATTAGGCATGTTCCTTAATTTTCAGTTGTGCTATGTATCTTAATTTTCAGTTGTGCTATGTATCCTTAGAGTCTATGGGTTCCTTCTCTTGTGATGGTTCCTTCTCTTTGGGTGATCACCTCCCGCGGCTTAGAACCCGGTCGTCAACGTCTAGTTTGATTAAGCAAGATGTATTACATGAAAGGAGACCTTTATGTCTCAAATAAAAGGTTTAATACATTACATAGATTTATGTCTGAAATAAAAGGTTTAATACATTATTACACATCACTAACATCTAGTGTTGTGGTTTTCTTCTGCACCGTAGCAATGGAGAATCTTCATCATTTAATAGGATGCTTGGGTCAGTTTTCACTTTGAAGGCGGAATTTCATGAAACTTATTGTAATCTTCTGACATGTCTGTCTTGTCATCCACTCCCACGATGTTTCTTTTCCCTGAAAGAACTATGTGGCGCTTTGGCTCATCGTATTCTGTATTCTTTTGCTTATCTTTCCTTTTTCTCGGTTTGGTAGACATGTCCTTCACATAGAAAACCTGAGCCACATCGTTGGCTAGGACGAATGGTTCATCCATGTACGCAAGATTGTTGAGATCCATTGTTGTCATGCCGTACTTTTGGTCTACATGTACCCCGCCTCCTGTCAGCTTGACCCATTTGCACCGAAACAAAGGGACCTTAAAAGTAGTTCCATAGTCAAGTTCCCATATCTCCTCTATGTACCCATAATATGTGTCCTTCTGCCCATTGTCATCTGTTGCATCAAAGCGGACACCACTGTTTTGGTTGGTGCTCTTTTTATCTTGGGCGATCGTGTAAAATGTATTCCCATTTATCTCGTACCCTTGTAAAGTACATATAGTCGAAGATGGTAACCTAGCCAACGAATACAACTCATCTCCAACAGTGGTGTTATTCATGAGATCTGTCTGCAACCAACTGCCAAAATTCTTCTCGTGTTCCCCTTTAATCAAGGTTTCAGGCTTCCCCGGGTTTTTGGAGCGTAGAATATTCTTGTGTTTCTCGATATACGGAGCCACCACGGTGGAATTGTGTAGAACTGTGTAGTGTGCTTGAGTGAAAGAATGCCCGTCCCTACATACCATTGATTTCCTTCCTAGTGTGCCTTTTCTAGTCATCCTCCCCTCATACCGAGATTGAGGAACACCAATCGGCTTAAGGTCAGGAAGAAAGTCAACACAAAACTCAATGACCTCCTCTGTTCCATAGCCCTTGGAGATGCTTCCTTCTAGCCTAGCATGGTTATGAACATATTTCTTTAAGACTCCCATGAACCTCTCAAAGGGGAACATATTATGTAGAAACACAGGACCGAGAATCCTAATCTCTTCGACTAGATGAACTAGGAGGTGTGTCATAATATTGAAGAAGGATGGCGGGAACAACAACTCGAAGCTGACCAGACATTGGACCACATCAATCTGTAACCCTGATAGACTTTCTCGATCGATTACCTTCTGAGAAATTGCATTGAGGTATGCACATACCTTCATAATGGCTAGTCGAACATTTTCTGGTAGAATTCCCCTCAATGCAACCAGAAGCAATTGCGTCATAAGCACGTGGCAGTCATGAGACTTTAGGTTTTGAAATTTTTTCTCTTTCATATTTAATATTCCCTTTATATTCGACGAGAAGCCAGACGGGACCTTGATACAGAAAAGGACTTCAAAAAAGATTTCCTTCTCTTCTTTGGTAAGAGCGTAGCTGGCAAGCCCTTGAAACTGCCCTAGATGCTTGTCGTCTCGTCCTTTATGATGTTGTTGGTCCTCCTGTGCTTCCGGGGTATCTTTTGACTTCCCATACAAGCCCAGGAAGCCTAGAATATTCACGCAAAGATTCTTCGTTAGGTGCATCACATCGATTGCATAGCGGACCTCATGGACTTTCCAATAGGGTAGCTCCTAAAATATAGATTTCTTCTTCCACATGGGTGCGTGTCCGGTAATGGGGTCTTTCAGAACAGGTTGTCCTCCAGGACCCTTTACAAAGATTACATCCAAATCCTTGACCATACCAAATACATCAGCACCACTACGGGGGACAGGCTTCGTCCGGGTTTCTGCCTTGCCATTGAAATGCTTGCATTTCTTCTTTAAGGGATGACTGGGCGGAAGAAAACGACGATTGTATGGGTACACATTCTTTCTACATTTATCCAGATATATACTTTCAGTCTCATCTAAATAGTGTGTGCACGCATTGTATCCTTTGTTCGTCTGTCCTAAAATGTTACTAAGAGCAGGCCAATCATTGATGGTTACAAACAGCAATGCTTGTAGGTCAAATTCCTGCTGTTTGTGCTCATGCCACACACGTACACCTGGTTTGGCCCACAACTGTAGAAGTTCATCAACTAATGGCCTTAGGTACACATCAATGTCGTTGCCGGGTTGCTTCGGGCCTTGGATGACCACTGGCATCATAATGAACTTCCGCTTCATGCACAACCAAGGAGGAAGGTTGTAGATACATAGAGTCACGGGTCAGATGCTGTGACTGCAGTTCTTCTCCCCAAAAGGATTCATGCGATCGGTACTTAGACCAAACCATAAGTTCCTTGCGTCACCAGCAAAGTCCGGGAAGTCTCTCTCGATTTTTCTCCACTGCCAACCATCAG
The DNA here is from genome assembly GCA_916181665.1 of Avena sativa. NCBI lineage: Eukaryota > Viridiplantae > Streptophyta > Magnoliopsida > Poales > Poaceae > Avena > Avena sativa. The sequence continues at coordinate 127,452,974 of OV702289.1, read as the reverse complement.
TAGGGTGCCTTAACATCCCGTCTTTCTTATGGTCTTCCATGTGCCATCGCAACAACTTGGCATGCTCTTTATTTTTGAACAAACGTTTCAACCGTGGTATTATAGGAGCATACCACATCACCTTGGCAGGAACCCTCTTCCTGGGTGGCTCGCCCTCAACATCACCAGGGTCATCTTTTCTGATCTTATACCGCAATGCAGTGCATACCGGGCATTTATCCATATTCTCGTACTTCTCACCGCGGTAGAGGATGCAGTCATTAGGGCATGCATGTATCTTCTGCACGTGTAATCCTAGAGGGCAGACAAGTTTCTTTGCTTCATACGTACTGGAGGGCAATTGGTTATTTCTTAGAAGCAGCTTCTTCATTATTACCAGCAACTATTCAAATCCCGAGTCAGTCATACCGGTCTCTGCCTTCCACTTCAACAATTCCAGTGTGCTACCCAGCTTCTTCTGGCCATCTTCACAAGTTGGGTACAGCAATGTGTTGTGGTCCTGTAACATCTGCTCGAACTGCAACCTCTCCTTTTTTGTGTCGCTGTCTCGCCTTGCATCACCAATGACCCGACCAAAATCATCAATGGGCTCATCTGGTTCCCGTTCTTCACCCCTTCTTCTTGATTATCTTCAACCGCGGTATCATCGTATTCAGGGAACATAGATCGGTAGTTGTCATCATCGTTCTCTTCTTCATCGCCGTCTTCCATCATAACCCCTCTTTCTCCGTGCTTGGTCCAAACATTATAGCCGGACATGAAACCGGACCGAAGCAGGTGGCTCTGAATGACTCTTGAGGAAGTGTGAGCCTGCTCATTCCGACATTCAACACATGGACAACACATAAAACCATCCCGCCGCTTGTTCGCCTCAGCCACAAGGCGAAAAGAACGCACGCCTTCTCTGTAAGCGTCAAAGCGTCGGTCACTGTACATCCATGGGTGGCTCATCTGCATCATACAACCATGCATATATATCAAACGCAATCACGATGCTTAAATTAGTACCGTGCGGTCAAACGAGAAAATAGTTGCTAACCTTTTAGGACACTTCAAAACAAAGAGGAGAAACCTTAAGTGTCGCTCTGGCACCTCATATCATGCTTTGTCTTGTGTGAACTCAAGTGGCATCACTCTAACAGGCATTTCACCGAACACCTCTAGTGCATATGAAGGAAAAAAGTTAGCACAAAGTTATACCCACCTCACATAGGAAAAAAACAGGAGAGAGTGGAGGGCTGGGTGCATATATATAGGGCCCGGCCATTAGTCCCGGTTTGAGATACAAACCGGGACTAAAGGTTCTGCCAACCCATTTGTCCCGGTTTGTATCTCAAACCGGGAGTAATGGTTCCTTATGGACCGGGACAAAGTACCTCGGCCTCCTCGGGCCGTCTGGTTCGGACCATTAGTCCCAGCCCTAGCCACGGCCGGGACTAGTGGCCTGAACCAAAGGCCCATTTTCTACTAGTGCTCGCTCCATCGGTGCCACCTCGATCGTCCGGCCGCTAAGGACGAAGCCTCCTGCTGCACCGGTCGTTGTTGTCGCCACCACAAGCCGTCACCAGAGACTCTTGGGAACGTCTGCACCGGCGCCACAAGCAACCAAGGGCGTGGTTGCTCCTCGACCGCCATCGCCCCCGCCTAAAGGCAAGGCCATGGCACCGCAACAGCCATCGCCACCACCCTAGGATGACATGGATATGGCGGCCTTCGATGCCAACATCGAGGTGGATGATGATGATGCACCGGTCGATGTCAATGCCTTCGTCAACACCGGAGCCATCAAAGGACCGTTCATGCCTCCTCTCGTTGAAGAACCATCATTCTGCGATCATGCTAGCCATCCCAAGAAGCGCCTGGTCTTCCGTGGGTTTTCTCAGGAGATGCCTTCAGACGCCGAGACACAACCTCCAACGGCCGGAATCATTTTCAGCCCTAACACACTTCGCAGGACGGCCGGTGACGGGTTAGCATCGCCAGTGGAGGCTGCTGATGCGAAGAGGAAGAGGGTGAGGAAGAGGCCGAACAGGAATAAGGACAAGGCTGCGAGCCAGCCCGCTCCGATCCGTTACCGGGACGACGTTGTACCACCCCGCGAGGATGGCTTGACCAGAGTGCACGAAGTTGGTCAGCCCATACTGCCTTCAGAACTGCGCCGCCTGGCTTCAGGAGCTATGATGAGTTTGCATGAAGGTGTCCTGACACTGGAGGGCCTCCTTCTCAAGGACAAGGACCCAAGTTACCCGGTGTTCACCGCCAAGGTGCCGGAGGACGTGGGCTTCATCACCGATGCCCCCGCGGATGTGTTCTTCATAGCCTAAGAGGACATCTTCAAGCTGTTCCACTCGAGACGGCTGGACTATACCTTGGTCCGCCTATTCGCGCTCAATCTGGCGATGAAGGTCAAGAGAGAGGACACCCCGTTCGTCGCGATAGCGGATCCCTACTACATGCGGGATAGCCAGCTGGAAGAAGGAATAAGGACCCGGGCCCGGGCAAAGTCCTACCTTCAGAAGCTATTGATGGACATCAAGAGGAAGGACAACATCCTTGTGCCTTTCTTTCCCGAGTAAGTGTACACATCCTCCTACCGCCGTCGTAACACATAAGTATTTCTTTCCATTGCTCTTTTCCAACATCCCGTTCCACATTGTGTGTTGCGCAGAGACAAGTACTGCACGCTCATCGTCCTCTCCACGAGGTATTCGCTTGGCACCTACTTTGACTCGGGGAGTGCGAGGAGGAAGAACTATGCCAGAGTAAGGAGCGTTCTGGATGATGCTATCGAGGGCTATGCCAATCAGGGAGGCCCCTTCAACTATAAGGGGGAGGCTTACAGGGATGATGGCCGACACAAGTTCAAGCATGTGTTCGAGTTCCCCTGCGTCAAGCAGCCGTCTGACAGTGTGAAGGAGGCCTTCTACGTTTGCCATCACCTCAAAGGGTTTGTCCGGGATTGCGAGATGCTAACGCTGCCATCTTCTCTCCAAGGATGGGCCCAAAAGTTGCATGGGATCAGTGACCCCGATCTCAGGGAAGACTTCCATGATACGCAGGTGAAGCTGTCACATATCATCATGGAACAGGTCAACACACGTGGTGGGCTCTTACACCAGCCCAGGTCATTCACCAAGAGGGAGATCGAAGCCCGCCTCAAGGCGCAGGGTGACTTCAGGATGTGGACGACGAAAGACATGTACAAACCGTTCCCGGTGACCTGCGAGGAGAAGGCTACTTGACCGAGAGAGCGTGTGTATCGGTGGACATGTAGTGTGTGTGTCGAAAAACTTAACTTGCCTAGCTTGAAACTGTCGTTGTTATTGTGTCGGACATGTTGTCGTGTTTCTTTCATTGTCATCGACGCATTGTTTTAAGTTTATGAATGCCTTGCTCTAATATTTGTCAACATATATATTTGCATGATGTACTAATATGCCTTGTCAATAGAGATGCCGACGTATGTTGTGTACAAGGGTCGGGTTCCAGGTGTCTACGAGGAGTGGGTGGACTGCCACCAACAACTGGACAAGTTCAGCGGCAACAACTACAAGGGATACGCGACTAGAGAGGAGGCGGTGGCCAAGTGGAGGAGACATGTGTGGAAGAAGAACCGGACGAAGATCTTGGTGCCACTCCTCCTCACCGGCATCGCGGTTACGGTGTACTACATTCTGTCCTAAGGTAGGCGGTGATAACATCGCGCGGTTGTAAGTTATGTGAGTGAGATGAACACTTGTGAAATATACTTGTACACTTATTCGGTTCTAAGTGATGTGATTGATGAACACTTGTGAATATTCGTGCTTGTTGATGTATTATATGTGAACTGGAACATTTGTACTGTTGTGTGCAGCTTTTCTGTGAATTTCTGTTATTTTTTGTGTATTTCCTGTAATATACCTGTATTTGTATCAGATTCTGAAAATTTCAAAATTCTGAAAAAAGGATTGTGTGGAGCATATGGCTATATGCGCCACAGAATGTACCATAGAAATCTGTGGCGCATATAGCCATATGCACCATATGCATATGCGCCACAGAAATATAATTTTAGTGGCGGCAATTTAGTGACGACTACTAGATGCGCCACAGAAAGCGGTTTTGGTGCGCCACTGATAACGTTTTTCCTAGTAGTGGGAGCTCTGATGTCGACGGCGGCGGCAACAAAGAAACCCTAGCTAGGAGGGAGGGAGATAGGATGGGGCGCGAAAACCAACCGGGGAGAGAAGGACCTGCCGTGTTCGTTGGAGGCGTATGTCGACGGCGCGGGTCGGCGGCCTCCAGCCATCGCCTCCGTCCTCGAGATGCAGGAGCCCTTTCTTCCCCGACAAAACGCGAGGTCTGGGTCGTGTGTGGGAATCCCCGGATGGGTTGGCTTCGGTGCGGGGATCTGTGGGGATGGGCCGGGATAAAACTCAGAAATACCCAAGAAGTAAACAGGCTATTGGGGAAATTCGAGGATTAGCGAGCCGGGAAAATACTCGCTGAGACCAGTAAATACCAGACAAGTAAACGAGGCCTAGGTGTAAGGGTGGGGAAGAAAGGCGTGCCTGGGCACTATCTAGTTGATCAGCGAGTCCGAGCTCAATAAGCAGGGCACCGACCAGCTACATGTAAGTGCTACAAAATTCAGTCTAGAAAATTGAGTCTTCATTTTTGTCAAAGCTGCAGACTTGAGTTGGTTGCAATGGTTTCTTGTCGATTTTTATGGATGTTCAAATCGTAATATATAGTGTAGTGGATGTGTTGAATTCTGCTCGGTACCAAATCTGACACACTGACCTGAAGAAATTCACATCAACAGTATATTGTGTTGTACACGGAACCTAGGAATTCGAGTTTGATGCATAGCAAGAAACGCATGAAAACCAAAAGATAAAAAAGAAAGGCTTGGCGGCCATTGATATTAGCAAGATAAATAACTCACGTTTCATTAAGTATTGGTAATCCATGGAATTATACCAGGTTAGCCTGACAGCTCCTGAGATTAACAAGCTACGATATTTACGGCACCTTTTGAATCTTGACTTTCCATCAGACTTAACATTATAGTAACTGAGAAATTACATAAGAAATTTGAGTAAAACGCTACCGTCTTTTTTAGGCTCCCTGAGAAAACTCAGTGAGGATGCCTTTACAATGCATCCTGATGACTTGGCACAAAAAGCACAAAATTTATGCGTAGAAGTGTAGACAAATATGCTTCTCCACTTTCCAATCATATTCTTGCCTATGACAATATATGTTCTATAGCTGAACTACTTGTTTCTAACGAACACCACAGAACTGCCTTCCACACGCTGTGGTCATGATGCACACTATGGACTTTGACAATAATTGCAAGTTTTTTAAAAGAGCGCCTTCCGACAAGGAAAGAAGGTTCTATAGTTATAACAACAAGAGAAAGAAGTAGATTTTTGTTTCATAGTGCTCATGTGAATCTCTCACGTGACACACTTCAAAGTGCTCATTATCCAGAGGTGTGCAGAAGATTTAAGTCCGTGCAATCTCTGCACAAGGTGCTCATACCTCGTCATTGGGGGGATAAAAGTCCATCTTTGACAGTACCGTTTTCTAAACTGTCACCAACAAGGAATATCTGTTCAAGTTTTTTATGTTTTGTACAAAGAGTTTTTGATAAAACATTCATTTGGATCTTCATGATATCGCAATCCCCACAATCGCCTTGCAGCCATTGGAACAAGAACTATGTCGAGTGCTCCAGGGCAAGAATTATCTTGGGGGTTGGACTATTGAAACAAAATTGCACTAACAGAACATGTTGAATAGGAAATAGGAAAGCATGAGTGGCAAGACCAAACAATTATTGAATTAGAAAGAAGTGTGTCCAGTCTGTTTCGCCATTGTTTCAGGCTCACCCAGAATCTTAAGACACTGGGAATTGCTCAAAAAAATAAGGATGCGGCAATATTTCAAGCAGACAGCAAAACATGAAGTGAAGCAATCACCCAGTAACAAACTCAGGCAGAACGGTAAGTAACATATTCATGACAGCACGCATAACGGGAAAATCCATATGCATCATCCATAGGGAAAATATAAATTGTACTACTTATTACAATAATCAAATATCCATCAAACTTTAGCAAATATAGTTTATAAAAATAAAAGACTAGATCTCCCAGCTGACGCCTTCATCCTTTCTTGGTCCTTTCTTCTCCTTATTGATATCCATCAAACTTTAGCAAATATAGTTTATAAAAATAAACGACTAGATCTCCGAGCTGACGCCTTCATCCTTTTTTGGTCCTTTCTTCTCCTTATTGTGAGACGATTTTATCAGTGTGACCGCCAACTTGGGTCGAAATTGGTCGACAGAGAACTGCAATGTAGAAAGTTAATGTTATTGCCCATAAATCGTACATAAATTTGTAACAAAACCTAGAATTACCTTGTCAAATAGTTCGTTGAACCATCTCCCGTTCCAGTTCAGGATGCACATGATTAAGTATAGTCCACATGAAGTGCTGAAAAAACAAATTGAGTGGTTAATACATCATAATAAAATCATAAGATCATGAGTAATTTATACGTGGTGCAGTCACACACCTATCTCTTTGCTGAGGTACTGATTTAATCACTTCAATGGGCCAAGACGACACATGGAAGTTTCTTTCTAGGTGCTCCCCCCATGTGCATACACCATGCCCATGATGCTTTAGTGCAAACTCTATTAGTGCCTCCATCCCCCAAAGCTGCAGGTAGGAAGCATGTAGTTAGCGGGAATAAAATATAAGAAAAGCTGCAATAGTTACACTGTGTTTGGATGTATGAATTTTAGCTCGGAATTGAATTGGTCTAGAAATTTCAAATTTAAGTTGGAAAGGAAATGGACTACAATTCCGTTTCTGATGTTTGGATGCATATGAAATTTTCGCTCAGAATCATAGGCTAGCACCCAATTCTAAATCCTGTTTAGATGTGCAGGCCATGGAATTGAGAATTTTGATCAGTTTTGGCAATAGGACCTTGTCTACATGTATACAAATAGTTAATTTTCAACACATAATAATATTAAAATATCACAACATGTCTCTCACAAATAGCACACAAGTAGATAGTTTATGTCTTACATGTAGCCACACTTACACAAGAGAACATTTCATAATCAAAGAACATGACATAGTAGTTTATCTCAACAACCAAGCATCATAGGAACCATCAAGGTAAGGCCAAAAAATATGCCTTCTTCATGTCGTCGGGGAGCGCCAGGAACGATTGGAAGGAGCGCTCATTCGCAGTCAACTTCGCATAAGTAGTGATTGCTTCATGTTCCAGTCAACCACACCTAGCATGTTAGTAGTGATTTCTTGATGTCTGTTCCTATACCTCTCTTTGTCAGCGGCATTAACATATACAGGAATATGACACCCATCTAGTGCTCCAAGTGCATCCGGAAACCACTTCCATTTGTAATCATCCGGAGGGTGGACCGAAGAATCGGGAAGCTTGATAAACTCCCCATTTAGAGATAGAATAGCTGATAACACAGTAGATAGGTTCCTACTTATTGTCTCTATAGACCGCTAGTACGTGCCACCTAACACTCTCATTTTATTCCATGTCCGACAACTTGTAAAAACATAGCAACATTTTCTTCTACCGTGACAAACATGCTATCTTTGAGACCACACTTCTCACGCAACATAGCACAAAGATCATGGAAGTTTCTTTTGGTTAAGCGGAGCTTATCATAGCAATATGCCTCGGACCCATCATATGTTTTTTTCAAGATGTACTTTCTATATGCAATTTTCTCCTCATCATCATTGAAGCATCCTAGGTTCCTCGGTCCCCTCTGCGTACTAAGATGAGCTAGAGCAAGAAATGACATCTCGAAAAACTGCCTCGTCAATACTATCCTTTTCCTTTTTCTTCTTTTGTTCTCTTCGGTAATATAATCAACCATCTCTTGTTGAGACATGATTAAGCTACAATGCACACAATATATGAATTTTAATTATTCAGAGCATAGCCAATTTAAATCAAAAAATCTACCATTTCTAATATTCATTTTGTAACATGCAAACATTGACATGAACAACACATGTGTATAATGCTCAATCGGGAAACTCAAATTGAGACATAAATTGATGCTTAACCTTTCAGTATTCAAACTCAACACCGAATTTGTCCTGCAATTTTTGAAGAACATCCCGTCAGCCACAAAGAACTTCAAAAAACAGCCACAGTACTAGGGGAGCAGCTCAGCTTGGGGAGGAAAACAAGAGGGCATGGAAGTGGAGGGGGCTGAACGCCATGGCCGTTGCCCTACCACCGCCGTTGCCCTCCCTCCGCTTTCCCCTCCGGTCGCTGCTGCCTTGGTCGATCTAGGGTTTGGGACGGGGAAGTGGAGGGGGGCGGACGCCATTGCCGCCGCCAGCAAGCTCTACGGGGGCGGGATGCAAACCAAGGGGCTGGACTAGGGCTGGGAAGAGGAGACGAAGGGGAGACTCACCGGAGCGGCCACCGACGCCGCCTCCTGTCGCCACGCTCGCTCTGCTCGCCTGGTCCCGTGCGACGCCTTCTGTTGAGGAGAGGAACGAACGGGTACGCGAGGCGTTTCCGAGCCTTTCCGAGCTGCTGAGCTCGGAAACTAGATAAATTTTTTTACGAGCGGTGCGGGCCGGCGTGGAATCAGTGGGACATTTCCACGGTCCCATTCGTAGGCCATCCAAACTGTGGAATTCGGTCGGGCCATTTCCAAAAGCCCAATTCTGAGCCCCAATTGATACATCCAAACACCGCGGTAGTATATCTGAAGTGAAATAGAGCAACTCATGGTGTTTCTCACGTAAGTGCGAGAATATTCATCTTCCATAATTTCATGTGCCGGGGTAGCTCCTTCCTAATCCCCCTCATCCCGTCCCGTCCCGTGTCGTCCCCCCGCACGGGCGACCGGGCGGAAACCTAGCCCCGGCCGTCGCGCCCCCCAGCCTTCTTCCCTTCCCCCACCGTCGCCGGTAGCCACCGCAGGGCAAAGCCCCTGTGGTGCCGGCGGCGGCGGGCCCTCCTTTCCTCGGCGCGGCGTAGGTCTGGCGGGAGATCTAGGGCGGCGACGGTGCTCCTCAGGGACGGCGGCGAGCTCGGCTGGAGGTGGCTGGGCGACGGAGACGGCGGCAGTTGGCGGCATCGACGACGCGCTCCACCCCACGTGTCGCGGCGACGGCGTTTTCCTCTGGCCTCTGGCGCGGGGGAGCAAGGCCGTGGCGGCGCGGCTCAGCTTTGCGGCGACGACGCACGGGTGCGGGCGACTCTCGTGGTGGTAGGTATGGGGACACACCCCCTATGCTCGGATGGCGGCGGCTTCGACCGAGGCGTAGCAGTGCAGCGGCGGGGCTGTTCCGGGCCCGATCTGGACTGGATCTGGGCCTGCAGGCTCGCGGGGCCTACGGGCTGATCATGACTGGATCTTGGCTGATCGGCCTTGCCGCGGCATCCAGACGGCGAACACCTCTGGTGTTTGGGGGCAGATCCCCCCACCTGGGTTGCTTCTGCGCCTGACGGAGACAGGAGGTCGTGCTCAACCACCTCCACCATCTCGGCGGTCCTTTGGTGCGGGCGACTCTCGTGGAAGCCGGGGCGGCGGCCCCGGAAGGTGGACCTCACGGGTGGCTTTGGCAAGCGTCGTGGCGGTGGTGATGGTCTTGCCCCTTGGCCACAAGGGTGGCAAGGAGCGGACAGCGGGAGACCTTGGTGGCGGAGGCGCTTCGGCTTTGGCTTCCCCCAGATCTTGTTCTGATGACCGGGCTCGGAGGTAGCAGGTGTACCTGTAGTGGGCGTATGGGTAGGTTTTTCCGGGCGAAAGCCCTGCGTTTGACACCGACAGCGGTGATGCCTGTGGGTATCGTAACCCTCCTGGGGGCGCCGTTGTGGGTACCTTCCGTGCGAGGGCTCCTTGTGAAAACCCTAGATCATTTCGGTCTCGCCGACGGCGGCGTGTTACGTCGTTACCCTCTTGGGGGCGTTGGCATGGAGTTCCTTTCCCCTAGGCCTTGCTGCTCCCTCCGGTGGCAAGTCTTGTTATCTTGTACTTTGTTCTTTACCTTTGGTCTACTTTGTAAGAGGATTTCCTCATCACATTGTATCGGTTCGGCCATGTGGCTTTATTTTTAAAGTGGGACGAAAGCCTATTTCGAGGATAATTTCATGTTGGATGGAGTTCAAAATCTGTATATGCTGTGTCGTGGTATTGACGGACACCATAAACCAGTGCTCTCTACCTTTCATAATTTAGAGGTTCCAAATCATGGATTTGCTCACCCAAGTTAGAACAACATGACTTGGCTACAGCAGTAATACGTGTCGTGACAATTATTCGGCTGCAATTATTGTTTTCAGGGAGTGCTGATGCCACAAATTTCCAGTCATGTATTCTCCATACATCGTCAACAAAAATCAAGTACCTACATACAATTTTCTGCATTAGTACGGTCATGACCGTAAAATTTCCATGATTTTACAACTTATATTCAATCGTTGCAAACTGAAAATTATTCCTAAACTGGTATTCATAAAACAGTCGTGAGCACTGGGTTCTGCAGTGAACTCTCTTTTTTATATAAAAACCACAAGGGTTGCAGGTCTTTTTTTATACTTACACGACACATCAAAGCATCGCATCATCGGAAGTCTAACATATTAGGTACAAAACACACAAGATGGACAAAATAACTTTTTTAAAGACGTGGAGGAAGGTTGAGCATTGTTTTTGGGTTAGGCATGATCCTACCAAAGTGTTAGAAATCGATAGGAAAATAAATAAGTACACCCTCCGTTTCAAACATCTTATATCAAGAACAGCTAGCGACACCCAATTTTATTGAAACCCTTCTCAAAAAGATCATGGGCGTGTGATGAAAAACTTCATTAGATTTTTTTTTTAGAAACACACGCACACACACCCTACCCTTATGAGCACCTCTGAGAGACTGAGCCGGCGGGTCTTGAGATTGACGAAGTTACCGCAGGCGTCTCGCTATAGACGGAAACATCACCTCCCACTGAAAAAATATTCCGTCTTTATGAGACACCAAAGCGTCAAACCTGAGGTTTGAACTCTGGTGGGCTGGGGATACCACTATCTTCCTAACCATCCAACAACGGGTTGGTTCTCAAACTTCATTAGATCTTGAGTGTTTACAAAACACAATGTTAAACAGTGAGTTGTTTAACTTATTTTATGTTCATAAAAAAATTGTATACGAAGGAATCAAGAAAGAAACTGTAGTATTTCTCCGTAAAATGGCACATAGTTTTTGTGTACAACAATATTATGTGCTTGAAACAACACCAAAAACTAAATGAAATAGATTGGACATTTGCTTTTTTAACAAAAGTAGGATCATATTCGTACCGAATCATGATGCAAAAATTATGATTGAAATATTTCAATGGTTCTACAATATTTAGATTTAAAATAGCTTAAGATCACATGGTATATTGGTATGATGACACGGACGATGTAGGAGTCCAACTAAAAATGGGAATAGCATCTACAAGAAACTAATCAAACCAACATACCTCCTTCTTTCCAAGATATGTCTGAGTCTATGTACTAGCTGTTCTTCATCCCACATCTCCGACTAGCTATACTCATATTGATCGATCTGATAGAGCATATCTTTCAACAGTTTCTTCAGATTGAGGGTGCGTGACACTGACACCGCAGCTTGACACTGAAATTTTCCTCCAATTTGGTGATACACTTCCATAGCAAGAGTCGTTTCCCCAATCCTCCACAACCAACAACTGACACGACTTTGAGCTCTTCCTTTCCATCCATCAACAATCTGATGATTTTATCCCTTGGGCCATCAACGGCCACTAAACCCTTGGCCTCCGCAAAGAGGACAGGAAGGCGAGGGTCAATATTCATGGTCCCTGGTTTGGAGATTATACCGTCTAGTCTATACCTCTGGCGCCGCTTGCTCTCCTCTTCGACGCGAGCTTTGAGATCCTGGATTTGGCTGGCAATCTCATGGCGAGCCCATAGAGCCTTGAGCCGCCCCATGGTCTTGCGCATGAACCGGCCTTTAGCTTTACCGCTACCCAAGCGGTACATGAAGACGTCGATGCAGTCCTCGAGGTCATAGCTCAGCTCCCTCACCTTGTTCCTCCAGTCCTTTGCAAGGGGACCAAGCTTCTCCGCATCCGCCAGCGTCACCAGCAAGGCGTTCATAGTGCTAAGCTCGCGCTTTAGAAACTCGACCTCCTTGCGGACTCCTTTGAGCACCTTGTACTCGTCGCCAAGCAAGGCGGAGAGCTTACCAAGGAGAGAGGTCATCACCCCCATTCCAGCACTTACTCCTGCCATCCCTTGTGTCTCCTGCTGGTGCTGAAATTTAAGTGCTGCAACCTTCCTATTTTTCTCTCACGATATCAATGAGGTGGAGGACTGAAGAACTTGCTGGTGTTTGATGAAGAAGTTCGAAGGAGAATGAAATGGTGTCTCGGGTGCTAATAATGAAATAAATGCTAATACCGCTGCCTGATTTGTACCGGCTCCCTACAACTTTTTTTTTTCGAGAACGCGCAGGAGGTCTGCGTGTCATTATATTAAGTGGACCGAAAAGAGAGTACTGAATACAAGTAAAGACCGACGTGCCAATGGGTCGAGGGTCAACACAGCACTCACACCACCCGGCGCCCGATTTGAGCCCGGCCGTCCAAGGGAGCTTAACACTTATCCTACACCTCTAGCCGATCCACTTCTACACGCTAGCCAATCCTTGAATTCGCCATTGAGCCTCGAGGCGACTGTGGAAGCGTCGCTCGCGCGATGGTCGAACACCCGGGCGTTCCGCTCCATCCATATACCCTGGAGCACCAGCAGTAGAAGCGAGTTCACCTGTCTGCGCGAAGTGGCCTCCACCCTAGAGGATGAGGCCGGCCACCAGTCTGCAAGGATGGACACGACGGAGGGGACAAGGATGGCCACCCGGCTCCCTACAACTGAAATGGATAGCAAAGGAAAACTTCTTTTTCGTGGTTCTCATGTTCTTTCTCATAAAGTACAAAGAGGGTGAGCAAAAAAGAAGTGGCGGTGAAGAAAAGAAATAGGTGCACACCTGTGAAGACGGTGGTTTGACATTTCCAGATCATGCCTGTTCAGTCCGGCATCTCCGAGAGCCGCCTCCTGGGACACACAAATCGCTCGCTCCACCTGCCTCTATCAAGTCACGAGTGCTCTTTCACTCACAAATTCATCGAACGGGTCGAGTGCTGTACTGGACAGATCTAGACGGGACTTGTTTGTGCACGTCCAAGAGCCAGTATTAAGGTTGTATTCCTTGTCACCGCCGCTGCCGCGCTCCTCCGCATGACATGGGACCTGGGTGACCTATACTGGAATCAAGTGACTAATTAGATAGAATTCAGGCTCTTTTGCAACTTATCCCTAAAGTCTCATTACCGTTCATTCTCTTCTTCACTCCCTCCATGAGAGGTCTGAGCAGTGGTAAACAAGGTACTCCCTCCGTTTCAAAATAAGTGACATGAATTTGTCTAGATTCGTATGTATCTATACATAAAACGTGTCTAGGTGCATGCGAATCTAAAAAACTCGGCCCCTGGACCACTCCAGAAGAGCTCTGTGCAGCATTGGCCGATTGCGGCCTCGGCCCGTGGATAGGAAAACATGAACACTTCAGCCAGAAAGGATGCTTGCTGGAGAAGCAGCAACAAATTGCACAAAATTAGGACACGGAAAACTCGTGTTCTGATTTCTGGACACATGCAGCAACCAACATGAGGAATGTTCAGTTCAGTCTAAAAAATGATGAATGTTCAGCGTGACAACTCGTGAGGCACACCAAGGCGCTGCAATGAACTGTGATGTGGAAAACAAATCAGTAGACACTTTCATCAAAACATCTAGGTCTGGATGATTTCATCCCAACTAGTATTGTAGTACTCCCTCCGATTTATATTATTATTCGCATATTTATCTAGATTCGGATGTATCTAGTTAAGTATTCAGACTAGATGCATCCGAATCTAGACAAAGTGGAGAACACTAATATAGACCGGAGGGAGTACATTTTATATCGCCGCATGCTCTTATCCAGTATCCGATCATACACTTCAGGGCTCGTCTCCTCGTCATCACTGAGGTCATATCAATAAGAATCACATGGCACATTAGAGACGGAATCATCACTACAAGAATCTGTACCTTATTGCTCATTGGTGTCAATGTTCAGAGCTATGTGCGTTCTGAACACAGCAAAACATAAGAGATGACGAATGTCCAGTCACAAAATTCCTGCTAAAGCAGCAAAACACTGGGTGCAAGAAATTCAGTACAGGGGCAACATCTGGGCACTTCCATCAAAACTTCCAGGACCTGCATGTTTCCATTGCAATTATATTTTATATCTCCGCATGCTCTTTTCCAGCATCCTATCATACTCTCTCAGACTAGTCTCCAGCTCGTACTCACCAAGGTAGGAGCAGAAAGAATCAAGGGGCTGCTTGTGCGACATGGAATCATCACCGCCAATGTATTTCTCATGCGCAATCCGCCAGGGCGACACTGACGACGGGATATAGCAAGGAATAAATGCGCTGGGAGTTTTCGACTTGCCACGGTACTCTTGGAAGTAAGGAAGTAGCGTATTTTTCTTGATCCTAGCACACTTGGCTCGCAGGGCATCATCAATGGTGATATTTCTGCAATTTCTTATGTCAAGGTATTCCAAGTGTGGGCAATTGTCAATGACGGATGACAGCCCTGTATTAGTGAGCTTATCGCGAAGAAGCTGTAGGGTTCGCAGTTCGGGCATGCTTGCGATCGCCAGGGCTTCCCGGTCATTGTCGGGATCAGTAGCATGGAACTCAGAGTGGGAGAATCTTATATATGTGACATGCTTCATCCTCGGACATGATCTCGCGACATGCTCAAACACACCAGTGTCCTCTATACCATAAACGTGATCCAGCTCAAGTTCCTCAAGCAGAGGAAAGTTGGCCATGGCTGCAGCAAATCCTTGGTTGCTGATTCTAGAGCAGAATAGGAGGCGAAGACGTTTCAGCAAGGGTGCCCTGCAAACATAGGATTGGATGTTACTAGCAGTATGTAGTGATTTGTTTATTTAAACAATGAATAAGCAAGTTCTCCCTCTGCTGCTAAATATAAAACGTTTGGTAGTTCAATTTTAACTCCCAAAACATCTTATGTTTAGGAACATGTGTGGTAGTACGTAAAGGTACTTTTTGTAATACCAACGTAAAAGGTACCAGTTTACTTAAACCAATCGGCCTAAACCGTTCATCTAATTCCTATTCAGCAACTTCAAAAAGTTGGATATCTGCAAAAAAAAAAAAAATGCTACTAGTTGGGTTAATAATTGCACTTACTCCTTTTATTACATCACCAAGATATTGTGAGGTAGTATGTGCATGAAAAAAATTCGAAGTAGCTATTAAGTACTCTGCAAAACCTATATATCATCTCAAACAGTGTACTACATATTTCCTTTTCTATTTATGTTCCGCAATATTTACAGCACTAGTAATATGACTAAGAGATATATGCGAGAAACAACATTACTAATTTATTTGACGTGGGTTCGGTTATGTACCTTGTCATGATGATCTCCAAATTAACATCAAATTTTCGTGATGATATAGTACATGGTTTTACACAGATCACAAATATTCATATATTATTTACAATTATTTCCATGGGATGCATGTCTGCGATTAATGTGTCAAGGCTTGCAAATAATCAGACCAACAGATTAGGAAATCTCACCTGTGGGCGAGGAAGAGGAGAAAGTCGTCGTCAAGATATTCGCCGTTGAACTCCTCGCACTGCCCGGCGCTGAGGCACACGGCGGCACGGACGAGGTCGTCCTGATCGCCCGAGAAGGGGACGCGAATGACGATGCGGCGCCACAGCTCGGGCTCATGGCGCGCGGCGTGGTGCCAGGATCTGCACACCGCTGCCACGCCGCCCGTCAGGAGCTCGACCTGGTCGAGCTTGTGGAGGATGTACGAGATCGCGTCCAGCGGCAGCTCCGCCCAGTCCCTCTCCGGCGGCCGCAAGTCCGGGAACTGGAAATGGCTGAAAACGTCGGGTATTATGGGTTCCGGCATGGCGAAGTGGATCCGCTATTGTAGAATCGGTAGGGCTAGGAGATAATCCGATTTAGGACTAAGCCATGAAGACTCGTTTTATAGGGATCTCGATCTAGGTCGGTGTAATTTTGGACGGATGTTAAGGGTGGGCCACACTTTGTTCTCGTTGGCAAAAGATCTAAGATCTAAGCATGGAAAAATACATGCGGGTATTTGTTCATATATAAGTTAAAGCTGTCTTAAGCATTGAGATCTTTCAGTCGAACGTGCTCTGAGAAAACTTGTGTGCCGAAAAAAACTCCCCGCTCCCTCCAGGGCGACAGTGGGAGCAACCCTAGCGCACCTCCGTCGCCGCCCCTTCCCCCTCCCCCTCCTCCCTCGTCGCCCCCAGAGACGGCCGCCGGAAGGCCGCGCCGCCAGTGAAGGGGGCGGCGGGGCGGCCCGGAGGGAGGCCGCACCCTGGCGGCGGGCGGTCCGTCCTCTTTGGTGTGCGAGAAGAGACAGGGCTCGGCGGCGGACCTCGGAGTAGCGACGGGCGGAGGCGCGGGACGGCCTGCCCTGGCGGCGGTGCGCGGGCGGCTTGGGGCGGCACAGGCGGGTGCTGCCAGGGGATCTGGGGACGCGGCTGGCCGTGCGGGCTGGTGGCGGTGGACCCCGAGGCGGGCCGGCGAGGTGGGGGTTGCGGAGGGGCGTGGGGCTGGCCCCTCCCAGGTCGGATCCAGATCTTCGGGTCTGGGACTGACATGGGTATACCCTACAGGTACTCGAGCTTGGTATATACGGTCTAAATACGTACAGGCCTACGGTGTCGCCAAGGCCCAAACGAAGGATTCGAGTAACCTGCGGACTCTCGATTGCTTGAAGAACAAGAAGAAGCTAAAGATAGAATGTTCAAAGGGGAAAACCCTAAATTGTAACCGACTCGACCTGCTACCCGGGACCTAGCCTATCTATATAAAGGCTGGGAGGGGGCGGCGAGGAGGACACACGCAACCCTAGTTTCCACCATCCTCGCCAGATTGCATCTGTGCACCATTGTAAATTTCGGTTCCTTCGATAATTCCACGAGCAAACAAGCAGGAGTATGGACCTCAACGAGGCCTGAACCTGGCTAAATCTTTGTCCCCTGTGTGCTTGTCTGTGCCGATATATGTCTCCAGCGCTCCCTCCTTCTCCAAAACCCAAGTCCATAACAATGGGCATTGATGAGTTAAACCCTCGTCAATTGGCACCGTCTGTGGGAATTGGGAGTGCTGATGTTGCGGCTTCTTCGGCCCCATCAACCGCGATCTACAACTCCACAACAGCGGAGATTTGCCAGCTCTTCGGCGCGTTCGACTTCACCGTCCACACGCCGGCCACTCGCCCGACCTTCGAGTCCGTGGGAGACGGAATCAGCCTGGCGATCGGGAGTTTTCGCTTCCAAGTTGGTCAGATGGGCACGCTTCGCATGCCTGATCAGCCGACAGCACCGGCGATTGCCCAAGCATCATGGTTTCCTCCATCGATCGGCACCCTCAGCAAGCTCAACGCCCCGACAACAGTCGAGAACACGGTCAGCGACAACAGTCGCGACTCCGATCTGAGCGATCTGGCCACTGAAGATAGAACCTACGGTTCCGGATCTGAGAGTTGTGGAAGCAGCAGCTTCCCCAATCACTTCATGTGTGCCGTCATCAACACAGGCGACACCTCTGCCAACCGCGACAACGGCGGCAATCGCGGCAACGGAACCGACCCGCCTAACGGCGGCAATGATGGCAATGGCGGCAACAGCGGTAACGGTGGCAATCGCGTCCCCGTTGACAACGGAGGGGCAGTCGAACCTCCAACCATAGTAAATGAGCAAACCGGCGAACGCGTCATAATCAAGCTCAACGAGCAAGAATGGGCTCGCTACCGCGAGGCCCTGCGAGGCACCCCTCTACCCTTCGGATCCCCGCAGGAGCTGCTGATGGGCTATCACTGGCTCCTGAAGGAAGAATTCAAGCGCCAAGTACAAACAATCGCGCAACTCGAGGCACACAAAAAGGCGGCAGACGAGTCGAGCCTTCGTCGTGCTGGACTCTCCTCCTACGAAGGATCCTCCTCAAAGGGCAACGAGCACCTCGCCAAGAAGAGACAATCTCGGATGGCCCATCTCATCGAGCAGGAACACATAGAGGCCGCAAAGGTCCTCGACTTCGGCTCTATGACAGTCGACACCAGGGGCAATGTGGTCCCCAAGACGCTGCAGGTTGCGGTGACAGCGGTCACCATGTACCTCCTGAACAACCAGCCACCAGTTGGGGACCCCCAGGCCGCCATGCACCGATCTACGATCGCGGGCTTGGGACTAATCGAGGACGCCCTAGACAAGGAGTCGACACCGGAACCAAAGAAGGGCAAAGCGCTAGCAAAGCGCTAGCAAAGCGTTACTCCTCGCCCTCATCCAGCAATGACAGCCACGACTTGTCTCGACGTCGCCGCTCACGACGACACGACCACGACTACGACGCACGTGATGACATCACGCACCGCAAGATCGACAAATCAAGAGCACGACGTGCTTGGTCGACTGACTCAGAAGAGGAGGACGTGGAGCTCTGCGGCGCCAGATGCTTCAGCAGATCCATTAGGCAGAAGCGAATGCCTAAAGGGTTTAAACTCCCGTCGGAGAACCTGAAGTTTGACGGCCTACAGGACCCGAAGATCTGGCTGGAGGACCACATCTCCTCCGTCAGGCTCCACGGAGGCAGTCGAAGCACGGCCATGCAATGCTTGCAGCTACAGCTGCAGGGCGCCGCCCGAGCATGGCTCAACAACCTCCCACGCGAATCCATTCGCAGTTAGGACGAGCTGGTTTACAGCTTCGTGTGCAACTTTAAGGGCACATACAAGCGGCCTGCATCAATCGAAGAGCTGAGATGCTGCCAGCAAAGATCTGGCGAATCGCTGCGCTCCTACATCCAAAGGTGGTCCATCATCAAGAACTCCGCAGAAAACATCTCGGAGGATCGCGCGATTGACGCATTCAACGGTGGTGTCCGCCGCTTAGAACTCAGAGAGGAGCTGGGCCGCTCAAAGCCCAAGACCATCGACCACCTGATGGAGATCGCGAATCGGTGGGCCGATGGAGAAGACTCAGTGAAGAATCGCGTTCACTCTGACGAGGAGGCGGAGCTCGAGCGCAGACGCGATCGCCGAGGCAAGCGTCGCATGCGCATTTACGATGACCGCGACGACGTCAACATGGTCGCGGCTGGCTACACCGAAAGACGCGGCGACAACCGCAACAGCGGATACCGTAGCGGCG
This sequence comes from Avena sativa, assembly GCA_916181665.1. Lineage (NCBI taxonomy): Eukaryota > Viridiplantae > Streptophyta > Magnoliopsida > Poales > Poaceae > Avena > Avena sativa. The sequence continues at coordinate 127,433,572 of OV702289.1, read as the reverse complement.
GATACCGCGACTCCAGGAAAACCACGCAAGTGTGGCAACGCCGCACTCGCGACGAGGCACCCGCGAGCTCCATTGAGGATAAACTGTCCGGGCCATGTACGGTGCACTTCTACATCGACAAGCATGATGGCAAGAAGAAGTCCAGCCACCTCCTCAAGGATTGCCGCGAGTTCCTCAACCTACATGAGGGACTGGTTCAGATGAACCGCAACACAGTCGAAAGAGGCTACGGAGCCGCTCCAGGTGCCGTGGCACATGGCGCTCCGCCACCTCCACCTGGGCCACCCCCGAATGTAGCCGCACCAGACCAGCACCGTGGAGGCGAGCCGTACCCACGATCCATGGGCACCATGATGATCCAAAAGGGACGCCCCTCCGATAGGGTGCAGAAGGCCATCACTCGCCAAGTCAACTTGGCCACACACTCGCCACCATCCACCACTGAGTACCTCAGTGGAAGCGAGTCCTGCATCACCTTCGACAAACATGATCATCCGCCTCAGGTACCCTGTCCAGGCCATTTCCCCTCGTACCCGAGGCGCAAATCGGAGGCTTCGACATGAGCCGCGTCTTCATGGATGGTGGAAGCGGCATCAACCTTATATTCGCGAGTACCTTGCGAGCAATGAGGATCCCCGTAACTTGCCTGGAGGCCTCGGACACAATGTTCCATGGCATCGTCCCAGGGAAAGGCGTATACCCCCTGGGCAAAATCAACCTCGACGTCATCTTCGGCACGCCTAAAAACTTCCGGCGCGAGCACATCGACTTTGAGGTCGTCGACTGGCCCTCACAGTACCACTGCATCCTCGGGCACGTCGCGTTCGCTAGGTTCATGGCAGTGCCCCACTATGCCTACCTGCAGATGAAAATGCCAGGTCCCCATGGAGTCATCACGATCAACGGGAGCTTCGAGCGATCTGACAGTTGCGATAGGGAATTCAACAGAATTTCCCAGTCCTTCAGCATGCAGGAGGAACTCGTGAGAGTAAAGGAGACGACAGACAACAGTCTGCCTTCCTTGAGCCGGCCAAGCTCACCCGATCTCTCCCTCGACTCATCGGTGCACACGAAGAAAGTGCAGGTCCACCCATCGGATACCGCATAGGAACTCGCGCTCGTCGAATTCCTCTGTGAGCACTGGGAAATTTTTGCCTGGTGTCCTGCGGACATGCCAGGAGTTCCCAGGGAATTCGCCGAGCACGCACTCAACGTCAACCCCGACGCAAGGCCAGTCAAGCAAACAATTCGGCGGTTGTCTGAGCCAAGAGCGTAGGCAGTTGGAATGGAGATCAACAGACTTCTCGAGGCCAAGTTCATACGCGAGATCAAGGAAAGCACTTGGCTCGCCAACACGGTGCTGGTACCGAAAAAGGACACGGATATCCTGCAGATGTGCGTGGACTTCACTTCTCTGAACAAGCACTCCCCAATGGATTACTTCCCGTTGCCACGGATCAACCAGATCATCGACTCCACCACGGGATGCGAGCGCCTCTGCTTCCTCGATGCCTACTTAGGATATAATCAAATTCGAATGAAGGAGGAAGATCAAGAGAAAATAGCGTTTACAACGCCCTTTGGTGTGTTCTGCTACAACACAATGCCCTTCGGGCTAAAGAACGCGGGAGCCACCTACCAGCGGTGCATGCAGGCTTGCCTCAAGGAACAACTGGGTCGCAACATTCAAGTCTATGTCGACGACATAGTAATCAAGACCAAGGAGGAAGCTTCTCTAATCGACGATTTGCGCGAAACCTTCGCCAACCTCGATCGCTACCGGATCAACCTCAATCCGGACAAATTTGCCTTCGGCGTACCAACTGGGCAGCTGCTCGGGTATCTCATCTCCGCGAGGGGAATCGAGGCGAACCCGAAGAAGATTAAAGCCATACTAGCCATGGAGAAGCCGAAAAACATAAGGGGCGTCCAGCAGCTGGCTGGATGAATCGCGACCCTCAGTCGATTCATCAGTCGAATGGGCGAAAAGGCGCTGCCCTTCTACCAGCTCCTCCGCAAAACTGAAAAATTCGAGTGGACCACTAAAGCGCAAGAAGCATTCGAAGACCTCAAGCGTCTGCTATCCACTTCGCCAGTACTGGTGACCCCACGAGAAAGGGAACCACTGTTGCTGTATATCTCCGCCCCTAACCAGGTGGTCAGCACAGTGCTCGTCGTCGAGTGATCCGAGGAAAACAAGGTCCATGGCGTACAACGCCCAGTATACTACCTCAGCGAGGTCCTCACGCCAACAAAACAGCGGTACCCGCACTATCAGAAGCTGGCGTACGGCGTCTTCATGACCGCCCGACGACTGCGCCACTACTTCCAGGAACACCCAATTGTGGTGGTCAACGACGCCCCCTTGGGGCATATACTCAATAACCCCGACGCCATGGGACGAGTCGCGCTTTGGGGAATAGAATTGTCTCCACGAGACATCACGTACGAAAAGCGCGACGCAATCAAGTCGCAAGTTCTCCCAGACTTCCTCGTGCACTGGATGGAAAACCAGCTCCCGGACAAGCCAGATATGTCCTACCTCTGGACAATGCACTTCGATGGGTCCAAGCGGAAAGACGGAGCAGGCGCAGGTGTCATACTGACATCACCTCAATGGGACAAGCTGAAATATATCCTGCGAATGCAGTTCACAGCCTCAAACAACGAGGCTGAATACGAGGCCCTGTTGCACGGGATGAGGATGGAAAAAGCCTGCGGCGCCAAGAGGCTCATCATATACGGTGACTCCAAGTTGGTCGTCAACCAAACAATGCATGAGTGCGACGCACTGAACGATAACATGATCGCGTACCGCGACCTCTACGACACACTCGAAGGAGACTTCGACGGTTGCGAGCTGCGACACGTAGGTCGCGAAAGCAACGAGGAGGCGGATGCGCCCGCCAACATAGGCTCTACCTGCGCCCCCATACCGCCTGGGGTATTTCCCAAGCGCATCTGTGAACGCTCCATCAAGCCAAAGGCCGTAGAGAAGAAAACAAGCGTGGCAACGGACTCGGGGGCTACGCCACCCAATGAGCCAATGGCACTCGATGACTTGGAGCTGGACATAGGACTCGAGGGACCAATGAGCGTCATGATGATCGAGCAATCCTGGACGCAGCCATACATCACGTACCTCCTCAGCAAGAGGCTAACAAACGATCCGACAGATGCACGGCACATCACGCGGCGATCCAAGGCATTCACTGTTATCAAAGGCGAACTGTATAAACGCAGCATCACGGGAGTATTCCAACGATGCGTCTCCATCGCCGATGGAAAAGCAGTTCTCCTAGACATCCACGAAGGGACCTGCGGGCACCATGCCGGTAGTCGCGCCCTCGTTGCCAAAGCTCTACGAGCTAGATTTTACTGGCCTATGGCCATGCGCGACGCCAAGGACATAATCTAAAGATGCAACGCTTGCCAGCGATTCGCGGACAAGCCACATGCACCAGGCGCAGAGCTACGGCCAATCCCATTGGCCTGGCCCTTTGCACAATGGGGGCTCAACATGGTCGGCAAACTTCCAAGGTCCTCGCGAGGAGGCTACGTCTACCTGTTAGTCGCAGTCGACAAATTCACCAAGTGGATTGAGGCCATGCCAGTAACCAACCAATCAGGCCACAACGCAGTCAAATTATTCGAGTCCATCGTCTACCGCTTCGGGGTGCCGCACAGCATCATCACCGACAACGGGACGAACTTCACATCCAAGGAGTTCCAAGAATTCTGCGAGCACTTGGGGATCAACATCAGCTACGCCTCAGTAGCGCATCCACAGACCAACGGTCAGGTGGAAAAAGCAAACGGGCTCGTCTGCAGCGGCATCAAGAAACGACTCCTTCGGCCACTCGAATAAGCCACGGGTTGCTGGCCGGACGAGCTGCAATCCGTACTCTGGAGCCTACGTACAACTCCAAATAGCGCCAAGGGCTACACGCCATTCTTTATGGTGCACGGAGCTGAAGCAGTGCTACCTGCCGAGGTACGGTACAAGGCGCTGCACGTGGTCGCTTACAGCGAGCAAGAGTCATCCCTCGCACTCGAAGACTCCGTCGACCTCCTTGACGAGGCAAGGGAAATCGCCGCGGAAAGATCCACGATCTACCAGCAGAACCTGCGCAACTACCACAGTAGGAGTCTTCACCCCAGATCGTTCGTCGAAGGTGACCTGGTCCTGCGACTGAAGCAGCAGGGGCATCTCAAGCTCGAGTCTCCCTGGGAAGGACCGTAGATGATTATAGAAGTAATCCCAGGTGGCGCCTACCGCCTTCAATATTTAGAGACAGGAGTCGCATACTCCAACCCCTAGAACGTCGCACAACTGCGACGCTTCTACCCTTAGTCATTTTTACTTTTCATTACAAATAAGGCTACTCAGCCAAGGCTACTTAGCCACACATTGTACCTCACACTGTTCTTCAAATAAATAAAAGCTAAGTGCCCCAAAACTCTGTGTTCTCCTTTACCTTTTCAATTTACCTACTCGGGGGCTGCGCCACCCTATACATATATGTTCTTCGAACCAAAACGCGATATCCTGAGTAGCTGGTATATCAATCGAAACCCTTAAACACAACCTCGATCCAGCTGCAACGCACCTGACAGGTTGACAAGGGACTGAGATAAAACATGGCCATGCTAACGAAAAGGACTCGCATAGTGCAACGCACTCGATGCTAACAAATCTCTTTATGCATATTCGACAATAAATTATTTACAAGACCTATACGAACTTTACAACACAAGTACACTTATGTGCAGGATACAAACTAGGCTACTACTGCAGCAGGAGAATGTTGGTTTGTTCCTCAAAGAAGTCGACGATCTCTTCTGCTGGGTGATCCACCGCCTGGTAGTGCGGCACCATATTCCAAGTAGAACCTGCTGGTGGGGCAGGCAGCCCAGACGCAATCGCCGCAACATCTATGTTAGGCCTGTGTAGTCGCACCATTGACAGGGCAGCCTTGGCACCAGCCACCAACTGTTGCCTCATGCATTCGCAAACCGCGGACAGATCTTGAAACTTGGCAAGGAGGGCCAGCAAGCTTGATGGAGTATCATTCAGTGGGAACATCGCCCGATAAATGTTCTTCAAGCATGACTGCGACTTCTTCAGAAAAAGCAGCACTCGTGACGCACGATCTTGCAGGGTCGCCAGCGCAGTCACACGATCATGATCTACCCAGAAGTATCCACTCTCTTGAAGTTGCTCCTGGGTAAGATCATGCAGGCGAATGGCAATCCTATCCTTCTCCTCCTGCGGATGACACGCACTGACAACTACATGAAGAAGCAATAGCAGCATGAGTACAATGTACCAACTGCGAGTAACTACAAGGAAAAGATGAGAACAAGCAAACTAACACTTGAATTGGTCGCCTAGCTACGTCACCTTGCCAAGCAGATATTGCTCTCGGGCGGCGGCTTTTTCCGCCTTCGACTTCCATACATCTGCATTACCGTAGAGCATGGGCAACTCACGCTCCAGCTGCTTCACGCGGTCACGTAGTCGCGAAAGCAAGGACAGCTCATCTACCCTGGAGCGCGGTGGCACCACAGTATCATCAAGGGTCGGTGAGTCCTGAGTTTCCCTCAAAGGATCACTCGATGTACCCTACCACAAGTTAAGATAGAAGCAAATAAGACGACCAAATCAACAAACAGACAAAAGGATCAGATGCATTCAAGACTAGCAAAAGTATCAGCAGATACACTCGCCAGCAGGCATGTTCTTAAACATAAGGACATAAACTAATCAACTATTACAAAGCTAACTAAGGAGCAACTGGCTTCTTCGACTTCGACGGCTTCGGGGGCTTCATCAAGTCCGTGGCAGTGTCAGACGCCACTGACTTTCCGCCGGCCCCTGATGCTGAAGCTTTCGCCGCCTTCTTGGCACGTTGGAGCTCCTCAGAGTACTTCACAACAGTATTTATAAAATGATGCCCATATTTGCCACAGGCAGTCGCGAAAGGAGCGAAGACTACCTGCTGACCGTCCACGCCAACAGGCATCGCCTTCGACACCACGGCAGGATCGATCTCGACTCCGTGGGCCTGCACCATGGCAAGCGACATGGACGCGCCAGCCGCGCGGAGTGAGTTCTTGTAGCTGGAGGGCACACCCCCGGCGAGTGACTCCACTAGCTCGCCCATATTATCGATCAGCTCCGCCTTGGGCATCAACTCCTCCCGGAGGCGACTTAGGGCGCCCTTGGCCTTGGAAAGTGTATCCTGGACGGCGGTGCTACGGTCCTCGACTGCTGACAGCGCACCCGCCAGAGCGTCATCATGACGAAGGGCCTGCGGGTCGAAGCTCAAATCGCCAGCATCTGTACATAAACCCACACATGGACAAAAACATCAGCGCCACCGGCAAAAACATTAGAAGTAGAGAAGGATAACAATATCCACAAGCAAAAGTACCTGAGAGAGCCTTGGCGATTCAGAATAGTTGTTCTTCGAACAACTTTTCCCTGGCCGCGAAGGAGGCACGCAGATCCTCTTCACGCTTCCGTGCCTCGTCACGCGCTGCGATTGCCTCGTCGCGGTCCTTCACAGCTGCGACAAGTGTCTTCTCCAAGGTGGCGGCGTCATGCAATAAGGCATTATGTTCAGCTACACGACAAACAAAAAGTTGATTATTAGTCGACTATATCAAAGGGAGAAGACAAAGAAGAATAAGTGTAGAACACTCACTTTCAACCACGCGGTGACGCGTCTCCAGCATTGCATGCTGGCGGCCCATCGCCATCACTTGTTCTGCCAAGTGCGCGACTTCCTTCACAAGGAGCTATCGCACAACAAAGAATCAGCAGAGACAATAGATAACATCGACTACAACACTAAAAAGGAGAAAAGCTACACTTACATGGTCCTCCAGTGACTCTGAAGATGTCTGCTGTACCGTCATCTGGGCAACCATTCGATGCTCCCCTGCATGGGGAGATCTGGAAGAGTTGTGCCCAGAGTGGGCCGCCAATGGAGGGGAAGGAGTGCGCTCGACCTCTTTCTTGGCCCTTGAGGTCGCGACTCCTGATTCCTTCAAAAATTGGACGTCGCCAGAAGATGACAACGCCTCTTGACTGCAAGATAAAAACCATATCAACAAAATGGTAAACCCAGAGACAAGCCAACAAGGGCAAAACAGAAAAGGACAAGAAAGCTAGAAAGCTTACCAGTCAAACTTGTCAAAATCAAATGTGGCCTCCTTCGACTCCGACGAAGACTCCTTGGGCAATCGCATCTTCTTGCGAGAAGATGGTGCCACAATGCTCACAAGAATGGCAGGAATTGGCGACTCTGCACCAACGCCCGTACCTTCCGGAGTCGAAGGAGACGACGTGTCAGAATCCTCGCTGCACGAACGCTTGCGAGTATCCGGACTATTAGACTCGGGGGCTTCCTCCTCCACATTAGAAAGGACAGTCGACTCCGACTCATCCTCCTCCAAAGCTTCGCGAGGAATAATCCCCTCAGGAAGAGGGGGCATACAAGGCGACACCGCCCAATCCTACATACAGACAACAAAATTCAGCAAAAAGCACGTAAGCAACAGAGAAGCAATCGTCAAAATCAGCTACTGCGTAGCACAACTATACCTCAGGAGGAGGGTTCGAAGCATCAAAGGAAGGAACAACTGGCTCACTGGGAAGCACATCCTTGATGGTGTACTTGGTGACCAGTCAAACCGTCTTGTCCACCTCACTCGCGGACATGCCATCGACAGACACGCGAGTGGCATCATCAGCGCCAGCCCACTGAAACATGGGGTGGACTCTGGCTTGCAGGGGCTGGACGCGACGGCGCAGCCAAGTGCGGATGAGAGCGCAACCTCCCTCCTCTTTGCCTATGCGACTCTCGAGGTCGTAGACGCGCTGATATAGCACGTCTGTCTCTGTGGACTCGCCAGGTATGTCTACGTTCTTCCAGGAGCGCATCCTCCTGCACGACGTCGCGGGATCAAAGGGCACGAGTCCAAAGTGCTCACCATTGGCCTTCTAATCGCGGATGTAGAACTATTTGTCCATCCACCCTTGGATGGACGCCGTGAGCTTGATGTCGAAGTAGGTGGCGGATGGGTCGACGTGGATTCCGCAACCACCCACATCGTAAACTAAAGAGCCAGATGCAGACTGGCGCTTCAATTTGAAGATGCACTTGAAAAGGCCAAAGTGTGGCTCGATTCCGAGCCAGCACTCGCAGACAATACTCCATCTTGGCGAAGAAGACGGAGATCGGACGCCTTGATGATGGAGGGGCGCCATGCACCATTCGTGACACGAGTGCCCACGACCTTCTTCTTCCCACTGGTGGTGGTGCTGGTGCCCGCCGCGACGGAGCCGCCCTTCTTCTTTGCCGTGGCAACGGTGGCCACGGAATCAGCTGCAACGCCTCCCTTCTGCCCCATTGCGCGACGGCGATGCGAGCGCAGAAAGTAGCTCAGAAACGAGCGGAGCTGGTCCAGCGTCGTGGAGGAAACGAGCACAGGGAAAGTAGAGAGGAGTAGCGGCAATGGCGATAGAAGCAAAGATGAATGAGAGCAGATGAGAAAATTACCGTCGCAGCGCCGCTACTTAACCCTTGGAAGATGTAATCCAACGGCTCAGAAAAACCCTACTGGACGCGTGGCAAACATCGTGCTAGACACGTGGAGGAGTGGAAGCCCGAATCGTCCCTCCACTACTCCCATTACGCGCAGAAATCGAGGAGACGCAGTTAAAATAAAGATTACGCACGCCCAGTCAAATCAAAGTCAGAAAGTAGGACCCACTGCTCGTCATGTCCCGTCAAACTCGCTCACGCGGGCAACTGAGGTCATGAAATCGTCAGCTCTGATGTCATCAAAACTATGCAACAGAGGGTTACGACTACTTTAGTCCTTGCTCGAGTCTTCGACTCCACCAAGCACTCGGGGGCTACTCCCATAGGGAGCGCTGGTCGCGCACCCTATGATTTTTTTCTTTCTTTTCTTTTTGCAGGAACATGGACAATCAAAAGGCAAATCCAACCACTCGAAATACGATTCGATTATGGACATGGGTTACTCCCATAGGGAGAGCCGGAAACAAATTCGACTGAAACAAGCAAAAGACGACAGCAGTCGCAAAATGATTCTTTAGTCCCTACCTGAGTCTTCGACTCAACCAGGCACCCGGGGGCTACTCCCATAGGGAGCGCTGGTCGCGCACCCTATGATTATTTTATGCAAAAACTGTGTGTCCATAACATCCACACTCGAAACTCATGGTGACACCGCCTCATAACTTTCCCTACAAAGAGACTGCGTCTCCTGGGTCACCCGAATCGTCTCCGCGATGATAAAATTCGGATGTTGCGCTTACAGCGTGAAGGTAAGACCTGAATAAGGCCTGGCAACGCATTAGCTGCGCACTACCAGAAATGTATCCATTCCTACAGGTATAATGAACATGCCTTGACGGACGCGTCGAGTGCTCACACCCATATAACTGGAATTCGACTCCTGTAAGACCTCCGCGGCTTGAGTTGAATTACACTAGCACTTTTCCGGATTCGAGTCCGGGGACTCGAGTTTGAGTAGATTGCGTTGTTTCACCCTAAGGTGGTTAACTGATACCGATACTTCGGTTATATCAGGCACGTATATCAACAATCCCTATGACACAATTAAAAGCAGTCGAAATATATACTCATTCAGGCACTCGAAAGACTTCAAAAGTCCCTAGTCGAATCTGCGATTCCACTGGATACTCGGGGCCTACTGACATGAGTATACCCTACAGGTACTCGAGCTTGGTATATACGGTCTAAATACGTATAGGCCCACGGTGTCGCCATGGCCCAAACGAAGGATTCGAGTAACCTGCGGACTCTCGATTGCTTGAAGAACAAGAAGAAGCTAAAGATAGAAAGTTCAAAGGGGAAAACCCTAAATTGTAACCGACTCGACCTGCTACCCAGGACCTAGCCTATCTATATAAAGGCTGGGAGGGGGCGGCGAGGAGGACACACGCAACCCTAGTTTCCACCATCCTCGCCAGATTGCATCTGCGCACCATTATAACTTTCGGTTCCTTCGATAATTCCACGAGTAGACAAGCAGGAGTAGGGACCTCTACGAGGCCTGAACCTGGGTAAATCTTTGTCCCCTGTGTTCTTGTCTGTTAGCCGATAGATGTCTCCAGCGCTCCCTCCTTCTCCAAAACCCAAGTCCATAACAATGGGCATTGATGAGTTAAACCCTCGTCAGGGACCTTCCGGGCCTCCTCTCGGTGGCAGATGGCGGGCTGCGGCGAGGCTTCGCGTGTCGTACTCTTCTTGCGATGATGTTCTTCGGCAGGCGGCGTTCCGGTGATGACCTGGATGGCGGCGAGGCGAGGGCGCTACTGATTGGCGGCGGTGGTGGCAGAGACGACACTACAACAGAAATGGTATTTTTTGACAGACCCCTTCTGTCACTTAATATCCGTATTTTGTCAATGAATATATGTTGTTGACAAAAATGGGCCGTCACTAATTTTGTCATAAAAGCCGCGTCATAAAAAATCCATAACCACGATTTGTATTTTTTGTCATTGTATAACTTATAGTAGTTGATGATGTTAGTTTTGTCAACAATCGTGTGCAATCGGTGACTGAAATATTTGTCATGATATATATGAAATGTTTGTCATCGTAAATTAGAAGGGAGTGTACGACATGTCATTATTACAGACGTGTCATTTTGTTAATTTAGTGCAATTTACTGAGGTGGCATTATGACTAGTGGGACCGAGTAGTTCTTATAGGTGGACCAACGGTGGGTCCAAGATGGCTTGGACAGGTGGGACCAAGAGGGTTCTGACAAGTGGGACCCGTAGGGTTCGGAGTGGTGTGACCAAGACGCTTCGGAGAGGTGGGACCGAGATAGTTCTGACACATGGGTCCACGTGTTGATGATAGTGTCAGTAATTTCGTCATTTTAATAATTATGCAGAAAATGAAAAAAATATCATACATACAAATAAAATTTAGAACCAACATATAAAATAGCAGAAATACAATTTTGTGCAATAGTTTAAACATGAAGATACAACTAAGTAAATCACATTGGTGAACAATTTCATCAAGATGGAGGTGTTGTTGTGTTGTTGCCTTGTCCTTGCTGCTGTGATGTCCTTAAGATGAAACTAAGTGTGGCTTCTAATTCTTGCTGCTTCTTTTCAGTTTCTTAAGATGAAACTAAGTGTGGCTTCTAATTCTTGCTGCTTCTTTTCAGTTTCTCTGTTTTTCTCTTCCCGTGCCTTCATCAGAGCTGCATGGTCCTCTTCTTTTTTCTTCTTCATTTCTTCAAATCTTTTATCTTGGGCTTCCATCCTTTCCTGCATCTCTTGTTTGTACCTTTCAGCTGCGAGGAGTGATTGTTCCTCCTGTTCAGCAAGCTTGTTTTCTAGTTCTCGGATGCGTTCTATGGACACATAGCTCTTTCTTTAGATTGATACAACTCCTAAATTTGAGAGGAACGTGTCTGTGCTTGAGCTCTTTATACTCTTCTCCTTCAAGACTTCTTTAACAATTTGCAATTCTGTTTTTTCAGTCTCATCTTCTAGGCGTGGTATATTTTTCATGGTCATCATTGAATCATGCAAATAAGTTCATATGAAAGCATAAGAAATATTGAAGTAGAAGGTTTATTCATTACAAAATATTAACAGTATTAAAAATGTCTTACATAAGCATCTTTGGCTTCCGTAGTCATGATGCCTTCCTTGTTAATGTGTGTAAGTCTATAGAATTCAATTGGAGATGTCACCTCCTCCAAGTTCTCCGAGTTCTACAGAAAATTGGAATTATGGACATGAGTTTGGAAAATTTATACTGAGTATGGTAGAACAATTGTTTCATATATGAACTTAAAAACATACGAATGCTTTGTAGTGTGCCACGAAGCATCTCGATCCAGTTGTATGGTTCTTCTTCACATCTTCTCTGTTCACTTGATTCTTCACACACATTTCCTAAAGTTGAGTATGAACTTGTGAGTTTTCTGTGCAGCAGAGTTTTATGTGCCAAGTATTTGTCAGTGTAAATGTTAGTACCTGATAGTGGACATCAAACCATCTATCCACAAGATCTTTCCAACTTCTCTCTACTACATTTGTTGGCTTCATCTTATATGCTTCTTGGGGGCTCATATCTTTAATCTTATCCCAATTCTCCTTCTTAAGCTTGTAGTGTAGTTGGCGCATACTACTCTATATAATATTAGTGCACACTCTCTTGGTAAATACATTATTTCTGTCCATTTCAATATTACCCTGAAAAATGGAGATGCATATTATGTAGTTACATAGGTGGACAATATAAATATCTATTATGTAGTTACATAGGTAGATATGATAACCTTTGTTTTCGTCTTACCATAGTTATGGACCTCGTCATCTGAAGTCGGCTCGTCATTAGCCGTGGCCATTTCTTCTGCACTGGGTTCATATGTAGGGTCTGGCTGTGTTTGGTTTGCATCCTTTTGTTTACCTTTTTTGGTGGCATCTATCACTTTTTTGGTGGCATCTATCACTTTGTTGGTGTACACGAATTTATGTGCTACCTCTTCTATATTTTTTATAGGCAAACCTCTGGCGGCTTGCGCTTCTTTCAAAATTTCCATCATACGAGCTTTATTTTCTTCCAAATTTTTGTACTTGTTTGCCTCATATGCATTAGTTGGTTTTTTCGGTTCCTGACAAAGGATGATCAAAATTGTATTACAGCTCAACAACAGACTACATCTTGAATTACAAAGTCCCGACAATTTTTATTTCTAAAATAACCAACCCAAGGGCATATAATGTAGGGAGTAGATCGCTAATATTATAACTAGAATGATGGAAACACGATGTTTAACCACTTTGTAATGAATGGTTCTAGCAAATCTACTGCATATGAGAAGGATTGGGGGATTGAATTATCACCTGACGGTCGTCTGACGTTGAGCTTCTTCTTCGGTGTAGACCTCAATGGTTTGCGTGCTGATACGGCGTAAACGTACCTATAACTTTTGATGCTCCATGCTTGTTTTGTATTAACTATCTTATGTTTTGTCTACACTTTGAGGCATTTTTACACATTTTCTGGAACTAACCTATTGACAAGATGCCGCAGTGCTAGTTGCATGTTTTCTGCTATTTTTGGTTTCAGAAAACCTAGTAAGGAAATATTCTTGGAATTGGACAAAACAAAAGTCGAAGTTCCTATTTTTCCCGACACAAGACGGAGTATAAAGCAGAGACGGAGGAGGGCACCGAGGCGGCCACACCCTATGGTGGCGTGGGTACCCCCCAGGCGCACCACCAGGTGGTGTGGGCCCCTCGGGTGTCCACCGACCTTGCCCCTTCGCCTATATATTCTCCCCCGAGACGAAAACCCTAAGAGGAGGATCAGAATTCCATGAAAAGTTCCGCAGCACCGCCGCCACCGAAGACGAGATTCAGCGGACAGAAGTCTCTGTTCTGGCACCCTATCGGGAAGGGGAAGTGCCCCTGGAGCCATCTCCATCGACTCCACCGCCATCTCCATTGCCATTGCTAACTCCCATGATGAGGAGGGAGTAGTTCTCTCTCAAGGCTAAGGGCTCTACCGGCAGCTATGTGTTCATCTCTCTCTCTACGCGTGATCTTATTGAGATCATGAGCTTTGTAATCTAGTTGAATAAGTAGATCTATTCTGCTACTCAAGTGCTTTAATTAATCGCTGCTTATCCCCTGCTGGAGCGTGTATTAATGAGCTCGTTGGGGAACCCCAAGAGGAAGGTATGATGAGCACATCAGTAAGTTTCCCTCAGTTATGAAACTAAGGTTATCAATCCAGTAGGAGCAAGGAAACGCCCCAAAGGTGTAGCTAGCTGAACGTTGGCAGGGCGCACTACCGGTGCCAGCAGCAACATGGAGACCTGTACAACACAACCACAAAACTCTGTCCCCAACTTGCGATGAGGTTGTCAATCTCACCGGTTTTGCTGAAAACAAAGGATTAAACGTATCGAATGGAAGGAAGTAATAGTTTGCAGAAAGTAAACACAAAGCAGTAAACAGTTTGTAGATTGTATGTAAAAGAAAGGACCGGGGTCAATAGTTCACTAGAGGTGGCTCTCCTTAAGATAGATAACATGCTAGGTGAACAAATTACAGCGGGGCCATTGACAAACATCGAGAAAGCATACAAGCATATACTAATCATCTTGACTCCTTTGAGACTTGATTGGGCATTACAACATTATACATAGACCGTCATCCAACTGCATCTATGACTAATAATCCACCTTCAGGTTATCATCCGAACCCCCTCTAGTATTAAGTTGCAAGCAACAGATTATTGCTTTACGAATTGCGTGTAAAGTAAACAATACGATTATTCTATGAACAAAGGATTGTTGTTTTCTCCCTAGTAGCAACAACACATCTAGTACCTTAGAGATTTCTGTCACTTCCCCAGATTACCAGAGGCATGAACCCACTATCGAGAATAAATACTAACTCCTGCTCGTCCTCGAGTAGGTAAGTGATAAAATAGAAAGAATAATTTTTGAGGTGACATGCACCATCATAAACTTTGATCAAAGTATTTGTAAAACATTCGAAGCTGGGATCATAGTACTTCAATCATAACATGAAAGACAAAGTTCTAGCAATAAGACAAAGAAACTATGATGCAACATGAAAAGGCACAAACAAAAGATTTTTTAATTACATTGCTTTGCAAGACGTTTGTTTGTTTCACATAAAGAAAACATAGCATAATAGTATTTATCTTGTCCCTCATAGAGTAGCAAATATAAATGCATAGGACACCTTCAAAGTTCATAAGAGTGACTAGATACAAATAGTTTAAAACAAGCAATATCAAGTTATGCATCAATCAACTAGTCTTGGGACAATACACATAGAACTAAGAATGGCCACTATGCTCTCAAAGTAGGTGCATAAAGATAGAAGGTGGAGACTCAATATAATGGTGGAAGAAAGGCCTTCATAGAAGGAAGTAGAGATTCAAGTTTCATAAAGAGCTTCCAAAAATTATGGTACTTATAGCTTTCAGCTCTCATTGCCCCTATCATAAGCATCTTGAAGTGATTAAGGTTAAAGTGAACAAACTATGGTGTACATGCTTGACGAAGTATAAGTTAGAAATCTCATGTCCCTTGAATACGAGGGTCGCTCCTCATGTTACTCAAGTTTAGTCACTGGTAAGTTCTTGTCATCGTAAGTACATGTGTATCATAGAGAACCGCCAATGGGGTACCCCTTGTCCGATGATACGGAAGAATCCCCATATCAAAATGACAAGGCAAGCAGATAACGAGCATCTCAGCAATCTTCTTATTTACCATGGGAATATGGTGCTTTTTTCTCTCTTTCCTCTTTTCATAATCTCTTTTTTTCCCTTTTCTCTTTTTTCGCAATATAGGACTCTTTTTTTATAAGAAGAATGCTTCATAAACAACTCATTATGGTTACGCTGCAGGTTTCCACCATGTCAGCATGGATTAGACCAGCGACCCGGGCGTTTCTCTAACACATATACATAACTCCATGGACTTACAAGCTCCCCTTTCATTTCACACCGACGACATCCATAGACAAAAGAGCATGATATCAACTAGGTACAAAGTACCCGTGAAATGTTGAAAGCGTTCCCCATGACAACATGGTTCTGCTAATCCCCAACAAATAAGTGCAAGCATATACAACATAAAAGACACAATGGTTCAAGTTTATTAAGGGCAAGAAAAGTAAAGTGCGCCATCAAGTTCGTGAGAGCTTTAATCACTAGTTTTCTCATAACAAGTTTAATTTGGAAGGTAAACAAAAGCTTGAATATACTTGGAATAGCATATGCTAGTAGGTAGGTATGGTGGACTCTTTGGAATAACTTAGTTTAGGGAGTTGTATGCATGAGTGGAACTCATACTTGGTTGCGGAGGCTAGCAAAAGATTGGGAGAGACAAACTAAGAGAGCAATAATGGCCATAATCATGCAGAGCGACAAAACATCATTGATCAAAGCATAAAGTGATACTACAAGTTGAAAACTAAAGGATCATAAAGGCTTATGGTGACTTGAGATAGTCATAACATGGTGTGAGCATGCGCCAAGTCAACCCAAATAAAGCATCAAAGGAGAATACCACTATATTATGCTTTAATATGCTAAAACAACGCATGATTTATCCAAGGCACATTAAGAAATCTCAATTGTTTATAACAAGTCATGCTACAGAAAAGAATACTAAGCATAAAGCCAAAACAATATCAAGCATGGCATGACAGGGCATAGGCCACAGTCAAAAACAAGCTCTCTTTAACACTTAAGCATGAATTTTCCTACTCTTTTCCAAACCAAACCAAACTATTTGAAAACCAATGTACGAAAGAGGGGGTCCAACCAATTTATTCAGCAAACTAAGCAAACGAAAAACCAAAACAAAAAGGAAAAAGAAGACGCTCCAAGAACAACACAACTGTGCATGAAACAATAAAAATGAAGCGTTTGGAAGAAACCTGGGATTTTTATTGATGAAGAGGGGGATGCCTTGGGAATCCCCAAGCTTTGACTCTTGTACTTCTTGGATATTTCTTGGGGTGACACGCGTGGCATCCCCAAGCTTGAGCTTTAGTCCATCCTTCATCTCATTACTCATTCCTTCCATACACCTGAAATTTTTCCTTCATACAAAACTTCACACAATCTTTATTAGCAACATTAGTGCACTCAAGATAATAGGTCTTTAAGGTTCAGTTATAACACCAATAAAACTTCCATTAAAACACTAGCTACTGTAGCACTTCCCTCAAAAAGCTCAATTCCCCAAAAGAATTCAAAAAGGAACCAACAAGAAGCAAATGCAGAAATTTGTCAAAACAGACCAGCAGGTAAAGACGAATTTTTTCGAAGACCTTCTGTTGCTCAAATAAAAAAGTGTTGAACTAACGAAAGTTAGATAACAACATGGGACAGAAGCACAAAAATTCACGCCTCAAAAGGACGTACAGATATTTTACACGAATTTTTATGGTGAAGCACAGAAATCTATTTCGGGACAGCAACTTTGCCAATCATTACTTCTCTCTCATTAGAGGTTACTCTTGGCACAAAAAGCAAATAAAAACGATAAGGAGTGGTTATTACTGAAGTAATAACTTCCAAGACTCATCTAAAACTTTTGGGTTATCTTCCCATAAATACTTTTATTTAACACCTTTAAGTTAGGCATAAGAAGCAAGAAAAAGAATCAAGTGTTCTCAAATGAAGAAGCATTAAGAGCAAATTTTGTTTTCATAGGAGAGGCAAAAGAAATCTTCCCTCTCTTCTTAGGGAAGTGGTCTATACCTTTGTTGAGTGGGAGTTGATATTTAATGGTGCCTTCTTTCATATCAATAATGGCACCAACAGTTCTAAGAAAAGGTCTTCCCAAAGTAATAGGACAAGAAGCATTGCATTCAACATCCAAAACATAGAAATCAACGGGGACATAGGCATTGTTAACCATAATAAGAACATCATTAAGACTCCCCATGAGTTTCCTTTTAGCATTATCATCAAGTGGGACATTCAAATAACAATCTTCAAGTGGAGGCAAATCAAGCATATTATAAATCCTTCTAGGCATAATAGAAACACTACTATCAAGATCACATAAAGCTTTGAAATCAAAGTCATTCACTTTCATATTAATGATGGGTTCCCAACCATCTTCTTGTTTTATAGGAATAGAAGCTTTATGTTTCATCTTTTCTTCTTTAATCTTTATGTGAGCATCAGTAATGTGTTTTGTAAAGGCCATGTTCATAGCACTAGCAATAGGACTTTTAGCAAGTTTTTGTAGGAACTTAATAACTTCAGAGATATTACATCCATCAAGATCAAAATCAAAATTATCATCTAGAGTAGTAGAACTATTACTAGCCTTAACACTAGTGGTAGTGATAGGAGAAACACTAATGTTTCTAGCAATTTCATCTTCTCTTTCCCACTTGGCATGTAATTCAGCTAATAGTCTAACATTTTCATCAATTCTAACTTGTATGGCATTAGTAGCTGCAAAGGGATTATCATTAGTTTCAGGTTTAGCAGCCATTTTATTAATCAAATAGGATTGAGCTTCAGACAAACATGATATATTTTTTTCAGCATTAGAAAGTTTCAGTTGTCAACTAGAGATTTCCCTATTTAAAATCTCAAGTTGATGGCTAATGTTCTTCAAAATGATAGATTGTTCCGGCATAGTTTTAGTAAATAGTTGATTTTTCTCATATTGCATTTGCATGAAGTTCTTAGTGGCTCTTTCAACTTCTAAAATTCTTCCTTCACTAGGTAATCCAGGTTTACCATTATAACCATAAGTATTATTAGGAGGGTAAGGCCTATAATTGTTATTACCATAAGCATTATTGCCAAAATTATTATTTCTTATGAAGTTCGCATCAACTTGCTCTTCTTGAGAAACCAAAGAAGCTAAAGGAACATTATTTGGATCAATATGGGCTTTCCCATTAACAAGCATAGACATAATAACATCAATCTTATCAGTCAAGGAGGAGGTTTCCTCAACAGAATTTACCTTTTTACCTTGTGGAGCTCTCTCAGTATGCCATTCAGAGTAGTTAACCATCATATTATCCAGAAGCTTTGTTGCAGCACCCAAAGTAATGGTCATAAAGATACCTCCAGCAGCAGAATCCAATAGGTTCCTTGAAGAATAGTTTAATCCTGCATAAAAAGTTTGGATGATCATCCAAGAAGTCCATGAGTGGGACAATTCTTAACCAAAGATTTCATTCTTTCCCAAGCTTGAGCAACATGTTCATTATCAGATTGTTTAAACTTCATTATTTCATTTCTCATAGATATAATCTTAGCAGGAGGATAGTATTTTCCAATAAAAGCATCTTTGCATTTAGTCCAGGAATCAATACTATTCCTAGTTAAGGAATTCAACCATTCTTTAGCTTTTCCTCTCAAAGAGAAAGGAAACAATTTCAGCTTAATAATATCACCATCTATATCCCTATGCTTTTGCATCTCACAAAGTTCAACAAAGTTTTTTAGATGGGCAGCAGCATCTTCATTACCAATACCAAAAAATTGTTCTCTCATGACAAGATTGAGTAAAGCAGGTTTTATCTCAAAGAAAGTAGCTTCAGGAACAGGTGGAGCAATAGGTGTGCTCATAAAATCATTATTGTTGGTTCTAGTGAAGTCACACAACTTAGTGTTTTCAAGAGTAGTCATTTTTTGTGTTTTGAAATAAGAAAGCAAACTAGTAAAACTAATTTTTTTGTGTGTTTTTGATAAAGAAACAAGCAAACAAAGCAAAAGAAACTAAGCAAAACAAAAATAACAAAGTAAAGAGATTGGTTATGAGGGACTCCCCTTGTGAAGATGTCCTTGACTCCCCGGCAACGGCGCCAGAAAAATACTTGTTGGCGCATGTTTTAACGAGATCGTTGGGGAACCTCAAGAGGAAGGTATGATGAGCACAGTAGTAAGTTCTCTCAGTTATGAAACCAAGGTTATCAATCCAGTAGGAGGAAGGAAACACCCCAAAGGTGTAGCTAGCTGAACGTTGGCAGGGCGCACTACCGGTGCCAACAGCAACGTGGAGACCTGCACAACATAACCACATAACTCTGTCCCCAACTTGCGATGAGGTTGTCAATCTCACTGGTTTTGCTGAAAACAAAGGATTAAACGTATCGAATGGAAGGAAGTAATAGTTTGCAGAAAGTAAACACAAAGCAGTAAACAGTTTGTAGATTGTATGTAAAAGAAAGGACCGGGGTCCATAGTTCACTAGAGGAGGCTCTCCTTAAGATAGATAACATGCTGGGTGAACAAATTACATTGGGGCAATTGACAAACATAGAGAAAGCATACAAGCATATACTAATCATCTTGACTCCTTTGAGACTTGGTTGGGCATTACAACATTATACATAGACTGTCATCCAACTGCATCTATGACTAATAATCCAATAGACAACCCTACCCTATCACGTCAATCCCACAAGCCTCTTATCCATCCCCGCTCGCTCGTGGCGGGGGAGTAAGTCAAAATAGAAAAAACTCACATTGGGTTTAGGGATAATCAGGCTCGAACTGATGACTTCCACCACGTCAAGGTGACACTCTACCGCTGAGTTATACCCCTTCCCCGTCCTTCAGGTTATCATCCGAACCCCCTCCAGTATTAAGTTGCAAGCAACAGATTATTGCTTTACGAATTGCGTGTAAAGTAAACAATACGATTGTTCTATGAACAAAGGATTGTTGTTTTCTCCCTAGTAGCAACAACACATCTAGTACCTTAGAGATTTCTGTCACTTCCCCAGATTACCAGAGGCATGAACCCACTATCGAGCATAAATACTAACTCTTGGAGTTTCTAGCATCTACTTGGCCAAGATAGCTACTAACAATGGAAAGCATGCAAGATCACAAATAACAAAGACATGATAGAATCAATAATCAATCTGAAATAGCATCTCAATATCCATCGGATCCCCGCAAACACAACATGCAGAATCACAAATAGATGATCTTGATCATGAACGGAGCTCACAAGGTCTAGACATGAAAGCACAAAGGAGGAGAACCAGCCATCTAGCTACTACATGGACCTGTAGTCCAGAGATGAACTACTCACGCATCACACCGGAGGCTTGCATGATGATGAAGAAGGCCTCCAGGGTGAATTCCCCTCTCCGGCAAGGTTCCTGGGAGAGCTTCAGATCCCTCCCGATCTAGGGATGGAGATGATGGGGGTTACAGACTCTTTCGTGGATTTTTGATCAGGTCCTTAGGGTTTTGGTATCGGAGGCAATATATAGGCGGAAGGAGAGGCCGAGGGGGTGCTGGGGTCGGCCAGACCACCCCCTGGCGTGGGCCAGGCCTGGCCACGCGGCCAGGTGGTGTGGCCGGGCCCCAACCCTTCTCCGTCTCGTATTCTGGCTCCACATGACTTCCGATAAAATAGCAACTTTGGCTTTTGTCCCATCCAATTCTGAGTATATTCATTTTCTGACTTTCCTAGAACCAAAAACAGCAGAAAATAGGCAGCTAGCACTGTGGCTCTTGTTAATAGGTTAGTCCAAGAAATCATATGAAAAGTACTCCAAAGTGTGGACAAAACACAAGACAATAGATAAAACCAAGCATGGAACATCAAAAATTATAGATACATTTGCAATGTATCATCCCCACGTGTGTGAAGTTGACAGTGTGCACACCGTGTGGCACTTAGGCTAAGGTTACAGAAATACTTATCATGAGTATACTTTGAGTTGGAACTCTTTATGAGATTGTGGTGTTTGTTGGAACCATCTAGCACTGAAGGTGATAGTGAGGGGTTATCTAGATGGGGAATGCGAACTTTAAGGTGTGCTGTTATAGCCCTACATCGTCCAACCAAAGAGTAGTTCAGGGTAGCATAATGAAGAGACGATATTTATATGAGAGTGTCCACTAGTGAAAGTATGATCCCTAGGCCTTGTTTCTAAGCATTGAAACATTGTTTATAATCAGTCCTATTACATGTTTGCTTGTTGCCACTCTTATTTCAGATTGTAATTACCACTTATAATAATCCATATTACTTGTATTTCACTATCTCTTCACCGAACTAGTGCACCTATACACCTGACAAGTGTATTGGGTGTGTTGGGGACACAAGAGACTTCTTGTATCTTGATTGCAGGGTTGCTTGAGAGGGATACCTTTGACCACTTCCTCACTGAGTTCGATAAACCTTGGGTGATCCACTTAAGGGAAACTTGCTGCTATTCCACAAACCTCTGCACTTGGAGGCCCAATACTGTCTACAAGAATAGAAGCGTGCATAGACATCAAGCTATTTTCTGGTGCCGTTGCCGGGGAGCTAAGGTAAAAGGTACTCACATCTTCTGGCTACTAAGCTATCTTCTAGTACTGTTGCTAGTGTGTGAGTGCTCGAAGTTATTTCCTTTAGATTCTGCAATTATATCTTTTTGTTTCTTGTTTTTATATTCACAAGTTAGGATTAATGGAAAACAACAAAATTAGAGAGCTTTATAGTATTTATCTTGAGTTAGGACATGAAGTGTTTGAAGAGAAAATTAAAAAATCTATGAAACTTTATTTGCATGCTAATAGAAATGTTATTAGTATGAATTCTTTGAACACCATTATTGCTAATGCTATGGAAAAGTCTAATCTTGGGGAAGCTGGATTTGATGAGCATGATATTTTTTGTCTCCCAAGCACGGAGGAGAAAATTTACTTTGATGATACTATACCTCCAGTATATGATGATTACAATGATGAATATGATATTTTCAGTCCACCTACTATTGAGGAGAAAATTAATTATGATTACAATATGCCTCCTATATTTTATGATTATGGTGATGAGAATAATAATGATAGCTATTTTGTTGAATTTTCTCCCACTACAATTAATAAGAATGACTATGTTTATGTGGAGAGTATTAATTCTTTTATGCATGTGTCTCATGATAAGAATGTTTTATGTGATAGTTATATTGTTAATTTTATTCATGATGCTATTGACAGTTATTATGAGAGAGGGAAACATGGTTTTATGTATCTCAATAATATTAAGTTTCTCCTCTTTATGTTGAAACTTTTGAAGTTGCACTTGTTTTGCTTTCCTATGCTTGTTGCTTTGTGCTTTCATGAATTTTTTCTTTACAAGATTATTTTTCATAGGAAGTGGGTTAGACTTAAAATTGTTCCATATTTGCTTCTTGATGCTCTCTTTTACTTCAATTCATATTTCTTATGTGAGTATCATCGAAATTATTATGCCTATCTTAATGGCTATAAAGAAAGAGCTTTTGGGAGACATCCATTATATTTTTACTTTCAGTTTATTTTTGTTTTGTTGAGTCTTGGAAGTTATTGCCTCAGTAATAACCTCTCCTTATCCTTTTATTGTGGTTTTTGTGCCAACAATGAACTCTAATGAGAGAGAAGTAAGACTTGGGAAAGTTGTTGTCCCGAAATAGATTTTTGTGCTTCACTATAAAAAATCATGCAAAATACCTGTACGTCAGATTGAGCTGTAATTTCCTGTACTTATGCCCCAGGTTATTACCCAACGTTCGTTAGTTTTTCACTTTACGATTTGATCAACAGAAGATTTTCGAAAAAAATCGGTCTTTACCTGCTGGTCTGTTTTAACAGATTTCTGCCATAATTTGCATTTGCCTCTTAATGGGTTTCTTTTTTGAGTTCTCTTGGATCACTTGAGCTTTTCAAAGAAATTGCTACAACATCTTATGTTTTAATGGATGATTTACTTGAGTTGAAACTAAACCTAAAAACTTATTATCTTGAATACACTAATGTTGCTAATGAAGATTATGTGAAGTTTTGTACGGAGAAAGTTTTCAAGTATAGGGAGAGAATGATGTGATGAGATGAAGTATGGACAAAATCTCAAGCTTGGGGATGCTACCCGTATCACCCCAAGAAATATTCAAGAAGTACAAGTGTCAAAGCTTGGGGATGCCCAAGGCATCCCCTTCTTCATCAATAATCTCAGGTCTTCTTTCAAGACACTTTATTTTTATTACCTTATGCACTATGTGTTGTTCTTGGAGTGTCTTTGCTTTTAGTTTTCTTTTCTTTCTTTGCCGCAATAAGTTGGTTGGATCCTAACACACTTCTTTTGGAGAGAGACACACCCCGTTATTCATTGCCTAGAACACTCTAGTTTTCACTCTTATTATTTTGTGAGTGTTCTCCTTTGCTAGCACTGCGTTTAGCTTTAGTTTTCTTATTATTTTGGCTTAGAACTTTTTAGTTCTTCTTTGTATATGGGTGAGACATGCTCTCTAGTCTTTATTGATTATTATCTTTGAGATTTGTTTCAAATAAGTCGATTGGTGTTGGAAAAGAGTAGGAAGTTTCATGCTTATAGTGGTACAAAAGGAAGCTTGTTTTGACTATGACTTAGACTTAGTGATTATCGTTGTAGCATGACTTGTTTCAAACAATTGAGGTTGCCTAATGTGCCTTGAAAGAATCATGCATTGTTTTAGCATACAAAAGCATAATATTATGGTATTCTCCTTTGATGCTTTATTTGGGTTGACTTGGCACATGCTTACACCATGTTCAGACTATGAACCAGTCACCATAGCCTATTTGATCATTTAGTTTTTGATTTGCAATATCACTTTATTCTTTAATTAATAATGTTTTATCGCTTTACATGATTATGGCCATTATTGCTCTCTTAGTTGGTCGCTCCTAGTCTTTTGCTAGCCTCCACCTGTACCAAGTATGAGTTCTACAAATGCATCCAACCTCCAAGAAAACTAAGTTATTCCAGAGAGTCCACTATAAATTCCTATGCATGGTGTGTTACACCATTCCAAGTATATTCATGTTTTTATCTACCTTCCAAATTAAACTCTTGTTATGTGAAAATTAGTGATTAAAGCTCTCACAAACTTGGTGGCACACTTTATTTTCTTGCACTTAATAAACTTGAACCATTGTGTCCATCTATATTGCTTATATGCTTGCACTTTATAAGTTGTGAATTAGCAGAACCATGATACCATGGGGAACGCTTTCAACATTGCACTTATTATTCAGTTGATATCATGTTCTTTTGTTTATGGATCCCGGCGGTGTGAAATAAAAGGGGAGCTTGTAAGCTCATGGAGTTTGTATGTGTGTGATGACCCACAAGTATAGGGGGTGTATCGCAGTATTTTCGATAAGTAAGAGTGTCGAACCCAACGAGGAGCAGAAGGTGCTGGCGAGTGACTAGGAGCAGGAATTCTCTTTAAATACTTAGCAAGCGGATTTTTAGGGTTTTCTGATAATGCAGGTAAATAAAGTACGAGTAAATAAAAGAAAATAAGAATAAATGCAGCAAGTGGCCCAATCCTTTCTTTAGCAAAGGACAAGCCGGTTGTATTACTTAAGATGACCAAACGTTCTCGAGGACACATGGGAATATCGTCAAGTGCTTTCGCTTCATATAGTTGATTAATCTTCTTTAGTTTTCTAAGTGTTGTGTGGGTGAACCTGTGCTAATGTACCGACCTTCCTAGGACTAATACATACTTGTGATTATACCCCTTGCAAGCATCCGCAAGTACAAGAAAGTAATTAAGGTAGAAACCTAACCACACCTTTAAACACTAAGACCCTGACGTCCCTTGTGCAATGGTTTCCTAACGGGGGTTCAGGTTTCTGTCACTCCGGCAACTCCTACGATTAGTATCCAAATACACAATGCATTCCCCTAGGCCCATATAGGTGAAGTGTCACGTAGTCGACGTTCACATGACACCACTAGAAGAAGTACACCACAACTTAAATATCAAACTATTGAATCTTTCTCAACAAAATTCCACTACTAACAACATGACTTCTCCCATGTCCTGAAGAACAAAACGAACTACTCACAAGACATCATATGGATCATGATCAGAGATGATATAATGATATGTAACAATCTGAACATAAACAATAATTCAATGGTTCACTCAATAGCACCAACTACAAGGAGTAATCAACACCGGGAAAGTTTCCCCTAAGAACTATGCAAGATTCAACCCAATTGTTACAGCGGTATGAAGTGGTGATGATGGTGCTGGTGGAGATGATGATGGTGATGATCCCGACGAAGTCCAGCTTGATGGTGGTGTTGATGGCGACGATCTCCCCTCTCCGGGAAGGAATTCCCCCGGCAGAATTCTGTCTGCCGAAGAGATTTTCTCTCTCAGTGTTTTCCGCCACGCAGAGGCGGCAAAATCTTTCTTTGGTCGCTCCCCGAGTCTTAGGGTTTCGGGAGGATAATATACACCAGAGGGGAGAGGCTGGAGTGGACCAGGGTGGCCACACCACCTGGTGGCGCGGCCTGGGGTGGCCCACGCCAGGGGGCGGTGTGGGCCCCCTGTGGCCCATCTCCACTTCCCCTTCTAGCATTCTTCGTCTTCTAAAAAAATAGGATTTTCCATGTATTTTCCCGGATTTTCTGATCTTCGCTAATTTCGCCTCCAAACAACACCTTTTCCATCAGAATCCTGACTGCAGCGGTCCATGCTCCAAAAGTCATCAACCATGCAAAAACAGATGAAATAACATAACTATCATCTCTTAATAGGAAATATATCAATGAATAACAGTAAATTGTGATATAGAATAGTGATGCAAAATGGACATATCAACTCCTCCCAAGCTTAGACTTCGCTTGTCCCCAAGCGAAAACTGAGCTCAATAAACATGACCTCAGGTTTATGGAGTGAAGAGTCGATAAAAGAATACGGACAAGAAGCATCACATTCATCAATGCATAAGTCATAATAGAAGACAACTCACTATTATATAACTTAACTTGCAAAAAGTAAAGGAAACACAATAAAGATGCATAAAGTAAATCATAATTGGCAATGGCAAACTTAGCTCTTGGTCGCAGAATAGTTGACAATTTGCTGGAGTTCACAAAAAACTGATTTTCAATGATAGCTTTCAAAGTAGTAGACACCAAGATAAGAGCAATGTGCAAAACAAGGAACATAAGAGACATGATTGAATAAAACATCATATGAATGAATGAAACACAAAAACTCAAAATACTTGCTGAGGTAGAAGGGAATAGGTTTACTGACTCAACTAAAAAGTAAAAGCAAGGCCCTTCGCAGAGGGAAGCGGGGATTTCAAGTTTCATAAAGAGCTTCCAAAAATTATGGTACTTATTAGCTTTCAGCTCTCATTGCCCCTATCATAGGCATCTTTAGGTGATTAAGGTTAAAGTGACACAACTAAGAGGATATGGTTGACAAGTTATAAGTTGAAATCTCATGCCCCTTACTTACGAGTACCGAACCTCATGCTACTCAACTTCAGTCACAAGTAAGCTCTTGTCATTGTAAATACATATGTATCATAGAGAACCGCCAACGGGGTACCCCTTGCACATGATACAGGAGCTATCCCATAATAAAAATGACAAGGCAAGCAGACAATGAGCATCTCAGCGATCCTTTCATTTGCTATTTGCATAGGTTTTTATTGAGGATGCTTCATAGAGTGCTCATTATGGTAATATGCTACAAGTTTCCACCATGATTAGGCATGGCTTAGGCTAGCGGCCTAGGCGTTTCTCTAACACACATACAAACTCCATGATCTTACAAGTTCCCTTTTTATTTCACACCGTCGGGATCCATAAGCAAAAGAATCATGATATCAACGAGGTACAAAGTACCAGTGCAATGTTGAAAGCGTTCCCCATGATACATGGTTATGCTAACTTCAACTTATAAAGCGCAAGCATATACGCAACAAAGATGGACACAATGGTTCAAGTTTATTAATTGCAAGAAAGTAAAAGTGTGCCATCAAGTTCGTGAGAGCTTTAATCACTAATTTTCTCATAACAAGTTTAATTCGGAAGGTAGATAAAAACAAGAATTTACTTGTAATAGCAATAGTGCTAGTAGGTAGGTATGGTGGACACAAATGGCATAGGTTTTGGTTTAAGGATTGGATGCACGAGAAGCATTCCCTCTCAGTACAGGTTTTTGGCTAGCAAGGCTGGGTAGCAAGCATAAGAGTTGAAGGAAACAAACAAATATACAAGTGATAAAAACAAACATGCCATCTTCCTTGGAAGCACAAAAGATCTTAACTAGAAAATACTAAACTTATGAGCAAATCAAGAAAGAAAGATGATGAAATTATATTTCTTTAGAGTACTTTTATCTTTTCATTGAATTCTCAAAATAGTGTTGCTACTGATCGAGCCAGGTTTGCCAAAACCAACTAAATTAACTCAATGATCCCAAAGTGATACCAATAGTAACGAAAAGACCAATCATATAACCATGAATTGGAAACTAAAATAAGATATGCAAAAGAGTAAATGATAGAACTTCTCATCAATACTCCATAACGGCAACTCACAGCAAGGCATACATAGATATATAACGAGAGGGGGGACACTTCCATAATGCAAACCATCCTACGTGATAACTTCTCTAGTCATGATATGACTCTACTAAAAAGGTAAAAATATAGAAGATAGTGATGTGATACCACGGCACACCCCCAAGCTTGCAACAAACCATGGGGATGCCAAAACCTGATGACAAATTACTCCTTCGGTGGTGGTGGTATTCTCTCGTCATCGTCTGACTTCCAAGGTAAGGGTTCCCCATCAACAAAAGACATCATGGTCTCCAGCATCCTGAAACCTGCAGCAGCACTTATGCGTTTAAACCTAATCTCGTACTCAGAGTTTTGATTTTGAACGTCGTAGAGTTGTGCTTGTAGTTGTTTGGTTGTTTGGTGGAGTGAGATAATTTCATCCTTGACCTCAGCAGTCTCCTTTTGGTGCTCGGTGATGAGTTCGGAACAAATCTTGTGGATGATATCCACTTCACGTTCCGCCATCTTCTTGTACCTAAAGACTTCTTGCTCCAGTGCTTCCATCCTATCCTCTAGACTTCCTTCACCTTTAGGGCCCTGAACCTCTTTTATCCGTATCTCCCCATCTTCAAGCAACAACTCCTTGGGATGAATCTTCAACTCTTGCA
The DNA here is from genome assembly GCA_916181665.1 of Avena sativa. Classification (NCBI taxonomy): domain Eukaryota; kingdom Viridiplantae; phylum Streptophyta; class Magnoliopsida; order Poales; family Poaceae; genus Avena; species Avena sativa. Next base: position 127,404,984 of record OV702289.1, on the reverse strand, counting down.
TGTATGGGTTGATGATATCCGCTGAGGAATCTTCCTTGGCTGATCTAGAGGAAGACATTGTGGCTCCAAATCTGGGACTCTACCTGTCAGAAACAGATCGAAACAAAAACACGACGAGAACACGATATACGAACCTCAGGGGATTCGGGGGATTATATATTATGAAGTTTTACAACAAAAGGAAGGTACTGGGAGAAAATGGGTCGGAGATGGAGTCTGAGGTGGCCACACCACCTACTGGCGCGGCCAGGGGGCCCGTGCCAAGGGGTGGTGTGAGACACCCTGGCTCCGTTTCTGTCTCTCTTTCGCTTCGTAGCTTTCCCTGTTGGATAAAAACTGCAAAAATATAACTAGGTAGAATTTTCGTGGAGCTTTTCTTACCAGAACTGTTACCTACTCGAAAACGGACTCTGCAAGTCTCTGAATTTGGTCTATGATAAATTTTTCCAGAGTTATAACTTGAAAAGCATCAACATCTTCATTGTAAGAATCTCCAGCAATATAGTGCTTGAGTCGCTGCCCATTCACCACTTCTGTAGTGTTATATTTTAAAGAAGAAATTTTTATTGCTCCTGAATGGTACACTTCTTCAATAACAAAAGGTCCTTCCCATTTTGATAGTAGTTTCCCTGCAAAAAATCTGAGACGAGACCTATACAATAGAACTTTCTCACCAACATGGAATTCTCTCTTAAGTATTCTCTTGTCATGCCATCTTTTAACTTTTTCCTTAAAGAGTCTAGCATTCTCATATGCTTCACTCCTCCATTCATCCAACGAACTTAAGTCAAATAATCTTTTTTCACCAGCAAGCTTATAATCTCTATTAAGTTCTTTAACTGCCCAATAAGCTTTGTGTTCTAATTCTAAAGGTACGTGACAAGCTTTCTCATAAACCATTTTATAAGGAGACATCCCCATAGGGTTTTTATAGGCAGTCCTATAAGCCCATAAAGCATCATTCAACTTTTTAGCCCAATTTTTCTAGATCTATTAATAGTCTTTTGCAAGAAGGATTTAATTTCTCTATTTGATAACTCTACTTGTCTACTAGTTTGGGAATGATAAGCTGAAGTGATTCTATGATTAACATCATATTTAGCAAGGGTCTTTCTAAAACCACCATGAATGAAATGAGAACCTCCATCAGCATAAGATACCTAGGCACTCCAAACCTAGGAAAGATAACATCCTTAAGCATTTTTTAGAGAGGTCTCCCCATTAGCACTCTTCGTATGTATGGCTTCTACCCACTTAGTGACATAATCAACGGCAACAAGAATATGAGTATAACCTTTTGAGGGAGGAAAAGGACCCATAAAGTCAAATCCCCAACAATCAAAGGGTCCAATAATTAGAGAGTAGTTCATAGGCATTTCATTCCGTCTAGAAATATTACCAACACACTGACACTCATCACAAGATAAAACAAATTTTCTTGCATCTTTAAAAAGGGTAGGCCAGTAGAAACCTGATTGTAGCACATTTTGCGCAGTTCTATCTCCTACATGATGTCCTCCATAGGCACTACCATGACATTTCCACAATATCTCCTTTTGCTCATATTATGGAACACATCTTCACATAATACCATCCACTCCTTCTTTATATAAATGTGGATCATCCCAAAAATAATGCCTCAAATCGTAAAAGAACTTCCTTCTTTGCTGAGGTGTGAAAGTTGGAGGCAAATACTTGGAGAAAATAAAGTTAGCATAATCAGCATACCAAGGGCTCACTCACGAGCTTACCCCTACTGCAGCCAACTGTTCATTTTGGAAACTATCATTAACAGGCATATGATCAAAAGAGATGTTTTCCAATCGAGATAAATTATCAGCTACAGGATTTTTGGCACCTTTCCTATCTACAATATGTAGGTCAAACTCCTATAAGAGTAGCACCCACCTAATAAGCCTAGGCTTAGCATCTTTCTTCGTCATAAGGTACTTAATAGCAGCATGATCAGTATGAATGGTAACTTTTGAGTCTACAATATAAGGTCTAAACTTATCACAAGCAAAGACGACGGCTAGGAATTCTTTTTCAGTAGTAGCATAATTCCTTTGAGCAGCGTCAAGAGTCTTACTAGCATAATGGATAACATTTAACTTTTTATCAATTCGTTGCCCAAGGACAGCACCTACAGCAAAATCACTAGCATCACACATTATTTAAAAGGGTAAGCTCCAATCAGGTGGTTGAACGATAGGAGCTGTAGTTAAAGCCTTATTTAGAGTTTCAAAAGCTTCCTTACAATCATCATCAACGATAAAGGGTACATCTTTTTGAAGAAGATTAGTGAGGGGTTTTGATATCTTAGAGAAATCTTTAATAAACCTTCTATAGAAACCAGGATGACCAAGGATACTACGAATACCTTTGATGTCTCTTGGACATGGCATTTTCTCAATTGCCTCAACTTTAGCTCTATCAACTTCTATGCCTCTTTCAGAAACCTTATGTCCAAGTACAATCCCTTCATTCACCATGAAGTGGCATTTCTCCCAATTAAGAACAAGATTAGTTTCTTCACATCTCTGCAAAACTTTATCGAGGTTATGTAGACAATTATCAAAAGAAGTTCCATAGACGGAGAAATCATCCATGAACACTTCCACAATTTCCTCACAAAAACCATGAAAGATAGCAGACATGCATCTTTGAAAAGTAGAAGGAACATTACATAAACCAAAAGGCATACGTCTATAAGCATAGGTTCCATAAGGGCATGTAAAAGTAGTTTTTTCTTGATCTTGTTGTTTAACAGCAATTTGGGAGAAACCTAAATATCCATCAATAAAACAAAAATGGGTATTTTAGACAACATTTCTAACATTTGATCAATAAAAGGAAGTGGGTAATGATCTTTCTTAGTAACTTCGTTAACTTTCCTGAAATCAATGGACATCCTATAACCTACTACTATTCTTTGGGGAATAAGCTCATCATTATCATTAGGAACAATGGTAATTCCCCCTTTTTAGGGACATAATGAACATGACTAACCCATTCACTATCAGCAATAGGGTAAATAATACCAGCATCAAGGAGTTTCAATACCTCGTTTCTTACCACTTCCTTCATCTTAGGATTTAAACGATGTTGGTGCTCTACCACTGGCTTTGCATCTGGTCCTATATTGATAGCATGTTGACATATAGTAGGAGAAATCCCTTTTAAATTATCTAGAGTATAGCCCATAGCCCCTTGGTGTTTCTTCAATACATCCAATAATCTTTCCTCTTCCTTCCCTGAAAGTTTAGAGCTAATAATAACAAGATATATTTTACTATCATCAATGTAAGCATACTTAAGATCGTCAGGTAAAGGTTTTAGATCGAAGACCGGATCCTTTTTAGGTGGCAACGTGGTAGCCAAATCTTCCACAGGCAAGTTATGCTTAAGCATCTTAGGTTGACGACGGAGAATCTCGTCAATCTCATTTCTTTCTACCATGATGATTTCACTTTCGTGGTCTTCCATAAATTGCTGCAAAGCATTGTTAGGAGCAAGAGAAATAGAAGCAAGTTGCTCAACTCTAAAATCCTAATTATGGGTTTCATTTTCACAAGGTTCTTTAGTAAATTTCGAAAAAATAAACTCATAAGATTCCCCATCAAATTTAGTCAAGAATTTCTCCCTTTTGCAGTCTATAATAGCTCCACAAGTACTCAAGAAAGGTCTACCAAAGATGATGGGATAGGTTTTACTAGCAGCTGAACCAAGTACTAGAAAATCAGCAGGATATTTAATCTTACCACAAAGAACCTCTACATCCCATACAATACCAATTGGAGAGATGGTCTCTCTATTAGCAAGGTGAATAACCACATCAATCTCTTCCAGTTCGCAGGGAATGATTTCATGCATAATTTCTTTGTAAAGCTCATAAGGAATAACACTTGAACTTGCACCAATATCACATAAACCATAATAGCAATGATCACCAATTCTAACAGAAAGCACAGGGACACTAGCCTTTTTAGTTCTATTAGGATGTGAGACAATATTAGAAGCATCCCCACAAAAGACTATGTGTCCATCTTCTACACTTTTAGTGACAAGGTCTTTCACAATTGCTACAATAGGTTCAATATTTATTTGTTCATCAGGTTTTACAGTTCGCTTTGCACTTTTATTGATTACACTAGTTATCATAGGATGCTCCCTTACCTTATCCGGAAAGGGTATTTTCTCGATATAAGGTTCAGGTAGGATGTGATCAATAGTGCAAAATTTAGTACTCCCAACAGGAACATAGTCAACAATATCTTTATATGAAGCATGATACTTGTTCCATCCCTTTTTCGGAATTTCAATATAAGAAGCAAAAGCCTTAAAACAATTTGTAATAACTTGAGAATCAAGACCATAAGCACTACTAATATTTTGAAAGTCATTAGTTCCCATAAAAGATTCAATGCATGCATAATCATAATTTATACCTGACTTTCTTCCTTTATCATTCTCCCATGCTTCAGCATTGTCTTGAATACGATCCAGAAGATCCCAGTAGCTTCTTCTTCCATGCGAGTGAATGATCCAGCATAAGAGGCATCCAATAAATCCTTATCATGAAGAGAAAGCCTTGCATAAAAGTTATTGATAATAATATTGTGAGGGAGCTCATGAATGGGACATTTGAGCATTAGTAACTTCAATCTCCCCCAAGCTTGAGTTGTACTCTCTCGATCAAGAGGCCAAAAGTTGTATATTTGATTCCGATCTTTATGAATCTCACAAGGAGAATAAAACTTTGAATAAAAGAGAGGTACTATTTCCTCCCATTCAAGAGCTTGACCATTCTTCAACAGCTTATACCAGTCCTCAGCTCTTCCTTTTAGTGATAATGAGAATAACTTCTTCTTAACTTGATCTGTAGTAATACCTGCACACTTGAACAACCCGCATAATTCGTGTATAAAGAGCAAATGATCACCGGGATGGATAGTTCCATCCCCAACATAATAGTTATCCATAACATGATCAATGATTCTTGTAGGTATTTTAAAAGTATCATTCTCAACAGGTGGTGGTTCATCTACTACCTTAGCAGTGGTAGTAGCATTACGAAATAAGAAACTCAGCGAATTATCCATATTGAAAATAAATCAACTAACAGAAATAAACAATACTCACAGTAGAAGTTTCCTTTACCAATTCCACTCTCCAATAGCGCTTCACTCCCCGACAACGGCGCCAAAAAATAGTCTTGATGACACACAAGTATAGGGGGTGGACCGCAGTATTTTCAATAAGTAAGAGTGTCGAACCCAACAAGGAGAAGAAGGTGCTGGAGAGTGACTAGGAGCATGAATTCTCTGTAAATAGTTAGCAAACAGTTTTTTAGGGGTTTTTGATAATGCAGGTAAATAAAGTATGAGTAAATAAAAGACAATAAGAATAAATGCAGCAAGTGACCCAATCCTTTCTTTAGCAAAGGACAATCCGGTTGTATTACTTAAGATGACCAAACGTTCTCGAGGACACATGGGAATATCGTCAAGTGCTTTCGCTTCATATAGTTGATTAATCTTCTTTAGTTTTCTAAGTGTTGTGTGGGTGAACTTGTGCTAATGTACTGACCTTCCTAGGACTAATACATACTTGTGATTATACCCCTTGCAAGCATCCACAAGGACAAGAAAGTAATTAAGGTAGAAACCTAACCACAGCTTTAAACTCTAAGACCCTGATGTCCCTTGTGTAATGGTTTCCTAACGGGGGTTCAGGTTTCTGTCACTTCGGCAACCCCTACGATTAGTAGTCAAATACACAATGCATTCCCCTAGGCCCATATAGGTGAAGTGTCATGTAGTCGACGTTCACATGACACCACTAGAAGAAGTACACCACAACTTAAATATCAAACTATTGAATCTTTCTCAACACAATTCCAGTACTAACAACATGACTTATCCCATGTCCTCAAGAACAAAACGAACTACTCACAAGACATCATATGGATCATGATCAGAGATGATATAATGATATGTAACAATCTGAACATAAACAATAATTCAATGGTTCACTCAATAGCATGAACTATAAGGAGTAATCAACACCGGGAAAGTTTCCCCTAAGAACTATGCAAGATTCAACCCAATTGTTACAGCGGTATGAAGTGGTGATGATGGTGCTGGTGGAGATGATGATGATGATCCCGATGAAGTCCAGCTTGATGGTGGTGTTGATGGCGATGATCTCCCCTCTCCGAGAAGGAATTCCCCTGGCAGAATTCTGTCTACTGGAGAGATCTTTCTCTCTCGGTGTTTTCCGCCCCGTAGAGGCGGCATAATCTTTCTGTGGTCTCTCCCCGAGTCTTAGGGTTTCGGGAGGATAATATATGTCAGAGGGGAGAGGCTGGAGTGAACCAGGGGGGCCACACCACCTGGTGGCGCGGCCTGGGGTGGCCCGCGCCAGGGGGTGGTGTGGGCCCCCTGTGGCCCATCTCCAGTTCCCCTTCTAGCATTCTTAGTCTTCTAGAAAAATAGGATTTTCCATGTATTTTCCCGGATTTTCTGATCTTCGTGAATTTCGCCTCCAAACAGCACCTTTTCCATCAGAATCCTGACTGCAGCGGTCGATGCTCCAAAAGTCATCAACCATGCAAAAACAGATGAAATAACATAAGTATCATCTTTTAATATGAAATATATCAATGAATAACAGTAAATTATGATATATAATAGTGATGCAAAATGGACGTATCAGCGTGTTAGAGAAACACCTAGGCGGCTAGCCTAAGCCATGCCTAATCATGGCGGAAACTTGCAGCATAACCATAGTGAGCATTCTGTGAAACATCCTCAATAAAACCCTATGCAAATAGCAAATAAAAAGATCGCTGAGATGCTCATTGTCTGTTTCCTTGTCATTTTGATATGGGAAAGCTCCTGTGTCATGGGGCAAGGGGTACCCCATTGGTGGTTCTCCATGATACACATGTACTTACAATGACAAGAACTTACTTGTGACTAAAGTTGAGTAGCATGAGGTTCGGTACTCGTAAGCAAGGGGCATGAGATTTTCAACTTATAACTTGTCAAGCATATCCTCATATTTGTGTCACTTTAACCTTAATCACCTCAAGATGCTTATGATAGGGGCAATGAGAGCTGAAAGGTAATAAGTACCATAATTTTTGGAAGCTCTTTATGAAACTTGAAATCCCTGCTTTCCTTTGTGAAGGGCCTTTCTTTTTACTTTTATATTGATTCTCCATCTTCTAACTTTATGCACCAATTGAGAGAGCATAGTGGTCATTCTTAGTTTAATGTGCATTGTCCCAAAACTTGTTGATTGATTCATAATTTTTGTATTTCTTGCTCTTAAATTATTTGTATCTAGTCACCCTTATGAACTTTGAAGGTGTCCTATGCATTTATGTTCTGCTAATCCATGAAGGACAAGCTGATTACCACTCTTATTATGTTTTCTATATGTGAAACAAACAAATGTCTTTCAATGCATTGTTATTCATGATCTTTTGTTTGTACCTTTTTATGTTGCAACTTAACTGCTATGTCTTATTGTTAGAACTCCATCTTTCATGCTTATGTTTACAGTACTTTGATCCTAGCTATCAATGCTTTACAAATACCTTGATCAAGATTGTGATGGTGCATGTCACCTCAAAAATTGTTATTTTTATCACTTACCTACTCGAGGACGAGCAGGAGTTAAGCTTGGGGATGCTTGATACGTCGTAAACGTATCTATAATTTTTGATGATCCATGCTTGTTTTGTATCAACTATCTTATTTTTTGTCTACACTCTGAGGCATTTTTACACATTTTCTTGAACTAACCTATTGACAAGATGCCGTAGTGCTAGTTGCATGTTTTCTGCTGTTTTTTGTTTCAGAAAAGCTAGTAAGGAAATATTCTCGTAATTGAACGAAACAAAAGGCAAAGTTCCTATTTTCCCGACACAAGACGGAGTATAAAGCACAGACGGAGGAGGGCACCGAGGCAGCCACACCCTATAGTGGCGCGGGTACCCCCCCAGGCGCGCCACCAGGTGGTGTGGGCCCCTCGGACCTCCACCAACCTTGCCCCTTCACCTATATATTCCCCTCGAGACGAAAACCCTAAGAGGAGGATCATAATTCCACGAAAAGTTCCGCAGCACCGCCGCCACCGAAGAGGAGATTCGGGGGACAAAAGTCTCTGTTCCGACACCCTGCCGGGACTAGGAAGTGCCCTCAGAGCCATCTCCATCGACTCCACCGCCATATCCATGTAGGGGTTCCGCGCATAAAAACAATAAATTTTACTCTACGCCCCTGAACCCCTGAAGCTGCCAGGACCTATCTATTAGTAATACAGTAATGGGAGGGGCTTTTCGCGAACTTACCCTTGAAGACCGAAAAGCGTTGTCAACGCTCACGAGAGCGTGGTTGATGTAGGCGAGCCGAAGCCAGGTCATGATGAAGTCCTTGCGCTCCTTCTAGCTCCAACGACTTGAGTGCCTCAAGTGCGACACCTCGCGGGGAGTTACACATGTCCGGTGCCTGACGATGACTCCCGCTTCCCCGATCCAGCAGCAGTTGCGGAAGTAGAGCTCCCGGATCCAAATCCCGCAGCGCGACGGCGCTCCACGGTGAAGATGTCTCTCGCTCGCGCAGTCCAAACTTGGGACCACGGTCACAAGAGAGAGAGAGAGAGAGAGAGAGAGAGAGAGAGAGAGAGAGGGGGAGAGAGAAAATATCAATTGGAGGTCCTCCCAAAAGTGGGGAGACCTTTATTGATTATTGGGTGTATTTTCTAGGCCAAATACCCCACTTTATATTGGGGGAGGGGAGGTACTACCTCCCCTCAAGTCCCGGGGTGGGACTAAAGGAGAGGAGGGGGGGAGGCCGCCGGCCAGCCCCTAGTGGTCCCCTCGGGGGGGGGGGGGGCAAGGCCCAGCCGGCCTCCCCCTTGGTCCCTCTCCCCTTTCTCCTTTCCCCTAATGGGCCCTCTCCCGCCGGAATTGGCCCATTAAGCCTTTTTGACCTTTTAATTGATTTTCTCTTTATTAAATAATTATGAATAAATGATTAAATCAATATTTAACATTCATTCACATATTATCTAATCTCCATGGCCATGGAACACCTTCCACCTCCACTCCGGACATCCTCTGGACTTACCGAAACCTTCCGGTTTTCTCCCTTCTTTTCTTCGGCGATTCTACCGATCCTATAAACACTCTCTAAGCATCATCAAGCCCTTAAGCGTGATACCCCACGATTCAGGAACACTCCAGACATGGTCGGTACACTCCCGCACCAATGATCAACAGAGGGACCTGGATGGCCATGTGACCCCTGTGCATTCCACGAAGATCTTTCATCGTTTGAACCGGTGACAGTCATGTCTTATTCCCTTTGTCATTCGATACTTGCATTGCTCGAGATTCGATCAATGACATCACCATGTCGTGCTCGTTACTAAACAATGCTATTTGACTCGTTCTGACAAGTGATATCCTCGTGATCTAATCACACGCTGCGCAGCTATTGGATATAACCTCTCCGAGTGGGCCCTTGAGTATCTTCCCATCACATGGACGGACAAATCCCGCTCTTGACATATATTGCCTCTACGGTTTCCTCCGAATACATGAACACACCTTTATAACCACCGTATTACCAGATGGCGTTTGATGCTATCTAAGCATTCTCATGAGACAGTGATTGATATAGCCTCACGGTCTAACGAATAGTGTACGAGGATCCATTTCTAATCATAGTAACTTGAACTTCGTGACATGATCGAATCACGATGTTTAGGTTGGGTATTGGTTCATCATCTCATCGTCAGAATGAGATGACCTCATTTCCAACTGGCATAAATGCCACATGATTAGGAAACATGATCATCTGTTGACCAATGAACCAGTGACTAGAGTTTCACTGGGAACCCCCTGGTTTGTTTGTATATATCACGTGTATTGATGTTTCCACTCAACACAGTTATAGCATGATATAAAACTTAATCATAAACTATATGAAATATGATAATAGTCCTTACAACAATTTGTCTCTAGGGCATATTTCCAACAGTCTCCCACTTGCACTAGAGTACAAATACACTAGCTGCATTTGTTCTTAATTATTGGTACCATATAACCGGTACCTAGAACATGCTTGCTCATGGAAGAGGTTGAGTCTTGGTTCTGTACTTTACAGTCCCAGATCCTTTGCAACTTACTAATGTTACTTTGATTAACATTAATATTCTATCATCTCATGATAGCATCTCTGTGAATGCATCATCGCTATGGCAGCAGAACGAGGCCTGATTCCAGGAGCCTACAGTGACGTTAGATCAACCTCGAGGGCTTTCTCATGGGCACTGTGCCCTGGGACACATCATTCTACGTTAAAAGTGAATTAGCCCTGCCATAACATTATACAACACTTTAGATGGTACCCTTATCTATTATTATAAATGTATTCATCGAAACACTAGTGCACTTTGTGCAACTTTCGATGCTTTGTTCACCTCGCTTCCTACTTGACTCTAATTGGTATCTAGAGGAGTTTCCAAAAAATTCCCTTATAATATAACTCTTTATGCTTTAAGATATGTCATCCTTTATGGATTTGGAAAATATATCCACAGTTCTCTAATAGACACTGCAGACAAACTTAGCTCAACGTTCTGTGATTCGGATTTAATCACTTTCAAACGTTTCTTATTTGGATCACATATTATGTTAAGTTATCATCATGTTTTACTAAGATAGAACCTATGTCTTAACATAGTCGATGATGATCATCCTATTCTTTCTTTCAACCATTGATGTCAAACTTAATGCTATTCCTAATTTGAGTCATTAAGGACTAGTTTTTTAATTAACTTCTATTCTGAAACAGCTTCCAGAATCCTTTAAGGAATACTACATAATATCATAATACAATTATTATCAACCTTTACATCTTATAAATCATTATTTATAAGTATTTGTGCTTTCATCCTTAACTTACTTAAGAATTACTCCTATAAGCTCCCACTCAGAATATGTTCCTACATATTTGAGTTTGAGACTCATATTGCTCCCACTTAAAAATATGCCAATCACATATTGTTTTAGGAAGACTTACATAGCTCCCACTCAATTTTATGCAAATTGCATATCTCCTTATTACTTTGAATAACTTCAAAATCTTTTGATCAATTATCAAACTTGGAGATTTATTATGAGATACTAGTACTTTACTAGTTTTAAATCCACTAGACATTTAGCATACATGAATCAAATTCATTTGAATTTGTCCAATACTTGAAAAATTGTGTTTTTGTCATTCACCCCTTTTTCCTACTATGGCTTTGCAGCCATTTGGAAAAATTCAAGTAACCCCTTTTACTTGTGAGATTCAGCAACAAATTGCTTTCTAGTCTCAAGGGAATTTTGTCTTTAGGATTTCTCATAATTCCAGTTTGCCATTATTTCCTTTATAGTTCGTAGGTATGTCATATTTCAAAAATCATGACAAGTGATTCGCAAATGTCTCCATACAAGATATGGATTTACATTTTGAATCCTACTTCATGTAGTGAAAAACAATAGTGGAGGGAAAAACACAATGATCAAAATCATTTATTCTTTCCTTCCATGAAGAGAATCATTCAGGAACGTTGTCCGTTGCGCTTCTCAACACTCTGATGCAGGGTTTTGAATCCTGATCGTGTTTTAAACTATTTTACATTTGCTCCATAATTGAGAAACTTCACTAAAGGTGAGCTTTCTCAAGAATGCACCAAAATTCCAGCAATACGAATCTTGCTTTCCTTTTGGTTTCAGCTATGGATTTCGTATTCAAAGTTTCCAATGAATACTCTACAAGTATTTATTCGCTATTGTTTTGGTTATATCGAATAACCCCAAAACTTTCACGAATTCTAATGGTTTACAACATTCTAATTGAGTGCCAACTATTTCTAAGCTAATGGTCTCTACATATACTCTACAACGATTTATTTGGTGCTTCTATTCAACCCCTTTTGATATCTAATATCACATTGTGATGCTTTGTATTTTGACGTTTCAAAACACTTTGCATTCCACAATTTCTTTCATGCCATTCTTATAAAGTTGAATTTTATTACTATTGATCAAATCATAGTAATTGGATTCTCTTTTATATTTATACCCTCTTTTTGATGAAACACTTTGATCAAATCAAATAGTTTCATATTCATGTTTCCTTTGGTAAACTTACTTTACACATTTAAACAATCATTTAAGGATAATTACCATTTTCGTTAAAACACAATACATCGGATATGTATATACTTTTAACAATTCATTAAACACTTTGTATTCAAGTAATACATGGTGTTCAAGTTATTTCGCCGAACTTAGGCATGATTTATATGTGAAAGGAAATCGAATGACTTTCACATATTATCGCATAACTTTGATTTTAAACAATGGTTTCATTCATTAATGAAATATCATTAAGTTAGGTATTTTAAACAAGGCATTTTAATATATTACAAATGTTCATACATTATCAATTAGTTTCAAACAACAAGGATAATTCACATATAATCAAACAATATATGAACACGAATAGAAATCATTCATAATAGCAGAACAACTGTTTGTTACAAACTCATATGAATAACCGTCTCACAAAGTGTGAGACACACTAAAGAAGTTCACAATCTCTTGATTACAAAAAATCATCCTAAACACGAACTAAATGATAAATGCCGAGGGAGAGTGTCGTCAGCCATCATCATCATGCTCGCCATCAACATGCAACGTCACCTCCTCTCCAGCAAGCACCTCTATGCAGAAGGACTTGTTTTCACCAAAACAGAACAAGTATCAGATATACTTAACACTGCAATGTGTTTGCAAGATTATAACATTTATAAAACTGTATATCAAATATATACCTTGGTCATTGGTGACCCCAGTGACATTGGGTTCATCTATCACATTTCTGAAATGTGATATGAACTCAAGGAAATCCAGTGTTTCCGTGTCGCCTCTCATAACACAGATCCTGACTTGTGCTTGGAAGCTTGGAGAAAGCGACCGCAGCACAACTCCCATCGCAAATGAGCTTGAGTACCAGTTGTCCATGTAGTATACCAGACTCATATACGCATCGTAGAGGCGCAATAAGTGCTCATCCAGTGAGGAGCCCTCCTCCATCTTTATGGAGAGAAACTCCCCCATCAGCTCATACTCCCACATGCGCACTTGTTCCACGAAATGTGCTCTCAGATGTGTCATGACCATCCGGGGCTTGAGACTCCCCACCATTGGCCACAGCCCATCCTCCATTCGAAGGCGCATGGTCACTGATATAAATGTGGCCATCACACGACGACGATAACACAGATCCCGCTGCTCCTGGGTCTCATGAGAATAGGGTGGATCCAAATACATCTCGCAGGTCATGTAGTCAGCCATTTCGTTCTCCCCAAGGAGATCAAATAGGCGTATGACCCATGCAGAAAAGTTGGATCCATCTAACTTGAGCTTTTCTCCTTTTAACCAATCGTCGATAGGAAAAGTAATCTCGGGAAGAACCATTTTCTACATTTATAATTGCAAAAGGAATTTAGACTAAGTTTATAATTAAATGAGTTAATAATAACTCCACTCAGAAACACCTATCCCCAGTGAGGGTTCCTAGTGATAACACGACCCCTATCAACCACATCTCCCCCGATCATCATGGCCATCAATGTGGGTTCAAAGGTGGACGCTAAACGTCGGTCACATCATTCATGCAACTCGTGCTCGATCTTTCGACCATCCGTGTTCCGAGGCCATGTATGTACATGCTAGGCTCGCCAACTCAACCTTAGTGTATTCACTGTGCAACATGGCTTGCACCCACTGTATGCGAACGTAGATATGTCTGACACCCATGCCTGTAACCCTAGATCGCCTCATACCGAAGAACTTTCTTGGTGTTGCACACTAAGGGGGAACACAATCCTTGGTTATTTTAACAGGGATCATCTTATTAGTCTACCGTCGAGTATCTAATACTAGCACACAATAAGACATACAAGCAATAACATTGAATGTAAATGCTATGTGATATGGTCCTTCACGTCGTGATCTCCATCCGCCGTCACCGGGTTCCGGCGCCAGGGTACCGGCGCCGTAGACACTAGGGTACTTGTGTCATTCCGGCTTGGTAGTTTGTCATTACCGTGACTATCTACTACGATGTAACAAAAGGTAATTACTTTACCTTTGCCACAACCATATCACAAAGCAACGCCCCCTGCAAAACAAAGTTAGACGCTTCAACTTTATCTTTGCATGTTTTACGTGGCTGAATGGGCTTTCGCACAAGAACCGTTCTTACCTACGAACTTTCAGCACAACGCTGATCAAGTAGTTGTCTATACTACACCCCTTTCGGGGCCCTCCGTTGCAAATGGTATACCAACTAATGCGAGAGAGACAGACACCCCTCTAAGCCACTTTATACGGTACAAGCCGTATGTCAAGCGTGGACCAGTCTCACGAATGAACGCGTAAAGTCGGTTGGGGGCCGCTTCATCAAGCATTGCTGCGGTATACACAAGTACAAGTGGGAGGGTAACAACTAAAAGATCAACGCCCACACGCTACATCTTGTGTGTTCTACCCGTACTAGCATTACTACACATAGATCTAGATCTGATACCACTGTAGGGGTCCCGCGCATAAAAACAATAAATTTTACTCTACGCCCCTAAACCCTGAAGCTGCCAGGACCTATCTATTAGTAATACAGTAACGGGAGGGCCTTTTCGCGAACTTAACCTTGAAGACCGAAAAGCGTTGTCAATGCTCAGGAGAGCGTGGTTGATGTAGACGAGCCGAAGCCGACCTCAAGGTCGTGATGAAGTCCCTGCGCTCCTTCTGGCTCTAACGACTTGAGTGCCTCAAGTGCGACACCTCACGGGGAGTTACACACGTCCGGTGCCTGACGATGACTCCCGCTTCCCCGATCCAGCAGCAGTTGCAGAAGTAGAGCTCCCGGATCCGAATCCCGCAGCGCGACGGCGCTCCCCGGTGAAGATGTCTCTCGCTCACGCAGTCCAGACTTGGGACCACGGTCACGAGAGAGAGGGGGAGAGAGAAAATATCAATTGGAGGTCCTCCCAAAAGTGGGGAGACCTTTATTGATTATTGGGTGTATTTTCTAGGCCAAATACCCCACTTTATATAGGGGGAGGGGAGGTACTACCTCCCCTCAAGTCCCGGGGTGGGACTAAAGGAGAGGAGGGGGTGGGGTGGCCGCCGGTGAGCGCCTAGTGGGCCCCACGGGGGGGCAAGGCCCAGCCGGCCTCCCCCTTGGTCCCTCTCCCCTTTCTCCTTTCCCCTAATGGGTCCTCTCCCTCCGGAATTGGCCCATTAAGCCTTTTTGACATTTTAATTGATTTTCTCTTTATTAAATAATTATGAATAAATGATTAAATCAATATTTAACATTCATTCACATATTATCTAATCTCCGTGGCCATGTAACACCTTCCACCTCCACTCCGTACATCCTCTGGACTTACCGAAACCCTTCCGGTTTTCTCCCTTCTTTTCTTCGGCGATTCTACCGATCCTATAAACACTCTCTAAGCATCATCAAGCCCTTAGGCATGATACCCCACGGTTCGGGAACACTCCAGACATGGTCGGGACACTCCCGCACCAATGATCAACAGAGGGACCTGGATGGCCATGTGACCCCTGTGCATTCCACGAAGATCTTTCGTCGTTTGAACCGGTGACAGTCGTGTCTTATTCCCTTTGTCATTCGATACTTGCATTGCCCGAGATTCGATCAATGACTTCACCATGTCGTGTTCAGTCTTGTTACTAAACAATGCTATTTGACTCGTTCTGACAAGTGATTTCCCCGTGATCTAATCACACGCTGCGCAACTATTGGATATAACCTCTTCGAGTGGGCCCTTGAGTATCTTCCCGTCACATGGACGGACAAATCCCGCTCTTGACATATATTGCCTCTACGGTTTCCTCCGAATACCTGAACACACCTTTATAACCACCGTATTACCAGATGGCGTTTGATGCTATCTAAGCATTCTCGGGAGACAATGATTGATATAGCCTCACGATCTATGGAATAGTCTATGAGGATCCATTTCTAATCATCATACCTTGAACTTTGTGACATGATCGAATAACGATGTTTAAGTTGGGTATTGGTTCATCATCTCATTCTCAGAATGAGATGACCTCATTTCCAACTGGCATAAATGCCACATGATCAGGAAACATGATCATATGTTGACCAATGAACCAGTGACTAGAGTTTCACTTGGAACCCCCTAGTTTGTTTGTATATCACACGTGTATTGATGTTTCCACTCAACACAGTTATAGCATGATATAAAACTTAATCATAAACTATATGAAATATGATAATAGTCCTTACTACTATTTGTCTCTAGGGAATATTTCCAACACTCCATCGCTGTTGCGGACTCCCATGATGAGGAGGGAGTAGTTCTCTCTCGAGGCTAAGGGCTCTATCGGTAGCTATGTGATCACATCTCTCTCTATGCGTGATCTTATTGAGATCATGAGCTTTGTAATCTAGTTGAATAAGTAGATATATTATGCTACTCAAGTGCTTTAATTAATCTCTGCTTATCCCCACGTGTGTGAAGTTGACAATGTGCACACCGTGTCGCACTTAGGCTAAGGTTACAGAAATACTTATCATGAGTATAATTTGAGTTGGATGTCTCTATGAGATTGTGGTGTTTGTTGGAACCATCTAGCGCTGAAGGTGATAGTGAGGGGTCATCTAGATGGGGAATGCGAACTTTAAGGTGTGCTATTATAGCCCTACATCGTCCAGCCGGAGAGTAGTTCAGGGTAGCATAATAAAGAGAAGATATTTATATGAGAGTGTCCACTAGCGAAAGTATGATCCCTAGGACTTGTTTCTAAGAATTGAAACATCGTTTACAATCAGTCATGTTACATGTTTGCTTGCTGCCACTCTTATTTCAGATTGCAATTACCACTTATAATCATCCATATTACTTGTATTTCACTATGTCTTCGCCGAACTAGTGCACCTATACACCTGACAATTGTATTGGGTGTGTTGGGGACACAAGATACTTCTTGTATCTTGATTGCAGGGTTGCTTGAGAGGGATACCTTTGACCACTTCCTCCCTAAGTTCGATAAACCTTGGGTGATCCACTTAAGGGAAACTTGCTGCTGTTCTACAAACCTCTGCACTTGGAGGCCCAATACTGTCTACAAGAATAGAAGCGTGCGTAGACATCACGTGCCTTAACATTGTGAAGAGTCCCGATCATGGAGTTAGCCAAGGAGATCGCTGATCAGATGTGGCGATGAGTTCTGATCCTCTGGGGACGAGATCGGATCCAAGGGCGGAGAAGGATGAGGCACCAGAGGGGGGGGGGGTAGGTTTTGGGAGTTAAGATGAGACGCAAATCATGGGAGGGATTCGTGCGCCACTCTAATGTTGTGGTTTTTTTTAAATTTTGGCGGTGGGGTGAGGCGGAAAAAGGAGGGAACAAAAATGTGTCGAAAATTTTGGAGGGAGGTTCCGTTTAGTTCTTAATTTTGATGTTAGAGGCAAAACATTTCTTGAAAATTTGGTTTACTTTGTATATGTAAGTTTTACACAGTTGTTATAAATAAACGAAATGAAGTACTGACAAGTTGAAAATTAATATTACATTACATAGTCCTATTATTAGACCTGAATGATGAATACATTACCCGTCCCTAAATCATATCTAAGAAAAGTGAAATATTCATATTGTTTAAATTACAAGATTATAAGCCATGTTTTGATCTATTGATGCAAGTTAAATGGACTCAAATTTGGCACAAGGTTGTATCACCATGTGGCTAGTGATGCTAGCATTGTATCTAGCCGTTTGGGTTTGACAAATTCAAAATTTTAACCCTCAAACTCAAAAACATGGAACCATTTGTGAAGAAAGTACCAAACTACAATTTGAGACCTTCGATTTTCATGCTTGAGTGGTTGTACATCACATTGGGACCACATAACAACAGTTGTACCTTTCAGATGCTTTCGCAATCTCTCGAAAGTCTCTGGTCAACCCCGATTTGACCAAACCTTATGACATTCATAGAAAATTGAGAAATTCTCAGAATCTATTGAAACCTTTGAATTTGATCATTGTGTGGCAAATACTTTGCATGAAAAATGAGAAAATTTGAAAAAATTCCCCCCTAGCATTCCACTCTCAAATGTGGTGTAGTTTGGTCAACGATCATGTCTAACTACTAGAAAGAGCCACTTGTGTACCATGTTTTCATCTACCAATCTTCAAATGGACTCAAATTTGGCACAAGGGTGTATCACCATGTGGCTAGTGATGCTAGCATTGTATCTAGCTGTTTTGGTTGAAAAATTCAAAAATTTAACCCTCAAACTCAAAAACATGGAAACATATGTGAAGCATGTGCCAAAACTATAATTTGAGGCCTTCGATTTGCATGCTTGAGTGGTTGTACATCACATTGGGACCACATAACAGAAATTGTACCTTTCAGATGCTTTCGTAATCTCTCGAAAGTCTCTGGTTAACCCCGGTTTGACCAAACCTTATGAAATTCATAGAAAAATGATAAATTCTCAGAATCTATTGATACCTTCGAATTTGATCACTGTGAAAAACGACAATATTTTACATTTTATTGATTTCTTTACCTCAATGTTTTAGTAAAAATATATTTAGATGCACCATGATAAAAATTTGTAAATAAAAAACTATAAGAAAAAGGGAAAGAAGAGCAACAAATCAGAGAACCTTCTCTATGTCTGTCTCCTTTTGGAAACAAATCCATGCATCACTTTCTATCTCTATCTCTGCCTGGCTCACCTCATTCATTCCTCTTTGCCCAATCTGGTAGGAAATCTATACCAGCTTCTATACTCTCTCTCTATCTATCTCCTTCTGGAAACAAATCCATGCACCACTTTCTGTCTCTAGCGCTGCCTGGCTCACCTCATTCATTCCTTTTTGCCCACTCTGGTACGATATCTACACCAGCTTCTATACTCTCTATGTTTGTCTCCTTCTGGAAACAAATTGATGCACCACTTTGTGTCTCTACCTCTGCCTGGCTCATCTCATTCATTCCTTTTTGCTCAATCTGGTAGGAAATCTACACCAGCTTCTATATCTCAATTGCTTAACTATTTCCCTTCACCATACCTTTACCCAAATACGAAATCCCACCACTCACTAACATGTACAAAAACAAGTGTAGACATTATTAAACATCTACAATCTAGAAACATGACAGGCAAATAATATAACAAGGATCAACATAAACTAGGTACGATAATGTTCAACATAAATGCTGCTCAGCAGCCAACAGAAACATAGTTCAACAAAAGCTACTTCTTAAAGCAGTAGCGACACAAAAACAACCAGCACATAAATAATTCATTGCCTCCTTGCCGCTGCCGCCTCCTCCCGGTCCCTCTTCCTCTACTTCTTGCTGCCCATACCCAGAACCTTCGGAGGCCTGGGCACGGGAGAAGGCACACGACCGAGCTCGATAGCTCGGTCAGTTTCTCCTTGAGGAAGATGCAATAGGCCTTATGATTAGCACGGAAGCTGTAGACATTGAAAGTTTCACTAAGCTTCACATGGCCGGATCCACAGCCTCCGGCATCCTGGAGGATGCTTTGGAAGTCCATGTTGATGCTCCTTTGGCAGAAGGGGTAGCGGTTCATGGCATGAGTCCAGGGTTCACTCCAGAAGGCGTCGAACATCCCCTCCCTCAGCTTCTTCAGAATGGCCCTGTTCTTCCTGTGGCTGCATTCGTCATCGCTGTCAACATCATTAGTAGCCTCCTGAAACATGCAAAATACACATGTGAAGCAATAAACTGCAAATAAAATTTAATTCCTAACACATGAAGCAACAGAGATAACACTCAGACAGCTAGCAACAACAAATAGTAATCAGGGGTTTAAGCAGGTAATCCAATTCCGTCGGCCAATAAGATAGCATTAATCCATAGATACGAAAACAACTAGAGATGCAAGTTTGGAACCTTTAGGGTACCCTCTATTTCAGTCTAGATCAAACAAATGAGCTACTTTTCTAAAAAAGTGATGATTTGTGAAAATGTAATTCATTTTTTGTACTAAAGAAGGTAGAGGGTACCATAGAGGATACCCATTTGCATCCTTAAAAACAACAATCGATAGAGTAGAATTGCGATATAATTCTCAATGATATTATTTCGGTTACAGCGAGTACAAATACCAGGTGTCGTTCGTGGGCAGACTAAGATGGTTACAGAAATAATGTACAATATAAACATGCAAAATACACATGTGAAGCAAATATATAGAAACTGCAACTAAAATTTAATGCCTAACAAAGGAAGCAACAGATAACACTCAGACAGATAGCAACAATAGAAAGTAATCAGGGATCAAGCAGAAAATCCAATTCCCTCGGCCAATAAGCTAGTATTAATCCACAGATATGAAAACAACTATCCATAGAGTAGAATTGCGATATTCTTATCAATGAGATTGTTTTGGTTACAGCGAGTACAAGTACCATGAGTCGTTCATGGGCAGACTATGATGGTTAAAGAAATAACGTACAACATATTGAGCGTGTCAACATATAGTTCCACAAATATTAATCGAATCTATCTATAATCAAACACTAGCTAACAATAAAAAAAGATCCACTAATTACAGAGTAGTCATAACAGATAGAAAATGAATCTGATGCTAATTGAAAACCCTAGGAACCTGACGCTAATTGAAAACCCTAGGCATCAATCCTAAACATGTATTACACGGAACTTACCTCCTCCTGCTTGTTGACGATGTTCTCATTGAAGGCCGGCGGTGGGGGGACGACAATGAGCTCAAGGTCCTCGTCGACCTCGCGCGGCTCCTTTCCATAATCGTAGATGTATCTACTTGTAGCAGTGGGAGCAGAGGAGGGACCTATAGGCCATCCTTCGGCGAGGGTTTTCGCTTCGTCTTTGGCCTCCGTTGTGGCTATGATAGCATCCACTGCGGCTTTGCGCTCCTCTGTCGCGGCCATGGACACCTCCTGCGCGGCTAAGGCCAGCGTTGCGGCCTTTGACTTTGCCGCGGCAACGACGTCAGATGGGTGCTCCATTGTCGGAATGCTAAGGGGAGCGGAAGCGGAGAGGGGTTTTCCTGTTCGGCGGAGAGAGAAAGAGAGAGAGAGAGAGAGAGAGAGAGAGAGAGAGAGAGAGAGAGAGAGAGGGGTGGGGAAGGGGTTGGAAGCGGTGGCGTGAGGGAGTCAATGATGGAACGACACAGAGAGAGAGGGATGGGCATATGGCGATGCGTCGATGTTTCGTGCCCCGCGCTTCACGCGTGTACGGTTCTGTAGCATACGCACGCACAACTGCTCTCATAGTTCTCTAAAAAACTGCTCATTCTAAAAAAAAACGCTCGCACGGTGCACCGCGGACATGCCTATGGTACTGCACGGTTCTCACGCGCACGGTGGCGCATAGTGGCCCACCGGAGCAACACAAATGCGGTCCAGCAAATACGCAGTAAACCACCCTAAAACTAATCAACAACGTTACATGACAAAACCATTACATCTCCCGTAACGGCAGCAGCAGTAATCAACTTGTGGTCGCGAACTTGTAATCAACTTGTGGTCGTAAGACAATATTTTACATTTAGTTTCTTTGCCTTATTGTTTTTGATAAACTATTTTCCCCTACTGACAACTTGGTCCCGCGTGATTTTTAGTGACAATTTAAATGCACCACGATAAAATTTTGTCACCAACATCGACAAACCACCCGAAAGAGTAATCCATGATGATATAACAATGACAAAATACTAAATCATCGTGCAATATGCTTAATCCTTGACGTCATAACCAAACCGTCAAGGATTAAGATAATATATGACGGTTCACAACTTTATCAACAAGCCATTTTGTCAATAAATATCACATATGTTGTAGTTCGAGCTTGGCTGGCGACTCCAAACCCTAGATCTGGGCCCGTTGGGTACAACTGGGGTTTGGGCGGGCTAGCTTGCCCTCAGGCCGCTGCCATGGTTGGTGTGGGGACCGCTTCGGGACAAGGGGAGCGACGATGCCAATATATCTGCTGCAGTGCAGGGGCGGGGGCTTCACGGACCCGATTTGGGCACGGTCAGGCCTAGGTGGCATAGTATGCTTTTGCTGCTGCGCCCGGTCTGCTACCGCTTCGGCGGTGGAGGTCAATCCCTCCCACGCGGCAGTGGCGCCGCTGTCCCTTTTCTTCGGTGGGTTCCTCGCGCCGGGCAACCTCATGGTGTTTGCCATGGTGAGACACCGACGAAGACGGCAAGACCGTTTTGGCGCATGTTGGTGTACGACAAGTTGGTGGAGTGCCAGGATTGGCTGGGGTTTGGGTCGTTGGGGGGTCAGGAGAAATCCTTGCCGGCTAGGCTGGCTCTAAAGCGACGACATCTGCGGGTGCCGCCTTCCTTCTTGGAGGGCGCCGGATGTACCCTCTTCTCACTTCCCTGCGTGTACCGGGAGAAATCCTAGGAGAAATCCTGGCACCAGTGTCGCCATCGTCGTCTCCCTTCTTAAAGGTCTTGCTTGGTACACGGCAATTCAGAGGCATAGGATCGTGGTCGGACTGTTTCGGAGGGCGCAGCGCTTGCGAGTCTTAGTCAGTGGTCGATCTGGTGCTGCTGTGCATTTCTTTCTTTTTCTTTCTTTTGTATTTCCTCTTGGGCTTTTGCTTGTGTTGTTCGGCCCCAATAGTGTTCGGATCTTCCTTTGGGTGTTGTGCTGTCTGGCCCAGCAGCGGTCTCACCTATGTGCTTTATTTATAAAGCGCGGCGAAAGCCTGATTCGAGGAGGAGATCTTTCAATCATACTTCTAGGTAAGTTTGCAAGCGAGCGGGATGCACGGGACTAGTATTTAGTACTCGTTTCGTCTCGAAATAGATATCGTAGATTTATCAAAAGTTAGATGAATCTATATATTAAGTAGTTTCTAGATTCATCTAAATTTTGACAATGTAAGATATCTATTTTAAGACGGAGTGAGTATAATTTACGTAGATATAGTTAAACAAGGATGAAAGTCTTTCCGGACTTCCCTTAATAAGGAAAGCTAGCAATTCAATGAGTTTGTTTTGTCTTGCTGTACCCGGCAAACCATAAGCATTGTTCCTAGTTAGAAACGATGGTTGATGCCTATTACAATTTGTACTAATCCATGTGTTTCACGGTATATGCGGGATCCTGCTTGTGTAACCTACTTCTAGGCCTCTAGACCGTCATCCAAGACATCCTCATTGCCAAGTAACCAGGGGCGGATCCAGGATTTGACCATAGGGTGGCGAGATGATAGTCGCGATAAAATACGTATACAACAGAGAAATGCAGAGGAGCTCCCGGGTGCTCCCCTCCCTCTATGGTTCACACCTATCCTGGGCCCACCAATTTCGGAGGTGTATATTGATTTTTTTATCTATCCTAGCCATATTTTATTCCAGGCGTGTACTTCGTGGAACATCACTAGCATGGGCCCACAACATTCATGGACATATCCTATCATGTCCTTTCATGATGACGAAACAATAGAACAAAAATATTGTTTTTTAACGATGCCGAAACAATAGAACATTTATTCCTTTCACATTCTTTTGCTAAGGTTATTTGGCGTATGATATACCGCACTTATAGTTTACCTCCTCCAACCAATATTACTAATATGTTTGGTAATCGGCTAAACGGGATAGATAAGACAAAAAGAGATAGAATTTGACTTGGCATTTCGGCCATATGTTGGTCCATTTGGAAATGTCATAATAATTGTATTTTTAATAATGTCGGAGTTCCATCTTTTTTGACGATTTTCCCTTACAGAAAACGGTAGTAGGTGAATACAGACCTATACAAGTTGCTTACAGAAAACGGTAGTAGATGAATACCGTTTTCTGACGATTTTCCCTTACTTACTCTGGTTGCATCTCAACGTGAACCTATGGGGTGGGTAGCAACCATGAGCCAAAAGTCCCGGTTAGTATACAATAACACTATATTAAATCTTAAATATGTAGTTCTGTTGTCCAAATGCATGTTTTATAATTAAATATTCATTTTATTTGATTTGTGACTACAAACCCATCAAACAGGTATATGATCTCATGAACGTTTAAATTTATAAAAAGAATTTTTTTATAATTACGAGTAACTATATAAGGTTGTAAAAGAATACTAAATAAATCAAGGGGTGGATATATGAGCATGTGGGGCAAATAAAAAATTCACCGTAAAAGCGATAAACACGAAAATATATCAAGTTTTCTAGAACATACTATGAATATCAAACTATAACATTATATATTTGGCAATAAAAAAGAAAGCTACATTATACTAGTTTGAGTGTAGGTCTATGCCTAAACCTATCAAATAAATCAATAACTCAATAATTACTTAAAAACTAAATAAATCGTAAAAAATACAGGTGTATATAATCCGCAATTGATCTGACACAACAATTTCTATTAGTTGGGATAATCAAACTAGCAATTCTAGTAGCCAACATGGAATTTATCTGGAATCATACCTTAGGACGATCAATTCACAAATTGGGAATGACATGTGGCGGCGACATGCCGTAGTTGATAGTTTCCATACGCACGGGAGCGGTGTTTTGTGCTTTTGTTAATCGGTAATAACGGAAACGTGTACGCATGAATACAAAATCCTGATCACGGCGGCGCCGCCATGGCGGAAGCAGTGAAGGGGGAATAAATTGACTAGATCGTCTAGGAAAACCGAGTAGAGAAGAAATCTAGATACGTCCCATGGATGAGTTTATCGATCCCTGGTCTTGCCGATGCTTCAATATGTATGTATTATCCCTTGAAGGCTAATGGTTTTGGTTGGACCATAATACTTTAGCCATCAGCAGATTGCACATACTGGTCTAGGCTAATATACAGAGTATTATGATTAAAAGTTTAGCCTCAAAACTAGAGTTAGCTCCAGCTTCATATCCTTGGAGAGCCGAACTATAGGTGGGCCTGCCCCTCCCTGGATCCGCCTCTGCAAGTAACTCTCTGTCTAAGTAACCTGCAAAAAAATCGAATTAGCAGTTTTTAAAAGTTGCACCGCTACGAGAATTAGTACTTCATTATGTGCGGACCAGAAGGTCGTTGTGATGCAAACATACGTTAACAATTTCAACATTTAACTTCTTGCAACTGCCAATTAGCGTGCAACTTGCAGCTGCATAGTGCATACATATCGAGTCCCTGGGAAGCCAGAAGCATAACTGATTAACTGGGTGCACGAGTTTCTGATATCTCTAAAGAACTCTAAGGTCTCCAAAGATTGGTGGGCTCTGAGACGACCATGCATTGTAGGGACTTTCTCTTGAAATAGATTTTTGTCCCGCTATATTAATATAGCAACCCCGGGATACAACCAACGATAATACTAGGGCAGCAACACAGTCCAGCCCAAAAGAAAAGAAAGAAGTAAAATAGAAACAAGTGCCGACATCAGGCAGATTAACGAAACGAAAATGAGTCGCAACCGTTGCGCCCTCCGAAGTTGTCCCACCACACTCCTAACACTCCGACACACCGTGTATCAAGCAACACCTTAAAGAAGGAATGCGACGCCAATGACGCTGTTGCCCGGACTTGTCCTAGGGTTTTCCCCGAATACACAGATGGGAATGGGGAAAGGGTACACTCGACGCCCCTCAGGAGGGACGGTGGCACCCGCAGGTGTCACCGCATCGGTGCAGGCCAAGCCGACAGGGATTTCTCCCGACCCCCAACAAACCAGCACCCGATTGCTCTGTACCGACCTCACCCACCAACACGCGCCAACACGGTCTTGCCGCCATCGTCGTCTCTCTATGGCCGCCGATGCGAGGTCTGCAAGACGGAGACATGGGACCGCGAGAAAAGAGGGCAGCACGACTGCCTCGTGGGAGGGATAACCTCCACCTCCAGCAAGAAGGTAGTCGACCGAGCGCAGTAGCAGGGGCACACCAGGCCCAAACAGGGCACAGATCGGGCCTGCAAAGCCGCCACCACCATGCTGCAGCAGGTGTGCCACCGATACCGCCCCCAGTACACCCTGTCAACTTCAACATCTTGCAGCAGCAACAACTAAGCTAGAGAAGAACCAGCCCACCCAAGCCTAGATGTAGCCTGAAGGGCTCAGATCTGGGCCAGGAGGGATTACCAACCACGCCGCAAGCTCTGCCCATGCCAGGAATTGTCCTTCAGGGCCACACAAAGATAAACAAAAACTTTTACCATACGCGGTACTCCCAAGATCTAGATCAGGTGATAGGCCACGAGATTTACCACTAGACATGCATGTGTGGATTATTGATGAAGCACGTCAGTTGATGCCATGCCGAACGATACCACGTACAACACGTCTGGATCCCCACGACCTCCTTGTCCCTAGCGCCGCACGTGCAACGCCTCTACCGGTATCCACAAGTACAGGGAGGAGCTCCAGGTAGAGGACTGCTAGATCCTGTCTAGCCTGAAATGGGAGTGGAGAAAGTAACGGCTAGGTCAGGGACAATCCCTTGTCACTCCACTTATTTACACTCCTAGCTGGGCTCAACGCTTGAGGCCCATCTAGGCTGTATCCCATTCTCCACATGGACCAAATCCACATGGGCTCCTTTCCTTTAAGTGTGTGACCCTGTAGGTTCACATACACATGGACACGACACGAGTCACCACTCCGAATCCATAGCTAGTAGCGGTCTCTAACAAGACATGTCAATTCCCAAGCGCCGTAAAGTCTAAAGACAAACCTTTCTTAATGTGACTTTCGTCCAAATGCCTTTGCCTCATGATATATATCTTGTCAAGCTATAGGCGAGTTGTTGCCATCCCTTTAATAGCTCGACTCTCTCTTTTCTTGTTCCATGATATACGATTCACTAGACTAACACTTACTCCGACTCCTTGGTTAACACTTAACCAAGTCGCGTATGGCCATGCTTCCGAATCATATGACACGAGAGGGCCCATAGAATATCTCTCCATTACGGAGGGGCAAATCCCATCTTGGTAATCCACATCACGCAGCTTGCTTCACAACCAACCCGGACTCTATCTTTATAACTGCCCATTTACGGAACAACGTTTGATAGAACCTAAGTTGGCGATCCACAACTCGGATCATGCAATCACCTCAGTTCAAAGGATTCCATTGCTTGAGACTGCAAATGACAACATACTCGTTGCATCTCAACTATAGTTCTTTCCGATTTGTTAAACTATTTAGCCGAATAATGTCTACGCATGCTTCTATTCTTGTAGACAGTGTTGGGCCTCCAAGTGCTTAGGTTTGTAGAACAGTAGCAAGTTTCCCTTAAGTGGATCACCCAAGGTTTATCGAACTTAGGGAGGAAGTGGTCAAAGGTATCCCTCTCAATCAACTCTGCAATCAAGATATAAGAAGTCTCTTGTGTCCCCAACTAACCCAATACACTTGTCATGTGTATAGGTGCACTAGTTCAACGAAGAGATAGTGAAATACAAGTAATATGGATGATTATAAGTGGTAATTGCAATCTGAAATAAGAGTGGAAGCAAGCAAACATGTAACAAGACTGATTGTAAACGGTGTTTCAATGCTTAGAAACAAGGCCTAGGGATCATACTTTCACTAGTGGACACTCTCATATAAATATCTTCTCTTTATTATGCTACCCTGAACTACTCTCCGGTTGGACGATGTAGGGCTATAACAACACACCTTAAAGTTCACATTCCCCATCTAGATAACCCCTCACTATCACCTTGAGTGCTAGATGGTTCCAACAAACACCACAATCTCATAGAGACATCCAACTCAAATTATACTCATGATAAGTATTTCTGTAACCTTAGCCAAAGTGCCACACAGTGTGCACACTGTCAACTTCACACACGTGGGGATAAGTAGAGATTAATTAAAGCACTTGAGTAGCAGAATAGATCTACTTATTCAACTAGATTACAAAGATCATAATCTCAATAAGATCACACATAAAGAGAGAGATGAGCACATAGCTATCGGTAGAGCCCTTAGCCTCGAGAGATTACTCCCTCCTCATCATGGGAGTCAGCAACAACGATGGAGATGGCGGTGGAGTCGATGGAGATGGCTCTATTGGGTTTGCAGCATAGAAAACAAAAAATTTCCTACGATGTGAACTATACGCCAAGATCTATCTACTAGATGCAAGCAACGGGTAGGTATACATCCATAGAGAACTTACCCTCGAAGACAACAAAGCTTTGTTAACGAGATGGAACTCGTGGATGATGTAGTCGTACACTTGTCGATCTGAAGATCGTGATGAAGTCCAGCAGGTCCGGCTCCAGCACGTCCATCAGATCCAGCTCCAGCAAGTCCAGCACCACCAAGTCCAGCACCGCAAAGCAGTGGTGCATCCGTGATCGCACACACGTCCGGTACCCGATAACTGATGTCTACACACTTCTATTCTTGTAGACAGTTGTTGGGCCTCCAAATGCAGAGGTTTGTAGAACAGCAGCAAGTTTTCCCTTAAGTGGATTACCCAAGGTTTATCGAACTCAGGAAGGAAGTGGTCAAAGGTATCCCCTCTCAAGCAACCATGCAATCAAGATACAAGAAGTCTCTTGTGTCCCCAACACACCCAATACACTTGTCAGGTGTATAGATGCACTAGTTCAGCGAAGAGATAGTGAAATACAAGTGGTATGGATATAAGATAACCATGCTAGAAAATACTTTGATGGCGTGGAAAAGACTAAAGGCAAACTGAAATAAAGATGGAAGCAAGAAAACATGTAAAAATCTAGTAGCAAACAGTGTTTCAATATTTAGAAACAAGGCCTAGGGATCATACTTTCACTAGTGAACACTCTCATATAAATATCTTCTCTTTATGATACTACTCTTAACTACTCTCCGGTTGGACACTCTAATCCATGGTAGGGCTATAACAGCACACCTCAAAGTAAGCCTTTCCCATTTAGAAAACCCCACACTGTCACCTTGAGCACTAGATGGTTCAAACAACACCACAATTTCATAAAGACATCCAACTCCAAATATATCTCATAACAAGTATTTGTAATCTCTAGCCTAAGTGCCACCATGGTGTGCACACTGTAAACTTCACACACATGAGGAGAGCAGAGATCTATTAAAGCACTTGAGTAGCAAGGTAAATCTATAGATTGCAAGCTCATGATCTCAATAAGATCATGCATAGAGAGAGAGATGAACACATAGCTACCGGTAGAATCCTTAGCCTCGAGAGAGATCTACTCACTCCTCATCATGGGAATCAGCAATGGTGATGGAGATGGCGATGGAGATGGCTCCGGGGGCACTTCCCCGTCCCGGCAAGGTGCCAGAACAGAAACTTTCTTTCCCCCGAATCTCCCCTTCGGTGGCGGCGGAGCTGCGGAACTTTTCGTGGTTGGAGGCTGGACGATTTAGGGTTTTTGCATCGGGAGGCATCTTATAGGCGAAGAGGCAAGGTCAGTGGGCGGCCAGGGGGCCCACACCACCTGGTGGCGTGGCCAGGGCTAGCCCGTGCCACCATATGGTGTGGCCGCCCTGTGGCCCCTCTCTGTCTCGTCTTCTCGCTCCGTGAGTCTTCCGGTAAAATATCAACTTTGGCTTTTGTCTCGTCCAATTCTGAGAATATTGATTTTCTGACTTTCCTAGAACCAAAAACAGCAGAAAATAGGCAACTGGCACTGTAGCACTTGTTAATAGGTTATTCCAAGAAAGTGTATAGAAAGTACTCCAAAGTTGGAACAAAACACAAGAAAGTAGATAAAACCAGGCATGGAACATAAAAAATTATGGATACGTTAGAAACGTATCAACAACCTCCGTCCCTCGCTCCAACGAATCAGCGGAAGCAGTAACTCCTTTCCAGATAAAGCCACCGGGAACATGTATCTTGCTAATCCGATACCATGGGGGAATAATACTAGAGGGGGGAGAGATCCTTCACGAGGAGGTGTGACTGTGAAGGTGTGAGAGGGGGGCCTTTTATAGGAGGAGGGGAGGGTACCCCTCCCATGGACGGCGCCCATGGAGGGTGTCCCTTCACCTCTCCCATTCATGTGGTGGTAACCCCCTCCACATTAAGATGCCCTTTCACATTCTCTTTTAAAGTCTCCACTTTAAATGCATTAAATTTCTCCAAATTTAATGCTCTCTCATTTAATAAAACTCTTTTATTAATTTTATTCAGAATTTTGTTAATTACTTTAATTAACAAACATTCACATAAAACCCCCTGCAACATTTCAATATTACATGTAGAACCAATTTCAGCAATTTCACCCGAAACAGTTTTGGTGTCTATTGAAATAATTCCAGCACTTTCTTAAATCTTTATCTGAAACATATTTGCTCCAAATGGTGTCAGTATCCCTTAAGTGTGTAACCCTACGGTTCGCGAATAATGCAGACATGATCGAGACCCTTCTCAGATCAATAATCAGAAGCGGGACCTGGAGATCCATACTGACTCCTACACATTCAACGATGACTTCTGTGATCGTGAGAACCTTTAACGCTAGTAACTAAATCCCTTTGTCTCACGGTATATTACATGTCCGAGATTCTATCATCGGTATCTCCATACCTAGTTTGATCTCGTTACCGACATGTACTCTTTTTTGCTCCCGTGATATAACATTCTAGTGATCACATCACTTGCTTGCAAGCTAACCAATGTGATATCACCGAGAGGGTCCAGAGTATATCTATCCGTCATCGGGATGGACAAATACCACTCTTGATCCATGAGCCTCTACATAACACTTTTGTAGCACTGAACCCACCTTTATAATCACCCTTTCACGGTGTGACATTTGATGTTATCAAGATACTCTTCAAATGTTAGTGATTGACATGATCTCATGTTCTAAGGACTAGGATTACTTCGTATGATGTTATAGCAATATAAACACAATGACTTTGATTGTAATGCTATACTTCGGATGAATGTTCATCACATCATTCCACTAATGTTGTGACCTTGTTATTAACAACATCCAATGTCCATGATCAGGAAACCTTGATCATCTTGTTAATCAACGAGCTAGTTTATAAGTGAGGCATAACTAGGAACTTTCCTTTTGTTTATTAAACACACATGTATTAACGTTTCCAAATTAATACATATATAGCATGCAAAATAACATTTATCATAAACAAGAAATAAGATAATAACCACTTTATTATTGCCTCTCGGGCATATTCCCTTCAGTCTCCCATTTGCACTAGAGTCAATAATCTAGTTTGAAAAACTTTGGGTATTGAACACCTATGGCTTTCTAGTGTTGCATATACGTGATTGCTAGTGGTTAACATAATCTCTGGATCTGACAGTTTCAGGTCTGTGTGTATTTGCATGTCTCTGCGTCTCTACGCATCACTCATTCTAAAATGAGATGGCATTGTGTAGATTTGGTCCTTTGGTGAGATCTTTAGTTTGTTCGGCTCAAAATATGTTGATATTATTGTCACACAATATATCTTGATAGTATTAGCCCACTTTGAACCACACCTAGTTTGATAACAAACTACTTAACATAAATGCCCTCCTTTGCTGCTACTATAGCAGTTATATACTTAGCCTTTTGTTGTAGTACCCGTCACAATGTCTCAACTTTGGAACTCATCCAAATCCATCATGGAACATCATTTCCAGTACATTGTGCCACCCATAGTCTAAATTTAGATAAATTTAGTTTGTATCTTGTGACAAAACTAGTATCAATGTAACACTTTGCAATGAACTACCTTTAACTATTTGTCACTTATACATGATATATTCTTAGTTCTTCCAAAGCTCATAAGAATATCTTTACTATTGTCCAATGATCATCTTATGAATCATTCTGGTATGTGCTCATAACATTTAGAGCATAGGGCATTCTAGATATATACATATCACGGTATAATCGATCAAAATCTTCATGTGATTTTACTCACCAAGTGTTGAAACACTTGAATCTTGATACAATCCTTTCCATGCAGCAAGAACCTTTCTTTTTGTTTCCATATTGAACCCTTTCAATATCTCATATATGTATGTCTGGCACAACCATATTAGCGCCTCAATCTATCCATATAGATATTGATGCCAAATATTCCGGTTTTGCCCAAGTCTTTCATCGAAATCTTATTTTAATGAAATTCTTAACTTGTGTCAATACAAGATACATCATTTCCAATCAACAATATGTCCTCTACATAATGAATTAGAAATATGTCTTAGCGCTCCCACTTAATTTCTTGCAAATGCAAGCATCTTCATCATCTCCGATGAATTTAAACTCTTTTAACAGTTTCTTCATGGTAAAGATTCCAACTCCGCTATGCTTACTTCAACTATTGAAGTATGCATGCCCTTTTAGCACCCTTTGAATTAACAAAACCCTTCGGACCATGTCATGTACACGTCCTAGGTAACCGTTCTATTAGAAGAACCTTGATTTGTTTATTCAACTATCATATACCAAATTATATGTAGTGGTTGCTACATTAATCCGTCAAGACTAAATATCGCTATGAAAGATCAAATCTTGTCATAGTCAACTCCTTGAACATTGGCGTAAACTTATTTCCAACATGTCGACTATTTCATAGATGTTAAATATCCATGTCTATTTCTTTATAGATCCAAACACGACCGATAGGCTTTACGCCTTTTTATAGGGTCTTCCAAGTTCAGAAATTTGATTTCTCGTGTATGGATACTATCACAGATTCTATGACTTCTAGTCAGTTTATGGAGTCAGGGCCCATCATCGCTTCTTTGGATGCAGTCAATTCATCATTGTCAAAACAATAACGACTTGTTTATCAAATATCACTATTTGATTCTTACCGACCCACATGGTTCAATAGGAACTCTAATCTCTAGGATCACAACCTTTGTAATCATGGGAGCCATGAGAATTTTAGCCACCTTCAGGACACTTTCCGGTGATGTGCTACTTAGCACATACAGCCAAGGTTCACCAACCTTATCAAAGTTCTATTGTCCTCCCACTTAACTTTTCATGAAAAATTCCTTCTCAAGAAACTTGAAGTTCCAAGCGACAAACTCTTTTGTCCTCGGTGTTATGGAGAAATTCCCAACAAATTATTTGGGATAACCTACAAAGACATGCTTATCCGACTTTGGTTGTAAACATTTTACTTATGCATAGCATACCAAAATTTAAGAAAAGACAATTCGGGTTTTATCCCAAACCATAACTCATATGGTGTCATTTCAACGGATCACGATGGTGCTCTTTTTAGTGTAAAAGCGGTAGTCTCTAAAGCTTTAATCCTTAAAACATAATGGCAGTTTTATAAATGACACCTTTGATCTTACCATGTCAAACGTGGTTTGATTTCATCTCTCGAATATGCCATACTCCTATGGTTTATCGGGAAACATAAATCATGGAACAATTTCTCAAATCTTAGGTGTTTTGCTAAACATGTAACTCAAATATCTTCCTTTATGATCGAATCATAAAATCTTTATTTTCTTGTTACAATGATTTTCCACTTCATCTTGAAATGTTTTGAACAATTTTCAAAAGTTTCATACTTCTTCCTTATTGAGTAAATATATAGATATATTCACTCAAATTTCTGGAGAAAGCATATGAAGCAAAAAGATCCATCGCATATGGCTACATATAATGAACTATATACATCAATATGTATGATATCCAATAAGTTAGTCATCCATTCCTCTTTGGCCTATGGACGGAGTTTCAATTATCTCAAGTAAAGTCTCACAAGCGTCAGTTGATCAAAATCAAAGACTCCAAAAATCCATCAACATGAAGTTTCTTCATGTTTTCTTTCCAATATAATTTAAACAGCGATGTCACTTCATAAGTGATCTTTCAATCATTTGTCTTGCGACATTTTAGCAATAATGTTTATGGATGTGATTTCTCCAACTAGACTTGTAAAAGTTCATCCATCCTTTATGGAATACGGTAATTATTTGAACAACCATTGTTCTCATAATACCAGAACAAAATAACAATTATTAAACCAAATCTTGAAGGCTAGGTTTGACGACAACGAAAAACACAATAACACTTTATTTGTTTTCGATGAACATCATCACTTATTCTCTTGCTAGTTACTTAGGCCATTGCAGTTCATGAATTGCGTTGTCCTGTATGACACTTCATACCAACCAATTCGGTATCCAATACAGGTATCCAATACCTAAGAACCACATTGTTTAACAAGCAAGGAATACAACCATAACATGTATATCTTCTATATACCTAAGTTGGACATCTCCAACCTTTCCTTTTCTGCCAAATATTTTATAGATTCTCTTTCAGCAATTCCTTTTCCTTTTAAAAGAATCTATCAACATCAATAGTGGTGTCATTCACATGACACATAGTACAAAGCGTGTATAGTCAAATACTAATACCTTTGGACTTGCACTTTGAAGTGGATCACCATCATCAAATGTTTGGTGTTCTTTCAAAAATCCATTCTTTAGTAATCTATTAGTGTAGTAAACATTTTACTTACATCTTCTATTCACCCGTATCATGAAAACGTTCATGATCAAGCTACTATAGCCTATAAGGATGAATCGTGAGTATAATATCAGTTCCCAAAACCTTTTTGGTAGATTAGGATGCCTAGAGTCTCCAACCTTCACAAATTCTCATACAATACGAGAACATGTATTTTGCTAAATTATACTCTATCATAATGCAACCAAAAACATTGTTTCAGATATCACAATATCTTTCACACATGATGGTTTCTGAAACAATTATTTCAGTTCCTAGATAACCTCAATATTAAAACAACTTTTGAATGTCAAGAATCATGGAGGCAAACATGATACTTTAGATACTAATATTGGAATTCTTACTCTTGATTTAATACTACTTATTAAACTTCATGGAGTAAATAGAGTTTGCTGAAAGTTTGCAATAGGACTTCTAAACTTTAAATTGACATTCAAAACAATACGATACCAGTTCGTAAAGTAAATATCCAGAATTCTATAGTTCTATTATCTCAATTAAAACTAAGCATAAGGTAGTAAACAGATGCCAATGACTACAACAAATTATGCAAATTCACTTTGATTTAGTTTATGACAAATTTGGTACGACTAATCCCAAATAGAAATGAACTTCCACTCAAAAACGACATCCCTCATGCCTTTTTTGGTGATTGCATGAACCAAATCCACTACACCAAGTCCGATCATCACGTGAGTCGGTGTAGCTTC
Organism: Avena sativa; assembly: GCA_916181665.1. Taxonomy (NCBI): domain Eukaryota; kingdom Viridiplantae; phylum Streptophyta; class Magnoliopsida; order Poales; family Poaceae; genus Avena; species Avena sativa. The sequence goes on along the minus strand of OV702289.1, from coordinate 127,369,661 downwards.
CAAGGCGAGCATCAATATGAGCATCATATCAACTATATGACTCATGCTTATCCTTTCGGTCCGTGTTCTGAGGCCATGTCTGTACATGCTAGGCTCGCCAAGTAAGAACCTTAGTACTCGCATGTGTAAAACTATCTTACACCCGTTTGTATGAAAGCGCAGAGTCGAGTACACCCGATCATCACGTGATGTCTCGAAACACGATCCATAGAACGGTGCATACTTAAGGAAGAACACATTTTATCTTGATATTTAAATGAGGGATCATCTTATAATGCTACTAAAACACCAAACAAACAATATAAGATGTGAACATCATATGTGTAAAGTGGGATGATATGGTCCATGCATTTCATCACCATCATATGCATCATGGTATGATCTCTATCATTCCTTTGTGTGTAAGGCCAAGGTCTATGGAACTTACACGTTAGGTGTGTTGTAAGAGTATCAAATATACATCAACTTACAACATTACCATATCATGATACTAGCCCAGCAACGATCTAAACTAGACGCCTCTAATTTATCAATTGCAAATTTTTACGTGGCTTAGGGCTTTCGAAGATAGAACCGGTCTTACCTATGAACATGGAACCACAACGATGATAAATAAGTTGTTAGCCACTTGTTGTAAATCAGATATTGACTATAGTAGGAGAGACAGACACCCGCCAGCCACTTATGCAAAACTAGTTGCATGTCAGTCATGGAACCGGTCTCATGTGTGATGACATGTAAGGTTGGTCCGGGCCGCTTCATCCCACTATGCCACCAATATCCAAAATACATGAAAGAAGCAATAACATGATCATCATCACCCACATATAAACATATGTGTACTACCCGTGCAAAGCACCTACGCATAGATCAGGCTCTGATACCACTGTTGGGTTCGCATCATAGAAAACAAAAAATTTCCTACGATGTGAACTATACGCCAAGATCTATGTACTAGATGCAAGCAACGGGTGGATATACATCCATAGAGAACTTACCCTCCAAGACAACAAAGCTTTGTTAACAAGATGGAACTCGTGGATGATGTAGTCGTACACTTGCCGATCTCAAGATCGTAATGAAGTCCAGCAGGTCCGGCTCCAGCACGTCCATCAGATCCAGCTCCAGCAAGTCGAACACTACCAAGTCCAGCACCGCAAAGCAGAGGTGCATCCGTGATCGCACACACGTCCGGTACCTCGACAACCTCCGTCCCTCGCTCCAGCGAAGCAGCGGAAGCAGCAATTCCTTTCCAGATAAAGCCACCCAGAACATGTATCTCACTAATCCGAGACCATGGGGGAATAATACTAGAGGGGGAGAGAGATCCTTCACGAGGAGGTGTGAGTGTGAAGGTGTGAGAGGGGGGCCTTTTATAGGAGGAGGGGAGGGTAACCCTCCCATGGCTGGCGCCCATGGAGGCTGTCCCTTCACCTCCCCCATTCATGTGGTGGTAACCCCCTCCACATTAAAATGCCCTTTCACATTCTCTTTTAAAGTCTCCACTTTAAATGCATTAAATTTCTCCAAATTTAATGCTCTCTCATTTAATAAAACTCTTTTATTAATTTTATTCAGAATTTATTTAATTAATTTAATTAACAAACATTCACATAAAACCCCCTGCAACATTTAAATATTACATGCAGAACCAATTTCAGCAATTTCACCCGAAACAGTTTGGGTGTGTATTGAAATAATTCCAGCGCTTTCTTAAATCTTTTTCTGAAACATATTTGCTCCAAATGGTGTCGGTATCCCTTAAGTGTGTCACCCTACGGTTCGCGAATAATGCAGACATGATCGAGACCCTTCTCAGATCAACAATCAGAAGCGAGACCTGGAGATCCATACTGACTCCTACAAATTCAACGATGACTTCTGTGATCGTGAGAACCTTTAATCCTAGTAACTAAATCCCTTTGTCTCACGATATATTACATGTCCGAGATTCGATCATCGGTATCTCCATACCTAGGTTGATCTCGTTACCGACATGTACTCTTTTCTTGTTCTCGTGATATAACATTCTAGGGATCACATCACTTGCTTGCAAGCTAACCAATGTGATATCACCGAGAGGTCCCAGAGTATATCTATCCGTCATCAGGATGGACAAATCCCACTCTTGATCCATGAGCCTCTAGATAACACTTTTGTAGCACTGAACCCACCTTTATAATCACCCTTTCACGGTATGACGTTTGATGTTATCAAGATACTCTTCTAGTGTTAGTGATTGACATGATCTCATGGTCTAAGGACTAGGATTACTTCATATGATGTTATAGCAATATAAAAACAATGACTTTGATCGTAATTCTATACTTCGGATGAATGTTCATCACATCATTCCACTAATGTTGTGACCTTGTTATTAACAACATCCAATGTCCATGATCAGGAAACCTTGATCATCTTGTTAATGAATGAGCTAGTTTATAAGAGAGGCATAACTAGGAACTTTCCTTTTGTTTATTAAACACACATGTATTAACGTTTCCAAATTAATAAAATTATAGCATGCAAAATAAAAATTTATCATAAACAAGGAATAAGATAATAACCACTTTATTATTGCCTCTCGGGCATATTTCCTTTAGGCTCCGGGGGCACTTCCTCGTCCCGGCAGGGTGCCGGAACAAAGACTTCTGTCCCCCGAATCTCCTCTTCGGTGGCGGCGGCGCTGCGGAACTTTTCATGGAATTCTGATCCTCCTCTTAGGGTTTTCGTCTCGGGGGGAATATATAGGCGAAGGGGCAAGGTCGGTGGAGGCCCGAGGGGCCCACACCACCTGGTGGCGCGCCTGGGGGGTACCCGCGCCACCATAGGGTGTGGCCGCCTCGGTGCCCTCCTCCGTCTCTGCTTTGGACTCCGTCATGTGTCAGGAAAAATAGGAACTTCGGCTTTTGTTTCGTCCAATTCCAAGAATATTTCCTTACTAGCTTTTCTAAAACCAAAAATATCAGAAAACAGGCAACTGGCACTGCGGCATCTTGTCAATAGGTTAGTTCCAGAAAATGTATAAAAATGCCTCAAAGTGTAGACAAAACATAAGATAGTTGATACAAAACAAGCATGGAGCATCAAAAATTATAGATACGTTTACGACGTATCAAGCATCCCCAAGCTTAACTCATGCTCGTCCTCGAGTAGGTAAGTGATAAAAAATAATAATTTTTGAGGTGACATGCACCATCACAATCTTGATCAAGGTATTTGTAAAGCATTGACAGCTGGGATCATAGTACTCTAATATAAACATGAAAGATATAGTTCTAACAATAAGACAAAGTAACTAAGTTGCAACATAGAAAGGTACAAACAAAAGATCATGAATAACAATGCATTGAAAGATATTTGTTTGTTTCACATATAGAAAACATAATAAGAGTGGTATTCAGCTTGTCCCTCCTCGTATAGGAGAACATAAATGCATAGGACACCTTTAAAGTTCATAAGGGTGACTAGATACAAATAATTTAAGAACAAGCAATATCAAAGTTATGAATCAATCAACAAGTTTTGGGAAAATTCACATTAAACTAAGAATTAACACTATGCTCTCTCAATAGGTGCATAGAGATAGAAGATGGAGACTCAGCATAAAAGTAAGAAAAGAAAGGCCCTTCATAGAGGGAAGCAGGGATTTCAAGTTTCATAAAGAGCTTCCAAAAATTATGGTACTTATTAGCTTTCAACTCTCATTGCCCCTATCATAAGCATCTTGAGGTGATTATGGTTAAAGTGACACAAATATGAGGATATGCTTGACAAGTTATAAGTTGAAAATCTCATGCCCCTTGCTTACGAGTACCGAACCTCATGCTACTCAACTTTAGTGACAAGTAAGTCCTTGTCATTGTAAGTACATGTGTATCGTGGAGAACCGCTAATGGGGTACCCCTTGCCCAATGACACAGGAGCTTTCCCATATCAAAATGACAAGGCAACAGACAATGAGCATCTCGGCGATCTTTTTATTTGCTATTTGCATAGGTTTTTATTGAGGATGCTTCACAGAATTCTCACTATGGTTATGCTGCAAGTTTCTGCCATGATTAGGCATGGCTTAGGCTAGCCACCTAGGCGTTTCTCTAACACACATACAAACTCCATGAGCTTACAAGCTCCCCTTTTATTTCACACCGTTGGGATCCTTAAACAAAAGAACATGATATCAACTGAATAATAAGTGCGATGTTGAAAGCGTTCCCCATGGTATCATGGTTCTGATAATTCACAACTTATAAAGTGCAAGCATATAAGCAATATAGATGGACACTATGGTTCAAGTTTATTAAGTGCAAGAAAATAAAGTGTGCCATCAAGTTTGTGAGAGCTTTAATCACTAGTTTTCACATAACAAGAGTTTAATTTGGAAGGTAGATAAAAACATGAATATACTTGGAATGGTGTAACACACCATGAATAGGAATTTATAGTGGACTCTCTGGAATAACTTGGTTTTCTTGGAGGTTGGATGCATGAGTAGAACTCATACTTGGTACAGGTGGAGGCTAGCAAAAGACTAGGAGCGACCAACTAAGAGAGCAATAATGGCCATAATCATGCAAAGGGACAAAACATTATTTATTAAAGAATAAAGTGATATTGCAAGTCAAAAACTAAATGATCAAAGAGGCTATGGTGACTGGTTCATAGTCTTAACATGGTGTAAGCATATGCCAAGTCAACCCAAATAAAGCATCAAAGGAGAATACCACAATATTATGCGTTTGTATGCTAAAACAACGCATGATTCTTTCAAGGCACATTAAGCAATCTCAGTTGTTTGAAACAAGTCATGCTACAACAATAATCACTAAGCATCTGGTCAAAGCAACATCTAGCATAACATGATAAAGTCTAAGTCACAGTCAAAACAAGCTTCCTTTTGTACCACTATAAGCATGAAACTTCCTACTCTTTTCCAACACCAATCGACTTATTTGAAACAACTCTCAAAGATAATAATCAATAAAAACCAGAGAGCATGTCTCACCCATCTACAAAGAATAAATAAAAGTTCTAAGCCAAAAGAATAAGAAAACTAAAGCTAAATGCAGTGCTAGCAAAGGAGAACACTCACAAAACAATAAGAGTGAAAACTAGAGTGTTCTAGGCAATGAATAACGGGGTGTGTCTCTCTCCAAAATAAGTGTGTTGGGATCCAACCAACTTATTGCGGCAAAGAAAGCAAAAGAAAACTAAAAACAAAGATGCTCCAAGAACAACACATAGTGCGTAAGGTAATAAAAAGAAAATGTCTTGAAAGAAGACCTGAGATAATTGATGAAGAAGGGGATGCCCAAGGCATCCCCAAGCTTTGACGCTTGTACTTCTTGAATATTTCTTGGGGTGACACAGGTGGCATCCCAAGCTTGAAATTTTGTCCATACTTCATCTCATCACATCATTCTCTCCCTACAGTTGAAAACTTCCTCCATACAAAACTTCACACAATGTTCATTAGCAACATTAGTGTATTCAAAATAATAATCCTTTGCGTTCAGTTTCAACTCAAGTAAATCATCCATTAAAACATAAGCTACTGTAGTAATTTCTTTTAAAAGCTCAAGTGATCCAAGAGAACTCAAAAAGAAACCGATTAAGAGGCAAATGCAAATAATGGCAGAAATCTGTCAAAACAGACCAGCAGGTAAAGACCGATTTGTTCGAAAATCTTTTGTTGCTCAAATCTAAAAGTGCAAAACGAAAGAAAGTTGGGTAATAACCCGAGGCATAATCACAAACAATTATAGCTCAACTCGACGTACTGAGATTTTTCACAATTTTTTACAGTGACGCATAGAAATCTGTTTCGGGACAACAACTTCCCCATATCTTACTTCCCTCTCATTAGAGGTTATTCTTGGCACAAAAACCAAACAAAAAGGATAAGGAGAGGTTATTACAGAGGTAATAACTTCCAAGACTCAACAAAACAAAAATAAATTGAAAGTAAAAATATAATGGGTTGTCTCCCAAAAGCTCTTTCTTTATAGCCATTAAGATAGGCATGATAATTTCGTTGATGCTCACATAAGAAATATAAATTGAAGTAAAAGAGAGCATCAATAAGCAAATATGGAACAAATTTAAGTCTAACCCACTTCCTATGAAAAATAATCTTGTAAAGAAACAAGTCATGAAAGCACAAAGCAACAAGCATAGGAAAGCAAAACAAGTGGAACTTCAAAATTTTCAACATAAAGAGGGCAAACTTAATATTGTTGAGATACATAAAACCATGTTTCCCTCTCTCATAATAACTTTTAGTAGCATCATGAATAAAATTAACAATATAACTATCACATAAAACATTGTTATCATGAGACACATGCATAAAAGAATTAATACTCTCCACATAAACATAGTCATTCTTATTAATTATAGTGGGAGCAAATTTAACAAAATAGCTATCATTATTATTCTCATCACCATAATCATCAAATATAGGAGGCATATTGTAATCATAATTAATTTTCTCCGCAATAGTAAGTCGACTCAAAATATCATACTCATCATTGTAATCATCATATATCGGAGGTATAGTATCATCAAAGTAAATTTTCTCCTCCGTGCTTGGGGGACTGAAAAATCATGCTCATCAAAACCAGCTTCCCCAACCTTAGACTTTTCCATAGCATTAGAAATAATGGTGTTCAAAGAATTCATACTAACAACATTGCTATTAGCATGCAAAAAAAGTTCCATAGGTTTTTTAATTTTCTCTTCAAACACTTCATGTCCTAACTCAAGATAAATACTATAAAGCTATCTAATTTTGTTGTTGTTTTCCATTAAGCCTAACTAGTGAAAATAAACACAAGAAACAAAAAGATATAATTGCAGAATCTAAAGGAAATAATTTCGAGCACTCACACACCAGCAACAGTATTAGAAGATAGCTTAGTAGCCAGAAAATGTGAGTACCTTTTACCTTACCTCCCCAGCAATGGCGCCAGAAAATAGCTTGATGTCTACGCACGCTTCTATTCTTGTAGATAGTGTTGGGCCTCCAAGTGTAGAGGTTTGTAGAACATCATCAAGTTTCCCGCAGGTGTTACCGCATAGGTGCAGGCCAAGCCGACAGGTATTTCTTCTGACCCCCAACAAACCAGCACACGATTGCTCTGTACCAACCTCACCCACCAACACGCGCCAACACGGTCTTGCCGCCATCGTCGTCTCTCTATGGTCGCCGATGCGAGGTATGCAAGACGGAGACATGGGACCGCAAGAAAAGAGGGCAGCACGGCTGCCTCGCGGGAGGTATGACCTCCACCTCCACCAAGAAGGTAGTCGATCGGGCGCACCAGCAGGGGCACACCAGGCCCAAACAGGCCCTGTCGAGCACAGATCGGGCCCACAAAGCCGCCATTTCCATGCTGCAGCAGGCGTGCCACCGATACCGCCCCTAGTACACCTGGTCAACTTCAACATCTTGCAGCAACAACAACTAAGCTAGAGAAGAACCAGCCCACCCAAGCCTAGATGTAGCCTGAAGGGCTCAGATCTGGGCCAGGAGGGCTTGCCAACCACGCCACAAGCTCTTCCCATGCCAGGCTTTGCCTTGTAGGGCCACACAGACATAAACAAAAACTGTTACCATACGCGGTACTCCCAAGATCTAGCTCAGGTGATAGGTCACGAGATTTACCACTAGACGTGCATGTGTGGATTATTGATGAAGCACGTCAGTTTATGCCATGCCGAATGATCCCACATACAACACGCCTGGATCCCCACGACCTCCTTGTCCCCAGCGCGGCATGTGCAACGCCTCTACCGGTATCCACAAGTATAGGGAGGAGCTCCAGGCAGAGGACTGCTAGATCCTGTCTAGCCTGAAATGGGAGTGGAGAAAGTAACGGCTAGGTAATGGACTTCTAGCCTGTGCATGAATCAAAGCACAAAACCTTGCCCAAGATTCAGACAATACCTCTTTTTCTCCCTGTTTAAAATCAAAAAGTTCCTGTAAAATAGCATGTCTAGCACTAGGAGGAAAATATTTCTACAGGAAAGTACTAATCAAGCACTCAGGGTTATCAATAGATCTAGGAGGTAAATTACTAAACCAAGTTTTAGCTTCTCCTTTGAGTGAAAAAGGAAAAATCTTAGCAACAAAGTAAGTACGAATCTTAATATCATCAGAAAACAAGCCACTCATGGTAGAAAGTTCATTCATATCTGCTACCGCACTTTCATTCTTAGTCCCACAAAAAGGTTCTTTCTCGACAATAGCTATGTAAGATAGACCGAGAGAGAAATCATAATCTTCATCTGTAATGTTTATGGGAGAAGCAGCAAACTTAGCAGAAGGATACAATTTGGGTCTAATAGTACGCCTCTCAAGGATACTCTTAGCAACACTCCTATCATGGGTGTTCTTACAATCTTTAATAAACTCATCGGTCATCTCAACATAATCTTCTTCAATATCATAACTCTCACTAGACTTAGGTGAGCTAACAGGTGTGGTAGTGTCTTCATTAGGAGTTTCGATATTTCCAGCTATAGTTCTAGCAATCGTAGCATCTAGGAAAGGACATAATGAACTACTCTTATCAAGCATAGTGGAAGCAGCATCATAAGCATCAGAAGTTTCAGATTCAACAGTAGTAGCAGTGTGTGTATCATGTGTATGTGGTGGTGTAACGAGATTACTTATAACAGACGGTGAATCAAGAGCAGCAGAGGTGTTTATAACCGTACCTCTTCTTGTAGTGGATGGTAAAATAGGAACCTTGCCATCACGAGACTTACCCATGATGGATGGATAGCAGCGAACAATGGAGAATCCAAGTGAACTTGATAAATAAAGCTATGGTCCCCGGCAACAGCACCCGAAAGTAGTCTTGATGACCCACAAGTATTGGGGGTGTGTCGCAGTATTTTCGAGGGAAGTGAAACCCAATTTATTGATTCGACACAAGGGGAGCCAAAGAATATTTATCAGCCTTAACAACTGAGTTGTCAATTCAGCTGCACCTGGAAACAATCTTGCTCACAGCAGTTTATCAGTAGCAACCGTTTTGTAGTAGTAATTGCAGAGTAACAGTAGTAGTAAAGCAAAGACGGTAGTAACAAAAGCAGTAACAATGGGATTCGAGTGCGGTAGGCATAGGGATGGATGGACGGGCGTTGCATGGACAAGACAATTCACATAGCAATCAGAACATAGGGCAATTGTAGATAAATAAGATAAAGCATCCAAGTACTAGACAATCCTAGGCATGTGTTCCATATATAGTCATACGTGCTCGTACTGAGAACTTGCACAACATCTTTTGTCCTGCCAGCCCGTTTGCAGCGGGGCCTCTAGGGAACTACTAGCAATTAAGGTGCTCCTTTTAGTAGAGCACCGGAGCAAAGCATTAACACCGTGAACACATGTGATCCTCACATCAAAGCCTTTCCCTTTCGGTAATCCTGATTTCTGTCACTCCGGGGCCATAGGTTTTGGACAACGACGTGTGTAAACAACTTGTAGATAAGACCAAGAACAATACTATCATAATGAATCAATAAGATGCTCAGATCTGAAATCATGGCACTCGGGCCCTAGTGACAAGCATTAAGCACAACAAAGTTGCAACAAAGTCATAAAGCACTAATAAAAGATACTAGGCACCATGCCCTAACAATCTGATGCCATTACATGAACGATCTCATCCAATCCCTACCATCCCCATGGCCTACAACGGGGGATTACTCACTCATAGATGGGGGAACATGGATGGTCGATGGAGAAGCGATGGTGATGATGATGGCGATGATCTCTTCCAATTCCCTGTCCCGGCAGGGTGCCGGAACGGAGTTTCTGGTGCTGTTTCATGGAATCTGGTGGTGGCGGCAGAGCGGAACTACTTCTGGAAAAATGTCGAACCCCCCAAAGTTTTTAGGTCAGAAGGCTCCTTATAGGCGAAGAGAGAGGCCGAGGGGGGACCTAGGGGGCGCACACCACCCCCTGGCGCGGCCTGGCCTAGCCCGCGCCACCAGGTGGTGTGGCCACCCCAGGGCTCTTCTTCGTCTCGTAGTCTGGCTCCTGGAGTCTTCGGATGAAATAGGATTTTTGGCGTATTTTTTTCCTGATAGTTGATTTTCTGCACAAAAAGTAGACACCAAGGCAATTCTGCTGAAAACAGCGTCAGTTCGCATTAGTTGCATCCAAATCACACAAGTATAGAGGAGAAACAATAGCAAAAGTGTTTGGGAAAGTAGATACATTTTGGACGTATCAACTCCCCGAAGCTTAGCTTATTGCTTGTCCTCAAGCAATTCAGTTGAAAACTGAGTGCGATAAAAAAACTTTCACGAACACATTTGCTTCATATGATGTAAATATTCTCAGCAATGTGATCAACTACCTAGACAATTCATAATAAAGAGTGTGCAACTGAGTATACTTAATAGTCATTGCAAGGTATGAAGAGATTCCAACTCAAGAATAATAAGTAGCATGAAGCACAAACATAAGCAACATTACAATGCTCATAGAAAGGTATGATAGAGTGGTATCTCGCTTGCCTTTGATTATGAATGCCAAGGCACCTCTGAAGTTCAAGTGATGACTAGAAGTAAAGATATCAAAGATACAAGCATCAAAGTCATAACACAAATAATCAAGTATTGGAACAAACACAAAAGATGACAACTATGCTCTCAAGAAGGTGCTCAAAGAATAAGTGGAGACTCAACAAGTAGAAGAAAAGGTTTTGAATAATTTGAAAGGCTTCCAAATGCTAAAAGTATGGTACTCGTTAGCTTTGAGCTCTCATTGCCCCTATCATAAGCATCTTTAATGTGGTTAAGGTGAAAGTAACACAACTAAGAGGATATGCTTGACAAGTTATAAACCGAAATCTCAAGCCCCTTACTTATGAAGACCGATCCTCATGCTACTCAACTTCAGTCATGAGTAAGCTCTTGTCATTGTAAGTATATGTGTATCATTAAGAACCGCCAACGGGGTACCCCTTGCACATGATATGGGAGCTTTCCCATAATCAAAATGACAAGGCAAGCAGACAATGAGCATCTCAGTGATCTTTTTATTTTCTATTTGCATAGGTTTTTATTGAGGATGCTTCATAGAGTGCTCATTATGGTGATGCTACAAGTTTCCACCATGATTAATCATGGCTTAGGCTAGCGGCCCAGGCGTTTCTCTAACACACATACAAACTCCATGATCTTACAAGTTCCACTTTTATTTCACACCGCCAGGATCCGTAAGCAAAAGAACATGATATCACCGGGGTACAAAGTACAAGTGCAATGTTGAAAGCGTTCCCCATGAAACATTGTTCTGCTAATTTCAACTTATAAAGCGCAAGCATATATGCAACAAAGAAGGACCCAATGGTTCAAGTTTAGAGGCAATAAAGTAAAGTGTGCCATCAAGTTCGTGAGAGCTTTACTAACTAACTTTCTCATAACAAGCAAACATTTTATTCGGAAGAAAAGAAGGCATATTGAATATGCACGGAAGTAGCAAATGATGCTAATGGGTAGGTATGGTGGACACTTTGGAAATATTTGGTTTAGGGAGTTGGAAACTTGAGTAAAACACTCAGTGGAAGTGAAGGCTAACAATAGTAAGGGAGCGACAAACGAGAGAGCAATAGCTGTCATTATCATGCTTGCAACAAAACAAGACTACTCAAGGCATGAAAGTGATTCAAGATCCTCAAGGCAAAATAATTCATTGAGGCTCAACTGATTATTACAGTCATGTGCATGCATGAGCATGTGCCAAGTCAATTCATATGAAACATCCAGAGGAGGATATCACGGTGTCATACCAATTTATGAATAGAGTAATGCAAGCAAACACTCATGAGACATGCTACAAACTATTAGCAAGCTGGAGCTAATCATAAGAAAGCAAGAACTACTAAGCATCCAAAGAAAACATACACTCTACATGAACGTACTAAGCATGCCCACAGTGATGAGTATATGTACAAAAATGAAAACAAATAGAGTTCGTTACCAGCCTCTTACCACGCCTTAAGTCGTCATTGATCCTCATTATTGCTCTTCACTTGTGTGGCTTGAATAATAATATGAAACCAATATCCACTGAGGACTGCCGAACCCTGAAGCAAACTCACAAAAACCAAAGAAGAACGACAAATATTTTTGGTGTTTTTGATTTTTAAACAAGAACCAAAAGAGGAAAGCAAGCAAAGCAAAATCTTTTTGGGTTTTTTGAATAATTCAAACAAAGCAAAAAAGGAAATAGCAAACCAAGGCAAAAAGAAGAAGCAAGCCAAAGAGAAACAACAAAAATATTTTTGGTCTTTTTGTGTGTTTAGAAAGCAAAAGCAAAGAAGAACGAAAACTAAAAAGAGAACAAAAACATGAATATACAAAGTAACGACGCAACATGATATGGAGATGAGTGCGGTGTCGGCGTACCTCCCCCTAAGCTTAGGATTTTGGCCTAAGTGGGTATCAATCCCAAGCTGGCCAGGATGAAGTATCACTGGGGTACGACGAAGAGGTACCCTCGTCCTGGTGCGAGCCCGAGTACGCCCCTCCATAATGTGCGGAGTAATCATAGGAGGGCACATCCTCTTGGTGCTGCTCGTGGAAACCCAATAAGCGAAGCTGCTCGTCCACCTCCTCCTTGGAGCACGGCCACGGTCTCCTGTCAACACTAAACAAAGCACGCTGTGGCAAAATGATCTCCCTTTCATCCCCGTCAGTTAAAAGCATCCTATATACTAGATTATTCAAATCAGAGGTAGCAGTGCCAAAGTGATGAGTTTTCATGGCAACAAGGTCGAGCCTCTATGGTACTAGCATAGCATCATCAGGAGCCACCGAAAGATCTAATGCATCGACTACACGCGAGGCAATGATGCCCCCAAAGATAGGCCCCCTAGCAGCTAGGCGACGAGCAATAAGCGAACCAAGATTGTACCGCATATCATTGTTGAGCGCAGCAGCAAGGAAAGCTAAGTGATAGTTGGAGATATTGCTAGTGTTCTCCCTACCCAATACACTAGTAGCAAGATAGTATGCAAACTATCTAAGAGCAGGGAGTTGGATATTTGTTATCTTTTCGCGCTGTGCCACGCGGTCATCATCATTGGTCACCCCTCGGTAATTCTCCAACAAATCAGCGGGTCGCCCTTGAATTTTCTTCACGGTCCCTGTCATACGCACACCTACAATACTGCAAAATCTCTCCAAAGGCATGGTGAAGGGCATATCATAGATTTTAAAAGAGATAGTGGAATGATAGGATGTGTTAGTAAATGAGAAGCTCTCAACAAAAGTTTTGGTGAGCATAGCGTATTGTGCACTCTCATCTTGCATATAAGAGGTCAAACCAACCCTCTCAATCAGTAGCAAGAAATCATCAAGAATACCTGCAGCTTGCAAGAAAGTAAAACAAGGAAAAGAGGATGGGTGAGCATCCCCATCATCCCTTTCACTACCAATACGAGTTGCAATGAGATCTTCATTGTATGAAGGCCTAGCTTGAGAGGCTGTTCTTGAGGGCCTCGACCTCCTAGGTGCATCACTCTGAAATATCTCTCCAAAAGTATGGTTGTTCATGCTTGGTATTCTGAAATTTAAACACCTATTAAACAAGTGATTGCAAAGTAAATATAATAAAGGATTCTACTCATAGAGACTTGCAAGAGGCCTAAACATGCATCAAAACTTTATCTCTAAGCATCAAACAATCTTACAAGCTCTCATAACCAGTCACCTATAGCAGCAAAATACTCAACATATAATCCACTAAACACAAATCTACTTGGACAACGAGAGGAGTCACATACCAAGGAACAAATTCTCCAAATTTCAGCAAGAAAGATGGGCTGAGCAAGGAGATCGAAGAAATCGAGAGCAACCACAGAAAGAACGCGATTTTGAGCTATGAACTGGAGCTTACTCGGGAGAGAGAAGAAAGTGGTAGGTGAGAGTAGTGGGGGGCCAGGGGTGGCCCACACCAGGGCATGGCGCCACCCAGGGCTGGCCACGCCACCACATGGTGTGCATGTCTAGTGGGCCCCCCTGGTACCTACCAGGTACTCATCTTCCCCTTTTTTCACGTAAAAATTTAATATGAATTTTCTGGAATTTTTCGAGACACTTTAGTTTTGGGCTTTTTTTTCAGAAATAGAAGAATGATTTTTCTGACAGACAGATTTTTTTCTTTTGGAAACATGATGCAAGGACAAAACAAAGCTAGAACTACAGAAGTTCTAACATGCAAGCAACTAACAACACAAAGAAAACTAAACGAAAACAAAAACTAAAATGCAAAGGATAGAAATAAACGGAGATAATCATAATGAAAACATTGTTTTGTTCAATGGAATCCTTTTGTTAGCAAGGTTGATCAAGTCTTGCTACCAAAACAATTGCATATGAGACAAAACTTTGTACTCCACTAATGATTATATTACCTTAACCTTGATAGCAATGGTCCCAATCATAATAGTTTCAAATTTTTCTCTTGGTATGGGACAATATATTTCTCCAACTTGAATACCTTCAATATGTTCAATTAAATTCAAGCCATAAGTCCTTTCAATCTTCTTGGGGAAATAAACAGTATGTTCCTTGTCATTAACATTGAAGGTCACCTTTCCTTGATTACAATTAATAACAGCTCCTGCAGTATTAAGAAAGGGTCTCCCAAGAATAATAGACATATTATCATCTTCGGGCATTTCAAGCACAACAAAATCAGTCAATATCAAGCAATTGTGAGCCACCTGAACAGGTACATCCTCACATATACCCACAGGAATAGTGGTAGATTTATTAGCCATTTGCAAAGATATATCAGTTGGTATTAATTTTTCAAGTTGAAGCCTCTTATAAAGAGAGAAAGGCATAACACTAACTCCGGCTCCCAAATCACACAAAGCAGTCCTAACATAACTGTTCTTAATAGAGCAAGGGATAGTTGGAATCCCTGGGTCTCCAAGTTTCTTAGGAACCTTACCATTGAAGGAATAATTAGCAAGCAAAGTAGAAATTTCTTCATTAGGATCTTCCTTTTATTAGAGACAATGTCCTTCATATACTTTGAGTAAGGAGGAAATTTAATAGCATCAGTCAAAGGAATTTGCAAGAATAAAGGCTTCATCCAATCACAAAACTTATTATAGTGTTCATCTTATTTTGACTTGTGTTTCTTATCAGGGAAAGGCATAGGTTTTTGGACCCAAGGTTCTCTTTCACTACCATGTTTCTTAGCAATAAAATATTCTTTAGTGTATTTAGTATTCTTAGTGTGGTTTTCAGGTTCTTCTTCAACTTTTTCTTCATTAGGCACTTCATTTTTTTCATTACCACTTTCAGTTTCAGCATCAGAGATAGATATATTATTAGGATCTATAGCAGGTTCAGAGGGTTCTACAACAGTTTTATGTTTCTTTTTCCTTTTCTTGCGAGTAGAACCACTATTTTCAGCTTGTTGAGAATCCTGCTCAATTCTTTTGGGATGCCCTTCAGGATATAGAGGATCCTGGGTAGCAGCTCCACTTCTAGTTCTAATTTCATAAGCATGTTTTTCTTTAGCAACATTAACTAGCAAGTCATTTTGCACTTTAACGAGTTGATCTATTTGAGTTTAAACCATTTGAAAGTGTTTAACAATCATTTTAACATCATTAGAGGTTCTTTCCACAATATCTTTCAACTCAACAATAGCTCTAGTGTTTTCCATTAGATGATTTTGCACCCTTTTATTAAAGTTATCTTGCTTAACAATAAAGATATCAAATTCTTCTAAGCATTGATCAGGAGGCTTCAAGTAAGGGATATCACCTTCATCAAAGTGTTGGAGAGAGTGTACCTCAATAGTGGATGAGTAGGGAATAGGCTTACATAATTCTTCTATAGGAGGTAAATTCTTGACATCTTCAGCTTTAATTCCCTTCTCCTTAAGACATTTCTTAGCTTCCTTCATCACTTCATCATTTAATTCAATAACTCCCCTCCTCTTTGATGTTGGAATAGGCACCGGAATAGATGGTTCAGGTACAATTACTTCAGGTATAGCTTGTTTAGGAGGAGTCCAATCTTCATAATTCTTGCTTATTTTAGCCATTAATTCCTCAGCTTCCTTAGGAGTCCTATTCCTAAAAACACAATCAGCACAACTATCTAGGTATGTCCTAGATTCCTCGGTTGGTCCATTATAAAATATATCAAGAAGCTCATTCTTAGGTAATGGACTTCCAGCCTGTGCATGAATCAAAGCACAAAACCTTGGCCAAGATTCAAGCAATACCTCTTTTTCTCCCTGTTTAAAATCAAAAAGTTCCTGTAAAGTAGCATGTCTAGCACTGGGACGAAAATATTTCTACAGGAAAGTACTAATCAAGCACTCAGGGCTATCAATAGATCCAGGAGGTAAATTACTAAACCATGTTTTAGCTTCTCCTTTCAGTGAAAAAGGAAAAATCTTATCAACAAAGTAAGTACGCATCTTAATATCATCAGAAAAGAAGCCACTCATGGTAGAAAGTTCATTCATATGTGCTACCGCACTTTCATTCTTAGTCCCACAGAAGGGTTCTTTCTCGACAATAGCTATGTAAGATAGATCGAGAGAGAAAACATAATCTTCATCTGTAATGTTTATGGGAGAAGCAGCAAACTTAGCAGCAGGATACAATTTGGGTCTAATAGTACGCCTCTCAAGGAGACTCTTAGCAGCGCTCCTATCATGGGTGTTCTTACATTCTTTAATAAACTCATCGGTCATCTCAACATAATCTTCTTCAATATCATAACTCTCACTAGACTTAGGTGAGCTAACAGGTGTGGTAGTGTCTTCATTAGGAGTTTCGGTATTTCCAGCTATAGTTCTAGCAATCATAGCATCTAGGAAAGGACCTAATGAACCACTCTTATCAAGCACAGTAGAAGCAGCATCATAAGCATCAGAAGTTTCAGATTCAGCAGTAGTAGCAGTGTGTGTAGCATGTGTATGTGGTGGTGTAACGAGCTTACTTATAACAGACGGTGAATCAAGAGTAGCAGAGGTGTTTAGAACCGTCCCTCTTCTTGTAGTGGATGGTAAAATGGGAACCTTGCCATCACGAGACTTACCCATGATGGATGGATAGCAGCGAACAATAGAGAATCCAAGTGAACTTGATAAATAAAGCTATGGTCCCCGACAACGGCGCCAGAAAATAGTCTTGATGACCCACAAGTATAGGGGGTGTATCGCAGTATTTTTGAGGGAAGTGAAACCCAATTTATTGATTCGACACAAGGGGAGCCAAAGAATATTTATCAACCTTAACAACTGAGTTGTCAATTCAGCTGCACCTGGAAACAATCTTGCTCACAACAGTTTATCAGTAGCAACAGTTTTGTAGTAGGAATAGCAGAGTAACAGCAGTAGTAAAGCAAAGACGGTAGTAACAAAAGATGTAACAATGGGATTCGAGTGCGGTAGGCATAGGGATGGATGGACGGCCGTTGCATGGACAAGACAATTCACATAGCAATCAGAACATAGGGCAATTGCAGATAAAGCATCCAAGTACTAGACAATCCTAGGCATGTGTTCCATATATAGTCATACGTGCTCGCAATGAGAACTTGCACAACATCTTTTGTCCTGCCAGCCCGTTTGCAGCGGGGCCTCTAGGGAACTACTGGCAATTAAGGTGCTCCTTTTAATAGAGCACCAGAGCAAAGCATTAACACTCCATGAACACATGTGATCCTCACATCAAAGCCTTTCCCTTCTGGTTATCCCAATTTATGTCACTCCGGGGCCGTAGGTTCCGGACAACGACGTGTGTAAACAACTTGTAGATAAGACCAAGAAGAATACTATCATAATGAATCAATAACATGTTCAGATCTGAAATCATGGCACTCAGACCCTAGTGACAAGCATTAAGCACAACAAAGTTGCAACAAAGTCATAAAGCACTAATAAAAGATACTAGGCACCATGCCCTAACAATCTGATGCCATTACATGAACGATCTCATCCAATCCCTACCATCCCCATGGCCTACAGCGGGGGATTACTCACTCATAGATGGGGGAAACATGGATGGTCGATGGAGAAGCGATGGTGATGATGATGGCGATGCTCTCTTCCAATTCCCCGTCCCGGCAGGGTGCTAGAACGGAGTTTCTGGTGCTCTTTCATGGAATCTGGTGGTGGCGGCGGAGCGGAACTCCTTCTAGAAAAACGTCGAACCCCCCGAAGTTTTTAGGTCAGAAGGCTCCTTACAGGAGAAGAGAGAAGCTGAGGGGGTGCCTGGGGGGCCCACACCACCCCCTGGCGTGGCCTGGCTTGGCCCGCGCCACTAGGTGGTGTGGACACCCCAGGGCTCTTCTCTGTCTCGTATTCTGGATCCTGGAGTCTTCGGGTGAAATAGGAATTTTGGCATATTTTCCGGGATTTTTCCTGATAGTTGATTTCCTGCACAAAATGTAGACACCAAGGCAATTCTGCTGAAAACAGCGTCAGTTTGCATTAGTTGCATCCAAATCACACAAGTATAGAGGAGAAACAATAGCAAAAGTGTTTGGGAAAGTAGATACGTTTTGGACGTATCATGGGTCAGTCCGATTTGCTAAACTCTTTAGCCGAATAATGTCTACGAACGCTTCTATTCTTGTAGACAGTGTTGGGCCTCCAAGTGCATAGCGTTGTAGAACAGCAGCAAGTTTCCCTTAAGTGGATCACCTAAGGTTTATCGAACTTAGGGAGGAAGTGGTCAAAGGTATCCCTCTCAAGCAACCATGCAATCAAGATACAATAAGTCTCTTGTGTCCCCAACACACCCAATACACTTGTCAGGTGTATAGGTGCACTAGTTCGTCGAAGAGATAGTGAAATACAAGTAATATGGATTATTATAAGTGGTAATTGAAATCTGAAATAAGAGTGGCAGCAAGCAAACATGTAACATGACTGATTGTAAACGGTGTTTCAATGCTTAGAAACAAGGCCTAGGGATCATACTTTCACTAGTGGACACTCTCATATAAATATCTTCTCTTTATTATGCTACCCTGAACTACTCTCCGGTTGGACGATGTAGGGCTATAACAGCACACCTTAAAGTTCATATTCCCTATCTATATAACCCCTCACTATCACCTTGAGCGCTAGATGGTTCCAACAAACACCACAATCTCATAGAGACATCCAACTCAAATTATACTCATGATAAGTATTTCTGTAACCTTAGCCTAAGTGCCACACGGTGTGCACACTGTCAATTTCACACACTGGGGATAGATAGAGATTAATTAAAGCACTTGAGTAGCAGAATAGATCTACTTATTCAACTAGATTACTGATACGTCCATAACGTATCTATAATTTTTGATAGTTTTATGCTAATAATATGCTTTTGACACTCCTTTTTGTATAAAGTTTACAATTTATTTGGACTAACCTACTAATAGTTTTAAAAGTGCACAATGTTCTTGTTTTATACTTTGATGTGTAGGAATTAATAAGAATATAAGTGGAAACCTTGTTGGAGTCAAATTGGGATTTTTCCAGAAACCTGTCTCAAAACTCCTTCTGAAGATGGTCATGTTTCGGTTCGAAGATGGTGTCAAATGGAAAACTCTTCAACAACAAAGTTGTTGGAAATTTCACGACAAACGTTCTGGACATACAGTTTAGCTCATTCCGAGTCCAGACGGGCCTTTTAGGCCTGATTTTCTGCAGCCTAAGATGGGGTGACGGGAATACAAGAAGCTATATAAAGGGAGGAAACCTAATTCGCCCAGGGCATCTCCACCCACGAATTTGCAGCCACCAAAGCCATGTTTTTGGCTCCCCCATGGATCCCATATCCATGGGGAGGGCTCCCAAGAAGCCATGAAGGAAGGGGGCTAAGGGACGGTGCTCCCCCATGATACCGACGACGGGGAAGGAGTCCCCGCACCGCCGCCGCCCTCTTCACCATCTTCACCATCATCTCCATCACCTAATCCTTCTAGTATGCAATGGTTCATCCTCCCACGCACCTCTGCACCGTCCTATGTAAACATGGTCATTGATGCTATAAGTTATAATCCTATGATCTATGTCATGTTTGCGTAGTTTCTTTGTTCTTAGATTGAATGGTTGAACGTATTTGGTTCATTAGAGTTGTATGTTGATATGGTACAGTCCTTTGGTGTCCATTATATTTGTGCGCGCATGGATTAAACATCATAGGGTTTGTAGTATGTGTAAGGGGAAGGGGGAAGTTCTGCCGGAGTGACAGAAACCTGAGGACGCGAACCGGAACGTTGCACGTATAGGAGTAAGAGGACCATTAAAATTAAGGCTATGGTTGGGGAAACCTTAATGCATTGATTAGTACTTACGGATGCTTTCTAACAATCCAATCATATAGTACATGTAATTCCAAGTAGTGAAGCGCATGTATATTTAGCCTCTCCCACATAGAAAACTGCATCGAAGACAATGAACCCGATCTATTCACTATTTAAACTTGGACAAAGACACCACAATTACCACCACTATTCCACACTCATGGTTCTATTAGTTTAGTGTATTTTATTGCTGAGCAACTAGCTTTACTTTCTTGTTATTTATTATCATGCAAAGCTATCTCTATTACTCGTATTGTTGCTCTAGTTTTATTTCCTAAATAATGCAAACGTTTAGTGTGCGTAGAGTTTTATCAGTGGTTGATAGAACTTGAGAGAATATTTATCCTACCTTTAGCTCATCGTTGGGTTCGATACTCTTACTTATCGAAAAGGCTACACTTGACCCCCTATACTTCTGGGTTATCAAGACCTTTTCTGGTGCCGTTGCCGGGGAGCGATAGCGTGTGGGTGAATATTCTTGTGTGCACTTGTTTGCTTTATATCTAAGTAGTTTTTACTTTCAGTTTTAAGTTGTTCTCTATCTTAGTATGGACAGGGAATGCGAATTACAAAAAAATTAGTTGTACTTTTACCTAAAAACATTTTCAAAAAGGAAAGTGATTGGAAAGATGAGTAATGGTTAAGTGGGGGTCGACCTTGAACACTTGTGTTCATGCCTATGAAACCAAAACAAATCTTTTCATGGAAGCTTTTCAGTTAAAAACTTGTAGGAATGCATGAAGCTTTGAAAAAGAAAGATATTTCTGGTATTGATCTTAATGCTTATTCATTCGAAAATATTTGAATCTTGATCCTATGCCTAACTTAAAGGCATTAAAGAAAATTACTTATTGGGAGATACCCCAAAAGTTTTAATTGATTCTTGGAAGTTATTGCTTCAGTTATAACCTCTCCTTATCCTTTTTATTTGCTTTTTGTGCCAAGAGTAACCTCTAATGAGAGAGAAGTAATGATTGGGAAAGTTGCTGTCCCGAAACAGAATTTTGTGCTTCACCATAAATATTCGTGTAAAATCTTTGTACGTCGTTTTGAGGCGTACATTTTTGTCCTTCTGCACCAGGTTGTTATCTAACTTTCTTTAGTTCAACACTTTTTTATTTGAGCAACAGAAGGTCTTCAAAAAAATTGGTTTTTACCTGCTGGTCTGTTTTGACAGATTTCTGCCATTATTTGCATTTGCTTCTTGTTGGTTCCTTTTTGAGTTCTTTTGGGGAATTGAGATTTTTAAGGGAAGTTCTATAGTAGCTTGTGTTTTAGTGGAAGTTTTATTGGTGTTGAAACTGAACGCAAAGACTTATTATCTTGAGTACACTAATGTCGCTAATGATGATTATGTGAAGTTTTGTATGAAGGAAAAATTTTAGGTGTTAAAGAAAGAATAATGTAATGAGATGAAGAATGGACTAAAACTCAAGCTTGGGGATGCCACCCCGTGTCACCCTAAGAAATATCCAAGAAGTACAAGCTCCAAAGCTTGGGGATGCCTGGGCATCCCCTCTTCATTAATAAAAATCTAAGATTCTCCCAAACACTTCATTTTTATTGTTTCATGCACAATTGTGTTGTTCTTGGAGCGTCTTTGTTTTTGTTTTTGGTTTTTTTTGCTTAGTTTGCTTGAATAAATTGGTTGGAACACCTCTTTCATACATTAGTTTTCAAATAAGTGTGGTTTGGATTGGAAAAGAGTAGGAAAAGTTCATGCTTAAGTGGTAAAAGGAGCTCATTTTTTACGGTGGCCTATGCTTTGTCATGTCATGCTTGATATTGTTTTGGATTTATGCTTAGTGATTTTTGTTGTAGCATGACATGTTATAAACAATTGAGATTGCTTAATGTGCCTTGAAAGAATCATGCGTTGTTTTAGCATATTAAAGCATAGTATTGTGGTATTCTCTTTTGATGCTTTATTTGGGTTGACTTGGCGCATGCTCACACCATATTATGACTATCCCAAGTCACCATAGCCTTTATGATCCTTTAGTTTCGACTTGTAATATCACTTTATGCTTTAATTAATGATGTTTTGTCGCTTTACATGATTATGGCCATTATTGTTCTTTTAGTTGGTCGCTCCCAGTCTTTTGCTAGCCTCCATAACCAAGTATGAGTTCCACTCATGCATCCAACTCCAACTAAAACCAAGTTATCCCAAAGAGTCCACGATACCTACCTATTAGCATTTGCTATTCCAAGTATATTCATGCTTTTATCTACCTTCCGAATTAAACTTGTTATGAGAAAACTAGTGATTAAAGCTCTCACGAACTTGATGGCACACATTACTTTTCTTGCCCCTAATAAACTTGAACCATTGTGTCATCTATGATGTATATGCTTGCACTTATATGTTGGGGATTAGCAAAACCATGCTGTCCTGGGGAACTCTTTCAACATTGCACTTGTACATTGTACCTAGTTGATATCATGCTCTTTTGTCTATGGATATCGTCGGTGTGAAATGAAAGGGGATCTTGCAAGTCCATGGAGTTATGTATGTGTGTTAGAGAAACGCTTGGGCCGCCGGTCTAATCCATGCCTAATCATGGTGGAAACCTGCAGCGTAACCATAATTAGCAATCTACGAAGCATTCTTCTTATAAAAAAGAGATAGAGATTGAGAAAAAAAAAGAGATGAGAAAAGAGGAAAGAGAGAAAAAAGCACCATTTTCCCATGGTAAATAAGAAGATTGCTGAGATGCTCGTTGTCTGCTTGCCTTGTCATTTTGATATGGGGATTCTTCCGTATCATCGGGCAAGGGGTACCCCGTTGGCGGTTCTCTATGATACACGTGTACTTACTATGACAAGAACTTACCGGTAACTAAACTTGAGTAGCATGAGGAGCGGCCCTCGTATTCAAGAGACATGAGATTTCCAACTTATACTTTGTCAAGCATGTACTCCATAAGTTTGCTCACTTTAACCTTAATCACTTCAAGATGCTTATGATAGGGGGCAATGAGAGCTGAAAGCTAATAAGTACCATAATTTTTGGAAGCTCTTTATGAGACTTGAATCCCTGCTTCCTTCTATGAAGGCCTTTCTTTCACTTTTATATTGAGTATCAACCTACTATCTTATGCACCAATTAAGAGAGCATAGTTGTCATTCTTAGTTCTATTTGCATTGTCCCAATACTTGTTGATTGATGCATAACTTTGATATTGCTTGTTCTTAAACTATTTGTATCTAGTCACCCTTATGAACTTTGAAGGTATCCTATACATTTATGTTTTGCTACTCTATGAGGGACATGCTGAATAGCATTCTCATTATGCTTTCTTTATGTGAAACAAACAAACGTCTTGCAAAGCATTGTTATTCATGAATCTTTTGTTTGTGTCTTTTCAAGTTACAACATAGTTGCTATGTCTTATTGTTAGAACTCTATCTTTCATGATTCATATTTAGAGTACCTTAATCCCAGCTATCAATACTTTTACAATAATGATGATCAAAATTGTGTTGTTTGTATGTCACCTCAAAAATTATATTGTTTTGATCGTTTACCTACTCGAGGACAAGCAGGAACTAAGCTTGGAGATGTTGATACGTCCATAGCGTATCTATAATTTTTGATGGTTTTATGTTAATAATATGCTTTTGACATTCCTTTTTGTATAAAGTTTATGATTTATTTGTACTAACCTACTAATAGTTGTAAAAGTGCACAATGTTCTTGTTTTACACTTTGATGTGTAGGAATTACCAAGAATATAAGTGGAAACCTTGTTGGAGTCAAATTGAGATTTTTCCAGAAATCTGTCTTAGAACTCTTTTTGAAGATGGTCACGTTTTGGGTCGAAGACTGCGTCAAACGGAAAACTCTTCAACTACAAAGTTGTTGGAAATTTCACGACAAACATTCTGGACATACAATTTAGCTAATTCCTACTCCAGACGGGCCTTTTAGGCCCGATTTACTGCAGCCCGGGATGGGGTGACAGAAATCCAAGAAGCTATATAAAGGGAGGAAACCTAATTCGCCTAGGGCATCTCCACCCACGAATTTGCAGCCACCAAAGCCATGTTTTTGCCTCCCCCATGGATCCCATCTCCACGGGGGAGGGCTCCCAAGAATCCATGAAGGAAGGGGGCTAAGGGGCGGTGCTCCCCCATGATACCGGTGACGGGGAAGGAGTCCCCCGCGCCACCGCCGCCCTCTTCACCATCTTCACCATCATCTCCATCACCTAATCCTTCTAGTATGCAATGGTTCATCCTCCCACGCACCTCTATACTGTCCTATGTAAACATGGTGTTTGATGCTATAAGTTATAATCCTATGATCTATGTCATGTTTGCGTAGTTTCTTTGTTCTTAGATTGAATGGTTGAACGTCTTTGGTTCATTAGAGTTGTATATTGATATGGTACAGTCCATTGGTGTCCATTATATTTGTCCGTGCATGAATTAAACATCATAGGGTTTGTAGTATGTGTAAGGAGAAGGGGGAAGTTCTGCCGGAGTGACAGAAACCTGAGGACGCGAACCGGAACATTGCACATATGGGAGTAAGAGGACCATTAAACTTAAGGCTATGGTTGGGGAAACCTTAATACATTGATTAGTACTTATGGATGTTTGCTAACAATCCAATCATATAGTACATGTAATTCCGAGTAGTGAAGCTCATGTATATTTAGCCTCTCCCACATAGAAAACTGCATCGAAGACAATGAACCCGATCTATTCGCTATTTAAACTTGGACAAAGACACCACAATTACCACCACTATTCCACACTCATGGTTCTATTAGTTTAGTGTATTTTATTACTCTAGCAACTAGCTTTACTTTCTTGTTATTTATTATCATGCAAAGCTATTGATGACCCACAAGTATAGGGGGTGTATCGCAGTATTTTCGATAAGTAAGAGTGTCGAACCCAACGAGGAGCAGAAGGTGCTGGCTAGTGGTTGGATCAGGAATTCTCTGCAAATACTTAGCAAATAGATTTTTAGGGTTTTTTGATAAAGCAAGTAAACGAAGTACGAGTAAATAAAAGACAGTAGGAATAAATGCAGAAGTGGCTCAATCCTTTATGCAGCAAAGGACAAGCCGGTTGTATTATTTAAGATGACCAAACGTTCTCGAGGACACATGGGAAGACTGTCAAGTGCTTTCGCTTCATATAGTTGATTAATCTTCTTTAGCTTGCTAAGTGTTGTGTGGGTGAACCTATGCTAATGTACCGACCTTCCTAGGACTAATACATACTTGTGATTATACCCCTTGCAAACATCCGTAAGTACAAGAAAGTAATTAAGGTAGAAACCTAACCACAGCTTTAAACTCTAAGACCCTTACATCCCTTGTGCAATGGTTTCCTAACGGGGGTTCAGGTTTCTGTCACTCCGGCAACCCCTACGATTAGTAGCCAAATACACAATGCATTCCCCTAGGCCCATATAGGTGAAGTATCATGTAGTCGACGTTCACATGACACCACTAGAAGAAATACACCACAACTTAAATATCAAACTATTGAATCTTTCTCAACACAAGTTCACTACTAACAACATGACTTCTCCCATGTCCTCAAGAACAAAACGAACTACTCACAAGACATCATATTGAACATGATCAGAGATGGAATAATGATGTATAATAATCTGAACATAAACAATAATTCAAAGGTTCACTCAATAGCATCAACTACACAGAGTAATCAACACCGAGAAAGTTTCCCCTATGAACTATGCAAGATTCAACGCAGTTGTTACAGCAATATAGAGATGGTGATGAGGGTCCTGATGGTGATGATGGTGGTGATGATGATGATGATGATGATCCCGATGAAGTCCAGCTTGATGGTGGTGTTGATGGCAACGATCTCCCCTCTCCGGGAAGGAATTCCCCCAGCAGAAATCTATCTGTCGGAGAGATCTTTCTCTTTCGGTGTTTTCCGCCCCGCAGAGGCGGCAGAATCTTTATGTGGTAGCTCCCCGAGTCTTAGGGTTTTAGGAGGATAATATACGCTAGAGGGGAGTGCCTAGAGTGGGCCAGGGCGGCCACACCACCTGCTGGTGCGGTCTAGGGCTGCCCGCGCTAGGGGGTGCTGTGGGCCCCCTGTGGCCCATCTCCAGCCCCCCTTCTGGCTTCCTTCGTCTTCTAGAAAAATAGGATTTTCCGTATATTTTCTCGGATTTTTTGATCTTCGCGAATTTTGCCTCCAAACAACACCTTTTCCATCAGAATCCTGACTGCAGCGGTCCATGCTCCAAAAGTCATCAACCTTGCAAAAATAGATGAAATAACATAAGTATCACCTCTCAATACGAAATATATCAATGAATAATAGTGAATTAAGACATAGAATATTGATGCAAAATGGACGTATCTACTCCCCCCAAGCTTAGACTTCGCTTGTCCCCAAGCGAAACTGAGCTCAATAAACATGGCCTTAGGTTTATGGAGTGAAGAGTCGATAAAAGAATACGGACAAGAAGCATCACAGTCATCAATACATAGATCATAATAGAAGACAACTCACTATTATATAACTCAACTTGCAATAGGTAAAGGATACACAATAAAGATACATAAAGTAAATCATAATTGGTAATGGCAAACTTAGCTCTTGGTCGAAGAATAGTTGATAATTTGCTGGAGTTCACAAATAACTGGTTTTCAATGATAACTTTCAAAGTAGTAAACATCAAGATAAGAGCAAAGTGCAAAACAAGGAACATAAGTAACATGATTGAATAAATCATCATATGAATGAATGGAACACAACAACTCAAAATACTTGCTGAGATATAAGGGAATAAGTTTACCGACTCAACTACAAAGTAAAAGAAAGGCCCTTCGCAGAGGGATGCAGGGATTACAAGTCTCATAAAGAGCTCCCAAAAATTATGATACTTACTAGCTTTTTAGCTCTCATTGCCCCTATCATAGGCATCTTTAGGTGATTAAGGTTAAAGTGATCAAACATGAGGATATGCATTGACAAGTTGTAAATTGAGAATCTCATGTCCCTTGAATACGAGGGCCGCTCCTCATGCTACTCAAGTTTAGTCACCGGTAAGTTCTTGTCATTGTAAGCATATGTGTATCATAGAGAACCACCAACGGGGTACCCCTTGCCCGATGATACGGAAGAATCCCCATATCAAAATGACAAGGCAAGCAGACAACAAGCATCTCAGCAATCTTCTTATTTACCATGGGAATATGGTGCCTTTTCTCTCTTTCCTCTTTTCATAATCTCTTTTTTTTATTTTTCTCTTTTTTTCTCAATATCGGACTCCTTTTTTTATAAGAAGAATGCTTCATAGATGCTCGTTATGGTTATGCTGTAGGTTTCCACCATGTCAGCATGGATTAGACCAGCGGCCTAGGAGTTTCTCTAAAACATATGCATAACTCCATGGACTTACAAGCTCCCCTTTCATTTCACACCGACGACATCCATAGACAAAAGAACATGATATCAACTTGGTAAAAGTACCAGTGCAATGTTGAAAGCGTTCCCCATGACAGCAGGGTTCTGCTAATTCACAACTTACAAAGCGCAAGCATATACGCAACATAGGTGAGCACAATGGTTCAAGTTTATTAAGTGCAAGAAAGTAAAGTGTGCCAGCAAGTTCGTGAGAGCTTTAATCACTACTTTTCACATAACAAGTTTAATTTGGGAGGTAGATAAAACAAGAATTTACTTGGAATAGCAATAGTGCTACTAGGTAGGTATGGTGGACACAAATGGCAAAGGTTTTGGTTTAAAGGAGTGGATGCACAAGAAGAATTCCCTCTCAGTACGGGTTTTTGGCTAGCAAGGTTGGGTAGCAAGTATAAGAGTTTAAGGAAACAACCAAACATTCAAGTGATAAAAACAAACATTCAATCTTCCTTGGAAGCACAAAAGATCTTAACTAGAGAATACTAAACTTATTAGCAAATCAAGAAAGAAAGATGATGAAATTATTTTTCTTTAAAGGTACTTTTATATTTTCTTTCAACTCTCAAAAATAGTGTGCTACTGACCGAGCCAGGTTTGCCAAAACCAACTAAATTAACTCAATGATCCCAAAGTGATACCAATACTAACAACAAGATCAATCATATAACCACGAATTGAAAACTAATATAAGCTATGAAAAAGAGTAAATGATAGAACTTCTCATTAATAATCCATAACGTCAACTCACACCAAGGGATACATATCTAACGAGAGAGGGGACACTTCCATAATACAAACCATACTACATAATAACTCCTCTATTCATGATATGACTCCACTAATAAGGTAAAAAGATAGAAGATAGTGATGTGATACCGCGGCACTCCCCCAAGCTTGGAACAAACCAAGGGGATGCCAAACCTGATGACGAATTACTCCTTCGGTGGTGGTGGTATCCTCTCATCTTCATGCGACTTCTAGGGTAAGGGCTTCCCATCAACAAAGGACATCGTGGTCTCCTGCATCCTGAAACTTGCAGCAACACTTATGCGTTTAAACCTAACCTCATACTCACAGTTTTGATTTTGAACATCGTAGAGCTGTGCTTGCAGTTCGTTGGTTGTTTGGCAGAGTGAGAGGACTTCATCCTTGAGCTCAGCAGTCTCCTCTTGCTGCCCGGTGATGAGTTCAGAACAAATCTTATGGATGATATCCACTTCGCGTTCTGCCATCTTCTTGTACCTAAAGACTTCTTGCTCCAGCGCTTCCATCCCGTCCTCCAGATTTCCTTCACCTTTAGGGCATCGAACCTCTTTTATCCGGAGTTCCCCATCTTCAAACAACAACTCCTTGGGATGAATCTTCAACTCTCTCATTTATGGGTTGATGATATCTTCTAAGGAATCTCCCTTGGCTGATCCAGTGGGAGACATTGTGGCTCCAAATCTGGGACTCTCCCTGGCAGAAACAGATCGAAACAAAAACACAACGAAAACACGATATACGAACCTCGGGAGATCCGGGGGGGGGTTATATATTATGAAGTTTCCTAACAAAAGGAAGATACTGGGAGAAAACGGGTCAGAGACGGAGTCTGGGGTGGCCACACCACCTGGTGGCACGGCCAAGGGTGGGCCCGCGCCACAGGGTGGTGTGAGCTACCCTGGCTCCGTTTCCGTCCCTTTTTCGTTTCGTAACTTCCCTTATTGCCTAAAAACGGCAAAAGTATAGTTGGATAGTATTTTCGCGGAACTTTTCTTACCAGAACTGTTACCTATTTGAAAACAGCCTCTGCAGGTCTCTGAATTTGGTCCTTAATAAATTTCTCCGGAGTTATAACTTCAAAAGCATCAACATCTTCATTGTAAGAATCTCCAGCAATATAGTGCTTGAGTCGCTGCCCAATCACTACTTGTGTAGTATCATCTTTTAAAGAAGAAATTTTTATTGCTCCTGAATGGTATACTTCTTCGATAATGAAAGGTCCTTCCCATTTTGACAGTAGCTTTCCTGCAAAAAACCTGGGACGAGACCTATACAACAGAACTTTCTCACCAACATGAAATTCTCTCTTAAGTATTCGCTTGTCATGCCATCTTTTAATGTTTCCCTAAAGAGCCTAGCATTTTCATAGGCTTCACTCCTCCATTCATCTAAAGAACATAAGTCAAATAATCTTTTCTCACCAGCGAGCTTACAATCTCTATTTAGTTCTTTAACTGCCCAGTAAGCTTTGTGTTCTAATTCTAAGGGCAGGTGACAAGCTTTCCCATAAACCATTTTATAAGGAGACATCCCCATAGGATTTTTGTAAGCAGTTCTATAAGCCCATAAAGCATCATTCAAGTTTTTAGCCCAGTTTTTTCTAGATCTATTAACAGTCTTTTGCAAGATGGATTTAATTTCTCTATTTGATAACTCTACTTGCCCGCTAGTTTGGGGGTGATAGGCTGAAGCAATTCTATGATTAACATCATATAGCAAGGGTCTTTCTAAAACCACCATGAATGAAATGAGAACCCCCATCAGTCATGAGATACCTAGGCACTCCAAACCTGGGAAAGGTAACATCCTTAAGCATTTTTAGAGAAGTAGACTACGATGTGGCCTGATTGGTTGGTTACTGGCATGGCCTCAATCCACTTGGTGAATTTGTCGACTGCGACCAAGAGGTAGATGTAGCCTCCTCGCGAGGACCTTGGAAGTTTTCCGACCATGTCGAGCCCCCATTGTGCGAAGGGCCAGGCCAATGGGATTGGTTGTAGCTCTGCGCCTGGTGCGTGTGGCTTGTCCGTGAATCGCTGGCAAGCGTTGCATTTTTGGACTATGTCCTTGGTGTCGCGCATGGCCGTAGGCCAGTAAAATCCAGCTCGTAGAGCTTTGGCAACGAGGGCGCGACTGCCGGCATGGTGCCCGCGGGTCCCTTCATGGATGTCTAGGAGAACTGCTTTTCCATCGGCGATGGAGACGCATCGTTGGAGTACTCCCGTAATGCTGCGTTTATACAGTTCGTCGTTGATAACAGCGAATACCTTGGATTGATGCGCGATGTGCCATGCATCTGTCGGATTGTCTGGTAGCCTCTTGCTGAGGATGTATGTGATGTATGGCAGCGTCCAGGATTGCTCGATCATCATGACGCTCATTGGTCCCTCGAGTCCTGTGTCCATCTCCAAGTCATCGAGTGCCATTGGCTCATTGGGTGGCGTAGCCCCCGAGTCCGTTGCTGCGCTTGTTTTCTTCTCTGCAGCCTTTGGCTTGATGGAGCATTCGCAGATGCGCTCGAGAAATACCCCAGGCTGTATGGGGGCGCATGTAGAGCCTGGCGAGTGCGTCCGCCTCCTCGTTGCTTTCGCGACCTACGTGTCGCAGCTCGCAACCGTCGAAGTCTCCTTCGAGTGTGTCGTAGAGGTCGCGGTACGCGATCATGTTCTCGTTCAGTGCGTCGCACTCATGCATTGTTTGGTTGACGACCAACTTGGAGTCGCCGTATATGATGAGCCTCTTGGCGCCGTAGGCTTTTGCCATCCTCATCACGTGCAACAGGGCCTCATGTTCAGCCTTGTTGTTTGAGGCTGTGAACTGCATTCGCAGGATATATTTTAGCTTGTCCCCTTGAGGTGATGTCAATATGACGCCTACGCCTGCTCCGTCTTTCCGCTTGGACCCATCGAAGTGCATTGTCCAGAGGTAGGACATATCTGGCATGTCCGGGAGCTGGTTTTCCATCCAGTGCACGAGGAAGTCCGGGAGAACTTGCGACTTGATTGCGTCCTGCTTTTCGTACGTGATGTCTCGTGGAGACAATTCTATTCCCCAAAGCGCGACTCGTCCCGTGGCGTCGGGGTTATTGAGGATGTGCCCCAAGGGGGTGTCGTTGACCACCACGATTGGGTGTTCCTGGAAGTAGTGGCGCAGTTGCCGGGCGGTCATGAAGACACCATACGCCAGCTTCTGGTAGTGCGGGTACCGCTGTTTTATTGGCGTGAGGACCTCGCTGAGGTAGTATACTGGGCGTTGTACGTCGTGGACCTTGTTTTCCTCGGCTCGCTCGACGACGAGCATTGTGCTGATCACCTAGTTGGTGGCAGAGATATACAGCAACAATGGTTCCCTTTCTCGTGGGGTCACCAGTACTGGAGAAGTGGATAGCAGGCGCTTGAGGTCTTCGAATGCTTCTTGCGCTTCAGTGGTCCACTCGAATTTTTTAGTTTTGTGGAGGAGTTGGTAGAAGGGCAGCGCCTTTTCGCCCATTCGACTGATGAATCGACGGAGGGCCGCGATTCGTCTAGCCAGCTGCTGGACGCCCCTTATGTTTTTCGGTTTCGCCTCAATTCCCCTCGCGGAGATGAGGTATCCGAGTAGCTGCCCAGTTGGTATGCCGAAGGTGGATTTGTCTAGATTGAGCTTGATCCGGTAGCGATCGAGGTTGGCGAAGGTTTCGCGCAAATCATCGATTAGAGAAGCTTCCTCCTTGGTCCTGATTACTATGTCGTTGACATAGACTTGAATGTTGCGACCCAGTTGTTCCTTGAGGCAAGCCTGCATGCACCGCTGGTAGGTGGCTCCCACGTTCTTTAGCCCGAAGGGCATTGTGTTGTAGCAGAACACACCAAAGGGCGTTGTAAACGCTGTTTTCTCTTGATCTTCCTCCTTCATTCGAATTTGATTATAGCCTGAGTAGGCGTCGAGGAAGCAGAGGCGCTCGCATCCCGTGGTGGAGTTGATGATCTGGTCGATCCGTGGAAATGGGAAGTGATCCTTTGGGCAGTGCTTATTCCGAGAAGTGAAGTCGACGCACATCCGCAGGATATCCGTGTCCTTTTTCGGTACCAGCACCGTGTTGGCGAGCCAAGTGCTTTCCTTGATCTCGCGTATGAACTTGGCCTCGAGGAGTCTGTTGATCTCCATTCCAACTGCATGCGCTCTTGCTCAGACAATCGCCGAATTGTTTGCTTGACTAGCCTTGCGTCGGGGTTGACGTTCAGTGCGTGCTCGGCGAATTCCCTGGGAACTCCTGGCATGTCCGCAGGACACCAGGCGAAAATTTCCCAGTGGTCACGGAGGAATTCGACGAGCGCGAGTTCCTATGCGGGACTCAAGTTGTTGGCGATGAGGGCCGTCTTGGCGGTATCCGATGGGTGGACCTGCACTTTCTTCGTGTGCACCGATGAGTCGAAGGAGAGATCGGGTGAGCTTGGCCGGCTCAAGGGAGGCAGACTGTTGTCTATCGTCTCCTTTAGTCTCGCGAGTTCCTCCTGCATGCCGAAGGATTAGGAAATTCTGTTGAATTCCCTATCGCAACTGTCAGATCGCTCGAAGCTCCCGTTGATCGTGATGACACCATGGGGACCTGACATTTTCATCTGCAGGTAGGCGTAGTGGGGCACTTCCATGAACCTAGCGAACGCGACGCGCCCGAGGATGCAGTGGTACTATGAGGGCCAGTCGATGACCTCAAAGTCGATACGCTCGCGCTAGAAGTTTTTAGGCGTGCCAAAGATGACGTCGAGGTTGATTTTGCCCAGGGGGTATACGCCTTTCCCTAGGGCAATGCCATGGAACGTTGTGTCCAAGGCCTCCAGGCAAGTTATGGGGATCCTCATTGCTCGCAAGGTACTCGCGAATATAAGGTTGATGTCGCTTCCGCCATCCATGAAGACGTGGCTCATGTCGAAGCCTCCGATTTGCACCTCGAGTACGAGGGGGCAATGGCCTGGACGGGGTACCTGAGGCGGATGATCGCGTTTGTCGAATGTGATGCAGGACTCACTTCCACTGAGGTACTCAATGGTGGACGGTGGCGAGTGTGTGGCCAAGTTAACTTGGCGAGTGATGGCCTTCTGCACCCTATTGGAGGGGCGTCCCTTTTGGATCATCATGGTGCCCATAGCTCGTGGGTACGGTTCGCCTCCATGGTGCTAGTCCGGTGCAGCTGCATTCGGGGGTGGCCCAGGTGGAGGTGGCGGAGCGCCATGTGCCACAGCGCCTGGAGCGGCTCCGTAGCCTCTTTCGACTGCATTGCGGTTCATCTGAACCAGTCCCTCATGTAGCTTGAGGAACTCGCGGCAATCCTTGAGGAGATGGCTGGACTTCTTCTTGCCATCATGCTTGTCGATGTAGAAGTGTACCGTACATGGCCCGGACAATTTGTCCTCAATGGAGCTCGCGGTTGCTTCGTCGCGAGTGCGGCGTTGCCACACTTGCGTGGTTTTCCCAGAGTCGCGGTATCCGCCGCTACGGTATCCGTTGTTGTGGTTGTCGTCGCGTCTTTCGGCGTAGCCAGCCGCAACCATGTTGACGTTGTCGCGGTCATCGTAAACGCTCATGCGACGCTTGCCTCGGTGATCGCGTCTGCGCTCGAGCTCTGCCTCCTCGTCGCAGTGAACGCGGTTCTTCACTGAATCTTCTCCATCGGCCCACCGATTCGCAATCTCCATCAGGTGGAAGATGGTCTTGGGCTTTGAGCGGCCCAGCTCCTCTCTGAGTTCTAAGCGGCGGACGCCACCGTTGAATGCGTCAATCGCGCGATCCTCCAAGATGTTTTCTGCGGAGTTCTTGATGATGGACCACCTTTGGATGTAGGAGCGCAGGGATTCGCCAGATCTTTGCTGGCAGCATCTCAGCTCTTCGATTGATGCGGGCCGCTTGTATGTGCCCTTAAAGTTGCGCACGAAGCTGTAAACCAGCTCGTCCCAACTGCGAATGGATCCGCGTGGGAGGTTGTTGATCCATGCTCGGGCGGTGCCCTACAGCTGTAGCTGCAAGCATTGCATGGTCGTGCTTCGACTGCCTCCGTGGAGCCTGACGGAGGAGATGTGGTCCTCCAGCCAGATCTTCGGGTCCTGTAGGCCGTCAAACTTCGGGTTCTCCGACGAGAGAATAAACCCTTTAGGCATTCGCTTCTGCCTAATGGATCTGCTGAAGCATCTAGCGCCGCAGAGCTCCACGTCCTCCTCTTCTGAGTCAGTCGACCGAGCACGTCGTGCTCTTGATTTGTCAATCTTGTGCTGCGTGATGTCATCGCGTGCGTCGTAGTCGTGGTCATGTCGTCATGAGCGGCGACATCGAGACAAGTCGTGGCTGTCATCGCTGGATGAGGGCGAGGAGTAGCGCTTTGCCCTTCTTTGGTTCCGGTGTTGGCTCCTTGTCGAGGGCGGCCTCGATTAGTCCCAAGCCTGCGATCGTAGATCGGTGCATGGCGGCCCGGGGGTCCCCAACTGGTGGCTGGTTGTTCAGGAGTTACATGGTGGTTGCTGTCACCGCAGCCTGTGGCGTCTTGTGGACCACATTACCCCTAGTGTCGACTGTCATAGAGCCGAAGTCGAGGACCTTTGCGGCCTCTATGTGTTCCTGCTCGGTGAGATGGGCCATCCGAGACTGCCTCTTCTTGGTGAGGTGCTCGTTGCCCTTTGAGGAGGATCCTCCGTAGGAGGAGAGTCCAGCACGACGAAGGCTCGACTCATCTGCCGCCTTTTTGCACGCCTCGAGTTGCACGATTGTTTGTACTTGGCGCTTGAATTCTTCCTTCAGGAGCCAGTGATAGCCCATCACCAGCTCCTGCGGGGATCCGAAGGGTAGAGGGGTGCCTCGCAGGGCCTCGCGGCAGCGAGCCCATTCTTGCTCGTTGAGCTTGATTACGATGCGTTCGCCGATTTGCTCATTTACTATGGTTGGAGGTTCGACTGCCCCTCCGTTGTCAACGGGGATGCGATTGCCACCGTTACCGTCGTTGCCACCGTTTCCACCGTTAGGCGGGTCGGTTCCGTTGCCGCGATTGCCGCCGTTGTCGCGGTTGGCAGAGGTGTCGCCTACGTTGATGACGGCACACATGAAGTGATTGGGGAAGCTTCTGCTTCCACAACTCTCAGATCCGGAACCGTAGGTTCCGTCTGAAGGAAATATGCCCTGAGAGGCAATAATAAAGTTGTTATTATATATTCGTTATACATGATAGTTGTTTATTTTACATGCTAGAAATGTATTGATTCAGAAACATCAATACATGTGTGTTTAATAAACAAAAAGGGTTCCTAGTCATGCCTCTCTTATAGACTAGCTTGTTGATTAACAGGATGATCAAGGTTTCCTGATCATGGACATTGGATGTTGTTAATAACAAGGTCACACCATTGGTGGAATGATAGGATGAACATTCATCCGAAGTATAGCATTAAGATCAAGTCATTATGTTTATATTGCTATAACATCATACGAAGTAATCTTTATCCTTAGACCATGAGATCATGTTAATTGCTAACACCGGAAGAATATCTTGATAACATCAAACGTCACACCGTAACAGGGTGACTATAAAGATGGGTTCAGTACTACGAAGGTGTTATGTTGAGGCTCATGGATCAAGAGTGGAATTTGTCAATCCAGATGACGGATAGATATACTCTGGGCCCTCTCGGTGATATCACATTAGGATAGCTTGCAAGCAAGTGATGTGATCACTAGAATGTTATATCACGGGAACAAGAAAAGAGTGCATGTCGGTAACGAGATCAAACTAGGTATGGAGATACCGATGATCGAATCTCGGACATGTAATATATCGAGAGACAAAGGGATTTAGTTACAAGCGTTAAAGGTTCTCACGATCACAGGAGTCATCGTTGAATGTGTAGGAGTCAGTACGGATCTCCAGGTCCCGCTACTGATTATTGATCGGAGAAGGGTCTCGATCATGTCTGCATTATTCGCGAACCGTAGGGTGGCACACTTAAGAGTTACCGGACACCATTTTGGAGCACATATGTTTCAGACGAAAGAATTGCAAAGCGTAGGAATTTTTTCAATAGAAACCGGAAATTGTTTCGGG
Organism: Avena sativa; assembly: GCA_916181665.1. Lineage (NCBI taxonomy): Eukaryota > Viridiplantae > Streptophyta > Magnoliopsida > Poales > Poaceae > Avena > Avena sativa. The sequence continues at coordinate 127,333,036 of OV702289.1, read as the reverse complement.
TGAAATTGCAGAAGGTGGTTCTGCATGTGATATTGAAATATTGCAAGGGGCTATATGTGAATGTTTGTTAATTAAAGTAATTAACAAAATTCTGAATAAATTTAATAAAAAGAGTTTTATTAAATGAGAGCATTAAATTTGGAGAAATTTAATGCATTTAAAGTGGAGACTTTAAAAGGGAATGTGAAGAGGCATTTTAATGTGGAGGGGTTACCACCACATGAATGGGGGAGGTGAGGGGTCACCCCCCATGCGCCGTCCATGGAGAGAGGGGGCACCCCCCTCCGCCTATAAAAGGCCACCCATTCCCTCCTTCATCCTCACACCTCCTTGTGAAGGATCTCTCTCCCCCTCTAGAATTATTCCCCCATGGTCTCGGATTAGCGAGATACATGTTCCCGGTGGCATTCTGTCTGGAAGGAGTTGATGCTTCCGTTGGATCGCTGGAGCGAGGAGGTGGAGGTTGTCCGGTGGCTTGAATGTGTGTGCGAGTGCGGATGCACTGCTGAGTTGCGGCGCTCGGACTTCCTCACGATCTTGAGATCGGCAAGTGTACGACTACATCAACAACGAGTTCCTACTCGTTAACAAAACTCGTTGTCTACGAGGGTAAGTTCTCGTTGGATGTATGTCCACCCGTTGCTTTGTACCTAGTAGATAGATCTTGGCGTGTAGTTAACACCGTAGGAAATTTTTTGTTTTCTATGCTGCGGACCCAACAATGGTATCAGAGCCTGATCTATGCGTAGGTTCTTAGCACGGGTAGTACACATATGGTTGATATGTGGGCGATGATGATCATGTTATTGCATCTTCTATGTATTTCGGATATTGGTGGCATAGTTGGATGAAGCGGCCCGGACCAACCTTACATGTCATCATACATGAGACCGGTTCCACGACTGACATGCAACTTGTTTTGCATAACTGGCTGGCGGGTGTCTGTCTCTCCTACTATACTCAATATCTGATTTACAACGAGTTGCTAATAACTTAGTTATCCTCGTTGTGGTTCATGTTCGTAGGTAAGAACGGTTCTATCTCCGAAAGCCCTAAGCCACGTAAAACTTGCAATTGATAAATTAGAGGCGTCTAGTTTAGATCGTTGTTGGGCTAGTGTGTTGATATGGTATTGTTGTAAGTAGATGTATGGTGGATACTCTTACAACACACTCAATGTGTAAGTTCCATAGACCTTGGCCTTACACACAAAGGAATGATAGAGATCATACCACGATGCAAGTGATAGAGATCAAATGCATGGACCATATCATCTCACTTTACACATTAGATGTTAGCATCTTATACTGCTAGTTTGGCGCGTTTGATAGCATTATAAGATGATCCCTCTTTTAGATATCAAGATAAAAATGTGTTCTTCCTTGAGTATGCACCGTTCTATGGATCGTGTTTCGAGACATCATGTGATGATCGGGTGTACTCGAATCTACGCTTTCATAGGAACGGGTGTAAGACAGTTTTACACACGTGAATACTAAGGTTCTTACTTGGCGAGCCTAGCATGTACAGACATGGCCTCGGAACACGGACCGAAAGGTTAAGCATGAGTCATATGGTTGATATGATGCCCATATAGATGCTCGCCTTTGAAGCTATATCAACTCACGTGATGATCGGACTTGGTATAGTGGATTTGGTTCATGTAATCACCAAAAGGACACGAGGGATGTCGTTTTTGAGTGGGAGTTCATTAGTAATTTGGATTAGTTGAACTCAATCTATCATAAACTTAGTCTAAATAAACTTTACAAATTCTGTTGTAGATGGCACCACCTGCTTTTAATTTCAATGTGTTCATGGAGAAAGAGAAACTTGCTGCGAATGGTAGCAACTTCACCAACTGGGCTATGAATTTGACAATTCTCCTCACTGCTGCATAAAATCAATATGTGCTAGATGCGCTGCTAGGCCTCCCACCAGCTCCTGATGCCCCTGACGAGGAAAAGAATGTCTATGTGACTCGTCAGGAGGACCACAACTTAGTTCATTACGGCATACTGTATGGGCTAGAGCCAGAACTTCGAAAGCGTTTCGAAAATGGCAATGCCTTTGATACCATGGGAGAATTGAAAATAATTTTCGATACCCATGCTGCCGTAGAGAGTTATAATGCTACAGAAAAGTTCTTTAGCTGCATGATGGAGGAAAACAGCTCCGTTAGTGAGCACGTACTCAAAATGTCTGGGTACGCCGATAAGCTTGTGTCCTTGGGAATAACGATTCCCATTGACTTAGGCATACATTGTGTTCTCCAATCTCTGCCACCTAGCTACAAGATCTTCGTGATGAACTATAATATGCAGGGCATGAAGAAGTCTCTTCCCGAGCTTCTGTCAATGCTTAAGACTGCAGAAGTGGAGATTGGGAAACAACATCAAGTGTTGATGATCAATAGGACCACCGGTTTCAAGAAGGACAAGAAAGGCAAGCACAAGGGAAAGAAGGGTGGCAAGTCTGTTGCCACGCCTGAAAAGAAACCCCGGGCTGGCCCTAAGTCTGACACCGAGTGCTACTATTGCAAGGGGACCGGCCATTGGAAGCGCAACTGCCCCAAGTATTTGGCGGACAAGAAGTCCAGCAAGGCAAACAAAGGTATATGTGATATACATGTTATTGATGTGTACTTGACTAGTACTCGCAGTAGCACCTGGGTATTTGATACCGGATCGGTTGCTAATATATGTAACTCGGTTCAGGGGCTACAGAACAAGCGACAACTAGCAAGGGATGAGGTCAAGATGCGGGTCGGCAATGGATCAAGAGTTGATGTGATCGCCGTCGGGACGCTACCTCTCCATTTGCCATCAGGATTAGTTATAAACCTAAATAATTGTTATTTGGTGCCTGCACTGAGCATGAACATTGTATCTGGATCGTGTTTGATGCAAAGTGGTCATTCCTTTAAATCTGAGAACAATGATTGTTCGATTTATAAGAATGATATCTTTTATGGTCATGCACCTATGTTGAATGGTTTATTTCTATTGGATCTCGATAGTAATATTACGCACATTCATAATGTTAATGCTAAAAAGATTAAACCTGATGATGATATGTCTACATATATGTGGCACTGCCGTCTAGGTCATATTGGCGTTAAACGCATGAAGAAACTCCATTCTAATGGACTTTTGGAATCACTTGATTTTGAATCATTTGATACATGTGAGCCATGCCTTATGGGCAAGATGACTAGAACGCCGTTTTCCGGTTCAATGGAATGGGTGACAGATCTATTGGAAATCATACATACTGATGTGTGTGGACCAATGAGTGTGTCAGCGCGAGGTGGATATCGTTATTTTGTTACTTTCACGGATGATTTGAGTAGATACAGGTATACTATTTGATGAAACACAAGTCTGAAACTTTTGAAAAGTTCAAGGAATTTTAGAATGAAGTGGAAAATCATCATAATAGAAAGATCAAGTTTCTACGGTCTGACCGTGGAGCAGAGCATCTAAGTTACGAGTTTAGCACACACATGAAAGAGTGTGGAATAGTTTCACAACTCACGCCTGCCGGAACACCACAACGTAATGGTGTGTCGGAACGTCGTAATCGTACCTTATTGGATATGGTTCGATCTATGATGTCTCTGACTGACTTACCTCTGTCATTTTGGGGTTATGCACTGGAAACAGCTGCATTCACTTTAAATCGGGCACCATCTAAATCCTTTGAAACGACACCGTATGAAATATGGTTTGGAAACAAACCTAAGCTGTCATTTCTTAAGGTTTGGGGATGCGATGTTTATGTGAAGAAACTTCAACCGGATAAACTCAAACCCAAAGCGGAAAAATGCGTCTTCATAGGATACCCTAAGGAAACAATTGGGTATACCTTCTATCACAGATCCGAGGGCAAGGTTTTTGTTGCCAAGAATGGATCCTTTCTTGAGAAGGAGCTTCTCGCGAAAGGTGTGAGTAGTCGGAAGGTAGAACTCGAAGAGGTTATGGAACCTTCTCTTCATGGAATGGCGAGTGGCATAGCACCGGAAGTTGTTTCGGAGTTGACTTCACCTGATGAAGAGAGAGCTAATGATAATGATCATGAAACGCCGAAAGAGGACACTACCGAACCTCGTAGGTCAAGCAGGACACGTGCAGCTCCTGAACTATACGGCAATCCTGTTGTGAATTTCATGGTTGATGAAATGGATGACCCTGCGACGTATGAAGAAGCGATGATGAGCCCGGATTCCAACAAATGGCTAGAAGCCATGAAATCCGAGATGGAATCCATGTACGAGAACCAAGTTTGGAACTTGGTGGACTTACCTCACGACCGAAAGGCCGTTGAGAATAAATGGATTTTCAAAAGAAAAACTGATGCTGATGGTAACGTGACTATCTATAAGGCTCCACTTGTCGCAAAGGGGTTTCGACAAATTCAAGGAGTTGACTACGATGAGACATTCTCTCCCGTAGCGATGCTTAAATCGGTTAGGACTAGGTTAGCAATTGCTGCATATTTCGATTATGAAATATGGCAGATGGATGTCAAAACTGCGTTCCTCAATGGTAAGATTGAAGAAGATGAAGGAAATATGCCCTGAGAGGCAATAATAAAGTTGTTATTATGTATTCCTTGTATATGATAGATGTTTATTTTGCATGCTATAATTGCATTGATAGGAAACATCAATACATGTGTGTTTAATAAACAAAATGGTTCCTAGTTATGCCTCTCTTATAGACTAGCTTGTTGATTAACAAGATGATCAAAGTTTCCTGATCATGGACATTGGATGTTGTTAATAACAAGGTCACAACATTTGTGAAATGATGTGATGAACATTCATCCGAAGTATAGCATTACGATCAAGTCATTATGTTTATATTGCTATAACATCATACAAAGTAGTCTTAGTCCTTAGACCATGAGATCATGTTAATTGCTAACACCGGAAGAGTATCTTGATAACATCAAATGTCACACCGTAACAGGGTGACCATAAAGGTGGGTTCAGTGCTATGAAGGTGTTATGTTGAGGCTCATGGATCAAGAGTGGAATTTGTCAATCCCGATGACGGATAGATATACTCTGGGCCCTCTCGGTGATATCACATTAAGATAGCTTGCAAGAAAGTGATGTGATCACTAGAATGTTATATCACGGGAACGAGAAAAGAGTGCATGTCGGTAACGAGATCAAACTAGGTATTTGAATACCGATGATCGAATCTCGGACATGTATTATATCATGAGACAAAGGGATGAAATTGCTGACGTTAAAGGTTCTCATGATCACAGAAGTCATCGTTGAATATGCAGGAGTCAGTATGGATCTCCAGCTCCCGCTTCTGATTATTGATCTGAGAGGAGTCTCAATCATGTCTGCATTATTCGCGAACCGTAGGGTGACACACTTAAGGGTTGCCGGACACTATTTAGGAGCACATATGTTCCAGACAAAAGGTTTGCAAAGCGTAGGAAATGTTTCGATAAAAACATGAACTGTTTCGATAGAAACCGGAATTGTTTCGATAGAAACCGGAATTGTTTCTGGTGAAATTGCAGAAAGTGGTTCTGCATGTGATATTGAAATGTTGCAAGGGGTTTTATGTGAATGTTTGTTAATTAAAGTAATTAACAAAATTCTGAATAAAATAAATAAAAGTGTTTTATTAATTGAGAGTTGCATTTAATTTGGTGGAAATTAAATACATGTGAGTGGGATTTTGGGTGGAGGCCATATTTATGTGAGTGGAGGTTCACCACATGAATGAAGGAGGGGAGGTGTCGCCCCCTCATGCGTCGGCTATGGGAGGGGAGGGGTCTCCCTCCCTCCTATATAAAGCCCCCCTCTCCCCTCTCACAAACTACACCTCCTCGTGAAGGATCTCTGTCCCCCTCTAGATATTCCCCCATGGTCTCGGATTAGCGAGATACATGTTTCCGGTGGCCTTGCGTCTGGAAGGAGTTGCTGCTTCCGCTGATTTGCTGGAGCGAGGAGGTGGAGGTTGTCCGGTGGCTTGAACGTGTGTGCGAGGACGGATGCGCTGCTGATTTGCGGCGCTCGGACTTCCACACGATCTTGAGATCGGCAAGCGTGCGACTACATCAACCACGAGTTCCTACTCATTAACAAAACTCGTTGTCTTCGAGGGTAAGTTCTCCATGGATGTATGTCCACCCATTGCTCTATATCTAGTAGATAGATCTTGGCGTATAGTTCTCATCGTAGGAAAATTTTTGTTTTCTATGCTGCGGACCCAACAGTGGTATCAGAGCCTGATCTATGCGTAGGTGCTTTGCACGGGTAGTACACATATGTTTATATGTGGGCGATGATGATCATGTTATTGCATCTTCTATGTACTTTGGATATTGGTGGCATAGTGGGATGAAGCGGCCCGGACCAACCTTACATGTCATCGTACATGAGACCGATTCCACGACTGACATGCAACTAGTTTTGCATAAGTGGCTAGCGGGTGTCTGTCTCTCCTACTATAGTCAATATCTGATTTACAACGAGTTTCTAATAACTTGGTTATCCTCGTTGTGGTTCATGTTCGTAGGTAAGACCGATTCTATCTCCAAAAGCCCTAAGCCACGTAAAACTTGCAATTGATAAATTAGAGGCGTCTAGTGTAGATCATTGCTGGGCTAGTGTCTTGATATGGTATTGTTGTAAGTAGATGTATGATAGATACTCTTACAACTCACTTAACGTGTAAGTTCCATAGACCTTGGCCTTACACACAAAGGAATGATAGAGATCATACCACGATGCAAATGATACAGATCAAATGCATGGACCATATCACCTCACTTCACACATTAGATGTTAGCATCTTATATTGCTAGTTTGGCGCTTTTGGTAGCATTATAAGACGATCCCTCATTTATATATCAAGATAAAATGTGTTCTTCCTTAAGTATGCACCGTTTTGTGGATCGTGTTTTGAGGCATCATGTGATGATCGGGTGTTCTCGACTCTACGCTTTCATACAACGGGTGTAAGACAGTTTTACACACGCGAATACTAAGGTTCTTACTTGACGAGCCTAGCATGTACAGACATGGCCTCAGAACACGCACCTAAAGGTTAAGCATGAGTCATATAGTTGATATGATGCCCATATAGATGCTCGCCTTTGAAGCTACACCGACTCACGTGATGATCGGACTTGGTGTAGTGGATTTGGTTCATGTAATCACCAAAAGGACATGAGGGATGTCGTTTTTGAGTGGGAGTTCATTAGTAATTTGGATTGAACTCTATCATAAACTTCGTCTAAATATATTTTACAAATTCTGTTGTAGATGGCACCACCTGCTTTTAATTTCAATGTGTTCATGGAGAAAGAGAAGCTTGCTGCAAATGGTAGCAACTTCACCAACTGGGGTATGAATTTGAGGATTCTCCTCACTGCTGCACAAAAGCAATATGTGCTAGAGGCGCCACTAGGCCCCCCACCAGCTCCTGATGGCCCTGACGAGGAAAAGAACGTCTATATAACTCGTCAGGAGGACCACAACTTAGTTCATTGCGGCATACTGTATGGGCTAGAGCCAGAACTTCGAAAACGTTTCGAAAATGGCAATGCCTTTGATACCATGGGAGAATTGAAAATGATTTTCGATACCCATGCTGCCGTAGAGAGTTATAATGCTTCTGAAAAGTTCTTTAGCTACATGATGGGAGAGAACAACTCCGTTAGTGAGCATGTACTCAAAATGTCTGGGTACGCCGATAAGCTTGTGTCCTTGGAATAACGATTCCCATTGACTTAGGCATACATCGTGTTCTCCAATCTCTGCCACCTAGCTACAAGAGCTTCGTGATGAACTATAATATGCAGGGCATGAAGAAGTCTCTTCCCGAGCTTCTGTCAATGCTTAAGACTACAGAAGTGGAGATTAGGAAAGAACATCAAGTGTTGATGATCAATAAGACCACTGGTTTCAAGAAGGACAAGAAAGGCAAGCAGAAGGGAAAGAAGGGTAGCAAAACTATTGCCGTGCCTGAAAAGAAACCCCGAGCTGGCCCTAAGTCTGACACCGAGTGCTACTATTGCAAGGGGACTGGCCATTGGAAGCGCAACTGCCCCAAGTATTTGGCGGACAAGAAGGCCGGCAAGGCAAAAAAATGTATACGTGATATACATGTTATTGATGTGTACTTGACTAGTACTCACAGTAGCACCTGGGTATTTGACACGGGGTCGGTTGCTAATATATGTAACTCGGTTCAGGGGCTGCGGAACAAGCGACAACGAGCAAGGGATGAAGTCACGATGTGGGTCGGCAATGGATCAAGAGTTGATGTGATCGCTGTCGGAACACTGCCTCTCCATATGCCATCGGGATTAGTTATAAACCTGAATAATTGTTATTTGGTGCCTGCACTGAGCATGAACATTGTATCTGGATCGTGTTTGATGCAAAGTGGTTATTCGTTTAGTCTAAAAACAATGGTTGTTCGATTTATATGAATAATATCTTTTATGGTCATGCACCTATGTTGAATGGTTTATTTCTGTTGGATCTCGATAGTAGTATTACGCATATTCATAATGTTGATGCTAAAAGGATTAAACTTGATAATGATATATCTGCATATATGTGGCACTGCCATCTAGGTCATATTGGTGTTAAACGCATGAAGAAACTCCATTCTGATGGAATTTTGGAATCACTTGATTTTGAATCATTTGATACATGTGAGCCATGCCTTATGGGCAAGATGACTAGAACGCCGTTTTCCGGTTCAATGGAACGGGCGACAGATTTATTGGAAATCATACATACTGATGTGTGTGGACCAATGAGTGTGTCGGCGCGAGGTGGATATCGTTATTTTGTTACTTTCACGGATGATTTGAGTTGATACGGGTATATCTATTTTATGAAACATAAGTCTGAAACCTTTGAAAAGTTCAAAGAATTTCAGAATGAAGTGGAAAATCATCATAACAGAAAGATCAAATTTCTGCGGTCCGACCGTGGAGGAGAGTATCTTAGTTACGAGTTTAGCACACATATGAAAGACTGTGGAATAGTTTCACATCTCATGCCTGCCGGAACACCACAACGTAATGGTGTGTCAGAACATCATAATCGCACTTTATTGGATATGGTTCGATCTATGATGTCTCTGACTGACTTGCCACTGTCATTTTGGGGTTATGCACTGGAAACCGCTGCATTCACTTTAAATAGGGCACCATCTAAATCCGTTGAAAAGACACCGTATGAATTATGGTTTGGAAACAAACCTAAGTTGTCATTTCTTAAAGTTTGGGGATGCGATGTTTATGTGAAGAAACTTCAACTGGATAAACTCGAACCCAAAGCGGAAAAATGCGTCTTCATAGGATACCCTAAGGAAACGATTGGGTATACCTTCTATCACAGATCCGAGGGCAAGGTCTTTGTTGCCAAGAATGGATCCTTTCTTGAGAAGGAGTTTCTCGCGAAAGGTGTGAGTTGTCAGAAGGTAGAACTCGAAGAGGATATTGAACCTTCCCTTCATGAAATGGCGAGTCGCGCAGCACCGGAAGTTGTTTCGGAGTTTACTTCACCTGATGAAGAGAGAGCTAATGATATTGATCATGAAACTCCGAAAGAGGACACTACCAAACCTCGCAGGTCAAGCAGGACACATGCAGCTCCTGAACTGTACGGCAATCCTGTTATGAATTTCATGATTGATGAAATAGATGACCCTGCGACGTATGAAGAAGCGATGATGAGCCCTGATTCCAACAAATGGCTAGAAGCCATGAAATCCGAGATGGAATCCATGTACGAAAACCAGGTTTGGACCTTGATGGACTTACCTCACGATCAAAAGGCCGTTGAGAATAAATGGATTTTCAAAAGAAAAACTGATGCTGATGGTAATGTAACCATCTATAAGGCTCAACTTGTCACAAAGGGGTTTCGACAAATTCAAGGAGTTGACTACGATGAGACATTCTCTCCCGTAGCGATGCTAAAGTCGGTTAGGATTATGTTAGCAATTGCTGCATATTTCGATTATGAAATATGGCAGATGGATGTCAAAACTGTGTTCCTCAATGGTAATATTGAAGAAGAGTTGTATATGATACAACCTAAGGGTTTTGTCGATCCTAAGGATGCTGATAAGGTGTGCAAACTTCAGCGATCCATCTATGGACTGAAGCAAGCATCACGAAGTTGGAATCTCCGCTTTGATGAGGTGATCAAAGAGTTTGGATTTGTCCAAACTTATGGAGAGGCTTGTATTTACAAGAAAGTGAGTGGGAGCAATGTGGCATTTCTGATATTATATGTGGATGACATATTATTGATTGGAAATGATACAGATCTTTTAAACAGTGTTAAAAGTTATCTAAACAGCAAATTTTCGATGAAAGACCTTGGTGAAGCGTCATATATTAGGCATTAAAATCTATAGAGATAGATCAAGGCGCCTAATTGGGCTATCGCAGAGTACATACCTTGATAAGATATTAAAGAAGTTTAATATGGACGAAAGTAAGAAGGGGTTCTTACCTATGTTGCAAGGCAAGACATTGAGTAAGACTCAAAGTCCGGCTACGGCGGAAGAAAGAGAGATGATGGATAAGATCCCCTATGCCTCGGCCATAGGCTCTATTATGTATGTCATGCTATGTATAAGACCGGATGTGGCACATGCTATTAGTTTGACTAGTAGGTACCAATCTGATCCAGGTTCGGAACACTAGATAGCGGTAAAGAACATCCTCAAGTACTTGAGAAGAACTAAGGATATGTTTCTCATATACGGAGGTGAAGAAGAGCTAGTCGCTAAGTGTTATGTCGATGCTAGCTTTGACACCCACCCGGATGACTCTAAGTCTCAATCCGGATACATATTTCTCTTGAACGGAGCAGCAGTTAGTTGGAGGAGTTCCAAACAACCTGTGGTGGCTGGATCAACAACGGAGGCGGAATATGTTGCTGCTTCAGAAGCGGCGCAGGAGGCAGTTTGGATGAAAGAGTTCATTACGGAACTGGGTGTGGTTCCCAGTGCGTTGGACCCGATGGTGATCTATTGTGACAACAATGGAGCCATAGCCAACGCAAAGGAACCAAGGTCTCACAAGAATTCCAAACATATTAAGCGCCGGTTTCACTCCATCCACGAGCATGTCAAGGATGGAGATATAAAGATTTGTAAAGTACACACGGACCTAAATGTAGCAGATCCGTTGACTAAAGTTCTCCCTAGGGAAAACATGATCAACACCAGAACTCCATGGGTGTTAGATTTATCACTATGTGAACTAGATTATTGTCTCTAGTGCAAGTGGGAGACTGAAGGAAATATGCCCTGAGAGGCAATAATAAAGTTGTTATTATATATTCCTTATACATGATAGATGTTTATTTTACATGCTAGAAATGTATTGATTCGGAGACATCAATACATGTGTGTTTAATAAACAAAAAGGGTTCCTAGTCATGCCTCTCTTATAGACTAGCTTGTTGATTAACAGGATGATCAACGTTTCCTGATCATGGACATTGGATGTTGTTAATAACAAGGTCAGACCATTGGTGGAATGATGTGATGAACATTCATCCGAAGTATAGCATTACGATCAAGTCATTATGTTTATATTGCTATAACATCATACGAAGTAATCTTTATCCTTAGACCATGAGATCATGTTAATTGCTAACACCGGAAGAGTATCTTGATAACATCAAACGACACACCGTAACTGGGTGACTATAAAGAAGGGTTCAGTACTACAAAGGTGTTATGTTGAGGCTCATGGATCAAGAGTGGAATTTGTCAATCCAGATGACGGATAGATATACTCTGGGCCCTCTCGGTGATATCACATTAGGATAGCTTGCAAGCAAGTGATGTGATCACTAGAATGTTATATCACGGGAACGAGAAAAGAGTGCATGTCAGTAACGAGATCAAACTAGGTATGGAGATACCGATGATAGAATCTCGGACATGTAATATATCGAGAGACAAAGGGATTTAGATACAAGCGTTAAAGGTTCTCACGATCACAGGAGTCATCGTTGAATGTGTAGGAGTCAGTACGGATCTCCAGGTCCCGCTGCTGATTATTGATCGGAGAATGGTCTCGATCATGTCTGCATTATTTGCGAACCGCAGGGTGGCACACTTAAGAGTTACCGGACACCATTTTGGAGCACATATGTTTCAGACGAAAGAATTGCAAAGCGCAGGAATTGTTTCAATAGAAACCGGAAATTGTTTCGGGTGAAATTGCAGAAGGTGGTTCTGCATGTGATATTGAAATATTGCAAGGGGCTATATGTGAATGTTTGTTAATTAAAGTAATTAACAAAATTCTGAATGAATTTAATAAAAAGAGTTTTATTAAATGAGAGAGCATTAAATTTGGAGAAATTTAATGCATTTAAAGTGGAGACTTTAAAAGGGAATGTGAAGAGGCATTTTAATTTGGAGTGGTTACCACCACATGAATGGGGGAGGTGAGGGGTCACCCCCCATGCACCGACCATGGAGAGAGGGGGCACCCCCCTCCTCCTATAAAAGGCCACCCATTCCCTCTTTCATCCTCACACCTCCTTGTGAAGGATCTCTCTCCCCCTCTAGAATTATTCCCCCATGGTCTCGGATTAGCGAGATACATGTCCCCGGTGGCATTTCATCTGGAAGGATTTGCTGCTTCCGCTGGATCGCTGGAGCGAGGAGGTGGATGTTGTCCGGTGGCTTGAACGTGTGTGCGAGTGCGGATGCGCTGCTGAGTTGCGGCGCTCAGATTTCCTCACGATCTTGAGATCGGCAAGTGTATGACTACATCAACCACGAGTTCCTACTCGTTAACAAAGCTCGTTGTCTACGAGGGTAAGTTCTCGTTGGATGTATGTCCACCCGTTGCTTTGTACCTAGTAGGTAGATCTTGGCGTGTAGTTCACACCGTAGGAAATTTTTTGTTTTCTATGCTGCAGACCCAACACCATCTTCACTGGCCAGATCGCTCAGATCGGAGTCACGACTGCTGTCGCTGACCGTGTTCTCGACTATTGTCGGGGCGTTGAGCTCGCTGAGGGTGCCAATCGATGGAGGAAACCATGATGCTGGGGCAATCGCCAGTCCTGTCGGCTGATCAGGCATGCAAAGCGTCCCCATCTAACCAACTTGGAAGCGGAAACTCCCGATCGCCAGGCTGATTCCGTCTCCCACGGACTCGAAGGCCGGGCGAGTGGCCGGCGTGTGGACGGTGAAGTCGAATGCGCCAAAGAGCTGGCGAATCTCCACTGTTGCGGAGTTGTAGATCGCGGTTGATGGGGCCGAAGAAGCCACAACATCAGCACTCCCAATTCCCACAGACGGCGCCAATTGACGAGGGTTTAACTCATCAATGCCCATTGTTATGGACTTGGGTTTTGGATAAGGAGGGAGCGCTGGAGACATCTATCGGCTAATAGACAAGCACACAGGGGACAAAGATTTACCCAGGTTCAGGCCTCGTGGAGGTCCCTACTCCTGCTTGTTTGCTCGTGGAATTATCGAAGGAACCAAAAGTTACAATGGTGCGCAGATGCAATCTGGCGAGGATGGTGGAAACTAGGGTTGCGTGTGTCCTCCTCGCCGCCCCCTCCCAGCCTTTATATAGATAGGCTAGGTCCCGGGTAGCAGGTCGAGTCGGTTACAATTTAGGGTTTTCCCCTTTGAACTTTCTGTCTTTAGCTTCTTCTTGTTCTTCAAGCAATCGAGAGTTTGCAGGTTACTCGAATCCTTCGTTTGGGCCTTGGCGACACCGTGGGCCTGTACGTATTTAGACCATATATACCAAGCTCGAGTACCTATAGGGTATACCCATGTCACTCCCCGTCAGCACTTTTTGTAGGAATGGCTTCTACCCACTTAGTAACATAATCAACGGCAACAAGAATATGAGTGTAACCTTTCGAAGGAGGGAAAGGACCCATAAAGTCAAATCCCCAGCAATCAAAAGGTTCAATACCTAGAGAGTAGTTCATAGGCATTTCATTGCGTCTAGAGATATTACCAACACGCTGACATTCATCACAAGATAAAAAAAATTCTTGCATCTTTAAAAAGGGTAGGCCAGTAGAAACCTGATTGTAGCACCTTTTGCGCAGTTCTATCTCCTGCATGATGTCCTCCATAAGCACTACCATGACATTTACGCAATATCTCCTTTTGTTCATATTCTGGAACACATCTTCACATAATACCATCCACTCCTTCTTTGTATAAGTGTGGGTCATCCCAAAAATAATGCCTCAAATCATAGAAAAACTTACTTCTTTGCTGAGCTATAAAAGTTGGAGGCAAATACTTGGAGACAATAAAGTTAGCATAATCAGCGTACCAAGGGCTCCCTCGCGAGCTTACCCCTACTACAGCTAACTATCCATTTGGGAAACTATCATTAACAGGCATAGGGTCAAAAGAGATGTTTTCCAATCGAGATAAATTATTAGCTATAGGGTTTTCAACACCCTTCCTATCTACTATATGTAGATCAAACTCTTGTAAAAGCAGCACCCATCTAATAAGCCTAGGCTTAGCGTCCTTCTTCGTCATAAGGTATTTAATAGCAGCATGATCAGTATGAATGGTGACTTTTGAGTCTATAATATAGGGCATAAACTTATCACAAGCAAAAACGACAGCTAGAAATTCCTTTTCAGTAGTAGCACAACTCCTTTGAGCAGCGTCTAGAGTCTTACTAGCATAATGGATAACGTTTAACTTTTTATCAATTCGTTGCCCAAGGATTGCACCTACAGCAAAATCACTAGCATCACACATTATTTCAAAGGGTAACTCCAATCAGGTGGTTGAACAATAGGGGCTATAGTTAAAGCCTTCTTAAGAGTTTCAAAAGCTTCCTTACAATCATCATAAAAAACAAAGGGTACATCTTTTTGAAGAAGATTAGTGAGGGGTTTTGATATCCTAGAAAAGTCTTTAATAAACCTTCTATAGAAACCAGCATGACCAAGGATACTACGAATACCTTTGATGTCTCTTGGACATGGCATCTTCTCAATTGCCTCAACCTTAGCTCTATCAACTTCTATGCCTCTTTTAGAAACTTTATGCCCGAGGACAATCCCTTCATTAACCATGAAGTGGCATTTCTCCCAATTAAGAACAAGATTAGTTTCTTCACATCTCTGCAAAACTTTATCAAGGTTGTGCAGACAATTATCAAAAGAAGTTCCATAGACAAAAAAGTCATCCATGAACACTTCTACAATTTCCTCACAAAAACCATGAAAGATAGCAGACATGCACCTTTGAAAAGTAGCAGGAGCATTACATAAACCAAAAGTCATATGTCTATAAGCATAAGTTCCGTAAGGGCAAGTAAAAGTAGTTTTTTCTTGATCTTGTTCTTTAACAGCAATTTGAGAGAAACCAGAATAACCATCAAGAAAACAAAAATGGGTCTTTTTAGACAACCTTTCCAACATTTGATCAATAAAAGGAAGCGGGTAGTGATCTTTCTTAGTAACTTTATTGACTTTTCTAAAATCAATGCACATCCTGTAGCCTACTACTATTCTTTGAGGGATAAGCTCATCATTGTCATTAGGAACAACGGTAATACCTCCTTTTTTAGGAACACAATGAACAGGACTAACTCATTCACTATCAGCAATAGGGTAAATAATACCAACATCAAGGAGTTTCAATACCTCATTCCTTACCACTTCCTTCATCTTAGGATTTAAACGTCGCTGGTGCTCTACTACTGGCTTTGCATCTGGTTCTATGTTGATAGAATGCTGACATATAGTAGGTGAAATCCCTTTTAAATCCTCCAGGGTATAGCCCATAGCTCCTCGGTGTTTCCTCAAAACCTCCAATAACCTTTATTCTTCCTTTCCTGAAAGTTTAGAGCTAATAATAACAAGATATATCTTTTTATCATCAATATAAGCATATTTAAGATCATCAGGGAGGGGTTTTAAATCAAAGACCGGATCCTTTTTAGGTGGCAACGTGGTACCCAAGTCTTCTACAGGCAAGTCATGCTTTAGCATCTTGGGTTGACGATGGAGGATCTCGTCAATCTCGTTCCTTTCTTCCATGAAGATCTCACTTTCGTGATCTTCCATAAATTGATGCAAAGCATTGTTAGGAGCAAGAGAGATAGAAGCAAGTTGTTCAGCTCTAAAATCCTCATTATGGGTTTCCTCTTCACAAGGTTCTTTAGTAAATTTCGAAAAATTAAACTCATAATATTCCCCATCAAACTTAGTCAAGATTTTCTCCCTCTTGCAATCTATAATAGCTCCACAAGTACTCAAGAAAGGTCTACCAAAAATGATAGGATAAGTTTTACTAGCAGCTGAACCAAGTACTAGAAAATCAACAGGATACTTAATCTTACCACAAAGAACTTCCACATCTCGTACAATGCCAATTGGAGAGATGGTCTCTCTATTAGCAAGGTGAATAACCACATCAATCTCTTCCAATTCGCAGGGACTGATTTCGTGCATAATTTCTCTATAAAGCTCAAAAGGAATAGCACTGGAACTTGCACCAATATCACATAAACCATAATAGCAATGATCACCAATTCTAATGGAAAGCACAGGGACACTAGTTTTTTTAGCTCTATTAGGATGTGAAACAATATTAAAAGCATCCTCACAAAAAACTATGTGCCCATCTTCTATGCTTTTAGTGACAAGGTCTTTCACAATTGCTACCACAGGTTCAACATTTATTTGTTCATCAGGTTTTACAGTTCTCTTTTCACTTTTAGTGATTACATTAGTTATCATAGGATGATCCTTTACCTTATCTGGGAAGGGAATCTTCTCGATATAAGGCTCAGGTAAGATGTGATGAATAATGCAACACTTCGTGCTCCCAACAGGAACATAGTCAACAATATCTTTGTAAGGTGCATGGTATTTATTCCATCCCCTTTTTGGAATTTCAATATAAGAAGCAAAAGCTCTAAAGCAATTCGTAATAACTTGCAATCAAGACCATAAGCATTACTAATATTTTGAAAGTCATCAGTTCCCATAAAAGATTCAATGCATTCATAATCATAATTTATACCTGACTTTCTACCTTTGTCATTCTCCCAAGCTTCAGCATTGTCTTGAATACGGTCCAAAAGATCCCATTTAGCTTCTTCTTCCATGCGAGTAAATGATCCAACACAAGAAGCATCCAATAAATCCTTATCATGTAGAGGAATCCTTGCGTAAAAGTTATTGATAATAATATTGTTGGGTAGCTAATGAATGGGACATTTGAGCATAAGTAACTTCAATCTCCCCCAAGCTTGAGCTGTACTCTCTCCATCAAGAGGCCAAAAGTTGTATATTTGCTTCCGATATTTATGAATCTCACTAGGAGGATAAAACTTTGAATAAAAGAGAGGTACTATTTCCTCCCATTCCAGAGCTTGACCATTCTTCAGCAGCTTATACCATTCCTCAACTCTTCCTTTTAGTGATAATTAGAATAATTTCTTCTTAACTTGATCTGTAGTAATACCTGCACACTTGAACAACCCGCATAATTCGTGTATAAAGAGTAAATGATCACCGGGATGGACAGTTCCATCCCCAACATGTAGTTATCCATAACACGATCAATAATTCTTGTAGGTATTTTAAAAACATCATTCTCAGTAGGTGGTGGCTTATCTACTACCATAGCAGTGGTACTAGCATTACCAAATAAGAAACTCAGTGAATTATCAATAACAAAAATAAAGCAACTAACAGAAGTAAACAATACTCACAGTAGAAGTTTCCTTTACTAGTTCCACTCTCCAATAGCGCTTCACTCCCTGGCAACGGCGCCAGAAAATAGTCTTGATGACCCACAAGTATAGGGGGTGTATCGCAGTATTTTCGATAAGTAAGAGTGTCGAACCCAACAAGGAGCAGAAGGTGCTGGCTAGTGGTATGGATCAGGAATTCTCTACAAATACTTAGCAAACGGATTTTTAGGGTTTTTTGATAAAGCAAGTAAACGAAGTACAAGTAAATAAAAGCCAGTAGGAATAAATGCAGCAAGTGGCCCAATCCTTTATGCAGCAAAGGACAAGCCGGTTGTATTACTTAAGATGACCAAACGTTCTTGAGGACACATGGGAAGACTGTCAAGTGCTTTTGCTTCATATAGTTGATTAATCTTATTTAGCTTGCTAAGTGTTGTGTGGGTGAACCTGTGCTAATGTACCGACCTTCCTAGGACTAATACATACTTGTGATTATACCCCTTGCAAACATCCGTAAGTACAAGAAAGTAATTAAGGTAGAAACCTAACCATAGCTTTAAACTCTAAGACCCTTACGTTCCTTATGCAATGGTTTCCTAACGGGGGTTCAGGTTTCTGTCACTCCGGCAACCCCTACGATTAGTAGCCAAATACATAATGCATTCCCCTAGGCCCATATAGGTGAAGTATCATGTAGTCAACGTTCACATGACAATACTAGAAGAAATACACCACAACTTAAATATCAAACTATTGAATCTTTCTCAACACAATTTCACTACTAACAACATGACTTCTCCCATGTCCTCAAGAACAAAACGAACTACTCACAAGACATCATATGGAACATGATCAGAGATGGAATAATGATGTATAACAATCTAAACATAAACAATAATTCAAAGGTTCACTCAATAGCATCAACTACAAAGAGTAATCAACACCGGGAAAGTTTCCCCTATGAACTATGCAAGATTCAACGCAATTGTTACAACAATATGGAGATGGTGATGAGGGTTCTGATGGTGATGATGGTGGTGATGATGATGATCCCGATGAAGTCTAGCTTGATGGTGGTGTTGATGGCGACGATCTCCCCTCTCCGAGAAGGAATTCCCCCGGCAGAAATCTGTCTGCCGGAGAGATCTTTATCTTTTGGTGTTTTCCGCCCCACAGAGGCGGCGGAATCTTTCTGTGGTCGCTCCCCGAGTCTTAGGGTTTCGGGAGGATAATATACGCCAGAGGGGAGTGCCTGGAGTGGGCCAGGGCGGCCACACAACCTGCTGGCGCGGCCTAGGGCTGCCCGCGCCATGGGGTGGTGTGGGCCCCCTGTGGCCCATCTCCAGCCCCCCTTTTGGTGTCCTTCGTCTTCTGGAAAAATAGGATTTTCCGTATATTTTCCCGGATTTTCTAATCTTCGCGAATTTTGCCTCCAAACATCACCTTTTCCATCAGAACCCTGACTGCAGCGGTCCATGCCCCGAAAGTCATCAACCATGCAAAAACAGATGAAATAACATAAGTATCAGCTCTCAATACGAAATATATCAATGAATAATAGTGAATTAAGACATAGAAAAGTGATGCAAAATGGACATATCAGCTATCTCTATTACTCGTACTATTGCTCTAGTTTTATTTCCTAAATAATGCAAACATTTAGTGTGCATAGAGTTGTATCAGTGGTTGATAGAACTTGAGAGAATATTTATCCTCTTTATCTCCTCGTTGGGTTCGACACTCTTACTTATCGAAAAGGCTACACACGACCCCCTATACTTGTGGGTTATCAAGACCTTTTCTAATGCCGTTACCGGGGAGCAATAGCGTGTGGGTGAATATTCTTGTGTGCACTTGTTTGCTTTATCTCTAAGTAGTTTTTACTTTCAGTTTTAAGTTGTTCTCTATCTTAGTATGGATAGAGAATGCGAATTACAAAAAAATTAGTTGTACTTGTTACCTAAAAAGGAAAGTGATTGGAAGGTTGAGTAATGGTTAAGTGGGGGTCGACCTTGAACACTTGTGTTCATGCCTATGAAACCAAAACAAATCTTTTCATGGAATTTTTTCAGTTAAAAACTTGTAGGAATGCATGAAGCTTTAAAAAGAAAGATATTTCTGGTATTGATCTTAATGCTTATTCATTCGAAAATATTTGAATCTTGATCCTATGACTAACTTAAAGGCATTAAAGAAAAGTACTTATTGGGAGATAACCCAAAAGTTTTAGTTGAGTCTTGGAAGTTATTGCTTCAGTAATAACCTCTCCTTATCCTTTTTTATTTTCTTTTTGTGCCAAGAGTAACCTCTAATGAGAGAGAAGTAATGATTGGGAAAGTTGCTGTCCCGAAACAGATTTTTGTGCTTCACCGTAAATATTCATGTAAAATGTCTGTACGTCGTTTTGAGGGTACATTTTTGTGCTTCTTCCCCAGGTTGTTATCTAACTTTCGTTAGTTCAACACTTTTTGATTTGAGCAACAGAAGGTCTTCAAAAAAATTGGTTTTTATGTCCTGGTCTATTTTGATAGATTTTTGCCATTATTTGCATTTGCTTCTTGTTGGTTCCTTTTTGAGTTCTTTTGTTGCAGTAGCTTGTGTTTTAATGGAAGTTTTATTGGTGTTGAAACTAAACCAAAAGACTTATTATCTTGAGTACACTAATGTCGCTAATGAAGATTATGTGAAGTTTTGTATGAAGGAAAAATTTCAGGTGTTAAAGAAAGAATAATGTAATGAGATGAAGAATGGACTAAAACTCAAGCTTGGGGATGCCACCTCGTGTCACCCCAAGAAATATCCAAGAAGTACAAGCGTCAAAGCTTGGGGATGCCTTGGGCATCCCCTCTTCATCAATAAAAATCTCAGGTTCTTCCAAACACTTCATTTTTATTGTTTCATGCACAATTATGTTGTTCTTGGAGCGTCTTCGTTTTAGTTTTTGGTTTTTGTTTTCTTGGTTTTATTAGTTTGCTTGAATAAATTGGTTGGACCCCTCTTTCATACATTAGTTTTCAAATAAGTGTGGTTTGGATTCGAAAAGAGTAGGAAAAGTTCATGCTTAAGTGGTAAAAGGAGCTCGTTTTTTACGGTGGCCTATGCTTTGTCATGTCATGCTTGATATTTTTTTGGATTTATGCTTAGTGATTTTTGCTGTAGCATGACATGTTATAAACAATTGAGATTGCTTAATGTGCCTTGAAAGAATCATGCGTTGTTTTAGCATATTAAAGCATAGTATTGTGGTATTCTCTTTTGATGCTTTATTTGGGTTGACTTGGCGCATGCTCACACCATATTATGACTATCCCATGTCACCATAGCCTTTATGATCCTTTAGTTTTCGACTTGTAATATCACTTTATGCTTTAATTAATGATGTTTTGTCGCTTTGCATGATTATGGCCATTATTGCTCTTTTAGTTGGTCGCTCCCAGTCTTTTGCTAGCCTCCATAACCAAGTATGAGTTCCACTCATGCATCCAACTCCAAATAAAACCAAGTTATCCCAAAGAGTCCACCATACCTACCTATTAGCATTTGCTATTCCAAGTATATTCATGCTTTTATCTACCTTCCGAATTAAACTTGTTATGAGAAAACTAGTGATTAAAGCTCTCACGAACTTGATGGCACACCTTACTTTTCTTGCCCCTAATAAACTTGAACCATTGTGTCATCTATGCTGTATATGCTTGCACTTATATGTTGGGGATTAGCAAAACCATGTTGTCCTGGGGAACGCTTTCAACATTGCACGTGTACATTGTACCTAGTTGATATCATGCTCTTTTGTCTATGGATGTCGTCGGTGTGAAATGAAAGGGGAGCTTGTAAGTCCATGGAGTTATGTATGTGTGTTAGAGAAACACCTGGGCCGCCGGTCTAATCCATGCCTAATAATGGTGGAAACCTGCAGCGTAAGCATAATGAGCAATCTATGAAGCATTCTTCTTATAAAAAAAGAGATAGAGATTGAGAAAAAAGAAAAAAAAGATGAGAAAAGAGGAAAGATAGAAAAAAGTACCATTTTCCCATGGTAAATAAGAAGATTGCTGAGATGCTCGTTGTCTGCTTGCCTTGTCATTTTGATATGGGGATTCTTCCGTATCATCGGGCAATGGGTACCCCGTTGGCGGTTCTCTCTGATACACATGTACTTACTATGACAAGAACTTACCGGTAACTAAACTTGAGTAGCATTAGGAGCAGCCCTCGTATTCAAGAGACATGAGATTTCCAACTTATACTTTGCCAAGAATATACTCCATAGTTTGCTCACTTTGTTGGGGGGATACCCCCGGGTAGGGTCACGCCGGGTATAATGGCCGAGTTAGCCGAGGTACGGCAAGGTCAAAGCGAATGCGGGCCGAGTCACCTCAAGGCAGGCCGAATCACGGAGTAACCCGGACCGGAGGATGACCACCTAACTGGGTCCCGGCCGACTTATGTCGTATGCCGGCAGGATTTATGTATGTTGTATGCAGGTACCACTGTGGCCGGATTAACCAGGCACGATCCGGGTTATATCAGGCTTGCAAGAGAAGGAAGGTATCTCGCTGGTCAAAAGGAGGTCACTGTATGCTGGAGTGTGAGCGAAGCGGATAGAGGCTAGGAACACCGAGGCGTGGCCGACAAGGGTGACGCTGCCTGTGTCGGATGACGCTGGCGCCGCAGAGGCTCACATAGCCTCTGCATGGCTTATGATGGGGAAAAGTGACCCGGTCGGTTTACTATTTTGGGAACTGGAATATGCCTCCACGTATGCCCTAATTGGAGACCTAGCCACCCCTATAAAAGGAGGGCTAGGGCATCTGTAGAGGGGGTTGAGTTTTACTTGGTTGATCTCTAGTTGGTCCATGAGAGCTAGCTAGTGGAGAGAGTAAGAGAGTTCCCTCTTCCTCCTCTCCCCAACACAGCTCAAGGAGCACTTGTAAACCTTGGAGACCTACTGAATACAAAACATCTGTGTGTGGAATCACCACACTATCCCTTCCTGGATTCCTCTAGTGCATATCGTCCCCACCTTTGGCCTATCCATGGCATCTGCCGTGGCACCACCACGACAGTTGGCGCCCACCGTGGGTTAGAAACGCTAGCATGAGTGAAGATCCGGACGGGAAACCTCATCGGCACCGGCGAGCGCATCGTCTCCGGGCTTGTTCAGCGCGTTCGAGCGCTGGACTTTGTCAGCGACAATGGTGGCTGCTTCAGCAAACGATCCCTTCCGTGCAACGGCCTCTTCGTCAAGCTTGGCGCGCACAAGATCTATGTCGCTATCGACGTGTCGTGCATTCACCTGCGGCACGTCGTCGAGGGAGGCGAGCCACCCCTTAGCACGGTTCACGGGGTGCGTATCACTTGCTCCCCTGACCGCGCCGAGGTGGTGATGACAGCGCATGCCGCTGGCGCGAGTAAGGATCTGGCACCAGATCCGGAGGTAACACCCAAGGCACCAAGGAAAAGTAGAGGTCCTCCACTAGAGAGGCCAGAGAACGTCCTGCAGCAGGCGATAGATAGCCTAGAGAGCCCCATAGCACCTGCAGTAGATCCGGCTTAGGCATAGACCGAGTTAGAGGAAACTAGGCAGAAAATACTAGAGAGTGCGAAAAAGATTGCCGTGGCTCAGCAGCCGTTGAACATGACATTGCGCGAGTATGCAAGAGCAAATAAGGTAGATGCTGTAAAAGTAAAGGCAAAAAACCTCATCAGTGAAATGAACAAAGAGGGTGATACTAGAGTTGAGGAGTCAGAGAACTTTCTGTCCGCGGGGCTGTCAAAGTACAGTACCCCGGCGAAGAACCTCAGAGCAGCGGATGCAGCTGCATCCAAGTTAGAGGGTTTGACGGGTGAGGCCCAGCAAAGACAGCAGGAAAGAGTCAATGACTTAGTTCGGATCGCCAACTGACAAAATGAAGAGTTGCTCAGGGCTAACCCGGCAAGGGCTAGGGCATCCAAAGTTGTTCATTCAGCTGTAGGTAACCCAGAGAAATCAGCTGGAGCTGCATCATCCTATCATGGAGACCCAAGAAGAGAGGAAGTGGTAACCTCGGCGAGGAGAAACAAACAAATAGTCCCCTATGACCTGGCAAGGGCAGGGAAAGGAAAAGCAGTGCAGGGAAATGATTATTGGCGAAGTGTCAGCCGAGGTGAGGCTGGCCGAGGTAACCGCGACCAAGGCAATGCCAGTCAGGGAAACATTGTAAATGGCAATGCCAGACAGTGTAACTCGGCGTGAGCAGGGCAACCGCAGCAGCGGAATACACCACGAGAAGAGCGAAGTGCCGACCAAGGTATGCAACAGAAAGGCGCTCCACGAGAGAAAGATAGATACAATGATGGTGATTCAGAAATGGTGAACGCAGGATACCCAAGGCCGGACTATCACGTGATAGGGTCAAGATTGGGAAGCAGGGACTTGATGCCTGACGACGCCAGGTTAAAACTGGATCGACTTTATAGGTCGGAGCAAATTGAGTGTCAAGGTCCTCCGGGTCTGGCATGTTTTGGGCCCCAGATCATGAAGAAGCCTTCGGTACCGAATTTCCAGTTACCCAGAGGCATGAAAACATATGACAGCAGCACCAAGCCGGAGGATTGGTTGATCAACTATGCTACGACAGTGAAAATTGCTACAGGCAACTTGAGATGGGCTGTGAGATATGTACCTCTGATGCTGGAGGGGCTAGCAAGGGTATGGCTAAACAATTTGCCACCCGGAAGTATCAACTGTTGGATTGATTTTGAGGAAATGTTTGCCAGCAACTTCTCGAGCATGTATCAGAGGCCGAATAGGCCACAAACCTTAGCGATGTGCAAACAGCGACCGAATGAGACGGACCGGGAGTTCCTAACCCAGTGGTGCACGGTACGAAACTCATGTGAGGGCGTGATTGAGTCACAGGCCATAGCCTGGTTTGCACAAGGATGTAGATATGCAAGCATGTTGTGGCAGAGGTTACAAAGGGATATGCCAACTACACTGGCAGAGACGATCTGGATTGCTGATTCAGATGCCTTGGGTGATCCGACTCAACCTAGGCTTGTGTCAAACGAGTCGAATGAGGAGTACTACCAGCGAGATGGAGCCGGATCATCCCAGCGTAATGACTACCGGGGTAAGAGAAGAGATGATAGACCGGATTACAGGTACAGTTCGCAACAAGTTGCAGCTGTAAGTCAGGATCAACCCGGAGCAGGGAGTAATCAGCGTCAGAAAACTGGAGGGCAGCAACGGACTCCAAGAAATGATGGCAAGAAAACTTGTACGCCAGAGCAGAAGAAATAGTGGCAAGAAAAGAAGGACCGTCCGAGGTATACCTATGAGGCAATGCTGGATCAACCGTGTAAATTTCACACGCCAAATCCGAGTAACCCGGCAGGTCACACGACTCGGCAATGTGAGTGGATGAGGAAGATAGAACAAAGTGGTTCGGGGAATGCTCAGGCACCTCGGAATGATCAACCTTGGTAGGAGTTACCCCGGAAGCAATTGCTCTCCGGAGCGAACACGCAATAGTTAATGTTGCCACCACCTCCGCCGAGGTATGAAAATCATGAGAGAAGGGATGCAGTGCATCAGGTGGAAAATCAGCATCAGCCAGATCAAAGGTATCCCGGAAATGAGGGGAGAAATGAGTACAGAGAGCATCACCAGAGTTACTGTGTGTTTACCACAGAGGAAACAGATAGAAAAAGCTTGCAGCACCGACACATGGAGGTGAATGCGGTAATGCCGGCAGTGACAAGGTATATGCCTTGGTCGGATCAGGAAATTACATGGAATATCAAGGACCACCCCAAGCTTATGCCAAGCACTGGTTCGTACGTGTTGGTGCTGGACCCAACGTTCATCGAGCCAAATATAAATGTGAGATTCTCCAAGGTGCTGATTGACAATGGCAGCAGCATCAATATCATGTACGTGGATATGATGCGCAAGTTGGGCATCTCGGAGAACATGCTCCAGGCCACAAGAACAACTTTCCATGGTATTGTGGCAGGCATTTCCTGTGAACCCATTGGCAAGGTCCGGGTTGATGTATTGTTCGGCACACGAGATAACTGCCGAACTAAGAATTTGGAGTTTGAGGTAGTGAACTTAGAAAGTGCGTATCACGCGTTACTCGGCAGGCCAACACTGAACAAGTTCATGGCAAGTTGTCACATCAGTTACTTGAAGATGAAGTTTCCCGGCCCAAATGGAGTAATTACCATAGCTGGAGATTTCTGACGTTCCATTGAGTGTGCGTCAGCTGGGTCTAACCTGGCCGAGTCACTCGTGATTGCGCAAGAGAAAAGAAAGATAAATGAAGTGGCGGCATTGGCTCAGTCCGTGCAACAGTATATGCCGGCGTTGAGTAATCCGCATGGAAGTGTTTCATTTCAAGCAACAAAGCATACGAAGAAAGTGCCAGTTGATGATCTGTTCCCAGAGCGCACCGTAACAATTGGTGCCGGGTTAAATGACAAATAGGAAAGCGAGCTTGTCAACTTCCTCCGTGAGAATCGGGATATCTTTGCTTGGTCCACACAGGACTTGCAAGGTGTTCCGAGGGAGTTGGCCGAGCACTCTTTGAATGTGAGACCCGGAGCAAAGCCGGTGAAGCAACCTCTCCGCCGCTTCGCCGAAGATAGGAGAAAAGTCATTGGGGATAAGATAGCTTGGCTCCTCGCAGCCAGGTTTATCATGGAGGTACTTTACCCGGATTGGCTATCTAATCCGGTGCTTGTGGAAAATAAAAAAGATGATCCGAATGTGGCAGTGGTTTGGCGTATGTGTATCGATTACACGAACCTGAATAAGGCATGTCCAAAAGATCCATTTCCACTGCCAAGGATAGATCAGGTCATAGATTCTAATGCTGGGTGTGAACTGTTGTCATTCATAGATGCATATTATGGTTTCCACCAGATACCTCTGAATCCTAGCGATCAAATAAAGACTGCATTTAGCACCCCGTATGGGGCTTATTGCTATCGCACCATGCCTTTTGGTTTATGTAATGCAGGGGCAACGTACCAAAGATGTGTGCAAAAATGTTTGCACGATCAAATTGGTGGAAATGTGCAAGTATATGTGGATGATGTGGTTATAAAAACCAAGGAAAGGAAAACGCTCCTTGACGATATCAGGCAAACGTTCACGAACCTAAGAAGATTCCGAATGAAGCTTAACCCGGAGAAATGTACCTTCGGTGTCCCGGCTGGAAAATTGCTAGGATTGCTTGTCTCTAGCCGAGGTATCGAAGTTAACCCGACGAAAATCCGAGCCATAGAGAGAATGGAATTGCCGAAGTGTCTTAATGATGTCTAGAAGTTCACTGGTTGCCTGGCATCTTTAAGTCGGTTTGTATGTCGGATGGGAGAAAAGGCATTGCCTCTCTATCAACTAATGAAAAAAGTGGACAAGTTCGTATGGATGCCGCAGGCCAATGAAGTCTTCATCCAATTAAAGAAAATGTTAGCCACTGCACCAGTGTTAGCCTCTCCACTATCAAAA
This sequence comes from Avena sativa, assembly GCA_916181665.1. Taxonomy (NCBI): domain Eukaryota; kingdom Viridiplantae; phylum Streptophyta; class Magnoliopsida; order Poales; family Poaceae; genus Avena; species Avena sativa. The sequence goes on along the minus strand of OV702289.1, from coordinate 127,305,792 downwards.
GAGCCAATGTTGCTCTATACAGCCGCAACCAACCGAGTTGTAAGTGCAGTGGTGGTGGTAGAGCGCGGTGAAGAGGGTAAGTCAGTGCAAAGGCCAGTCTATTACCTAAGAGAGGTATTATCCACATCGAAGCAAAACTATCCTCACTATCAGAAAATGGCATATGGTGTGTACATGTCGGCAAAGAAGCTAAAACACTACTTTGAAGAACACCCAATCAAAGTGATATGTGAAGCCCCCATATCTGAGATAATGAGTAACAAGGATGCAAGCGGCCAAATCACAAAATGGGCAATTGAGCTAGCCCCTTATGCTCCGCAATACGACTGGAGAGATGCGATCAAGTCTCAGGCTGTGGCTGACTTTTTTGTGGATTGGGCCGATATGCAATACGAACCACCGTTACCAGATCCGAACTACTGGAGAATGCACTTTGATGGATCAAAAACAAAAACCGGGTTAGGCGCCGGAGTTGTACTTACCTCGCCAAAGAACGACCAACTGAAGTATGTACTGCAAATCCATTTCGCAGCGTCAAACAATGTCGCTGAATATGAAGCACTTCTGCATGGGCTCAAAGTGGCAAAAGAAATTGGAATACGTCGGATCCAATGTTTTGGTGACTCGGATTTGGTAGTTCAGCAAGTCTCGGGGTAGTGGGACGCTCTTGATCCAAACATGGCATTGTACAGATTCCATGTGCAAAAGATATCGGGGTACTTTGAGGGATGCGAGTTTCACCATGTACCCCGGCTGGAAAACGAGGCTGCCGACGTATTGTCGAAGCTCGGATCAACCCAACAAGCAATTCCACCGGGTGTAGCACTGGAACACCTCAGAAAACCATCTATCAGGCCGTCCCCAGAAACCGACTCAATCTACATCCCGGAAGATCCGGAGTCAGGAGCTGTGCCCATGGACATTAACGTGGGAAGTGGTTCAGGAAACCTGGGGACAGCTTCGCAGAACCCGGGGACTGCGCATCAAGATCCGGCCGAGGTTATGCCGGTGGAACAAATGGAAGTAGACGAGGATGTGTTTCCAGTGCGAACCATACCTGCTTGGGCATTGCCTATATTCCAATTCCTGAAGGATGGATCCTTGCCCGATGATGAAGTGCTTTCAAGGCAGGTTCAGAGGCGCGCCAAGGCATACACGATTATCAATGCCGAGCTATACAAGAGGAGTGTCCCAAATGTCCTGCAGCGGCGTGTTGACCCGGAAGAAGGGCTTGACATCATCCGAGATATACATCAAGGGGAATATGGGCATCACGCCTCATCCAGAGCATTATTGGCAAAAGCTTTCTAACATGGGTTCTACTGGCCAAGTGCCTTGGAACAAGCAGAAGATCTAGTAAGAAAATGCAATGGTTGTCAGAGGTATGCTACCAAGACACACATGCCAATGTCGGAGCTCAAGACCATACCAATTACCTGGCCATTTGCCGTATGGTGTCTGGATATGGTTGGCTCGTTTAAACCAGCAAGAGGGAATATGACTAATATCTTGGTTATGGTGGACAAGTTTACAAAGTGGATTGAAGTGAAGCCAATAAGAAAATGTGACGGAGCTACGGCCATAACATTCCTTAAAGATATTATTCTGAGATATGGCTATCCTCACAGTATCATAACAGATAATGGCACAAATTTTGCTGAAGGAGCATTTGCGCGATTCTGTCGAGATAAGAAGATCTGGCTAGATGTTGCCTCGGTAACCCACCCCGCATCAAACGGACAAGTGGAAAGATCGAACGGATTAGTATTATCCGGGATAAAACCCCGGCTTATTGAGCCGCTGCAAAGATCAGCGGGGTGCTAGATAGAAGAACTACCAGCGGTACTGTGGAGTTTAAGAACAACTCCGAATCGATCAACAGGCTATACGCCATTCTTTATGGTATATGGGGCAGAAGCTGTATTACTAGCCGACATAGAGCATGATTCGCCCAGAGTCACCCAATACACAGAAGCCGAAGTGCGTGAAGCCCGGCAAAATGATGTTGATCTGCTGGAAGAAGCGAGAGAATTGACATTGTCCAGATCCGCCATATATCAGCGAAATCTCTGACGCTATCATAGCTAGAAAGTTAACCCCCGAGTCTTTCGGGAAGGTGATCTGGTACTCCGGTTGGTACAACGTACTACTGGCATGCATAAGCTATCCCCCCATGGGAAGGGCCATTCATTGTGAGCAAATCATTGCACAACGACCCGTATTATCTCATCGATGCAAAACCACAAGAGAAGAACAAGGTGGACAGGTCCGGCGAGGAATCTAAGTGTCCATGGAATGTAGCTCTACTTCGTCCGTTCTACAATTAGCAAAGAAGTGTGTGTATCCGAGTCTCTCATATGTCGGTATGTATGCCGGCAATGAGTTTATCAATGAAATCGTGGCACCTCGAGCAGTAACTCGGGGACTGCCTTAATAATATTCCTTGTTATTTATTTTTATGTCGGCTGGTTTGAGTTGCTTCTGCCTAAGCCGGATTTGTAGTGTGTGAGCACCAAAAACTCAACTCTTTGATTTGCTGCTGTCCAACAAAATTTGGCTTCATGGCAAGCAAGAGAACAAGTTTGGAATTGCGTAGCACACGAAAAACGACCAAGGAAAAGAACTTAATCGAGCCAACATTTGTTATTTTGACTAACTTTATGTTTACCTTGTTTTTACTACGCTGAATTATTTTGAGCTAGTCCTAAAGTTTCCAAGTATTGTTAAGTCAATTTTTGAAACTCGGACTCGTAAGTCATAAAACCGAACCAAGGTAGACACGAGCCAAGCCAAGAAATTGGAGAAACAAGAAAATGAAACTCGGGGACTACGCCCAAGTTAATCCGGCACGAGCAGATTAGTAGCAAAACATAATTTGTGTGCTTAATACATTTGCACCCGGCATACCGGGGATCTGATATACTGCAAAGTGTTTGATCAAGGAGCAGTAGGGGGAGGTAACTCGGCGCCAGCAGGTGGAACTCCGGCCTCGGCTTCAGCATCATCTTCATCTTCTTTGACGTCTGAGGCTTCGTCCTCTTCCTCCTCACCCGAACCATCTTCGACATATTCGTCGTTGACAGTGCCAAAGAAGGTTGGTCCCTCGTTCCATTGATGGATGGGGGCATACTGAATGAGGCTATGGGTGCAAGCCTTGCACTGAGCTATCCAATCCGGGTTAGTGGACCACCTTGATCCGGTGCGCATGCGCTCGAGAAGCTTCAGGTTTATTTTTCATACCATGTGAGCACATAGTGGAGGACGATTTCAGCTCTGGTGCGTCCGGCAGATTCCCTCCAGAGGTCAAGTTGAGTCTCGCACTCCATTAGCTTGTTAATCAGAGCAGTGGACCCCTCTGGAGTGTCTTCATTAGGCCAAAAGGCATTGAAGATCCGGACTGCTACATCCAGGATATCCTTACCATAGTTCTTCACAATCTCGACGCGAGAAGATAAGCTGACCAGCAGATCCTAGATGTCATAAGGAATGTTTTCAGCGCCAGAACCAGTTAGGGTACCCCTCTTCTAGCGGAACTTGGCAACGGCAGTGGCTGCAATGGCATCACCCTCCGGAAATTTGTCTGAAAACGAGACAAGTGAAATAAGTAAAGGAAGTTGACCCTGAAAGATTAATGTCGGTTGAAGGAAAAGAGCTTACGAGAAATATGGCTGTGGATCCAGGTCATCTCCTTGGTGCAGTTGTCACGCCTCTTCCGGAGTTGCACAAGTTCGGCATTTGCCGACTCAAGCTTAGTGTCGGCCTCCTTCAGCAGTTCTTGATCTTCGGAAATTTGGAGGTTGAGACATTCTCGCTCTTCAGTAAAATCTTGGCCAGCTTTATCCAGCTCGGTTTTTTGGAGCGCCTTGAGCTTCTTCATTTCTGCCTTGAGTTTGGCAATTTCATCATGCTTGGTCCGGAGAAGGGCGAGCTCATCATCCTTCTTCTTAAGTTCGGCCTGATGCTTCCCTGCTTATTCGAGAAAATGCAGCATCATATTAGGCACGGGCACAGTATCTTCAAGATATGTTGAAACAGTTTGTTGACTCGGCAAAGTCGAGGTATGAATATTTGCCTAGCTCAGGAGAAGGGAAAGAGAGAACAGAAGTTAAGTAAACGAAGTGACTTACCTTTTGTCTCGTCCAAGTTCTTCCTCATGAGAATGTTCTCGGCCTCCACTTCGGCTGCCCAATCCGAATAACAGATTAGTTCGGCGGGAAAAGACAAAGAAAGATGGAAAAAGCCAAGGAGAAAACTTACCCCGTTTCTCAAACTCAACGAGAAGCGTAGAATGTTTCGAACGCAGCGCTTTATGTGTGTCCAAGAGGCATTGAAACTCAGCGCTCCGACGGTTGGTAGTCACCTGAAAAAGAGCAAGAATAGCTTAGTCAGGTGCATATTCGAAGTGTACAGAATCCGGGCCAAGTGGACCCGTCTCTAGGTGTGTGCATATTCGAAGTGTACAAAATCCGGGCCAAGTGGAACTTAACCCGGCTCTAGGTGTGTGCATATTCGAAGTGTATAGAATCCGGGCCAAGTGGAACTTAACTCGGCTCTAGGGGTGTGCATATTCGAAGTGTATAAAATCCGGGCCAAGTGGAACTTAACCCGGCTCTAGGTATGTGCATATTCGAAGTGTACAAAATCTGGGCCAAGTGGAACTTAACCCGGCTCTAGGTGTGTGCATATTCAAAGTGTACAAAATCCGGGCCAAGTGGAACTTAACCCGGCTCTAGGTGTGTGCATATTCGAAGTGTACAAGATCCGGGTCAAGTGGAACCTAACCCGGCTCTAGGTGTGTGCATATTCAAAGTTACTAGGGAGCTACGCTAATTCTCTAAGGAGCATCCGACCGAGTAACAAGTTACTCCCCCGGAGGCTCGGGGACTAATGGTTATATGACTAAGCACTAGTACATGTAAAAGAAGAGACGAAGTAGCGTACCTCCATCATCCGGCCAGCAAGGTTGATAGCCTTGGCAGCTGTGCTCATCTGCACCGCAAACTCGGCAGGCCCAAATTTCTCCGGGAGATCATCGTTATTGACGAACTCCGCCTTGTTCCAGTTATTGATGAACTCGATCAAGGCCGGAGGATAGCATTCTCCGCTAAGCATGTGGGGCGCGATCAAACCCTTGATGTGGGCTTCTTTCCTCTGAACTTGTGCAGCAGTGGGGCTAGTGTGCAGAACAAGTTGCGCATCAGCTGACCCGGCAGAGGTGTCTTTCTTCGATGGGGTCTTCTTCGGAAGCATGGACGCAAGTGTACGCTGTCCAGCCTCGATAGATGCTGCCCTGGCGGGGTCAGAAGCCTTATTGCCCTTAGGCTGCTGCTGAGAGGTTGAAGTTTGTGCTGCGGATTTTTCCTTGGGCACAGCCCTGGTGCTAGCCTTGGTGCTGGTTGTGTCTTCTCGCCGAGCCTTGCTAGACTAGGAGAAGGCGGAGGGATTTGGTGCTATTGCTGATGCTTGGGCTGGTGATGTTGGTGTTGGCGCTGGTGCTTTTGCTGGTGCTTGTCTTGGCGAGGGTGTTGTTGGTACCTCAGAGGTAGCTGGTTGCGGCTGAGCCGAGGTGGAGCTAGGAGCATCTACTGCTCCGGCAGAGCCACTTCCCCCTGCACCGAGGTTGCCCTCCTCTGGACGAGGTGGGCTAGAACCCGGAGCAGCCGCTGAACCCTCCTGAATGGGGCTCAGCGGGCGAGATTCATCGCCACGAGGGGGAGAGGGGCTATGCTGGAGGGGCAAAGCAATACTGGATCCGCTCTGAGGTACCTCCATCGCAGCCCTGCCGAATCAAACGATGAACAATAAATTACAACAGAAGAAAAGCACGAAGCAGAAAATCGGATAAGGGAGAGGTGACTTACTCGTCCGAAGTCAATGGCTCCTTGGGTTTCCGAGCTCACCGAGCTGTGGCCTTAGTCGTAGGCTTGGTGGCGGCTTTGTCTGCGGACTTCTTTCGCCTCTTGGTTGGCTTAGAAGGTCCGGAGGAAGAAGAAGAAGCGGCTCCCCTTTTCTTTGACGCGGCTGGGATAGGCTCGCCCGTGGCGAGAGGAGGATCTTCATGGATCTACCTACCCGGGTTAGCTGTTGCCGGAAAGGCGTAAGAAAGGGGGACAACGTCAAATGCATCCATCACCTCAACGTTGGAATCATCTTCATCATCAGGCCAATCCCTTAAGGAAGAGAAGTTACCGGTGGGTCGCTTGGTGGCATCGGGGAACGGCAGGAACATCTCTTGATCCGGCTCCTCCTTGTCCGGGGCATCTCGATCATTCGCCCACTTGAGAGAGGGCTCGGTGCCATCCTCGAGGGTTTGCTGAAGATACAACTAAGAATAATATGCAAAGGGATAAAAAACAACAAATTCCGACATATGATATAACTCGGAAAAAGATTGGATCACGAGATTTATCGCAGGAGGAAGCCTATCTCGGCAGAAGTGCTTGATCCCCCACTCCCAATCAGCAGAGAAGTTTTTGTTAGTGGTGAAGAGGGCCTTGACCCGACGGAATATCTCGGTATTGCTCAACTCGAATGAGGAGGTCCGTTTGTTGACTTGGTTCGCCAAGACTGTGGGTTTCTTGGAGATCCGGTCCCATAGATCCGGATTAGTGGGACCCAGAGCGTAGGGGCGCAGCCGGATCAGATCTTCATTCGTGCCATTTCTCACATAAAAGAAGGTTCGGGCCCAGCCCTTGCAAGAATCAAGCCCCATGACTCGAGGAAAGACGGATTGTTTCCGGGGACAGATAGAAGCAGCACCGAACTGCGTAAGTTGTTTGTCCTCCGGGTCAAGCTCCTTATTCGGAATCACGTTTCGGCATAGACCGAAAAACCGGATCCAGAGCTCCTTAGTGGGCCACAATCCGACGTAGCCCTCTATGGTGGAGGCAAAGGAAGAAAGAGAAGTGATGGCATTCGCCGGAAGTTGGTGGGGTTGAAGCTCGTAGATGTTGAGCCAATGGTGGAAGAAATCGCTAACGAGGAGGCTGGACCCACACTAGAAGTGGGAGAGGAACACTACGAACTCACCCAGATTAGGTGAGGGAGCAAGTTCCTCGGCGGCGAGACGGGAAACCATGCCCTTCGGGATGCGCCGGGTGCGGTACAACTAGTCTAGGTCGTCCTGGCACACCCAAGAGCTAGCCCAGGCGCCGTGTTCGGCGTTCTCCGCCTCCTCCTCCATCTCCGCCTCTGCGATGGCGAGCTCTTCCTCTGTCATGTCTAGGTTGCTGTCCTCACCGGCCCTATCAAAGGTGGGGGCAGTGCCTTGGATTGGCGCGGACCCGTGGCGGTGGAGTTGCACGGGAGTGGCGGCGATGCTGGTGCGGAAAGGCACGGGGCAGCGGCAGTGCAGCTAAGCAGGTGCGGCGGTGGCGTTGTTGCTGGGAAGAAGAAGAAGGAGAAAAGGCAGAGGGGCGCGAGAGTGGGGAAAATACCAAGGTGCGCGCCCCTCCCCTATTTAACCACACCCAGGCTGGGGTAGTGGGATCGTGCGGTGCGGCGAGGCCACACGGTGTGGCCGTGTATTCGCCGGGTTAGCCAATCATAGACAAGCCACAGGAAGGGCCGATACAGTTAATGATGTGACAGACACGATGTGATGTGTGCAACAGTAACACCTGACATTAACTGCAGCAGTAACTGGCGCAGGCCCTTAAAATGAGGCAAAGTAATGATTACCCTCCACGTGGGGAAGCGTACGAGAGAAGGAAGAATAACCCGGATAACTATGGGATGACCCGGCTAGCGAGTGAAAGCTCGGAATGTGCCAAGGGAAAAGCTAGCCAATGAAATCCGGGATATGAGGTAACTCGGAAAAGGGAGCAAAAGGCTCGGTAAAATTGAACCTGCTGTGGCCTTAGCGACTGAGGCTGCTAAGACTGCACCAGCTTCAGGGACTAATGTTGCGGGTATACCCCCGAGTAGGGTCACACTGGGGTATAATGGCCGAGTTAGCCGAGGTACGGCAAGGTCAAAGCGAATGCTGGCCGGGTCACCTCAAGGCAGGCCGAATCACGGAGTAACCCGGACCGGAGGATGACCACCTAACTGGGTCCCGGCCGACTTATGTCGTATGCCGGCAGGATTTATGTATGTTGTATGCAGGTACCAGTGTGGCCGGATTAACCAGGCACGATCCGGGTTATATCAGGCTTGCAAAAGAAGGAAGGTATCTCGCTGGTCAAAAGGAGGTCACTATACGCTGGAGCGTGAGCGAAGCGGACAGAGGCTAGGACTACTGAGGCGTGGCCGACAAGGGTGACGCTGCCTGTGTTGGATGACGCTGGCGCCGCAGAGGCTCATGTAGCCTCTGCATGGCTTACGATGGGGAAAAGTGACCCGGTCGGTTTACTATTTTGGGAAGAGGCATATTCCCTGGAATATGCCTCCACGTATGCCCTAATTGGAGACCTAGCCACCCCTATAAAAGGAGGGCTAGGGCATCTGTAGAGGGGGTTGAGTTTTACTTGGTTGATCTCTAGTTGGTCCATGAGAGCTAGCTAGTGGAGAGAGTAATAGAGTTCCTTCTTCCTCCTCTCCCCAACACAGCTCAAGGAGCACTTGTAAACCTTGGAGACCTAATGAATACAAAACATCTGTGTGTGGAATCACCACACTATCCCTCCCTGGATTCCTCTAGTGCATATCGTCCCCACCTTTAGCCTATCCATGGCATCTGCTGTGACACCACCACGACACACTTTAACCTTAATCACTTCAACATGCTTATGATAGGGGAAATGAGAGCTGATAGCTAATAAATACCATAATTTTTGGAAGCTCTTTATGAGACTTGAATCCTTGCTTCCTTCTATGAAGGCCTTTCTTCCACTTTTATATTGCGTCTCCATCTTCTACCTTTATGCACCAATTAAGAGAGCATAGTTGTCATTCTTAGTTCTATGTGCGTTGTCCCAAGACTTATTGATTGATGCATAACTTTGATATTGCTTGTTCCTAAACTATTTGTATCTAGTCACCCTTATGAACTTTGAAGGTATCCTATACATTTATGTTTTGCCACTCTATGAGGGACAAGCTGAATAGCATTGTCATTATGGTTTCTTTATGTGAAACAAACAAACGTCTTGCAAAGCATTGTTATTCATGAATCTTTTGTTTGTGTCTTTTCATGTTATAACATAGTTGCTATGTCTTATTGTTAGAACTCTATCTTTCATGATTCATATTTAGAGTACCTTAATCCCAGCTATCAATACTTTTACAATAATGATGATCAAGATTGTGTTGTTTGTATGTCACCTCAAAAATTAAATTGTTTTGATCGTTTACCTACTCGAGGACGAGCAGTAACTAAGCTTGGCGATGTTGATATGTCCATAACGTATCTATAATTTTTGATGGTTTTATGCTAATAATATGCTTTTGACACTCCTTTTTGTATAAAGTTTATGATTTATTTGGACTAACCGTTGCAAAAGTGCACAATGTTCTTGTTTTACACTTTGATGTGTAGGAATTACCAAGAATACAAGTGGAAACCTTGTTGGAGTCAAATTGGGATTTCTCCAGAAATCTGTCTCAGAACTCTTTTTGAAGATGGTCACGTTTTGGATCGAAGACGGTGCCAAACGGAAAACTCTTCAACTACAAAGTTGTTGAAAATTTCACGACAAACATTCTAGACATACAATTTAGCTGATTCCGAGTCCGGACGGGCCTTTTAGACCCGATTTACTGCAGCCCAAGATGGGGTGACGGGAATCCAAGAAGCTATATAAAGGGAGGAAACCTAATTCGCCCAGGGCGTCTCCACCCACGAATTTGCAGCCACCAACGCCACGTTTTTGCCTCCCCCATGGATCCCATCTCTATGGGGGAGGGATCCCAAGAATCCACGAAGGAAGGGGGCTAAGGGGCGGTGCTCCCCCATGATACCGGCGACGGGGAAGGAGTCCCTCGCGCCACCGCCGCCCTCTTCACCATCTTCACCGTCATCTCCATCACCTAATCCTTCTAGTATGCAGTGGTTCATCCTCCCACGCACCTCTGTACCGTCCTATGTAAACATGGTGTTTGATGCTATCAGTTATAATCCTATGATCTATGTCATGTTTGTGTAGTTTCTTTGTTCTTAGATTGAATGGTTGAACGTCTTTGGTTCATTAGAGTTGTATGTTGATATGGTACAGTCTTTTGGTGTCCATTATATTTGTGCGCGTATGGATTAAACATCATAGGGTTTGTAGTATGTGTAAGGGGAAGGGGGAAGTTCTGCCGGAGTGACAGAAACCTGAGGACGCGAACCGGAACGTTGCACGTATGGGAGTAAGAGGACCATTAAACTTAAGGCTATGGTTGGGGAAACCTTAATGTATTGATTAATACTTACAAATGTTTGCTAACAATCCAATCATATAGTACATGTAATTCCAAATAGTGAAGTGCATGTATATTTAGCCTCTCCCACATAGAAAACTGCATCGATGCCAATGAACCGGATCTATTTGCTATTTAAACTTGGACAAAGACACCACAATTACCACCACTATTCCACACTCATGGTTCTGTTAGTTTAGTGTATTTTATTGCTGCAACAACTAGCTTTACTTTCTTGTTATTTATTATCATGCAAAGCTATCTCTATTACTCGTATTGTTGCTCTAGTTTTATTTCCTAAATAATGCAAACGTTTAGTGTGCGTAGAGTTGTATCAGTGGTTGATAGAACTTGAGAGAATATTTATCCTACCTTTAGCTCCTCGTTGGGTTCGACACTCTTACTTATCGAAGAGGCTACACACGACCCCCTATACGTGTGTGGGTTATCAATTACAAAGCTCATGATCTCAATAAGATAACGCATAGAGAGAGAGATGAACACATAGCTACTGGTAGAACCCTTAGCCTCAAGAGAGAAATACTCCCTCCTCATCATGGGAGTCAGCAACAGCGATGGAGATGGCGGTTGAGTCGATGGAGATGGCTTCGGGGGCACTTCCCCGTCCCGGCAGGGTGCCGGAAGAGAGACTTCTGTCCCTCGAATCTCCTCTTCGGTGGCAGCGGTGCTGTGGAAATTTTCGTAGAATTCTAGTCCTCCTCTTAGGGTTTTCGTCTCGGGAGGAATATATAGGCAAAGGGGCAAGGTCGATGGAGGCCCGAGGGGGCCACACCACCTAGTGGCGTACCTAAGGGGTACCCGCGCCACCATACAGTGTGGCGCTGATACGTCCATTTTGCATCACTATTCTATGTCATAATTCACTGTTATCCATTGATATATTTCATATTGAGGGGTGATACTTATGTTATTTCATATGTTTTTGCATGGTTGATGACTTTTGGAGCATGGACTGCTGCAGTCAGGATTCTGATGGAAAAGGTGCTGTTTGGAGGTAAAATTCGCGAAGATCAGAAAATCCAGGAAAATATACGGAAAATCCTATTTTTCCAAAAGACGAAGGAATCCAGAAGGGTGGCTGGAGATGGGCCATAGGGGGCCCACACCACCCCCTGGCAAGGGCCAGCCCACGCAGCGCCACCAGGTGGTGTGGCCACCCTGGTCCACCCCTGGCACTCCCCTCTAGCGTATATTATCCTCTCGAAACCCTAAGACTCAGGGAGCGACCACAGAAAGATTCCGCCGCCTCTACGGGGCGGAAAACACCGAGAGAGAAAGATCTCTCCGGCAGACAGATTTCTGCCGGGGGAATTCCTTCCCGGAGAGGGGAGATCGTCGCCATCAACACCACCATCAAGCTGTACTTCATCGGGATCATCATCATCATCACCACCATCATCACCATCAGCACCCTCATCACCATCTCCATATTGCTGTAACAATTGGGTTGAATCTTGCATTAGTTCATAGGGGAAACTTTCCCGGTGTTGATTACTCTTTGTAGTTGATGCTATTAAGTGAACCATTAAATTATTGTTTATGTTCAGATTATTATATATCATTATTCCATCTCTGATCATGATCCATATGATGTCTTGTGAGTAGTCTGTTTTGTTCTTTAGGACATGGAAGAAGTCATGTTGTTAGTAGTGGAGTTATGTTGCGAAAGATTCAATAGTTTGATATTTAAGTTGTGGTGTACTTCTTCTAGTGGTGTCATGTGAATGTCGACTACATGACACTTCATCTATATGGGCCTATGGGAATGCATTGTGTATTTGGCTACTAATCGTAGGGGTTGCCGGAGTGATAGAAACCTGAACCCCCGTTAGGAAACCATTACACAAGGGACGTAAGGGTCTTAGAGTTTAAAGCTGTGGTTAGGTTTCTACCTTAATTACTTTCTTGTACTTATGGATGTTTGCAAGGGGTATAATCACAAGTATGTATTAGTCCTAGGAAGGTCGGTACATTAGCACAGGTTCACCCACACAACACTTAGCAAGCTAAAGAAGATTAATCAACTATATGAAGCGAAAGCACTTGACAGTCTTCCCATGTGTCCTCGAGAACGTTTGGTCATCTTAAGTAATACAACCGGCTTGTCCTTTGCTGCATAAAGGATTGGGCCACTTGCTGCATTTATTCCTAATGTCTTTTATTTACTTGTACTTTGTTTACTTGCTTTATCAAAAACCCCTAAATATCCGTTTGCTAAGTATTTTGCAGAGAATTCCTGATCCATACCACTAGCTAGCACCTTCTGCTCCTCGTTGGGTTCGACACTCTTACTTATCGAAAATACTGCGATACACCCCCTATACTTATGGGTCATCAATACTATTTTCTGGCGCCGTTGCCGGGGAGTGAAGCGCTATTGGAGAGTGGAACTGGTAAAGGAAACTTCTACTGTGGGTATTGTTTACTTCTGTTAGTTGCTTTATTTTCGTTATGGATAATTCGCTGAGTTTCTAATTTGGTAATGCTACTACCACTGCTAAGGTAGTAGATAAGCCACCACCTGCTGAGAATGATACTTTTAAAATACCTACAAGAATTATTGATCGTGTTATGGATAACTACTATGTTGGGGATGGAACTGTCCATCCCGGTGATCATTTACTCTTTATACACGAATTATGCGGGTTGTTCAAGTGTGCAGGTATTACTACAGATCAAGTTAAGAAGAAGTTATTCTCATTATCACTGAAAGGAAGAGCTGAGGAATGGTATAAGCTGCTGAACAATGGTCAAGCTCTGGAATGGGAGGAAATAGTGCCTCTCTTTTATTCAAAGTTTTATCCTCCTAGTGAGATTCATAAAGATAGGAATCAAATATACAACTTTTGGCCTCTTGATAGAGAGACTACAGCCCAAACTTGGGGGAGATTGAAGTTACTAATGCTCAAATGTCCCATTCATGAGCTCCCCACCAATATTATTATCAATAACTTTTATGCAAGGCTTTCTCTTCATGATAAGGATTTATTGGATGCTTCTTGTGCTGGATCATTCACTCGCATGGAAGAAGAAGCTAAATGGGATCTTCTGGACCGTATTCAAGACAATGCTGAAGCTTGGGAGAATGACAAAGGTAGAAAGTCAGGTATAAATTATGATTATGAATGCATTGAATATTTTACGGGAACTGATGACTTTCAAAATATTAAAATGCTTATGGTCTAGACTCTCAAGCTATTGCTTCTTATTTTAAGGCTCTTGCTTCCTACATTGAAGTGCCTAAAAAGAAGTGGAATAAGTATCATGAACGTTATAAAGATGTTGCTAAGAGTGTTCCTTCAAGAAATACTACAGTTTATACTGCTAATCATGTCTTACCTGAACCTTATATTGAGAAAATTCCTTTCCCAGTTAAGATAAAGGAACATTCTATGATAGCTAGTATGGTTGATGAAAGTATGAATGAAGCTGTTGAACCTAATAAACAAATGGTTGATGAACCTATAATAGCAAATGTGAAAGACTTTGTTACTAAATATGAAGAAGAGGGACACACTATCCTTTGTAAGGATACCTCTAATATTGTTTCACAAAGTAGTGTTATGAGAGCTAGTATTCCTGTGTTTTTTGTTAGAATAAGTGATCATTGCTATGATGGGTCTTGTGATAGTTATATTGTTAAGTTTATGCATGATACTGAAAGTTATTACGAGAGAGTGAAAAGTGTTCTTATGTATCTCAATAATATCAAGTTTCCTCGTTTTATGCTAAAAGTTTTTATGTTGCACTTCTTTTGCCTTCCTATGCTAGTAGCCTCTGGTTTCAACAACTTGTTTGTTTACAAAATTCCCTTTCATAGGAAGTGGGTTAGACTTAAACGTGTGTGTTTTTGCTTCTTAATGCTCTCTTTCACTTCAATTCATATTCTTATGTGAGCATCTTCAAAATTATCATGCCCATCTTAATGGCTATAAAGAAAGAGCTTTTTGGGAGACAACGCAATTTGTTTTTGCTTTCAGTTTGTTTTTGTTTCTTTGAGTCTTGGAAGTTATTACTTCGGTAATAACCTCTCCTTATCTGTTTTGTTTGGTTTTTGTGTCAAGATCAACATCTAATGAGAGAGAAGTAATTTTGGGGAAGATGCTGTCCTGAAACAGATTTTTGTGCTTCACCGTAAAAATTCTTGAGAGATCTTTGTATGTCGGTTTGAGCTGTAATGTTTTGTGCTTCTGCCCCAGGTTGTTATTTAACTTTCGTTAGTTTTGCACTTTTTGATTTGAGCAACAGAAGATTTTCGAAAAAATTGATCTTTACCTGCTGGTCTGTTTTGACGGATTTTGCCATTCTTGCATTTGCTTCTTTATTCGATTTCCTTTTTGAATTCTTTTCGGGTTTTCGGAAGGAGTTGCTACAGTATCTTATGTTTTGATGGTTTTCAGTTGAAGTTGGACTCAAAAGGTTCTATCACTTCACTTATACTAATGTTGCTAATGAGAATTGTGTGAAGTTTTGTGTGAAAGAAATTTCCAGGAATTGGAGATAATGGTGTAATAAGGAAGAGAAGGGTTTTATGACTCAAGTAATAAGTGTATGAAGATGAATATATTGATGTTATTCAAGTGGTGCCTGCGGAAGAATCTACTAGATACCAAATTTAGAGACCTGCAGAGTCCGTTTTCAAATAGGTAACAGTTCTGGTAAGAAAAGTTCCGTGAAAATACAATCCAACTATATTTTTGCAGTTTTCAGTCAATAAGGAAAGCTACGAAGCGAAAGAGGGACGAAAACGGATCCAGGGTGGCTCACACCACCCTGTGGCGTGGGCCTCCCCTGGCCGCGCCACCAGGTGGCGAGTCCACCCCGGACTCCGCCTCCGACTCGTTTTCTCCCACTACCTTCCTTTTGCTTTGAAACTTCATAATATATAACCCCCCGGATCCCCCGAGGTTCGTATATTGTGTTTTCGTCATGTTTTTGTTTTGATCTGTTTCTGCCAGGAACTATTCTTGAAACTTAGAAGCACAATGGTTCCGCCAAGGATAAAGGGAAGGAGCCTATGGAGGAATACCTCCAAGACCCTAGGAAGGAGAAGGCGGTCAAGAGTGAAGGTGAAGAGGAGAAAGGCCAACATCCGCACACCGGCACTACCATTGCAAGCATTGGAGTGGTGACAAAACCTGCCAGGGTTAGAAGGACTGCACGGATGCAAACTGGGGGAAAGCTCCTCGTCACTGCTTGGCTCCATGGTCACTTCCTCCATGCACCAAGAATCCTTTCCATACTCTTATCCATGAGCATCAATACCAGAATATGCCCAAGGGGAAATTACCCTCCAATTGGGATTTGCCTCGTTCTAGCCATGCAGGAAAAGAAGACTTCAAGGAGGAAGAGTGGGGAAAGAATAGCAAGAGCTGGAATTCTCAACCCGACATGATCATGAGCCGCATTGAGCCAAACTCACAGCTGATTCGTAATCTCACCTTTGAGATTGAGGACTTGGGGAAACTTATCAGAGAGCTCATCGAGAGGATACCACCACCACCAAAGGAGTAGTTCGTCATCAGGTTTGGCATCCCCTTGGTTTGTTCCAAGCTTGGGGGAGTGTCGCGGTATCACATCACTAACTTCTATCTTTTTACCTTATTAGTAGAGTCATATCATGAATAGAGAAGTTATTATGTAGGATGGTTTGCATCATGGAAGTATCCCCTCTCTCATTAGATACGTATCCCTTGGTGTGAGTTACCGTTATGGATTATTAATGAGAAGTTCTATCATTTACTCTTTTCCATATCTTATATTAGTTTTCAATTCATGGTTATATGATTGATCTTGTTGTTAGTATTGGTATCACTTTGGGATCATTGAGTTAATTTAGTTGGTTTTGGCAAACCTGGCTCGGTCAGTAGCAACACTATTTTTGGGAGTTGAATGAAAAAGATAAAAGTACTCTAAAGAAAAAAATAATTTCATCATCTTTCTTTCTTGATTTGCTCATAAGTCTAGTATTCTCTAGTTAAGATCTTTTGTGCTTCCAAGGAAGATTGCATGTTTGATTTTATCACTTGTATGTTTGTTTGTTTCCTTCAACTCTTATACTTGCTACCCAACCTTGCTAGCCAAAAACCTATACTGAGAGGGAATTCTTCTCGTGCATCAAATCCTTAAACCAAACCCATGCCATTTGTGTCCACCATACCTACCTATTAGCATTATTGCTATTCCAAGTAAATTCTTGTTTTATCTACCTCCCAAATTAAACTTGTTATGTGAAAATTAGTGATTAAAGCTCTCACGAACTTGATGGCACACTTTACTTTCTTGCACTTAATAAACTTGAACCATTGTGCCCATCTATGTTGCGTATATGCTTGCGCTTTGTGAGTTGTGAATTCGCAGAACCATGCTGTCATGGGGAACACTTTCAACATTACACTGGTACTTTGTACCTAGTTGATATCATGTCCTTTTGTCTATGGATGTCATCGGTGTGAAATGAAAGGGGAGCTTGTAAGTCCATGGAGTTATGCATGTGTGTTAGAGAAACGCCTGGGTCGCTACTCTAATCCATGCTGACATGGTGGAAACCTGCAGCATAACCATAACGAGCATCTATGAAGCATTCTTCTTATAAAAAAAGAGTCCGATATTGAGAAAAAAGAGAAAAAGAAAAAAGAGATTATGAAAAGAGGAAAGAGAGAAAAAAGCACCATATTCCCATGGTAAATAAGAAGACTGCTGAGATGCTTGTTGTCTGCTTGCCTTGTCATTTTGATATGGGGATTCTTCCGTATCATCGGGCAAGGGGTACCCTGTTGGTGGTTCTCTATGATACACATATGCTTACGATGACAAGAACTTACCGGTGACTAAACTTGAGTAGCATGAGGAGCGGCCCTCGTATTCAAGGGACATGAGATTCTCAATTTAAATCTTGTCAATGCATATCCTCATATTTGATCACTTTAACCTTAATCACCTAAAGATGCCTATGATAGGGGCAATGAGAGCTGAAAGCTAATAAGTATCATAATTTTTGGGAGCTCTTTATGAGACTTGCAATCCCTGCTTCCCTCTGCGAAGGGCCTTTTTTTTCGTTGAGTCAGCAAACCTACTCCCTTCTATCTCAGCAAGTATTTTGAGTTGTTGTGTTTCATTCATTCATATGATGATTTATTCAATCATGTTTCTTATGTTCCTTGCTTTGCACATTGCTCTTATCTTGATGTTTACTACTTTGAAAGCTATCATTGAAAATCAGTTATTTGTGAACTCCAGCAAATTATCAACTATTCTTCGACCAAGAGCTAAGTTTGCCATTACCAATTATGATTTACTTTATGTATGTTTATTGTGTTTCCTTTACTCATTGGAAGTTAAGTTATATAATAGTGAGTTGTCTTCTATTATGATCGGTGTATTGATGAATGTGATGCTTCTTGTCCGTATTCTTTTATCGTTTCTTCACTCCATAAACCTGAGGCCATGTTTATTAAGCTCAGTTTCGCTTGGGGACAAGTGAAGTCTAAGCTTGGGGGGAGTTGATACGTCCATTTTGCATCACTATTCTATGTCATAATTCACTGTTTTTCATTGATATATTTAGTATTGAGGGGTGATACTTATGTTATTTCATCTGTTTTTGCATGGTTGATGACTTTTGGAGTATGGACCGCTGTAGTCAGGATTCTGATGGAAAAGGTGCTGTTTGGAGGCAAAATTCGCGAAGATCAGAAAATCCAGGAAAATATACGGAAAATCCTATTTTTTCAGAAGACGAAGGAAGCCAGAAGGGGGGCTGGAGATGGGCCATAGGGGGCCCACACCACCCACTGGCACGGGCCAGCCCAGGCCGCGCCACCAGGTGGTGTGGCCACCCTGGTCCACCCTGGCACTCCCCTCTGGCGTATATTATCCTCCCGAAACCCTAAGACTCGGGGAGCGACCACAGAAAGATTCTGCCGCCTCTACGGGGCGGAAAACACCGAGAGAGAAAGATCTCTCTAGCAGACAGATTTCTGTCGGGGGAATTCCTTCCCGGACAGGGGAGATCGTCGCCATCAACACCACCATCAAGCTGGACTTCATCGGGATCATCATCATCACCATCATCACCATCAGCACCCTCATCACCATCTCCATATTGCTGTAACAATTGGGTTGAATTTTGCATTAGTTCATAGGGGAAACTTTCCCGGTGTTGATTACTCTTTGTAGTTGATGCTATTGAGTGAACCATTGAATTATTGTTTATGTTCAGATTGTTATACATCATTATTCCATCTCTGATCATGATCCATATGATGTCTTGTGAGTAGTCCGTTTTGTTCTTGAGGACATGGGAGAAGTCATGTTGTTAGTAGTGGAGTTATGTTGAGAAAGATTCAGTAGTTTGATATTTAAGTTGTGGTGTACTTCTTCTAGTGGTGTCATGTGAACGTCGACTACATGACACTTCACCTATATGGGCCTAGGGGAATGCATTGTGTATTTGGCTACTAATCGTAGGGGTTGCCGGAGTGACAGAAACCTAAACCCCCGTTAGGAAACCATTGCACAAGGGACGTAAGGGTCTTAGAGTTTAAAGCTGTGGTTAGGTTTCTACCTTACTTACTTTCTTGAACTTACGGATGTTTGCAAGGTGTATAACCACAAGTATGTATTAGTCCTAGGAAGGTTGGTACATTAGCACAGGTTCACCCACACAACACTTAGCAAGCTAAAGAAGATTAATCAACTATATGAAGCGAAAGCACTTGGCAGTCTTCCCATGTGTCCTCGAGAACGTTTGGTCATCTTAAGTAATACAACCGGCTTGTCCTTTGCTGCATAAAGGATTGGGCCACTTGTTGCATTTATTCCTACTGTCTTTTATTTACTCGTACTTTGTTTACTTGCTTTATCAAAAACCCCTAAAAATCCGTTTGCTAAGTATTTGTAGAGGATTCCTGATCCATACCACTAGCCAGCACCTTCTGCTCCTCGTTGGGTTTGACACTCTTACTTATCGAAAATACTGCGATACACCCCCTATACTTGTGGGTCATCAGGCGCCTCGGTGCCCTCCTCCGTCTCTGCTTTGGACTCTGTCTTGTGTCGGGAAAAATAGGAACTTCGGCTTTTGTTTCATCTAATTCCGAGAATATTTCCTTACTAGCTTTTCTAAAACCAAAAATAGCAGAAAACATGCAACTGGCACTGCGGCATCTTATCAATAGGTTAGTTCCAGAAAATATATAAAAATGCCTCTAAGTGTAGACAAAACATAAGATAGTTGATACAAAACAAGCATGGAGCATCAAAAATTATAGATACGTTTACGACATATCACCGAATCAATGTAAGTCAGAATAGCGTCACCATGCCCATGACAGGTAGAACCGAGTCATTAGCCGACTTTCACATTAGTCTAAGTTGTGTGTCCAGCACAACCTCAATGACCAAGTATAACTAGTATGAACAACATGAATATATAGTTCTACAATCGAATCGCATATTCAATGATATATATTAGTAGTTCATACATGGACAATAACTTTATGAATACATTGGGAATAACATCATACATGATTGCCTCTAGGGCATATTCCCAACAGTCTCCCACTTGCACTAGAGTCAATCATCCGACATCACATGTCTAGGCATATATTACCCATGGCTCTTAGGTGGGCCTCATGCTTCGGCTGTGGTAACGGCTTTGTCAACGGATCCGCAATATTTGCATCCATGTGTACCTTGCATAACTTGATATCACCTTGATCCACGACTGGCAAATCAGGTGGTACCGCATGAGTATATGTTTATTCTTCTAGTATTGTCTAGGTTCCTTAGCTTGTGCTATAGCACCATTGTTGTCACAATACACGTCTAACGGATTGGATGAGCCCTGAACCACACCAAGATCAATGAGGAAATTCCTTATCCAAATGGCTTCCTTTGCCGCCTCCGAGGCAACAATATACTCAGCCTCTGTTGTAGACACAGACACCGTCTCTTGCTTGGAACTCTTCTAGCTCACAGCCCCTTCGTTTATCACAAATACATAACCGGATTGCAAATGAGAATCATCCGAGTCAGTGAGATACCTCGAATCCATGTAATTCCTTACACTGAGTTCATCCTCACTTCCATAAACCAGGAACATATTCTTAGTCCTCCTCAAGTACTTAAGGATATTTTTAGCCGCTACCCAGTGGATATCTCCAGGGTCAGCCTGGTACCTTCTCACAACACTTAGACCATAGGAAACATCCGACCTTGTACAAATCATAGCGTACATGATGGATCCGATTGCAGAAGCATACGGTATCGCACTCATCCAACTTCGCTCATCAGTTGTCGAAGGACACTGAGTCTTGCTAAGTTTTACGCCATGGGACATCGGTAATGATGGGGATATGCCAAAGGGGGGTATGCCCAGCAGGACGTTCCGATCAGGCCGAAGGGCCTGTGAGTGCGCCTGAGGAACGGCGATTGGACTACGACTGAAGGAGAGGCCCGGCGACTGGAGACTGGAGGCCCAGGAGCGTACCAGAAGTCCAGTTGGATTAGGTCAAACCCTCCGAATCCTTATCTTGTTCAGTTGTAGCTTGTAAACCCTAGCGAGGTGCCTCATATATAAACCTCCCTAGGGTATCCTGAGGACTTACGTTCCATCATACACCCCCTCAAACGACTCGCTGCTTAGACGCTGAGCTCGCCACCCATGTACTTGCTCTCCAATAATCTAATCTAGCAGGAGTAGGTCTTTACCCTCCGGGGGGCCGAAACTAGGTAAACCCATGTGCATCTGCCCCCATCTCGCACCGTAGATGGCCGCCAACTCTTCCTCATGTTTCAATCAATCGCTGCCAGTGGCAGAGACTGCGTGGCCATTTCCACGACAGTGGCACCCACCGTGGGGCATAGCGGGACTGGCCTAAGTCCTGCTGTGAGACCCTGCTCGCCAATCGATCGGCTGCTCGCCACCGGTCGCATGATCGCCTTCGGCGGGATCTTACAGATCCTGCCCCGCAGCTACATCCCGGCGTCACGCCCGGTCACTCACGGCGCGGTGATGCCGGTCGGCTCCATCAACCTCTTCGTCGGCTTCACCGGTATGGTCGACCCAGCTGCAACGGTGGTCGTCAGCGGATCGCTGCCACACCGCGATCTGCTCTCGGAGGAGCAGGTCCGCTCCATCAGGAGCCTCGTCACCGAGTACGACTCGGCCGCCAACGACGCGGCCGAGACCAACGCCGCCACCAACGACGAGGCCCTAAACAACGACGTCGACTCCGCGACCCTTTCCTCGGTCGATGGATCTATCACCGCCGCATCACGAGAGGACTCCATCACGCGAGTCTCCAACCCGGCGGATTTCGAGGACCCCTCCATCCTCGGGATCTTCGACTCTGACTCCGGCTCGGAATCGCCTAAAGACTTCCACGCCAGATCTAATCGCTTCAACGCGATCTACATGGTGGGCAGCACGACTGCCCCGCTAGATCCGTTCGCCACACCGATCCCGCTGACTGCGATGGCCACAGAGGTGGAGGAAGCCCGCATGCGGCTCGCAGAGGCGCAACGCAACAAACTCGCCGAGCGCGAGAAATACCGCCTCGAGCGGGAAACGGCACGGGAGCTATCGCTCTACCACCAGTGCTACATCAGGACCTACCTAAACTCCAACGTCCAGGGCCGCGTCCTGAACTTCAACGACGAAAGCGACCCCGCACGCGCGGCCGAGCGCGAATACTGCGAGAACGCGCCGCCGGGCGGAAGCAATCCCGCGAGACCACCACCCGACACACCGGCGACCGGAGCCCCTCCACTACCCATCGGCCGCATGCCCCCACCGGACCAACCGCGGATCATCATCTCGCCTCAAGCCCGGGACGCCAACGGACTACCACTCTACTACACCCCGATGGACAACGTCGTCGCGGCCGATGCCGCGATCGCCAACCTCGACGTCCAAGGCGACGGCGCGCTACAGATCCAGTATGCCAAGGCCCTACTTGTCAGGGCCGTCGAACAACAAGCCGCGGGATTCGACCCGTGGGGGCGGATGTATTCCCGCTCCTTAGCAAGCAGAGCGGCGTCAAGCGATCACCCCACTATGCGTACAACATGATGAAGCTCCCAGGGCCAAGCGGGATCATCACCGTCCACGGCGACCCCGACACGGCCGTGAAATGCGAGGACAAAGGAGCCGAGCTCGCCGACGCTGTCATTGCCGCGGAGACCGACCACGCGGAGGAGCTCGCGAAATACGCGGGCAACATCAACAAGGACGACCCCACTATCCTGAAGAAACCAACCGCCGTGAACTCCACGTTCGAGGCGACCACGCACACCCGCACCGTCGAGCTCGTCCCAGGTGACTCCAGCCAGACGGTCACCATCGGGACGCACATGAGCCCCGCATAGGAAAGCGCGCTCATCGGGTTCCTCTGTGAGAACCGCAACATCTTCGCATGGAAGCCATCTAACATGCCAGGTGTCCCGAGGGAACTCGCTGAGCATAAACTCAATGCCAACCCCAAAGTGTGACCAGTAAAGCAATCGCTATGGCCCTTCAACGAAGAGCGCCACCGAGCAATCGCCGAAGAAGTACATCGCCTGCTAGCCGCAGGCTTCATTCGGCCAATCAAATACTCCAAGTGGTTGGAAAACCCAGTCCTGGTTCTAAAAAAGAACAACACATGGAGAATGTGTATCGACTACACCAACCTCAACAGCGCCTGCCCGAAGGAGGAATTCGTCCTACCGTGCATCGATCAGATCATCGACTCGACTGTGGGATCGGAGTCGTTGTGCATCCTCGATGCTTACTCTGGTTATAACCAGATCAAGATGGTGGTCAAGGATGAGGAGAAGACGGCGTTCATCACGCCATTCGGCGCCTTCTGCTACACGGCCATGATGTTCGGCCTCAAGAACGCCGGCGCCACATACTAGAGATGCATGCAGGAGTGCCTCGCGAGCCAAATTGGCCGCAACATCCACGTCTACATCGACGACGTGGTGGTAAAATCCACCCGTCAGGACGACCTGCTCGCCGACCTGGCCGAAACCTTCGCAAACCTGCTGAGGTACAACATCAAGCTGAACCCCGGAAAATGCACCTTCGGCATCCCCACCGGACAGCTCCTGGGGTATGTAGTCTCCAAGCGAGGCGTCGAAGCCAACCCCACCAATATCGACACCATCACGCGACTCGAGAAACCCGAGTGCCTGCGCGATGTCCAGAAGTTGGCAGGGCGAGTCGTGGCCCTCAGTCGCTTCATCCCGCGACTAGGCGAGAAGGCAATACCCCTCTACCGCCTGATGCGCAAGAACCCCATGTTCCAATGGGACGCGGAGGCCGACAATGCACTCAAAGCGCTCAAAGAAGTGCTACTCGCGGCTCCACTCCTCGCCGCTCCACTCGACAAAGAGCCAATGCTCGTCTATGTCGCGGCCTCCACTCGAGTCGTCAGCGCCGTGATGGTCATCGAACGACCGGAGGAGGGCAAGGAGAGCCCAATACAGCGCCCCGTCTACTACATCAGCGAAGTCCTGACAGATTCACGATAGCGCTACCCGCAGTACCAAAAACTGGTGTACGCGGTATTCCGAGCTCAGCGGCGACTCTCACACTACTTCCAGGAGCACCCGATCATGGTGGTCTCCTCCTCACCCCTGCAAGACATAATACACAATCGTGAGGCGACCGGGCGAGTCGCCAAGTGGGCCGTCGAAATCGGTTTCCACAACATCAAATACGAGCCCCGCAAAGCGATCAAGTCACAAGCCCTGGCTGATTTCCTCGCAGATTGGGAAGAAGCACACTAGCCAGAGAAGCTCCCGTACCTCCACTACTGGTCGCTCCATTTTGACGGCTCCAAGAACACCGACGGCGTAGGGGCTAGGGTCATACTGACCTCTCCCAAAGGAGACAAGCTCCGCTACGTGATCCACCTCAACTTCAAGCCATGCACCAACAATATGGTAGAATATGAGGCCCTCCTTCACGGCATGAGTGCCGCCAAGGAGATGAACATCAACCGCTTACGATGCTATGGTGACTCCGACCTAGTCGCCGGCCAGGTCGCGGGGACGTGCGACGCCATCTCCCCAACAATGATCGCGTACCGCCAAGCGGTAGACCAGTTGGGAGGACACTTCGACGGCTATTCCGTCGAGTGGATCGACAGATGCAAGAACGAGGAGGCAGACGCCCTCTCCTGCATTGGGTCGGCCTGACAAGCGCCACCAGCAGGTGTCTTCCTCGACATCATCCACAAACCGTCGGTCAGCCCACCAAAAGAGATCGACGTCGGGATACCACTGCAACCAGAACCGGCCTTAGTCGCCATGGCTGTGGAACCTAACGACTGGACAGCACCATACGTCGCCTTCTTGGAGCACAAAATCCTACCAAGCAATGAGACGGAGGCGCAAATGATGGTGCGCCACTGCAAATCCTTCGTTATCATAAACGGCGAGCTCCACAGACGCAGCGTGACTGGCGTATTCCAGCGCTGCATACAGCCAGAAGAAGGCCACAAGATCCTCTAGGACATTCACGCCGGCGACTGCGACCATCACGCCGGCGCCAAGTTGCTAATCACCAAGGCCATGCGGCACGGCTTCTACTGGCTCACCGCGCACGCCGACGCCACCAACATCGTCCAACGATGCGTCGGGTGCCAGAAGTACGCCCACCAGACGCACCTCCCTGGTTCGGCACTCAAGACCATCCCCATCACATGGCCATTCGCCGTATGGGGCATGGACATGGTAGGCCCGTTCAAGAAGGCCTCGTCTGGCTTCACCCATCTCCTGGTCGTGGTCGACAAGTTCACCAAATGGGCCGAGGCCAAGCCAATAAAGAAGTATGACGGCAAGACGGCCACCAAGTTCTTACGCGAGCTCATCTACCGAAACGGCTACCCACACAGCATCATAACAGACAATGGCACCAACTTTGCCAAGGGGGCCATGGCGGAATTTTGTGAAGAACATGGCATATGACTCGACCTCGCTTCAGTCGCCCACCCGGAATCGAATGGCCAAGGAGAACGTGCCAACCAGAGTGTCCTCCACTGGCTCAAGCCGCGACTCCAAGTGCCCCTCGGGTGCACCCCAGGATGTTGGGTCGACGAGCTCCCCTATGTCATATGGGGGATCCACACCTCTGTCGATCGCTCCACTGGGTTCACACCCTTCTTCATGGTGTATGGCGCCGAGGCCGTAATGCCAACTGACCTAGAGCACGATTCACCTCGAGTCGCCAACTACGTCGAAGCGACCAACGAGGTCGCCCGCCAAGACAGCATCAATCAAATCGACGAGGCACGCGACCTAGCTCGCTCTCGCACCACGATATACCAGCAAGGACTCCACCGCTACCATAGCCGTCGAGTACGAACTTGCACCTTCCAGGAAGGCAACCTGGTCCTACGACTGGCCCAAGACAAGAAAGGCATGCACAAACTCTCCCCCCATGGGAGGGGCCATTTGCCATAGGACGAGTCCTCGGCAATGACGCCTACTACCTCATCGACATATGGGGTGACAGCCAGCTCGAGGTCGGGAGGCCATGGAATGTAAACCTCCTCAGAAAGTTCTATACTTAGAACCTCAAGTTGTATTCAGCTGGCATATATAATGAAATTCATTCGGACCGCACAAATTGTGTCTACTCGCCATATTCTTGTGCCATTCGCACTCGTACATATTAGCAATACGCTATTCACGGAAGTCAACCTTTGGTCGAGCGACCGGCATGGCTAAGTAGTGCGGCACAAGGGCATCGGAAATACTCGGGCCTTGGGTCATCCACGAAAACGCCAACTCGGAGCTGCCATTGGAGTCACCTAGCCCGACTGGCCCACCGGGCCAAGACAACCGATATACGCTTCTCACAGCGACCTGTCCCTCCCATCCTCGTGCAAAGCAACTCGAACGGTGAAGTACCACGCACGGGGACTCCGCAAAACGGGAACCCCCACGTGGCTCAGGAACACACCGAGTAAGAGAGCTGCCTTGGACTCGCCAAGCGACTGGCTCTCCGGGCCAGGGGAGGAGATGCGTTACAAACAACGCATTCACAACCTACAACAGGAACATGACCAATACGGTTGAGAACCACGCTCGGGGACTCGCCTACAAATCAATCCTACTCGCGCTCGGGGACTCGCCACTTAGAAAAAGCGAGAGACGAAATAATGCACAACCAAAACAAAACACAAAAGTATATAATCGAGTTATACCCCATTAAAGGGAGGACGCGCTCGGGGACTCTCTCAATCAAAAATAAACACACCGCACAATCTTGGTCGCAATACAAGTCGATTGACTCCCTTTGGCGTACATTACAAAATATATTACAGCAGTCACCACTTGCCATACATCACAAACTGCCCAACTACATTGTTTATTCCATAGGTCCTGATGAAGAAGCACCGCCACACCCCTTGACACGAACAAATGGCTGCCACGGGTTTGCTGGGTACGTCGTCAGCGACTTCGACAACGCCGACCGGAAGGGCTGCTCCGACTTCATATCACGATGCTCCGGCTCGGGGTCGCCAGGCGCCAAAACCGTCTCCTGGTATGGTAGAAGATCCCCCATAGCCAGGACCCTATCGGTGTAAGGGGCGGCCTTCGCAGTCAACTTCAGTACCTCGGACATCTCCACCGCGCCGGTCGCCGATGGGTAGCCACTCGTCACGGCGTCAAGGTCGAAGTCGTCGGGGAAGTGGGCGAGACCCAAACTCAATGCTGTGGTGGCCCCGCACCTGAACGCCGAGCGCGCCATCCACTCCACGACGGTAGGCACCTCCTCTAGATAGCGCCACACCTCCGTAAGCCCCCCAGGAATAACCTCGGTGGGGGACATGCCTTGGAGAACCGCTTGGACACATAACACCGAAGCCGTGGCCGTGTTCACCACGGCAGTCACGCACTGCGAAGCATTGAAGGTCTGGACCACCGGGTCGCTTTGGCCTATCACAGCTGCAAATTCAGACGTCAGTGAAACTACGGACATCCCTAATCAGGGACTCGCCGAACAAGTCAGGCGAAGACGGAGACATACCAAGGAGTTTGCGGCAGCTCTCCATGACATGCTTCTCCAAGGCGGCTTGCTTGTTGTGTAGCCCCACGATGATCGAATCCGTGGCTTTGCGTTCCTCCTCAGCCGCAGCAACAACAGCCTTCGCTCGCTCCTCCGAAGAAACCGAGGCCGCTTTCGCCTCCTCCAAATCTTGGATGAGGGAGGCATTTCGTCCATTCACCGCGTCCAGCTCGGCGACTGGAACATACCCTTCACGGGACTTGGAAATTGCAG
The DNA here is from genome assembly GCA_916181665.1 of Avena sativa. Lineage (NCBI taxonomy): Eukaryota > Viridiplantae > Streptophyta > Magnoliopsida > Poales > Poaceae > Avena > Avena sativa. The sequence continues at coordinate 127,278,149 of OV702289.1, read as the reverse complement.
CCGGGAAACCATCTGAAAGAGAATCCATCAACGCTCCATACATAAACAGTTCATACCTGACAGAGGAAAGGACAGAAAAGCAAACACTCACCAATGGTTTCCTGAAGCCGTTGGTTCGCCTCCTGCGCTTCGCGCAGATCACGCTCCAAGCGCTCCCTCGTGGCCTGTCGATCGGTCGATTCCATTTGCAAACCCTGCAAATAAACAACACATCTCAGCACTTACCAAAACAAATTCCAGTTCCCAGCCGCTGAAATTCAGCGACCAGGAACTCGGGGACTGGAGAGTAGGAAAAAAGTTCAATTCCTAGCCGCTGAAATTCAGCGACTAGGAATTCGGGGACTGGAGAGGTGAAAGAAGTTCAGTTCCCAGCAGCTAAAATTCAGCGACTAAGAACTCGGGGACTGGACATACCTGAATGGCGGCGCCAAGCATCCTGTGAAGTTCTCCGGCGTTAGTCGACGGGATCGTGAAGGAAGTGCACCCACGACGGGACCCAATGTTCGCATCCATGATCTCCGGACTCTGCGGAGAATGAGTGTCCGCCACGCCTGGAAATCCCCTAGCCATGAAGCGCGGGAACGTCGCTGACGCTCTGGTAGGGGCACTGGTTGTCGGGGCCGGTGTTTCCGGCGTGGCCGCAGCCAAGACTGGCTCCGATCGCACCGCCACCACTTCTTCAGCGACTGCTGCAACATCAGGTTCGGCGGCGCCGTCCTTGGCTGTGGCGTCGTCAGCAGCCCCCTTCTGCTTCTTTGCACCTTCCGCGGTCACCACATCTCCGGCGGCTTCTCTTCTTGGGGAGATCGCCTTCTCCCATTGTGGCGGCCGGCGGAATCTTCGCCACCGACGGACGGCCAATCTTCTTGGCTCCAGACCAGCCCAAATTCCCACAGTCAATATGACAACAATACAACACAAGAGGTGAATCGGTATGAAGAACCAATCCTCACTTAGCGACCGGGAGAACGCGAAGCCCGTGCTGATGTGGGCAGGCTTGTCCAATTCTGGACCCATCTTGCGAGTGAGCCCCCTCTAGAAGACATCTGAAGCCCATGACACCGCGGGCTTCCTCGATGACGACGCCGCGGTCGCCGGAATCTCTGGCTCCGAAGACGGGGCCGCTCTCGATGGCTGCGGCGACTTAGACGTCGCCGCCTCGGCCGCTTCCTAGCCTGGAACCCCCGAGACCGTCGGCGCAATCGCTGCTAGGGGAACCTCTACCGCTGCCTCGATGTCCTCGCCCTCCAACCCCTTCACCGGGATCGCGTCCTTTGGGGCTTTGCACGAGACTTCGGGGGTGTCTTCATCATCGGAGTCATCGTCTGACTCAAACACCACCACCAACTTTGACGGCGACATTGGCTTCTTCGCTGGTGACTTGGGCTTGCGTCCGGGCTTCGACGGTGTAGCAATACGCCGGGACATGTGCTCCTGCGCGACCTCGTCGCCTCTGTCGTGTTCATCCAGGCTGCGGCTCGCCTCGAACTCGCGTTGTTTCTGCATACGGGTCTTGTGAGCCACATGTGCTGGGGGAGGAACCTCCTCCTCCTCCCCGTCGCTGTTGGAAGAGTCTCTCTCGGAGTCCTCCTCGAGTTCCTGGGGAACCTCTTCGTCGAGTGGAGGGAGCAAGCCCTCCAACACCTGAAAAAGGTGAGAACCACCACGAGTAAAAACCAGATGTAGCGACTAAGAATTGAAGTGTGGAAATAGCGACTGAGAAGAAAACTTACTATGGGGGCTTCATTCTTCACGGGAGTGTACGGGGCAAGCCCGACCGCCACACTGGTAAACTCCGCATCAGTGATGTTTTTCAGGGCGGCCTTGTAGTCCTCTTTCTCCCATGACACCTTGTTGGTTCGGGAGGGGTCGTGCTTCCCGCTGTATTCATACATCCAATGCGGCCGAGCCGCCAGTGGAACCAGACGCCGCCCGAGCCAGCAGTTGTAGAGGTTGATCGAAATCAACCCGTGGTCCTTCAGCTTCTAGATCTGGTCCATCATTTCCGTGACGGCCATCCGCTGGTCTTCAGGAAGCTTCTTCGGCACCAACCGGCAAGGCTCGCTCCTCTCGGCGATGAACTCAGGAAGTGCCACCTCGCCGGAAGGAGTGGATTCTTTTACGTAGAACCAGCTCTTCTTCCATTCGCTGGCGGCTTTCTTTGGCAGGAGAAGCTTGAAGAAATTATCCTTCGGGTTCAGTTGGAAAGTGACGCCGCATGCGGCCAATATCAGGCCGCCGGACGACTCACGCCCGATGCGGCTGTGGAAGAGCTCCAACCACAGCGAAAAATACGGCCTGCAGCCGAGGTAGCACTCGCAGAAGGCGACAAAGATCAACGGTTGCTCGATGTTGTGCGGGACGAGATCTGACAGCTTGATTGCGTAATACACGCAGAAGCGCCGGAAGAAAAGTGAGGTGGGGAACCCCAGACCTTCCTCAAGATTACTGGGGAAGCAGATGAATTCGCCGGCTCGCGGCTTCGGCTCGGTCTCTGAGGAGGGGGGAACCCACCAGTTCCCCTTGCGGAGGACTCCGGCATCCTCGAAGGACTTGAGCTGGGCTGTGGTGCACTTTTATTTTCCCCATGATCCTTTGGGAGGCGCCATCGGATAGGACGTGGAATCACACGGTGCGGAAAGGACGAATCAGAAGGCTGAAGGCAGGAGGATTAAGGACAGGAAGAATGCGTATGGGAGAATAAAGAATGCGGGAAGGATTCGCAGAACTGAATCATCACTCCCCTTATATGGGAACGCCACCCGCCAAAATCGAGATAGCCGTTACTCACGGTAATTGCGCCGAAGTTACCATTGGAAATTCCAAAGGATAGTTTGACCAGATTGACGGTCCAACTCCTCCATTCCACCCGCTACTCGCCAGTCTTTTCTACTCGCCGAAGCGGCGACTTGGCGGCGGTAACATTCATTAGGGTGGCGAATGGAAACCTGGGGAAATTCTCCTTGGTTCTAATAGAGTCCATTGCCGACTCAACTGGGTGTCCAAATTGGGCTCGCCTACTCCGATCGCCAAAAGGACACCTGCGCCTGAATCAACGATGGCCTCGGGGACTACTGATGGGGATATGCCAATGGGGGTATGCCCAGCAGGACATTCTGATCGGGCCGAAGGGCCTGTGAGTGCGCCTGAGGAACGGCGATTGGACTACGACTGAAGGAGAGGCCCAGCGACTAGAGACTGGAGGCCCAGGAGCGTACCAGAAGCCCAGTCGGATTAGGTCAAACCCTCCGAATCCTTATCTTGTTCGGTTGTAGCTTGTAAACCCTAGTGAGGTGCCTCATATATAAACCTCCCTAGGGTATCCTGAGGACTTACGTTCCATCATACACCCCCTCAAGCGACTCGCTTCTTAGACGCTGAGCTCGCCACCCATGTACTTGCTCTCTAATAATCTAATCTAGCAGGAGTAGGTCTTTACCCTCCGGGGGGCCAAACCTGGGTAAACCCATGTGCATCCGCCCCCATCTCGCACCGCAGATGGCCGCCAACTCTTCCTCACGTTTCAATCAATCGCTGCCAGTGGCAGCGACTACCGTGGCCATTTCCACGACAGGTAAGAACCCCTTCTTGGACGATTCCATATTGAACTTCTTCAACACTTTGTCCAAATAGGTACTCTGACTCAATCCCATGAGCCGCCTTAATCTATCTCTATAGATTTGGATTCCTAGTATGTAAGTCGCCTCACCCAAGTCCTTCATCAAAAAACTCTTTTACAATGATTCCTTGGTTTCTTACAACATCTGGACATCATTTCCAATCAGTAATATGACATCCACATATAAGATCAGATAGTTTACTTTGCTCCCACTAAACTTGTTGTATAAACAAGAATAATGATCACTCTTGATGAAGCCAAACAATTTGACTACCTCATCAAAGCGAATGTTCCAACTCCGAGATGCTTGCTTCAACCCATAAATGGATTTCCGAAGCTTGCATACCTTTTTAGCTTTAGCCGGATCGACAAAACCCTCAGGTGATCATATGTACGTCCTCGGTTAAATTTCCATTGAGGAAAGCCGTCTTGACATTCATCTGCCATATCTCATAGTCGAAATAGGCTACTATAGCTAACATGATCCGAACTGACTTAAGCATCGCTATGGGTGAGAAAGTCTCATCATAGTCAACTCCTTGAACCTATCGGCACCCCTTCATGACAATCTATGCTTTATAGATAGAAATATTTCCATCCATATCAATTTTCTTCTTAAAGACCCATTTGCACTCGAAGGGTGTTGCACGGTCTGGCAGATCAACCAAGTTCCAAACTTGGTTTTCATCCATAGACTTTAACTTGGATCTCATGGCTCCAAGCCACGACTCAGAATCAGAACCAACCATCGCTTTCGAATAATTTGTCGGCTCATCACTGTCCAACATTAATACATCATGAACACTTCGCAATCTTACCGATCTTCGTAATCTAGGTGCAGCTGCTGGCTCAGATGCCATGATCGGCTCAACCTCCAAGGCTTTTGCCGACTCGCTACTGGTCGGTACTTCTCGAATTTCTTCGAGCTGCACTGTACTCCCACCAACTCCCTGACTAAGAAACTGTTTCTCAAGGATGACACCGCTCCGAGCGACAAACACTCACTACAAGAAAAGTTTCCTTCCCAATGAATTGGCCCGACGGTCGTCGTAGAAGGCGCGTCTTCTGCGACGAAATTCTCGGCTCGACTGTGGCTGATGGGAAACTTTTTTTTCCGGTTTCGTGGCCCTCTACTATGACGGATCTGCTAAAAACATAGAGGAAGCTCGGTTGGCGTGTGGCAGAAGTAAGATTTTCGTTTCCTCGCGTGATGTTGACTCGCCGAAGTCTTTTGAGGCGTGTGTGTCCCGGACGATAGTGTCTCTAGCGGACCATACTTTTCGGTTGCGCCTCCCTGATTTGAACTCGATAATGTTGCTCGAGGCGTCTCCCGTTTAGTCAGGCTGCTAGGTCCCACATGTCAGCCTCTCATTAGAAGGATCGTGTGTATGATGGAATTTTTTTCCTTCGTTCGCACTACCATGTTCAGAAGTTGATAGCGATGCTTGATGCATCTACCGTCTAATCAACCTCATGGGACCCACATGTCATCCTCTCATTAGAAGAAACGTGTGTATGATGGATTTTTTTCCTTTGCTGGCGCTATCCCGTTCCGAGTTGATAGCGCTGCTCGACGCATCTACCGTTTAACCAACCTCCTGAGCCCCACATGTCATCCTCTCATTAGAAGAAACGTGTGTATGATGGATTTTTTCCTTCGCTCGCGCTACCCTGTTCCAAACTTGATAGTTATGTTCGATGCATCTACCGTTTAATCACGATGCAGGGCCCCACATGTCATCCTATCATTACAAGAAACGTGTGTATGATGGAATGTTTCCCTTCGCTGGCACTAACCCGTTCCGAGTTGATAGCGCTGCTCGACGCATCTACCGTTTAACCATCCTCCTGAGCCCCACATGTCATCTTCTCATTAGAAGAAACGTGTGTATGATGGATTTTTTCCCTTTGCTCGCGCTACCCTGTTTTGAAGTTGAGAGCGCTATTCGATGCATCTACCATTTAGTCATGATGCTGGGCCCCACATGTCATCCTCTCATTAGAAGAAACGTGTGTATGATGGATTTTTTTTCCTTTGCTGGCATGATGTCTACGCACTTCTATTCTTGTAGACAGTTGTTGGGCCTCCAAGTGTAGAGGTTTGTAGAACAGCATCAAGTTTTCCCTTAAGTGGATAACCCAAGGTTTATCGAACTCAGGGAGGAAGTGGTCAAAGGTATCCCTCTCAAGCAACCCTGCAATCAAGATACAAGAAGTCTCTGGTGTCCCCAACACACCCAATACACTTTTCAAGTGTATAGGTGCACTAGTTCGGCGAAGAGATAGTGAAATACAAGTGGTATGGATATAAGACAATGGTGCCAGAAAATAGCTTGATGGCGTGGAAGAGACTAAAGGCAAACTGAAATAAAGATGGAAGCAAGCAAACATGTAACATATCTAGTTGCAAACAGTGTTTCAATGCTTAGAAACAAGGCCTAGGGATCATACTTTCACTAGTGAACACTCTCATATAAATATCTTCTCTTTATGATACTACTCTGAACTACTCTCTGGTTAGACACTCTAATCCATGGTAGGGCTATAACAGCACACCTCAAAGTTCGTATTCCTCATCTAGATAACCCCACACTGTCACCTTGAGCGCAAGATGGTTCCAACAAACACCACAATTTCATAGAGACATCCAACTCAAAATATAACTCATAACAAGTATTTGTAATCTCTAGCCTAAGTGTCACCATGGTGTGCACGTTGTCACTTTCACACACATGGGGAGAGAAGAGATATATTAAAGCACTTGAGTAGCAAGGTAGATCTACTTGATTACAAAGCTCATGATCACAATATGATCACGCATAGAGAGAGATGAACACATAGCTACCGGTAGAGCCCTTAGCCTCGAGAGAGATCTACTCCCTTATCATCATGGGAATAGCAACGGCGATGGAGATGGTAGTGGAGATCGATGGAGATGGCTTCGGGGGCACTTCCCTGTCCCGGCAGGGTGCCGGAACAGAGACTTTCTATACCCCGAATCTCCCTTCGGTGGAGGCGGCACTGCCGAACTTTTCGTGGCTGGAGGTTGGATGATTTAGGGTTTTCATCCTAGGGTCTTCTTATAGGCGAAGGGGTGATACGTCCATTTTGCATCACTATTCTATATCATAATTCACTATTATTCATTGATATATTTCATATAATGGATGATACTTATGTTATTTCATCTGTTTTTGCATGGTTGATGACTTTTGGAGCATCGACCGCTGCATTCAGGATTCTGATGGAAAAGGTGCTGTTTGTAGGCAAAATTCATGAAGATCAGAAAATCCGGGAAAATATATGGAAAACCCTATTTTTCCAGAAGACGAAGTCTGACAGAAGGAGGAGTGGAGATGGGCCACAGGGGGCCCACACCACCCCCTGGCGCGGGCCAGCCTAGGCCGCGTCACCAGGTGGTGTGGCCGCCCTGGCCCACCTCAAGCTCTCCCCTCTGGCATATATTATCTCCACGAAACCCTAATACCTGGGGAGCAACCATAGAAAGATTTGGCCGCCTCTGCGGGGCAGAAAACACCGAGAGAGAAAGATCTCTCCGGCAGACATATTTCTGCCGGGGGAATTCCTTCCCGGAGAGGGGAGATCATCTCCATGAACACCACCATCAAGCTGGACTTCATCGGGATCATCATAACCATCATCATCATCATCAGCACCCTCATCACCATCTTCATATTGCTGTAAAAATTGGGTTGAATCTTGCATAGTTCTTAGGGGAAACTTTCCCGGTGTTAACTACTCTTTGTAGTTGATCCTATTGAGTGAACCGTTGAATTATTGTTTATGTTCAGATTGTTATACATCATTATTCCATCTCTGATCATGATCCATATGATGTCTTGTGAGTAGTTCGTTTTGTTCTTGACGACATGGGAGAAGTCATGTTGTTAGTAGTGGAGTTGCGTTGAGAAAGATTCAATAGTTTGATATTTAAGTTGTGGTGTACTTCTTCTAGTGGTGTCATGTGAACGTTGACTACATGACACTTCACCTATATGGGCCTAGGGTAATGCATTATGTATTTGGATACTAATCATAGGGGTTTCCGGAGTGACAAAAACCTGAACCCCCATTAGGAAACCATTGCACAAGGGACATTAGGGTCTTATAGTTTAAAGTTGTGGTTAGGTTTCTACCTAAATTACTTTCTTGTACTTACGGATGTTTGCAAGGGGTATAATCACAAGTATGTATTAGTTCTAGGAAGGTCAGTACATTAGTACAGGTTCACCCACACAACACTTAGCAAGCTAAAGAGGATTAATCAACTATATGAAGCGAAAGCACTTGACAGAATTCCTGTGTATCCTCGAGAACGTTTGGTCATCTTAGGTAATACAACCGGCTTGTCCTTTGCTGAATAAAGGATTGGGCCACTTGCTGGATCTATTCTTATTGTCTTATATTTACTCCTACTTTATTTACTTGCTTTATCAAATACCCCTAAAAATCCGTTTACTAAGTATTTGTAGAGAATTCATGATCCATACCACTAGCCAGCACCTTCTGCTCTTTGTTGGGTTCGACACTCTTACTTATCGAAAATACTGCGATACACCCCCTATACTTGTGGGTCATCAAGGCTATTTTCTGGCGCCATTGTCGGGGAGTGAAGCGTTATTGGAGAGTAGAACTGGTAAAGGAAACTTCTACTATAAGTATTGTTTACTTCTGTTAGTTGCTTTATTTTCATTATGAATAATTCGTTGAGTTTCTTATTTCATAATGCTACTACCACTGATAAGGTAGTAGATGAACCACCACCTGCTAAGAATGATACTTTTAAAATACCTACAAGAATTATTGATCGTGTTATGGATAACTACTATGTTGGGGATGGAACTGTCCATCCCGGTGATCATTTACACTTTGTACACGAATTATGCGGGTTGTTCAAGTGTGTAGGTATTACTACAGATCAAGTTAAGAAGAAGTTATTCTCATTATCACTAAAAGGAAGAGCTGAGGAATGGTATAAGCTGCTGAAGAATGGTCAAGGTCTTGAATGGGAGGAAATAGTGCCTCTCTTTTATTAAAAGTTTTATCCTCCTAGTGAGATTCATAAAGACCGGAATCAAATATACAACTTTTGTCCTCTTGATGGAGAGAGTACAGCTCAAGCTTGGGGGAGATTGAAGTTACTAATGCTCAAATGTCCAATTCATGAGCTCCCCAACAATATTATTATCAATAACTTTTATGCAAGGCTTTCTCTTCATGATAAGGAGTTATTGGATGCTTCTTGTGCTGGATCATTCACTCGCATGGAAGAAGAAGCTAAATGGGATCTTCTAGACCGTATTCAAGACAATGCTGAAGCTTAGGAGAATGACAAAGGTAGAAAGTCAGGTATAAACTATGATTATGAATGCAATGAATCTTTTATGGGAACTGATGACTTTCAAAATATTAGAAATGTTTATGGTCTAGACTCTCAAGCTATTGCAACTTATTTTAAGGATTTTGCTTCCTACATTGAAGTGCCTAAAAAGAAGTGGAATAAGTATCATGAACCTTATAAATATATTGCTAAGAGTGTTCCTGCAAGAAATACTGAAGTTTATACTGCTAATCGTGTTTTACCTGAACATTACATTGAGAAAATGCCTTTCCCAATTAAGATAAAGGAACATTCTATGATAGCTAGTATGGTTCATGAAAGTACAAATAAAGCTATTGAACCTGATAAACAAATGGATGATGAACCGATAATAGCAAATGTGAAAGACTTTATCACTAAATATGTAGAAGAGGGACACACTATCCTTGGTAAGGATACCTCTAATATTATTTCACAAAGTAGTGTTATGAGAACTAGTATTCCTGTGTTTTCTGTTAGGATAAGTGATCATTGTTACGATGGTCCTTGTGATAGTTATATTGTTAAGTTTATGCATGATACTGAAAGTTACTATGAGAGAGGGAAAAGTGTTCTTAGGTATCTCAATAATATCAAGTTCCCTTGTTTTATGCTGAAAGTTTTTATGTTGCACTTCTCTTACATTCCCATGCTAGTAGCCTCTGGTTTCAACAACTTGTTTGTTTACAAAATTCCCTTGCATAGGAAGTGGGTTAGACTTAAAACGTGTGTATTTTTTCTTCTTAATGCTATGTTTCACTTCAATTCATATTCCTAAGTGAGCATCATCAAAATTATCATGCCCATCTTAATGGCTATAAAGAAAGAGCTTTTTGGGAGACAACCCAATTTATTTTTGCTTTCAGTTTGTTTTTGTTTCTTTGAGTCTTGGGAGTTATTACTTCGGTAATAACCTCTCCTTATCCTTTTTGTTTGGTTTTTGTGTCAAGATCAACCTCTAATGAGAGAGAAGTAAGATTTGGGGAAGTTGCTGTCCCGAAAAAGATTTTTGTGCTTCACCGTAAAAATTCGTGAGAGATCTCTGTATGTCGAATTGATCTGTAATGTTTTGTGCTTCTGCCCCAGGTTGTTATTTAACTTTTGTTAGTTTTTCAATTTTTGATTTGAGCAACAGAAGATTTTCGAAAAAAATATCTTTACCTGCTGGTCTGTTTTGATAGATTTTGCCACTCTTGCATTTGCTTCTTTAATCGTTTTCCTTTTTGAATTCTTTTTGGGTTTTCGGAAGGAGTTGCTATAGTAGCTTATGTATTGATGGTTTTAAGTTGAAGTTGAACTTAAAAGGTTTTATCACTTCACTTATACTAATGTTGCTAATAAGAACTGTGTGAAAGAAATTTCCAGGTTAGTGGAGAAAATGCTGTAATGAGAAAGTGAAAGGTTTTATGAATCAAGTAACAAGTGTATGAATATGAAGATATTGATGTTATTTAAGTGGTGACTCTGGAAGAACCCACTAAATACCAAATTCAGAGACCCGCAGAGTCCATTTTCAAATAGGTAACAACTCTGGTAAGAAAAGTTCCGTGAAGGATCTATCCAGTTATATTTTTGAAGTTTTTAGCCAACAAGGAAAGCTACGAAGCTAAAGAGGGACGAAAACGGAGCCAAGGTGTCTCACACCACCCTATGGCGAGGGCCCACCCTTGGCTGCCCCACCAGGTGGTGTGGCCACCTCGGCCTCTGTCTCCGACCTGTTTTCTCCCAGTACCTTCCTTTTGTTGTGAAACTTCGTAATATATAATCCCCCAGATCCCCCGAGGTTCGTATATCGTGTTCTCGTTGTGTTTTTGTTTTGATCTGTTTCTACCAGGAACTATTCTTGAAAGTTTAGAAGCACAATGGTGTCCACCAAGGATAAAGGAAAGGAGCCTGTGGAGGAAGATCTCCAAGACCTCAGGCAGGAGAAGGAAGTCAAGAGTGAAGGTGAAGAGGAGACAAAGCAAGGCCAACATCCTCACACTGGCACTACCATTGCAAGCATTGGAGTGTTGGCAAGATCTGTCAGGGTCAGGAGGACTGCACTGATGTCAACTGGAGGGAAAACTCCGCGTCACTATTTAGCTCCACGGTCACTTCCTCCACGCACCAAGAATCCTTTCCACACCCTTATCCATAAGCATCAACACCAGAATATGCCCAAGGAGAAATTACCCTCCAATTGGGACTTGCCTCGTTCTAGCCATGCAGGAAAAGAAGACTTCAAGGAGGAAGAGTGGGGAAACAATCGCAAGAGCTGGAATCCACAATCTGACATGATCATGCACCGCATTGAGCACAACTCGGAGTTGATTCGTACTCTCACCTTTGAGATTGAGCACTTGGAGAAACTTATCAAAGAGCTCATCGAGAAGATACCACCACCACCGAAGGAGTAATTTGTCATCAGGTTTGGCATCCCCTTTGTTTGTTCCAAGCTTGGGGAGTGTCGCGGTATCATATCACTATCTTCTAGCTTTTTACCTTTGTAGTAGAGTCATATCATGAATAGAGGAGTTATCATGTAGGATGGTTTGCATTATGGAAGTGTCCCCTCTCTCGTTAGATATGTATCCCTTGGTGTGAGTTGCTGTTATGGAATATTAATGAAAAGTTCTATCATTTACTCTATTGCATATCTTATATTAGTTTTCAATTCATGGTTATATGATTGATCTTGTTGTTAGTATTGGTATCACTTTGGGATCATTGAGTTAATTTAGTTGGTTTTGGCAAACCTGGCTCGGTCAGTAGCAACACTATTTTTGAGAATTGAATGAAAAAGAGAAAAGTGCTCTTAAAAGAAATATAATTTCATCATCTTTCTTTCTTTCTTTCTTGATTTTGTGCTTCCAAGGAAGATTGCATGTTTGTTTCTTATCACTTCATGTTTGTTTGTTTCCTTCAACTCTTATACATGCTACCGAGCCTTGCTAGCCAAAAACCTGTACTGAGAGGGAATGCTTCTCGTGCATCCAATCCTTAAACCAAAACTTATGCCATTTGTGTCCACCATACCTACTGATACGTCCATTTTGCATCACTATTCTATGTCATAATTCACTGTTATTCATTGATATATTTCATATTAAGAGATGATACTTATGTGATTTCACCTGTTTTTGCATGGTTGATGACTTTTGGAGTATGGACCGCTGCAGTCAGGATTCTGATGGAAAAGGTGTTGTTTGGCAAAATTCGCGAAGATCAGAAAATTCGGGAAAATATCCGGAAAATCCTATTTTTCCAGAAGATGAAGGAAGCCAGAAGGAGGAGTGGAGATGGGCCACAGGGGGCCCACACAACCCCCTGTCGCGGGCCAGCCTAGGCCGCGCCACCAGGTGGTGTGGCCTCCCTGGCCCACCTCTGGCTCTCCCCTCTCGCGTATATAATCCTTCTGAAACCCTAATACTTGGGGAGCGACCACAGAAAGATTTCGCCGCCTCTGCGGGGCGGAAAACTGTTGGAGATATGCCCAAGAGGCAATAATAAAGTGGTTATTATCATATCTTCACACTTATGATAAATGTTTACATACCATGCTATAATTGTATTAACCGGAAACATTAATACTTGTGTGATTTGTAAACTAAAATAAGAGTCCCTAGTAAAGCCTCTTGTTAAACTAGCTTGTTGGTTAATATATGATCATGGTTTCCTGATCATGAACATAGAGATGTTATTAACAACAGGATCATATCGTTAGGAGAATGATGTGATGGACATACTCCTATAGATAAGCGTAGCATAAAGATCAAGTCATTTCAATAGTTCAATTGCTATATGCTTTCTGATACATAGTAACCTAATTCCTTCGACCATGAGATCATGCATATCACCTTTACCGGATGGATGCTTTGATGTCATCAAACACCACACCGTAACAGGGTGGCTATAAAGGTGGCATTGAGTGTTCGGAAAGTATTGGTTGAAACACATGGATCAAGAGTGGGATTTGTCCATCCATATGACGGATAGATATACTCTGGGCCCTCTCGGTGGAATGTCATCCAATTAGCTTGCAAGCATGTGACTGGCTCACAAGGGATCACATATCACGGGAACGAGAAAAGAGTACTTATCAGTAACGAGGTTGAACTAGGTATGCAGAGATACCGATGATCATAACCTCGGATAAGTAAAATATCGTGAGACAAAGGGAAATTGGTATCGTATGTAAGTGGTTCATTCGATCGCAAAGTAATCGTAGAAATATGTGGGAGCCATATGAATTTCCAGATTCCTCTATTGGTTATTGATCGGAGAAGTGTCTCGATCATGTCCGCATAATTCACGAACCGTAGGGAGACACACTTAAGGATTCGACGTTGTTTGAGTAGTTATGGTATTATGAGAAAGAGACCGAATGTTGTTCGGAGTCTCGGATGGGATCCGGGATATCACGAGGTGATCCGGAATGGTCCGGAGAATAAGATTCATATAAGGAAAGTCCCGTTTCGGAGTTGGGGAATGGTTCCGGTGTTTTCATCGGGAACATTCTAGAAGGTCCCGGAATGTCCGGCACTCCGGAGGGGGGAAGGGTACATGAATGTGTCATTGTAAGTTGGAATGATTGCATCATGTACTAGGTGTCTTTGCTGTCCAAAATAAAGGGTTTATTTAAATCCTAAATTGAAAAGTCAAACGGCTTGTTTGAAAGTCAAACGGCAAGTTTTGGAAAGTGGAAAGAGGAGGAGAAGAGGAAACCGAGTTGGGGAGGGATTCCCTCCTCCCCAAGCCGGCGCCCCACCCCAAGCCGAGTTGGGGAGGGACTCCACTCCCTCCCCTTGGCCGGCCAGCCCTCCCACCTATATAAGGAGGGGCAGGGCTCCCCTCCTAGGACACACAAGTTTCCACCTCTAATCTCCGGTTTAGAGCCGTTTTGGTTTAGAGCTTCTAATTGCTTTAGCCAGCGGTTTAGAGCCTTCTAATTGGTTTAGAGCCTTCTAATTGGTGTGTCTAATTACTAGACCACTAATAGCCTCTCTCATAAGCTCCACCATACTCGCACCGGCTTAAGGCGAAGCCCTGCGGGATTTCCCCTCTACCTCCGGTACCACGCCGTTGTGCTGCCGGAATCGCGAGGAGAGTGCTACAACCTCCGCTGCCTGCTGGAACAAGGGAGAGGAAGGTCTTCGTCGAGTACCGAACGTGTGACCGACTACGGGAGCGCTGCCGGAACGTGGCGCCGGAAGGATCGTCTACGCGATCTTGAGATCGGAAAGAGCACGACTACATCACCCACGAGAATCTGCTCTCGTTAAACACTTTGGAATCTTCGAGGGTGAGTTATTCCATCGACTCGTTGCTGCAATCTAGTAGATAGATCTTGGCTTGTTTGTTTGTATGCGATAGAAATTTTTTGTTTTCCATGCTACGAACCCCTACAAAAACATCGAGAGAGAAAGATCTCTCCGGCAGACAGATTTCTGCCGCGGGAATTCCTTCCTGGAGAGGGGAGATCGTCGCCATCAACTCCACCATCAAGCTGGACTTCATCGGGATCATCATCATCATCACCATCAGCACCCTCATTACCATCTCCATATTGCTATAACAATTGGGTTGAACCTTGCATAGTTCTTAGGGGAAACTTTTCCGGTGTTGATTACTCTTTGTAGTTGATGCTATTGAGTGAACCATTGAATTATTGTTTATGTTCAGATTGTTATACATCATTATTCCATCCCTTATCATGATCCATATGATGTCTTGTGAGTAGTTTGTTTTGTTCTTGAGGACATGGGAGAAGTCATGTTGTTAGTAGTGGAATTGTGTTGAGAAAGATTCAATAGTTTGATATTTAAGTTGTGGTGTACTTCTTCTAGTGGTGTCATGTGAACGTCGACTACATGACACTTCACCTATATGGGCCTAGGGGAATGCATTGTGTATTTGGCTACTAATCATAGGGGTTGCCGGAGTGACAGAAACCTGAACCCCTGTTAGGAAACCATTGCACAAGGGACGTAAGGTTCTTAGAGTTTAAAGTTGTGGTTAGGTTTCTACCTTAATTACTTTCTTGTACTTACGGATGTTTACAAGGGGTATAATCACAAGTATGTATTAGACCTAGGAAGGTCGGTACATTAGCAAAGGTTCACCCACACAACACTTAGCAAACTAAAGAAGATTGATCAACTATATAAAGCGAAAGCACTTGATAGAATTCCCGTGTGTCCTCGAGAACGTTTGGTCATCTTAAGTAATACAACCGGCTTGTCCTTTGCTGAATAAAGGATTGGGACACTTGCTGCATTTATTCCTACTGTCTTTTATTTACTCGTACTTTATTTACTTGCTTTATAAAAAAACCTAAAAATCCGTTTGCTAAGTATTTACAGAGAATTCCTGATCCATACCACTAGCCAGCACCTTCTGGTCCTCGTTGGGTTCGACACTCTTACTTATCGAAAATATTGCGATACACCCCCTATACTTGTGGGTTATCAAGACTATTTTCTGGCGCCATTGCCGGGGAGTGAAGCGCTATTGGAAAGTGGAACTGGTAAATGAAAGTTCTACTGTGAGTATTGTTTACTTCTGTTAGTTGCTTTATTTTCGTTATTGATGATTCACTGAGTTTCTTTTTTCGTAATGCTACTACCACTACTAAGGTAGTAGATGAACCACCACCTGCTGAGAATGATGCTTATAAAATACCTACAAGAATTATTGATCGTGTTATGGATAACTACTATGTTGGGGATGGAACTGTCCATCCCGGTGATCATTTACTCTTTATACACAAATTATGCGGGTTGTTCAAGTGTGCAGGTATTACTACAGATCAAGTTAAGAAGAAGTTATCTTCATTATCACTGAAAGGAAGAGCTGAGGAATGGTATAAACTGCTGAAGAATGGTCAAGCTCTTGAATGAGAGGAAATAGTACCTCTCTTTTATTCAAAGTTTTAGCCTCCTAGTGAGATTCATAAAGATCGTAATCAAATATAAAACTTTTGGCCTCTTGATGGAGAGAGTACATCTCAAGATTGGGGGAGATTGAAGTTACTAATGCTCAAATGTCCCATTCATGAGCTTCCCAACAATATTATTATCAATAACTTTTATGCAAGGCTTTCTCTACATGACAAGGATTTAATGGATGCTTATTGTGCTAGATCATTCACTGGCAAGGAGGAAGAAGCTAAATGGGATCTTCTGGACCGTATTCAAGACAATGCTGAAGCTTGGGAGAATGATAAAGGAAGAAAGTCAGGTATAAATTATGATTATGAATGAATCTTTTATGGGAACTGATGACTTTCAAAATATTAAAAATGCTTATGGTCTAGACTCTCAAGCTATTGCTTCTTATTTTAAGGCTTTTGCTTCCTACATTGAAGTGCCTAAAAAGAAGTGGAATAAGTATCATGAACCTTATAAAGATATTGCTAGGAGTGTTCCTGCAAGAAATACTGAAGTTTATACTGCTAATCATGCTTTACCCGAAGCTTACATTGAGAAAATGCATTTCCTAGTTAAGATAAAGGAACATTCTATGATAGTTAGTATGGTTAGTGAAAGTATAAGTAAAGATGTTGAACCTGATAAAAAAATGGATGATGAACCTATAATAGCAAATGTGAAAGACTTTGTCATTAAATATGTAGAAGAGCGACACACTATCCTTTGTAAGGATACCTCTAAAATTGTTTCACAAAGTAGTATTATGATAGCTAGTATTCCTACGTTTTCTGTTAGAATAAGTGATCATTGTTACGATGGCACTTGTGATAGTTATATTGTTAAGTTTATGCATGATACTGAAAGCTACTATGAGAGAGGGAAAAGTGTTCTTATGTATCTCAATAATATCAAGTTTCCTCGTTTTATGCTGAAAGTTTTTATGTTGCACTTCTTTTACCTTCCTATGCTCGCAGTTTCTGGTTTCAACAACTTGTTTGTTTACAAAATTCCCTTGCATAGGAAGTGGGTTATACTTAAACATGTGTATTTTTGCTTCTTAATGCTCTCTTTCGCTTTAATTCATATTCTTATGTGAGCAGCATCAAAATTATCATGCCCATCTTAATGGCTATAGAGAAAGAGTTTTTTGGGAGACAACCCAATTTATTTGTGTTTTCAGTTTGTTTTTGTTTCTTTAAGTCTTGGAAGTTATTACTTTGGTAATAACCTCTCCTTATCCTTTTTGTTTGTTTTTTGTGTCAAGATCAACCTCTAATGAGAGAGAAGTAAGATTTGGGGAAGTTGCTGTCCCGAAACAGATTTTTGTGCTTCATTGTAAAAATTCGTGAGAGATCTCTGTATGTCAGATTGAGCTGTAATTGTTTGTGCTTCTGCCCCAGGTTGTTATTTAACTTTCGTTAGTTTTGCACTTTTTGATTTGACCAACATAAGATTTTCGAAAAAAATTATCTTTACCTGCTGTTCTGTTTTGACAGATTTTGCCACTCCTGCATTTGCTTCTTTAATCGATTTCCTTTTTGAATTCCTTTTGTGTTTTAGGAAGGAGCTGCTACAGTAGCTTATGTTTTGATGGTTTTCAGTTGAAGTTAAACTCAAAAGGTTTAATCACTTCATGTATACTAATGTTGCTAATAAGAACTGTGTGAAGAATTGTGTGAAAGAAATTTCCAGGTTAGTGGAGAAAATGGTGTAATGAGAAAGTGAAAGGTTTTATGACTCAAGTAATAAGTGTATGAAGATGAAGATATTGATGTTATTTAAGTGGTGACTCCGGAAGAACCCACTAAATACCAAATTCAGAGACCTGCAGAGTCTGTTTTCAAATAGGTAACAGTTCTAGTAAGAAAAGTTCCGCGAAGGATCTGTCCAGTTATATTTTTGCAGTTTTTAGTCAATAAGGAAACCTACGAAGCGAAAGAGGGACGGAAACGGAGCCAGGGTGGCTCACACCACCCTGTGGCGCGGGCCCACCCCTGGACGCGAGCAGGTGGTGTGGCCACTCCGAACTCCGCCTCCGACTCGTTTTCTCCTAGTATCTTGCTTTTGTTGTGAAACTTCGTAATATATAATCCCCCGGATCTCCCGAGGTTCGTATATCGTGTTCTCGTCGTGTTTTTGTTTCGGTCTGTTTTGTTCAGATGTCGTTCAGGGGTTCATCTTCAAAGGATTACGAGCTACGACGCTGTAGCGAGCTCTATCACAATCTTGAGCGTGAAGACATGGATCGAAATGGCAAGGAGGAAGTAAAGGACATGACAATAGGCATGAAGGGGCTGATACCTCCGACTCTAGATCTCAATTATTGCCCTGCAGTAGTGGAGGCTCTACGAGCCACTGATGAGTTCTGCGACAAGTACCGAGTCTTAAGGAGGAAGGTGGATATGCTTCAAGAGGAGAATAACAGGCTTCGCAAGATGCTGGAAGATTCCCTGACGCCAATCGAGAGGATACCACCACCACCGAAGGAGTAATTCGTCATCAGGTTTGGCATCCCCTTGGTTTGTTTCAAGATTGGGGGAGTGCCGTGGTAGCACATCACTGTCTTCTATCTTTTTACCTTTTTAGTAGAGTCATATCTTGAATAGAGAAGTTATCATGTAGGATGGTTTGCATTATGGAAGTGTCCCCTCTCTCATTAGATATGTATCCCTTTGTGTGAGTTGCCGTTATGGAATATTAATGAGAAGTTCTATCATTTACTATTTTGCATATCTTATATTAGTTTTCAATTCGTGGTTATATGATTGATCTTGTCTTTAGTATTGGTATCATTTTGGGATCATTGAGTTAATTTCGTTGGTTTTGGCAAACCTGGCTCGGCTAGTAGCAACACTATTTTTGAGAGTTGAAAGAAAAATATAAAAGTACTCTAAAGAAATATAATTTTATCATCTTTCTTTCTTTACTTGCTCATAAGTTTAGTATTCTCTAGTTAAGATCTTTTGTGCTTCCAAGAAAGATTTCATGATTGTCTTTATCACCTGTATATGTTTGTTTGTTTCCTTCAACTCTTATACTTGCTACCCAGCCTTGCTAGCCAAAAACCTGTACTGAGAGGGAATTCTTCTCGTGCATCCAATCCTCAAAACCAAAATCTTTGCCATTTGTGTCCACCATACCTACCTATTAGCATTATTGCTATTCCAAGTAAATTCACGTTTTTATCTACCTTCCAAATTAAACTTGTTATGTGAAAATTAGAGATTAAAGCTCTCACGAACTTGATGGCACACTTTACTTTCTTGCATTTAATAAACTTGAACCATTGTGCCCATCTATGTTGCGTATATGCTTGCGCTTTGTAAGTTGTGAATTAGCAGAACCATGTTGTCATGGGGAACGCTTTCAACATTGCAGTGGTACTTTGTACCTAGTTGATATCATGTTCTTTTGTCTATCGATGTCGTCAGTGTGAAATGAAAGGGGAGCTTGTAAGTCCATGGAGTTATGCATGTGTGTTAGAGAAACGCCTGGGCCGCCGGTCTAATCCATGCTGTCATGGTGGAAACCTGCAGCGTAACCATAACGAGCATCTATGAAGCATTCTTCTTATAAAAAAGAGATTGAGATTGAGAAAAAGAGAAAAAGAAAAAAAAGATATTATGAAAAGAGGAAAGAGAGAAAAAAGCACCATATTCCCATGGTAAATAAGAAGATTGCTGAGATGCCTGTTGTCTGCTTGACTTGTCATTTTGATATGGGGATTCTTCCGTATCATCGGGCAAGGGGTACCCCGTTGGAAGTTATGATACACATGTGCTTACGATGACAAGAACTTACCGGTGACTAAACTTGAGTAGCATGAGGAGCGACCCTCGTATTCATGGGACATGAGATTTTCAACTTACAACTTGCCAAGCATATCCTC
The DNA here is from genome assembly GCA_916181665.1 of Avena sativa. NCBI lineage: Eukaryota > Viridiplantae > Streptophyta > Magnoliopsida > Poales > Poaceae > Avena > Avena sativa. The sequence goes on along the minus strand of OV702289.1, from coordinate 127,258,350 downwards.
ATATTTGATCACTTTAACCTTAATCACCTAAAGATGCCTATGATAGGGGCAATGAGAGCTGAAAGCTAATAAGTATCACAATTTTTGGGAGCTCTTTATGAAACTTGAAATCCCTGCTTCCCTCTGCGAAGGGCCTTTCTTTTACTTTTTAGTTGGGTCAGTAAACCTATTCCCTTCTATCTCAGCAAGTATTTTGAGTTGTTGTGTTTCATTCATTCATATGATGATTTATTCAATCATGTCCCTTATGTTCCTTGTTTTGCACTTTGCTCTTATCTTGGTGATTACTACTTTGAAAGCTAGCATTGAAAATCAGTTATTTGTGAACTCCAGCAAATTATCAACTATTCTTCGACCAAGAGCTAAGTTTGCCATTACCAATTATGATTCACTTTATGTACAATTATTGTGTTTCCTTTACTCATTGCAAGTTAAGTTATATAATAGTGAGTTGTCTTCTATTATGATCTATGTATTGATGAATGTGATGCTTCTTGTCCGTATTCTTTTATCGACCCTTCACTCCATAAACCTGAGGCCATGTTTATTGAGCTCAGTTTCGCTTGGGGACAAGCGAAGTCTAGGCTTGGGGGGAGTTGATACGTCCATTTTGCATCACTATTCTATGTCATAATTCACTGTTATTCATTGATATATTTCATATTAAGAGATGATACTTATGTGATTTCACCTGTTTTTGCATGGTTGATGACTTTTGGAGCATGGACCGCTGCAGTCAGGATTCTGATGGAAAAGGTGTTGTTTGGAGGCAAAATCCGCGAAGATCAGAAAATTCGGGAAAATATACGGAAAATCCTATTTTTCCAGAAGACAAAGGAAGCCAGAAGGAGGAGTGGAGATGGGCCACAGGGGGCCCACACTACCCCCTGGCACGGGCCAGCCTAGGCCGCGCCACCAGGTGGTGTGGCCGCCCTGGCCCACCTATGGCTCTCCCCTCTGGCGTATATAATCCTCCTGAAACCCTAATACTCGGGGAGCGACCACAGAAAGATTTCGCCGCCTCTGCGGGGCAGAAAACACCGAGAGAGAAAGATCTCTCCGGCAGACAGATTTCTGACGGGGGAATTCCTTCCCGGAGAGTGGAGATCGTCGCCATCAACACCACCATCAAGATGGACTTCATCGGGATCATCATCATCACCATCAGCACCCTCATTACCATCTCCATATTGCTGTAACAATTGGGTTGAACCTTGCATAGTTCTTAGGGGAAACTTTCCCGGTGTGGATTACTATTTGTAGTTGATGCTATTGAGTGAACCATTGAATTATTGTTTATGTTCAGATTGTTATACATCATTATTCCATCCCTGATCATGATCCATATGATGTCTTGTGAGTAGTTCGTTTTGTTCTTGAGGACATGGGAGAAGTCATGTTGTTAGTAGTGGACTTGTGTTGAGAAAGATTCAATAGTTTGATATTTAAGTTGTGGTGTACTTCTTCTAGTGGTGTCATGTGAACATCGACTACATGACACTTCACCTATATGGGCCTAGGGGAATGCATTGTGTATTTGGCTACTAATCGTAGGGGTTGCCGGAGTGACAGAAACCTGAACCCCCGTTAGGAAACCATTGCACAAGGGATGTCAGGGTCTTAGAGTTTAAAGTTGTGGTTAGGTTTCTACCTTAATTACTTTCTTGTACTTACAGATGTTTGTAAGGGGTATAATCACAACTATGTATTAGTCCTAGGAAGGTTGGTACATTAGCACAGGTTCACCCACACAACACTTAGCAGACTAAAGAAGATTGATCAACTATATGAAGCGAAAGCACTTGACAGAATTCCCATGTGTCCTCCAGAATGTTTGGTCATCTTAAGTAATACAACCGGCTTGTCCTTTGCTGAATAAAGGATTGGGCCACTTGCTGCATTTATTCCTACTTTCTTTTATTTACTTGTACTTTATTTTCTTGCTTTATCAAAAACCATATAAATCCGTTTGCTAAGTATTTGCAGAGAATTCCTAGTCCATACCATAAAAATCCGTTTGCTAACTTTGCCTTTTGTCCGGTCCAATTCCGAGAATATTTATTTTCTGCCTTTTCTGGAACCAAAAACAGAAGAAAACAGGCAACTAGCACTGTGGCATCTTATTAATAGGTTAGTCCTAGAAAATGCATAAAATTATCTCAAAGTATGAACAAAACATAATAAAGTAGATATAAAACAAGCATGGAACATCAAAAGTTATAGATACGTTTACGACGTATCATGGAGCTACCCCGTTCTGAGATGATAGTGCTGCTCGACGCATCTACCGTTTACCAACCTCCTGAGCCCCACATGTCATCCTCTCATTAGAAGAAACATGTGTATGATGGATTTTTTACCCTTTGTCACGCCTTCATGTTCCGAACTTGATAGATTTGCTCGCTGCATCAGCCGTTTATTCAGGCTGGTGGGTCCCTTATGCCAGCCTCACATTAGAAGAATCGTGGGTATGATGGAATTTTTTCTTCTCTAGCACTACCCTGTTCTGAACTAGATAGCGTTGCTCGACGAATCTGCCGTTTGCTCACGCTGCTGGGTCCCCTGTTTCAGCCTCTCATTAAAAGAAACGTGTACATGCTGAACTTTTTTCTCGCTCGCGCCTCCCTGTTTCGAACTGGCTGATGACCCACAAGTATAGGGGGTGTATCGCAGTATTTTCGATAAGTAAGAGTGTCGAACCCAACGAGGAGCATAAGGTGTTGGCGAATGGCTTGGAGCAGGAATTCTCTGTAAATACTTAACAAACGGGTTTCTAGGGGTTTTTGATAATGCAGGTAAATAAAGTACGAGTAAATAAAAGACAATAATAATAAATGCAGCAAGTGGCCCAATCCTTTATTTAGCAAAGGACAAGCCGGTTGTATTACTTAAGATGACCAAACGTACTCGAGGACACACAGGAATATCATCAAGTGCTTTCGCTTCATATAGTTGATTAATGCTTGATGACTCAGTGTATGGCGCCAGAAAAGTGCTGGTGCGATGTTGATGTAGAGCTCGTTGGGAACCCCAAGAGAAAGGTATTATGAGCACAACAGCAAGTTTCCCTTAGTTATGAAACCAAGGTTTAATCGAACCAGTAGGAGCAAGGAAACACCCCAAAGGTGTTGCTAGCTGAGCCTTGGCAGGGCGCACTACCGGTGCTAGTAGCAACGTGGAGACCTGCACAACACAACCATAGAACTTTGTCCCCAACTTGCGATGAGGTTGTCAATCTCACCGTGTTTTGCTGAAAACAAAGGATTAAACGTATCGGATGGAAGGAAGTAATAGTTTGCAGAAATTAAACACAAAGCAGTAAACAGTTTGTAGATTGTATGTAAAGAAAAGGACCGGGATCCATAGTTCACTAGAGGTGGCTCTCCTTAGATAGATAACATGTTGGGTGAACAAATTACAGCGGGGCAATTGACAAACATCAAGAAAGCAATACATGCATATACTAATCATCTTGACTCCTTTGAGATTCGATTGGGCATTACAACATTATATATAGACCGCCATCCAACTGCATCTATGACTAATAATCCACCTTCAGGTTATAATCCGAACCCCCTCCAGTATTCAGTTGCAAGCAACAGATTATTGCTTTACGAACTGCGTGTAAAGTAAACAATACGATTGTTCTATGAATAAAGGATTGTTGTTTTCTCCCTAGTAGCAACAGCACATCTAGTACCTTAGAGATTTCTGTCAGTTCCCCATATTACCAGAGGCATAAACCCACTATCGAGCATAAATACTAACCCTCTATCGAGCATAAATACTAACAACGGAGAGCATGCAAGATCACAAGTAACAAAGACATGATAGAATCAATAATCAATCTGAAATAGCATCTCAATATCCATCGGATCCCCGCAAACACAACATGCAGAATTACAAATAGATGATCTTGATCATGAACGGAGCTCACAAGATCTAAACAAGAAAGCACAAAGGAGGAGAACCAGCCATCTAGCTACTACATGGATCCGTAGTCCAAGGATGAACTACTCACGCATCACACCGGAGGCTTGCATGGTGATGAAGAAGGCCTCCAGGGTGAATTCCCCTCTCCTGCAGGGTTCTCGGAAGAGCTTTAGATCCCTCCCGATCTAGGGATGGAGATGACGGCGGCTACAGACTCTTTCGTGGATTTTTTATCGGCTACTTAGGGTTTTCGTCCTGCGGGCAATATATAGGCGTAAGGAGAGGCCGAGGGGGTGTCTGGGCTGGCCACACCACCCCCTGGCACGGGCCAAGCCTGGTCACGTGGCCAGGTGGTGTGGCTGCCCTCTGGCCCCTCTCCGTCTCGTATTCTGGCATCTGATGACTTCTAGAAAAATAGGCACTTTGGCTTTTGTCCCGTCCAATTCCGAGAATATTCATTTTCTGACTTTCTTGGAACCAAAAACAGCAGAAAACAGGCAGCTGGCACTGTGGCTCTTGTTAATAGGTTAGTCCAAGAAATCATATGAAAAGTACTCCAAAGTGGGGACAAAACACAAGAAAGTGGATAAAACCAAGCATGGAACATTAAAAATTATAGATACATTTGCAATGTATCAATCTTCTTTAGTTTGCTAAGTGTTGTGTGGGTGAACCTGTGCTAATGTACCGACCTTCCTAGGACTAATACATACTTGTGATTATACCCCTTGCAAGAATCCACAAGTACAAGAAAGTAATTAAGGTAGAAACCTAACCACAACTTTAAACTCTAAGACCCTGACATCCCTTGTGCAAAGGTTTCCTAACAGGGGTTCAGGTTTCTGTCACTCCGGCAACCCCTACGATTAGTAGCCAAATACACAATGCATTCCCCTAGGCCCATATAGGTGAAGTGTCACATGACACCACCAGAAGAAATACACCACAACTTAAATATCAAACCATTGAATCTTTCTCAACACAATTCCACTACTAACAACATGACTTCTCGCATGTCCTCAAGAACAAAACGAACTACTCACAAGACATCATATGGATCAAGATCAGAGATGATATAATGATATGTAACAATCTGAACATAAACGATAATTCAATGGTTCACTCAATAGCATCAACTATAAGGAGTAATCAACACTGGGAAAGTTTCCCCTAAGAACTATGCAAGATTCAACCCAATTGTTACAGCAGTATGGAGTGGTGATGAAAGTGGTGGTGGAGATGATGGTGTTGATGATGATGATCCCGATGAAGTCTAGCTTGATGGTGGTGTTGATGGCGACGATCTCCCCTCTACGGGAAGAAATTCCCCCTGCAGAATTCTGTTTGCCGGAGATATCTTTCTCTCTCGGTGTTTTCCGCCCCGTAGAGGCGGCGGAATCTTTCTATGGTCGCTCTCCAGGTATTAGGGTTCCGTGGATATAATATACGCCAGAGGGGAGAGCCTGGAGTGGGCCAGGGCAGCCACACCACCTGCTGGCATAGCCTAGGGCTTCTCGTGCCAGGGGGTGGTGTGGGCCCCCTGTGGCCCATCTCCACTTCCCCTTCTAGCAATCTTCGTCTTCTGGAAAATAGCATTTTCCATGTATTTTCCCGGATTTTCTGATCTTCGCGAATTTTGCCTCCAAACAGCACCTTTTCCATCAGAATCCTGACTACAGCGGTCCATGCTCCAAAAGTCATCAACCATGCAAAAACAGATGAAATAACATAAGTATCATCTCTTAATATGAAATATATCAATGAATAACAGTAAATTATGATATAGAATTGTGATGCAAAATGGACGTATCAACTCCCCCCAAGCTTAGACTTCGCTTGTCCCCAAGAGAAAACTGAGCTCAATAAACATGACCTCAAGTTTATGGAGTGAAGAGTCGATAAAAGAATACGGACAAGAAGCATCACATTCATCAATACATAAATCATAATAGAAGATAACTCACTATCATATAACTTAACTTGCAATAAGTAAAGGAAACACAATAAAGATACATAAAGTAAATCATAATTGGTAATGGCAAACTTAGCTCTTGGTCGAAGAATAGTTGACAATTTGCTGGAGTTCACACATAACTGGTTTTCAATGATAGCTTTCAAAGTAGTAAACACTTAAGATAAGAGTAATGTGCAAAACAAGGAACATAAGAAACATGATTGAATAAATCATCATATGAGTGAATGAAACACAACAACTCAAAATACTTGCTGAGATAGAAGGGAATAGGTTTACTGACTCAACTAAAAAGTAAAATAAAGGGCCCTTCGCAGAGGGAAGGAGGGATTTCAAGTTTCATAAAGAGCTTCCAAAAATTATGGTACTTATTAGCTTTCAGCTCTCATTGCCCCTACCATAGGCATCTTTAGGTGATTAAGGTTAAAGTGATCAAATATGAGGATATGCTTGACAAGTTGCAAGTTGAAAATATCATGTCCCTTGAATACGAGGGCCGCTCCTCATGCTACTCAAGTTTAGTCACCGGTAAGTTCTTGTCATAGTAAGTATATGTGTATCATAGAGAACCGCCAACGGAGTACCCCTTGCCCGATCATACGGAAGAATCCCCATATCAAAATGACAAGGCAAGCAGACAACGAGCATCTTAGCAATCTTCTTATTTACCATGGGAAAATGGTGCTTTTTCTCTCTTTCCTCTTTTCTCATCTCTTTTTTTCTTTTTCTCTTTTTCTCAATCTCTATCTCTTTTTTATAAGAAGAATGCTTCATAGATGCTCATTATGGTTACGCTGCAGGTTTCCACCATGATTAGGCATGGATTACACCGGTGGCCCAGGCGTTTCTCTAACACACATACATAACTCCATGGACTTACAAGCTCCCCTTTCATTTCACACTGACGACATCCATAGACAAAAGAGCATGATATCAACTAGGTACAAAGTACAAGTGCAATGTTGAAAGCGTTCCCCATCACAACATCGTTCTGCTAATTCACAACTTACAAAGAGCAAGCATATACACAACATAGATGGGCACAATGATTCAAGTTTATTAAGTGCAAGAAAGTAAAGTGTGCCATCAAGTTCGTGAGAGCTTTAATCACTAATTTTCACATAACAAGTTTAATTCGGAAGGTAGATAAAAACGTGAATTTACTTGGAGTAGCAATAGTGCTAGTAGGTAGGTATGGTGGACACAAATGGCATAGGGTTTTGGTTTAAGGATTGGATGCACGAGAAGCATTCCCTCTCAGTACAGGTTTTTGGCTAGCAAGGCTGGGTAGCAAGCATAAGAGTTGAAGGAAACAAACAAACATACAAGTGATAAAAACAAACATGCAATCTTCCTTGGAAGCACAAAAGATATTAACTAGAGAATACTCCTTGGAAGCACAAAAGATCTTAACTAGAGAATACTAAACTTATGAGAAAATCAAGAAAGAAAGATGATGAAATTATATTTCTTTAAGAGTACTTTTGTCTTTTTCATTCAATTCTCAAAATAGTGTTGCTACTGACCGAGCCAGGTTTGCCAAAACCAACTAAATTAACTCAATGATCCCAAAGTGATACCAATATTAACAACAAGATCAATCATATAACATGAATTGAAAACTAATATAAGATATGCAAAAGAGTAAATGATAGAACTTCTCATTAATATTCCATAACGGCAACTCACACCAAGGGATACATAGATATCTAACGAGAGGGGGGACAGTTCCATAATGCAAACCATCCTACATAATAACTTCTCTATTCATGATATGACTCTACTAAAAAGGTAAAAAGATAGAAGATAGTGATATGATACCGCGGCACTCCCCCAAGCTTGGAACAAACCAAGGAGGTGCCAAAACCTGATGACGAATTACTCCTTCGGTGCTGGTGGTGTTCTTTGATAATCATCCGACTTCCAAGGTAAAGGCTCCTCATCAACAAAAGACATCTTGGTGTCCATCATCCTGAAACTAGCAGCAGCACTTATGCGTATAAACCTAACCTCATACTCATAGTTTTGATTTTGAACATCGTAGAGTTGTGCTTGCAGTTGGTTGGTTGTTTGGTGGAGTGAGAGAATTTCACCCTTAAGCTCAGCAGTCTCCTTTTGGTGCTCGGCAATGAGTTCGGAACAAATCTTATAGATGATATCCACTTCGCATCTAGCCATCTTCTTGTACCTAAAGACTTCTTGCTCCAGCGCTTCCATCCTGTCCTCCAGACTTCCTTCACCTTTAGGGCCTTGAACCTCTTTTATCCGTACCTCCCAATCTTCAAGCAACAACTCCTTGGGATGAATCTTCAACTCACGCATGTATGGGTTGATGATATCCGCTGAGGAATCTTCCTTGGCTGAGCTAGAGGAAGACATTGTGGCTCCAAAACTGGGACTCTACCTGTCAGAAATAGATCGAAATGAAAACACGATGAGAACACGATATACGAACCTCGGAGGATCCGGGGGATTATATATTACAAAGTTTTACAATAAAAGGAAGGTATTGGAAGAAAATGAGTCGGAGACAGAGTCCGAGGTGGCCACACCACCTGCTGGCGCGGCCAGGGGGACCGCGCCAGGGGGTGGTGTGCGCCACCCTGGCTCTGCTTCCGTCCCTCTTTCGCTTTGTTGCTTTCCTTCTTGGATAAAAACTGCAAAAATATAACTAGACAGATTTTTCACGGACTTTTCCTTACCAGAACTGTTACCTATTCGAGAACGGACTCTGCAGGTCTCTGAAGTTGGTCTTTGATAAATATTTCCGGAGTTACTACTTGAATAACATCAATATCTTCATTGTAAGAATCTCCAGCAATATAGTGCTTGAGTAGCTGACCATTCACACCTTGTGTAGTGTTATCTTTTAAAGAAGAAATTTTTATTGCAATTGAACGATATACTTCTTTGATAACAAAAGGTCCTTCCCATTTTGAAAGTAGTTTCCCTGCAAAAAATCTGAGACGAGACCTATACAATAGAACTTTCTCACCAACATGGAACTCCCTCTTAAGAATTCTCCTGTCATGCCATCTTTTAACTTTTTCCTTAAAGAGTCTAGCATTCTCATATGCTTCACTCCTTCATTCATCTAACGAACTTAAGTCAAATAATTTTTTCTCACTAGCAAGCTTACAATCTCTATTAAGTTCTTTCATTGCCCAATCAGCTTTGTGTTCTAATTCTAAAGGCAGGTGGCAAGCTTTCCCATAAACCATTTTGTAAGGAGACATTCCCATAGGATTTTTATAGGCAGTCCTATAAGCCCATAAAGCATCGTTCAACTTTTTTGCCCAATTTTTTCTAGATCTATTAACAGTTTTTTGCTAGATGGATTTAATTTCTCTATTTGATAGCTCTACTTGCCCACTTGTTTGGGGATGATAAGCTGAAGCAATTCTATGATTAACATCATATTTAGCAAGGGTCTTTCTAAAACCACCATGAATAAAATGAGACCCTCCATCAGTCATAAGATACCTAGGCACTCCAAACCTAGGAAAGATAATATCCTTAAGAATTTTTAAAGAGGTCTCCCCATAAGCATGTTTTGTAGGTATGGCTTCTACCCACTTAGTAACATAGTCAACAGCAACAAGAATATGGGTATAACCTTTTGAAGGGGGAAAAGGACCCATAAAGTCGAATCCCCAAAAATCACATGGTTCAATAATGAGAGAGTAATTCATAGGCATCTCATTGCGTCTAGAAATGTTACCAACTCATTCACACCCATCACATGATAAGAGAAATTTTCTTGCATCTTTAAAAAGGGTAGGCTAGTAAAAACCTGATTGTAGCACCTTCGGTGTGGTTCTATTTCCCGCATGATGTCCTCCATAGGCACTACCATGACATTTCCATAATATCTCCTTTTGTTCATATTCTAGAACACATCTTCACATAATACCATCTACTCCTTCTTTATATAAATGTGGGTCATCCCCAAAATAATGCCTCAAATCATAAAAGAACTTCCTTCTTTGCTGAGCTGTAAAAGTTGGAGGCAAATACTTGGAGACAATAAAGTTAGCATAATCAGCATACCAAGGGCTCCCTCGCGAGCTTACCCCTGCTGCAGCCAACTGTTCATTTAGGAAACTATCATTAACAGGCATAGGATCAAAAGAGATGTTTTCCAATCGAGATAAATTATCAGCAACGGGATTTTCAGCACCTTTATTATCTATAATATGTAGGTCAAACTCTTGTAAGAGCAGCACCCATCTAATAAGCCTAGGCTTAGCATCTTTCTTCATCATAAGGTACTTAATAGCAGCATGATCAGTATGAATGGTAACTTTTGAGTCAACAATATAAGGTCTAAACTTATCACAAGCAAAGACAACGGCTAAGAATTATTTTTCAGTAGTAGCATAATTCTTTTAAGCAGCGTGAAGAGTCTTACTAGCATAATGGATAACTTTTAACTTTTTATCTATTCGTTGACCAAGGACATCACCTATAGCAAAATTACTAGCGTCACACATGATTTCAAAGGGTAAGCTCCAATCAGGTGGCTGAACAATAGGAGCGGTAGTTAAAGCCTTCTTTAGGGTTTCAAAAGCTTCCTTACACTCATCATCAAAAACAAAGGGTACATCCTTTTGAAGAAGATTAGTGAGGGGTTTTGATATCCTAGAGAAATCTTTAATAAACCTTCTATAGAAACCAGCATGACCAAGGATACTACGAATACCTTTGATGTCTCTTGGACAGGGCATTTTCTCAATTGCCTCAACTTTAGCTCTATCAATTATGCCTCATTCAGAAATCTTATGTCCGAGGACAATCCCTTCGTTGACCATGAAGTGTCATTTCTCCCAATTAAGAAGAAGATTAGTTTCTTCACATCTCTTCAAAACTTTATCAAGGTTGTGAAGACAATTATCAAAAGAAGTCCCATAGACGGAAAAATCATCCATGAATACTTCCACAATTTCCTCACAAAAGCCATGAAAGATAGCAGACATGCATCTTTGAAAAGTAGCAGGAGCATTACACAAACCAAAAGGCATACGTCTATAAGCATAGGTTCCATAAGGGCATGCAAAAGTAGTTTTTTATTGATCTTGTTGTTTAACAACAATTTGAGAGAACCCAGAGTATCCATCAAGAAAACAAAAATGGGTCTTTTTAGACAACCTTTATAACATTTGATCAATAAAAGGAAGTGGGTAATGATCTTTCTTAGTAACTTTGTTAAATTTTATGAAATCAATGCACATCCTATAACCTACTACTATGCAAGATTCAACCCAATTGTTACAGCGGTATGGAGTGGTGATGAAGGTGGTGGTGGAGATGATGGTGGTGATGATGATGATGATCCCGATGAAGTCCAGCTTGATGGTGGTGTTGATGGTGACGATCTCCCCTCTTTGGGAAGGAATTCCCTCGGCAGAATTCTGTCTGCCGGAGAGATCTTTCTCTCTCGGTGTTTTCCGCCCCGTGGAGGCAGGGGAATCTTTCTATGGTCGCTCTCCAGGTATTAGGGTTCCGTGGAGATAATATACGCTAGAGGGGAGAGCCTAGAATGGCCAGGGCAGCCACACCACCTGCTGGCGCGGCCTAGGGCTGCCCGCGCCAGGGAGTGGTGTGGGCCCCCTGTGGCCCATCTCCACTTCCCCTTCTAGAAATCTTCGTCTTCTGGAAAAATAGAATTTTCCATGTATTTTCCCGGATTTTCTGATCTTCGTGAATTTTGCCTCCAAACAGCACCTTTTCCATCAGAATCCTGACTGCAGTGGTCCATGCTCCAAAACTCATCAACCATGCAAAAACAGATGAAATAACATAAGTATCATCTCTTAATATGAAATATATCAATGAATAACAGTAAATTAAGATATAGAATAGTGATGCAAAATGGACGTATCACTGGCTACATTGCTCGATGTAGCATCTGTATAAGGTAGCGCTGCTGGGTCCCACATATCAGCCTCTCTGTAAATGAAACGTGCGTATGATGTACTTTTTTTTGGCCATGCCTGCTGTTTTGACCTTGGAAACTTGCTAGGTCCCAGATGTCAACCACCTCTGTGCAGGAAACATGTCTATGTTGGGTACCAGCTGACAGCCTCTATTTGAAAGAAACATGTCTATGTTGGACTCTTTTTTGGTCCTAGATGTCAGCCTTGGAGTACAAAAAATGCTCAGAAAGGTCGAATTAAAAAGATTCTAGGCTAACTCGGGGCGGGTGCCCTATTTGTCATGGCTTATATTCCATGGGCTCACTCCTAAATTGAATGGTCTATGGTCGGTTGCCACAAGACCACGAAAATGCTGAATTAAAAGGTATTGGGATATTCTTGGGGCTGATAGGCTAATTTCATGGGCTATGCTTGGGCCTGCTGGGTCCGACATGTCAGATTCTCTATAAGTGCAATGTGTGTGTGATGGACTTTTTTTTGGCCGTGTCCGCTGTTTTCACCGTGGCAGTCGTGTATGGTCTTACTGTTGGGGCCCTAATGTCAGCCTCTCTGGCATGTTCTGGCTTAAGGGTCCCCGATGCAGCCTTGTATGTTCTGTCTGGTGGGTCCCTGATGCGAGCCTCTCTGTACAAGTATTTAAACTTTTGTTTTGAACCCACCCTCAAAACAAACTCCAGGGACGTTGCATGCTGGTGGGTCTGTGATGTCACCCTCTCCGTAATGCGATATTGCTAGAAGAAAAAAATGTAAACCCAAGATACACACACACAAAGGGGATTCGAACAAAAGACCTTCAAATCAAATAAACGTAAACTGAGTTCCAAATACAACAATGATATTTATAGAAAAATATCATTAAACTTTTATTAGTACTACAACTTCTGTATTAGTCTTCTTAAAATATTTTATGTGTTTATGTTTATCTCTTTTAAAATATAATAGGGCAGTGCTCCTAGCATCTCAATTTATAAAATGCCACATAATGGGGTATTTTCTTAAAAACATGGGTAGGAAGAGTTTTTTTTATGAGAGGTGGTGAAATTTCGATGATTTTTTAGCTTACTGGTCAACGAGTATGACCATTATTGGATTTCAAGCTGAACGACCAAGGTCAAGGCCATATATATCAACCATCATACATTATGTTGATGATCCCATATGAGAGAATTTGCATGGCAACAAATTTGGCCATATTTTGAAAACAATCGAAGAGGAAGTAGCATCAAGAGTTTGGCTCAGATCAGATGATCTCTCGAGAAGGAGCCGAACCAGAAAATTTTCCTTTTAGGATCCTTTATGCTAAATGTATGGACCTCAATGTAATATTTGCTTTTTGAGGTCCCTGATGTAAAATGTACTCCGATTGATCGTGTAAAGTTCTAACCTAAAAGTAAGTCATGAAATTTAAACGAATTTAAGCTTAGTTGTCAATAGGTACGAACCATTCTTGTATTTCAAGACGCACGACCAAGGTCAAGGTCATATGTACATCATACTTTATGCTGATGATCCCATATTCAAGAATTTGCATATCGACAAATTTGGCCATATTTTGAAAACAATCGAAGATGAAGTAGTATGAAGAGTGTGGATCGATCAGCTACTCTCTCTAGAAGATATCGAACCCTACTGTTTTGCTTGCTTAATATTAGGGTCCTTTATGCTAAATGTATGGATGTCGATGTAATTTCCTCCCTTTTTAGGTCCTTGTTGTAAAATGTACTCCCATCGACCGTGTAAAATTCTAACCTAAAAGTAAGTGGTGAAATTTAAACAAATTTTAGCTTATAGTTGTCAACGAGTATGGACATTCTTTGATTTCAAGCTGAACAACCACAAGGTCAAGGCTATATCTCTACATCATACTTTATTCTAATGATCGAGTATCCAAGAAATTGCATGGCGATAGATTTGGCCATATTGTGAAAACAATCGAAGAGAAAGTAGTATGAAGAGTATGGCTCGATCAACTGCTCTCTTGAGAAGGAGCCGAACCCGATTGTTTTCTTTGCTCAATTTTAGGGTCCTTTGTGCTAAATGTATGGACCTCAATGTAATTTCCCCCTTTTTTAGGTATTTGATGTAGAATGTACTCCCACCGACTGTGTAAAATGATAACCTAAAAGTAAGTGATGAAATTTCAACAAATTTAAGCATAGTTGTCAACAAGTATGAAAAAATCTTGGATTTTCAAGCCGAACGACCATGAGGTCAAGGCCATATCTCTACATCATACTTTATGTTGATGATCCCATATTCAAGAATTTGCATCGCGACAGATTTGGCCATATTTTGGAAACAATTGAAGAGGAAGTAGTATGAAGAGTATGGTTCGACCAGCTGCTCTCTCGAGAAGAAGCCGAACCCGACTGTTTTCTTTGATCAATTTTAGGGTCCTTTGTGCTAAATGTATGAACCTCGATGTAATTTTCCCTTTTTTTAGGTCCTTTATGTAGAATGTACTTTATGATTATGATCCCATATCCAAGAATTTGCATGCCGACAAATTTAGCCATCTTTTGAAACCAGTCGAAGATATTAAAAACAAAAAATAATCAATTTCATTTTTCCAAGTGACGGGAATTTATTTTCTGAAAAGCAAGTAAGAAGAATTTATTTCCTTTTTTTGTTAAAAAAATAAAGAGCGAGAAGATACTATATGAGCATAGAGGAGGCAGCGAGAGATCTGCGAAGAGGAGGATTTGAAGGCGATGTGATGTCAGAGCAAACCTGGGATGGGTTCCTGACACGAGGTATAGGGTACAGTGAGTAGAGTAAATTTCAGGACCACAATATATATGCACGCAAAACAAAATATGTTTTCTCTCTCCTTCACTCCCCCATCACCACCCCCACACCCCGGCTGGCTGATCTATCCCTTGTCCACAAAGTGGCACTGCGCACGCGCGTCGACCAACAACCTGCCTTGTGTCAGCGGCTCCGTGTCTGTGTCTGGCATGTTCGTCAGCTGCGTTGGTGGGAACCATTTTGGCCCTTGGTGGCAAAAGGTATTACTACTACAGTAGTAGTACAATAGAGTAGGAATTCAAACTTTCCCGGTTTCGAAATTTTCACTTCCTTCACAAACATCCGGGGGGAGGATATTCAAAAGATCGCCATTTGCAGTACTACTAGTACAAGTACGAGTACTACTTAAGTGTTGGACAAGGGATTGGTTGATCTGGCCAGCAAAAAAACAAAAACATCGCATCGCATTGGATGCTCACCATTATGATCTGACCAGCCTAGCTACTCCGGACTACTCCACCTCCGTACCCTAGGAAGACGAAGCACCAAGCACACCCGCAGCAAGCTGGTTCGAAAGTGAGGAGCGCTCCTTTTTTTTCTTCCGTGAAGCAAGTAGTACTCCCTCCTTCCCAAATTAGGACGCGTATTACTTCTGAGTAGAGTCAAATTTAATAAACTTTGACTAAATGTACGACATCAACTCAATGTTATTAGAATCATCATGAACTATATTTTCATATTATATGCATTTGTCATTAGAAAAGTCAGTATGTTTTTACATATAGTTGGTCGAACTTTATAAAGATTGACTTTGACCAAACCTAATATGCGCCCAAAATTGGGAAAGAGGAAGAAGTATGAAGAGTATGGCTCGATCAGCTGCTCTCTCGAGGAGTCGTACCCGACTATTTTCAATTGCTTGTTTAGTTTTAGGGTCCTTTGTGCTAAATGTATGGACCTCGATAGAGTTTTCCCTTTTTTTAGGTCCTTGATCTAAAATGTAGTCCCACCATCCGTGTAAAATTCTAACCAATAAGTGTACGTGGTGAAATTTAAGCTTACTTCTCAACGGGTATGAACATTCTTGGATTTCAAGCCAAATGACCAAGGTCAAGGCCATATCAACATCATACTTTATGTTGATGGCCCCATACAAGAGAATTTGCATGCCAACAGATTGGGCCATATATTTTGAAAACAATCGAAGAGGAAGTAGTATGAAGAGTTTGGCTCAGATCAGCTAATGTCTCGAGAAGGAGCCGAACTAGAAAGTTTTCCTTTTACGGTCCTCTGGGCTAAATGTATGGACCCCAATGTAAATTTCCCTTTTTAGGTCTTTGATGTAAAATATGCTCCCACCACGATCGTGTAAAATGCTAACCTAAAAGTAAGTGGTGAAATTTAAATGAATTTAAGCATAGCTGCCAACGAGTAGGAACTTTCTTAGATTTCAAGCCGAACGACCACATGGTCAAGGCCATATCTCTACTTCATACTTTATGTTGATGATCCCATATCCAAGAATTTGCATGGCGACAAATTTGGCCATATTTGTAAAACAGTAGAAGAGGAGGTAGTATGAAACGTATGGCTCGATCAGCTGCTCTCTCGAGAAGGAGCCGAACATGACTATTTTGTTTGCTCAATTTTAGGGTCATTTGTGCTAAATGTATGGAACTCAATGTAATTTTCCCTTTTTTAGGTACTTTATGTAAAATGTACTCCCATCGCCCGTGTAAAGTTCTAACCTAGAAGTAAGTGGTGAAATTGAAACGAATTTAAGCCTAGTTGTCGACGAGTACGAAAAGTTCTTGGATTTCAAGACGAACGACCAAGGTCAATGCCATATCAACATCATACTTTATGCTAATGACCCCATATAAGAGAATTTGGATGGCAACAGATTTGTCCATATTATTTTGAAAACAATCGAAGAGGAAGTAGTATGAAGAGTTTGGCTCAGATCAGCTAATAATCTCTCGAGAAGGAGCCGAATCAATGCAACAAAAGGTTTTACTTTTAGGGTCCTTTGTGCTAAATGTATGGACATCAATGTAATTTTCCCCTTTTTTAGGTCCTTGATGTAAAATATGCTCCCACCGGCCGTGTAAAATGCTAACCCAAAAGTAAGTGGTGAAATTTTAATGAATATAAGCTTAGTTGTCAGTGAGTATGAACTTTCTTAGATTTCAAGCTGAATGACCACAAGGTCAAGGCCATATCTCTACATTATACTTTATGCTGATGATCCCATATCAAAGAATTTGCATGGCGACAGATTTGGCCATATTTTGAAAATAATCGAAGAGGAAGTAGTATGAAGAGTATGGCTCGATCAGCTACTCTCGTGAGAAGGAGCTGGACCCGGCTGTTTTCCTTGCTTAATTTTAGGGTCCTTTGTGCTAAATGTATGGACCTCGATGTAATTTACCCCCTTTTTAGGTCTAGAAGTGTAAGTGCTGAAATTTATAGGATTATTATAATCTTACTTGTCAACGAGTATGAAGATTCTTGGATTTCAAGCCGAACGACCATGGTCGTCAAGGCCATATCAACATCATACTTTATGCTCATGATCTCATGTTAGAGAATGTGCATGGCAATAGATTTAGCCATGTTTTGGAAACAATCAAAGAGCAAGTAGTATTAAGAGTTTGGCTCAGATCAGATGATCTCTCAAGAAGGAGTCGAACCAGAAATTTTTCCTTTTAGGGTCCTTTATGCGAAATGTATGGACCTCGATGTAATTTTTTGCTATTTTGAGGTTCCTGATGTAAAATGTACTCTAGTCGACCGTGTAAAGTTCTAACCAAAAAGTAAGTGGTGAAATTTAAACGAATTTAAGCTTAGTTGTCAATGAGTACGAACCATTCTTCAATTTCAAGATGAACCACCAAGGTCAAGGACATATCTACATCATACTTTATGCTCATGATCCCATATCTAATAATTTGCATGCCGACTAATTTGGCCATATTTTGAAAACAATCGAAGATGAAGTAGTCTGAAGAGTTAGGCTTGATCCTCTACTCTCGTTAGAAGGAGCCAAACCCGACTGTTTTCCTTGCTTAATTTTAGGGTCCTTTGTGCTAAATGTGTGGACCTCGATGTAATTTTCCCCCTTTTTAGGTCTAAAGTGTAAGTGGTGAAATTTCGACGATTTTTTAGCTTACTGGTCAACAAGTATGACCATTATTGGATTTCAAGCCAAACGACCAAGGTCAAGGCCATATATATCAACCATCATACATTATGTTGATGATCCCATATGAGAGAATTTGCATGGCAACAAATTTGGCCATATTTTGAAAACAATCGAAGAGGAAGTAGTATCAAGTGTTTGGCTCAAATCAGCTAAACTCTCGAGAAGGAGCCGAACCAGAAAATTTTCCTTTTAGGGTCCTTTATGCTAAATGTATGGACTTCGACGTAACTTTTGCTTTTTTGAGGTCCCTGATGTAAAATGTACTCCAATTGACCGTGTAAAGTTCTAACCTAAAAGTAATTGGTGAATTTTAAACGAATTTAAGCTTAGTTGTCAACGGGTACAAACCATTCTTGTATTTCAAGACGAACGACCAAGGTCAAGGACATATCTACATCATACTTTATGCTGATGATCCCATATTCAAGAATTTGCATATTGAAAAATTTGGCCATATTTTGAAAACAATCGAAGATGAAGTAGTATGAAGAGCGTGGCTCGATCAGCTACTCCAGAAGGAACTGAACCCTACTGTTTTGCTTGCTTAATATTAGGGTCCTTTGTGCTAAATGTATGGACCTCGATGTAATTTTTCCCCTTTTTAGGTCCTTGTTGTAAAATGTACTCCCATCGACCGTGTAAAATTCTAACCTAAAAGTAAGTGGTGAAAGTTAAATGAATTTCAGCTTATTGTTGTCAACGAGTATGGACATTCTTTGATTTCAAGCCGAACAACCACAAGGTCGAGGCTATATCTCTACATCATACTTTATTCTGATGATCGAGTATCCAAGAAATTGCATGGCGATAGATTTGGCCATATTGTGAAAACAATCGAAGAGAAAGTAGTATGAAGAGTATGGCTCGATCGACTGCTCTCTTGAGAAGGAGCTGAACACGATTGTTTTCTTTGCTCAATTTTAGGGTCCTTTGTGCTAAATGTATGGACCTCGATGTAATTTCCGCCTTTTTTAGGTCTTTGATGTAGAATGTACTCCCACCGACCGTGTAAAATGCTAACCTAAAAGTAAGTGATGAAATTTCAACGAATTTAAGCATAGTTGTCAACAATTATGAAAAAATCTTGGATTTTCAAGCCGAACGACCATGAGGTCAAGGCCATATCTCTACATCATACTTTATGTTGATGATCCCCTATTTAAGAATTTGCATGGCGACAGATTCGGCCATATTTCGAAATCAATTGAAGAGGAAGTAGTATGAAGACTATGGCTCGACCAGCTGCTCTCTCGAGAAGAAGCCGAACCCGACTATTTTCTTTGCTCAATTTTAGGGTCCTTTGTGCTAAATGTATGGACCTCGATGTAATTTTCCCTTTTTTTAGGTCCTTTATGTAAAATGTACTTTATGCTTATGATCCCATATACAAGAATTTGCATGCCGACAAATTTGTCCATCTTTTGAAAACAATCGAAGATATTAAAAACAAAAAATAATCAATTTCATTTTTCCAAGTGACAGGAATTTATTTTATGAAAAGCAAGTAAGAAGAATTTATTTCCTTTTTTCTGTTAAAAAATAAAGAGCGAGAAGAGACTATATGAGCACAGAGGAGGCAACGAGAGAGTTGCGAACAGGAGGATTTGAAGGCGGTGTGATGTCAGAGCAAAGCTAGGATGGGTTCC
Source organism: Avena sativa (assembly GCA_916181665.1). NCBI lineage: Eukaryota > Viridiplantae > Streptophyta > Magnoliopsida > Poales > Poaceae > Avena > Avena sativa. Next base: position 127,238,910 of record OV702289.1, on the reverse strand, counting down.
TAACACGAGGTATAGGGTACAGTGAGTAGAGTAAATTTTAGGACCAGAATATACATACACGCAAAACAAAATGTGTTCTCTCTCTCCTTCACTCCCCCATCACCACCCCCACACCCCGGCCGGCTGATCTCTCCCTTATCCACAAAGTGGCGCTGCACACTCACGTCGACCGACAACTAGCCTTGTGTCGGCGGCTCCTTGTCTGTGCCCTGGCGTGTTCATCAGCTGCGTCGATGGGAACCATTTTGGTCCTTGGTGGCAAAAAGTATTACTACTAAAGTAGTAGTAGAATAAAGTAGGAACTCAAACTTTCCCGGTTTCGAAATTTTCACTTCCTTCACAAACATCCGGGGGGAGGATATTCAAAAGATTGCCATTCGCAGTACTACTAGTACAAGTACGAGTACTACTTAAGTGCTAGACAAGGGATTGTGTTGGGGGGATACCCCCGGGTAGGGTCATGCCGGGGTATAAAGGCCGAGTTAGCCGAGGTACGGCAAGGTCAGAGCGAATGCTGGCCGAGTCACCTCAAGGCAGGCCGAATCTCGGGGTAACCCGGACCAGGGGATGTCCACCTAACTGGGTCTCAACCGACTTAAGCCGTAAGTCGGATAGATGAATCTAACTTGTATGGAGGAACAGGTGTGGCCGGATCAACTACGATCCGGATCATATCAAGCTTCTAGGAGAAGGAAGGTATCTCGCTGGTCAAAGGTAACCCTAGTACGCACAGCATGAGCGAAGCGGACAGGGGCAGGACCACCGAGGCGTGGCCGACAAAGGTGACGACGCCAATGTCGGCTGACGCAGGCGCCGCAGAGGCTCACGTAGCCTCTGCATGGATGACGCAGGGGAAAAGCGACCCGGTCGGCTTACTATTTTGGGAGGAGGCATATTCCCAGGAATATGCCTCCACGTATGCCCTAATTGGAGACCTAGCCACCCCTATATAAGGGAGTCTAGGGCCTCTATAGAAAGGGTTGATGTCTATTGGCTAGATTTTACTTGGTTCCTGAGGGCTAGCTAGCGGTGAGATTAAGAGAGTTCCTTCTTCCTCCTCTCTCCAATACAGCTCGAGGAGCACTTGTAAACCTTGGAAGTGAATTGAATACAAAGCTACTATGTGTGGAATCACCACACTATCCCTCCCTGGATTCCCCTAGTGCATTTAATCCCCACCTTTAGCCTATCCATGGCATCTGCCGTGACACCACCACGACAGTTGGCACCCACCGTGGGGCTAGCGGCGCTAGCAGGGGTCAAGATCTGGACGGGAAACCTCATCGGCACCGGCGAACGCATCGTCTCCGGGCTCGTTCAGTGCTTTGGAGCGCTGGACTTTGTCAGCGGCAACGTTGGCTGCTTCGGCATGCGCCCTCTTCCCTGCAACGGCCTCTTTGTCAAGCTCGGCGCGCACAAGGTCTACGTTGCCGTCGATGTGTCGTGCATTCATCCGCGGCACGTCGTCGAGGCAGGGGAGCCACCCCTTAGCGTGGTTCACAGGGCGCGTATCACTCACTCCCCGGACCGTGCTGAGGTGATGATGACCGCGTTTGGTGTAGACGCAAGCAAGGATCCGACACCAGATCCGGAGGTAACGACTAAGGCGCCGAGGAAAGGTAGAGGTCCTCCACTAGAGAGGCCTGAGAATGTGCTGCAGGAAGCGATGGATAGCTTAGCAAACCCGGTAGCAGCAGTGGTAGATCCGGCTCAGGCACAGGCCGAGCTAGAGGAAACTAGGCAAAAAATTCTAGAGGGAGCAAAAAAGATAGCCGCGGCTCAGCAGTCGTTGAACATGACGCTGTGTGAGTACGCAAAGGCAAATAAAGTAGATGCTGTAAAAGTGAAGGGGAGAAATCTCATGAGTGAAATTAACAAAGAGGGTGATACTAGGATTGAGGAGTCAGAGAACTGTTTATCCGTGGGGCTGCTGAAGTATAGTACTCCGGCGAAAAACCTCAGAGCAGCGGATGCAGCTGCGTCCGAGTTAGAAGGTCTAACGAGTGAAGCCCGTCAGAGACAGCAAGATAGGGTCAATGAGTTGGTTCAGCTTGCGAACAGGCAAAATGAGGAATTGCTCAGGGCTAACCCGGAGAGAGCTGGGGCCTCCAAGATCGTTCATTCGGCGATGGGTAACCCGGAGAAATCCGCTGGAGCTGCATCGTCTCCTCATGGTGGTCCTAGGAGAGAAGAGGTAGTAACCTCGTCCAGGAGAAACAAATAGATCGTCCCATATGACCCGACAAGGGCAGGGAAAGCAAAAGAAGTACAGAGAAACAATGATCGACGAAGTGTGAGCCGAGGTGAAGCTGGCCGAGGTAACCGCGACCAAGGCAATGCCGGTCAAGGAAACGTTGTAAATGGCAATGCCGGACAGCGCAACTCTGCAGGACAACCACAGCAGCGGAATATACCAAGGAAAGAGTAAAGTGCCGGCCGAGGTATGCAATAGAGAGGTGCTCCACGGGAGCAAGACCGGTATAACGATGGAGATTCGGAAATGGTAAACGCAGGATACCTAAGGCCGGACTATCATGTGATAGGGTCAAGATTGGGAAGCAGGGATTTGATGCCAGGTTAAAACTGGATCGGTTGTATAGGTCGGAGTAGATTGAATGTCAAGGTCCCCCGGGTCCTACGTGTTTTGGACCCGGGATCATGAAGGAGCCTCCGGTACCCAACTTCCAGTTACCTAGAGGCACAAATACGTATGACGGCAGTACTAAGCTGGAAGATTGATTGATAAACTATGCTACGGCTGTGAAAATTGCTACAGGCAACTTGAGATGGGCTGTGAGATATGTACCCCAGATGTTGGAGGGGCCAGCAAGGGTATGGCTAAACAATTTGCCACCCGGAAGTATTAACTGCTGGATCGATTTTGAGGAAATGTTTATCAGCAATTTCTCAAGTATGTATCAGAGGCTGAATAGGCCATAGACCCTAGCTATGTGTAAGCAGAGACCGAACGATACGGACCGAGAATTTTTAACCCGGTGGTGTACTGTGAGAAACTCGTGTGAGGGTGTGATAGAGTCACAGGCCATAGCATGGTTTGTGCAAGGATGCAGATACGCGAGTATGTTGTGGCAAAGATTGCAAAGGGGTATGCCAACTACATTGGCAGAGACGATCCGGATTGCAGATTCGTATGCTTTAGGTGATCCGACTCAACCTAGACTCGTGTCAAACGAGTCAAATGAGGAGTGTTACCAGAGAGATGGAGCCGGGTCATCCCGGAGGAATGACTACCGGGGTAAAAGAAGAGATGACAGACCGGATTACCGGTATAATTCGCAACAAGTTGCTGCTGTGAATCAAGATCAGCCCGGAGCAGGGGAAATCAACGTCAGAAAACTGGGGGCCAACAATGGACACCTAGAAATGATGGCAAGAAAACTTGGATGCCGGAGCATAAGAAACAGTGGCAGGAGAAGAAGGACCGTCCGAGGTATACTTATGAGTCAATGTTGGATCAGCCGTGTAAATTTCACACGCCAAATCCGAGTAACCTAGCGGGTCATACAACGAGGCAATGTGAGTGGATACGTAAGATAGAACAAGGTGGTTCGGGGAATGCTCAGGCACCTCGGAATGATCAACCTCAGTAGGAGTTACCCCGGCAGCAACTGCTCTCCGGGGCGAACATGCAACAGCTAATGTTGCCTCCCCCTCCGCCGAGGTATGACAACCATGAAAGAAGGGATGCAGTGCATCAAGTGGAAGACCAGCATCAGCCGGATCAGAGGTACCCTGGAAATGAGGGGAGGAATGAGTACAGGGAGCATCATCAGAGTTACTGTGTGTTTACCATTGAGGAAACAGATAGAAAGAGCTTGCAGCACCGACATATGGAGGTCAATGCGGTAATGCCGGCAGTGACGAGGTATATGCCTTGGTCGGACCAGGAAATTACCTAGAGCATCAAAGATCATCCCAAGCTTATGCCAAGTCCTGGTTCATATGCGCTAGTGCTGGATCCGACATTCATTGGGCCTAACATCAATGTAAGGTTCTCCAAGGTACTGATAGACAATGGCAGTAGCATTAACATCATGTATGCGGATACAATGTGCAAGTTGGGTATCTCGGAGAACATGCTCCAAGCTATGAGGACAACTTTCCATGGCATTGTGCCAGGTATTTCTTGTGAGCCAATAGGCAAAGTCCGGGTTGATGTATTGTTCGACACGAGAGATAACTGCCGAACTGAGAATTTGGAGTTTGAAGTGGTGAACTTAGAAAGTGTGTATCACGCGTTACTCGGAAGACCAGCACTGAACAAGTTCATGGCAAGCTGCCACATCAGTTATCTGAAGATGAAGTTGCCTGGGCCAAATGGAGTGATTACCATTGCTGGAGATTTCCGACATTCCATTGAGTGTGTGTCAGCCGGGTCTAACCTAGCCGAGTCACTCGTGATTGCGCAAGAGAAAAGGAAAATCCAGGAGGTGGCAGCGTTGGCTCAGTCCGCGCAGCAATATATGTCGGTGTTGAGTAATCCGCATGGTAGCGTTTCATTCCAAGCAACAAAGGATACCAAGAAAGTGCCTGTTGATGATATGTTCCCAGAGCGCACCGTAACAATTGGTGTCGGGTTAAATGATAAATAGGAAAGCGAGCTCGTCAACTTCCTCCGTGAGAATCGGGATATTTTTGCTTGGTCCACACAGGACTTGCAAGGTGTTCCGAGGGAGTTTGCCGAGCACTCTTTGAACGTGAGACCTGGAGCAAGACCGGTGAAGCAACCTCTCCGCCACTTCGTCGAGGGTAGGAGAAAAGTCATTGGAGACGAGATAGCTCGGTTACTGGGAGCAGGATTTATCATGGAAGTGCTTTACCCGGATTGGCTATCTAATCCGGTGCTGGTGGAGAAGAAGAAGGATGATCCGAATGTGGCAGTGGTTTGGCGTATGTGTATTAATTACACGAACCTAAATAAGGCGTGTCCAAAAGATCCATTTCCACTACCAAGGATAGATCAGGTCATACACTCAACTGCTGGATGTGAACTGTTGTCATTCATTGATGCATATTCTGGTTTCCACCAGATACCTTTGAACCCGAATGATTAAATAAAGACTGCATTTATCACCCTGTATGGGGCTTATTGTTATCGCACCATGCCGTTTGGTTTACGTAATGTAGGGGCAACGTACCAAAGATGTATGCAGAAATGTTTGCACGACCAAATTGGTCAAAATGTACAGGTATATGTGGATGATGTGGATATCAAGACCAAGGAAAGCAAAACGCTCCTTGACGATATCAGGTAGACGCTTGCGAACCTAAGAAGGTTCCGATGAAGCTTAACCTGGAAAAATGTACCTTCGGTGTCCCGGCCGGAAAATTACTTGGATTCCTTGTCTCCAGCCGAGGTATCGAAGTTAATCCAACTAAAATCTGGGCCATTGAACGAATGGAACTGCCGAACTGTCTTAATGATGTCCAGAAGTTCACTGGTTGCCTGGTATCGTTGAGTCGGTTTGTATGTCGGTTGGGAGAAAAGGCATTGCCTCTCTATCAACTCATGAAAAAGTCGGACAAGTTCATTTGGACGCCGCTGGCCAATGAATCCTTTATACAATTAAAGAAAATGTTAGCCACTGCACCAGTGTTAGCCTCCCCACTATCAAAGGAGCCAATGTTGCTCTATATAGCCGCAATCAACTGAGTTGTAAGTGCAGTAATTGTGGTAGAGCACGACGAAGAGGGTAAGTCAGTGCAAAGGCCAGTGTATTATCTGAGCGAGGTATTGTCAGCATCAAAGCAAAATTATCCGCACTATCAGAAAGTGGCGTATGGTGTGTACATGTCGGCAAAGAAGCTAAAACATTATTTTGAGGAGCACCCTATCAAGGTAATATGTGAATATCCCATATCCGAGATAATGAGTAACAAGGATGCAAGTGGCAGGATTGCAAAATGGGCAATTGAACTAGCTCCCTATGCGCCACCATATGACAGAAGAGAAGCAATCAAGTCTCAGGTGGTGGCCGACTTTTTTGTGGACTGGGCCGAGGTACAATATGAACCACCGCTACCAGATCCGAACTACTGGAGAATGCACTTTGATGGGTCAAAAACAAAAACCGGGTTAGGCGCCGGAGTTGTGCTTACCTCGCCAAAGAATGACCAGTTGAAGTATGTGCTATAGATCCATTTTGCAGCGTCGAACAATGTCGCTGAATATGAAGCACTTGTGCATGGGCTCAAAGTGGAAAAATAAATTGGGATACATCAGATCCAATGCTTTGGCGACTCGGATTTGGTAGTTCAACAAGTGTCGGGGCTGTGGGACGCTCTTGATCCAAACATGGCATTATACAGATTCCATGTGCAGAAAGTATCTGGTTACTTTGAGGGATGCGAATTTCTCCATGTACCCCGGGTGGAAAACGAGGCTGCCGACGTATTGTCGAAGCTCGGATCAACCCGACAAGCAATTCCACTGGGTGTAGCATTAGAACACCTCAGAAAACCATCCATCAGACCATCCCTAGAAACCGACTCAATCTATGTCCCGGAGGATCCAGAGTCCGGAGCTGTGCCCATGGACATTGACATGGGAGGTGGTGTGCGAGACCCGGGGACTGCCTCAACAAACCCGGGGACTGCCTCAGCGAACCCGGGGACTGCCTCGCGGGACCCGGGGACTGCTCAGCGTGCTCCGGTTGAAGTTATGCCGGTGGTCAGATGGAAATTAATGAGGATGTGTTCCCTGTGCGAGCAATACCATCTTGGGCACTGCCTATATTTCAATTCCTGAAAGATGGAACGTTACCCACTGAGGAGGTGCTATCCAGGCAAACTCAGAGGAGATCAAAGGCATACACAATCATCAATTCCGAGCTATACAAAAGGAGTGTGACCAATGTCCTCCAGCAATGCGTTGACCCGGAAGAAGGGCTTGACATCCTCCAAGATATACATCAAGGGGAGTGCGGGCATCATGCCTCGTCCCGAGCCTTGGTGGCAAAAGCTTTCCAGCATGGATTCTACTGGCCAAGTGCCTTAGAACAAGCAGAAGATCTGGTGAGAAAATGCAATGGTTGTATGCTACCAAGACACATATGCCTATGTTGGAGCTCAAGACCATACCAATCACCTGGCCATTTGCCATGTGGTGTTTGGACATGGTTGGCTCGTTTAAACCAGCAAGGGGAAATATGACTCACATTTTGGTCATGGTGGACAAGTTTACAAAATGGATTGAAGTAAAGCCAATAAGAAAATGTGATGGAGCTACGGCCGTGACATTTCTCAAAGACATCATCTTGAGATACGGTTATCCTCACAGTATCATAACTGATAATGGCACAAATTTTGCGAAAGGAGCATTTGCGTGTTTCTGCCGAGATAAGAAGATCCGGCTGGACGTTGCCTTGGTAGCCCACCCCGCATCGAACGGACAAGTGGAAAGATCCAATGGATTAGTATTATCCGGGATAAACCCCCGGCTCATTGAGCCGCTGCAAAGATCAGCGGGGTGCTGGATAGAAGAACTACCAGCAGTACTGTGGAGTTTAAGAACAACTCCGAATCGATCAACTGGCTATACGCCATTAATTCTGGTATATGGGGCAGAAGCTGTATTACCAGCCGACATAGAGCATGACTCGCCTAGGGTCACCCAATACACAGAAGCCGAAGTGCAAGAAGCCCGGAAAAATGATGTTGATCTGCTAGAAGAAGCGAGAGAATTGGCATTGTCCAGATCCGCCATATATCAGCAAAATCTCCAACGCTATCATAGCCGGAAAGTAAGCCCCCGAGTTTTCCAGGAAGGTGATCTGGTACTCCGGTTGGTACAACATACTGCTGGCATGCATACGTTATCCCCCCCATGGGAAGGGCCATTCATTGTGAGCAAAGCATTGCACAATGATTCTTATTATCTTATCAATGTCAAGCCACAGGAAAAGAACAAGGCGGACAGGTCCGGCGAGGAATCTAAGCGTCCATGGAATGTAGCTCTACTTCGTCCTTTCTACACTTAGCAGAGAAGTGTATGTATTCGAGTCTCTCATATGTCGGTATGTATGCCGGCAATGAGCCTATCAATGAAATGCTGGCACCTCGAGCAGTAACTCGGGGACTGCCTTAATAATATTTGTTGTATTCTATTGTTTGTACGTCGGCTGGAGTAAGTTGTTCTACTTAACTCGGATTAGTAGTGTGTGAGCACCAAGAACCCAACTCTTCGACTTGCTACTGTCCAACAAGAATTGGCTTCATGGCAAGCAAGAGAACAAGTTTGGAATTGCCTAGCACATGAAAAACGACTAAGGAAAAGAACTTAATCGAGCCGGCGTTTGTTTTTCGGACTAACCTTGCGTTTACTTTTAAATTTATTATGCTGAATTATTTTGAGATAATCCTAAAGTTTCCAAGTATTGTTAAGACAATTTTTGAAACTCGGACTCGTAAGTCATAAAACCGAACCAAGGTAGACGCGAGCCGAGCCAAAAGATTGGAAGAACAAGAAAACGAAACTCGGGGACTACGCCCAAGTCAATCCAGCATAGGAACTTAGTAGCAAAATATCACTTGCGCACTCGATACAACTACACCCGGCATACCGGGGATCTACTGAAATTTAAAAGTGTTTTTGATCAAGGGGAAGCATGAGGAAGTTCGGCGTCATCTTCGCCATCCTCAACATCCGAAGCTCGGTCCCTCATTCCATTCATGAATGGGAGCATATTCGATGAGGCTATGAGCGCAAGCCTTGCACCGAGCTACCCACTCCGGGTCACTGGTCCATTTGGATCCGGTGCGCATGCACGGTAGGAGGTTGAGGTCGATCTTCTCGTACCACGTAAGTACGTAGTGGAGAACGGTCTTAGCTCCAGCGCGTCCAGCGGATTCCCTCCAAAGGTCGAGCTGGGTCTCGCATTCCATCAACTTTTCAACAAGAACTGCAGTTCCCTCCGGAGTGTCTTCTGCAGGCCAAAACGTGTTGAAGATTCGGATTGCGACGTCAAGGATATCCCTGCCATAGTTCTTGATGATTTACAAGCGAGATGACAGGCTGACCAACAGGTCCTCCATGTCATAGGGAATCTCTTCAGCGTCAGGAGAAACGGGAGTACCCCTCTCTCGGCGGAAATTAGCAACAATGGCGCTCGCAATGGCAGTGCCCTCTGGAAATTTGCCTGAAAACGAGACCAGAGAAGCAGGTAAAGAAAAGACATGTGAAGTAACCCGGAGAAATATGCCGGATAAGGGAAATGAACTTACGTGAAATATGGCTGTGGCTCCGGGTCAACTCCCTGGTACAGTCATCACGCCTTTTGCGAAGCTGCACAAGTTCAGTATTCACCGACTCAAGTTTGACGTCGGCCTCCTGGAGAAGATCTCGGTCCTTGGCAATCTGGAGATTGAGGCGCTCGCGCTCTTCAGTATAGTCCTGGCCAGCCTTTTCAAGTTCGGTTTGATGCTGTGCTTTCAGCTTCTTCATATCTGCGTTGAGGTTGGCAATTTCATCATCCTTGGCTCGGAGGAGGGCAAGCTCATCGTCTTTCTTTTTGAGGTCGGCTTGATGCTGCCCTGCTTGTTCGAGAAAATGCAGCATCATATCAGGCACGGGCACACTATCTTCCATCGATACTGAAATAGTTTGGTAACCCAGCAAAGCCGAGGTATGAATGTTTGCCGAACCAAGGAGAAAAGGAGATAGAAAGCATAGCAAGGTCGCACAAAAATAACTTACCCTTGATCTGGTCAAGATTCTTCCGCATGAGGATATTCTCAGCTTCAACCCCGGCTGTGAAAACCGAATGACGGATTAGTTCGGCAGAAAAAGGAAGAGAAAACAGAAAAATGTCAACGAGATAACTTACCCCTTTTCTCGTGTTCAGTGAGCAGTGCATTATGCTTTACGTGCAGCATCTTGTGCGTGTCCAGGAGACGTTGAAATTCAGTGCTCCGGCGGTTGGTGGTCACCTGAAAAGAGTACAGAAATATAACTTAGTCTTGTGCATATTCGAAGTGTACAAGATCCGGGCCAAGTGGAACTTAACCCGGCTCTAGGTGTGTGCATATTCGAAATGTACAAGATCCGGGCCAAGTGGAACTTAACCCGGCTCTAGGTGTGTGCATATTCGAAGTGTACAAGATCCGGGGCAAGTGGAACTTAACCCGGCTCTAGGTTTGTGCATATTCGAAGTGTACAAGATCCGGGCCAAGTGGAACTTAACCCGGCTGTAGGTGTGTGCATATTCGAAGTGTACAAAATCCGGGCCAAGTGGAACTTAACCCGGCTCTAGGTGTGTGCATATTCGAAGTGTACAAGATCCGGGCCAAGTGGAACTTAACCCGGCTCTAGGTGTGTGCATATTCGAAGTGTACAAAATCCGGGCCAAGTGGAACTTAACCCGGCTCTAGGTGTGTGCATATTCGAAGTGTACAAAATCCGGGCCAAGTGGAACTTAACCAGGCTCTAGGTGTGTGCATATTTGAAGTTATCAAGGAGCTGTGTTAGTTTTTCTAAGGAGCATCCGGCCGAGTAACAAGTTACTCCCCCGGAGGCTCGGGGACTAATGGTTATATCACTAACATCTACAACACGCTAAGGAAAAGGTGAAGGAACGTACCTCCATCATCCGACCCGCAAGGTTGATTGCCTTAGCAGTTGTGTTCATTTGAGTAGAAAACTCGGCGGGACCGAACTTCTCCGGAAGATCGTCGTTGTGGACGAACTCCGCCTTGTTCCAGTTGTTCACGAACTCGATCAAGGTCGGAGGGTATCGTTCGCTGCTGAGCATGTGAGGCGCTACCAAGCCCTTGGCATGTGCTTCCCTCCTCTCAACCTAGGCAAGGGCCGGGCTGGTGTGCAAAACGAGTTGCGCGTCAGCTGGGTCGGCAGGGACGTCCTTCGCTGGTGGAGTTTTCTTCGAGAGCATGGACGCGAGTGTGCGCTGTCCAGCATCGATGGACGTTGCCCTGGTGGCGTCAAGGGCCTTCTTGCCCTTAGGCTCCTGCTGAGAAGTGGAAGTTGTTGAAATAGATTTGCCCTTGGAAGCTGCCTTGGTGCTTTCTCGCCGAGACTGAGAAGACTCAGACGAGGCGGAGGGGCTTGGTGCTGCTGCTGTTGCTTTGGCTGCTAGTGCTTGAGTTGGTGCTGGTTCTGATGTTGGTTTCTTCTTGGGGGTGCTGAGGTAACCTCAGTGGTAGCTGGTTGCGGCGGAGCCGAAGTAGTAGGGGCCACTGCCTCGGCAGAGCCAGTCTCCCCCGCTCCAAGGTTGTCCTCCTCTTGACGAGGTGGGCTGGAACACGGAGCAGCCGCTGAACCCTCCGGGATGGGGCTCAGCGGGTGTGAATTGTCGCCACGAGGGGGAGAAGGGCTGTGTCGGAGCGGGGAGGCAATTCCGGATCCACTCTGTGAGACCTCCACCGCGATATATATGCACAAGATATAGGGTATGGGGTACAGTGAGTAGAGTAAATTTCAAGACCACAATATATATGCACGCAAAACAAAATGTGTTTTCTCTCTCCTTCGCTCCCCCATCACCACCCCCACACCCCGGCTGGCTGATCTATCCCTTGTCCACAAAGTGGCACTGCGCACGCGCGTCGACCGACAACCTGCCTTGTGTCAGCGTCTCCGTGTCTGTGTCTGGCATGTTCGTCAGCTGCGTCGGTGGGAACCATTTTGGCCCTTGGTGGCAAAAGGTATTACTACTACAGTAGTAGTACAATAGAGTAGGAATTCAAACTTTCCCGGTTTCGAAATTTTCACTTCCTTCACAAACATCCGGGGGGAGGATATTCAAAAGATCGCCATTTGCAGTACTACTAGTACAAGTACGAGTACTACTTAAGTGTTGGACAAGGGATTGGTTGATCTGGCCAGCAAAAAAACAAAAACGTCTCATCGCATTGGATGCTCACCATTATAATCTGACCAGCCTACCTACTCCGCACTACTCCACCTCCGTACCCTAGGAAGAGGAAGCACCAAGCACACCCGCAACAAGTTAGTTCGAAAGTGAGGAGCGCTCCTTTTTTTTCTTATGTGAAGCAAGTAGTACTCCCTCCTTCCCAAATTAGGACGCGTAATACTTCTGGTCAGAGTCAAATTTAATAAACTTTGACTAAATGTACGACATCAACTCAATGTTATTAGAATCATCATGAACTATATTTTCATATTATATTAAATTGGCATTAGAAAAGTTAGTATGTTTTTACATATAGTTGGTCGAACTTTATAAAGATTGACTTTGACCAAACCTAATATGCGTCCAAAATTGGGAAAGAGGAAGCAGTATGAAGAGTATTGCTCGATCAGCTGCTCTCTCGAGGAGTCGTACCCGACTGTTTTCAATTCTTTGTTTGGTTTTTGGGTCCTTTGTGCTAAATGCTAGGACCTCGATGTAGTTTTCCCTTTTTTTAGGTCCTTGATCTAAAATGTAGTCCCACTATCCATGTAAAATTCTAACCAACAACTATAAGTGGTGAAATTTCAAGGAATTTAAGCTTACTTCTCAACGAGTATGAAAATTCTTGGATTTCAAGCCAAACGACCAAGGTCAAGGCCATATCAACATCATAATTTATGTTTATGGCCCCATACGAGAGAATTTTCATGCCAACAGATTGGGCCATATATTTTGAAAACAATCAAAGAGGAAGTAATATGAAGAGTTTGGCTCAGATCAGCTGATGTCTCGAGAAGGAGCCGAACTAGAAAGTTTTCCTTTTATGGTCCTTTGGGCTAAATGTATGGACCCCAATGTAAATTTCCCTTTTTAGGTCTTTGATGTAAAATATGCTCCCACCGCGACCGTGTAAAATGCTAACCTAATAGTAAGAAGTGAAATTATAACGAATTTAAGCTTAGCTATCAATGAGTAGGAACTTTCTTGGATTTCAAGCCGAGCGACCACATGGTCAAGGCCATATCTCTCCATCATACTTTATGCTGATGATCCCATATCCAAGAATTTGCATGGCGACAAATTTGGCCATATTTGTAAAACAGTAGAAGAGGAGGTAGTCAGTTGCTCTCTCGAGAAGGAGCCAAACCCGACTATTTTCTTTGCTCAATTTTAGGGTCATCTATGCTAAATGTATGGACCTCAATGTAATTTTACCTTTTTTAGGTACTTGATGTAAAATGTACTCCCACCGCTCATGTCAAATTCTAACCTAGAAGTAAGTGGTGAAATTGAAATGAATTTAAGTATAGTTGTCGACGAGTACGAAAAATTCTTGGATTTCAATACGAACGACCAAGGTCAAGGCCATATCAACATCATACTTTATGCTGATGACCCCATATTAGAGAATTTGCATGGCAACAGATTTGTCCATATTATTTTGAAAACAATCAAAGAGGAAGTAGTATGAAGAATTTGGCTTAGATCAGCTAATAATCTCTCGAGAAGGAGCCGAACCAATGCAACAAAAAATTTCCTTTTAGGGTCCTTTATGCTAAATGTATGGACATCGATGTAATTTTCCCCTTTTTTCGGTCCTTGATGTAAAATATGCTCCCACCGGCCATGTAAAATGCTAACCTAAAAGTAAGTGGTGAAATTTTAATGAATTTAAGCTTACTTGTCAATGAGTATGAACTTTCTTAGATTTTAAGCCGAACGACCACAAGGTCAAGGCCATATCTCTACATCGTACTTTATGCTGATGATCCCATATCAAATAATTTGCATACCGACAGATTTGGCCATATTTTGAAAAAAACAAAGAGGAAGTAGTATGAAGAGTATGGCTCGATCAGCTACTCTCGTGACGAGCCGGACCTGACCATTTTCCTTGCTTGATTTAGGGTCCTTTGTGCTAAATGTATGGACCTCGATGTAATTTACCCCCTTTTTAGGTCTAGAAGTGTAAGTGGTGAAATTTATAGGATTATTTTAAGCTTACTTGTCAACGAGTATGAACATTCTTGGATTTCAAGCCGAACGACCATGGTCGTCAAGGCCATATCAACATCATACTTTATGCTCATGATCCCATGTTAGAGGATGTGCATGGCAATAGATTTGGCCATGTTTTGGAAACAATCGAAGAGCAAGTAGTATTAAGAGTTTGGCTCAGATTAGATGATCTCTCAAGAAGTAGTCGAACCAGAAATTTTTCCTTTTAGGGTCCTTTATGCTAAATGTATGGACCTCGATGTAATTTTTGCTATTTTGAGGTTCCTGATGCAAAATGTACTCCGGTCGACCATGTAAAGTTCTAACCTTAAAGTAAGTGGTGAAATTTAAACGAATTTAAGCTTAGTTGTCAACGAGTATGAACCATTCTTCAATTTCAAGGCGAACCACCAAGGTCAAGGCCATATCTACATCATACTTTATGCTCATGATCCCATATCCAAGAATTTGCATGCCAACAAATTTGGCCATATTTTGAAAACAATTGAAGATGAAGTACTTTGAAGAGTATGGCTCGATCATCAACTCTCATGAGAAGGAGCCAGACTCGACTGTTTTCCTTGCTTAATTTTAGGGTCCTTTTTGCTAAATGTGTGGACCTTGATGTAATTTTCCCCCTTTTTAGGTCCTTGATGTAGAATGTAGCCCCACCAACCGTGTAAAATGCTAACATATAAGTAAGTGATGAAATTTCAAATAATTTAAGCATAGTTGTCAAAGGGTATGAAAAAATCTTGGATTTCAAGCCGAACAACCACGAGGTAAGGTCATATCTCTACATCATACTTTATGTTGATGATCCCATATTCAAGAATTTGCATGGCAACAGATTTGGCCATATTTTGAAAACAATCAAAGAGGAAGTACTATGAAGAGTATGGCTCGACCAGCTGCTCTCTCGAGAAGGAGCCGAACCCGATTGTTTTCTTTGCTCAACTTTAGGGTCCTTTGTGCTAAATGTATGGACCTCGATGTAATTTTCCCATTTTTTTAGGTCCTTTATGTAGAATGTACTTTATGCTTATGATCCCATATCCAAGAATTTGCATGCCAACAAATTTGGCCATCTTTTGAAAACAATCGAAGATATTAAAAACAAAAAATAATCAATTTCATTTTTCCAAATGACATGAATTTATTTTTTGAAAAGCAAGTAAGAAGATTTTTTTGATCAGCTACTCTCTCGAGGAGCCGTACCTGACTGTTTTCAATTCCTTGTTTGGTTTTAGGGTCCTTTGTGCTAAATGTATGGACCTCGATGCAATTTTCCCTTTTTAGGTCCTTGATGTAAAATGTACTCCCACCATCCATGTAAAATTCTAACCAAACAGTGTAAGTGGTGAAATTTAAACGAATTTAAGCTTACATGTCAACGAGTATGAACATTCTTGGATTTCAAGCCGAATGACCAAGGTCAAGGACATAGCAACATCATACTTTATGTTGATGGCCCCATATGATAGAATTTGCATGGCAACAGATTTGGCCATATTATGAAAACAATCGAAGAGGAAGTAGTATGAAGAGTTTGGCTCAGATCAACTAATCTCTCGACAAGGAGCCGAACCAGAAAGTTTTCCTTTTACAGTCCTTTGGGCTAAATGTATGGACCTCCATTTAAATTTCCCTTTTTTGGTCTTTGATGTAAAATATGCTCCCACCGATCGTGTAAAAGCCTAACCTAAAAGTAAGTGGTGAAATTTAAACGAATTTAAGCTTAGCTGTCAATGAGTATGAATTTTCTTGGATTTTTAGTCGAACGACCACAGGGTCAAGGACATATCTCTACATCAAACTTTATGATCCCATATCCAAGAATTTGAATGGCGACAGATTTGGTCATATTTGTAAAACAAGCGAAGAGGAAGTAGTATGAAACATATGGCCCGATCAGCTGCTCTCTCGAGAAGGAGCTAAACCCGATTACTACTCCCTCCGGCCCAAATTAATTGACTTGCATTTATTAGATTCGAATGCATCTAGCACTAGAACATGTTTATATGCATCCGAATCTAGACAAATTCGAGTCAAGTAATTTGAGGGAGTACAATATAGTAGAAATTCAAACTTTCCGAGTTTCGAAATTTTCACTTCCTTCACAAACATCGGGGGAAGGATATTCAATAGATTGTCAGTCACAGTACTACTAGTACTACACGGTACAGTGAGTAGTAACAAAAGAAACTTTTTTTTATGATAGTACCAAAAGAAAGGACGTCCCAAAAGAAACTTCATTCAACCATTAATGGGTTATTTGGTTCAGTGGCTATCCAGTGGATAACACGGGATATCCACTTTTTTTTGGTTATGCAGTGTTTGGTTTAGAGGGTGGAGGGGATATGGATAACCACTTTTGGCTCAAAATGGTGGTTGAGCATATCCCACAAAAAAGAGCTGGATGAGCTCAACCACTTTTGGTTAGCTCCTCCGAAGCATTTTCTTGTTTGTTCACCCTTCCTCTCAAGAGAAAATAACCATCTTTTCTTGCCTATGGGCTCGACACGAGGGCGGCCATAGCATAGGCCATCAGGCAGAGCGAGTGTTCGAATACGCACGCGGGTGTAGGCCGCCGGGCAGAGTGGGCAGGCAGAAGGGGCGTAGACAGGCAGGTTGACACTGGGTCGACAGGGGCAAAAGGGTGGCGAGCTGCCGGCGGTCGTGGCCGCTGCTAGGGAAGTGGTGAGGCGGATGAAGAAGACAAGGTGAAAGAGGAAAATGAAAAAAAACAGTTGGGCTAATAGATTTTGACTAGCTATCCCTAACCACTTTTTATCCCACTTTACCAAACAAAAAAGACTACCCCTAACCAGCTGGTTGGGGATATCCTCATCCCTAAACGACATCCTCTAAATCAAACAGCCCCTAACATAATAGCACGAGTTTACATAAAGGACTCGTTGCTGAACTAGTGCAGGTCTGGCGCCTACTAGCACTAGTCTGCGCCGCTAGCGGAAGCTCGTGACATCGGCACCAATGCCAGCTCCAGCGACACAGCCGGCTCCTAACTCATCGGCACCTCCGGATAACGCGGCGGCACCTCCTGAGCCATCGGCGACACCTCATGAGCCATCAGCGGCACCTCCGGATAATGCGGCGGCAACTCCGGATAAGGCGGTGGTACCTCCTGAGCCATCAGCGGCACCTGCGGATATGGCGGCGGTACCTCCGAAGCCATCTGCAGCTCCGGGAGGACACTGTGGATGAAGTTGCCGTTGTTGGGGAACCAGTCCCAGTAGTTGGTAAAAATGTTGGCGCCGGTGAACACCACCATCTCACAGCCGTAGTGGAAGGCCTGGCCATAGAGGAGATGGGCGTCCCTGAAGTTGACGAACTTGACCTTCAACGTCCCGTCCGGATTATCGTGGAGGCGATACATACGGTACTTGCGGCGACCGTACCCAGCGTCGAGGAAGGCACACGCCAGCTGCCAGTTTGTTCTCCACGGAGAGAAGGCCCAAATGCACAGGGAATTGTCCTCCTGTGTAGCGATGTCGGGGTCTTTGTGCTCCGGTACGGCGGGCGGCAGCCGGAAGGTGGCCATGGATGACAGATGAGGACGGAGATGGTTGCTGGAAGCAGGGGATTAGAGATGGATTGGTGGTGCGGGGAAGGGGAGAGGATAAATAGGAAGGAGATGATCCGATATTAATGTGGCAGATTACCGAAGCTTGGGGACAATCAATGTCGCTGATGGAGCCGATGCGTGTGGCAAATATCGATGACGATGACTAGGGTAAGCGATTGGACTGAACGCTGACTCTGCTTCCCGCACTCGATGGCCTAGTCATAATTTTGTGGTACTTTCAAGGCGACCGCGACCTCCCCCATCTGTGGGCCCTACGTAGATGATTGAGTTGATGGGTGAAAACAAATTGATAAAGTGAGGTCTTTCCTACTCCCTCCGGTCCGAGATTTTCTATATCTATAATATCTATACCACTATATAGTACTACTACAACAGTTTTTGAATTTGGTTTTTCCCTTCAGTTCTAGAACCTTCCCAACATTGAGTAATCTAAGCCGTTGATCTGGTATGTCCACTCTTGCATCTATGCCTGCCACTTGTTTAGGTGGGAAGCATCGCAGCAGTCACCTCTTCCTTCCCATGTAAGCTTCCGCGCAATGGAGTACAACCATGCAAGCGCAGCAGTGCAGAGAAGGTTGGGGCCCGTGGTGGTCCAGGCCAACTTTCCTTCGGTTTGCCTCATGCTTCTGCCCAAAAATGAGCTCTGGCTGGATGTTTTGTTTCTCCTCCATATTAGGCTGCTCTTCATAGTGCTAAATAACTTAGGCTAGTAAAACTTTCACATGTTACTACAGTACCTTCAAAGTGTACTAGGTGAAAACAAATATACACCGTTACTTTTTATAGATGTGGCTCTTTCATATTTTTTTGAGCTTTACCTATTACAGAGCATAATTTTATATAGTCATGATATGTCATAATTTATTATTATGTGGGTCTCATGTGCCAACTTACTAATAAAATGGTGGTTCACAAATACAAAGAGGCCGCTAATCTTGTCCAACTAAACCAGGAATTGTAAATAATAAGGCCTCAAAATATACAAAAAGAACCCTAGTACAGAAAGGAAAGGCGCAATCAGGTAGAGCTTCATTGATTATCAATTGTGGTATATAAAAGAAGGGCACGGCTCGAGGCCAGATCAGAGAGTCCTCATTTCCCCCCACCCAAATCGCAATGATTGGGACGGTCACTCTAAAGATGGAAGCCACCGTTCTCAACTGTTCCTCTTGCTTTTAGCCCTTCAAGCCCCGGCGGGTCTACAAGGTCTCTCCATTTCTCCCTCACAATCCATTGATTTTTCTTTTGTCGGTTCGTCCGTGCAACTATTTTATTTTTCGAACTTCCGTTTCTATAGTGCGTGGATATTCATCTAGTCTGCCATCGCTGCGTCCGCAAGATCACCTCCTGCCAGAAGTGCGAGCACCCTAGCAGCGGATTCACCCACGATCCCGCCATGGACGCCGTCCTATCAGCGGCTAGGGTCGAGTGCGCCCACAAAGGCTGCGGCAGTTTGCTGCCCTACTACGAACTCCATGAGCACAAAATCATGTGCCGATACGCTCCCTGCACTTGCATGGAGACCGGCTGCGACTTCGTCGCCCCGCTGCCAGCGCTCGTCGCCCACCTCGAAGCAGTCCACTCGATCCAAGTGCACAAGATCCAGTATGCCACCACCAAAGCTTTCTAGGAGCTAGTGCTGCTACCGGGCGAGCCGTCCCGCTGGCTCATCATCATTGGGGAACAGGACGGCGTCGTGTTCATTCTGACGATTGGCTCGGTAAGCACAGTCCCCCTCGTGTATGTGGTCTATGTTAGGGCCGTGATGGGCAACTTGCCGATGTACAGGGTAAGGATGTGGGCGGAATGCCTGCCGCTGCTCTCCTGGACGGACGGTAGGAGGAGGACCGACAGCGTGATGGTGGAGCTCGACGCGCCGAGCTCCGCTAAGCCGGGCGAGGTCGCGTTTGAGGACCTTACGTCTTACCTGGCAGCACCGCCTCATTACCTAGTCGGTCCTGCTACCTCGAAGGAGCTGTGTTTTTTCTTTTGTGTCGAGTTTTAGTGGTGATGTAAGCTGCTGTTAATTGGTTTAATTGCAGAATGATCGTTTGCATACCAGGAATGGTGGATTTTGTAGTACTAGTACTCTATCTCCATCCCAAGAAATAAGGCTCCCTTATTTTTGTTTTTTGTTTGACCAAGATTTACTCTAAATATATATAAAGAATGTTGGTACTGTACAAATTTAGCTTCATTGGAAAGTTGTTTCAACACGAATTCAACGAAACAAATTTTACACATATAAGTAAATTTTAGTTGCTC
Source organism: Avena sativa (assembly GCA_916181665.1). Taxonomy (NCBI): domain Eukaryota; kingdom Viridiplantae; phylum Streptophyta; class Magnoliopsida; order Poales; family Poaceae; genus Avena; species Avena sativa. The sequence goes on along the minus strand of OV702289.1, from coordinate 127,219,152 downwards.
CATTTATACGGTCAAACTTTACTTTGGAGCGTGCGTGCGCCTTATTCCTTGAAACGGAGGTACTAGATGAGTTCGTGGATGTACTCTCCTGAGTATTTTTCATGAAGTCTTAACTTCTTATGGGTTGGGTGGATCAGTGGATGTACTCTGCTGAGTAGTAAGCTGAATAGGATTAAGGCTCTCTGTTTAGGAAGGCCAGAGGCTAATTCGCAATACTACCAAGTAGATGAACTCTAATTAATTTATGCATGCACGACTAGTTTTACAAGCATGAGACGCTAGATAAAAAAAGGGAAACATGATGAGAGATGAAACAACATGCATTGGGAGACTGAGAGAAAATAGAGATATCTAAATTAATGAGTCACGGAAATTAAGACAATAAAGAGGATAGGTCTTATTATAATTTCTAACAATTTTAAAAATCTCTCTGGCCTAATAATTCCAAACAGAAGTAGGTGTACTAGTCAACATATATTCGGGAGTACTAGTATGTACTACTACTACTACTACTACTACTACTACTACTACTACTAGTAGTAGTAGTAGTAGTAGTAGTAGTACAATAGTGGAGTACGGTAGTAGTAGTACTCCCCTCCTATTCATATTAATTGTCACTGGATTGGATGTACTCGTATCTAGCACTAAAACATGACTAGATACATCCATTTTTGCAACAAGTAAATATAGTCATTTTTGGAATAGTACTAGTTTGGTTGGAAGAAATCATATTTTTTCCGCAGTAGGGACGGTGGTTTTTTGCTAGTAGTAGTACTAGAGTAGCAGGTAGTAGTAATATAGTATATGTTTATATTGTACTAACTCAACATACGTTCGGGTAATCGACAAATGTTCATCTTGTGGTTCTGCTGCTACAGTGCTACTAGCAGTTTTTCAGGTGCTCATTCACCCTCTGTCTTTCAGTAGTACTCCGCCTAAGAAGTAGAAATGGAATTACTCAAAGAAAATCTCTACCACTATAAAATTATAATCTGCTATGGTTGTTGATTTACAAGACAATTCATTGAGGTGGGTGGGCTATGGCGTGTGCTACGATGCCTACTCCTACTATCACTCTGCAGTCAAAATAAAAGAAACAGCTGCGATTCCTTGCATTAATTCTTGCCTCTGCCCCTTGCATGCCTGCAGTATATACATGCATTAACTTTTGCGAGTAGTATATTACAAGTAGGATTAGTACAAAGCAAGGATATACCGACACGAAAAGATATACTCGTAGGTCACATGGTGTACCATTCTAAGTCTTCTTCTTCTTATTCGGTCTGCTTGCCCTTGCCCTTGCCCTTCTTCCTTAGTTCTTTTTTTGGTTGAAAATTTCGAGAGTTTGTTGACCCCTCTCAAAGTTCACTATCCGCATGTATACCTCGTAGGTCCCGTAGGTGTCAAGGCTTGCATACTTGATCTGCTCTTCGGTCAAGGGCATGTTCCCCCACTACTTGTGGTCCACATCCTCCTTCTTCTTCATGACTTTGTAACAGATGTCTATGAGGGCCACCGCGTAGTCAGCCAAAGAATCCTTCTCATTCGTGGAGCCAGCAGGCTTCCACCTCTTCTGGATGTCCACGAAGTTTATCACTGGTACTAGAGAACGCCTAAGACTGATATGGTCGTTGCTGATGTTGATGCCTGCAAAGGAAATGTTAGGGTTGGCGAGGAACTCTGCTAGCTTTGAGCATGGCTGGTCGGCCTGGCAGATCTGGTAGACCGGGAAATCCATGCCCATACATAGCTGGACGACAGCAGCCTTCTATGTCGATGATTGCTCGTTGGTGTACTCAACGTCGAGGCCAACAATCTTGTCATCCGTTTCCTCCAGGAGCTTTTGGATTTTCTTGATGTAATCATTCACCACCAATGCTCTGTTGGTATACGCCACCTGTAGTGTGGTGTTGCCAGGGTCCATGAAGTAGTACATCTTGTCCAACGGCACTGCCATGGACTATGATTGGCGCCTTCTTTTGTTTTGCAGAGGTCCGGCCAGGTAACAGAAAAGGAATTGGATAGAGAAGAAAAGAACCGCTAGGAAGATCGGGAGATGCGTGCATCAGCGGTTCTAGAGACAAAAGGGCATGAAGTTCCCCCTGGCCCCGCCCACGTACTCCTATAGAATATAATTTATTTACGGATCAGTTTTATGGACGCGGATTATTTACGGCTATAGGTTGATTTCTAGATTATACAAAAATTACAAGAACCAAACACACGGGATACTTTATGAACGAAGCTCGAAAGTATAAATATTTTTTGAGTTTCACCTACTACTATAATTTTATATAAAAAATGATATGTCATACTTATTGACATGTGTATACCCTACAAGTACTCGAGTTTGGAATATACGGTCCAGATACGGCAGAAGCCCACGGTGTTGCCAAGGCCCAATAAAGAATTCGAGTGGCCCACGGACTCTCGATTGCTTGCGAGACAAGAAGAAGCTTAAGATAGAAAGTTCAAAGGGCAAACCCTAATCTGTAACCACCTCGCCCTGCTACCCGAGACCTAGCCTATCTATATAAAGGCTAGGAGGGGGCAGCGAGGAGGACAATCACAACCCTAGTTTCCACAACTCTCGCCAGATTGCATCTGCGCACCCCTATAATCTTCGATTCCTTCGATAATTCCAAGAGAAAACAAGCAGGAGTAGGGACCTCTACAAGGCCTGAACCTGGGTAAATCTTGCGTCCCTGTGTGCTTGTTTGCTAGCCGATTGATGCCTCCAGCGCTCCCTCCTTCTCCAAAACCCAAGTCCACAACAATGGGCATTGACGAGTTAAACCCTCATCAATTGGCGCCGTCTGTGGGAAGAAGAATGTGCTGATGTCGCAGCTTCTTCAGCCCCGTCAACCGCGATCTACAACTCTGCAATAGCGGAGATTCGCCAGATCTTCGGCGCGTTCGACTTCACCGTCCACACGGCAGCCACTCTCCCGGCTTTCGAGTCCGTGGGCGATGGGATCAGCCTGGCGATTGGGAGCTTCCGCTTCCAGGTTGGTCAACTGGGCATGCTTCGCCTGCCTGACCAGCCAATGGCACCCACGATTGCCCCAGCATCGTGGTTCCTGCCACCAATCGACACCCTCAGCGAGCTCAACACCTCAGCAATAGCTAGGAGTACGGACAGCGATAGCAGTCGCGGATCCGATCTGGGTGACCTAGCCATAGAAGATGGAGCCTACGGCTTTGGATCTGAAAGTTGTGGGAGCAAAAGCTTCCCCATTCACTTCATGTGCGCCGTCATCAACACGGGCGACACCAGCGTCAATCACGAAAACACCGGCACCGGATCTGGCATCGGACCACCCAACAGCGGTATACCTAACGGCAGCGCACCCAATGGCGGCCCCACCAACAGTGGCAACGGTGCGCCCGTCAACAATGGGATAGGAGGGGAGCCACACCTCGTGACGAATGAGAACACCGGCGAGCGTATGCTGATCAAGATCAACGACAACGAGTGGGCCCGCTGTCAAGAAGCTCTACGGGGCAATCCTCTACCCCCCAACACCCTGTAGGACATGCTGATGGGCTATCATTGGTTGCTAAAGGAGAAATTCAAGCACCAGCAGCAGGTGATCGCGCAACTCGAGGCACGCAGAAAGGCGACGGACGAGTCGAGTCTTCGATGAGCTAGGCTCTCCTCCCACGGAGGATCCTCCTCCAAAGGCAACGAGTACGTGGCCAACAAGAGGTGATCATGACTGGCCCACCTCACCAAGCAAGAACGTGTAGAAGCCGTGAAAGTCCTCGACTTTGGCTCTATGACAGTCGACACGCAGGGAAACATGCTCCCAAAGACGCCGCAAGCTGCGGTGACAGCAGCCACCATGTACCTCCTTAACAACCAGCCACCGGCTGGAGACCCGTGAGCTGCCATGCACCGATCTATGATCGTAGGCTTGGGGCTAACCGAGGCCACCCTCGACAAAGAACCAACACCAGAGCCGAAGAAAAGTAAGGCTCTAGACAAGTACTACTATCGTACTCCTCTAGTGACGAGAGTCACGATCTGTCACGGCGACGTCGCTCACGGTGACATGACCACAACTATGATGCGTGTGATGACATCACGCAGCACAAAGTCGACAAGATGCGAGCAAGGCATGCTCGTTCGATTGACTCGGAAGAAGACGAGACGGAGCTCTGCGGCGCCAGATTCTTCAGCAGGGCCATCAAGCAGAAGCGAATGCCTAAGGGGTTCAATCTCCCATCGGAGAACCCAAAATTTGACGGCCTGCAGGACCTGAAAATTTGGTTGGAGGACCACATATCCTGTGTCAGGCTACATGGCGGGAGTCTAAGCATGGTCATGCAATGCCTGCAGCTACAGCTGCAGGGCGCCGCTCGCGCATGGCTCAACAACCTCCCGCGTGGATCCATTCGCAGCTGGGAAGAGCTGGTCTACAGCTTTGAGCACAACTTCAAGGGCACATACAAAAGGCCCGCATCAATCAAAGAACTGAGAAGCTGCCAGCAAAGGTCTGGCGAGCCGCTGCACTTGTACATCCAGAGGTGGTCCATCATCAAGAACTCTGCAGAAAACATCTCGGAGGACCGCGCAATCGATGCATTCAATGGCGGCGTTCGCCGCATAGCGCTCAGGGAGGAGCTGGGCCGCTCGAAGCCCAAAATGATCGACCACCTGATGGAAATCGTGAATCGGTGGGCTGATGGAGAAGACTCGGTGAAAAAACGCACCTACTCTAACGACGACGACCTTGGGCGCAGACGTGACCGCCGAGGCAAGCGTCAAATGCGCATCTATGATGATCGCGATGAAGTCAATATGGTCGCAGCCGGCTACATCGACAAACGCGATGACAACCGCAACAGCGGATATCGTAGCGGTGGATACCGTGACAGCGGAAAAAACACGTAGGTGTGGCAGGTCGCACTCGTGAAGAGGCACCCGCAACATCTATCGAGGACAAACTGTCCGGACCATGCAATGTGCACTTCTACATCGACAAGCACGATGGCAAAAAGAAATCTAGCCACCTTCTCAAGGACTGTCGCGAGTTCCTCAAACTCCACGTGGGCCTAGCTCGGATGAATCGCGATGCGATCAACAGGGGCTACGGAGCCGCCCCAGGCGCCGTGGCACATGGAGCTCCTCCACCACCGCCCGGGCCACCACCACCTACGGCTGCACCAATCCAACACCATGGAGGTGAGCCATACCCACGAGCCGTGGGTAACATGGGGATGATCCAAAAAGGGAATCCCTCAAATCGAGTGCAGAAGGCCATCACTCACCAAGTCAATCTGGCGATAAACTCTCCACCCTCCACCACTGAGTACCTCAGTGGAAGCGACTCCTGCATCACCTTCGACAAGCGTGATCATCCGCGCCAAGTTCCTCGTCCAGGCCACTATCCCCTCGTACTCGAGGCGCCGATCGGGGGCTTCAATATGAGTCGCGTCTTCATGGACGGCGGGAGCGGCATCAACCTCATGTTCGCGAGTACCTTGCGTGCGATGAGGATCCCTCTGACTTGTCTGGAAGTTTCAGACACGATGTTCCATGGCATCGTCCCAGGGAAGGGCGTATATCCCCTGGGCAAAATCAACCTCGACGTCATCTTCGGCACGACGCAAAACTTTCCACGAGAGCGCATCGACATTGAGGTTGTCGATTGGCCCTCACAATACCACTGCATCCTCGGACGTGTCGTGTTCGCTAGGTTCATGGCAGTGCTGCACTACGCCTGCCCGTAGATGAAAATGCCAGGTCCAAACATCGTCATCACAATCAATGGAAGCTTCAAGAGGTCCGACAGCTATGACAGGGAATTCAACAGAGTCTCTCAGTCCTTTGGCATGCAGGAGGAACTCGCAAGATTGAAGGAGTCGACAGGCAACAGTCTGCCTCCCCTAAGTAGGCCAAGTTCACCCGACCTATCCTTCAACTCATTGGTGCACACGAAGAAAGTCCAGGTCCACCCAATGGACCCGACCAAGACGGCCCTCATCGCCAACAACTTGAGTTCCACATAGGAACTCGCGCTCGTCGAATTCCTCCGTGAGCACTGGGAAATCTTCGCCTGGTGTCCAGTGGACATGCCAGGGGTTCCTAGGGAATTCGCTAGGCACTCACTCAACGTGAATCCAGACGCAAGGTCAGTCAAGCAGACAATACGGCGACTGTCTGAACTAAGAGCAAAAGTAGTTGGAATGGAGATCAACAGACTCCTCGACGCAAACTTCATACGCGAGATCAAGGAAAGTACCTGGCTCGCTAACACGGTGCTTGTGCCTAAAAAAGACACGGATATCTTGCGGATGTGCGTCGACTTCACCTCCTTGAATAAGCACTACCCAAAGGATCACTTCTCGTTGCCACGAATCGACCAAATCAGCGACTCCACCGCGAGATGTGAGCACATCTGCTTCCTCGACGCCTACTCAGGCTACAATCAGATTCGAATGAAGGAGGAAGACCAGGAGAAAACGGTGTTTACAATGCCCTTTGGTGTGTTCTGCTACAACACGATGCCCTTTGGGCTAAAAAACGTAGGAGCCACCTATCAGCGGTGCATGCAGGCTTGCCTCAAGGACCAACTTGGTTGCAACATCCAAGTCTACGTTGACGACATCGTCATCAAAACCAAAGAGGAAGCCTCGCTAATCGATGATCTCCGTGAGACCTTTGCTAACCTCGATCGCTACCGGATCAAGCTAAATCTGGACAAATGCGCCTTCGGCATGCCATCTGGACAATTACTCGAGTATCTCATCTCTGCGAGAGGGATCAAAGCAAACCCAAAGAAAATAAAAGCCATCCTGGCCATGGAGAAGCCGAAGAACGTAAAAGGCATTCAGCAGCTGGCTGGACGAATCGTGGCGCTCAGTCGATTAATCAGTCAAATGGGTGAAAAGGCACTGCCCTTCTACCAACTCCTTCACAAAACTGACAAGTTCGAGTGGACAGACGAGGCGCAAGAAGAATTTGAATATCTCAAGCGTCTACTATCCACCTCGCTAGTACTGGTGACGCCACGTGAAAAGGAGCCACTTCTGCTCTACATCTCCGCCACCAACCAAGTGGTCAGCACGGTGCTCATGGTGGAACGAGCCGAAGAAAACAAGGTCCACGAGGTCCAGCGCCCAGTATACTACCTCAGCGAGGTGCTCATGCCAACAAAATAGCGGTACTCGCACTACTAGAAGCAGGCATATGGCATCTTCATGATAGCTAGGCGACTGAGCCACTACTTCCAGGAGCACCCAATCATGGTGGTAAACGATGCCCGCTCAGGCACATACTCAATAACCCTGATGCCACCGGACGAGTCGCGCTCTGGGGAATCAAACTGTCTCCATGAGACATCACATACGAGAAGCGTGACGCGATCAAGTCGCAAGTTCTCCCGGACTTTCTCGTGCACTGAATGGAGAACCAGCTCCTCGACAAGCGAGATATGTCCTATCTTTGGACAATGCACTTCGACTGGAACAAGCGAAAGGACGGAGCTGGCGCATGTGTCATACTGACATCGTCCCAAGGAGACAAGATGAAATACATTCTGCGAATGCAGTTCACTGCCTCCAATAATGAAGCCGAGTATGAGGCCTTAATCCATGGGATGCGGATGGCGAAAGCTTGCGGTGCCAAGAGGCTCATCATCTACGGCGACTCCAAGCTGGTGGTGAACCAAACAATGCACGAGTGCGACGCACTGAGCGACAACATGATCGCCTATCGCGACCTCTACGACACACTCGAAGGGGACTTTGACGGCTGCGAGCTACAACATGTGGGCCGCGAAAGCAACGAAGAGGCAGATCTACTCGCCAACATTGGCTCTACCTACTCCCCCATACCACCTGGAGTATTCCTCTAGCGCATCCGCAAGCACTCCATCAAGTCCAAGGCTCCAGAGAAGAAGGCAAGCATGTCACCGGACTCGGGGGCTGCGCCACCCAACGAGCCAATGGCACTCGGCGACATAGAGCTCGATACAGGACTCGAAGGGCCAATGGGCGTCATGATGATCAAGCCATCTTGGACACAACGCTACATCACGTATCTACTCAGCAAGAGGCTGCCAGATGACTCGACTGATGCGCGACACATCGCGCGATGATCCAAGGCATTCGCCCTCATCAACGACGAACTATACAAGCGCAGCATCACAGGAGTACTTCAATGGTGCATCTCCAACAGGGACAGAAGGGCAGTCATCCTCGATATCCACGAAGGAACTTGTGGGCACCATGCTGGCAGTCGCGCCCTCGTTGCCAAAGCTCTACGAGCTGGATTCTACTGGGCCATGCGTGATGCCAAGGACATCGTCCAGTGCTACAACGCTTGCCAGCGATTCACAGACAAACCACACGCACTTGGTGCAGAACTCCAGCCAATACCATTGGCTTGGCCCTTCGCGCAATAGGGACTCGACATGGTCGGCAAGCTCGCAAAGTCCTCGCGAGGAGGTTATGTCTACCTCTTGGTCACAGTCAACAAATTTACCAACTGGATCGAGGCCATGCCGGTGACGAATCAATCAGGGGCCAGCGCTGTCAAGTTCTTCGAGTCCATTATCTACCGCTTTGGAGTGCCACACAACATCATCACGGACAATGGGACGAACTTCACCTCTAAGGAGTTCTAGGAATTCTGCGAAAACCTGGGAATCAACATAAGCTACGCCTCAGTGGCTCATCCGTAGACCAACAGTCAAGTCGAAAAGGCCAATGGCCTCGTCTGCGGTGGAATCAAGAAACGACTCCTCCGACCACTCTAACAAGCCGTTGGATGCTGGCCAGATGAGCTACAATCAGTTCTTTGGAGCCTGCGTACAACTCCAAACAGCGCCACGGGATACACCCCGTTCTTCATGGTGCACGGTGCTGAAGCGGTGCTACCCGCAGAAGTACGCTAGAAAGCCCCACGAGTGGTCGCTTACAGCGAGCAGGAGTCAACTCTTGCACTCGAAGACTCCGTCGACCTCCTTGATGAGGCACAGGAAATCGCAGCGGAGAGATCAACGATCTACCAGCAGAGCCTCGGCAACTACCACAGCAGAAGGCTACGCCCCAGATCCTTCGTCGAAGGAGACCTGGTCCTGCGACTAAAGCAACAAGGGCATCTCAAGCTCGAGTCCCCTTGGGAAGGACCTTACGTGATTACAGAAGTAATCCCAGGTGGCACCTATCACCTTAAAGATTTCGAGACAGTTGCGTCGCTTATACCCCTAGTCGTTTTTACATTACAAATAAGGCTATTCAGCCAGGCTACTTAGCCACACATTGTACCTCGTACCATTCTGCGACTAAATAAAGCTAAGTGCCCGAAAACTCTGTGTTTTCCTTATTTTCATGCAATTTTATCACTCGGGGGCTGTGCCACCCTTTACACTTTCTTTCTACGAACAAATCGCAGTATCCTGAATAGCTGACACAACACCAATCGAACCCTTGATAAACACCAACCCAGTTGCAACGCACCTGGCAGGTTGGCAAGGTGCTGAGATACACACAAGTCAGGCTAACGAAAGGGAACTACAGAGTACAATACACTCAAAAAATATACAAACTAGCAAGCTCTTCGCATATCAATGGGTATTAATTACACCCAACATAATCATACGAACTTTACAACACTTATACATCTATGTGCAGGATACAAACTACGTTACTGTTGCAAAAGATGAACATTCGTCTGCTCTTCAAAGAAATCGATGATGTCTTCTGCTGGCTGATCAATTGCCTGGTAGTTCGGCACCATGTTCCAGGTCATCCCTTCTGGCGGTGGCGGTGGTCCAGTAGCAATGGATACCATGTCCACATTTGGCCAATGCAGTCGCACCATCGACAAGGCAGCTTTCGCACCTGCAACCAATTGCCGACGAACGCACTCGTGCACCGCGCTTAAATCTTGAAACTTCGCCAGAAGAGCCAACAGGCTTGAAGGAACAACGTCCAGTGGAAACATCGTTTGCTAAATGTGCCTGAGGCACGACTACGCCTTCTTCAAGCATTGAAGCATTCGAGAAGAACGATCCTGTAGGGTCGCCAACGCAATGGCACGATCGTGGTCCACCCAGAAATACCCACTCGCAGGCAGCTGCTCCTGGGTCAGGTTGTTCATTCGAATAGCCACCCGGTCCTTCTCATCCTACGGATGACGAGCGCTAACAACTACACCAAGCAAGCAGAAAAGTATGAAGACAAGGCATCGCCGCGATTGACTGAAAGAAAAGATGAGAAGGCAGAAAGCTAACATTTGAACTGCTCATTCAACTGCGCCACTTCCTCCAAGAGATACTTCTCGCGAGCGGTGGCCTTCTCCTCCTCCGACTTCCACACATCCGCACTACCGCGGATGATGGGCAACTCACGCTCCAATTGCTTAATGCGATCGTGCAATCACGAAAGCAACGACAATTCCTCCACCTTTGAGCACGGCTGCGCCGAGGTTTCGTCGGTGGGAGGAGAATCATGAGGACCACTCGAAGGACCATATGTACAATAAAAGAAGAGGCAAATGAGACTCACCATACATCGATAAACAGAGAACTGCAGTCAAATTCGATAAAATGTCAAGGGAACACCCCCCACAAAAACACGGTTCAGGAAAAAGGCTAAGATACAGCTATTACACATGAAGACTAGGGAGCATTTTGCTTCTTCGACTTCGACTTCGACTTCGGGGGCTTCATCGCATCCATGGTAGTCTCCGACGCCACGGACTTGCCGGTGGTAGCCCCAGATGTCGCGGTCTTCGCCGCCTTCACTCGCCGCCACTCCTCTGAGTATTTGGCGAATGTCTCGATAAGTTGTGGCCCATACTTAGTGCAGCTACCAGCGAAGGGAGCAAACACTACCTGCTGGCCTCCAGTGTCGACATGCATCGCCTCGGAGATCGCCGCGGGATCCAACTCCACGCCATAGGCTTGCACCATCGCGAGTGCCATGGTGGCGCCGACGGACCACTGAGAGTTCCACGGAAATACCTCCAGCGAGGGATTCCACTAGGTCAGCAAGGTTGTCAATCAGCCCGGCCTTGGGAGCTAAGTTCTCACGGATGCGACTGAGCACATCCTTAGCCTTCTCGAGCATCTCCTAGAGGGAAACATTGCGGTCTTCGACTGCAGCAATGGCGCCAGCCAACGCATCTGCGTGACGCAGAGACTGGGCGTCAAAGCTCAGGCCAGCGGCATTAGCATACACAAGGTGTTAGCATAGCAACATGACATCAAGTCAGGAGCAACACAAATCAAACTGAAAATTACCTGAGAGGGCCTTGGCAGTCGAGAAAAGTTGTTCTTCGAACAACTTCTCCCTTTCAATAGTGGAAGAGCGCAAATCCTCTTCGCTCTTTCGCGACTCCTCCAGGGCTGCGACTACTTCGTCGCGATTCTTCGCTGCTGCGACAAGCGCCTTCTCGAGGGAAGCAACATGATGAAGAAGTTCATTGTGCTCAACTAAAAAGCACAGGGCGCATCACCAATCGAGTTGACAAATTTCACAAAGACAAAGACAAAGCCAAAACTAACCTTCGACGGTGCGGTGGCGATTATCCAGCAGAGCATGTTGCCGACCCATGACAAGGACTTGCTCCGCAAGGCGAGCAGCTTCCTTCACAATGAGCTACATCAAAGGGAAACAAAGATTCAGCAGCAACACAAAGTATGAACTCGACTACCAAAATAGCAAAAAGGACGCTTACGTGATCCTCTAGGGACTACGAAGATGATTGTCGCGTAGTCATCCGGGTAACCATCTAGTGCTCCCCAGTATGTGGGGAACTCGAAGAATTGGCGCCGGAGTGGGCCACCACCGGAGGAGAAGGAGACCGTTCGGCCACCTCCTTGGCCTTGGAGTCTGCGACTCCGGATTCTTTCACAAATTGGATGTCGTCAGAAGACGACGACGCCGCTTGACTACAAAACTTGCCTAGCACCACTTCAGAAAAAGCAACTTTAAAGAGAGCAAGACGAACTCACAAACATTAAAAGCTTACCAAGCGAATTTGTCGAGGTCAAAGGAGTCATCCGACGACTCCTTCGGTAGTCGCAGCATCTTCCGAGCAGGAGGAGCCATGGCGCGCACAGGCACGGCTGGGATTGGCTCCTGTGCAGCAGCAGAGGGACCTTTCGGCATTGTCGGGGAAGAAGCATCAGAATCCTTGCTGTGGGAATGCTTGCGAGTTTCCTGGTCACTGGACTCGGGGGCTCCCTCCTCCTATTCAATTGGGACAGTCGATTCCGACTCGTCCTCTTCCTCTGCTTCGCGAGGGATAACCCCTTCAGGTCGAGGAGTAAAATTGGAAGACACTTTCCAATCCTGCATTTAGAAAAACATCAGTATAGAATAAAACACTTGACGGCAATCGACAAAGGAAACTACTTCACAGTATAGTTCTACCTCAGTAGGAGGGTTAGAGGCGTCGAAAGGAGGCACGACTAGTTCGCCTGGGAGAACCTCCTTGGCAGTGTACTTGGTCACCAATCGCAACCTCCTGTCTACCTCACCCGAAGAAATGCCTTCCGCCGATATGTGAGTGACATCACTCGCACCAGCCCAGCAGTACATTGGGTGGACTTTAGCCTGCAGAGGCTGAACGCGGCGGTGCAACCACGTGCGAATGAGAGTGGAGCCACCCTCTTCATTGCCTATGCGCCTTCGAGGTCGCAAATGCGCTGATACAGCACCTCTGTTTCCTCAGACTCGCCAGGCATCACGACATTCTTCCAGGAGCGCCTCCACTTGCAAGACGTTGTGGGGTCGAAGGGCACGAGTCCAAAGTTCTCTCTGTCGGCCTTCTGGTCGCGGATGTAGAACCACTTGTGTATCCACCCTTGGACAGATGCGGTGAGCTTGATGTAGAAATAGACGGTGGAGGAGTCAACGTGGATTCCGCAGCCTCCTATGTCATAGACTACCAAACCAGACGCCGACTGACGTTTGAGCTTAAAAAGCCTCTTGAAGATGCTAAAGTGTGGCTTGATTCCGAGCCACCACTCGCAAAGAGTGATGAAGCAAGAGATGTGGAGAATGGAATTTGGGGACAGCTGGGGCAGCTGGATCCCATAGAAACAAAGAAGACCCCTGAAGAAAGGATGCAGGGGAAGAGAGACCTCGAATGATGAATGCAGGGAACATCACCCGGAAACCTGGAGGAGGACAAGGGATTACCTCATCACCAGGCACTCGCGAGTCATCTTCCACGGGCGGAAGAGCTCCATCTTGACGATAAAGGTGCAGATTAGAGGACTTGATGATGGATGCGCGCCAGGTGCCATTGGTGACGCGAGTGCCCGCACCCTTCTTCTTCCCAGCGCCAGCGGCGCTGGTTCCCACGGTGGTGGTGCCGCCCTTCTTCTTGGTGGCGGCAATGGTGGGTGCAGATCTAGCGGCGGCGCCTCCCTTCTTCTTACCCATCTTCTGATGGCGATGCGAACGGAGAAAGTAACTAGGGAAAACATGGAGCTTGTCCAGTGCCACAAAGAGGAAGCGTGCAAGGAAGCAGAGAGAACAGCAATGGTGAAGGAGGCACGAGCAAGAAGAGAGATGGGGAAATTTACCGCAGTTGCGCTGCTACTTAACCTCCTCGCAGATGTCATCCAACGGCCAACACAAACCCTACTGAACGCCTGGCGCACATCGCCACCGACACGTGGCGAAGCTGAACCACGAATCGTCCCCCACTACTCCCATTACGCGTGGAAATCGAGGAGACGCAGTTAAACCAGAAGATTACGCACGCCCAGTCAAATCGGAGTCAGAAAGTGGGACCCACCGCTCGTCACGTCCCGTCAAAGCCGCTCACACGAACAACTCAGGTAATCACATCATCAACACTGACTTCATCATTTCCAGCAGAAGAAGATTTTAACTACTTTAGTCCTTGCTCGATTCTTCGACTCAACCAAGCACTCGGGGGCTACTCCTAACAGGAGTGCTGGCCGTGCACCCAAAAGAATTTTTACGCAGGTATATGAGCATTCAAGACAAACCCTTCACTCGAATCATCGATTCGATTGTGAACTGTTGGTTACTCCCATAGGGAGCACCGGAAGCACATTCGACTGAAACAAGCAACAAAAGATGACAGCAGTTGAAAATGTTTTTAGTCCCCACTTGAGTCTACGACTCGAATAGGCACTCGGGGGGCTACTCCCATAGGGAGCGCTTGCCGCGCACCCTATGATTATTTGTACATCGTACTGTGTGTTGATAACATCCACACTCGAATGCTATGGCGACTCGGCCTCATATTCCCTACAAAGAGACTACGTCTCCTGAGCCACCTGAATCATCTCCGCGATGACCAAAATTTCGGAAGCCGCGCTTGCAGCGTGAAGATAAGACCTGAATAAGGCCTGGCAATGCATCTGCTGCGCACTACCAGAAATATATTAGTTCCTGCAGGTACGATGAACATACCTTGACGGACGTGTCGAGTGCCCACACTTATACACTGGAATTCGACTCCTGTAAGACCTCCATGGCCTGAGTCGAATTACGCCAGCACTTTTCTAAATTCGAGTCCGAGGACTCGAGTTTGAGTAGATTGCGTTGTTTTGCCCTAAGGTAGTTAACTGATACCGATACATCAGATAAATCAGGCACGTATATCAACAATCCCTATGACACAAACTGAACACTCGAAAAAATGCTCAGACATGCACTCGAAAGACTTCATAAAGTCTCCAATCGAATCCTACGATTCCACTAGACACTCGGGGGATACTGACATGGGTATACCCTATAGGTACTCGAGTTTGGCATATACGGTCCAGATACGGCAGAAGCCCACGATGTTTCCAAGGCCCAATAAAGAATTCAAGTGGCCCACGGACTCTTGATTGCTTGCGAGATAAGAAGAAGCTTAAGATATAGAAAGTTCAAAGGGAAAACCCTAATATGTAACCGACTCGGCCTGCTACCCGAGACCTAGCCTATCTATATAAAGGCTAGGAGGGGGCAGCGAGGAGGACAATCACAACCCTAGTTTCCACAACTCTCGCCAGATTGCATCTGCACACCCCTGTAATCTTCGATTCCTTCGATATTTCCAAGAGCAGACAAGCAGGAGTAGGGACCTCTACGAGGCCTGAACCTGGGTAAATCTTGCGTCCCTGTGTACTTGTTTGCTAGCCGATTGATGCCTCCAGTGCTCCCTCCTTCTCCAAAACCCAAGTCCATAACAATGGGCATTGACGAGTTAAACCCTCGTCACTTATATTATCTGATTCTCACATGCAAGGCACTTGCAACTCACTAGTTATTTCTTATCTTATCTTATCTTACCACTATATCTCTACCATTATAATGGAGCAGTTTTGAATTGGATCCTTAGCACCAATCCTTACTGTTGGACTATTAGATCCAATGGTTCATAGCACATGGATTCGTGTTGAATAGTACCTAGAGCAAACTCCACCATTTTCGAGAACCATCATATCACCACCCCCAAAATTTCATAGCATAGTAGGCTGTATTCTCTCTACTACTACAGTGGAGCAGTTTTGAATTGGATCCATAACACCAATCCTGACCGTTGGGCTGTTAGATCCAATGGTTCAGAGGAGCTGAATTCGTGTTGAATAGTACCTAGACGTCCGACATATCACCACTATATAAAAATTTAATAGGTAAAGCATAAAAAATATAAATTTGATCAACATCTATATAGTATGGGTGTATATTTGGTTCTTGTACTTTTATATCATTTAGAAGTCAACGATTATTAGCTATCTAAAACTTGAAAATTTTGGTAACATGGTCTAGAGAAAGAAGGGAGAAGATTCTAGAATGATGGAGAAGTGTGTTTTGAGTTTTGTGCATATCATTCATTGTGATGAAGACTATCAATAAAATCTTCTAGATGCTACAATGGAAAAGAAGATCCAATGGCTAGAAATGTTGGGATTCACGAGTCTTGATCCAACAGTTAATATTCAAAGTTATTCGTACACATTTCTAGCTTTGGATCAAGACTCTCGAATCCCAACATTGCCAGCAGTTGGATCTTATTTTCCATTTTAGCATCTAAAAAATACTACTCCCTCCATCCATAAATAACTTACTTGTGTTTGTCTAGATTTGGATGTATCTATACACTAAAATGCGTCTAAATATATTTGAATCTAGACAAAACCAACTCAGTTATTTATGGATGAAGGGAGTACTTTTGATAGTCTTTAGCACAATGTATGCATATTACTACTCCATGTTACTTACCACTCAGACCAGTCTTAGAGCATCTCTAGCATGGAAAAAAATAGTGCGCTATTTCACGCTATGTAGCATGATATAGCGTATTTGGAGAGTGCACGATATTTTTTAAAGATTTTGCTCGGTATGGCGCTATTTTTTAAATAGCATGCTATATCGCGCTAAAACATCATAGAGTTAGCGCTATTTCAAGTATAGGGCGTTATTTTTTTATTGGCGGGTGTGGAGTAAGATAACATATGATGAATGTGTCAAGTAAGCAAACATACAATGCAAATTTCATTGTTAATCTTAAGTGATCGTGTCAAGCCATCGCCTCCTCCTGCAGCACCTGGCGTTGTACCTAGATTCAACCCTGTCGGTTATCCTCCAACTTGGATAGCGCCGGAATCGATTATGCATGTGGAAGTATTACTCTAGGCAATTCATTACATGCTGAAATCGTTTATATTCATGATATACCTGTTATATTTTAAAAAAATTACAAAAAGATGTTCTGTAAAATAGCGCGTTATTAGCACGCTATAACTTTCATATCGTCTAGAGAAAAGCCACGCTAAATTAAATAGCACGCTAGTATTTTTTCCTTGATCTCTAGTTGCTTGTCTAAATTTGGTAGTCTCTTAGACCTTCCACAGCGTGTGAAAAAATCGGTGCCCAAATCACTTTACAAGAATCAGGCATCGGTGCCCGATCGATGCCAGCAAATTTTTTCAGGGAACCGGAGCACCTAGGTGCTCCTATGCCCCAAACTCTTCACCCAATAGAATAGCAATATATGTGTACTATGCATGTTGTTGAGAGGACTTTCACCAAAGATAAGCCATTGAGATTGGTCTAGTTAATTTGTTTATCACGTTGTGGGCCAGCTATTTATTTTTGGCCAAAGTGATCACATTATGAGCTCGGTGCCTCAAAAGAATTTCTAGGCATCGCTTATGAGGTTGCAACTTTTCTATCTATTGGGCATGGATCACGCTGGCCTTAGAGCATCTCTAGTGGCTAGTCTAAATTTGGTAGTCTACATCTTCACTTTATAGATAATGGTGTGAAAAGATTCCTTTCTACACGACTTTAGTTTTCTAGTGGATAGTCTAAATTTGATAGTCTATATGTCCATATGCACACAAATAGTCAATATACATAGCAAATCAGTACAACAAATTCTCTGATTTAGGAGCGAGCTCGCGAGCGACCAACTTTGCTTTAGACATGGTGGCTCGGTTGTCCAAATATGGACAATGAGTAACCTGTTTGGAGGATGTCTAAATTTTAGACCACCGGATACACAAGCCACCGGATGCATTTTTTGGTCCATGGTGGTCTATATTTGGCTTAGACTACCAGATACACTAGCCACTAGAGATCCTCTTAGGCTGGTCATAGTGGAAAACATACTACTCTAGTTCATCTTACTACGTGCCTTCATGTGTGTATGTAATTGAGCTGAAGGTAGAGACCTTATTTTTGTAGAAATGGCTTCGGAAATATTCCGTACCTAGAAAGGCTAGGACATTACAGTAAACTATTTTTTCTAGTCATTGGACTATAGATACTCCTAGGATAGGATGGGATATTATTATTCTATATCTTTTGAACTGTATGGCCAAATTCAAAATCCCAGAGCAGCAAATTCTCCCGCCTCACCTCCATCGAAATATTTCGAGTGGTCACACGCCCAAGTTGTAGCCGTACAAAATTCCTTTTCTACCCCTGACAATGGCCTATCTACTAATGTTGGGGCGTGGGTATGGTTCGTAATCCCCCTTCCCCCGGGGGGGCGGGGGTCCCCACTGCTCTGAAGCTGGGTAGTCCACCTTCCACCGACACCATTTCCCCCAAAGCACTCCGAAAAACCCTAACCCCTTTCTCACCTCCGGCTCCTGCACCACCGCACCGGCCCATCCCCGCAGCGCTTCGCCGGCCTACACGCCACCGAACCCCCTCGCACCTCCAGCACCTGCACCACCGCACCGTTATCATCTCCGCCGCACTTCACCCGCCTACATGCCACCCATCCCCCTATCTCACCTACAGCTCCTGCACCACCACACTTCGCCGGCCTACACGCCATACCTCTATACCATATACTCCTGACCAGTCTACGGGATCAGCCGACGTCCACCTTACTGAACCATAGTTTGCCTGACACCCTCTTCCATACAACCGTGTTAGTTTTGCCGACTCCCTAGTCCACAGCACCTGACCTGCTTCACCTACGCCGGTGTGCCCTACATTAGATCTTCTTCACGGACTCAACCGTCCACTACACCGGATCTGTTTCACCGATGCTCTTGTGCAGCACCTCGAATCCATAATCGGTCATAACAGATCTGCTTCACCGATGACGTTGTGCACTACACCGGATCTCCTTCACCAGCCATCTTGCCAAGCAAGCCAGACCCATCAACAACCTCCACAGATCTGCTTCACAGACACCGCCGAGATCTATCTTCTTCAGCCCGACTCACCACTACCGGGCACCCTCGGCGTCCTTGACGTCACCCGCAAAGATGACGTGTATGCATAAACGATGTCGTGGCCTAGGTAAACCAGATCTGCTTGTTCATTCATTTCAATATAGCAGGTATGAGCCTGCGATAGTGAACTGCATTTCTGTATTGGTGGTAAATTCCTGCCTCAATACTTGCTTAATTGATATCCCACTCTCCCTTGATAAATCCGATATAGTCTATGTTAAATCCAGGCGTTAAACTACTCCTTCTGTTTCAAGGTATAAGGCGTCCTTGTTATGCGTGTTTTTCTTTGACCAACAATTACTCTTAATATACATAAACAATTTTGGTAGTACAAAACAGACATCATTAGAGTTCATTGGTATTATGCAGTTCATGGCAAATGTTAATTCACTAAACATCTGAGGCTGTCTACCTGTTCAACAAGTTCACAAATTATGTCATCATAATGTGCACTTGTTTTGTTTGTTGCTACAATACTGACTGCATGTAATTTTGGAGTTCTTGGTAGTTTTAAGCCATTGAACATGTAGGTTAATATTCCCTGCTCTACAAGTTCAGAATTTATGCTATTTTAATTTCAATCTGGTTGTTCTAAGCAAACACAGTAATTGCCTTCTCTTATGTAATTCATCGCAAATTTTATGTCATTGAACTTGTTGGTTTTGCATTCCCTCTACAACTTATGCCATTATTGTTTGTTTCAATTAAGCTCTGACAGTAGCTGCTGCCTATTGTGTACTACTCCTTCTGACATGGGTACACCCTGCAGGTATTCGAGCTTGGTATATACGGTCCAAATACATACAGGCCCACGGTGTCGCCAAGGCCCAGATAGAGGGACTCGAGTAACCTACAGACTCTCGATTGCTTGAAGGACAAGAAGAAGCTAAAGATAGAAAGTTTGAAGGGGGAAAACCCTAACTTGTAACCGACTCGACCTGCTACCCGAGACCTAGCCTATCTATATAAAGGCTAGGAGGGGGCGGCGAGGCAGACACACGCAGCCCTAGTTTCCACAACCCTCGCCAGATTTCATCTGCGCACCATTGTAACTTTCGACTCCTTCGATAATTCCACGAGCAGACAAGCAGGAGTAGGGACCTCTACGAGGCCTGGACCTGGGTAAATCCTTTGTCCCCTGTGTGCTTGTTTGCTAGCCGATAGATGTCTCCAGTGCTCCCTCCTTCTCCAAAACCCAAGTCCATAACAATGGGCATTGACGAGTTAAACCCTCGTCAATTGTCGCCGTCTGTGGGAATTGGGAGTGCTGATGTTGCGGCTTCTTCGGCCCCATCAAACGTGATCTACAACTCCGCAACAGCGGAGATTCGCCAGCTTTTCGGCGCCTTCGACTTCACCGTCCACATGCCGGCTACTCGCCCGGCCTTCGACTCCGTGGGCGAAGGAATCAGCCTGGCGATTGGGAGCTTCCGCTTCCAAGTTGGTCAGATGGGCACGCTACGCATGCCCGATCAACCGACGGCACCGGCGATTGCCCCAGCATCATGGTTCCCTCCATCGATCGGCACCCTCCGCGAGCTCAATGCTTCGGCGGTGGTTGGGAACATGGTCAGCGATAGCAGTTGCGACTCTGATCTAAGCGATCTGGCCACTGAAGATGGAACCTACGGTTCCGGATCTGAAAGTTGTGGAAGCAACGGCTTCCCAAATCACTTCATGTGCACCGTCATCAACGCGGGCGACACCTCCACCAACCGCGGTAACAATGGTAACACCGGCAATGGCACTGACCCGCCCAACGCCGCCAACGGCGGCAACAGCAGCAATGGAGGAGCAGTCGAACCCCCAGCATAATCAACGAGCAAACCGGCAAACGCGTCGTGATCAGGCTCAACGAGCAAGAGTGGGAACGCTGCCGCGAAGCCCTACGAGGTGCACCTCTACCCTTTGGGTCCCCTCAGGAACTACTGATGGGTTACCACTGGCTCCTAAAAGAGGAATTCAAACGCCAGAAACAAGCAATCGCGCAACTCGAGGCGCGTAAAAAGGCGGCGGACGAGTCAACCTTCGTCGCGCTGGGCTCTCCTCCTACGGAGGATCCTCCTCAAGAGGCAACGAGCATCTCGCCAGGAAGAGGCAATCGCGGATGGCTCACCTCACCGAACAAGAGCGCATAGACGCCGCGAAAGTCCTCGACTTCGGCTCTATGACAGTCGACCCGAGAGGCAACGTGGTTCCCAGGACGCCACAGGCCACAGTGACCGCGGCCACCATGTACCTCCTCAATAACCAGCCACCGGCTGGAGATCCCCAAACGGCCATGCACCGATCTACGATCGTGGGCCTTGGGCTAATCGAGGCCGCCCTCGACAAAGAACCAGTACCAGACCCAAAAAAGGGCAAAGCGTTAGCAAAACGCTACTCCTCGTCCTCGTCAAGCGATGGCAGTCACGACCTATCTCGGCGCCGCCGTTCACGATGACACGATCGCGACTATGATGCACGCGACGAGCTCACGCAGTGCAAGATCGACAAGTCAAGGGCACGACGTGCTCGGTCGACTGATTCGGAAGAAGAAGATGGAGAGCTCTGCGGCGCCAGATGCTTTAGCAGATCCATCAGGCAAAAGCGAATGCCTAAAGGGTTCAAACTCCCATCGGAGAACCTGAAATTTGATGGTCTGCAGGACCCCAAGATCTGGCTGGAGGATCACATCTCCTCAGTCAGGTTGCACGGAGGCAGTCGAAGTACTGCCATGCAATGCTTGCAGCTACAGCTGCAGGGCGCCGCCCGGGCATGGCTCAATAACCTCCCACGCGGATCCATTTGCAGCTGGGATGAGCTGGTCTACAGCTTCGTACGCAACTTCAAGGGCACATACAAACGCCCTGCTTCAATCGAAGAACTGAGATGCTGCCAACAAAAATCTGGTGAATCGCTGCGCTCTTACATCCAAAGATGGTCCATCATCAAGAACTCCGCGGAGAACATCTTGGAAGACCGCGCAATTGATGCATTCAATGGTGGTGTCCGCTGCATGGAACTCAGGGAGGAGCTAGGCCGCTCAAAGCCCAAGACCATCGACCACCTAATGGAGATCGCGAATCGGTGGGCTGATGGAGAAGATTCATTGAAGAATCGCGTTCACTCTGACAAGGAGGCAGAACTCGAACGAAGACGCGACCGCTGGAGTAAACGTCGTATGCGCGTCTACGACGATCGCGATGATGTCAACATGGTCGCAGCAGGCTACGCCGACAGACGCTACAATAACCGCAACAGCGGATACCGCAGCGGCGGATACCGCGACTCCAGGAAAACCACGCAAGTATGGCAACGCCGCACTTGCGATGAAGCACCCGCGACCTCCATCGAAGACAAACTGTCCGGACCATGCACGGTACACTTCTACATCGACAAGCATGACGGCAAGAGAAAGTCCAGTCACCTCCTCAAGGACTGTCGTGAGTTCCTCAAGCTACATGAGGGGTTGGTTCGGATGAATCGCAATGCAGTCGATAGAGGCTACGGAACCGCTCCAGGCGCAGTGGCACATGGCGCACCACCACCACCACCTGGGCCACCCCCGAACGGAGCCGCACCGGACCAGCATCACGGAGGCGAACCATACCCACGGGCCATGGGTACCATGATGATCCAAAAGGGACGCCCCTCCAATAGGGTGTAGAAGGCCATCACTCGCCAAGTCAATTTGGCCACGCACTCGCCACCATCCACCACTGAGTACCTCAGCGGTAGTGAGTCGTGCATTACTTTCGACAAACATGACCACCCGCCTCAAGTACCTCGCCCAGGTCATTGCCCCCTCGTACTCGAGGCGTAAATTGGAGGCTTCGACATGAGTCACGTCTTCATGGATGGCGGAAGCGGTATCAACCTCATATTCGCGAGTACCTTATGAGCAATGAGGATCCCTCTAACCTGCTTGGAGTCACCGGACACAAGGTTCCACGGCATCGTCCTAGGAAAAGGCGTATACCCCCTGGGCAAAATCAACCTCGACGTCATATTCGGCACGCCGAAGAATTTCCGGCGCGAGCGCATCGACTTTGAAGTTGTCGACTGGCCCTCACAATACCACTGCATCCTCGGGCGTGTCGCGTTCGCTAGGTTCATGGCAGTACCCCACTACGCCTACCTGCAGATGAAAATGCTAGGTCCCAACGGCGTCATCACGATCAACGAGAGTTTCGAGCGATCTGACAGTTGCGATAGGGAATTCAACAGAATCTCCCAGTCCTTCGGCATGCAGGAGGAACTCGCGCGATTGAAGGAAACAACAGACAACAGTCTGCCCCCCTAAGTAGGCCAAGCTCACCCGACCTCTCCTTCGACTCATCTGTGCACACAAAGAAGGTGCAGGTCCATCCATCAGATCCCGCTAAAACGGCCCTCATCGCCAACAACTTGAGTCCCGCATAGGAACTCGCGCTCGTCGAATTCCTCCGTGAGCACTGGGAAATTTTTGCCTGGTGTCTTGCGGACATGCCAGGAGTTCCCAGGGAATTCGCCGAGCACGCACTCAACGTCAACCCCGGCGCAAGGCCAGTCAAGCAAACAATCAGGCGACTGTCTGAGCCACGGGCACAGGAAGTCGGAATGGAGATCAACAGACTCCTCGAGGCCAAATTCATACGCGAGATCAAGGAAAGCACTTGGCTCGCCAATACGGTGCTGGTGCCAAAAAAGGACACGGATATCCTGCGGATGTGCGTGGACTTCACTTCTCTAAACAAGCACTGCCCAAAAGATCACTTCCCGCTACCACGGATCGATCAAATCATCGACTCCACTGCTGGATGCGAGTGCCTCTGCTTCCTCGACGCCTACTCAGGCTATAACCAAATTCAAATGAAGGAAGAAGACCAGGAGAAGACCGCGTTTACAACGCCCTTCGGCGTCTTCTTGTACTACACAATGCCCTTGGGGCTAAAAACGCAGGAGCCACGTACCAGCGGTGCATGCAGGCCTGCCTCAAGGAGCAACTTGGTCACAACATCCAAGTCTATGTCGACGACATAGTAATCAAGACCAAGGAAGAAGCCTCTCTAATCGACGACTTGCGCGAAACCTTCGCCAATCTCGATCGCTACCGGATAAAGCTCAATCCGGACAAATGCGCCTTCGGCGTACCATCTGGGCAACTGCTCGGGTATCTCATCTCCGCGAGAGGGATTGAGGCAAACCCGAAAAAGATAAAGGCCATACTGGCCATGGAGAAGCCAAAGAACATAAGAGGCGTTCAGCAACTAGCCGGGCGAATCACGGCCCTCAGTCGATTTATCAGTCGAATGGGAGAAAAGGCGCTGCCCTTCTATCAGCTCCTCCGCAAAGCTGACAAATTCGAGTGGACCAACAAAGCGCAAGAAGCATTCGAGGACCTCAAGCGCCTACTATCCACCTCGCCTGTATTGGTAACTCCATGAGAAAGGGAACCACTGCTGCTGTACATCTCCGCCACCAACCAAGTGGTTAGCATAGTGCTCGTCGTCGAACGGGCCGAGGAAAACAAGGTCCATGGCATACAACGCCCGGTATACTACCTCAGTGAGGTCCTCACGCCAACAAAACAGCGGTACCCGCACTACCAGAAGCTGGCGTACAGCGTCTTTATGACCGCCCGGTGACTACGCCATTACTTCCAGGAACACCCAATCGTGGTAGTCAACGACGCCCCATTGGGACATATCCTCAATAACCCTGACGCCACAGGACGAGTCGCGCTTTGGGGAATCGAACTGTCTCCACGAGACATCACATACGAAAAGCGCGGTGCAATCAAGTCGCAAGTTCTCCCTGACTTCCTAGTACATTGGATGGAAAACCAACTCCCGGACAAGCCAGACATGTCCTACCTCTGGACAATGCACTTCGATGGGTCCAAGAGGAAAGATGGAGCAGGAGCAGGTGTCATACTGACATCGCCTCAAGGGGAAAAGCTGAAGTACGTCCTGCGAATGCAGTTCACCGCCTCAAACAACGAGGCTGAATACGAGGCCCTGTTACACGGGATGAGAATGGCAAAAGCCTGCGGCACAAAGAGGCTAATCATATATGGCGACTCCAAGCTGGTCGTCAACCAAACAATGCATGAGTGTGACGCACTAAACGACAACATGATCGCATACCGCGACCTCTACGACACACTTGAAGGAGACTTCGATGGTTGCGAGTTGCGACACATAGGTCGCGAAAGCAATGAGGAGGCGGATGCACTCACCAACATAGGCTCCACCTGCGCACCCATACCGCCTGGGGTATTTCTCGAGCGCATATGCGAACACTCCATCAAGCCAAAGGCCGCAGAGAAGAAAACAAGCGCAGCAACGGACTCGGGGGCTACGCCACCCAATGAGCCAATGACAATCGATGATTTGGAGCTTGACACAGGACTCGAGGGACCAATGAGCGTCATGATGATCGAACAATCCTGGACGCAGCCGTACATTACGTACCTCCTCAGTAAGCGCCTACCGGATGACCCAACAGATGCACGACACATCGCGCGATGCTCCAAGGCATTCGCTGTTATCAACGGCGAACTGTATAGATGCAGCATCACAGGTGTGTTACAGCGATGCGTCTCCCTAGCCGATGGAAAAGCAGTACTCCTTGACATCCATGAAGGGACATGCGGGCACCACGCCGGCAGTCGCGCCCTCGTCGCCAAAGCTCTACGAGCTGGATTTTACTGGCCCACGGCCATGCGCAACGCCAAAGACATAGTCCAAAAGTGCAATGCTTGCCAGCGATTCGCGGACAAGCCACACGCACCAGGCGCAGAACTACGGCCTATTCCATTGGCCTGGCCCTTCGCCCAGTGGGGAATCGACATGGTTGGCAAACTTCCAAGGTCCTCGCAAGGAGGCTACGTCTACCTATTGGTCGTAGTCGACAAATTCACCAAGTGGATTGAGTCCATGCCGGTGACCAAGCAATCAGGGCACAGCGCAGTCAAGTTCTTCGAGTCCATCGTCTACCGCTTCGGCGTGCCACACAGCATCATCACCGACAACGAAACGAACTTTACATCCAAGGAGTTCCAAGATTTCTGTGAGAACCTGGGGATCAACATCAGCTACGCCTCAGTAGCACACCCACAAACCAAGGTCAGGTGGAAAAGGAAAACGGGCTCGTCTGCAGCGGCATCAAAAAGCGACTCCTCCGGCCACTCGAACAAGCCGTGGGCTGCTGGCCAAACGAACTGCAATCCGTACTCTGGAGCCTGCGTACAACTCCAAACAGCGCCACCAGCTACACACCATTCTTTATGGTACATGGAGCAGAGGCAGTATTACCCGCCGAGGTACGGTACAGAGCACCACGCATAGTCGCCTACAGCGAGAAGGAGTCAACCCTCGCACTCGAAGACTCCGGCGACCTCCTTGACGAAGCAAGAGAAATTGCCATAGAAAGATCTACGATCTACCAGCAGAACCTGCGCAACTACCATAGCAGAAGGCTTTGCCCAAGATCCTTCGATGAAGGTGACCTGGTCCTGCGACTGAAGCAGCAGGGGCATCTCAAGCTCGAGTCCCCCTAGGAAGGACCGTACGTGATTACAGAAGTAATCCCAGGTGGCGCCTATCGCCTTCAAGATTTAGAGACAGGAGTCGCATACTCCAACCCTTGGAACGTCGCACAACTGCGACGCTTCTACCCTTAGTCGTTTCTTCTTTACTTTTGCATCGCAAATAAGGCTATTCAGCCAAGGCTACTTAGCCGCACATTGTACTATGTAATGTTCTCCGAATAAATAAAAGCTAAGTGCCCCAAAACTCCGTGTTCTCTTTTCTTTTGTCAACTTTCATACTCGGGCACTACGCCACCCTATACACATATGTTCTTCGAACAATAACGCGACATCCTGAGTAGCTGGCACATCCATCGAACCCCTTAACACAAACTCAACCCAGCTGCCACGCACCTGACAGGTTGACAAGGGAAAGATACAAAGATGGCCAGGCTAACGAAAAGGACTCGCATAAGTGCAACGCACCCCACGCTTATAAAGCTATTTGTATACATTCAACAATAAATTATCTACAAATATATATGAGCTTTACAACACCAGTATACTTATATGCAGGATACATATTTGGCTACCCTTGCAACAGAAGAACATTAGTCTGTTCCTCGAAAAAGTTGACGATCTCCTCGGCTGGACGATCCACCGCCTGATAGTGCGGCACCATGTTCCAGGAAGATCCTGCTGGTGGCACCGGTGGCCCAGATGCAATGGCGGCGACATCCACGTCAGGCCTGTGCAAACGCACCATGGAGAGGGCAGCCTTGGCACCAGCCACCAGCTGCTGCCTAACGCACTCGCAAACCGCGGACATATCTTGAAATTTCGTCAGAAGGGCCAGCAGGCTTGATGGAGTATCATCCAGCGGGAACATCGCCCGGTAGATGTTCTTCAAACATGACTGAGACTTCTTCAGAAAGAGCAGCACTCGCGAGGCGCGGTCCTGCAGGGTCGCTAACGCAGTCGCGCGATCATGATCTACCTAGAAGTATCCACTCTCCTGAAGTTGCTCCTGAGTGAGATCATGAAGGCGGATGGCAATCCTATCCCTCTTCTCCTGTGGACGGCGTGCACTAACAACTACATGAAGCAGCATCAACAGCATGAGTACAACGTACCATTGCGATTAACTACAAAGAAAAAGACGAGGATGAGCAAACTAACACTTAAACTGGTCGCCCAGCCGTGTCACCTCGCCAAGCAGATATTGCTCGCGGGCGGCGGCTTTTTCAGCCTTCGACTTCCACACGTCCGCGCTACCACGGATCAAGGGAAACTCACGCTCCAGTTGCTTATCGCGGTCACGAAGTCGCGAAAGCAAGGAAAGCTCCTCTACCCTGGAGCAGGGTGGTGCCATTGTATCCTCAAGAGATGGCGAGTCCGGGGTTCCCCCCACAGGGCCACTTGACGTACCCTACCAAAAATCAAGCCAGAGGCAAAATAAGGCGACCAACTCAAAATTCAAAAGTAACAGGTGCATTCAGGATCAAATAAAAGTATCTACAAACACATTCGCCAACAGGCATGTTCTCCAATCAAAAGAGCAAGTTCATCAGCTATTACAAGGAACTAACTACGGAGCAGCTGGCTTCTTCGACTTCGATGACCTCGGGGGCTTCATCAAGTCCGTGGCAGTATCAGATGCCACTGACTTTCCGCCGGCCCCTGAGGCCGAAGTTTTTGCCGCCTTCTTCACGCGATTGAGCTCCTCCAAATACTTGGCAATAGTGTTTATCAAGGAATGGCCATATTTGGCACAGGCAGTCGCAAAGGGAGAAAATACTACCTGCTGACCATCCGCGCCAACAGGCATCATCTTCGACACCGCAGAGGGATCCACTTCGACTCCGTGGGCTTGCACCATGGCAAGCGACATGGTAGCGCCAGCTGCGCGGAGGGAATTCTTGTACGTGGCAGGCACACCCCCAGCGAGTGACTCCACCAGCTCCTCCACATTGTCGACCAGCTCTGCCTTCGGCATCAGCTCCTCCCAGAGGCGACTTAGGGTGGCCTTGGCTTTGGACAATGTATTTTGGACAGCGGCGCTACGATCTTCGACCGCAGATACCGCGCCCGCCAGAGCGTCATCGCGACCAAGGGCTTGTGGATCAAAACTCAAGCCACCAGCATCTACACCAAAATACACACACGGATCAAACTTCTAATGCCACCGGCACTACAGAGGAAGAGAAGAACATCAATAAAATATCTACCAAGTAAAGGTACCTGAGAGGGCCTTGGCGACTGAGAACAGTTGCTCTTTGAACAACTTCTCCCTGGCTGCAAAGGAGGCATGCAGATCCTCTTCGCGCTTCTGGGCTTCATCACGAGCCGCGATTGCCTCGTCGCGCCCCTTCACAGCTGCGGCCAGCATCTTCTCCAACGTGGCGACATCACGCAGTAAAGCATTATGCTCAGCTACAGGGCAGTCAAAATTTGGCTGTCAGTCGATTATACCAAAATACAGAGAAGACGAAAAGAATAAGTATAGAACACTCACTCTCAACCACGCGGTGGCACTTCTCCAGCATCGCATGCTGGCGACCTGCTCCGCCACCTGCGCGGCTTCCTTTACAAGGAGCTGTCGCACAAAACAAGGAGTTCGCAGAAGGCAACATAAGGGAGTTGACTGACAAATTATAAAAGAAAGAAAGATATACTTACATGGTCCTCTAGCGACTCCGAAGAAGATTGCTGAATCGTCATCCGAGCAACTACTCGATGCTCCCCTACGTGAGGAGAGCTCGAAGAATTGTGCCCGGAGTGGGCCGCCGCCGGAGGAGAAGGAGCGCGCTCGACCTCTGTCTTGGCTTTTGAGGTCACGACTCCTGATTCCTTCAAAAATTCGACGTCGCCAGAAGATGACGACGCCTCTTGACTGCAAGACAAAATCCGCACTCAGCAAGGGCAAACTCCAGGGCAAAGCCAACAAGAAGAAAGCAAGAGAAGAATGAATGCACTAGCAAACCTACCAGTCAAATCTGTCAAGATCAAATGTGGCCTCCGTCGACTCCGACGAAGACTCCTTGGGCAATCGCATCTTCTTACGAGAAGATGGTGCCACAGCCCTCATAGGAAGGGCAGGAATTGGTGATTCCGTGCCAACAGTCGTGCCTCCTAGAGTTGAAGGAGTCGACGCGTCGGAATCCCCGCTACACGAACACTTGCGAGTATCCGGACTTTCAGACTCGGGGGCTTCCTCTTCCACATCGGAAGGGACAATTGACTCAAACTCGTCCTCTTCCAAAGCTTCACGACGAATAATCCCCTCAGGAAGGGGAGGCATGCAAGGCTACACCGCCCACTCCTGCATACAAAAAGTAAAACAGATAAGCAACAGAAGACGCAATCGAGAAAATAAGCTACTACATAGCACAACCATACCTCAGGAGGAGGATTCGAAGCATCAAAAGGAGGAACGACTGGCTCGTTCGGAAGCACATCCTTGAGGGTATACTTCGTGACCAGTCGCACCCTCTTATCTACCTCACTCGCGGACATGCCATCAGCAGACACGCGAGTGGGATCATCAGCGCCGCCCCATTGGAACATGGGATGGACCCTGGCCTGGAGAGTCTGGACGCGACGACGCAGCCAAGTCCTGACAAGGGCGCAGCCTCCCTCTTCTGCGCCTATGCAACTCTCGAGGTCGCAGACGCGCTGATATAACACGTCTGTTTCCGCGAGTTCAGAAGGCATGATCACGTTCTTCTAAGAACGCATCTTCTTGCAGGGAGTTGCGGGATCGAAGGGCGCGAGTCCAAAGTGCTCGTCCTTGGCCTTCTGGTCGCGCACATAGAACCATTTATCCCTCCATCCCTGGACAGACTTGGTGAGCTTGATATCGAAGTAGGTGGCGGATGGGTCAACATGGATTCCGCAACCACCTACGTCATAAACTAAAGAGCCAGATGCGGACTGACGCTTCAATTTAAAGATGCATTTGAAAAGACCAAAGTGCGGCTCGATTCCGAGCCAGCACTCGCAGAGAGTGATGAAACAAGTGATGTGGAGGAGAGAATTTGAGGACAGCTGATGGAGCTGGAGCCCATAGAAACAAAGAAGACCCCGAAGAAAGGGGTGAAGAGGCAAGGAAAGACCACGAATGATGAATGCAAGAAACATCACTCGATAACCAGCGGGAGGCACAGGAATGGTCTCACCGCTGGGGACGCGTGAATCAGCGACTGCTGCAGAAATCACTCCGTCTTGGCGAAGAAGACGGAGATCCGACGCCTTGATAATAGAGGGGCGCCATGCGCCATTGGTCACACGGGTGCCCGCGACCTTCTTCTTCCCGGCGGCAGCGTCACTGGTGACCGCAGCAGTGGAGCCACCCTTCTTCTTCGCTGCAGCGAGGGTGGCCGCGGAATCAGCGGCAGCGCGTCCCTTCTTCTTCCCCATTGCGCGGCGGTGATGAGAACAAAGGAAATAGCTTGGGAACAAACAGAGCTGGTCCAGCGTCGTGGGGAAGATGAGCGCAGAGGAAAGCAAAAAGCAAACGGCAATGGCGATGGCAGCAAGGAAGAAAGAGCACAGATGGGAAATTAACGGCGCAGCATCGCTACTTAACCCCTTGAAGATGCAATCCAACGGCTGACAAAAACCCTATTGGACGTGTGGCACGCATCGCGTAGGACATGTGGAGAAGAGGAAGCGCGAACCGTCCCCCCATTTCTACCATTATGCGCGGAAATCGAGGAGGCACAGTTAAAATAAGATTACACACGCCCAGTCAAATCAAAGTCAGAAAGTGGGGCCCACCACTCGTCACGTCCCGTCAAAACCACTCACACGGGCAACTAAGGTCATACAAGCGTCAGCACTAACGTCACCAAGGCTATGCAGTGGAAAACTTCGACTATTTTTAGTCCTTGCTGGAGTCTTCGACTCCACCAAGCACTCGGGGGCTACTCCCATAGGGAGCGCTGGCCGCGCACCCTACGACTTTCTTTTTCTTGTTGCAGGAACATGGACAATCACAAAAGCAAACCCAACCACTCGAAACACAGTTCGATTATGGACATGTGTTACTCCCATAGGGAGCGCCGGAAACAAGCAGGCAAAAGACGACAGCAGTCACGAAAATATTTTAGTCCCTGTCTGAGTCATCAACTGAAACAAGCAGGCAAAAGATGACAGCAGTCGCGAAAGTGTTTTAGTACCTGTCTGAGTCATCGACTGAACAAGCAAGCAAAAGACGACAACAGTCGCAAAAGTTCTTTAGTCCCTGCCTGAGTCTTCGACTCAACCAGGCACTCGGGGGATACTCCCATAGGGAGCGCTAGCCGCGCACCCTATGATTATTTGTGCAAGAAAACTGTGTGTTGATAACATCCACACTCGAAACTCATGGCGACACCGCCTCATAATTTTTCCCTACAAAGAGACTGCGTCTCCTGGGTTACCCGAATCGTCTCCGCGATGATAAAATTCGGATGCCGCGCCTACAGCGTGAAGGTAAGACCTGAATAAGGTCTGGCAACGCATTTAACTGTGCACTACCAGAAACATATCCGTGCCTACAGGCACGATGAACATGCCTTGACGGACGCGTCAAGTGCTCACACCCATATAACTGGAATTCGACTCTTGTAAGACCTCCGTGGCCTGAGTCGAATTACACCAGCACTTTTCCGGATTCGAGTCCGGGGACTCGAATTTGAGTAGATTGTGTTGTTTCACCCTAAGGTGGTTAACTGATACCGTTACTTCAGTTATATCAGGCACGTATATCAACAATCCCTATGGCACAAATAAAAGCAATCGAAATGTACTCATTTAGGCACTCGAAGGCTTCAAAAAGTCCCCAGTCGAATCTGTGATTCCACTGGACACTCGGGGGCTACTGACATGGGTACACCCTGCAGGTATTCGAGCTTGGTATATACGGTCCAAATACATACATGCCCACGGTGTCGCCAAGGCCTAGATGGAGGGACTCGAGTAACCTACAGACTCTCGATTTCTTGAAGGACAAGAAGAAGCTAAAGATAGAAAGTTTGAAGGGGAAAACCCTAACTTGTAACCGACCCGACCTGCTACCCGAGACCTAGCCTATCTATATAAAGGCTAGGAGGGGCGGCGAGGCAGACACACGCAGCCCTAGTTTCCACATCCCTCGCCAGATTTCATCTGCGCACCATTGTAACTTTCGACTCCTTCGATAATTCCACGAGCAGACAAGCAGGAGTAGGGACCTCTACGAGGCCTGAACCTGAGTAAATCCTTTGTCCCTTGTGTGCTTGTTTGCTAGCCGATAGATGTCTCCAGCGCTCCCTCCTCCAAAACCCAAGTCCATAACAATGGCATTGACGAGTTAAACCCTCGTCACCTTCCGTTTCAAAATATAAAATGTTTTAGCTTTGTAATAGGAGTGTATCTAGACACCATTTAGTGAGTAGGTTTACTCCAAACGTACATGAACCTACACACTAAAAGTGGTCTAGATGATGAATTATACTTTTTGAAACGGAGGGAGTACATCCATTCCGTAAAAGAAGGCATGTACAACTTTAAAGTCAAACAATGATAAGTTTTACCAAGATCATAGAAAAATATATTAACGGTTAATTTATGGCATTTGCGTCTATGAAAATATATGCCCCGATGTATCGAATGCCGTTGGTTTGGTATGGTAGATGTTCCTGGTATGTTCTACAAACTTGGTCCAATTTTCCGTTGATTGACTTGCGAAAAAATTATACGCCTTATTTACTTTGGATTGGATGTAGTATTACATGGTATGTTTTAAGGCACTTAACATGGTTATCTGCATGCCATGCTCTATAAATTCATGTTTCTTAATTATAATTTATGTAGTAGTAGTATCTACCTTCTATTATGTAGTTCATGGCATTTTAAGTCACTTCACAGATGGGTTAGCTTTCCCTGCTCTATAAGTTCACGAGATATACCATTGTAATGTCTATCTTGTTTGTCCAAATGTTAGTACAGTAACTGCCTGCTCTGTAGAAGGTGACACTTTTTATGGCACTTCTCATATTTGTCTGCAATCCTATTTCACAAGTTAAATCATTGTAATTTCTCTCTTGTTCGTGCTAAGGACTGACTGTAACTGCATTCTATTTTGTCGCCATGGCAATCTTTATGTCATTTAAATATTTGTTTATATTCCACCATTCCCTGCTCTACATGTTCACAAGTGATTATACTATAATGTCTATCTAGTTCTTTGTAAACAGCAATAGCCACATTCTGATATTATTTCCTCTTATAGGGAACACGGAGAATCGTAGAGTGAATCGCTCCACAATCTTGTAAGTACCTGTTGCTTTGTATTGCTGAATGCAAACATGTTTTATGTGAATGAGTGGCCTGAACCTATATGCAGAGGAGCAACAATGTAGCATCCCAATTGTCTAACAATTGTAATGCTACTTGGTCTAGTAATATAATGGCTACTTCAAATATATAATTGTTGCATCATCATTATATCATGCTCATGTCATCATGCCACCTTGCATTTGAGCATCATATAAAACCCTTTTCCATTTGGTTCTTATCCCATCTGCATTATTAATTGTATTTGCCTCTTGATATTGTATTTGGTTACTGATATATTGTTTAGATGCCCAAGTTGAGTTGGGGGCATATCTCTTTTAACTCCACCATCTTTCTCTGTCACCACCTTATAATTCCACCATCCAACTAAATATGAGCTTTGCACTTTATTGGGTTTTACCTCTAGCTCATGTGGGTTGGGATGGATCCAATTCTATTTTTTTCCACATGCTCTCATCTTAGCATCATGTTGTTTTCACATTATTGATATATGAGAGCCACATGGCCACCCTTGCATGCCTTGTGAGTGGAACCCTTTTCCCTAGCTGCCATATGGATTATGATGGAATTATGCTCATGTTGGGATATTTCTGGGACTATTAAGCATCTAGTGGCACATACACACTAGCATGTCCCATTTTATTCAAATAGGGTCATCTCCAACTACTCCACATGGGGCATCTTTCACTTCTTATAGTTTGGCTCATTCCATATTTTTGGAATGCATATGTATAAATGCTATGGCTATTTATGTTGTTTTCACAAGATGGAACCTAGCATTAATATTATGCATGGGCCATGCAAAGCATCACCATTCCTTCTCTTTGGAGTTTTTATTTGAACCTTGAGTGGATCATTCCCTTATCTCTATACCCCTCTCCCTTATTCCTTCTCCAAACCTAACCTCTCTCTCTCTATCTTTCACCACCTTTGTTCTCCTTCTCTCTTTTGGCTAGCTTTGTTTGATCTTGGCTTGATCTTGACAAAAACAAACCCTAGCCACCTTACACTCATCTCTCCTCTCTTTACCATCCTCTCTAAACCACACCCCATCTAACCTAACCCTAGCCTCTCTCTCTCTAGCTAACCCTAGCTCCACCCTCTCTCTCGGCCTCCCTCTCTCTCACCTAGCTCGGCCACACCTGGTCACCCTGGCCCCACCTAGCTACCCCGTCCCCAGCAGA
This sequence comes from Avena sativa, assembly GCA_916181665.1. Taxonomy (NCBI): domain Eukaryota; kingdom Viridiplantae; phylum Streptophyta; class Magnoliopsida; order Poales; family Poaceae; genus Avena; species Avena sativa. Next base: position 127,184,467 of record OV702289.1, on the reverse strand, counting down.
AACTCTAGCCCGAGCATCCTACTACCCAACCCTAGCTCCAACCCGAGCTCCCCCTACCCCTCTCTCTCTCTAGCTCTCTCTCTGCCATGAGGGCCCCAGCCCGAGCCTCTCCACCAACCGGTCGTCCCCACCTGGCAGCCCCACCACCACCTGCCCTGCCCTGGTCCTGCCCGGCCCCAAGCACGTGTGGAGGAGGAGAGAAAGGTGGCACCGAGCCACCTTTAACCCTACCTGCTCCCACACGGCACCCACGCCTCTCCCTCACCTTTCCCTCCGCCCCGCAACCTCTCTGCCTCTCCCAGATCTTCCCAGACCGCCCCTTCCTCACCCGTCTACCCCGACGCCGGCCACCGTCTGCTCCACCGACGCCTCTTCGATCCAGCCGACGAGCGCGACGTGGAGGTGGTCAGGGAGGACGAGGAGACCCCTCTGCTTCGACCAGTACCTGTCGCGGAGGAGGATAAGGTCCAGCGCCGGAGTTCACCGACGAGCCGACGCCAAACCCTCACAACGGTGGCCGTCTGCATCCTCGCCGTTGTGACGCTCCCCAAGCCGATCTATCATCACCAACATCTCCACGGTGAGCCACGCAACCTCCTAGACACCCTCGCCTTCGTCGTCGTGTCCTGGTCGCGACGTACGTTCCGTCGAGCACCCTCGGTGCACCGGCGAGCGCGTGCGTCTGCTCGCCCCCGCGAAGCGCAGAACCTCATCTAGGCCCCGTCCACCCTCCTGGCATCAACCCGAGCCCACCGCAGTGGCTGCCGCCTCCGCGCGCGCACGCCAGGTCCCCGGATCGAATCTCGCGCGCCGCGCCCTGTGCCCTGTCGAGCACCGTTTTGTCGTCAGTAGGTTCAGAGAAGAAGCACAGTGTCGCGTCTCCTTTTTGCATAAAACCCCCTGCATCTTTTTCGGCCGAACCCGCGGTACACCGAGCCCACCGTCAGCCTCTCTGTTCGCTTTGCAAAAACACCCCCGCAGATATATGCCCTTAACCCGCGCTCCCACGGATGCCCCACGTGTCGCGTCCCCGCTGGCGCGCCCGCGAGTGGATCCGCATGTGCAGTGGCCCCACTTGTCATCCTTTGTGGTTGGGCGTGCTCGCGGTGACAGAAGTTTTTCTGCGCGCTGTGGCGTCCAGTCAGCAGGGGGCCCACTTGTCACTATCTGTGGCTAAGTCTGGGTCGAGTAACAAAAGGTTTTCTCTGTTTCCTGTTTTAATTTAAACCCTTTTTTTTCAAATTAATTCAAATTCAAATTTTAAATCTGTTTTAAAATAACTTTTAAATTATAAACCCAAATAATACAAATAATATATGTTTTCAAATCAGAAAAATATGAGGAATTCAAATATGACTTTCAAAATATATTTTGAACACTTCAATTTTCAAGTTGATTAAAATTACAATAAAATGCCCTTTTACCTTAATTAATTAATAACTTTTGTTTTATAACTCCAAATTTAACAAATAATATGTCTAACATGATTAGCTCGACGAGACCTTTCTGTTTATGCATTCTATTATCTGTTTTGCAGCATGCATAATATAAATATAATGTGTACAGCAACTAATATGAGGATAAAATGTGGCCAAAACTCAATAAAATGATTTAATCTTGTATTCCACACCTCACCCATGCCATGCTACTTTATTGCCATGCAAATTGTGCATCATTCATCATGGCATGATTGTTTGCTTGTCGCATTGTATTCATATGCTTGTGCACTTTATTTATGTTGGCCCTTGTTTGTTTGGTTCTTTTTCGAATAGACGCTGAGCAGGGGATATATCAAAAAACCCAGGAGCACTACCCAGATCCTTCTCTCGCTTCAACTGAGCTGCCAGGCAAGCACTACCACATGCTTGCATACATATAGTACCTATTGCCTCTTTCTTATTCTTGCATCATTGAGTCGCGATTGCATTAAATTGAATCCCAAGTATTGCATAGCCTTTACTTTTAAACCCCACCGAAGCTTGTTCCTCCATCCCATGAGCCATTACTACAGGAGTTGTTTGAGCCATGCGAGTCGTAGAACAGCATGTGTAGGGTATGTGAGTGTCTGATGAATAACGAGGTACCTATACAACTTAATCTGAGTAGTAATGGGATAACTAATGAAAGTGGCATCGGTGAGCCATATTCGCTATCTGGTTTTTCAGGCTCACTTGTGTCCCGTAGGACCCCGAGTACTTGATTCCTGTTCCTTGAATATTCGCGCTATCCACATCCGGGAGGCTTATGAGCCCCCCTGAGCCAGAGATTGATTCATTCTTATTTCTTGGGGCCACAAACTAGTTTGCGGTTTTATTTACTATCATGTACTTATGCCATGATTTACTGCTTTATTTAAAATTGTGCGAGGTACTGCACCTGTACTGTTTAGGGAAGCGGAGTGTTTTCGTGGTATCGACAAGCCCAGTCACATTTTCGGGTTCCCAGTCGTTTACAGCCACTGACGCAAACCTTGAGTCCGTCTCGGAGTCGGCTAACTCCGTTGCGGATAGCTTAATGGGGTGGCCCCCTGAAATATTTCTGAATCCTGTGATCGCTTTGTCGTGACTGCCTCGTTGGGTTTTGATTTGGTTTTTCCGAGGTTGATCGAGTGTGTGTTGCTATTTGTGCACCCCTGCAGGGTAAAACTTTCTGAAAGCCGTGTCCGCGGTTATGGACGACTTGGAGTACAGTTTCTCGATCATAGACAAGTATAACTAAAGTACCGCTTTTAATTTGACTAAGTACCTGACTAGTAAATAGTGCAACACTCATGGAATGGATAATAAAACTGCCAACGGATGGGGGGGTTGTTCGTCCGCTTCCTCGTCGGTAAGCGAGGAGGAGGATGGATCTGTTAATATTACCGTTATAACTGTTGTTATTAATTCACGGACATCCGTCTATCTCTGGTTAGGCGGATGGTTAGCGAGTTTCTATAGAACTGCTAGGGTTTATCTTTTGCTGCAATTGCGTCACCCCAGGTTGTGTCCCCTTTAGCGGCATAAAGACTTGCTGAGTACCCCTAGGGTCTCACACGATAAATTGTTTGATTCAGATGAACAGGTAAGCTCGCGAGATGGATACTGGGTGGAGGAGACGGACGATGTGGGCAATGATCATTCGGTGTAGAGATTCCGGGAACGGGGATCCGAGAGATCTGTGGGCGGGATGTGTTTATTTATGGGGCATCTTATGCCGATTTGCTTCTTATCCGTACTCAGATCTTGTTTTCCGCTTCCGCCTGATACTCTGATGTTTGATGTATGAGGAGATATCCTAAACTATTATATCTATCTAGGATATTTGGATCTTGCCGTATGGCATTGCAATATTTCCTTTCTTTTTAGATGGAATGACTCTGAGAACCATTGTATGGTGGCTTGCATATATACTCATTTGTGTATGTAGTTGATCCCTTCGCCTGCCGATTACGCCGCCCGTTCTTGTCCCGATGTTTGGAAATTGTTGGGACGGCCGAAAGGTCTACCTGTGAGTGGCATTTGGGCCCCACCGTACTATTTCAACCATTTCTGCTCATCCAGGCTGGTAACTAGGAGCGTAATTCACCGAGGTAGTTACAATTGGTATCAGAGCCATCTCGACCTTCAGGGTCTCAGCCAAATGGTCGTTGTCAGTCTAGAAAATATTTTTGGTAGTTATGTATACTAGGGAAAAACAAAAACGTGAGAGTAGGACTGCTTCCATTTTTCTTCTTACCCACCCACCCACCCTTTTCTGGTAAGGAAGTGTAACGTTTTCAATCCTCTTCTCAAAATTCAAACTAGGATTCACGTGTTCTGGGTTTCCATAGTACCATAGGTTGTGTGTTTGTGTGTGTGTGTATGTAACTCTTTGTCTATCTGTTGCATCCAACTTGTTATCACAATCGGCCTTTTGGTTATCAACTGTTGGTACATTCCATACCGACAGGCTTTTGCAAACCGACGCGATCTATCTGATTGGTTGTATACCGACGCGATCTGTCTTACTCTTTGTTATCCGACGTTATCTTGTTTGGGGTGTTCGTTTCCGTAGTTGCTAATCTTTAGGTTCATCGTGAGAAGTAGGTTTTGGGATATGTGTTTTACTTATTCATGTGCGGAGTAATGATTTGAGTGCGGGATGGAGTCGCGACCATACCACTACTCTTATCATTCGCTCTTGTATATTGAATTGGTAGAGTCACTAATCTTGATTCGTTAAGTGATTTTGCGCATCTATTTGTATTTTAATGCCGAAATTTGCGGAAAATTTTTCTTTGATATATCTGTGTACCACACTCCTTTTCAGTCGTGTGCGATATGCTTAATATCTTCTAGGTGCTTTGAACTTTGTTGATATTTTAATATCATCTTAGTAAATTGTATCCTTTAATCTTGATTAATTACATCTTGGTACTATCTTGGATTATTATTATTCTCCATCATAGTACTGACTTGTGTTTTATATCAATCACAGGATGGCACCACCACGCCGTTCTGAGGAGGACATACAACCTGAACTGGGGACAACGTTGTCAAGCATCGCCAATGCCTTGGCAGCAATGCAGCAGAACCAGCAGCGTTTCGAAGAAAGTGTCAGGAGGAATGAGTTTGTTCCGCTACCTCCACCTCCCAAGCGAGGAGACATCAAAAGCTTCCTGAAGTTCAACCCACGCCAATTTGATGTTTCTGATCAACCACTTGATGTTGATGATTGGTTGCGTGAGATGTCAAGGTTGCTGATGACTGCTGATGTTCCTGAGCAAGAATGGGTAAAGTGTGCTACTCACCTTCTGAAGGGAGATGCAGCTCTGTGGTGGGAGAATTACCTGAAGGCAAACTCCACTGGTTTTCAGCCTACTTGGGGACAGTTCACTGGAGCTTTCAAAGAGCAGTATCTGTCAGAAATTGTCATGGAGAGGATGAAGGAAGTGTTTCTCAACCTCAAGCAGGGCAATGATAATGTCAATACCTACATCAGAAACTTCATGAACCTTTCTCATTATGGTGGCGATGATATCTCTGATGACAAGAAGAAGCAAAAGAGGTTCCGGCAAGGGATCAATGCATCGATTAAATATGCAATCACACATGCAAGGCCGGCGTCTTTTCTGGAACTTCAGCATACAGCTCTGCAGGAAGAAGCAAGTAGGCAAGTGTTTGAGGAGTCAAAGAAACACAGCCGTGATGCAGCAAGCTCTTCAGCTATGTCAACTCCTTCTAAGCGTCGTGTCTGGGTTCCCAACAACCCACCGTCGCTCCCGGCTCCACCAAGACCTTCAAGCTACGCGGCAAGGCCACCAAACTTCATCACTGCTGCTCCCAGGGGCTACAACCACCACTACCCTGGAGCGCCTGGCGGAGTCCCTGGCTACGTTGCTCCACGTCCACCTGGTGCTTGTTACACTTGTGGAGACACTGGGCATCAAAACTGGAACTGTCCGATGAAAAACAAAGCTCTTCCTCCACCACCTCCAAGATCTGCGGCAAGCTCTCCTTTGGTTCGTGCACCACCACCTCGGGCTCTCAACATCAACACCAAGCCCGGGTCTGCTGTTGCTCGTGCCAACTGTGTCAACGCCGCTCAAGCTGAGCATGCACCTGGAGTTGTGATGGGTATGCTTTCCGTTAACTCAGTCCCTGCACGAGTTTTGTTTGATTCTGGTGCATCGCATTCTTTTGTGTCTCACAAGTTTGCACATGAGAATGAGTTAGTTATGGATCCTCTCCTTAAGCGGTTAATGGTCCTTTCTCCTGGAGCAAAGATGGCAGCTTCTAAAATCAGCCATGGCAATCAAATTGAGATTGGTGGCTCTTCGTTCTCGGCTTCCTTAATTGTTCTGGGCAATTCTGACATTGATGTCATCTTGGGCATGGATTGGTTGACAGCAAATGCAGCTGTGATTGATTGTGCTGAGCGCTCGGTTTCTCTGAAGATTCCTCAAGGCCATATAGTCTATTCTCCAAGTCTGACTCCTGCTATCCAGCTTTTCTCTTTGGCGGCTCTGAATGATGATGCTATGGAAGCTATTTAGAGTGTTCCGGTGGTTTGTGAGTTCCCAGATGTCTTTCCTGAAGAGTTGCCAGGTATGCCTCCGGATCGTGAGGTTGAGTTTGTAATTGAGCTTGAACCTGGAACGGCTCCTATCTCCAAGCGGCCTTATAAAATGGGTCCTGCTGAGTTGGCTGAACTCAAACGTCAGCTTGATGAACAAGAGAAGTTGGGTTTCATTCAGCATAGTACTTCTTCTTGGGGTAGCCCAACAATCTTTGTGAAGAAGCGAGACAAGACTGATAGACTTTGTGTTGACTATCGGGCTCTCAATGCTAAAACCATCAAGAATAAATATCCCCTTCCACGGATTAATGATCTCTTCGATCAGCTAGCTGGAGCTGTGGTATTCTCTAAGCTTGACTTGAGAAGTGGTTATCACCAAATCAAGATTCGCAAGGAAGATGTTCCTAAAACAGCTTTCACCACCCGCTATGGCCTGTATGAGTACACGGTCATGTCTTTCGGTCTCACCAACGCACCTGCCACCTTCTCAAGGCTCATGAACTCGGTTTTCATGGAGTATCTTGATAAGTTCGTTGTGGTCTACCTGGATGACATCCTAGTCTATTCTAAGTCACAGGAAGAACATGAAGAACACCTTCGGTGTGTCCTAAACAAGCTTCGTGAGAACCGCCTATATGCAAAGTTCTCCAAGTGTGACTTTTGGCTGCCTCAAGTAACCTATCTTGGTCATGTCATCTCTGCCAAGGGCATTGCCGTCAACCCGGAAACTGTGAAGACAATTGTTGAATGGCTTCCTCCTGTAAATGTCAAAGAAGTGCGGAGTTTCCTTGGTTTGGCTAGTTATTGTCGTCGCTTCGTTCAGAACTTTTCGAAGATAGCGAAGCCTCTTACCGTTCTCCTCAAGAAAGGCAAGAAATACCTTTGGACTCCTGCATGTCAAGCAAGCTTCGAGACACTCAAAGAGAAGCTCACTTCCACACCAGTCTTGGTTCCTCCAGATACATCCAAGCCGTTCCAGATATTCTGTGACGCCTCTTTGCAAGGAGTGGGTGTGGTCCTTATGCAAGAAAAACAAGTTGTTGCTTATGCCTCTCGACAGTTGAAGACGCATGAGATCAACTATCCTACACATGACCTCGAGCTCGCAGCAGTTTTCTTTGCTTTGAAAGTATGGAGGCACTACTTGCTTGGCAACCATTGTGAAATATTTTCTGATCACAAGAGTTTGAAGTATATCTTTACTCAGCCTGATCTCAACCTTCGGCAGAGGAGGTGGATTGAAGCAATCAATGATTTTGATTTGACCATCAACTACACTCCGGGCAAAGCTAATGTCATGGCCGATGCTCTCAGCCGCAAAGCTTACGTCAACAACCTCATGATGGAAGAACAACAGCCTCTCTTGTGCGAGGAATTCTGTCAGCTCAACCTTGAAATTGTGGAACAAGGGTATCTCCTGAACCTTCTGGCTACTCCTCTCTTGGAAGAAAAGGTTCGCTCCTTTCAGCTCGGTGATCCGTACACAAGAAAGATCATCTCCAAAGTTTAGCTTCCGAAGTATGAGTCCTTCCACGTCGATGATCAAGGCACGCTTTTCTTTGAACACCGGATGTTTGTTCCGAACTACCCGGGTCTGAGAGAACAAGTTCTCAAGGAGGCGCATGATTCTGTTCTTTCTATCCACCCTGGCAGCACAAAGATGTACATGGACTTGAAAACACAATATTGGTGGCCTGGATTGAAACGATATTGTGCCAAGTATGTCTCGGAGTGTGATGTCTGCCGCAGAGTTAAAGCTGTCCATCAGAAACCTTCCGGTCTTCTACAGCCATTGAAACCCCCGGAGTGGAAATGGGAGAAAGTAGAGATGGACTTCATAACTGGTTTTCCAAGGTCGCAGAAGGGAAACAATGCAATCTTTGTTGTCATTGACAGGCTTTCTAAAGTGTCTCACTTCTTCCCCGTCAAGGAAACAATTTCTGCAATTCAGTTGGCTGAGCTCTATATCAATAGAATTGTCTCTCTGTATGGGGTTCCTCTCGAGATCAGTTCAGACCGTGGAAGCATCTTCACTTCCAAGTTCTGGGAAAGTTTCCAAAATGCTTTGGGAACAAAGTTGAACTTCAGCATAGCTTACCACCCTCAGTCGCAAGGACAAGTTGAAAGGATCAATCAGATTCTGGAGGACATGCTTCGTGCTTGCGTCATCTCTTTTGGCATGAAGTGGGAAGAATGTCTTCCTTATGCTGAATTCTCTTACAACAACAGCTTCCAGAAAAGTCTAAAGATGGCACCATTTGAGGCTCTCTATGGTCGCAAGTGCAGAACTCCGATTGGTTGGTCGGGTGCAGGAGAAAGAATATTGTTTGGCCCTGACATTGTAACTCAAGCGGAGGAGAAGGTTCACATCATTCTTGAAAATCTGAAGATTGCTCAAAGTCGCCAGAAGAGCAATTATGACAGGAAGCACACGGACATGGAATATGTCCCTGGTGATCTCGTTTACCTTCGTGTCACTCCCATGAGAGGCACGCACCGTTTTGGTATCAAAGGAAAGCTGGCTCCTAGATACATCGGTCCTTTCAAAATTCGTGGAAGAAGAGGAGAAGTTGCTTATGCTCTTGAGCTCCCGGGAAAACTCAAGGTCCATGATGTTTTCCACATCTCTCAACTCAAGAAGTGCTTCAAGGATCCCGGCAGGACCGTGGACCATGAGCTTATCAATCTCCAAGAAGACCTGTCTTATCAAGAACACCCCACAAAAATCCTTGAAGTCGCAGAAAGAAGGACTCGCAACAAGTCCATCAAGTTCTGCAAGGTGCAGTGGTCGCACCATTCCGTTGATGAAGCCACTTGGGAACGTGAAGATGAGCTCCGTGCCAAGTATCCTACCCTACTTGAGTCTTCTTCTTCCTAGAATCTCGGGGCGAGATTACTGTTTAGTGGGGGAGAGGTGTAGCATCCCAATTGTCTAACAATTGTAATGCTACTTGGTCTAGTAATATAATGGCTACTTCAAATATATAATTGTTGCATCATCATTATATCATGCTCATGTCATCATGCCACCTTGCATTTGAGCATCATATAAAACCCTTTTCCATTTGGTTCTTATCCCATCTGCATTATTAATTGTATTTGCCTCTTGATATTGTATTTGGTTACTGATATATTGTTTAGATGCCCAAGTTGAGTTGGGGGCATATCTCTTTTAACTCCACCATCTTTCTCTGTCACCACCTTATAATTCCACCATCCAACTAAATATGAGCTTTGCACTTTATTGGGTTTTACCTCTAGCTCATGTGGGTTGGGATGGATCCAATTCTATTTTTTTTTCCACATGCTCTCATCTTAGCATCATGTTGTTTTCACATTATTGATATATGAGAGCCACATGGCCACCCTTGCATGCCTTGTGAGTGGAACCCTTTTCCCTAGCTGCCATATGGATTATGATGGAATTATGCTCATGTTGGGATATTTCTGGGACTATTAAGCATCTAGTGGCACATACACACTAGCATGTCCCATTTTATTCAAATAGGGTCATCTCCAACTACTCCACATGGGGCATCTTTCACTTCTTCTAGTTTGGCTCATTCCATATTTTTGGAATGCATATGTATAAATGCTATGGCTATTTATGTTGTTTTCACAAGATGGAACCTAGCATTAATATTATGCATGGGCCATGCAAAGCATCACCATTCCTTCTCTTTGGAGTTTTTATTTGAACCTTGAGTGGATCATTCCCTTATCTCTATACCCCTCTCCCTTATTCCTTCTCCAAACCTAACCTCTCTCTCTCTATCTTTCACCACCTTTGTTCTCCTTCTCTCTTTTGGCTAGCTTTGTTTGATCTTGGCTTGATCTTGACAAAAACAAACCCTAGCCACCTTACACTCATCTCTCCTCTCTTTACCATCCTCTCTAAACCACACCCCATCTAACCTAACCCTAGCCTCTCTCTCTCTCTAGCTAACCCTAGCTCCACCCTCTCTCTCGGCCTCCCTCTCTCTCTCTCACCTAGCTCGGCCACACCTGGTCACCCTGGCCCCACCTAGCTACCCCGTCCCCAGTAGAAACTCTAGCCCGAGCCTCCTACTACCCAACCCTAGCTCCAACCCGAGCTTCCCCTACCCCTCTCTCTCTCTAGCTCTCTCTCTGCCATGAGGGCCCCAGCCCGAGCCTCTCCACCAACCGGTCGTCCCCACCTGGCAGCCCCACCACCACCTGCCCTGCCCTGGTCCTGCCCGGCCCCAAGCACGTGTGGAGGAGGAGAGAAAGGTGGCACCGAGCCACCTTTAACCCTACCTGCTCCCACACGGCACCCACGCCTCTCCCTCACCTTTCCCTCCGCCCCGCAACCTCTCTGCCTCTCCCAGATCTTCCCAGACCGCCCCTTCCTCACCCGTCTACCCCGACGCCGGCCACCGTCTGCTCCACCGACGCCTCTTCGATCCAGCCGACGAGCGCGACGTGGAGGTGGTCAGGGAAGACGAGGAGACCCCTCTGCTTCGACCAGTACCTGTCGCGGAGGAGGATAAGGTCCAGCGCTGGAGTTCACCGACGAGCCGACGCCAAACCCTAACAACGGTGGCCGTCTGCATCCTCGCCGCTGTGACGCTCCCCAAGCCGATCTATCATCACCAACATCTCCACGGTGAGCCACGCAACCTCCTAGACACCCTCGCCTTCGTCGTCGTGTCCTGGCCGCGACGTACGTTCCGTCGAGCACCCTCGGTGCACCGGCGAGTGCGCGCGTCTGCTCGCCCCCGCGAAGCGCAGAACCTCATCTAGGCCCCGTCCACCCTCCTGGCATCAACCCGAGCCCACCGCAGTGGCTGCCGCCTCCGCGCGCGCACGCCAGGTCCCCGGATCGAATCCCGCGCGCCGCGCCCCGCACCCTGTCGAGCACCATTTTGTCGTCAGTAGGTTCAGAGAAGAAGCACAGTGCCGCGTCTCCTTTTTGCATAAAACCCCCTGCATCTTTTTCGGCCGAACCCGCGGTACACCGAGCCCACCGTCAGCCTCTCTGTTCGCTTTGCAAAAACACCCCCGCAGATATATGCCCTTAACCCGCGCTCCCACGGATGCCCCACGTGTCGCGTCCCCACTGGCGCGCCCGCGAGTGGATCCGCGTGTGCAGTGGCCCCACTTGTCATCCTTTGTGGCTGGGCGTGCTCGCGGTGACAGAAGTTTTTCTGCGCGCTGTGGCGTCCAGTCAGCAGGGGGCCCACTTGTCACTGTCTGTGGCTAAGTCTGGGTCGAGTAACAAAAGGTTTTCTCTATTTCCTGTTTTAATTTAAACCCTTTTTTTTCAAATTAATTCAAATTCAAATTTTAAATCTGTTTTAAAATAACTTTTAAATTATAAACCCAAATAATACAAATAATATATGTTTTCAAATCAGAAAAATGTGAGGAATTCAAATATGCCTTTCAAAATATATTTTGAACACATTAATTTTCAAGTTGATTAAAATTACAATAAAATGCCCTTTTACCTTAATTAATTAATAACTTTTGTTTTATAACTCCAAATTTAACAAATAATATGTCTAAAATGATTAGCTCGACGAGACCTTTCTGTTTATGCATTCCATTATCTGTTTTGCAGCATGCATCATGTAAATATAATGTGTACAGCAACTAATATGAGGATAAAATGTGGCCAAAACTCAATAAAATGATTTAATCTTGTATTCCACACCTCACCCATGCCATGCTACTTTATTGCCATGCAAATTGTGCATCATTCATCATGGCATGATTGTTTGCTTGTCGCATTGTATTCATATGCTTGTGCACTTTATTTATGTTGGCCCTTGTTTGTTTGGTTCTTCTTCGAATAGACGCTGAGCAGGGGATATATCAAGAAACCCAGGAGCACTACCCAGATCCTTCTCTCGCTTCAACTGAGCTGCCAGGCAAGCACTACCACATGCTTGCATACATATAGTACCTATTGCCTCTTTCTTATTCTTGCATCATTGAGTCGCGATTGCATTAAATTGAATCCCAAGTATTGCATAGCCTTTACTTTTAAACCCCACCGAAGCTTGTTCCTCCATCCCATGAGCCATTACTACAGGAGTTGTTTGAGTCATGCGAGTCGTAGAACAGCATGTGTAGGGTATGTGAGTGTCTGATGAATAACGAGGTACCTATACAACTTAATCTGAGTAGTAATGGGATAACTAATGAAAGTGGCATCGGTGAGCCATATTCGCTATCTGGTTTTTCAGGCTCACTTGTGTCCCGTAGGACCCCGAGTACTTGATTCCTGTTCCTTGAATATTCGCGCTATCCACATCCGGGAGGCTTATGAGCCCCCCTGAGCCAGAGCTTGATTCATTCTTATTTCTTGGGGCCACAAACTAGTTTGAGGTTTTATTTACTATCCTGTACTTATGCCATGATTTACTGCTTTATTTAAAATTGTGCGAGGTACTGCACCTGTACTGTTTAGGGAAGCGGAGTGTTTTCGCGGTATCGACAAGCCCAGTCACATTTTCGGGTTCCCAGTCGTTTACAGCCACTGACGCAAACCTTGAGTCCGTCTCGGAGTCGGCTAACTCCGTTGCGGGTAGCTTAATGGGGTGGCCCCCTGAAATATTTCTGAATCCTGTGATCGCTTTGTCGTGACTGCCTTGTTGGGTTATGATTTGGTTTTTCCGAGGTTGATCGAGTGTGTGTTGTTATTTGTGCACCCCTGCAGGGTAAAACTTTCTGAAAGCCGTGTCCGCGGTTATGGACGACTTGGAGCACAGTTTCTCGATCATAGACAAGTATAACTAAAGTACCGCTTTTAATTTGACTAAGTACCTGACTAGTAAATAGTGCAACACTCATGGAATGGATAATAAAACTGCCAGCGGATGGGGGGGTTGTTCGTCCGCTTCCTCGTCGGTAAGCGAGGAGGAGGATGGATCTGTTAATATTACCGCTATAACTGTTGTTATTAATTCACGGACATCCGTCTATCTCTGGTTAGGAGGATGGTTAGCGAGTTTCTATAGAACTGCTAGGGTTTATCTTTTGCTGTAATTGCGTCACCCCAGGTTGTGTCCCCTTTAGCGGCATAAAGACTTGCTGAGTACCCCTAGGGTCTCACACGATAAATTGTTTGATTCAGATGAACAGGTAAGCTCGCGAGATGGATACTGGGTGGAGGAGACGGACGATGTGGGCAACGATCATTCGGTGTAGAGATTCCAGGAACGGGGATCCGAGAGATCTGTGGGCGGGATGTGTTTATTTATGGGGCATCTTATGTCGATTTGCTTCTTATCCGTACTCGGATCTTGTTTTCCGCTTCCGCCTGATACTCTGATGTTTGATGTATGAGGAGATATCCTAAACTATTATATCTATCTAGGATATTTGGATTTTGCCGTATGGCGTTGCAATATTTCCTTTCTTTTTAGATGGAATGACTCTGAGAACCATTGTATGGTGGCTTGCATACATACTCATTTGTGTATGTAGTTGATCCCTTCGCCTGCCGATTACGCCGCCCGTTCTTGTCCTGATGTTTGGAAATGGTTGGGACGGCCGAAAGGTCTACCTGTGAGTGGCATTTGGGCCCCACCGTACTATTTCAACCATTTCTGCTCATCCAGGCTGGTAACTAGGAGCGTAATTCACCGATGTAGTTACAAACAATAAAGTAGATGGATCGTCTATCCAAGTACTCGATGCGGTGGATGTCTTCAAAAATGAACTGACAACAGGATGTCCTCCAATGGGACTACACAAAAAGAAATAGTAAGTCTCTTGTTTTTACTGATATGTGCACAGTGTCAGATGCTTGTTTGTACGAGGTACCACATCATTTGGCTAATGATTAGAACAAGGTTGACCTTAACCAAGACTGGACAAAAACCAGACGTAAATCCCTCGATTTATAATTCAATGTGCTCACTTGATTTTGGTGATGATCTATTCTTTCTATATTTGACTTGTGTTCATCTATCTATCTATTATGTGGTGGTAATTTAAGTATATCCACTTTTATGCTAATTTATAGTCTATTATTGTATTTTTCTGCTATAATTAAGAGTTTGAATGCACTCTGGAGGTAGTCACATTGTCTAGTGTCAGCACCACATGAGTTGGCCAATGATTAGAACAAGATGACCTTTAACGGTACTGCACAAAGACCGAACGTAAATCCCTTGATTTGTAATTCAATTTGCTCACTCAATCATGGTGGAGATCTCTTTTTGCTATATTTGACTGATGATCTTCTATATATATATATATATGTTAACTAGACCATGATTAGGTGGTGGTGATTAAAGTATATCCACTTTTATGTTAATCTATATTCTATTATAATATTAGAGATCACCACCATGATTGAGCTTATATGCACTCTGGAGGTAGTAATATAGTCTAGTGTTATATGTATGAGACTAGTATAAATTACTTGGTCTTGGTGGGGAGTAACTTGGACTAGTAAAAATGCATACAATACTAGTCCAAGTTACTCTACCAACACTAAAGGGTGTCTAGATACATTCGTTTCACAAAACCCATGATATCTTATATTTTAAAACGGAGGGAGTTCTATCTAGACTACTCATAGTAAGATTGTCATAGCTATTATCATCTAATATGATCCCCAATTACTATATATATGTACTATGACCATGTTAATATGATCTGGAAGTCTATCGTGCACCTGTTGTTTGATTGCTTAATTCATTACCTCAATAGCTACTCTACATGATGCACATATAGAGTCTATTGCCAATTTGATTCTTTAGTTTTCTCATCATTAAAGCAATGTAATGATTTTCTTAACTTAAACGGTGAGAGCACCGCCCTATCAAGGCGAAGCTGCGGGTTTGAGCCCCATCAGTCCCAAACTAGGGATGGCAATTTCTATTAGAAATATAATTTTTGATTAATAATAAACAAGGGATTTTTATCTATACATCATCAGATGATCTTGCGAGTTTAATATTAGCCACCATATGGTTCAATTGGTTATGGTTCCTGTGAATTTTTAGTTGACTTGTGATTGCATCAATGCTATATTCTGACGTGGTACCTAGACATACATTGTTTAAATACTTCATTGACCTTGCAAGGTACACAATGTATCATTTGTTTGTTTGTCTACTGGATTTTCTTGCCTAGTTATATGTACAATGATACTGTCAGCAGTTGGAAATACAATAGCTATAGGCATTACAAAGAAGGTTTGTGCTACTTTTTGGATGCATCCAACTATTGTTTTGGCAGCAAATGACCTCTTCTTTTTTAATTTTACTGGCCCGATGATCAAAATATTTGAATGATCTGGCTACTGAAAAGGAATGGTTGATATCTTGTTTGTCTGAAATGATTCTAGTAGTCTATTTAAGGCACTTGGTCTATTGCTTGTTTTTCCAAGGTACTATCATAGTTGCCTGATGATTAAAGCAATGCCACCTGTGGTTGGAGGTCACTTTTTTGGCTAGTTCATACTATAGACCATTTTTAAACGCTATTCTTATATTTTATGTTAATGCTTTGTTGTCTCAACCAGTTCTAAGCAGCTGAAGGAATCTCATGCACCTCTTTTTGTTATATATTTCTATATTTCCATTATGCCGTTATATGATTAGTTTATGAGGGAAAGAGTCGAGTTGCTTGATTCCCTACATTCATTACCATACTAGTTCAGTTAGTCTGCATGAGACACACATGTTGATGGCTTGATTTGTTATATTAGGACAATGCCAATTTTGAAATTCTTTGACAATAAACATGGTGTTTTTCGCCTGCTTTGCTGCTCTAACTTAATATGTCTTAGTTTCAGCATGCAAATAACCTATAGTGTTTCTTCCAGAGTGGCTATGATACTGGCACATGTATGCATCGGTCCAGGACATCGATAGTTCCTGTTATTCCGGAAAGAGGTGTACGAGGCACATCATTAATTGTTCCCGGCCAATGATGAATTTGAATTATTTTACATATAAGATGGCCGCCAGTTAGCTGGTACGCTGTGCTAACTTGTTTTATTTGTTTCAGGCTGCACATGAAGCTATGGGGGCAGAAGGAAGGAATCATACGTTAAGTATTAAGGTCATTTCACAAAGCAGCAGTGACAGTGATTATTGCTTGCATCGGCCCACGGTTTCAGTTTTTCCAGCAGAAAGAGGTGTTACAGCTGCACTCCAAACAATTGATTTAATTGAACAAGAAACAGAGCAAATAGATGGAATAATCACGATTACACGTGAACAGATACAAGAACTGAAAGATCGACAAGATTTGACGGACCGTCTACTTGATAATCTCTTCTACAGCTGTTACGGTATGCCAGTTGTTACTTGTATGGGGATGTAAGCTCCGTAATAGAAACCCTCTTCCAACACATGTCTCGTGATGTCTCTGTAATGTTTCATCTTGTTTTTGTAGAAAGTCTGGTCTATAATAAATTTCAAAAATATATGTTAATGTAATAGGATGATCCTAGCACGGCCATTAGCGGGATGAAATATTAATGGACTGTTTAAATCTAGAATTTTGCCATAGTTATAGAATACACAAATATTCTGGCTAGGAGATGGGACAAATAAACACTAAAAGGTCGTAAGTGGCAGGTCAGAATATTGGTGGGCCTCATAAGTGGCCAAGGCCCTGGAAATTGTACTGGGCTGAACAGCAACAGGTGAGAACAGTAAAGGGCCCGAACTATAATAGGCCCGAATATTGATATACCTGAACAGTAAAGAGCTGAAACAGTAAAAGGCCTAAACAATAAAAAAACCGAGCAGCAGAGGGCCCGCACAGTAAAATAGATAGAAGAGTAAAAGGCCTGAACAGTAAAAGGCCATAAGAGAAAAAGGCCTAAACAGTGAACGGCCGAAACAGTAGAAGGCCAGAACAGTAAAGGATCCTAACACTAGCAACCCAGAAATGTAAAAGGCCATAATAGTAAATGGGTAGAACAGGAGCGGATCCCACAGGCCGTAGGAATAGTAACGGGCTGCCTGCAGGCCTTAACAGTGCTTGAGCTTCTAGCGTAGGCCCCTAATGGGCCGCATATTATTCTACCAAAGTGGGCCTTCTTTAGGCCAAAACTGTAGCGGGCCTGAAAACATACGGGCCCTGGATGGATTCATTAATGGGCCACGTCAAACAGTACACGTCGTGAGAGTAAAGGGACGTAATCTTATTCGGCTCTCCTCGTGGGCCAGCCCACTTAACAATTAGCAGGCCTTGTCTGGGCCAGGCTTCTACCATGGTTTCTGTGACCGTTAACGGCGGTAACCGGCCGTTAACAACGGGTGCCACGTGGCATTTTTGCATGATGTTAGCGGTCAACGCGGGTGGCGAACAGATCTATGCTGGAACAAGTTTTCGTGGCTGAAGGGTGCGATCCGCCACGGTCAGAAAAAATCATGCTAGATTCTTTTGTGACGGGGCTTTTACCACGAAGGGCATACGTCGTAGAAGACTTTTTAGCCACGAAAAACGGGCCTTCAACCACGAAAATCATCTATTCTAAAAGCTAACTTTTCTTGTAGTGACTTTGCCCTCTTCTCGGTTGTAGAAGTAGTAACCCAAGGTTTCCCTCGGATACTCCACGAAAATACACTTATCCGACTTGGTTGTAAGCTTGTCCGACTGAAGTCGCTTGACAAATGCTTCACAACCCCAAATCTTAAGAAAAGACAAACTTGGCTTCTTGCCAGTCCACATCTCATGCGGTGTCTTCTCTACCGACTTTGATGGTACTCTGTTTAGTGTGAACGCTGCAGTTTCTAGACAATAACCCCAAAATGATAAAGGCAGATTTGTCTGACTCATCATTGATCATACCATGTCGAACAAGGTCCAATTCCTCCTTTCCGACACACTGTTTCTCTGCGGCGTTCCTGGAGGAGTGAGCTGGGGAACTATTCCACAACTCTTCAGATGGTCATCAAACTCATGGCTCATGTACTCGCATCCTCGGTCCGACCAAAGAAACTTCATTTTCTCGCCGAGTTGATTTTGTACCTCATTCTAGAATTCCTTGAACTTTTCAAAGGCTTCCGACTTATGTTTCATCAAGTAGATATATACATACCTACTCAAATCATCAGTGAAGGTAATGAAGTACTCATAACCACCTCTAGATGTCGTGCTCATCGGGCCACATACATCACTATGTACTAGTCCCAATAAGTCAGATGCCCTTCCGCAACTCTTTGCAAAAGGTGTCTTGGTCATCTTGCCGAGTAGGCAGGATTCGCATGTATCAAATGACTCCAAGTCGAACGAAATTAGGAGTCCATCATCATGGAGCTTCTTCATGTGTTTCCAACTTATATGACCAAGCCGACAGTGCCAAAAGTAAGTCATATTCAGATCATTTGGATTCAAAATTTTCACATTTATGTTATAGATAGATTCACCATCAAGATTCAAAATAAATAACCTGTCCTGGACAGGTGCAAAGCCGTGAAACATATCATTCAAATATAAAGAACAACCATTATTCTTAATATTCGACTCATAGCCTTGTCTCATCAAACATGAGGCAAAAATAATGTTTCGACTAAGCACTGGAACATAATAACAATTATTTAGCTCCATTAAGAATCCCGAAGGTAAATGAAGTTGCATTGTGCCGACTTCCAACACAACGACTCTTGCTTGCCGACTCGAATGTCAACCTCGCCTCTCGCCATGCTCCTAGTTCTTACCAGTCCCTACAACAAGTTGCAGATGTGAATAACTGATCTGGTATCATATACCCAAGAACTACCAGGTGCATCAGCAAGATAAATGTCTATAACATTGCAAACAAGCATACTTGAGCCGGAAGTCACACCTCCACTCTTGGCTTTATCAGCCAGATACTTGCTGCAATTCCTCTTCCAGTGGTCATCCGCCTTGCAATAGAAGCAAGTGGATCCGGCTGCAGGAGATGGCTTAGTCCCCGAGGAAGCGCTTTGGACCGGGTCCTGAGCCTTGCCTCCTGACTTAGCCTTCTTCTTAGTCCAAGAAATTTTCTTGAACTTAGCCTTATTCTGCACCATCAACACTTGATTGGCACCTTTCTTGAGATCTGCCTCAGCCTGCTTGAGCATCCCATGTAATTCAGTGAGCTTCTTATCCATACCATGCATGTGGTAGTTCGATATGAACTGGCCATATGCACTAGGAAGAGAGTTCAGAATTATGTCTATAGTGAACTCTTCGCTAATGGGGTATCCCAGCCTTTCCAAAGACTGCACGTAACCAACCATATTGAGTACATGCAAGCTCAGTGGATCACCATCCTTAAGCTTGTGGCTCAACTCAGAGACTTGATACCTCTCAGTTTTTGCCTGAGCCTAGAACATACTTTTGAGGCTTTTGCATATCGTAGGCCTTAACATTCTCGAATTGTTGCTACAAGTCCGATTCCATGTGAGCAAGCATAAGACAGCTAATCTCTATAGACTCATCACAAGTCCTACGGTAGGCATTGGTGGCTGCGACAGTCGCATTCTCATTCGGCTCATCTGGAAGTGGGTTGTATAGTACATGGTCTCTCTTTTCTTGCTTGAGAACAGTTCTCAGATTGCGATACCAGTTGGTGAAGTTAGTTCTATTTAGCTTATCTTTCTCTAAGATGGTTCTCAAAGCAAAACTGGAAATCTGAGGGAGACTGCTACGTGTTGTTGATCTACAATAGAAAAATATACAAAACACTTAAGACATATATCCATAAAAGAGCAAGCATATTAAACATATTAATACTTATGCTCCCACTAGAACCAACACCCCTATGATGGTTACTAAGTGATTCAGTATCCCAAATAAGCAAGCCGACTAGTGAGGTTTAGCATCACCGCTAGCCGTCAAGTGATCTAGGTAGACAACTCCTTGTCAATCGCATCTCATTCAAATCTTGTTGGATGGGTGGCATCACATGCCCGGGCTCTCGTCTGACTTTTTCCCGAGTCCCACAACCGTTGTGATAGACCCGTCTAGATTACTGAGTGCTTCCGCTATAAGAGTCCGACTCGAACCCACCTAGTCAAAAAGAATTAATAGCACCTCAATTTTATGAGCCCACTACCAAACATGTCCGACTTGTGATGGTGCAGCACTGGCGGGGAAACTTACTAGACCTTCTTTGAGGGATTACTTTCTACCAACTATCTAATAGAGGTAAAATAGAGACATAAACATAAAACAAATAATGCAATTATAATGTGAAATGGTATGGATCTCTTCATGGTGATCTCCATCTCCAAAAAGCTTGTAATTCGACTCGTGTCAACTCTTGTCACATGCCGCCTTACACCATGTATGTATTACACACATCACATGCACATAAGCCATACCATTCATAACATCATCCTGCAAAAACAAGTTATACATAGATACAATATCTACTGGTGTTGTGAAACTCGCAACGACATCTAAGGCGCTACGAAAGGGCGAAGCCGGCGGTCCCAAATCCAAAAACACAGATCTCATCTACATTTCGAATATGGATTTCTTCATCGGATAAAACAATTTTACCCAAATCCGATCCGTACTCTGATTCGACCAAACTCTTTGATCTTCGATCACCGCATCCAGATTTACATGTCACAGTCTACCCCGATGGCAGAAGCCGACCGACCTCAGCAGTATGATCACGGAAACCGGATCATCCAATTCCCCGAGTATAGTTGATCCAATCAACTTCGTAGATAACCAATCTATCTCATAGATCAACCACCAAAACTGTAATTAGATCCAATCTAACGCCAACCGCATATCTATGCACGATCTCGAGCCTAAAACCAGAATCTAACGCTCTGATACCACTGTACGGACACGCAGAGATAAACAAAAACTTTTACCCTACGTAGTACTCCCAAGATCTAGCTCAGGTGATAGGCCACGAGATTTACCACTAGAGGCATAGGTGCGGATTATTGATGAAGCGCATCAGTTGATGCTGTGCCGAACGATCCCATGTATAGCACGTCCAGATCCCCACGACCTCCTTATCCCCAGCGTCGCACGTGCAACGCCTCTACCGGTATCCACACATATAGGGAGGAGCTCTAGGCAAAGGACTGCTAGATCATGTCTAGCCCGAAATGGGAGTGGAGAAAGTGACGGCTAGGTCAGGGACTATCCCTTGTCACTCCACTTATATACACTCCTAGCTGGGTTCAACGCTTGAAGCCCATCTAGGCCGTATCCCATTCTCCACATGGACTGAATCCACATGGGCTCCTTTCCTTTAAGTGTGTGACCCTGTTGGTTCACGTACACCTGGACACGACAGGATTCACCACTCCGAGTCGATAGCTGGTAGCGGTCTCTAGCAAGACGTACCAACTCCTAAGCGTCGTAAAGTCTAAAGACAAACCTTTCTCAATGTGACTTTCCTCCAAGTCCCTTTGCCTCACGATATATCTTGTCAAGCTATAGGTGAGTTGTTGCCATTCCTTTAATAGCTCGAATCTCTCTTCTCATTCCATGATATACGATTCACTGGACTAACACTTAGTCCGACTCCTTGATTAACACTTAACCAAGTCGCGCATGACCATGCTTCCGAATCATATCACACGAGAGGGCCTAGAGAATATCTCTCCATTACAAAGAGGCAAATCCCATCTTGGTAATCCACGTCACGTAGCTTGCTTTACAACCAACCTGAACTCTATCTTTATAACTACCCATTTATGGAACAACGTTTGATAGAACCTAAGTTGACGATCCACAACTCGGATCATGCAATCACCACAGGTCAAAGGATTCCATTGCTTGAGACTGCAAATGACAATATGCTCGTTGCATCTCAACTGTGGGTCAGTCCGATTCGCTAAACTCTTTAGCCGAATCAGTGTAAGTCGGAATAGCATCACCATGCCCATGACAGGTGGAACCGAGTCATCAACCGACTATCACATTAGTCTAAGTTGTATTTTCAGCGCAACCTCAACGACCAAGGACAACTAGTATGAATAACATAAATATATAGTTCCACAATCGAATCACATATTCAATGATATATATCAGTAGTTCATACATGGACAATAACTTTATGAATACATTGGGAATAACATCATACATGATTGCCTCTAGGGCATATTCCCAACATGCCCCGCCGCCAACAGGAGGCGCCACCGCATCCCACCACCCGGGCCTCACCGGACATGTTGCCAGCCTAGGTGCGCTGTCGTCGGAGATGCGCTCCCGAGTAGGCTCCTATGCGCGTGGGGAGAGGAACACCCGCCGTCGCCAGCCCTGCGCGGGCAACGACCGGCGTCACCTGCCGACGGCGGTGGAGGAAGCGGGAGGAGGGAGAGGGCTCTGGGGAGGGGTAGGTGAGGGTGCCGCCCTGTCGCTCACTCGGGGAGGCGACGCGGGCGGGTGGGTTTCAGCTTTCCTACGCGCGTGGGGAGAGGAACACCCGCCGTCGCCGGCCCTGCGCGGGCAACGACCGGCGTCACCTGCCGACGGCGGTGGAGGAAGCGGGAGGAGGGAGAGGGCTCTGGGGAGGGGTAGGTGAGGGTGCCGCCCTGTCGCTCACTCGGGGAGGCGACGCGGGCGGGTGGGTTTCAGCTTTGCCTCCCCGAGTGAGCGACAGGGCGGCACCCTCACCTACCCCTCCCTAGAGCCCTCTCCCTCATCCCGCTTCCTCCACCGCTGTCGGCAGGTGACGCCGGTCGTTTCCCGTGCAGGGCCGGCGACGGCGGGTGTTCCTCTCCCCACGCGCATAGGAGCCTACTCGGGAGCGCATCTCCGGTGACAGCGCGCCTAGGCTGGCAACAGGTCCAGTGAGGCCCGGGTGGTGGGATGCGGTGGCGCCTCCTGTTGGCGGCGGGGCATGTTGGGAATATGCCCTAGAGGCAATCATGTATATGACTGTGGTCAATTGGACGCGATTGTAAGGGAGTTTGGTGCATGGGTTGACTCTAGGGCGGTTGGCTAGTCAATCAAATCCACATATGTCATGGAGCACATTTTCCCTCGCATGTCTGTCCCTCCGACCTTCTCCCGTTCTCCTTGTTCGGATGGATCCGGCGCTCGGCTTGGGTTGTGTCGCTACTATGTCCTCTCCCTTCACCGGAATACAAGCTCCCCATCGTGTTCTCCTCCCCTGCCTCGCTCCATGCAGCACTTGTTGTTGTCCTATCTCAGTAAACAATGCGTGCCACATCCGCCATCCCTCTCATGTGTGCTCCCTCTTCGCCGTCCACGCTCTCCATTCCTGACCTGTGATCGCTGGTGCCGACAGTGTAGCACAGCATGTCGACCTCTCAGTCGACACCGTCGCATGGTCTGCCGACACCTCACCCGTGACCCCATCAATCTAGCTTGATCTCTCCTCTTTGGCACTGCATGCAGCCGAGTGTTCTTTCCCCTATGCTTTCTCCCTCTCCCTTCTCCGTTCATGGTCAGCTCTAGAGAAGAAGGATTTCAGAAAAAACACAGGTTGATTGATTCATGAGACATTACTCCTACAGGATGATTAATTCATTGAGGCACTTCTTCTTCAGTTGCTCCCAATCCTAGCTCTTTTCTCATCCATGGATTTTCCCCTTCACTCTACTAACATTTGTGTCTTTGTTCGTCAGGTTACAGTATTGTATTTGTGTAGATATCATCTGAAGTAATTAGTTATTGCAGGCTGTTGGCATGGATCAAATGTATGCACTCTTGAAATCTATGAAAGAAAATGTTTACTTTTCTATTTATATGTTTTGTTTTCATTGTTGATTTTCTGGTTGACCGGAAGTTGGAAACAAGGATGCAGAGGCAATTGTCTCAATGTACATGCTCACGAAATACAAGAGGCGGCGCGCCTTCGGCTCGTGCCAGTGTTTGTAGTCGTCGTTAGGTGGTCCAATGACCTATTTGTATTTTTTATTACTTTTGTGACTATTTGTACTGCTGTTGATGATTATTAATAGATCGGTGAAATTTTACAAAAAAAAGTACAAGAAAACTTTGCAAAATACCATGAACCTGCACTTTACAGCAATAAATTTTGTTTAGCGATATAAAGTGTGGATAGTACTACACTATTCTGCTTTTTTTTTGGCGTTCAACACATCTCTATTAAATCAAAGCATCAGAATTACAATCAGCCAGCAGACTGTTTGCTAAGAAACTAGGACTCGCATCCAACCATTCCATCGACAGGCCATGAGCGCAGACATAGCGTGCACATTCATGAGCCACGGAATTAGCCGAACGCCGAACAAAGACTAATTCAAAGGAGCTAAATTGTAAAGTGATATCTGTAATCTCACTAATGATTGGGGCAATCACCGATCGATGATTCCCTTTCTCTAGCCAAAGCCGAACCACATACTGCTGGTTCCGAGCTTGAAGCATAGCATCTCTCAAGGCTAGAGCCTCAATGACCAAAGGGTTGGATATGCCTTGGTAGAGGCGGCACCATGAACTCCTGTAGCCATTAGAGTCCCTCGCAACCCCTCCCGTCGATGCAATTCCTTCCTCTGATCTGATAGCACCGTCCGAGTTAATTTTGATCACTCCATTAGGAGGACTCTGCCATATACACGGTGGTCTCACCGCAACACTCTTCTTCTTTTTCAGCCCTTCTATCAAGGCTAAAGTTGCAGCTATTGAGTCTACCGTGACTTGAGGATTGAACCCTTGATCATCATGGCTCCATTTATTTCTGGAGTCCCCCAGATGGCAGCCATTATAGAAATTGTCAGTTCTCTATCCAACCCATCAAACGATAACTCACATAGGATGTCCTCTGCCCACGTATCATCATGTAAACGTGGCAGCTTCAAGTTGAACGCATCTCTTGCCGCAGTCCAGAAGAGTTGTGTATGTGCACAATCAACTAGGGCATGCTTCAATGTTTCTGGCAAAGCTTTGCACACCGGAGCACGACTACCCCAACATGAGCATCAGGTATACATCCATCTCCAGAGCGGGCGAGGGAAATTTACATATGAATGGTAAGTTGATTTGCCAATGGTTTATCCCAGACTTGGATTTTAACACCCTAAGCTCTAGAATGCTAAGTTACTTAATGATCCAAGATCTACATATAAATGTAGAGTTGTAGATCTTATAGCTTTCTGTGCCTGGAAGTTATGAGTTAAGATTCATATTACAACTGTAGTAACGTATTTGGGTACCTGATTACCAATTGTTCGATCTTTTTCTACATCAGGTTATTCAGATGTTGATCTTTGGTCGGCAGATCGTCGTGTCGATGAGCAAGCAGTCTCAGCTATTTTCATCGATATGTATTGGTTTGCAACATACAAGGTGCTGGCAGGCACAACTGCACAAGGAATGTATTAGCAGATATGAGGACACCACATTCAAATTGTTATGGAGGAACTTATTACTGCATTTTACTCAATAATGATGAAAAAAACGACACCTCGTGGAATCTACAAGTACACGAAGAACCATGTAACTGCAAGAATTCATGTTTATTCTTTGGTGTGTCAACGAACTGTGAATACAAGCAATGCGATCCTGGTATCAAACAAGAGGAGTTAGAAATTCAGTACATGGGCGACATCTGGGCACTTCCATCAAAACTCGTGTTCTGATTTCTGAACACATGCAGCAATCAAGATGATGAATATTCGGTTCAATTCAGTCTAAAGAATGATGAATGTTCAGCGTGAGAACTCGTGAGACACACCAAGGCTGCAATGAACTGGGATGAGGAAAACAAATCAGTAGACACTTCCATCAAAACATCCAGGTCTGGATGATTTCATCCCAACTAGTAGTATACATTTTATGTCGCCGCATTCTCTTATCCAGTATCCTATCATACACTTCAGGACTTGTCTCCCTGTTGTCAATGGGTCATATCAATAAGAATCACATGGCACATTAGAGACGGAATCATCACTACAAGAATCTGTACCTTATTGCTCATTGGTGTCAATGTCGAGAGCTATGTGCGTTCTGAACACAGCAAAACATAAGAGATGACGAATGTCCAACCACAAAACTCCTGCTAAAGCAGCAAAACACTGGGTGCAGTGAACTGGCAGCAAGAAATTCAGTGCAGGGGCAACATCAGGGCACTTCCATCAAAACTTCCAGGACCTGCATGTTTCCATTCCAATTATATTTTATATCTCCGCATGCTCTTTTCCAGCATCCTATCATACTCTCTCAGACTAGTCTCCAGCTCGTACTCACCAAGGTAGGAGCAGAAATAATCAAGGGACTGCTTGTGCGTATACATGGAATCATCACCGCCAACGTATTTCTCACGTGCCATCAGCCAGGGCGACACTGACGACGGGATAAAGCAAGGAATAAATGCGCTGGGAGTTTTCGACTTGCCACGGTACTCTTGGAAGTAAGGAAGTAGAGTATTTTTCTTGATCCTAGCACACTTGGTTCGGAGGGCATCATCAATGGTGATATTTCTGCAATTTCTTATGTCAAGGTATTCCAAGTGTGGGCAATTGTCAATGACGGATGACAGCCCTGTATTAGTGATCTTATCGCGAAGAAGCTGTAGGGTTCGCAGTTCTGGCATGCTTGCGATCGCCAGGGCTTCCCGGTCATTGTCGGGATCAGTAGCATGGAACTCAGAATGGGAGAATCTTATATATGTGACATGCTTCATCCTCGGACATGATCTCGCGACATGCTCAAACACCCCAGTGTCCTTTATACCATGAACGTGATCCAGCTCAAGTTCCTCAAGCAGAGGAAAGTTGGCCATGGCTGCAGCAAATCCTTCGCTGGTGATTCAATAGCAGAATTGGAGGCGAAGACATTTCAGCAAGGGTGCCCTGCAAACATATAATTGGATGTTATGGTCGTTTCATTCTATCCCCGCTTAAAAAAGGTCAAGCGGACATCGTCGGTATTGCCTTGCGAAGAGTTTTACTTGGAGAAATAGAAGGAACATGTATCACATGCGCAAAATTTGAGAGCGCGTAGTGATTTTCCTATTTAAACAATGAAATAACCAAGTACTCCCTTCGATTGCTAAATAAAACGTTTGGTAGCTCAATTTTAACTCCCAAAACATCTTCTATTTATTAACACAGGTGGTAGATCGTAAAGCTACTTTTTGTTTACCCAACGTAAAAAGTACGAGTTTACTTAAACCAATCGACCTTAGGGATTCATGTAATTCCTATTCAACAACTTATAAAAGTTGGATATTTGCAAGAAAACAATACTAGTTGGTTTAATAATTGCATTTCCTCCTTTTGTAGTTACACCACCAAGATATTGTGAGGTACTATATGCATGAAATAAAATGATTTTTTCAAAGCTACTAAGTGCTCTTCAAAACCAATATATCATCTCAAACAGGGTACTACATATTTATTTTTCTCTTTATGCTGCGCAATATTTACAGTACTAGTAATAGGACTAAGAGATATATGTGTGAAACAACATTGCTAATTAGATTGACGAGGGTTCTGTTATGTACCTAGCCATGTTGATTACCAAATTAACATCAGATTTTCATGGAGGTTCCAAATTAACACGTATAAAGGGCACCCATAACCATTTTTACGGTGTGAAAATGACCCGGACAGAATAGACACCGTAAATAGACACATAAAAAGTTTTCTACCAACACACCTATGCCCCCCATGACAACACCTTTTTATTTTTCCTATTTTCTGGGTGATCTTCTTCCGGGCGCCTCCACCACTGCTCGACAGCCCCGCGTTGCCCTTCTCTATCCCTGCCCTGCCAGGTCCCGCCTCGACCATCCTCGACCACGCCCATCTAGGACAAGGTTGTCCCGCTCCACCCCGATTCGGACCTGCGGCGACCAATTTCGGCGAGCA
Source organism: Avena sativa (assembly GCA_916181665.1). Lineage (NCBI taxonomy): Eukaryota > Viridiplantae > Streptophyta > Magnoliopsida > Poales > Poaceae > Avena > Avena sativa. Next base: position 127,156,688 of record OV702289.1, on the reverse strand, counting down.
CTGGCCAATTTCGGCCTCTCCTGGTAGGCTGCTATCCATTCAGACGGAAGTTGGCCTGATTCCGACGAGTTCCGCGGAGGAAGTGCGCTGGCGCATCTTCCCCCCCAAGCGTTGAATGGTTTACACGGCCTGGCAAAATTGCCTCCAAAACTGGGAATACATGGTTCTCGCGCTTGGCTTTTCAGTGGCCAATAAAAAAATTACAGGGGTCAGCTGAGTTTTACGGGATCTAAAATAAACCATTTTTTCAACAAAAACTTTAAAAGTATGTTATTTTGAAGGATTTGAACATTTTTACACAGAGTTGCTCTTAGGACATCACAAAGCTCCAAGACGGTAGTTACTCTTCGGTCTCTCCTTATCATCCCTAATCGACGGTACAATAACTCATACAATAGTGTTGTATATTTAACTCTACATGAAAGAATAATACTATTAAGGGCTTGTTTGATTCAAAGGAATCTCATAGAAAATTTGGAGGATTTTGATCCTTAAGAATATTTCCTTTTGTTAATCGTTTGATTCGTAGGATTAGATCCTTAGAAAAAAATTCATAGGATTGCATTGCATGACATTTTGGAGGAAAATTTTCATCCACCCAAACATTCTAATCATGCACTTTTTCTATTCCTGCGTTTTTCCTATCCTACGAATCAAACATGCCCTAAATGTGATCGATGGCGTACAATGGCATTATTGCAACGGGGTACTTTTAAGATTCTTTTGTTTTTTCACACGGTCTGAATCTTAACTAGTACCTCTGGTTCCACGAAAACTATCATTTTGGACAAAGGATACAATCAAAGTTTAAAAATATAGACCATAATATATTTATACTTGAAAATCATAGATTTGAATTACTCTCGAAGGGTACTTTCACGGATGCAATTAAGTTAATGTTACTAATACAAAGTAAAATAAATCAATGGTCAAAGATTTATTTTAGAGCCCTTGTATATTCGAAACAATGGATCATGTAACTAAGAGTCGGTTTTAATTCTCCCACTTAATCCTCTTTCCTTTAAATGTATAAGACCCTCGACGAATAGTGATTTTTTGTGTGTGTGTGTGTGGGTGGGGAGGGGGCGAAAAAATGAATAGCGAGTTGGTGTCACACATCAGTAGAAAACTACCTTTCACACATATATATTAAGTTGGAACTTAACCATGTAATTTTTTGTCAAATAATATGACAATTTGCCAAGTTTCATGCAAAATGACAATTTGCCAACTTTCATTTTCGCATTTTTCACCCAGGTCACGAATGTCCATATATTATTTACGGATATTCCCGTGTGCCATACCTAGCTTTCTAATAACCAATACAAATGTCTGTGGTTATGCAAATAATTAGAGCGATAGATGAGGAAATCTCACCGGTGGGAGAGGAAGAGGAGGAAGTCGTCGTCGACATGTTCGCCGCACAACTCCTCGCACTGCCCCGCGCTGAGGTACAAGGCGGCACGGGCCAAGTTGTTTTGATACGCCGTGAAACGGATGCGGCGCCACAGCTCGGGCTCGTGGCGCGCGGCGTGGTGCCAGGATCTGCACACCGCGGCCACGCCGCCCGTCAGGAGCTCGACCTGGTCCAGCTTGTGGAGGATGTAGGAGATCGCGTCCAGCGGCAGCTCCGCCCAGTCCCTCTCCGGCGGCCGCAAGTCCGGGAACTGGAAGTGGCTGAAAACATCGGGTACTGTGGGTTCCGGCCGACGCCGTAGATTCCAAGGCAGCATCGCGAAGTGGATCCGCTAATGTAGGATCGGCAGGGCTAGGAGATAATCAGATTTAGCCCTGAGCCGTGGAGACTCGGCTTATAGGGATCTCTAGGTCGGTGAACTAAGATCTACAAAGATCTAAGCGTGTGAAAAAGAATGTACATGCGGTTATTTGTTCAGAAGTTAAATCTAGCTAAAATTCTGAGATATCTCAATCAAACTTCTAGGCCTCCGGATCGTCATCCTAATAATCGCCAAGTAACTCTAGTAGAAACTAAAAGTTGAATTAACAGCTGTTGAAAGTTGCACATCTAAGAAGGGTGTAATTTTAGGTTCAGTGATGTGTAGCTTATAGGTGACCATATTTCAAAAAATTCAGAATTGGTGCACGCATAGGTGCGACCCAGACAATGCATATACTATTATATATAGCAAAAATGTCCATGTGATGCAACGGTTGAAAAAAAAATTAATATGTGCTCGCAAATCTAGAAAAAACTACCATGTAATTTCTAGCGATCGAAACATCTTATCGGATTTTTGGTTTGTATATCATTTGAAATATTTTAGGTTTTCCCTTGCAATGTACATCAATCGTGTCAAAAGAGAAATAAGAACTCAGCACTTAATTTTCTAATCTTCTTTGTGTGCATCGTGGCAATCTAGAATTAAGAAATATCATGCAATTTTGGGTGTACAATTAATTGATTCATGTAAAATTTGCTAAATAACATGGGAAAACCAGTACAGCACAAATATTTTATACCGAAAATATTTCAATCACAATCAGAAGTGAACACAGGACACTACTAACGGTAATAGCAATCATACCTGAAGTTGACGTAACTATCGGTAGACTGAAAATCAGACAAAGAAATTGAATATGTACCTTCGAAAAATCTTCAGCGATAGCACGCGGAAGCAGGGAGCAGTCCATCAACCAAGAGACCAAAGCATTCACATCTTACTCAAGAAGTAAGCAGGCCGCTTATGGCCAGGTCACCATGGCCTTGCCAATTGCTTTTGCTTATCTCTTCTGCTGTGCCATGCATACATGTGACACCATGGATCGTTCGATGTAGCCCACCATTATGCCGGCGCTGGCAGCAACCACCGATTCATCGCGTGATGAGTCGGCGCTCGAATCGTTAACCACTGAAAAAAAGAAGGATCGAAACAGGACGAACTCTGTGTCGTGTTGCCGGGAGGATGGTCGAGGACGATGGGGAACGGCCTCGGAAGCACGGAGTCCCTTCCACAGACGATGGAATCCCAGCCACGCGCCAGGTCTACTTCCCAGCCTAAGGGACTGGATTGCGAAATCTGAGCATCCTAGGCCATTGGCGTGCAGGGTTCCAGGCTTCACGGGGCGTGCTCGGCATAGCCACGCTCAACCTGGACATCATGCACAACTCTCAATTTCGGCCGAAGAAAATAGGAACGTCAGCGGAGGGAGGCGTTCCCGGCTGCGGCAGGGAGGTAGAAGGCGGCAAATCTAGGCGCAGGGGAGCCGAAGACGGACATGGAATCGGGACGCTTGGTAGGCGTTATTTTTGTTGTTTTTGACTTTGCTCGGCAGACGTTATTGAGGGCGACCTCCAGGAGCGGCCGCTATGGAGGACGATGAGCTTCAGCAACAGTGGCGCTCGGGCTGGTGACTGGCTTCGCGAGTATCTGTTGTCCTTTGACGCATCGGCGAAGACAACATAAATTCACCAAGTTCTCGTCGAGGCCAGCACGATCGTGAGACCTTGTATCCACCAAGCTTCGGGCGGGTCACAAGCGCGTGAGCGAGCCGGAAATCGGTGTGCCGAGCTAAGCACAACCATGGCAGGGACTTGGAATCGAACACGGAACGATCGAGCAGGCACGGACTTCGACTCTAACAATTAGGATCAAGCCATGGAGCTGATCTGGAACTTGAAAGCACACACAAATTGAAGCCTCATCGATCTGCACTCATGTGACATCTGAATTGCAATTTCCGCTAGTTCCTGAATAGAGCAGATAGCAGCAGCGAGGTCTACCCCAGCTTTGAAGTTCACTACCATGACCGTGTCCACCTCCAAGATCTTGAGTGTCCCCCTAGTGAGCCACGCGAGGCCCTGGACAACACCACCTACAACAACACAGCGCCAGCAGAAGCTCGACGACCGTCCGCATCGCAGTGGTGAGACTCTCACGGTCGTGCGCCTCCTCCCTGGGACGTACCTCTAGATCATAAGGTACCCTGGACACCACCTCACAATGATCTATGATGTCGAAACCGAGCCTCGCGGATAAGATCTAGACTTCATCTCGGTGATGGCCGACGGCGTCGTCGCCCTTGGCAAGCATGGCAGCCAAATCCAGAGGCATCGTCGAAACGGGCTGGTGGCGGCGACGGCGCTGAAACCCCGCAGCCGTTTCTTTATATCCGGCGTTTGTTTTGAGAGAAAGAGAGAATTATATCGGGGTTCGGGACGGGAGCGCGTGCTTTCTACGGAGTTCTTTTCCTTCTCCCGTCCCACGCTTGTTCGTTTCTCTTCCTGTTTTAAAGGATGGAAGACGGTAAAAGTAAAACAATCGGGTTTAGGTCGTTGACTGAATCTGACGGACGATCTGAACGGTGCCAACCCTTTTTTACTTACCTATGGCGTTGGTGGCAATATATGACTTGGTAGGAGGGTAGAACGGTCCAAAAAAATTAGACCGGAAGAAACACTTCGTCTTTTATTATATATACTAGCACAGTTGCCCGTGCGTTGCACCGGTATAAAAAATAACGGTATTTAAATTTAGTAAAAAATACATTCTCCATATCACTTACCAGCTACCTGAATATCTATCAAGAATATCTATGAAGACCGGTGACCCGACAACGACAAACCAAAGCTGAATACTACAACATTGACTACCGCCTTGCAAGGTTACTGGAGGTCGGCGGCCAATTTTTTTTGACATGGCGTAGCAAAGCATGACTATCAAAAGATCAGCCTGATCCAAAGCCAAAAAAATTACCATACACAATGCAAACCCAAGCATAGCCCGATGTAAAAGCTTAGGGCCCGCAGCTTTGCCGGGAGAAATTGCTCCTTATCGCACACTGCAACTGAAAATGAGCGCCCATCAAGACTGCTCCAGTGCTTTGTAACTGATACTGTAACATCTGCAGGTTCTTGCAAGTTCAGGCCAACATCTCTGGTCTAGAGATCGCTCCTGGTAGAAGACCGCCAGGCTGTGATCTCCCGAGACAAACTTGACACCGAGTAGTGCTCATTATTGTCATCTAGCAGCTCCAATCTATGGTGCTTCTGGTCTAGTGGCAAGGAGGCTAGACTTAACATTTATATACCTCTCTCATCACTCCCAATCTCAATGTTTCGTTTCATTTCACAAATGGCTTGAAAATATGTGGCTGATCAAACTTCCTAACAAGAGAACAAACCTTCTAGTGAACACCCCTTAGGCATGCTAAAACTCATAATGGGACATCCTAGAAAGCATATGTTGATCAACCGAATACGAAAATTGATGGGTTATGTTGCTCCAGCTAATTTATTATTAAAATGTGTCGTCTAATTCATGTACTACTAAAAAACAAATCACCAGATTGCATCCGGCCTCTTTGACATGTACTAAATACTGTATATAGCCAAAAGTGTGGATTCGAATCCAAGTGAAGCGTATCTCCACCAGCTCTACGGTTCTGGTTGTAATGCGAGAAATACAACCTCAGTTAACAATCCACTCGTCAATCTCCTGTAGTAAACATGTAGACGCACGCAAAATTTGCCAGATCTCTTGTAGCTGAATAAAGGGGACGGCGAGATGGGGGTCACAAAAAAGTTAATCAATCGACAGGGCAGTAGAAAATGATCTACTTTTCACCTTTGTCAATCTCTTTATTCCCAATCTCTCTTGCATTCTCCCTCATCGGATAATCAATCTGAACACACCCAAGTTTGCATTCACTAATTCAGCATCCACTAATTGCGGACGTTCATGAGCAAGTAGTAATATCATCCAAGTGGGTAATTCTGAGTTAGCTAGGTAGAAGATGGTCAAACCTGATCCCGGATGAGCCAGATCTAGATGCATCGGAGTTGCATCACGGCCGTCCCCATATCGCAGTCCCCCACCGTGGATTTGGCAACGAGCTCCCCTCCGGCACAGGGGTAGTACACCGGTGAACTGAGACGGGGCGGTGCACAGGTGAAAGGCCGTCGGTGCACCAAGCTAGGGCGACGCGCGGTGGAAATCACGGAGACCTGAGCCTCTAGCGGCGTGCGGGGAATTTAGAGGTAAGGAAAGAAGGCCGCGCCTTCCGGTGGAGCAGGAGGAAGGGGAGGTGAGGACGGCACTTGCGCCTCACCAGTAGAGCAGGAGGGCGGTGGCGCCCCCGATGGAGAAGAAGACAGTCGAGATGCAGGCAACAGAGGACGGACAAAGTCGCCGAACCGTGCTCCAATCCTTGACGCGAGCGAACAGGAAGATCAGGAAAGCTCCGGCAATGGCCTCCGTCTTCGTTCCTGGCCTCGAATTTCTCCTATCGTGGCCACCGGCCGGCTGGCCGAGAGGTGAGCAGCGGCCCCGCCCTCCAATCCCCATACTCAAGCCGCCCTTGTGCCCTTCCATCCTCTGTCTCGCACGGCCGGGCTGTTAAATGGAACGAAGCAAACCAACCGTGCGCATAACTAAGCGGTGGCAGTACCTGTAATTCCCTCGTACTCGCGAGGGCAAAATCGTATTTTCCAGACGGACGAAGGACAGAAACCTTACGTTCTTTATTATAGAAAACATACCCGTGCGTTGCACCGGGAAAAAAACCTTAACTGCCCCTGCCCCTGACCCAATAAGCATAGCTCAAAACAGCCTGTTCTCCATCCAATTTTATTTCTTCTATTTCAAAGCAACACCCAACCCTTGTCATCCATTTATCCTCTCCTGGCAATTAGCAACGATGGCAGCAATGTGCACCAGATAACAACACATATGAACATGATCATCAATGAAGAAATGTTTAAACAATAGAAAATAATCCCGTCGAACTGAACGTGAGGATCACCCTCACCTAGTAAATATGCATGTGCGCTGCAACGGATGAGTAACATGCATGACTGTCTTAAGTGGACATTAGTCTCTATGAGCATTGCTGCAAATAGAAAAAAATAGAATAAGTTGTTGATCGAGTAGTTCATTTGTGTTACTAATAAAACTTAGATGATTGATGTTTAAATTCCCTCCGACGCATATTAGTTAACTCAGATTTCTCTAGTTACGAATGTATCTAGTCAAGTTTTAGTGTAGATACACCCGTATCTAAACAATTTTTGAGCCAACTAATATGGGTCGGAGGGAGTATCTTTTTTCTCAGAGATAATTCATTACGAGGATGCATTAAGTGGCCACGGTCAGAAGATTTGTTCCAGCACCATACAAAGTCCAGCATGCAGTTTGGCCTCCACGTGAGCTTGCTTGAGCATACTTTGGCGTTCATTGTGCATAACTGTAATGAGTTGAATGGCAAAACGAGACGCAGGGGCAGCAAACCGAAATTTGATCACTCAGGCTGACTTTTCTTGTGAGATTCATAACAAAGCCCAAGTTAGAAAAATTAATTTAGACCATGCAATAAACAATATAGCAATCTGATTAGTGTTTTTGTTGACAAAGCGGTGAACATTTCTCAACCACAGGTGGCCTTTTGTGTAATAAAAAAATCTTTCTTATCCTCTCACGGTACCACCGCACATGGACTGCTTACAACCCCATGTATATGAAGATATCAAAAGGTCAATAATCAACAGACACAAACATATCAGTCACGTACGTACCTACATCTGCCCTGTGTCTATGAGGCACGTCTTTGATCATGCCAAGCTCTTAGCTGTTTCTGATGATCAATCTATACCAAGCAGGGGCTGGGCTGTATGTTTACTGGTGGTATATTGTGTCATGAAGCCTGCAAGATTAGGACATGGTGGAGGCAAACGGCCGGCCCGCCGACCGAGTCCACGGAGGCAATACGCTGCACACAGATACATGCAAATTGATTTATCTCGACATGGTCAATATATATTGATTGATTAAGCAGCTCACGATCTGATCTGACTGGAAAATAGAGATGGCATGGCGTACCTGCGATTACCAAGATTAGTTTCAGTATAAGCGGAGTAGAGGACCAACGCTACGGCAGACTGACGGCTATGCAATATCATCGTGGGAGAAAAATCATCTGTCGCACGAATTCCAGGCGCTGGCGATCCATCTCGGCTGTCTTCTACAGCTTCGCTATCTCAACACGCTTGTAATCTTCGCCGAAACACCGTGTCGTAATGGAAAGAGCAGAGGCTGTTTCTTCGTCCGCCGATTGATGCGCGCAGTGCTCCTACGGTGGCGCGGCCTTATCAATCTGAGGACATGCTCTATCGGTGTTGAGTCGGACTCTGCTATACAGATCTCAAAAGCAAGCGTGGGCCAAGGCAAGCAGGGCCTGACATGAACAACCGACGGCTGGATGGAACATAATCGTGTTGATAAAGGAAACTTTTATAGCATCTTGAAACATAATCGTGTTAGACGGTTGGACAAACCTAATCGTGTTGATAAAGGAAACTGTATATATCAATTTTGAAGCCGCGTGGTATTCCTTTGGGCCTTGGCCCCATGGATGGGACACGACGAGGTACAGATGAATATGCTGTAGAGAAATCCAATCGTTTTTTTCACTTACCGGTGGCTTAGCAATAATACGTGTTTTGGTGCAAGGGTAAAAAAGTTTAGAAAAGTGTTGGACCGGAAGAAACAATTCGTTCTTTATTATTAGATATAGATATAGCACAAATGTCCGTGCGTTGCTACGGGTTTACTATTTGATTACCTCACGTACTTCATGTACTTGGTGTCACATGTATTTCCCACGATGGCTAGTGACTTTGTGGTCGGAGGTGACACACTCTTAGGGCTTGTTCGGGAATGCTCCGGCTCCCAGCTCTGCACCTCGAGCGAGCTGAGCTGGCCCGAACGCATCCGCTCCGCGGACCTGAGTCCACAAAGCCCTCCGGCCTTTGGGCAAAAAATGTAGAGCGAGTGTTTAGGCGATGAGAAAATTACACAGAACATTAATGTTTGATGACTAAGTTACACAGAACACAGAAATAAAACTACTTTTACGGTTGACCCCAATTTTTTGTGAAATGTGTTGCAGCTAGCCCAAATAGATGTTTTAAATAAAACTACTTTTACGGCTGACCCTAATTTTTTGTTAAATGTGTTGCAGCTAGTCCAAATAGATGTTTTAGGGCCCGTAATAGTATATCTGACATATGAACCTAGAATATTCTATAATTATATGATTTAGAAAAATCCAAGGGCATTGTTTGGTGCGTTTGAGAAACGGCCAAAAATAATAATCTATTGTTTTGCATGTATTGATGTTAAGAAAATAATAAATCTAAAACAACACAATGGTTTTTAATATTTAGTGCCAGCATAATTATACGATATCAGCAAACCAACTTGTGGTTGGGTGGCTAGGAGGGTGGTTGTACCCCCAGTCCACCAGAGTTCAAACCCCAGGTTTGAAATTGTGTGTTGCATATAAAAGAGAATATTCTTTCAGTGGGAGGCGACAACGAGGCGTCTATGGTGACTTCGTCAATCTGAAGACCCGCTCCATCGGCTAAGTCTATCGGAGGTGCTCATAGGGTAGGGTGTTCGTGTGTGTGTTCATAGGGGTGGATGCATGTACGTGTTATGAGCGTCTACGATTGCACTATGTTTCTCAAAAAAAATACAATATCATAATTAAATTGTAAGCTATGTTGTCATCCGATTGAGTAACGTGGTTTCTCCAAAAAACACCTTCATATATATAATAGATACTTTTAAAATGGACAGCATAACAATGGTGGTAGAAAAATTTATACCATAATATTTGTATATGCATAATGTCTATCTTTTCTACAGTTATGCTGCCCATTTTTTAAAAGGTGATTTATAATTACAGTATACGGTATAAAAATCTGGATTTACATGTCACATACATTGTTAAGGGTTCTAAAACCTGTATTTGGGCTAGCTGCAACACGATTAGACCAAAATTTATGGTCAGCAGCAAAAGTAGTCTTGTTTAGGTGTTTTGTACAACTTTGTTATCGAATATTGGTGTTACGTGGAATTTTCTCCTAGCAGGAATCCACGGAACAGCGAAACACGGAGCGACTGAAAATTACGGTGCCCTGCCATCGATAAATGAACCAAAGCTGTACGTACGTATAGGTTATCTCTCCCTCCTCGCGTGTCTCTCTCCCGAGCACAGAATCCATGGCGTTTGAGCCTAACTTCTCCCTGACTCACGTATTCCACTGCTCGATTCACGCTTAGCGCTACCCACATGATACCACTGGAGACTGAATCGACCCGCCAGCAGCATGAACCGTACCATACCCGCAGGCAGGAGATCCGGGGCCGCACAAATCGTGCATGTACAAGGTCGGTGTCTCTGCCTCCAAGACCTTCCCGACGACACAAGTCCCTGCAACAACCCGACGACCTCCACCGTTCCCGTCCTCTGCATATTGGGGAATCAGTTAGGTTGGGAGAGATTAAAAAAAGAATAGATAAACGTTTCGGTATGGCATAGGTGCATAATAAGGTGTTTCGTGGGAGGACAAAAACATCCGAAAAAAGACTGGTTAACAGAAGCGTTCCGTCATTTATTATTAGATATAGATTATTATTATTATAGCAATAGCAATAGCAAAATGTCAGCGTGTTGCGGCGAAAAAACGAGTAGAGTTTAGTATTTTACAGGATAATTTGCATAGGAAACATGCATAAGAAAATTAATATTTCAAATATAAAATACGGTAAAGGGAATTATTTGTTCTACCACCATGTCAATTTGTCTACTACTATCAATCTAATTTAGCTTAGCCCAACATTATAACTCCGTGCACGCTCCGCACACATATTTGTACCACAGGACACGTAACAGACAACACACCACGATGCGGCACGCACTCACCAACCCCACACACGACGCGATCCAGTCTCATTCATCGTCTTGTATCCCCCTTCTCTCTCAACTACGCGAGCCGCCGCCTAACTTTTCTCTGCAACCCAGCGCCGCGCTACCGGGAAGCAACACCCGCTACCTCGCGACCCCCTCTGCAACGCCGGCCAGCTCCTCGTCCTACCTCGTCGTCCCCCTACCAGAGGCCAACGCCCGCGCGCACACCCGCCGGCCGGCCGCTGTGCTTGTCTTCCTCTTCCCCGTGTGCCCGGTCTTCCTCTCTACGCCGCCGGCCCCCGCCCCGCCACCAGCGCCCACCTCTTCTTCTCCTCGCCCACCACCAGGGGCCCCGGCCAGGCGCCTCTCCAACGTCCGCCCAGCACCTCCTCCCCTCTGAGGTGCATCATCCTCTTAATCTGATTTTTCCTTTCATTCCATTCCAACACAGCCCCGTTTAATTCTTTTCCCAATATACCTCCTTCTATTCAGTCCATGCAGTCCGACATAGCCCCTTTTAATCTTTTGCCCATCGCCTGTCCACACCAATCAACTTTGTTGTTGTTTGCTTGCCGTCAAGAAGTTTTGATTGTATATAAACTGGTGATATTTGTTGTAGCCGAACGAGGTGGGACTATTGAATTCCAAAAAGTAACCTCTTTTGAGACCCTTGATCGGCCCAGCTATACCAGCGCAGGAGGCCCATCCGAAGCAACGAGACCACATCCACATGCTTTTCTCGTCCCATGTCTATCGCGTACGACAAGCTGCTCCTGTGACAGGGAAAAAAGAACCGCTTTTTTTTACTTAAATGTGGTATCGGTGGGAAATTTTATATGTGCCGGGAGGGTAAAACCGTCTAAAAAAGTGTTGGACCGGAAGAAACAATCCGTCCTTTATTATTACTAGAAAAAAGCCCGTGTGTTGCACGGGGATAAATAAGGACTAAAACTCTCTGTGATTCGTTTCTCCTTTTGTTGTCGTAATATTTTATTTTTTAATTGATTTGTGTCAATAATTGATATAATATATATTTTTACTGTAAATGCTTTTACTTGCAAGATGTTAGTTTAGTACACAGTTGGCATGATATAATATACTCCACACGTTGGCAAGGTATCATAAAAGTAGTACACTATAGGTTGACATGCTTACATCTAGTAATAACATAGTTCTCTGGTACTGTGTCATAGAGGAAACTAATTATTACATGGCCTATACAAAGTTCTCAATACTTTGAACTGCAATGGCTCGTATAGTTACATCAATGATAGGGCAGATGCAGCTGATTCCTGTAGAAATTTCTGTTAAGTTTGTCAGTTGCGCCGGCAGCATCTTGATTTGTAGGGTAGCTGGTATGACCTCTAAAGCAGCACACCATAGGGTGCATTTGTATGTACTGATTGTTCTATTGATATTCTTTTTAGAATCATCTTTGTTTGTTTCGTGAGATTTCACTGATCCAAATGGGCCTAATATGTACTCAATCACTGGCGCTGAACATAAGTTGCAAGGTAAACCACTTATCTGAAGCTTGGTCGTTTCGGTAACGACACAACCCATTGAACCATATTCGGGTGTCCACTGAATGAGATTCAAATCTCCCTTAAGGATCCACTCTTCCAGTGAAGCAGATAGAATTTTATGTAGTGTCATAAACGGATATGCTTGGTCAATGTACAACAAAAACTCGTTGTCATCTAATAATTTGACCTGAACCCGAATATGCAAGTTTAATTCTAGAAATTCACAAAGATGATGTAGATCTGCCATGTATGAATCAGGTTGAGGCTGTAGAATCACTGCTGAGGAGTACTTTGTGATTGCATTAGTATCAAGCAACGCAGGCGAAATATAGCACTCTGCCGGATGAACCACCCTTGATGTAGATAAAGAAGGCGCAGCTGAATACCTATATCTCCTTGTTATTCCATGTAGGTACTCTGTCTTCTCCACAATAACTGTATACCTGTTCAAAAACAAAGATGATGTTGTCTTCGATGAATTAGAATCTTCAGGTATTGTACTATCAGGAACCTTGATCACAATAGCATCTGGGATCCTTATTAGTTTTTGAGAGCGAACAATGCATGTATATCCAGATGGATCATCCATACATCTTGTTTCTTGATCAATATATTCTAAAGCACAATAGGGTGATAGTATTTGTTCAGGCTGTCCACATATGCAGAGGCAAATTTTTCAATGTGATGGCCACTCGCTGATCACTGGTAATGGTCCTTAGGTGTATTCGTGTGTCTTATGAAAAGAACTGATAGACACATCCATTGATCCGTAGATTTGTGTTTGAGAGTCTCGTCGCACGCATTGACTCTCGGTGGTTAGAAAAGGAGAGGACAACTTTGTCATCAGTAGATGAGTGAACTATTAGGCCCCTATGTATCTGTAATCTTGTTGCTATAGAGTGTATAACTGTACTTGCCGGTACCCTTTTGAATTGAGAAATTGGTTCTGCCACGTACACACAGTGAAGATTTGCGCATAAGCGCGTATGTTGCTGACAGTTACTCATAAAAATTTCCTTTAGCCGTGGGCGGCGTCTCGGAGCGTCATCCATTTGTGGCCTATTCAAAATAAAAATTGTATACATGAGATCATCAGATTAGTGAGCTAGAAAAATAGACATAATTGTAATAAATCTTATATAATCTATTGTACAAACCGTAAGTAAATTTCAAAACACATTTGTTAACAGCAAAAAAATCCAGATCAACTCATGTGTTGCACTAATAGAACTTTCATAGGTTCAAGGAAAGCATTGGTAAGGCATCGATTCAAGTTATAGAAACCGTAACCTGCCACTTTGTTCGTCTGATTTTTCAGTACTCCTGTACTAATCGCAGATCATACAATAACAAATAGTAAGAATCCCTAACAGGTTAAAGAAGTGATTAGTGATTATGGTTGTGGAGCACTTACTTGAGTAGTTCTTGCCACGGTACTCTTGGAAGTAAGGAAGTAGAGTATTTTTCTTGATCCTAGCACACTTGGTTCGGAGGGCATCATCAATGGTGATATTTCTGCAATTTCTTATGTCAAGGTATTCCAAGTGTGGGCAATTGTCAATGACGGATGACAGCCCTGTATTAGTGAGCTTATCGCGAAGAAGCTGTAGGGTTCGCAGTTCTGGCATGCTTGCGATCGCCAGGGCTTCCCGGTCATTGTCGGGATCAGTAGCATGGAACTCAGAATGGGAGAATCTTATATATGTGACATGCTTCATCCTCGGACATGATCTCGCGACATGCTCAAACACCCCAGTGTCCTTTATACCATGAACGTGATCCAGCTCAAGTTCCTCAAGCAGAGGAAAGTTGGCCATGGCTGCAGCAAATCCTTCGCTGGTGATTCAATAGCAGAATTGGAGGCGAAGACATTTCAGCAAGGGTGCCCTGCAAACATATAATTGGATGTTATGGTCGTTTCATTCTATCCCCGCTTAAAAAAGGTCAAGCGGACATCGTCGGTATTGCCTTGCGAAGAGTTTTACTTGGAGAAATAGAAGGAACATGTATCACATGCGCAAAATTTGAGAGCGCGTAGTGATTTTCCTATTTAAACAATGAAATAACCAAGTACTCCCTTCGATTGCTAAATAAAACGTTTGGTAGCTCAATTTTAACTCCCAAAACATCTTCTATTTATTAACACAGGTGGTAGATCGTAAAGCTACTTTTTGTTTACCCAACGTAAAAAGTACGAGTTTACTTAAACCAATCGACCTTAGGGATTCATGTAATTCCTATTCAACAACTTATAAAAGTTGGATATTTGCAAGAAAACAATACTAGTTGGTTTAATAATTGCATTTCCTCCTTTTGTAGTTACACCACCAAGATATTGTGAGGTACTATATGCATGAAATAAAATGATTTTTTCAAAGCTACTAAGTGCTCTTCAAAACCAATATATCATCTCAAACAGGGTACTACATATTTATTTTTCTCTTTATGCTGCGCAATATTTACAGTACTAGTAATAGGACTAAGAGATATATGTGTGAAACAACATTGCTAATTAGATTGACGAGGGTTCTGTTATGTACCTAGCCATGTTGATTACCAAATTAACATCAGATTTTCATGGAGGTTCCAAATTAACACGTATAAAGGGCACCCATAACCGTTTTTACGGTGTGAAAATGACCCGGACAGAATAGACACCGTAAATAGACACATAAAAAGTTTTCTACCAACACACCTATGCCCCCCATGACAACACCTTTTTATTTTTCCTATTTTCTGGGTGATCTTCTTCCGGGCGCCTCCACCACTGCTCGACAGCCCCGCGTTGCCCTTCTCTATCCCTGCCCTGCCAGGTCCCGCCTCGACCATCCTCGACCACGCCCATCTAGGACAAGGTTGTCCCGCTCCACCCCGATTCGGACCTGCGGCGACCAATTTCGGCGAGCACTGGCCAATTTCGGCCTCTCCTGGTAGGCTGCTATCCATTCAGACGGAAGTTGGCCTGATTCCGACGAGTTCCGCGGAGGAAGTGCGCTGGCGCATCTTCCCCCCCAAGCGTTGAATGGTTTACACGGCCTGGCAAAATTGCCTCCAAAACTGGGAATACATGGTTCTCGCGCTTGGCTTTTCAGTGGCCAATAAAAAAATTACAGGGGTCAGCTGAGTTTTACGGGATCTAAAATAAACCATTTTTTCAACAAAAACTTTAAAAGTATGTTATTTTGAAGGATTTGAACATTTTTACACAGAGTTGCTCTTAGGACATCACAAAGCTCCAAGACGGTAGTTACTCTTCGGTCTCTCCTTATCATCCCTAATCGACGGTACAATAACTCATACAATAGTGTTGTATATTTAACTCTACATGAAAGAATAATACTATTAAGGGCTTGTTTGATTCAAAGGAATCTCATAGAAAATTTGGAGGATTTTGATCCTTAAGAATATTTCCTTTTGTTAATCGTTTGATTCGTAGGATTAGATCCTTAGAAAAAAATTCATAGGATTGCATTGCATGACATTTTGGAGGAAAATTTTCATCCACCCAAACATTCTAATCATGCACTTTTTCTATTCCTGCGTTTTTCCTATCCTACGAATCAAACATGCCCTAAATGTGATCGATGGCGTACAATGGCATTATTGCAACGGGGTACTTTTAAGATTCTTTTGTTTTTTCACACGGTCTGAATCTTAACTAGTACCTCTGGTTCCACGAAAACTATCATTTTGGACAAAGGATACAATCAAAGTTTAAAAATATAGACCATAATATATTTATACTTGAAAATCATAGATTTGAATTACTCTCGAAGGGTACTTTCACGGATGCAATTAAGTTAATGTTACTAATACAAAGTAAAATAAATCAATGGTCAAAGATTTATTTTAGAGCCCTTGTATATTCGAAACAATGGATCATGTAACTAAGAGTCGGTTTTAATTCTCCCACTTAATCCTCTTTCCTTTAAATGTATAAGACCCTCGACGAATAGTGATTTTTTGTGTGTGTGTGTGGGTGGGGAGGGGGCGAAAAAATGAATAGCGAGTTGGTGTCACACATCAGTAGAAAACTACCTTTCACACATATATATTAAGTTGGAACTTAACCATGTAATTTTTTGTCAAATAATATGACAATTTGCCAAGTTTCATGCAAAATGACAATTTGCCAACTTTCATTTTCGCATTTTTCACCCAGGTCACGAATGTCCATATATTATTTACGGATATTCCCGTGTGCCATACCTAGCTTTCTAATAACCAATACAAATGTCTGTGGTTATGCAAATAATTAGAGCGATAGATGAGGAAATCTCACCGGTGGGAGAGGAAGAGGAGGAAGTCGTCGTCGACATGTTCGCCGCACAACTCCTCGCACTGCCCCGCGCTGAGGTACAAGGCGGCACGGGCCAAGTTGTTTTGATACGCCGTGAAACGGATGCGGCGCCACAGCTCGGGCTCGTGGCGCGCGGCGTGGTGCCAGGATCTGCACACCGCGGCCACGCCGCCCGTCAGGAGCTCGACCTGGTCCAGCTTGTGGAGGATGTAGGAGATCGCGTCCAGCGGCAGCTCCGCCCAGTCCCTCTCCGGCGGCCGCAAGTCCGGGAACTGGAAGTGGCTGAAAACATCGGGTACTGTGGGTTCCGGCCGACGCCGTAGATTCCAAGGCAGCATCGCGAAGTGGATCCGCTAATGTAGGATCGGCAGGGCTAGGAGATAATCAGATTTAGCCCTGAGCCGTGGAGACTCGGCTTATAGGGATCTCTAGGTCGGTGAACTAAGATCTACAAAGATCTAAGCGTGTGAAAAAGAATGTACATGCGGTTATTTGTTCAGAAGTTAAATCTAGCTAAAATTCTGAGATATCTCAATCAAACTTCTAGGCCTCCGGATCGCCATCCTAATAATCGCCAAGTAACTCTAGTAGAAACTAAAAGTTGAATTAACAGCTGTTGAAAGTTGCACATCTAAGAAGGGTGTAATTTTAGGTTCAGTGATGTGTAGCTTATAGGTGACCATATTTCAAAAAATTCAGAATTGGTGCACGCATAGGTGCGACCCAGACAATGCATATACTATTATATATAGCAAAAATGTCCATGTGATGCAACGGTTGAAAAAAAAATTAATATGTGCTCGCAAATCTAGAAAAAACTACCATGTAATTTCTAGCGATCGAAACATCTTATCGGATTTTTGGTTTGTATATCATTTGAAATATTTTAGGTTTTCCCTTGCAATGTACATCAATCGTGTCAAAAGAGAAATAAGAACTCAGCACTTAATTTTCTAATCTTCTTTGTGTGCATCGTGGCAATCTAGAATTAAGAAATATCATGCAATTTTGGGTGTACAATTAATTGATTCATGTAAAATTTGCTAAATAACATGGGAAAACCAGTACAGCACAAATATTTTATACCGAAAATATTTCAATCACAATCAGAAGTGAACACAGGACACTACTAACGGTAATAGCAATCATACCTGAAGTTGACGTAACTATCGGTAGACTGAAAATCAGACAAAGAAATTGAATATGTACCTTCGAAAAATCTTCAGCGATAGCACGCGGAAGCAGGGAGCAGTCCATCAACCAAGAGACCAAAGCATTCACATCTTACTCAAGAAGTAAGCAGGCCGCTTATGGCCAGGTCACCATGGCCTTGCCAATTGCTTTTGCTTATCTCTTCTGCTGTGCCATGCATACATGTGACACCATGGATCGTTCGATGTAGCCCACCATTATGCCGGCGCTGGCAGCAACCACCGATTCATCGCGTGATGAGTCGGCGCTCGAATCGTTAACCACTGAAAAAAAGAAGGATCGAAACAGGACGAACTCTGTGTCGTGTTGCCGGGAGGATGGTCGAGGACGATGGGGAACGGCCTCGGAAGCACGGAGTCCCTTCCACAGACGATGGAATCCCAGCCACGCGCCAGGTCTACTTCCCAGCCTAAGGGACTGGATTGCGAAATCTGAGCATCCTAGGCCATTGGCGTGCAGGGTTCCAGGCTTCACGGGGCGTGCTCGGCATAGCCACGCTCAACCTGGACATCATGCACAACTCTCAATTTCGGCCGAAGAAAATAGGAACGTCAGCGGAGGGAGGCGTTCCCGGCTGCGGCAGGGAGGTAGAAGGCGGCAAATCTAGGCGCAGGGGAGCCGAAGACGGACATGGAATCGGGACGCTTGGTAGGCGTTATTTTTGTTGTTTTTGACTTTGCTCGGCAGACGTTATTGAGGGCGACCTCCAGGAGCGGCCGCTATGGAGGACGATGAGCTTCAGCAACAGTGGCGCTCGGGCTGGTGACTGGCTTCGCGAGTATCTGTTGTCCTTTGACGCATCGGCGAAGACAACATAAATTCACCAAGTTCTCGTCGAGGCCAGCACGATCGTGAGACCTTGTATCCACCAAGCTTCGGGCGGGTCACAAGCGCGTGAGCGAGCCGGAAATCGGTGTGCCGAGCTAAGCACAACCATGGCAGGGACTTGGAATCGAACACGGAACGATCGAGCAGGCACGGACTTCGACTCTAACAATTAGGATCAAGCCATGGAGCTGATCTGGAACTTGAAAGCACACACAAATTGAAGCCTCATCGATCTGCACTCATGTGACATCTGAATTGCAATTTCCGCTAGTTCCTGAATAGAGCAGATAGCAGCAGCGAGGTCTACCCCAGCTTTGAAGTTCACTACCATGACCGTGTCCACCTCCAAGATCTTGAGTGTCCCCCTAGTGAGCCACGCGAGGCCCTGGACAACACCACCTACAACAACACAGCGCCAGCAGAAGCTCGACGACCGTCCGCATCGCAGTGGTGAGACTCTCACGGTCGTGCGCCTCCTCCCTGGGACGTACCTCTAGATCATAAGGTACCCTGGACACCACCTCACAATGATCTATGATGTCGAAACCGAGCCTCGCGGATAAGATCTAGACTTCATCTCGGTGATGGCCGACGGCGTCGTCGCCCTTGGCAAGCATGGCAGCCAAATCCAGAGGCATCGTCGAAACGGGCTGGTGGCGGCGACGGCGCTGAAACCCCGCAGCCGTTTCTTTATATCCGGCGTTTGTTTTGAGAGAAAGAGAGAATTATATCGGGGTTCGGGACGGGAGCGCGTGCTTTCTACGGAGTTCTTTTCCTTCTCCCGTCCCACGCTTGTTCGTTTCTCTTCCTGTTTTAAAGGATGGAAGACGGTAAAAGTAAAACAATCGGGTTTAGGTCGTTGACTGAATCTGACGGACGATCTGAACGGTGCCAACCCTTTTTTACTTACCTATGGCGTTGGTGGCAATATATGACTTGGTAGGAGGGTAGAACGGTCCAAAAAAATTAGACCGGAAGAAACACTTCGTCTTTTATTATATATACTAGCACAGTTGCCCGTGCGTTGCACCGGTATAAAAAATAACGGTATTTAAATTTAGTAAAAAATACATTCTCCATATCACTTACCAGCTACCTGAATATCTATCAAGAATATCTATGAAGACCGGTGACCCGACAACGACAAACCAAAGCTGAATACTACAACATTGACTACCGCCTTGCAAGGTTACTGGAGGTCGGCGGCCAATTTTTTTTGACATGGCGTAGCAAAGCATGACTATCAAAAGATCAGCCTGATCCAAAGCCAAAAAAATTACCATACACAATGCAAACCCAAGCATAGCCCGATGTAAAAGCTTAGGGCCCGCAGCTTTGCCGGGAGAAATTGCTCCTTATCGCACACTGCAACTGAAAATGAGCGCCCATCAAGACTGCTCCAGTGCTTTGTAACTGATACTGTAACATCTGCAGGTTCTTGCAAGTTCAGGCCAACATCTCTGGTCTAGAGATCGCTCCTGGTAGAAGACCGCCAGCCTGTGATCTCCCGAGACAAACTTGACACCGAGTAGTGCTCATTATTGTCATCTAGCAGCTCCAATCTATGGTGCTTCTGGTCTAGTGGCAAGGAGGCTAGACTTAACATTTATATACCTCTCTCACACTCCCAATCTCAATGTTTCGTTTCATTTCACAAATGGCTTGAAAATATGTGGCTGATCAAACTTCCTAACAAGAGAACAAACCTTCTAGTGAACACCCCTTAGGCATGCTAAAACTCATAATGGGACATCCTAGAAAGCATATGTTGATCAACCGAATACGAAAATTGATGGGTTATGTTGCTCCAGCTAATTTATTATTAAAATGTGTCGTCTAATTCATGTACTACTAAAAAACAAATCACCAGATTGCATCCGGCCTCTTTGACATGTACTAAATACTGTATATAGCCAAAAGTGTGGATTCGAATCCAAGTGAAGCGTATCTCCACCAGCTCTACGGTTCTGGTTGTAATGCGAGAAATACAACCTCAGTTAACAATCCACTCGTCAATCTCCTGTAGTAAACATGTAGACGCACGCAAAATTTGCCAGATCTCTTGTAGCTGAATAAAGGGGACGGCGAGATGGGGGTCACAAAAAAGTTAATCAATCGACAGGGCAGTAGAAAATGATCTACTTTTCACCTTTGTCAATCTCTTTATTCCCAATCTCTCTTGCATTCTCCCTCATCGGATAATCAATCTGAACACACCCAAGTTTGCATTCACTAATTCAGCATCCACTAATTGCGGACGTTCATGAGCAAGTAGTAATATCATCCAAGTGGGTAATTCTGAGTTAGCTAGGTAGAAGATGGTCAAACCTGATCCCGGATGAGCCAGATCTAGATGCATCGGAGTTGCATCACGGCCGTCCCCATATCGCAGTCCCCCACCGTGGATTTGGCAACGAGCTCCCCTCCGGCACAGGGGTAGTACACCGGTGAACTGAGACGGGGCGGTGCACAGGTGAAAGGCCGTCGGTGCACCAAGCTAGGGCGACGCGCGGTGGAAATCACGGAGACCTGAGCCTCTAGCGGCGTGCGGGGAATTTAGAGGTAAGGAAAGAAGGCCGCGCCTTCCGGTGGAGCAGGAGGAAGGGGAGGTGAGGACGGCACTTGCGCCTCACCAGTAGAGCAGGAGGGCGGTGGCGCCCCCGATGGAGAAGAAGACAGTCGAGATGCAGGCAACAGAGGACGGACAAAGTCGCCGAACCGTGCTCCAATCCTTGACGCGAGCGAACAGGAAGATCAGGAAAGCTCCGGCAATGGCCTCCGTCTTCGTTCCTGGCCTCGAATTTCTCCTATCGTGGCCACCGGCCGGCTGGCCGAGAGGTGAGCAGCGGCCCCGCCCTCCAATCCCCATACTCAAGCCGCCCTTGTGCCCTTCCATCCTCTGTCTCGCACGGCCGGGCTGTTAAATGGAACGAAGCAAACCAACCGTGCGCATAACTAAGCGGTGGCAGTACCTGTAATTCCCTCGTACTCGCGAGGGCAAAATCGTATTTTCCAGACGGACGAAGGACAGAAACCTTACGTTCTTTATTATAGAAAACATACCCGTGCGTTGCACCGGGAAAAAAACCTTAATTGCCCCTGCCCCTGACCCAATAAGCATAGCTCAAAACAGCCTGTTCTCCATCCAATTTTATTTCTTCTATTTCAAAGCAACACCCAACCCTTGTCATCCATTTATCCTCTCCTGGCAATTAGCAACGATGGCAGCAATGTGCACCAGATAACAACACATATGAACATGATCATCAATGAAGAAATGTTTAAACAATAGAAAATAATCCCGTCGAACTGAACGTGAGGATCACCCTCACCTAGTAAATATGCATGTGCGCTGCAACGGATGAGTAACATGCATGACTGTCTTAAGTGGACATTAGTCTCTATGAGCATTTCTGCAAATAGAAAAAAATAGAATAAGTTGTTGATCGAGTAGTTCATTTGTGTTACTAATAAAACTTAGATGATTGATGTTTAAATTCCCTCCGACGCATATTAGTTAACTCAGATTTCTCTAGTTACGAATGTATCTAGTCAAGTTTTAGTGTAGATACACCCGTATCTAAACAATTTTTGAGCCAACTAATATGGGTCGGAGGGAGTATCTTTTTTCTCAGAGATAATTCATTACCAGGATGCATTAAGTGGCCACGGTCAGAAGATTTGTTCCAGCACCATACAAAGTCCAGCATGCAGTTTGGCCTCCACGTGAGCTTGCTTGAGCATACTTTGGCGTTCATTGTGCATAACTGTAATGAGTTGAATGGCAAAACGAGACGCAGGGGCAGCAAACCGAAATTTGATCACTCAGGCTGACTTTTCTTGTGAGATTCATAACAAAGCCCAAGTTAGAAAAATTAATTTAGACCATGCAATAAACAATATAGCAATCTGATTAGTGTTTTTGTTGACAAAGCGGTGAACATTTCTCAACCACAGGTGGCCTTTTGTGTAATAAAAAAATCTTTCTTATCCTCTCACGGTACCACCGCACATGGACTGCTTACAACCCCATGTATATGAAGATATCAAAAGGTCAATAATCAACAGACACAAACATATCAGTCACGTACGTACCTACATCTGCCCTGTGTCTATGAGGCACGTCTTTGATCATGCCAAGCTCTTAGCTGTTTCTGATGATCAATCTATACCAAGCAGGGGCTGGGCTGTATGTTTACTGGTGGTATATTGTGTCATGAAGCCTGCAAGATTAGGACATGGTGGAGGCAAACGGCCGGCCCGCCGACCGAGTCCACGGAGGCAATACGCTGCACACAGATACATGCAAATTGATTTATCTCGACATGGTCAATATATATTGATTGATTAAGCAGCTCACGATCTGATCTGACTGGAAAATAGAGATGGCATGGCGTACCTGCGATTACCAAGATTAGTTTCAGTATAAGCGGAGTAGAGGACCAACGCTACGGCAGACTGACGGCTATGCAATATCATCGTGGGAGAAAAATCATCTGTCGCACGAATTCCAGGCGCTGGCGATCCATCTCGGCTGTCTTCTACAGCTTCGCTATCTCAACACGCTTGTAATCTTCGCCGAAACACCGTGTCGTAATGGAAAGAGCAGAGGCTGTTTCTTCGTCCGCCGATTGATGCGCGCAGTGCTCCTACGGTGGCGCGGCCTTATCAATCTGAGGACATGCTCTATCGGTGTTGAGTCGGACTCTGCTATACAGATCTCAAAAGCAAGCGTGGGCCAAGGCAAGCAGGGCCTGACATGAACAACCGACGGCTGGATGGAACATAATCGTGTTGATAAAGGAAACTTTTATAGCATCTTGAAACATAATCGTGTTAGACGGTTGGACAAACCTAATCGTGTTGATAAAGGAAACTGTATATATCAATTTTGAAGCCGCGTGGTATTCCTTTGGGCCTTGGCCCCATGGATGGGACACGACGAGGTACAGATGAATATGCTGTAGAGAAATCCAATCGCTTTTTTCACTTACCGGTGGCTTAGCAATAATACGTGTTTTGGTGCAAGGGTAAAAAGGTTTAGAAAAGTGTTGGACCGGAAGAAACAATTCGTTCTTTATTATTAGATATAGATATAGCACAAATGTCCGTGCGTTGCTACGGGTTTACTATTTGATTACCTCACGTACTTCATGTACTTGGTGTCACATGTATTTCCCACGATGGCTAGTGACTTTGTGGTCGGAGGTGACACACTCTTAGGGCTTGTTCGGGAATGCTCCGGCTCCCAGCTCTGCACCTCGAGCGAGCTGAGCTGGCCCGAACGCATCCGCTCCGCGGACCTGAGTCCACAAAGCCCTCCGGCCTTTGGGCAAAAAAGGTAGAGCGAGTGTTTAGGCGATGAGAAAATTACACAGAACATTAATGTTTGATGACTAAGTTACACAGAACACAGAAATAAAACTACTTTTACGGTTGACCCCAATTTTTTGTGAAATGTGTTGCAGCTAGCCCAAATAGATGTTTTAAATAAAACTACTTTTACGGCTGACCCTAATTTTTTGTTAAATGTGTTGCAGCTAGTCCAAATAGATGTTTTAGGGCCCGTAATAGTATATCTGACATATGAACCTAGAATATTCTATAATTATATGATTTAGAAAAATCCAAGGGCATTGTTTGGTGCGTTTGAGAAACGGCCAAAAATAATAATCTATTGTTTTGCATGTATTGATGTTAAGAAAATAATAAATCTAAAACAACACAATGGTTTTTAATATTTAGTGCCAGCATAATTATACGATATCAGCAAACCAACTTGTGGTTGGGTGGCTAGGAGGGTGGTTGTACCCCCAGTCCACCAGAGTTCAAACCCCAGGTTTGAAATTGTGTGTTGCATATAAAAGAGAATATTCTTTCAGTGGGAGGCGACAACGAGGCGTCTATGGTGACTTCGTCAATCTGAAGACCCGCTCCATCGGCTAAGTCTATCGGAGGTGCTCATAGGGTAGGGTGTTCGTGTGTGTGTTCATAGGGGTGGATGCATGTACGTGTTATGAGCGTCTACGATTGCACTATGTTTCTCAAAAAAATACAATATCATAATTAAATTGTAAGCTATGTTGTCATCCGATTGAGTAACGTGGTTTCTCCAAAAAACACCTTCATATATATAATAGATACTTTTAAAATGGACAGCATAACAATGGTGGTAGAAAAATTTATACCATAATATTTGTATATGCATAATGTCTATCTTTTCTACAGTTATGCTGCCCATTTTTTAAAAGGTGATTTATAATTACAGTATACGGTATAAAAATCTGGATTTACATGTCACATACATTGTTAAGGGTTCTAAAACCTGTATTTGGGCTAGCTGCAACACGATTAGACCAAAATTTATGGTCAGCAGCAAAAGTAGTCTTGTTTAGGTGTTTTGTACAACTTTGTTATCGAATATTGGTGTTACGTGGAATTTTCTCCTAGCAGGAATCCACGGAACAGCGAAACACGGAGCGACTGAAAATTACGGTGCCCTGCCATCGATAAATGAACCAAAGCTGTACGTACGTATAGGTTATCTCTCCCTCCTCGCGTGTCTCTCTCTCGAGCACAGAATCCATGGCGTTTGAGCCTAACTTCTCCCTGACTCACGTATTCCACTGCTCGATTCACGCTTAGCGCTACCCACATGATACCACTGGAGACTGAATCGACCCGCCAGCAGCATGAACCGTACCATACCCGCAGGCAGGAGATCCGGGGCCGCACAAATCGTGCATGTACAAGGTCGGTGTCTCTGCCTCCAAGACCTTCCCGACGACACAAGTCCCTGCAACAACCCGACGACCTCCACCGTTCCCGTCCTCTGCATATTGGGGAATCAGTTAGGTTGGGAGAGATTAAAAAAAGAATAGATAAACGTTTCGGTATGGCATAGGTGCATAATAAGGTGTTTCGTGGGAGGACAAAAACATCCGAAAAAAGACTGGTTAACAGAAGCGTTCCGTCATTTATTATTAGATATAGATTATTATTATTATAGCAATAGCAATAGCAAAATGTCAGCGTGTTGCGGCGAAAAAGCGAGTAGAGTTTAGTATTTTACAGGATAATTTGCATAGGAAACATGCATAAGAAAATTAATATTTCAAATATAAAATACGGTAAAGGGAATTATTTGTTCTACCACCATGTCAATTTGTCTACTACTATCAATCTAATTTAGCTTAGCCCAACATTATAACTCCGTGCACGCTCCGCACACATATTTGTACCACAGGACACGTAACAGACAACACACCACGATGCGGCACGCACTCACCAACCCCACACACGACGCGATCCAGTCTCATTCATCGTCTTGTATCCCCCTTCTCTCTCAACTACGCGAGCCGCCGCCTAACTTTTCTCTGCAACCCAGCGCCGCGCTACCGGGAAGCAACACCCGCTACCTCGCGACCCCCTCTGCAACGCCGGCCAGCTCCTCGTCCTACCTCGTCGTCCCCCTACCAGAGGCCAACGCCCGCGCGCACACCCGCCGGCCGGCCGCTGTGCTTGTCTTCCTCTTCCCCGTGTGCCCGGTCTTCCTCTCTACGCCGCCGGCCCCCGCCCCGCCACCAGCGCCCACCTCTTCTTCTCCTCGCCCACCACCAGGGGCCCCGGCCAGGCGCCTCTCCAACGTCCGCCCAGCACCTCCTCCCCTCTGAGGTGCATCATCCTCTTAATCTGATTTTTCCTTTCATTCCATTCCAACACAGCCCCGTTTAATTCTTTTCCCAATATACCTCCTTCTATTCAGTCCATGCAGTCCGACATAGCCCCTTTTAATCTTTTGCCCATCGCCTGTCCACACCAATCAACTTTGTTGTTGTTTGCTTGCCGTCAAGAAGTTTTGATTGTATATAAACTGGTGATATTTGTTGTAGCCGAACGAGGTGGGACTATTGAATTCCAAAAAGTAACCTCTTTTGAGACCCTTGATCGGCCCAGCTATACCAGCGCAGGAGGCCCATCCGAAGCAACGAGACCACATCCACATGCTTTTCTCGTCCCATGTCTATCGCGTACGACAAGCTGCTCCTGTGACAGGGAAAAAAGAACCGCTTTTTTTTTTACTTAAATGTGGTATCGGTGGGAAATTTTATATGTGCCGGGAGGGTAAAACCGTCTAAAAAAGTGTTGGACCGGAAGAAACAATCCGTCCTTTATTATTACTAGAAAAAAGCCCGTGTGTTGCACGGGGATAAATAAGGACTAA
This sequence comes from Avena sativa, assembly GCA_916181665.1. Lineage (NCBI taxonomy): Eukaryota > Viridiplantae > Streptophyta > Magnoliopsida > Poales > Poaceae > Avena > Avena sativa. Next base: position 127,129,888 of record OV702289.1, on the reverse strand, counting down.
AACTCTCTGTGATTCGTTTCTCCTTTTGTTGTCGTAATATTTTATTTTTTAATTGATTTGTGTCAATAATTGATATAATATATATTTTTACTGTAAATGCTTTTACTTGCAAGATGTTAGTTTAGTACACAGTTGGCATGATATAATATACTCCACACGTTGGCAAGGTATCATAAAAGTAGTACACTATAGGTTGACATGCTTACATCTAGTAATAACATAGTTCTCTGGTACTGTGTCATAGAGGAAACTAATTATTACATGGCCTATACAAAGTTCTCAATACTTTGAACTGCAATGGCTCGTATAGTTACATCAATGATAGGGCAGATGCAGCTGATTCCTGTAGAAATTTCTGTTAAGTTTGTCAGTTGCGCCGGCAGCATCTTGATTTGTAGGGTAGCTGGTATGACCTCTAAAGCAGCACACCATAGGGTGCATTTGTATGTACTGATTGTTCTATTGATATTCTTTTTAGAATCATCTTTGTTTGTTTCGTGAGATTTCACTGATCCAAATGGGCCTAATATGTACTCAATCACTGGCGCTGAACATAAGTTGCAAGGTAAACCACTTATCTGAAGCTTGGTCGTTTCGGTAACGACACAACCCATTGAACCATATTCGGGTGTCCACTGAATGAGCTTCAAATCTCCCTTAAGGATCCACTCTTCCAGTGAAGCAGATAGAATTTTATGTAGTGTCATAAACGGATATGCTTGGTCAATGTACAACAAAAACTCGTTGTCATCTAATAATTTGACCTGAACCCGAATATGCAAGTTTAATTCTAGAAATTCACAAAGATGATGTAGATCTGCCATGTATGAATCAGGTTGAGGCTGTAGAATCACTGCTGAGGAGTACTTTGTGATTGCATTAGTATCAAGCAACGCAGGCGAAATATAGCACTCTGCCGGATGAACCACCCTTGATGTAGATAAAGAAGGCGCAGCTGAATACCTATATCTCCTTGTTATTCCATGTAGGTACTCTGTCTTCTCCACAATAACTGTATACCTGTTCAAAAACAAAGATGATGTTGTCTTCGATGAATTAGAATCTTCAGGTATTGTACTATCAGGAACCTTGATCACAATAGCATCTGGGATCCTTATTAGTTTTTGAGAGCGAACAATGCATGTATATCCAGATGGATCATCCATACATCTTGTTTCTTGATCAATATATTCTAAAGCACAATAGGGTGATAGTATTTGTTCAGGCTGTCCACATATGCAGAGGCAAATTTTTCAATGTGATGGCCACTCGCTGATCACTGGTAATGGTCCTTAGGTGTATTCGTGTGTCTTATGAAAAGAACTGATAGACACATCCATTGATCCGTAGATTTGTGTTTGAGAGTCTCGTCGCACGCATTGACTCTCGGTGGTTAGAAAAGGAGAGGACAACTTTGTCATCAGTAGATGAGTGAACTATTAGGCCCCTATGTATCTGTAATCTTGTTGCTATAGAGTGTATAACTGTACTTGCCGGTACCCTTTTGAATTGAGAAATTGGTTCTGCCACGTACACACAGTGAAGATTTGCGCATAAGCGCGTATGTTGCTGACAGTTACTCATAAAAATTTCCTTTAGCCGTGGGCGGCGTCTCGGAGCGTCATCCATTTGTGGCCTATTCAAAATAAAAATTGTATACATGAGATCATCAGATTAGTGAGCTAGAAAAATAGACATAATTGTAATAAATCTTATATAATCTATTGTACAAACCGTAAGTAAATTTCAAAACACATTTGTTAACAGCAAAAAAATCCAGATCAACTCATGTGTTGCACTAATAGAACTTTCATAGGTTCAAGGAAAGCATTGGTAAGGCATCGATTCAAGTTATAGAAACCGTAACCTGCCACTTTGTTCGTCTGATTTTTCAGTACTCCTGTACTAATCGCAGATCATACAATAACAAATAGTAAGAATCCCTAACAGGTTAAAGAAGTGATTAGTGATTATGGTTGTGGAGCACTTACTTGAGTAGTTCTTGCCACGGTACTCTTGGAAGTAAGGAAGTAGAGTATTTTTCTTGATCCTAGCACACTTGGTTCGGAGGGCATCATCAATGGTGATATTTCTGCAATTTCTTATGTCAAGGTATTCCAAGTGTGGGCAATTGTCAATGACGGATGACAGCCCTGTATTAGTGAGCTTATCGCGAAGAAGCTGTAGGGTTCGCAGTTCTGGCATGCTTGCGATCGCCAGGGCTTCCCGGTCATTGTCGGGATCAGTAGCATGGAACTCAGAATGGGAGAATCTTATATATGTGACATGCTTCATCCTCGGACATGATCTCGCGACATGCTCAAACACCCCAGTGTCCTTTATACCATGAACGTGATCCAGCTCAAGTTCCTCAAGCAGAGGAAAGTTGGCCATGGCTGCAGCAAATCCTTCGCTGGTGATTCAATAGCAGAATTGGAGGCGAAGACATTTCAGCAAGGGTGCCCTGCAAACATATAATTGGATGTTATGGTCGTTTCATTCTATCCCCGCTTAAAAAAGGTCAAGCGGACATCGTCGGTATTGCCTTGCGAAGAGTTTTACTTGGAGAAATAGAAGGAACATGTATCACATGCGCAAAATTTGAGAGCGCGTAGTGATTTTCCTATTTAAACAATGAAATAACCAAGTACTCCCTTCGATTGCTAAATAAAACGTTTGGTAGCTCAATTTTAACTCCCAAAACATCTTCTATTTATTAACACAGGTGGTAGATCGTAAAGCTACTTTTTGTTTACCCAACGTAAAAAGTACGAGTTTACTTAAACCAATCGACCTTAGGGATTCATGTAATTCCTATTCAACAACTTATAAAAGTTGGATATTTGCAAGAAAACAATACTAGTTGGTTTAATAATTGCATTTCCTCCTTTTGTAGTTACACCACCAAGATATTGTGAGGTACTATATGCATGAAATAAAATGATTTTTTCAAAGCTACTAAGTGCTCTTCAAAACCAATATATCATCTCAAACAGGGTACTACATATTTATTTTTCTCTTTATGCTGCGCAATATTTACAGTACTAGTAATAGGACTAAGAGATATATGTGTGAAACAACATTGCTAATTAGATTGACGAGGGTTCTGTTATGTACCTAGCCATGTTGATTACCAAATTAACATCAGATTTTCATGGAGGTTCCAAATTAACACGTATAAAGGGCACCCATAACCGTTTTTACGGTGTGAAAATGACCCGGACAGAATAGACACCGTAAATAGACACATAAAAAGTTTTCTACCAACACACCTATGCCCCCCATGACAACACCTTTTTATTTTTCCTATTTTCTGGGTGATCTTCTTCCGGGCGCCTCCACCACTGCTCGACAGCCCCGCGTTGCCCTTCTCTATCCCTGCCCTGCCAGGTCCCGCCTCGACCATCCTCGACCACGCCCATCTAGGACAAGGTTGTCCCGCTCCACCCCGATTCGGACCTGCGGCGACCAATTTCGGCGAGCACTGGCCAATTTCGGCCTCTCCTGGTAGGCTGCTATCCATTCAGACGGAAGTTGGCCTGATTCCGACGAGTTCCGCGGAGGAAGTGCGCTGGCGCATCTTCCCCCCCAAGCGTTGAATGGTTTACACGGGCCTGGCAAAATTGCCTCCAAAACTGGGAATACATGGTTCTCGCGCTTGGCTTTTCAGTGGCCAATAAAAAAATTACAGGGGTCAGCTGAGTTTTACGGGATCTAAAATAAACCATTTTTTCAACAAAAACTTTAAAAGTATGTTATTTTGAAGGATTTGAACATTTTTACACAGAGTTGCTCTTAGGACATCACAAAGCTCCAAGACGGTAGTTACTCTTCGGTCTCTCCTTATCATCCCTAATCGACGGTACAATAACTCATACAATAGTGTTGTATATTTAACTCTACATGAAAGAATAATACTATTAAGGGCTTGTTTGATTCAAAGGAATCTCATAGAAAATTTGGAGGATTTTGATCCTTAAGAATATTTCCTTTTGTTAATCGTTTGATTCGTAGGATTAGATCCTTAGAAAAAAATTCATAGGATTGCATTGCATGACATTTTGGAGGAAAATTTTCATCCACCCAAACATTCTAATCATGCACTTTTTCTATTCCTGCGTTTTTCCTATCCTACGAATCAAACATGCCCTAAATGTGATCGATGGCGTACAATGGCATTATTGCAACGGGGTACTTTTAAGATTCTTTTGTTTTTTCACACGGTCTGAATCTTAACTAGTACCTCTGGTTCCACGAAAACTATCATTTTGGACAAAGGATACAATCAAAGTTTAAAAATATAGACCATAATATATTTATACTTGAAAATCATAGATTTGAATTACTCTCGAAGGGTACTTTCATGGATGCAATTAAGTTAATGTTACTAATACAAAGTAAAATAAATCAATGGTCAAAGATTTATTTTAGAGCCCTTGTATATTCGAAACAATGGATCATGTAACTAAGAGTCGGTTTTAATTCTCCCACTTAATCCTCTTTCCTTTAAATGTATAAGACCCTCGACGAATAGTGATTTTTTGTGTGTGTGTGTGTGGGTGGGGAGGGGGCGAAAAAATGAATAGCGAGTTGGTGTCACACATCAGTAGAAAACTACCTTTCACACATATATATTAAGTTGGAACTTAACCATGTAATTTTTTGTCAAATAATATGACAATTTGCCAAGTTTCATGCAAAATGACAATTTGCCAACTTTCATTTTCGCATTTTTCACCCAGGTCACGAATGTCCATATATTATTTACGGATATTCCCGTGTGCCATACCTAGCTTTCTAATAACCAATACAAATGTCTGTGGTTATGCAAATAATTAGAGCGATAGATGAGGAAATCTCACCGGTGGGAGAGGAAGAGGAGGAAGTCGTCGTCGACATGTTCGCCGCACAACTCCTCGCACTGCCCCGCGCTGAGGTACAAGGCGGCACGGGCCAAGTTGTTTTGATACGCCGTGAAACGGATGCGGCGCCACAGCTCGGGCTCGTGGCGCGCGGCGTGGTGCCAGGATCTGCACACCGTGGCCACGCCGCCCGTCAGGAGCTCGACCTGGTCCAGCTTGTGGAGGATGTAGGAGATCGCGTCCAGCGGCAGCTCCGCCCAGTCCCTCTCCGGCGGCCGCAAGTCCGGGAACTGGAAGTGGCTGAAAACATCGGGTATTGTGGGTTCCGGCCGACGCCGTAGATTCCAAGGCAGCATCGCGAAGTGGATCCGCTAATGTAGGATCGGCAGGGCTAGGAGATAATCAGATTTAGCCCTGAGCCGTGGAGACTCGGCTTATAGGGATCTCTAGGTCGGTGAACTAAGATCTACAAAGATCTAAGCGTGTGAAAAAGAATGTACATGCGGTTATTTGTTCAGAAGTTAAATCTAGCTAAAATTCTGAGATATCTCAATCAAACTTCTAGGCCTCCGGATCGCCATCCTAATAATCGCCAAGTAACTCTAGTAGAAACTAAAAGTTGAATTAACAGCTGTTGAAAGTTGCACATCTAAGAAGGGTGTAATTTTAGGTTCAGTGATGTGTAGCTTATAGGTGACCATATTTCAAAAAATTCAGAATTGGTGCACGCATAGGTGCGACCCAGACAATGCATATACTATTATATATAGCAAAAATGTCCATGTGATGCAACGGTTGAAAAAAAAATTAATATGTGCTCGCAAATCTAGAAAAAACTACCATGTAATTTCTAGCGATCGAAACATCTTATCGGATTTTTGGTTTGTATATCATTTGAAATATTTTAGGTTTTCCCTTGCAATGTACATCAATCGTGTCAAAAGAGAAATAAGAACTCAGCACTTAATTTTCTAATCTTCTTTGTGTGCATCGTGGCAATCTAGAATTAAGAATATCATGCAATTTTGGGTGTACAATTAATTGATTCATGTAAAATTTGCTAAATAACATGGGAAAACCAGTACAGCACAAATATTTTATACCGAAAATATTTCAATCACAATCAGAAGTGAACACAGGACACTACTAACGGTAATAGCAATCATACCTGAAGTTGACGTAACTATCGGTAGACTGAAAATCAGACAAAGAAATTGAATATGTACCTTCGAAAAATCTTCAGCGATAGCACGCGGAAGCAGGGAGCAGTCCATCAACCAAGAGACCAAAGCATTCACATCTTACTCAAGAAGTAAGCAGGCCGCTTATGGCCAGGTCACCATGGCCTTGCCAATTGCTTTTGCTTATCTCTTCTGCTGTGCCATGCATACATGTGACACCATGGATCGTTCGATGTAGCCCACCATTATGCCGGCGCTGGCAGCAACCACCGATTCATCGCGTGATGAGTCGGCCCTCGAATCGTTAACCACTGAAAAAAAGAAGGATCGAAACAGGACGAACTCTGTGTCGTGTTGCCGGGAGGATGGTCGAGGACGATGGGGAACGGCCTCGGAAGCACGGAGTCCCTTCCACAGACGATGGAATCCCAGCCACGCGCCAGGTCTACTTCCCAGCCTAAGGGACTGGATTGCGAAATCTGAGCATCCTAGGCCATTGGCGTGCAGGGTTCCAGGCTTCACGGGGCGTGCTCGGCATAGCCACGCTCAACCTGGACATCATGCACAACTCTCAATTTCGGCCGAAGAAAATAGGAACGTCAGCGGAGGGAGGCGTTCCCGGCTGCGGCAGGGAGGTAGAAGGCGGCAGATCTAGGCGCAGGGGAGCCGAAGACGGACATGGAATCGGGACGCTTGGTAGGCGTTATTTTTGTTGTTTTTGACTTTGCTCGGCAGACGTTATTGAGGGCGACCTCCAGGAGCGGCCGCTATGGAGGACGATGAGCTTCAGCAACAGTGGCGCTCGGGCTGGTGACTGGCTTCGCGAGTATCTGTTGTCCTTTGACGCATCGGCGAAGACAACATAAATTCACCAAGTTCTCGTCGAGGCCAGCACGATCGTGAGACCTTGTATCCACCAAGCTTCGGGCGGGTCACAAGCGCGTGAGCGAGCCGGAAATCGGTGTGCCGAGCTAAGCACAACCATGGCAGGGACTTGGAATCGAACACGGAACGATCGAGCAGGCACGGACTTCGACTCTAACAATTAGGATCAAGCCATGGAGCTGATCTGGAACTTGAAAGCACACACAAATTGAAGCCTCATCGATCTGCACTCATGTGACATCTGAATTGCAATTTCCGCTAGTTCCTGAATAGAGCAGATAGCAGCAGCGAGGTCTACCCCAGCTTTGAAGTTCACTACCATGACCGTGTCCACCTCCAAGATCTTGAGTGTCCCCCTAGTGAGCCACGCGAGGCCCTGGACAACACCACCTACAACAACACGGCGCCAGCAGAAGCTCGACGACCGTCCGCATCGCAGTGGTGAGACTCTCACGGTCGTGCGCCTCCTCCCTGGGACGTACCTCTAGATCATAAGGTACCCTGGACACCACCTCACAATGATCTATGATGTCGAAACCGAGCCTCGCGGATAAGATCTAGACTTCATCTCGGTGATGGCCGACGGCGTTGTCGCCCTTGGCAAGCATGGCAGCCAAATCCAGAGGCATCGTCGAAACGGGCTGGTGGCGGCGACGGCGCTGAAACCCCGCAGCCGTTTCTTTATATCCGGCGTTTGTTTTGAGAGAAAGAGAGAATTATATCGGGGTTCGGGACGGGAGCGCGTGCTTTCTACGGAGTTCTTTTCCTTCTCCCGTCCCACGCTTGTTCGTTTCTCTTCCTGTTTTGAAGGATGGAAGACGGTAAAAGTAAAACAATCGGGTTTAGGTCGTTGACTGAATCTGACGGACGATCTGAACGGTGCCAACCCTTTTTTACTTACCTATGGCGTTGGTGGCAATATATGACTTGGTAGGAGGGTAGAACGGTCCAAAAAAATTAGACCGGAAGAAACACTTCGTCTTTTATTATATATACTAGCACAGTTGCCCGTGCGTTGCACCGGTATAAAAAATAACGGTATTTAAATTTAGTAAAAAATACATTCTCCATATCACTTACCAGCTACCTGAATATCTATCAAGAATATCTATGAAGACCGGTGACCCGACAACGACAAACCAAAGCTGAATACTACAACATTGACTACCGCCTTGCAAGGTTACTGGAGGTCGGCGGCCAATTTTTTTTGACATGGCGTAGCAAAGCATGACTATCAAAAGATCAGCCTGATCCAAAGCCAAAAAAATTACCATACACAATGCAAACCCAAGCATAGCCCGATGTAAAAGCTTAGGGCCCGCAGCTTTGCCGGGAGAAATTGCTCCTTATCGCACACTGCAACTGAAAATGAGCGCCCATCAAGACTGCTCCAGTGCTTTGTAACTGATACTGTAACATCTGCAGGTTCTTGCAAGTTCAGGCCAACATCTCTGGTCTAGAGATCGCTCCTGGTAGAAGACCGCCAGGCTGTGATCTCCCGAGACAAACTTGACACCGAGTAGTGCTCATTATTGTCATCTAGCAGCTCCAATCTATGGTGCTTCTGGTCTAGTGGCAAGGAGGCTAGACTTAACATTTATATACCTCTCTCATCACTCCCAATCTCAATGTTTCGTTTCATTTCACAAATGGCTTGAAAATATGTGGCTGATCAAACTTCCTAACAAGAGAACAAACCTTCTAGTGAACACCCCTTAGGCATGCTAAAACTCATAATGGGACATCCTAGAAAGCATATGTTGATCAACCGAATACGAAAATTGATTGGTTATGTTGCTCCAGCTAATTTATTATTAAAATGTGTCGTCTAATTCATGTACTACTAAAAAACAAATCACCAGATTGCATCCGGACTCTTTGACATGTACTAAATACTGTATATAGCCAAAAGTGTGGATTCGAATCCAAGTGAAGCGTATCTCCACCAGCTCTACGGTTCTGGTTGTAATGCGAGAAATACAACCTCAGTTAACAATCCACTCGTCAATCTCCTGTAGTAAACATGTAGACGCACGCAAAATTTGCCAGATCTCTTGTAGCTGAATAAAGGGGACGGCGAGATGGGGGTCACAAAAAAGTTAATCAATCGACAGGGCAGTAGAAAATGATCTACTTTTCACCTTTGTCAATCTCTTTATTCCCAATCTCTCTTGCATTCTCCCTCATCGGATAATCAATCTGAACACACCCAAGTTTGCATTCACTAATTCAGCATCCACTAATTGCGGACGTTCATGAGCAAGTAGTAATATCATCCAAGTGGGTAATTCTGAGTTAGCTAGGTAGAAGATGGTCAAACCTGATCCCGGATGAGCCAGATCTAGATGCATCGGAGTTGCATCACGGCCGTCCCCATATCGCAGTCCCCCACCGTGGATTTGGCAACGAACTCCCCTCCGGCACAGGGGTAGTACACCGGTGAACTGAGACGGGGCGGTGCACAGGTGAAAGGCCGTCGGTGCACCAAGCTAGGGCGACGCGCGGTGGAAATCACGGAGACCTGAGCCTCTAGCGGCGTGCGGGGAATTTAGAGGTAAGGAAAGAAGGCCACGCCTTCCGGTGGAGCAGGAGGAAGGGGAGGTGAGGACGGCACTTGCGCCTCACCAGTAGAGCAGGAGGGCGGTGGCGCCCCCGATGGAGAAGAAGACAGTCGAGATGCAGGCAACAGAGGACGGACAAAGTCGCCGAACCGTGCTCCAATCCTTGACGCGAGCGAACAGGAAGATCAGGAAAGCCCCGGCAATGGCCTCCGTCTTCGTTCCTGGCCTCGAATTTCTCCTATCGTGGCCACCGGCCGGCTGGCCGAGAGGTGAGCAGCGGCCCCGCCCTCCAATCCCCATACTCAAGCCGCCCTTGTGCCCTTCCATCCTCTGTCTCGCACGGCCGGACTGTTAAATGGAACGAAGCAAACCAACCGTGCGCATAACTAAGCGGTGGCAGTACCTGTAATTCCCTCGTACTCGCGAGGGCAAAATCGTATTTTCCAGACGGACGAAGGACAGAAACCTTACGTTCTTTATTATAGAAAACATACCCGTGCGTTGCACCGGGAAAAAAACCTTAACTGCCCCTGCCCCTGACCCAATAAGCATAGCTCAAAACAGCCTGTTCTCCATCCAATTTTATTTCTTCTATTTCAAAGCAACACCCAACCCTTGTCATCCATTTATCCTCTCCTGGCAATTAGCAACGATGGCAGCAATGTGCACCAGATAACAACACATATGAACATGATCATCAATGAAGAAATGTTTAAACAATAGAAAATAATCCCGTCGAACTGAACGTGAGGATCACCCTCACCTAGTAAATATGCATGTGCGCTGCAACGGATGAGTAACATGCATGACTGTCTTAAGTGGACATTAGTCTCTATGAGCATTTCTGCAAATAGAAAAAAATAGAATAAGTTGTTGATCGAGTAGTTCATTTGTGTTACTAATAAAACTTAGATGATTGATGTTTAAATTCCCTCCGACGCATATTAGTTAACTCAGATTTCTCTAGTTACGAATGTATCTAGTCAAGTTTTAGTGTAGATACACCCGTATCTAAACAATTTTTGAGCCAACTAATATGGGTCGGAGGGAGTATCTTTTTTCTCAGAGATAATTCATTACGAGGATGCATTAAGTGGCCACGGTCAGAAGATTTGTTCCAGCACCATACAAAGTCCAGCATGCAGTTTGGCCTCCACGTGAGCTTGCTTGAGCATACTTTGGCGTTCATTGTGCATAACTGTAATGAGTTGAATGGCAAAACGAGACGCAGGGGCAGCAAACCGAAATTTGATCACTCAGGCTGACTTTTCTTGTGAGATTCATAACAAAGCCCAAGTTAGAAAAATTAATTTAGACCATGCAATAAACAATATAGCAATCTGATTAGTGTTTTTGTTGACAAAGCGGTGAACATTTCTCAACCACAGGTGGCCTTTTGTGTAATAAAAAAATCTTTCTTATCCTCTCACGGTACCACCGCACATGGACTGCTTACAACCCCATGTATATGAAGATATCAAAAGGTCAATAATCAACAGACACAAACATATCAGTCACGTACGTACCTACATCTGCCCTGTGTCTATGAGGCACGTCTTTGATCATGCCAAGCTCTTAGCTGTTTCTGATGATCAATCTATACCAAGCAGGGGCTGGGCTGTATGTTTACTGGTGGTATATTGTGTCATGAAGCCTGCAAGATTAGGACATGGTGGAGGCAAACGGCCGGCCCGCCGACCGAGTCCACGGAGGCAATACGCTGCACACAGATACATGCAAATTGATTTATCTCGACATGGTCAATATATATTGATTGATTAAGCAGCTCACGATCTGATCTGACTGGAAAATAGAGATGGCATGGCGTACCTGCGATTACCAAGATTAGTTTCAGTATAAGCGGAGTAGAGGACCAACGCTACGGCAGACTGACGGCTATGCAATATCATCGTGGGAGAAAAATCATCTGTCGCACGAATTCCAGGCGCTGGCGATCCATCTCGGCTGTCTTCTACAGCTTCGCTATCTCAACACGCTTGTAATCTTCGCCGAAACACCGTGTCGTAATGGAAAGAGCAGAGGCTGTTTCTTCGTCCGCCGATTGATGCGCGCAGTGCTCCTACGGTGGCGCGGCCTTATCAATCTGAGGACATGCTCTATCGGTGTTGAGTCGGACTCTGCTATACAGATCTCAAAAGCAAGCGTGGGCCAAGGCAAGCAGGGCCTGACATGAACAACCGACGGCTGGATGGAACATAATCGTGTTGATAAAGGAAACTTTTATAGCATCTTGAAACATAATCGTGTTAGACGGTTGGACAAACCTAATCGTGTTGATAAAGGAAACTGTATATATCAATTTTGAAGCCGCGTGGTATTCCTTTGGGCCTTGGCCCCATGGATGGGACACGACGAGGTACAGATGAATATGCTGTAGAGAAATCCAATCGTTTTTTTCACTTACCGGTGGCTTAGCAATAATACGTGTTTTGGTGCAAGGGTAAAAAGGTTTAGAAAAGTGTTGGACCGGAAGAAACAATTCGTTCTTTATTATTAGATATAGATATAGCACAAATGTCCGTGCGTTGCTACGGGTTTACTATTTGATTACCTCACGTACTTCATGTACTTGGTGTCACATGTATTTCCCACGATGGCTAGTGACTTTGTGGTCGGAGGTGACACACTCTTAGGGCTTGTTCGGGAATGCTCCGGCTCCCAGCTCTGCACCTCGAGCGAGCTGAGCTGGCCCGAACGCATCCGCTCCGCGGACCTGAGTCCACAAAGCCCTCCGGCCTTTGGGCAAAAAATGTAGAGCGAGTGTTTAGGCGATGAGAAAATTACACAGAACATTAATGTTTGATGACTAAGTTACACAGAACACAGAAATAAAACTACTTTTACGGTTGACCCCAATTTTTTGTGAAATGTGTTGCAGCTAGCCCAAATAGATGTTTTAAATAAAACTACTTTTACGGCTGACCCTAATTTTTTGTTAAATGTGTTGCAGCTAGTCCAAATAGATGTTTTAGGGCCCGTAATAGTATATCTGACATATGAACCTAGAATATTCTATAATTATATGATTTAGAAAAATCCAAGGGCATTGTTTGGTGCGTTTGAGAAACGGCCAAAAATAATAATCTATTGTTTTGCATGTATTGATGTTAAGAAAATAATAAATCTAAAACAACACAATGGTTTTTAATATTTAGTGCCAGCATAATTATACGATATCAGCAAACCAACTTGTGGTTGGGTGGCTAGGAGGGTGGTTGTACCCCCAGTCCACCAGAGTTCAAACCCCAGGTTTGAAATTGTGTGTTGCATATAAAAGAGAATATTCTTTCAGTGGGAGGCGACAACGAGGCGTCTATGGTGACTTCGTCAATCTGAAGACCCGCTCCATCGGCTAAGTCTATCGGAGGTGCTCATAGGGTAGGGTGTTCGTGTGTGTGTTCATAGGGGTGGATGCATGTACGTGTTATGAGCGTCTACGATTGCACTATGTTTCTCAAAAAAAATACAATATCATAATTAAATTGTAAGCTATGTTGTCATCCGATTGAGTAACGTGGTTTCTCCAAAAAACACCTTCATATATATAATAGATACTTTTAAAATGGACAGCATAACAATGGTGGTAGAAAAATTTATACCATAATATTTGTATATGCATAATGTCTATCTTTTCTACAGTTATGCTGCCCATTTTTTAAAAGGTGATTTATAATTACAGTATACGGTATAAAAATCTGGATTTACATGTCACATACATTGTTAAGGGTTCTAAAACCTGTATTTGGGCTAGCTGCAACACGATTAGACCAAAATTTATGGTCAGCAGCAAAAGTAGTCTTGTTTAGGTGTTTTGTACAACTTTGTTATCGAATATTGGTGTTACGTGGAATTTTCTCCTAGCAGGAATCCACGGAACAGCGAAACACGGAGCGACTGAAAATTACGGTGCCCTGCCATCGATAAATGAACCAAAGCTGTACGTACGTATAGGTTATCTCTCCCTCCTCGCGTGTCTCTCTCCCGAGCACAGAATCCATGGCGTTTGAGCCTAACTTCTCCCTGACTCACGTATTCCACTGCTCGATTCACGCTTAGCGCTACCCACATGATACCACTGGAGACTGAATCGACCCGCCAGCAGCATGAACCGTACCATACCCGCAGGCAGGAGATCCGGGGCCGCACAAATCGTGCATGTACAAGGTCGGTGTCTCTGCCTCCAAGACCTTCCCGACGACACAAGTCCCTGCAACAACCCGACGACCTCCACCGTTCCCGTCCTCTGCATATTGGGGAATCAGTTAGGTTGGGAGAGATTAAAAAAAGAATAGATAAACGTTTCGGTATGGCATAGGTGCATAATAAGGTGTTTCGTGGGAGGACAAAAACATCCGAAAAAAGACTGGTTAACAGAAGCGTTCCGTCATTTATTATTAGATATAGATTATTATTATTATAGCAATAGCAATAGCAAAATGTCAGCGTGTTGCGGCGAAAAAGCGAGTAGAGTTTAGTATTTTACAGGATAATTTGCATAGGAAACATGCATAAGAAAATTAATATTTCAAATATAAAATACGGTAAAGGGAATTATTTGTTCTACCACCATGTCAATTTGTCTACTACTATCAATCTAATTTAGCTTAGCCCAACATTATAACTCCGTGCACGCTCCGCACACATATTTGTACCACAGGACACGTAACAGACAACACACCACGATGCGGCACGCACTCACCAACCCCACACACGACGCGATCCAGTCTCATTCATCGTCTTGTATCCCCCTTCTCTCTCAACTACGCGAGCCGCCGCCTAACTTTTCTCTGCAACCCAGCGCCGCGCTACCGGGAAGCAACACCCGCTACCTCGCGACCCCCTCTGCAACGCCGGCCAGCTCCTCGTCCTACCTCGTCGTCCCCCTACCAGAGGCCAACGCCCGCGCGCACACCCGCCGGCCGGCCGCTGTGCTTGTCTTCCTCTTCCCCGTGTGCCCGGTCTTCCTCTCTACGCCGCCGGCCCCCGCCCCGCCACCAGCGCCCACCTCTTCTTCTCCTCGCCCACCACCAGGGGCCCCGGCCAGGCGCCTCTCCAACGTCCGCCCAGCACCTCCTCCCCTCTGAGGTGCATCATCCTCTTAATCTGATTTTTCCTTTCATTCCATTCCAACACAGCCCCGTTTAATTCTTTTCCCAATATACCTCCTTCTATTCAGTCCATGCAGTCCGACATAGCCCCTTTTAATCTTTTGCCCATCGCCTGTCCACACCAATCAACTTTGTTGTTGTTTGCTTGCCGTCAAGAAGTTTTGATTGTATATAAACTGGTGATATTTGTTGTAGCCGAACGAGGTGGGACTATTGAATTCCAAAAAGTAACCTCTTTTGAGACCCTTGATCGGCCCAGCTATACCAGCGCAGGAGGCCCATCCGAAGCAACGAGACCACATCCACATGCTTTTCTCGTCCCATGTCTATCGCGTACGACAAGCTGCTCCTGTGACAGGGAAAAAAGAACCGCTTTTTTTTTTACTTAAATGTGGTATCGGTGGGAAATTTTATATGTGCCGGGAGGGTAAAACCGTCTAAAAAAGTGTTGGACCGGAAGAAACAATCCGTCCTTTATTATTACTAGAAAAAAAGCCCGTGTGTTGCACGGGGATAAATAAGGACTAAAACTCTCTGTGATTCGTTTCTCCTTTTGTTGTCGTAATATTTTATTTTTTAATTGATTTGTGTCAATAATTGATATAATATATATTTTTACTGTAAATGCTTTTACTTGCAAGATGTTAGTTTAGTACACAGTTGGCATGATATAATATACTCCACACGTTGGCAAGGTATCATAAAAGTAGTACACTATAGGTTGACATGCTTACATCTAGTAATAACATAGTTCTCTGGTACTGTGTCATAGAGGAAACTAATTATTACATGGCCTATACAAAGTTCTCAATACTTTGAACTGCAATGGCTTGTATAGTTACATCAATGATAGGGCAGATGCAGCTGATTCCTGTAGAAATTTCTGTTAAGTTTGTCAGTTGCGCCGGCAGCATCTTGATTTGTAGGGTAGCTGGTATGACCTCTAAAGCAGCACACCATAGGGTGCATTTGTATGTACTGATTGTTCTATTGATATTCTTTTTAGAATCATCTTTGTTTGTTTCGTGAGATTTCACTGATCCAAATGGGCCTAATATGTACTCAATCACTGGCGCTGAACATAAGTTGCAAGGTAAACCACTTATCTGAAGCTTGGTCGTTTCGGTAACGACACAACCCATTGAACCATATTCGGGTGTCCACTGAATGAGCTTCAAATCTCCCTTAAGGATCCACTCTTCCAGTGAAGCAGATAGAATTTTATGTAGTGTCATAAACGGATATGCTTGGTCAATGTACAACAAAAACTCGTTGTCATCTAATAATTTGACCTGAACCCGAATATGCAAGTTTAATTCTAGAAATTCACAAAGATGATGTAGATCTGCCATGTATGAATCAGGTTGAGGCTGTAGAATCACTGCTGAGAAGTACTTTGTGATTGCATTAGTATCAAGCAACGCAGGCGAAATATAGCACTCTGCCGGATGAACCACCCTTGATGTAGATAAAGAAGGCGCAGCTGAATACCTATATCTCCTTGTTATTCCATGTAGGTACTCTGTCTTCTCCACAATAACTGTATACCTGTTCAAAAACAAAGATGATGTTGTCTTCGATGAGTTAGAATCTTCAGGTATTGTACTATCAGGAACCTTGATCACAATAGCATCTGGGATCCTTATTAGTTTTTGAGAGCGAACAATGCATGTATATCCAGATGGATCATCCATACATCTTGTTTCTTGATCAATATATTCTAAAGCACAATAGGGTGATAGTATTTGTTCAGGCTGTCCACATATGCAGAGGCAAATTTTTCAATGTGATGGCCACTCGCTGATCACTGGTAATGGTCCTTAGGTGTATTCGTGTGTCTTATGAAAAGAACTGATAGACACATCCATTGATCCGTAGATTTGTGTTTGAGAGTCTCGTCGCACGCATTGACTCTCGGTGGTTAGAAAAGGAGAGGACAACTTTGTCATCAGTAGATGAGTGAACTATTAGGCCCCTATGTATCTGTAATCTTGTTGCTATAGAGTGTATAACTGTACTTGCCGGTACCCTTTTGAATTGAGAAATTGGTTCTGCCACGTACACACAGTGAAGATTTGCGCATAAGCGCGTATGTTGCTGACAGTTACTCATAAAAATTTCCTTTAGCCATGGGCGGCGTCTCGGAGCGTCATCCATTTGTGGCCTATTCAAAATAAAAATTGTATACATGAGATCATCAGATTAGTGAGCTAGAAAAATAGACATAATTGTAATAAATCTTATATAATCTATTGTACAAACCGTAAGTAAATTTCAAAACACATTTGTTAACAGCAAAAAAATCCAGATCAACTCATGTGTTGCACTAATAGAACTTTCATAGGTTCAAGGAAAGCATTGGTAAGGCATCGATTCAAGTTATAGAAACCGTAACCTGCCACTTTGTTCGTCTGATTTTTCAGTACTCCTATACTAATCGCAGATCATACAATAACAAATAGTAAGAATCCCTAACAGGTTAAAGAAGTGATTAGTGATTATGGTTGTGGAGCACTTACTTGTGTAGTTCTTGTCAGCAGAACTGCGAAACAGGATTATCTGAGCGTGGTAATATCTAGCTCGGACGATAGCTCACGCTAGTCAATTTTGATCTATTTTTTGATCAAAGTGATTTAGGATATTTTTATAGGCGTCTAGCCTAGTTTGTTTCGGAAAAGAGTTCGATTCCTTTCAGACAACGACTGGCCACTCGGATAAATCCCGGGCTGTTTTCGTTGCAAAAAAAGTATATATATGTGTTTATAATTTTATCTTTTTTTATGGTTTAATATGGCAAAATTCCGAAATGTACCCGCACCGCTTTGAGCTTCACCAGACTGCTGTGAGAGTCGTTTCCACCGGCGAGCACGCAGTCGCCGCCTCGGCCCTCATCTCCCGATTCCGTCCAGTCCCGCACGCATTCGTTTTTGCCTGACGCCGGCTGCATTGTAGCTGCACACCAGCAGCATCTCCGCCCGTGCGCCGAGCAGCAGTCGCGGCCGGCATGGATGTTCCCCTCGATTAGCAGCAGCAGCAGACGAATTCCCCCATCCCCGACCTCCTCCTCGACCCTTCCCGGCAGCAGCGGTAGTTTCGTCCGGATTTCCCCATAATCCACCTCCTCCTCAACCCTGTCCTCAAGCAACGGCGACTGGCTGATTCCCCAATCCCCGACGTCCTTGTGAAGCCGTCGTCCTCCTACAGCATCCTCCTCCAGTGCCCCGATTTCAAAGTGAGTTGAAGTATAGATCTCCTCCAGTGCTTTTGATAAGTTTTTTGAATGTAGGAGCAGCCTCTAATTTTCCTTTCTCCATTCAGGAAATTGGATCGGATGAGATTGAAAAGCTCGATCTAATGCTTTTCTTGAAATAAAGTTATGGCTTGTGTATTCAATCATCAGCAGTAGCACTCATAAAATTGCAAGATCCCAGGATCGTACTAAGGAATTTCCGGCTCCAATTGATCTGTCTTCTCTTGGAGTTGTATCTTTGTATATATGACTATGCTGAGTTTTGTTGTTCTACTTATGGTCTCACAATTTACCCCCGTTTGGTGTATGCAGATACAGAATAGATTTGTACTGTCGGTGGATGGGCCTATCATTATGAAGGAGGTATATGTTGAGGGGTTTTTAGAGACCCCCAAATCAGTGAGGAAACACTACCCGAATAACTGAAGGACTTTCTTGGACAGACTGCAGGAGCTCTACAATAGCGTCCGGCTCCCATAAGGGATGCTGTTTCAGAGGGTGTTAAGTTAGGAGCAGCCTCTAATGTTCCTTTCTCCATTCAGTAAGTTGGATCGGATGAGATTGAAAAACTGTCTTTTTTCCAAACATGCTGTATAGATTTTTAATTATACACAACAACTTCAATCTTCTTTATGTCATTTGCAGGGTTAAATTTTTTTGTCAGTGTCAGAACCTGATCTTTCGCAAAGCTTCCATATGAGGTTAGAACAGAAGCTCGACTTCATTTGTGTATACACAGTTTACTTTTGTGCATTCATTTTATTGTTCTTTTGTAGGTACTGGATTTAATTTCTGTCCTTCGTAGTGTATTTACTTCACTTGATTTTACATCCTGTAGACACAGTTTACTTTTGTGCAGAATAATCATTTTAACTGGCAACATGTTGATTGTAATTTATAATTTTCCCCATCAAAAGGAGTACTACTTAATTTTTTGATTAGTTTGAACGATATACATTATAATTAATGTGATAAAGAAATAGTTAATCCTACCTTAGCTCAAGTGAGTTATATTGTCTAGAAGCAAAAAATAAAGAACAATAAAAGTAAACACGTAGGTGACACACGGTTTTAACGTGGAAAAACCTCTCCAACAAAAAGAGGAAAAAACCACTGTGTAAACTTCACTATATCGGTATTGTTTATAGGATGGCGCTTAGTTATGCAATTATGCGATAACCCCTAGCCAGTTGCTTACAAGAAGATCAATTATTTGGTTAGGACTTCTCTGTACACTATATTTTTAGTGTACATCTCGCTTGCATCTATTTTCTTCTCCTTTTCCTTGTGTTCCTTCTCCTTATCATTTGTACCTATCAGTACCTTTATGGTTGCTGTTGATGTCGCTCTAGAGAGCGCGACATATAGTTGACCATGTGAGAAAACCGGTTCAGGTAGGTAGATGCCTACATTTGGTATTGTTTGACCTTGTGACTTGTTTATTGTCATGCGAAGCTCAGCCTGATAGGAAATTGTTTCCTCTTGAAATGGAAGGGGAACATGTCATCGTCCGAGGGGCATAATGGTATTCTAGGCAAGAAAACTCGATTACCAGAATGCTGTCCTAGCACAATCTCTGCATCAATTGTATTTTTTTTAAATGCACGTACCACCAACCTTGTTCCGTTGCATAGGCCATTAGCTGGGTCGATGCAATTCCTTCCTCTGATCTGATAGCACCGTCCGAGTTAATTTTGATCACTCCATTAGGAGGACTCTGCCATATACACGGTGGTCTCACCGCAACACTCTTCTTCTTTTTCAGCCCTTCTATCAAGGCTAAAGTTGCAGCTATTGAGTCTACCGTGACTTGAGGATTGAACCCTTGATCATCATGGCTCCATTTATTTCTGGAGTCCCCCAGATGGCAGCCATTATAGAAATTGTCAGTTCTCTATCCAACACATCAAACGATAACTCACATAGGATGTCCTCTGCCCACGTATCATCATGTAAACGTGGCAGCTTCAAGTTGAACGCATCTCTTGCCGCAGTCCAGAAGAGTTGTGTATGTGCACAATCAACTAGGGCATGCTTCAATGTTTCTGGCAAAGCTTTGCACACCGGAGCACGACTACCCCAACATGAGCATCAGGTATACATCCATCTCCAGAGCGGGCGAGGGAAATTTACATATGAATGGTAAGTTGATTTGCCAATGGTTTATCCCAGACTTGGATTTTAACACCCTAAGCTCTAGAATGCTAAGTTACTTAATGATCCAAGATCTACATATAAATGTAGAGTTGTAGATCTTATAGCTTTCTGTGCCTGGAAGTTATGAGTTAAGATTCATATTACAACTGTAGTAACGTATTTGGGTACCTGATTACCAATTGTTCGATCTTTTTCTACATCAGGTTATTCAGATGTTGATCTTTGGTCGGCAGATCGTCGTGTCGATGAGCAAGCAGTCTCAGCTATTTTCATCGATATGTATTGGTTTGCAACATACAAGGTGCTGGCAGGCACAACTGCACAAGGAATGTATTAGCAGATATGAGGACACCACATTCAAATTGTTATGGAGGAACTTATTACTGCATTTTACTCAATAATGATGAAAGAAACGACACCTCGTGGAATCTACAAGTACACGAAGAACCATGTAACTGCAAGAATTCATGTTTATTCTTTGGTGTGTCAACGAACTGTGAATACAAGCAATGCGATCCTGGTATCAAACAAGAGGAGTTAGAAATTCAGTACATGGGCGACATCTGGGCACTTCCATCAAAACTCGTGTTCTGATTTCTGAACACATGCAGCAATCAAGATGATGAATATTCGGTTCAATTCAGTCTAAAGAATGATGAATGTTCAGCGTGAGAACTCGTGAGACACACCAAGGCTGCAATGAACTGGGATGAGGAAAACAAATCAGTAGACACTTCCATCAAAACATCCAGGTCTGGATGATTTCATCCCAACTAGTAGTATACATTTTATGTCGCCGCATTCTCTTATCCAGTATCCTATCATACACTTCAGGACTTGTCTCCCTGTTGTCAATGGGTCATATCAATAAGAATCACATGGCACATTAGAGACGGAATCATCACTACAAGAATCTGTACCTTATTGCTCATTGGTGTCAATGTCGAGAGCTATGTGCGTTCTGAACACAGCAAAACATAAGAGATGACGAATGTCCAACCACAAAACTCCTGCTAAAGCAGCAAAACACTGGGTGCAGTGAACTGGCAGCAAGAAATTCAGTGCAGGGGCAACATCAGGGCACTTCCATCAAAACTTCCAGGACCTGCATGTTTCCATTCCAATTATATTTTATATCTCCGCATGCTCTTTTCCAGCATCCTATCATACTCTCTCAGACTAGTCTCCAGCTCGTACTCACCAAGGTAGGAGCAGAAATAATCAAGGGACTGCTTGTGCGTATACATGGAATCATCACCGCCAACGTATTTCTCACGTGCCATCAGCCAGGGCGACACTGACGACGGGATAAAGCAAGGAATAAATGCGCTGGGAGTTTTCGACTTGCCACGGTACTCTTGGAAGTAAGGAAGTAGAGTATTTTTCTTGATCCTAGCACACTTGGTTCGGAGGGCATCATCAATGGTGATATTTCTGCAATTTCTTATGTCAAGGTATTCCAAGTGTGGGCAATTGTCAATGACGGATGACAGCCCTGTATTAGTGAGCTTATCGCGAAGAAGCTGTAGGGTTCGCAGTTCTGGCATGCTTGCGATCGCCAGGGCTTCCCGGTCATTGTCGGGATCAGTAGCATGGAACTCAGAATGGGAGAATCTTATATATGTGACATGCTTCATCCTCGGACATGATCTCGCGACATGCTCAAACACCCCAGTGTCCTTTATACCATGAACGTGATCCAGCTCAAGTTCCTCAAGCAGAGGAAAGTTGGCCATGGCTGCAGCAAATCCTTCGCTGGTGATTCAATAGCAGAATTGGAGGCGAAGACATTTCAGCAAGGGTGCCCTGCAAACATATAATTGGATGTTATGGTCGTTTCATTCTATCCCCGCTTAAAAAAGGTCAAGCGGACATCGTCGGTATTGCCTTGCGAAGAGTTTTACTTGGAGAAATAGAAGGAACATGTATCACATGCGCAAAATTTGAGAGCGCGTAGTGATTTTCCTATTTAAACAATGAAATAACCAAGTACTCCCTTCGATTGCTAAATAAAACGTTTGGTAGCTCAATTTTAACTCCCAAAACATCTTCTATTTATTAACACAGGTGGTAGATCGTAAAGCTACTTTTTGTTTACCCAACGTAAAAAGTACGAGTTTACTTAAACCAATCGACCTTAGGGATTCATGTAATTCCTATTCAACAACTTATAAAAGTTGGATATTTGCAAGAAAACAATACTAGTTGGTTTAATAATTGCATTTCCTCCTTTTGTAGTTACACCACCAAGATATTGTGAGGTACTATATGCATGAAATAAAATGATTTTTTCAAAGCTACTAAGTGCTCTTCAAAACCAATATATCATCTCAAACAGGGTACTACATATTTATTTTTCTCTTTATGCTGCGCAATATTTACAGTACTAGTAATAGGACTAAGAGATATATGTGTGAAACAACATTGCTAATTAGATTGACGAGGGTTCTGTTATGTACCTAGCCATGTTGATTACCAAATTAACATCAGATTTTCATGGAGGTTCCAAATTAACACGTATAAAGGGCACCCATAACCGTTTTTACGGTGTGAAAATGACCCGGACAGAATAGACACCGTAAATAGACACATAAAAAGTTTTCTACCAACACACCTATGCCCCCCATGACAACACCTTTTTATTTTTCCTATTTTCTGGGTGATCTTCTTCCGGGCGCCTCCACCACTGCTCGACAGCCCCGCGTTGCCCTTCTCTATCCCTGCCCTGCCAGGTCCCGCCTCGACCATCCTCGACCACGCCCATCTAGGACAAGGTTGTCCCGCTCCACCCCGATTCGGACCTGCGGCGACCAATTTCGGCGAGCACTGGCCAATTTCGGCCTCTCCTGGTAGGCTGCTATCCATTCAGACGGAAGTTGGCCTGATTCCGACGAGTTCCGCGGAGGAAGTGCGCTGGCGCATCTTCCCCCCCAAGCGTTGAATGGTTTACACGGGCCTGGCAAAATTGCCTCCAAAACTGGGAATACATGGTTCTCGCGCTTGGCTTTTCAGTGGCCAATAAAAAAATTACAGGGGTCAGCTGAGTTTTACGGGATCTAAAATAAACCATTTTTTCAACAAAAACTTTAAAAGTATGTTATTTTGAAGGATTTGAACATTTTTACACAGAGTTGCTCTTAGGACATCACAAAGCTCCAAGACGGTAGTTACTCTTCGGTCTCTCCTTATCATCCCTAATCGACGGTACAATAACTCATACAATAGTGTTGTATATTTAACTCTACATGAAAGAATAATACTATTAAGGGCTTGATTGATTCAAAGGAATCTCATAGAAAATTTGGAGGATTTTGATCCTTAAGAATATTTCCTTTTGTTAATCGTTTGATTCGTAGGATTAGATCCTTAGAAAAAAATTCATAGGATTGCATTGCATGACATTTTGGAGGAAAATTTTCATCCACCCAAACATTCTAATCATGCACTTTTTCTATTCCTGCGTTTTTCCTATCCTACGAATCAAACATGCCCTAAATGTGATCGATGGCGTACAATGGCATTATTGCAACGGGGTACTTTTAAGATTCTTTTGTTTTTTCACACGGTCTGAATCTTAACTAGTACCTCTGGTTCCACGAAAACTATCATTTTGGACAAAGGATACAATCAAAGTTTAAAAATATAGACCATAATATATTTATACTTGAAAATCATAGATTTGAATTACTCTCGAAGGGTACTTTCACGGATGCAATTAAGTTAATGTTACTAATACAAAGTAAAATAAATCAATGGTCAAAGATTTATTTTAGAGCCCTTGTATATTCGAAACAATGGATCATGTAACTAAGAGTCGGTTTTAATTCTCCCACTTAATCCTCTTTCCTTTAAATGTATAAGACCCTCGACGAATAGTGATTTTTTGTGTGTGTGTGTGTGTGGGTGGGGAGGGGGCGAAAAAATGAATAGCGAGTTGGTGTCACACATCAGTAGAAAACTACCTTTCACACATATATATTAAGTTGGAACTTAACCATGTAATTTTTTGTCAAATAATATGACAATTTGCCAAGTTTCATGCAAAATGACAATTTGCCAACTTTCATTTTCGCATTTTTCACCCAGGTCACGAATGTCCATATATTATTTACGGATATTCCCGTGTGCCATACCTAGCTTTCTAATAACCAATACAAATGTCTGTGGTTATGCAAATAATTAGAGCGATAGATGAGGAAATCTCACCGGTGGGAGAGGAAGAGGAGGAAGTCGTCGTCGACATGTTCGCCGCACAACTCCTCGCACTGCCCCGCGCTGAGGTACAAGGCGGCACGGGCCAAGTTGTTTTGATACGCCGTGAAACGGATGCGGCGCCACAGCTCGGGCTCGTGGCGCGCGGCGTGGTGCCAGGATCTGCACACCGCGGCCACGCCGCCCGTCAGGAGCTCGACCTGGTCCAGCTTGTGGAGGATGTAGGAGATCGCGTCCAGCGGCAGCTCCGCCCAGTCCCTCTCCGGCGGCCGCAAGTCCGGGAACTGGAAGTGGCTGAAAACATCGGGTACTGTGGGTTCCGGCCGACGCCGTAGATTCCAAGGCAGCATCGCGAAGTGGATCCGCTAATGTAGGATCGGCAGGGCTAGGAGATAATCAGATTTAGCCCTGAGCCGTGGAGACTCGGCTTATAGGGATCTCTAGGTCGGTGAACTAAGATCTACAAAGATCTAAGCGTGTGAAAAAGAATGTACATGCGGTTATTTGTTCAGAAGTTAAATCTAGCTAAAATTCTGAGATATCTCAATCAAACTTCTAGGCCTCCGGATCGCCATCCTAATAATCGCCAAGTAACTCTAGTAGAAACTAAAAGTTGAATTAACAGCTGTTGAAAGTTGCACATCTAAGAAGGGTGTAATTTTAGGTTCAGTGATGTGTAGCTTATAGGTGACCATATTTCAAAAAATTCAGAATTGGTGCACGCATAGGTGCGACCCAGACAATGCATATACTATTATATATAGCAAAAATGTCCATGTGATGCAACGGTTGAAAAAAAAATTAATATGTGCTCGCAAATCTAGAAAAAACTACCATGTAATTTCTAGCGATCGAAACATCTTATCGGATTTTTGGTTTGTATATCATTTGAAATATTTTAGGTTTTCCCTTGCAATGTACATCAATCGTGTCAAAAGAGAAATAAGAACTCAGCACTTAATTTTCTAATCTTCTTTGTGTGCATCGTGGCAATCTAGAATTAAGAAATATCATGCAATTTTGGGTGTACAATTAATTGATTCATGTAAAATTTGCTAAATAACATGGGAAAACCAGTACAGCACAAATATTTTATACCGAAAATATTTCAATCACAATCAGAAGTGAACACAGGACACTACTAACGGTAATAGCAATCATACCTGAAGTTGACGTAACTATCGGTAGACTGAAAATCAGACAAAGAAATTGAATATGTACCTTCGAAAAATCTTCAGCGATAGCACGCGGAAGCAGGGAGCAGTCCATCAACCAAGAGACCAAAGCATTCACATCTTACTCAAGAAGTAAGCAGGCCGCTTATGGCCAGGTCACCATGGCCTTGCCAATTGCTTTTGCTTATCTCTTCTGCTGTGCCATGCATACATGTGACACCATGGATCGTTCGATGTAGCCCACCATTATGCCGGCGCTGGCAGCAACCACCGATTCATCGCGTGATGAGTCGGCGCTCGAATCGTTAACCACTGAAAAAAAGAAGGATCGAAACAGGACGAACTCTGTGTCGTGTTGCCGGGAGGATGGTCGAGGACGATGGGGAACGGCCTCGGAAGCACGGAGTCCCTTCCACAGACGATGGAATCCCAGCCACGCGCCAGGTCTACTTCCCAGCCTAAGGGACTGGATTGCGAAATCTGAGCATCCTAGGCCATTGGCGTGCAGGGTTCCAGGCTTCACGGGGCGTGCTCGGCATAGCCACGCTCAACCTGGACATCATGCACAACTCTCAATTTCGGCCGAAGAAAATAGGAACGTCAGCGGAGGGAGGCGTTCCCGGCTGCGGCAGGGAGGTAGAAGGCGGCAGATCTAGGCGCAGGGGAGCCGAAGACGGACATGGAATCGGGACGCTTGGTAGGCGTTATTTTTGTTGTTTTTGACTTTGCTCGGCAGACGTTATTGAGGGCGACCTCCAGGAGCGGCCGCTATGGAGGACGATGAGCTTCAGCAACAGTGGCGCTCGGGCTGGTGACTGGCTTCGCGAGTATCTGTTGTCCTTTGACGCATCGGCGAAGACAACATAAATTCACCAAGTTCTCGTCGAGGCCAGCACGATCGTGAGACCTTGTATCCACCAAGCTTCGGGCGGGTCACAAGCGCGTGAGCGAGCCGGAAATCGGTGTGCCGAGCTAAGCACAACCATGGCAGGGACTTGGAATCGAACACGGAACGATCGAGCAGGCACGGACTTCGACTCTAACAATTAGGATCAAGCCATGGAGCTGATCTGGAACTTGAAAGCACACACAAATTGAAGCCTCATCGATCTGCACTCATGTGACATCTGAATTACAATTTCCGCTAGTTCCTGAATAGAGCAGATAGCAGCAGCGAGGTCTACCCCAGCTTTGAAGTTCACTACCATGACCGTGTCCACCTCCAAGATCTTGAGTGTCCCCCTAGTGAGCCACGCGAGGCCCTGGACAACACCACCTACAACAACACGGCGCCAGCAGAAGCTCGACGACCGTCCGCATCGCAGTGGTGAGACTCTCACGGTCGTGCGCCTCCTCCCTGGGACGTACCTCTAGATCATAAGGTACCCTGGACACCACCTCACAATGATCTATGATGTCGAAACCGAGCCTCGCGGATAAGATCTAGACTTCATCTCGGTGATGGCCGACGGCGTCGTCGCCCTTGGCAAGCATGGCAGCCAAATCCAGAGGCATCGTCGAAACGGGCTGGTGGCGGCGACGGCGCTGAAACCCCGCAGCCGTTTCTTTATATCCGGCGTTTGTTTTGAGAGAAAGAGAGAATTATATCGGGGTTCGGGACGGGAGCGCGTGCTTTCTACGGAGTTCTTTTCCTTCTCCCGTCCCACGCTTGTTCGTTTCTCTTCATGTTTTGAAGGATGGAAGACGGTAAAAGTAAAACAATCGGGTTTAGGTCGTTGACTGAATCTGACGGACGATCTGAACGGTGCCAACCCTTTTTTACTTACCTATGGCGTTGGTGGCAATATATGACTTGGTAGGAGGGTAGAACGGTCCAAAAAAATTAGACCGGAAGAAACACTTCGTCTTTTATTATATATACTAGCACAGTTGCCCGTGCGTTGCACCGGTATAAAAAATAACGGTATTTAAATTTAGTAAAAAATACATTCTCCATATCACTTACCAGCTACCTGAATATCTATCAAGAATATCTATGAAGACCGGTGACCCGACAACGACAAACCAAAGCTGAATACTACAACATTGACTACCGCCTTGCAAGGTTACTGGAGGTCGGCGGCCAATTTTTTTTGACATGGCGTAGCAAAGCATGACTATCAAAAGATCAGCCTGATCCAAAGCCAAAAAAATTACCATACACAATGCAAACCCAAGCATAGCCCGATGTAAAAGCTTAGGGCCCGCAGCTTTGCCGGGAGAAATTGCTCCTTATCGCACACTGCAACTGAAAATGAGCGCCCATCAAGACTGCTCCAGTGCTTTGTAACTGATACTGTAACATCTGCAGGTTCTTGCAAGTTCAGGCCAACATCTCTGGTCTAGAGATCGCTCCTGGTAGAAGACCGCCAGCCTGTGATCTCCCGAGACAAACTTGACACCGAGTAGTGCTCATTATTGTCATCTAGCAGCTCCAATCTATGGTGCTTCTGGTCTAGTGGCAAGGAGGCTAGACTTAACATTTATATACCTCTCTCACACTCCCAATCTCAATGTTTCGTTTCATTTCACAAATGGCTTGAAAATATGTGGCTGATCAAACTTCCTAACAAGAGAACAAACCTTCTAGTGAACACCCCTTAGGCATGCTAAAACTCATAATGGGACATCCTAGAAAGCATATGTTGATCAACCGAATACGAAAATTGATTGGTTATGTTGCTCCAGCTAATTTATTATTAAAATGTGTCGTCTAATTCATGTACTACTAAAAAACAAATCACCAGATTGCATCCGGCCTCTTTGACATGTACTAAATACTGTATATAGCCAAAAGTGTGGATTCGAATCCAAGTGAAGCGTATCTCCACCAGCTCTACGGTTCTGGTTGTAATGCGAGAAATACAACCTCAGTTAACAATCCACTCGTCAATCTCCTGTAGTAAACATGTAGACGCACGCAAAATTTGCCAGATCTCTTGTAGCTGAATAAAGGGGACGGCGAGATGGGGGTCACAAAAAAGTTAATCAATCGACAGGGCAGTAGAAAATGATCTACTTTTCACCTTTGTCAATCTCTTTATTCCCAATCTCTCTTGCATTCTCCCTCATCGGATAATCAATCTGAACACACCCAAGTTTGCATTCACTAATTCAGCATCCACTAATTGCGGACGTTCATGAGCAAGTAGTAATATCATCCAAGTGGGTAATTCTGAGTTAGCTAGGTAGAAGATGGTCAAACCTGATCCCGGATGAGCCAGATCTAGATGCATCGGAGTTGCATCACGGCCGTCCCCATATCGCAGTCCCCCACCGTGGATTTGGCAACGAGCTCCCCTCCGGCACAGGGGTAGTACACCGGTGAACTGAGACGGGGCGGTGCACAGGTGAAAGGCCGTCGGTGCACCAAGCTAGGGCGACGCGCGGTGGAAATCACGGAGACCTAAGCCTCTAGCGGCGTGCGGGGAATTTAGAGGTAAGGAAAGAAGGCCGCGCCTTCCGGTGGAGCAGGAGGAAGGGGAGGTGAGGACGGCACTTGCGCCTCACCAGTAGAGCAGGAGGGCGGTGGCGCCCCCGATGGAGAAGAAGACAGTCGAGATGCAGGCAACAGAGGACGGACAAAGTCGCCGAACCGTGCTCCAATCCTTGACGCGAGCGAACAGGAAGATCAGGAAAGCTCCGGCAATGGCCTCCGTCTTCGTTCCTGGCCTCGAATTTCTCCTATCGTGGCCACCGGCCGGCTGGCCGAGAGGTGAGCAGCGGCCCCGCCCTCCAATCCCCATACTCAAGCCGCCCTTGTGCCCTTCCATCCTCTGTCTCGCACGGCCGGACTGTTAAATGGAACGAAGCAAACCAACCGTGCGCATAACTAAGCGGTGGCAGTACCTGTAATTCCCTCGTACTCGCGAGGGCAAAATCGTATTTTCCAGACGGACGAAGGACAGAAACCTTACGTTCTTTATTATAGAAAACATACCCGTGCGTTGCACCGGGAAAAAAACCTTAACTGCCCCTGCCCCTGACCCAATAAGCATAGCTCAAAACAGCCTGTTCTCCATCCAATTTTATTTCTTCTATTTCAAAGCAACACCCAACCCTTGTCATCCATTTATCCTCTCCTGGCAATTAGCAACGATGGCAGCAATGTGCACCAGATAACAACACATATGAACATGATCATCAATGAAGAAATGTTTAAACAATAGAAAATAATCCCGTCGAACTGAACGTGAGGATCACCCTCACCTAGTAAATATGCATGTGCGCTGCAACGGATGAGTAACATGCATGACTGTCTTAAGTGGACATTAGTCTCTATGAGCATTTCTGCAAATAGAAAAAAATAGAATAAGTTGTTGATCGAGTAGTTCATTTGTGTTACTAATAAAACTTAGATGATTGATGTTTAAATTCCCTCCGACGCATATTAGTTAACTCAGATTTCTCTAGTTACGAATGTATCTAGTCAAGTTTTAGTGTAGATACACCCGTATCTAAACAATTTTTGAGCCAACTAATATGGGTCGGAGGGAGTATCTTTTTTCTCAGAGATAATTCATTACGAGGATGCATTAAGTGGCCACGGTCAGAAGATTTGTTCCAGCACCATACAAAGTCCAGCATGCAGTTTGGCCTCCACGTGAGCTTGCTTGAGCATACTTTGGCGTTCATTGTGCATAACTGTAATGAGTTGAATGGCAAAACGAGACGCAGGGGCAGCAAACCGAAATTTGATCACTCAGGCTGACTTTTCTTGTGAGATTCATAACAAAGCCCAAGTTAGAAAAATTAATTTAGACCATGCAATAAACAATATAGCAATCTGATTAGTGTTTTTGTTGACAAAGCGGTGAACATTTCTCAACCACAGGTGGCCTTTTGTGTAATAAAAAAATCTTTCTTATCCTCTCACGGTACCACCGCACATGGACTGCTTACAACCCCATGTATATGAAGATATCAAAAGGTCAATAATCAACAGACACAAACATATCAGTCACGTACGTACCTACATCTGCCCTGTGTCTATGAGGCACGTCTTTGATCATGCCAAGCTCTTAGCTGTTTCTGATGATCAATCTATACCAAGCAGGGGCTGGGCTGTATGTTTACTGGTGGTATATTGTGTCATGAAGCCTGCAAGATTAGGACATGGTGGAGGCAAACGGCCGGCCCGCCGACCGAGTCCACGGAGGCAATACGCTGCACACAGATACATGCAAATTGATTTATCTCGACATGGTCAATATATATTGATTGATTAAGCAGCTCACGATCTGATCTGACTGGAAAATAGAGATGGCATGGCGTACCTGCGATTACCAAGATTAGTTTCAGTATAAGCGGAGTAGAGGACCAACGCTACGGCAGACTGACGGCTATGCAATATCATCGTGGGAGAAAAATCATCTGTCGCACGAATTCCAGGCGCTGGCGATCCATCTCGGCTGTCTTCTACAGCTTCGCTATCTCAACACGCTTGTAATCTTCGCCGAAACACCGTGTCGTAATGGAAAGAGCAGAGGCTGTTTCTTCGTCCGCCGATTGATGCGCGCAGTGCTCCTACGGTGGCGCGGCCTTATCAATCTGAGGACATGCTCTATCGGTGTTGAGTCGGACTCTGCTATACAGATCTCAAAAGCAAGCGTGGGCCAAGGCAAGCAGGGCCTGACATGAACAACCGACGGCTGGATGGAACATAATCGTGTTGATAAAGGAAACTTTTATAGCATCTTGAAACATAATCGTGTTAGACGGTTGGACAAACCTAATCGTGTTGATAAAGGAAACTGTATATATCAATTTTGAAGCCGCGTGGTATTCCTTTGGGCCTTGGCCCCATGGATGGGACACGACGAGGTACAGATGAATATGCTGTAGAGAAATCCAATCGTTTTTTTCACTTACCGGTGGCTTAGCAATAATACGTGTTTTGGTGCAAGGGTAAAAAAGTTTAGAAAAGTGTTGGACCGGAAGAAACAATTCGTTCTTTATTATTAGATATAGATATAGCACAAATGTCCGTGCGTTGCTACGGGTTTACTATTTGATTACCTCACGTACTTCATGTACTTGGTGTCACATGTATTTCCCACGATGGCTAGTGACTTTGTGGTCGGAGGTGACACACTCTTAGGGCTTGTTCGGGAATGCTCCGGCTCCCAGCTCTGCACCTCGAGCGAGCTGAGCTGGCCCGAACGCATCCGCTCCGCGGACCTGAGTCCACAAAGCCCTCCGGCCTTTGGGCAAAAAATGTAGAGCGAGTGTTTAGGCGATGAGAAAATTACACAGAACATTAATGTTTGATGACTAAGTTACACAGAACACAGAAATAAAACTACTTTTACGGTTGACCCCAATTTTTTGTGAAATGTGTTGCAGCTAGCCCAAATAGATGTTTTAAATAAAACTACTTTTACGGCTGACCCTAATTTTTTGTTAAATGTGTTGCAGCTAGTCCAAATAGATGTTTTAGGGCCCGTAATAGTATATCTGACATATGAACCTAGAATATTCTATAATTATATGATTTAGAAAAATCCAAGGGCATTGTTTGGTGCGTTTGAGAAACGGCCAAAAATAATAATCTATTGTTTTGCATGTATTGATGTTAAGAAAATAATAAATCTAAAACAACACAATGGTTTTTAATATTTAGTGCCAGCATAATTATACGATATCAGCAAACCAACTTGTGGTTGGGTGGCTAGGAGGGTGGTTGTACCCCCAGTCCACCAGAGTTCAAACCCCAGGTTTGAAATTGTGTGTTGCATATAAAAGAGAATATTCTTTCAGTGGGAGGCGACAACGAGGCGTCTATGGTGACTTCGTCAATCTGAAGACCCGCTCCATCGGCTAAGTCTATCGGAGGTGCTCATAGGGTAGGGTGTTCGTGTGTGTGTTCATAGGGGTGGATGCATGTACGTGTTATGAGCGTCTACGATTGCACTATGTTTCTCAAAAAAAATACAATATCATAATTAAATTGTAAGCTATGTTGTCATCCGATTGAGTAACGTGGTTTCTCCAAAAAACACCTTCATATATATAATAGATACTTTTAAAATGGACAGCATAACAATGGTGGTAGAAAAATTTATACCATAATATTTGTATATGCATAATGTCTATCTTTTCTACAGTTATGCTGCCCATTTTTTAAAAGGTGATTTATAATTACAGTATACGGTATAAAAATCTGGATTTACATGTCACATACATTGTTAAGGGTTCTAAAACCTGTATTTGGGCTAGCTGCAACACGATTAGACCAAAATTTATGGTCAGCAGCAAAAGTAGTCTTGTTTAGGTGTTTTGTACAACTTTGTTATCGAATATTGGTGTTACGTGGAATTTTCTCCTAGCAGGAATCCACGGAACAGCGAAACACGGAGCGACTGAAAATTACGGTGCCCTGCCATCGATAAATGAACCAAAGCTGTACGTACGTATAGGTTATCTCTCCCTCCTCGCGTGTCTCTCTCCCGAGCACAGAATCCATGGCGTTTGAGCCTAACTTCTCCCTGACTCACGTATTCCACTGCTCGATTCACGCTTAGCGCTACCCACATGATACCACTGGAGACTGAATCGACCCGCCAGCAGCATGAACCGTACCATACCCGCAGGCAGGAGATCCGGGGCCGCACAAATCGTGCATGTACAAGGTCGGTGTCTCTGCCTCCAAGACCTTCCCGACGACACAAGTCCCTGCAACAACCCGACGACCTCCACCGTTCCCGTCCTCTGCATATTGGGGAATCAGTTAGGTTGGGAGAGATTAAAAAAAGAATAGATAAACGTTTCGGTATGGCATAGGTGCATAATAAGGTGTTTCGTGGGAGGACAAAAACATCCGAAAAAAGACTGGTTAACAGAAGCGTTCCGTCATTTATTATTAGATATAGATTATTATTATTATAGCAATAGCAATAGCAAAATGTCAGCGTGTTGCGGCGAAAAAACGAGTAGAGTTTAGTATTTTACAGGATAATTTGCATAGGAAACATGCATAAGAAAATTAATATTTCAAATATAAAATACGGTAAAGGGAATTATTTGTTCTACCACCATGTCAATTTGTCTACTACTATCAATCTAATTTAGCTTAGCCCAACATTATAACTCCGTGCACGCTCCGCACACATATTTGTACCACAGGACACGTAACAGACAACACACCACGATGCGGCACGCACTCACCAACCCCACACACGACGCGATCCAGTCTCATTCATCGTCTTGTATCCCCCTTCTCTCTCAACTACGCGAGCCGCCGCCTAACTTTTCTCTGCAACCCAGCGCCGCGCTACCGGGAAGCAACACCCGCTACCTCGCGACCCCCTCTGCAACGCCGGCCAGCTCCTCGTCCTACCTCGTCGTCCCCCTACCAGAGGCCAACGCCCGCGCGCACACCCGCCGGCCGGCCGCTGTGCTTGTCTTCCTCTTCCCCGTGTGCCCGGTCTTCCTCTCTACGCCGCCGGCCCCCGCCCCGCCACCAGCGCCCACCTCTTCTTCTCCTCGCCCACCACCAGGGGCCCCGGCCAGGCGCCTCTCCAACGTCCGCCCAGCACCTCCTCCCCTCTGAGGTGCATCATCCTCTTAATCTGATTTTTCCTTTCATTCCATTCCAACACAGCCCCGTTTAATTCTTTTCCCAATATACCTCCTTCTATTCAGTCCATGCAGTCCGACATAGCCCCTTTTAATCTTTTGCCCATCGCCTGTCCACACCAATCAACTTTGTTGTTGTTTGCTTGCCGTCAAGAAGTTTTGATTGTATATAAACTGGTGATATTTGTTGTAGCCGAACGAGGTGGGACTATTGAATTCCAAAAAGTAACCTCTTTTGAGACCCTTGATCGGCCCAGCTATACCAGCGCAGGAGGCCCATCCGAAGCAACGAGACCACATCCACATGCTTTTCTCGTCCCATGTCTATCGCGTACGACAAGCTGCTCCTGTGACAGGGAAAAAAGAACCGCTTTTTTTTTACTTAAATGTGGTATCGGTGGGAAATTTTATATGTGCCGGGAGGGTAAAACCGTCTAAAAAAGTGTTGGACCGGAAGAAACAATCCGTCCTTTATTATTACTAGAAAAAAGCCCGTGTGTTGCACGGGGATAAATAAGGACTAAAACTCTCTGTGATTCGTTTCTCCTTTTGTTGTCGTAATATTTTATTTTTTAATTGATTTGTGTCAATAATTGATATAATATATATTTTTACTGTAAATGCTTTTACTTGCAAGATGTTAGTTTAGTACACAGTTGGCATGATATAATATACTCCACACGTTGGCAAGGTATCATAAAAGTAGTACACTATAGGTTGACATGCTTACATCTAGTAATAACATAGTTCTCTGGTACTGTGTCATAGAGGAAACTAATTATTACATGGCCTATACAAAGTTCTCAATACTTTGAACTGCAATGGCTCGTATAGTTACATCAATGATAGGGCAGATGCAGCTGATTCCTGTAGAAATTTCTGTTAAGTTTGTCAGTTGCGCCGGCAGCATCTTGATTTGTAGGGTAGCTGGTATGACCTCTAAAGCAGCACACCATAGGGTGCATTTGTATGTACTGATTGTTCTATTGATATTCTTTTTAGAATCATCTTTGTTTGTTTCGTGAGATTTCACTGATCCAAATGGGCCTAATATGTACTCAATCACTGGCGCTGAACATAAGTTGCAAGGTAAACCACTTATCTGAAGCTTGGTCGTTTCGGTAACGACACAACCCATTGAACCATATTCGGGTGTCCACTGAATGAGATTCAAATCTCCCTTAAGGATCCACTCTTCCAGTGAAGCAGATAGAATTTTATGTAGTGTCATAAACGGATATGCTTGGTCAATGTACAACAAAAACTCGTTGTCATCTAATAATTTGACCTGAACCCGAATATGCAAGTTTAATTCTAGAAATTCACAAAGATGATGTAGATCTGCCATGTATGAATCAGGTTGAGGCTGTAGAATCACTGCTGAGGAGTACTTTGTGATTGCATTAGTATCAAGCAACGCAGGCGAAATATAGCACTCTGCCGGATGAACCACCCTTGATGTAGATAAAGAAGGCGCAGCTGAATACCTATATCTCCTTGTTATTCCATGTAGGTACTCTGTCTTCTCCACAATAACTGTATACCTGTTCAAAAACAAAGATGATGTTGTCTTCGATGAATTAGAATCTTCAGGTATTGTACTATCAGGAACCTTGATCACAATAGCATCTGGGATCCTTATTAGTTTTTGAGAGCGAACAATGCATGTATATCCAGATGGATCATCCATACATCTTGTTTCTTGATCAATATATTCTAAAGCACAATAGGGTGATAGTATTTGTTCAGGCTGTCCACATATGCAGAGGCAAATTTTTCAATGTGATGGCCACTCGCTGATCACTGGTAATGGTCCTTAGGTGTATTCGTGTGTCTTATGAAAAGAACTGATAGACACATCCATTGATCCGTAGATTTGTGTTTGAGAGTCTCGTCGCACGCATTGACTCTCGGTGGTTAGAAAAGGAGAGGACAACTTTGTCATCAGTAGATGAGTGAACTATTAGGCCCCTATGTATCTGTAATCTTGTTGCTATAGAGTGTATAACTGTACTTGCCGGTACCCTTTTGAATTGAGAAATTGGTTCTGCCACGTACACACAGTGAAGATTTGCGCATAAGCGCGTATGTTGCTGACAGTTACTCATAAAAATTTCCTTTAGCCGTGGGCGGCGTCTCGGAGCGTCATCCATTTGTGGCCTATTCAAAATAAAAATTGTATACATGAGATCATCAGATTAGTGAGCTAGAAAAATAGACATAATTGTAATAAATCTTATATAATCTATTGTACAAACCGTAAGTAAATTTCAAAACACATTTGTTAACAGCAAAAAAATCCAGATCAACTCATGTGTTGCACTAATAGAACTTTCATAGGTTCAAGGAAAGCATTGGTAAGGCATCGATTCAAGTTATAGAAACCGTAACCTGCCACTTTGTTCGTCTGATTTTTCAGTACTCCTGTACTAATCGCAGATCATACAATAACAAATAGTAAGAATCCCTAACAGGTTAAAGAAGTGATTAGTGATTATGGTTGTGGAGCACTTACTTGAGTAGTTCTTGCCACGGTACTCTTGGAAGTAAGGAAGTAGAGTATTTTTCTTGATCCTAGCACACTTGGTTCGGAGGGCATCATCAATGGTGATATTTCTGCAATTTCTTATGTCAAGGTATTCCAAGTGTGGGCAATTGTCAATGACGGATGACAGCCCTGTATTAGTGAGCTTATCGCGAAGAAGCTGTAGGGTTCGCAGTTCTGGCATGCTTGCGATCGCCAGGGCTTCCCGGTCATTGTCGGGATCAGTAGCATGGAACTCAGAATGGGAGAATCTTATATATGTGACATGCTTCATCCTCGGACATGATCTCGCGACATGCTCAAACACCCCAGTGTCCTTTATACCATGAACGTGATCCAGCTCAAGTTCCTCAAGCAGAGGAAAGTTGGCCATGGCTGCAGCAAATCCTTCGCTGGTGATTCAATAGCAGAATTGGAGGCGAAGACATTTCAGCAAGGGTGCCCTGCAAACATATAATTGGATGTTATGGTCGTTTCATTCTATCCCCGCTTAAAAAAGGTCAAGCGGACATCGTCGGTATTGCCTTGCGAAGAGTTTTACTTGGAGAAATAGAAGGAACATGTATCACATGCGCAAAATTTGAGAGCGCGTAGTGATTTTCCTATTTAAACAATGAAATAACCAAGTACTCCCTTCGATTGCTAAATAAAACGTTTGGTAGCTCAATTTTAACTCCCAAAACATCTTCTATTTATTAACACAGGTGGTAGATCGTAAAGCTACTTTTTGTTTACCCAACGTAAAAAGTACGAGTTTACTTAAACCAATCGACCTTAGGGATTCATGTAATTCCTATTCAACAACTTATAAAAGTTGGATATTTGCAAGAAAACAATACTAGTTGGTTTAATAATTGCATTTCCTCCTTTTGTAGTTACACCACCAAGATATTGTGAGGTACTATATGCATGAAATAAAATGATTTTTTCAAAGCTACTAAGTGCTCTTCAAAACCAATATATCATCTCAAACAGGGTACTACATATTTATTTTTCTCTTTATGCTGCGCAATATTTACAGTACTAGTAATAGGACTAAGAGATATATGTGTGAAACAACATTGCTAATTAGATTGACGAGGGTTCTGTTATGTACCTAGCCATGTTGATTACCAAATTAACATCAGATTTTCATGGAGGTTCCAAATTAACACGTATAAAGGGCACCCATAACCGTTTTTACGGTGTAAAAATGACCCGGACAGAATAGACACCGTAAATAGACACATAAAAAGTTTTCTACCAACACACCTATGCCCCCCATGACAACACCTTTTTATTTTTCCTATTTTCTGGGTGATCTTCTTCCGGGCGCCTCCACCACTGCTCGACAGCCCCGCGTTGCCCTTCTCTATCCCTGCCCTGCCAGGTCCCGCCTCGACCATCCTCGACCACGCCCATCTAGGACAAGGTTGTCCCGCTCCACCCCGATTCGGACCTGCGGCGACCAATTTCGGCGAGCACTGGCCAATTTCGGCCTCTCCTGGTAGGCTGCTATCCATTCAGACGGAAGTTGGCCTGATTCCGACGAGTTCCGCGGAGGAAGTGCGCTGGCGCATCTTCCCCCCCAAGCGTTGAATGGTTTACACGGCCTGGCAAAATTGCCTCCAAAACTGGGAATACATGGTTCTCGCGCTTGGCTTTTCAGTGGCCAATAAAAAAATTACAGGGGTCAGCTGAGTTTTACGGGATCTAAAATAAACCATTTTTTCAACAAAAACTTTAAAAGTATGTTATTTTGAAGGATTTGAACATTTTTACACAGAGTTGCTCTTAGGACATCACAAAGCTCCAAGACGGTAGTTACTCTTCGGTCTCTCCTTATCATCCCTAATCGACGGTACAATAACTCATACAATAGTGTTGTATATTTAACTCTACATGAAAGAATAATACTATTAAGGGCTTGTTTGATTCAAAGGAATCTCATAGAAAATTTGGAGGATTTTGATCCTTAAGAATATTTCCTTTTGTTAATCGTTTGATTCGTAGGATTAGATCCTTAGAAAAAAATTCATAGGATTGCATTGCATGACATTTTGGAGGAAAATTTTCATCCACCCAAACATTCTAATCATGCACTTTTTCTATTCCTGCGTTTTTCCTATCCTACGAATCAAACATGCCCTAAATGTGATCGATGGCGTACAATGGCATTATTGCAACGGGGTACTTTTAAGATTCTTTTGTTTTTTCACACGGTCTGAATCTTAACTAGTACCTCTGGTTCCACGAAAACTATCATTTTGGACAAAGGATACAATCAAAGTTTAAAAATATAGACCATAATATATTTATACTTGAAAATCATAGATTTGAATTACTCTCGAAGGGTACTTTCACGGATGCAATTAAGTTAATGTTACTAATACAAAGTAAAATAAATCAATGGTCAAAGATTTATTTTAGAGCCCTTGTATATTCGAAACAATGGATCATGTAACTAAGAGTCGGTTTTAATTCTCCCACTTAATCCTCTTTCCTTTAAATGTATAAGACCCTCGACGAATAGTGATTTTTTGTGTGTGTGTGTGGGTGGGGAGGGGGCGAAAAAATGAATAGCGAGTTGGTGTCACACATCAGTAGAAAACTACCTTTCACACATATATATTAAGTTGGAACTTAACCATGTAATTTTTTGTCAAATAATATGACAATTTGCCAAGTTTCATGCAAAATGACAATTTGCCAACTTTCATTTTCGCATTTTTCACCCAGGTCACGAATGTCCATATATTATTTACGGATATTCCCGTGTGCCATACCTAGCTTTCTAATAACCAATACAAATGTCTGTGGTTATGCAAATAATTAGAGCGATAGATGAGGAAATCTCACCGGTGGGAGAGGAAGAGGAGGAAGTCGTCGTCGACATGTTCGCCGCACAACTCCTCGCACTGCCCCGCGCTGAGGTACAAGGCGGCACGGGCCAAGTTGTTTTGATACGCCGTGAAACGGATGCGGCGCCACAGCTCGGGCTCGTGGCGCGCGGCGTGGTGCCAGGATCTGCACACCGCGGCCACGCCGCCCGTCAGGAGCTCGACCTGGTCCAGCTTGTGGAGGATGTAGGAGATCGCGTCCAGCGGCAGCTCCGCCCAGTCCCTCTCCGGCGGCCGCAAGTCCGGGAACTGGAAGTGGCTGAAAACATCGGGTACTGTGGGTTCCGGCCGACGCCGTAGATTCCAAGGCAGCATCGCGAAGTGGATCCGCTAATGTAGGATCGGCAGGGCTAGGAGATAATCAGATTTAGCCCTGAGCCGTGGAGACTCGGCTTATAGGGATCTCTAGGTCGGTGAACTAAGATCTACAAAGATCTAAGCGTGTGAAAAAGAATGTACATGCGGTTATTTGTTCAGAAGTTAAATCTAGCTAAAATTCTGAGATATCTCAATCAAACTTCTAGGCCTCCGGATCGCCATCCTAATAATCGCCAAGTAACTCTAGTAGAAACTAAAAGTTGAATTAACAGCTGTTGAAAGTTGCAC
Organism: Avena sativa; assembly: GCA_916181665.1. Classification (NCBI taxonomy): domain Eukaryota; kingdom Viridiplantae; phylum Streptophyta; class Magnoliopsida; order Poales; family Poaceae; genus Avena; species Avena sativa. The sequence continues at coordinate 127,089,869 of OV702289.1, read as the reverse complement.
ATCTAAGAAGGGTGTAATTTTAGGTTCAGTGATGTGTAGCTTATAGGTGACCATATTTCAAAAAATTCAGAATTGGTGCACGCATAGGTGCGACCCAGACAATGCATATACTATTATATATAGCAAAAATGTCCATGTGATGCAACGGTTGAAAAAAAAATTAATATGTGCTCGCAAATCTAGAAAAAACTACCATGTAATTTCTAGCGATCGAAACATCTTATCGGATTTTTGGTTTGTATATCATTTGAAATATTTTAGGTTTTCCCTTGCAATGTACATCAATCGTGTCAAAAGAGAAATAAGAACTCAGCACTTAATTTTCTAATCTTCTTTGTGTGCATCGTGGCAATCTAGAATTAAGAAATATCATGCAATTTTGGGTGTACAATTAATTGATTCATGTAAAATTTGCTAAATAACATGGGAAAACCAGTACAGCACAAATATTTTATACCGAAAATATTTCAATCACAATCAGAAGTGAACACAGGACACTACTAACGGTAATAGCAATCATACCTGAAGTTGACGTAACTATCGGTAGACTGAAAATCAGACAAAGAAATTGAATATGTACCTTCGAAAAATCTTCAGCGATAGCACGCGGAAGCAGGGAGCAGTCCATCAACCAAGAGACCAAAGCATTCACATCTTACTCAAGAAGTAAGCAGGCCGCTTATGGCCAGGTCACCATGGCCTTGCCAATTGCTTTTGCTTATCTCTTCTGCTGTGCCATGCATACATGTGACACCATGGATCGTTCGATGTAGCCCACCATTATGCCGGCGCTGGCAGCAACCACCGATTCATCGCGTGATGAGTCGGCGCTCGAATCGTTAACCACTGAAAAAAAGAAGGATCGAAACAGGACGAACTCTGTGTCGTGTTGCCGGGAGGATGGTCGAGGACGATGGGGAACGGCCTCGGAAGCACGGAGTCCCTTCCACAGACGATGGAATCCCAGCCACGCGCCAGGTCTACTTCCCAGCCTAAGGGACTGGATTGCGAAATCTGAGCATCCTAGGCCATTGGCGTGCAGGGTTCCAGGCTTCACGGGGCGTGCTCGGCATAGCCACGCTCAACCTGGACATCATGCACAACTCTCAATTTCGGCCGAAGAAAATAGGAACGTCAGCGGAGGGAGGCGTTCCCGGCTGCGGCAGGGAGGTAGAAGGCGGCAAATCTAGGCGCAGGGGAGCCGAAGACGGACATGGAATCGGGACGCTTGGTAGGCGTTATTTTTGTTGTTTTTGACTTTGCTCGGCAGACGTTATTGAGGGCGACCTCCAGGAGCGGCCGCTATGGAGGACGATGAGCTTCAGCAACAGTGGCGCTCGGGCTGGTGACTGGCTTCGCGAGTATCTGTTGTCCTTTGACGCATCGGCGAAGACAACATAAATTCACCAAGTTCTCGTCGAGGCCAGCACGATCGTGAGACCTTGTATCCACCAAGCTTCGGGCGGGTCACAAGCGCGTGAGCGAGCCGGAAATCGGTGTGCCGAGCTAAGCACAACCATGGCAGGGACTTGGAATCGAACACGGAACGATCGAGCAGGCACGGACTTCGACTCTAACAATTAGGATCAAGCCATGGAGCTGATCTGGAACTTGAAAGCACACACAAATTGAAGCCTCATCGATCTGCACTCATGTGACATCTGAATTGCAATTTCCGCTAGTTCCTGAATAGAGCAGATAGCAGCAGCGAGGTCTACCCCAGCTTTGAAGTTCACTACCATGACCGTGTCCACCTCCAAGATCTTGAGTGTCCCCCTAGTGAGCCACGCGAGGCCCTGGACAACACCACCTACAACAACACAGCGCCAGCAGAAGCTCGACGACCGTCCGCATCGCAGTGGTGAGACTCTCACGGTCGTGCGCCTCCTCCCTGGGACGTACCTCTAGATCATAAGGTACCCTGGACACCACCTCACAATGATCTATGATGTCGAAACCGAGCCTCGCGGATAAGATCTAGACTTCATCTCGGTGATGGCCGACGGCGTCGTCGCCCTTGGCAAGCATGGCAGCCAAATCCAGAGGCATCGTCGAAACGGGCTGGTGGCGGCGACGGCGCTGAAACCCCGCAGCCGTTTCTTTATATCCGGCGTTTGTTTTGAGAGAAAGAGAGAATTATATCGGGGTTCGGGACGGGAGCGCGTGCTTTCTACGGAGTTCTTTTCCTTCTCCCGTCCCACGCTTGTTCGTTTCTCTTCCTGTTTTAAAGGATGGAAGACGGTAAAAGTAAAACAATCGGGTTTAGGTCGTTGACTGAATCTGACGGACGATCTGAACGGTGCCAACCCTTTTTTACTTACCTATGGCGTTGGTGGCAATATATGACTTGGTAGGAGGGTAGAACGGTCCAAAAAAATTAGACCGGAAGAAACACTTCGTCTTTTATTATATATACTAGCACAGTTGCCCGTGCGTTGCACCGGTATAAAAAATAACGGTATTTAAATTTAGTAAAAAATACATTCTCCATATCACTTACCAGCTACCTGAATATCTATCAAGAATATCTATGAAGACCGGTGACCCGACAACGACAAACCAAAGCTGAATACTACAACATTGACTACCGCCTTGCAAGGTTACTGGAGGTCGGCGGCCAATTTTTTTTGACATGGCGTAGCAAAGCATGACTATCAAAAGATCAGCCTGATCCAAAGCCAAAAAAATTACCATACACAATGCAAACCCAAGCATAGCCCGATGTAAAAGCTTAGGGCCCGCAGCTTTGCCGGGAGAAATTGCTCCTTATCGCACACTGCAACTGAAAATGAGCGCCCATCAAGACTGCTCCAGTGCTTTGTAACTGATACTGTAACATCTGCAGGTTCTTGCAAGTTCAGGCCAACATCTCTGGTCTAGAGATCGCTCCTGGTAGAAGACCGCCAGCCTGTGATCTCCCGAGACAAACTTGACACCGAGTAGTGCTCATTATTGTCATCTAGCAGCTCCAATCTATGGTGCTTCTGGTCTAGTGGCAAGGAGGCTAGACTTAACATTTATATACCTCTCTCACACTCCCAATCTCAATGTTTCGTTTCATTTCACAAATGGCTTGAAAATATGTGGCTGATCAAACTTCCTAACAAGAGAACAAACCTTCTAGTGAACACCCCTTAGGCATGCTAAAACTCATAATGGGACATCCTAGAAAGCATATGTTGATCAACCGAATACGAAAATTGATGGGTTATGTTGCTCCAGCTAATTTATTATTAAAATGTGTCGTCTAATTCATGTACTACTAAAAAACAAATCACCAGATTGCATCCGGCCTCTTTGACATGTACTAAATACTGTATATAGCCAAAAGTGTGGATTCGAATCCAAGTGAAGCGTATCTCCACCAGCTCTACGGTTCTGGTTGTAATGCGAGAAATACAACCTCAGTTAACAATCCACTCGTCAATCTCCTGTAGTAAACATGTAGACGCACGCAAAATTTGCCAGATCTCTTGTAGCTGAATAAAGGGGACGGCGAGATGGGGGTCACAAAAAAGTTAATCAATCGACAGGGCAGTAGAAAATGATCTACTTTTCACCTTTGTCAATCTCTTTATTCCCAATCTCTCTTGCATTCTCCCTCATCGGATAATCAATCTGAACACACCCAAGTTTGCATTCACTAATTCAGCATCCACTAATTGCGGACGTTCATGAGCAAGTAGTAATATCATCCAAGTGGGTAATTCTGAGTTAGCTAGGTAGAAGATGGTCAAACCTGATCCCGGATGAGCCAGATCTAGATGCATCGGAGTTGCATCACGGCCGTCCCCATATCGCAGTCCCCCACCGTGGATTTGGCAACGAGCTCCCCTCCGGCACAGGGGTAGTACACCGGTGAACTGAGACGGGGCGGTGCACAGGTGAAAGGCCGTCGGTGCACCAAGCTAGGGCGACGCGCGGTGGAAATCACGGAGACCTGAGCCTCTAGCGGCGTGCGGGGAATTTAGAGGTAAGGAAAGAAGGCCGCGCCTTCCGGTGGAGCAGGAGGAAGGGGAGGTGAGGACGGCACTTGCGCCTCACCAGTAGAGCAGGAGGGCGGTGGCGCCCCCGATGGAGAAGAAGACAGTCGAGATGCAGGCAACAGAGGACGGACAAAGTCGCCGAACCGTGCTCCAATCCTTGACGCGAGCGAACAGGAAGATCAGGAAAGCTCCGGCAATGGCCTCCGTCTTCGTTCCTGGCCTCGAATTTCTCCTATCGTGGCCACCGGCCGGCTGGCCGAGAGGTGAGCAGCGGCCCCGCCCTCCAATCCCCATACTCAAGCCGCCCTTGTGCCCTTCCATCCTCTGTCTCGCACGGCCGGGCTGTTAAATGGAACGAAGCAAACCAACCGTGCGCATAACTAAGCGGTGGCAGTACCTGTAATTCCCTCGTACTCGCGAGGGCAAAATCGTATTTTCCAGACGGACGAAGGACAGAAACCTTACGTTCTTTATTATAGAAAACATACCCGTGCGTTGCACCGGGAAAAAAACCTTAACTGCCCCTGCCCCTGACCCAATAAGCATAGCTCAAAACAGCCTGTTCTCCATCCAATTTTATTTCTTCTATTTCAAAGCAACACCCAACCCTTGTCATCCATTTATCCTCTCCTGGCAATTAGCAACGATGGCAGCAATGTGCACCAGATAACAACACATATGAACATGATCATCAATGAAGAAATGTTTAAACAATAGAAAATAATCCCGTCGAACTGAACGTGAGGATCACCCTCACCTAGTAAATATGCATGTGCGCTGCAACGGATGAGTAACATGCATGACTGTCTTAAGTGGACATTAGTCTCTATGAGCATTTCTGCAAATAGAAAAAAATAGAATAAGTTGTTGATCGAGTAGTTCATTTGTGTTACTAATAAAACTTAGATGATTGATGTTTAAATTCCCTCCGACGCATATTAGTTAACTCAGATTTCTCTAGTTACGAATGTATCTAGTCAAGTTTTAGTGTAGATACACCCGTATCTAAACAATTTTTGAGCCAACTAATATGGGTCGGAGGGAGTATCTTTTTTCTCAGAGATAATTCATTACGAGGATGCATTAAGTGGCCACGGTCAGAAGATTTGTTCCAGCACCATACAAAGTCCAGCATGCAGTTTGGCCTCCACGTGAGCTTGCTTGAGCATACTTTGGCGTTCATTGTGCATAACTGTAATGAGTTGAATGGCAAAACGAGACGCAGGGGCAGCAAACCGAAATTTGATCACTCAGGCTGACTTTTCTTGTGAGATTCATAACAAAGCCCAAGTTAGAAAAATTAATTTAGACCATGCAATAAACAATATAGCAATCTGATTAGTGTTTTTGTTGACAAAGCGGTGAACATTTCTCAACCACAGGTGGCCTTTTGTGTAATAAAAAAATCTTTCTTATCCTCTCACGGTACCACCGCACATGGACTGCTTACAACCCCATGTATATGAAGATATCAAAAGGTCAATAATCAACAGACACAAACATATCAGTCACGTACGTACCTACATCTGCCCTGTGTCTATGAGGCACGTCTTTGATCATGCCAAGCTCTTAGCTGTTTCTGATGATCAATCTATACCAAGCAGGGGCTGGGCTGTATGTTTACTGGTGGTATATTGTGTCATGAAGCCTGCAAGATTAGGACATGGTGGAGGCAAACGGCCGGCCCGCCGACCGAGTCCACGGAGGCAATACGCTGCACACAGATACATGCAAATTGATTTATCTCGACATGGTCAATATATATTGATTGATTAAGCAGCTCACGATCTGATCTGACTGGAAAATAGAGATGGCATGGCGTACCTGCGATTACCAAGATTAGTTTCAGTATAAGCGGAGTAGAGGACCAACGCTACGGCAGACTGACGGCTATGCAATATCATCGTGGGAGAAAAATCATCTGTCGCACGAATTCCAGGCGCTGGCGATCCATCTCGGCTGTCTTCTACAGCTTCGCTATCTCAACACGCTTGTAATCTTCGCCGAAACACCGTGTCGTAATGGAAAGAGCAGAGGCTGTTTCTTCGTCCGCCGATTGATGCGCGCAGTGCTCCTACGGTGGCGCGGCCTTATCAATCTGAGGACATGCTCTATCGGTGTTGAGTCGGACTCTGCTATACAGATCTCAAAAGCAAGCGTGGGCCAAGGCAAGCAGGGCCTGACATGAACAACCGACGGCTGGATGGAACATAATCGTGTTGATAAAGGAAACTTTTATAGCATCTTGAAACATAATCGTGTTAGACGGTTGGACAAACCTAATCGTGTTGATAAAGGAAACTGTATATATCAATTTTGAAGCCGCGTGGTATTCCTTTGGGCCTTGGCCCCATGGATGGGACACGACGAGGTACAGATGAATATGCTGTAGAGAAATCCAATCGCTTTTTTCACTTACCGGTGGCTTAGCAATAATACGTGTTTTGGTGCAAGGGTAAAAAGGTTTAGAAAAGTGTTGGACCGGAAGAAACAATTCGTTCTTTATTATTAGATATAGATATAGCACAAATGTCCGTGCGTTGCTACGGGTTTACTATTTGATTACCTCACGTACTTCATGTACTTGGTGTCACATGTATTTCCCACGATGGCTAGTGACTTTGTGGTCGGAGGTGACACACTCTTAGGGCTTGTTCGGGAATGCTCCGGCTCCCAGCTCTGCACCTCGAGCGAGCTGAGCTGGCCCGAACGCATCCGCTCCGCGGACCTGAGTCCACAAAGCCCTCCGGCCTTTGGGCAAAAAAGGTAGAGCGAGTGTTTAGGCGATGAGAAAATTACACAGAACATTAATGTTTGATGACTAAGTTACACAGAACACAGAAATAAAACTACTTTTACGGTTGACCCCAATTTTTTGTGAAATGTGTTGCAGCTAGCCCAAATAGATGTTTTAAATAAAACTACTTTTACGGCTGACCCTAATTTTTTGTTAAATGTGTTGCAGCTAGTCCAAATAGATGTTTTAGGGCCCGTAATAGTATATCTGACATATGAACCTAGAATATTCTATAATTATATGATTTAGAAAAATCCAAGGGCATTGTTTGGTGCGTTTGAGAAACGGCCAAAAATAATAATCTATTGTTTTGCATGTATTGATGTTAAGAAAATAATAAATCTAAAACAACACAATGGTTTTTAATATTTAGTGCCAGCATAATTATACGATATCAGCAAACCAACTTGTGGTTGGGTGGCTAGGAGGGTGGTTGTACCCCCAGTCCACCAGAGTTCAAACCCCAGGTTTGAAATTGTGTGTTGCATATAAAAGAGAATATTCTTTCAGTGGGAGGCGACAACGAGGCGTCTATGGTGACTTCGTCAATCTGAAGACCCGCTCCATCGGCTAAGTCTATCGGAGGTGCTCATAGGGTAGGGTGTTCGTGTGTGTGTTCATAGGGGTGGATGCATGTACGTGTTATGAGCGTCTACGATTGCACTATGTTTCTCAAAAAAATACAATATCATAATTAAATTGTAAGCTATGTTGTCATCCGATTGAGTAACGTGGTTTCTCCAAAAAACACCTTCATATATATAATAGATACTTTTAAAATGGACAGCATAACAATGGTGGTAGAAAAATTTATACCATAATATTTGTATATGCATAATGTCTATCTTTTCTACAGTTATGCTGCCCATTTTTTAAAAGGTGATTTATAATTACAGTATACGGTATAAAAATCTGGATTTACATGTCACATACATTGTTAAGGGTTCTAAAACCTGTATTTGGGCTAGCTGCAACACGATTAGACCAAAATTTATGGTCAGCAGCAAAAGTAGTCTTGTTTAGGTGTTTTGTACAACTTTGTTATCGAATATTGGTGTTACGTGGAATTTTCTCCTAGCAGGAATCCACGGAACAGCGAAACACGGAGCGACTGAAAATTACGGTGCCCTGCCATCGATAAATGAACCAAAGCTGTACGTACGTATAGGTTATCTCTCCCTCCTCGCGTGTCTCTCTCTCGAGCACAGAATCCATGGCGTTTGAGCCTAACTTCTCCCTGACTCACGTATTCCACTGCTCGATTCACGCTTAGCGCTACCCACATGATACCACTGGAGACTGAATCGACCCGCCAGCAGCATGAACCGTACCATACCCGCAGGCAGGAGATCCGGGGCCGCACAAATCGTGCATGTACAAGGTCGGTGTCTCTGCCTCCAAGACCTTCCCGACGACACAAGTCCCTGCAACAACCCGACGACCTCCACCGTTCCCGTCCTCTGCATATTGGGGAATCAGTTAGGTTGGGAGAGATTAAAAAAAGAATAGATAAACGTTTCGGTATGGCATAGGTGCATAATAAGGTGTTTCGTGGGAGGACAAAAACATCCGAAAAAAGACTGGTTAACAGAAGCGTTCCGTCATTTATTATTAGATATAGATTATTATTATTATAGCAATAGCAATAGCAAAATGTCAGCGTGTTGCGGCGAAAAAGCGAGTAGAGTTTAGTATTTTACAGGATAATTTGCATAGGAAACATGCATAAGAAAATTAATATTTCAAATATAAAATACGGTAAAGGGAATTATTTGTTCTACCACCATGTCAATTTGTCTACTACTATCAATCTAATTTAGCTTAGCCCAACATTATAACTCCGTGCACGCTCCGCACACATATTTGTACCACAGGACACGTAACAGACAACACACCACGATGCGGCACGCACTCACCAACCCCACACACGACGCGATCCAGTCTCATTCATCGTCTTGTATCCCCCTTCTCTCTCAACTACGCGAGCCGCCGCCTAACTTTTCTCTGCAACCCAGCGCCGCGCTACCGGGAAGCAACACCCGCTACCTCGCGACCCCCTCTGCAACGCCGGCCAGCTCCTCGTCCTACCTCGTCGTCCCCCTACCAGAGGCCAACGCCCGCGCGCACACCCGCCGGCCGGCCGCTGTGCTTGTCTTCCTCTTCCCCGTGTGCCCGGTCTTCCTCTCTACGCCGCCGGCCCCCGCCCCGCCACCAGCGCCCACCTCTTCTTCTCCTCGCCCACCACCAGGGGCCCCGGCCAGGCGCCTCTCCAACGTCCGCCCAGCACCTCCTCCCCTCTGAGGTGCATCATCCTCTTAATCTGATTTTTCCTTTCATTCCATTCCAACACAGCCCCGTTTAATTCTTTTCCCAATATACCTCCTTCTATTCAGTCCATGCAGTCCGACATAGCCCCTTTTAATCTTTTGCCCATCGCCTGTCCACACCAATCAACTTTGTTGTTGTTTGCTTGCCGTCAAGAAGTTTTGATTGTATATAAACTGGTGATATTTGTTGTAGCCGAACGAGGTGGGACTATTGAATTCCAAAAAGTAACCTCTTTTGAGACCCTTGATCGGCCCAGCTATACCAGCGCAGGAGGCCCATCCGAAGCAACGAGACCACATCCACATGCTTTTCTCGTCCCATGTCTATCGCGTACGACAAGCTGCTCCTGTGACAGGGAAAAAAGAACCGCTTTTTTTTTTACTTAAATGTGGTATCGGTGGGAAATTTTATATGTGCCGGGAGGGTAAAACCGTCTAAAAAAGTGTTGGACCGGAAGAAACAATCCGTCCTTTATTATTACTAGAAAAAAGCCCGTGTGTTGCACGGGGATAAATAAGGACTAAAACTCTCTGTGATTCGTTTCTCCTTTTGTTGTCGTAATATTTTATTTTTTAATTGATTTGTGTCAATAATTGATATAATATATATTTTTACTGTAAATGCTTTTACTTGCAAGATGTTAGTTTAGTACACAGTTGGCATGATATAATATACTCCACACGTTGGCAAGGTATCATAAAAGTAGTACACTATAGGTTGACATGCTTACATCTAGTAATAACATAGTTCTCTGGTACTGTGTCATAGAGGAAACTAATTATTACATGGCCTATACAAAGTTCTCAATACTTTGAACTGCAATGGCTCGTATAGTTACATCAATGATAGGGCAGATGCAGCTGATTCCTGTAGAAATTTCTGTTAAGTTTGTCAGTTGCGCCGGCAGCATCTTGATTTGTAGGGTAGCTGGTATGACCTCTAAAGCAGCACACCATAGGGTGCATTTGTATGTACTGATTGTTCTATTGATATTCTTTTTAGAATCATCTTTGTTTGTTTCGTGAGATTTCACTGATCCAAATGGGCCTAATATGTACTCAATCACTGGCGCTGAACATAAGTTGCAAGGTAAACCACTTATCTGAAGCTTGGTCGTTTCGGTAACGACACAACCCATTGAACCATATTCGGGTGTCCACTGAATGAGCTTCAAATCTCCCTTAAGGATCCACTCTTCCAGTGAAGCAGATAGAATTTTATGTAGTGTCATAAACGGATATGCTTGGTCAATGTACAACAAAAACTCGTTGTCATCTAATAATTTGACCTGAACCCGAATATGCAAGTTTAATTCTAGAAATTCACAAAGATGATGTAGATCTGCCATGTATGAATCAGGTTGAGGCTGTAGAATCACTGCTGAGGAGTACTTTGTGATTGCATTAGTATCAAGCAACGCAGGCGAAATATAGCACTCTGCCGGATGAACCACCCTTGATGTAGATAAAGAAGGCGCAGCTGAATACCTATATCTCCTTGTTATTCCATGTAGGTACTCTGTCTTCTCCACAATAACTGTATACCTGTTCAAAAACAAAGATGATGTTGTCTTCGATGAATTAGAATCTTCAGGTATTGTACTATCAGGAACCTTGATCACAATAGCATCTGGGATCCTTATTAGTTTTTGAGAGCGAACAATGCATGTATATCCAGATGGATCATCCATACATCTTGTTTCTTGATCAATATATTCTAAAGCACAATAGGGTGATAGTATTTGTTCAGGCTGTCCACATATGCAGAGGCAAATTTTTCAATGTGATGGCCACTCGCTGATCACTGGTAATGGTCCTTAGGTGTATTCGTGTGTCTTATGAAAAGAACTGATAGACACATCCATTGATCCGTAGATTTGTGTTTGAGAGTCTCGTCGCACGCATTGACTCTCGGTGGTTAGAAAAGGAGAGGACAACTTTGTCATCAGTAGATGAGTGAACTATTAGGCCCCTATGTATCTGTAATCTTGTTGCTATAGAGTGTATAACTGTACTTGCCGGTACCCTTTTGAATTGAGAAATTGGTTCTGCCACGTACACACAGTGAAGATTTGCGCATAAGCGCGTATGTTGCTGACAGTTACTCATAAAAATTTCCTTTAGCCGTGGGCGGCGTCTCGGAGCGTCATCCATTTGTGGCCTATTCAAAATAAAAATTGTATACATGAGATCATCAGATTAGTGAGCTAGAAAAATAGACATAATTGTAATAAATCTTATATAATCTATTGTACAAACCGTAAGTAAATTTCAAAACACATTTGTTAACAGCAAAAAAATCCAGATCAACTCATGTGTTGCACTAATAGAACTTTCATAGGTTCAAGGAAAGCATTGGTAAGGCATCGATTCAAGTTATAGAAACCGTAACCTGCCACTTTGTTCGTCTGATTTTTCAGTACTCCTGTACTAATCGCAGATCATACAATAACAAATAGTAAGAATCCCTAACAGGTTAAAGAAGTGATTAGTGATTATGGTTGTGGAGCACTTACTTGAGTAGTTCTTGCCACGGTACTCTTGGAAGTAAGGAAGTAGAGTATTTTTCTTGATCCTAGCACACTTGGTTCGGAGGGCATCATCAATGGTGATATTTCTGCAATTTCTTATGTCAAGGTATTCCAAGTGTGGGCAATTGTCAATGACGGATGACAGCCCTGTATTAGTGAGCTTATCGCGAAGAAGCTGTAGGGTTCGCAGTTCTGGCATGCTTGCGATCGCCAGGGCTTCCCGGTCATTGTCGGGATCAGTAGCATGGAACTCAGAATGGGAGAATCTTATATATGTGACATGCTTCATCCTCGGACATGATCTCGCGACATGCTCAAACACCCCAGTGTCCTTTATACCATGAACGTGATCCAGCTCAAGTTCCTCAAGCAGAGGAAAGTTGGCCATGGCTGCAGCAAATCCTTCGCTGGTGATTCAATAGCAGAATTGGAGGCGAAGACATTTCAGCAAGGGTGCCCTGCAAACATATAATTGGATGTTATGGTCGTTTCATTCTATCCCCGCTTAAAAAAGGTCAAGCGGACATCGTCGGTATTGCCTTGCGAAGAGTTTTACTTGGAGAAATAGAAGGAACATGTATCACATGCGCAAAATTTGAGAGCGCGTAGTGATTTTCCTATTTAAACAATGAAATAACCAAGTACTCCCTTCGATTGCTAAATAAAACGTTTGGTAGCTCAATTTTAACTCCCAAAACATCTTCTATTTATTAACACAGGTGGTAGATCGTAAAGCTACTTTTTGTTTACCCAACGTAAAAAGTACGAGTTTACTTAAACCAATCGACCTTAGGGATTCATGTAATTCCTATTCAACAACTTATAAAAGTTGGATATTTGCAAGAAAACAATACTAGTTGGTTTAATAATTGCATTTCCTCCTTTTGTAGTTACACCACCAAGATATTGTGAGGTACTATATGCATGAAATAAAATGATTTTTTCAAAGCTACTAAGTGCTCTTCAAAACCAATATATCATCTCAAACAGGGTACTACATATTTATTTTTCTCTTTATGCTGCGCAATATTTACAGTACTAGTAATAGGACTAAGAGATATATGTGTGAAACAACATTGCTAATTAGATTGACGAGGGTTCTGTTATGTACCTAGCCATGTTGATTACCAAATTAACATCAGATTTTCATGGAGGTTCCAAATTAACACGTATAAAGGGCACCCATAACCGTTTTTACGGTGTGAAAATGACCCGGACAGAATAGACACCGTAAATAGACACATAAAAAGTTTTCTACCAACACACCTATGCCCCCCATGACAACACCTTTTTATTTTTCCTATTTTCTGGGTGATCTTCTTCCGGGCGCCTCCACCACTGCTCGACAGCCCCGCGTTGCCCTTCTCTATCCCTGCCCTGCCAGGTCCCGCCTCGACCATCCTCGACCACGCCCATCTAGGACAAGGTTGTCCCGCTCCACCCCGATTCGGACCTGCGGCGACCAATTTCGGCGAGCACTGGCCAATTTCGGCCTCTCCTGGTAGGCTGCTATCCATTCAGACGGAAGTTGGCCTGATTCCGACGAGTTCCGCGGAGGAAGTGCGCTGGCGCATCTTCCCCCCCAAGCGTTGAATGGTTTACACGGGCCTGGCAAAATTGCCTCCAAAACTGGGAATACATGGTTCTCGCGCTTGGCTTTTCAGTGGCCAATAAAAAAATTACAGGGGTCAGCTGAGTTTTACGGGATCTAAAATAAACCATTTTTTCAACAAAAACTTTAAAAGTATGTTATTTTGAAGGATTTGAACATTTTTACACAGAGTTGCTCTTAGGACATCACAAAGCTCCAAGACGGTAGTTACTCTTCGGTCTCTCCTTATCATCCCTAATCGACGGTACAATAACTCATACAATAGTGTTGTATATTTAACTCTACATGAAAGAATAATACTATTAAGGGCTTGTTTGATTCAAAGGAATCTCATAGAAAATTTGGAGGATTTTGATCCTTAAGAATATTTCCTTTTGTTAATCGTTTGATTCGTAGGATTAGATCCTTAGAAAAAAATTCATAGGATTGCATTGCATGACATTTTGGAGGAAAATTTTCATCCACCCAAACATTCTAATCATGCACTTTTTCTATTCCTGCGTTTTTCCTATCCTACGAATCAAACATGCCCTAAATGTGATCGATGGCGTACAATGGCATTATTGCAACGGGGTACTTTTAAGATTCTTTTGTTTTTTCACACGGTCTGAATCTTAACTAGTACCTCTGGTTCCACGAAAACTATCATTTTGGACAAAGGATACAATCAAAGTTTAAAAATATAGACCATAATATATTTATACTTGAAAATCATAGATTTGAATTACTCTCGAAGGGTACTTTCATGGATGCAATTAAGTTAATGTTACTAATACAAAGTAAAATAAATCAATGGTCAAAGATTTATTTTAGAGCCCTTGTATATTCGAAACAATGGATCATGTAACTAAGAGTCGGTTTTAATTCTCCCACTTAATCCTCTTTCCTTTAAATGTATAAGACCCTCGACGAATAGTGATTTTTTGTGTGTGTGTGTGTGGGTGGGGAGGGGGCGAAAAAATGAATAGCGAGTTGGTGTCACACATCAGTAGAAAACTACCTTTCACACATATATATTAAGTTGGAACTTAACCATGTAATTTTTTGTCAAATAATATGACAATTTGCCAAGTTTCATGCAAAATGACAATTTGCCAACTTTCATTTTCGCATTTTTCACCCAGGTCACGAATGTCCATATATTATTTACGGATATTCCCGTGTGCCATACCTAGCTTTCTAATAACCAATACAAATGTCTGTGGTTATGCACATAATTAGAGCGATAGATGAGGAAATCTCACCGGTGGGAGAGGAAGAGGAGGAAGTCGTCGTCGACATGTTCGCCGCACAACTCCTCGCACTGCCCCGCGCTGAGGTACAAGGCGGCACGGGCCAAGTTGTTTTGATACGCCGTGAAACGGATGCGGCGCCACAGCTCGGGCTCGTGGCGCGCGGCGTGGTGCCAGGATCTGCACACCGTGGCCACGCCGCCCGTCAGGAGCTCGACCTGGTCCAGCTTGTGGAGGATGTAGGAGATCGCGTCCAGCGGCAGCTCCGCCCAGTCCCTCTCCGGCGGCCGCAAGTCCGGGAACTGGAAGTGGCTGAAAACATCGGGTATTGTGGGTTCCGGCCGACGCCGTAGATTCCAAGGCAGCATCGCGAAGTGGATCCGCTAATGTAGGATCGGCAGGGCTAGGAGATAATCAGATTTAGCCCTGAGCCGTGGAGACTCGGCTTATAGGGATCTCTAGGTCGGTGAACTAAGATCTACAAAGATCTAAGCGTGTGAAAAAGAATGTACATGCGGTTATTTGTTCAGAAGTTAAATCTAGCTAAAATTCTGAGATATCTCAATCAAACTTCTAGGCCTCCGGATCGCCATCCTAATAATCGCCAAGTAACTCTAGTAGAAACTAAAAGTTGAATTAACAGCTGTTGAAAGTTGCACATCTAAGAAGGGTGTAATTTTAGGTTCAGTGATGTGTAGCTTATAGGTGACCATATTTCAAAAAATTCAGAATTGGTGCACGCATAGGTGCGACCCAGACAATGCATATACTATTATATATAGCAAAAATGTCCATGTGATGCAACGGTTGAAAAAAAAATTAATATGTGCTCGCAAATCTAGAAAAAACTACCATGTAATTTCTAGCGATCGAAACATCTTATCGGATTTTTGGTTTGTATATCATTTGAAATATTTTAGGTTTTCCCTTGCAATGTACATCAATCGTGTCAAAAGAGAAATAAGAACTCAGCACTTAATTTTCTAATCTTCTTTGTGTGCATCGTGGCAATCTAGAATTAAGAATATCATGCAATTTTGGGTGTACAATTAATTGATTCATGTAAAATTTGCTAAATAACATGGGAAAACCAGTACAGCACAAATATTTTATACCGAAAATATTTCAATCACAATCAGAAGTGAACACAGGACACTACTAACGGTAATAGCAATCATACCTGAAGTTGACGTAACTATCGGTAGACTGAAAATCAGACAAAGAAATTGAATATGTACCTTCGAAAAATCTTCAGCGATAGCACGCGGAAGCAGGGAGCAGTCCATCAACCAAGAGACCAAAGCATTCACATCTTACTCAAGAAGTAAGCAGGCCGCTTATGGCCAGGTCACCATGGCCTTGCCAATTGCTTTTGCTTATCTCTTCTGCTGTGCCATGCATACATGTGACACCATGGATCGTTCGATGTAGCCCACCATTATGCCGGCGCTGGCAGCAACCACCGATTCATCGCGTGATGAGTCGGCGCTCGAATCGTTAACCACTGAAAAAAAGAAGGATCGAAACAGGACGAACTCTGTGTCGTGTTGCCGGGAGGATGGTCGAGGACGATGGGGAACGGCCTCGGAAGCACGGAGTCCCTTCCACAGACGATGGAATCCCAGCCACGCGCCAGGTCTACTTCCCAGCCTAAGGGACTGGATTGCGAAATCTGAGCATCCTAGGCCATTGGCGTGCAGGGTTCCAGGCTTCACGGGGCGTGCTCGGCATAGCCACGCTCAACCTGGACATCATGCACAACTCTCAATTTCGGCCGAAGAAAATAGGAACGTCAGCGGAGGGAGGCGTTCCCGGCTGCGGCAGGGAGGTAGAAGGCGGCAGATCTAGGCGCAGGGGAGCCGAAGACGGACATGGAATCGGGACGCTTGGTAGGCGTTATTTTTGTTGTTTTTGACTTTGCTCGGCAGACGTTATTGAGGGCGACCTCCAGGAGCGGCCGCTATGGAGGACGATGAGCTTCAGCAACAGTGGCGCTCGGGCTGGTGACTGGCTTCGCGAGTATCTGTTGTCCTTTGACGCATCGGCGAAGACAACATAAATTCACCAAGTTCTCGTCGAGGCCAGCACGATCGTGAGACCTTGTATCCACCAAGCTTCGGGCGGGTCACAAGCGCGTGAGCGAGCCGGAAATCGGTGTGCCGAGCTAAGCACAACCATGGCAGGGACTTGGAATCGAACACGGAACGATCGAGCAGGCACGGACTTCGACTCTAACAATTAGGATCAAGCCATGGAGCTGATCTGGAACTTGAAAGCACACACAAATTGAAGCCTCATCGATCTGCACTCATGTGACATCTGAATTGCAATTTCCGCTAGTTCCTGAATAGAGCAGATAGCAGCAGCGAGGTCTACCCCAGCTTTGAAGTTCACTACCATGACCGTGTCCACCTCCAAGATCTTGAGTGTCCCCCTAGTGAGCCACGCGAGGCCCTGGACAACACCACCTACAACAACACGGCGCCAGCAGAAGCTCGACGACCGTCCGCATCGCAGTGGTGAGACTCTCACGGTCGTGCGCCTCCTCCCTGGGACGTACCTCTAGATCATAAGGTACCCTGGACACCACCTCACAATGATCTATGATGTCGAAACCGAGCCTCGCGGATAAGATCTAGACTTCATCTCGGTGATGGCCGACGGCGTTGTCGCCCTTGGCAAGCATGGCAGCCAAATCCAGAGGCATCGTCGAAACGGGCTGGTGGCGGCGACGGCGCTGAAACCCCGCAGCCGTTTCTTTATATCCGGCGTTTGTTTTGAGAGAAAGAGAGAATTATATCGGGGTTCGGGACGGGAGCGCGTGCTTTCTACGGAGTTCTTTTCCTTCTCCCGTCCCACGCTTGTTCGTTTCTCTTCCTGTTTTGAAGGATGGAAGACGGTAAAAGTAAAACAATCGGGTTTAGGTCGTTGACTGAATCTGACGGACGATCTGAACGGTGCCAACCCTTTTTTACTTACCTATGGCGTTGGTGGCAATATATGACTTGGTAGGAGGGTAGAACGGTCCAAAAAAATTAGACCGGAAGAAACACTTCGTCTTTTATTATATATACTAGCACAGTTGCCCGTGCGTTGCACCGGTATAAAAAATAACGGTATTTAAATTTAGTAAAAAATACATTCTCCATATCACTTACCAGCTACCTGAATATCTATCAAGAATATCTATGAAGACCGGTGACCCGACAACGACAAACCAAAGCTGAATACTACAACATTGACTACCGCCTTGCAAGGTTACTGGAGGTCGGCGGCCAATTTTTTTTGACATGGCGTAGCAAAGCATGACTATCAAAAGATCAGCCTGATCCAAAGCCAAAAAAATTACCATACACAATGCAAACCCAAGCATAGCCCGATGTAAAAGCTTAGGGCCCGCAGCTTTGCCGGGAGAAATTGCTCCTTATCGCACACTGCAACTGAAAATGAGCGCCCATCAAGACTGCTCCAGTGCTTTGTAACTGATACTGTAACATCTGCAGGTTCTTGCAAGTTCAGGCCAACATCTCTGGTCTAGAGATCGCTCCTGGTAGAAGACCGCCAGGCTGTGATCTCCCGAGACAAACTTGACACCGAGTAGTGCTCATTATTGTCATCTAGCAGCTCCAATCTATGGTGCTTCTGGTCTAGTGGCAAGGAGGCTAGACTTAACATTTATATACCTCTCTCATCACTCCCAATCTCAATGTTTCGTTTCATTTCACAAATGGCTTGAAAATATGTGGCTGATCAAACTTCCTAACAAGAGAACAAACCTTCTAGTGAACACCCCTTAGGCATGCTAAAACTCATAATGGGACATCCTAGAAAGCATATGTTGATCAACCGAATACGAAAATTGATTGGTTATGTTGCTCCAGCTAATTTATTATTAAAATGTGTCGTCTAATTCATGTACTACTAAAAAACAAATCACCAGATTGCATCCGGACTCTTTGACATGTACTAAATACTGTATATAGCCAAAAGTGTGGATTCGAATCCAAGTGAAGCGTATCTCCACCAGCTCTACGGTTCTGGTTGTAATGCGAGAAATACAACCTCAGTTAACAATCCACTCGTCAATCTCCTGTAGTAAACATGTAGACGCACGCAAAATTTGCCAGATCTCTTGTAGCTGAATAAAGGGGACGGCGAGATGGGGGTCACAAAAAAGTTAATCAATCGACAGGGCAGTAGAAAATGATCTACTTTTCACCTTTGTCAATCTCTTTATTCCCAATCTCTCTTGCATTCTCCCTCATCGGATAATCAATCTGAACACACCCAAGTTTGCATTCACTAATTCAGCATCCACTAATTGCGGACGTTCATGAGCAAGTAGTAATATCATCCAAGTGGGTAATTCTGAGTTAGCTAGGTAGAAGATGGTCAAACCTGATCCCGGATGAGCCAGATCTAGATGCATCGGAGTTGCATCACGGCCGTCCCCATATCGCAGTCCCCCACCGTGGATTTGGCAACGAACTCCCCTCCGGCACAGGGGTAGTACACCGGTGAACTGAGACGGGGCGGTGCACAGGTGAAAGGCCGTCGGTGCACCAAGCTAGGGCGACGCGCGGTGGAAATCACGGAGACCTGAGCCTCTAGCGGCGTGCGGGGAATTTAGAGGTAAGGAAAGAAGGCCACGCCTTCCGGTGGAGCAGGAGGAAGGGGAGGTGAGGACGGCACTTGCGCCTCACCAGTAGAGCAGGAGGGCGGTGGCGCCCCCGATGGAGAAGAAGACAGTCGAGATGCAGGCAACAGAGGACGGACAAAGTCGCCGAACCGTGCTCCAATCCTTGACGCGAGCGAACAGGAAGATCAGGAAAGCCCCGGCAATGGCCTCCGTCTTCGTTCCTGGCCTCGAATTTCTCCTATCGTGGCCACCGGCCGGCTGGCCGAGAGGTGAGCAGCGGCCCCGCCCTCCAATCCCCATACTCAAGCCGCCCTTGTGCCCTTCCATCCTCTGTCTCGCACGGCCGGACTGTTAAATGGAACGAAGCAAACCAACCGTGCGCATAACTAAGCGGTGGCAGTACCTGTAATTCCCTCGTACTCGCGAGGGCAAAATCGTATTTTCCAGACGGACGAAGGACAGAAACCTTACGTTCTTTATTATAGAAAACATACCCGTGCGTTGCACCGGGAAAAAAACCTTAACTGCCCCTGCCCCTGACCCAATAAGCATAGCTCAAAACAGCCTGTTCTCCATCCAATTTTATTTCTTCTATTTCAAAGCAACACCCAACCCTTGTCATCCATTTATCCTCTCCTGGCAATTAGCAACGATGGCAGCAATGTGCACCAGATAACAACACATATGAACATGATCATCAATGAAGAAATGTTTAAACAATAGAAAATAATCCCGTCGAACTGAACGTGAGGATCACCCTCACCTAGTAAATATGCATGTGCGCTGCAACGGATGAGTAACATGCATGACTGTCTTAAGTGGACATTAGTCTCTATGAGCATTTCTGCAAATAGAAAAAAATAGAATAAGTTGTTGATCGAGTAGTTCATTTGTGTTACTAATAAAACTTAGATGATTGATGTTTAAATTCCCTCCGACGCATATTAGTTAACTCAGATTTCTCTAGTTACGAATGTATCTAGTCAAGTTTTAGTGTAGATACACCCGTATCTAAACAATTTTTGAGCCAACTAATATGGGTCGGAGGGAGTATCTTTTTTCTCAGAGATAATTCATTACGAGGATGCATTAAGTGGCCACGGTCAGAAGATTTGTTCCAGCACCATACAAAGTCCAGCATGCAGTTTGGCCTCCACGTGAGCTTGCTTGAGCATACTTTGGCGTTCATTGTGCATAACTGTAATGAGTTGAATGGCAAAACGAGACGCAGGGGCAGCAAACCGAAATTTGATCACTCAGGCTGACTTTTCTTGTGAGATTCATAACAAAGCCCAAGTTAGAAAAATTAATTTAGACCATGCAATAAACAATATAGCAATCTGATTAGTGTTTTTGTTGACAAAGCGGTGAACATTTCTCAACCACAGGTGGCCTTTTGTGTAATAAAAAAATCTTTCTTATCCTCTCACGGTACCACCGCACATGGACTGCTTACAACCCCATGTATATGAAGATATCAAAAGGTCAATAATCAACAGACACAAACATATCAGTCACGTACGTACCTACATCTGCCCTGTGTCTATGAGGCACGTCTTTGATCATGCCAAGCTCTTAGCTGTTTCTGATGATCAATCTATACCAAGCAGGGGCTGGGCTGTATGTTTACTGGTGGTATATTGTGTCATGAAGCCTGCAAGATTAGGACATGGTGGAGGCAAACGGCCGGCCCGCCGACCGAGTCCACGGAGGCAATACGCTGCACACAGATACATGCAAATTGATTTATCTCGACATGGTCAATATATATTGATTGATTAAGCAGCTCACGATCTGATCTGAC
Organism: Avena sativa; assembly: GCA_916181665.1. NCBI lineage: Eukaryota > Viridiplantae > Streptophyta > Magnoliopsida > Poales > Poaceae > Avena > Avena sativa. The sequence continues at coordinate 127,068,941 of OV702289.1, read as the reverse complement.
TGGAAAATAGAGATGGCATGGCGTACCTGCGATTACCAAGATTAGTTTCAGTATAAGCGGAGTAGAGGACCAACGCTACGGCAGACTGACGGCTATGCAATATCATCGTGGGAGAAAAATCATCTGTCGCACGAATTCCAGGCGCTGGCGATCCATCTCGGCTGTCTTCTACAGCTTCGCTATCTCAACACGCTTGTAATCTTCGCCGAAACACCGTGTCGTAATGGAAAGAGCAGAGGCTGTTTCTTCGTCCGCCGATTGATGCGCGCAGTGCTCCTACGGTGGCGCGGCCTTATCAATCTGAGGACATGCTCTATCGGTGTTGAGTCGGACTCTGCTATACAGATCTCAAAAGCAAGCGTGGGCCAAGGCAAGCAGGGCCTGACATGAACAACCGACGGCTGGATGGAACATAATCGTGTTGATAAAGGAAACTTTTATAGCATCTTGAAACATAATCGTGTTAGACGGTTGGACAAACCTAATCGTGTTGATAAAGGAAACTGTATATATCAATTTTGAAGCCGCGTGGTATTCCTTTGGGCCTTGGCCCCATGGATGGGACACGACGAGGTACAGATGAATATGCTGTAGAGAAATCCAATCGTTTTTTTCACTTACCGGTGGCTTAGCAATAATACGTGTTTTGGTGCAAGGGTAAAAAGGTTTAGAAAAGTGTTGGACCGGAAGAAACAATTCGTTCTTTATTATTAGATATAGATATAGCACAAATGTCCGTGCGTTGCTACGGGTTTACTATTTGATTACCTCACGTACTTCATGTACTTGGTGTCACATGTATTTCCCACGATGGCTAGTGACTTTGTGGTCGGAGGTGACACACTCTTAGGGCTTGTTCGGGAATGCTCCGGCTCCCAGCTCTGCACCTCGAGCGAGCTGAGCTGGCCCGAACGCATCCGCTCCGCGGACCTGAGTCCACAAAGCCCTCCGGCCTTTGGGCAAAAAATGTAGAGCGAGTGTTTAGGCGATGAGAAAATTACACAGAACATTAATGTTTGATGACTAAGTTACACAGAACACAGAAATAAAACTACTTTTACGGTTGACCCCAATTTTTTGTGAAATGTGTTGCAGCTAGCCCAAATAGATGTTTTAAATAAAACTACTTTTACGGCTGACCCTAATTTTTTGTTAAATGTGTTGCAGCTAGTCCAAATAGATGTTTTAGGGCCCGTAATAGTATATCTGACATATGAACCTAGAATATTCTATAATTATATGATTTAGAAAAATCCAAGGGCATTGTTTGGTGCGTTTGAGAAACGGCCAAAAATAATAATCTATTGTTTTGCATGTATTGATGTTAAGAAAATAATAAATCTAAAACAACACAATGGTTTTTAATATTTAGTGCCAGCATAATTATACGATATCAGCAAACCAACTTGTGGTTGGGTGGCTAGGAGGGTGGTTGTACCCCCAGTCCACCAGAGTTCAAACCCCAGGTTTGAAATTGTGTGTTGCATATAAAAGAGAATATTCTTTCAGTGGGAGGCGACAACGAGGCGTCTATGGTGACTTCGTCAATCTGAAGACCCGCTCCATCGGCTAAGTCTATCGGAGGTGCTCATAGGGTAGGGTGTTCGTGTGTGTGTTCATAGGGGTGGATGCATGTACGTGTTATGAGCGTCTACGATTGCACTATGTTTCTCAAAAAAAATACAATATCATAATTAAATTGTAAGCTATGTTGTCATCCGATTGAGTAACGTGGTTTCTCCAAAAAACACCTTCATATATATAATAGATACTTTTAAAATGGACAGCATAACAATGGTGGTAGAAAAATTTATACCATAATATTTGTATATGCATAATGTCTATCTTTTCTACAGTTATGCTGCCCATTTTTTAAAAGGTGATTTATAATTACAGTATACGGTATAAAAATCTGGATTTACATGTCACATACATTGTTAAGGGTTCTAAAACCTGTATTTGGGCTAGCTGCAACACGATTAGACCAAAATTTATGGTCAGCAGCAAAAGTAGTCTTGTTTAGGTGTTTTGTACAACTTTGTTATCGAATATTGGTGTTACGTGGAATTTTCTCCTAGCAGGAATCCACGGAACAGCGAAACACGGAGCGACTGAAAATTACGGTGCCCTGCCATCGATAAATGAACCAAAGCTGTACGTACGTATAGGTTATCTCTCCCTCCTCGCGTGTCTCTCTCCCGAGCACAGAATCCATGGCGTTTGAGCCTAACTTCTCCCTGACTCACGTATTCCACTGCTCGATTCACGCTTAGCGCTACCCACATGATACCACTGGAGACTGAATCGACCCGCCAGCAGCATGAACCGTACCATACCCGCAGGCAGGAGATCCGGGGCCGCACAAATCGTGCATGTACAAGGTCGGTGTCTCTGCCTCCAAGACCTTCCCGACGACACAAGTCCCTGCAACAACCCGACGACCTCCACCGTTCCCGTCCTCTGCATATTGGGGAATCAGTTAGGTTGGGAGAGATTAAAAAAAGAATAGATAAACGTTTCGGTATGGCATAGGTGCATAATAAGGTGTTTCGTGGGAGGACAAAAACATCCGAAAAAAGACTGGTTAACAGAAGCGTTCCGTCATTTATTATTAGATATAGATTATTATTATTATAGCAATAGCAATAGCAAAATGTCAGCGTGTTGCGGCGAAAAAGCGAGTAGAGTTTAGTATTTTACAGGATAATTTGCATAGGAAACATGCATAAGAAAATTAATATTTCAAATATAAAATACGGTAAAGGGAATTATTTGTTCTACCACCATGTCAATTTGTCTACTACTATCAATCTAATTTAGCTTAGCCCAACATTATAACTCCGTGCACGCTCCGCACACATATTTGTACCACAGGACACGTAACAGACAACACACCACGATGCGGCACGCACTCACCAACCCCACACACGACGCGATCCAGTCTCATTCATCGTCTTGTATCCCCCTTCTCTCTCAACTACGCGAGCCGCCGCCTAACTTTTCTCTGCAACCCAGCGCCGCGCTACCGGGAAGCAACACCCGCTACCTCGCGACCCCCTCTGCAACGCCGGCCAGCTCCTCGTCCTACCTCGTCGTCCCCCTACCAGAGGCCAACGCCCGCGCGCACACCCGCCGGCCGGCCGCTGTGCTTGTCTTCCTCTTCCCCGTGTGCCCGGTCTTCCTCTCTACGCCGCCGGCCCCCGCCCCGCCACCAGCGCCCACCTCTTCTTCTCCTCGCCCACCACCAGGGGCCCCGGCCAGGCGCCTCTCCAACGTCCGCCCAGCACCTCCTCCCCTCTGAGGTGCATCATCCTCTTAATCTGATTTTTCCTTTCATTCCATTCCAACACAGCCCCGTTTAATTCTTTTCCCAATATACCTCCTTCTATTCAGTCCATGCAGTCCGACATAGCCCCTTTTAATCTTTTGCCCATCGCCTGTCCACACCAATCAACTTTGTTGTTGTTTGCTTGCCGTCAAGAAGTTTTGATTGTATATAAACTGGTGATATTTGTTGTAGCCGAACGAGGTGGGACTATTGAATTCCAAAAAGTAACCTCTTTTGAGACCCTTGATCGGCCCAGCTATACCAGCGCAGGAGGCCCATCCGAAGCAACGAGACCACATCCACATGCTTTTCTCGTCCCATGTCTATCGCGTACGACAAGCTGCTCCTGTGACAGGGAAAAAAGAACCGCTTTTTTTTTTACTTAAATGTGGTATCGGTGGGAAATTTTATATGTGCCGGGAGGGTAAAACCGTCTAAAAAAGTGTTGGACCGGAAGAAACAATCCGTCCTTTATTATTACTAGAAAAAAAGCCCGTGTGTTGCACGGGGATAAATAAGGACTAAAACTCTCTGTGATTCGTTTCTCCTTTTGTTGTCGTAATATTTTATTTTTTAATTGATTTGTGTCAATAATTGATATAATATATATTTTTACTGTAAATGCTTTTACTTGCAAGATGTTAGTTTAGTACACAGTTGGCATGATATAATATACTCCACACGTTGGCAAGGTATCATAAAAGTAGTACACTATAGGTTGACATGCTTACATCTAGTAATAACATAGTTCTCTGGTACTGTGTCATAGAGGAAACTAATTATTACATGGCCTATACAAAGTTCTCAATACTTTGAACTGCAATGGCTTGTATAGTTACATCAATGATAGGGCAGATGCAGCTGATTCCTGTAGAAATTTCTGTTAAGTTTGTCAGTTGCGCCGGCAGCATCTTGATTTGTAGGGTAGCTGGTATGACCTCTAAAGCAGCACACCATAGGGTGCATTTGTATGTACTGATTGTTCTATTGATATTCTTTTTAGAATCATCTTTGTTTGTTTCGTGAGATTTCACTGATCCAAATGGGCCTAATATGTACTCAATCACTGGCGCTGAACATAAGTTGCAAGGTAAACCACTTATCTGAAGCTTGGTCGTTTCGGTAACGACACAACCCATTGAACCATATTCGGGTGTCCACTGAATGAGCTTCAAATCTCCCTTAAGGATCCACTCTTCCAGTGAAGCAGATAGAATTTTATGTAGTGTCATAAACGGATATGCTTGGTCAATGTACAACAAAAACTCGTTGTCATCTAATAATTTGACCTGAACCCGAATATGCAAGTTTAATTCTAGAAATTCACAAAGATGATGTAGATCTGCCATGTATGAATCAGGTTGAGGCTGTAGAATCACTGCTGAGAAGTACTTTGTGATTGCATTAGTATCAAGCAACGCAGGCGAAATATAGCACTCTGCCGGATGAACCACCCTTGATGTAGATAAAGAAGGCGCAGCTGAATACCTATATCTCCTTGTTATTCCATGTAGGTACTCTGTCTTCTCCACAATAACTGTATACCTGTTCAAAAACAAAGATGATGTTGTCTTCGATGAGTTAGAATCTTCAGGTATTGTACTATCAGGAACCTTGATCACAATAGCATCTGGGATCCTTATTAGTTTTTGAGAGCGAACAATGCATGTATATCCAGATGGATCATCCATACATCTTGTTTCTTGATCAATATATTCTAAAGCACAATAGGGTGATAGTATTTGTTCAGGCTGTCCACATATGCAGAGGCAAATTTTTCAATGTGATGGCCACTCGCTGATCACTGGTAATGGTCCTTAGGTGTATTCGTGTGTCTTATGAAAAGAACTGATAGACACATCCATTGATCCGTAGATTTGTGTTTGAGAGTCTCGTCGCACGCATTGACTCTCGGTGGTTAGAAAAGGAGAGGACAACTTTGTCATCAGTAGATGAGTGAACTATTAGGCCCCTATGTATCTGTAATCTTGTTGCTATAGAGTGTATAACTGTACTTGCCGGTACCCTTTTGAATTGAGAAATTGGTTCTGCCACGTACACACAGTGAAGATTTGCGCATAAGCGCGTATGTTGCTGACAGTTACTCATAAAAATTTCCTTTAGCCATGGGCGGCGTCTCGGAGCGTCATCCATTTGTGGCCTATTCAAAATAAAAATTGTATACATGAGATCATCAGATTAGTGAGCTAGAAAAATAGACATAATTGTAATAAATCTTATATAATCTATTGTACAAACCGTAAGTAAATTTCAAAACACATTTGTTAACAGCAAAAAAATCCAGATCAACTCATGTGTTGCACTAATAGAACTTTCATAGGTTCAAGGAAAGCATTGGTAAGGCATCGATTCAAGTTATAGAAACCGTAACCTGCCACTTTGTTCGTCTGATTTTTCAGTACTCCTATACTAATCGCAGATCATACAATAACAAATAGTAAGAATCCCTAACAGGTTAAAGAAGTGATTAGTGATTATGGTTGTGGAGCACTTACTTGTGTAGTTCTTGTCAGCAGAACTGCGAAACAGGATTATCTGAGCGTGGTAATATCTAGCTCGGACGATAGCTCACGCTAGTCAATTTTGATCTATTTTTTGATCAAAGTGATTTAGGATATTTTTATAGGCGTCTAGCCTAGTTTGTTTCGGAAAAGAGTTCGATTCCTTTCAGACAACGACTGGCCACTCGGATAAATCCCGGGCTGTTTTCGTTGCAAAAAAAGTATATATATGTGTTTATAATTTTATCTTTTTTTATGGTTTAATATGGCAAAATTCCGAAATGTACCCGCACCGCTTTGAGCTTCACCAGACTGCTGTGAGAGTCGTTTCCACCGGCGAGCACGCAGTCGCCGCCTCGGCCCTCATCTCCCGATTCCGTCCAGTCCCGCACGCATTCGTTTTTGCCTGACGCCGGCTGCATTGTAGCTGCACACCAGCAGCATCTCCGCCCGTGCGCCGAGCAGCAGTCGCGGCCGGCATGGATGTTCCCCTCGATTAGCAGCAGCAGCAGACGAATTCCCCCATCCCCGACCTCCTCCTCGACCCTTCCCGGCAGCAGCGGTAGTTTCGTCCGGATTTCCCCATAATCCACCTCCTCCTCAACCCTGTCCTCAAGCAACGGCGACTGGCTGATTCCCCAATCCCCGACGTCCTTGTGAAGCCGTCGTCCTCCTACAGCATCCTCCTCCAGTGCCCCGATTTCAAAGTGAGTTGAAGTATAGATCTCCTCCAGTGCTTTTGATAAGTTTTTTGAATGTAGGAGCAGCCTCTAATTTTCCTTTCTCCATTCAGGAAATTGGATCGGATGAGATTGAAAAGCTCGATCTAATGCTTTTCTTGAAATAAAGTTATGGCTTGTGTATTCAATCATCAGCAGTAGCACTCATAAAATTGCAAGATCCCAGGATCGTACTAAGGAATTTCCGGCTCCAATTGATCTGTCTTCTCTTGGAGTTGTATCTTTGTATATATGACTATGCTGAGTTTTGTTGTTCTACTTATGGTCTCACAATTTACCCCCGTTTGGTGTATGCAGATACAGAATAGATTTGTACTGTCGGTGGATGGGCCTATCATTATGAAGGAGGTATATGTTGAGGGGTTTTTAGAGACCCCCAAATCAGTGAGGAAACACTACCCGAATAACTGAAGGACTTTCTTGGACAGACTGCAGGAGCTCTACAATAGCGTCCGGCTCCCATAAGGGATGCTGTTTCAGAGGGTGTTAAGTTAGGAGCAGCCTCTAATGTTCCTTTCTCCATTCAGTAAGTTGGATCGGATGAGATTGAAAAACTGTCTTTTTTCCAAACATGCTGTATAGATTTTTAATTATACACAACAACTTCAATCTTCTTTATGTCATTTGCAGGGTTAAATTTTTTTGTCAGTGTCAGAACCTGATCTTTCGCAAAGCTTCCATATGAGGTTAGAACAGAAGCTCGACTTCATTTGTGTATACACAGTTTACTTTTGTGCATTCATTTTATTGTTCTTTTGTAGGTACTGGATTTAATTTCTGTCCTTCGTAGTGTATTTACTTCACTTGATTTTACATCCTGTAGACACAGTTTACTTTTGTGCAGAATAATCATTTTAACTGGCAACATGTTGATTGTAATTTATAATTTTCCCCATCAAAAGGAGTACTACTTAATTTTTTGATTAGTTTGAACGATATACATTATAATTAATGTGATAAAGAAATAGTTAATCCTACCTTAGCTCAAGTGAGTTATATTGTCTAGAAGCAAAAAATAAAGAACAATAAAAGTAAACACGTAGGTGACACACGGTTTTAACGTGGAAAAACCTCTCCAACAAAAAGAGGAAAAAACCACTGTGTAAACTTCACTATATCGGTATTGTTTATAGGATGGCGCTTAGTTATGCAATTATGCGATAACCCCTAGCCAGTTGCTTACAAGAAGATCAATTATTTGGTTAGGACTTCTCTGTACACTATATTTTTAGTGTACATCTCGCTTGCATCTATTTTCTTCTCCTTTTCCTTGTGTTCCTTCTCCTTATCATTTGTACCTATCAGTACCTTTATGGTTGCTGTTGATGTCGCTCTAGAGAGCGCGACATATAGTTGACCATGTGAGAAAACCGGTTCAGGTAGGTAGATGCCTACATTTGGTATTGTTTGACCTTGTGACTTGTTTATTGTCATGCGAAGCTCAGCCTGATAGGAAATTGTTTCCTCTTGAAATGGAAGGGGAACATGTCATCGTCCGAGGGGCATAATGGTATTCTAGGCAAGAAAACTCGATTACCAGAATGCTGTCCTAGCACAATCTCTGCATCAATTGTATTTTTTTTAAATGCACGTACCACCAACCTTGTTCCGTTGCATAGGCCATTAGCTGGGTCGATGCAATTCCTTCCTCTGATCTGATAGCACCGTCCGAGTTAATTTTGATCACTCCATTAGGAGGACTCTGCCATATACACGGTGGTCTCACCGCAACACTCTTCTTCTTTTTCAGCCCTTCTATCAAGGCTAAAGTTGCAGCTATTGAGTCTACCGTGACTTGAGGATTGAACCCTTGATCATCATGGCTCCATTTATTTCTGGAGTCCCCCAGATGGCAGCCATTATAGAAATTGTCAGTTCTCTATCCAACACATCAAACGATAACTCACATAGGATGTCCTCTGCCCACGTATCATCATGTAAACGTGGCAGCTTCAAGTTGAACGCATCTCTTGCCGCAGTCCAGAAGAGTTGTGTATGTGCACAATCAACTAGGGCATGCTTCAATGTTTCTGGCAAAGCTTTGCACACCGGAGCACGACTACCCCAACATGAGCATCAGGTATACATCCATCTCCAGAGCGGGCGAGGGAAATTTACATATGAATGGTAAGTTGATTTGCCAATGGTTTATCCCAGACTTGGATTTTAACACCCTAAGCTCTAGAATGCTAAGTTACTTAATGATCCAAGATCTACATATAAATGTAGAGTTGTAGATCTTATAGCTTTCTGTGCCTGGAAGTTATGAGTTAAGATTCATATTACAACTGTAGTAACGTATTTGGGTACCTGATTACCAATTGTTCGATCTTTTTCTACATCAGGTTATTCAGATGTTGATCTTTGGTCGGCAGATCGTCGTGTCGATGAGCAAGCAGTCTCAGCTATTTTCATCGATATGTATTGGTTTGCAACATACAAGGTGCTGGCAGGCACAACTGCACAAGGAATGTATTAGCAGATATGAGGACACCACATTCAAATTGTTATGGAGGAACTTATTACTGCATTTTACTCAATAATGATGAAAGAAACGACACCTCGTGGAATCTACAAGTACACGAAGAACCATGTAACTGCAAGAATTCATGTTTATTCTTTGGTGTGTCAACGAACTGTGAATACAAGCAATGCGATCCTGGTATCAAACAAGAGGAGTTAGAAATTCAGTACATGGGCGACATCTGGGCACTTCCATCAAAACTCGTGTTCTGATTTCTGAACACATGCAGCAATCAAGATGATGAATATTCGGTTCAATTCAGTCTAAAGAATGATGAATGTTCAGCGTGAGAACTCGTGAGACACACCAAGGCTGCAATGAACTGGGATGAGGAAAACAAATCAGTAGACACTTCCATCAAAACATCCAGGTCTGGATGATTTCATCCCAACTAGTAGTATACATTTTATGTCGCCGCATTCTCTTATCCAGTATCCTATCATACACTTCAGGACTTGTCTCCCTGTTGTCAATGGGTCATATCAATAAGAATCACATGGCACATTAGAGACGGAATCATCACTACAAGAATCTGTACCTTATTGCTCATTGGTGTCAATGTCGAGAGCTATGTGCGTTCTGAACACAGCAAAACATAAGAGATGACGAATGTCCAACCACAAAACTCCTGCTAAAGCAGCAAAACACTGGGTGCAGTGAACTGGCAGCAAGAAATTCAGTGCAGGGGCAACATCAGGGCACTTCCATCAAAACTTCCAGGACCTGCATGTTTCCATTCCAATTATATTTTATATCTCCGCATGCTCTTTTCCAGCATCCTATCATACTCTCTCAGACTAGTCTCCAGCTCGTACTCACCAAGGTAGGAGCAGAAATAATCAAGGGACTGCTTGTGCGTATACATGGAATCATCACCGCCAACGTATTTCTCACGTGCCATCAGCCAGGGCGACACTGACGACGGGATAAAGCAAGGAATAAATGCGCTGGGAGTTTTCGACTTGCCACGGTACTCTTGGAAGTAAGGAAGTAGAGTATTTTTCTTGATCCTAGCACACTTGGTTCGGAGGGCATCATCAATGGTGATATTTCTGCAATTTCTTATGTCAAGGTATTCCAAGTGTGGGCAATTGTCAATGACGGATGACAGCCCTGTATTAGTGAGCTTATCGCGAAGAAGCTGTAGGGTTCGCAGTTCTGGCATGCTTGCGATCGCCAGGGCTTCCCGGTCATTGTCGGGATCAGTAGCATGGAACTCAGAATGGGAGAATCTTATATATGTGACATGCTTCATCCTCGGACATGATCTCGCGACATGCTCAAACACCCCAGTGTCCTTTATACCATGAACGTGATCCAGCTCAAGTTCCTCAAGCAGAGGAAAGTTGGCCATGGCTGCAGCAAATCCTTCGCTGGTGATTCAATAGCAGAATTGGAGGCGAAGACATTTCAGCAAGGGTGCCCTGCAAACATATAATTGGATGTTATGGTCGTTTCATTCTATCCCCGCTTAAAAAAGGTCAAGCGGACATCGTCGGTATTGCCTTGCGAAGAGTTTTACTTGGAGAAATAGAAGGAACATGTATCACATGCGCAAAATTTGAGAGCGCGTAGTGATTTTCCTATTTAAACAATGAAATAACCAAGTACTCCCTTCGATTGCTAAATAAAACGTTTGGTAGCTCAATTTTAACTCCCAAAACATCTTCTATTTATTAACACAGGTGGTAGATCGTAAAGCTACTTTTTGTTTACCCAACGTAAAAAGTACGAGTTTACTTAAACCAATCGACCTTAGGGATTCATGTAATTCCTATTCAACAACTTATAAAAGTTGGATATTTGCAAGAAAACAATACTAGTTGGTTTAATAATTGCATTTCCTCCTTTTGTAGTTACACCACCAAGATATTGTGAGGTACTATATGCATGAAATAAAATGATTTTTTCAAAGCTACTAAGTGCTCTTCAAAACCAATATATCATCTCAAACAGGGTACTACATATTTATTTTTCTCTTTATGCTGCGCAATATTTACAGTACTAGTAATAGGACTAAGAGATATATGTGTGAAACAACATTGCTAATTAGATTGACGAGGGTTCTGTTATGTACCTAGCCATGTTGATTACCAAATTAACATCAGATTTTCATGGAGGTTCCAAATTAACACGTATAAAGGGCACCCATAACCGTTTTTACGGTGTGAAAATGACCCGGACAGAATAGACACCGTAAATAGACACATAAAAAGTTTTCTACCAACACACCTATGCCCCCCATGACAACACCTTTTTATTTTTCCTATTTTCTGGGTGATCTTCTTCCGGGCGCCTCCACCACTGCTCGACAGCCCCGCGTTGCCCTTCTCTATCCCTGCCCTGCCAGGTCCCGCCTCGACCATCCTCGACCACGCCCATCTAGGACAAGGTTGTCCCGCTCCACCCCGATTCGGACCTGCGGCGACCAATTTCGGCGAGCACTGGCCAATTTCGGCCTCTCCTGGTAGGCTGCTATCCATTCAGACGGAAGTTGGCCTGATTCCGACGAGTTCCGCGGAGGAAGTGCGCTGGCGCATCTTCCCCCCCAAGCGTTGAATGGTTTACACGGGCCTGGCAAAATTGCCTCCAAAACTGGGAATACATGGTTCTCGCGCTTGGCTTTTCAGTGGCCAATAAAAAAATTACAGGGGTCAGCTGAGTTTTACGGGATCTAAAATAAACCATTTTTTCAACAAAAACTTTAAAAGTATGTTATTTTGAAGGATTTGAACATTTTTACACAGAGTTGCTCTTAGGACATCACAAAGCTCCAAGACGGTAGTTACTCTTCGGTCTCTCCTTATCATCCCTAATCGACGGTACAATAACTCATACAATAGTGTTGTATATTTAACTCTACATGAAAGAATAATACTATTAAGGGCTTGATTGATTCAAAGGAATCTCATAGAAAATTTGGAGGATTTTGATCCTTAAGAATATTTCCTTTTGTTAATCGTTTGATTCGTAGGATTAGATCCTTAGAAAAAAATTCATAGGATTGCATTGCATGACATTTTGGAGGAAAATTTTCATCCACCCAAACATTCTAATCATGCACTTTTTCTATTCCTGCGTTTTTCCTATCCTACGAATCAAACATGCCCTAAATGTGATCGATGGCGTACAATGGCATTATTGCAACGGGGTACTTTTAAGATTCTTTTGTTTTTTCACACGGTCTGAATCTTAACTAGTACCTCTGGTTCCACGAAAACTATCATTTTGGACAAAGGATACAATCAAAGTTTAAAAATATAGACCATAATATATTTATACTTGAAAATCATAGATTTGAATTACTCTCGAAGGGTACTTTCACGGATGCAATTAAGTTAATGTTACTAATACAAAGTAAAATAAATCAATGGTCAAAGATTTATTTTAGAGCCCTTGTATATTCGAAACAATGGATCATGTAACTAAGAGTCGGTTTTAATTCTCCCACTTAATCCTCTTTCCTTTAAATGTATAAGACCCTCGACGAATAGTGATTTTTTGTGTGTGTGTGTGTGTGGGTGGGGAGGGGGCGAAAAAATGAATAGCGAGTTGGTGTCACACATCAGTAGAAAACTACCTTTCACACATATATATTAAGTTGGAACTTAACCATGTAATTTTTTGTCAAATAATATGACAATTTGCCAAGTTTCATGCAAAATGACAATTTGCCAACTTTCATTTTCGCATTTTTCACCCAGGTCACGAATGTCCATATATTATTTACGGATATTCCCGTGTGCCATACCTAGCTTTCTAATAACCAATACAAATGTCTGTGGTTATGCAAATAATTAGAGCGATAGATGAGGAAATCTCACCGGTGGGAGAGGAAGAGGAGGAAGTCGTCGTCGACATGTTCGCCGCACAACTCCTCGCACTGCCCCGCGCTGAGGTACAAGGCGGCACGGGCCAAGTTGTTTTGATACGCCGTGAAACGGATGCGGCGCCACAGCTCGGGCTCGTGGCGCGCGGCGTGGTGCCAGGATCTGCACACCGCGGCCACGCCGCCCGTCAGGAGCTCGACCTGGTCCAGCTTGTGGAGGATGTAGGAGATCGCGTCCAGCGGCAGCTCCGCCCAGTCCCTCTCCGGCGGCCGCAAGTCCGGGAACTGGAAGTGGCTGAAAACATCGGGTACTGTGGGTTCCGGCCGACGCCGTAGATTCCAAGGCAGCATCGCGAAGTGGATCCGCTAATGTAGGATCGGCAGGGCTAGGAGATAATCAGATTTAGCCCTGAGCCGTGGAGACTCGGCTTATAGGGATCTCTAGGTCGGTGAACTAAGATCTACAAAGATCTAAGCGTGTGAAAAAGAATGTACATGCGGTTATTTGTTCAGAAGTTAAATCTAGCTAAAATTCTGAGATATCTCAATCAAACTTCTAGGCCTCCGGATCGCCATCCTAATAATCGCCAAGTAACTCTAGTAGAAACTAAAAGTTGAATTAACAGCTGTTGAAAGTTGCACATCTAAGAAGGGTGTAATTTTAGGTTCAGTGATGTGTAGCTTATAGGTGACCATATTTCAAAAAATTCAGAATTGGTGCACGCATAGGTGCGACCCAGACAATGCATATACTATTATATATAGCAAAAATGTCCATGTGATGCAACGGTTGAAAAAAAAATTAATATGTGCTCGCAAATCTAGAAAAAACTACCATGTAATTTCTAGCGATCGAAACATCTTATCGGATTTTTGGTTTGTATATCATTTGAAATATTTTAGGTTTTCCCTTGCAATGTACATCAATCGTGTCAAAAGAGAAATAAGAACTCAGCACTTAATTTTCTAATCTTCTTTGTGTGCATCGTGGCAATCTAGAATTAAGAAATATCATGCAATTTTGGGTGTACAATTAATTGATTCATGTAAAATTTGCTAAATAACATGGGAAAACCAGTACAGCACAAATATTTTATACCGAAAATATTTCAATCACAATCAGAAGTGAACACAGGACACTACTAACGGTAATAGCAATCATACCTGAAGTTGACGTAACTATCGGTAGACTGAAAATCAGACAAAGAAATTGAATATGTACCTTCGAAAAATCTTCAGCGATAGCACGCGGAAGCAGGGAGCAGTCCATCAACCAAGAGACCAAAGCATTCACATCTTACTCAAGAAGTAAGCAGGCCGCTTATGGCCAGGTCACCATGGCCTTGCCAATTGCTTTTGCTTATCTCTTCTGCTGTGCCATGCATACATGTGACACCATGGATCGTTCGATGTAGCCCACCATTATGCCGGCGCTGGCAGCAACCACCGATTCATCGCGTGATGAGTCGGCGCTCGAATCGTTAACCACTGAAAAAAAGAAGGATCGAAACAGGACGAACTCTGTGTCGTGTTGCCGGGAGGATGGTCGAGGACGATGGGGAACGGCCTCGGAAGCACGGAGTCCCTTCCACAGACGATGGAATCCCAGCCACGCGCCAGGTCTACTTCCCAGCCTAAGGGACTGGATTGCGAAATCTGAGCATCCTAGGCCATTGGCGTGCAGGGTTCCAGGCTTCACGGGGCGTGCTCGGCATAGCCACGCTCAACCTGGACATCATGCACAACTCTCAATTTCGGCCGAAGAAAATAGGAACGTCAGCGGAGGGAGGCGTTCCCGGCTGCGGCAGGGAGGTAGAAGGCGGCAAATCTAGGCGCAGGGGAGCCGAAGACGGACATGGAATCGGGACGCTTGGTAGGCGTTATTTTTGTTGTTTTTGACTTTGCTCGGCAGACGTTATTGAGGGCGACCTCCAGGAGCGGCCGCTATGGAGGACGATGAGCTTCAGCAACAGTGGCGCTCGGGCTGGTGACTGGCTTCGCGAGTATCTGTTGTCCTTTGACGCATCGGCGAAGACAACATAAATTCACCAAGTTCTCGTCGAGGCCAGCACGATCGTGAGACCTTGTATCCACCAAGCTTCGGGCGGGTCACAAGCGCGTGAGCGAGCCGGAAATCGGTGTGCCGAGCTAAGCACAACCATGGCAGGGACTTGGAATCGAACACGGAACGATCGAGCAGGCACGGACTTCGACTCTAACAATTAGGATCAAGCCATGGAGCTGATCTGGAACTTGAAAGCACACACAAATTGAAGCCTCATCGATCTGCACTCATGTGACATCTGAATTGCAATTTCCGCTAGTTCCTGAATAGAGCAGATAGCAGCAGCGAGGTCTACCCCAGCTTTGAAGTTCACTACCATGACCGTGTCCACCTCCAAGATCTTGAGTGTCCCCCTAGTGAGCCACGCGAGGCCCTGGACAACACCACCTACAACAACACGGCGCCAGCAGAAGCTCGACGACCGTCCGCATCGCAGTGGTGAGACTCTCACGGTCGTGCGCCTCCTCCCTGGGACGTACCTCTAGATCATAAGGTACCCTGGACACCACCTCACAATGATCTATGATGTCGAAACCGAGCCTCGCGGATAAGATCTAGACTTCATCTCGGTGATGGCCGACGGCGTCGTCGCCCTTGGCAAGCATGGCAGCCAAATCCAGAGGCATCGTCGAAACGGGCTGGTGGCGGCGACGGCGCTGAAACCCCGCAGCCGTTTCTTTATATCCGGCGTTTGTTTTGAGAGAAAGAGAGAATTATATCGGGGTTCGGGACGGGAGCGCGTGCTTTCTACGGAGTTCTTTTCCTTCTCCCGTCCCACGCTTGTTCGTTTCTCTTCATGTTTTGAAGGATGGAAGACGGTAAAAGTAAAACAATCGGGTTTAGGTCGTTGACTGAATCTGACGGACGATCTGAACGGTGCCAACCCTTTTTTACTTACCTATGGCGTTGGTGGCAATATATGACTTGGTAGGAGGGTAGAACGGTCCAAAAAAATTAGACCGGAAGAAACACTTCGTCTTTTATTATATATACTAGCACAGTTGCCCGTGCGTTGCACCGGTATAAAAAATAACGGTATTTAAATTTAGTAAAAAATACATTCTCCATATCACTTACCAGCTACCTGAATATCTATCAAGAATATCTATGAAGACCGGTGACCCGACAACGACAAACCAAAGCTGAATACTACAACATTGACTACCGCCTTGCAAGGTTACTGGAGGTCGGCGGCCAATTTTTTTTGACATGGCGTAGCAAAGCATGACTATCAAAAGATCAGCCTGATCCAAAGCCAAAAAAATTACCATACACAATGCAAACCCAAGCATAGCCCGATGTAAAAGCTTAGGGCCCGCAGCTTTGCCGGGAGAAATTGCTCCTTATCGCACACTGCAACTGAAAATGAGCGCCCATCAAGACTGCTCCAGTGCTTTGTAACTGATACTGTAACATCTGCAGGTTCTTGCAAGTTCAGGCCAACATCTCTGGTCTAGAGATCGCTCCTGGTAGAAGACCGCCAGCCTGTGATCTCCCGAGACAAACTTGACACCGAGTAGTGCTCATTATTGTCATCTAGCAGCTCCAATCTATGGTGCTTCTGGTCTAGTGGCAAGGAGGCTAGACTTAACATTTATATACCTCTCTCACACTCCCAATCTCAATGTTTCGTTTCATTTCACAAATGGCTTGAAAATATGTGGCTGATCAAACTTCCTAACAAGAGAACAAACCTTCTAGTGAACACCCCTTAGGCATGCTAAAACTCATAATGGGACATCCTAGAAAGCATATGTTGATCAACCGAATACGAAAATTGATTGGTTATGTTGCTCCAGCTAATTTATTATTAAAATGTGTCGTCTAATTCATGTACTACTAAAAAACAAATCACCAGATTGCATCCGGCCTCTTTGACATGTACTAAATACTGTATATAGCCAAAAGTGTGGATTCGAATCCAAGTGAAGCGTATCTCCACCAGCTCTACGGTTCTGGTTGTAATGCGAGAAATACAACCTCAGTTAACAATCCACTCGTCAATCTCCTGTAGTAAACATGTAGACGCACGCAAAATTTGCCAGATCTCTTGTAGCTGAATAAAGGGGACGGCGAGATGGGGGTCACAAAAAAGTTAATCAATCGACAGGGCAGTAGAAAATGATCTACTTTTCACCTTTGTCAATCTCTTTATTCCCAATCTCTCTTGCATTCTCCCTCATCGGATAATCAATCTGAACACACCCAAGTTTGCATTCACTAATTCAGCATCCACTAATTGCGGACGTTCATGAGCAAGTAGTAATATCATCCAAGTGGGTAATTCTGAGTTAGCTAGGTAGAAGATGGTCAAACCTGATCCCGGATGAGCCAGATCTAGATGCATCGGAGTTGCATCACGGCCGTCCCCATATCGCAGTCCCCCACCGTGGATTTGGCAACGAGCTCCCCTCCGGCACAGGGGTAGTACACCGGTGAACTGAGACGGGGCGGTGCACAGGTGAAAGGCCGTCGGTGCACCAAGCTAGGGCGACGCGCGGTGGAAATCACGGAGACCTAAGCCTCTAGCGGCGTGCGGGGAATTTAGAGGTAAGGAAAGAAGGCCGCGCCTTCCGGTGGAGCAGGAGGAAGGGGAGGTGAGGACGGCACTTGCGCCTCACCAGTAGAGCAGGAGGGCGGTGGCGCCCCCGATGGAGAAGAAGACAGTCGAGATGCAGGCAACAGAGGACGGACAAAGTCGCCGAACCGTGCTCCAATCCTTGACGCGAGCGAACAGGAAGATCAGGAAAGCTCCGGCAATGGCCTCCGTCTTCGTTCCTGGCCTCGAATTTCTCCTATCGTGGCCACCGGCCGGCTGGCCGAGAGGTGAGCAGCGGCCCCGCCCTCCAATCCCCATACTCAAGCCGCCCTTGTGCCCTTCCATCCTCTGTCTCGCACGGCCGGACTGTTAAATGGAACGAAGCAAACCAACCGTGCGCATAACTAAGCGGTGGCAGTACCTGTAATTCCCTCGTACTCGCGAGGGCAAAATCGTATTTTCCAGACGGACGAAGGACAGAAACCTTACGTTCTTTATTATAGAAAACATACCCGTGCGTTGCACCGGGAAAAAAACCTTAACTGCCCCTGCCCCTGACCCAATAAGCATAGCTCAAAACAGCCTGTTCTCCATCCAATTTTATTTCTTCTATTTCAAAGCAACACCCAACCCTTGTCATCCATTTATCCTCTCCTGGCAATTAGCAACGATGGCAGCAATGTGCACCAGATAACAACACATATGAACATGATCATCAATGAAGAAATGTTTAAACAATAGAAAATAATCCCGTCGAACTGAACGTGAGGATCACCCTCACCTAGTAAATATGCATGTGCGCTGCAACGGATGAGTAACATGCATGACTGTCTTAAGTGGACATTAGTCTCTATGAGCATTTCTGCAAATAGAAAAAAATAGAATAAGTTGTTGATCGAGTAGTTCATTTGTGTTACTAATAAAACTTAGATGATTGATGTTTAAATTCCCTCCGACGCATATTAGTTAACTCAGATTTCTCTAGTTACGAATGTATCTAGTCAAGTTTTAGTGTAGATACACCCGTATCTAAACAATTTTTGAGCCAACTAATATGGGTCGGAGGGAGTATCTTTTTTCTCAGAGATAATTCATTACGAGGATGCATTAAGTGGCCACGGTCAGAAGATTTGTTCCAGCACCATACAAAGTCCAGCATGCAGTTTGGCCTCCACGTGAGCTTGCTTGAGCATACTTTGGCGTTCATTGTGCATAACTGTAATGAGTTGAATGGCAAAACGAGACGCAGGGGCAGCAAACCGAAATTTGATCACTCAGGCTGACTTTTCTTGTGAGATTCATAACAAAGCCCAAGTTAGAAAAATTAATTTAGACCATGCAATAAACAATATAGCAATCTGATTAGTGTTTTTGTTGACAAAGCGGTGAACATTTCTCAACCACAGGTGGCCTTTTGTGTAATAAAAAAATCTTTCTTATCCTCTCACGGTACCACCGCACATGGACTGCTTACAACCCCATGTATATGAAGATATCAAAAGGTCAATAATCAACAGACACAAACATATCAGTCACGTACGTACCTACATCTGCCCTGTGTCTATGAGGCACGTCTTTGATCATGCCAAGCTCTTAGCTGTTTCTGATGATCAATCTATACCAAGCAGGGGCTGGGCTGTATGTTTACTGGTGGTATATTGTGTCATGAAGCCTGCAAGATTAGGACATGGTGGAGGCAAACGGCCGGCCCGCCGACCGAGTCCACGGAGGCAATACGCTGCACACAGATACATGCAAATTGATTTATCTCGACATGGTCAATATATATTGATTGATTAAGCAGCTCACGATCTGATCTGACTGGAAAATAGAGATGGCATGGCGTACCTGCGATTACCAAGATTAGTTTCAGTATAAGCGGAGTAGAGGACCAACGCTACGGCAGACTGACGGCTATGCAATATCATCGTGGGAGAAAAATCATCTGTCGCACGAATTCCAGGCGCTGGCGATCCATCTCGGCTGTCTTCTACAGCTTCGCTATCTCAACACGCTTGTAATCTTCGCCGAAACACCGTGTCGTAATGGAAAGAGCAGAGGCTGTTTCTTCGTCCGCCGATTGATGCGCGCAGTGCTCCTACGGTGGCGCGGCCTTATCAATCTGAGGACATGCTCTATCGGTGTTGAGTCGGACTCTGCTATACAGATCTCAAAAGCAAGCGTGGGCCAAGGCAAGCAGGGCCTGACATGAACAACCGACGGCTGGATGGAACATAATCGTGTTGATAAAGGAAACTTTTATAGCATCTTGAAACATAATCGTGTTAGACGGTTGGACAAACCTAATCGTGTTGATAAAGGAAACTGTATATATCAATTTTGAAGCCGCGTGGTATTCCTTTGGGCCTTGGCCCCATGGATGGGACACGACGAGGTACAGATGAATATGCTGTAGAGAAATCCAATCGTTTTTTTCACTTACCGGTGGCTTAGCAATAATATGTGTTTTGGTGCAAGGGTAAAAAAGTTTAGAAAAGTGTTGGACCGGAAGAAACAATTCGTTCTTTATTATTAGATATAGATATAGCACAAATGTCCGTGCGTTGCTACGGGTTTACTATTTGATTACCTCACGTACTTCATGTACTTGGTGTCACATGTATTTCCCACGATGGCTAGTGACTTTGTGGTCGGAGGTGACACACTCTTAGGGCTTGTTCGGGAATGCTCCGGCTCCCAGCTCTGCACCTCGAGCGAGCTGAGCTGGCCCGAACGCATCCGCTCCGCGGACCTGAGTCCACAAAGCCCTCCGGCCTTTGGGCAAAAAATGTAGAGCGAGTGTTTAGGCGATGAGAAAATTACACAGAACATTAATGTTTGATGACTAAGTTACACAGAACACAGAAATAAAACTACTTTTACGGTTGACCCCAATTTTTTGTGAAATGTGTTGCAGCTAGCCCAAATAGATGTTTTAAATAAAACTACTTTTACGGCTGACCCTAATTTTTTGTTAAATGTGTTGCAGCTAGTCCAAATAGATGTTTTAGGGCCCGTAATAGTATATCTGACATATGAACCTAGAATATTCTATAATTATATGATTTAGAAAA
This sequence comes from Avena sativa, assembly GCA_916181665.1. Classification (NCBI taxonomy): domain Eukaryota; kingdom Viridiplantae; phylum Streptophyta; class Magnoliopsida; order Poales; family Poaceae; genus Avena; species Avena sativa. The sequence goes on along the minus strand of OV702289.1, from coordinate 127,048,320 downwards.
ATCCAAGGGCATTGTTTGGTGCGTTTGAGAAACGGCCAAAAATAATAATCTATTGTTTTGCATGTATTGATGTTAAGAAAATAATAAATCTAAAACAACACAATGGTTTTTAATATTTAGTGCCAGCATAATTATACGATATCAGCAAACCAACTTGTGGTTGGGTGGCTAGGAGGGTGGTTGTACCCCCAGTCCACCAGAGTTCAAACCCCAGGTTTGAAATTGTGTGTTGCATATAAAAGAGAATATTCTTTCAGTGGGAGGCGACAACGAGGCGTCTATGGTGACTTCGTCAATCTGAAGACCCGCTCCATCGGCTAAGTCTATCGGAGGTGCTCATAGGGTAGGGTGTTCGTGTGTGTGTTCATAGGGGTGGATGCATGTACGTGTTATGAGCGTCTACGATTGCACTATGTTTCTCAAAAAAAATACAATATCATAATTAAATTGTAAGCTATGTTGTCATCCGATTGAGTAACGTGGTTTCTCCAAAAAACACCTTCATATATATAATAGATACTTTTAAAATGGACAGCATAACAATGGTGGTAGAAAAATTTATACCATAATATTTGTATATGCATAATGTCTATCTTTTCTACAGTTATGCTGCCCATTTTTTAAAAGGTGATTTATAATTACAGTATACGGTATAAAAATCTGGATTTACATGTCACATACATTGTTAAGGGTTCTAAAACCTGTATTTGGGCTAGCTGCAACACGATTAGACCAAAATTTATGGTCAGCAGCAAAAGTAGTCTTGTTTAGGTGTTTTGTACAACTTTGTTATCGAATATTGGTGTTACGTGGAATTTTCTCCTAGCAGGAATCCACGGAACAGCGAAACACGGAGCGACTGAAAATTACGGTGCCCTGCCATCGATAAATGAACCAAAGCTGTACGTACGTATAGGTTATCTCTCCCTCCTCGCGTGTCTCTCTCTCGAGCACAGAATCCATGGCGTTTGAGCCTAACTTCTCCCTGACTCACGTATTCCACTGCTCGATTCACGCTTAGCGCTACCCACATGATACCACTGGAGACTGAATCGACCCGCCAGCAGCATGAACCGTACCATACCCGCAGGCAGGAGATCCGGGGCCGCACAAATCGTGCATGTACAAGGTCGGTGTCTCTGCCTCCAAGACCTTCCCGACGACACAAGTCCCTGCAACAACCCGACGACCTCCACCGTTCCCGTCCTCTGCATATTGGGGAATCAGTTAGGTTGGGAGAGATTAAAAAAAGAATAGATAAACGTTTCGGTATGGCATAGGTGCATAATAAGGTGTTTCGTGGGAGGACAAAAACATCCGAAAAAAGACTGGTTAACAGAAGCGTTCCGTCATTTATTATTAGATATAGATTATTATTATTATAGCAATAGCAATAGCAAAATGTCAGCGTGTTGCGGCGAAAAAGCGAGTAGAGTTTAGTATTTTACAGGATAATTTGCATAGGAAACATGCATAAGAAAATTAATATTTCAAATATAAAATACGGTAAAGGGAATTATTTGTTCTACCACCATGTCAATTTGTCTACTACTATCAATCTAATTTAGCTTAGCCCAACATTATAACTCCGTGCACGCTCCGCACACATATTTGTACCACAGGACACGTAACAGACAACACACCACGATGCGGCACGCACTCACCAACCCCACACACGACGCGATCCAGTCTCATTCATCGTCTTGTATCCCCCTTCTCTCTCAACTACGCGAGCCGCCGCCTAACTTTTCTCTGCAACCCAGCGCCGCGCTACCGGGAAGCAACACCCGCTACCTCGCGACCCCCTCTGCAACGCCGGCCAGCTCCTCGTCCTACCTCGTCGTCCCCCTACCAGAGGCCAACGCCCGCGCGCACACCCGCCGGCCGGCCGCTGTGCTTGTCTTCCTCTTCCCCGTGTGCCCGGTCTTCCTCTCTACGCCGCCGGCCCCCGCCCCGCCACCAGCGCCCACCTCTTCTTCTCCTCGCCCACCACCAGGGGCCCCGGCCAGGCGCCTCTCCAACGTCCGCCCAGCACCTCCTCCCCTCTGAGGTGCATCATCCTCTTAATCTGATTTTTCCTTTCATTCCATTCCAACACAGCCCCGTTTAATTCTTTTCCCAATATACCTCCTTCTATTCAGTCCATGCAGTCCGACATAGCCCCTTTTAATCTTTTGCCCATCGCCTGTCCACACCAATCAACTTTGTTGTTGTTTGCTTGCCGTCAAGAAGTTTTGATTGTATATAAACTGGTGATATTTGTTGTAGCCGAACGAGGTGGGACTATTGAATTCCAAAAAGTAACCTCTTTTGAGACCCTTGATCGGCCCAGCTATACCAGCGCAGGAGGCCCATCCGAAGCAACGAGACCACATCCACATGCTTTTCTCGTCCCATGACTATCGCGTACGACAAGCTGCTCCTGTGACAGGGAAAAAAGAACCGCTTTTTTTTTACTTAAATGTGGTATCGGTGGGAAATATTATATGTGTCGGGAGGGTAAAACCGTCTAAAAAAGTGTTGGACCGGAAGAAACAATCCGTCCTTTATTATTACTAGAAAAAAAGCCCGTGTGTTGCACGGGGATAAATAAGGACTAAAACTCTCTGTGATTCGTTTCTCCTTTTGTTGTCGTAATATTTTATTTTTTAATTGATTTGTGTCAATAATTGATATAATATATATTTTTACTGTAAATGCTTTTACTTGCAAGATGTTAGTTTAGTACACAGTTGGCATGATATAATATACTCCACACGTTGGCAAGGTATCATAAAAGTAGTACACTATAGGTTGACATGCTTACATCTAGTAATAACATAGTTCTCTGGTACTGTGTCATAGAGGAAACTAATTATTACATGGCCTATACAAAGTTCTCAATACTTTGAACTGCAATGGCTCGTATAGTTACATCAATGATAGGGCAGATGCAGCTGATTCCTGTAGAAATTTCTGTTAAGTTTGTCAGTTGCGCCGGCAGCATCTTGATTTGTAGGGTAGCTGGTATGACCTCTAAAGCAGCACACCATAGGGTGCATTTGTATGTACTGATTGTTCTATTGATATTCTTTTTAGAATCATCTTTGTTTGTTTCGTGAGATTTCACTGATCCAAATGGGCCTAATATGTACTCAATCACTGGCGCTGAACATAAGTTGCAAGGTAAACCACTTATCTGAAGCTTGGTCGTTTCGGTAACGACACAACCCATTGAACCATATTCGGGTGTCCACTGAATGAGCTTCAAATCTCCCTTAAGGATCCACTCTTCCAGTGAAGCAGATAGAATTTTATGTAGTGTCATAAACGGATATGCTTGGTCAATGTACAACAAAAACTCGTTGTCATCTAATAATTTGACCTGAACCCGAATATGCAAGTTTAATTCTAGAAATTCACAAAGATGATGTAGATCTGCCATGTATGAATCAGGTTGAGGCTGTAGAATCACTGCTGAGGAGTACTTTGTGATTGCATTAGTATCAAGCAACGCAGGCGAAATATAGCACTCTGCCGGATGAACCACCCTTGATGTAGATAAAGAAGGCGTAGCTGAATACCTATATCTCCTTGTTATTCCATGTAGGTACTCTGTCTTCTCCACAATAACTGTATACCTGTTCAAAAACAAAGATGATGTTGTCTTCGATGAATTAGAATCTTCAGGTATTGTACTATCAGGAACCTTGATCACAATAGCATCTGGGATCCTTATTAGTTTTTGAGAGCGAACAATGCATGTATATCCAGATGGATCATCCATACATCTTGTTTCTTGATCAATATATTCTAAAGCACAATAGGGTGATAGTATTTGTTCAGGCTGTCCACATATGCAGAGGCAAATTTTTCAATGTGATGGCCACTCGCTGATCACTGGTAATGGTCCTTAGGTGTATTCGTGTGTCTTATGAAAAGAACTGATAGACACATCCATTGATCCGTAGATTTGTGTTTGAGAGTCTCGTCGCACGCATTGACTCTCGGTGGTTAGAAAAGGAGAGGACAACTTTGTCATCAGTAGATGAGTGAACTATTAGGCCCCTATGTATCTGTAATCTTGTTGCTATAGAGTGTATAACTGTACTTGCCGGTACCCTTTTGAATTGAGAAATTGGTTCTGCCACGTACACACAGTGAAGATTTGCGCATAAGCGCGTATGTTGCTGACAGTTACTCATAAAAATTTCCTTTAGCCGTGGGCGGCGTCTCGGAGCGTCATCCATTTGTGGCCTATTCAAAATAAAAATTGTATACATGAGATCATCAGATTAGTGAGCTAGAAAAATAGACATAATTGTAATAAATCTTATATAATCTATTGTACAAACCGTAAGTAAATTTCAAAACACATTTGTTAACAGCAAAAAAATCCAGATCAACTCATGTGTTGCACTAATAGAACTTTCATAGGTTCAAGGAAAGCATTGGTAAGGCATCGATTCAAGTTATAGAAACCGTAACCTGCCACTTTGTTCGTCTGATTTTTCAGTACTCCTATACTAATCGCAGATCATACAATAACAAATAGTAAGAATCCCTAACAGGTTAAAGAAGTGATTAGTGATTATGGTTGTGGAGCACTTACTTGAGTAGTTCTTGTCAGCAGAACTGCGAAACAGGATTATCTGAGCGTGGTAATATCTAGCTCGGACGATAGCTCACGCTAGTCAATTTTGATCTATTTTTTGATCAAAGTGATTTAGGATATTTTTATAGGCGTCTAGCCTAGTTTGTTTCGTAAAAGAGTTCGATTCCTTTCAGACAACGACTGGCCACTCGGATAAATCCCGGGCTGTTTTCGTTGCAAAAAAAGTATATATATGTGTTTATAATTTTATCTTTTTTTATGGTTTAATATGGCAAAATTCCGAAATGTACCCGCACCGCTTTGAGCTTCACCAGACTGCTGTGAGAGTCGTTTCCACCGGCGAGCACGCAGTCGCCGCCTCGGCCCTCATCTCCCGATTCCGTCCAGTCCCGCACGCATTCGTTTTTGCCTGAAGCCGGCTGCATTGTAGCTGCACACCAGCAGCATCTCCGCCCGTGCGCCGAGCAGCAGTCGCGGACGGCATGGATGTTCCCCTCGATTAGCAGCAGCAGCAGACGAATTCCCCCATCCCCGACCTCCTCCTCGACCCTTCCCGGCAGCAGCGGTAGTTTCGTCCGGATTTCCCCATAATCCACCTCCTCCTCAACCCTGTCCTCAAGCAACGGCGACTGGCTGATTCCCCAATCCCCGACGTCCTTGTGAAGCCGTCGTCCTCCTACAGCATCCTCCTCTAGTGCCCCGATTTCAAAGTGAGTTGAAGTATAGATCTCCTCCAGTGCTTTTGATAAGTTTTTTGAATGTAGGAGCAGCCTCTAATTTTCCTTTCTCCATTCAGGAAATTGGATCGGATGAGATTGAAAAGCTCGATCTAATGCTTTTCTTGAAATAAAGTTATGGCTTGTGTATTCAATCATCAGCAGTAGCACTCATAAAATTGCAAGATCCCAGGATCGTACTAAGGAATTTCCGGCTCCAATTGATCTGTCTTCTCTTGGAGTTGTATCTTTGTATATATGACTATGCTGAGTTTTGTTGTTCTACTTATGGTCTCACAATTTACCCCCGTTTGGTGTATGCAGATACAGAATAGATTTGTACTGTCGGTGGATGGGCCTATCATTATGAAGGAGGTATATGTTGAGGGGTTTTTAGAGACCCCCAAATCAGTGAGGAAACACTACCCGAATAACTGAAGGACTTTCTTGGACAGACTGCAGGAGCTCTACAATAGCGTCCGGCTCCCATAAGGGATGCTGTTTCAGAGGGTGTTAAGTTAGGAGCAGCCTCTAATGTTCCTTTCTCCATTCAGTAAGTTGGATCGGATGAGATTGAAAAACTGTCTTTTTTCCAAACATGCTGTATAGATTTTTAATTATACACAACAACTTCAATCTTCTTTATGTCATTTGCAGGGTTAAACTTTTTTGTCAGTGTCAGAACCTGATCTTTCGCAAAGCTTCCATATGAGGTTAGAACAGAAGCTCGACTTCATTTGTGTATACACAGTTTACTTTTGTGCATTCATTTTATTGTTCTTTTGTAGGTACTGGATTTAATTTCTGTCCTTCGTAGTGTATTTACTTCACTTGATTTTACATCCTGTAGACACAGTTTACTTTTGTGCAGAATAATCATTTTAACTGGCAACATGTTGATTGTAATTTATAATTTTCCCCATCAAAAGGAGTACTACTTAATTTTTTGATTAGTTTGAACGATATACATTATAATTAATGTGATAAAGAAATAGTTAATCCTACCTTAGCTCAAGTGAGTTATATTGTCTAGAAGCAAAAAATAAAGAACAATAAAAGTAAACACGTAGGTGACACACGGTTTTAACGTGGAAAAACCTCTCCAACAAAAAGAGGAAAAAACCACGGTGTAAACTTCACTATATCGGTATTGTTTATAGGATGGCGCTTAGTTATGCAATTATGCGATAACCCCTAGCCAGTTGCTTACAAGAAGATCAATTATTTGGTTAGGACTTCTCTGTACACTATATTTTTAGTGTACATCTCGCTTGCATCTATTTTCTTCTCCTTTTCCTTGTGTTCCTTCTCCTTATCATTTGTACCTATCAGTACCTTTATATTTGCTGTTGATGTCGCTCTAGAGAGCGCGACATATAGTTGACCATGTGAGAAAACCGGTTCAGGTAGGTAGATGCCTACATTTGGTATTGTTTGACCTTGTGACTTGTTTATTGTCATGCGAAGCTCAGCCTGATAGGAAATTGTTTCCTCTTGAAACAGAAGGGGAACATGTCATCGTCCGAGGGGCATAATGGTATTCTAGGCAAGAAAACTCGATTACCAGAATGCTGTCCTAGCACAATCTCTGCATCAATTGTATTTTTTTTAAATGCACGTACCACCAACCTTGTTCCGTTGCATAGGCCATTAGCTGGGTCTATGTTTCTCAGTAGTATAATGGGACAATTTATCTTGAGCTTTAGCATATGCGGAGGCAGTCCATTTGGGGTCTGGTTGTTTAGGAAATCCTCTGGATAGTAGCCATGTGGGTCTTCTTCTACAGAATCAAAGCTGTGGTACACCATCTCCTTCCCTTGGAATCAATCAATCATTTTTAGGTTAATTCTGTCTACGTAGTCGTTCTTTGTGGCTAAAATTGCTCTTGACATTATGTATTTTGGATCTTCTAGTGAAGCGCTTGGTGTTTTGTAGATATGGCTGATCAGTCTATCGAGGCCATGATCTTCCTCTTTATTTGGCACGCATATACTTCTAGGTAGTAGTATTTCACCGTTATCGTTTGTCTTTTCGGTTCCGTTTCCAATGCGCAGTAGGTATTCCGCGAACTCCGGGTCATTTTTAGCCCTCATGTTTTCTACAAGCTTTAATTGCCTCATGCATCTCCATATCTCTGACCTGCTTAGTGACGCGTCTACTATTTGGGCCCTTGATCCCTTTCTGACAACAGGTAGCACTTGTCTAAAATCTCCTCCAAATACAACTGTTTTCCCACCGAATGGTAGGTTTGGTTTGTCCATTATGTCCCGCATGCTTGTGTCCAGCGCCTCAACTGCCTGCCTCTTTGTCATAGATGCTTCGTCCCAGATTATTAGAGATGCTGCTTGCAATAGCTTGGCTGTTCCGCTTTGTTTTGTGAATCCACAAATAGCTCCATCATCTATTTTAAGTGGAATCTTGAACCTTGAGTGTGCGGTTCTCCCTCCAGGCATTATGGAAGCGGCAACACCGGAAGTGGTTGTTGCCAGAGCAATCTTTCCCTGTTCACGTATTGTTGCCAGGAGCGCCCTGTAAAGAAACGTTTTTTCCGTGCCTTCTGGTCCATCGACGAAGAATATGCCTCCTGTTTGGGTGTCTATTGTTTTTAGTATTTCATCGTATGCCTTCCTCTGCCCTTTGTTAAGATTCTTATGTAGAGATTTGTCTTGTGTGTTTACCTCGATTGACGATTCCTCGATTATTTCCCTAGGTATGTCATCTGTTGTGTCATGCTGTTCGTCGATCTCTGGTAGTGGGAACGATTTGATATCTTTTCCCATTGATTGTAGCATGTCCCTGATATTTTTGAGTACCATCTATTCGACCATGTGTTTGCATTTGCAATTTTTGCTGTAGTCTTCAGACATTGCCTCTAGGTGATTGTTCCATAGGCCATGGACATCGCTAGGCTCGCAAAACACAAGGATTGTTGCGAATAGCCTTCTTAGCGATGATGGCATCCGGAACAACTCTGCTTCTGTCATGCAGTCATCTAGTGTGTTGTCTGCCTCGATGAGTCCCCTTTTTTCTGCAGCTTCACGGAAGTTCGGCATTAGTTGACCATCGACTGTCCGTAGGTTCTCGTAGCTTGTGGCATCTGGAACGTGGTTTAGGAGAACTCGGAGATAGTATCGTTCTCCTTCAGCCGGATGTGATGCTACGATCCTGCCTACTTGAAATACAGATTTATGTTTTCTTTTTTGCCAAAACTTTCCAGTTTTTTGCCAGGTATAATGTTCTGGATAGTCCCCCGTTGTGATCTCTCATTCAAGTTGTTTTCCTCAAAATATGTTGTAAGCATTGACCTTTCTGTTCCATCACGGTTGATAACGTTGTTGATATTTTGTTTGCCATCATATGAGACCATGTGCATATTCTGGAGATGAAGCTGCAGTTGGATGTATTTTGCTTAGTTTAAAATCATATATTCTCCACAGTGCTTCTGGAGGTGTCACCCACCGTGCATCTCTGTATTGTCTAATTTCATCGATTTCGGCTTCATTCATTCTCTCAGTCACGCTTACAGATGCGCGATCATGTCCCTTATATATGTACTTGAATAGGTACTTAACGGCTTTAATGCTCGAGCATATCTCAACATTAATGTGGCAGTTGAACATCCTCAATAGATATGGGTTGTAAGAAACGACCCATCTGTTATCTAGCGTGCACTTCCGTACTGTTTCTTCCCGGCCGTCTCTTCGTCTCCTATACACCGGGTAGGAGTCCTTTCCTTGAATTGTATTTTCGTTGAATGGCCTGGGATAATTGTTTTTGCAAGTCTGCCGATTCTTTGTGCATGGACAGTTTTTATTTAGTGCACCACAAGGACCATGCATCATATGCTTGATTACCATTTTATATAGCTCTGGGTACTTGTTCTTGTTAGGGAGATCTGCGGAGATGATTTTGTCGTATTGCTCTGGACACGTGTACTTGTATTCTCTGGTCATGATCAGCAGGAAGTGAGCATGTGGCAGTCCCCGTTTCTGGAACTCTACAACATAGGTATATGCCGTCACCTTTCCAAGAATGCCCTTCTTTAATATTTCATTCTTCATTTCCTCTAGCTTCGTCCTGAAAACACGGACGACGATATCTGGGCGATCTTGTGGTGTTTGTCCACGTTCTAGTTCACGGGTTATCTCTTCCCAGTTTGGGTTACAAGTCATCGTGAGGAATATGGCAGGCTTTCCATATTTTCTTACTAAAGTCATTGCATCTAGATACCTACGTAGTTTATCTCTTGGACCTCTAATAAATGATGATGCTAGAATTCTTCTTTTTCCTACCGCATTTTTGTCTTGTTGTCCTGCTTGAATGCTATCCAGAAGGCCTTGATATAGATCTGCCCTTAATTCTTTCTGATGATGAAACATGTAGTCTAGTCTGCAGCTTTCAATCTTGATGTATGTATCTACCACAAACTGTTGGAGTAGCCTCCCCCCGTAAAATATCGGGTTGAATATGTTTGGCCGCGTATGTAGTTTATAGCAATAGTATTCTTTCATGGTTACCCACATTTTGCTGGTTGCATCTGTTCCAAGCATTGCGACCAAAATAGTTAGTTGCATGGTTAGTAATGTAGCATTTGTCAATACATTTTGAAACGCTAAAATTTAAATATTTACCTGGGTCGACATCATCATTATTTTCTTCTGCATCTGCCCTTCTCTCATCTGCCTCTTTCAGTATTTTTTTTATCTTCCTATGCCAACCCAGTTCACCTCTTGGAAAGAATAGAGGATACAATAGCGGATCATAGCACCCATAATATGGTTTAATGCTCCGTATCTCGATGTTGTTTTCATGTAGTATGACATTCTTTTCAAATGACTTTTTTATTTCATTTCCTTCAACCCACACTGCTGCTACTTCCGTAGTGCTTGGTAAGTTGTATGTTCTCTGATCCAATCTTTGGTCAAGGTTCAAGATAAGCCTGTAGTCATCTAGGTTTTCTGCTTGTCCCAAACTCCTAAATTGTTTAGAATATGGGTTGTCGCGTAGAATGTCAGTTATTATCCTGACTATGTGTTTGTCCTGGTCGTATGTTTCCTTGCGGCAACGGCGGTACCGGTGTTCTAAGGTTGGATCATCGTCATAGAAGTATAGCTCCAGATGCTTTGGTTCTGATCTACTATTGGCAAATGAGTGTAAATTGTGATAGATCTGACCATGAGCCCGAAAGGTGTAAATACCAGCCATTCGCATGTCAGTTGTGTCTCTGTCAAGGTGGCAGTATAGAGTAGTAAATGAGAAATGACCGTTGAAAAATCTTATATTTTTCTGGAAATATGTGGCATCAGATTCGTTGCTTGTCCAAAGTCTCATGAGTTCAGGTGGTGTCTCTGGATTTGCAAGTTTAACCTTCCCTTTCTTGCAGCATAACCCCGCTGATTCATATTGGAATTTTTTTGCACCGCAGAATTTGCAATTTGGTATAGTCTTGAGCATGTGTGTGCTTTTTGGCATTTTCTTGTAGACGTTATCATACGGATCAGGCTTGTTGTAATCCTTGTCTTCTTTGATTTCGATTTCTACTTCTGTTTCCCATTCTGTTACGATTTGTGTGATCAAAAGTTTAGTAAATTAGTAATAACGAGAAAAATATTCTTTTTTTAAATTGAGCTAACCTGGAGCATAAAACATGTCTTCATCCTCGCTTGTGTCATGTTCGAATATGACATCATCATCACCTGCGTACCATATTTTGTTTTATTTTTTTCTTTTCCATAATAATATATATGAAATTCACAAGCTTACCTTCATCATCATGAGTGTATAATGATTCTGATGGTGCATCTATGTCTATGTTTGTTGGACACGCTGAAGATTTGATGACTTCTGGCTGTTTTATAGGTCGTATGTCTCCGTCTCCGTTTTTTATCATGGACATTAGGAGATCGACATCTTTTCTATGTTTATCATCATTGATGAATGGTTTTGCTGCTGAATCCTCATCTTTTTTGCTGGGACACTCACTGATGAATGGATTTGCCGCTGAATCCTCATCTTTTTTGTGTGGACACAATGGTACGCGGATTCCTGTAAATGAAAGTCTGTTAGTTGTACAAAACTTTATATTAACTTTAGAATGTCTCGGTTTATTATGTAAAAGTACTACCTCTAATCATGATTTCTGAATGCTTTATAGGTTCTATGTCATCGATGCCGCTGTTGATCACAGATGTGTCTTCTTGTGATGCTAACGAAGGTTTCCTCTGTTTTACCGAGAACTCTTCGTTACGTCGATGTAGCCATGTTAGTCTTTCTCCTGGTGTCACGGGTTTTCTTTGTTTTTCATTCTTTTCTGTTGCGATATATGTAGGGTTCACCATCGCATTTGAATCTTTGCTTGGTGCGTTGCGCCTCACGTCACGGCAAGCAACAACTTGTTGTATTCTAGCCTTTTTTTTCTCTGTCTTTAAATTTGCATATTTCTTCCTTTTTTCAGCGCATATTTTTTCCCTCTGTTGTTGTTCTGTATCTGCATATTTCTTTACTTTATTTTCCTGATATGCTTGATGTCTTTTTTCAGTTTCTCCTGCTTTTCTTCATCTGTCATCCATGCATACCGCTCTCTGTCTCTTTTCCTTTTTTGTTCCTTGATATCCATGATTCAATATTTGTACCCTGACCAAGCATGTTATGTAACAAATTTCTGTTAAATAAGTTGTAGGAGATGTTGAGAATACCTGATGTCTTGTATCAGCGCTTATACCGGTGCGTTGCTGTCGAGGTTGTGGCAGCAGTCAGATTTCACTCTGATTTGATCAAGCCAGGAGAGTCAAGATTAATAGTAATGCTGGTAGATTCAAGATTGCTATCATAAACAACCTAGATTCATATAGAGTTTCAATTTTTTACATGTAAATACCTGTTGTCTCCTTTGCGAGTCTACGGCCGAGGCTGTGGCAGCAGCCCGCTTGAACTATGACTTGAAGTCGTTGTAAGCCAAGATCAATGTCGGCAGCTTGCACAGATCTGTAAAGTTATGTGGTGGATTCACTTATTCCTTGGCGTGGAGGTCATGTATTATGTTTATATATGAGAAGAAGGAATCTTGAAGTCGTTTTTTTATATTTGAGGGAACTATACACGAAGCTAAGTCAAATTAGGACTCCTAGTTAAGTACGGATTATCTCTTTCTCTATCTAAGTATATTTTTAGGACTCTTGAAGTCGGGTTTTTATATTTGAGGAAACTACACGAAGCTAAGTCAGATTAGGACTCCTAGTTAAATACATATTATCTTTTTGATGATCTTGTGTAACTAAATTTGTTACTTTTCAGATGTAGTCTAGAGCCTGTCATATTTTTTATTTCTTTTTCCAATGAACTCCTTTCTTTCAGGACAAGCAGTCCCACATATTCCCGTTTATTCCTTTGCTGATCATCTGAAATTTTGAAAGTATAACAGATAGAACATTCAGATTAAACCAACGTTTGAGGATCGTGTAAAAGAGAACATCTTAATTTTTTAACATTTGTATCCGTTTTAACCTGAAACGACTATCACTCGATTGGTATCATGAACCTTCTAGGACACAGGCTACAAATGAAGTACATAATAAGAGCAGGTACTACTTGTGGAATATGAGTGGACTGACATTCAGGTAATAGCGAACTTAGGAAAAATTATACACTCAACAACCAACATAACGGCGTCAAGATTCAAGTGTTTTCAAACCAAGTGAGAGAAAAGCAAACATGTGGAAATTAACAAATACTATTTGGTCCAGCTTGTGCTTCGAAATACTCCCTGGAAAGTTAAAAATAACTTGATGTTTACATTGTGTACAGATCACCAACGGAAGCTGATCCGTGTCCTACTCCTACTCTTATCATTCTTGCTGCTGTTACTCGACACAAATTAGTATCTGGCCAAGAGTTAACTCAGATCAGGCTCAAAATTACATAGAGTGCATTGGGTCCTGTATCAGGTGACACGTTGTTTAGATAAAAAGGGGGAACAGATTTATAGTCCACGGCCAATATGCGTCGACGATCCAACAAATACTGGATCAGCAAGCTCGATTACTCTGCTTCTCTTCTTCACATGAATGCAGAGAATCATCAGCTGCCAGTACCAAATCTTTTTTGGGCCAATACAGAGCCATCATGATGGCGCCATCCTCTGACTGCCAAGGTATGCGGAAGATGGATCGGTCCACCACGCAACTCCTCCGTGTTCTCCTCCTGGCCTGCCTCTCCTCCGTCGCTGCTCAGCCCCTAATCCCGCATCGAGCAGCGCCTCATTGACCTTGTAGCTCCAGTGGCGCCTCGGCGGCTCTGCTTAAGCGGCACACGGTGCCCCCTGGAACTTTCTCTCAATATATCAGAACCATCAAAACAAAAACAGATCATTATGACTCACAAGAAAACAGCAACCAAAACAGATCATTATGACTCGCAAGAAAACAGCAAATCTGGGATCATATGGTGACACCTATTTTTTTTTGAATCTTTCGATCACCGTGAAACAATCAGACTTGAAATAGTCGACAGTCAAGCAAAATAGTCGACAGTCAAGCACCAACTGAGAAATAGTCGGCAGTCAAGCACCAACTGAAACAATCAGACTTGAAAATAGGATAAAAACACTGAATTGTTTGTAGAAATAGTCGGCAGTCAAGCACCAACCGAAACAATCAGACTTCAAAATAGGATAAAACACTGAATTGTTTGTACTGATACTCCATCAGCACCACAGTAAAAATTTAATCAGTTATTTACCACAGAAGAAATACTCACTTGTCATAGTAAAATCAAAATGTAAATTAACAGTAATCATAAATAACTCACATATGCTATCAAAGTATATAGAAATGTACTTGCATCACTTGGAATTAATAAAGGAGAACACAATGCCAGAATAATCCACTAAGTAGTAGGTTTTGGATACAAAGTAAAACATTATTATTGGCTAAACGTATATATTTCCTAAAAGCTTGAGAAGATGGCGGCATTCTAGAGCAGCAATTGGAGATGGAGTTTGAGAAGAAGCTTCTTTATTGCTCTTGATGTCCTTTTTTACTGTCAGGTCTTCACATTCATATATTATTTTGAATCTTCCCGATACAGCTGATGAAATCCAGGACACTGGTAGGCATGTTTCTTTCGCATGTATTCTCCTTGAATGTTAGTAGCTGTCCTAACATTTGTTTCCTGAGCTCATACCCATCCTACATATTGTATAATTCAATAAGGTCAGTATCTATTGTGCAAAAAATATAATGATTTAAATGATTATGATATTGACCTTTATAAATGGCAGATTGAGTTTTCCGTCATTCCATGTGGACATGAAGAGGATAACCAAAAAACCAGACAGTTCCCTGTGTAATATATAGGATTAGTAATCAATGCCAAAATTAAATATCATACATATCCATAACATAAAATACTAAGTAGTCTTATCTTTTAAAAATTATTACCTTGTGTACAATGAAACATCACGTACTATTTTTTGTTGCCACAGAAAAATATTTTCATTCCATGTAGATTCAGGACATGCATTTGAGATAGCTTTTGGCAAGTGTTCAGCTATCCATATTATTCTGTTTACATATTTGGCTTGTGGGTTGAGTTTGTAAATTTCTTCGATAGGAGTAGGGTCCAAAATGTAGACACTCCTGCTATCTTTGTCCAGTATGACTAAAATATAAGCACCGCTTTTGGATCTTATTGGAATATGAATCTGAAATAGGATTGATATTAAATGTATAAAATAATAATAATTAAGAGGACATGTAGGAAAGTTTTCTTACCGATTTGCATGATGTAATGCTATATCTGATACCAGGCCAGCTACAAACCGAATTTGCTAGTTGTTCCATATCTAATTTCTTTCAGTAGCTTTGATGCCGTCCAAAATCAGTAATCATCTAGTATATATAGAATATAAGTATTTAGAAAGGTGCTACATAAAATTTGTTAGATTTAAATATATAGTGGATGTAAGAACTTACCCAAAATTGCATGTCAAGATAGTGGTTTGATATCAATCCTCCTTTTCTTTTCACGGTTTGGATGTTGTCAAACATAATCTTCCGTACGACCAAATTGAAACAATGAAAGTCCATCACGGACTATTCATTAAGCATTTCTTGCAAATTCTGGAGAGTCAAGCTAATAGGGTATGGATCAGAGCTTTGTACCCAAACTTTCTTGCAAAAAATTAGCCATAAAGAAAATAAGAAGGTAATTTACATTGTCAATTTTAGTCAATACAAAAATAAAATTGCAAGGAAAAGACGGCTTACTCTAAGATTTCTGCAGAATTGATTGATCTGATGTGGTTACAGAGTCCACCTATTAACTCATGTAGGCTCAAGTTAGAAAGAACAGACATGAGCGACTTGTATTTGTTTTCCACAGATAACAAGTTCAGTTCTTTGGATTGATTCTCATCAAATGGACTATCTGATATAAAAATATCATTTGGATCTCCTTCACTATAATCACTTTCTTCAACCATCTTAGTTCTTTGAGCCGTGTTGTTTTTCTAACATAATAGTATGGCAGCTAACTTAAATCTAAAAGGAGTAATAATTTCCTGCGCATAACAAACAAATATTTGCATAGATAACAGATAAAATGACATCAACTATAAAAAATCCAAGTTGGTGAAGATCGTGATTTGAGCTGGCATAGTAGTTATTACCTTTGCAATTGCGGTTCGAATCTATCCGATCTTTATCTTTAATGGATATGAAACAGAAGAGTTATTTACCTGTGTAATCGTATGGGACAGTGTATGTCCTATCCAATATTCCATAAATTTTAGCATAAACAGTCCACAAGATGAACTGCATAATTAAAATAAATCTAAGCATTCCATGTGAATCACAATAGTTCTTGTATGGTTATTATCATAAAACACATGTGTTGTTTATACCTGTCTTTTTGGATAGGATTTTGTAGTTGTTCAGTGATCGTCCAATTAGTAAAGTCAATGTCCTTCCATTTAGGATCAATCAAATTTTCTTCACTTCTAAGAATGTTTAAATGATACTGTAGTCCTTGAACCTGTAAAAATAACTTTTTTGATCAATAACTGATACGTGTAAGAGTGATTGATCAATCTACAACATTTTACAGAAATCAATAAAATCATGTAGTAACTAACCGTATAGATGAGGTCAGCTCGATTGTGCTCCCAACACAAGGAGTCCAGTACTTGTATGTTGCACTTTTCCATATTGAGGGAAGCTAAATACCAATGTGAATCATTGATATTTATGGAAAGATGAACCTATAATTAAAACAATGATTTATTGTTGACATGTAAAATTACAAATGTAAAATCAACTAAACCTAAAGATCAATGGTTGTAGATATAGTTGTTACCATGTCATGGTTCAGATAGTTTTTGACAACCTTTGTCATACCAGTAGGTCCATCGATTCCACCTTGACCATCTTGTTTTAAGAGACGGGTAACAAATGGATTTTCATAATAGACTTTTGCATCGTTCTGGTTTTGCACATGTGCTTGCTCCTTTAGACAACATATGTATGCACTAATAATCTATAAAGATTAGAAAACACATTAATGTTGTGTATTAATAATCAAAAACTATTTCATTGTTAGTAAGTGTTCACTTACTTCATCGTCTAGCCATTTTCTTTCATCTAGAAGACACTTCAAATAACACTTTTTAATATGTATGTCATCTATCTTCACCAAGATATCATCTTCCTTAGCGTATTGTATAAAACAATGAGATAATCGATCTTCTTCGGTCAATGTATAATCTGCAAAAAACATAAAAATAAATAAAGCAAGAAAATGTTGAATAAATAACATATAAGAATAATGCTTCTAATAACATTTGCAAAATTAGTAAGTGAATAATTTACCTTGTGGGAGATAGTCGTATTTCAGACTATTTACTATTTTGTTATCATCATCTTCTTTAACTGATTCACAAATCTTGGTTGGCGAAGGAGATGATGGCAATGGTCCATCATCTATCTTATTATCTGATTCTGAAATAATTGATTCGGGACATTCAGAAGGCAAAGATGACAAGATCGTTTGTGATGAAAATTGATCATCGAGAACACTTGATTCAAGACATTTTAATTTTTTTAAAGGCGGGTTAGCAAAGTCCTCAATAGTAGTTGTGTCACAGTTTTGATCCATTATCTGCAATAACAAACAAACAAAAAAGTTATAATTACTGCAAGATATAGATTTCAAAAATAAAAAATTAAATTAACTGATGATACATGAGGACAGAACATAGAAGTGAGCTGAATAATATCTTGTTTTTACTCTTTAAAATTGTACCAATACATGAATGAGCGACTGGTTGTATCTATATCATCATAACCCTTTTTTGTGCATTGTTTAAAAAGAGAAAAAAGTGTTTTGTGTAAACTGTAGGATGATCTGAACAAAAATAAATTACATTTGGCAAATGGCTAAAAGTTAATCCCAGATCTTTTAAAATATATGTGCAGCCTTAGCATCTAGAGATCATAAAAACAATTTTTGTGCATTGTTTAAAAATAGAAAAAAAGCGTCTGATGATACGTGAGGATAAAACATAGCAGTGAGCTGTATCTTGTAAAAAGAAATTACACTTGGAAAATGGCTGCATTGTTTAAAAAGAGAAAAAAAAAGCGCCTGATGATTTTTCCTTTCATTCCATTCCAACACAGCCCCGTTTAATTCTTTTCCCAATATACCTCCTTCTATTCAGTCCATGCAGTCTGACATAGCCCCTTTTAATCTTTTGCCCATCACCTGTCCACACCAATCAACTTTGTTGCTGTTTGCTTGCCGTCAAGAAGTTTTAATTATATATAAACTGGTGATATTTGTTGTAGCCGAACGAGGTGGGACTATTGAATTCCAAAAAGTAACCTCTTTTGAGACCCTTGATCGGCCCAGCTATACCAGCGCAGGAGGCCCATCCGAAGCAACGAGACCACATCCACATGCTTTTCTCGTCCCATGTCTATCGCGTACGACAAGCTGCTCCTGTGACAGGGAAAAAAAGAATCGCTTTTTTTTTACTTAAATGTGGTATCGGTGGGAAATTTTATATGTGCCGGGAGGGTAAAACCGTCTAAAAAAGTGTTGGACCGGAAGAAACAATCCGTCTTTTATTATTATATATAGGTATAGGTATAGATATACCGATCGATGGTAAACATGAACACTTCAGCCAGAAAGTCAGCACGATGCAGACATACGTTAGCAATTTCAGCATTCAACTTCTTGCAGCTGCATACATTCCAGTCCCCAAGAAACCAAAAAAACATAGCTAAGGCGCTCAATGCGGATATAACACATAACATACAACGACCAGCAACAAACTAATCCTCATATCTCTATATGCAGACAATCTGGTATTTGTATAAAGTACAGGATGAGAAAACCCCTAGAGGACGGATGCTTGCAGATTGCATGAAACTACCACGGATTCCATGCCATCAGCCCCTGGTTCCAAGGGTCATTGAATCGACTGCCGTCAGGCGCACCGAAGTAGGATGGGCCACCGCGGTCCGGTACACCGTAGTAGGATGGATGAGCAGGCTGCATCTGGTGCCCGTAATTCAGAGGGTGATGCACAGGCATGTCAAAATAATGCTCGTGCCCGGCATATGCATGGGGCAAGGGCCCTTGGGGTTCTCGTGCCATGTCATACTGAAGCATGGAATGGTACTGTAGCTGCTGCTGACAGTGGAACTGTGGTTGTGGAATCTGCTCCTGCTGGAAATTGTTTTGAAAGTTTGGATTCCATTCTGGTAGGTTACCATACTTGCGGACCATGCTTCTGAACTCATCACGGTCGAGGTTCAAGGGCTGGGCTGCAACAGATGTATCACCATACTTGCGAATCAATTCCCTCATTCGATCTTCTGAGAGAGAAGTGAGCTGGTGGCTTCCATGAGTCTGTGGCGGTGTTACATTGCCAGCTGAGTTTGAGTCGCTGACAAAATCGTATTCAGGCAGATCATCATCATCCTTAACAACACCAGGACCAAAGCCCGGAAGAACGTCAGCGGTTGCAACATCCTGGTGGGAGCAAGAAGCATTCAAAGAGCGAGATGGTGGCTGGAAAGTCTTGGGCACAACTGAACTAGAAACCGTGGCCTGGCTCTTGGGGACATCCTGCTGGGAGCGACAAGCATCGGAAGAGCGAGATGGTGGCTGGGAAATCCTGGGTGGAACTGAACTAGAAATCATGGCCTGACTTTTGGGGACAGCTTGCCTGTTAGGCACCTTATGTGAGACATGAGATCTCCGCCAGACGACGAGTCCGATAATAGAGGTTCCAGCCACGGTTAAACGGCCTGAGTGCTCCTTTGGCAGGTGGTCAGCAAGTACCTGAGCTGCCTTCCCTCGAGGACAGAGGTACAACTCCACCCCTTCAGCAAGCTTCACTAGACCTACTCTCTCATCTCCAATATACGAGTCAATGGTCTGTAGGAGAATAATAGGTGGTTACGAAATCAGGCGCTTGAAGGCAGCCTAAGCGTTGACTTAAGGGCAAATAATTGATGGAAAAAAACAATATTTGAGAAGAACTGTATTTTCAGGAGAGTAGAGTGAGAACCTGTGAGGGACAATGCCGACCACTCTCAAGAGAGCCCTCCTTCCAACGTAACTCAGTTACCTGTAACACGAGTGGAAGATATTTAATGGGAAATATTATTTTCAGGAGAAAACCATGAAGGTGTGAAATAGGTGAAAGCCGTATTTCGAAACAAGGATTCGTGCAGCACCAAAGAGAAGGAAGAACAAGAGCATTTTTGTCACAAAGGAAGAAAATGAGGATGACCTGCGTATTATGTAGAAATACGACATGGAAATACCAAGTTTGCTTATAATGCTAGCAGCAAGTTAATAGTTACAGAGTTCGTTATTTTTTAGAGGCAAATTAGTTAGATCAATTATTATCGCTTTGTTATGAAGATAGAAAGGCTAGCTTTATATAAACTGGCTATGATAAAGTAACTTGGAAGAGAACAATAAACCCTACATCTCGGAGTCTAAGGTAGTAAGGTCGGATCTATTTATAAAAACTGCAAACTCTATCTCTAAGAAATTGGAACACTCTAGCTATAACTAATTCATATCATAATAATAACCAAAGTTGGGCATTTGCCACTGTCCACGGTCCTAACAAAAAGGGTACAGTTTCAAAGAGTGGTGATAAAATAGCAGCATCCATTTTGTGGTGGCATTTCAGGTATTCGGTAACTTACAAGTAGCACACGCTTACAGCATGTATAATCAGTGTGATGTTATTCTTTTTTCAATTTAGTCCTGAAGTGTGTCTACTGAGAGTAGATCACAATATTCCGATGACTCTTTCTGTTACGTGTGTGAAAACACAAATGTACAAATTTGACCAGATTTGGGAGCAATCAGAGAAAGCCTGTGAAGTTCGCCAGTCAACACATGCAACAGAATTCAAATTCAAATATGTGGTGACTAGTGAGTACAGATGTAGCTGTCGTGATTAACTACCATATTCAGAAGGATGCAAGATCATTCATGCACCAATTCAACAGTAAAATACTAAACATGTACAAGATATTCATATCAGGTCTTTCCGTTTTCCCCTTTCTCCTGTCGAATGATCCAGATCGCTTTGCAGTACACATACTGTTTGTACGAGCATCCTAACAATATCCCTAAAGAGCTCTAAGCTCCCTGATTTTGAGACGCTATCCTTGCTCCATCGTACGCACCAATAACAAGTCAACATGTAACTTAGGCCCAGCGGGTGAACATGCTACCTCCGACGCTTCGCTAGAGCCCAGGTCGATCCAAGTAACCGACCCTAACATAGAGATTTAAGAAAAAATGTTGTAACCGATCCTAGCCTCTACCCAGAACCCAAGAGGGAGGCGACGCGAGGCTGAGAGAGAGCTTCACCTCGATGTCAACCCAGGCCCCAAACGCCGGCCAAAACTCCTCTCACGACCCTGCAATCTGTCGACTCCCCATCGACCCCGCGCTCTTGTGCCATGCGCCTCAGGGCTCTGTACCTCCACCTCCACTATAGCCCTGAGGCATATACCATGAAGAGATCAAATATGATGTGGCAACCATGCGGGATCAAGACGAAGAAAGCCATCATAGTACGTCACCCTCTCAAATGGCATCGTTGCTCCTGCTGCAGCACCAGATGAGTCCTCTCCTCTCTTCCTCTCAAGATCACGTGGTTGCTCAGATTGCTCGTTTTGTGGTGTGGTATGGTCTTTGCTTGCGGAAGCCATATATGCCTCCCTTTTTTGTATCAAATATCAATCCATGTGTATTTGCTTGATCTGGTATAAATGTTGATCATTTGGATGATGCATCTTTAATAAAAGTCTGTGTGCATCAACCGATGCATAGGCCGGGGTTATATTCCCCTTTTCGGAAAAAGAAAAGGCATTACAATGTTTTTTCTTAAGATCATAAGGTATTCGATGAATTGCCTAAGATGTTATCACCGACATAATTTCCATGCATCTAATTATAGTAATCAAAGGAATAATCATAGACAGTTAATACTGGATAACATCTGTGCATCTGAATCAGATCTGTTGAATGCAATTAATCCCACACTCCAGTTCTTCTCCGAAGTCTGAAGTGAGGAGTCATCTTGCCAAATTGTAAGTATAACATGTAAAACTATATAGCTATTTTGTTATGATAACAGTATAACTCAAGCATCACCTGATGCATTGTTGTCTACTGTAACTTTGCTTTTAGGGATTTTCCGAACACAAGGATCAGCTTGGAGCTCTCCCTATACATGCTATGGTAGCTAATTATCATAATGTATCTTTGTAGTTCATCATATGGTTGCATATAATCAGGATTCACTTTTTATTTATTCATCCTATCAATTACGTTAGGTGTTATGATGGCGAAGTTGTTGACGAAGCATGTGTATTTCAGAACTGACGACATGCTCTTAAGGTATTTGTGAGTTTCCATACCACTCCCTCTGCCATGAAAGCTTCCACCTTTATTAATCACAGAGAGTGTTGGGTCAAGGAACAACGATCACCACGAAGGGACGGTGCTCATCAGGAGATCTGTCATATAAGGATGGGAGCTGCATCTTTGTGCCTTGAGGAATGCAGGCACCACTGCACGATCCACTGCGTCCATGAATCCATATGTATCAATCAGGTATATACATTTTTTTCGTCTATTGCTGTAGTTGCACTAATCATGCATCAACACTAATTGCTCATATGATATGATGAACCTTTGCTTGCTTGAGTCTGTTAATTAAATTGAGCTCAATTCAATCGACTTTTTATTCACCACATTGATGTTAGGTGATAAGGGTGACTCCAGTTTTTCATAACTGCTACGTGTAGACAACATGATTCACATGAGTATTATGTGCACGTGAAGTGGCTGACAAATTGGCCCCCACGAACTTAAAAGTGAACGGAATCTTGTGTGCCTTTTTCTTTGATCATGTAAAAGTAATGGAGTTTCCTGTGCCTTTTATTTTATTCCTGGATATGTGGGCATATCAGTACCATGATGCAAATGCTGTACGGGTGACATAATAAAGGAAACGAGATTTTAAGAAGAGCTAGCTTCAAGAAATGCTAACCTACAAGACTAGAGGAGCCGGTTCTTCCACAGCTTCCTCCACCTCATGTGAAGATTCATATTCAGGCGGCATAGAAATGTTCTCATTCTCATGAACATTTGGAAAGCCCGTATTATGTTCAAAAAATGCGCCAAAACTACCGAAACTTAGCCCATATTTTTCTGACTCTGTGTCCTGAAGGTGATCCAGGATAATGACATGCTGCTGTCAAACAATTTCATGAAATGCACTTATAACCACACCAAATCCATGCTTCCATTCAAAATAACTTATGATGCAGTGGGACGGTAAGCTCCCTAAGGATTCTACCATCAAATTATTTCTTAATGTCTATTGCAAAATAAATTATGCATCACTAGCTGCAACTGGAAGCATATTATTTGTCAGACTTCTCATTACTGCCAACCATCTAAGCCTTTGGGATTTCACTTTTATGCCATATGGCTATCTGTTATATAAGCACTATTCATCTATTTTTATGTTTGGCTGTAATGTAGTTGGATAATAAGGTTCTGCATTTAGACTGTTTTCAAATAACGACGGGCATTTTAGTTCATGTATGTTTTGGAAGAGAATCATATTATCTCAGAAATTCTAAAACAACATTAGTATTTTCTAAGAAGACTCGCTAGAAGAAATGACTGGATAATTTTTTGGGTAAAACTATTTGAAGTTTGCAACGAACTTGAGTGGTGCTTTTCATCATGGCCATTCTGTAAATCATGTTGTCTCAAGATTATTTATTGTTTCTACTAATACCTTGAGTTATTTTTGGATCTCTGCATTGGTAAATCACAATCTCTGCTCCATATAAGTTTAGCATAAGTCATGAAGTGCATTTTATCTGATCGCTGAATAACAACGGTTGTTAAAAGGTGTATCAGCCAAAATCATTAGTCTTGAAATTTGATACAGTATTTAAACGGCAGTAGCAAAAGTCGGCGCAGCAACACGCGCTAGGTCCATCTATAGTATACGAAGGTGCTCAAATTCAGTATGTCAAAACACAAAGCAATCTAATTGTTATGCTTAAAAAAGCAATTGATTTGAACCTTCGTTGTCCGAATACAGGTGACCTCTAAAAACGTAAATGGCTCAAAGTAACACTAATCTAACAGTAAATGTACCAAATATTCACGATGAAGTATTGAACTACTAACTCTAAGGATGACTATGTCTAGCAGAGGGGACACACACTAGTGGACGACACGTCGACACACACGAATGCAGGCCTCCCACACATGCTAAGAAAATATTAGAGGCACCACGAATACAAGGCCAGGCATGCACTGTTCTGTATAACACGTAGATGCAGTCCAAATAAGTACGGCATGAGGTGTTAATCCTAAGGACTGAAACCAGTTGGGTGGAAAAAAGAATCTCGCTCCAGCCACTAGGCCACAGAACCCATCCATTCTCAGCTTGTCAAGCTGATCTTAAATGCACTAACTAACGGTTGCATCTAGTCCTCCATTTTATGGCACTCCAGTGTCCAGACTGTAAACAGGTACACTGTAAGTTCACATGATACAGACAATTCAGTTTATGCAGCTATGATGTAACCAAAATGAAACTCATTCAAGAGGACATGTTCCCACTGGGTTCTAGAATCAATCATTATTCTAGCAAAACGACAGCGACAACTATTTCAAGGCAACAAGTGCAAGAATGTGTATATGTCGGTAACAGAAAGAGTGCTGAATTGCCAATTTTAATAAACAACGTAGTCATCCAACCGGGAAAGTATATATAAAACAGCACACAGAAATAATAGTTACCATTATAGCACGGCTCCTGGATTTAGGAAGCTGTTCAAGAAATTCTTCAAAATCCCTGAGCCTCACTCTTCCCTTGATCTCAAGAAAGGGGCGCCACTCATTTGTAGATGTCTTTTCACCACTGCAAAAGAGAAGCAACATAATAATGAAATAAAGGATGCCTCCAAAACATAGAGATGCATGCTAGAACATGTCATGTTCTACGTAATGAACTGGTGTGTTGATTGTTCAGAATAAAGAAATTGCAGAGAAAGTACTTCTTGTAGTTTCTTGCGTATATGTCCGGAAAAATAGTTAATTGACTATGATTACTATAAGCGAGGTGACAAAACAAACCTTTTGAAGATAGCAACCATATTTGTGAGTGTGGACAAACTAAGCTGAATTGATCCCTCCCATAAAGTGCCACACGGCATCAACGCAGCATCAGAAGTTATTTTACACTTCATAGTAGATTCAGGAATCGAGCCATTAACAGTATCTGGTTTTTCAGCAACCACCTTTTCAGGGGGGGATTTAACTAACACATCTCCCTTTGGTTCTTCAACTGGATCTAAAATTGAAACTGATTTGTTCATGGGTGATTCTAACGTGGACTCACAATTGTCTTCTGGAGATGGAAAATTAGAATGAAATTGGAAATCTGATGCAGCAGACTTGTCTTTAGCTGTTGGAAAATTTTCTGACTTCAAAGCCTTGTCAGCTTTGTCAATACTGGGATCATTTTGCAGGGCTCCAGTGGACTGATATTCAGAATGTGGTTCTGAATGAAGGATCTGCATGAATTCATCCAATGTCATGATCTGTGGAAGATTCTCTGTAACCTTCAAGTCATCAATAATTGGCTCTTGCATGAGATCACTTTCCTCATTTGCTGGATATTCTAAATTGTTCGGTGTGTTGTTGTTGCAGCTCCTGGCAACTCCATCTTGCACACTGTTGTCCGATTCATTGACCTCGTTGTGTATACTTGTTTTATCATCAGATTTGGTTTGAACTGCAATATGTCTTGTTGGAACATAAGAAAGTGATTCACCCCCAAGCGCAACTTCCATCAGATCAGTTTCTTCTACTTCAATTTGAAATTCTCCTTTGTGTGTTTTCCTCACCAAGCGTCTAAAGTCCACTTTTCTATCAGGAAGAACAACCATATTCGAAAGCTCTTCAGCTTTAGCCATCCGCCACTCTGAAAGCTCCTTTGAAGCAAGTTCTTCAATAGTCATTGCACATAGGCATTTAGGTGTTATGTCCCCAGACAAGACTCGATCCCTCAGCACAGAATTATTCTTATTTTTCAGATTAAACAGAAGTGATCTACCTTTCTCCTTGTATTTCTTATTAACTCCCCCAAATAATTTGAACAGCTCCGCTTCAATCTTGAATGCTAAACTTTGGGCCTTATGAATCCTGACCTTCTTTTCTTCAGTTGTCTCACAAGTGGTAATTGTTCTCTTAGACTCTGGACCGATTTCAGATACATTAACCCTAGCATGAACATCAGACATTCTGACCCTTTTTGGATTGGGTTGTGACATGGATTGAGAAGCTCCAACAACAATGTCAGGATCCCAGCAAAGCCAAACTTTGTTCCCCAAGGGAACATGCTCTGTTTGTTGCTGCATATCATCCCCCGCTTCTATTGTCATATCTGGTCTCAGATTGCTGTGTAACACTTCACCATGCTCACTTCTTCTAGCAGCAAGTTTTGTCACATTTTCGTCATCATCATCGTCATCTTTATCAGAATCCTGGAAGGCAGTTGTGTTTCCCTGCATTCTACCACCATCTGCATGCCTGTTCCCACCAGCTGATCCCAAAGGTGACTCATTTCCAGCAGACTGATGTCCCATCTGCTGGTCAGGATCCACACTCAACGCCGCAGCCAGAGTGTCCCTGATCTTTGATCTCACAGACTCAAACAACTGCACCTGCGAATGGACAACCTTTGGTGGCGATTCCTTCAGAGCAAAACGCTTGCCAGCAGATAACTGTGGCGGCAGTGATTTCAGCATCTGGACCTTCGGCGACGCCACCATCTTCTTGCCCACCGAGGGCGGCGACGGCTCCGGCTGCGGCATAAATATCTCTGGAAATTCCGTCTGAATACTCAGCACCTGCTGCGGCGGCCTCAAGGACACTCTGCCCGGAGGCCTCGCTCCGGGGTGGTGTGCGCTGGGGGTGGGCACGCCAACCTGCTCTGGCTGCTGGCTCATGGGCGCGATCAGGCAGGAGCCCCTGCTTCGTGAGCCCCAATTGTCAGGGTTGGGCGCGGCGGGGTATGGGACCTGCGCGGCCCGGTGGGCAGCCGAAGGCAACGGCGGCTGTCTCGGCTGCCCCTGCTTCGTGAGCCCCATCACGCCACCGCGCCTTCCAAAGACGAACACACGCCGACCTAAGGATGAGGTGAATCCATGGCGGAAAAAGGTTAGCTAGGGTTGTGATAGCACCGCCCTACGGACGAACTACTCGGCAGAACAAGAAACGCGCGTACGAGCAATGCGGGTTTCCCGGAGAGCTCACCTCGGCGCGGTCGGAGTGGAGCGGGGTAGAGCTCGGCGCGGAGACCGGAGGGCGGTGGCGCGGCGGGTGCTGGGTAACGCCTGGGAGGTGGTGGGTGGGGTTCGTGGTAGGGTTGGAGGATTTGGGGGTTTTGCGGTTTCCTGCGATTTTGGGCGCGGCGGGGAGGGGAGGAGACGCCGGCGAAGGCCGAAGGGTGCGGCGCACGTGAAGTGTGAGAGAGTGACGCGTGCCCGGGTCGAGTGCGGCTGGGCCTTCGGAAGTTTTCTTTGACAGTAGATGGGCCTTAGGGGATTATTCGGCCTTCAAAGCCATCACTTCAAGCCCATTTATGTTTTTCTCAAACGGACTTCACACTCTTCTTTTAGGTGAAAAAAAGGCAGTCCTTCTGCCATTCGAATAGATAGAGTAGAGTGCTATGCATAAAAAAAGTTTGTCAAAACCGAAGGGCTTCGCACACCCCTTTTCATTTATTAATGAGTCCCTAAGAAGTTTCTCTCCAGATATTGATACACAGATTTTGTGGAGAATTTCCCATTTTTTGTTCAAAAGCCAAGCATATTTTATCCCCATGATCAGATAAAGGAATAGCCCTAACAACGTCAATAATACGATTCCACTACTATAGAACACCACCAACAAGATTCCTCAGAAAATCTAGATTAATTTTTTCCATGTCATCATTTATTATGCAATCTAACATATCTCAAAAAAATCAAGAAATAGATCACAGCATGGTGCATTACCACCAGCAGGATCCTTTTAGAATCTACATATATTCACACAATATTTTGTCTCAAGTTTCCACAATATTTTGTCTGCTAACCACCCTTCTTTTAGATCCGCGCACTCTAGGCCATTTAATAATGCGTATCCAAACAATGCAAAAGTACACATAAAAAAAGGTCATACTCCCTCCGCCCCAAATTAGTTGATTTAGATTTTTCCAGATTCGGTCGTATCTAGATATGATTTTAGTATTAATTAGATACGTTCATATCTTCATAAATTTGAGTCAACTAATATGGGTCTGAGAGAGTACTTAATTTTCAGGATTTATATATGCTCCGAAACCATTTTGTGTTTTTCCTTAGGCTAATATATCCGAGCAGTTTAGTTTGGCATGCACGACCCATTGACTCCAGGTGAAAATGGGTACCGATGTTCCCACACACATCACGTGCGCGTGACTGATGAGTAGTACGTACTAGGGAAATACTATTTTAACCGTCAACCTCGACGTGGTACGGTCAATCCACGGCCAGGTCCGGCCGCCCGTCTCGCCGCGGCTGGCGGCCGTCGCCCTCGCGCGGTGCCGCCGATTTATATTAACCGCGCGCGCGTCCTCAGTGACGACTCATCACGTGCAGTACGTACGTCGGTTAATTAGCTAGCTGCAGACGAGCGACGGTAGGCAGCTGCTTAATGCGGGCGGCTGGCACGGCAGGGCCGTCGCGTCGACGTTTCCGCGCGCAGCACGGCCGCTGGCTCGGCAGAGACCGGTCTGTCTAGGTGGGAAGGTTGGTTGGTTGGTAGCCGTGGCTGTCTGTCCGTCTCCACTTGGCACGAGTACGGTCGCTGTAGCCCGGTCTCCCGGAGGAGTAGTACGCTGGAATGCAGCTATGTGCGTGTGATGACCACGTACGGGCAGCAACCCGGAAGACGGGCCTCCGGGATCCGCGCTATATATTTGGCTTACGTGGACGAGCAGAAGACCGTCGCATAAATCGTTGGGTCTGGTTTAATCGGGCCAACAGTCCGCCGGCAAATTGAGCGTAGCGGCGAGCGAGCGAGCGAGGTGACTAGTCTCGCGCGCGGGCACGCCTCCGCGGTCAATCGCGGCGTGCACGAATATTAACTGTCTCAGCTGGCGCTCCTTCCGCTGTTGACCATCTCGTGCGTCGATCGACGCTGCTCGCCACGCCACAGAACCGTGCAGCACGCCACGCCATATCGATCGAGATCGGCCCACGCCTCTCCCCTGCTGCGCCGTGGCGTGGCACCGTTGCCTCCTTGTCCCGCGAGAGCGACCGGCAGGATCGCGCCCTGCCTGGTATCGCCGATTCACCGTGCGGGATCCAAACTCTTCCACACGCCCACGCGCGCGCAGGTTCCATACGACCATGCGTGCGTCTAGTTTCATGTTTTGTCGATCGACTGTCGTTCTCTTCTCTTCTCAGCCTCCCTGTCTTTTTGTTTGCTCCGCTAGGCTCGTACTAGTACTATATATGCGACAAACAGCGGCCAAGCCGTATCATACTCAGTACTCACATTAAAATTTGCTCATCATGTTCAACCCTTTTTTTTTTTCGGACCATGCACCGGGTGTACCCTGAAATTCCTTTTTATCATCTTCACTTTTGGACCACTTAGTTTATGGACCGCGCGCAAGGACATAGGCTCCTCCCCTCAAACAGAAACACTAACGGTGATCTAAAGGAGAATATATAGCCCTACGTTTAGGACACCGACACGAGTTGTACAGCCCCACATAATTTTTCAATATTCGCTGTCCTCGCTCGAGGATCGTTGAGTAATGAATAGCCGGCTAGTAGAGGTGAAGAAGGGGAGCACCAGATCATTTCGAGAAAACTGCTGCTAACACCAAGCTGCTGGCCTGAGGTCGAGTTGCGGCGACCTCATGCTTGCCGATGATTGCGGCCTCGCCCTCCTCCTCAAGGTCGCCGACCTACAGGAGGGAGAAGATCTCTGGCCACCGCCGGAGATAACGCCGCTCGGGTAGGGCAGCAAGGTAGCGCAGGCCCGCCAGTGAGAGCGGAGGGAGGAGGTGCAGAAACGCCGCCTACTGGAGTCAGAACCACTGCCTCGCCGAATGGACATCTAAGGTGTGCCGCCATGATTTTGACGCGATGATTTCAAATTGAGCAGCCGCAGAGACAACAATGGAGGGAGGGGAGGAAGGAGAAAGAGGGGAGGAGGTGGCTGCAGCCACCAGAGTGGAGGGCAGCGGGTTTTGGTGTACACACCGAAGCTGGAGCGGCTCACGACACGGGAGGAGAGGGAGGTGGGGAACACTCGGTAGCTTCCATAGTTTTTTCTGGAGGCGAGAGGATAATGCACGACAAGTGAAGAAGATGCGTCGAAAGTGGGGTCCCGGGGGACACGTGTCGCCACAACGAGGCGGACGATGCAAGTCCACAGATCCCCTGAGGGAGTTACATCATTTTCCTTAATTTTAAGGGGCATGCGTGTCCGGCATGTTCAATTCGGGTCCGGCACGTGAGTTGCAACTACGATTTTAGGCTCTTCGGGCCGACTCAACCCGCTCGGGCGCGTCCGCGCGGACGTTCGGGCGTGCACGGTCTCCTAGCGGCACGACCCATCCGGATTGACGCGTTCGGCTCGATCCATCGACGCACCTAATTTGCGTGACCGTTGCATCGGTCCGGACAAGGGCGGGTCATTGGCGTGTCCTCCCCCGCGCGCTACTGACCCACCCGTTAGCGTCCGTGGCGAGTCAGAGGCGCGGGCGGCACCGATTCAGACGCAAAGCGCAACAGCGATTCAGAGGCGCGGGCGACAACCTGACCGGCGGCATCGAGTCAAACGCAACCGCGGCAGCCTTCGCCATCAATTCTGATGGGACAGGGCATCGTCTGAGTTTCTGCGCCGACATTGATGGCAAAGACGCGAGAACCTGCGCGTGCTCCCACCGTCAGGGGCTACTTAAGCAGGCCCCTGCGACCGTTGGTGCCGTACTTTCCTACTCTCGCCATCGCCAGAACCTCCCAGCACCTCACCGCCACCGCCACATCCACCGCCACAGCCACCGACAGCAATAAAGAAGCCTGGGTGGTTCAAAAAGTCCAAGAACGGCCATGAGGTCGGCGGATCCGGCTCGATTGGCCGACACCGTCAGGGGAGCGCCATGTCGGCCTTCCTTCGGGGGGCCATGCCGCCACCGTCCTGGGCACAGGACTTCGTCGGCGTCACCGCCGCTCGCCAGGAGGAGGAGGGGCCAGCCCGTGACCGCCGCTACTTTCATGTGATGGAGTACGAGCGGTGGTGGAAGGAGGGGAGAGGCATCGCCCACCACGATGTCTCTCTCCCCACCGGCTGGCACCTCAACCGGGAGCGGGTTCCGGTGCCGCCCGCACCCAAGGAGGCCAAGGCGCTGGAGGAGGAGATCGCCCGCCGCATCCGCAAGCTCCCGCCGGTCTTACGGTATGACCGCGCGTACCAGAACAAGGTGTTCTGGAAGAGGTTCCTGGAGTGGGAGCACACGTCGCGGCGCGCGAGCACCTACCGCGGCGAGTTCGATCCATGGGGATCCCGCGCCATCCCCGCGTACGAGCCCGACGCCGACAGTGCCATCAACCACTCCGACGCTGACCTCGACGACGACGATCTGGACTTCGTCGTCAAGGAGGAAGAGAAGGAGGAGGAGACCGCGTCCGCCGCCGTGCACCTGCCCCTGGAGTATCAGGAGGTCCTGGCGCGGGGCTACGACGAGGATGCCTTCCTCCAGCAGGCCATCGCGGCTAGCGCAAGGGAGGAGGACCGTATGTGGGACGGCTACCAGGAGGCCGCCCAGCTCACCGGCCTCGTGGCTCAGGTGAACGCGAGGCAACCACTGCCACTGCCCCCACCGCAGCTGCTACGGGGGTGGGCTGCTCCGCCTGTGTCGGGGTGGTCTGCTCCACCCACGCCGGGGTGGTATGCTCCACCAGCGCCGGCGGAGACGGATGCATTGTCAGCGTGGCCTAGCCAGGCGATCGACCAGCCAGCGCCTCCCGCACCCGCACCGGCTTCAGCTCCGGGACTCCCACCGCCACACCTTTGGACACGGCCATTTTTTTCTTTTTCATGTTTTAATGTAATATTTTGTATAATTACGTATGAACTTTGCCTGTTTACGCGGAAATGTCTCAGTTTGAATATTTGAAAAAAAAAACATGGCCATGTTGACTAGGCGCGAACAGATGGGTCGCGCCACTGGCGCGGCTGGCCGGACCACGACCCCAAAACGACCACGGGCAAACCCAAACGCACAGAAACGAACCGTTTCGGTCTCTCGTTTGGGTCGGTCCGGTGGAAATGCCTTTAGATAGAATGAGAGGGAACATCCTGAACTGTCCGGGTCGGAGCTTGTACAATCGATCCACACTATGTACAGCAGGTAATCAGGAAAGAGAGGTACAAGTCCAACTAGATTAGTCGCCTTCAGTTCCCCGTCTAGATCACATCACTGACCACCAGTAGCAACTTCCTCCGACGCTTCCATTCCCCAGCGGGTAACCACCCGATCAGTGCCATCGCGCCTTGAAGCTACTCGTTGGGACAGTTACTCGTCCGCGTCAATGGCTAGCTGCTCCGCTCGGGTTAGTTCTCTTCTTCCATGCGCCAACAGCCACGTGTGAAAAATGCCTAATTCAGAACGGAAGTTGATTCTCCATGATTGAAAGGTTTTACGCAAGCAGGAAGGAAGCATCGATGTGTATGGCTTGAGATCGAAAGAGATTTTCACCGTGTCGCTTAACACGCGAGCGAGGACCGTACCAAGGCCCGCACGTACGGCGCCGGATGCATGGCCGCCGCGCACTGCAGCTCCGAACTAGATTTTCTAGGATACTGCTCCGAACTAGATCACTGTTTCTGCTTGATGAGTGCAATGGAATAAGTTTATTGGTCCCATCACCACCTCATTATATTCGTTATTAAGCATACGATACGATAAAGTCTCCTCGACGAAAGTTTGATCATCATGCATCGGCCCCAGCTTTGGATCGGGTGATCCTGAGAGCCAAACACGCCACAAGGCAATGTCCAGAGCGCGCGACAGATATCACAGGAACACAGCTCGATCCTGTACGGGTTGAGAAGAATCATTTTTCCGGAGTCCGGACAAGACATGCTCTTTAATTTAGAGCAGCTTCGGTAGGAGTAAAAGAAAAGAGAGAGGAATATGCACTACACGAATAACGCGAAGCGCCGAAGGCCTGTAGGCCACCAGCTGAGCGCCCCACCAAGTTGACCGTAGAATTGCCCTGGGTGATAGCCTACGTCGACCGTCGGTGTAGCTATTTTTTTTACATTTATCTCATTAATCTTTGAAAAATCATAACTAAATCATTCTAATTCGGAAAAATAAAAATAATATATCAAAATTTGCAAAAAAAAAAGATTAATCTATCTACACTCAAGTATTACACATTTGTAAATAAAAATTAAGTAAAACATAAAACATTACATATAGTTTGAAACGGGCATAAGAAATTCAAAAACGATCCAAAAATGTAAAACCTTCGCATGATGTCATAGTATGTGATATAGTCTCAAGGAAAATTATAAAACTTGGTATATTGATTATGTATCAAAAAACCCATCACAAAATGACTTATCTCGTTTGAGGTTTCCTGGCTTTCGGGTTAAATGACCAATGTTATGGCTAGAATTAAGGCATGGTTTATGATAATATGCCCATATTATACATGCATGTACATGATGAGATGGCGAACAATGTTATAGGAGAAAGTTTTCCTTTTCGTCGCACCAAAAAGCCATTTCAATTTTTCGAGCCCAAAAAAGAAAGGTTTTGTGAAGCAACCACTAAATGGCTAATTCAAAATGTTATCATCCTATTTTTCAAAAATACTAGACTACCTTACATGAACAATGTCCCAACAGAGGGATCTCAAACATTTCTGTCCAACCCTAGTGAAAAAGACAATTTTTTACCAAATCGGTAGGAAGTGGGTCAGATATGAACTACAGGTACGTGAACTGATGCTCATGATTTAAAAAAAATTAATTTCTATGTTTACAATATGCTATTTCATCAGATATCCGATGCAAGTTTAGTAAGCCTTAGCCCCGAGCTAAGAATCTTCATGCCCGTCGTTCGACAAAGTTTGAAGATAATTTAAAACGGGCATAAGAAATTCAAAAATGATCCAAACAAAAAGAACCTATCGTGTGGTGTCATATTATGTGACGTAGTTAGAAGGAAAAATAGCAAAATTAGTATATTGATTATCTCTCAAAAAACCTTTACAAAATGACCTATCTCATTCGAGGTTTTCTGGCTTTCGGGTCAAATGACCAATGTTATGGCTAAAATTAAGACATAGTTGTGATATGTTGGGTCCGCAGCATAGAAAACAAAAAAATTTCTACGATGAGAACTATACGCCAAGATCTATCTACTAGATACAGAGCAACGGGTGGACATACATCCATGGAGAACTTACCCTCAAAGACAACGAGTTTTGTTAACGAGTAGGAACTCGTGGTTGATGTAGTCGTACGCTTGCCGATCTCAAGATCGTGAGGAAGTCTGAGCGCCGCAACTCAGCAGCGCATCCGCACTCGCACACACGTTCAATCCACCGGACAACTTCCACCTCCTCGCTCCAGCGATCCAGCAGAAGCAGCAACTCCTTCCAGACGAAATGCCACCGGGAACATGAATCTCGCTAATCCGAGACCATGGGAAAATAATTCTAGAGGGGGAGAGAGATCCTTCACAAGGAGGTGTGAGGATGAATGAGGGAATGGGTGGCCTTTTATAGGAGGAGGGGGGTACCCCCTCTCTCCATGGCCGACGCATGGGGGGGTGACCCCTCACCTCCCCCATTCATGTGGTGGTAACCCCTCCACATTAAAATGTCTCTTCACATTCCCTTTTAAAGTCTCCACTTTAAATGCATTAAATTTCTCCAAATTTAATGCTCTCTCATTTAATAAAACTCTTTTTATTAAATTTATTCAGAATTTCGTTAATTACTTTAATTAACAAACATTCACATATAGCCCTTGCAATATTTCAATATCACATGCAGAACCACCTTCTGCAATTTCACCCAAAATAATTTCCGGTTTCTATTGAAATAATTCCTGCGTTTTGCAATTCTTTCGTCTAAAACATATGTGCTCCAAAATGGTGTCCGGTAACTCTTAAGTGTGCCACCCTATGGTTCGCGAATAATGCAGACATGATCGATACCCTTCTCCGATTAATAATCAGCAACGGGACCTGGAGATCCGTACTGACTCCTACACATTTAACGATGACTCCTGTGATCGTGAGAACCTTTAACACTTGTAACTAAATCCCTTTGTCTCTCGATATATTACATGTCCGAGATTCGATCATCGGTATCTCCATACCTAGTTTGATCTCGTTACCGACATGCACTCTTTTCTTGTTCCCGTGATATAACATTCTAGTGATCACATCACTTGCTTGCAAGCTATCCTAATGTGATATCACCGAGAGGGCCCAGAGTATATCTATCCGTCATATGGATTGACAAATTCCACTCTTGATCCATGAGCCTCAACATAACACCTTCGTAGTACTGAACCCATCTTTATAGTCACCCTATAACGGTGTGACGTTTGATGTTATCAAGATACTCTTCCGGTGTTAGCAATTAACATGATCTCATGGTCTAAGGATAAAGATTACTTCGTATGGTGTTATAGCAATATAAACATAATGACTTGATCGTAATGCTATACTTCGGATGAATGTTCATCACATCATTTCACAAATGCTGTGACCTTGTTATTAACAACATCCAATGTCCATGATCACGAAACTTTGATCATCTTGTTAATCAACAAGCTAGTCTATAAGAGAGGCATAACTAGCAACCCTTTTTGTTTATTAAACACACATGTATTGATGTTTCCTATCAATACAATTATAGCATGCAAAATAAGCATCTATCATATACAAGGAATACATAATAACAACTTTATTATTGCCTCTCAGGGCATATTTCCTTCAGTCTCCCACTTGCACTAGAGACAATAATCTAGTTTATATAGTGATAAATCTAACACCCATGGAGTTCTGGTGTTGATCATGTTTTGCCCTAGGGAGTACTTTAGTCAACGGATCTGCTACATTCAGGTTCGTGTGTACTTTATAAATCTTTATATCTCCATCCTTGACATGCTCGCGGATGGAGTGAAACCGGCGCTTAATATGCTTGGAATTCTTGTGAGACCTTGGTTCCTTGGCGTTGGCTATGGCTCCATTATTGTCACAATAGATCACCATTGGGTCCAACACACTAGGAACCACACCTAGTTCCGTTATGAACTCCTTCATCCAAACCGCTTCCTGCGCTGCTTCTAAAGCAGCAACATATTCCACCTCCGTCGTTGATCTAGCCACCACAGGTTGTTTGGAGCTCCTCCAACTAACTACTGCTCCGTTCAAGAGAAATACGTATCCGGATTAAGACTTAGAGTCATCCGGATCAGTGTCAAAGCTAGCATCGACATAACACTTAGCGACTAGCTCTTCTTCACCTCCGTATACAAGAAACATATCCTTAGTTCTTCTCAAGTACTTAAGGATATTCTTGACCGCTATCCAGTGTTCCGAACCTGGATCAGATTGGTACCTACTAGTCAAACTAATAGCATGTGCCATATCCGGTCTTGTACATAGCATGGCATACATTATAGAGCCTATGGCTGAGGCATAGGGGATCTTATCCATTATCTCTCTTTCTTCTGCCGTAGCCGGACTTTGAGTCTTACTCAATGTCTTGCCTTGCAACATAGGTAAGAACCCCTTCTTACTTTCGTCCATATTAAACTTCTTTAATATCTTATCAAGGTATGTACTTTGCGATAGCCCAATTAGGCGTCTTGATCTATCTCTATAGATTTTAATGCCTAATATATATGAAGCTTCACCAAGGTCCTTCATCGAAAATTTACTGTTTAGATAACTTTTAACACTGTTTAAAATATTTATATCATTTCTAATCAATAATATGTCATCCACATATAATATCAGAAATGCCACATTGCTCCCACTCACTTTCTTGTAAATACAAGCCTCTTCATAAGTTTGGACAAATCCAAACTCTTTGATCACCTCATCAAAGCAGAGATTCCAACTCCGGGATGCTTGCTTCAGTCCATAGATGGATCGCTGAAGTTTGCACACCTTATCAGCATCCTTAGGATCGACAAAACCCTTAGGTTGTATCATACACAACTCTTCTTCAATATTACCATTGAGGAACGCAGTTTTGACATCCATCTGCCATATTTCATAATCGAAATATGCAGCAATTGCTAACATAATCCTAACCGACTTAAGCATCGCTACGGAGAGAATGTCTCATCGTAGTCAACTCCTTGAATTTGTCGAAACCCCTTTGCGACAAGTTGAGCCTTATAGATGGTTACATTACCATCAGCATCAGTTATTCTTCTGAAAATCTATTTATTCTCAACGGCCTTTCGATCGTGAGGTAAGTCCACCAAGGTCCAAACCTGGTTTTCGTACATGGATTCCATCTCGGATTTCATGGCTTCTAGCCATTTGTTGGAATCAGGGCTCATCATCGCTTCTTCATACGTCGCAGGGTCATCTATTTCATCAATCATGAAATTCATAACAGGATTGCCGTACAGTTCAGGAGCTGCACGTGTCCTGCTTGACCTGCGAGGTTCGGTAGTGTCCTCTTTTGGAGTTTCATGATCAATATCATTAGCTCTCTCTTCATTAGGTGAAGTCAACTCCGAAACAACTTCTGGAGCTGCGCTACTCGCCATTTCATGAAGAGAAGGTTCAATAACCTCTTCGAGTTCTACCTTCCGACTACTCACACCTTTCGCGAGAAACTCCTTCTCAAGAAAGGATCCATTCTTGGCAACAAAGACCTTGCCCTCGGATCTGTGATAGAAGGTATACCCAATCGTTTCCTTAGGGTATCCTATGAAGACGTATTTTTTCGCTTTGGGTTCGAGTTTATCCGGTTGAAGTTTCTTCACATAAACATCGCATCCCCAAACTTTAAGAAATGACAGCTTAGGTTTGTTTCCAAACCATAATTCATACGATGTCTTTTTAACGGATTTAGATGGTGCCCTATTTAAAGTGAATGCAGCGGTTTCCAGTGCATAACCCCAAAATGACAGTGGCAAGTCAGTCAGAGACATCATAGATCGAACCATATCCAATAAAATATGATTACGACGTTCTGACACACCATTACGTTGTGGTGTTCCGGCAGGCGTGAGTTGTGAAACTATTCCACAGTCTTTCATATGTGTGCTAAACTCGTAACTAAGATACTCTCCTCCACGGTCGGACCGCAGAAATTTGATCTTTCTGTTATGATGATTTTCCACTTCATTCTGAAATTCTTTAAACCTTTCAAAGGTTTCAGACTTATGTTTCATCAAATAGATATATCCGTATCTACTCAAATCATCCGTGAAAGTAACAAAATAACGATATCCACCTCGCGCCGACACACTCATTGGTCCACACACATCAGTATGTATGATTTCCAATAAATCTGTCGCATGTTCCATTGAACCGGAAAACGACGTTCTAGTCATCTTGCCCATAAGGCATGGCTCACATGTATCAAGTGATTCCAAAAGTCCATCAGAATGGAGTTTCTTCATGCGTTTAATGCCAATATGACCTAGACGGCAGGGCCACATATATGTAGATATATCATTATCAAGTTTAATCCTTTTAGCATCAAAATTATGAATATGCGTAATACTACTATCGAGATCCAACAGAAATAAACCATTCAACACAGGTGCATGACCATAAAAGATATTATTCATATAAATCGAACAACCATTGTTTTCAGACTTAAACGAATAACCACTTTGCATCAAACACGATCCGGATACAATATTCATGCTCAGTGCAGGCACTAAATAACAATTATTCAGGTTTATAACTACTCCCGACGGCATATGGAGAGGCAGCATACTGACGGCGATCACATCAACTCTTGATCCATTGCCGACCCGCATCGTGACCTCATCCCTTGCTAGTTGTCGCTTGTTCTGCAGCCCCTGAACCGAGTTACATATATTAGCAACCTATCCCGTATCAAATACCCAGGTGCTACTGCGAGTACTAGTCAAGTACACATCAATAACATGTATATCACATATACCTTTGTTTGCCTTGCCGGCCTTCTTGTCCGCCAAATACTTGGGGCAGTTGCACTTCCAATGGCCAGTCCCCTTGCAATAGTAGCACTCGGTGTCAGACTTAGGGTCGGCTCGGGGTTTCTTTTCAGGCGCGGCAACAGATTTGTCGCCCTTCTTTCCCTTCTGCTTGCCTTTCTTGTCCTTCTTGAAACCGGTGGTCTTATTGATCATCAACACTTGATGTTCTTTCCTAATCTCCACTTCTGCAGTCTTAAGGATTGACAGAAGCTCGGGAAGAGACTTCTTCATGTCCTGCATATTATAGTTCATCACGAAGCTCTTGTAGCTAGGTGGCAGAGATTGGAGAACACAATGTATGCCTAAGTCAATGGGAATCGTTATTCCAAAGGACACAAGCTTATCGGCGTACCCAGACATTTTGAGTATGTGCTCACTAACGAAGCTGTTTTCCTCCATCATGCAGCTAAAGAACTTTTCTGTAGCATTATAACTCTCTACGGCAGCATGGGTATCGGAAATCATTTTCAATTCTCCCATGGTATCAAAGGCATTGCCATTTTCGAAACGTTTTCGAAGTTCTGGATCTAGCCCATACAGTATGCCGCAATGAACTAAGTTGTGGTCCTCCTGACGAGTCACATAGACATTCTTTTCCTCGTCAGGGGCATCAGGAGCTGGTGGGGGGCCTAGCGGCGCATCTAGCACATATTGCTTTTGTGCAGCAGTGAGGAGAATCCTCAAATTCATAGCCTAGTTGGTGAAGTTGCTACCATTCGCAGCAAGTTTCTCTTTCTCCATGAACACATTGAAATTAAAAACAGGTGGTGCCATCTACAACAGAATTTGTAAAGTATATTTAGACTAAGTATATGATAGATTGAGTTCAACTAATCCAAATTACTAATGAACTCCTACTCAAAAACGACATCCCTCGTGTCCTTTTGGTGATTACATGAACCAAATCCACTACACCAAGTTCGATCATCACGTGAGTCGGTGTAGCTTCAAAGGCGAGCATCTATATGGGCATCATATCAACTATATGACTCATGCTTAACCTTTTGGTCCGTGTTCCGAGGCCATGTCTGTACATGCTAGGCTCGTCAAGTAAGAACCTTAGTATTTGCGTGTGTAAAACTGTCTTACACCCATTGTATGAAAGCGTAGAGTCGAGAACACCCGATCATCACGTGATGCCTAAAAACACGATCCACAAAACGGTGCATACTTAAGGAAGAACACATTTTATCTTGATATCTAAATGAGGGATCATCTTATAATGCTACCAAAAGCGCCAAACTAGCAATATAAGATGCTAATGTGTGAAGTGA
The DNA here is from genome assembly GCA_916181665.1 of Avena sativa. NCBI lineage: Eukaryota > Viridiplantae > Streptophyta > Magnoliopsida > Poales > Poaceae > Avena > Avena sativa. The sequence goes on along the minus strand of OV702289.1, from coordinate 127,007,872 downwards.
GGTGATATGGTCCATGCATTTGATCTCTATCATTTGCATCGTGGTATGATCTCTATCATTCCTTTGTGTGTAAGGCCAAGGTCTATGGAACTTACACATTAAGTGAGTTGTAAGAGTATCTATCATACATCTATTTACAACAATACCATATCAAAACACTAGCCCAACAATGATCTAAACTAGACGCCTCTAATTTATCAATTGCAAGTTTTACGTGGCTTAGGGCTTTCAGAGATAGAACCGGTCTAACCTACGAACATGAACCACAACGAGGATAACTAAGTTATTAGCAACTCGTTGTAAATCAGATATTGACTATAGTAGGAGAGACAGACACCCGCTAGCCACTTATGCAAAACTAGTTGCATGTCAGTCATGGAACCGGTCTCATGTACGATGACATGTAAGGTTGGTCTGGACCGCTTCATCCCACTATGCCACCAATATCCAAAGTACATAGAAGATGCAATAACATGATCACCATCGCCCACATATAAACATATGTGTACTACCCATGCAAAGCACCTACGCATAGATCAGGCTCTGATACCACTGCTGGGTCCGCAGCATAGAAAACAAAAAATTTCCTACGATGAGAACTATACGCCAAGATCTATCTACTAGATACAGAGCAACAGGTGGACATACATCCATGGAGAGCTTACCCTCGAAGACAACGAGTTTTGTTAACGAGTAGGAACTCGTGGTTGATGTAGTCGTATGCTTGCCGATCTCAAGATCGTGAGGAAGTCTGAGCGCCGCAACTCAGCAGCGCATCCGCACTCGCACACACGTTCAAGCCACCGGACAACCTCCACCTCCTCGCTCTAGCGATCCAGCGGAAGCAGCAACTCCTTCCAGACGAAATGCCACCGGGAACATGTATCTCGCTAATCCGAGACCATGGGGAAATAATTCTAGAGGGGGAGAGAGATCCTTCACAAGGAGGTGTGAGGATGAAAGAGGGAATGGGTGGCCTTTTATAGGAGGAGGGGGGTGCCCCCTCTCTCCATGGACGGCGCATGGGGGGGTGACCCCTCACCTCCCCCATTCATGTGGTGGTAACCCCTCCATATTAAAATGCCTCTTCACATTCCCTTTTAAAGTCTCCACTTTAAATGCATTAAATTTCTCCAAATTTAATGCTCTCTCATTTAATAAAACTCTTTTTATTAAATTTATTCAGAATTTTGTTAATTACTTTAATTAACAAACATTCACATATAGCCCCTTGCAATATTTCAATATCACATGCAGAACCACCTTCTGCAATTTCACCCGAAACAATTTCCGGTTTCTATTGAAACAATTCCGGCGCTTTGCAATTCTTTCGTCTGAAACCTATGTGCTCCAAAATGGTGTCCGGTAACTCTTAAGTGTGCCACTCTACGGTTCGCGAATAATGCAGACATGATCGAGACCCTTCTCTGATCAATAATCAGCAGCGGGACCTGGAGATCCGTACTGACTCCTACACATTCAACGATGACTCCTGTGATCGTGAGAACCTTTAACGCTTTTAACTAGATTCCTTTGTCTCTCGATATATTACATGTCCGAGATTGGATCATCTGTATCTCCATACCTAGTCTGATCTCGTTACCGACATGCACTCTTTTCTCGTTCCCATGATATAACATTCTAGTGATCACATCACTTGCTTGCAAGCTATCCTAATGTGATATCACCGAGAGGGCCTAGAGTATATCTATCCGTCATCTGGATTGACAAATTCCACTCTTGATCCATGAGCCTCAACATAACACCTTCGTAGTACTGAACCCATCTTTATAGTCACCCTGTTACGGTGTGACGTTTGATGTTATCAAGATACTCTTCCGGTGTTAGCAATTAACATGATCTTATGGTCTAAGGATAAAGATTACTTCGTATGATGTTATAGCAATATAAACATAATGACTTGATCGTAATGCTATACTTCGGATGAATGTTCATCACATCATTTCACAAATGTTGTGACCTTGTTATTAACAACATCCAATGTCCATGATCACGAAACTTTGATCATCTTGTTAATCAACAAGCTAGTCTATAAGAGAGGCATAACTAGGAACCCTTTTTGTTTATTAAACACACATGTATTGATGTTTCCTATCAATACAATTATAGCATGCAAAATAAACATCTATCATATACAAGGAATACATAATAACAACTTTATTATTGCCTCTCAGGGCATATTTCCTTCATGATAATGTTTCCATATTGTTCATACATGTGCATCATGGGATGACGAAAAATGTTGCAGAAGGAAGTTTTCCTTTTCGTCGCACCAAAAAGCCATTTTCCATTTTCCGAGCGCAAAAAACAGGGGTTTTATGAAGAAACCATCAAATGGCTAATTCAAAATGCTACGACCCTATTTTTCAAAACTACTAGACCACCTTACATGGACAATGTCCTAAGAGGGGATCTAAAACCTTTTCATCCATCCCTGGTGAAAAAGACAAATTTCCGCCGAATCGGTAGGAAGTGAGTTGGATATAAACTACAGGTACATGATCTGATGCTCATGATTTTTTACAAAAATCATTTTTAGGTTCACAATATGCTATATCATCAGAGACCCACTTCAAGTTTAGCCCCATGCTAAGAATCTAAAAATTTAAAAATGTTCAAAAACCTTCATAAAATGACCTATCTCATTTAAGGTTTAGTGGCTTTTGGATCAAATAACCAATGTTATGGCTATAATCAAGGTATAGTTTATGATAATATGCCCATATTGTGCATGTATGTGCATCATGGGATGACGAATAATATTGCAGGAGGAATTTTTCCTTTTCGTCGCACGAAAAAGACAGTTTCCATTTTCCGAGCGTAAAAAATAGAGGGTTTTGTGAAGCAACCACAAAATGGATAATTCAAAATACTACCACCCCATTTTTTAAAAATATTAGACCACCTTACATGAATAATGTCCTAACAGGGGGAACTCAAACTTTCCGTCCATCCCTGGTAAAAAAGACAAATTCCTACTGAATCGGTAGGAAGTGGATTAGATATGAACTATAGGTACATGATCTGATGCTCATGATTTTTTACAAAAATAATTTTCAGGTTCACAATATGCTATATCATTAGAGATCCACTTCAAGTTTAGCGAGTCTCAACCCCGAGCTAAGAATCTTTATGCCTGTCGTTTTAATCGGGCAAATGAAATTATGACTAGAATCATAGCATAGTTTGTGATAAGTTGATATGGATATCATATTTGGATTCCTCTCATTTTTCTGATCAATTTAGACATATTATTTGTTGAATTCTGATTTACGGATTTAAAGATATTAATTATTTCATATTAAATAGAAAAATACAAAAAAATCGTTATGTTTTTATTTGAATTCAATAATATTTTTACTTATTCAAAAAATATAAACGTGTGATATGATGATATAAGAGTTAATAGGATTGATATCATAGTATTGATAATAAAGTATAAATTAATTCGCGAAAACTTATTCTGAAGAAACGGAGAAGTTAAGTGTGCTGGTGGTGAAGTAGTGAGGATGGGTGACCGACCGGAAAATTTGACCAAAACTTCAATTTGATCAAAGACCTAAGTGCAATTAGTGTTAAAAATATTCCAAGTGAGAGATTAACGGGTCAAATAATTCAAATATTAAAAAAATGATTTTTTTGAATTTTTTCATATTATTTATACAACCAGCCGTTAGGCTATGCCAACGGCCGCTATGCCGAGGACAGCCGTCGGCCTAGGCTACGCCGATGGTCTTCGTTGCTACGCCGAAGGCAACCGTCGGATTAGGCTACACCGAAGGCTATATGGGCTACGCCAACGGTTTTGGTCCTCGGCCTAGCGCGTCATTCCTGTAGTGATGTTGGGATTCAAAATTCATCTCTAGTAGAAAGAGAAAAATATGGCCCTTCATTCTTTTTTGGGTTTTACAACTACAACTACCTCATGAATCTAAATAAACATAGCATTGCGATAACAATCGCGATTAACAGTAGCAACTAATTGCATACCGTAGGATATTTCCATATTGGTGGCATATCTTTTGATCTCTTCATCTTCAACCTAGTTGCATCCGCCTTGGTCTTGTGGTCATGGACGATATCAACTATATGTGCAACTCTATTTGGGAGGTGGTGTTTTCGCTTGCTGCCAAAAATGAACCTATTGTTAAAAAAATACATAAAAGCTAATTTCAAAAATTTAGAAAATTCTGAAAGAAAATTTCATGTGCACATCTGAATATTTTGTTAACCTACACAAGATTTTGAGAAAAAAAAAACATTTTTTGTGACTTATGTAAAAAAGACAGAAAAAATGTCCAAAAATAATCACGTTGTAGCATCCTAATTTTTACACATGATACAAAAAATATTCTTTTCCCCCGAAAACTTATGTGTGCATATAAAATATTCATATTATGGAAGTATGATCCAAATTTATTAAGGAGGCTAATTTCGACGAGCGGAGCGAGGCCCGTCGCCGGTAAGCTTGGGTATGGATCGTCGAATACCTAGGTTTTCACAGTTATATATATACCTCTTGTAAGCTGCCAGCTGGGATAATTTGCATCTCCGAAATCATGGTGCTATGTAAAGACTCTCTATATAGTGAAGTTTCGCTGGCCGGCGCCCGTGGTTTTCCCTCTGTTTATTGGAGATGTTTTCCACATTAAAATACTATGTCCCATGATGTGATTTTATTTCGTTCTTCGTTATTTGCTCGTCACGTTTATAACACGTATGTACATGGTTACATATTTCTAATTTTTTTTGGTGTTTCAAAAAATATTTTCAAATAATGGATTCATCTACACCCATGAGCGGAATTGGATTTCCGCTCTATTTGCATCTTCTCTTCTTTAGTTCTCTTCTTATCTTTTTCAATATTCTTCGTCGTCTCCTCCATCTTCTGATTGCTAGATAGTGCTTCTCTTTGACCTTTTTTCGTTGATTGTGAAATTCAAACCTTCCAAGATAAGCACTTTGGCTTTCAGACAATGTTTCCACTCGGTTTTCATATCCAGAACACCGCATCCACATGTAGATTCCTATAAATCCAGAAAATGATACTGAATCAGCACGGTTTCGAAAAATACCAAATGAGCAAATCCTAAATGTGTACCTCACCGGAAATGGAGGTGGTGTTGGTGGCAACATAGAGAGGGTTGTTGTCATTGTTCGTGGACCACTTTGGCTCTTTTTTTAGCGTGGCAATTTTATGGGGTTGGGAGCAACTACTGGACTCTGTTGGAGATGCTTTTACACATGACCCTTTGTGTGTGGGTTGTGGAAGAGTTGGGTTCGATTCCCTTTATACGCGATGTGATGAAAAACATTGATTCAACGAAACATGTCATGTCAGAATTTCACAGAGGTAGTAGTTTTAATTGGCATCTCTGAACATCGGTGTCTAAATACATGATAATGCGGAGAGTACATAATTGAAATATCATGACAGTTGAAATGTTACTCTAAACCCATGCATCATGAATCACCGACGAGAGGCTTCTAGTTATAGGGTATTAGTCCATGTTTGCTGAAATGTGCTTTGTTCAACATGTTTTATAATTTATTGTAAAATTTTAACAAGGGAAGTATTTAGCCAGACAAAAAGGAGAAATTTGGTTTGAAGAAGATGATTTATCATAATGCATATAAGTACCGAACACTGACCTATATTTTGCACTTGAAAATAGTATAAGAATTTTGAGAACATAGATCATTTGCTGAAAGATGGAAGAAGTGTTGAAGTTCACATTTTTTACATAAGAAACTCATATTAATAGTATATTCTATACCTGGAGAGAAAATGCCCCAACAAATCTTGCATGTTCCAGTGAAAATACGAAAATAAGTTAGAGGTCGTCGAATGCAAAACATATTCTATTCAGTTAGATCATCACAATATCGTATCCAACATACCATGCATATGTAACACTGCCCTATCAAAATTAACTTGTGATCTAGCTACCCCCCCCCCCCCCCCCCCCCGCGATCGATTGATCCATACATTTAACATTTTGTCCAAACTAAAAAATGAACAAATATTTTTAATGAGATGTCCCATTTAGTATCCTTTCTAAATCATTTTTTCTCCACGATGTCTTTAGATGCGAAATAAGTTCGATATGTATTTGGAAATTAATAATTTCTTGTTGTTGTCTCAACAGTTCATAGGCTTCACACATAGTTTCGATGAAGTTTTGCAGATGCTTAGAGTGTCACTTAGTTTTTTCGTTAAACTTTATCTTAAGCTTTTCCAGAGCATATCAAAACCCTAAAGAAACATCGTATTTTTAAACCTTAGAAAAATATCACCGAGACATATTAGAAATATAATCGATCGTGTCTGCTAAAAGAACACGCTATTTAATTTGATTTGTATATTTTGAATTAAAAGGAAGCTTTTTACTTAATAAATAGAAAATAACAAATTCAGAGTATCTTCCAAGTTAGTATTTTTTTTTGCAAAATACCTTCCAAGTTAGCTTCCTTTATTCACCTCGGAAAGAAAGTAAATTCTCCAATCATGGTTTGGTACCCTACTGATTAGGGCATCTCCACTCGTCCATATACGGCATCCGGCGCGGCTTGATTTTGAGCCGTATGAGAGGCGCTGGATTCGTTCATGATATGGGGGACGCCGTCTCTCAGCCATGCCCCCATACAAATTTTTTCAAACATTTAAAAATTCTTAAAAATACAAAAATACGTCTATATCAAAGAAGTTCAAACATGTTTGTACAAAAATTGAAAACCCCCCTCTAAAACCTAGTGGCGGCTCCGGCCACGGCCGGCCAGTCCAAGGCGACGGTACATCACCACCGTGTAGTCGTCATCGTCGCTGGGCTCCTGCTTTGGCCACGACGGCATGGTGCTGCAGTCCTGGCCCGGATCACCGCCCCAACTCGAGCAACCGGGCCCGTTGTCTTCGCCCTCGAGGTCGATGAACAGGCCGAGACGACGCGCTCGCTCGGCCTGCTCGCACTGGTACTCCTCTGCAGACCAAGCTTCGGCGAAAGCGTCCGTCGCTGGTGGCACGGCCTCGAAGGAGGCGCGCTCGGTGACGCAGCTGGCCCGGGAACTCCTCCGGGTCCTCGTCGATCTTCAGCTGGAGTGCGGCCGCCTTGTACTCCGGTAGCGTCCACACCTTCTTCCCCTGGCGTTGGGGCGCGGCGAGGCGCAGGCGGCCACGAGGAGGTGATGGCTCGCAGAGGTCCCTAATTGCGACGCAGCCGGGGCACCTGCGTGACTGCTGCCATGGACGGGCCTCCTTGTACTCGTCCTTCACCAGTGCGAGGATAACAGAGAAGTGCGGCGACGTCGTGGAGTACGAGGAGTAGCGGCTTTAAGGCGACGAAGACCTCGACAAGGAAGACGATGAGGAAGAGCGGGCAGCATGGCGCGGCGCCTATCGCTGGTCCGGGTAGCGCGGCCTCTGCCGAGGAGGCATCGTCAGCGGCGGGTTATTGCCGACGGCGATGTACCGTCGTCTTGGACTGGGCGGCCGTGGCCGGGGCGTGCCCATGGGGGACCGGCGGGACGGGCCGGCCACCGGCACTGAGGACCCAGTTGTGCGGGCACCGCATGTCCAGCGGCGCTGGGTACCCCGCCACCCACAGCGCCCGTGCCTCGTGGACGTGCAGAGAGCGCCGCCCGAACCCATTCACGGTGGCACCATCTCCGGGTTATCTCTCCATGGCCGACAGTTGGGTGGTTGGGAAAAGACGGGAGAGGGTGCTGCGAGGATGGTATGGGTTGAAGGAGCCGCGAGGAAGGAGGGGGGTTTTAAATGCACGGGCGGTGGCGCGGCCATTGACTGCAAGCGGTGGCACGACAGGCGAGGATGAAGGTATGGCGGACGGGACGCATCGGCTGCTTGCCTGCAAAGGGCCGATCGGCGGACAACAACGCCATTATTGGGGCGTGGCAGGTGAGGAGGAAGACAGACTGAACGCGTCGGCCGCTGACGCTGACAGGCGTGACCCGCGACGACCAGTGGTTTCGCGCACCAGCTTCTCCGCGCCTTTCCACCAGAAACACGACATCCGACACCTGCGCTAGCCTCCCGTGGGTTGGGTTCGGCCTGGGGACGCCGGATAACAAAACGGGCCGCACCCACGCCAAAACAAATTGGGGGTTGGGGGGGAGGGATTGGGCTGGACGTGAATTCAACCCTCAGTGCCCCCGATAGCCCTTTAGGGGCTTTAGGGACGAGTGGACATGCTCTTACTATAAGCTTTTCCAAAATTCCAAAACAATCCCTACTGTATACAAATCTCATCACAAATTTGTTTTATCAGATGGTCCTGGTGGCGCCACATGCTAGTATCTATCGCTCGCCGGGTCGCTCCTATTTCCCACGTTTCTGCCGCGCGCCCACCGCTGCAACCGCACTGGGGAGGTTGGGAGCGTTTACTACTCGCGAGCGAGTCGTCAATCAGGTAGGATCACATCACCGTCTTGTATTCTTCTCCGGTCCTCCAGACTCCCAGGGGAGGCAGGGGCAGAACGGTCATCCGGTACGGACACGGGCAGCCCCGGAAGCTGGTTCTTCTTCTTTTAAAATCCGCGCGGTGGCCAACGCCCCTGTGAAGTTGTGCCGTGGCAGCGGAGAAAAGAGCCAGCGTTCCCTGGACCCGCCCCCGCCCGAACCCAGCCCAGCTCGATCGAAAGCCGCCTAAACGCGAACCACCACCCCAGACCGTCTCGTCCTCGGCGTCGGCGCCAGGTGCCAGCGGCAGCGCGGTGAGCAGCCGCCGCCTCCGCCTCCCCGGAAGGTTTGTCGCCTCGTCCCCGCCGCATTCATTCACTCCGTGCATCACCTGGCTTTATTGGGGGGCGGTTCTTGGTCGGACATGTCAGTCAGTATGAGAGCGCGAGGGCACATGTGCCGAGCTCGAACATGTCGTCGGGTCCGGCGCGGCTATTCTGGGCGCTCCCGCGCTGCCTGGAATCGCGGGAATTTAGTATCTTTGCCCTCGCAGGATATCGAGTTCAGGACTTCAGGGGAGGGAAGCTCGCGCCTCGTTTGATTTGGGCGTGCCGCTTGCCGCTTCTTTTTTTCTCGGCCTAGTGTCCTTTCCTCTCTCCTCTCTGCACTTTGCTGTATTCGTGCCTTGACTCTCGGGCCTCAGCAACTGCTCCTGAGCTCGTGTCTCCAGTTTCCATGGCGTCTCTGCAGTCCGCACTGTGCCTTTTCTGGTTGCTTGGATTGGATACATAAACCATGTTTCGCTTCTTTTAATTCTGCTGTTTCTACTGACCCTGATGTTTTTTCCTCGTGCGAAATTCAGGTCGGGATCATTGGTTTCCGCGCCATTTGATTCGGGGCTGACTGCTGAGGTTCTAGCCCGTCCGTGCTTGCCATGGCCGGGTCCATCGCGGCCTCGGCCTTCTACCCGGGCCCGCCGGCGCCGCCCGCGCCCAATCGCGGCCTCGGCGAGCGTCCGGACAGTCTGGACGTCCATGGCATCACCGCCGCGAAGCCGGCCCCGTCGTCCTCTAACGCCGTGAGGGCTGGCGGCAGGACGCGCGCCCACGCCGCCGTCCCCAAGGTGAACGGGGGCGGCAAGTCCGCGCTGGCGGACGGTGAGCACGAGCCCTTGTCCTCCTCCGCGGCGGCGGCGCCCAGGACGTTCTACAACCAGCTCCCCGACTGGAGCATGCTCCTGGCGGCCATCACCACCATCTTCCTCGCCGCCGAGAAGCAGTGGACGCTCATCGACTGGAAGCCCAAGCGGCCCGACATGCTCGTCGACACCTTCGGCTTCGGCAGGATCATACACGACGGCTTCATGTTCAGGCAGAACTTCTCCATTCGCTCCTACGAGATCGGGGCCGACAGGACGGCCTCCATCGAGACGCTCATGAACCACCTGCAGGTGAACTGCCGCTCAACTTTCCATCGGGAATAAGGCTGTTCTGTTTGGGTGCTGCTGGACCACTGACAGTTTTTTTTCTTGTTTTGGTTGATGCAGGAAAGTGCACTCAATCATGTGAAGAGCGCTGGGCTGCTAGGAGATGGATTTGGTTCCACACCGGAGATGAGTAAACGGAACTTGTTCTGGGTTGTCAGCCAAATGCAGGCCGTCGTCGAGCGTTATCCATCCTGGTATACTATTTCACACACTACCAACTTCGTTTCTCTTTGTTTTCTTACTGTACATAATTTGAGATTCAAAGTAGGGTTGCTGCTTTTGAGATTATGTGTTTATTCTTCCACACATAATTTGAGCTTGAAAGTAGGTTCAGTTAAGGGGAGTTTTCGAGTTGTTTAACAAATGAATGTGAAAGAGATGCTCCATAATACTCTGCTTTATGCCAATAATTATTAGGTCAGCAATTGCAATCTGTCACTGTGTGTGCAGGTAGCAGACTTTCAGTAACTGATGCAGAGAGTATTTCTCTGGTTCTCTTAAATGTTGCGTCTTACATTTATTGGCAGATACGAAAAGGTTTTAATTTGTTTGCTGAAAGGGGTTACTTGTCTTTTATTGTTTTAATTTTGTTTTGGTTATTCTGCAGGGGTGACACTGTTGAGGTGAATACTTGGGTTGGTCCTCATGGTAAAAACGGAATGCGTCGGGATTGGCATATACGCGATTCTATGACAGGCCATACAGTACTGAAGGCTACAAGGTTCAAATTTTAATCACTCTCAAAAATACAACCCTCTTTTTGTATATTAGCTAATGCTTTGTAGACATGTTTTTGTTCGGCTCCACATGTTCAAAGAATCACAGTTTTAACATGCTTCTGTCGTCTATGCATTCTAATTTTCTTTAACTATGCAGTAAATGGGTTATGATGAACAAGCTTACTAGAAAGCTTGCGAGAATTCCTGATGAAGTGCGGACGGAAATAGAGCCGTACTTTTTTCAGCACTCTGCTATTGAAGACGAAGATAGCCGAAAACTACCAAAACTGCCGGAACATGAACATGTTACCTCAGCCAAATATGTCCGGACAGGCCTAACTGTAAGTTCAGCATGCGTGTACAAGATTGCAAGTCTATTTTACATGGATAATTTTCTTACATCGTTTGCATTTTGTCATACTAATGCAGCCTCGGTGGGCTGACCTTGACATCAATCAGCATGTCAATAATGTTAAATATATTGGCTGGATCCTCGAGGTAAAAGACAAAGTTTCCCTTTTATGTACATCTTTATTGATCACTGAGACACATAAATTTTACTTTCAGAAGCTTTTGTGATTCTCTTACTAGAACCCTAGGAGCCAACTGTTTCAAGAATTGGAAAAGCACTAGAACTCTAGGTACTTGAGGGGCCCAAAGTCATGCATTTTAACTATGATTAGACTTTACTGTAGGAAAATATGAGATAAAATTTGGCCAATTATTCCCCAACTAACGTGCCTACGCTACTATCAGCATATGCACCTGTTTATTTTTGACATAAGCAAATACTATACGCTAGCCCTCCTCCCTTTCAAAGTATAAGTTGCAAGTTGTTTGTGTTGCAGAAGTTGGACAAGGAATGTATTTCCTGATAGATTTAACTATTTTAGGTTGGTCACCTAGTTACCTAACCAGCTTGCTCACTTATGTCACTATCGTAAAAGATCTTGACTGGAATTCTTATATGTCACTTGTCTGTATGTCATTCGTTCATTTTTTAGACAAAAGAACTAACGCATAACCATAATGTTTATGTGTCTGACTGATAATATGCCGTGTGTCCTGTGATAACCATCATATAATTTTTTGGTAGATTTTAGATTCAGGAAGACAGAAGCACAAGAGTAATTATCTGTTAATAACTGTTTCGTAAAAAAAAAATTGTTAACTGGCCTGCAACCCCAAGTAGTGAATCAATTCTTAAATAGCCAAAAATAAATGAGGAAAATTGACATTTAGTTGGTACAGATTACACGAATATATTCCTGCATGTGCAACTGCAGCTTAACCCTATTTTTTCCCCTCTCAGAGTGCACCAATTTCCATTCTGGAGAATCATGAACTGTCGGGCATTGTTCTGGATTACAAGAGAGAGTGTGGCCGAGACAATGTTCTGGAGTCACACACCACCGTGTACACTGATTGCACCGACGAGTCTGGGGAAACAACCTTGCACTGTGAGCATCTGCTGAGACTGGAATCAGGACCTGTCATCGTGAAGGCCCGGACGACGTGGCGGCCAAAGGGAACCAAATGCCAGGAGATGGTGGCTCTGTCATGGTGATTTCTGGCAAACAACTAGTGTTCTCTACTGGAAAGCGACACATATACATGGATTATACGTGTTCGTAATCCCGTTACGCCATAACAATGGAATACCAAAATTATGTACGAAGAAAGTGTATGCGAAGGTGGAGATGATAAAAAAGGGGAGAACGAAGTGAACATAAACACAGTACATAAGACAGAGAAGGCCTCTTGTGCATGCCTTGTTGTTACAGTTTTCCTTTTTGTGTGTGTGAAGATGTTGAGTTACAGAGATGGGTGTTGTAATTATTGAGATTTGTAGCTACTGCAGTGTGATTGGAAGTGAATTCTTCTCCACACTTGGTTGGCCGTGTGTCTATGTATAGCAGTAGTAGGAGCCCCTGAAAGCAGCTTGTTTTAGTGAAACTTTAAGCTCATATACTTATTATATTGATTTTATTGTACAAATTCCAGGCCACCTGAGTTCTCTTTCTCCTGGTTGTTGCCAAAGCGTGTTGAAACTTCAGACATGAGAGCCTTGAGCCGTCCAACACTGAAATGCTGTACTAGCTCTAGCTGCTAAATGCTTTAAAAGTTTCTCTGACTTGCTTAGTTAGTTGGAGTAGGCAGCTTGACGTGAGCACTGACGGGCTTGCAGGTCCGGTTTGTTTTAGTATTGGGTTGACCCATCAAATCTGAAGAACAATTTCTATGATGATACTAGAACTTACAGATAAACTTTCCTCCTGAGATATCATGTTTCTGGCAATAATATTCCATCATCTCTTGCTTCTCACGATGCGGTCTCTCTGAAGATACACATCTTGCGTGTGTAAGAATGCAGAGGACATGACCAACTTTTTTGGTACTGCATGAGTGGATCAGCAGATAGTGTGGAAACACTTTAGTAAATTTTTGACCTGGACAAGTGTTTTGAGACGTGCAGCTAGGCGACTTCTAGATTGAGTCAAATCTCAAACGTGAAGGTTATGCATGCATTGGATGCTAAACATGTCTTGTCAAAGTGTCGATAATGGTGGTTCGAGTTTGGTTGCCTAAGTTAATGAGGACAAACCAGGATTGGTTGCGTGGAATTAATGGTGGATAAGGGTCAATTCTCTTTGATTGGCCGACTGATCAGTTTGTTTATGCTGAATAAACTTTATGGTGGAAAAGAGCATGTCGTTGCAATGCCTCTTTTCGGACGGTTCATCATTTGCCGCGTCCGAGTAGTCTATTGCTTAATACATCATGTGGCTGGCTCAAATGCAATGCTAGTGTTTTTCCTATGAATACATCAGGTGATCCTTTGATGTCTGGGAGTATGGAGTAGACCGATGTCGCGGTGGTGACACGGCAGATGTCTGGGGTAGGCTTAAATTGGGGCCGCATGGACACTGGAGGAATCCGGGGAGGGATGATGCAGTGAAGACCGCACACGAAAGAACATGCAGAGAGACACGATATACCGGTTCGAGGTTCTCGTAGCGAGATAACACCTATACTCCTGCATCTAGATCTTATATGACCTGGCCATTTACTGTAGCTACAATGGTTCTCCTTGAGGTGTGCGGTCCTCCAAGGCCTGTTAGAGCTCTCTTTAACCTGCTCATGGCTAGATCGATCGGTTTCGGGTTAAATAGGAAGAACGTAAATCTTCCACCTCTCGAAATCGCCTATTTCCAACTTGAATGCACGGGGACGGGACGGCTCAATGCACAGGGACGGGACACGGGGCTAGCACTATTTTATGCGGCACTCTCTCTATGCCTCTAATGGCGTTCTTTGGGAGAGTCAGAGGAAGAAGAAGAAGTGCTCGTACATGAGAAGAGAAGAGAGGAGCCCTCAGGGGTCTTCCTGGATCGATCCCCTGGTGCTCCTTATAAAGGGGAGCCTAGAGGACAAGATATGACCCACTAGCATTGTTCCTGAAGTAACTACCGGGGTCTTCTCAACTGACAAAGCATGAGCCTTGTCAGGTCTTGTCTGTCCTTTGGCTTGTCCTGTAGCGTTTGTCCTTGGCATTTTCTAGTCATTGGTTTTATCTCTTCCTGAGAACCAGGGAGCATATCATGTAGCATCTCCTGAGATACCGAGAGCATTTTGGACTTACGAGGGAGGGAGCATCCCTGAGAACCTGGGAGCATCTCGTATGTAATGATGCTGCATGTGCCAGTCTGATCCAGGGGCGTCCCAAGACTGGCACATGACTGAAGGGCTTGACTTGGCTTCATGATATGTTGAGGTAGAGGTTGGATTCAGAGTCGTAGCAGTGCAGGAGTAGCTGGGCTATCGAGGTAGGAGGGAATCATCATAGAGGACACCTGGGGCGGCATATGTCGGCCCAGAGGATAATACTAAAGGGCAAATTCGGCCTGGGGCAATTGATTCGGCCCAGAAGGGAAGGGAAGAGCTCGGCCGAATCCTCCCTGATTCGGACTAGGGGTGCTGCTGAGTCGATTCTAGCCTGCTGGGCGAAAAGGGTCTAGCCGGGGTTCCCTTGATCCGACCCAGGCGGGGTGCTGGTTGATTCAGCCTAGGGAGCTGAGGTAAGCCCAGTCGGGTTTCGACCTGGGAGAGAGCCAGCGGAGAGTCGGCTGCGCAGCCCCACGGTGGGCCGAATTATCCTCCAGCCGGCCCACCCGGGTGACACGGTGATGGAGTGGTGGCGTGACGAGGTGGCGCTGGGAGATCCCGTGGTGGGCCGAGATATTGGGGAACTGGCCCAGTCGGGGTTCCTGGTGACCGAAGCGGTGGCGAGGAGGCATTGCGTTGGGGGAGCATCGCTGGTGAGCAGGTGGCGTTGACCCACGGTGGAGCTAGGTAGCTAGCGATGAGGAGGTGGGCCGGTTGAGGCTGATAACCCAGTCGGGTTTGGCGCAGGAGTGGGCCGACTGGGGCTGATTCGGCCCAGCCGGGGTCTGTTCGCCTAGGAAAGATTTAGCTCGGCATAGGAGGGACTCAGCTGGGCCGACTCATCCATATGTTAGCCCAGGTTAGCTTATTTCCTTCTTTTCTTTATTTCACTGTTCTCTTCTCATATCAAATGTCTTTTCCCTATACACATCCTTTATTGAATTACTTATTTCTCTATTGAATCACTTGATACCTCAACTCTGGGTTACCCGGGGTCATATCCCCGACATTAGTCTCCGAGGCTATGTGGGACTCATAGAGTCGTGCATAGGCTTCATACTAAAATACCCCCAGAGTGGTTTATTGACATATAGTCTTTACCTCTGATTCGACATATTATTGGCATGAATTGCGCTGGTATTATTCATCTGCCTGAGTTGGCTTAGTTGATAAATGATCTATATTCTCATATTCGACATACAACTCACTTTGGTTGTACCGATATCATTCTTTGCCTAAATAGGCTTAGATTGACATATGGACTTCGTGGGCACTTGTCATATAACCTCTTTAGGCAAATTTGACATATGTGTCAAAAATCCGACATACCTGTCATAATTTGACATACTCGTCATAATTTGACATATTTGTCTAAAATCCGAGTTATATGATTCAAAATCCGAGTCATATGACCCAAATCCGGGTTATATGACCCAACATTCTACATATATGTCCCACATCTAGGTTATATGACCCAAAATCCGAGTTACATGACCCAAATCTGGGTTATATGACCCAACATTCGACTTATAGCCTTCATTGGCGTTCTTCATATAACCTTTATTGGGCAAATCGATAATATCCTTCATGGGCATTTATCACATAGCCTTCATTGGGCAAATTGACATATACCCTTCTTGGGAATTTGTCATATAGCATTTCTTGGGAAAATCGACATATGGTCATCATGGGCACTTGTCATATAGCCTTCATTGGGCAAATTTGACTCATGGCCATCATGGACACTTCTCATATAGCCTTCTTTGGGCAAATTTGACTCATGGCCATCATGAGCACTTGTCATATAGCCTTCATTGGGCATTGACTCATGGCCATCATGGGCACTTGTCATATAGCCTTCATTGGGCAAATTTGACTCATGGCCATCATGGCCACTTGTCATATAGCCTTTAAATTTGACTCATGGCCATCATGTGCACTTGTCATATAGCCTTCATTAGGCAAATTTGACTCATGGCCATCATGGGCACTTGTCATATAGCCTTTATTGGGCAAACTTGACTCATGGCCATCATGGACACTTGTTATATACTCCCTCCGTTCAGAAATATAAGACATTTTAGATTTGTGAACCGAATGTATCTAGACGTTTTTTAGTGTATGGATTCACTCCGAACCTCTACGGACCTATACACAAGACGTCTAATACATTCGATTCACAAAGCTAAAACGTTTTATATTTCTGAACGGAGGGAGTAGCCTTCATTGGGAAAATTTGACATATATGTTTAACTCTGACATACCTGTCATAATTCTGACATATATGTCAAAATCCGAGTTATCTAACCCAAAATCTGAGTTATATGACTCACCATCTGATATATGTTCCAAATTCAAGTTATATAACCCAAAATCTAAGTCATATGACTCAGAATCTGACGTATGTCCCAAATCCGAGTTATATAACCTAAAATCTGACTTTATTGCTTAGACTTTGGCCTTTTTTACTTTGTTGTTTGGCCCTTCTATTTGCTTTGGTTAGTGTGGCCTTTTCTCCTTTTGTTAGCTACGAGAGGATTAAGTGGGCTGGGGCTGGTGGCCTCTATGGAGGCAAGAGGCAACAGAATGCATAGTCTTATTCTTATTGTAGATAGAGTGCACACAATGGTCACATGTTTCATAGTCTGCATGTATTCTTTTTATTAAATGCTTTACACTGAAAAAATTGAACAACCAACTGTATCGCCGACCGAAAGTGTGTTGGATCTGAGAGGGTCTGGCCGGTGTGCAAAACGGTCTGAGTGCCATCAGACAACAACGACAGCTGATAGTCCGAAAGTGATGACAAGGTTTGCTTGGAACCAAAAGATATATAAATTTAATTTAGTTAATAGAAAGAAGAAATTCTCAAGGCCATGGATAGGCACGAATCCAACTCTCTATTTGTTGTGTGCCAGGTGCATCCTCGTTCGGTTGTTACTAGCCAAGAGCTCGAGACATCCCACATTCGGCCCTCACGTGGTCACATCGAGCGGCGAGAGGACCATTTGCCGAGAGGACATCTTACCGTACCGTGGTGACAAGATTTCACGGATAGTCGATGTGATAATTTATAGAAGTAATATTACTATACCAACATTGTTTCTTATGGGGATTAGCTTTGTATCAACTTTTATGTGTTCTAACATCATATATACATTATAAATTATTATTATGATTGTTGTATTAAGGGCTCTAAATTTGAATTTCGCCCCGGTCCTGGAAATCTCAGGACCGGCCTGCTTGTGTCTCACAGGATGGATTAATTTTCGGTAGGAGACTACGCTCTTATATCCATAAAGGTCACGGTGTCCTGGTAAGTCTTAAAGCTCTGGAGCTCTATTATTTAGTACTCCATCCGTTTTAAAATATAAGATGATTTATCTTTCACAAAAAAAAACATCTTATATTTTGAAACAGAAGGGGTACAATGCATGAGTCTGTGCGTCAGTGTGAGTATGTTTGTAAAAATGCTTCATAATCTTGCTTATTCTTTATATTTTCAAAGGAAAAACAATGTAAAGAAGAAAACAAAAACCAACACACACGATTCATGTGAGGTTCATGTATTCTAAAACACAACTTTGAATGTGGATTGAACGGAGTTCTTGTGAAATACTGAAATCGCTACTTTCCAGATTGAATAAATCAAAAGCACTGCAATAGTTTCATTTTAAGAACAAGCACTGATTTGCTTACCTTTTCATGCCATGAATGGGCCATGACCATCAGCATCCATTGGACCCCGATAGGTTCATAGGCAGGTGCCAGGCCGGTGGCCACTATAGGTAAATACTATCTGACGCTCCTAGCGTCGGATATTGTCCTGACGCCTGAAGCGCTGGCTTGGGTGGGTCAGCCTAGGTACGGTATTTTCCCTTTCTCGTTTTATTTTCTTTTCTGATTTATTTTTTCTTTTTATTTTCTTCCATTTCTCCATGTTTTTTTTGTTTCTTCATTTTTGTTCATTATCTTGTGTGTTTGTATATTTTCAAAATATATAATGTACATTGTGCTATCCGTAAACAACTTTTTGAACCCGCGAACAATCATTTCGAACATTCTTTCGCACGCGAATATTTTTGAACAGTTTGAACAATGTTTTAAATTATGTGAGCATGTTTTTGCCCCGTAAATAATTTTTTGAACCCCTTGAACACTTATTGAACTATATGAACATTGTTTCACAAGTACCTAGCATATTTCATTAAAACTATCTTTTTAATATATGATTCTCGAGATCTAAAAAAACACTGGTCTTGTTTTTTGGCCACACTAGTTGTGGCCTATGTAGGAAACACTTTAGGCGTCAAGGCGATACCCGATGCTATGAGCATCATACAGTGGCTCTCGCCACTATGTTAGATTCTTCCGGTCATTTCGAGTATTTTTCTTCTTGAGCACAACATAAACATACATTGCCACCATACACACGAACTCACACAATAGAGTCAATAGCCTCAAGATTGATAAAATCACTATATCTTGCAAAGATCGCCTCCTAAAAGAAGGAGAATCGTTTTGAATTAGACACACAACATCAAACCTAGGGGTTTGGTCTATGATGGACCGAAGATACAACCATTCTCCTAACCGCCCAGTCACATACTAGTTCTCTATTTTGAGTATCTTTGTACCAAGCATGATAACTTTTCTATTTGGTCTAGTTAGTTGAACTAAACAGATGGTGGCAACAAAACACATAATAAAGTCGGCTAATAATTTGCTCCCATGTACTCTTGATTTGCTACACTAGTTTTTTTTGGAGACTGAGGTTCTCCGAGAATTTATCCAGTGCACGAGCACTTGTGTTGCATTTGTAGTTGGAGAACATTCCCTAAAAGAGTGAAGTCGTGAAAATCTTGACAACAATTGAGTATATATAAAATATACATCTAAAATATCATAATAATTCAAATCCAGCCCACAAGTCAGGAACAGAAAAGAGAAAAAAAATATCTTGTCATGAATAGCTGACATAATATACAAAATAGGCTTTGATTCGGCGTTGTTATTTATCACAACTGAGTTTATTTTTGTGTAGCAATATTTTGGATTTGAATCCGAAATTTGTCAATATGTTCCACTATGCGTTTATGCTACTGTTGTAAAACACTTAGACTGTTTTACCTTTTTTTTAGCAAATGATATGACCTTATTGATCGATTATGCAAAGTACATCAGATCGAACAAACTGAAGTAAAAACGAGCTACAGAAATCACTGATAAATATTCAAAGTTACACCAAGGTTCTTCGAAGTAGCCATCTTTGGCTTCGTCGTTTGCATTTGAACTTTACTTTCTACTGCCATGATTCAGGTTTACAAACCTGCAGAAGATGAATTAACCTTAATGGTTTTGAAAAGCATCATGAGTTGCCCACCCTAATAGGTGGGAACATAAAGTCGTTGAATGTGTTTTGGCCAGGAACAAGCCACTTGCAAGGCAAGTTGTCGGAACGCTGGTTCATAACCAAACTGTCGATTAAGAAGACCGAGAGACACAAAAGATTGAAACAAGAGAACCTCTACCAAAAGAGCCACCACTGTCAAAACAAGCAAAAACATTGGATAATGATCCGCATGATCGAGGGCCATCGATCGATCCGTGGATCCAAAACACCACATGCTCTACGATGTTGGATGCTCCAGCCACAGTAACCACACACCAGGATGGGAATAGACTGTGGGACATTAGTTTTGCACGACGTTTTTTCATCGTCGGAACGAGGCTTGCTTCGGTGTTCCCCCATGAGGGAAACGTTGAGAGGAAAACCAGCTTTTGGGGTCTCCGTACACGTTGTTTTCGTATTATACTCCAGTCACATATGCGTACAACCTCAAGTGTATGGATCAAAAAAACCAGACCGGATCCAGATCAATCCCGAAACCCACCCCAAAACCGGTTCCCCCTCAATGTTTGGCGGGGGAGGGGGGGGGGGGGGGGGGGGAGGATACCGAATCAGAGGTGCGTCGGAACATTGTTGCCAACAATGCATGGAAATATTATAGTGAATACAAACTAAAATTGCTCTGCAATGTCAATCTGTGGTTCCCCTCTCCCCCGGTGCCTGAGAGGCCGCCGGAGAGACGAGGGGAAGCGGCGGACACTGGCAAAAAGGAACTGCTCGGGCAGCTAGGAGTTTTTTACATCTCGTAGTGTGTGTTCTGAACATTGGGTACACTGGTTGCATCACAAGCTTGGATGCACATGATAGGCTCTCTTGGTTCTCAAAGTCACGTGACAAAGAGGGAATCCGCAAAGCCAAATACAATCATGCATGCTGGTCAAATTTGCCTCTTCCGATTCTCCTAACATGAATAGAACTTGTATATGCGATATCATCATAGATTGTTCTCGGCCGTTAGACTAATTATTTCTCTCGCAGCATCTTACGTTGCATATATATGGACCGAATGCATGAGTGGAAGAATCTAAAACTGTCAGATCGAACAATATATCTTAGAACGGCATACAACTTATCAATACTAATCCTCTAGCTAGATCGGAAGACAGGTGATTGGGCATTAATATAGCATAACCCCATGTTCCCGTCTGTTGTGCATGTGAGGCTGCTGATGATTAGTACTACTAGCTACAGTAGATGTCAGAAGCAAACCGCTCACTAATTCATGCAGAATCTTACAACCGTTCCTTGGATGCTACATTATCTCTACTATTCCAGGTTGCTGATGCTAAAGAAAATTAGCTAGCTAGGTATCATGCAAAGATGATCCTATAGATCTGAAACAGAAAATGAGGTGATACTCCATAATTGTTTGCAGGTTAATTAAGTTAGCTAGATGCCTGGATAGACAGAGGATTAATAACGGAAGATCTTAGCTAGTGCTTGACGATTAGGTTGTTTGATCAGGTCGCAAAATATTCCTATATTTGTGTTGATTGCTCGTGATGTGCGTATATACTCATACTGATTGTGCACACCGCACCGATCAATTAACTAGCACTAGATGATATGATACTCTGAAAACGGTCGCTGGCTGCGGCGCCGCTGCTGCAAGAAACTCTTACACGATTCATATCCTGATCTCGAGAAGGATACAGTTATAACGGGCGGCAGCAGACGGACGGTAGACTTCGCCCTAGCTCTTGTTAATTAGAGGGGCAGGATACACCGGCTACAGTCCTGTTCATGGAATCCATCTAGTATGACGCATGCAGATTCGCAGTACACGCTTGATGGAGATATATTAACTATAGCATCGATGCTGATGCATGCATGATCAAGAGGTGTCCTCCAAATACGGTCGAGAGAGATGATGTTCCAAATCAGATTGTAGTCGACCTCGCCATTTAATATTTGACAGCAGTGGCAGTAGTACTTTGTACTCTGATCGAGTTGAGTGCATGCATGTATCTACTCCTACAATAGTTCAGACATCGCACGCCCCATATCAAGCATCTTCTAAACTGATGCTAAATAGGGGAACATTGGTTGAAAAATTCTGAACCTACTCCCCTCCCCGAAGTTTGCTCTCTCCGGAGGCTATAGTAATTTTTGAGATTGCAAAGAAGCATTAGTTTCTGTGTTTGAACACCATCGTATCTGGTAATATTAAAGGCAATAATATTACCTTTATTGAAATTACGGAATTCTGAATGGAACCCTATGAAGAATCGTTTTGTTTCTAAGCTAGGATGTTGGCAAGACAAACTACTCACTTATGGAGATCGGCTAGTCTTGATTAATTCGGTGCTGACTAGTTTATCAATGTTCATGTTATCTTTTCTTGAAATTCCTAAGAGGGTTAGAAAACGTCTGGATTTTTTTAATCTAGATTTTTTTGGCAAAGTGATGACACCAAAAAGAAATATCGACTCTCTATATGGAATATAGTTTGTCGCCCGAAAGATTAGGGAGGTCTAGGGATTGAGGTATTTGCACTACTAGAGAAAGGCTTATGGATAGATTTATTATCGGTAGAGCATTGTTTTGAATATGCTCCACTGATAATTATTAGTGGAGCATTGTTTTGAATATGCTCCACTGATAATTATTAGTGGCGCATTTAAAAATATGCTTCACTGATATTATTTATAACCAATGGCGCACATCACAAATAATGCGCCACTGATAATGTGGGCCCGACACTCTGGAGGCCCGTGGACCAAATATCAATGACGCATATATCCATATGCGCCATTGATATATTATTATCAGTGACGCATATGCAATATGCGCCATTGATATTCTCCTCACCAATGGCGCATCCTCTCCTACATGCGCCATTGGTAACTATGTGGGCCCCACCTAGACCCCACCACTCTGAAAGGTGGCAGGAATATCAATGGCGCAACCACTGATACTTGGTCCTCCAATGGCGCATATAGTAGTAAATGCGCCACTAATAAGTCTTGGGCCCACCACCTGAAAAGGTGGCAGACTTATCAGTGGAGCATTTAGTGTAATATGCGCTACTGATAACTTTGTCCAGATCTACAAGTTGGCATCCACCCCCACCCACCACCACCATTCTATTCTTCTCCACCCACCACCCCAAACTAGATCTAGCTCGTCCTCCTCCTCCCCACCACCTCAATTTCTCCATTCTTTTCTCCATTCTTGGTTGTTGAACCTACCTTGCTTCATAGTTTTGTGAGGGGAAGCCTCTCCAATTGTTGTAGATCTACTAAACCAACTAGTTTTCCTCCTCCAACATCCATCTTGTTCTCCAACAACAACCACACTATCTCATCGCGGACTTGGTTCGGTAACGATTCTACTAGGTGAGTTGTTGGAGGACATGCATGTGGATGTTTTGTGTGGAGGGTGGATGTCGGTGCGGTGTGTATGTGTGTGCATGCTTATGTTTGTGAAGCCTTCTTATTAATTGCGAGAGGGATGATGTGTTTGCATGGATGTGGTGCATGAATGTTTGCAGGTGACGAAGAAGAAAGCATGTTGCTTGCTCTGGTGGTGCATGGATGTTTGCCGAAATGTCGATTAATTTCCGTTTCGGCAAATTTTTGCACTATCCATATGTCCCATTTTAGGAGATGTCATGCCGAATTTTTCCGGCGGCCATGCATGCATGTGTGTGTGTGTGTGTGCATGATGGTGCTGTGGTTCTAAGATACTCTCTCTTTTTGCTCTATACCACGCAGGAAACCATGGTTAGACACATGAGCGAAGGTCGAGCAGCTAGATACAAGAAAAGCGCGGTGGCCGACATGATTCTAAATAAGAGGACCTACATAAGATGTCCGTGTCGAACATGCAATCTCGGGAGCTTGGTTGACCCTGATTCCGGAGAGCTGGAGAATCACCTGCTCACGCGTGGTTTCATGCGTGGCTATGATTTTGAAGATGACGAGGACGTCAACGATCCTGAAGACGAGGGCGAGCATGATGATCATCACGAAGGAGATGCCGGCGGCGGACATGATCATGAAGGAGATGTTGGCAGCGGCGGACATGATGATCTACACGAAGGAGATGATGGCAGTGACGGACATGATGATCATCACGAAGGAGGTGCCGGTGGAGAAGACACAGACACACAAACGACGTGGCTAACCTCGGCCTTGCAAGACCCTCATGTTCAGGAACTGCTTCTCAGGGAGACGAGCAACACCAAAGCTGCCGCCAGGGAGAAAGCCAAGCTAGCGCAGATGGAGATAGACGGGAAAACTCCATTGTATCCTGGGTGCTGGCCCGAGGATACCCGCTTGAACGTAACGCTCAAGGCTCTGGAGATGAAGGCAGAAAGCAAATGGACCGATGTAAGCTTCAACAAAAACATGAGATTCTGGCAAGAACGTCTTC
Source organism: Avena sativa (assembly GCA_916181665.1). Classification (NCBI taxonomy): domain Eukaryota; kingdom Viridiplantae; phylum Streptophyta; class Magnoliopsida; order Poales; family Poaceae; genus Avena; species Avena sativa. The sequence continues at coordinate 126,983,780 of OV702289.1, read as the reverse complement.
CCAAGGGGAACACGTGTCCAACTAGTATCGAGGAGGCCAAGAAAATCGTATGTCCTCTCGACCTACCGTATGTTAAGTACCACGCCTGCATTAATGACTGCGCACTTTATCGGGACGAGTACAAGGATAGAACCACATGTCCGATGTGTGGCCAAGGACGATACAAGAGAGGGAACAAGAAAGTTCCTCGGAAAGTGGTATGGTACTTTCCTATCACTCCCCGTCTGCAGTGGTATTTTGTGGACCCTAAGGAAGCAAAGCTCATGCAATGGCACGCAGAAAGGAAGAAGCCGACCGAAGATGATCCACATAAGGGCAAGATCCTCACACACCCTTTGGACGCTAGCTAGTGGAACACACTGGACATTGACTTTCCAGACTTCGGGGGCGATCCAAGGAACGTCAGGCTTGGTATGAGCACCGATGGACTCAATCCGTTTGACAACCAGAGTAGCACACATAGCACCTAGCCCATGTTTGTATGGCCGTACAACCTCCCTCCCTGGCAGTGCACCAAGCAGAGATACGTACACATGTGTATTCTGATTTAGGGGCCTAAACAACCAGGTATCGACATGCATATGTATCTCGGGCTACTGAAAGAAGAGTTAGCCACGCTGTGGGAGACGCCAGCCCATACATGGGACGCATACACATGAGATTATTTCCCTATGAGAGTCGCGCTGCTCATGACAGTGCAGGACTATCCAGGTTACGCATACGTGTCTGCCCAGGTGAACCACGGACACAAAGCATGTGTCAAGTGCATGGATAAGACCCCGCATCTCCAGCTACCAACGGATCCCGGGTCATCGAAGACCGTGTTCCAACGGACTCGAATGTGGCTTCCAAAGGATCACGCGTGGAGAAAGCGTAGAGATCTGTTCGATGGCAAAGTAGAGCTCGAAAAAGCCCCACATCCGAGGAGCGGAGAAGTGATCCAAGATATGTTGGACAACTGGGAAGAGTTCCCTTTGCCGGGAAAGAAGCGTCCGAGGACAAAACCGCTGCATGGTGTGTGGAAAGCTAGGCCTGTTTTCTGGGACCTGCTGATACATTGCAAATGTATCTATAATTTTTGATGTTCCATGCTTGGTTTTATCCACTTTATTGTGTTTTGTTCCAACTTTGGAGTACTTTTATTATGATTTCTTAGACTAACCTACTAACAAGAGCCACAGTGCCAGCTGCCTGTTTTCTGTTGTTTTTGGTTCCAGAAAAGTCAGAAAATGAATATTCTCGGAATTGGACGGGACAAAAGCCAAAGTGCCTATTTTTCCGGAAGGGATCAAGTGCCAGAATACGAGATGGAGAAGGGCTGGGGGCCGGCCACACCACCTGGCCACACGGCCAGGCCTGGCCCGCACCAGGGGGTGGTCTGGCCGCCCCCAACACCCCCTCGGCCTCTCCTTCCGCCTATAAGTTGCCCTCGGGATGAAAACCCTAGGTACCCGATCAAAATTCCACGAAAGAGTCTGTAGCCACCGTCATCTCCATCCCTAGATCAGGAGGGATCTGAAGCTCTTCCCGGCACCCTACCGGAGAGGGGAATTCACCCTAGAGGCCTTCTTCATCACCATGCAAGCCTCCGGTGTGATGCGTGAGTAGTTCATCCTTGGACTACGGATCCATGTAGTAGCTAGATGGCTGGTTTCTCCTCCTTTGTGCTTTCATGTTTAGATCTTGTGAGCTCCGTTCATGATCAAGATCATCTATTTGTAATCCATACATGTTGTGTTTGCGGGGATCCGATGGATATTGAGATGCTATTTCAGATTGATTATTGATTCTATCACGTCTTTGTTATTTGAGATCTTGCATGCTTTCTGTTGTTAGTAGCTATCTTGGCCAAGTAGATGCTAGCAACTCCAAGAGTTAGTATTTATGCTCGATAGTGGGTTCATGCCTCTGGTAATCTGGGGAAGTGACATAAATCTCTAAGGTACTAGATGTGTTGTTGCTACTAGGGAGAAAACAACAATCCTTTGTTCATAGAGCAATCGTATTGTTTACCTTACACGCAGTTCGTAAAGCAATAATCTGTTGCTTGCAACTTAATACTGGAGGGGGTTTGGATGATAACCTGAAGGTGGATTATTAGTCATAGATGCAGTTGGATGGCGGTCTATGTATTATGTTGTATTGCCCTATCAAGTCTCAAAGGAGTCATAGTATATGCATGTATTGCTTTCTCGGTGTTTGTCAATTGCCCCGCTGTAATTTGTTCACCCAGCATGTTATCTATCTTAAGGAGAGCCACCTCTAGTGAATTATGGATCCCGGTCCATTTACTTTACATACAATCTACAAATCTTTTACTGCTTTGTGTTTACTTTCTACAAACTTTTACTTCTTTCCATTCGATACGTTTAATCCTTTGTTTTCCGCAAAACACGGTGATATTTACAACCTCATCACAAGTTGGGGACAAAGTTCTTTGGTTGTGTTGTGTAGGTCTCCACGTTGCTACTAGCACCGGTAGTGCGCCCTGCCAAAGCTCAGCTAGTAACACCTTTGAGGTGTTTCCTTGCTCCTACTGGTTCGATTAAACCTTGGTTTCATAACTGAGGGAAACTTGGTGCTGTGCTCATCATACCTTCCTCTTGGGGTTCCCAACAAGCTCTACATCAACACCGCCATTAAGCATTTTTCTGGGCGCCGTGCATTGATCCATCAAGCATTTTTCTGGCGCCGTTGCTGGGGAACGAAGAAGAAGAAACTCCCATGTCAACTACACGCCATTAAAGACATTTTTCTGGCGCCGTTGCCGGGGAGTCAAGGACATCTTCACAAGGGGAGTCCCTCATAACCAATCTCTTTACTTTGTTGTTTTTGTTTTGCTTAGTTTATTTTTGCTTTGTTTGCTTGTTTTGTTCTTCAAAAATCCAAAAAAAATAGTTTTACTTGTTGGCTTTCTTATTTGAAAACCCAAAAAAATGACTACTCTTGAAAACACTAAGTTGTGTGACTTCACTAGCACCAAAAACAATGATTTTATGAGCACTCCTATTGCTCCACCTGTGGCTGAAAATACTTTCTTTGAGATAAAACCTGCTTTGCTCAATCTTGTTATGAGAGAGCAATTTTCGGGTATTGGTAATGAAGATGCTGCTTCCCATCTAAATAACTTTGTTGAACTTTGTGAGATGCAAAAGCATAGGGATATTTATGGTGATATTATTAAGCTGAAATTGTTTCCTTTCTCTTTGAGAGGAAAAGCTAAAGAGTGGTTGAATTCCTTAACTAGGAATAGTATTGATTCTTGGACTAAATGCAAAGATGCTTTTATTGGAAAATACTATCCTCCTGCTAAGATTATATCCATGAGAAGTGAAATAATGAAGTTTAAACAACTTGACAATGAGCATGTTGCTCAAGCTTGGGAAAGAATGAAATCTTTGGTAAAGAATTGTCCCACTCATGGACTGACTGCTTGGATGATCATCCAAACTTTTTATGCAGGATTGATCTATTCTTCAAGGAACCTATTGGATTCAGCTGCTGGAGGTACCTTTATGACCATCACTTTGGGTGCTGCAACAAAACTTTTGGACAATATGATGGTTAATTATTCTGAATGACATACTGAGAGAGCTCCACAAGGTAAGAAGGTAAATTATGTTGAAGAAACCTCCTCCTTGAGTGATAAGATTGATATTATTATGTCTATGCTTGTTAATGGGAAAGTCCATATTGATCCAAATAATGTTCCTTTAGCCTCTTTGGTTGCTCAAGAAGAGAAAGTTGATGTGAACTTCATAAGAAATAACAACTTTGGCAACCATGCTTATGGTAATAATGCTTATAGGAACAATTTTGGTAACAACAATTATAAGCCATACCCTCCCAACAATGGTAATGCTTATGGAAATTCTTACAACAATAATAAGAGTGCTCCCTCTGAACTTGAAGTTATGCTTAAAGAGTTTATTAGTAAACAAACTGCTTTCAATAAAACTATTGAGGAAAAACTCTCTAATGCTGAAAGAAATATAGCATCTTTGGCTAAAGCTCAATCTTCTTCGAATAAAATGGCTGCTAAACCTGAAACTAATGAGAATCCCTTTGCAGCTACTAATGCCATACAAGTAAGAATTGATGAAAATGTTAGACTATTAGCTGAATTACATGCTAAGTGGGAAAGAGAAGATGAAATTGCTAGAAACATTAGTGTTTCTACTATTACCACCACTAGTGTTGAGGCTAGTAATAGTTCTACTACTTTAGATGATAAAGTTGATTTTGATCTTGATGGTTGCAACATCTCTGAAGTTATTAAGTTCCTACAAAAGCTTGCTAAAAGTCCTAATGCTAGTGCTATGAACATGGCTTTTACAAAACACATTACTAATGCTCTCATAAAGATTAAACAAGAAAAGATGAAACATAAAGCTTCTATTCCTATAAAGCAAGAAGATGGTTGGGAACCCATCATTAATATGAAAGTGAATAACTTTGATTTCAAAGCTTTGTGTGATCTTGATAGTAGTGTTTCTATTATGCCTAGAAGGATTTATGATATGCTTGATTTGCCTCCTCTTGAAGATTGTTATTTGAATGTCCCACTTGATGCTAGTGCTAAAAAGAAACTCATGGGGAGTATTAATGATGTTCTTATTATGGTTAATCATTCCTATGTCCTCGTTGATTTCTATGTTTTCGATGTTGAATACAATGCTTCTTGTCCTATTACTTTGGGAAGACCTTTTCTTAAAACTGTTGGTACCATCATTGATATGAAAGAAGGCACCATTAAATATAAACTCCCACTCAAGAAAGGTATAGAACACTTCCCTAAAAAGAGAGAAAATATTTCTTTTGCTTCTCCTATGAAAACAAAATTTGGTCTTAATGCTTCTTCATTTGAGAACACTTGATTCTTTCTTTGCTTCTTATACCTAACTTAAAGGCATTAAAGAAAATTACTTGTTGGGAGATAACCCAAGAGTTTTAGATGAGTCTTGGAAGTTATTACCTATGTAATAACCTCTCCTTATCCTTTTTATTTGCTTTTTGTGCCAAGAGTAACCTCTAATGAGAGTGAAAAAATGATTGGGAAAGTTGCTGTCCCGAAACAGATTTCTGTGCTTCACCGTAAAAATTCCTGAGAGAGTTCTGTATGTAGGATTGAGCTGTAATTATTTGTGCTTCTGTACCAGGTTGTTATCTAACTTTCGTTAGTTCAACACTTTTTGATTTGAGCAACAGAAGGTCTTCGAAAAAATTCGTCTTTACCTACTGGTCTGTTTTGACAGATTTCTGCCATTTTCTGCATTTGCTTCTTGTTGGTTCCTTCTTGAGTTCTTTTGGGGAATTGAGATTTTTGAGGGAAGTGCTACAGTATATAGTGTTCTAATGGAAGTTTATTTGGTGTTAGAACTGAACCTTGAGACTTATTTATCTTAAGTGCACTAATGTTGCTAATGAGATTGTGTGAAGTTTTGTATGAAGGAAAATTTTTAGGTGTATGGAAGGAATGAGTAATGAGATGAAGGATGGACTAAAACTCAAGCTTGGGGATGCCACGCGTGTCACCCCAAGAAATATCCAAGAAGTACAAGCGTCAAAGCTTGGGGATGCCCAAGGCATCCCCTTCTTCATCAATAAAAATTCCAGGTTTCTTCCAAACGCTTCATTTTTATTGTTTTGTGCACAGTTGTGTTTCTCTTGGAGCGTCTTCTTTTTCGTTTTCGTTTTGGTTTTTAGTTTGCTTGGTTTGCTTAGTTTTCTGAATAAGTTGGTTGGACCCCCTTTTTCACACGTTGGTTTGCAAATAGTTTGGTTTGGTTTGGAAAAGAGTAGGAAAGTTCATACTTTTGTGGTAAAAAGAGCTCGTTTTTGACTGTGGCTATGCTTTGTCATGCCATGCTTGATATTGTTTTGGTTTTATGCTTAGTATTATTTGCTGTAGCATGACTTGTTATAAACAATTGAGATTGCTTAATGTGCCTTGGATGAATCATGCATTGTTTTAGCATATTAAAGCATAGTATAGTGGTATTCTCCTTTGATGCTTTATTTGGGTTGACTTGGCACATGCTCACAACATGTTATGACTATCTCAAGTCACCATAGCCTTTATGATCCTTTAGTTTTCAACTTGTAGTATCACTTTATGCTTTGATCAATGATGTTTTGTCGCTCTGCATGATTATGGCCATTATTGCTCTCTTAGTTTGTTGCTCCCAGTCTTTTGCTATCCTCCACAACCAAGGATGAGTTCCACTCATGCATACAACTCCCTAAACCAAGTTATTCCAAAGAGTCCACCATACCTACCTACTAGCTTATGCTATTCCAAGTATATTCATGCTTTTGTCTACCTTTCACTTGTTATGAGAAAACTAGTGATTAAAGCTCTCACGAACTTGATGGCACACTTTACTTTATTGCCTCTAATAAACTTGAACCATTGGGTCCTTCTTTGTCGCGTATATGCTTGCGCTTTATAAGTTGAAGTTAGCAGAACCATGTTTCATGGGGAACGCTTTCTACATTGCACTTGTACTTTGTACCCCGTTGATATCATGTTCTTTTGCTTACGGATCCCGGCGGTGTGAAATAAAAGTGGAACTTGTAAGATCATGGAGTTTGTATGTATGTTAGAGAAACGCCTGGGCCGCTAGCCTAAGCCATGCCTAATCATGGTGGAAACTTGCAGCATCACCATAGTGAGCACTCTATGAAGCATCCTCAATAAAAACCTATGCAAATAGCAAATGACAAGATCGCTGAGATGCTCACTGTCTGCTTGCCTTGTCATTTTGATTATGGGAAAGCTCCCGTATCATGTGCAAGGGGTACCCTGTTGGCGGCTCTTAATGATACACATATACTTACAATGACAAGAGCTTACTCGTGACTGAAGTTGAGTAGCATGAGGATCGGTCTTTGTAAGTAAGGGGCATGATGAAAGGGCATTTATGCCCTTCCTATTATTTTGATGTTTGTTGACAACACTTGGATAGGTTAATCTGTTGTTAAATGTTGCAGGAGATATCAGATAGTTGAGAGTTGTTGCCTTAAGGAAAAGTGCTCCCCTGGATCCTGTCTGTGCTAAGAAACCTGTCCCAACCGGACTGTCCGGCTGATCTTCACCGGAGTGTCCGCCCCTGCCGAACTGTCCGGTTGGATCCGTCCGGACTTTCTTCCCCTGGATGTGGGCGTCTTTCCTGGACATTCAGAACACCAAATCAGACTCCTCATGGACACGGTCCGGAATCTGGCCGGAATCTTCTCTGGCCGGAGTGTCCGGTGAGTTTACCCCGGAGTGTCCGGCCCTGGGGGCTTATCGATCTTCCTGGACATTCGGAATGCCTCATCGGACTCCTCCCAGACTCGGTGCGGACATAGGCCAGAAACTTTGCTTGGCCGGAGTATCCGGCGGGTGTCAACCGGAGTGTCCGGCTGGGCCGGACTGTCCGGCTTGTATTTGCCGGACTGTACGGTGTAAGTGGCTCCCAACGGCTCTAATTCCAGGGGCCCTATAAATAGGCCCCTTCTTCTACCTTGGAAGCTGCTCGTCCAGTTCAAGAAAAGCATCACCATTTGAGCCACCAAATCCACAAGAACTCTTCACTCAACCATCCAAAGTCGTTGATCTTTGGAGAATCGAAGGAGGAGGCCTTGATCTACTACTTCACCAAGAGAGATTTCCATTTCCCCCTCATTCACTTGAGGGCCCCTTGTTCTAGGGTTTCCTTGGAAACCCTAGCTTGTGATTTGGTCTTACAAGTTTGTCTTTGATTGTTTGACAGCTTGCTTGTATTCGGGAGCCTCCAATTAGGTTGTGGATGTGTGCCTCGAACTTGTTGTAAAGGTGCCGGCTTCCACCTCGAAAGTTGCCGTTATAGTGGAAGGTGAATCGAACCCTTTGGGGTGAGGTTCATCGGAGAACAAGGGAGGCATCTCGTGGCGTTGGTGGTTTGATACCACCCCCTCTCCAAACGTAGACGTACTTCCCCTCAAAAGGAAGGAACTACGGGAAACAAATCCTTGTGTCTCCGAGCGCTCCACTTTGGTTACCTCTATCCTTTACCGCACTTTACATCTCTAGTTCTTGCATATTTCTGTGCTAGTTGACATATAGGTAAATTCACCTTAGTTGCATAATCTAGAGAATTTACCTTTTGTGTCAAACCCTAATTCGATTAAGAGTAAAATTGGGAGTAGCACCTATTCACCCCCCCTCTAGGTGCCCATACGATCCTTTCAATTGGTATCAGAGCCTCGGCTCTTTATTCGGGCTTAACCGTCTAAGAGATTATGGCCACCACCGGGGAAGGAGAAAGTGAGGATAGCCATTCGGTGACCATGGTAGATCTCAAGAAGTTGGAAACAAGCTTGAGCTCTACCTTGGGCAACGAGATCCAACAATTGCGTCAACTCGTTGAGCAACTTGTTAAGGACAAGCAAACCTCACCTCCTCCCTCTCTAGAGGAAACACCACCTAACCCAAAGGCTAAGCCCTTGGAGGAGGTGGCGGGGGATGAACATAATTCCACTAACTCCACCACCAAAAAGGGTGATGGGAAAGAAGAGTTCCATGCGGTCCCCATATGGTACTCTCCCGACCCTCCTATCCCACTTCCACATATAAATAATAGAGGAGACCCACCTAAGTTATCTACACATTCCTTTGCTCAATGGCAAGTTTTAATGAAATCTCATGTGCGCAGCTCTTGCATTGACTTGTGGAACATTATTGAAGAAGGACTCAAAATTGAGGATCCAACCAACTTGACTAGAAGAGAAGTGGTCAATAGCCAACTCAATGCGACTGCCTTGCACATGATTCAACTTGGTGTAGGGCCAAAGGATTTTCCCCACATTGAGCATTACAACACCGCCAAGGAAGCTTGGGATGCTCTCATTGACTTGTTTGTTGGCAACGAGAGTATGAGAAGAAATAGATATGGTGCCTTAAGCAATGAGGCCAAAGGGTTCTTCATGAAGGATGGTGAGGATCATGAAGACATGTACCGAAGACTCAAATCCACAACCACCGCCTTTAGGAATGTTGGTGCCTCTCACATTGATGATGCTTGGATCAAGAGGAAGTATGTGAGTGCACTCATGCCTTTTGAGCCTACTGACTTGAAGAGTCTCCAAGGAAGACATAATTACCATCTCATGACCTCCAATGAAGTGATGCAAGAGATGGCCGCCTTCAAGGTCGCTGCCAAGAATGCCAAAGACGCCCATGCTCGTGCCATTGGAATGAATAGCGGTGTCAATCTTGCCTTGAAGGCCAAGGTTGTGGAATATGATGAAGATGAAGGAAGTGATGAGGGACTTTCAATGAACCACCCCGAAGATGTCAAGGTAGCTCATGGTGAATACATGGCCTTCTTTGCAAGAAACTTTTGGAAAGATCCCGCCAAAGCCAAGATGGAAATGCAACGAAGAAACAACACCAATGGAAGAAGAGATAGTGGTTCCAAGTTGAGAACATGCTTCAACTGTGGTGACCGCTATCACTTTGTTGCAGCTTGTCCCTATGAGAAAAGAGAAGATCATGGTGGTAAACTTGTGTTGAAGAAGACCTCCAAAGCTCCTTACAAGAAACCTTTCGTCAAGAGGAACACAACCAACAAGAAGCCAGGAGAAATTTCTTTGATCACACATGAAGAGTTCTCCTCCGATGATGATGAAGAAGAGGAAGATGAGGATACACCAAATGGTGTGGCGGCTCTTGCCACCACCTCTACTCCTTCATTCTCACTCTTCGACTCTCCAAATGGGAACCTCTCCAACAAGAACGTCACTTGTCTTATGGCAAGAGGAACGGAGGTATTATCATCATCACACTCCACTTCTTTAATCAATGATGGTTTTGATGATGAGTTATCTCTTGAGGTCAAAAAGGAACTAGTTGCTTTTGATGTGTTCATGAATAACTTGCAAGGGGAACACAAGAAACATGTTGTGGACCTCTTAAATCAACTTTCACACACACAAGAACTTCTAGATGAGAGGTGTCAATTAGGAAGAGAGCACATGATTGAGATAGAAGCTCTTAATAATGCTCTAGAAGAAGAACAAGAAACTAGAATATCTCTTGAAACCAAACTAGAGGGCCTTGATGGTGCTAATGATCTCATTATTAATAAACTCATAAAGGAACGTGATCATGCTATTGTTAAATACAAAAAGGCTAAAAAGGATAAGATTGAGTTTGGTGTTGTTCATGGAAAACTTGCCGAGGATTTTAGGACACTTGACAAGGCTCACAAGGCCTTGGAAAGTGAACTATTGTCACTCACAAAGTCTCATGAAAAGCTTCAAACTCAATTGATCAATACTCCCTCACCTAGTACATTCATTCCTTCTAGTTGTACAAATACTCTTGAAGGACATGCTAGGTTGAAGAAGAAGCTAGCTAAGACCTCCTTTCCCAAAGGAAACAAGTCTATTGATGATCTCTTAAACAAGCAAAGGTCAAATGGTGAAAAGGGGGGCATTGGCTTTATCTCTATCGCCAAGAAGAATAAGAACAACAAGAAGAAGAAGGCCAAGCCCGCCCAAGAAAAGAACAAGGTCATTGTGGGAAGTAAGATCACAAGTGGAAAAACTATGTCTCATGATGACTGTGCGGGAAGTGCTAACCCTCACTATGTCTTAATGCGTGATTATTATGGTGATGTGTATGCAAAATATGTTGGCCCTTTTGATGGTTATATTGCATGGTCTATTTGGGTTCCCAAGACCCTTCTTGCTAACAAAAGAGGACCCATTGAAAAATGGGTACCTAAGACCTAGTTTGATCTTTTGTAGACCTATGCTTCCGGAGGGTCAAAATGGGTGCTTGATAGTGGATGCACAAGTCATATGACCGGAAGCGCATCTAGTGTCAAGGAATTGAGACCAAATGTTGATCAAATATCCGTTACATATGCCGACAAGTCAAAATCTAAGGTAATGGGTTTCGACAAAGTTGTGGTTGCACATGATATCACTCTTGTGGACGTCATGCTTGTTGAGACCCTTGGGTATAATTTACTTTCAGTCCCTGCTCTAGGAAAGATGGGTTTTGTCGTCTTTATTGATGTTGATATTGTAATCCTCTTGTGGAGCAAGTCTCTAAAGGTTGCTTTCGTTGGGTACGTCGAAGATGACTTGTATGTGGTGGACTTCTCGGGGAAAACCACAACTAGTCCGATGTGCCTATTCGGAAAAGCCGATGTGGGTTGGCTATGGCACCGCCGCCTAGCCCATGTCAACATGAGAACTTTGCAAAGCCTTAACAAGGATGGTCATATTGTTGGACTAAAAGAAAATGTTTGCTTTGCCAAAGATCGTGTTTGCAGGGCATGTGTAGAAGGAAAAATGCATGACTCTCCCCACAAGCCAAAGAACTACATCAAGTCAAAGAGGATCTTGGAGCTCCTTCATGTGGATCTCTTTGGTCCTCCCTCTCATGCAAGCCTTGGTGGGAAGAAATATTGTCAGGTAATTGTTGATGACTACTCAAGATAAACTTGGGTATATTTCTTCAAGCTAAAAAGTGAGACCCAAGAGAACTTCATTGACTTCATCAACATGGCTCAACGCCAACACAATGTCCCGGTATTGACAATAAGAAGTGACAACGGTACCGAATTCAAGCACTACACATTGAATGGATTTCTTAGTGGTGAGGGAATAAAACATCAATATTCCGCTGCATATACCCCTCAACAAAATGGTGTAGCTGAGAGGAAGAACCGGACTCTTATTGATATGGCAAGGACCATGTTGGCAGAGTTTAAGTCTCCATACAATTTTTGGGCTGAAGCCATCTCCACCGCATGCCATGCTTCAAACCGTCTCTATCTCCACAAAGAATTGGTCAAGACCCCTTATGAGATACTTACCGGTAACAAGCCCAACGTCTCATACTTTCGGGTGTTCGGTTACAAGTGCTTCTATCGTGTTAAGGGTATTCGTTTGTCCAAGTTTGATTCCAAAGCATTAGAGGGTATTTTTGTTGGTTATGGTCTCGAATCCCACACTTATAGAGTCTATGACATGCTCTCTGGAGTTGTCATAGAATCTTGTAGTGTGGTGTTTGAAGAATATGATGGTCCCCAAGCGGGACGTGTTGATGTTTGTGATGTAGATGATGAAATGCCTCAGGAAGCCATAGGAAGAATGGGTGCGGGCTTTATCCGTCCTATTGAGGAACCCCTTATGGCAGATCGAGAAGAACTATGATCTACTCAAGTGGAGCCCTCATCTTCACAACATCCACAAGCTCCGATCGAAGGGGACAATGACCCACACCAAGAATAAGTTGTGGAGCCTCAACCCACTGATCAAGAAGATGCCTCCAACCAAGAAGTGATTGAGTCTCCGTTTGCTAGAATGTCCAGTGGTGCTAAGGCCATTACACAAGGAAGATCTGTACAAACTGCCATAAGAACAGCTGAATACCTAGCCAGTCGAGGGCTTGATCAAGACCAAGGTCAATCTCTGCCTCCTGTAGAAGAGGATATATCCAATGATGATCAAGGTCAAGTTGATGGTCATGACGAGGACCAATATGATGAAGTGATTCCCACAAGAAACAACAAGGAAATCGAAACTCGTCGCCAAGCTAGAATGGATAGAATTTTGGAATTAAGAGACTACACTCTTGAGAATGTGGTAGGAGATGTAAGAAGAGGGATATCTACTCGAGCACAATTGAAGAACTTTGGTGAGCACCAAGCACACATTTCCATGGTGGAACCAAAGAAATTATGGGAAGCTCTTGAAGATTCAGATTGGTTGGATGCAATGCACAAAGAGCTCAACAACTTTGAGAGAAACAAAGTATGGAAGTTAGTGGAGAAGCCAAAAGATTGCCGCAATGTCATAGGCACCAAGTGGATCTTCAAGAACAAGCAAGATGAGCATGGAATTGTGATAAGGAACAAGGCAAGATTGGTTGCACAAGGGTTCTCTCAAATTGAGGGCATTGATTATGGAGAGACTTATGCACCTGTGGCTCGTCTTGAGTCCATCCGTATCCTTCTTGCTTATGCGGCTCATCATAAATTTAAACTACAACAAATGGATGTAGAAAGTGCATTTCTTAATGGTCCATTGCATGAGTTGGTATATGTGAAACAACCCCCGGGGTTTGAGGATCCCAACTTCCCAAACCACGTCTACAAACTCGATAAGGCACTCTATGGGCTTAAACAAGCCCCACGCACGTGGTATGAGCACCTTAGAGAGTTGTTGTTAGATCGTGGGTTTGAGGTTGGGAAAATCGATCCCACTCTTTTTACTAAGAAGGTCAATGGGGAACTTTTTGTATGCCAAATCTATGTAGATGATATTATCTTTGGCTCATCTAACAAAGCTTTTAATGATGAATTCTCAAAGCTTATGACTGACAGGTTCAGGATGTCCATGATGGGAGAATTGAGAGTTTTTCTTGGCTTTGAGATCAAGCAAGTAAGAGGAGGAACATTCTTCAACCAAGCAAAGTATACTCAAGATATGCTCAAAAGATTCAATATGAAAGACCTAAATGGATCTCCCACTCCCATGGCAATAAAGACTCATCTTGAACTAAATCCAAATGGTAAAGATGTGGATCAAAAGGTATATCGATCCATGATTGGCTCTTTGCTTTACCTTTGTGCATCTAGACCCGATATTGTGTTGAGTGTAGGAGTGTGTGCAAGATATCAAGCGGCTCCTAAATAAAGCCATTTGATGGCGGTCAAGAGAATCTTTCGATATTTGGTTCATACCCCAAACTATGGTATTTGGTATCCTAGGGGCTCAACTTTCTCTCTTTGTGGGTACACGGATTCAGATTGGGCTGGTGACAAAGATGATAGAAAATCAACCTTCGGGGCTTGCCAATTCCTTGGGAGGTCTTTGGTGTGTTGGTCTTCTAAGAAGCAAAATTGTATATCCCTTTCCACCGCCGAAGCCGAGTATGTGGCAGGTGCTAGTGCTTGTACACAATTGCTATGGATGAGGCAAACTTTAAAGGAATACGATGTCCATTGTGACAAAGTGCCTCTTCTATGTGACAATGAAAGTGCTATCAAGATTGCATATAACCCAGTGGATCATACAAGGATAAAGCATTGAGATTCGTCATCACTTCATTAGAGATCATGTTGCCCGAGGTGATATTGAGCTATCATATGTGTCAACCAAAGATCAACTTGCCGACATTTTCACGAAGCCACTTGATGAAGCAAGATTTTGTTATTTGAGGAATGAACTAAATATCGTGGATTCTAGGAGCTTGACTTGATTACCTTGCATATTCACCTATGTCTTGACCCATATTTGGTGTAGGTGCAGGCATGGAGATAGGGGGAGTGCAGTCCTAATACATTGGACTATCCCTCCCTCATGATGCCAACATTAATAAATTCAATACTATTAATATCATTTTGTGATATGTGAGTTTCATTGATGAGTAGTGGCTATGAACCCAAGGATAATTCTTCGCGGTGTCATGCCACAAACTCTTACATGATGGCCTTGGCCATCGCCCTCTTCTTATTGAAGAGTTGGTTCTTGGTCCGTTTGATTTTGAACTTAATTTGACTTTTTCTTGAAAATCAATGTTTTCTTGGTTCTTCACAGTACATCATCTGAATCCTAGGCCTTTCCTCATCTCTAAACATGCTCCTCTAGCCACACATTTGTCCACTACTTGAAACTGGGGGTTTTGGTCGCGGGGAGGCCGGACTGTCTGCCCTGAACCAACCGGAGTATCCGGCCAGACCGGACTCTCCGCTTGATTCACTCCGGACATTCCAGCCGGGACGGACACTCCGGTGAATATCACCCGGACACTCCGGCCTCGGCAGTTTCCAAATCGTAATAGGGGGTCAGGGAGAAGTGGACGGTTCAGTCCTCCTTCTTCCTCCCGACCCCCTCTTGCTCTCTACCTGCTGCCCCCGACCAAGGACTCCACCGGGAGGGCTCCTCCACCCCGGATCCAGCCGTTGCCACCGGCCATTCTCTTCCCTTTGCTGCTGGGATCCATTCCCCTCCGATGAAGGACACCATGGATGCTGGTATAGTGCCCCTCCCCTTCCCATACCTAGGGTTTGATCTAGATGAACTTTTGGGGGCTATGTCTCACCTAGATCCATGGATACATCATATAGCGTGCAATACTAGTCCTGGTAGTGGTCCTAGCAATCCCGATCTGCAATGGTTGAACACACTCGAACTGCCCCTAAAATCGTCAAGACTCCAGCCGGAATGTCCGGCGTGTACGGGACGGACACTCCGGTCCGACCGGAATGTCCGGTTAGTACGTACCGGAATGTCCGGTCATGGCAGAGTCTCCGGGATGATTTTGCCGGACAGTCCGGGTGTTTTCCGCCAGTTCAGCTCCTGCATTACTTTGACTACTACTACATGTTTGTATCTTCTGGACAAGTGTGCTTACCCCATATGCTATCCTTCTACTCTGATCTCACAGGTGGTTCTCATCCTCGCCGGCCTAGGGCTGCTAAGCAGGCACATCCTCGCAGGTTCCGTGATGAAGAGTTTGACGTTCATGTAGATCCTTCTATGGTGAGACAGGCTGCTCGTGACCGTGCTGCAGCAAAACAGGAAAAGGTCAGAAAACTGAAAAGGGATGAAGCCAAGCGCATGAGGTTTGAAGCATTGACCACTCTGACAGATTTGGGTACCGAGGAGTTTGTGGAGATGAGAGTCCAGCAGTTCTACTCTCTGCCTCGCACCGTGGATGATGATCACTTCTGGAGAAATGAACAAGCCCTACTTTTCTCTGAGGTGTTTTGTGGGTTCAGGACTGCTGTGTGCCCCATGCAGTGGTTGGATCTCGAGAAGCTCCAAGCACACAGGTACTTTGAGGATGCTTTGTGGGTGACAGAGAAGATGGGGCTGCACACCATCTTTCAAGTAAAAGAAGACTATAATGTTGAGTTGGTCCAGCAGTTCTATGCTACAGTGGTCTTTGGGGACACTACGGATATTCCCCTTGAGTGGATCTCTGGCACTACTAAGTGCCGCTCCAGCATGGCTCAGTTTGCACAGATTCTTGGATTGCCTTTCAATCCCAATGCTCCAAGTGGTCTCAGAATGCATGTTCATGGTCAGGCATATGACAAGCAGAGGTTGGCCCCAATCTACTCTCAGAATGGTGTGGCTAGCCAAACCATCAACAACAAGCTCATCTACAACATTTTGCTTCGCATGTTTCTCCATACACTCACTCCCAAGGCGGGCAACAAGGATGAGATGAGAGGTGCAAAAATGAATCTTTTGGCACATGCTCACTCTGTGTATACTCATGGTCCTGACCACCAAGGTGGTGCTATTGATGTCATGGATTTCATCTATCAGGACTTGTACAAGTGGATCATTGACAAGAAGTGCCCTCTGTTTGCTCCCTATGTGATGAAGCTCATTGCTGCTCAGGCTCCAGCAACTCCATTGCTCTACACTGATCTTGTTCCACACCTTCCTGCCAAGCTATAGAGGAAGGCTGCCCCCACCACCAAGGCTCCTCGTGGCTACCCCCCTTCTCAGGACATATTTGAGGATGATGTGATGGATGTAGATGATTCTGACAGTGATGATGAGGAGGTACCGGAGGCTGTGACCCGTGGCCCTCGCATGAAGCATGCCAGCAATGCATATCGCTTCACCACCTCTAAGGAGGAAGTACACAAGAAGGTGAAGAAGGCCTCCTGGTGGAAGAAGCTTCTCCTATGCCAGAACATTGACATTTGCCATGGACAGTATGAGGCATACAAGACTAACAGGAATATCATGAAGGAACTCAAGCGGATCAACCAGCCCATGGATGTTGATCCCTCTCAGCAGCAGGCATCAGATGGCACTCTTTCCTACGGTCACTAGAGTCAGGGTCGTGTGGACTGGTCCATGTTTGAGGACGCGACTTCTTCTTCTCACCCTCACGGTCAGAGCTCGACTCAGGGTGATCATCAGGGTGAGGATGATGACGAGGATGAGGATGGGGAGGAGGATGCTGACTACGACTTCAGTGGCTAGAGTTGGCTTTGGGGACGTTTTAGTTGTGCTCTTTTCCCTTTTTGGCGTCTCGATGCCAAAGGGGGAGAAGCAACCCCTTTATTAGGTTGCTGCCGGGATTTGCATGGGTACACGAGTGCTTCATGTTATTTCGATTTGCCTCTTTGAAGCCTCGTGTTCGCTATCTTACTTTACTTGTTTGAGTACTATGTTGTGTTGAACTCAGTTGTGTGTTGTGACATGCTTACCCGGTTTTGTTAAACGACTTTGTTATGCCTAGCTTATCATTCTAGTGGTTATTATCATGTCATACCTTGTTAGCTACAAAACCTAGTGAGGATGTGATCCTAGGGTGTGTGATTGTCTGAAAACGCAAAGCTAAAATGGTCACACATCTAGGGGTAGCCTCACTATTTTTGTATGTCTCCTATTGTGAATTTTATTACCTATCCTGTCTGCAAATCCTTGGGTTGTCATCAAACACCAAAAAGGGGGAGATTGAAAGGGCATTTATGCCCTTCCTATTATTTTGATGTTTGTTGACAACACTTGGATAGGTTAATCTGTTGTTAAATGTTGCAGGAGATATCAGATAGTTGAGAGTTGTTGCCTTAAGGAAGAGTGCTCCCCTGGATCCTGTCTGTGCTAAGAAACCTGTCCCAACCGGACTGTCCGGCTGATCTTCACCGGAGTGTCCGCCCCTGCCGGACTGTCCGGTTGGATCCGTCCGGACTTTCCGCCCCTGGGATGTGGGCGTCTTTCCTGGACATTCAGAACACCAAATCGGACTCTTCACGGACACGGTCCGGAATCTGGCCAGAATCTTCTCTGGCCGAAGTGTCCGGTGAGTTTGCCCCGGAGTGTCCGGCCCTGGGGGCTTATCGATCTTCCTGGACATTCAGAATGCCTCATCGGACTCCTCCCGGACTCGGTGCAGACACAGGCCGGAAACTTTGCCAGGCCGGAGTATCCGACGGGTGTCAACCGGAGTGTCCGGCTGGGCCGGACTGTCCGGTGTAAGTGGCTCCCAACGGCTCTAATTCCAGGGGCCCTATAAATAGGCCCCTTCTTCTACCTTGGAAGCTGCTCGTCCAGTTCAAGAAAAGCATCACCATTTGAGCCACCAAATCCACAAGAACTCTTCACCCAACCATCCAAAGTCGTTGATCTTTGGAGAATCGAAGGAGGAGGCCTTGATCTACTACTTCACCAAGAGAGATTTCCATTTCCCCCTCATTCACTTGAGGACCCCTTGTTCTAGGGTTTCCTTGGAAACCCTAGCTTGTGATTTGGTCTTACAAGTTTGTCTTTGATTGTTTGACAGCTTGCTTGTATTCGGGAGCCTCCAATTAGGTTGTGGATGTGTGCCTCGAAGGTTGCCGTTATAGTGGAAGGTGAATTGAACCCTTTGGGGTGAGGTTCATCGGAGAACAAGGGAGGCCTCTCGTGGTGTTGGTGGTTTGATACCACCCCCTCTCCAAACGTAGCCGTACTTCCCCTCAAAAGGAAGGAACTACGGGAAACAAATCCTTGTGTCTCCGAGCGCTCCACTTTGGTTACCCCTATTCTTTACCGCACTTTACATCTCTAGTTCTTGCATAGTTCTGTGCTAGTTGACATATAGGTAAATTCACCTTAGTTGCATAATCTAGAGAATTTACTTTTTGTGTCAAACCCTAATTCGATTAAGAGTAAAATTTGGAGTAGCACCTATTCACCCCCCTCTAGGTGCCCATACGATCCTTTCACATGAGATTTCGGTTTATAACTTGTCAAGCATATCCTCTTAGTTGTGTCACTTTAACCTTAACCACCTTCAAGATGCTTATGATAGGGGCAATGAGAGCTGAAAGCTATAAGTACCATAATTTTTGGAAGCTCTTTATGAGACTTGAATCCCTACTTCCTTTTTACAAAAGGCCTTTCTTCCACCATTATATTGAGTCTCCACCTTCTATCTTTATGCACTACTTTGAGAGCATAGTGGCCATTCTTAGTTCTATGTGCATTGTCCCAAGACTAGTTGATTGATGCATAACTTGTTATTGCTTGTTTGAAACTATTGTATCTAGTCACTCTTATGAACTTTGAAGGTGTCCTATGCATTTATATTTGCTACTCTATTGAGGGACAAGCTGAATACTTTTATGCTATGTTTTCTTTATGTGAAACAAACAAATGTCTTGCAAAGCATTGTTATTCATGAATCTTTTGTTTGTGCCTTTTCATGTTGCATCATAGCTTCTTTGCTTATTGCTAGAACTTTGTTTTCATGTTATGATTGAAGTACTTTGATCCCAGCTTTGAGTTTTGCAAATACTATGATCAAGTTTTTGATGGTGCATGTCACCTCAAAAATTATTTCTTTTTATCACTCACCTACTCGAGGACGAGCAGGAGTTAAGCTTGGGGATGTTGATACATTGCAAATGTATCTATAATTTTTGATGTTCCATGCTTGGTTTTATCCACTTTATTGTGTTTTGTTCCAACTTTGGAGTACTTTTATTATGATTTCTTGGACTAACCTATTAACAAGAGCCACAGTGCCAGCTGCCTGTTTTCTGTTGTTTTTGGTTCCAGAAAAGTCAGAAAATGAATATTCTCGGAATTGGACGGGACAAAAGCCAAAGTGCCTATTTTTCTGAAAGGGATCAAGTGCCAGAATACGAGACGGAGAAGGGTTGGGGGCCAGCCACACCACCTGGCCGCGCGGCCAGGCCTGGCCCGCGCCAGGGGGTGGTCTGGCCGCCCCCAGCACCCCCTCGGCCTCTCCTTCCGCCTATAAGTTGCCCTCGGGACGAAAACCCTAGGTACCCGATCAAAATTCCATGAAAGAGTCTGTAGCCACCGTCATCTCCATCCCTAGATCGGGAGGGATCTGAAGCTCTTCCTGGCACCCTGCTGGAGAGGGGAATTCACCCTGGAGCCCGTCTTCATCACCATGCAACCCTCCGGTGTGATGCGTGAGTAGTTCATCCTTGGACTACGGATCCATGTAGTAGCTAGATGACTGGTTTCTCCTCCTTTGTGCTTTCATGTTTAGATCTTGTGAGCTCCGTTCATGATCAAGATCATCTATTTGTAATCCATACATGTTGTGTTTGCGGGGATCCGATGGATATTGAGATGCTATTTCAGATTGATTATTGATTCTATCATGTCTTTGTTATTTGAGATCTTGCATGCTTTCCGTTGTTAGTAGCTATCTTGGCCAAGTAGATGCTAGCAACTCCAAGAGTTAGTATTTATGCTCGATAGTGGGTTCATGCCTCTGGTAATCTGGGGAAGTGAAAGAAATCTCTAAGGTACTAGATGTGCTGTTGCTACTAGGGAGAAAACAACAATCCTTTGTTCATAGAGCAATCGTATTGTTTACCTTACACGCATTTCGTAAAGCAATAATCTGTTGCTTGCAACTTAATATAGGGGGTTCAGATGATAACGTGAAGGTGGATTATTAGTCATAGATGCAGTTGGATGACGGTCTATGTATTATGTTGTATTGCCCAATCAAGTCTCAAAGGAGTCAAGATGATTAGTATATGCATGTATTGCTTTCTCGGTGTTTGTCAATTGCCCCGCTGTAATTTGTTCACCCAGCATGTTATCTATCTTAAGGAGAGCCACCTCTAGTGAACTATGGATCCCGGTCCATTTACTTTACATACAATCTACAAATCTTTTACTACTTTGTGTTTACTTTCTGCAAACTTTTACTTCTTTCCATTTGATGTGCTTAATCCTTTGTTTTCCACAAAACACGGTGAGATTGACAACCTCATCGCAAGTTGGGGACAAAGTTCTGTGGTTGTGTTGTGCAGGTCTCCACGTTGCTACTAGCACCGGTAGTGCGCCCTGCCAAAGCTCAGCTAGTAACACCTTTGAGGTGTTTCCTTGCTCCTACTGGTTCGATTAAACCTTGGTTTCATAACTGAGGGAAACTTGCTGCTGTGCTCATCATACCTTCCTCTTGGGGTTCCCAAGAAGCTCTACATCAACACCGCCATCAAGCATTTTTCTGGGCGCCGTGCATTGAGCCATCACCTGCTATACTGGACATACCTCCACACGCCCCATAGCCTTGATGTCATGCACATCACGAAGAACGTGTGCGAGAGTCTGCTTGACACTATCATCAACATGCCGGATAGGACCAAAGACGGGCCGAAAGCAAGGAACGACCTGATGGAACTTGGCATCAAGGAAGAACTTCATGAGACGCCGCCGCCCGATGATGATTATGATGAGACGGTGCCTGAATATACTCAAGGTCGCCACAAAGCGAAGAAGAGGTTCAGCGGGATGAAGTCTCATGACTGTCATGTGCTGATGACACAGATACTTCCCGTTGCGATCCGAGGGATAATGGACGAGCACGTCCGTGAGACGCTGTTTGGCCTCTGCAACTTCTTCGACGTCATCTCGAGGAAGTCGATTGGCTTGAAGCAGCTCAACACATTACAAGATGAGATCGTCGTGATACTATGCGAGCTCGAGATTTACTTCCCGCCCGCATTCTTCGACATCATGGTCCATCTACTCGTCCATGTCATGGATGACATCATTCATCTCGGGCCGACATTCCTGCACAACATGATGCCGTTTGAAAGGCTTAACGGTGTTATCAAAGGATTCGTATGCAACAGGTCCCGTCCAGATGGAAGCATTGCCAAGGGCTTTCTGACCTACGAGTGCGTCTCTTTCTGCCAGAATTATCTATGCACCGACATGGACGACGAGGATGACCCTGTTGGTCTGCCCAAAAGGACGCACCTCGATAGGCTCGCTGGATATGTCCACCGCGAGGGCTTTCGCACCATGCATGTCAGCGCGAAGTGTCGACGTGACGACTTTGACAGGGCACACCGAGTCGTGCTACAACACATCGAATTGGTCGATCCTTGGGTGGAAGAGCACAAAAGCTTAATCAAGCAGAAGTTCATTGACCTTGGTCGACCGAGGAAGAAGGGAGATGTAACAAGAGAGCATGACTCTAGCTTCACGGCTTGGTTCAAGAAGAAGCTTCAAGACAATCCCCCTGCAGACCCGCAAACGCCTTCTACGGAGGATGAAAAACTAATTTTTGCCTTGTCAAATGGCCCCGGGCACAACGTGAGGACATATCAGGCATGCGACATCAACAGGTATAGATTATACACCGAGAAAAGGGACATGAGCAGCGACTATCAGAACTCAGGAGTAACAATGCTATCCTATGCCGATGACAAAGCCACCGTCAAGGAACGATTTTTTGGAAGGATCGAGGAGATCTAGGAGCTCGACTATGCCGGAGAGAAGGTGCCGATGTTCTGTGTCAGATGGGCCAAGAGCGTCCAAAAAGAGGGTTGGTATTTCACCACCATGGTTATACCCGATGCCTCCGTGAAGAATGCCTTCGCAAAAAATGAGCCATGGGTACTCGCGAGCCAAGTTGACCAATGTTTCTTCATCACTGACCCCTCAAAGCCAAGCCGTGTTGTCGTGAGGAGGGGCAAGAGGAGCATCATCGGAATGGATGGACCCGCCAATGAGCAAGACTTAGAAAAGAACGGCGATCCGAAGATCGAAGAGGAATTCGATAAGTACTTCAACAAGCCGACTGCTGCAGGAAAAAGGAAGACCACCCTACCTACTAAAGGTTGTCCGTTCACGAGAAGAAACCTTAACCTTTCTGGGCTAAAGTATTCAACCGTGAGGAAGAAGGGCAAGAAGATTGCAAAGAGACGCTAGATTTGTGAAGAATATTGGTGTGTATGGATATTTCCTATGTACTTGCAAATGAATGTCCTTGTTTTAAATAAATTAATAATTGCCTATGTACTTGCAAATGGATGTCCTTGTTTTAAATAGATTTGTGAATGTTAAACTTAATTACTATTT
Source organism: Avena sativa (assembly GCA_916181665.1). Lineage (NCBI taxonomy): Eukaryota > Viridiplantae > Streptophyta > Magnoliopsida > Poales > Poaceae > Avena > Avena sativa. Next base: position 126,960,923 of record OV702289.1, on the reverse strand, counting down.
GTTACAAAATATACTAGATATTAATGACAAGTATTTAGGAACATATTAAAAAAATAATGTTAAACTTAATTACTTCCAAAAGTATTTAGGAAAATATTTTGTAAAATATTAAAAAATTGAAAAAAATTGAGAGAGCCAGGAATCGAACCTGGCCGCTCCAACAATAGCAGATGCAGTACAGCATCGACCACTTCAGTAGCCTTGTGTAGTTGACACATATCAGGGCATCGTGGTTTTTGGCTAAGTGCCAAATACCAATGGCGCATATTGGGAAATATGCGCCACGGATATTTGACACTTAGCCAAATAAACTGTCGGCCTCGCTCTCTCCCTTTCTTCTCTCTCACACAGAGAATCCCCAACCTCTCCCCGCCGCGATCGAGCCTCCTGCCGCCGCCCGCCACTGGAGGAGTCACCCTATCGCCCCCACCGTCGGTGAGCCTCCCCAACCCCTCCCCTCCCTTCCACTGATCCCCGTGTCTCCGCCACCAGGAGCGCTGCCCCATTCCCATGGAGCAAGCAGGAGGAGGAGGAGCACTAGGAGTGCTACCCCGTCCCTATGGCGCCACTAGGAGGAGGAGTGCCGCCCCTCCCCATCGAGCACCAGGAGCCTCCCCTCCCCGTCGAGCACCAGGCGCTGCCCCCTCCCTCGTCGAGCACCAGATATCGCCCCCTCCCCCGTCAGGCAGAAGGAGAACGCGTGTGAAACTGTCCACCACCTCTACTCCGTCATCGGCCACCTCAGGTTGAGCTCTCCCTCCCCTCTCCCATCTCACTAAATTTGCTCTAGGGTTTGCTCTAGGGTTCTAGGGTTTGCTCTTAGAGATAGGTTGATTTTAGGGTTTTTAGAGTGTTCTAGAAGGTTAGTGAATTAGGGTTAGATGGTGTGGGTGTGTGTGTCCTATCCTTGACCAACATATAGATGCATCTTGTATTGTACATTCCCTCTGCAAGTGTATTCTACTTCCATGCTATGAAATATGATTGTGTATTGTATACCTGTGATTAAAAAGATATAATATGTCTACATTATTAAGTGCAAAAAACACAACATTCGACTATTATGTTTGCCTTCCTATGACTGGTGGTATATGCAGGAGGGCACTTTCACATTAGGCACTGTGCGGTGGGCTTGTTCGTCTGCGGTACCAAAGTTGGCAGGCCAGCGCATGGCGGTACCTAAGTTGCCTGAAATTACCGTGTTTCGAAAAGTTGGGCCACCAACTACCGAGAGGGGCCATTTCGATGCAAACTCGTCTCACCCCTACCAAATCCAAACATGCCGTAAAACTGCCCCGTGAAGTAGACGGTTGGGACCCTCATGTCAGTAATATTTCTGTGATGCAAGCGCCAACGCGGCAACCACGTAGGCGAAACGAGATACTAAAGGAGCATCGTGCGTTGACCAAATTCACAAATCCACTCCCTTCCTCCTTTCGCATGAACCCTAGCACTGGCGGCGTCGAAATCCCCTCTCCAACCAGAATGATCTCTTCGGGCATTTGACTTCCGGCGCCAAGTTGTTGCGCCTACTCGCTGCTACCAAGCTCTAATGCCGAATGCCGTGCCAGCCGTTGCGACGATCTAGCCCGCCTCTACCGCCGATGAGCTTAGCAGCGCGAAGGATGGCAGATCCATTTGCCGAGGAAGAAGTACTTCTGGCTAATTTCGGGTGAGCTACTCTTCTCTTTGCTATTCACACTACCTATAGCTGCTAGCTGGCTATTGGCATTATAGAGATATATCGAACATATAATTGTTTGCTAGCACGATGCTGACAAACAATTCTTATCTTTTGTCTCCAATTTTCTATCAACTAGGATCTCAGCTGAACCCAAATACACGGTTCTGGTGAGCATCTGCGTCTACCTTGTTAAATTAGCACATGGGAAGAGCACGTGGAAACAGGCTCAGAGTCTGAAGATGTAAGTAGCGCCTGTGCAGTTATGCACTGTCCCTGGTTTGGTTGCTGCTGTGCGTGAACTTGCCAGAGCAGACTGCACGGTTCAGCATTGTTGATGAACGAGGCTTCAGGGTTCCTATAGCATGTGACAGTTAGCTAATTGGGTTGATGAAACAACATGTTAGGCTTCGCGTGGTTACGCTGGTGTGTAACATAGTGGATGAGGAAGCTCCTTCTACTGGGAGTCGCCCAACTATTATTGGACAGGGAGGTCTAACTCGAACCCCTGCTGTTGTTGAGCAAAATGTGGTTCCTCACCCGCGACATGCTTTTGTCAAGCAACCTCCTCGTAGGAGTCCCCGTATTGCCGTTGTGGAAAACTCTGCTCTGGAATCTGCTGGTACTGGTCGTCCCCATCCCCGTGCCCATGTTTCTGCGGCTGCTGCTCACCCAATCCATGCCGCTGTTGAGCAAACTAAGGCGTCCGGAGGCTGCCCCACTGTTGTTGCCAAGACCGCCGCCTTGTGTGCTCCTCCTCCTCGAAACCGTCCTCAAGTTGTGCAAACCCGTGCTCTGGAATCTGCTGGTACTGGTCGTCCTCGTGTTGTTGTTGATTTGGACGCTGTTGACCCAATCCCTGCCGCTGTTGAGCAAAGTAAGGCTTCCGGAGGCTGCCCCACTGTTGTTGCAAAGACTGATGCCTTCTCTCCTCCTCGAACCCGTGCTCGGGTTCAGCGAGATGCTGGTCTGAAGCCAGCTCATGGTCTGGACTCTGCTAGCACTCGAAACACTGCTATTGTGGGAACTGCTCCTGATCGTCGAGGTGGCATGGCAGCAGCTGATCCTATTGTGGCTGCCGTTAGAAGGGGCCCTGCCTATCCACCATGTAATGTAGCTCCCGCTGCTAAGGGCCCTCGCCTTGCTCCTGGTCCTGGTACTTCCATCGAGGTTGATCCAGCTAACGATGACGCTGGTGATGGCGGTGGTGGCATTGGGGCTGGGTCTGATGGTGCCGCTCCATCTCTCGAACCTCTCAGAGGTTTCTATCCTGAAGAACCTGATGATGGCAAAGTAATCGTTCGTATCGGTGTCGCGGATTATAATGCAAAATTAGATGATGGCACAGAAAAAATCTATGACGAGTTTGATGTAATCCTTGGCAGATACGACCCTGAAGTGGTAGAGTTATCTAACCTGATGGCATCATTACGTGTGAAGGTGCTGTGGGGGTCCTCCCAGGAAGCACGTTTGTTATATTATGGTTACAGGAGCAAAAAGGCTATCGAAGTGAAAGATACCAGGGATTTATTCATACCGTTTACAAGGAAACATTATAGAGGTGAAGTTTACTTCCACTTGGTAGTGCTCACAGTTGGAGAGGAATTGGAACTCGACAATAGAGATGATGGACTTTTAGAAGGCATGCATGACCTGATCCATGGCATCACTGGGGCTGGGGCGACTGAGGGTGGCTTCGAACAGAGGAGAGTCTTACAGAGGAGCGTCATAAAGAGGAGCAGGAAGAGCATCCCTGGGCACCCCGAAGAAGAACGTCACCAAGGAGACCACGCCAGAGAAGAGGACGCCCAAGAGTTGCACGACAAAAGGCACCATGTCGCAGAGTACACCCCTGAGATCCAGTCAAAATGCCACACCGAACGGTAGCAGCAAAAACGCTAAGAGGGCTAGCACGGTGGTGAACACTCCCAGGAGTGGTAGCAAAGAGGCGAAGATGGCCAGCACGGAGGCTACCACACCCAGTGGGAGCAGAATAAACACTAATTTGGAGCGGAACACGCCGCTGTCAGGGAATTATGCCAGCACGAAGGAGAACACACCCAATAGTAGCAGCAAAAGGGCTAATTTGGAGCAGAACACGCCGCTGAGGTCAGGCAATAATGCCAGCATGAAGGAGAAGATGCCCAATAGTAGCAGCAAAAGGGATAATTTGGAGCGGAACACGCCACTGGGGTCAGGCAATAATGCCAGCACGAAGGAGAACACGCCCAATAGTAGCAGCAAAAGGGCTAATTCGAAGAAGAACACGCCGCAAAGGTTAGGCAATAATGCCAGCACCCTGGAGCCAACACCCATGAGGGGAGGCAGTAAGGAGATCACACCCAAGAGCGGCAGCAAAAGGCCTAGTTCGATGGGGAATGGAATGCAGATGTCAAGCCCTACTGATACCATCAGGAAAGATTACATCAGGAAGGAGGATGTACACAGGAAGAGCAAGAGGGTTCTGTACACTCAAGATGAAATTGATTCTAACTGTTGTTTATCCACTAAAGTACCTGGGATGCGTGCAAACATAAGACCACCCCATGTGGTTGCAGTAGAACCAACCGAGTGTCTTGGGGAAAATAGAGTTGCCGGTGAGGTGGACTGGGGCAATGTTCCTGTCCATCTTGGTGGAGATGGTGGTGCAGCCCCACCCATGGGAGTCAATATGATGTGTGCAGTACTAGGCATTAGAGACGATGGCGAAGATTCTGAATCAGATGAAGAAGCAGGCACTGTAGAGGATCAAGAATCTGGTGATGATGAAATAGACGAGGAACTTAACGATGAGGCCGGTATTCCAGTCGATGATTTGGGTGTTGAAGTAGAAGAAATGAAACATGACCACGAGTATCCTATAATTTCGGTCAGCAGCGAGTTCAGGAGAATGCATGAGTTCAGGATGTCGTTCCGACATTTTTGTATCAAGGGGGAGTTCGATGTTTATCGACTGAAGAACTCTGCCGAGAGATATGAGGCCGTTTGCAAGTTAACATGGATGAATGGACGGGCCGAGGTACATTGTCCATGGAGGATCGCAGCAAGATCCTTACCTGCGTCGACTGCAATTAGGGTATTGGGGCAATGAATGCAGCAAACCATTAGAACTCTCTCTCTCTCTCTCTCTCTCTCTCTCTCTCTTTTCACTCTATAACTACAATTTATGTGCGACATCTTTCTGGCAACTAGTCGACTCCGCTTATCTTTTAAATGAATCTGTGTTGCAGGTGAGCAGAATGGGCCCTCCACACATGTGTCCGACAGGCCGCAAACTGAAATCCTCAATGGCTGATACGGAGTGGGTGGCTATGCAATCTATGTCCATACTAAAGGATAACCCTAAGGAGACCGCGAAGAATATTCAGACTAGCCTCGGTTCTAAATACAACATTGTCCTTCCGTATTACACGGTTTGGAAAGGTAAAGAGAAAGCTCTGGGGGTCTTGCACGGGGATTGGACCAATAGCTTCAGGATGCTGTACAACTTCAAGGCGGAGGTACAAGCTAGGTGTCCGGGGAGTGTTGTGGAGATTGACACCGAATCAGAAGGTGGTAAAATATATTTCAAAAGATTTTTCATGGTTCTTAAACCTTGCATCGATGGATTCAAGGGCAGCTGTAGGCCGTATCCGAGTGTAGAGACCACTGTCCTAACTGGCAAATGGAAAGGCTGCCTGCCATCTGCCACATCACTTGATGGTCACAACTGGATGTTCCAAGTGGCATTCGGTCTGTTTGAAATAGAAACAAAGGAAAACTTTGTCTGGTTTATGAGGCAGCTCAAGAGATCAATAGGCCACATGGATCCATTGGCTATATCCATGGATGCATGCAAAGGGCTGACGAATGCCGTGAAGGAGGTGTTCCCGCGAGCTGAAGGTAGAGAATGCCATGCCCATATGATGCTCAACTTGTACTCACACTATGCAGGCAGCGTATTTCATTACATGTTTCCTGCTACTAGAGTTTACAAACCTAGTAGCAGCGATTATTTCATGAGCAAGATTTTTGCCGAAGCCCCTGAACTTCCAGAGTACTTAGCCATCCATCATTCGCAGCTATGGAAGAGGAGTCAATTCAACCCTGACATCAAAGTTGATTACATAAACAACAACCTTGCAGAATGCCTGAATAACTGGGTGAAGGACATAAAAGTGCGTCCTGTTCATATCTTGATGGACAGCATACATGGTATGATCATGAAGCTGTTAAATATAAGGAGAGAGATTGGTAGGAGACTTAGAGGACATATGCTACCGCCAGTTGTACAGCAACTGCACAAGAGAAGCCGAGGACTTGCTCATCTTAAGGTTCTCCCGTCAACCAACAAAAGCTGTGAGGTGGTCGATATGTCCAAGAGATGCAAAAGGGATGTTGTGAACATCCAGCTGCGAGAATGCACCTGCTTAGAGCGGCAGCATACCGGGAAACCTTGCAACCACGCCTTGGCCTTCTTGGTGAAGAAAAGAACTCTACCACATTTGGATCAGTATTTGTCAGACTACTACTCTATGGAAAAGTTCAGAGCTGTGTACGCTGGATTCATCGAGCCATGTACAGACCCATCTCAGTGGCCTCAAGTCCAACTGTCTTTCGAGCTTTGCCAGCCAGTTACAAAAAGGGGCAGAGGAAGACCCCAGGTGAATAGGTTTAAGAATTTTCTCGAGAAGAAGGGTTTGGCTTTCTGTGCTACAAAGAAGGGCAAAAACAGATGCAAGACCTGCCATCTTATAGGCCATAGAGCAGCTGGATGTCCCATTAATGCTCCCAAACCTAGGTATGAGATGGTACATTCACACAATTTTTTTTATAGTCTGTAGATATAAGGTAGTAATCCATGTACTGTTTTTTTACAGGAAGCGCAAGGTAAGAAACAAGACAGCCGACTCAGTGATTTTGCTGCGGGAAGAAAACCAAAACGAGTGGAGTGATGATGCCAGACAAGATTCTGGTGCTGATTGGCCTGACTTCCCTCGGCCCGGAGATGCAGGGTACGTGAAGGTAAGAAAATTGGCACCCATGAAGAGGAAGAAGGCAGGAGATGAAGAAGCCAGTGGACGTGAAGGAAAGAGGAAGAAAGTTGGCACCCAAGCAGAGAAAGAGGGCTAGCAGTGTAGCAGCCTAATGATGTATTGAACTTGAACCTATATATGTAGTTCGGTTAAACTATGGAGCTATGTGCGTGGAACTTGTTGGGCGAAACAATCTGCCTCTCGTACTCGGAGTAAAATGTATCGCGACTTTAGGATTTGATACGGCCGAGGCCACTAGTTGAATCCAAAACTGTGACTGTGCCATTACTATCTGAACAATCGCGATAGCTGAGAGGTTAAATCCTCTCCAAAATCGATGGGTGTTAGTGGCACAGACATGATTTATTTATAGGCGCTTAATAAATCCCTGCTGTTGGCATTACACTTACGATAAGTTTCTGGGCTGGAAAAAAATTTCTTAAGCTGGCCGCTACACTCCACGAAGCAGCAACTTATTTTAGCTGCTGGACAACAACATGGCAACATAAACTGCAAATGCAACAGATAATGCCCAGATAATGAGGAAATTGTGTCCACTATCTGGCCTAATCTTTAGCCCGTCTGTCTCACCACCTCCCTGCCCCTTCCTCCCCTGCACCTGGCGAAGCTCCCGGATCTCTCGCTCCATCACACGAATCTCCTCTTTCTTGTCCCACACAGCATCACGCAGATCCTGAACAAGCTCTCTGTGAAAACCTATCAGTGGCTTTTCGATCCACACAAACTTGTCATAGCCAGTCCCCCTCTCTTCCTGCATAGTAGATCGAAGGAAACAAAAAAAAGAATTACATTACGCTTTCCGGATCCGGGTTATCATTGTACCTACAGTAGGAACTTACCGCTCTGATGCTGCAGTTGCTGAATTATCCTGCAGTATTTTCGTCGGTCCACGAAATCCATCTCGGCATCTTCTCACCACACAAACACAGCATATCAGGGTAGTAATCGTAGGGCGCCCTCCGGTACCTGATGGGGGCACCCGCCTGACGGCGTTGAGCCGACCCTGATTCCGTCGGAGACGAACTGCACGAGCTGCGAGCCATGAGCGAGGGGAGTGAGGGCAGAGGAAAGAGGAGCCTTTGGATGTCAGGGTAGTGGTGAAGCGTGATTTATCCCTACTTAATAACTCGGGCAGAATCCTACCGTCCACATTCGGCTGACAGGTGGGGGACCTAGCGTGTGGACTTGTCAAAAAAAAACTCGCGCCTTCGTGGTTCAAAAGCCCTGTTGCGCGCATTGGACGAAATTTTTTGGTACCTTGCCCGCATACATATCACCAGGAGGTCTTGCTCAAGAACCAGACACGCCTGGCCCACAATCTTACTCCCTCCTAGGAACTTGTCATGGCTCGCGCCGGCAGATCCATCCGCTCCACCGCTTCCGTAGGGCTCGCCGCGGCGGATCCACCCCAAGATCCTACCGTCGCAGTATCAAATGGCCATGGTTTCTTGAGAGGAGCGACGACGCTACGTATGCGAGCTCGGCCCCTCCTACCTGTAGAAGGACTGATGCGGCGTCGAGCTCGAGCAGGAGCCGCCAGGCGCGACGGCGCTCGGTCCACGCCAACCCCGTCACCTTCGTCATTGTCGATTCCGATGTGGAGGGCGACGGGGACGAAGCTGTGCAGAACACCATTGTTGCCTCCTTGGCGAAGGTCAAACCACGGGCGGGAGTGGATGTCACCGGGAAGGGCACGGCGGTGTCACCAATCGAGGTGGACTTCGACGACAGCTGTGTGATGTGGGTTTAGATGTTGTTTAGGATGGTTGCAATTTCGGTTGTGTTTAATGCGAGTACAATTATTGTAATGTGTTTGTCGAGCTATATTAAGAAATATGTGCAATAGCAGTCGGTGAGTGCTTCCACTTTAGAAATTGTGTCTGTGCCATTTGCATGTTGCATTATCAACGTAGATTACTTGTAAACAATCCAATGAAAATCATCAGATTACAACCATCGGACGGGAGTGGCAGGACGGAAGAGAAGTTGGGACAGTGGCCTCGAGGGGAAGGACACTGGCAGGTGGGCCCTCGGAACACGTGACACTGACATGTGGGAGCGGGAGCACACGGTATTGCCGGTCTATCCAGAGCAAGCAGACTTTGCAACGTGACAACAGCAAGCTGATTGGACCAATATAATAACTCGTCGAAGTATTAAGGAGTACTAAAAACTACAACTGGGGTACATTCGCACAACACATATGCTCTAAGCACGTGAGAAGCATCGCTTAAGTCTAACAGTAACGACAACACAAGTACTACATTTGTCTGTCGGTCTTCTCGATACAAATGTAGAAATGCATCTGCCTGTTCGGTCCAGCACCGACAAGGTACTGAGATGGCACGCATAGGATCGACCTTAGGTCCACATACTCCACCTCCCGCGGCGTCGGGCAGCTCGGCGCCTCGGCTACCACAAGAATGCTATCCGATGGCGACGGCTGGGCGTTCGCCCACATGCGCACCGTGTATACGGGCCAGGTGCACGAGACCGACCTGACGCATACGACACCCACGACGGTGGGCCTGGCTCTGGTTCTCGGAACACTGGCGGTGATGGTCAGGACGAAAACAGAGTCATCCCCCCTAGAAAATTAGCAGGCGGCGTACCGAGTCAGTGAACGGCACCTGCTCTTGGAGAAGTTGGGCTTGCCCGTACAAGATCCTAATCACTTTGATCAAGTGCCCATCTGCAAGGTGGACGACGAGCTCTGCCGGCGGGCCGGTGTAGTTGCACCCCGGCTCCGTGCAGGCGCACGCGCCGTGCGGGCACACGAGCTCGTGGAGCGGGAGCTCGCGGTAGGAGTAACGGCGAAAGCATCCTGGGTGGGAGCACACGAGCGGGAACACTGCTGCGAAGTTGCGTGCGAGGATCTCCAGATTCTTGGGCTCCCACATCTGCCACAACTGAAGTTCGTCGAGAAATCGGAAAAAAGATCAGCAGTTAGATTGGCGGATAGCAGGAATGTGTAGGATAAGTTCAAAAGCTTGTAAAATGATTTCTTACCATGAAGGTAGCGACCGGAGAATTGGCGAATATCGTTGGCTTGCGGCTACGGCAGGATGGAAGTGAAGTGGGGAAAGTGGCTTCGAGGGGAAGGAAGAGAAGTACGTGGAGGAACAGAAGTAACATGGACGTGACACTAGGATATGGCCCACTGATCTCGTGAGTCGTAACACTCACAACATGCTAGTTTGTCCAGAGCAAGCGTGGCCAATCATGCCGCAGAACAGCCTACTCAAGGATTGCTCTCATGAAGACCATCCCAATCATCCAAGCGCCCAATCGAACGGTATGTAACAATCGTCAAGCAGAACAACTTTGTTATGGCATGCCTTCTAGAAGACTCGGTCTAACGGTGGATCCATTGGGGGGCAGTGCTAGTTTTAGTATAAGAACAAGCATGAAATGACTCAAATGGATCCATGTGTGGTTTGTGGACATAACACACATGCAATGACTCCAGTGGTTGATCCATGTGTGGTTTGTGGAAATAACACACGTGCAATGACTGTAATGGATCCATAAGTTGTTTATGGAAAAGAACCCACATGAAATGACCACTGGTTGATCCATATGTGGTTTGTGGAAAGAACACACATGCAATGAGTCTAGTGGTTGATCCATGTGTGGTTTGTGGAAAGAACACACATGCAATAACAGTGGTGGATCCATGTGTGGTTTGTGGATAGAACACACATGCAATGACTCTAGTGCTAGTTTTAGTATGAGAACACACATGCAATGACTCTAGTGGGTCCACATGTGGTTTGTGAAAAGAACACACATGCAATGACCACTGGTTGATCCATAAGTTGTTTGTGGAAAAGAACACACATGCAATGAATCTAGTGGATCCATGTGTGGTTTGTGGAAAAGGACACACATGCAATGACTCTAGTGCTGGTTTGTGGTTTTAGTATAAGAACAAACATGCAATGCCTGTAGTGGTTGATCCATGTGTGGTTTGTGGAAAGAACACACATGCAATGACTCTGGTTGATCCATATGTGGTTTGTGGAAAGAACACACATGCAATGACCACTGGTGGATCCATGTGTGGTTTGTGGAAAAGAACACACATGCAATGACCACTGGTTGATCCATGTGTGGTTTGTGGAAGGAACACACAAGCAATGACTCTAGTGTTGGTTTTAGTATAAGAACACACATGCAATGACTCTAGTGGTTGATCCATGTGTGGTTTGTGGAAAAGAACACACACATGAAATGACTCTAGTGGTCGATCCATGTCTGGTTTGTGGAAATAACACACATGCAATGACTCTAGTGGCTGATCCATGTGTGGTTTGTGGAAATAACACACATGCAATGACTGTAATGGATCCATGTGTGGTTTGTGGAAATAACACACATGCAATGACTCTAGTGTTGGTTTTAGTATAAGAACACACATGCAACGACTCTAGTGGTTGATCCAGGTGTGGTTTGTGGAAAAGAACACACACATGCAATGACTCTAGTGGTTGATCATGTGTGGTTTGTGGAAATAACACACATGCAATGACTGTAATGGGTCCACATGTGGTTTGTGGAAAGAACACACATGCAATGACTATGGTTGATCCATATGTGGTTTGTGGAAAAGAACACACATGCAATGACCACTGGTGGATCCATGTGTGGTTTGTGGAAAAGAACACACATGCAATAACTCTAGTGCTGGTTTGTGGTTTTAGTATAACAACAAACATGCAATGACTCTAGTGGTTGATCCATGTGTGGTTTGTGGAAAGAACACACATGCAATGACTCTGGTTGATGCATATGTGGTTTGTGGAAAGAACACACATGCAATGACCACTGGTCGATCCATGTGTGGTTTGTGGAAAAGAACACACATGCAATGACTCTAGTGCTGGTTTGTGGTTTTAGTATAAGAACAAACATGCAATGACTCTAGTGGTTGATCCAAGTGTGGTTTGTGGAAAAGAACACACATACAATGACTCTAGTGCTGGTTTGTGGTTTTAGTATAAGAACAAACATGCAATGACTCTAGTGGTTGATCCATGTGTGGTTTGTGGAAAGAACACACATGCAATGACTCTGGTTGATCCATATGTGGTTTCTGGAAAGAACACACATGCAATGACCACTGGTGGATCCATGTGTGGTTTGTGGAAAAGAACATACATGCAATGACTCTAGTGCTGGCTTGTGGTTTTAGTATAAGAACAAACATGCAATGACTCTAGTGGTTGATCCATGTGTGGTTTGTGGAAAGAACACACATGCAATGACCACTGGTAGATCCATGTGTGGTTTGTGGAAAAGAACACACATGCAATGACTCTAGTGCTGGTTTGTGGTTTTAGTATAAGAACAAACATGCAATGACTCTAGTGGTTGGTCCATGTGTGGTTTGTGGAAAGAACACACATGCAATGACTCTTGTTGATCCATATGTGGTTTGTGGAAAGAACACACATGCAATGACCACTGGTGGATCCATGTGTGGTTGTGGAAAAGAAGACACATGCAATGACTCTTGTGCTGGTTTGTGGTTTCAGTATAAGAACAAACATGCAATGACTCTAGTGGTTGATCCATGTGTGGTTTGTGGAAAGAACACACATGCAAGGACTCTAGTGCTGGTTTGTGGTTTTAGTATAAGAATAAACATGCAATGACTCTAGTGGTTGGTCCATGTGTGGTTTGTGGAAAGAACACACATGCAATGACTCTTGTTGATCCATATGTGGTTTGTGGAAAGAACACACATGCAATGACCACTGGTGGATCCATGTGTGGTTTGTGGAAAAGAACACACACATGAAATGACTCTAGTGGTCGATCCATGTCTGGTTTGTGGAAATAACACACATGCAATGACTCTAGTGGCTGATCCATGTGTGGTTTGTGGAAATAACACACATGCAATGACTGTAATGGATCCATGTGTGGTTTGTGGAAATAACACACATGCAATGACTCTAGTGTTGATTTTAGTATAAGAACACACATGCAACGACTCTAGTGGTTGATTCATGTGTGGTTTGTGGAAAAGAACACACACATGCAATGACTCTAGTGGTTGATCATGTGTGGTTTGTGGAAATAACACACATGCAATGACTGTAATGGGTCCACATGTGGTTTGTGGAAAGAACACACATGCAATGACTATGGTTGATCCATATGTGGTTTGTGGAAAAGAACACACATGCAATGACCACTAGTGGATCCATGTGTGGTTTGTGGAAAAGAACACACATGCAATGACTCTAGTGCTAGTTTGTGGTTTTAGTATAAGAACAAACATGCAATAACTCTAGTGGTTGATCCATGTGTGGTTTGTGGAAAGAACACACATGCAATGACTATGGTTGATCCATATGTGGTTTATGGAAAGAGCACACATGCAATGACCACTGGTGGATCCATGTGTGGTTTGTGGAAAAGAACACACATGCAATGACTCTACTGCTGGTTTGTGATTTTAGTATAAGAACAAACATGCAATGACTCTAGTGGTTGATCCATGTGTGGTTTGTGGAAAGAACACACATGCAATGACTCTGGCTGGTCGACATGTGGTTTGTGAAAAGAACACACATGCAATGACCACTTGTTGATCCATAAGTTGTTTGTGGAAAAGAACACACATGCTATAAGTCTAGTGGATCCATGTGTGGTTTGTGGGAAAGAACACACATGCAATGACTCCTGTGCTGGTTTGTGGTTTTAGTATAAGAACAAACATGTAATTACTCTAGTGGTTGATCCATATGTGGTTTGTGGAAAGAACACACATGCAATGACTCTGGTTGATCCATATGTGGTTTGTGGAAAGAACACACATGCAACGACCACTTGTGGATCCATGTGTGGTTTGTGGAAAAGAACACACATGCAATGACTCTAGTGATGGTTTGTGGTTTTAGTATAAGAACAAACATGCAATGACTCTAGTGGGTGATCCATGTGTGGTTGGTGGAAAAGAACACACACATGCAATGACTCTAGTGGTTGATCCATGTGAGGTTTGTGGAAATAACACACATGCAACGACTCTAGTGGTTGATCCATGTGTGGTTTGTGGAAATAACACACATGCAATGACTATAATGGGTCCACATGTGGTTTGTGGAAAGAACACACATGCAATGACTATGGTTGATCCATATGTGGTTTGTGGAAAAGAACACACATGCAATGACCACTGGTGGATCCATGTGTGGTTTGTGGAAAAGAACACACATGCAATGACTCTAGTGCTGGTTTGTGGTTTTAGTATAAGAACAAACATGCAATGACTCTAGTGGTTGATCCATGTGTGGTTTGTGGAAAGAACACACATGCAATGACTATGGTTGATCCATATGTGGTTTGTGGAAAAGAACACACATGCAATGACCAATAGTGGATCCATGTGTGGTTTGTGGAAAAGAACACACATGCAATGACTCTAGTGCTGGTTTGTGGTTTTAGTATAAGAACAAACATGCAATGACTCTAGTGGTTGATACATGTGTGGTTTGTGGATAGAACACACATGCAATGACTCTAGTGCTAGTTTTAGTATGAGAACACACATGCAATGACTCTAGTGGGTCCACATGTGGTTTGTGAAAAGAACACACATGCAATGACCACTAGTTGATCCATAAGTTGTTTATGGAAAAGAACACACAAGCAATGAGTCTAGTGGATCCATGTGTGGTTTGTGGAAAAGAACACACATGCAATGACTCTAGTGCTGGTTTGTGGTTTGAGTATAAGAACAAACATGCAATGCCTGTAGTGGTTGATCCATGTGTCGTTTGTGGAAAGAACACACATGCAATGACTCTGGTTGATCCATATGTGGTTTGTGGAAAGAACACACATGCAATGACCACTGGTGGATCCATGTGTGGTTTGTGGAAAAGAACACACATGCAATGACCACTAGTTGATCCATGTGTGGTTTGTGGAAGGAACAGACAAGCAATGACTCTAGTGTTGGTTTTAGTATAAGAACACACATACAATGACTCTAGTGGTTGATCCATGTGTGGTTTGTGGAAAAGAACACACACATGAAATGACTCTAGTGGTCGATCCATGTCTGGTTTGTGGAAATAACACACATGTAATGACTCTAGTGGCTGATCCATGTGTGGTTTGTGGAAATAACACACATGCAATGACTGTAATGGATCCATGTGTGGTTTGTGGAAATAACACACATGCAATGACTCTAGTGTTGGTTTTTGTATAAGAACACACATGCAACGACTCTAGTGGTTGATCCGGGTGTGGTTTGTGGAAAAGAACACACACATGCAATGACTCTAGTGGTTGATCATGTGTGGTTTGTGGAAATAACACACATGCAATGACTGTAATGGGTCCACATGTGGTTTGTGGAAAGAACACACATGCAATGACTATGGTTGATCCATATGTGGTTTGTGGAAAAGAACACACATGCAATGACCACTGGTGGATCCATGTGTGGTTTGTGGAAAAGAACACACATGCAATGACTCTAGTGCTGGTTTGTGGTTTTAGTATAAGAACAAACATGCAATGACTCAAGTGGTTGATCCATGTGTGGTTTGTGGAAAGAACACACATGCAATGACTATGGTTGATCCATATGTGGTTTATGGAAAGAACACACATGCAATGACCACTGGTGGATCCATGTGTGGTTTGTGGAAAAGAACACACATGCAATATGTCTAGTGCTGGTTTCTGGTTTTAGTATAAGAACACACATGCAATGACTCTAGTGGTTGATCCATGTGTGGTTTGTGGAAATAACACATATGCAATGACTCTAGTGATTGATCCATGTGTGGTTTGTGGAAATAACACACATGCAATGACTCTAGTGGTTGATCCATGTGTGGTTTGTGGAAAGAACACACATGCAATGACTCTGGTTGATCCATATGTGGTTTGTGGAAAGAACACACATGCAATGACCACTGGTGGATCCATGTGTGGTTTATGGAAAAGAACACACATGCAATGACTCTAGTGCTGGTTTGTGGTTTTAGTATAAGAACAAACATGCAATGACTCTAGTGGTTGGTCCATGTGTGGTTTGTGGAAAGAACACACATGCAATGACTCTTGTTGATCCATATGTGGTTTGTGGAAAGAACACACATGCAATGACCACTGGTGGATCCATGTGTGGTTTGTGGAAAAGAACACACATGCAATGACTCTAGTGCTGGTTTGTGGTTTTAGTATAAGAACAAACATGCAATGACTCTAGTGGTTGATCCATGTGTGGTTTGTGGAAAGAAGACACATGCAATGACTCTGGTTGATCCATATGTAGTTTGTGAAAAGAACACACATGCAATGACCACTGGTGGATCCATGTGTGGTTTGTGGAAAAGAACACACATGCAATAACTCTAGTGCTGGTTTGTGGTTTTAGTATAAGAACAAACATGCAATGACTCTAGTGGTTGATCCATGGGTGGTTTGTGGAAAGAACACACATGCAATGACTCTGGTTGATGCATATGTGGTTTGTGGAAAGAACACACATGCAATGACCACTGGTTGATCCATGTGGGGTTTGTGGAAAAGAACACACATGCAATGACTCTAGTGCTGGTTTGTGGTTTTAGTATAAGAACAAACATGCAATGACTCTAGTGGTTGATCCAAGTGTGGTTTGTGGAAAAGAACACACATACAATGACTCTAGTGCTGGTTTGTGGTTTTTGTATAAGAACAAACATGCTATGACTCTAGTGGTGGATCCATGTGTGGTTTGTGGACAGAACACACATGCAATGACTCTGGTTGATCCATATGTGGTTTCTGGAAAGAACACACATGCAATGACCACTGGTGGATCCATGTGTGATTTGTGGAAAAGAACATACATGCAATGACTCTAGTGCTGGCTTGTGGTTTTAGTATAAGAACAAACATGCAATGACTCTAGTGGTTGATCCATGTGTGGTTTGTGGAAAGAACACACATGCAATGACCACTGGTGGATCCATGTGTGGTTTGTGGAAAAGAAGACACATGCAATGACTCTAGTGCTGGTTTGTGGTTTTAGTATAAGAACAAACATGCAATGACTCTAGTGGTTGGTCCATGTGTGGTTTGTGGAAAGAACACACATGCAATGACTCTTGTTGATCCGTATGTGGTTTGTGCAAAGAACACACATGCAATGACCACTGGTGGATCCATGTGTGGTTTGTGGAAAAGAAACACATGCAATGACTCTAGTGCTGGTTTGTGGTTTTAGTATAAGAACAAACATGCAATGACTCTAGTGGTTGATCCATGTGTGGTTTGTGGAAAGAACACACATGCAATGACTCTAGTGCTGGTTTGTGGTTTTAGTATAAGAACAAACATGCAACGACTCTAGTGGTTGATCCATGTGTGGTTTGTGGATAGAACACACATGCAATGACTCTAGTGCTAGTTTTAGTATGAGAACACACATGCAATGACTCTAGTGGGTCCACATGTGGTTTGTGAAAAGAACACACATGCAATGACCACTGGTTGATCCATAAGTTGTTTATGGAAAAGAACACACAAGCAATGAGTCTAGTGGATCCATGTGTGGTTTGTGGAAAAGAACACACATGCAATGACTCTAGTGCTGGTTTGTGGTTTGAGTATAAGAACAAACATGCAATGCCTGTAGTGGTTAATCCATGTGTCGTTTGTGGAAAGAACACACATGCAATGACTCTGATTGATCCATATGTGGTTTGTGGAAAGAACACACATGCAATGACCACTGGTGGATCCATGTGTGGTTTGTGGAAAAGAACACACATGCAATGACCACTAGTTGATCCATGTGTGGTTTGTGGAAGGAACACACAAGCAATGACTCTAGTGTTGGTTTTAGTATAAGAACACACATGCAATGACTCTAGTGGTTGATCCATGTGTGGTTTGTGGAAAAGAACACACACATGAAATGACTCTAGTGGTCGATCCATGTCTGGTTTGTGGAAATAACACACATGCAATGACTCTAGTGGCTGATCCATGTGTGGTTTGTGGAAATAACACACATGCAATGACTGTAATGGATCCATGTGTGGTTTGCGGAAATAACACACATGCAATGACTCTAGTGTTGGTTTTAGTATAAGAACACACATGCAACGACTCTAGTGGTTGATCCAGGTGTGGTTTGTGGAAAAGAACACACACATGCAATGACTCTAGTGGTTGATCATGTGTGGTTTGTGGAAATAACACACATGCAATGACTGTGATGGGTCCACATGTGGTTTGTGGAAAGAACACACATGCAATGACTATGGTTGATCCATATGTGGTTTGTGGAAAAGAACACACATGCAATGACCACTGGTGGATCCATGTGTGGTCTGTGGAAAAGAACACACATGCAATGACTCTAGTGCTGGTTTGTGGTTTTAGTATAAGAACAAACATGCAATGACTCAAGTGGTTGATCCATGTGTGGTTTGTGGAAAGAACACACATGCAATGACTATGGTTGATCCATATGTGGTTTATGGAAAGAACACACATGCAATGACCACTGGTGGATCCATGTGTGGTTTGTGGAAAAGAACACACATGCAATTTGTCTAGTGCTGGTTTGTGGTTTTAGTATAAGAACACACATGCAATGACTCTAGTGGTTGATCCATGTGTGGTTTGTGGAAATAACACATATGCAATGACTCTAGTGGTTGATCCATGTGTGGTTTGTGGAAATAACACACATGCAATGACTCTAGTGGTTGATCCATGTGTGGTTTGTGGAAAGAAGACACATGCAATGACTCTGGTTGATCCATATGTAGTTTGTGAAAAGAACACACATGCAATGACCACTGGTGGATCCATGTGTGGTTTGTGGAAAAGAACACACATGCAATAACTCTAGTGCTGGTTTGTGGTTTTAGTATAAGAACAAACATGCAATGACTCTAGTGGTTGATCCATGGGTGGTTTGTGGAAAGAACACACATGCAATGACTCTGGTTGATGCATATGTGGTTTGTGGAAAGAACACACATGCAATGACCACTGGTTGATCCATGTGGGGTTTGTGGAAAAGAACACACATGCAATGACTCTAGTGCTGGTTTGTGGTTTTAGTATAAGAACAAACATGCAATGACTCTAGTGGTTGATCCAAGTGTGGTTTGTGGAAAAGAACACACATACAATGACTCTAGTGCTGGTTTGTGGTTTTTGTATAAGAACAAACATGCTATGACTCTAGTGGTGGATCCATGTGTGGTTTGTGGACAGAACACACATGCAATGACTCTGGTTGATCCATATGTGGTTTCTGGAAAGAACACACATGCAATGACCACTGGTGGATCCATGTGTGATTTGTGGAAAAGAACATACATGCAATGACTCTAGTGCTGGCTTGTGGTTTTAGTATAAGAACAAACATGCAATGACTCTAGTGGTTGATCCATGTGTGGTTTGTGGAAAGAACACACATGCAATGACCACTGGTGGATCCATGTGTGGTTTGTGGAAAAGAAGACACATGCAATGACTCTAGTGCTGGTTTGTGGTTTTAGTATAAGAACAAACATGCAATGACTCTAGTGGTTGGTCCATGTGTGGTTTGTGGAAAGAACACACATGCAATGACTCTTGTTGATCCGTATGTGGTTTGTGCAAAGAACACACATGCAATGACCACTGGTGGATCCATGTGTGGTTTGTGGAAAAGAAACACATGCAATGACTCTAGTGCTGGTTTGTGGTTTTAGTATAAGAACAAACATGCAATGACTCTAGTGGTTGATCCATGTGTGGTTTGTGGAAAGAACACACATGCAATGACTCTAGTGCTGGTTTGTGGTTTTAGTATAAGAACAAACATGCAACGACTCTAGTGGTTGATCCATGTGTGGTTTGTGGATAGAACACACATGCAATGACTCTAGTGCTAGTTTTAGTATGAGAACACACATGCAATGACTCTAGTGGGTCCACATGTGGTTTGTGAAAAGAACACACATGCAATGACCACTGGTTGATCCATAAGTTGTTTATGGAAAAGAACACACAAGCAATGAGTCTAGTGGATCCATGTGTGGTTTGTGGAAAAGAACACACATGCAATGACTCTAGTGCTGGTTTGTGGTTTGAGTATAAGAACAAACATGCAATGCCTGTAGTGGTTAATCCATGTGTCGTTTGTGGAAAGAACACACATGCAATGACTCTGGTTGATCCATATGTGGTTTGTGGAAAGAACACACATGCAATGACCACTGGTGGATCCATGTGTGGTTTGTGGAAAAGAACACACATGCAATGACCACTAGTTGATCCATGTGTGGTTTGTGGAAGGAACACACAAGCAATGACTCTAGTGTTGGTTTTAGTATAAGAACACACATGCAATGACTCTAGTGGTTGATCCATGTGTGGTTTGTGGAAAAGAACACACACATGAAATGACTCTAGTGGTCGATCCATGTCTGGTTTGTGGAAATAACACACATGCAATGACTCTAGTGGCTGATCCATGTGTGGTTTGTGGAAATAACACACATGCAATGACTGTAATGGATCCATGTGTGGTTTGCGGAAATAACACACATGCAATGACTCTAGTGTTGGTTTTAGTATAAGAACACACATGCAACGACTCTAGTGGTTGATCCAGGTGTGGTTTGTGGAAAAGAACACACACATGCAATGACTCTAGTGGTTGATCATGTGTGGTTTGTGGAAATAACACACATGCAATGACTGTGATGGGTCCACATGTGGTTTGTGGAAAGAACACACATGCAATGACTATGGTTGATCCATATGTGGTTTGTGGAAAAGAACACACATGCAATGACCACTGGTGGATCCATGTGTGGTTTGTGGAAAAGAACACACATGCAATGACTCTAGTGCTGGTTTGTGGTTTTAGTATAAGAACAAACATGCAATGACTCAAGTGGTTGATCCATGTGTGTTTTGTGGAAAGAACACACATGCAATGACTATGGTTGATCCATATGTGGTTTATGGAAAGAACACACATGCAATGACCACTGGTGGATCCATGTGTGGTTTGTGCAAAAGAACACACATGCAATTTGTCTAGTGCTGGTTTGTGGTTTTAGTATAAGAACACACATGCAATGACTCTAGTGGTTGATCCATGTGTGGTTTGTGGAAATAACACATATGCAATGACTCTAGTGGTTGATCCATGTGTGGTTTGTGGAAATAACACACATGCAATGACTCTAGTGGTTGATCCATGTGTGGTTTGTGGAAAGAACACACATGCAATGACTCTGGTTGATCCATATGTGGTTTGTGGAAAGAACACATATGCAATGACCACTGGTGGATCCATGTGTGGTTTATGGAAAAGAACACACATGCAATGACTCTAGTGCTGGTTTGTGGTTTTAGTATAAGAACAAACATGCAATGACTCTAGTGGTTGGTCCATGTGTGGTTTGTGGAAAGAACACACATGCAATGACTATTGTTGATCCATATGTGGTTTGTGGAAAGAACACACATGCAATGACCACTGGTGGATCCATGTGTGGTTTGTGGAAAAGAACACACATGCAATGACTCTAGTGCTGGTTTGTGGTTTTAGTATAAGAACAAACATGCAATGACTCTAGTGGTTGATCCATGTGTGGTTTGTGGAAAGAAGACACATGCAATGACTCTGGTTGATACATATGTAGTTTGTGAAAAGAACACACATGCAATGACCACTGGTGGATCCATGTGTGGTTTGTGGAAAAGAACACACATGCAATAACTCTAGTGCTGGTTTGTGGTTTTAGTATAAGAACAAACATGCAATGACTCTAGTGGTTGATCCATGTGTGGTTTGTGGAAAGAACACACATGCAATGACTCTGGTTGATGCATATGTGGTTTGTGGAAAGAACACACATGCAATGACCACTGGTCGATCCATGTGTGGTTTGTGGAAAAGAACACACATGCAATGACTCTAGTGCTGGTTTGTGGTTTTAGTATAAGAACAAACATGCAGTGACTCTAGTGGTTGATCCAAGTGTGGTTTGTGGAAAAGAACACACATACAATGACTCTAGTGCTGGTTTGTGGTTTTAGTATAAGAACAAACATGCAATGACTCTAGTGGTTGATCCATGTGTTGTTTGTGGAAAGAACACACATGCAATGACTCTGGTTGATCCATATGTGGTTTCTGGAAAGAACACACATGCAATGACCACTGGTGGATCCATGTGTGGTTTATGGAAAAGAACATACATGCAATGACTCTAGTGCTGGCTTGTGGTTTTAGTATAAGAACAAACATGCAATGACTCTAGTGGTTGATCCATGTGTGGTTTGTGGAAAGAACACACATGCCATGACCACTGGTGGATCCATGTGTGGTTTGTGGAAAAGAACACACATGCAATGACTCTAGTGCTGGTTTGTGGTTTTAGTATAAGAACAAACATGCAATGACTCTAGTGGTTGGTCCATGTGTGGTTTGTGGAAAGAACACACATGCAATGATTCTTCTTGATCCGTATGTGGTTTGTGGAAAGAACACACATGCAATGACCACTGGTGGATCCATGTGTGGTTTGTGGAAATGAACACACATGCAATGACTCTAGTGCTGGTTTGTGGTTTTAGTATAAGAACAAACATGCAATGACTCTAGTGGTTGATCCATGTGTGGTTTGTGGAAAGAACACACATGCAATGACTCTAGTGCTGGTTTGTGGTTTTAGTATTAGAACAAACATGCAATTACTCTAGTGGTTGGTCCATGTGTGGTTTGTGGAAAGAGCACACATGCAATGACTCTTGTTGATCCATATGTGGTTTGTGGAAAGAACACACATGCAATGACCACTGGTGGATCCATGTGTGGTTTGTGGAAAAGAACACACATGCAATGACTCTAGTGCTGGTTTGTGGTTTTAGTATAAGAACAAACATGCAATGACTCTAGTGGTTGATCCATGTGTGGTTTGTGGAAAGAACACACATGCAATGACTCTGGTTGATCCATATGTCGTTTGTGGAAAGAACACACATGCAATGACCACTGGTGGATCCATGTGTGGTTTGTGGAAAAGAACACACATGCAATGACTCTAGTACTGGTTTGTGGTTTTAGTATAAGAACACACATGCAATGACTCTGGTGGTTGATCCATGTGTGGTTTGTGGAAATACCACACATGCAATGACTCTAGTGGTTGATCCATGTGTGGTTTGTGGAAAGAACACACATGCAATGACCACTAGTGGATCCATGTGTGGTTTGTGGAAAAGAACACACATGCAATGACCACTGGTTGATCCATGTGTGGTTTGTGGAAATAACACACATGCAATGACTCTAGTGGTTGATCCATGTGTGGTTTATGAAAAGAACACACATGCAATGACTCTAGTGTTGGTTTCATTATAAGAACACACATGCAATGACTCTAGTGGTTGATCCATGTGTGGTTTGTGGAAATAACACACATGCAATGAGTCTCGTGGTTGATCCCTGTGTGGTTTGTGGAAATAACACACATGCAATGACTGCAATGGGTCCACATGTGGTTGGTGAAAAGAACACACATGCAATGACTCTGGTTGATCCATATGTGGTTTGTGGAAAGAACACACATGCAATGACCACTGGTGGATCCATGTGTGGTTTATGGAAAAGAACACACATGCAATGACTCTAGTGCTGGTTTGTGGTTTTAGTATAAGAACAAACATGCAATGACTCTAGTGGTTGGTCCATGTGTGGTTTGTGGAAAGAACACACATGCAATGACTCTTGTTGATCCATATGTGGTTTGTGGAAAGAACACACAGGCAATGACCACTGGTGGATCCATGTGTGGTTTGTGGAAAAGAACACACATGCAATGACTCTAGTGCTGGTTTGTGGTTTTAGTATAAGAAAAAACATGCAATGACTCTAGTGGTTGATCCATGTGTGGTTTGTGGAAAGAAGACACATGCAATGACTCTGGTTGATCCATATGTAGTTTGTGAAAAGAACACACATGCAATGACCACTGGTGGATCCATGTGTGGTTTGTGGAAAAGAACACACATGCAATAACTCTAGTGCTGGTTTATGGTTTTAGTATAAGAACAAACATGCAATGACTCTAGTGGTTGATCCATGTGTGGTTTGTGGAAAGAACACACATGCAATGACCACTGGTGGATCCATGTGTGGTTTGTGGAAAAGAACACACATGCAATGACTCTAGTGCTGGTTTGTGGTTTTAGTATAAGAACAAACATGCAATGACTCTAGTGGTTGGTCCATGTGTGGTTTGTGGAAAGAACACACATGCAATGATTCTTGTTGATCCGTATGTGGTTTGTGGAAAGAACACACATGCAATGACCACTGGTGGATCCACGTGTGGTTTTTGGAAAAGAACACACATGCAATGACTCTAGTGCTGGTTTGTGGTTTTAGTATAAGAACAAACATGCAATGACTCTAGTGGTTGATCCATGTGTGGTTTGTGGAAAGAACACACATGCAATGACTCTAGTGCTGGTTTGTGGTTTTAGTATAAGAACAAACATGCAATGACTCTAGTGGTTGATCCATGTGTGGTTTGTGGATAGAACACACATGCAATGACTCTAGTGCTAGTTTTAGTATGAGAACACACATGCAATGACTCTAGTGGGTCCACATGTGGTTTGTGAAAAGAACACACATGCAATGACCACTGGTTGATCCATAAGTTGTTTATGGAAAAGAACACACAAGCAATGAGTCTAGTGGATCCATGTGTGGTTTGTGGAAAAGAACACACATGCAATGACTCTAGTGCTGGTTTGTGGTTTGAGTATAAGAATAAACATGCAATGCCTGTAGTGGTTAATCCATGTGTCGTTTGTGGAAAGAACACACATGCAATGACTCTGGTTGATCCATATGTGGTTTGTGGAAAGAACACACATGCAATGACCACTGGTGGATCCATGTGTGGTTTGTGGAAAAGAACACACATGCAATGACCACTAGTTGATCCATGTGTGGTTTGTGGAAGGAACACACAAGCAATGACTCTAGTGTTGGTTTTAGTATAAGAACACACATGCAATGACTCTAGTGGTTGATCCATGTGTGGTTTGTGGAAAAGAACACACACATGAAATGACTCTAGTGGTCGATCCATGTCTGGTTTGTGGAAATAACACACATGCAATGACTCTAGTGGCTGATCCATGTGTGGTTTGTGGAAATAACACACATGCAATGACTGTAATGGATCCATGTGTGGTTTGCGGAAATAACACACATGCAATGACTCTAGTGTTGGTTTTAGTATAAGAACACACATGCAACGACTCTAGTGGTTGATCCAGGTGTGGTTTGTGGAAAAGAACACACACATGCAATGACTCTAGTGGTTGATCATGTGTGGTTTGTGGAAATAACACACATGCAATGACTGTGATGGGTCCACATGTGGTTTGTGGAAAGAACACACATGCAATGACTATGGTTGATCCATATGTGGTTTGTGGAAAAGAACACACATGCAATGACCACTGGTGGATCCATGTGTGGTTTGTGGAAAAGAACACACATGCAATGACTCTAGTGCTGGTTTGTGGTTTTAGTATAAGAACAAACATGCAATGACTCAAGTGGTTGATCCATGTGTGGTTTGTGGAAAGAACACACATGCAATGACTATGGTTGATCCATATGTGGTTTATGGAAAGAACACACATGCAATGACCACTGGTGGATCCATGTGTGGTTTGTGGAAAAGAACACACATGCAATTTGTCTAGTGCTGGTTTGTGGTTTTAGTATAAGAACACACATGCAATGACTCTAGTGGTTGATACATGTGTGGTTTGTGGAAATAACACATATGCAATGACTCTAGTGGTTGATCCATGTGTGGTTTGTGGAAATAACACACATGCAATGACTATAGTGGTTGATCCATGTGTGGTTTGTGGAAAGAACACACATGCAATGACTCTGGTTGATCCATATGTGGTTTGTGGAAAGAACACACATGCAATGACCACTGGTGGATCCATGTGTGGTTTATGGAAAAGAACACACATGCAATGACTCTAGTGCTGGTTTGCGGTTTTAGTATAAGAACAAACATGCAATGACTCTAGTGGTTGGTCCATGTGTGGTTTGTGGAAAGAACACACATGCAATGACTCTTGTTGATCCATATGTGGTTTGTGGAAAGAACACACATGCAATGACCACTGGTGGATCCATGTGTGGTTTGTGGAAAAGAACACACATGCAATGACTCTAGTGCTGGTTTGTGGTTTTAGTATAAGAACAAACATGCAATGACTCTAGTGGTTGATCCATGTGTGGTTTGTGGAAAGAAGACACATGCAATGACTCTGGTTGATCCATATGTAGTTTGTGAAAAGAACACACATGCAATGACCACTGGTGGATCCATGTGTGGTTTGTGGAAAAGAACACACATGCAATAACTCTAGTGCTGGTTTGTGGTTTTAGTATAAGAACAAACATGCAATGACTCTAGTGGTTGATCCATGTGTGGTTTGTGGAAAGAACACACATGCAATGACTCTGGTTGATGCATATGTGGTTTGTGGAAAGAACACACATGCAATGACCACTGGTCGATCCATGTGTGGTTTGTGGAAAAGAACACACATGCAATGACTCTAGTGCTGGTTTGTGGTTTTAGTATAAGAACAAACATGCAATGACTCTAGTGGTTGATCCAAGTGTGGTTTGTGGAAAAGAACACACATACAATGACTCTAGTGCTGGTTTGTGGTTTTAGTATAAGAACAAACATGCAATGACTCTAGTGGTTCATCCATGTGTGGTTTGTGGAAAGAACACACATGCAATGACTCTGGTTGATCCATATGTGGTTTCTGGAAAGAACACACATGCAATGACCACTGGTGGATCCATGTGTGGTTTGTGGAAAAGAACATACATGCAATGACTCTAGTGCTGGCTTGTGGTTTTAGTATAAGAACAAACATGCAATGACTCTAGTGGTTGATCCATGTGTGGTTTGTGGAAAGAACACACATGCAATGACCACTGGTGGATCCATGTGTGGTTTGTGGAAAAGAACACACATGCAATGACTCTAGTGCTGGTTTGTGGTTTTAGTATAAGAACAAACATGCAATGACTCTAGTGGTTGGTCCATGTGTGGTTTGTGGAAAGAACACACATGCAATGATTCTTGTTGATCCGTATGTGGTTTGTGGAAAGAACACACATGCAATGACCACTGGTGGATCCATGTGTGGTTTGTGGAAAAGAACACACATGCAATGACTCTAGTGCTGGTTTGTGGTTTTAGTATAAGAACAAACATGCAATGACTCTAGTGGTTGATCCATGTGTGGTTTGTGGAAATAACACACATGCAATGACTCTAGTGCTGGTTTGTGGTTTTAGTATAAGAACAAACATGCAATGACTCTAGTGGTTGGTCCATGTGTGGTTTGTGGAAAGAACACACATGCAATGACTCTTGTTGATCCATATGTGGTTTTTGGAAAGAACACACATGCAATGACCACTGGTGGATCCATGTGTGGTTTGTGGAAAAGAACACACATGCAATGACTCTAGTGCTGGTTTGTGGTTTTAGTATAAGAACAAACATGCAATGACTCTAGTGATTGATCCATGTGTGGTTTGTGGAAAGAACACACATGCAATGACTCTGGTTGATCCATATGTCGTTTGTGGAAAGAACACACATGCAATGACCACTGGTGGATCCATGTGTGGTTTGTGGAAAAGAACACACATGCAATGACTCTAGTACTGGTTTGTGGTTTTAGTATAAGAACACACATGCAATGACTCTGGTGGTTGATCCATGTGTGGTTTGTGGAAATAACACACATGCAATGACTCTAGTGGTTGATCCATGTGTGGTTTGTGGAAAGAACACACATGCAATGACCACTAGTGGATCCATGTGTGGTTTGTGGAAAAGAACACACATGCAATGACCACTGGTTGATCCATGTGTGGTTTATGAAAAGAACACACATGCAATGACTCTAGTGTTGGTTTCAGTATAAGAACACACATGCAATGACTCTAGTGGTTGATCCATGTGTGGTTTGTGGAAATAACACACATGCAATGAGTCTCGTGGTTGATCCCTGTGTGGTTTGTGGAAATAACACACATGCAATGACTGCAATAGGTCCACATGTGGTTGGTGAAAAGAACACACATGCAATGACTCTGGTTGATCCATATGTGGTTTGTGGAAAGAACACACATGCAATGACCACTGGTGGATCCATGTGTGGTTTATGGAAAAGAACACACATGCAATGACTCTAGTGCTGGTTTGTGGTTTTAGTATAAGAACAAACATGCAATGACTCTAGTGGTTGGTCCATGTGTGGTTTGTGGAAAGAACACACATGCAATGACTCTTGTTGATCCATATGTGGTTTGTGGAAAGAACACACATGCAATGACCACTGGTGGATCCACGTGGGGTTTGTGGAAAAGAACACACATGCAATGACTCTAGTGCTGGTTTGTGGTTTTAGTATAAGAACAAACATGCAATGACTCTAGTGGTTGATCCATGTGTGGTTTGTGGAAAGAAGACACATGCAATGACTCTAGTTGATCCATATGTAGTTTGTGAAAAGAACACACATGCAATGACCACTGGTGGATCCATGTGTGGTTTGTGGAAAAGAACACACATGCAATAACTCTAGTGCTGGTTTGTGGTTTTAGTATAAGAACAAACATGCAATGACTCTAGTGGTTGATCCATGTGTGGTTTGTGGAAAGAACACACATGCAATGACCACTGGTGGATCCATGTGTGGTTTGTGGAAAAGAACACACATGCAATGACTCTAGTGGTTGATCCATGTGTGGTTTGTGCATGCAATGACTCTAGTGGTTGATCCATGTGTGGTTTGTGGAAAGAACACACATGCAATGACTCTGGTTGATCCATATGTGGTTTGTGGAAAGAACACACATGCAATGACCACTGTTGGATCCATGTGTGGTTTATGGAAAAGAACACACATGCAATGACTCTAGTGCTGGTTTGTGGTTTTAGTATAAGAACAAACATGCAATGACTCGAGTGGTTGATCCATGTGTGGTTTGTGGAAAGAACACACAGGCAATGACTCTTGTTGATCCATATGTGGTTTGTGGAAAGAACACACATGCAATGACCACTGGTGGATCCATGTGTGGTTTGTGGAAAAGAACACACATGCAATGACTCTAGTGCTGGTTTGTGGTTTTAGTATAAGAACAAACATGCAATGACTCTAGTGGTTGATCCATGTGTGGTTTGTGGAAAGAAGACACATGCAATGACTCTGGTTGATCCATATGTAGTTTGTGAAAAGAACACACATGCAATGACCACTGGTGGATCCATGTGTGGTTTGTGGAAAAGAACACACATGCAATAACTCTAGTGCTGGTTTGTGGTTTTAGTATAAGAACAAACATGCAATGACTCTAGCGGTTGATCCATGTGTGGTTTGTGGAAAGAACACACATGCAAAGACTCTGGTTGATGCATATGTGGTTTGTGGAAAGAACACACATGCAATGACCACTGGTCGATCCATGTGTGGTTTGTGGAAAAGAACACACATGCAATGACTCTAGTGCTGGTTTGTGGTTTTAGTATAAGAACAAACATGCAATGACTCTAGTGGTTGATCCAAGTGTGGTTTGTGGAAAAGAACACACATACAATTACCACTGGTGGATCCATGTGTGGTTTGTGGAAAAGAACACACATGCAATGACCACTGGTGGATCCATGTGTGGTTTGTGGAAAAGAACACACATGCAATAACTCTAGTGCTGGTTTGTGGTTTTAGTATAAGAACAAACATGCAATGACTCTAGTGGTTGATCCATGTGTGGTTTGTGGAAAGAACACACATGCAATGACCACTGGTGGATCCATGTGTGGTTTGTGGAAAAGAACACACATGCAATGACTCTAGTGGTTGATCCATGTGTGGTTTGTGCATGCAATGACTCTAGTGGTTGATCCATGTGTGGTTTGTGGAAAGAACACACATGCAATGACTCTGGTTGATCCATATGTGGTTTGTGGAAAGAACACACATGCAATGACCACTGTTGGATCCATGTGTGGTTTATGGAAAAGAACACACATGCAATGACTCTAGTGCTGGTTTGTGGTTTTAGTATAAGAACAAACATGCAATGACTCGAGTGGTTGATCCATGTGTGGTTTGTGGAAAGAACACACAGGCAATGACTCTTGTTGATCCATATGTGGTTTGTGGAAAGAACACACATGCAATGACCACTGGTGGATCCATGTGTGGTTTGTGGAAAAGAACACACATGCAATGACTCTAGTGCTGGTTTGTGGTTTTAGTATAAGAACAAACATGCAATGACTCTAGTGGTTGATCCATGTGTGGTTTGTGGAAAGAAGACACATGCAATGACTCTGGTTGATCCATATGTAGTTTGTGAAAAGAACACACATGCAATGACCACTGGTGGATCCATGTGTGGTTTGTGGAAAAGAACACACATGCAATAACTCTAGTGCTGGTTTGTGGTTTTAGTATAAGAACAAACATGCAATGACTCTAGTGGTTGATCCATGTGTGGTTTGTGGAAAGAACACACATGCAAAGACTCTGGTTGATGCATATGTGGTTTGTGGAAAGAACACACATGCAATGACCACTGGTCGATCCATGTGTGGTTTGTGGAAAAGAACACACATGCAATGACTCTAGTGCTGGTTTGTGGTTTTAGTATAAGAACAAACATGCAATGACTCTAGTGGTTGATCCAAGTGTGGTTTGTGGAAAAGAACACACATACAATTACCACTGGTGGATCCATGTGTGGTTTGTGGAAAAGAACACACATGCAATGACTCTAGTGGTTGATCCATGTGTGGTTTGTGCATGCAATGACTCTAGTGGTTGATCCATGTGTGGTTTGTGGAAAGAACACACATGCAATGACTCTGGTTGATCCATATGTGGTTTGTGGAAAGAACACACATGCAATGACCACTGTTGGATCCATGTGTGGTTTATGGAAAAGAACACACATGCAATGACTCTAGTGCTGGTTTGTGGTTTTAGTATAAGAACAAACATGCAATGACTCGAGTGGTTGGTCCATGTGTGGTTTGTGGAAAGAACACACAGGCAATGACTCTTGTTGATCCATATGTGGTTTGTGGAAAGAACACACATGCAATGACCACTGGTGGATCCATGTGTGGTTTGTGGAAAAGAACACACATGCAATGACTCTAGTGCTGGTTTGTGGTTTTAGTATAAGAACAAACATGCAATGACTCTAGTGGTTGATCCATGTGTGGTTTGTGGAAAGAAGACACATGCAATGACTCTGGTTGATCCATATGTAGTTTGTGAAAAGAACACACATGCAATGACCACTGGTGGATCCATGTGTGGTTTGTGGAAAAGAACACACATGCAATAACTCTAGTGCTGGTTTGTGGTTTTAGTATAAGAACAAACATGCAATGACTCTAGTGGTTGATCCATGTGTGGTTTGTGGAAAGAACACACATGCAATGACTCTGGTTGATGCATATGTGGTTTGTGGAAAGAACACACATGCAATGACCACTGGTCGATCCATGTGTGGTTTGTGGAAAAGAACACACATGCAATGACTCTAGTGCTGGTTTGTGGTTTTAGTATAAGAACAAACATGCAATGACTCTAGTGGTTGATCCAAGTGTGGTTTGTGGAAAAGAACACACATACAATGACTCTAGTGCTGGTTTGTGGTTTTAGTATAAGAACAAACATGCAATGACTCTAGTGTTTGATCCATGTGTGGTTTGTGGAAAGAACACACATGCAATGACTCTGGTTGATCCATATGTGGTTTCTGGAAAGAACACACATGCAATGACCACTGGTGGATCCATGTGTGGTTTGTGGAAAAGAACATACATGCAATGACTCTAGTGCTGGCTTGTGGTTTTAGTATAAGAACAAACATGCAATGACTCTAGTGGTTGATCCATGTGTGGTTTGTGGAAGGAACACACATGCAATGACCACTGGTGGATCCATGTGTGGTTTGTGGAAAAGAACACACATGCAATGACTCTAGTGCTGGTTTGTGGTTTTAGTATAAGAACAAACATGCAATGACTCTAGTGGTTGGTCCATGTGTGGTTTGTGGAAAGAACACACATGCAATGATTCTTGTTGATCCGTATGTGGTTTGTGGAAAGAACACACATGCAATGACCACTGGTGGATCCATGTGTGGTTTGTGGAAAAGAACACACATGAAATGACTCTAGTGCTGGTTTGTGGTTTTAGTATAAGAACAAACATGCAATGACTCTAGTGGTTGATCCATGTGTGGTTTGTGGAAAGAACACACATGCAATGACTCTAGTGCTGGTTTGTGGTTTTAGTATAAGAACAAACATGCAATGACTCTAGTGGTTGGTCCATGTGTGGTTTGTGGAAAGAACACACATGCAATGACTCTTGTTGATCCATATGTGGTTTGTGGAAAGAACACACATGCAATGACCACTGGTGGATCCATGTGTGGTTTGTGGAAAAGAACACACATGCAATGACTCTAGTGCTGGTTTGTGGTTTTAGTATAAGAACAAACATGCAATGACTCTAGTGGTTGATCCATGTGTGGTTTGTGGAAAGAACACACATGCAATGACTCTGGTTGATCCATATGTCGTTTGTGGAAAGAACACACATGCAATGACCACTGGTGGATCCATGTGTGGTTTGTGGAAAAGAACATACATGCAATGACTCTAGTACTGGTTTGTGGTTTTAGTATAAAAACACACATGCAATGACTCTGGTGGTTGATCCATGTGTGGTTTGTGGAAATAACACACATGCAATGACTCTAGTGGTTGATCCATGTGTGGTTTGTGGAAAGAACACACATGCAATGACCACTGGTGGATCCATGTGTGGTTTGTGGAAAAGAACACACATGCAATGACCACTGGTTGATCCATGTGTGGTTTGTGGAAATAACACAGATGCAATGACTCTAGTGGTTGATTCATGTGTGGTTTATGAAAATAACACACATGCAATGACTCTAGTGTTGGTTTCAGTATAAGAACACACATGCAATGACTCTAGTGGTTGATCCATGTGTGGTTTGTGGAAATAACACACATGCAATGAGTCTCGTGGTTGATCCATGTGTGGTTTGTAGAAATAACATACATGCAATGACTGCAATGGGTCCACATGTGGTTTGTGAAAAGAACACACATGCAATGACTCTGGTTGATCCATATGTGGTTTGTGGAAAGAACACACATGCAATGACCACTGCTGGATCCATGTGTGGTTTGTGGAAAAGAACACACATACAATGACTCTAGTGCTGGTTTATGGTTTTAGTATAAGAACAAACATGCAATGACTCTAGTGGTTGATCCATGTGTGGTTTGTGGAAAGAACACACATGCAATGGATCTGGTTGATCCATATGTGGTTTGTGGAAAGAACACACATGCAATGGCCACTGGTGGATCCAAGTGTGGTTTGTGGAAAAGAACACACATACAATGACTCTAGTGCTGGTTTGTGGTTTTAGTATAAGAACAAACATGCAATGACTCTAGTGGTTGATCCATTTGTGGTTTGTGGAAAGAACACACATGCAATGACCACTGGTGGATCCATGTGTAGTTTGTGGAAAAGAACATACATGCAATGACTCTAGTGCTGGCTTGTGGTTTTAGTATAAGAAAAAACATGCAATGACTCTAGTGGTTGATCCATGTGAGGTTTGTGGAAAGAACACACATGCAATGACCACTAGTGGATCCATGTGTGGTTTGTGGAAAAGAACACACATGCAATGACTCTAGTGCTGGTTTGTGGTTTTAGTATAAGAACAAACATGCAATGACTCTAGTGGTTGGTCCATCTGTGGTTTGTGGAAAGAACAGACATGCAATGACTCTTGTTGATCCATATGTGGTTTGTGGAAAGAACACACATGCAATGACCACTGGTGGATCCATGTGTGGTTTGTGGAAAAGAACACACATGCAATGACTCTAGTGCTGGTTTGTGGTTTTAGTATAAGAACAAACATGCAATGACTCTAGTGGTTGATCCATGTGTGGTTTGTGGAAAAGAACACACATGCAATGACCACTGGTTGATCCATGTGTGGTTTGTGGAAGGAACACACATGCAATGGCTCTAGTGTTGGTTTTAGTATAAGAACACACATGCAATGACTCTAGTGGTTGATCCATGTGTTGTTTGTGGAAAAGAACACACACATGCAATGACTCTAGTGGTCGATCCATGTCTGGTTTGTGGAAATAACACACATGCAATGACTCTAGTGGTTGATCCATGTGTGGTTTGTGGAAATAACACACATGCAATGACTGTAATGGATCCATGTGTGGTTTTTGGAAATAACACACATGCAATGACTCTAGTGTTGGTTTTAGTATAAGAACACACATGCAACGACTCTAGTGGTTGATCCATGTGTGGTTTGTGGAAAAGAACACACACATGCAATGACTCTAGTGGTTGATCATGTGTGGTTTGTGGAAATAACACACATGCAATGACTGTAATGGGTCCACATGTGGTTTGTGGAAAGAACACACATGCAATGACTATGGTTGATCCATATGTGGTTTGTGGAAAAGAACACACATGCAATGACCACTGGTGGATCCATGTGTGGTTTGTTGAAAAGAACACACATGCAATGACTCTAGTGCTAGTTTGTGGTTTTAGTATAAGAACAAACATGCAATGACTCTAGTGGTTGATCCATGTGTGGTTTGTGGAAAGAACACACATGCAATGACTATGGTTGATCCATATGTGGTTTATGGAAAGAACACACATGCAATGACCACTGGTGGATCCATGTGTGGTTTGTGGAAAAGAACACACATGCAATGACTCTAGTGCTGGTTTGTGATTTTACTATAAGAACAAACATGCAATGACTCTAGTGGTTGATCCATGTGTGGTTTGTGGAAAGAACACACATGCAATGACTCTGGTTGGTCGACATGTGGTTTGTGAAAAGAACACACATGCAATGACCACTTGTTGATCGATAAGTTGTTTGTGGAAAAGAACACACATGCAATAAGTCTAGTGGATCCATGTGTGGTTTGTGGGAAAGAAGACACATGCAATGACTCCCGTGCTGGTTTGTGGTTTTAGTATAAGAACAAACATGCAATGACTCTAGTAGTTGATCCATATGTGGTTTGTGGAAAGAACACACATGCAATGACTCTGGTTGATCCATATGTGGTTTGTGGAAAGAACACACATGCAACGACCACTGGTGGATCCATGTGTGGTTTGTAGAAAAGAACACACATGCAATGACTCTAGTGATGGTTTGTGGTTTTAGTATAAGAACAAACTTGCAATGACTCTAGTGGTTGATCCACGTGTGGTTGGTGGAAAAGAACACACACATGCAATGACTCTAGTGGTTGATCCATGTGAGGTTTGTGGAAATAACACACATGCAACGACTCTAGTGGTTGATCCATGTGTGGTTTGTGGAAATAACACACATGCAATGACTGTAATGGGTCCACATGTGGTTTGTGGAAAGAACACACATCCAATGACTATGGTTGATCCATATGTGGTTTGTGGAAAAGAACACACATGCAATGACCACTGGTGGATCCATGTGTGGTTTGTGGAAAATAACACACATGCAATGACTCTAGTGCTGGTTTGTGGTTTTAGTATAAGAACAAACATGCAATGACTCTAGTGGTTGATCCATGTGTGGTTTGTGGAAAGAACACACATGCACTGACTATGGTTGATCCATATGTGGTTTGTGGAAAAGAACACACATGCAATGACCACTGGTGGATCCATGTGTGGTTTCTGGAAAAGAACACACATGCAATGACTCTAGTGCTGGTTTGTTGTTTTAGTATAAGAACAAACATGGAATGACTCTAGTGGTTGATCCATGTGTGGTTTGTGGATAGAACACACATGCAATGAATCTAGTGCCAGTTTTAGTATGAGAACACACATGCAATGACTCTAGTGGGTCCACATGTGGTTTGTGAAAAGAACACACATGCAATGACCACTGGTTGATCCATAAGTTGTTTGTGGAAAAGAACACACATGCAATGAGTCTAGTGGATCCATGTGTGGTTTGTGGAAAAGAACACACATGCAATGACTCTAGTGCTGGTTTGTGGTTTTAGTATAAGAACAAACATGCAATGCCTGTTGTGGTTGATCCATGTGTCGTTTGTGGAAAGAACACACATGCAATGACTCTGGTTGATCCCTATGTGGTTTGTGGAAAGAACACGCATGCAATGACCACTGGTGGATCCATGTGTGGTTTGTGGAAAAGAACACACATGCAATGACCACTAGTTGATCCATGTGTGGTTTGTGGAAGGAACACACAAGCAATGACTCTAGTGTTGGTTTTAGTATAAGAACACACATGCAATGACTCTAGTGGTTGATCCATGTGTGGTTTGTGGAAAAGAACACACACATGCAATGACTCTAGTGGTCGATCCATGTCTGGTTTGTGGAAATAACACACATGCAATGACTCTAGTGGCTGATCCATGTGTGGTTTGTGGAAATAACACACATGCAATGACTGTAATGGATCCATGTGTGGTTTGTGGAAATAACACACATGCAATGACTCTATTGTTGGTTTTAGTATAAGAACACACATGCAACGACTCTAGTGGTTGATCCATGTGTGGTTTGCGGAAAAGAACACACACATGCAATGACTCTAGTGGTTGATCATGTGTGGTTTGTGGAAATAACACACATGAAATGACTGCAATGGGTCCACATGTGGTTTGTGGAAAGAACACACATGCAATGACTATGGTTGATCCATATGTGGTTTGTGGAAAAGAACACACATGCAATGACCACTGGTGGATCCAGGTGTGGTTTGTGGAAAAGAACACACATGCAATGACTCTAGTGCTAGTTTGTGGTTTTAGTATAAGAACAAACATGCAATTACTCTTGTGGTTGATCCATGTGTGGTTTGTGGAAATAACACACATGCAATGACTATGGTTGATCGATATGTGGTTTAGGGAAAGAACACACATGCAATGACCACTGGTGGATCCATGTGTGGTTTGT
Source organism: Avena sativa (assembly GCA_916181665.1). Taxonomy (NCBI): domain Eukaryota; kingdom Viridiplantae; phylum Streptophyta; class Magnoliopsida; order Poales; family Poaceae; genus Avena; species Avena sativa. Next base: position 126,924,014 of record OV702289.1, on the reverse strand, counting down.
GGAAAAGAACACACATGCAATGACTCTAGTGCTGGTTTGTGGTTTCAGTATAAGAACACACATGCAATGACTCTAGTGGTTGATCCATGTGTGGTTTGTGGAAATAACACATATGCAATGACTCTAGTGTTGGATCCATGTGTGGTTTGTGGAAATAACACACATGCAATGACTCTAGTGGTTGATCCATGTGTGGTTTGTGGAAAGAACACACATGCAATGACTCTGGTTGGTCCATATGTGGTTTGTGGAAAGAACACACATGCAATGACCACTGCTGGATCCATGTGTGGTTTATGGAAAAGAACACACATGCAATGACTCTAGTGCTGGTTTGTGGTTTTAGTATAAGAACAAACATGCAATGACCCTAGTGGTTGGTCCATGTGTGGTTTGTTGAAAGAACACACATGCAATGACTCTTGTTGATCCATATGTGGTTTGTGGAAAGAACACACATGCAATGACCACTGGTGGATCCACGTGTGGTTTGTGGAAAAGAACACACATGCAATGACTCTAGTGTTGGTTTGCGGTTTTAGTATAAGAACAAACATGCAATGACTCTAGTGGTTGATGCATGTGTGGTTTGTCGAAATAACACACATGCAATGACTCTTGTTGATCCATATGTAGTTTGTGAAAAGAACACACATGCAATGATCGCTGGTGGATCCATGTGTGGTTTGTGTAAAAGAACACACATGCAATAACTCTAGTGCTGGTTTGTGGTTTTAGTATAAGAACAAACATGCAATGACTCTAGTGGTTGATGCATGTGTGGTTTGTGGAAAGAACACACATGCAATGACTCTGGTTGATCCATATGTAGTTTGTGAAAAGAACACACATGCAATGACCGCTGGTGGATCCATGTGTGGTTTGTGTAAAAGAACACACATGCAATAACTCTAGTGCTGGTTTGTGGTTTTAGTATAAGAACAAACATGCAATGACTCTAGTGGTTGATCCATGTGTGGTTTGTGGAAAGAACACACATGCAATGACTCTGGTTGATCCATATGTGGTTTGTGGAAAGAACACACATGCAATGACTACTGGTCGATTCATGTGTGGTTTGTGGAAAAGAACACACATGCAATGACTCTAGTGCTGGTTTGTGGTTTTAGTATAAGAAGAAACATGCAATGACTCTAGTGGTTGATCCATGTGTGGTTTGTGGAAAGAACACACATGCAATGACTCTGGTTGATCCATATGTCATTTGTGGAAAGAACACACATGCAATGACCACTGGTGGATCCATGTGTGGTTTGTGGAAAAGAACACACATGCAATGACTCTAGTACTGGTCTGTGGTTTTAGTATAAGAACACACATGCAATTACTCTGGTGGTTGATCCATGTGTGGTTTGTGGAAATAACACACATGCAATGACTCTAGTGGTTGATCCATGTGTGCTTTGTGGAAAGAACACACATGCAATGACCACTGGTGGATCCATGTGTGGTTTGTGGAAAAGAACACACATGCAATGACCACTGGTTGATCCATGTGTGGTTTGTGGAAATAACACACATGCAATGACTCTAGTGGTTGATCCATGTGTGGTTTATGAAAAGAACACACATGCAATGACTCTAGTGTTGGTTTCAGTATAAGAACACACATGCAATGACTCTCCATGTGTGGTTTGTGGAAATAACACACATGCAATGAGTCTCGTGGTTGATCCATGTGTGGTTTGTAGAAATAACACATATGCAATGACTGCAATGGGTCCACATGTGGTTTGTGGAAAGAACACACATGCAATGACTCTGGTTGATCCATATGTGGTTTGTGGAAAGAACACACATGCAATGACCACTGGTGGATCCAAGTGTGGTTTGTGGAAAAGAACACACATACAATGACTCTAGTGCTGGTTTGTGGTTTTAGTATAAGAACAAACATGCAATGATTCTAGTGGTTTATCCATGTGTGGTTTATGGAAATAACACACATGCAATGACTCTGGTTGATCCATATGTGGTTTCTGGAAAGAACACACATGCAATGACCACTGGTGGATCCATGTGTGGTTTGTGGAAAAGAACACACATGCAATGACTCTAGTGCTGGTTTGTGGTTTTAGTATAAGAACAAACATGCAATGACTCTAGTGGTTGATCCATGTGTGGTTTGTGGAAAGAACACACATGCAATGACTCTGGTTGATCCATATGTGGTTTGTGGAAAGAACACACATGCAATGACCACTGGTGGATCCATGTGTGGTTTGTGGAAAAGAACACACATGCAATGACTCTAGTACTGGTTTGTGGTTTTAGTATAAGAACACACATGCAATGACTCTCGTGATTGATCCATGTGGGGTTTGTGGAAATAACACACATGCAATGACTCTAGTGGTTGATCCATGTGTGGTTTGTGGAAAGAACACACATGCAATGACTCTGGTTGGTCCATATGTGGTTTGTGGAAAGAACACACATGCAATGACCACTGGTGGATCCATGTGTGGTTTATGGAAAAGAACACACATGCAATGACTCTAGTGCTGGTTTGTGGTTTTAGTATAAGAACAAACATGCAATGACTCTAGTGGTTGGTCCATGTGTGGTTTGTTGAAAGAACACACATGCAATGACTCTTGTTGATCCATATGTTGTTTGTGGAAAGAACACACATGCAATGACCACTGGTGGATCCACGTGTGGTTTGTGGAAAAGAACACACATGCAATGACTCTAGTGTCGGTTTGCGGTTTTAGTATAAGAACAAACATGCAATGACTCTAGTGGTTGATCCATGTGTGGTTTGTGGAAAGAACACACATGCAATGACTCTGGTTGATCCATATGTAGTTTGTGAAAAGAACACACATGCAATGACCGCTGGTGGATCCATGTGTGGTTTGTGTAAAAGAACACACATGCAATAACTCTAGTGCTGGTTTGTGGTTTTAGTATAAGAACAAACATGCAATGACTCTAGTGGTTGATCCATGTGTGGTTTGTGGAAAGAACACACATGCAATGACTCTGGTTGATCCATATGTGGTTTGTGGAAAGAATACACATGCAATGACTACTGGTCGATTCATGTGTGGTTTGTGGAAAAGAACACACATGCAATGACTCTAGTGCTGGTTTGTGGTTTTAGTATAAGAAGAAACATGCAATGACTCTAGTGGTTGATCCATGTGTGGTTTGTGGAAAGAACACACATGCAATGACTCTGGTTGATCCATATGTCGTTTGTGGAAAGAACACACATGCAATGACCACTGGTGGATCCATGTGTGGTTTGTGGAAAAGAACACAAATGCAATGACTCTAGTACTGGTCTGTGGTTTTAGTATAAGAACACACATGCAATTACTCTGGTGGTTGATCCATGTGTGGTTTGTGGAAATAACACACATGCAATGACTCTAGTGGTTGATCCATGTGTGCTTTGTGGAAAGAGCACACATGCAATGACCACTGGTGGATCCACGTGTGGTTTGTGGAAAAGAACACACATGCAATGACTCTAGTGTTGGTTTGCGGTTTTAGTATAAGAACAAACATGCAATGACTCTACTGGTTGATGCATGTGTGGTTTGTGGAAAGAACACACATGCAATGACTCTGGTTGATCCATATGTAGTTTGTGAAAAGAACACACATGCAATGACCGCTGGTGGATCCATGTGTGGTTTGTGTAAAAGAACACACATGCAATAACTCTAGTGCTGGTTTGTGGTTTTAGTATAAGAACAAACATGCAATGACTCTAGTGGTTGATCCATGTGTGGTTTGTGGAAAGAACACACATGCAATGACTCTGGTTGATCCATATGTGGTTTGTGGAAAGAACACACATGCAATGACTACTGGTCGATTCATGTGTGGTTTGTGGAAAAGAACACACATGCAATGACTCTAGTGCTGGTTTGTGGTTTTAGTATAAGAAGAAACATGCAATGACTCTAGTGGTTGATCCATGTGTGGTTTGTGGAAAGAACACACATGCAATGACTCTGGTTGATCCATATGTCATTTGTGGAAAGAACACACATGCAATGACCACTGGTGGATCCATGTGTGGTTTGTGGAAAAGAACACACATGCAATGACTCTAGTACTGGTCTGTGGTTTTAGTATAAGAACACACATGCAATTACTCTGGTGGTTGATCCATGTGTGGTTTGTGGAAATAACACACATGCAATGACTCTAGTGGTTGATCCATGTGTGCTTTGTGGAAAGAACACACATGCAATGACCACTGGTGGATCCATGTGTGGTTTGTGGAAAAGAACACTCATGCAATGACCACTGGTTGATCCATGTGTGGTTTGTGGAAATAACACACATGCAATGACTCTAGTGGTTGATCCATGTGTGGTTTATGAAAAGAACACAAATGCAATGACTCTAGTGTTGGTTTCAGTATAAGAACACACATGCAATGACTCTCCATGTGTGGTTTGTGGAAATAACACACATGCAATGAGTCTCGTGGTTGATCCATGTGTGGTTTGTAGAAATAACACATATGCAATGACTGCAATGGGTCCACATGTGGTTTGTGGAAAGAACACACATGCAATGACTCTGGTTGATCCATATGTGGTTTGTGGAAAGAACACACATGCAATGACCACTGGTGGATCCAAGTGTGGTTTGTGGAAAAGAACACACATACAATGACTCTAGTGCTGGTTTGTGGTTTTAGTATAAGAACAAACATGCAATGATTCTAGTGGTTTATCCATGTGTGGTTTGTGGAAATAACACATATGCAATGACTCTGGTTGATCCATATGTGGTTTCTGGAAAGAACACACATGCAATGACCACTGGTGGATCCATGTGTGGTTTGTGGAAAAGAACACACATGCAATGACTCTAGTGCTGGTTTGTGGTTTTAGTATAAGAACAAACATGCAATGACTCTAGTGGTTGATCCATGTGTGGTTTGTGGAAAGAACACACATGCAATGACTCTGGTTGATCCATATGTGGTTTGTGGAAAGAACACACATGCAATGACCACTGGTGGATCCATGTGTGGTTTGTGGAAAAGAACACACATGCAATGACTCTAGTACTGGTTTGTGGTTTTAGTATAAGAACACACATGCAATGACTCTCGTGATTGATCCATGTGTGGTTTGTGGAAATAACACACATGCAATGACTCTAGTGGTTGATCCATGTGTGGTTTGTGGAAAGAACACACATGCAATGACTCTGGTTGGTCCATATGTGGTTTGTGGAAAGAACACACATGCAATGACCACTGGTGGATCCATGTGTGGTTTATGGAAAAGAACACACATGCAATGACTCTAGTGCTGGTTTGTGGTTTTAGTATAAGAACAAACATGCAATGACTCTAGTGGTTGGTCCATGTGTGGTTTGTTGAAAGAACACACATGCAATGACTCTTGTTGATCCATATGTTGTTTGTGGAAAGAACACACATGCAATGACCACTGGTGGATCCACGTGTGGTTTGTGGAAAAGAACACACATGCAATGACTCTAGTGTCGGTTTGCGGTTTTAGTATAAGAACAAACATGCAATGAATCTAGTGGTTGATCCATGTGTGGTTTGTGGAAAGAACACACATGCAATGACTCTGGTTGATCCATATGTAGTTTGTGAAAAGAACACACATGCAATGACCGCTGGTGGATCCATGTGTGGTTTGTGTAAAAGAACACACATGCAATAACTCTAGTGCTGGTTTGTGGTTTTAGTATAAGAACAAACATGCAATGACTCTAGTGGTTGATCCATGTGTGGTTTGTGGAAAGAACACACATGCAATGACTCTGGTTGATCCATATGTGGTTTGTGGAAAGAATACACATGCAATGACTACTGGTCGATTCATGTGTGGTTTGTGGAAAAGAACACACATGCAATGACTCTAGTGCTGGTTTGTGGTTTTAGTATAAGAAGAAACATGCAATGACTCTAGTGGTTGATCCATGTGTGGTTTGTGGAAAGAACACACATGCAATGACTCTGGTTGATCCATATGTCATTTGTGGAAAGAACACACATGCAATGACCACTGGTGGATCCATGTGTGGTTTGTGGAAAAGAACACACATGCAATGACTCTAGTACTGGTCTGTGGTTTTAGTATAAGAACACACATGCAATTACTCTGGTGGTTGATCCATGTGTGGTTTGTGGAAATAACACACATGCAATGACTCTAGTTGTTGATCCATGTGTGCTTTGTGGAAAGAACACACATGCAATGACCACTGGTGGATCCATGTGTGGTTTGTGGAAAAGAACACACATGCAATGACCACTGGTTGATCCATGTGTGGTTTGTGGAAATAACACACATGCAATGACTCTAGTGGTTGATCCATGTGTGGTTTATGAAAAGAACACACATGCAATGACTCTAGTGTTGGTTTCAGTATAAGAACACACATGCAATGACTCTCCATGTGTGGTTTGTGGAAATAACACACATGCAATGAGTCTCGTGGTTGATCCATGTGTGGTTTGTAGAAATAACACATATGCAATGACTGCAATGGGTCCACATGTGGTTTGTGGAAAGAACACACATGCAATGACTCTGGTTGATCCATATGTGGTTTGTGGAAAGAACACACATGCAATGACCCCTGGTGGATCCAAGTGTGGTTTGTGGAAAAGAACACACATACAATGACTCTAGTGCTGGTTTGTGGTTTTAGTATAAGAACAAACATGCAATGATTCTAGTGGTTTATCCATGTGTGGTTTGTGGAAAGAACACACATGCAATGACTCTGGTTGATCCATATGTGGTTTCTGGAAAGAACACACATGCAATGACCACTGGTGGATCCATGTGTGGTTTGTGGAAAAGAACACACATGCAATGACTCTAGTGCTGGTTTGTGGTTTTAGTATAAGAACAAACATGCAATGACTCTAGTGGTTGATCCATGTGTGGTTTGTGGAAAGAACACACATGCAATGACTCTGGTTGATCCATATGTGGTTTGTGGAAAGAACACACATGCAATGACCACTGGTGGATCCATGTGTGGTTTGTGGAAAAGAACACACATGCAATGACTCTAGTACTGGTTTGTGGTTTTAGTATAAGAACACACATGCAATGACTCTCGTGGTTGATCCATGTGTGGTTTGTGGAAATAACACACATGCAATGACTCTAGTGGTTGATCCATGTGTGGTTTGTGGAAAGAACACACATGCAATGACCACTGGTGGATCCATGTGTGGTTTGTGGAAAAGAACACACATGCAATGACCACTGGTTGATCCATGTGTGGTTTGTGGAAATAACACACATGCAATGACTCTAGTGGTTGATCCATGTGTGGCTTATGAAAAGAACACACATGCAATGACTCTAGTGTTGGTTTCAGTATAAGAACAGACATGCAATGACTCTAGTGGTTGATCCGTGTGTGGTTTGTGGAAATAACACAGATGCAATGAGTCTCGTGGTTGATCCATGTGTGGTTTGTGGAAATAACACACATGCAATGACTGGAATGGGTCCACATGTGGTTTGTGAAAAGAACACACATGCAATGACTCTGGTTGATCCATATGTGGTTTGTGGAAAGAACACACATGCAATGACCACTGCTGGATCCATGTGTGGTTTGTGGAAAAGAACACACATACAATCACTCTAGTGCTGGTTTATGGTTTTAGTATAAGAACAAACATGCAATGACTCTAGTGGTTGATACATGTGTGGTTTGTGGAAAGAACACACATGCAATGGCTCTGGTTGATCCATATGTGGTTTGTGGAAAGAACACACATGCAATGACCACTGGTGGATCCAAGTGTGGTTTGTGGAAAAGAACACACATACAATGACTCTAGTGCTGGTTTGTGGTTTTAGTATAAGAACAAACATGCAATGACTCTAGTGGTTGATCCATGATTGGTTTATGGAAAGAACACACATGCAATGACTCTGATTGATCCATATGTGGTTTCTGGAAAGAACACACATGCAATGACCACTGGTGGATCCATGTGTGGTTTGTGGAAAAGAACATACATGCAATGACTCTAGTGCTGGCTTGTGGTTTTAGTATAAGAAAAAACATGCAATGACTCTAGTGGTTGATCCATGTGTGGTTTGTGGAAAGAACACACATGCAATGACCACTGGTGGATCCATGTGTGGTTTGTGGAAAAGAACACACATGCAATGACTCTAGTGCTGGTTTGTGGTTTTAGTATAAGAACAAACATGCAATGACTCTAGTGATTGGTCCATGTGTGGTTTGTGGAAAGAACACACATGCAATGACTCTTGTTGATCCATATGTGGTTTGTGGAAAGAACACACATGCAATGACCACTGGTAGATCCATGTGTGGTATGTGGAAAAGAACACACATGCAATGACTCTAGTGCTGGTTTGTGGTTTTAGTATAAGAACAAACACGCAATGACTCTAGTGGTTGATCCATGTGTGGTTTGTGGAAAGAACACACATGCAATGAATCTGGTTGATCCATATGTAGTTTGTGAAAAGAACACACATGCAATGACCACTGGTGGATCCATGTGTGGTTTGTGGAAAAGAACACACATGCAATAACTCTAGTGCTGGTTTGTGGTTTTAGTATAAGAACAAACATGCAATGACTCTAGTGGTTGATCCATGTGTGGTTTGTGGAAAGAACACACATGCAATGACCACTGGTCGATTCATGTGTGGTTTGTGGAAAAGAACACACATGCAATGACTCTAGTGCTGGTTTGTGGTTTTAGTATAAGAACAAACATGCAATGACTCTAGTGGTTGATCCATGTGTGGTTTGTGGAAAGAACACACATGCAATGACTCTGGTTGATCCATATGTCGTTTGTGGAAAGAACACACATGCAATGACCACTGGTGGATCCATGTGTGGTTTGTGGAAAAGAACACACATGCAATGACTATAGTACTGGTTTGTGGTTTTAGTATAAGAGCACACATGGAATGACTCTGGTGGTTGATCCATGTGTGGTTTTTGGAAATAACACACATGCAATGACTCTAGTGGTTGATCCATGTGTGGTTTGTGGAAAGAACACACATGCAATGACCACTGGTGGATCCATGTGTGGTTTGTGGAAAAGAAAACACATGCAATGAGCACTGGTTGATCCATGTGTGGTTTGTGGAAATCACACACATGCAATGACTCTAGTGGTTGATCCATGTGTGGTTTATGAAAAGAACACACATGCAATGACTCTAGTGTTGGTTTCAGTATAAGAACACACATGCAATGACTCTAGTGGTTGATCCATGTGTGGTTTGTGGAAATAACACACATGCAATGAGTCTCGTGGTTGATCCATGTGTGGTTTGTGGAAATAACACACATGCAATGACTGCAATGGGTCCACATGTGGTTTGTGGAAAGAACACACATGCAATGACTCTGGTTGATCCATATGTGGTTTGTGGAAAGAACACACATGGAATGACCACTGGTGGATCCAAGTGTGGTTTGTGGAAAAGAACACACATACAATGACTCTAGTGCTGGTTTGTGGTTTTAGTATAAGAACAAACATGATACTTGACCCATGACCTCTGATCTAATGTATCAAACTTCTTATATATAGGAACCTGATATATATAACAAGGATAAATGTATTTTTTATGTTCTCTGATATATATAGAAACCTGATATATATAACAAGGACAACCTGATTATTTTAGCTTGTCCTGGAACTATTTTTTGCTGCACCTGGAGCTATTTTTTGCTCTTTGTATATGTGTGGTTGGATGGCAGTCATCAATTTGAAAACTAGAGCACATTATTTTGTATGAAAACTGTTGCATGGAATTCATTTGAGTTGCCCGTTTCTCCCGAAGTGTTGATTCACTTCCGTTCCGGTTGAGAAATGGGCACTCCTAGGTCAAAAAAATAGCAAAGATCATGCCGAATTTTTCGGTCGACTCTAGCTTGTACTAATTACATTGTTGCATTTTTTCTATGAAGAGCAAACATGTCGAGCAAAGACAAAGACGTCGGGGCTGGCCCTTCTCAGCCCATTAGCGTCGAAGAACAAGAAAGAAGATCCAACCTCAAGTTTTGGCGGTTTGGCGATGACTTAAGCGGGTCTGACGAGGATGCCGAAGCTATAGATCACGATGAAGTTGATGAGGAGGCCGAAGCTGCAGACCAAGAAGATGACGAGGAGTCTGAATATGAGGAGGAGGCCGCAGATGGTGACGACGACGGAAGCAGTAATGGTTACGAGGAGGCCGAAGCAAGTCATGGTGGTGAACGCGTGGACGGCGATGGCGCCTCCCCGCCTGCTAGGAAGAAGAAGAATAAGGCAGAAAGGCAGGAGCGGACGCTGCCGAAACTCGGCACCAACCGCGAAGAGTTCACCCTTGTGAAACCAGGTGGCCAACCCTTGGAGCCTGCGAAGCTTGCCGCTGGGTACGGCCTACAACTCGGGTGCATCGTGCGGGAGAGCATGAGCATCAACCAGAAGGACATAAGAAAGAACAAACGGTTGCAAGAATTCCTCATTGGGAAGATTCACAAATGGTACAAGTTCCCAGATGAGTACGATAACCAAAAGCCCATAGGGAACAAGGTAAACAAGTTAGCCCTCACGAGGATGAGCACCACCTTGAGCAGCTGGAAAAGCCGAGTGAAGAGGAGGATTAACGAGGGTAAAAGTTGGGAGGAGATAAAGAAGGCCGAGCCAATGCTCGACGAAGATGAATTCATCAAGTTCAAGGCGAACTGCACTTCACTGGAAGGTCAGGAATGGACCGAGTGGGGGAGGAGTATGCAGGAGCTGAACATAGGTAACCAACTTTGCGGAAGCGGTGGTTACCGAGGAAAAATGCCGTTTGGGAACAGGAGGACACCGAGTATGCCCGTCTAGGGAAAGATAACCCGTGGCACAAATTCATGGACGAGCAGGTGATGCAGTTTGTCCACGCCCGCTACTATCTCCACCCCGAACTCAAGGAATACGTTACCGATAACGACGATGTGAGTAAGTTCCAGAAAAGGCTGGTAAGGAATTTATCTCGGAGTACATCTTTGTTTCTAATTAAGTAATGAAGCCGAATTTCTAAATGGGATCACTTTTCTTCTCTTCAGAGGTCCGAAGAAAAGTCTTATGCGTCAAGTGCGAGCTCGTCCTAGTGGTCGACGGCGGACCTGCGGTGGGACACACCCTTCAACAGGGCGACAAACATGTTCAAGGGGAGGGCCAAGTCCGTGCCACCGACTTCATTTGGCCGTGTGTCCGGCTATGGTACGTACGAAAAGGTTGGAGACTTTAGGAAAGAGGACCCAAAGGCGAAGAAAGAGAGGAAGGCCGCGGTAGCGACAACAAGTGAAAAACGCGAGGTTGATTTCCTCCAGGAGCATATGCAACAATTGCCGAGGCTGATCGATGAGAAAGTGCAAGAGAAGATCCGCGAGATGTTTCCCAATGAGATGTGGGAGGGGATTGCTGCTTGGAATGCGGCAGGTCAACGAGGACCGCTCGTGGTGCCCAGCCTCTCCGGCAGCAACTCGATCCAGCACGTGTCGCCGAACATGGTGACGCCCGAGTCCGCCAACGTTGAGATGCACCCGGTCGCTCAGGTGCCCCCTCCTGCCGGCGCCAACACCAACGCGCAGCCGGAGGTCACTCTGGTGACACCTCCCGTCGGCGCCAACACAGAGCCGTAGGTCACACCGATGCCCCCTCCCGCCAAAACTAAGGCGCAACCGACGGTGCTTCATAAGGCATCTCAGCGGGAGGATGATACCGGTGTCTCAACATTAGCCGAGCTCAACGCTATCTCCAAGGTAATGACGTCGGCCAACACATGCATGTTGATAACAATTCATCTCCTTTGCCTTTGATGACTGGCTAGCGCCATCTCACAATGCTTGTTCTTCCGCAGGACACTCCTTGCACGCTCTTGCATTACGTGGACGACGATCTAAAGGATGTTGTCAAGGGCACAATTATTCAACCAAATAGCCACACGATGCACCACAAGTCGATGGAGGATGACGTGTTCAAGGTCCGGCTGGCTCGGGTGTTGCCGGGGTGCGAAGAGATGGACCCCCCAGCCAACCTCGAGGCGCTGATGATCATAAGAACCTTCAAGATTGCTGTGGTTGGGTATTGACATGGCCAAAGACCCAGATTCGGCTTGTGAAGGAACAACAAGTAACTCAGCAGCCAAATGTGCCCTTGCCGCGGCGGCCACAACAACCAGTCACCACCACCACCTCTCGTCATCGGCAATTGTTGGTCACCGCTTCACCGTTGCCTCCACATGGCAAGGCCGCCGCTGCGCCGCCGCCTCCACATGGCAAGGCTGTCGCCGCACTGCCGCCTCCACATGGCAAGGCCGCCATTGCACCGCCACCGCCCAATGATGCACCTGGGGACAACATTAACAATGATGATGATGATGACAACCCAGTTAACTGGATCAACACTGGCGTCACAGACTCTTTGTTCATGCCAAACATGGACGAGCCCTACCGCGTTGCCGACGACCCAAATGCTCGTACCAGAACATGCACGCGTCTAGACTTCCATGGTACCCTAGCAGAGACGCCTCCGGATGCTGGTGCTGCTGGTCCTTATAAAGGCACCCAGGGAATCATTTTCAGCCCCACCACACTCCATAAGGCGGCGGATGAGAAGATGGCTGCTAATGTCGAGACGAAGAAGCATCGCAAGAGAACCAAGAAGAATAATAAGCAGTCTTTGAGCTAGCCGGGTCCGAAGAGGCCCCGGGCTCAGGACGACCCGTTAACACACCCCCCTGAGGGCACCTTGACCAGGGTTCACATAGCTGGTCAACCGATTCTGAGTGAGGAGCTGATCAAAAATGCAAGTGGAGCGATGGCTAACCTGCAGCATGGTATTCTATATCTAGAGGAGTGCCTTCTTAAAGAAGGAAATCCATCGTACCCTGTTTTCACGGTCAATGTTCCAACGGGCGTGGGCTTCGTCGATAATGCCCCCGTGGATATCTTCTTCATATCGTGTGAGGATATCTTCAAGCTTTTCCATGGCAAGCGGATGAACTATAACTTGGTATGCCTATACGCGCTCCATCGGGCGATGAAGGTCAACAGAGAGAAGACCCCTAGCGTCGCGATAGTGGACCCCTACTTCATGCGTGATAGCCAGTTGGTGAATCCAGTGACCCGGGCCAGCGCAAGGAACTACCTCCAAAATTTCATGGTGGACAACAAGAGTGGAAAAGAGCTTATTTTGCCTTTCTTTCCCGAGTAAGTGCACACACTCGCTCGTCGCCGTAACTTGTCCTTTCTTAGTTTTCGGTTGCTCTTTTTCCAACATTGTTTCGTTTCAATTGTTTTGCGTAGAGACAAATACTGCACACTGATCCTCATTCACCCGAGTTATTCGCTAGCCACGTACTTGGACTCGGGGAGCGAGCAAAAGAAGAAAGACTACACCAACATAAGGAGTCTTCTAGATGATGCTCTCGAGGTATACGCCGAAAATGGAGGCGAATTCAAGAAGGGGCGGAAAATTTTAGGGATGGCAGACACATGTTCAAACATGTAATGAAGTTCGCCTGCGTCAAACAGCCGGATAACAGTGTCAAGGAGGCCTACTACGCCCTCCATCACCTGCGGGCGATCGTCCGGGATGCACACATCATTACGTTGCCATCTAGTCTCCGAGCATGGGCCGAAGCTGAGGCAAGAATGGACGATGATGAACTTAAGGACGACTTCTTACGCATCCAGACTTAGATTGTGACCATCGTGCAAGAAGATGTCATCACAAGGGGGCTTATCCTGCAAAAGAGCGTTCAGTAAGCGCGAGATCGAAGCACGATTCGAGGAGTAGGGTGACCGTAGGACATGGACAACGAAAGACGGCTACAAACCATTCCCGGCGCCGTGTAAAACAAAGTCTTCATGATGTAGTGTTCCTAGCTAGATAGCGCTCAGCCGGTTTGTGTATCTCGTGTGTGTGTGTCATAAACTTTAACTTGCCTTAGCTCGAAACGGTCGTTGTTGGACTTCGTTTACTTATTACCACATGTATGAAACTTAATAGCTTGCCTTAGATCGAAACCTTCTTTTTTGTGGAGATGCATGTGATGAACCTTTTAATTCTTTCTGTTGCATGATATAATACTTATATGCATTGTGTATAGAGATGCTGTGCTACGTGGTGTTCAGAGGGAGGGTCCCAGGAGTCTACGACGAGTGGGAGGATTGTCATAAGCAAGTGAACAAGTTCAGTGGCAATAGATACAAAAGGTACCCGACGAGAGAGAAGGCAGAATCTAGGTGGAGGAACCACCTCCTTGGAGAGCAGAGAGACAGGAACCAGATGAAGGCCTTGATGATCGTGCTCCCCGTCTTTCTCATCACCGCCATTGTGGTTGTACTCTACTCGGTCCTTTAGTAGTTTAGGACTTGGCTAATGATGATGATCAACTTGCTGTAATGTATGAGAAGATGAGATCAATTTGTTCTAGACTTGTATAATATTCGGGCACTTGTCACTATGTCGGGTTCTAATTGATGTAATGATGTATAATTTTATTTGTATTATTATCTCTGTTTTTATACTGTTGTGTATCTGTATAAATACCTGTATATGTACCTATATAAATACCTGAGAGCCCTATATTATGTATACTTGTACGAAACATCAGTGGCGCATATTTTATTCATCCAGTGGCGCATCTAGTATCAGTGGCGCATTTGGATATATGCTCCACTGGTAAAATATCAATGACGCATATTTAAGGTGCGCCACTGGTTGTCCCACTATCAATGGCGCATATTTGATATGCGCCATCGATACATAATTACTAATGGCGCAACACTAGTGGCGCATCCCATATGCGCCATTGGTAGAAAAAAAGATGCTCCACTGATAAGCAATTCTCTACTAGTGTTGAGATAAAAAATAAACGTTTACTTAGCAAGTGGCTTTTTAAATTTCTTACTGAAGATGGCATGTGGCAACAAATACTTCAAAATAAATACTTGCAAGGTAAAATGTTGTCTCAAATAGAGGCCAAACCTAATGATTCCCCTTTTTGTAAGGCTTTTATGCGTGTGAAAGAACTTTTCTTTACCAATGGTTCTTTAAAAATTGGAGATGGCGAAAGTATTCGCTTTTAGGAAGATATATGGTTAGGACAAACTTCATTGGCTCATCAATATCCGTCATTATATAATATTGTGCAACGGAAGAATGTCCTGGTGAGATGTCCTTAGCCAATCACCTTTAAATATTGAGTTTAGAAGGTCTTTAACTCGTAATAAGTGGACACAATGGTTAAAATTATGTCAGCAGTTAATGACGGTTCAGCTAAATGATACTCCCGATCAGTTTACTTGGAAGCTTACTTCCTTAGGTAAATTTACAGTAAAATCTATGTATCTTGACCAAATGAACGGGCACACTAGATTTTTATAAACGTACTTGTGGAAATTGAAAATTCCACTAAAAATAAAGATATTCATGTGTTTTCTTAAGAATAAAGTCTTATTAATAAAAGATAATCAAGCCAAAAGAAAATGTGAGGGATGTCAAAAATATTGTTTCTGTGATTCACTAGAATCTGTTGAACATCTTTTCATTTCATGCCCTTTTGCTCGTATCATTTGGCGTATGGTTTATTTGGCATATGACATGCCTCCACCTGCAAATATTACAAATTTGTTTGGAAATTGATTGAATGGAGTTGATAAGAAGAACAAAGCAAGATTACACATTGGTGTACCGGCTTTATGTTGGTCCATTTGGACGTCCAAAAATAACATTATCTTTAACAAACAGACTGGTACTAATTTTATGCAGGTTATTCGACTAGCGACGCATTGGATTCAACTATGGGCAGATCTTCTACCGGAGTATCAGCGAAAACCCATGGTTTCTGGATGTACCCAACTCCTCATGGTCGCTCGGGACTTCTACTTCCGGGCTACTGGCTGGCGGCACGTTAGTAGAATTGAGAATGGATAGAATTTTGTTACTTCTCTTTTTCAGATGGTTGATACATGTCTCAACCTTAGCTGATCCATGAATTGTAAAACTTCTTTTTTGTTGAACTATGCAATAAAAGGGGCTGTGTGCATCAATTGATGCAGAGGCTGGGGCTCCATTCCCCATTTTGAAATAATAGTTGAATGTGTTGTTAGATCGATATTGCGTATTGTGTTATTACATCATGTGCCTTTGTGCTATTTATATAATACTAGAAGACTTGGGAATTAAGAAGCCTACGAGAGTTTCGCAAAAAAAGCCTACTAGAGATAGAATCCTAAAGTACCAAATATAGCAATCCTTAACTACTCTAATACAATATCGTGGTATACCCTAACACCCCCTCCCGCAGTCGGGTCAGCAGTGATGCGAATAGCAGGAGTGTCCTGCACGGTCCGACTGGAGCATAAGCCGAAAGTGCCGACCGGAGAGGATGCCGGTGGATGATAGCCCTTGATGCGGATGTCAATGTAGCCAAGAGTGAGGGCATCATAGTCATGGTTGATGGTGTTGTTGTAGTGTTGGTGATGTAGTCGTCATTGATGAAGTCGTTGAGCTTGATTTAGTTCTGGTTGGTGTCGTCGTTAATGTAATTACCCAAATAATTAGGAAATGGGACTATGGACTGATATTGAATTTGTGCATTTCATTTTAGGACAACAAAATGAGGGGGAATTTGAACTTTTGTGCATTGAGTGATCACAATTGAGAATTTGAACTGGAGTTGAGTTTGACTCAAGTCAACCATAGGATTTGAATTCAAATTCAAAATTTGAAAAGATAGAGATTCACTTGAGTGATTAGTTACTTCATATATTAGAAACAATTTAAGCCACACAACAATAAGACCAAGTAGATACTTAAATAACACACAAGTAGTTTTGGAATCAAAATTGAGGTTTGAATAATTCAAACTTGAATTCACAAATAGACTATACAATAATAAAGGAAATATAATTGGAAGCCTCAAACCAAAGTAATCTAAATTTTATTCGTATTTGAAACGAGTACAAGTTTGAGATTTACAAGGATTGAATAAAGAAACAGAAACAAATTACAAAGAAATAAAGAAAACCCTAAACCACTAAACCAACTACTTCCTATCTACTATTCTTATCTTGAACCTTGCCAAAAATACATCATATCATATACACTTCTCATCTTTGCTGAACACTCAACCTTCAACACACAAACACATAACCAAATCTTGTTAAGATTAAAATTTAGGTTTTGCCCTGAGGCCAAACCAATTAAATTTAGAATCCAACATAGGAATCTAGGAACTAGTCCTGAACCCAAATGGCTTGAGCAATAGCAAATAGTAAATCCAGAAAATAACAGCAAGAGGGAATAATAGGAATAAAACCTAAACAGGATGAACAGTAGAACATTAGGCAAGAACTTGTAACTAAAACCTAGTAGCAATGAAAATCCAACTTGAACAATAAGCCAGCAAGATGAACACTATAACTTAGTAGAAATATTTCAACCAAATTAGATACCCAAGCCTTGGATTCTTGTAAAAACACCAAATAGTGGGGGATAAACAGTCACAGCTCATCACACCCATGAGTAGGAAACCTGAGAAATCCCAAGAACAGTCAAAACATAACTGAACCATGAATCACTAGAATCCCACAATACAACTATACTCTAGTAAACAATCAGGAATCCAAAAATAGGATAAAAACCTAGAAATAGAAATCATTCTAGAAATTTCAACATCACTAGAAGGTTCTAAACCCATAGGAATCATAGCAACCAGTAAGTAAACCTACCAACCAAACGAGAACCCTAGGCTCAAGATTCTACCAAGAACAGGTAGACCTCTAGGAAATTAAATCACCAACAATCAAAGATAATAAACCAATAGAAACTTTAGTATCCACTAAACAAGAATAATCACCAAAGGAACTATCAAAATATTAGATCTTGTTAAGAACTCTAAATCTCTAGAAATCAAGAACATAATCAATTGAAATTCTAAACCAATCAAACTTCATAGTAATGAAACCTGTGAATATTCATCCAAACAGAATCTCAAGGGGCCATGGATGAAAACTCAATCAAAATCATTGTAAACTAAAAAACACTTTTCATGTTCCAAACCCAGAATAGGACAAAGACCAAACCAACATGCCTGTTTAGGCATATGTAGATACTTACCCCTGCATATACAAACAAAAAACTTATATGCCAATTTTGGTATACACACATAAGTTAAACCTAGCATGGGCTTAACCACCTAAAGTAACATGCCACATATGAATAAGTTAGCCAACATAGGTGGTTTGACACATGCATAAGCAAGTGAATCGCCTAATTGCATGGCATAGATGTCAATACCATAACCATTTAGGAACACTATAAACAAAGGACCATCTGAGACCCTAGAGCTCATAAATCACTAGTATAGCTTAGATTAAAACACACACTAGTTTAGAGAGAGATCTACGAGGCAAAAGAAGGAAGAGGAACTTGAAGATCACTTCAAGAGCAAGAGGAATAAGAAGGAGAAGCTACTACAGATCTTCATCAAGCAAGCTTAGGAAACTACAAAGGTTTTAGCTTAGAAACTTTTAGGATGGGTAGAATAATAATTAGGGGAAAGGGTAGAACATTAGCAGTAGTACTAATAGTTAGAACCAACAGATCATCTATAATAATGATATTGTTGCTAGGAAGAAAGCACAAGCATAGACACTTGATTATCATCTGTGTACACTCAATCAAGAGGCATCATAGATCATAAACAAGTGCATATACCCTATGCACGACCACTAAACCTTGATTGAATAATTTATTGAATAAATAAGAATTGAGTGAATCTATAAAGAAAAGAAAATAAAAGAAAAGAAAAGAAAGGAAATAGTGATTAACTAAATAGAACCTACATTGAATTACAGTGACAATGTCACTTATCCAGTAAGCCATGAAATGAAATCATAAGCATCATCCTCTTCATCCCCTGGGAATTGTAAATCCAGAGGATGAAGAAGACACTATCAATGACAACACATCAACAATGTGTCTGCATTAAGAAATAAACCTTAATTCATATCATATACCAACTACCAAACCTAATTGAATTATAGATTCTAATTTTAAATAAAGTAAACAATACGAAAAACTAATAAACCTATAATCCACTTGATTATAGATTTTAACTATAAAATAGATGAACAATCTGTTGGAAATATGCCCTAGAGACAAATAGTAATAAGGACTATTGTCATATTTCATAAAGTTTATGATTAAGTTTTATATCATGCTATAACTGTATGGAAACATCAATACACGTGTGATATATAAACAACCAGGGGTTCCCAGTGAAACTCTAGTCATTGGTTCATTGGTCAACATATGATCATGTTTCCTGATCATGTGGCATTTATGCCAGTTGGAAATGGAGTCAACTCATTCTGAGAATGAGATGATGAACCAATACCCAAGCTAAACATCGTGACCCGATCATGTCATGAAGTTCAAGTTATGATGATTAAAAATGGATCCTCGTAGACTATTCCTTAGACCGTGAGGCTATATCAATCACTGTCTCTCGAGAGTGCTTAGATAGCATCAAGCGCCATCTGGTAATATGATGGTTATAAAGGTGTGTTCAGGTACTCGAAGGAAACCGTAGAGGCAATATATGTCAAGAGCGGGATTTTTCCATCCAAGTGACGGAAATATACTTAAGGGGCCACTCGGAGAAGTTATATCCAATAGTTGCGCATCGTGTGATTTGATCATAGGGATATCACTTGTCTTAACGACTCAAGTAGCATCGTTCGGTAAAAAGATTGAACACGACATGGTGATATCATTGATCAGATCTCGGGCAATGCAAGTATCGAGAGACAAAGGGAATAAGACACGACCATCCCGGTTCAAACGACAAAAGATCTTCATGGAACGCACATGGGTCACATGGCCATCCAGGTCCCTCTGTTGATCATTGGTCCGGGAGTGTCCCGACCATGTCTGGAGTGTTCCTGAACCGTAGGTATCACGCTTAAGGGTTTGATGATGCTTAGAGAGTGTTTATAGGATCGGAAGAATCGCCGAAGAATAGTAGAGAGAGAACCTGAAGGATTTCGGTAAGTCTGGAGGATGTCCGGAGTGGAGGTGGAAGGTGTTCCATAGCCATGGAGGTTGAATAATATATGAATGAATGTTAAATATTGATTTAATCATTTATTCATAATTATTTAATAAAAGAGAAAATCAATTAAAAGGTCAAAAGGCTTAATGGGCCAATTCCGGAGGGAAGAGGACCCATTAGGGAAAGGAAAGAGGGGAGAAGGGGCAAGGGGGTGGCCGGCTGGGCCAAGCCCCCCCCTCCTCCCCACGAGGGGACCACTAGGGTCGGCCAGCGGCTGCCCCCTCTCCCTCTCCTTTAGTCCCACCTCGGGACTTTGACGGAGGTAGTACCTCCCCTTCCGCTATATGTAGTGGGGGTATTTGGCCAGATAAATACACACAATATTCCATAAAGGTCTTCTCACTTTTGGGAAGACCTCCAATTGATATTCTCTCTCTTTCTCTCTCTCTCTCTCTCATGACCGTGGTCCCAAGTTCGGACTGCGCGAACGAGAGACATCTTCACCGTGGAGCGCCGTCGCGCTGCGGGATTCGGATCCATGAGCTCTACTTCTGCAACTGCTGCTGGATCGGGGAAGCGGGAGTTATCGTCAGGCACTAGACGTGTGTAACTCCCCGCAAGGTGTCGCACTTGAGGCACTCAAGTCGTTGGAGCCAAAGGAGCGCAAGGACTTCATCACGACCTTGAGGTTGGCTTCGGCTCGTCTACATCAACCATGCTCTCCTGAGCATTGACAACGCTTTTCGGTGTTCAAGGGTAAGTTCGTGAAAAGCCCCTCCCGTTACTGTATTACTAATAGATAGGTCCTGGCAGCATCAGGGTTTCAGGGGCATAGGGTAAAAATTATTGTTTTCATATGCGGAACCCCTACACAATCACCATTTAGGAAATAGAGGGACTTAGCTTAACAGAGATAATCAGAAGTATTGATCATGTAAATGAAATGATCAGTACACTAGTAGCCATAACATTCTTAAACTACTCTAGGCCATTAACAAAATACCAATCCTAGACCCTAAAATCTTAGAACAATAACACTAGACTAAGTAACACTAACAGGAAACCTAAAAATTAAACCTTACCAAGCATCTAAGCAGAGACTTATAAGATAGAGAACCCTAGAAACATGTAGAACAGCCCTAGAATTGAAATCTTTAGAAAGAACACTAGAGGACAAACCCTGAAAATTGGGGGGAGGGATCTCCCAGGTGAGCCAACAGTAGAATTAGTTGTAGAAAAGGATGAGAGAAGATAAACTTACCTTCAAAGAGTGGGACCCCTGCTTACCACTAATTGAGAAGAGGAAGTAAAGTAGAAATGGTGACACAAGGGCGGGATAGGGAGTACCCTATAGGGGCATCTCGACCTGCGCCCACCGTAGCCACGGGAGGCTGTGTAGCCACCTTTAGGATCCATCTCGATGGTGGGGAGAACGCCGGAGTTGTGCCAGAGAACCATCGTGATACCATCACCAAAACTCAGGGCGAGAGGGATGAATCTGGCTGGTAGAAGGGTAGAGTAGGTAGAGGGGAGTCATTTAGGCCGAGGCACGATGGAGGGGGAGGCCTAGGACGGCCAGAACAATGGGGTAGGGCGGTGGCACCATCACCATCGCCTCGAGGAAGAGAGAGTGAGAGAGTGAGGGGTGGGGGCTGACGTGTGGACCTAGTGAGTTGAGTCACTTAAGTGATTGGACTGACTAGTGAGCAGAGGGTATTTTTGTTTTTTCACAATTCTCTAAATACCCATCTAACCAAAAACAACCCTGGAAATTTTAGAAAAATAAAATAAAAATATCCTGAAATGAGAAAAATGAGAAGAATACACAAGGTAATTTTTAACGTTTTTTAAAAATAGTTATAAAGGAATGAAAAATACAAACCATTAAATAAAAGATTAAAACCCTAAAGGAAAGTGCAAATTCCAAATAAATAAAGTAAAAATAGCTCCAAACAACTAAAAATGTAAGGAATGAGAAATCCTATTTTTCTAGAATTATAAAATCAAATAATAAATAATTCACTAATAAAACTCTACAATAAATATTAAAGAATCCAAAAAGGGGAACAAATACCCAAAATTAGTAATATAACCCATTAAAAATATAAACCTTGATTATTTATGAAATGGAATGTGAAATAAAATTTCAATCAATATTATAGTCAAAGACTTGACAAAAGAAAAATCTTAAAGAATATATAAAAATTCGAAGGTGAAATAAAATTCACTATAATAAATACCTTAATAAAACCTAAAACACCTAAATTAGGGGTAAGGGAACAACCAACCAAAATAAGATAGTTATTTAGGACCTGTAAGCATGCATTTGGATTTTATACATTGTCCTTACCGACAATGATGGATCTTTGCAAAAACTAAGGTCCGGAATAGTACAGAACATTTGAATTGCCTAAATTCGAAAACCACATGCAAGTTCAATATTGAATACCTTGTAAGATTAAACTTATCATATTCATTGCAAGAGAATGCTCATATGTCCATTTTCGTATTTTAAAATGCATTTACAAAACCATATCACCTGCACTCAAAGACAAAACTATTTTTATAATAAATACGAAATATGGATTAATGGCTCAGGGTAGTCGGTTAATCTAAATTGGTGGGTGTTGGAGTCATGGTTAAGATAGAAACCATATGGTGGAGATTCCATTGTACTAGGTATACACCTAGGATTAACAACCAATGTAGTTACTGATTCTTGTGCCGTACAATAACACGCTAGCCAGAAGTTCTGAAATGGAATAGAGAAGTTAGGTGTACCTTTTACTTTCATCTGTCCTCATATCCTAAGTCAGGCTGAGATCTAGAGAGGAGATCAGCGGGTGGGAGCCCGTGATGTCCCTATCCTGTGCTACAGGGTAACGGCTTAGCATATTAAAAGGGAGGATAATTGAACATATCTCTATCAACCTAAACTCGTTACAATGGGTGCACTGCAGGGTCATGGTGAAGGACAGTGATTGGCTTGGATCTTGAGTGATCCTCGAAGCAAGGAACTTTGAATGGTAAGGCATACCCTTTTATGCTCTCGGGCTTTAGATCATTAGTGGGGAAAGTAGTGCCAATCTCGAGAGAGTATGAACCGTGACATGTTACTCCCTATCCTAGGAAAGGATTACGAATGAAGCGGAAACAGGGTTTTGTGAAATCCTGGACAACCCATGAAGACTGACGGACATAGATCTTTAAAGACTAAAACTTACCTTTTCTAAAAACCGATTTCGAAAACTAAGTATAAGCTCAGGATTCTTATCCACGACTTTAGATAGGACATCAGACAACCACTATAGTATTTGCTGAGTATGCTCGTTCTCAATCTATACTTCTTAAAACCCTTCCTTAGGTACCTCGAAGACCGAAGACACGTGTGCTCCAGAAGACACCTCTTAGGAGGAGGTCTATTACGATGAAACCGATCTCTCAGAGGGAATCAAAGGAATAGACTACAGAAAAGAATTTGGAATAGGAGAGCATAGTGTAGATCTAGAGGAATAAACGCACACGCATAAGATAGTCGAGCTGAGCAATCTAGATCGAACCCAATAAAGTTGCAATGCTCCAATGGTGCTTAGCTTAGAAGTACTGTTGTTTCTCAAGCTACTGCTTTTAAATTTCTTAGTAAAAGCAAATCCTCACTGGACTAAGTAGGATCTTGAAGCTTTTATTTCTCTTGTGTTGTGAGTAAGGAATAAAGTATTAGTTGGACCCGCAATTGTTCTATTGTACCACTCTGAGGATGTGATATTTATGGAAGAGGAATTTTTGTAAATATTATGCCCATGACTCATGCTCTACAACATGAAGTGGATTACTAGGTCACTGTAGTTAATTCCAAGGAAAGTTGCAGGAGTAATAAAATAGTAAAAGATGGTTACAACAATAGTCAACTCGAGGTAGATGTAGTTGCGGTTGTTGTACTAGCGGTAGGTGACACGTCATGCTAAGATTTCCAAACTCGAGAATGTGCCAGGAACAAAGGCACTCATCGGTGTTGCAAATACCGAGCATCGAAGAGAGGGACCATCACGAACCATGTGAGCCATAGTCGGAGGAAGCAGTCGAGAAGACCTTCGTGTATGGTCGGTTGTGCGCTGTATGCGTCGGAGTAGACGAAGTGGCTGTAAGAAAAAAATGAGCACAAGCGATTGATAGCTGTGAGATACGACACATTTTTGATAGTTTTTATTGATGGTTTTGTCCCGGATTTGATTGTTTTCTAGCTTTACCTAACGCTAATACTTCGGTAGCAAAGAAAACTTGGTTTTTAATGTGTGTTTCAGGTTCTGAATGTCAACAGAAGGTTTTAACTAGAGAAACACAATATTCAGACAAAAACAAGAAAGCCTCTCTTTGGTATCAATCGAGGGAAGCATATACAGAGGCTTTGACGAGCAGCTATACGGCAGGAATATTTTTCTAGCCATATAGTTCGCGCCGTATAGCTGCCACCGCCTCCGTCTTGTCAAAAGGGACAACTTCCATGAAGAGGTCAGACGCGAAATCAGAACACAACAGCCGCCATCCCATCTAGAAAGGAGAAAGAAGAGATTCAGAGAAGAAGGGGGAGACGTTCTTCATCTCGCTCCATGATCTTCAACCTCCTAGACATCACACCCCCATAGCCATTACTTGTACTTGAGAGAGAGAGAGAGATCTTCACCTTGCAAGATTTGGGTTTGAGATTGTTTCTTCCTATCTTGAATTGTGTTGAATTACTTCTCCATTCTTATTATGGATCTCCATGGTAATATCGAGAAGAACTCCCTTTACTTAATTATATTGATGATGCTTTCTTCTCTCATGTGTGTGTAAGTTCCTTGGGCATGGGAGATGTAAGGGATTGGTGAGATGTGATGTGGCTCTATATATTTTCCATTAGTTTGTGATTGATTTTAATTACTATATTATGTGCGCTTGACTATCTATGGGATGCCTAATGCTTGTTGTCCAATTAAGGGCCCATACAACATGATGCTTTGTTCTACATAGATAGGATCTTGTTCGCTAGCAGACCGGTGACCCTCGAGTGACACGGGGATATCAATGGGAAACTAGTAGACTCGAGGATAACGAGGAACCACTTTGCTTATTGCATTAGTCTGATCCAAGGAGCTTAATTGCTAAGCAACCTGAAGGGTCTTAATCGTCTAGTGTCTGACCATGGTTTTCGTAACAAGATAGTAGGATTATTGAAGTTGGGATGAAATCTACCAAGAGGAGTTCCAGCTAATTATGAGTTGCTCGCCTACACATATACCTATAGGATTACAATTGTTACGCTTATCACTCATCCACCTGGCACAGTCACTATCACCATGAACTATATCCCCCCGTGCCTTTTTCCGTCATCTCCAGAAAACAACAAACAACCAAACCGTTCTTTACTTTTATGCTTTTTATTTCTAAAGTTTACATTTTAGTTCTATTTAAATACATCTAGTTTAATCCAAATCTCATTCTTATTTCACACTTGCAGTCAATTCACTCGAACACCTGTGACAACTTTGAGTGTGAGAGAGACTTCACCCATAAACACTTACCTTTGGGCTCCCTGTGGGATCGATATCTATACTTCGAAACTAGCTACAAATGATATGTGCACTTGCAGACATCAAGCTATTTTCTGGCGCTGTTGCTAGGGAGCTAAGCGCTAAGTGTTTGTCTCTTGACATTTCAGGTGTTACTACTACAAAATGCTCTCCCTAGGAGACAAGGGGTCTACACGCTCTGGTAGGACCTATTTACCAGATTATATTGGGTGCGTGCCTGCTTAGAGGCGCGAGGAAATTATTGAAAAACTTTTAAGACCAAATAAAGTTGAAGTTGAAAACCTGAGTGATATTATGGAAATCATGTCTATTTACAGGACAACCCCCAAGAGACCTGAGAAAACTCTCAGAGAATACAGTGCTCCAAGTTCTGAATTTCTTAAACAACCAATAGAATTCCCTAATCCTGGAGTTAGCGAATATCAATTTGATGGTGGAATTATTAAAATTTTGCAGGAAAAATCTTTCAGCGGAAGGGAAGATGAAGACCTAGGAAGACATCTTTGAGAGTTTGACGATGTGATAACATCACTCGAACCAAAGGTTTGCCAAGAGATTTCTCTCGTCTAAAGCTATTTCATTGGTCTCTTAAAGGTAAAGCCCTAGACTGGTTATATTCTCTCCCTCGCCATTACATTAAATATTGGGAAACTACATTGTTAAATTCATAAACAGGTTTAATCCTTCCAAAAAGGTAACTGAACTAAGAAATAATATAGGCAACTTTAGAAAGAACGTGGGAGAAAACTACCCACAAGCCTAGGATAGATTCCTTGGAATGATCAATAAAGTATGTAATCATGGCTATTCTGAATCAACTATTTGCCATTTATTTTACCACGGTCTTAATACTCAAAGCAGAGAGTTGCTTGATTTATCAGCAGGAGGATCGATAAATACTTTAACTGTTAAAGCTTGCTTGGAATTGATGTCTACTAGGGCTAAGAATGATTCTTTATACAATCCTGATTTCGACACTAAGATAGAAAAGGGATGCTTCGTATAAATCCTGATATTATGCCTGAAGTATGCAAAACTATGAAATAAAAAGGTATACCTTCTGAACTTGTTAAGGAAAACAATGTAGACTTGTTACAAGTTTTTACTGAAGAAGATGAGACTAGAAAAGTTTTTCAAGAATTAAAACATTGACAAGCAAAATCTCACAATAACATATATAAGCATTTTCAAAAAATAAGAAGATCTTGGCAGGACTCACATAAAATTATGATGAGATTGGCCAAGAAATCAAATTATTTCACAAGTATCTTAGTATGATTGGAACTCAGTGCAAACAAATAGCATCTGGTTATCAATTTTTTCTTCGAGATGATGTAGATATTCATGTCTCTACTAATGTTGTTACAAGGAGAGGTCAGTTGTTACAGGACCATTAGGACCACCCGAATATGAAGCTAAGAAAGAGCAAAAAGAAAAAGCCTTGCTCAAAGCAAGCTAATAATATGATACACTAGTGGATCCTCAAGATGACACTGCTCAAGAAACACAAGATCAAACCAAGGAGGACCAAAATGATGCACAAGATGATGTTATGACTCTAATGCAGAGATGATTGATCTAAGAGAATAAAAGACAAGCAATGAAGATGAATTTGTTGTATTAGAAAAGAAGAAAAGCGACAAGCAACAACAAAAGAAAGCAACAAAAGAGCCTGATCCTCCACAAAATATAAAAGACAATAATAAGAAAGGTGAGAAAAAGCTTCCTTATCCAGATCGAAAGAAGAAAGCACCTGACCAGGTAATCTATGATTCTTTCAAAAAGGCACTTGGTGATCTTCGTCTAGAAATTCCATTTGCAGATGCAATAAAAGTTCCCACCTACTCTAAATTCCTCCATGATATTCTTAGTAGAAAGAAACAAATAACTGAAACCGTTGCCATGGTGACTAGTTATCCTGCTAATGGGAAGCTATTGTCTAAATCGGGAGATCTCGGAATACCAACTTTTTCATGCTCAATTGGCAAAACTGATATTCACAATGCCTTGTGTGATTTAGGTGCAGGAGTTAGTGTAATGCCATATTCCCTCTATAAAAGGTTAGGATTAGGGGAGTATTCCCCTACTACTATCACTTTACAGATGGCTGACAAGTCCACTAAACAACCCATTGGTATGATTTAGGATGTTCTACTTAGAATAGATGAACATGTTATTCCCACTGATTTTATCATTCCTGAAATGCCAGAGGATGAAAATTTATCTATAATACTTGGAAGACCTTTCCTTAGCACTGCAGGGGCATCAGTTGATTATGCTGAAGGAAAAATAATCTTCAATGTTTATGATGCTAAAATCATCCGGTATTTTCCAAAGAAGCTAGAAGCAGGAGAAAGATATATTCCACCGGCGAAACGAGTTCATGTGGTAAGTGCCTTTGATAAGGGGCAGCCCAAGGTAAGAATTCAGGAACATAGAAGGGGTTGAGTTATTCAGCCATCCTTAATAAAATGCTTAATGGGAGTCAACCCACCACATTAATAAAATAAACTAAAAGAATAAAATGTTCATCGTATTCCTACAAACTTTTTCACAGATATTCTTGCGGAAGGACGCCCATAAAGATGCAGCTGACAAAAAGTAGTACAAATATCAATTGAACAAGTGTAGAATTAGTATAAAAATAAAAGTTTGAGTTTTACCTACAAGAAACTGGCTTAATCATTTTTAGTCAAGATCAAAAAGTGAACCTCCAGTTGAGGAGAACAAGATAGGTAGAGATAGATATTCTACTCTTTACATGTTGTTTTTGGTCGATAATTTCAACTATCACTTTTCTTTCAAAAACAAGGTTTTCGCTAAGTTTTAGGATAAGAAGGTATTCTTGAAGAAACATAAATTTTTTGATGAGTACAGAAGGTTTAACGACCAACTATATGGCAGGAATAAAAATTTCAGCCGTATAGCTCCGGTCGTATAGATGTCTTCGTCATCAACAAATTTTCTTGCATGGACACAGAGGATTTAACAACCAACTATACGGCGGGAATAAAAATTCCGGCTATGTAGCTCTAGTCGTATAGATATCGAACCTCCGTACAATATCTTCTTGAAAGTACTGATGGTTTAACAACCAACTATACGGTGGGAATAAAAATTCCGACCATATAGTTTCGGTCGTATAGATATCGATGCTTGTTTTAGAAAATTTGTCTTGAGGGTACAAACGGTTTGACGACCAACTATACGGCGGGATCATTATGATCCGGCCGTATAGTGTGTCTGTATAGCTGCATTGTGCATAAACAAACCCTAGCTGGCACCGCCACCGCAACTATACGGGCGAAACAACATATCCCGGCCGTATAGTTCCGGCCGTATAGTTCGGCGTGACCACAAAATCGGGCTGTGGCAGCTAGGTTTCTTCTCCGCCCTCATTATTTCTCTCACATCCTCTCTCCAAACCTCTCAAAACCCACCTAGAACTCTTGATTCTTCGCGGATTACATTCGTTTGAGTGGGGGAATCAACATATCGGTATGTTTCTCTCCCTACCCATGCTTTATTTTTATATTTCCATGGTTGAAACTCTCACATTGATCTAGTGGATGAACTCAAGCTTATTTTGCTTTTCCTCTTAATTTCTCACGTTAGGATTAATATTTTCCACGTAGAATCATTCATATATCATGTAGAAACTATGTGCCTAAGGTTTTATGGTGAAATTTTTCAGTGCATCAAGATGAACAAAATCGGTAATAGTTTTCGCAAGAGCAAGTGCCAACGTGGAGAGAGCTCGAGGCAAAGGACCGAGCTCAACCCCAAGTTGGCAACGGTTACATCAAGGAGGATGATGCCCACGTGTTGGGCCGACCATAGCTTTCTCACCACGGCGGGGTTGAAGGTGGACTTCAACCTCATGTGTAACAAGACTGGGCTAACTGTGCTTGGCTACGCAAGCCATGACATCTACACCAAACTTACCTATGAGTTCCTTTCCTCCTTCTATGACGACCATAGGGAGAAAGGTAATGCATGCATGGTAAGCTTCACTATGAACCGGCAGCCCTATGAAATAACTTTTGAACAATTTTGTGATGCTTTCGGCTTCCCTCACGATGGGGAGCCAACTTTTACTAACCTATATAGCGTAACAAGTGGAGAAACTTGGGAGGTTATTTCTGTTAATGGTGGCACCAACTTCTACCAAAAGAAGATATCCACCATTCAGAAGCCAACAATTTGCTACGACGCCTTGTTCCTCGCCAACACACTGTTGGGAAGAGGAGATACCGGTCCATGGCCAATGCGAACATGGCAATGATCACCAAGGCTCTCTTCCCTGATGCACCGCAAAGCCCCAATCCTGCATCTCTACTCATCCAACACTTTCGTCACCAAAGCAACAAGACAAAAGGTGATATTTGCATTGGTGGATTGGTAACCCACCTTGCCCATGCATTAAATATTACATTACCTATTATGCAAGTTGTTGATGGCTCTAAATTTATGGACGTCAAGTATTTGACTGCTTGTGGCTTCCTTGGTGTTTACCAAGCTAACCGGAGGCTCTGAGCATGTCATTTTAGTTATCTTGGTGATGCACATGGTGAGCAAGTTCCGTTGCCCTGTCCCCTAGCCTTCTCAATTGTGGAGAAGGACACTTGGATCCTCACCAAGGAGCATGTGATGGAGATCATGGCGGAACTCCAGCCCGACCAAGAGGAAGATGAAGAAGGAGAGTAGTAGGATAAGGATGAGAAGGATCATGAGGATGAGCAGGGACACAACCCTGCTTGGGAGGGACAGCAGCAGGCGCAGCAAGGGGGAGCCTGGGACCCATGGCCCAACCAGCCACAGTAGGGGTATGATACATTGCAAATGTATCTATAATTTTTGATGTTCCATGCTTGGTTTTATCTACTTTCTTATGTTTTGTCCACACTTTGGAGTACTTTTCATATGATTTCTTGGACTAACCTATTAATAAGAGCCGTAGTGCCAGCTACCTGTTTTCTGCTGTTTTTGGTTCCAGGAAAGTTAGAAAATGAATATTCTCGGAATTGGACGAGACAAAAGCCAAAAATCCTATTTCACCAGAAGACTCTAGGAGCCAGAATACGAGACGAAGGGGGGCTAGGCCTAGGCCACACCACCTAGCCGCGCGGGCAAGCCCAAGCCACGCCAGGAGGTGGTCTGGCCGCCCCAGACTCCCCCTCGGTCTCCCTCTTCGCCTATAAGTTGCCTTCTGACCTAAAAACTCAGGGGGGTTTCGACATTTTTCCAGAAGGAGTTCCACTCCGCCGCCACCACCAGATTCCTCAAAAAAGCACCAGAAACTCCGTTCTGGCACCCTGCCATGACAGGGAATTAGAGGAGATCATCGCCATCATCATCACCATCGCTTCTCCATCGACCATCCATGTTTCCCTCATCTATGAGTGAGTAATCCCCCCTGTAGGCTATGGGGATGGTAGGGATTGGATGAGATCGTTCATGTAATGGCATCAGATTGTTAGGGCATAGTGCCTAGTGAAGGGAATATGCCCGAGAGGCAATAATAAAGTGGTTATTATCTTATTCCATGTTTATGATAAATGTTTATTTTGCATGCTATAATTGTATTAATTGGAAATGTTAATACATGTGTATTTAATAAACAAAATACAAAGTTCCTAGTAATGCCTCGCATATAAACTAGCTCGTTGATTAACAAGATGATCAAGGTTTCCTGATCATAGACATTGGATGTTGTTAATAACGAGGTCACAACATTGGTGGAATGATGTGATGAACATTCATCCGAAGTATAGCATTACAATCAAAGTCATTATGTTTATATTGCTATAACATCATACGAAGTAATCTTAGTCCTTAGACCATGAGATCATGTCAACTGCTAACACCGGAAGAGTATATTGATAACATCAAACGTCACACCGTAATAGGGTGACTATAAAGGTGGGTTCAGTGCTACGAAGGTGTTATGTTGAGGCTCATGTATCAAGAGTGGGATTTGTCCATCCCGATGACGGATGGATATACTCTAGGCCCTCTCGATGATATCACATTGAAATAGCTTGCAAGCAAGTGATCTGATCACTAGAATGTTATATCACGGGAACGAGAAAAGAGTGCATGTTGGCAACAAGATCAAACTAGGTATGGAGATACCAATGATCGAATCTCGGACATGTAATATATCGCGAGACAAAGGGATTTAGTTACTAGCGTTAAAGGTTCTCATGATCACATAAGTCATCGTTGAATGTGTGGGAGTCAGTACGGATCTCCAGGTCCTGCTGCTGATTATTGATCGTAGAGGGGTCTCGATCATGTCTACATTATTCGCGAACCGTAGGGTGACACACTTAAGGGATACCGACACCATTTGGACCAAATATGTTTCAGATAAAGATTTAAGAAAGCGCTGGAATTATTTCAATAGACACCGAAACTGTTTACGGTGAAATTGCTGAAATTGGTTCTGCATGTAATATTGAAATGTTGCAGGGGGTTTTATGTGAATGTTTGTTAATTAAAGTAATTAACAAAATTCTGAATAAAAATAATAAGAGAGTTTTATTAAATGAGAGAGCATTAAATTTGGAGAAATTTAATGCATTTAAAGTGGAGACTTTAAAAGAGAATGTGAAGGGGCATTTTAATGTGGAGGGGTTACCACCACATGAATGGGGGAGGTGAGGAGTCACCCCCCATGGGGCTCCGGACATGGGGAGGGATACCCCCCTCCTCCTATAAAAGGCCCCCTCACTCCCCTTCTTCCTCACACCTCCTCATGAAGGATCTCTCTCCCCCTCTAGTATTATTTCCCCATGGTCTCGGATTAGCGAGATACATGTTCCCGGTGGCTTTATCTGGAACGGAGTTGCTGCTTCCGCTGCTTTGCTGGAGCGAGGGACAGAGGTTGTCGGGGTACCGGACGTGTGCGCGATCACGGATGCACCGTTGCTTTGTGGTGCTGGACTTGCTGGAGCTGGATCTGATGGACGTGCTGGAGCCGGACCTGCTGGACTTCATCACGATCATGAGATCGACAAGTGTACGACTACATCATCCACGAGTTCCAACTCGTTAACAAAACTCGTTGTCTTCGAGGGTAAGTTCTCCATGGATGTATATTCACCCGTTGCTCTGTATCTAGTAGATAGATATTGGCGTATAGTTCACATCGTAGGAAATTTTTTGTTTTCTATGCTGCGAACCCCAACAGTGGTATCAGAGCCTGATCTATGCGTAGGTGCTTTGCACGGGTAGTACACATATGTTTATATGTGGATGATGATGATCATGTGATTGCATCTTCTATGTATTTTGGATATTGGTGGCATAGTGGGATGAAGCGGCCCGGACCAACCTTACATGTCATCCTACATGAGACCGGTTCCACGACTGGCATGCAACTTGTTTTGCATAAGTGGTTGGCGGGTGTCTGTCTCTCCTACTATAGTCAATATCTGATTTACAACGAGTTGCTAATAACTTGGTTATCCTCGTTGTGGTTCATGTTCGTAGGTAAGAATGGTTCTATCTCCGAAAGCCCTAAGCCATGTAAAACTTGCAATGGATAAATTAGAGGCGTTTAGTTTAGATTATTGCTGGGCTAGTGTCATGATATGGTAATGTTGTAAGTTGACGTATAGTTGATACTCTTACAACACACCTAACGTGTAAGTTCCATAGACCTTGGCCTTACACACAAAGGAATGATAGAGATCATACCACGATGCAAATGATGGAGATCAAATGCATGGACCATATCATCTCACTTTACACATTAGATGTTAGCATCTTATACTGCTAGTTTGGTGCTTTCTGTAGCATTGTAAGATGATCCCTCATTTAGATATCAAGATAAAAATGTGTTCTTCCTTAAGTATGCACCGTTTTGTGGATCGTATTTCGAGACATCACGTGATGATCGGGTGTACTCGAATCTACACTTTCATAGGAACGGGTGTAAGACAGATTTACACACGCGAATACTAAGGTTCTTACTTGGCGAGCCTAGCATGTATAGACATGGCCTCGGAACACGGACCGAAAGGTTAAGCATGAGTCATATAGTTGATGTGATGCCCATATTGATGCTCGCCTTTGAAGCTACACCGACTCACGTGATGATCGGACTTGGTGTAGTGGATTTGGTTCATGTAATCACCAAAAAGGCACGAGGGATGTCGTTTTTGAGTGGGAGTTCATTTCTAATTTCGATTAGTCGAACTCAATTTGTCATAAACTAAATCGAAGTGAATTTGCATAATTTGTTGTAGTCATTGGCATCTGTTCACTACCTTATGCTTAATTTTAATTGAGATAATAGAACTATATAATTCTGGATATTTACTTTACGAACTGGTACCATATTGTTTTGAATGTCAATTTAAAGTTTATAAGTCCTATTGCAAACTTTCAGCAAACTCTATTTACTCCATGAAGTTTAATAAGTAGTATTAAATCAAGAGTAAGAATTCCAATGTTAGTATCTAAAGTATCATGTTTGCCTCCATGATTATTTATATTCAAAAGTTGTTTTAATATCAAGATTATATTGGAGCTGAAAATTATTTCAGAAACCATCATGTGTGAAAGATATTGTGATATCTGAAACAATGTTTTTGGTTGCATTATGATAGAGTATAATTTAGCAAAATACATGTTCTCGTATTGTATGAGAATTTGTGAAGGATGGAGATGCTAAGCATCCGGATCTCCCAAAAGGTTTTGGGAACTAAAATTATACTCGTCATTCTTCCTTATAGGCTATAGTAGCTTGATCATGAAAGTTGTCATGATAAGGATGAATAGAAGATGTAAGTAAAATGTTTACTACACTAATAGACTACTAAAGAATGGATTTTTGAAAGAATACCAAACATTTGATGATGGTGATCCACTTCAAAGTGCAAGTCCAAAGGTATTAGTATTTGACTATATATGCTTTGTACTATGTGTCATGTGAATGACACCACTATTGATGTTGATAGATTCTTTTAAAAGAAAAGGAATTGTTGAAAGAGAATCTATAAAATATTTGGCAGAAAATAAAAGGTTGGATATGTCCAACTTAGGTATATAGAAGATATACATGTTATGGATGTATTCCTTGCTTGTTAAACAATGTGGTTCTGAGGTATTGGATACCGGTATTGGATACCTAATTGGTTGGTATGAAGTGTCATACAGGACAACGCAATTCATGAACTACAATGGCCTAAGTAACTAGCAATAGAATAAGTGATGATGTTCATCGAAAACAAATAAAGTGTTATTGTGTTTTTCGTTGTCGTCAAACCTAGCCTTCAAGATTTGTTTTAATAATTGTTATTTTGTTCCGGTATTACGAGAACAATGGTTGTTCAAATAATTACCGTATTCCATAAAGGATGGATGAACTTTTACAAGTCTATGGGAGAAATCACATCTATAAACACTATTGCTAAAATGTTGCAAGACAAATGATTAAAATATAACTTATGAAGTGACATCGCTGTTTTAAATTATATTGGAAAGAAAACATGAAGAAACTCCATGTTGATGGAATGTTGGAGTCTTTGATTTTAATCAATTGACGCTTGTGAAAGTTTCCTCGAGATAATTGAAACTCTGTCCATAGGCCAAAGAGGAACGAATGACTAACTTATTGGATATTATACATATTGATGCATATAGTCCATTATATGTAGCCATATGAGATGGATCTTTTTGCTTTATATGCTTTCTCCAGAAATTTGAGTGAATTTATCTATATATTTACTTAATAAGGAAGAAGTAAGAAACATTTGAAAATTGTTCAAAGATTTTCAAGATGAAGTGGAAAATCATTGTAACAAGAAAATAAAGAGTTTATGATTTGATCATAAAGGAAGATATTTGAGTTACAGGTTTAGCAAAACACCTAAGATTTGAAGAATTGTTCCATGATTTGTGTTTCCCGATAAACCATAGGAGTATGGCATATTCGAGAGGTGAAATCAAACCATGTTTGACATGGTAAGATCAAAGGTGTCATTTATAAAACTGCCATTATGTTTTAAGGATTGAAGCTTTAGAGACTACCGCTTTTACACTGAAAAGAGCACCATCGTGATCCGTTGAAATGACACCATATAAGTTATGGTTTGGGATAAAACCCGAATTGTCTTTTCTTAAATTTTGGTATGCTATGCAGAAGTAAAATGTTTACAACCAAAGTCGGATAAGCACGTCTTTGTAGGTTATCCCAAAGAATTTGTTGGGAATTTCTCCATAACACCAAGGACAAAAGAGTTTGTCGCTTGGAATGTCAAGTTTCTTGAGAAGGAATTTTTCGCGAAAAGTTAAGTGGGAGGACAATAGAACTTTGATAAGGTTGTTGAACATTAGCTATATGTGCTAAGTAGCGCAGTGCCGGAAAGTGTCCCGGTGGTGGCCATAATGATCATGGCTCCCGTGATTACAAAGGGTGTGATCTTGGAGATTAGAGTTCCTATTGAACTATGTGGGTCGGTAAGAATCAAATAGTGTGATTTGATAAGCAAGTCATTATTGTTTTGACAATGATGAACCGACTACATGCAAAGAAGCGATGATGGGTCCTGACTCCATAAAATGACTAGAAGTCATAGAATCTGTGATAGTATCCATACACGAGAAATCAAGTTTCTAAACTTGGAAGACCCTCCGGAAAGGCGTGAAGCCTATCGGTCGAGTTTGGATCTTTAAAGAAATATACACGGATGTTTA
This sequence comes from Avena sativa, assembly GCA_916181665.1. Lineage (NCBI taxonomy): Eukaryota > Viridiplantae > Streptophyta > Magnoliopsida > Poales > Poaceae > Avena > Avena sativa. Next base: position 126,887,629 of record OV702289.1, on the reverse strand, counting down.
ACATCTATGAAATAGTCGACATGTCGGAAAGAAGTTTACGGCAATGTTCAAGGAGTTGACTATGACAAGATTTGATCTTTCATAGCGATATATAGTCTTGACAGATTAATGTAGCAACCACTACATATAATTTGGTATATGGTAGTTGAATAAACAAAACAAGGTTCTTTAATAGAACGATTACCTAGGATGTGTACATGACATGATCCGAAGGGTTTTGTTAATTCAAAGGGTGCTAAAAGGGCATGCAAATTCAATAGTTGAAGTAAGCATAGCGGAGTTGGAATCTTCACCATGATGAAACTGTTAAAAGAGTTTAAATTCATCGGAGATGATGAAGATGCTTGCATTTGCAAGAAATTAAGAGGGAGCGCTGAGACATATTTCTAATACATTATGTAGAGGACATATTGTTGATTGGAAATGATGTATCTTGTATTGACACAAGTTAAGAGTTTCATTAAAATAAGATTTCGATGAAAGACTTGGGCAAAACCAGAACATTTTGCATCTATATCTATATGGATAGATTGAGGCGCTAATATGGTTGTGCCAGACATACATATATGAGATATTGAAAGGGTTCAATATGGAAACAACAAGAAAGGTTCTTGCTGCATGGAAAGGATTGTATCAAAATTCAAGTGTTTTAACACTTGGTGAGTAAAATCACATGAAGATTTTGATCGATTATACCATGATATGTATATATCCAGAATGTCCTATGCTCTAAATGTTATGAGCACATACCAGAATGATTCATAAGATGATCATTGGACAATAGTAAAGATATTCTTATGAGCTTTGGAAGAACTAAGAATATATATCATGTATAAGTGACAAATAGTTAAAGGTAGTTCATTGTAAAGTGTTACATTGATACTAGTTTTGTCAAAAGATACAAATTAAATTTATCTCAATTTAGACTATGGGTGGCACAATGTAATGGAAAGGATGTTCCATGATGGATTTGGATGAGTTCCAAAGTTGAAACATTGTGACGGATACTACAACAAAAAGGGTAAGTATATGACTGCTATAGTAGCAGCAAAGGAGGGCATTTGTGTTATGTAGTTTGTTATCAAACTAGGTGTGGTTCAAAATGGGCTAATACTATGAAGATATATTGTATGACAATAATATCAACATATTTTAACCCGAACGAACTAAAGGTCTCACCAAAGGACCAAATTTATACAATGCCATCTCATTTGAGAATGAGTGATGCGTAGAGAGGCAAAGACATGCAAATACACACGGACCTGAAACTGTCAGATCCGGAGATTATGTTAACCACTAGCAATCGCGTATATGCAACACCAGAAAGCCATAGGTGTTCAATACGTGAAGTTTTTCAAACTTGATTATTGACTCTAGTGTAGGTGGGAGACTGAAGGGAATATGCCCGAGAGGCAATAATAAAGTGGTTATTATCTTATTCCGTGTTTATGATAAATGTTTATTTTTCATGCTATAATTATATTAATTGGAAATGTTAATACATGTGTGTTTAATAAACAAAATACAAAGTTCCTAGTAATGCCTCTCATATAAACTAGCTCGTTGATTAACAAGATGATCAAGGTTTCCTGATCATGGACATTGGATGTTGTTAATAACGAGGTCACAACATTGGTGGCATGATGTGATGAACATTCATCTGAAGTATAGCATTACGATCAAATTCATTATGTTTATATTTCTATAACATCATACGAAGTAATCTTAGTCCTTAGACCATGAGATCATGTCAATTACTAACACCGGAAGAGTATCTTGATAACATCAAACGTCACACCATAACAGGGTGACTATAAAGGTGGGTTCAGTGCTAGGAAGGTGTTATGTTGAGGCTCGTGGATCAAGAGTGGGATTTGTCCATCCCGATGACGGATAGATATACTCTGGGCCCTCTCGGTGATATCACATTGAAATAGCTTGCAGGCAAGTGATGTGATCACTAGAATGTTGTATCACGGGAACGAGAAAAGAGTGCATGTCGGCAACGAGATCAAACTAGGTATGGAGATACCAATGATCGAATAACTGACATGTAATATATCGCGAGACAAAGAGATTTAGTTACTAGCGTTAAAGGTTCTCACGATCACATAAGTCATCGTTGAATGTGTGGGCGTCAGTACAGATCTCTAGGTTCCGCTGCTGATTATTGATCGGAGAGGGGTCTCGATCATGTCTGCATTATTCGCGAACCATAGGGTGACACACTTAAGGGATACCGACACCATTTGGAGCAAATATGTTTCAGATAAAGATTTAGGAAAGCGCTGGAATTATTTCAATAGACACCGAAACTATTTCGGGTGAAATTGCTGAAATTGGTTCTGCATGTAATATTGAAATGTTGCAGGGGGTTTTATGTGAATGTTTGTTAATTAAAGTAATTAAAAAAATTCTGAATAAAAATAATAAAAGAGTTTTATTAAATGAGAGAGCATTAAATTTGGAGAAATTTAATGCATTTAAAGTGGAGACTTTAAAAGAGAATGTGAAGGGGCATTTTAATGTGGAGGGGTTACCACCATATGAATGGGGGAGATGAGGAGTCACCCCCCATGGGGCGCCGGACATGGGGAGGGGTACCCCCCCTCCTCCTATAAAAGGCCCCCTCACTCCCCTTCTTCCTCACACCTCCTCGTGAAGGATCTCTCTCCCCCTCTAGTATTATTTCCCCATGGTCTCGGATTAGCGAGATACATGTTCCCGGTGGCTTTATCTGGAAAGGTGTTGGTGCTTCCGGTGCTTTGCTGGAGCGAGGGACGGAGTTTGTCGGGGTACTAGACATGTGTGCGATCACGGATGCACCGCTGCTTTGCGGTGCTGGACTTGGTGGTGCTAGACTTGCTGGAGCTGGATCTGATGGACGTGCTGGAGCCGGACCTGCTGGACTTCATCACGATCTTGAGATCGGCAAGTGTACGACTACATCATCCACGAGTTCCAACTCGTTAACAAAACTCGTTGTCTTCGAGGGTAAGTTCTCCATGGATGTATATCCACCTGTTGCTCTAGTAGATAGATCTTGGCGTATAGTTCACATCGTAGGAAAATTTTTGTTTTCTATGCTGCGAACCCCAACACCTAGTATCTTCTATTAGTGCTTTATGACTTTGTTGCGACTTGTTATGCTTAATGCTTGTCACTAGGGCTCGAGTGCCATGATTTCAGATCTGAACATGTTATTGATTCATTATGATAGTATTGTTTATGGTCTTACCTACAAGTTGTATACACACATTGTTGTCCGGAACCAATGGCCCCGAAGTGACAGAAATCGGGATAACCGGAGGGAATAGCTTTGATGTGAGGATCACATGTGTTCATGGAGTGTTAATGCTTTGCTCCGGTGCTCTATTAAAAGGAGCACCTTAATTGTCAGTAGTTCCCTTGAGGCCCCGCTGCAAACGGGCCGGCAGGACAAAAGATGTTATGCAAGTTCTTATTGCGAGCACGTATGACTATATATGGAACACATGCCTAGGATTATCTAGTACTTGGATGCTTTATCTTATTTATCTGCAATTGCCCTATGTTCTGATTGCTATGTGAATTGTCTTGTCCATGCAACGCCCGTCCATCCATCCCTATGCCTACCGCACTCGAATCCTACTGTTTACTGCTATTGTTACTGATGTCTTTACTTTACTGCTGCTGCTACTTTACTATTCCTACTACAAAACTGTTGCTACTGATAAACTGCTATGAGCAAGATTGTTTCCAGGTGAAGCTGAATTGACAACTCAGTTGTTAAGGCTTATAAATATTCTTTGGCTCCCCTTGTGTCGAATCAATAAATTGGGTTTCACTTCCCTCGAAAATACTGCGATACACCCCCTATACGTGTGGGTCATCAAGACTATTTTCTGGCACCGTTGCCGGGGAGGATAGCTTTATTTATCAAGTTCAGTTGGATTCTGTATTGTTCGCTGCTATCCATCCATCATGGGTAAGTCTCGTGATGGCAAGGTTCCTATTTTACCATCCACTACAAGAAGAGGTACGGTTCTGAACACCTTTGTTGCTCTTGATTCACCATCTGTTATGAGTAAGCTCGTTACACCACCACATACACATGTTACACACACTGCTACTACTGCTGAATCTGAAACTTCTGATACTTATGATGCTGCTTCTACTGTGATTGATAAGAGTGGTTCATTAGGTCATTTCCTAGATGCTACGATTGCTAGAACTATAGCTGGAAATACTGAAACTCCTAGTGAAGACACTACTGCACCTGTTAGTTCACCGAGTCTAGTGAAAGTTATGATATTGAAGATGGTTATGTGGAGATGACCGATGAATTTATTGAAGAATGTAAAAACACCCATGATAGGAGCGCTGCTAAGAGTCTCCTTGAGAGGCGTACTATTAGACCCAAATTATCTCCTATTGCTAAGTTTGCTGCCTCTCCCATAAACATTATAGATAAAGAATATGATTTCTCTCTCGATATATCTTACATAGCTATTGTTGAGAAAGAACCTTTTTGTGGGACTAAGAATGAAAGTGAGGTAGCACATATGAATGAACTTTCTACCATGAGTGGCTTGTTTTCTGATGATATTAAGATGCGTACTTACTTTGTTGCTAAGATTTTCCCCTTTTCACTGAAAGGAGAAGCTAAAACTTGGTTTAGTAATTTACCTCATGGATCTATTGATAGCCTTGTTGCTTGATTAGTACTTTCCTGCATAAATCTTTTCCTCCAAGTGCTAGACATGCTATTTTGCAGGAACTTTTTGATTTTAAACAGGGAGAAAAAGAGGTATTACCCGAATCTTGGGCAAGGTTTTGTGCTTTGATTCATGCACAGGCTGGAAGTCCATTACCTAAGAATGAGCCTTGATATATTTTATAATGGACTAACAGAGGAATCTAGGAGTGAACAAGCTATACCTGTAGTAATTGTACCTGAACCTACTATACCAGTGCCTATTCCAACATCAAAGAAGAGGGGAGTTATTGAATTAAATGATGAAGTGATGAAGGAAGCTAAGAAATGTCTTAAGGAGAAGGGAATTAAAGCTGCAGATGTCAAGAATTTACCTCCTATAGAAGAATTATGTAAGCCTATTCCCTACTCATCCACTATCGAGGTACACTCTCTCCAACACTTTGATGAAGGTGATATCCCTTACTCTAAACCTCCTGATCAATGCTTAGAAGAATTCAATATCTCTATTGTTAAGCAAGATAATTTTAATAAAAGGGTGCAAAATCATCTAATGGAAAACACTAGAGCTATTGTTGAGTTGAAAGATATTGTGGAAAGAACCTCTAATGATGTTAAAATGATTGTTAAACACTTTCAAATGGTTCAAACTCAAATAGATCAACTCGTTAAAGTGCAAAAAGACTTGCTAGTTAACGCTGCTAAAGAAAAACATGCTTATGAAATTAGAACTAGAAGTGGTGCTGCTACCCAGGATCCTCTATATCCTGAGGGGTATCCCAAAAGAATTGAGCAGGATTCTCAACAAGCTGAAAATAGTGGCTCTACTCGTAAGAAAAGGAAAAAGAAACATAAAACTGTTGTAGAACCCTCTGAACCTGCTACAGATCCTAATAGTATATCTGTCTCTGATGCTGCAACTGAAAGTGGTAACGAAGAAAATGAAGTTCCTAATGAAGAAAAAGTTGAAGAAGAACCTGAAAAGCACACTAAGAATACTAAATACACTAAAGAAGATTTTATTGCTAAGAAACATGGTAGTGAAAGAGAACCTTGGGTCCAAAAACCTATGCCTTTCCCTGATAAGAAACATAAGTCAAAGGAAGATGAACACTATAATAAGTTTTGTGAGTGGACGAAACCTTTATTCCTGCAAATTCCTTTGATTGATGCTATTAAATTGCCTCCTTACTCAAAGTATATGAAGGATATTGTCTCGAATAAAAGGAAGATCCCTAATGAAGAAATTTCTACTTTGCTTGCTAATTATTCCTTCAATGGTAAGGTTCCAAAGAAACTTGGAGACCCAGGGATTCCAACTATCCCTTGCTCTATTAAGAATAGTTATGTTAGAACTGCTTTGTGTGATTTGGGAGCTGGAGTTAGTGTTATGCCTTTTTATCTCTATAAGAGGCTTCAACTAGAAAAATCAATACCAACTGATATATCTTTGCAAATGGCTAATAAATCTACTACTATTCCTGCTGGTATATGTGAGGATGTACCTATTCAAGTGGCTCATAATTGCTTGATATTAAACTGATTTTGTTGTGCTTGAAATGCCTGAAGATGATAATATGTCTATTATTCTTGGGAGACCTTTTCTTAATACTGCATGAGCTGTTATTAATTGTAATCAAGGAAGGTGACCTTTAATGTTAATGACAAGGAGCATACTGTCTATTTCCCAAGAAGATTGAAAGGACTTATGGTTTGAATTCAATTGAACATGTTGAGGGCATTCAAGTTGGAGAAATATATTGTCCCATACCAAGAGAAAATTTTGAAACTATTATGATTGGGACCATTGCTATCAAAGTTTTGGTAACATAATCATTAAGTGGAATACAAAGCTTTGTCTCATATGAAATTGTTTTGGTAACAAGACCTGATCAACCTTGTTAACAAAAGGACTTCATTGAACAAAACAATGTTTTCACCATGATTATCTCCGTTTACTTCTATTCTATCTATTTTAGTTTTTGCTTTCGTTTAGTTTTCTTTTCTGTTGTTAGTTTTGCCTAACTTAAAGGCGTTAAAGAAAAGTACTTATTGGGAGATAACCCAAAAGTTTTAGATGAGTCTTGGAAGTTATTACTTCAGTAATAACCGCTCCTTATCCTTTTTATTTGCTTTTTGTTCCAAGAGTAACCTCTAATGAGAGAGAAGTAATGGTTGGGAAAGTTGCTGTCCCGAAACAGATTTCTTTGCTTCATCATAAAAATACGTGTAAAATCTTTGAACGTCTTTGTGAGGCGTGAATTTTTGTGCTTCTTCCCCAGGTTGTTATCTAACTTTCATTATTTCAACACTTTTTGATTTGAGTAACATAAGGTTTTCGAAAAAAATCGTATTTACCTGCTGGTCTGTTTTGACAGATTTCTGCCATTTTCTGCATTTGCTTCTTGTTGGTTCCTTTTTGAGTTCTTTTGGGGAATTGAGATTTTTCAGGGAAGTGATTAAGTAGCTAGTGTTCTAATGGAAATTTATTTGGTGTTAGAACTGAACCTTAAGACTTATTTATCTTGAGTGCACTAATGTTCCTAATAAAAATTGTGTGAAGTTTTGTATGAAGGAAAAATTTCAGGTGTATGGAAAGAATGAGTAATGAGATGAAGGATGGACTAAAGCTCAAGCTTGGGGATGCAAAGCGTGTCACCCCAAGAAATATCCAAGAAGTACAAGCGTCAAAGCTTGGGGATGCCCAAGGCATCCCTCTCTTCATCAATAAAAATCCCAGGTTTCTTCCAAACGCTTCATTTTTATTGTTTCATGCACAGTTGTGTTGTTCTTTGAGCGTCTTCTTTTTCGTTTTCATTTTGGTTTTTCGTTTGCTTTGTTTGATTAGTTGGCTGAATAAAATGGTTGGACCCCCTCTTTCATACATTGGTTTTCAAATAGTTTGGTTTGGTTTGGAAAAGAGTAGGAAAGTTCATGCTTAAGTGTTAAAGAGAGCTTGTTTTTGACTGTGGCCTATGCTTTGTCATGCCATGCTTGATATTGTTTTGGCTTTATGCTTAGTATTCTTTGCTGTAGCATGACTTGTTATAAACAATTGAGATTGCTTAATGTGCCTTGGATGAATCATGCGTTGTTTTAGCATATTAAAGCATAGTATAGTGGTATTCTCCTTTGATGCTTTATTTGGGTTGACTTGGCGCATGCTCACACCATGTTATGACTATCCCAAGTCACCATAAACCTTTATGATCCTTTAGTTTTCAACTTATAGTATCACTTTATGCTTTGATTAATGATGTTTTGTCGCTCTGCATGATTATGGCCATTATTGCTCTCCTAGTTTGTCGCTCCCAGCATTTTGCTAGCCTCCACAACCAAGTATGAGTTACACTCATGCATCCAACTCCCTAAACCAAGTTATTCCAAAGAGTCCACCATACCTACCTATTAGCTTATGCTATTCCAATTATATTCATGTTTTTGTTTACCTTCCAAATTAAACTTGTTATGAGAAAACTAGTGATTAAAGCTCTCACGAACTTGATGGCACACTTTACTTTTATTGCCATTAATAAACTTGAACCATTGTGTCGTCTATGTTGTATATTCTTGCACTATTTGTTGGGGATTAGCAGAACCATGATGTCATGGGGAACGCTTTCAACATTGCACTGGTACTTTGTACCTAGTTGATATCATGCTCTTTTGTCTATGGATGTCATCGGTGTGAAATGAAAGGGGAGCTTGTAAGTCCATGGAGTTATGTATATGTGTTAGAGAAACGCCTAGGCCGCTGGTCCAATCCATGCTGACATGGTGGAAACCTGCAACGTAACCATAATGAGCTGTCTATGAAGCATTCTTCTTATAAAAAAAGAGTCAGATATTGAGAAAAAAGGAGAAAAAGAAAAAAAAGAGATTATGAAAAGAGGAAAGAGAGAAAAAAGCACCATATTCCCATGGTAAATAAGAAGATTGCTGAGATGCTTGTTGTCTGCTTGCCTTGTCATTTTGATATGGGGATTCTTCCGTATCATCGGGCAAGGGGTACCCCGTTGGCGGTTCTCTATGATACACATGTACTTACGATGACAAGAACTTACCGGTGACTAAACTTGAGTAGCATGAGGAGCGGCCCTCGTATTCAAGGGACATGAGATTTCTAACTTATACTTCGTCAAGCATGTACACCATAGTTTGTTCACTTTAACCTTAATCACTTCAAGATGCTTATGATAGGGGCAATGAGAGCTGAAAGCTATAAGTACCATAATTTTTGGAAGCTCTTTATGAAACTTGAATCTCTGCTTCCTTCTATGAAGGCCTTTCTTCCACCATTATATTGAGTCTCCACCTTCTACCTTTATGCACCTACTTTGAGAGCATAGTGGCCATTCTTATTTCTATGTGCATTGTCCCAAGACTTGTTGATTGATGCATAGCATTGATATTGCTTGTTTTAAACTATTTGTATCTAGTCACTCTTATAAACTTTGAAGGTGTCTTATGCATTTATATTTGCTACTCTATGAGGGACAAGCTGAATGCCACTATGCTATGTTTTCTTTATGTGAAACAAACAAACATCTTGCAAAGCATTGTTATTCATGAATCTTCTGTTTGTGCCTTTTCATGTTGCAACACAGTTGCTTTGTCTTATTGCTAGAACTTTGTCTTTCATGTTATGATTGAAGTACTATGATCCTAGCTATGAATGTTTTACAAATACTTTGATCAAGTTTATGATGGTGCATGTCACCTCAAAAATTATTCTTTCTTTTTATCACTGACCTACTCGAGGACGAGCAGGAGTTAAGCTTGGGGATGTTGATACATTGCAAATGTATCTGTAAGTTTTGATGTTCCATGCTTGGTTTTATCTACTTTCTTATGTTTTGTCCACACTTTGGAGTAATTTTCATATGATTTCTTGGACTAACCTATTAACAAGAGCCACAGTGCCAGGTGCCTGTTTTCTGCTGTTTTTGGTTCCAGGAAAGTCAGAAAATGAATATTCTCGCAATTGGACGAGACAAAAGCCAAAAATCCTATTTCACTAGAAGACTCCAGGACCCAGAATACGAGAAGGAGGGGGCTAGGCCCAGGCCACACCACCTGGCCGCGCGGGCAAGCCCAGGCCGCGCCAGGGGGTGGTCTGGCTGCCCCAGACTCCCCCTCGGTCTCCCTCTTCGCCTATAAGTTGCCTTCTGACCTAAAAACTCAGGGGATTTTGACGTTTTTCTAGAAGGAGTTCCACTCTGCCGCCACCACCAGATTCCTCGAAACAGCACTAGAAACTCCGTTCTGGCACCCTGCCGGGATGGGGAATTGGAGGAGATCATCGCCATCATCATCACCATCGCTTCTCCATCGACCATCCATGTTTCCCCCATCTATGAGTGAGTAATCCCCCGCTGTAGGCTATGGGGATGGTAGGGATTGGATGAGATCGTTCATGTAATGGCATCAGATTGTTAGGACATAGTGCCTAGTATCTTCTATTAGTGCTTTATGACTTTTTTTGCGACTTGTTATGCTTAATGCTTGTCACTAGGGCCCGAGTGCCATGATTTCAGATCTGAACATGTTATTGATTCATTATGATAGTATTGTTTATGGTCTTACCTACAAGTTGTATACAGACGTTGTTGTCCAGAACCAATGGCCCCGAAGTGACAGAAATCGGAATAACCGGAGGGAATGGCTTTGATGTGAGGATCACATGTGTTCATGGAGTGTTAATGCTTTGCTCTGGTGCTCTATTAAAAGAAGCACCTTAATTGCCCGTAGTTCCCTTGAGTCCCCGCTGCAAATGGGCTGGCAGGACAAAAGATGTTGTGCAAGTTCTCATTGCAAGCACGTATGACTATATATGGAACACATGCCTAGGATTATCTAGTACTTGGATGCTTTATCTTATTTATCCGCAATTGCCCTATGTTCTGATTGCTATGTGAATTGTCTTGTCCATGCAACGCCCGTCCATCCATACCTATGCCTACCGCACTCAAATCCTACTGTTTACTTCTATTGTTACTGATGTCTTTACTTTCTGCTGCTGCTACTTTACTATTCCTACTACAAAACTGTTGCTACTGATAAACTGCTGTGAGCAAGATTGTTTCCAGGTGCAGCTGAATTGACAACTCAGTTATTAAGCCTTATAAATATTCTTTGGCTCCCCTTGTGTCGAATCAATAAATTGGGTTTCACTTCTCTCGAAAATACTACGATACACCCCCTATACTTGTGGGTCATCGGGGTACAACTATGTCCCCTATCAAGAATTCCAGCAGCTCAACCATCGCGTTGGGGAGATTGACCACACTCTTCAAGGAATGAATGAAGATGTTAGTGCCTTAACTCACAACTTCAGTCACTTCATGATTACCACTGCTTTTTCTAATAATTACCATAAGATTACCACTTCGAAGTAGTAGAGATTATGCCTTAACTCACAACTTCAGTCACTTCATGATTACCACTTCGAAGTAGTAGAGATTATGCCACTGCTTTTTCTAATAATTACCATAAGATATTGCTTTACGTGTGTCATTACAACACTGTCGTGCTCCATGGGGAACTATTAACTCTGTTGGCCAATGAGCGATCTAAATGTGGGAAACCACTTGATTTCGGATATTGAGTTATGTAAACGTCTGCAGCAGCAATGCTATGATGGGTAAAAAATTTAGTCTCCTCGTGGTTTCATGTTCCAGGTGAAGTTGTAGTACTCCTCTGACCAATTATTTCTCAACATATTCATTGGCATGGTCACGAGTGCACAACACAGTCCCAATTAACATGTTAAAAACAGTGGCATGATTTCTCTATGAAAGGGCTAAAGTTTTTGAAAAGCAAGGGGAGGAAAAAGGTGCTTTGAGAGTCTTGAAATTTTGACATAGGAATAGATGAGTTGTTCTTAATTGAATATTTTTGATGCCAACTTGAGTATTCTTAATTGATTAAAGAAACAAGAGCAAAAAGTTTTCATCTCTCAACAAAGAGAGACACCAAAAGAATTTGTTTCATTTTCCTAGCTAAACTTTTGACCCTTGCTCGGGTATATGATTTATTTTCTAGCAAGATATACGTGGTTAGGAAGTGGACTCATTGCAATCTTGTGAATACTTATATGATCATGTTTAAGATTGCAGGAATTGTGAAGAAAAGAATTTGACACCAATTTGAGCATGTAAGTTCTTTTATAAAAGTCTCGAATCTCTGCTATTCTTCCTTATTTTCTTGTCACTCGAGGGCGAGCAACATCTAAGCTTGGGGGAGTTGATAGTTGTGAGATTCCACACATTTTTGATGGTTTTTATTAATGGTTTTCTCCTGGATTTGATCGTTTTTTAGCTTTACCTAACGCTAATACTTCGGTAGCAAAGAAAACTTGGTTTTAATGTGTGTTTCAGGTTCTAAACGCCAACATAAGGTTTTAACTAGAGAAACACAATATTCAGGCGAAAATAAGAAAGTCTCTCTTTGGAAGCAATCGAGCGAAGCATACGGAGGCTTTGACGAGCAACTATACGGCAGGTATATTTTTCCGGCCATATAGTTCCCACTGTATACCCGCCGCCGCCTCCGTCTTATCAAAAGGGACAACTTCTGTGAAGAGGCCAGACGCGAAATCAGAACACAGCAACCGCCATCCCATCTAGAAGGGAGAAAGAAGTGATCCGGAGAAGAAGGGGGAGACGTTCTTCATCTTGCTCCACGATCTTCGACCTCCTAGCCATCACACCCCCATAGCCATTACTTATACTTGAGAGAGAGAGAAAGATCTTCACCTTGCAAGATTAGGGTTTGAGATTGTTTCTTCCGATCTTGAATTGTGTTGAATTACTTTTCCATTCTTATTGTGGATCTCCATGGTAATATCGAGAAGAACTCCCTTTACTTAATTATATTGATGATGCTTTCTTCTCTCATGTGTGAGTAAGTACCTTGGGCGTGGGAGATGTAAGGGATTGGTGAGATGTGATGTGCCTCTATATATTTTCCATTCGTTTGTGATTGATTTTAATTACTATATTATATGTGCTTGACTATCTATGGGATGCCTAATGCTTGTTGTCCAATTAAGGGCCCGGAAAACATGATGCTTTGTTCTACATAGATAGGATCTTGTTCGCTAGCAGACCGGCGACCCTCGAGTGACACGGGTATATCAATGGGAAACTAGTAGACTCAAGGATAATGAGGAACCACTGTGCTTATTGCATTAGTGTGATCCAAGGAGCTTAATTGCTAAGCAACCTGAAGGGTCTTAATCGTCTAGTGTCTGACCATGGTTTTGGTAACAAGATAGTAGGATTATTGAAGTTTGGATGAAATCTACCAAGAAGAGTTCCGGCTAATTATGGGTTGCTCGCCTACACATATACCTATAGGATTACAATTGTTACGCTTATCACTCATCCACCTGGCATAGTCACTAATGTCTATGCACGCTTCTATTCTTGTAGACAGTGTTGGGCCTCCAAGTGTAGAGTTTTGTAGAACAGCAGCAAGTTTCCCTTAAGTAGATCACCCAAGGTTTATCGAACTCAGGGAGGAAGTGGTCAAAGGTATCCCTCTCAAGCAACCCTGCAATCAAGATACAAGAAGTCTCTTGTGTCCCCAACACACCCAATACACACTACTAGGAAACAGCTTATAGGTAGACAAGATATTATGTGGCGCATATGTAAAACCATGCGCCATAGATAAATATCAGTGGCGCACACGGAAAAAAACGCCACTGAAGTTTGGCAGTTCAGTGGCGCATGAAACCAATATCCGCCACAGAAGTCCACGTTTCTATGGCGCATATTTTCGTGTGCGCCACAGAAAGTGATAATTCTGTGGCTCATATAGATATATGCGCCACAGAAAGTTGATGGGACCCAGCACCAAAAAATGGGGTAGAAAATTATGTGGTGCATATGGACATATGTGCCACAGAACATGGAAAAACAGACCCCCCCCCCCCCCCGTGGATCGCCTTTTCAGTTTTGTAAAAATTAAACGAAAATGATAAAAACTTCAAAAAAATAATTCCATTGAGATGTAGTTATAGTTTAGGGTGTAGTTGTAGTGAAAATTGAAATACATGAATTTCGATGTATTTTGCAAAAATAGGTCATGGCACGGTAAAACGGCCATAACTTTTGCATACGATGTCGGAAAAAAATCTTTAACCTATCAAAATGATCGTCTCGAAATTTCCTACTTGATTTCAACCACGAACAATCGTTCTAGATTTTACGGAATTCCCAAATTCGAAAAGAGTAAAAAGCTATGGCCGAAAGAAGATTTTTTACTACAAATAAACAAAAAAGGGGGAGAAACTTCTGTGGCGCATTTCTCCCATATGCGCCACAGAAGTCTTTGGCAGGATTCGAAATTTGAATCCCATCGGCGCCCTTCTCCTTCCCTTTTTCCTTTTTCTCCCCCCCCACTTCTTCTCCCCTCCGCACTTCTCCTCCCCTCCACACTTCTCCCCTTCTCCTCCCTCCTCCTTCTCCACTCTCTAGCGACCTCCTCCTCCACCACCAACTCTGGCGACCTCCTCCTCCTCCACCACCAACTCCGGTGACCTCCGGTAACCTCCTTCTCCTCCTCCACCACCAACTCCAGCGACCTCCTCCTCCTCCACCACCAACTCCGACGACCTCCTCCTCCTCCACCACCAACTCCAGCGACCTCCTCCTCCTCCACCACCAACTCCGGCGACCTCCTCCTCCTCCACCACCAACTCCATCGACCTCCTCCTAGCCCTCCTCCAGCCACCAGCCACCAGCCACCACCACCACCACCACCTCCGACCAGATCTAGATCTGGCCCAGTTTTTTTTTGAAATTTGAAAATAACTTATGTGGCGCATATTGGCCATATGCGCCACAGAAGTTTGAGATCTGGCCCGCCTTTTTTTTAATTTTGGAAAAAAACTTATGTGGCGCATATTGGCCATATGCACCATAGAAGTTTGAGATTTCTGTGGCGCATTTCAAAATGCACCACAGAAGATAGTTATCAGTGGTGACTTATCAGTGGCACATCAGATATGCGCCATGGATAGTGAAAAAAGGTGCACCACTGATAAGGGGTTTCCTAGTAGTGACACTTTTCAGGTGTATAGGTGCACTAGTTTGGCGAAGAGATAGTGAATTACAAGTAATATGGATGATCATAAGCATCTTGAGGTGATTAAGGTTAAAGTGACACAAATATGAGGATATGCTTGACAAGTTATAAGTTGAAAATCTCATGCCCCTTGCTTATGAGTACCGAATCTCATGCTACTCAACTTTAGTCACAAGTAAGTTCTTGTCATTGTGAGTACATGTGTATCATGGAGAAACACCAACGGGGTACCCCTTGCCCCATGACACAGGAGATTTTCCATATCAAAATGACAAGGCAACGGACAATGAGCATCTCAGTGATCTTTTTATTTTCTATTTGCATAGGTTTTTATTGAGGATGCTTCAGATAATGCTCACTATGGTTATGCTGCAAGTTTCCACCATGATTAGGCATGGCTTAGGCTAGCCGCCCAGGCGTTTCTCTAACACACATACAAACTTCATGATCTTACAAGCTCCCCTTTTATTTCACACTATCGGGATCCATAAACAAAAGAACATGATATCAACTAAATAATAAGTGCAATGTTGAAAGCGTTCCCCATGGTATCATGGTTCTTCTAATTCACAACTTATAAAGTGCAAGCATATAAGCAACATAGATGGGCACAATGGTTCAAGTTTATTAAGTGCAAGAAAATAAAGTGTGCCATCAAGTTTGTGAGAGCTTTAATCACTAATTTTCACATAACAAAAGGTTAATTTGGAAGATAGATAAACACATCAATATACTTGGAATGGTGTAACACACCATGCATAGGAATTTATAGTGGACTCTTTGGAATAACTTGGTTTCTTGGGAGTTGGATGCATGAGTAGAACTCATACTCGGTATAGGTGGAGGCTAGCAAAAGACTGGGAGCGACCAACTAAGAGAGCAATAATGGCCATAATCATGCAAAGCGAAAAAACATTATTAATTAAAGCATAAAGTGATATTGCAAGTCAAAAACTAAATGATCATAGAGGCTATGGTGACTGGTTCATAGTCTTAACATGGTGTAAGCATGTGCCAAGTCAACCCAAATAAAGCATCAAAGGAGAATACCACAATATTATGCTTTTGTATGCTAAAACAACGCATGATTCTTCCAATGCACATTAAGCAATATCAATTGTTTGAAACAAGTCATGCGACAACAATAATCACTAAGCATATGGTCAAAGCAACATCTGGCATGACATGATAAAGTCTAAGTAACAGTCAAAACAAGCTTCCTTTTGTACCACTATACTCATGAAACTTCCTACTCTTTTCCAACACCAATCGACTTATTTGAAACAACTCTCAAAGATAATAATCAATAAATACCAGAGAGCATGTCTCACCAATCTAAAAAGAAGAACTAAAAAGTTCTAAGCCAAAAGAATAAGAAAACTAAAGCTAAACGCAGTGCTAGCAAAGGAGAACACTCACAGAACAATAAGAGTGAAAACTAGAGTGTTCTAGGCAATGAATAACGGGGTGTGTCTCCCTCCAAAAGAAGTGTGTTGGGATCCAACCAACTTATTGCAGCAAATAAAGCAAAATAAAACTAAAAACAAAGACGCTACAAGAACAACACATAGTGCATAAGGTAATAAAATAAAGTGTCTTGAAAGAAGACCTGAGATTATTGATGAAGAAGGGGATGCCCAAGGCATCCCCAAGCTTTGACGCTTGTACCTCTTAAATATTTCTTGGGGTGACATGGGTGGAATTCCCAAGCTTGAGCTTTTGTCCATACTTCATCTCATCACATTATTCTTCCGTACACTTGAAAATTTCCTTCATACAAAACTTCACACAATCTTCATTAGCAACATTAGTGTATTCAAGATAATAAGTCTTTGGGTTTAGTTTCAACACAAGTAAAACTTCCAGTAAAACACAAGCTACTGTAGAAATTCCTTCTAAAAGCTCAAGTGATCAAAGAGAACTCGAAAAGAAACCGATTAAGAGGCAAATGCAAATAATGGCAGAAATCTGTCAAAACAGACCAGAAGGTAAAGACCGATTTTTTTGAAATTCTTATGTTGCTCAAATAGAAAAGTGCAAAACTAACAAAAGTTGGGTAATAACCTGGGGCATAAGCACAAAAAATTACAGGTCAATCCAACGTACTGAAACTTTTCACGATTTTTTACAGTGACGCACAGAAATCTTTTTCGGGACAGCAACTTCCCCATATCTTACTTCCCGCTCATCAGAGGTTATTCTTGGCACAAAAACCAAACAAAAAGTATAAGACGATGTTATTACAGAGGAAATAACTTCCAAGACTCAACAAAACAATAATAAACTGAAAGTAAAAATATAATGGGTTGTCTCCCAAAAGCTCTTTCTTTATAGCCATTAAGATAGGCATGATAATTTTGATGATGCTCACATAAGAAATATGAATTGAAGTTCCAAGACTCAACAAAACAATAATAAACTGAAAGTAAAAATATAATGGGTTCTCTCCCAAAAGCACTTTCTTTATAGCCATTAAGATAGGCATGATAATTTCGATGATGCTCACATAAGAAATATGAATTGAAGTAAAAGAGAGCATCAAGAAGCAAATATGAAACAAATTTAAGTCTAACCCACTTCCTATGAAAAATAATTTTGTAAAGAAACAAGTCATGAAATCACAAAGCAACAAGCATAGAAAGCAAAGCAAGTGCAACTTCAAAATTTTCAACATAAAGAGGGGAAACTTAATATTGTTGAGATACATAAAACCATGTTTCTCTCTATCATAATAACTTTCACTAGCATCATGAATAAAATTAACAATATAAATATCACATAAAACATTCTTATCATGAGCCACATGCATAAAATAATTATTACTCTCCCTATAAGCATAGTCATTCTTATTAATCATAGTGGGAGCAAATTCAACAAAATAGCTATCATTATTATTCTCATCACCATAATCATCAAATATAGGAGGCATATTGTAATCATAATCAATTTTCTCCTCAATAGTAGGTGGACTGAAAATATCATACTCATCATTGTAATCATCATATATCGGAGGCATAGTATTATCAAAATAAATTTTCTCCTCCGTGCTTGGGGGACTAAAAATTATCATGCTCATCAAAACCAGCTTCCCCAAGCTTAGAATTTTCCATAGCATTAGCAATAATGGTGTTCAAAGAAGTCATACTAATAACATTGCTATTAGCATGCAAATAAAGTTCCATAGGATTTTTAATTTTCTGTTCAAACACTTCATGTCCTAACTAAAGATAAATACTATAAAGCTCTCTAATTTTGTTGTTGTTTTCCATTAAGCCTAACTAGTGAAAATAAAATCAAGAAACAAGAAGATATAATTACAGAATCTAATGGAAATAACTTCGAGCACTCACACACTAGCAACAGTACTAGAAGATAGCTTAGTAGCCAGAGGATGTGAGTACCTTTTACCTTACCTCCCCGGCAAGGGCGCCAAAAAATAGCTTGATGTCTACGCATGCTTCTATTCTTGTAGACAGTGTTGGGCCTCCAAGTGCAGAGGTTTGTAGAACAGCAGCAAGTTTCCCTTAAGTGGATCACCCCAAGGTTTATCGAACTCAGGGAGGAAGTGGTCAAAGGTATCCCTCTCAAGCAACCCTGCAATCAAGATACAAGAAGTCTCTTGTGTCCCCAACACACCCAATACACTTGTCAGGTGTATAGGTGCACTAGTTCGGTGAAGAGATAGTGACATACAAGTAATATTGATGATTATAAGTGGCAATTGCAATCTGAAATAAGAGTGGCAGCAAGCAAACATGTAACATGACTGATTGTAAACGATGTTTCAATGCTTAGAAACAAGGCCTAGGGATCATACTTTCACTAGTGGACACTCTCATATAAATATCTTCTCTTTATTATGCTACCCTTAACTACTCTCCGGTTGGACGATGTAGGGCTATAACAGCACACCTTAAAGTTCGCATTCCCCATCTAGATAACCCCTCACTATCACCTTGAGTGCTAGATGGTTCCAACAAACACCACAATCTCATAGAGACATCCAACTCAAATTATACTCATGATAAGTATTTTTGTAACATTAGCCTAAGTGCCACACGGTGTGCACACTGTCAACTTCACACACATGGGGATAAGTAGAGATTAATTAAATCACTTGAGTAGAAGAATAGATTTACTTATTCAACTAGATTACAAAGCTCATGATCTCAATAAGATCATGCACAGAGAGAGATGAACACATAGCTACCGGTAGAGCCCTTAGCCTCAAGAGAGAACTACTCCCTCCTCATCATGGGAGTCAGCAACAGCGATGGAGATGGTGGTGGAGTCGATGGAGATGGATCCGGGGGCACTTCCCCGTCCCGGCAGGGTACTGGAACAGAGACTTTTGACCCCTGAATCTCCTCTTCGGTGGCGGCAGCGCTGTGGAACTTTTCATGGAATTCTGATCCTCCCTTTAGGGTTTTCATCTCGAGGGTTTATATAGGCGAAGAGGCGAGGTCGGTGGCTGCCCGAGGGGCCCACACCAGGGCCTAGCGCGCCTAGGGGGCCTGCGCCACCCTATGGTGTGGCCGCCTCGTGGCTCTCCTCCGCCTCTGCTTTGGACTTCTGTGTCGTGTTGGGAAAAATAGGAACTTCGGCTTTCGTTTCGTCCAATTCCGAGAATATTTCTTTACTAGCTTTTCTGAAACCAAAAACAGAAGAAAACAGGCAACTAGCACTGTGGCATCTTGTCAATAGGTTAGTTCCATAAAATGTATAAAAATGCCTCAAAGTGTAGACAAAACATAAGATAGTTGATATAAAACAAGCATGGAGCATCAAAAATTACAGATACGTTTATGACGTATCAGTCACTATCACCATGAACTGTATCTCCCCGCGCCTTTTTTCGTCATCTGCAGAAAACAACAAACAACCGAATCGTTCTTTACTTTTATGTTTTTTATTTTTGAAGTTTATATTTTAGTTTTATTTAAATACATCCAGTTTAATCCAAATCTCATTCTTATTTCACACTTGCAGTCAATTCACTCGAAGACCTATGACAACTTTGAGTGTGATAGAGACTTCACCCATAAACACTTACCTTTGGGCTCCCTATGGGATCGATATCTATACTTCAAAACTAGCTACAAACGATTTGTGCACTTGCAAACATTAGCGATGCAAAAATTAGACTGCAACTCTAGCGGCGATGTTGTGGTGGACGAAGACGGTGAGGTGGTTGTCGATGGTGATTGAACTGTAGTGGTAGTATATGTCGAGGATCAAACCTGTTTTTTCATCAACATGCAGGATCTCATTTGCGTTTGTTGAAGGATAAGTTGTTGATGTTGGGGATCAAACACGTTTTATTCTTCTACATGCAGAAGCATGGTGATGTAGAACACGTTGGCACTGACGAAGACTTTGATTAGTGGTGAGGTGACGATGATGCGGTATGTGTGGCGGAGTTGTTGGTGTAAATTGTTGTCGGTGATGATGACCAGTCAACGATGTAGGTTTGGCATTTTGTTGGTGGAGAGGCACGTACTCGTCCATGATTTTCCCGGTTGATGTCACTGTTGACGAGCCGACAAGGTGATGACATGCGGATAGAGAAGCCGACGACAAGACGTGAAGGCGTCCCCTAGGGCACTGTGCACATCATCATTAGCATTGTCGTTGGCGAGGATTTGCCGGAGATGAGTCGATGTCGAGGTTGGATTAGAGGCATGTGGTGAAGATATGTGGTGGTGTGCGATGCAATCCGATCTATGATCGGTGAAAGAAGTAGAAACGCTGGTCAAGCGACCGGCGAGAAAATTCTGACGATGTCTATTGGATCTAATCTGCCGGCAGTCCCCGGTGGAGATTGTTCTCGCTAGGGCGACGCGACGAAAGCGGTGGGATAATCCCTAGATCGAGAACCGAGAGGCTCTGATACCATGAGGGAAACAAGAGTTAATTATATTGCTAGACTGATGTTGTGTATTGCGTTATTACATTGTTAGCCCTTGTGTTGTTTATATAATACTAGAAGACTTGGGGACTTAGAATCCTAGTAGAGATAGAATCCTAAAGTACCAAATATAGCTATCCTTGATCTACTCTAATACAATACCATGGTATACTCTAACAAATATGAGTCCAATGGTGTATATTCCTCAAAATATATGTATGTGTTGGTTAATTTTAGAGGGATGCAACCAATTTATTTACCAGATGAGAGGGGATTGAAAATTCCACCAATAATTCATTTTTATGTGTATTTCTCCCAAAATAATATTATTAATAGATATAATCTAAGGAAGAGAGGAATGCAAAAACCTTTAGAGTGTGAACTATTTAAAGAAATTGAATATGTGAAGCACTTATTCTTCGACTGCATTATTTCTAAACTGCTTTGGGATGATGTGCTTGATATTTTTGATATTTCTATCACTGATATTGAGTCTATTGCCTCTAAATGGTGCACAAAAAGACTTCTTGTTTCAATGTAGTCACATCTACCATCCTATGGTATGTGTGAAACATTAGAAATAACATAGTGTTTAATAGATTTACTTGGATTAATATGCAACATGTGTGGAGTCTGGTTCTTATGTATCTAAAGAATTGGAAGGTTCCATAAAAGGAGATCGAGGGTGAAAACAAATCAAGTATTGTGCAGGATGAACCGCAGACTCAAGATCCTTTGGTCCTTGATACCATATTGACCTATAATGGCTTTAGGTGGATTTTGACTTGAATCCATTTGTGGGTGAAGTAGCTCGTGCAGTTCGGACATCATTTGATGCCCCAAAGCCCAACAAAAAAATGTAGTTTATGGTTGTGTGTGATGACTGCAAGTGCATAGGTATATTGTAGCTAGTTTCAAGAGTAAGAGTAACAAACCACAGAGAGCTATTTGGTATATGTCTTTATGCCTCTTGTCACTATTTATCAAGAGATGCTTATAAGTTATCCTTCATCTCAAGTAAGAGTTTTTGAGAAGGTTGTTTTGGGTGCAAAGTAATAACTAAAAGTAAAGTAAACAGAGAGTGACAAACGCGATGTAAAAGGTAATGAAACTTCAATAAGGAGAAATATTCTCAAGAATTTAGGATACACCTCTAGCATTGGTATTAACTATAATTAGGATGAATCAATATCTTTCACTATGACATGTGGGGAGAGCTTCATAATAAGATATTCACAAACAAGCCATCTGATATTACATCCCTAATAACCACTGCAATGATTGAGAGCAAGCCACTCTGATCTCTCAGGGTTTCCCCAAGGATATTGATATGAGCTTAGTGAATCTCTCCTTATCCCCTTGATCCATATGAATAGCATGCCGACATGTTATGTAACTTAGCACCGTACATGCTACCATATGTCCAATGGTAGTTCCCTCTCTAGTCCCGAAGGCAAATATTAAATGGTTGACTTCATATAATATCTAGAGAGAGAACTAACACATAATTATAAACCAAAGTTATAGTTCATATTTATTTCATATCATAATATTGCTAGGGTTTCTCCATCTATCCCCAAGAACAAACTAAGCTACTCACACATGGAGGCAATCAACAACATCATAATCATATGAATGGAGTATGAATATACAGATGAATTCAAGTGCAAATCCACAATAGTAATTGGAATTACAACAAGATGGAATTGAATGAGATGGGAATGGTGATGGTGATGAAGATGCAACAGTTGATGATGGGGAATGATGCCTTGGCCTCCAATGATATGTGCAACACCGAGGATGATTTCCTTCCGCAAGTTCCCTCTCCAGATCCCTTCCGGAGGTGAGATTTCTGTGTTTTCTGGTGTCTCTTAATGTCAGATCTCAGATCCTTGTTCACGAGGTGAAAGTATTTGCCGAGGAGAGGCTACTGGCACCTTGTATGGATGGTCGTTAGCTCTCCTGGAACCTCCCTTCGCGTCCGCTCTTCACCCAGGTGCGTGGAGAATTATTTAAATGATTTTTATCACTTTGAAATATCATATTAATGTATAATATGACAACTCTAAATGATATATTCATAATTACCTTTATAATTTGGAATCCTGTGGAAACAAGCATAAAAGGTGCACACAAGCGCCATAAAATAATAAAATCCTATTTCTACTTATGCAAAGAACACAAGGTAAATATGCTTTAAAAATGCACTCATCAATGTGCTGATCCTTTTCGAGTGAGTAGTGGTGGCAGTTTCTTGTAGTGATTTTTTCCTTGTGCCTCGTGTGGCTGATGCTTTGTTCTGAGCTTGATCATGCCTAGATGTTGGTAAGAAGGTGGTATTGTTTATTCCCTAGTCTAGTCATTGGCTTTTGGTTCAATATTAAAACCTCTAAGCTTGTTATTTTTATTTTCTTGCAATGAACCCTATAAGGGCAGAGAATCCCTGTGAATCTAAAAAATGTAATTAGGTGAACAATTTATACATAGTTAGTACTTATGTGTTGTTGACAAACGAAGGTTCAAGTTGAAACATCTTTCTAGAAAAAATAAAGATACATGTCTACCTGTTGATATTGATGAAGACTTCAAGGGTGTAGATAATAGGTGCACATGCATAGGAGAGCAATAAGAACTTCCCTCATCATGTCATGTTTTCTTAGGGATACGACATCTCTACATGAAAAAACTTATAAACATCAGATGTCACCCTTACATATTTTGTGTAGATACGACACTACTCTACTTGTCAAATACTCTCCAAGGACAAGGCGGAGGTGATATGAACCATACTCTTCCCCATCCCCTTGATGAGTGCATTTTTAAGGATATTTACCTTCTATTTTTTGCATAAGTAGTAGTAGGTTTTTAGTCTTTTATGGGCGCTCGCACGCACCTTTTATGCATGTTTCCACAAGATCTCAAAATATTGAGGCATTGATGAATATATCACTTTGAGCTATCATATTGGACAGAATATGATATTTCTAAAGTAATAAAAGTCATTATTATGATCTACGACGCACATGGGAGAAAAGACATCACGAAGAGGAGCCCTAGAAGGTTTAATGAACATCGGTACATGTAAGCCCCACTCGTACCGCGCGCCTATACCATGTGGCGGCCACTCGCCCCGTCAACTACTCTCACCACGCGAAGACGAATCTGAGATCCGACATTCAAAGACATTGTGACTATGCTCTTGTAGTCATCAAGCTATTTTATGGTACCATTGTAGGGGAGCTAAGTGCTTTTGGTATTTTTTCCTAGTTGCTAATTTATTATTTGTTTTACTAAATTTGTTACTAGTTTTAGGTAAACACCATGACTGCGCTAGGGAATATGAACAAGCTCGATGGAAATGAATACCTCGAGAGGTTTAATAGAGCCTATGTGAAAGAATTCTTGAGTGAAAGGACTGTATAGTACGAGATCAACCCTCGTTTAATTGCCAATCTACATGAAAAAATATTCGTAGGAGATGATCTTGTTGAAGATCCCGATGCTCATTAAAATCATTTTACTGAGACATGTTGGACCCTTAAATTGAAAGTCTATTCTGATGATGAATTGAAACTTAAATTGTTTAGCCAATCTCTAACCAACGTTGCTCTTGCTTGGTATAGAATTTGCCCTGCAGAATCGATAAGTACTTGGGAAAAGCTGAAAGGAGAATTAATTTCCTGCTTTTATCCCAAGGTGAAGTTGGCTCGAGCGAGACGAGCAACTACAAACTTCAAGAATCGCCCAGATGAACATTTGGTAAGAGCCTACAAAAGGTATAGAAGCATGATTAATAAATGTCCCCATCATGATCTACCGCAATAGTATATTTTACATATTTTCAATGGATGACTTAATCAAGATAATAAAAATTAAATAGATCTAGCTCCGGGTGGATATTTTATGGAATTCACTATAACACAAGCTTGGGCACTGGTAGAAATAATTCACCATAATGGAGAAACTTGGGGTTTTGATTTAGGAGGCGAAGGAGGAATAGAAGTAAAATATGATCGTCTCAATGCTTATAAAAAATTGGTAAATTAAAAGAAACTGCTGAGAGTTTAATTTTGATAAAGATATTATTATGCAAATTCTTTGGTCTTTTATAGAACATATTGAAGCACCAAAGAAAGATTGGCTTCAATATACTCCACCACCTAAAGAAGTTGAAGTGCAAGTAGTAGTTAGAGTGGTAATCAACCCACCAAGGAAGAGAGAGCTCCTTATGTGTATCCACTTCCTTTTCCAAGGACTAAGGAGAATCATACAATAGCTCAACATATTGCAAACCAATAGGAGGTGGAACAAAGATTCATAAATAACAATAAGGAGCAGCAAAGGTGGAAGAAATTATTCTTGTAAATGTAGAAGAAGAAAGAGAAGTGAGCAAGGAATAAATATTGGCTATGTTTGCACATTGCAACATAGTTGAACTTGACACTGAAGCTTCCCAATTCTTTGAAGGAAAGGTAAAATCTAAAAATGTTGGTAAGCCTATTCTTCCATGCACCTTTGGTGAGTATTCTTACTATGGCCTTTGTGATAAAGGGACTGCTGTTAATGGCATCCTTTTTGAATTTTATCTAGACATCCAAGATGATCTTGAACCATCCAAACACTTAAATATTGATATGAAAATTATGCTTGCTGATAAATCACTTAGAGTCCCCATGGGAGTCATTAAAGATGTCCATCAGTACATATGAGTATCCCATTGATTTTGTGGTAGTTGATATGCCTACTAATGTATACTATCCAATTATTTTTGGAAGAACTTTCTTGCATATCGCAAGCTAAAATATTGGTTGTAGTAAAGTGTTGGTTTCACTCAAGTTTTGGGAAGATTGAATTAAATTCCACTTATCCAAATTTCAGCACAAGCCAACATTTGAAGAAATTGAAGAGCAAGAAGAAGAACAAAATATTATTGCACATCTTGCTGCTTTGTTTTATGAAGAATCAAACGGAGATCTATAAAGAATCTTGGTTGAAAACAATGATATCCCTGAAGACATTCGTAAGATGGAGATCGATGAGTATCTTGATTCCTCTCCCATAATTGATTCTCCCATGAATGAAGAATATGAAGTTCTAGAAAGAAAGGGAGATGAGGAACTTCCACCCTTGATCTTAAAGTTATTCCTTAAGAATTAAAGTACATGTTTTGAGATGATACTAACAAATACCCTATTATTATGAGTGCTAATCTTATAAAAAGTAATAAGAAAATTTGATGACAATATTGAGAATGCACCGTAAAGTCTTCGGGTATTCTATGGATGACTTGAAAGTGATTAGTCCTTCAATAGCCACCCATCGAATATTTATGGAAGAAGGTGCTCACCCGGTTGCAAATTTACAAAGAAGGCGAAGTGGTAAGAAAATAAATAATTTGCCTCTTAGATGCAGGTATCATTTATCATGTAGCGGAAAGTGACTGGGTGAGTCCTGTTCATTTTGTTCCTAAGAAAGGTGGATTTACTATTGTGCCAAATGAATACAATGAATAAGTCCCTACTCGAACTATTGTTGGGCACAGAATGTGCATGGATTTTAGAAAGCTAAATAAAGAAACTAGAAAGGATCACTACCCTTTTCCATTTATAGATCAAACATTACAGAGACTTTCTAAGCATTCTCACTTTTGTTATCTAGATGGATATTTTGATTTTTCTCAGATAGTTGTTCATCCAGAATATCAATTGAAAACCACTTTTACTTGTCCCTTTGGTTTTTTAAAAATATTATGGAAGTATTCATGGACAATTTCTTTGTCTATGGAACCTCATTTAACCATTGTATCAACACTCTTAATAAATTTTTGCAGCGTTGTGAAGACACTAATCTTGTCCTGAATTGGGAGAAATGTCACTTTATGGTAGAAGAAGGAGTAGTGCTTGGTCACAAGATCTCAAGTAAATATATAGGGTTTGATAAAGAAAAAATAGAAGCAATAGAGAGGCTACCACCTCCACGTGACGTGAAAGGTATAAGCAATTTTCTTAGTCATGATGGTTTCTACAGAAGGTTTATTAAGAACTTCTCTAAAGTTGCTAGACCATTAACTGACCTCTTGAATAAAGATGCTCGTTTTAATTTTGATGAATTTAAATGCTCCTACTATTAAACCAACTAATTGGAGAAAGCCTTTTGGTTTATTTTGTAAAGCTAGCAATGAGGTTGTTAGGGCTGTTCTTTGCCCACGTGATGGTGATAAAATCAGTATCATTCATCATGCTACTATCACTCTTAATGAGGCTCCAAGGAACAACCCCATGGCTAAGAAGGAAATCTTTGCAGTTGTCTTATCCAATGATAAATTTAGATCTTACATTATTGACTCGAAAGTTAGAGTTCATACTGATCATGATAGCTTAAAAGAAATTCTTGAAAGATGTGATGTTAAGCCTAGGATGATTCATTGGACTTCGCTTTTGCAAGAATTTGAGTTCTAGATTATGCAAAGAAAGGAGGAACCACCTGAGGTACCAGGTTCAGTTGAAGAGATGTTATCTGAAGAGAGGGTAGCATCAATATATCTACCTCCGGGTACCATTTGTCCAGATAAAAAGTTTTCTAATGCTTTTTGTCATGGGTTTAGCAACTTCTTGAGACCAATCATACTCAAGGGGAAAAGAAAAATAATGCAAAAGTTAAAGGTAAGTAAATTTCCTAAACTCACTCCTTTATGCATCTAGTAAGGTAAGTTTAAACTTATTCTTTTCAATTTTTATACCCTTTTTGCCTTTTTAGTTTTTGTTTTTGAAGTCCTTGTGTTTTTGAGCTGAATGATAGTTTTCAAAAGATGGTATGGGCGGACGGTATGACCGCACCCACCCGTACCAATGGTCACTAAACTGCCAATATATTTGGAAGCTTTTGTCCTTTTTCCCCACGGAGTCGGTACAATCGTGCGTTACGGGTGCGCCCCGATTACCGCCGGTCATCAACCTCTATGTCTCCTTTTCATTTTTCGTCCTTTCGTTGTTGGTTAAAAACCTTTTTCTACCGCCTATCGAAGGTCGGTACCTTTGGTATGGGTAAACAATATGGGTGGGTCCTGCCTGTACCGAGTTGTTTGGAAAGTTTTATCGACATGTACTCGAAGGAAAGATTGCGCTGGAGCATCGGGTACGGGTGAACGGTACAGGATCCGCCCGTACCAGCGGTCGTTACGGATCCATATTTTCCATATTTGCCTATTTTCTTTCCTATTTTATTGGGATTCTTTTTTATTCAGTTTCTCCATCAATATTAAGATATTTTCCTATTTGTAACCCCTTATAAACTCTTCCAAGGAGTCTCTCTCTTTTCTCCTCGTGTCAAACATATCTCGTCAACACTACCTCTCTCAAGGAACCTCGTGACCATGTCTCATCCATGGGATACCGTTCAAGGAAGGGAGGACAATAAGGGATCCTCCACGATCTGAAGTGATGCTGAGAAGAAGTCCATTGAAGATAAGAAGGAGGAAGAACTCTTTCTAGACCAGTTTGGTCCGGAAAATGGGTTGAAGTTGATGGAGGTGATGAAAGAAGGACACAAGGTCAACCTTCTTGTAGGGAAGGAGGATGATCATGAAGATGTGCACTTGGCCTCTAAAGAGGATGTCGGTTTATCACTTAAGAAGCTAAATCTAGAAGATGAATATATTCAAGCCTCACTCGATAGCCTTGACCTCCGCATCAAGAAAATTGAGGTAAAAGCTCTAGGATCTGATAAACACATTGACCTACTGTGTCACTATCTTAACTAGATGGACAAGAAGATAATGAAGGGATTGGAAGCCAATCTTGACATTAGTATTCATGCAATCAAAACTCAAAATAAGACCGTCAAGTTCCAACAGTGCCTTATAGCTCAGTTGGAGAAGATTAATGAGCAGCGCAGAATCCGCATTATGATCTAGGAAGCAACAAACAAAACCCTCTACACCAAGCTCCGTGATGCAAGGGCTTGGTCTTCAGAATAAAGGAGCACCACGGTATCAAATATTCGCAAGGGATTATTTGATCCCACCTAGCTAGATTCCAAGCTTGGGAGATCTATAACACTTTGTTATCTATCTTACAGTTCTAGCATGTTTACTTTTCCGCATGCATATTAGTTAAATTCAAAGTTTTGCATTAGTTGCATATTCAACTCCCTTAGAGAAGGAAAGATTTATATCCAATGAATTTTCAAGCCTTTTTGATATTTGAAGTATTCTCGGTTTTATGATTATTGTATTAGATGGATGAATTAGGATGAGTGATATTATACTTGTACTTTACGATGATTTTAGGGTCTTCCACACCAATAGTACGGATAGAACATGAGAAGGATTCTTGATAGTATGTTATAATAATTTGTTTGATTATAAAAAGAAAATATCCAAATAAGAAGAATTATGGAAGCAATAAAATAAAGAAGTGGTTCTATCAAGAAAATTATAGAGTGGGTACAAGTTGAGATAGATACTCAAACCACAACCGTGAATTACTTCATACTCGGCTTGTAAGTTAGTGCCTTATATTGATATATTTTGAGTCTTCTCATGAGAATAAAAATATGTCTAGATTCTTTGCACAAGCAATACGATAAAAAGAAAACAAAAGAGAAAAGAATTATGCAGCTAAACATGTGCAAATGGCAATGGACATATACATGATCATGAGAGGAAACGAAAGAGACCATCCATAGCTTTGAATCCCAAGTGGATGTGCGAAGTACTAAACTTGTTTGAGGTCACCTTGCAAACACGTTCAGTTAAAATTGATGATTGTATAATATATATGCTAATAATTAATCTTCATATGAGCTATTAGCACAAAGGTGTGGAAGCCTCCAAGTCGGTTGATATGTGAAAGTGTGATAGAGCTCATGATTTGAATCTATATCCAATATTATAATTGTTGCTTCAAATGCCTTGTGTATTTTAACGACTCGAGCTTTATGAACATGATGACCATGTATTTTGAAGCTCCTATCTTGCTCGGGGACGAGCAAGAGTCTAAGCTTAGGAAAGTTGATGAGTGCATTTTTGGAGCATATTTACCATATATTTTTTGCAAAAGTAGTAGTAGTAGTAGTAGTAGGGTTTTAGTATTTTACGGCGCTCGTGCGTACCTTTTCTGCATGTTTCCATTGGATCCCAAAATATTGAGGAATTGAGAAATATATCACTATGTGCTGTCATATTGAAAAAACATGATATTTCTGAAGTAATAAAAGTCATTATTATGATTTACCAAGCACCTAGGAGAAAAGTCATCGCAAAGAGTATCTCTAGAAGGTTTAACGAGCGTTGGTACGGGCAAGCCCCACCCGTACCGCGCGCCCGTACTATGGACTTCGCCTCGTCAAATACTCTCACCACGCGAAGACAGATCTGAGATCCGACATTCAAAGACACCAGAGCACGCAGAAACCTCACCTCCGGGAGGATCTGGAGGGGGAACTTGCAAAGGGCGTCATCCTTCCTGATGCACGGATCATCGGAGGCCATGGCATCATATCCATCATCATCAACCGCTGCATCTTTATCACCATCACCATTCCCATCTCATTTACCATATCTTTTTATAATTCAAATTACCATTATGGATTTGCACTTGTTATCATCCATCTATTCGTATGCATTTCATATATCAATTATGATGCTGTTGATTGCCTCCATGAGTGAGTTGGTTACCCTGTTCTTGGGGAGAGGGAGAAACCCTAGCAATAGTATGCTATGAAATAAATATGATCTATAACTTTAGTTCATGATTATGTGTTGGTTTTCTCTCTACATATTATGTGAAGTCAACCATGTAATGTTTTCCTTCGAGACTAGAGAGGAAATTACCGTTGCCATATGGTAGTACGTACGGTGCTAAGTGACATAACGTGCCGACGTGCTAGAGAGATATTCACTAAACTCATATCAATATGAATGGAGAAACCCTTAATTGTGAGGGATTAGAGTGGCTTGATTACGATCATCGCAGTGGTTATTAGGGATGAAATAACAGATGACTTTCTGTGATCATTCATTTGTGGAGCTCTCCCCACACATGCCATGAAGAAAGAAATAGATTTATCCTAATCATGATTAATGCCAATGCTAGAGGTGAATCCTATATCTATGCGTGATTCCGTGGTGTCTTGTGGCACTACGAAACTGCTTCCTCCCTTTACATAATTCCTGTGGTGATTGCAATTCAAATTTAAAACCACGACAAGAATTACAAGTTTATCTAGCTATAGTGTATATATATACATTGTAATTATTTTATTTGCTCAGTTTCCTCTAATTAACTACGTAGAATACGGTTTTTCTCTTTTAATTAAGACGAAATTACGTGAACCACACTATTATGCACGTTCTCATATGCGGAACGCGTCGCCGTCAGCGTCGGTGTCCTCTCGCCCAACAGGCATATCGACAAAGTATCTGCCTAATCTCACAAAGTGGTGGGCAGGGGAACACGGGCCCTCCTCTCCAAATGATGCTTAGCTACGCTTTCGGCCAAAAACGCCGCGCTTTGGCTTAGTTTAGTGCCGGTCAAATCGGGCATGATCCCCTAAACCCCTCCCCCTCGATCTCTATCGTCTCTCACGCTGGCCTGGTTTGGCTATTTTATTCATATTGGGCTCTGCGAGTTGTTCATGCATAGGACGAGGGGCATTTCCTCGTGCCCACTGTCTAGGGTTTCCACTAGCTACCTAGCGTTTACAAAAAGTGCCTCTAGTTTTGCTTGGAAACTTCCAAAGTTGGGAAATGGGTAGGGCTATGAAGTAGGCTTTGATTTTGTGGGACGACTCCAACGGAAAGGCACACTATTGATACTAGTAAAGTAGATTGTCTTAACATATTAGTTTTGTTCTCATCTACTACCAATAATTCACATAAGTATCTATATATAGGAATGACCGGCCACGTGATCATGAACGTTCATTTTTTTTATCATGAAAAAATTCAAATAGTTGCATTTTTCGAAAAGTGGGAAGGCCTAGGCATCTGCATCGGCCGATACACGCTTTTAGATGTGCAATTTGGTCGGTTTGGGAACTATATTCATCATTCAAGTGAGAAATAACAAATTTGCTATATTTCCAATTACAGGGTTCTCTATTGCCCCCCTTTCTTTTCTTTTTTGAAAAAGAGTATATATTAATATCATGAGATACCAATTACACCCAGCCTATGAAACAACGCAATACCCGATTGGAATTACGGATGCACACAGCCAACAAAAGAAAGAAGAATTACAAAAAAGAAAAGTCCCGCTATAGTGATCCGATACTTGAAGCAGCCGACAAAACACCACCAGAACAACACCAGAAATCCAACAACTCCAAAAGCGATGCCTCCAAGAAGGGAACAGTGCCCAAGCACCGTTATCGTCCTGATCAAAGATCATAGGTTTTCACCCTGAAGAAAGTCCGCACACATAAAACAATGCCTTCAACAAGGTCATTGTCAGACACAACCAGTTAAGGTCAGACCTTGGATTTTCACCCTGCAGGACTAGACACTGAATTCCTCATGTTCTATCGGCCCCGCTTGCCAATTCTGCTACTCCAAATCACAAAACACCAAGCCAGCAACCCTACATCCCCAGAACTCAAACTTACATTGCCCGTCATCAGTTCCCGTCTTCCGTGCCATTCTCCGCGTCACTTCACCTTGAAACCATATGTCCCATATTGCCCCTTTCTTATAGTAGCTTCGAATTAAATGTAGTCTATCTATGCAAATTTGATGTCAATTTTACTCTCTTTGTATGTATCTATTTCTAGATAATGATAACTTCGCTTTGTTTAATTTTGTATACATAAACATAGGTTCCAATATATACATGCTGCCAATCATATTTCTTAGCTGATACTAAATCTTGATGTGGTTGAAATTTATTTAAATGATTTCTTCCATATTTGGAACGAAGGTAAACAATTGCCAGATGAGTATATAGTTATGGCATCGCATCTGTATACATTTCACAATAATGTATCGCACCGGTTATCTTCGATTCGCTGGAATTTCTCGCATGCACCAGCGCAAATAGAACCATTCGTATGAACATCCAAGAGTAAAAAGTCCTATTAATTTCAAGCGAATACAGACGCTAACACCAACAACTACACGAGTAGGAGCTTCTAGCAGAATAATAATGGAACTAAAATGAAAAATAATGGAGAGCGAAGAGTGAAGGAACGGGCAAGTCAGCCAGCAGCAGGTGGGCAAGTGGCGCGGCTTTATAGGCAGCATCCGCGCGGCCACATCCCACCCATCCTCCCTCTCTCCCACGACACACCACCGCACCCGGCCCGAAGAGAGCTTGCTAGCGATCGCGCATCAACCGACCAACTCGCCGGAACGCCTCTCGCTCGAAGCAACGACGTGCGCGCACGCGCCGATGTCGACGAGCTCCAACGATTCCCCGGCCGTGTCCGGCCTCGACTACGACGACACTGCCCTCACCCTCGCCCTCCCGGGCTCCTCCCCCGACGACCGCAGGCGCGCCGTGGGATGGCCGCCGGTGCGGGCGTACCGGCGCAACGTGATGCGCGAGGAGGCATCCGGGGGGTGCAAGCTCGTGAAGGTGGCCGTGGACGGCGCGCCGTACCTGCGCAAAGTGGACCTCGCCGCGCACGGCGGGTACGAGGCGCTGCTCCGCGCGCTCTACGGCATGTTTGCGCCCTGCCTCGCCGTCGTCCGCAGCGACGGGGAGCTGGGTTGTAGGCTCCTGGACGCGGCCACCGGCGCCGAGTACGTGCCCACCTACGAGGACAGGGACGGCGACTGGATGCTCGTCGGGGACGTGCCGTGGAAGTAAGCAGAACTTCCCTTAATCAGCTTACCCCTTCTCTCACCAGCAGCAATACAGTTCTTTTAGATTTGATTTTTTTCCGCGAACACATGAGCTAGTCTGATTGAAATCATGTCAATGCAGGATGTTCGTCGAGTCCTGCAAGCGCATCCGACTCATGAAGAGCTCCGAGGACGTCAACTTAGGTAAGAAACAAAGATGGATCATGTCCTACATTATTACATGCCGCCACGATCGGTCCTGACTCCTGAGTTCATAATTAGAGATGTTCATGGAAAACTCATGATTACTAACACACGTTTTCTTAATTTGTTTGGTGCAGCTCCAAGGCCATCTTCCCAATGATCGCTCGACGCGGTCTCGATTTGACTCAAAGTTATATAAGGTGCACTGGAAGAGGCTTGGCTGATCAGGTCCTCCATGTATCTACACCGTAGGATATATACACATACAGAAGTGATGTACAGGCCAAATGGAACTTCTTCCTCCTCGATCTATCTCTGACGCTCAGCGGCGTGCGTATCTGGACGACGCCTGCTGCGACTGCGAGGATTGCAAGGATGGAGGGAGGCACTAGTACTTGTCACCTAGTTTTCTTCTTAGTTTCTTCCATATTTCGATTGGTTTCAGGTTAGCATTTGCCGCGGCCTTGTGTGCGAGGGACTCGTATACACGATATACATATTGTTGTTGCTGTTGTCGTTGGATTGGTGTGCCTTGCTGCATTATTAAGGTCACGAAATATGCGAGAACGGTCTCTATCATTCCTGTCGGCAAGTTTAGCTTCTTGGCTTCCTCTGTTTCTGCCATCTTTCCCATCAATGGTGCAGTAGTGTTGTTTGTTGTTCTTTTGGTTGGAAAATCTGATCCTAATTTGGTAGATAGATGGTCATTGCCGCGGAAACCAGCGGCAGCGGGAATCTATGTGCTTGGGCAATTTGGCACCGAATGAAACAGTGCAGGAACTCAACCAATTGTGATACCGAAAGGTCTGTCGAATATATCAGCAATTTTCTTAAATATTCAATCCTGAAGTAAACTAGGCACGTAACAAATATGTTTTTTTTTTCGAAAAGGGGGAATAGCCCCGGCCTGTGCATCCCTGGATGCACACAACCTTTATTAAAAGTTTGGAGCATATTCAAAGCGTATTACAATTCAGAGGTCAGATGGACTTGATGCGCAGATCAGCCATCTGAAAAAAATCCGTAGTAACCGCCACAAGACGGCTGCACCCAGAAACCATAGGTTGCCGCTGATGCTCGGGTAAGAGGAAAGCCCAGAGTCGAATCCAATGTTCCGCTATAAGGATAACCTGCAAAAAAGAGGGAACTCTTGCCCTGTTAAAAATACAGTTGTTTCTACATTTTCATATGGACCAACAAATGGCCGATATACCAATTCGAATTCTGCCTTTATTCGCTTTATCTACTCCATTTAACCAATTCCCAAACATATTAGTGATATTAGTCAGGGGAGGTAGATTATAAGTGAAGAAAACCATACACCATATAATCTTTGCAAAAGAACATAAGAAGAATAAATGTTCAATTGTTTTGTCCTCGTCACAAAAGCAACATTTCTTACATCCATTCTAATTCCTCCTAGCGAGGTTATCCTTTGTTAACAAGACTTCATTATTTAGAAACCACATAAAAAAATTATTTTCATAGGGATTTTTATCTTCCATAAGTATCTTGTTGGAAAACACGGGTGTTCATTCATAAGGTCTTCATACATGGATTTAACTGAAAAAACTCCCTTTTCAATTAGTTTCCAAACGAATTTATCATGTTCCGAAGACAAAGATATCATCATCAATCTCTCACATAAGTGCAACCATGTATCCCATTTATATCCAGTTAAGGTTCGCCGGAACCCTATACTTAAAGGATTGTGAGACAAAACCTCATGAATGAGAACGTGTTTTCTATGAACAATATTATACAGAGACGGATATTGTTGGGCGAGAGGAATCTCTCCTAACTAAGTATCCTCTCAAAATCTAATACCTTTTCCATTACCAAGTTGGAAAACATCACGGGTAAAGAACTCATCTTTTACTCCCATTAGTCCTTTCTAAAAAGGTGAATCTGTTGGTTTAACTTCTACTTGTGCTAAATTTTTATTAGCCAGATATTTGTAGTGGAGCAACTCTTGCCACACCCCTTCTTCTAACAATAACTTATACAACCACTTGCTCAGTAAACATCTATTTTTAAGTTTTAACACCTCAATACCTAGACCACCTTGGTCTTTAGGTCTACAAATAATATTCCATCGAGTTAGTCTATATTTTTTCTTATGCTCATTGCTTTGCCAAAAAAACCTTGAGCGATAGAAGTCCAATCTTTTCCGTACCCCTTTCGGTATTTCTAGAAAAGACAGCGTAAACATCGGCATACTTGATAGAAAAGAATTAATTAGAACCAATCTATCTCCGTAAGATAGGAGCTTCCCCTGCCAACATCCTAACTTGCCCTCAAACCTGTTTTCCACAGGGTTCCATTCGGAATTGTGAAGTTTCTTGTGATGTATAGGTACCCCAAGGTATCTAAAAGGTAAACTGCCCAACTCACACCCAAAAATCTCCCGATAAATTTCTTCTTGTTCGGCAGCTCTGCCAAAACAATAGATTTCACTTTTGTGGAAATTAAATTTAAGTCCTGATAATTGCTCAAAAATATAGAGGGTTAGTTTCATATTGACCGCCTTCTGCGGATCGTGTTCCATGAACAATATTGTATCATCGGTGTATTGCAATATTGAAACACCCCCTCCACGAGATGAGGTATTAAACCGGCCACTTGATCATTCTATTTTGCTCTAGTAATTAAGATAGCAAGCATATCGGCAACGATATTAAATAGCATCGGAGATAGAGGATCACCCTGTCTTAGGCCTTTTCGTGTCTGAAAGTAGTAGACAATGTCATCATTAAGGCGGATGGCTACACTTTCATCTCGTACGAAATTATCAATCCACTTGCACTATAGTGGATCAAAACCCTTTATACGAAAACTTGTTGTAGAAAAAGTCATTTGACTTTATCATAGGCCTTTTCAAAATCAATCTTGAATAAGACCCCATCAAGTTTCTTTCTATGTAGCACATGAATGGTTTCATGTAGGACTACCACCGCTTCGAGGATATGCCTTCCAGGCATAAACACCGTCTGAGTGGGCCTAATGACTTTGTGAGCGATCACGGTAATACGGTTTGTTGCTACCTTAGTGAAAATTTTGAAGCTGACATTAAGTAAACAAATTGGTCCATATTGTTGAATTTGTATCGCATTTACTTTTTTGGACAGCAAGGTGACAACACCAAAATTTAGCTTAAACAGATGTAAGTTAGCTTCATGCAGCTGTGCAAACATAGCCATGAGATCCATTTTAATTACTACCCAAAAAGTTTGATAAAATCCAGCTAGGAAACCATCTGGCCCGGGTGCCTTATTATGTTCCATCGAGGATATAGCTTCGACCACCTCCTCCTCACCAAATGCAGTGGTTAGAATTTCATTTTCTTCATGAGATACCTATGGTATATCATAGGTCATATCCTCCATAAGACTGAAGTTGTTAGGAGTCGGCTCCCCAAACAGCTTCTTGTAATATTCGGATATATGAAGCTTCAAATTATATTCTCTCACAATAGTACCTTCCTCTTGTTCTAGTTGAAATATTTTTCTTCCTATGCTTACCATTAGCAATGAGATGAATTTTTTTTGTATTATTACCACCCTCCTGAATGTGCTTCACCTTGGCATGTTGCGCCCACTTGGACTCTTCGGCACGCCTTAGTTTAGTCACAAGTTCGTTTGCAGTTTTCAGTTCTTTTCTTTCATTATCAGAAAGTGGTATCATTTCAGCCTTTATATCCAGTTCATCAATGATGGATAAAAGTCTCTCTTTCTCTGTTTTATATTTTTCACTTTGATTTTTTGCCCATCCGCGAAGAAATCTGCGTAGATGTCTTATCTTTAGCTGCCATCGTTCAATGGGCGTTGCACCTTGTGTCACAGATGCCCATTCAGTGGCCACTAAATAAATAAAAAACCATCTTGTCTCAACCACGAGAGTTCGAAGGAGAATCTCGGATTATTCCCAAGATGAGCTTGGACTCCTGAGTCAATCAGAAGAGGTGTATGATCCGATCCTGCCCGCGTAAGTGCTCTCACTGTGACCAACGGAAACTTTTGTTCCCAATCAACACTAGAAAGTATCCTATCAAGTTTTTCATAAGTGGGTGTGTCCTTGCGATTTGCCCAGGTGAACTGTCTTCCTGGGAGAACAATCTCTCATAAGATTAAACTCTCAATAATGGCATTAAACAAGAATGGCCAGCGTGTGTTAAAAATATCGTTGTTTTTATCCTCTCTTCTACGAAGAATATTGAAATCTTCCCAAACTAGAAGGGGCAGAGTTTCATTCTTACATAGTCTAACTAGTTCGGCAAGAAACTCATATTTCAAATTGTCTTGTGCCGCCCCATAAACAGGGACCAAAATCTATTGAAAACCATCATGATGACATTTCATATGAATTTTTAGACAGAAGTCATCCGAGTCAACCTTGTTAACTTGTAGTGTGCATGTGTTAATTCCAACTAGAATGCCACGAGAACGTCCATGGGGAGGTAAGCAGAACCATGCGAAGTCCCTCCCCGGTGTCAAATGTTTGAGAAAGGGAACAGTGAAATTAGGCCGCCATGTTTCCAACAGAGCACTAAAGTCCAGTTTCATTTCCCTAACAGTCTCAGAAACAAAATTATATTTAGCAGTGTCGCAAAAACCTTCACTATTCCAAATCTGTCCACGGACTCCTTGCATATCATTTTACCTCATTGACTTTATTTTAGACAAGAGTGTCTAGCCTAGTAATTTCCTCCTCTATGAGATCATCACATAAGTTAGAGACCTTAGAAACTACCAAACTTGCCTCCTCGAGGTCATTTAAATCCTATGAACCTTTATTGTGATCTAAAATAGTCAGAGTCCTATGTAATTCATTATTTTTTAGTAGCTTAGCTGCCGTAGTTTGTTGCAAAGGCGAATCCCCCAAAGATACCCCACTGATTTAGCCTTTTCTATAATATCAATATCTGAAAAGGACAAAATAGAAAAGGTTGGATTTAGATTTTTACCTTTAAAATCCTCCTGACGTTGCACCAAATCCATTGCCCACTGCATTTGCATGGCATCAACATTGGGTTGTGCACGAACTCGATCACTTGATCGAATCTCAGTAGCCGCCATCTTCGGAATGCCTCCAAAGGCAATAATCTCAGCAAGGGAAGATTTCTGTTTAAAAAGAATGCCACCGGTGGACACCGGATCCACATAGTGATGCACGTTAGTTGCAGCAGGAGAGTAAGGTGTTCCCATTTTCAATTTTGGTGCTACAGTCTCCTTATGGCTGAAACAATCCGTTGCATTGGCATCATCAAGCTCATCTTTGTCCAAACATACTTGTTCAGTACCATCCTCAAAAGGCAAGCCCACAGAAGCACAATCAAATTCAGGTACTGTTGGCGTGGTAGAGAGCACACATTCACTCTGTGTCGCAACCGTTTCCCTCGTAGATATGTCCATCACATGCTCTGCCACGGCAGAAGAAAACACCACGGTAGCCTGCCACTGTCCCTCGGTAGCAGAAAATTGTGTCGCGGCAGCCTGTCGCTGCGTCGCCCCTGGCAGCATCTCCATCACAGGCTCTGCCGCGACAGAAGAAGCATCCACGGCAGCCTGCCGCTGCCCCACGGTAGGAGGGAAAAGTGCCATGGCAGCCTGCCGCTGCTTCACGGCAGTGACTTCCGGCAGGGGCAACACCTCCACCAATGAAGAAGCATCGGTCGTAACGGCATCAGAGAGGTTCTTAGGTTCCTCTGAAACTATCAAAGGCTTGTCCATAGATGCAACAGTGCAAGATGGCGAGATTGAGTAGGGTAAAACAAGTTCGTGTGTATGAACAGAATTAAACTTACCATGAGGATTTACACACATGTACACGACAAAATTTACCATATTTAAATATAGCATCCTTTCTTTTTTTTACCTCTTTCATGGGAAGTTGAAGAGAACCAATATGAATGCCAGGAGTAAGTGGCAACTCTGCCATTTGGATTCCTCTGAGTATCGAGTGACCTCCTCCTTCCTTTGGAGCATCATTATCTTTGTTGTTAGTACGATCAGAATTTGTATCCTCATCCATCTTGCTTGTACCATCTTTGTTTCCTTTGTTTGCATCATCATCCCCATCGTTACTAGTATGTGATAATGTTGATCCCTCAACACCCGACACAGTAGATGGTTTCTCCACCAAAAATTTGAGCATAAAGAATCTTCTTTTTATCCAAATATCAAGATATCGTGGGATGTGAAGGGTTCGCAACATAGAAAACAAAAAAAATCTTACGATGAGAACTATACGCCAAGATCTATCTACTAGATACAAGCAACGGGTGGATATACATCCATGGAGAACTTACCCTCGAAGACAACAAAGTTTTGTTAACGAGTAGGAACTTGTGGATGATGTAGTCGTACGCTTGCCGATCTCAAGATCGTGTGGAAGTCCTAGCACCGCAAACCAGCAGCGCATCCGCACTAGCACATACGTTCAGGCCACTGAACAACCTCCGCCTCCTCGCTCCAGTGATGCAGCGAAAGCAGCAACTCCTTCCAGACGAAATGTCACCGGGAACATGTATCTCGCTAATCCGAGACCATGGGGGAATAATTCTAGAGGGAGAGAGATCCTTCACAAGGAGGTGTGAGGAAGAAGGGTGAGAGGGGTGGCCTTTTATAGGAGGAGGGGGTACCCCTCCCATGGCCGGCGCCCCATGGAGGTGACCCCTCACCTCCCCCATTCATGTGGTGGTAACCCCCTCCACATAAAAGTGTCCCTTAACATTCCTCTTTAAAGTCTTTACTTTAAATACATTAAATTTCTCCAAATTTAATTCTCTCTCATTTAATAAAACTCTTTAATTAAATTTATTCAGAATTTTGTTAATTACTTTAATTAACATTCAGATAAAACCCCCTGAAACATTTCAATATTACATGCAGAACCAGTTTTAGCAATTTCACCCGAAACAGTTTCGATGTCTATTGAAATAATTCCAGCGCTTTGCAATTCATTCGTCTGAAACACATTTGCTCCAAATAGTGTTGGTGTCCCTTAAGTGTGTCACCCTACAGTTCATGAATAATGCAGACATGATCGAGACCCCTCTCAGATCAATAATCAGAAGCGGGACCTGGAGATCTATACTGATTCCTACACATTCTACGATGACTTTTGTGATCGTGAGAATCTTTAACATTAGTAACTAAATCCCTTTGTCTCGCGATATACTATATGTCCGAGATTTGATCATCAGTATCTTCATACCTAGTTTGATCTCGTTACCGACATGTACTCTTTTCTCGTTCCTGTGATATAACATTCTAGTGATCTTATCACTTGCTTGCAAGCTAACCAATGTGATATCACCGAGAGGGCCCAGAGTATATCTATCCGTCATCAGGATGGACAAATCCCACTCTTGATCCATGAGCTTCTACATAACACTTTCGTAGCACTGAACCCACCTTTATAATCACCCTTTCACGGTGTGACGTTTGATGTTATCAAGATACTCTTCCAGTGTTAGTGATTAACATGATCTCATGGTCTAAGGACTAGGATTACTTTGTTAGATGTTATAGCAATATAAACACAATGACTTTGATCGTAATGCTATACTTCGGATGAATGTTCATCACATCATTCTACTAATGTTGTGACCTTGTTATTAACAACATCCAATGTCCATGATCAGGAAACCTTGATCATCTTGTTAATCAACGAGCTAGTTTATAAGAGAGGCATAACTAGGAACTTTCCTTTTGTTTATTTAACACACATGTATTAACGTTTCCAAATTAATACAATTATAGCATGCAAAATAAACATCTATCATATACTTGGAATATGTATAATAACAACTTTATTATTGCCTCTCAGGGCATATTCCCTTCAGTCTCCCACTTGCACTGGAGACAATAATCTAGTTACATGGTGATAAATCTAACACCCATGTAGTTCTGGTGTTGATCATGTTTTGCTCTAGGGAGAGTTTTAGTCAACGGATCTGCTACATTGAGATCCGTATGTACTTTACAAATCTTTATATCTCCATCCTTGACATGCTCACGGATGGAGTGAAACCAGCGCTTAATATGTTTGGAATTCTTATGAGACCCTGGTTCCTTTGCGTTGGCTATGGCTCCATTGTTGTCACAATAGATCACCATTGGATCCAACGCACTAGGAACCACACCTAGTTCGGTAATGAACTCCTTCATCCAAACCGCTTCCTGTGCTGCTTCTGAAGTAGCAATATATTCCGCCTCCGTTGTTGACCTTGTTACCATGGGTTGTTTAGAGCTCCGCCAACTAACTGATGCTCCGTTCATGAGAAATACGTATCCGGATTGAGACTTAGAGTCGTCCAGATCAGTGTTAAAGCTAGCGTCGACATAACAATTAGCGACCAGCTCTTCTTTACCTCCGTATACAAGAAACATTTCCTTAGTTCTTCTCAAGTACTTAAGGATATTCTTGACCGCTATCCAGTGTTCCAAACCTAGATCAGATTGGTACCTACTAGTCAAACTAATAGCATGTGCCACATCCGGTCTTGTACATAGCATGGCGTACATTATAGAGCCTATGGCTGAAGCATAGGGGATCTTATCCATTATCTCTCTTTCTTCCGCCGTAGCCGGACTTTAAGTCTTACTCAATGTCTTGCCTTGCAACATAGGTAAGAACCCCTTCTTACTTTTGTCCATTTTAAACTTCATTAAAATCTTATCAAGGTATGTACTTTGCGATAGCCCTATTAGGCGTCTTGATCTATCTCTATAGATCTTTATGCCTAATATGTATGACGCTTCACCAAGGTCTTTCATAGAAAATTTACTGTTTAGATAACTTTTAACATTGTTTAAAAGATCTATATCATTTCCAATCAATAATATGTCATCCACATATAATATCAGAAATGCCACATTGCTCCCACCCACTTTCTTGTAAATACAAGCCTCTCCATAAGTTTGGACAAATCCAAACTCTTTGATCACCTCATCAAAGCGGAGATTCCAACTCCGTGATGCTTGCTTCGGTCCATAGATGGATCGCTGAAGCTTGCACACCTTGTTAGCATCCTTAGGATCAACAAAACCCTTTGGTTATATCATATATAACTCTTCTTCAATGTTACCATTGAGGTACACAGTTTTGACATCCATCTGCCATACTTCATAATCGAAATATGCAGCAATTGCTAACATAATCCTAACTGATTTTAGCATCGCTACGGGAGAGAATGTCTCATCGTAGTCAACTCCTTGAATTTTTCGAAACCATTTTGCGACAAGTCGAGCTTTATAGACGGTTACATTACCATCAACATCAGTTTTCCTTTTAAAAATCCATTTATTCTCAACGGCCTTTCGGTCATGAGGTAAGTCCACCAAGGTCCAAATCTGGTTTTCGTACATGGATTCCATCTCGGATTTCATGCCTCTAGCCATTTGTTGGAATCCGGGCTCATCACCGCTTCTTCATATGTCGCAGGGTCATCTATTTCATCAACCATGAAATTTACAACAGGATTCCCGTACAGTTCAGGAGCTGCACGTGTCTTGCTTGACCTGCAAGGTTTAGTAGTGTCCTCTTTCAGAGTTTCATGGTCATTATCATTAGTTCCTTCTTCATTTGGTGAAGTCAACTCCGGAATGACTTCCGGTGCTGCGTCACTTGCCATTTCATGAAGAGAAGGTTCAATAACCTCTTCAAGTTCTACCTTTCGACTACTCACACCTTTCGTGAAAAACTCTTTCTCTAGAAAGGATCCATTCTTGGCAACGAAAACCTTGCCCTCGGATCTGTGATAGAAGGAATACCCAATTGTTTCTTTAGGGTATCCTATGAAGACGCATTTTTCCGCTTTGGGTTCGAGTTTATACGGTTGAAGTTTCTTCACATAAACATCGCATCCCCAAACTTTAAGAAATGACAGCTTAGGTTTGTTTTCAAACCATAATTCATACGATGTCGTTTCAATGGATTTAGACGGTGCCCGATTTAAAGTGAATGCAGAGGTTTCCAGTGCATAACCCCAAAATGACAGTGGCAAGTCAGTCAGAGACATCATAGATCGAACCATATGCAATAGAGTATGATTACGATATTCCGATACACCATTACATTGTGGTGTTCCAGCAGGCGTGAGTTATGAAACTATTCCACACTCTTTCATGTGTGTGCTAAACTCGTAACTTAGATACTCACCTCCACGGTCGGACCGCAGAAATTTGATCTTTCTATTACGATGATTTTCCACTTCATTCTGAAATTCCTTGAACTTTTCAAAGGTTTCAGACTTATGTTTCATCAAATAGATATACACGTATCTACTCAAATCATCCGTGAAAGTAACAAAATAACAATATCCACCTCGCGCCAACACACTCAATTGACCGCATACATCAGTATGTATGATTTCCAATAAATATATTGCCCGTTCCATTGAACGGAATACGGCGTTCTAGTCATCTTGCCCATAAGGCATGGCTCACATGTATCAAATGATTCAATATCAAATGATTCAAAATCAAATGATTCCAAAAGTCCATCAGAATGGAGTTTCTTCATGCGTTTAACACCAATATGACCTAGACGGCAGTGCCACATATATGCAGATATATCATTATTAAGTTTAATTCTTTTAGCATCAACATTATGGATGTGCGTATGAGTACTATCGAGATTCAATAGAAATAAACCATTCATCACGGTTGCATGACCATAAAAGATATTATCCATATAAATCAAACAATCATTGTTTTTGGATTTAAACGAATAACCACATCGCATCAAACAAGATCCAGATATAATGTTCATGCTCAGTGCAGACACCAAATAACAATTATTTAGGTTTATAACTAATCTCGATGGTAGGTGGAGAGGCAGCGTTCCGACGGTGATCACATTAACTCTTGATCCATTGCCGACATGCATCTTGACCTCACCCCTTGCTAGCGGCCGCTTGTTCCGCAGCCCCTGATTCGAGTTACATATGTTAGCAACCGATCTGGTATCAAATACCCAGGTGCTACTACAAGTACTAGTCAAGTACACATCAATAACATGTATATCATATATACCTTTGTTTGCCTTGCTGGCTTTCTTGTCCGCCAAAAACTTGGGGCAGTTGCGCTTCCAATGGTTAGTCCCCTTACAATAGTAGCACTTGGTATTAGACTTAGGGACAGCCCGGGATTTCTTTTCAGGCGTAGCAACAGATTTTCCGCCTTTCTTTCCTTTCTGCTTGCCTTTCTTGTCCTTCTTGAAACCGGTGGTCCTATTGACCATTAACACTTGATGTTCTTTCCTAATC
Organism: Avena sativa; assembly: GCA_916181665.1. Lineage (NCBI taxonomy): Eukaryota > Viridiplantae > Streptophyta > Magnoliopsida > Poales > Poaceae > Avena > Avena sativa. The sequence goes on along the minus strand of OV702289.1, from coordinate 126,842,673 downwards.
TCCACTTCTGTAGTCTTAAGCATTGATAGAAGCTCGGGAAGAGACTTCTTCATGCCCTGCATGTTATAGTTCATCACGAAGCTCTTGTAGCTAGGTGGCAGAGATTGGAGAACACGATGTATGCCTAAGTCAATGGGAATCGTTATTCCCAAGGACACAAGCTTATCGACATACCAAGAAATTTTGAGTATGTGCTCACTAACGGAGCTGTTCTCCTCCATCATGCAGCTAAAGAACTTTTCAGAAGCATTATAACTCTCTACGACAGCATGGGTATCAAAAATCATTTTCAATTCTCCCATAGTATCAAAGGCATTGCCATTTTCGAAAAGCTTTCGAAGTTCTGGATCTAGCCCATACAGTATGCCGCAATGAACTAAGTTGTGGTCCTCCTGACGAGTTATATAGACATTATTCTCCTTGTCAGGGGCATCAGGAGCTGGTGGGGGGCCTAGCGGTGCCTCTAGCACATATTGCTTTTGTGCAGCAGTGAGGATAATCCTCAAATTCATAGCCCAGTTGGTGAAGTTGCTACCATTCGCAGCAAGTTTCTCTTTCTCCATGAACACATTGAAATTAAAAGCAGGTGGTGCCATCTACAATAGAATTTGTAAAGTTTATTTAGACTAAGTTTATGATAGATTGAGTTCAACTAAACTCCCACTCAAAAACAACATCCCTCATGTCTTTTTGGTGATTACATGAACCAAATCCACTACACCAAGTCCAATCATCACGTGAGTCGGTGTAGCTTCAAAGGCGAGCATCTATATGGGCATCATATCAAGTATATGACTCATGCTTAACCTTTTGGTCCGTGTTCCGAGGCCATGTCTGTACATGCTAGGCTCTCCAAGTAAGGACCTTAGTACTCGCTGAAGGGTTTCGCAGCATAGTAAATCAAAATTTTCTACGGAAGCGAACAGAGGGAAAGCCAAGATCTAATCTAGGAGATGCAAACAACGAGAGAGATTGGATTAGATCTTCATACCCTTGAAGATTCGCACAGCGGAACGTTCGTCGGAACGTGGGTGATGTAGTCGTACTCGCTTCTCCTCCTCGCGATCCGATCCGATCTAGCACCACAAGTGGCGGTGCCTCCGTGAGATGCACACGTGCAGCACCTCGACGTCTCCTCCTTCCTCGGACCAGCAAGTAGGGTGGAGTGATAGATTGGATCTACAACACGATGGCGTGGTGTATATGGTGGAGAATTTCTGCAGCAGGGCTTCGCCTACAAACAGTCGGGAGGGAGAGAGGAGGGCAGCAGGGCAACTAGGGTTTGGAGGAAGGTGTGTAGGGGGGGAGGGGGCGCACCAGCCCTCTATATATAGAGGAGGGGTGCGGCCAGCCCTTGCCCATCCTCCAAGCCTATCTCTAGTTTAAACGATTTAAACTTTCCCTTATCTAGAAACCCTATCTCTAGTTTAAACGAGTTTAAACTTATCTAGGATCGGCTGGGCCCTATGGGGCCTTGTGCCCCTGGCCCAATGCAGCCAGGACACTCCCTCATAGGCCCATGCCCCCTCCCGGAAGGTGGGGCCACGTTGGTCCCCTTCCGGAAGGTTCTAGAAGCTTCCGGTACAATACCGATTAACCCGGAACAATTCCGAACTCCAAAAACTGCACTGCCTTATATGAATCTTATTCTCCGGACCACTCCGGAACCTCTCGTGATGTCCCGGATCCCATCCGAGACTCCGAACAAAAATTCATAAACCAAGTATCCAATCTATCCTAGCGTCGAGACACGTTAAGTGTGTGACCCTGCGGGTTCGAGAATATGCAGACATGATCTTCTATCAATAATCAACAGCGGGGTCTGGGCACCCATATTGACTCCTACACATTCATCGATGATCATATCGGATGAACCACGATGCCAGGATTCAATCAATCCCATATACATATTCCCTTCGTCTCGCGATATTTTACTTGCCCGAGATTCGATCGTCGGTACCGTCATACCTAGTTCAATCTCGTTCACAGCAAGTACTTTACTCGTTCCGTAATCCAATATCACTTTATGATTAACTCCTTAACCACATGCTTTCAAGCGGTGTTGATATCGATTACCGAGTGGGCCCGAAGTATATCTCTCCGACTTAGGAGGGACAAATCCCATCTCGATACATACAACCCAACAGATACTTTCCGATCACCTGAGAGACACCTTTATGATCACCCTCTCATAGGATGACGTTTGATGGCCTCAAAGCTTTCTTCCGATACCAGGGAGTTGTATTATCTCATGGTCTAAGGAATACAATATTTGACATAGGAAAAGCTTCGCAAAGATGAACACAAAGACACGATCTAATTGCTTCGCTTAGTTTGGGTCTGTCCATCATATCATTCTCCCAATGATATGATCTCATTATCAATTGACAACTCATGTCTATGATTAGGAAACCTTAACCATCATTGATCAATGAGCTAGTCCATAGAGGCGTACTAGGGACACGGTGTTGTTCACAAACCACACAAGTATTAATGTTTCCGCTTAATACAATTCTAGCATGGAATATAAACTTTATCATGAACAAGAATTATAATAATAACATCTTTATTATTGCCTCTAGGGCATAATTCCAACAGTCTCCCACTTGCACTAGAGTCAATAATCTAGTTTACATTTGGCAACAATCTCACACCCATGGCACTAAGGTGCTGATCATGTTTTACACGTGGAAGAGGTTTAGTCAATGGATCTGCAACATTCAGATCTGTATGTACTTTGCTGATCTTCAGATCTCCATCTGCTATATAATCTCGGATTATATGAAACTTGCGGTTGATATGCTTGGTCTTTGGATGATATCTTGGTTCCTTAGCGAGTGCTATGGCGCCAGTGTTGTCACACAATATCTCCAGTGGGTCCAATGCACTTGGAACCACGCCAAGCTCAGTGATGAAGTTTCTGATCCAAACTCCTTCACTTGACGCTTCTGCAGCAGCCATGTATTCCGCTTCTACTGTAGATCCCGCGACCACGCTTTGCTTGCAGCTTCTCCAGCTCACAGCTCCTCCATTCAAAATATACACGTATCCTGTCTGAGATTTAGCATCATCCTTGTCGGTGTCGAAACTAGCATCGACGTAACCTTTTACGACGAGTTGTTCATCACCCCCATAGACTAAGAACATTTCTTTAGTCCTATTTAGGTACCTTAGGATGTTCTTCACGGCTGTCCAGTGTTCCACTCCTAGATCACTTTGATATCTGCTCGTCAAACTAAGAGCATTGGACACATCCGGTCTAGTACACAGCATGGCATACATGATGGAACCTATGGCCGAGGCATAAGGCACTTTGCTCATAGCTTCCCTATCATTTACCGTAGCTGGACACTGAGCCTTACTCAATATCTTACCTGACAACATAGGCACTGAACCTTTCAATGCCTTATCCATTCTGAACCTTTTCAGAACTTTGTCTAGGTATGTACTCTAGCTTAAAGCTATCAAGCGTCTTTGTCTATCTCTATAGATTTTGATGCCCAATATATAAGCAGCTTCACCTAGGTCTTTCATTGAAAAACACTTGTTCAAATAACTCTTCACATCGTTAAGCATGTCGATGTCATTTCCAATAATCAATATGTCATCCACATATAGTACCAGAAACGTCACCGAGCTCCCACTCACTTTCTTGTAGATGCAAGCTTCGTAGCAATTTGGAACAAATCCAAAGCTCTTGATCACTTGATCAAAACGAAGGTTCCAACTCCGAGACGCTTGCTTCAGTCCATAAATGGAACGCTAAAGTTTGCATACTTTATCAACATCCTTAGGATCGACAAAACCTTCGGGTTGCATCATATACAACTCTTCATCAATGTTTCCATTGAGGAAAGCAGTCTTGACATCCATTTGCCATATTTCATAATCATGAAACGCAGCAATTGCTAATAAAATCCGAATGGACTTAAACATCGCTACGGGAGAGAAAGTCTCATCGTAGTCAACACCTTGAACTTGTCGAAAACCTTTCGCAACAAGCCGTGCTTTATAGATGGTAACATTACCATCCGCGTCCGTTTTCTTCTTGAATATCCATTTGCACTCAACGGCCTTTCGGTCGCTAGGAGGGTCCACCAAAGTCCATACTTGGTTTTCGCTCATGGATCCCAATTCGGATTTCATGGCTTCTAGCCATTTCTCAGAGTCTGGGCTCATCATCGCTTCCTCATAGTTCGTAGGTTCGCTGTCTTCTACTAACAAGACAGTCAAGACAGGGTTGCCGTACCACTCAGGAGGGGCACGCGACCTTGTCGACCTGCGACGTTCAGTAGCAGCATCGTCCGAAGCTTCATGATCCTTATCATTAGCTTCCTCTATTGTTGGTGCAGGCGGCACTGGAACAATTTCAGGTGCTGCGCTACTCTCCAATTCAAGAGAAGGTTCAATAACCTCGTCTAGCTCTACTTTCCTCCCACTCACCTCTTTCGAGAGAAACTCCTTCTCAAGAAAGGAACCGTTCTTTGCGACAAACACTTTGCCTTCGGTTCTGTGATAGAAGGTATACCCAATAGTTTCCTTAGGGTATCCTATGAAGACGCATTTCTCCGCTTTGGGTTCGAGCTTGTCCGGCATCAACTTCTTGACGTAAGCTTCGCATCCCCAAACTTTAAGAAACGACAACTTAGGTTTAGCACCAAACCACAGTTCATACGGTGTCGTCTCAACGGATTTAGATGGAGCCCTATTTAAAGTGAATGCAGCGGTTTCTAATGCATAACTCCAAAATGATAACGGCAAATCAGTAAGAGACATCATCGATCGGACCATATCTAATAGGGTTCGATTCCGGCGTTCAGACACACCATTGCACTGTGGTGTTCCGGGTGGCGTGAGTTGTGAAACGATTCCACTTGCTTTGAGATGCGTGAGAAAATCATAACTCAAATATTCACCCCCACGATCGGATCGTAGAAACTTAATCTTTCTGTTACGATGGTTCTCCACTTCATTCTGAAATTCTTTGAACTTTTCAAACGTTTCAGATTTATGTTTCATTAAATAGATATACCCATATCTACTTAAGTCATCGGTAAAAGTGAGAAAATAGCGATATCCACCGCGCGTCGAAACACTCATCGGTCTGCATACATCGGTATGTATGATTTCGAACAAGTCCGTTGCTCGCTCCATCATTCCGGAGAACGGGGTTTTGATCATCTTGCCCATGAGGCATGGTTCGCATGTGTCAAATGATTCAAAATCAAGAGACTCCAAAAGTCCATCAGAATGGAGTTTCTTCATGCGCTTTACACCAATATGACCTAGACGACAGTGCCACAAATAAGTAGTATTATCACTATCTACTTTGCATCTCTTAGCCTCAATGTTATGGATGTGTGTTTCATCCCTTTCGAGATTTAGAAGAAATAAACCATTCACAATAGGTGCATGACCATAAAAGATGTTACTCATATAAATAGAACAACCATTATTCTCCGATTTAAATGAATAACCGTCTTGCAATAAACAAGATCCAGAAATAATGTTCATGCTCAACGCAGGCACATAATAACACTTATTAAGGTTTAAAACTAATCCCGAAGGTCAAACTAAGGAGAGCGTGCCGACGGCCATCACATCAACTCTTGATCCGTTGCCAACGCGCATCGTCACCTCATCCCTCGCAAGCCGCCGTCTATTCCGTAGCTCCTGTTTCGTGTTACAAATATTAGCAACTGAACCAGTATCAAATACCCAGGCACTACAACGAGGGCTAGTAAGGAAAACATCAATAACATGTATATCAAATATACCTTTGATGGTGCCAGCCTTCTTGTTCGCTAAGTACTTCGGACAGTTGCGCTTCTAGTGACCCTTGTCCTTGCAATAGAAGCACTCAGTGTCCGGCTTAGGACCAGACTTGAGCTTCTTCTCAGCAGGGGCAACGCGCTTGCCGCCGCCTTTCTTGAAGGGCTTCTTTGCACCCTTACCTTTCTTAAAGGAGGGCTTGTTGACCATCAACACATGATTATCCTTCTTGATGTCCACCTCCGCAGCCTTCAGCTTTGCGAAGAGCTCGGTGATCGTATCAGTGGAACCAATCTGATTATGAGTCACTACAAAACTTTTGTAGCTGGGAGGGAGTGATTGCAGAACCCTGTCAATCTTGAGCTCCTCTGGAATCTTGCAGTCCAGTTGCTCAAGGCGTTGAGTGTAGCCCGACATCTTAATGGCATTCTCACTAACGGAACTCCTTTCCTCCATCATGCAGTTAAAGAACTTCTCAGAGATCTCATATCTCTCAGAACGGGCCTGAGTCTGAAACATGGTTTTCAACTCTTCGAGAATCTCAAAGGGCCCGGGATAGTTTTCAAAACAATTTTGAAGTTCCGGTTCCATAGCAAACAACATGGTGCTCTTAATCACACTATAATCATCTTTGCGCGACTGATAGATAGCTTTCTCATCAGCCGGCGTAGTTGCAGCAGGGGGTTACCTAACGCTTTCTCAAGGACATAGTCCTTTTGTCCTCCAGACAGAATGATTCTCAGATTGCGGAACCAATTGGTGAAGTTAGACCCATTGTTCTTAAGCTTTTCTTTCTCAGCAAAAACGTTGAAGTTGAAGATGGACTTAGCCATTTGATCTACAAAATTTGCAAGTACAAATTAGACTATGTTCATGATAACTAGTTCAACTTTTAATCAAATTACTAGATGAACTCCCACTAAATTCAACATCCCTCAAGTTGTTTAGTGAACACGATCCAAATTCACCACACCTAATCCGATCTTCACGAGAAGAGATGTGGTTTCAATGGTGGACAACGAAGTGTCGATCATATCATTCATATGACTCATGCTTAACCTTTCGGTTCATGTGTTCCGAGGCCATGTCTGTACATGCTAGGCTCGTCAAGTTAGACCCAAGTATTTCCGCGTGTGCAAAATTGGCTTGCACCCGTTGTATGTGAGCGTAGAGTCTATAGCACCCGATCATCACGTGATGCTTGGACACGACGAACTTTCGCAACGGTGCATACTCGGGGAGAACACAGTTTTATCTTGATCTTTAAGTGAGGAATCATCTTATAATGCTACCGTCGCGATCTAAGCATAATAAGATACATAAAAGGATAAACATCACATGCATATAACTTTATGTGACATGGTATAGCCAATCTTCGCGCAATGATCTCCATCTTGTGCGTTCCGGCATGATCTCCATCACTTAACCATGATTGCCTCCACCACGAATAGCAACTACAACTATTGCTAACTACTTAGCGATAAAGTAAAGCTATTACATGGCGTATAAGAAGTTGACTCGCAGGTCATACACAATTATAAAGACAACCATATGGCTCCTGCCGGTTGTGTACTCATCGACATGCAAGTCGTGAAACATTACAAAACATGATCATCGCATACAATATACACATCACATCTTGGGCCATACCATATCACAGAAAACACTCCCTGCAAAAACAAGTTAGACGCCTCTACTTTGTTGTTGCATGTTTTACGTGGCTTATGGGAGTAGATGCTAAGAACGATTCTTACCTACGGAAAGCCACAACGGTGATATTATGGTTGCCAAACTCCGGTGTTAATCCCATGACAACTATAGTGAGAGAAACTGACATCCACCAGCCGCATGTGTGGAACAAGCCACACGTCAAGTGCGGAGCCGGTCTCGCGAACGACGTCGCGTAAGGTTGGCCTGGACCGCTTCAATCTCACTATCCCGCGCCATAATAAGAACACAAACAAGAGGCTTGCAACAGAAAACATCAACGCCCGCAACAACCATGTTGCGTTCTACTCGTGAAACACATCTATGCATAGATCTAGCTCTGATACCACTGAAGGGTTTCGCAGCATAGTAAATCAAAATTTTCTACGGAAGCGAACAGAGGGAAAGCCAAGATCTAATCTAGGAGATGCAAACAACGAGAGAGATTGGATTAGATCTTCATACCCTTGAAGATTCGCACAGCGGAACGTTCGTCGGAACGTGGGTGATGTAGTCGTACTCGCTTCTCCTCCTCGCGATCCGATCCGATCTAGCACCACAAGTGGCGGTGCCTCCGTGAGATGCACACGTGCAGCATCTCGACGTCTCCTCCTTCCTCGGACCAGCAAGTAGGATGGAGAGATAGATTGGATCTACAACACGACGGCGTGGTGTATATGGTGGAGAATTTCTGCAGCAGGGCTTCGCCTACAAACAGTCGGGAGGGAGAGAGGAGGGCAGCAGGGCAACTAGGGTTTGGAGGAAGGTGTGTAGGGGGGAGGGGGCGCACCAGCCCTCTATATATAGAGGGGGGGTGCGGCCAGCCCTTGCCCATCCTCCAAGCCTATCTCTAGTTTAAACGATTTAAACTTTCCCTTATCTAGAAACCCTATCTCTAGTTTAAACGAGTTTAAACTTATCTAGGATCGGCTGGGCCCTATGGGGCCTTGTGCCCCTGGCCCAATGCGGCCAGGACACTCCCTCATAGGCCCATGCCCCCTCCCGGAAGGTTGGGCCACGTTGGTCCCCTTCCGGAAGGTTCTAGAAGCTTCCGGTACAATACCGATTAACCCTGAACAATTCCGAACTCCAAAAACTGCACTGCCTTATATGAATCTTATTCTCCGGACCACTCTGGAACCTCTCGTGATGTCCCGGATCCCATCCGAGACTCCGAACATAAATTCATAAACCAAGTATCCAATCTATCCTAGCGTCGAGACACGTTAAGTGTGTGACCCTGCGGGTTCGAGAATATGCAGACATGATCTTCTATCAATAATCAACAGCGGGGTCTGGGCACCCATATTGACTCCTACACATTCATCGATGATCATATCGGATGAACCACGATGCCAGGATTCAATCAATCCCATATACATATTCCCTTCGTCTCGCGATATTTTACTTGCCCGAGATTTGATCGTCGGTACCGTCATACCTAGTTCAATCTCGTTCACAGCAAGTACTTTACTCGTTCCGTAATCCAATATCACTTTATGATTAACTCCTTAACCACATGCTTGCAAGCGGTGTTGATATCGATTACCGAGTGGGCCCGAAGTATATCTCTCCGACTTGGGAGGGACAAATCCCATCTCGATACATACAACCCAATAGATACTTTCCGATCACCTGAGAGACACCTTTATGATCACCCTCTCATAGGATGACGTTTGATGGCCTCAAAGCTTTCTTCCGATACCAGGGAGTTGTATTATCTCATGGTCTAAGGAATACAATATTTGACATAGGAAAAGCTTCGCAAAGATGAACACAAAGACACGATCTAATTGCTTCGCTTAGTTTGGGTCTGTCCATCATATCATTCTCCCAATGATATGATCTCATTATCAATTGACAACTCATGTCTATGATTAGGAAACCTTAACCATCATTGATCAATGAGCTAGTCCATAGAGGCGTACTAGGGACACGGTGTTGTTCACAAACCACACAAGTATTAATGTTTCCGCTTAATACAATTCTAGCATGGAATATAAACTTTATCATGAACAAGAATTATAATAATAACATCTTTATTATTGCCTCTAGGGCATAATTCCAACACTCGCGTGTGTAAAACTGTCTTACACCTGAAATATGATCGTGGATTCAAGTACACCCGATCATCACGTGATGTCTTGAAACGGCGAAACATAAACGATGCATACTTAAGGAAGAACACGTTTTTATCTTGATATTTAAATGAGGGATCATCTTAAAACCCTAATAAAATGCCAAACTAGCAATATAAGATGCGAACATCATATGTGTAAAGTGAAATGATATGGTTCTTGCATTTGATCACTATCATATGCATCGTGGTATGATCTCTATCATTCCTTTGTGTGTAAGGCCAAGGTCTATGGAACTTACACGTTAAGTGTGTTGTAAGTGTATCAACTATACATCAACTCACAACAATACCATATCATGACACAAGCCCAACAACGATCTAAACTAGACGCCTCTAATTTATCAATTGCAAGTTTTACGTGGCTTAGGGCTTTCGAAGATAGAACCGTTCTTACCTACGAACATGGAACCACAACGATCATAACCAAATTATTAGCAACTCGTTGTAAATTAGATATTGACTATAGTAGGAGAGACAGACACCCGCCAGCCACTTATGCAAAACTAGTTACTGTCAGTCATGGAACCGGTCTCATGTGCGATGACATGTAAGGTTGGTCCAGGCCGCTTCATCCCACTATGCCACCAATATCCAAAGTACATATAAGAAGCAATAACATGATCATCACCGCCCACATACTCTTATGTGTTCTACGCATGCATAGATCAGGCTCTGATACCACTGAAGGGTTCGCAGCATAGAAAACAAAAAATTTCCTACGATGAGAACTATACGCCAAGATCTATCTACTAGATACAAGCAACAGGTGAATATGCATTCATGGAGAACTTACCCTCGAAGACAACAAAGTTTTGTTAACGAGTAGGAACTCGTGGATGATGTAGTCGTACGCTTGCCGATCTCAAGATCGTGTGGAAGTCCTAGCGCCGCAAACCAGCAGCGCATCCGCACTCGCACACACGTTTAGGCAACCGAACAACCTACGCCTCCTTGCTCCAGCGATGCAGCGGAAGCAGCAACTCCTTCCAGACAAAATGCCACCGGAAACATGTATCTCGCTAATCTGAGACCATGGGGGAATAATTCTAGAGGGGAAGAGAGATCCTTCACGAGGAGGTGTGAGGAAGAAGGGTGAGAGGGGTGGCCTTTTATAGGAGTAGGGGGTACCCCTCCCATGTCCGGCGCCCCATGGAGGTGACCCCTCACCTCCCCCCTTCATGTGGTGGTAACCCCCTCCACATAAAAGTGTCCCTTAACATTCCTCTTTAAAGTCTTTACTTTAAATGCATTAAATTTCTCCAAATTTAATGCTCTCTCATTTAATAAAACTATTTTATTAAATTTATTCAGAATTTTGTTAATTACTTTAATTAACAAACATTCACATAAAATCCCTACAACATTTCAATATTACATGCAGAACCAGTTTCAGCAATTTTACCCGAAACAGTTCCGGTGTCTATTGAAATAATTCCAGCGCTTTGCAATTCATTTGTCTGAAACACATTTGCTCCAAATGGTGTTGGTGTCACTTAAGTGTGTCACCCTATTGTTCGTGAATAATGCAGACATGATCGAGACCCCTCTAAATTCAATAATCAGAAGCGGGACCTGGAGATCCTTATTGACTCCTACACATTCTACGATGACTTCTATGATCATGAGAACCTTTAACATTAGTAACTACATCCCTTTGTCTCGCGATATATTACATATCCGATATTCAATCATCGGTATCTCCATACCTAGTTTGATCTCATTACTGACAAGTACTCTTTTCTCATTCCCGTGATATAACATTCTAGTGATCTTATGACTTGCTTGCAAGCTAACCAATGTGATATCACCGAGAGGGCCTAGAGTATATCTATCCATCATCAGGATGGACAAATCCCACTCTTGATCCATGAGCTTCTACATAACACTTTCATAGCACTGAACCCACCTTTATAATCACCCTTTCACGGTGTGACGTTTGATGTTATCAAGATACTCTTCCAGTGTTAGTGATTAACATGATCTCATGGTCTAAGGACTAGGATTACTTTGTTAGATGTGATAGAAATATAAACACAATGACTTTGATCGTAATGCTATACTTTGCATGAATGTTCATCACATATTCCACTAATGTTGTGACCTCGTTATTAACAACATCCAATGTCCATGATCAGGAAACATTGATCATCTTGTTAATCAACGAGCTAGTTTATAAGAGAGGCATAACTAGGAACTTTCCTTTTGTTTATTAAACACACATGTATTAACGTTTTCAAATTAATGCATTTATAGCATGCAAAATAAACATCTATCATATACTTGGAATATGTATAATAACAACTTTATTATTGCCTCTCAGGGCATATTCCCTTCAGGATGAATTCAGGGTCAAAACAAAAAAACCACAACCCGAACAATATCTTTCTGCCTAGTGAATGGCATATCCACACTTTTGGTTTTGCCCAAAAGAGACCCAAGTCCCCATAGAGATAAGAAATCTCCTCTCACATATTTGGGCACACCATCAATCTGAACAGTCACTTCTGGCAATAAGAACATCGGCTCATCAACCACTCCCCATTCATCAAACTTCAAATAGATAGGTGTGTCAGGAATTTGGTATTGCTTGAGTAATTTCATCTGTTGAACCTCATCTTTGGTAGGGAATTTCACCTTGAATACCATGGGATGGAGTTCAATGACCTCCCATAGGTAATTCGGTGAAAGAACCAGGCTTTTTAAGATTTCAATCACTTGTGCCACAGTCAAGGAGCCACCTTCAACTAGAACCTTGCCAACTCTTGAGTTCTCAACTCTCGGTCTATAAGACTCAATTGTAGGTAATTCGAGAAAAGTAAGTTTTTCGTTCCCCAGCCCATGGACCGCCACATAAGGCTTAGGAGCGAGCAACAACGAGCACGAAGAAGTAATGTGTTGTGGAGATTCACAGATGTCATAGACAATGATCGTGCAATCCTCATGAAAGTTTCCCGTCTGATTGCACCTGAAACATCGCAGCTTGTCATTCCTCTTTGGATTTTTTGCAGGCCCATTACCATCGACCTCCATATCTATAGATTTTTGCTTTTCCTGAGTAGCAATAGTAGCAGGCGCTACCGCGGCAGCAGAACCACTTGCAGCAGGCTGCCTAGGCGCTGCGGCAGGATGCACCCGGCGCAATATGTGTCGCGGTAGAGACGGTCTGCCCGGCGCCACCAATTACCATAGCGCTCACAACATTCATACTCGCTGACCCCGTCTGGTTCACCTGCGGAAGAGCAATGGCTCCACTCTGCGTCACCACCGCAACGACATCCACCACCTGCTTAAGCATGTGTTGATCAAGCGACCCTTGTGACTCTGTGAGGTACTGCCATGACTAGCCCCACTATTGCTGCCAGAGAAATTCCTATTCGAATTCATTCCGAAGTTGCCATGACCACCACTGCTTCCCCCATTCCAAATTTTCCCTCCTCCACGGGAAGCACGAAATTCATACCTCCTCCTGTTCTGATAACCAACATCGCCATTGTTGTTTGTGGTCTCATGAGGAAAACCAGATCCACCATGAAAGCCATCAGAATCACCACCTCTGAAGTTGTTTTGTCCTGAGTAACCATTGGCATGATTGCCCTCAAAACGTTGAAAATCTCTACTGCTATTACCACTATTCTCACCGTGGAAAAATTCCCGTGGCCTCGACCAGGGTGAGGTTGATTGAAATTGTTATTGAAGAAACCTCGCCCATCTCCAGAGTTGTTCCCCCTGTTGGAGATATGCCCTAGAGGCAATAATAAATATAGTTATTATTATATCTTTGTGTTTATGATAAATGTTTGCATTCATGCTATAATAGTATTAACAAGGAAACATTAATACTTGTGTGATTTGTAAACTTAATTTGAAGTCCCTAGTATAGCCTCTATACTTCACTAGCTTGTTGGTTAATGGATGATTGTGGTTTCCCTATCATGAACATTGAGATGTTGTTAACAACAAGATCATATCGTTAGGAGAATGATATGATGGACATACTCCTATAGATAAGCGTAGCATAAAGATCAAGTCATTTCAATAGTTCAATTGCTATATGCTTTCTGATACATAGTAACCTAATTCCTTCGACCATGAGATCATGCATATCACCTTTACCGGATGAATGCTTTGATGTCATCAAACACCACACCGTAACAGGGTGGCTATAAAGGTGGCATTGAGTGTTCGGAAAGTATTGGTTGAAACACATGGATCAAGAGTGGGATTTGTCCATCCATATGACGGATAGATATTCTCTGGGCCCTCTCGGTGAAATGTCATCCAATTAGCTTGCAAGCATGTGACTGGGTCACAAGGGATCACATATCACGGGAACGAGAAAAGAGTACTTATCAGTAACGAGGTTGAACTAGGTATGCAGAGATACTGACGATCATAACCTCGGATAAGTAAAATATCGTGAGACAAAGGGAAATTGGTATCGTATGTAAGTGGTTCATTCGATCGCAAAGTAATCGTAGAAATATGTGGGAGCCATATGAATTTCCAGATTCCTCTATTGGTTATTGTTCGGAGAAGTGTCTCGATCATGTCCGCATAATTCACGAACCGTAGGGAGACACACTTAAGGATTCGACGTTGTTTGAGTAGTTATGGTATTATGAGAAAGAGACCGAATGTTGTTCGGAGTCTCGGATGGGATCCGGGATATCACGAGGTGATCCGGAATGGTCCGGAGAATAAGATTCATATAAGGAAAGTCCCGTTTCGGAGTTGGGGAATGGTTCCGGTGTTTTCATCGGGAACATTCTAGAAGGTCCCGGAATGTCCGGCACTCCGGAGGGGGAAGGGGTACATGAATGTGTCATTACATGTTGGAATGATTGCATCATGTACTTAGTGTTCTCGCTGTCCGAAATAAAGGGTTAATTCAAATCCTAATTGAAAAAGTCAAACTGCCAGTTTTCGGTCAAACTGCCAGTTTTCGGAAAGAGGAGAAAGAGGAGGAGGTGGAGGCCGAGTTGGGGAGGGATTCCTCCCCTTGGCCGGCGCCTCCCAAGGCCGACTTGGGGAGGGACTCCCCTCCCCTTGGCCGGCCCTCCCACCTATATAAGGAGGGGCAGGGCTCCCTCCTAGCACACACAAGTTTCCTACCCTCTAAACCTAAACCCTAGATCTAAACCCCGGTTTAGAGCTATTTTGGTTTAGAGCCTTCTAATTGGTTTAGAGCCCTCTAATTGGTGTGTCTAATTACTAGACCACTAATAGCCTCTCTCATAAGCTCCACCATACTCGCACCGGCTTAAGGCGAAGCCCTGCGGGATCTCCCCTCTACTTTCGGTACCACGCCGTTGTGCTGCCGGAATCGCGAGGAGAGTGCTACAACCTCCGCTGCCTGCTGGAACAAGGGAGAGGAAGGTCTTCGTCGAGTACCGAACGTGTGACCGACTGCGGGGGCGCTGCTGGAACGTGGCGCCGGAAGGATCGTCTACGCGATCTTGAGATCGGAAAGAGTACGACTACATCACCCACGAGAATCTGCTCTCGTTAAACACTTTGGAATCTTCGAGGGTGAGTTATTCCATCGACTCGTTGCTACAATCTAGTAGATAGATCTTGGCTTGTTTGTTTGTATGCGATAGAAATTTTTTGTTTTCCATGCTACGAACCCCTACACCCCCTTCTCGGACCTCCGCCCCCGCCGCCACCGGGGTTCATCTCTGCGTGCCTCCCGCTTAGGGTTTCGGGATACAAGGAGAAGAGGCGGTGTCGAAAAGGTATGGTTATACCAAAATTTACGTCGCTAGGTATCAATACCTTGGGTAGCAATCTGGGTATTGGACCTGGCTCAGAGGAGGTCGAGCTGATCTGATGGTATGTGTTATTGGTGACTAGAGCCTGCGCAAGCAATGGGCCAACAAAACCCGCACCCGTCCATGCCCGCTTAGGGCCCAAAGTCTGAAATTTCAAAAATTGCGGAAATCTTAGATCGACGGATCTCGCCATCGAGGATGAAGAAGCCGGCGAACTAGCCATCTTCCTATGTCATCTTCGGCAAACCTTCGTCCACCCATCGCCATCATCAGAATTTGAAATCTGATACACAGAGGGTTCCAGTGGTGGTCTCCTTTATGACTGTACCAAACGAGAATCAAATTTAGCAGAAGCACTTCTGCTATGATCTTACAACACCGAATGTACCTGCGTCGATGGCGAAACCCATAGCTCTAACGCCGCAAGCCTCTACTGTCTCCACCGTTCCAGACACTTCGCCACCCTTGCGGATGGTGCAGTACCTCCGATCCAGCTTTGTCAAACGTCATCCACTGGTAAATGTCAGTTGAGTCCGCCCTCGCCTCAGACATGAGCTCCTCCGCCTCATCCTCGCCGTGAGAGGACAGTGCCCAGAATCTGCCCCTCTCCGGCGAACCTCGATCATCACCAAGCAGGCGAGAATGGTCGCCGCTGAGATTTCCGGGATCGTCTCCGCAATCGCCGGACATCCCACCCGCTTGTCAGCTAGACAGTCTCCACCACAATATCACGTAACAAATATGTTATGCAGCTGGAACACATGAACATTACTAAGCAAACCAAATATGCAGCCCAGTCGGACGGTAAACATGACATATGTATCTCAAATTGCTAAAGCGAAAAGAACAAGAACAATCCTTAAGCTAGTCATAATATAATATGGGAAACAAACTTAATTTGCAGTAGTCTTATTGTCGGCTGTGGCAGCGGAGGAGTTGGGAGGGTTCAACACAGTCAACGATGTTTCCAATGATATTGATATTACCATTAGATCCTTTTTTTGTACCCCCCCCCCCCCCAAAAAAAGAGATCAACTAGGAGTTTATATCTATATTTTTAAAATTTTGATGTTATATTTGAGAGGGTATACCTTTTATCTATAGATATAAATGTCTCTTCTAGTAAAAAAATGTTCAAACTCAAAGAACGCGTGAGGAGAAAATCAAATATTTCCAAGAAACTATAAACAACACCCTTGAGACCCTTATGGTGCTAGAAAGATCTGGATCTTCCACTATGAAACAACATCAATCAGCTTGTTATAAGAGCATTAGTGTGAAACAACAACAAACAGCTTGTAACAACAACGTCAACATGAACAACAATCAACATGGTAACAATAACAACATATTCTAGAAATAAACAAACAAAAAAGTATATTCATAAAATGTTTATCTGTCAAAGAGTCAATCAGGCAACATCGCTTAGACTTCATTGCCTTACTAGAGACAGGAAGATCTAATTTAGCTATTCATTTCCTAAAGCAACTTGCAGTTGGTTTTGAGTTTGCTTGGTTCTACCTACCACTACATGGCCGATCTGGTGGTATGTTGATTGACATTAACATAGAAACTCTCTAGGTTCTTCGGGTGAGTATTGGGGACTTCTGTGTAAAATTTCATATCAAATGCAAAAAGGATGATTTTGAGTGGGTTTTTGTGCCCGTCTATGGGACTTCTTAGGATGCCACAAAGTAGATTTTTTTCTGAGTTGGCTAGAATATGTTAGCCTGGATCTTTACCCATGATGGTAGGTGCGGATTTTAATATTATATGTTCTCATGATGAAAATAATAATGATAATTTTTATGCACGCTGGCCTTTCGTATTTATGCTATTTTCGAAAGCCTTGATCTTAGATAAATTGTTCACTCTGGAAGGATATTCACTTGGGTGAGTCATAGAGGCAAGCCTACCTACGAGAAGCTTGATAGGATACTGGCAATTGTGGTGGGAACATAATTTTTTTGGTGTTTGAGGTTGCTCTAACTTGTACTGGGTTGGATCACACACCTCTAGTTATTGATTATGGAATTAAGGCCCATCTTGGTAATAAGTCTCGATTTTTCCTTTGAGTCGTATTGTTAGGACATGAGGGATTTTATGAGATGGTGGCAGCTGAATGGGCAGATGTCATGAATTGACATACACCTATTAAGATTTGGGAAAATAAAATAAGGCACATGTGTCATTTTCTTAAAGGATGGGAAAATTTTTAAGTGGAAAATATAAAAAGGAAAAGAATAGACTTCTCTCTATTATTGATGAACGACTTGAGGGTATAAACTCACCCTCTAAGTGTGGTCGAGCGGGAGGCGTTAAGGGATGGAAATGAACTCATGACTATTCATAGGAGGGATGAAGAAACTAAATGGGTCCAAAGAGCAAAAGTAAATCATATTCAATAAGGTACTTCCACCTAATTGCGAATCGGAAACATCGGAAAAAATTCCAATTGGAACAGGATGAAGGAACCATTGTGGGTGAGGATAATCTGAAAGTGTATATGACGGAATTCTACAAAAATAACTCTTTGGGGATCCGGCGCCGACAACTGTTACAATGAGGGAAGAGGTAAACCATGATATACAACAATTTTCTCCTGACAAAAATAGTATTCTTATAGCCCCTTTTACTAAAGAGGAGGGTAGGAAGCTATTTCTCAAATGGAGCATAATAAGGTGCCTGGATCGGATGGTTTTCTAGCAGAATTCTACCAAAAATTCTAGGAATTGATTAAAGGGGATATAATAGCATTATTTAGTCAAGCATTTAGGGGACTTGCCCCTATTCAAATTGAACTTTAGTGTTATCATCTTACTTCCAAAGAAATAAAATACGGTATAGATTCAACAACATAGACCAATATGTTTACTAAATGTTAGTTTCAATTTTTACCAAGGTTGGCACTAATCACATTACAGGGATTGCACCGAAGGTGATTAGACCAAACCAATAATCCTTTATACCTGGATGACACATTTTTGAAGGTGTGTGGTTGTTCTTCATGAGACCATCCATGAGCTTCATAGGAATAATATGGATGGGGTGATTTTCAAAATTGATTTTAAAAAGGCATATGACAAAGTAAAATGGTCCTTGTTTCAGCAAACTTTGCGCATGAAAGGATTTACCCTAAAGTGGTGTAAATTGATTGAAAATTGTGTGCAAGGAGGAAGTGTCGGAGTAAAACTTAATAATGATATTGGTCATTTTTTTAACGAGGAAAGGCCTAAGGCAGGGGATCCATTATATCTCATGTTATGTGATATAATTGTAGATATGTTGGTCATCCTAATTGCAAGAGCAAAGGAGTACATGCAGGTGGGAGGTCTCATTCCATATATTGTTGATGGAGGGATCTCAATTCTACGATATCGGATGATACTACTTTGTTTATGGAACATGACCTGCGGAAGGTCGTGAATATGAAGCTCATATTGTGCATTTTCTAGAACCTGTCTAGGTTAAAAATTGAATTTCACAAAATATATATTTTCTGGTTTGAAAAGGCAAAAGATGAGGAACAACATTATAAACATATTTGTGGATGTGAGGTGGGTCCTTACCTTTTCGGTATTTGGTTGTACCTATCCATTATATAAAGCTTAAAAATTTCGATCGATATCTAGTTGAAACCCGTTTCGAAGGAAATTGGGTTGATGGAAAGGCAAGTTGTTATCATATGGTGATTGTTTGGTCTTAATTCAGTTTTGACAAGTTAATATATGTTTAAGTTATCTTTTCTCGAAATACCTAACAGGATAAGAAAACGACTAGATTTCTATAGGAATCGCTTTTTTGGCAAAGTGAAGCAAAAAAAAGTTATTGTTTATCAAAGTGGAATATTATATGTAGACCAAAATATCAAGGTGGCCTTGGAATAGAGGTCCTAGAGGTTAAAACAAATACTTACTAAGCAAGCGATTATTTAAACTATTTAATGAGGAGGGGATGTGGCAAAAATTACTCCATAACGAGTAGTTAAGTCAAAACAATTCTTTCAGAAGTCCAAGAAGAACAGGCTGACTCTCCCTTTTGAAAAGGACTCATGCAAGTAAAGGAAGAGTTCTTTGCTAGAGGTCATTTCAAAGCGGGGTCGGTCCAGTACCAGGTTTTCGAATGATAAATGGATGGAAGATACATTGTTGCATACCCTTCTCTATGTAATATTGTGCAACACGAAAAAAAATTCATCGCAAATGTCTTGACCCAGGTACCTTTGAACATTGGCTTCTGAAGGATACTAGATCGTAATAAATGTGCATCGTAGCTTCATTTATGCCAAATACTTATGATGGTGCAGCTTTCAGATGAACTTGATAACTTTTTGTGAAATTTATCAACATCACACTATTAGGAAAAGGTCTACTGCCGGCACACCAAAAAAGGCTACCGCCGGTGCACAAGCGTACGCCGGTGACCATCACACGGTGGTAACAGCATACAGCCCGGGCACAACCTTGGTATGCTAGCGGTAGATAGACTACGACCGGTGTACACCACCTTGGTGCACTGGTGGTATTCCCTTAATCAAGAATTTAAATATTAAAATGTATAATTTATATTTTTCCTAAAGTTTTAAAATATTTGAATTGTTTGACCCTTTAATCGCACACCGAATGTATTTAACTCCAACCACTCTTAATCTCAGATCAAATTGCTCATTCATGGTCAAACTTTCCGGTAGGTCATCCATCCTCAAATTACTTTGATCATAGCATGCTTAACTTCTAAGTTCCTTCGGAATGAGCTTCCGAGAAAGAAGTTATACCTTGTTGATATTAGTACCCTATTGATCATATTAACACTTGGACCATGATGTCACACTGCTGACTCGTGTATTAACGAGCTCGTTCGGGAACCCCAAGAGGAAGGTATGATGAGCACAGCAGTAAGTTTCTCTCAGTTATGAAACCAAGGTTATCAATCCAGTAGGAGCAAGGAAACACCCCAAAGGTCTAGCTAGCTGAACGTTGGCAGGACGCACTACCGGTGCCAACAGCAACGTGGAGACCTGCATAACACAACCACAGAACTCTGTCCCCAACTTGCGATGAGGTTGTCAATCTCACCGGTTTTGCTGAAAACAAAGGATTAATCGTATCGAGTGGAAGAAAGTAATAGTTTGCAGAAAGTAAACTCAAAGCAGTAAACAGTTGATTGTAGATTGAAAGTAAAAGAAAGGACCGGGGTCCATAGTTCACTAGAGGTGGCTCTCCTTAAGATAGATAACATGCTGGGTGAACAAATTACAGCGGGGCAATTGACAAACATCGAGAAAGCAATATGCAAGCATATACTAATCATCTTGACTCCTTTGAGATTCGATTGGGCATTACAACATTATACATAGACCGCCATCCAACTACATCTATGACTAATAATCCACCTTTAGGTTATCATCCGAACCCCCTCCAGTATTAAGTTGCAAGCAATAGATAATTGCATTACAAATTGCGTGTAAAGTAAACAATAAGATTGTTCTATGAACAAAGGATTGTTGTTTTCTCCCTAGTAACAACAGCACATCTAGTACCTTAGAGATTTCTGTCACTTCCCCGGATTACCAGAGGCATGAACCCACTATCGAGCATAAATACTAACTCTTGGAGTTGCTAGCATCTACTTGGCCAAGATAGCTACTAACAACGGAAAGCATGCAAGATCACAAATAACAAAGACATGATAGAATCAATAATCAATCTGAAATAGCATCTCAATATCCATCGGATCCCCGCAAACACAACATGCAGAATTACAAATAGATGACCTTGATCATGAACGGAGCTCACAAGATCTAAACATGAAATCACAAAGGAGGAGAACCAACAATCTAGCTACTACATGGACCCGTAGTCCAGAGATGAACTACTCACGCATCACACCGGAGGCTTGCATGGTGATGAAGAAGGCCTCCAGGGTGAATTCCCCTCTTCGGCAGGGTGCTGGGAAGAGCTTCAGATCCCTCCCGGTCTAGGGATGGAGATGACGGCGGCTACAGACTCTTTCATCGAATTTTGATCGGGTACTTAGGGTTTCCGTATCAGAGGCAACTTATAGGCGGAAGGAGAGGCCGAGGGGGTTCCTAGGGCAGCCAGACCACCCCCTGGCACGGGCCAGGCCTGGTCGCGGGGCCAGGTGGTGTGGTCGGGCCCTAGACCCTCTCCTTCTCGTATTCTGGCTGCGGGGCCAGGTGACCTGGAGCCAGAATACGAGACGGAGAGGGACTAGGGCCCGGCCACACCACCTGGCCCCGCGGCCAGACTTGGCTCGCGCTAGGGGGTGGTCTGGCTACCCCAGGCACCCCCACGGCCTCTCCTTCCGTCTATAAGTTGCCTGATACGGAAACCCTAAGTACCAGATCAAAATTCCACGAAAGAGTCTGTAGCCGACGTCATATCCATCCCTAGATCGGGAGGGATCTGAAGCTCTTCCCAGCACCCTGCCGGAGAGGGGAATTCACCCTGGAGGCCTTCTTCATCACCATGCAAGCCTCCGGTGTAATGCATGAGTAGTTCATCTCTGGACTACGGGTCCATGTAGTAGCTAGATGGCTGGTTCTCCTCCTTTGTGCTTTCATGTTTAGATCTTGTGAGCTCCGTTCATGATCAAGATCATCTATTTGTAATTCTGCGTGTTGTGTTTGCGGGGATCTGATGGATATTGAGATGCTATTTCAGATTGATTATTGATTCTATCATGTCTTTGTTATTTGTGATCTTGCATGCTTTCCGTTGTTAGTAGCTATCTTGGCCAAGTAGATGCTAGCAACTCCAAGAGTTAGTATTTATGCTCGATAGTGGGTTCATGCCTCTGGTAATCTGGGGAAGTGACAGAAATCTCTAAGGTACTAGATGTGTTGTTGCTACTAGGGAGAAAACAACAATCCTTTGTTCATAGAACAATCCTATTGTTTACTTTACACGTAGTTCGTAAAGCAATAATCTGTTGCTTGCAACTTAATACTGGAGGGGGTTCAGATGATAACCTGAAGGTGGATTATTAGTCATAGATGCAGTTGGATGGCGGTCTATGTATAATGTTGTAATGCCCAATCAAGTCTCAAAGGATTCAAGATGATTAGTATATGCATGTATTGCTTTCTCGATGTTTGTCAATTGCCCCGCTGTAATTTGTTCACCCAGCATGTTATCTATCTTAAGGAGAGCCACCTCTAGTGAACTATGGACCTCGGTCCTTTCTTTTACTTTCAATCTACAATCAACTGTTTACTGCTTTGTGTTTACTTTATGCAAACTATTACTTTCTTCCACTCGATACGCTTAATCCTTTGTTTTCAGCAAAACCGGTGAGATTGACAACCTCATCGCAAGTTGGGGACAGAGTTCTGTGGTTGTGTTGTGCAGGTCTCCATGTTGCTGCTGGCACCGGTAGTGCGCCCTGACAACGTTCAGCTAGCAACACCTTTGGGGTGTTTCCTTGCTCCTACTGGTTCGATTAAACCTTGGTTTCATACTGAGGGAAAACTTGCTGCTGTGCTCATCATACCTTCCTCTTGGGGTTCCCCAATGAGCTCGATATATTTTGGGCCATCAAGCTATTTTTCTGGCGCTGTTGCCGGGGATTCAAGGACATCTTCAAAAGGGGAGTCCCTTGATGACCCACAAGTATAGGGGGTCTATCGCAGTATTTTCGATAAGTAAGAGTGTCGAACCCAACGAGGAGCAGAAGGTGCTGGCTAGTGGTATGGATCAGGAATTCTCTGCAAATACTTAGCAAACAGATTTTTAGGGGTTTTTGATAAACAAGGTAAACAAAGTAGTAGTAAACAAAAGACAGTAGGAATAAATGCAGCAAGTGGCCCAATCCTTTATGCAGCAAAGGACAAGCCGGTTGTATTACTTAAGATGACCAAACGTTCTCGAGGACACATGGGAAGACTGTCAAGTGCTTTCGCTTCATATAGTTGATTAATCTTCTTTAGCTTGCTAAGTGTTGTGTGGGTGAACCTGTGCTAATGTACCGACCTTCCTAGGACTAATACATACTTGTGATTATACCCCTTGCAAACATCCGTAAGTACAAGAAAGTAATTAAGGTAGAAACCTAACCATAGCTTTAAACTCTAAGACCCTTACGTCCCTTGTGCAATGGTTTCCTAACGGGGGTTCAGGTTTCTGTCACTCCGGCAACCCCTACGATTAGTAGCCAAATACACAATGCATTCCCCTAGGCCCATATAGGTGAAGTGTCATGTAGTCGACGTTCACATGACACCACTAGAAGAAGTACACCACAACTTAAATATCAAACCATTGAATCTTTCTCAACACAACTCCACTACTAACAACATGACTTCTCCCATGTCCTCAAGAACAAAACGAACTACTCACAAGACATCATATGGATCATGATCAGAGATGGAATAATGATGAATAACAATCTGAACATAAACAATAATTCAACGGTTCACTCAATAGCATCAACTATAAAGAGTAATCAATACCGGGAAAGTTTCCCCAATGAACTATGCAAGATTCAACACAATTGTTACAGCAATATGGAGATGGCGATGAGGGTGTTGATGGTGATGATGGTGGTGGTGATGATGGTGGTGGTGATGATGATCCCGATGAAGTCCATCTTGATGGTGGTGTTGATGGCGACGATCTCCCCTCTACGGGAAGGAATTCCCCTGGCAGAAATATGTCTGCTGGAGAGATCTTTCTCTCTCGGTGTTTTCCGCCGCGCAGAGGTGGTGGAATCTTTTTGTGGTCGCTCTCCGAGTCTTAGGGTTTTGGGAGGATAATATACGCCAGAGGGGAGTGCCAGGGGTGGACCAAGGCAGCCACACCACCTGGTGGCGCGGCCTAGGTTGGCCTGCGCCAGGGGGTGGTGTGGGCCCCCTGTGGCCCATCTCCAGCCCCCCTTCTGGCTTCCTTCGTCTTCTGGAAAAATAGGATTTTCCATGTATTTTCCCGGATTTTGTGATCTTCGCGAATTTTGCCTCCAAACAGCACCTTTTCCATCAGAATCCTGACTGCAGCGGTCCATGCTCCAAAAGTCATCAACCATGCAAAAATAGATGAAATAACATAAGTATCACCTCTCAATACGAAAAATATCAATGAATAAAGTGAATTATGACATAGAATAGTGATGCAAAATGGACGTATCAACACCCCCCAAGCTTAGACTTCGCTTGTCCCCAAGCGAAACTGAGCTCAATAAACATGGCCTCAGGTTTATGGAGTGAAGAGTCGATAAAAGAATACGGACAAGAAGCATCACATTCATCAATACATAGATCATAATAGAAGACAACTCACTATTATATAACTCAACTTGCAATGAGTAAAGGAAACACAATAAAGATACATAAAGTAAATCATAATTGGTAATGGCAAACTTAGCTCTTGGTCAAAGAATAGTTGATAATTTGCTGGAGTTCACAAATAACTGGTTTTCAATGATATCTTTCAAAGTAGTAAACATCAAGATAAGAGCAATGTGCAAAACAAGGAACATAAGAAACATGATTGAATAAATCATCATATGAATGAATGAAACACAACAACTCAAATACTTGCTGAGATAGAAGGGAATAGGTTTACTGACTCAACTTAAAAGGTAAAAGAAAGGCCCTTCGCAGAGGGAAGCAGGGATTGCAAGTCCCATAAAGAGCTCCCAAAAATTATGATACTTACTAGCTTTCATCTCTCATTGCCCCTATCATAGGCATCTTTAGGTGATTAAGGTTAAAGTGATCAAATATGAGGATATGCATTGACAAGTTGTAAATTGAGAATCTCATGTCCCTTGAATACGAGGGCCGCTCCTCATGCTACTCAAGTTTAGTCACCGGTAAGTTCTTGTCATCGTAAGCATATGTGTATCATAGAGAACCGCCAATGGGGTACCCCTTGCCCGATGATACGAAAGAATCCCCATATCAAAATGACAAGGCAAGCAGACAACAAGCATCTCAGCAATCTTCTTATTTACCATGGGAATATGGTGCTTTTTTCTCTCTTTCCTCTTTTCATAATCTATTTTTTTTCCTTTTTCTCTTTTTTTTCTCAATATCGGACTCTTTTTTTATAAGAAGAATGCTTCATAGATACTGGTTATAGTTACGCTGCAGGTTTCCACCATGTCAGCATGGATTAGACCAGCGGCCCAGGCGTTTCTCTAACACATATACATAACTCCATGGACTTACAAGCTACCCTTTCATTTCACACCGACGACATCCATAGACAAAAGAACATGATATCAACTAGGTACAAAGTACCAGTGCAATGTTGAAAGTGTTCCCCATGACAACATGGTTCTGGTAATTCACAACTTACAAAGCGCAAGCATATACGCAACATAGGTGAGCACAATGGTTCAAGTTATTAAATGCAAGAAAGTAAAGTGTGCCATCAAGTTCGTGAGAGCTTTAATCACTACTTTTCACATAACAAGTTTAATTTGGGAGGTAGATAAAACAGGAATTTACTTGGAATAGCAATAATGATAATATGTAGGTATGGTGGACACAAATG
This sequence comes from Avena sativa, assembly GCA_916181665.1. Classification (NCBI taxonomy): domain Eukaryota; kingdom Viridiplantae; phylum Streptophyta; class Magnoliopsida; order Poales; family Poaceae; genus Avena; species Avena sativa. The sequence continues at coordinate 126,816,769 of OV702289.1, read as the reverse complement.
GCATGGGTTTTGGTTTAAAGGAGTGGATGCATGAGAAGAATTCCCTCTCAGTACAGGTTTTTGGCTAGCAAGGCTGGGTAGCAAGTACAAGAGTTGAAGGAAACAAACAAACATACAAGTAATAAAGACAAACATGCAATCTTCCTTGGAATCACAAAAGATCTTAACTAGAGAATACTAGACTTATGAGCAAATCAAGAAAGAAAGATGATGAAATTATATTTCTTTAGAGTACTTCTATCTTTTTCATTCAACTCTCAAAAATAGTGTTGCTACTGACCACGCCAGGTTTGCCAAAACCAACTAAATTAACTCAATGATCCCAAAGTGATACCAATACTAACAACAAGATCAATCATACAACCACGAATTGAAAACTAATATAAGCTATGCAAAAGAGTAAATGATAGAACTTCTCATTAATATTCCAAAACGACAACTCACACCAAGGGATACATATCTAACGGGAGAAGGGACACTTCCATAATGCAAACCATCCTACATGATAACTTCTCTATTCATGATATGACTCTACTAAAAAGGTAAAAAGATAGAAGATAGTGATGTGATACCGCGGCACTCCCCCAAGCTTGGAACAAACCAAGGGGATGCCAAACCTGATGACGAATTACTCCTTCGGTGGTGGTGGTAATATTTTCTTAATTTACGTGAGGAAATCTTCCAACATCTTGCGAAGCCTATTATTCTCCCATTGAAGCATGTCCACCTTCCTCTTCAAGTCTCGGTACTTATCACAGAACTCTTTAGTGACTCGTAGGGCTTCCATTGATGCAGGGCAAGAGACTAAAGGTACCAGCCCCTGCTTGGGATCTTGGAGATCCCCTCCATAGGCTCATTTCCCTTATCCTTGGCGGACACCATTATGCTTCTAAGCTTTCAAAGATCGTTCCTGGCAGAAACAGATCAAAACAAAAACACGACGAAAACATGATATACGAACCTCGGGGGATCCGGGGGATTATATATTATGAAGTTTCATGACGAGAGGAAGGTACTGGGAGAAAACGGGTCGGAGACGGAGTCCCAGAGTGGCCACACCACCTGGTGGCGCGGCCAGGGGTGGGCTCGCGCCACAGGGTGGTGTGAGCCACCCTGGCACCATTTCCGTCCCTCTTTCTCTTCGTAGCTTTCCTTATTGTCTAAAAACAGCAAAAATATAGTTGGATAGTATTTTCGCGGAACTTTTCTTACGAGAACTGTTACCTATTTGAAAACAGACTCTGCAGGTCTCTGAATTTGGTATCTAGTAGATTCTTCCGGAGTCACCACTTGAATAACATCAACATCTTCATCTTCATAAACTTAATACTTGAGTCATAAAACCTTTCACTTTCTCATTACACCATTATCTCCACTACCTGGAAATTTCTTTCACACAAAACTTCACACAGTTCTCATTAGCAACATTAGTATAAGTGAAGTGATAAAACCTTTTGAGTTCAACTTCAACTGAAAACCATCAAAACATAAGCTACTGTAGCAACTCCTTCTGAAGACCCAAAAAGAATTCAAAAAGGAAATCGAATAAAGAAGCAAATGCAAGAGTGGCAAAATCTGTCAAAACAGACCAGCAGGTAAATATCAATTTTTTTGAAAATCTTCTGTTGCTCAAATAAAAAAGTGCAAGACTAACGAAAGTTAAATAACAACCTGGGGCAGAAGCACAAAAAATTACAGCTCAATCCGACAAACAGATGTCTCTCAACAATTTTTACGGTGAAGCACAAAAATCTGTTTCGGGACAGCAACTTCCCCAAATATTACTTCTCTCTCATTAGAGGTCGATCTTGACACAAAAACCAAACAAAAAGGATAAGGAGAGGTTATTACCGAAGTAATAACTTCCAAGACTCAAAGAAACAAAAACAAACTGAAAACAAAAACAAATTGGGTTGTCTCCCAAAAAGCTCTTTCTTTATAGCCATTAAGATGAGCATGATAATTTTGAAGATGCTCACTCGGGAATATGAATTGAAGTGAAAGAGAGCATTAAAAAGCAAAAATACACACATTTAAGTCTAACCCACTTCCTATGCAAGGGAATTTTGTAAACAAACAAGTTATTGAAGCTAGAGGCTACTTGCATAAGAAGGCAAAAGAAGTGCAACATAAAAACTTTCAGCATAAAACGAGGAAACTTGATATTATAGAGATACATAAGAACACTTTTCCCTCTTTCATAGTAACTTTCAGCATCATGCATAAACTTAACAATATAACTATCACAAGAACCATCATAGCAATGATCAATTATTCTAATAGAAAACACAGGAATACTAGCTCTCATAACACTACTTTGTGAGACAATATTAGAGGTATCCTTACAAAGGATAGTGTGTCCCTCTTCTTCATATTTAGTGATAAAGTCTTTCACATTTGCTATTATAGGTTCATCAACCATTTGTTTATCAGGTTCAACAGCTTCATTCGTACTTTCATTAAACATACTAGCTATATAGAATGTACCTTTATCTTAACTGGAAAAGGCATTTTCTCAATATAAGGTTCAGGTAAAACATGATTAGCAGTATAAACTTCAGTATTTCTTGCAGGAACACTCTTAGCAATATCTTTATAAGGTTCATGATACTTATTCCACTTCTTTTTAGGCACTTCAATTTAGGAAGCAAAAGCCTTAAAATAAGAAGCAATAGCTTGAGAGTCTAGACCATAAGCATTTTTTATATTTTGAAAGTCATCAGTTCCCATAAAAGATTCAATGCATTCATAATCATAATTTATACCTGACTTTCTACCTTTGTCATTCTCCCAAGCTTCGACATTGTCTTGAATACGGTCCAGAAGATCCTATTTAGCTTCTTCTCCCATGCGAGTGAATGGTCCAGCACAAGAAGCATCCAATAAATCCTTATCATGAAGAGAAAGCCTTGCATAAAAGTTATTGATAATAATATTGTTGGGGAGCTCATGAATGGGACATTTGAGCATAAGTAACTTCAATCTCCCCCAATCTTGAGTTGTACTCTCTCCATCAAGAGGCCAAAAGTTGTATATTTGATTCCGATCTTTATGAATCTCACTAGGAGGATAAACTTTGAATAAAAGAGAGGCACTATTTCCTCCCATTCCAGAGCTTGACCATTCTTCAGCATCTTATACCATTCCTCGGCTCTTCCTTTCAGTGATAATGAGAATAACTTCTTCTTAACTTGATCTGTAGTGATACCTGCACACTTGAACAACCCGCATAATTCGTGTATAAAGAGTAAATGATCACCGGGATGGACAGTTCCATCCCCAACATAGTAATTATCCATAACACGATCAATAATTCTTGTAGGTATTTTTAAAACATCATTCTCAGTAGGTGGTGTCTTATCTACTACCTTAGTAGTGGTAGTAGCATTACCAAATAAGAAACTCACAGAATTATCCATAACGAAAATAGAGCAACTAACAGAAGTAAACAATACTCACAGTAGAAGTTTCCTTTACCAGTTCCACTCTCCAATAGCGCTTCACTCCCCGGCAACGACGCTAGAAAATAGTCTTGATGACCCACAAGTATAGGGGGTGTATCGCAGTATTTTCGATAAGTAAGAGTGTCGAACCCAACGAGGAGCAGAAGGTGTTGGCTAGTGGCATGGATCGGGAATTCTCTGCAAATACTTAGCAAACGGATTTTTAGGGGGTTTTGATAAAGAAAGTAAACAAAGTACTAGTAAACAAAAGACAGTAGGAATAAATGCAGCAAGTGGCCCAATCCTTTATGCAGCAAAGGACAAGTCGGTTGTATTACTTAAGATGACCAAATGTTCTCGAGGACACATGGGAAGACTGTCAAGTGCTTTCACTTCATATAGTTGATTAATATTCTTTAGCTTGCTAAGTGTTGTGTGGGTGAACCTGTGCTAATGTACCGACCTTCCTAGGACTAATACATACTTGTGATTATACCCCTTGCAAACATCTGTAAATACAAGAAAGTAATTAAGGTAGAAACCTAACCACAGCTTTAAACTCTAAGACCCTTGCGTCCCTTGTGCAATGGTTTCCTAACGGGGGTTCAGGTTTCTATCACTCTGGCAACCCCTACGATTAGTAGCCAAATAGACAATGCATTCCCTAGGCCCATATAGGTGAAGTGTCATGTAGTCGATGTTCACATGACACCACTAGAAGAAGTACACCACAACTTAAATATCAAACCATTGAATCTTTCTCAACACAACTCCACTACTAACAACATGACGTCTCCCATGTCCTCAAGAACAAAACGAACTACTCACAAGACATCATATGGATCATGATCAGAGATGGAATAATGATGTATAACAATCTGAACATAAACAATAATTCAACGGTTCACTCAATAGCATCAACTACAAAGAGTAATCAACACCGGTAAAGTTTCCCCTATGAACTATGCAAGATTCAATGCAATTGTTACATTAATATGGAGATGGTGATGAGGGTGCTGATGGTGGTGGTGATGATGATGATGATGATCCCGATGAAGTCCAGCTTGATGATGGTGTTGATGGCGACGATCTCCCCTCTCTGGGAAGGAATTCCCCTGGCAGAAATCTGTCTGTAAGAGAGATCTTTCTCTCTCGGTGTTTTCCGCCCCGCAAAGGCAGCAGAGTCTTTCTGTGGTCGCTCTCTGAGTCTTAGGGTTTCGGGAGGATAATATATGCCAAAGAGGAGTGCCAGGGGTGGACCAGGGCAGCCACACCACCTGGTGGCGCGGCCTAGGGTGGCCTGCGCCAGGGGTGGTGTGGGCCCCCTGTGGCCCATCTCCAGCCCCCCTTCTGGCTTCCTTCGTCTTCTGGAAAAATAGGAGTTTCCATGTATTTTCCCAGATTTTCTGATCTTCACGAATTTTGCCTCCAAACAGCACCTTTTCCATCAGAATCCTGACTGCAACGGTCCATGCTCCAAAAGTCATCAACCATGCAAAAACAGATGAAATAACATAAGTATCACCTCTCAATATGAAATATATCAATGAATAACAGTGAATTATGACATAGAATAGTGATGCAAAATGGATGTATCATCCCTCATAACCAATCCCTTTACTTTGTTATTTTTATTTTTCTTAGTTTACTTTTGCTTTGTTTGCTTGTTTCTTTATCAAAAACACACAAAAAAATAGTTTTACAAGTTTGCTTTCTTTATTAAAAACACACAAAAAATGACTACCCTAGAAAACACTAAGTTGTGTGACTTCACTAGCACCAACAACAATGATTTTATGAGCACACCTATTGCTCCACCTGTTCCTGAAGCTACTTTCTTTGAAATAAAACCTGCTTTACTCAATCTTGTTATGAGAGAACAATTTTCTGGTATTGGTAATGAAGATGCTGCTACTCATCTAAATAACTTTGTTGAACTTTGTGAGATGCAAAAGCATAGGGATATAGATGGAGATATTATTAAGCTGAAATTGTTTCCTTTCTCTTTGCGAGGAAAAGCTAAAGAATGGTTGAATTCCTTAACTAGGAATAGTATTGATTCTTGGACTAAATGCAAAGATGCTTTCATTGGAAAATACTATCCTCCTGCTAAGATTATATCTATGAGAAGTGAAATAATGAAGTTTAAACAATCTGATAATGAACATGTTGCTCAAGCTTGGGAAAGAATGAAATCTTTGGTAAAGAATTGTCCCACTCATGGACTGACTACTTGGATGATTATCCAAACTTTTTATGCAGTATTGAACTATTCTTCAAGGAACCTATTGGATTCTGCTGCTGGAGGTACCTTTATGACCATTACTTTGGGTGCTGCAACAAAGCTTCTAGATAATATGATGGTTAACTACTCTGAATGGCATACTGAAAGAGCTCCACAAGGTAAGAAGGTAAATTCTGTTGAGGAAACCTCCTCCTTGAGTGATAAGATTGATATTATTATGTCTATGCTTGTTAATGGGAAAGCCCATATTTATCCAAATAATGTTCCCTTAGCCTCTTTGGTTTCTCAAGAAGAGCAAGTTGATGTGAACTTTATAAGAAATAATAATTTTGGCACTATGCTTACGGTAATAACAATTATAGGCCTTACCCTCCTAATAATACTTATGGTTATAATGGCAAACCTGGAACACCTAGTGAAGGAAGAATTTTAGAGGTTGAAAGAGCCACTAAAAACTTCATGCAAATGCAATATGAACAAAACAAATTATTTACTAAAACTATGGAGGAACAATCTACCATTTTGAAGAATATTAGTCATCAACTTGAGAATTTGAATAGGGAAATTCCTTATTTGCAATTGAAACTTTCTAATGCTGGAAGAAATATATCATCTTTGTCTGAAGCTCAATCCTATTTGATTAATAAAATGGCTTCTAAACCTGAAAGTAACGATAATCCCTTTGCAGCTACTAATGCCATACAAGTAAGAATTGATGAAAATGTTAGACTATTAGTTGAATTGCATGCTAAGTGGGAAAGAGAAGATGAAATTGCTAGAAACATTAGTGTTTCTACTATCACTACCACTAGTGTTGAGGCTAGTAATAGCTCTACTACTTTAGATGATAATTATGATTTTGATCTTGATGGTTGCAATATCTCTGAAGTTATTAAGTTCCTACAAAAGATTTCTAAAAGTCCTAATGCTAGTGCTATGAACATGGCCTTTACAAAACACATTACTGATGCTCTCATAAAGATTAAAGAAGAAAAGATGAAACATAAATCTTCTATTCCTATAAAACAAGAAGGTGGTTGGGAACCCATCATCAATATGAAAGTGAATGATTTTGATTTTAAAGCTTTATGTGATCTTGATAGTAGTGTTTCTATTATGCCTAGAAGGATTTATGATATGCTTGATTTGCCACCACTTGAAGATTATTATTTGAATGTCCCACTTGATGATAATGCTAAAAAGAAACTCATGGGGAGTATTAATGATGTTCTTATTATGGTTAACAATGCTTATGTCCCCGTTGATTTCTATGTTTTGGATGTTGAATGCAATGCTTCTTGTCCTATTAATTTGGGAAGACCTTTTCTTACAACTGTTGGTGCCATTATTGATATGAAAGAAGGCACCATTAAATATCAACTCCCACTCAAGAAAGGTATAGAACACTTCCCTAAGAAGAGAGAGAAGATTTGTTTTGCCTCTCCTATGAAAACAAAATTTTCTCCTAATGCTTCTTCATTTGAGAACACTTGATTCTTTTTCTTGCTTCTTATGCCTAACTTAAAGGCGTTAAAGAAAAGTACTTATTGGGAGATAACCCAAAAGTTTTAGATGAGTCTTGGTTCAGTAATAACTTCTCCTTATCCTTTTTATTTGCTTTTTGTGCCAAGAGTAACCTCTAATGAGAGAGAAGTAATGATTGGGAAAGTTGCTCTAAAACAGATTTCTGTGCTTCACCGTAAAAATTCGTGTAAACTCTCTGTACGTCCTTTTGATGCGTGAATTTTTGTACTTCTGCCCCAGGTTGTTATCTAACTTTAGTTAGTTCAACACTTTTTGATTTGAGCAACAGAAGGTCTTCGAAAAAATTCGTCTTTACCTGCTGGTCTGTTTTGACAGATTTCTGCCATTTTCTGCATTTGCTTCTTGTTGGTTCCTTTTTGAGTTCTTTTGGGGAATTGAGCTTTTTGAGGGAAGTGCTACAGTAGCTAGTGTTTTGATGGAAGTTTTATTTTTGTTAGAACTGAACCTAAAAGACCTATTATCTTGAGTGCACTAATGTTGCTAATAAAGATTGTGTGAAGTTTTGTATGAAGGAAAAATTTCAGGTGTATGGAAGGAATGAGTAACGAGATGAAAAATTTCAGGTGTATGGAAGGAATGAGTAAAGAGATATATGAAAAGAGGAAAGAGAGAAAAAAGAACCATATTCCCATGGTAAATAAGAAGATTGATGAGATGCTCATTGTCTACTTGCCTTGTCATTTTGATATGAGGATTCTTCCGTATCATCGGGCAAGGGGTACCCCGTTGGCGGTTCTTTATGATACACATGTACTTATGATGACAAGAACTTACCGGTGACTAAACTTGAGTAGCATGAGGAGCGGGCCTCGTATTCAAGGGACATGAGATTTCCAACTTATACTTCGTCAAGCATATACACCATAGTTTGTTCACTTTAACCTTAATCACTTCAAGATGCTTATGATAGGGGCAATGAGAGCTGAAAGCTATTAAGTACCATAATTTTTGGAAGCTCTTTATGAAACTTGAATCCCTACTTCCTTCTATGAAGGCATTTCTTTTACTTTTATGTTGAGTCTCAACCTTCTACCTTTATGCACCTACTTTGAGAGCAATGAGATCTGATATTGCTTGTTTTAAACTATTTGTATCTAGTCACTCTTATGAATTTTGAAGGTGTCCTATGCATTTATGTTTGCTACTCTATGCGGGACAAGCTGAATGCCACTATGCTATGTTTTCTTTATGTGAAACAAACAAACGTCTTGCAAAGTATTGTTATTCATGAATCTTTTGTTTGTGCCTTTTCATGTTGCAACATAGTTTCTTTGTCTTATTGCTAGAACTTTGTATTTCATGTTATGATTGAAGTACTATGATCCCAGCTTTGAATGTTTTACAAATACTTTGATCAAGTTTATGATGGTGCATGTCACCTTAAAAATTATTCTTTCTTTTTATCACTTACCTACTCAAGGACGAGCAGGAGTTAAGCTTGGGGATGTTGATACATTGCAAATGTATCCATAATTTTTGATATTCCATGCTTGGTTTACCTACTTTCTTATGTTTTGTCCACACTTTGGAGTACTTTTCATATGATTTCTTGGACTAACCTATTAACAAGAGCCACAGTTTTCTGCTGTTTTTGGTTCCAGGAAAGTCAGAAAATGAATATTCTCGGAATTGTACAGGACAAAAGCCAAAGTCAGTTTTTCACCGAGGGACATCTAGAGCCAGAATACGAGACGGAGAGGGGCTGGGACCCGGCCCAACAACCTGGCCGCGCGGCCAGGCCTGGCCCGCGCCAGGGGGTGGTCAGGCTGCCCCAGGCACCCCCTCGGCCTCTCCTTCCGCCTATAAGTTGCCTCTGATAGGGAAACCCTAAATACCCGATCAAAATTCCACGAAAGAGTCTGTAGCCGTCGTCATCTCCATCCCTATATCGGGAGGGATCTGAAGCTCTTCCCGGCACCCTGCCGGAGAGGGGAATTCACCCTAGAGGCCTTCTTCATCACCATGCAAGCCTCTTTTGTGATGCGTGAGTAGTTCATCTCTGGACTACGGGTCCATGTAGTAGCTAGATGGCTGGTTCTCCTCCTTTGTGCTATCATGTTTCGATCTTGTGAGCTCCGTTCATGATCAAGATCATCTATTTGTAATTCTGCATGTTGTGTTTGCGGGGATCCGATGGATATTGAGATGCTATTTCAGATTGATTATTGATTCTATCATGTCTTTGTTATTTGTGATCTTGCATGCTTTCCGTTGTTAGTAGCTATCTTGGCAAGTAGATGCTAGCAACTCCAAGAGTTAGTATTTATGCTCGATAGTGGGTTCATGCCTCTGGTAATCTGGGGAAGTGACAGAAATCTCTAAGGTACTAGATGTGTTGTTGCTACTAGGGAGAAAACAACAATCCTTTGTTCATAGAACAATCATATTGTTTACTTTACACGCAATTCGTAATGCAATTATCCGTTGCTTGCAACTTAATATTGGAGGGGGTTCGGATGATAACCTGAAGGTGGATTATTAGTCATAGATGTAGTTGGATGGCGCTTGATGGCTCAATACATGGCGCCCAGAAAAGTGCTTGGTGCGTGGTGTTGATGTAGAGCTCGTTAGGAACCCCAAGAGGAAGGTATGATGAGCACAGCAGCTAGTTTCCCTCAGTTATGAAACCAAGGTTTAATCGAACCAGTAGGAGCAAGGAAACACCCCAAAGGTGTTACTAGCTGAGCTTTGGCAGGGCGCACTACCGGTGCTAGTAGCAACGTGGAGACCTGCACAACACAACCACAGAACTTTGTCCCCAACTTGCGATGAGGCTGTCAATCTCACCGTGTTTTGTGGAAAACAAAGGATTAAACGTATCGAATGGAAAGAAGTAAAAGTTTGCAGAAAGTAAACACAAAGCAGTAAAAGATTGTAGATTGTATGTAAAGAAAAGGATCGGGATCCATAGTTCACTAGAGGTGGCTCTCCTTAGATAGATAACATGTTGGGTGAACAAATTACAGCGGGGCAATTGACAAACACCGAGAAAGCAATACATGCATATACTAATCATCTTGACTCCTTTGAGACTTGATTGGGCATTACAACATAATACATAGACTGCCATCCAACTGCATCTATGACTAATAATCCACCTTCAGGTTATCATCCGAACCCCCTCTAGTATTAAGTTGCAAGCAACAGATTATTGCTTTACGAACTGCGTGTAAAGTAAACAATACAATTGTTCTATGAACAAAAGATCGTTGTTTTCTCCCTAGTAGCAACAGCACATCTAGTACCTTAGAGATTTCTGTCACTTCCCCAGATTACCAGAGGCATGAACCCACTATCGAGCATAAATACTAACTCTTGGAGTTGCTAGCATCTACTTGGCCAAGATAGCTACTAACAATGGAAAGCATGCAAGATCTCAAATAACAAAGACATCATAGAATCAATAATCAATCTGAAATAGCATCTCAATATCCATCGGATCCCCGCAAACACAACATTTATGGATTACAAATAGATGATCTTGATCATGAACGGAGCTCACAAGATCTAAACATGAAAGCACAAAAGAGGAGAAACCAGCCATCTAGCTACTACATGGATCCGTAGTCCAAGTATGAACTACTCATGCATCACACCGGAGGCTTGCATGGTGATGAAGAAGGCCTCCAGGGTGCATTCCCCTCTCCGGCAGGGTGCCAAGAAGAGCTTCAGATCCCTCCCGATCTAGGGATGGAGATGACATCGGCTACAGACTCTTTCATGGATTTTTGATCGGGTACTTAGGGTTTTCGTCCCGAGGGCAACTTATAGGCGGAAGGAGGGACCGAGGGGGTGCTGGGGTTGGCCAGACCACCCCCTGGCGCGGGCCAGGCCTGGCTGCACGGCCAGGTGGTGTGGTCGGCCCCTGGCCCCTCTTCGTCTCGTATTCTGGCACTTGATCCCTTCCCGAAAATAGGCACTTTGGCTTTTGTCCCGTCCAATTCCGAGAATATTCATTTTCTGACTTTTCTGGAACCAAAAACAATAGAAAATAGGCAGTTGGCATTGTGGCTCTTGTTAATAGGTTATTCCAAGAAATCATAATAAAAGTACTCCAAAGTTGGAACAAAACACAAGAAAGTGGATAAAACCAAGCATGGAACATAAAAAATTATAGATACATTTGCAATGTATCAACATCCCCAAGCTTAACTCCTGCTCGTCCTCGAGTAGGTAAGTGATAAAAAGAAAGAATTTTTGAGGTGACATGCACCATCAAAGACTTAATCAAAGTATTTGCAAAACATTCAAAGCTGGGATCATAGTACTTCAATCATAACATGAAAGATAAAGTTCTAGCAATAAGCAAAGAAACTATGATGCAACATGAAAAGGCACAAACAAAAGATTCATGAATAATAATGCTTTGCAAGACGTTTGTTTGTTTCACATAAAGAAAACATAGCATAATAGTATTCAGCTTGTCCCTTAATAGAGTAGCAAATAAATGCATAGGACACCTTCAAAGTTCATAAGAGTGACTAGATACAATAGTTTCAAACAAGCAATAACAAGTTATGCATCAATCAACTAGTCTTGGGACAATGCACATAGAACTAAGAATGGCCACTATGCTCTCAAAGTAGGTGCATAAAGATAGAAGGTGGAGACTTAATATAATGGTGGAAGAAAGGCCTTTTGTAAAAGGAAGTAGGGATTCAAGTCTCATAAATAGCTTCCAAAAATTATGATACTTATAGCTTTCAGCTCTCATTGTCCCTATCATAAGCATCTTGAAATGATTAAGGTTAAAGTGAACAAACTATGGTGTACATGCTTGACGAAGTATAAGTCAGAAATCTCATGTCCCTTGTATACGAGGGCCGCTCCTCATGCTACTCCAGTTTAGTCACCGGTAAGTTCTTGTCATCGTAAGTACATGTGTATCATAGAGAACCGCCAACGGGGTACCCCTTGCCCGATGATACGGAAGAATCCCCATATCAAAATGACAAGGCAAGCAGACAACGAGCATCTCAGCATTCTTCCTATTTACCTTGGGAATATGGTGCTTTTTTCTCTCTTTCCTCTTTTCATAGTATCTCTTTTTTTCTCTTTTTTCTCAATAGGACTCTTTTTTTTATAAGAAGAATGCTTCATAGACAGCTCATTATGGTTACGCTGCAGGTTTCCACCATGTCAGCATGGATTAGACCAGCGGCCCAGGCGTTTCTCTAACACATATACATAACTCCATGGACTTACAATCTCCCCTTTCATTTCACACCGACGACATCGATATACAAAAGAGCATGATATCAACTAGGTACAAGTACCAAGTGCAATGTTGAAAGCGTTCCCCATGAAAGCATGGTTCTGCTAATTTCCAACAAATAAGTGCAAGCATATACAACATAGAAGACACAATGGTTCAAGTTTATTAGAGGCAATAAAGTAAAGTGTGCCATCAAGTTCATGAGAGCTTTAATCACTAGTTTTCTCATAACAAGTGGAAGGTAAACAAAAGCATGAATATACTTGGAATAGCATAAGATAGTAGGTAGTTATGGTGGACTCTTTGGAAAAACTTGGTTTAGGGAGTTGGATGCATGAGTGGAACTCATACTTTGTTGTGGAGGCTAGCAAAAGACTGGGAGCGACAAACTAAGAGAGCAATAATGGCCATAATCATGCAGAGCGACAAAACATCATTGATCAAAGCATAAAGTGATACTACAAGTTGAAAACTAAAGGATCATAAAGGCTATGGTGACTTGAGATAGTCATAACATGGTGTGAGCATGCGCCAAGTCAACCCAAATAAAGCATCAAAGGAGAATACCACTATACTATGCTTTAATATGCTAAAACAACGCATGATTCATCCAAGGCACATTAAGCAATCTCAATTGTTTATAACAAGTCATGCTACAGCAAAGAATACTAAGCATAAATCCAAAACAATATCAAGCACGGCATGACAAAGCATAGCCACAGTCAAAAACGAGCTCTTTTTACCACATAAGCATCAACTTTCCTACTCTTTTCCAAACCAAACCAAACTATTTGCAAACCAAAGTGTGAAAGAGGGGGTCCAACCAACTTATTCAGAAAACTAAACAAACCAAGCAAACTAAAAACCAAAATGAAAACGAAAAATAAGATGCTCCAAGAGAAACACAACTGTGCACGAAACAATAAAAATGAAGCGTTTGGAAGAAACCTGGAATTTTTATTGATGAAGAAGGGGATGCCTTGGGCATCCCCAAGCTTTGACGCTTGTACTTCTTGGATATTTCTTGGGGTGATACGCATGGCATCCCCAAGCTTGAGCTTTAGTCCATCCTTCATCTCGTTACTCATTCCTTCCATACACCTGAAAATTTTCCTTCATACAAAACTTCACACAATCTCATTAGCAACATTAGTGCACTTAAGATAAATAAGTCTCAAGGTTCATTTATAACACCAAATAAACTTCCATTAGAACACTAGATACTGTAGCACTTCCCACAAAAAGCTCAATTCCCCAAAGGAACTCAAGAAGGAACTAACAAGAAGCAAATGCAGAAAATGGCAGAAATCTATCAAAACAGACCAGCAGGTAAAGACGAATTTTTTCGAAGATATTATGTTGCTCAAATCAAAAAGTATTGAACTAACGAAAGTTAGATAACAATCTGGGGCAGAAGCACAAAAAATTACAGCTCAATCCGACGTACAGAGCTCTCTCAGGAATTTTTACGGTGAAGCACAGAAATCTGTTTCGGGACAGCAACTTTCCCAATCATTACTTCACTCTCATTAGAGGTTACTCTTGGCACAAAAAGCAAATAAAAAGGATAAGGGGAGGTTATTACAGAGGTAATAACTTCCAAGACTCATCTAAAACTCTTGAGTTATCTCCCAACAAGTACTTTTCTTTAATGCCTTTAAGTTAGGCATAAGAACCAAAGAAAGAATCAAGTGTTCTCAAATGAAGAAACATTAAGATCAATACCAGAAATATTTTCAACAAGGCATGGTATATCATCCAAATAAGTTCTAGAGGATCCTCTCTCAATGCTTTTGGGTTCACTATTCTCATCAAAAGGGTTTGCAGGAACAATCCAATCAAGATTCTTTTCTATAGCATCATGTATTGCTACTAGTTTAAAGGGTATTGGTATCTTAGGTTCCTCCCCATTAGATTCGGTTTTGTTCATCTTTTCTCGCGTACCAATAACATCTACACATGAGCCTAGCATATTGAAACATTCAAAAACTTTTCTAGCTTCCTTGGCAACATCATAGAACTCCTTAAACAAAGTTTCTAGAATAAAATCCCTCTTTTCAGGATCCTCAATTTCTTTAAGCTTAAGAAACATTACTTGCATTAAGGGGTTGAGGTTAACAAACCTAGCTTCCAACATGTGAATTAAAGAAGCTGCAGCAATCTCATAATTTGGAGCAAGTTCTACAAGGGATCTATCGTCAGTATCTTCATGTTTGCTAACATGATTAAAAAATTCTTCAATATTGTCTTTCCCAATTATAGAACCACTACCAATTGGAAGGTCTTTCAAGGTAAAAGTAGGGATCAACATGGTGAGCTAAGGGAGAGGTGACAACTAAGGAAGACTTAACTTTTTTTGTGTTTTCAAATAACAAAGCAAACAAGTAAAACTATTTTTTTTTGGATTTTTGAAGAACAAAACAAGCAAACTAAGCAAAAAAGGAAACTAAGCAAAACAAAAACAACAAAGTAAAGAGATTGGTTATGAGGGACTCCCCTTGTGAAGATGTCCTTGACTCCCCGGCAATGGCGCCAGAAAATCGCTTGATGGCTCAATACACGGTGCCTAGAAAAGTGCTTGGTGCGTGGTGTTGATGTAGAGCTCGTTGGGAACCCCAAGAGGAAGGTATGATGAGCACAGCAGCAAGTTTCCCTCAGTTATGAAACCAAGGTTTAATCGAACCAGTAGGAGCAAGGAAACACCCCAAAGGTGTTACTAGCTGAGCTTTGGCAGGGCGCACTACCGGTGCTAGTAGCAACATGGAGACCTGCACAACACAACCACAGAACTTTGTCCCCAACTTGCGATGAGGTTGTCAATCTCACCGTGTTTTGCGGAAAACAAAGGATTAAACGTATCGAATGGAAAGAAGTAAAAGTTTGCAGAAAGTAAACACAAAGCAGTAAAAGATTGTAGATTGTATGTAAAGAAAAGGACCGGGATCCATAGTTCACTAGAGGTGGCTCTCCTTAGATAGATAACATGCTGGGTGAACAAATTACAGCGGGGCAATTGACAAACACCGAGAAAGCAATACATGCATATACTAATCATCTTGACTCCTTTGAGACTTGATTGGGCATTACAACATAATACATAGACCGCCATCCAACTGCATCTATGACTAATAATCCACCTTCAGGTTATCATCCGAACCCCCTCCAGTGTTAAGTTGCAAGCAACAGATTATTGCTTTACGAACTGCGTGTAAAGTAAACAATACAATTGTTCTATGAATAAAAGATTGTTGTTTTCTCCCTAGTAGCAACAGCACATCTAGTACCTTAGAGATTTCTGTCACTTCCCCAGATTACCAGAGGCATGAACCCACTATCGAGCATAAATACTAACTCTTGGAGTTGCTAGCATCTACTTGGCCAAGACAGGTACTAACAACGGAAAGCATGCAAGATCTCAAATAACAAAGAGATGATAGAATCAATAATCAATCTAAAATAGCATCTCAATATCCATCGGATCCCCGCAAACACAACATGTATGAATTACAAATAGATGATCTTGATCATGAACGGAGCTCACAAGATCTAAACATGAAAGCACAAAGGAGGAGAAACCAGACCACCCCCTGGCGCAGGCCAGGCTGGGCCGTGCGGCCAGACCACCCCCTGGCGCAGGCCAGGCTGGCCCGCGCGGCCAGGTGGTGTGGTGGCCTCCTGGCCCCTCTCTGTCTCGTATTCTGGCATCTGATAACTTCCGGAAAAATAGGCACTTTGGCTTTTCTCCCGTCCAATTCCGAGAATATTCATTTTCTGACTTTCCTGGAACCAAAAACAGCAGAAAACAGGCAGCTGGCACTGTGGCTCTTGTTAATAGGTTAGTCCAAGAAATCATAATAAAAGTACTCCAAAGTTGGAACAAAACACAAGAAAGTGGATAAAACCAAGCATGGAACATCAAAAATTATAGATACATTTGCAATGTATCAATGGCGGTCTATGTATAATGTTGTAATGCCCAATCGAATCTCAAAGGAGTCAAGATGATTAGTATATGCTTGCATATTGCTTTCTCGATGTTTGTCAATTGCCCCGCTGTAATTTGTTCACCCAGCATGTTATATGTCTTAAAGAGAGCCACCTCTAGTGAACTATGGACCCCGGTCCTTTCTTTTACGTTCAATCTACAATCAACTGTTTACTGCTTTGTGTTTACTTTCTGCAAACTATTACTTTCTTCCACTCGATACGTTTAATCCTTTGTTTTTAGCAAAACCGGTGAGATTGACAACCTCATCACAAGTTGGGGACAGAGTTATGTGGTTGTGTTGTGCAGGTCTCCACGTTGCTGCTAGCACCGGTAGTGCGCCCTGCCAACGTTCATCTAGCAACACCTTTGGGGTGTTTCCTTGATCCTACTGGTTCGATTAAACCTTGGTTTCATACTGAGGGAAAACTTGCTTCTGTGCTCATCATACCTTCCTCTTGGGGTTCCCCAACGAGCTCGATATATTTTGGGCCATCAATGGCGACGATCTCCCCTCTCCAGGAAGGAATTTCCCCGGCAGATTTCTACCTACCGGAGAGCTCTTTCTCTCTCTGTAGTTTCTGCCCCGCAGAGGCGGCGGAATCTTTCTATGGTCGCTCCCCGAACTTTAGGGTTTCGAGGGGATTATATATACCAAAGGGCGATGCTAGAAGTGGGCCAGGGTGGCCACACCACCTGGTACGATTTTCCATATATTTTCTGGGATTTTCTGATCTTCGCGAATTTTGCATCCAGATAGTGCTTTTTCCATCAGAATCCTGACTCCGGTGGTTCATCCTCCAAAAATCATCAATCATGCAAAAATAGATGAAATAACATAAGTATCCACTCTTAATATGAAATATATCAATAAATAATAGTGAATTATGATATACAATAGTGATGCAAAATGGACGTATCAACTCCCCCCAAGCTTAGACCTCGATTGTCCTCAAGCGAAAACTGAGCTCAATAAACATGACCAGGAGTTTATGGAGTGAAGTGTCGATAAAGATAATACGGACAAGAAGCATCACATTCATCAATACACAAATCATAATAGAAAACAACTCACTATTATATAACTTAACTTGCAATGAGTAAGGGAAACACCATAAAGATACACAAGGCAAATCATAATTGGTAATGGCAAACTTTGTTCTTGCTTAGAGAATGGTTAACAAATTGCAGGAGTAAAATTTAATGGGGTTTTCAATGATAGCTTTCAAAGTAATATTCACTTAGATAAGAGCAGTGTGCAAAACAAGGAACATAAGAAACATGATTGAATAAATCATCATATGGGTGACTGAATCACAACAACTCAAATGCTTGCTTGAGATAGAAAGTAATAGGTTTACTGACTCACCTAAAAAGGTAAAAAGATGAAAGATAATGATATGATACCGCGACACTCCCCCAAGCTTGGAACAAACCAAGGTGATGCCAAAACCTGATGACGAATTACTCCTTCGGTGGTGGTGGTGTTCTCTTGATAAGCTTTTCGATCAACTCCTTCAAATCCTCAATCTCGAAGGTGAGAGTACGAATCAACTCCGAATTGTGCTCAATGTGGTTCATGATCATGTCGGGCTATGAATCCCAGCCCTTGCGATTCTTTCCCCACTCTTCCTCCTTAAAGTATTCTTTTCCTGCATGGTTAGAACGAGGCAAATCCCAATTGGAGGGTAATTTTTCCTTTGGCATATTTTGGAATTGTTGCTCATGAATAAGGGTATGGAAGGGATTCTTGGTGCATGTAGGAGGTGACCGTGAAGCCAGGCAATGGTGCGGAACCATCCCTCCAGTGGACATCCATGCAGTCCTTTTGAACTTGGCAGGATTTTTCACCACTCTAATGCTTGCAATGGTGGTGCTGGTGCGCGGATGTTGGTCTTCCTTTGCTTCCTCTTCAACTTCACCCTCAATCTCCTCCTCCTGCTTAGGGTCTTGGAGATCATCTTCCACAGGCTCCTTGCCCTTATCATTGGCGGAGACCATCGTGCTTCTAAACTTGAAAATATTTCCTGACAAAAATAGATCGAAACAAAAACACGACGAGAACACGATATACGAACCTCGGGGGATCTGGGGGATTATATATTACAAAGTTTAACAACAAAAGGAAGGTACTGGGAGAAAATGGGTCAGAGACGGGCCTCGGGGTGGCCACACCCCCTGGTGGCGCGGCTAGGTGGGCCCACGCCACGGGGTGGTGTGAGCCACCCGGGCTCCATTTTCGTCCCTTTTTTGACTCATTAATTTCCATGTTAGATAAAAACTACAAAAATATAAATTGAAAAGTTTTTCGCGGACCTTTTCTTACCAGAACTGTTACCTATTCAAAAATGGACTCTGCAGGTTTCTGAATTTGGTCTTTAATAAATGCTTCCGGAGTCACCACTTGAATAGTATCGATATCTTCATTGTATGAATCTCCAGAAATATAGTGCTTGAGTCTTTGACCATTCACCACTTGTGTAGTTTTGTCTCTTAAGGAAGAAATTTTTATTGCACTTGAACGATACACCTCTTCAATAACAAAAGGTCCTTCCCATTTTGAAAGCAGTTTTCTTGCAAAAAATCTGAGACGAGACCTATATAATAGAACTCTCTCACCAACATGAAATTCTCTCTTAAGAATTCTCATGTCATGCCATCTTTTAACTTTTTCTTTAAAGAGTCTAGCATTTTCGTATGCCTCACTTCTCCACTCATCCAAAGAACTCAAGTTAAACAATCTTTTCTTACCAGCAAGTTTGAAATCTCTATTAAGTTCTTTGTAAGGAGACATTCCCATAGGACAGCTTTGTGTTCTAATTCTAAAGGCAGGTGACAAGCTTTTCCATAAACCACTTTGTAAGGAGACATTCCCATAGGATTTTTATAAGCAGTTCTATAAGCTCATAAAGCATCATTCAACCTTTTAGCACAATTTTTTCTAGATCTATTAACAGTCTTTTGCAAGATAGATTTAATTTCTCTATTTGATAGTTCTACTTTCCCACTGGTTTGGGGATGATAAGCTGAAGCAATTCTATGATTAACGTCATATTTAGCAAGGGTCTTCCTAAAGCCACCATGAATGAAATGTGAACCTCCATCAGTCATAAGATACCTAGGCACTCCAAACCTAGGAAAGATAACATCCTTATGCATTTTTAAATAGGTCTCACCATTAGCACTATTTGTAGGTATGGCTTCTACCCACTTAGTAACATAATCAATAGCAACAAGAATATGAGTATAACCTTTTGAAGGAGGAAAAGGACCCATAAAGTCAAATCCCCAACAGTCAAATGGTTTAATAACAAGAGAGTAATTCATAGGCATTTCATTGCGTCTAGAAATATTACCAACTCGTTGACATTCATCACATGATAAGATAAACTTTCCTGCATCTTTAAAAAGGGTAGGCCAATAAAAACCTGATTGTAGAACCTTTTGTGTGGTTCTATCTCCAGCGTGATGCCCTCCATAGGCACTACCATGACATTTCCGCAATATATCTTTTTGTTCATATTCTGGAACGCATCTTCGCATAATACCATCCACTCCCTCTTTATATAAATGTGGGTCGTCCCAAAAATAATGCCTCAAATCATAAAAGAATTTTCCTTCTTTGCTGGGCTATAAAAGTTGGAGGCAAATACTTGGAAACAATAAAGTTAGCATAATCAACATACCAAGGACTCTCTCGCGAGCTTACCTCTATTGTAGCCAACTGTTCATTTGGAAAACTATCATTAACAGGCATAGGATCAAAAGAAATGTTTTCCAATCGAGATAAGTTATTAGTAATAGGATTTTTAGCACCTTTCCTATCTACAATATGTAGATCGAACTCTTGTAAAAGTAACACCCATCTAATAAGCCTAGGCTTAGCATCTTTCTTTGTCATAAGATACTTAATAGCAGCATGATCAGTATGAATGGTAACTTTTGAATCAACAATATAAGGTCTAAACTTATCACAAGCAAAGACAACAGCTAATAATTATTTTTCAGTAGTAGCATAATTCTTTTGAGCAGCATCAAGAGTCTTACTAGCATAATGGATAACATTCAAATTTTTATCTATTCGTTGTCCAAGAATAGCACCTACATCAAAATCACTAGCATCACACATAATTTCAAAGGGTAAATTCCAATCAGGTGGTTAGACAATAGGGGCAGTTATTAAAGCTTTCTTTAGAGTTTCAAACGCTTCCTTACAATCATCATCAAACACAAAAGGTACATCTTTTTGGAGAAGATTAGTAAGAGGTTTTGATATCTTGGAGAAGTCTTTAATAAACCTTCTATAGAAACCAACATGACCAAGGATACTACGAATACCTTTGACATCCCTAGGACAGGGCATTTTCTCAATTGCTTCAACTTTGGCTCTGTCAACTTCAATGCCTCTTTCAGAAATTTTATGTCCAAGGACAATTCCTTCATTAACCATGAAGTGGCATTTCTCCCAATTAAGAACAAGATTAGTTTCTTCGCATCTCTGCAAAACTTTATCAAGGTTGTGCAAACAATTATCAAAAAAGTTCCATAGACGGAAAAATCGTCCATGAATACTTCCACAATTTCCTCACAAAAACCATGAAAGATAGCAGACATGCATCTTTGAAAAGGCATACGCCTATAAGCATAAGTTCCATAAGGGCACGTAAAAGTGGTTTTCTCTTGATCTTGTTGTTTAACAGCAATTTGAGAGAACCCAGAGTATCCATCAAGAAAGCAAAAATGAGTCTTCTTAGACAACCTTTCTAACATTTGATCAATAAAAGGCAGCGGGTAATGATCTTTCTTAGTAACTTTGTTAACCTTTTTGAAATCAATGCACATCCTATAACCAACTACTACTCTTTGGGGAATAAGCTCATTATTCTCATTAGGCACAACAGTAATTCCTCCTTTCTTAGACACACAATGAACAGGACTAACCCATTGACTATCAGCAATAGGATAAATAATGCCAGCATCAAGGAGTTTTAATACATCATTTCTTACCACTTCCTTCATCTTTGGATTTAAACGATGTTGATGTTCTACCACTGGTTTTGCATCAAGTTCTATATTAATAGCATGCTGACATATAGTAGGAGAAATCCCTTTTAAATCATCAAGAGTATAACCCATAGCTCCTCGATGTTTCTTCAACACTTCTAGTAATCTTTTCTCTTCCTTTCCTGAAAGTTTAGAACTAATAATAACAGGATATATTTTATTATCATCTATGTAAGCATATTTAAGATCGTCGGGTAAAGGTTTTAGATCGAAAACCGGATCCTTTTTAGGTGATAGTGTGGTACCCAAATCTTCCACAGGTAAGTTATGCTTAAGCATCTTGGGTTGATGAAGGAGAATCTCGTCAATCTCATTTCTTTCTTCCATGAAGATCTCACTTTCATGGTCTTCCATATATTGTTGCAAAGCATTGTTAGGAGCAAGAGAAATAGAAGCAAGTTGTTCAACTCTATAATCCTCATCAGGCAATTCATTTTCATAAGGAACTTTAGCAAATTTTGAAAAATTAAACTCATAAGATTCTCCATCAAATTTAGTTAAAAATTTCTCCCTCTTACAATCTATAATGGCTCCACAAGTGTTCAAGGAAGGTCTACCAAAAATGATAGGACAAGTTTTACTAGCAGCTGAACCAAGTACTAGAAAATCTGCAGGATATTTAATCTTACCACAAAGAACTTCCACATCTCTTACAATACAAATTGGAGAGACGGTCTCTCTATTAGCAAGGTGAATAACCATGTAAATTTATTCTAGTTCACAAGGACCAATTTCATGCATAATTTCTTTGTAAAGCTCATAAGGAATAACACTTGAACTTGTACCAATATCACATAAACCATAATAGCAATGATCACCAATTCTAATAGAAAGCACAGGGACACTAGCTTTCCTAGTTCTACTAGGATGTGAAACAATATTAGAAGCATCCTCACAAAATATAATGTGTCCATCTTCTACACTTTTAGTGACAAGGTCTTTCACAATTGCTACTGCAGGTTCAACGTTTATTTGTTCATCGGGTTTTACAACTCTCTTTGTACTTTTGTTAACCACACTAGTTATCATAGAATGCTCCTTTACCTTATCAGGGAAAGGTATTTTCTCGATGTAAGGTTTAGGTAAAATACGATCAATGGTGCAAACTTCAGTACTTCTAGCAGGAACACAATCAACAATATCTTTATATGGTGCATGATACTTGTTCCATTCCTTTTTGGGAATTTCAATATAAGAGGCAAAAGCCTTAAAACAATTTGCAATAACTTGAGAATCAAGACCATAAGCATTACTAATCTTATGAAAGTCATCAGTTCCCATAAAAGATTTAATGAATTCATAATCATAATTTATACCTGACTTTCTTCCTTTATCATTCTCCCATGCTTCAGCATTTTCTTGAATACGGTCTAGAAGATCCCATTTAGCTTCTTCTTCCATTCGTGTAAATGATCCAGAGCAAGAAGCATCCAACAGATCCTTATCATGCAGAGAAAGCCTTGCATAAAAGTTATTGATAATAATATTATTAGAGAGCTCATGAATAGGACATTTGAGCATTAGTGACTTTATTCTCCCCCAAACTTGGGTTGTACTCACTCCATCACGAGGCCAAACGTTGTATATTTGATTTCGATCTTTATGAATCTTACTAGAAGGATAAAATTTGGAATAAAAGAGAGGTACAATTTCCTCCCATTCAAGAGATTGGCCATTCTTTAGCAGCTTATACCATTCCTCAGCTCTGCCTTTCAATGATACGGAGAATAACTTTTTCTTAACTTGATTTTTTGTAATACCTGCATACTTGAACAACTCGCATAATTCGTGTATAAAAAGCAAATGATCACCGGGATGGACAGTTCCATCTCCAAAATAGTAGTTATCCATAACACGATCAACAATTTTTGTAGGTATTTTAGAAGGATCAATTTTAGCAGGTGGTGGTTCATCTACTACCTTAGCAGTGGTAGTAGCATTCCAAAATAAGAAACTAAGTGAATTATCCATATTGAAAATAAAGTAACAAGCAGAAATAAACAATACTCACAGTAGAAGTTTCCTTTACCAGTTCCACTCTTCAATAGCGCTTCACTCCCCGACAATGGCACTAAAAAATAGTCTTGATGACCCACAAGTATAGGGGGTGTATCGCAGTATTTTCGATAAGTAAGAGTCTCGAACCCAACGAGGAGCAGAAGGTGTTGACGAGTGGTTTGGAGCAGGAATTCCCTGTAAATACTTAGCAAACGGATTTTAAGGGGTTTGATAATGCAGATAAATAAAGTGCGAGTAAATAAAAGATAATGATAATAATTGAAGCAAGTGGCCCAATCCTTTCTTTAGCAAAGGACAAGCCAGTTGTATTACTTAAGATGACCAAACGTTCTCGAGGATACATGGGAATATTATCAAGTGCTTTCACTTCATATAGTTGCTTAATCTTCTTCGGTTGGATAAGTGTTGTATGGGTGAACCTGTGCTAATGTACTGACCTTACTAAGACTAATACACACTTGTGATTATACTCCTTGCAAGCATCCGCAACTATAAAAAAGTAATTAAGATAAAAACCTAACCATAGCCTTAAACTTTGAGGTCCTACACTCCCTTATGCAAAGGTTTCCTAATGGGGGTTCAGGTTTCTGTCACTCCGCCAACCCTACGATTAGTATCTAAATACACAATGCATTCCCCTAGGCCCATAAAGGTGAAGTATCATGTAGTCGACGTTCACATGACACCACTAGAAGAATAACACCACAACTTAATTATCAAACCATTAAATCTTTCTCAACACAATTCTACTACTAACAACATGACTTCTCCCATGTCCTCAAGAACTAAACGAACTACTCACGAGACATCATACGTATCAAGATCAGAGATGAAATAATGATAAGTAACAATATGAACATGAACAATTATTCAATGGTTCCACTCAATAGCATCAACTACAACAAGTAATCAACAGCGGGAAAGTTTCCCCTAAGAACTATGCAAGATTCAACCCAATTGTTATAGCGGTACAGAGTTGTGGTGATGGTGCTGGTGGAGATAATGGTGGAGATGATGATGATGATCCCGATGAAGTCTAGCTTGATGACGGTGTTGATGGCGACGATCTCCCCTCTCTGGGAAGGAATTTCCCCGGCAGATTTCTGCCTGCCGAAGAGCTCTTTCTCTCTTTGTAGTTTCCGCCCCGGCGAAATCTTTCTGTGGTCGCTCCCCGAACTTTAGGGTTTTGAGGGGATTATATACGCCAAAGGCGATGCTAGAAGTGGGCCAGGGTGGCCACACCACCTGGTGGCGCGGCCAGGGGACCCGCGCCACCAGGGGGTGTGGCCCCCCTATGGCCCATCTCCACTCCTCCTTCTAGCTTTCCTCGTCTTCTGGAAAAATAGGATTTTCTATATATTTTCTGGGATTTTCTGATCTTTTTGCGAATTTTGCATCCAGACAGTTCTTTTTCCATCAGAATCCTGACTCCGGTGGTTCATCCTCCAAAAATTATCAATCATGCAAAAATAGATGAAATAACATAAGTATCCTCTCTTAATATGAAATATATCAATGAATAATAGTGAATTATGATATAGAATAGTGATGCAAAATGGATGTATCACACCTCCTCCTTCTCTCTCTGCTTGCGGCCCTTCCTTGGAGTGGTCGGCTGCATGTTGCTGGAATCGAGGTCATGCAGCAAGGTCAAACTGCGGGGGAGGTCGACGACGACGCAGTGAAGGCGGCCGGCGATGGCCACCTGCATGCTCAATCGGCAGTGGCAACAGGGGCGAGAACTGGGGGGAGCCGCCACGGCCTCCATTCGACAGAGATGGCAACAGAGATGGCAACGTGGAACGCAATAGACCATCGCGGAGGTCAGTGACGGGAGCACGAAGCAGGAGCGGAAGCCTGCTAGGTCTAGATCTCGTCCGATTCCTGTCTTCTTGACTACTCTCTGCTTGCGGCCTCTAGGGGAAAAGCCACCATGGCGAGCCCGTCATCCAGCAAGAGAAAGGAGGCTTATGCTCCCATCGTCCGTGGCCTCTATCATGCAACTACCCTGCGATTTCTGTGTATACTTTCTATCCTAGGCACCATTGCGTACTTGTAGTTTAGTATTACCTGATGTGGATATTTGGATCATAGAGAGCAGGTTGAATAGACCCTTATATTTTCTTATATTTTCTCGTGATCCTTTCCCATGGTGTCGGCGGCAGCAATCCGTGTCCATCATCCATGACCCTGGCTCCCAACATCTAAACATTTCCGATCCTTGCTTTTATAAAAATCAGGGCCAAATGCCTTTGTTTCAATGTCTATTGCCATATCTCAGTATCCTTGCATCCTGATGACGAGTTTCATAAATTAGTATATTAGCGATAATCTGCATGAAAAGGATAACTCAAACAATTGATTTTACACATAATTTGGTTTTGTATGTATTTTTGTTCTCGGCTAATCTTCTATCTAGCAGATTGATAAAACATTGAAATAGTGTACGGTCGATAAAACATTGAAATAGTTTGATGGTCCTGAGGTATGTACTGACTTGATATACTTAATAAGTGAATACGTGCATAATTGCTTCCTTTTGCATTGCTTAATTCAAAGAAAAAGAAATATATGTATGGTAAACAAGGCTTCGGGTTGAAATTGTGCACACATTAGCAAGATTATATTGGGTTAAAGAAGACATTCATATGAAACATGCATGTTGTTGTTAAAAAGGTTGCCATACTTCTTGGAATATTATCTGATAGTATGGATTATCTTATCTTGTTGGGTCTCATAGTTAAATTTTCTGGTTCTTGCCCCATAAAAAATATAATTGCGCACCTTCTATTATGAATGCATCACTTTGTATACTTTTCATAGTTTTACTATAAAAAATAGATTTGTAGATTGCTAAGATTCGAAGACTCGACTGCACTATTTTCGCTAAATTAGTATATTTTTAAGTTACGCTCTGCGCTAGTAAAGTTATATGAGCATGTTGTCACATATTATGTCAGTAAAAGCACCGCAGTTTTTTCGACGCTTATCTTCCTACCATTGTTCCTCCATCGGCGGAGGTGCAGTGGCCGTTGAGTGGGGACCCACACTAAGTAGCTAGGTTCCCATTGTACAAATACATAATGCCACCTTCCAGGAGTGGGAAGTTTGTCCTCCGCAACGACGTTGATCGCTCGACCAAGAAGTCTGAGGAGGTGGTCCTCCTCACTCGGCCTTGACTTCCTTTTCTGTCGCGAGAGGTTGTGGATTTGTTCCTGATTTTGCCATTGGCCACTAAGGCTGCCCGGGGAGTTGATGCTTACTTGCACTGAGCGTTATTGCGGATGTGAACTCCGATGAGTGCCTATTGTTGTGTCATTGATAGCAGGTAGAGCTAGCTCCTTCTCTCATCTTCCATCCATTTGATGTTTAATCATGGAAGCCTAGATCTTTAGTTTATGTACATAATTCTATTTGTTTCTTCTTAGCATTTTAGACGTACCTGATTCAGTGGTGTTGTTTAAACCTATTTAAGTTAGATGTCAAAAACAGGAACTCCAAGACGACTCATTGGTGGCAAGAAGCTCAGAGTAAGCTACTGCTTGCAACAGATATGTCTTCATCATGGTTGGACATCCAAAATGGACTGGTAATCTGATGGACTAAAGGTTACGTTCCATATACTTTCAGTTATTTGTTTTACTAGTTTAAAAAGCTTTAAGAAATAATAAGACCTCTTGGTTAGTTCATACATTCACGGATCAATCTAGGTTATTTTTTCTATGATTGAATTATTATTTTTGATGCCTCCGCAATAGCTTATATATGTGTTTAATTTGCAACTATTTTTCTTCTAAGGAATGTGCAATGGTGGAGTTGAGAGTTGAGTATTCGGTTCTATTGTGGTATTGAATGGCGAGTAGAATCTGCTACCTACAATTTTTTTTGCTTAGTACGTATTTAGGACAGGATATTGGCAGTGAATTTGGATCTTGTCAGTTCGGGCGCAATCTGATGTACAAACAGCATATTGAAATTATAAATTGAGGCTGGTGCAGTTTATCAAACTGCTTTTGCTCCAGCTAGGTATATTCCCCCCTCTCTTGGCCTACATGTTTGCTTGCTAGTATAACATGAGGATTGTTTTTGCTGGACCTTATTAAACTGGGACCAACAAGTAATGTTCTCCTAAAGTATTCACTTGGTTAACGGATTTAAGATTTTGTCTATCTATTAAAAAAATGTGATTTATGCTACCATAAGCACTAATGAAGTAGGCAGTTAAACCCGATGAACAATTTATTGTGTTATTTGTACTAGACTCATGAACTAATCTCGATCTAAATTTGATCAAATATTAGCTCTATTGATCAAATATTAGCTCTTCTGATCAAATATTAGCTCTTTTGAGATTTTGTGATTAGATTGGTGTGACTATGAGCACTTAGTTTAGACATGTCCTGTTTTGCCACTTCGCTCATATAGGCTCCCAAATCTGGCTTGCAGCGAGCTAGCAAGGAGATGAAGCCGGCCACTACTGCAACCATGACAATGTGTTGCAGGCGACGGAAAAGAATTGTCACTGAACTCTCGATCAAAACAGTGTGAGGAACTCATCTTGCTGTTAGCGTGCACTATCATCCCTCTATATTGTACGTGTCTAACTAGCAGGGTGGTTTAGACTGCAAAGAGATCTGACAATCATTGTCATGCCTATATTTATTACATGCTTATATTAACTCTGTTTTGATGCTACAAATTCCCTTATGAGGCTTTAGATTTACTCCTGCAGTTCATCCACTACAATTATCTGTCCCTACGCATAACTTCTTTCCATAATTCGGATCAGGGCATCTCATAACCCGGTCTTTACCTAGAAATCTACACATAATGTCAGTGCATATGTAAGTGTGTGTCCTGATATTATCCCCTGTTTAAGTTACTTGATATTACACGGGCTTTGCTGTTGGAAAAATTCACGGGATGTGAGACCTTGCGGTGACCCATCATACCACTGCATGATGTAATACATTATAGTTGTTACATAACACCAATGAAACACCGTTCACTAGTATTACATCCCTCAGAGTGATACAACAGAAACACAGCAGGTCCAAGATCCAGAGAACACTCTAGGTTAAAGAGAGAAAGAACTTCTTACAAGGAAGAACCTGAAATAATAATTCAGAACTATCTGGCTAATAAGACTAACACCTAAACTATTTGTCTTGCAATTACTACTAATGCAATGCTCTATAGAAGTAGGTTTTATGGCTAGAGTATCTACTCCTATCTAAACAGAGACTTTGTCTTCACTTCAGCTGATGTATACTTTGACTTCATAGACTTTATTGAAGAACTTGATCTGTCGATGATGGTTTCTTGAGCAGAAATTAATGTTCACATCGTCTTCAACGGCTTAAAATCTAGCAAGGGTTAAGAAGGTACGGTTGAGTACGAGCGTACTCAGCAAGTTCACTAAAAAGGAGTGTATGGTGCACTATCTCTACAGTCATAGACCAAAGGTCGTAGGCAATGCAGGTTTTCGTAAACATTTCTTCAAAAGTTGCTTTTATTCTGAAAACTATGTCCGACAGCCTTCACAGGTTGACCAGAACCTTCATGGGGTTCCTTTCCTGCCGTGTTCATAGCTCCTTTCCGGAACAAGGAGTAACATGTCATAGTTCTTACAATCTACAGAGGTGCGTTACTTTACCCATGAGAGACCAAAACCTTGTTGCACAACCAGGCGATCTTTCCCGTCCACACTTCCTATGCTGTGGGGTCCAGCAGATGATCCAAGCCAATCGCTGTCCTTCTCCGTGACCCCGCATGAAGACACGATCCCCCAAGAAGGACTACCACGGTTACTCTTTGGGTAGCCTCTCGAGGACTCTGTAAGCAGCTCTGTCTAGCAGCCACCATCAGCTATGGTGAGCTTACACCAAGACAACTATGCACAGATAATCTAGACACCTAGCTCACGGGGAACTAAGGGGTTCCACTGTAACATCCCAAAACTTTAATCCAAACTTATCAAGATCAAATCATCCAAAAATAGGGTTAACAAAAACTTTTCCCAATAAAAAAATGAAAGCATTCATATGTGTGTGCATTTAAAATAGGAGTTGATTTGAAGTGCCTTGTTTAAGTGATCCAATGCATGTAAAATGTTTCTTAGGTGATTTAAACATCATCTACATCATTTCCAAACTTTTCCCAAAGAAAATCAAATAAAAACAATTAAAAAGGAGGAATGGTCATTTTGGCCATTTTAATCAACTACACTACTTTGAGTATTCCTAGCACTCATTTCTTAACAGAAACAATTCATGATCTTTGCACCCCTTGCTAGTACACATAATGAGGTACCAAGGCCCACCTTGTGATCTGCAAAAATCTTTTAAATATTAATTTTTAATGATAGTTCAAAATTGAATCTATTTCATATGGGAAGATCCCACTTTTTCAAAAACCATTCAAACAAGCTCCACTTTCAAAACCCTTGCAAACAGAGACTACCTAGCACTAGTGGAGAACACCCAAAAAATTTGAAATCAAAATTTAACTTTTTTTCTTTTTCGGCCATTTTGTCAAACACTTTGCTGGCAAGATCAAAGTGGCCTAACTATTACTGTTTTGGGGTTGATCTTGTCTAGCAAATTGAAGTGCTTTGATCATCTTTGTCTCCCTCAAGCCCAACCAGACCCACACCAGCACATCCCCTACCTCCTAGCGGCATTGCATTGCCATGCCGAGCCACTCCTCGTCGGCCGACCGTGCACTCGCAGCAGCAGACCTCTCCAGCCTCTCTCGCCATGTCCAGCACGTCGCCAGTGGTCCACCTCCACCGTCCAACCAGCCCCAGGCCAGAGACAGAGAGCAGAGCGGCTAGGAACCGCCGCGCCCGGAGCTAGTCGACCATGCCGACGCCGCCCACAGAGCACGCTCTGTCCCCGCATGCACAGACCGCCCCTTGGCCGCAGCCCGCGCCCACCGCTCTGCCATGACCTGGGGAACACCCCAGACACCCCCGCTGGCCGCCCAACTCACCCTAGCCACCGCTCGCCGTGGACACCGCCGCCTCTGCCGCTCAGAGCGCCACCTCGCCCAGACCGCATACCACCGCCCCTACGCCCACATTCACTTCCTAGAGCACCGCCAGGAGACCACCTGTCGATCGCCATCCTCCGCCATGCCGCTAGCCGCCCGTAGCCGTGTCGCCGGAGTCGCCTGCCCATACCCTTCGGTCTCACCATCGGGCCTATATAAACCGGCCTCTCCCGCACCATTTCTCCACATCCACTCACTCCCCACCTCTCACTGATCCTTTCACCCCTCTCGCCAGAGCCAAGCGAGCTCTGCCTCGCCGGAATTGGAGCCGGAGCAGCCGCAGCAGGAGGAGAAGGGCGCATGCGATTTAGGGCACCCCAAGCTCCGCCGCAACCGCGCCTCGCCTCGCCATCGTCTTACAGCTCGTTTGCCCGCCTCGCCTACCCCGCTGGAGCCCTGGTACGTCCCTAGCAGACCCCCACCGAGCCGCTAGGTTCGAGCTCGCCGGCGACCTGTTCGTCGTCGACGACGACCCTCAGCCATAGATCCTCTTTCTAATCCTACGGCCCACAGCACGCGTACCGTTTCACGTATTAAGACCCACTGACAAGCGGGACCCCCTGTCAGCTGAGCCCCGCGCCGCGGAGCGCCACTGGGCCGGCCCAAGTTCTTTCCCGCGCTAGCCCAACCGTTCAAATCTGGATTTTTCTTTTTAAGTGAATCTAGTTTCTGTCCACTAGTTTAAAATTCAATTTTGGGAGTTTTATAAATCCAAATTGCATGAAACCAATTTTGTCTGAAAGTTATTGAGATGATCTATCCAAACCCGTTGGATTTAATTCAATTAGAGTTATAAATCTCTCCTAATAAAAATAACAAAACAGAAGCATTTGCACCTTGCAACATTTTTATAAAATCAACCAAGATAGCTTTTGAGTTGATTCCAACTCTCAAAAATCACATTTCATCATATCTATCTAAATATGTAATAATATTAAGGTTTACATGCAGTGACTTTGGACTAGTACCAAATTAATGCTATATAGGAATTTCTAGTCACTTTAAATCATTAAATAATGAACTTAAACCAAAGTCATTATGATCCAACCTTTAAATCTCATTCCCACATATTAGAGTATGTGGTGATGACATGTGTCAACATGATCCCATATTTTAAGTGGTGAATATTAAATCTTAGTTAATTTTTTAATGAGTAGAAATAATTTTCTAAAACAAAAAGGATGAAACTATTGAATTAAACTTGTGATGCTTGTGATGATAATAGATCATCAATTATGTGTCTTAGAATGCTATCTAGCCTAGTTAAGTATTGTTTGGTGATTGTGTACTCCATATGTATTTATAGAAGATAGTACCTACCAAGCTTACGAGGAGAAGGAGTTCTATCAAGACGAAGAAGAAGAAAACTTCAACCACTACACCAACCAAGGCAAGCCACCATTAACAGTGCAAGCTAACACTTGCAAGTTTAGTGCTTAGCAAGCTAAGATCAAAATAGATGGTTTGGCAAAGATGCCTTAAGCATGATTTGATCACACCCCTTTTAACTAGTAGTTACCTCAAGTCTTTGTTTACAAGTTTTTACCTCCCTTAGTTTACACCAAGTTCTTTACTTGTTTTGAAGGTAGCATAAAAAGTATAAAACTTGACCTATTTAGAAACCTTTAGATGTCATTCTATGGCATGAGATTGAACCCATCACTTCCACCTTAGTGAACACTCTTAACTTAGTAATTTAGAGTAGATCAAAAACTTGAGTCACTTTAGATGGGAACACTTGGTGAAAATGAATTATGAAAACCTTGGAATGATGAGTCATTCTATTGAGATGTTTTGACATGTGTTGAGAAACACAAATGGTTGATGATGAAACTGTTGAGGCATGAGCCTTAGTCCTTTTATAAAACTGATGGTTGGATTCGGATGCGATACCATTCCAAATTTACCGTACAACCACATTACCTGAATTGGGTAAGGCTTAGCTGAAAATTTATGTGCATTAGTATTAGTTCCCTCGTGGGAGAGGTTTGAGCTGAGGCTACCTCTCAATGATGTCCACCTATGCAGTGCCCAAGATGACTGATGGTCATGGTTGGGAGACCATGCTCATAGGAGAGGTGCTTATACTAGGATGTGTAAAAGGAAGGTTATGTTTGATTATCTGCATACTAAGTATGATGATTCCACTATAAGAAAAAAGTCATGTAGCGACGCTGTGCATTCGACGCTCTTATTTTCGTCCCTATGTCTGTAGTCAAACCATATCTAGCGGCGTTTGTCGAGACGCAGCACCAAACGTCCTAAACTCTAGGCTTAATGCATTATTAAAAAATTATAATTATAATAACTCCCAAGTCCCCACCCACCCACGTCTACCTTTCTCTTTCCTAGTATTGTATGATTATGGATAGACCCTCCAAAAAACTCAAAACATATGAGGGGCGGTTATTGGTTATATTTAAAATTTAAAGGGAATGAAGCTCTAAAAAAATATCCCAAACATAAAGCGCGGCATCATAGAGTGCATAAGAGATGGACCTTCAAAAGATAAACATCGTCAAAGAATAAGTAGTAGATAATGTTGCTTAGTTGTTGGTTTTTAAGTATTTTTATGACTAATCATTATACACAATATATGTGATAAGGAATTTTATGTAAAGACATGTGTGTGGATGGCCCGCTCCCATCATTGGGCACGAGACAAATTTAACTGACTCGATAAAAATCTAGCTAAAAGAGAAATAATATTTAAGATAAAAGTTTTAATGAAAAATAATTAAACGTGCGTTGCACGTGCACACTTACTAGTACGTGTAAAACCTAGGGCCGCCGCCACAACGACCTGATCCGATCGTGGTGCCCTTCTCCATAGATTTCTCACCTCTGGCGCAGCTGCCCTAGAAAGCGCCGATTCTCTGTCTGTGCCGAGAGCCAGGCAAGGACATATGATTACAAGATTCATCCTTTAGCTGGATCTGGTGAGTTCCATGCACACTTGATTAACGATTTCTGCTTGCCGCTGGAGTGATGGACTTGATCAACTGTTCCTTCCCGCTGGACTCCATCAACTGCTCCTTGGCCGTTACCTTCTTATTCCTCCCTGCAACTAGTTACCCCTTCCGCTTCTCTCTAAGATCTCTGATTTTTTTTGTGCGGTGCCGATTAGTATTTGTCCTGTATTTGCCTGCTTTTCATGAATATTGTTGTATATTTTGTGCAGATAATAATAAACAAGCCAGCGCTTGGATGTGGCATTCATAGCGGAGGGAACCAATTGCATCGGCCTGAAGAAATTAACTTTTATTTTTTAATTATTTTGATGCACCTAGCTTCAAATTATATATTATTAACTGACCTCAGTGTTTTGGCTTTATTTACAAACAGGGCCAGGTTTTGCTGGACTCATCTAGTACATATGAATACTCTCGCCAGGATAAATTTTTGCTGCTGCACGCGATATGTATTCTGAGGCAATAAGCATACTATTAGGTTGTCAAATTATTAACAGTGTGTTAATTGAATTTTTGTTCGTGTAGTGTCACTCTGCCGGATATATACTGTTCGCGAAGGTGTTTTAAGCTACATATTATAGTGAGGAAAGGAAGTCTACAGAGGCGTGATATGGACAACAGAAGATTTCGGATATCAAATAGAATAAGTATCTGTTAGTTAGGAAAGTGTACACGGAAATTCTATGAATTAGCCAGTCGTGTGTGCAAGTCTTTATAATTGAGGATGTACTACCGTTTCAGATGCAAAGTACAATTGTCATCAAATGATATAATAAATATTTTCTATACAGCAATGTCTTTTATAATGTTTTTTATGGCTGGAAATTGATTCTACTACTAAGATGTTCACTCGTGCTATTTGATTGCAAATATTTGAAGCATAAATTAATTTTACATAACACAAAATTATCTTTAATCAAGGACGAAATAAATCGACTCAATGTTGGTTGAGACGATGTCGTGGGCATATACAAAGCATCTCTATTTAGCATAAACACGCTTTTGAAAGCGTCTCATTTTACTTTCGAGATGCTGACAATGCGTCTCAGTGGTATTTGAGACGGTGCATGGGAAGACGCTCGTATGACGCTTTATCGTAGCGTCTTTACAACGACATAGATATGAAATTTAATGTCTCTATCCCATAAGTTAGGCATCTTTACATGAATTTTTTGTTGTAGTGTTCAGGGTTATCCCTGACAGATGTATCGAATCTTGTGGTGAAAGTGTATCATCTCTGCAGAGTGTCAAACTATTCGAATAGCCGCGTCCGCGGTTATGGACAGTTGGAATGGCCATACTCTTTCGTTGTTAGATGTTTTCCAAATAACTTAAAATGAATGATGAATCTTGACTTGACCACAACAGGGTTGTGTTTATGACATTAGCTTCCCAACTTAAGTGATTCTAGAACTTTACTTTATCTTTCTTTGCTTCTGAACTCAGCTTAGGTTTCAAACTTAACTTTATAACTAAACTTAGATTTAGCAATTTAACTTAGAATTATAATACTTGTTAGTGGTAGTTTGCGAGTACTTAAAGAGTACTCATGGCTTTTGTCCCTG
The DNA here is from genome assembly GCA_916181665.1 of Avena sativa. Classification (NCBI taxonomy): domain Eukaryota; kingdom Viridiplantae; phylum Streptophyta; class Magnoliopsida; order Poales; family Poaceae; genus Avena; species Avena sativa. Next base: position 126,781,663 of record OV702289.1, on the reverse strand, counting down.
GCTATTCTCAAGGCCAGACTATGAAGGAGACTATCAAGATGATGCCCAGCAGGACGGCTATGATAACTAGGACTATCTGCCTTCGTCAGCATTGTCTGTGCCACTGAAGATGGACCCCACCGCTACGCTTATCTTTTATTTCCGCTGCTTGTTGTATTCAGACTGGATCATGAGATCCTTATTTGTGTAAGACCTTATGTATGGTTTGTAATGGATGATGTACTGTGATATCCAATCCGTTATGTCTCGCAAAAATGGTAATCCTGGGATTGCGAGGTATGACATAACGGGCATCTAGGATTAAAAATCCGGGTGTTGACAAGTTGGTATCAGAGCCATCCTGACCATAGGAGACCCTAATTAGAATGGACGTCCAAACCAAAAACTTAGCTTCAAAACCAAAGTGAGTATTTATGAAAAACTATTTCCTCTCTTACCCTTGTGAACTCATTCTTTCTCAAAAATTCATGTTCCTCAAAATTCTTACATGACTACTTAAAACTTGACACACTTGATCACCTCACTAATTTCCTCATCCTTAATTCTTGCAGATGGAGACTCAGTTCAGCAAGTTCTACCAGTTGGCAAACGGAGGTCAGCTGATCTTCGAGAGGGATCTGGATTCACTGTCGGAGTTACTGGGACGCCCACATCCAGAGTTTCTTGGAGCTCAACTTCCAGGACCCCTAGGAGGAGACCTACAGTGGCTAGTCACCGCAGATCTTAGAGGAAGCATCGAAGCACCAACTTCTGGTAGAATTCAGTTCTCCGTGAGAGAGAACAACTGGCTAGATGGATTAGCCAGGGCAATGCATGAAGCTCTCGCACGTCTATGTGCCCTCAGCGTCAACAAGATCCAAGAAACCTGTTTTGCCCACTATGCAAGACGTGATTTCATGGGAATGCCGATGGAGATGCCAAGTCACCCAGAATTGAGGCGTCAAGTGGAGAATCTTGACTTCTTGTTGCACGACAGACAGTAGGAACTGGACAATGCCCGGGAGTTAGCCAACCAGAACCGTGCCATTGCCGACCAGAAGGCCCAGACTTTTGCACTGCTCGTCCAAGACCGCCAGTCTCTTCGCCGCCAGTGTGCAAAGAAGGATCGCACCATCGCCCATCTTCGCAAGAAGGTGGCCGACCTCGAGAAGACAGTCAAGGAGCAGGAAGCTCAGCTTGCAGCCAAGGAAGAAGAAGATGAGGGTGAAGACATCCAGGGAGACATGGACTCTTACCTCAGCAACGATGATGACTTTTTGGAGGAGGATGCTGTGGACTTCTACACTGATGATGAGGACTCCGACTTCATCGACGATGAGTAGAGGCACTAGAGCACCGTCGTAGCATGAGTTATATCAGACCCACTGTATCGTAGCTTGCAGAATGGTTCTTCAAACCATCTGCTTTCCTTTGTTGTTGTGGTGTGTGTTGTATCGTGTACTTGCTTGCATAAATGAAAATGAAGTTAGTTGAAAAACCTGAGTCTAACTCAAAGTTTTAGCTTTGAAAACCCAAAACCATGAACCTTAGAATTTCCCTCTTACCCCTATATCTATCGCAATCTTCAGATGACTCGTGGAAACCAAGGAGGGAGCAGCTCGTCGCAGGACTCAATGTTGCAGATCTTGCAGAATCTCATCGCAGACCGTGAAGCAAGCAGGGCCAAGTGCCAAGCCAACTTAGCAACATTGCAGCAGATCGCCCAGATGGCTCTCAACAACCAAGGACATGGAAATCAGGATCACCATGGATCCAAACTCAAAAAAATTCAGAATACCAATCCCCCAATCTTCAACCAATCTGAAAATCCATTAGATGCTGACGATTGGTCACAGACCATGGAAAACAACCTCGAAGTTGCAGGAGTTGATGAAAATGAGAAAGTTCTCTTCGCCACCCACTATCTGGCGGGAGATGCAAGAGCTTGGTGGAATAGCATCCGCAATATGAACCATGGCCAAGTTATGACATGGGAAGCATTCAAAGTCAAGTTCAGCCGCACCCACGTGCCGCAAGGTCTCGTCAACAAGATGAGAGATGAGTTCCGCGAATTGAAGCAAGTAAGAATGACTGTGGTGGAGTACCGTGACAGATTCCTGTCACTTACCAGATATGCACCTGATGAGATCAACACAGAGGCCAAGAAGAAGGAGAGATTCTTGAACAGACTGCATGATGAGATGCAGACTGTCCTCGTCAATATCCGCTTCCAAGATCTCGAAGAACTAGTCGACTCTGCCATTCAGATGGAAGGGAAGATTAACCAGGCAAACGACAACCGCAAGCGTCGTATGATGCAGCAGTCTGGATCCAGTAGTCACCAGAAGTACCGTCCCAACCCTTCACCAGGATATGCACCAAGGAACAACCAACCCCCAAATTCTTGCCCCAGCTACCCCAACCGTAGCGGAGGCAATGTGAAGTCCGGAGGAAACAATCACAACTCCAGCAATGCCAACCATTTCAACCGTGCCCCTCCCAAGAGAAACAACAACAACACTGCACCCAGAACTGGCAGCAATGTTGTGCCTGTCGCAGTCAAGGACAAGTCCCAGATCACTTGTTTCGGGTGTGGAGTAAAGGGTCACTACTCCAATGAGTGTCCCAGGAAGACTGCCGCCAATGCCCCTATGAATGCCCCAGCTCAGCAACAGCGTCGTGTTCAACCAGGAAGGAGATTTGCCCCAGGGAACCCTCACAACCGCAACGGTCGTCTCTTCCACATGAACGCAGAAGAAGCCCAAGAAGCGCCAGATGTAGTGTTGGGTATGTTTTCTATCAACTCAGTTTTAGCAAGAGTATTGTTTGATTCTGGAGCATCGCATTCATTTGTCACCGAAGAATTTGCATGCACTAGTAAGATTCACCCAACCAACCTGAAGCATGTCATGGTAGTTCAAATCCCCGGTTCAACTACAAAAGCTAGAAAAATTTGCAAAGTTGTACCTATCAGAATACATGGGATAGATTTTTATGCGAACCTAATTGTACTTGGAACCAAAGGATTGGAAGTAGTACTAGGTATGGACTGGATGTCAAGGCATAAAGGATTGATAGACTGTGCTAAGAAAGCCATCACCATGTCCAGTAGTTCTGGAGTCACAGTAGAGCATATCTCTGAAACCTTACCCCGTCAATTCAAGTGCAACAAGAGTGTAGCCCTGCCCACCATAGACCAAGTCAGAGTAGTCTGTGAATACCCCGACGTATTCCCAGATGAATTGCCAGGTATGCCTCTGGATAGGGATATTGAGTTCATTATCGAACTAATCCCCGGAACCGGACCTATAGCCCAGAGACCCTATAGCATGAACCCCTCAGAGTTAGTGGAACTGAAGAAGCAGTTGGATGCCATGTTAGCAAAAGGCTTGATTCAGCCAAGCGCATCGCCATGGAGATCACCAGTGTTATTCGTCGACAAGAAAGATGGAGGCAACCGTCTGTGTACAGATTACAGAAAGTTGAATGACGTCACCATCAAGAACAAGTACCCTTTGCCAAAGATAGAGGATCTATTTGATCAGTTGACCGGAGCTCAGGTATTCTCAAAGATTGATCTTAGGACTGGTTATCACCAACTTAAGATTCGTGCAATGGATATTCCGAAGACCGCCTTTACTACTCGTTATGGTTTATACGAGTATACGGTTATGTCTTTTGGATTAACCAATGCCCCTGCTTATTTCATGAATCTCATGAATAAGATCTTTATGAATTTCTTAGATAAGTTTGTAATTGTGTTTATCGACGACATCCTTATCTACTCCAAGTCAGAAAAAGAGCATGAGCAACATCTGAGAGTTATCCTAGAAACCCTGAGAGAGCATCAGCTATATGCCAAGTTCAGCAAGTGTGAATTTTGGCTAAAGGAAGTAGGATTCCTAGGACATATTGTGTCTGCCGGAGGAGTCTCTTTTGATCCCGCCAAGATCAAAGATGTCGAAGAATGGGAAGCCCCAACCACTCAAACCCAAGTCCGTGCATTTCTCGGATTAGCGGGATATTACCGCAAGTTCGTAGAAGGATTCTCGAGCATCGCCCGACCCATGACCCAATTGTTGAAGAAGGACAAGAAGTTTGAATGGACAGACAAGTGTGAAGCCAGTTTCCAAGAGCTGAAGAAGAGATTGATATCAGCCCCAATATTGGTCATGCCAGACATCAAGAAGCCGTTTGATGTGTATTTTGACGCATCCAAGATTGGTCTAGGATGTGTATTGATGCAAGAAGGCAAAGTTATCGCGTATCTGTCTCGACAACTGAAGCAGCATGAGCAGAACTATCTGACCCATGATCTTGAGCTAGCAGCTGTGGTTCTAGCATTGAAGACATGGCGTCATTATTTGATGGGTAATCGCTGTGAGATTTACTCGGATCACAAGAGCTTGAAGTATATTTTCACTCAGAAGGAGCTAAATATGAGACAAAGGAGATGGATGGAGTTAATCAAGGATTATGACCTTGACATTCACTATCACCCCGGCAAAGCCAATGTGGTAGCAGATGCTCTTAGCAGATTGCCATGTAGGCTTAACACCATGATCAAGGAGAAGCAACCAAGTTTGTATGAGGAATAAGAGCAGTTCAGGACTGAATTAGTTAGCAAAGGATTCCTAGCTAGCATTGAACTTCAACCCACGTTGATTAGCCAAATCAAGGAAGCCCAGGAAGGGAATGAAAGTATCGACGGAATCAAACGTCGTATTGGTACAGGAAAGGTACATGGATTCACTTAAGACGAAGAAGGAGTACTGTGGTACAAAGGACGTATCTGTGTGCCAGCAGATTCGGAGCTGAAGGAAGTTATCATGAAGGAAGCTCATGAAACTCTTTATTCTATTCACCCCGGAGGAACAAAGATGTATCAAGATTTGAAAGAGCAATTTTGGTGGCACAAGATGAAGAGAGAGATCGGAAGCTACATCGCCAAATGTGACATCTGTCAAAGAGTCAAAGCCGAGCATCAGAGACCTGCAGGACTATTGCAACCATTGCAGATTCCAGAATAGAAATGGGATTCTGTCGGAATGGACTTTATCAACGATTTACCTACTTCTAGTAGGGGAAATGTCTCAATCTGGGTCATCGTTGATAGACTGTCCAAGGTAGCCCACTTCATACCTATCAAGACAACCTACCAGAGTGCAAAGTTAGTAGAGCTGTACATTCCTAGGATTGTTAGTCTGCATGGAACCCCCAAGACCATCATATCAGATCGAGGAACCCAGTTTACTTCAAGATTTTGGCAGAAAGTTCACGAAGGTTTAGGAACCAAGTTGAACTTCAGTACCGCTTAACACTCGCAAACAGATGGACAGACTAAGAGAGTCAACCAGATCCTTGAGGATATGCTTAGATCTTGTGTGTTGGAATACGGATCAAAATGGGAAGACTGCATGCCTTTCGCAGAATTCTCATATAACAATAGTTATCAAGCTAGTTTGCAGATGACACCATTTGAATTCCTATACGGAAGAAAGTGCCGTACCCCTTTGAATTGGTCGCAAGTAGGAGAGAGTCAGATCTTCGGACCCGACATTCTCCGAGAAGCAGAAGAGAAAGTTCACAAAGTTCGTGAGCACCTCAAGACCGCCCAATCCAGACAGAAGAGTTATGCTGACAAAAGAAGGAGAGACCTGACTTTCAATGTCGGAGATTTTGTATATCTCAAAGTTTCACCATTGAAGGGAACTCAACACTTTAGTCTGAAGGGAAAGTTAGCCCCCAGATATATCAGACCTTTCAAGATTTGAACCGCCGAGGAGAAGTATCGTATCAACTGGAACTGCCAGAAGAGATGTCAGCCATCCACAATGTGTTCCATATCTCGTTACTTCGCAAATGCTGGGAAGTGCCTGAGAAGACTGAAGTTTTCAAGAACATCGATCACAGAGCTGTGGAAATCAACAATGACCTGGCCTATCAGGAAGTGACCATCTGTATCTTAGAAAAAGCCTACAGAACCACCAGGACCAGGAGCATCAAGTTTCTCAAGATCCAATGGAGCAACCATACCGAGGAGGAAGCTACTTGGGAGCGAGAAGATTACATTAGGACAGAGTTCCCAGATCTCTTTAGTTCCTAGTTTTCTTTGTAAATCTCGGGATGAGATTTTGTTTAAGTGGGGAAGGTTTGTAACATCCCAAAACTTTAATCCAAGCTTATCAAGATCAAATCATCCAAAAATAGGGTTAACAAAAACTTTTCCCAATAAAAAAATGAAAGCATTCATATGTGTGTGCATTTAAAATAGGAGTTGATTTGAAGTGCCTTGTTTAAGTGATCCAATGCTTGTAAAATGTTTCTTAGGTGATTTAAACATCATCTACATCATTCCCAAACTTTTACCAAAGAAAATCAAATCAAAAACAATTAAAAAGGAGGAATGGTCATTTTGGCCATTTTAATCAACTACACTACTTTGAGTATTGCTAGCACTCATTTCTTAACAGAAATAATTCATGATCTTTGCACCTCTTGCTGGTACACATAATGAGGTACCAAGGCCCACCTTGTGATCTGCAAAAATCTTTCAAATACTAATTTTTAATGATAGTTCAAAATTGAATCTATTTCATATGGGAAGATCCCACTTTTTCAAAAACCATTCAAACAAGCTCCACTTTCAAAACCCTTGCAACCAGAGACTACCTAGCACAAGTGGAGAACACCCAAAATTTTTGAAATCAAAATTCAAAAGTTTTTATCTTTTGGCCATTTTGTCAAACACCTTGCTGGCATGATCAAAGTGGCCTAACTATTACTGTCTTGGGGTTAATCTTGTCTAGCAAATTGAAGTGCTTTGATCATCTTTGTCTCCCTCAAGCCCAACCAGACCCACACCAGCACATCCCCTACCTCCTAGCTGCACTGCATTGCCATGCCGAGCCACTCCTCGCCGATCGACCATGCACTCGCAGCAGCAGACCTCTCCAGCCTCTCTCGCCATGTCCAGCACGTCGCCAGTGGTCCACCTCCACCGTCCAACCAGCCCCAGGCCAGAGACAGAGAGCAGAGCGGCCGGGAACTGCCGCGCCTGGAGCTGGTCGACCATGTCGACGCCGCCCATAGAGCATGCTCTGTCCCCGTGTGCACAAACCACCCCTTGGCCGCAGCCCGCGCCCACCGCTCCGCCATGACCTGGGGAACACCCCAGACACCCCCGCTGGCCGCCCAACTCACCCCAGCCACCACTCGTCGTGGACACCGCCGCCTCTGCCGCTCAGAGCGCCACCTTGCCTAGACCGCATACCACCGCCCCTACGCCCACATTCACTTCCTAGATCACCACCAGGAGACCACCTGTCGATCACCATCCTCCGCCATGCCGCTAGCCGCCCGTAGCCGTGTCACCGGAGTCGCCTGCCCATACCCTTCGGTCTCACCGTCGGACCTATATAAACCGGCCTCCCCCGCACCATTTCTCCACATCCACTCACTCCCCACCTCTCACTAATTCTTTCACCCCTCTCGCCGGACCCAAGCAAGCTCTGCCTCGCTGGAATTGGAGCCGGAGCAGCCGCAGCAGGAGGAGAAGGGCGAATGCGATTTAGGGCACCCCAAGCTCCGTCGCAACTGCGCATCGCCTCGCCGTCGTCTTCCAGTTTGTTTGCCCGCCTCTCCTACCCCGTTGGAGACCTGGTACGTCCCCAGCAGACCCCCACTGAGCCGCTAGGGTTCGAGCTCGCCGGCGACCTGTTCGTCGTCGACGACGACCCTCAGCCATAGATCCTCTTTCTAATCCTATGGCCCACAGCACGCGTACCATTTTGCGTATTAAGACCCACTAACAAGCGGGACCCCCCTGTCAGCTGAGCCCCGCGCCGCGGAGCGCCACTGGGCCGGCCCAAGTTCTTTCCCGCGCTAGCCCAACCGTTCAAATCTGGATTTTTCTTTTTAAGTGAATCTAGTTTCTGTCCACTAGTTTAAAATTCAATTATGGGAGTTTTATAAATCCAAATTGCATGAAACCAATTTTGTCTGAAAGGTATTGAGATGATCTATCCAAGCCAGTTGGATTTAATTCAATTAGAGTTATAGATCTCTCCTAATAAAAATAATAAAACAGAAGCATTTGCACCTTGCAACATTTTTATAAAATCAACCAAGATAGCTTTTGAGTTGATTCCAACTCTCAAAAATCACATTTCATCATATATTTCTAAATATGTAAGAATATTAAGGTTTACATGCAGTGACTTTGGACTAGTACCAAATTAATGCTATATAGGCATTTCTAGTCACTTTAAATCATTAAATAATGAACTTAAACCAAAGTCATTATGATCCAACCTTTAAATCTCATTCCCACATATTAGAGTATGTGGTGATGACATGTGTCAACATGATCCCATATTTTAAGTGGTGAATATTAAATCTTAGTTAATTTTTCAATGAGTAGAAATAATTTTCTAAAACAAAAAGGATGAAACTATTGAATTAAACTTGTGATGCTTGTGATGATAATAGATCATCAATTGTGTTTCTTAGAATGCTATCTAGCCTAGTTAAGTATTGTTTGGTGATTGTGTACTCCGTATGTATTTATACAAGATAGTACCGACCAAGCTTACGAGGAGAAGGAGTTCTATCAAGACGAAGAAGAAGAAAACTTCAACCACTACACCAACCAAGGCAAGCCACCATTAACAGTGCAAGCTAACACTTGCAAGTTTAGTGCTTAGCAAGCTAAGATCAAAATAGATGGTTTAGCAAAGATGCCTTAAGCATGCTTTGATCACACCCCTTTTAACTAGTAGTTACCTCAAGTCTTTGTTTACAAGTTTTTACCTCCCTTAATTTACACCAAGTTCTTTACTTGTTTTGAATGTAGCATAAAAAGTATAAAACTTTACCTATTTAGAAACCTTTAGATGTCATTCTATGGCATGAGATTGAACCCATCACTTCCACCTTAGTGAACACTCTTAACTTAGTAATTTAGAGTAGATCAAAAACTTGAGTCACTTTAGATGGGAACACTTGGTGAAAATGAATTATGAAAACCTTGGAATGATGAGTCATTCTATTGAGATGTTTTGACATGTGTTGAGAAACACAAATGGTTGATGATGAAACTGTTGAGGCATGAGCCTTAACCCTTTTATAAAACTGATGGTTGGATTCGGATGCGATACCATTCCAAATTTACCGTACAACCACATTACCTGAATTGGGTAAGGCTTAGCTGGAAATTTATGTGCATTAGTATTAGTTCCCTCGCGGGAGAGGTTTGAGCTGAGGCTACCTCTCAATGATGTCCACCTATGCAGTGCCCAAGATGACTGATGGTCATGGTTGGGAGGCCATGCTCATAGGAGAGGTGCTTATACTAGGGTGTGTAAAGGGAAGGTTATGTTTGATTATCTGCATACTAAGTATGATGATTCAGGGTTATCCCTGACAGATGTATCGAATCTTGTGGTGAAAGTGTACCACCTCTGCAGAGTGTCAAACTATTCGAATAGCCGCGTCCACGGTTATGGACAGTTGGAATGGCCATACTGTTTCGTTGTCAGATGTTTTCCAAATAACTTGAAATGAATGATGAATCTTGACTTGACCACAACAGGGTTATGTTTATGACATTAGCTTCCCAACTTAAGTGATTCTAGAACTTTACTTTATCTTTCTTTGCTTCTGAACTCAACTTAGGTTTCAAACTTAACTTTATAATTAAACTTAGATTTAGCAATTTAACTTAGAATATAATACTTGTTAGTGGTAGTTTGCGAGTACTTAAAGAGTACTCATGGCTTTTGTCCCTGTCTATTCTCATGGCCAGACTATGAAGGATACTATCAAGATGATGGCCAGCAGGACGGCTATGATAACTAGAACTATCTTCCTTCGTTAGCATTGCTTGTGCCCCTGAAGATGGACCCCACCGCTACGCTTATCTTTTATTTCCGTTGCTTGTTGTATTTAGACTGGATCATGAGATCCTTATTTGTGTAAGACCTTATGTATGGTTTGTAATGGATGATGTACTATGATATCCAATCCGTTATGTCTCGCAAAAATGGTAATCCTGGGATTGCGAGGTATGGCATAACGGGCATCTGGGATTAAAAATCCGGGTGTTAACATCCACCCATGTGCTGGATTCTAACCCACGAGAATCAACAGCCTCACAACAAGGTCATCCGTCCATGCGAAAGGAAGAAGATCCAGCTGACTTCTCCGTCCCATTCCAGATCTCATGGTTAACGCGTAATATACGGTGCTAGAATCACTAGCGACATTGGTTGTTAAGTCCTAGATGATACATTCCTGTACAATGGTGTTTCCATTGCCAGTTATGATAGATTAGCTGATCACCCTAGATCAGTAACCGATACTTTAAGTTAATTGTGAAAATAGTGTTTTCGACCTTTTTGAAATGCAGGTGATGGCACAGTTGAGTTACAAGCATAGAAAATAATCAAAGGACATGAGCAAGTTGTGAACTTGCCTTTTGTGATTGCAAGATTATGCACTCACGGTCTTCGAGATAATAGAAGGTCCAAATTCTGTAAACAACATCATTGATCCAGTAAGGACTAATGTTTAAAGAAGCAATATGCTGGGATGCATAAGTAATGTAATGTAGTTTGGAAAACCCTGAAGTAATATTTAATATGGTGAATAGGTTAAGTTTGGGAGATTTCTTAAAGATTTAGTTTGTCTATAAGTTTACTTAAACAAATATATAAATATAAGGAACTTAATGCTAACATGTATGATTCAAAGTAAGTATAACAACACATGATTCGAGTTATTTGATATCATGCAACTATTATGGAAGTTTATGTTTTAGATTGATAAGAGCTGAAGAACTTATTATGAGATTGTTGTTTGAAGTGGAAAAACGAATAACTTTTGAAGAAAAGGTTTCTTTGATAAGGTTTAACCAATCTTTATGGTTAATAGAATATGATCAATGTCATTTGCGTTTGTTCGGTAAGTTTGGATTTGAGATGCCTTATGACTTAATTTGGAATAGACAAAAGTTAACTATAGAAACATAATTAGATTTAGGGTGTGATGTGTTTAAAAGTATTAATAAGCTTTAAACTTTTCAACAATCATGTTTGAAGGTATAGGATCATTCACTTTCAGCTTAAGTGAATGATGAGTTTAAATATGATTTGTTATTATCAATATAGTTTGTCTTATTAAGGAAAGTAAATTTACATGATTTGAATAAATTATTAGAGCTAGAATCATGTTTAAGAATAGTTAAGAGATAAATAGCATTCATTTTTAAGATGTTCAAAATTTTACTTAAAATTGTTGGTTTAGATTGGATTTTTGATTTTAAAAGAGTTTTATAAGGTTAATAAGTTATACTTAAGTTTTATTACAGATCCGAGTCATAGTTTTGGACTTAGTATTTAATTATTAGGGATTTAAGGTGTTATATGGAGAATTGTGATTATTATTATTTAAGACATGTTTTTATACAATTTACAAAATAGGTATCTTATAAAATAGATAGGGATTTATTATTTTAAAATCTTGGAACCTATTGGAATAATATATGGAGTATTTTTCTAATAAAGTATATTTATTTAAGATCTTAAAATGATTTTTATTTATTTTTAAGTATTATTATTATTTTTACAAAATTCTATAAAGGATTAAATGTCCTTGACTACTTGTTCCAGGTTTTATTTGTAAAAAAATTAAGTTAGTATTTTTGTAAAATAGTAGATTTATTTTCATATGCAAAAATGATCTTTATTAATTTTTAGGACTTTTTCCTTATTTTATTAACTTTTAATTAGAGTTTTAATGTCCTTAACATTTATTTGTCTTTTATCTAACTTAAACAAGTAAGGTTTATAATTTGATTATTTGGTTGTTCTACTCTCTTAATAAAAGTTTGCTATTTTCTTTAATTAAAAAGAAAAGTATTACTTAAAGTTCTTGGAATTTTCATAAACATTATATTTAGTATTTTTATAATGACTAGTATTATTTTAAGAGTTTAAAATTGAATTTATTTATTTATTAACTCTTTTAAATATTTAACTAAAAATCCTTTAAGGAAATAAGACTTTATTTTTTATCAAATTAAATTTACCTTTCAAAGAAATACAAACTAGCATTTTCTATAATAACACTCCCTTTTAGAATTGTAAAAATGAATTTTATTCAACTTTATGTGTTTGATATATTTTTATAAAATTCCAAAGGAATATATACCTTAATAATAATAATTTTAAATTTAATTACCTAAAATTCCATTTGTTATTTTTCTTAATTAAAGGACATATGTATGAGTCCATTGATATTTTATTTATATTTTTAGTATTTTTATTTTATTTCTTAGAGCCATTTAAGTCCTAGGGGTATTTTGGTCATTTGACAATTTAATTAGGTTTTTCCTTTTAAAACTGGACCTAGCCCAGCCCTGACCCGGCCCAACCCGGCTAGTCAAACCCTCTCTAGTGAGGGGTACTGGACTACACCGGCCCAGTACGCACCCCTCACTCCTCTCGCCCTCGCGTGTTCTTCCTCAACCTGCTGCAGCGTGGTGTCGCCAACGCCGTTGTCGCTCGATTACCACTGCCCAGGGCCTCCTCGGCCGTCGCCATGGTGCATGGCGAGGTAGCCGGTGCTGCTCCGCCGTCTGGCCCTGTTGGATTTGTCTGCAAACCCCTCTCGTGTCCAGGCTGACTCCACCCCGAACCCTAGGGTTTGGGGGTTGTCAGCGATGTGGAGTTTCGCCGCCCTGGTGGTGCTGTGTTAGGCTTCTGGCGGTCCTATGGTGCCTCTGCTGCTGCCCGTGTGGCTGTGACCGCCATGCCATGGCTTGGCACGGGTTGCAGCGCCCTCAGGTGCTCCCCGTGTCGCCGTGTGCGCTCGCCGGTGACTCTGCTTCCTCTTCTATCTACAACGAGGACCACGAGTGAGTTCCTCTTCTCTCCCGCTCTGATTCTCTGGCTTACCTTGAAGGGAATATGCCCGAGAGGCAATAATAAAGTGGTTATTATCTTATTCCATGTTTATGATAAATGTTTATTTTGCATGCTATAATTGTATTGATCGGAAACATCAATACATGTGTGTTTAATAAACAAAAAGGGTTCCTAATTATGCCTCTCTTATAGACTAGCTCGTTGATTAACAAGATGATCAAGGTTTCCTGATCATGGACATTGGATGTTGTTAATAACGAGGTCACAACATTGGTGGAATGATGTGATGAACATTCATCCGAAGTATAGCATTACGATCAAAGTCATTATGTTTATATTGCTATAACATCATACGAAGTAATCTTAGTCCTTAGACCATGAGATCATGTTAATTGCTAACACCAGAAGAGTATCTTGATAACATCAAACGTCACACCGTAACAGGGTGACTATAAAGGTGGGTTCAGTGCTACGAAGGTGTTATGTTGAGGCTCATGGATCAAGAGTGGGATTTGTCCATCCCGATGACGGATAGATATACTCTGGGCCCTCTTGGTGATATCACATTGAAATAGCTTGCAAGCAAGTGATGTGATCACTAGAATGTTATATCATGGGAACGAGAAAAGAGTGCATGTCGGCAACGAGACAAAGGGATTTAGTTACTAGCGTTAAAGGTTCACACGATCACAAGAGTCATCATTGAATATGTGGGAGTCAGTATGGATCTCCAGGTCCCGCTGCTGATTATTGATTTGAGAAGGGTCTCGATCATGTCTGCATTATTCGTAAATCGTAGGGTGACACGCTTAAGGGATACCGACACCATTTGGAGCAAATATGTTTCAGATAAAGATTTAAGAAAGCGCTAGAATTATTTCAATAGACACCGAAACCGCTTCGGGTGAAATTGTTGAAATTGGTTCTGCATATAATATTGAAATGTTGCAGCGGGTTTTATGTGAATTTTTGTTAATTAAAGTAATTAACAAAATTCTGAATAAATTTAATAAAAGAGTTTTATTAAATGAGAGAGCATTAAACTTGGAGAATTTTAATGCATTTAAAGTAGGGACTTTAAAGGGGAATGTGAATAGGCATTTTAATGTGGAGGGGTTACCACCACATGAATGGGGGAGGTGAGGAGTCACCCCCCCATGCACCGGCCATGAAGGAGGGGCACCCCCCTCCTCCTATAAAAGGCCACCCTCTTCCTCCTTCTTCCTCACACCTCCTCGTGAAGGATCTCTCTCCCCCTCTAGTATTATTCCCCCATGGTCTCGGATTAGCGAGATGCATGTTCCCGGTGGCTTTATCTGGAAAGGAGTTGCTGCTTCCGCTGCTTTGCTGGAGCGAGGGACGGAGGTTGTCGGGGTACCAGACGTGTGTGCGATCACGGATGCACCGCTGCTTTGTGGTGCTGGACTTGGTGGTGCTGGACTTGCTGGAGCTGGATCTGAAGGACGTGCTGGAGCCGGACCTGCTCGGACTTCCATATGATCTTGAGATCGGCAAGTGTACGACTACATCAACCACGAGTTCCTACTCGTTAACAAAACTCGTTGTCTTCGAGGGTAAGTTCTCGATGGATGTATGTCCACCCGTTGCTCTGTACCTAGTAGATAGATCTTGGCGTATAGTTCTCATCGTAGGAATTTTTTTGTTTTCTATGCTGCGGACCCAACAGTGGTATCAGAGCCTGATCTATGCGTAGGTGCTTTGCACGGGTAGTACACATATGTTTATATGTGGGCGATGATGATCATGTTATTGGATCTTCTATGTATTTTGGATATTGGTGGCATAGTGGGATGAAGCGGCCCGGACCAACCTTACATGTCATCGTACATGAGACCGGTTCCACGACTGACATGTAACTTGTTTTGCATAAGTGGTTGGCGGGTGTCTGTCTCTCCTACTATAGTCAATATCTGATTTACAACGAGTTGCTAATAACTTAGTTATCCTTGTTGTGGTTCATGTTCGTAGGTAAGAACGATTCTATCTCCGAAATCCCTAAGCCACGTAAAACTTGCAATTGATAAATTAGAGGCGTCTAGTTTAGATCGTTGCTGGGCTAGTGTCTTGATATGGTATTGTTGTAAGTAGATGTATGATAGATACTCTTACAACACACTCAACGTGTAAGTTCCATAGACCTTGGCCTTACACACAAAGGAATGATAGAGATCATACCACGATGCAAATGATAGAGATCAAATGCATGGACCATATCATCTCACTTTACACATTAGATGTTAGCATCTTATACTGCTAGTTTGGCGCTTTTTTTGTAGCATTGTAAGATGATCCCTCATTTAGATATCAAGATAAAAATGTGTTCTTCCTTAAGTATGCACCGTTCTGTGGATCATGTTTCGAGACATCACGTGATGATCGGGTGTACTCGAATCTACGCTTTCATAGGAACGGGTGTAAGACAGTTTTACACACGCGAATACTAAGGTTCTTACTTGGCGAGCCTAGCATGTATAGACATGGCCTCGGAACACGAACCGAAAGGTTAAGCATGAGTCATATAGTTGATATGATGCCCATATAGATGCTCGCCTTTGAAGCTACATCAACTCACGTGATGATCGGACTTGGTGTAGTGGATTTGGTTCATATAATCACCAAAAAGGCACGAGGGATGTCGTTTTGAGTGGGAGTTCATTTATAATTTGGATTAGTTGAACTAAATTTGTCATAAACTAAATCAAAGTGAATTTTCATAATTTATTGTAGTCATTGGCATCTGTTCACTACCTTATGCTTAGTTTCAATTGAGATAATAGAACTATATAATTCTGGATATTTACTTTACGAACTGGTATCGTATTGTTTTGAATGTCAATTTAAAGTTTAGAAGTCCTATTGCAAACTTTCAGCAAACTCTATTTACTCCATGAAGTTTAATAAGTAGTATTAAATCAAGAGTAAGAATTCCAATGTTAATATCTAAAGTATCATGTTTGCCTCCATGATTATTGATATTCAAAAGTTGTTTTAATATCAAGATTATATTGGAGCTGAAAGAATTGTTTTAGAAACCATCATGTGTGAAAGATATTGTGATATCCGAAACAAAGTTTTTGGTTGCATTATGATAGAGTGTAATTTAGCAAAATACATGTTCTCATATTGTATGAGAATTTGTGAAGGATGGAGATGCTAGGCATCCGAATCTTCCAAAAGGTTTTGGGAACTAACATTATACTCGCGATTCTTCCTTACAGGCTATAGTAGCTTGATCATTAAAGTTGTCATGATAAGGATGAATAGAAGATGTAAGTAAAATGTTTACTACACTAATAGATTACTAAAGAATGGATTTTTGAAAGAACACCAAACACTTGATGATGGTGATCCACTTCAAAGTGCAAGTTCAAAGGTATTAGTATTTGACTATATACACTTTGTACTATGTGTCATGTGAATGACACCACTATTGATGTTGATAGATTCTTTTAAAAGAAAAGGAATTGTTGAAAGAGAATCTATAAAATATTTGGCAGAAAAGAAAAGGTTGGAGATGTCCAACTTAGGTATATAGAAGATATACATGTTATGGTTGTATTCCTTACTTGTTAAACAATGTGGTTCTGAGGTATTAGATACCGGTATTGGATACCGAATTGGTTGGTATGAAGTGTCATACAGGACAACGCAATTCATGAACTACAATGGCCTAAGTAACTAGCAAGAGAATAAGTGATGATGTTCATCGAAAACAAATAAAGTGTTATTGTGTTTTTCGTTGTCGTCAAACCTAGCCTTCAAGATTTGTTTCAATAATTGTTATTTTGTTCCGGTATTACGAGAACAATGGTTGTTCAAATAATTATCGTATTCCATAAAGGATGGATGAACTTTTACAAGTCTAGTGGGAGAAATCACATCCATAAATACTATTGCTAAAATGTCGCAAGACAAATGATTGAAAGATCACTTATCAAGTGACATCGCTGTTTAAATTATATTGAAAAGAAAACATGAAGAAACTCCATGTTGATGGATTTTTGGAGTTTTTGATTTTGATCAATTGACGCTAGTGAAACTTTCCTCGAGATAATGGAAACTCCGTCCATAGGCCAGAGAGGAACAGATGACTAGCTTATTGGAAATTGTGCATGCTGATGTGCATAGTCCATTATGTGTAGCCATATGCGATGGATCTTTTTGCTTCATATGCTTTCTCCGAAAATTTAAGTGAATATATCTATATATTTACTTAATAAGGAAGAAGTGTGAAACATTTGAAAATTGTTCAAAGACTTTCAAGATGAAGTGGAAAATCATTGTAACAAGAAAATAAAGAGTTTATGATTCGATCATAAAGGAAGATATTTGAGTTACATGTTTAGCAAAAACACCTAAGACTTGTGGAATTGTTCCATGATTTGTGTTTCCCGATAAACCATAGGAGTATGGCATATTCGAGAGATGAAATCAAACCATGTTTGACAAGGTAAGATCAAGGGTGTCATTTATAAAACTGCCATTGTGTTTTAAGGATTGAAGCTTTAGAGACTACCGCTTTTACACTAAAAAGAGAACCATCGTGATCCGTTGAAATGACACCATATAAGTTATGGTTTGGCAGAAAACCCAAATTGTCTTTTCTTAAAATTTTGGTATGCTATGCATAAGTAAAATGTTTACAACCATGCCTAAATTGGATGGTGGATCTTCAGCTTTAGCGAGTTCACTCATAGAAATGTCCGTTTGATTGCTCCTCGGGTGCTTCCTTCTTTTAAATCTAGATTTCCTAGAATCATACCTTCGTCCATTCTTGTCGGATAAGCACGTCTTTGTAGGTTATCCCAAAGAATTTGTTGGGAATTTCTCCATAACACCGAGGACAAAAGAGTTTGTTACTTGGAACGTCAAGTTTCTTGAGAAGGAACTTTTCGCGAAAAGTTAAGTGGGAGGACAATAGAACCATGATAAGGTTGTTGAACCTTAGCTATATGTGCTAAGTAGCGCATCGCTGGAAAGTGTCCCGGTGGCAGCCACAATGCTCATGGCTCCCGTGATTACAAAGGTTGTGATCTCTGATACATTGCAAATGTATCTATAATTTTTGATGTTCCATGCTTAGTTTTATCCACTTTCTTGTGTTTTGTTCCAACTTTGGAGTACTTTTCATATGATTTCTTGGACTAACCTATTAACAAGAGCCACAGTGCCAGCTGTCTGTTTTCTGTTGTTTTTGGTTCCAGGAAAGTCAGAAAATGAATATTCTCGGAATTGGACGGGACAAAAGCCAAAGTGCCTATTTTTTCGGAAGGGATAAAGTGCCAGAATACGAGACGGAGAAGGGCATGGGGGCCACCACACCACCTGGCCGTGCGGCCAGGCCTGGCCCGCGCCAGGGGGTGGTGTGGCCGCTCCCGGCACCCCCTCGGCCTCTCCTTCCGCCTATAAGTTGCCCTCGGGACAAAAACCCTAAGTACCCGATCAAAAATCCATGAAAGAGTCTGTAGCCGCCGTCATCTCCATCCCTAGACCGGGAGGGATCTGAAGCTCTTCCTGGCACCCTGTCAGAGAGGGGAATTCACCCTGGAGGCCTTCTTTATCACCATGCAAGCCTCCGGTGTGATGCGTGAGTAGTTCATCCTTGGACTACGGATCCATGTAGTAGCTAGATGGCTGGTTTCTCCTCCTTTGTGCTTTCATGTTTAGATCATGTGAGCTCCGTTCATGATCAAGATCATCTATTTGTAATTCATACATGTTGTGTTTGCGGGGATCTGATGGATATTGAGATGCTATTTCAGATTGATTATTGATTCTATCATGTCTTTGTTATTTGAGATCTTGCATGCTTTCCATTGTTAGTAGCTATATTGGCCAAGTAGATGCTAGCAACTCCAAGAGTTAGTATTTATGCTCGATAGTGGGTTCATGCCTCTGGTAATCTCGGGAAGTGACAGAAATCTCTAAGGTACTAGATGTGTTGTTGCTACTAGGGAGAAAACAACAATCCTTTGTTCATAGAACAATCATATTGTTTACTTTACACGCAGTTCGTAAAGCAATAATCTGTTGCTTGCAACTTAATACTGGAGGGGGTTCGGATGATAACCTGAAGGTGGATTATTAGTCATAGATGCAGTTGGATGGCGGTCTATGTATTATGTTGTAATGCCCAATCAAGTCTCAAAGGAGTCAAGATGATTAGTATATGCATGTATTGCTTTCTCGGTGTTTGTCAATTGCCCCGCTATAATTTGTTCACCCAGCATGTTATCTATCTAAGGAGAGCCACCTCTAGTGAACTATGGATCCCGGTCCTTTTACTTTACATACAATCTACAATCTTTTACTTCTTTGTGTTTACTTTCTGCAAACTTTTACTTCTTTCCATTCGATACGTTTAATCCGTTGTTTTCCGCAAAACACGGTGAGGTTGACAACCTCATCGCAAGTTGGGGACAAAGTTCTATGGTTGTGTTGTGCAGGTCTCCATGTTGCTACTAGCACCGGTAGTGCGCCCTGCCAAAGCTCAGCTAGTAACACCTTTGGGGTGTTTCCTTGCTCCTACTGGTTCGATTAAACCTTGGTTTCATAACTGAGGGGAAATTTGCTGCTATATTTATCGTACCTTCCTCTTGGGGTTCCCAACGAGCTCTACGTCGAAAGTCGAGCACATCAAGATTTTCTGGCGCCGTTGCCGAGGAGTCAAGGACATCTTCACAAGGGGAGTCCCTCATAACCAATCTCTTTACTTTGTTGTTTTTGTTTTGCTTAGTTTTCTTTTTGCTTTGTTTGCTTGTTTTGTTCTTTAAAAAACACAAAAAATTAGTTCCTTTCTTAAGTTGCCTTTATGACTAGCTCTGCTCCAATCACTATTTCATTATGGATAGCTCACTCAGTTTCCTATTTGGGAACAGTATTATGACTACTAAGGTAATAGATGAACCACCGCCTGCTAGAACCTCCATGGAAGAAGAAATTGCTGAACCTGAAAGCTCATTAGATGAAAAAGAGGAGGAGAGTGATGGACAAAAGGAGGAAGAATGGATCTACCCATGCCTACCTTCTAATGAGAGTAACTCTTTATCCCTTACATTATTTGATTGTCCCCCATGCTTATCAAAGGAGGGTGAATATTATGTTCCCGAGGATTCTTTTGAAAATGTTTATAATAAAGCTCTAGTGCTTGTAGATCATGAAAAGCATGCCTTATGTGATAGTTATATTGTTGAGTTTATTCATGAGGCTACTGAAAATTATTATGAGAGAGGAAAATATGGTTGTAGAAGTTTTTATGGTAATGAAACACCTCTCTATGTGCTGAAAGTTTTGAAGTTACTTTTGTTTTATCTTCCTATGCCTGTCACTTTGCTCTTTGTGCATTTATTTGCATACAAGATTCCTATGCATAGGAAGTGGGTTATACTTAAATGTGTTTTGAATTTGCTTCTTGATGCTCTCTTTTACTTCAATTCATATTTCCTATGAGAGCATCTTCTCAAATTTGCATGCCTAACTTAAAGGCGTTAGAGAAAAGTATTTGTTGGGATATAACCCAAGAGTTTTAGCTGAGTCTTGGAAGTTATTACCTATGTAATAACCTCTCCTTATCCTTTTTATTTGCTTTTTGTGCCAAGAGTAACCTCTAATGAGAGAGAAGTAATGATTGGGAAAGTTGCTGTCCCGAAACAGATTTTTGTGCTTCACCGTAAAACTTCCTGAGAGAGATATGTATGTCGGATTGAGCTGTAATTTTTTGTGCTTATGCCCCAGGTTGTTATCTAACTTTCATTAGTTCAACACTTTTTGATTTGAGCAACAGAAGGTCTTCGAAAAAAATAGTCTTTACCTGCTGGTCTGTTTTGACAGATTTCTGCCATTTTCTGCATTTGCTTCTTGTTAGTTCCTTCTTGAGTTCCTTTGGGGAATTGAGCTTTTTGAGGGAAGTGCTACAGTAGCTTGTGTTTTAATGTAAGTTTTATTTGTGTTATAACTGAACCTTGAGACTTATTTATCTTAAGTGCACTAATGTTGCTAATGAGATTGTGTGAAGTTTTGTATGAAGGAAAAATTGCAGGTGTATGGAAGGAACAAGTAATGAGATAAAGGATGGACTAAAGCTCAAGATTGGGGATGCCACGCGTGTCACCCTAAGAAATATCCAAGAAGTACAAGCGTCAATGCTTGGGGATGCCCAAGGCATTCCCCTTCTTCATCAATAAAAATTCCAGGTTTCTTCCAAACGCTTCATTTTTATTGTTTCATGCACAGTTGTGTTTTTCTTGGAGCGTCTTCTTTTTCGTTTTCGTTTTGGTTTTCATTTGCTTTGGTTTGCTTAGTTTTCTGAATAAGTTGGTTGGACCCCCTCTTTCACACTTTGATTTGCGAATAGTTTGGTTTGGTTTGGAAAAGAGTAGGAAAGTTCATACTTATGTGGTAAAAAGAGCTCGTTTTTGACTGTGGCCTATGCTTTGTCATGACATGCTTGATATTGTTTTGGATTTATGCTTAGTATTCTTTGTTGTAGCATGACTTGTTATAAACAATTGAGATTGCTTAATGTGCCTTGGACGAATCATGTGTTGTTTTAGCATATTAAAGCATAGTATAGTGGTATTCTCCTTTGATGCTTTATTTGGGTTGACTTGGCACATGCTCACACCATGTTATGACTATCTCAAGTCACCATAGCCTTTATGATCCTTTAGTTTTCAACTTGTAGTATCACTTTATGCTTTGATCAATGATGTTTTGTCGCTCTGCATGATTGTGGCCATTATTGCTCTCTTAGTTTGTCGCTCCCAGTCTTTTGCTAGCCTCCACAACCAAGTATGAGTTCCACTCATGCATCAAACTCCCTAAACCAAGTTATTCCAAAGAGTCCACCATACCTACCTACTAGCATATGCTATTCCAAGTATATTCATGCTTTTGTTTACCTTCCTCTTGTTATGAGAAAACTAGTGATTAAAGCTCTCACGAACTTGATGGCACACCTTACTTTACTTGCCTTTAATAAACTTGAACCATTGTGTCTTCTATGTTGTATATGCTTGCACTTATTTGTTGGGAATTAGCAGAACCATGCTTTCATGGGGAACGCTTTCAACATTGCACTTGGTACTTGTACCTAGTTGATATCATGCTCTTTTGTATATGGATGTCGTCGGTGTGAAATGAAAGGGGAGCTTGTAAGTCCATGGAGTTATGTATATGTGTTAGAGAAATGCCTGGGCCGCTGGTCTAATACATGCTGACATGGTGGAAACCTGCAGCGTAACCATAATGAGCTGTCTATGAAGCATTCTTCTTATAAAAAAAGAGTCCTATATTGGAAAAAAAAGAGATACTATGAAAACAGGAAAGAGAGAAAAAAGCACCATATTCCCATGGTAAATAAGAAGAATGTTGAGATGCTCATTGTCTGCTTGCCTTGTCATTTTGATATGGGGATTCTTCCGTATCATCGGGCAAGGGGTACCCCGTTGGCGGTTCTCAATGATACACATGTACTTATGATGACAAGAACTTACCGGTGACTAAACTTGAGTAGCATGAGGAGCAGCCCTCGTATACAAGGGACATGAGATTTCGGACTTATACTTCGTCAAGCATGTACACCATAGTTTGTTCACTTTAACCTTAATCACTTCAAGATGCTTATGATAGGGGCAATGAGAGCTGAAAGCTATAAGTACCATAATTTTTGGAAGCTCTTTATGAGACTTGAATCCCTACTTCCTTTTACAAAAGACCTTTCTTCCACCATTATATGGAGTCTCCACCTTCTAACTTTATGCACCTACTTTGAGAGCATAGTGGCCATTCTTAGTTCTATGTGCATTGTCCCAAGACTAGTTGATTGATGCATAACTTGTTATTGCTTGTTTGAAACTATTGTATCTAGTCACTCTTATGAACTTTGAAGGTGTCATATGCATTTATATTTGCTACTCTATTTAGGGACAAGCTGAATACTATTATGCTATGTTTTCTTTATGTGAAACAAACAAACGTCTTGCAAAGCATGTTATTCATGAATCTTTTGTTTGTGCCTTTTCATGTTGCATCATAGTTTCTTTGCTTATTGCTAGAACTTTGTCTTTCATGTTATGATTGAAGTACTATGATCCCAGCTTTGAATGTTTTGCAAACACTTTGATCAAGTCTTTGATGGTGCATGTCACCTCAAAAATTATTTCTTTTTATCACTTACCTACTCAAGGACGAGCAGGAGTTAAGCTTGGGGATGTTGATACATTGCAAATGTATCTATAATTTTTGATGTTCCATGCTTGGTTTTATCCACTTTCTTGTGTTTTGTTCCAACTTTGGAGTACTTTTCATATGATTTCTTGGACTAACCTATTAACAAGAGCCACAGTGCCAGCTGCCTGTTTTCTGCTGTTTTTGGTTCCAGGAAAGTCAGAAAATGAATATTCTCGGAATTGGACGGGACAAAAGCCAAAGTGCCTATTTTTCTGGAAGGGATCAAGTGCCAGAATATGAGACGGAGAAGGGCCAGGGAGCCACCACACCACCTGGTCGCGCGGCCAGGCCTGGCCTGCGCCAGGGGGTGGTGTGGCCGCTCCCGGCACCCCCTCGGCCTCTCCTTCCGCCTATAATTTGGCCTCGGGACGAAAACCCTAAGTACCCGATCAAAAATCCACGAAAGAGTCTGTAGCCGCCGTCATCTCCATCCCTAGATCGGGAGGGATCTGAAGCTCTTCCCGGCACCCTGCCGGAGAGGGGAATTCACCCTGGAGGCCTTCTTCATCACCATGCAAGCCTCCGGTGTGATGCGTGAGTAGTTCATCCTTGGACTACGGATCCATGTTGTAGTTAGATGGTTGGTTTCTCCTCCTTTGTGCTTTCATGTTTAGATCTTGTGAGCTGCATTCATGATCAAGATCATCTATTTGTAATTCATACATGTTCTGTTTGCGGGGATCCGATGGATATTGAGATGCTATTTCAGATTGATTATTGATTCTATCATGTCTTTGTTATTTGAGATCTTGCATGCTTTCCGTTGTTAGTACCTATCTTGACCAAGTAGATGCTAGCAACTCCAAGAGTTAGTATTTATGCTCGATAGTGGGTTCATGCCTCTGGTAATCTCGGGAAGTGACAGAAATCTCTAAGGTACTAGATGTGTTGTTGCTACTAGGGAGAAAACAACAATCCTTTGTTCATAGAACAATCGTATTGTTTACTTTACACGCAGTTCGTAAAGCAATAATCTGTTGCTTGCAACTTAATACTGGAGGGGGTTCGGATGATAACCTGAACGTGGATTATTAGTCATAGATGCAGTTGTATGGCGGTCTATGTATTATGTTGTAATGCCCAATCAAGTCTCCGAGAAGTCAAGATGATTAGTATATGCATGTATTGCTTTCTCGGTGTTTGTCAATTGCCCCGCTGTAATTTGTTCACCCAGCATGTTATCTATCTAAGGAGAGCCACCTCTAGTGAACTATGGATCCCGGTCCTTTTACTTTACATACAATCTACAATATTTTACTGCTTTGTGTTTACTTTCTGCAAACTTTTACTTCTTTCCATTCGATACGTTTAATCCTTTATTTTCCGCAAAACACGGTGAGATTGACAACCTCATCGCAAGTTGGGGGCAAAGTTCTGTGGTTGTGTTGTGCAGGTCTCCACGTTGCTACTAGCACCGGTAGTGCTACCTGCCAAAGCTCATCTAGTAACACCTTTGGGGTGTTTCCTTGCTCATACTGGTTTGATTAAACCTTGGTTTCGTAACTGAGGGAAAACTTGCTGCTATATTCATCGTACCTTCCTCTTGGGGTTCCCAACGAGCTCTACGTCGAAAGTCGAGCGCATCACAAATGTATCTATAATTTTTGATGTTCCATGCTTAGTTTTATCCACTTTCTTGTGTTTTGTTCCAACTTTGGAGTACTTTTCATATGATTTCTTGGACTAACCTATTAACAAGAGCCACAGTGCCAGCTGCCTGTTTTCTGTGTTTTTGGTTCTAGGAAAGTCAGAAAATGAATATTCTCGGAATTGGACGGGACGAAAGCCAAAGTGCCTATTTTTTTGGAAGGGGTCAAGTGCCAGAATACGAGACGGAGAAGGGCCTGGGGGCCACCACACCACCTGGCCGCGTGGCCAGGCCTGGCCCGTGCCAGGGGGTGGTGTGGCCGCTCCTGGCACCCCCCTCGGCCTCTCCTTCCGCCTATATATTACCCTCGGGATGAAAACCCTAAGTACCCGATCAAAAATCCACGAAAGAGTTTGTAGCCGTCGTCATCTCCATCCCTAGATCGGGAGGGATCTGAAGCTCTTCTCGGCACCCTGCCGGAGAGGGGAATTCACCCTGGAGGCCTTCTTCATCACCATGCAAGCCTCCGGTGTGATGCGTGAGTAGTTCATCCTTGGACTACAGATCCATGTAGTAGCTAGATGGCTGGTTCTCCTCCTTTGTGCTTTCATGTTTAGATCTTGTGAGATCCGTTCATGATCAAGATCATCTATTTGTAATTCTTACATGTTGTGCTTGCGGGGATCCGATGGATATTGAGATGCTATTTCAGATTGATTATTGATTCTATCATGTCTTTGTTATTTGTGATCTTGCATGCTTTCCGTTGTTAGTAGCTATCTTGGCCAAGTAGATGCTAGCAACTCCAAGAGTTAGTATTTATGCTCGATAGTGGGTTCATGCCTCTAGTAATCTGGGGAAGTGACAGAAATATCTAAGGTACTAGATGTGTTGTTGCTACTAGGGAGAAAACAGCAATCCTTTGTTCATAGAACAATCGTATTGTTTACTTTACACGCAGTTTGTAAAGCAATAATCTGTTGC
This sequence comes from Avena sativa, assembly GCA_916181665.1. Lineage (NCBI taxonomy): Eukaryota > Viridiplantae > Streptophyta > Magnoliopsida > Poales > Poaceae > Avena > Avena sativa. The sequence goes on along the minus strand of OV702289.1, from coordinate 126,755,935 downwards.
TTGCAACTGAATACTAGAGGGGGTTTGGATGATAACCTAAAGGTGGATTATTAGTTATAAATGCAGTTGGATGGCGGTATATGTATTATGTTGTAATGCCCAATCAAGTCTCAAAGGAGTCAAGATGATTAGTATATGCATGTATTGCTTTCTCGGTGTTTGTCAATTGCCCCACTGTAATTTGTTCACCCAGCATGTTATCTATCTAAGGAGAGCCACCTCTAGTGAACTATGGATCCTGGTCCTTTTTCTTTACATACAATCTACAATCTTTTACTGCTTTGTGTTTACTTTCTGCAAAATTTTACTTCTTTCCATTCGATACGTTTAATCCTTTGTTTTCCGCAAAACACGGTGAGATTGACAACCTCATCGCAAGTTGGGGACAAAGTTCTGTGGTTGTGTTGTGTAGGTCTCCACGTTGCTACTAGCACCGGTAGTGCACCCTGCCAAAGCTCAGCTAGTAACACCTTTGGGGTGTTTCCTTGGTCCTACTGGTTCGATTAAACCTTGGTTTCATAACTGAGGGAAAACTTGTTGCTGTGCTCATCATACCTTCCTCTTGGGGTTCTGATACATTGCAAATGTATCTATAATTTTTTATGCTCCATGCTTGGTTTTATCCACTTTCTTGTGTTTTTTCCACACTTTGGAGTACTTTTCATATGATTTCTTGGACTAACCTATTAACAAGAGCAACAGTGCCAGCTGCCTGTTTTCTGCTGTTTTTGGTTTCAGGAAAGTCAGAAAATGAATATTCTCGGAATTGGATGGGACAAAAGCCAAAGTGCCTATTTTTCTAGAAGACTCCAGGAGCCAGAATACAAGACGGAGGAGGGCTAGGGGCTAGCCACACCCCGCCCAGGCGCGGGATGGGCTGACCACGCCAGGGCATGGTGTGGTGGCCCCAGGCACCCCCTCGGTCTCCCTCTTCGCCTATAAGAAGCCTTCTGACCTAAAAACTTCAGGGGGTTCGACATTTTTCCACGAAAAGTTCCGCTTCATCGCCGCCACCAAAGGGGAGATTCTAGGGACAGAAAGTCTCTGTTCCGGCACCCTTCCGGGACGGGGAAGTGCCCCCGGAGCCATCTCCATCGATCTCCACCATCATCTCCATCGACCATCCATGTTTCCCCCATCTATGAGTGAGTAATCCCCCGTTGTAGGCTATGGGGATGGTAGGGATTGGATGAGATTGTTCATGTAATGGCATCAGATTGTTAGGGCATGGTGCCTAGTATCTTTTATTAGTGCTTTATGACTTTGTTGCGACTTGTTCTGCTTAATGCTTGTCACTAGGGCCCGAGTGCCATGATTTCAGATCTGAACGTATTATTGATTCATTATGATAGTATTGTTCTTGGTCTTATCTACAAGTTGTATACACACGTTGTTGTCCGGAACTTATGGCCCCGAAGTGACAGAAATCGGGATAACCGGAAGGGAAAGGCTTTGATGTGAGGATCACATGTGTTCATGGAGTGTTAATGCTTTGCTCCGGTGCTCTATTAAAAGGAGCACCTTAATTTCCAGTAGTTCCCTAGAGGCCCCGCTGCAAACGGGCTAGCAGGACAAAAGATGTTCTGCAAGTTCTCATTGCGAGCACGTATGACTATATATGTAACACATGCCTAGGATTGTCTAGTACTTGGATGCTTTATCTTATTTATCTGCAATTGCCCTATGTTCTGATTGCTATGTGAATTGTCTTGTCCATGCAACGCCCGTCCATCCATCCCTATGCCTACCGCACTCGAATCCCACTGTTTACTGCTTTTGTTACTACTGTCTTTGCTTTACTACTGCTGCTACTCTGCTATTCCTACTACAAAACTGTTGCTACTGATAAACTGTTGTGAGCAAGATTGTTTCCAGGTGCAGCTGAATTGACAACTCAGTTGTTAAGGCTGGTAAGTATTCTTTGGCTCCCCTTGTGTCGAATCAATAAATTGGGTTTCACTTCCCTCGAAAATACTGTGATACACCCCCTATACTTGTGGGTCATCAAGACTATTTTCTGGCGCCGTTGCCAGGGAGCATAGCTTTATTTATCAAGTTCACCTGGATTCACTATTGTTCAAGCTAAGTTTATTTTCTCCTTGTTTGCTTGTTTCTTTATCAAAAATACAAAAAAAAGTAGTTCCTACTCTAGTTGTTATTTTCGTTGGTCTGTTATTGTCTTGCCTTATCATGCTTGTTGTCAATGGTTGGTTTCTTTGAAGCTTATTGGCAAGGTGGGTTCACGGAAGATCAAAAATATTATTATAAGGAACACCGCTTGTCACAAAAAGGGAAACACTTATGGGAATAAATTGATAGATTGTATACCATTGCTAGAAACATATGCTCTACTTATAATGTTACTTATTGCTGTGATGAATCTCGTTGCATAAAGAGGTATAAACACCTCCCTTTTCAATGTGAGTATAATGATAATGATACCATATCTTCCTATTCTAAAGGAATTTATGACTTTTATGATGCGGAACAAATTGAAGAATTTATTGCTTGGAAGGGTGCTTTTGAACTTGCTAGTTTGCTTGAAAATATTGATGATTCACCTTATAAGTATGAGGTTTATAGTATACTTAAATTTTGCTTTGATAATTACAAGGATGAAAATGGCTCTATTCTTGAGTATTTTAATAGATGCTCTCCACAAATGGAAGAGACTAATGCCTTGCAGGATCCTATGGAAGAAGAAATTGATGAACCTGAAATCTCATTAGATGAAAAAGAGGAGGAGAGTGATGAACAAAAGGAGGAAGAATGGATTAGCTACCCATGCCTACCTTCTAACGAGAGTAACTCTTTATCCCTTACATTATTTGATTGTCCTCCATGCTTACTAAAGGAGGATGAATGTTATGTTCCTGAGGTTTCTTTTGAAAATGTTTATAATAAAGCTCTAGTGCTTGTAGATCATGAAGAGCATGCTTTATGTGATAGTTATATTGTTGAGTTTATTCATGAAGCTACTGAAAATTATTATGAGAGAGGAAAATATGGCTGTGGAAGTTTTCATGGTATTGAAACACATCTCTATGTGCTGAAAGTTTTGAAATTACTCTTGTTTTATCTTCCTATGCTTGTCACTTTGTTCTTTGTGAATTTATTTGCATACACGATTCCTATGCATAGGAAGTGGGTTAGACTTAAATGTGTTTTGAATTTGCTTCTCGATGCTCTCTTTTACTTCAACTCATATTTCTTATGAGAGCATCCTCTCAAACTTTTATGCCTAAAGATGATAATATGTCTATTATTCTTGGGAGGCCTTTTCTAAATACTACAGGAGCTGTTATTAATTGTAATCAAGGAAAGGTGACCTTCAATGATAATGACAAGGAACATACTGTCTATTTCCCCAAGAATATTGAAAGGACTTATGGTTTGAATTCAATTGAACATGTTGAGGGCATTCAAGTTGGAGAAATATATTGTCCCATACCAAGAGAAAAATTTGAAACTATTATGATTGGGACCATTGCTATCAAGGTTGAGGTAACATAATCATTAGTGGAATACAAAGTTTTGTCTCATATGAAATTGTTTTGGTAAAAATACCTGATCAACCTTGTTAACAAAATGATTTCATTGAACAAAACAATGTCTTCACTATGATTATCTCCGCTTACTTCTATTCTATCCATTTTAGTTTTTCCTTATGCCTAACTTAAAGGCGTTAAAGAAAAGTACTTATTGGGAGATAACCAAAAAGTTTTAGATGAGTCTTGGAAGTTATTACTTCAGTAATAACCTCTCCTTATCTTTTTTATTTGCTTTTTGTGCCAAGAGTAACCTCTAATGAGAGTGAAGTAATGATTGGGAAAGTTGCTGTCCCGAAACAGATTTTTGTGCTTCACCGTAAAAATTCTTCAGAGAGCTCTGTATGTCAGATTGAGCTGTAATTTTTTGTGCTTCTGCCCCAGGTTGTTATCTAACTTTCGGTAGTTCAACACTTTTTGATTTGAGCAACAGAAGGTCTTAGAAAAAATTCGTCTTTACCTGCTGGTCTGTTTTGACAGATTTCTGCCATTTTCTGCATTTGGTTCTTGTTGGTTCCTTTTTGAGTTCTTTTGGGGAATTGAGCTTTTTGAGGGAAGTGCTACAGTAGCTTGTGTTTTAATGGAAGTTTTATTGGTGTTAGAACCGAACCTTAAGACTTATTTATCTTGAGTGCACTAATGTTGCTAATAGAGATTGCGTGAAGTTTTGTATGAAGGAAAAATTTCAGGTGTATGAAAGGAATGAGTAATGAGATGAAGGATGGACTAAAGCTCAAGCTTGGGGATGCCCCGCATGTCACCCCAAGAAATATCCAAGAAGTACAAGCGTCAAAGCTTGGGGATGCCCAAGGCATCCCCTTCTTCATCAATAAAAATCTCAGGTTTCTTCCAAACGCTTCATTTTTATTGTTTCATGCACAGTTGTGTTGTTCTTGGAGTGTCTTCTTTTTTGTTTTTGTTTTTAGTTTGCTTGGTTTTCTTAGTTTTCTTAATAAATTGGTTGGATCTCCTCTTGCATACATTGGTTTTCAAATAGTTTGGTTTGGTTTGGAAAAGAGTAGGAAAGCTCGTGCTTAAGTGGTAAAGAGAGTTTGTTTTTTTGACTGTGGCCTATGCTTTGTCATGCTATGCTTGATATTGTTTTGGCTTTATGCTTAGTATTCTTTGCTGTAGCATGACTTGTTATAAATAATTGAGTTGCTTAATGTGCCTTGGATGAATCATGCGTTGTTTTAGCATATTAAAGCATAGTATAGTGGTATTCTCCTTTGATACTTTATTTGGATTGACTTGGCACATGCTCACACCATGTTATGACTATCTCAAGTCACCATAAGCCTTTATGATCCTTTAGTTTTCAACTTGTAGTATCACTTTATGCTTTGATCAATGATGTTTTGTCGCTCTGCATGATTATGGCCATTATTGCTCTCTCGTTTGTCGCCCCCTTACTATTGCTAGCCTTCATTCCACTGAGTGTTTTACTCGAGATTCTAACTCCCTAAACAAAATATTTCCAAAGTGTCCACCATACCTACCTATTAGCATCATTTGCTACTTCCGTGCATATTCAATATGCCTTGTTTTCTTCCGAATAAAATGTTTGCTTGTTATGAGAAAGTTAGTTAGTAAAGCTCTCACGAACTTGATGGCACACTTTATATCCTGCACTTAGTAAACCTGAACCATTGTGAACTCTCCATGAAAGTTATATGCTTGCAAATTATAGGCTGGGGATTAGCAGAACCGTGCTATCACGGGGAACGCTTTCAACACTTGTAAATATATACCCAGTTGATACCTTGCTCTTTTGTTTGCGGATGTCGTCGGTGTGAAATAAAAGGGGAGCTTGTAAGTCCATGGAGTTATGTATGTGTGTTAGAGAAATGCCTGGGCCGCTGGTCTAATCCATGCTGACATGGTGGAAACCTGCAGCGTAACCATAATGATATCTATGAAGCATTCTTCTTATAAAAAAAGAGAGATAGATATTGAGAAAAAGAAAAAAAGAGATTTATGAAAAGAGGAAAGAGAGAAAAAAGCACCATTTTCCCATGGTAAATAAGAAGATTGCTGAGATACTCATTGTCTACTTGCCTTGTCATTTTGATATGGGGATTCTTCCGTATCATCGGGCAAGGGGTACCCCGTTGGCGGTTCTCTATGATACGCACATACTTACGATGACAAGAACTTACCGGTAACTAAAGTTGAGTAGCATGAGGAGCGGCCCTCGTACTCAAGGGACATGGGATTTTCAGTTTATAGTCTGTCAAGCATATAACTCAGATTGGACCTCACTTTCACCTTAACCACATTAAAGATGCTTATGACAGGGGAAATGAGAGCTCAAAGCTAATGAGTACCATACTTTCAGCATTTGGAAGCCTTTCAAACTTTTCAAAACCTGTTCATTTCCTTGTTGAGTCTTCACACGTTCTATGAGCACTTTCTTGAGAGCATAGTGGCCATTCTTAGTTCTATGTGCATTGTCCCAAGACTTGTTGATTGATGCATACCTTGATATTGCTTGTTTTAAACTATTTGTATCTAGTCACTCTTATAAACTTTGAAGGTGTCCTTTGCATTTATGTTTGCTACTCTATGAGGGACAAGCTGAATGCCACTATGCTATGTTTTCTTTATGTGAAACAAACAAACGTATTGCAAAGCATTGTTATTCATGAATCTTTTGTTTGTGCCTTTTCATGTTGCATCATAGTCTCTTTGTCTTATTGCTAGAACTTTGTCTTTCATGTTATGATTGAAGTACTATGATCCCAGCTTTGAAGGTTTTACAAGTACTTTGATCAAGTTTATGTTGGTGCATGTCACCTCAAAAATTATTCTTTCTTTTTATCACTTACCTACTCGAGGACGAGCAGGAGTTAAGCTTGGGGATGTTGATACATTGCAAATGTATCTATAATTTTTTATGCTCCATGCTTGGTTTTATCCACTTTCTTGTGTTTTGTCCACACTTTGGAGTACTTTTCATATGATTTCTTGGACTAACCTATTAAAGAGCCACAGTGCCAGATGCATGTTTTCTGCTGTTTTTGGTTCCAGGAAAGTCAGAAAATGAATATTCTCGGAATTGGACGGGACAAAAGCCAAAGTGCCTATTTTCCAGAAGACTCCAGGAGCCCGAATACGAGACGGAGGAGGGCCAGGGGTTGGCCACACACCCCCCCAAGCGCGAGTTGGGCCTGGCCGCGCCAGGGCATGGTGTGGTGGCCCCAGGCACCCCCTCGGTCTCCCTCTTCGCCTATAAAAAGCCTTCTGACCTAAAAACTTCAGGGGGGTCGACGTTTTTCCACGAAAAGTTCCACTGTGCCGCCGCCACCGAAGGGGAGATTCTGGGGACAGAAAGTCTCTGTTCCGGCACAATGCCGGGACGGGGAAGTGCCCCCGGAGCCATCTCCATCGATCTCCACCATCATCTCCATCGACCATCCATGTTTCCCCCATCTATGAGTGAGTAATCCCCCGCTGTAGGCTATGGGGATGGTAGGGATTGGATGAGATTGTTCATGTAATGGCATCAGATTGTTAGGGCATGGTGCCTAGTATCTTTTATTAGTGCTTTATGACTTTGTTGCGACTTGTTGTGCTTAATGCTTGTCACTAGGGCCCGAGTGCCATGATTTCATATCTGAACATATTATTGATTCATTATGATAGTATTGTTCTTGGTCTTATCTACAAGTTGTATACACACGTTGTTGTCCGGAACCTATGTCACCGAAGTGACAAAAATCGGGATAACCGGAAGGGAAAGGCTTTGATGTGAGGATCACATGTGTTCACGGAGTGCTAATGCTTTGCTTCGGTGCTCTATTAAAAGGAGCACCTTAATTGCCAGTAGTTCCCTAGAGGCCCCGCTACAAACGGGCTGGCAGGACAAAAGATGTTATGCAAGTTCTCATTGTGAGCACGTATGACTATATATGGAACACATGCCTAGGATTGTCTAGTACTTGGATGCTTTATCTTATTTATCTGCAATTGCCCTATGTTCTGATTGCTATGTGAATTGTCTTGTCCATGCAACGCCCATCCATCCATCCCTATGCCTACCGCACTCGAATCCCACTGTTTACTGCTTTTGTTACTACTGTCTTTGCTTTACTACTGCTGCTACTCTGCTATTTCTACTATAAAACTGTTTCTACTGATAAACTGTTGTGAGCAAGATTGTTTCCAGGTGCAGCTGAATTGACAACTCAGTTGTTAAGGCGGATAAATATTCGGCTCCCCTTGTGTCGAATCAATAAATTGGGTTTCACTTCCCTCGAAAATACTGCGATACACCGCCTATACTTGTGGGTCATCAGGTTCCCAACGAGCTCTACGTCGAACGACGAGCACATCAATCTCGGATATTAGAGTTCCTATTGAACCGTGTGGGTCGGTAAGAATCAAATAGTGTGATTTGATAAGCAAGTCGTTATTGTTTTGACAACGATGAACCGACTACATGCAAAGAAGCGATGATGGGCCCTGATGGCTCAATGCACGGTGCCCAGAAAAGTGTTGATGGCTCGTGGTTGATGTAGAGCTCGTTGGGAACCCCAAGAGGAAGGTATGATGAGCACAGCATCAAGTTTCCCTCAGTTATGAAACCAAGGTTTAATCGAACCAGTAGGAGCAAGGAAACACCCCAAAGGTGTTACTAGCTGAGCTTTGGCAGGGCGCACTACCGGTGCTAGTAGCAACGTGGAGACCTGCACAACACAACCACAGAACTTTGTCCCCAACTTGCGATGAGGTTGTCAATATCACTGTGTTTTGCGGAAAACAAAGGATTAAACGTATCGAATGGAAAGAAGTAAAAGTTTGCAGAAACTAAACACAAAGCAGTAAACAGTTTATAGATTTTATGTAAAAGACAAAGGACAGGGATCCATAGTTCACTAGACCAATTGACAAACACCGAGAAAGCAATACATGCATATACTAATCATCTTGACTACTTTGAGACTTGATTGGGCATTACAACATAATACATAGACCGCCATCCAACTGCATCTATGACTAATAATCCACCTTCAGGTTATCATCCGAACCCCCTCCAGTATTAAGTTGCAAGCAACAGATTATTGCTTTACAAACTGCGTGTAAAGTAAACAATACGATTGTTCTATGAACAAAGGATTGTTGTTTTCTCCCTAGTAGCAACAGCACATCTAGTACCTTAGAGATTTCTGTCACTTCCCCAGATTACTAGAGGCATGAACCCACTATCGAGCATAAATACTAACTCTTGGAGTTGCTAGCATCTACTTGGCCAAGATAGCTACTAACAACGGAAAGCATGCAAGATCTCAAATAACAAAGACATGATAGAATCAATAATCAATCTGAAATAGCATCTCAATATCCATCGGATCCCCGCAAACACAACATGTATGGATTACAAAAATATGATCTTGATCATGAACGGAGCTCACAAGATCTAAACATGAAAGCACAAAGGAGGAGAAACCAGCCATCTAGCTACTACATGGATTCGTAGTCCAAGGATGAACTATTCACGCATCACACCGGAGGCTTGCATGGTGATGAAGAAGGTCTCCAGGGTGAATTCCCCTCTCCGGCAGGGTGCCGGGAAGAGCTTCAGATCCCTTCCAATCTAGGGATGGAGATGACAGCGGCTATAGACTCTTTCGTGGATTTTTGATCGGGTACTTAGGGTTTTTGTCCCGAGGGTAAAATATAGGCGGAAGGAGAGGCCGAGGGGGTGCCGGGAGCCACCACACCACCCCCTGGCATGGGCCAAGCCTGGTCGCGCGGCCAGGTGGTGTGGCCGGCCCCTGGCCCCTCTCCGTCTCGTATTCTGGCACTTGATCCCTTCCGAAAAAATAGGCACTTTGGCTTTTGTCCCGTCCAATTCCGAGAATATTCATTTTCTGACTTTCCTGGAACCAAAAACAGCAGAAAACAGGCAGCTGGCACTGTGGCTCTTGTTAATAGGTTAGTCCAAGAAATCATATGAAAAGTACTCCAAAGTTGGAACAAAACACAAGAAAGTGGATAAAACCAAGCATGGAACGTCAAAAATTATAGATACATTTGCAATGTATAAGGCCCTGACTCCATAAAATGACTAGAAGTCATAGAATCCATGATAGTATCCATACACGAGAAATCAAGTTTCTGAAATGGAAGACCCTCCGGAAAGGCGTGAAGCCTATCGGTCGTGTTTGGATCTATAAAGAAATAGACATGGATGTTTAACATCTATGAAATAGTCGACATGTCGGAAATAAGTTTACGACAATGTTCAAGCAGTTGACTATGTCAAGATTTAATCTTTCATAGCGATATTTAGTCTTGACGGATTAATGTAGCAACCACTACATATAATTTGATGTATGGTAATTGAACAAACAAAACAATGGTCTTCTAAGAGAATGGTTACCTAGGACGTGTACAAGACACAGTCCGAAGGTTTTTTTTAAGTCAAAGGGTGCTAAAAGGGCATGCAAACTTCAATAGTTGAAGTAAGCATAGCGGAGTTGGAATCTTCACCATGATGAAACTGTTAAAAGAGTTTAAATTCATCGGAGATGATGAAGATGCTTGCATTTGGAAGAAATTAAGTGGGAGCGCTGAGACATCTTTCTAATACATTATGTAGAGGACATATTATTGATTGGAAATGATGTATCTTGTATTGACACAAGTTAAGAATTTCATTAAAATAAGATTTCGATGAAAGACTTGGGCAAACCCGAAATATTTGGCATCAATATCTATATGGATAGATTGAGGCGCTAATATGGTTGTGCCAAACATACATATATGAGATATTGAAAGGGTTCAATATGGAAACAACAAGAAAGGTTCTTGCTGCATGGAAAGGATTGTATCTCAAGTGTTTCAACACTTGGTGAGTAAAATCACATGAAGATTTTGATCGATTATACCGTGATATGTATATATCCAGAATGTCCTATGCTCTAAATGTTATGAGCACATACCAGAATGATTCATAAGATGATCATTCGACAATAGTAAAGATATTCTTATGAGATTTGAAAGAACTAAGAATATATCATGTATAAGTGACAAATAGTTAAAGGTAGTTCATTGTAAAGTGTTACATTGATACTAGTTTTGTCACAAGATACAAATTAAATTTATCTCAATTTAGACTATGGGTGGCACAATGTAATGGAAAGGATGTCCCATGATGGATTTGGATGAGTTCCAAAGTTGAGACATTGTGACGGATACTACAACAAAAGGCTAAGTATATAACTGCTACAGTAGCAGCAAAGAAGGGCATTTGTGTTAAGTAGTTTGTTATCAAACTAGGTGTGGTTCAAAGTGGGCTAATACTATGAAGATATATTGTGTGACAATAATATCAACATATTTTAACCAGAACAAACTAAAGGTCTAACCAAAGGACCAAATTTATACAATGCCATCTCATTTGAGAATGAGTGATGCGTAGAGACACAAAGACATGCAAATACACACGGACCTGAAACTGTCAGATCCGGAGATTATGTTAACCACTAGCAATAGCGTATATGCAACACCAGAAAGCCATATGTGTTCAATATGCAAAGTTTTTCAAACTAGATTATTGACTCTAGTGCAAGTGGGAGACTGAAGGGAATATGCCCGAGAGGCAATAATAAAGTGGTTATTATCTTATTCCATATTTATGATAAATGTTTATTTTGCATGCTATAATTGTATTGATCGGAAACATCAATACATGTGTGTTTAATAAACAAAAAGGGTTCCTAGTTATGCCTCTCTTATAGACTAGCTCGTTGATTAACAAGATGATCAAGGTTTCCTGATCATGGACATTGGATGTTGTTAATATCGAGGTCACAACATTGGTGGAATGATGTGATGAACATTCATCCGAAGTATAGCATTACGATCAAAGTCATTATGTTTATATTGCTATAACATCATACGAAGTAATCTTAGTCCTTAGACCATGAGATCATGTTAATTGCTAACACCGGAAGAGTATCTTGATAACATCAAACGTCACACCGTAACAGGGTGACTATAAAGGTGGGTTCAGTGCTACGAAGGTGTTATGTTGAGGCTCATGGATCAAGAGTGGGATTTGTCCATCCCGGTGACGGATAGATATACTCTGGGCCCTCTCGGTGATATCACATTGAAATAGCTTGCAAGCAAGTGATGTGATCACTAGAATGTTATATCACGGGAACGAGAAAAGAGTGCATGTCGGCAACGAGATCAAACTAGGTATGGAGATACCGATGATGGAATCTCGGACATGTAATATATCGCGAGACAAAGGAATTTAGTTACTAGCGTTAAAGGTTCACACGATCACAAGAGTCATCGTTGAATATGTGGGAGTCAGTACGGATCTCTAGGTCCCGCTGCTGATTATTGATCTGAAAAGGGTCTTGATCATGTCTGCATTATTCGCGAACCGTAGGGTGACACACTTAAGGAATACCGACACCATTTGGAGCAAATATGTTTCCGATAAAGATTTAAGAAAGTGCTGGAATTATTTCAATAGACACCAAAACTGTTTCAAGTGAAATTGCTGAAATTGGTTCTGCATGTAATATTGAAATGTTGCAGGGGTTTTTATGTGAATGTTTGTTAATTAAAGTAATTAACAAAATTCTGAATAAATTTAATAAAAGAGTTTTATTAAATGAGAGAGCATTAAACTTGGAGAATTTTAATGCATTTAAAGTAGGGACTTTAAAGGGGAATGTGAAGAGGCATTTTAATGTGGAGGGGTTACCACCACATGAATGGGGGAGGTGAGGAGTCACCCCCCCATGCGCCGGCCATGAAGGAGGGGCACCCCCCTCCTCCTATAAAAGGCCACCCTCTTCCTCCTTCTTCTTCACACCTCCTCGTGAAGGATCTCTCTCCCCCTCTAGTATTATTCCTCCATGGTCTCGGATTAGCGAGATACATGTTCCCGGTGGCTTTATCTGGAAAGGAGTTGCTGCTTCCGCTGCTTTGCTGGAGCGAGGGACGGAGGTTGTTGGGGTACGGACGTGTGTGCGATCACTGATGCACCGCTGCTTTGCGGTGCTGGACTTGGTGGTGTTGGACTTGCTGGAGCTAGATCTAAAGGACGTGCTGGAGCCGGACCTGCTCGGACTTCTACACGATCTTGAGATCGGCAAGTGTACGACTACATCAACCACGAGTTCCTACTCGTTAACAAAACTCGTTGTCTTCGAGGGTAAGTTCTCGATGGATGTATGTCCACACGTTGCTCTGTACCTAGTAGATAGATCTTGGCGTATAGTTCTCATCATAGGAAATTTTTTGTTTTCTATGCTGTGGACCCAACATACCTTGCTTCTCTCTGATTGCTGGCCATGTATGAACCCTAATAATACCTATTCACGACACTAGGGTTCATCCCTTTGTGCTAGGGTTCATCCCTTGATGCCATGTTTATCTAAGGTGGTTTCTTACTGAATCTAGTTATGTATGATTCACTACTATTCTGTGGTTCTTAGTGTTGATAGTTAATTCTGTCAGTAAGCTGTTAACTGAACTTTTACTTACTGTCCTATATTATGGCTATGATCTAACTTGAGATTAATTCTCTGGTTATTATTGATATACTTTGAGATGAAAGAATTGGAGTTGGATATTTAGTCCAATTACTTTCTGATACTTGCAGACGATAGAATATAGAGGTGTCAAAATGTGATTCCTAATTGCTATTTTAGGAAAATGATTAGGTGTTTTGTTGCAAGCATTGTATTATGGAATCCCTGGTAGAAACTGCTTGGTTAGGATAGACCCTTGTGACACCCTCATTTGAGTGGTACACAGGTTCATCCAGATACTACACTGTTTTCTATTTGTGTTCTATTGTACTTGAGAGTTGCAGAACATTTTATTGGGTAAATTAGCCTGTGATGTTGGTCTGAGGCAGAGCTACAAAGAAGTAGCTGTTTTCATCTGCTGCTTTACTTCTTTGATGATCTATGATGGATACCTCTAGGTATCAGTCCTACAGTGCTTATGAAATTTACTTTGGTAGACTGTTGTAAGATAAAGTTTTAAGATGTGTCATTTCTGAGGTGCTACCATCCATAGGATGTGCCCAGAAATGTCTATTCAAGATGCTTCTGTATCTAGTTAAGAAACTAGAGATTTCTCTCCAAGATCAGTGATGCAAAGGCTGAGATCTTGGTAGTGACTTGTAAAGATTTATCATTGGCTTTTTGTCTTTCTTCTAGGATGGATATACACCTCACTTGGGTGTTTTTATGAGAAGATCATATAAAACAACACATGCTCTATTTAATCTATGATGATTTGATCATGTGATGGTTTTATGTGTACTCACCACACTACTGATGGCTGGTGAGGTTGTAGTGTTGCTTGCTAGCTTGATCTTGGGAACTTGTGCTTGCTGGCTTGATCTAACTCTGCACCTCCTGGTGCTGCTCCTGTGATCTTGTACTTGGCCTTGCTATCCACCTGCTCCACCTTCTCCTTATGTTACCATCTTGTGGTGAACTGGTGGTTGATTTGGTAAACTGGTTGGTGGTTTTATTAAGGTTTTGGCAAGCTCAATGTGTTCTGAGTGTGTGCTTGAGAAGGAGAAATGGTTTGTCTGTAGCTATGCTTCGACTGAGTGCTCTGTTTGAGTGCTTGCACTGCTGCTGCTGTCTTGACAGCACACCCCATGCATTTTGGTGACTGAGCTGTATGTCTATGTGGTCTGGTCGTGTGGATCAGTTCAAGTGAAAGTATCTTCACCTGTTACCCTTTTACTAGTTACTGTGTTGGTGAAATTTGCCCCTTTCTCCTAGGCTTATGATGTGGTACTAAAGCTTTTTGGATGAAATAGAACAGATACTACGTAGTGGTGAAACGTTCCCCTCTCCTATACTCAATGATGTAAAAAGAACAGTGCACCACACTGTTCACTACTAAGAGTAAAACTAACTAACTAACCCTTTATTTTATTTTCTTATTTTATTAGTCTTTGTTTTCAGGTACCAAGAGGAAATACATGAAGATCTTTACTGGATGTAGGAGTTTAGTTATAAGTGTTTTCTTTATTCTTTTGTAATTTACTTATTCCTTTGTAAAAGACCTTGCAATGTATATATTGTTTTATAATAAAGAATTCTTTTAGTTATTTCCTTTATCTTAATTCCTTTTTCTATTTATTTGTTTCGTGTGCTTTATTTTCATTCTCTTATTATAGAAGAACAATAATACTATATGTATTTATGTAATAATAAAGATTATCCTTATCCATTATGAAGTCTTATATATTAATCATTTTGTTTATTCATTGTAATATTTATATAACATTAATGAATTCAATAACTCATTTCTTTATTTATAATCTATTTCAAATTCCTTTTGAATTCAATTTAATTATTTGTATTCTCAAATATGAAATGATTCCCCTTGAACACAAAGATACAGTAGAGGTCATGTCGGAATCTGTCGCACTCGCCCGGATGTTTCCATCAGAACAAGAGAGATCCCGATCCCTTGCTAGCTTTTTTAGTTCGCGCGAAAATTTTCCAGTTTTTCTATGCATGAATGCAATGCACACACCTCATCCCAGCTTATTTCTAATCTCTAAAGTTGGGATGTTATAGACCTCAAGGGCCACCTCGCAGGGTTTTGTCACAAATAAGAGATTATTAAAATATTTGCATGGTTTACTAATTTATACGGTTGGTTTTATGTAGAAATCATGGTTACAACAATCTTCAATTATGTTATTATGAAGCATTAGTGATCACCGTACAAACATGCATGTATGGTCATGCTATGCTAGAATGGAATGCAGGCGGCACGGCGAAGCGTGCCTAATCGTCTAGTGTATTTTTAATAGTGTACTACAAGGGCTTCCAAATAAAATTTACTTAATAGTGTAAAAATATTTAAAAAATCATATAAAATTCCCTTTTAAATTTGAGGATTCTAAAAAATGGGCAAATGACCCAATACATTTGAAATTGGATGTAACTTTGCATGTAGATGATTTATATATAAAAACATTTCGATCCTATGTCGTATGCAGAATTTAGAGCCGCTTTAGTGGAATATTTTTTTTGCAAAATATGTCTAAATTCATGTTTGTTAATTTTCCTAACAACTAAATCACGCATAACTACATCTTAAAAGATTTTCAAATTTGAAGTTTTTTATCATTTTTTATTTATCCAAGGGTGGTGGTGGAGTGAGACCACACTTACCGCCTACAACTATACTCGTGCATCGGCGGTATTAGCCTCCTATACCGTCGGCGCACCAGTGGTGCACCACTATATTGTTGTACCGGTGATACGGGTGGGGCACGAGTCTCATTGGGTTGAGCCATACCGTTGACGCTTAGAGAATATTGTGGGTCGATGGTATGGGTAATAGCACTGACGCATAGCATTCGTCCTTCATCGGGGGTAAGTAGCATCAGCGCGCCTCTTTTACCACAAGACCAACAGATAAAAAAGTTTTAGGATAAAGTACGAGCGCTTTTCCTAGTAATGTCAGGTGTATTCTTCGTCAAGTATATATACGAGGACCTTATGAATGATCATATGATTTTCCTACGAAATATTTATAAAAATTAAAAATCCTGCATAAGATAAAAATCTTTATGTGGTTCCATTAAACTAAAGTTTTACTCACAAAACACAATCTTGCAAAAAGCAAATGGGTTGGATGTACTAAATGCTGTTTTTCGGGGCCGAGGAAACCGTAGAACACTTATTTAATTATATCTTGTCCTTCTCCAAAACTTTTATGGTGTACACTTTATTTTACTTATGATCTTCCTACTCCAGCGAATATAACTAATATGTTTGGAAACTAGTTGAATGGAGTAGATAAATCATCTAAGAATATGTTGTTCTATTTGGTGATGCAGAAATGACATTGTTTTTAATAAGAAGATAACTTTAATTTTTTGCTCGTAATCCATATGGAGCGTATCGGATACACTATGGCCACTCCTTTTACCACAAGACCAGCAATATGTTATGTGCGAGGACCTAGAGCTCCACTACATGCTGTAGAGCGCGAGTCGCCGGCTTAAGCAAGTCCTCTTTTATAAATATTACACTCCTCAGAGTGGTACAACAGAATCGTTACGGGTCCAACTAATTGTTTATTCCATATTCATAACATCAGAACAATACAGGCTTCAAGATCCTCCTCGGTCCAGTGAGATTCACTTCTATTAAGAAATTTAAAAGGGCTGACTTAATAAACAATGGCACTTCTAAGCTAAGTACCATCGGAGCGTTGCAACTTTATTAGGTTTAGTCTAGGTTTTCTCGGCCCGGCTATCCTATGCATGTGAAACTATTCCACCAATTCTACATTTTCTCTTCTATTTCATAGTCTATGCCTTCAATTCCTCCTAAGAGGTCGGCTTCATCGTAATAAACCTCCTCCTCGGTGGTGTCTTCTATAGTAGATGTATCTTCGGTCTTCGTGGTATCTAAGCAAGGGTATTAAGAAGTATAGATTAAGTATGAGCGTACTCAACAAGTTCTATAGTGTTTGTCGGATGCTCCATCTATAGCTGTGGATAAGAATCCTGGGCTTGTGCTTAGTTTTTAAAATCATATTTTCTTAGAAAAGGTAAGTTTTAGTATTTTAAAAACTATATCCGTCAGCTTTCACGGGTTGTACAGAATCTCGTGGAATCCTATTTCCGCTGCATTCGTAATCCTTTCCTGGGATAGGGAGTAACATGCCATGGTTCATACACTCTCGAGAGGGACACCATTTTTTTCATAAATGATCTTAAGGCTGAATGCATAATAGGGTATGCCCTCCCATTCAAACTTCCTTAATTCGAGGCTTAGTTAAGATCCAAGACAATCACTGTCCTTCGCCACGACCCCGCAGTCCACCTGTTGTAACGAGTTTCGGTCAAGAGACATATGCTCAATTACCCTCCCTTCTAATATGTAAGTCGTTACCCTAGAACACATGATAGGGAGTCACGGGCTCTCACCTGCTGATCTCCTCTTTGGATCTCAGACCGACTTAGGATACAAGGACATAGGAAAGGAAAAAGGTACAACTAACTTCTCTATCCTATTTCAGAACTTGTGGTCAGCGTGTTTATACAGCACAAGAATTGTTGACTATATTGATTATTAATCCTAAGTGAATACCTGGTAAATGAAATCTCAACCATATGGCTTCCCAACCATATATATTAATCATGATTCCATCGCCCTCTATCATTGGATTATCCGACTACCGTAAGCCGGTAATCCATAATTCATATTTATTATGAAAATAGTACTTTTCTTTTAAATGCAGGTGATAAGATTTTGAAAAAACTTTCTTAAATGTAGCCGATAACCGGGCTCTCTGCCGCAGAACCCGCGGGGGGCGAGGGTTTACGCTGCCATGTCGGTGGTCGATGGGTCCACGACCCGGCAAGTGCAGAGCGCCTATCTCCCTCCAAACGCCTCTCACCAAGAGCGTCGTCACCCACAAACGCTGACGTGTGGCCCACCGTCCGATGACGTGGGGCAGGAAAGGTCGCGCGAGCTCTCTGCGCTTAGTGAATCTTCGGCCGCGAGGGTCGCCTGCCCGTGGGAGCCGGCTCCGGCCGCGTGTCCTCCCGTCGTTCATTCCACGGTCAGAAAAAATCGGGGTGGCATGAATAGCAAAATCGGCCGAAATTTTCATGCGCTATTATTTACTATGATATTACTGCACTATGAGTAGTCTTAGTTAGTGAAGTTATGAGCAGTTTAACCTCTCATCATTTTATCTCTATATATTGGACACGTGTCCTAGTTAACCATGTGTCCCCATCGGGCCACGCCTACAGCACCGACCCACCCGAAACAGCGAGCGCCCCCACGCCGGCGCACATGGTTCCGCCACTAAATTAATCACGGTTCTAGTTTAAGCACACCTAAATTTACCGTACAGCCCCTCCTCTGCTCTTCCATTGATGTATTTTCCTCTCAAGACGGCTACTACTGTTCACACTCGACAGTAACTCCGTAGTCCGTACTAATGCTAGCGGCAGCGGAGCTGCTCCAAATCCAAACCCTAACCCTAGCCTTCTCCGACGACTCGATCCCAGGCCACGAGGCTCCCTGCGGCGGTGGAGATGGAAGAGCTTAGGCTCGGCGGCGGCGGCGGGGGGAAGCCTCCGATCCCTTCGCCGGCGAGGAAGCCGGTGCTCTCGCGGCACGCGTCCTTTGTAAGTAACGCCTCCGAATCTCTGCCCTCTCCGCTGGCCTAGCTTGGCTGCTCATGTGATCTGTGCGAAAGGTGTGAGCTTTATGTGGTGCTAGGTCCGGTTCGTGCTTAATCTCGCGATGCCGCGCTGCGAGGTGAGCTGTTCGTGGTGAAGGAGCTAGGGTTTTCGCCCGTATGACGGGAAGGTGTAAGCGGTGTGTTGAGAGGGAAAAGGCATATATTCGTCTTGAATTTTGTTGGTGGTACGCATGCTGTACTGGAGTACTAGCAACCTGGGGCTGAGGTGATTGGATCCGTGCGATTTATGTGGATGTGGGTTATAGGGAGACTGGAAAACCATCTCAGAAACTGCCCTATGTTCTGTCAAATGGTTGATTGTATCGACTGAATATAGTACTCGGTACGCAGAGTTTCAGGATGCTCTTGTAGGCTATATTAGTGCTAGATGCTGACATGGTAATGGCATGAATCTTTGGGTGGGGTGAATTTGTGAGCAAAATATATTATTCGTCTTGAAGGGTGTATCTTCCTGCAAAATTTGTTGTCTAAAGCTGTAATTTCGTGAAAAGTGTAGGTACGGATTTTAGGTTATTGCAGGGGGGGGGGGGGGGGGGTGTTCAGGCTGGTAATCTGGTACTTATGTGTCATGAAAGTCTCTTAACTCTACTTGTGCTTGCCCTGTCCTGACCTCATGCTGTCAGAGCATTGTTCAAAGAAAGTACACCCTCTGATCCATGATAAGTGTCGGTGATTTAGTACAAAAGGGCATCTGCTTTGTTTAAATAGTAATTGGCCCTCACTAAACAACAGTTTGAAAACTTCTAACCCCTAAGCAACATTCACTAATTTGCAAAATGGTTGTTTGACTTGATCTTATCCCCCTGCTGCATTTTTTTCCATCTTATTTACTCAATTAAGGTTTGGTTTGGAAAAATCAGAGTCCCTAGTTCTATCAGGTTGAACATTCCTTACTTGATAGAACCAGTACAAAGGTGATGTGCATATTTGGTTTTCCCTTCTCGTTACAGTACAAAAGGAAACATTTGTACTACTCCCTCCGTCCCAATATAAGTGACTTGGGTTTGTCTAGATTCACATGTATCTACATACTAAAACGTGTCTAGATACATTCAAATGTAGATAAAACCAAGTCACTTATTTTGGGATGAAGGGAGTATTATTTAATGATTTCTTATCCGATGCCGTGTATTACTGTTTGGGGTTTCCAGTCTTCTTGAAGGCAACACTGTTTGAGCAAATGAGTGAAATAATTATTACGCGACATTGATTTCACATGGACCAATGAGAGATGAATAGTCCTTTCACAACGGCTATGATTATTTTAATGATGTAGCCTAATAGAGTTATTTTTCCTTTGTGGGATCAACCTTATTAGTATATGCATGATATGGCATAGACACTTAGCTTCAATGGTTACACCACTTCATAATGAAATAGCATGCAATATAAATCTTGTACTCCCTCTGATCCAAATTAATGTTCTCACATTTGTCTAGATTCGGATGTATCTAGCACTAAAACTTGACTAGATACATCCGAATCTAGACAAATCTGAGTATATTAATATGAATCAGAGGGAGTAGCATCTTTACTTTTTTTAATGCTAACTAATTGTCATAAATGAATTTGATTTCACAGGCGAGGGGTCCTTTGAACAATACAAAGTCTGAAACTGAGAGGATTTTTGAAAGGGTGGAAGATGAATTTATCCCGGTTGTACGGTCTGGAGGCTGGGCTGATATTGGGTCAAGGAGCACAATGGAGGATGTCTACATCTGTTGTGACAACTTCTTGCAAGATTTTGGACCAGAAAGCTGTGAAGAAGGGCCCAGCTCATTTTATGGAGTATGATTCTTCTATTTATTAGCATCCAATTTTATGTATTTTTTGAAACACGATAGGCCGCAGCCCCCTGAATTCGTACGTTGAACCCACAGTGTCCTTACAAGCACATGAGCAGGAATAAATGGTCTCTGTCAAACAAACTGATCACACTGCCACAAGGAGGGCAGTGTGATGCTAGTTTCTGTCTTGATGTTTGTAATAATTGTCAGCTAAACCTTATAATTTCATAATTTGGACAAACATTATCACTCCTTTCTGGGAAAGTACTTTTGTACGTCTGACAGTCATTTCCTATCTATGCTCTGTTCACACAATTTTAATGTTTTAGGTTTTTGATGGGCATGGTGGAAAGCACGCTGCGGACTTTGTGTGCAGCAATTTACCAAGGTTCATCGTTGAGGGTGATGGTTTTCCGGGGGAGATTGAGAAAGCTGTCTCCTCAGCATTCTTACAGACTGATGCTGCTTTTGCAGATGCTTGCTCTGTGAACGC
Organism: Avena sativa; assembly: GCA_916181665.1. Classification (NCBI taxonomy): domain Eukaryota; kingdom Viridiplantae; phylum Streptophyta; class Magnoliopsida; order Poales; family Poaceae; genus Avena; species Avena sativa. Next base: position 126,734,858 of record OV702289.1, on the reverse strand, counting down.
TTCTCTTGCATCCGGCACAACTGCGCTTGCTGCACTCATCATTGGGAGGTATTATCCTAACTTGTGCAATTATAAGCTTCGTAATAAATCATTCTGTAGCATTACTGTTTAGCTGCTATATTTGAACTTGAGTAACTACTCATTCCCCTGTTTGGCTGGCCTTATGGCTTCTGTTTTGTTACAGTGTAAGGTACACACATTTTTCAACATTTAAGTTTGAATAAGGATTACTCTAACTCTAAGATTGTCTGATACAAAGTTGATACCGTTAGAAAATGTTTACAGCATGAATCCAATGATATCAATTTTATATAAAACAGTACCCGTAGTGCACCATATTTTTTTGGATGGCGGGAGTATGTTTTTTCCCCGCAGATATTGTGTTCTTTTCCTTCTGTAAATGGTTAATAACAAGTTCTCCTGCCTTGCATGGATTTTAAGTCTATTGAAGTTTTGTTCGCGTACATATGATTTTCTCCTTCAGTGAGTAATATGTATATGTGAACAGGACTTTCTTTGTGAGCATGTAAGCATGGATTCTCACTGATATCGGTTTTGTCTTCTTTGGATATAAAATCTTTACTGTTACTGGCATGCATTTGAAGTGTGTTAGCAGGTTTTTAAACATGTGATTTGCTCCTTTATTGTGTAATATGTATGTAATATATTTGCTTTCTGACAATTCACTACCATCCTTCTATCTCTGCTCCATTGTTTACCATGGTTAATACTTAATATCAGTATGGTTTTCTCTTCTCTCTATCTGAACTGTCGTTTTTCATATATCTATAGTTTCAATAGCATTATCTCTGAAAAATATGTGCACATGATTGGCAGGTCACTTCTGGTGGCAAACGCTGGTGATTGTAGAGCAGTGATATGTTGCCGTGGGAAGGCGATTGAGATGTCCAGGGACCACAAGCCATCTTGCAACAGAGAGAAGATGCGCATTGAAGCTTCGGGTGGTTATGTTGACGATGGATACCTGAATGGGCTGCTCAATGTTGCTAGAGCAATCGGGGACTGGCATATGGAAGGACTAAAAGCATGTGACGGTCTTGGGCCTCTTAGTGCTGAACCTGAGGTGATGGTGAGGAATCTCACCGAGGAGGATGAGTTCATGATTATCGGTTGTGATGGTATCTGGGACGTATTCCGCAGCCAGAACGCAGTGGACTTTGCACGCCGGAGGCTCCAAGAGCACAACGACCCTGTTGCTTGCTGTAAAGACTTGGTTGACGAGGCCATCAAGAGAAAGAGCGGCGATAACCTTTCTGTAGTTGTCGTGTGCTTCAACTCTAGGGCGCCTCCTGTCCTAACAGTCCCCAGGCCTCGGGTACAGAGAAGTATATCCGCAGAAGGCTTGAAGGAGCTGCAGGGCTTCCTCGATAGCCTGGCAGAGGCAAACTGACTGACATATGCAGGTTTTAGAAGCCCTGAGATACTGTAACAGTCCCATTTTTCCATAGCCTAGCTTGGAACATCTAGGTTTAGTATGCCCTATCTCATAACTTGAGATAGTCGTTGTTGAGTAAAAGACGTTGTAAAATATTATGCGGCTAATATTATCTGTACTTGGAAGTATTACCTTTTCGTTTCGGGCCCTGCTCTCTCCTTCATGAATCTGGAATCATATATAATAGAGATATCATAGATATTAGTGGATTGTTCAGTATTACTTGCTTGTTTAAGGCGCCGCTCTTGGCTCCACGAATCTGGGTCAGTGATAAGATTGTTCAGTGATCATTCTTATGGTACCTGTGTTTGTGAAGCTTTTGCAGTGCTATTGAAATCAAGGCATGCTGCTACCTTTTTTTGGAAAATTTTGCTCCTGTAGATCTTTATATGTATGCACTTCATGTGAGTAAGAATGATATGTTGGTGTGGAACTTCGATAGTTGGGCAGATGCTTATTTTTCGTCACCAGGCTGTTATCCATGGCATGAACCATTGGCACCAGGTTGTGATCCACGGCCCAAAATGTTTAGTTGTCATCCATTAACTGAAAATTTTGTTGTTTTCTCATCATTGTGTGAACGGTGAACCATGAACCAACAAGCAAACCATATCCAGCCTCATACTACAACTGCGAGAGTAACCGCGAAGACTGCTTTCACTGTGAAGAAAAAGAAGAAAGAAGTGCCGATTGTTCCAGCGTTTAGCATCTACCGTGACAAAAGAAAGAAAGCTGCAAGGACCAATCATCCATGCGTCAATTGATGGAAATTCTGAACGTTGATGTGTACCATTGCTCCCTGCCCTGTAAACTTTTTGAGCGTGGTGGATCATCAGATTGTGAGCGAGAGTGTCACCCGCTCATCTTGTCAATCTCGCTTTAAGGCACGTTTTGGTAGGTTGCATGAAGTCCAGCCACGCCCTTGGGAGAAGAAATTGGCCTGATTGATTTCCCGGCCTCCTTCCACGTTGTGGCTGCTCGCTGCTCAAAGCAGTCCCTAGCCAGATCCACCGGAAATTGCCAAATCGATAGTTTCCATGGAGCTAGGTTGGGGAGAGCGCAAAAATCTCACATTACTGTCTCCACCGGTGCAACTCTGTACTGATTGTTTTTCTCTCTCCTCTTTTAAACGTGGTCATCCCAACCACTTGCAACTAGCACCTATAGGTTTCGAATCAAATCACAGAAATTTATAACTCTCTCAACTATACCTGAGGGGTTGACGATAAATTTATCTGTAGGTCTCTCAACTATACCTGAGGGGTTGAAGATGAACTTGTTCTCTCTATCCTCTCTCAAACAGACGCTTTTCTAACCTCTTATAATCAAAACATGAAAGGAATATGCCTGAGAGGCAATAATAAAATGGTTATTATATTATAATTTCATGTTTATGATAAATGTTTATTTCTCATGCTATAATTGTATTAATCGAAAACGTTAATACATGTATGTTTAATAAACAAATAAAAGGTTTCTAGTGATGTCTCTCTTTACACTAGCTTGTTGATTAACAGATGATCAAGATTTCCTGACCATGACATTGGATATTGTTAATAATGAGGTCACAACATTGATAGAATGATGTGATGAATATTCTCCCAAAGTATAGTAATACGATCATGCAATTATGTTTACACTACTATAACGTCACTCAAAGTAACCATAATCCTTAGACCATGAGATCACGTTAATTGCTAACTCAGAAAAAGTATTTTGATTACATAAAACATCACTTTGTAACTGGGTGATTATAAAGGTGTCATTGGATACTTAGAAACTGTGCTCGTGGATCAAGAGTGGGATTTGTTCATCCTGATGATGGAGAGATATACTCAGGACTCTCTCGGTGATATCACATTAACATAGTTTACAAGCAAGTGATAACGATCACTAAGAATGTTATATCACGGGAACGAGAAAAGAGTACTTATCAGTAAAGGGATCGAACTAGGTATAGATGATACCAAATGATCGGATCCTGGACAAGTAAAATATCACGAGACAAAAGGAATTGGTTACTTCGAATAAAGGTTCACGCGATCACTAGTTTATCGTTTGAGCTAGTGGGAGTCATTATTGATCTCCAGATCTCGCTGATGATTATTGATAGGAGGGTGTCTCGATCATGTCTACTCAGCTCATGAGCTGTAGGGAGACACACTTAAGGATAGTCGACGCATTTGAGTGGATAGGGAACACCGAAGAAAATACTGGACAACGCAGAAATTGTTCTGATAAAAACTACCGGAATAGTTTCAGTGTATCGAAATATTATCAGGGATTGGATTATCAGTGTGTTCATTAAATGAAGTACTTATTAAATGAAGTGTTCATTGAATGAGTGGTATTAAATCAAGTGAATAAAAAGGAGCTTTAATTGCATGACTCTTGATTTTGAGTGGAAATTGAATGGGAGATGAGTGGAGCTAAATGGGTGTGAGTGGAGTGTCCACCCACATAAATAGGAGAGAGGTGAGGGAACCACCATAGATGGTGCGCCATGCCCCTTGGGGCTTCCCCATCACCTATAAAAGCCCCCCTCCTCCTCCACTCATCTCACTCATTCACCCTTCCTCTCATATTCCCTTTCATTGGCATCTTCCCCCTTCTAGCCTTGTCCATTGTCACGAGCCTGGTGCTTAGGCGAAACCCTTCTCAAAATCTTCTCCACCACCATCATCACCATGTCATAGTGTTGGCGGAGTTTTCGAGGATCCACTACTTTCGCTGCCACGCTGGAGCGAGGGACGAAAGTCGTCGGCACACCATACGTGTGACCGATTACGGAGGCGCTGCATGTGTGGCGTTGTTATCGCGTACTTGAGGACGGTCGTGTATACTCTACAACATCCACGTTTGTTTGTGGGAATGTTATCCTGCGTTACGGTCTTCGAGAGTGAGTTCATCTAAAACCGTTACATGTATCTCCTAGATATGATCTTGGTGTTTGCAAGCCCAGGAATTTTTTGTTTTCCATGCAACGAACCCCATCAGTGATATCAGAGCTATGTCTATGCGTAGATGCTTTGTACGGTTAGAAAACATATGAATATGCGGGCGCTTATGATCATGTTATTGCATCCTTCATGTATTTTGGATATTAGCGGCATAGTGGGATGAAGCGGCCCAAACAAACTTTACATATCCTTGCACATGAGACATGTTCCACGCTTGACATGCAACTAGTTTTGCATAAGTGGCTAGCAGGTGTCTGTCTCTCCCACTATAGTTGATATCTGATTTACAATGGATTGCTAATAATTTGATTATCATCGTTGTGGTTCCATGTTCGTAGGTAAGAACGATTCTTTCCTAAAAAGCCCACAACCACATAAAATATGCAAAAGATAAATTAGAAGCGTCTAGTTTTATTTTTGCTGGGTATGTGTCATGATATGGTAAATGTTATAATTTTAGTATGGAAAGATACTCTCAGGAATTATAACAAAGTAAGTGAGAGCGTCATAGACCTTGGCGTTACACAAATAGAATGATAGAGATCATACCATGATGCACAAGATAGTGATCAAGTGCAAGAACCATATCATATCACTTTATGCATATGATGTTTGTTTGCATCTTATTTTGCTTATGTCTAGCTTAGAACTTGGCGGTAGCATTATAAGATGATCTCTCTCACTAATATCAAGATAATAATATGTTCTTCCTTAGTATGCAATATTAAGAAAGTTCATCGTTTCGAAGCACTTCATGTTGATCGGGTGTGATAGACTCTACGTTCATATACAACGGGTGTAAAACAGTTTTATACACGCAGGTGCTAAGGTTCTTACTTGGCAAACCTAGCATATGCAGACATGGCCTCGGAACAAGAACCGAAAGGTAAAGCACGAGTTATATGAATGATATGATGTCTATATGATGCTCGCCATTGGAGCTGCACCACCACTCGTGTTGATCGGTCGTGGTGTAGTGAATTTAGTTCGTGTAATCACCAAAATGACTCGAGGAATGTTATTTTGAGTGGGAAATCATTTAGTAATTTGGACTAATTTGAACTCAATTTATCATAAACTAAATCAAAGTGAATTTGCATAGTTCGTTGTAGTCAATGGCATTCATTTACTACCTTGTATTTAGCTATGATTGAGATAATAGAACTATAGAATTCTAGATTTTTACTTTACGAACTGGTATCGTATTGTTTTATGAGTGTCAATCTAAAATTTAAAGTACTATTGCAAACTTTCAGCAAAACCTCACTTACTCCGTGAAATTCAATAAATAATATTGAATCAAGAGTAACAAATTCTATTGTTAGTATCTAAGTATCATGCTTGCCTCCATGATTCTTGATATTGATTTTTTTTTTAATTTCAACATTATCTAGGAGCTAAAAATTGTTTCAGAAACCACCATCTGTACAATATATTGTGACATCTAAAACAATATTTGGTTGCAATATGATAGAATATAATTTAATAAAATGCATATTCTCGTATCGTATGAGAATTTGCAAAGATTAGAGGCGCTAGGCATCTTGATCACCCAAAAGGTTTTGGGAATTAACATTATATTCACGATTTGTCCTTTTGATCTATAGTAGCTTGATCATGAAAGTTGTCATGATAAGGATGGATAGAAGATGTAGGTAAAATGTTTACCACATTAAAATGATTACTAAAAGGAATGAAATTTAAAAGAATACCAAACATTTGATGATGGTGATCCACTTCAAATTGCAAGTCCAAAGGTATTAGTATTTAACTATACACGCTTTGAACTATGTGTCATGTGTATGGCGCCACTATTGATGTTGATAGACTATTTTAAAAAAATGCTGAAAGAGAATCTAAAAAATATTTGGCAGAAAAATAAAATGTTGGAAATGTCCAGCTTAGGTATATAGATGATATACACGTTATGAGTGTATTCTTTGTGAAGGAAATATGCCTTGAGAGGCAATAATAAAGTTGTTATTTTGTATTCCTTGTATATGATAGATGTTTATTTTACATGCTATAATTGTATTGATAGGAAACATCAATACATGTGTGTTTAATAAACAAAAAGGGTTCCTAGTCATGCCTCTCTTATAGACTAGCTTGTTGATTAACAGGATGATTAAGGTTTCCTGATCATGGACATTGGATGTTGTTAATAACAAGGTCACTGAAGGGTTTCGCAGCATAGTAAATCAAAATTTTCCACAGAAGCGAACAGAAGGAAAGCCAAGATCTAATCTAGGAGATGCAAACAACGAGAGAGATTGGATTAGATCTTCATACCCTTGAAGATTCGCACAGCGGAACGTTCGTCGGAACGTGGGTGATGTAGTCGTACTCGCTTCTCCTCCTCGCGATCCGATCCGATCTAGCACCACAAGTGGCGGTGCCTCCGTGAGATGCACACATGCAGCACCTCGACGTCTCCTCCTTCCTCGGACCAGCAAGTAGGGTGGAGAGATAGATTGGATCTACAACACGACGGCGTGGTGTATATGGTGGAGAATTTCTGCAGCAGGGCTTCGCCTACAAACAGTCGGGAGGGAGAGAGGAGGGCAGCAGGGCAACTAGGGTTTGGAGGAAGGTGTGTAGTTGGGGGGAGGGGGCGCACCAGCCCTCTATATATAGAGGGGGGTGCGGCCAGCCCTTGCCCATCCTCCAAGCCTATCTCTAGTTTAAACGATTTAAACTCTCCCTTCTAGAAACCCTACCTTATCTCTAGTTTAAACGATTTAAACTTATCTAGGATCGGCTGGGCCCTATGGGGCCTTGTGCCCCTAGCCCAATGCGGCCAGGACACTCCCTCATAGGCCCATTCCCACTCCCGGAAGGTGGGACCACGTTGGCCCCCTTCCGGAAGGTTCTAGAAGCTTCCGGTACAATACCGATTAACCCGGAACAATTCCGAACTCCAAAAACTGCACTGCCTTATATGAATCTTATTCTCCGGACCATTCCGGAACCTCTCGTGATGTCCCGGATCCCATCCGGGACTCCGAACAAAAATTCATAAACCAAGTATCCAATCTATCCTAGCGTCGAGACACGTTAAGTGTGTGACCCTGCGGGTTCGAGAATATGCAGACATGATCTTCTATCAATAATCAACAGCGGGGTCTGGGCACCCATATTGACTCCCACACATTCATCGATGATCATATCGGATGAACCACGATGCCAGGATTCAATCAATCCCATATATATATTCCTTTCGTCTCGCGATATTTTACTTGCCCGAGATTCGATCGTCGGTACCGTCATACCTAGTTCAATCTCGTTCACAGCAAGTACTTTACTCGTTCCGTAATCCGATATCACTTTGTGATTAACTCCTTAACCACATGCTTGCAAGCGGTGTTGATATCGATTATCGAGTGGGCCCGAAGTATATCTCTCCGACTTGGGAGGGACAAATCCCATCTCGATACATACAACCCAACAGATACTTTCCGATCACCTGAGAGACACCTTTATGATCACCCTCTCATAGGATGACGTTTGATGACCTCAAAGCTTTCTTCCGATACCAGGGAGTTGCATTATCTCATGGTCTAAGGAATACAATATTTGACATAGGAAAAGCTTCGCAAAGATGAACACAATGACACGATCTAATTGCTTCGCTTAGTTTGGGTCTGTCCACCATATCATTCTCCCAATGATATGATCTCATTATCAATTGACAACTCATGTCTATGGTTAGGAAACCTTAACCATCATTGATCAATGAGCTAGTCCATAGAGGCGTACTAGGGACACGGTGTTGTTCACAAACCACACAAGTATTAATGTTTCCGCTTAATACAATTCTAGCATGGAATATAAAATTTATCATGAACAAGAATTATAATAATAACATCTTTATTATTGCCTCTAGGGCATAATTCCAACAGTCACACCATTGGTGGAATGATGTGATGAACATTCATCCGAAGTATAGCATTACGATCAAGTCATTGTGTTTATATTGCTATAACATCATACGAAGTAATCTTTATCCTTAGACCATGAGATCATGTTAATTGCTAACACCGGAAGAGTATCTTGATAACATCAAACGTCATACCGTAACAGGATGACTATAAAGATGGGTTCAGTGCTACGAAGGTGTTATGTTGAGGCTCATGGATCAAGAGTGGAATTTGTCAATCCAGATGACAGATAGATATACTCTGGGCCCTCTCGGTGATATCACATTAGGACAGCTTGCAAGCAAGTGATGTGATCACTAGAATGTTATATCACAGGAACGAGAAAAGAGTGCATGTCGGTAACGATATCAAACTAGGTATGGAGATACCGATGATCGAATCTCGGACATGTAATATATCGAGAGACAAAGGGATTTAGTTACAAGCGTTAAAGGTTCTCACGATCACAGGAGTCATCGTTGAATGTGTAGGAGTCAGTACGGATCTCTAGGTCCCGCTGCTGACTATTGATCGGAGAAGGGTCTCGATCATGTCTGCATTATTCACGAACCGTATGGTGGCACACTTAAGAATTACCGGACACCATTTTGGAGCACATATGTTTCAGACGAAAGAATTGCAAAGCGCAGGAATTGTTTCAATAGAAACCGGAAATTGTTTCGGGTGAAATTGCAGAAGGTGGTTCTGCATGTGATATTGAAATATTGCAAGGGGCTATATGTGAATGTTTGTTAATTAAAGTAATTAACAAAATTCTGAATAAATTTAATAAAAGGGTTTTATTAAATGAGAGAGCATTAAATTTGGAGAAACTTAATGCATTTAAAGTGGAGACTTTAAAAGAGAATGTGAAGAGGCATTTTAATGTGGAGGAGTTACCACCACATGAATGGGGGAGGTGAGGGGTCACCCCTCCCCCATGCGCCGACCATGGAGAGAGGGGGCACCCCCCTCCTCCTATAAAAGGCCACCCATTCCCTCCTTCTTCCACACACCTCCTTGTGAAGGATCTCTCTACCCCACTAGAATTATTCCCCCATGGTCTCGGATTAGCGAGATACATGTTCTCGGTGGCATTTCGTCTGGAAGGAGTTGCTGCTTACGCTGGATCGCTGGAGCGAGGAGGTGGAAATTGTTCGGTGGCTTGAACATGTGTGTGAGTGCGGATGCGCTGCTGAGTTGCGGCGCTCGGACTTCCTCATGATCTTGAGATCGGCAAGTGTACGACTACATCAACCACGAGTTCCTACTCGTTAACAAAGCTCGTTGTCTACGAGGGTAAGTTCTCTATGGATGTATGTCCACCCTTTGCTTTGTACCTAGTAGATAGATCTTGGCGTGTAGTTCACACCGTAGGAAATTTTTTGTTTTCTATGTTGCGGAACCAACAGTGGTATCAGAGCCTGATCTATGCGTAGGTGCTTTGCACGGGTAGTACACATATGGTCGATATGTGGGCGATGATGATCATGTTATTGCATCTTCTATGTACTTTGGATATTGGTGGCATAGTGGGATGAAGCGGCCCGGACCAACCTTATATGTCATCGTACATGAGACCGGTTCCACGACTGACATGCAACTTGTTTTGCATAAGTGGCTGGCGGGTGTCTGTCTCTCCTACTATAGTCAATATCTGATTTACAACGAGTTGCTAATAACTTGGTTATCCTCATTGTGGTTCATGTTCGTAGGTTAGACAGGTTCTATCTCCGAAAGCCCTAAGCCACGTAAAACTTGCAATTGATAAATTAGAGGCGTCTAGTTTAGATCGTTGCTGGGCTAGTGTTTTGATATGGTATTGTTGTAAGTAGATGTATGGTAGATAATCTTACAACTCACTTAACGTGTAAGTTCCATAGACCTTGGCCTTACACACAAAGGAATGATAGAGATCATACCACGATGCAAATGATAGAGATCAAATGCATGGACCATATCATCTCACTTCACACATTAGATGTTAGCATCTTATACTGCTAGTTTGGCGCGTTTGATAGCATTATAAGATGATCCCTCATTTAGATATCAAGATAAAATGTGTTCTTCCTTAAGTATGCACCGTTTTGTGGATCGTGTTTTGAGGCATCACATGATGATCGGGTGTTTTCAACTCTACGCTTTCATACAACGGGTGTAAGACAGTTTTACACACGCAAATACTAAGGTTCTTACTTGACGAGCCTAGCATGTACAGACATGGCCTCGGAACACGGACCAAAAGGTTAAGCATGAGTCATATAGTTGATATGATGCCCATATAGATGCTCGCCTTTGAAGCTACACCGACTCATGTGATGATCGGACTTGGTGTAGTGGATTTGGTTCATGTAATCACCAAAAGGACACGAGGGATGTCGGTTTTGAGTGGGAGTTCATTAGTAATTTGGATTAGCTGAACTCAATCTATTAAAATTAGTCTAAATATACTTTACAAATTCTGTTGTAGATGGCACCACCTGCTTTTAATTTCAATGTGTTCATGGAGAAAGAGAAACTTGCTGCGAATGGTAGCAACTTCACCAACTGGGCTATGAATTTGAGGATTCTCCTCACTGTTGCACAAAAGCAATATGTGCTAGATGCGCCGCTAGGCCCCCCACCAGCTCCTGATGCCCCTGACGAGGAAAAGAACGTCTATATAACTCGTCAGGAGGACCACAACTTAGTTCATTGCGGCATACTGTATGGGCTAGAGCCAGAACTTCGAAAGCGTTTCGAAAATGGCAATGCCTTTGATACCATGGGAGAATTGAAAATGATTTTCGATACCCATGCTGCCGTAGAGAGCTATAATGCTACAGAAAAGTTCTTTAGCTGCATGATGGAGCAAAACATCTCCGTTAGTGAGCACGTACTCAAAATGTCTAGGTACGCCGATAAGCTTGTGTCCTTGGGAATAACGATTCCCATTGAATTAGGCATACATCGTGTTCTCCAATCTCTGCCACCTAGCTACAAGAGCTTCGTGATGAACTATAATATGCAGGGCATGAAGAAGTCTCTTCCCGAGCTTCTGTCAATGCTTAAGACTACAGAAGTGGAGATTAGGAAAGAACATCAAGTGTTGATGATCAATAGGACCACCGGTTTCAAGAAGGACAAGAAAGGCAAGCACAAGGGAAAGAAGGGTGGCAAGTCTGTTGCCACGCCTGAAAAGAAACCCCGAGCTGACCCTAAGTCTGACACCGAGTGCTACTATTGCAAGGGGACTGGCCATTGGAAGCGCAACTGCCCCAAGTATTTGGCGGACATGAAGTCCGGCAAGGCAAACAAAGGTATATGTGATATACATGTTATTGATGTGTACTTGACTAGTACTCGCAGTAGCACCTGGGTATTTGATACCGGATCAGTTGCTAATATATGTAACTCGGTTCAGGGGCTGCGGAACAAGCGACAACTAGCAAGGGATGAGGTCACGATGCGGGTCGGCAATGGATCAAGAGTTGATGTGATCGCCGTCGGAACGCTGCCTCTCCATGTGCCATCGGGATTAGTTATAAACCTAAATAATTGTTATTTGGTGCCTGCACTGAGCATGAACATTGTATCCGGATCGTGTTTGATGCAAAGTGGTTATTCATTTAAGTCTGAAAACAATGGTTGTTCGATTTATATGAATAATATCTTTTATGGTCATGCACCTATGTTGAATGGTTTATTTCTGTTGGATCTCGATAGCAGTATTACGCATATTCATAATGTTGATGCTAAAAGGATTAAACTTGATAATGATATATCTACATATATGTGGCACTGCCGTCTAGGTCATATTGGCGTTAAACGCATGAAGAAACTCCATTCTGATGGACTTTTGGAATCACTTGATTTTGAATCATTTGATACATGTGAGCCATGCCTTATGGGCAAGATGACTAGAACGCCGTTTTCCGGTTCAATGGAACGGGCGACAGATCTATTGGAAATCATACATACTGATGTATGTAGACCAATGAGTGTGTCGGCGCGAAGTGGATATCGTTATTTTGTTACTTTCACTGATGATTTGAGTAGATATGGGTATATCTATTTGATGAAACACAAGTCTGAAACTTTTGAAAAGTTCAAGGAATTTCAGAATGAAGTGGAAAATCATCGTAACAGAAAGGTCAAATTTCTGCGGTCCGACCGTGGAGGAGAGTATCTTAGTTACGAGTTTAGCACACATATGAAAGACTTGGAATAGTTTCACAACTCACGCCTGCCGGAACACCACAACGTAATGGTGTGTCGGAGCGTCGTAATCGTACCTTATTGGATATGGTTCGATCTATGATGTCTCTGACAGACTTACCTCTGTCATTTTGGGGTTATGCACTGGAAACAGCTGCATTCACTTTAAATCGGGCACCATCTAAATCCATTGAAACGACACCGTATGAATTATGGTTTGGAAACAAACCTAAGCTGTCATTTCTTAAGGTTTGGGGATGCGATGTTTATGTGAAGAAACTTCAACCGGATAAACTCGAATCCAAAGCGGAAAAATACGTCTTCATAGGATACCCTAAGGAAACGATTGGGTATACCTTCTATCACAGATCCGAGGGCAAGGTTTTTGTTGCCAAGAATGGATCCTTTCTTGAGAAGGAGTTTCTCGCGAAAGGTGTGAGTAGTCGGAAGGTAGAACTCGAAGAGGTTATTGAACCTTCTCTTCATGGAATGGTGAGTGGCGCAGCACCGGAAGTTGTTTCGGAGTTGACTTCACCTGATGAAGAGAGAGCTAATGATAATGATCATGAAACTCCGAAAGAGGACACTACCGAACCTCGTAGGTGAAGCAGGACACGTGCAACTCCTGAACTGTACGGCAATCCTGTTGTGAATTTCATGGTTGATGAAATGGATGACCCTGCGACGTATGAAGAAGGGATGATGAGCCTGGATTCCAACAAATGGCTAGAAGCCATGAAATCCGAGATGGAATCCATGTACGAGAACCAAGTTTGGAACTTGGTGGACTTACCTCACGACCGAAAGGCCGTTGAGAATAAATGGATTTTTAAAAGGAAAACTGATGCTGATGGTAATGTGACCATCTATAAGGCTCGACTTGTCGCAAAGGGGTTTCGACAAATTCAAGGAGTTGACTACGATGAGACATTATCTCCTGTAGCGATGCTTAAGTAGGTTAGGATTATGTTAGCAATTGCTGTATATTTCGATTATGAAATATGGCAGATGGATGTCAAAACTGCGTTCCTCAATGGTAAGATTGAAGAAGAGTTGTATATGATACAACCTAAGGGTTTTGTTGATCCTAAGGATGCTAATAAGGTGTGCAAACTTCAGCGATCCATCTATGGACTGAAGCAAGCATCACGAAGTTGGAGTCTCCGCTTTGATGAGGTGATCAAAGAGTTTGGATTTGTCCAAACTTATGGAGAGGCTTGTATTTACAAGAAAGTGAGTGGGAGCAATGTGGCATTTCTGATATTATATGTGGATGACATATTATTGATTGGAAATAATTTAGATCTTTTAAACAGTGCTAAAAGTTATCTAAACAGCAAATTTTCGATGAAGGACCTTGGTGAAGCTTCATATATATTAGGCATTAAAATCTATAGAGATAGATCAAGACGCCTAATTGGGCTATCGCAGAACCTTGATAAGATATTAAAGAAGTTTAATATGAACGGAAGTAAGAAGGGGTTCTTACCTATGTTGCAAGGCAAGACATTGAGTAAGACTCAAAGTCCGGCTACGGCGGAAGAAAGAGAGACAATGGATAAGATCCCCTATGCCTCAGCCATAGGCTCTATAATGTATGCCATGCTATGTACAAGACCGGATGTGGCACATGCTATTAGTTTGACTAGTAGGTACCAATCTGATCCAGGTTCGGAACACTGGATAGCGGTCAAGAATATCCTTAAGTACTTGAGAAGAACTAAGGATATGTTTCTTATATACGGAGGTGAAGAAGAGCTAGTCGCTAAGTGTTATGTCGATGCTAGCATTGACACTGATCCGGATGACTCTAAGTCTCAATCCGGATACGTATTTCTCTTGAACGGAGCAGCAGTTAGTTGGAGGAGCTCCAAACAACCTGTGGTGGCTAGATCAACAACGGAGGCGGAATCTGTTGCTGCTTCAGAAGCGGCGCAGGAAGCAGTTTGGATGAAGGAGTTCATTACGGAACTGGGTGTGGTTCCCAGTGCGTTGGACCCGATGGTGATCTATTGTGACAACAATGGAGCCATAGCCAACGCAAAGGAACCAAGGTCTCACAAGAATTCCAAGCATATTAAGCGCCAGTTTCACTCCATCCGCGAGCATGTCAAGGATGGAGATATAAAGATTTGTAAAGTGCACACGGACCTGAATGTAGCAGATCCGTTGACTAAAGTACTCCCTAGGGCAAACCATGATCAACACTAGAACTCCATGGGTGTTAGATTTATCACTATGTGAACTAGATTATTGTCTCTAGTGCAAGTGGGAGACTGAAGGAAATATGCCCTGAGAGGCAATAATAAAGTTGTTATTATTTATTCCTTGTATATGATAGATGTTTATTTTACATGCTATAATTGTATTGATAGGAAACATCAATACATGTGTGTTTAATAAACAAAAAGGGTTCCTAGTCATGCCTCTCTTATAGACTAGCTTGTTAATTAATAGGATGATCAAGGTTTCCTGATCATGGACATTGGATGTTGTTAATAACAAGGTCACACCATTGGTGGAATGATGTGATGAACATTCATCCGAAGTATAGCATTACGATCAAGTCATTGTGTTTATATTGCTATAACATCATACGAAGTAATCTTTATCCTTAGACCATGAGATCATGTTAATTGCTAACACCGGAAGAGTATCTTGATAACATCAAACATCACACCGTAACAGGGTGACTATAAAGATGGGTTCAGTGCTACGAAGGTGTTATGTTGAGGCTCATGGATCAAGAGTGGAATTTTTCAATCCAGATGACGGATAGATATACTCTGGGCCCTCTCGGTGATATCACATTAGGATAGCTTGCAAGCAAGTGATGTGATCACTAGAATGTTATATCACAGGAACGAGAAAAGAGTGCATGTCGGTAACGAGATCAAACTAGGTATGGAGATACCGATGATCGAATCTCGGACATGTAATATATCGAGAGACAAAGGGATTTAGTTACAAGCGTTAAAGGTTCTCACGATCACAGGAGTCATCGTTGAATGTGTAGGAGTCAGTACGGATCTCCAGGTCCCGCTGCTGACTATTGATCGGAGAAGGGTCTCGATCATGTCTGTATTATTCGCGAACCGTAGGGTGGCACACTTAAGAGTTACCGGACACCATTTTGGAGCACATATGTTTCAGACGAAAGAATTGCAAAGCGCGGGAATTGTTTCAATAGAAACCGGAAATTGTTTCGGGTGAAATTGCAGAAGGTGGTTCTGCATGTGATATTGAAATATTGCAAGGGGCTATATGTGAATGTTTGTTAATTAAAGTAATTAACAAAATTCTGAATAAATTTAATAAAAGGTGACCACCACATGAATGGGGGAGGTGAGGGATCACCCCCCCATGCGCCGGCCATGGAGAGAGGGGGCACCCCCCTCCTCCTATAAAAGGCCACCCATTCCCTCCTTCATCCACACACCTCCTTGTGAAGGATCTCTCTCCCCCTCTAGAATTATTCCCCCATGGTCTCGGATTAGCGAGATACATGTTCCCGTTGGCATTTCGTCTGGAAGGAGTTGCTGCTTCCGCTGGATCGCTGGAGCGAGGAGGTGGAGGTTGTCCGGTGGCTTGAACGTGTGTGCGAGTGCGGATGCGCTGCTGAGTTGCGGCGCTCGGACTTCCTCACGATCTTGAGATCGGCAAGTGTACGACTACATCAACCACGAGTTCTTACTCGTTAACAAAGCTCGTTGTCTACGAGGGTAAGTTCTCTATGGATGTATGTCCACCCGTTTGCTTTGTACCTAGTAGATAGATCTTGGCGTGTAGTTCACACCGTAGGAAAATTTTTGTTTTCTATGCTGCGGACCCAACACTTTGCTTGTTAAACAATGTGGTTTTTAGGTATTGGATACCGAATTGGTTGGTGTGAAATGTCACACATAGCAACACAATTCATAAACTACAATGGCCCAAGTAACTAGCAAAATAATATGTAATGATGTTCATCAAAAACAAATAAAGTGTTATTGTGTTTCTCGTTTACATCAAAGCTTCCCTTCAAGATTTTATTTTATTCTGGTATTATAAGAACGATGGTTGTTCAAATAATTACTGTATTCCAATGAAGATGGATGAACTCTTACAAATCTAGTTGGATAAATCACGTCCATAAACACTGATACTAAAATGTCATAAGACGAATGATTAAAAGATCACTTATGAGTAACACTGCCGTTTAAATCATATCGGAAAGAAAACATGAAGAAACTCTATGTTGATGAAATTTTGGAGTTTTTTGATTTTTGAATCAATTGAAGCTTGTGAGAATTTACTAAAAATGATTTAAATTCCGTTTATAGGCTAAAGAGGAACGAATGACTAACTTATTGGACATTGTGCATATTGATGTATACAGTCCATTATATGTAGACATATGTGGTGGATCATTCAAACTTCATATACTTTAACCAAAGATTTGAGTGAATATATGTATATTTACTTAATCAGAAAGAAGTATGAAACGTTTGAAAATGTTCAAATGATTTCAAGATGAAGTAGAAAATCATTGTAACGATAAAATAAATAATTTATGATTGGATCATAAAAGGAAAATATTTAAGTTACAAGTTTAGCAAAAACACCTAAGGTTCAAAGAATTGTTCCATGGATTTATGTTCCCGATAAACCATAAAAGTATGGAGTATTCGAGAGATGTAATCAAACCTTGTTTGATATGATAGGATCAACGGTGTTATTTATAAAATTGCCATTATATTTTGAAGATTAAGATTTAGTTACTACCGCATTTACACTGAAAAGAGCTCCATCGTAATCTGTTGAAATGACACCATATGAGTATGGATTGGGATTAAATCCAAGTTGTATTTTTCTTAAAATTTGGTATGGTAGGCATAAGTAAAATATTTACAACCAAAGTCAAGTAAGCACATCTTTATATGTTATCCCAAAACAAAATTTGGGTATTCTTCCATAACACGGAAGACAAAAGTGTTTGTCGCTTAGAACATCAAGTTTCTTTAGAAGGAATTTTTCATGAAAAAGTTAAGTGGGAGTAAAATAGAACTTTGATAAGGTTATTGAACCTTAGCTATATGTGTTGAGTTGTGCAGCGCGGGAAAGTGTCCCAGAGACAGCCATAAAGCTCATGCATCCCGTGCATCAAAGATTGTGGTAACGAAGATCTAAGTTCCTATTGAACCACGTAGATGGAGTAAACAATCAAATACTATGATTTGAGATTAAATCATTATTGTTTGATAATGATGAACCGACAATATGCAAAGAAGCGATGATGGGACCTAACTCTATCATATGGCTTGGAGCCATAGAATCTGTGGTAGTTCCATACATGAGAAACCAAGTTACTGAACTTGGAAGACCTTCTGAAAAGCATAAAGCCCGTCAGTCGTATTTATTTGGATCTATAAAGAAACAGACATGGATGTTTCACATTTTTGAAATAGTCGACATGTCGGTAAAGAGTTTACGACTATGTTCAAGGAGTTGAATACGACAAGATTTGATCTTTCGTAGCGATATTTAGTCTAGACGAATTAGTGTAGCAACCACTACATATGTCAATTGTTGTATATGCTAGTTGAACAAACAAAACAACATTATACTAATAGAATGGTTACCTAGGACGTGTACATGACATGGTCTGAAGGGTTTTATTAAATCAAAGGATGCTAAAAAAGCATGCAAACTTCAATAGTTGAAGTAAGCACGGAGTTGAAATATTTACCATGATGAAACTGTTAAAAGGTTTAATTACATCAAAGATGATAAAAAATGCTCGCATTTGCAATAAATTAAGTGGGAGCATTGAGACATATTTCTAATACATTGTGTATAAGACATATTGTTGATTGAAAATGATGTATCTTTTATTGACACAAATTAAGAATTTCATTAAAATTATATTTAAATGAAAGATTTGGACAAAACCAGTATATTTGGCATCAAAGTCTATTTGGATAGATTGAGATGCTAATATGGTTATGCCAAATGTACATCGATGAAATATCGAATGAGTTCAATATGGAAATGACGAGAAAAGTTCTTGCCACATGGAAAAGGTTGGATCGAGATTTAAGTGTTTTGACACTTAGTAAGTAAAATCATATGAATATATTGATAAACAAGATTTAAGTGTTTTGACACTATGAGTAAAATCATATGAATATCTTAATCAATCATACCATGATATGTACATATCCAGATATGTCCTATGCTCTAAATGTTATGAGGATATACCAGGATGACTCATAAGATGATCACTGGATGATAGTAGGGATATTCTTGTGATCTTTGGAAGATCTAAGAATATATTTTCTATATAGAAATGACAAATAGTTCATTGTAAAGTTTTACATCGACACAATACAGATAATTCATTGTAAAGTGTTACATTGGTACTAGTTTTGTCACAAGATACAAATTAAGTTTATCTCAATTTAGACAATGGGTTAAGGTGCACAATTTGATGGAAGAAAGTTCAATGGTAGGTTTGGATGAGTTCCAAAAGGTTAATGTATTGTGACGGATACTACAACGAAAAGCTAAGTATAAGACTGCTCTAGTAGCAGCATAAGAAGGAATTTGTGTCAAGACTTTTGTTAATCAAACTAGGTGTGGTTCCAAGCAGAATAATATGATGAAGATCTATTGTACGACAATAGCATCAACATATTTTAAACCTCAAGGAACTAAAGTCTCACCAAAGGACCAAATTTATACAATGCCATCTCATTTGAGAATGAGTGATGTGTAGAGATGCAAAGACATGCAAATACACACAGACCTGAAAAAGCGTCAGATCTGGAGATTATGTTTACCACTAGCAAAGGCATATATATATAACAGCAGAAAGCCATAGGTGTTGAATGCGCAAGTTTTTAAAATTAGATTATTGACTCTAGTGCAAGTGGGAGACTTAAAGGAATATACCTGAGAGGCAATAATAAAGTAGTTATTATATTATATTCCATGTTTATGATAAATGCTTATTTATCATGCTATAATTGTGTTAATCAGAAATATTAATACATGTGTATTTAATAAACAAATAAAAGGTTCCTAGTGATGCCTCTCTTTACACTAGCTTGTTGATTAATAGATGATCAAGGTTTCCTGATCATGATATTGGATGTTGTTAATAACAAGGTCACAACATTGGTAGAATGATGTGATGAACATTGTACCAAAGTATAGTAATATGATCATGCCATTATGTTTACATTACTACAACGTCACTCAAAGTACGCAACCCTAATCCTTAGACCATGAGATCAAGCTAATTGTTGACTAAGGAAAAGTATTTTGATTACATTAAACGTCACTTTATTATTTTAATTGCTATCAGTAACATGATCTAACTAGCTATAGATGATATCAAATGATTGGATCCCGGACAAGTAAAATATCGCGAGACAAAAGGAATTAGTTACTATAAATAAAGGTTCACGCGATCACTAGTTTATCATTTCAACTGGTGGGAGTTATTATGGATCTCCAGGCCTCGCTGATGATTATTGATTGGAGAGTATCTCGATCATGTTTACTCAGCTCGTGAGCCCGTAGGGAGACATACTTAACGGTAGTTGACGCATTTGAGTGGATAGGGAGCACCAGAGAAAATACTGGACAGTGCAGAAATTGTTCTGATAAAACTACCGGAATAGTTTCGGTGTATCGGAATATTATCAAGGATTAGATTATCAGTGTGCTCATTAAATGAAGTGTTCATTGAATGAGCGACATTAAATCAAGTGAATTAAAAAGGAGTTTTAATTGCATGACTCTTGATTTTTAGTGGAAATGAATGGGAGATGAGTAGAGCTAAATGGGTGTGAGTGGAGTGTCCATCCATATAAATGGGGGAGAGGTGGGGGCACCACCATGGGTGGTGCGCCATGCCCCTTGGGGCTGCCCCCATCACCTATAAAAGGCCCTCTCCTCCTCCTCCCATCTCACTCATTCACCCTTCCTCTCATATGCCCTTTGGTTGGCATCTTTCCCCCTTCTAGCCTTGTTCATTGCCACAAGCATGGTGCTTAGGTGAAGCCCTGCTCAAGATCTTCTCTACCACCATCACCACCATGTTGTAGTGTTGACGGAGTTCCCGAGGATCCACTACTTCCGCTGTCGTGCTGGAGCGAGGGACGAAAGTCATCGGCACACCGTATGTGTGACCGATTACGGAGGCGCTGCATGTGTGGCGTTGTCATCGCGTCCTTGAGGACGGTCGTGTACACTCTACAATAGTCATGTCTGTTTGCGGGAACATTATCCTGCGTTACGATCTTCGAGGGTGAGTCCATCTAAAATCGTTACATGTATCTTCTAGATATGATCTTGGTGTTTGCAACCGTAGGAATTTGTTTTGTTTTCCATGCAACAAACCCCACCAAAACAATCATACTTCATTTCACATACATCTCTACACAAAAAATATGCACGTCGATGATAGGGTTCCATTCATCGACATCGAGTTCCGTTAATTGTATCTTCTCAAAATAGTGGTCAAAGTTGGAGCTTTTTTTGACGATTTTTTGTTAGTTTTGTCAGACTTGACTCGAGAACCTGAGTGCCGCCACTGTGCACCGCTGGACGCCGTGATTCTACAATGATACCCTCGAATGGTCCTACTCCCCACCAGCGTTCTACTTCCAGGCCACCTCCACCGCGCTATTGTCCATGGCCGCTAACCGTGATGGTGTGAGATAAGTGTGTTTAGCCTTGGGGTTGGTGTGTTTGTTGATGGCCAGTGAACTAGATGCAACCAACCAATCAGACATGCTCTTGCATTGTCAATGATGCGCCCAAGGCAAACCAACAAAATACATAACACCCTTCTTTTCTCATCTCTTCGTTGCTGGAGGACGAGAAAAGCTACAGGCTGCCAAACACCCCCTTAGCGTACAATTCTATGTAGCTTTCTGCCGACCCATAACCGTTGGGAAGCAGCCCATGGTGCATCAGAAAACAAGCGAAACCTGGCCCCGTCCTCGCTCCTCAGGGCCTGGGTGTCTGAAACACGTGCTAGTATTTTGTTGATCTCTTGCTTTTCGTGCGAAAATCCAAGTTCATCCTACTCCATGTCAGTTGTTACTAACTCGGTTCCACAATGTAAGCCTTTTTAGCAAGCTAGACTTATAATGTGGAACGGGGGGAGTAGATATTACTCCCAGACCAACTATCACCTCGTTGCTGATTTAGCAACATGGTATCTCTCTCAGCACCATGCATCTTTTTATCACTGTAAATATCTGCTTGGAGAGCTGCAGAGCAACCCTGAAGGCTAAAGCTCCACTCCACCAGTCGAGTTTTCCGATTCACAACCTCCGAACACGATGCATGATTTGTCCATTCAATCATGGATCCTACACCAGAAACTAGGCTAGGCTAGGCGTGACCACTGGCGCACACCCTCTGGCGCTGGAGTAAACACCAAGCTTTCGCAACCTCTTCCCACCACGAGATCGATTCCATGGACCCCCGGCCTCGCCACCAAACCGCGGATTAGCCGACAGCACGAGGAACTCTCCCCACACCACACCACACCACATCGGACAATGATAAAAATTTAGCCACAAAGAGAAAAAATGCTAATGAAAATCTAGCAGCAAGATAAGTGGGAACCAAATGTCAAAAGATAATGATGTCAGGGGAAATTTGGTAGTAGTACTAGGTTGAGCATCTAGCAGAGGATTATGAGATGATCTAATTGATGCGGATCCTCTGTCTATCTGGGGGTCTACGTGCCCCCTTAATCATCGCCATCATAAAAACTCCCTAATAAACCTAATATAGATGTACTTTGGCGCGCAATGATGAGGGTGTGTGGGGGGAGCAGGATTTGGATCTTGCGAAGAATAATCATAAATTCTCCTGCCCCGCCCCATGGGCATTCAAGCCTTTGCTGTGCACTGTCCACTGTGTCTGCGCGTGCATGCATGCATGCTCGATCTGCTGCTGCTGCGCTGCGTGGGGCGCTCAGGCAAGCGGCGAGGCCCGCCCGACCGCAAAAGGACATCTCGCACATTTTAATGCGCCAGAAAGCTTGGTCTTGATCTTTTGTGACTACCAACTTTTTTTTAAGGCAAAGATCAAAGATTAGGATCCCTCCACTTTGAGCTGCTTCAAAAAAACATGCGTGCGTGCGTGTGTCGGGCAAAGCGTGATCTTTTTCGTGGCAAAGTTAGATCGAGCCGGGTTTTTTTTTAATTAGGCCTAGCTAGGTGGGTCAAATCTGCGCAGAGCGAGATAGATACAATTATCACCGAATGATTCAAAGCTACGCTTTCTTCCCCAGACTTTGTTTATCTCGTCTCTGGACCTACATACGAGAGCTTTACCTTTGTTGCTTTGTTTCACTGGTACTACAGATTACATGACCCAAGTCGATGGTTTGGACCAATCTCCTGGGAACAGCTCCAGATGGAGGAGGGAACGAACTAGGTTTTGCTTTGCCGGCCACTTTAGATCGACATGCATGGCTGATGGCTCAGCTGTTTCGGCGTGCGTGAAAGCTTGCTCGTCCGAGTGCTGAAAGCTGGTGGGCCGAATCTGCCCCGGCCGGCCCGGACGAGCTGCACCGTCAGTAGATCCGCACGCCCCAGTCAAGATACCCATCATCGTCGTCTTTTCTGTTATAACTGCCAGGGCCCGTACTGAGGGTGCTGAAATGGTTTCAGGCGAACTGAGATATAGCAACTCGCTATGAAAAAACAGTACTATAGTAGTAGAATCAAAGCATCAGAATCGGAAATTAAGTCTTTATATCGGTTCTTTAGATTTTAAAAAAGTATGAAAGTGGTACGATGACACTGGACTTTAAGTCAACGTCCTCTGCATCAAGAATGTAGCCAACTAACAAATGTAGAGGCAGAACATCACAAGAATAAACAAGTATCCCCGCCATGAAAAATTATTTGACTCGAATATATCTAGATACTGATGTATAAAGACACGTTTTTTTTATTTTGAAGAAGAGAGTTTCGTCTCCGATTTCTAATGGAAACCAAAAGTTCATTATACAACCAAAACTAAAATAGAGGAAGGCAAAAACATGCCAAAATCCCCGGGCACCAAAAACTGCTACCTGTCTCAACAGAAAAGTGAAACAGAACAAGACATAATGTAGAAGCATTTTTCATCCCGTATAACAAAGGACCAGATAGTCAGCGAATCTTCCAATTACCCTCCCCCCCCCCCCCCCCTTAAATCACACCCCTAAGAGAGTCGGCCTAGCAAACACTCATCCTCCATCCTTTTGCCCCTTGAACATCTCATTTGCCACCCGTTCTACCAGTTTTACTGACCATTTCATTTTCTCATGTTTTGCCGGTTTTATCTGCTCAACAGCCCATTTATTTAACCAACGCCCCACAATATGAATCACCACAAGAGGATCGATTATTATTTTATCATCAAAGCACACAACATTTATACATTTTCATATCGCCCTGAACATAGCAGCAATCCTAGCTGTAATCATTCATCTATCATCTTTTTGAAATTTCTTCAACGAAACACAAAAGGGAGATTGGACATCAGAGGCAATATCCTCGAAGACAATAGCACATTTAACCATATTCCATATCAGTCTCACCACAGAACAATTCATAAAAAGATGATTGGCTGTCTCAATCTCCCCACACAAGAGGCATGCATTATCACCATGCCACCATCTCTTCAATAGATTGTCTTTAATCAATATGCTATTCCTCAACATAAGACAAATGAATATTTTGACTCTGTGAGGTATTTTCACTTTCCACAAAAATTTATATGGTTATCCAGTTCCATTCAAAATCAATTTTCCGCACAATGAATTCACAGAAAAAAATCCCATTTTCAGTGGGAGTCCATTTAATCTAGTCTCTTCCTCTTACCAGTTTATATTCATGAAAATATCTTTTTATTTCATTCCATAACCTAAGATCATATCCCCACAAGGTTCTTCTAAGTTTAATCCATCCCCATCCATTTTCCATCACATTAGCCACAATACTATTTTCGTTAAAACAAATATAGTATGATCTAGGACACCTAAATCTCAAAGGTTTATCATCCATCCACTGGTCCTTCCAAAACTAGTGTTTTTACCATCTCCCACATTTTTTACAGAACTGATAAAAACATTCTCTAATTCCCATCAACCTTGTCCAAAAATGGCGAAAGGGCATGTGTGCCCCATGTGTGGTTTTGGTAATTAATGACAATCTCTGTGGACTAATGTTTGCATTGAGTTACACTTGTAGGAATTGTCCATTGGCATCGCTTCGACCATATGTTGGCTTCAATGTAGAAGAAATGAAGAAGAAGAAGAAGAAGAAGAAGTAGTAGTAGCAATGTCCAAGGGATTTGGGCCTATTGAAATCATGTTGAATAAATAAGAAGATTCAAGGTTGATCAAGACGAAGAATGGGTCAATACTCAAGAAGAAATGAAGTTGTGCAAGTTCAAGATGCGCCATATCTAGAAGATCACATGCTTGAATCTTGAAATTCTCAGTGATCATGGATCGATGAAGACAATCTCAAAGAATAGGTTTCCCCATGGTGGTGGTAGGTTGCCATTCTTCATCAAGCAAACACGCACAAGAACAATCAAGAAAAGGTGTTCCATCTTGAGGAGGACAAGATCATCTACATCAAGCTCAAGTGGAATGCTCAAGAAAATGGTATGATCTTGATAGGTTTTCCCTTTTGCCGGTCTCATGTTGTTAGTTGGGAGACCGAGTTTAGGATAGATAGCGTACTACCAAGGTACTACCAAGAGGGGCTCTCGAGTGAGTAACTCGATCGCATCTTTCGGAGAGAGATCAAACCTTTGCATATTTAACATCATATTTATTAGTTGTTATTTTGATATTATCCAAGTTAGGTTCTAGAGCTTGTTGTAATCTTCACAACAATCTTCTAGTTCATCAAAAACGGATTTCCCTTGTATATCTTATTGCGTTTTTGATTTTGCGGGTGTTCCGGATCAACACCTTGGGAGAGATCTTAGATATGTATACTTGATATTTTCTCCCTTGGCAGTATTTCCATTTTTTTGTATGCTACTTGTTTGTATCTTTCCAACAAAATTGATTTCAACCTAATCAGAGTTTCCAAGGTCAAGTTACTGCGTTTTGCATTTTGGAGGTTTTACCGGTTCGTCTCTTTTAGAGAGATCAAAACTTTCATCTTGTGGTTTTCTCTCCATAGTTGGACAATGATTTTTCTTTACATGATCTTGTAGTGCTTGTTGTCCTCTTCGAAACGACCCCAAGATCATCAAAATCAGAGTCAGGATGCAAAAGTTATTGTCGTTTTCCTATTGAGTGTCTGGTAGTACCGAAAATTTGGTAGTCCTAGGAAAAAATTCAGTAGTACCGGGATTACCTCCAAGAAGTGCGTTTGGTGACCCGGGAACCCTAGGTACTCTGGTAGTGCCTAGAAAAGTTTCGTTAGTATCGGTTTTTCCTGACAAAAGTGTGTTTGGGTGACCCGAGAACCCTAGAGAATGTACCGTAGTACTAAAAAAGTCTGGAAGTATCAGGAATCATGTTATTGGGCTGCAACGGTTGCATTTTGGGGGGACCTATTTGAAGGGGTTCTGTGGTAGAAAACAAAAATTTCCTACTACAAGAACGCACCAAATCAAGATCTATCTATGGAGAAGTACAGTAACGAGTAGGATACAGTTTTCATACCTTTGAAGACCGGACGCGGGATTATGTTCCCGCACAAATGTCCTTGATGAAGCCGAGTGTAGAAGACCTCGAGGTCTAGAAGGCTTCAAGTATCCAGCACCACTAACGGTAGTGCCTCGACGAGTTTTACACGTGTACGGTGTAAAGACGTCTCCCGGGCTCTTTCTCGAGGAAGGTACCGTTCTTTGTGATAAACGTTTTGCCCTCAACTTGGTTATAGAAGGTATGTCCAATAGTTTCATTTGGATATCCTATAAAGATGTATTTTTCCGCTTTCTGTTCAAGTTTGTCAGGCTGTAATTTCTTAATGTAAGCCTCACATCCCAAACCTTAAGAAAAGACAACTTTGGCTTCATGCCATGCTATATCTCATACGTTATTGTATTCACGGATCTGGACGGTGCCCTATTTAAAATGAATACAATGGTCTCAAGTGCATATCCTAAAATGATACATATAAGTCGGTAAGAGACATCATACACTGTCCAATAGAGTGCAATTATATCACTCGAACACACCATTATGATGTGGTCTTCCAGTCGGTGTAAGTTGTGGTACAATGCCACAAGCCTTCAGATGTGTGATAGCTCATAAGTATAGGGAATCGTGTGTAGCCTTTTCGATAAGTAAGAGTGTTGAACCCAACAAGGAGCTAAAGATAGGATACATATTCTCTCAAGTTCTATCAACTACTGATACAACTCTACGCACACTAAACGTTTGTATTATCTAGGAAATAAAACTAGAGCAACAATACGAGTACTAGAGATAGCTTTGCATGATAATAAATAACAAGAAAGTAAAGCTAGTTGCTGCAACAATAAAATATACTAAAATAATAAAACCATGAGAGTGGAATAGTGGTGGTAATTATGGTGGCTTTGTCCAAGTTTAAATAGCAAATAGATCGGGTTCATTGTCTTCAATGCAGTTTTATATGTGGGAGAGACTAAATATACATGCGCTTCACTACTTGGAATTACATGTACTATATGATTGGATTGTTATAAAACATCCGTAACTACTAACAATGCATTAAGGTTTTCCCAACCATAGCCTTAAGTTTAATGGTCTTCTTACTCTCATACGTGCAACGTTCCGGTTCGCGTCCTCAGGTTTCTGTCTCTCCGGCAGAATCCCCCTTCCTTTTACACATACTACAAACCCTATGATATTTAATACATGCGCGCACAAATAAAATAGACACCAAAAGACTGTACCATATCAACATACAACTCTAATGAACCAAAGATGTTCAATCATTCAATCTAAGAACAAAGAAACTACACAAACATGACATAGATCATATGATTATAACTTATAGCATCAAATACCATGTTTACATAGGACGGTACAGAGGTGTGTGGAAGGATGAACCACTGCATACTAGGAGGATTAGGTGATAAAGATGGCGGTGAAGATGGTGAAGATGGTGAAGAGGGCGCCGACGGCAGCGCGGGGGACTCCTTCCCCGCCGCCGATATCATGGGGGAGCACCGCCCCTTAGCCCCCTTCCTTCATGGCTTATTGGGAGCCCTCCCCCATGGAGATGGGATCCACGGGGGAGGCAAAAACGTGGCTTTGGCAGCTACAAATTCGTGGATGGAGGTGTCTTGGGCTGCAGTAAATCGGGCTTAGCGGGCCCGTCCGGACTCGGAATCAGCTAATTTTATGTCCAGAACGTTTGTCGCGAAATTTCCAACAACTTTGTATTTGAAGAGTTTTCTGTTTGACACCGTCTTTGACTCGAAATGTGACCATCTTCAAAAAGAGTTCTAAGATAGATTTCTGGAAAATCCCAATTTGACTCCAACAAGGTTTCCACTTGTATTCTTGGTAATTCCTACACATCAAAGTGTAAAACAAGAACAATGTGCACTTTTGCAACTATTAGTAGGTTAGTCCAAATAAATCATAAAGTTTATACAAAAAGGAGTGTCAAAAGCATATTATTAGCATAAAACCATCAAAAATTATAGATACGTTATGGACATATCAACACCCCCAAGCTTAGTTCCTGCTCGTCCTCGAGTAGGTAAACGATAAAAACAATATAATTTTTGAGGTGACATGTAGACAACACAATCTTGATCATCATTATTGTAAAAGCATTGATAGTTGAGATCAAAGATACTCTAAACATGACCATGAAAGATAGAGTTCTAACAATATAGCAACTATGTTATAACATGAAAAGGTACAAATAAAAGATCATGAATAACAATACATTGAAAGACGTTTGTTTGTTGCACATATAGAAAACATAATAAGAGTGGTATTCAGCTTGTCCCTCATGGTATAGCAATATATAAATGCATAAGATACCTTCAAAGTTCATAAGGGTGACTAGATACAAGTAGTTTAAGAACAAGCAATATCAAAGTTATGAATCAATCAACAAGTCTTGGGACAATGCACATTAAAGTAAGAATGGCCACTATGCTCTCTCAATAGGTGCATAAAGATAGAAGATGGAGACTCAACATAAAAGTAAAAGAAAGACTTTCATAGAAGAAAGCAGGGATTTAAGTCTCATAAAGAGCTTCCAAAAATTATGGCACTTATTGTAGGGGTTCGTAGCATGGAAAACAAAAATTTTCTATCGCATACAAACAAACAAGCCAAGATCTATCTACTAGATTGTAGCAACGAGTCGATGGAATAACTCACCCTCGAAGATTCCAAAGTGTTTAACGAGAGCAGATTCTCGTGGGTGATGTAGTCGTACTCTTTCCGATCTCAAGATCGCGTAGACGATCCTTCCGGCGCCACGTTCCGGCAGCGCTCCCGTAGTCGGTCACACGTTCGGTACTCGACGAAGACCTTCCTCTCCCTTGTTCCAGCAGGCAGCGGAGGTTGTAGTACTCTCCTCGCGATTCCGGCAGCACAACGGCGTGGTACCGGAAGTAGAGGGGAGATCCCGCAGGGCTTCGCCTTAAGCCGGTGCGAGTATGGTGGAGCTTATGAGAGAGGCTATTAGTGGTCTAGTAATTAGACACACCAATTAGAGGGCTCTAAACCAATTAGAAGGCTCTAAACCGAAATAGCTCTAAACCGGGGTTTAGGTCTAGGGTTTAGTTTAGAGGATAGGAACTAGTGTGTGTTAGGAGGGGAGCCCTGCCCCTCCCTTTATAGGTGGGAGGGCCGGCGGCCAAGGGGAGGGAGTGGAGTCCCTCCCCAACTCGGCCTTGGGGTGGGGCGCCGGCTTGGGGAGGAGGAATCCCTCCCCAACTCGGCCTCCTCTTCTTCTCCTCTTTCCACTTTCCAATTTTGGCAGTTTGACTTTTCAAACTTGCTATTTGACTTTCCAAATTAGGATTTGATTTAATCCCTTATTTAGAACAGCGATGACACTAAGTACATGATGCAATCATTCCAACATGCAATGACACATTCATGTACCCCTTCCCCTTCCGAAGTGCCGGACATTCCGGGACCTTCTAGAATGTTCCCGATGAAAACACCGGAACCATTCCGCAACTCCGAAATGGGACTTTCCTTATATGAATCTTATTCTCCGGATCATTCCGGATCACCTCGTGATATCCCGGATCCCATCCGAGACTCCGAACAACATTCGGTCTCTTTCTCATAATACCATAACTACTCAAACAACGTCGAATCCTTAAGTGTGTCTCCCTACGGTTCGTGAATTATGCGGACATGATCGAGACACTTCTCCGAACAATAACCAATAGAGGAATCTGGAAATTCATATGGCTCCCACATATTTCTACGATTACTTTGCGATCGAATGAACCACTTACATACGATACCAATTTCCCTTTGTCTCACGATATGTTACTTATCCGAGGTTTATGATCGTCGGTATCTCTGCATACCTAGTTCAACCTCGTTACTGATAAGTACTCTTTTCTCGTTCCCGTGATATGTGATCCCTTGTGACCCAGTCACATGCTTGCAAGCTAATTGGATGACATTTCACCGAGAGGGCCCAGAGAATATCTATCCGTCATATGGATGGACAAATCCCACTCTTGATCCATGTGTTTCAACCAATACTTTCCGAACACTCAATACCACCTTTATAGCCACCCTGTTACGGTGTGGTGTTTGATGACATCAAAGCATCCATCCGGTAAAGGTGATATGCATGATCTCATGGTCGAAGGAATTAGGTTACTATGTATCAGAAAGCATATAGCAATTGAACTATTGAAATGACTTGATCTTTATGCTACGCTTATCTATAGGAGTATGTCCACCATATCATTCTCCTAACGATATGATCTTGTTGTTAATAACATCTCAATGTTCATGATAGGGAAACCACAATCATCTATTAACCAACAAGCTAGTGAAGTATAGAGGCTATACTAGGGACTTCAATTTAAGTTTACAAATCACACAAGTATTAATGTTTCCTTGTTAATACTATTATAGCATGAGTGTAAACATTTATCATAAACACAAAGATATAATAATAACTATATTTATTATTGCCTCTAGGGCATATCTCCAACAGTCTCCCACTTGCACTAGAGTCATCTAATCTAGATTACATGGTAATATACCGAACACCCATGGCAGTTTGGTGTTGGTCATGTTTTGCCCTCGGGAGAGGTTTAGTCAATGGATCCGCCACATTCAGATCTGTGTGTACTTTGCAAATCTTTATATCCCCATCCTGGATATGTTCTCGAATAGCGTGGAAACGCAGCTTGATATGCTTCAGCTTCTTGTGTGACCTTGGTTCTTGCGCATTGGCTATGGCGCCCATGTTATCACAGTAGATAGACATTGGGTCCAGCGCACTAGGAACCACACCCAGCTCTGTAATGAACTCTTTCATCCATATCGCTTCTTGTGAAGCCTCCGAAGCAGCCATGTATTCCGATTCAGTTGAAGATCTCGCCACAACGCTTTGCTTTGCACTCCTCCAGCTAACTGCTGCACCATTCAAAATAAATACGTATCCAGATTGTGATTTAGAATCATCCGGATCAGTGTTCCAACTAGCATCGGTGTAACCATTAACAACGAGTTGTTCATCACCTCCATAAGAAAGAACCATATCCTTAGTTCTTCTCAAGTACTTAAGGATGTTTTTGACCGATGTCCAATGATCCACTCCTGGATCACTTTGATATCTGCTAGTTAAACTAACAGCATATGCAATGTCGGGTCTAGTACATAGCATGGCATACATTAGAGATCCTATGGCTGATGCATAGGGAGTCTTACTCATCCTTTCTCTATCTTCTGCCGATGTCGGACTTTGAGTTTTACTCAAGGTCATATTGGGCAACATGGGCAAGAACCCTTTCTTGCTTTCTTCCATTCCAAACCTCTTTAGAACTTTGTCCAAATATGTACTCTGTGACAATGATATTTGGCGTTTCGATCTATCTCTATAAATCTTTATGCCTAATATGTAAGCTGCTTCGCCAAGATCCTTCATTGAAAAACTATTATTCAAATATTCCTTGACACTATTAAGAAGGTCTACATCATTCCCAATCAACAATATGTCATCCACATACAGTATTAAGAATGCTACAGAGCTCCCACTCACTTTCTTGTAAATACAAGCTTCTCCATAAGTTTGTATAAAACCAAAACTTTTGATTACCTTATCAAAACGTTGATTCCAACTTCGGGATGCTTGCTTCAATCCATAGATGGACCGTTGAAGTTTGCATACCTTGTTAGCATCTTTAGGATCGACAAAACCTTTGGGTTGCATCATATACAACTCTTCATCAATGTCTCCATTGAGGAATGCTGTTTTGACATCCATCTGCCATATCTCATAATCGTAATATGCAGCGATTGCTAACATAATCCTCACAGACTTTAGCTTCGCTACTGGTGAGAAAGTCTCATCGTAGTCAACTCCTTGAATTTGTCGAAACCCTTTTGCGACAAGTCGAGCTTTATAGACAGTAACATTACCATCAGCATCTGTTTTCTTCTTGAAAATCCATTTGTTCTCGACAGCCTTCCGGCCATCCGGTAAGTCCACCAAAGTCCATACTTGGTTTTCATACATGGATCCAATCTCGGATTTCATGGCTTCTTGCCATTTATTGGAATCTGGGCTCATCATCGCTTCCTCATATGTCTCGGGGTCATCGGTGTTGTCCACCAACATGACATTCATAACGGAATCATACCAATCTGGAGTGGTACGAGTTCTCGTTGACCTGCGAGGTTCTGTAGCAACTTCGACCGAAGTTTCATGATCAACATCATTAGCTTCCTCTCTAATTGGTGCAGGCACCACAGGAACTTCTTCCGGTGCTACGCTACTCGCAATTTCGAGAGAAGGTTCGACAACCTCGTCGAGTTCTACTTTCCTTCCAGTCACTTCTTTCGAGAGAAATTCCTTCTCTAGAAAGGATCCATTCTTAGCAACGAAGATTTTTCCTTCGGATCTATGATAGAAGGTATACCCAATAGTTTCCTTCGGGTATCCTATGAAGACGCATTTTTCCGCTTTGGGTTCAAGCTTGTCCGGCTGTAACTTCTTTACATAGGCTTCGCATCCCCAAACTTTAAGGAACGACAATTTAGGTTTCTTCCCAAACCATAATTCATACGGTGTCGTTTCAACGGATTTAGATGGTGCCCTATTTAAAGTGAATGCGGCTGTTTCTAATGCATAACCCCAAAATGATAGCGGTAAATCTGTAAGTGACATCATAGAACGAACCATATCTAAGAGAGTTCGATTACGACGTTCAGACACACCATTACGCTGTGGTGTTCCCGGCGGTGTCAACTGCGAAAGTATTCCGCATTTCTTCAAATGCTCGCCAAACTCGTAACTTAGATATTCATCTCCACGATCAGAACGTAGAAATTTAATCTTCTTGTTACGTTGATTCTCTACCTCACTTTGAAACTCCTTAAACTTCTCGAAAGTTTCGGACTTATGTTTCATGAAATAGATATACCCATATCTACTCAAGTCATCCGTGAAGGTAAGAACATAACGATAACCACCGCGCGATGCTACACTCATTGGACCACACACATCAGTATGTATGATTTCCAGTAAGTCCGTAGCTCGCTCCATTATACCAGAAAATGGAGTCTTAGTCATTTTACCCATCAGACATGCTTCGCATCTTTCAAGTGATTCAAAATCAAGTGATTCAAGAAGTCCATCGGAATGGAGTTTCTTCATACGTTTCACTCCGATGTGACCAAGACGACAGTGCCACATATAGGTCGAATTATCGCTTGATTTCAATCGTTTAGCTTCAATGTTATTAACATGTGTATTTCCACTATCGAGATTCAATATGAATAGACCATCTATTAAAGGTGCATGTGCATAAAACATATTACTCATATAAATAGAACAACCATTATTCTTAGATTTAAACAAGTAACCGTCTCGCAATAAACAAGATCCCGATATAATGTTCATGCTCAACGCAGGCACCAAATAACAATTATTTAAGTATGAAACTAATCCCGATGGTAGATGAAGAGGTAGCGTGCCGACCGCGATCACATCAACCTTTGATCCGTTTCCCACGCGCATCGTCACCTCGTTCTTCACTAGCTTCCGTTTATTCTGCAGCTCCTGTTTCGAGTTACAAATATGAGAAACCGAACCAGTATCAAATACCCAGGCACTACTACGAATACTAGTGAGATACACATCAATAACATGTATATCAGATATACCTTTCTTCTTGATGTTGCCGTTCTTCAAATCCGCCAAGTACTTTGGGCAATTCCGCTTCCAGTGACCTTCTCCCTTGCAGTAAAAGCACTCAGTATCAGGCTTGGGTCCAGCCTTGGTCCTCTTCGTCGGCGTGGTAGCTTTCTTACCACCCTTCTTGAAGTGTCCCTTTTGCTTAGACTTGCCTTTCTTGAATTTGGTGGTCTTATTGACCATCAACACTTGGTGCTCTTTCTTGATCTCCACTTCTGCAGATTTTAACATAGCAAATAGTTCTGGCAACTCTTTGTTCATGTTCTGCATGTTGTAGTTCATCACAAAGTTCTTGTAACTTGGTGGTAGTGATTGGAGGATGTGGTAAACCCCCAAAGTATTAGGAATCACTATACCCAAGCTTTGAAGTTTATTCGCGTGCCCAGACATTTTAAGCACATGCTCACTGACGGAGCTACCCTCTTCCATCTTGCAGTTAAAGAACTTTTCAGAAGCTTCATAACTTTCAATTGCCGCATGAGTCTCAAAGATTAATTTGAGATCCTCGACAATATCATATGGGTCTGACTCTTCAAACCTTTTCTGAAGCTCCGATTCTAAACCATACAAGATAGCACACTGAACTATGGAGTACTGATTCTTCCGAGCAAGGTAAACATTCTTTACTTCATCGGTAGCATCAGCTGCAGGTGGGTCACCTAGCGGTGCATCCAGCACATAGGTCAAATTACCAGCTGTGAGGACAATCCTCAAATTGCGGAACCAATCCGCGAAGTTGCTTCCATTGTTTTTCAACTTTTCTTTCTCTAGGAACGCATTAAAATTGATGGTAGGGGCTGCCATTGATCTACAACATATTTGCAATAGTTTAGACTAAGTTTATGACAAATTGAGTTCAAATTAATTAATGAATTAAACTAGGTGAACTCCCACTCAAAACAACATCCCTCACATTGTTTTAGTGATCACATGAACCAAATCTACTACATCAACTCCGATCATCACGAGAGTTGATATAGTTTCAATGGCGAACATTCGACATGTTCATCATATCTGCTATATGATTCATGCTTTACCTTTCGGCGATCCGTGTTCCTGAGGCCATGTCTGTACATGCTAGGCTCGTCAAGATCAAACCTTAGCTACCGCATAAGCAAATCTGGCTTGCTTACGTTGTATTCACCCGCGGAATCAAAGACACCCGATCATCACGTGGTGCTTCGAAGCAACAAGCTTTGGCAACGGTGCATACTAAGGGTGAACACTTTAGAACTTGAAATTTATGTGCATGAGGGATCATCTTATAATGCTACCGTCGTCTACTAAGCAATACAAGATGCATAAAGGATTAACATCACATGCAATTCATAATATGTGATATGATATGGCCTTTCTTCTTTGTGCTTCCGATCTCCATCTTCAAGCACGAACATGATCTCCATCATCACTGGCATAGCATCAAGGTCAATGACGCTTCTTCATGGTTGTCTTCCACCAGCTTCAACTATTACAACTATTTTGAATAGACACGCAGGTCTTAACAGAAATTAAAGACAACCATATGGCTCCTGCCGGTTGCCAACTTACAATAAGGAACATTGCATACATCAAATATAATCACAATCATGGCCATATCACATCACTGCACACCCCTGCAAAACAAAGTTAGACGCTTCTACTTTCTTTGCATATTTTACGTGGTTTGGGGCTTTCCATAAGGGTCGTTCTAACCTACGAACAAGAACCACAACATTGATACTAGCATTGTTGATTACCCGTTGTAAATTGGATCTTTACTATGCTAGGAGAAACAGGCACCCGCAAAGCCACTTATGCAATACAAGTTGCATGTCAAGCGTGGAGCAAGTCTCATGAACGATGTCATGTAAGGTTAGCCCGGGCCGCTTCATCCCAACATACCGCAAGATGCAAAGTACACAAAAAGCAATCTACAATAAAAGCATCAACGCCCACAATGACCATTGTGTTCTACTCGTGCAACAGATCTACATATAGACACGGCTCTGATACCACTGTAGGGGTTCGTAGCATGGAAAACAAAAATTTTCTATCGCATACAAACAAACAAGCCAAGATCTATCTACTAGATTGTAGCAACGAGTCGATGGAATAACTCACCCTCGAAGATTCCAAAGTGTTTAACGAGAGCAGATTCTCGTGGGTGATGTAGTCGTACTCTTTCCGATCTCAAGATCGCGTAGACGATCCTTCCGGCGCCACGTTCCGGCAGCGCTCCCGTAGTCGGTCACACGTTCGGTACTCGACGAAGACCTTCCTCTCCCTTGTTCCAGCAGGCATCGGAGGTTGTAGTACTCTCCTCGCGATTCCGGCAGCACAACGGCGTGGTACCGGAAGTAGAGGGGAGATCCCGCAGGGCTTCGCCTTAAGCCGGTGCGAGTATGGTGGAGCTTATGAGAGAGGCTATTAGTGGTCTAGTAATTAGACACACCAATTAGAGGGCTCTAAACCAATTAGAAGGCTCTAAACCGAAATAGCTCTAAACCGGGGTTTAGGTCTAGGGTTTAGTTTAGAGGATAGGAACTAGTGTGTGTTAGGAGGGGAGCCCTGCCCCTCCCTTTATAGATGGGAGGGCCGGCGGCCAAGGGGAGGGAGTGGAGTCCCTCCCCAACTCGGCCTTGGGGTGGGGCGCCGGCTTGGGGAGGAGGAATCCCTCCCCAACTCGGCCTCCTCTTCTTCTCCTCTTTCCACTTTCCAATTTTGGCAGTTTGACTTTTCAAACTTGCTATTTGACTTTCCAAATTAGGATTTGATTTAATCCCTTATTTAGAACAGCGATGACACTAAGTACATGATGCAATCATTCCAACATGCAATGACACATTCATGTACCCCTTCCCCTTCCGAAGTGCCGGACATTCCGGGACCTTCTAGAATGTTCCCGATGAAAACACCGGAACCATTCCGCAACTCCGAAATGGGACTTTCCTTATATGAATCTTATTCTCCGGATCATTCCGGATCACCTCGTGATATCCCGGATCCCATCCGAGACTCCGAACAACATTCGGTCTTTTTCTCATAATACCATAACTACTCAAACAACGTCGAATCCTTAAGTGTGTCTCCCTACGGTTCGTGAATTATGCGGACATGATCGAGACACTTCTCCGAACAATAACCAATAGAGGAATCTGGAAATTCATATGGCTCCCACATATTTCTACGATTACTTTGCGATCGAATGAACCACTTACATACGATACCAATTTCCCTTTGTCTCACGATATGTTACTTATCCGAGGTTTATGATCGTCGGTATCTCTGCATACCTAGTTCAACCTCGTTACTGATAAGTACTCTTTTCTCGTTCCCGTGATATGTGATCCCTTGTGACCCAGTCACATGCTTGCAAGCTAATTGGATGACATTTCACCGAGAGGGCCCAGAGAATATCTATCCGTCATATGGATGGACAAATCCCACTCTTGATCCATGTGTTTCAACCAATACTTTCCGAACACTCAATACCACCTTTATAGCCACCCTGTTACGGTGTGGTGTTTGATGACATCAAAGCATCCATCCGGTAAAGGTGATATGCATGATCTCATGGTCGAAGGAATTAGGTTACTATGTATCAGAAAGCATATAGCAATTGAACTATTGAAATGACTTGATCTTTATGCTACGCTTATCTATAGGAGTATGTCCACCATATCATTCTCCTAACGATATGATCTTGTTGTTAATAACATCTCAATGTTCATGATAGGGAAACCACAATCATCTATTAACCAACAAGCTAGTGAAGTATAGAGGCTATACTAGGGACTTCAATTTAAGTTTACAAATCACACAAGTATTAATGTTTCCTTGTTAATACTATTATAGCATGAGTGTAAACATTTATCATAAACACAAAGATATAATAATAACTATATTTATTATTGCCTCTAGGGCATATCTCCAACACTTATTAGCTTTCAGCTCTCATTGCCCCTATCATAAGCATCTTGAAGTGATTAAGGTTAAAGTGAACAAAACTATGGAGTATATGCTTGACAAAGTATAAGTTGGCAATCTCATGTCCTTTGAATATGAGGACCGCTCCTCATGCTACTCAAGTTTAGTTACCGGTAAGTTCTTGTCATAGTAAGTACATGTGTATCATAGAGAACCGCCAACGGGGTACCTCTTGCACATGATACAAGAGCTATCCCATAATCAAAATGACAAGGCAAGCAAACAATGAGCATCTCGGTAATCTTCTTATTTACCATGGGAAAATGGTGCTTTTTCTCTCTTTCCTCTTTTCTGATCTTTTTCTTTTCTTTTTCTCAATCTTTATCTCTTTTTTTATAAGAAGAATGCTTTATAGATTGCTCACTATGGTGATGCTGCAAGTTTCCACCATGATTAGGCATGACTTAGGCTAGCAACTCAGACGTTTCTCTAACACACATACATAACTCTATGGACTTACAAGCTCCCCTTTTATTTCACACCGACGACATCCATAAACAAAAGAGCATGATATCAACTAGGTACAATGTACAAGTGCAATGTTGAAAGCGTTCCCCATGACAACATGGTTCTGCTAATCCCAACGTATAAGTACAAGCATATACAACATAGATGACACAATGGTTCAAGTTTATTAGGGGCAAGAAAAGTAAAATGTGCCATCAAGTTCGTGAGAGCTTTAATCACTATTTTTCACATAACAAGTTTAATTCGGAAGGTAGATAAAGACATGAATATACTTGAAATAGCAAATGCTAATAGGTAGGTATGTTGGACTCTTTGGAATAAGTTGGTTTTATTTGGAGTTGGATGCATGAGTGGAACTCATACTTGGTATGGAGGCTAGCAAAAGACTGGAAGCGACCAACTAAGAGAGTAATAATGGCGATAATCATGCAAAGCGACAAAACATTATTAATTAAAGCATAAAGTAATATTATAAGACAAAAACTAAATG
Organism: Avena sativa; assembly: GCA_916181665.1. Lineage (NCBI taxonomy): Eukaryota > Viridiplantae > Streptophyta > Magnoliopsida > Poales > Poaceae > Avena > Avena sativa. The sequence continues at coordinate 126,696,018 of OV702289.1, read as the reverse complement.
ATCATAGAGGCTATGGTGACTTGGTATAGTCTTAACATGGTGTGAGCATACGCCAAGTCAACACAAATAAATGATCAAAGGAGAATACCACAATATTATGCTTTTGAATGCTAAAACAACGCATGATCCTTTCAAGGCACATTAAGTAATTTCAATTGTTTGGAACAAGTCATGCTACAGCAATAATCACTAAACATAAAGTCAAAACAATATCAAACATGACATGATAAAGTCTAGGCCACAGTCTAAACAAACTCTTTTTGTACCACTTAAGCATGAACTTTTCCAACTCTTTTCCAATCCAAACCAATCTTATTTGAAAACTAATGCATGAATGAGGGGGTCCAACCAATTTATTCAAGCAAACTAAGCAAACCAAGCAAACGAAAACGAAGACGCTCCAAGAACAACATAACTGTGCATGAAACAATAAAAATAAAGTGTTTGAAAGAAATCTGAGATTTTTATTAATGAAGAAGGGGATGCCTTGGGCATCCCCAAGCTTTGACGCTTGTACTTCTTGGATATTTCTTGGGGTGACACGGGGTGACATCCCCAAGCTTGAGCTTTGACGCTTGTACTTCTTGGATATTTCTTGGGGTGACATGGGTGACATCCCCAAGCTTGAGCTTTGACGCTTGTACTTCTTGGATATTTCTTGGGGTGACACGGGATGGCATCCCAACATGCAATAGGACATATACTCGTGAAACATGTTTAGATAGTAATCAGGAGGACGAACATGTACTAATCGTTTGCAGATGGAGCAACCGTTGTTACAGTCGAGAGTCGACGACGAAAACGGCGAAACGTAGCCCACGCAACGATTTTCCAAAACCCTTGCCCGCCCTTTAAAAATAAACTCTTAAATCCGTTTAAGAAAAACCTTATTCACCCTCTCATATACATGGTGACAAGCGAGTGGTTTCGGTGACATGCTCTCCAGTACTTTAAAATAAATAAAAAACCTTAAAACTTTGCAGGTCAACCATATATTGGAAACAATGTGGCTTTACACCTTCGATGGCATCTGCACATGCATTTAGGATCGTTCGATGTTTTTTTTTTGCGGGTTAGGATCGTTCGATCTTGTTCCCTGATCATCAGTGCTGCCATTAACGTCTTTCAAATCTTGTGATCCCTGCTGATTCGTGCCAACAAAAAAACATCGTGGCACTTCATTTCAACCGAAAAAAATAGTTAAAAAAAAGCATCAAATTTACTATGCACAAACCATAGAACAAATTTATTTTTCTCGATGAAAATTTACATGAGACTACAGAGGACTCGACATGCATGTACTACATGTGTAATTTTCCTCAGGTTTCTTATACGGAGTACTATACCAAGAATATCACCCGTTTCACTGCGAGAGCATATGCTCTTAGGTGCCCACTCGAGCATGCTGGAGAGTAGTAGTACAAAGTGTAGCTCAGTACTGTATTAACATCCAGGAAACTGTATCACTGTAGATTGAATCCAAATTCATCGACCCCAAGCTAGCAGCAGCTACCCGTGGTCCAGACTCCAGTGCCCTACCCATTAACAGTTTCCTCAGACTCTACCCTCAGCTGCCCCCGCGCGCGCGGTCCACTGGAGCGGAACAACAGAGAACACAGAAGCTCGGTGACCGTGCCCGGGCCACGTACGTAAAACATGCGCAAAGCCAAAGCCAGCTCAAACTTTCTTTCCCTCATCAAAGGAGCAAAAAAAAAAAAAAAAAAAAAGGTTTGCGGGAACTGAATATGGATTTCCGAAACACTCTCTTTTCGGGCCGCGGCGCGTCGCTTTCTCTCCCTCCGTCGCGTGCATGCATGCCGATGCCATGGCTTTTCCTTTTACGTCGCTTTGGTCCGACCGTCGTAGGGGACGCCTCTCGCCGCCGCGCCGGCCGACGCGCGCGCGCGCTCGTAGCCCAACGTACGACGCCTCGCAGGAAACGGTCGAACGGCCACGCACAACACCGAGTTTGCCCGCGTCAAACAAACATTTCCCAAGCGGCTTCGGTCGGCACACAGCTAGCCGTCTTTCTTCCCCCAGTTTTCTTTTCACCTTATGTAAAGCCAGCCACGCGGTAAAATTGGCCGTACACGCGCACCAGAGGCCTGGGCTTAAAGACGAGAGGCGAGAAAAAGAAGCAGCAGCGCTGGTTAATTTTAATACTAGCAGAGGGGGTGAAAAGAAGCAGCAGCGCGTAAAAAGACGGCCGGCCGCTTTGTGCGTGTGCGCGGGCACTGGCGACGGAGCTTTATTTAGCGCGGTGTAGACTGCATGCATATGCCCCCCCCCCCCCCCCCCCCCCCCCCCCCCCCCGGGCTAGCTTAGCTTTGCGCTCGACTTTAATTTCACCCGGCCGGCTTTATATAAGCTCACCATCCTTCCGTCTCCATGCCACTTTGGACGGGATCTTTATAGCTGCTCATTCATTATCATCCTCTGCTTAGCCGTTGCTGCTATACTTCTTCCATTGCGTTGCCAGGGTCGTAGCCGCGGGCGAGGAAGATTGGGTATAGCTGAGAGCTGCTTTGGATTTTGAGGACGCACACTTCGCTCTTCCTCTCTCGTCAGGCATCAGGTACGTTTCTACCTTTGTATTTTTTTCATGCTACTGCAGTTACGCATTCTCAGATCGATACTCAGTTTTTTTCCCTGAATTCCGTGCGTTTCATAAGCTCTGTTCAAGCTAGAATACGGGTACTCGCTTGGTTGCTTCTTGATCTCAGCCCTGATGCATCTACGTATAGAAAAAAAACAGTATCCTATTGGGATATTTTTACTTTCGAGATTCCTGCGAGGTGGTGTGGTTGTGAGCAATGGCAGCGAGAGTGGCCTAGCAAGCTAAGATAGTACCACTACTAGTACTAGTACTACTGTGCATGGGTACATGCTCCGCTGCTGCACATTCCGAATCTATGCGCGCACACTCCGCTGTGGATTCTCTCGAATGCCTGTTTGATTTCCTTAATTTTTCTCTCGAGAGTTTCTTCCTATTTGACGCTGCCGCACCGCTTTTGAGGCGATGGAGCGCGGCCGCATGCACACGCACAGTCTGCGACACAGCAAGTGAGGGGAAACCGGCTTTTTTGTTGCCCCAAAGCTGCGTGGCCATGGCATGGCGTGAACCCAACCAAAAACTCTCTCTCTCCACACTGTCGAGATCCCAGTCACACATCACGGCCATGTACGCCAGCAACGTCTCTTCTGCTTGTTCTCTCTCGGCCATTAAATGCGCGCATGTATGCATGCATGCAAGCGAAGCTCTTCTTCAAACTCCGGCGGAACAACTCATGATTGCCTCGCTTGTTCGCTTCCGGCTCGTCGTGTTCTCGACTTCCCTTCTTGCTTCCGCGATAGTGTACCCTAAACAGATCGTCCGTCCTTTCCTTCCCATGAGTAGAGGTAGTCCTCATCCACTTGTCCTGCCATGCCACAATGCCGACACAAATTGTGTTTCAGCCTGCCAAGTTACATGTGGCTGGCTAGTCACTGCACACAACGACTGGAGTGGACCCCATGTGTCGCAAAATGTACTCCTTTTCGTGACCTCTATTGTACGTACTAGCTCGTGTTATAGTGCATCTCATTCCAGAGCGAGCTTTGTCCAACTGAAAACCACAGTAAACTGATTATACGTACAGGAAATAGCATCTCTACTAAAAGAAAAAGGGAGTTGTAATAATAACTGAAAGAAGAAATGGAGTCCAGTTCAAAAGCAAAGCTCAGTCTTCTTTCGTCCATCAAAGCGGTTAAAAAATAAGCGAGCTTTCATGGGTCCGCGCCAAAAGCCTCTTTTCTTTTGCTTTCGCCCATGGACGAGTGGAGCTAGCAGAGCGACTCAGCAGGGAGCGAGTGACCCTAGCCTACCGCTGCTGCCACCGGTGTCTGCCTGCCTGGCCTGCACGTCACCCGTCGGCCCATCCATCCATCCATCATCCGTCCGTCCGTCCATCATGGATAGGGAGGCCGGGCCATCACCTAGTATGTGTGTATCGTGTCACGTCAGCCGCGCGATACGCTCGATCCGATCGCGGTGACACGTACGGCCTGCCTGGTCGACCGATCGATCGCCGCCTCCGGCCGGCAGCGCGCGGCGGTGCCCGGCCGGGCGACCGACGTGACGGGTGGATTTTACGTGCACGCGCGCGGCCGTTATCGGTTCTACGCTACGCGCGGCGTGCTGCTCCCCGTACGGCTGCGGCAGAGAGGCGCGGGCCCCGCACGTGCGTCAGCACTCAGCAACCCGTGCACGGTAAAATTGGTAAATATATGCGCGTGCTTGGGGCCTCAGATATTGAGCGTGGTGTCTGCCGGCAGTGTGTGCTGCTACACGCCACTTCTATGCGTGCCCGTTTCATGTACTTTTCCTTTTTTCTTACCCAACACGATTTGTTTTGGAACACGTAAGGGAAAAATGTCCTCGGGAGGACTGGGATTTCCGGTAGCCGTGGTAATAAAAAAAATGAAATATGCATTTCAAACTCGGAAAAAACATTTTCAAATCCCATTTTGCTGGGAGGAGTTGGGGCGTGTGTGGAGACATCGGAAGGGACACACTTTTTTGTTGTTGTTGGACTAACTAACTGTTCAAAATTTAAGTGATCTAGAACTTTTTTTTGTTGCTAAACTTGTTTACCAATTAACTGTGAATTCAGGTTACACGTCGGTAACCCTCCTATCTCACTCGGTAGCGAAATCCCTATTACACATAAGATGTTCCATGTTCGTGACTTTGTTCTCAATAATATACTAGGAGACTAAAGTGAAGCTGCAATTCGACTTAAACATGAAAAGATCAGAAGCAATGTATGATTAGCAAACTCGATTTGACTCTGTGAAACTTTTGTTTTGCCAAACCATAGTAGTTTGTTAACTTTTTACAATTGTACATCAACACAAACATGGTAAGCTTAAGTGTTGCCAAAACACTAAATCCCATGCCCAAAACCAAGGTGGCTACAACTCCACAATGTGATTGAAGAACTAGAAGGAGGGAGAAGGAAAGTAAGAACGTGGGAATGGTTGTTGATCAACAAGGAGAGGTTTACACCAAACGGGCACGCATTGAAGGGATCGGATCAGGGGACCGGGGTGTCGATGCCCACCTAACTTGATTGTGTTTATTGTTGATGGTGGATGGTAGTGACGACAAACTTGAGTGGGGAGAACTACGCCATTAGGGAGAAACGCGTGGCCAAAGAGGACTAGTAGTGCATAAAAGAAAAGAGACGGATGTAGAATGAGGGAGGTCGGAGGAGGAAGGAGGTGATAGGGACAGAAATGTGAAGTCGATGCGAGGAGGAAGGTAAGGCATCCTCACGTGATAAAGATAATATAGTGGATTTCGCTTCGTGTTCCATAGATCTACGGTGGTTGCCATATGTGAAGTCACCTGCCCAACTTTAATAACAAAAAGTACTCCGGGTTATACCACAATGCAACGTAAAAAATAAAATATCTGTTGCAAACTGAACAAATACCAGCATGTACATCCACAGAGAACAAACACCTTTATGTGAATGTGAGTAGTATTTTAGTTTTAAATTAGTATTGAACATATTCTGATAAATTTTGGTGCATGCTGAATCTCGGTTATATTTTTTCAATAAAAGAATCTCGATTATATGACACGGTAGATCCGACTATACGTCAATGCTTTGAAATATTGATTTTTTTCATGATCGTGTGCACCAATTTTATATGTTCCCGCCATGATATTCTCAGCGATGAAAGGAACCCTTGCTCCATAAAAGAGGGGCAAAAAGAAAAATAAACCAGGACCATACTCCGTTCACCCCCACTCCACGCGCGTGGCTTCTTCTCCGGCTTTGCTCGGGACCAGCGTGCAGCTGAGCTGAGCTAGCTCGCGTGCGGGGACGCCAACGCGCGTGGCCTGATCCGTCCCCTGTGCTACGCCCGTACCGTACGTGGCCGCGTGCGCGCGTGAACGAGCGGGCACGCCGACGGGGCCCCGGCCGGATTGCGACCTCCCGGGAACGCACGAAGCGCATCATGTGGGTTGTCGATTCGTCGCATTTTTCCCGTGCTCGGCTCTGTGCCTTCCCCGTCCGTCCCCCAGCCAGACCGCCGCTCTCGATCGACGTCTGGCATGCTCCGCTCTCCGGGTGCACGTCGCGTCGCTGTCCGCCAGTCTGAAACACGGGGGAAGATCGGGACGGCAACGGCCCGGCGGCCTGAACTGCCGTGCGTCGGTATACTTGGTGCCGGCCGGAAATGATGTACGCCTAAAGGGCTTTCCCTTTGCTCGCGTGCATTTTGCTTCGGCTGTGGAGACCGGTGGAGTCGAGTCTCACGTCCATTTTGGTGATACCGCTGGGATACGGTTGCTTCCCATTACACAGTGCCACCCGCACCCTGCTCTTCACGTGCGCTTCCCACCGAAAAAACGAAAAAAGGATATGCCGCTGCCGGGCATCATGGGTCCGTTTCTAGCTTCAACGCCGCCATGATTGCCCTCCGTCAGTAGCAGGTTTGCTTGCATATCCGTCGTGCTGCCGCCTGCACCGTCCGTCAATGATGGCTTTCTCCCTTCCCGCTTCGTACGCGTAGTACTACGTACATCATGCAGATATCTCCTTCCCAGCCATTTGGTCAACTCCTCTTTCGAGTTTCTTTTCTTTCGATCGGATGTGTGTACTCTAGCTCCCGGATTCTGGATTGCGTTTTCGACCGGACCACGCCGTGCCGCTGACGGCGGTTCTCCCGGCTTGCTGTTGCTGGAGTGTGGGCCTGCGCCTGCGCGTACACCATGTATATCTCGTCCCCACGCCGCACAATCTGGCACCGCACCATGCATGCAGATCATGGGCGCGTGCGTTGCGCTTGCACCACCACCACCACCGGCCTGCGCAGCGCAACCTTGCCCCATGCCGCCATGCGACGCTGTACAGCTTTATTGACCGGAACAGACGGCCAGCGCTGCAACGGACGCACAGCCGCTGCCTGTGCCCTCTCCAGGCCGAAGACTCGTCTGGCCCTGTGTAGTGGCGCCTGATCACGGACTGTTCAGTAGGAGTATTGGATTAGGATTTTATAGGTGGCTTCCGAAGCCGTTGCATTCCGCAATCCAATCCGTCGTGCAGGCGGCTGGGGCAGGGGTGATCTGGTCTCACGATCCTCCGGCCGACGGAAAGAAAACAGCCCGGGGCCCCTCCGCGCATGCCATGATAGCTCCTTTTTAGTTAGCCACAAAGGGAGACGAGACCCAAAACGCACCTAGCCATGCCGCAGCAGCATGCAGCCGGCAGGCAGGGTCGGCACGGCGCCTGCACGGGCAGACGGGGCACGCGTGCCATGCCAATGCCATGCGCGCGCAGGGCAGGGCAGGAAGGCGTTAACCCGACCACACGCACAGCGGCAGGCAGTTTGGTGCGCTGCGGTGTAGTGCGGTGCGCAGGGCTCTCGGTCTCGGCCCTGGCCCCGCTGCCTCGTGCCGCCGCTGCTGCCCCGTGCCTGTGTAGGTAGGTCGCTGCCTCGCTGCGCGCTCCGCCTGCGCCGCGGCCTCTGATCGCGCCGGGCGAACGCTCCGCTTTGTCTCCCTCGGGCGCACGATCACCAAACAGGAACAGGCGCCGAGGCCGCGCACACGACGCGCCCGGGCCGCCGTTGTCGCTCTCCCGTATCCTACTGTCTTCCCGATTTTGTCTCGCTCCGTGCCGTGGTCCGTCCGTAGAAGCTCGCGCTCATTCTCCGGCCGTCTGCGCTCTGCGGCGCCACGGGATACGTACGTACAGTACGTACGGGGCGGGCGCAGTGTTTCGGGCCGCGCGTGTCGTGCTATGCTGCTGCGGCGATTAGATTAGATTATAGAATGCGTTTGGGCCATGAGGAGGAGGAGGAACTGAGGCAGGCGTGAGGCAGGAAGGGGGTTCTATTCTGGAATAGTGGAGCGCCCTCCTCGCTGTCGGCGTCGGGTGGGGGTGGCACGCTGCCAAAGCGTACGCGCGGCCACCGAGGCGAGGCGGCTTGCCGGGGCTGGCTGCAGTTGTAGGTCTCCTAGCGCTGGTTTGTTGTTTGAATAGGCCGGGCCGAGCACGGCTTACGCTAAGCGTCAGGTTTACGATACTAGTGACGGGACCACGATCTGCCAATTTGAATCGCCACCATGTTCCTACACGAGTTTCGTTATAAAGCAAACAACAGCGCAATTTTCGCATGACCTGTGGAAGAAAAGCAAAGGATGTTCCAAGCATTGTTTTTTTTTTGGGTACTACTCCTTCGTTTAGAAATATAAGATGTTTTAGCTTTGAAAAATGCCACACCGTGCACATACGGAGGTGGATTCAACGGTGACCTTGAGCTCGTCCGAGCGATTCCGTGCCAATTCCTCCTCCTGGGCGATGCTCTATACGTGCTACCGCTTTGTTAGTGGAGCATTTGAAGGTGGACTCGTCGGTGAAATTGAGCTCATACGAGCAATTAGGTGTGGGTTCCGCGCCAATTCCACCACCGCTCAGACATAAACTCGATGCTCTCTTTGTGAAAGAGCTTGGCGCATTTGGACATGGTAGGGTGATTGCATGCTCCCTAACAGGAGCAAGAAGGTGGGCGATGGCTCTTAGTCGGGCATTTGGAAGAAGTCACTGAGGCGCAAAGACAAGAGTGGCACCATACGAAAGGCGTTCATGACCGCTTGACGAGTGATCTTTAGTTCTTAGTCCTCCCAGATTGAGTCATTTCGTGATCTCTATGTTCCCATGGCCATTTCAACAAAAATGGCACACTTCTGACACAGAGCATACGAAGGTGGATTCATCGATGACCTTGAGCCCATCCGAGCAACCAGGTGTGGGTTCCACACCAATTCCACCATCGCCAACAAGTTGCTTAGCACCTTGGAGACTCCGATTCCTAGTTGTGGTAGGGTGACTGTCAAGGGCAAAAGCCATAAGGTCGGCGACGGCTCGCAAACCGGCATTCGAAAGAAGAAGTCAATCAGGCGAAAAACCAGGAAGAGTGGCATCCTAGGAAAGGCGCCCATGACTGCTTGATGGATGATCTTGGGTTCTTAATTGAGTCATTTTGTGATTTCTACGTTGCCCATGGCCGTTTGGTGAGGCATCCTCTTCGAGGATTCTCTAGTGTTGTTCAAGTGCTAGGTCGACGTTGGCTCTCAAACCTGCATTCTGAAGAAGTCACTCAGGCGCAAAGATAGGAAAAGTGGCACCGTGGGAAAGGCGCCCATTGTTGCTTGATGGATGATCTTTGGTTCTTAATTGAGTCATTTCGTGATTTCTATGTTGCCCATGGCCGTTTGGTGAGGCATCCTCTTCGAGGATTCTCTTGTGTTGTTCAAGTGCTAGGGCACCCTCTTCCTTTGTGTGAGTTGTTTGATGTGGTCTGTGTGCATTTGATTTTCCATAAATTAATAAACAATTATCATGATTAATTAATAGATAATAGACCGGGATAAAACTTTTGCCCCTCGTTTCAACAAGAATGGCACACTTTTGACGCTGAATTCGCCCGATTGACACACTAGGCACATGTCGTTAATTTTATGGTTCCATACAAATATTCGCCATACTTTTTTTTGTGTTATTCATTTATTAAATTGATATTGATAGTACCCACCAGTGGTAGCTACGTCTGTGAGCGTCTTTGATGTACTCTAAAAAAAAAAATCCACGGCCGACAATCAATTGTAAAAGTAAAAAGAAAAAACAGACCATCTGAAAATTGCTTTCAGAGTGTACCAAACATCAATAAGTACAATGCTACAGCCCACAGTTTTGTAGAATGCACATCACTGTATCATTAAGCACACACATGCTCTTTCTTTAGATTAAAGAAACAATCTACTACTACTAGTACTCCATCTTTTCGTTTTCGATGATAGTACTCCTAGCACCACGCACTACCTGCCAGCCGCACGAACATGCGATGCAGTTTTCAATAAAAATCCCCATCCTTCCTGCCATCGATAACACCATCCATCCATCCATCCGAAGCTCAGCTCCCCACCATTTTACCCCGCGCCCCAATTAAATCCACCAGGCCCATACCCCGTTTCTGCTTGCCCGCCCCCGTTTCTACGACGCCTTCCACCTTTGGTAAAATAAAATCCCGGAGGGCGGATTAAATTCCAGCCACCGCCCGCCGTGCGCCGCCGCAGCGGATGTATTTATCGCCACCACCCCCACCCCTGCCCCCGCTCTGCGGCGTCCGTCCGGCCGCCAGTAGCCCCCAACAGGTCAAACCTGCTGCATCAGTGCCGTGCCGGTTCTAATGCCTTTCTGTCCCGCGCCTCATTAATTCCGGCGATCCACTTACCCCAGGAGCCGTTGTTTTTACTCGGGTAGCTTCGTTTTTACTCGGCGGGATTTCGTGCTTGGCTCCTTCGCTTCGCTTTGCTCTGCTCTCGCCACCTTGCTTCCTGCCGCTGCTGCTGCTGATCACGCGGAGAGGCTGTGGTAACATTATAAGGCACCGTGCAGGGAGAGGGGCCAGCGACCGCCTTGTCGGGTAACGAACTCGTCGCCTGCCGCTCGCTCACATGCTGGAGGTCCTGGAGATGACGCCGCCTCCGCCGCCGCCGCCGCAGCGGCGCCAGACGGCGGCCGCGAGGGGCGGAGGGAAGGGGCACGCGGCGGGGCAGCCGAGGAAGCAGCCGCTGCAGAGCAGCGTGGCGCAGCCCAAGGCGGAGACGGCGGAGGCCGTCCCGCCGCCGGAGGGAGCCAAGAAGTGCGGCGGGAGGCGGCGCGGCGGGCGCGGGCGTGCCAGGCCTGTGGTGGAGCCTCGGCCGGCGCCAGGGCCTGCGGCGCCTGTGGTGGCGACGCGCGCCGTCATTGGGCCGCCCGTGCCCAGCAGCAAGGGGCTGGCGTTCTGCCGGCGGCCCGGGTTCGGGACGGTGGGCGCGCGCTGCGTCGTCAAGGCCAACCACTTCCTCGCCGAGATTCCGGATAAGGACCTCACCCAGTACGACGTAAGTAGTACTCTTCTCCGTTCCGCTCGAACAGCTTCACGAATGGCACAATCGAGAAGAGAAATGTCTGAGCTTTGGATTGTTGTTTCCGTGGCGACTTTGCAGGTGAAGATCACGCCGGAGGTGAGCTCCCGGTACGTGAACCGCGCCATCATCGCGGAGCTGGTCCGCCTCTACCGGGAGTCCGACCTCGGGATGCGCCTCCCGGCCTACGACGGCCGCAGTAGCCTCTACACCGCGGGCACCCTTCCGTTCGACGCGCGCGAGTTCGTCGTGCGCCTCACCGACGACGACAGCGGCACCGGCGTCCCACCACGGTAAGCAACCCCCCAACATTTGCCATTCTTGTCGATGGCTGCTCATATCTCACTGTTTCCCTCGCCCACGTTCCTGCAGCGAGAGGGAGTACAGGGTCGCCATCAAGTTCGCCGCGCGCGCCGACCTGCACCACCTCCGCGAGTTCATCGCCGGGCGGCAGGCCGACGCGCCGCAGGAGGCCATCCAGGTGCTCGACATCGTCCTCAGGGAGCTCGCCAACCAGAGGTATTATTCCATTGGCACCTGCATTAAATTTGAAGAACTGCCCGTTGCAATTTCAAGCTTGGCTCCGTGCGTTCTTGCAAGGAACTGAAACTGAACTGAACTGACGGCGCCTGCTGTCCAATGCTACTACTCCTAGGTACGTGCCGATAGGGCGGTCGTTCTACTCGCCGGACATAAGGAAGCCGCAGCGTCTGGGCGACGGCCTGCAGTCGTGGTGTGGGTTCTACCAGAGCATCCGGCCGACTCAGATGGGCCTGTCGCTCAACATCGGTGAGATGAGATGCTTCGCCCCGGCTGGCTGGCGAATATTTGGTGCCCTCAATACATGTGATCTCCTGCCCTTGTCCTGTGCTTGCTGTTCTTACATATGGTGATGGTGATGCCAGATATGTCGTCCACCGCGTTCATCGAGGCGCTGCCGGTGATCGAGTTCGTGGCCCAGATATTAGGGAAGGATGTCATGTCAAGGCCATTGTCGGATGCAAACAGAATTAAGGTAAAATTTCCCTGTGGGGAGGGGAGCAAGGAATCTGCCAATAGTACTGCAGTGTGGCATGTTCCAGCTGCTATCTGCTTGCGACTGGTTATTATTAGCTTGTTTGTTTTTATGCCCTTCTGGTTACTGTGCTTTTCCTAATAAAGGGTTTCTTTCGCATGTAATTCGCTAATGTCAAGCAGATCAAGAAAGCGTTGAGGGGTGTGAAAGTTGAAGTTACTCACCGGGAAAATGTAAGGCGGAAGTACCGCATTACGGGGGTGACAGCACAGCCAACTCATGAACTGATGTAAGTTTAAATTGCACTTGGTTTACCTTGCTCCTATAATCCTATGTACTGTACCATCATTTGGCAAATTTCTACACTAAGATTTTCAGCAAACATAAAGGTCTAAGTTCAAACACTCCATTGATTCATAATCTAAGCAAAATAGACCTCCCAATGCAATACATTTTACTTTTATGTAGATTTGAGCGAACCAGTAACTAGAGTGACCCTACAATCCTACGTTATAGTACAAAACATGCGTTCAGTGCAGAACTGTAGTTCATTTTGCTTGTTTTGACAGTTTCCCGATTGATGATCAAATGAATATGAAGTCGGTCGTAGAGTATTTCAAGGAAATGTATGGGTTCACAATTCAGCATTCGCATCTTCCTTGCCTTATGGTGGGAAACCAAAAGAAGGCAAACTATCTACCTATGGAGGTAAGAACAGCGAATTTTTCTGTTAGCTGATCAATTTTGTGCATTGTACTGTTATTTCCTCGGTAAAAGTTCGTAGTGTTTGTATCAGTGTTAAATACATTGTGATTTCGCGACTTACCTTACCAGGCCTGCAAGATTGTTGAGGGTCAGAGATACACAAAGAGGCTGAATGAGAAGCAGATCACTTCACTGCTAAAGGTTACATGCCAAAGGCCTAGAGAAAAGGAGATGGATATTCTACAGGTCCAGAGTTTTCCCCTAACCCTAGGAATAAATATATAAATTTACATGCTGGATAGGGCTAGACGTGGTAGGTTTCTGTTCCAACCAAGCTGAAGGTTTTGGTGAACAAATCTGTGCTTTGCAACACATGCATGCAACATGCTCATTAATTGTCCTATCCTCAAGTCTTTGTTTTTATTTGTTTTTTTGTTTTTATCTGCATGTGGTCCAAACATTCCATGCAATAGATCTTCAATACAAAGCTCCTATTACATGCTACTGGGGTTTTCCTTCATGGCAGAATCTTGTTGATCTATGCTGTTATTAACTTGTCCTAGACGACTAAATGAATTTGTTTTCAGACAGTTCATCAAAACGGATATGACCAAGATCCTTACGCGAAGGAATTTGGGATTAACATAAGTGAGAAGCTAACGTCTGTTGAAGCGCGTGTCCTTCCTGCACCTTGGGTAAGATTATGATTGTGTAGTGTTGTTGTTTAATGTCTGTAGTTTGCTCAATTGCAGCTTATAGTGTGGACTTGAAAATTTCTGAATTTCAGCTGAAATATCATGATGCTGGAAAGGAAAAGGAGTGCCTGCCACAGGTTGGTCAGTGGAACATGGTTAACAAGGTTAGTTTCTATTTTGCTACAGTTCACATGCCTAATGTCCCTCTATCTTTCATGGTGTTGATCACACTTTTTTTTACCAATAACACAAATTCACTTTTGCAGAAAGTGATCAATGGGGGCAAGGTAAGTCACTGGGCTTGTATAAACTTCTCAAGGAGTGTTCAAGAAACTACTGCACGGGGATTCTGCCAAGAGTTGGCACAGATGTGTCAAATTTCGGGCATGGTAGTGTACCTCTCAATTGTGATAAACTTTTTTTGCGCCTCAGAGAGGCCTTTCTGAATTTTGCACGCGTAGCATGTTTATTAGTTTGATCTCTGATGTTATTCCAGGAATTCAACAGTGAACCTGTGCTACCAATCTATTCAGCTAGACCAGATCAAGTAGCGAAGGCGCTAAAGCATGTGTATAATGTAGCTCTACACAAACTCAAGGGTAAAGAACTTGAGCTTGTTTTGGCTATTCTCCCTGACAACAATGGTGCTTTATATGGTAAGCTCCAATTGTGCTGATTATCCTGCATAATTTGTCTTCTTCTAAATCATCTTATATAGTGCTGTATTGAAACTCTATTTCTGCAGGTGACATCAAACGTATCTGTGAAACCGATTTGGGGTTGATAACACAATGTTGCTTAACGAAGCATGTTTTTAAGATCAGCAAGCAGTACTTGGCAAATGTCTCGCTTAAAATCAATGTTAAGGTATCATAGCCTTATTTACACATGTATACCTATTTGTAGACCAGTAATCTAATTTACTAGTATCAACTAGTTTATTACATCATGGACTTAATATCATGATTTGATTCAGATGGGAGGAAGAAACACTGTGCTCGTGGATGCACTAAGTTGGAGGATTCCATTGGTCAGTGACATACCAACTATTATTTTTGGTGCAGATGTAACACACCCTGAAACCGGGGAGGACTCTAGTCCATCCATTGCTGCAGTAAGTCTTTGGAGCATTCCTATGCTTATTCCACATCTTTGTCAGATTATATACTCCCTCCGTTCCAAAATACCTGACATAGGTTTGTCTAGATTCACATGTATCTAGACACGTTTTAGTATGTAGATACATGTGAATTTAAATAAACTCAAGTCACTTATTTTAAGACGGAGGGAGTATGTTCTTTGGCCATTTTCTAATTAGCTGCTTGCAGGTTGTCGCTTCTCAAGACTGGCCAGAAGTCACAAAATATGCCGGATTGGTATGTGCGCAGGCACATCGGCAAGAGCTCATTCAAGACCTTTACAAGACATGGCATGATCCTCAGAGAGGCACAGTAACAGGAGGCATGGTCAGGTATTTATCTTGTAACTCTTTTTGAAAAAACAGTTAAATCATTTTTTTCCAAATGACACAACAGGTGTGTTTATTTTGATACGCAGGGAACTCTTAATATCCTTCAGGAAGGCCACTGGACAGAAGCCTTTGAGAATAATTTTCTACCGGTATGTTGTGCAAAAGTTGGAGGATAATAGTTAAACATCGCTAGAACCAATTTAATGCCATGCAAATCTTCTAACAAATACGATAATTGTTAGATTAGATATCGGCTTACAATAACCTCAATTGTTAAGGCCTTCTGTATGTTCCATTGCACTAATTAATTCTATGTCTTTCTTCCAGAGATGGGGTTAGTGAAGGTCAATTCTACCAAGTTCTTCTTTATGAATTAGATGCTATCCGTAAGGTAGGACCCGCTTATATTTTCTTGCATAGATTTTATATCCACTTCAGAGTCTTCTAACACATGCTTTCTTCTAGGCTTGTGCATCCCTAGAACCAAATTACCAACCTCCAGTAACATTTGTGGTTGTTCAAAAGCGTCACCATACAAGACTGTTTGCAAACAATCACAAGGACAGAAGTAGCATGGACAAAAGTGGAAACATTTTGCCTGGTAATCTACTCATAACCTCTAAATATTTACGTTATGGGTTGCATTGCACATTAAGATTCAACTATAAAACAGAGATTATTTATACTTTCTTTTTCTTTTATACACCATATGTTTATACTTACATTTGCTTGAATTATTGAAAAATAACTTGTGTGAGCTAATTGTTTCTTTAGAAAAGAAAATTTGGGCGTGCTCATTGTAGTAGGATACTGTATGTACGGTGCTATCCCTTTTCTCTGTAAAATGCTCACTCGATATCCGAAAATAAACAGGAACTGTTGTTGATTCAAAGATATGCCATCCAATGGAGTTTGATTTCTACCTCTGCAGTCATGCTGGAATCCAGGTAAGAATATCGTACTGGTCCTTGTTGAAGGCTGACATATACTGAATTTGTCCTTGCTATGGATGGTCCCATCTCTTGTGGTCAAGCATTTGAGTAGACTCCATATTCTCTTTTCAACAAAGCTCTCTCTGTAGAATAAACAAACTGATGGTATGTTCAAAATTTTCAGATCATGTGATTGTACAAACACATAAAAAATTTACCACTTCTTATCGAAAAGCTTGTACTGTACCTGTAAAGTTTTGTACTAGAAGTGAAGTATGGGAATATTATCCCAGATTTTCCACCCTGTTCCGATTTCTGAAATGACTGATGTGTGAGTTCACCAGGGAACAAGTAGGCCAGCTCACTACCATGTCCTCTGGGATGAGAACAATTTCTCAGCAGACGAGATGCAGACGTTGACAAACAACCTTTGCTACACGTACGGCATGACTGCTATTTTGGTTATGTTTGTCTTTTGCTCTTCCCGCTTGATCTTCTAAAGAATAGTATGATCTGATGTTTATGCTGATTTTGCAGTTACGCACGGTGCACACGCTCTGTTTCTGTCGGTACGTTCTTCTGCGATAACTGAAACATTCCCCAGCTTCTTGTCTAAGTACTCATAAGTTGTTCATACCTGTCTTGCAAATCTGAACCGATGTATATTTATCTTTGCTGCTCCAACAGTTCCACCTGCATACTATGCACATCTGGCTGCGTTTCGGGCGCGGTTCTATATGGAGCCCGAGCTGTCGGAGAACCACACATCGAAGAGCTCCAGCGGGACGAATGGAACCTCCGTGAAGCCTTTGCCTGCTGTCAAAGAGAAGGTGAAGAGGGTGATGTTCTACTGCTAACAAGATAACTAGTTTTAACTTGCCTAACAATGTAAAATTTAGCAGTAGAGGCTAGGTTAGCTTTCTCCAGGAAAGGAAGAGAAGAGCATTTCGGCATTTGGACCCTGAACAATCTCTTGACTACCTCTGTAAAGTACTCCAAAAGCATGTATAATAGATCTTGCTTGGGTCAGATGGCATCCATGCTTGAAAGAAGATGTGCTAAGATGGTGTTGAAATCTGGTTTGGATCTTCAAGGATAGTTGCTGAGCAGTAACGTTTATATTCACCAGCATAGCTGGCTTTCATCCTTATGATCAGTCCAGCCAAATTATGTGTTTTGATGCATCCCTAGGATCATAAAGCATAAGCAAATAGTAATATATATGTAAGAATGGAGCTACTGCACTACTCCACCGCTAGAGTTGATCATATCTGAAAAAGAGCAACATGGAGAACCATGAAAGTGTTTCAGTTAATAGCACCCTGCAAGTATAAACAGAAACGGAAACAACAAATGTCAGTTAACTGCACCTTCTACTTTTCAGTTATTTCGGATCTCCTCTTCAGCAGATATATTCTGGCATCTCAATGTGTGGATCGAATTTAGATGTGAAATTATATGGCATGATATAATGTTTTTGTTTTGGTATCAATATTTTCAAAAGAGAATAATTAAGAAGATCTGCAGGCGTGTAGTGCTATTTTTGTGCTGGAAGCACGATGTGTCCTAAAGTTTGATACCACCAGACCAAATACTTTCTTTATTTTATCATAATTAGATATATTTGGAACTGGAATATCTCTGTACAAAAGAAAGTAATATGCAGTACTGGCAGATTACCTTGGTGAAAAAACATTTGTCGGTTTATAACGTGTCGTTTTGATTTTCTCCCACTACACATACAGGAGAACCTATCACGAACAGTACGAAATGAACAGTTTAATTGAAAATGCAAACATAGCTAGAGAGCTGCTATACTCTCAAAGCTGCAAGCGTCAAATTTCGCCTAGTACTATTAAACTGAATTCTGTTTTAGCAAAATTCGGCGAACCCAAACAGTGGCTTAAGTTGATGTTCTGTAAACTGTAGCTTAACTTACAAGAGATTTTAAGATGATGCGAGGTAGGCACCTCATGTTATTTCCTGAACAACCAGGTGACAATAATATATTGCACTATAGTTCAAAGTGAAGTTCTAATTGTTGGCCAGTTCGAGCAGAAATTCATCAAGTACAAGCCAAATATTAAATGTCTACTTAGTTGACAAGTAAATCAATATCATATTGTTCTAAGATAAGATTTCGAACGGTCATGTTAAAATTCAGTCAGGGAATTAGCCTATTAGGTACACCCTCTGTTCGAATTATAAGTTCTGGCATTTCCTGAATGACATGTGTATAGACGTGTTTTAGTGTGTTTGTTCACTCATTTCAGTCCATATTTAGTCCACACTGAAATATCCAAAACATCTTATAATTCGGAACCGAGGGCGTACATTCATCTGCAACAGACATAGGCGAAAGGTACTACTGGCTTGGGGACTAACCCTAATTTCTTTCTTTAGACAAATGTATGTCATATTGTTGCAGGAACAGTTAGAGAAAATTCCTGTGGAAAATATTCTGATCATGTACCAATATAGACTACTTCAAAGAAAATTAGTAACCTCGAAACAAATCAATAGGAAGAATTCAGCTCCAGTCAGTATAAATGTGAAGTATGGACCATACATGTGATCACTTCCTGCGGCGGAACACCTGAAATTAACTCACTGGGGATCATATTAACTAGCTCCATAAGAATCACTTGCATATCTATATGTTCCAAAAAAAATTAGTTCAGGGGTCTCTAGAAGTTAAAGAAAAGGTAAAATTTTGAGCACCTTTTTGCACTGAACTGAGTATCTACAAATAAATTGATTATAATATTTTGGTTAAATGGATGTGATCAACTCAGACCAATGGATCTCTCAGAAAAAACCCTCGGGCCAAATATAGCTTTATACTGTCACCAGCGGCAAGCCTTGAATTTTGCCATTTTAGCAAAATTCACCGAAGCTAAACAGTGGCTTAAATCGATATCCTGTGACTTGTACATGAACTTACAAGCGATATTTCTAAGATGATGCGAGGCAGGCAACTTACGTATCTCTTGAACTACATTCCGACAATAATATGGCATTAAAGTTAATGTGAAGTTCTGTGTCTTGGTCAGTTACTTGGAGCTGAAATTCATCGGCAAATGCAAGCCAAGCATTGGATGCCTATCAAGTTGACAAAACGACTAACATCATTCAGTATCATCATAATATTACAAATGGTCACTTTAGATTATGATCCACTCTGACCAATGTCAAGGTGTATAATAGACTATTAGGTACGTACAGCCATCAGCAACATAAATAGGAAAAAGACACATGGCTTGATGACTAACCTTCATGTCTTTGTTTCGATAAGTGTGTATTTTCCTTGCAGGAGTTCAATAAACAGCTATCTGATTTTTTTTGCTGAAAATGTTCTGCATCTTGTATCAAGAAAACTGCTTCAAACAAAATTAACAACAGATATAAGAGGATTCAGAAGCTCACCAAACAAAATCAATAGGAAGAAACTTTCTCCAATGAATAAACTGTGGACCATGCCTGTGATTGGTTGTTGCAACAGAACACCTGAAACTAAGTCGTCCTCATTCATTCAGAATAAATTAACTAACTGAGGACTGTACCCTTAAATATTTGTATGTTCTGGAAATTTGAGTTCAGCAGTCTCTAGGAGGTAAAAAACCCTTTAAATTGCTACTGAATTGAGTCACAGCAACTAAATTGATCATTATATTTGGTTAAATTAATACGATAAAGACCAATGGATCTCTCAGAAAAGAAAACACAGACCAATGAATGTCTTAACCAATCCTATGTTAAGCATTAGATGTGTAAGTGCTAACTACGATCCTCAGTACCCCTTCACCTCAATCAAGCTGCACCCTGCAGTCTTTTTGACAGTGGGGTGTGCCATCTCTTTCCTTACTCTAACTACATCCTCCCATCGACTTGCGGTTGCATACACATTAGACATGAGCAAATTCACATCAGGAATTCTGTACCCTTGCTCGCATATTCGTTTAGTCAACCTTTCGCTCATCTCAACATTGCCTTGAGCCTTGCACGCAGTGAGGAGTGCACCGAACAGTGGCATAGCATCCTTGCCGATTGGTATATCCCTGATCAACTTCTCAGCTTCATCAAGTAGACCAGCACGGCCTAGAAGATTGACATGGCAACTATAATGTTCAGCTCTTGGTTATATCCGATAAACCTCCTTCATAGTACGAAACTGTTTCCGCCCTTCATCAACCAAGCCACCATGGGAACATGCACTCAGCACCCCGATGAAGGTAACACTGTCAGGCTTAACTTTGCTTCTCTCCATATCGCCGAACAATTCGAGAGCTCTACCTGCTTGACCATTTGTGGCCAGACCACAGATAATGGCAGTCCAGGCCTTGGGGTCTCTGCCCTGCATTCGTTCAAAGACCTCCACCGACTTCTCTACATGCCCACACTTGGCATACATGTCGATCAGCGCCGTGCCAAGAACCGCATCAATCTTCATCTTCCTAGCTTCCGCAAGCTGGTGGATCCATTCACCTTGATCAAGCGCACCAAGATTGGCGCAGCATGTCAGGAGGGTGACAACAGTGAACCTGTCTGGCTCCACTCGTTGCATCTGCATATCTCGAAACAACGACAACGCCTCCTCGAAACATCCATGCTGCACACATGCGTTGATCATTGCAGTCCACATAATCAGATCCTTCTCTGTGCACTGGTGGAAGACTGCTCTCGCCTTGTCCAGCTGCCCGGCAAAGGCATATCCTGACACAAGTATAGTCCAAGAAATTATGTTCCTCGACGGCATCTTTTCGAACAAATTCACCGCCTCTTCCAAGCAACTATTCTTAGTGTACATGTCCAGCAGTGCATTTGCAACTGGAAGGCTGAACCCGATGACCCCATCCATGTAGGCATGGATCCTCCTTCCTAAGCTCAGGTCACCGGCTCTGGAACACGCGGTCAACGCAGTCACCAGCGTTACCTTATCGGGTGTGAGACCACTCCTTTCCATCTCCTCAGACAAAGAAATCGCTGCGGTGTACCGGCCACACCTAACATAGCACCTGATCATCATATTCCAAACCACCAGTGCCCTCTGCGGCATTTCGTCGAACAGATTCCGTGCGATGTCCGCGCGGCCCAGCATGGTGTACATGTCCATCAGCGAGCTCGTGGTGTACGCGTCCAACCGGAAGCCGGTCTTCACGGCGGCAGCATGAGCCTTGCGTCCCTCGACCGATAGCTTGAGCACGCCCACGGCCCTGAGCACGAACGGGTAGGTGAAGCTGTCGGCCACGAGGCCGCGCCCGCGGAGGTCGTAGTAAACCGCCATGACACGGTCGAAGCTGCCGCGCCTCGCGAGGGTCCTGATCAGCAGGTTGCATTCGCGCAGCGGCATGCCGTGGTGGCACGCCGTCGCCATCCTGGGCGTGTGTGTGGAGGAGCGCGCGGGCTGGCCAAGATGAGTTAGGTGCCGACTGTCGTGTACAGAACAGAACTACAGATAAGCAGTAGGCGATAAGAAAGGCTCGCGAAGTTGGGAGAAGCGAAGACTTCTGAGATGGGTGAGCGGGTGGCCGTGGTGGTGGGAGGGAGCGTGGCGGGCCTGGCCTGCGCGCACGCGGCGGCGGAGGCGGGGTGGAAGGCGGTGGTGCTGGAGAAGGCGGCGGGGCCGGCGGCCGGAGGCGGCACGGGCGCCGGGCTGGGACTGGATGCGCAGTCTATGGAGACCCTCGCCCGCTGGATCCCCCGGTGGGGTCTCGACGCGGCCACGCTGCCGCTCGCCGTCGACCTGGTAAGCCCGTCCGTCCTCCCCGATTCGACGCCCAACAACTCGGCATGTTCCCTTCCTTTGCCTTTATGGGCATGGGTTGCTCCTGTTATTACCGCAGAACAGAGCAACGGACAGCGAGACGAAGGCGGCGCGGACGCTGACCAGGGACGATGGCTTCAACTTCCGCGCGGCGCACTGGGGGGAGCTGCACCGGCGGCTTCACGAGGCCCTGCCGCCCGCGGTGACCGTGCTCTGGGGCCACCAGTTTCTTTCGTTCGAGGTGTCGGACGACGATCACAAACGTGGGGTCGTCGCGACGGCTCGCGTGCTCCGCACTGGCGAAACCGTAGAGGTCGCTGGGGATTTGCTGGTCTCGGCGGATGGCTGCGCGTCGTCCATCCGCCGGCGCTTCCTCCCCGATCTCAAGCTGAGGTGAGTTACAATTCTCTGTTTCTCCTGACACTTGTGATCTATTAGCAATCGAGGAGGCAACAAACAATCTCACATCTGAACGCATTGCATCCTCGCTAGGACATTAGATCATCATGGACACACGTTTTCTTGTTTTTGTGGTCAATGTGCAGGTACTCAGGGTACTGCGCATGGCGAGGCGTGTTCGATTTCACCGGAAAAGAGAGCTCCCAGATCATCACCGGCATCCGGAGAGAGTATCCGGAGCTCGGCAGCTGCCTCTACTTCGATCTGGCCGACAAGACCCACGCCGTACTGTACGAGCTGCCCGGGAACAGGCTCAACTGGCTCTGGTACATAAACGGTCCTGAGCCAGAGCTCACGGTAATGACGAATTGGCCATCCCCTGCCAAGTTGCAAATGCTGTGCTTTCTGTGATGGATGGGTTATCGTTCATTAACAGGGGAGCTCGGTGACGATGAAGGTGAGCGACGCTACGCTGGCGCGGATGCAGGACGAGGCCGAGCGCGTCTGGTCGCCGGAGCTGGCGCGCCTGATCCGGGAGACGGCGGAGCCGTTCGTGAACGTGATCTACGACGCGGACCCGCTGCCGCGGCTTTCGTGGGCGGACGGCCGCGTGGCGCTCGTCGGCGACGCGGCGCACCCGACCACGCCGCACGGGCTGCGAAGCACCAACATGTCCATCCACGACGCGCGCGTGCTCGGAGAGTGCCTCGGGAGGTGGGGGGAGACGCCACCGCCCCGAGCCCTGGCGGAGTACGAGGCGGCGCGGCTGCCGGTCGTGGCGGCGCAGGTGCTGCACGCCCGCAGGCTCGGGAGGCTCAAGCAGGGCCTACCGGTGGAGGACGGTGGGGCTGGGGGTTTCGACGTGAGGGCAGCGACGGAGGAGGAGGCTTTGCAGCTGCGGCAGAGAGGCATGCCGTATTTTGGTGGCGCGCCAACGGTAGCCGGTGGTAGTTAGGGCGTGATTTGTAGCCTGTGGCTGATTTGGGCTCCCTGGCGCCTGTCCCTGGGGATCATGGTTAGGGGGAAACGGCCGGAGAGCCATGTTGTAGAGTTCGTTTGGTTGCCAACAAAAAGAAATGTTGCATGAGTGCAAGAACGGGTGTATCAATATTTGCTTGTCTAAGTTCTCGCTTAACATCGTAGACAAAACACAAGGCATGGCATTTGGTTGACAGTGTAACAAGTGATGGCGTAACCTCTTCCATTGAGTGGTGAGGTTATCCAACACATACCAGTTGAACTGACAAAGGAGTTGAACTAACACAGTTCATCTTAAGGGGTGTTACTTGCCACCCTGATGCAGCACGAGCTAACTCAAAAAATGAGGGCTCGTGATGTATCACAAGTTCAACATCGAAGGGGCTAGCAATCCAGGCATAAGTTTTGATCAATTCCTAACTAGTAAAATCGATAGTACTATAGGTTCCAAAATATATATGACCTCGCAAGATCATGAACACCATCAGTGAGAATAACAATGGATCAGCACTAACAAAAGCGCTTGCGGAGCCAGTCCTAAGTCAGACCCTCCGATCTGATGCACTCATCACAGCATACCTGGTACCATGGACCATATTGTCTGCAAGGAAGTTGATTGCTTCCACCAGTAAGCCGGGTGCCATCAGACGCGCGTTACTCACATGCTTAACCTCGAAGATGGTCTTCATCTGCTTGTAGTTGGCAATGGGTTTGTTGATCAAGTCTTGGTGCTTCGGGTAACGCTACGATTCAGAAGACAAGGAGTTAGTTCTGCACAGGTCAGAAAGATATGAACAAGCAAAACAGAGCAGTGATATGCATCCTAACCATGAGGTGTTTCATCTTGGTATCATCATCCATCATGAAGTCCGTTTTATCCTTGCAAAATGTCACTCCTTCAAGTGCCCTAATCTGGACAAGTAACCTCCACTTATGTTTCCACTTCCTCAGGTGGTTGTAAACCTGGTTAGGGGTGATAGTAATGCCTGTGTAGTCAAGAACGTCATTGCAAACACTCTGAATGTTCTGCTCTTTGAAGCCTCTCGCTCAAAGTATGCCCCTTCGTTCACTTGCTCGCAGATCCTATTCAGGACGAACTCGGACAAAGCTGGTTCCCAAACCATAGATGGTTTGGGCTGGATCAGCATTGGCATTGTCAGGCTCCATCCAGGACATATCGATCTTCACTAATGGAGCAGACAGGTCAGGAGAAGGTGCCACGACCTACGAGAAAGCTAACACATTAGACTTGGAAGAAGTAAGGTGCGCATGATTTGAGGACCAACAAAACCAGTTCAGGATTAAGTGCAAAGGTCGGCGAAGAGGGGGACGCGGGCATGACCACCGTCTCCGTGCTCGACGAGCACGAACGGAGGATAGACCTCTCCATGATCAACACAGAAGAAGGCATGACCACTATCACGCTGGACGACGACGAAGGCTTGACGACCTACACATGAGTTCACACCTAAGCCACGGAGCTCCAAATTCTACGACAAACATCGCGAGTCCGTCCTATTCTAAGGATTGAACTACTGATGTGTGCAACTAATGATGTCTGTCAATCAAAACAGATATGCCTACTTCCATAGAAATCTTACAGATCTATGCAACCAGATGAAGGTTTAAAGCTTTCTTATTGACGGCGAAAATGGATTGAGAAGTACACAGGTCGGGGAAGATGGAGAAGACACGACTAAGACGACCGGCTTCGAGATCTTTCTCTAGCCCGGTGAAAAATCTCCCTCCATCACCCTTGGTCTTGGGATAGAGAAGAGCTCAATTTGGGGAGGGGAAACTTGTGTATTTTGATTTCGGTGGTGAGAGAGTGGAGCTAAATAGGGGGCCGAGTTTCGGCGAACGGTGACCGAATTTCTCCTGCCAGATTTTGACTGCAGCGCCACAGCTCACGCCATCTCCCTCGGCTGCAGCTGGTGAAACGCCATGTTCTCGAAATCGCTGGAGACAGGGGTGGCTCTGAGGAAACGACCGATTAGGTCGTTCCTCCCGGTTCTGCTCTGTTGATGCTTTGAGGAGCGTGCGGGCCACGATATGGGTCGGTTGCAGCCTTCCAAACAGCCAAAATTGCATCCACGGGGCTTGTTTGCAGTCCATGGGAGCTACCAATCATGCTCTTAGTGTTACTTATGAACTAATTTCATCAAAATTTTAGTACATACCAAACTAGTATTTCGACTATTGATGTAGTACACACAATTTATATTGGTTAGATTTCAACTACACTTAAGTAAAATGTCCGGGCATTTGGCAGCAAAACCATAATAGAAATCATTGAAATTCAATAAAATTAAATGATTTTAGCTATGCCAAAATTTCTTTTAAGCCAAAACTGCAAGATATTGGACCGACCAGTGAATGGTGTTGGGTGCTGTAATTGTGGCTTGTAGTTTGAACCCATTTTTAGACGCATGTTGAGCGTCCCTTATCCTCTGTATTCGTAGTCGTTTGACGGACGCCACTTGTAGCGGGGGACCTTCTTTTGCAGCTAGCGATCGTGGCACAAGACCCTCGGAGCACCGATGACCATGTTGGCAGCAGTCGCAGTCACCATTGGTAGCTGCTGCGATCGCCGTTAGCAGCAAGCGACACACGACAATAGAACTATGCAGCACCAAGCACATTGCTGCAGTAGGCGAACCGAGAAAGCGATGGATGCAGACTCTTGCAATGGCGAAGTGTTGGGTCGGTGATTGGCGGCGATATGGGGCATGGTGCATCGACGTCATGGTTGGTTGATGGGCAACGAGCACCGGCACCTCTAAAAGCTTCATGGGAACGTGGGTGGGGCACATGAGAAATATCATTGGGTACCGAATCAGGTGGGAGCGAGCCGTCGAGGTTTGGCCAGCGAGAAACAGGGAGGGGCGGGCAGTTTATCTCTAGAAGGAAGAGAGAAATTGATGTCGTGGTGGTGTCACGACAGATGCCATTGGTAGACTTATGTTCAGGGCCGATGGACGTCGGAGGATCCGGGGAGGGAGGATGCGGTAAAGACCGCACACAAAAGAACACAACGATGTACCCAGGTTCAGGGCCCTCATGGTGACGTAAGACCCTTACTCCTACCTGTCTATCTCAATATGACAAGTTGTATCTTTAGCTACAATGGATCTCCTCGAGCTGTATGGAGAGAGGTAGAAGAAGCTCTCTACGCTCTCCTCTCTCTGTGTCTCTCTAAGTGTAAAGGGGGGAAATAAATGAAGCAACGGTCGATCCGCTGCCCTAGGGGCCCTGGGTCACTGTTGGGATATACTTTCCGGGTATACCCACTGTGACTCGCTGACCAGGGTGGTCCACTTCGGGTTAGAGCTATGCTTCACAGGTGTCCTAGTCAGAGAGAGAAGATCTAAGCCCATCCGGATACGGGAAAGCCCAGAAGACATACCGACTTAGGTCCGTAAGAATGCTTGTAGTCCAAGATATACTCTGTACCGACTCTGTATCGTAGCCAGATAGGACTCTCCTATAACCCTAGGCCGTATGACTATATAAGTTGTCCTAGGACCAGCCTTTAAGGCATGCACTATAACCATAACTCGCACAGGCGAAACCTCTCTTGTAATCTATTGTACTTCTGTCTTGGCCAATATACTGGATTGCTAGCAGGAGTAGGATCCGTCCACCGTATTAGGATCTGAACCTGGGTAAGCTTGTGTGCTCACCATCCCGGAGAACCATACGTCTCACACCACACCTTTTCCCACGCCTCGAGGACCCCCTCATGGCATACGTGTCTCCAATCCGATAATAGTTGGTGCCCACCATGGGGCAAGTGACCTTTGGATCTATGTTCCGGGCAGAATCTGTGCGTATCAGAATCGGCAAAACAATCGCCGTCGGTCGCGTCCTCTATGCCAGCGATATTCCCCTCGTCCTTCTCGATGAGACCTGGATTGTGGCTAGGTAGGCCATGATGAGCTACACCATCCTGTCAATCGGCGAGATCGACATATACCTAGATTTCACTGAACCTGCCCAACCCACCCCAGTGGTGATGATAGAGGTGGAAGAAATTACTATATCTACTTTCTCTGAGGAGGTGACAAAGTTCCAGATCTCAGAAAACCCAAATCCAACCCAACCCACCCCTGAAGCGGAGATCGTGAGAAAGAGAAGGTTGGATCTAAAGAAGATCTTCCTCAGGATATTGAATCTCAGGAAGACCAAAGCTGCAACAGCTTCGGATCTGGCTCTGCTGATGCTGGAGCAGGAAAATCGCTTTTGAGGCACACTATGAAGCAGATGATGCTGAGCGGTGTCAACATGAACGATGTTCTCGAGACCATCAAAAGTTTTGAGGAAGCCAGCACCGAAATCCTCACCAACCTTAGAGCACATGAATCTCACTTCGTCGGCTACATCGGCTTTGGATCTGGCTCTACCGATGCTGGAGATGATTCGGTTTTGGACGGAACAAACACCGACACACCAGTTTCCTAGGGGAATCTATGACGTCGGTAGATTTCTGGGCGTACGAAGAAGAATTTAGAGAAGAAATCAACTCCATCACTACGCAAGAAGGAGAAGGAACAAATCCGAGCCCATACAACAGTATGGACGAGAGATATGACGAAGATCACTCCAACCTGCAGGACAATATGGATCTCAGAGAAGACTCGTGATCCCAATGTCCGAAAGTACTAATGGAAGTCTATCCCTAGGAAACGGACCTAAAGTTGTCTTTTCCACTGGTTCTCAAAGAACCAACAAGGCAAGCAAGAAGAAGAAAAACAAGACTCTGAAACCAAACCTTCTAGATGAAGAGGAAGAGAAGGTCGACGAGGAAATCGATATAGAGGAAGAAGACGATGCTCTGAGCCCCCAGGAACCAAAAAAATCTCCAGTGGATGGACAATGGTCACTCCTAGTGCCCGCAAAATCTATGGAGAAGTATTAACAACGTCAATCCCAACTACTTCGAACCTTATGCCGAAGGAGCTGGAGGAAAGGGCTCAGGCCTTAGAAGCATACCGCTTGCGAGTCCAAGACGAAGTAGCTCACCTCATCGAGGAAAAGCAGTGCAGCAATATCAACGCTGCATGCACAGAACAATTCAACTCCCTGCAGCATCAAAAGACCCGGAATGGCCCTGTGCTAGCCAACAAAAATCCGGATGTCCACAAGACCCTCTTTGAAGGAAAGGACACATACATCATCATGGGACAACCTCGGCGACAACAAGGAAAACCGGGTGTATAACACGCCGGTAGAAAACACTATCGTGACTCGAGAGATCTTGGCGAACAATCCAACTCCAGAATAGGTTCGACAGTGTGTAACACTGCTCAACAAGGGCCTAGAGCAACAAAAGGCTGCCACGTCCTTCAGTGGGAAGTTGGTCTCGAAATCCAACCAATGTTGCACTGACGTGGATTGGAAACATGAATCAAGGCCCCATCGGGAACCAGATCGGCTTGACCATTTTGAGCCTCAGGTGACACCTACTCAAGGACCGGCTCTTCGGGATAGGGACACAGAACCACACGTGATTGGAGCAATGT
Organism: Avena sativa; assembly: GCA_916181665.1. Classification (NCBI taxonomy): domain Eukaryota; kingdom Viridiplantae; phylum Streptophyta; class Magnoliopsida; order Poales; family Poaceae; genus Avena; species Avena sativa. Next base: position 126,667,571 of record OV702289.1, on the reverse strand, counting down.
CGCTCTAGTGGCAACTGATGGCTCAATATACGGCGCCTAGAAAAGTGCTTGGTGCATGGTGTTGATGTAGAGATTGTTGGGAACCCCAAGAGGAAGGCATGATGAGCACAGCAGCAAGTTTCCCTCAGTTATGAAACCAAGGTTTAATCGAACCAGTAGGAGCAAGGAAACACCTCAAAGGTGTTACTAGCTGAGCTTTGGCAGGGCGCACTACCGGTGCTAGTAGCAACGTGGAGACCTGCACAACACAACCACAGAACTTTGTCCCCAACTTGCGATGAGGTTGTCAATCTCACCGTGTTTTGCGGAAAACAAAGGATTAAACGTATCAAATGGAAAGAAGTAAAAGTTTGCAGAAAGTAGACACAAAGCAGTAAATAGTTGAAGATTGTATGTAAAGAAAAAGGACCGGGATCCATAGTTCACTAGAGGTGGCTCTCCTTAGATAGATAACATGCTGGGTGAACAAATTACAGCGGGGCAATTGACAAACACCGAGAAAGCAATACATGCATATACTAATCATCTTGACTCCTTTGAGACTTGATTGGGCATTACAACATAATACATAGACCGCCATCCAACTGCATCTATGACTAATAATCCACCTTCAGGTTATCATCCGAACCCCCTCTAGTATTAAGTTGCAAGCAACAGATTATTGCTTTACGAACTGCGTGTAAAGTGAACAATACAATTGTTCTATGAACAAAAGATCGTTGTTTTCTCCCTAGTAGCAACAACACATCTAGTACCTTAGAGATTTCTGTCATTTCCCCAGATTACCAGAGGCATGAACCCACTATCGAGCATAAATACTAACTCTTGGAGTTGCTAGCATCTACTTGGCCAAGATAGCTACTAACAACGGAAAGCATGCAAGATCTCAAATAACAAAGACATGATAGAATCAATAATCAATCTGAAATAGCATCTCAATATCCATCGGATCCCCGCAAACACAACATGTATGAATTACAAATAGATGATCTTGATCATGAACGGAGCTCACACGATCTAAACATGAAAGCACAAAGGAGGAGAAACCAACCATCTAGCTACTACATGGATTCGTAGTCCAAGGATGAACTACTCACGCATCACACCAGAGGCTTGCATGGTGATGAAGAAGGCCTCCAGGGTGAATTCCCCTCTCCGGCAGGGTGCTAGGAAGAGCTTCAGATCCCTCCCGATCTAGGGATGGAGATGACGGCGGCTACAGACTCTTTCATGGATTTTTGATCGGGCCCTTAGGGTTTTCATCCCGAGGGCAACTTATAGGCAGAAGGAGAGGCCGAGGGGGTGCTGGGGTCGGCCAGACCACCCCTGAAACGGGCCAGGCCTATCCGCGCGGCCAGGTGGTGTGGCCGGCCCCTGGCCCCTCTCCGTCTCGTATTCTGGCACTTGATCCCTTCAAGAAAAATAGGCACTTTGGCTTTTGTCCTGTCCAATTCCGAGAATATTCATTTTCTGACTTTTCTGGAACCAAAAACAACAGAAAACAGGCAGCTGGCACTGTGGCTCTTGTTAATAGGTTAGTCCAAGAAATCATAATAAAAGTACTCCAAAGTTGGAACAAAACACAAGAAAGTGGATAAAACTAAGCATGGAACATCAAAAATTATAGATACATTTGCAATGTATCAACATCCCCAAGCTTAACTCCTGCTCGTCCTCGAGTAGGTAAGTGATAAAAAGAAATAATTTTTGAGGTGACATGCACCATCAAAGACTTGATCAAAGTATTTGCAAAACATTCAAGGCTGGGATCATAGTACTTCAATCATAACATGAAAGACAAAGTTCTAGCAATAAGCAAAGAAACTATGATGCAACATGAAAATGCACAAACAAAAGATTCATGAATAACAATGCTTTGCAAGACGTTTGTTTGTTTAACATAAAGAAAACATAGCATAATAGTATTCAGCTTGTCCCTCAATAGAGTAGCACATATAAATGCATAGGACACCTTCAAAGTTCATAAGAGTGACTAGATACAATAGTTTCAAACAAGCAATAACAAGTTATGCATCAATCAACTAGTCTTGGGACAATGCACATAGAACTAAGAATGGCCACTATGCTCTCAAAGTAGTGCATAAAGATAGAAGGTGGAGACTCAATATAATGGTGGAAGAAAAGCCTTTTGTAAAAGGAAGTAGGGATTCAAGTCACATAAAGAGCTTCCAAAAATTATGGTACTTAAAGCTTTCAGCTCTCATTGCCCCTATCATAAGCATCTTGAAGATGATTAAGGTTAAAGTGAACAAACTATGGTGTACATGCTTGACGAAGTATAAGTCAGAAATCTCATGTCCCTTGTATACGAGGGCCGCTCCTCATGCTACTCAAGTTTAGTCACCGATAAGTTCTTGTCATCGTAAGTACATGTGTATCATTGAGAACCGCCAACGGGGTACCCCTTGCCCGATGATATGGAAGAATCCCATATCAAAATGACAAGGCAAGCAGACAACAAGCATCTCAGCATTCTTCTTATTTACCATGGGAATATGGTGCTTTTTTCTCTCTTTCCTCTTTTCATAGTATCTTTTTTTCTCAATAGGACTCTTTTTTATAAGAAGAATGCGTCATAGACAACTCATTATGGTTACGCTGCAGGTTTCCACCATGTCAACATGGATTAGACCAGCGGCCCAGGCGTTTCTCTAACACATATACATAACTCCATGGACTTACAAGCTCCCCTTTCATTTCACACCGACGACATCCATATACAAAAGAGCATGATATCAACTAGGTACAAGTACCAAGTGCAATGTTGAAAGCGTTCCCCATGAAAGCATAGTTCTGCTAATTCCCAACAAATAGGTGCAAGCATATACAACATAGACGACACAATGGTTCAAGTTTATTAAGGGCAAGTAAATTAAAGTGTGCCATCAAGTTCGTGAGAGCTTTAATCACTAGTTTTCTCATAACAAGTGGAAGGTAAACAAAAACATGAATATACTTGGAATAGCATAAGCTAGTAGGTAGGTATGGTGGACTCTTTGGAAAAACTTGGTTTAGGGAGTTGGATGCATGAGTGGAGCTCATACTTTGTTGTGGAGGCTAGCAAAAGACTGGGAGCGACAAACTAAGAGAGCAATAATGGCCATAATCATGCAGAGCGACAAAACATCATTGATCAAAGCATAAAGTGATACTACAAGTTGAAAACTAAAGGATCATAAATGCTATGGTGACTTTGTATAGTCATAACATGGTGTGAGCATGTGCCAAGTCAACCCAAATAAAGCATCAAAGGAGAGTACCACTATACTATGCTTTAATATGCTAAAACAACGCATGATTCATCCAAGGCACATTAAGCAATCTCAATTGTTTATAACAAGTCATGCTACAGCAAATAATACTAAGCATAAGGCCAAAACAATATCAAGCATGGCATGACAAAACATAGCCACAGTAAAAAACGAGCTCTTTTTACCACACAAGCATGAACTTTCCTACTCTTTTCCAAACCAAACCAAAATATTTGCAAACCAAAGTGTGAAAGAGGGGGTCCAACCAACTTATTCAGAAAACTAAGCAAACCAAGCAAACTAAAAACCAAAACGAAAACGAAAAAGAAGACGCTCCAAGAGAAACACAACTGTGCACGAAACAATAAAAATGAAGCGTTTGGAAGAAACCTGGAATTTTTATTGATGAAGAAGGGGAATGCCTTGGGCATCCCCAAGCTTTGACGCTTGTACTTCTTGGATATTTCTTGGGGTGACACGCGTGGCATCCCCAAGCTTGAGCTTTAGTCCATCCTTCATCTCATTACTCATTCCTTCCATACACCTGAAATTTTTCCTTCATACAAAACTTCACACAATCTCATTAGCAACATTAGTGCACTTAAGATAAATAAGTCTCAAGGTTCAGTTCTAACACCAAATAAACTTCCATTAGAACACTACCTACTGTAGCACTTCCCTCAAAAAGCTCAATTCCCCAAAGAAACTCAAGAAGGAACTAACAAGAAGCAAATGCAGAAAATGGCAGAAATCTGTCAAAACAGACCAGCAGGTAAAGACAAATTTTTTCGAAGACCTTCTGTTGCTCAAATCAAAAAGTGTAAGTTAGATAACAACCTGGGGCAGAAGCACAAAAAATTACAGCTCAATCCGACGTACAGAGCTCTCTCAGGAATTTTTACGGTGAAGCACAGAAATCTGTTTCAGGACAGCAACTTTCCCAATCATTACTTCACTCTCATTAGAGGTTACTCTTGGCACAAAAAGCAAATAAAAAGGATAATGATAGGTTATTATAGAGGTAATAACTTCCAAGACTCATCTAAAACTCTTGGGTTATCTCCCAACAAGTACTTTTCTTTAACGCCTTTAAGTTAGGCATAAGAAGCAAAGAAAGAATCAAGTGTTCTCAAATGAAGAAGCATTAAGATCAATACCAGAAATATTTTCAACAAGGCAAGGTATATCATCCAAATAAGTTCTAGAGGATACTCTCTCAATGCTCTTAGGTTCACTATTCTCATCAAAAGGGTTTGCAGGAACAATCCAATCAAGATTCTTTTCTATGGCATCATGTATTGCTACTAGTTTAAAGGGTATTGATATCTTAGGTTCCTCCCCATTAGGTTCAGTTTTTTCATCTTTTCTCGCGTACCAACAACATCTACACATGATCCTAGCATATTGAAACGTTCAAAAACTTTTCTAGCTTCCTTGGCAACATGAATTCTTTAAACAAAGTTTCTAGAATAAAATCCCTCTTTTCAGGATCCTCAATTTCTTTAAGCTTAAGAAACATCACTTGCATTAAGGGGTTGAGATTAACAAACCTAGCTTCTAAAATGTGAATTAAAGAAGCTACAGCAATCTCATAATTCAGAGCAAGTTCTACATCAATCTTCATGTTTGCTAACATGATTAAAGAATTCTTCAATGTTATCTTTCCCAATTATAGAACCACTGCCAATTGGAAGGTCTTTCAGGGTGAATGTAGGGATCAACATGGTGAGCTAAAGGAGAGGTGACAACTAAATGAGACTTAATTTTTTGTGTTTTTGATAAAGAAAGCAAACAAGTAAAACTATTTTTTTTTGGATTTTTGAAGAACAAAACAAGCAAACAAAGCAAAAAGGAAACTAAGCAAAACAAAAACAACAAAGTAAAGAGATTGGTTATGAGGGACTCCCCTTGTGAAGATGTCCTTGACTCCCCGGCAACGGCGCCAGAAAATCGCTTCATGGCTCAATACACGGCACCCAGAAAAGTGCTTGGTGCGTGGTGTTGATGTAGAGCTCGTTGGGAACCCCAAGAGGAAGATATGATGAGCACAGCAACAAGTTTCCCTCAGTTATGAAACCAAGGTTTAATCGAACTAGTAGGAGCAAGGAAACACCTCAAAGGTGTTACTAGCTGAGCTTTGGCAGGGCGCACTACCGGTGCTAGTAGCAACATGGAGACCTGCACAACACAACCACAGAACTTTGTCCCCAACTTGCGATGAGGTTGTCAATCTCACCGTGTTTTGTGGAAAACAAAGGATTAAACGTATCGAATGGAAAGAAGTAAAAGTTTGCAGAAAGTAAACACAAAGCAGTAAACAGTTGAAGATTGTATGTAAAGAAAAAGGACCGGGATCCATAGTTCACTAGATGTGGCTCTCCTTAGATAGATAACACGCTGGGTGAACAAATTACAGCGGGGCAATTGACAAACACCGAGAAAGCAATACATGCATATACTAATCATCTTGACTCCTCTGAGACTTGATTGGGCATTACAACATAATACATAGACCGCCATCCAACTGCATCTATGACTAATAATCCACCTTCAGGTTATCATCCGAACCCCCTCCAGTATTAAGTTGCAAGCAATAGATTATTGCTTTACGAACTGCGTGTAAAGTGAACAATACAATTGTTCTATGAACAAAAGATCGTTGTTTTCTCCCTAGTAGCAACAACACATCTAGTACCTTAGAGATTTCTGTCACTTCCCCAGATTACCAGAGGCATGAACCCACTATCAAGCATAAATACTAACTCTTGGAGTTGCTAGCATCTACTTGGCCAAGATAGCTACTAACAACGGAAAGCATGCAAGATCTCAAATAACAAAGACATGATAGAATAAATAATCAATCTGAAATAGCATCTCAATATCCATCGGATCCCCGCAAACACAACATGTATGAATTACAAATAGATGATCTTGATCATGAATGGAGCTCACAAGATCTAAACATGAAAGCACAAAGGAGGAGAAACCAGCCATCTAGCTACTACATGGATCCGTAGTCCAAGGATGAACTACTCACGCATCACACCGAAGGCTTGCATGGTGATGAAGAAGGCCTCCAGGGTGAATTCCCCTCTCCGGCAGGGTGCCGGGAAGAGCTTCAGATCCCTCCCGATCTAGGGATGGAGATGACGGCGGCTACAGACTCTTTCATGGATTTTTGATCGAGCCCTTAGGGTTTTCGTCCCGAGGGCAACTTATAGGCGGAAGGAGAGGCCGAGGGGGTGCTGGGGTCGGCCAGACCACACCCTGGCGCGGGCCAGGCCTGGCCGCACGGCCAGGTGGTGTGGCCGGCCCCTGGCCCCTCTCCGTCTTGTATTCTGGCACTTGATCCCTTCCGGAAAAATAGGCACTTTGGCTTTTGTCCCGTCCAATTCCGAGAATATTCATTTTCTGACTTTTCTGGAACCAAAAACAACAGAAAACAGGCAGCTGGCACTGTGGCTCTTGTTAATAGGTTAGTCCAAGAAATCATAATAAAAGTACTCCAAAGTTGGAACAAAACACAAGAAAGTGGATAAAACTAAGCATGGAACATCAAAAATTATAGATACATTTGCAATGTATCAGCAGCGTGAGACGTTGTAGCAGAACTGGTTCCACAACAACCTCCCTAGCGGCAATCTAACAACCGCAAGGAGGAGGATGAAGCACGATGGTAGGAGCGAGATCGGCAACAAATTCCACCTCCTAGACGCATAATCCGTCAAGCCGAACCTCACCACAATGGTGATAATGCCGAACGAAGAAACGACGAAAAGCACGCCGGATCAGGCTAGTGAGGTGGCTGTCATCACGAAGACTCACCTCGGAACCGACACCAAGACCTTCTAGATGGAGGATGGTGATTAGCCAGAAATAACCCACCGAGTCTCTGTCCCCACCAGGCAGTAACCATAACGGCTTGATACCTTTGATCCGGATTCATGGATATAGTATAATAGTTTTTTCCCTAGAAGACCTAGGTTTAATCGAACCTCGAAAAGCAAAGCTAAAAGGAAATAAAAAGGACACATCTACAAGACTTTGTTTGTTTGTTTTACCTTAGTTTACCGGACCAATCTAGTTTACTTTATAATGGGTGGAATCAATGGATGGAGATAGGCGAGGGTTGAAGATCCACCTGCAGCTGCACATCATATGGAATAAAAGATAATAATAAGCATAATCATGTAGAATGTTTGAACAGAGATAATATCTTGTGGGCAACACATCCTAATATACTAGAGCCCATGTGATGCAGTGGGCATAGCAATAGTCTTTTAATCCAACCGAGTGCACACTGAAGCAACATGCTACAATCGATTATTAAGTGTAAAACATAGATCAAAGCTTTAAGTGGTGATGTTATTGTGATCCCGAATGGGTCGCTAAGCGAAGACCGTACTACCCTTTCTATCACTGAGGTTCCTATGAGATCGTCGCTAGCTAAGTATCTCACCTCAAGCCTTTATCAATATATGGGTCTTGGGTACCTACAAGTCCACATATCGAGATAAGAGACAAAGAAACAAAAGATAGAAATATCAATTGCAAACAAAATACAATACTCCCATGATCTAGATGCACATAATCGCTGCGAGGTTTCTCCCCAACCCGCAGCACGTGAAGACTACTCACTCATAACAAATAGATCTGAGATAGAGAACATCATACAAATACTTAGATTGAAATCAAATATTCTTACAATGGTCAGAAAATCACAAGGAGATCTAAAGTATAAAGCAATGGCTATGGCTAGTAGATGGGATGGATGGTGGAAGTGATGCACAATGGTGTGGATCTCTTTTGGTGGTGTTATGATGTAATCTAAGAATGTCAGCTCTCTAGCCGGCGACTGGAGCCTCCAAATATATAGGCATCTTCATGAAAGTTGTATGGTTTGATGAGACAAAGCCGTTGCCACCTGGTACGGGTAGACAGTACAGGCGGGCCCTACCCATACCAGTGGTCGTTAAGCGTGCTGACACCCTGGCATAGCTTCCCAATTACTTGGTCGTGTGGACTTCCTCAAAACCTTCATTATGAGTCCTTATTTCGCATTAAAAACCATGATTTCCTACACAACATAATTCAAAGAGAGGTTTTGCATATCTTTGCAATTATTAGTCATTAGTGGCAAGGATTGAGAGTTTCTTGGCAATTGCTTGACAAAAAACAATGTTTAAACAAAGTGGAAGATGGCAAATATTGGAGCCATCAACTTCTCCAAAGCTCAAACCTTGATCGCCCTCGAGCAAGAAGAACCAAAAGAACTATAAGGAATGCAACGTTTAAACTTGAAACAACGAGAATAAGAATTCACTTACGGTTAGTTGTCATATGCGCTCAACACTTCATTCATTTGTGAGGCTTATCAAAGTTAGAGAGATGACAAGAATACTATACAAGCTTCGGTAAGTCAAGACAATCAAAATAAAGTTTAATATAAGTATAAGTAACTAGAAGTGTAGCAATCAATCCAGTTTTTATAATTAACTCTCAGCTTGCCAAGAGACACTAGGATGTTTAAATAGCATAATAATTGAGTAAGAGAGTTTCATGTCCTAAGTAGTATAACAATGAAGTGTCTTATTTACACCCACATCAATAAATCAAGTCTATCAAAAACACTTCTAATCCAATCATTGTTTTTCAAGAAAAACTTGTAAAGTAGTAATGAGACCATGCCAAGGACTTGTTATGTGGATCCTCATAGATATCTTTTTTTATTCTTTCAAGGATTGCTGGATATTTCTTTTGCAAGTGTTTGCACAACCTTTGAGAGTACCAATACTTTTGCCCATATATTGACACATATGACACTCATGTCATCAACTCATAGCCGAAATCCCGGGGTTATACCATAGATCGTTCAAAAGCTAGCGATGTTGTTGGCATCCCAAAGGTGTGCATTAGAGACATAGAACAAAGTTGTCTCACTTATTTCTCTTTTTTTGAGCTAGTACCGCAGTTTGATCCACAAGGTTAGCTTTGGCATGCATCAAAATTACCACTAGACTTTATTTCAATCAAACAACTCCTTTCATGAGTGTTGTCAAGACTATCAAAATATCTATGGGGTTAAGTATCTTCAAGGGTATACTCTCAAGACAATCATTCATCAAACAAGTCGTAAATTTCAGACTTCTTCTTATTGTACTTGTTTGGTAATATTATTTCCAAGGAAAGACTCGGTTAACTTAAAGAACTAGAGCAAGAGCTTAAACAACTAATCATCATACTAACAGAAATCCTTACTCTAACCATATTAAATTACTTCCCACTAGCATGACATCTCAGCAAATCAACCAACTAAGATAAACAACTCAAACTTCATAAGTGGGAGACATAGGACATACCTCTCATAAGTGACTTCATGATCCTCTTCCTTATAGGGATGTGTTCCTTCAAAACTCAAACACAATTACTCTCATAATGATATTAAAGCAAAGAGGCAAAGTGCAAATCCAGATTTACGTAAAAGGAAAAACGGAAAAATCTTTTTGTATTTTCGAGGATAGGGATTAAAGAATAGAAAAGAACTTGCTACCAAGCAAGGGCTTTAAGAAAAGAAAAACAAACGAAAAACAAAAACAAACTAAAATGAAAGCAAACTAAAAAGCAAAGGAAAAAAGCAAAGTGTTGGAACAAGCCAACACGAGTGTTTCAATGCTCCCAAGGAGCTGGAGTATAACCTCGTTATTATACAAATAAATTTATCGAGGGAACACATCCCCAAGCTTAGGCTTTTGCAAGCCCTTTTGTTGCTCATGGTGGTGGCGGTGGATAATCTCCCATGTTCCATTGGCTACTCCAATCATGGAACTGGGTAGCAAGGTTTACAGTAGCATCTCGAAGGTTGATGGAGAGGTTGTTCATGTTTTGAATATTTCCTTCAAGTGCATAAATGTCTTCATAGATGGTGTAGTAGTTTGGTGGATGCTCATCTTGTTTGGGTCCTCCTTGTTCTACTTCTTCATCTTCTCCTCCTCCCATGGGTATTTCTTGTTGGGGTAGATTAGCTTCAATCTGCGTGTCAAAACGCAAACATCCATCCTCAATAGAGAATAAACCGTTAGGCAAAGGAGCTGGGATCAAGTGATCTGCTCTAGGTATATCGAAGAAATATCTACCATGATTTTTAGAAATCATACCACATGCTCTCAGAGTAGAGAGACCGAGACAGTGACTTTCTACCAACGGTTGGGTGATACCTAGGTTGATGTGAAGTGCGCGTGCAAGAACAGTCACAACTCCTCCTCTACATATGGGTCCTCGAGATTAAAGAGCCTGATGCTTACAGTAAAACATGAGAAGGGCTCCCAAATATGGCTTTAAATTACAACTAATAATATCAGCTTTTGCGAGGATCAACATGTCCTCCTCATTAAATTTAATAAACTCACCACGTCCCTGCAAAGTGTTAGCAATCACATAGAATAAATATCGAATAACAGGGTCATCAATTTGGTTCCCCTATGGTGCGTTTCCACGAATTCTCATCAAATTAAAGTATTGTGAAGGGGAAGGATCTAAAATGAAAGTAGTTGTGCGTACATCGGTAGTGTTGTTGACAAACCCAAAGCATTGAGCCCATTGGCTCAGTGTTAAAGTGTACTCACAGTTCATAAGGCGGAACTTGATGCGATCAACTCCGGACCTTTGTTCCTCGGTACAACTGTAAGGGTCCACTGTGTGCATCAAGGTGCCAAAGAACTCAAGCGTCAAGCAGCGATACGTGGAAACATCCTGAAAGACAAAATCATACAAACCAACATTGTTGCAAAGTAAATCGAAATCAGCACGAATGCCAAGTTGGTTCAGGATATAAGGACACGCCCACTTGGTGAACTTAATTTCTCGAAGCTTGAGATGATTGAAACGGTTCAGTTAAAACTCCTCGGTGAACTCGATGCCAAGTGACTCGGGGGTAACGTCTCAACGGGTGGTGCAGAGGATTCCACAGCCATCTCACGTGTATGACTCCTTGTGTTCATGTAAAAATAATAAAAATAAGACAAAGTAAAGAAAATTGCAAATAATTTTTTGGTCCAATAGAAACATAGCATAAGTGATTCTCTCCACTAACAACAAAAGAAACTTCTCTAAAACAATACTAAGCATGCTCAATATCAAGATTGAATCAAGAACAAGACCTAAGTCTAGATTGGCAATGATGAAAGATTGAGTGAAGCTTTTGCACAAATTAGTTGAGGATCGGAGGAGAATCATACCTTAGATTGAATGAGTGCGAGAAATCAAAGAAAGATTAAGTAAATTTGAAGATCCAATGGAGGTGGTTTGGAGTTTGGAGGAACAAGAAAGAGAAAGATTTGTTTTGGAGATTTTAGGTTAACTCCTCGGGCTGAATATGGCGGCCATGTACATGATACGGGTGGGCGGTACGGCTGGAGCCCGCCCGTACCGGGTGCCATACCTTGGGGGCGATGGCTTCTCCCAGGCGGTGCACTCGCGCGGTACGGTCGCGTGCGCCCATACTGCTGGTCATTATCGGTTCGGTACCTTTGCTTGAAATCTGATGTTTGCTCAAGGGTATGGTACGGGCGCGCGGTACGGGTGTGTCCGGCCGTATCAGTGGTCGTTATCAGCACTGATACCTGCGGGAAAAATCAGAATTTCTATCTTCCTTCGGCTTGATATGGTACGGGCGCATGGTACGGTCCCTTCCGGCCGTACCAGTGGTCGTTAAGAGCACTGTGAGCTACAAAACTCAATTTTTTTGATTAGAAGCTTCGTGTGCCTTTGCACATCTTATGAAAGGACAAAATAACAACAAATATACTACATAAAAATCAGCAATACTTCTTAGGCCATGTGTTAGTAAAATAAAATATAGAGGATTACCTTATTTCTTCTCCTCTCTCCAAAGGTCTTATTGAACACTCTTTATTAAAAACAAAAACAAAACAAAACTAACACATAAAGAAAATGATAACATAGGTTGCCTCCCATGAAGCGCTTTGCCTCCCATGAAGCGCTTCTAGTCAAGGTCAATTAGCTTGAACCTGATGGCAATCACTTAGGTTTAAGAAGTGGAACACCCACTCCAGAGTAGTTGGCTTTTAAAGTAATTACACCATCATCATCATTAGGCTCAGGCTTCTTTTTCCTAGGGAAGTGGACTATAAAAGGATCTCTAGATGGTAGCCCTATTCTCGCATTCCCTTCATGTAAATTAATCAAAGCTTTAATAGTTCTTAGGACTGGCCTACCTAGAATTATAGGTGCTACGGGATCATCAGGCATGTCCACAATAACAAGATCAATAAAAGCGAGACTACCTTTAATTTCAACAACTATATTTCCTTTGATCCCAACGGCTTGTTTATAAGTTGAATCAACTAGATGGAGCCTCAATTCAGTAGTAACAAATGGCCCCAAGTTTAATTCATCGAATAAGCTTTTGGAAATTGTCGAGACGCTCGCACCAAGATCACAAAGTGCGGATATCTCATTGACTCCCAACTTAATTTTAATAGGGGGCTCAAATATATCATCTAGCTTAGCTGGAAGCTTATCAACTAGTCTTTTATACTCCATCTCTAAATCATGAACTTTAGATGCTACTTGTTGTATAAATTGTTGGTACATAACATCATTACCTTGTTCTATACCTAGATTCTTCACGGTGATCATTTTTAGTAGATCTTCCATGGTATATTCCAGTGTTGCGTGTTGCTATAATCTAGCTCTTCAGGTTTCTCTTCATCAGTTACTACCCTCATCATCTTGAAGTATTCTACCGGATTTGGCTCGGGGTTTCTAGCAAACTTTGCTAGTATGAGAGCTTGGCTCTCAGCTACCTTACCTAGATGAGCCTCCACAACCTTTGTCCTTTCCTGTAGAGCCTGCACATCATTTCTAATTGCAACGACCTGGTTAGATAATTTTCCTATACTACTTTCATGGTTCTTCATGATTTTAATAAGCATATTATTTTGCTCGGTTTGAGCTTGTATAAAGGTTCTAACAGTTTGCTCAAACGAGAGATTGCCATGATTTGATCCATTAGTATTATCATAATTATTATAAGGAGCTCCTGTAGGATTAGCATGATATTTTTGAACATTGTAAGCACAATATTTTTCCATGCAGGATTAAAAAGAGTGCGAGCTATAAAATTAACACCATTAATATCCATAGCGATATCATTAATTTGGGTATCTTCTTTACCATTTACTAAGCTAAGCAGCTCGTCTACCTTAGATGTAAGCTCTTCATTATTTACCTCGGTAATTGAACTTACTCTCTTCGAGGTTCTTTCCACATGTCATTGGGCATGGTTGTTTTGCATATCATCAAGTAACTTCTTTGCAACACTCACTTGCTTTCCCATGATTGTTCCTGCTGCTGCAGTATCTAGCATAGACTTAGACATCGGGTTAAGACCATTATAAAACTAATGTAATATAAGACACTCTTCCATCCCATGACTAGGACAGTTCATTACGGCTTCTTTCATCCTTTTCCACACAAGTGCTAGTGGCTCACGGTCTTCTTGTCTAAAGCTTGTAATGTTGGATCTTAGCTGCATAGTTTTAGCTGGGGGGGGGCGAATTTTGTCATAAACAAGTTAGTACATTCCTCCCAAGATTTAATAGTGCCCTTTGGTAGAGCTAGCAACCAATCATTAGCCTTTCTTCTATGAGAGAAAGGAAACAATCTCAATTTAACAGCATTTGGATCTACATCCTTAATACACATCATGTCGCAAATTTTAGTGAAAGTGTTTAAGTGCAAACCCAAATCTTCAGTGGATGAGCCCCCAAATTGGTTTTGTTGAACCAAACTTAAAAGGTTAGGCTTTATTTCATATGTTTCCGCATCAACTTCGGGCTAAGTGATGGGTGCACGAATAAAATCATCAGTGGGAGTAGCATACTCCCCTAATCTCTTTTGAGCCATGGCTCTTATATCTTCGGTATATTTTGTTAATATGAAAACGAATAATAAGTAACTAATTTTTTTGGGCTTTCCAATAGATAATAAGAAAGTAAACTAATAACAAGAATTAAACTACAAACTAAAAACAAGGTCTCTAGTGACCTCACCAGGATAGCGAAATTGCTTCCTCGGCAACGGCGCCAGAAAAAAGGTTGATACATTCGATCCAGATTCACGGATGTAGTATACTAGTTTTTTCCCTAGAAGACCTAGGTTTAATCGAACCTCGGGAAGCAATGCTAAAAGGAAATAAAAAGGACACGTCTATAAGACTTTTTGTTTGTTTGTTTTACCTTAGTTAACCGGACTAATCTAGTTTACTTTATAATGGGTTGAATCAACGGATGGAGATGGTCCAGGGTTGAAGATCCACCTACGGCTACACATCACATGGGATAAAAGATAATAATAAGTATAGTCATATATAATGTTTGAACGGAGATAATCTCCTGTGGGCAACACATCCTAATATACTAGAGCCCCCGTGATGCAGTGGGCATAGCAATAGTCTTCTAATCCAACTGAGTGCACACCGAAGCAATGGGCTACAAACGATTATTAAGTGTAAAACACAGATCAAAGCTTTAGGTGGTGATGTTGTTGTGACCCTGAATGGGCCGCTAAGCAAAGACCGTACTACCCTTTGTATCACTGAAGTTCCTATGAGATCGCCGCTAGCCAAGTATCTCACCTCAAGCCTTTATCAATCTATGGGATCTTGGGTACCTACAAGTCCACAAATCGAGACAAGAGACAAAGAAACAAAATATACAAATCTCAATTGCAAACAAAATACAATACTCCCATGATCTAGATGCACATAATCGCTATGAGGTTTTTCCCCAACCCATAGCCCGTGAGGACTACTCACTCATAACAAATAGATCGGAGATAGAAAACATCATACAAATACTTAGATTGAAATCAAATACTATTACAATGGTCTCCAAATCACAAGGAGATCTAAAGTACAAAGCAATGGCTACGGCTAGTAGATGGGATGGATGGTGGAAGTGATGAACAAGAACAATGGTGTGGATCTCCTTTGGTGTTGTTGTGATGTAATATGAGAATGGCGGCTCTCTGGCCGGCGGCTGGAGCCTCAAATATATAGGCGTCTTCATGAAAGTTGTAGGGTTTGACGAGATGAATCCGTCGCCACCTGGTACAGGCAGATGGTACGGGCGGGCCCTGCCCGTACCAGTGGTTGTTAAGCGTGCTAACGTCCTGGCATAGCTTCCCAATTACTTGGCTGTGTGGACTTCCTCAAAACTTTCATTATGACTCCTTATTTCGCATTAAAAACCATGATTTCTTGCACAGCATAATTCAAAGAGAGGTTTTGCATATCTTTGCAATTATTAGTCATTAGTGGCAAGGATTGAGAGTTTCTTAGCAATTGCTTGACCAAAAACAATGTTTATACATAGTGGAAGATGGCAAATATTGGAGCCATCACGGCTCACACGGGATCCAGGGGGACGCCGGGGTGGAGGAGGTGGTAGAAGAAGCATATATAGATCCGACTCCATGGTCCCATAGACACGACAAACATCCGAGACAATGCTTGTTGTCACCAAGTGACGCCTGAAATCAGATCAACTCAAATATAGAGGCGCGGCGCTATGAGTCGAATGATATATACGTGGGCCCAAAGTGCTTCGGACCAAGGGTCCGCCAAACCAACTTTCCGGAGGGGTTCACTATCTTAAGTCACATTCAACTCTACGACGGTGTGCTCGGCCAGATACTTGGCTCCAGGATTTTTTCCAAGCTTGCTACATCACCAAAGGAGGAAACAGTTTGGCCGCAGTTCGATATCTCCCACTCATGTTGCGGAAGACGGCTCGATCATGGCTCAATGAACTCCCGGAAAACACAATTCACAACTGGTATGATATGCAAAGTGCGTTCTTTCAGAATTTCTAGGATACCTATAGGAGGCCCTGTATAGTCGGAGACTTGCAGCGTTGCGTTCAGAAACCTGGAGAAACTTGCCAGGACTACCTCGGATGATGGATCAACATGAAAAACTATTGCGAGGGAGCCAACGACTAGACCACGATTGAAGCATTCATCACAGGGACCCCAGTCAGATTACTGCATCACCAACTGAAGCACGACAAGGTCACCGATTTGGGCGAGATGATATAAACGGCAAGAAAATATGTAGATGTCGATGATGATTCGGAAGGTCTGTTGAATGGCCTGGCTATGCCACACTCGACAAAACAGCCAAAACAGCAGTAGTCCTAGAAGCGAAAGAACACCTCGGAAGACAAGCCCAACCCGAAAAGTGCATCCGTCAAGTCAACTTTCGGGTATGGAGGGCGAGGAGGGCGTAGAGGCGGCCGGGGATGAGGCCATGGAGCTTCCTGGGTCCAAGGAAGAGGAGACCACCAGCCTGGTAATACCTATTCTTGGGCCGACATTTCCAACAACCCATGTGTACATCACCCAGACGAAAACGAGGCTTTTCCCACACAAATGCTAAGTATTGTTTTGATGACGACATCAAGAAAGACGAATCCACTGGCTATAGGGCCAAGCGAAGAAAAGGAAAGAAAATTCCAACAAAGATAAGGAGTCCAAGGAAGATTCCGACATGGAAGAAGCGGATATCGCTAATCCCAAGACGGATGGTAAGAAGGCTTACCCAACCAAGAAAGACACCTACGTCTGCTTCCTCGGATCCTATCCCGCCAAGGTCAAGAAAGCAGTAATGCATGAGCTTAACGCAACAGTTCCGGTTGTCCCCCAATATCTAGACAAGTCGGAAGTGAAGATCACCTTTGACCGAAGTGATCATCCGCCTAAGACTCACATGCGAGGAAAGTATGCTCTGGTCATCAATCCACTTATTAATGACTATGAGTTTTCAAAGACACTCATGGATGGTGGCAGCGACATCAACATTCTCTATGTCAAAACACAACACTGCATGAGAATATCGGAAACCTAGCTGAATCACAACAACATGGTTTTCCATGGAATCATCCCAGGAAGGCAACCAAACTCTCTGGGAGAAATTACTCTGGACATTACCTTTGGAATGCTGGAGAACTATCAGACTGAACCACTATATGTTGAAGTGGTGCCATTCAAGAGCACATACCACGCTATCTTTGGGCGTCCGCCCTACTGGCAGTTCATGGATCGCCCCTGCTACATCTACAATATGATGAAACTTCCGGGTCCCAATGGCGTCATCACAAATCTGGGGTAACCTGAAGAAGGCACAGGAGTGCGATGACGGAGTTGCTGCCATTAATGAAGACGTGCTACATGCCAAGGCATACCAGGAGATCAAAAAGAGCACTGGTCTGTCCGAGATGCCCGCTGCGAACAAGGAGGTGTTGAAGCCGACTCTAGAATTCAAGGCATCGGAATTGACAAAGACAACACCGCTGAAGGACAATGACCCCTCAAAGGTGACGCATATAGGCGTAGGCTTAGATCGCGCATAGGAAAGTGCGCTCGTTGAGTTCCTCAAAGCTAATAAAGATATCTTCACATGGAAACCTAATAGCTGTGAGATTCGACACATTTTTTATGGCTTTTATTGATGGTTTTCTACCGATTTGATCGTTTTCTAGCTTTGCCTAACAGTAATACTTCGGTAGCAAAGAAAACTTGGTTTTTAATGTGTGTTTCAGGTTCTGAATGTCAACAGAAGGTTTTAGCTAGAGAAACACAATATTTGGAGAAAACAAGCAAGTCTCTCTTTGGAAGCACTCAAGGGGAGCATACGGAAGCTTTAACGAGCAACTATACGGTGGGAATATTTTTCTGGCCATAGAGTTCCTGCCGCCTCTATCTTGTCAAGAGGGACAACTTCCGTGAAGGGACTAAGGACAAAAACACAACACAGTAGCCGCCATACCATCCAGAAGGGAGAAGAAGAGATTTGGAGAAGAAGGGGAAGACGTTCTTCATCTCGCTCCACGATTTTCGACCTCCTAGCCAATACACCCCATAGCCACTACTTGTACTTGAGAGAGAGGGATCTCCACATTGCAAGACTAGGGTTTGAGATTGTTTCTTCCCATCTTGAATTGTGTTGGATATTTTTCTATTCTTATTGTGGATCTCCACGGTAATATAAAGACGAATTCCCTTTATTTGATTATATCGATGATCCATTCTTCTCTCATGTGTGAGTAATTCCCTTGGGCGTGGGAGATGTAGGGGATTGGTGAGATGTGATTGTAGGGGTTCCGCGTATGAAAACAATAAATTTTACTCTACGCCCCTGAACCCCTGAAGCTGCCAGGACCTATCTATTAGTAATACATTAACGGGAGGGGCTTTTCACGAACTTACCCTTGAAGACCGAAAAGCATTGTCAACGCTTAGGAGAGCGTGGTTGATGTAGACGAGCCGAAGCCTACCTGAAGGTCGTGATGAAGTCCTTGTGCTCCTTGGCTCCAACAACTTGAGTGCCTCAAGTGCGACACCTCGCGGGGAGTTACACACGTCTGGTGCCTGACAATGACTCCCGCTTACCCGATCTAGCAGCAGTTGCGGAAGTAGAGCTCCCGAATCTGAATCCCGCGGCGCGACGGCGCTCCGCGGTGAAGATGTCTCTCGCTCGTGCAGTCTAGACTTAGGACCACGGTCACGAGAGAGAGAGAGGGGGAGAGAGAAAATATCAATTAGAGGTCCTCCCAAAAGTGAGAAGACCTTTATTGATTATTGGTGTATTTAAATTGGCCAAATACCCCCACTATATATAGGGGGAGGGGAGGTACTACCTCCCTCAAAGTCCCGTGGTGGGACTAAAGGAGAGGAGAATATCATTTTGCGGCCCGAAAGTTGGGGTGGCCAGGCAATGCGGTACCCGAGTTCCCTGATATCATCCGCGATGACTATAGTTGGCGTGCCAAATACTCAGAGGGTCCTTTTCAGCACGAATTCAACTTTACGTTTTAATACAAAAAATCAGGCTAATGGCCGTCAAGTTGGGTCCCCCTGTCAGCTTTCGCCGTTATGTCGCTGCCGTCGTCGCTGCCATGTAGGCTGCCATGTAGGCTTGCAGCATTGGCACATGCATCCTTTACGCGTCTGCTTCTTCCTCCGGGGCGGCAATCTGTGGTCGCGGCCATGGCGTGGAGCTAGGACTTGGACAAACCTGCTTGGCCCGTTCTCCTCCCCATCCCGAATCGGAGCTCGCCCTCACCATGACCGCACCATTGGCACGGCGCGGGGATGGGAATTCATTCCCGGGTGAGATCTGTACCCATGCCGACCATGCTCGGTCCTGTTGGTCTCCTCCAGAATCCGAGCTCGCCGTCGCCATGGTCGCACACGCACCAGCCACGGCGCCTTCCTCTCCGAACCCCAAAGCCACATCCACCCAGTTCGGCACAATGCCAACAAGGTGAAAATGCATCAAGTTTTCTTCTTGTGATTGTAGAAAAACATGTATGTACCGTGGCCGTAGCATACTCTAACAATGTACACATATATTGTTTACTAGATTTTCATTTGAAATTAGTAGCTCCGTGATGACGAAACATAGAGAACCTAAATGGAATGACGATGACGACCATGTTCTGTACTTTGCATTGCATCAACAAGTGCTCGCTGACGAAGCAAGTTACCAAGAGAGTGGAGTTCATCAGCCATTGCCAAAAAATATGTGAACAAATCAATGAGCGATTCAATGCAAATAAGCACAGAAAAGCTAGATCCATGTCATCAATCATCAATAGGTGGCACATTCTAGTGATGCATTCAAATGCGTACACGATGTATCATTTGCTGGAAGTGGTTGTTATCCTGAGCAAAAATGCGTGGTATGCATATTACATTTGTATGTTCTATGGTGCAATTCTGTTGTTATGGGCGTGGAAAGAAAAGCTGGGCTTCACTGAATATTACACAGTTAGGCCTAACTTAGTATTACACAAATAAGCACAGCTTAGTCTTTACACACATAAGCGTAACTAATGATAAAGATAAAGAAAAATGGTTCATCGGATCTGCCAGTATGAGCACTAGGTCCCTGGAGCTGGTGGTATCGTCGGAACGAACCAGAATGCTGCGTTTGGCCGTCTTTCATTCTCCTTCAAATAGTATGACCCCACTGATGAGCCAATTGTAGGCCCCCTCCCCCCGACGTGGATTCGGCTCCAGGTCGGATCTGGAGTGTCAACATGATAGGCGCATGAGTGTGCAGCAAACACACAGTCTTCTATCAACACTGGAAGTGCTGGCACCTCAACAACAACACCAGCATGTTCTTCCTAGACTCCGGCAGCAGCCTCAGTAGGTATTTTGTGAGCTTCACCAGCAGCAGCATTAGCAAGTATTTCGTCAGCTTCACCACCAGCAGCATCACCAAGTATTTCGTTAGCTTCACCAGGAGCAGCAGCAGCTAGTTCTTCGTCAGCTCCACCACCACCAACACCACCACTACCACCACCAGCATCAACATCAGGGTCCAGGGCTGCCTGAGCAATTATAGGTTCAACAGCTCCAGGGGCTCCGACAAAGAAAGGGTAGTTGATCCCAAGAAACATAGGTTGTCCCTTCAGATTGTTGACTCTGCTCCAGACTTGCTCTACTGGGTCTTCAGATGGGCATGCAGACCTCGAGAAAACGTGACACCGCAGTGATGGGTATGAAGAAAGTTGTGTCCCCATATGTTCTATTGTATCACCAACGCTGTTTAGTGCTCCCCTGATATGAATCCACAAGAGTTCATCATGATGTTCCGTGTTGTCTCTGAGAGGTGCCAGGAACCAGCGCCATGTCCCAAGTTCAGCATCTGCTACTGCATCTTCGATGACCAGAGCTAGAATTATGCGCGGGGCTGCGTGGGTACCTGCGTGTTACTAACGGTCAGTAAGCAGAATTTTGAATGGGATTTTACATGCTATATGACACCATGACTCAACCCAAATGGATGGCTCCCAAACACGCACGTCGCCGCTAGGTTCAGTGACCGCATAAATGCGTTGCGGTCTGTACGAAGAGCAGCCATAGGTGAAGACGGCGTCGACATACTTCTCCGGCCGCAGGAAGTCATCGCGTAAGACTGTCCATTCATTGTCTTCTGCGCATCTAATGAATGAGATTGCCTTGTCGAACACCGCCAAGAGGTCATACTCCCAGTTCTTCTACGCCCCCTCCCGCGGTCTATGTGGGAGCTGTACCTTCACGAGCTCAAGTTCTGCCATGTTGAACCTGTAAGCGAATTCGGAAATGGGCGGCGGCCACCCGTTGTTGAATGCAGTAATGCCGACACCCTTGAAAGATGGCACTGCTAGCCTCTCCGATCTGTAGCAATTTTTTAGAGTCCAAGTACTCCCATCCTGGGATAAAAGGACCAGCCACTCGCCATTGCCACCCACCTAGTTCTGGTCATCTCTCATTTCCGTCTCTTCTTCTTCCTTGATATTCACCACTACTGATTCCGACCACTTATCCAACAGCATCAGTTTTGCATGAATATTCTATAGAGTTTGTTGTCAGTTGGTACAATCACCTAGCATGGATTCCATTGCAGATACAATTTGACAACTGGACCTTTATATTAAAGTACACAAAATATTGCCTAAATACGAGTGTCTCCTCAGATATCGCCTAAATTGTGCCTGTGTCACTATGAAGATACTCAATATATGGAGTAGGAGCAGAGACCCCCAGAACAAACTCCTGACGATGATCATAATTAAACAGCTCGGGGCATAACAACCTTAAATCGTCTAATCTGTTTGTTTTTATTTTTGGAAACAGAATATCACCTAGCAGGCATTCCATTGCAAAATCGAAATTGACAACTCGTCTATCACCTAAAGTAAGACCGTGTCACTACGAAAATACTAGAATATCAGGTATGAGCAGAGCTTCCGCTGTACAGAATAGTCTTAAATGGTTCGATTTGTTCAAACTGCGTGTGCATACAACATGTTCGACGAAAGGAACATAGGATTCCGATGAGAGTTCAGCACATATGAATCAACGATATGACTGAACGAATAAGCTAGATACTGGAACTTACGTGGCCATCGCGGTCGTTTGGCCATTTGCTGTTATCAGGGTAAAGAAGTCCTGGCGTGGCGAACGGTTGTTCGTCCATGTTCCGCATCGTCACGCGGTAGCCAGGGATGCAGCGAGCGAGGCGGCCGGCTAAGATGATGTCCAACTCCGAGGCAATCCTGTGCACGTTCGCGGCGCTGAGGTTCGGCCATCCCTAATCCTCGCGGTAGCGGTCGCCCTGGCCATCCGCATCGTCGTCGCATGCCTTTCGCTTCAGCCTGCTGCTACCCCAAGCTCTACCCATAGCGGCAAATGGAGTCTGGAATTCGGTGGATTAATGGAGGCGTTGTGATGAGGAGGCGGATGGATTCGAGAGGGGGTGGAATCAGGGATGGGGGAAGTTGTTCAAGTGGGGAGCGAATCTGCAAGGAACCGCCGCCACCGCTGGTTCTCGTCTGCATGGAAGAAAATAACGGGGGGCATAATTATTTAGGGCGGGCACCGGAACCGTCTAAGGAAGTGAAAAAATAAATCGTAAAAGGGAAATGTGTGGCCCGCCTGTCAGTGAGTAAAGGTCGGCACGCGTAAACGTGCCTACGTTTGAATTGATTCCACCGCATGCAAGTGGCGCAGAACAAATTTTAGGAAGTGCTAGCGTCAACGTGTAAAACCGCCGTTTTTGGCCACCTTCACCCTACTACGAACGGTCGTGCACCATTCCAGATATTGGTAAGGGCGGTTCTAATCTTTCACTTCTCTGTCTCATTTCCTCCTCCACGGCCTCATCGTCTTTCTCCTCCACGACCTCCTCCATTTCCTCCACCACCGCATCACCCTCTTCCTCCGTATCCCTTCCTTCTTGCCTGTAGTCATGGATGCTCCAGACGTCCGAAACGACAGCAGGCAAGAAACTGCGCACTTCGACATCGAAGTACATGGCAGTAAGAAGATCGATGTCGTCTACACCACCGACCCTCGGATGGTGAGGAACACTCTGAATAATTTCACGAGTTGGCTGCAATTCGAAGAAAACAGGTTCGTAGGTCTCGACCGCGAGTACAGCCGCGATTGCCGTAGGATCGCCGTGGTGCAACTCTCCATGAAGGGGCACGTCCTCGTATACCAGCCTTTTTGCGAGAAGGGGGCTGACGGGATCTGGTAGACTTTGCTGTCTTTTTGTTCCTCGAAAGCATTAGGGATCTGTTTCATGACTTTCTCGTGAACCAGCACATAACATTTACCAGTGTTGACATCACGAATGATAGTAAACTGCTTGAAAGCCCGACTGTCAACATTAGAATCCCAAAGGAGTGCAGAGTGGACATCCAGGAAATTTACTGGATCCTAGGGATGAAGGGCAGAAAGACCGGGATGGCCGCTCTTGCCTCCGAACTCATAGACCCGCTGTACGCTGACATGAAGGACAGATTGCCGAGATGTTCGTGGAGGCGTTTAGGGCATGATTACTGGGAGGATAAGCCACTTTCTGAACCTAATCTGAAGTACGCTGCAATTGACAGGTATGTTAGCCACGAGCTGTACCGCCAGATTGTAAAATCTCGTTCCAGGCATCGCATCATTGAACCATCACCAAGGCAGGTTGTTTGTCCCATATGCCGGATCGTAGATGAATCTACAAACCGGGGCAAGCGACTGAAGGCATCCTGGGATCGGTTGCCTTCTCCAACAGGCTGGGATGTAGACTATTAGTGCATGATTGTTGTGTTTATGAAAACATGTTATTTCATAAGTACACTATGTGAGCAATTACGAACTGCTGTGTATTACCTTTGTCAAACTATAATCTGGTTTATGACCGTATCCTCCTCTATAATCTGGGTTTGGTTATGACTTATGACTGCATCAGACCTTATGCATGTCAGTCCTGGATTCTGCCGCATGCAAATGGCACAGACAGAATTTGTAAGAATGAATGTTGAGCATACAAAAGGGAGAATGTAATTCATACAGGTTAAGTAGCTAATAGCACAGGGATCATACGAGCTTGGTTCTTACACACAGAATGCTTATAAAATACAGGCGAGATAAAACTAGGAACGAAATGTGAAACTAGTAGTGGTAAACAACACACTCACCCACCCGCCAGATACTGTTGAGCATCTCGTAGCAGACATACACGTCCCTGGCTGCGTACTTGATCGCATCGTAATCCAGGTGCCTCCACTCCCATCGCTCGTGCAGGTGCTTTGGGAACTCGATTTTCATGCCGGCGTACTCGCGGTCGATGATGTCGGAAGCGAGTCTAGCCATGCCGGCTTTCCCCGTACCGCCATTCGGGTACCTCCACAAACGTTGGAGATCGACATGATTGACGACATGAATGAGGAGATCCTGTTCTAGCTTCGGAGTGTCGTTCTTGATGTCGACGCTGGCGAAGTAAATCTCCCTCCTGTGTAGGAACTCGCGAAGCTCCGGGCATATAGATTTGGCCCTACATACGTGATATAGTAGGCAGTGGTTGCGCATGGACAGCTGCAAAAGCGTCGTCCTCTTCCTATCTCTGGTATACTCGACGTCAAGGACGACGATCTTGTACTTGTCCATCGGATCTTGTAGCCACCGCTCATACATTGCGATGACCTTGGCCACCTCCGCTGACGCATTTGTGTGGACGACCGTCAGCTTGGTGGTGCCATAAGCGGTGACGGTGTACTCGTCGGTGTAGTCGCTCCCGTCGCCGAACACGCCATACTCTGCGTCCATGGCAGGAACTAATGTTCGTCTGTGGTGGCCTAGTTTCGGTAGCGGTGGCTGGGACTGGGCTTGGAGGTGGAGTGAACTGTTGTGGTGGTATGGCCAGGCGGAGGCGGTGCCTGCAGCAGCGTTGATGGTTCTTGCGGTGGCGGCGCCGACGGAAGGAATGAGTTGGGGATTTTTGCACAGTGATGTGTTGAGAAGACAGAAGGCGATGCTTAAATTCCGTTTACCAATATTCGGGTCATACCCATGCGGAAGCAAGTTTGACCGGGCGAGCATCGATGGTTTCCAATCCTAGCGATTAAATTCGGCGTCCGTCTCGGTAGGCCACCGTCCTATTGCCGATCCGCAGCGGGTGCGCGGTGCTGACACGACGTAACGTGACAGGACAGAAGGAAGTGTACAGTTATTATTAATTCCTAACAAGTTTAAGAAGTGTAAGCATAGACATGGACCTAGCATCCCTGCACCCCGGGGCTGCCGCCCAGCCGATCAGGCCTGCCGATTGTGCAAACCTTGTCCCGAGTTTGCCAAAATGAAACTCGTTTGCCCATGCTTCTATAAGTTTCTCTGTAGGCCACATGTGTAAGCATGCACGATCAAGCAACTTTGCAACACATGTGTCGGTGGAAAAGCATTAGGTTTCAACGCACCACATAGTTTAGGGATTTAGAATAGCTACATTGTGGATCTCTAGCCAAATTGCATGGTAAAGCCAAATTCAGCTTTTTGTCAGATTTAGCTATAGCAACATTGTGTCTCGTTTGTCCTCACTCTTGCCCTCCCAATATTCCGAAGCCCTCACATGCGCTCGGAGGGGGGTGCCGTCTGGTCAAAGGCTTGGCCGTTACGTGCGCCATAACGCCTAAAGTGGCCTTTTTAAAGAGCGCCTTTTCCCCTCTCTCTCTAACAATTGTGTTTTTTTTGCCCAAAAAGGTAGGGAATCTAGAGCAGCTTCTCTCTTCATTCATTGTTCCTTTTGCAATCGTTTTACCCCAATATGGTAGCAAATCTAGAGCAGCAAAACAAACCAGCACCATAAATAAATTCAGTAAATAGAGCAGATGTAGATAAAGCAGCTAATATAGGTTATATAGCACGGTACTTAACGAGGTTTGACAATTAGGCTGCTCATCATCAGCAGCAGCAGACTGCTTCAATACAGACAAGACAAAAGAAGCCGCTTTACAACAGTAGTAGCAGCAGCAGCAGCTGATCAGTGGCCCCTCGTGGCCTCTGCCAGGAGGGCATCCGCCTCCTCCACTTCTTGCTGCCCAGCCCCTTGACCTTGGGCACCTTGGGTCTGATTGGAGGCATGCGACCCTCCTCGATAGCCACCTTCTGGAGGTTGCGGAGGTGAATAACGAGCGCCTGGTGCTTGGCCCTGAAGCCGTGGACGTTCACGGACTCGCCGCAGGTCCTCACGTCCTCGACATGCTTCACGAGGGAGTTGAAGTCCGTGCCGCGGAGCCTCCTGGTGGGGCAGAAGGGGCACCTGTACACGTCGCCGGCGAAGAAGTTATTGTACTGACCGGACTTTAGCCTCCTCAGCACATGACGAGTCTTGGTGTCCTGCGACTCGTCGTCGCTGCGGAGGTCGCTGTTATCCTCCTGTTGGAAAAAATAGAAGAGTGAAATAAGGACATGATTGAGATACTTTGATTATCGGGATTGATTTTTTGCATAAATTAACCGAATGAGATCTCCCGATTATTCCCCAAATCTCAAACCAAATGGAATACTGATCCCAACTACGAACATGGGGATTCATCGAAAATCGAGATCTAACACAATAGGATTAGCTACTGTAAAAAATACGAACAGACGAGCCCTAATAACATATGATCTAGCATCCAACGATGGGAACGAGGGAAGAACAAGGGAAGGGGAGAAAACCCTGGTTACCTCAAACCACAGGTCGGCGATGCTGGTGTCGAAGGGGTTCTCCGGCCTTATGTAGACAACCTCCTCGTAGGGGTCCCAGCCGAGCGGGATCTGTCCGAGATCGGCGGGGGCCTCCTCGCCGGAGGCTACGTCGGATGCGGGGACGTGGACGGGGGGCTCCTCGCCGGCTGCCTTGGAGGCGCCGATGGCCACCGCACCGATCTTCTCGATCGCCGGCGTGGTTGGGGTTTTGTTGGGTGTTTGCAGAAGGTGATGGGATAGTGGAAACGGTTGAGTGAGCGAGTGCGTGATGAGTGGGAGTGGGAGTGGGAGTGGGGAGGCCTCTATTAAAGGAGAAGGGAAGCGGCGTTTCGTTGCACTACCGTGCACCGCATAGGCTAATGCACCGTGCACGGCCACACGTGTCCATTACCGCCCCGTGCACCGCACACGCGTACCGTGAGTCACGTTTTTTTCCCGTCGTGTCTAACCATGGCGATTCAGTTGTACTCAGTTTTGTCCACCGATCGTTGATCCTCTGTGATCTAGCGGACAAGATAACCCTTATATCTGTCGGGGGCACCCCTCTATCCATGCAAAATAACGAGTATGCCACCAGAACTTTAACAACATAAATAGATGAACTTGAATATATTTTGAAGGGTACGAAAATAGAAATCCACATAGTTTAAGGGTCTAGATACGGTAAGAGAACTAAATATTATTAGTGGCCGGGCCAACACAGTGACGGGGTTGGTCGGCTAGGAGTTGCTGATTCCTAAGTAAGGGGACACTAGGCCATTCTTGACATACTCCCTCAGGAACTTGCCATAAGCAGCGTGCTTAGCCTTGGTTGCCGACTTGTGTTTACTAGCCGGGCTTTTACCGATGCCAACTGCATGCGGGATCAAGCTGGCAATCCTTGGGTTGACTTCTTTCTTACAGAAAGGGCACCTGAGCTTCCCAAGTCGAGTGCGAAAAGGGATTATCCCGCTCTTGAGATTCTTCATGACATGGCGGCTCTTGTTGTCCCTGGTCTCCTTGTCAGAGTCCATCTCACTTGAATACACTTGTAATGTATGGAATACAAACTGAAGTGAGCAAAATAATAAATATATATTCCTTCCACCATTCCAAGTTACTTTCGATGCAATACATGTCTATACAGGTTCAGCAGTTTATTACGGCCGTCTCCCCAGCTCGCTCCTAAATTAATGTGGTTTATGTTCTTGGTAACTTATTAATAAATAAATAATGTGGATTCATTCAGAACAGACTAGATCTCTCCATGTACCAGTTCGTATGTTGCATCTAATCATTAGAACTAGATTTTTTATGACGCCTGGATAGATTAAGCTCGGGCAGAAAATATGAAACATGTAGAAATAGATGTACCTCCGGGTACACGAGCGGAGCGTGTTCGTCGAACTCCATGCCCTCATCGGCGCCTCTGAAGGGGTTGAAATGCAAGTCCTCCTCGGCCTGTGCTGCGTGATGCTCCTCCAGATCTGCCGCGTGAAGCACCACCCCGGCGGCGATGCCCGGACACTCACCCCCACGCACTGGTTTCATGGAGAAGGTTCGTGCAAGTACGTTCAATATTGTGGTGTTTTGCTGGATAGGGAAGAGAGAGTAGTGGATGAGTGTGAATGGAGGACCCGACAGGCTGGGTTTTTAATGCGGGGACGTTTAGGCCTCCTCGAGGGCCCCGGTTGATAGCTCTTCTGGCTGCGGCTGCCGCGTGGAAGGTTCGTGTGGTGGGGGCCTGACGGAAGTGAGAGTGCAGGCGTGCTGCGTAGTAAAAATGGTATAGCCGGTGGTCCGTGGATGACCAGTTGCCATGTAGTAGACTTGTAGCCTTTGCATACTAGATTAAACATGACATGACAACTCGACCACATTTTCCATGGACGGCATCGTGTTCCTTCTTGTAGAAGTCTCGTTGAGGGAGACGTCCGTGCTGTCTCGCGCTGTCCTGTGAAGGGCACGACGTGTGCAACGAGCCTCGTTGGATCACACAGGATCAACGGTTGGTGCGCACGATCCGCGTGACAGCTGTGACAACCAATCAGGGCATAGCAGACAGAGTGGGCACAAGTTTGGGATTCTACGAGAGATAGAGAGATAGAGAGAGAGAGATGTTTTTTCTTATACTAAAACCACAAACAAACATGGATCAACCACTAGAGTCATTGCATGTGTGTTCTTATACTAAAACCAACATGGATCCACCAGTGGTCATTGCATGTGTGTTCTTTCCACAAACCACACATGGATCAACCACTAGAGTCATTGCATGTGTGTTATTTCCACAAACCACACATGGATCAACCACTAGAGTCATTGCATGTGTGTTCTTATACTAAAACCACAAACCAGTACTAGAGTCATTGCATGTGTGTTCTTATACTAAAACCACAAACCAGTACTAGAGTCATTGCATGTGTGTTCTTTTCCACAAACCACACATGGATCCACCAGTGGTCATTGCATTTGTGTTCTTTCCACAAACCACATATGGATCAACCAGAGTCATTGCATGTGTGTTCTTTCCACAAACCACACATGGATCAACCACTAGAGTCATTGCATGTTTGTTCTTATACTAAAACCACAAACCAACACTAGATTCATTGCATGTGTGTTCTTTTCCACAAACCACACATGGATCCACCAGTGGTCACTGCATGTGTGTTCTTTCCACAGACCACATATGGATCAACCAAAGTCATTGCATGTGTGTTCTTTCCACAAACCACACATGGATCAACCACTAGAGTCATTGCATGTTTGTTCTTATACTAAAACCACAAACCAACACTAGAGTCATTGCATGTGTGTTCTTTTCTAGAAACCACACATGGATCCACTAGACTCATTGCATGTGTGTTCTTTTCCACAAACAACTTATGGATCAACCAGTGGTCATTGCATGTGTGTTCTTTCCACAAACCACATGTGGACCCATTACAGTCATTGCATGTGTGTTATTTCCACAAACCACACATGGATCAACCACTAGAGTCATTGCATATGTGTTATTTCCACAAACCACACATGGATCAACCACTAGAGTCATTGCATGTGTGTTCTTATACTAAAACCAACACTAGAGTCATTGCAGGTGTGTTCTTTTCACAAACCACACATAGATCAACCACTAGAGTCATTGCATGTGTGTTATTTCCACAAACAAACATGGATCAACCACTAGAGTCATTGCATGTGTGTTCTTTTCCACAAACTGCACATGGATCCTCCAGTGGTCATTGCATATGTGTTCTTTCCACAAACCACACATGGATCAACCACTAGAGTCATTGCATGTTTGTTCTTATACTAAAACCACAAACCAGCACTAGAGTCATTGCATGTGTGTTCTTTTCCACAAACCACACATGGATCCACCAGTGGTCATTGCATGTGTGTTCTTTCCACAGACCACATATGGATCAACCAGAGTCATTGCATGTGTGTTATTTCCACAAACCACACATGGATCAACCACTAGAGTCATTGCATGTGTGTTATTTCCACAAACCACACATGGATCAACCACTAGAGTCATTGCATGTGTGTTATTTCCACAAACCACACATGGATCCATTTGAGTCATTTCATGCTTGTTCTTATACTAAAACTAGCACTGCCCCCAATGGATCCACTGTTAGACCGAGTCTTCTAGAAGGCACGCCATAACACAGTTGTTCTGCTTGACGATTGTTACATACCGTTTGATTGGGGCGCTTGGACGATTGGGATGGTCTTCGCGAGAGCGATCCTCGAGTAGGTTATTCTGCGGCATGATTAGCCACGCTTGCTCTAGACAAACTGGCATGTTGCGAGTGTTAAGACTCATGAGTTCAGTGGGCCATATCCCAGTGTCATATCCCCGTTACTTCTCTTCCTCCCCGTACTTCTCTTCCTTCCCCTCGAAGCCACTTTTCTCACTTCACTTCCATCCTGCCATAGCCGCAAGCCGACGACATCCGCCAATTCTACGGTCGCTACCTTCATGGTAAGAAATCATTTTACAAGATTTTCAACTTATCCTACACATTCCTCCTATTCGCCAATCTAACTGCTGATCTTTTTTCCGATTTCTTGATGAACTTCAGTTGTGGCAGATGTGGGAGCCCAAGAATCTGGAGATCCTCGCGTGCAACTTCGCAGCAGCGTTCCCGCTCGTGTGCTCCCACCCAGGATGCTTTCACCGTTACTCCTACCGCGAGCTCCCGCTCCACGAGCTCGCGTGCCTGCATGGCGCGTGCGCCTGCACGGAGCCGGGCTGCAACTACACCGGCCAGCCGGCAGAGCTCGTCGTCCACCTTGTAGATGGGCACTTGATCGAAGTGATTAGGATCTCGTATGGGCAAGCCCAACTTCTCCAAGAGCAGGTGTTGTTCACTGACTCGGCATGCCGCCTGCTAATTTTCCAGGGGGGACGACTCTGTTTTCGTCCTGACCATCACCTCCGGTGTTCCGGGAACCAGATCCGGGCCCACCGTCGTGGGTGCCGTATGCGTCAGGTCGGTCTCGTGCGCCTGGCCCGTATACACGGTGCGCATGTGGGCGAACGCCTAGCCTTCGTCGTCGGATAGCATTCTTGTGCTAGCCGAGGCGCTGAGCTGCCCAACGCTGCGGGAGGTGGAGTATGTGGACCTAAGGTCGATCCTATGCGTGCCATCTCAGTACCTTGTCAGTGCTGGACCGAACAGGCAGATGCATTTCTACATTTGTATCGAGAAGACCGACAGACAAATGTAGTACTTGTGCTGTCGTTACTGTTAGACTTAAGCTATGCTTCTCACGTGCTTAGAGCATACGTGTTGTGCGAATGTACCCCAGTTGTAGTTTTCAGTACTCCTTAATACTTCGACGAGTTATTATATTGGTCCAATCAGCTTGCTGTTGTCACGTTGCAAAGTCCGCTTGCTCTGGACAGACCGGCAATACCGTGTGCTCCTGCTCCCGCATGTCAGTGTCACGTGTTCCGAGGGCCAACCTGCCAGTGTCCTTCCCCTCGAAGCCACTGTCCCAACTTCTCTTCCATCTTGCCACTCCCGTCCGATGGTTGTAATCTGATGATTTTCGTTGGATTGTTTACAAGTAATCTACGTTGATAATGCAACATGCAAATGGCACACACACAATTTCTAAAGTGGAAGCACTCACCGGCTGCTATTGCACACATTTCTTAATATAGCTCGACAAACACATTACAATATTTGTACTCGCATTAAACACAACCAAAATTGCAACCATTCTAAACAACATCTAAACCCACATCACACAGCTATCGTCGGAGTCCACCTCGATTGGTGACACCGCCGTGCCCTTCCCGGCGACATCCACTCCCGCCCGTGGCTTGCCCTTCGCCAAGGAGGCAACAATGGCATTCTGCACAGCTTCGTCCCCGTCGCCCTCCACATCGCAATCGACAATGACGAAGGTGACAGGGTTGGCATGGACCGAGCGCCGTCGCGCCTGGCGGCTCCTGCTCGAGCTCGACGCCGCATCAGTCCTTCTACAGGTAGGAGGGGCCGAGCTCACATACGTAGCGTCATCGCTCCTCTCAAGAAACCATGGCCATTTGATACTGCGACGGTAGGATCTTGGGGTGGATCCACCGCGGCGAGCCCTACCGGAAGCGGTGGAGCGGATGGATCTGCCGGCGCGAGCCATGACAAGTTCCTAGGAGGGAGTAAGATTGTGGGCCAGGCGTGTCTGGTTCCTGAGCAAGACCTGCCAGTGATATGTACGCGGGTAAGGTACCAAAAAATTTCGTCCAATGCGCGCGACAGGGCTTTTGAACCACGAAGGCGCGAGTTTCTTTTGACAAGTCCACATGCTAGGTCCCCCACCTGTCATCCGAATGTGGACGATAGGATTCTGCCCGAGTTATTAAGTAGGGATAAATCATGCTTCACCACTACCCTGACATCCAAAGGCTCCTCTTTCTTCTGCCCTCGCTCCCCTCGCTCATGGCTCGCAGCTCGTGTAGTTCGTCTCGGGCGGAATCAGGGTCGGCTCAACGCCGTCAGGAGGGTGCCCCCATCAGGTACCAGAGGGCGCCCTACGATTACTACCCCAATATGCTGTGTTTGTGTGGTGAGAAGATGCCAAGATGGATTTCATGGACCAATGAAAATACTGCAGGAAAATTCAGCAACTGCAGCATCAGAGCGGTAAGTTCCTACTGTAGGTACAATGGTAACCCAGATCCGGAAAGCGTAATGTAATACTTTTTTTCGTTTCCTTCGATCTACTACGCAGGAAGGGAGGGGGACTGGCTATGACAAGTTTGTGTGGATCGAAAAGCCACTGACAGGTTTTCACAAAGAGCTTGTTTAGGATCTGCGTGATGCTATGTGGGACAAGAAAGAGGAGATTCGTGCGATGGAGCGAGAGATCCGGGAGCTTCGCCAGGTGCAGGGGAGGCAGGGGCAGGGAGGTGGTGAGACAGACGGGCTCAAGATTAGGCCAGATAGTGGACACAATTTCCTCATTATCTGGGCATTATCTGTTGCATTTGCAGTTTATGTTGCCATGTCGTTGTCCAGCAGCTGAAATAAGTTGCTACTTCGTGGAGTGTAGCGGCCAGCTTAAGAAATTGTTTTCTAGCCCAGAAACTTATCATAAGTGTAATGCCAACAACAGGGATTTATTAAGCGCCTATAAATAAATCATGTCTATGCCACTAACACCCATCGATTTTGGAGAGGATTTAACCGCTCAGCTATCGCGGTTGTTCAGATAGTAGTGGCACAGTCATAGTTTTGGATTCAACTAGTGGCCTCGGCCGTATCAAATCCTAAAGTCGCGATACATTTTACTCCGAGTACGAGAGGCAGATTGTTTCGCCCGACAAGTTCCACGCACACAGCTCCAGAGTTTAACCGAACTACATATATAGGTTCAAGTTCAATACATCATTAGGCTGCTACGCTGCTAGCCCTCTTTCTCTGCTTGGGTGCCAACTTTCTTCCTCTTCATTCACATCCACTGGCTTCTTCATCTCCTGCCTTCTTCCTCTTCCTGGGTGCCAATTTTCTTACCTTCATGTACCCTGCATCTCCGGGCCGAGGGAAGTTAGGCTAATCAGCACCAGAATCTTGTCCGGCATCATCACTCCACTCGTTCTGGTTTTCTTCCCGCAGCAAAATCACTGAGTCGGCTGTCTTGTTTCTTACCTTGCGCTTCCTGTAAAAAAAACAGTACATGGATTACTACCTTATATCTACAGACTATAAACAATTTTTTTGTGTGAATGTACCATCTCATACCTAGGTTTGGGAGCATTAAGGGGACATCCAGCTACTCTATGGCCTATAAGATGGCAGATCTTGCATCTGTTTTTTCCCTTCTTTGTAGCACATAAAGCCGAACCCTTCTTCTCGAGAAAATTCTTAAACCTATTCACCTGGGGTCTTCCTCTGCCCCTTTTTGTAACTGGCTGGCAAAGCTCGAAAGACAGTTGGACTTGAGGCCACTGAGATGGGTCTGTACATGGCTCGACGGATCCAGCGTACGCAGCTCTGAACTTTTCCATAGAGTAGTAGTCTGACAAATACTGATCCAAATGTGGTAGAGTTCTTTTCTTCACCAAGAAGTCCAAGGCGTGGTCGCAAGGTTTCCCGGTATGTTGCCACTCTAAGCGCGTGCATTCTCGCAGCTGGATGTTCACAACATCCCTTTTGCCACTCTTGGACATATCGACCACCTCACAGCTTCTGTTGGTTGACGGGAGAACCTTAAGATGAGCAAGTCCTCGGCTTCTCTTGTGCAGTTGCTGTACAACTGGCGGTAGCATATGTCCTCTAAGTCTCCTACCGATCTCTCTCCTTATATTTAATAGCTTCATGATCATACCACGTATGCTGTCCATCAAGATATGAACATGACGCACTTTTATGTCCTTCACCCAGTTATTCAGGCATTCTGCAAGGTTGTTGTTTATGTAATCAACTTTGATGTTAGGGTTGAATTGACTCCTCTTCCATAGCTGTGAATGATGGATGGCTAAGTACTCTGGAAGTTCAGGGGCTTCGGCAAAAATCTTGCTCATGAAATAATCGCTGCTACTAGGTTTGTAAACTCTAGCAGCAGGAAACATGTAACGAAATACGCTGCCTGTGTAGTGTGAGTATAAGTTGAGCATCATATGGGCATGGCATTCTCTACCTTCAGCTCGCCGGAACACCTCCTTCACTGCATTCGTCAGCCCTTTGCATGCATCCGTGGATATAGCCAATGGATCCATGTGGCCTATTGATCTCCTGAGCTGCCTCATAAACCAGACCCAGTTTTCCTCCGTTTCTGTTTCAAACAGCCCGAATGCCACTGGGAACATCCAGTTGTGGCCATCAAGTGTTGTGGCAGATGGCAGGCAGCCTTTCCATTTGCGAGTTAGGACAGTGTTGTCTACACTCAGATAAGGCCTACAGCCGCCCTTGAATCCATCAATGCAAGGTTTAAGCACCATGAAAAATCTTTTGAAATATATTTTACCACCTTCTAATTCGGTGTCAATCTCCACAACACTCCCCGGACACCTAGCTTGTACCTCCGCCTTGAAGTTGTACAGCATCCTGAAGCTATTGGTCCAATCCCCGTGCAAGACCCCCAGAGCTTTCTCTTTACCTTTCCAAACCGTGTAATACGGAAGGACAATGTTGTATTTAGAACCGAGGCTAGTCTGAATATTCTTCGTGGTCTCCTTAGGGTTATCCTTTAGTATGGACATAGATTGCATAGCCACCCACTCCGTATCAGCCATTGAGGATTTGAGTTTGCTTCCTGTCGGACACATGTGTGCAGGGCCCATTCTGTTCACCTGCAACATAGATTCATTTAAAAGATAAGCGGAGTCGACTAGTTGCTAGAAAGATATCGCACATCAATTGTAGTTATAGAGTGAAAAGAGAGAGAAAGAGAGTTCTAATGGTTTGCTGCATTCATTGCCCCAATACCCTAATTGCAGTCGACGTGGGTAAGGATCTTGCTGTGATCCTCCATGGACAATGTACCTCGGCCCATCCATTCATCCACGTTAACTTGCAAACGGCCTCATACCTCTCGGCAGAGTTCTTCAGTCGATAAACGTCGAACTCCCCCTTGATACAAAAATGCCGGAACGACATCCTGAACTCATGCATGCTCCTGAACTCGATACCGACCG
The DNA here is from genome assembly GCA_916181665.1 of Avena sativa. Lineage (NCBI taxonomy): Eukaryota > Viridiplantae > Streptophyta > Magnoliopsida > Poales > Poaceae > Avena > Avena sativa. The sequence goes on along the minus strand of OV702289.1, from coordinate 126,631,565 downwards.
AAATTATAGGATACTCGTGGTCATGTTTCATTTCTTCTACTTCAACACCCAAATCATCGACTGGAATACCAGCCTCATCGTTAAGTTCCTCGTCTATTTCATCATCACCAGATTCTTGATCCTCTACAGTGCCTGCTTCTTCAACTGATTCAGAATCTTCGTCATCGTCTCTAATGCCTAGTACTGCACACATCATATTGACTCCCATGGGTGGGGATGCACCATCGTCTCCACCCGGATGGACAGGAACATTGCCCCAGTCCACCTCACCGGCAACTCTGTTTTCTCCAAGACACTCGGTTGGTTGTGCTGCAACCACATGGGGTGGTCTTATGTTTGCACGCATCCCAGGTACTTCAGTGGACAAATAGCAGTCAGAATCAATTTCATCTTGAGTGTATAGAACCCTCTTGCTCTTCCTGTGTACATCCTCCTTCCTGATGTAATCTTTCCTGATGGTATCAGTAGGGCTTGACATCCGCGTTCCATTCCCCATCGAACTAGGCCTTTTGCTGCCGCTCTTGGCTGTGATCTCCTTACTGCCTCCCCTCATGGGTGTTGGCTCCAGGGTGCTGGCATTATTGCCCGACCTCTGCGGCGTGTTCTTCTTCGAATTAGCCCTTTTGCTACTACTATTGGGCGTGTTCTCCTTCGTGCTGGCATTATTGCCTGACCCTAGCAGCATGTTCTGCTCCAAATTAGCCATTTTGCTGCTACTATTGGGCGTCTTCTCCTTCGTGCTGGCATTATTGCCTGACCTCAGCGTCGTGTTCTGCTCCAAATTAGCCCTTTTGCTGCTACTATTGGGCGTGTTCTCCTTCGTGCTGGCATAATTCCCTGACAGCGGCGTGTTCCGCTCCAAATTAGTGTTTTTTCTGCTCCCACTGGGTGTGGTGGCCTCTGTGCTGGCCATCTTCGCCTCTTTGCTACCACTTCTGGGAGTGTTAACCACCGTGCTAGCCCTCTTAGCGTTTTTGCTGCTACCGTTCGGTGTGGCATTTTGACTGGATCTTAGGGGTGTACTCTGCGGCATGGTGCCTTTTGTCGTGCGACTCTTGGGCATCCTCTTCTCTGGCGTGGTCTCCTTGGTGACGTTCTTCTTCGGGGTGCCCTTTCTGGGGATGCTCTTCCTGCTCCTCTTTATGACGCTCCTCTGTAAGACTCTCCTCTGTTCGAAGCCACCCTCAGTCGCACCAGCCCCAGTGATGCCATGGATCAGGTCATGCATGCCTTCTAAAAGTCCATCATCTCTATTGTCGAGTTCCAATTCCTCTCCAACCGTGAGCACTACCAAGTGGAAGTAAACTTCACATCTATAATCTTTCTTTGTAAACGGTACGACTAAATCCCTGGTATATTTCACTTTGATAGCCTTTTTGCTCCTGTAACCATAATATAACAAACGTGCTTCCTGGGAGGACCCCCACAGCACCTTCACACGTAACGATGCCATCAGGTCAGATAACTCTACCACTTCAGGGTCGTATCTATCAAGGATTACATCAAACTCGTCATAGAATTTTTCTGTGCCATCATCTAATTTTGCAGTATAATCCGCGACACCGACACGAACGATTACTTTGCCATCATCAGGTTCTTCAGGATAGAAACCTCCGAGAGGTTCGAGAGATGGAGCGGCACCATCAGACCTAGCCCCAATGCCACCGCCGCCATCACCAGCGTCATCGTTAGCTGGATCAACCTTGGTGGAAGTACCATGACCAGGAGCAAGGCGAGGGCCCTTAGCAGTGGGAGCTACATTACATGGTGGACAGGCAGGGCCCCTTCTAACGGCAGCCACAATAGGATCAGCTGCTGCCATGCCACCTCGACGATCAGGATCAGTTCCCACAACAGAAGTGTTTCGAGTGCTAGCAGAGTCCAGACCATGAGCTGGCTTCAGACCAGCAGCTCGCTGAACCCAAGCATGGGTTCGAGGAGGAGGGAATGGTTCAGTCTTTGCAACAACAGTGGGGTAGCCTCTGAAAGCCTTAGTTTGCTCAACAGCGGCAGGGGTTGGGTCAACAGCGTCCAGATCAACAACAACATGAGGACGACCAGTACCAGCAGATTCCAGAGCACGGGTTCGCACAACTTGAGGACGGTTTCGAGGAGGAGCAGCACACAAGGCGGCAGTCTTGGCAACAACAGCGGGGAAGCCTCCGGACGCCTTAGTTTGCTCAACAACGGCATGGATTGGGTGAGCAGCAGCCGCAGCAACACGGACACGGGGACGGGGACAACCAGTACCAGCAGATTCCAGAGCAGAGTTTTCCACAACGGCAATACGGGGACTCCTACGAGGAGGTTGCCCGATAGAAGCATGTCGCGGACGAGGAACCATATTTTGCTCAACAACAGCAGGGGTTCGAGTTAGACCTCCCTGTCCAATAATAGCTGGGCGACTCCCAGTAGCAGGAGCTTCCTCATCCACTATGTTACACACCAGCGTAACCACGCGGAGCCTAACATGCTGTTTCATCAACCCAATTAGCTGACTGTCACACGCTATAGGAACCCTGAAGCCTCGTTCATCAACGATGCTGAACCGTGTAGTCTGCTCTGGCCTCATTTCAGCAAGTTCACGCACAGCAGCAACCAAACCAGGGACAGTGCATAACTACACAGGTGCTACTTCCATCTTCAGACTCTGAGCCTGTTTCCACGTGCTCTTCACATGTGCTAATTTAACGAGGTAGCCGCAGATGCTCACCAGAACCGTGTATTTGGGTTCAGCGGAGATCCTAGTTGACAAAAAATTGGAGACAAAAGATAAGAATTGTTTGTCAGCGTCGTGCTAGCAAACAATTCTATGTTCGATATATCTCTGTAATGCCAATAGCCTGCTAGCAGTTATAGGTAGTGCGAATAGCAAAGAGAAGAGTAGCTCACCCGAAATTAGCCAGAAGTACTTCTTCCTCGGCAAATGGATCTGCCATCCTTCGCGCTGCTCAGCTCGTCGGCGGTAGAGGCGGGCTAGATCGTCACAACGGCTGGCACGACATTCGACATTAGAGCTCGGTAGCAGCGAGTAGGCGTAGCAACTTGGCGCCAGAAGTCAAATGCCCGAAGAGATCATTCTGGTTGGAGAGGGGATTTCGACGCCTCCGGTGCTAGGGTTCATGCGAAAGGAGGAAGGGAGTGGATTTGTGAATTTGGTCAACGCACGATGCTCCTTTAGTATCTCGTTTCGCCTACGTGGTTGCCGCGTTGGCGCCCGCGTCACGGACAGATAACCGACATGTGGGTCCCGACCGTCTACTTCACGGGGCAGTTTCACAACATGTTTGGATTTGGCAAGGGTGAGACGAGTTTGCCTTGAAATGGCCCCTCTCGGTAGTTGGCGGCCCAACTTTTCGAAACGCGGTAATTTCAGGCAACTTAGGTACCGCCATGCGCTGGCCTACCAACTTTGGCACCGCAGACGAACAAGCCCAAAGGAGAGGAGGGGGGAGGGGTGGCCGCCGGCCACCCTAGTGGGCCCCACGCGGGGGGGGGGGGAGGGGGGGGGCTAGGCCCAGCCGGCCTCCCATTTGCCCCTTCTCCCTCTCTCCTTTCCCCTAATGGGCCCTCTCCCGCCGGATATTGGCCCATTAAGCCTTTGACCATTTAAATTGATTTTTCTCTTTATTAAATAATTATGAATAAACGATTAAATCAATATTTAACATCCATTCACATATTATTCAACCTTCGTGGTTATGGAACACTTCCACCTCCACTTCGGACATCCTCCGGACTTACCGAAACCCTTCCAGTTTTCTCCCTACTCTTCTTCGGTGATTCCACCGATCCTATAAACACTCTCTAAGCATCATCAAGCCCTTAAGCGTGATACCCCACGGTTCGGGAACACTCCAGACATGGTCGGGACACTCCCGCACCAATGATCAACAGAGGGACCTAGATGGCCATGTGACCCCTGTGCGTTCCACAAAGATCTTTCGTCGTTTGAACCGGGATAGTCGTGTCTTATTCCCTTTGTCACTCTATACTTGCATTGCCCGAGATCTGATCAATGACATCACCATGTCGTGTTCAATCTCGTTATTGAACAATGCAACTTGACTTGTTCCGACAAGCGATATCCCCGTGATCAAATCACATGCTGCGCAGCTATTGGATATAACCTCTACGAGTGGGCCCTTGAGTATCTTCTCGTCACATGGATGGACAAATCCCGCTCTTGACATATATTGCCTCTACGGTTTCCTCCGAGTACCTGAACACACCTTTATAACCACCATATTACCAGATGGCGTTTGATGCTATCTAAGCACTCTCGGGAGACAGTGATTGATATAGCCTCACGGTCTAAGGAATAGTCTACGAGGATCCATTTCTAATCATCGTAACTTGAACTTTGTGACATGATTGGGTCACGATGTTTAGGTTGGGTATTGGTTCATCATCTCAATGAGAATGACCTCATTTCCAACTGGCATAAATGTCACATGATCAGGAAACGTGATCATTTTTTGACCAATGAACCAGTGACTAGAGTTTCACTGGGAACGCCTGGTTGTTTGTATATCACACGTGTATTGATGTTTACACTCAATACAGTTATAACATGATATAAAACTTAATCATAAACTATATGAAATATGATAATAGTCCTTACTACTATTTTTCTTGAGGGCATATTTCCAACAGTCTCCCACTTGCACTAGAGTACAAATACACTAGCTGCATTTGTTCTCAATCATTGGCACCATATACCCGGTACCCTGAACATGCTTGCTCATGGAAGAGGTTGAGTCTTGGGTCTGTACTTTACAGTCCCAAATCCTTTGCAACTTACTAATGTCACCTTGATTGACATTAATACTTTTTCATCACATGATATCATCTGTGTGTATGCATCGTCGCTATGGCAGTAGAACGAGGCCTGATTCCAGGAGCCTACAGTGACGTTAGATCAACCTCGAGGGCTTTCTCATGGGCACTGTGCCCTGGGACACATCATTCTACATTAAAAGCGAACTAGCCCCGCCATAACATTATACAACACTTTAGATGGTACCCTTATCTATTATTATAAATGTATTCATCGAAACTCCCGTGCACTCTGTGCAACTTTCGATGTCTTTGTTCACCTCGCTTCCTACTTGACTTTAATTGGTATCTACAGGAGTTTCCAACATATTCCCTTATAACATAACTCTTTATGCTTTAAGATATGGCATCCTTTATGGATTTGGAAAACATGTATGCAGTTCTCTACTAGACACTGCGGATAAACTTAGATCAACGTTTTGTTATTCGAACTTAATCACTTTTAAACGTTACTTATTTGGATCACATATTATGCTAAGTTATCATCATGGTTTACTAAGATAGAACCTATGTCTCAACATAGTGGAAGATGATCATCCTTTTCTTTCTTTCAACCATTGATGTTAAACTTAATACTATTCCTAATTTGAGTTATTAAGGATCAGTTCCTTAATTAACTTCTATTCTAAAACCCCTTTCAGAATCCCTTAAGGAATACTACATAATATCATAATACACTTATTGTAAACTTCTACATCTTATAAATCATTATTTATAAGTATTTGCGCTTTCATTCTTAACATACTTAAGAATTACTCCTATAAGCTCCCACTCAGAATATGTTCCTACATATTTGAATTTGAGACTTATATTGCTCCCACTTAAAAATATGTCAATCACATATTGTTTCATGGAAGGCTTTCATAGCTCCCACTCAATTTTATGCAAATTGCACATCCACTCACTATTTTGAACAACTTCAAAATCCTTTGATCAAATATCAAACTTGGAGATTTTACTATGAGATACTAGTACTTTACTAGTTTTAAATCCACTAGACATTTAGCACATTTGAATCAAAGTCATTTGAATTTGTCCAATACCTGACAAATTGTGCTTTTATCATTTACCCCCTTTTTCCTCTATGGCTTTGCAGTCATTTGGGAAAATTCCAAGTAACCCTCTTACTTATGAGATTCAGCAACGAATTGCTTTCTAATCTCAAGGGAAGTTTGCTTCTAGGATTTCTCATAATTTTAGTTTACCATTATTTCCAAGAATCATGACAATTGATTCACAAGTGTCTCCATACTAGATATGGATTTAAATTTTGAATCCTACTTTATGTAGTGAAAACACTAGTGGAGAAAACACAATGATCAATATCATTGATTCTTTCCTTCTGTGAAGAGAATCGTTCAGGAACGTTGTCCGTTGCGCTTCTCAACACTCTGATGAAGGGTTTTGAATCCTCATCGTGTTTTTCACTATCTTCCATTTGCTCCATAATCGAGAAACATCACTAAAAGTGAGCTTTCTCAAGAATGTACCAAAATCCAAGCAATACGAATCTTGCTTTCCTTTTGGTTTCAGCTATGGGTTTCGTATTCAAAGTTTCCAATGAATACGCTACAAGGACTTATTCGCTATTGTTTTGGTTATATCGAATAACCCCAAAACTTTCACGAATTCAAATGGTTCACTGCCTTCTAATTGAGTGCTAATTATTTCTAAGCTAATGGTCTCTACATCTACACTACAACGATTTATTTGGTGCCTTCTATTCACCCACTTTGATATCTAATATCCCATTGTGATGCTTTGCATTTTGACGTTTCAAAACGCTTTGCATTCCACAATTTATTTTATGCCATTCTCATAAAGTTGAATTTCATTACTATTGATCAAATCATAGTAATTAGATTCTCTTTTATATTTATACCCATTGTTGATGTAACACTTTGATAAAATCAAATAGTTTCATATTCATGTTTCCTTTGGTAAACTACTTTACACATTTAAACAATCATTTAATGATAATTACCATTTTCATTAAAACACAATACATCGAATATGTATTTACTTTTAACAATTCTTTAAACACTTTGTATTCAAGTAATACACGGTGTTCAAGTTAATTGGCCAAACTTAGGCATGATTTATATGTGATAAGAAATCGAATGACTTTCACAAATTATCACATAACTTTGAATTTAAACAATGGTTTTTCATTCATTAATGAACATACCATTAAGTTGGGTATTTTAAACAAGGCATTTTTTAATGTTTTACAATTGTTCATGCATTATCAATTAGTTTAAAACAACAAGGATAATTCACACATAATCAAACAAGATATGAACACAAATAGAAATCATTCATAAAAGTGGAACAACTGTTTGTTACAAACTCATATGAATGACCGTATCACGAAGTGTTAGACACACTAAAGAAGTTCACAATCTCTTGATTACAATAATCATCCTAAAACATAAAATAAATGATAAATGTCGAGGGAGAGTGTCGTCGGCCATCATCATCATGCTCACCATCAACACGCAACGTCACCTCCTCTCCAGCAAGCACCTCTCATGCAGAAGGACCTGTTTTCACCAAAGCAGAACAAGTACCAAATATACTTAACACTGCAAATGTGTTTGCAAGATTATAACATTTATAAAACTGTATATCAAATATATACCTTTGTCATTGATGACTCCAGCGATGTTGGGTTCATCTACCACATTTCTGAAATGTGATATGAACTCGAGGAAATCCAGTGTTTCCGTGTCGCAAATGAACTCGAGGAACTCCAACAAACTCTTTATGCTTGGAAGCTTGGTGGAAGCGACCGTAGCACAACTCCCATCACAAATGAGCTTGAGTACCAGTTGTCTAGGTAGTATGCCAAACTCATGTACGCATCATAGATGCTCAATAAGTGCTCGTCCAGTGAGGAGCCCACCTCCATCTTTATGGAGAGGAAGTCCCCCATCAGCTCATACTCCCACATGCGCACTTGTTCCACGAAATGCGATCTCAGATGTTGTCGTGGTGGTGTCACGGCAGATGCCATGGATAGGCTAAAGGTGGGGACAATATGCACTAGAGGAATCTAGGGAGGGATAGTGTGGTGATTCCACACACGGATGTTTTGTATTCAGTAGGTATCCAAGGTTTACAAGTGCTCCTTGAGCGGTGTTGGGGAGAGGAGGAAGAAGGAACTCTCTTACTCTCCCCACTAGCTAAGTCTCGTGGACCAACTAGAGATCAACCAAGTAAAACTCAACCCCCTCTATAGATGTCCCAACCCTCCTTATATAGGGGTGGCTAGGTCTCCAATTAGGGCATACGTGGAGGCATATTTCAGGGAATATGCCTCTTCCCAAAATAGTAAACCGACCGGGTCACTTTTCCCCATCGTAAGCCATGCAGAGGCTACGTGAGCCTCTGCGGTGCCAGCGTCATCCGACACAGGCAGCGTCACCCTTGTCGGACACGCCTCGGTGGTCCTAGCCTCTGTCCGCTTCGCTCAAACTCCAGCGTACAGTGACCTCCTTTTGACCAGCGAGATACCTTCCTTCTCTTGCAAGCCTGATATAACCTGGATCGTGGCTGGTTAATCCGGCCACACCGGTACCTGCATACAAGTTAGATAAATCCTGACGGCATACGACATACGTCGGCCGAGACTCAGTTAGACGGACTTCCTCCGGTCCGGGTTGCTTCGTGATTCGGCCTGCCTTGAGGTGACTCGGCCAGCACTTGCTTTGACCTTGTCGTACCTCGGCTAACTCGGCCATTATACCCCAGCTTGACCCTACCCGAGGGTATCCCCCCAACATTAGTCCCCGAAGCTGGTGCGGTCTTAGCAGCCTCAGCCGCTAAGGCCACAGCAGGTTCAATTTTACCGAGCCTTTTGCTCCCTTTTCCGAGTTACCTCATATCCCGGATTTCATTGGCTAACTTTTCCCTTGGCACATTCCGAGTTTTCACTCGCTGGCCGGGTCACCCTTTGGTTATCCAGGTTATCCTTCCTTCTCTCGTACGCTTCCCCACGTCCCACGTGGAGGATAATCATTACTTTGCCTCATTTTAAGGGCCTGCGCCAGTTACTTGCCGCAGTTAATGTTAGATGTTACTGTTGCACACGTCACATCGTGTCTGTCTCCTCGTCAACTGTATCACCACGTCACGTTGTGGGATCCCCTGCGCCCTGTGGTCCTTCCTGTGGCTCGCCTCTGATTAGTTGACCCGGCAAATACACGGCTACACCGTGTGGCCTCACCGCACCGCATGATCCCACTAACCCAGCTAGGGCGTGGTTAAATAGGGGAGGGGCGTGCCCCTTGGTATTTTCCCCACTCTCGCGCCCCTCTGCCTCTTCTCCTCCTTCTTCTTCCTAGCAACAACGTCGCCGCCGCCGCACCTGCTTAGCAGCGCCGCCGCCGCCCCGTGCCTTTCCGCGCCAGCATCGCCGCCACTCCTGCGCAGCTCCGCCGCCACGGGTCCACACCAATCCAAGGCACTGCCCCCCCACCTTCGATAGGGCCGGTGAGGACAGCGACATAGATATGACAAAGGAGGAGCTCGCCGTCGCGGAGGCGGAGATGGAGGAGGAGGCGGAGAACGCTGAACGCGGTGCCTGGGCTGGCTCCTGGGTGTGCCAGGACGACCTAGACTGGTTGTACCGCACCGGGCGCATCCCGGAGGGCGTGGTTGCCTGTCTCGCCGCCGAGGAGCTTGCTCCCTCACCTAATTCGGGTGAGTTTGTAGTGTTCCTCTCCCACTTCCAGTGTGGGTTCGGCCTCCCCGTTAGCGATTTCTTCCACGATTGGCTCAACATCTATGAGCTTCAACCGCACCACCTTCCGGCGAATGCCATCACTTCTCTTTCTTCCTTTGCGTCCACCATAGAGGGATACGTCGGATTGTGGCCCACTAAGGAGCTCTGGATCCGGTTTTTTGGTCTACGCCGGAACGTGATTCCGAATAAGGAGCTTGACCCAGAGGACAAACAACTTACACAGTTTGGTACAGCTTCCATTTCTCCTCGGAAACAGTCCGTCTTTCCCCGAGTCATGGGGCTTGATTCTTGCAAGGGCTGGGCCCAAACCTTCTTTTATGTTAGAAATGGCACGACTGAAGATCTGATCCGGCTGTGCCCCTACGCTCCGGGTCCTCCTAATCCGGATCTGTGGGATCGGATCTCCAAGGAACCGACAGTCTTGGCGAATCAAGTCAACAAACGGTTCCAGGAGCTGAAGGACGCGAGGCTGCGCAACGAGGACGCGATGATCACGTTCTTTCGCAACCGGATCTCCCCTCTCCAGAAACACACTCACAAGCTTTGCCACATGAGCTGGCGCCTTGACCCCAACCGGACCTCCTCATTCGAGTTGAGCAGTACCGAGATATTCCGCCGGGTCAAGGCCCTCTTCACCACTGACAAAAACTTCTCCGCTAATTGGGAGTGGGGGATCGAGCACTTCTGCCGAGATAGGCTTCCTCCTGTGATAAACCTCGTGATCCAATCTTTTTTCGAGTTATATCATATGTCGGAATTTGTTGTTTGTTTGATCCTTTGCATTTTCTTCTTAGTTGTTTCTTCAGCAAACCCTCGAGGATGGCACCGAGCCTTCTCTCAAGTGGGCGAATGATCGAGATGCCCCGGACGAGGAGGAGCCGGATCAGGAGATGTTCCTGCCGTTCCCCGATGCCACCAAGCGACCCACCGGTAACTTCTCTTCCTTAAGGGATTGGCCTGATGATGAAGATGATTCCGACGTTGAGGTGATGGAAGCATTTGACGCTGTCCCCCTTTCTTACGCCTTTCTAGCATCAGCTAACCCGGGTGGGCAGATCCACGAAGATCCTCCTCTCGCCACGGGCGAGCTTGTCCTGGCCGCGTCAAAGAAAAGGGCGGCCGCATATGCTTCTTCCTCCGGACCTTCTAAGCCAACCAAGAGGCGAAAGAAGTCCGTAGACAAAGCTGCCACCAAGCCTACGACTAAGGCCATAACCTGGAGAGCTCGCAAGCCCAAGGAGCCTTTGACCTCTGATGAGTAAGTCACTTCTTCCTTATCCAATTTTCTGCTTCGTGCTTTTCTTCTGTTGTAACTTATTGTTCGTCGTTTGATTCGGCAGGGCTGCGGTGGAGGTACCTCAGAGCAAATCCAGTATTGCTTCGCCCCTCCGGCATAGCCCCTCTCCCCCTCGTGGCGATGAATCTCGCCCGCTAAGCCCCATTCAGGAGGGTTCAGCGGCTGCTCCGGGTTCTAGCCCACCTCGTCCAGAGGAGGGTAACCTCGGTGCAGGGGGAAGTGGCTCTGCCGAGGCAGTAGATGCTCCTAGCTCCACTTCGGCTCAGCCGCAACTAGCTACCTCCGAGGTACCAACAGCACCCCCGCCAAGACAAGCACCAGCACAAGCACCAGCGCTAGCACCAACAGTAGCAGCACAAGTATCAGCAGCAGCACCAACTCCCTCCGCATCAGCTGAGCCCCATTCGGCGAGAAGACACAACCAACACCAAGGCTAGCACCAAGGCTGTGCCCAAGGGAAAATCCACAGCACAAACTTCAACCTCTCAGCAGCAGCCCAAGGGCAAGAAAGCTTCTGACGCCGCCAGGGCAGCATCTATCAAGGCTGGACAGCGCACGCTCACGTCCATGCTTCCAAAGAAGACCCCACTAAAGAAAGACACCTTTGCCGGGTCAGCTGATGCGCAACTTGTTATGCACACCAGCCCCGCTGCTGCACAAGTTGAGACGAAAGAGGCCCACGCTAAGGGTTTGATCGCACCCCACATGCTTAGCGGAGAATGCTATCCTCCGGCCTTGATCAAGTTCATCAATAACTGCAACATGGCGGAGTTCGTCCATAATGACGATCTCCCGGAGAAATTTGGGCCTGCCGAGTTTGCGGCACAAATGAACACAGCCGCCAAGGCTATCAACCTTGCGGGTCGGATGATGGAGGTACGCTACTTCGTCTTTTCTTTGACATGTACTAGTGCTTAGTCATATAACCATTAGTCCCTGAGCCTCCGGGGGAGTAACTTGTTACTCGGACGGATGGTCCTTAGAGAATTAGCATTGCTCCATAGTAACTTCGAATATGCACACACCTAGAGCCGGGTTAAGTTCCACTTGACCCGGATCTTGTACACTTTGAATATGCACATACCTAAAGCCGAGTTAAGTTCCACTTGGCCCGGATTTTGTACACTTCGAATATGCACACACCTAGAGCCGGATTAAGTTCCACTTGGCCCAGATTTTGTACACTTCGAATATGCACACACCTAGAGCCGGGTTAAGTTCCACTTGGCCCGGATTCTGTACACTTCGAATATGCACACACCTAGAGCCGGGTTAAGTTCCACTTGGCCCAGATCTTGTACACTTCGAATATGCACACACCTAGAGCCGGGTTAAGTTCCACTTGGCGCGGATTTTGTACACTTCGAATATACACACACCTAGAGCCGGGTTAAGTTCCACTTGGCCCAGATTTTGTACACTTCGAATATGCACACACCTAGAGCCGGGTTAAGTTCCACTTGGCCCGGATTTTTTACACTTCGAATGTGCACACACCTAGAGTCAGGTTAAGTTCCACTTGGCCCGGATTTTGTACACTTCGAATATGCACCTGACTAAGCTATCCTTGCTCTTTTTCAGGTGACTACCAATCGCCAGAGCGCTGAGTTTCAGCGCCTCTTGGACACACATAAGGCGTTGCGTTCGAAACATTCTACGCTTCTCGCTGAGTTTGAGAAACGGGGTAAGTTTTCTCCTTAGATTTTTCCCATATTTCTTTGTCTTTTCCTGCCGAACTAATCTGTTATTCGGATTGGGCAGCCGGAGTGGAGGCCGAGAACATCCTCATGAGGAAGAACTTGGACCAGATAAAAGGTAAGTCACTTTGATTACTTAACTTCTGTGCTCTCTTTTCCTTCTCATGAGCTCGGAAAATATTCATACCTCGGCTTTGTCGGGTCAACAAACTGTTTCAGCATCTCTTGAAGATAGTGTGCCCGTGCCTGACATGATGCTGCATTTTCTCGAATAAGCAGGGCAGCATCAGGACGAACTTAAGAAGAAGGATGATGAGCTCGCCCTTCTCCGGACCAAGGATGATGAAATTGCCAAGCTCAAGGCAGAAATGAAGAAGCTCAAGGCGCTCCACAAAACTGAGCTGGATAAAGCTGGCCAAGATTTTACTGAAGAGCGAGAACGTCTCAACCTCCAAATTGCCAAAGATCAAGAACTGTTGAAGGAGGCCGACACTTAGCTTGAGTCGGCAAATGCTAAACTTGTGCAACTCCGGAAAAGGTGTGAGAACTGCACCAAGGAGCTGACCCGGATCCACAGCCATATTTCTCGCAAGCTCTTTTCCTTCAACCGACATTAATCTTTCTGGGTCAACTTCCTTTACTTATTTCACTTGTCTCGTTTTTAGACAAATTTCCAGGGGGTGTTGCCATTGCAGCCACTGTCGGTACCAAGTTCCGCCAGAAGAGGGGCACCCCAACTGGTTCTGGCGCTGAAAACATTCCTTATGACATGGAGGACCTGCTGGTCAGCTTATCTTCTCGCGTCGAGATTGTGAAGAACTATGGTAAGGATATCCTGGATGTAGCATTCCGGATCTTCAATGCCTTTTGGCCTGATGAAGACACTCTAGAGGGGTCCACTGCTCTGATTAACAAGCAAATGGAGTGCGAGACTCAACTTGACCTCTGGAGGGAATTTGTCGGACGCACCAGAGCTGAAATCGTCCTCCACTATGTGCTCACATGGTATGAAAAAATAAACCTGAAGCTTCTCGAGCGCATGCGCACCGGATCAAGGTGGTCCAATGACCCGGATTGGATAGCTCAGCGCAAGGCTTGCGCCCATAGCCTCATTCAGTATGCCCCCATCTATCAATGGAACGAGGGACCAAGCTTCCTTGGCGCTATTGACGACGAATATGTCGAAGATGGTTCGGGTGAGGAGGAAGAGGACGAAGCCTCGAACGTCGAAGAAGATGAAGATGATCCTGAAGCCGAGGCTGGAGTTCCACCTGCTAGCACCGAGTTACCCCCTGCTCCTCCTTGATCAAACACTTTGCAGTTTATCAGATCCCCGGTATGCCGGGTGCAAATGTATTAACCACACAAATTATGTTTTGCTACTAAGTTGCTCATGCCGGATTAACTTGGCGTAGTCCCCGAGTTTCATTTTCTTGTTTCTCCAATTTCTTGGCTCGGCTCGTGTCTACCTTGGTTCGGTTTTATGACTGACGAGTCCGAGTTTCAAAAATTGACTTAACAATACTTGGAAACTTTAGGACTAGCTCAAAATAACTCAGCGTAGTAAATATAAAGTAAGCATAAGGTTAGTCCGAATAACTCAGCGTCGTTTTTCGTGTGCTATGCAATTCCAAACTTGTTCTCTTGCTTGCCATGAAGCCAAATCTTGTTGGACAGCAGCAAGTCAAAGAGTTGAGTTTTTGGTGCTCACACACTACTAATCTGGCTTAGGTATAAGCAACTTAAACCAGCCGACATAAACATAAATAACAAGTATAGAAGACAACGAATATTATTAAGGCAGTCCCAGAGTTACTACTCGAGGTGCCACGATTTCATTGATAAACTCATTGCCGGCATACATACCGACGTATGAGAGACTCGGATACACACATTTCTTTGCTAAGTGTAGAACGGACGAAGTAGAGCTACATTCCATGGACGCTTAGATTCCTTGCCGGACTTGTCCGCCTTGTTCTTCTCCTGTGGTTTTGCATCGATGAGATAATATGAGTCATTGTGCAATGCTTTGCTCACAATGAATGGCCCTTCCCATGGGAGGATAGCTTATGCATGCCAGCAGTACGTTGTACCAACCGGAGTACCAGATCACCTTCCCGGAAGACTCGGGGATTTAATTTCCGACTATGATAGCGTCAGAGATTTTGCTGATATATGGCAGATCTGGACAAGGCCAATTCTCTCGCTTCTTCCAGCAGATCAACATCATTTTGCCGGGCTTCTCACACTTCGGCTTCTGTGTATTAGGTGACCCTAGGTGAATCATGCTCTATGTCGGCTGGTAATACAGCTTCTGCCCATATACCAGAAAGAATGGCGTATAGCCTATTGATCGATTCAGAGTTGTTCTTAAACTCCACAGTACCGCTAGTAGTTCTTCTATCCAACACCCCGCTGATCTTTGCAGCGACTCAATGAGCCGGGGTTTTATCCCGGATAATACTAATCCATTGGATCTCTCCACTTGTCCGTTCGATGCGGGGTGGGCTACCGAGGCAACGTCCAGTCGGATCTTCTTATCTCGGCAGAATCGCGCAAATGCCCTTCAGCAAAACTTGTACCATTATCTGTTATGATACTGTGAGGATAGCCGTATCTCAAGATGATATCTTTGAGGAATGTCACGGCGGTAGCTCCATCACATTTTCTTATGGGCTTCACTTCAATCCATTTTGTAAACTTGTCAGATGTGGGTCATGTTCCCTCTCACTGGTTTGAACGGGCCAACCATATCCAAACACCATACGGCAAATGGCCAGGTAATTGGTATAGTCTTGAGCTCCGACATTGGCATATGTGTCTTGGTAGCATACCTCTGACAACCATTGCACTTTCTTACTAGATCTTCCGCTTGTTCTAAGGCACTTGGCCAATAGAAGCCATGCCGGAAAGCTTTTGCTACCAATGCTCTGGACGAGGCGTGATGCCCACATTCCCCTTGATGTATATCCTGGAGGATGTCAAGCCCTTCTTCCGGGTCAACACATCGCTGCAGGACATTTGTGACGCTCCTCTTGTATAGCTCGGCATTGATAATCATGTATGCCTTTGCGCGCCTCTGAACTTGCCTTGAAAGCACTTCATCATCGGGCAAGGATCCATCCTTCAGGAATTGGAATATAGGCAATGCCCAAGCAAGTATGGTTCGCACTGGAAAAACATACTCATCTACTTCCATTTGTTCCACCGGCATAACCTCGGCTAGATCTCGCTGCGCAGTCCCCGGGTTCTGCGAAGCAGTCCCCGGGTTTCCTAAACCACTTCCCACGTCAATGTCCATGGGCACAACTCCTGACTCCGGATCTGCCGGGATGTAGATTGAGTCAGTTTCTGGGGACGGCCTGATAGATGGTTTTCTGAGGTGTTCCAGTGCAACACCCGGTGGAATTGCTTGTCGGGTTGATCCGAGCTTCGACAATACGTCGGCAGCCTCGTTTTCCAGCCGGGGTACATGGTGAAACTCGCATCCCTCAAAGTACCCAGATATCTTTTGCACATGGAATCTGTACAATGCCATGTTTGGATCAAGAGCGTCCCACTGCCCCGAGACTTGCTGAACTACCAAATCCGAGTCGCCAAAGCATTGGATCCGACGTATTCCAATTTATTTTGCCACTTTGGGCCCATGCACAAGTGCTTCATATTCAGCGACATTGTTTGACGCTGCGAAATGGATTTGCAGCACATACTTCAGCTGGTCATTCTTTGGCGAGGTAAGTACAACTTCGGCGCCTAACCCGGTTTTTGTTTTTGATCCATAAAAGTGCATTCTCTAGTAGTTCGGATCTGGTAACGGTGGTTTGTATTGCATCTCGGCCCAATCCACGAAAAAGTCAGCCACAGCCTGAGACTTGATCGCATCTCTCCTGTCATATTGCGGAGCATAAGGGGCTAGCTCAATTGCCCATTTTGCGATTCGGCCGCTTGCATCCTTATTGCTCATTATCTTAGATATGGGGGCTTCACATATCACTTTGATTGGGTGTTCTTCAAAGTAGTGTTTTAGCTTCTTTGTCGACATGTACACACCATATGCCATTTTCTGATAGTGAGGATAGTTTTGCTTCGATGCGGATAATACCTCGCTTAGGTAATAAACTGGCCTCTGCACCGACTTACCCTCCTCGTCGCGCTCTACCACTATTACTGCACTTACAACTCGGTTGGTTGCGGCTACATAGAGCAACATTGGCTCTTTTGATAGTGGAGAGGCTAATACTGGTGCAGTGGCTAACATTTTCTTTAGCTGAATGAAGGCTTCATTGGCCTGCGGCGTCCATACGAATTTTTCTGACTTTTTCATTAGTTGATAGAGAGGCAATGCCTTTTCTCCCAACTGACATATAAACCGACTTAAGGATGCCAGGCAACCAGTGAACTTCTGGACATCATTAAGACACTCCGGCAATTCCATTCTCTCTATGGCTCGGATTTTCGTCGGGTTAACTTCGATACCTCGGCTGGAGATAGAAATCCGAGTAATTTTCCAGCCGGCACACCGAAGGTACACTTCTCCGGGTTAAGCTTCATCCGGAATCTCCTTCGGTTCACGAATGTTTTCCTGATATCTTCAAGGAGCGTTTTGCTTTCCTTGGTTTTTATGACCACATCATCCACATATACTTGCACATTTCCACCAATTTGATCGTGCAAACATTTTTGCATACATCTTTGGTACGTTGCCCCTGCATTACGTAAACCAAAAGGCATGGTGCGATAGCAATAATCCCCGTACGGGGTGATAAACGCAGTCTTTATTTGATCACTTGGGTTCAGAGGTATCTGGTGGAAACCAGAATACGCATCTATGAATGACAACAGTTCACACCCAGCAGTAGAATCTATGAATGGATCTTTTGGACACGCCGTATTCAGGTTCGTGTAGTCAATGCACATACGCCAAACCACTGCCACATTCGGATCATCTTTTTTCTTTTCTACAAGCACCGAATTAGATAACCAATCTGGGTACAACACTTCCATGATAAACCCGGCTGCGAGGATCCGAGCTATCTCATCTCCAATGAACTTTCTCCTATCTTCAGCGAAGCGGCGGAGAGGTTGCTTCACCGGCTTTGCTCCGGGTCTCACGTTCAAAGAGTGCTCGGCCAACTCCCTCAGAACACCTTGCAAGTCCTGTGTGGACCAAGCAAAGATATCCCGATTATCACGGAGGAAGTTGACGAGCTCGCTTTCCTATTTGTCATTTAACCCGGCACCAATTGTTACGGTGCGCTCTGGGAACAGATCATCAACAGGCACTTTCTTCGTATCCTTTGTTGCTTAAAATGAGACACTTCCATGCGGGTTACTCAACACCGGCATATACTGCTGTGCAGATTGAGCCAATACCGCCACTTTTTGGATTTTTCTCTTTTCTTGTGCAATCACCAATGACTCGGCTAGGTTAGACCCGGCCGACGCACACTCAATGGAATGTCGGAAATCTCTTGCTATGGTAATTACTCCATTTGGCCTGGGCAACTTCATCTTCAGGTAACTGATGTGACAACTTGCCATGAATTTTTTCAGGGCTGGCCTGCCGAGTAACGCGTGATACACACTTTCTAAGTTCACTACGTCAAACTCCAAATTCTCAGTTCGGCAGTTATCTTGTGTGCCGAACAATACGTCAACCCGGACCTTGCCAATGGGTTCACAGGAAATGCCTGGCACAATACCATGGAAAGTTGTTCTTGTAGCTTGGAGCATGTTCTCTGAGATACCCAACTTGCGCATTGTATCCACATACATGATATTAATGCTGCTGCCATTATCGATTAGCACCTTAGAAAATCTCACATTGATATTGGGGCCGATGAACGTTGGGTCCAGCACTAACGCATATGAACCAGGACTCAGCATAAGCTTGGGATGATCCTTGATATTCCAAGTAATTTCCTGATCCGACCAAGGCATATACCTCGTCACTGCCGGCATTACCGCATTCACCTCCATATGTCGGCGCTGCAAACTCTTTCTATCTGTTTCCTCTGTGGTAAACACACAGTAACTCTGGTGATGCTCTTTGTATTCATTTCTCCCCTCATTTCAGGGATACCTTTGATCTAGCTGATGCTGATTTTCCACCTGATGCACTGCATCCCTTCTCTCATGGTTTTCATACCTCGGTGGAGGTGGTGGCAACATTAATTGTTGCGTGTTTGCTCCGGAGAGCAATTGCTGCCGGTGTAACTCCTGCCGAGGTTGATCATTCCGAGGTGCCTGAGCATTCCCCAAACCACTTTGTTCTATCTTGCTCATCCACTCACATTGCTGAGTCATGTGACCCGCCGGGTTACTCGGATTTGGCGTGTGAAATTTACACGGTTGATCCAGCATTGCCTCATAGGTATACCTCAGATGCTCCTTCCTTTCTTGCCACTGTTTCTTTTGCTCTGGCATCCAAGTTTTCTTGCCATCAATTCTTGGAGTCCATTGTTGCCCTCCAGTTTTCTGACACTGATTACTCCCTGCTCCGGGTTGATCCTGATTTACAGCTGCAACTTGTTGCGAACTGTATCTGTAATCCGGCCTATCATCTCTTCTCTTACCCCGGTAGTCATTCCACCGGGATGACCTGGCTCCATCTCGCTGGTAGTACTCCTCATTTGACTCGTTTGACGTAAGCCGGGGTTGAGTCGGATCCCCCAAAGCATACGACTCAGCAATCCGGATTGTCTCTGCCAGTGTAGTTGACATATCCCTTTGTAGCCTTTGCCACAACATGCTTGCATATCTACACCCTTGTGCAAACCAAGCTATTGCCTGTGACTCGATCACGCCCTCACATGAGTTTCTCATGGTGCACCAGCGGGTCAAGAACTCCCTGTCTGTTTCATTTGCTCTCTGTTTGCACATCGCTAAGGTTTGTGGCCTAGCCTATTTAGCCTGTGATACATGCTCGAGAAGTTACTGACAAACATTTCCTCAAAATCAATCCAACAGTTGATACTTCCGGGTGGTAAATTGTTTAGCCATACCCTTGCTGGCCCCTCCAGCATCTAAGGTACATATCTCACAGCCCATCTCAAGTTGCCTGTAGCAATTTTCACTGCCGTAGCGTAGTTGATCAACCAATCCTCCGGCTTGGTGCTGCCGTCATATGTTTTCGTGCCTCTGGGTAACTGGAAGTTCGGTACCGGAGGCTCCTTCATGATCCGGGGCCCAAAACACACCGGACCCGGAGGACCTTGACACTCAATTTGCTCTGACCTATAAAGCCGATCCAGTTTTAACCTGGCGTCGTCAGGCATCAAGTCCCTGCTTCCCAATCTTGACCCTATCACGTGATAGTCCGGCCTTGGGTATCCTGCGTTCACCATTTCCTAATCAACATCATTGTATCTATCTTTCTATCATGGAGCGCCTTTTTGTTGTACCTTGGCCGGCACTTCGCTCTTGCCGTGGTATATCTCGCTGCTGCGGTTGCCCTTCTCCTGCCGAGTTGCGCTGTCCGGCATTGCCGTTTACAACGTTTCGCTGACCGGCATTGCCTTGGTCGCGGTTACCTCGGCCAGCCTCACCTCGGCTGACACTTCGTCGATCATCATTTCCCTGCACTGCTTTTCCTTTCCTTGCCCTTGCCGGGTCATAGGGGACTATTTGTTTGTTTCTCCTCGCCGAGGTTACCACTTCCTCTCTTCTTGGGTCTCCATGAGGGGATGATGCAGCTCCAGCGGATTTCTCCGGGTTATCTACAGCTGAATGAACAACTTTGGATGCCCTAGCCCTTGCCGGGTTAGCCCTGAGAAACTCTTCATTTTGTCTGTTAGCGATCCGAACTAACTCAT
This sequence comes from Avena sativa, assembly GCA_916181665.1. Taxonomy (NCBI): domain Eukaryota; kingdom Viridiplantae; phylum Streptophyta; class Magnoliopsida; order Poales; family Poaceae; genus Avena; species Avena sativa. Next base: position 126,611,171 of record OV702289.1, on the reverse strand, counting down.
TGACCCTTTCCTGCTGTCTTTGCCAGGCTTCACCCGTCAAACCCTCTAACTCGGATGCAGCTGCATCCGCTACTCTGAGGTTCTTTGTCGGGGTACTGTACTTCGGCAGCCCCACGGACGGAAAGTTCTCTGACTCCTCAACTCTAGTATCACCCTCTTTGTTCATTTCACTGATGAGGTTTTTCCCCTTTACTTTTACAGCATCTACCTTATTTGCTCTTGCATACTCGCGTAGTGTCATGTTCAACGACTGCTGAGCCACGACAATCTTTTTCGCACCTTCTAGTATTTTCTGCCTAGTTTCCTCTAACTCGGCCTGTGCCTGAGCCGGATCTACTGCAGGTGCTATGGGGCTCTCTAGGCTATCTATCGCCTGCTGCAACACGTTCTCTAGCCTCTCTAATGGAGGACCTCTACTTTTCCTTGGTGCCTTGGGTGTTACCTCCGGATCTGGTGCCGGATCCTTGCTCGCGCCAGCGCCAGGCGCTGTCATCATCACCTCGACGTGGTCAGGGGAGCAAGTGATACGTGCCCCGTGAAGCGTGCTAAGGGGTGGCTCGCCTCCCTCGACGACGTGCCGCGGGTGAACGCACGACACATCGACAGCGACGTAGATCTTGTGCGCGCCAAGCTTGACGAAGAGGCTGTTGCACGGAAGAGGTCGTTTGCCGAAGCAGCCAGCATTGTCGCTGACAAAGTCCAGCGCTCCAAAGCGCTGAACAAGCCTGGAGACGATGCGCTCGCCGGTGCCGATGAGGTTTCCTGTTCGGCTCTTGACTCCTGCTAGCGCCGCTAGCCCCACGGTGGGTGCCAACTGTCGTGGTGGTGTCACGGCAGATGCCATGGATAGGCTAAAGGTGGGGACAATATGCACTAGAGGAATCCAGGGAGGGATAGTGTGGTGATTCCACACACAGATGTTTTGTATTCAGTAGGTATCCAAGGTTTACAAGTGCTCCTTGAGCGGTGTTGGGGAGAGGAGGAAGAAGGAACTCTCTTACTCTCTCCACTAGCTAACTCTCGTGGACCAACTAGAGATCAACCAAGTAAAACTCAACCCCCTCTACAGATGTCCCAGCCCTCCTTATATAGGGGTGGCTAGGTCTCCAATTAGGTGATACGTGGAGGCATATTCCAAGGAATATGCCTCTTCCCAAAATAGTAAACCCACCGGGTCAATTTTCCCCATCGTAAGCCATGCAGAGGCTACGTGAGCCTCTGCGGTGCCAGCGTCATCCGACACAGGCAGCGTCACCCTTGTCGGCCACGCCTTGGTGGTCCTAGCCTTTGTCCGCTTTTCTCACGCTCCAGCATACAGTGACCTCCTTTTGACCAGCGAGATACCTTCCTTCTCTTGCAAGCCTGATATAACCCGGATCATGCCCGGTTAATCCGGCCACACCGGTACCTGCATACAAGTTAGATAAATCCTGCCGGCATACGACATACGTCGGTCGGGACTCAGTTAGGCGGACTTCCTCCGGTCCAGGTTGCTCCGTGATTCGGCCTACCTTGAGGTGACTCAGCCAGCACTTGCTTTGACCTTGCCGTACCTCGGCTAACTTGGCCATTATACCCCGGCGTGACCCTACCCAGGGGTATCCCCCAACAGATGTGCCATGACCACTCGGGGCTTGAGACTTCCCACCATTGGCCATAGCCCATCCTCCATTCCGAGGTGCATGGTCACTGATATAAATGTGGCCATCACACGATGGAGATAGCAGTCTTTCCGCTCCGGGGTCTCTAGGTCAGTGGGCTGATCCAAATCCATCCCATCGAGTATGTAGTCGACCACGTCGTTCTCGCTAAGGAGAACGTGGAGACGCGCAACCCATATGGAGAAGTTTGATCCATCTAATCTGAGCTTCTCTCCTTCTAACCAATCAATCGTCAACACGAAAGGAGCCATCTACATTTATAATTGCAAAAGTAATTTAGACTAAGTTTATAATTAAATGAGTTAATAATAATCCCACTCAGAAACACCTATCCCCAAAAGGGTTCCTAGTGATAACACAACCCCTATCAGCCACATCTCCCCGATCGTCACGACCATCAATGTGGGTTCAAGGGTGGATGCTAAACGTCGGTCGCATCATTCATGCGACTCGTGCTCGATCTTTCGACCATTCCTGTTCCAAGGCCATGTCTGCACATGCTAGGCTCGCTAACTCAACCTTAGTGTATTCGCTGTGCAACATGGCTTACACCCACTGTATGCGAACATAGATATGTCTGACACCCAGGCCTGTAACCCTGGATTGCCTCATACCGAAGAACTTTCTTGGTGGTGCACACTAAGGGGGAACACAATCGTTGGTAATTTTAACAGGGATCATCTTATTAGGCTACCGTCGAGTATCTAATACTAGCACACAATAAGACATACAAAGAATAACATTGAATGTAAATGCTATGTGATATGGTCCTTCACGTCATGATCTCCATCCGTCGTCACCGGGTTCTGGCGCCAGGGTTTCGGCGTCGTAGACACCAGGGTACCGGTGTCTTTCTGGCGTGGTAGTTTGTCACCTCCGTGACTATCTACTACTATGTAACAAAAGGTAATCACTTTACCTTTGCCACAACCATATCACAAAGCAACTCCCCCCTGCAAAACAAAGTTAGACGCCTCTACTTTATCTTTGCATGTTTTACATGGCTGAATGGGCTTTCGCACAAGAACCGTTCTTACCTACGAACTTTCAGCACAACGCTTATCAAGTAGTTGTCTCTACTACACCCCTTTCTGGGCCCTCCGTTGCAAATGGTATACCAACTAATGCGAGAGAGACAGACACCCCCCTAAGCCACTTTATACGGTACAAGCCGTATGTCAAGCGTGGACCAGTCTCGCGAATGAACGCATAAAGTCGGTTGGGGGCCGCTTCATCAAGCATTACTGTGGTATACACAAGTACACGTGGGAGGGTAACAACTAAAAGATCAACACCCACACGCTACATCTCGTGTGTTCTACCCGTACTAGCATTACTACGCATAGATCTAGCTCTGATACCACTGTAGGGGTTCCGCATATGAAAACAATAAATTTTACTCTACGCCCCTGAACCCCTGAAGCTGCCAGGACCTATCTATTAGTAATACAGTAATGGGAGGGGCTTTTCGTGAACTTACCCTTGAGGACTGAAAAGCGTTGTCAACGCTCAGGAGAGCGTGGTTGATGTAGACGAGCCGAAGCCAACCTCAAGGTCGTGATGAAGTCCTTGCGCTCCTTGGCTCCAACGACTTGAGTGCCTCAAGTGCGACACCTCGCAGGGAGTTACACACGTACGGTGCCTGACGATGATTCCCGCTTCCCCGATCCAGCAGCAGTTGCGGAAGTAGAGCTCCCGGATCTGAATCCCGCAGCACGACGACACTCCGCGGTGAAGATGTCTCTCGCTCGTGCAGTCCAGACTTGGTACCATGTTCACGAGAGAGAGAGAGGGAGAGAGAAAATATCAATTAGAGGTCCTCCCAAAAGTGAGAAGGTCTTTATTGACTATTGGTATATTTAAATTGGCCAAATACCCCCACTATATATAGGGGGAGGGGAGGTACTACCTCCCTCAAAGTCCCAGGGTGGGACTAAAGGAGAGGAGGGGGAGGGGTGGCTGCCGGCCACCCTAGTGGGCATCGCGCGGGAGGGGGGCTAGGCCCAGCCGGCCTCCCCCTTGCCCCTTCTCCCTCTCTCCTTTCCCCTAATGGGCCCTCTCCCTCCGGATATTGGCCCATTAAGCCTTTGACCATTTAAATTGATTTTTCTCTTTATTAAATAATTATGAATAAAAGATTAAATCAATATTTAACATTCATTCACATATTATTCAACCTTCGTGGTTATGGAACACTTCCACCTCCACTCCGGACATCCTCCGGACTTACCGAAACCCTTCCGGTTTTCTCCCTACTCTTCTTCGGTGATTCCACCGATCCTATAAACACTCTCTAAGAATCATCAAGCCCTTAAGCGTGATACCCCATGGTTCGGGAACACTCCAGACATGGTCGGGACACTCCCGCACCAATGATCAACAGAGGGACCTAGATGGCCATGTGACCCCTATGCGTTCCACGAAGATCTTTTGTTGTTTGAGCCGGGACAGTCGTGTCTTATTCCCTTTGTCACTCGATACTTGCATTGCCTGAGATCTAATCCATGACATCACCATGTCCTGTTCAATCTCGTTACTGAACAATGCTACTTGAATCGTTCTGACAAGCGATATCCCCATGATCAAATCACATGTTGTGCAGCTATTGGATATAACCTCTCCGAGTGGGCCCTTGAGTATCTTCTTGTCAGATGGACAGATGATGGCTCGTGATTAATGAGCTTGTTGGGGAACCCCAAGAGGAAGGTATGATGAGCACATAAGTAAGTTTCCCTCAGTTATGAAACCAAGGTTTAATAGAACTAGTAGGAGCAAGGAAACACCCCAAAGGTGTTGCTAGCTAAGCCTTGGCAGGGCGCACTACTGGTGCTAGTACCAACTTGGAGACCTGCACAACACAAGCACATAACTTTGTCCCCAACTTGCGATGAGGTTGTCAATCTCACTGGTTTTGCTGAAAACAAAGGATTAAACGTATCGAATGGAAGGAAGTAATAGTTTGCAGAAAGTAAACACAAAGCAGTAAACAGTTTGTAGATTGTATGTAAAAGAAAGGACCGGGATCCATAGTTCACTAGAGGTGGCTCTCCTTAAGATAGATAACATGCTGGGTGAACAAATTATAGCGGGGCAATTGACAAATATCGAGAAAGCATACAAGCATATACTAATCATCTTGACTCCTTTGAGACTTGATTGGGCATTACAACATTATACATAGACCGCCATCCAACTGCATCTATGACTAATAATCCACCTTCAGGTTATCATCCGAACCCCCTCCAGTATTAAGTTGCAAGCAACAGATTATTGCTTTACGAATTGCGTGTAAAGTAAACAATACGATTGTTCTATGAACAAAGGATTGTTGTTTTCTCCCTAGTAGCAACAGCACATCTAGTACCTTAGAGATTTATGTCACTCCCTTAGATTACCAGAGGCATGAACCCACTATCGAGCATAAATACTAACTCTTGGAGTTGCTAGCATCTACTTGGCCAAGATAGCTACTAACAACGAAAAGCATGCAAGATCACAAATAACAAAGACATGATAGAATCAATAATCAATCTGAAATAGCATCTCAATATCCATCGGATCCCCACAAACACAACATGCAGAATTACAAATAGATGATCTTGATCATGAACGGAGCTCACAAGATCTAGACATGAAAGCACAAAGGAGGAGAACCAGCCATCTAGCTACTACATGGACCCGTAGTCCAGAGATGAATTACTCATGCATCACACCGAAGGCTTGCATGATGATGAAGGCCTCCAGGGTGAATTCCCCTCTCCGGCAGGGTGCCGAGAAGAGCTTCAGATCCCTCCCGATCTAGGGATGGAGATGACGGTGGCTATAGACTCTTTCGTGGATTTTTGATTGGGTACTTAGGCTTTTGGTCTCGAAGGCAATATATAGGCGGAAGGAGAGGCCGAGGGGGTGCCTGGGCTGGCCACACCACCCCTGGAGCGGCCAGGCCTAGCCCGTGCGGCTAGGTGGTGTGGCCACCCCTTGGCTCCTCTTCGTCTCGTATTCTGGCTCTAGATGTCTTCCGGTAAAATAGCGACTTTGGCTTTTGTCCCATCCAATTCCGAGAATATTCATTTTCTGACTTCCTGGAACCAAAAATAGCAGAAAACAGGCAGCTGGCACTATGGCTCTTGATAATAGGTTAGTCCACACTTTGGAGTACTTTTCATATGATTTCTTGGACTAACCTATTAACAAGAGCCGCAGTGCCAGCTGCCTGTTTTCTACTGTTTTTTTTGGTTCCAGGAAGTCGGAAAATGAATATTCTCATAATTGGACGGGACAAAAGCCAAAGTTGCTATTTTATCGGAAGACATCTGGAGCCAGAATACGAGACAGAGAAGGGTTGGGGCCTGGCCACACCACCTGGCCACGCGGCCAGGCCTGCCCCGCGCCAGGCGGTGGTCTGGCCGACCCCAACACCCCCTCGTCCTCTCCTTCCGCCTATATATTGCCTCCGATACCAAAACCCTAAGGACCCGATCAAAAATCCACGAAAGAGTCTATAGACGCCATCATCTCCATCCCTAGATCGGGAGGGATCTGAAGCTCTTCCCGGCACCCTGCCGGAGAGGGGAATTCACCCTGGAGGCCTTCTTCATCATCATTCAAGCCTCCGGTGTGATGCGTGAGTAGTTCAACTCTGGACTACGGGTCCATGTAGTAGCTAGATGGCTGGTTCTCCTCCTTTGTGCTTTCATGTCTAGATCTTGTGAGCTCCGTTCATGATCAAGATCATCTATTTGTAATTCTGCATGTTGTGTTTGCGGGGATCCGATGGATATTGAGATGCTATTTCAGATTGATTATTGATTCTATCATGTCTTTGTTATTTGTGATCTTGCATGCTTTCTGTTGTTAGTAGCTTTCTTGGCCAAGTAGATGCTAGCAACTCCAAGAGTTAGTATTTATGCTCGATAGTGGGTTCATGCCTCTGGTAATCTGGGGAAGTGACAGAAATCTCTAAGGTACTAGATGTGTTGTTGCTACTAGGGAGAAAACAACAATCCTTTGTTCATAGAACAATCGTATTGTTTACTTTACACGCAATTCGTAAAGCAATAATCTATTGCTTGCAACTTAATACTGGATGGGGTTCGGATGATAACCTGAAGGTGGATTATTAGTCATAGATGCATTTGGATGGCGGTCTATGTATAATGTTGTAATGCCCAATCAAGTCTCAAAGGAGTCAAGATTATTAGTATATGCTTGTATGCTTTCTCGATGTTTGTCAATTGCCCCGATGTAATTTTTTCACCCAACATGTTATCTATCTTAAGGAGAGCCACCTCTAGTGAACTATGGACCCCGGTCCTTTCTTTTACATACAATCTACAAACTGTTTACTGCTTTGTGTTTAGTTTCTACAAACTATTACTTCCTTCCATTCGATATGTTTAATCCTTTGTTTTCAGCAAAACCGGTGAGATTGACAACCTCATCGCAAGTTGGGGACAGAGTTCTGTGGTTGTGTTGTGCAGGTCTCCACGTTGCTGCTGGCACCGGTAGTTCGCCCTGCCAACGTTCAGCTAGCTACACCTTTGGGGTGTTTCCTTGATCCTACTGGATTGATAACCTTGGTTTCATAACTGAGGGAAACTTACTGCTGTGCTCGTCATACCTTCCTCTTGGGGTTCCCCAGCGAGCTCGTTAATACACGAGTCAGCAAGCATCACAAGTGGAGAGACTTGGGAGGTTATTTCTATTAATGGTGGTAGGCAATTTTACCAGAAGAAGATGTCCACCATTCAGAACCCAACCATCTGCTACTACACTTTGTTCCTCGCCAACACACTACTAGGAAGAGGTGACACCGGTTCCATGGCCAATGCGGACATGGAAATGATCACCAAGGCTCTCTTTCCCACTATGCCGCAAAGCCCCAATCCCGCAACTCTACTCATCCAGCACCTTCTCCATCAAAGCAACAAGACCAAAGGTGATATTCACATTGGTGGATTGGTAACCTGCCTTGCCCATGCATTAAATATTATACTACCTGTTATGCAACCTGTTGACGGCTCCAAACTCATTGACATCAAGTATTTGACTGCTTGTGGCTTCCTTAGTGTTTACCATGCTAACTGAAGGCTCCGAGCATATCGATTTAGTTATCTTGGTGATGCACAGGGTGAGCAGGTTCATTTGCCCTGCCCCCAAGCCTTCTCGATAGTGGAGAAGGACACTTGGATCCTCACCAAGGACCAAGTGATGGATATCATGGCCGAACTCCAGCCCGAAGAAGAGGAAGATGAAGAAGGAGGGCAGTAGGATGAGGATTAGCAGGAGCAGGATGAAGAGCAGGGACACAACCCTGCTTGGGAGGGACAGCAGCAGTAGCAAGGGGGAGCTTGGGACCCATGGCCCAACCAGCCACAGCAGGGGTACAACTACGTCCCCTATCAGGAATTCCAGCAGCTCAACCAACACATTAGGGAGATTGACCACACTCTTTAGGAAGTGAATGAAGATGTGAGTACTTTGACTCACAACTTCAGTCACTTCATGACCCACTTCCCCGACTACTACCAACAGTATCCGCACCAGCCGCCAAATGACGGCAAGAACTGAGCCTGGCAGTAGCCTAAGCTTGGGGGAGGTTTGAAAACCTCCAAACTTTGCATTCATGTTTTTACTTTTTTCTTTTGATTTATTTTATTTCTTAAGATTTGCATGTTTATTGTGAGTTTTGCATTCCTAAATCAAATATACAAAAATTAGTTGTAACTTTATTTGCAAGTGTCGTGGTGGTGTCACGGCAGATGCCATGGATAGGCTAAAGGTGGGGACTAATACACGCTAGGGGAATCCAGGGAGGGATAGTGAAGTGATTCTCCACACAGAAGTTTATATTTGCTTTGTCTCCAAGGTTACAAGTGCTCCTAGAGCTGTATTGGCGGGAGGAGGAAGAAGGAGCTCTCTTACTCTCGCTCACAGATCACACTTTAAACCCTAGCCAAACTCCAAAAATCGGAACCCCCTCTACAGAAGCCCTAGCCCTCCTTATATAGGGGGGGCTAGGTCTCCACTTAGGGCATACGTGGAGGCATATTCCTAAGAATATGCCATCTCCCAAAGTAGTAAGCCGACCGGGTTACTTTTCCCTTGCGTCACACATGCAGAGGCTACGTGAGCCTCTGCGGTGCCCGCGTCAGCCGACATGGGCATCGTCCCCACGCCTCGGTGGTCCTGCCCTTGTCTGCTTCACTCAGGCAGTGCGTACCGGGGCTTCTTTTGACCAGCGAGATTCCTTCCTTCTCCTAGAAGCTAGATGTGCCCCGGATCATAGTTGATCCGGCCACACCTGTTCCTGCATACAAGTTAAACATGCATTTCTGACTTACTGCTTAAGTCGGTTGAGACTTAGTTAGGCGAATGTCCCCTGGTCCGGGTTACCCCGTGATTCGTCCTGCCTTGAGGTGACCCGGCCAGCATCTGCTTTGGCCTTGCCGAACCTCGGCTAACTCGGCCTTTATACCCTGGCATGACCCTACCCGGGGGTATCCCCCCAACATTAGTCCCCGAAGCTAGTGCGGTCTTAGCTGCCTCGGCCGCTAAGGCCACATCAGGTTCAATTATGTTTAACCTTTGGACATTATTTCCGAGTTACCTCCTTGTCTCGGGTTATATGGATTTACGTTCCCCTTACACGTTCCAAGTTTTCACTTGTCGGCCGGGTTACCACTTCAACTCGGACTTCATGGTTTTATTTTCCCTCTGCACATTCCAAGTTTTCACTTGCTGGCCGGGTTACCACGGTCCTATCCGGGTCTTGCTTCCTTCTCTCGTACGCCAACCCACGTGGAGGCTAATCATTATGTTGTCTTATTTTAAGGGCCAACACAGTAACCACCGCATTAATTGTCAGCCATCACTGTGCGCGGGTCACGTCACCCCTGACTCCTCGTTTACCGCATCAACGCGTCACGTCACAGGACCAACTCCACTTTGTGGCCTTCCCTGTGGCTCCTTGCTGATTGTTCGACGCGGGTGGTACACGGCCACTGCGTGTGGCGTACCCGCAGGACGCGATCCCACTTTCTCCTTGTGGGAGAGGTTAAATAGGGGAGGGGCGCATCACTTAGGCTGTTTCCCCTTACCGCGCCCCTCTGCCCTTTGCTCTTCTTCTTCGTCTTCCTCGCGACCGTGCCGCCGCCAGTGCTCCCAAGCAGCAGCGCCGCCGCCGCATTTTCCCCCCAGATTTCTACGTCGTCGCCGCCGCTACGCGCCTCCTCCACCACGGGTCGCTGCCAATCTAGGCCTTTGCCCCCCGCCGCCGCTAGCGCCAGCGAGGGCAGCGATTATCAGATGACGGAGGAGGAGCTCATCGTTGCTGAGCAAGAGATGGAGGAGGACTCCGCCGCCGTGGACCGTGGTGCGTGGGCCGGGTCATGGGTCTGCCAAGATGACTTGGACTGGCTCTACCGGACCAGACGCATCCCCGCCGGTGTCATCGCGCGCCTTGCCTTTGCCGAACTCGCCCCCTCACCCAATCCGGGTGAGTACGTTGTGTTCTTGTCGCACTTACAACGGGGGTTCGGTTTGCCGGTCAGTGATTTCTTCCATGACTGGTTAAGCACATACGAACTCCAGCCGCACCACCTTCCTGCCAACGCAATCACTGCTCTTTCTGCTTTTGCCTCTACGATCGAGGGCTACACCGGATTATGGCCCACGAAGGAGCTATGGATCCGGTTTTTCAGCCTTCGTCGTAATGTCATTCCGAACATTCAACTCGATCCGGAGGACAAGCAGCTCACTCAATTCGGAGCTGCATCCATCTCACCCCGGAGGCTATCCATCTTCCCTCGAGTCACCGGGCTGGAGTCCTGCAAAGGATGGGCCCGGACTTTCTTTTATGTCCGGAACGAGGGCACTGAAGACTTTATCCGGCTGCTTCCCTATGCTCCGGGTCCACCTAACCCGGAATCGTGGGACGTTGTCCCCAAGAAGCCCACAGCCTTGGCCAACCAGGTCAACAAGAGGTTTGCGGAGCTGAAGAAGATCGGGTTGCGCAACGAGGATGCTATGTCCAGAGGCGCACCCACAAGGTGTGCCACATGAGCTTCGGCTACGACCCCAACCGGACCTCGTCCTTCGAGTTGAGCAACTCGGAGATCTATCGTCGGGTCAAGGCTCTCTTCACCACCCACAAGGACTTCTCCACTGAATGGACGTGGGGAATTGAGCATTTCTGCCGGGATAGGCTTCCTCCCTTGGTAAGCTTCGTGGCGCAAATTTACTCCGGGTTAATTATATGCCGGTCATTGTTCCATTTTTTACTTTGTTGTTCATTCTTTTCCTCAGCTATTCCTTCAGTAGACCCTCGAGGATGGCACCGATCCGACTCTTAAATGGGCGCCTGACCGGGAGACCCCGGACAAGGAAGAGCTGGACCAGGAGATGTTCCTCCCAATGACCGATGCTACGAAGCGACCCACCGGTAAACCCTCTTCTATTAGAGATTGGCCCGATGATGAAGATGACTCGGATGTCGAGGTGATTGAACCTGTTGATGCTGTCCCCCTTTCTTATGCTTTTCCGGCATCAGCTAACCCCGGTGGGCAGATCCACGAGGACCCTCCCCTTGCCACGGGGGAACCTGTTCTGGCAGCGCCGAAGAAGAAGCGTGGAGCTGCATCAAGTTCCTCCTCCGGACCTTCTCAGCCCTCCAAAAGGCGAAAGAAGTCCGGAGACAAAACTGCTTCCAAGCCTGCAGGCAAGGCCCCAGCACGAAGGGCTCGGAAACCCAAGGAGCCCCAAACCTCGGACGCGTAAGTCTCTTTTTCTCCTGCAACTTGTTCTTTCTTGCGTTGTTGTAATTTCTCTTCTGACATTATTTGATTTGACAGGGCTGCGGTGGAGGTCCCTCAGAGTGGATCTAGCATCTCTTCGCCGCTCCATCCTAGCTCTTCTCCCCCTCGTGACGACAAGTCACGCCCGCTGAGCCCTATTCCAGAGGGTTCTGCGGCTGCTCCGGGTTCCAGCCCGCCTCGTCAAGAGGAGGGCGACCCCGGAGCGGGGGAGACGGATCCAGCCGAGGCAACGGCATCCACCACTTCGGCTCCGCCGCAACCAGCAACTACTGAAACTACCTCTGTACCAGCACCAGCACCAATTCCGGCACTAGCAACAAGGGCACCAGCGCCAAGCTCCTCCGCCTCGTCCGAGTCTTCTCAGTCTCGGCGAGGAAGTACCCAGGAAGCTCCTAAGGGGAAATCTGCCGCAACCACTTCCTCCTCTGAGCAAGCCAAAGGCAAGAAAGCCCCTGACGTCACCAGGGCAGCGTCCACTGGGTCTGGACAGCGCACCCTTGCGTCCATGCTTGCCCAGAAGGCTCCAGCACTGAAGGACGCCCCTGCCGAGCCAACTAGTGCGCAGCAACTTGTTCTGCACACCAGTCTGGCCCTTGCTCAGGTTGAGAGGAGAGAGGCACATGCGAGGGGCTTGGTGGCGCCCCACATGCTCCGCGGTGAGCGATATCCTCCGACCTTGATCGAGTTTATGAATAACTGGAACAAGGCGGAGTTTGTCTATAACGACGATCTCCCGGAGAAGTTCGGTCCCGCCGAATTCGCTGCCCAGATGAACACAGCCTCTAAGGCGATTAACCTTGCGGGTCGGATGATGGAGGTATGTTACTTCACCTTCTCCTTATCATGCACTAGCAATATAACCATTAGTCCCCGAGCCTCCGGGGGAGTAACTTGTTACTCGGCCGGATGCTCCTTGGAGAACTAACGTAGCTCCTTCATAATTTCAAATATGCACACACCTAGAGCCGGGTTAAGTTCCACTTGGCCCGGATCTTGTACACTTCGAATATGCACACACCTAGAGCTGGGTTAAGTTTCACTTGGCCTGGATCTTGTACACTTCGAATATGCACACACCTAGAGTCGGGTTAAGTTCCACTTGGCCCGGATCTTGTACACTTCGAATATGCATACACCTAGAGCCGGGTTAAGTTCCACTTGGCCCGGATCTTGTACACTTCGAATATGCACAAGGCTTAAGACAAATTTTCATATTCTTTTCAGGTGACCACCAACCGCCGGAGTGCTGAGTTCCAGCGTCTTCTGGATACCCACAAGATGCTGCTCGCAAAGCACAATGCACATCTCGCTGAGCATGAGAAAAGGGGTAAGTTTCTCCCTTGGCGCTTCTCCGTTTTCCTTCATCTTCCTCTGCTGAACTAGTCTCATTATTTGGTTTCCACAGCTGGGGTGGAGGCTGAGAACAAGATTATGCGAAAGAACCTGGAGCAGATCAAGGGTAAGTCCTTTTTGTCCAACCCTGCTCTGCTTTCCATCTTCTTTTCTTCTTGGCTCGGCAAACATTCATACCTCGGCTCTACCGGGTCAACACGCTATTTCAGCATCTCTTGAAGATAGTGTGCCCGTGCCTGACATGATGTTGCATTTTCTCGAACAAGCAGGGCAGCATCTGGCCGAGCTCAAAAAGAAATACGGTGAGCTTGCCCTCCTCCGAACCAAGAACGACGAGATTGCCAAGCTAAAGGCAGAAATGAAGAAGATGAAGGTGCAGCACCAAACCGAGCTTGAAAAGGCTGGCCAGGACTACACCGAAGAACGCGAGCGCCTCATCCTCCAAATTACTAAGGACCGCGAACTTCTCCAGGAGGCCGACGTCAAACTTGACTCGGCGAACACTGAACTGGTGCAGGTCCGCCAAAGACGCGATAATTGCATCAATGAATTGACCCGGATCCATAGCCACATTTCACGTAAGTTCCTTTCCCTTATCCGACATACTTCTCCGGGTTACTTCATAAGTCTTTTCTTCAGCTTCTTCCTTTGCCTTGTTTTCAGGCCACTTTCCAGAGGGTACTCCTATCGCGAGCGCTGCTGTTGCCAATTTCCGCTGAGAGAGGGGTACTCCCGTTGCTCCTGACGGTGAGAGCATTCCCTTTGACATGGAGGACCTATTGGTCAGCCTGTCATCTCGCGTGGAAATCATCAAGAACTATGGAAAGGATCTCCTCGACGTTTTAGTCCAAGTCTTCAACATGTTCTGGCCCGGTGAGAGCGCTCCGAAGAGAATCACACTTCTTGCTGAAAAGCTGTCGGAGATCGAGACCCAGCTCGACCTCTGGAGGGAGTCCGCTGGACGTGCTGCAGCTGAGACCGTTCTTCACCACATACTCATGTGGTATGAGAAGATCGATCTCAGCCTCCTGGCGCGTGTGCGCACCGGATCCAAGTGGACCGATGACCCGGAATGGGTAGCTCGGCACCAGGCTTGCGCCCATAGCCTCATTGAATATTCTCCCATTCACGAATGGACTGAGGGTCCGAGCTTCCTGGAAGGCGCTAGCGACGAAGAGGTCGAGAATGTTGAAGATGATTCAGACGAGGATGGAGAGGACGATGCCTCGGATATCGAAGAAGGCGAAGATGACGCCGAACTTCCTCCTCCTGCTGCTCCTTAAGTAAAAACACTTGAAAACTTATCAGATCCCCGGTATGCCGGGTGGAAATGTATCCCGTACTTATGTAATATTTTGCTACTAAGTTTGTATGCCGGATTAACTTGGGCGTAGTTCCCGAGTTTCATTTTCTTGTTCGTCCAATCTTCTGGCTCGGTTCGTGTCTACCTTGATTCGGTTTTACGACTTACGAATCCGAGCTTCAAAAATTGTTTTAACAATACTTAGAAACTTTTAGGCTTAGCTCAAAATAATTTAGCATAATAGTTTGAAAGTAAATACAAGGTTAGTCCAAAAAACAAACGTCGGCTCGATTAAGTTCTTTTCCTTAGTCATTTTTCATGTGCTACGCAATTTCAAACTTGTTCTCTTGCTTGCCATGAAGCCAATTCTTGTTGGACAGCAGCAAGTCGAAGAGTTGGATTTTTGGTGCTCACACACAACTAATCCGAGTTAAGTAGAACAACTTACTCCAACTGACGTAAAAATAAAAAACAACAAATATTATTAAGGCAGTCCCCGAGTTACTGCTCGAGGTGCCCATATTTCATTCATAAGCTCATTGCCGGCATACATACCGACATATGAGAAGACTCGGATACATACACTTCTCTGCTAAGTGTAGAAAGCACGAAGTAGAGCTACATTCCATGGTCGCTTAGATTCCTCGCCGGACCTGTCCGCCTTGTTCTTTTCCTGTGGCTTTGCATCTATAAGATAATAAGAGTCATTGTGCAATGCTTTGCTCATGATGAACATCCCTTCCCATGGGAGGGATAATTTATGCATGCCGGCAGTACGCTGTACCAACCGGAGCACCAGATCGCCTTCCCGAAAGACTCGGGGGCTTACTTTCCGGCTATGATAGCGTCGGAGATTTTGCTGATATATGGCGGATATGGACAATGCCAGTTCTCTCGCTTCTTCCAGCAGATCAATATCATTTTGCCGGGCTTCTTGCACTTCGGCTTCTGTGTATTGGGTGACCCTAAGCGAATCATGCTCTATGTCGGCTGGTAATACAGCTTCTGCCCCATATAGCAGAAAAAACGGCATGTAGCCTGTTGATCGATTCGGAGTTGTTCTTAAACTCCACAGTACCGCTGGTAGTTCTTCTATCCAGCACCCCGCTGATCTTTGTAGCAGCTCAATGAGCCGGGGTTTTATCCCAGATAATACTAATCCGTTGGATCTTTTCACTTGTCCGTTCGATGCGGGGTGGGCTACCGAGGCTACGTCGAGTCGGATCTTCTTGTCCCGGCAAAAGCGCGCAAATGCTCCTTCCGCAAAATTTGTTCCATTATCTGTTATGATACTGTGTGGGTAACCATACCTCAAGATTATATCCTTGAGAAACGTTACGGCCGTAGCCCCATCACATTTCCTTATAGGCTTTACTTCGATCCACTTCGTAAACTTGTCCACCATGACCAAAATGTGAGTCATGTTTCCCCTTGCTGGTTTAAACGGGCCAACCATGTCCAAGCACCATACGGCAAATGGCCATGTAATTGGTATGGTCTTGAGTTCCGACATTGGCATATGTGTCTTGGTAGCGTACCTCTGACAACCATTGCATTTTCTCACCAGATCTTCTGCTTGTTCTAAGGCACTTGGCCAGTAGAATCCATGCCGGAACGCTTTTGCCACCAAGGCTCGGGATGAGGCATGATGCCCGCACTCTCCTTGGTGTATATCTCAGAGGATGTCAAGCCCTTCTTCCGGGTCAACGCATCGCTGGAGGACATTGGTCACACTCCGCTTGTACAACTCGAAATTGATAATTGTGTATGCCTTTGCTCTCCTCTGAGTTTGCCTAGATAACACCTCCTCAGTGGGTAACGTTCCATCTTTCAGGAATTGAAATATAGGCAGTGCCCAAGTTGGTATTTCTCGTATAGGGAACACATTCTCATCAATTTCCATCTGATCCACCAGCATAACTTCAACCGGATCATGCTGAGCAGTCCCCGGGTCCTGCGAGGTAGTCCCCGGGTTTGCTAAGGCAGTCCCCGGGTTTGCTGATGCAGTCCCTGGGTTTCGCGCACCACCTCCCATGTCAATGTACATGGGCTCAGCTCTGGATTCCGTATCTTCCGGGACATAGATCGAGTCAGTTCCTGGGGACGGCCTGATAGATGGTTTTCTGAGGTGTTCCAATGCTACACCTGGTGGAATTGCTTGTCGGGTTGATCCGAGCTTCGACAGCATGTCGGCAGCCTCATTTTCCACCCGGGGTACATGGTGAAATTCACACCCCTCAAAGTAACCAGATATCTTCTGTACATGAAATCTGAACAGTGCCATGTTTGGATCAAGGGCGTCCCAAAGTCCTGATACTTGCTGTACCACCAAATCCGAGTCGCCAAAGCATATGATCCGACGTATACCAATCTCTTTTGCCACCTTGAGCCCATGCACAAGTGCTTCATACTCTGCGACATTGTTCGATGCCGCGAAATGGATTTGCAACACATACTTCAGCTGGTCCTTCTTTGGCAAGGTAAGCACAACTTCGGCGCCCAGCCCGGTTTTTGTTTTTGACCCGTCAAAGTGCATCCTCCAGTAGTTCGGATCTGGTGGCGGTGGTTCGTATTGTACCTCGGCCCAATCCACAAAAAAGTCCGCCACAGCTTGAGACTTGATTGCTTCTCTTCTGTCATATTGTGGCGCATAAGGAGCTAGTTCGATTGCCCATTTTGCGATTCGACCACTTGCATCCTTGTTACCCATTATCTCGGATATGGGAGCCTCACATATTACTTTGATGGGGTGCTCCTCAAAGTAATGCTTTAACTTCTTTGCCGCCATATAGACACCATATGCCACCTTTTGAAAGTGCGGGTAGTTCTTCTTTGAGGCAGATAATACCTCGCTCAAGTAATACACTGGCCTCTGCACCGACTTACCCTCTTCGTCGCGCTCTACTACAATCACTGCACTTACAACTCGGTTGGTTGTGGCTATGTAGAGCAATATTGGCTCCTTTGATAGTGGAGAGGCTAACACTGGTGCAGTGGCTAACTTCTTTTTTAAGTGGGCAAAGGCTTCATCGGCCTGTAGCGTCCAAACGAACTTATCCGACTTTTTCATGAGTTGGTAGAGAGGCAATGCCTTTTCTCGCAACCGACATACAAACCGACTCAACGATGCTAGGAACCCAGTGAACTTCTGGACATCGTTGAGACACTTCGGAAGCTCCATTCGTTCAATGGCCCGGATCTTAGTTGGATTAACTTCGATACCTCGGCTAGAGACGAGAAATCTGAGTAATTTTCCAGCCGGGACACCGAAGGTACATTTTTCCGGGTTAAGCTTCATTCAGAACCTTCTTAAGTTCGCGAATGTCTGCCTGATGTCGTCAAGGAGCGTTTTGCTTTCCTTGGTCTTGATAACCACATCATCCACATACACTTGTACATTTTGACATATTTGGTTGTGCAAACATTTTTGCATACATCTTTGGTACGTTGCACCTGCATTACGTAAGCCAAACGGCATGGTGCGATAGCAATAAGCCCCATACGGGGTGATAAATGCGGTCTTTATTTGATCATACGGATTCAGAGGTATCTGGTGGAAACCAGAATATGCATCAATGAATGACAACAGTTCACATCCCGCGGTTGAATCTATGACCTGATCTATCCTCGACAGTGGAAATGGATCTTTTGGACACGCCTTGTTCAGGTTCGTGTAATCGATACACATACGCCAAACTACTGCCACGTTCGGATCATCCTTCTTCTTTTCCACTAGCACCAGATTAGAGAGCCAATCCGGATATAGTACTTCCATGATAAATCCTGCTGCTAGCAACCGAGCTATCTCGTCTCCAATGACTTTTCTCCTATCCTCGGCAAAGCGGCGGAGAGGTTGCTTCACCGGCCTTGCTCCGGGTCTCACGTTCAAAGAGTTCTCGGCCAACTCCCTCGGAACACCTTGCAAGTCCTGTGTAGACCAAGCAAAAATATCCCGATTCTCACGGAGGAAGTTGACGAGCTCGCTTTCCTATTTATCATTCAACCCGGCACCAATTGTTACGGTGCGCTCTGGGAACATATCATCAATAGGCACTTTCTTAGTATCCTTTGCAGCTTGGAACGAAACGCTACCATGCGGGTTACTCAACGTCGGCATATACTGCTGCGCGGACTGAGGTAATGTCGCCACCTCTTGGATTTTTATTTTCTCTTGCACAATCACGAGTGACTCAGCTAGGTTAGACCCGGCTGAGGCACATTCAATGGAACGTCGGAAATCTCCAGCAATGGTAATCACTCCATTTGGCCCGGGCAACTTCATCTTCAGATAACTGATGTGGCAGCTTGCCATGAACTTGTTCAATGCTGGTCTTCCGAGTAACGCATGATACGCACTTTCCAAGTTCACCACCTCAAACTCCAGATTCTCAGTTCGGCAATTATCTCTCATGCCGAATAGCATGTCGATCCGTACTTTGCCTATGGGCTCACAAGAGATGCCTGGTACAATACCATGGAAAGTTGTCCTTGTAGCCTGGAGCATGTTCTCCGAGATACCCAACTTGTGCATTGTATCCGCATACATGATGTTAATGCTACTGCCATTGTCAATCAGTACCTTTGAGAACTGTTGGGGATATACTTTCTGGGTATCCTCACAGTTCCTCACTGACCAGGGTGGCCCACTTCGGGTTAGAGCTTTGCTTCATGGGCGGCCCAGTTAGAGAGAGAAGACGGAGTCCCATCCGGCTACGGAAAGGCCCAGAAGATTTACCGACTTAGGCCTATAACGTTACTTGTAGTTCAAGATGTACTCTGTAACCAACTCTTAGTCGTAGCCGGATTGATCTCTCCTGTAAACCCTAGGCCGGATATCTATATAAGCCGTCCTAGGGAGAGCCTTTAGGGCACCAGATAACACCCAATACTTTAGACCCTCAACTCGCACAGGCGATACCCTTGTAACCCATATTCTGGCTCTGCCGTATTATTGGATTGCTAGCAGGAGTAGGATTCGTCCAAAGCCGGCGGATTCGAACCTGGGTAAACTTGTGTGATCACCGTCCCGGAATACTATACGTCTCACACCCCTCTCTTCCGCACGCCTCGAGGACCCCCTCATGGCGTACTTGTCCTCAATCCGACGACAGTTGGCGCCCACCGTGGGGCAAGTGAGCTTCGGATCTGCGTTCCGAGCGGAATCTGTAAGAATCGGAATCGGCGAGACCATCACCGTCAGTCGCATCCTCTACGCTAGCGACGTCCCTCTCATCGTTCTCGACGAGACTTGGATTCCGGCTAGGGAAGCCATGACTGCTTATACAATCATGTCTTTTGGCGAGATCGATGTTTACATTGGTTTCGCTGAACCTGCCCAACCCACCCCAGCGGTGATGATAGAGGCAGAAGAATCTTCTGGGTCCCCTTTGTCCGTGGAGGCGGCAGAGTTCCGGATCTCAGAAAACCCTAATCCCACCCAACCCGTGCCAATTGCGGAAATTGTGGAAAAATCCGAGCTTGAAGAAGACCTCACGGTCCAAGTCGAATCTGGAGTGGATCTCCCCGGAGAAGCCGGATCCCAGATCGACCCACCCGTGGAAGTCGAAATCCAGGAGGAGCACATCAACGACACTGATTCCGACTCTGACGATGTCGGGACAGACAAGCCTTTCCTCAGGTACACACTAAGATGTATGATACTGCAAGGCGCTAGCGCAGATGCAATCCTCGAAACCATTAAAAGTTTCGATAGGGCTGATCACAGAGGCCGCAGGTACCTCAGGAAGTATGCGTCGCACTTCGTCGGATACGTTGGATCCGGATCCGGCGCTGCTGATGCTGGAGAAAACACCGATTCGGTGTTGGAGGCAATTTGAGCAAACACTGACGTTCCCGCATCCTCGGATGAATCTATGACGTCGGCAGATTTCCGAAAGTTCTCCACGGAATATGAAGAGGAGTACAACTCCAAAGCTGCAGAGGAGGGAGAAGCCATGGATGAAGGATCCGGGGAACACTCTCCCAAAACGCAGGATGACATGGACATCAGGGACAATCTCGAAGTCCAGATGTCCGAAAGTACCGATCAGAGCTTGACTCCGGGAAACGGACCCAAAGCCGTCTTTGCTACCGGCGCTGCCAAGAAGGCAAAGAAGAAGAACAAGAAGAACAAGACCCCAGCAAAAGACCATCTGACAGAGGAGGTGATTGCCGAGGAATACGAGGAAGACTCGGATGGAGCTCTTATCCCAGACGAGCCAAAAAAAGAAGCATCGGTGGATGGACACGCGATCACTGAAGGTGCACGTAAGCTCATCGATGCCGCATTAACCACACCTATCCCTACAGCTGCAGAACTTACTGCAGATGAGCTGGACGAAAGGGCCCAAGCCCTAGAAGCGCGTCGTCAACAACTCCTTGATGAAGCCAAAAACATCGAGGTGGAGAAGAAGCGCATGTCAAACAAGGAGTACATGTCCCGTCTGCATCAGAAGACACAGAAGAGCCACATGGATGACAACCAATTCCCACGTGTCTGTGCCGTCCTTTTTGGAGATGAGATGGGAAAACCACGGAAGGATAGCAACGGAGATTGGGTTTACCCAACACCAGTGCAAAATACCGTGGCATCTCGCGAAATTCTATCGGCTAATCCAGGACCAGAGGAGATACATTTGGGCATCAAGCTACTCAATAAGGGACTGGAGCAGCAGAAGGTCGCCCTGTCCGGAAGCCAAAAACTGGTCTCGGATTCCGACCAATGTCGCACAGATCCGGCATGGGCTGATGTCAAAAACCCCTACGTCCAGGCACAATATCGTCACCCCGAATGCAGGGAAGACAATTATTCAAGAACCGGATCATCAGGACAGCATCGCAGAACTACACATAACTGGAGCAACGTCACTCCAGTAGCCGAGAAAGACACGATCGCTGCACTGAATTCGAAGAATCCTCCCCGACAGGGAGAAGATAAAGAGAAACGTCGGGAGGAGGATCGTCAAAGGATGCCACCTCCTAGACATGATAACCATCCGACTGAGCCTCACCATGGTGGGAACGACGGACGAAGGAACGACGGAAACCATGCTGGCACAAGCCGGCAGGGGGCTCGTCATAGTCAAGAACCTCCCCGGAACCGGAATAATGACGCTCCGGATGGAGGCCGGCGATTAGCCGGAAACTACCCTGCTGCACCACCCTCTCCACCACACATTTATCACAACGGCCCCCACGGAGGTCAAGGAGGACATGGCGGAGGAGGTGGTGGCAGAAGCCAAAGTTCGGCTCCAAGGCACCGCAGCCACAGCCGGCATTCGGGACGATCCCTATCCCCGAACGACACAAGGCATAGGATCAACTCCAACATAGAGGCTCGGCGCTACGAAAACGATGACGTGTACGTGGGACCAAAGTGCTTCGGACCACGCATCAGAGCTACAAGGTTCCCGGAAGGATTTGCTATCTCAAGACATATTCAAGCCTACGACGGCATTGCTCGGTCAGACACCTGGTTATAGGATTTCTTCCAAGCTTGCTGCATCGCCAAAGGCGGAAACAACCTGGTCGCAACTCGATATCTCCCACTCATGCTGAGGAAGACGGCACGATCATGGCTCAATGAGCTTCCGGCGAACACCATCCATAACTGGTATGATTTACAAAGTGCGTTCTTTCGGAATTTTGAAGGCACATATCGGAGGCCTGTACGGTTGGAGACCTACAGTGTTGCACCCAGAAAGCTGGAGAAACTTGCCGGGATTACCTCGGACGATGGATTGACACCAAGAACTCCTGCGAAGGAGTAAATGATCAAACTACGATTGAAGCTTTCATCGCAGGTCTCCCAATTGGTTTACTGCGCCATCGCTTGAAGTGTGACAAGGTTACTGATCTGGGAGAAATGATAGAAACAGCGAGCAAGTATGCAGATGCTGACGATGATGCAGAGGGATTACTCAATGTCCTGGCTGTGCCTCAGTCGGCAAAACAACCAAAGCAACAAGCTCAGAAGCGCAAAAATACCTCGGAAGAAAAGGCCAACGTGGAGACAGCGGTAGTCACTACTATTTCCGGGTCTGGAGGACGAAGAGGACGTGGCGGAGGCCACGGGCGTGGCCGTGGGACATCAAGGGTCCAAGGTAGAGGAGAGCAACAACCAGGCAAATCCTACACTTGGGCCGATATTGCCAATAACCCATGTGTGCGTCATTTGGACGCCAATGGGGGCTCATCCCACACCAACGCTGAATGTCATTTTAACAACGACATCAAGAGAGATGATACCGCGGGCTACAAAGCTAAGCGGAAGAAGGGAAAGAAAAATCCCGAAAAAGACAAAGAGACCAAGGAAGATTCCGACATGGAGGAAGCCGACGCTTCAAATCCCAAGTCGGAAGGGAAGAAAACTTTTCCCACCAAGAAGGACACTTACGTCACCTTCCTCGGATCTCAACCAGCAAAGGTCAAGAAAGCAGTTCTCCACGAGTTCAACGCAACAGTTCCGGCTGTCCCTTAGTATCTGGACTGGTCGGAAGTAGCAATAACGTTTGACCGTGCTGATCATTCGCCTAAGCTACATAGGCGAGAAAAATACGCCTTAATCGTCAATCCACTTATTGATGGTTATGGTTTCTCCAAGACCCTCATGGACGATGGTAGCAGCATCAATATTCTCTATGTCGAAATGCTACGCCGGATGAAGATCTCGGAAACACAGCTGAACCACAGCTTTGTGATTTTTCACGGAGTTGTCCCAGGAAGACAGGCTAATTCCCTGGGAGAGATCACTTTGGATGTTACTTTTGGAACACCAAAGAATTATTGGACGGAGGCACTTTCCTTCGAAGTGGTCCCGTTCAAGAGCGCATACCATGCTATATTCGAACGTCCGGCTTACTGGGCTTTTATGGCTTGTCCGTGTTACATTTACAATATGATGAAAATTCCAGGTCCCAACGGCGTAATCACCATCAGGAGAGACCCGAAGAAGGCGCGAGAGTGCAAGGATGGAAATGCCGCCTTTGCCGAAGCCGTGCTGCATACCCAGGAGTACCAGGAGATCAAGAAGAGCATAGATCCGTCCGAGATGCCTGCGATGAAGAAGGAGGTGACAAAGCCAAATCCGAAGTTCAAGGCATCTGTTGGGGGATAACCCCGGGTAGGGTCACTCCAGGGTATAAAGGCCGAGTTAGCCGAGGTTCGGCAAGGCCAAAGCGGATGCTGGCCGGGTCACCTCCAGGCAGGCCGGATCACGGAGTAACCTGGACCAGGGGGGTCGCCTAACGTTATATCAGCCGACTTAAGGAGTAAGTCGGAAGTGCTTGTCTAACTTGTATGAAGGAACAGGTATAGCCGGATCTACCATGATCCGGGTCCCGTTTAGCTTCTGGGAGAAGGAAGGAATCTCTCTGGTCAAAAAGAAGGCCCGGTATGCACTGCATGAGCGAAGCAAGCAAGGGCAGGACCACCGGGTCATGGCCGACAAGGGTGAGGACGCCCGTGTCGGCTGACGCGGGCACCGCAGAGGCTCACGTAGCTAAAGCATGTGTGACGCGGGGGAAAAGCACCCCGGTCGGGTTACCACTTTGAGAGGAGGCATATTCTTAGGAATATGCCTCCACGTATGCCCTAGGCAGAGACCAGACCGCCTCTATATAAGGGGGGCTAGGGTTTCAATAGAGGGGGTTGGGTTTTCTTCTATACCGATTTGGCTAAGGTTCTAGGGGTGAACTGTGGGTGAGAGTAAGAGAGCTCCTTCTTCCTCCTCTCGCCAATACAGCTCTAGGAGCACTTGTAATCTTGAAAGGAAAGCAATACAATCTTCTGTGTGGAGAATCACTCCACTATCCCTCCCTGGATTCCCCTAGCGTGTATTAGTCCCCACCTTTAGCCTATCCATGGCATCTGCCGTGACACCACCGCGACAGCATCAGAAGAGACAAAGACAACGCTGTTGAAGGATGACGACCCCTCCAAGGTGACCCAGATAGGCGTAGGCCTAAGTAGCGCATAGGAAAGCGCGCTCGTCAAGTTCCTCCAAGAAAATCAAGATATCTTCGCATGGCAGCCATCTGACATGACCGGAGTACCTAGGGAACTTGCCGAGCACTCTCTAAATGTAAACCCGAATGCTAAACCCGTCAAACAGTACTTACGACGGTTTGGTGATGAAAAGCGTAAGGCAATAGCTAAGGAACTAGCGCGGCTCGAGTTAGCCGGATTCATAGAAGAGGTCATCCATACTGATTGGTCAGCCAACCCTGTAATGATCCCTAAAAAGGACACCACTGATTTAAGGATGTGTGTTGATTATACTGCCTTGAACAAGGCTTGTCCAAAAGATCCGTTCGCTCTGCCTAGAATTGATCAAGTTATTGATTCTACGGCAGGCTCGGAACTCCTCTGTTTTCTCGACGCATATTCCGGTTATCACCAAATACGGATGAATGAATCTGACAAAGTCAAGACTTCATTCATAACCCCCTTCGGAACCTTCTGTTTTGTTACAATGCCCTTTGGGCTGAAGAACGCAGGAGCTACGTACCAGCGCACGATGCAGCGTTGCCTCCATGACCAGCTCGGACGCAATGTACATGCATACGTGGATGATATCGCGGTCATGTCCAAAAAGAAGGAAACATTGATTTCCGACTTAGAGGAGACGTTCGCCAATTTACGAAAATACAACATCATGCTTAACCCGAAGAAATGTTTCTTTGGAATACCAGCCGGAAAACTGTTAGGTTTTATCGTGTCTCAAAGAGGTATAGAGGTGAACCGCGACAAGATCAAGGCTATTCTCAATATTTCCAGGCCAACTCGCCTGAAGGACGTACAAAGATTAACTGGTTGCATTGCTGCGGTCAGTCGATTTGTAAGCCGGCTTGGTGAAAGAGCCACACCATTATACAAACTCCTGAAGAAGACCAAGGATTTTGTCTGGACTAACGAAGCTGAAGCTGCACTACAAGACCTGAAGAAAGTACTCTCATCTGCTCCTATCCTTGCGGCGCCGGAACCTCGGGAACCAATGTTGCTTTACATTGCTGCGACAAAGAAGGTTGTCAGTATAGTTATGGTAGTGGAGAGACCGGAAGAAAATCAGGAGCACCTGGTGCAGCGTCTGACATACTTTGTCAGCGAGGTCCTGACAGAATCAAAACAGCGGTATCCGCACTATCAAAAGTTAGCTTACAGTGTTTTTCTAGCATCTCGTAACTTACGACACTATTTTCAGGAGCATCCAATTACCATGGTGAGCAAAGCTCCCATGAGAGATATAATCAACAATAGCGATGCCACAGGACGCGTCGCTAAATGGGGCATAGAGCTTGCAGCTTTCGATATTGAGTACAAACCCCGGACAGCAATCAAATCCCAGATCCTTGCCGACTTTGTCGCTGATTGGACAGAGACCAAGGAGAACATGATCCTCCCTGAGTCGGAATATTGGACCCTCTTTTTTGATGGGTCTAAGGCTCGAGGAGGCTCGGGGGCTGGCGTGGTGCTCAAGTCACCCCAAGGAGATAAACTTTTATACGTGTTGCAGATCCACTTCACAGCGACAAACAACATTGCCGAGTATGAAGCACTGCTGCATGGAATCCGGATTGCTAAGGATATTGGCATCCGACGTTTGATGTGTTACGGAGATTCGGATCTTGTTGCTCAGCAAGTCTCGGATATTTGTAATGCAAATAAGCACATGGCAGCATATAAAGTTGTTGTGGATGATCTATCTAAATCGTTCGAAGGGTTTGAAGTTCAACACATCCCTCGAGCAAAAAACGAGGAAGCAGACGCACTATCTCGAATAGGATCTGCGTGGAAAGAGGTTCCGGATGGCGCGTTTTTAGAGCACCTCAAAGTTCCCTCGATAAAGGGAGTAGATGAGGAATATCCGACCAAATCTGACTCACCTTTAATAGCAGTTCTGGCTGTAATTCCCAGCTGGACTCAACCCTACCTAGATTACTTGGTAGATGGCAAATTACCCGAAGATGAGTGTTGAGCAGACAGATCGTCCGACGAGCAAAAGCCTATACTATTGTTAAAGGGTTAAAGGTGAGCTCCATAAACGGAGTGTTTCTGGGGTTTTTCAGCGCTGCGTATCTCCGGAAGAAGGAGTGGAAATCTTAAGAGAAATCCACGAAGGCGAGTGTGGTCACCACGTTGCAGCCAAATCTTTAGTGGCAAAAGCTTTTCGACATGGATTTTTCTGGCTTACAGCTCAGGCAGATGCCGAACGATTAGTCAAGACATGCAAAGGCTGCCAAAAGTACGCCAAGCAAGCTCATGTTCCGGCTGATCAGCTACAAACAATACCTATAACATGGCCTTTTGCGGTCTGGGGGCTTGATATGGTAGGACCTTTTAAACGAGCACCAAGTGGATTCACGCACCTCTTAGTGATGGTGGACAAATTCACAAAGTGGATCGAGCCTAAACCTGTCACTAGTTGTGATGGAGCAACAGCCAAAAGATTTGTCGAGGATGTTATAATCCGGTATGGTTATCCGCATAGCATTATCACGGACAATGGGAGTAATTTTTCCATGGGAGAATTGGCTGAATTCTGCGACGAGCAAAATATCTGGCTTGACATTGCATCAGTTGCACATCCACAGGCTAATGGACAAGTCGAAAGAGCAAATGGTTTAATTCTACAAGGCTTAAAACCGAGACTCGAAGCACCACTGAGACATGCTGCAGGGGCTTGGGCAGAGGAACTACCCTTTGTAATTTGGAGTTTGCGAACAACTCCGAACAGGTCAACAGGATATACACCTTTCTTCTTGGTCTATGGTGCAGAAGCAGTTCTTCCTAGTGATTTAATTCATACTTCTCCTATAGTGGCCGCGTATATTGAAGAGAATGCCGAGATTTCTCGACAAAATGATCTCGACTTAGTCGAAGAAGTTCTTGTCGTTGCTGAAATGAGATCTACAGCCTATCAGCAGAAGTTACGCAAGTATCATAGCCAGAGAGTCCAAACTAGATCTTTCAATAAAGGTGATTTGGTTCTCCGGCTTGTGCAACAAAGAAAGCACAAACTTTCCCCAGTATGGGAAGGGCCCCTTTTTAGTAAGTCGAGTATTGCACAATGGATCGTACTACTTAACTGACATGAGGCCAGTCAAAGAAAGACCTGCTACTAAGAAGAGAAAGAGAGCTGGAGGCAGTACAAATCCGGATGAGTTAGACAGACCATGGAATATTGCTCAGCTACGTCCCTTTTATTCTTAGTTTATCCTTCTTTGTAATCATACATATGTACATGTTCTGTGAGAAATAAAAGTTTTGGTTACCTCAAAGTTTTCCTGAGAAGTTTT
This sequence comes from Avena sativa, assembly GCA_916181665.1. Taxonomy (NCBI): domain Eukaryota; kingdom Viridiplantae; phylum Streptophyta; class Magnoliopsida; order Poales; family Poaceae; genus Avena; species Avena sativa. The sequence goes on along the minus strand of OV702289.1, from coordinate 126,583,744 downwards.
TACCATCTTATTTCCTAATGATCATGTCATAGTCGAAAATCCCAGAATTCTTGAAAGTACTTTATGCTCATGTTCATTCTGGTTTAGATTTCCGACTCTAAAACTGCTACCTTCGGGTATAACTCTAAAAAATTCTAGTCTTTACTTAGGTTATTTGTCTGATTGCTGGATGTGGGTATTTTCCGAGTAATGAATTATTGGTACTGGAAGCAGGCTTTGTTTCCGAGTTTAAACTGGTTTAGCAATTGAGCTCCATTGCTCGGCAAAGTTTCTGGCTGAAGGTTTAGCCAGCTCACGAAAGGGACGAGGCGGAAAGCCAGATAAACAATAAGTAGAGACGAAAAATTCTAAGTGCTTATGCAAACATTTCAAGCACACAAAAAGTCTAAAACAAAAGTAATGAATAGATAAAAAACTTAGCACTAGCAAAAGCCATAGTACTTCATAATAATAAAACGCATCATGTCTTTCCAGAATAATACATAGTTTTTTGGTCTATGATGCAGGATGAGATGAAGGAGCTGCCGACTCGCTGGTTACTCCGCCTTGATATTGTGCCGAGATATCCAGATCCAAGGTGGTCCGTTCATCGTCGGAAACTTCTTCGGCGTCTTCTGGAGGAGGTGGCAGAGTATCCACGCGGGTGAAGAAGGGCACCTCGTAGCTGGTCAGGTCAGCTACGTGGCACCCATAGCCGGCGCAGGAGTGCATGATAGCTTGAAGGTCTTACTCCTGGCCGTCTTCATCTACTTTACAGTACCCTCTGGTCACTTGCCATATCTCCATGTTTCCATGGTGGCTCATGACCATGGTGAGAGCGTTCTGCGCAGCAGTTCGCGCATAGGACATGTTCCAGTCCCGAATGAGCTACGACATCTCCTTGGCCTTCTCCCGCACCTGGAAGTCCGACATGCTTGGTATACCCGGAATCCTGAGAGACTCGCCAATGTCCTCAAGGGACTGGTGGTAGTCATGAAGAAGATCACCGACTTGGGTAAGTCGGTGAGTGCGGGGCTCGGACAAGGAGGAGTGCGTCAAGTTCAGAGGACCTATACACAAGTTAAAGTTAAAGAAAAAACCGACATTGATAAGAGTCGAAGAAAAAGGAAGAGTCAGAGAGATGGAACGTACCGAAAATGACATCGTCAACCTTGGTTTTCTCCTCCCGGAGACTCTGGAGTTCATCCCGGAGCGCCTGGGAGATGTCCTTCTCTCTGCTAAGCTCATTTCTGAGGTCCGAGATAATTTTAACTTGAGCAGCAATCTTGCGATCGCGCTCTTCAGTGGCCATGGAGGAAGATTCCAGGACTTGAGCTATGCTCGTTTCATGATCCGCCTTGAGCCTATCCAGCTCTTGGCGAAGTTCTTTGTTCTCCACCACCAGGGTCTTGAGGTTCTTGGCCTCTTCAATCATAGCGATGGATTGTTTCACCAACGCTGTAAGACAAAAAGAATAATAGTTCAGAAAAATTCGACATAGAAAAAGCAAAAGACAAGGTTTGAATCTCGAAATATTTACCTTCAGCTTCATCCTTGGCTACCTTGAGCTCAGCATTTTTAAGCCGGAGAGCTTTGATCTCTCTCTGCTTATTACAGACATTGGACAATAATTCCTGGTTATAGGAACATACTTTCTGTAAGTCAGAATACCCAAAGTCAGAAAGCTACTTAAGACTCGGGATAATATTTTTACTAAATATCAGCACGAGCCTTGGGGGCTACACTAGTTCGTTCTTTGGCATCCTAATGAAAGCATAAACTCGGATTCTATATCCTACTTCATGCTTGTGGGCTAGAGGATATGATATAACATAATGTAAAAACAAGAGTTGGAATTCTGACTTACATATTGCTCGCGGGTGAGTTTATCTAAACCCGCGTTCACTTCAGCTGCCACCTTTTCGGCGAGAGTAAGAGGGATCACTAGGGCTGTTGGAAGCTCGCCAGTCCTGATCCTCACGTCGCGAAGGCAGACTTGAGTGAGAAGGTCAGAGAACTTGACGTCCTCTGCTTCTTGTGCTTCCTCCTCAGGGGATAAATGGCTTTTGTCCAGGACTTGCCTGGCTAGCCGTTGGATCTCCTCTGCAGATTTCCGGGTTAGGCCGAATTTGGCAAGACCCGGATTGTTGAGGAGGTTTTCGGCGAAGACTTCAGCCGAGGGATCATTACCCGAAGAGGGTTCACCCTTATCTTGACCTGACACACCCACAGTGGCGTCAGTTTGCGACCCAAGGATCACAGGCTCTGTTTGAGGAGCCAGATCTTCTGCAGCATCCGATGAGATAACCAGAGTTGCAGAAGGTTGAGGGGCCAGAGTCGGAGGAGCTACGGCAGGCGAAGCTATGGTAAGCTTCGTCTGGCGTAAGGGCTTCAAAGAAATCCCTTTCCCCTTGCCCTTGATGATCGATTTTGCTCTGAGAAGGTAACAAAGTCAGAAATGTTACATCTCGGAAAGAAGTTTAAGTAAAGCACAAAGACGGAAAAGTTGTGACGGAAAGGATACCTCTTCACGACTGGCACCTCCTTTGTGCCAACTGCTACTGTCGGAGCTTTGCGCTTCTTGAGCGCAAGATCCGGCAGTGGAACCACTTCCACCTCCTGAGAGAACTCCGGAGGGTATCCTTCGAGTGGAGCAAGTTCCAACTCGGGGATGTCAGCAAGCTGAAAACAAGAAAACGTATCAGGATTGCAATGTAACCCGAAGATAGAAACACATAAAAGATGTGATGATAAAAGCTTACCGGCACACGGGGTTTTCCGCTGTGTGCATGTCCAGAGAAACCTCTGGAATCCGCCTCTCGATCTGCTCCTTGATCAGCCACTTGATTTGGCTTATGTAGACTTGAGTGGTGTAGGCTTTGGGGCTGATGCGGAGGGAGTCAGTCAGGGAAGACATGACAGAATGCATCAGTCTATCCCCGTGGTACTGAAGTGGCTGGATCCGGCATGAGACCCAGCACTGGACCAAGTCGGATCCCTTCAGACCATTGTGCTTGATCAGATATTCGATCCGCCTCTTAGCGAGAATCAGATCATCTGTGAGAGCCGGAGCAGCCTCGTCCCAGGAAGGTTGGGCCGTGGCGGCTCCGTCGACAAAAGCCGGCAAAGCAGTAGCTTTGCTGGGAGCCGGAATATCCCGATGGTAGAAAAAAGTGGCTGGCCATTGCTTGACCGAGTCACTGGCAGAAATTTTGGGACATGCCCGGTCTCGTCTAAGAGAAAAACTAATGGTGCCGGTGATGTAAGGAACACCAGCAGTGATGGAATTCCTCCGGACATGAAAGTAAAACCGAAATAGAAGCAAACTCGGCCTAATGCCGAGAAAGCCCTCGCAAAGCGCAGCATATGCGCTCATCTCTAGAATGGAGTTGGGAGGAAGATTGTGGAGTTGAACTCCATAGTGGTCAATCACCTCGGAGAAGAACTCCGAGGGAGGAAAGGACAAACCTCGGTCCAGATGGGTGCCGAAGTGGACGTGCTCGCCCTCATGCGGATTGGGGATGGTCTCGCCAGAGCCGCTCCGCCAGTTGCCGGTGGCGAGGAGCCCCTCCTTCTCCATGTTCTTGAGGCCAGCCTCGTCGAGGGCGCAGGGGATCCAGAGTCCCCGGAAGCTCTCTTTCTCCGCAGCTATTTCCGCCGCCGCCACCGCCGCTAGAGAGGAAGAAGAGGATGAAGCCATTTTCTCTCCGGTGGAAAAGGGTGACCCTAAAGTGGCGGCGCTAGGAGCTCTGTGGGAGGAAAACAAAAAGACTCTGGGCGCTGGAGATTTGGGAAGAAAGGAACGACGAAAGGCAGATGAAGAGGAGAAGAAAAAATCTAGACCCCTTATATCCACCTACCTGCGCCAAGATTCATGCAAACGCTACAGTGTAACCGCCACGCGTCGTGGAAGGAACTGGGAAGGGCCCACGCGATGATTGCGTCGCCTCGATCTCCATGCACGCATTGAAACGACGCCTCGGTTCCGCGAACCATGGACCCACCAACGGTCATGCTGACGGAACGTTCTGTCAGATGACGTGACTTGACCATGCTTGTGTCAGGTGGCGTTAGAGACCAAATTCCGGCTTAGTTTAAAAGCGAGCTAGAAAATCTGAGTAACTAATTGAAAGGTCCGACTTACTTTTAAGACCCGGATCGTATATTTTGTTGTGAAGTTTCAGGAACCCTTCAAGATTCTGCAAGCCGAAGATCAAGCTAGACGATGATAAAATCCGACTTTGGATCTTGGAGGCCTCCGGGGGCTGCTGTTGGGGATATACTTTCCGGGTATCCTCACAGTTCCTCACTGACCAGGGTGGCCCACTTCGGGTTAGAGCTTTGCTTCACGGGCGGCCCAGTTAGAGAGAGAAGACGGAGTCCCATCCGGCTACGGAAAGGCCTAGAAGATTTACCGACTTAGGCCTATAACGTTACTTGTAGTTCAAGATGTACTCTTTAACCAACTCTTAGTCGTAGCCGGATTGATCTCTCCTGTAAACCCTAGGCCGGATATCTATATAATCCGTCCTAGGGAGGGCCTTTAGGGCACCAGATAACACCCAATACTTTAGACCCTCAACTCGCACAGGCGATACCCTTGTAACCCATATTCCGGATCTGCTGTATTACTAGATTGCTAGCAGGAGTAGGATTCGTCCAAAGCCGGCGGATTCGAACCTGGGTAAACTTGTGTGCTCACCGTCCCGGAATACCGTACGTCTCACACCCCTCTCTTCCGCACGCCTCGAGGACCCCCTCATGGCATACTTGTCCTTAATCCGACGACAAGAACCTCACATTGATGTTAGGCCCAATGAATGTCGGGTCCAGCACTAACGCATACGAACCAGGACTTGGCATAAGCTTGAGATGATCTTTGATGTTCCAGGTGATTTCCTGGTCCGACCAAGGCATGTACCTCGTCACCGCTGGCATTACCGCATTGACCTCCATATGTCGGCGCTGCAAGCTCTTTCTATCTGTTTCCTCAGTTGTGAACACACAATAGCTCTGGTGATGCTCTCTGTACTCATTTCTTCCCTCATTTCCATGGTACCTCTGATCCGGATGGTGCTGATTTTCCACCTGATGCACTGCATCCCTTCTTTCATTGTTTTCATACCTCGGTGGAGGGGGAGGCAACATTAGCTGTTGCATGTTCGCTCTAGAGAGCAATTGCTGCTGGGGTAACTCCTGCCGAGGTTGATCATTTCGGGGTGCCTGAGCATTCCCTGAACCACCTTGTTCTATCTTTTGCATCCACTCACATTGCCTCGTTGTATGACCCGCTGGGTTACTCGGATTTGGCGTGTGAAACTTACACGGCTGATCCAACATCGACTCATAGGTGTACCTCGGACGGTCCTTCCTTTCTTGCCACTGTTTCTTTTGCTCTGGCGTCCAAGTTTTCTTGCCATCATTTCTCGGTGTCCATTGTTGCCCTCCAGTTTTCTGACGTTGATTGCTTCCTGTTCCGGGCTGATCTTGATTCACAGCTGCAACTTGTTACGAACTGTACCGGTGATCCGGTCTATCATCCCTCCTTTTACCTCTGTAATCATTCCTCCGGGATAATCCGGCTCCATCTCTCTGGTAGTACTCCTCATTCGACTCGTTGGACACGAGCCTAGGTTGAGTTGGATCGCCCAAGGCATACGAATCAGCAATCCGAATCATCTCCGCCAACGTAGTTGGCATCTTCCTTTGTAACTTTTGCCACAGTTCGCTTGCATATCTGCATCCCTGTGCAAACCACGCTATGGCCTGTGATTCTATCACGCCCTCACATGAGTTTCTCACGGTACACCACCGGGTTAAAAACTCCCGATCCGTCTCATTCGGTCTTTGCTTGCACATAGCTAGGGTCTGTGGCCTATTCGGCCTCTGATATGTACTCGAGAAATTGCTGATGAACATCTCTTCAAAATCTATCCAACAATTAATGCTTCCGGGCGGCAAATTGTTCAGCCATACCCTTGCCGGGCCCTCCAACATCTGGGGTACATATCGTACAGCCCACCTCAAGTTGCCTGTGGCAATTTTCACAGCCGTAGCATAATTTATCAACCAATCCTCCGGCTTAGTGCTGCAGTCATACGTCTTCGTGCCTCTAGGTAACTGGAAGTTAGGTACTGGTGGCTCTTTCATGATCCGGGGTCCAAAACACGCAGGACCCGGGGGACCTTGACTTTCAATTTGCTCCGACCTATACAGTCGATCCAGTTTCAACCTGGCATCATCCGGCATCAAATCCCTGCTTCCCAATCTCGACCCTATCACATGATAGTCCGGCCTTGGGTATCCTGCATTTACCATTTCCGAATCTCCATCGTTGTACCGGTCTCGCTCTCGTGGCGCATCTCTCTATTTCATACCTTGGTCGGCACTTTGCTCTTGCCTTGGTATATTCCGCTGCTGCGGTTGTCCTGTAGAGTTGCGCTGTCTGGCATTGCCGTTAACAGCGTTTCCTTGACCGGCATTGCCTTGGTCACGGTTACCTCGACCAGCTTCACCTCGGCTTACACTCCGTCAATCGTCATTTCTTTGTACTTCTTTTGCCTTTCCTGCCCTTGTCGGGTCATACGGAACAATCTGCTTGTTTCTCCTGGCCGAGGTTACTACCTCCTCTCTCCTTGGACCACCATGAGGAGACGATGCGGCTCCAGCGGATTTCTCCGGGTTACCCACCGCCGAATGAACGATCATGGAGGCCCCAGCTCTCTCCGGGTTTGCCCTGAGCAGTTCCTCATTTTGCCTGTTCGTGATCCGAACCAACTCATTGACACGTTCTTGCTGTCTCTGACGGGCTTCACCCGTCAGACCCTCTAGCTCGGATGCAGCTGCATCCGCTGCTCTGAGGTTTTTCGCCGGGGTACTGTACTTCGGCAGCCCCACGGACAAACAGTTTTCAGACTCCTCAATCCGAGTATCCCCTTCTTTGTTCATTTCACTCATGAGATTTCCCCCCTTCACTTTTACAGCATCTACTTTATTTGCCTTTGTGTACTCACGAAGCGTCATGTTCAATGACTGCTAAGCCGCCGCAATCTTTTTTGCTCCCTCTAGAATTTTCTGCCTAGTTTCCTCTAGCTCGGCCTGTGCCTGAGCCGGATCTACCACTGCTGAGCCGCCACAATCTTTTTCGCTCCCTCTAGAATTTTCTGCCTAGTTTCCTCTAGCTCGGCCTGTGCCTGAGCCGGATCTACCACTGCTACTACCGGGTTTGCCAAGCTATCCATAGCTTCTCTCAGTACATTCTCTGGCCTCTCTAGTGGAGGACCTCTACCTTTCCTCGGTGCCTTAGGCGTTACTTCCGGATCTGGCGCCGGATCCTTGCTTGTGCCCGCACCAGGCGCAGTCATCATCACCTCTGCACGGTCCGGGGAGCGAGTGATATGCGCCCCGCGAACCATGGTGAGGGGGGCTCCCCTGCCTCGACGACATGCCGCGGATGAACACATGACATGTCCACAGCAATGTAGACCTTGTGCGCTCCGAGCTTGACGAAGAGGCCGTTGCGCGGAAGTGGTCGCGTGCTGAAGCAGCCAGCGTTGTCGCTGACAAAGTCCAGCGCTCCAAAGCGCTGGACGAGCCCGGAGACGATGCGTTCTCCAGTGGCGATGAAGTTTCCCGTCCGGATCTTCACCCCTACTAGCATCGCTAGGCCCACGGTGGGCGCCAACTGTCATGGTGGTGTCATGGCAGATGCCATGGATAGGCTAAAGGTGGGGACTAATACACGCTAGGGGAATCCAGGGAGGGATAGTGAAGTGATTCTCCACACAGAAGTTTATATTTGCTTTGTCTCCAAGGTTACAAGTGCTCCTAGAGCTGTATTGGCGGGAGGAGGAAGAAGGATCTCTCTTACTCTCACTCACAGATCACGCTTTAAACCCTAGACAAACTCCAAAAATCGGAACCCCCTCTACAGAAGCCCTAGCCCTCCTTATATAGGGGGGGCTAGGTCTCCACTTAGGGCATACGTGGAGGCATATTCCTAAGAATATGCCATCTCCCAAAGTAGTAAAGTGACCGGGTTACTTTTCCCTTGCGTCACACATGCAGAGGCTACATGAGCCTCTGCGGCGCCCGCGTCAGCCGACATGGGCATCGTCACCCTTGTCGGCCACGCCTCGGTGGTCCTTCCCTTGTCTGCTTCGCTCAGGCAGTGCGTATCGGGGCTTCTTTTGACTAGCGAGATTCCTTCCTTCTCCTAGAAGCTAGATGTGCCCCGGATCATAGTTGATCCGGCCACACCTGTTCCTGCATACAAGTTAAACATGCATTTCCGACTTACTGCTTAAGTCGGTTGAGACTTAGTTAGGCGAATGCCCCCTGGTCCGGGTTACCCCGTGATTCGGCCTGCCTTGAGGTGACCCGGCCAGCATCCGCTTTGGCCTTGCCGAACCTCGGCTAACTCGGCCTTTATACCCCGGCGTGACCCTACCCGGGTGTATCCCCCCAACAGCAAGTTCGTTTCTTTGTTTCTCTCGGAGATTCCTCAATTTTAGGTGACTTGGCAATATGGAAATACAGAAGGGGTTTGACTCAAATACGAGAACGAAGCAAGCAAGATGAGGTATCACATTCCTTTAATCACCATCTTTGCAATATTAAATTGATCCTACAATTATTTACTCGCTTGCACTGGAGTCACTCCCCACTTAGCTTGTTATCCTAAAAATTCTATTCCTTTGCTAGTGTCTCCATTTTAGCTTTGAAACGATGAGCAATGAACTTGGTTAAAAATACTTCCGAAATTTTTACAACAAGAAAAAGCATCTAAAAGATGACTTGAAACCATTGTTAAGCTCAAAGAATTTGATTTTAGAACTACTCCATCCCATTTGAGCTTAATATAAATAGACTCGATAGTACCTTTGAATGAAATTGTTTGATAAAATGGATGCTTCGAAGTAGTAGAGATTATGCCACTAATTTTTCTAATAATTACCGTAAGATATTGCTTTACGGGTGTCATTACATCTCTATCGTGCTCCATGGGGAACTATTAACTCTGCTGGCCAACGAACGATCTAAATGTGGGAAACCACTTGATTTCGGCTATTGAGTTATGTAAACATCTGTAGCAGCAATGCTATGCTGAGTAAAACTTTTAGTCTCCTCATGGTTTCACATTCCAAGTGAAGTTATAGTACTCCTCTGACCCATTATTGCTCAAACAATTATTTATTGGCATGGTCACGAGTGTACAACACAACCCCAATTAACATGTTAAAAATAGTGGCATGATTTCTCTATGGAAGAGCTGAAGTTTTTGAAAGACAAAAGAAAGAAAAAGGTGCTTTGAGAGTCTTGAAATTTTGACTTGGGAGTAGATGAGTTGTTCTTAAATTAAATGTTTTGGTGCCAACTTGAGTACTCTTAATTTATTAAACAAACAAGAACAAAAAGTTTTCATCTCTCGATGAAGAGAGACACCAAAAGAATTTGTCTCACTTTCCTAGCTAAATTTTGACACTTGCTTGGGCATATGATTTATTTGCTAAAAAAGATATACGTGGTTAGGAAGTGGACTCAGTGCAATCTTGTGAATACTTGTATGATTATATTTAAGATTGCAGGGATTGAGAAGAAAAGAATTTGACACCAATTCAAACTTGTAAGTTCTTTTATTTTCAGTCTCGAATCTCCGCTATTCTTCCTTATTTCCTTGTCACTCGAGGGCTAGCAACATCTAAGCTTGGGGGAGTTGATAGCTGTGAGATTCGACACATTTTTTATGGCTTTTATTGATGGTTTTCTACCGGATTTGATTGTTTTCTAGCTTTGCCTAATGCTAATACTTCGGTAGCAAAGAAAACTTGGTTTGTAATGTGTGTTTCAGGTTCTAAATGTCAACATAAGTTTTTAACTAGAGAAACACAATATTCTAGAGAAAACAAGCAAGTCTCTCTTTAGAAGCACTCGAGGAGGGCATACAGAAGCTTTAACGAGCAACTATACGGCGGGAATATTTTTCCGACCGTATAGTTCCCGCCGTATAGTTTCCACCGCCTTTGTCTTATCAAAAGGGACAACTTCCGTGAAGGAATCGAGGACGAAAACACAATAGAGTAGCCGCCATACCATATAGAAGGGAGAAGAAGATATCTAGAGAAGAAGGGGAAGACGTTCTTCATCTCGCTCCATGATTTTCGACCTCCTAGCCAATACACCCCCATAGCCACTACTTGTACTTGAGAGAGAGAGAGAGAGATGGATCTCCACCTTGCAACACTAGTGTTTGAGATTGTTTCTTCCCATCTTGAATTGTGTTGGATATTTTTCTATTCTTATTGTGGATCTCCACGGTAATATAAAGACGAATTCCCTTTATTTCATTATATCGATGATCTGTTCTTCTTTCATGTGTGAGTAATTCCCTTGGGCGCGGGAGATGTAGGGGATTGGTGAGATGTGATGTGCCTTCATATATTTTCCATTAGTTTGTGATTGATTATAATTACTATATTATGTGGGCTTGAATATCTGTGGGATGCCTAATGCTTGTTGTCCAATTAAGGGCCCAGACAACATGATGCTTTGTTCTACATAGATAAGATCTAGTTCTCTAGTGGACCGGCGACCCCCGGGTGACACGGGGATATCAATGGAAAACTAGTAGACTCGAGGATAACGAGGAACCACTGTGCTTATTGCATTAATCTGATCCAAGGAGCTTAATCGCTAAGCAACCTGAAGGGTCTTAATCGTCTAGTGTCTGACCATAGTTTTGGTAACAGGCTAGTAGGATTATTGAAGTTGGGATGAAATCTACCAAGAGGAGTTCCGGCTAATTATGGGTTGCTCGCCTACACATATATTTATAAGATTATAATTGTTACATTTACCATTCGTCCACCTGGCATAGTCACTATCACCATGAACTGAATCTCCCTGCGCCTCCTTTGCCATATGCAGAAACAACAAACAACCAAGTAGTTCTTTACTTTTATGCTTTATATTTCTGAAGTTTACATTTTAGTTCCGTTTAAATACATCTCATTTAATCAAAACCCCATTCTTATATCAACACTTGCAGTTAATTCACCCGAAGATCTATGACAACTTTGGATGTGACATAGACTTCACCCATAAACACTTACCTTTGGGCTCCCTATGGGATCGATATCTATACTTCGAAACTAGCTACAAATGATCTATGCACTTGCAGACATCACAACCTTCAGACAAAGTACCTAGGGAACTCGCCGAGTAGTCTCTTAATGTATATCATGATGCTAGACCAGGTCAAACAGTCCTTATGACATTTCAGCGATGAAAAGCGCAAAGCTATAGCCAAATAATTAGCCCGATTAAAACTAGCCAGATTTATTGAAGAGGTCATCCACACTGAGTGGTTGACTAATCCTATAATGGTTCCTAAAAAGGACTCCACTAATTTAAGGATGTGTGTTGATTATATTGCCTTGAACAAGGCTTGTCCCAAAGATCCGTTCGCTCTGCCTAGAATCGATCAAGTTATCGACTCAACTGTAGGCTCAGAACTCCTATGTTTTCTCGAGGCATATTCTATCTATCACCAAATATGCATGAAGGAGTCAGACAAACTAAAGACTTCGTTTATCACCCCCTTTAGAACCTTCTGCTATGTAACGATATCTTTCTGGATAAAAAATGCAGGAGCTACATATCACCGCACTATGCAGCATTGCCTCCATGATCAAATCGGACGCAATGTACATTCATACGTGGACAACATAGCGGTGATGTCCAAAAAGAATGAAACATTAATTTACAACTTGGAAGAGACATTCGTGAATCTACGAATATACAATATAATGCTTAACCCGAAAACGTGTTTCCTTGGAATACCAGCCAAAAAATTGTTAGGATTCGTCGTGTGTCAGAGAGGCATAGAGGTGAACCATGATAAAATAAAGGCTATACTCAACATATCCAGGCCGACTCGCCTGAAGGACATACAACAGCTCACTAGCTATATCGAAGCAGTTAGTCGGTTTGTCAGTTGGCTCGGCGAAAGAGCCGCACCACTATACAAGATTTTGAAGAAAACTAACAAATTTGTCTAGACCGATGAAGCTGAAGATGCTCTTCAAGACCTAAAAGAAGTACTCTCTTATGCCCCTATTCTTGCAGCTGTGGAACCATAGGAACCTATGATGCTTTACATTGCTATGACAAACAGGGTCATCCGTGTCATCACGGTGGTGTCAAAAAAGGAGGAAACATAGGAGCACTTGGTGTAACGTCCGACTTATTATCTCAGTGAGGTCTTGATAGAATCGAAATAGTGGTATTTGTATTACCAAAAGTTAAGTTATGGTGTATTCTTTGCCGCCAGAAAGCTACGACACTATTTTCAAGAGCACAAGATTACCGTGGTGAGCATAGCTCCCATGAGAGACATAATCAACAACAACGATGCAATAGGATGCGTTGCTAAGTGGGGAATCGAGCTAGCAAATTTTGACATTGAGTATAAACCATGAACAATAATCAAATCCTAGATCCTTGTCGATTTTTTCACTGATTGGACAGAGATGGCAAAAAACACTCACACCCCAGAGTTAGAATATTGGACCATCCACTATGATGGGTCGAAAGCACATGGGGGCTCGGGGGCTAGTGTGGTGCTCAAATCACCCCAAGGAAACAAACTGTTCTATGTATTACTGATTCACTTCACAGTGACCAATAACATTGCCAAATATGAAGCACTATTATATGGACTTCGAATTGCTAAATATATTGGCATTTGCCGAATCATGTGCTATGGAGACTCGGATTTACTTGCCCAGCAAGTATCCGACCACTGTAGAGCAAATAAACACATGGTAGCTTATAGAGATGTCATGGAGGAACTATCTAAATTGTTTGAGGGGTTTGAAGTTCAACACATCCATCAAGCAGAAAATGAGGAAGCAAATGCACTATCAAGAATAGGCTTTGTACGTAAAAAGGTCCTAGACGACGCTTTTCTGGAGCACCTCAAAGTTCCCTCTATCACAGGAGTTAATGAGGAGTGTACCTGACCAAATCCGACTCACCACTTATAGTAGTTCTGGCTGTTATTCCTAGTTGGACAAAACCCTACCTTGATTTCTTGGTAGAAGGAAAATTACCCGAAAACTAAGTTCTGAGATGATAGATCATCTGACGAGTGAAATCCTATACGATAATCAGTGGTGAGCTCTATAAGCGGAGTGTGTTTGGGTTTTTTAGCGCTGTTGACATAGGTATGATTACTCGGGTGCTTATGATTCGGTACCCTGGTTGCATAAAGGCTCACGGCCCATGAAGATTCAAGATGGTGGCCCAAGAAGCATCTGATGAAGAACTTAGTTGTATTAGGAAAGGAAATATGATCCGACATTATATTGGTGTTGTAATCATACATATGTAACCTATTCGTATACGGCTTTGAGACCCGGCCTATTATATATAGGACGGGAGAATACCACGAGGTGGTACGGAAAAAACCCCAAGTGATCTGTAATAGTGTTATTTATCAAGTAATTAGGCGACTTCAAATTCCTTGTTTGCCTAACATTCGACGAAATCCCCAGCGTTCTGTTTTCCGCAAAACCCAAAGTCCATCACCATGGGCATTGCTGAGCTTACCCCTCGTCAATTAGCGCCGTCTGTGGGAATTCTGAACGCTGGAGTCATGGATTGGGTGGACCCTTTTCATCAAGCAACAATCCAACAGAAGCAACACCACGCCCGTCCACCCCTGTTTCGTTACCTGCCAACGGCAGATCTGATCTCATCATCGGGAGTTTCCACTTCCAAGTGATGGATGCAGAAGAATCGCACCCCTCCGTTGTGATCTCATCAGAACTATCGGTCGAAAAAACTGCACCTATGGCGATAGTTGCGTCATCCGCCAGATCATCCGTGAAAGCCACGTTGCAGGCAGAGAAAACCAACGAAAACAATCAGAAGATAACAGATCTAGGGGACCTTGATGGTCTATATGACGATATCTCCCTTGGATCTGGCGTACAGTCAACTGCACCATGGGGATTGATGGCTCTGACATACAGCCATCTCCGTCCACATTTAAACTAGATATTATTCATATTTTTTATGAAATATCCCTCTAAACCCTGCCACTAATGCCTAATATTCAAAGGGGTATGCAATCCTTTCTTTCTATTTTTCCTGCGGAGATAATGTCATTTGAAGATCGGAATCACTATTAAAGTCAAAGATACGAGATTCCAACAACCAGAAGAAACCAGGAGCCGTGAAGCGGAGGCAGACGCTTTAACGACCAACTATACGACCGGAACAAAATTCCGGCCGTATAGTTCCGGTCGTATAGTTGGCTCCACCACCTCTAGGTCAAATAGAACAACTTTCGTGAAGGGGCCCCTATATAAAGAAGCCTTGGGCAACGAGAAAATAGGGCTGCCTCGCCCAAAAGTCTCTGCCCCGGATCATCAGCTGCGTCCTGATCTCAAAACCCTTCTCCATCTCCATAGCCATATTCCACCACTTGTAATAGTAGATCTCTTCTTCGATTGGTGACATTGTAAGACTATTTTCTATCAATCTCATGATTTCCATTACAATGTTTGTGATTGTTGATATCATCTCTATGTGTGAGTAATTCTCCTTGGGCTAAGGGCTTCGGCCTATCCATGTAGCGTTTGTGCATGTTCTTTATCATAGATGGGATCATGTATTAGTTTGTATAACATGATGATTATTCTATCCTGTCTTGCCTCAATCCAAGGACTTGTCAGGTACCCAAGACCCCGAGGGTTGAGCCATGTACAGGGAGTATGAGTAATGACTGATCTGCAAGTTGGGAACCCCAGTGACAGAAGGGGTAGTATGGCTGTATGTGAGGTATTTACTTGGGATTAACGGTGACATCACTATGCATATCATTAGTTCTATTTCTTCTATGGATAAGACTAGTAGGTTATTGCTATAAGCGGTTGTGGAGGCAATAGCAATTATGGATGCACAACCCACATATAATTTATCTTGCTCTAACAATTACATGTATACTTTATCTTTATCTTTTATTTCCATCAGATTATTTGCACAGCTATAGGTGAAACCTAACGCCCTAGGCCCTCTCTCTCCATCATCAACAACAACAAAAATATGCAAACTCTTGGTCCAGTAAAACCACAAAAGGAATTCTAAAACCGAAGGTCCATTAAAGTAACTTCACTACGCATCTGCTTCGCGAGGATTCGATAACCTAGGTCTACTAGGGAAAAAGAAGCTATACTACATCTGTAATCCGGATCGAAGGTATCAACCCTTTTTCTGGCACCATTGCCATGGAAGCAATAGCTACCCTGGTGAGGTTAGTAGGAACCTTGCTAGTTTTAGTTCTTGTTTTTAATTTTGTTAGTTTGCTTTCAGTCTTTATTTGAAAAACCAAAAAAATTAGTTAGCCTTTAAATTCTTGCTTTTACTATTATAATTCTCTGTTTAAGAAAACCAAAAAACATAAGAAATATGGTTGAAAAGAAGCTTGGGGAGTTTGCTACTCCGAACAATGATTATTTGCATACTCCTATTACTCAGCCAGCAATTGTTGCTGATGACTATGAAATTAAGCCCCATTATTTAAGTTTGGTTCAACATAATCAATTTGGAGGCTCTATTGTTGAATACACGGGTATGCACTTGAATACTTTAGCTGAAATATGTGATATGATGTGTATAAAGACGTTGACCCCGATGTGGTCAAATTGCATTTATTTCCTTTCTCTCTTAGAGGAAGAGCAAAAGAATGGTTGCTATCTTTGCCTAGAAATACTATTACATCATGGGTGGAATGCACTTCTTTATTTATGATTAAATTTTTCCCACCTGCAAAGACTATGCAACTCAGATCTAATATTACTGGTTTTAGACAGGAAGAGCGTGAGCCACTAGCGCTTGCATTGGAGAGGATGAAAGAATGCATGCAAAACTGTCCTAGTCATGGGATGGAAAACTGGTTAATTCTCCATCTATTTTATAATGCTCTTAACCCTGTGTCTAAGTCTATGCTTGATACTGCAGCTAGAGGAACATTTATGGGTAAATATTACCGTAGCAAAGCAGCTGCTAGACAATATGCAATACAACCATTCCCAATGGCATGTGGATAGGTCGAACACGAAGAAGGTGAACTCTGTCTCACCACAAGAAAATGAAGAACTCAATGCTAAGTTGGATGAGATCATACTAGCCATAAAAGGTAAGGAACCCCAGGTAAGAGCTATCCCTGAAACGAATATTGAATACATAGACTTCATAGCTCGTAATGATTATAACCCTTCTTGGAAGAAGAATTATAATCCTAATTTTCAGAAACATTATTCTAGTCATGTAGGTAACTCTAATAATAATATGTGAACTAGTAATGGTAGTCTCCAAGAAACACTTAAGTCGTTTATAGACTCACAAAATGAACAAAACAATATTCTTGTTAAAATAACAGAGAACCATGATGCTATGCTTGGTAAATTATCTAACCAAGCTGTAAGTTTGAGAAATGATTTACAGGCCCTCCAAGAAAGAACGAGGATTGTTGAGGCATAGCTAGGTAAGATAACCGAGAGTCAAACTCTCATTCTAGCCAAATTTGCAGGTAAAGATGAGCCCAATCCTATTGAAGACCTCAAGATGATGAGAATCCAAAGGGAGGAGCCTGAAGAACTTGATTATAGTAATGCTCCTTCACCAAGTTATACCGTTGAAGATCTCGTAAAAAGGATTAACATTAAGATTCTGGTAAGTGAATGTAGTGAAGAAGCTATGTACCAACACTTTGTTAATCAGGTAGCAATTAAGGTACGTGAGCTTGAGGAAGAATATAAGCAAATTGCTGAAAATTTACATGTGAAGCTTGATGATATATTTGAGCCTACTATTAAGATTAAGATTGGGACCAATGAGATAGCTGCACTTTGTGATCTAGGTACAAGCATCTCAATAATTCCAAAGCGTCTTTTTAACAAGTTAAATCTTGGCTCTTTTGATATCACCGAGTTAAAATTGCATCTAGCAGATTCTACCTACAAACAAGTTGTAGGAATTAAGGAGAATACTTTAGTATACATTAAAGGTTGTCCTGCTCTCATTGACTTTGTTATTGTTGACATGCCTGAAGATGCTACTGCTCCTATTATATTAGGTCATCCTTTCTTAAGAACTATTAAGGCTTTGGTTAATCTACATGAAGGGAACGTGAAGCTTCAATTGCCTTCGTGGGATCTTTTTTTATCCATTTCCCCAGGAAGAAGAAAGCCAAGCATGATGAAAAGGAGGCCATCACTTTGAAGGCCAAGTACTTTGGAGTGGGTGTTCCACTCATCTGGCCTAAGTGATCAACAATGAGGTCAAGCTATTGACCATAAAAGAGCGCTCCATGGGAGACAACCCATGTGAAATAAGGTTTGAGTTCATTTTTAAGTTTAGTTTAAGTTTATGTTTAATAAAGAGTGCTAGAAAACTCTAAGCGAGGAGAAGAGGTCCGGTAATACTAAAAATCCTGCTTTATTCATGTTGTTGTTGGTCGACAATATTTACTATCAATTTTCTATCAAAAACAACGTATATCACTAAGTTACAGGATAAGAAATAAGTTTTGAAGAAATGGATTTTTTATGCATACAGAGAGTTTAACGACCAATTATATGGCGGGAATAAAAATTCCGGTCGTATAGATATCTTTGCCATCGACAATTTTTATTTCATATGTACTGACAGTTTGACGACCAACTATATGGCGGGAATAAAAATTCCGGCCATATAGCTCCGGTCGTATAGACATCGGTGCTTCCGTACAAATTCTTTTCCAATGTATTGACGGTTTAACGACCAACTATACGGCGGGAATAAAAATTTCGGCCGTATAGTTCCAGTCGTATAGATATTGATGCCTTTTTATAATTTCTTTTCCCAGGTACAGATGGTTTGACGACCAACTATACAGCAGGAGCATATTTGTTCTGGCCGTATAGTTCCAGCCGTATAGCTGCACCGCCAGGTGGAAACCCTAAAATTTTGACAGAAGGCCAACTATATGGCGGGAACGCATTGTTCCAGCCATATAGTTCCGCCCGTATAGTTACGACCAACCAAAAAATCGCACTGGAAGGTATCTCCAACTCCAAAACTTCAATCTTTTTATCTCTTCTACCTCCAAACTCTCTCAAAACCTCAAGAGATCTTCATCTCTACTCAATTTCATTCGATTTCCTCACACACAAGTGATCTATGGTATGTTTCTCCTCTGTTCCTCCAATTACTTTTTGTAAATCCATCTTCGATCTATTGTCATTATCAATCTAGGGTGAGACCTACTATGAACCAATTGCCATGATTCTCTTGCCTAGATTATTATTTTGAGGAGATTCTTTAGTGTGCTATGATGAGGAATATGTTATACTTACTGTTGTTGGATCAAAAAGTTTTATTTTTGTCTTTCTTCAATGTTTTAGATGATGAACACAAGGAGCCAAACTCGTGCTCGTGCCACCGCTAGCACTTCTCGGGCTGTCGCTCAAGAACACATGGGGATACGATTCAGGAATGAGCTCTAACGTGATCGCTTTGACAAGATCAAGAACCGTGAAGTGAAGGCCACCAAGTGGGCTTGCCCCATTATATTGAACCAACTCGGTATTTTTGATGACTTCAATTTACTTTGCAATAGAGCTGGCCTGCAAAACTTTGTGTACAATGATGTGCCTACTTATTGCTGCTTAACTATTGAATTCCTAAGTTCGTTGCAAAGCACCGTTAAACTATGGCAAGGAGAGGACACGATTTCTTTTTGACTTATGAACAACAACTACACTTTAATATTAGATGAATGGTGCGCATGTTTTAATTTTCCAAACAATGATGTTAATGCCTTACGCGCATCACTTACTGGCTTAGATACCTTCCCCTGAACAATATTATAATGGAATGAGTTTCACTACTAGAGTAAGCAAGGGGAAGAATATTCAACATCCTACAATTCGCTATTTGTTCTATGTTATTGCTAACACCCCGCAGACACGTAATGAGTTCACGAGACTCAACGAGGAGGACATCTTAGTCCTTGCAAAGGCTGCTTACATCATCTGATTCTTGTCACTCAACTTGGGTGCCATCCTTGTGCGCTACCTGGAGCACCAATCCTCCCAAAGCCAAGGACCAACCACAGGTGGAGGCATCATCACCGAGCTTGCCACTGCCCTAGGCATCGACCTAGGTGAGTTGCAACCCGTGCTAGGTGAGCAACGTGTTGGTTTCTCTACTTTAAAAGCTTGTGGAATGCTCACTAGGAGAGGTGGTGTTTATTACCTGCATATTGCTGGAGCTGGGCGTCTCTACCCCGCTCCTATGCCTAATGGTCTTTTCTCTATCGAGGAAGGACGTTTGCTATATGACTTGTAGGTTGAGCAACACCAACCCGAGGAGCAAATTCCGGAGGAGGATGGGGACCAAGAAGAGGAGAAAGAAGTTCCTTATCAAGAGGAGCAACCATCAACCCGATTCGACACATACTAAGACTTCCAAGAACTTGGAGGGACTATGGAGAGGATGCATAGCCTCTCTTTGAACCTCCGAGGAACAACTAGTAACCTCTTAGCTCAATTTGCGAACTGGAGTAACGAATTTTTCCCGCCACCACAATGATTCGAAGGGCTTGCAAAAGCCTAAGCTTGGGGAAGTTTCCTCATGTATCTTTATTTGGCATTCATTTGCTTTTATTTATTTTGAGGTTGTGTTTTTAAATTCGAGTTTATAAGCACTCGTGTTGTTTCCCCAACACTTTATGTTTAGTTCTTTCTATTTGCTTTCGAGATTTTCTAGCCGAGCTTTACCGCTAATTTTCTATTCTTTAAATTCCCTCTCTTAAAAACCACAAAAAGGTTTCTCCATTTTTCCTTATTTTCCCTCTTTCTTTTCTTTCGCCTCGAGGTTCTCATATATTTGTAGGAGAGTGATCGACTTCGAGTTTCCAAGAAACAAATAAAAAAGGAAGAGAGAAGTGGAACCAAACATGAGAGGTATGCCTTATGACTCCCCACTTTTGAAGTTTGAGAACCCCATGCTAGTTAGTAGTAAATGTTGAGGTATTATATTGGTGGAGTGAGTCTTTGTATTGTAGTAAGATTTTCGTTTGCATGGGTATTTAGTTGGGTACATTTTGTTCTAGCTCTCATAATTAACCAAGTCTTGCCTAAAATTTCTAAACAATTGTACTAAGAAAAGGTCTCACAATTGAAGGCTTGGGTGTTGTAGTGCTTAGTATTGAAGGCTTATTTCTAGAGACACTCAACACCACTGAAAATGTTGATTGACTTGATAGCTCTCTTTAAAAGGATTTTTTCGATTGAATTAATGTTTAGCGGTTTTTGTGAGCATGCCAAAGTTTGACTCGTTAATCATAAGAATGATATAGATTTATGTGTGTCAAACTTCATGGGATGCCAACAACTCCGCTGGCCTACGAACGATCTTCATGGAGGAAACTCCTAGATTTTGGCTATGAGTTGATTAAACACATGTAGCAGCAATGCTATAGTGGGTAAGATTCTTGGCACTCCTGGGTAGCTGTAATCATGATGGAATCACTCCTCTGGCTGTTATGAGTAATCATTATGCAAAAGGAACAAAAACCTTGGTGATGCCACGAGTGTCCATCATAGCCCGATAAACTAATAAAATCATTGGCATGCTCTCAATTACTCAAGAACTACAATTATTGAAGGAGAATGAATAGAAAAGTAGTGCTTGAAAAGTCTTGATTTATTGATGTGGGAGAATTGAGATACTCTAGTATATATGCTTTTCATGACAACTCTCACACTCTCAATTTACATGATTATACTTTATTATTCAAAGGCAAGCCTATGAGTTGATTACATTACATGCAATAAAGGTTACTCATTTGAATCATCCATGTTAACAATAATTTTGTTGCACTATAAGGATAAATAAAACCCGCATGATATGCTTGCCATTACTTTGTCTATGCTGAAGTTTTTTAGATTTATGAAGTGGAGGAAATATGAGACTACCAATCATGAGTAAGATCAGCATCTCGTTATTTCAGTTTAAATGCTGAGTTCCTTTTTGATTTTGGTTTTCTTGCTCGGGGACGATCAAGTTTAAGCTTGGGGAGGTTGATGGCTCTGAAATATAGGCATCTCCGTCCACATTTAAACTGGATATTATTCATATTTTTGATGAAATATCTCTCTAAACCCTGCCACTAATGCCTAATATTCAAAGGGGTATGCAATCCTTTCTTTCTATTTTTTTCCTACATAGATAATGCCTTTTTAAGATGGGAATCACTACATTAAAGTCAAAGATACTAGATTTCCAACAACCAGAAGAAACCAGGAGCCGTGAAGCGTAGTCAGACGCTTTAACGACCAACTATATGATCAGAACAAAATTCTGGTCGTATAGTTGGCGCCGCCACCGCTAGGTCAAACAGAACAACTTTCGTGAATGGGCCCCTATATAAAGAAGCCTCGGGCGATGAGAAAACAGAGCTGCCTCGCCCAAAAGTCTCTTCCCTAGATCATCAGCCGCCTCGAGATCTCAAAACCCTTCTCCATCTCCATAGCCATATTCCACCACTTGTAATAGTAGATCTCTTTTCGATTGGCGACATTGTAAGACTATTTGTTATCAATCTCATGATTTCCATTACAATGTTTGTGATTGTTGATCTCATCTCTATGTGTGAGTAATTCTCCTTGGGCTAAGGGCTTCGGCCTAGCCATGTAGCGTTTCTGCATGTTATTTATCATAGATGGGATCATGTATTAGTTTGTATGACATGATGATTATTGTATCCTCTCTTGCCTCAATCCAAGGACTTGTCAGGTATCCAAGACCCCGAGGGTTGAGCCAGGTATAGGGAGTATGAGTAATGACTGATCTGCAGGTTGGGAGCCCAAGTGACAAAAGGGGTAGTACGATTGTATATGAGGGATTAACTTGGGATTAACGGTGACATCACTATGCATATCATTAGTTCTCTTTCTTCTATGGATGAGACTAGTAGGTTATTGCTATAAGCGATTGTGGAGGTAATAGCAATTATGGATGCACTGCCCACATGTAATTTATCTTGCTCTAA
Source organism: Avena sativa (assembly GCA_916181665.1). NCBI lineage: Eukaryota > Viridiplantae > Streptophyta > Magnoliopsida > Poales > Poaceae > Avena > Avena sativa. The sequence continues at coordinate 126,561,660 of OV702289.1, read as the reverse complement.
CAATTACATGCATACTTTATCTTTATCTTTTATTCCCATCAGATGTTTTGCACAACTACAGGTGAAACCGAACGCCCTAGGCCCTCTCTCTCCATCATCGACAACAACAAAAATACGCAAACTCTTGGTCTGGTAAAAACACAAAAGGAATTCTAAAACTCATAAGGTCCATTAAAGTAACTTCACTATGCATCTGCTTCCCGAGGATTCGATAACCTAGGTCTACTAGGGAAAAAGAAGCTATACTACATCTGTAATCCGGATCGAAGGTATCAGGGATCAAGCCCGGTAAACACGGAACCCAAAGAAAGAGGAGAAAGTATCGACTTCGGAATTACAAAGGCTGAGATCTACCCAGAATAGAAACTACTGGACTTCACTGGTCTCACAGACAGTGTCTCCCTTGGATCTAACAACGACGTCACTAGTCCATACGTAACATGCCACCAAGTGTGCGTGATCATCAGAGAACCTTCGACACATCGCGACTCTATTGGTAACCCTATTCTTAACCCAAGATGATATTCTATCAGATGATAATGTAGGAAATCACAGCAACAAAGGGAACCACGGAAACAAAATAGACCCAACGGAGAACCGCATAACCCAAGGAGGAGGGGAACCACACGGAGGCGAGAGGCGAACTCTCTGATTACCAGACGCAGCATGGCAAAAAGCAAGGGAAGCAATTTCAGGCGCAGTTCCAATGATAGCTGATGCCACACACGATGATTTACTAGCATATCAATACTCGCTTCATCACAAGAGGAGAGACTTGCTAGGGACGCAAAAGCAACTCGATGAAAGAAAAAGGCTAGCCAACAAATCCAGCCTGAGACGGGCACAATTAAGTTCTACCAGAGGATCAGGGAGCGGAACTGGGGGAGCACCGCCAACAAGGGGAACATCTCGATTGCAGAACATCCCTGAAGCCGAAAGAAACGAACTGATTTGAGACCTCGATCTGTCATTTATATCAGTAGATCAAGCAGGGAACATCAAAGAAAAAATAGCCCAGGAAGCAATCATAGCCACACAAACATATCTAAACACAACTCAACCCGCACCCAATGATCCCCGTGCGACTCTTCATCGCTCGGTTTTAATGAACCTCGACATGGTAGGAGCAGCTCTTGCACAAGCAGAACAGGGAATCACGCACCAACCCAACAGATCCCCACGCCGTTGCAGCAGCCCTCGGCAGGTGGGGCACACCCGAAGGTCGCGATCACCACATCGGGTGCACTTCTCAGGGTTCGAACCGCGAAACAGCACAAGAAATGATAACACACAACACAGGAACGACGGATCAAGGGATGAGAGCCGTAGATGAAGATATCATAACGATGACAGTGAAGATGACCACGAGTTATGCGGAGCCAGCTATTTTACCCAACGGGTTCGTAAAACTTCAGTACCCAAGGACTTCAAACTTCTGCATGAGCGCCAAATGTACGATAGACTACAGGAACCCAAAGCATGGCTAGAAGATTGCTTGGCCACCGTCAAGCTATAGGGCGGCTCCATAGCCACCGCGATGCAAAGCTTGCAGCCGCACTTAACGGATGATGCACAGTCATGGCCCAGACAACTACTCGAAGATTCCGCCAGTAGCTAGAATGATCTTGAAGATAAGTTCATCCGACATTTTCACTCCACATTTAAATGACCCGCATCTCTGGAGCAATTATGGGTGTGTAAACAGAAACATGGAGAATCAATAAGAGCCTTCATTCAACGATGGAACATTATCAAGAACTCAGCCAAAGCCATATCCGACGAAAGGGCCACTGACGCCTTCAATGACAGCCTCCGCCACCGAGATTTCATATAAGAACTAGGATGGGTCAAACCCAAAACAATCTCATAGCTAATGGACATAGCAAATCGCTGGGCTGATGGAGAGGATGCGCTGCATAACAAACGAACATGTTCACCTGAAGAAGACAAGGATAAATGCAGCAATGACAAAAGACAGAGGAACAACGACGAACATGTGGGACCAAGCGTAGCTAGTTTCTCGGGAGAGGGCAATCATGGGAACGACGATTACAACAGTGGGCACTACAATAGTAAGGACGACGTCGGAGGAGGCCAATCAATACAGCGGTATCATCCAAGAGCTTGGGACCCACCTATGTCCGCAATGCAAATGCTGGAAGGACCCTGTAATATGCACTTTTATGTCGACTCAGCAGGCAAAAGACGATCCAACCATCTCATGAAAGACTACCAAACGTTTTTGAAAATGCAGGAGCTATGCAACGTAAAGGCAACCGAAGCAGCAAACCGGGGATACACCACTACGCCTGGCACGTTAGCCATTAGCGCACCACCACCACTGGCGGTACACCAGCCAGCAGGACAATCGCAAAACACAATAGATCAAGCTAGTGAATACCCTAGGTCAAAGGCAGCGATGGCAATGATTCAGAAAGGGCGCCCATCCAACAGGATCCAGAAGCTAATCACAAGACAAGTCAACATGGTCGAGATGACTCCCCCGGCAACACCCGAGTATCTCCATTGGTCAGAACAGGAAATCACATTTAGTAGAGCTAATCACCCACTTCGAGTACCACACTTGGCCTTGATAGTTGAAGCGCAAGTGGGAGGATTCGACATGAGCAAAGTTTTCATGGATGCAGGAAGCAACATAAATTTGATTTACGCCCAAACCCTAAGAGCAATGAACTACTCTTTGGTAAATCTAGCACCAATAGAAACAACTTTCCACGGCATAGTACCAGGTAAGTCCGAAATTCCCTTAGGTAAAATATTTCTTGACATTGTTTTTGGATCCAAGAAAAATTCAGCGATAAAAGCTCGAATTCAAAGTCATGGACTAGCCATCACAATATCATGTGAACCTGGGACACCCAACTTTTGCATGATTCATGGCAGTCTCGCATTATGCATATCTAGTTATGCAAATGCCAGCGCCGAAGGGAATCATAACAGTAAAGGGAAGCTTCACATGATCCGACAATTGCGATCAAGAGTTCAACAAAATTTCTGAATCTTTCAGGATGGCAACTGAGTTTGAGCAGCTAAAAAGTCAGCAACCGCAGAACCTCTAGCAATAGCACGTGTCAATCCTGATCAGGCTTTTGACACCACGAAAGATACAAAGGAAGTATAGATCCACCCTACCAACCCGAAGAAGACGACATTTGTGGCCTCCAATCTTGGTCCCGCATAGCAAAGCACGCTCATCGAGTTCCTGCGTGAGCACTGGGAGATCTTCGCATGGCTACCTTCGGACATGTCGGGAATTCCCAGGGAACTCGCTAAGCATGCATTAAACTTGGATCCAAAGGTGAAGCCAGTAAAACAGTCGCTTCGTAGAGCCAAAATGTAAGGCCATTGGGAAGGAGCTCCATCACCTTACTGATGCCAAATTCATCAAAGAATTAAGTAGAGTGGGTTGCAAACCCAGCATGCGTCCCAAAGAAAAATACAAAAGAGTTACGGATGTGCACTGACTTTACTGCGTTGAACAAACATTGTCCAAAGGATCATTTCCCACTGCCACGAGTCGATCAAATAATCGATGCAACTGCAGGGTGCGAACGTCTTTCCTTCCTGGATGCGTATTCTGAAGGAAATATGCCCTAAGAGGTAATAATAAAGTTGTTATTATGTATTCCTTATATATGATAGATGTTTATTTTGCATGCTAGAATTGTATTGATCGGAAACATTAATACATGTGTGTTTAATAAACAAAAAGGGTTCCTAGTTATGCCTCTCTTATAGACTAGCTTGTTGATTAACAAGATGATCAAGGTTTCCTGATCATAGACACTGGATGTTGTTAATAACAAGGTCACAACATTTGTGAAATGATGTGATGAACATTCATCCGAAGTATAGCATTACGATCAAGTCATTATGTTTATATTGTTATACATCATACGAAGTAATCTTTATCCTTAGACCATGAGATCATGTTAATTGCTAACACCTGAAGAGTATCTTGATAACATCAAACGTCACACCGTAATAGGGTGACTATAAAGATGGGTTCAGTGCTACGAAGGTGTTATGTTGAGGATCATGGATCAAGAGTGGAATTTGTCAATCTCAATGACGGATAGATATATTCTAGGCCCTCTCGGTGATATCACATTGAGATAGCTTGCAAGCAAGTGATGTGATCACTAGAATGTTATATCACGGGAACAAGAAAAGAGTGCATGTCGGTAACGAGATCAAACTAGGTATTTGGATACCGATGATCGAATCTCAGACATGTATTATCTCATGAGACAAAGGGATTAAATTACAAGCGTTAAAGGTTCTCACGATCATAGAAGTCATCGTTGAATATGCATGAGTTAGTATGGATCTCCAGGTCCCGCTTCTGACTATTGATCTGAGAGGAGTCTCAATCATGTCTGCATTATTCGCGAACCGTAGGGTAACACACTTAAGAGTTACCGGACACCATTTTGGAGCACATATGTTTCAGACAAAAGAATTGCAAAGCGCAGGAATTGTTTCGATAGAAACCGGAAATTGTTTCGGGTGAAATTGCAGAAAGTGGTTCTGCATGTGATATTGAAATATTGCAAGGGGTTATATGTGAATGTTTGTTAGTTAAAGTAATTAACAAAATTCTGAATAAATTTAATAAAAGAGTTTTATTAAATGAGAGAGCATTAAACTTGGAGAATTTTAATGCATTTAAAGTGGGGACTTTAAAAGGGAATGTGAAGAGGCATTTTAATGTGGAGGGGTTACCACCACATGAATGGGGGAGGTGAGGGGTCACCCCCCCATGCGCCGACCATGGAGAGGAGGGGCACCCCCCTCCTCCTATAAAAGGCCAGCCTCCTCCTCCTTCTTCCTCACACCTTCTTGTGAAGGATCTCTCTCCCCATCTAGAATTATTCCCCCATGGTCTCGGATTAGCGAGATAGATGTTCCCGGTGGCATTTCATCTGGAAGGAGTTGCTGCTTCCGCTGGATCACTGGAGCGAGGAGGTGGAGGTTGTCAGGTGGCTTAAACGTGTGTGCGAGTACGGATGCGCTGCTGAGTTGCGGCACTCGGACTTCCTCACGATCTTGAGATCGACAAGTGTACGACTACATCAACCACGAGTTCCTACTCGTTAACAAAACTCGTTGTCTTCGAGGGTAAGTTCTCGTTGGATGTATGTCCACCCGTTGCTTTGTACCTAGTAGATAGATCTTGGCGTGTAGTTCTCATCGTAGGAAAATTTTTGTTTTCTATGCTGCGGACCCAACATATTCATGATACCATCAAATTCGGATGAAGGAGGAAGATCAGGAGAAAACAAGATTTATCACGCCATATGGCGTATTCTGCTATACAACAATGCCCTTTGGCCTCAAAAATGTCGGGGCAACATACCAAGGGATGATGAAGAATTGCTTGGGAAACCAAATTGGCACAAACATACAAGTGTATATTGACAATGTTATAGTTACAACAAAGCAAGGGTCCTCACTTATCGGAGATCTCCAAGAAACACTTGAGAACCTCGACACATTTTGCATCAAACTCAACCCGACGAAGTGCTCCTTTGGAGTCCTAGCATGGCAACTCCTTGGATACCTCGTATCAGCAAGAGGAATTGAAGCCAATCCCGAGAAAATATAGGCGATTCTAATAATGAAAAGGCCCACGAATCTTCAGGGCGTACAGTAGTTGGCTGGGCGAGTCGCAGCACTCAGCCGTTTTATTGCTCGGTTAGGAGAAAAAGCACTACCATTCTATGCCTTGATGAGGAAATTAGATAAATTCGAATGGACGGAATAAGCTCAGTATGCCTTTGAAGATCTCAAAACGACACTTTCGACATCTCCCGTCGTCGTGTCTCCATGTGAGAAAGAGCCATTACTTCTTTAAATTGCTGCCACTAATCAGGTAGTCAGCACGGTTCTAGTCGTAGAACGACCCGAAGAAGGGAAAACCCATGGTGTTCAAAGGCTAGTTTATTTCTTGAGTGAAGTCCTCTCGCCATCTAAACAAAGGTTCCCGCATTATCAGAAACTAGCATATGGAGTGTTTATGACAGCACGGAAGTTGCATCACTCTTTTTCGAAACACCAGATCATAGTGGTCAACGAAGCACCTCTATCCAATAATCTCACTAATCCAGAAGCAACTAGATGTGTCTCTCTATGGGGCATTGAGCTTTCCCCTCGATATATCACGTACAAGAAGCATAAAGCAATTAAATCACAAGTTCTGCCTGATTTTATCACTGAATGTACTGAAATACAATGCGCGGGCCCATCAGACCTTTCTAGCGTGTGGACAATGTACTTCAGTGGATCAAAAAGAACGGAAGGAGTGGGAGTCATACTAGTATCAACACAAGGAGATAAAATGCGATATATACTTCGGATGAGCTTCGCAAACGCGTCCAATAATGAAGCTGAGTATGAGGCCTTGTTGCATGGTATGCGTATGGCTAAAGCTTGTGGTGCAACTTGCCTCAAAATATTTGGTGATTCTAATCTTGTAGCACAACAGACAATGAACAAGTGTGACACTATCAATGATAACATGATTGCCTACTAAGATCTATATAGCATTATGGAGGCTCATTTTGACGGATGTGAAGTATCACACATATGAAGAGCAAGCAATGAAAAAGCCAATAATCTAGCGACCATCGGGTCCTTATGCCTACCAGTGCCACCCAGGTTTTTGGGAGGAAATAACTGAGCGTTCTATCAAGGCCAAGAGAGTCTCTGAGTCATAGCACCCAAGGCAGGAAAAAGATTAAGCCGCGAAAGGACCCGGGGGCTCCACCAGCTAGCATGAGTATAGAGGAAATCTTCGAAGAAGAACCGGAAGTTGATGAGGTCATGATAATAGAGCCTACATCGATGCAGACATACATAGCAGATATGACTCGGGGAGAGCTACTCGAAGATGTGACAAGCTCGACGAATCACTTGAAGATTAAAAGCCTTCAGAATTATCAAAGGAGAGTTATACAAAAGAAGTATTTCGGGTGTGCTACAGTGATGTGTCACACCCGACGAAGGAAATATTATACTCAATGATATACATGCAGGAGTATGTGGACATCACGCTAGTAGTCGAGCAATTGCCACCAAAGCATTCAGGGCAGGATTCTGTTGGTTCACAGTAGTACAAGATGCAAAGGATATAGTTAGAACATGCGAGGCATACCAGCGATTCACAACAAAGCCTAGTGAACCCGCCGTTGAGTTAAACCCCATACCTCTTTCTTGGCCTTTCACTCAGTGGGGACTCAATATGGTGGGTAAACTTCACAAATCATCTCCAGGAGGACATGTCTTTCTACTAGTAGCAGTCGACAAATTTACTAAATAGATTGAAGCAATGCCTATCACCAGTCAGGATGGAACTTCGGCTATGAATTTTATCAAATCCATAGTATTCTAGTTCAGCGTGCCAAATAGCATCATCACGGATAATGGAACTAATTTTACTTCTAATGAGTTCAAGAAATACTGCAAGAAGATGGGTATAAAAGTATGCTATGCCTCAGTAGCCCACCCGCAAACTAATGGACAAGTGGAAAAAGGCAATAGCCTAGTAACTACTGGCCTCAAGAAAAGATTACTAGCACCACTCGACAGGGCAAAAGGAGCATGGGTAGATGAGTTACCATATGTTTTGGGGAGTTTGCGTACTACTCTAAATAATTCGACACAAGAAACACCCTTCTTTCTAGTCCACGGCGCTGAAGCCGTCCTTCGAGTCGAAGTATCACATGAATCTCCACAAGTAGCTACATATGACGAAGAGGCATCAAGAGAAGCACTTGAATACGATGTTGATGCACTTGATGAAGCCTGAGACGCCACCCTACAAAGAGCTACTATATATCACCAAAACTTGCGCAACTACCACAGTCGACGGATGCGTCCTAGGTCCTTCGTTGTAGGGGACCTAGTTCTTCGCCTCAAGCAAGATGCACACCATAAATTGGAGTCACCTTGGGAAGGACCTTACATTGTTACAGAAGTTATTCCCGGAGGAGCATATCGGCTACAAGACAAGAAGATAGAAGTCAAATACTCCAATTCGTGGAACGTCGCACAACTATGGCGCTTTTACACTTAGAATTTATGTTTTCTTGCAATTACAATAAGACATATGGCCCTGCTTCTTAGCTAGAATATTAAGGCCAACAGCTAGGCGGCAATCCGCCAAATAATGTATCGTCGGCTTCGGCATATAAATAAAAGATAAGTTCTTCACACTCCGAGTCTTTATTTATATCTTTTTTGCCAACAAAACGGGAGATCTCTATTTCTATATAAACATTTTTCTGATAAAACTAACAACAATTGTAAGCCTATGTTCAGATACAGGCATCCGAACATAGCCTTGGGGGCTACTCCCATCGGGAGCACTGGCACGCACCCGATACGAATCAAATTATGCATACAAAATCAAGACAATCATCACCTAAACCTATGAAGTTTGCTTTGGTGTATCCTCAAAAGGTTACTCCCATCGGGAGATTCTATAAATTATTAAAACAAAAGGTCTGATAAATTTCAGAAATTCCAGCAACCAAACAAGGCAGCCGATAAAAATTATACAAAAATCTCGGATCACACGCGATGCAACAAAACTCTGAATGCCGTGTCCAAGACATGAAGGTAAGAACCCGGGATTCGTCCTGTGTGGCCTGGTAATCGCACAAGAATACGCTCTGCCAGTAAAATATCCGTATCAATGATACGATGAAAAATCCTGACGGACGCGTTGGGTACCCGATAAAATAGAACTGGAATTCAGTATTCGATAAGACCTCAGCGGCTCGAACTGAATTACGCCAGTTATAATTCCGAGTTTAGGCATGAGGACTTGAATTTGATGTAGGTCAACATTGTTTTTTCCTAGGAGAAATTAACTGATTCCCGAGCTATCGGATGCACCAGGCTTGTTGTACCAAATCCCTATAAAACTGAAAACAATAGAAATAAATGCAAAGAAATGAAAAACTGAAAATATCTTTGAGACTCAACTAGAATCTACGGTTCGGGTAGAGTCTCGAGGGCTACTAACATAGGTGCGATTACTCGGGTGCTTATGATTCGTTACCCTAGCTGCATAAAGGCTCACGGCCCATGAAGATTCAATATGGTGGCCCAAGAAGCATCCGATGAAGACCTTAGTTGTATTAGGAAAGGAAATATGAACCGACGTTTTGTTGGTGTTGTAATCATACATATGTAACCTATCCATATATGGCTTTGAGACCCGGCCAATTATATATAGGATGGGAGAAGCCCACGAGGAGGTATGGAAAAACCCCAAAGCGATCTGTAATAGTGATATTCATCAAGTAATCAGGCGACTTCGACTCCCTTGTTTGGCTGACATCCGACGAAATCCCCAATATTATCTTTTCCGCAAAACCCTAAGTCCATCACCATGGGCATTGCCGAGGTTACCCCATGTCAGTTGTTTTTCTCTGGAAGAAGGAGTGGAAATGCTAAGGAAAATCCACAAATGCAAACACGGACATCATGCCGCAGCCAAATCTTTAGTGGCAAAAACTTTTCGACATAGATTTTTCTGGCTTACAGCTAAGGCGGATGCCGAGAGGCTGGTCAAGGCATGCAAAGGCTACTAGAAATACGCCAAACAAGCCCATGTTCTGGCTGATCATCTACGAACAATTCCGATTACATGTCCCTTTGCGGTCTGGGAGCTTGACATGGTAGGACCATTTAAATGGGACCCAAGGTGGATTTACTCACCTACTAGTAATGGTGGATAATTTATGATATGTATCGAGGCTAAACCCGTAACAAGTTGCGATGGAGCCACAACCAAAAGATTCATCAAAGACGTCATAATCCGATTCAGCTATCTGCATAGTATTATTATAGACAATGGGAGCAACTTTTCAATGGGAAAGCTTGCCGAGTTTTGCAAAGACTAAGGGATCCAGATCCATATTGCATCAGTCGCACATCCACAAGCCAATGGACAAGTCATAAGGGCAAAATGTTTAATATTATAGGGCCTCCGACCTAGGCTCGAGACACCACTTCATCGTACTGCGGGGGCTTGGGCGGACGAATTGTGTTCTATTATATGGAGCTTACGAACTACTCCTAACAGGTCAACCGATACATACATTTCTTGTTGGTCTACAGCACAAAGGCAATACTTCCGAGTGATCTCATTCATATTTCTCCCCGGGTCGCTGCGTATGTCGAAGAGGATGCCAAGGTTTCTCGACAAGATGACCTCGATGTACTCGAGAAAGTTCACACTGTTGCTGAATAGAGATCTACAGCCTATCAACAGAAGTAACACAAGTATCATAGTTAGAGAATCAAAAATCGTTCCTTTAGAAAAGGCGATCTCGTTCTCTGACTAGTGCAACTAATGAAGCACAAACTTTCCTCGATATGGGAGGGATCCTATATGGTTACGAGAGTACTCGCACTGCTAAATCCTATGATAGTTTTTACAAACACATAGTGTATAGTTGAGTCGATGCCAAATCCGTGTAACGAAATGTTGTTGTACGTACCTGGACGATTATTTATACCGTTTTTTTATCTCAGGTGACATCTTAGCCACCAGAGGTGCGACAACAAAGGACAATGATTTTTTCTCTTTGTCGGTCGTGCACTATGTGGTACACGATACGTGTTCGTCGTGGAGATAAGTTTTGACATCCGAAAATCGTACGCGCTTATGTGGTTTTACCCGTATCACAGGCATGGTTGTAACACAAAATTGTAAGTCGACAAGTGTAAACGGCAAGACAGTACAGATGTAAGAACTCAGAAACAACAGTATATGTACTGTAAAGTATCACACGGATGTAGCACCGACTCTGCGCCCCCTATGACGTGGCTGGTAGGCAGAATGTTGGATGACATAGCCGCACCATATTCATTTCTATGAGCAAAATCTGGTAGATAGAATGCCAGAAAACATAATTGGAGCAACTCAATTACTGTAACACTGAACTACATGTCAAAAAGTAAGATGGCGTATCATCACGGACACATATGTGGAGCGAACACATCAGCTATGATAGACGGCTGAACTGACATTCATACCATCAACATGAGACGCAGCTACCGAGCCGAACGTTCTTCTCTATTCTATCTCGAGCAGGACCCATTCTAAATCCAGTTTTATCCCTTAAAACTCGAGTATTACTCTGTTTAAATATCAACACACACCTCAAAAAATGCTAAAGATAAGCACAAGTAAGAACCCTACGAATAAGAAGAAGAAATAAAGAGGCCACACGGTCTGTCGGTGCAAAGAAAATAATACATCCATGTTTACCATTGCTAGCATACAACACGTGTTTTGGACGTTTTCGATCTCGAATATGAGTTCTTTCTACCAGATTCAAGATGAAGGTACGTAAAGATAGGGAGACATGCTTCCTAAGAAGTCGTAAAATAAAAATGCGTATAAAGATGAAAACACATGACCCACAACAAACATGTAAGAAAGGGATTCATTCATTATTTTCAAACAAAAGTTTTGAAATACATGTGACACATTACCGTACAATTTTCACCGCATTCGTTCATTATCATAGAACAAATCTGCACTATACGTCGTAAAATAAAAGTGCACATGTAAAAATTAAACCTACTAAAAACTTGATGCTAAACATGCACAAAAGTTTACAGAGAAGGATACTAAATAATACAGTGACGTGCTCTAGATATCCTAGCTAGCAGGAGGCCTTGATATAGCCGCTAAGCACCTAGTGCTTCTTCTTCTCGCGGCATGTTCAAACTTCTCGTCGGTAAAAAACGTGTCTAACCATTGTTTGGACTTCCCTCGTGCGGTGATCGTCGAGTAGTGGAAAGCCTGGAACAACGTAGGTTAGGCCATAAACTTCTTGCGAAGATGACCCTAAGCATGACCAAAACGAATCAGTAAGCGAATGTAAGAAAACTAGTAGAGAACAAATTGTACGACCACAAAAACATAACAAGGTCTCCAACGATGCAAGGCTTGCCATCCTTCTTTCGCAGTTCCGAGAAGGAGAGAACTAAATAGCATCAAAGAATACATCAAAAATCAAACTTTGAACCAAAAAGATAAAGAATTCGAGGACACATACCGTATTGGTATGCTCTATGAAAACGTGGTATGACTTATATCCTCTGCGTACAACTAGCAGCTGCAGAGTGCAAAAACGTTAGCAGAGATGAACTACAGCTGCAAAAATGCGAGAGTTGAAAAATGTAAAAGCAGGAAGGTAAAAGAACAGGCGGGTATGTATTTACCGCGTGAGATGAGACCATAACTTCTCCATCTAAAATAGGAAAGATGTGCATGATGCCTATTAGGATGTGTTTTCATGAGGAAGCGCACCTGATAAGCCCCACCATGTTGACCGCCTACGTAGGTCATTGGACGACACGCCGTGTGATGATGTGCAGCCGCTATAACCGCTGACTCCTCTCGTCGATCTAGATAAGCTCGTCAAGAAAAGCTTCGGACGAGAAGGACAAGCCGTCACCACGCCCTCAACAACGCAGAATGCACACTAAAGAGCACGATGACGGTTCGCCCCTAACGCCCAAAGCGGATGTGCCTGCTTTGGTACTCTCCTATAAGAAAGTACGACAGAGAATATGACGTAGGGTAAAGAAACTACGTCTATGAGAGAGATGCGAGACGTACAATACGGGTAAGTGAGAGATGTGATTTATAGAGGAGCACCGCTCGAAGCACAAAACGCAAGTGGGGGTAATGGGTAAGAGCAACGACGTAAAAGCGTTCGGTGCGTGGGCCTATCATACCGTAAACAGCTTCTAGTGGCATGATGTCCATCGTTTTCAGCGCGTACGGCCATTGAATGTGAGAAGCTATCTTGTGCGGCGGCGGGGCCCTCACCGCGAGAACCCGCGGACGACGAGTGCTAATGTTGACAGCTCGAACTTCGACGGTGCGAATGTTCGAACGGCTAGTGATAATGCTGCAAAGTCTACTCTATTCGGAACATAAAGTATAGCCTCGCCGCAAGAAGCCGTGATCTTCTACAGCCTACGATGCCAGCACGGCCCTCCGCCGTGAGAACCCGCATTCGCCAATGGCTTTCGATGGCAAACGCGCTGCTAGCTCGGCTTTCTGCCCGAAACGCGTCCGACATGGGCTCACAGGGCCATGTCGGCTCTCGAAGGACCCCGCGTCCGCGAGAAACCACAGACGACATGGGCTCACGGCACCATGTCGTCTCTTAATGGGCCCAAGTCTGCAAGAAACCGCGGCCGGTATGGGCTAACGGTGTCACGTCGGCTCTCGGCAGGCACCATGACCACGAGAAACTGCGGACGACATGGACTCGCGGCGCCACGTCGTCTATTGGTGGGCCCCGCCATCCAGCGGGTGTGGAGGCGTGTCGTGCCGGGAACGCCTCTCATAGAGCCCGATCCTACCCACGTACGCTAACGACGGGCCCATGCCACGCACGGTCGATTATCCAGCGACGTAGGGTATGATGGCGCACGGGACACACATAAGCGGCATGCAATCTTTTGGCCTAGCCCACAGCATGTCCTGCCTCACAAGATAGTAGGGCTCCATTGTGATGTTGCCGCATGTCCTTTTTGGCATCCATCCCATAGCCGAAAAGAATCGGGATGACGTGGATAGTAGTTTGAGCCAAAAGAATCTAGCGCTACTATTTACTGCTAATTTGGATTTTCCATTTGGATCTTGATTTATGTGCGACTAGCTCTAGGCATTTAAAACAAACACCCTCTGTGCATTTACATGGTGTAACATGGTGTTCCCACGTAAATTCCACATGAATATTTTGGCAAAGCATGGTGACAGGGAGGCCGGAGGTGGCCGGAGCGAGGCGGCAGCGGCATAGTCGCCATCGCCATCGCGAGATAGAGAGCGAGGGGAGACGGTCTGGTTCAACCAGACCGGCTCTGGGGCTGGTTTTGACACAAAGTGGTCTAACAAGTTGGCCCAGCCTTAGGGGGGTATTTTAGTAATTCACTAAATAAGAAAATAGGCTAGAAAATGAATAAAACCCAAATAAAACTTAAAAAATAAAGTAAAAATTGCTATGTGTGTAGAAAAATTCAAAGAACCTAAAAAAATTGTGACATTTTTCCAACATTTTGATTTGGTGTGAGAAATAGGAATTTTAAAAAGGCCATTTTAAATAGAGATTTCTATTTTCGTGCCCTCGGTTCGTTAGCTGTACTCATTTTTCCTCAGTCACTTAACTTTTCCTCCCTTTCGTCCATCTCCTTGTATGAAACTCTCACACGGTCTAAAAACTCGCTTTCTGTCAGTCTTGCCGTTACGTGCTGACAAGTTGGGCCGCGTTCAGTCGGGTCCCATAGTGGACCCTCGCCGTTACATGCTGACAAGTAGGGCCGCATTCTGTCGGATCCCATAGTGGACCCTTGCCGTTACATGCTGACAAGTGGTGCCGTGTTCAGTAGGTTCCCGTAGTGAACACATCTCTCCACTTATCTAGATCAGGATCGGACCCACAGCTTATCCACGTGAGCGCCGGACCCATAGCTTATCCAGGTTGGCGTTGCAAGATGGGACCCCGAGCCAGCCCCGCGCTCGCGCTCGTGCCGTTGCCTCCTCTTTCTTCTTCTTCTCCGGCAACGGCGATCCTTTGTCTATCTTCATTTTTATATAGTGAAATGTAATGCATAAACTTGCATGTACAAAAATTATACACCTTTGAACTCTTTGAAATCGCACTTAGGGCATGATAATGTTGTGCTAATAAAATCCTGATCATTTATCATTTCCATGGAGTGAAATATAATGCATAAACTTGCGTATACGAAAATTATAAACCTATGAACACTGTGAAATGACACTTAATACTTGATAATGATGTGCTAACAAAATTTTGAGAGATTATCATTTTCTCCTCCATTTTTATAGAGTGGAATGTAATGTTTAAACTTGCATATATAAAAATTATACACCTTTGAACTCTTTGAAATCGTACTTAATACGTGATTATGTTGTGCTAAGAAAATTTTGAGAGATTATTATTTTTATAGAGTGGAATGTAATGCACAAACTTGCATATACGAAAATTATAAACCTTTGAACACTTTGAAATCGCACTTAATATATAATAATGATGTGCTATCACAATTTGAGAGATTATCATTTTCTCCCCCATTTTCATAGAGTGGAATGTAATGCATAAACTTGCATCTACGAAAATTATACACATTTGAACTCTTTGAAATCGCACTTAATACATGATAATGTTGTGCTAAGAAAATCTTTAGAGATTATCATTTTCATATAGTGGAATGTAATGCATAAACTTGCATATAAGAAAATTATACACCTTTGAACTCTTGGAATCGTACTTAGAAAATGATAATGTTGTGCTAATAAAATCCTGATCATTTATCATTTCCATGGAGTGAAATATAATGCATAAACTTGCGTATACAAAAATTTTAAACCTTTGAACACTGTGAAATCACACTTAATACGTGATAATGATGTGCTAGAAAAACTTTGAGAGATTATCATTTTCTCCCCTGTTTTCATAGAGTAGAATGTAATGTATAAATTTGCATATACGAAAATTATACACATTTGAACTCTTTGAAATCGCACTTAATACGTGATAATATTGTGCTAAGAAAACCTTAAGAGATTATCATTTTCATAGAGTGAAATATAATGCACAAATTATACACCTTTGAACATTTTCCATTCAAATTATATTCAAAATCATTTGTTTATGACTTAAAGTACCGGTGACAAACTTGTTACTTTGCATGGATAGAGGGGTGCCCCCGACAGATATAGGGGTTATCATGTCTGTTAGATCACAGAGGATCAACGGTTGGTGGGCACGATCCGCGTGACAACTGTCTCAACCAATCACAGCGTACCAGCCAAGATGAGCACATGTGTAAGAGATTGTGACTAAGAGAGGGGAAAACTGAGTAGAACCAAGGGCAAAACTGAGTAGAACTTAAAAACCAAGGGCGAGACTGACAAATGGATTCAAATAGAAAATATAAAGAGATTTAAAAATGGAAAATGCATATTTTATACAATAAATACATCTTGGTATATATCAAACTATTTGTAATTCAAATATACACCAGTTTGACAATTATTGCCTTATTCAGACAAACTATGTTTTGGGAGGAATGTTTTGGGAAGAGGCTTGAGTAGAAAGCCATGAACCTTCATAGATAGTAGGTGATTTGAGAAGTGGTGATTTAGGTTAAAACTTGATTTATATACATTTCTTATGGTGGCAGGTCACATAATAAGACTTCTTGGGTAGATGCCACTATGTTTGATCTTTTTGAATTTGTTGTGCATAAAATGACTCAATTAGCTAGCTAAAACCCATTCGTTGACTCTCTGTTGACCAACCACTGGAGGGTAAAACTGAGTATATTACACACAACAGTGTTAGTACTGGAGGGCAAAACTAAGTATAACCAAACTACCAGTGTTACACTCGAGGGTATAACTGAGCATAGCTAAGTCGTCAGGGTTAGACACGAGGGAAAAAAGTGACTCATGGTACACGTGTGTGGTGCACGGGGCGGTAGCGGACACGTGTGGCCGTGCACGGTGCAGTAGCGTACGTGGTTACATGGTGCACGGTGGTGCAACGAAACATCGCTTCCCTTCTCCTTTATAGAGGCCTCCTCACTCTCACTCATCACTCACTCGCTCACTCAACCGTCTCCATTGTCCCATCACCTTCTGCAAACCTCAAGAACCCCCAACCACACCGGCGATGGAGAAGAACGGTGTGGTGGCCATCGGCGCCTCCAAGGCCACCGGCGAGGAGGCCCCCATCCCCATACAAGCCCTCGTCGAGGCATCGAAGGCAGCCGCCGTCCCCGTCCAGACCCTTGTCCCCGCTTTCATCGTAGCCGCAGGAGAGGAGGCCCCCATCGGTCTTAGGTAGATCCCGCTCGGCTAGGACCCCTACGAGGAGGATGATTACATCAGGACGAAGAACCCCTATGACACTAGCATCGCCGACCCATGGTCGGAGGTAACTAGGGTTTTCTCCCGTTCCCTTGTTCTTCCCCCATTCCCATCGTTGGATGCTAGATCGTATGTTATTAGAGTTCGGTTGTTTGTATTTTTGCAGTAGCTAATCCTCTTGTGTTAGATCTCGTATTTCGATGAATGCCCCTGTTCGTATTTGAATCCCCTGTTCATAGTTGGGATAAGTATTCAATTTGGTTTGAGATTTGGGGAATAATCAGGAGATCTCAATAGGTTAATTTATGCAAGTAATCAATCCCGATAATCAATATATCTCAATCATATCCTTATTGCACTCTACTATTTTTTCCAACAGGAGGATAGCAGCGACGTCTGCAGCGACGACAAGTCCAAGGACACCAAGACTCATCAGGTGCTGAGGAGACTGAAGTCTGGTCAGTACGACAACTTCTTCACCGTCGATGTCTACAGGTGCCCCTTCTGCACCACCAGGAGGCTCCACACCACCGACTTCAACTCCCTTATGAAGCATGCCGAGGACGTGAGGACCTGCGGCGAGTCCGTGAATGTCCACGACTTCAGAGCCAAGTACTAGGCGCTTGGTCTTCACCTCCGCAACCTCTAGAAGGTGAACATCGAGGAGGGTCGCATGCCCCCGATCAAGCCTAAGGAGCCCAAGATCAAGGGACTAGGCAACAAGAAGTGGAGGAGACGCCAGAGGGAGGAAGCGGAGGCCCTCCTAGCGGAGGCCATGAGGGGCCACTGATCTTGTGCTACTGCTGCTATAAAGCAAGTTCTTTTGTATTGTCTATGTTGAACTTGTCTGCTGCTACTGCTGAGCAGCCTAATTGTTGAAGCTCATTAAGTACCGTAATATATATATATATATATCCTATATTAGCTGCTTTATCTACATCTGCTATATATCCTATATTAGCTGCTTTTTCTACATCTGCTCTATTTACTGAATGTATTTATGGTGCTGGTTAGATTTGCTGCTCTAGATTTGCTACCAGATTGGGAAAAACGAGGGCCAAAATAAACAATGAAATAAAAAGAGAAACTTCTCTAGATTCATGACCTTTTTGGCAAAAAAATAACTCTTATCCAGAGAGAGGGGAAAATGCGCTCTTAAAAAGGCCAATTATAAAATAACAAAAAAGAAAACTTCTAATTTAGGCGACAGGGAATACATAACCACCAAACGTGCACCACATGGTCCCACACCACGTCCCCTATAACGCGTTGCCAACAAACCTGCCCTACACAGTCCCACATGGCGCGGCCCCACACGTCAGCATAACGTGTTCCTAACCAAACGACCTCACATGGTCCCACACCACATGTCCCCACACGTCAGCCAACGGTCAACCTGACGGCAGCTGCCGTTCGAGCTCTTTGATGGATTTTCGAGAAGGAGAGGGGCAAAAGTGAGAAAAAGTTAAGCAATTCGAGAAAACTGAGTATAACTAACGAACCAGGAACACAAAAATAGAAATCCCTTTTCAATATTTGTTTGTACATACAAATTTGCTAATAAAATTATATACTAATGTGTAAACCCACTTTTCATAATATTATGAAAATACAATGATAAATCTATATTTGAAAACAAAATCAAGAATTTAAATAAAACTCAGAAAATCTAAAAAGGAGGAGTTCACAAAAAGACAAAGAAATTAAATAAAATCAAATAAAAATTTATAAAGGAAAACACAATAATAAAAAAATACTTCCAAATTGGAAAAAATATAATGATTTAACATCCTTATTTTTGGAATTATTCAAATAATCTTAAAGGGGAAATTCCCCAAAACTTCAAGATATAAGAAATACTCTAAAATATTAAAATACCCAAAAAATGCTTGAGAACAAATTATTAATCCTCAAAACATTAACATTTGAATGTTCATAATGTAAACCTTAAATTCTTTGAGTAATATATAATGCTAAGATAAAATTAGAATGAAAATCCTAAACATGAAATAGAAATAAAAATTCTAAAGTAAAATATGTTCAACTTACAACAATTCACTTTAAATAAGCATAAAATACCTAACAATTAGGCGGAGGGAACAACCACCATAAATAAAGCATTACCTAGAACATTAGAACAAGCATTTGGATTTTAAACATTGTACTTATTAGATAATGATGCTTCTTTTCAGAACCCGAAGTCTAGGGTATTATAGAATCTTCGGATTGCCATAATTCGAAGTCACGAGGCAAGTTCACACTTGCATATATCTTGTGAGACCAAACTTGCATAACTTTGGAAGAGCAAACTCACATGTCTTTTGAATACTTTCCCAAAATACTTTAAAAAATTATCACTTACCCATTGCACCTAAAATCAAAAACTATTTTTATAATAAATATGAAATATGGATTACCGGCTCAGGGTAGTTGGATAAAATCCAAAATTGATGGACAATGAAATCATGGATGTTTTGCATGATAGAAAATCATGTGGTGGAAATTCTATTATATGAGAAAGACATTATAGGATTAAGAACCAATGCAGTCAGTAATTCTTGCACCGTAGAAAGAACGCTAACCACAAGTTTTGTTGTGGGACGGGAAAGTCAGATGTACCTTTTTTCTTTTGCATTTTCTCGTATGTTAAGTCAGGCTGTGATCCAAAGGGGAGATCAATGGATGACAGTCCGTAACGTCCCTATTCTGTGCTGCGGAATAACGACTTAGGATATTTGAAGGGATGGTAATTGAGTGTAGGTCTCTCGACCGAAACTCATTACAAGGGGTGAAATACGGGGTCGTGGCGAAGGAAAATTATTGGCTTGGATCTTTAACTGAGCCTCAAATCAAGGAAGTTTGAACGGGAAGACATACCCTATTATGCTCAGGCTTAAGATCATTTATGGGAAAAGTAATGCCCCTCGAGAGTGTATAAAATGTGACATGTTACTCCTACCCTAGAAAAGGATTGCGAATGCGGAGGGAAATGGACTTCGTGAAGTCCCGTACAACCCATGAAAACTGATGAACATAGAATTTGAAATATAAAACTTACCTTTTCTAAAAAACCAATTTTGAAAAAAACGTACCTGAGATTCGTATCCACGGTTATAGTTAGAGTATAAAACAACCACCTTAGAACTTGTTGAGTATGCTCGTACTCAATCGTACCTTCTTAAAACCCTTGCTTAGGTACATCAAAGACAGAAGACTCATCCATTGCAGAAGAATCTATAGAGGGAGAGGTTTACTATGATTTACTACGAGAAACATGATCTCTCAGAAGGCATTGAAGGTGTAGATTACGGGATAGAATTTGGAATAGGGGAGGAAGTCATAGAATTAGAGGAACATATATTGCACACATAGGATAGTCGGGCTAAGCAATTTAGATTCGTACCCAGTAAAATTGCAAAGCTCCAATGGTAGTTAGCTTAGAAGTACCATTGACCCTCAAGCTAGTGCTTTTGAATTTGTTTGTATCTATTAATCATCAATGGACCGAGGAGGATCTCGAATCTTGTATTTCTTTTTTGTTGTGACAAGGAATGAATAAATAGTTGGACCCTCAACGGTTTTGTTGTGCCACTTTGAGCGGTGTCGTATTTGCGAAAGGGAACTTTCAAAAGTGCTATGTCATCGACTTGTACAATACAACATTCAGTGGTGTACGTGGGTCACCGTAGACGACATCCCTTTGCCTTCGCCGCATGATAATCGCTGATAGGAAGAGTTTCATACCGGTCCAAGGAAGCGGTGGATGAGCCCAGAATAAGGGGATTAGAGACAAAGGGAGAGAAACAACACAAAAGACACATTCATTTGATGAAGCCACACGTCATGTTCTTAACAGGAGATTGCTTTGCGTATCACAGATCGAGCACACAATAGAATGTTGGAACTACACTCTCCTAGCATCAGGCCTATGGAAGTTATCTATCTGGAGTGGGGTTATTTGGAAGAGAGCAAAATGAAATACTTTTCGGGGCCTTTTTTCCTTGTAATTTGAATCTAGAGGAAATCTTTCAACGTCACTCCTATGTGTGCGTACACAAGTTAGCAACCCACCCATCAGGGTACCATACATAATCTTATATGTATCGCCTGCTACATCCCATACTTTCATTGGTTGACGTGGTCTTATGGTGGATGTTTCATTTTCCCGTGATTTCCATACGCCTCTCACCTCGCATGTTCTTTCCAGCACTACACACTGATGGCTCAATGCACGGCGCCCAGAAAAGTGTTGATGGATCGTGGTTGATGTAGAGCTCGTTGGGAACCCCAAGAGGAAGGTATGATGAGCACAGCAGCAAGTTTCCCTCAGTTATGAAACCAAGGTTTAATCGAACCAGTAGGAGCAAGGAAACACCCCAAAGGTGTTACTAGCTGAGCTTTGGCAGGGCCCACTACCGGTGCTAGTAGCAACGTGGAGACCTGCACAACACAACCACAGAACTTTGTCCCCAACTTGCGATGAGGTTGTCAATATCACCGTGTTTTGTGGAAAACAAAGGATTAAACGTATCGAATGGAAAGAAGTAAAAGTTTGTAGAAAGTAAACACAAAGCAGTAAAAGATTATAGATTGTATGTAAAAGACAAGGACCAGGATCCATAGTTCACTAGAGGTGGCTCTCCTTAGATAGATAACATGCTGGGTAAACAAATTACAGCGGGGCAATTGACAAACACCGAGAAAGAAATACATGCGTATACTAATCATATTGACTCCTTTGAGACTTGATTGGGCATTACAACATAATACATAGACCGTCATCCAACTGCATCTATGACTAATAATCCACCTTCAAGTTATCATCCGAACCCCCTCCAGTATTAAGTTGCAAGCAACAGATTATTGCTTTACGAACTGCGTGTAAAGTAAACAATACGATTGTTCTATGAACAAAGGATTGTTGTTTTCTCCCTAGTAGCAACAGCACATCTAGTACCTTAGAGATTTCTGTCACTTCCCCCAGATTACCAGAGGCATGAACCCACTATCGAGCATAAATACTAACTCTTGGAGTTGCTAGCATCTACTTGGCCAAGATAGCTACTAACAACGGAAAGCATGCAAGATCACAAATAACAAAGACATGATAGAATCAATAATCAATCTGAAATAGCATCTCAATATCCATCGGATCCCTGCAAACACTGAAGGAAATATGCCCTGAGAGGCAATAATAAAGTTGTTATTATATATTCCTTATATATGATAGATGTTTATTTTTACATGCTAGAAATGTATTGATTTGGAAACATCAATACATGTGTGTTTAATAAACAAAAAGGGTTCCTAGTCATGCCTCTCTTATAGACTAGCTTGTTGATTAACAGGATGATCAAGGTTTCCTGATCATGGACATTGGATGTTGTTAATAACAAGGTCACACCGTTGGTGGAATGATGTGATGAACATTCATCCGAAGTATAGCATTACGATCAAGTCATTATGTTTATATTGCTATAACGTCATACGAAGTAATCTTTATCCTTAGACCATGAGATCATGTTAATTGCTAACACCGGAAGAGTATCTTGATAACATCAAACGTCACACCGTAACAGGGTGACTATAAAGATGGGTTCAGTACTACGAAGGTGTTATGTTGAGGCTCATAGATCAAGAGTGGAATTTGTCAATCCAGATGACGGATAGATATACTCTGGGCCCTCTCAGTGATATCACATTAGGATAGCTTGCAAGCAAGTGATGTGATCACTAGAATGTTATATCATGGGAACGAGAAAAGAGTGCATGCCGGTAACGAGATCAAACTAGGTATGGAGATACCTATGATCGAATCTCGGACATGTAATATATCGAGAGACAAAGGGATTTAGTTACAAGCGTTAAAGGTTCTCACGATCACAGGAGTCATCGTTGAATGTGTAGGAGTCAGTACGGATCTCCAGGTCCCACTGCTGATTATTGATCGGAGAAGGGTCTCGATCATGTCTGCATTATTCGTGAACCGTAGGGTGGCACACTTAAGAGTTACCGGACACCATTTTGGAGCACATATGTTTCAGACGAAAGAATTGCAAAGCGCAGGAATTGTTTCAATAGAAACCAGAAATTGTTTCGGGTGAAATTGCAGAAGGTGGTTCTGCATGTGATATTGAAATATTGCAAGGGGCTATATGTGAATGTTTGTTAATTAAAGTAATTAACAAAATTCTGAATAAATTTAATAAAAAGAGTTTTATTAAATGAGAGAGCATTAAATTTGGAGAAATTTAATGCATTTAAAGTGGAGACTTTAAAAGGGAATGTGAAGAGGCATTTTAATGTGGTGGGGGTTACCACCACATGAATGGGGGAGGTGAGGGGTCACCCCCCCATGCGCCGGCCATGGAGAGAGGGGGCACCCCCCCTCCTCCTATAAAAGGCCACCCATTCCCTCCTTCATCCTCACACCTCCTTGTGAAGGATCTCTCTCCCTCTCTAGAATTATTCCCCCATGGTCTCGGATTAGCGAGATACATGTTCCCGGTGGCATTTCGTCTGGAAGGAGTTGCTGCTTCCGTTGGATCGCTGGAGCGAGGAGGTGGAGGTTGTCCGGTGGCTTGAACGTGTGTGCGAGTGCGGATGCGCCGCTGAGTTGCGGCGCTCGGACTTCCTCACGATCTTGAGATCGGCAAGTGTACGACTACATCAACCACGAGTTCCTACTCCTTAACAAAGCTCGTTGTCTACGAGGGTAAGTTCTCGTTGGATGTATGTCCACTCGTTGCTTTGTACCTAGTAGATATATCTTGGCGTGTAGTTCACACCGTAGGAATTTTTTTGTTTTCTATGCTGCGGACCCAACAGTGGTATCAGAGCCTGATCTATGCGTAGGTGCTTAGCACGGGTAGTACACATATGGTTGATATGTGGGCGATGATGATCATGTTATTGCATCTTCTATGTATTTTGGATATTGGTGGCATAGTGGGATGAAGCGGCCCAGACCAACCTTACATGTCATCGTACATGAGACCGGTTCCACGACTGACATGCAACTTGTTTTGCATAAGTGGCTGGCGGGTGTCTGTCTCTCCTACTATAGTCAATATCTGATTTACAACGAGTTGCTAATAACTTAGTTATCCTCGTTGTGGTTCATGTTCGTAGGTGAGAATGGTTCTATCTCCGAAAGCCCTAAGCCACGTAAAACTTGCAATTGATAAATTAGAGGCGTCTAGTTTAGATCGTTGCTAGGCTAGTGTATTGATATGGTATTGTTGTAAGTAGATGTTTGGTAGATACTCTTACAACACAGTCAACGTGTAAGTTCCATAGACCTTGGCCTTACACACAAAGGAATGATAGAGATCATACCATGATGCAAGTGATAGAGATCAAATGCATGGACCATATCATCTCACTTTACACATTAGATGTTAGCATCTTATATTGCTAGTTTGGCGCGTTTGGTAGCATTATAAGATGATCCCTCATTTAGATATCAAGATAAAAATGTGTTCTTCCTTGAGTATGCACCGTTCTATGGATCGTGTTTTGAGACATCACGTGATGATCGGGTGTACTCGAATCTACGCTTTCATAGGAACAGGTGTAAGACAGTTTTACACACGCGAATACTAAGGTTCTTACTTGGCGAGCCTAGCATGTACAGACATGGCCTCGGAACACGGACCGAAAGGTTAAGCATGAGTCATATGGTTGATATGATGCCCATATAGATGCTCGCCTTTGAAGATATATCAACTCACGTGATGATCGGACTTGATATAGTGGATTTGGTTCATGTAATCACCAAAAGGACACGAGGGATGTCATTTTTGAGTGGGAGTTCATTAGTAATTTGGATTAGTTGAACTCAATCTATCATAAACTTAGTCTAAATAAACTTTACAAATTATGTTGTAGATGGCACCACCTGCTTTTAATTTCAATGTGTTCATGGAGAAAGAGAAACTTGCTGCGAATGGTAGCAACTTCACCAACTAGGCTATGAATTTGAGGATTCTCCTCACTTCTGCACAAAAGCAATATGTGCTAGATGCGCCGCTAGGCCCCCCACCAGCTTCTGATGCCCCTGACGAGGAAAAGAATGTCTATGTGACTCATCAGGAGGACCACAACTTAGTTCATTGCGGCATACTGTATGGGCTAGAGCCAGAACTTCGAAAGCATTTCAAAAATGGCAATGCCTTTGATACCATGGGAGAATTGAAAATGATTTTCGATACCCATGCTGCCGTAGAGAGTTATAATGCTACAGAAAAGTTCTTTAGCTGCATGATGGAGGAAAACAGCTCCGTTAGTGAGCACGTACTCAAAATGTCTGGGTACGCCGATAAGCTTGTGTCCTTGGGAATAACGATTCCCATTGACTTAGGCATACATCATGTTCTCCAATCTCTGCCACCTAGCTACAAGAGCTTCGTGATGAACTATAATATGCAGGGCATGAAGAAGTCTCTTCCCGAGCTTCTGTCAATGCTTAAGACTGCAGAAGTGGAGATTAGGAAAGAACATCAAGTGTTGATGATCAATAGGACCACCGGTTTCAAGAAGGATAAGAAAGGCAAGCACAAGGGAAATAAGGGTGGCAAGTTTGTTGCCACGCCTGAAAAGAAACCCCGGGCTGGCCCTAAGTCTGACACCGAGTGTTACTATTGCAAGGGGACTGTCCATTGGAAGCGCAACTGCCCCAAGTATTTGGCAGACAAGAAGTCTAGTAAGGCAAACAAAGGTATATGTGATATACATGTTATTGATGTGTACTTGACTAGTACTCGCAGTAGCACCTGGGTATTTGATACCGGATCGGTTGCTAATATATGTAACTCGGTTCAGGGGCTACGGAACAAGCGACACCTAGCAAGGGATGAGGTCAGATGCGGGTCGGCAATGGATCAAGAGTTGATGTGATCGCCGTCGGGACGCTACCTCTCCATTTGCCATCGGGATTAGTTATAAACCTAAATAATTGTTATTTGGTGCCTACACTAAGCATGAACATTGTATCTGGATCGTGTTTGATGCAAAGTGGTCATTCCTTTAAATCTGAAAACAATGGTTGTTCGATTTATAAGAATGATATCTTTTATGGTCATGCACCTATGTTGAATGGTTTATTTCTATTGGATCTCGATAGTAATATTACGCACATTCATAATGTTAATGCTAAAAGGATTAAACTTGATGATGATATGTCTACATATATGTAGCACTGCCGTCTAGGTCATATTGGCGTTAAACGCATGAAGAAACTCCATTCTGATGGACTTTTGGAATCACTTGATTTTGAATCATTTGATACATGTGAGCCATGCCTTATGGGCAGATGACTAGAACGCCGTTTTCCGGTTCAATGGAACGGGCGATAGATCTATTGGAAATCATACATACTGATGTGTGTGGACCAATGAGTGTGTCGGCGCGAGGTGGATATCGTTATTTTGTTACTTTCACGGATGATTTGAGTAGATATGGGTATATCTATTTGATAAAACACAAGTCTGAAACTTTTGAAAGGTTTAAGGAATTTCAGAATGAAGTGGAAAATCATCGTAATAGAAAGATCAAATTTCTACGGTCTGACCGTGGAGGAGAGTATCTAAGTTACGAGTTTAGCACACACATGAAAGAGTGTGGAATAGTTTCACAACTCACGCCTGCCGGAACACCACAACGTAATGGTGTGTCGGAGCGTCGTAATCGTACCTTATTGGATATAGTTCGATCTATGATGTCTCTGACTGACTTACCTCTGTCATTTTGGGGTTATGCACTGGAAACAGCTGCATTCACTTTAAATCGGGCACCATCTAAATCCGTTGAAATGACACCGTATGAATTATGGTTTGGAAACAAACCTAAGCTGTCATTTCTTAAGGTTTGGGGATGCGATGTTTATGTGAAGAAACTTCAACCAGATAAACTCGAACCCAAAGCGGAAAAATGCGTCTTCATAGGATACCCTAAGGAAACAATTGGGTATACCTTCTATCACAGATCCGAGGGCAAGGTTTTTGTTGCCAAGAATGGATCCTTTCTTCAGAAGGAGTTTCTCGCGAAAGGTGTGAGTAGTCGGAAGGTAGAACTCGAAGAGGTTATTGAACCTTCTCTTCATGGAATGGCGAGTGGCGCAGCACCGGAAGTTGTTTCGGAGTTGACTTCACCTGATGAAGAGAGAGCTAATGATAATGATCATGAAACTCCGAAAGAGGACACTACCGAACCTCGCAGGTCAAGCAGGACACGTGCAGCACCTGAACTATACGGCAATCCTGTTGTGAATTTCATGGTTGATGAAATGGATGACCCTGCGACGTATGAAGAAGCGATGATGAGCCCGGATTCCAACAAATGGCTAGAAGCCATGAAATCCGAGATGGAATCCATGTACGAGAACCAAGTTTGGAACTTGGTGGACTTACCTCACGACCGAAAGGCCGTGGAGAATAAATGGATTTTCAAAAGGAAAACTGATGCTGATGGTAATGTGACCATCTATAAGGCTCGACTTGTCGCAAAGGGGTTTTGACAAATTCAACGAGTTGACTACGATGAGACATTCTCTCCCGTAGCGATGCTTAAGTCAGTTAGGATTATGTTAGCAATTGCTGCATATTTTGATTATGAAATATGGCAGATGGATGTCAAAACTGCGTTCCTCAATGGTAAGATTGAAGAAGAGTTGTATATGATACAACCTAAGGGTTTTGTCGATCCTAAGGATGCTAATAAGGTGTGCAAACTTCAGCGATCCATCTATGGACTGAAGCAAGCATCACAAAGTTGGAATCTCCGCTTTGATGAGGTGATCAAAGAGTTTGGATTTGTCCAAACTTATGGAGAGGCTTGTATTTACAAGAAAGTGAGTGGGAGCAATGTGGCATTTCTGATATTATATGTGGATGACATATTATTGATTGGAAATGATATAGATCTTTTAAACAGTGTTAAAAGTTATCTATGATGGGTTCGTAGCATGTAAAACAAAAAATTTCTACCGCAAGAACGAACAAAACCCAGATCTAATCTAGATAAAAGCCAAGATCTAATCTATTAGACATGTGCAACGAGATAGATCGGTACTAACCCTCGTAGTTTCCAAAGCCTTGTTCAAGAACGGATCTCGTGGTTGATGTAGTCGATCACTTGCCGATCTCAAGATCGAGTGGACGATCCTTTCGGCGCTGCGTTCCGACAGTGCTTCCACAGACGGTCACACGTGCGGAGTCGAAGCAGACCTTCCTCTCCCTGTTCCAGCGAGCAGTGGAGGTAGTAGATCTCTCCACGGAATCCCAGCAGCACGACGGTGTGGTGGTGGTGGTGGAGTAGAGAATTCTGCAGGGCTTCGCCTAAGCCAGAGCAGAGGGAAGGAGGAGGAGAGAGGCAACTTGAGATCTAGAGAATAGAAGGGGCTTGGGGGCTTGTGCCTCCACCCCTCTATTTAAAGGAGGGAGGCGCCATGGGGAGGTGGAGTCCTTATAGGACTTCCCTCTCCCTTGGCCGGCGGATCAAGGAAGTGGGGGAGAGTCCTACTCTCCCACGAATCCTTGTCTTACCCCACAAGGATTCCTTGATCCTTTCTTGGTTTTCAAGCAAACTCCAAGGAATCTTCTAGAACCTTCCGGAACATTCCGAAACCTTCTAGAATCCCCATACAAATACTCCGGAACATTTCCTAACTTAGAAAATGATCCCCAATATATGAATCTTATTCTCCGGACAATTCCGGATCTCCTCGTGATGTCCCGGATCCAATCCGAGACTCCGAACAACATTCGGTCTCCAACGCACATTCCATATCTACTTAAAACAACTTCGAACCTTAAGTGTGTCACCCTACGGTTCGTGAATATGCAGACATGATGGAGACACCTCTCCTATCAATAACCATCAGCGGGATCTGGAGATCCATAACGTCTCCCACATACTCAACGATGACTTCGTGATCGATAGAACCATTAACATACGAAAACCAATTCCCTTTGTCACGCGATACTATACTTATCCGAGGTTTGATCGTCGGTATCTCCATACCTAGTTCTACCTCGTTACTGATAAGTACTCTTTAGTCATTCCATGATATGTCATCCCTTGTGACCTAGTCACATGCTTGCAAGCTAACTAGATGACATCCCACCGAGAGGGCCCAGAGCATATCTATCCGTCATATGGATGGACAAATCCCAATCTTAGTCCATGCGCTTCAACACATACTTTCAGAATACCCAATGACACCTTTATAACCACCCAGTTACGAAGCGGTGTTTGATGTCATCAAAGTACCCATCCGGTGATGGTGATTAACATAACCTCATGGTCGAAGGATTAGGTTACTATGCATTTGAAAGCTTATAGCAATACGAACTTAATGACTTGATCTTATGCTATGCTTACTATGGGTGTGTGTCCATCACATCATTCTCCTAATGATATAATCTTGTTACTAATGACATCCAATGTCCATGATTAGGAAACCATGATCATCTATTAATCAACAAGCTAGTTCAACAAGAGGCTTACTAGGGACTCTTTTATGTTTACAAAACACACAAGTATTAATGTTTCCGGTTAATACAATTATAGCATGGGATGTAAACATTTATCATAAACATAAAGATATAATAATAACCACTTTATTATTGCCTCTTGGGCATATCTCCAACAGTCTCCCACTTGCACTAGAGTCAATAATCTAGTTAAAAAACTTGTGCATTCAACACCTATGGCTTTCTGGTGTTGTATAGACACTATTGCTAGTGGTAAACATAATCTTCGGATCTGACACTTCCAGGTCCGTGTGTATTTGCATGTCCTTGCGTCTCTACGCATTACTCATTCTCCAATGAGATGGCATTGTATAAATTTGGTCCTTTGGTGAGACCTTTAGTTTCTCGGGATTAAATCATGTTGATACAATTGTCATACAATGTATCATCATAGTATTATCCCGCTATGAACCACACCTAGTTTGATAACAAACTACTTGACGCAAATGCCCTCATTTGCTGCTACAATAGTAGTCATATACTTAGCCTTTTGTTGTAGTATCTGTCATAATGTTTTAACTTTGGTACTCAACCAAATCCGTTATGGAACTTCCTTTCCATTACATTGTGCCACCCACAGTTTAAATTGAGATAAACTTAATTTGTGACAAAACTAGTATCAATGCAACAATTTACAATGAACTATTTGTCACCACTATATAAATAATATATTCTTAGTTCTTCCAAAGATCATAGGAATATCCCTACTATTGTCCAATGATCATCTTATGAGTCATTCTGGTATATGCTCATAACATTTAGAGCATAGGACATATCTGGATGTGTACATCTCAAAGAACGATTGATCAAAATATTCTTGCAATTTCACCAAGTGTCAAAACACTTGAATCTCGTGTCAACACACTTGAATCTTGATTCAGTCCTTTCCGTGCTTTAAGAACCTTTCTTGTTGTTTCCATATTGAACTCATTCAACATCTTATCTATGTACATTTGGCAAAACCATATTAGCGCCTCCATCTATCCATATAGACATTGATGCCTAATTCTTGGGTTATGCCTAAGTCTTTCATCGAAATGAAATTCTTAACCTGTGTTAATAAAAGATACATCATTTCTAATCAACAATATGTCTTTCACATAATGTATTAGAAATATGTCTTAGCGCTCCCACTTAATTTCTTGCAAAATGCAAACATCTTCATCGTCTCTGATGAAATTAAACCTTTTAACGGTTTCATCACGGTGAAGATTCCAACTCCACGATGCTCACTTCAACCATTTAAGTTTTGCATACTCTTTTAGCATCCTTTGAATTAACAAAACCCTTTGGATCGTGTCATGGACACATCCTAGGTAACTATTCTATTAGAAGAACTTGTTTTGTTTGTTCAACTACCATATACCAAAATATATGTAGTGGTTGCTACATTAATCCGTCCAGACTAAATATCGCTATAAAAAATCAAATCTTATCATAGTCAATTCCTTGAACATTGTCGTAAACTCTTTCCGACATGTCGACTATTTCATAGATGCAAAACATCCATGTCTATTTCTTTATAGATCCATATACGACGTAAGGTCTTGCACCTTTCCAGAGGGTCTTTCAAATTCAAAGCTTGATTTCTCGTGTATGGAATTATCACGGATTTTATGGCTTCAAGCCACTTAACGAAGTCAGGGCCCATCATTGATTATTTGCATGTAGTCGGTTCATCATTGTCAAACAACAATGATTTAACTCTCAAATCTTGGCATTTGACTACTTACCCGACCTACTTGGTTCAATAGTAACTTAGATCTCCGTGACCACAACCTTTGAGGCACGTGAGCCATGAGCATTGTTGCTGCCTCCGGGACACTTACCGATGCTGCGCAACTCAGCACATATTAGCCAAGGTTCAACAACCTTGTCAAAGTTCTATTGTCCCTCCACTTAACTTTTCACCAAAAATTCCTTCTCAAGAAACTCGACATTCTAAGTGACAAACAATTTTGTCTTTGGTGTTATGGAGGAATACCCAATGGTTATTTAAATAACCTACAAAGACATGCTCATCCGACTTTGGTTGTAAACACTTTACTTATGCCAAGCATTCCAAAAATTTAAGAAAGGACAACCTGGGTTTTATCCCAAACCATGACTTATATGGTGTCATTTCAACGGATCATGATGGAGCTCTTTTCAGTGTAAAAGCGGTAGTCACTAAAGCTTTAATCTTTAAAATATAATGGCAGTTTTATAAATGACACCTTTGATCTTACCATGTCAATCAAGGTTTCATTACATATCTTGAACACTCCATACTCCTATGGTGTTTTGGGAAATGCAAATCCATGGAACGATTCCTCAAATCTTAGGTGTTTTTCTAAACTTGTAACTCAAACATCTTTATGATCCAATCATAAACTTTTTTTTCTTGTTACAATAATTTTCCACTTCATCTTGAAAATCTTTGAACATTTTCAAATGTTTCATACTTCTTCCTTATTCAGTAAGTATATACATATACTCACTCAAATCTTCGGAGAAAGCATATGAAGTTGAAATCCATCGCCCACGACTACACATAATGGACTATATACATCAATATGTACAAATTTCAATCAGTTAGTCGTCCGTTCCTCTTTTGGCCTACGAATGGAGTTTTAATTATCTCCAGGAAAGTATCACAAGCGTCATTTGATCAAAATCAAAGACTCCAAAAATCCATCAACATGGAGTTTCTTCATGTATCCCTTTCAATATAATTTAAACGGCGATGTCACTTCGCAAGTGATCTTTCAATCATTTATCTTGCGACATTTTAGCATTAGTTTTATGGTCGTTATTTCTCCAACCAGACTTGTATATCATCCATCTATTATGGAATGCGGTAATTATTTGAACAACCTTTTTTCGTCATAATACCTGATCGAAATAACAATTATTGAAACAAATCTTGAAGGCAAGCTTTGATGTTAACGAGCAACACAACAACCCTTTGTTTGTTTTTGATGAACATCATCACATATTCTCTTGCTAGTTACTTAGGCCATTGCAGTTCATGAATTGTGTTGTCCTGTATGACACTTCATACCAACCAATTCGGTATCCAATACCGCAGAACCACATTGTTTAACAACCAAGGGATACAGACATAACATGTATCTTCTATATACCTAAGTTGGATATCTCCAATCTTTTATTTTCTGCCAAATATTTTATAGATTCTCTTTCAACAATTCCTTTTCTTTTTAAAAGAATCTATCAACATCAATAGTGGTGTCATTCACATGACACATAGTACAAAGTGTGTATAGTCAAATACTAATACCTTTGGACTTGCACTTTGAAGTGGATCACCTTCATCAAATGTTTGGCATTCTTTCAAAGTTCCATTCTTTAGTAATCTTTTAGTGTAGTAAACATTTTACTTACATCTTCTATTCATCCTTATCATGACAATTTTCATGATTAAGCTGCTATAGCTTATAAAGGTGAATTGTGAGTATAATGTTTCTTTTCCAAAACCTTTTGGAGGATTAGGACGACTAGCGTCTCCAACCTTCACAAATTCTCATCAAATATGAGGACATATACTCTATCATGTTGTAACCAACACATTGTTTTAGATATCGCAATACCTTTCACATATGATGGTTTTTGAAACATTGCTTTCAGCTCTTAGATAAACTTGATATTAAAAACAATCTTTTGAGTATCAAGAATCATGGAGGCAAACATGATACATTAGATACTAACACTGGAATTGTTACTCTTGATTTAATACTGTTTATTAAACTTCACAGAGTAAATGGAGTTTGCTGAAAGTTTGCAATATGACTTTTAAACTTTAGATTGACACTCAAAACAATACGATACCAGTTCGTAAAGAAAATATCCAGAATTTCTATAGTTCCACTATCTCAACTATAACTAAGCGTAAGATGGTGAACGGATGCCAATGACTACAACAAACTATGCAAATTCACTTTGATTGTGTTAATGATAAATTGAGTTCGACTAATCCAA
The DNA here is from genome assembly GCA_916181665.1 of Avena sativa. NCBI lineage: Eukaryota > Viridiplantae > Streptophyta > Magnoliopsida > Poales > Poaceae > Avena > Avena sativa. Next base: position 126,528,189 of record OV702289.1, on the reverse strand, counting down.
ATTACTAATGAACTCCCACTCAAAACAACATCCCTCGATTTGTTTTAGTGATTACACGAACCAAATCCACTACACCAAGTCCGATCATCACGTGATATGATGTAGCTTCAAAGGCGAACAATCATCATGTTCATCATATCATATATATGACTCATGCTCTACCTTTCGGTATTCCGTGTTCCGAGACCATGTCTGTACATGCTAGGCTCGTCAAGATTAACCTTAGTATCCGCATGTGCAAATCTGGCTTGCACCCGTTGTATGCACACGTAGAATCTATCACACCCGATCATCACGAGATGCTTCGAAACGACGAGTCTTAGCAACGGTGCCAACTAAGGACGAACACTTTATTACTTGATATTTAGTGAGAGGGATCATCTTATAATGCTACCGTCACGATCTAAGCAATACAAGATGCATAAAGGATTAACATCACAGGCAATTCATAATTAGTGTGATATGATATGGCCCTTTCTTCTTATGCCTTTGATCTCCATCTCCAAAGCACGGACATGATCTCCATCATCACCAGCATTGCGTCAAGGTCAGTGGCGCCGCTTCATGGTTGTCCATCATCACTAGCAACTATTAGAACTACTTGGAATAAAGCTATTACAAGATGAATAGACACGCAGGTCTTAACAGAATTAAAGACAACCATTAGGCTCCTGCCGGTTCCCATATTACAACAAGCATCATTGCATACATCAAATATAATCACAATCACATGATGGCCATATCACATCACAAAAACCCCTGCAAAAACAAGTTAGACGCCTCTAATATTCTTTGCATGTTTTACGTGGTTTGGGGCTTTCGAATAAGAACGGATCTTACCTACGAAACTGAACCACAACGTTGATACAAGTGCTATCAAGTGCAAAGTGTAGATTGGATCTATACTATGGTGGGAGAGACAGACACCCGCAAAGCCACTTGTGCAAAGCAAGTTACACGTCAAGCGTGGAGCAAGTCTCATGTACGATGACATGTAATGTTAGCCCGAGCCGCTTCATCCCACCATACCGCAAGATGCAAAGTACACACAGCAAAAGACGACACGAGCACCAACGCCCACAACATCATTGTGTTCTACTCGTGCAACAGATCTACGCATAGATATGGCTCTGATACCACTGATGGGTTCATAGCATGTAAAACAAAAAATTTCTACCGCAAGAACGAACAAAACCCAGATCTAATCTAGATAAAAGCCAAGATCTAATCTATTAGACATGTGCAACGAGATAGATCGGTACTAACCCTCGTAGTTTCCAAAGCCTTGTTCGAGAACGGATCTCGTGGTTGATGTAGTCGATCACTTGCCGATCTCAAGATCGAGTGGACGATCCTTCCGGCGATGCGTTCCGGCAGCGCTTCCGCAGACGGTCACACGTGCGGAGTCGAAGCAGACCTTCCTCTCCCCGTTCCAGCGAGCAGTGGAGGTAGTAGATCTCTCCACGAAATCCTAGCAGCACGACGGTGTGGTGGTGGTGGTGGAGTAGAGAATTCTGCAGGGCTTCGCCTAAGCCAGAGCAGAGGGAAGGAGGAGGAGAGAGGCAACTTGAGATCTAGCGAATAGAAGGGGCTTGGGGGCTTGTGCCTCCACCCCTCTATTTAAAGGAGGGAGGCGCCATGGGGAGGTGGAGTCATTGTAGGACTCCCCTCTCCCTTGGCCGGCGGATCAAGGAGGTGGGGGAGAGTCCTACTCTCCCACGAATCCTTGTCTTACCCCACAAGGATTCCTTGATCCTTTCTTGGTTTTCAAGCAAACTCCAAGAAATCTTCTAGAACCTTCCGGAACATTCTGAAACCTTCTAGAATCCCCATACAAATACTCCGGAACATTTCCTAACTTAGAAAATGGTCCCCAATATATGAATCTTATTCTCCGGATAATTCCGGATCTCCTCGTGATGTCCCGGATCCAATCCGAGACTCCGAACAACATTCGGTCTCCAACGCACATTCCATATCTACTTAAAACAACTTCGAACCTTAAGTGTGTCACCCTATGGTTCGTGAATATGCAGACATGATGGAGACACCTCTCCTATCAATAACCATCAGCGGGATCTGGAGATCCATAACGTCTCCCACATACTCAACGATGACTTCGTGATCGATAGAACCATTAACATACGAAAACCAATTCCCTTTGTCACGCGGTACTATACTTATCCGAGGTTTGATCGTCGGTATCTCCATACCTAGTTCTACCTCGTTACTGATAAGTACTCTTTACTCGTTCCATGATATGTCATCCCTTGTGACCTAGTCACATGCTTGCAAGCTAACTAGATGACATCCCACCGAGAGGGCCCAGAGCATATCTATCCGTCATATGGATGGACAAATCCCAATCTTGGTCCATGCGCTTCAACACATACTTTCAGAATACCCAATGACACCTTTATAACCACCCAGTTATGAAGCGGTGTTTGATGTCATCAAAGTACCCATCCGGTGATGGTGATTAACATAACCTCATGGTCGAAGGATTAGGTTACTATGCATTTGAAAGCTTATAGCAATACGAACTTAATGACTTGATCTTATGCTACGCTTACTATGGGTGTGTGTCCATCACATCATTCTCCTAATGATATAATCTTGTTATTAATGACATCCAATGTCCATGATTAGGAAACCATGATCATCTATTAATCAACAAGCTAGTTCAACAAGAGGCTTACTAGGGACTCTTTTATGTTTACAAAACACACAAGTATTAATGTTTCTGGTTAATACAATTATAGCATGGGATGTAAACATTTATCATAAATATAAAGATATAATAATAACCACTTTATTATTGCCTCTTGGGCATATCTCCAACAGTCTCCCACTTGCACTAGAGTCAATAATCTAGTTAAAAAACTTGTGCATTCAACACCTATGGCTTTCTGGTGTTGTATAGACACTATTGCTAGTGGTAAACATAATCTTCGGATCTGACACTTCCAGGTCCGTATGTATTTGCATGTCCTTGCGTCTCTACGCATTACTCATTCTCCAATGAGATGGCATTGTATAAATTTGGTCCTTTGGTGAGACCTTTAGTTCCTCGGGATTAAATCATGTTGATACAATTGTCATACAATGTATCTTCATAGTATTATCCCGCTATGAACCACACCTAGTTTGATAACAAACTACTTGACGCAAATGCCCTCATTTGCTGCTACAATAGTAGTCATATACTTAGCCTTTTGTTGTAGTATCTGTCATAAAGTTGTTATTATATATTCCTTATACATGATAGATGTTTATTTTACATGCTAGAAATGTATTGATTCAGAAACATCAATACATGTGTGTTTAATAAACAAAAAGGGTTCCTAGTCATGCCTCTCTTATAGACTAGCTTGTTGATTAACAGGATGATCAAGGTTTCCTGATCATGGACATTGGATGTTGTTAATAACAAGGTCACACCATTGGTGGAATGATGTGATGAACATTCATTCGAAGTATAGCATTACGATCAAGTCATTATGTTTATATTGCTATAACATCATACGAAGTAATCTTTATCCTTAGACCATGAGATCATGTTAATTGCTGACACCGGAAGAGTATCTTGATAACATCAAACGTCACACCGTAACAGGGTGACTATAAAGATGGGTCAGTACTACGAAGATGTTATGTTGAGGCTCATGGATCAAGAGTAGAATTTGTCAATCCAGATGACGGATAGATATACTCTGGGCCCTCTCGGTGATATCACATTAGGATAGCTTGCAAGCAAGTGATGTGATCACTAGAATGTTATATCACGGGAACGAGAAAAGAGTGCATGTCGGTAACGTGATCAAACTAGGTATGGAGATACCGAATATCGAATCTCGGACATGTAATATATCGAGAGACAAAGGGATTTAGTTACAATCGTTAAAGGTTCTCACGATCACAGGAGTCATCGTTGAATGTGTAGGAGTCAGTACGGATCTCCAGGTCCCGCTGCTGACTATTGATCGGAGAAGGGTCTCGATCATGTCTGCATTATTCGCGAACCGTAGGGTGGCACACTTAAGAGTTACCGGACACCATTTTGGAGCACATATGTTTCAGACAAAAGAATTGCAAAGCGCAGGAATTGTTTCAATAGAAACCGGAAATTGTTTCGGGTGAAATTGCAGAAGGTGGTTCTGCATGTGATATTGAAATATAGCAAGGGGCTATATGTGAATGTTTGTTAATTAAAGTAATTAACAAAATTCTGAATAAATTTAATAAAAAGAGTTTTATTAAATGAGAGAGCATTAAATTTGGAGAAATTTAATGCATTTAAAGTGGAGACTTTAAAAGGGAATGTGAAGAGGCATTTTAATGTGGTGGGGGTTACCACCACATGAATGGGGGAGGTGAGGGGTCACCCCCCTTGCGTCGGCCATGGAGAGAGGGGGCACCCCCCTCCTCCTATAAAAGGCCACCCATTCCCTCCTTCATCCTCACACCTCCTTGTGAAGGATCTCTCTCCCCCTCTAGAATTATTCCCCCATGGTCTCGGATTAGCGAGATACATGTTCCCGGTGGCATTTCGTCTGGAAGGAGTTGCTGCTTTCGCTGGATCGCTGGAGCGAGGAGGTGGAGGTTGTCCGGTGGCTTGAACGTGTGTGCGAGTGTGGATGCGCCGCTGAGTTGCGGCGCTCGGACTTCCTCACGATCTTGAGATCGGCAAGTGTACGACTACATCAACCACGAGTTCCTACTCGTTAACAAAGCTCGTTGTCTATGAGGGTAAGTTCTCGTTGGATGTATGTCCACCCGTTGCTTTGTACCTAGTAGATAGATCTTGGCGTGTAGTTCACACCGTAGGAAATTTTTTGTTTTCTATGCTGCGGACCTAACAGTACTTAGGGTTTTCGTCCCGAGGGCAACTTATAGGCGGAAGGAGAGGCCGAGGGGGTGCCGGGAGCCACCACACCACCCCCTGGCACGGGCCAGGCCTGGTCGCGCGGCCAGGTGGTGTGGCCGGCCCCTGGCCCCTCTCCGTCTCGTATTCTGGCACTTGATCCCTTCCGGAAAAATAGGCACTTTGGCTTTTGTCCCGTCCAATTCCGAGAATATTCATTTTCTGACTTTTCTGGAACCAAAAACAGCAGAAAACAGGCAGCTGACACTGTGGCTCTTGTTAATAGGTTAGTCCAAGAAATCATATGAAAAGTACTCCAAAGTTGGAACAAAACACAAGAAAGTGGATAAAACCAAGCATGGAACATCAAAAATTATAGATACATTTGCAATGTATCACACACACACCTTCTACACCGATTGTTGCCAATTCATCGCCTCTTGAATGATACCGTCATCCTCATCACAAACCGATCACCTTTGCCCATCCTGGTTGCATTGCGGCCACCTCTCATGAGATCTACCATTGATCGATCTTTGTCGTCGCTCCCTCCCATGTTCCTCAACTATATCCCATCGTTGTTGTTGTCTCAAAACTTCATGTTTCATGCACATCGTCATGGCAACGATAATTGCACACGTGACTCTTCCCATGAACTAATAACCACCATCAGAGCTCATCGTCAACATTAGATGAGCAAGGAGGGAGAGAGAAGAAATAAAAAAGGCAGAAGTAAAAAAGTAAGCTATTAATCAGATGGTCCGGTATCCCCAATTGGTGGTGCTTTTTTGCTATTTTCTACCCCACCGAAAGATGTGAACTCTGTCCCGACTGTTGTCGATGGCGAATCAAGATCTGATGCCTTCCATTTCAATATCTTGATCTCTAGACGCATCATTTGGTCAATCTATAGAGAAGGCAACGACTTGTGTGGAGGCGAGATGGTGCAACGAGAGACTTTTTTTGAATGTTAGCAGGAGAACTGCTAAATTCATTGATTAGAAGAGCAAGTTATCACAAAAGGCTTGGGTTGGAAAAAACCTAGGGAAAATCCTAGGCCTTCATGGTCTCTCTCTTGTTTCTTGTGCAACGAGAGACTTGAGAGAGGCATTACACACATTCTAAGAATGGTGAATTATGGTCAATCATGTATCTTGGAATGAACATGATGTTTGAGGGGCTTTGTGCAAATGCTCCGGACAGAGAGATGGAGCCTGAGTAAGTGACTTGATCCTGTCCCTCCATTTCAATCTAGCGGTCCAGAATCCGCTGTAGCACGACAAGCCCTGCCAGAACCTCTCTCCCTTTCTTCCCCCTTCCTCCCGAGTCCTGAGTCCTGACCTAGCAAGGCGGCTCCTTTGCCGTGCCCTACATCCGCCGCCCTGCTGTACCGTACTGGCACCGGCGCAGCCTCGATCCCACTCCCCCACCCCCGTATCCGAACACCCCCGCCTTGATCCCACATCGCCGCCATCGCCGTAACTGTTCTTCCTCGTCGGGACATCGAGACCCTGCTGACTCCACCGCCGCCCGCAAGTCTCTGGTGAGAATTTTCTGCCCCAGCGATTAATTAAATCACACTTATATTCACAACTTCTGCTGGGTGTGCCCACATCGTTTGATCCAAGTGTGTGCATGAGGAATGAAATCTGCCCACATCGTTTGATCCAAGTGTGTGCATTTTTTGTACGCAGAGGACTGGTCGCAGGATGCAGGCTTTGCTGCGGAGCGTGTGTCGAGCCGGAACCCGTGGCGCGTCTCTGAAGCTCCTGGACTGCACACCTCCTGGGGTTGCCCAGTCGTTCATAGAACCTCTGAGGCCTTGCAGCTGGATTCGTCAAATCGCGGTCTGTGTATGGTAGTGTTGTATCGGGTATAAATCGCGGATTTGTCGTCCTATGTTACTGATTGATCCTGGGCGTGGGATTGAATTCTGATGTGCAGAGTCCAGTCATTTCCCACGATGGTGTTCAGGCTTATGGTTTCTGCACTAAGGCTTTAGCTGTGAGGGGGTTCTCAACAGTGGGGATGGCCGAGGTATCCGCCGAGGATGAAGATTCCAGCTCTCCCATGGTTGAGCACCCGCCACGCATTAAATTCAAGAGGCCTGACAAGACGGCTAGGCACATTATGAATGTAAGCCAAGAGTTATGTACCGGAGTCATATAACATCCAGTGATGTTATCATGACTTAATCAGCTTAACATACCCATTACTTGAAATTTTTAGATCTTAAACAAAGAGGCAGTCGACAAAGTCCGCACAGAGAGGGAGGTTCCTGATGTACAGCCTGGATGTATTATTCAAATGAGACTGGTAAGTACCAAGTAAATGCACTCTCGCCTTAGTGCTGTTCATTTATGCATCTGTTGTTCTGATTCTACAAATAAAAACAGCAAGTTCCTGAGAACAAGCGGCGTGAGTCTACATTGAAAGGGATCGTCATAGCAAGGCGCAATGCTGGGATCGCTACAACTTTCAGATTGCGTAGATTAGTAGCTGGCGTGGGAGTTGAGTCTGTCTTTCCACTGTAAGTGACACCAAACCTGTGCTTCTCTCTGATACTGCTTTGTTTGTGATCTTTGCACGTGGACATCAGAATTACTTCTTTGTTCTGCACTTCTTTTTGTGAGAATAATGACATGTGCATTCACATCAGGCGATAATTTACAGTAATTCTCCCTGTTCTTTAGCATAACATAACAGGCCATAATTTTTAGTTGCCATAAACCCTTTTTTTTGTGATTACAACACACACATCACTATTCATGCACACCGCCACACCAGGGCGTCTCCTAATCACATGCTATAACGATGGAGACTGGGTATAGATATTTGATTCTCACTAAATTCCTATTGATTATGTTGTTGCATGTATATCTTATTGAATACAGATGGAATTATGGATACACAACTGCTGTATTAGAATGTAGTTGGCTGAGCTGAAAAAAATGTTTTTGCTTTGTTGTGTTTGTTTGTCTCTGAGCTTCATTCTGGTCCTTAGGTTAGTTATGAATCCATGACAATGAGCAGTACTGTTTAAACTGTAAGATGCTAAAGTATCTGGTTGATGAACCGTCAAGTGAACCGTGAAATATACTGGTAGTATTCGATACAGAGCAAACAGTTTATCGTTTATCACCTGTACAAAATCAATTGCTTGTGCTTTGTTAACATAACAGAGATTGCAGTTTCATGAATGTTTTACATCCAGTTATGGCTAACTACCTTTCATGAGTACATTACTACCTAGGACTTGTCCCCTGTGTCTGCTGTGGGACTGAATACATTGGAGGGAATGACGCAGTATGATATTTCATATGGTCCCTCCTTTTGTTTTAAGGTTCTGTTTAACCTTTCACATGAGAAGTTGCCTCGAGCTGTTGAAGAAGTCAAACATGAAAAATACCAGTACACAATAATACTTGTTTCATGCGGACTGTTTTGCTGATGCCAATCATCTTTGATGTCCAGGTACTCGCCCAACATCAAAGAAATCAAGATCTTAGACAGGAAGAAAGTGAGGAGAGCAAAGCTGTATTACCTGAGGGACAGAATGAATGCACTTAAGAAGTGAGGCAGCATCGGCTTGGTTCTTACCATTTTGCATCTGATGTGGATCGACTTCCAGCTCCTAAAACTACTGTGTCTAGTCACCATGCTTGGTTTCTGGACCAAGTCCTAGCAAATCTTTTTTGCTTCTGTTATTTGTAATCAACCATGTGGATCTGTATTTTTGTGTGTTTCAGTGTACGAGAGAGAAATAAAAACGCTCAGATCTCTAGCTCCCCCATTTCTTATCGAAGATTGTGGTAGTACTGTACTATATTTTGCCTGCATTGGTAATGATAAAAAAGCTTGAAACTCAAAGATGCTAGTACTGTACTAGTTTTCTACTACCAACAACCAACTCGAGAGCAGACATTTTGTTACTGTACATAACTCGTGCTAGTCCGATCATAGAACTTTGATGGCCCGTTTTGTAATGCAGGAATTATGTAGGATTGAGTGTACATTTCCTGTGCTCTAAACGGCATCTTATTAGACCAGTATGTACTTTCAATCGTGTTGAGGATTCCGGCTGGATTGCAGAGTTCTAGGAAGCCAGTAACGCATTCTTCGAGCGTGGCAGAGACGGATACTGTTCCGGTTCCCAGGAGGATGTTTCCAGGACGATTTTTCTGTCCCGACGGTGAAATTTCGTCTAGTCGCGTTCCTAAGACGTCGAATTGGTCTGGATTTTGTCCAACTTTTATCCGGTGATCCCAGGTCGAACCTAGGGCGCTGGAACCGCTTGGGAACGCTGGATGACATGTGAGCCAACCTTGTCCGCGACACAATCCCATTCCCCACCCCGACTCGGCTCTCCCGCGACAGAGAGCTTTCGTCGCCGCCATGTCATCGCCAGTGAGGTCCCACCACGCCTGTAGATAGGTCTGCCGCCTCCGCCGCATTCTTTCCCCTCCGCCTAGGCCTCGTTTCGTCGTCCCAACTTCGTTGCAGCTCGGCTTCGTTCCGAGCTCTTGCCACCTCGCCCGCGAAGTGTTCGGCGTTTTGCCCGTTTGGCCATGGACTCCAACGATGAGGAGATGTTCGCCCTGTTGCTGGAGAAAGAGACCACCGCAGCCACCGAACATGGAGAGCACATGCAGATCCTCGCCTCCTTGGCCTGGCTGTACACGCAGACTGCAGCGCCGAAGCGTGGAGGCTCGGCGAAGGATCACAGTAAGTGCAAAGCAAGGCAGCGAGTGGAGAGCTACTGCATCATGTACGCCGACTACTTCGTCGACGAGCCGCTGCACGAAGAGGTCGTGTTTCGGTGCCGTTTCAGGATGAGCCAGAAACTCTTTCTCAACATCGTGCATGCCATCCGGGAGTTCGACCCCTATTTCGTATGCAATAAGGACTGCACCGACATGGTAGGGTTTTCCCCACTGCAGAAGTGCACAGTGGCGATGATGTTGCTTGCATATGGAGCTCCGGGTGATAGTGCAGATGACTATCTCCACATGGCCGAGTCCACCGCCATTGATTTCTTGTACAAGTTCTACAGGACAGTGATTGCAGTGTTTGAGCCATAGTACTTGAGAACACCCAATGCTGAAGACACTGCTCGGATCCTCGCAGTCAATGAAAGTAGAGGATTTTTTGGGATGCTTGAAAGCATAGACTGCATGCATTGGCACTGGAAAAACTGTCCATTTACTTGGCAGGGAATGTACAAATGCCAACGAGAAGGTTGCACTGTGATACTCGAGGTAGTTGCTACACATGATCTTTGGATTTGGCACTCCTTTGGCATGGCAGGATCGAACAACGACATCAACGTCCTCCAGTCCTAAAATGTCTTGGCCAAGCTTGTTGAGAGTCATGCTCCCCCTGTGGACTTTGAGATCAATGGGCACCACTACAATAAGAAATACTATCTTGCAGACGACATCTATCCAAGATGGTTAATATTTGTGAAGACTATCTCAACCCTGATGCTCTCCAAGCATTCTCAGTCTGCCAAGGAACATGCAGCTTGCAAGAAGGACGTGGAACATGCATTTGGTGTCCTTCAACAGAGGTTTGCAGTTGTCCGGTCACTGCTATGACCTGGTCGAAAGATCAGATGTGGGAAGTGATAAACTGTTGTGTGACCTTGCACAACATGATCATTAAGGACGAGAGAAAGGACCAAATGGATTGGGTCGAGCAGGACGAGCCATACTACAGACAGTGACCCCTTGCAGAGCTCGATCATCAGGTGCCGCCATCGTGTGCTGCATTCATGGCCATGCGTCAGGAGATTCGAGACCTGGTAGTGTATCAACAGCTGCAAGATGATTTGGTTGAGCATATATGGATACGCAAGAGCAACACGTAGATGCCGAGCATGATCTAGCCAAACTAGGCCGAAGTATGCTGTATTTCAGTCTATGTCGAACTATGTTTAATTTTATGCTGAACTATGTTTAATTTTATACCGAACTATGCCGAACAATGCTCTATATTTATATTTATACCAAACTACGCTGAACTCTGTTTAAATTTGAGCCAAATTTAAACGAAAATATGCCGCTTTTGCGTCGCCTAGGTACCACATCTTGAAATGCGAATGAAAAATCGATCATTCTCTCGGACTAGGAACGCGGAGGTGCTCTCTCTCGAGTGAGAGACAAATGATGATCACTCACTGCCGTGTGACAGTTCACCACGGACACGGAGGCAGCTACTCGCTTAAGTAACTCCCTTGCTCGTCGTTGCCTTCAGCCGGCACCCGCTCCCCTCTCCTCTTCGCCAGCGCCGTCGCCGCCGAAACCCCCTTCGGCCGCATCCCGAACCCACCCCCGCCCGCCTCTAGCCCTCCTCCTCCCCCCGCCGGAGCGCGCCTGCCTCCCTTATATAACTCCTCCCGAGGCCTCCTCCTCTCCGTCCTCTCTGCTGCTCAACTGGCGCGGGGCGAGGTTCCATCCGAGACGCGCTTCCTCGTGTTGGTAAGTAATCCCTAGCTAGCCCGCCGTATGTTCTGCTCTGGACGTCAGCTCGATTCGTTTCTGCGAGCAATCGAGCCCAACCAGATCGATCTCAGTTTGGGACCGTTCCGTTTCCGCTTATCAATTTCGGTGCCTTTTACCCTGATTCATATCCAACACAATTAGCAGTGTATCTCGAGAGAGAGCAAACTAGTGGAGGCTTTACCTGTATGCTGGCTCTGAAGACAGCAGGTTAGTCCAAGTTGGTGATATGGGTAGTGAGCGGAATCAAGTTGAATTTCGTTCAGCAGCGGGTGAGTGAAAGTTTATGAACGAAGGTAATGGGTGGAATTAGGTTGGGCATCGTTCGGTTAGCTGAAGATTCATGTTACTTTAGTGAAATTCAGGTGTGAAAGCTCTGCCTCACACATGATAGGCTTTGTCATCTTGTCCAATGCTTTGTTTAGCATACCATGTTGTGAAAACTGTAGAGGTTGAGATGTTAATTTTATCCTTTTGCTCGATTATTTCAGCAATTCTTCACGCAGAGGAAGAGTCTGGGATTTTCCTTGTAAATTGATCTTTGGTACTCTTGGATTGGATGGAGTTCTCATCAAGTGAAGACAATGAACTTGTTGAAGATTTCATAGATGTCGAGGATGATACAGGCACCACTGATGTTGATCCAGGAACTGCTGTGATGGCTTCCCAGACTCATTGCGTTGATCATTCTGAGGAGTCCATGTTGACTGCTGGAAATGAGCTGCTCGTGGCAGCTGATGAGCTGGTAAAAAATGGTGAACCGTTCTTAGGCATGGAATTTGACTCGGATGCAGCTGCGCGTGAATTCTACAGTGCGTATGCGCTACGCCTTGGGTTCGGCATTCGTGTTGCCCGATCCCGCAGGGAGCGGCGAAAAGGCATGGAGGTACTTGTCATGAAACGTTTTGTGTGCATGAAAGAGGGGCATCACAAGAAGAAGGATGTTGAATCTAGCGACAAGAAAAGGAGGAAGCGCCTCTCTATAAGGGACGGCTGCCCAGCGATGATGGAGGTGGTGTGGAAGAGGCTAGAAAAGTGGGTTGTCACAAAGTTGGTGCTGGAGCACACTCATGCTATTGTTAGCCCAGACAAGGTGAGGGAGGTCCAGCTCCGTCGCCTCTGTGGGAAGGAGCAGGCGGATCAGTTGCAGGAGGTGCGAAGGAATGTGTTTGGTGACACTGATGCATGTGGTCTCTTCACCTACTTTATGAGAAAGCAGTCTGAGAACTATGGTTTTTCTTACAACACACAAGTTGACAGTAGAAACTGTTTGAGGAGTGCAGTCTGGGTTGATGCAAGATCTAAAATGGCATACAAATACTTTGGAGATGCTGTTTATTTCGACACTACTTATAGTCAAATCGAGAATATGTTGCCTTTTGCAGCTTTCACAGGCGTGAATCACCATGGTGATACTGTTGTTTTTGGTTGTGCGCTGGTCTTGGATAAGTCAGAATCTGCATATGCGTGGATTTTTGATACATGGCTGACAGCAATGGGTAAGCGATTGCCATATTCGTTTACAACAGATGAAGGCAAAACAATGACAGAGGCTGTTGCGAAGGTATTTCCTCAATGTTTCCATCGGCTTTGTAGATGGCGAGTTCTTTCTAGATGCAAGAAGAAACTATCTGATGTCTACATGAGATTTCCTGGGCTCCATGCCGAGTTAAAGAGATGTGTCAACGAGTGTGATACCATGCCTGCTTTTGACATGTTCTGGGGTTCTATTCTCGACAGGCATGGCCTGAGGGAAAACACTTGGTTGGGATCACTATTTGAAACAAGGCATAGATGGGTCCCTGCATACCTAACAAGCTCCTTCTTTGCAGAGTTGTCACTGACCCATAGAGCAGAAACGGTCAGTAGGTTTTATAGGAATAACTTCACTACAAGAGGGTCCCTCCTTTCTTTGATCACTAGATTTGATGAACACGTAGATAGATTGTATATGAATGAAGCCCAGAAAGATCTTGCTTCGTTTCCTCCTGAACAGCTCCTGAAAACCAATTCAGTCTTGGAGAAACAAGCCGAGACCATCTACACGAGGGCTGCGTTTGAAATGTTCCAAACTGAGTTGATTGAATCGCTGCATCACTACTCTGTTAAGGTTCAGGACGGCCCTTACGAAGCCAAGTACTGTGTCGAAAGGCATAGTGATCCTCCTACCAGGCACACCGTTGTGTACAATATTGCCGAGAAGAAGGCTTGGTGTGACTGCTGCAGGTTTGCTTTCTCGGCGATACTATGCCGGCATGTGCTGGGAGTATTCATCTTGGCGGACGTTGACATGATTCCGGAGCCATGCATCACGAAGCGATGGACGAAGAAGGCAAAGACAGGGCCAGTGTTTGTTGGGCGCAGTCTCGAAGATGAAAACCACCATGCAAATTCTGTGACTTCGAGGTTCAATGATCTAGTTCACGACGCGATGAAGTGTGCAGAACAGGGAACCGTTTCAGCGGATTCCTTCAAATTTGCAAAGGAAGTACTGCAGAAAGCCTTCAGGGAAATAGAGAAACTGACCAATGCTGGTCCCAAGCAAGTTGGCAACAGATAGCAGCAGTGGCTAGGGGTGTTCATTACGGGTTCCATCTTAATCCGTTAAACCCGGAGTTCAAATTTTTGTACTAACTCAAGCAGCATGGTGGGAGCTATTGAAGAAAAATGAACTACCACCGTAGTTGCGTTTTTCATGGTTTGGCTACAACCTGGTTATGAACAGCAGTGGCACTCAGGCTGTGGCCTTGAACATGGCAACCAAAGGGTGAAAACGAGTCTATTTCTTCTGTGGTACCATGAGCAAGAACTTGCCGATTGCCACCGTATCATGGCAATGGCCAATGTGCACTTTACCTTGTTACTGTAAATCCAGTCCTGTTGATCTAGTGTGGACCGAGCGATGAGTGCTGGCTGCTGCTCAGGCTGTCACTACACAAACACCTGGTCTAGTGGAATCTCCATTGTATCAAACCTGTACAATTTCATTACGTGCGTCAATATATCCGAAAATCCTACTTTCGCGTGTATTTCTAAACTTTGAGCAATTTTAAAAGGAGATTGCTGTAGTGAGCCTGATGCACTTATTGTTAATACTGCAGAACCTTGAAATAAACTTTGAGCAATTTTAGAAGGAGATTTTAACAAAGAATACTGAAACAAATTCCCATGATACAAAATTCCATCCTGAATTACCACCCGCTGTTTAGCTCTGTCCCATTCACACGTGAGACGTGACAGTACATCCACGTGGCGTGAAAATAGAACAAGAGTTTGTTTTCCTAGATTAAATATTTTAAAATAATTTGTGTATCGTTGCTGCCTTATAAACTAATTTGTGATATGCTTTGTAAGTGCCAGAAGCATGTCTACAACTACTAAGACCTGGAGTCATGTTAAATTTCATAGAGTAGACTCTCGATCCACCTTTCCCTTCTCTGTTTACCCCAGACCAAATGCTAGGAGCTCTGATTTTTTTTCATTTAGAAGAGGGCACTGTAGTCTGCACAATCAGCTGGAGCAAGCTTATAGAGAAACTTGCAAGAAACAAAAAAAACACCAGGTTTCTTCCTTTAGCCACGAGGCTGAGTCCATCTCGGGCTAAAAATCTTCCTGCTTCTCTCTTTCCAAATATGACAGAGTCCATCAGAACAAGGCAGTCTGTTTTTTTTTTCAACTGAACTGGTGCTCGGGAGCACAAGTCCAGTGTTTTTCTCACCAACATCAAATAGATAAGGAGATCAATACCACATCACAGGATAAGAGGCGCTGAGATGGGACCAAACATCCTTGGCGAAGGGGCAACACAATGTCAGGAGAGGCACTTGACCATTTAATAAGCAAATGAATCACATATCTACGACCTCAAACCGGTGACCGGCTAAGTCAAAACATGCTTGTGTAGTGCATACCAAAGACTAAGTGGACTGACTATCTATCTGATAGGATTCAACTCACATGAGTTGCATAGATAGTTCAACATACTTTCCCACTGCCGCTCACTCCAAGTAAGTAAATGTGTATCTATGTTGTAATCTTCTTGCTTATATGGATACGATCTAGCCCAACTAAGATGTCAATGAAAAGAAGACTTAGTTTAGGATGATACTACTTCTGAGTTGACTATACAAAAATGCCAATAGAACGCATATCCTACACCAGTATTGTAAGAGTTCTGAGAAGAGACAAACATAGTTGGATTAATAACTACTATAGGAAAATGGTAAGAAGCGAGGGGGAGCCTTAAGCCATATATATAGGACAAAAGATGGTTGAAAACACGTGAATGAGGTTGTACTTGGTGGATGAAATAATTTAGTACAATGGACATGTGCTAGGTAGAGGGGACCATGGCGGACCCAGGGAAATTACAAAGCCTGGGCAAGCTTTGCATCCAAAAGATTAGAACGCTAATTATTAGACAAATATCTATCAATATGGGCTGCCCGGCCGGCCGGAAGCCCGGGCAACTGCCCGGGCAGCAGGGATGCTGGATCCGCCGTTGGACCACGCCATGGTAAGCCATCGCTTTTCCTTTTGAAACTCGGTAGCTGTCACTTAGTTTGGTTTTACGAGAGAACAAAGTATTGAGCGAGAGAGAGAGGGATAATCTCTTGACCCAACCTTTAAAACAACACACAAAAATCACGGAGAAAAACACTACGTATAGCCAAAACAAAACCATGCAGTTGAAAGAGACTCCAACCGTTCAACATAAGCTAAATTGCATAATTGGCCACATACCTCTCCTCCCACCTCATCATCCTTCCACCCAGCCACACCGATCGCCACATTCGCCTCCACCAACACCCCTCTACGCCCACGGAAGTCGGCCAAAACACTCATCACCGGAGCATAGGACACACCTCTCCATCACGACATTCGAGACACCGAATGGCGGCTTGGTTGCCCTGCATCGGTGGGGAGAGATAAAGGAGAGAGAGGGGTGCATAGAGTATTAAAGTAGATTTGCAAGAATTTATCCCGTGAGCATCGACATTTAGATGAGTTAATACACAATTCATCCTGAATTACAACCCTCCCCTTTGCTCCATCCCTAAAGCATAAAACCAACATAGTATGTCACATATTTGGCTCATTTTCTACCCACTCACATGTGGCGGTACATGTGGATGATCATGTGGCTCTCGTGAATGTGTTTTCCTCGTGGAAAGCTTAAAAGAGCTAGGGTGTCAGTGACTAGAATTTTGGAACTGTCAATCACTTATGTACTCCACTATCGAAGTGCAATTGCACGAAAAAATATAGTTACAAAAAATAAATGTGATTGCAACAAATACAAAACAAACAATTCGACAAAAATAAATAACCAAAAGGATACCGAACAAATACAAAAGTGGAATACATAAACAAAAGAATATCATAGAAGGCTAACTAGAACTTCATGGAAGTTGCTGCAATTTCAAAAATACGGAAGTAAAAAAAGGAAAAGCTAAAGGGAAGTGACCAAAATTTCACAAAGGTAATGAACTTCACAAAATATGGCTGAAACATTATTGAACAAAGTGATCGAAACTTCAGACATTTTCTTTTTTAAATTCCTTTTAGAAAGATCAAAATGTATGTTTTTAGCTATTTTGTTACATGAAACACATTGACAAAGCAATGTGCTTGTCATCTGAATTTTGGATGGCATGCGAGAACCTATGCCTACTTAATACTTTTATATATCATCCACAGTTGGAAATCATAAAAATTTGTGGCATTCTACTGTTTGTGCTCATGATTCCAGCTATGGTTATTCATTTTAGAAATATTACGCTTTTGAAAATTAAAAGTCTCATTCTATGAAGAAACTCCCTTATTTCAGTATAGTTAGAATCAATATTTTTACATCGAGACATGGCATGGAAAAAAATAAGGGTTTGTTTTGCTATATTAAGTGGTTAGAGATAATTCGTGATAGCCTTTCTTACACGCCATTGTTGCTAATTTACATAATAGTTTCTTAGTATTAATCAGCAATTTATGTCACACAAAACTATGCTACAGAGCATAGCACGCCAACATGGTCTATTTACTTTTCAACAGAACTGGGCCTCTTGAGTCAAAAACATTGATCAGCATCGTCGAGTAGATAAGGATTTCAATCCCACATCTCGGTAAGAGGTGCTGAGATTGGACTAAACCTCCCTAGGAAGGAGAAATGCAGTGTCCAGCAAGCTGTTGGACTATTTAGTGAGCGTATGGACCGCCTATCTACGACCTCAAACCGATGACCAGCTAACTCAATGCATGCTTGTTTAGTATATACCAAATACTAAGTGCACTAACTATCTTTTTTATAGGATGCTACTCGCACGAATTCAAAAAACCGTTCAATATACTTTCTCAATGCCGCTCATTCCAAGTAACAAGTAAATGTGTATGATCATGTGTTAGTGGGTAGAAAATGAGACAAATTCTAATCCTCTTATTGCTTGTAGAGATATGATCTAGCCCGCCAACTCAATGAAAAGATAACTACGTCTAGGATGATATTACTTGTAAGTTGTAACTATACAAATATGCTAATAGAGAATATACCCTATACCAGTATTGTAAGAGTTCTGAGAATAGGCAAACATAGTGTGATTACAATTATTGTAGGAAAATGTTAAGAAGTCGACCGGGAGCCTTATGCCATGTATATAGGCCAAAAGATGGTTGAAAACACGTGAATGAGGTTGTACTTGGTAGATGAAATAATTTAGTGCAATTGACATGGGCTAGATAGAGAGGACCATGTCATGGTAAGCCATCACTTCTCTTTTTTAAACTCGATAGCTGTCACTTAATTTTCTTGAGAGAGGTAGGGAGGGGAGAGAGAGAGGGAGGGAGAGAGGGAGGAGAGGAATAATCTCTTGACCCAAACTTTAAAACCCACAAAAAAGGCGGAGCAAAATACAACATAGAACCAAAACAAAAACCACGTGTGGAAAGACACTCCAACTGTGCAACACAAGCCAAATTGCACAATTGGCCACATACCTATCCTCCCACCTCCTCATCCTCCCATCCATCCAGGCCGATTGTCACATTCGCTTCCACCAACACCCCTCTACGCCCACATAAGCTGGCCAAAACACTGACTACCGGGGCGTAGTCCACACCTCTATCTCGGCATAGGCACCGACTGGCGGCTTGATCGCCCTGCAGCGGCGAGCAGAGAGAGAGACACACACACACAGAGAGATAGTATTTAATTAGATTTGAAAGAATTTATCTCGTGAGCATCAACTTAGTTAATAATAAGTTAATCCTGAATTATCACCCTTCGATTTGCTCCATCTCTAAAGCATAAAAATGACTCAGTCTCACACATATTTGGCTCATTTTCTACCCATTCACACGTGGCGGTACATGTGGATTATCATCTGGCTCTCACGAACGTATTTTCCTCGTGGAAAGCTCAAAAGAGCTAGGGCGATGGCGACTAGAATTTTGGAAGTGACAATCACTTATGTACTCCACTATTGAAGTGCAATTGCACGAAAAAATATAGTTACACAAAAAAAATGTGATTGAAACAAATACAAAAAATTAGACAAAAATAAATAACCAAAATGATAGCACACGAATACTAAAGTAGAATACATAAACAAAAGCATATCATAAAAAGTTAGTTGAAACTTCACGAAAGTTGCTGCAATTTCAAAAAATACGAAAATAAAAAAGGAAAGCTAAAGGGAAGTGAGCAAAATTTTACAAAGGTACTGAACTTCATACAAAATGTCTGAAACATCATTGAACAATAAGTGATCAAAACTTCAAAAGTATCAAACATTTGTTTTTAAAATTCCTTATAAAAATATCACAACATATTTTTTAAGCTATTTTGTTAAATAAAACCCATTGGTAAAGCAATGGGCTTGTCATCTGAATTTGTGATGGCATGCAAGAACCTATGTCTACTTATTACTTTTATATATCATCCATGGTTGGAAATCATAAATTTTGTGCCATTCCCCCACTTGTGCTTGTAATCTAACTGGTGGTTATTCATTTCACAAACATTACACTGTTGAAAGTAGTCTCATTCTATGAAGAACCTCCCTAATTTCAGTATAGTTGAAGTATTTTTTACATCAAAACATGGCATGGAAATAAAACAAGAGTTAGTTTTGCTATATTAAGTGGTTAGAGATAATTTGTGATAGCCTTTCTTGCACTCCATTGATGCTAATTTACATACTAGTTTCTTAGTATGAATTGGTAGTTTCTATCACACAATACTACGCTTTATAAGTGAAGCATGTCCACAACTACAACATCATGTGTTGCTATCACACAATACTATGTTTCGAAAGTTCCATAAGCATGTCCACAACTACTTTGATCCTGAGTCATGTTAAATTTCAAACAGTATCCCCTAAAATGGTTTAACATACTTTACCAATACAACAAATTTCAAAAGCAAGTAATTTTGTGTCTACTTAATCTTCTTGTTGCTTATAGAGATGTGATCTAGACCACCAAGATCTCGGTGAAAAAACAACTAAGTTTAGAATCGTATTTACTTTAACTATATCAAGATGTACATCCTATATCAATACTGTAAGTGTCCGAGAAGAGGCATACATAATTGGATTAAAATTGTTGTACGGAAATGTTAATAGAGGAAAGCCTAAAGCCATTTGTACATATGGAGGCCAAAAAAGTGGTTCGAAGCAAGTGAACTAGGTTATACTTGGTAGATGAAACAATTTAAGTCAACTTACAGGGGCTAGGTAGAGAGGAACACATGCTTGTAAGATGTCATCCTTCGTTTGGAAACTCTAATAGTTGTCACTTAATTTGCTTGTACAAGAAAGACATGTGAATCAAGGGGGCATCCACATTGTTCCAATGCTAAATTTACTAATGGTAAATTTACATATTATCTCCAGTGTAGTCTATTGCATATTATTACCCACCTCAAAGTAAACTATGAACACAATATTCCAATCTCCATTCTTACCTTTTTGACATGTTATCTCCCACCCCCCATTAGTGTACTCATTGCCCAAATTTGGGTCGGAGTAGGAGAGTATTTGAGCTATGGTAAACATGTAGAATGTGTGTTAAAAGATAGAAACAAAATTGGCAATGCTTTTTTGCACACAATATAGATGAGAGAGAGAGAGAGAGGTGTATAATCAATAGGGAGAGATGGAGGGGAGGGGGAGACCGATAATTTTCTGGCCCAAACTTCAGTAGCGCAAAAGTCACCAAGCAAAATACTAGAAGCAAAACGATAAACAGGCGTGGAGAAGGACTCCAAATG
Organism: Avena sativa; assembly: GCA_916181665.1. NCBI lineage: Eukaryota > Viridiplantae > Streptophyta > Magnoliopsida > Poales > Poaceae > Avena > Avena sativa. The sequence goes on along the minus strand of OV702289.1, from coordinate 126,507,560 downwards.
TAAAACTACTTCAAGCTAGATCTTGTTAAATTCATAGAGCATCTCCTTAATGCCATCGTTGCTTCTGTGTTTACGCTTGGACCATCTAAGTATTTCACCTATCGACGACCACACAACCAAGTTCAAAGCGGCGTGCTTAGCCTCACACGAATTATAAAAATGGTTCAGCATGCTTTCCCAATGCCGCTCATTCCAAACAAGTCAATATATATGTTTCTATGTTCTAATCCTTTTCTTGCTTATAGGAACACGATCAATCCCAACCAAGATCTCAATGAAGAGAAAAAAAGACTAAGCTCAGAAGGATATTCTATTACTCGTAACTTTATATAGATGTGCAAACATAGTTGGATAACTGTTGTAGGGAACTGTTAAGAAGGGAGGGGGAGGCTCAAGCCATATATAGGACAAAAAGATGGCTGAAAACAAGTGAATGATGTTATACTTGGTAGATGAAATAATTTACTCCCTCCATCTAGAAATAAGTGACTTGAGTTTGTCTAGATATGGATGAATCTAGACAGCTTTTATATATAGATACATATTAATTTAGATAAACGCAAATCACTTATTTATGGACGGAGGGAGTACTAGCACAATTTACATGGGTAAGGTAGTGAGGAACAGAACACATACATGTGAACTGCCGCTTTAATTTTTGAAATTCTGGCTACTGCGTCGCTTAATTTGGTTGTGTGAGAAAAATATATAAACTCCCGGGGCTGAGATAGAGATACTGAGATAGAGAGATGGGAATAATCTCCTGGCCCAAATTTTAACACGCGCAAAATTTAAACACCAAGCAAAAGAGTAAGTAGTGTAGAAGGCAACACGAAAAACAAAGTCTGGAGAGAGAAACTCCGACTGTACAACGCAAAGCCAAACAGCACCAATGGCCACACGCCTCTCCTCCCGCCTCCTCATCCTCCCGCCCGCAGCCACCACCACACCTCTCCGGCCACGGAAGCCGGCCAGAACACTCTCCGCCTCTTACCGGAGGCGCAGGACACGCCTCTCCGTCGCGGCACAGGCGGCGCCGAGCGGCGGCGCGGTCGCCCCGGCGGCGGCAGGGGAGGGCGAGAAAAAGGACGCCGGGCTGCCGCCGGCCGAGGCGCAGCGGCTGGTGGAGTTCCTGAAGGACGACCTGCCGCACCTGTTCGATGACGTCGGCATCGACCGCTCCGCGTACGACGACCGCGTCCGCTTCCGCGACCCCATCACCCGCTACGACGACATCGACGGCTACCTCGCCAACATCAACCTCCTCAAGGCCATCTTCCGCCCCGACTTCTACCTGCACGACGCCAAGCAGGTTAGCCTCTCTTCCGCATCGATGCACGCTTGGGATTGCACAGTTCTGCAGCGAGGACGTGCGTGTGCGCTGCGAATTCGAAGTAATTTCTGCGAGTTTTGGTTCAGACAGGGCCCTATGAGATCACCACGAGGTGGACCATGGTCATGAAGTTCTCCCTCTTGCCGTGGAAGCCGGAGCTGATCTTCACCGGGCTGTCGATCATGGGCGTCAACCCACAGAATCTCAAGTTCTGCAGCCATGTGGTTAGCATTTTCGTTCTTGTTTGCTTTGCACCACACCTTGGAAGTATTTTTTTCATCTGAATGCGGCAATGGGACTTGCGGGCTAGGAATAGATTTGTAGTGTGGACTTGTAGGTTTCTTGCGTTTTCAGTTTTAAAACTCAAGACTTTTGAGACAAATAAAATAGTTTATGTATGCTTAGTTAGAGGTTCAAGGTTAGATACTTATGTCAATACCATTAGCTAGTGCATTTACGTGGATCCAACAGGAGCAGAGAATGAATTGTTTGACCAATTTGTTCTCTGACAAAGTGTCAACCAGTTTTTCTCTTACTCAATCTCCTTGCCTTGCACGCTTATTATCTGCTATGTCATGCACTGGTTTGGTTATCACAACGCATCAGAATTTAGAAGAGAACCTTCGTTCAGTGCTTCAGGTTCAGCCTGACTGCCTGAAACAATGCTCTGAACCTAGTTCTCATACTTGATTAAGACCATTACCCTCTGTATTGTTATTCATGAGATGTCATAGCATTTTATTTTATTTTCGTCTAGTGTGCCTTCTATGAACCTAAATCCCAAGAGGCTACTTTTTCTCAACCTGCTGCATTGTTTCTACAACCCAGTGGTATGTAAGTAGTACAGAGTTATGTATAGGTTCTGCCTATACTCTCGTACCATTTATAATATGTGGTTGAGAAAACCTAGTACCATGATACTTCCTGGAATTAAGTATATTTATGTTGGATCCCCTACACAGGATTCCAAAAGCACGGGAATACGAAAAACATAGGAACTTTTAAATTCATGAGAACATTCTCTTTACCAAAATCCCCCTCACAAAGTTCTCCCAAATTCCTATTAAATTCGTTTGGATCAAAGAGATGTTAGAACGGTGTTCTTTCTGTTTAGAATATTTGAAAACAATACTCTTGCCGAACTCATCATTAAATAATATTCTACTATCCTGATATGTGGAAGTGCAGGATATTTGGGATTCAATACAGAACAACGAATATTTTTCCTTTGAAGGATTAGTGGAAGTTTTCAAGCAGGTAAAACATGCCATCAGTCTACTTTCTTTTTCATATGCCGTAATGCCGATCATTTATTTTAAGTTGACATTGATTTTTTATTAACCGGCTGACATTTTGATTTTACACAGCTACGATACTACAAGACCCCAGATATAGAAACACCAAGTTACCTCGTTCTGAAAAAGACTGCAAACTATGAGGTTTTAATTCGTTGTATGTATTTTATTAGGAACCCAGTTCACCTTAGATTGGACTAGCAACATTACCATGTTATCGTAATCCATTTTTCATATTAAGTCACAACACTGACAAGTTTGCCACTTGCCAATATGATCTCATATGGTGGGATTTTGTATCTCTGTATGACACCTAATATGTAAATGCTGCCTCTTCACAGTTTAATTTTTTGGTAAATAAGCATAAATATTTTTCAGGTCAGGAGGTATCCACAATTTTCAGTAGTTCAAGCAAAAGCAGAAAAGCTAACAGGATCATCAGGGTTTAATAATGTTACTGGGTGAGTTCTTTTGTTATACATTACTGTAAATATGTAACACCATGTATATTGTAATGCTGAAAGTGTTTGTATGGTTGTACCTGTAGGTACATATTCGGCAAGAATGCTTCATCTGAAAAGATTCCAATGACTACACCTGTTTTCACTCAGGCATCTAATGACAAACTTTCAGATGTATCCATACAGATACCACTGCCAATGAACAAAGACTTGAACAGGTTTGGTGTGGCATGCGTGGTTCCAACTACTGACAACATGGACATCTGCTCATACATGACTAAAATAGTATATTTTCCAGTTATTTGTTTGGATGTATTTCTGTTGTCAATAATAGTCTTGTTCAATCAGTTTACCAGCTCCAAATACAGAAGCAGTTACCTTGCGAAAGGTAGAAGGAGGCATTGCTGCAGTGAAAAAATTCAGTGGGCGACCAGAAGAGGAAATTGTGGTCAAGAAAGAGAAGGAGCTACGCTCTGAGCTACTCAAAGACGGGTTGAAGCCTCAACAAGGCTGTTTGCTTGCACGTTACAATGATCCTAGGACAAAGAGCTTTGTGATGGTATGTTTCCTTTTGCTCTGTGCCCTTTTAGTTAAGCCGCGATATGAAATTTTGTGCCAACTTAGGAAAACAAGTGTAGAAAATTGTGTAGCTTATCCATCCTTCCTAAAATCTGACCTTTCCAAGAAGATGCCACAATCTTTTAATTGTACTTTCAATCATTACCAGAAAACACTTTTCTTTTCTTTCTTGACCTAATTACTGAAACTCTGTTTTTTTACATGATCCAAAGAGGAACGAGGTGCTTATGTGGCTAAACGACTTCACACTGGAGTAGTAGTCTTCACTGTACATAGTAGTAGTCTGTACTCTGTTTGTTAGACTTCCAGAGCCGCATGAGTAAGAAACAACACCCATGCATACATAGATCCACGTTGCCCAAAGATTTGACCAGGAGGTGCGCTCCAGCTTCTAGCGTTTCTTGATTAAAGAGAGAAGAGGAGAGATAAGAGACATTTTATATTGGACTCCTCGAAGGAAGTAAAAAACATGAGGTAAGAGCCAATGTTTGGAATTCTCCAAAAAGTTGAGGAAATGATAATGTTGAGAGATGCAAATGTAAATTCTTGGAGGGACTAAATTGTAAAGTGTTAGAATTCTCCAACTTGCATGAACCCCTGTTCAGATGAAATCCCAAGATCCAAGTTGATATTCCTCGAGTCCACTTTCTTGCATGACAACATGGTTCGGAGCTGGTGATTCCTACGTGATTTTCTTGTCATTTTGTCCTTCGTCGTGCTGTGGTGTTGTGTCGCCAGAAATAGCAGGGGCAAGTTTGTCCCCATTGTACCCGGATAGGAGCGGTAACTTCAGAGCATCTCCAATAGGTGCCCTAGCTTTTTCTTTTTTTGCACCACTTTTGGTTTTTTTGGACAAGAAAACAACCGCTGCCATTTCAGATTCGCAATAAAACGGCACCCAGCTCGCAGCAGTTTTGCAGGTGCCCTAAAATAGGGTACCGCTTTGTTGCAACATCTCACTAGCAAAAACACACATATTTGACAATCAAACATATGAAATCCAAATTGAAACAAATCATCACTCAAACATATTAATAAAATAGAATTCAAGATTATAGATTGATCATCACAGACATATGAAGTTCAAAAGCATAGCACAGTTCAAATGCATAAAATGGATCGACACAAACATAGTTCAAACAATGGAAATGACACTCTCATGCCTAGCCTCCATTGTCACCATTGACATTGTTGATATCTTCTTCGTCATGAGAAACCTTGGAGTTGTAGGTAGCATCAATGCCGCCACCACTTAGCAATTGGAGATACCATAGAAGCCATGAAAGGACCCATGCCACCTCCCATGGATGTTCCCATGCCACCACCCATGCCTCCCATGGCTCCCATGTACCCCATATTTCACATTCCTTCCATGCCACCACCCATAGCTCCCATGGATCCCATAATACACTTTTGAGCAATGACTTGTTCACGGAAAAGATCAACATATTGTTTTTGCTTCTCGTCAAGATTGCTTGTGTCCATGAACATAAGGCTTTTCCCTTGCTCCATTAGCCGTTGAGCTTCCTCCATATCCACCTTCCTCTTCTCCAATGCCAATTTCCTCTCCTTGGCCGCGACTTCCTCTCCTCTATCTCCACCCTCCTATCCTCGACCGCCTTCCTCTCCTCTATCTCCACCTACTTCATCATTTTACTTTCCTCGGCCATCTCTTTTCTCACATTCACAATAGCATCCAATGAGTTCTTGATATCATCGTCGCTGGTCCTCTTGCCTTTTTCTTTCGTAAACCTCCTTCCATACAACCTCTTCCTAGCAACTGAGGCGGGAGTGACACTTCTTACCATCTTCACTATCGACATCATCACTACCATCAACGATAGTGGCATTTCCCACTGAGATCTTGGCATTCTTCTTTGGCACAACATGCGCATCATGGTTCTTCCACTTCTCATCATTCTCTAGCTCCGTCCAACAATGGTGCAAAGTGAATGGTCTTCCTTCCTTCAACATGACCTTCTTGTTCTTCTTCACGGGTTCTTTGAACAATCTTTGAGCAATATTATTCTACATAATATGAGAGAAGAAATTAGTTATCCCGATCCTTAGTTATCCACAAGTAAATGCTGCCGACCACTTTTGGCAATCCGATGAGATGGTGGACAATCGATGGCGAAGAGAGGCTAACATTCGGTCATTGATAAGATTGGTATGTGCATCAAAATACTCCTTAATACTTGCCCAGTAGGTGTCCTTGGGTTGCTCGGGTCCCATGGACGGGTCCATCCCGACCATCTTCCATGTAGTACAAAGAAAGATGTCCTCGTCCACAGTGCAGTTGCTCTCTCTACCCTTCGGCATGTCTTCCTCAAAACCCTCGCCATGAATGTGTAATCGTTGACACTACAATTCACACATATAAATACATCAAATCAACATTGCGTCATCTATATAAATCTTCACACTCCAAAAAATAAAAATAAAAATAAAAAATGTTAAATTTGGGACAACTCTTCAAACATGTTGCGAGCGGCATAGAACAACAGAGGATGGTCTGTGATGGCTAGCTGGCGATGTGGATGGGGAGGTGGTGGGGTCTGGAATTGTTCGGTCGTCGCATGGTCAGGGGCTGGTGGATGCCCGCGCAAGGCGACAACGACCTTCTTCTTCCTCCCTTCGAGTGTGGATCACACACTCAAAGACGGATTGAAGCCTCAACAAGGTTGTTTGCTTCCCGGTACAATGATCCTAGGACAAAGAGCTTTGTGATGGTATGTTTCCTTTTGCCCCGTGCCTTTTAAGTTAAGCTGAGATGTGAATTTTTGTGTCTCCTTAGGAAAACAAGTGTAGCAAATTGCGTAGCTTATGCATCCTTCCTAGATGCTGACTGTTCCAAGAAGATGCCATGATCTTTTAAATGCACTTTCCATTATTACTGAAAAACACTCCTTTTCTTTCTTGTCTTGACCTAATTACTATAACTCCTTCTGTTTTCCATGACCCAAAGAGGAACGAGGTGCTCATATGGATAAACAACTTCACACCGGAGTAATAGTCTTCACTATATATTTTAGAGAGTATTTCCGTAGCATAGGATACTCTATGTTAGACTTCTAGAGCTACATCATAGAATGTAGGTTTGTTCTTCGCAGGCCATTAATTGCATTTTATAGTTGAAACACTTGCACCAAGATCACAAAGTGGAGCTATCTCATTAACTCCTACATGTATATCTTCTAACTTAGTAGGGAGTTTCTTAGGTAACTTCTTATAATTTTCTTCTTGCTCATGTACCACAATAGCAACTTGATTGATAAATTGTTGGTACATAGCTTCATTACCTCCCTCAATGCCAGAGTTCTTCAAAGTAATCATTTTAACAAGGTCCTCTAGGGCATAATCCGGGGATGAAGCTTTGTTATAGTCTAGATCTTCAGGTTTTTTATTTTTATTTTCAACCCTCGTCATCTTTAGGTCTTCAACCGGGTTAGACTCGAGCTTTCTAGCAAACCTTGCAAGTATAAGAGTTTGACTCTCAGCTATCTTGCCCAATTGTGCCTCCACGGTCTTTGTTCTTTCTTGTAGATCATGCACATCATTTCTAATAGCAACAATTTGGTTAGAAAGTTTACCAATAATATTGTCATGGTTCTCCGATATTTTGATAATAATACTTTTTCTCAGTTTGAGCTTTCATAAAATCTTAGAAAGAATTTTTAAGAGGGAGATTACCATAATTTTCTCTATTATTATTGTCATTGTTTGGAGTACCTACCAGATTAGGATATGGTTTCTGAAATTTTGAGCTATAGTTTTGACTCTTCTATGTAGGTATAAGAATTACGATCAACGAAATTCACTTCTTTATAATTAGTATTGGTGATGCCATTAATTTGGGCTTATTCCTTAGCCTTAATTATATCTATAAGCTCAATCACCTTTGAAGTGAGTTCTTCATTCTTCTCACAAAAAATAGAGTTTACCTTTCTTGAGGAGGATCTTTACACATGCCATTGGACATGGTTGTTCTATTTTCGTGGCAACTTCAACTTTCTTATCCATGAATATGCCTCCAGTTGTAGTGTCAATCATATACTTAGACACATGATTAAGAGCAATATAAAACAAATGGAGGATTAACCACTCTTCCATCCCATAGTTGGTACAGTTTCTTATGGACTCCTTCATCCTTTTCCATGCAACCACTGATGTATGCAAGTGCACATATCATTTGTAGCTAGTTTCAAAGTATAGATATCGATCCCACAGGGAGCCCAAAGGTAAGTGTTTAGGGTGAAGTCTCTGTCACACCCGAAGTTGTCTCAGGTCTTCGAGTGAATTGACTGAAGTGTTGAAATAAGAATGGGGTTTTGATTAAATGAGATGTATTTAAATAGAACTAAAATGTAAACTTTAGAAATATAAAGCATAAAAGTAAAAAATAACTTGGTTGTTTATTGTTTCCTACAGATGGCAAAAGGAGGCGCGGGGAGATTCAGTTCATGGTGATAGTGACTGTGCCAGGTGGACGAATGATAAATGTAATAATCATAATCTTATAAATATATGTGTAGGCGAGCAACCCATAATTAGCCAGAACCCCTCTTGGTAGATTTCATCCCAACTTCAATAATCCTACTAGCCTGTTACCAAAACCATGGTCATACACTAGACGATTAAGACCCTTCAGGTCGCTTAGTGATTAAGCTCCTTGGATCAGACTAATGCAATAAGCACAGTGGTTCCTTGTTATCCTCGAGTCTACTAGTTTTCTATTGATATCCCCGTGTCATCCGGGGGTCGCTGATCCACTAGCAAACAAGATCTTATCTATGTAGAACAAATCATCATGTTGTCTGGACCCTTAATTAGACAACAAGCATTAGGCATCCCACAGATAGTCAAGCATACATAATATAATAATTAGAATCAATTAAAAACTAATGGAAAATATATGAAGGCACATCACATCTCACCAATCCCCTACATCTCCGACGCCCAAGAGAATTACTCACACATGAGAGAAGAACGGATCATCAATATAATCAAATAAAGGGAATTCGTCTTTGTATTGATCCACAATAAGAATAGAAAAATATCCAACACAATTCAAGATGGGAAGAAACAATCTCAAACCCTAGTCTTGCAAGGTGGAGATCCCTCTCTCTCTCTCAAGTACAAGTAGTGGCTATGGGGGTGTATTAGCTAGGAGGTCGAAGATCGTGGAGCGAGATGAAGAACGTCTTCCCCTTCTTCTCCGGATCTCTTGTTTCTCCCTTCTGGATGGTATGGCGGCTGTTGTGTTGTGTTTTCGTCCCCGGTCCCTTCACAGAGGTTGTCCCCTTTGACAAGACAGATGCAGCGACAACTATACGGCGGGAACTATACGACCGAAAAAATATTCCCGCCATATAGTTACTCGTTAAAGCTTCTGTATGCTCCCCTCGAGTGCTTCCAAAGAGAGACTTGCTTATTTTCTTCAGAATATTGTGTTTCTCTAGTTAAAACCTTCTGTTGATGTTTAGAACCTGAAACACACATTAAAAACCAAGTTTTCTTTGCTACCGAAGTATTAGCATTAGGTAAAGCTAGAAAACGATCAAATCCAGGAGAAAACCATCAATAAAAGCCATAAAAATGTGTCGAATCTCACAACTATCAACTCCCCCAAGCTTGATGTTGCTCGCCCTCGAGTGACAAGGAAATAAGGAAGAATAGCGGAGATTCGAGACTGAAAATAAAGGAACTCACAAGTTTGAATTGGTATCAAATTCTTTTCTTCACAATCCATGCAATCTTAAATATGATCATACAAGTATTCACAAGATTGCACTGAGTCCACTTCCTAACCACGTATATCTTGTTAGCACATGAATCATATGCCCAAACAAGTGTCGAAAGTTTAGCTAGGAAAGTGAGACAAATTCATTTGGTGCCTCTCTTTGTTGAGAGATGAAAACTTTTTGTTCTTGTTTGTTTAATCAATTAAGAGTACTCAAGTTCGCATCAAAACATTTAATTTAAGAACAACTCATCTACTCACATGTCAAAATTTCAAGACTCTCAAAGCACCTTTTCCTTCTTTTGTCTTTGAAAAACTTCAGCTCTTTCATAGAGAAATCATGCCACTATTTTTAACATGTTAATTGGGGTTATGTTGTGCACTCGTGACCATGCCAATAAATAATTGTTGAGAAATAATGGGTCAGAGGAGTACTACAACTTTACTTGGAACGTGAAACCATGAGGAGACTAAAGATTTTACCCATCATAGCATTGCTGCTATAGACGTTTACATAACTCAATAGCCGAAATCAAGTGGTTTCCCACATTTGGATCGTTCGTTGGCCACCGGAGTTAATAGTTTCCCATGGAGCACGACAGAGTTGTAATGACACGCGTAAAGCAATATCTTACGGTAATTATTAGAAAAAGTAGTGGCATAATCTCTACTACTTCGAAGCATCCATTTATCAAACAATTTCATTCAAGGGTACTATCGAGTCTATTTATATTAAGCCCAAATGGGATGGAGTAGTTCTAAAATCAAATTCTTTGGGCTAAACATGGACTCAAGTCATCTTTCAAATGCTTTTTCTTGTTGTAAAAATGTAGGAAGTATTTTTAACCAAGTTCATTGCTCATTGTTTCAAGGCTAAAAAGAAGACACTAGCAGAGGAATAGAATTTCTAGGATAACAAGCTAAGCAGGGAGTGACTCCAGTGCAAACAAGTAAATAATTGTAGGATCAGTTTAAGTCTGCAGAAAGGATGATGAAAGGAATGTGATACCTCTTCTTGCTTGGTTCATTCCCGTACTTGAGTCAAACCCCCTCTCTGTTTCCCTATTGCCAAGTCACCTGAAATTGAGCAATATACGAGAGAAACAAAGAAACGAACTTGCAAATAAAATTACAACTATTTTTTTGTATTTTTGGTTTAAGGAATGCAAACTGAAAATAAACATGCAACTCGAAGAAAAATAAATCAAAAGAAGAAATAAAAACATGAATGCAAAGTTTGGAGGTTTTCAGACCTCCCCCAAGCTTAGGCTATTGTTAGGCTCAGTTGTTGCCGTCATTCAGCGGCTGGTGCGGATACTGCTGGTAGTAGTCAGGGAAGTGGGTCATGAAGTGACTGAAGTTGTGAGTCAAAGCACTCACATCTTCATTCACTCCTTGAAGAGTGTGGACGATCTCCCCAACGCGCTGGTTGAGCTGCTGGAATTCCTGATAGGGGACGTAGCTGTACCCCTACTGTGGCTGGCTAGGCCATGATCTCCCCAAGCTCCCCCTTGCTGCTGCTGTTGTCCCTCCCAAGTAGGGTTGTGTCCCTGCTCTTCCTACTTATCCTTCTCTTCCTCATCCTGATGCCCTCCTTCTTCATCTTCCTCTTCATCGGACTGGAGCTCGGCCATGATCTCCATCACTTGGTCCTTGGTGAGGATCCAAGTGTCCTTCTCCACAATCGAGAAGGCTTGGGGGCAGGGCAACTGAACCTGCTCACCATGTGCATCACCAGGATAACTGAATTGATATGCTTGGAGCCTTCGGTTAGCATGGTAAACACCAAAGAAGCCACAAGCAGTCAAATACTTGACGTCCATGAGTTTGGAGCCGTCAACAGGTTCTATAACAGGTAGTATAATATTTAATGCATGGGCAAGATGGGTTACCAATCCACCAATGCAACTATCACATTTGGTCTTGTTGCTTTGGTGGCAGAGGTGCTGGATGAGTAGATGATACGTCCATTTTGCATCACTATTCTATATCATAATTTACTATTATTCATTGGTATATTTTATATTAAGAGAGGATACTTATGTTATTTCATCTATTTTTGCATGATTGATGATTTTTGGAGGATGAAGCACCGAAGTCAGGATTCTGATGTAAAAAGCACTGTCTAGATGCAAAATTCGCGAAGATCAAAAAATCCCAGAAAATATATGGAAAATCCTATTTTTCCAGAAGACGAAGGAAACCAGAAGGAGGAGCGGAGATGGGCCACAGGGGGCCCACACCCCTGGTGGCGCGGGTCCCCCTGGCCGCGCCACAAGGTGGTGTGGCCGCCCTGGCCGACTCCCAGCATCGCCCTTGGCGTATATAATACCCTCGATACCCTAAGACTCGGGGAGCGACCATAGAAAGATTGCGCCGCCTCTGCGGGGCGGAAAACTACAGAGAGAGAAAGAGCTCTACGATAGACAGAAATCTACCAGGGAAATTCCTTCCTAGAGAGGGGATATCGTCGCCATCAACACCATCATCAAGCTGGACTTCATCGGGATCATCATCATCATCATCTCCACCATCATCTCCACCAGCACCATCATCACCACTCCATACCGCTGTAACAATTGGGTTGAATCTTGCATAGTTCTTAGGGGAAACTTTCCCGGTGTTGATTACTCGTTGTAATTGATGCTATTGAGTGGAACCATTGAATTATTGTTCATGTTCAGATTGTTACATATCATTATTTCATCTCTGATCTTGATCCATATGATGTCTCATGAGTAGTTCGTTTAGTTCTTGAGGACATGGGAGAAGTCATGTTGTTAGTAGTGGAATTGTGTTGAGAAAGATCTAATGGTTTGATAATTAAGTTGTGGTGTTATTCTTCTAGTGGTATCATGTGAACGTCGACTACATGATACTTCACCTTTATGGGCCTAGGGGAATGCATTGTGTAGTTGGATACTAATCGTGGGGTTGCCGGAGTGATAGAAACCTAAACCCCCGCTAGGAAACCTTTGCATAAGGGAGTGTAGGATCTCAGAGTTTAAGGCTGTGGTTAGGTTTTTATTTTAATTACTTTCTTTTAGTTGCGGATGCTTGCAAGGGGTATAATCACAAGTATGTATTAGTCCTAGGAAGGTCAGTACATTAGCACAGGTTCACCCACACAACACTTATCCAACCAAAGAAGATTAATCAACTATATGAAGCGAAAGCACTTGACAGTATTCTCATGTGTCCTCGAGAACGTTTGGTCATCTTAAGTAATACAACTGGCTTGTCCTTTGCTAAGGAAAGGATTGGGCCACTTGCTGCAATTATTATTATTGTATTTTATTTACTCACACTTTATTTATCTGCATTATCAGAACCCCCTAAAAATCCGTTTGCTAAGTATTTATAGAGAATTCCTGATCCAAGACACTCATCAACACCTTCTGCTCCTCGTTGGGTTTGACACTCTTACTTATCGAAAATACTGCGATACACCCCCTATATTTGTGGGTCATCAAGACTATTTTCTGGCGCCGTTGCCGGGGAGTGAAGCGCTATTGAAGAGTGGAACTGGTAAAGGAAACTTCTACTGTGAGTATTGCTTATTTACGCTTGTTACTTTATTTTCAATATGGATAATTCACTTAGTTTCTTATTTCGGAATGCTACTGCCACTGCTAAGGTAGTAGATGAACCACCACCTGCTAAAATTGATCCTTTTAAAATACCTACAAAAGTTGTTGATCGTGTTATAGATAACTACTATTTTGGAGATGGAACTGTCCGTCCTGGTGATCATTTTCTTTTTATACATGAATTATGCGGATTGTTCAAGTGTGCAGGTATTACAACAAATCAAGTTAAGAAAAGTTATTCTCTGTATCACTGAAAGGAAGAGCTGAGGAATGGTATAAGCTGCTAAAGAGTGGCCAATCTCTTGAATGGGAGGAAATTGTACCTCTCTTTTATTCCAAATTTTATCCTTCTAGTGAGATTCATAAAGATTGGAATCAAATATAGAACTTTTGGCCTCGTGATGGAGAGAGTACAGCTCAAGCTTGGGGGATATTGAAATCACTAATGCTCAAATGTCCTATTCATGAGCTCCCTAATAATATTATTATCAATAACTTTTATGCAAGGCTTTCTCTTCATAATAAGGATCTATTGGATGCTTCTTTCTCTGGATCATTTACACGTATGGAAGAAGAAGCTAAATGGGATCTTCTAGACTGTATTCAAGACAATGCTGAAGCATGGGAGAATGATAAAGGAAGAAAGTCAGGTATAAATTATGATTATGAATGCATTAAATCTTTTAGGGGAACTGATGACTTTCATAATATTAGTAATGCTTATGGTCTAGATTCTCAAAGTATTGCAAATTATTTTAAGGCTTTTACCTCTTATATTGAAATTCCTAAAAAGAAATGGAACAAGTATCATGAGCCATATAAAGATATTGTTAATTGTGTTCCTGCTAGAAATACTAAAGTTTATACTATTTATCATATTTTACCTGAACCTTACATCGAGAAAATACCTTTCCCGGTTAAGGTAAAGGAACATTCTATGACAACTAGTATGGTTAATGAAAGTACAAAGGAGGCTGTAGAACCTGATGAACAAATAGATGTTGAACCTGCAGTAGCAAATATGAAAGACTCTGTCACTAAAAATGTAGAACATGGGCACATTATCCTTTGTAAGGAAACTTCTAATATTGTTTCACATCTTAGTAGAACTAGGAAAGCTAGTGTCCCTGTGTTTTCTGTCAGAATAAGTGATCGTTGCTACTATGGTTTATGTGATAGTTATATCGTTAAATTTATTCATGATGCTGAAAGTTATTATGAGAGAGGGAAAAGTGTTTCTATGTATCTCAATAATATTAAGTTTCCTCGCTTTATGCCGAAAGTCTTTATGTTGCACTTGTTTTGTCTTCCTATGCTAGTAGCCTCTAGTTTCAATAATTTATTTTCTTACAAAATTCCCTTGCATAGGAAGTGGGTTAGACTTAAATATATGTTTATTTGCTTCTTGATGCTCTCTTTTACTTCAATTCATATTCTTATATGAGCATCATTGAAATTTATCATGCCCATCTTAATGGCTATAAAGAAAGAGCTTTTTGGGAGACAACCCAATATATGTCTGCTTTCAGTTTTTTATTTGAGTCCTAGAAGTTATTGCTTCTGTAATAACCTCTCCTTATCCTTTTTGTTTGGTTTTTGTGTCAAGATCAGTCTCTAATGAGAGAAAAGTAAGATTTGGGGAAGTTGTTGTCCCGAAACAAATTTTTGTGCTTCACCGTAAAAAATCGTGAAAAATCCCAGAATGTCGTACTGATCTGTAATTGTTTGTGTGCATGCCTCAGGTTATTATTTAACTTTCGTTAGTTTTGCACTTTTGATTTGAGTAACAGAATAGTTTCAAAAAAATTGATCTCTAACTGATTGTCTGTTTTGACAGATTTCTACCATTTTTTGCATTTGCCTCTTAAATTGATTTCCTTTTTGAATTCTTTTTGGGCTTTCGAAAGGATTTGTTTCAATATCTTATGTTTTGATGGACTTTAGTTGAATTTGAAACCTAAAGGTTTATTATCTTGCATGCACTAATGTTGCTAATGAAGATTGTGTGAAGTTTTGTATGAAAGAAATTTTCAAGTGGTAGGAGAAAATGTTGTAATGAGATGAAGAATGGTCAAAAGACTCAAGCACTATATTTTTGAAGCTTCTTAAAATGAAGATATTGATGTTATTCAAGTGGTGACTCCAGAAGAATTTATTAAAGGCCAAGTTCAGAGGCCTGCAGAGTCTATCTTCGAATAGGTAACAGTTCTGGTAAGAAAAGGTCCGCGAAAACCTTTTCAATTTACATTTTTGCAGCTTTTATCTAACATGGAAAATAATGCGTCGAAAAAGGGACGGAAACGGAGCCCAGGTGGCTCACACCACCCCGTGGCGCAGGCCCACCTAGCCGCTCCACCAGGGGGTGTGGCCACCCCGGAGCCCGTCTCCGACCTGTTTTCTCCCAGTACCTTCCTTTTGTTGTTAAACTTTGTAATATATAATCCCCCGGATCTCCCGAGGTCCGTATATCGTGTTCTCATCGTGTTTTCGTTTCGATTTGTTTCTATCAGGAACTATTCTCAAGTTTAGAAGCACGATGGTCTCCACCAATGATAAGGGCAAGGAGCCTACGGAAGACGATCTCCAAGACCCCAAGCAGGAGGAGGAGATCGAGAGTGAAGTTGAAGAGGAAGCAAAGGAAGACCATCACCACCATTGCAAGCATTGGAGTGGTGGAAAATCCTGCCAAGTTCAAAAGTATTGCACGAATGTCCACTAGAGGGATGGTTCCGTGCCATCGCTTGGCTTCACCGTCACCTCCTCCACGCACCAAGAATCCCTTCCATACCCTTATTCATGAGCAACAATTCCAAAAGATGCCTAAGGAAAAAATACTCTCCAATTGGGACATGCCTCGTTCTAACCATGTAGGAAAAGAATACTTTAAGGAGGAAGAGTGGGGAAATAATCGCAAGGGCTGGGATTCACAGCCCGACATGATCATGAACCGCATTGAGAACAATTCAGAGTTTATTCGTACTCTCACCTTCGAGATTGAGGATTTGAAGGAATTGATCGAAAAGCTTATCAAGAGAACACCATCACCACCAAAGGAGTAATTCATCATTAGGTTTTGGCATCCCCTTGGTTTGTTCCAAGCTTGGGGGAGTGCTGCGGTATCACATCATTATCTTTCATCTTTTTACCTTTTTAGTAGAGTCATATCATGAATAGAGAAGTTATCATATAGGATGGTTTGCATTGTGGAAGTATCTCCCCTCTAGTTAGTTATCTATGTATCCCTTGGTGTGAGTTGCCGTTATGGAATATTAATGAGAAGTTCTATCATTTACTTTTTGCACATCTTATTTTAGTTTGCAATTTCTGTTATATGATTGATCTTGTTGTTAGTATTGGTATCACTTTGGGATCATTACGTAAATTAAATTGATTTTGGCAAATTTATCTCTGGTCAGTAGCAACATGATTTAAGGATTGAATGGAAAAGAGAGAAGTACTTTTAATATAATTTCATCATCCTTCTTTCTTGTTTGGCTCATAAGCTTAGTATTCTCTAGTTAAGATCTTTTGTGCTTCCAAGGAAGATTGCATGATTGTTTCTATCACTTGTATGTTTGTTTGTTTCCTTCAACTCATATTGCTTGCTACCCAGCCTTGCTAGCCAAAAACCTGTACTGAGAGGGAGTGCTTCACGTGCATCCAATCCTTGAACCAAAACCTATGCCATTTGTGTCCACCATATCTACCTATTATCATTATTGCTACCTCAAGTAAATTCTCAAGTTTTATCTATGTTCCAAATTAAACTTGTTATGTGAAAACTAGTGATTAAAGATCTCACAAACTTGATGGCACACTTTATTTTCTTGTACTTAATAAATTTGAACCATTGCGACTATCTTATGAAGATTGTATGCTTGCATTTTATAAGTTGGGAGTTAGCAAAACCATGTTGTTATGGGGTCCGCTTTTGACATTGCACTTATTATTTAGTTGATATCATGTTCTTTTGTTTATGGATGTCGGCGGTGTGAAATAAAATGGGAGCTTGTAAGCTCATGGAGTTTGCATATGTGTTAGAGAAATGCCTGGGCGGCTAGCCTAAGCCATGCCTAATCATGATGGAAACTTGCAGCATAACCATAGTGGCATTCTATGAAGCATCTTCAATAAAAACCTATGAAAAATAAAAAGATCGTTGAGATGCTCAATGTCTGTTGCCTTGTCATTTTGATATGGCATAGCTCCTCTATCATGGGGCAAGGGGTACCCCGTTGGCAGTTCTCCATGATACACATACGCTTACAATGACAAGAACTTACCAGAAACCAAATTGAGTAGCATGAGGTCTGGTACTCATACTCAAGGTGCACGAGACTTCTAACTTATAATTTGCCAAGCATATAACTCATATTTTCCTCACATTAACCTTAATCACCTCAAGATGCTTATGATAGGGGTAATGAGAGCTAAAAGCTAGTAAGTACCATAATTTTTGGAGGCTCTTTATGAAACTTGAAAATCCTTGCTTCCCTCTGCGAAGGGCCTTTTTTTAATATTTAGTTGACTCAGTAAACCTATTCCTTTCTATATCAAAGCAAGCATTTAAGTTGTTGTGATTCAGTCACCCATATGATGATTTATTCAATCATGTTTCTTATGTTCCTTGTTTTACACACTGCTCTTATACTAGAGAATATTACTTTGAAAGCTATCATTGAAAAACCCATTATGTTTGACTCCTGCAACTTGTTAACCGTTCTCTGACCAAGAACAAAAGTTTGCCATTACCAATTATGATTTACTTTGTGTATCTTTATTGTGTTTCCCTTACTCATTGCAAGTTAAGTTATATAATAGTGAGTTGTTTTCTATTATGATTTGTGTATTGATGAATGTGATGCTTCTTGTCCGTATTCTCTTTATTGACACTTCACTCCATAAACCTGTGGTCATGTTTATTGAGCTCAGTTTTCGCTTGGGGACAAGCGAGGTCTAAGCTTGGGGGGAGTTGATACGTCCATTTTGCATCACTATTCTATATCATAATTCACTATTATTCATTGGTATATTTCATATTAAGAGAGGATACTTATGTTATTTCATCTATTTTTGCATGATTGATGATTTTTAGAGGATGAACCACCAAAGTCAGGATTCTGATGGAAAAAGCATTGTTTGGATGCAAAATTCGCGAAGATCAGAAAATCCCAGAAAATATATGGAAAATCCTATTTTTCCAGAAGACGAAGGAAACCAGAAGGAGGAGCGGAGATGGGCCACAGGGGGCCCATACCCCCTGGTGGAGCGGGTCCCCTGGCCGCGCCACAGGGTGGTGTGGCCGCCCTGGCCCACTCCCAGCATCGCCCTTTGGCGTATATAATCCCCTCGATACCCTAAGACTCGAGGAGCGACCACAGAAAGATTCCGCCGCCTCTGCGGGGCAGAAAACTATAGAGAGAGAAAGCTCTCTGGTAGGCAGAAATCTGCCAGGGAAATTCCTTCCCAGAGAGGGGAGATCATCGCCATCAACACCATCATCAAGCCAGACTTCATCGGGATCATCATCATCATCTCCACCATCATCTCCACCAGCACCATCATCACCACTCTGTACCGCTGTAACAATTGGGTTGAATCTTGCATAGTTCTTGGGGGAAACTTTCCCAGTGTTGATTACTCGTTGTAGTTGATGCTATTGAGTGGAACCATTGAATTATTGTTCATGTTCATATTGTTACTTATCATTATTTCATCTCTGATCTTGATCCATATGATGTCTCGTGAGTAGTTCGTTTAGTTCTTGAGGACATGAGAGAAGTCATGTTGTTAGTACTGGAATTGTGTTGAGAAAGATTTAATGGTTTGATAATTAAGTTGTGGTGTTATTCTTCTAGTGGTGTCATGTGAACGTCGACTACATGATACTTCACCTTTATGGTCCTAGGCGAATGCAGTGTGTATTTGGCTACTAATCGTGGGGTTGCCAGAGTGACAGAAACCTAAACCCCCATTAGGAAACCTTTGCATAAGGGAGTGTAGGATCTCAGAGTTTAAGGCTGCGGTTAGGTTTTTATCTTAATTACTTTCTTGTAGTTGCGGATGCTTGCAAGGCATATAATCACAAGTATGTATTAGTCCTAGGAAGGTCAGTACATTAGCACATGTTCACCCACACAACACTTATCCAACCAAAGAAGATTAATCAACTATATGAAGCGAAAGCACTTGACAGTATTCTCATGTGTCCTCGAGAATGTTTGGTCATCTTAAGTAATACAACTGGCTTGTACTTTGCTAAAGAAAGGATTGGGCCACTTGCTACAATTATTATTATTGTCTTTTATTTACTCGCACTTTATTTATCTGCATTATCAAAAACCCCTAAAAATCCGTTTGCTAAGTATTTATAGAGAATTTCTGATCCAAGCCACTCGTCAACACCTTCTGCTCCTTGTTGGGTTCGACACTCTTACTTATCAAAAATACTGCGATACATCTCCTATACTTGTGGGTCATCAGTAGAGCTGCATGATTGTGGCTTTGCGGTGAAGTGGGGAAGAGAGCCTTGGTGATCATTGCCATGACTGCATTGGCCATGGAACCAGTGTCACCTCTTCCCCGTAGTGTGTTGGCGAGGAACAAAGAATAGTAGCGGATGGTTGGGTTCTGAATGGTGGACATCTTCTTCTGGTAAAATTGCCTCCCACTATTAATAGAAATAACCTCCCAAGTCTCTCCACTTGTGATGCTATAGAGGTTAGTAACAGTAGGCTCCCCAACATGAGGGAAGCTGAAAGCATTGCAAAATTGTTCGAAATTTATTTCATAGTGCTGCCGGTTCATGGTGAAGCTTATCATGCACATATTACCTTTCTCCCTGTGGTCGTCATAGAAGGAGGCAAGGAACTCATGGGTAAACTCAGTGTAGGTATCGTGGCTTGCGAAGCCAAGTATCGCCAACCCCGCCTTGTTGCACATGAGGTCGAAGTCCTCCTTAAACCCTACCACTGTGAGAAATTTGTGGTCAGCCCAACGTGTGGGCAACACCCTCCTTGATGAGACAATGTCCAACTTGGGGTTGCACGAGGCTCGAGACCCCGAGCTCGAGCCCTCACCCTGTTGGTGCTTGCTCAAACGAAAGAGGTTAATGATTTTGTTCATCGTGATACACTGAAAAATTTCACCATAAAACTTTAGGCATATAGTTTCTACATGATATATGAACGATCCTACGTGGAAAAATTCAATCCTAACATGAGAAATTAATAGGAAAATCAAATAAGCTTGAGTTCATCCACTAGATCAATGTGAGAGTTTCAACCATGGAAATCTGAAAATAAAGCATGGATAGGGAGAGAAACATACCGATCTATTGATTCCCCTACTCAAACGAACGAAATCCGCGAAGAATCAAAAGTTCTCGGTGGATTTTGAGAGATTTGGAGAGAGAATATGAGAGAAATAATGAGGAGAGGTGGAAGATCTAGCCGCCCCGATGTGATTTTATGGTCACACCAAACTATATGGCCGGAACTATATAGGTGGGTGATGTTGTTCCGCCCGTATAGTTGTGGCGGCGCCGCCAACTAGGGTTTCTTTTTGCAGAAAATAGCTATATGGACGCAACTATATGGTCGGATCACAATGATCCCGCCGTATAGTTGGTCGTTAATCCGTCTGTCTCTTGAGATAAATTTCTAAAACTAGCATTGATATCCATACGACCGGACATTACGACCGGAATTTTTATTCCCGCCATATAGTTGGTCGTTAATCTCTCAGTACCTTTGGGATAAATTTCTACGAAGGCAGCGATATCTATACGACCGGAGCTATACGGCCGGAATTTTTATTCCCGTTGTATAGTTGGTCGTTAAACTCTCAGTACCTTTCAGAAATTTTTGAACCAAGGCATCGATATCTATACGACCGGAACTATACGGCCGAATTTTTTATTCCCGCCATATAGTTGGTCGTTAAATTCTCTGTGTGCTCGAAGAAAATTTGTTGATGGCAAAGTTACCTATACGACCAGAACTATATGGCCAGATTTTTTATTCCCGTCGTATAGTTGGGTGTTAAACCATCAGTGATCATCAAAAAATTTCTATTTCCTCGAGAATACCTTCTTATCCCAAAACTTAGCGAAATACCTTATTTTTGATAGAAAATTGATAGTAGAAACTATCGACCAATATTAGCATATTAAGAGCAAAATTTTAGTTCTGTAGATGGAAAACTCAAACTTTTATTCTTATTATTCTTCTATACTCATTCAATCGATGTTTCTACTACTTTTTGACAGCTGCATCTTCACGGGCGCGCTTCCGCAAGAATATCCGTGAAAAAGTGGTCGGAATGCGATGAACTTCTTATTCTCTAATCTACTTTATTGACGAGATGGGTTGACTCCCATTAAGCATTTTATTAAGAATGGCTGAGTAACTCAACCTCTTCTCTGTTCTCGAATTCTTACCTTGGGTTGCCCCTTATCAAAGGCACTTACCACATGGACTCGTATTGTCGGTGGAATATATCTTTCTCCTGCTTATAGCTTCTTTGGAAAATACCAGATGATTTCAGCATCATAAACGTTGAAAATTATCTTTCCTTCAGCACAATCAACTGATGCACCTACAATACTAAGGAAAGGTCTTCCAAGTATTATAGATAATCTTTCATCTTCTGGCATCTCAAGAACAATAAAATCAGTGGGAATAACATGCTCATCTATTCTAAGTAGAACATCTTCAATCATACCAATGGGTTGTTTAGTGGACTTTTTAGCCATCTGTAAAGTGATAGTAGTAGGAGAATACTCCCCTAATCCTAACCTTTTATAGAGGGAGTATGAAATTACACTAACTCCTTCTCCTAGATCACACAAGGCATTGTGAATATCAGTTTTATCTATTGAGCATGAAATAGTTGGTATTCCGGGATCTCCAGACTTAGACAACAACTTCCCGTTAGCAGGGTAACTAGCTACCATGGCAATAGTTTCAGTTATTTCTTTCTTTCTACTAAGAATATCATGGAGGAATTTAGTATAAGTAGGAACCTTGATCGCATCAGCAAACGGAATCTCCAGACGAAGGTCACTAAGTGCCTTTATAAAATAATTATAAATTACCTGATTTGGTGCTTTCTTTTTTCGATTTGGGTAAGGAAGTTTTTTCTCACGTGATTTACTCTTGTCTTTTACCTTTTGTGGGGGTCAGGCTCTTTTGTTGCTTTCTTTTGTTGTTTCTTATCGCTTTTCTTCTTTTCTACTTCAACAACTTCATCTTCCTTGCTTATCTCTTTTTCTTATCTTGGATCAACCGTCTCCGCATCAGAGTCATAATGGTCATCCTCTGCATTAATTTGGTCCTCCTTGGTTTGATCTTGTGTTTCAGTTTCATCCCGAGGATCCACCAATGTATCATCTTCTTGGCTTGCTTCGAGCAAGGCTTTTTCCTTTCACTATTTTTCAGCTTCATATTTTGGTGGTCCTAAAGGTCCTTTAATAACTTTAAGAGACCATCAAAATAATTTAAGATGAGAGAAGTCTCTTGGCAAACCTTTTGGTGCAAGCAATGTTATCACATCGTTGAACTCTCTAATATGTGTTCCTGGATCTTCATCTTCCCTTCCACTGAAAGCTTTTTCATGTAAATTTTTAATAATTCCACCAACAAATTGATATTCTCTAACTCTAGGATTAGGGAATTCTATTGGTTGTTTATGAAATTCAGAACTTGGAGCACTATATTCCCTGAGAGTTTTCTCAGGTTTCATGGGAGTTGTCTTGTAAATAGACATGATTTCCATAATATCACTCAGGTTTTCAACTTCAACTTTATTTGATCTTAAAGGTTTTTCAATAATCTCTTCGCGCCTTTGAGCAGGCACGCGCTCAATATAATCTGGTAGATAGGTCCTACCAGAGCGTGTAGACCCTTTGTCTTCTAGGGAGAACATTTTGTAGTAGCAACACCTGAAATGTCAAAAGACAAACACTTAACGCTTAGCTCCCTAGCAACGGTGCCAGAAAATAGCTTGTTGTCTGCAAGTGCATAGATCGTTTGTAGCTAGTTTCGAAGTATAGATATCGATCCCACAGGTAGCCCAAAGGTAAGTGTTTATGGGTGAAGTCTTTGTCACACCCGAAGTTGTCACAGGTCTTAGAGTGAATTGACTGCAAGTGTTGAAATAAGAATGGGGTTTTGATTAAATGAGATGTATTTAAATAGAACTAAAATGTAAACTTTAGAAATATAAAGCATAAAAGTAAAGAATAACTTGGTTGTTTGTTGTTTCCTACAGATGGCAAAAGGAGGCGCGGGGAGATTCAGTTCATGGTGATAGTGACTGTGCCAGGTGGATGAATGATAAATGTAACAATCATAATCATATAAATATATGTGTAGGCGAGCAACCCATAATTAGCCGGAACTCCTCTTGGTAGATTTCATCCCAACTTCAATAATCCTACTAGACTGTTACCAAAACCATGGTCAGACACTAGATGATTAAGACCCTTCAGGTTGCTTAGCGATTAAGCTCCTTGGATCGGACTAATGCAATAAGCATAGTGGTTCCTCGTTATCCTCAAGTCTACTAGTTTTCCATTGATATCCCCGTGTCACCTAGGGGTCACCGGTCCACTAGCGAACAAGATCTTATCTATGTAGAACAAAGCATCATGATGTTTGGGCCCTTAATTGGACAACAAGCATTAGGCATCCCACAGATAGTCAATCACACATAATATAATAATTAGAATCAATCACAAATTAATGGAAAATATATGAAGGCACATCACATCTCACCAATCCCCTACATCTCCCACGCCCAAGGGAATTACTCACACAAGAGAGAAGAACGGATCATCAATATAATCAAATAAAGGGAATTCATCTTCGTATTACTGTGGAGATTCACAATTAGAATAGAAAAATATCCAACACAATTCAAGATGGGAAGAAACAATCTCAAACCCTAGTCTTGCAAGGTGGAGATCCCTCTCTCTCTCAAGTACAAGTAGTGGCTATGGGGGTGTATTGGCTAGGAGGTCGAAGATCGTGGAGCGTGATGAAGAACGTCTTCCCCTTCTTCTCCGGATCTTTTCTTTCTCCCTTCTGGATGGTATGGAAGCTGTTGTGTTGTGTTTTTGTCCCTGGTCCCTTCATGGAAGTAGTCCCTTTTGACAAGACAGAGGCGGTGGAAACTATATGGCAGGAACTATACGACCGAAAAAATATTCCCGTCGTATAGTTGCTCATTAAAGCTTGTGTATGCTCCCCTCGAGTGCTTCCAAAGAGATACTTGCTTATTTTCTCCAGAATATTGTGTTTCTCTAGTTAAAACCTTCTATTGATGTTCAGAACCTGAAACACACATTAAAAACCAAGTTTTCTTCGCTACCGAAGTATTAGCGTTAGGTAAAGCTAGAAAACAATCAAATCCAGGAGAAAACCATCAATAAAAGCCATAAACAATGTGTCGAATCTCATAGCTATCAAGTGCTAGTGGCTCACGGTCTTCTTGACTAAAACTTTTAATGTTAGATCGTAGTTGCATAGTCTTAGCAGGAAGACAAACTTAGTCATAAAAATATTAGTGCATTCCTCCCATGAAGTGATAGTGCCCTTAGGCAATGCTAGCAACCAACCTTTTGCCTTTCTTCTAGGTGAGAAATATAATAAGCGTAGCCTGACTGCATCAAGGCCAACATCCTTTATGCGTATCAAGTTGCATATCTTAGTAAAGGTGTTAAAATGAATACATGTGTGCTCAGCAGCTGAGCCTCTTACTGAACAAAACTTAAATAGTTAGCCTTAATTTCATAATTCTCCGATGTGACAGTGGGATGAGTAATAGGTGCATGCAAATAATAATCATTGGGAGTAGCATACTCTCCAAGATTCTTTTGTGCCATAGTTTCTATCTTTTTGGATTTTTAGATTAAGACAAATAACTGAAAGGAATATGCTCGAGAGGCAATTATATAGTGGTTATTATATTATTCCGTGTTCATAATAGATGTTTATTTCTCATGCTAGAATTGTATTAGTCAGAAATGTTAAAATTTGTGTGTTTAATAAACAACCAAAAGGTTCCTAGTAAAGACTCTCTTTTAACTAGCTCATTATTTAACCAATGATCAAGGTTTTCTGATCATGAACATTGGACGTTGTTAATAACAAGGTCGCATCATTAGAAGAATGATCTGATGAACATTTATACCCATCGTAAGAATAGAAATACGATCAAGTCATCAAGTTTCATTGCTATATCAAACTCATACGAAGTATTCCTAATCATTAGACTATGAGATCATGTCAATCACTGATGCTAGAAGGATACTTTGATGATATCAAACGTCACTCTGTAATAGGATGATTATAAAGGTTGATTTGGGTACTTTGAAAGTATTAGTTGAGGCTCATGGATCAAGAGTGTGATTTGTCCAACCTGATGACAGAAAGATATACACTGGGCCCTCTCAGTGATATTGCATTGACACCTTGCAAGCATGTGACTAGGTCACGGAATGTCATATCACAGGACGAGTAAAGAGTGCTTGTCGGGAACGAGATCAAACTAGGTATGGATGATACCAAATGATCGGATCTCGGACAAGTAATATAGTGTGAGACAAAAGGAATTGACTGCAACGTTGATGGTTCACATGATCACTAGATTCATCGTTGAGTAAGTGGGAGTCATCACGGATTTCTATATCCCGCTGATAATTATTGATCGGAGAGGTGTCTCAATTATGTCCATGTTATTCACAAACGGTAGGGTGACACACTTAAGATTAGCTGACGCGTTTTGAGTGGATTTGGAACTCCATTGAATTATTGGACATCACATGGGTTATTTCAGAAAAGCGCCGAAACTGTTTCGAAATATCGAAATAACATAAGGGGTAATTAATGTTTGTTAATTGAATGAATTAACAAATATTAAATAAATAAAAATATTTTATTAATTCCATAAGTGTGGCTTAATTGTTATGAATGTCATGCAATTAAAAAAGAAAATAAGAGAGGGGGTTACCTACTTGATGGAGGGGGTTACCACCATGAAGAGAGAGATGTGTCACCTCTAGGGGGCAGCGCACCCCCTAGGGGCTGCCCCTCCTCTCCTATAAAAGGTGGAAACTCCTTCTCTCTTCCTTTAGACACTTGAGCCTCTCTTCTCTCTCCATTGTTGCTCCACCATTACCATTGCTTAGCGAAGCTCTGCCACAAAATAGTTCAAAGTCTACACTTAGAGAAGTGGAGTAGGAGTTTCTGGCAGATCCCTTCTTCTGCTGCCCCACTGGACCGAGGGCATGGAGGACCTCAATGAGTCGCATGTGTGACCGAGTATGGAGGTGCCACCGGTTGTGGAGCCTTGAGTACCCGATCTTGAGATTGTCACATGTACGCCTTCATCTTCACCGATAATGTTTGAGAGAGAATGAAATCCCGCTTACGGTTTTTGAGGGTGAGTTACTCGTTGCGACCATCTCGTAGATGATATTGGCAAGATAGTGGTTCGCGCATAGGATTTTTTTTTGTTTTTCATGCTGTGAACGCATCAGTGGGGCTTGTTCGTCTGCGGTACCAAAGTTGGCAGGCCAGCGCATGGCGGTACCTAAGTTGCCTGAAATCACCGTGTTTCGAAAAGTTAGGCCGCCAACTACTGAGAGGGGCCATTTCGAGGCAAACTCATCTCACCCCTGCCAAATACAAACATTCCATTAAACCGCCCCGTGAAGTAGACAGTCAGGACCCACATGTCGGTTATCTGTCCGTGACGCGGGCGCCAACGCGGCAATCTCTTAGGCAAATCGAGCATCTAAGTGGATTGGATGCGTTGACCAATTTCACAAATCCATTCCCAGCTTTCCCCTAGCACCGGCGGCGTCGGAATCCACCCTCCAGGCAGGACGATCCCTTCGGACATTTGAATTTCGGCGCCAAGTTGCTGCGGCCAGTTGCTGCGCCCAGTCGCTGATCCCGAGCTCCAATGGCGCATGCCGTAGCCACCGTTGCGAGGCTCTAGCCCGCCTCTACCGCCGACGAGCCAAGCAGCTCGGAGGATGGCAGATCCTACTATCAAGAAAGAAGAAGTTCTGTCTACAAGCGGGTGAGCTACCCTTCTCTTTGCTATTCGCACTAATTACAACTGCTAGCTGGCTACTGAACCTCAAATTGTTTGTTAGCCCAACGCTGACAAACATATTTTGTCCATATTTTTCTCTCAAGTGGGATCTGTGTGGACCCCCCTTACCTGGTTACGGTAGTCTTCTACAGGTACGACTCTAGTGGCAAGTGGTATGGAAGCCATTGTTCCACGATGGAAGAAGTGCCTGCATAGATCTGCACTATATCTAGTATGGTTTCTACTTTGCGTAATCATGTTGAATTATGGCTGAAGCAGACAGCAAAGTTCAGCTTCATGGATGAACGTGGCATCATGGTTCCTATAACGTGTGACAGTCAGCTAATTGGGTTGATGAAAAGGTATGCTTCGGCTGCCATGTTTGACCTGAAATGTCATGTACTGGATGTGGAAGCTGCTGCAACTAGGAGTCGCCCTTCTATTCTTGGACAGGGTGGTTGCTCGAACCCAATTAGCTCCTGGTAAGCAAAGGTCGCTTGGGGTTCGCATGTTTGTGCTGAATTGTAATTTTTGTTTTATTTACTCTGTAGATATTAGGCAGTTATGCAACGGTCTTGTTTCTTTGACAGGAAGCGCCGCAAGGTTAGAAACATGACTGCCGGTCAGTGATTTTGCTGCCCGGAGAAATAAAAAACGAGTGGAAAGATGATGCTGGACATGATTCTGGTGCCCATTGTCCCGACGATGCAGAGTACGTGAAGCTAAGAAAATTGGCACCGAGGAAGAGGAAGAAGGCAGGAAATGAAGAAGCCAGTGGACATGAAGGCTTGGCACCCAGGCTGCGGAAGAAGGCTGCTGGCAATGAAGATGCATAGTAATGTGTTGAACTTGAACCTATATATGTAATTCTGTTAAGTTCTGATCGGTCTGTGTGTGGCACGTTGCTGGGCGAAACAATCTACCCACGTTCTCTGAGTAAAATGTACCGCGACTTAGGGTTTGGAAATGCCCGAGTCAGTAGTTGAATCTGAAATTGTGATTGTGCCACTACTATCTGAAAACAATGATCCACCGGTTCCATGATTGCTGAGGGGCAGGAGGTCTCCAAATACGATGGAATGTAAGTGGCACATAAATAAATTATTTAAGCTGCCACACTCCACGAAGCAGCAACTTATTTCAGATGCTGCACAATGATGTGGCAACATAAACAACAATGTTCTCACCGATAATGCCCAGATGAGGAGGAAATGGGTACCACTTTCTGGCCTAATCTTGAGCCCGTCTATCTTACCGCCTCTCTGCTCCTGTATCCCCTGCATCTGGCGAAGCTCCCGGATCTCCAGTAACCGGGTGTACGTGCTTCCACTTTATAAATTGTGGTTGTGCCATTTGCATGCGGCACAATCCACGTAGATTACGTTTAAACAAACCACCAGTGTCAAAATACACTAGTAGAAAAGGTGTCTTTGGTCCATGGTTACGTTCCCAATCCGGGACAGAGATCTAAATCGAGGCAGAAATTGATCTAAATCACAAATTCTTCCACAAATTAATCGAGACAGAGCAATTTTTTTCCTCCCTGGAATCTGGGACGAATAGTTCAGACCGCTAGGTCAACAAGTACAAATATTACAACTTAAAAAGGCATAGAGCTTAGGCTAAATAGAACTAGTTATCACACATCTCCTTGATCTTCCTAATCTTGGCTCGATGCGCATCTTCCTGCGAGAGCAAGGATCGAATTGTCTGCTCCTCCTTTTTAGCATCTTCCTTGCACAGCTTCAATTGTTTCTCTACATATTTCCTCATGCACTTGTCAATACTCGTAGTTGTGAACTACAGGACTTTGGCCTGGTGAAGATCCTTCCTTGCTTGAGTCAGTTCTTACTCTGCTTTAGCCTTCAGGGCCAACGTCGTGTCCCTCTCCTTCTCGACTTTGCTAACCTTGTCTTCCACCCCCATGAGATCTCGCTTATGCTTGGTCGTGTCAACTGGTTCCCATAGCTTCATCTCAACACTGTCAAGAAGTGAGCTGAATGCGGATTCTTTCAACTCAATAGTCATTTCCCATAGTTTGTCCAGCGTTTTTTACATCGATTTGGGCCACTCTGGATCTACCCATTTGACAACACCGCAACTTCCCCCTCGCATCATTACACGATGTCCTTGACACCGTAGAAACCTCCTGCCTGCGTTTCGTCCTTCGAACGCTACATATTTAGCGGACACATATCCATGTTTACATAGCAGAGGACTGTCTTCATCTGCTAAACCGTGATAGTCGGCGTCATACATCGTCTGGTTGGCCTAACACATCATACACGCATGAGTAAACGGAGTAGATCTGGCTCAAAAAATAGATAACTGGCCACGGATGATAGAGATAGAGATGAGATGACTCACATCGAAATCACCGTCCCCGTCGTCACGACGTGTTTCCTCGTCGTCTCCCCTTGAACCCATGGCGAGAGGGGAGGGGGGGGGGTGGTGGCTGCCGGAGAGGGGATTGGCATGGAGGCGCCGTCGGCTTGCGGCTACGGCAGGATGGGAGTGAAGTGGGGAATGTGGCTTTTAGGGGAAGGAAGAGAAGTATGGGGAGGAAGAGAAGTAATGGGGATGTGACACTAGGATATGGCCCGCTCAACTGGTGAGTCGTGACACTCGCAACAGGGGAACCCCCGGTGTTGCCAGTTTGTCCAGAGCAAGCGTGGCCAATCATGCCGCAGAACAGACTACTCGCGGATCGATCTCACGAAAACCATCCCAATCGTCCAAGCGCCCTGATCGGACGATATGTAACAATCGATAAGGAGAACAACTGTGTTAGGGCGTGCCTTCTAGAAGACTCGGTCTAACGCTAAGGTTAGGGCTCTCCTAAGGTTAATTAGTATCCATATGCGGTTTATGAAAAGAACATGCATCCAATGACATGGGTGGATCTAGCTGTGGTTAATGAGAAGAGCAGACATGCAATGACACCGGTGATATGTGGTTTGTGGGAAGAACACACATGCAATGACTCTAGTGATATGTGGTTTGTGAGAAGAACACACATGCAATGACTCTAGCTGTGGTTAATGAAAAGAGCAGACATGCAATGACACCGGTGGATCCATGTGTGGTTCATGGGAAGAACACACATGCAATGACACTGGGTGTGGTTCATGATATGGTCTGTGAGAAGAACACACATGCAATGACACTGGTGGATCCATGTGTGGTCTGTGAGAAGAACACACATGCAATGACACTGGGTGTGGTTCATGATATGGTTTGTGAGAAGAACACACATGCAATGACACTGGTAGACCCATATGTGGTCTTTGGGACGAGCACACATGCAATGACACTGGTGATATGTGGTCTGTGAGAAGAACACACATCCAATGATTCTAGCTGTGGTTCATGAAAGACATGCAATGACACTGGTGGATCCATGTGTGGTTCATGGGAAGAACACACATGCAATGACACTGGGTGTGGTTCATGATATGGTCTGTGAG
Source organism: Avena sativa (assembly GCA_916181665.1). Taxonomy (NCBI): domain Eukaryota; kingdom Viridiplantae; phylum Streptophyta; class Magnoliopsida; order Poales; family Poaceae; genus Avena; species Avena sativa. The sequence goes on along the minus strand of OV702289.1, from coordinate 126,476,986 downwards.
AAGAGAAGACATGCAATGACACCGGTGGATCCATGTGTGGTTTGTGAGAAGAAAACACATGCAATGATACTGGGTGTGGTTCATGATATGGTTTGTGAGAAGAACACACATGCAATGACACTGGTGGATCCATGTGTGGTCTTTGGGAAGAACACACATGCAATGACACTAGTGATATGTGGTATGTGAGAAGAACACACATCCAATGACTCTAGCTGTGGTTCATGAAAAGAGCAGACATGCAATGACACCGGTGGATCCATGTGTGATTCATGTGAAGAACACACATGCAATGACACTGGGTGTGGTTCATGATATGGTTTGTGAGAAGAACACACATGCAATGACACTGGTGGATCCATGTGTGGTCTTTGGGAAGAACACACATGCAATGGCACTGGTGATGTGTGGTATGTGGGAAGAGCAGACATGCAATGACACTGGTGGATCCATGTGTGGTTCATGCGAAGAACACACATGCAATGACACTGGGTGTGGTTCATGATATGGTTAGTGAGAAGAACACACATGCAATGACACTCAGTGGATCCATGTGTGGTTTGTGAGAAGAACACACATGCAATGAATCCAGTGGATCCATGTGTGGTTCATGGGAAGAACACACATGCAATGACACTGGGTGAGGTTCATGATATGGTTTGTGAGAAGAACACACATGCAATGACAGTGGTGGATCCATGTGTGGTCTGTGAGAAGAACACACATGCAATGACACTGGGTGTGGTTCATGATATGGTTTGTGAGAAGAACACACATGCAATGACACTGGTGGATCCATGTGTGGACTTTGGGAAGAACACACATGCAATGACACTGGATCCATGTGTGGTTTGTGAGAAGAACACACATCCAATGACTCTAGCTGTGGTTCATGAAAAGAGCAGACATGCAATGACACTGGTGGATCCATGTGTGGTTCATGGGAAGAGCAGACATGCAATGACACAGGTGATATGTGGTCTGTGGGAAGAACACACATGTAATGACACTGGTTGTGGTTCATGATATGGTTTGTGAGAAGAACACACATGCAATGATACTGGTGATATGTGGTCTGTGAGAAGAACACACATCCAATGACTCTAGCTGTGGTTCATGAAAAGAGCAGAGATGCGATGACACTGGTGGATCCATGTGTGGTTCATGGGAAGAACACACATGCAATGACACTGGGTGTGGTTCATGATATGGTTTGTGAGAAGAACACACATGCAATGACACTGGTGGATCCATGTGAGGTCTTTGGGAAGAACACACATGCAATGACACTAGTGATGTCTGGTATGTGGGAAGAGCAGACATGCAATGACACTGGTGGATCCATGTGTGGTTCATGGGAAGAACACACATGCAATGACACTGGGTGTGGTTCATGATATGGTCTGTGAGAAGAGAAGACATGCAATGACACCGGTGGATCCATGTGTGGTTTGTGAGAAGAAAACATATGCAATGATACTGGGTGTGGTTCATGATATGGTTTGTGAGAAGAACACACATGCAATGACACTGGTGGATCCATGTGTGGTCTTTGGGAAGAACACACATGCAATGACACTAGTGATATGTGGTATGTGAGAAGAACACACATCCAATGACTCTAGCTGTGGTTCATGAAAAGAGCAGACATGCAATGACACTGGTGGATCCATGTGTGGTTCATGGGAAGAACACACACGCAATGACACTGGGTGTGGTTCATGATATGGTTTGTGAGAAGAACACACATGGAATGACACTGGTGGATCCATGTGTGGTCTTTGGGAAGAACACACATGCAATGACACTGGTGATGTGTGGTATGTGGGAAGAGCAGACATGCAATGACACTGGTGGATCCATGTGTGGTTCATGGGAAGAACACACATGCAATGACACTGGGTGTGGTTAATGATATGGTCTGTGAGAAGAGCAGACATGCAATGACACCGGTGGATCCATGTGTGGTTTGTGAGAAGAACACACATGCAATGACACTGGGTGTGGTTCATGATATGGTTTGTGAGAAGAACATGCATGCAATGACATTGGTGGATCCATGTGTGGTCTTTGGGAAGAACACACATGCAATGACACTGGATCCATGTGTGGTCTATGAGAAGAACACACATCCAATGACTCTAGCTGTGGTTCATGAAAAGAGCAGACATGCAATGACACTGGTGGATCCATGTGTGGTTCATGGGAAGAGCAGACATGCAATGACACAGGTGATATGTGGTCTGTGAGAAGAACACACATGCAATGACTCTAGCTGTGGTTAATTAAAAGAGCTCACATGCAATGACACCGGTGGATCCATGTGTGGTTCAAGGGAAGAACACACATGCAATGAGACTCAGTGTGGTTCATGATATGGTCTGTGAGAAGAACACACATGCAATGACACTGGTGGATCCATGTGTGGTCTATGAGAAGAGCAGAAATGCAATGACACCCGTGGATCCATGTGTGGTTCAAGGGAAGAACACACATGCAATGACACTGGGTGTGGTTCATGATATGGTTTGTGAGAAGAACATACATGCAATGACACCGGTGGATCCATGTTTGGTCTGTGAGAAGAGCAGACATGCAATGACACCGGTGGATCCATGTGTGATTTGTGAGAAGAACACACATGCAATGACACTGGTGGATCCATGTGTGGTCTTTGGGGAGAACACACATGCAATGACATTGGTGATATGTGGTCTGTGAGAAGAACACACATCCAATGACTCTAGTTGTGGTTCATGAAAAGAGCAGACATGCAATGACACTGGTGGATCCATATGTGGTTCATGGGAAGAACACACATGCAATGACACTTGTGGATCCATGTGTGGTCTGTGGGAAGAGAAGACATGCAATGACACTGGTGGATCCATCTATGGTTCATGGGAAGAACACACATGCAATGACACTAGGTGTGGTTCATGATATGGTTTGTGAGAAGAGCACGCACGCGATGACTCTAGCTGTGGTTTGTGAAAAGAGCACACACGCGATGACTCTAGCTGTGGTTCATGGGAAGAGAAGACATACAATGACACTGGTGGATCCATGTGTGGTTCATGGGAAGAACACACATGCAATGACATTGGTGGATCCATGTGTGGTCTGTGGGAAGAACACACATGCAATGACACTGGTGGATCCATGTGTGGTCTTTGGGAAGCACACACATGCAATGACACTGGTGATATCTGGTCTGTGAGAAGAACACACATCCAATGACTCTAGCTGTGGTTCATGAAAAGAGCAGACATGCAATGACACTGGTGGATCCATGTGTGGTTCATGGGAAGAACATACATGCAATGGCCCTGGTGGATCCATGTGTGGTCTGTGGGAAGAGCAGACATGCAATGACAGTGGTGGATCCATGTGTGGTTCATGGGAAGAACACACATGCAATGAAACTGGGTGTGGTTCATGATATGGTTTGTGAGAAGAACACACATGCAATGACACTGGTGGATCCATGTGTGGTCTGTGAGAAGAACACACATGCAATGACACTGGGTGTGGTTCATGATATGGTTTGTGAGAAGAACACACATGCAATGACACTGGTGGATCCATGTGTGGTCTTTGGGAAGAACACACATGCAATGACACTGGATCCATGTGTGGTCTGTGAGAAGAACACACATCCAATGACTCTAGTTGTGGTTCATGAAAAGAGAAGACATGCAATGACACTGGTGGATCCATGTGTGGTTCATGGGAAGAACACACATGCGATGACACTGGGTGGATCCATGTGTGGTTTGTGAGAAGAACACACATGCAATGACACCGGTGGATCCATGTGTGGTTCATGGGAAGAACACACATGCAATAACTCTGGTGATATGTGGTTGGTGAAAAGAACAGACATGCAATGACTCTAGCTATGGTTAATGAGAAGAGCAGACATGCAATGACACCGGTGGATCCATGTGTGGTTTGTGAGAAGAACACACATGCAAATACACTGGGTGTGGTTCATGATATGGTTTGTAAGAAGAACACACATCCAATGACTCTAGCGGTGGTTCATGAAAAGAGCATGCATGCGATGACTCTAGCTGTAGTTCATGGGAAGAGCAGACATACAATGACACCGGTGATATGTGGTCTGTGAGAAGAACACACATGCGATGACACCGGTGGATCCATGTGTGGTTCATGGGAAGAACATACATGCAATGACTCTGGTGATATGTGGTTTGTAAGAAGAACACACATCCAATGACTCTAGTGGATCCTTACATGGTTTATGAGAAGAACGCACATCCAATGAACTCTTGTGGATCTATCTAGGCATAATTTGATGTATGCCATGATGTATTTCATTGTGCAAGACACTCACTTTCCATTTTTATACTACTCAATATCGCCCTTGGTTTTATGTGGTACTACTCAGTTTTGCCCCCCCCCTCTCACTATCTTTCGTAGAAGCACAAATCTGTGCTCACCCTGTCTGCTACTCCCTGATTGGTTATCTCAGTTGTCACGCGGATCGTGCGCATCGGCCGTTGATTCTGTGCGATCCAACGATGATCGTTGCACACGTCGTGCCCTTCACAGTACAACGCGAGACAGCATGGACGTCTCCCTCAGCGAGACTTCTACAAGAAGGAACACGGTGCCGTCCATGGAAATAGTCATCGAGCGGTCATGTCATATTTAATCAAGTCTGAAAAGCCTACTACTGCTACTACTACGCCACAACGCATGCGTCATCGAGTGCACGGTCATCGATGGACAACTGCAATTTATTGCCACTTGATTTTAATAAGACATATCCCATTTTTACGCAGCGGCTCTCAATCGCCAATTTTAGGGCCGTGTCAAACTTCATACATAGAAATTGTGTCTGCGCCCTTTGCATGCGGCTCAATACAGAACTGCCATGCATGGCCCGGGAAAAAACGTGACGTACCGTGCGCGTGTCATGGTGCACGGTGCAGTCGACTGCGCGGCGTGTTGCACGGTGGTGCAACGAAACGTGCCTTGCTTCTATCCACCTTAGCTATAGAGCCCCTCTCCGCACACCCACTCCCACTCTCGCTCACTGTCCCCATGCAACCCTCTCCACTGTCCCACCAGCATCCACAAACTCCCGAGAATACCCTGTCTGCGCCGACGATGGTCGAGGAGGATAAGGTGGCCATCGTCACCTCTGTGGCTGCCGGCGAGGAGGCCCCCGTCTCCTCGCTGGCCCCTCTCGATGCTTTGAAAGCAGCCGCTGTCCTTGTCCAGGCCCCAGTGGATCCATCGATGGCAACCGCCGTTCTCGTCTAGGACCCCATCCCAGCTACCAACGGAGATGCCGAAGAGGAGCCCCCGCCGGTGAGGAGGCCCCCGCCGGTCACAAGCAGATCACGCACTTCTTGGGCACCTACGATCCAGATAAGTACATCGCTCCGCTGAACCCCTATGACACCGGCATCGACGAGCTATGGTCGGAGGTAACTAGGGTTTGCTCCATTCCCCTGGTTCTTCTACCGTTTGTTAGAAATAATGGGATAATCTATTTAAAATTTAGCTAGTATTGTCATGTTTAATATTCTGGAATTAATCATAGAAATTGTGCCTAATTATCCAACACCGTTCCCATCGTTGGATGCTAGATCTTGGTTTATTAGGATTCGCTTGTTCGCATTTCGATTGCTCGATCTTCTTACACCATCTAATCCCCCATTTTCCCTTTCTTCCAATAGGTTTCTGGCAGCGACGTCTGTAGCGATGACGAGTCCATTCACACCAAGGCTTGTCAGGTGCTGAGGAGGCTGTGGGCCGGCAAGTACGACGGCTTCCTCACGCCCCCTACTACAGTTGCCCCTTCCGCAAGGGGGGCGTCTACTGCTTGACGAGTCGCGCCGCCGGCGGCACCGTCTTGAACACCTTACTGAAGCATGTAGAGGCCGCGGGATCCGGCATCCACAAAAGTGGCAAGCCCGTGCCCGCAAACATCAACGCCTACATCGCTGAACACCGTGCTCTCGGCATTCACCTCCGAAACCTCCAGTGGGTGGCCATCAAAGAGGGTCGCATGCCTCCAATCAGGCCCAAGGCCCCCAAGTCCAAGAAACTGGGCAGCAAGAAGTGGCGGATGCGCGAGAGGGAGATGGAGGCGCTGGCGAATGAACGGGTTGGATATCTCCTTGAATGTATCTGCATCTGCCACGGCTGCTGCTGCTAAGAAGCTTCTTTTGATTTTCTATATTTTGCTTGCATCCTTTTTCTGGCTAAATGCATCGAACCCCGTTAAGCTACTTTCTATCGCTATATCCTATTTAGCTGCGCACAACTATATCTACATTTGTTTTGTTTTCTGAATGAATGTATTCTGCCTGGTGTGATTTGCTGCTCTAGATTTGCTACCTAATCGGAGGCAAAAAGAGGTCCAAAAGGGAACGAATTATCGAAGTGAGAATCTTCTCTAGATTTGCTACCAATTTGGGCAAAATGAAATATATCTGTTTAGCGAGAGAGGAAAAGGGCACTATTTCAAACTGCCAGTTAAGAAGCTACCATCTTGACAAGCTACAAGACACATACATAAACATAACACAACGAGGGTTAAATTTATTTTACTAGTACCACTTGATGTGCTAGACATCTTGGCAAGCTAACTGAATTCCACAAAACAGAAACAGAAACATAACACTGACAAGTAAAATTTAATTCACTCCTCATCAGACCACTTGACGTGCTTGCTATCATTCCAGGTACTCCACATCCGACGAACTGCTTTGTCCCAAATGGCATCTAACTTGGCTTTCCTATCTTCAGCGTCCTGCGGCACAATTCGGTGCATCACACGCCTGATTGTTGCTACTAGAAGATGTCGCCTCTCTGTTTGCCGCTTCAGCTGCAGCCTCTCTGTCAGCTGCTTCTTCAGCTGCAAGCTCTCTTTCAGCTGCTTCTGCAGCCTCTCTGTCAGCTGCTTCAGATGCAGCCAATTTCTTTGCATATTCAACTTCAAACTCAGCTATTCGGCATTTTCTACAAATGGCTCCCCTAAGCTCGTCTTCCCTCTTGCAAATAGGGCAAAACACGAGGTAACGTTGAAAAAATGGATCTTCTTGTACAGCTGGTAGGTCACGTAAGCATCTATGGCTGCATACTTCAGGTTTATATCAGACAACGGCCACTCGTTCCAGAAATCGTGCCTATCCTTAGAGAAATCTTCCTTCATTGTGACGTACGACTCATCGAGGATTCTAGTTGCGAGTGATGCCATTCCATCCTTCTTCCTGCCCCCTAGGATCTTGACAAGATACTGAATATCGATCCAGTTGTGCGCAGGAATCATAATTTCCTCTTGATACAATTTCGAAAAATCAGTTGTTGTGTCGATAGTGCAGAAACAATTCCCTTTTTTTCAAGGAACTGGCGCAGCGCCGGACATTTCCTGTCAGTCCTGAAAGTATGTAGTTTGTCATCACCAAAATTTGTAACTACAAATATTTTGTCAATGCAAGATCATCATCTCAATATAATTTTGAAAAGTTTAGTAAATGCAAGATCAAGACTCTCAACATTGTATTGTCATAATTTATTCGGTTTTGCTATTTCTCAGTGGACTGAACGAGTTGCACATTTCTTTTAACTACAGTTGCACTTTTCTTAGGTGATTAACACTAAAGAAAATCTCAGTCGATTGAGACATAGGCAAACCCTAATTTATTTGGTCCAAAGTAAAATCCAGTAGTTGTAAGATGAGCAAGTGGATAAAGAACAAGAGGAGAAAACCCTAAAAGCGGTTAGCTATAGAGAGCAGATCTACAAACCAGGAGAGGTGGTAGACGAGGACGTGTTTCTGCCTGGCAAGTTGAACGACGGCGACTTCATTCACTTCATATGGGTGCTCCGGGGTGTACTAGAGGTCCAATCCCACAAACTTGTCCTCGTCTATCCCAAGCCAACCCTCGTACATCCTCAGGACACGCACCACTGTCTCCTCCTCGTTGGTGTAGACAACGTCTATCTTCTTGTTGTCATGGGTAGTGAAGCTTGTCTCTAGAGTGCGTAGATCTTCCATGGCGGCAAGGAGAAGACGGGAAGAAGATAGTAGATGACAGGAAGAAGAAGAGTGGTTTCTGCGAGGCAGGGGAACGGTGGAACCGTCAATGCGCTTTTATGGTAGGGGTTAATGATTGGGACGGAAGTCCAAGGAGAGACGCGTGGCGGTGGCCGTTCCAGCTTCTGAGTAAACAAACAATAATTATAACGCCGATACATGGGCCCTGTTTTGTCACGTCAATACACTGGGTAGGGGGCGTTGTCATATCCACTGTGCCAACGCTGCAAGCCTACGTGACAGCTGATGACCCACAAGTATAGGGGGTGTATCGCAGTATTTTCGAGGGAAGTGAAACCCAATTTATTGATTCGACACAAGGGGAGCCAAAGAATACTTATCAGCCTTAACAACTGAATTGTCAATTCAGCTGCACCTGGAAACAATCTTGCTCACAATAGTTTATCAGTAGCAACAGTTTTGTAGTAGGAATAGTAAAGTAACAGCAGTAGCAAAGCAAAGACAGTAGTAACAAAAGCAGTAAACAGTGGGATTCGAGTGTGGTAGGCATAGGGATGGATGGATGGGCGTTGCATGGATAAGATAATTCACATAGCAATCAGAACATAGGGCAATTGCAGATAAATAAGATAAAGCATCCAAGTACTAGACAATCCTAGGCATGTGTTCCATATATAGTCATACGTGCTCGCAATGAGAACTTGCACAACATCTTTTGTCCTGCCAGCCCGTTTGCAGCGGGGCCTCTAGGGAACTACTGGCAATTAAGGTGCTCCTTTTAATAGAGCACCGGAGCAAAGCATTAACACTCCGTGAACACATGTGATCCTCACATCAAAGCCTTTCCCTTCCGGCTACCCCGATTTCTGTCACTTCGGGACCATAGGTTCCGGACAACGACATGTGTATACAACTTGTAGATAAGACCAGAAACAATACTATCATAATGAATCAATAATAAGTTCAGATCTGAAATCATGGCACTAGGGCCCTAGTGACAAGCATTAAGCACAACAAAGTTGCAACAAAGTCATAAAGCACTAATAGAGATACTAGGCACTATGCCCTAACAATCCGATGCCATTACATGAACGATCTCATCCAATCCCTACCATCCCCATAGCCTACAGCGGGGGATTACTCACTCATAGATGGAGGAAACATGGATGGTTGATGAAGATGATGGTGGAGATCGATGGAGATGCCTCCGGGGGCACTTCCCCATCCCGGTAGGGTGCCGGAACAGAGATTTTCTGTCCCCTGAATCTCCCCTTTGGTGGCGGCGGCGCAGTGGAACTTTTCGTGGAAAAACGTCGAACCCCCTGAAGTTTTTAGGTTAGAAGGCTTCTTATAGGAGAAGAGGGAGACCGAGGGGGTGCCTGGGGCCACCGCACCAGGCCCTGGCGCGGCCAGGCCCAGCCCGCGCCTGGGGGGAGGGGGTGTGGCCAGCCCCTGGCCCTCCTCTGTCTCGTATTCTGGCTCCGTGAGTCTTCTGGAAAAATAGGCACTTTGGCTTTTGTCCCGTCCAATTCCGAGAATATTCATTTTCTGACTTTCCTGTAACCAAAAACAGCAGAAAATAGAGAGCTGGCACTGTGGCTCTTGTTAATAGGTTAGTCCAAGAAATCATATGAAAAGTACTCCAAAGTTGGAACAAAACACAAGAAAGTAGATAAAAACAAGCATGGAGCATCAAAAATTATAGATACATTTCCAATGTATCAACATCCCCAAGCTTAACTCCTGCTCATCCTCGAGTAGGTAAGTGATAAAAAGAAAGATTTTTTGAGGTGACATGCACCATCAAAGACTTGATCAAAATATTTGCAAAACATTCAAAGCTAGGATCATAGTACTTCAATCATAACATGAAATACAAAGTTCTAGCAATAGGCAAAGAAACTATGATGCAACATGAAAAGGCACAAACAAAAGATTCATGAATAACAATGCCTTGCAAGACGTTTGTTTGTTTCACATAAAGAAAGCATAGCATAGTGGCATTCAGCTTGTCCCTCATAGAGTAGCAAACATAAATGCATATGACACCTTCAAAGTTTACAAGAGTGACTTGATACAATAGTTTAAAACAAGCAATATCAAGTTATGCATCAATCAACTAGTCTTGGGACAATGCACATAGAACTAAGAATGTCCACTATGCTCTCAAAGTAGGTGCATAAATATAGAAGGTGGAGACTCAATATAATGGTGGAAGAAAAGCCTTTTGTAAAAAAAGGAAGTAGGGATTCAAGTCTCATAAAGAGCTTCCAAAAATTATGGTACTTATAGTTTTCAGCTCTCATTGACCCTATCATAACCATCTTGAAGTGATTAAGGTTAAAGTGAACAAACTATGGTGTACATGCTTGAAGAAGTATAAGTCAGAAATCTCATGTCCCTTGTATACGAGGGCCGCTCCTCATGCTACTCAAGTTTAGTCACCGGTAAGTTCTTGTCATTGTAAGTACATGTGTATCATTGAGAACCGCCAACGGGGTACCCCTTGCCCGATGATACGGAAGAATCCCCATATCAAAATGACAAGGCAAGCAGACAACGAGCATCACAACATTCTTCTTATTTACCATGGGAATATGGCGCTTTTTTCTCTCTTTCCTCTTTTCATAGTATCTCTTTTTTTCTCTTTTCTCTTTTTTCTCAATATAGGACTCTTTTTTTATAAGAAGAATGCTTCATAGACAGCTAATTATGGTTACGCTACAGGTTTCCACCATGTCAGCATGGATTAGACCAGCGGCCCAGGCGTTTCTCTAACACATATACATAACTCCATGGACTTACAAGCTCCCCTTTCATTTCACACCGACGACATCCATATACAAAAGAGCATGCTATCAACTAGGTACAAGTACCAAGTGCAATGTTGAAAGCGTTCCCCATGAAAGCATGGTTCTGCTAATTCCCAACAAATAAGTGCAAGCATATACAACATAAAAGACACAATGGTTCAAGTTTATTAAGGGCAAGTAAAGTAAAGTGTGCCTTCAAGTTCGTGAGAGCTTTAATCACTAGTTTTCTCATAACAAGAGGAAGGTAAACAAAAGCATGAATATACTTGGAATAGCATAAGCTAGTAGGTAGGTATGGTGGACTCTTTGGAAAAACTTGCTTTAGGGAGTTGGATGCATGAGTGGAACTCATACTTTGTTGTGGAGGCTAGCAAAAGACTGGGAGCGACAAACTAAGAGAGCAATAATGGCCATAATCATGCAGAGCGATAAAACATCATTGATCAAAGCATAAAGTGATACTACAAGTTCAAAACTAAAGGATCATAAAGGCTATGGTGACTTGAGATAGTCATAACATGGTGTGAGCATGCGCCAAGTCAACCCAAATAAAGCATCAAAGGAGAATACCACTATACTATGCTTTAATATGCTAAAACAACGCATGATTCATCCAAGGCACATTAAGCAATCTCAATTGTTTATAACAAGTCATGCTACAGCAAAGAATACTAAGCATAAAGCCAAAACAATATCAAGCATGGCATGAAAAAGCATAGCCACAGTCAAAAACGAGCTCTTTTTACCACAAAAGTATGAACTTTCCTACTTTTTTCCAAACCAAACCAAACTATTTGCAAACCAATGTATGAAAGAGGGGGTCCAACCAACTTATTCATAAAACTAAGCAAACCAAGCAAACTAAAAACCAAAACAAAAACAAAAAAGAAGATGCTCCATGAAAAACACAACTGTGCATGAAACAATAAAAATGAAGCGTTTGGAAGGAACCTGGAATTTTTATTGATGAAGAAGGGGATTGCCTTGGGCATCCCCAAGCTTTGACGCTTGTACTTATTGGATATTTCTTGGGGTGACACGCGTGGCATCCCCAAGCTTGATCTTTAGTCCATCCTTCATCTCATTACTCATTCCTTCCATACATCTGAAATTTTTCCTTCATACAAAACTTCACACAATCTTTATTAGCAACATTAGTGCATTCAAGATAAAAGGTTCAGTTACAACACCAAATAAACTTCCATTAGAACACTAGATACTGTAGCACTTCCCTCAGAAAGCTTAATTCCCCAAAAGAACTCAAGAAGGAACTAACAAGAAGCAAATGCAGAAAATGGTAGAAATCTGTCAAAACAGACCAGCAGGTAAAGACGAATTTTTTCGAAGACCTTATGTTGCTCAAATAAAAAAGTGTTGAACTATCTAAAGTTATATAACAACCTGGGGCAGAAGCACAAAAAATTACAGCTCAATTCGACATACAGATCTCTCTCAGGAATGTTTATAGTGAAGCACAGAAATCTGTTTCGGGACAGCAACTTTCCCAATCATTACTTCACTCTCATTAGAGGTTACTCTTGGCACAAAAAGCAAATAAAAAGGATAAGGAGAGGTTATTACAGAGGTAATAACTTCCAAGACTCAACTAAAACTTTTGGGTTATCTCCCAATAAGTACTTTTCTTTAATGCCTTTAAGTTAGGCATAAGCAAAAACTAAAATGGATAGAAAAGAAGTAAGCGAAGATAATCATGGTGAAAACATTGTTTTGTTCAATGAAATCCTTTTGTTAACAAGGTCTATCAGGTCTTGTTACCAAAACAATTTTATATGAGACAAAACTTTGTATTCCACTAATGATTATGTTACCTCAACCTTGATAGCAATGGTCCCAATCATAATAGTTTCAAATGTTCCTCTTGGTATGGGACAATATATTTCTCCAACTTGAATGCCCTCAACATGTTCAATTGAATTCAAAACCATAAGTCTATCAATCTTATTGGGGAAATAGATAGTATGTTCCTTGTCATTGACATTGAAGGTCACCTTCCCTTGATTACAATTAATAACAGCTCCTGCAGTATTTAAGAAAAGGTCTCCCAAGAATAATAGACATAATATCATCTTCAGGCATAATAGTTTGAGAGGATGCTCTCATAAGAAATATGAGTTGAAGTAAAAGAGAGCATCAAGAAGCAAATTCAAAACACATTTAAGTTTAACCCACTTCCTATGCATAGGAATCGTGTAAGGAAATAACAAAGTGACAGGCATAGGAAGATAAAACAAGAGTAACTTCAAAACTTTCAGCACATAGAGAGGTGTTTCAATACCATGAAAACTTCTACAACCATATTTTCCTCTCTCATAATAATTTTCAGTAGCCTCATGAATAAACTCAACAATATAACTATCACAAAAAGCATGCTCTTCATGATCTACAAGCACTAAAGCTTTATCATAAACATCTTCAAAAGAATCCTCAGGAACATAACATTCATCCTTCTTTAGTAAGCATGGGGGACAATCAAATAATGTAAGGGATAAAGAGTTACTCTCATTGGAAGGTAAGCATGGGTAGCTAATCCATTCTTCCTCCTTTTGTTCATCACTCTCCTTCTCTTTTTCATCTAATGAGATTTCAGGTTCATCAATTTCTTGTTCCATAGGATCCTGCGAGGCATTAGTCTCTTCCATTTGTGGAAAGCATCTATTAGTATATTCAAGAATATAGCCGTTTTCTTCCTTGTAATTCTCAAAGAAAAATTTAAGTATACCATAAACCTCATACTTATAAGGTGAATCATCAATATTTTCAAGCAAACTAGCAAGTTCAAATGCACCCTTCCAAGCAATAAATTCCTCAATTTGTTCCACATCATAAAGATCATAATTTCCCTTAACATAGGAAGATATGGTAACATTATCATTATACTCACATTGAAAAGGGAGGTGTTTGTACCTCCTACAGCAACAAGATTTATCAAAGCAATAAGTAACATTATAAGTAGAGCACACGTTTCTAGCAATGGTATACAATCTATCAATTTGTCCCCATAAGTGTTTCCCTTTTTGTGACAAGCGGTGTTCCTTACAATAATATTTTTCATCTTCCGTGAACCCACCTTGCCAATAAGCTTCAGTTTCAAAGAAACCAACCATTGACAACAAGCATGATAAGGCAAGACAATAACAGACCAACAGAAATAACAACTAGAGTAGGAACTAATTTTTTTTGTATTTTTGATAAAGAAACAAGCAAACAAGGAGAAAATAAACTTAGCTTGAACAATAGTGATTCCAAGTGAACTTGATAAATAAAGCTACGCTCCCCGGCAACGGCGCCAGAAAATAGTCTTGATGACCCACAAGTATAAGGGGTGTATCACAGTATTTTCGAGGGAAGTGAAACCCAATTTATTGATTCGACACAAGGGGAGCCAAAGAATACTTATCAGCCTTAACAACTGAGTTGTTAATTCAGCTGCACTTGGAAACAATCTTGCTCACAATAGTTTATCAGTAGCAACAGTTTTGTAGTAGGAATAGTAAAGTAATAGCAGTAGCAAAGCAAAGACAATAGTAACAAAAGCAGTAAACAGTGGGATTCGAGTGCGGTAGGCATAGGGATGGATGGACGGGCGTTGCATGGATAAGACAATTCACATAGCACTCAGAACATAGGGCAATTGTAGATAAATAAGATAAAGCATCCAAGTACTAGACAATCCTAGGCATGTGTTCCATATATAGTCATACGTGCTCGCAATGAAAACTTGCACAACATCTTTTGTCCTGCCAGCCCGTTTGCAGCGGGGCCTCTAGGGAACTACTGGCAATTAAGGTGCTCCTTTTAATAGAGCACCAGAGCAAAGCATTAACACTCTGTGAACACATGTGATCCTCACATCAAAGCCTTTCCCTTCCGGCTACCCCGATTTCTGTCACTTCGGGACCATAGATTCCGGACAACGACATGTGTATACAACTTGTAGATAAGACCAGAAACAATACTATCATAATGAATCAATAATAAGTTCAGATCTGAAATCATGGCACTAGGGCCCTAGTGACAAGCATTAAGCATAACAAAGTTGCAACAAAGTCATAAAGCACTAATAGAGATACTAGGCACTATGCCCTAACAATCTGATGCCATTACATGAACGATCTCATCCAATCCCTACCATCCCCATAGCCTACAGCGGGGGATTACTCACTCATAGATGGAGGAAACATGGATGGTCGATGAAGATGATGGTGGAGATCGATGGACATGCCTCCGGGGCACTTCCCCGTCCCGGCAGGGTGCCGAAACAGAGACTTTCTGTCCCCCGAATCTCCCCTTCGGTGGCGGCGGCGCAGCGGAACTTTTCGTGGAAAAACATCGAACCCCCCAAAGTTTTTAGGTCAGAAGGCTTCTTATAGGCGAAGAGGAAGACCGAGGGGGTGCTTGGGGCCACCACACCAGGCCCTGGCGTGGCTAGGCCCAGCCTGCGCCTGGGGGGGTGTGTGGCCAGCCCCTGGCCCTCCTCTGTCTCGTATTCTGGCTCCGTGAGTCTTCTGGAAAAATAAGCACTTTGGCTTTTGTCCCGTCCAATTCCGAGAATATTCATTTTCTGATTTTCCTAGAACCAAAATCAGCAGAAAACAGGCAGTTGACATTGTGGCTCTTGTTAATAGGTTAGTCCTAGAAATCATGTGAAAAGTACTCCAAAGTTGGAACAAAACACAAGAAAGTAGATAAAAACAAGCACGAAGCATCAAAAATTATAGATATATTTCCAATGTATCAACAGCCACCCCGCCTAAGCGACGGGAGCGACATAACGGCGAACTGACATGGGGGCCCAACTTGACGCCCGTTAGCCTGATTTTTTGTATTGAAACGTAAAGTTGAATTCGTGCCGAAAAAGACCCTCTGAGTATTTGGCACACCAACTGTAGCCATCCCGACTGATTTCAGGGAACTTGGGTACCGCGTTGCCTGTACACCCCAACTTTCGGGACGCAAAGTGATAATCTCGCATCAGTGGTATCGGAGTAGTGTCTTCCTAAGGATGCTGACAAGGTATGCAAACTTCAGCAATCCATTTATGGACTAAAGCAAGCATCCCAAAGTTGGAATCTTTGTTTTGATGAAGTAATCAAAGGGTTTGGATTTATCCAAACTGATGGAGAACCTTGTATTTACAAGAAAGTGAGTGTGTGCTCTGTAACATTTCTAATATTATATGTGGATGACATATTGCTGATTGGAAATGATACAGAACTTTTGAAGAGCATGAAAGATTACCTAAATAGTAAATTTTCAATGAAGGACCTTGGTGAAGCTGCATATATCTTAGGCATCAAAATATATAGAGATAGATCGAGATGCTTAATTGGGCTATCACAAAGTACATACCTTGACAAGATTCTAAAGAAGTTTAAAATGGACGAAAGTAAGAAAGGTTTCTTACCTATGTTGCAAGGAAATATATTGAGCAAGACTCAAAGTCTGGCTACAACAGAAGATAGAGAAGTAATGAATAAGATTCCCTATGCCACTGCCATAGGCTCTATCATGTATGATATGTTATGTACAAGACTAGATGTGGCACATACTATTAGTTTGACTGGTAGGTACCAATCTGATCTAGGTCTGGAACACTAGACGGTGGTCAAGAATATCGTTAAGTACTTACGAAGGACTAAAGATATGTTTCTCGTGTATGGCGGTGAAGAAGAGCGTGTCGCAAAGTGTTATGTCGATGCTAGCTTCAGCACTGATCCGGATGACTCTAAGTCTCAATCTAGGTATGTGATGGCTCTAAAAATAGCCATCTTTTCCAGCATTTAAACATTGTTTTTAGTCAATCAATTGACAAGAAACTCTCTATCCTTGCCACTAATGACTAATAATTGCAAATATATGCAAACCATTGCTTTGATTTGTGTTGTGCAGGAAATCATGCTTTTAATGCGAAATCAGGAGTCATAATGAAGATTTTGAGGAAGTCCACATGACCAAGTAATTCTGAAGCAATTGCCAAGCGTCTGCAGCCGTAACGACCACTGGTATGGGCAGGTCCGCCTATACCATCCGCCCGTACCATGTGGCGGCGGCTTCGTCTTGTTAAACCCTACAACTTTCATGAAGATGCCTATATATTTTGAGGCCTCATCCACCGCGTAGAAGGCTGCCATTCTCAGATTGCACCACAACACCACAAAGGAGATCCACACCATAGTTCATCCCTTCCATCTTCCATCCCCTCCATTAGCCATAGCCATTACTTTGTACTTGATATCTTCTTGTGATTCGACGACCATTATAAGAATATTTGATTTCAATCTAAGTATTTTGCACAATGTTTTCTATCCTTGATCTTATTGTTATGAGTGAGTAGTCCTCATGGGGAGCGAGTTGGGGAGAAATCTTGCAATGATTAGGTGCATCTAATCTATGGGAGTATTGTGTATTGTTTGAAAGAGAGATTTGTATCTTTTGTTTCTTTGTCTCTTGCCTCGATCTTTGGACTTGTAGGTACCCAAGATCCCTGAGATCGATAAAGGCTTGAGGTGAGATACTTGGCTAGCGACAGTCTCATAGGAAACCAAGTGATAGAAAGGGCCGGTACGGTCTTCGCTTAGCGACCCATTCGGTATCACAACAACATCACCTCTTAAGGCTTTGATCTGTGTTTTGAACTTAATAACCGTTTGTAGACTGATGCTTCGTGGTGCACTCGGTTGGATCGAAATACTATTGCTATGCTTTCTGCTCGTAGGGGCTCTAGTATATTAGAGTGTTTTGCCCACAAGAGATTATCTCTATTAAAACATTACACATGACTGTGCTTATTATTATATTTCAGTTCATATGATGTGCAGCTATAGGTGGATCTTCAACCCTAGCCTGTCTCCATCCATTTAATCAACCCATGATATAAAGTAAACTAGATTGGTCCGGTAGACAAAGATAAAACAAAAAAACAAAGTCTTGTAGACGTGTCCTTTTTAATTCCTTTTAGCATTGTTTCCCAAGGTTTGATTAAACCTAGGTCTACTAGGGAAAAGGACTATTATACTACATCCATGAATCTGGATCGAAGGTATCGGTATGTATTTCTAATGAATGGAGGAGTAGTGAGCTGGAGGAGTTCCAAGCAAAGCGTGGTAGTGGGATCATCTATAGAGGTGGAATATGTTGCTACTTCAGAAGTAGCGCAAGAAGCGGTTTGGATGAAGGAGTTCATATCTAAACTAGGGGTGGTTCCGAGTGTGTTGGATCAAATTGTTATCTATTGTGACAACAATGATGCCATAGCCAATGCCAAAGTGCTAAGGTCTCACAATAATTCCAAGCATATAAAGTGCCGGTTTCACTCCATCCGTGAACATATCAAGGATGGTGATATAAAGATTTGCAAAGTACACACGAATATGAATGTGGTAGACCCGTTGACTAAAGTTCCCCCAAGGCAAAACATGACCAGTACCAGAACTCAATGGGTGTTAGATTCATCACTATGTAATCTAGATTATTGACTCTATTGCAAATGGGAGACTGAAAGGAATATGCCCGAGAGGCAATAATAAAGTGGTTATTATATTATTCCATGTTCATAATAGATGTTTATTTCTCATGCTAGAATTTTATTAATTGGAAACGTTAATACTTGTGTGTTTAATAAACAACCAAATGGTTCTTAGTAAAGCCTCTCTTTTAACTAGCTTGTTGATTAACCGATGATCAAGGTTTCCTGATCATGAACATTGGATGTTGTTAATAACAAGGTCGCACGAAGAATGATGTGATGAACATTTACACCCATATTAAGAATAGCAATATGATCAAGTTATCAAGTTTCATTGCTATATCAAACTCATACGAAGTAGTCCTAATCCTTAGACCATGAGATCATGTCAATCACTGATGCCGGAAGGGTACTTTGATGATATCAAACGTCACTCCCTAATAGGGTTATTATAAAGGTTGATTTCGGTACTATGAAAGTATTAATTGAGGCACATGGATCAAGAGTGGGATTTGTCCGACCTGATGACGGAAATATATACTCTGGGCCCTCTCGGTGATATTGCATTGACACCGCTTGCAAGCATGTGACTAGGTCACGAGAATGTCATAACACATAACAAGTAAAGAGTGCTTGTCAGGAACGAGATGGAACTAGGTATGGATGATACCAAATGATCAGATCTCAGACAAGTAATATATCGCGAGACAAAAGGAATTGACTAAAACGTTGATGGTTCACACGATCACTAGATTCATCATTGAGTAAGTGGGAGTCATCACAGATTTCAAAATCCCGCTGTTGATTATTGATGGGAGAGGTGTCTCAATCATGACACTTGAGCCTCCTCTTCTCCCTCCCTTCTTACTCCACCATTGTCATTGCTTAGCGAAACTCTACCACAAAATAGTTCGAAGTCTATACTTACATAAGTGGAGTAGGAGTTTCCGGCGGATCCCTTATTCCGTTGCCCCGCTGGACCGAGGGCGTGGAGGACGTCAACGAGCCGCACGTGTGACCGAGTATGGAGGTGCCACCGATTGTGGCGCCTTGAGTACCCGATCTTGAGATTATCACGTGTACACCTTCATCTTCACCGACAATGTTTGAGCAGGAACATAATCCTTCTTACGGTCTTCGAGGGTGCGTTACTCGTTGGTACCATCTCATAGATGATCTTGGCTAGATAGTGGTTCGCGCGTAGTTTTTTTTGTTTTCCATGCTACAAACCCATCAATAACAAGACTAGTAATAAAAAGATTAACTAAATTTTTTGGGGTTTTCAATTGATAACAAAACGTAAACTAATAACGGCAAACAAACTAAAAAATAAAACCAACTAGCAAAGTCTCTAATAACCTCACCATAGTAGCGAGAATTGTTTTCCAGCAATAGTGCCAAAAAAGGGTTGATATCTTCGATCCGGATTACCGATGTATTATAGCTTGCTTTTCTCTAAAATACCTAGCTTTATCGAACCTTGGGAAGAATTTGCTTGCTGTAAAATTATGTTAAAGAATACCTTAAGAACTCGTAGTTTTTTATTTACCAAAACTTTCACGTTTACTTTGTTTTGTATATCAATGGATAGAGATAGGCCAGGGATAAGGATTCACCTGCAGTTGTGCACATATATGGGGATAAAGATAATAATAAGATCATTCATGCGTTGTGATCTAATCTAGATGATTATTGTGAGCAGTACATTCGTAACTACTATAGAATTTGCCAGCCACAAACACCGTTGCGCGAGGTTACATAGTTGTCAAGGAAAACAGACCAAAGCCTTATGATCTATAATGTTACTGTGATTCGCAAATGGATCTCAAATACACTACTGTACTCTTCTTTCTATCACTAGGTCTCACGCGTAGAAGCAGATTACCATTCATCTCACCTTATTAACTTTATCAATCCTCAGGGACTTGGGTAACCGATAAGTTCTAAGATTGAGACAAGAGACAGTGATACAAAAGACAAATCCAATATTCAATCACAACAGAATATCACATCTTAGATGGTGCACATATTGTTAATAGGATATGTCTTAGTCCGTAGCCTGCGAGGACTACTCACTCATGATGAGATCAACTATCACAAATCTATACTATTAAATTACTTAAGGAGGTTTTTGCATGATCCAGTTTTCGTCCATCGCCGTAATTTTGCAGACAACTCCCTAAGAAATCTGATATCAACCAGCAGTCCCTTGGTACATGTTCTAGAAAATAACGAGAGGAGGCGCGGCGGAATAGCGGCCGTCCTTGCGTCGACCTGAGCTCGTGCGGCCAACACAGAGGATGAAGGCCTATCATCGTTGTCGTCCAGGTCAAGCAGATGCAACGACAGCGGGTGGCAGCTCCTCCTGGCTAAGTCCGTCCTCTGCAGGAGGTCATCTCGTGGGTGTTGCATCCAGTAACCCCTTCCCAATCGATCTGCTTTCCATGGCAGAGAGGTAGCCCGCGGCCCTCCCCATGCGGCCGCCGCTCAACTCGTTCGCGTCATTGCTTCTTTAGCCTGGTGCCCCTGCTCCTCCGGCCCGACGCCGGTCATATGCCCCAACTATCATGGTGCTACTTTTGCCCAGCATGAATGCCGCTTGGTGATGGCCGCCACAGCTCGACATGTTCGCGTCGTTGCTTCTCTAGCCCAGTGCCCCTGCTCCTCCAGCCTGATGTCGGCCGGATGCTCCACCTCTCACTGTGCTACTTTTGCCCAGCGGGACCGCCAGTTGGTGACTTGCAGGCCTGGAGCCCGTCTGCGCCGGAACCCCTACATTGAGCTTGCCACTACAGGAGAAACTGGATGCGCCGATGGTCGGCCGGCTACACCGACAGCCAAATGTCAGGGCCATCAGCGTAGAGGCCTCCCCGGCCAGCCTCTCAGCCCGGCCGTCGGTGTAGGGACGGCCGTCAGCATAGATGAAGGTGCCGAGGGTAGCCCTCGGCGTAGCGCGGCCGTCGGCGTAGTATAGAGGGTTGTGCAGACGGTGGACCTCGGCGTAGCCTCAGTTCAGACACGGCGACGAAAACGGTGTTAGATAGGCAGGCTACGCCGACGGCCTGGCCGTCGGCGTAGCTCTTTGTAAGAAATGGTCCGTGCCGACGGCCTAGCTGTCGGTGTAGGCCTTCAGATTTTTTTCCCATTTAATTTTAGCCATACAATTTTTCCTTTTACCTCATTAATTTTTGAAAAATCATAACTAATTCATTCTAATTCAGAAAAATATAAATAATATATCAAAATTTGCAGAAAAATAAGATCTATCTATCTACACTCAAATATTACATATTTGTGAATCAAAAGTAAGTGAAATGTAAAATATTATATATAGTTTAAAACAAGCATAAGAAATTCAAAAAGATAACAATGTGAAACCTTCACGTGGTGTCATATTATGTGACATAGTTAGAAGGAAAAATATCAAACTTGGTATATTAATTTTGTCTCAAAAAACCTTCACAAAATGACCAATGTTACGGATAGAATGAAGGCATAGTTTGTGATATTGTATCTATATTGTGCATATATGTGTATCATGGGATGGAGAACAATGTTTCAGGGGGAAGTTTTCCTTTTCGTCGTACCAAAAGGCCATTTTTCATTTTCTGAGTGCAAAAAATGGGTGGTTTTGTGAAACAACCACCAAATGGCTAATTCAAAATGCTACCACCACATTTTCAAAAATACTAGACCACCTTACATGGACAATGTCCTAACAAAGGAATCTCAAACCTTTCCGTCTATCCCTGGTGAAAAAGAAAAATTCCTGCCGAATCGGTAGGAAGTGGGTCAGATATAAACTACATGTACATGATCAGATGCTCATGATTTTTTACAAAAATCATTTTTAGATTCATAATATGCTGTTTAATCAGAGATCCACTTCAAGTTTAGCGAGTCTCAGCCCCGAGATAAGAATCTTCATGCCCGCCGTTCGACAAAGTTTGACGATAGTTTAAAATGGACATAAGAAATTCAAAAACGATGCGAAACCTTCACGTTGTGTCATATTATGTGACATATTTAGAAGGAAAAATATCAAAATTGGTATATTGATTATGTCTCAAAAAACCCTTTACAAAATGACCTATCTCGTTCGAGGTTTCCTAGATTTCGAATCAAATGACCAATGTTATGGCTAAATGAAGGCATAGTTTGTGATAATATGTTCATATTGTGCATACATGTGCATCATGGGATGACGAGCAATGTTTCAGGAGGAAATTTTCCTTTTCATCGCAGCAAAAAGGCATTTTCCATTTTCCGAGTGCAAAAACCGGACGGTTTTGTGAAGCAACCACCAAATGGCTTATTGAAAATGCTACCACCACATTTTTCAAAAATACTAGACCACCTTAAATGGACAACGTCCTACCATAGGGATCTCAAACCTTTCCGTCTATCCCTGGTAAAAAGACAAATTCCTACCGAATCGGTAGGAAGTGGGTTAGATATGAACTACAGGTACATGATCGAATGCTCATGATTTTTTACAAAAATTATTTTTAGATTCGCAATATGCTGTTTCATGAGAGATCCACTTCAAGTTTAGCGAGTCTCAGCCCCGAGCTAAGAATCTTCATGCATGCCATTTTAAACGGGCAAATAAAATTATGGTAAGAATCACGGCCACCGTCGGCACAGCCTGTGCCGACGGCAATATGGCGCTGTGCCGATGGCAGCCGTCCGTCGACGCCTCAAATCTTTCCTGTAGTGTGCCCCTACTCTGCCTCGCGCTCAACCTCTAGTTTGGAGCCACATGACCACGCATCTGTGCGTGACCAAGGAGGATGGTGGAAAGTTCGCATGCAAGCTGCTGCGTTGGAAAGTAAAAAAAATTGACGATAAGAATGACATTTAATTTGAGTTTCTTCCAAGATTAGATAAATCATCATAGTTAGTTGATAATATTTTTAATTAAAACGAGGTTTTTTTAAGGATACGTCCTTGGAGACATATGTGTGGCATATAATAAGAGGCCGACGGCCGATGCAATACCAAAAATGGCTACAACACACCGCTACTCCGAAGACTAGCCACCACAAAGGCTACAAAAACAACATACATCAGGCTTGCCAAACTGAACCCCAGGCTATGTCATAACCAAAGCCAGGAAAATACGAAGAACCACCTCCTCTGGACTCTCCTCGTCGATGTACTAACCACCCTTGAGTTCCTAAGAGTCAGTAGGTGGGTGAAAAGACTTGGCAAGCCTTGTGAAAGGCGCCACCTTGGAGCCATTAGCGATGGTGTACATTGCGCTTTGGAAGGTCAACCTTGGGCAGCAGCAACACCCTGCAAGAACACACGTACTCTCCAAGTCCGTGTCTCCACAAGCGATGCTTCTAAGAGAAATACCAACTATTCTTGCAATGTCGCCAATTGCGATGAGATTAAGATTACAAGTAGATGGCTTTTGCTATGGAGGGGGAATGAAGGAGGGATGGATTGGTGATGGCGGCGGCTCAGCGGTGGATCTCCTCTCCTCAGATGAGTTTTATATTAATGGCTTTAGATGTGTTGCGTTAGGGTTTTTGGTGTTCCGATGCAAATTATATATAGGTGTCTTCACGGAAATTACTCGATTTGACTCAGCAAAGGTGACGACGGTACGGCAGGCTCTCTCCGTACCTATGATCGTTAAAGGCCCCGGATCACCTCTTCGTGGTCTCCTTTGACTTTGGAAAATTGTCAACTCGCAAATCTTTATTAATTAGCCCAGTTTCGGCCATAAAAGTGTTCACCGCAGAAAGAAAATTCAAACAAAGGATTTTCACATTTGTACAACAATTAGTCATTAGTAGAAAGGTAAGAAAGATATTTTATCAATTACTTTACTTATATGAGATTTAATCGCGGAGAAAAATGATTATATTTCATAACCATCAGTACGCTTCCCAGTTCAGCGAAGATTATGGAAAAGAACTTGACAGGGCTCAAAATTATCACATGTCTCGCTCCAAGCACTAAGAACAACCTCTTCAATGCTAGTAACCCTCATACAAAATTTCTCGAACTTAAAAGTCCTCGGGCATCTAGGCCCACTATCGTCGCCAAGAAGAAGAGCACAATGGTCCACAAGAGAAGAGGATAACGCGTGCTCTAAGGTGACCTTGTGTTGATTCTTGGGAATATCGAGCTATAGAATTACAAGGAGACCGACATGATGACAAAGAACGTCGGCATTTGATAATAGGCCGCGACTCCAAGTGTTAAGACGCTTCCTGGTTCAGTGAAGCTTATGGAGAAGAACTTGACAAGGCTCAAAATGATCACATGTCTCGTTCCAAGCATTAAAAACAACCTCTTCAATGTTGGGAACCCTCATACAAAATTTTCGAACTTAAAAGTTCGTGGGCGTCTAGGCCCACTATCATTGGCAAGAAGAAGAGGGCAATGGTCCAAAAGTGACGAGGATAACGCATGTTGGGCATGTGAGTCAAAGCAAAGACCCTGTTTGGAATTGCAAAAGAAGACGCCGAGCTTACAAAGGGTCAGGTTTTGCCTCTCATTGCTCCAAGTGAACTGCCTATTTTGGAGATGTATTTCTATTAACTCACCTCCCCTTTATAGTTTTTGAGAATCACTCTTGCTTCAACGTCTCTCCACTTGCCTGCATAAAGCTTCCATCAACATTCTGCAACCAATAACGTCAGGCCGGCTCAAGGAGGAGGGACACCGACATCGCACCATCGACATGGTCTAGAGGTTGAAGATGAAGGAGTTCTCAAGGATTTCGATGTATTTTTTTCGTTGAGTTGATTTGTACTGTTCAATGTTTCTTTTAATACCAGAGTCATATTCAAAAAACATTTTATTTCACTCTTCCTTGTTCCGGCGGTTTTCATCCTTCCCTTCCTTCCTAGTTGCTTTTTTACGGGGTCCTTCCTTATTGCTTGACTATTTTTTATTTTTTGTTCTCTCTGACAACACCAACACTTGTTTCCCTTCAACGCCATCAGCATGCATATATTGTTTGAAGGTCATCGGGGTCTCAATATAGCTATTGTTAGAAATATGGGCTAAATTCCTTGGCCCGTGTGAGATTTCAGATTTTTTCAAAATCTCAAAGCCCATGTTTGTGGCAGCTCACATGTGTTTGGCCCATACTTGGGGCAGCTCACATGAAAGTAGAGTGTGAGCTAAAGTTCCACATGGAAAGCTGGAGGAGAGTTACACCACCTTATAAGGTGGAGTGTTTCATAACTTAGTAAAGTGAGTCAGAAGAGGAGAGCTACATGTGCGCTCCTCCTCCGACGACGCTGCCGCTCACATGCACGCACGTACGGATGCATCGCCTACCTGTCTTGTCATGACGCGTGCATGCCGCAGGTTGCAGGAAACTCGCCGAGCTGAGCTTTATTTTTAATGCCTAGGAAAACTTGTCAGGTTTTGACAGATGTGTCAACAATCAGCCTATTCGGGTTGCTTCCGGATCGTGGGCTATTGTAACCAACCTGAGCATGCGCAATGTGGACTCGGGCCACGTTCGCCTCCATTACGGTTTCCTGAGTCACTCTATATAAAGTCCTGTGCGGATACAACCACAAGACACTGAACCAATCTAGGGTTTTGCCAGCCTCTTTGCTTGCGCCACCACTATAGTCTACTCCATCCCGCACGTCGGCGTGCACCGACGGACGGGAAGCAGGTCTCCAGAACCACTCGCCTTTGCGGTCCTGTACGGGAGAGGCGAATAAGATTTTTGGGAAGCGCTCCACGCGACTGCTCAAGTTCTTCATAACGACGCGTCTTTCTGGGTGATCTCCTGGTCCACGGGCGACTCGTTTTCAACGCCGTCTTCTTCAAGAAGATGCTACCGCCGCTGCACCAATGACAACTTCATCGACAGCTGATCAGTATGTAAACCGTGATCCGATATGTTACCAGACTATGTTTTTT
Organism: Avena sativa; assembly: GCA_916181665.1. NCBI lineage: Eukaryota > Viridiplantae > Streptophyta > Magnoliopsida > Poales > Poaceae > Avena > Avena sativa. The sequence continues at coordinate 126,450,741 of OV702289.1, read as the reverse complement.
TGTATTTGCATTGTTGTTGTTCGTGTTGATTAATACATCTAGTATGTTAGAGATTAACATGATTGTAACTGCTGTAGTCATGGTCTATATTCTGGAATTAATTGTGGAAATTATGCCTAATAATCCAACAATCCAAAAACCTTATTATAGGAAATTTTCTGAGTTAAACATGGGACACTTGGCCGATGCAATGAAGCCGAAAAAGTTTACCGGTGTTCATTTTAAGAGGTGGTAGTATACAACCACTATGTGGCTGCAAGCTCTGAAAGTATTCGTGGCTAGTGAGGGTTTACATGAAGGAACTATATCCGACGAGGCTCAGAACAAGTTTAAGGAAATCAATCTTGCCTTTGTGGGATGCGTTCTGAGTGTTCTTGACAACAAGTTGTTTGATGCGTACATGCACATCAAAGATGGAAAAGAGATCTAGGAGGCATGGAACGCTAAGTTTGGTGTAGCGGATGCTAGCGGTGAATTGTACATCATGGAGAACTTTCATGATTACAGGATGGTTAACATCCGTTCTATAGTCGAACAAGATCATGAGATACAATGCTTTGCCAAGGAGCTTGAAATCCTTAAGTGTCTCTTACCCGACAAGTTTGTAGCTGGGTGCATTATTGCAAAGTTACCTTCTTAATGGAGGAACTTCGCCACAACTCTCAAGCATAAGAGACAAGAGATATCGGTTGAAAACCTGATATCATCTCTTGATGTTGTGGAGAAGGCTCGGGCTAAGGACACTGCTGAGAAAGGAGGCGAGGGTCAGTCTAGCGCCAACATGGTGCACAAGAAGACCTCCGGCAAGAACAAAGGGAACTATAAGCCCTCCTTTAACAAGCCTGAAAAGACTACAACCTTCAAGAAGAAGAAGAAGCCGAACAAGGCCAAGCTAGTTTGCTTTACCTATGGAGAGCTCAGACACTTTTCCAAGGACTGCCCAGAACATGCAAATCGCAGAGGGAAAAGTGGGAAGAATGTCAACATCGTGGCTGCTAGCAACACGGATGGGTACGGTAATTTATTTACTGTTCTTTTGGTGTTTCAATCACCATGTTGGTGGATTGATACGGGTGCTAATGTTCATGTGTGTGCTGGCATGTCTATGTTCACTTCTTATCAGGTCGCACGAGATTCTTTCGTCCTAATGGGGAATGGATCACATGCTTCTGTTCATGGTGTTGGCATGGTGGATCTAAAGTTTACTTCCGGAAAGATTGTATAGCCGAGGAACATGCATCATATCCCTACTATGAACAAGAACCTCGTTAGTGGCTCCCTTCTATGCAGATATGGGTTTAAGGTTGTCTTAGAGTCTAATAAGTCATTGTTTCTAAACATCGACAATTTATTGGTAAAGGTTATGAGTTTGGAGGCTTGTTCCGTTTCTCTCCTTTAGAGTTTTGTAATAAATCCGTGAATCATATTTGTGGCAGTGTTAATGATGATACCAGTGTTTGGCATTCTCGTTTATGTCACATTAATTTTGGTTTGATGTCTCAAATGTCCATCATGAGTTTAATTCCAAATTTCACTATTGCCAAAGGTTCTAAGTGCCATAGTTGTGTGCAATCAAAGCAACCTCGAAAGCCTCACAAGGCTACCGAGGAGAGAAACTTGGCACATCTAGAACTCATACATTCTGATCTATGCGAGATGAATGGTGTGTTGACAAAAGGTGGAAAGAGATATTTCATGACGTTGATAGATGATGCTACTAAATTATGTTATGTTTACTTGTTTCAAACTAAATATGAGGTTTTAGACCACATTAAAATTTATAAGGCCAAAGTTGAAAATCAACTAGAGAGAAAAATCAAGTGTCTTAGGTCGGATCATGGTGGTGAGTATTTTCCAAAAATATTTGACGAATTCTGTGAGGAACACGACATTATTCATGAGATAATGCCTCCTTACTTGCCCTAATCAAACGGGGTTGCCGAGAGGAAAAACCGCACACTGACTGACTTGGTGAATTCCATGTTAGCCACTGCTGGTTTATCAAAGGCATGGTGGGGGGAGGCTTTGTTGACTTCATGTCATGTCCTGAATAGATTTCCTAACAAGAATAAAGAAAAGACCCCTTATGAGGAGTGGGCTGGGAGAAAACCATCACTTTCATATTTGTGCACTTGGGGGTGTTTGGCGAAGGTCAACGTACCGATTTCCAAGAAACGCAAGCTCGGACCTAAGAAATTGGATTGTATCTTTCTAGGATATGATCCACGACGTGTAGGCTATAGATTTTTAGTGGTGAAATCCGAGGTGCCTGATATGCATTTTGATACTATAATGGAATCTCATGATGCAACATTCTTTGAGAATATGTTTCCTATGAAAGATATGCATAACATTGGTAGAATTTCTTATGAAATACTTCCTGGATCTAGTGCATCTATTGAGAATTCTGAACAACCACACGAGGAATTCCTTGAGAAGGATGATGATGAACATTCCACGAGGAGTAAGAGACCGATGATTGCAAAATCCTTTGGTAATGATTTCATCGTGTACCTTGTGGACGATACTCCTAGATCCATTGCTGAGGCATATGCATCTCCTGATTCAGATGATTGGAAACAAGCTATCCAAAATGAGATGGACTCGATTCTATCTAATGGAACTTGGGAATTATTAGGCTGGCTCTATGGTTGTAAACCTGTGGGATGTAAGTGGGTATTCTAGAAGAAGCTAACGCCCGATGGTACGATTGAGAAGTACAAGACACGAATTGTAGAAAAGGTGAAAGGCCATTTATTGTTCTAATCTATTTTGGTGTTTGTTAACAACATAAGGTACATTTTACTGTGTGTTAATGTCTACAGGTCAATCTATTGAAAAGGGAAAAAGTCAGATTGTTGTGGGAAATTCCATGGACAAATCTATGCTTTCCTAAAGATTCCAGACCGGAGTCTCTGGTGTGCAAACACTGAGTCTCCGGTGTGGTTCGGAGTTTCCCCAGGAGTTCTCGTTGTGAGTGCTGGACTTGGCCTAGGGTCAATCTGTGTGGTGGTCCGGAGATGGACCGGATATCAGTCGGACTCTCCGGTGTGACTTCTCTGACCGGAGTTTCCGGTGTGGACACACCGGAGTCTCCGGTGTCTCTGGTCCAGAGTTTCGGTCAGAGTCTCCAGAGTGGATGTCAAGCCCCAGCCCAAGTCAGTCAGATGCTCGGTCTAGAGATGGACCGAAGGTGGGCCAGAGTTTCCGGTCCAGGCCAGAGTCTCTGGTCTAGCAGACCGGAGTCTCCGGTGTGAATTGTCTCCAACGGTCAGAAAACGGTTCACAAGTGTGTGGCATATAAATAGGGGACCTCATCCCCTTCCTCCAGCTGCTCGTTCCAGAAAAAGAAGACCACACCATTAGAGCCACCAAAACTCCAAGATCTCTTCATCCAACCACCCAAAGTCGTTGACCTTTGGGGAATCGGAGGAGGAGGCATCGATCTACAGCTTCACCAAGAGAGATCTTCATTTCCCCATCATTCACTTGAGGGCCCCTTGCTCTAGGGTTTCATTGGAAACCCTAATCCTTGTTTTGGTTGATTTGATTCTTACAAGCTTGTCTTTGATTGTGTGGCAGCTTGCTTGGATTCGGGAGCCCCCAATTAAGTTGTGGGTGTGTGCCTCGAACTTGTTGTAAGGGTGCCGGCTACCACCTTGAAGGTTGTCGATATAGTGGAAGCGTGAATTGATCCCCTTGGGGTGAGGTTCACCGGAGAACAAGGGAGGCCTCTCGTGGCGTTAGTGGTTTGATACCACCCCCCTCTCCAAACACATACGTACTTCCCGTCAAAAGGAACGAACCGCGGGAAATAATCCTTGTGTCCCCGTGTGCTTCACTTCGGTTACTTCTATCCTTTACCACACCTTACTTTATCTAGTTCTTGCTTAGCTAGGTGTGCTAGTGTGACATATAGGTAAATTCACCATAGTTGCATATCTAGAGAATTTACCTTTGTGTCAAACCCTAATCTGAAAAAGGAGTAAAATTTGAAGTAGCACCTATTCACCCCCTCTAGGTGACCATACGATCCTTTCAATTGGTATCAGAGCCTCGGCTCTTTATTCGGGCTTAACCGCCTAAGAGAAAATGGTGGAGAGGGTGAGGCTAGTACTTCGGTGACCATGGTAGATCTCAAGAAATTGGATACAAGCTTGAGCTCTACTTTGGGCAACGAAATACAATAGTTGTGTTAACTAGTTAAGCAACTTGTTAAAGAAAAGTCAGCCTCACCACCTCCCTCTCCTGAGGAAACACATCCTAACTCTAAGGACAATGCTCCATCTATGCCTACGGGTGTGGAAGTGGGGAATGAACATAATTCCACTAACTCTTCCACTGAAAAGGGTGATGGTAAGGAAGGGCACCATGCGGTTCCCGGATGGTACTCTCCCGACCCACCTATCCCTCATCCCCATATAAATAATAGAGGTGACCCACCTAAGTTAGCTACACATACCTTTGCTCAATGGCAAGTGCTAATGAAATATCATGTGCGCAGTTCTTGCATTGACCTATGGAACATCATTGAAGATGGACTCAGAATTGAGGATCCAACCAACTTGACAAGAATAGAAGTGGTCAATAGCCAACTCAATGCCACAACTTTGCACATGATTCAACTTGGATTGGGACCAAAGGACTTCCCTCACATTGAGCACTACAATACCACCAAGGAAGCTTGGGATGCTCTCATTGACTTGTTTGTCGGAAATGAGAGCATGAGAATAAATAGATATGATGCCTTGAGCAATGAAGCTGAAGGTTTCTTCATGAAGGATGGTGAGGATCATGAAGACATGTATCAAAGACTCAAATCCACAGCCACCGCCTTCAGAAATGTTGGTGCCTCTCACACTGATGATGCTTGGAGCAAGAGGAAGTATATGAGTGTGCTCATGCCTTTCGAGCCCACTGACTTGAAGAGTCTCCAAGGAAGATGCAACTACCATCTCATGGCCTCTAATGAAGTTATGCAAGAGATGGCCGCCTTCAAGGTTGCTGCCAAGAATGCCAAAGATGCCCGTGCTCGTTCTATTGGAATGAGTAGTGGTGTCAGGGCCAGTCCTGAGATTCTGGGGGTCCGGGGCAAAACTAAAATTTTGGGCCCCTTATTATAATTTTTTTATGGATATATGAGATGATGAAAAATAAATAGTTTAAGTATACTTCCAACGATAATATTCATATAAAAATAACAATGTTTATATGATAACTTAAAATTTCCTCCAAAAAATCCTAGAAGCAAAGTCTGTGACATTGGAATGAATATCAACCTCGTCCACTAACTTCTTCTCGATGTAGAGTTGACAAACCATTTCACCTCTCCTGGGACATTATAGATCTCAAATAGTTTTTTAATAATTTCAACTTTGAAAAGCTTCTTTCAGCTGATGCAACAGTCACAGGCATAGTAAATAAGATCCGATAAGCGATACAAATATTAGGATAACAATCGTTTCCCTGACAAACTCAAAAAGCTCCATAGCAGACATTGATGTATTTGGCAAAGTGAAGTTCATAACACTTAACTTAGAAATAAGTGCATTTAACTCAATATATCAGGTTTACCATTTGTACCAGGCCGAGTAAAAGTTTTTGCAAATATAGTGCAATGTTCTTTCAGTTGAGAACCATCCAATGCCTTCGAGGATGTCGAACTTATTAAAAACCCAAATATACTTTTGAATGACCCGAGTTCTTCAAATCTGTGCTAAGAATTCTAATTAGAATTAAAATTTAAGAACTAAGAATTAGGGCATAACTAGCAGAGACATGGGCGGGAGCGGACCACTAGACCAGCAGCCAGGCGATCGATTGTCCTGTCGATGGTCTAGCCTTCACACCTAGTGTCGATCGTTGAGGGCCTCAAGTATCCCTGCTCCCATATCCCGATCCGATATTCCGATCCAGTGGAGGCGACAAGACTCAGGCAGGAGACGTACGATCAATTGTTGGTTCCGTTTGCTTGGGAGGAAGCGAAGCGACCGACGCCGTCTAGGACTAGGAGTCGAGCGGTTGGCCTTTGCCTCAGCCTCGCCCTATACCCGTATCAATATCCTCGGCTCAGAGTCTACGCCAGCGGAAAAAGTCCCAATTAATCCACTATCCCAACAAAAAATATTTTTTTACGATGTATACTAGGCCTGCCTATATAGAATATTTCTAGGAGGCCCCCTACTTTTTTGGGCCCGGGGCGGATGCCCCGCAGGTCCCCCCAAGGGCCGGCCCTGAGTGGTGTCAATCTTGCCTTGAAATCCAAGGTTGTGGAGTATGATGAAGAAGAAGGAAGTGATGATGCACTCTCTATGAGCCACCCCAAAGACGTCAAGGTTTCTCATGGTGAATACATGGCCTTCTATGCAAGAAACTTTTGAAAGACCCCGCCAAGGCCAAGATGGAAATGTAACGAAGAAGCAACCCTAGTGGTAGAAAAGAAAATTCTTCAAGACTGAGAACTTGCTTCAACTGTGGTGACCGCTATCACTTTGTTGCCGGATGTCCTTATGAGAAGAGAGAAGACAATGGTGGTGCACTCATATTAAAGAAAAATCCAAAGGCCCCTTTCAAGAAGCCTTTTTATAAGAAGAATGCCACCAACAAGAAGTCGGGTGACATTGCATTGATAGCACATGAAGAGTTCTCTTCTGGTGATGAGGAAGAAGAAGAAGAAACAATGAATGGTGTGGCAGCAACTGCCACTACCTCTACACCCACCTTCTCCCTCTTTGGTTCCCCAAATGAGAACACCTCCAACAAGAACGTCACTTGCCTTATGGCAAGAGCATTGGAGGTATCACCATCTCTACTCTCCACCTCTAGTGCCAATGATGATTGGAATGATGATATAACTCTTGAGGTGAAGGAAGAATTAGTTGCTTTCGATGCTTACATGTCTAACTTGCAAGGGGAGCATAAGAAGCATTTTGAAACTCTTGAACCAACTTGCTCACACACAAGAGCTCCTAGATGAGAGATGTAATCTTGGGGAGAGCATCTACTTAAGATGGATGCTCTAACTAATGCTCTTGAAGAAGAACAAGAGACTAGGGTGTCTCTTGAAGAAAAACTTGAAGGCCTTGATGAGGCAAATGATCGAATTATTGCTCAACTCATTAAGGAACGTGATCATGCCATTGCTAAATACAAAAAGGCTAAAAAGGACAGGATTGAGTTTGCTGCTGTTCATGACAAACTTGCCGAGGATCATGAGAAATTAACAAGGCTCACAAAGCCTTGGAAAGTGATCTCATGACTCTCACAAAGTCAAGTGAACAACTTCAAACTCAATTAACTAATGTTGCTTCACCTAGCATTTACATTCCCTCTAGTAGTACAAATATCCTTGAAGAAAATGCTAGGTTGAAGGGGGAGCTTGCAAAGATAACCTTCCCAAAAGGTAACAAGTCTCTTGATGACATTTTAATTAAACAAATGTCAAATAATGATAAAAGAGGTATTGGCTATATTTCCAAAGCCAAGAAGAAAAATAACAACCACAAGAAGAAGGCCAAGCCCGCTCAACCAAAAGATAAGACCATTATGGGTAGTGATACCCAAAGTGGAAAAACTATGTCACATGATGAATTTGCGGGAAGTGCTAACCCTCACTATGTTTTAATGCGTAATTCTTTTGGTGATGTTTATGCACAATATGTTGGTCCATTTTATGGCTACATTGCTTGGTCTATTTGGGTTCCAAAGACCCTTATCACTAACAAGAGAGGACCCATTGAAAAATGGGTACCTAAAAACTAGCTTGATCTCTTGTAGAACTATGCTTCTGGAGGGTTAAAGTGGGTGCTTGATAGTGGTTACACAAGTCATATGACCAGAAGCAAGACAATAATGATGGAGATAAGGGAAACTCAAGATCATATAACCGTCACATATGCAGATAGATTAAAATCTCAGGTAATGGGTCTTGGCAAAGTTGTGGTTGCACACGATGTTACTCTCATGGATGTGATGCTTGTTGAGACCCTTGACTATAATCTACTTTCAGTCTGTACCCTAGGCAAGATGGGTTTCGCCGTCTTTATTCATAATGATATTGTGGTCCTCTTGTGGAGCAAGACTCTGAAGGTCGCTTTCGTTGGGTATGTCGAAAATGATTTGTATGTGGTGGACTTTTTAGGGAAAACCACTACAGATGTGATGTGCTTATTCGGAAAGGCTGATGTGGGTTGGTTATGGCATCGCCGACTAGCCCATGTCAATATGAGACTTTTGCAAAGCCTTCACAAGGGTATCCACATTGTGGGACTGAAGGACAATGTTTGTTTTGCCAAAGATCATGTTTGCAGGGCTTGTAATGCATGATGCTCCCCACAAGCCAAATAATATTATAAAGTCAAAAAGGATCTTGGAGCTCCTTCATGTGGATCTCTTTGGTCCTCCATCTCATGCTAGCCTTGGTGGGAAGAAATATTGCTTGGTGATTGTTGATGACTACTCAAGGTATTCATGGGTCTATTTCTTCAAGTTGAAGAGTGAGACTCAACAATATTTCATTGACTTCGTCAATATGGTTCAACGTCAACATAATTTTCCCGTGCTAACCATAATAAGTGACAACGGCACCGAGTTCAAGAACTACACTCTAAATGGCTTTCTTAGTGATCAGGGGATAAAACTCAATATTCCACTACATATACCCCTCAACAAAATGGTGTAGTTGAGAGGAAGAACATGACTTTAATGGATATGGCAAGGTCTATGTTGGTAGAGTTTAAGTATCCATACAATTTCTGGGCAGAGGCTATATCCACTGCATGTCATGCATCAAACCGCCTCTACCTCCGCAAAGAATTGATCAAGACGCCATATGAAATACTTATTGGTAACAAGCCCAACATTTCATACTTCCGGGTGTTTGGTTGTAAGTGTTTCTATCTCATCAAAGGTGTTCATTTGTCCAAATTTGATTCCAAAGCTTTAGAGGGTATTTTTGTTGTCTATGGTCTCGATTCCCACAGTTATAGAATCTATGATAAACTCTCCGAAATTGTCATAGAATCTTGTAGTGTGGTTTTCAAAGAATATGATGGCCCCCAAGCGGGGCATGTTGATGTTTGTGATGTAGATGATGAAATACCTCAAGATGCCATAAGAAGAATGGGTTCGGGATTCATCCACCCCATTGAGGAACCCCTTGTGGCGAATCGAGAAGAACTATGCTCTACTCATGTGGATCCCTCATCTTCACAACTTCAACAAGCTCCCACTATTGAGGACAATGATGACCCAAGCCAAGGACAAGCTGAGATCCCTCTCGATGATGAACAAGCTGAATTGTCCACTCTCTCCACTGATGGGACTCTCCAGCCCAGCGTAGTCAGTTGCTCAAGGCAGATTTATTCAGGCAGCTACAAGATCATCTCAAAGGCTCTCTAGTAACATGCCTGATCAAGACCAAGATCAACCGCTACCTCATGTTGATGAAGCTGAACCCATTGTTGATCAAGGTCAATTTGATGATCAAGACAAGGACCAGAATGATGAAGAGACTCCTGCAAGGAACAACAAGGATATCAAAACTCGTCGCAAAGCTAGAGTGGATAGAATGTTAGAAAGAAGAGAACACACTATAGAGAATGTCCTTGGTGATCTAAGGAGTGGAATGTCCACTCGAGCTCAGTCGAAGCACTTTGGTGAGCATCAAGCTCACATATCCATGGTGGAACCAAAGAAAGTTTGGGAAGCTCTTGAAGATTTAGATTCGCTCGAAGCAATGCACAAAGAGCTCAACAACTTCAAGAGAAATAAAGTATGGAAGTTAGTAGAAAAGCCCAAAGAGTGCCGCAATGTTATTGGCACTAAATGGATATTCAAGAACAAGCAAGATGAACATGGCATTGTTGTGAGGAACAAGGCAAGATTGGTTGCATAAGGGTTCTCTCCAATTGAAGGCATTGACTATGGAGAGACTTATGCATCTATGGCTCGTCTTGAGTCCATCTGTATCCTTCTTGCATATGTTGCACATCATAACTTTAAATTACAACAAATGGATGTGGAAAGTGCCTTTCTAAATGGGCCATTGCATGAGTTGGTTTATGTTAATCAACCCTCAAGTTTCGAGGATCCCAACTTCCCAAACCATGTCTACAAACTTGATAAGGTGCTCTATGGACTTAAACAAGATCCACATACTTGGTATGAGCACCTTAGAGAGTTGTTGTTAGATTGTGTATTTGAGGTTGGGAAAATTGATCCCACTCTTTTTACTAAGAAGGTTAATGGGGAGATTTTCGTTTGCCAAATATATGCTGATGATATTATCTTTGGCTCATCTAACAAATCTTTTAATAATGAATTCTCGAAGCTTATGACTGATAGGTTCAGGATGTCCATGATGGGGGAGTTAAGGGTATTTCTTGGCTTTGAGATCAAGCAAATAAGAGGAGGTACCTTTTTCAATCAAGCCAAATGTCCCCAAGACATGCTCAAGAGGTTCAACATGAAGGAACTAAATGGAGCTCCAACTCCCATGGCAACCAAGACACATCTTGAACTTAACCCAAATGGTAAAGATGTTGATCAAAAGGTATATCGGTCCATGATTGGTTCTTTGCTTTACCTATGTGCATCTAGACCTAATGTTGTGTTAAGTGTAGGAGTGTGTGCAAGATATCAAGCGGCTCCTAAAGAAAACCACTTGATGGAAGTCAAAAGAATCTTTCGATATTTGGTTCATACCCCAAACTATGGTATATGGTATCCCAGGGGCTCTACATTCTCTCTTTGTGGATACACTGATTCGGATTGGGCTGGTGATAAGGATGATAGAAAATCAAACTCCGGGGCTTGCCAATTCCTTGGTAGGTCCTTGGTGTGTTGGTCTTCTAAAAAGCAAAATTGTATCTCTCTTTCCACCACCGAGGCTGAATATGTGGCTGCTGCTAGTGCTTGCACTCAATTGTTATGGATGAGGCAAACTTTAAAGGAATAAGGTGTCTGTTGTGACAAAGTGCCTCTTTTATGTGACAATGAAAGTGCTATCAAAATTGCCTACAATCTGGTGGATCATACAAGAACAAAGGATATTGAGATCCGTCATCATTTCATTAGAGATTATGTTGCCCAAGGAGATATTGAGCTTTTTTATGTGTCAACCAAAGACCAACATGCAGATATTTTCATGAAGCCACTTGACGAAGCAAGATTTTGTTATTTGAGGAATGAACTAAATATCGTAGATTCAAGAAGTTTGACTTGATCATCTTGCATACTCACCTATTACTTGATCATTATGTGGTTTAGGTGCAGGCATGGACATAGGGGGAGTGCGGTCCTAATTCATTGGGATATCTCTCCCCCATAATGCCAAAATTAAGAAAATCAATTATCTTAATATCATTTGTGATATGTGAGCCTCATTGATGAGTAGAGGTTATGAACCCAAGGATAATTCTTCACGGTCTCATGCCTCACACTCTTACATGGTGGCCTCGGCCACCGCCACCTTCACTATGAAGGATTGGTTCTTGGTTCGTGTTTTTTTTGTTGAAGTTTCACATGGCCATTTCGATTGAAGTTCATTGCCTTTTGTTCTTCACAGTTTGAAATCTTAACCTAAGCCTATCTCCATTCCTTGAAGACATTATATCCATCATATATTTCCCAAAACTTGAATCTGGCTGTTTTTGGTTGAAGAGGACCGGAGTCTCCGGTGTGCATACACCGGAGTCTCCAGTGTGGACCAGAGTCTCCGGTGCAGGCCGGAGTCTCTGGTCTGGGGCTTTTTCGGGCTGTGACTTAAGGGGGCCGGGGTGAAAGAGTCACACAGACTCTATCTTCCACCCTGACCCCCACCTTCACAACCACCTCCTCCTCCTCCAAAACTCCTGCCCGGAGGCTGTTTTGCCGCCGGGATCCGCCGTGCCGCTAGCCATCTCCACCCCTAGGACCTTCCCTACCGGTGGAACCTCCCCAATGGACATATCTAGTACCGCTTTCTCTCACCATGAACCTAGGGTTCATCCCTGATGGCTCGGTGTTGATGTAGAGCTCATTGGGAACCCTAAGAGGAAGGTATGATGAGCACAGCAGCAAGTTTTCCTTAGTTATGAAACCAAGGTTTAATCGAACCAGTAGGAGCAAGGAAACACCCCAAAGGTGTTACTAGATGAGTTTGGCAGGGCGCACTACCGGTGCTAGTAGAAACGTGGAGACCTGCACAACACAACCACAGAACTTTGTCCCCAACTTGCGATGAGGTTGTCAATCTCATCGTGTTTTGCTGAAAACAAAGGATTAAATGTATCGAATGGAAAGAAGTAATAGTTTGTAGAAAGTAAACACAAAGCAGTAAACAGTTTGTAGATTGTATGTAAAAGAAAGGACCGGGATCCATAGTTCACTAGAGGTGGCTCTCCTTAAGATAGATAACATGCTGGGTGAACAAATTACAGCGGGGCAATTGACAAACATCGAGAAAGCATACAAGCATATACTAATCACCTTGACTCCTTTGAGACTTGATTGGGAATTACAACATTATACATAGACCGCCATCTAACTGCATCTATGACTAATAATCCACCTTCAGGTTATCATCCGAACACCCTCCAGTATTAAGTTGCAAGCAACAGATTATTGCTTTACGAATTGCGTGTAATGTAAACAATACGATTGTTCTAGGAACAAAGGATTGTTGTTTTCTCCCTAGTAGCAACAGCACATCTAGTACCTTAGAGATTTCTGTCACTTCCCCAGATTACCAGAGGCATGAACCCACTATCGAGCATAAATACTAACTCTTGGAGTTACTAGCATCTACTTGGCCAAGATAGCTACTAACAACGGAAAGCATGCAAGATCCCAAATAACAAAGACATGATAGAATCAATAATCAATCTGAAATAGCATCTCAGTATCCATCGGATCCCCGCAAACACAACATGCAGAATTACAAATAGATGATCTTGATCATGAACGGAGCTCACAAAATCTAGACATGAAAGCACAAAGGAGGAGAACCAGCCATCTACTACTACATGGATCCGTAGTCCAAGGATGAACTACTCACGCATCACACCGGAGGCTTGCATGGTGATGAAAAAGGCCTCTAGGGTGAATTCCCCTCTCCGGCAGGATGCCAGGAAGAGCTTCAGATCCCTCCCGATCTAGGGATGGATATGACGATGGCTACAGACTCTTTCGTGGATTTTTGATCGGGTCCTTAGGGTTTTGGTCCCGAGGGCATCTTATAGGCGGAAGGAGAGGCCGAGGGGGTGCTGGGGTCGGCCAGACCACCCCCTGGCGCTCGCCAGGCCTAGCCGCGCGGCTAGGTGGTGTGGCGGCCTCTAGCCCTTCTCTGTCTCGTATTCTGGCATATGGTGACTTCCGGAAAAATAGGCACTTTGGCTTTTGTCCCGTCCAATTCCGAGAATATTCATTTTCTGACTTTCCTAGAACCAAAAACAGCAGAAAACAGGCAGCTGGCACTGTGGCTCTTGTTAATAGGTTAGTCCAAGAAATCATATGAAAAGTACTCCAAAGTGTGGACAAAACACAAGAATGTGGATAAAACCAAGCATGGAACATCAAAAATTATAGATACATTTGCAATGTATCAATCCCCTTCATTTGTTTTGAGTTTTTGTACTAGTTTGTCCATTGGAACAACATGCCTGCGTGCACTACATCACTTTAGTCTCATATCTCTGCCCGACCTACTGGAATTAATCTCACCTATAGTCTCTATGTGCAACTTGAAATCTCCAGACCAGAGATTCTGGTTGGTCAGTTCGGAGACTCTGGTCCAGGCCGGAGACTCTGGTTTGTCTGACCGGAAACTCTGGTCCAGACCGAAGATTCCGGTGTTGCACTCTGGAGACTCCGATGTAGATTACCTCCAGCACATCTGGCATAGCTGTTAGGGTCTTGTGCCTATCTCCTGGACATATGTTCTTACCCCATGCTACCCCCTCACTCTCTATTCACAGGAGGCTCTGGTTCTCGTCGTGGTCGCACCAAGGCCAAGTCTAGAAGGGCAGATCCTTGGTTTGATGAAGAGGCCGAGGGCAGTATGTGGTCCTGCCATCCAACCGCAGGCAGCAGCTCAGAGATGCTAATTATATGAGAAAGAATCAAGAACGAATAGAGGAGGAAACCCATGCCAAGAGGGCCAAGTATGACAATTTGCAATCTCTTGCTCACATTCCAAGAAGGAGTTCCGTGACCTTCGCAAGACTAATTTCTATGAGCTGCCAAGGACTTGTGAGGATCCTCGTTATACGTCCATTTTGCATCACTATTATATGTCATAATTCACTATTATTCATTGATATATTTTGTATTGAGAGGTGATACTTATGTATTTCATCTGTTTTTGCATGGTTGATGACTTTTGGAGCATGGACCGCTGCAGTCAGGATTCTGATGGAAAAGGTGCTGTTTGGAGGCAAAATTCGCGAAGATCAGAAAATCTGGGAAAATATACGGAAAATCATATTTTTCCAGAAGACTAAGGTGCCAGAAGACGGAGTGGAGATGGGCCACAGGGGGCCCACACCACCCCTTGGCGTGGGCAGCCCTAGGCCGCGCCAGCAGGTGGTGTGGCCACCGTGGCCCACTCTAGCCTCTCCCCTCTGGCGTATATCATCCTCCCAAAACCCTAAGACTCGGGGAGCAACCACAGAAAGATTTCGCCGCCTCTGCGGGGCGGAAAACACTGAGAGAGAAAGATCTCTCCGGCAGATAGATTTCTGCCGGGGAAATTCCTTCCCGGAGAGGGGAGATCGTCGCCATCAACACCACCATCAAGCTGGACTTCATCGGGATCATCATCATCACCACCATCATCACCATCAGCACCCTCATCACCATCTCCATATTGCTGTAACAATTGAGTTGAATCCTGCATTATTTCATAGGGGGAACTTTCCCGGTGTTGATTACTCTTTGTAGTTTATGCTATTGAGTGAACCATTGAATTATTGTTTATGTTCAGATTGTTATACATCATTATTCCATCTCTGATCATGATCCATATGATGTCTTGTGAGTAGTTTGCTTTGTTCTTGAGGACATGGGAGAAGTCATGTTGTTAGTAGTGGAGTTGTGTTGAGAGAGATTCAATAGTTTGATATTTAAGTTGTGGTGTACTTCTTCTAGTGGTGTCATGTGAACATCGACTACATGACACTTCACCTATATGGGCCTAGGGGAATGCATTGTGTATTTGGCTACTAATCGTAGGGGTTGCCGGAGTGACAGAAACCTGAACCCCCGTTAGGAAACCATTGCACAAGGGAAGTAAGGGTCTTAGAGTTTAAAGTTGTGGTTAGGTTTCTACCTTAATTAATTTCTTGTACTTACGGATGTTTACAAGGGGTATAATCACAAGTACGTATTAGTCCTGGATGGGTCGGTACATTAGCACAGGTTCACCCACACAACACTTAGCAAGCTAAAGAAGATTAATCAACTATATGAAGCGAAAGCACTTGACAGTCTTCCCATGTGTCCTCGAGAACGTTTGGTCATCTTAAGTAATACAACCGGCTTGCCCTTTGCTACATAAAGTATTGGGACACTTGCTGCATTTATTCCTACTGTCTTTTGTTTACTCGTACTTTGTTTACTTGCTTTATCAAAAACCCCTAAAAATCCATTTGCTAAGTATTTGCAGAGAATTCCTGATCCATACCACTAGCCAGCACCTTCTGCTCCTCGTTGGGTTCGACACTCTTACTTATCGACAATACTGCGATACACGCCCTATACGTGTGGGTCATCAAGACTATTTTCTGGCACCGTTGCCGGGGAGTGAAGCGGTATTGGAGAGTGGAACTGGTAAAGGAAACTTCTACTGTGAGTATTGTTTACTTCTGCTAGTTGCTTTATTTTCATTATGGATAATTCACTGAGTTTCTTATTTGGTAATGCTACTACCACTGCTAAGGTAGTAGATAAGCCACCACCTGCTGAGAATGATGTTTTTAAAATACCTACAAGAATTATTGATCGTGTTATGGATAACTACTATGTTGGGGATGGAACTGTCCATCCCGGTGATCATTTGCTCTTTATACACGAATTATGCGGGTTGTTCAAGTGTGTAGGTATTACTACAGATCAAGTTAAGAAGAAGTTATTCTCATTATCACTGAAAGGAAGAGCTGGGGAATGGTATAAGCTGCTAAAGAATGGTCAAGCTCTGGAATGGGAGGAAATAGTACCTCTCTTTTATTCAAAGTTTTATCCTCTTAGTGAGATTCATAAAGATCGGAATCAAATATACAACTTTTGGCGTCTAGATGGAAAGAGTACAGCTCAAGCTTGGGGGAGACTGAAGTTACTAATGCTCAAATGTCCCATTCATGAGCTCCCCAACAATATTATTATCAATAACTTTTATGCAAGGCTCCCTCTACATGACAAGGATTTATTGGATGCTTCTTGTGCTGGATCATTCACTCGTATGGAAGAAGAAGCTAAATGGGATCTTCTGGACCATATTCAAGACAATGCTGAAGCTTGGGAGAATGACAAAGGTAGAAAGTCAGGTATAAATTATGATTATGAATGCATTGAATCTTTTATGGGAACTGATGACTTTCAAAATATTAAAAAAGCTTATGGTCTAGACTCTCAAGCTATTGCTTCTTATTTTAAGGCTTTTGCTTCCTATATTGAAGTGCCTAAAAAGAAGTGGAATAAGTATCATGAACCTTATAAAGATATTGCTAAGAGTGTTCCTGCAAGAAATACTGAAGTTTATATAGCTAATCATGTTTTACCTGAACCTTACATTGAGAAAATGCCTTTCCCAGTTAAGATAAAGGAACATTATATGATAGCTAGTATGGTTAATGAAAGTACAAATAAAGCTGTTGAACCTGATAAACAAATGGTTAATGAACCTATAATAGCAAATGTGAAAGACTTTGTCACTAAGTATAAAGAAGAGGGACACACTATCCTTTGTAAGGATACCTCTAATTTTGTTTCACAAAGTAGTGTTATGAGAGCTAGTATTCCTGTGTTTTCTGTTAGAATAAGTGATCATTGTTATGATGGATCTTGTGATAGCTATATTGTTAAGTTTATGCATGATACTGAAAGTTACTATGAGAGAGGGAAAAGTGTTCTTATGCATCTCAATAATATCAAGTTTCCTTGTTTTATGCTGAAAGTCTTTATGTTGCACTTCTTTTGCCTTCCTAGTAGCCTCTGGTTTCAACAATTTGTTGTTTACAAAATTGCCTTGCATAGGAAGTGGGTTAGACTTAAATGTGTGTGTGTTTTTGCTTCTTAATGCTCTCTTTCACTTCAATTCTTATTCCTATGAGAGCTTCTTCAAAATTATCATGCCCATCTTAATGGTTATAAAGAAAGAGCTTTTTGGGAGACAAACCAATTTGTTTTTGCTTTCAGTTTGTTTTTATTTCTTTGAGTCTTGGAAGTTATTACTTCGGTAATAACTGCTCCTTATCCGTTTTGTTTGGATTTTGTGTCAAGATCAACCTCTAATGAGAGAGAAGTAAGATTTGGGGAAGTTGCTGTCCCGAAACAGATTTTTGTGCTTCACCGTAAAAATTCGTGAGAGATCTCTGTATGTTGGATTGAGCTGTAATGTTTTGTGCTTCTGCCCCAGGCTGTTATTTAACTTTCCTTAGTTTTGCACTTTTTGATTTGAGCAACAAAAGATTTTCGAAAAAATTGATCTTTACCTGCTGGTATGTTTTGACAGATTTTGCCACTCTTGCATCTGCTTCTTTATTCAATTTCCTTTTTGAATTTTTTTGGGTTTTCGGAAGGAGTTGCTAAAGTAGCTTATGTTTTGATGGTTTTCAGTTGAAGTTGGACTCAAAAGGTTTTACCACTTCACTTATACTAATGTTGCTAATGAGAACTGTGTGAAGTTTTGTGTGAAAGAAATTTCCAGGAAGTGGAGATAATGGTGTAATAAGGAAGAAAGGGTTTTATGACTCAAGTAATAAGTGTATAAAGATGAAGATATTGATGTTATTCAAGTGATGACTCCGGAAGAATCTACTAGATACAAAATTCAGAGACCTGCAGAGTCTGTTTTCAAATAGGTAACAGTTCTAGTGAGAAAAGTTTCGCGAAAATACAATCCAACTATATTTTTGCAGTTTTCAGTCAACAAGGGAAGTTACAAAGTGAAAAAGGGACGGAAACGGAGCCAGGGTGGCCCACACCACCCTGTGGCACGGGCCCACCCTTGGTCGTGCCACGAGGTGGTGAGGCCACCCCAGACTCCGTCTCCGACCCGTTTTCACCCAGTACCTTCCTATTGTTATGAAACTTCGTAATATATAACCCCCGGATCTTTCATGGTTCGAATAAAGTGTTTTCGTCATGTTTTTGTTTTGATCTGTTTCTGCTAGGGAGAATCCCAGATTTGTAGCCACAATGTCTTCCACCGGATCAGCCGAGGGAGATTCCTTAGAAGATATCATCAACCCATACATGAGAGAGTTGAAGATTCATCCCAAGGAGTTGTTGCTCGAAGGTGGGGAGGTCCGGATTAAAGAGGTTCAAGGCCCTAAAGGTGAAGGAAGTCTGGAGGACAGGATGGAAGCACTGGAGCAAGAAGTCTTTAAGTACAAGAAGATGGCAGAGCGCGAAGTGGATATCATCCATAAGATTTGTTCCGAACTCATCACCGAGCACCAAAAGGAGACTGCTGAACTCAAAGACGAAGTCCTCTCACTCTGCCAAACAACCAACGAACTGCAAGCATAGTTCTATGACGTTCAAAATCAAAACTGTGAGTATGAGGCTAGATTTAAACGCATAAGTGCTGCTGCAAGTTTCAGGATGTTGGAAACCACGATGTCCTTTGTTGATGGGAATCCCTTACCCTAGAAGACGGACGAAGATGAGAGGATACCACCACCACCGAAGGAGTAATTCGTCATCAGGTTTGGCATCCCCTTGGTTTGTTCCAAGCATTGGGGAGTGCCGCGGTATCACATCACTATCTTCTATCTTTTTACCTTATTAGTAGAGTCATATCATGAATAGAGGAGTTATTATGTAGGATGGTTTGCATTATGGAAGTGTCCCCTCTCTCGTTAGATATGTATCCCTTGGTGTGAGTTGCCATTATGAAATATTAATGAGAAGTTCTATCATTCACTCTTTTGCATAGCTTATATTAGTTTTCAATTCGTGGTTATATGATTGATCTTGTTGTGAGTATTAGTATCACTTTGGGATCATTGAGTTAATTTAGTTGGTTTTGGCAAACCTGGCTCGGTCAGTAGCAACATTATTTTTGAGAGTTGAATGAAAAAAATAATTTCATCTTCTTTCTTTCTTGATTTGCTCATAAGTTTAGTATTCTCTAGTTAAGATCATTTGTGCTTCCAAGGAAGATTGCATGTTTGTCTTTATCACTTGTATGTTTGTTTGTTTCCTTCAACTCTTATACTTGCTACCCAGCCTTGCTAGCCAAAAACCTGTACTGAGAGGGTATTCTTCTCGTGCATCCACCTCCTTAAAACCAAAACCTTTGCCATTTGTGTCCACCATACCTACCTATTAGCATTATTGCTATTCCAAGTAAATTCTTGTTTTATCTATCTCCCAAATTAAACTTGTTATGTGAAAATTAGTGATTAAAGCTCTCATGAACTTGATGGCACACTTTACTTTCTTGCACTTAATAAAATTGAACCATTGTGCTCACCTATGTTGCGTATATGCTTGCGCTTTGTAAGTTGTGAATTAGAAGAACCATGTTGTCATGGGGAACGCTTTCAACATTGCACTGGTACTTTGTACCAAGTTGATATTATATTCTTTTGTCTATGGATGTCGTCGGTGTGAAATGAAAGGGGAGCTTGTAAGTCCATGGAGTTATGAATATGTGTTAGAGAAACACCTGGGCCGCTGGTCTAATCCATGCTGACATGGTGGAAACCTACAGCGTAACCATAACGAGTATCTATGAAGCATTCTTCTTATAAAAAAAGAGATAGAGATTGAGAAAAAGAGAAAAGAAAAAAAGAGACATTATGAAAAGAGGAAAGAGAGAAAAAAGCACCATATTCCCATGGTAAATAAGAAGATTGCTAAGATACTTGTTGTCTGCTTGCCTTGTCATTTTGATATGGGGATTCTTCCGTATCATAGGGCAAGGGGTACCCCGTTGGCGGTTCTCTATGATACACATATGCTTACGATGACAAGAACTTACCGGTGACTAAACTTGAG
The DNA here is from genome assembly GCA_916181665.1 of Avena sativa. NCBI lineage: Eukaryota > Viridiplantae > Streptophyta > Magnoliopsida > Poales > Poaceae > Avena > Avena sativa. The sequence goes on along the minus strand of OV702289.1, from coordinate 126,430,539 downwards.
TAGCATGAGGAGTGGCCCTCGTATTCAAGGGACATGAGATTCTCAACTTACAACTTGTCAATGCATATCCTCATATTTGATCACTTTAACCTTAATCACCTGAAGATGCCTATGATAGGGGCAATGAGAGCTGAAAGCTAGTAAGTATCATAATTTTGGGAGCTCTTTATGAGACTTGCAATCCCTGCTTCCCTCTACGAAGGGCCTTTCTTTTACTTTTTAGTTGAGTCGGTAAACCTACTTCCTCTCTATCTCAGCAAGTATTTTGAGTTGTTGTGTTTCATTCATTCATATGATGATTTATTTGATCATGTCTTATGTTCCTTGCTTTGCACATTGCTCTTATCTTGATGTTTACTACTTTGAAAGCTATCTTTGAAAACTAGTTATTTGTAAACTCAAGCAAATTATCAACTATTCTTCGACCAAGAGCTAAGTTTGCCATTACCAATTATGATTCACTTTATGTATCTTTATTGTGTTTCCTTTACTCATTGCAGGTTGAGTTATATAATACTGAGTTGTCTTCTATTATGATCTATGTATTTGATGAATGTGATGCTTCTTGTCCGTATTCTTTTATCGACTCTTCACTCCATAAACCTGAGGCCATGTTTATTGAGCTCAGTTTCGCTTGGCGACAAGCGAAGTCTAAGCTTGGGGGGAGTTGATACATCCATTTTGCATCACTATTCTATGTCATAATTCACTATTATTCATTGATATATTTTGTATTGAGAGGTCATACTTATGTTATTTCATCTGTTTTTGCATGGTTGATGACTTTTGGAGCATGGACCGCTGCAGTCAGGATTCCGATGGAAAAGGTGTTGTTTGGAGGCAAAATTCGCGAAGATCAGAAAATCCGGGAAAATATACGGAAAATCCTATTTTTCCAGAAGACTAAGGATGCCAGAAGACAGAGTGGAGATGGGCCACAGGGGGCCCATACCACCCCCTGGCGCGGGCAGCCCTAGGCCTCGCCAGCAGGTGGTGTGGCCACCCTGGCCCACTCCAGCCTCTCCTCTCTGGCGTATATCATCCTCCCGAAACCCTAAGACTCGAGGAGCGACCACAGAAAGATTCTGCCGCCTCTGCGGGGCGGAAAACGCCGAGAGAGAAAGATCTCTCCGGCAGATAGATTTCTGCCGGGGAAATTCCTTCCCAGAGAGGGGATATCGTCGCCATCAACACCACCATCAAGCTGGACTTCATCGGGATCATCATCATCATCACCACCACCATCATCACCATCAGCACCCTCATCACCATCTCCATATTGCTGTAACAATTGAGTTGAATCTTGCATTATTTCATAGGGGAAACTTTCCCGGTGTTGATTACTCTTTGTAGTTTATGCTATTGAGTGAACCATTGAATTATTGTTTATGTTCAGATTGTTATACATCATTATTCCATCTCTGATCATGATCCATATGATGTCTTGTGAGTAGTTCGCTTTGTTCTTGAGGACATGGGAGAAGTCATGTTGTTAGTAGTGGAGTTGTGTTGAGAGAGATTCAATAGTTTGATATTTAAGTTGTGGTGTACTTCTTCTAGTGGTGTCATGTGAACGTTGACTACATGACACTTCACCTATATGGGCCTAGGGTAATGCATTGTGTATTTGGCTACTAATCGTAGGGGTTGCCGGAGTGATAGAAGCCTGAACCCCCATTAGGAAACCATTACACAAGGGACGTAAGGGTCTTAGAGTTTAAAGTGGTGGTTAGGTTTCTACCTTAATTACTTTCTTGTACTTACGGATGTTTGCAAGGGGTATAATCATAAGTATGTATTAGTCCTGGATGGGTCGGTACATTAGCACAGGTTCACCCACACAACACTTAGCAAGCTAAAGAAGATTAATAAACTATATGAAGCAAAAGCACTTGATAGTCTTCCCATGTGTCCTCGAGAACGTTTGGTCATCTTAAGTAATACAACCGGCTTGTCCTTTGCTGCATAAAGGATTGGGGCACTTGCTGCATTTATTCCTACTGTCTTTTGTTTACTCGTACTTTGTTTACTTGCTTTATCAAAAACCCCTAAAAATCCGTTTGCTAAGTATTTGCAGAGAATTCCTGATCCATACCACTAGCCAGCATCTTCTGCTCCTCGTTGGGTTCGACACTCTTACTTATCAAAAATACTGCGATACACCCCCTATACTTGTGGGTCATCAGGTTACTAGGCATCTTGTCGTGGTGGTGTCACGGCAGATGCCATGGATAGGCTAAAGGCGGGGACAAGATGCACTAGAGGAATCCAGGGAGGGATAGTGTGGTGATTCCACACACAGATGTTTGTATTTGATTCACTTCCAAGGTTTACAAGTGCTCCTTGAGCTGTATTGGGGAGAGGAGGAAGAAGGAACTCTCTTACTCTCTCCACTAGCTAGCCCTCAGGAACATACTAGTAAAACTCAACCTACTAGAGATCAACTAGTCAAAGACCAACCCCTTCTACAGATGCCTTAGCCCTCCTTATATAGGGGTGGCTAGGTCTCCAATTAGGGCATACGTGGAGTCATATTCTAGGGAATATGACTCTTCCCAAAATAGTAAACCGACCAGGTCACTTTTGCCCATCGTCATCCATGCAGAGGCTACGTGAGCCTCTGCGGCACCAACGTCATCCGACACAGGCAGTGTCACCTTTGTCGGCCACGCCTCTGTGGTCCTGGCCTCTGTCCGCTTCGCTCATGCTCTGCGTACAGTGGTCACCTTTTGACCAGCGAGATACCTTCCTTCTCTTGCAAGCTTGATATAACCTGGATCGTGACTGGTTGATCCGGCCGCACCGGTACCTGCATACAAGTTACATAAATCCTGCTGGCATACGACATAAGTCGGCCGGGACTCAGTTAGGCGGATATCCTCAGGTCCGGGTTACTCCGTGATTCGGCCTGCCTTGAGGTGACTCGGCCAGCACTTGCTTTGACCTTGTCATACCTTGGCTAACTCGGCCTTTATACCCCGGCGTGACCCTACCCGGGGGTATCCCCCCAACATTAGTCCCCAAAGCTGGTGCGGTCTTAGCAGCCTCAGCCGCTAAGGCCACAGCAGGTTCAATTTCACCGAGCCTTTTGCTCCCTTTTCCGAGTTACCTCATATCTCGGATTTCATCGTCCAACTTTTCCCTTGGCACATTCCGAGTTTTCACTCGCTAGCCGGGTCATCCCTTAGTTATCCGGGTTACTCTTCTTTCTCTCATACGCTTCCCCACGTGGAGGGTAATCATTACTTTGCCTCATTTTAAGGGCCTGCGCCAGTTACTGTAGCAGTTAATATCAGGTGTTACTATTGCACACATCACATCGTGTCTATCTCTTTGTTAACTGTGTCACCACGTCGCATCGTGGGATCTCCTGCGCCCTGTGGACCTTCCTGTGGCTCGCTTCTGATTGTTGATCCGGATTATACACGGCCACACCGTGTGGCCTTTCCGCACAGCACGATCCCACTACCCCTCTAGGGTGTGGTTAAATAGGGGAGGGGCGCGCCCCTTGGGTCTTTTCCCCATTCCAGCGCCCCTCTGCCCCGTCTCCTTCTTTTTCTCCCCAGCGACAGCGCTGCTGCCGCCGCACCTGCTTAGCTGCACCACCGCCGCACTGTTCCTCGCGCACCAGCGTCGTCGCCACTCCTGCGCATCTCCACCGCCACGGGTTCGTGCCAGTCTAGGCCACTGCCCCCCACCGCCGATAGGGCCAGTGAGGACAGCGACCTAGATATGATAGAGGAGGAACTCGCCGTCGCGGAACAGGAGATGGAGGAGGATGCGGAGAACACCGAGCGCGGTGCTTGGGCTGGGTCCTAGGTATGCCAGGACGACCTTGACTGGTTGTACCGCACCCGACGTATCCCGGAGGGTGTCATCGCCCGCCTCGCCGCCGAGGAGCTCGCTCCCTCACCCAATCCGGGTGAGTTTGTAGTGTTCCTCTCCCACTTCTAGCGTGGGTTCGGCCTCCCCGTCAGTGACTTCTTCCATGACTGGCTCAACACCTACGAGCTTCAGCCGCATCACCTTCCAGCGAATGCCATCACCTCCCTTTCTGCCTTTGCTTCCACCATTAAGGGCTACACCGGATTATGGCCCACCAAGGAGCTCTGGATCCGGTTTTTCGATCTCCGCCGGAACGTGATTCCGAATAGAGAGCTTGACCCGGAGGACAAACAACTCACGCAGTTTGGTGCAGCTTCTATCTCTCCTCAGAAACAGTCCGTATTTCCCCGAGTCACGGGGCTTGACTCTTGCAAGGGCTAGGCCCGAACCTTCTTTTATGTCAAAAATGGCACGACTGAAGATCTGATCCGGCTGCGCCCCTACGCTCCGGGTCCTCCTAATCCAGATCTGTGGGACCAGATCCCCAAGAAGCCCACAGTCCTGGCGGACCAAGTCAACAAACGGTTCCAGGAGCTAAAGGATCAGAGACTGCGCAATGAGGACGCAATGATCACCTTCGTCCGCAACCGGGTCTCCCCTCTTCAGAAATGCACGCATAAACTTTGCCACATGAGCTGGCGCCTTGACCCCAACCGGACCTCATCATTCGAGTTGAGCAACACCGAGATTTACCGCCGGGTCAAGGCCCTCTTCACCACCAACAAAAAATTCACCGCTGATTGGGAGTGGGGGATCGAGCACTTCTGCCGAGATAGGCTTCCTCCTGCGGTAAATCTCTTGCTTCAATCTTTTTCCGAGTTAAATCATATGTCAGAATTTATTGTATGTTTGATCCCTTCGCATTTTCTCTCTTAGATGTTTCTTCAGCAAACTCTTGAGGATGGCACCGATCCTTCTCTCAAGTGGGCCCCGGATCGAGATGTCCCGGACGAGGAGGAGCCAGATTAGGAGATGTTCCTGCCGTTCCCCGATGCGACCAAGCGACACACCGGTAAACTCTCTTTCATTAGAGATTGGCCTGAGGATGAAAATGATTCCGATGTTGAGGTGAGGGAAGCATTTGACGCTGTCCCCCTTTCTTATGCTTTTCCGGCATCAGCTAACCCCGGTGGGCAGATCCATGAAGATCCTCCCCTTGCCATGGGTGAGCCAGTCCCAGTCGCATCAAAGAAAAGGGGGGCGGCATCTGCTTCTTCCTATGGACCTTCTAAGCCAACCAAGAGGCGAAAGAAGTCCACAGACAAAGCTGCCACCAAGTCCACGACTAAGGCCGTAGCCCGGAGAGCTCGCAAGCCAAAGGAGCCTTTGACCTCAGATGAGTAAGTCACTTCTTCCTTATACGATTTTCTGCTTCGTGATTTGCCATTCATTTGTTCTTCCTTTGTTATAGTTTCTTATCATTCATCATTTGGTTCGGCAGGGCCGTGGTGGAGGTTCCTCAGAGCGGATCTGGCATCGCCTCGCCGCCCTGACATAGCCCTTCTCCCCCTCATGGCGACGATTCTCGCCTGCTGAGCCCCATTCAGGAGGGTTCAGCAGCTGCTCCGGGTTCTAGCCCACCTTGTCCAGAGGAGGGCAACTTCGGAGCAGGGGGAAGTGGCTCTGTCGAGGCAGCGGTTGCTCCCAGCTCCACTTTGGCTCCGCCACAACCAGCTACATCCGAGATACCAACAGCACCCCCGCCAAGACAAAAATCAGCACCAGCACCAGCGCCAGCAGCAGCAGCATAAGCATCAGCAACAACACCAAGCCCCTCCGCCTCGTCCGAGTCTTCCAAGACTCGGCGAGAAGGCACCAACAACACCAAGGCTAGCACTAAGGCAGCTCCCAAGGGCAAATCCGTCGCAGCAACTTCAACCTCTCAGCAGCAGCCCAAGGGTAAAAAGGCTCCTGACACCGCTAGGGCAGCGTCTATCGAGGCTGGACAGCGCACACTTGCGTCCATGCTTTCGAAGAAGACCCCACCGACGAAGGACACTTCTACCGGGTCAGCTGATGTGCAACTTGTTTTGCACACCAGCCCCGCTGTTGCCCAGGTTGAGAGGAGGGAAGCCCATGCTAAGGGTTTGGTCGCTCCCCACATGCTTAGCGGAGAGCGCTATCCTCCAACCTTGATCGAGTTCGTTAACAACTGGAACAAGGCAGAGTTCGTCCATAATGACGATCTCCCAGAGAAATTTGGGCCTGCCGAGTTTGCTGCACAGATGAACACCGCTGCCAAGGCAATCAACCTTGCAAGTCGGATGATGGAGGTACGCTACTTTGGTTTTTCCTTAACATGTACTAGATATTAGTGATATAACCATTAGTCCCCGAGCATCCGGGGGAGTAACTTGTTACTCGGCCGGATGCTCCTTAGAGAACTAGCGTAGCTCCTTAGTAACTTCGAATGTGCACACACCTAGAGCCAGGTTAAGTTCCACTTGGCCCGGATCTTGTACACTTCGAATATGCACACACCTAGAGCCGGGTTAAGTTCCACTTGGCCCGGATCTTGTACACTTCGAATATGCGCACACCTAGAGTCGGGTTAAGTTCCACTTGGCCTGGATTTTGTACACTTCGAATATGCACACACCTAGAGCCGGGTTAAGTTCCACTTGGCTCAGATTTTGTACACTTCGAATATGCACACACCTAGAGCCGGGTTAAGTTCCACTTGGCCTGAATTTTGTACACTTCGAATATACACACACCTAGAGCCGAGTTAAGTTCCACTTGGCCCGGATCTTGTACACTTCGAATATGCACACACCTAGAGCCGGGTTAAGTTCCACTTGGCCCGGATTTTGTACACTTCGAATATGCACATGACTAAGCTATCCTTTTGTACTCTTTTCAGGTGACCACCAATCGCCGGAGCGCTGAGTTTCAGCGTCTCTTGGACACTCACAAGATGTTGCGCATGAAACATACTACGCTTCTCGCCGAATACGAGAAAAGGGGTAAGTTTTTTCCTTGGCATTTTTCCCATTTCTCTTTGTCTTTTTCTGCCGAACTAATCTGATATTCGGATTGTGCAGCAGGAGTGGAGGCCGAGAACATCCTTATGAGGAAAAATTTCGACCAAATAAAGGGTAAGTTATTTTTGCTTAATTTTGCTCTATGCTCTATCTCCTTTTTCTGCTTGGCTCGGCAAATATTCATACCTCGGCTTTGCCGGGTCAACAAACTATTTCAGCATCTCTTGAAGATAGTGTACCCGTGCCTGATATGATGCTGCATTTTCTCGAACAAGCAGGGCAGCATCAGGCTGAACTCAAGAAGAAGGATGATGAGCTCGCTCTCCTCCGGACCAAGGATGACGAGATTGCCAAGCTCAAGGCAGACATGAAAAATCTCAAGGCGCTTCACAAATCCGAGAGGGATAAAGCTGGCCAATATTTTACCGAAGGGCGGGAGCGTCTCAACCTCCAAATTGCCAAGGACCAAGAACTGCTGAAAGAGGCCAACACTAAGTTTGAGTCGGCGAACACTGAACTTGCGTAACTCCGGAAGAGGCGCGACAACTGCACCAAGGAGCTGAACTAGATCCATAGCCATATTTCTCGTAAGTTATTTTCCTTCAGCCGGCATGAATTTCTTCGGGTTAACCTCCCTCACCTGTTTCACTTTTCTTGTTTTGAGACAAATTTCCAGAGGGTGATGCCATTGCCACCACTGTCGCTGCCAAGTTCCGCCAGAAGAGGGGTGCCCCAGTTGGTCCTGGCGTCGAAATTATTCCCTATGACATGGAGGACCTACTGGTCAGCTTATCTTCTCGCGTTGAGATTGTGAAGAATTATGGCAAGGATATCCTTGATGTGGCAATCTGGATCTTCAATGCATTTTGGCCTGATGAAGATAGCCCGGAGGGGACCACTGCTCTTATTGCCAAGTTAATGGATTGTGAGACCCAGCTCGATCTTTGGAGGGAATCCGCTGGACGTGCTGGATCTGAACTCGTCCTCCACTATGTGCTCACATGGTATGAGAAAATCAATCTCAATCTTCTTGAGCGGATGCGCACCGGATCAAGGTGGTCCAATGATCCGGATTGGATAGCTCGGCGCAAGGCTTGCGCTCATAGCCTTATTCAGTATGCCCCCATCCATCAATGGAATGAAGGACCAAGCTTCCTTGGCGCTGTCGATGATGAAAATGCCGAAGATGATTGAGGTGAGGAGGAAGAGGACGAAGCCTCGGACGTCGAGGAAGGTGAAGATGATGCTGAAGCCGAGGCTGGAGTTCCACCTGCTGGTGCCAAGTTACCTCCTGCTGCTGCTCCTTGATTAAAAACACTTTGCAGTTTACCAGATCCCTGGTATGCCGGGTGCAAATGTATTAAGCACACAAGTTATATTTTGCTAATAAGTTATTTGTTCCGGATCAACTTGGGCGTAGTCCCCGAGTTTCATTTTCTTGTTCCTCCAATTTCTTGGCTCGGCTCGTGTCTACCTTGGTTCGGTTTTATGACTTACGAGTCCGAGTTTCAAAAATTGACTTAACAATACTTGGAAACTTAAGGATTATCTCAAAATAATTCAGCATAGTAAACATAGAGTAAGCATAAGGTTAGTCCAAATAACAAATGTCGGCTTGATTAAGTTCCTTTCCTAAGTCGTTTTTCGTGTGCTACGCAATTCCAAACTTGTTCTCTTGCTTGCCATGAAGCCAAATCTTGTTGGACAGCAGCAAGTCGAAGAGTTAGGTTTTTGGTCCTCACACACTACTAATCCGGCTTAGGTAGAAGCAACTTACGCCAACCAACATATAAATAATGAATACAGAAAACAAACAATAAATATCACTAAGGCAGTCCCCGAGTTACTGCTCGAGGTGCCAAGATTTCATTGATAAGCTCATTGCCGGCATACATACCGACATATGAGAGACTCGGATACACATACTTCTTTGCTAAGTGTAGAACGGACGAAGTAGAGCTACATTCCATGGACGCTTAGATTCCTCGCCGGACCTGTCCGCCTTGTTCTTCTCCTGTGGTTTTGCATCGATGAGATAATACGAGTCATTGTGCAATGCTTTGCTCACGATAAATGGCCCTTCCCATGGGGGGATAGCTTATGCATGCCAGCAGTACGTTGTACCAACCGGAGTACCAGATCACCTTCCCGGAAGACTCGGGTGTTTACTTTTCGGCTATGATAGCGTCGGAGATTTTGCTGATATATGGCGGATCTACACAATGCCAATTCTCTCGCTTCTTCCAGCAGATCAACATCATTTTGCCGGGCTTCTCGCACTTCAGCTTCTGTGTATTGGGTGAATCTAGGCGAATCATGCTCTATATCGGCTGGTAATACAGCTTCTGCCCCATATACCAGAAAGAATGGCGTATAGCCTGTTGATCGATTCGGAGTTGTTCTTAAACTCCACAGTACTGCTGGTAGTTCTTCTATCCAGCACCCCGCTGATCTTTGCAGCGGCTCAATGAGCCAGGGTTTTATCCCGGATAATACTAATCCATTGGGTCTCTCCACTTGTCCGTTCGATGCGGGGTGGGCTACCGAGGCAACGTCCAGCCGGATCTTCTTAACTCGGCAGAATCGTGCAAATGCTCCTTTAGCAAAATTTGTGCCATTATCTGTTATGATACTGTGAGGATAGCCGTATCTCAAGATGATATCTTTGAGGAACGTCACGGCCATAGCTCCATCACATTTTCTTATTGGCTTCACTTCAATCCACTTTGTAAACTTATCAACCATGACTAAGATGTGGGTCATGTTCCCCCTTGCTGGTTTAAACGGGTCAACCATGTCCAAACACCATACAGCAAATGGCCAGGTAATTGGTATAGTCTTGAGCTCCGACATTGGCATGTGTGTCTTGGTAGCATACCTCTGACAGCCATTGCATTTTCTTACTAGATCATCTGCTTGTTCCAAGGCACTTGGCTAGTAGAACCCATGTCAGAAAGCTTTTGCCACTAATGCTCTGGATGAGGCGTGATGCCCACATTCCCCTTGATGTATATCTCGGATGATGTCAAGCCCTTCTTCTGGGTCAACACACCGCTATAGTACACTTGTGACACTCCTCTTGTATAGTTCGGCATTGATAATTGTGTATGCCTTTGCGTGCCTCTGAATTTGCCTGGAAAGCACCTCTTCATTGGGCAAAGTTCCATCCTTCAGGAATTGGAATATAGGCAACGCCCAAGCAGGTATAGCTCGCACTAGAAACACCTCCTCATCTATTTCCATTTGCTCCACCGGCATAACCTCGGCCGGATCATGCTGCGCAGTCCCCGGGTTCTACAAAGTAGTCCCCGGGTTTCCTGAACCACTTCCCACGTCAATGTCCATGGGTACAGCTCCGGACTCCGGATCTGCCGGGATATAGATTGAGTCGGTTTCTGGGGACGGCCTGATAGATGGTTTTCTGAGGTGTTCTAGTGCTATACCCGGTGAAATTGCTTGTCGGGTTGATCCGAGCTTCGACAATACATCGGCAGCCTCATTTTCCAGCCGGGGTACATGGTGAAACTCGCATCCCTCAAAGTACCCAGATATCTTGTACACATGGAATCTGTATAATGCCATGTTCGGATCAAGAGCGTCCCACTGCCTTGAGACTTGCTGAACTACCAAATCCGAGTCGCCAAAGCATTGGATCCGACGTTTCCAATCTCTTTTGCCACTTTGAGCCCATGCACAAGTGCTTCATATTCGGCGACATTGTTTGACGCTGCGAAATGGATCTGCAGCACATACTTCAGTTGGTCGTTCTTTGGCAAGGTAAGTACAACTCTGGCGCCTAACCCGGTTTTTGTTTTTGATCCATCAAAATGCATTCTCCAATAGTTTGGATCTAGTAACGGTGGTTCGTATTGCATCTCGGCGCAATCCACGAAAAAGTCGGCCACATCCTGAGACTTGATCGCATCTCTTCTGTCGTATTGCGGAGCATAAGGGGCTAGCTCAATTTCCCATTTTGCGATTCGGCCGCTTGCATCCTTGTTACTCATTATCTCAGAAATAGGGGCTTCACATATCACTTTGATTGGGTGTTCTTCAAAGTAGTGTTTTAGCTTTTTGCCGACATGTACACACCATATGCCATTTTCTGATAGTGAGGATAGTTTTGCTTCGATGCGGATAATACCTCGCTCAGGTAATACACTGGCCATTGCACTGACTTACCCTCTTCATCGCGCTCTACCACCACCACTGCACTTACAACTCGGTTGGTTGCGGCTATATAGAGCAACATTGGCTCTTTGGATAGTGGAGAGGCTAACACTGGTGTAGTGGCTAGCATTTTCTTTAATTGGATAAAGGCTTCGTTGGCCTGCGGCGTCCATATGAACTTATCCGCTTTTTTCATCAGTTGATAGAGAGGCAACACGTTTTCTCCCATCCGACATACAAACCGACTTAAAGATGCCAGGCAACCAGTGAACTTCTGGACATTGTTAAGACACTTCGGTAGCTCCATTCGCTCTATGGCTCGAATTTTAGTTGGGTTAACTTCGATACCTCGGCTGGATACAAGAAATCCGAGTAATTTTCTAGCCGGGACACCGAAGGTACATTTTTCCGGGTTAAGCTTCATCCGGAACCTCCTTAGGTTCACGAACGTTTGCCTGATATCATCAAGGAGCGTTTTGCTTTCCTTGGTCTTTATAACCACATCATCCACATATACTTGCACATTTCCACCAATTTGATCATGCAAACATTTTTGCATACATCTTTGGTACGTTGCCCCTGCATTACGTAAACCAAATGGCATGGTACGATAGCAATAAGCCCCATACGGGGTGATAAATGCGGTCTTTATTTGATAATTCGGATTCAGAGGTATCTGGTGGAAACCAGAATATGCATCTATGAATGACAACAGTTCACACCCCGCCGTAGAATCTATGACTTGATCTATCCTTGGCAGTGGAAATGGATCTTTTGGACACGCCTTATTCAGGTTCGTGTAATCGATACACATACGCCAAACCACTGCCACATTCGGATCATCTTTCTTCTTTTCTACCAGCACCGGATTAGATAGCCAATCTGGATAAAGCACTTCCATGATAAACCCAGCTGCTAGGAGCCGAGCTATCTCATCTCCAATGACTTTTCTCCTATCTTCGGTGAAGCGGCGGAGAGGTTGCTTCGCCGGCCTTGCTCCGGGTCTCACATTCAAAGAGTGCTCGGCCAACTCCCTCGGAACACCTTGCAAGTCCTGTGTGGACCATGCAAAAATATCCCGGTTCTCACGGAAGAAGTTGACGAGCTCGCTTTCCTATTTGTCATTTAACCCGGCACCAATTGTTACGGTGCGCTCTGGGAACAGATCATCAACCGGCACTTTCTTCATATCTTTCGTTGCTTGAAACGAAACACTTCCATGCGGGTTACTCAGCGCCAGCATCTACTACTGAGCGTATTGAGCCAATGTCGCCACTTCCTGTATCTTTCTTTTCTCTTGCACAATCACGAGTGACTCGGCCAGGTTAGACCCAGCTGACGCACACTCAATGGAACGTCGGAAATCTCCAGCTATGGTAATTACTCCATTCGGGCCGGGCAACTTCATCTTCAAGTAACTGATGTGACAATTTGCCATGAACTTGTTCAGGGCAGGTCTGCCGAGTAATGCGTGATACGCACTTTCTAAGTTCACAACCTCAAACTCCAAGTTCTCAGTTCGGCAATTATCTCGCGTGCCGAATAACACATCAACTCGGACTTTGCCAATGGGCTCACAAGATATGCCTGGCACAATACCATGAAACGTTGTTCTGGTAGCCTGGAGCATGTTCTCTGAGATACCCAACTTGCACGTTGTATCCACATACATAATATTGATATTGCTTCCATTGTCAATCAACACCTTGGAAAATCTCACATTGATATTTGGCCCGATGAACGTTGGGTCCAGCACTAACGCATACGAACCTAGGCTTGGCATTAGCTTGGGGTGATCCTTGATATTCCAGGTGATTTCCTGATCCGACCAAGGCATATACGTCGTCACTGCGGGCATTACCGCATTCAACTCTATATGTCGGCGCTGCAAACTCTTTCTATCTGTTTCCTCTGTGGTAAACACACAGTAACTCTGGTGATGCTCTCTGTATTCATTTCTCCCCTCATTTCCGGGATATCTCTGATCTGGCTAATGTTGGTTTTCTACCTGATGTACTGCATCTCTTCTTTCATGATTTTCATACCTCGGCGGAGGGGGTGGCAACATTAACTGTTGTGTGTTCGCCCCGGAGGGCAATTGTTGTCAGGGTAACTCCTGCCGAGGTTGATCGTTCCAAGGTGTCTGAGCATTCCCCGAACCACTTTGTTCTATCTTCCTCATCCATTCACATTGCCGAGTCATGTGACCCGCCGGGTTACTCGGATTTGGCATGTGAAACTTACACGGCTGATCCAGCATTGCCTCATAGGTATACCTCGGACGGTCCTTCTTTTCTTGCCACTGTTTCTTCTGCTCTGGCGTCCAAGTTTTCTTGCCATCATTTCCTGGAGTCCATTGTTGCCCTCCAGTTTTCTGACGCTGATTACTCCCTGCTCCATGTTGATCTTGATTTATAGCTGCAACTTGTTGCGAACTCTACCTGTAATCCGGTCTATCATCTCTTCTCTTACCCCGGTGGACATTTCGCCGGGATGATCCAGCTCCATATCGCTGGTAGTACTCCTCATTTGACTCGCTTGCCACAAGCCTAGGTTGAGTCAGATCACCCAAGGCATATGAATCAGCAATCCGGATCATCTCTGCCAGTGTAGTTGGCATATCTCTTTGCAACCTTTGCCACAACATGCTTGCATATCTGCACCCTTGTGCAAACCAAGCTATGGCCTGTGACTCAATCATGCCCTCACATGAATTTAGCACGTTGCACCAACGGGTCAAGAACTCCCGGTCTGTCTCATTCAGTCTTTGCTTGCACATTGCTAGGGTCTGTGGCCTATTCGACCTCTGATACGTGCTGGATAAGTTACTAACAAACATTTCCTCAAAATCAATCCAACAGTTGATATTTCCAGGTGGCAAATTGTTTAGCTATACCCTCGCTGGCCCTTCCAGCATCTGAGGTACATATCTCACAGCCCATCTCAAGTTTCCTGTAGCAATTTTCACAGCAGTCGCGTAGTTGATCAACCAATCCTCCAGCTTGGTGCTACCGACATATGTTTTTGTGCCTCTAGGTAACTGAAAGTTAGGCGCCGGAGGCTCCTTCATGATTCGGGGACCAAAACATGCAGGACCTGGAGGACCTTGACACTCAATTTGCTCCGACCTATAGAGCCGATCCAGTTTTAACCTGGCGTCATCAGGCATCAAGTTTCTGCCTCCCAACCTTGACCCTATCACGTGATAGTCTGGCCTTGGGTATCTTGCGTTTACCATTTCCGAATCACCATCATTATATCTGTCTTGCTCTCGTGGAGCGCCTCTCTGTTGCATACCTCGGCCGGCACTTTGCTCTTGCTGTGGTATATTCCGCTGTTGCGGTTGCCCTGCTCCCGCCGAGTTGCGCTGTCCGACATTGCCGTTTACAGCATTTCCTTGACCGGCATTACCTTGGTCGCGGTTACCTCGGCCAGCCTCACCTCGGCTGACACTTCATCGATCATCATTTCCCTGTACTGCTTTTCCTTTCCCTGCCCTTGCCGGGTCATATGGGACTATCTGTTTGTTTCTCCTCGCCGAGGTTACCACCTCCTCTCTTCTTGGGTCTCCATGAGGCGACGATGCAGCTCCAGCAGATTTCTCCGGGTTACCTATAGCTGAATGAACAACTTTGGATGCCCCAGCCCTTGCCGGGTTTGCCCTGAGCAACTCTTCATTTTGTTTGTTAGCGATCCGAACTAACTCATTGACCCTTTCCTGCTGTCTTTGCCAGGCTTCACCCGTCAAACCCTCTAACTCGGATGCAGCTGCATCCACTGCTCTGAGGTTCTTTGCCGGGGTACTATACTTCGGCAGCCCCGCGGACAAAAAGTTCTCTGACTCCTCAACTCTAGTATCACCTTCTTTGTTCATCTCACTAATAAGGTTTCTCCCCTTCACTTTTACAGCATCTACCTTATTTGCCTTTGCATACTCACGCAGTGTCATGTTCAACGACTGCTGAGCCGCTGCTATCTTTTCGCGCCCTCTAGTATTTTCTACCTAGTCTCCTCTAACTCGGCCTATGCCTGAGCCGGATCTACTGCAGGTGCTATGGGGTTCTCTAGGCTATCTATCGCCTACTGCAGCACATTCTCTGGCCTCTCTAGTGGAGGACCTCTACTTTTCCTCGACGCCTCGCGTGTTACCTCCGGATCTGGTGCCGAATCCTTGCTCGCGCCAGCGCCAGGCGCAGTCATCATCACCTCGGCGCGGTCAGGGGAGCGAGTGATACGCTCCCCGTGAACCGCGCTAAGGGGTGGCTCGCCTCCCTCGACAACATGCCACGGGTGAACGCACGACACATCGACAACTACGTAGATCTTGTGCGTGCCAAGCTTGACGAAGAGGCCGTTGCGCGGAAGAGGTCGCTTGCTGAAGCAGCCAGCATTGTCGCTGACAAAGTCCAGCGCTCCAAAGCACTGAACAAGCCCGGAGATGATGCGTTCGCTGGTGCCGATGAGGTTTCCCGTCCGGATCTTCACTCCTGCTAGCGCCGCTAGCCCCACAGTGGGCACCAACTGTCGTGGTGGTGTCACGGCAGATGCCATGGATAGGCTAAAGGTGGGGACAAGATGCACTAGAGGAATCCAGGGAGGGATAGTGTGGTGATTCCACACACAGATGTTTGTATTTGATTCACTTCCAAGGTTTACAAGTGCTCCTTGAGCTGTATTGGGGAGAGGAGGAAGAAGGAACTCTCTTACTCTCTCCACTAGCTAGCCCTCAGGAACATACTAGTAAAACTCAACCTACTAGAGATCAACCAGTCAAAGACCAACCCCTTCTACAGATGCCCTAGACCTCCTTATATAGGGGTGGCTAGGTCTCCAATCAGGGCATACGTGGAGGCATATTCCAGGGAATATGCCTCTTCCCAAAATAGTAAACCGACCGGGTCACTTTTGCCCATCGTCATCCATGCAGAGGCTACGTGAGCCTCTGCGGCGGCAGCGTCATCCGACACAGGCAGCGTCACCTTTGTCGGCCATGCCTCGGTGGTCTTGGACTTTGTCCGCTTCGCTCATGCTCTACGTACAGTGGTCACCTTTTGACCAGCGAGATACCTTCCTTCTCTTGCAAGCTTGATATAACCCGGATCGTGCCTGGTTGATCCAGTTGCACCGGTACCTGCATACAAGTTACATAAATCCTGCCAGCATATGACATAAGTCAGCCGAGACTCAGTTAGGTGGATATCCTCAGGACCGGGTTACTCCGTGATTTGGCTTGCCTTGAGGTGACTCGGCCAGCACTTGCTTTGACCTTGTCGTACCTTGGCTAACTTGGCCTTTATACCTCGGCGTGACCCTACCCGGGGGTATCCCCCCAACATTAGTCCCTGAAGCTGGTGCGGTCTTAGCAGCCTCAGCCGCTAAGGCCACAGCAGGTTCAATTTCACCGAGCCTTTTGCTCCCTTTTCCGAGTTACCTCAATTTCACCGAGCCGTTTGAGAGCTAGGATGGGGAGATGCCTATAAGAGAAACCGCAGGATTGAGAAACTTCTAAAGAAAATCAAGGCTCATGGTGAGGAAGAAGAGGGAGGAGAGTCAGAGTACAATGATGAACATGGAGCTGAACCATATGTAGAGTCTGATCACACACTTCCCTTTGGGACTTGGAATGCCATGAATGCAAGCTTGGTTGACTGGCAGACTTTCTCTAAGGTTACTTCTGGTTTTGCACCTTAGGGCACCTCCTCTTCTCGCCCTCTCGACAAAGGGCCACAAACTTCTACCGCTGATGATGATTATGATGAGGATGAGGATGAGGATGTTGACGACAACGATGAATCCGAGTGATCTTCTTTGGGATGATAGCTGGGACCTTTTTCCTTTTTGGCGTTTCAATGCCAAAGGGGGAGAAATTGTTCATTAGGAGCATCAGGATTTGCATGGGTTGGGTTGTTATCTTTATTTATGTTCGAACATTTGCTTTCATTTGGGTCTTGTGAGACTTATTTGGCTTATGTGAACTATCTATGTGTGTGGACATGTCTATGCCCGTTCCTTATTGTAATAATTATCCATTACCTGATAGGCATGTATTACTTGTTTATCTTGTTGCACATCGTCAGGGGGAGCATAGCTATGTCTTATAAACAAATTCCATGCAAAACCTCGTGTTGTCATTGAACACCAAAAAGGGGGAGACTGGAAGGACATTTATTGTTCTAATATGTTTTGGTGTTTGTTAACAACATAAGGTACATTTTACTGTGTGTTAATGTCTACAGGTCAATCTAATGAAAAGGGAAAAAGTCAGATTGTTGTGGGAAATTCCATGGCCAATCTATGCTTTCCTGAAGATTCTAGACCGGAGTCTCCGGTGTGCAAACACCGGAGTCTCCGGTGTGGTCTGGAGTTTCCCCAGGAGTTCCCGGTGTGAGTGCTGGACTTGGCCCGGGGTCAATCTGTGTGGTGGTCCTAAGACGGACCGGATATCAGCTGGAGTCTCCACCATGACTTCTCTAACCAGAGTTTCCGGTGTGGACACACCGGAGTCTCCGGTGTCTCTGGTCTGGAGTTTCGGTCAGAGTCTCCGGAGTGGATGTCAAGCCCCTGCCCAAGTTAGTCAGATGCTCAGTCCAGAGATGGCCCGGAGGTGGGCCGGAGTTTCCGGTCCAGGCCGGAATCTCTGGTCTGGCAGACCGGAGTCTTCAGTGTGAATTGTCTCCAATGGTCAGAAAACGGTTCACAAGTGTGTGGCCTATAAATAGGGGACCTCATCCCGTTCCTCCAGCTTCTCGTTCCAAAAAAAGAAGACTACACCATTAGAGCCACCAAAACTCCAAGATCTCTTCATCCAACCACCCAAAGTCATTGATCTTTGGGGAATCGAAGGAGGAGGCATCGATCTACAACTTCACCAGGAGAGATCTTCATTTCCCCCTCATTCACTTGAGGGCCCCTTGCTCTAGGGTTTCATTAGAAACCCTAAGCCTTGTTTTGGTTGATTTGATTCTTACAAGCTTGTCTTTGATTGTGAGGCAGCTTGCTTGGATTTAGGAGCCCCCAATTAAGTTGTGGGTGTGTGCCTGATGGATCTGAAATATAGCCATCCATGTCCACATTTAAACTGGATATTATTCATATTTTTGATGAAATATCTCTCTAAACCCTGCCACTAATGCCTAATAATCAAAGGGGTATGCAATCCTTTCTTTCTATTTTTTCCTACACAGATAATGTTGTTTGAAGATGGGAATCACTACATTAAAGTCAAAGGTTTCCAATAACCAGAAGAAACCAGGAGCCATGAAGCGGAGTCAGACGCTTTAACGACCAACTATACGAACGGAATAAAATTCTGGTTGTATAGTTTCGGTCGTATAGTTAGCGCCGCCACCTCTAGGTCAAACAGAACAACTTTCGTGAAGGGACCCCTCTAAAAAGAAGCCTCGGGCGACGAGAAAACTCTCTTGCCTCGTCCAAAAGTCTCTTCCCTGGATCATCAGCCGCCTCCAGATCTCAAAATCTTTCTCCATCTCCATAGACATATTCCACCACTTGTAATAGTAGATCTTTTCTTCGATTGGTGACATTGTAAGACTGTTGCTATCAATCTTATGATTTCCATTACAATATTTGTGATTGTTGGTCTCATCTCTATGTGTGAGTAATTCTCCTTGGGCTAAGGGCTTCGGCCTAGCCATGTAGTGTTTGTGCATGTTATTTATCATAGATGGGATCATGTATTAGTTTGTATGACATGATGATTATTGTATCCTCTCTTTCCTCAATCTAAGGACTTGTTAGGTACCCAAGACCCCGAGGGTTGAGCCAGGTATAGGGAGTATGAGTAATGAATGATCTGCAGGTTGGGAACCCTAGTGATAGAAGGGGTAGTATGGTTGTATGTGAGGGATTTACTTGGGATTAACAATGACATCACTATGAATATCATTAGTTCTCTTTCTTCTATGGATGAGACTAGTAGGTTATTGCTATAAGCGGTTGTGGAGGCAATAGAAATTATGGATGCACTGCCCATATATAATTTATCTTTCTCTAACAATTACATGCATACTTTATCTTTATCTTTTATTCCCATCAGATGTTTTGCACAATACGGGTGAAACTGAATGCCCTAGGCCCTCTCTCTCCATCATCAACAACAACAAAAAGACGCAAACTCTTGGTCCGGTAAAAACACAAAAGGAATTCTAAAACTTCCGAAGGTCCATTAAAGTAACTTCACTACGCATCTGCTTCCCGAGGATTCGATAACCTAGGTCTACTAGGGAAAAACAAGCTATACTACATCCGTAATCCGGATCGAAGGTATCATCCCTTTTTCTGGCTCTGTTGCCGGGGAAGCAATAGCTACCCTGGTGAGGTTAGTAGGAACCTTGCTAGTTTTAGTTCTTGTTTTTAATTTTGTTAGTTTGCTTTCAGTCTTTATTTGAAAAACCAAAAAAATAGTTAGCCTTTGAATTCTTGCTTTTTACTATTATAAGTCTTTGTTTAAGAAAACCCAAAAACATAGGAACTATGGCTGAAAAGAAGATTGGGGAGTTTGCTACTCCCAACAATGATTATTTGCGTACTCCTATTACTCAGCCAGCAATTGCTGCTGATGACTATGAAATTAAGCCCCATTATTTATGTTTGGTTCAACAGAATCAATTTGGAGGCTCTGTTGTTGAAGACGCAGGTATGCACTTGAATACATTCACTAAAATATGTGATATGATGCGTATAAAAGACGCTGACCCCGATGCGGTCAAATTGCATTTGTTTCCTTTCTCTCTTAGAGGAAGAGCAAAAGAATGGTTTCTATCTTTGCCTAGAAATACTATTACATCATGGGTGGAATGCACTTCTTTATTTATGACTAAATTTTTTCCACCTGCAAAGACTATGCAACTCAGATCTAATATTACTGGTTTTAGACAGGAAGAGCGTGAGCCACTAGAGCTTGCATGGGAGAGGATGAAAGAATGCATGAGAAACTATCCTAGTCATGGGATGGAAGACTGGTTAATTCTCCATCTATTTTATAATGCTCTTAACCCTGTGTCTAAGTCTATGCTTGATACTACAGCTGGAGGAACATTTATGGGTAAACATATTGTCGAAGCAAAGCAGCTGCTAGACAATATGCAAGACAACCATGCCCAATGGCATGTGGATAGATCAAACAAGAAGAAGGTGAACTCCATCTCACCACAAGAAAATGAAGAACTCAATGCTAAGTTGGATGTGCTCATACTAGCTGTGAAAGGTAAGGAAACCTAGGTAAGAGCTATCCCAGAAACAAATATTGAAGAGATAGACTTCATAGATCGTAATGATTATAACCCTGCTTGGAAGAAGAATTATAATCCTAATTTTCAGAAACACTATTCTAGTCATGTAGGTAATTCTAATAATAATATGGGAACTAGTAATGGTATTCTCCAAGAAACACTTAAGTCTTTTATAGACTCACAAAATGAACAAAACAATATTCTTGTTAAAATAATGGAGAACCATGATGCTATGTTTGGTAAATTATATAACCAAGTTGTAAGTTTGAGAAATGATTTGCAGGCCCTCCAAGAAAGAACGAGGATTGTTGAGGCACAACTAGGTAAGTTAACCGAGAGTCAAACTCTCATTCTAGCTAAATTTGCAGGTAAAGCTGAGCCCAATCCTGTTGAACACCTCAAGATGATGAGAATCCAAAGGGAGGAGCCTGAAGAACTTGATTATAGTAATGCTCCTTCACCAAGTTATACCATTGAAGATCTCGTAAAAAGGATCAACGTTAAGATTCCGATAAGTGAAGGTAATGAGGAAGCTATGTACCAACACTTCATTAATCAGGTAGCAATAAAGGTACGTGAACTTGAGGGAGAATATAAGCAAATTGCTGAAAAATTACCTGTGAAGCTTGATGACATATTTGAGCCTACTATTAAGATTAAAATTGGGACCAATGAGATAGCTACACTTTGTGATTTAGGTGCAAGCGTCTCAACGATTCCAAAGAGTCTTTTTAACAAGTTAAATCTTGGCTCTTTTGAGACCACCGAGTTAAAATTGCATCTAGCAGATTCTACCTACAAAAAGATGTAGGAATTAAGGAGAATACTTTAGTATACATTAAAGGCTGTCCTGCTCTTATTGATTTTGTTATTGTTAACATGCCTGAAGAAGCTACTGCTCCTATTATACTAGGACGTCCTTTCTTAAGAACTATTAAAGCTTTGATTAATCTACATGAAGGGAACGTGAAGCTTAAATTGCCTTTCGCGAGATCCTTTTGTTATTCATTTCCCCAGGAAGAAGAAAGTCAAGCATGATGAAAAGGAGGCCATCACTTTGAAGGCCAACTACTTTGAAGTGGGTGTTCCACTCATCTGGCTTAAGTGAGTACCATTGAGGTCAAGCTATTGACCATAAAAGAGCGCTTCATGGGAGGCAACCCATGTGAAATAAAGGTTTGAGTTAAGTTTTAAGATTTTTTTAAGTTTATGTTTAATAAAGAGTGCTAGAAAACTCCAATTGAGGACAAGAAGTTCGGTAGTACTAAAATTTCTGCTTTATTCATGTTGTTGTTGGTCGACAATATTTACTGTCAATTTTGTGTCAAAAACAAGGTATATCACTAAGTTACAAGATAAGAAATAATTTTCGAAAAAACAATTTTTTTGATGCATACAGAGAGTTTAACGACCAACTATATGGCGGAAATAAAAATTCCGGCCGTATAGTTTCGGTCGTATAGATATCTTTGCCATCGACAATTTTTCTTTCATATGTACTGACTGTTTAACGACCAAATATACGGCGGGAATAAAAATTCCGGTCGTATAGATATCGGTGTTTTCGTACAAATTCTTTTCCACGTATTGACGGTTTAACGACCAACATATACGGCGGGAATAAAAATTCCGGCCGTATAGTTCCAGTCATATAGATATCGATGCCTTTGTATAATTTCTTTTCCCAGGTACAGACGGTTTGACGACCAACTATATGGCGGGAACATATTGTTCCAACCTTATAGTTCCGGCCGTATAGCCGCGCTGCCGGGTGGAAATCCTAAAATTTTGAAATAGGCCAACTATACGGCGGGAACACATTGTTCCGGCCGTATAGTTCCGTCCGTATAGTTGCGTCTGACCACAAAATCGCACGGGAAGGTACCTCCAACCCCAAAACTTCAATCATTTTTCACTCTTCTACCTCCAAACCTTCTCAAAACCTCAAGAGATCTTCATCTCTACTCAATTTCGTTCGATTTCCTCGCATACAAGTGATCTATAGTATGTTTCTCCTCCGATCCTCCAATTACTTTTTGTAAATTCATCTTTGATCTATTGTCATTATCAATCTAGGGTGAGACCAACTCTGAACCAATTGCCATGATTCTCTTGCCTAGATAATTATTTGAGGAGATTCTTTAGTGTGCTATGATGAGGAATATGTTATACTTACTGTTGTTGGATCAAAATGTTTTATTTTTGTCTTTCTTCAATATTTTAGATGATGAACACAAGGAGCCAAACTCGTGCTCGTGCCACGGCTAGCGCTTCTCGGGCTGTCGCTCAAGAACGCATGGGGATATGGTTCAGGGATGAGCTCCAACGTGATCGCTTCAACAAGATCAAGAACCATGAAGTGAAGGCCACCAAGTGGGCTTGCCCCATTATATTTAACCAACTCGGTATTTCCTATGACTTCAATTTACTTTGCAATAGAGCTGGCCTGCAAAACTTTGTATACAATGATGTGCCTACTTATCGCTGCTTAACCATTGAATTCCTAAGTTTGTTGCAAAGCACCGTTAAACTCTAGCAAGGAGAGGACACTATTTCTTTCCGACTTATCAACAACAACTACACGTTAACACTAGATGAATGGTGAGCATGTTTTAATTTCACAAACAATGATGTTAATGCCTTACGCGCATCCTTTACTGGCTTAGAACCTTCCCCTGAACAATATTATAATGAAATGGGTTTCACTACTAGAGTGAGAAAGGGGAAGAATATTCAACATCCTGCAATATGCTATTTGTTCTATGTTATTGCTAACACCTTGCAGGCACGTAATGAGTTCACGAGACTCAATGAGGAGGACATCTTAGTCCTTGCAAAGGTTGCTTACATCAACTATGGCTTGTCACTCAACTTGGGCGCCATCCTTGTGCGCTACCTAGAGCACCAATCCTCACAAAGCCAAGGACCAACCACAAGTGGAGGCGTCATCACCGTGCTTGCCACTGCCCTAGGCATCGACCTAGGTGAGTTGCAACCCGTACTAGGTGAGCGACGTGTTGGTTTCTCTACTTTAAAAGCTTGTAGAATGCTCACTAGGAGATGTGGTGTTTATTACATGCATATTGCTGGAGCTGGGCATCTCTACCCCACTCCTATGGCTAATGGTCTTTTCTCTATCAAGGAAGGATGTTTGCTATATGACTTGCTGGTTGAGCAACACCAACCCAAGAAGGAGATTCCAGAGGAGGATGAGGACCAAGAAGAGGAGCAAGAAGTTCCTTATCAAGAGGAGCAGCCATCAACCCGGTTCACCACATACCAAGACTTCCAAGAACTTGGAGGGACTGTGGAGAGGATGCACAGCCTCTCTTTGAACATCTGAGGAACAACTAGTAACCTCTCAACTCAATTTGTGAACTGGAGTAACGACTTTTTGCCACCACCACAATGATTTGAAGGGCTTGTAAAAGCCTAAGCTTGGGGAAGTTTCCTCATGTATCTTTATTTGGCGTTCATTTGCTTTTATTTATTTCGAGGTTGTGTTTTTAATTCAAGTTTATAAGCACTCATGTTGGTTTCCCCAACACTTTATTTTTTATTTCTATTTGTTTTCGGGATTTTCTAGCCAAGTTTTGCCGCCAATTTTCTATTCTTTAAACTCCCTCTCTTAAAAACAACAAAAAGATTTCTCCATTTTCCCTTATTTTCCCTCTTTCTTTTCTTTCCGCCTCGAGGTTCTCATGTATTTGCAGGAGAGTGATCAACTTCGAGTTTCCAAGAAGCAAATAAAAAGGAAGAGAGAAGTGGAACCAAACATGAGAGGTATGACTTATGACTCCCCACTTTTGAAGTTTGAGAAACCCATGCTAGTTAGTAGTAAAGGTTGAGATGTTATACTGGCGGAGTGAGTCTTTTTATTGTAGTAACATTTTTGTTTGCATGGGTATTTAGTTGGGTACGTTTTGTTTTAGCTCTCGTAATTAACCGAGTCTTGCCTAAAATTGCTAAACAATTGTAATAAGAAAAAGTCTCACAATTGAAGGCTTGGGTGTTGTAGTGCTTAGTATTGAATCCTTATTTCTAGATACACTCAACACCACTAAAAATGTTGATTGACTTGATAGCTCTCTTCAAAAGGATTTGTTCGATTGAATTAATGTTTAGCGGTTTTTGTGAGCATGCCAAAGCTTGACTTGTTAATCATAAGAATGATATAGCTTTATGTGTGTTAAACATCATGGGATGCCAACAACTCCGCTGGCCTACGAACAATCTTCATCGAGGAAACTCCTAGTTTTAGGCTATGAGTTGATTAAACACATGTAGCAACAATGCTATAGTGGGTAAGATTCTTGGCATTCCCGGGTAGCTGTAATCATGATGGAATCACTCCTCTGGCTGCTATGAGTAATCATTATGCAAAAGGAACAAAAACCTTAGTGATGCCACAAGTGTCCATCACAGCCTGATAAACTAATAATTTTTTTGGCATGCTCTCAATTACTTAAGTACTGAAATTCTTGAAGGACAATGAATAGAAAAGTAGTGCTTGAAAAGTCTTGATTTTTTGATGTGGGAGAATTGAGATACTCTAGTATATATGCTTTTCATGACAACTCTCACACTCTAAATTTACATGATTATACTTTATTATTCAAAGGCACGCCTATGAGTTGATTACATGACACAGAATAAAGTTTACTCATTTGAATCATCCATGTTAACAATAATTTTGCTGCGCTATAAGGATGCATAAAACCCGTATGATATGCTTGCCATTACTCTATCTATGCTGAAGTTTTTCAGATTTATGAAGTGGATGAAATATGAGACTACTAATCATGAGTAAGATCATCATCTTGTTATTTCAATTTAAATGTTGAGTTCCTTTTTGATTTTGGTTTTATTGCTCAGGGACGATCAAGTTTAAGCTTGGGGAGGTTGATGGCTCTGAAATATAGCCATCTATGTCCACATTTAAACTGGATATTATTCATATTTTTGATGAAATATCTCTCTAAACCCTGCCACTAGTGTCTAATAATCAAAGGGGTATGCAATCCTTTCTTTCTATTTTTTCCTGCGCATATAATGTCGTTTGAAGATGGGAATCAGTACATTAAAGTCAAAGATACGAGATTTCCAACAACCAGAAGAAACCAGGAGCCGTGAAGCGGAGGCAGACGCTTTAACGACCAACTATACGACTGGAATAAATTTTTGGCCATATAGTTCCGGTCGTATAGTTGGCGCCACCACCACTAGGTCAAACAAAACAATTTTCGTGAAGGGACCCCTATAAAAAGAAGCCTTGGGTGATGATAAAACTCTCCTGCCTCGTCCAAAAGTCTCTGCCCCAGATCATCAGCCGCCTCCAGATCATCAGCCGCCTCCAGATCTCAAAACCCTTCTCCATCTCCATAGCCATATTCCACCACTTGTAATAGTAGATCTGTTCTTCGATTGGTGACATTGTTAGACTATTGCTACCAATCTTATGATTTCCATTAAAATGTTTGTGATTGTTGATCTCATCTCTTTGTGTGAGTAATTCTCCTTGGGCTAAGCGCTTCGGCCTAGCCATGTAGAGTTTTTGTATGTTATTTATCATAGATGGAATCATGTATTAGTTTGTATGACATGATGATTATTGTATCCTCTCTTTCCTCAATATAAGGACTTGTCAGGTACCCAAGACCCTAAGGGTTGAGCCAGGTATAGGGAGTATGAGTAATGACTGATCTGCAGGTTGGGAACCCCAGTGACAGAAGGGGTAGTATGGCTGTATGTGAGGGGTTTACTTGGGATTAACGGTCACATCACTATGTATATCATTAGTTCTCTTTCTTCTATGGATGAGACTAGTAGGTTATTGCTATAATCGGTTGCATATGCAATAGCAATTATGGATGCACTGCCCACATATAATTTATCTTGCTCTAACAATTACATGCATACTTTATCTTTATCTTTTATTCCCATCAAATGTTTTGCACAGCTACAGGTGAAACCGAACGCCCTAGGCCCTCTATGTCCATCATCGACAACAATAAAAAGACGCAAACTCTTGGTCCAGCAAAAACACAAAAGGAATTCTAAAACTCCTGAAGGTCCATTAAAGTAACTTCACTACACATCTGCTTCCCGATGATTCGATAACCTAGGTCTACTAGGGAAAAAGAAGCTATACTACATTTGTAATCCGGATCGAAGGTATCAGTGCCTCGAACTTGTTGTAAGGGTGCCGACTACCACCTTAAAGGTTTCTGATATAGTGGAAGCGTGAATCGATCCCCTTGGGGTGAGGTTCACCGGAGAACAAGGGAGGCCTCTTGTGGTGTTGGTGGTTTTATACCACCCCCTCTCCAAACATAGATGTACTTCCCCTTAAAAGGAAGGAACTACGGGAAATAATCCTTGTGTCCCCATGTGATTCACTTCGGTTACTTCTATCCTTTACCGCACATTACTTTATCTAGTTCTTGCTTAGCTAGGTGTGCTAGTGTGACATATAGGTAAATTCACCATAGTTGCATATCTAGAGAATTTACCTTTGTGTCAAACCCTAATCTGAAAAAGGAGTAAAATTTGAAGTAGCACCTATTCACCCCCCCCCCCTCTAGGTGACCATACGATCCTTTCAAAAGGGCTACACACAGAAAGAAGGCGGATATTACTTTGACACCTATTCACTTGTCGCTAGACTGACCACCATTCAAGTACTACTTTCCATGGATGCCTCTTATGGTCTTCTCATTCATCAAATGGACGTGAAGACAACTTTCCTTAATGGAGAGTTGGAAGATGAGATCTATATGGATCAGTCGGATGGGTATGTGGTAAAAGGTGAAGAGACAAGGTGTGCAAGTTGTTAAATTCTTTATATGGCCTGAAACAAGCACCTAAGTAGTGGCATGGGAAGTTTGACAGAACTCTACTTTCTGCTGGCTTTGTCACTAATGAGGCTAATAGGTGTGTGTACTATCGCTATGGTGGGGGCGATAGTGTTATATTATGTTTGTACATGGATGATATTCTGATCTTTGGTACAAACATGAAAGTGATAAATGAAGTCAAGTCTTTCCTGTCAAAGAGTTTTGACATGAAAGATCTAGGAGAGGCTAATGTGATTCTGAACATCAAGCTTATTAAGAACGAGAATGGGATTAGTTTAATGCAATCTCATTATGTTGAGAAGGTCTTGAGCCGATTTGGCTTTATTGATGGCAAGACTTCTCCAAAACCTTATGATCCTAGTTTGACATTGCAAAAGAATAAGAAGGAACCAACAGATCAGTTGAAATATTCACAAATTGTTGGTTCTCTCATGTACTTAGCAAGCACTACAAGACCTGATATCTCTTTTGTTGTGAGCAAGTTGAGTAGGTTCATGTCTAACCCGGGTATTGATCAATGGCATGCACTTAAAAGGGTCATGCGTTATCTATGTGGTACAATGAGCTATGGGATTCACTATTCAGGACACCCTGCTATGCTTGAAGGATATAGTGATTCGAACTAGATCTCTGACGTTGGTGAACTCTATGCCACGAGCGGGTATGTGTTTACCCTTAGAGGTGGTGTAGTGTCCTCGAGATCTGGTAGACAGACCATATTGACGAGGTCAACTATGGAAGCCGAGCTTACTGCTTTAGACACAACCACTGTTGAGTCCGAATGGCTGCGTGAGATCTTGATGGACTTGCCTGTGGTTGAAAAACTTGTGCCGGCAATCCTTTTGAATTGTGACAACCAGATTGTAATTGTCAAAGTGAACAATTCTAAGGATAACGTGAAGTCATCAAGACACGTAAAGAGACGTTTGAAGTCTGTTAGGAAATTGAGAAACTCTGGAGTAATAATTGTTACATATATTTCAAACAAACAAAAACCTGGTAGATCCCTTTACAAAGAGACTATCACGAATTGTGATAGAAAATGAATTGAGGTAGATGGGGTTGAGACCCATGGATATCACTCCATAGTGGTAACCCAACCTATGTGATCAGAGATCCCGTGAATTAGGATCTGGGAAGAACAAGCTAGTGGTTTGGCCGAGGGGAGTATTTTGTAACCATCTCTATGTGAAGATGCATAACTCTCACAATCTGTAAGACAGGTTGGCTACATGCCTTAATGTATTTCTGTTGGCTTTAACTAGCAAAGATATCATCCTACATGGCATTCTTGAAAGAACACACCTATATGAGTTTGACTGTAAACGTCGAGGTCTATGAGACTTGGATAATCTCTAGTAAACTTATGAAGAGACCAGCGAGTATGACGCATATGCTCCAACCCACGGTGTAGGCTACTAGCAGCCATGTACTAGTTATGATTTCGAGTGAAATCTATTGGCACCAAACTTGTAATTCAAGGTCCATCCATTGTTCAAGTTGTTGATAGACGTAGTTCAAGATTTTAGGCGGAAGTTCAACTTAACAGTCTTTTCTGAAACACTCGTATATAAACAAGTAGCGAGGATTAGCAAATCTTCAAATGGGCATTTGAGATCTGGTGGGGGATTGTTAGAAATATGGGCTAAATTCCTTGGCCCGTGTGAGATTTCAGATTTTTCCTAAATCTCAAAGCCCATGTTTGTGGCAGCTCACCTGTGTTTGGGCCCATGCTTGGAGCATCTCCCATGAAAGTGGAGTAGGAGCTAAAGTTTAGTCCCACATGGAAAGTTAGAGGAGAGTTACACTGACGAGGGGTGACCTCAGCAATGCCCATGATTATGGATTTAGGGTTTCGTGGAAAAGAGAACGCTCGGGATTTCGTCGTACGTCAGGAAAACAAGGGAGTCAAAGTCACCTGATTATTGATGAAAAACTATTACAGATTGCCTGGGAGTTTTTCTGGTACCTCTCGTCGGCTTCTCCCAGCCTATATAATAGGCCAGGTCCCAAAGATGTATATGAATAGGTTATATATTTATGATTACAACACCAATACAATGTTGGTTCTTATTTTCTTATCTAATACAACTAAGACTTCCATCAGATGCTTCTTGGGCCTTCTTCTTGAGTCTTCATGGGCCGTGAGCCTTCATACAGCCAGGGTAGCAAAATATAAACACCCGAGTAATCATACCCATGTCATACAACAACTTATAAGGTTGAGTGTTTCACCACTTAGTAAAGTGAGTCAGAAGAGGAAAGCTACATGCGCCCTCCTCCTTTGACGATGCTGCCGCTCGCACGCACGCACGCACCGCCCGCCTGTCTCGTCACGACGCACGCGCCGCGGGTTGCGGGAATCTCGCCGAGCCAAGCTTTATTTTTGCTGCTCGGGAAAACTTGTGAGGTTTTGACAGATGTGTCAACAGTCAGCCTATTCGGGTCGCTCCCGGATCATGGGCTACTGTAACCAACCCGAGCGTACGCGACGTGGACTCGGCCACGTTCTCCTCCGTTAGGGTTTCCTAAGCCGCTCTATATAAAGTCCTGCACGGCTACCGCCACAAGACACTGAACCAATCTAGGGTTTTGCCGGCCTCTCTGCTTGCGCCGCCACCATAGTCTACTCCATCCCACGCGCCGGCGTGCACCGGCGAACGGGAGAGCAGGTATTCGGAACCACTCACCTTTGCGATCTTGTACGGGAGAGGGTGTATAAGGTTTTGGGAAGCGCTCCGCGCGACTGCTCAAGTTCGTCATCACGGCGCGTCTCCGTGGACGATCTCCTGGTCCACGGGCGACTCATCTTCAACGTCGTCTCCTTCAAGAAGCTGCTACCGCCGCTATACCAACGATGACTTCATCGACAGTTGATCAGTACGTATACTGTGATCCGATCTGTTGTCAGACTATGGCTGTTTTTGTATTTGCGTTGTTATTGTTAGTGTTGATTAATACATCTAAGATGTTAGAGGTTAACATGATCATACCGCTGTAATCATGATCTATATTCTGAAATTAATTGTGAAAATTATGTCTAATAATCCAACAGCTACACAGGAATCTTCTAGACGCTTCACGGGGAAGTGATTTTTTTTATCATGAGCGAGTTCATTATTAATATATTCTCTACATAATTGGTATTTTCTCTTGTTTTTGAATTGTTATCGTCGTGATATTAATATATTCCTTTTGTCTAAAATGAACATGCTAAATTCGTCATAGGATCATTATAAGACCATCAATCTTTTATTTTCATTCGGATTAAAAGTGAGACTTTGATGGGATCTGCTAGACACCTTTTGTTGAAAATATAAGCAAATTACCATAATATTTAATCCGAAATAAGTAATAATAAATCATGACTATAAGTGCTGGAATTAATCTAATCATGTATACTAGCAGAATAGACGAACAGATCATATTCAACCAGAATAAACAGATCACATCTATTCCAAGAGCTAGTACAAGAAACTGCAACAGAAACTGAACTAGATAGGAACAGATTACGTACGGTGCTGGAGGAGGAATCGGGTTCGCGTTCAGGTTGGGGTTGAGGTTCGCGTTGACACCAGTGTCGTCAGCCATGGCGTCGATGTAGAGGATGCTGATGTCCGGGAAGAAGTCCTCGTCGGGGAAGTAGTGGTCGGTCGACGTGATGCCGTCAGTAGTCGCGCAGACGCGCTCCCCAAAAACCTGATCGCCCCTCACCCGTACAGGTTCACG
Organism: Avena sativa; assembly: GCA_916181665.1. Lineage (NCBI taxonomy): Eukaryota > Viridiplantae > Streptophyta > Magnoliopsida > Poales > Poaceae > Avena > Avena sativa. Next base: position 126,399,663 of record OV702289.1, on the reverse strand, counting down.
AGAGGCGGTGGTTCCGGAGGCCTACTGTCCCGTCGTCCGGTGCACGCCGGAAGAGGGGATGGAGAAGGTGTAGCGGCGGCACAAGGTTCTGGAGGCAGAGAGATGATGTGTATTTTCTCGTATTAGGGTTTTTGCCTAAGGCCGTTTATATATAGGCGCCGGTCGGGTAAGACGTGGGGCGTAGCCCACGTCGAGTAGTAATAGACCGGAAACGGCTGACAGAAAAATAACTCGCACGATAATTTTCCCGAGCAGCAAAAAGATAAGATCGGCACCGAGGCACAATTCCGCAAACCGCGGCGCGCGCGCGCGCGTCGTGGCGTGGCGTGGCGTGGCGTGGCGTGGCGTGGCGAGGCGGGCGGCGGAGGAGGAGGAGTGCGCGTGTATGCCACTCCTCTTCACTCTCTTTAGGAGGTAGTGAAACACTCCACTATATATATTGGTCCAACTCCCTCTAAACTAGCAAGGTGGGACTAAACTTTGGTGCCACCCCTTGCTAGGCATGAATGGGCCAAGAGAATTTCAGAATTTGTATTAGGCTAGGGCCAAGGCCCACACCCAAATTCCAACAATCCCCCACAAATTCTCATAGGCACATATCATCACATCACATCAATCAGTTCCAGAGCATTGTTTATATACCGGTGCGAGGTGGAGACTGTTAAGTTGAACTTCCACTTAGAACTTCATGCTACACTAGATTGCAACTTGAATAGTGGACTATGCCTTGAACTACAAGTTTGGTGCGCACTAGTTTCACATAAGGTCTAGACCGATACAGGGCTGTTGCGAAGCTTCTCCGCGGTTTGGAGCTTATGCGTCATACTCCATGGCCTTTCATGAGTTTATTAGAGAGCACCCAACTCTCATGGACTGCGACGTTTGACAGTCAGACTCATATAGGTGTGTTCTTCAAAAGATGTTCTGCAGGACAACATCTTTGCTTAAACAAGCCACTCTGAACACATTAAGGTAAATACCAACCTGCCATGCAGAATAGGAGAGTATTGCATCTATACGGAGTGGTAGTATGCTATAAGGATACTCTCCTCCCAGTTGACCAACAGCTTGTCTCCCAACTCTACTTCACGGGATCTCCGATCACATAGAGCGGGTTACCACTGTGAGCAACTCAAAAAGTGGGTCTCAAACCCATCTCCCTCGATGCATTATCTATCACATTACGTGATAGACCCTTTGTGAAGGGATCTGCCAGATTTTTAGATGTTTGGATATAATCCAATGCAATAACTCCGGAGTTTCTCATTTTCCTGACAGATTTCAATCTCCTCTTCACATGTCTTGATGACTTCATATTGTCCTTAGAACTGTTTATTTTTATGATCACAGTTTGATTATCACAGTTCATAAGGATTGCGGGTATTGGTTTTTCAACCACAGGTAAGTTCATCAAGAGTTCACGAAGCCACTCTGCTTCAACAGTGGCTGTGTCTAATGCTGTGAGTTCTGCTTCCATAGTTGACCTTGTTAAGATGGTCTGCTTGCAAGACTTCCAAGAAACAGCACCACCACCAAGTGTAAACACATAACCACTCATGGCCTTAGTCTCATCAGGATCAGAAATCCAGTTTGAGTCACTATACCCTTCAAGTACCCTTGGATACCCGGAGTAGTGAATCCCATAGCTCGCGGTGCCTTTCAAGTAACGCAAAACCCTTTCAAGGGCCTGCCAATGAACATCTCCAGGATTTGAGACAAATCGACTTAACTTGCTTACAGCAAAGGAGATGTCAGGCCTCGTAGCGCTGGCTAAATACATAAGCGAGCCAATAATCTGAGAATATCTCAGCTGATCTTTAGCATCCTTAGGATCTCCCTGATTCTTTCGAACCAACACGCTAGGATCATATGGTGTAGGAGAGGATCTACATTCGCTATACCCAAAACGACTCAAGATCTTTTCCACATAGTGAGACTGAAGCAGTGTTATCCCACCATCATCATCTTTCAGCAGCTTGATGTTCAATATCACATCAGCCACTCCTAGATCTTTCATCTCAAAACAACGAGATAGAAAGTCTTTGACCTCATTGATAACATTAAGATTGGTCCCGAATATCAGTATATCATCAACATACAGACATAAGATGACTCCCTCGCCCCCACCATGGTGATAGTACACACACTTGCCAGCTTCGTTTACAATAAAGCCTTCATCAGTTAAAGTCCTTTCAAACTTCTCATGCCACTTCTTAGGTGCTTGCTTAAGACCATACAGAGACTTCAGTAACTTGCACACCTTGCCTTGTTGACCATCTATCACGAATCCATCCGGCTGATCCATATAAATTTCCTCATCTAACTCTCCATTTAGGAAAGCCGTCTTAACGTCCATTTGATGAACGAGAAGATCATGCGAGGCAGCCAAGGATAGCAGTACTCGAATGGTGGTCAATCTAGCCACAGGTGAATAAGTATCAAAGAAGTCTTCGCCTTCTTTCTGGGTATAACCCTTGGCAACAAGGCGTGCCTTATACTTCTCAATAGTACCATCAGGTCTAAGCTTCTTCTTAAACACCCACTTACATCCTACAGGTTTGCACCCATAAGGACGATCAGTAATTTCCCAAGTTCCGCTTGCTATGATGGAATCCATCTCACTGCGAACGGCTTCTTTCTAGTAGTCAGCATCTTGAGATGCATAAGCTTCTGAAATAGAAGTGGGAGTATCATCCACGAGGTATACAATGAAATCATCACCAAAGGACTTCGTAGTCCTTTGTCTCTTACTTCTGGTAGGATCTTCACTGTTATCCTCCACAGGATTATCAGGGTGTTCTATCGAAATGGTGGGTTCAGGAATTGTGATTAATTCTTGACTAGATAAACTAGGCATCTCCTGATTTGATGAACTAGATGAATCTTTCATGGGAAAGATGTCTTCAAAGAAAGTCGCATCATTCGACTCCATGATTGTACCAACATGCATGTCAGATACCTGAGATTTCACTATCAAAAATCTATAGCCAATGCTATGAAATGCATATCCCAGAAAGACACAATCCACGGTTTTTGGTCCAAGATTGCGCTTCTTGGGTATCGGCACATTCACTTTCGCCAAACAACCCCAAGTTCGTAAGTAGGAGAGTTTCAGCCTTTTCCTTTCCCATTCCTCAAATGGAGTAATGGTTTTGTTCTTTTTGGGAACACGGTTTAGGACATGACACGCAGTCTTTATCGCCTCCCCCCACCATTCCTTGGATAGACCCGATGTATCTAACATGGTGTTAACCAAATCAGTTAGAGTACGGTTCTTTCTTTCGGCCACCCCATTTGACTGAGGTGAGTAGGGAGGCGTCCTCTCATGGATAATACCATGCTCCGCACAAAAAGAATCAAATTCGTTGGAAAAATACTCTCCACCACGATCAGACCGAAGTCGCTTAATCTTTCGATCAAGTTGGTTTTCTGATTCAGCTTTATAGATTTTGAAGTGATTAAAAGCTTCATCTTTAGATTTCAGAAGATACACATAACAGTATCGAGTGGAATCATCAATTAAAGTCATAAAATATCGCTTTCCACCTTTTGTCAACTCACCATTCATCTCACAAAGATCTGAATGTATTAGTTCCAGTGGTGCCAAATCTCGCACCTCGGCAGTCTTGTGAGACTTGCGAGGTTGCTTAGCTTGCACACATACTTGACACTTGGAACTTTTGACAGTAGTAAATTTCGGAATTAAATTCATATCGGCAAGCCGCGTCATGCACCCAAAATTAATATGACAAAGTCGTGAATGCCAAATATTGGATTCACTATCATTGCAAACATGATTAATAACTTGAGTACATAAGTCTGACAAAGATAAGCGGAATAAGCCTCCGCACTCATAACCCTTTCCAACAAATTGTCCACACTTAGAAATTACAACTTTATTGGACTCAAAGACTAACTTAAAACCATCTCGACACAGAAGAGATCCGCTGACGAGATTCTTATTGATTGAGGGAACGTGCTGCACATTCTTCAGCTGTACGATCTTCCCCGAAGTAAACTTCAGATCCACCGTACCAACACCTTGAACAGAAGCACGTGAGCCGTTTCCCATCAGCACGGAGCTAGCCCGTTCGACCTGATAAGAAGAGAACATGGAAATATCAGCACATACATGTATATTTGCACCAGTGTCTATCCACCAATCAGGTGAATTACAAACTGAAAGAACAGTGGGAAATATACCGTACCCAGCATCCTTCATCTCAATATCACCAAGAACAACATTAGTGGACTTGCCACTATTTCCATGTGGACGCTTGTCAAAGCGATTGGGGCAGCTAGGAGCCCAATGATTAGGATCACCACAGACATGGCAGGATCCTTTCTTCTTATACTCAGTCTTCTTCTTGAAGTTGGTAGTCTGTGCGGCCTTGTTTTTGCCATCAAACTTTCCTTTGCCATCAGACCTGTTCTTATTCTTGAACTTGTGGGACTAGAAGTTGTTTTTCTGCACTACATGTGCGCTAGAACTTCCATCAAAGCCTCGAGGACGTGTATCTTTTGCTCTCGCCTTTTCTTCAACATGAAGAGATCCGATGAGATCCGAAACAGAAAACTCCTGTCTCTTATGTTTCAGAGAGGTAGCAAAGTTCCTCCAAGAAGGAGGAAGCTTAGCAATAATGCCTCCGGCCACGAACTTGTCCGGTAAGTTACACTTGAACTGCTCGAGTTCTTTGGCAAGGGACTGTATCTCATGAGCCTGATCTACGATGGGACGGTCATTAGTCATCTTGTAGTCATAGAATTGCTCCATGATATACAGTTCAGTGCCAGCATCCGAAACACCAAACTTAGCGTCCAGTGCATCCCACGCATCCTTGCCATTATCAAATGACATATAGGTGTCAACAATGTTGTCACCAAGAATATTGAACAAAGCCCCCATAAACATGGTTTCGACTTTCTGAAACGCTTCCTCCTGAACAGGAGAAAGGTCTCCCTCAGGTTTGCCAGGAGTGGCGCTATAGCAGCCTAGGTTTTTCAACCATAGAACTGCTCTCGTGCGCCATCTCTTATAATTGACACCGTCAAAAGGAGGCGGCCTTGTAGCCACGGCTAAACCAGTTGAATTCAGTTGCCTATAATTAGGTTTTTGGATTGTTGAAAATATAAGCAAATTACCATAATATTTAATCCGAAATAAGTAATAATAAATCATAACTATAAGTGCTGGAATTAATCTAATCATGTATACTAGCAGAATAGACGAACAGATCACATCTATTCCAAGAGCTAGTACAAGAAACTGCAACAGAAATTGAACAGATTACGTACGATGCTGGAGGAGGAATCGGGTTCGCGTTCAGGTTGGGGTTGAGGTTCGCGTTGACACCAGTGTCGTCAGCCATGGCGTCGATGTAGAGGTTGCTGATGTCCGGGAAGAAGTCCTCGTCGGGGAAGTAGTGGTCGGTCGACGTGATGCCATCAGTAGTCGCGCAGACGCGCTCCCCAAAAACCTGATCGCCCCTCACCCGTACAGGTTCACGAGAGGCGGTGGTTCTGGAGGCCTACTGTCCCGTCGTCCAGTGCACGCCGGAAGAGGGGATGGAGAAGGTGTAGCAGCGGCGCAAGGTTCTGGAGGCAGAGAGATGATGTGTATTTTCTCGTATTAGGGTTTTTGCCTAAGGCCGTTTATATATAGACGCGTGGGGCGTAGCCCACGTCCGAAGATCGGCACCGAGGCATGGCGAGGCGGGCGGAGGAGGAGGAGCGCGCGTGTATGCAACTCCTCTTCACTCTCTTTAGGAGGTAGTGAAACACTCCACTATATATATTGGTCCAACTCCCTCTAAACTAGCAAGGTGGGACTAAACTTTGGTGTCACCCCTTGCTAGGCATGAATGGGCCAAGAGAATTTCAGAATTTGTATTAGGCTATAGGCCAAGGCCCACACCCAAATTCCAACACCTTTCCAGTATTGTATTCTAGGGGCGAGATGTGCCATTCACCTCATGTAATGTATCCAGAACGACGACATCTTTGCACAACGCTGGACGTACATACAACGTTTAGTGTGGGAACAAACGTGGACACGTGAACCATATGTTGAATGGAAATAATGATTGGGATACAACCATATACAACACCTAGACGAATCTGAAGTAAAAAGGAGTTGCCCAGATTTTGGGAGCACCTCCTGTGCTCTAGAGTGGCGAGCGTGAACGGGGTATACTGGCTACCGTAGTTTAAAAACCGGAATGTTCTGGTGATCCGACTAGAAAAAACCTGAATCAACGCTCACTAGTTTTTTAAGAGGCACTGAACAGTAAAAAAGGATAAAAAAATATATTATAATAAGAATCAAATTCACAATCTTCTTCTATGTAGAAATAGCAATACATGAGGCTCGATAGCGGTTGGGCTCACCATCTTTTGTGAATATATATTGAAATATGTATCTTTTATGATCCTTTTGTTGTTAAATTTGATTAAATTTTAATTAATAATATTGTTGGGTCCGCAGCATAGAAAACAAAAAATTTCCTACGATGAGAACTATACGCCAAGATCTATCTACTAGATACAGAGCAACGGGTGGACATACATCCATGGAGAACTTACCCTCGAAGACAATGAGCTTTGTTAACGAGTAGGAACTCGTGGTTGATGTAGTCGTACACTTGCCGATCTCAAGATCGTGAGGAAGTCCGAGCGCCGCAACTCAGCAGCGCATCCGCACTCGCACACACGTTTAAGCCACCGGACAACCTCCACCTCCTCGCTCCAGCGATCCAGCGGAAGCAGCAACTCCTTCCAGACGAAATGCCATCGGGAACATGTATCTCGCTAATCCGAGACCATGGGGGAATAATTCTAGAGGGGGAGAGAGATCCTTCACAAGGAGGTGTGAGGATGAAGGAGGGAATGGGTGGCCTTTTATAGGAGGAGGGGGGTGCCCCCTCTCTCCATGGCCGGCGCATGGGGGTGACCCCTCACCTCCCCCATTCATGTGGTGGTAACCCCTCCACATTAAAATGCCTCTTCACATTCCCTTTTAAAGTCTCCACTTTAAATGCATTAAGTTTCTCCAAATTTAATGCTCTCTCGTTTAATAAAACTTTTTTATTAAATTTATTCAGAATTTTTTTAATTACTTTAATTAACAAACATTCACATATAGCCCCTTGCAATATTTCAATATCACATGCAGAACCACTTTCTGCAATTTCACCCGAAATAATTTCTGGTTTCTATTGAAACAATTCCTGCGCTTTGCAATTCTTTCGTCTGAAACATATGTGCTCCAAAATGGTGTCCGATAACTCTTAAGTGTGCCACCCTACGGTTCGCGAATAATGTAGACATGATCGAGACCCTTCTCCGATCAATAATCAGCATCGGGACCTGGAAATCCGTACTGACTCCTACACATTCAACGATGACTCCTGTGACCGTGAGAACCTTTAACGCTTGTAACTAAATTCCTTTGTCTCTCGATATATTACATGTCCGAGATTCGATCATCGGTATCTCCATACCTAGTTTGATCTCGTTACCGACATGCACTCTTTTCTCGTTCCCGTGATATAACATTCTAGTGATCACATCACTTGCTTGCAAGCTATCCTAATGTGATATCACCGAGAGGGCCCAGAGTATATCTATCCGTCATCTGGATTGACAAATTCCACTCTTGATCCATGAGCCTTAACATAACACCTTCGTAGCACTGAACCCATCTTTATAGTCACCCTGTTACGGTGTGACGTTTGATGTTATCAAGATACTCTTCCGGTGTTAGCAATTAACATGATCTCATGGTCTAAGGATAAAGATTAATTCGTATGATGTTATAGCAATATAAACACAATGACTTGATCGTAATGCTATACTTCGGATGAATGTTCATCACATCATTCCACAAATGCTGTGACCTTGTTATTAACAACATCCAATGTCCATGATCAGGAAACCTTGATCATCTTGTTAATCAACAAGCTAGTCTAAAAGAGAGGCATGACTAGGAACCCTTTTTTTTGTTTATTAAACACACATGTATTGATGTTTCCTATCAATACAATTATAGCATGCAAAATAAACATCTATCATATACAAGGAATACATAATAACAACTTTAGTATTGCCTCTCAGGGCATATTTCCTTCAGTCTCCCACTTGCACTAGAGAAAATAATCTAGTTTATATAGTGATAAATCTAACACCCAGGAGTTCTGGTGTTGATCATGTTTTGCCCTAGGGAGTACTTTAGTAAATGGATCTGCTACATTCAGGTCCGTGTGTACTTTACAAATCTTTATATCTCCATCCTTGACATGCTCGCGGATGGAGTGAAACCGACGCTTAATATGCTTGGAATTCTTGTGAGACCTTGGTTCCTTGGCGTTGGCTATGGCTCCATTGTTGTCACAATAGATCACCATCGGGTCCAACGCACTGGGAACCACACCCAGTTCCGTTATGAACTCCTTCATCCAAACCGCTTCCTGCGCTGCTTCTGAAGCAGCAACATATTCCGCCTCCGTTGTTTATCCAGCCACCACAGGTTGTTTGGAGCTCCTCCAACTAACTGCTGCTCCGTTCAAGAGAAATACGTATCCGGATTGAGACTTAGAGTCATCTGGATCAGTGTCAAAGCTAGCATCGACATAACACTTAGCGACTAGCTCTTCTTCACCTCTGTATATAAGAAACATATCCTTAGTTCTTCTCAAGTACTTAAGGATATTTTTGACCGCTATCCAGTGTTCCGAACCTAGATCAGATTGGTACCTACTAGTCAAACTAATAGCATGTGCCACATACGGTCTTGTACATAGCATGGCATACATTATAGAGCCTATGGCTGAGGCATAGGGGATCCTATCCATTATCTCTCTTTCTTCCGCCGTAGCCGGACTTTGAGTCTTACTCAATGTCTTGCCTTGCAACATAGGTAAGAACCCCTTCTTACTTTCGTCCATATTAAACTTCTTTAATATCTTATCAAGGTATGTACTCTGCGATAGCCCAATTAGGCGTCTTGATCTATCTCTATAGATTTTAATGCCTAATATATATGAAGCTTCACCAAGGTCCTTCATCGAAAATTTGCTGTTTACATAACTTCTAACACTGTTTAAAAGATCTAAATCATTTCCAATCAATAATATGTCATCCACATATAATATCAGAAATGCCACATTGCTCCCACTCACTTTCTTGTAAATACAAGCCTCTCCATAAGTTTGGACAAATCCAAACTCTTTGATCACCTCATCAAAGCGGAGATTCCAACTTCGTGATGCTTGCTTCAGTCCATAGATGGATCGCTGAAGTTCGCACACCTTATTAGCATCCTTAGGATCGACAAAACCCTTAGGTTGTATCATATACAACTCTTCTTCAATCTTACCATTGAGGAACACAGTTTTGACATCCATCTGCCATATTTCATAATCGAAATATGCAGCAATTGCTAACATAATCCTAACCGACTTAAGCATCGCTACGGGAGAGAATGTCTCATCGTAGTCAACTCCTTGAATTTGTCGAAACCCCTTTGCGACAAGTCGAGCCTTATAGATGGTCACATTACCATCAGCATCAGTTTTTCTTTTGAAAATCCATTTATTCTCAACGGCCTTTCGGTCGTGAGGTAAGTCCACCAAGTTCCAAACTTGGTTCTCGTACATGGATTCCATCTCGGATTTCATGGCTTCTAGCCATTTGTTGGAATCCGGGCTCATCATCGCTTCTTCATATGTCGCAGGGTCATCCATTTCATCAATCATGAAATTCATAACAGGATTGCCGTACAGTTCAAGAGTTGCACGTGTCCTGCTTGACCTGCGAGGTTCGGTAGTGTCCTCTTTCGGAGTTTCATGATCAATATCATTAGCTCTCTCTTCATCAGGTGAAGTCAACTCCGAAACAACTTCCGGTGCTGCGCCACTCGCCATTCCATGAAGAGAAGGTTCAATAACCTCTTCGAGTTCTACCTTCCAACTACTCACACCTTTCGCGAGAAACTCCTTCTCAAGAAAGGATCCATTCTTGGCAACAAAGACCTTGCCCTCGGATCTGTGATAGAAGGTATACCCAATCGTTTCCTTAGGGTATCCTATGAAGACGCATTTTTCCGCTTTGGGTTCGAGTTTATCCGGTTGAAGTTTCTTCACATAAACATCGCATCCCCAAACTTTAAAAAATGACAGCTTAGGTTTGTTTCCAAACCATAATTCATACGGTGTCTTTTCAACGGATTTAGATGGTGCCCTATTTAAAGTGAATGTAGCGGTTTCCAGTGCATAACCCCAAAATGACAGTGGCAAGTCAGTCAGAGACATCATAGATCGAACCATATCCAATAAAGTACGATTACGACGTTCTGACACACCATTACGTTGTGGTGTTCCGATAGGCGTGAGTTGTGAAACTATTCCACAGTCTTTCATATGTGTGCTAAACTCGTAACTAAGATACTCTCCTCCATGGTCGGACCGCAGAAATTTGATCTTTCTGTTATGATGATTTTCCACTTCATTCTGAAATTCTTTGAACTTTTCAAAAGTTTCAGACTTGTGTTTCATCAAATAGATATACCCGTATCTACTCAAATCATCCGTGAAAGTAACAAAATAACGATATCCACCTCGCGCCGACACACTCATTGGTCCACACACATCAGTATGTATGATTTCCAATAGATCTGTCGCCCGTTCCATTGAACCGGAAAACGGTGTTCTAGTCATCTTGCCCATAAGGCATGGCTCACATGTATCAAATGATTCAAAATCAAGTGATTCCAAAAGTCCATCAGAATGGAGTTCCTTCATGCGTTTAACGCCAATTATGACCTAGACGGCAGTGCCACATATATGTAGATATATCATTATCAAGTTTAATCCTTTTAGCATCAACATTATGAATATGCGTAATACTGCTATCGAGATCCAACAGAAATAAACCATTCAACATAGGTGCATGACCATAAAAGATATTATTCATATAAATTGAACAACCATTGTTTTCAGACTTAAATGAATAACCACTTTGCATCAAACACGATCCGGATACAATGTTCATGCTCATTGCAGGCACCAAATAACAATTATTTAGGTTTATAACTAATCCCGATGGCATATGGAGAGGCAGCGCTCCGACGGCGATCACATCAACTCTTGATCCATTGCCGACCTGCATCGAGACCTCATCCCTTGCTAGTTGTCGCTTGTTCCGCAGCCCCTGAACCGAGTTACATATATTAGCAACCGATCCCGTATCAAATACCCAGGTGCTACTGCGAGTACTAGTCAAGTACGCATCAATAACATGTATATCACATATACCTTTGTTTGCCTTGCCGGACTTCTTGTCCGCCAAATACTTGGGGCAGTTGCGCTTCCAATGGCCAGTCCCCTTGCAATAGTAGCACTCGGTGTCAGACTTAGGGCCAGCTCGGGGTTTCTTTTCAGGCGTGGCAACAGACTTGCCACCCTTCTTTCCCTTGTGCTTGCCTTTCTTGTCCTTCTTGAAACCGGTGGTCCTATTGATCATCAACACTTGATGTTCTTTCCTAATCTCCACTTCTACAGTCTTAAGCATTGACAGAAGCTCGGGAAGAGACTTCTTCATGCCCTGCATATTATAGTTCATCACGAAGCTCTTGTAGCTAGGTGGCAGAGATTGGAGAACACGATGTATGCCTAAGTCAATGGGAATCGTTATTCCCAAGGACACAAGCTTATCGGCGTACCCAGACATTTTGAGTACGTGCTCACTAACGGAGTTGTTTTCCTCCATCATGCAGCTAAAGAACTTTTCTGTAGCATTATAACTCTCTATGGCAGCATGGGTATCGAAAATCATTTTCAATTCTCCCATGGTATCAAAGGCATTGCCATTTTCGAAACGTTTTCGAAGTTCTGGCTCTAGACCATACAGTATGCCGTAATGAACTAAGTTGTGGTCCTCCTGACGAGTTATATAGATGTTCTTTTCCACGTCAGGGGCATCAGGAGTTGGTGGGGGGCCTAGCGGCGCATCTAGAACATATTGCTTTTGTGCAGCAGTGAGGAGAATCCTCAAATTCATAGCCCAGTTGGTGAAGTTGCTACCATTCGCAGCAAGTTTCTCTTTCTCCATGAACACATTGAAATTAAAAGCAGGTGGTGCCATCTACAACAGAGTTTGTAAAGTATATTTAGACTAAGTTTATGATAGATTGAGTTCGACTAATCCAAATTACTAATGAACTCCCACTCAAAAATGACATCCCTCGTGTCCTTTTGGTGATTACATGAACCAAATCCACTACACCAAGTCCGATCATCACGTGAGTCGGTGTAGCTTCAAAGGCAAGCATCTATATGGGCATCATATCAACTATATGACTCATGCTTAACCTTTCGGTCCGTGTTCCGAGGCCATGTCTGTACATGCTAAGCTCGTCAAGTAAGAACCTTAGTATTTGCGTGTGTAAAACTGTCTTACACCCGTTGTATGAAAGCGTAGAGTTGAAAACACTCGATCATCACGTGATGCCTCAAAACACGATCCACAAAACGGTGCATACTTAAGGAAGAACATATTTTATCTTGATATCTAAATGATGGATCATCTTATAATGCTACCAAACGCGCCAAACTAGCAATATAAGATGCTAACATCTAATGTGTGAAGTGAGATGATATGGTCCATGCATTTGATCTCTATCATTTGCATCGTGGTATGATCTTTATCATTCCTTTGTGTGTAAGGCCAAGGTCTATGGAACTTACACGTTAAATGAGTTGTAAGAGTATCTATTATACATCTACTTACAACAATACCATATCAAAACACTAGCCCAGCAACGATCTAAACTAGACGCCTCTAATTTATCAATTGCAAGTTTTACGTGGCTTAGGGCTTTCGGAGATAGAACCTGTCTAACCTACGAACATGAACCACGACGAGGATAACTAAGTTATTAGCAACTCGTTGTAAATTAGATATTGACTATAGTAGGAGAGACAGACACCCGCCAGCCACTTATGCAAAACAAGTTGCATGTCAGTCGTGGAACCGGTCTCATGTACGATGATATGTAAGGTTGGTCTGGGCCGCTTCATCCCACTATGCCACCAATATCCAAAGTACATAGAAGATGCAATAACATGATCATCATCGTCCACATATAAACATATGTGTACTACCCGTGCAAAGCACCTACGCATAGATCAGGCTCTGATACCACTGTTGGGTCCGCAGCATAGAAAACAAAAAAATTCCTACGATGAGAACTATACGCCAAGATCTATCTACTAGATACAGAGCAACGAGTGGACATACATCCATGGAGAACTTACCCTCGAAGACAACGAGCTTTGTTAACGAGTAGGAACTCGTGGTTGATGTAGTCGTACACTTGCCGATCTCAAGATCGTGAGGAAGTCCGAGCGCCGCAACTCAGCAGCGCATCCGCACTCGCACACACGTTCAAGCCACCGGACAACCTCCACCTCCTCGCTCCAGCGATCCAGCGGAAGCAGCAACTCCTTTCAGACGAAATGCCACCGGGAACATGTATCTCGCTAATCCGAGACCATGGGGAAATAATTCTAGAAGGGGAGAGAGATCCTTCACAAGGAGGTGTGAGGATGAAGGAGGGAATGGGTGGCCTTTTATAGGAGGAGGGGGTGCCCCCTCTCTCCATGGCCGGCGCATGGGGGGGTGACCCCTCACCTCCCCCATTCATGTGGTGGTAACCCCTCCACATTAAAATGCCTCTTCACATTCCCTTTTAAAGTCTCCACTTTAAATGCATTAAGTTTCTCCAAATTTAATGCTCTCTCATTTAATAAAACTCTTTTATTAAATTTATTCAGAATTTTGTTAATTACTTTAATTAACAAACATTCATATATAGCCCCTTGCAATATTTCAATATCACATGCAGAACCACTTTCTGCAATTTCATCCGAAACAATTTTCGGTTTCTATTGAAACAATTCCTGCGCTTTGCAATTCTTTAGTCTTAAACATATGTGCTCCAAAATGGTGTCTGGTAACTCTTAAGTGTGCCACCCTACGGTTCGCGAATAATGTAGACATGATCGAGACCCTTCTCCGATCCATAATCAGCAGCGGGACCTGGAGATCCGTACTGACTCCTACACATTCAACGATGACTCTTGTGATCGTGAGAACCTTTAACGCTTGTAACTAAATCCCTTTGTCTCTCGATATATTACATGTCCGAGATTCGATCATCGGTATCTCCATACCTAGTTTGATCTCGTTACCGACATGCACTCTTTTCTCGTTCCCGTGATATAACATTCTAGTGATCACATCACTTGCTTGCAAGCTATCCTAATGTGATATCACCGAGAGGGCCCAGAGTATATCTATCCGTCATCTGGATTGACAAATTCCACTCTTGATCCATGAGCCTCAACATAACACCTTCGTAGCACTAAACCCATCTTTATAGTCACCCTGTTACGGTGTGACGTTTGATGTTATCAAGATACTCTTCCGGTGTTAGCAATTAACATGATCTCATGGTCTAAGGATAAAGATTACTTCGTATGATGTTATAGCAATATAAACACAATGACTTGATCGTAATGCTATACTTCGGATGAATGTTCATCACATCATTCCACAAATGTTGTGACCTTGTTATTAACAACATCCAATGTTCATGATCAGGAAACCTTGATCATCTTGTTAATCAATAAGCTAGTCTATAAGAGAGGCATGACTAGAAACCCTTTTTTTGTTTATTAAACACACATGTATTGATGTTTCCTATCAATACAATTATATCATGCAAAATAAACATCTATCATATACAAGGAATACATAATAACAACTTTATTATTGCCTCTCCGGGCATATTTCCTTCAAATATCTATTTTTTGTCGCCATTGAATCAGATGACAGTGGTCTGACCAGTAAACCAGTTGCTTCACCGATTCGCTCACCCGATCCCGTATTTAAAACTATGCTGGCTACTACTACTAGAGCGTGGTCGGAGGAACATCTTAGGCGATGGTGCCAGCGCGAACCCGCGGAATAGTGCCCACGCGATGGGAAACCGATCTAGGACTCGAATTCGAGTCGGCTCGACTCACTAAACCTCGTTCAACTAATGAGTTAGCTCGACTCGGCTCGTTTACAGAACGAGCTCATATTTGAAACTCGGCTTGACTCGGTAGACTCACGAGTAGCTCATTTAGCTTGTTATAAATTAGAACTGGAGCATATATAAGAAAAACTAGTAATTATCCTACTAATTTAGAACTAGAACAGCGATAGTACTTCCATAATAACACGAAGGAAGATCGATGAAAAATATAGTAGCTCTAGACCATTACCGGTTCAAGAAAGTATGGCACTCATCTATGAAAATTTTCAAACTTTGTATTTGAACGAGTTTAACGAGTTAAATAAGTAGCTCATTTAGCTTGGTTGAGCAAACAAGCTCAAATCGAAAGCTTGGCTCGACTCATTAGACACCGAGTTCAAACAGAGTTAGGAGTTACTCATTTAACTCAGCGAGTTTTAAGTTATAATTTCAGCCCTAAACCGATGGTGATGGTTCCACCATGGGTGGATCACGGAGTATACATAAGTACGAAACGTTTGGCAGGATTACCGGGAACATGCACTAAGTTGAGACCATAACTAACTCTGATTTGCTATCCGAAGGCAAGCAGGATTGAGTCGGGATCGAGGACGCCGTTATAATAGCAACGGCTTAGGATAAACTTCCGTCTCTCAAACAGGTGACAAAAAAAAAACGTCTCTCAAACCAATCAGATCCACAATGGCTAGCCCGGAACAACCAAACTGGTTGGGTCTCCCCACCGATCTCGTTGAGCTCATTGCTCGGAAGTGCCGCGATGCCGTCACCGGGCTCGCCGCGTTCCGCTCCGTTTGCCGGACATGGCGCTCTGCGGTAGGGCCAGCGCCGCGCCTCCTGGTTCCTGCTCCTCCCCGTGCCCGTTCGGATTCAGAGCACGCCCTGGTCATCGCCGTGTGGAGCGGCTGGTCTATCATCGTCGATGCCCGCGACACGTCCTGCCACCTGTCGCACCTGGCCACGGGCGCGACGGCCGCCCTGCCCAAGCTCAAGGCCGTCTACGACGGCCGCGACATCGCGCATCGAGAATACTCGCACTGCACCGACGACGAGGGTGCGCGCGGTAGCCACCGCTGGGGTCCGCGTGAAAAGATCTGGACCCAACTTGGGCCCCACCGATGGGTCTTCACAAGGTACATCGATTTCGCAGACCACTTACGCTTCGCCGTCCATGTCCCGCCCGGCGGAACTGCGGCGGCAGCGGAGGGCGCGGTGATCGTCATGTACTGTACCACCCGCTGCAGGGGAGAATGGGCATGGTTTTCTGCCGCCCCGGAGACGCGGCCTGGACCATGGTAGAGAAGCCCGCCGGGGCAGTGGTGCACCACGGCTACTTCGACTTTGCCTACCACGACGGCGAGATGTACGGCCTGGAGACCAACGGCGTCACGGAGGTGTTCGACGCAACGACGCTCGACTTCGTCCACCGAGTGAAGCCTCCACCGGACACGCCAAACCTTGCCAACAAGATGTACGGCACCCTTACGGACAATGACGAGTTCGATTATGTCCATCTTGTTGCGCTGCCAGCGAAGCTGGTTTTGGTCAGGACAACCGTCAAGTCTTCACAGCCGGTGGTGGCCTTCACCATCTTCGAGCTAGGGTCTGCGGCTGACGCTGACTTCGGGCTCGCATGGCTCAAGGTAGCCGATGCTGGCAACTACCAACTCTTCCTGGACGGATACAAAGCCACCTTTATGGAGAACAATGCTAAGGACGGAACTCGAATCTATTATGTTCATGACAAGTACTTGGTTGCTACCACTCAGGCCTACTGCTGCAGCATGCAGGATAACAAGTCTGACTGCTTGTATACATCACCGGAGAACAGTCACGAGTGCTCAACTAAGCCTAGTTGGTTTGTACCCTAGCTACTAGTCCAATTATTAGTTTGCCTGCCGATAGGCCATGGGTAGGCGATTTCTGTTTTCCCTCCAATATACAAGTTTTTGCTAACCTTTCTCTAAAGGTGCCTTTGGCCCTTAGAAATCTCTAGCAATTTTTTCTATGAAGCTCTTTGATTTTTACGATTGAAACTAACATTTTCTATAGAAATGTTTCCTTACTCAACTCTTTTTAGAACTAGACAATACCCCCGCGAGGAACACGGATTTTCTAAAGGCGCATGTATGCAGCGGAGTGTGCTGATGTCAGCCACGTGGTACCCAAAAAAAGGAAAACCTTATGAAACTTTTTTAAAACATATGAAATATTTTGTACTGTTCATAGACCGTTTCAACGTTTCAATAATGTTTCAGTTCGATTTCCATTCTATTTCAGCATGACATCAGTATGACGCCATCCATGTGCGGACTGAAAAGGGGCTAAACAGGCGCATCAATCTCAAAGCGGAAATGAGCGCTGGATAGCAGTGGCGGAGCCAGGATTTTCATATTCGGTATTCGGAGTTAAAAAATCTAACATACAATATATTATATATAGGTTCACAATAACAATTGGAGGGAGGATCACTCACATTTTCATCTTGATTTTGGCTATCAAGCTCAATGGATATCGGTGTTGACGTCGAAGCAGTCTTCGGTTTCTTTGCAGCTTTATCCCACATATGTTTCACACCGCTACACTTGTTCTACTTTTGCTTGTTCTTCATTCTCATACCTAACAATGTGTTTTTTAACTAATTAAAGAGAATCTCAATTGGAGAAAATCAAATAGATAATTGCAAATGAAGCACACCTTACCGTGAGACTCACTTCTGATTCTAAACTCACTGTAGAAATAGCACCAACTTACCACTTCTGATTCTAATTCTGAATTCAAGTTAAAAAGTGATCAATTCTGATTCTGAATTTTAAGGTTACCAAAATTATAACTGAGCACATCTTCTTCCTGGTTCTTACTTTGCCGATCAAGTCATCAATCAAGGTGCACTGCTACTGCTAGTCTGCTACACACGAACCTATATAGCTGCAGGCCTGCAGGGGGGCGGACGGACGTGCAGACGGCTGCCGGATGCGACTGAGAGGACAGAGGAGCTGGCTTGGAGACGAGAGGTGCCGTGGCGGCGTGCGGCGAGCAGGACGTGGAGGCGAGGCGGGCAGTTCGTACATGCTCGGGTTAGATTGATCCGATCGCTGCCAGAGGAGGAGTTATGGCCTCGGTATGAGCCCAACTAAAGCTCAAGTTGACCTTTTTGGCCTAGGTTCGAATGGATGAAGTCGGGGAGCGCTCTTTTCAACTTATTTTCACGATTTTTACCTGTCCAACACGAACAGAAGAACCCTTACATGTATATATAATTATATATACATACATGAGCTTATATACTGCGAGAAGTGTTGTAGTAAATTATAGGTTCACATTGTATAGTACCTATCCTAGATATATTTTTCGCTGTAGAGTAGATGACAAAGGTGGAAAACGATTTGGACAACACAGAAAAAATACTTAGTGCATTGTAAGAATTTATGACATACTAGTCTGAATAAACAATAGTAGTAGCGATTGCTAGTATACATCATTGACTCTCGCATATATGGCGATCTTTTTGCTCCAACTGCTAGTGGTGGTTGAATGGGCACAATAACACGCTAGCATAGTTCATCTGCCTCATATTGTCATCCAATATGCGAGGGGCTTCTTGCCAATGATCCTTTTATAGAAGACCAAAGACAAAGTAGGTGTCGCTTCTTGCTAGAGCGGAACATCTCATGGAACTAAATGGTCTGTAATCCCCTGTCCATGTTTTTTCTCCGTGCTCTAGGCACTAGGTTCATGACTATCTGTATCAACACAAAAGGGAACATTTTGCCTCGTTTTAAACAAAACAAAATAATCAGTTCGCAATTAGAGAAAACAGAAATCTATGAATTCTATTGCCAGCAAAAGTTGATGATCGGTAATGGTAGAGGATCAATTCTTAATGATTGAAAAGATGATTGCAATTATTAACTCTTATTACACTGTTTAAGACAAAGGAAGAACAAAAAACCAAGACTTATGTAACATCCCGTAAATTTGAGACTCGAAAATGCGTAGAACATAGTTGTTTACATTGCATCCATGCATATAAAATCCGGGAGAACTAAAAACTATTTGATAGAACTTGTCAAGATGATTGAAGTTCCACTTGAGCTGATGATTTAGGACTACTTCATTATGTTGAGTGTTAAAAATATTTAGTAAACTTCTATGTTAGTAAGGGTAGATGCAGAACTCGTAATAAAAGTGAATCAACACACCCATAATCTTAAAGAACAAGTAGAACTTGATTCCTAACTTATCTTCCCTAAATCTCATTTAACACATGTGCTGAATAATTCTTGGCACATGATCACACCATCCAAACAAGATAAAATATATCCTTAACTTAACTTATTCTATCTATCTTAAACCTCATTCATTCCACTAACTCTCGTGATTAACAAGAATCATGTAACAAGTTAATCATCCAAGTCTATACAGCAAATCTTGACATATCTAAATCTTGACTTATCTATTCTTTTCTATTCAAACTTTCCAATCTTGACAATCAAGGATGAGATATGTACTTAATATTAAATGTTAAGTAACATATTGTAAATTGAATCTCAATAAACACCCTTGATAAACAAGTAACCCTTCTAAGGCCTTATCAAGTTGACCAATTGTCAAGACTATATTATCACCATCAATTCACTTTGGGAGTTGATGATGTTTGACTTTGATAATATCCAAGGTTGACTATGGATCCTAGTTGACCCTAAGAAAGATAATACTTGAACTCCTATACCACAAGTTAGTACAACTTAGTTGGTAAAACCTATTGTCGTCGCATAAAAGACAAGTACGCCATGAGGGGGTCCTCGAGGAGGTGGAAAAGGTAGGGTGTAAGACATACGGTGATCCGTGACGATGAGTACACAAGTTTACTCAGATTCATATCCGACTATGATAGCCGGATCCTACTCCTACTAGCAATCTAGTATATCGGCAGATCCATAGATTATAATGGATTATAAGGATTGGTATCGCCTTGCGAGTTGAGATTGGTTGTGCCCTAAAGACTGGCCCCTAGACCGGCTTATATAATCATCCAACCTAGAGTTTACATGAGACGCGATGTAAGTTGGGACGGCGTGCGGGGTGCGGGAAAAGTTTCAATCCGTCCAAGCTATTTGCTAACTGCACCAAAGAAAAATATTAGACTAATGTAAGTTGTTTGATTGTGTTGAAAGGTCCTAATCCTGCGGTTGTAGCACGTCCGTGTATGTTTGAAGGGGTGCGTGTAAGAAAGTTCTTGCTCACTCCTTTAGGGCATGTACAATAGGGTGACGTCAGCCTTTCCTTATGATTGTCATGTCGTATTTTTGCTTAGTTGGAGGAGAGAGAAATAAGAAAGAGATGGTTGTCTTCTCTTAGCTAAGGGATGATCTCTTATAGAAATAAGAGAAGGCTATTTTCTCCATTGTACCATATGTCTTCGCTTAGCAAATCATTTTTTACTAAAATAGTTAATTTTCATTAATTGCTGATAAGAGATAATGCATTGTACAATTTATATATATTATCTTTTCTAGATGATGTGGATGACTAAGAGAAGGCATGTCTTCTCTACCATTATACATGCCCTTATACTAAGATAAGTAGTAGAGATAGAGATAGAGGTAAGGATTAACCTGAACAGATTCTGGTTAGACACGCTCTTTACAAGGCAATCCGTTTAACTAAAGTTGTGATGTCGAACACTAAGACTAAGTGAGCTCGAGAGACCTCGACACCGGGAACTATATGTCGCTTATTGCGAGTGTTTTTTTAAAGCACAATATATTAGGTCTGCAAGCCGCCTCATTAAAACCTTCCAGTCCCTTTCGGTACCCTGGTAAGGAAAAAGAGTGCGTCAAAAACTTGCAGCCTCTGAGTTCAACACAGTTACATCATTCGAGCGGTTACATCATTAATTACATCAGATAAAATAAACCCCGGAGGTTCCCCATCCCAAACTAAAAACTCTTTTAAAACATAGGCATGTTTAGCTAGTAGATGAGCCGCTCCATTTGCTTCCCGCATATAGTGCTTGAAAGAGATTCCGGGTATTGTGTTTGCTTTAAAAAAGCATTCCACCAAGATAGCCGAATAGGGATTCCACACTCCCATTGTTCCATTGCAGCATTCGATCAGCTCAAGGCAGTATGATTCAATAATAACCTTTGAGCATCCCTTTTTTTCAATAAACTCCAGACCTTTCGACAAACTAGCTGCTTCCGCCGCTGCAGCTGAGAGGATGTTGTTTATAGGACAACAGAAACCTGTAATTGCCTCACCCGTATGATCTCGAAGAACACCACCTGCAGCACCAGAACCATCAATATGGTAGGAAGCATCAATGTTGAGTTTATATGAGCCAAAACCTGGTTTTACCCATCTCGGCGGTTCCATCTTCAGATTTGAACTAGCTGTATTATAATTGGATGTCAATGCATAATCGCAAAAGCTGTATTCCTTGGCGTATTCACACGCTTCCCATGGACTGATTGCCGCCGTTGCCACCAAATATACCAACAGCCAACCCCAATAGACTCCTGCAGTCCCAAATTTCCCAGTACAGGCGATTTCCTATTGGGGTTACACTGAAGACCTTCAAGAACCACCGAACCAGACCGATCGGTCCCAATAGCTTGATAGATGATTTCATATAAGCCTAAAGCCTTCCAAACTTGTTTCGCTCGTACACAACTGAAGAGAATATGCTTTATATCCTCTGCTCCCTGTAAACAAACAGGGCAGACGGCCTGAACAGGAATATGTCTGTTTGCAAGGATCGCTCTTCCAGGTATTATGCTATGTAAGGCTCTCCACAAAAAAATTTATCTTACTTGGTATCTGCAATTTCCACACAATCTCCCATACCAGGTTGATCCTTGAAGAGCCCTGGCCGTCACTCCTTCTAGAACGATCACCGAACTGATGTTCCCATTCCAAGAAATATGCAGAGCGTACTGAGAACATATAGTTCTTAGTGAAGTGCCAGGCGATAAAATCATCCGTGAGATGCTCACTAAGTGGGATCTTAAGAATTCGCTCCACATCTACCTGCATCAGATTCTCTCTCAAGATGGCTTCATCCCAAGTACCCGTGATAGGATTTATGAGCTCATCAACTGTCCTCAGAATACATTGACCTCGGCTCGATATCACCTTTCTTGTAAAACCCGTAGGAATCCAGTGGTCCTCCCATATATTAACACGAGTTCCTTTACCAATTCTCCAGATGTGTCCATGCTTAAACAAATAAAGACCAAACACTATACTCTGCCAAGTAAAAAAGATCCCTTCTCTGGACCCGCTTGCAATAAGTTTCCACTTGGGTAATATTTTGCCAGGAGCACACGAGCCACAAGTGAATTAGTTTTGGTGATCAGCCTCCAACTTTGCTTTGCAAGCATCGCCAGATTAAAACAATGAATATTCCTAAAGCCCATACCACCAGATCTCTTTGGGATGCTCATTTTCCACCATGATAACCAGTGCATTTTCTTATCTTCATCTGTATCACCCCACCAGAAGGCAGCCATAGCATCATTAATCTCCTTGCAAAGTCCCTTTAGTATCTTAAAAACAGCCATAGCATAGACTGGAATTGATTGAATAATGGCTTTAAGTAAGATCTCTTTTCCCTCTAAAGAGAGGAATTTCTCCCTCCAACCTTTCAACCGTTCAATGATTCTCTCGAGTAAGTATAAGAAACTTCCCGAGCGATCCAGGCCCACCACTGAAGGAAGACCAAGATATTTATCAGTTAAAGCTTCAGTCACAATATTTAACTCCTCACAAATCTGAGCTTTAACATTTACCTCAACATTTGGACTAAAGAAAATGCTACATTTGGATTCACTCACCAGTTGTCCAGAACTTGCACAATATTGATCCAAGACATGTCTCAATGAGGTTGCATTAATCAAATTTGCCTTCATAAGTATAAGGGAATCATCAGCGAATAGTAAATGCGATACTGATGGTGCATTCCTGCACACCCGAACACCTTCAATGCCACGAACCTCCTCTTTATGAGTCAGAGCACTAAATAAACCTTGACGGAGTCCCCTAGATGGAGTAAATCCTTCCGTCTCCTGATCATTGTATCGAACTTTATATTTAATAGAACCAACACATGCCATTAGGAGTTGCACAAACTCATTTCGGAATCCTAGACGTGAGAGCATACGTTCCAGGAAAACCCACTCTACATGATCGTATGCCTTATGCATATCTAATTTCACCGCACAAAAGCCTTCTTTCCTCGTCTTCTTGTTTTTTATTGTATGCATGCTCTCATAAGCTAATAGAATATTATCTGTAATCAATCTACCAGGGACAAAAGCACTCTGAGCTTGTGATATTACCTCATCCAGAATCAGCTTCAGCCTAGCCGCAATCATCTTCGAAATCACTTTATAAAGAATATTGCAGAGACTGATCGGTCTATACTAAGTTATTTTTTTTGGTGTCTCGACTTTAGGTATAAGGACTATAACTATATTATTCCATCCCTCCGGAATCTCTTTTCTCTCAATCGCCATTAGCACCTCATTTGTCAAGACATCACCAATAAGATGCCAACATTTTTTAAAGAAGAGTGCATGCAAACCATCCGCCCCAGGGGCTTTCATATCTCCAATTGAGAACAGAGACTTTTTGACATCTTCAGTTGTATAGGGTTTAAGTAAAGCATTATTCATCTCATCAGAAACTCTAGGAATTACCTTATCAATTAATTCGGGATCAGGTTCTTGCACTTCCGTGGAGAAAAGACCAGCAAAGTAATCAGATATCATTCGGTTGAGATAAGCACGTCCTTCTCGCCACTGATTTGAGTCATCTTTTAATCGTTTGATACTATTTCTCGACCGACGTGTAGATACAAACTTATGAAAATAGCCAGTATTTTTATCTCCAATATATAACCAGTTCACACGGCTTCGTTGTGACCAGTGAATCTCTTCCTGTTCCATTAATTTCTCCACTTCAAACAACAATTCTTTTTCCTTGGCAATATTTTCTAGGCTGAGTGCACTTCGAGCGATCTCCTCTAATTCCTTTCTCACGGATTTGATTCTACGCTGGGGTGATTGCAAAACAGTACGATTCCATTGATGTAACCTTTCATGCACCAGAGCAAGTCTTCCCGCCAAATCAGAATTATCAAAACGTTGGGTCGATGCTTCCCAAGCCCCTTCTACCACATCACCAAAGTGCTCCTCTTTAAGCCAGCGAGCTTCGAACCGGAGGATAGCTGGGCCACGCCTATCAGCTACTAGGCTCTCACCAAAAGAGACGAGGATCGGTCTATGATCCGAACGATTGTAGTCACAATTTTTTTAAACCGCATCCTCAAATTTATTCTGCCAAGCTAGATTAGCTAATCCCCGGTCAAGTCTCTCTCTGATCCCAGCTCGGTGCCACGTAAATTTATCTCCAACATACCCAATATCAGTAAGTCCACAATCCTCAATTGTATCACGGAAATTTTTCATAAAGTGATAAGGTCGTGGATTACCTCTTTCCTTTTCATAAGGGTATAAATTTATCAGACCATTTTGGTTCGCCGTAGAAACCAGTGAACCGCCACATATTTTCTTGTCCAGCTCCAATGAACACATCAATGTATGTAGGAGTTTTGTATCGCAAAGATATAACAATATTTCTTTTCCACAACAGCAACAAACCACCCTTACGTCCGTCACTTCTAACAACCTCTTTATAGTCCATCCCAAGTCGACGACGCAAACACTCGGATGGCCAGTCATCTAGGTGAGTCTCCATTAAAAACTAAACATCCGGACAATTGAGTCTCCATTAAAAACTAAACATCCGGACAATAGCGCCTATTTACCTCAACAAGCGTTGTCACAGCCGTGGCCTTTTGCAGGCCCCGGCCATTTAGACTTAAAAGTTTCATTGCGTCTGGTCAACCTCCTCGTAGGTCGCCGATATCAGGTTTTTTGCCACTTCATTCCCAGTCCTCGATCGCTTCGGTGGTTGTGATTTACCCGGTGTACCCTAATCTTTTCCCAAAACATTCTCCTTTGAGGATTGGTCAAATCGACAGACCATCCCAGCAACTGAGGAAGCTAGATCACTTCTAGTTTGATTTCTCGTAATGGTCAACATAGGATCAGTATTCGATCTCTTTCGATTCAGAGCACTTAGGTCCAGCATGTCAACATCCTCCCCAGACGCGTTATTCTCCTCTCCACCATCCTCTGCTTCGTTGTCCTCATACTGATAAAAATCAGAGAGGCCACGCCCTCTTCCTCTTCCCATGGGTGAAAATCTCCCCCCATGTCCACGCCTCGTGCCGCGCCCCCGACCATGGCCACGACCACCATCTGCTAAAATAAAATCTCCCCATTGCAACTTGGATTCATCATGTTCTCCAAATCCACACTCCTGATAGTAGTGGCCAAGTAATCCACACACTCCACAGAAAGTGGGGAGCTTTTCATACTTTAACTGATAGAAAACTTTTTGTTTATCCCTTGTAATAGAGACAAAACGAGAGAGCTTTTTCTTCACATCAATTTTAACTTTAACCCGGACACATTCACCAATATAACCAGCCGGCAGCTTTACTTGAACCTCCTTAACCTCTCCCACAGATCTACACATTCCTTTGATCACTGGTTCCTTGAGATAATTATCAGGTAGTTGCATAACCCTAACCCAAACCGCCAATCTATCAAGAACAATCGATTTAGGGTTTTGGAATCCATCATACTCTTTGAGAAGTAAAGCATAGTTGTTCCTACATAACCAAGGGCCCATGTTCATGGCCTTATTCCAATCACCAAGACACCCAAATTGGATGGTAAACAGGTTGTCCTCAATCTTCCTCCATGCCACCTCCTTCGCAGGGTTCCAAGCTGATCTCATATTAGCGTATAATGCACTTGGGCTAAAACCTCTCAGCGTATGCACTTTGCAGATCGCAAGCCACTTTGCCTTCTCCGTTGGATCCGGAGCTTCCTCTTCCCACAAGAACTTTGCTTCTTCATCCTCATGGAGATTCAATCGGCCTATCAGATCTTCCACATCTTCCTTCCCGCGATGAGACGGGGCACTCGATTCTCCTTGTTCGGCCATGCCAGGAAGCATAGTGAACAATCCGGAGAGCGATCAGACTCTCGACGGGTTGGCGCCGCCGGAGGACAAAAACCCTAGGTTTTTCGCTAGGGGACAAGGCACACAGCATCCTCGCTTATTGCGAGTGTTAATATGACTCGCTGGCTGGAAATCTCATGCATGGGCCAGCCCATGCGAGGTCTTTCTCACTTTATCTTTTAGGTTCCTTTTTTTCTTTCATGATTTTCTGTTTTTTCTCTCTTTATTATTATTTTGTCTGTTTTCACATTTCTCGATTTCTGTTTTCATTCCGTTTCTATCTTTTTTCTGTTTTTTCGTATTTTAAATTTTTCTAGAGACGGACACATGCTTCATGGGCCACGGGCCTGGCACAGCCTGGCACGCGGTGGCCCGTTTAACATGCGGGCTCACCCATGTCTACTCATGTGCCTAGTTTCCTAGCTCAGTAACGGCAAGATAGTTTAACAGGCTAGTCCTTTAAGCTAAACTGGCTACATTTTTAAAAATAATTAAGAAAATAGTAGAAAGTAGGGGGAAAAAGGCTACCCGGTCCGGCACGTGTGCTCCGGGTCACAGCCCAGACACGGCCATGATGGGCCACGGACCAACAAGGGCCGATTTAGCATGTGACATCAGGCTATAGATGGACCGGACTGACGTGCTTCAGGCCGGCACTCGAAAAGCCTGGCCTGATGGCTAGGTTTGGTCCTCGACGTTTGAAAAGCCTCCACTTTTCATCTATAGGAGAACAAAAAGACATAGGGCTGTCTTTCCTATTTCGAAACAGCTCCTCGATATACATAGTTTTAGTTCCTTCGGTGGGATGTACAAACACGCGCACTAATTCTCTCGTTATACAAAAAAAAACAAGCAAACTAAAATCGATGGTGATTTAGTATCAGCATAAACTTACTGTACATGTTCACTCCCACCTATGACAGGCCGTTCCATTGTCGACGGCCTGCAAGTTCATCCTTGACTGATGATATCACAACGAACACTGAAGTTGTTGTTCAATTAATCAATTGTGTCGCCGTCTGAGCTGAAGCAAGACAGTGAGGAACAGTAGATTCCGGCCGTGCCATTGGCATGGCCACTTTGTACTGTAGCGAGACATACACGAGTACTGCAGTACGAATGTACGCCGTCATCAAGATTCATAAATTCAAGGTGTTTGCCTCTAGGCGATTCACAACCTGTTTCTAGCTGGAGATGGACCTAGCAGGATCATTTTCCAAGGCAGATTTTATAGTGCGCGACTACACATATACTCCTCCCGTTAATTTAGTCTACAGTCTACGAATTACTAGTCTACATTCTACATAATTAACATCCGTCCCTAGGTAGTAATTCAATCTGGCATATTTTTTTAGAGAGTACGTGGAAGTGTACCTTAACTTTATAGAAGGCAGAGTTTGTATGTACTAGAACGGGTCCGTCTGAAATTAGACGGACCACAGCTCCGAGCAAAATAAAGAGAAAACTACTCTCTCTCTAAGAACTAAGCATCCAACTCCCTTCGCCCTCCTCCGAGCCACCCTCAGCAATCTGTATTCCTCGATGATATTTGCTGCCAAGCCGCTCGCGGAGTGTTGTTGTCTCACGTTGTTAAACACCCAGGCATTACCGTTTTTCCAGAGGGCATGTCCTGCTAGACAAACCAGCGCGTCGAAACTCCTCCTGCCTCATCCTAGTTCGCTCTGCTGTCCACCAATCTCCGATGGTATCTGTGTGGGAGGGCACTCCGAGAGGGATGCCGAGAGCGTCCCCACATCGAAACCACACTTCCCCGAAACCACACTTCCCTGGCCAGAACACATTGTATGATGATGTGATCTGTCGTGTCCACTTGTTGCAGGCAGACAAAGCAGGGGGAGTCTCACTCTACAGGTTCTGTCTGAAACGCCTATCAGAAGTCCAAATCATGCACTGCGCAGCCAGCCACATGAACAGCTTGCTCTTGGGGGTTGCCAAACTCCTCCAGATGGGTTCTGCTAGCTCGTGTCTTTCGTTGCCCTATCATATGCAGATTTTGCCGAGTATACGCCAGAGCTAGACCATGGCCAGCTGAAACTATCTGGGTTGGCTGTGTCTCTCACCACTATGTTGACCGCCGTCCATAGGGCTACACACTTCCTAGCTCCATGTGTAGCAAGGTTTCCTGAGAGATCGGTGATCCAGCGGTTACCATATGCATCGCTTGCACCACAGTCCTAGAATTGCGCGCCCTGGTGCTTATTATGTACATCAACCCTGGGGCGAAATCTGATGCTGCTTTCCCATCAATCCATCTATCACGGCAGAACAGGGTACTCTTGCCATCGCCGACTTTGATACGCACTAGGCTGTCAAAAGCGTTTCTGGCATGTTCATCCTTCTGCATTGGAAGACCCTGCCATGGTTTTGACAAATATGTCCTCTTCAATCATTCCCATCTGATTCTAAGAGCTAAACCCTGCCTCCTTAGGTTCTTAATGTCCAAGCCCCCGAACTCCGTTGGTTTGCAGATCTGCTCCCAGGCCACTAGACATTGCGCACCATTCGCCTGATCTAGCATTAAACATTGAATTAAATTGGCAGCTCAAACAGGTGCAAGAGGCCACCAATCTTAGGGTTATAAACGACGGTCATTTTGAATAAGCCTTCCTTCAGCCACCACTAGGTGGAGTGACGAAAATAAGGCACTGTCGCACATGGAAGAGCCTTTCCTGTGTGGTGCCGTAGATCATTGACGCTGCAAAGTTTCGACCGTCTACCCGCGTCCAAGGCTGGCTCCTCTGCGGGTAGGTCGCACACAAAATGTCCTTTTAGACTATAATAAATACATGGCACACGGTTAACTAAAAGGAAACCGTATACTTATTGGGAAAACATCCTCCACGATTCATTCACCTGACACTGTGTGCTTCCTTTTTGTGACGTTTTGTCAAATTTTCATTGTTTCTTTTTCTATGCCCTTTCTCAAACGGTGACTCATAAATGATAGTATGATTTTCTCGACTTTCCTACAAAGCGGGGAATGGATCTTACAAAAATCAACTTGCTCCATGTCTCTTACTGCCACTCTCCTCGTCTTCTCTTCTCTAGTCGACCAAAGATGGACCGAAGTAGCCACATCATCCACACGGCCCTACAGATCGACATCACGAGGTTAATTGCTCCTTTTTCTACTAGTAATAAATCCTTTTTCGTGCAAAATAGTCATCGGTATTTTCATGGGATTCGAGGGGACTGTGTCCAGCTATAGATGAAGCTAAATTTCCCCACAAATCTGCAATATCGGTACCCGATTTTGGAGAGATTTAATCTCCCACTAATGAGCTTGCGTTTTATTATTTTCACTCAAGCTCTTAAGTAGGGTTTTCATTGTTCAATGTTAGTAGGATTTTCATTATTTCATTTATGATAATGTAGGGTAAATGGCCAATCAGGATGTTTACATCGACATTACGAGTGACAGTGATGTCGATGACGAGCGTCCTATTCAGCGCAGAGTCTTCAAAAAAATAACAAAACACAATATAGGTTTGATTAATCATCCTTTGCTCACTTATATAGTACTGAATTATGTTGTACTTAGTACATATATTCTTCATGCATGTGTATATAGGTCCTTATTTTAGAGAGGGGAAGTTCGAGTGTCACCGCGTATGGGGCAATGACATAGAGATGACTAGTTCACAATTCAATGGGCATAGGAGGAGCGTGCGTGAAGGTGTTCCTTCCCTTTATTTGTATGTTTGCCAAATGACAAAGTCAAATATCATCATTCGCAAAAGAAAGATGGTAAGTAATTAGCTAGTCATGGTTAATGGTACTTGGAATTTCCTATTGACAATGTCGATATAAACTAATATATTTATCATTTTATTTCTGTTTCAGTACTTTTCAATCAACTACACAAAGAGGCACCTCCTAGATTTGGCATTGAATAAGAAGGAGGACCGCCAATGGACACATGGTGCCCTCACTTCATCGAGATCGAGAAGTATGTTTTGCTGAAAATGGATAAGACTAGGGATTATGGGCATCATAACGACTGGCTGGGATGATGTTGTGGATGCCTTTGAACATAAGGAGGGAACAATGTACATATTTGACTTCATCATTAAAAAGGATGTTGTTCATCTAGGTGATAACCCTTCTCTGATGTGCATGAGTTAATGTGTTAAAATGCCACTCTTTGTCTATGTTAAACTTTGTATTTTTATCATGGGAAATTTGTCGATGTGATATATATCTACTAGTATTGTGTTCTTATATTTGCCAACAGTTGGCAAATATATCTTACTAGTAATAAATTTGTTTTATGGTTTCCCATGATTGGTGATATATGTGTGAACATAGATATGTTGGCGTTTTTTGGTTTGTGAATTCAACATCGTTCATTATGTTGGCGTACGTATTACATCTAACACGGTTTTCCACAAAACAACCATGTGTTACAGGATCACACATGGTTTTGCTGTGAAAATGGTGTGCCCACTTCACAAATGATTCCTAGGCATGTAAATATGTGCGATGTGAAAGGCCCATTGCTATTTGGTGGAACCCTACCTTTATAAG
Organism: Avena sativa; assembly: GCA_916181665.1. Lineage (NCBI taxonomy): Eukaryota > Viridiplantae > Streptophyta > Magnoliopsida > Poales > Poaceae > Avena > Avena sativa. The sequence goes on along the minus strand of OV702289.1, from coordinate 126,368,921 downwards.
AGGGGACTCCCTACCATAGCCGCTATTTCCTATTTTGTGCTTATATGCACCCAGGAAGCATACCTGGCAGGGCCTATGTCAGCGAGGTGCTGCATCAGGTATTCTCCCACAGTTATCATGTTTGATGTTCATCCACATTGGCGAGGCACTGCATCTACATCGACATTGGATGGACAACATCTAGACCTACTAGCACGGTGGTAGGTGTCGACGGTGTCGCAGCTACTCTCTGCCAAAGGTTTTTAACTCATTCACATGCACTAGCTAGTCTTTTTTAATCCTTTCAAATGCACGATGATTTGTTAAATACTCTGCTCTTAGTGTGTGTGTACTTTAGATATACATATGCAATATGCCAACCTTGTGTTTTTCTTTTTTTAATCCCTTCAAATGCATGGTGGACTTACTTTGCTCTTGGTGTGGTTGTGCACTTTAGATCTACATATGCACTAAATCGACATTGTGTTTGACCAGATCTATGTGCTAGATAAAAAAATATAAGATGTTTTGGTAGCCTAAAATAGAGGAATTTTTCTACTATATTTGTTATAAATGCGACAAGCAAATAACAAAGAATGAAACATGAAATCATAGCAGGGGACAGAATTTAACATGGAAAATCTCTCCAACAAAGAGAGGAAAAAACCATTGACGCTAGTCAGTGAAACTTCACTATAACATGGAGTGTTTGCACAATGTTAGGGATTTCATAGATGCAACTTATCTCAATCAGCGGCTTGCAAGAGGTATATATAATAGTGTAAACCTAGGTCTTCAACGATTAATAAATTTGGATCATACTTCAAAAATATTCGTGATAATGTGTTAGCTTACTTAGTAGAAGCATCTAGTTAAACTAGAATGTAAGTTTTCGAACTTGTGTAGTTGGGATCTTATGTGGTTCCTTATGTATACAATGATATATTTCTATCATAACTCTATGTGGTTGCATATATGGTTTCTTTTGTTCACGTTTATGTGGTTTCTTATATGGTTTTGCTTATGTGTACGATGATCTATTTCTATCAGGGATCATATTTTGGTAACACTCCATAAAAAGAAGACAATGAAAGGAGGGCAAAGTCGTGTTGTCTCTACTCCTTTCACTTATTATATTTCTCCTCCATGTTCTCTGGTATGATTACTAATCATTATAATACGGATTATATGTAAATCTATATATATGTTGGTTTTCTCAGATTCATGGTAATTATGTGTAAAATATGCATGGTCTTGTCTTGTTGGCAGAAAAAGCGGGGCTCTAAAAGATAAGGAGGTTGACCGTCTTCATTTGCCTTCTCCCACAACATTGTGGAGATAAATTTCTACATTAATTTTTCGTTGCTAAAGAACACGGCTGTCGCCTAGAGGGGGTGATTATGCGTTTAAAATAATTACGGTTTAGGCTTTAATAAATGCGGAATAAAACTAACGTTTAATTTATCAAGCACAAAACCTAAAATCACTAGGTTCAACTAAGTGCACGAACAACCTATGCTAAGCAAGACAAGCAATAAGGTTATAACTCAATATATTACTTCAAGAACAATGGCTTTCACAATGTAAAATGCATAAGTAAATGGCTCGGGTATAGAGATAACCGATGGACACGAAGATGATGATTTTATCCCGAAATTCACTTCCAAATAAGCTAATTCTTTGTTGGAGAGGTGCAACGGTGTAATTCTCCCCAAACGCCCCAAATGGCTCACCTTGAGATGTGGAGGCACACTACTCACCGATGCCACAAAAGGCACACTCTATCCACTATGGAACACTTGAGGGCGCTCACCAATCCCGTACAAGCTTAGGGTAATATCTACAACTCAGTCCATGACTCCCAAGAATCACCTCAAATGCCTCTAGCTCGAGAAATCTCCACAACTCAATTGGAGGCTCCAAGAGAACACCACCACTACCACATGACCGTGTAGGGTTCCAAGAATCCAAGAGTAACAATGCCACAAGCTTTTACTCGTTGAATCTCCACAGAGAACTCAAACCTATGCACCAAATGCAAAAGCAAGTCCTTCACTCCCAAATTCCACCAAAGCTACAAAAGCTATTGGGGTATAAGAGAAGAAGAACACAAGAAGAGAACACCAAATTCTCCAAGATCTAGATCCCAATGATTTCTTAACAAAGAACGGATTTGGTTTGGTGGGGTTGTAGATCTTGATCTCCTCTCTCAAATCCCTCAAAAAGATGCAAGAATCATACACGGGGAAGAGGAGAGTACACACTCTTGATGATCAACAATGGAGGATAGAGAGTGGAAGAGCAAGTAGAAGAACAAATGGAAGAGCCAACCCCATAAAGGGGAAGAGGGAGGCTTTAAAAAGGTCCTCCTAGATCTGACTATTACCTACATTTATGACGCCCACCAGTAGTACCAACGAGCAACCAGACGTTCCGGTCAGCCTAGATCCAACGGCTCGAAAGAAATGGAAGTGGTCCAGTTGTACAGACCAGAAGTTCCGTCCGAGCATGGCCAAAACTTCTGGCCGCTACTCCTGGCCAACTTCCGGTTAAGTTCCGATAATAACGAATTAACTTATAGAATCTTGTTGCAAGCATTCCCATCGTTATCGGAATTAGGCCCAGAACTACCGAGTCAAAAATGCCCTCGGTGGTACTACCGGTGAAGTGGCGGTACTACCACCCACCCCCATAAAACTGCAGAAATCAAAGCTTGAATAGAAGGTTAACACCGCCTAGTGGTACAGACACAGAACTTCACCGGAACTACCGGCGCAAAAAATGTCCTAGCGGTACTTCCGATGGAGCGTTGGTACTACCGCTCCTGACAACCTACTGAAACCAGAAGTGCAGTAACTTGAGCATCTAAACTCTGAATAGGATGAAACCAATTTTGTTGGAAAGATAACAATGAGTATAAAATATTGGATATCACCAAGAGGAGAATATATGAAGTATGAATACGTGAGATACCTCCCAAAGTGTGGAGCCAGAAAACCTTCAAGATCAAAACCGCAATAAGATATATAAGGGGAATCCATTTTTGATTAACTAGAGCTTTTTATAAAGATAACCACAAGCTCTAGAACCTCACATGGATAAAATCCAAACAAAAACCAAGAAAAATTATTCTAAGTATGCAAATTTTTGAGCTTTCTCCGAAAGATACGATCGATTTGCTCACTGAAGAGCCCTTTTGATAGTACGGCTATCTATCCTAAACTCGGTCTTCCAACTAAAAACATGAGATAAACCTATCAAGATTAAACCTTTGCCTAGTGCATTACAATTCAGCATGATGATGACGATCTTGACCTTCTCAAGATGGAACACCTTTATCGATTTCTCTTGCTCGCGCTCGCTTGATGAAGACTTGCGAATTGCTCTTCCATACTCTATGGGGAAATCCCTTCTTTAAACTTGTCTTCGTCGATCCATGATCACCAATGATGGCAAGTTTCAAGCATGTGATCTTCTAGAGATGGCGCATCTTAAACTTGTACTTCTTCATTTCTTATTGAGTGTTTATCCATCTTGAGTCAACTCTTTGCACTTTGTCTTTGATCAAACTTGAATCATCTTCTTTCTTCAACATGATTCCAATAGGCCCAAAAGCCATTGGACATTATTTATTATTATTCATTTCTTTATATTTCAACCTTGAAGCCAATACATGGTTCAATCGATGCCAATGGACAATTGCTACAAGTGTAACTTAATGCAAACATTGGTCCACAGAAATTGTCATTAATTACCAAAACCACACATGGGAGCACACATGCTCTTTCAGGTGCAAGGTTTATCATCAACATGGAGTCAAAGGGGTAACCAAAAAGTAGATATATATTCTCCTCTTATTTGTGTATCATTCTCCTTTACAAAGCAACAAGATGAAGCTATGTTGCAAATGTATATAAACATATGATGTATCTGATGTGTAACCAAATAAATTTGAGGTCTGGTATTGTATTTGCATAAATCTACTACTAGCATCCTGGGTCTGCACTAGCGATGCTTTCCGAGCAAAAAAGTTTGCAATGTCTGGATTAAGCATACTGCTGGTTCAAACAAATCGTTTGAGAAATGAGATAAACACATGCGATAAAAGAGCGCAACGCGTTTGCAATCACGAGAAAACGGGAATACACGTTTGCGGAAGCTCTAGTTTTTGCAAACGGTTGGCATGATTGTACGTGTAGAAAATGTGAGCCCACATGTATAAGGCAGATCAATGGCGGGAGCAACTAAAGAAATTTCAAGATTTTTTTTCTCACTTAGCATTCCGAGTGTTCATTAGCAATCAAATTAGCAAAATAGAAATTAATACTACATGAGTTATAGCAATGTGCCTAACAAATCCATTGATAGCAATTGTTTAGTGAAATAGTTTTGACGGTTTGAGTACAATGGTGTAGTTATTTTTGTACCAAAGAAAATCTTTCAGCGTATAATATTTTACTCATAACTAGCTTCTTCGGATCATTGCATTGTGTTATCCCATGAAATTATGTTATCGACCTTCCAATGCTCTTCGGTCTCATGTAGAATGGAACTATATCTGAGTGTAAGACATAAATGCCGACGAAAAATGTATCCCGAACAATTATACAGGACGGTCTTCTAGCTTTTTTCGGTTTTCTGTTCTATTTTTTGCTTTTCTGGAGTTCCACAAATCTGACTCAAAAATATTCTAACGGTCAACCGCCAAACTTTTTTTGGGAGTCAAAAAAATAAGGGTATGTTTGATTCGTAGGATAGAAAAACCGCAGAAATTGGACGCAGGATTAGAGTGTCCTGTCCAGCTGAATTATATATGTTTTGGAACCTACATGAATTTTCTCCAACAGTGTTTGAATCACATGAAAAATAAAAAAAATTATAACACGAGGTTCGAGTGGATGGAAAATATTCTCCAACACATAGTGGAATGCAATCCTATAGGAAACGTTCCTAAGGATCTAAACCTACAAATCAGACGATGCCAATGGAAAATTTCTAAGGATCAAAATCCTCTAAAATTCATACTGAGATTCCTTTGAATTAAACAAGCTCTAAAACTTAGACCATAGCAAGTAAGAGGGGTGGTATAGACGTGGTGTTTTGGCTCCTGAAAGCAGATGCTCATTGATGAACCGCTTGTTTTTTTTTTAAACCGAGTTTTCTTTACATTGTACCGGTTTGTACGAAAACTCTTTTCTACCAGCAACGGTACATGCCGGCAACTCATCCACCGTCTATTGTCGCTTTGAGATTGGTGCAGCACTTGACGTCACGATGACGTCATGCTGACATCACCAACTGAAATAAAATTGAAACCGAACTGAAACATTGAAACGGACTGCGAAAAATAATTGAAACATTTGAAACGGACTGTGAACAGTACGAAATATTTCACAAGTTTCACATGTTTCATTTTTGTTTCACAAAAATTTCAAAAGTTTGGCCGCGCATGGCTGACGTCATGCTCACGTCAGCATGACGCGGCACTCCGGTACATACCACTGCCGGTAGAAACGCCGGGTTCCTGGTTTGTATCGTTGTTCCATGCTCATGCATAAATATTTAGGAAAGATACAAAACATTACAAGGTAAAAAGCAAAAAAAAAATACATTTGAAATGCTACAATATTTTTATTCAGGCAGGAGCCGTTCCTTTTGAATTTCCGAGTAGTTCAAACTTCAGAGAAGCCAGTGGGAGGCTCGCAGACGAGCTGGAGACTCGGAGTACTACTATAGCAGAGACGAAAAGGCGAGGTGAATTTCTCCTGCTTGTCTCTTCCACTTGTTCGTTTCCCGTGCCGTCTTCTCCCCTATTAAAGACCCTGCTGCCTGCCCACACGCGGTGCTCGCGGCCGTATTGGTGGCACCGATAGACAACAGAGCGAGATAGAAGGCGGCCGGACGGCGCGGCTCCACTCTTCTTCCCACCTCCCCACACCCGATCGGGAAATTCCTCTGCCGAGGCCGCTTCCCCTGTCCTGGTACGTCTGAAAACCTCCCCCTTCTCCGTTCATCGCGCGCATTACCACGTTCCTACGCAAGCTCTTGGTTATTTTCGATTTCGGGAATCCTGTGGCGATTTCTGATCTCTCTCGGTGGCCGCTGAACTGTTTACAGGTTCTTGGGATCGCAACCCAAATCAACGCGATGGCTAGATTTGGATTTTTCTTGCAATTTGCGTCTCGGCTCCTAAACCCGAGCACTACTAGGATTCCAAAATTTTGTCAAGGGATCTAACTATTTGGGAGTAATTAATGTCATGTTCCTTTTCCGGTCAGCAGAATGGAGACCTCGGCGCCCAATGCCGCCACCGCGCCGACGCCGACGCCGGCGCCGGAGCCCACGCAGCCTCGGCGGCTGCCAGACTTCCTCCAGTCGGTGCGGCTCAAGTACGTGAAGCTGGGGTACCACCACCTCATCTCCCACGGGATGTACCTGCTGCTGTCGCCGCTGATGGCGCTCGTGGCCGTGCAGCTCTCCACCGTGTCCCCCAGCGACCTCGCCGACCTGTGGGAGCAGCTCCGGTACAACCTCATCTTCGTGCTCACCTGCTCCACCCTCCTCGTTTTCCTCTCCACCTTCTACTTCCTCACCCGGCCCCGCCCAGTCTACCTCGTCGACTTCGCCTGCTACAAGCCGGGGCCGGAGCGCCGGTGCACGCGCCAGAGGTTCATGCGCTGCTCCGAGGCCACCGGCTCCTTCACCGACGCCAACCTCGACTTCCAGCGCAAGATCCTCGAGCGGTCCGGGCTCGGCGAGGACACCTACCTGCCCCCCGCCGTGCTCCGGGTGCCCCCCAACCCGTGCATGGACGAGGCGCGCAAGGAAGCCAGCACCGTCATGTTCGGCGCCATCGACCAGCTGCTGGAGAAGACGGGGGTCAGGCCCAAGGACATCGGCGTCCTGGTGGTCAACTGCAGCCTGTTCAACCCGACGCCGTCGCTGTCGGCCATGGTGGTGAACCACTACAGGCTGAGGGGCAACGTGGTGAGCTACAACCTCGGAGGGATGGGCTGCAGCGGCGGGCTGCTGTCCATCGACCTCGCCAAGGACCTGCTGCAGGTGCACCGGGACACGCACGCGCTGGTCATCAGCATGGAGAACATCACCCTCAACTGGTACTTCGGGAACGACCGGTCGATGCTGGTGTCCAACTGCCTGTTCCGGATGGGCGGCGCGGCGATCCTGCTGTCGAACCGGCGCCCCGACCGGCGGCGGTCCAAGTACGAGCTGGTGCACACGGTGCGCACGCACAAGGGCGCCGACGACAGGTGCTTCGGCTGCGTGACGCAGGAGGAGGACGGGGCCGGCGGCAAGGTGGGCGTGTCGCTCTCCAAGGACCTCATGGCGGTGGCCGGGGACGCGCTCAAGACCAACATCACGACGCTGGGCCCGCTGGTGCTCCCGCTCTCGGAGCAGCTGCTGTTTATGGCCACGCTGGTGGCGAAGAAGGCCTTCAAGGTGAAGATCAAGCCCTACATCCCGGACTTCAAGCTGGCCTTCGAGCACTTCTGCATCCACGCCGGCGGGCGCGCCGTGCTGGACGAGCTGGAGAAGAACCTGGACCTGACGGAGTGGCACATGGAGCCGTCGAGGATGACCCTGTACCGGTTCGGCAACACCTCCAGCAGCTCGCTCTGGTACGAGCTGGCATACAGCGAGGCCAAGGGCAGGATCAGCCGGCGGGATAGGATCTGGCAGATCGCCTTCGGCTCCGGGTTCAAGTGCAACAGCGCCGTCTGGAAGGCGCTGCGCACGGTGAGCCCGGAGGCGGAGAAGAACCCCTGGATGGACGAGATCGACGACTTCCCCGTGGAGGTCCCCAAGATCTCCAAGGTTGGAAACGCATGAAAGGAAATTGCCAGATCAGCACCAAGTTTGTTCATCATCTGGTGGTGCCAGATCAATCTGCTCTTGTTTTCAGCTGTTGTAGCATCAACTGTGGTTGGGGGGACCTAAGCTAAACTTTAGGCCCTGTTTGTAATTTTAGATAATTCGATTCGATTACGTAGAAGGGTGGGTGGTCACTGGTCTAATACTCGGATTGCGGATTGGTGGGAAGGAACTGTGGTTCCATGTAGATTCATTTCATGATTGTGATTCATCTTCGACATGATCATGATCCATCATCATTTGTCTCAACCGGAAGTTTTAACTCCTGCAACGATGTGGTCACAATCTTATATGTTCGGGATCAGTTGGTTCCATCGATCTCCTCTTTTTTCTCTTCATCAATCTGTCATCATGTGGATGCATCATATCTTGTGCTGGATTTGCTCGACCGTTCCTTGGCTCCTATCCGTATATCTGTCGCTTAATGAGATGAGCTGCTGGTCATATGATGCGATGCGAATGTTTAAGCTGCCCTGGATAATTCCAAGACGCGAGTGGTTACTCCTGGGAGGCTGGGACCCCTACGTGTGCTGTAGCTATCAGAATCTGTCGTCCAATTGAAACAAAATTGATTGCACCTGGTTGGATCTTCATTGGTAGAGTTAGTAGTCCCTGACTTCATAGACCTTTTTCCCTTCTTTTAGCGAATGGTTATACCTGGAACCCCTTCCCGGTTGCTGCACCCTGGTCCCTGAAGCTTCTAATAGAGATTATGAAGTTCACGGGGTTTTTCTCTCTTTGATGGACTTTTTTTTTTAAATGGACGCTTTATTACAAATAGTAACGTTTACACCGGTCTCCGCATACTCTCTTTGATGGATGTAGGTAGATGTGAGGTTTGCTGCCTGAATGATCAGCCATACGGGACTGCTATCCTGCGGTACCAAAGTTTCCGGGCGAGTGCACCGCGGTACCTAAGTTGTCTGAAATTGCCGCGTTTCGAAATGCTGGGCCGCCAACTACCGAGAGGGGCTATTTCGATGCAAACTCATCTCACCCCTACCAAATCTAAACATTCCATGAAACTGTCCGTGAAGTAGATGGTCGGGACCCTCATGTCAGTAATATTTCCGTGACGCGAACGCCAACGTGGCAATCACGTAGGCGAAACGAGAGACTAAAGGAGCATGATGCGTTGACCAAATTCACAAATCCATTCCCTCCCTCCTTTCGCATGAACCCTAGCACCGGCGATGTCGAAATCCCCTCTCCAACCAGAATGATCTCTTCGGGCATTTGACTTCCGGCGCCAAGTTGCTGCGCCTACTCGCTGCTACCGAGCTCTAATGCCGAATGTCGTGCCAGCCGTTGCGACGATCTAGCCCGTCTCTACCGCCGACGAGCTGAGCAGCGCGAACGATGGCAGATCTATTTGCCGAGGAAGAAGTACTTCTGGCTAATTGCGGGTGAGCTACTCTTCTCTTTGCTATTCGCACTACCTATAACTGCTAGCAGGCTATTAGCATTACAGAGATATATCGAACATAGAATTGTTTGCTAGCACGACGCTGACAAACAATTCTTATCTTTTGTCTCCAATTTTCTGTCAAGTAGGATCTCCGCTGAACCCAAAAACACGGTTCGGGTCACCATCTGCGGCTACCACATTAAATTAGCAGATGGGAAGAGCACGTAGAAACAAGCTCACAATCTGAAGATGGAAGTAGCTCATGTGCAGTTATGCACTATCCCTGGTTTGGTTGCTGATGTGCGTGAACTTGCTGAAATGAGGCCGGAGCAGACTGCACGGTTCAGCATCCTTGATGAACGAGGCTTCAAGGTTCCTATAGCATGTGACAGTCAGCTAATTGGATTGATGAAATAGCATGCTGGGCTTCGCGTGGTTATGCTGATTTGTAACATACTGGATGAGGAAACTCTTGCTACTAGGAGTCACCCAGCTATTATTGGACATGGAGGTCTAACTCGAACCCCTGCTGTTGTTGAGTAAAATATGGTTCCTCGTCCGCAACATGCTTCTGTCAGGCAACCTCCTCGTAGGAGTCCCCGTATTGCCGTTGTGGAAAACTCTGCTCTGGAATCTACTGGTACTGGTCGTCCCCATGGTGTTGTTGCTCCGGCTGCTGCTGACCCAATCCATGTCGTTGTTGAGCAAACTAAGGCTTCCGGAGTCTGCCCCACTATTGTTGCCAAGACCGCCGCCTTGTGTGCTCCTCCTCCTTGAAACCGTCCTCAAGTTGTGCGAACCCGTGCTCTGGAATCTGCTGGTATTGGTCGTCCTCATGTTGTTGTTGATCTGGCGGCTGTTGACCCAATCCCTGCCACTGTTGAGCAAACTAAGGCTTCCGGAGGCTGCCCCACTGCTGTTGCAAAGACTAATGCCTTGTGTCCTCCTCGAACCCGTGCTCAGGTTCAGCGAGCTGCTGGTCTAGAGCTAGCTCATGGTCTGGACTCTGCTAGCACTCGAAACACTGCTGTTGTGGGAACTGCTCCTGATCATCGATGTGGCATGGCAGCAGCTGATCCTATTATGGCTGCCGTTAGAAGGGGCCATGCCTGTCCACCATGTAATGTAGCTCCCGCTGCTAAGGGCCCTCGCCTTGCTCCTGGTCCTAGTACTCCCACCGAGGTTGATCCAGCTAACGATAACGCTGGTGATGGCGACAGTGGCATTGGGGTTGGGTCTGATGGTGCCGCTCCACCTCTCGAACCTCTCGGAGGTTTCTATCCTGAAGAACCTGATGATGGCAAAGTAATCGTTCGTATCGGTGTCGCGGATTATACTGCAAAATTAGATGATGACACACAAAAATTCTATGACGAATTTGATGTAATCCTTGGCAGATACGATCCTGAAGTGGTAGAGTTATCTGACCTGATGGCATCATTACGTGTGAAGGTGCTATGGGGGTCCTCCCAAGAAGCACGTTTGTTATATTTTGGTTACAGGAGCAAAAAGGCTATCGAAGTGAAAGATACCAGGGATTTAGTCGTACCGTTTAGAAGGAAACATTATAGGCGTGAAGTGTACTTCCACTTGATAGTGCAAATGGTTAGAGAGGAATTGGAACTCGACAATAGAGATGATGGACTTTTAGAAGGCATGCGTGACCTGATCCATGGCATCACTAGGGCTGGTGCGACTGAGGGTAGCTTCGAATAGAGGAGAGTCTTACAGAGGAGCGTCATAAAGAGGAGCAGGAAGAGCATCCCCAGAAAGGGCACCCCGAAGAAGAACGTCACCAAGGAGACCACGCCAGAGAAGAGGACGCCCAAGAGTCGCACGAAAAAATGCACCACACCGCAGAGTACACCCCTAAGATCCAGTCAAAATGCCACACCGAACGATAGCAGCAAAAACGCTAAGAGGGCTAACACGGTTGTGAACACTCCTAGGAGTGGTAGCAAAGAGGCGAAGATGGCCAGCACGGAGGCTACCACACCCAGTGGGAGCAGAAAAAATACTAATTTGGAGCGGAACACGCCGCTGTCAGGGAATAATGCCAGCACGAAGGAGAACACTCGCAATAGTAGCAGCAAAAGGGCTAATTTGGAGCGGAACACACCGCTGAGGTCAGGCAATAATGCCAGCATGAAGGAGAACACGCCCAATAGTAGCAGCAAAAGGGCTAATTCGAAGAAGAACACGCCGCAGAGGTCAGGTAATAATGCCAGCACCCTGGAGCCAACACCCGTGAGGGGAGGCAGTAAGGAGATCACACCCAAAAGCGGAAGCAAAAAGCCTAGTTCGATGGGGAATGGAACGCAGATGTCAAGCCCTACTGATACCATCAGGAAAGATTACATCAGGAAGGAGGATGTACACAGGAAGAGCAAGAGGGTTCTGTACAGTCAAGATGAAATTGATTCTGACTGTTGTTTGTCCACTGAAGTACCTGGGATGCGTGCAAACGTAAAACCACCCCATGTGGTTGCATCAGAACCAACCGAGTGTCTTGGAGAAAATAGAGTTGCCGGTGAGGTGGATTGGGGCAATGTTCTGGTCCATCTGGGTGGAGACGATGGTGCAGCCCCACCCATGGGAGTCAATATGATGTGTGCAGTACTAGGCATTAGAGACGATAGCGAGGATTCTGAATCAGATGAAGAAGAAGGCACTATAGAGGATCAAGAATCTGGTGATGATGAAATAGACGAGGAACTTAACGATGAGGCTAGTATTCCAGTCGATGATTTGGGTGTTGAAGTAGAAGAAATGAAACATGACCATGAGTATCCTATAATTTCGATCGGCACCGAGTTCAGGAGCATGCATGAGTTCAGGATGTTGTTCCGGCATTTTTTATCAACGGGGAGTTCGATGTTTATTGACTGAAGAACACTGCCCAGATGTATGAGACCGTTTGCAAGTTAACGTGGATGAATGGACAGGCCGAGGTACATTGTCCATGCAGGATCACAGCAAGAGCCTTATCTGCGTCGAAGGCAATTAGGGTACTGGGGCAATGAATGCAGCAAAACATTAGAACTTTCTCTCTTTTCACTCTATAACTACAATTGATGTGTGATATCTTTCTGGCAACTAGTTGACTCCAATTATCTTTTAAATGAATCTGTGTTGCAGGTGAACAAAATGGACCCTCCACACATGTGTCCGACAGGCAGCAAACTGAAATCCTCAATGGCTGATACAGAGTGGGTGGCTATGCAATTTATGTCCATACTAAAGGATAACCCCAAGGAGACCGCGAAGAATATTCAGACTAGCCTCGGTTCTAAATACAACATTGTCCTACCGTATTACACGGTTTGGAAAGGTAAAGAGAAAGCTATGGGGGTCTTGCACGGGGATTGGATCAATAGCTTCAGGATGCTGTACAACTTCAAGGTGGAGGTACAAGCTAGGTGTCCAGGGAGTTTTGTGGAGATTGACACCGAATCAGTACGTGGTAAAATATATTTCAAAAGATTTTTCATGGCGCTTAAACCTTGCATCCAGGGATTCAAGGACGAATGTAGGCCGTATCTGAGTGTAGACAACACTGTCCTAACTAGCAAATGGAAAGGCTGTCTGTTATCTGCCACGGCACTTGATGGTCACAATTGGATGTTCCCAGTGGCATTCGGGCTTTTTGAAACAGAAACGGAGGAAAACTGGGTCTGGTTTATGAGGCAGCTCAAGAGATCAATAAGCCACATGGATCCATTGGCTATATCTATAGATGCATGCAAAGGGCTGACGAATGCAGTGAAGGAGGTGTTCCCGCGAGCTGAAGGTAGAGAATGCCATGCCCATATGATGCTCAACTTGTACTCACACTATGCAGGCAGCGTATTTCGTTACATGTTTCCTGCTGCTAGAGTTTACAAACCTAGTAGCAGCGAATATTTTATGAGCAAGATTTTTGCGGAAGCCCCTGAACTTCCAGAGTACTTAGCCATCCATCATTCACAGCTATGGAAGAGGAGTCAATTCAACCCTGACATCAAAGTTGATTACATAAATAACAACCTTGCAGAATGCCTGAATAACTGGGTGAAGGACATAAAAGTGCGTCCTGTTCATATCTTGATGGACAGCATACACGGTATGATCATGAAGCTGTTAAATATAAGGAGAGAGATCGGTAGGAGACTTAGAGGACATATGCTACCGCCAGTTGTACAGCAACTACACAAGAGAAGCCGAGGACTTGCTCATCTTAAGGTTCTACCGTCAACCAGCAGCAGCTGTGAGGTGGTCAATATGTCCAAGAGTGGCAAAAGGGATGGTGTGAACATCCATCTATGCGAATGCACCTACTTAGAGTGGCAGCATACCGGGAAACCTTACGACCACGCCTTGGCCTTCTTGGTGAAGAAAAGAACTCTACCACATTTGGATCAGTATTTGTCAGACTACTACTCTATGGAAAAGTTCAGAGTTGCGTACGCTGGATCTATCGAGCCATGTACAGACCCATCTCAGTGGCCTCAAGTCCAACTGTCTTTCCAACTTTGCCAGCCAGTTACAAAAAGGGGCAGAGGAAGACCTCAGGTGAATAGGTTTAAGAATTTTCTCGAGAAGAAGGGTTCAGCTTTCTGTGCTACCAAGAAGGGCAAAAATAGATGCAAGACCTGCCATCTTATAGGCCATAGAGCAGCGGGTTATCCCCTTAATGCTCCCAAACCAAGGTATGAGATGGTACATTCACACAAAAAATTGTTTATAGTCTGTAGATATAAGGTAGTAATCCATGTACTGGTTTTTTTATAGGAAGCGCAAGGTAAGAAACAAGACAACTGACTCAGTGATTTTGTTGAGGGACGAAAATCAAAACGAGTGAAGTGATGATGCTGGACAAGATTCTGGTGCTGATTGGCCTGACTTCCCTCGACCCGGAGATGCAGGGTACGTGAAGGTAAGAAAATTGGCACCCAGGAAGAGGAAGAAGGCGGGAGATGAAGAAGCCAGTGGACGTGAAGGCAAGAGGAAGAAAGTTGGCACCCAAGCAGAGAAAGAAGGCTAGTTGTGTAGAAGCCTAATGATGTATTGAACTTGAACCTATATATGTAGTTCGGTGAAACTCTGGAGCTGTGTGCGTGGAACTTGTCGGGCGAAACAATCTGCCTCCCGTACTCAGAGTAAAATGTATCGTGACTTTAGGATTGGATACGGCCGAGGACACTAGTTGAATCCAAAATTGTGACTGTGCCACTACTATCTGAACAATCGCGATAGCTGAGCGGTTAAGGGGTCTCCAAAATCGATGGGTGTTAGTGGCATGGACATGAATTATTTATAGGCGCTTAATAAATCCCTAATATTGGCATTACACTTATGATAAGTTTCTGGGCTGAAAAACAATTTCTAAGCTGGCTGCTACACTCCACGAAGCAGCAACTTATTTCAGCTGCTGGACAACGACATGACAACATAAACTGCAAATGCAACAAATAATGCCCAGATAATGAGGAAACTGTTTCCACTATCTGGTCTAATCTTGAGCCCGTCTGTCTCACCACCTCCCTGCCCCTGCCTCCCCTGCACCTGGTGAAGCTCTCGGATCTCTCGCTCCATCGCATGAATCTCCTCTTTCTTGTCCCACACAGCATCAAGCAGATCCTGAACAAGCTCTTTGTGAAAACCTGTCAGTGGCTTTTCGATCCACACAAACTTGTCACAGCCAGTCCCCCTTCCTTCCTGCGAAGTAGATCGAAGGAAATAAAAAAAGAATTACATTATGCTTTCCGGATCCGGGTTACCATTGTACTTATAGTAGGAACTTACCGCTCTGATGCTGTAGTTGCTGAATTTTCCTGCAGTATTTTCGACGGTCCACGAAATCCATCTCGACATCTTCTCACTGCACAAACATAGCATATCAGGGTAGTAATTGTAGGGCGTCCTCCGGTACCTGATGGGGGCACCCGCCTCACGGTGTTGAGCCGACCCTGATTCCGCCCGAGACGAACTACACGAGCTGCGAGCCATGAGCGAGGGGAGCGAGGGCAGAGGAAAGAGGATCCTTTGGATGTCAGGGTAGTGGTGAAGCGTGATTTATCCCCACTTAATAACTCAGGCAGAATCCTACCGTCCACATTCGTCTGATGATACGTCCAAAACATATCTACTTTCCCGAACACTTTTGCTATTGTTTCTCCTCTAAACTTGTGTGATTTGGATGTAACTAACACGGACTAACGTTGTTTTCAGCAGAATTACTTTGGTGTCTAGTTTTTGTGCAGAAAATCAACTATCTGGAAAAATCCCAGAAAATATGCAAAAATCCTATTTCACCAGAAGACTCCTAGAGCCAGAATATGAGACGGAGTGGGGTTGGGGTCCAGCCACACCATCTGGCCGCGCGGGCTGGGCCTGGCCACGCCAGGGAGTGGTCTGGCCACGCCAGACACCCCCTCGGTCTCCCTCTTCGCCTATAAGATGCCTTCTGACCTAAAAACTCAGGGGGTCGACATTTTTCCACAAAGAGTTCCGCTCCGCCGCCACCACCAGATTCCACGATTCGGAACCAGAAACTCCGTTCTGGCACCCTGCCGGGACGGGGAATTGGAGGAGATCATCACCATCATCATCATCATCGCTTCTCCATCGACCATCCATGTTTCCCCCATCTATGAGTGAGTAATCCCCCGTTGTAGGCTATGGGGATGGTAGGGATTGGATGAGATCGTTCATGTAATGGCATCAGATTGTTAGGGCATGGTGCCTAGTATCTACTATTAGTGCTTTTTGACTTTGTTGCAACTTGTTATGCTTAATGCTTGTCACTAGGGCCCAAGTGCCATGATTTCAGATCTGAACATGTTATTGATTCATTATGATAGTATTGTTTATGGTCTTACCTGCAAGTTGTATACACACGTTGTTGTCCGGAACCAATGACCCCGAAGTGACAGAAATTGGGATAACCGGAGGGAATGGCTTTGATGTGAGGATCACATGTGTTCATGGAGTGTTAATGCTTTGCTCCGGTGCTCTATTAAAAGGAGAACCTTAATTGCCAGTAGTTCCCTTGAGGCCCCGCTGCAAACGGGCTGGCAGGACAAAAGATGTTGTGCAAGTTCTCATTGCGAGCACGTATGACTATATTATGGGACACATGCCTAGGATTATCTAGTACTTGGATGCTTTATCTTATTTATCTGCAAATTGCCCTATGTTCTGATTGCTATGCGAATTGTCTTGTCCATGCAACGCCCCTCCATCCATCCCTATGCCTACCGTGCTTTAATCCTACTATTTACTGCAATTCTTACTACTGTCTTTACTTTTACTACCGCTATTACTTTACTATTGCTACTACAAAACTGTTGCTACTGATAAACTGTTGTGAGCAAGATTGTTTCCAGGTGCAGCTGAATTGACAACTCAGTTGTTAAGGCTTATAAATATTCTTTGGCTCCCCTTGTGTCGAATCAATAAATTGGGTTTCACTTCCCTCGAAAATACTGCGATACACCCCCTATACTTGTGGGTCATCAAGACTATTTTCTGGCACCGTTGCCGAAGAGCATAGCTTTATTTATCAAGTTCACTTGGATTCATTATTGTTCGTTGTTATCCATCCATCATGGGTAAGTCTCGTGATGGTAAGGTTCTTATTTTACCATCCACTACAAGAAGATGTACGGTTTTGAACACCTCTGTTGCTCTTGATTCACCATCTGTTATGAGTAAGCTCGTTACACCACCACATACACATGCTACACACACTGCTACTACTACTTAATCTGAAACTTCTGATACTTATGATGTTGCTTCTACTATGCTTGATAAAAGTGGTTCATTAGGTCCTTTCCTAGATGCTACGATTGCTAGAACTATAGCTGGAAATACTGAAACTCCTAATGAAGACACTACTACACCTGTTAGTTCACCTGAGTCTAGTGAGAGTTATGATATTGAAGACGGTTATGTTGAGATGACCGATGAATTTATTAAAGAATGTAAAAACAATCATGATAGGAATACTGCTAAGAGTCTCCTTGAGAGGCGTACTATTAGACCCAAATTGTCTCCTAATGCTAAGTTTGCTGCATCTCCCATAAACATTAAAGATAAAGATTATGATTTCTCTATCTATCTATCTTACATAGCTATTGTTGAGAAAGAACCTTTTTGTGGGACTAAGAATGAAAGTGCGGTAGCACATATGACTGAGCTTTCTACCATGAGTGGCCTGTTTTCTGATGATATTAAGATGCGTACTTACTTTGTTGCTAAGATTTTCCCCTTTTCACTGAAAGGAGAAGCTAAAACTTGGTTTAGTAATTTACCTCCTGGATCTATTGATAGCCGTGATTTCTTGATTAGTACTTTCCTGCAAAAATATTTTCCTCCTAGTGTTAGACATGCTATTTTGCAGGAACTTTTTGATTTTAAACAGGGAGAAAAATAAATATTGCCTGAATCTTGGGCAAGGTTTTGTGCTTTGATTCATGCACAGGCTGGAAGTCCATTACCTAAGAATGAGATTCTTGATATATTTTATAATGGACTAACCAAAGAATCTAGGACATACCTAGATAGTTGTGCTGATTGTGTTTTCAGGAATAGGACTCCCAAGGAAGCTGAGGAATTAATGGCTAAAATAAGCAAGAACTATGAAGATTGGACTCCTCCTGAACCAGCTATACCTGAAACAATTATACCTAAACCAGCTATACCGGCGCCTATACCATCATCTAAGAAGAGGGGAGTTATTGAATTAAATGATGAAGTGATGAAGGAAGCTAAGAAATGTCCTAAGGAGAAGGGAATTAAAGCTGCAGATGTCAAGAATTTACCTCCTATAGAAGAATTATGTAAGCCAATTCCCCATTCATCCACTATTGAGTTACACTCTCTCCAACACTTTGATGAAGGTGATATCCCTTACTCTAAAACTCATGATCAATGCTTAGAAGAATTCGATATTTTTATTGTTAAGCAAGATAATTTTAATAAAAGGGTGCAAAATCAACTAATGGAAAACACTAGAGCTATTGTTGAGTTGAAGGATATTGTGGAAAGAACCTTTAATGATGTTAAAATGATTGTTAAACATTTTCAAATGGTTCAAACTCAAATAGATCAACTTATTAAAGTGCAAAAGACTTGCTAGTTAATGCTACTAAAGAAAAACATGCTTATGAAATTAGAACTAGAAGTGGTGCTGCTACCCAGGATCCTCTATATCTTGAGGGGCATCCCAAAAGAATCGAGCAGGATTCTCAACAAGCTGAAAATAGTGGTTCTACTCGTAAGAAAAGAAAAAATAAACATAAAACTATTGTAGAACCCTCTGAACCTGTTAAAGATCCTAAAAGTATATCTATCTCTAATGCTGAAACTGAAAGTAGTAATGAAGAAAATGATGTTCCTAATGAAGAAAAAGTTGAAGAAGAACCTGAAAAGCACACTAAGAATACTAATTACACTAAAGAAGAATTTATTGCTAAGAAACATGGTAGTGAAAGAGAGCCTTGGGTCCAAAAACCTATGCCTTTCCCTGATAAGAAATACAAGTCAAAGGAAGATGAACACTATAATAAGTTTTGTGAGTGGATGAAACCTTTATTCCTGCAAATTCCTTTGACTGATGCTATTAAATTGCCTCCTTACTCAAAGTATATGAAGGATATTGTCTCAAATAAAAGGAAGATCCCTAATGAAGAAATCTCTACTTTGCTTGCTAATTATTCCTTTAATGGTAAGGTTCCAAAGAAACTTGGAGACCCAGGGATTCCAACTATCCCTTGCTCTATTAAGAATAGTTATGTTAGAACCGCTTTGTGTGATTTGGGAGCTGGAGTTAGTGTTATACCTTTTTCTCTCTACAAGAGACTTCAGCTTGAAAAACTAATACCAACTGATATATCTTTCCAAATGGCTGATAAATATACCACTATTCCTGTTGGTATATGGGAGGATGTACCTGTTCAAGTGGCTCATAATTGCTTGATACTAACTGATTTTGTTATGCTTGAAATGCCTGAAGATGATAATATGTCTATTATTCTTGGAAGACCTTTTCTTAATACTGCAGGAGCTGTTATAAATTGTAATCAAGGAAAGGTGATTTTCAATGTTAATGACAAGGAACATACTATCTATTTCCCCAAGAAGATTGATAGGACTTATGGTTTGAATGCAATTGAACATGTTGAGGGCATTCAAGTTGGAGAAATATATTGTCCCATACCAAGAGAAAATTTTGAAACTATTATGATTGGGACCATTGCTATCAAGGTTGAGGTAACATAATCATTAGTGGAATACAAAGTTTTGTTTCATATAAAATTGTTTTGGTAACAAGACCTGATCAACCTTGTTAACAAAAGGATTTCATTGAACAAAACAATGTTTTTACCATGATTATCTCCGCTTACTTCTATTCTATCCATTTTAGTTTTTGCTTTCGTTTAGTTTTCTTTCCTGTTGCTAGTTGCTTGCATGTTAGGGTGTCTTAGAACTTCTGTAGTTCTAGCCTTGTTTTGTCATTGCATCATTCCAAAAAAATCTTTCTGCCAGAAAATCATTCATCTATACCTGAAAATTGCCCAAAAATAAAGTGTCTCGAAAAATTCCAGAAAATTCATATTAAATATTTACGTGAAAAAAGGGGCAGAGGAGTGCCTAGAAGGTTCCAAGGGAGCCCACCAGGCAGGCACACCACCTGGTGGCACGGCTAGCCCTAGGGCGCACCTCCCTATGGTGTGGGCCACCCCTGGCCCTCTACTCACTCTCTCACTTGCCACTTTCTTCTCTCTCCCGAGTAAACACCAGTTCATTGATCGAAATCGTGTTCTTGCTGTGCTTGCCCTCGATTTTTCGATCTCCTTGCTCAGCCCATCTTTGCTGCTGAAATTTGGAGCATTTGTTCTCTAGTATGTGACTATTCCGCTTGTCCAAGTAGATTTGTGTTTAGTGGTTTATATCTTGAGTATTTTGCTGCTGTAGGTGACAGGTTATGAGAGCTTGTAAGCTTGTTTGATGCTTAGAGATATAGTTTTGATGCATGTTTAGGCCTCTTACAAGTCCCGATGAGTAGTGCCCTTCATTATATTCACTTTGCAATCACTTGTTTAATAGATGTTTAAATTTCAGAATATCAAACATGAACAACCATACCTTTGGAGAAATATTTGAGAGGGATGCAACTAGGAGGTCAAGGCCCTCAAGATCAACCTCTTAGTTTCGACCATCATACAACGAAGATCGCATTGCACCTCGCATTGGTAATGAAGGAGATGATGGGGATGCTCACCCATCTACTTTTCCTTGTTTTACTTTCTTACAAGCTGCAGGGATTCTTGATGATTTCTTGCTACTGATTCAGAGGGTTGGTTTGACCTCATACATGCAAGATGAGAGTGAGCAATACGCTATGCTCACCAAAACTTTTGTTGAGAGCTTCGTGTTTACTAACACGCCCTATCAGTCAACTGGCTCTTTCAGAATTTATAATCTGCCCTTTACCATGCCATTGGAAAGATTTTGCAGTATTGTAGGTGTGGGCATGACGGGGACCGTGAAGAAGATTCAAGGGCGACCCGCCGATTTGCTGGAGCTCTACCGAGGGGTGACCAATGATGATGACCGCGTAGCTCAGCGCGGAAAGATAAGAAACATCCAACTCCCTGCTCTTAGATACTTTGCATATTATCTTGCTACTAGCGTTCTTGGTAGGGAGAATACGAGTAATATCTCCAACTATCATTTAGCCTTCCTTGCTGCTGCGCTTAACAATGATACTCGGTACAACCTTGGCTCGCTTATTGCTCGTCGCCTAGCTGCTAGGGGGCCTATCTATGGGGGCATCATCGCTTCACGTATGGTCAATGCATTAGAGCTTTTGGTGGATCCCAATGATACTATATTGGCACCACAAAGGCTTGACCTTGCTGCCATGAAAACACATCACTTCATCACTGCTGATTCTGATATGGACAGTTTAGTATATAGGATGTTGTTTACTGACGGGATGAGAGGGAGATCCCTTTGCCGCAATCTACTTTGTTTAGTGTTCATAGGTGGCCGTGCTCGCACTCCAAGGAGGAGGTGGACAAGCAGCTCCGCTTGCTGGGTTTCCACAGGCAGCACCAGGAGGATGTGCCCTCCTACGATTACTCTGCGCATTACGGTGGGGCGTCCTCAAGCTCGTACCAGGACGAGGGTACCTCCTCACCGTACTACGGAGGAGCTCCATCTTGGCCAGCTTGCGATTGATACCCATTTAGGCCAAAAGCCTAAGCTTGGGGGGAGGTACGCCGGCATCACACTCATCTACATATCATTTTGCGTCGGTACTTTGTATATTCATGTTTCGTTCTCTTTTTAGTTTTTGTTCTTTCTTTACTTTTGCTTTCTAAAACACAAAAAGACCAAAAATATTTCTGTTGTTTATCTTTGGTTTGCTTCTTTCTTTTTGCCTTGGTTTGCTTGCTTTGTTTGAACTATTCGAAAAACCCAAAAAGATTTTGTTTTTCTTGTTCTTCCTTTTTGGTTCTTGTTTTAAAAATCGAAAACACCAAAAATATTTGTTGTTCTTCTTTGGTTTTTGTGAGTTTGTTGCAGGGTTCAGCAGTTCTCAGTGGAATTTGGTTTCATATTATTATTATTCAAGCCACACAAGTGAAGGGCAATAATGAGGATTAATGACAACTTGAGGTGTGGTAAGAGGTTGGTAACGAACTCTATTTGTTTTCATATTTTTGTACATATACTCATCATTGTGGGCATGCTTAGCTTGTTCGTGTAGGGTGTATGTTATTTATGGATGCTTAGTAGTTCTTGCTTTCATATGATTAGTTCCAGCATGCTAATAGTTTGTAGCATGTCTTATAAATGTTTGCTTGCATTACTCTATTCATAACTTGGTATGACATCGTGGTATCCTCCTCTGAATGTTTCATTTGAATTGAATTGGCACATGCTCACGCATGCATATGACTGAAATAATCAGTTAAGCCTCGTTGAATTATTTTGCCTTGAGGGTCTTGAATCAGTTTCATGCCATTATTTGTCCTGTTTTGTTGCAAGCATGATTATGACAGCTATTGCTCTCTCGTTTGTCGCTCCCTTGCTATTGCTAGCCTTCACTTGCACTGAGTATGTTTTACTCGTGTTTCCAACTCCCTAAAACCAAATATTGCCAAAAGTGTCCACCATACCTACCTATTAGCATCATTTGCTATTTCCGTGCATATTCAATATGCCTTGTTTTCTTCCGAATAAAATGTTTGCTTGTTAGGAGAAAGTTAGTTAGTAAAGATATCACGAACTTGATGGCACACTTTATTTCCTGCACTTAATAAACCTGAACCATTGTGACTGTCCATGAAAGTTATATGCTTGCAAATTATAGGCTGGGGATTAGCAGAACCGTGCTGTCACGAGGAACGCTTTCAACACCTGTAAATATATACCCAGTTGATACAATGCTCTTTTGTTTACGGATGTCATCGGTGTGAAATAAAAGGGGAGCTTGTAAGTCCATGGAGTTATGTATGTGTGTTAGAGAAACACCTGGGCCGCCGGTCTAATCCATGATGTCATGGTGGAAACCTGCAGTGTAACCATAATAAGTATCTATGAAGCATTCTTCTTATAAAAAAAGAGAGAGATAGCTGTTGAGAAAAAGAAAAAAAGGAGATTTGAGAAAAGAGGAAAGAGAGAAAAAGCACCATTTTCCCATGGTAAATAAGAAGATTGCTGAGATACTCATTGTCTGCTTGCCTTGTCATTTTGATATGGGGATTCTTCCGTATCATCAGGCAAGGGGTACCCCGTTGGCAATTCTCTATGATACGCACGTATTTACGATGACAAGAACTTACTGGTAACTAAAGTTGAGTAGCATGAAGAGCGGCCCTCGTACTCAAGGGACATGGGATTTCCAGTTTATAGTCTGTCAAGCATATAACTCAGATTGAGCCTCACTTTCACCTTAACCATATTAAAGATGCTTATGATAGGGGCAATGAGAGCTCAAAGCTAACAAGTATCATACTCTCAGCATTTGGAAGCTTTTCAAACTTTTCAAAACCTTTTTCATTTCCTTGTTGAGTCACCAGCTATTCTATCAGTACTTCCTTGAGAGCATAGTTGTCATTCTTAGTGTAATGTGCTTGTCTCAAAACTTGATTATTTGTGTTATCACTTTGATGCTTGTATATTTGATATCTTTACTTCTAGTCTTCACCTGAACTTCAGAGGTGCCTTGGCATTCACAATAAAAAGGCAAGCGAGATACCACTCTATCATACCTTGTTATGAGCATTGTAATGTTGCTTATGTTTATGTTTCATGCTACTTATTATTTTTGAGTTGGAATCTCTTCATAGCTTGCAATGCCTATTAAGTAAACTTAGTTGCATACTCCTTATTATGAATTGTCTAAGTAGTTGATCACATGCTGAGAATATATACATAATACGAAGCAAATGTGTTCATGAAAGTTTCTTTTATCGCACTCAGTTTTCAACTGAATTGCTTGAGGACAAGCAATAAGCTAAGCTTGGGGGGAGTTGATACGTCCAAAACGTATCTACTTTCCCGAACACTTTTGCTATTGTTTCTCCTCTAAACTTGTGTGATTTGGATGTAACTAACACGGACTGACGCTGTTTTCAGCAGAATTACTTTGGTGTCTAGTTTTTGTGCCGAAAATCAACTATCACGAAAAATCCCGGAAAATATGCCAAAAATCATATTTCACCAGAAGACTCCTGGAGCCAGAATATGAGACAGAGTGGGGCTGGGGCCCAGCCACACCACTTGGCCACGCGGGCTGGGCCTGGCCGCGCCAGGGGGTGGTCTGGCCGCCCCAGACACCCCTCGGTCTCCCTCTTCGCCTATAAGATGTCTTCTGACCTAAAAACTCAGGGGGGTTCGACATTTTTCCAGAAAGTGTTCCGCTCTGCCGCCGCCACCAGATTCCACGATTCGGAACCAGAAACTCCGTTCTGGCACCCTATCGGGACGGGGAATTGAAGGAGATCATCGCCATCATCATCATCATCGCTTCTCCATCGACCATCCATGTTTCCCCCATCTATGAGTGAGTAATCCCCCGCTGTAGGCTATGGGGATGGTAGGGATTGGATGAGATCATTCATGTAATGGCATCAGATTGTTAGGGCATGGTGCCTAGTATCTACTATTAGTGATTTTTGACTTTGTTGCAACTTGTTATGCTTAATGCTTGTCACTAGGGCCCGAGTGCCATGATTTCAGATCTGAACATGTTATTGATTCATTATGATAGTATTGTTTATGGTCTTACCTGCAAGTTGTATACACATGTTGTTGTCCGGAACAAATGGCCCCGAAGTGACAGAAATCAGGATAACCGGAGGGAATGGCTTTGATGTGAGGATCACATGTGTTCATGGAGTGTTAATGCTTTGCTCCGGTGCTCTATTAAAAGGAGCACCTTAATTGCCAGTAGTTCCCTTGAGGCCCCGCTGCAAACGGGCTGGCAGGACAAAAGATGTTGTGCAAGTTCTCATTGCGAGCACGTATGACTATATATGGGACACATGCCTAGGATTATCTAGTACTTGGATGCTTTATCTTATTTATCTGCAAATTTCCCTATGTTCTGATTGCTATGCGAATTGTCTTGTCCATGCAACGCCCGTCCATCCATCCCTATGCCTACCGCGCTTTAATCCTACTGTTTACTGCAATTCTTACTACTGTCTTTACTTTTACTACCGCTATTACTTTACTATTGCTACTATAAAACTGTTGCTACTGATAAACTGTTGTGAGCAAGATTATTTCCAGGTGCAGCTGAATTGACAACTCAGTTGTTAAGGCTTATAAATATTCTTTGGCTCCCCTTGTGTCGAATCAATAAATTAGGTTTCACTTCCCTCGAAAATACTGCGATACACCCCCTATACTTGTGGGTCATCAGCTGACAGGTGGGGGACCTAGCGTATGGACTTCTCAACCAAACCTCGCGCCTTCATGGTTCAGAAGCCCTCTCGTGCGCATTGGATGAAATTTTTTGGCACCTTGCCCGCGTACATATCACTGGGAGGCCTTGCTCAGGAACCAGACACGCCTGGCCCACAATCTTACTCCCTCCTAGGGACTTGTCATGGCTCACGCCGGTAGATCCATCCGCTCCACCGCTTCTGGTAGGGCTCACCGCGGCGGATCCACCCCAAGATCCTACCCTCGCAGTATCAAATGGCCATGGTTTCTTGAGATGAGCGATGACGCTACATATCCGAGCTCGGCCCCTCCTACCTGTAGAAGGACTGATGCGGCGTCGAGCTCGAGCAGGAGCCGCCAGGCGCAACAGCGCTCGGTCCATGCCAACCTCGTCACCTTCGTCATTGTCGATTCCGATGTGGAGGCCTGGTCGGCCCGGGGGTGCAGGGATGCTGGGTCCCTGTCTATGCTTACACTTCTTAAACTTGTTAGGAATAATAGCTGTACACTTCCTTATGTCCTGTCACGTTACGTCATGTTAGCACCGCGCACCCGCTGCGGATCGACAACAGGATGGTGGTCTACGTGACCGGTCTCTGCCACGCCAAAGCCACGTCGCACACCCGTCCCATCGCCTATCGGGACGGACGCCGAATTTAATCTCTAGGATTGGAAACCAACTGTGCTTTCCCGGTCAAACTTGCTTCCACATGGGTATGACTAGAATATTGGTAAACGCAATTTAAGCATCGCCTTCCGTCTCTTCAGCACATCACTGTGAAAAAAATCCCCAACTCATTGCTTCCACCGCCCTCCGCTGCCGCCGCAGCCACCGCAAGAACCATCGATGCTGCCGCAGGCACCGCCTCCGCCGAGCCATACCACCGCAACAAATCATTCCACCGCCACGCCCAGTCCCAGCCACCGCTATCGACCCTAAGCCACCACCGCCGCATTAGCTGCTGCCATGGATGCAGAGTACGGCGTGTTCGGCGATGGGAGCGACTTCACCGACGAGTACACCGTCACCGCCCATGGAACCACCAAGCTGACAGTCGTCCACACAAATGCATCAGCGGAGGTCGCCAAGGTCATCGCAATGTACGAGCGGTGGCTACAGGAGCCAATGGACAGGTACAAGATCGTCGGCCTTGACCTTGAGTATACCGGAGATAGGAAGAGGACGACGCTTTTGCAGCTGTCCATGCGCAACCACTGCCTCCTATACCACATATGTAGGGCCAAATCTGTATGCTCGGAGCTTCGCGAGTTCGTACACAGGAGGGAGATCTACTTCGCCAGCGTCGACATCAAGAACGACACTCCAAAGCTAGAGCGGGATCTCCTTGTTCATGTCGTCAATCACATCGATCTCCAATGTTTGTGGAGGTACCCGGATGGCGGTATAGGGAAAGCCGGCATGGCTA
Source organism: Avena sativa (assembly GCA_916181665.1). NCBI lineage: Eukaryota > Viridiplantae > Streptophyta > Magnoliopsida > Poales > Poaceae > Avena > Avena sativa. The sequence goes on along the minus strand of OV702289.1, from coordinate 126,342,266 downwards.
GACTCGCTACCGACATCATCGACCGTGAGTATGCCGGCTGAAAGTCGAGTTCCCGAAGCACCTGCACGAGCGATGGGAGTGGAGGCACATGGATTACGATGTGATCAAGTACGCAGCCAGGGTCACGTATATTTGCTACGAGATGCTCAACAGGATCTGGCGGGTGGGTGAGTGTGTTGTTTACCACTACTAGTTTCGCATTTCGTTCCTAGTTTTATCTTGTCTGTATTTTATCTCGCATGTATTTTCTAAGCATTCTGTGTGTAAGAACCAAACTCGTATGATCCCTTTTGTATGCTCAACATTCATTCTTACAAATTCTGTCTATGCCATTTGCATGCGGCAGAATCCAGGACTGACATGCATAAGGTGTGATAGTCATAACCAAACCCAGATTATAGCGAAGGATACAGTCATAACCAAACCTAGATTATAGTTCGATAAAGGTAATACACAGCAGTTCGTAATTGCTCACATAGTGTACTTTTGAAATAACATGTTTTCATAAACATAACAAGCCCCATACAAACACAACAATCATGCACTAAAAGTCTACATCCCAGCCTATTGGAGAAGGCAACCGATCCCAGGATGCCTTCGATCGCTTGCCCCTGCTTGTAGATTCATCTACACTCCGGCATCTAGGGCAAACAACCTGCCTTGGTGGTGGTTCAATGATGCGATGCCTAGAACGAGATTTTACAATCTGGCGGTACAACTCGTGGCTAACATACCCATCAATTGCAGTGTACTTCATATTAGTTTCAAAAAGCGGCTTATCCTCCCGGTAATCGTGCCCTAAACACCTCCACAAACATCTCAGCAATTTGCCCTTCATGTCAGCGTACCACGGGTCGATGAGTTCGGAGGCAAGAGCGGCCATCCTGGTCCTATTGCCCTTCGTCCCTGGGATCCAGTAAATTTTCTGGATGTCCACTCTGCACTCCTTTGGGATTTTAATGTTGACAGTCGGGCTTTCAAGCAGTTTAGTGTCATTCGTGATGTCAACACTAGTAAATGTTATGTGCTGGTTCATGAGAAAGTCATGAAACAGATCCCTAATGCTTTCACCCCACCTGCATGAAAATGAATTCAGACAAATAATATAGCAATAACTTTTGCAAATAGATGATTCAGGAAAAAAAAGACAGCAAAGTCTACCAGATCCTGTCAGCCCCCTTCTCGCAAAAAGGCTGGTATACGAGGACGTGCCCCTTCATGGAGAGTTGCACCACGGAGATCCTACGGTGATCGCAGCTATACTCGAGGTCGATACCTACGAACCTGTTTTCTTCGAACCACGGCCAACTCGTGTAATTACTCAGAGTCTTCCTCACCATCACAGGATCGGTGGTGTAGACGACTCTGATCTTCTTCCCGCCATGTACTTCTATGTCGAAGTGCGCAGTCGCTTGCCTGCCGTCGTTTCGAACGTCCGAAAAGTCCATGACTACAGGCAAGAGGGAAAGGATACAGAGGAAGAGGGTGATGCCGTGGCGGAGGAAATGGATGAGGCCGTGGAGGAGAAAGACGATGAGGCCGTGGAGGAGGAAATGAGACGGAGAAGTGAAAGATTGGAACCGCCCTTACCAATATATGGAATGGTGCACGACCATTCGTAGTAGGGTGAAGGTGGAGAAAAACGGCGGTTTTACACGTCGACGCTAGCGCTTCCGAAAATTTGCTCTGCGCCACTTGCATGCGGTGGAATTGAGGTCTGTCATGCACAATCCAAGTCAAACGTAGTCACGTTTGTGCGTGCCGACCTTCACTCACTGACAGGCGGGCCGCACATTTCTCTCTCTTATGATTTATTTTTTCACTTCCTCTAGACGGTTCCGGTGCCCGCCCTTAATAATTACGCCCCCTCCCCTTCCTTGTCTTCCACGCGGACGAGAACCAGTGGCGGCGGTTCCTCACCGGGCCACTCCCTACTCGAACAACTGCCCCATCCCTGATTCCATCCTCTCTCGAATCCATCCGCCTCCTTATCACAATGCCTCCATTAATCTACCGGATTCTAGACTCCATTTGCCGCTATGGGTAGAGCTTGGGGTAGCAGAGGCTGAAGCGAAAGGCATGCGACGACGACGCGGATGGCCAGGGCGACCTCCACCGCGAGGATTGGGGATGGCCGAACCTCAGCACCGCGAAAGTGCACAAGATCGCCACGGGGTTGGACACCATCTCTGTCGGCCGCCTCGCTTGCTACATCCCTGGCTACCGCTTCACGATGCGGGACATGGACGAACAACCGTTCGGCACGCCAGGCCTTGTTTATCCCGATACCAGCAACTGGCCAAACGACTGTGATGGCCATGTAAGTTCCAGTATCTTGCTTATTGGTTCAGTCATTTCGTTGATTCATATATGCTGAAATCTCATCGAAATCCTATGTTTCTTTTGTCGAACGTGTTGTGTGCACGCGCGGTTTGAACAAATTGAACCATTTAAGACTATTTTGTACAGCGGAAGCTCTGCTCGTACCTAATACTCTGGTATTTTCATAGTGACACAGTCTTACTTTAGGTGATAGACGAGTTGTCAATTTCGATTTGCAATGGAATGCCTGCTAGGTGATATTCTGTTTCCTAAAATAAAAACAAACAGATTAGACGATTTAAGGCTGTTATGCCCCGAGCTGTTTATGATCATCGTCAGGAGTTTGTTCTGGGGGGCTCTGCTCGTACTACATATATTGGGTATCTTCGTAGTGACACAGGCACAATTTAGGCGATATCTGAGGAGACACTCGTATTTAGGCGATATTTTGTGTACTCTAATCTGAAGGTCCAGTTGTCAAATTGTGTTTGCAATGGAATCCATGCTAGGTGATTGTACCAACTAACAACAAACTCTGCAGAATATTCATGCAAAACTGATGCTGCTGGATAAGTGGTCGGAATCAGTAGTGGTAAATATCAAGGAAGAAGAAGAGACGGAAATGGGAGATGACAAGAACTGGGTGGGTGGCAACAGCGAGTGGTTAGTCCTTTTATCTTAGGATGGGAGTACTTGGACTCTAAAAAATTGCTACAGATCATTGAGACTTACATTGCCATCTTTGGAGGGTGTCGGCATTACTCCATTCAACAACGGGTGGCCGCCGCCCATTTCCAAATTCGCTTACAGGTTCAACATGGCAGAACTTGAGCTCCTGAAGGTACAACTCCCACATAGACCGCGGGAGGCATGGAATACCTGGGAGTATGACCTCTTAGCGGTGTTCGATAAGGCAATCACATTCATTAGATGCCAAGAAGACAAGAAATGGACAGTCTTGCGCGACGACTTCCTGCGGCCGGAGAAGTATGTCGAGTCGTCTTCACCTCCAGCTACTATTCGTACAAACCACAACGCATTTATGTGATCACTGAACCTAGCAGCGACGTGCGTGTTTGGGAGCCGTCCATTTGGGGTGAGTCATGGTGTCATATAGCATGTAAAATCCCATTCAAAATTCTGCTTACTAAATGTAAGTAACACGCAGGTACCCACGCAGCCCCGCACATAATTCCAGCTCCGGTCATGGAAGATGCAGTAGCAGATGCTGAACTTGGGACACGGCGCTAGTTCCTGGCACCTCTCGGAGGCGACACGAAACAGGATGTTGAACTCATGTGGATTCATATCAGGGGAGCACTAAACAACGTTGGTGATACAATAGAACATATGGGGACACAACTTTCTTCATACCCATCGCTGCGGTGTCACGTTTTCTCGAGGTCCGCATGCCCATCCAAAGACCCAGTAGAGCAAGTCTGGAGCAGAGTCGACAATCTGAAGGGACAATTTGTGTTTCTTAGGATCAACTACCCTTTCTTTGTCAGAGCCCCTGGAGCTGTTGAACCTGTAATTGCTCAGGCAGCCCTTGCTCCTGATGTTGCTGCTGGTGGTGGTGGAGCTGACGAAGAACTAGTTGTTGCTGCTCCTGGTGAAGCTGACGAAATACTTGGTGATGCTACTGCTGGTGAAGCTGACGAAATACTTGCTAATGCTGCTGCTGGTGAAGCTGATGACATACCTGTTGAGGCTGCTGCTGGTGAAGCTGACGAAATACCTGTTGAGGCTGCTGCCGGAGTCCAGGAAGAACATGCTGGTGTTGTTGCTGAGGTGCCAGCACTTCCAGTGCTTATAGCAGACTGTGTGTTTGCTGCATACTCACGTGCCTATCATGTTGACACTCTAGATCTGACCTGGAGCCGAATCCACGTCGGAGGGAGGGGGCCTACAATTGGCTCATCAGTGGGGTCGTACGATTTGATGGAGAATGACAGACGGCCAAACATAGCATTCTGGTTCGTTCCGACGATACCATCAGCTCCAGGGACCTAGTGCTCATACTGGCAGATCCGATGAACCATTTGTCTTTAATCTTTATCATTAGTTATGCTTATTTGTGTAAAGACTAAGCTGTGCTTATTTGTGTAAGACTAAGTTAGGCCTAACTGCGTAATATTCAGTGAAGCCCAGCTTTTCTTTCCACGCCCATAACAACAGAATTGCAGCATAGAATATACAAAGGTAATGTGCATACTAGGCATTTGTTGGAGATATGCCCAAGAGGCAATAATAAAGTGGTTATTATTATATCTTTATGTTTATGATAAATGTTTACATCCCATGCTATAATTGTATTAACCGGAAACATTAATACTTGTGTGTTTTGTAAACATAAAAGAGTCCCTAGTAAGCCTCTTGTTAAACTAGCTTGTTGATTAATGGATGATCATGGTTTCCTAATCATGGGCATTGGATGTCGTTAATAACAAGATCATATCATTAGGAGAATGATGTGATGGACACACACCCATAGTAAGCGTAGCATAAGATCAAGTCATTAAGTTCGTATTGCTGTAAGCTTTCAAATGCATAGTAACCTAATCCTTCGACCATGAGGTTATGTTAATCACCATCACCGGATGGGTACTTTGATGACATCAAACACCGCTTCGTAACTGGGTGGTTATAAAGGTGTCATTGGGTATTCTGAAAGTATGTGTTGAAGCGCATGGACCAAGATTGGGATTTGTCCATCCATATGACGGATAGATATGCTCTGAGCCCTCTCGGTGGAATGTCATCTAGTTAGCTTGCAAGCATGTGACTAGGTCACAAGGGATGACATAACATGGAACGAGTAAAGAGTACTTATCAGTAACGAGGTAGAACTAGGTATGGAGATACCGACGATCAAACTTCGGATAAGTAGAATATCGCGTGACAAAGGGAATTGGTTTTGTATGTTAATGGTTCTATCGATCACAAAGTCATCGTTGAATATGTGGGAGCCATTATGGATCTCCAGATCCCGCTGATGGTTATTGATCGGAGAGGTGTCTTCATCATGTCTGCATATTCACGAACCGTAGGGTGACACACTTAAGGTTCAAAGTTGTTTTAAGTAGATATGGAATATGCGTTGGAGACCGAATGTTGTTCGGAGTCTCGGATTGGATCCGGGACATCACGAGGAGATCCGGAATGGTCCGGAGAATAAGATTCATATATTGGGGATCATTTTCTAAGTTAGGAAATGTTCCGGAGTGTTTGTATGGAGATTCTAGAAGGTTTGGGAATGTTCTGGAAGGTTCTAGAGGATTTTTTTGGAGTTTACTTGAAAACCAAGAAAGAGATCAAGGAGACCAAGTGGGGCAAGACACGGATTCGTGGGGGAGGAGGATTCCTCCCCCCTTCCCACCGCCGGCCCAAGGAGGGGAGTCCTACTAGGACTCCCCCTCCCCAGGCGCGCCTCCCTCCTTTAAATAGAAGGGAGGGGCGCCCCCTCTTCCTCCTCCTATCATAACAACCAATCTCAGCCGCCTCTCTCCTCCACCTTTCTTCTGCACAGGCATAGGCGAAGCCCTGCAGAATTCTCATCTCCACCACCACCATCACGCCGTCGTGCTGCTGGGATTCCGTGGAGAAGATCTACTACCTCCGCTGCTCGCTGGAACGGGGAGAGGAAGGTCTGCTTCGACTCCGCACGTGTGACCGTCTGCGGAAGCGCTGCCGGAACACGGCGCCGGAAGGATCGTCCACACGATCTTAAGATCGGCAAGTGATCGACTACATCATCCACGAGATCTAATCTCGTAATGCTTTCGGTTCTACGAGGGTTAGTACCGATCTATCTCGTTGCTCATGTCTAATAGATTAGATCTTGGCTTTTATCTAGATTAGATCTGGGTTTTGTTCGTTCTTGCGGTAGAAAATTTTTGTTTTCCATGCTATGAACCCATCAGTGGTATCAGAGCCTTGTCTATGCGTAGATCTGTTGCACGAGTAGAACACAATGAGGTTGTGGGCGTTGGTGCTCGTGCCGTCTTTTGCTATGTGTGTACTTTGCATCTTGCGGTATGGTGGGATGAAGCGGCTCGGGCTAACATTACATGTCATCGTACATGAGACTTGCTCCATGCTTGACGTGCAACTCGTTTTGCACAAGTGGCTTTGCGGGTGTCTGTCTCTCCCATCATAGTATAGATCAAATCTACACTTTGCACTTGATAGCACTTGTATCAACATTGTGGTTCAGTTTCGTAGGTAAGATGCGTTCTTAGTCGAAAGCCCCAAGCCACGTAAAACTTGCAAAGAAAATTAGAGGCGTCTAACTTGTTTTTGCAGGGGTTTTGTGATGTGATATGGCCTACATGTGATTGTGATTGTATATGATGTAGGCAATGATCCTTGTTGTAATATGGCAACCGGCAGGAGCCTAATGGTTGTCTTTAATTCTGTCAAGACCTGCGTGTCGATTCATCTTGTAATAGCTTTGTTCCAAGTAGTTGTAATAGTTGCTAGTGAAGATGAACAACCATGAAGCGGCGCCATGGACCTTGACGCAATGCTGGTGATGATGGAGATCATGTCCGTGCTTTGGAGATGGAGATCAAAGGCATAAGAAGAAAGGGCCATATCATATCACACTAATTATGAATTGCCTATGATGTTAATCCTTTATGCATCTTGTATTGCTTAGATCACGATGGTAGCATTATAAGATGATCCCTCTCACTAAATTTCAAGTAATAAAGTGTTCGTCCTTAGTTGGCACTGTTGCTAAGACTCGTCGTCTCGAAGCATCTCGTGATGATCGGGTGTGATAGATTCTACGTGTGCATACAACGAGTGCAAGCCAGATTTGCACATGCGGATACTAAGGTTAACCTTGACGAGCCTAGCATGTACAGACATGGTCTCGGAACACGGAATACCGAAAGGTAAAGCATGAGTCATATGGGTGATATGATGAACATGTTGATTGTTCGCCTTTGAAGCTACATCATCTCACGTGATGATCGGACTTGGTGTAGTGGATTTGGTTCGTGTAATCACTAAAACAACTCGAGGGATGTTCTTTTGAGTGGGAGTTCTTTTGTAATTTGGATTAGTCAAACTCAATTTATCATAAACACAATCAAAGTGAATTTGCATAGTTTGTTGTAGTCATTGGCATCCGTTCACCACCTTACGCTTAGTTATAGTTGAGATAGTAGAACTATAGAAATTCTGGATATTTGCTTTATGAACTGGTATCGTATTGTTTTGAGTGTCAATCTAAAGTTTAAAAGTCATATTGCAAACTTTCAGCAAACTCCGTTTACTCTGTGAAGCTTAATAAACAGTATTAAATCAAGAGTAACAATTCCAGTGTTAGTATCTAATGTATCATGTTAGCCTCCATGATTCTTGATACTCAAAAGATTGTTTTTAATATCAAGTTTATCTAAGAGCTGAAAGCAATGTTTCAGAAACCATCATATGTGAAAGGTATTGCAATATCTAAAACAATGTGTTGGTTACAACATGATAGAGTATATGTCCTCATATTTGATGAGAATTTGTGAAGGTTGGAGACGCTAGTCGTCCTAATCCTCCAAAATGTTTTGGAAAAGAAACATTATACTCGCAATTCACCTTTATAAGCTATAGCAGCTTGATCATGAAAGTTGTCATGATAAGGATGAATAGAAGATGTAAGTAAAATGTTTACTACGCTAAAAGATTACTAAAGAATGGAATTTTGAAAGAATGCCAAACATTTGATGAAGGTGATCCACTTCAAAGTGCATGTCCAAAGGTATTAGTATTTGACTATACACACTTTGTACTATGTGTCATGTGAATGACACCACTATTGATGTTGATAGATTCTTTTAAAGAAAAGGAATTGTTGAAAGAGAATCTATAAAATATTTGGCAGAAAAGAAAAGATTGGAGATATCCAACTTAGGTATATAGAAGATACATGTTATGGTTGTATTCCTTGGTTGTTAAACAATGTGGTTCTGCGGTATTGGATACCGAATTGGTTGGTATGAAGTGTCATACAGGACAACACAATTCATGAACTGCAATGGCCTAAGTAACTAGCAAGAGAATATGTGATGATGTTCATCGAAAACAAACAAAGGGTTGTTGTGTTGCTCGTTAACATCAAATCTTGCCTTCAAGATTTGTTTCAATAATTGTTATTTGATCAGGTATTATGACGACAAAAGGTTGTTCAAATAATTACCACATTCCATAATAGATGGATGATATACAAGTCTGGTTGGAGAAATAACGACCATAAAACTAATGCTAAAATGTCGCAAGACAAATGATTCAAAGATCACTTGCAAAGTGACATCGCCGTTTAAATTATATTCGGGATACATGAAGAAACTCCATGTTGATGGATTTTTGGAGTCTTTGATTTTGATCAAATGATGCTTGTGATACTTTCGTGGAGATAATTAAAACTCCGTTCGTAGGCCAAAAGAGGAACGGACGACTAACTGATTGGAATTTGTACATATTGATGTATATAGTCCATTATGTGTAGTCGTGGGCGATGGATTTCAACTTCATATGCTTTCTCCGAAGATTTGAGTGAGTATATATGTATATACTTACTCAATAAGGAAGAAGTATGAAACATTTGAAAATGTTCAAAGACTTTCAAGATGAAGTGAAAAATTATTGTAACTAGAAAGATGTTTGAGTTACATGTTTAGCAAAACACCTAAGATTTGAGGAATCGTTCCATGGATTTGCATTTCCCAAAACACCATAGGAGTATGGAGTGTTCGAGATATGTAATGAAACCTTGTTTGACATGGTAAGATCAAAGGTGTCATTTATAAAAATGCCATTATATTTTAAAGATTAAAGCTTTAGTGACTACCGCTTTTACACTGAAAAGAGCTCCATCGTGATCCGTTGAAATGACACCATATAAGTCATGGTTTGGGATAAAACCCAGGTTGTCCTTTCTTAAATTTTGGTATGCTAGGCATAAGTAGAATGTTTACAACCAAAGTCGGATGAGCATGTCTTTGTAGGTTATTTCGAATAACCATTGGGTATTCCTCCATAACACCAAACACAAAATTGTTTGTCGCTTAGAGTGTCGAGTTTCTTGAGAAGGAATTTTTGAAAAGTCAAGTGGGAGGACAATAGAACTTTGACAAGGTTGTTGAACCTTGGCTAATATGTGCTGAGTTGCGCAGCGTCGGTAAGTGTCCCAGAGGCAGCAACAATGCTCATGGCTCACGTGCCTCAAAGGTTGTGGTCACGGAGATCTAAGTTCCTATTGAACCAAGTAGGTCGGGTAAGTAATCAAATGCTAAGATTTGAGAGTTAAATCATTGTTGTTTGACAATGATGAACCGACTACATGCAAAGAAGCAATGATGGGCCCTGACTTCATTAAGTGGATTGAAGCCATAAAATCCGTGATAATTCCATACACGAGAAATCAAGCTTTGAATTTGAAAGACCCTCTGGAAAGGTGCAAGACCTTACAGTCGTATATGGATCTATAAAGAAATAGACATGGATGTTTCACATCTATGAAATAGTCGACATGTCGGAAAGAGTTTACGACAATGTTCAAGGAATTGACTATGATAAGATTTGATCTTTCATAGCGATAATTAGTCTGGACGGATTAATGTAGAAACCACTACATATATTTTGGTATATGGTAGTTGAACAAACAAAACAAGTTCTTCTAATAGAATGGTTACCTAGGATGTGTCCATGACACGATCCAAAGGGTTTTGTTAATTCAAAGGATGCTAAAAGAGTATGCAAAGCTTCAATGGTTGAAGTGAGCATCGCGGAGTTGGAATCTTCACCGTGATGAAATCGTTAAAAGGTTTAATTTCACCAGAGACGATGAAGATGCTTGCATTTTTGCAAGAAATTAAGTGGGAGCGCTAAGACATATTTCTAATACATTATGTGAAAGACATATCATTGATTAGAAATGATGTATCTTTTATTGACACAGGTTAAGAATTTCATTTCGATGAAAGACTTAGGCATAACCCAAGAATTAGGCATCAATGTCTATATGGATAGATTGAGGCACTAATATGGTTTTGCCAAATGTACATAGATAAGATGTTGAATGAGTTCAATATGGAAACAACAAGAAAGGTTCTTGACGCACGGAAAGGACTGAATCAAGATTCAAGTGTGTTGACACGAAATTCAAGTGTTTTAACACTTGGTGAAATCACAAGAATATTTTGATCAATCATTCTTTGAGATGTACACATCCAGATATGTCCTATGCTCTAAATGTTATGAGCATATACCAGAATGACTCATAAGATGATCATTGGACAATAGTAGGGATATTCCTATGATCTTTGGAAGAACTAAGAATATATTATTTATATAGTGGTGACAAATAGTTCATTGTAAATTGTTGCATTGATACTAGTTTTGTCACAAATTAAGTTTATCTCAATTTAAACTATGGGTGGCACAATGTAATGGAAAGGAAGTTCCATAACGGATTTGGTTGAGTACCAAAGTTAAAACATTATGACAGATACTACAACAAAAGGCTAAGTATATGACTGCTATTGTAGCAGCAAATGAGGGCATTTACGTCAAGTAGTTTGTTTCAAACTAGGTGTGGTTCATAGCAGGATAATACTATGAAGATACATTGTATGACAATTGTATCAACATGATTTAATCCCAAGGAACTAAAGGTCTCACCAAAGGACCAAATTTATACAATGCCATCTCATTGGAGAATGAGTAATGTGTAGAAACGCAAGGACATGCAAATACACACGGACCTGGAAGTGTCATCCGAAGATTATGTTTACCACTAGCAATAGTGTCTATACAACACCAGAAAGCCATAGGTGTTGAATGCACAAGTTTTAACTAGATTATTGACTCTAGTGCAAGTGGGAGACTGTTGGAGATATGCCCAAGAGGCAATAATAAAGTGGTTATTATTATATCTTTATGTTTATGATAAATGTTTACATCCCATGCTATAATTGTATTAACCGGAAACATTAATACTTGTGTGTTTTGTAAACATAAAAGAGTCCCTAGTAAGCCTCTTGTTAAACTAGCTTGTTGATTAATGGATGATCATGGTTTCCTAATCATGGGCATTGGATGTCGTTAATAACAAGATCATATCATTAGGAGAATGATGTGATGGACACACACCCATAGTAAGCGTAGCATAAGATCAAGTCATTAAGTTCGTATTGCTGTAAGCTTTCAAATGCATAGTAACCTAATCCTTCGACCATGAGGTTATGTTAATCACCATCACCGGATGGGTACTTTGATGACATCAAACACCGCTTCGTAACTGGGTGGTTATAAAGGTGTCATTGGGTATTCTGAAAGTATGTGTTGAAGCGCATGGACCAAGATTGGGATTTGTCCATCCATATGACGGATAGATATGCTCTGAGCCCTCTCGGTGGAATGTCATCTAGTTAGCTTGAAAGCATGTGACTAGGTCACAAGGGATGACATAACATGGAACGAGTAAAGAGTACTTATCAGTAACGAGGTAGAACTAGGTATGGAGATACCGACGATCAAACCTCGGATAAGTAGAATATCGCGTGACAAAGGGAATTGGTTTCGTATGTTAATGGTTCTATCGATCACAAAGTCATCGTTGAATATGTGGGAGCCATTATGGATCTCCAGATCCCGCTGATGGTTATTGATCGGAGAGGTGTCTTCATCATGTCTGCATATTCACGAACCGTAGGGTGACACACTTAAGGTTCGAAGTTGTTTTAAGTAGATATGGAATATGCGTTGGAGACCGAATGTTGTTCGGAGTCTCGGATTGGATCCGGGACATCACGAGGAGATCCGGAATGGTCCGGAGAATAAGATTCATATATTGGGGATCATTTTCTAAGTTAGGAAATGTTCCGGAGTGTTTGTATGGAGATTCTAGAAGGTTTCGGAATGTTCTGGAAGGTTCTAGAGGATTTTTTTGGAGTTTACTTGAAAACCAAGAAAGAGATCAAGGAGACCAAGTGGGGCAAGACACGGATTCGTGGGGGAGGAGGATTCCTCCCCCCTTCCCACCGTCGGCCCAAGGAGGGGAGTCCTACTGGCGTGCCTCCCTCCTTTAAATAGAAGGGAGAGGGCGCCCCCTCTTCCTCCTCCTATCATAACAACCAATCTCAGCCGCCTCTCTCCTCCACCTTTCTTCTGCACAGGCATAGGCGAAGCCCTGCAGAATTCTCATCTCCACCACCACCATCATGCCGTCGTGCTGCTGGGATTCCGTGGAGAAGATCTACTACCTCCGCTGCTCGCTGGAACGGGGAGAGGAAGGTCTGCTTCGACTCCGCACGTGTGACCGTCTGCGGAAGCGCTGCCGGAACGCGGCGCCAGAAGGATCGTCCACATGATCTTGAGATCGGGAAGTGATCGACTACATCATCCACGAGATCTAATCTTGTAACGCTTTCGGTTCTACGAGGGTTAGTACCGATCTATCTCGTTGCTCATGTCTAATAGATTAGATCTTGGCTTTTATCTAGATTAGATTTAGGTTTTGTTCGTTCTTGCGGTAGAATTTTTTTGTTTTCCATGCTACGAACCCATCAGCATTTTTGCTCAGGATAACAACCACTTCAAGTAAATGATACATGGTGTACGCATTTGAACGCATCACTAGAATGTGCCACCTATTGATGATTATGAGATGGATCTAGCTTTTCTGCGTGTATTTGCATTGAATCGCTCATTGATTTGTTCACATATTTTTTGGCAATGACTGATGAACTCCACTCTCTTGGTAACATGCTTCGTCAGCGATCACTTGTTGATGCAATGCAAAGTACAGAACATGGTCGTCATCGTCATTTCATTTAGGTTCTCTATGTTTCGTCATCACGGAGCTACTAATTTCAAATGAAAATCTAGTAAACAACATATGTGTACATTGTTAGAGTATGCTACGGCCACGGTACATACATGTTTTTCTACAATCACAAGAAGAAAAATTGATGCATTTTCACCTTGTTGGCATTATGACGAACTGGGTGGATGTGGCTTTGGGGTTCGGAGAGGAAGGCGACGTGGCTGGTGCGTGTGCGACCACAGCGACGGCTAGCTTGGCTTCCGGAGGAGGCCAACAGGACCGAGCATGGTCAGCATGGTGACAGATCTCACCCGGGAATGAATTCCCGTCCCCGCGTGCCATGGGTGCGGCCATGGTGAGGGCAAGCTCCGATTCGGGATGGGGAGGAGAGTCGGGCCGAGCAGGTTCGTCCAAGTCCTAGCTCCGCGCCATGTTCGCGACCACAGATTGCCGCCCCGGAGGAAGAAGAAGACGCGTAAAGGATGCATGCGCCAACGCTGCAAGCCTACATGGCAGCCTACATGGCAACCACGACGGCAGCGACATAACGGCGAAAGCTGACAGGAGGGCCCAACTTGACGGCCATTAGCCTAATATTTTGTATTGAAATGTAAAGTTGAATTCGTGCCAAAAAACGACCCTCTGAGTATTTGGCACGCCAACTTTGAGCAATGTAGTTGATTGTAAGCAACTTGGGTACTGCGTTGCCTGGCCACCCCAACTTTCGGGCCGCAAAATGATATTCTCTAGCCATACTGCATAAAAGTTGCACGTCAGTTCCAACATTGTACTCGAGATCACATCAGAAATGTACACGAGCATTCCTCGGAAAAACTTACATATTGCCCCCCGTGGTCACGCCATTTAGCTTGGCTGGACTGAAGTACAGGACACGTCATTTTTTTGAAAGGGGAAAGGGGTCTAAAAAGACCCCGATGCTGCCATGAATTACCGTCGGTGGAGTACAATTACAGAAAGGACCTCAAAAAGAAAAGAAAGTAAAGCTTGGCCCTGAGTAATTGCAACAAGGACCCTAGAACTAACAACAAGAAAGCAATCAGGTCTAGGATCACTACTAGCTCCTTCTCCACCGACCGAATCGCCGCCGAGCACGGTCAATTGCGCCACCACCGGGGACTACGCCACTTGGGGTGGAACAACGGGAGCATGTCGTCTCGGAGCCAGAAGACCTCTGCATCGGCACCATGGCCTGGAGGAAGAACGCCCTACACCAGCAGCACGACGAGCAGGGAGGGAGCGGCAGCCCTACAGCCTCTGAGGTCGGCGACTGGATGGCCTCCTGCCATCGAAGGGTCATCGAGGAGAAGCTCCCAACAAGGCGGAGCGGCTGCCCTTCAGCTATTGTAGTCGACGGCGAGGCGGCCGCCGAGATGACACTCCAATCAGACACAACATCGGCGTCAGGATAAGGTCGGCAGCTCTAGAGCACACGAAGCAGAGCACCATCGTCCTCCCCCTCGCCGCCACGGTCGGCCAGGAGGAAGGTGAGGACTAGACACGCACAAGTCGCTGAAAGCCGTGCGAGGAGAAGAGGGAGGTGGTCGTCTGCCACGCCACTGTCCGCTTCGACCCCTTGCCTCCACGGCCGGACAGAGGAAGCAGAGACAGCGAAATGGACAAAGACGGCCCTTGCCAAGCGCCAGGGCAAGAACTCCCTCACCGCCCCAGATCCGAGCGCCGCTGAGCTCCCAATCTTCAACCCCTCGCCGCCACGGCCGGCCAGCGGAAGATGCAGGAGCCAAGGAGCAACCCAGGCTAAGAGGCAGAGGGCCCGAGCTTTATTCTTTGATGCGGTGGCCGCCGTCGCCAGCCGCAACCCCGACCGGAGGAGCTTGAAGACGTCGATGAGCAACCCAAGAGACAAGATCCGGGCAAGATCTAGAGCTCCACATCCGGGCAGAGCGCCCACTACAGGCACGAGGACGACTACAAGATCTACTCTACAACCTAGATCTACTCCGGTGACCCTCCTCCGCCGCCTCCCTCCGGCTACTCCGGCGAGAAGGGCTCGGGAGAGCCCCGATCGCTCTCTCACGACTCTCAAAGCAGCTGGGCCGGGGAAGGGAGGGGAAACCTCCGCTGCTGACTGAACACTTCCAGGACACGTCATTTAAGTTGGCTATACCAGAACCTCTATGTATTCCAAGTCACTGAATACAGCCAAACTAAACGGCGTGACATAGCTATTTTTTGACCTAGGGTAAGAGATCATTCTCAGAGGCTTTAGGATTTGTGTAGCCTAACCAACCAGAAATCTCTGTGTGCTAATTTTTTTAGAAGTCAACTGAATACAGCCAAACTAAACGGACCCATTTCCAAAAAAAAAAAACTAAACGGACCCAGAGGGTCCGAGATCATTATCAGAGGCTCTACGATTTGTGCAGTCTAACCAACCAGCGTGACATACATGTTTTTTTTGGCTAAATACGGTTAGGTCATTTTATTTCAGCCAACCGAACTAGGAGTTATTTGACAAAATGACTCTTTAGCCAACTTATTAGAAGACTTGGCCTCTGAGAAAACATTTTTTTTCTTTCTAGCCTTGGACCCATGCCATTTCGGCTGGTGGGACCGATACCCATCAGACGTCAGTTTTTTCTTGAACGAGAACGGGTCCGAAGCACCTGACAAGCTGCATTAAAAATCATCTGTGGTGGTACATTTTATAGAAACAACCCAAAGGAATTGGAAAATACAAAGAAGTCCTGCAATATTACAGAAAGGTCCCCAAAAGACCGTAGAAACGCTAGGAGCACCACACCGACGACGCCCACGACCACGGCAAGCTGGAACCCAGCCGAGACGGAGCAAGCAGCAGGGAGTGACTGCCCTTCAGTCTATTGGTCCGGCAGGACCATGGATCAAGCCGCTGAAACCCGCAGGAGAGATGCTCCCGAACAGCTTCTCCGCCAGGGATCACACAGAAGCCGTCACCTGCGGGGAGAGCCTCCATGGCTCGACGGAGCAAGCGAGCGACACCGAGCCGCCCAAGACGAAGAAGCCGACAAACTACCTTCGCGCCGCCGTAGAATAAGGAGCGGCACCTCCTCTCCTCCTCGCCGCCACGGCAGGCCAGGAAAGGCGACGCCCACCGCACACCATCCCGCACACCGCACCTCCTCCTCACCACGGCCGGCCAGGAGCGGAGAACACAGGGACGCGAAACCACAATAGAGGGAGACCCACGACAACCTTATTCAAGAGGAGACAGCGGCCCTCACCGGCGTGAGCTCCTCCAACCAGAGGAGAAACCGACGACGACAAGAGCCCTAAGATCCAGATCTGACCACCAAGATCTGCACCTCGCTCCAAAACTATGGGACAAAGCCCAAAACACAACCCCAAACTACTCTGGCGCCTCCCCTCTGCCAACTCCGGCTAGCTATAGTCGCTAGAGAGGCTCGGGATCGGCCCGGTCCAGAGGAGAGCTCTTCTGTCTACTGTAGCAAAGAGAGAGAACGGAGGGAGGGAGTGAAAAACATCAGACGTCAGTTGGGTTGGCTATATCAAGCCTCTGAATGTTGAAAAATTCTAAGTCATTTGAGTCCCGCCAAGATTTAGCTATTTTTTGCCCCAGAGGGTCCAAGATCATTCTCAAGGCTCCAAAATTCTTGTAGTCTTGTCAATGAGAATGGCATCACCTATAAGGTTTTGGGCAAAAATGGCTAAGTCATTTTTGTCCCGCCAATCCAACTGGCGTGTCCTGTTTTTTTTTTTTTGACAATCAATACCAGTCACGCTAGACCAAATGACGTGAGTCCAAGACACAAAAACAACAATAAGTTTTCTCGGGATCATATTTAGGAATAAGTGGGCCAAAAGGTTATCTTGTAAAATAGGTATACCGAGCTAAGAGCATCTCTAGTAGAAGGTCTAAATTTGGTAGTCTATATCTTCATATAGACAATGGTGTAAAAAGATTCTCTTTTAGACAACCTCACTTTTTCAGTGGCTAGTCTAAATTTGGTAGTCTATATTTCTAACTGCTATATTTCCAACGACTATATTTCCGACGGCTATATTTCAATTCTATATATACCACCTATTCCACCTTTCATCCAACATTCCTGGTTGCTTCTTCTCTCGTTTCTCTCATGATTTCCTCTATCCTCTCTCACAATAGAATGATGAGTGGGAACATTTCCTCTTTGGATATGCTCGTCGATTCGTCGTCGTCTTCATCCGACGACGATGAACTCATTCTTGCAGCCTTCGCGGAGCGTGAGGAGGAAGAGCAGGGAAACAGTCGATGCCATGGTGGTTCCAAGCATGGACGCCAGACAATCAATCGAGCAAGAGATGCAGGGTTTGTTTTACTCTGGAATGACTACTTCAGAGAAAATCCTCGCTATCCCGAAAACTTGTTTCGGCGAAGGTTCGTAACCAATACATTACTTGATGTTTGGAAGTTTTTCACCTCTATATCTCATTTAAGATTTTGGGCACAGGTTTAGGATGTCCTGTAATTTGTTCAATCGCATAGTTGAAACTATACTTCAACATGATTACGATGGTTATTTTACACAAAAAAGAAGTGCTTGTGGACTACTTGGGTTGCATCCGTTGCAAAAGATGACCGCGGCAATGCGGATGCTAACTTATGGAATAGCGGCTGATGGTGCCGATGAGTACATCCGGTCCGCAGAAGCTACTAATCTAGAGGCTTGCAAGAAGTTTGTGATCAAAGTTTGTGAAGTCTTTGGGGATCGGTACTTGAGATCTCCAAATGAAGAAGATACAGCTAGATTACTTGCAATAGGGGAGGAAAGAGGATTCCCTGGTATGTTAGGGAGTATAGATTGTATGCACTGGGCTTGGAAAAATTGCCCAAAAAAAGGCATGGCATGTTTAAAGGTCATGTGAAAGAGCCCACAATGATCTTGGAAGCAGTTGCTTCACAAGATCTTTGAATTTGGCATGCTTTTTTTGGTTTACCAGGGTCTAACAATGATCTGAATGTGCTCGAACGTTCTCCTATGTTTACAAAGCTAGCTGAAGGTGAAGCTCCAGAAGTGAATTATACCATCAGGGGTCATCAGTACACAATGGGGTATTACCTTGCAGATGGTATATATCCACGATGGGCAACATTTGTGAAAACCATACCATCTCCACAAACAAGAGAGAAGAAACAATTTGCCCAAAAACAAGAAGCAGCTAGAAAGGATGTGGAATGAGCCTTTGGAGTACTACAATCTCGTTTTGCAATTGTTCGAGGACCTGCGAAAGGATGGAAGCGTAAAGAACTCGGTGATGCCATGAAAGCTTGTGTCATAATGCACAATATGATAGTTGAAGAGGAGCCACACACCGGCCGACAAAACTACACTTATGAGGCAATGGGAGAAAGAGCCTGAGTATCACGTACTCATGCAGAAGAGCTAAGTGCATTTATTCAGATGCATCAACAGATTAGAAACAAAGATGATCATTCTCAGCTTCAAGATGATCTAGTTCAACACCTCTGGCAAAAGTTTGGACACGAGTGATCTAGTTTAGCTTCAAGATGATCTAGTTCAGTACCATGTTGTAATAATAATGTAGTAGGATCCTATCATGTAATATGGGATATTGCAATATTATCAATAATTCACTGTGCCAAATAGTTCAAGTAAAAAATAATTCATCATGTCAAGAAATGAAGAGTTATCCATTTGTGAGTTGTTCTCACATATGTTGTCCATCTGCACACTGTACACGACAGATCAGTATATACATATAGTCCATTCAGTATACAAAAATATATCAGTGTACACAAATAGTGTCTAGATGGACACAAATAGATCATAGATATTGTCAATTCAGTACAAGCAGCAATTCAATACTCCCTTCGACCCATATTAATTGACTTTGATTTGTCAAAATTTGGATGAACCTATATACGAAATCGTGTCTAGATTCATCCAAATTTAGACAAATATGAGTCAATTAATATGGGTCGGAAGGAGTAGCAAAATTCAACATATATATAGGAGTATAAACTCAGTCAGCAAATTAATCAAATCGAGAGAGAACGGGAATTCTGAAGAAAAATAACCCCATGCTCCAGGTCGCTCTACACCTCATCGCCCTGTACCCAATCTATCTCCAGACTGCCGCCCACGAAACATCCATGCTCCAGGTTGCTCTACACCTTATCGCCCTGTATCCAATCCAACTCTAGACTGCCGCCCATGAACCATCCCACGGTACCTATTCCCAATCCACACCGCCGCCCACCCCACCAGGCCCTTCCACCCCGTGGCCACACGCGAGCGCGGCGGCTGGAGTGTCCGCATCCACACACGGTGGCGCCCCACCGGCCAAACAAGCTTGGCAGCCACCGTCCCTCATCTCCCCTACGGAAACCAGCACAAGGGCGGCAAGAGCGACTCAAAAATCGGCAACGAGATCTACATCTGGACTTATTTTTCTTGTCGCTCGATCTACAAATCGGGGAAAAAAGGGCATACCTCACCGCGACAGCGAGCTCGGGGCAGAGGCGCGAGCGTCCTCCTCGCCTCCAGCGGCTCCAAATTGGCGCGGGAGCGAGCTCGGGAGACAGCAGCTTCCTTTGGACGTCGTCGCTCGGTGGTCCAAATGTGGAGGACGGGTAGCTGTTTTGGACGACGTCTAAAATTTAGACCACGGGATACACTAGTCACTGGAGCCGTTTTTTGATCCTCGGTGGTCTATATTTGCTTTAGACTACCACATACACCAGCCACTAGAGATGCTCTAATGTGTCATGGACTTGAGACCAGCCGGACGAATTGGTGACCGCGAGAGGCCATAACTAGCAATAATTTTTGTGCCAAATATCCATTCGGGACAAAAACCTCCAAGCATTCATGTCACCTGTATACGTATTTTGGAAGGCAAGTGTGCACTGCGGCAGTCAGAGCGCGGGACTCTGCTGCAACCTTGGCTGAGGAGGCCGCTGCGATTGATTGCAGGATGTAAATGGCAACGCAGAATCCTGTAAAACCACGTGACGTGAGGCCGATGCCAGTGCTGTTCGCGCACAGGGAACGAACCCCAGGCTGGCCGTCAATGCCATAAAATCACCACCAGTTCATGTCCTCGCCACGGATACTGCTACCTTTGTTGTAACTCTTCAACTGGTACGTACGGGTAAGATTTGGCATTGCGAGTAACCAACCTGACAAAAGTCAGAAAGAGTGCGTACATTTTTGTATCTGGGCTGAAACTATAACAGTAATTCATAAAACCTGACTCAGATTTGTCTAGCGAGTAATATTCGGTACCTACCAGTTACCAATCGTGAGGGTTGCGGTCTCAAAACAAATAGTAGTACTAGTACCACTTAAAAATAAAAAACATGGTGGCAGCATTCCGAGCGGGGATTTCACATGGGCAGCGCTGCTGCCTCGTTCGTGATAGGGTCGCACGGCGGATCATGTGAAGCCATGGGCAGTGCGTAGCAAGGCGAACGGATAACATAGCGATACAATGTCCAAGACGTCAAGAAGAGGTCGCCTTCACAGCATTGCATCTCTAATACATGCCCATGCAGCTGTAGTCATCGTCGTCTCGCTCGGCAGCTCGTCCTTGGGCGGATAGCTGCTGCAGCCTTAGTAGGCATCGCTGAAGCGCCTCTGCCTAGGCGCGCTCGGCCCCGTCTCGTCGTCATCAGAGTTCTCGAGGACAATGATGTCTGGGTTAAGGCGCACCTGACGACGCGCAACGCATTCTAACGCCTGGCGCTGGCGCTCCGCCTCCTCCTTGAACCAGGCGAGGGCAAACTCCAGCGATGCCGGAGGCACGTCGTCCAAGGACGTGCGCTCGCCAACTTGAGGCCGGGGTAGTCCCTTGGGGTCGTCCGAACGAAAACTGGTACGTAAAGGAGTAGCATCCACCGCTCAATCATTCGAGATTCGTGTTGCCGTTTATTTGCCTCCGTCGCTCCGTTTTCTGCCACCAGCGGTACACGCTTTCTTCTCTTCTTGTGGTCTCTCTTCTCTCTCTCAAAAAGTTTTCTTATCCCCAATTTCAATCCATGGCGACCGAGTAGTAGCAGGATAGGGCTACGTCCGCCGCTGGAGGGAGACAGGGCTCCAGCCACCTATGGCGCCCGAGCTCCGGCCGCCGAGGGCGCGCGTGCTGCTGCCGTCGCGGTGGCGCGACCTCCGGCCATGCGCGAGTTACCGCCCCGGGCGCGAGCTCCGGCCACAGACGGCGCGCGAGCTGCTGCCGCCGCAGACGCGAGCTCCGGCCGTCGCGGGCATGAGCTCCGACCACCGAGGGGGCACGAGCTGCCGCCACCGCTGCCATGAGGTCCGGCCACCGAGGGCGTACGAGCTTCTGCCGCCGGCGCGCGAGCTCCGGTCGTTGAGGGCTCTCGAGGTGCTGCCGCCGGCGCGCGAGTTCCGGCCGCCGCGATGGCGTAGGCAAAGGTGCGTCGGCGCGGCCGGCCAGTGGCCGGCGCTAGCAGCGGACAGCGCGATCTGCGGCGCGGTCGGTGCGCGACGACGCGGTGGCGGACAGCGTTGTGCCGGAGCTAGAGCGACGCGGTGCCGGAGCTGTCGGTCATTCGGACGGCGCTGGCGGATCGTACGGAGGCGGGCGGCCGGCGCGGCCGGCGGGAGCTCGCGTGGAGCTTCTCTCCGCTCCTAGCGCTTTGTCCTGCATATTCATACAGAGGATTCGATCTGGGCTAGCTAGACAGGGACGTTCTGATCCTGTGCCATCTCTTCTTCCTGCTTTCCCTTTTTTCTTTATGATTTTCTTAAAACTTTTGCTAGAATCCAGTACATGTGAATTAGATCTAAAATTTGGGAATATTTTTTAAGTTTTTTGAATTTGTTCTAAATTTTTTTCGAACTGTAAGTGAAACTGGATAGTTCTATGTTATGGATGTGACGCGCGGAGCTCACAGACGAACGAGTCTTGGACCACGACGCCAGCGCGTGCTCGTACCGGGCCGATTTACAGTGTGGGAGACTGTGTCGTGGAGGGTTGTGCCGGAGCTAGAGAGACGCGATCGTGGAGCGCTAGGGCGCACCCGTGCGACCTCTCCTGCAAGGACGGTGTTGCCGTTCGACCCTGCCGCAGACGATGTCGAGGAGCTCTTGCTAAACAAAATCATCGTGCGCGGCCTCGCTCCTGCTGGTCGTCCACGAGCTTGTTCCTGCGAACGACTACAACTCGGATGACGAGAGCGAGGATCTCTTGGTGCACGAGGCGAAGTTCAACTCCCTCTAAACCGCGTTCATGGACACCGTGGAGCGCCGGAAGCATCGCTGCATCATCCGTGTTCCAACTGGTTTACAGATCGAGCTTGTGACAGAGTGCATGTTATCCGCTGACGTTTCATTGGATGCGCTATGAAACCACAAAACCATGTTTTAATAAATTAAAACCACAAAAGCAATAGAAACCACCACCCAATAACAAATGAAACCATAGAACCATGTTTCATTACACTAAAACCAGAAAACCCTATTTTAAAATAATTGAAACAACAATAACATGTTTAAAACAATTCAAACCAACAAAAAAAAGATGTTTCAAACAACTGAAACCACACCATCGTGTTTTGAACAATTTAAAATACAAAAATATGTATCAAACAAAGCGAAACCTGGCAAGCATGTTTCAGAACAATTACCACCACCTAAGAACAAACGAAACCACATAACCATGTTTCAATAAATTGAACCCACACAAGCATCTTTCAAACAATTGAAACCACAAAAAGATGTTTAAAACAACCGAAACCACACAAGCATGTCATAAACAATTGAAACCACAAAAGATGTTTGAAACAATTGAAACCAACAAGCATGAACAAATGAAACCACAAAACCATGTTTCACTAAATTGAAACCACACAAACATATTTGAAACAATTGAAACCACGAATTTTGAAACCAAATTGAACCTTATTTGAAACCACTAAAACCAAGTCGAACCATGCGGGAGCTTATTTGAACCAATCAAACCTCCACAAGCATGTTTCAAAAAATTTAAAACCACACACCAATGAAACCATGAGACCATCTTTCAATAAACTGAACAAAACAATTGAAACCATACACAGATGAAACCACAAAACCATGTTTCAATAAATTGAAACCACCACCCAAAAATAAATGAAACCATAGAACCATGTTTCATTACACTAAAACCATGAAACCCTGTTTCAAACCAAATGTTTGAAACCTATTTTAGTGGTTTGAAATGCTTAAAGTGGTGGTTTCAATTGTTTCAAACACGGTTTTATGGTTTCAATTAAATGAAACTTGATCTTATGGTTTCGGTTGTTTTTTATGTGGAGGTTGCAATTGTTTGAAACATGTGTTAGTGGTTTCAAATGTTTAAAATAGGTTTTAGTGGTTTCAAATATTCGAACTGTGGGTGTGAATTGTTTGAAACATGGTGTTGTGGTTTCAATTAATGAAACTCGGTCTTGTGGTTCCGGTTCTTTTTATAATGTGGTTCAATTTTTTTAAACAAGTATTAGTGGTTTCAAATGTTTCAGACATGTTTTTGTGGTTTCAAATGTTTGAAGTGGTTGTTTCAAATGTTTCGAACATACTTATGTGGATTCAATTAAATGAAACTTGGTCTTCTGGTTCCTGTTCTTTTTATGTGGTGGTTTTAATTATTTTAAACAAGTATTTGTGGTTTCAATTGTTTGAAACATGTTTTATTGGTTTCAATTACTTCCGTTGGTGGTTTCAATTATTTTAAACATTTTTATGTGGTTTCAATTAAATGAAACTTGATATTGTGGTTCCGGTTCTTCTTAAGTGTAGGTTTCAATTGTTTCTAACATTTATTACTGGTTTCAAATGTTCCAAACAAGGTTTAGTGGAGTCCAATGTTAGAAGTGGTGGTTTCAATTATTTCAAACATGGTTTTATGATTTCAATTAAATGAAACTTGGTCTTGTGGTGCTGGTTCTTCTTATGTTGTAGTTTCAATTGTTTCAAATAAGTATTTGTGGTTTCAATTGTTTCAAACATGTTTTATTGGTTTCAAATGCTTGAATTGGTGGTTTCAACTATTTTAATGAAGCTTCTATGGTTTCAAATAAATGAAACTTGGTATTCTAATTCATGTTCTTGTTAGGTGGTGGATTCAAATGTTTCAAACAATTATTTATGGTTTCAAATGTTTTAAACACGTCGTATTGGTCTCAAATGCTTGCATTAGTGGCTTCAAATGTTTCAAACATGTTTTATTGGTTTTAATTGTTTAAATTGGTGATTTTAATTGCTTCAAACATGGTTCTATGGTTTCAATTAAATGAATTGGTCTTGGGGTTTCGGCTTTTTATGTGGTTTTTCAATTATTCCAAACATGTATTACTGGTTTTAGTGGGTTCAAATGTTTAAAGTGGTGGTTTCAAATGTTTCAAACATGCTTTTGTGGTTTTAATTAAATGAAACTTGGTCTTGTGGTTCCGGCTCTTCTCATGTTGTGGTTTCAATTGTTTCAAACAAGGATTTCTGTTTTCAAATGTTTCGAACATATATTTTTCAGTTTTATTTTACATCTGGTTCTCATGTATTAAGTAAAAAACCCAAAAAATTATATATCAAAAGAACATATCCAACATGTACTGCTCAGGCCTTGATTCTTAAGTTTTCAATTCTAAAAAATCAACAAGATAAAAAAGGACAAAGATGAGGATCAGAACCAGGATTCCAGTCAAACGCTCTCTTTCCTAAAGCGGAGCTCAATGGCGGGTATACTGAGCTCGACGATAGAGATGCAGAGCTCGACAATGCTGCAACAGAGTTCGATGGCGAGGAAGTTACCGCGCGCTACGGCCGCCATCACGCCTCGTCCGCCACTTGTCCATCGGGTCACCGGGGCCTCGTGCATGGCGACGACGTCTAGACCGCGCCACGGCAGACTAGCCGACGCGGTCGACATCATGGACAATAGGGCGCCAGAGGAGGGAGAAGGCCGACGCGGGCTGGGATGGGGCCCGCGCGGTAAGTGGCGTGGTTGGCGGTACGGGACCTGGGGATCCGTCCCAGGCAGGACTCTGTCGGGCGGGGATGCAGGGCGCGTGCGTGGGGGCGCGCGCGCGGGCGGGAAACGGCCGGTGGGGCCCAGCCTGGCGGCTGGCCGCAGGTGGAAGGAGGTGGCGCGTCTGTCCCGCGGCTGAGGTGGCGCACGGGGGTTGGAGGGAGGATTGGGTCAGGGTGAGGTGGCGACCGATGATTGGCTGGGGTGAGGTGGCTGGGGATGGGTAGATTAGGATTGGGTAGCAAAGGTTTTGGGGTTAGACAGATTAGGGTTTTAATTTGGAGGTGGCCGGCTAGGCTTCGGGCCTGGCTGGCTGCCTCCTATAAAAATAATATAAATTTTGTTTATTTAAAACGGGACTTTTGAAATCCGGTTGTAAACGAAACAAAATATTCCGGAGACCCGGGTTTTAATTTGAATTAAAGACGGGGCGTTTAGAAAACAAAACCAGGCTTTTAGAAATAGTTTTAGACAAACAAATACATGATGACATGACGATGCTCAAATGCAATGTGGCATGATGACATGAGCATGCGGTCATGATGATGCAATGCACGAAAAACACCATGATTTTCTAGTAGTGGTTTTGTGGGGCGCCACAATTCGACACCACTAACAAAGGATCTCGCCATCGAGATCCGCCTCATGGTACCGGGAGGAAGGTCGGCGATCTGAATCTTGTCGCTTCGTGTAGATGCTCGCGACACCACTAACAAGAGGTCGCTGTCCGGGATCGTCGGGAGAACACTCCGGGAACAAAGGGCGAAGGCAGAGGTATCAACAAATAAAGCCACCTCTAACTTCGATAAAAAGAGAGGAACGACGCATATCCACTTCAATGTACGAGAGCAAATAGATTGAGTAGTCGGCATGGGGGCCACAGGCTGGACTTGTGGGGTATCGTAACTACTGAGCTCTGATACCACTCTGTAACACCCTCAAATCGGCCCTATGCAAGTTTTAGCCCTTTCCGCCAAACCCGCATAGAAACGATTCAAGGACGCCCACCAGGCACTTTCGTGCGGGTGGAAAACAAAGTAATAACATTACACAACAGTCCTCGATGGGACCCACAAAACAGATATATATACAACAGCGACTCAACGAGTCAAGAATACAGGTATACAATACAAAGATCCAAATCACCTTGAAATCGATACAACGTCCAAGTACGGACAATATGCAAATTGGGCTAAGGGCCCTGAAGAATAACCAATGGCGTCCATAACCCTGCCCAGGCCAAGCCGGAAGGGTAACCCTGCTAACGACGTCGAAACCTGCTAAAACAAAAGGGATGCCGACAAAGGGCAAAGGAAAAAGAGGAGCGTCAGTACTGAGGCCAGTACATGGCGAGGCTAGAATTCGGCGGCTCTCGCCTACGTAGGTATGGTGGACTGAAGCGGCAGCGCAGCATGCACTAAACAATCTATAGAAACTCGATTCAACTGTCGGCTATTAGAGAGGGATAAGAAAGACCTATTCGAAACCACCTGATACTAACACCAAACATACCCATCCTAGTATTCCCCCTCGAGACCAAACGAGGAAGTCAAGCCGAGGAAAACTCACACGGTTGGCAGGTTTATTTAATCTTTCCATGGCAGTTATCCAACTTACTAGTCATCTCAGATGTAAGTCAAATTATAATAGTAAACTTTAGTTATTGTTGTCTATGATCGAGAAATTGTGCTCCAAGTCGTCCATAACCGTGGACACGGCTTTTCGAAAAGATTTAACCCTGTAGGGGTGCACCAAAGTATCCACACGCACTTCGACCATTTTTGCTAGATCAGTTAACATACACCCATCGGTATGTCGGCGGGGCCTAAGTCATGACGTTTCCCAGACCCAAAGCAAGTACATGGGGGCCACCCCACTAAGCTACCCGCAACAAAGTCGGCCGGCTCCGGAACAGACCCAGGGTTTGTGTCAATGGCTGTAAACGACTGGGAACCCGAAAGTGTGACTGGGCTTGTCGATACCGCGAAAACATTCCACATCCTAAACAGTACAGGTGCTCCACGCACAATCTTAAATAAAGCAGTAAAGCATGGCATAAGTACAGGATAGTAATAAAGCCCCAAACTACTTGTGGCCCCCGGTACAATACTTTGAAATCAGGTAGTAAGCCGATGGGGGTGCCCACACACCCCACCTGTGGTTAGCGCGCTCGATCTCGGAACAGGTGTCAAGAACTTGGGTCCTAGGTGGACACAAGTGGGCGGTTAAAAACCAAATATTGACTATTACCCACCGGTGCCTCTGCATTATATCTATTTCCAGTATTTTAATTAACAAGTTATAATGTAAGCCATGATCAACTCCACCGTTAAGCATCTCCACCATTAAGCATGTGTCAACCTTCCAATAACGGTGGAACAAGAACGACGAAAAACAGCACCTGAGCAAGCAACTACGACTCGCAAGTCCGACTATCTATCAAACAACAGGCAATAGGATGTGTCCAAGGCAATATAAAGGCTGCACGGAATATATCTGGTACGGAACACTAGAGCATCGCGACACGGATAGCAATAGATCAACAGGAGGAAATAAAGACTATAAAATGCAAACTAGGTAGAAGGGGGAGAGTTGCTCGCCTGGGAAACACTGCCGGAGGTTCATATCCGGAGAACTTGTCGGTACTCGCATCCACTCATCGGCCTAATACGCGAAGAAGCAAGCACTGGAAGAAACACCGCATGCAATATTTAATACCACGACAGAAGATCCGGCATAATTATGATATGCATGCGAGATGAACAATTATTATGCAACAGGTTTTATATATAGCACTTATAAAATAGGGGCTCGGGAAAAGGTTCACACATCTGGGTTCAGCGGATCTTGGGTTCCGGGGGTTCGGGGTTCGTCTGGGTTCGACGGGGATCGGTCTCGGCGGAAGCATTCTCGAACAACGGAGTAGATCTTGTCGCATTCGGAAGAAGGACTTGGCTTGGCGTCGGGGCCCATCGGATTCGCCCTGGTCGGTGTCGATCTTGTCGTCGATGGCGAACTTGAGTGGATCGGGTACCGGGGTCTTCGGATCCGGGAAGTAGATCTTGGTGTCCAGGGCTTCTCCGGGTCCGGGGTCTTAGGGTTCCCATGTAGAAGATCTTGGCTTGTTGGGGTTGTTCGAGGAAGTTCTTATCGTTGGAACACTTGGCATCGGTGATCATCGGAAGGTCTTGTGCCTGATTATACGGGCGATGGCACAGATGATCTTGTGTTAGGAGAAGAGCACGAACACCACCGGGAAAGAGATACACAAGAACAGATAAGAACAAACATAGGGGCATCACAACTTGGTCAAAGATAAAAACAAGCAGAGGACCACTAATATGCGCTGTGCTGCAGAGGACAGAACACGACCAAGGATAGGCGGCGGCGTGCGCGGCCAGACGAGGTTGAGCAGGGACGGTAGAGGCACGCCTCGAAAGAGACGCTGGAGCGGACCGACGAAGTGCGGCCTTGCAGACGTGCGGGTGCGAGGCCATAGGGTCGAGCAGCCGCGGGGAGCACGGACGGGCGACCGGGACTCCAGACGGCGGCGGGGTCCGGGCTTGGCGGCGAGGAGTCGGGCCGGCGTGGAAGCAGGGCGACGGCGCTCGCGGGAGGACGACGGCAGAACGGCCTAGGGAAGGCGACGTGCTGCGGGGCGGCCGCGGAGGAGGGGCACGGCGACCGAGGCGCGGAAGAGGAGGCGCCCTCGGTGGCCGGTGAGGCGGTCGAGGCGGCGAGTGGCAGGGGCGGCCGGAGAAGGGGCGTGCGGCCAAAGGAGGAGGCGGCGGGGAACGAGGCCGGCTTGGGGAGGCAGCCTGCGCGGTCGGGGTCGCTGGGACGACGGCGAGCAGAGGCCGCTGGTGGCGGAGGAGGAACGAGTCGAGGTGGCGCTCGGGTGGAGGAAGACGACGCAGGGGCAGCGGCTGGAGGTCGAGGCCGGCCCGATGCTGGCGGAACGGTGGTGGTTTTCTCGGGAAGGAGGGGATGCGCCGGGGTTGGTGAGGAGAGAGAGGAAGGAGAAGACCGACGCGGGCTGGGGTAGGGCCCGCGCGGTAGGTGGCGTGGTTGGCGGTACGGGACCTGGGGATCGGTCCCAGGTAGGACTCTGTCGGGCGGGGGATGCAGGGTGCGTGTGTGGGGGCGCGCGCGGGGGCGGGAAACGGCCGGTGGGCCCCAGCCTGGCGGCAGGCCGCAAGTGGAAGGAGGTGGCGCGTCTGTCCCGCGGCTGAGGTGGCGCACGGGGGTTGGAGGGAGGATTGGGTCAGGGTGAGGTGGCGATCGATGATTGGCTGGGGTGAGGTGGCTGGGGATGGGTAGATTAGGATTGGGTAGCAAAGGTTTTGGGGTTAGACAGATTAGGGTTTTAATTTGGAGGTGGCCGGCTAGGCTTCGGGCCTGGCTGGCTGCCTCCTATAAAAATAATATAAATTTTGTTTATTTAAAACGGGACTTTTGAAATCTGGTGGTAAACGAAACAAAATATTCCGGAGACCCGGGTTTTAATTTGAATTAAAGACGGGGCGTTTAGAAAACAAAACCAGGCTTTTAGAAATAGTTTTAGACAAACAAATGCATGATGACATGACGATGCTCAAATGCAATGTGGCATGATGACATGAGCATGCGGTCATGATGATGCAATGCACGAAAAACACCACGATTTTCTAGTAGTGGTTTTGTGGGGCGCCACAATTTGACACCACTAACAAAGGATCTCGCCCTCGAGATCCGCCTCATGGTACCGGGAGGAAGGTCGGCGATCTGAATCTTCTCGCTTCGTGTAGATGCTCGCGGCACCACTAACAAGAGGTCGCTGTCCGGGATCGTCGGGAGAACACTCCGGGAACAAAGGGCGAAGGCAGAGGTATCAACAAATAAAGCCACCTCTAACTTCGATAAAAAGAGAGGAACGACGCATTCTTATCCACTTCAATGTACGAGAGCAAATAGATTGAGTAGTCGACATGGGGACCAATCCATCACGCACCCAAACTATTACTCCGCGCATTCGGTGGAAAAGCGTGCACCCATTCTTGGAATTAGACTGAAGATCTCGACAATCGAGGTTCAGAAACAAAGGTGGAGTACAGACTCTACATCGGATCTGGCGTAGATGTGGTCGTCGCGTCGGAAAACACCGGAAGGCACAAACAAGGAACAAAGAAGGGTACCACAGATAAAGGATCACTCAAATAGCATGAAGTCCGGAGGTGGAAACACCATTGCCAAAGGAGGAAGCGAAACCCTGAAGGTACGACGAAACCCAACCACGAGAAATCCTGGACTTGAAGAAAGGTAAGAGAGCAGATCCAAAACACGCAGAGGTAAGAGGAGAATAGCATAGGGGTAAGGAGTAAAATCAGACCTAATCAGATCTATCCAACCGATTTTGCAAAATAGTTTTGACACTCTACTTCGGCCGTTAGCTAGGTTATCCTACAGGTTGGACTTGTGGGGTATCGTAACTGCTGAGCTCTGATACCACTCTGTA
Source organism: Avena sativa (assembly GCA_916181665.1). Classification (NCBI taxonomy): domain Eukaryota; kingdom Viridiplantae; phylum Streptophyta; class Magnoliopsida; order Poales; family Poaceae; genus Avena; species Avena sativa. Next base: position 126,311,616 of record OV702289.1, on the reverse strand, counting down.
ACACCCTCAAATCGGCCCTATGCAAGTTTTAGCCCTTTCCACCAAACCCGCATAGAAACGATTCAAGGACGCCCACCAGGCACTTTCGTGCGGGTGGAAAACGAAGTAATAACATTACACAACAGTCCTCGATGGGACCCACAAAACAGATATATATACAACAGCGACTCAACGAGTCAAGAATACAGGTATACAATACAAAGATCCAAATCACCTTGAGATCGATACAATGTCCGAGTACGGACAAGATGCAAATTGGGCTAAGAGCTCTGAAGAATAACCAATGGCGTCCATAACCCTGCCCAGGTCAAGCCGGAAGAATAACGACGTCGAAACCTGCTAAAACAAAAGGGGTGCCGGCAAAGGGCAAAGGAAAAAGAGGAGCGTCAGTACTGAGGCCAGTACATGGCGAGGCTAGAATTCGGCGTCTCTCGCCTACATAGGTATGGTGGACTGAAGCGGCAGCGCAGCATGCACTAAACAATCTATAGAAACTCGATTCACCTGTCGGCTATTAGAGAGGGATAAGAAAGACCTATTCGAAACCACCTGATACTAACACCAAACATACCCATCCTGGTACTCCCCCTCGAGACCAAACGAGGAAGTCAAGCCGAGAAAAACTCACACAGTTGGCAGGTTTATTTAATCTTTCCATGGCAGTTATCCAACTTACTAGTCATCTCAGATGTAAGTCAAATTATAACAGTAAACTTTAGTTATTGTTGTCTATGATCGAGAAACTGTGCTCCAAGTCGTCCATAACCGTGGACACGGCTTTTCGAAAAGATTTAACCCTGCAGGGGTGCACCAAAGTATCCACACGCACTTCGACCCTTTTTGCCAGATCAGTTAACATACACCCATCGGTATGTCGGCGGGGCCTAAGTCATGACGTTTCCCAGACCCAAAGCAAGTACATGGGGGCCACCCCACTAAGCTACCCGCAACAAAGTCGGCCGGCTCCGGAACGGACCCAGGGTTTGTGTCAATGGCTGTAAACGACTGGGAACCCGAAAGTGTGACTGGGCTTGTCGATACCGCGAAAACATTCCACATCCTAAACAGTACAGGTGCTCCACGCACAATCTTAAATAAAGCAGTAAAGCATGGCATAAGTACAGGATAGTAATAAAGCCCCAAACTACTTGTGGCCCCCGGTACAATACTTTGAAATCAGGTAGTAAGTTGATGGGGATGCCCACACACCCCACCTGTGGTTAGCGCGCTCGATCTCGGAACAGGTGTCAAGAACTCGGGTCCTAGGTGGACACAAGTGGGCGGTTAAAAACCAAATATTGACTATTACCCACCGGTGCCTCTGCATTATATCTATTTCCAGCATTTTAATTAACAAGTTATAATGTAAGCCATGATCAACTCCACCGTTAAGCATCTCCACCATTAAGCATGTGTCAACCTTCCAATAACGGTGGAACAAGAACGACGCAAAGCAGCACCTGAGCAAGCAACTACGACTCGCAAGTCCGACTATCTATCAAACAACAGGCAATAGGATGTGTCCAAGGCAATATAAAGGTTGCACAGAATATATCTGGTACGGAACACTAGAGCATCGCGACACGGATAGCAATAGATCAACAGGAGGAATAAAGACTATAAAATGCAAAATAGGTAGAAGGGGGAGAGTTGCTCGCCTGGGAAACACTGCCGGAGGTTCATATCCGGAGAACTTGTCGGTACTCGCATCCACTCATCGGCCTAATACGCGAAGAAGCAAGCACTGGAAGAAACACCGGATGCAATATTTAATACCACGGCAGAAGATCCGGCATGATTATGATATGCATGCGAGATGAACAATTATTATGCAACAGGTTTTATATATAACACTTATAAAATAGGGGCTCGGGAAAAGGTTCACACATCTGGGTTCAGCGGATCTTGGGTTCCGGGGGTTCGGGGTTCGTCAGGGTTCGACGGGGATCGGTCTCGGCGGAAGCATTCTCGGACAACAGAGTAGATCTTGTCGCATTCGGAAGAAGGACTTGGCTTGGAGTCGGGGCGCATCGGATTCGCCCTGGTCGGTGTCGATCTTGTCGTCGATGGCGAACTTGAGTGGATCGGGTACCGGGGTCTTCGGATTCGGGAAGTAGATCTTGGTGTCCAGGGCTTCTCCGGGTCCGGGGTCTTAGGGTTCCCATGTAGAAGATCTTGGCTTGTTGGGGTTGTTCGAGGAAGTTCTTGTCGTTGGAACACTTGGCATCGGTGATCATCGGAAGGTCTTGTGCCTGATTATACGGGCGATGGCACAGATGATCTTGTGTTAGGAGAAGAGCACGAACACCACCGGGAAAGAGATACACAAGAACAGATAAGAACAAACATAGGGGCATCACAGCTTGGTCAAAGATAAAAACAAGCAGAGGACCACTAATATGCGCTGCAGAGGACAGAACACGACCAAGGATAGGCGGCGGCGTGCGCGGCCAGACGAGGTTGAGCAGGGACGGTAGAGGCACGCCTCGGAAGAGACGCTGGAGCGGATCGACGAAGTGCGGCCTTGCAGACGTGCGGGTGCGAGGCCACGGGGTCGAGCGGCTGCGGGGAGCACGGACGGGCGGCCGGGACTCCGGACGGCGGCGGGGTCCGGGCTTGGCGGCGAGGAGTCGGGCCGGCGCGGAAGCAGGGCGATGGCGCTCGCGGGAGGACGACGGCAGAACGGCCTAGGGAAGGCGGCGTGCTGCGGGGCGGCCGCGGAGGAGGGGCACGGCGACCGAGGCGCGGAAGAGGAGGCGCCCTCGGTGGCCGGTGAGGCGGTCGAGGCGGCGCGTGGCAGGGGCGGCCGGAGAAGGGGCATGCGGCCAAAGGAGGAGGCGGCGGGGAACGAGGCCGGCTTGGGGAGGCGGCCGACGCGGTCGGGGTCGCTGGGACGACGGTGAGCAGAGGCCGCTGGTGGCGGAGGAGGAACAAGGCGAGGTGGCGCTCGGGTGGAGGAAGACGACGCAGGGGCGGCGGCTGGAGGTCGAGGTCGGCCCGATGCTGGCGGAACGGCGGTGGTTTTCTCGGGAAGGAGGGGATGCGCCGGGGTTGGTGAGGAGAGAGAGGAGGGAGAAGGCCGACGCGGGCTGGGGTGGGGCCCGCGCGGTAGGTGGCGTGGTTGGCGGTACGGGACCTGGGGATCGGTCCCAGGCAGGACTCTGTCGGGCGGGGGATGCAGGGTGCGTGCGTGGGGGCGCGCGCGGGGGCGGGAAACGGCCGGTGGGCCCCAGGCTGGCGGCAGGCCGCAGGTGGAAGGAGGTGGCGCGTCTGTCCCCCGGCTGAGGTGGCGCACGGGGGTTGGAGGGAGGATTGGGTCAGGGTGAGGTGGCGACCGATGATTGGCTAGAGTGAGATGGCTGGGGATGGGTAGATTAGGATTGGGTAGCAAAGGTTTTGGGGTTAGACAGATTAGGGTTTTAATTTGGAGGTGGCCGGCTAGGCTTCGGTCCTGGCTGGCTGCCTTCTATAAAAATAATATAAATTTTGTTTATTTAAAACGGAACTTTTGAAATCCGGTGGTAAACGAAACAAAATATTTCGAAGACCCGGATTTTAATTTGAATTAAAGACGGGGCGTTTAGAAAACAAAACCAGGCTTTTAGAAATAGTTTTAGACAAACAAATGCATGATGACATGACGATGCTCAAATGCAATGTGGCATGATGACATGAGCATGCGGTCATGATGATGCAATGCACGAAAAACACCGCGATTTTCTAGTAGTGGTTTTGCGGGGCGCCACATCCGGCATCGGCTTCCTCACCGAAGAGCCACCATTGTCGGGCTCCTTTTTCAGCTTGGCGATGCGAAAGTGCCCACGCAGTAGCGATGACGTGCAGCCCTCGCGGATGACGCCGCCCCCTCGGCCGCGCGAGCATGTGCGCGACCCCTCCTCGGGCTTGTCCTTGACAATGGCGAGCTAGAAGGAGTCGTTGGTGCCGACCCAGACGAGCGCGACGTGTAGGAAGACGACGACGCAGGCTCCATCGTCCGCAAAATCCAAGGGCCCCCGTGGTGGCGGGAGACGTCTGCCGCGAATGGTTCCCGCCCTCGATGTGCTCGAGGACGGCGGAGAGCGTGCGCCTCGGCACACCCCGCTAAAGCCTAGGACCCACCGAGTTCTTTCCCAGTGGCGACGAGCCATCGCCTTCGTATGCTGCGAGCTCACGATTGCGGCACGGAAGTGCTCGTGTGGCCCCTCCTCGGGCTCGTCCTTGACAGTAGCAAGCTAGGCGGAGGAGTCACTAGTGCCAACCCAGACGAGCGCGGCACGAAGGAAGACACGACACAGGCTCCATCATCAACATCCAGGAGCCCCCACTATAGCGGGAGACTGACGCGGTAGATACATCAGCCGCGGATGGTTCCTGCCCTCGATGTGCTCAAGGACGGCGAAGAGCGTGCGCCTCAGCGCTAGAGCCTACGACCCGCCGAGTTCTTGCCCGGTGGTGGCAGGCCATCGCCTTCGCATGCTGCGAGTTCACGATTGCGACTCGCGAAAGTGGTCCAGGAAGCATCATTGTCGAGGGCCAAACGCAAGTCGAAGCGCCGTTCGCCGTCCAGCTCACCGTAGGAGATCTGCTAGATCTCGACCAACTCGCCATAGTAGATCTGCTAGATCTCGACGATCCTCTCAACACCGGCACACCATGCCAGGTCAATGGAAGCCGAAGGGTCGTCGGGGAATCACTCCGCCATGGTATGGACACGCTCGAGTTTTGGGGAAGGGCGAGAATGGTGGGTGTGTTCGACAACGACAAGAGCAGGGGTATACAGAGGGTAGGGGGCAACATGCAATGGAATATTGTAACAAGGAATAGCTGCACATTCTTTGACCTCAATGACCGCCGCATGCTGGAAACGAGCCACCTAAGCAAGGATTCATCAGTGTCTAGTCTTGACCTGTCAAAAATGAAAGTTATGTTATGAACTTGAACCGGAGCATAGTCATCGGCGTACCAGTACTAGCAAATAGTTCATCTGCCAAACATCATAGAACAGTGAGCAAAAACAGGTTAACACTTAACACAACTGACATCTGCATAAGGACTGCTATTGCCATACATAAACTTAACTTTCTGCTAATGAATCACGACACTAACAGTCGACTGCCTTTCCCCTTAGTTTATTCTGGCTCTTTAGAAGCTATCGTAGCATAGTCTACCTAAGACGGCCCCATAAAGAAGTCCACCGTGTTCACTCACGGCAGACAAGTTTCCCCCCCAGAGATGAGAGATACAAGCCACCCTTGGTCGGCAAAGAAGCTTTCAACATGAGGGCGACACCGAGAGACCAGGGACCTGACAGGAGTGACCGCAATCTCCCAATAAGCGCCTCGGTCTGGGAGTGACCACTGCGAGATTTGGTGCCGATGTAATCTTACGCCTCGGTCTGCCCCTCCTTGGAAATGTGGAAGCCTTCGATTTTGCGCGCAACATCATTTACCACCGCAGCCTTTGGTTTACCGTTTGCATTTGGTGCCTCGTTGTCATCAGCATTAGCCGGGTTCAGCGGCCAGATACGGATGGTGCCATCTTCTGATCCTGATGCATATGATTCGCCAACAGGCGCGAACCGGACACAGTGGACTGGACCATGATGACCTTTGTTGCAGGCTGCAAAAATAATCCAGCATAAGGTAGTGAAAAAGCAAGTACCGTACTTACTTCGATATATAATGTGACATAGTTGTTTGTTCATATCAGTAGCCCACACGACTGCATGGTCATCACGATGACCATATTCCAGCAATAGCAAAATGATAACTTTAGATTAGCAAGCAGCAAACTACAAAATTACTCAAGACAAGGTTGGGACGAATCAGGCTATGACTTCTGAATGCTAGGTTTCAGCTTTGCAGTATAAATTGCGCTAGAGAATAATAACCGGTTGTGAAATAATGTCAACAGAATCGAAAACTGGAACTCACTATTAAATAAAGGAAACACAATGGGATTTCTAGTTAACGAAATTTTCAGAACGAAGTTCACAAGAAATTTTTATTTGAATTTAATTTTCAAATAGGATAAATCAAGCTCCGGCCAAAAAGTGGACACGAATTGCAATAGAGCACAATTGTGGAGTCAGTGAGAAGATATTACTTTGTTATAGATATAGTAAAATCAATAGACACTTGTACTTCTGACTTTCAGGCCATCTCATCCACAGCGTGTAGAATCACATGGCTAACATTCAGTTTTGTATTTATCAACTGCTTTTGTATGCAGCATCGGGACCCACATGTAATAGGTGCAAATAGGAAAAAATGACTGCAAAAATGGGATTTGAACACTGTACCACTATCACATATCTTTATATGACAGTCCCTACCCTTTGGATAGAAGCTTGTTTATATTTATAGTAATTCACAGGTGTTAGTCTCTGCAAATTTCAAATTAAATTTTTCTGAATGGTTCCTGGGTAACCAAAATGCTCTAAAATTCATCACAATAGTAAAAGCTAAACAAACATATTATTCTAATGCTCCATTCTGGGAAGGAATAACTACACCGAAGTTTCAGTCTCATCGTAATCAGTAGTCACTTGATAAAATATGATGACACGCTTACCTATTTCTTCACCAGTGAAGAAATCATATACATGAACCCACATATCTTCCCCTCCGGTAATGAACTTACTCCCAGACTTTGGTTCAAGTGAAGCTGACTCCACAGTGCATGACATATCATAGCTTTTAACGAGCCCAAAACTGCCGAATTACCAGAAAAGTGTTAACGAACTGATCAGTGCATGATGCAGAACAATGGGTATACAGGAAAGAATTTAACTTACTGATTCGCATCCCAAAATTTAACACTTGACCCATCGGCTGTAGTAATGAACCTGCCATCCTGGCTTACTTCTGCACTGGTGACAGGTGCCTTGGTTTCAAGAGTTTGGACGATTTTTCCACTTCTCACATCCCATAATCTGTGCAGATCAGTAGTAACTAATCAGTGCAGGAACTTAGGATAGATTGGTCACTTGCGGCAGGTGTTCTCCATAGTAGATTCCAATTTTGAAGATATTTCGGAGACAAACCTCACTCCACCTATATCAGTGCAGGAACTTAGAATAGTTTGGTCACTATGGAGCCAAGCAACAGTTCGCACAGAACCAGGTGCTTTGTCAAGCTCTCTTGGAGCTGCATCTGGGCGATTCATATCATATACACGCAAAATCTTTTCCATGCCTCCAGTGAGCAACATGTGTGTATCCTGCAGTTGCATTAGCGATTTGATTAGGTTTAGAATTGCTTATGGAGGACAGTCCTAACTGACTACTATAGCATACAGAGTGATAAGAAAACAAGCATGTAAATTATAAAGCTTCATAGAAATGATTTAAGTAATTTTACAGTATTCAATGAGATGCGCTGATGGATGTAATGAACGGCATGGCTGCAATACTTGTGGAATCTTCTGGCATATAGATGTCAGAAGAGAAGGCAATCAAGCTTTCAACAAGCATTACCTCAGAAAAGGCACATGCGCGGACTATATGCTTGTGCTCAAACGAATGTAGCTCATTTCCCGTTAGTGCATCCCATATTTTGCTGCAAAAAAGAGTCAAATGTTGTCAAACGCGTAAAGTATACACAGAACCAGTACAGAAACATTTCTGAGCATTAACATTATGTTTGTTATTTCTTTGCACAGAGTATCAGCAGACTTACATCTACAGAAATAGAGTGATAATGTATTAAATTATGCAGATGAATACAACATAGTTGCCTTCTTATTATGCCTGATTTTTATATTCAATCCTCAATGCATAAGGTTCTGGTTCATCAGGCGAGCAAACCATCAGTGGAGGGAACCAACAAAATAATCCGATCATGTGCAGTGAAGTGGATGTCCCAGCATAGGGAAATCGGATTGGTCCACTATTCAGAACTCCACAGCTAAAAGTTATGCAACTAAGTTTGTAACACGCTGGGTCCAATACCCCAGGGTGCACTAATATATTGATTTGAACTCGTTCGTGAATCTTGATTTAAATCACAAGCAGAAGAAAAATCTAATGCATTTTTGCTCTGTTTAACATTTTAGAGGCTGGCTGAGTTATGTACTAATAATGGCACAAATTTAAACAAATATAAGAATATAATGATAACGTATATAACTGTCAAATAAATTAAGAATGTGTAGAATGATAACAAATTAAACTAATAAAAGAATCACAAATGTACTATGCCCCTAATAATCACAAATGTACTATGCCACTAATAGATATCCACCCGATAAGTATCAACTGATGGAGCATTGCACTAGCCAGCCATATTTCAATTTCTCAAAAGAAAATGAAATGGGCAATAATGAAACTTTAAAGGAAAAAATGCCATACGCTGAGAAGTCTGCAGAACTGGAGGCAGCACGGAGGGCATTTGTGTCTAGACAAGAGCTCCAAACAGCACCTTTATGACCTTCAAAAGTTCCAATCCAATCTCCTGTATCACCGTTACGAAGCATCGGATTCGAGTCTGCAGACCAGAATATGAGATCTTAGTGTTGGGCGATAGACAGCATTCATAACAAGACATGGACAATTTTCGATGCATTTCAAAGTGAAGGTTTTACATGCAATGTGCCAGTATTTGCACCCTTCTCTGGTAAGAGCACTCTGTTCTCGAATAAAAGTTTACCAAGCAAGTAACTTATAATATGGTGCCAGCTATATAATAAAAATAACATAAAGGGCACAACTTGTTCTTTGCCGGATCTGCACCCTTTTATGTCCCTATTTGATTAATAGATGTCCTAAAATTTATCGTCTTTTCCCTCCATTCACCCCATCCAATGGCCTAGATTGAAAGTTGGCTCAGGCATCCAACAACCTTTTTTTTAGCTGAAAACTGTAGGAGAGGCCCTGACAGTGAGATTTTATTGAAGAGGGAAAATATATACAACATGTAGGGGGAGGTGGGAATGTACAACAGGGCATGGCCCAAAGAAAACTACAGAGCGTCTAGCCAAGTTAAAAGAGGGGATTTCAGATCATCCTTCATTCCGTAAGAATCATTCTGTAAGAAAGAAGGAATAGGTCCCGTTTAAAAGAAAAGGACCACGCTCTAACAGATGGTGTTAGATTATCAAAAATGAGAGCATTTCTTTGCTTCCATAAATTCTAGGAGGCTGTGGCAGACGCTTCAAAGAAGAAAGGCCTTCTAAAGTTGTCTCTGGCAGTGGCAGTGGCAGTGGCAATCATCTCAGGAAAATCAAGATAGAGTGTGATGCCGATGGATTGCCAACATTGTCTACTGAAAATACAGCTCCAGAAAAGGTGGTCCCTGGTTTCCAACAAACCACCCTCGCAGAGGCGACAGACTCTGTTGTCATTGAATGTAAAGCTTTGCGTTTAGACGGTCATTACCAAGGAGTCAGATGAAAGATTTGATCTTGGGAGTGCACTTACTAACATAAGTAATATATACTTGATGGGAGTGCACTTATTAACAAAATTAAGTTAAAAATGTTAGTTAAGTCAACAATTGTAATTACTGAATGCACCATACCAAACAAAACATTTTTCCTTTTTTAATGTAGATGTGAACACCGTGTGCGGATAGGTTAGTATCATGCCAACTCAGCATTATAATACTCAGAGAAAAGAGTACATCCAAAGATGATCGTTCTTGTTCCATTTTAAGTCATCTATCTCTGGGGATAATTCAGTGGCAAAACTTTAATACTTGTTAAAAAACTATGTCATGAAGGTAAATCTAGAATATGCACTCCAACACCACTCTAATAAAAAGGGGTGCCATCTAATGGCCGAGAAATGCTGTTACAACACCTAGCTAGAACACATATTAGTTGTATCATGTTTGAAACTACAGCTATGGATAGAAAAAAGTAACAATATCCCACAGTTATCATTTATTCACATCGCTAGAATTGACAGCAGAGATAAAACAACTGCTTCCTGCAAATACCCAGGCAATCCAGTAACAGGACAACTCCATTTTACATTATAAACAATAATGAAGTAGACAGACGACCTGATTTGTAACAGAGCTGATTTATGAACTTGCAAGGATGACGGGGAAAAAAAGAAAATGCAAAAGCAGTGCAACAAGAATCAAATCATTGCTGTCCAGTTCTGAGTTAAGACTATCTATAGAGTGACTAATAAGGTATGCTTATAACATTTAGGCGAAAGGGAAAATAAGCCACGGTAGATGAACTAAGAGTACATATATTCTGTATTTTGTTTACAGCCTAATCTAATCTAATCTAGTTTGAGGTGGAGAAAAATAGCACCACAACTTAGCTTGCTTAAGGCTCAGTCTGTGTTTGCTGAACTGTGTTGTGCTGCTGCGGGAAAGTAGCCACAAAAGCACACAAATTCTTTTTCAAAATTTAAAATAACAAAAGCTAATTGAAAAGGTTGGATTATCATAATCCACCGCAATGCCAAACACAGCCTAAGTGAAACAGGATTTAGCTAAGAGAGCTTGGCACAAAAAACCCGTGGCAAGAAATGAACACCTTCCTAACTTAGACAGATTTAATTAAGGTAAAGGAAAAGGTTTGGCTTCCGACCATGGCACGCAGTCATTGCTAAAATCGTTTTAAATCTAATAGCTGATGTAGCACAAAATCGACTAGATTGTGAAATTACAGGATATATACAATGTATTCCATTGCCTCGATACCCAAATCTATCCCTAGGAGTGTATGAGACAACATGGGACCCATGATATCGACAGTACAGACAGCAAGTGACCAATATTCATTCGTCAGATAATGAATTCAACATATATAGAGAGCTCAAGACCATAGCTTAAACGAATTTCACGATAGACGCAATCACATGGCATCAGCTGCCGTCCGCGCCCCATCACAGCCACGGCTTTGGATCCGAACGAATCGCAGCCACGCACGCACAAACCCCAAAAATATCGATAAGTGAGGTGAGGTGGCCAGCTCGGCCGAGTGGAGCGGATCGCTTACCCTTGCTGGCGCTGATGAGGAAGTAGCCGTCGGGCGTGACGGGGCTGTAGAACAGGTCGACGACCGGCCGCGAGTGGCCGTGGCAGACCTTCGACACAGCCACCTTCTTCTTCTCCATTTCCCCTCCCTCCCCTTCGGTTCGCTTCCCCGGGGTAAAACCTAGCTCGTCGACTCCGGCGGTGGCCTGAAATGCGGCGTCCTCCCTGATGCCCTAACCCTAGCCCCGATCGGGAAAAAAACTAAGGGGGGATCCGGTAGAAGAATCGCGCGGATCGGCGAGGGATCGATTTGATCCGGATCCCTGGAGTTTGATTGTACTACAGGAGTTTTATTGGGTAGAGACAACAATGGAGTGTGGGAGGGTGCCGAGTGTGAGGCTGGCTGGCCTCGGGGGAACTACGCGAAGGAGCGGGGAAGGGGGAAGGGGACAGGAAGGCGGAGGCCGGTTTATATGAAACTCTATCAGCCTCTCGGGGCTCCTGGCAGCCGTTGGATGGCGCTCCGACGATGTTGCTGCCGTCGATTTGATTTTGGAGAATTTTTTTTGACAAAATTAGAGATGTCTTTTCTTTAGAGCAAGGCTGTGAATCTGTTTCAGTTTCTTTAAACTCAGAACCTGATTGTACAATATGGACACCGGAAGAAAATTTTCGATTAGGCTTCCATATCCGTGATGTCATGAATATTCGAATTAGGGCTTCCATATCCGTAATGTCATGAATATTCGAATTAGTGTTACGCAGTACACCAGATACCCATAATATGGCGCACTTCCATCCGCCGTCCGACCGCTAACCGCATGTTTTCATTAAGAATAGCTTGAAAACGCTTCAAGGACAATTGTTTGTTTCATGCCGAGGATGCCTTAAACTACTTGCTTTTTGGCAGTGTGTGGCGTAGTAGTAGCGGTATTGTCTAAAGTACTTAAGTAACTGAGTTCTAAAATGGTCACCATTTTATATCTTAATCACGTATCCTTTAGTATTGGCCACTATTGGCATTTAAACTTGGTCTCCGACATTGTTTTTGGATGAGCGTGATCCGCTTTTGTGAAGCAAAATTGAGCAAGTTAATTGCCTACCAATTAGGATTTTGCAATTATTCATTTTAGCAATTTGCTACAGAGTACAAGTGCACTCCCCCAACATCCATCTAAATAGTTTCATTTGACTTGAGGACCACTTTGCATGCAATATTTCCCTTTTTGGGTTCATCTTACATGAGGATGCCGCCATTGTCTTTCTTCACTTTTGATTGATGCCACTGTTGGATATAAGTGATCTACAGTAACCTACGTGTTTCTGCGATCAATCTAAGTCAAATCAGGGTTAATCAAAGGGTTTTTAATTACATCCATTGGATGCCCTCATCAGGGACATCCTGGCCGTCCATTTAGGGTGTTGGTTCTCCTAGTGCAAGTGCTACTATAAAAGGGGCCCTAGGGATTGAGCTGAGACACGGACTCTCTTTCGGCTGCTCTCTCTCTCTCTCTCCATCTGCTCACGAATCAAGCTTGCACTCACAGCACTAGGAAGAACCTCTACAACTCATCTCAATTAGTTTTAGGTTAAGTATATCAAGAGGAGGCCATGGCAGGACCTCCAGATCAAGGTACACCACTCTACTCTCCTTATTTATGGCTTAATCTTAAGCTAGATGGTCCTAAGGATCTCATAGTGGTATCAAAGCCATATAGCTTTAAGATTGAACCCTAATTATGCTTAGTTCATTTGTTTGTGCTAAGCTTGTGCTCTTTTGAGCTATTAAGTTCAAGTTTTTGGTGTTGTAGTTTTGTTACTGATCAAGTTCTTGCTCATAACTGATCAAGTTGATGTTTAAGACCTGAAATTTACTAAGTTTAATCCTTAACTGATCAAGTGCATGAGCTAGGGTTTCTTTTATGCAATTCTTATGTGGGGATTTAAGTTTCTGATGCAAACCCTAACCCTAAATCCCCAATTTACTAATGAACCATATCCCTAGTTCATCAAATCTAAGAACTCTAACCCTAATTCCCCAATTACTCAAGAACCCTAACCCTAATTTCCCAAAATCCCCAAACTGAGGAACCCTAACCCTAATTATAATGAGATTAAAGGCACTGGGCACTTACCTAAGGCCCTAGTGTCATCATTGTCCACGACGGCGTTGGGGTCACCACCCGAGTTGGGTAGGCCTACATGGGCTCGTCTCCGAGCTGCTTAGTCGTCAACTACACCGGCTGGTAGCCGAGCCTCCTCGTGCCTTTGTTGTTGTGGAAGCTCGCCATTGTGCCGGGTCAGGTGTTGTGCCGCTGTTGTCGTCGTGGGGACGCCCGAGCGCTCGCGACCGTGGAGCGAAGAACACCGGTGAGCATTGCTCAGTGGAGCCACGCGCTGGCCAAAGCTGCATGTGATTCCGACGAGAGGCACTCACAGGCGCTGTCGGCCTCCTTCTCTAGCGCTGGCACTCGTCGTCGCCCTAGCGGGAGAGGCAGAGAAGGAGGGGGTGTATGAGGGGCTAGGGTTCGGGGGTAGCGTCGCAGGTCAGTTCGTTCCAACCGGACGCGTCCTCTGTCGTTGCATGCGATCCAACAGCCCGCGGCCTCGGATGCTTAACGGGTCTAGCAGGCCGCTAAAGGAGGGTGAAGGGGAGACGGTCTAGGCAGTTCGACCCAGTCCGAAAGAGATGAATAAAGTTTTTGAGTTAGGGATAATATAAATAAGTTTTGGGGATAAAATTTTGGGCATACTTTATTATGCCAGTTATAATATGGTTGTGTGACATTTTATTCTTTTGTCATGCAATTATATTTCATACCTAAGCAGTTTTAATGTGTTTTACTATGCTTAGTTGATTCTTTTGTGATGTTTTTCAAATAAATTATGGTGATGTTGTTTGATGCAAAATAAAGTTTGGAAATCCTCAAATTAAGCATGGCTTATGTCTATAATTCTGGCTAAAGCTGATTAACGGGCATTTTGACCATGAAATTTTATTGGTCCGGTTCACTTCTGGCCAAAGTTGATGTGTGCCGGATTGATGAAAGAATTTTATATATTAGAGGATTTAATTAAGTGTGACTTATATCTATCATTCTAGCCAAAGCTGATTGGCAAATGTTTTGATCATAGTATTTTATTGATCATGTCTAGTTCTGGCCAAAACTGATGTAGGCTAGATTGATGAAAGGAGTATAGAATGGTGATGCTTACTCAAAGCATTTTGTTTTATTTTGTAGCATCTAAAGCCTCTCAAATTGCCAGAATTATTAATGACATATAACAGTTGACTGGTAGAAATTTTGGTACATGGAAGGAGAAGCTTGAGATCACTTTAGCTTTGTTGAATATTGATTATGCCCACCTTAAGGATCCTCCTATAGCACATGTTGAAGGTAATGAGAATTATGATGCCCTGAAAAGGGTTTATGATTATGAGAAAACTAAGTGGGAGGACTCAAATCGTAAGTGCCTCATGATTATTAGGGGCTCCATTACTCAAAGTATGAGGGGAGTTGTCCCAAACTCTCAGATTGCTAAGGGTTATATTGAAAAGATTGAGGACCAGTTTAAGGGAACATCCAAAAATTTGTTAGGTTCGCAGCATAGAAAACAAAAAATCCTACAATATAAACATCTAAGCACCAATATCTATCTACCTAGATACAATCAATGGGTGGATATACATCCATAGAGAACATACCCTTGAAGACCGACAAAGAATTGTTAACGAAACTGATTTCGTGGTTGATATAGTCGTACACTTGCCGATCTCAAGACCGTGATGAAGTCCAACGAGTCCAGCAGGTACAGCACCAGAAAGTCCAATAGGTCCAGCACTAGCAAGTTCAGCACCGAAAGCAGCGGTGCATCCGTGATCGCACACATGTCCAGTCCACCGATAACCTCCACCTCCTCGCTCCAACAATGCAACAGAAGCAGCAACTCCTTTCCAGATAAAGCCACCAGGAACACGTATCTCGCTAATCCGAGACCACGGGGAATAATTTCTACAGGGGAGAGATCCTTCACGAGGAGGTATGAGTGAGATGGAGTCAGAGGGGTGCTTTTTATAGGAGGAGGGGCAACCAAGGTCCATGCTGTGGTAGCCATGGTGGGTGCCCCCACCACTTCCTCATTCATGTTGGTTGAGCACCCACTCACATAAAAGACCTCCACTCAAAATTCCACTCACACATGCATTAATTTTCCACCAAAATTAATGTATCTCTCATTTAATAAAACTATTTTATTTATTTTATTCAGAATTTTGTTAATTATTTTAATTAATAAACATTCACATAAAACCCCCTGCAACATTTCAATATCACATGTAGACCAGTTTCTGCAATTTTACCTGAAATAATTCCGGTTTCTATCGGAATGATTCTAGCGCTTTCTTAAATCTTTATCTGAAACATATTTGCTCCAAATGGTGTCGGTATCCCTTAAGTGTGTCACCCTATGGTTCGCGAATAATCCAGACATGATCGAGACCCTTCTCCGATCAATAATCAGTAGCGGGACCTAGAGATCCGTACTGAGTCCCACACATTCAACGATGACTCTAGTGATCGTATGAACCTTTAACATCATAACTAAATCCCTTTGTCTGTGATATATTACATGTCCGAGATTTGATCATCGGTATCTCCATACCTAGTTTGATCTCGTTGCCGACATGCACTCTTTTCTTGTTCCCGTGATATAACATTCTAATGATCACATCACTTGCTTGCAAGCTACCTCAATGTGATATCACCAAGAGGGCCTAGAGTATATCTATATGACATCGGGATGGAAAAATCCCACTCTTGATCCATGAGCCTCAACATAACACCTTTGGAGTATTTGAACCCACCTTTATAGTCACCCTGTTATGGTGTGACGTTTGATGTTATCGAGTTACTCTTCTAGTGTTGGCAATTAACATGATCATATGGTCTAAGGACTAAGATTACTTCGTATGATGTTATAGAAATTTAAACACAGTGACTTTGATTGTAATTGCTATACTTTGGATGAATGTTCATCACATCATTCACCAATGTTGTGACCTCGTTATTAACAACACCCAATGTCCATATCAGGAAACCTTGATCATCTTGTTAATCAACGAGCTAGTTTATAAGAGAGGCATAACTAGGAACCTTTTATTTGTTTATTAAACACACATGTATTAACGTTTCCAATTAATAAAATTATAGCATGCAAAATAAACATTTATCATAAACATGGAATAAGATAATAACCACTTTATTATTGCTTCTTGGGCATATTCCCTTCAGTCTCCCACTTGCACTAGAGTCAATAATCTAGTTTGAAAAACTTGCGCATTCAACACCTATGGCTTTCTGG
Source organism: Avena sativa (assembly GCA_916181665.1). NCBI lineage: Eukaryota > Viridiplantae > Streptophyta > Magnoliopsida > Poales > Poaceae > Avena > Avena sativa. Next base: position 126,295,318 of record OV702289.1, on the reverse strand, counting down.
TGTTGTATATACGCGTTTGCTAGTGGTTAACATAATTTTCGGATCTGACACTTTCAGGTCCGTGTGTATTTGTATGTCTTTGCGTCTCTACGCATCACTCATTTGGCATTGTATAAATTTAGTCCTTTGGTGAGACCTTTAGTTTCTTTGGGTTAAAACATTTTGATATAATTGTTGCACAATATATCTTCATAGTACTAGCCCACTGTGAACCACACCTAGTTTGATAACAAACTATTTAACCAAATTCACTCATTTGCTGCTACTATAGCAGTTATATACTTAGCCTTTTGTTGTAGTATCCGTCACAATATATCAACTTTGGAACTTATCCAAATCCATCATAGAACCTCCTTTCCATTACACTGTGCCACCCATAGTTTAAATTGAGATAAATTTAATTTGTATCTTGTGACAAATTAGTATCAATGTAACTCTTTACAGTGAACTATTTGTAACTATTTGTCACCTATACATAACATATTATTAGTTCTTTCAAAGATCATAAGAATATTCTTACTATTGTCCAATAATCATCTTATGAATCATTCGGGTATACGCACATAACATTTAGAGCATAGGAAATATCTGGATGTGTACATATCATGGTATACTTTATTGATTAAAATATTCATGTGATTCACTCACCAAGTGTCGATACACTCGAATTTTGATTCAACCTTTTCCGTGCAGCAAGAATCTTTCTTGTCGTTTCCATATTGAACTCATTCAATATCTCATATATGTATGTTTGGCATAACCATATTAGTGGCTCAATCTATCCATATAGACATTGCTACCTAATATTCCGGTTTTTCCCAAGTCTTTCATCAAAATCTAATTTTAATGAAATTCTTAACCCATGTAAATAAAAGATACATCATTTACAATCAACACCATGTATTCTATAAAATGTATTAGAAATATGTATCGGTGATCCCACTTAATTTCTTGCAAATGCAAGCATCTTCATCGTCTCTGATGAAATTAAACTCTTTTAACATTTTCATCACGGTGAAGATTCCAACTCCGCTATGCTCACTTCAACCATTGAAGTTTGCATGTCCTTTTAGCATCCTTTGAATTAACAAAACCCTTCAGATCGTGTCATGTACACGTCCTAGGTAACCATTCTATTAGAAGAGCATTGTTTTGTTTATTCAACTACCATATACCAAATTATATGTAGTGGTTGCTGCATTAATCCGTCAAGACTAAATATCGCTATGAAAGATCAAAACTTTTCATAGTCAACTCCTTGAACATTTTCGTAAACTCCTTTTTGACATGTCGACTATTTCATAGATGTCAAACGTCCATGTCTATTTCGTTATAGATCCAAATACAACCGATAAGCTTCACACCTTTCCGGAAGGTCTTTCAAGTTCAAAACTCGATTTCTCGTATATGGAAACTATCACGGATTTTATGACTTTTAGTCATTTTATGGAGTCAAGGCCCATCATAGATTCTTTGCATGCAGCCGGTTCATCATTGTCAAAACAATAACGACTTATGTTTCAAATCTTACTATTTGATTCTTACCAACCCACATGGTTCAGTAGGAACTCTAATCTCCGAGATCACAACCTTTGTAATCACGGGAGTAATGAGCAATGTGGCCACCACCAGGACACTTTTTGACGTTGCGCTACTTAGCACATATAGCTAAGGTTCAATAACCTTACAAAGTTCTATTGTCCTCCCACTTAACTTTTCGTGAAAAAATCCTTCTCAAGAAACTTGACGTTCTAAGTGACAAACTCTTTTGTCTTCAGTGTTATGGAGGGATACCCAACAATTCTTTGTGATAACCTACAAAGACGTGCTTATCTGACTTTGGTTGTAAACATTTTACTTATGCATAGCATACCAAAATTTTAAGAAAAGACAACTCGAGTTTTATCCCAAACCATAACCCATATGATGTCATTTCAACGGATCACCATGGTGCTCTTTTCAGTGTAAGAATGGTAGTCTCTAAAGCTTTAATCCTTAAAACATAATGGCAGTTTTATAAATGACACATTTGATCTTATCATGTCAAACAAGGTTCGGTTTGATCTCTCGAACATACCATACTCCTATGGTTTATCGGGAAATGCAAATCCATGGAACAATTCCTCAAATCTTAGGTGTTTTTCTAAACATGTAACTCAAATATCTTCCTTTATGATTGAAACGTAAACTCTTTATTTTCTTGTTACAATGATTTTCCACTTCATCTTGAAAGTCTTTGAACAATTTTCAAATGTTTCATACTTCTTCCATATTAAGTAAATATACAAATATATTCACTCAAATTTCCGGAGAAAGCATATGAATTTGAAAGATCCACCGCACATGGCTACATATAATGGACTATATACATCAATATGCACAATTTCTAATAAGTTAGTCACCTGTTACCTTTTGGCCTATGAACGGAGTTTCAATTATCTTGAGGAAAGTCTCACAAGCGTCATTTAATCAAAATCAAAGACTCCAAAAATCCATCAATGTCGAGTTTCTTCATGTTTTCTTTCCAATATAATTTAAACGGCGATGTCACTTCATAAGTGATCTTTCAATCATTTGTCTTGCGATATTTTAGCATTAGTTTTTATGGACGTGATTTCTCTAACTAGACTTGTAAAAGTTCATCCATATTCTATGAAATACGGTAATTATTTGAACAACCATTGTTCTCATAATACCGGAACAAAATAACAATTATTTAAAACAAATCTTGAAGGCTAGTTTTGATGTCAACGAAAAACACAATAACACTTCATTTGTTTTCGATGAATATCATCACATATTCTTTTGCCAGTTAATTAGGCCATTGTAGTTCATGAATTGCGTTGTTCTGTATGACATCTCATACCAACCAATTCAGTATCCAATTCCCAAGAACCACATTGTTTAACAAGCAAAGAATACAACCATAACATGTATATCATCTATATACCTTAGCTGGACATTTCCAGTATTTTATTTGTTGCCAAATATTTTATAGATTCTCTTTTAGCATTTCCTTTTCTTTTTAAAAGAATCTATCAACATCAACAGTGGCGCCATACATATGACACATAGTCCAAAGCGTTATAGTCAAATACTAATACCTTTGGACTTGCACTTTGTAGTTGATCACCATCATCAAATGGTTGGCGTTCTTTCAAAAATCCATTCTTTAGTAGTCTATTAGTGTAGTAAACATTTTACCTGCATCTTCTATTCATCCTTATCATGACAACTTTCATGATCAAGGTACTATAGCCTATAAGGACGAATCACGAGTATAATGTCAGTTCCCAAAACCTTTTTGGGAGATTAGGACGCCCAGCGTCTCAAACCTTTGCAAATTCTCATACAATATGAGAACATATATTTTGCTAAATTATACTCTATCATATTGCAATCATAAAGATTGTTTTAGATATCACAATATCTTCCACACATGATGGTTTCTGAAGCAATTCTTTCATCTCCTAGATGACCTCGATATTAAAATAACATTTGAATATCAAGAATCATGGAGGCAAACATGATACTTTAGATACTAACATTAGAATTCTTGCTCTTGATTTAATACTACTGATTAAAATTCATGGAGTAAATAGAGTTTGCTAAAAGTTTGCAATAGGACTTCTAAACTTTAAATTGACATTCAAAACAATATGATACCAGTTCATAAAGTAGATATCTAGAATTCCATAGTTCTATTATCTCAATTAAAACTAAGCGCAAGGTAGTAAACGGATGCCAATGACTATAACAAATTATGAAAATTCACTTTGATTTAGTTTATGATAAATTGAGTTTGACTAATCCAAATTAGAAATGAACTCCCACTCAAAACCAACATCCCTCGAGTTGTTTTGGTGATTACATGAACCAAATCCACTACACCAAGTCCGATCATCACGTGAGTCGGTGTAGCTTTAAAGGCAAGCATCTACATGGGCTTAATATCAACTATATGACTCATGCTTAACCTTTTGGTCCGTGTTCCGAAGCCATGTCTGTACATGCTAGGCTCGCTAAGTAAGAACCTTAGTACCCGCATGTGTAAAACTGTCTTACACCCGTTATACGAATGCGGATTCAAGTACAACCGATCATCATGTGATGTCTTGAAGTGACGAAACATAAAACAGTGCATACTTAAGGAAGAACACATTTTTTATCTTGATATCTAAATGAGGGATCATATTATAATGCTACTAAAATGCCAAACAAGCAATATAAAGATGCAAACAAATATCATATGCAAAAAGTGATATGATATGGTTCCTGCACTTGATCACTATCTTGTGCATCATGGTATGATCTTAATCATTCCTATATGTGTAAGGCCAAGGTCTATGGAACTTACACTTTGTTATGTTATAATTTCCAAGAGTATCAATCCATACCACAAATTATAGCATTACCATATCATGACACTTGCCCAGCAACAATCTAAACTAGACGCCTCTAATTTATCAATTGCAAGTTTTACATGGCTTAGGTCTTTCAAAGATAGAACCGTTCATACCTACGAACATGGAACCACAATGATTATAATCAAATTATTAGCAACTCATTGTAAATCAGATATTGACTATAGTAGGAGAGACAGATACCCGCGAGCCACTTATGCAAAACTAGTTGCTTGTCAAGCGTGGAACAGGTCTCATGTGCGAGGACATGTAAAGTTAGTCCGGGCCGCTTCATCCCATTATGCCACCAATATCTAAAATACTTAGAAAATGCAATAAAATGATTATCAGCGCCCACATACTCATATGTGTTCTACCCGTGCAAAGCATCTACACATAGATCCGGCTTCGATACCATTGTTGGGTTTGCAGCATAGAAAACAAAAAATTCCTACGATGTGAACATCTAAGCACCAAGATCTATCCACCTAGATACAATCAACGGGTCGATATACATCCATAGAGAACATACCCTTGAAGAGCGACAAAGCATTGTTAATGAAACTGATTTCGTGGTTAATATAGTCATACACTTGCTGATCTCGAGATCGTGATGAAGTCTAGCGAGTCTAACAGGTACAACATCAGCAAGTCCAACAGGTCCAGCACCAGCAAGTCCAGCACCGCAAAGCAACGGTGCATCCGTGATCACACACACGTCCGGTCCACCGACAACCTCCGCCTCCTCGCTCCAGCGATGCAGTGATGTCTGCAAGTGCACAGGCATTTGTAGCTAGTTTCGAAGTATAGATATCGATCACACAGGGATCCCAAAGGTAAGTGTTTATGAGTGAAGTCTCTGTCACACCCAAAGTTGTCACATGTCTTCGAGTGAATTGATTGCAAGTGTTGAAATGAGAATGGAGGTTTGATTAAACTGGGTGTATTTAAATAAAACTAAAATGTAAACTTCAGAAATAAAAAGCATAAAAGTAAAGAACTATTCGGTTGTTTTGTTGTTTCCTGCAGATGGCGAAAGAAGGCGCGGTGAGATTCAGTTCATGGTGATAGTGACTGTGCCAGGTGGACGAATGATAAATGTAACAATTATAATCTTATAAGTATATGTGTAGGCGAGCAACCCATAATTAGGCGGAACTCCTCTTGGTAGATTTCGTCCCAACTTCAATAATCCTACTAGTCTGTTACCAAAACCATGGTCAGACACTAGACAATTAAGACCCTTCAGGTCGCTTAGCGATTAAGCTCCTTGGATCAGACTAATGCAATAAGCACGGTGGTTCCTCGTTATCCTTGAGTCTAATAGTTTTCCATTAATATCCCCGTGTCACTCGGGGGTCGCCGGTCTGCTAGTGAACAAGATCCTATCTATGTAGAACAAAGCATCATGTTGTTTGGGCCCTTAATTGGAAAACAAGCATTAGGCATCCCACAGATAGTCAAGCACACATAATATAGTAATTAGAATCAATCACAAGCTAATGGAAAATATATGGAGGCACATCACATCTCACCAATCCCTTGCATCTCCCACGCCCAAGGAACTTACTCACACATGAGAGAAGAACGGATCATCAATATAATTAAATAAAGGGATTTCTTCTTGATATTACCATGGAGATCCACAATAACAATGGAAAAGTAATCTAACACAATTAAAGATAGGAAGAAACAATCTCAAACCCTAGTCTTGCAAGGTGAAGATCCCTCTCTCTCTCAAGTACAAGTAATGGCTATGGGGGTGTATTGGCTAGGAGGTCGAAGATTGTGGAGCAAGATGAAGAACGTCTTCCCCTTCTTCTCCGGATCTCTTCTTTCTTCCTTCTAGATGGGATGGCGGCTACTGTGTTGTGTTTTGGCGTCCGGCCTCTTCACGAAAGTTGTCCCTTTTCACAAGATGGAGGCGGCGGCAGCTATACAGTGGGAACTATACAGCCGGAAAAATGTTCCTGCCGTATAGTTGCCCGTTAAAGCCTTTATATGCTCCCCTCGATTGCTTCCAAAGAGAGACTTGCTTGTTTTCGCCTGAATATTGTGTTTCTCTAGTTAAAACCTTTTGTTGATGTTCAGAACCGGAAACACACATTAAAAACCAAGTTTTCTTCGCTACCGAAGTATTAGCGTTAGGTAAAGCTAGAAAACGATCAAATCCGGGAGAAAACCATCAATAAAAACCATCAAAAATGTGTCGAATCTCACAACTATCAGCTCCCCAAGCTTAGATGTTGCTCTCCCTTGAGTGACAAGGAAATAAGGAAGAATAGCGGAGATTCGATACGGAAATAAAAGAACTTACAAGTTTGAATTGGTGTCAAATTCTTTTCTTCACAATCCCTGCAATCTTAAACATGATCATACAAGTATTCACAAGATTGCACTGAGTCCACTTCCTAACCACGTTTATCTTGTTAGCAAATAAATCATATGCCCAAGCAAGTGTCAAAAGTTTAGCTAGGAAAGTGAGACAAATTCTTTTGGTGTCTCTCTTTGTTGAGAGATGAAAACTTTTCGCTCTTGTTTCTTTAATCAATTAAGAGTACTCAAGTTGGCACCAAAACATTCAATTTAAGAACAACTCATCTATTCCCATGTCAAAATTTCAAGACTCTCAAAGCACCTTTTTCCTTTCTTTGCCTTTCAAAAACTTCAACTTTTTCATAGAGAAATCATGCCACTGTTTTTAACATGTTAATTGAGACCGTGTTGTGCACTCGTTACCATGCCAATAAATAATTGTTGAGCAATAACGGGTTAGAGGAGTACACAACTTCACTTGGAACATGAAACCATGAGGAGACTAAAAAAATTACCCGTCATAGCATTGCTGCTACAGACGTTTACATAACTCAATAGCCGAAATCAAGTGGTATCCCACATTTAGATCGTTCGTTGGCCAGCGGAGTTAATAGTTCCCCATGGAGCACGGCAGTGTTGTAATGACATGCGTAAAGCAATATCTTACGGTAATTATTAGAAAAAGCAGTAGCATAATCTCTACTACTTCGAAGCATCCATTTTATCAAACAATTTTATTCGAGGGTACTATCGAGTTTATTTATATTAAGCTCAAATGGGATGGAGTAGTTCTAAAATCAAATTCTTTGGTCTAAACATGGACTCAAGTCATCTTTCAGATGCTTTTTCTTGTTGTTAAAATGTAGGAAGTATTTTTAACCAAGTTCATTGCTCATTGTTTCAAAGCTAAAAAGGAGACACTGGCAAAGAATAGAATTTATAGGATAACAAGCTAAGTAGGGAGTGACTCCAGTGCAAGCGAGTAAATAATTGTAGGATCAATTTAAGGTTGCAGAAAGGGTGATGAAAGGAATGTGATACCTCCTCTTGCTTGCTTCATTATCGTATTTGAGTCAAACCCCCTCTGTATTTCCATATTGCCAAGTCACCTGATATTGAGCAATCTTCGAGAGAAACAAAGAAACTATCTTGCAATAAAAGTTACAACTATTTTTTTGTATTTTTGGTTTAGAAATGCAAACTGAAAATAAACATGCAATTTTGAAGAAATAAATCAAAATAAGAAATAAAACATGAATGCAAGGTTTGGAGGTTTTCAAATCCCCCCCAAGCTTAGGCTATTGCCAGGCTCAGTTGTTGCCGTCATTCGGCGGCTAGTGCGGATACTGCCGGTAGTAGTCGGGGAAGTGAGTCATGAAGTGACTGAAGTTGTGAGTCAAGGTAATCACATCTTCATTCACTTCTTGAAGAGTGTGGTCAATCTCCCCAACGTGTTGGTTGAGCCGCTGGAATTCTTGATAGGGGACGTAGCTGTACCCTTGCTACGGTTGGTTGGGCCACGGGTCCCAAGCTCCTCCTTGCTGCTGCTACTGTTGTCCCTCCCAATCAAGGTTGTATCCCTGCTCATCCTCATGCTCCTGCTCATCCTCATCATGCTGCTCTCCTTCTTCATCTTCCTCTTGACCAGGCTGGAGTTCAGCCATGATCTCCATCACTTGGTCTTTGGTGAGTATGCAAGTGTCCTTCTCCACAACCGAGAAGGCTTGAGTATAGAGAAACAGAACCTACTCACCCTATGCATCATCAAGATAACTAAACTGGTATGCTCAGAGCCTTTGGTTAGCTTGGTAAACACCAAGGAAGCCACAAGCAGTTAAATACTTGACGTCCATAAGCTTGGAACCGTTAATAGATTGCATAATAGGTAATGTAATACTTAATGCATGGGCAAGGTGGGTTACCAATCCACCAATGCGAATATCACCTTTCGTCTTGTTGCTTTGGTGGCGAAAGTGCTGGATGAGTAGAGCTGCAGGATTGGGGATTTGTGGTGTAGTGGGAAAGAGAGTCTTGGTGATCATTACCATGTCCGCATTGGCCATGGAACCGGTATCACCTCTTCCCAATAGTGTGTTGGCGAGGAACAAGGCGTAGTAGCGAATTGTTGGGTTCTGAATGGTGGACATCTTCTTCTAGTAGAATTCGGTGCCACCATTAACAGAAATAGCCTCCCAAGTTTCTCCGCTTGTGACGCTATAGAGGTTAGTAACAGTTGACTCCCCAACATGAGGGAAGCCGAAAGCATCACAAAATTGTTCAAAAGTTATTCCATAGTGCTGCTGGTTCATGGTGAAGCTTACCGTGCACACATTACCTTTCTCCCAGTGGTCGTCGTAGAAGGAGGCAAGGAACTCATAGGTAAGCTCGGCATAGGTGTCGTGGCTTGCATAGCCGAGTACTGTTAGCCCGACCTTGTTACACATGAGGTCGAAGTCCGCCTTCAACCCCGCCGCGGTGAGAAAACTATGGTCGGACCAACGTGTGGGAAGCACCCTCCTTGATGAAACTATGGCCAACCTGGGGTTGCGCTTGGCTCGGGACCCCGAGCCCTCACCACGTTAGTGCTTGCTCTTGCAAAAGATGTTACCGATTTTGTTCATCCTGATGCACTAAAAAGTTTCACCATAAAACCTTAGGCATATAGTTTCTACATGATATACGAATGATCCTACATGGAAAAATTCAATCCTAACATGAGAAATCAATGGAAAAAATAAAATAAGGTTGAGTTCATCCACTAGATCAATGTGAGGGTTTCAACCATGGAAATCTGAAAATAAAGCATGGATAGGGAGAGAAACATATTGATTGGTTGATTCCCCCACTCAAACGAATGATGTCCACGAAGAATAAAGAGTTCTAGGTGGGTTTTGAGAGGTTTGGAGAGAGAATATGAGAGAAAAAGTGAGCAAGGAGGAGAAACCTAGCCGCCCCGGCCTGATTTTGTGGTCGCGCCGAACTATACTGTCTGAACTATACGGGCGAGATATGTTGTTCCACCCGTATAGTTGCGGCGGCGCCACCAATTAGGGTTTCTTTATGCAGAACACAACTATATGGCCGGATCACAATGGTCCCACCGTATAGTTGGTCGTTAAACCGTCTGTATCCTCGAGATAAATTTCTAAAGCAGGCATCGATATCTATACGACCGAAACTATGCGGCCAGAATTTTTATTTCCGCCGTATAGTTGGTCGTTAAATGTCAGTATCTTTATGAAGGAATTGTACGAAGGCATCGATATCTATACGACCAGAGCTATACGGCCGGAACTTTTATTCCTGCTGTATAGTTGGTCGTTAAATTCTCTGTTCCTTCGAAAGGAAAAATTATTGATGGCAAATATATCTATACGACCGGAGCTATACAGCCGGAATTTTTATTCCCGCCGTATAGTTGGTCGTTAAACCATCAGTAGTCATCAAAAAAATCTATTTATTTGAGAATAACTTCTTATCATGAAACTTAGCGAAATACCTTATTTCAGACAGAAAAATGATAATAGAAACTGTCGACCAACATTAGCGTATGAAGAGTAGAATTTTAGTCTTTGTAGATAAAACTTAAACTTTTATTTTTATTATTATTATATACTCATTCAATCGATGTTTCTACCACTTTTTGACAGCTGCATTTTCACGGGCGCGCTTCCGCAAGAATGTCTGTGAAAAAGTTGTAGGAATACGATGGACTTTTTATTTTTTAGTTTATTTTATTGACGAGATGGGTTGACTCCCATTAAGCATTTTATTAAGAATGGTTGAATAACTCAACCCCTTCTCTGTTCTCGAATTCTTACCTTGGGTTGCCCCTTATCAAAGGCACTTACCACATGAACTCGTTTTGCTAGTGGAATATATCTTTCTCCTGCTTCTAGCTTCCTTGGAAAATACCGGATGATTTCAACATCATAAACATTGAAAATTATCTTTCCCTCAGCACAATCAACTGATGCCTCTGCAGTACTAAGGAAAGGTCTTCCAAGTATTATGGATAACTTTTCATCTTTTGGCATCTCAAGAATAATAAAATCAGTGGGAATAATATGCTCATCTATTCTAAGTAGAACATCCTCAATCATACCGATGGGTTGTTTAGTGGACTTGTCAGCCATTTGTAAAGTGATAGTAGTAGGAGAATACTCCCCTAATCCTAACTTTTTATAGAGGGAGTATGGCATTACACTAACTCCTGCACCTAGATCACACAAGGCGTTGTGAATATCAGTTTTGCCTATTGAGCATGAAATAGTTGGTATTCCGGGATCTCCAGATTTAGACAACAACTTCCCATTAGCAGGATAACTAGTTACCATGGCAACAATTTCTTTCTTTCTACTAAGAATATTACGGAGGAACTTAGAATAGGTAGGAACTTTCATTGCATCCGCAAATAGAATTTCTAGAAGAAGGTCACCAAGTGCCTTTGTAAAAGAATCATAGATTACCTGATCTGGTGCTTTCTATTTCCGATATGGATAAGGAAGCTTTTTCTCACCTTTCTTATTCTTGTCTTTTACCTTTTGTGGAGGGTCAGGCTCTTTTGTTGCTTTCTTTTGTTGTTGCTTATCGCTTTTGTTCTTTTCTACTACAACAACTTCATCTTCTTTGCTTATCTCTTTTTCTTCTCTTGGATCATCCGTCTCTGCATCAGAGTCATAACGGTCATCTTGTGCATCATTTTGGTCCTCCTTGGTTTGATCTTGTGTTTCTTGAGCAGTTTCATCTTGAGGATCCACCAGTGTATCATCTTCTTTGCTTGCTTCGAGCAAGGCTTTTTCATTTCGCTCTTTTTCAGCTTCATATTCTAGTGGTCCTAATGGTCATGTAACAACTTCACCTCTTCTTGTGACAACATTAGTAGAAACAGGAATATCTTTATCATCTCAAAGAAAAATTTGATAACCAGATGCTATTTGTTCACACTGGGTTTCAATCATACTAAGATACTTGTGAAATAATTTTATTTCTTGGCCAATCTCGTCATAATTTTCCGTGAGTTCTGCCCAAAACTTTTTATGTATTTGAAACTGCTTATGCAGGTTATTACGAGATTTTGCTTGTCGATGTTTTAATTCTTGAAAAAATTTCCTAGTTTCATCTTCTTCAGTTAAAACTTGTAACAAGTCTACTTTGTTTTCCTTAACAAGTTCAGAAAGTATACCTTTTTCCTTCATAGTTTTGCGTACTTCAGGCATAAGATCAGGAGTTATCTGACGTATCCCTTTTTCCAGCTTAGTGCCAAAATCGGTATTATATAAAGAATCATTCTTAGCCCTAGTAGACATCAATTCCAAACATTCTTTAATAGTTAAAGTATTTATCGGTCCTCCTGTTGAGAAGTCAAGCAACTCTCTACATTGAGTATTAAGACCGTGGTAAAATAAATGGCAAATAGTTGATTCAGAATAGCCCTGATTGGGAATGCTATTGATCACTCCAAAGAATCTATCCCAGGCTTGTGGGTAGTTTTCTCCCATGTTCTGACTAAAGTTGCCTATATTCTTTCTTAGTTCAGTTACCTTTTTAAAAGGATTAAACATGTTTATGAATTTAACAATGCAGTTTTCCTAGCATTTAATGTAATGGCGAGGGAGAGAATATAACGAATCTAGAGCCATACCTTTAAGAGACCAACGAAATAATTTTAGATGAGAGAAGTCTTTTGGAAAACCTTTTGGTCCAAGCGATGTTATCACATCGTCGAACTCTCTAAGATGTCTTCCTAGGTCTTCATCTTCCCTTCCACTGAAAGCTTTTCCTACAAAATTTTAATAATTCCACCATCACATCGATATTCTATAACTCCAGGATTAGGAAATTCTATTGGTTGTTTAAGAAATTCAGAACTTGGAGCACTGTATTCTCTGAGAGTTTTCTCAGGTTTCATGGGAGTTGTATTGTAAATAGACATGATTTCCATAATATCACTCAGTTTTTCAACTTCAACTTTATTCGATCTTAAAAGTTTTTCAATAATTTCTTCGCGCCTTTGAGCAGGCACGCGCTCAATATAATCTGGTAAATAGGTCCTACCAGAGCGTGTAGACCCTTTGTCTCCTAGGGAGAACATTTTGTAGTAGCAACACCTGAAATGTCAAGAGACAAACACTTAGCACTTAGCTCCCCGGCAACGGCGCCAGAAAATAGCTTGATGTTTGCAAGTGCACAGATCGTTTGTAGCTAGTTTCGAAGTATAGACATTGATCCCACAGTGAGCCCAAAGGTAAGTGTTTATGAGTGAAGTCTCTATCACACCCAAAGTTGTCATAGGTCTTCGAGTGAATTGACTGCAAGTGTTGAAATGATAATGGAGTTTTGATTAAACTGGGTGTATTTAAATAAAACTAAAATGTAAACTTCATAAATAAAAAGCATAAAAGTAAATAACTATTCGGTTGTTTTGTTGTTTTCTGTAAGATGGCAAAAGAAGGCACGGGGAGATTCAGTTCATGGTCATAGTGACTATGCCAGGTGGAAGAATGATAAATGTAACAATTATAATCTTATAAGTATATGTGTAGGCGAGCAACCCATAATTAGCCAGAACTCCTCTTGGTAGATTTTGTCCCAACTTCAATAATCCTACTAGTTTGTTACCAAAACCATGGTCAGGCGCTAGATGATTAAGACTCTTCAGGTCACTTAGCGATTAAGCTCCTTGGATCGGACTAATGCAACAAGCACGGTGGTTCCTCGTTATCCTCGAGTCTACTAGTTTTCCACTAATATCCCCGTGTCACTCGGAGGGTCGCTGATCTGCTAGCGAACAAGATTCTACCTATGTAGAACAAAGCATCATGTTGTCTGGGACTTAATTGGACAACAAGCATTAGGCATCCCACATATAGTCAAGCACACATAATATAGTAATTAGAATCAATCACAAGCTAATGGAAAATATATGGAGGCACAACACATCTCACCAATCCCTTATATCTCCCACGTCCAAGGAACTTACTCACACATGAGAGAAGAACGGATCATCGATATAATTAAATAAAGGGATTTCTTCTTGATATTACCATGGAGATCCACAATAAGAATGGAAAACTAATCCAACACAATTCAAGGTAGGAAGAAACAATCTCAAATCCTAGTCTTGCAAGGTGAAGATCCCTCTCTGTCTCAAGTACAAGTAATGGCTATAGGGGTGTATTGGCTAGGAGGTTGAAGATCGTGGAGCGAGATGAAGAACATCTTCCCCTTCTTCTCCAGTTCTCTTCTTTCTCCCTTCTGGATGGGATGGCGGCAGCTGTGTTGTGTTTTTGCGTCTGGCCTCTTCATGGAAGTTGTCCATTTTGAAAAGACGGAGGTGGCGACAGCTATACGGCAGGAACTATACGGCCGAAAAAATGTTCCCGCCGTATAGTTGCTCTTCAAAGCCTCTGTATGCTCCCCTCGATTGCTTCCAAAGAGAGACTTGCTTGTTTTCGCTTGAATATTGTGTTCCTCTAGTTAAAACCTTCTATCGACGTTCAGAATCTGAAACACACATTAAAAACCAAGTTTTCTTCACTACCGAAGTATTAGCGTTAGGTAAAGCTAGAAAACGATCAAATATGGGAGAAAACCATCAATAAAAACCATAAAAAATGTGTCAAATCTCACAACTATCATCCAGTGGAAGCATCAACTCCTTTCCAGATAAAGCCACCAGGAACATGTATCTCGCTAATCCGAGACTATGGGGAATAATTTCTAGAGGGGGGGAGAGATCATTCACGAGGAGGTGTGAGTGAGATGGAGTGAGAGGGGTGCCTTTTATAGGAGGAGGGGGCATCCAAGGGCCATGGCGTGGCAGCCATGGTGGGTGCCCCCACCTCTTCCTCATTCATGTGGGTGGAAAATCCACTCACATAAAAGACCTCCACTCAAAATTCCACTCAAACATGCATTAATTTTCCACCAAAATTAATGTATCTCTCATTTAATAAAACTATTTTATTTATTAAATTCAGAATTTTGTTAATTACTTTAATTAACAAACATTCACATAAACCCCTGCAACATTTCAATATCACATGCAAAACCAGTTTCTGCAATTTCACCCGAAACAATTCCGGTTTCCATTGAAATGATTCTAGCGCTTTCTTAAATCTTTATCTGAAACATATTTGCTCCAAATGGTTTCGGTATCCCTTAAGTGTGTCACCCTATAGTTCGCGAATAATGCAGACATGATCGAGACCCTTCTCCGATCAATAATCAGCAGCGGGACCTGGAGATCCATACTGAGTCCCACACATTCAACAATGACTCTAGTGATCATATGAACCTTTAACATCATAACTAAATCCCTTTGTCTCGTGATATATTACATGTCCGAGATTCGATCATCGGTATCTCCATACCTAGTTTGATCTCGTTGCCGACATGCACTCTTTTCTCGTTCCCGTGATATAACATTCTAGTGATCACATCACTTGCTTGCAAGCTATCTGAATGTGATATCACTGAGAGGGCCTAGAGTATATCTATCCATCATGGGGATGGACAAATACCACTCTTGATCCATTAGCCTCAACATAACACCTTTAGAGTATCTGAACCCACCTTTATAGTCACCCTATTACGGTGTGACGTTTGATGTTATCAAGTTACTCTTCTAGTGTTAGCAATTAACATGATCTCATGGTCTAAGGACTAAGTTTACTTTGTATGATGTTATAGAAATATAAACACAATGACTTTGGTCGTAATGCTATACTTTGGATGAATGTTCAGCACATCATTCACCAATGTTGTGACCTCCTTATTAACAGCATCCAATGTCCATGATCAGGAAACCTTGATCATCTTGTTAATCAACGAGCTATTTTATAAGAGAGGCATAACTAGGTACCTTTTATTTGTTTATTAAACACATGTATTAACGCTTCCAATTAATACAACTATAGCATGCAAAATAAACATTTATCATAAACATGGAATAAGATAATAACCACTTTATTATTGCCTCTCGGGCATATTCCCTTCAAATTTATGCAACAAGTCTCATTAGAAGGCTTAATGATGAAAGGTATTATCCAACTGGGAGTGTGAGAGAGCATATCATAAGAAATATTAACATGGCCACTAAACTTAAGATAATGGAAATGGAAATCTCTGAAGGTTTCCTTGTCCATTTTATTATGTCATCCTTGACCATGGAGTTCTCTCCATTTATCAACAATTACAATGCGATGGATTCTAAATGGGGCATGGATGAAATGATGGCCAGATGTGTACAAGAGGAGGAAAGGCTTAAAGTTGGACGTGTTGATCATGTCAACGAGTTCAAGCACTCTCAGAAGAAGAAAAAACAAAAGTTTATGAAGCCCAAGCCTGCTCAGTTTAAAGATAAAGGGCAATCTTCTAAGTTCTTTCACCAAAATAATCCTAACAGAGCTCCTAATGCATATGCACACCCTAATGTTGATGGTAAATATCCTAATGGATGTCGCTTTTGTGGAAAAAGCGAACACGTTCAGAGGGATTGCCTTGGGTTCACAAAATGGCTCAATAAGCAAGGTACTAATGTTATAACCTTTATTGATGAATCTCTTTATGTTAATTATGCCACCAATACATGGTGTGTTGACTCAGGTGCAATATTTCATTTTGCAAATTACCTATAGGGATTCTATATGAAGAGGACCATAAGAAGAGGGGAAAGAACCATTAGATTTGCTAATGGTGTTGAAGCTGAGGTTGAGTCTATTGAAGAGTTCACACTTACGCTCCATAGCAGCTTTATGCTTTGTTTACGTATTGTACTTTATTTACCCTCTATGATACGAAAACTTGTGTTTGTATCATGCTTAGATGATGATGGTTTTCACTGTGACTTTGGGAACAAGAGATGTATAATTATGTATGACAATAATAATATTGGTCTTGCCTTCCGACAAGACAAACTTTATCGTGTTTCCCTAAGTGATTCCATAAATGAAGTTGATCCCTCTTTTAATGTGAATGTTACTACCAAGCGTAAGCGCGGTGATGATGAGACTTCTTAGAAATTATGGCACTATCGTTTAGGCCATATTTCGAGGGGGATCGACCGTCTCATTAAGGAGCAAGTCCTTCATCCTTTGGATTTCTTAGATGCGTATCTGGATCATTGTATTGATTGCATCAAAGGAAAATATGCTAAGAGAATCAAGAAAGGTGTGAATCGAAGCACGGGAGTTTTAGAAATTATTCACACTGATATCTATGGTCTGTTTAATGTGAAATCAGTGGATGTTTTGATTCCTTCATAAAATTCACTAATGACTTCTCCCACTATGGATACATCTATCCTATCAAACAAAGATCTGAGGCATTAGAAAAGTTCAAGATATTTAAAGCTAAAGTTGAGAATCAAGTTGGTCAAAAGATTAAAGTTGTAAGGTCTGATCATGGTGGTGAGTACTACGAAAGACACACTTCTTATGGCCAAATTCCTGGACCTTTTGCTAAGTACATACAGGAAAATGGTATTGTAGCCCAGTATTCAGCACCGAGCGAACCTCAGCAAAATGGAGTCGCTGAAAGGCGGAATCATACTATTATGACATAGTACGAAGTATGTTAAGTCACTCCACTTTGCTGCTTGGTTTATGGATAGAAGCTCTAAAGAGAGCTACACATATTCTTAATAAGGTTCCTAGCAAATTGGTGCCGAAAACATCGTATGAATTATGGACTGGGAGAAAACCAACCTTGAGTTATTTGCATGCGTGGGGCTGCCTTGCAGAGGCAAGAGTTTTCAATCCAATTGTGGGAAATTTAGACCCATGACAGTCAGCTGCCATTTTATTGGTTATCCTGGCAAATCGAAGGCATATCGTTTATATTATCCAAAGCAATTCACCAAGTTTGTTGAAACAAGACACGTTGTGTTCTTGGAAAGTGATGTGACAAGGGGGGATGACTCCTAAGGAAATAGCCTTCAAGGAGAAGCGGGAATATGTCTCAATATCTATGATTCAAGAGCCAGTGTTTCCTGTTCATGTTGAGGTTACACCTCTAGTTGAGAGGACTGCTAATGCTACACCTGCTGAGATACCTGCGACTCCTTTAGAGTCCATACCTAATGATACTTCTATGGAAGATGCTCAGCAGCCTGTAGTTGTGGTTGACGTACCAAATGCTGAACCTCTCAGAAGATCAAAGCGTGCTAGAAAGTCCATTATCCCTGGTGATTATGTCACTTATATGGGTGAGGATATGAATGATTCGATGTTGGATGATGATCCTGCATCATTTCAGGAAGCCATAAAAAGTGATCATTAGAATGGCTTGATGCTATGAAAGATGAAATGAAGTCCATTAGCATTAATGATGTATGCGACTTAATAGAAATTCCCGAAGGAGCCAAAACTGTGGGCAGTAGATGGGTCTATAAGACCAAACATGACTCCAAAGGTGATATCAAAAGGTTCAAAGCAAGACTCGTGGCTAAGGATTTCACTCAAAGAGAAGGTATTAACTATAATGAGACTTTTTCACCTATCTCTTGTAAGGACTCGTTCAGAATTATTATGGCACTTGTGGCTCATTATGATCTGGAGTTGCATCAGATGGATGTCAAAACAACATGTTTGAATGGTGACTTACATGAACATGTTTACATGGCTCAATCGAAAGGTTTTGTTATGGAAGGAAAGGAACATTTAGGATGTCGTCTTAAGAAATCCATTTATGGATTAAAGAAAGCCTCAAGGCAATGGTACTTCAAGTTTGATCAAGTCATAAATAATTTTGGTTTCAAAGAGAATGAAGTGGACAATTGCATTTATGTGAAGTTAAGGGGGAGCGACTTTGTCTTCCTGGTATTGTATGTTGATGACATACTCTTAGCTAGTAGAGATAAGAATATGCTGCTAGAAACTAAAAGGTTTCTGTCTTCAAAGTTTGATATGAAAGATCTCGGTGAAGCCGCTTATGACTTAGGCATTCAAATTCTCCGAGATAGATCCAGAGGAATCTTGGGGATATCACAAAGATCGTATATTGAGAAGGTACTCAAAAAGTTCAGTATGCATAAGTGTTGAGCGTCACCTGCTCCTATTGTTAAGGGCGATAAGTTTGAGACTTTCTAGTGCCCAAGTAATGATTATGAATCTATGTTGATCAAGTCAGTTCCTTATGCTTCAATTATTGGAAGTATGATGTATGCACAAGTGTGCACTCGCCCTGACTTAGCATTCATAACTGGGATGCTTGGCATATATCAGTCTAATTCAAGGTTGGATCAATGGAAGTTTCTAAGAAAGCCCTGGGTTATTTGCAAGGCACAAAAGGCCTCATGCTCGCATATAAGAGAACTGATAACCTCGAGGTGGTGGGTTATTCAGATGTTGATTTTGTGAGGTGTGTTGACACTAAGAAATCCACATCAGGTTATATTTTCACCATAGCGGAAGGGGCTATTTCTTGGAAAAGCACCAAGCAAAGTGTTACAGCCCGAGGGTTTTGTCGATCCGGCTAATGCTGACAAGGTATGCATCCTATTTCGATTATGAGATATGGCATATGGATGTTAAGACGGCTTTCCTTAATGGAAATTTAACCGAGGACATGTATATGATACAACACGAGGGTTTTGTCGATCCGGCTAATGCTGACAAGGTATGCAAGCTTCGGAAATCCATTTATGGGTTAAAGCAAGCATCTCGGTGTTGGAACATTCGCTTTGATGAGGTAGTCAAATTGTTTGGCTTCATCAGGACTGATCATGATTCTTGTTTATACAAGAAGTTTAGTGAGAGCAAAGTAAACTTTCTGATCTTATATGTGGATGACATATTACTGATTGGAAATGATGTCCAGATGTTGCAAGAAACCAAAGAATCATTGGAAAAGAGTTTTTCGATGAAGGACTTGGGTGAGGCGACTTACATACTAGGAATCCGGATCTATAGAGATAGATCAAGGCATCTCATTGGATTGAGTCAGAGTACATATTTGGACAAAGTGTTGAAGAAGTTCAACATGGAATCGTCTAAGAAGGGGTTCTTATCGATGTCCCATGGCGTAAAACTTAGCAAGACTAAGTGTCCTTCGACAACTGATGATCGAAGTTGGATGAGTGAGATTATGTATGCTTCTGCAGTCGGATCCATCATGTATGCTATGATTTTTACTAGGCCGGATGTTTCCTATGCTCTAAGTGTTGTGAGAAGATACCAGGCTAACCCTAGAGAGATCCACTTGGAAGTGGCTAAAAATATCCGTAAGTACTGAGAAGGACTAAGGATATGTTCCTGGTTTATGGAGGTGAGGATGAACTTAGTGTAATGGGTTACATGGATGCGAGTTATCTCACTAACTCGGATGATTCTCGTTTGCAATCTAGATATGTGTTTGTGATAAATGGAGGGGCTGTGAGCTGGAAGAGTTCCAAGCAAGAGACGGTGTCTGCGTCTACAATAGAGGTTGAGTATATTGCTGCCTCGGAGGCGGCAAAGGAAGCCGTTTGGATGAGGAATTTCCTCATGGATCTTGGTGTGGTTTAGGGCTCGTCCAATCTGTTAGACGTGTATTATGACAACAATGGTGCTATCGCACAAGCCAAGGAACCTAAACAACACCAGAAGAACAAACATATACTCATGTTGTACCACCTGATTCGCTAGTTCGTGGATCAAGGTGATATCAAGTTATGCAAGGTACACATGAATGCAAATATTGTGGATCCATTGACAAAGCCGCTACCAGAGCCGAAGCATGAGGCGCACCTAAGAGCTATGGGCATTAGATGCCTAGACATGTGATGTCGGATGATTGACTCTAGTGCAAGTGGGAGACTGTTGTGAATATGCCCTAGAGGCAACCATGTATGATGTTATTCCCAATGTATTCAAAAAGTTATCGTCCATGTGTGAACTACTGATATGTATCATTGAATATGTGATTCGATTGTGGAACTATATATTCATGTTGTTCATACTAATTGTCCTTGGTCGTTGAGGTTGTGCTGGAAACACAACTTAGACTAATGTGAAAGTCGGCTGATGACTCGGTTCCACTTGTCATGGGCATGGAGATGCTATTCCGACTTACACGGATTCAGCTAAAGAGTTTTAGTGAGTCGGACTGACCCACAGTTGAGATGCAACGAGCATGTTGTCATTTGTAGTCTCAAGCAGTGGAATCCTTCGACCTGAGGTGATCACATGATCCGAGTTGTGGATAGCCAGCTTAGATTCTATCAAACGATGTTCCGTAAATGGGTAGTTATAAAGGTAGAGTTTGGGTTGGTTGTGAAGCAAGCTGCGTGACGTGGATTACCAAGATGGGATTTTCCCCTCTGTAATGGAGAGATATTCTCTGAGCCCTCTCGTGTGATATGATTCAGAAGCATGGCCATGCGCGGCTCGGTTAAGTGTTAACCAAGGAGTTGGACTAAGTATTAGTCCAGTGAATTGTATATCATGGAACGAGAAGAGAGAGTCAAGCTATTAAAGGGATGGCAACAACTCGCCTATAGCTTGAGAAGATATATCGTGAGGCAAAGGGACTTGGACGAAAGTCACATTGAGAAAGGTTTGTCTTATGACTTTACGATGCTTGGGAGTTGGCACGTCTTGCTAGAGGCTGCTACCAACTATCGACTCAGAGTGGTGACTCGTGTCATGTTCAGGTGTACGTGAACCTATAGGGTCACACACTTAAGGGTAAGGAGCCTATGTGGATTAGATCCATGTGGAGATTGGGATACGACCTAGATGGGCCTCAAGCATTGAGCCCAGCTAGAAACGTATATAAGTGGAGTGACAAGGGATGTCCCTGACCTAGACGTCACTTTCACCACTTCCGTTTCGGGCTAGACAGGATCTAGCAGTCCTCTGCCTAGAGCTCCTTCCTGTACATGTGGATACCGGTAGAGGCGTTGCACGTGCGGCGCTGGAGATAAGGAGGTCCGTGGGGGATCTGGACGTGCTGTACGGGGGATCGTTCGGCACGGCATCAACTGACGCGCTTCATCAATAATCTACACCTGCGCGTGTAGTGGTAAATCTCGTGGCCTATCACCTGGGCTAGATCTTGGGTGTACCGCGTAGGGTAAAAGTTTTTGTTTATCTCTGTGTGGCCCATCAATAAAAGACCTCCCTCTCCTCCCTCACAAAGCACACCTCCTCGTGAAGTATCTCTCTCCCCCTCTAGAATTATTCCCCCATGGTCTCAGATTAGCGAGATACATGTTCCCAGTGGCATTTCGTTTGGAAGGAGTTTCCGCTTCCGCTGCATCGCTGGAGCGAGGAGGTGGAGGTTGCTCGGTGGGCTGAACGTGTGTGTGATCATGAATGCGCTGCTGAGCTACAGTTCTGGACTTCTTCTCGATCCTAAGATCGGCAAGCGTTCGACTACATCATCCACGAGTTCACCTCGTTACACTTTGTCGGTCTACAAGGGTATGTTCTCTATGGATGTATATCCACCCGTTGCTTGTATCTAGTAGATAGATCTTGGTGCTTAGTAGTTCCCATTGTAGGATGTTTTTTGTTTTCTATGCTGCGAACCCAACAATGGTATCAGAGCCTGATCTATGCGTCGATGCTTTACACGTATAGTACACATATGAGTATGTGGGCGATGATGATTATGTTATTGCATCTTATATGTATTTTGGATATTGGTGGCATAGTAGGATGAAGCGACCCGGACTAACTTTACATGTCCTCGCACATGAGACCTGTTCCACGCTTGACATGCAACTAGTTTTGCATAAGTGGCTATCGGGTGTCTGTCTCTCCTACTATAGTCAATATCTGATTTATAACGAGTTGGTAATAATTTGGTTATCATCATTGTGGTTCCATGCTCGTAGGTAAGACCAGTTCTATCTTCGAAAGCCTAAGCCACGTAAAACTTGCAATGGATAAATTAGAAGCGTCTAGTTTAGATTGTTGCTGGGCTGGCGTCATGATATGGTAATGTTGTAAGTTGATGTATAGTTGATACTCTTACAACACACCTAACGTGTAAGTGTTAGAGTATGGTACGGACACGGTTATTATGGTAGTTTAGGATAGTTAGGAGTCTAGCCTAACTTGACTCGTACTCCAAGATAATCCTTGATGACCCACAAGTATAGGGGGTGTATCGCAGTATTTTCGATAAGTAAGAGTGTCGAACCCAACGAGGAGCAGAAGGTGCTGGCTAGTGGTATGGATCAGAAATTCTCTGCAAATACTTAGCAAACGGATTTTTAGGGGTTTTCGGTAAAGCAAGTAAACAAAGCACGAGTAAATGAAAGATAGTAAGAATGAATGCAACAGGTGGCCCAATCCTTTATGCAGCAAAGGACAAGCCGGTTGTATTTCTATAGATGACCAAACGTTCTCGAGGACACATGGGAAGACTGTCAAGTGCTTTTGCTTCATATAGTCGATTAATCTTCTTTAGCTTGCTAAGTGTTGTGTGGGTGAACCTGTGCTAATGTACCGCCCCATCCAAGACTAATTCATACTTGTGATTAAACGCCTTGCAAACATTCATAAGTACAAGAAAGTAATTAAGGTAGAAACCTAACCATAGCTTTAAACTCTAAGACCCTTACGTCCCTTGTGCAATGGTTTCCTAACGGGGGTTCAGGTTTCTGTCACTCCGGCAACCCCTACGATTAGTAGCCAAATACACAATGCATTCCCCTAGGCCCTTATAGGTGAAGTGTCATGTAGTTGACGTTCACATGACACCACTAGAAGAAGTACACCACAACTTAAATAACAATCTATTGAATCTTTCTCAACACAACTCCACTACTAACAACAAAACTTCTCCCATGTCCTCAAGAACAAAACAAACTACTCACAAGACATCATATGGATCATGATCAAAGATGGAATAATGATTTATAAAAATCTAAACATAAACAATAATTCAATGGTTCACTCAATAGCATCAACTACAAAGAGTAATCAACACCGGGAAAGTTTCCCCTATGAACTATAGCAAGATCCAACGCAATTGTTACAGCAATATGGAGATGGTGATGAGGGTGCTGATGGTGGTGATGATGATGATCCCGATGAAGTCCAGCTTGATGGTGGTGATGATGGCGATGATCTCCCCTCTCCGGGAAGGAATTCCCCCGGCAGAAATCTGTCTACCGGAGAGATCTTTCTCTCTCGGTGTTTTCCGCCCCGCAGAGGCAGTGGAATCTTTCTGTGGTCGCTCCCCGAGTCTTAGGGTTTCGGGAGGATGATATACGCCAGAGGGGAGAGGCTAGAGTGGGCCAGGGCGACCACACCACCTCCAGGCGCGGCCTAGGCCTGCCCGTGTCATGGGGTGGTGTGGGCCCCCTTGGCCCACCTCCACTCCATCTTCTGGCATCCTGAGTCTTCTGGAAAAATAGGATTTTCTGTATATTTTCCCGGATTTTCTGATCTTCGCGAATTTTGCCTCCAAACAGCACCTTTTCCATCAGAATCCTGACTGCAGCGGTCCATGCCCCAAAAGTCATCAACCATGCAAAAATAGATGAAATAACATAAGTATCACCTCTCAATACGAAATATATCAATGAATAATAGTGAATTAAGACATAGAATAGTGATGCAAAATGGACGTATCAACTCCCCCCAAGCTTAGACTTCGCTTGTCCCCAAGCGAAACTGAGCTCAATAAACATGACCTCATGTTTATGGAGTGAAGAGTCGATAAAAGAATACGGACAAGAAGCATCACATTCATCAAAAGCATAGATCATAATAGAAGACAACTCACTATTATATAACTAAACTTGCAATGAGTAAAGGAAACACAATAAAGATACATAGAGTAAATCATAATTGGTAATGGCAAACTTAGCTCTTGGTCGAAGAATAGTTGATAATTTTCTGGAGTTCACAAATAGCTGGTTTTCAAAGAAAGCTTTCAAAGTAGTAAACATCAAGATAAGAGCAATGTGCAAAACAAGGAACATAAGAAACATGAATGCATAAATCATCATATGAATGAATGAAACACATCAACTCAAAATACTTGCTCAGATAGAAGGGAATAGGTTTACTGACTCAACTACGAAGTAAAAGAAAGGGCCCTTCAAAGAGGGAAGCAGGGATTGCAAGTCTCATAAAGAGCTCCCAAAAATTATGATACTTACGAGCTTTCAGCTCTCATTGCCCCTATCATAGGCATGTTTAGGTGATTAAGGTGAAAGTGAGGTCCAATCTGAGTTATATGCTTGACAGACTATAAACTGAAAATCCCAAGTCCCTTGAGTACGAGGGCCGCTCCTCATGCTACTCAACTTTAGTTACCGGTAAGTTCTTGTCATCGTAAGTATATGCGTATCATTGAGAACCGCCAACGGGGTACCCCTTGCCCGATGATACGGAAGAATCCCCATATCAAAATGACAAAGCAAGCAGACAATGAGTATCTCAGCAATCTTCTTATTTACCATGGGAAAATGGTGCTTTTTTCTCTCTTTCCTCTTTTCATAGTATCTATTTTTTCTTTTCTTTTTCTCAATAGCTCTCTCTCTCTTTTTTATAAGAAGAATGCTTCATAGATATCATTATGGTTACACTGCAGGTTTCCACCATGTCAGCATGTATTAGACCAGCGGCCCAGGCGTTTCTCTAACACACATACATAACTCCATGGACTTATAAGCTCCCCTTTTATTTCACACCGACGACATCCGCAAACAAAAGAGCAAGGTATCAACTAGGTATATATTTACAAGTGTTGAAAGCGTTCCCCGTGACAACACGGTTCTGCTAATCCCCAGCCTATAATTTGCAAGCATATAACTTTCATGGAGAGTTCACAATGGTTCAGGTTTATGAAGTGCAAGAAAGTAAAGTGTGCCATCAAGTTCATGAGAGCTTTAATCACTAATTTTCGCATAACAAGTTTAATTTGGGAGGTAGAAAAAACAAGAATTTACTTGGAATAGCAATAATGCTACTAGGTAGGTATGGTGGACACAAATGGCAAAGGTTTTGGTTTAAAGGAGGTGGATGCACGAGAAGAATTCCCTCTCAGTACAGGTTTTTGGCTAGCAAGGCCGGGTAGCAAGTACAAGAGTTGAAACAAACAAACAAACATACAAATGATAAAGACAAACATGCAATCTTTCTTGGAAGCACAAAAGATCTTAACTAGAGAATACTAGACTTATGAGCAAATCAAGAAAGAAAGATGATGAAATTATTTTTCTCTCGAGTACTTCTATCTTTTTCTTTTCAACTCTCAAAAAGGTGTTGCTACTGACCGAGCCAGGTTTGCCAAAACCAACTAAATTAACTCAATGATCCCAAAGTGCTACCAATACTAACAACAAGATCAATCATATAATCACGAATTGAAAACTAATATAAGCTATGCAAAAGAGTGAATGATAGAACTTCTCATTACTATTCCATAATGGAAACTCACACCAAGGGATACAACTCTAACGAGAGAGGGGACACTTCCATAATGCAAACCATACTACATAATAACTCCTCTATTCATGATATGACTCTACTAATAAAGTAAAAAGATAGAAGATAGTGATATGATACCGCGGCACTCCCCCAAGCTTGGAACAAACCAAGGGGATGCCAAACCTGATGACGAATTACTCCTTTGGTGGTGGTGGTATCTTCTCATCTTCGTTCGTCTTCCAGGGTAAAGGATTCCCATCAACAAAGGACATCATGGTTTCCAACATCCTGAAACTCGCAGCAGCACTTATGCGTTTAAATCTAGCCTCATACTCACAGTTTTGATTTTGAACATCATAGAACTGTTCTTGCAGTTTGTTGGTTGTTTGGCGGAGTGAAAGGACTTCGTCTTTGAGTTCAGCAGTCTCCTTTTTGTGCTCGGCGATGAGTTCGGAACAAATCTTATGGATGATGCCCACTTCGCGCTCCGCCATCTTCCTGTACCTAAAGACTTCTTGCTCCAATGCTTCCATCCTGTCCTCCAGACTTCCTTCACCTTTAGGGCCTTGAACCTCCTTAATCCGGACCTCCCCACCTTCGAGCAACAACTCCTTGGGATGGATCTTCAATTCTCTCATGTATGGGTTGATGATATCCTCTAAAGAATCCCCCTTGGATGATCCAGAAGAAGACATTGTGGCTCCAAATCTGGGATTCTACCTAGCAGAAACAGATCGAAACAAAAACACGGCGAAAACACGATATACGAACCTCGGGAGATCCGGGGGGTTATATATTACGAAGTTTCATATCAAAAGGAAGGTACTGGGAGAAAACGAGTCGGAGGCGGAGTCCTGGGTGGCCTCACCACCTGGTGGCGCGGCCAGGGGTGGGCCCGCGCCATGGGGTGGTGTGGGCCACCATGGCTCCGTTTCCGTCTCTTTTTCGCTTCGTAGCTTTCCTTATTGACTGAAAACTACAAAAATATAGTTGGATTGTATTTTCGCGGAACTTTTCTTACCAGAACTGTTACTTAGATGAAAACAGATTCTGCAGGTCTCAGAATTTGGTCCTCAATGAATTTCTCCAGAGTTATAACTTGAAAGGCATCAACATCTTGATTGTAAGAATCTCCAGTAATATAGTGTTTGAGTCGCTGTCCATTCACTACTTGTGTAGTATTATCTTTTAGAGAAGAAATTTTTATTGCTCCTAAACGATATACTTCTTCAATGATGAAAGGTCCTTCCCATTTTGACAGTAGCTTACCTACAAAAAATCTGAGACGAGACCTATACAATAGAACTTTCTCACCAACATGAAATTCTCTCTTAAGTATTCGCTTGTCATGCCATATTTTAACTTTTTCCTTAAAGAGCCTAGCATTCTCATAGGCTTCACTCCTCCATTCATCTAAAGAACTTAAGTCAAATAATCTTTTCTCACCAGCGAGCTTACAATCTCTATTTAGTTCTTTCACTGCCCAGTAAGCTTTGTGTTCTAATTCTAAGGGTAAGTGGCAAGCTTTCCCATAAACCATTTTATAAGGAGACATTCCCATAGGATTTTTATAAGCAGTTCTATAAGCCCATAAAGCATCATTCAACTTCTTAGCCCAGTTTTTTCTAGACCTATTAACAGTCTTTTGCAAGATAGATTTAATTTCTCTATTTGATAACTCTACTTGCCCGCTAGTTTGGGGGTGATAAGCTGAAGCAATTCTATGATTAACATCATACTTAGCGAGGGTCTTTCTAAAACCGCCATGAATGAAATGAGAACCCCCATCAGTCATGAGATACCTAGGCACTCCAACCCTAGCAAAGATAACATCTTTTAGCATTTTTAGAGAGGTTTTCCCGTCAGCACTTTTTGTAGGAATGGCTTCTACCCACTTAGTAACATAATCTACGGCAACAAGAATATGAGTATACCCTTTCGAAGGAGGGAAAGGACCCATAAAGTCAAATCCCCAACAATCAAAAGGTTCAGTAACTAGAGAGTAGTTCATAGGCATTTCATTGCGTCTAGAAATATTACCAACCCGTTGACATTCATCACAAGATAAAACAAATTTTCTTGCATCCTTAAAAAGGGTAGGCCAGTAGAAACCTGATTGTAGTACCTTTTGTGCAGTTCTATCTCCTGCATGATGTCCTCCATAGGCACTACCATGGCATTTATGCAATATCTCTTTTTGTTCATATTCTGGAACACATCTTCACATAATACCATCAACTCCTTCTTTATATAAGTGTGGATCATCCCAAAAATAATGTCTCAGATCATAGAAGAACTTTCTTCGTTGCTGAGCTGTAAAAGTTGGAGGCAAATACTTGGAGACAATAAAGTTAGCATAATCAGCATACCAAGGGCTTCCTCGCGAGCTCACTCCCACTGCAGCTAACTGTTCATTCGGGAAACTATCATTAACAGGCATAGGGTCAAAAGAGATGTTTTCCAAATGAGATAAATTATCAGCAATAGGATTTTCAGCACCCTTTCTATCTACTATATGTAGATCAAACTCTTGCAAAAGCAGTACCCATCTAATAAGCCTAGGCTTAGCATCCTTCTTTGTCATAAGATACTTAATAGCCGCATGATCAGTATGAATGGTTACTTTTGAGTCCATAATATAGGGCCTAAACTTATCACAAGCAAAAACAACAGCTAGAAATTCCTTTTCAGTAGTAGCATAATTCCTTTGAGCAGCGTCTAGGGTCTTACTAGCATAATGGATAACGTTTAGCTTTTTATCAATACGTTGCCCAAGGACAGCACCTACAGCAAAATCACTAGCATCACACATTATTTCAAAGGGTAAACTCCAATCAGGTGGTTGAACAATAGGGGCTGTAGTTAAAGCCTTCTTAAGGGTTTCAAAAGCTTCCTTACAATCATCATCAAAAACAAAAGGTACATATTTTTGAAGAAGATTAGTGAGAGGTTTTGATATCCTAGAGAAGTCTTTAATAAACCTCCTATAGAAACCAGCATGACCAAGGATACTACGAATACCTTTGATGTCTCTTGGACATGGCATCTTATCAATTGCCTCAACCTTAGCTCTATCAACTTCTATGCCTTTTTCAGAAACTTTATGTCCAAGAACAATCCCTTCATTAACCATGAAGTGGCGTTTATCCCAATTA
The DNA here is from genome assembly GCA_916181665.1 of Avena sativa. Taxonomy (NCBI): domain Eukaryota; kingdom Viridiplantae; phylum Streptophyta; class Magnoliopsida; order Poales; family Poaceae; genus Avena; species Avena sativa. Next base: position 126,266,068 of record OV702289.1, on the reverse strand, counting down.
AGAACAAGATTAGTTTCTTCACATCTCTGCAAAACTTTATCAAGGTTGTGCAGACAATTATCAAAAGAAGTTCCATAGACAGAAAAGTCATCCATGAACACTTCTACAATTTCCTCACAAAAACCATGAAAGATAGCAGACATGCATCTTTGGAAAGTAGCAGGAGCATTACATAAACCAAAAGGCATACGTCTATAAGCATAAGTTCCATAAGGGCAAGTAAAAGTAGTTTTTTCTTGATCTTGTTGTTTAACAGCAATTTGAGAAAAACCAGAATAACCATCAAGAAAACAAAAATGGGTCTTTTTAGACAACCTTTCCAACATTTGATCAATAAAAGGAAGCGGGCAGTGATCTTTCTTAGTAACTTTATTGACTTTCCTAAAATCAATGCACATCCTATAGCCTACCACTATTCTTTGAGGAATAAGCTCATCATTATCATTAGGGACAACGGTAATACCTCCCTTTTTAGGAACACAATGAACAGGACTAACCCATTCACTATCAGCAATAGGGTAAATAATACCAGCATCAAGGAGTTTCAATACCTCATTTCTTACCACTTCCTTCATCTTAGGATTTAAACGTCGTTGGTGTTCCACTACTGGCTTTGCATCTGGTTCTATGTTGATAGAATGCTGACATATAGTAGGTGAAATCCCTTTCAAATCATCCAGAGTATAACCCATAGCTCCTCGGTGTTTCCTCAAAACTTCCAATAATCTTTCTTCTTCCTCTCCTGAAAGTTTAGCGCTAATAATAACAGGATATATATTTTTATCATCAATAAAAGCATATTTAAGATCATCAGGGAGAGGTTTTAGATCGAAAACCAGATCTTTTTTAGGTGGCATCGTGGTACCCAAGTCTTCCACAGGCAAGTCGTGCTTAAGCATCTTAGGTTGATCACGGAGGATCCTATCAATCTCATTCCTTTCTTCCTTGAAGATTTCACTTTCATGATCTTCCATAAATTGTTGCAAAGCATTGTTAGGGGCAAGAGAAATAGAAGCAAGTTGTTCAACCCTAAAATCCTCATTATGGGTTTCGTCTTCACAAGGTTCTTTAGTAAATTTCGAAAAATTAAACTCATAAGATTCCCCATCAAACTTAGTCAAGATTTTCTCCCTCTTGCAATCAATAATAGCTCCACAAGTACTCAAGAAAGGTCTACGAAAAATGATAGGATAGGTTTTACTAGCAGCCGAACCAAGTACTAGAAAATCAGCAGGGTACTTAATCTTACCACAAAGAACTTCCACGTCTCGTACAATACCAATTGGAGAGATGGTCTCTCTATTAGCAAGGTGAATAACCACATCAATCTCTTCCAACTCGCAAGGACTGATTTCATGCATAATTTCTCTATAAAGCTCATAAGGAATAGCACTAGAACTTGCACCAATATCACATAAACCATAATAGCAATGATCACCAATTCTAACAGAAAGCACAAGAACACTAGCCTTTTTAGTTCTATTGGATGTGAAACAATATTAGAAGCATCCTCACAAAAGACTATGTGCCCATCTTCTACGCTTTTAGTGACAAGGTCTTCCACAATTGCTACCACAGGTTCAATGTTTATTTGTTCATCAGGTTTTACAGTTATTTTTTCACTTTTGGTGATTACATTAGTTATCATAGGATGGTCCTTTACTTTTTCAGGGAAGGGAATCTTCTCGATATAAGGTTCGGGTAAGATGGGATCAATAATGCAATACTCAGCACTTCCAATAGGAGCATAGTCAACAGTATCTTTGTAAGGCGCATGGTATTTGTTCCATCCCTTTTTTGGAATTTCGATATAGGAAGCAAAAGCTCTAAAGCAATTCGTAATAACTTGCAAATCAAGACCATAAATATTACTAATATTTTGAAAGTCATCAGTTCCCATAAAAGATTCAATGCATTCATAATCATAATTTATACCTGACTTTCTACCTTTGTCATTCTCCCAAGCTTCAGCATTGTCTTGAATACGGTCTAGAAGATCCCATTTGGCTTCTTCTTCCATGCGAGTGAATGATCCAGCACAAGAAGCATCCAATAAATCCTTATCATGTAGAGGGAGCCTTGCATAAAAGTTGTTGATAATAATATTGTTGGGGAGCTCATGAATGGGACATTTGAGCATTAGTAACTTCAATCTCCCCCAAGCTTGAGTTGTACTCTCTCCATCAAGAGGCCAAAAGTTGTATATTTGATTCCGATCTTTATGAATCTCACTAGGAGGATAAAACTTTGAATAAAAGAGAGGCACTATTTCCTCCCATTCCAGAGCTTGACCATTCTTCAGCAGCTTATACCATTCCCCAGCTCTTCCTTTTAGTGATAATGAGAATAACTTCTTCTTAACTTGATCTGTAGTAGTACCTGCACACTTGAACAACTCACATAATTCGTGTATAAAGAGTAAATGATCACCGAGATGGACAGTTCCATCCCCAACATAGTAGTTATCCATAACACGATCAATAATTCTTGTAGGTATTTTGAAAACATCTTTCTCAGCAGGTGGTGACTTATCTACTACCTTAGCAGTGGTAGTAGCATTACCAAATAAGAAACTCAGCGAATTATCCATAACGAAAATAAAGCAACTAGCAGAAGTAAACAATACTCACAGTAGAAGTTTACTTTACCAGTTCCACTCTCCAATAGCGCTTCACTCCCCGGCAACGGCGCCAGAAAATAGTCTTGATGACCCACAAGTATAGGGGGTGTATCACAGTATTTTCGATAAGTAAGAGTGTCGAACCCAACGAGGAGCAGAAGGTGCTGGCTAGTGGTATGGATCAGGAATTCTCTGCAAATACTTAGCAAACGGATTTTTAGGGGTTTTCGATAAAGCAAGTAAACAAAGTACGAGTAAATGAAAGACAGTAAGAATGAATGCAGCAAGTGGCCCAATCCTCTATGCAGCAAAGGACAAGCCAGTTGTATTTCTATAGATGACCAAACGTTCTCGAGGACACATGGGAAGACTGTCAAGTGCTTTCGCTTCATATAGTCGATTAATCTTCTTTAGCTTGCTAAGTGTTGTGTGGGTGAACCTGTGCTAATGTACCGCCCCATCCAAGACTAATACATACTTGTGATTAAACCCCTTGCAAACATCCGTAAGTACAAGAAAGTAATTAAGGTAGAAACCTAACCACATCTTTAAACTCTAAGACCCTTATGTCCCTTGTGCAATGGTTTCCTAACGGGGGTTCAGGTTTCTGTCACTCCGGCAACCCCTACGATTAGTAGCCAAACACACAATGCATTCCCCTAGGCCCTTATAGGTGAAGTGTCATGTAGTCGACGTTCACATGACACCACTAGAAGAAGTACACCACAACTTAAATAACAATCTATTGAATCTTTCTCAACGCAACTCCACTACTAACAACAAGACTTCTCCCATGTCCTCAAGAACAAAACGAACTACTCACAAGACATCATATGGATCATGATCAAAGATGGAATAATGATGTATAACAATTTGAACATAAACAATAATTCAATGGTTCACTCAATAGCATCAACTACAAAGAGTAATCAACACCGGGAAAGTTTCCCCTATGAACTATAGCACGATCCAACGCAATTGTTACATCAATATGGAGATGGTGATGAGGGTGTTGATGGTGATGATGATGATGATCCCGATGAAGTCCAGCTTGATGGTGGTGTTGATGGCGACGGTCTCCCCTCTCCGGGAAGGAATTCCCCCGGCAGAAATCTGTCTACCGGAGAGATCTTTCTCTCTCGGTGTTTTCCGCCCCGCAGAGGTGGCGGAATCTTTCTATGGTCGCTCCCCGAGTCTTAGGGTTTCGGGAGGATCATATACGCCAGAGAGGAGAGGCTAGAGTGGGCTAGGGCGGCCACACCACCTCCAGGCACGGCCTAGGCCTGCCCGCGCCATGGGGTGGTGTGGGCCCCCTGTGGCCCACCTCCACTCCATCTTCTGGCATCCTGAGTCTTCTGGAAAAATAGGATTTTCCGTATATTTTCCTGGATTTTCTGATCTTCGCGAATTTTGCCTCCAAACAGCACCTTTTCCATCAGAATTCTGACTGCAGCAGTCCATGCTCCAAAAGTCATCAACCATGCAAAAATAGATGAAATAACATAAGTATCACCTCTCAATACGAAATATATCAATGGATAATAGTGAATTAATACATAGAATAGTGATGCAAAATGGACGTATCAATCCTCTGTACACCTATATATACTCGCCCATGAGGCTCAATAACATATCCAACAAATTCCGCCAATCTCTCTCTCTCTCTATCCTTCTACATGGTATCAGAGCCAAGAGGTCTTGAGTTCAAGACCCAGGTGATGCAATATAAAATAAAAATATTGTAGCCCACTTTTGGTCCATGTTTAGGCCCGAGGGAGCCACACGTGAGGGGAAGTGTTGAAGTATAAGTGCATGGTATCAGCCTAATTGGTCCAAACCCTAGCCGCACGCTTCCGCCACGCCGCCCCCAGGGGATCGATCTCCATGATCTCCGTCGGGGGTCGCGCGATCCGTACGCAGGGTTCGTCCGCTGATCCGTGATCGGCTGCCCTGTAAGTCTTTTTTTCCGATCTCTTGATTGGTTTTCTTTTTTGGTTTACCGATCTTAGATTGGATTGAGTCGCCCACCACCGTCGTCATCACCACTCCTCTACTCCGACCATCGGCATCGAGGATCTACACCACACCCGTGCACCTACCTCCTCTGCTGTTGCACCTGCCTCGGCAGGCTGTCGCGGCCTTAGGGCAGGCTGTCGCGCACCACGGACGGCTGCTACACCTTCCTTGGAAGGCTGCCGCGGCCGCCCCTCCTCGAATCCTCTTCATAGTCATCGTCCGGGACTTCACCGACAACGCCTCCATCGAATCCGATCTACGCGTCATCCACGCCATGGCGCATATGGTGCACCGTCGGTCTAATCAACCGATCCCGCGCCTGTCTACGCCAAGCACGTCCCCGAGCACGCATCTACCACCGATCGAGCTACGAGCTGCTGCTGTGTCGCCCCATCGGGCCGCAGCGCCGCCGCCTTTGGTCCATGCTACCAGCTTCCAACACGCCTTCCTTGGCGTGTACGTCGCTGGTGGTCTCCCAGCCGCTGCACCGACTTGCGCCCTACAGCTATGCCGCCCCCTCGGGTCGTAGCGTGGTTGCACACAGTCTACTTCGCTGTCCTCATGCATCAATGGCCTTGGCTTTCACCGTGCCATCTCCTACGGTGTGGATCGCCGCCGTCTGCACATGGTATTCGTCATGTCGCCCACCGTCGTCGTCATCGCCGCGCCTCTACTTCGACCATCGGCATCGAGGATCTACACCGCGCTTGTGCGTCTGCCTCCTCCGCTGTTGCACCTGCCTCGACAGGCTGTCGCGGCATCAGGGCAGGATGTCGCACACCACGGACGGCTGCTACGCCTTCCTTTGAAGGCTACCGCGGCCGCCCCCTCGGATCCTCTTCGTCATCATCGTCCAGGACTTTACCGACAACGCCGCCATCGAATCTGATCTACACGTCGTCCACGCCATGGCGCATATGGTGCACCGTCGGTCTGATCAACCGATACGCCAGGCACGTCCCTGAGCATGCGCCTACCACCGATCAAGCTACGAGCTGCCGCTGTGTCGCCCCGTCGGGCCGCAGCGCCGCCGCCTTTGGTCCACGCTACCGGCTTCCAACGTGCCTTACTTGGTGTGTACGTCGCTGTTGGTCTCCCAGCCGCTGCACCAACTTGCGCCCTGCAGCTATGCCGCCCCCTCGGGTCGTAGCATGACTGCACACAGTCTACTTCGTCGTCCTCGTGCATCGACGACCTCGGCTTTCACCGCGCCATCTCTTACGGCGCGGATCGCCGCTATCTGCACATGGTCTTCGTCACGTTCCCGGGTCTTCCTCGCCTACTTCGAGCACCGCCGCCGTGCTTCACACGGTAACCTACAAGGCGCCCTCTCGCCATCGCAGGTCCCGCCGACTACCCCATCGCCACTCTAGGCATCCAACATGACTAACCCAGGTCGTCGCTGGTTTCGCCGCCTTCTACGTCTTCGTCCACTACAACTTCGCCGCCAGTGTCATCGCCTCATCCCCAACTACACCACCTTCTACTCTACTACGACAACCGCGGATAGCACCGGCATCTCTCCCTTCGCCACTCTGTGCATTGCAACTACTCTGGAGGCTTCCTCTGCTAGTCTTTCTGACATGACGGCAAGTTCATGATGGTCCCTGCCCCCGCATGCCTGGTACTGGCAACACCGGGAGTGCCTTCGTCCTTGACGTGTTCCCGAGTCTGGCAAGCTCGGATCGGCGCCTTGTCTTCATCGGCTTCAACAATGTCTTCTTCGACATCGACCCCTCTACGACTGCCTCGACCGCGTCACCGACGAGTTCTTCTTTGCATACTCGATTCTGCCAAAACCGGAGTGTGCGTTCGTCCTCGACGTGCGCCTAGTTCTGGCAAAACTATGGTCGTACCTCGTCCTCGACGGCTCAGACTGCATCGACTTCGGCATCGACACCCTCGACGACTGCCTCGACGCTTCTCTGTCATCCTCCTCGCGCACTATGCACATGCGGCTTCACGTGCGACTACCTCGACATCGGCATCCCCGACCACGACATCAACCACGACGACCCTTCGCACGGCCACCTCGACCATGGCACCGCCTCATGCTCTCGGCTCCCTCGACATCGGCACAAGGGCTACCACCTCACTTGAGCATCACTAGCTTCCTCTATAGTCCAGGCAACCGCGACGCGACACTGTCCACGATGTTCCTGCTACGACTGCGGGGGGTGTCAGCCTACTGGATGCTACTTTGTTTTTTCTCTAGTCTGACCGTCTGCGATGTTCCAGTTATTCACGACGCTACCGCTACGACTGCGGGGGGATGTTAGAGTATGATACGGACACGGTTATTATGGTAGTTTAGGATAGTTAGGAGTCTAGCCTAACTTGACTCATACTCCAAGATAATCCTCTGTACGCCTATATATACTCGCCCGTGAGGCTCAATAATATATCCAATATATTCCGCCAATCTCTCTCTCTATCCTTCTACAGTAAGTTCCATAAAACTGGGCCTTACACATAAAGGAATAATAAAGATCATACCACGACGCACATGATAGTGATCAAGTGCAAGAACCATATCATTTCACTTTATGCATATGATGTTTGCATCTTATATTTCTTGTTTGGCGTTTTAGTAGCATTATAAGATGATCTCTCATTTAAATATCAAGATAAAAATGTGTTCTTCCTTAATATGCACCGTTCTATGGATCGTTGTTTCAAGGCATCACGTGATGATCGGGTGTTTTTGACTATACGCTTTCATTCAACGTATGTAAGACAATTGTACACACGCGAGTACTAAGGTTCTTACTTGGCGAGCCTAACATGTACATACATGGCCTCGGAACATGGACCGAAAGGTTAAGCATGAGTCATATAGTTGATATGATGCCCATATTGATGCTCGCCTTTGAGACTACACCGACTCACGTGATCATCAGACTTGGTGTAGTGTATTTGGTTCATATAATCACCAAAAAGACACGAGGGATGTTGTTTTTGAGTGGGGGTTCATTCATAATTTGGATTAGTTGAACTCAATCTATCATAAACTTAGTCTAAATAAACTTTAAAAATTATGTTGTAGATGGCACCACCTGCTTTTAATTTCAATGTGTTCATGAAGAAAGAGAAACTTGCGGCGAATGGTAGCAACTTTACCAACTGGGCCATGAATTTGAGGATTCTCCTCACTGCTGCACAAAAGAAATATGTGCTAGAAGCGTCGTTAGGCCCCCCACCAGGTCCTGATGTCCCTAACGAGGAAAAGAATGTCTATTTGACTCGTCGGGAGGACCACAACTTATTTCATTGTGGCATACTGTATGGGCTAGAGCCAGAACTTCGAAAGCGTTTTGAAAATGGCAATGCCTTTGATACCATGGGTGAAATTAAAATGATTTTTGATGCCCATGCTATCATAGAGAGTTATAATGCTTCTGAAAAGTTCTTTAGCTGCATGATGGAAGAGAACAACTTCGTTAGTGAGCATGTACTCAAAATGTTTGGGTATGCTGATAAGCTTGTGTCCTTGGGAATAACGATTTCCATTGACTTAGGCATACATCATGTTCTCCAATCTCTGCCACCTAGCTACAAGAGCTTCGTGATGAACTATAATATGAGGGCATGAAGATGTCTCTCCCCGAGCTTCTATCAATGCTTAAGACTGCAGAAGTGGAGATCAAGAAAGAACATCAGGTGTTGATGATCAATAAGACCACTGGTTTCAAGAAAGACAAGAAGGGTAAATAGAAGGGAAAGAAGGGCGGCAAATCTGTTGCTGCGCCTGAAAAGAAATCCGAGCTTTCCCTAAGTCTGATACCGAGTGCTACTATTGCAAGGGGATTGGCCATTGGAAGCGTAATGATACGTCGTAAATGTATCTGTAATTTTTGATGCTCCATGCTTGTTTTATATCAACTTTCTTATGTTTTGTTTATACTTTGAGGTAGTTTTATATATTTTCTGGAACTAACCTATTGACAAGATGTCATAGTGCCAGTTGCCTCTTTTCTGCTGTTTTTTGGTTTCAGAAAAGCTAGAAAAGAAATATTCTCGGAATTGGACAAAAAAAGGCAAAGTTCCTATTTTTCCAGAAGACGGAGGCCAGAAGGAGGACTGGAGATGGGCCACAGGGGGCCCACACCACCCCTGGCGCGAGTCCCCCTGGCCGCACCACCAGGTGGTGTGGCCACCCTGGCCCACCTCTGGCATTGCCTCTTCGCCTATATATTCCCCCGGGACGAAAACCCTAGACACCAGATCAGAATTCTATGAAAAGTTTCGTAGCACCGCCGCCACCAAAGAGGAGATTCGGGGGACAGAAGTGTCTATTCCGGCACCCTACCGGGACGGGGAAGTGCCCCCCGGATCCATCTCCATCGACTCCACCGCCTTCTCCATCACCGTTGCTGACTCCCATGATGAGGAGGGAGTAGTTCTCTCTCGAGGCGAAGGGCTCTACAAGTAGCTATGTGTTCATCTCTCTCTATGCATGATCTTAATTGAGATCATGAGCTTTGTAATCTAGGATCTATTCTACTACTCAAGTGCTTTAATTAATCTTTGCTTATCCCCACGTGTGTGAAGTTGATAGTGTGCACACCGTGTGGCACTTTGGCTAAGGTTACATAAATACTTATCATGAGTATAATTTGATTTGGATGTCTCTATGAGATTGTGGTGTTTGTTGGAACCATCTAGCGCTCAAGGTGATAGTGAGGGGTTATCTAGATGGGGAATGCAAACTTTAAGGTGTGCTGTTATAGCCCTACATCGTCCAACCGGAGAGTAGTTCAGGGTAGCATCATCAAGAGAAGATATTTATATGAGAGTGTCCACTAGTGAAAGTATGATCCCTAGGCCTTGTTTCTAAGCATTGGAACACCGTTTACAATCAGTTCTATTACATGTTTGCTTGCTGCCACTCTTATTTCAGATTGCAATTACCACTTATAATCATCCATATTACTTGTATTTCACTATCTCTTCACCGAACTAGTGCACCTATACACCTGACAAGTGTATTGGGTGTGTTGCGGACACAAGAGACTTCTTGTATCTTGATTGCAGGATTGCTTGAGAGGGATACCTTTGACCACTTCCTCCCTGAGTTCGATAAACCTTGGGTGATCCACTTAAGGGAAACTTGTTGTTGTTCTACAAACCTCTGCACTTGGAGGCCCAACACTGTCTACAAGAATAGAAGCATGTGTAGACATCAAGCTATTTTCTGGCGCCGTTGTCGGGGAGGTAAGGTAAAAGGTACTCACATCTTCTGGCTACTAAGTTATCTTCTAGTACTGTTGCTGGTGTGTGAGTGCTCAAAGTTATTTCCTTTAATTATGCAATTATATAATTTTGTTTCTTGTTTTTATTTTCACTAGTTAGGCTTAATGGAAAACAACAGAAAAATTAGAGAGCTTTATAGTATTTATCTTGAGTTAGGACATGAAGTGTTTGAAGAGAAAATTAAAAAACCTATGGAACTTTATTTGCATGCTAATATCAATGTTATTAGTATGAATTCTTTGAACACCATTATTGCTAATGCTATGGAAAAGTCTAAGCTTGGGGAAGCTGGTTTTGATGTGCATGATATTTTTAGTCCCCCAAGCACGAAGGAGAAAATTTACTTTGATTATACTATACCTCCGATATATGATGATTACAATGATAAGTATGATATTTTCAGTCCACCTACTATTGAGGAGAAAATTAATTATTATTACAATATGGCTCCTATATTTGATGATTATGGTGATGAGAATAATAATGTTAGCTATTTTCTTGAATTTTCTCCCACTACAATTAATAAGAATGACTATGTTTATGTGGAGAGTATTAATTCTTTTATGCACGTGGCTCATGTTAAGAATGTTTTATGTGATAGTTATATTGTTAATTTTATTCATGATGCTAGTGAAAGTTATTATGAGAGAGGGAAACATGGTTTTATGTATCTTAACAATATTAAGTTCCCCTCTTTATGTTGAAAATTTTGAAGTTGCACTTGTTTTGCTTTCCTATGCTTGTTGCTTTGCGTTTTCATGACTTGTTTCTTTACAAGATTATTTTTCATAGGAAGTGGGTTAGACTTAAATTTGTTCCATATTTTCTTCTTGATGCTCTCTTTTACTTCAATTCATATTTCTTATGTGAGCATCATCGAAATTATCATGCCTATCTTAATGGCTATAAAGAAAGAGCTTTTGGGAGACAACCCATTATATTTTTACTTTCTGTTTATTTTTGTTTTGTTGAATCTTGGAAGTTATTACCTCGAGTAATAACCTCTCCTTATCCTTTCTGTGTGGTTTTTGTGCCAAGAATAACCTCTAATAAGAGAGAATTAAGACTTGGGAAAGTTGCTGTCTTGAAACAGATTTTTGTGCTTCACTATAAACAATCGTGAAAAATCTAAGTACGTCGGATTGAGCTGTAATTTTTGTGCTTATGCCCCAGGTTATTACCCAATTTTCGTTAGTTTTGCACTTTTTGATTTGAGCAACAGAAGATTTTCGAAAAAATCGGTTTTTACTTGATGGTCTGTTTTGACAGATTTTTGCCATTATTTGCATTTGCCTCTTAATCGCTTTCTCTTTGGGTTCTCTTTGATCACTTGAGCTTTTAGAAGGAATTGCTACAGTAGCTTGTGTTTTAATGGAAGTTTTACTTGTGTTGAAACTAAACCCAAAGACTTATTATCTTGAATACACTAATGTTGCTAATGAAGATTGTGTGAAGTTTTGTATGAAGGAAATTTTCAAGTGTAGGGAAGAATAATGTGATGATATGAAGTATGGACAAAAGCTCAAGCTTGGGGATGCCACCCGTGTCACCCCAAAAAATATTCAAGAAGTACAAGCGTCAAATCTTGGGGATGCCCAAGGCATCCCCTTCTTCATCAATAATCTCAGGTCTTCTTTCAAGACACTTTATTTTTATTACCTTATGCACTATGTGTTGTTCTTGGAGCGTCTTTGTTTTTAGTTTTCTTTTGTCTTATTTGCGGCAATAAGTTGGTTGGATCCCAGCACACTTATTTTGGAGAGAGACACACCCCGTTATTCATTGCCTAGAACACTCTAGTTTTCACTCTTATTGTTCTGTGAGTGTTCTTGTTTGCTAGCACTACGTTTAGCTTTAGTTTTCTTATTCTTTTGGCTTAGAACTTTTTAGTTCTTCTTTGTAGATGGGTGAGACATGCTCTCTGGTCTTTATTGATTATTAGCTTTGAGAGTTGTTTCAAATAAGTCGATTGGTGTTGGAAAAGAGTAGGAAGTTTCATGCTTATAGTGGTACAAAAGGAAGCTTGTTTTGACTGTGACTTAGACTTTATCATGTCATGCTAGATGTTGCTTTGACCATATGCTTAGTGATTATTGTTTTAACATGACTTGTTTCAAACAATTGAGATTGCTTAATGTGCATTGAAAGAATCATGCGTTGTTTTAGCATACAAAAGCATAATATTGTGGTATTCTCCTTTGATGCTTTATCTGGGTTGACTTGGCACATGCTTACACCATGTTAAGACTATGAACCAGTCACCATAGCCTCTATGATCATTTAGTTTTTGACTTGCAATATCACTTTATGCTTTAATTAATAATGTTTTGTCGCTTTCCATGATTATGGACATTAATGCTCTCTTAGTTGGTCGCTCCCAGTCTTTTGCTAGCCTCCACCTGTACTAAGTATGAGTCCTACTCATGCATCCAACTTCCAAGAAACCAAGTTATTCCAAAGATTCCACTATAAATTCCTATGCATGGTGTGTTACACCATTCCAAGTATATTCATGTTTTTATCTACCTTCCAAATTAAACTTTTGTTATATGAAAATTAGTGAGTAAAGCTCTCACAAACTTGATGTCACACTTTATTTTCTTGCACTTAATAAACTTGAACCATTTTGTCCATCTATGTTGCTTATATGCTTGCACTTTATAAGTTGTGAATTAGTAGAACCATGATACCATGGGGAACGCTTTCAACATTGCACTTATTATTCAGTTGATATCATGTTCTTTTGTTTATGGATCCCGACGGTGTTAAATAAAAGGGGAGCTTGTAAGCTCATGGAGTTTGTATGTGTGTTAGAGAAATGCCTGGGCTGCTAGCCTAAGCCATGCCTGATCATGGTGGAAACTTGTAGCATAACCATAGTGAGCATTCTGTGAAGCATCCTCAATAAAAACCTATGCAAATAGCAATAAAAAGATCGTTGAGATGCTCATTATCTGTTGCCTTGTCATTTTGATATGGGATAGCTCCTGTGTCATGGGGCAAGGGGTACCCCGTTGGCGGTTCTCTATGATACACATGTACTTACAATGACAAGAACTTACTTATGACTAAAGTTGAGTAGCATGAGGTTCGATACTCGTAAGCAAGGGGCATGAGATTTTCAAATTATAACTTGTCAAGCATATCCTCATATTTGTGTCACTTTAACCTTAATCACCTCAAGATGTTTATGATAGGGGCAATGAGAGCTGAAAGCTAATAGCTACCATAATTTTTGGAAGCTCTTTATGAAACTTGAAATCCCTGCTTCCCTTTGTGAAGGGCCTTTCTTTTTACTTTTATGTTGAGTCTCCATCTTCTATCTTTATGCACCAATTGAGAGAGCATAGTGTTCATTCTTAGTTTAATGTGCATTGTCCCAAAACTTGTTGATTGATTCATAACTTTGATATTGCTTGCTCTTAAATTATTTGTATCTAGTCACCCTTATGAACTTTGAAGGTGTCCTATGCATTTATGTTTTGTTATACCATGAGGGACAAGATGAATACCACTCTTATTATGTTTTCTATATGCGAAACAAACAAATGTCTTTCAATGCATTATTATTCATGATCTTTTGTTTATACCTTTTCATGTTACACTATAGTTGCTATGTCTTATTGTTAGAACTCTATCTTTCATGCTTATGTTTAGAGTACTATGATCCCAGCTATCAATGTTTTACAATACCTTGATCAAGATTGTGATGGTGCATGTCACGTCAAAAATTATTCTTTTTTATCACTTACCTACTCGAGGACGAGAAGGAGTTAAGCTTAGGGATGCTTGATATGTCGTAAAAATATCTATAATTTTTTATGCTCCATGCTTGTTTTATATCAACTTTCTTATGTTTTGTTTATACTTTGAGGTATTTTTATACAATTTTCTGGAACTAACCTATTGACAAGATGTCGTAGTGCCAGTTGCCTATTTTCTGCTGTTTTTGGTTTCAGAAAAGCTAAAAAAGATATATTCTCATAATTGGACGAAACAAAAGCCGAAGTTCCTATTTTTTTCCAGAAGATGAAGGAGGCTAGAAGGAGGAGTGGAGATGGGCCACAGGGGGCCCACCCCACCCCCTGGCGCGGGTCCCCTAGCCGCGCCACCAGGTGGTGTGGCCACCCTGGCCCACCTCTGGCATTGCCTCTTTGCCTATATATTCCTCCCGGGACAAAAAACCTAGACACCAGATCAGAATTCCATGAAAAGTTCCACAACACCGCCGCCACCAAAGAGGAGATTCGGGGAACAGAAGTCTCTGTTCCGGCACCCTGCCGGGACGAGGAAGTGCCCCCGGATCCATCTCCATCGACTCCACCGCCATCTCCATCATCATTGCTGACTCCCATGATGAGGAGGGAGTAGTTCTCTCTCGAGGCTAAGGGCTCTACAAGTAGCTATGTGTCCATCTCTCTCTCTATGCGTGATCTTAATTAAGATCATGAGCTTTGTAATCTAGGATCTATTCTGCTACTCAAGTGCTTTAATTAATCTCTGCTTATCCCCATGTGTGTGAAGTTGACAATGTGCACACCGTGTGGAACTTTGGCTAAGGTTACATAAATACTTATCATGAGTAGTATTTGGGTTGGATGTCTCTATGAGATTGTGGTGTTTGTTGGAACCATCTAGCGCTCAAGGTGATAGTGAGGGGTTATCTAGATGGGGAATGCAAACTTTAAGGTGTGCTGTTATAGCTATACATCGTCCAACCGGAGAGTAGTTCAGGGTAGCATCATGAAGAGAAGATATTTATATGAGAGTTTCCACTAGTGAAAGTATGATCCCTAGGCCTTGTTTCTAAGCATTGAAACACTATTTACAATCAGTTCTATTACATGTTTTCTTGCTGCCACTCTTATTTCAGATTGCAATTACCACTTATAATCATCCATATTACTTGTATTTCACTATCTCTTCGCCGAACTAGTGCACCTATACACCTGACAAGTGTATTGGGTGTGTTGGGGACACAAGAGACTTCTTGTATCTTGATTACATGGTTGCTTGAGAGGGATACCTTTGACCACTTCCTCCCTGAGTTTGGTAAACCTTGGGTGATCCACTTAAGGGAAACTTGCTACTGTTCTACAAACCTCTGCACTTGGAGGCCCAACACTATCTACAAGAATAGAAGCGTGCGTAGACATCACGCAACTGCCCCAAGTATTTGGTGGATAAGAAGGCTGGCAAGGCAAACAAAGGTATATGTGATATACATGTTATTGATGTGTACTTGACTAGTACTCGCAGTAGCACCTAGGTATTTGATACTAAATCAGTTGTTAATATATGTAACTCGATTCAGGGGCTGCGGAACAAGCGACAACTATCGAGGGATGAGGTCACGATGCGTGTCGGCAATGGATCAAGAGTTGATGTGATCGCTGTTGGAACGCTACCTCTCCATATGACATTGGGATTAGTGATAAATCTAAATAATTGTTATTTGATGCCTGCGCTAAGCATGAACATTGTATCCAGATCATATTTATTGCAAAGCGGTTATTCGTTTAAATTTGAAAACAATGGTTGTTCGATTTATATGGATAATATATTTTATGGTCATGCACCTGTGATGAATGGTTTATTTCTGTTGAATCTCGATAGTACTGATACACATATTCATAATGTTGATGCTAAAAGGATTAAACTTGATGATGATATATCTGCATATATGTGGCACTGTCGTCTAGGTCATATTGGCATTAAACGCATGAAGAAACTCCATTCTGATGGACTTTTGAAATCACTTAATTTTGAATCATTTGATACATGTGAGCCATGCCTTATGGGCAAGATGACTAGAATGTCGTTTTCCGGTTCAATGGAACGGGCGATAAATTTATTGAAAATCATACATACTGATGTATGTGGTCCAATGAGTGTGTCGGCGCGTGGTGGATATCGTTAGTTTGTTACTTTCACAGATGATTTGAGGAGATACGAATATATATATTTGATGAAACACAAGTCTGAAACCTTTGAAAAGTTCAAGGAATTTCAGAGTGAAGTGGAAAATCATCATAATAGAAAGATCAAATTTCTGTGGTCTGACTGTGGAGGAGAGTATCTTAGTTATGAGTTTAGCGCACATATGAGAGATTGTGGAATAGTTTCACAACTCACACCTGCCGGAACACCACAACATAATGGTGTGTCAGAACGTCATAATCGTACTTTATTGGATATGGTTCTATCTATGATGTCTCTAACTGACTTGCCACTATCATTTTGGGGTTATGCACTAGAAACCGCTGCATTCACTTTAAATCGGGCACCATATAAATCCATTAAAATGACACCGTATGAATTGTGGTTTGGAAACAAACCTAAGCGGTCATTTCTTAAAGTTTGGGGATGCGATGTTTATGTGAAGAAACTTCAGCCTGATAAACTCGAACCCAAAACGAAAAAATGCGTCTTCATAGGATGCCTTAAAGAAACAATTGGGTATTCCTTCTGTCACAGATCTGAGCGCAAGGTTTTCGTTGCCAAGAATGGATCCTTTCTAGAGAAAGAGTTTCTCGCGAAAGGTGTGTGTAGTCGGAAGGTAGAACTCGAAGAGGTTTTTGAACCTTCTCTTCGTGAAACGGCAAGTGGAGCAGCGCTGGAAATTGTTCCGGAGTTGAATTCACCGAATTAAGAAGGAACTAATGATAATGATCATGAAACTCCGAAAGATGATACTACCAAACCTCATAGGTCAAGCAGGACACATGTAGCTCCTGAACTGTACGGAAATCCTGTTATGAATTTCATGGTTGATGAAATAGATGACCCTGCGACGTATGAAGAAGCAATGATGAGCCCGTATTCCAACAAATGGCTAGAAGCCAAGAAATCTTAAATGGAATCCATGTACGAAAACCAGGTTTGGACCTTGGTGGACTTACCTCATGACCGAAAGGCCGTTGAGAATAAATGGATCTTCAAAAGAAAAACGGATGCTGATGGTAATGTGACCATCTATAAAGCTCGACTTATCACAAAGGGGTTTCGACAAATTCAAGGATTTGACTATGATGAGACATTTTCTCCCATAGCAATGCTAAAGTCGGTCAGGATTATGCTAGCAATTGCTGCATATTTCAATTATGAAATATGACAGATAGATGTCAAAACTGCATCCCTGAGAGGTAATATTGAAGAAGAGTTATATATGATACAACCTAAGGGCTTTGTCCATCCTAAGGATGCTGACAAGGTATGCAAGCTTCAACAATCCATCTATGGACTGAAGCAAGCATCCTAGAGTTGGAATCTTCGCTTTGATGAGGTGATCAAAGAGTTTGGATTTGTTCAAAATTATGGAGAGGCTCATATTTACAAGAAAGTGAGTGGGAGCAATGCGGCATTTCTGATATTATATGTGGCTGATATATTACTGATTGGAAATGATATAGATCTTGTAAACAATCTTAAAAGTTATCTAAATAGCAAATTTTCGATGAAGGACCTTGGTGAAGCATCATATATATTAGGCATTAAGATCTATAGACATAGATAAAGGCGCCTAATAGCACTATCACATAGTACATACCTTGATAAGATTTTAAAGAAGTTTAAAATGGACTAAGGTAAGAAGGGGTTCTTACTTATGTTGCAAGGCAAGACATTGAGTAAGACTCAAAGTCCGGCTACGGCGGAAGAAAGCGAGATAATGGATAAAATCCCCTATGCTTCAGCCATAGGCTCTATAATGTACACCATGCTATGTACAAGACCAGATGTGGCACATGCTATTAGTTTGACTAGTAGGTACCAATCTGATCTAGGTTCGGAACACTGGATAGCGGTCAAGAATATCCTTAGGTACTTAAGTAGAACTAAGGAAATGTTTCTTGTATACGAAGGTGAAGAAGAGATGGTCGCTAATTGTTATGCTGACGCTAGCTTTGACACCAATCTGGGTGACTCTAAGTCTCAATCCGGATATGTATTTCTCATAAATGGAGTAGCCGTTAGTTGGAGGAGCTCCAAACAACCTGTGGTGACAAGATCGACAATGGAGACGGAATATATTGCTGCTTCAGAAGCAGTGCAGGAAGCGGTTTGGATGAAAGAGTTCATAACTGAACTAGCTGTGGTTCCTAGTGTGTTGGACCCAATAGTGATCTATTGTGACAATGATGCGCTCGACTTTCAATGTAGAGCTCGTTGGGACCCCCAAGAGGAAGGTACGATGAATATAGCAGCAAGTTTTCCCTTAGTTATGAAACCAAGGTTTAATCGAACCAGTAGGAGCAAGGAAACACCCCAAAGGTGTTACTAGGTGAGCTTTGGCAGGGCGCACTACCGGTGCTAGTAGCAACGTGGAGACATACACAACACAACCACAGAACTTTGTCCCCAACTTGCGATGAGGTTGTCAATCTCACCGTGTTTTGCGGAAAACAAAGGATTAAATGTATCGAATGGAAAGAAGTAAAAGTTTGCAGAAAGTAAACACAAGCAGTAAAAGATTGTAGATTGTATGTAAAGTAAAAGGACCGGGATCCATAGTTCACTAGACGTGGCTCTCCTTAGATAGATAACATGTTGGGTGAACATATTACAGCGGGGCAATTGACAAACACCGAGAAAGCAATACATGCATATACTAATCATCTTGACTCCTCTAAGACTTGATTGGGCATTACAACATAATACATAGACCGCCATCCAACTACATCTATGACTAATAATCCACCTTCAGGTTATCATTCGAACCCCCTCCAGTATTAAGTTGCAAGCAACAGATTATTGCTTTAGGAACTGCATGTAAAGTAAACAATACGATTGTTCTATGAACAAAGGATTGTTGTGTTCTCCCTAGTAGCAACAGCACATCTAGTACCTTAGAGATTTTTGTCACTTCCCCTGATTACCAGAGGCATGAACCCACTATCGAGCATAAATACTAACTCTTGGATTTGCTAGCATCTACTTGGCCAAGATAGCTACTAACAACGGAAAGCATGCAAGATCTCAAATAACAGACATGATAGAATCAATAATCAATCTGAAATAGCATCTCAATATCCATCGGATCCCTGCAAACACAACATGTATGAATTACAAATAGATGATCTTGATCATGAACGGAGCTCACAAGATCTAAACATGAAAGCACAAAGGAGGAGAAACCAGCCATCTAGCTACTACATGGATCCGTAGTCCAAGGATGAACTACTCACGCATCACACCGGAGGCTTGCATGGTGATGAAGAAGGCCTCCAGGGTGAATTCCCCTCTCCGGCAGGGTGCCGGGAAGAGCTTCAGATCCCTCCCGATCTAGGGATGGAGATGGCGGCGGCTACAGACTCTTTCGTGGATTTTTGATCGGATACTTAGGGTTTTCGTCCCGAGGGCAATATATAGGCGGAAGGAGAGGCCGAGGGGGTGCCGGGAGTACGAGACGGAGAAGGGCCAGGGAGCCACCACCCCCTGGCGCGGGCCAGGCCTGGCCGCGCGGCCAGGTGGTGTGGTGGCTCCCTGGCCCTTCTCCGTCTCGTATTCTGGCACTTGATCCCTTCCAGAAAAATAGGCACTTTGGCTTTTGTCCCGTCCAATTCCGAGAATATTCATTTTCTTACTTTCCTGGAACCAAGAACAGCAGAAAACAGGCAGCTGGCACTGTGTCTCTTGTTAATAGGTTAGTCCAAGAAATCATATGAAAAATACTCCAAAGTTGGAACAAAACACAAGAAAGTGGATAAAACCAAGCATGGAACATCAAAAATTATAGATACATTTACAATGTATCAGACAACAATGGAGCCATAGCCAACACTAAGGAACCAAGATCTCATAAGAATTCCAAGCATATTAAGCGTCGATTTAACTCCATCCGCGAGCATGTCAAGGATGGAGATATAAAAATTTGTAAAGTACACACAGATCTCAATGTAGCAGATCCGTTGACTAAAGTTCTCCCTAGGGAAAAATATGATCAACACCAAAACTCCATGGGTGTGATACGTCCATTTTGCATCACTATTCTATATCATAATTTACTGTTATTCATTGATATATTTCATATTAAGAGATGATACTTATGTTATTTTATCTGTTTTTGCATGGTTGATGACTTTTGGAGCATGGACCGCTGTAGTCAGGATTCTGATGGAAAAGGTGCTGTTTGGAGGCAAAATTCGCGAAGATTAGAAAATCCAGAAAAATATACGGGAAATCCTATTTTTTTCCAGAAGACAAAGGAAGCCAGAAGAGGGAGTGGAGATGGGCCACAGGGGGCCCACACCACCCCCTGGTGCGGGCCACCCTAGGCCGCGCCACCAGGTGGTGTGGACGCCCTGGCCCACCTCTGTCTCTCCCCTCTGGCGTATATATTCCTCCTGAAACCCTAAGACTCGGGGAGCGACCACAGAAAGATTTCGCTGCCTCTGCGAGGCGGAAAACATCGAGAGAGAAAGATCTCTCCGGCAGACAGAATTCTACCGGGGGGAATTCCTTCCCGGAGAGGGGAGATCGTCGCCATCAACACCACCATCAAGCTGGACTTCATCGGGATTGATACGTCCAAAACGTATCTACTTTCCCGAACACTTTTGCTATTGTTTCTCCTCTAAACTTGTGTGATTTGGATGCAACTAATGCGGACTGACGCTGTTTTCAGCAGAATTGCCTTGGTGTCTACTTTTTGTGCCGAAAACCAACTATCAGGAAAAATCCCAGAAAATATGCCAAAAATCCTATTTCACCCGAAGACTCTAGGAGCCAGAATACGAGACGGAGAAGAGCCAGGGGGTGGCCACACCACTTGGTGGGGCGGGCCAGGCCAGGCCACGCCAGGGGGTGGTGTGGCCCCCTAGGCACCCCCTTGGCCTCTCTCTTCGCCTATAAGGAGCCTTCTAACCTAAAAACTTCGAGGGGTTCGACATTTTTCCAGAAGGAGTTCTGCTCCACCGCCACCACCAGATTCCACGAAACAGCACTAGAAACTCCGTTCTGGCACCCTGCCGGGACGGGGAATTGGAGGAGATCATCGCCATCGTCATAACCATCGCTTCTCCATCGACCATCCATGTTTCCCCCATCTATGAGTGAGTAATCCCCCGCTGTAGGCTATGGGGATGGTAGGGATTGGATGAGATCATTCATGTAATGGCATCAGATTGTTAGGGCATGGTGCCTAGTATCTTTAGTGCTTTATGACTTTGTTGTGACTTGTTGTGCTTAATGCTTGTCACTAGGGCCCGAGTGCCATGATTTTAGATCTGAACATGTTATTGATTCATTATGATAGTATTGTTTATGGTCTTAGCTACAAGTTTTATACACACGTTGATGTCCAGAACCAATGGCCCCGAAGTGACAGAAATCGGGATAACCGGAGGGAATGGCTTTGATGTGAGGATCACATGTGTTCATGAAGTGTTAATGCTTTGCTCCGGTGCTCTATTAAAAGGAGCACCTTAATTGCCAGTAGTTCCCTTGAGGCCCTGCTGCAAACAGGCTGGCAGGACAAAAGATGTTGTGCAAGTTCTCATTGCGAGCATGTATGACTATATATGGAACACATGCCTAGGATTGTCTAGTACTTGGATGCTTTATCTTATTTATCTGCAATTGCCCTATGTTCTGATTGCTATGTGAATTGTCTTGTCCATGCAACGCCCGTCCATCCATCCCTATGCCTACCGCACTCGAATCCCACTATTTACTGCTATTGTTACTACTGTCTTTACTTTACTACTATTGCTACTTTGCTATTCCTACTACAAAACTGTTGCTACTAATAAACTGCTGTGAGCAAGATTGTTTCCAGGTGCAGCTGAATTGACAACTCAGTTGTTAAGGCTTATAAATATTCTTTGGCTCCCCTTGTGTCGCATCAATCAATTGGGTTTCACTTCCCTCGAAAATATTGCGATACACCCCCTATACTTGTGGGTCATCAAGACTATTTTCTAGCGCCGTTGCCGGGGAGCATAGCTTTATTTATCAAGTTCACTTGGATTCTCTATTGTTCGCTGCTATCCATCCATCATGGGTAAGTCTCGTGATGGCAAGGTTCCTATTTTACCATCCACTACAAGAAGAGGTACGGTTCTGAACACCTCTGTTGCTCTTGATTCACCGTCTGCTATGAGTAAGTTCCTTACACCACCACATACACATGCTACACACACTGCAACTACTGCTGAATCTGAAACTTTTGATGCTTATGATGCTTATTCTACTGTGTTTGATAAAAGTGGTTCATTAGGTCCTTTCCTAGATGCTACGATTGCTAGAACTATAGCTGGAAATACCAAAAATCCTAATGAAGACAGTACCACACCTGTTAGTTCACCTGAGTCTAGTGAAAGTTATGATATTGAAGATGGTTATGTTGAGATGACCGATGAATTTATTAAAGAATGTAAAAACACCCATGATAGGAGCGCTGCTAAGAGTCTCCATGAGAGGCGTACTATTAGACCCAAATTGTCTCCTATTGCTAAGTTTGCTGCTTCTCCCATAAACATTATAGATGAAGATTATGATTTCTCTCTCGATCTATCTTACATAGCTATTGTTGAGAAAGAACCTTTTTGTGGGACTAAGAATGAAAGTGCGGTAGCACATATGAATGAACTTTCTACCATGAGTGGCTTGTTTTCTGATGATATTAAGATGCATACTTACTTTGTTGCTAAGATTTTCCCTTTTTCACTAAAAGGAGAAGCTAAAACTTGGTTTAGCAATTTACCTTCTGGATCTATTGATAGCCCTGAGTGCTTGATTAGTACTTTCCTGCAGAAATATTTTCCTCCTAGTGTTAGACATGCTATTTTGCAGGAACTTTTTGATTTTAAACAGGGAGAAAAAGAGGTATTGCCTGAATCTTGGGCAAGGTTTTGTGCTTTGATTCATGCATAAGCTGGAAGTCCATTACCTAAGAATGAGCTTCTTGATATATTTTATAATGGACTAACCGAGGAATCTAGGACATACCTAGATAGTTGTGCTGATTGTGTTTTCAGGAATAGGACTCCTAAGGAAGCCGAGGAATTAATGGCTAAAATAAGCAAGAACTATGAAAATTGGACTCCTTCTAAACAGGCTATACCTGAAGTAATTGTACCTGAACCTACTATTCCGGTGCCTATTCCAACATCAAAGAAGAGGGGAGTTATTGAATTAAATGATGAAGTGATGAAGGAAGCTAAGAAATGTCTTAAGGAGAAGGGAATTAAAGCTGCAGATGTCAAGAATTTACCTCCTATAGAAGAATTATGTAAGCCTATTCCCTACTCATCCACTATTGAGGTACACTCTCTCCAACACTTTGATGAAGGTGATATCCCTTACTCTAAACCTCCTGATCAATGCTTAGAAGAATTCGATATCTTTATTGTTAAGCAAGATAACTTTAATAAAAGGGTGCAAAATCATCTAAGGGAAAACACTAGAGCTATTGTTGAGTTGAAAGATATTGTGGAAAGAACCTCTAATGATGTTAAAATGATTGTTAAACACTTTCAAATGGTTCAAACTCAAATAGATCAACTCATTAAAGTGCAAAATGACTTGCTAGTTAATGCTGCTAAAGAAAAACATGCTTATGAAATTAGAACTAGAAGTGGTGCTGCTACCCAGGATCCTCTATATCCTAAGGGGCATCCCAAAAGAATTGAGCAGGATTCTCAACATGCTGAAAATAGTGGTTCTACTCGTAAGAAAAGGAAAAAGAAACATAAAACTGTTGTAGAACCCTCTGAACTTGCTATAGATCCTAATAGTATATCTATCTCTGATGCTGAAACTGAAAGTGGTAATGAAGAAAATGAAGTTCCCAATGAAGAAAAAGTTGAAGAAGAACCTGAAAACCACACTAAGAATACTAAATACACCAAAGAAGATTTTATTGCTAAGAAACATGGTAGTGAAAGAGAACCTTAGGTCCAAAAACCTATGCCTTTCCCTGATAAGAAACACAAGTCAAAGGAGGATGAACATTATAATAAGTTTTGTGAGTGGATGAAGCCTTTGTTCTTGCAAATTCCTTTGACTGATGCTATTAAATTGCCTCCTTACTCAAAGTATATGAAGGACATCGTCTCGAATAAAAAAAAGATCCCTAATGAAGAAATTTCTACTTTGCTTGCTAATTATTCCTTTAATGGTAAGGTTCCTAAGAAACTTGGAGACACAGGGATTCCAAATATCCCTTTCTCTATTAAGAATAGTTATGTTAGAACTCCTTTATGTGATTTGGGAGCTGGAGTTAGTGTTATGCCTTTCTCTCTCTATAAGAGGCTTCAGCTTGAAAAATTGATACCAACTGATATATCTTTGCAAATGGCTGATAAATCTACCACTATTCCTGTGGGTATATGTGAGGATGTACACGTTCAAGTGGCTCATAATTGCTTGATATTAACTGATTTCGTTGTGCTTGAAATGCCTGAAGATGATAATATGTCTATTATTCTTGGGAGACCTTTTCTTAATACTGCAGGGGCTGTTATTAATTGTAATCAAGGAAAGGTGACTTTCAATGTTAATGACAAGGAACATACTGTCTATTTCCCCAAGAAGATTGAAAGGACTTATGGTTTGAATTCAATTGAACATGTTGAAGGCATTCAAGTTGGAGAAATATATTGTCCCATAGCAAGAGAAAAAATTGAAACTATTATGATTGGGACCATTGCTATCAAGGTTGAGGTAACATAATCATTAGTGGAATACAAAGTTTTGTCTCATATGCAATTTGTTTTGGTAGAAAGACTTGATCAACCTTGTTAACAAAAGGATTCCATTGAACAAAACAATGTTTTCATTATGATTATCTCCGTTTATTTCTATCCTTTGCATTTTAGTTTTTGCTTTCGTTTAGTTTTCGTTTTGTTGTTAGTTGCTTGCATGTTAGAGTGTCTTAGAACTTCTGTAGTTCTAGTTTTGTTTTGTCCTTGCATCATGTTTCTAAAAGAAAAACAAATCTGTCTGTCAGAAAAATCATTCTTCTATTTCTGAAAAATGCCCAAAAATAAAGTGTCTCGAAAAATTTCAGAAAATTCATATTAAATTTTTACGTGAAAAAAGGGGCAGAGGAGTACCTGGGAGGTACTAGGGGGCCCCACCAGGCAGGCACACCACATGGTGGCGCGGCCAGCCCTGGGTGGCGCCATGCCCTGGTGTGGGCCACCCCTGGCCCCCCACTAACTCTCTCACCTGCCACTTTCTTCTCTCTCCTGAGTAAGCTCCAATTCATTGCTCAAAATCGCGTTCTTGCTATGCTTGCTTTCGATTTTTTCGATCAACTTGCTCAACCCATCTTTCTTGCTGAAATTTGGAGCATTTGTTCCCTGGTATGTGACTCCTCCCCTTGTCCAAGTAGATTTGTGTTTAGTGGATTATATATTGAGTATTTTGCTGTTGTAGGTGACTGGTTATGAGAGCTTGTAAGCTTGTTTGATGCTTAGATATATAGTTTTGATGCATGTTTAGGCCTCTTGCAAGTCCCTTTGGGTAGAATCCTTCATTATATTTACTTTGCAATCACTTGTTTAATAGGTGTTTAAATTTTAGAATACCAAGCATGAACAACCATACTTTTGGAGAGATATTTGAGAGTGATGCACCTAGGAGGTCGAGGCCCTCAAGAACAGCCTCTCAAGCTAGGCCATCATACAACGAAGATCTCATTGCAACTCGTACTGGTAGTGAAAGGGATGATGGGGATGCTCACCCATCCTCTTTTCCTTGTTTTACTTTCTTACAAGCTGCAGGTATTCTTGATGATTTCTTGCTACTGATTGAGAGGGTTGGTTTGACCTCATATATGCAATACGAGAGTGCGCAATACACTATGCTCACTAAAACTTTTATTGAGAGTTTCACGTTTACTAACACATCCTATCAGTTAACTGTCTCTTTTAAAATCTATAATCTGCCCTTCACCATGCCTTTGGAGAGATTTTGCAGTATTGTAGGTGTACGTATGACAGGATCGTGAAGAAAATTCAAGGGCGACCCGCTGATTTGTTGGAGCTTTATCGAGGGGTGACCAATGATGATGACCGCGTGGCGCAGCGCGGAAAGATAAGAAATATCCAACTCCCTGCTCTTAGATAATTTGCATACTATCTTGCTACTAGTGTACTGGGTAGGGAGAACACAAGTAATATCTCCAACAATCATTTAGCTTTTCTTCCTGCTGCGCTTAACAATGATACTCGGTACAATCTTGGCTCGCTTATTGCTCGCCGCCTAGCTGCTAGGGGGCCTATCTATGGGGGCATCATTGCCTCGCGTATAGTCAATGCATTAGGTCTTTCAGTGGATCCCTATGATGCTATGCTGGCACCATAGAGGCTTGACCTTGTTGCTATGAAGACTCATCACTTTGTCACTTCTACTTCTGATTTGAACAGTCTAGTATATAGGATGCTTTTCACTGACGGAGATGAAAGGGAGATCCTTTTGCCACAGCCTTCTTTGTTTAGTGTTCACATGAGACCGTGGTCGCGCTCCAAGGAGGAGGTGGACGAGCAGCTTCGCTTGCTGGGTTTCCACGAGCAGCACCAGGAGGATGTGCCCTCCTATGATTACTCTGCGCATTACGGAGGGACGTACTCGAGCTCGCACCATGATGAGGGGACCTCTTCGTCGTACCAGGGTGACACTTCATCCTGGCCAGCTTCGGATTGATACCCACTTAGGCCAAAAGCCTAAGCTTGGGGGGAGGTACGCCGACACCGCACTCATCTCCATATCATGTTGCGTCGGTACTTTGTATATTCATGTTTTTGTTCTCTTTTTAGTTTTCGTTTTTCTTTTGCTTTTGCTTTCTAAAACACAAAAATACCATAAATATTTCTGTTGTTTCTCTTTGGTTTGCTTCTTCTTTTTGCCTTGGTTTGTTTTTCCTTTTTTCCTTTGTTTGAACTATTCGAAAAACCCAAAAAGATTTTGCTTTGCTTGTTTTTCCCTTTGGTTCTTGTTTAAAAATCGAAAACACCAAAAATATTTGTCGTTCTTTTTTGGTTTTGTGAGTTTGCTACAGGGTTCAACAGTCCTCAGTGGAATATTGGTCTCATATTATTATTCAAGCCACACAAGTGACGAGCAATAATGAGGATTAATGACAACTTGAGGCGTGGTAAGAGGCTGGTAACAAACTCTATTTGTTTTTATTTTTGTACATATACTCATCACTGTGGGCATGCTTAGTCTGTTCATGTAGGGTGATGAACCACAAGTATAGGGGGTGTATCGCAGTATTTTCGAAGGAAGTGAAACCCAATTTATTGATTCGACACAAGGGGAGCCAAAGAATATTTATAAGCCTTAACAACTGAGTTGTCAATTCAGCTGCACCTGGAAACAATCTTGCTCACAACAATTTATCAGTAGCAACAGTTTTGTAGTAGGAATAGTAAAGTAACAGCAGTAAAAAAGCAAAGACAGTAGTAACAAAAGCAGTAAACAGTGGGATTCGAGTGCGGTAGGCATAGGGATGGATGGACGGGCGTTGCATGGACAAGACAATTCACATAGCAATCAGAACATAGGGCAATTGTAGATAAATAAGATAAAGCATCCAAGTACTAGACAATCCTAGGCATGTGTTCCATATATAGTCATACGTGCTCGCAATGAGAACTTGCACAACATCTTTTGTCCTGCCAGCCCGTTTGCAGCGGGGCCTCTAGGGAACTACTGGCAATTAAGGTGCTCCTTTTAATAAAGCACCGGAGCAAAGCATTAACACTCCGTGAACACACGTGATCCTCACATCAAAGCCTTTACCTTCCGGTTATCCCGATTTCTGTCACTTCGGGGCCATAGGTTCCGGACAACAACGTGTGTATACAACTTGTAGATAAGACCCAAAACAATACTATCATAATGAATCAATAATAAGTTTAGATCTGAAAACATGGCACTCGGGCCCTAGTGACAAGCATTAAGCACAACAAGTCGCAACAAAGTCATAAAGCACTAATAAAAGATACTAGGCACCATGCCCTAACAATCTGATGCCATTACATGAACGATCTCATCCAATCCCTACCATCCCCATAGCCTACAGCGGGGGATTACTCACTCATAGATGGGGGAAACGTGGATGGTTGATGGAGAAGCGATGGTGATGATGACGGTGATGATCTCCTCCAATTCCCCGTCCCGGCAGGGTGCCAGAACGGAGTTTTTGGTGTTGTTTCATGGAATCTGGTGGTGGCGGCAGAGCGGAACTCCTTCTGGAAAAACGCCGAACCCCCCGAAGTTTTTAGGTCAGAAAGCTCCTTATAGGCGAAGAGAGAGGCCGAGGGGGTGCCTGGGGGCCCACACCACCCCCTAGCGCGGCCTGGCCTGGCCCGCGCCACCTGGTGGTGTGGCCACCCCAGGGCTCTTCTCCGTCTCGTATTCTGGCTCCTGGAGTCTTCGGGTGAAATAGGATTTTTGGCATATTTTCCGGGATTTTTCCTGATAGTTAATTTTCTGCACAAAAAGTAGACACCAAGGCAATTCTGCTGAAAACAGCGTCAGTTCGCATTAGTTGCATCCAAATGACACAAGTATAGAGGAGAAACAATAGCAAAAGTGTCTGGGAAAGTAGATACGTTTTGGACGTATCAACTCCCCCAAGCTTAGCTTATTGCTTGTCCTCAAGCAATTTAGTTGAAAACTGAGTGCGATAAAAGAACTTTCACGAACACATTTGCTTCATATGATGTAAATATTTTCAGCAATGTGATCAACTACCTAGACAATTCATAATAAAGAGTATGCAACTGACTCTACTTAATAGTCATTGCAAGCTATGAAGAGATTCCAACTCAAGAATAATAAGTAGCATGAAGCACAAACATAAGCAATATTACAATGCTCATAGAAAGGTATGATAGAGTGGTATCTCGCTTGCCCTTTGATTATGAATGCCAAGGCACCTCTGAAGTTCAAGTGATGACTAGAAGTAAAGATATCAAAGATACAAGCATCAAAGTCATAACACAAATAATCAAGTATTGGAACAAACACAAAGGATGACAACTATGCTCTCAAGAAGGTGCTCAAAGAATAAGTGGAGACTCAACAAGTAGAAGAAAAGGTTTTGAATAATTTGAAAGGCTTCCAAATGCTGAAAGTATGGTACTCGTTAGCTTTGAGCTCTCATTGCCCCTATCATAAGCATCTTTAATGTGGTTAAGGTGAAAGTGACACAACTAAGAGGATATGCTTGACAAGTTATAAATTGAAGTCTCATGCCCCTTACTTACGAAGACCGATCCTCATGCTACTCAACTTCAGTCACAAGTAAGCTCTTGTCATTGTAAGTACATACGTATCATAGAGAACCGCCAACGGGGTACCCCTTGCATATGATACAGGAGCTATCCCATAATCAAAATGACAAGGCAAGCAGACAATGAGCATCTCAGCGATCTTTTTATTTACTATGTGCATAGATTTTTATTGAGGATGCTTCATAGAATGCTCATTACGGTCATGCTGCAAGTTTCCACCATGATTAGGCATGGCTTAGGCTAGCGACCTAGGCGTTTCTCTAACATACATACAAACTCCATGATCTTACAAGTTCCACTTTTATTTCACACCGCCGGGATCCATAAGCAAAAGAACATGATATCAACTAGGTACAAAGTACCTATGAAGCATTGAAAGCGGTCCCCATGGTACATGGTTCTGCTAACTTCAACTCATAAAGCGCAAGCATATGCGCAACAAACAAGGACGCAATGGTTCAGGTTTATTAAGTGGAAGAAAATAAAGTGTGCCATCAAGTTCATGAGAGCTTTACTAACTAACTTTCTCATAACAAGCAAACATTTTATTCGGAAGAAAACAAGGCATATTGAATATGCACGGAAGTAGCAAATGATGCTAATGGGTAGGTATGGTGGACACTTTGGAAATATTTGGTTTAGGGAGTTGGAAACTTGAGTAAAACACTTAGTGGAAATGAAGGCTAGCAAAAGTAAGGGAGCGACAAATGAGAGAGCAATAGCTGTCATTATCATGCTTGCAACAAAACAAGACTACTCATGGCATGAAAATGATTCAAGATCCTCAAGGCAAAATAATTCATCGAGGCTCAACTGATTATTACAGTCTTGTGCATGCATGAGCATGTGCCAAGTCAATTAAATAAAACATTCGGAGGAGGATACCACGGTGTCATACCAATTTATGAATAGAGTAATGCAAGCAAACATTCATGAGACATGCTACAAACTATTAGCGGGCTGGAGCTAATCACAAGAAAGCAAGAACTACTAAGCATCCAAAGATAACATACACTCTACATGAACGGACTAAGTAGGCTCACAAAGATGAGTATATGTACAAAAATGAAGACAAATAGAGTTCGTTACCAGCCTCTTACCACGCCTCAAGTTGTCATTAATCCTCATTATCGCTATTCACTTGTATGGCTTGAATAATAATATGAAACCAATAATCCACTAAGAACTGCCGAACCCTGAAGCAAACACGCAAAAACCAAAGAAGAACAACAAATATTTTTGGTGTTTTTGATTTTTAAACAAGAACCAAAAGAGAAAAACAAGCAAAGCAAAATCTTTTTGGGTTTTCGAATAGTTCAAACAAAGCAAAATGGAAAAAGCAAACCAAGGAAAAAAGAAGAAGCAAACCAAAGAGAAACAACAAAAATATTTTTGGTCTTTTTGTGTTTTTAGAAAGAAAAAGCAAAGAAGAACGAAAACTAAAAAGAGAACGAAAACATGAATATAAAAAGTACCGACGCAACATGATATGGAGATGAGTGCGGTGTCGGCGTACCTCCCCCCAAGCTTAGGCTTTTGGCCTAAGTGGGAATCAATCCATGTACAAATAGGGGTTCCAAGCGGGCGGATCTTGGTAAGAATGGTCGTAACTGGGCCCATGAGAGGAAGAAGCTCCCCAATCATAAGCGGGCTGCTGATATGAAGACTCTCCCTCATTCGAGGGCTGGACCGAATCATCCGTGACCTCCCTTCTAGTGTCCTGCTCCTGTTGGGAGAGGTCTCCCAAGTACATGTCCAGCTCCTCCTCAGTGAGGGACCATCCTTCCCTATTATCAAGGTTAAACAAAACATGTGCAGGCAAAAGAACAACACGCTCGGACTTGCTCTTTCTCCAACTAGCTTTGAGAAAGGTTATTTCATAAGACAACTCACTCAAACTAGCCCACGAGGAAATAAATTTATGCTGTATCATGGAATTAAAATCAAGCCTCTCTATGGGAAACTGTAGGTCTAGATGATGAGGCACTAAACCATGTAATGCTAGTAAACGAGAAGCAATGAGGCCTCCACAAATTCCACCTTTCTCACGGTTAGCAGCAAGATGGAATGCTATCAAAGCACCCAAGTTGTAAGACCTATCTCGTCTAAGAGCAGCAGAGATAAATCCTAGATCAAACGAAGATAACTTATTGGCAGTTTTCCTAGCAAGAACACACTTGGCAATAAAGTAGGCAAAGTAGCGAATGGAGGGAAGATGAATGTTACGGATTTTCCATTCTCCTTCGAGAAGCTACTCCCTTGACAAATTTCTGCGTATAAATCCATGAGTGGTTCCGGTCTCTCTTTAATCTTCTTACATGATCCCCACTGAGGTACCTTAATAGCTGCACAAAAATCATCGAGAAGAAGATTGACAACAATATCGTAAATTTTGTAATGGACCATGGGGTTAGGCAAAGAGTGACTAAATTGGAAATCCTGCACCACAGACATGGTTAGCTTCACAAATTGACAAGGTTCATCTTCCAAGAAACGCTCTAACCCTGCATTAGAAACCAAAGTGTGGAAATCTTGTAGAATTCCTGCAGCTCTCATGAACTCAGGGCATGGATAAATGGAGGGAAAAACTTCCTCCTCCCGATGGACCTTCATGACCTCACGCACCCAAAGCTCATGTTGGTTTAGGTGGTGTTCACTCATCTTCTATTCTGAAATTTAAACACCTATTAAACAAGTGATTGCAAAGTAAATATAATGAAGGATTCTACTCATAGGGACTTGCAAGAGGCCTAAACATGCATCAAAACTATATCTCTAAGCATCAAACAAGCTTACAAGCTCTCATAACCAGTCACCTACAACAGCAAAATACTCAACATATAGTCCACTAAACACAAATCTACTTGGACAAGGGGAGGAGTCACATACCAAGGAACAATTGCTCCAAATTTCAGCAAGAAAGATGGGCTGAGCAAAGAGATCGAAGAAATCAAGAGCAAGCACCGAAAGAACACGATTTTGAGCTATGAACTAGAGCTTACTCGGGAGAGAGAAGAAAGTGGCAGGTGAGAGAAGTAGTGGGGGGCCAGGGGTGGCCCACACCAGGGCATGGCGCCACCCAAGGCTGGCCGCGCCACCACATGGTGTGCCTGCCTGGTGGGCCCCCCTGGTACCTACCAGGTACTCCTTTGCCCCTTTTTCACGTAAAAATTTAATATGAATTTTCTGGAATTTTTTGAGACACTTTATTTTTGGGCTTTTTTCAGAAATAGAAGAATGATTTTTCTGACAGACAGATTTTTTTTCTTTTGGAAACATGATGCAAGGACGAAACAAGGCTAGAACTACAGAAGTTCTAGCATGCAAGCAACTAACAACACAAAGAAAACTAAACGAAAGCAAAAACTAAAAAGCAAAGAGTAGAAATAAACGGAGATAATCATAATGAAAACATTGTTTTAATCAATGGAATCATTTTGTTAGCAAGGTTGATCAAGTCTTGCTACCAAAACAATTGCATATGAGACAAAACTTTGTACTCCACTAATGATTATGTTACCTCAACCTTGATAGCAATGGTCCCAATCATAATAGTTTCAAATTTTTCTCTTGCTATGGGACAATATATTTCTCCTACTTGAATGCCTTCAACATGTTCAATTGAATTCAAACCATAAGTCCTTTCAATCTTCTTGGGGAAATAGACAGTATGTTCCTTGTCATTAACATTGAAGGTCACCTTTCCTTGATTACAATTAATAACAGCTCCTGCAGTATTAAGAAAAGGTCTCCCAAGAATAATAGACATATTATCATCTTCAGGCATTTCAAGCACAACAAAATCAGTTAATATCAAGCAATTGTGATCTACCTCAACAGGTACATCCTCACATATACCCACAGGAATAGTGGTAGATTTATTAGCCATTTGCAAAGATAAATCAGTTGGTATGAATTTTTCAAGCTGAAGCCTCTTATAGAGAGAGAAAGGCATAACACTAACTCCAGCTCCCAAATCACACAAAGCAGTTCTAACATAACTATTCTTAATAGAGCAAGGGATAGTTGGGATCCCTGGGTCTCCAAGTTTCTTAGGAACCTTACCATTGAAAGAATAATTAGCAAGCAAAGTAGAGATTTCTTCATTAGGAATCTTCCTTTTATTCGAGACAATGTCCTTCATATACTTTGAGTAAGGAGGCAATTTAATAGCATCAGTCAAAGGAATTTGCAAGAATAAAGGCTTCATCCACTCACAAAACTTATTATAGTGTTCATCTTCCTTTGACTTGTGTTTCTTATTAGGGAAAGGCATAGGTTTTTGAACCCAAGGTTTTCTTTCACTACCATGTTTCTTAGCAATAAAATCTTCTTTAGTGTATTTAGTATTCTTAGTGTGGTTTTCAGGTTCTTCTTCAACTTTTTCTTCATTAGGAACAACATTTTCTTCATTACAACTTTCAGTTTCAGCATCAGAGATAGATATACTATTAGGATCTATAGCAGGTTCAGAGGGTTCTACAATAGTTTTATGTTTCCTTTTCCTTTTCTTACGAGTAGAACCGCTATTTTCAGCTTGTTGAGAATCCTGTTCAATTCTTTTGGGATGCCCCTCAGGATATAGAGGATCCTGGGTAGCAGCTCCACTTCTAGTTCTAATTTCATAAGCATGTATTTCTTTAGCAGCATTAAATAGCAAGTCGTTTTGCACTTTAACGAGTTGATCTATTTGTGTTTGAACCAGTTGAAAGTGTTTAACAATCATTTTAACATCATTAGAGGTTCTTTCCACAATATCTTTCAACTCAACAATAGCTCTAGTGTTTTCCATTAGATGATTTTGCACCCTTTTATTAAAGTTATCTTGCTTAACAATAAAGATATCAAATTCTTCTAAGCATTGATCAGGAGGCTTCAAGTAAGGGATATCACCTTCATCAAAGTGTTGGAGAGAGTGTACCTCAATAGTGGGTGAGTAGGGAATAGGCTTACATAATTCTTCTATAGGAGGTAAATTCTTGACATCTGCAGCTTTAATTCCCTTCCCCTTAAGACATTTCTTAGCTTCCTTCATCACTTCATCATTTAATTCAATAACTCCTCTCCTCTTTGATGTTGGAATAGGCACCGGAATAGATGGTTCAGGTACAATTACTTCAGGTATAGCTTGTTTAGGAGGAGTCCAATCTTCTTAATTCTTGCTTATTTTAGCCATTAGTTCCTCAACTTCCTTAGGAGTCCTATTCCCAAAAACACAATCAGCACAACTATCTAGGTATGTCCTAGATTCCTCGGTTAGTCCATTATAAAATATATCAAGAAGCTCATTCTTAGGTAATGGACTTCTAGCCTATGCATGAATCAAAGCACAAAACCTTGCCCAAGATTCAGGCAATAACTCTTTTTCCCCCTGTTTAAAATCAAAAAGTTCCTGCAAAATAGCATGTCTAGCACTGGGAGGAAAATATTTCTGCAGGAAAGTACTAATCAAGCACTCAGGGCTATCAATAGACCCAGGAGGTAAATTACTAAACCAAGTTTTAGCTTCTCCTTTTAGTGAAAAGGGAAAAATCTTAGCAACAAAGTAAGTACGCATCTTAATATCATCGGAAAAAAAACCACTCAAGGTAGAAAGTTCATTCTTATGTGCTACCGCACTTTCATTCTTAGTCCCACAAAAAGGTTCTTTCTCAACAATAGCTATGTAAGATAGATCGAGAGAGAAATCATAATCTTCATCTATAATGTTTATGGGAGAAGCAGCAAACTTAGCATCAGGAGATAATTTGGGTCTAATAGTACGCCTCTCAAGGAGATTCTTAGCAGCGCTCCTATCATGGGTGTTCCTACATTCTTCAATAAACTCATCAGTCATCTCAACATAATCTTCTTCAGCATCATAACTCTTACTAGACTCAGGTGAGCTAACAGGTGTGGCAGTGTCTTCATTAGGAGTTTTGGTATTTCCAGCTATAGTTCTAGCAATCATAGTATCTAGGAAAGGACCTAATGAACCACTCTTATCAAGCACAGTAGAAGCAGCATCATAAGTATCAGAAGTTTCAGATTTAGCAGTAGTAGCAGTGTGTGTGGCATGTGTATGTGGTGGTGTAAGGAACTTACTCAAAACAGACGGTGAATCAAGAGCAGTAGAGGTGTTCAGAACCGTACCTCTTTTTGTAGTGGATGGTAAAATAGGAACCCCCATCACGAGACTTACCCATGATGGATGGATAGCAGCGAACAATAGAGAATCCAAGTGAACTTGATAAATAAAGCTATGCTCCCCGGCAACGGCGCCAGAAAATAGTCTTGATGACCCACAAGTATAGGGGGTGTATCGCAGTATTTTCGTGGGAAGTGAAACCCAATTTATTGATTCGACACAAGGGGAGCCAAAGAATATTTATAAGCCTTAACAACTGAGTTGTCAATTCAGCTGCACCTGGAAACAATCTTGCTCACAATAGTTTACCAGTAGCAACAGTTTTGTAGTAGGAATAGTAAAGTAACAGCAGTAGCAAAGCAAAGACAGTAGTAACAAAAGCAGTAAACAGTGGGATTCGAGTGCGGTAGGCATAGGGACGGATGGACGAGCGTTGCATGGACAAGACAATTCATATAGCAATCAGAACATAGGGCAATTGCAGATAAATAAGATAAAGCATCCAAGTACTAAACAATCCTAGGCATGTGTTCCATATATAGTCATACGTGCTCGCAATGAGAACTTGTACAACATCTTTTGTCCTGCCAGCCCGTTTGCAGCGGGGCCTCTAGGGAACTACTAGCAATTAAGGTGCTCCATTTAATAAAGCACCGGAGCAAAGCATTAACAGTCCGTGAACACACGTGATCCTCACATCAAAGCCTTTCCCTTCCGGTTATCCCGATTTCTGTCACTTCGGGGCCATAGGTTCCGGACAACAACGTGTGTATACAACTGTAGATAAGACCCAAAACAATACTATCATAATGAATCAATAATAAGTTCAGATCTGAAAACATGACACTCGGGCCCTAGTGACAAGCATTAAGCACAACAAGTCGCAACAAAGTCATAAAGCACTAATAAAAGATACTAGGCACCATGCCCTAACAATCTGATGCCATTACATGAACGATCTCATCCAATCCCTACCATCCACATAGCCTACAGCGGGGGATTAATCACTCATAGATGGGGGAAACATGGATGGTCGATGGAGAAGCGATGGTGATGATGACGACGATGATCTCCTCCAATTCCCCGTTCCGGCAAGGTGCCAGAACGGAGTTTCTGGTCCTGTTTCGTGGAATCTGGTGGTGGCGGCGGAGCGGAACTCCTTCTGGAAAAACGTCGACCCCCCCGAAGTTTTTAGGTCAGAAGGCTCCTTATAGGCGAAGAGAGAGGCCGAGGGGGTGCCTGGGGGGCCCACACCACCCCCTGGGGTGGCCTGGCCTAGCTCGCGCCACCAGGTGGTGTGGCCACCCCAGGGCTCTTCTCCGTCTCGTATTCTGTCTCCTCGAGTCTTCGGGTGAAATAGGATTTTTGGCATATTTTCCGGGATTTTTCCTGATAGTTGATTTTTTGCACAAAAAGTAGACACCAAGGCAATTCTGCTGAAAACAGCATCGGTTCGCATTAGTTCCATCCAAATCACACAAGTATAGAGGAGAAACAATAGCAAAAGTGTTCGGGAAAGTAGATACTTTTTGGACGTATCATAGGGTGTATGTTATCTTTGGATGCTTAGTAGTTCTTGCGTTCGTATGATTAGCTCCAGCTCGCTAATAGTTTGTAGCATGTCTTATGAATGTTTGCTTGCATTGCTCTATTCATAAATGGGTATGACACCGCGGTATCCTCCTCTGAATGTTTCATTTGATTGACTTGGCACATGCTCACGCATGCACATGACTGTAATAATCAGTTAAGCCTCGATGAATTATTTTGCCTTGAGGATCTTGAATCACTTTCATGCCATGAGTAGTCCTGTTTTGTTGCAAGCATGATAATGATAGCTATTGCTCTCTCGTTTGTCGCTCCCTTACTATTGCTAGCCTTCACTTCCACTGGGTGTTTTACTCAAGTTTCCAACTCCCTAAACCAAATATTTCAAAGTGTCCACCATACCTACCTATTAGCATCATTTGCTACTACCGTGCATATTCAATATGCCTTGTTTTCTTCCGAATAAAATGTTTGCTTGTTATGAGAAAGTTAGTTAGTAAAGCTCTCACGAACTTGATGGCACACTTTATTTCCTGCACTTAATAAACCTGAACCATTGTGAACTCTCCGTGAAAGTTATATGCTTGCAAATTATAGGCTGGGGATTAGCAGAACCGTGCTGTCACGGGGAACGCTTTCAACACTTGTAAATGTATACCCAGTTGATACCTTGCTATTTTGTTTGCGGATGTCGTCGGTGTGAAATAAAAGGGGAGCTTGTAAGTCCATGGAGTTATGTATGTGTGTTAGAGAAACGCCTGGGCCGCTGGTCTAATCCATGCTGACATGGTGGAAACCTGCAGCGTAACCATAATGATATCTATGAAGCATTCTTCTTATAAAAAAAGAGAGAGATAGCTATTGAGAAAAAAGAAAAAAAAAGAGTTTTATGAAAAGAGGAAAGAGAGAGAAAAGCACCGTTTTCCCATGGTAAATAAGAAGATTGCTGAGATACTCATTGTCTGCTTGCCTTCTCATTTTGATATGGGGATTCTTCCGTATCATCGGCCAAGGGGTACCCCATTGGCGGTTCTCAATGATACGCACATACTTACGATGATAAGAACTTACCGGTAACTAAAGTTGAGTAGCATGAGGAGCGGCCCTCGTACTCAAGGGACTTGGGATTTTCAGTTTATAGTCTGTCAAGCATATAACTCAGATTGGACCTCACTTTCACCTTAACCACATTAAAGATGCTTATGATAGGGGCAATGAGAGCTCAAAGCTAATGAGTACCATACTTTCAGCATTTGGAAGCCTTTCAAATTATTCAAAACATTTTCTTCTACTTGTTGAGTCTCCACATATTCTTTGAGCACCTTATTGAGAGCATAGTTGTCATTCTTTGTGTTTGTTCCATTACTTGATTATTTCTGTTATGACTTTGATGCTTGTATCCTTGATATCTTTACTTCTAATCATCACTTGAACTTCAGAGGTGCCTTGACATTCATAATCAAAGGCAAGCGAGATACCACTCTATCATACCTTTCTATGAGCATTGTAATGTTGCTTATGTTTGTGCCTCAGGCTACTTATTATTTTTGAGTTGGAATATCTTCATAGCTTGCAATGACTATTAAGTAGACTCAATTTCATACTCTTTATTATGAATTGTCTAAGTAGTTGATCACATTGCTGATAATATTTACATCATACGAAACAAATGTGTTCGTGAAAGTTCTTTTATCGCACTCATTTTTCAACTGAATTGCTTGAGGACAAGCAATAAGCTAAGCTTGGGGGGAGTTGATACGTCCAAAACGTATCTACTTTCTCGAACACTTTTGCTATTGTTTCTCCTCTAAACTTGTGTGATTTGGATGCAACTAATGTGGACTGACGTTGTTTTCAGCAGAATTGCCTTGGTGTCTACTTTTTGTGCAGAAAACCAACTATCAGGAAAAATCTCGGAAAATATGCCAAAAATCCTATTTCACCCGAAGACTCCAGGAGCCAGAATACGAGACGGAGAAGAGCCAGGGGGTGGCCACACCACCTGGTGGCGGGGGCTAGGCCAGGTCGCGCCAAGGGGTGGTGTGGGCCCCCCAGGCACCCCCTCGGCCTCTGTCTTCGCCTATAAGGATCCTTCTGACCTAAAAACTTCGGGGGGGTCGACGATTTTCCAGAAGGAGTTCCGCCCCGCCACCACCACCAGATTCCATGAAATAGCACCAGAAACTCCATTCTGGCACCCTGTCGGGACGGGGAATTGGAGGAGATCATTGCCATCGTCATCACCATCGCTTCTCCATCGACCATCCATGTTTCCCCCATCTATGAGTGAGTAATCCCCCGCTGTAGGCTATGGGGATGGTAGGGATGGATGAGATCATTAATATAAAGGCATCAGATTGTTAGGGCATGGTGCCTAGTATCTTTTATTAGTGCTTTATGACTTTGTTGCGACTTGTTGTGCTTAATGCTTGTCACTAGGTCCCGAGTGCCATGATTTCAGATCTGAACATGTTATTGATTCATTATGATAGTATTGTTAATGGTCTTATCTACAAGTTGTATACACACGTTGATGTCCGGAACCAATGGCCCCGAAGTGACAGACACCGGGATAACCGGAGGGAATGGCTTTGATGTGAGGATCACATGTGTTCAGGAGTGTTAATGCTTTGCTCCGATGCTCTATTAAAATGAGCACCTTAATTGCCAGTAGTTCCCTTGAGGCCCCGCTGCAAACGGGCTGGCAGGACAAAAGATGTTGTGCAAGTTCTCACTGCGAGCACGTATGACTATATATGGAACACATGCCTAGGATTGTCTAGTACTTGGATGCTTTATCTTATTTATCTGCAATTTCCCTATGTTCTGATTGCTATGTGAATTGTCTTGTCCATGCAATGCCCGTCCATCCATCCCTATGGCTACCGCACTTGAATCCCACTGTTTACTGCTATTGTTACTACTGTCTTTACTTTACTACTGTTGCTACTTTGCTATTCCTACTACAAAACTGTTGCTACTGATAAACTGCTATGAGAAAGATTGTTTCCAGGTGCAGCTGAATTGAAACCTCAGTTGTTAAGGCTTATAAATATTCTTTGGATCCCCTTGTCTCGAATCAATAAATTGGGTTTCACTTCCCACGAAAATACCGCGATACACCCCCTATACTTGTGGGTCATCAGGGATCATCATCATCATCACCACCACCATCATCACCATCATCACCATCATCACCATCTCCATATTGTTGTAACAATTGGGTTGAATCTTGCATAGTTCTTAGGGGAAACTTTCTCGGTGTTGATTACTCTTTGTAGTTGATGCTATTGAGTGGAACCATTGAATTATTGTTTATATTCAGATTGTTATACATCATTATTCCATCTCTGATCATGATCCATATGATGTCTTGTGAGTAGTTCGTTT
The DNA here is from genome assembly GCA_916181665.1 of Avena sativa. Lineage (NCBI taxonomy): Eukaryota > Viridiplantae > Streptophyta > Magnoliopsida > Poales > Poaceae > Avena > Avena sativa. The sequence goes on along the minus strand of OV702289.1, from coordinate 126,225,864 downwards.
TGTTCTTGAGGACATGGGAGAAGTCATGTTGTTAGTAGTGGAGTTGTGTTGAGAAAGATTCAATAGTTTGATATTTAAGTTGTGGTGTACTTCTTCTAGTGGTGTCACTTGAACGTCGACTACATGACACTTCACCTATATGGGCCTAGGGGAATGCATTGTGTATTTGGCTACTAATCGTAGGGGTTGCCGGAGTGACAGAAACCTGAACCCCCATAGGAAACCATTGCACAAGGGATGTAAGGGTCTTAGAGTTTAAAGTTGTGGTTAGGTTTCTACCTTAATTACTTTCTTGTACTTACGGATGTTTGCAAAGGGGTATAATCACAAGTATGTATTAGTCCTAGGAAGGTCGGTACATTAGCACAGGTTCACCCACACAACACTTAGCAAGCTAAAGAAGATTAATCAACTATATGAAGCGAAAGCACTTGACAGTATTCCCATGTGTCCTCGAAAACGTTTGGTCATCTTAAGTAATACAACCGGCTTGTCCTTTGCTGCATAAAGGATTGGACCACTTGCTGCATTTATTCCTACTATCTTTTATTTACTCGTACTTTGTTTACTTGCTTTATCAAAAAGCCCTAAAAATCCGTTTGCTAAGTATTTGCAGAGAATTCCTAATCCATATTGATACATTGCAACTGTATCTATAATTTTTGATGTTCCATGCTTGGTTTTATCCACTTTCTTGTGTTTTGTTCCAACTTTGGAGTACTTTTATTATGATTTCTTGGACTAACCTATTAACAAGAGCCACAGTGCCAGCTGCCTGTTTTCTGTTGTTTTTGGTTCCAGAAAAGTCAGAAAATGAATATTCTCGGAATTGGACGGGACAAAAGCCAAAGTGCCTATTTTTCCGGAAGGGATCAAGTGCCAGAATACGAGACAGAGAAGGGCTGGGGGCCGGCCACACCACCTGGCCGTGCGGCCAGGCCTGGCCTGCGCCAGGGGGTGGTCTGGCCGCCCCCAGCATCCCCTCGACCTCTCCTTCCGCCTATAAGTTGCCCTCGGGACGAAAACCCTAGGTACCCGATCAAAAATCCACGAAAGAGTCTGTAGCCGCCGTCATCTCCATCCCTAGATCGGGAGGGATCTGAAGCTCTTCCCGGCACCCTGCCGAAGAGGGTAATTCATCCTGGAGGCCTTCTTCATCACCATGCAAGCCTCCAGTTTGATGCGTGAGTAGTTCATCCTTGGACTACAGATCCATGTAGTAGCTAGATGGCTGGTTTCTCCTCCTTTGTGCTTTCATGTTTAGATCTTGTGAGCTCCGTTCATGATCAAGATCATCTATTTGTAATCCATACATGTCGTGTTTGCGGGGATCCGATGGATATTGAGATGCTATTTCAGATTGATTATTGATTCTATCATGTCTTTGTTATTTGAGATCTTGCATGCTTTCCGTTGTTAGTAGCTATCTTGGCCAAGTAGATGCTAGCAACTCCAAGAGTTAGTATTTATGCTCGATAGTGGGTTCATGCCTCTGGTAATCTAGGGAAATGACAGAAATCTCTAAGGTACTAGATGTGCTGTTGCTACTAGGGAGAAAACAAGAATCATTTGTTCATAGAGCAATCGTATTGTTTACCTTACACGCAGTTCGTAAAGCAATAATCTGTTGCTTGCAACTTAATACTGGAGGGGGTTCGGATGATAACCTGAAGGTGGATTATTAGTCATAGATGCAGTTGGATGGCGGTCTATGTATTATGTTGTATTGCCCAATCAAGTCTCAAAGGAGTCAAGATGATTAGTATATGCATGTATTGCTTTCTCGGTGTTTGTCAATTGCCCCGCTGTAATTTGTTCACCCAGCATGTTATCTATCTTAAGGAGAGCCACCTCTAGTGAACTATGGATCCCGGTCCATGTCTTTTACATACAATCTATAAACTGTTTACTTTTTGTGTTTACTTTCTGCAAACTTTTACTTCTTTCCATTCGATATGTTTAATCCTTTGTTTTCCGCAAAACACGGTGAGATTGATAACCTCATCGCAAGTTGGGGACAAAGTTGTGTGGTTATGTTGTGCAGGTCTCCACGTTGCTACTAGCACCGGTAGTGCGCCCTGCCAAAGCTTAGCTAGTAACACCTTTGAGGTGTTTCTTTGCTCCTACTGGTTCGATTAAACCTTGGTTTCATAACTGAGGGAAACTTGCTGCTCTGCTCATCATACCTTCCTCTTGGGGTTCCCAATGAGCTCTACATCAACACCGCCACCAAGCATTTTTCTGGGCGCCGTGCATTGAGCCATCAAGCATTTTTCTGGCGTCGTTGCCGGGGAGTCAAGGACATCTTCACAAGGGGAGTCCCTCATAAGCAATCTCTTTACTTTGTTGTTTTTGTTTTGCTTAGTTTCTTTTTGCTTTGTTTGCTTGTTTTGTTCTTCAAAAAACACAAAAAAAATTAGTTTTACTTGTTTTGCTTTCTTATTTGAAAACCCAAAAAAATGACTACTCTTGAAAACACCAAGTTGTGTGACTTCACTAGCACCAACAACAATGATTTTATGAGCACTCCTATTGCTCCACCTATGGCTGAAAATACTTTCTTTGAGATAAAACCTGCTTTGCTCAATCTTGTTATGAGAGAACAATTTTCTAGTATTGGTAATGAAGATGCTGCTTCCCATCTAAATAACTTTGTTGAACTTTGTGAGATGCAAAAGCATAGAGATATAGATGGTGATATTATTAAGCTGAAATTGTTTCCTTTCTCTTTGAGAGGAAAAGCTAAAGAGTGGTTGAATTCCTTAACTAGGAATAGTATTGATTCTTGGACTAAATGCAAAGATGCTTTTATTGGAAAATACTATCCTCCTGCTAAGATTATATCCATGAGAAGTGAAATAATGAAGTTTAAACAACTTGATAATGAGCATGTTGCTCAAGCTTGGGAAAGAATGAAATCTTTGGTAAAGAATTGTCCCACTCATGGACTGACTGCTTGGATCATCATCCAAACTTTTTATGCAGGATTGAACTATTCTTCAAGGAACCTATTGGATTCAGCTGCTAGAGGTACCTTTATGACCATCACTTTGGGTGCTGCAACAAAACTTTTGGACAATATGATGGTTAATTATTCTGAATGGCATACTGAGAGAGCTCCACAAGGTAAGAAGGTAAATTCTGTTGAAGAAACCTCCTCCTTGAGTGATAAGATTGATATTATTATGTCTATGCTTGTTAATGGGAAAGCCCATATTGATCCAAATAATGTGCCTTTAGCCTCTTTGGTTGCTCAAGAAGAGCAAGTTGATGTGAACTTCATAAGAAATAACAACTTTGGCAACAATGCTTATGGTAATAATGCTTATAGGAACAATTTTGGTAACAACAATTATAAGCCATATCCTCCCAACAATGGTAATGCTTATGGAAATTCTTACAACAATAATAAGAGTGCTCCCTCTGAACTTGAAGTTATGCTTAAAGAGTTTATTAGTAAACAAACTGCTTTCAATAAAACTATTGAGGAAAAACTCTCTAATGCTGAAAGAAATATAGCATCGTTGGCTGAAGCTCAATCTACTTTGAATAAAATGGCTGCTAAACCTGAAACTAATGAGAATCCCTTTGCAGCTACTAATGCCATACAAGTAAGAATTGATGAAAATGTTAGACTATTAGCTAAATTACATGCTAAGTGGGAAAGAGAAGATGAAATTGCTAGAAACATTAGTGTTTCTACTATTACCACCACTAGTGTTGAGGCTATTAATAGTTCTACTACTTTAGATGATAAAGTTGATTTTGATCTTGATGGTTGCAACATCTCTGAAGTTATTAAGTTCCTACAAAAGCTTGCTAAAAGTCCTAATGCTAGTGCTATGAAGATGGCTTTTACAAAACACATTACTGATTCTCTCATAAAGATTAAAGAAGAAAAGATGAAACATAAAGCTTCTATTCCTATAAAGCAAGAAGATGGTTGGGAACCCATCATTAATATGAAAGTGAATGACTTTGATTTCAAAGCTTTATGTGATCTTGATAGTAGTGTTTCTATTATGCCTAGAAGGATTTATGATATGCTTGATTTGCCTCCTCTTGAAGATTGTTATTTGAATGTCCCACTTGATGCTAATGCTAAAAAGAAACTCATGGGGAGTCTTAATGATGTTCTTATTATGGTTAATTATTCCTATGTCCCCGTTGATTTCTATGTTTTGGATGTTGAATACAATGCTTCTTGTCCTATTACTTTGGGAAGACCTTTTCTTAGAACTGTGGGTGCCATCATTGATATGAAAGAAGGCACCATTAAATATCAAATCCCACTCAATAAAGGTATAGAACACTTCCCTAAAAAAAGAGAAAATATTTCTTTTGCTTCTCCTATGAAAACAAAATTTGGTCTTAATGCTTCTTCATTTGAGAACACTTGATTCTTTCTTTGGTTCTTATGCCTAACTTAAAGGCGTTAAAGAAAAGTACTTGTTGGGAGATAACCCAAGAGTTTTAGATGAGTCTTGGAAGTTATTACCTCTGTAATAACCTATCCTTATTCTTTTTATTTGCTTTTTGTGCCAAGAGTAACCTCTAATGAGAGTGAAGTAATGATTGGGAAAGTTGCTGTCCCGAAACAGATTTCTGTGCTTCACCGTAAAAATTCGTGAGAGAGCTCTGTATGTCGGATTAAGCTGTAATTTTTTGTGATTCTGACCCAGGTTGTTATCCAACTTTAGTTAGTTCAACACTTTTTTATTTGAGTAACAGCAGGTCTTCGAAAAAATTCGGCTTTATCTGCTGGTCTGTTTTGACAGATTTCTGCCATTTTCTGCATTTGCTTCTTGTTGGTTCCTTCTTGAGTTCTTTTGGGGAATTGAGCTTTTTGAGGGAAGTGATACAGTATATAGTGTTCTAATGGAAGTTTATTTGGTGTTAGAACTGAACCTTAAGACTTATTTATCTTAAGTGCACTAATGTTGCTAATGAGATTGTGTGAAGTTTTGTATGAAGGAAAAATTTCAGGTGTATGGAAGGAATGAGTAATGAGATGAAGAATGGACTAAAGCTCAAGCTTGGGGATGCCACGCGTGTCACCCCAAGAAATGTCCAAGAAGTACAAGCGTAAAAGCTTGGGGATGCCCAAGGCATCCCCTTCTTCATCAATAAAAATTCCAGGTTTCTTCCAAACGCTTCATTTTTATTGTTTCGTGCACAGTTGTGTTTTTCTTGGAGCGTCTTCCTTTTCATTTTCGTTTTGGTTTTTAGTTTTCTTAGTTTGCTTAGTTTTCTGAATAAGTTGGTTGGACCCCCTCTTTCACACTTTGGTTTGCAAATAGTTTGGTTTGGTTTGAAAAAGAGTAGGAAAGTTCATGTTTATGTGGTAAAAAGAGCTCGTTTTTGACTGTGGCTATGCTTCGTCATGCCATTCTTGATATTGTTTTGGCTTTATGCTTAATATTCTTTGCTTTAGCATGACTTGTTATAAACAATTGAGATTTCTTAATGTGCCTTGGATGAATTATGCGTTGTTTTAGCATATTAAAGCATAGTATAGTGGTATTCTCCTTTGATGCTTTATTTGGGTTGACTTGGCACATGCTCACAACATGTTATGACTATCTAAAGTCACCATAGCCTTTATGATCCTTTAGTTTTCAACTTGTAGTATCACTTTATGCTTTGATCAATGATGTTTTGTCGCTCTGCATGATTATGGCCATTATTGCTCTCTTAGTTTGTCGCTCCTAGTCTTTTGCTAGCTTCCACAACAAAGTATGAGTTCCACTCATGCATCCAACTCCCTAAACCAAGTTATTCCAAAGAGTCCACCATACCTACCTACTATCTTATGCTATTCCAAGTATATTCATGCTTTTGTTTACCTTCCACTTGTTATGAGAAAACTAGTGATTAAAGCTCTCACGAACTTGATGGCACACTTTACTTTATTGCCTCTAATAAAATTGAACCATTGGGTCCTTCTTTGTTGCGTATATGCTTGCGCTTTATAAGTTGAAGTTAGCAGAACCATGTACCATGGGGAACGCTTTCAACATTGCACTTGTACTTTGTACCCCGTTGATATCATGTTCTTTTGCTTACGGATCCCACGGTGTGAAATAAAAGTGGAACTTGTATGATCATGGAGTTTGTATGTGTGTTAGAGAAACGCCTGGGCCGCTAGCCTAAGCCATGCCTAATCATGGTGGAAACTTGCAGCATCACCATAATGAGCATTCTATGAAGCATCCTCAATAAAAACCTATGCAAATACCAAATAAAAAGATCACTGAGATGCTCGTTGTCTCCTTGCCTTGTCATTTTGATTATGGGAAAGCTCCCGTATCATGTGCAAGGGGTACCCCGTTGGCGGTTCTTAATGATACACATATACTTACAATGACAAGAGCTTACTCGTGACTAAAGTTGAGTAGCATGAGGATCGGTGTTCGTAAGTAAGGGGCATGAGATTTCGGTTTATAACTTGTCAAGCATATCCTCTTAGTTGTGTCACTTTAACCTTAACCACCTTCAAGATGCTTATGATAGGGGCAATGAGAGCTGAAAGCTATAAGTACCATAATTTTTGGAAGCTCTTTATGAGACTTGAATCCCTACTTCCTTTTTACAAAAGGCCTTTCTTCCACCATTATATTGAGTCTCCACCTTCTATCTTTATGCACTACTTTGAGAGCGTAGTGGCCATTCTTAGTTCTATGTGCATTGTCCCAAGACTAGTTGATTGATGCATAACTTGTTATTGCTTGTTTGAAACTATTGTATCTAGTCACTCTTATGAACTTTGAAGGTGTCCTTTGCATTTATATTTGCTACTCTATTGAGGGACAAGCTGAATACTTTTATGCTATGTTTTCTTTATGTGAAACAAACAAACATCTTGCAAAGCATTGTTATTCATGAATCTTCTGTTTGTGCCTTTTCATGTTGTATCATAGTTTCTTTGCTTATTGCTCGAACTTTGTCTTTCATGTTATGATTGAAGTACTTTGATCCCAGCTTTGAGTTTTGCAAATACTTTGATCAAGTCTTTGATGGTGCATGTCACCCCAAAAATTATTTCTTTTTATCACTTACCTACTCGAGGACGAGCAGGAGTTAAGCTTGGGGATGTTGATACATTGCAACTGTATCTATAATTTTTGATGTTCCATGCTTGGTTTTATCCACTTTCTTGTGTTTTGTTCCAACTTTGGAGTACTTTTATTATGATTTCTTGGACTAACCTATTAATAAGAGCCACAGTGCCAGCTGCCTGTTTTCTTTGTTTTTGGTTCCAGAAAAGTCAGAAAATGAATATTCTCGGAATTAGACGGGACAAAAGCCAAAGTGCCTATTTTTCCGGAAGGGATCAAGTGCCAGAATACGAGACGGAGAACGGCTGGGGGCCGGCCACACCACCTGGCCGCGCGGCCAGGCCTGGCCCGCACCAGGGGGTGGTCTGGCCGCCCCCAGCACCCCCTCGGCCTCTCCTTCCGCCTATAAGTTGCCCTCGGGACGAAAACCCTAGGTACTCGATCAAAAATCCACGAAAGAGTCTGTAGCCGCCGTCATCTCCATCCCTAGATCGGGAGGGATCTGAAGCTCTTCCCGACACCCTGACGGAGAGGGGAATTCATCCTGGAGGCCTTCTTCATCACCATGCAAGCCTCTGGTGTGATGCGTGAGTAGTTCATCCTTGGACTACAGATCCATGTAGTAGCTAGATGGCTGGTTTCTCCTCCTTTGTGCTTTCATGTTTAGATCTTGTGAGCTCCATTCATGATCAAGATCATCTATTTGTAATCCATACATGTTGTGTTTGCGGGGATCCGATGGATATTGAGATGCTATTTCAGATTGATTATTGATTCTATCATGTCTTTGTTATTTGAGATCTTGCATGCTTCCCGTTGTTAGTAGCTATCTTGGCCAAGTAGATGCTAGCAACTCCAAGAGTTAGTATTTATGCTCGATAGTGGGTTCATGCCTCTAGTAATCTGGGGAAGTGACAGAAATCTCTAAGGTACTAGATGTGTTGTTGCTACTAGGGAGAAAACAACAATCCTTTGTTCATAGAGCAATCGTATTGTTTACCTTACACGCAGTTCGTAAAGCAATAATTTGTTGCTTGCAACTTAATACTAGAGGGGGTTCGGATGATAACCTGAAGGTGGATTATTAGTCATAGATGCAGTTGGATGGCGGTCTATGTATTATGTTGTATTGCCCAATAAAGTCTCAAAGGAGTCAAGATGATTAGTATATGCATGTATTGCTTTCTCGGTGTTTGTCAATTGCCCCGCTGTAATTTGTTCACCCAGCATGTTATCTATCTTAAGGAGAGCCACCTCTAGTGAACTATGGATCCCGGTCCTTGTCTTTTACATACAATCTATAAAATGTTTACTTTTTGTGTTTACTTTCAGCAAACTTTTACTTCTTTCCATTCGATACGTTTAATCCTTTGTTTTCCGCAAAACACGGTGAGATTGACAACCTCATCGCAAGTTGGGGACAAAGTTCTTTGGTTGTGTTATGCAGGTCTCCACGTTGCTACTAGCACCGGTAGTGCGCCCTGCCAAAGCTTAGCTAGTAACACCTTTGAGGTGTTTCCTTGCTCCTACTGGTTCGATTAAACCTTGGTTTCATAACTGAGGGAAACTTGCTGCTGTGCTCATCATACCTTCCTCTTGGGGTTCCCAACGAGCTCTACATCAACACCGCCATCAAGCATTTTTCTGGGCGCCGTGCATTGAGCCATCACATACCACTAGCCAACACCTTCTGCTCCTCGTTGGGTTCGACACTCTTACTTATCGAAAATACTGCGATACACCCCCTATACTTGTGGGTCATCACGACTATTTTCTGGCGCTGTTGCCGGGGAGTGAAGCGCTATTGGAGAGTGGAACTATTAAAGGAAACTTCTACTATGAGTATTGTTTACTTCTGTTAGTTGCTTTATTTTCGTTATGGATAATTCACTGAGTTTCTTATTTGGTAATACTACTACCACTACTAAGGTAGTAGATGAACCACCACCTGCTGAGAATGATGCTTTTAAAATACCTACAAGAATTATTGATCGTGTTATGGATAACTACTATGTTGGGGATGGAACTGTCCATCCTGGTGATCATGTGCTCTTTATACACAAATTATGCGGGTTGTTTAAGTGTGCAGGTATTACTACAGATCAAGTTAAGAAGAAGTTATTCTCATTGTCACTGAAAGGAAGAGCTGAGAAATGGTATAAGCTGCTGAAGAATGGTCAAGCTCTTGAATGGGAGGAAATAGTACCTCTCTTTTATTCAAAGTTTTATCCTCCTAGTGAGATTCATAAAGATCGGAATCAAATATACAACTTTTGGCCTCTTGATGGAGAGAGTACAACTCAAACTTGGGGGAGATTGAAGTTACTAATGCTCAAATATCCCATTCATGAGCTCCCCAACAATATTATTATCAATAACTTTTATGCAAGACTCCCTCTACATGATAAGGATTTATTGGATGCTTCTTGTGCTAGATCATTCACTCGCATGGAAGAAGAAGCTAAATGGGATCTTTTGGACCGTATTCAAGACAATGCTGAAGCATGGGAGAATGACAAAGGTAGAAAGTCAGGTATAAATTATGATTATGAATGCATTGAATCTTTTATGGGAATTGATGACTTTCAAAATATTAAAAATGCTTATGGTCTAGATTCTCAAGCTATGGCTTCTTATTTTAAGGCTTTTGCTTCCTATATTGAAGTGCCTAAAAAGAAGTGGAATAAGTATCATGAACCTTATAAAGATATTGCTAAGAGTGTTCCTGCAAGAAATACTGAAGTTTATACTGCTAATCATGTTTTACCTGAACCTTATATTGAGAAAATGCCTTTCCCAGTTAAGATAAAGGAACATTCTATGATAGCTAGTATGGTTGATGAAAGTACAAATAAAGTTGTTGAACCTGATAAACAAATATTTGATGAACCTATTATAGAAAATGTGAAAGACTTTGTTTCTAAATATGAAGAAGAGGGACACACTATTCTTTGTAAGGATACCTCTAATATTGTCTCACAAAGTAGTGTTATCAGAGCTAGTATTCCTGTGTTTTCTGTTAGAATAAGCGATCATTGTTATGATGGCCCTTGTGATAGTTATATTGTTAAGTTTATGCATGATACTAAAAGTTATTATGAGAGAGGGGAAAGTGTTCTTATGTATCTCAATAATATCAAGTTTCCTCGTTTTATGCTGAAAGTTTTTATGTTGCACTTGTTTTGCCTTCTTATGCAAGTAGCCTCTAGTTTCAACGACTTGTTTGTTTACAAAATTCCCTTGCATAGGAAGTGGGTTAGACTTAAATGTGTGTATTTTTGCTTCTTAATGCTCCCTTTCACCTCAATTCATATTCCTATGTGAGCATCTTCAAAATTATCATGCCCATCTTAATGGCTATAAAGAAAGAGCTTTTGGGAGACAACCCAGTTTGTTTTTGCTTTCAGTTTGTTTTTGTTTCTTTTAGTCTTGGAAGTTATTACTTCAGTAATAACCTCTCCTTATCCTTTTTGTTTGGTTTTTGTGTCAAGATCAACCTCTAATGACAGAGATGTAATTGTTGGGTCCGCAGCATAGAAAACAAAAAATTTCCTACGGTGTGAACTACACGCCAAGATCTATCTACTAGATACAAAGCAACGGGTGGACATACATCCAACGAGAACTTACCCTCGTAGACAACGAGCTTTGTTAACGAGTAGGAACTCGTGGTTGATGTAGTCGTACACTTGCCGATCTCAAGATCATGAGGAAGTCCGAGCGCCGCAACTCAGCAGCGCATCCGCACTCGCACACACGTTCAAGCCACCGGACAACCTCCACCTCCTCGCTCCAGCGATCCAGCGGAAGCAGCAACTCCTTCCAGATGAAATGCCACCGGGAACATGTATCTCGCTAATCCGAGACCATAGGGGAATAATTCTAGAGGGGGAGAGAGATCCTTCACAAGGAGGTGTGAGGATGAAGGAGGGAATGGGTGGCCTTTTATAGGAGGAGGGGGGGTTCCCCCTCTCTCCATGGCCGGTGCATGGGGGGTGACCCCTCACCTCCCCCATTCATGTGGTGGTAACCCCTCCACATTAAAATGCCTCTTCACATTCCCTTTTAAAGTCTCCACTTTAAATGCATTAAATTTCTCCAAATTTAGCTCTCTCATTTAATAAAACTCTTTTTATTAAATTTATTCAGAATTTTGTTAATTACTTTAATTAACAAACATTCACATATAGCCCCTTGCAATATTTCAATATCACATGCAGAACCACCTTCTGCAATTTCACCCGAAACAATTTCCGATTTCTGTTGAAACAATTCCCGCGCTTTGCAATTCTTCCGTATGAAACATATGTGCTCCAAAATGGTGTCCGATAACTCTTAAGTGTGCCACCCTACGGTTCGCGAATAATGCAGACATGATCGAGACCCTTCTCCGATCAATAATCAGCAGCGGGACCTGGAGATCCGTACTGACTCCTACACATTCAACGATGACTCATGTGATCGTGAGAACCTTTAACGCTTGTAACTAAACCCCTTTGTCTCTTGATATATTACATGTCCGAGATTCGATCATCGGTATCTCCATACCTAGTTTGATCTCGTTACCGACATGCACTCTTTTCTTGTTCCCATGATATAACATTCTAGTGATCACATCACTTGCTTGCAAGCTATCCTAATGTGATATCACCGACAGGGCCTAGAGTATATCTATCCGTCATCTGGATTGACAAATTACACTCTTGATCCATGAGCCTCAACATAGCACCTTCGTAGTACTGAACCCATCTTTATAGTCCCCCTGTTACGGTGTGACGTTTAATGTTATCAAGATACTCTTCCGGTGTTAGCAATTAACATGATCTCATGGTCTAAGGATAAAGATTACTTCGTATGATGTTATAGCAATATAAACATAATGACTTCATCGTAATGCTATACTTCGGATGAATGTTCATCACATCATTCCACCAATTGTGTGACCTTGTTATTAACAACATCCAATGTCCATGATCAGGAAACCTTGATCATCCTGTTAATCAACAAGCTAGTCTATAAGAGAGGCATGACTAGGAACCCTTTTTGTTTATTAAACACACATGTATTGATGTTTCCGAATCAATACATTTCTAGCATGTAAAATAAACATCTATCATGTATAAGGAATATATAATAACAACTTTATTATTGCCTCTCAGGGCATATTTCCTTCAGTATCCCACTTGCACTAGAGACAATAATCTAGTTCACATAGTGATAAATCTAACACCCATGGAGTTCTGGTGTTGATCATGTTTTGCCCTAGGGAGAACTTTAGTCAACGGATCTGCTACATTTAGGTTCGTGTGTACTTTACAAATCTTTATATCTCCATCCTTGACATGCTCGCGGATGGAGTGAAACCGGCGCTTAATATGTTTGGAATTCTTGTGAGACCTTGGTTCCTTTGCGTTGTCTATGGATCCATTGTTGTCACAATAGATCACCATCAGGTCCAACGCACTGGGAACCACACCCAGGTCTGTAATGAACTCTTTCATCCAAACTGCCTCCTGCGCCGCTTCTGAAGCAGCAACATATTCCGCCTCCATTGTTGATCCAGCCACCATAGGTTGTTTGGAACTCCTCCAACTAACTGCTGCTCCGTTCAAGAGAAATACGTATCCGGATTGAGACTTAGAGTCATCCGGATCGGTGTCAAAGCTAGCATCGACATAACACTTAGCGACTAGCTCTTCTTCACCTCCGTATATGAGAAACATATCCTTAGTTCTTCTCAAGTACTTGAGGATGTTCTTTATCGCTATCCAGTGTTCCGAACCTGGATCAGATTGGTGCCTACTAGTCAAACTAATAGCATGTGCCACATTCGGTCTTGTACATAGCATGGCATACATAATAGAGCCTATGGCCGAGGCATAGGGGATCTTATCCATCATCTCTCTTTCTTCCGCCGTAGCCGTACTTTGAGTCTTACTCAATGTCTTGGCTTGCAACATAGGTAAGAACCCCTTCTTACTTGTGTCCATATTAAACTTCTTTAATATCTTATAAAGGTATGTACTCTGCGATAGCCCAATTAGGCGCCTTGATCTATCTCTATAGATTTTAATGCATAATCATATGACGCTTCACCAAGGTCTTTCATCGAAAATTTGCTGTTTAGATAACTTTTAACACTGTTTAAAAGATCTATATCATTCCCAATCAATAATATGTCATCCACATATAATATCAGAAATTCCACACTGCTCCCACTCACTTTCTTGTAAATACAAGCCTCTCCATAAGTTTGGACAAATCCAAACTCTTTGATCACCTCATCAAAGCGGAGATTCCAACTTCGTGATGCTTGCTTCAGTCCATAGATGGATCGCTGAAGTTTGCACACCTTATTAGCATCCTTAGGATCGACAAAACCCTTAGGTTGTATCATATACAACTCTTCTTCAATCTTACCATTGAGGAACGCAGTTTTGACATCCATCTGCCATATTTCATAATCGAAATATGCAGCAATTGCTAACATAATCCTAACCGATTTAAGCATCGCTACGGGAGAGAATGTCTCATCATAGTCAACTCCTTGAATTTGTCGAAACCCCTTTGCGACAAGTCGAGCCTTATAGATGGTTACATTACCATCAGCATCAGTTTTCCTTTTGAAAATCCATTTATTCTCAACAGCCTTTCGGTCGTGAGGTAAGTCCACCAAGTTCCAAACTTGGTTCTCGTACATGGGTTCCATCTCGGATTTCATGGCTTCTAGCCAGTTGTTGGAATCCGGGCTCATCATCGCTTCTTCATACGTCGCAGGGTCATCCATTTCATCAACCATGAAATTCACAACAGGATTGCCGTACAGTTCAGGAGCTGCACGTGTCCTGCTTGACCTGCGAGGTTCGGTAGTGTCCTCTTTCAGAGTTTCATGATCATTATCATTAGCTCTCTCTTCATCAGGTGAAGTCAACTCCGAAACAACTTCCGGTGCTGCGCCACTCGCCATTCCATGAAGAGAAGGTTCAATAACCTCTTCGAGTTCTACCTTCCGACTACTCACACCTTTCGCGAGAAACTCCTTCTCAAGAAAGGATCCATTCTTGGCAACAAAAACCTTGCCCTCGGATCTGTGATAGAAGGTATACCCAATTGTTTCCTTAGGGTATCCTATGAAGACGCATTTTTCCGCTTTGGGTTCGAGTTTATCCGGTTGAAGTTTCTTCACATAAACATCGCATCCCCAAACCTTAAGAAATGACAGCTTAGGTTTGTTTCCAGACCATAATTCATACGGTGTCGTTTCAACCGATTTAGATGGTGCCCGATTTAAAGTGAATGCAGCTGTTTCCAGTGCATAACCCCAAAATGATAGAGGTAAGTCAGTCAGAGACATCATAGATCGAACCATATCCAATAAGGTACGATTACGACGTTCCGACACACCATTACGTTGTGGTGTTCCGGCAGGCGTGAGTTGTGAAACTATTCCACACTCTTTCATGTGTGTGCTAAACTCGTAACTTAGATACTCTCCTCCACGGTCAGACTGTAGAAACTTGATCTTTCTATTACGATGATTTTCCACTTCATTCTGAAATTACTTGAACTTTTCAAAAGTTTCAGACTTGTGTTTCATCAAATAGATATACCCATATCTACTCAAATCATCCGTGAAAGTAACAAAATAACGATATCCACCTCGCGCTGACACACTCAATGGTCCACACACATCAGTATGTATGATTTCCAATAGATCTATCGCCCGTTCCATTGAACTGGAAAACGGCGTTCTAGTCATCTTGCCCATAAGGCATGGCTCACATGTATCAAATGATTCAAAATCAAGTGATTCCAAAAGTCCATCAGAATGGAGTTTCTTCATGCGTTTAACGCCAATATGACCTAGACGGCAGTGCCACATATATGTAGACATATCATCATCAAGTTTAATCTTTTTAGCATTAACATTATGAATGTGCGTAATATTACTATCGAGATCCAATAGAAATAAGCCATTCAACATAGGTGCATGACCATAAAAGATATCATTCTTATAAATCGAACAACCATTGTTTTCAGATTTAAAGGAATGACCACTTTGCATCAAACACGATCCAGATACAATGTTCATGCTCAGTGCAGGCACCAAATAACAATTATTTAGGTTTATAACTAATCCCGATGGCAAATGGAGAGGTAGCGTCCCGCGGCGATCACATCAACTCTTGATCCATTGCCGACCCGCATCCTGACCTCATCCCTTGCTAGTTGTCGCTTGTTCCGTAGCCCCTGAACCGAGTTACATATATTAGCAACCGATCCGGTATCAAATACCCAGGTGCTACTGCGAGTACTAGTCAAGTACACATCAATAACATGTATATCACATATACCTTTGTTTGCCTTGCTGGACTTCTTGTCCGCCAAATACTTGGGGCAGTTGCGCTTCCAATGGCCAGTTCCCTTGCAATAGTAGCACTCGGTGTCAGACTTAGGGCCAGCCCGGGGTTCCTTTTCAGGCATGGCAACATACTTGCCACCCTTCTTTCCCTTGTGCTTGCCTTTCTTGTCCTTCTTGAAACAAGTGGTCCTATTGATCATCAACACTTGATGTTCTTTCCTAATCTCCACTTCTGCAGTCTTAAGCATTGACAGAAGCTCGGGAAGAGACTTCTTCATGCCCTGCATATTATAGTTCATCACGAAGCTCTTGTAGCTAGGTGGCAGAGATTGGAGAACACGATGTATGCCTAAGTCAATGGGAATCATTATTCCCAAGGACACAAGCTTATCGGCGTACCTAGACATTTTGAGTACGTGCTCACTAACGGAGCTGTTTTCCTCCATCATGCAGCTAAAGAACTTTTCTGTAGCATTATAACTCTCTACGACAGCATGGGTATCGGAAATCATTTTAAATTCTCCCATGGTATCAAAGGCATTGCCATTTTCAAAACGCTTTCGAAGTTCTGGCTCTAGCCCATACAGTATGGCGCAATGAACTAAGTTGTGGTCCTCCTGACGAGTCACATAGACATTATTTTCCTCGTCAGGGGCATCAGGAGCTGGTGGGGGGCCTAGCGGCGCATCTAGCAGATATTGCTTTTGTGCAGCAGTGAGGAGAATCCTCAAATTCATAGCCCAGTTGGTGAAGTTGCTACCATTCACAGCAAGTTTCTCTTTCTCCATGAACACATTGAAATTAAAAGCAGGTGGTGCCATCTACAACAGAATTTGTAAAGTTTATTTAGACTAAGTTTATGATAGATTGAGTTCAACTAATCCAAATTACTAATGAACTCCCACTCAAAAACGACATCCCTCGTGTCCTTTTGGTGATTACATGAACCAAATCCACTATACCAAGTCCGATCATCACGTGAGTTGATATAGCTTCAAAGGCGAGCATCTATATGGGCATCATATCAACCATATGACTCATGCTTAACCTTTCGGTCCGTGTTCCAAGGCCATGTCTATACATGCTAGGCTCGCCAAGTAAGAACCTTAGTATTCGCGTGTGTAAAACTGTCTTACACCCGTTCCTATGAAAGCGTAGATTCGAGTACACCCGATCATCACGTGATGTCTCGAAACACGATCCATAGAACGGTGCATACTCAAGGAAGAACACATTTTTATCTTGATATCTAAATGAGGGATCATATTATAATGCTATCAAACGCGCCAAACTAGCAGTATAAGATGCTAACATCTAATGTGTAAAGTGAGATGATATGGTCCATGCATTTGATCTCTATCACTTGCATCATGGTGTGATCTCTATCATTCCTTTATGTGTAAGGCCAAGGTCTATGGAACTTACACGTTGAGTGTGTTGTAAGAGTATCCACCATAAATCTACTTACAACAATACCATATCAACACACTAGCCCAGCAACGATCTAAACTAGACGCCTCTAATTTATCAATTGCAAGTTTTACGTGGCTTAGGGCTTTCGGAGATAGAACCGTTCTTACCTACGAACATGAACCACAACGAGGATAACTAAGTTATTAGCAACTCGTTGTAAATCATATATTGACTATAGTAGGAGAGACAGACACCCGCCAGCCACTTATGCAAAACAAGTTGCATGTCAGTCATGGAACCGGTCTCATGTACGATGACATGTAAGGTTGGTCCGGGCCGCTTCATCCCACTATGCCACCAATATCCAAAATACATAGAAGATGCAATAACATGATCATCATCGCCCACATATCAACCATATGTTTACTACCCGTGCTAAGCACCTACGCATAGATCAGGCTCTGATACCACTGTTGGGTCCGCAGCATAGAAAACAAAAAATTTCCTACGGTGTGAACTACACGCCAAGATCTATCTACTAGGTACAAAGCAACGGGTGGACATACATCCAACGAGAACTTACCCTCGTAGACAACGAGCTTTGTTAACGAGTAGGAACTCGTGGTTGATGTAGTCGTACACTTGCCGATCTCAAGATCATGAGGAAGTCCGAGCGCCGCAACTCAGCAGCGCATCCACACTCGCACACACGTTCAAGCCACCGGACAACCTCCACCTCCTCGCTCCAGCGATCTAGCGGAAGCAGCAACTCCTTCCAGACGAAATGCCACCGGGAACATGTATCTCGCTAATCCGAGACCATGGGGGAATAATTCTAGAGGAGGAGAGAGATACTTCACAAGGAGGTGTGAGGATGAAGGAGGGAATGGGTGGCCTTTTATAGGAGGAGGGGGGATGCCCCCTCTTGTAGGGGTTCGTAGCATGGAAAACAAAAATTTTCTACCGCATACAAACAAACAAGCCAAGATCTATCTACTAGATTGTAGGAACGAGTCGATGGAATAACTTACCCTCGAAGATTCCAAAGCGGTTAACGAGAGCAGATTCTCGTGGGTGATGTAGTCGTACTCTTTCCGATCTCAAGATCGCGTAGACGATCCTTCCAGCGCCGCGTTCCCGCAGCGCTCCCGCAGTCGGTCACACGTTCGGTACTCGACGAAGACCTTCCTCTCCCTTGTTCCAGCAGACAGCGGAGGTTGTAGCACTCTCCTCGTGATTCCGGCAGCACAACGGCGTGGTACCGGAAGTAGAGGGGAAATCCCGCAGGGCTTCGCCTTAAGCCGGTGCGAGTATGGTGAAGTATGAGAGAGGCTATTAGTGGTCTAGTAATTTAGACACACCAATTAGAAGGCTCTAATCTGAAGGCTAGTGCAATTAGAAGCTCTAAACCGAAATAGCTCTAAACCGGGGTTTAGGGCTAGGGTTTAGTTTAGAGGATAGGAACTTGTGTGTGCTAGGAGGGGAGCCCTGCCCCTCCTTATATAGGTGGGAGGGCTGGCCGGCCAAGGGGAGGAGTCCCTCCCCAAGTCGGCCTTGGGAGGTGCGCCGGCCAAGGGGAGGAACCCTCCTCCAACTCGGCCTCCACCAATCCTCCTCTCTTCCCACTTCCCAAAATTGCCGTTTGACTTTCAAACTAGCCGTTTGACTTTTCAATTTAGGATTTAAATAAACCCTTTATTTTGGACAGCAAGAACACCTAGTACATGATGCAATCATTCCAACTTACAATGACACATTCATGTACCCTTCCCCCTCCGGAGTGCCGGACATTCCGGGACCTTCTAGAATGTTCCCGATGAAAACACCGGAACCATTCCCCAACTCCGAAACGGGACTTTCCTTATATGAATCTTATTCTCCGGACCATTCCGGATCACCTCGTGATATCCCGGATCCCATCCGAGACTCCGAACAACATTCGGTCTCTTTCTCATAATACCATAACTACTCAAACAACGTCGAATCCTTAAGTGTGTCTCCCTACGGTTCGTGAATTATGCGGACATGATCGAGACACTTCTCCGAACAATAACCAATAGAGGAATCTGGAAATTCATATGGCTCCCACATATTTCTACGATTACATTGCGATCGAATGAACCACTTACATACGATACCAATTTCCCTTTGTCTCACGATATGTTACTTATCCGAGGTTATGATCGTCGGTATCTCTGCATACCTAGTTCAACCTCGTTACTGATAAGTACTATTTTCTCGTTCCCGTGATATGTGATCCCTTTGTGAGCCAGTCACATGCTTGCAAGCTAATTGGATGACATTCCACCGAGAGGGCCCAGAGTATATCTATCCGTCATATGGATGGACAAATCCCACTCTTGATCCATGTGTTTCAACCAATACTTTCCGAACACTCAATGCCACCTTTATAGCCACCCTATTACGGTGTGGTGTTTGATGACATCAAAGCATCCATCCGGTAAAGGTGATATGCATGATCTCATGGTCGAAGGAATTAGGTTACTATGTATCAGAAAGCATATAGCAATTGAACTATTGAAATGACTTGATCTTTATGCTACGCTTATCTATAGGAGTATGTCCATCACATCATTCTCCTAACGATATGATCCTGTTGTTAATAACATCTCTATGTTCATGATCAGGAAACCATGATCATATATTAACCAACAAGCTAGTTTAACAAGAGGCTTTACTAGGGACTCTTATTTTAGTTTACAAATCACACAAGTATTAATGTTTCCGGTTAATACAATTATAGCATGGTATGTAAACATTTATCATAAGTGTGAAGATATGATAATAACCACTTTATTATTGCCTCTTGGGCATATCTCCAACAGTCTCCCACTTGCACTAGAGTCAATAATCTAGTTTCAAACCTTTGTGTATTCAACACCTATGGCTTTCCGGTGTTTGTATGTACACGATTGCTAGTGGTCAACTGATCTCCGGATCTGACACTTCCAGGTCCGTGTGTAATTGCATGTCTTTGCGTCTCTACGCATCACTCATTCTTAATGAGATGGCTTTGTATAGATTTGGTCCTTTGGTGAGACCTTTAGTTCTCTGGGGTTAAAACATGTTGATAATATTGTCGTACAATATATCTTCGTAGTATTATCCCGCTGTGAACTACACCTAGTTTGATAACAAACTACTTGACACAAATGCCCTCTTTTGCTGCTATTATAGCAGTCATATACTTAGCCTTTTGTTGTAGTATCTGTCACAATGTCTTAACTTTGGAACTCATCCAAATCCATTATGGAACTTACTTTCCATTATATTGTGCCACCCTTAGTTTAGATCGAGATAAACTTAATTTGTACTCTGTGACAAAACTAGTATCAATGTAGTACTTTTACAATGAACTAACCATCTATTTGTCACTTATACAAAATAATATACTCTTAGTTCTTCCAAAAGATCATAAGAATATCCTTACTATCGTCCAATGATCATCTTATGAATCATTCTGGTATATGCTCATAACATTTTAGAGCATAGGACATATCTGGATTTGTACATATCACAGTATGATTGATATAAATACTCTTTGTGATTTCATACATCAAGTATCAATCTATACTTGAATCTTTGTTTCACTTACCAAATGTCAATACACTTGAATATACCATCAATATTGAACTTATTCAATCCTTTCTGTGCGACAAGAACCTTTTCTTGTAGTTTCTATATTGAACTCATTCAATATCTTGTCTATGTACTTCTGGCACAACCATATTAGCATCTATTGATGCCAAATATTTGGGTTTTGCCTAAGTCTTTCATCAGGATGAAATTCTTAATATATGTTTAATAAAAGATACATCATTTCTAATCAACAATATGTCCTCCACATAATGTATTAGAAATATGTATTTAGCGCTCCCACTTAATTTCTTGCAAATGCAAGCATCTTCATTGTCTCCGATGAAATTAAACTCTTTTAACAGTTTCATCATAGTGAAGATTCCAACTCCGCTATGCTTACTTCAACCATTGAAGTTTGCATATGCTTTTAGCATCCTTTGAATTAACAAAACCCTTTGGATCGTGTCATGCACACGTCCTAGGTAACCATTCTATTAGAAGAACTTGTTTTGTTTATTCTACTACCACATAACAAAATTACATGTAGTGGTTGCTACATTAATCCGTCTAGACTAAATATCGCTATGAAAGATCAAATCTTGTCATAGTCAATCTTTGAACATTGTTGTGAACTCTTTCCCAACATGTCGACTATTTCATAGATGTGAAACATCCATGTCTACTTCTTTATAGATCCAAACACAACTGTAAGGTCTTACACCTTTCTCGAGGGTCCTTCAAGTTCAAAACTTGATTTCTCGTGTATGGAACTATCACGGATTTTATGGCTTCAAGCCATTTGACGGAGTCAGGGCCCATCATCGCTTCTTTGCATGTAGTCCGTTCATTATTCTCAAATAATGATTCAACCCTCAAATCTTGGTATTTGATTGTTTACTCGACCTACTTGGTTCAATAGAAACTTAGACCTCCGTGACCACAACCTTTGAGGCACGTGAGCCATGAGCATTGTTGCTGCCTCCGGAACACTTTTCGGCGCTGCGCAACTTTGCACATATAGCTAAGGTTCTTTTAACCTTATCAAAGTTCTATTGTTCTCCCACTTAACTTTTCACGAAAATTCCTTCTTAAAGAAACTTGACGTTTTAAGCGACAAACACTTTTGTCTCCGGTGTTATGGAGGAATACTTAACAGTAATACAAAGACAGGTTTATCCGACTTTGGTTGCAAACATCTTCCTTATGCATAGCATACCAATGTTTAAGAAAGGACTACTTGGGTTTTATCCCAAACCATAACCTTATATGGTGTCATTTCAGCGGATTATGATGGAGCTCTTTTCAGTGGAAAATGGTAGTCTCTAAAGCTTTTAATCTTTAAAATATAATGGCAGTTTTATGAATTACACCTTTGATCTTACCATGTCAAATAAGGTTTAATTACATATCTCGAACACTCCATACTCTTTATGGTGTTTCGGGAAATGCAAATTCACGGAACGATTCCTTAAATCTTAGGTATTATGCTAAACTTGTAACTCAAATATCTTCCTTTATGATCTTATCATAAACTATTTATATTCTTATTACAATGATTTTGTACTTAATCTTGAAAGACTTTGAACTTTTTCAAATGTTTCATACTTCATCCTTATTAAGTAAATATTCATATATTCACTCAAATTTTCGGAGAAAGCATATGAAGTTGAAATCCATCGCTCTTGACTACATATAATGGATTTCATACAACAATATGTACAAGTTCCAATAAGCTAGTCTTTCGTTCCCTTTTAGCCTATGAACGAAGTTTTAATTATTCTCTAGGAAAGTTTCACAAACGTCATTTGATCAAAAATCAAAAGACTCCAAAATTCCATCCACATGGAGTTTCTTCATGTTTTCTTTCCAATATAATTTAAACTGCGATGTCACTTCCTAAGTGATCTTTCAATCAATTTGTCTTTCGACATTTTTTTAGCACTAGTTTTATGGATGTGATTTCTCCAACGAGATTTGTGAATCATCCATCTTTTATGGATTACGGCAATTATTTGAACAACCCTTTTGTTCTCATAATACCTGATAAAACAAATCTTGAAGGCAAGCTTTGATGTTTTAACGAGCAACACAATAACCCTTTATTTGTTCTCGATGAACATCATCACATATTCTTTTGCTAGTTACTTAGGCCATTGTAGTTCATGAATTGTGTTGTTTCGTATGACGATTCATACCAACAAATTCAGTATAAAATACTTAAGAACCACATTGTTTAATGAGCAAAGAATATAGCCATAACATGTATATCATCTATATACTTAAACTGAACAATTCTAGTCTTTTCTTTTCTGCCATATATTTCTGAGATTCTCTTTCAGTATTTCCTTTTCTGTTTGAAAGAATCTATCAACATTAATAGTGGAGTCATACATATGACACATAGTCCAAAGCGTGTATAATTAAATACCAATGTCTTTGGATTTGCACTTTGAAGTAGATCACCATCATCAAATGTTTGGTGTTCTTTCAAATTCCTTTCTTTAGTAATCTATTGGTGTAGTAAACATTTTACCTACATCAAATATTCACCTTCATCATGGAATCGTCCATGACCAAGCTACTTTTAGCTTATAACGGTGAATCGCGAGTATAATGTTGCTCTCCAAAACCTTTTGGAAGATTAGGACAACTAGTGTCTCCAACCTTTTGCAAATTTTCATCAAATATGAGAACATGACTTTTGCCATATTATACTCTATCATGTTGTAACCAAAACTTTGTTTCAGATATCACAATATCTTCCACATATCATGGTTTCTGAAACAACTCTTTCAGATCCTAGATAACCTTGATATTAAGACAATCCTTTGAATATCAAGAATCATGGAGACAAACATGATACTTTATATACTAACACTTGGAATTGTTACTCTTGATTTAATACCAATTATTAAACTTCATGGAGTAACCGGAACTTACTGAAAGTTTGCAATAGGACTTTTAAACTTTAGATTAACACTTCAAAACAATACGATACCAGTTCGTAAAGTAACTAACCAGAATTCTATAGTTCTATCATCTCAATTATAACTAAGCGCAAGGTGGTAAACGGATGCCAATGACTACAACAACTATGCAAATTCACTTTGATTTAGTTTATGATAAATTGAGTTCTAATTAATAATTAAATTAATCTAGGTGAACTCCCACTCAAAACAACATCCCTCACATTGTTTTAGTGATCACACGAACCAAATCCACCACATCAAAACCGATCATCACGAGAGTTGATATGGCTTCAATGGCGAACAATCAACATGTTCATCATATCTACTATATGACTCATGCTCTACCTTTCGGTAATCCGTGTTCCTGAGGCCATGTCTGTACATGCTAGGCTCGTCAAGATCAAACCTTAGCTACCGCATAAGCAAATCTGGCTTGCTTACGTTGTATTCACCCGCGGAATCAAAGACACCCGATCATCACGTGGTGCTTCGAAGCAGCAAGCTTTGGCAACGGTGCATACTAAGGGTGAACACTTTAGAACTTGAAATTTATGTGCATGAGGGATCATCTTATAATGCTACTGTCGTCTACTAAGCAATACAAGATGCATAAAGGATTAACATCACATGCAATTCATAATGTGTGATATGATATGGCCTTTCTTCTTTGTGCTTCCGATCTCCATCTTCAAGCACGAATATGATCTCCATCATCACCAGCATTGCATCAAGGTCAATGAAGCTTCACCATGGTTGTCGTCCACCGGCTTCAACTATTACAACTATTTTGAATAGACATGCAGGTCTTAACAGAAATTAAAGACAACCATATGGCTCCTGCCGGTTGCCAACTTACAATAAGGAACATTGCATACATCAAATATAATCACAATCATGGCCATATCACATCACTGCACACCCCTGCAAAACAAAGTTAGACGCTTCTACTTTCTTTGCATATTTTACGTGGTTTGGGGCTTTCCATAAGTGTCGTTCTAACCTACGAACAAGAACCACAACATTGATACTAGCATTGTTGATTACCCGTTGTAAATTGGATCTTTACTATGCTAGGAGAAACAGGCACCCGCAAAGCCACTTATGCAATACGAGTTGCATGTCAAGCGTGGAGCAAGTCTCATGAACGATGTCATGTAAGGTTAGCCCGGGCCGCTTCATCCCAACATACCGCAAGATGCAAAGTACACAAAAAGCAATCTACAATAAAAGCATCAACGCCCACAATGACCATTGTGTTCTACTCGTGCAACAGATCTACATATAGACACGGCTCTGATACCACTGTAGGGGTTCGTAGCATGGAAAACAAAAATTTTCTACCGCATACAAACAAACAAGCCAAGATCTATCTACTAGATTGTAGCAACGAGTCGATGGAATAACTTACCCTCGAAGATTCCAAAGCGGTTAACGAGAGCAGATTCTCGTGGGTGATGTAGTCATACTCTTTCCGATCTCAAGATCGCGTAGACGATCCTTCCAGCGCCGCGTTCCCGCAGCGCTCCCGCAGTCGGTCACACGTTCGGTACTCGACGAAGACCTTCCTCTCCCTTGTTCCAGCAGGCAGCGGAGGTTGTAGCACTCTCCTCGTGATTCCGGCAGCACAACGGCGTGGTACCGGAAGTAGAGGGGAAATCCCGCAGGGCTTCGCCTTAAGCCGGTGCGAGTATGGTGAAGTAGGAGAGAGGCTATTAGTGGTCTAGTAATTTAGACACACCAATTAGAAGGCTCTAATCTGAAGGCTAGTGCAATTAGAAGCTCTAAACCGAAATAGCTCTAAACCGGGGTTTAGGGCTAGGGTTTAGTTTAGAGGATAGGAACTTGTGTGTGCTAGGAGGGGAGCCCTGCCCCTCCTTATATAGGTGGGAGGGCTGGCCGGCCAAGGGGAGGAGTCCCTCCCCAAGTCGGCCTTGGGAGGTGCGCCGGCCAAGGGGAGGAACCCTCCTCCAACTCGGCCTCCACCAATCCTCCTCTCTTCCCACTTCCCAAAATTGCCGTTTGACTTTCAAACTAGCCGTTTGACTTTTCAATTTAGGATTTAAATAAACCCTTTATTTTGGACAGCAAGAACACCTAGTACATGATGCAATCATTCCAACTTACAATGACACATTCATGTACCCTTCCCCCTCCGGAGTGCCGGACATTCCGGGACCTTCTAGAATGTTCCCGATGAAAACACCGGAACCATTCCCCAACTCCGAAACGGGACTTTCCTTATATGAATCTTATTCTCCGGACCATTCCGGATCACCTCGTGATATCCCGGATCCCATCCGAGACTCCGAACAACATTCGGTCTCTTTCTCATAATACCATAACTACTCAAACAACGTCGAATCCTTAAGTGTGTCTCCCTACGGTTCGTGAATTATGCGGACATGATCGAGACACTTCTCCGAACAATAACCAATAGAGGAATCTGGAAATTCATATGGCTCCCACATATTTCTACGATTACATTGCGATCGAATGAACCACTTACATACGATACCAATTTCCCTTTGTCTCACGATATGTTACTTATCCGAGGTTATGATCGTCGGTATCTCTGCATACCTAGTTCAACCTCGTTACTGATAAGTACTCTTTTCTCGTTCCTGTGATATGTGATCCCTTTGTGAGCCAGTCACATGCTTGCAAGCTAATTGGATGACATTCCACCGAGAGGGCCCAGAGTATATCTATCCGTCATATGGATGGACAAATCCCACTCTTGATCCATGTGTTTCAACCAATACTTTCCGAACACTCAATGCCACCTTTATAGCCACCCTGTTACGGTGTGGTGTTTGATGACATCAAAGCATCCATCCGGTAAAGGTGATATGCATGATCTCATGGTCGAAGGAATTAGGTTACTATGTATCAGAAAGCATATAGCAATTGAACTATTGAAATGACTTGATCTTTATGCTACACTTATCTATAGGAGTATGTCCATCACATCATTCTCCTAACGATATGATCCTGTTGTTAATAACATCTCTATGTTCATGATCAGGAAACCATGATCATATATTAACCAACAAGCTAGTTTAACAAGAGGCTTTACTAGGGACTCTTATTTTAGTTTACAAATCACACAAGTATTAATGTTTCCGGTTAATACAATTATAGCATGGTATGTAAACATTTATCATAAGTGTGAAGATATGATAATAACCACTTTATTATTGCCTCTTGGGCATATCTCCAACACCTCTCTCCATGGCCGGCGCATGGGGGGGGTGACCCCTCACCTCCCCCATTCATGTGGTGGTAACCCCTCCACATTAAAATGCCTCTTCACATTCCCTTTTAAAGTCTCCACTTTAAATGCATTAAATTTCTCCAAATTTAATGCTCTCTCATTTAATAAAACTCTTTTTATTAAATTTATTCAGCATTTTGTTAATTACTTTAATTAACAAACATTCACATATAGCCCCTTGCAATATTTCAATATCACATGCAGAACCACCTTCTGCAATTTCACCCGAAACAATTTCCGGTTTCTGTTGAAACAATTCCTGCGCTTTGCAATTCTTTTGTCTGAAACATATGTGCTCCAAAATGGTGTCCAGTAACTCTTAAGTGTGCCACCCTACGGTTCGCGAATAATGCAGACATGATCGAGACCCTTCTCCGATCAATAATCAGCAGCGGGACCTAGAGATCCGTACTGACTCCTACACATTCAACGATGACTCCTGTGATCGTGAGAACCTTTAATGCTTGTAACTAAATCCCTTTGTCTCTCGATATATTACATGTCCGAGACTCGATCATCGGTATCTCCATACCTAGTTTGATCTCGTTACCGACATGCACTCTTTTCTCGTTCCCGTGATATAACATTCTAGTGATCACATCACTTGCTTGCAAGCTATCCTAATGTGATATCACCGAGAGGGCCCAGAGTATATCTATCCGTCATCTGGATTGACAAATTCCACTCTTGATCCATGAGCCTAAACATAGCACCTTCATAGTACTGAACCCATCTTTATAGTCACCCTGTTACGGTGTGACTTTTGATGTTATTAAGATACTCTTCCGGTGTTAGCAATTAACATGATCTCATGGTCTAAGGATAAAGATTACTTCGTATGATGTTATAGCAATACAAACATAATGACTTCATCGTAATGCTATACTTCAGATGAATGTTCATAACATCATTCCACCAATGGTGTGACCTTGTTATTAACAACATCCAATGTCCATGATCAGGAAACCTTGATCATCCTGTTAATCAACAAGCTAGTCTATAAGAGAGGCATGACTAGGAACCCTTTTTGTTTATTAAACACACATGTATTGATGTTTCCGAATCAATACATTTCTAGCATGTAAAATAAACATCTATCATGTATAAGTAATATATAATAACAACTTTATTATTTTCTCTCAGGGCATATTTCCTTCAGTAATATTTGGGGAAGTTGTTGTCCCGAAACAGATTTTTGTGCTTCACCGTAAAAATTCGTGAGAGATCTCTGTATGTCAGATTGAGCTGTAATTTTTTGTGATTCTGCCCCAGGTTGTTATTTAACTTTCGTTAGTTTTGCACTTTTTGATTTGAGTAACAGAAGTTTTTCGAAAAAATTGATCTTTACCTGCTGGTCTGTTTTGACAGATCTTGCCACTCTTGCATTTGCTTCTTTAATCGATTTCCTTTTTGAATTATTTTTAGGTTTTCAAAAGGAGTTGCTACAGTAGCTTATGTTTTGATGGTTTTCAGTTGAAGTTGAACTCAAAAGGTTTTATCACTTCACTTATACTAATGTTGCTAATGAGAAGTGTGTGGAGTTTTATGTGAAAGAAATTTCCAGGTAGTGGAGGTAATGGTGTAGTAAGGAAGTGAAAGGTTTTATGACTCAAGTAATAAGTATATGAAGATGAAGATATTGATGTTATTCAAGTGGTGACTTTGGAAGAATCTACTAGATACAAAATTCAGAGACCTACAGAGTCTGTTTTCAAATAGGTAACAATTCTGGTAAGAAAAGTTCCGCGAAAATACTATCTAACTATATTTTTGCAGTTTTTAGACAATAAGGAAAGTTATGAAACGAAAAAGGGACGGAAACGGAGCCAGGGTGCCTCACACCACCCTGTGGCGCGGGCCCACCCCTGGCCACGCCACCAGGTGGTGAGTCCACTCCGGACTCCGTCTCTGACCCGTTTTCTTCCAGTGCCTTCCTTTTGTTGTGAAACTTCGTAATATATAATCCCTTGGATTCCCCGAGGTTCATATATCGTGTTTTCGTCGTGTTCTTGTTTTGATCTGTTTCTGCCAGGAACTATCTTTGAAAGCTTAGGAGCACAATGGTGTCCGCCAAGGATAAGGGAAAGGAGCCTATGGAGGAAGATCTCTAAGACCCCAAGCAGGGGTTGGTACCTTTAGTTACTTGCCCTGCATCAATGGAAGCCCTACGAGTCACTAAGGAGTTCTGCGATAAGTACCGAGACTTGAGGAGGAAGGTGGACATGCTTCAATGGGAGAATAATAGGCTTCGCAAGATGCTGGAAGATTTCCTCACGTCAACTAAGAAAATATTACCACCACCACCAAAGGAGTAATTCGTCATCAGGTTTGGCATCCCCTTGGTTTGTTCCAAGCTTGGGGGAGTGTCGCGGTATCACATCACTATCTTCCATCTTTTTACCTTTTTAGTAGAGTCATATCATGAATGGAGAAGTTATCATGTAGGATGGTTTGCATTATGGAAGTGTCCCCTCTCTCGTTAGATATGTATCCCTTGGTGTGAGTTGCCGTTATGGAATATTAATGAGAAGTTCTATCATTCACTCTTTTGCATAGCTTATATTAGTTTTCAATTCATGGTTATATGATTTATCTTGTTGTTAGTATTGGTAGCACTTTGGGATCATTGAGTTAATTTAGTTGGTTTTGGCAAACCTGGCTCGGTCAGTAGCAACACTATTTTTGAGAGTTGAATGAAAAAGATAAAAGTACTCTAAAGAAAAATAATTTCATCGTCTTTCTTTCTTGATTTGCTCATAAGTTTAGTATTCTCTAGTTAAGATCTTTTGTGCTTCCAAGGAAGATTGCGTGTTTGTTTTTATCACTTGTATGTTTGTTTGTTTCCTTCAGCTCTTATACTTGCTACCCAACCTTGCTATCGAAAAAACTGTAATAAGAGGGAATTCTTCTCGTGCATCCAATCCTTAAACCAAACCCATGCCATTTGTGTCCACCATACCTACATATTAGCACTATTGCTATTCGAAGTAAATTCATGTTTTTATCTACCTTCCAGATTAAACTTGTTATGTGAAAATTAGTGATTAAAGCTCTCACGAACTTGATGGCACACTGTACTTTCTTGCATCTAATAAACTTGAAGCATTGTGCCCATCTATGTTGTGTATATGCTTGCGCTTTGTAAGTTGTGAATTAGCAGAACTATGCTATCATGGGGAACGCTTTCAACATTGCACGGGTACTTTGTACCTAGTTGATATCATGTTCTTTTGTCTATGGATGTCGTCGGTGTGAAATGAAAGGGGAGCTTGTGAGTCCATGGAGTTATGCATGTGTGTTAGAGAAACGGCTGGGCCACTGGTCTAATCCATGCTGACATGGTGGAAACCTGCAGCGTAACCATAACGAGCATCCATGAAGTATTCTTCTTATAAAAAAAGAGTCCGATATTAAAAAAAAGAGAAAAAGAAAAAAGAGATTATGAAAAGAGGAAAGAGAGAAAAAAGCACCATATTCCCATGGTAAATAAGAAGATTGCTGAGATGTTTGTTGTCTGCTTGCCTTGTCATTTTGATATGGGGATTCTTCCGTATCATCGGGCAAGGGGTACCCCGTTGGCGGTTCTCTATGATACACATGTGCTTACAATGACAAGAACTTACCGGTGACTAAACTTGAGTAGCATGAGGAGCGGCCCTCATATTCAAGGGACATGAGATTCTCAATTTACAATTTGTCAATGCATATCCTCATATTTGATCACTTTAACCTTAATCACCTAAAGATGCCTATGATAGGGGCAATGAGAGCTGAAAGCTAATAAGTATCATAATTTTTGGGAGCTCTTTATGAAACTTGCAATCCCTGCTTCCCTCTGCGAAGGGCCTTTCTTTTACTTTTTAGTTGAGTCGGTAAACTTATTCCCTTCTATCTCAGCAAGTATTTTGAGTTGTTGTGTTTCATTCATTCATATGATGATTTATTCAATCATGTTTCTTATGTTCCTTGTTTTGCACATTGCTCTTATCAGGGTGTTTACTACTTTGAAAGCTTTCATTGAAAAACAGTTATTTGTGAACTCCAGCAAATTATCAACTATTCTTCGACCAAGAGCTAAGTTTGCCATTACCAATTATGATTTACTTCATGTATCTTTATTGTGTTTCCTTTGCTCATTGCAAGTTAAGTTACATAATAGTGAGTTGTCTTCTATTATGATCTATGTATTGATGAATGTGATGCTTCTTGTCCGTATTCTTTTATCGACTCTTCACTCCATAAACCAGAGGTCATGTTTATTGAGTTCAGTTTCGCTTGGGGACAAGTGAAGTCTAAGCTTGGGGGGAGTTGATACGTCCATTTTGCATCACTATTCTATATCACAATTTACTGTTATTCATTGATATATTTTATATTAAGAGATGATACTTATGTTATTTCATCTGTTTTTGCATGGTTGATGACTTTTGGAGCATGGACCACTACAGTTAGGATTCTAATGGAAAAGGTGTTGTTTGGAGGCAAAATTCGTGAAGATCAAAAAATCTGGGAAAATATACGGAAAATCCTATTTTTCCAGAAGACGAAGGAAGCCAGAAGAGGGAGTGGAGATGGGCCACAGGGGGCCCACACCACCCCTGGCGCGGGCCACCCTAGGCCGCGCCACCAGGTGGTGTGGCCGCCCTGGCCCACCTCTGTCTCTCCCCTCTGGCGTATATATTCCTCCCGAAACCCTAAGACTCGGGGAGCGACCACAGAAAGATTCCGCCGCCTCTGCGGGGCGGAAAACACCGAGAGAGAAAGATCTCTCCGGCAGACAGAATTCTGCCACGGGGAATTCCTTCCCGGAGAGGGGAGATCGTCGCCATCAACACCACCATCAAGCTGGACTTCATCGGGATCATCATCATCACCACCATCATCACCATCAGTACCCTCATCACCATCTCCATATTGCTATAACAATTGGGTTGAATCTTGCATAGTTCTTAGGGGAAACTTTCCCGGTGTTGATTACTCTTTGTAGTTGATGCTATTGAGTGGAACCATTGAATTATTTTTTATGTTCATATTGTTATACATCATTGTTCCATCTCTGATCATGATCCATATGATATCTTGTGAGTACTTCGTTTTGTTCTTGAGGACATGGGAGAAGTCATGTTGTTAGTAGTGGAGTTGTGTTGAGAAAGATTCAATAGTTTGATATTTAAGTTGTGGTGTACTTCTTCTAGTGGTGTCATGTGAACGTCGACTACATGAAACTTCACCTATATGGGCCTAGGGGAATGCATTGTGTATTTGGCTACTAATCGTAGGGGTTGCCGGAGTGACAGAAACCTGAACCCCCGTTAGGAAACCATTGCACAAGGGACGTCAGGGTCTTAGAGTTTAAAGTTGTGGTTAGGTTTATACCTTAATTACTTCCTTGTACTTACGGATGTTTGTAAGGGGTATAATCACATGTATTAGTCCTAGGAAGGTCGGTACATCAGCACAGATTCACCCACACAACACTTAGCAAGCTAAAGAAGATTGATCAACTATATGAAGTGAAAGCACTTGACAGAATTCCCGTGTGTCCTCGAGAACGTTTGGTCATCTTAAGTAATACAACCGGCTTGTCCTTTGCTGAATAAAGTATTGGGCCACTTGCTGCATTTATTCCTACTGTCTTTTATTTACTCGTACTTTGTTTACTTGCTTTATCAAAAACCCCTAAAAATCTGTTTGCTAAGTATTTGCAGAGAATTCCTGATCCATACCACTAGCCAGCATCTTCTGATCCTTGTTGGGTTCGACACTCTTACTTATCGAAAATACTGCGATACACCCCCTATACTTGTGGGTCATCAGGGTGTCAGATTTATCACTATGTAACTAGATTATTGTCTCTAGTGCAAGTGGAAGACTAAAGGGAATATGCCCGAGAGGCAATAATAAAGTTGTTATTATATATATTCCAAGTTTATGGTAGATGTTTATTTTGCATGCTATAATTGTATTAATTTGGAAACATTAATACATGTGCGTTTAATAAACTAATAGAAGGTTCCTAGTTATGTCTCTCTTATAAACTATCTCGTTGATTAACAAGATGATCAAGGTTTCCTGATAATGGACATTGGATGTTGTTAATAACGAGGTCACAACATTGGTAGAATGATGTGATGAACATTCATCCGAAGTATAGCACTACGATCAAAATCATTATGTTTATATTGCTATAACATCATACGAAGTAATCCTAGTCCTTAGACCATGAGATCATGTCAATCACTAACACTGGAAGAGTATCTTGATAACATCAAACATCACACTGTGACATGGTGACTATAAAGGTGGGTTCAGTGCTACAAAGATGTTATGTAGAGGCTCATGGATCAAGAGTGGGATTTTTCCATCCAGATGACGGATAGATATACTCTGGGCCCTCTCGGTGATATCACGTTGAGATAGCTTGCAAGCAAGTGATGTGATCACTAGAATGTTATATCACGGGAACGAGAAAAGAGTGCATGTCGGAAACAAGATCAAACTAGGTATGGAGATACCGATGATCGAATCTTGGACATGTAATATATCGCGATACAAAGGGATTTAGTTACTAGCATTAAAGGTTCTCACAATCACTGAAGTCATCGTTGAATGTGTGGGAGTCAGTATGGATCTCCAGGTGTCGCTTCTGATTATTGATCTGAGAATGGTCTCGATCATGTCTGCATTATTCATGAATCGTAGGGTGCACACTTAAGGGATACCAACACCATTTGGAGCAAATATGTTCCAGACGAAAGAATTGCAAAGCGTTGGAATTATTTCAATGGACACTAGAATTGTTCCGGGTGAAATTGTTGAAATTGGTTCTGCATATGATATTAAAATGTTGTAGGGGGTTTTATGTGAATGTTTGTTAACTAAAGTAATTGACAAAATTCTGAATAAAATAAATAAAAGAGTTTTATTAAATTAGAGTTGCATTAAATTTGGTGGAAATTTAATGCATGTGAGTGGAATTTTGAGTGGAGGCATGTTTATGTGAGTGGAACTTCCACCCACATGAATGAGAGGAGGTGGAGGGGCTTGATACGTTGCTAACATATCCATAATTTTTGATGTTCTATGCTTGGTTTTATCTACTTTCTTATGTTTTATCCACACTTTGGAGTACTTTTCATATGATTTTTTGGACTAACCTATTAACAAGAGCCACAATGCCAGCTGCCTGTTTTCTACTGTTTTTGGTTCCAGGAAAGTCAGAAAATGAATATTCTCAGAATTGTACGGTACAAAAGCCAAAGTCAGTTTTCACCGAGGGACGCCTGGAGCCAGAATACGAGACGAAGAGGGTCTGGGGCCCGTCCACACCACCTAGCCGTGCGGCCAGGCCTGGCCCGCGCCAAGGGGTGGTCTGGCCGCCCCAGGCACCCCATCGGCCTCTCCTTCCGCCTATAAGTTGCCTCCGATACAGAAACCCTAAGTACCCGATCAAAATTCCACGAAAGAGTCTGTAGCCGCCTTCATCTCCATCGCTAGATCGGGAGGGATCTAAAGCTCTTCTCGGCACCCTGCTGGAGAGGGGAATTCACCCTGGAGGCCTTCTTCATCATCATGCAAGCCTCCAGTGTGATGCGTGAGTAGTTCATCTCTGGACTACGGGCCCATGTAGTAGCTAGATGGCTGGTTCTCCTCCTTTGTGCTATCATGTTTAGATCTTGTGAGCTCCATTCATGATCAAGATCATCTATTTGTAATTCTGCATGTTGTGTTTGCGGGGATCCGATGGATATTGAGATGCTATTTCAGATTGATTATTGATTCTATCATGTCTTTGTTATTTGTGATCTTGCATGATTTCCGTTGTTAGTAGCTGTCTTGGCCAAGTAGATGCTAGCAACTCCAAGAGTTAGTATTTATGCTCGATAGTGGGTTCATGCCTCTAGTAATCTAGGAAAGTGACATAAATCTCTAAGGTACTAGATGTGTTGTTGCTACTAGGGAGAAAACAACAATCGTTTGTTCATAGAACAATCGTATTGTTTACTTTACATGCAATTCGTAATGCAATTATCCGTTGCTTGCAACTTAATACTGGAGGGGGTTCGGATGATAACCTGAAGCTAGATTATTAGTCATAGATGCAGTTGGATGGTGGTCTATGTATAATGTTGTAATGCCCAATCGAATCTCAAAGGATTCAAGATGAGTAGTATATGCATGTATTGCTTTCTCGATGTTTGTCAATTGCCCCGCTATAATTTGTTCACCCAACATGTCAATCTTAAGGAGAGCCACCTCTAGTGAACTATGGACCCCGGTCCTTTCTTTTACTATCAATCTACAATCAACTATTTACTGTTTTGTGTTTACTTTCTGCAAACTATTACTTTAGTACACTCGATACGTTTAATCCTTTGTTTTCAGCAAAATCAGTGAGATTGACAACCTCATCGCAAGTTGGGGACAAAGTTCTGTGGTTGTGTTGTGCAGGTCTCCACATTGCTGCTGGCACCGGTAGTGCGCCCTGCCAAAGTTCAGCAAGCTACACCTTTGGGGTGTTTCCTTGCTCCTACTGGATTGATAACCTTGGTTTCATAACTGAGGGAAACTTACTGGTGTGCTCATCATACCTTCCTTTTGGGGTTCCCCAATGAGCTCGTTAGTACACGAGTCAACGGGGCTCCTCCATGGTTGTCGGCCATGGGAGGGATGCCCCCTCCCCTATAAAAGGCCTCCCTCTCCTTCCTCACAAAGCACACCTCCTCGTGAAGGATCTCTCTCCCCTCTAGAATTATTCCCGCATGGTCTCAGATTAGCGAGATACATGTTCCCAGTGGCATTTCGTCTGGAAGGAGTTGCTGCTTCCACTACATCGCTGGAGCGAGGAGGTGGAGGTTGTTCGGTGGCCTAAACGTGTGTGCGATCACGGATACGTTGCTGAGTTGCGGTACTGGACTTCTTCTCGATCCTGAGATCGACAAGTGTTCGACTACATCATCCACGAGTTCAACCTCGTTACACTTTGTCGGTCTACAAGGGTATGTTCTCTATCGATGTATATCCACTCGTTGCTTGTATCTAGTAGATAGATCTTGGTGCTTAGTAGTTTCCATCGTAAGATTTTTTTGTTTTCTATGCTGCGAACCCAACAACTGCATCATCAACAATGCAGGCAAAGTTTGTGGCATGTTATGAGGCGACCGGGCAGGCAGTATGGCTGAAGAATTTCATTCCAGGTTTAAGGGTGATTGACAATATATCTGAGCCACTCACTCTTTTCTGCGATAATCAACCCGAAGTGATCTACTCGAGTAACAACAAGTCAAGTGGTGCTACCAAAAACATTGATATCAAGTATGATGCTGTGAAAGATATAATCCAGAATCAGACAATAAGTATTAAGCATGTAAGGACTAACGCAATGTTAGCGGATCCACTTACAAAAGGCTTGCTACCTAGTGTGTTTAAAGAGCACGTTGCTAGCATGAGATTGGTAGAAAGCTTTTGATCCTAGAATTGGAACCATTATGACACCATCTTCCCATAAGCCTAAGAAGGGTTCTTCTCTTCGATGGAATGATGTACTATAGTCAATTAGTTCATTGGTACTTAAGTGACCATTGCAATTTATTTTCTCTGTATAAGTTTCAACAAAGAGCTGAGCTCATAAGTTTATAATAAGTATAAATTTATGGAACTCTTAAGTTAAAGAATCTTTGTTTTTGAGATAAAGTGGTGTATTGTAGTACTCCCTCCGATCCATATTAATTGTTGCTAAAATGGATGTATCTATCACTAAAACATGTCTAGGTACAAGGGGGGAATATTGGATATAAGTGATCTACAGTAATCTATATGTTTTTGTGATCAATCTAACTCAAACTAGGATTAATTAAAAGGGGCCCTAGGGTTTGAGCTAAGACACACTCTCTCATTCGGCTGCTCTCTCTCTCTCATCCTCTGCTCACTGATCAAGCTTGCACTCACAGCACTAGGAAGAACCTCTCACAACTCATCTCAATTAGTTTTAGGTTAAGTAGATCATGAGGAGTCCATGACAGGACCTCTAGAACAAGGCACACCACTCTAATCTCCTTATTTGTGGCTTAATCTTAAGCTACATGATCCTAAGGATCTCACAGTCACAACTTGTCATTTTGTGGTGTACCCGGTTTGTGTTTACCTTTATTGTTTGCGTTTTTGTAGGGGCACAAATTTGCTTATGTATATTTGTTCCCTACTATCATTGTGTGCTCGAGTCACTAACATGTGATTGGCATGAGAAGATTCCATTGTAAGACTATTGTTCTGAGAAAATAACATTAATGACATGATTGGTGTGTACTCTTGTTTCTTGTAGCAAGACCCACAACAAGAGTTTTTTCAAAACTGAACGCCAACTAGGCAATTAAATATTTTTGAATGACAACTATGTTCATAGAATATCATATATGTATTTTTAATAAAGTATAAATATTTCTCTACTCCTTGTTGCAGATGTCTCTGTCCCTAGGAATGTGATGCTTAGGTGTGAGATGAAATACAAGCAAGAGATTGAGAAAAGAAATCATACAGATTGCAACCTACAAATAAAGAATTTGCTTCATTGATCCCACCATCTATATAGGATGTTTAATAAGAATAGGAATCGAATAAGCTGCTGATTGACCCAACTACAGACTTTCTTCTCACTCCGTTCGTTGGATCACCCCCCGCTCCCAATCTTGGGGGTTCTCTAAGACAAGAAAAACATAATAAGCAGATGAAGTCGGGTTATTCTGATTGCGCCTGTTGTGTGCTCGGACATTACAATTGCTTTCAAGTAGTGTTTCCAATCAAGAAACCACTCCTCTCTAGTCAACCTGGAAGATCAGAAACTCAATTTCGCACTGCTGCTGAGTCGTCAAACTTATCCACCTCAAGGGTTTGTGAAATTTCCGTTTTTGAATTTCTTAATCACCGAATGAAACAAATCTGGAACTGACTCAACTTTCCGAAGCATTTCGTTGCTTGCTACGCCCTTCCTCGTCTCTGGGTGCCTAGGTATCCACCGCAAGCCTTTCCTCTTTGGGTTTTTATCATTTCTGCCACTATGACCAACCCAAAACTCAGTTTTGCCATTTGACTGATTGAAACTCCAATTTTGCCACTACTCCGTTACAACATTCCTCAGTTTTGCCATTCTGTCATCTTTCTACCTTAATCTGTAATCAGTTTTGCCATTTTAGTTTTTCCACCCCTTTTTTATTTAGAGTTAATTTCATTTCTAACCCGTATATGCTTCTAACAATACTTATCCTACATAGTAGAAATTACTTATATTTACCCATTTAGTAAAACCTATGACGGTTTTACCTATTCTAAAATTTTACATGTTCTATGAAGTGTGATCTCGGCATATCCGCATCAACGTCATTATCGTATTTGCGATTCCGTCACCGCCATACGCTAAGGCTAAGTTCAATCGGCGGTAGAACGAGTAGCGCCTAGGACTATTTGACCGAGCACCAAGCATGGCCTCCGCTGTCGTCTTAAAATGTTTGGCACAAGGTCGCCGATGATCTTGGGAAACTACAGCTCATGGAGGATCGCGTGGGCCGCATCAGGATGTTTGTCATCTGCCGCTCCTTATCGAACACTAACGGAGTAATCAAGTATACATCATGACTACGCGCTCTCAACTAGCCTGCCATGCGTCTACATACACTCGAGCTGGATTTGGTGTACTGCTCGGCTGATCCACATAGACTAGCATGATTTGGTGTACTGCTCGACTGCTCCACGTAGACTAGGAATGCTAATATATTCCAAACGGTAAAGTGGTGCTACTGGGATGATCGCGCGGATGTTTATCGTCGATGTGGCAAGTCACGGTAATATAATGGCAAACACGATTATAGACTAACGATAGAAAGATAACGGAATGGCAAAATTGAGGAGTATTGCAACTGAGTAGTGGCAAAATTAGAGTTTCGATCGGTCAAATGGCAAAACTGACTTTTGTGTTGGTCATAGTGGCAGAAATGATAAAAACCCTTCCTCTTTTGAACCTCGCTATCAACGTTAGGGATATGCCATCCTAAGGTGCTGGAAGGATCTTATCAACGTCTAATTGCCATTTATGTTAGGTTTGCTAGTACTCCCTCCGACCCAAATTAATTGACTTCGATTTGTCTAGATTCAGATGTATCTAGACATGTTTTAGTGCTAGATACATCCGAATGTAGGAAAATCCAAGTCAATTAATTTGGACCGGAGGGGGTATTACATTTTTGTTGTTGCATTATACCAAAGTAATTATTCACTTCATCTTTGTTGTTGTCTATTGTATGCTGTATTTATAGTCTTTTTTAATATATTTTTCATGTTTCACTTACGTCCACAAAGTCTAGCGGCTATAGAGCCACATAAAACCTTGCAAGACAAAAAGAAACATCCATAAACCGTGTGAAACACTGACAAAAATCCGTATTGAATGTTTGGTGGAGATAACCATAAGAAAATACTAAAATGAGAAATGAGAATAAATAAACCAAGGAAAAGAAGCCTAGAGGCAAAAATTAAACGAGAAAAATAGAAACAAGAAAATAGAAACAAAACGAAGTGTGGCTCAACTGCCTGTGCTCCGTCTCCGAACGGTCCTGTTCTCGTACACTCCGGATCTGAACCCGAACCGTATCGGGCCACACGGCGACCAGCTCGTCATATACGGCGCACCCGTCCAGCCTCCAGGAACCAGAAGAAGAGAAGCGAAGTAGACCTTCTTTCTTGCGAGGAAAGAAGCTCCTCCCAAGCAACGCGAATCCCGAGTCGACTCTAGAACATCTACAAATAGAGCCAGCGGCGATGGCGGCGGTGGCGATGGACATCGCGAAGCCCTCGGCAGTGCCGGAGAACGTCGAGGACCCGGCGAAGTGGAGGGCCGGGGGCGGCGGGGAGGGGCTGCGCCAGTACTACCTGCAGCACATCCACGACCTGCAGCTCCAGATCCGGCAGAAGACCCACAACCTCAACCGCCTCGAGGCCCAGCGGAACGACCTCAACTCCCGTGGTACGCAACCCTAGTTCCATCCCCAAGCCCCAATCTCGGCATATTGTGATCCGTCTCCTGCTTTTTAGTCTGCGCAACCCTAGTTCCATCCGTGTGTGAGTTGGTGTGCCGGGAAGACGGTCCGCTGAATTCTTGAGCGCTTTGATTGATCGAGTTGTGCACGGAGTTTTTGTTCAGAACCTTAGCTATGCTTGATCTGATGATGTGTAGTTAAGTGTCGCCGAATTTTATGTCTGTTTTGGTGTGGGGGATTAGCTGTTCATATCCCCCCCTTAAGTTTCATGCGCCAGATTGGTGGAAATTCCGTTGTTTTAGTGTGTATTCCTAATAATTCTACAT
The DNA here is from genome assembly GCA_916181665.1 of Avena sativa. Taxonomy (NCBI): domain Eukaryota; kingdom Viridiplantae; phylum Streptophyta; class Magnoliopsida; order Poales; family Poaceae; genus Avena; species Avena sativa. The sequence continues at coordinate 126,185,837 of OV702289.1, read as the reverse complement.
ATGTGTACTTCTTTAATTGAAATTTAACAGCTTTGGGGGCATTGAATTTGGTTCAATTAGAATATGGAAATTATCCTAGGTCAAATTATCAGATGGTCGTCTCATGGTTAACTTTGATGTTTGTGTATGCTGTTTTCTGCCATGGTCTCTCCAGCAAGAAATCCTTTGTTGTTATATTTAGCATTGGTGTTAACTCTGTTTCGTGTAATATTAGCATCGGTGTTAACTCTGTTTCGTGTATATTGAGCATTGGTGATAACTAAATAAGTGTTATACCATCATCAATCATCCTCAAGTATTTTCTACGTTAATCATTGATCATGCTCAAGTATTGTCTGCGGTTTTGTTATTACAGTTAGAATGCTCCGGGAAGAGTTGCAGCTGCTGCAAGAACCAGGCTCATATGTTGGGGAGGTTGTGAAGGTTATGGGCAAGTCAAAGGTTCTAGTCAAGGTGCATCCAGAAGGCAAATATGTTGTAGATCTTGATAAAAGCATCGACATTAACAAGATCACTCCTTCAACAAGAGTTGCTCTTCGGAACGACAGCTATATGCTTCACCTTATCCTGCCCAGCAAAGTTGATCCACTGGTTAATCTTATGAAGGTGGAGAAGGTTCCTGACTCTACCTATGATATGATTGGTGGTCTTGATCAGCAGATCAAAGAGATCAAGGAGGTTTGTGAAAACATTCAATCCACAATACATATGTTGTAATGTTAGCACTTGCACTCTGGCTTAACAACAACTCAATTTTCAGGTGATTGAGCTTCCCATTAAGCATCCAGAGCTGTTTGAGAGTCTCGGAATTGCCCAACCAAAGGTTAGGACTTGTTTACCAGTTTGCATTTTATTTGGCACTATTTGGGTCATTATTTAGTGATTAATAATCACCCTTATTTTTACAGGGAGTCCTTCTTTACGGGCCTCCAGGTACAGGAAAAACTTTACTTGCTCGTGCAGTTGCTCATCACACCGACTGTACCTTCATCAGGGTGTCAGGTTCCGAGTTGGTTCAGAAGTATATTGGAGAGGGTTCCCGGATGGTTCGTGAACTCTTTGTGATGGCTAGGTAAACCATTTATCACTTCTTTTGCATTCAAATTGTCATAATTTACTCAGGAAACCTCTTCAGTCAAGTTTTGAAATCATTCCTTTAGAAGTATCTTTGCATTACATAGTATATATACCAGAGGCTAATGCACCTGGTCTTGATTTTGACAGGGAGCATGCACCATCAATTATATTTATGGACGAAATTGACTCCATTGGATCTGCTAGAATGGAGTCAGGAACCGGCAATGGTGACAGTGAGGTTCAGCGCACTATGCTTGAGCTTCTAAACCAACTTGATGGTTTTGAAGCATCAAACAAAATTAAGGTTCTTATGGCAACAAATAGGATAGACATATTGGATCAAGCTCTCCTGAGGCCTGGTCGTATTGACAGGAAGATCGAATTTCCGAACCCCAACGCAGATGTAAGTGATGCAGAAGTCACCAGCCACCGCAATCAAGTTTGTACTGCTTGCTATGTCAGTTCTAACCTTGGATTAATAATCTTTGTTTCTCTTTCAGTCCCGTGGTGATATTTTGAAGATTCATTCAAGAAAAATGAATTTGATGCGTGGCATTGATCTGAAAAAGATTGCTGAGAAGATGAACGGAGCATCCGGAGCAGAGCTGAAGGTATGAATTGGTGCCATTTTAGGCCAGCATTTCAATATCTAATATTGTTGTCTTATTAAACTGAAAAACATATTCTGAATTGGACAATCATAAGAAGTGCATGCAACAAACATCTATTATCTGCTGCAGAAGATGTCCTCTGTAGTCTCTGTACAAAACCCAGCTCCAGTTGCAGTTTCATACCATGCAAAATAGTAAATAACATCAAATCAATGTCTGTTTCTGGTATTAAGTTTTTCCCATGTCCTCTCAAACACCAATGTTTCTGGTACTGTGCATCGGACCATACTGATGTGTGATGTCTCCAGTGAGCTAGTTACTCAACCTTGATTGTAATCTGGTTTTCAGGCTGTCTGCACAGAAGCTGGAATGTTTGCCCTCCGTGAGAGAAGGGTGCATGTCACCCAGGAGGATTTCGAGATGGCTGTGGCAAAGGTGATGAAGAAGGATACCGAAAAGAACATGTCTCTGCGGAAGCTCTGGAAGTGAAGCACTCATCTTAGCATCCCAGCCATCACGGTCCTGTATCATTTTAAGCTTAGTATACCTGCATGCTGTCGGATGAGCTGTGGAATTCTTGAGTATCTCAAGAACTGTAACTTACAGTATCATGCAGCAGCCTTTCTTTATTGCTTCATCAGGAGATGTGAGATACTGAGATGGAAACCGTTCACTTGCTTGTAATGTATGGTACTTTGTCCACTGGATTGGTGGGCTTGTTCCCCTGAGAACGGCGACCACAATACTGTCTTGTGCTTTACTGATCATGTGACACTCTTTGGATTTGTCATTTTTTTACTTTTGGCAAAACCATATATAGCTGATTTTTTAAAAGAGAAATCGTGACCTTTATTAAAACTTAAGGAATCAAGGTTACATCTTCCACAGGTTGTACATAGGTGGATCGTCTAGCCAAAAAATGGTGCCTATATCATCTACAGATCTTGCTATCATATGTGCTGCCTTGTTTGCTTATCTTGGACAGTCGGGAATTCATGTCTGCCATGATCATACGACACTTGTCCAAAAAATGCGAACCCATAATCCTACTTTGCATTGGTTCTGCCATCGCTTGGATTACCTCCTTGCAGTCTCAACGTACATACTGGTACATCCAATTCATTTGGATAGCTGGAGACCATCTTGGAGTGCCTGTGCTTCAGCCGTTGTTACATCTATCACTCTGTCGATCCTGAGTCGACATGCTCCGAGAAACTGACCTTCTGAATCCCTCTGTCACTCTGTTGTTACATCTATCACTCTGTCAATACGGCGTCTTCCGTGACAAACTCGATGCTTCTTAGTTTTCTTGTCTATCTTTGATCTGTTTGTAAGAGGAATACCTCATCACCTTATATGGTTTGATCGTTTGGCTGTATTTATATGTCTATTCTTGTATTTTCCTCTCTTTACTTGGTTGGAAGATTCTAGCTACTAGCTTGTTTAAAAGAAAAGCATCGTTCTTCCGAATACACAAGAAAGACGCCAGATACTACATAGAATGTACTGCTAGCAGATCGGATTAAGGAATTTGTTAACTTTGCGACAAGTAAATAACGAAGAACGAAAATAAAATTACAGCGAGGGGGACACGGATTTAACGTGGAAAACCCTCTCCAACAAAGAGAGGGGAAAAACCACGGCCACCAGCCAGCGAAACTTCACTATATCGGAGAGTGTTTACACAACGCCGGGGATTTCACAGATGCAACTTATCCCAACCGGCGGCTTACAAGAAGTATATATAGCGGTGGTAACCTAGGTCATCAACGATCCGCATCGGCCCAAGCCTCCGGCGACGGGCCTCGCTTCGCTCCGTCAGAAGTTGGCCTTTACTTTATAGAATTTGGATCAACATATAACAAACTCTACCTTGAGACAAATTCCTTCTTGTAGCATCAACAGTAATCATCTCCCTGAACAAACAAAGAAAACACTTTTGGCGCTAATAGCCACTTGGGCTAAGCAGTTATACCAACTAAGCTTGAGCATAGCTCAAACTTAGCAACAGGAACAAGCTTTGTCATCATATCAGCAGGATTATCATGAGTGCTTATCTTGCATACCTTCAGTGTACCTTGTGCAACAACATCACGAACATAATGATACTTGATATCAATGTGCTTTGTTCTCCCATGGAACATCTGATCCTTAGTAAGGTAAATAGCACTTTGACTGTCACAGAACAGGTTAATGCAAGAATCATCCTGACAAAGCTCAGCATACAAACCTTTCAACCAAACAGACTCTTTGCAAGCTTCAACAACAGTCATATATTCTGCTTCGGTTGTAGATAGAGCAACAACTGGTTGTAGCGTTGCCTTCCAACTCACGGCACATCCACCTACCGTGAACACATAACCTGTGAGGAATCTCCTCTTATCCAAGTCGGCAGCAAAATCTGAATCCACATAGCCTGCGAGTCCCTCATCAGTCTTGCCAAACTTCAAGCAAGCGTTGGATGTGCCACGGAGGTACCTGAAAATCCACTGAACAACTTTCCAATGTTTTTTACCAGGATTAGCCATGTAACGACTCACCAAACTCATAGCATATGATAAATCAGGGCGAGAGCAAATCATGGCATACATCAAGGAACCAACAACACTAGAATAAGGAACTCGAGACATGTACTCAATATCTTCATCAGAACTAGGACATTGCAATGCTGACAATTTAAAGTGAGGAGCAACAGGAGTACTAACTGACTTTGCATCATGCATATTAAAACGTTGAAGAACTTTCTCAACGTAACTTTGCTGACTAAGAAACAACAACCTAGATTTTCTGTCCCGTTTAATTTCCATACCTAGGATTTTCTTAGCAGCACCAAGATCTTTCATCTCAAATTCACTACTTAGGTGTGCCTTCAAAGTAGTGATTTCTTTCATGCTCTTGGCAGCAATTAACATATCATCAACATATAACAACAAGTAAATAGATGATCTATTAACAAACTTTATGTAAACACAACTATCAAACTGAGACCTCTTAAAACCTTGTGAGATCATAAATGAATCAAACCTTTTGTACCACTGTCTTGGAGATTGCTTCAAACCATAAAGCGACCTCTTTAATTTTCACACAAAATCCTCTTTTTCAGGAACTATGAACCCTTCAGGTTGGTCTATGTAAATCTCCTCTTCCAGTTCACCATGCAGAAAAGCAGTCTTTACATCTAGCTGCTCAAGCTCAAGATCATGCATAGCAACAATACCAAAGAAAGTACGAATAGAGCTATGCTTCACAACCGGAGAGAAAACATCATTATAGTCAATACCTGGAATCTGGCTAAAACCTTTTGCTACTAACCTTGCCTTAAACCTTAGAGGCTCATTAAGAGACAAACCTTCTTTTCTCTTATATATCCACTTACATCGGATGACCTTCTTCTGTTTAGGCAAGCGCACAATTTCCCATGTGCCATTCTTATCAAGCGATTGCATCTCTTCTTGCATAGCAGAAACCCACTTCTCGCGGTCAACGGATGCAACAGCCTCATTGTATGTAGCAGGTTCAGTATCATGCTCCACCTGTTCAGCACAACTCAAAGCATAATGGGCAAGATTACACTCTTCAATCAAACGACGAGGTGGAACTATGTTACGCCTCGGTCTATCAACAGCAATAGATTCCTGTGACTGCTGCAAAACAGTAGGTGAGTGCTGAACAACATTATCATCAATATTTTTTTCATGAGTATCATCAACAACAACATTATTATCAACAGTTTTCTGCAGGTGCTCCACCTGCACACGAACTCCCTCCTCTCCAATAGCAACAGGAGAAGGATCTGATGGCAAGCTGTCATAAACATAACGGATTCATTGAAAACAACGTTCCTACTCAACAAAATCTTTTTAGTTTTAGAATTCCATAGTTTATATGCCTTAACTCCTGAACCATAACCAAGGAATATGCACTTGAAAGCTCTAGGCTCTAACTTTCCATTATCAACATGAGCATAAGCAGTGCAACCAAAAACTCTCAACTGTGAATAATCAGCAGGCGAACCTGACCATACCTCAATAGGAGTTTTCTTCTCAAGTGGAATAGAAGGTGACCTATTGATGAGGTAACACGCTGTGTTGGCTGCTTCAGCCCAGAAACGTCTATGCATACCTGCATTGGACAACATACAGCGAACCCTCGAGATGATGGTTCTGTTCATGCGCTCAGCCACGCCATTCTGCTGAGGAGTGTAAGGGATGGTGTGGTGCCTGATCATACCATCATTACTGCAAAACTCCTCAAACTCATTAGAACAGAATTCCATACCATTGTCAGTACGTAGTACCTTTACCTTCTTTTCAGTTTGCTTTTCTACCATAACTTTCCACTTCTTAAAAGCATCAAAAACATCAGATTTGTGTTTCAGAAAATATGGCCACACTTTTCTTGAGTAGTCATCAATAATAGTAAGCATGTAATTAGCACCACCAATAGATGTCTTACGGGAAGGTCCCCATACATCAGCATGCACATAATCTAAAATGCCTTTGGTGGTATGAACGGAAGCATTGAATTTAACTCTTTTGTGCTTACCAAAAATGCAGTGCTCACAGAACTCAAACTTACCCAAGTTGCAACCATCAATCAGCTCTCTCTTAACCAATTCTGCCATGCCATGTTCGCTCATATGTCCAAGGCGCATATGCCAAAGATTTGTTTTACCACAATCATCAGAATCATTAGCAGTAACAGCAGCAGCAATACCAGGCAAAGTGCTACCTCTAAGAACATATAACTTAGCAGAATTCATATCACCTATCATGTGAATAAGAGAGCCTTTCGATACCTTTAACAACCTACGTCCACCGGCGTACTTGTATCCATCAACGTCCATGGTACTCAGGGAGATCAGATTTCTAGCCATGCTTGGTATGTGCTTCACCTCATTCAACGTACGCGTCACGCCATCATGTGTCTTGATCTTAACAGATCCAACTCTGACAATATGGCAGGGGTTGTCATTCCCCACACGTACAAAATCTCTAGTCTGCATAGACTCATATGAACTGAACCAATCTTTGTTACAGCAAATATGAAACGAACATGCAGTATCAAGTATCCATTCATCATCACGAGAAGCACAAGCAGCAAAAACGGCTAAACATTCACCGTCAGAACTATCACCAGAAACAACAGCAGCCTTACCATTACCTTGATCCTTATCTTTTGGTTGGTAAGTACCGTTCCTTTTCTCCTTATTCTGCAGCTTCCAACAATTATCAATAACATGATTAAATTTCTTACAATACCTGCAAAACTTGTCCTTTCCCTTGGACTTCGAACGACCTCTGTCGTCTTTGCTCTTATCTCGATTGCCATGGTTGTTAAATCTCTACTCGGTCCTGCCACGAACCTGCAGAGCTTCAGCCTTGGAAGACGCCCATCTGCCTGCACCATAGATTTCATCTTTTCCCTCTGTTTGAGGGCATCTTGCAGTTCATCAAGGGTTATCTTATCACGGCTCAACAACATTGTATCACGAAAGTGTGTATAAGAACTAGGCAGCGAGCATAAGAGTAATAGAGCTAGATCCTCATTATCATATTTTACTTTCATAGATTGCAAATCAGAAATAATCTCTCTGAAAAGAGATAAGTGATTCATTACCGATCCACCTTCCTGCAATCTATGCGAGAACAACTTCATATTCACATGCATCTTACTGGTTAGATCCTTCATGCAGATCGATTCCAGTTTCCCTCAAAGGGCAGTAGCAGATTTCTCTGTCAAGACTTCCTGCAAAATATTATTGGATAGATAAAGTTGAATCATAGACAAAGCCTTACGGTTTTTCCGCTTTTCTTCGTCAGACCAGCTCTTAGCATCCTTTTCCCCGAATCCATCCAGCGCATCATCCAGATCTGAAGTTTGGGCGAGAATCGCCCGCATCTTCACCTGCCACAGGCAGAATCTTGTGGAGTAGTCCAGCTGCGGTAGATCGAACTTCAATGATGACATGTCGCAAACCCTAGATTAGAACCTGGGGCTCTGATACCACTTGTTAGCTTTACGACAAGTAAATAACGAAGAACGAAAATAAAATTGCAGCGAGGGGGACACAGATTTAACGTGGAAAACCCTCTCCAATAAAGAGAGGGGAAAACCACGGGCGCCAGCCAGCGAAACTTCACTATATCGGAGAGTGTTTACACAACGCCGAAAATTTCACAGATGCAACTTATCCCAACCGGCGGCTTACAAGAAGTATATATAGCGGTGGTAATCTAGGTCATCAACGATCCGTATTGGCCCAAGCCTCCGGCGACGGGCCTCGCTTCGCTTCGTTAGAAATTGGCCTTTACTTTGTAAAATTTGGATCAACATGTAACAGAATTGACCCCTGCCAGTTCTGCAGTTTCCATACGTCTGGAGTTTGGACACCACGGAGTCAACACGTCAAGGCAACACACCGCACAATTTTTCTATCCTGCCGTGAGGCATTAGCTAGAGCATCACTCCATTAGTCCATTAGATTCTTCTTTAAAAAAATCACACTACGGCAGCAGCGGGACGCCAGCCAAATCCTTGAACCGAACACTAATTGCCGCGAAAACGTTGTTGGCAGCAACACACATCCTGATCAAGCTAACGATCGAGCAGAAAGCAAGCACGAGTCGTCGCACTCTAGCAGAGATCTCTACTCTAATAACCTCATCATCATGCTTAACCTTTACCCGAGGCTCTCGGAGAGCTCCCGCTACCGCTACGCCGACGCCGACGGCGTCGCCAGGCCCGGTGCCTTTTTCGGCATCGTCGTCGTCGCCTGCGTCTCCATCGTGCTGTTCTACTGGGTGCTCGCCGCCACCGATAGCGTCCTCAAGGCCGGCGCCTTCGCAGTCACGGCGGCGCTGCTGCTCGTCGTCCTGGGCTGCTTCGCCGTGCGTTCGCCGCCGTTTCACGGGAAGGCCTGAAGACGCGGTGCTCGCTCTGACGGCCAGGGCATCAGGCGGGTCCCCGTGCGCGCCGGCGGACGCCCCACCGGCGTTTGCCTTCGCATGCCCGGCGGAGGAAACCGATTGTGGTGTCCGCGAGGGAAAGAGCGGGGAGGCGGTCCCGAGCTGCGTGGTGGTGTGCCCGGTCTGCCTGGAGGGCGTCCACGGCGGCGAGATGGTGCGGCAGCTGCCGGCGTGCAGGCACGTCTTGCACGTGGAGTGCATCGACATGTGGTTGCACTCGCACACGACGTGCCCGATGTGCCGGTGCGGTATCTCGTCGCCGCAGACGGTGAAGGCAAAAGCCTCGGAGCTGGAAGAGGCGCCGCCGGGGTCGTCGTCGGATGAAGCTTTGCCACCGGTGTAGTTCTTTTAGCTAGTGAAATTTGCATGTACCAGCTGAATGTATATACGAGTGTCATGTAATTACCTTGGTGAACATGCCTTTCCCGCGTTTACTGTTCGTGCAAACATGGACAGTAGATCCCTACGAAGTCGTACTCGACGAACGTATACATACCATTGTTTATTATGTTTTCCTAACCATGATTTATTTTACAGATTGTATCGGCTTGGTGATACCATAAAATAATTTCTTAAAAAAGTGAGCTTTGTAAATACAAGAGTAATCTCTAGCATGGAACCATCTCTCAAATTATAATAACAACAGTTATAACAATGCCAAGGTAATGTTTCCCAATTCCCATTGCAGTGAATATTTTTTCTCTTACATATTTCTAGTGTACAAGAGTGGTTTCAAATTTGTAGCTCGAATACTTTTGGTCTTTTTTCCTCTCCAAAAGTCAACTCGACAAACCAAAAGTCAACACATGAGTTGACTTTGGCAAAAATAAATTCAAAACGAAATTCTAAAACAACTTTTGTACACCGGAATTATGTGTTCTACTAAGAAAACAAGATAAAATGGGAATACATGGTTTGAATCGACAAAAATGTAAGGATGTGTAGCCAGTAGTAGAAAAAGGGCCTTTGGTTCGGGCCACTAGTCCCGGCCGTGGCTGGGGCCGGGACTAATGGTCCGAACCGGACGGCCCGAGGTTGTCGAATTCTGTGTCCCGGTCCGTAAGAGGCAACTAGTCCCGGTTTGAGACACAAACCGGGACTAGTGGGTCTGGGCACGCCCACGTGGTCCTGGCAGAACCATTAGTCCCGGTTTGTGTCTCAAACCGGGACTAATGGTCTGGCCCTATATATATGCACCCAGCCCTCCACTCTCTCCTATTTTTTTCCTATGTGAGGTGGGTATAACTTTGTGCTAAATTTTTTTCTTCATATGCACTAGAGGTGTTCGGTGAAATGCCTGTTAGAGCGATGCCACTTGAGTTCACACAAGACAAAACATGATATGAGATGCCAGAGCGATACTTAAGGTTTTTCCTCTTTGTTTTGAAGTGTCCTAAAAGGTACAACTATTTTCTTGTTTTGACCACGCGGTACTAATTTAAGCATCGTGATTGCGTTTGATATATATGCATGGTTGTATGATGTAGATGAGCCACCCATGGATGTACGGTGACCGACGCTCTGACGCTTACAGAGAAGGCGTGCGTTCTTTTCGCCTTGTGGCCGAGGCGAACAAGCGGCGAGATGGTTTTATGTGCTGTCCATGTGTTGAATGTCGGAATGGGCAGGCTCACACTTCCTCAAGAGTCATTCAGAGCCACCTGCTTCGGTCCGGTTTCATGTCCGGCTATAATGTTTGGACCAAGCACGGAGAAAGAGGGGTTATGGTAGAAGACGGCGATGAAGAAGAGAACAATGATGACAACTACCGATCTATGTTCCCTGAATACGATGATACCGCAGTTGAAGATAATGAAGAAGAAGGGGGTGAAGAACGGGAACCAGATGAGCCCGTTGATGATTTTAGTCGGGTCATTAGTGATGCAAGGCGAGACTGCGACACAGAAAAGGAGAGGTTGCAGTTCGAGCAGATGTTACAGGACCACAACAAATTGCTGTACCCAACTTGTGAAGATGGCCAGAAGAAGCTGGGTAGCACACTGGAATTGTTGAAGTGGAAGGCAGAGACCGGTATGACTGACTCGGGATTTGAAAAGTTGCTGGTAATAATAAAGAAGCTGCTTCGAAGAAATAACCAATTGCCCTCCAGTACGTATGAAGCAAAGAAACTTGTCTGCCCTCTAGGATTAGACGTGCAGAAGATACATGCATGCCCTAATGACTGCATCCTCTACCGCGGTGAGAAGTACGAGAATATGGATAAATGCCCGGTATGCACTGTATTGCGGTATAAGATCAGAAAAGATGACCCTGGTGATGTTGAGGGCGAGCCACCCAGAAAGAGGGTTCCTGCCAAGGTGATGTGGTATGCTCCTATAATACCACGGTTAAAACGTTTGTTCAGAAATAAAGAGCATGTCAAGTTGTTGCGATGGCACATGAAAGACCGTAAGAAAAAGGGATATTGAGGCACCCTGCTGATGGTCGGCAGTGGAGAAAAATCGAGAGAGACTTCCTGGACTTTGCTGGTGACGCAAGGAACTTATGGTTTGGTCTAAGTACCGATGGCATAAATCCTTTTGGGGAGCACAACTGCAGTCACAACACCTGGCCCGTGACTCTATGTATCTACAACCTTCCTCCTTGGTTGTGCATGAAGCGGAAGTTTATTATGATGCCAGTGCTCATCTAAGGCCCGAAGCAACCTGGCAACGACATTGATGTGTACCTAAGGCCATTAGTTGATGAACTTCTACAGTTGTGGGCCAAACCAGGTGTACGTGTGTGGGATGAGCACAAACAGCAGGAATTTGACCTACAAGCGTTGCTGTTCGTAACCATCAATGATTGGCCTGCTCTTAGTAACATTTCAGGACAGACGAACAAAGGATACAATGGATGCACGCACTGTTTAGATGAGACTGAAAGTATATATCTGGATAAATGTAGAAAGAATGTGTACCCATACAATCGTCGTTTTCTTCCGCCCAGTCATCCCTTAAAGAAGAAAGGCAAGCATTTCAATGGCAAGGCAAAAACCCGGACGAAGCCTGTCCCCCGTAGTGGTGCTGATGTATTTGGTATGGTCAAGGATTTGGATGTAATCTTTGGAAAGGGTCCTGGAGGACAACCTGTTCCGAAAGATGCCGATGGACACGCACCCATGTGGAAGAAGAAATCTATATTTTGGGAGCTACCCTATTGGAAAGTGCATGAGGTCCGCTCTGCAATCGACGTGATGCACCTGACGAAGAATCTTTGCGTGAAAATTCTAGGCTTCCTGGGCTTGTATGGGAAGTCAAAAGATATCCCGGCAGCACGGGAGGACCAGCAACATCATAAAGGACGAGACGACAAGCATCCATGGCAGTTTCAAGGGCTTGCCAGCTACGCTCTTACCAAAGAAGAGAAGGAAATCTTTTTTGAAGTCCTTTTCAGTATCAAGGTCCCGTCTAGCTTCTCGTTGAATATAAAGGGAATAGTAAATATGAAAGAGAAAAAAATTTAAAACCTAAAGTCTCATGACTGCCACGTGCTTATGACGCAATTGCTTCCGATTGCATTGAGGGGAATTCTACCAGAAAATGTTCGACTAGCCATTGTGAAGGTATGTGCATTCCTCAATGCAATTTCTCAGAAGGTAATCGATCGAGAAAGTCTATCAGGGTTACAGATTGATGTGGTCCAATGTATGGTCAGCTTCGAGTTGTTGTTCCCGCCATCCTTCTTCAATATTATGACGCACCTCCTAGTTCACCTAGTCGAAGAGATTATAATTCTCGGTCCTGTGTTTCTACACAATATGTTCCCCTTCGAGAGGTTCATGGGAGTCTTAAAGAAATATGTTCATAACCGTGTTAGGCCAGAAGGAAGCATCTCCAAGGGCTATGGAACAAAGGAGGTCATTGAGTTTTGTGTTGACTTTCTTCCTGACCTTAAGCCGATTGGTGTTCCTGAATCTCGGTATGAGGGGAGGATGACTGGAAAAGGCACACTAGGAAGGAAATCAATGGTATGTAGGGACGGGTATTCTTTCACTCAAGCATACTACACAGTTCTACACAATTCCACCGTGGTGGCTCCGTATATCGAGAAATACAAGAATATTCTACGCTCCGAAAACCCGGGGAAGCCTGAAACCTTGATTAAAGGGGAACACGAGAAGAATTTTGGCAGTTGGTTGCAGACACATCTCATGAATAACACCACTGTTGGAGATGAGTTGTACTCGTTGGCCAGGTTACCATCTTCGACTATATATACTTTCCAAGGGTACGAGATAAATGGGAATATATTTTACACGATCGTCCAAGATAAAAAGAGCACCAACCAAACAGTGGTGTCTGCTTTGATGCAACAGATGACAATGGACAGAAGGACACATATTATGGGTACATAGAGGAGATATGGGAACTTGACTATGGACCTACTTTAAGGTCCCTTTGTTTCGGTGCAAATGGGTCAAGCTGACAGGAGGCGGGGTACATGTAGACCAAAAGTACGACATGACAACAGTGGATCTCAACAATCTTGCGTACATGGATGAATCATTCGTCCTAGCCAACGATGTGTCTCAGGTTTTCAATGTGAAGGACATGTCTACCAAACCGAGAAAAAGGAAAGATAAGCAAAAGAATACAAAATACGATGAGCCAAAGCGCCACATAGTTCTTTCAGGGAAAAGAAACATCGTGGGAGTGGATGACAAGACAGACATGTCAGAAGATTACAATAAGTTTCATGAAATTCCGTCCTTCAAAGTGAAAACTGACCCAAGCATCCTGCTAAATGATGAAGATTCTCCATGGCTACGGTGCAGAAGAAAACCACAACACTAGATGTTGGTGATGTGTAATAATGTATTTAACCTTTTATTTGAGTCATAAATCTATGTAATGTATTAAACCTTTTATTTGAGACATAAATGTCCCCTTTCATGTAATACATCTTGCTCAATCAAACTAGACGTTGACGACCGGGTTCTGAGCCGCGGGAGGTGATCACCAAAAGAGAAGGAACCATCACATGAGAAGGAACCCACAAACACTAAGGATACATAGCACAACTGAAAATTAAGATACATAGCACAACTGAAAATTAAGAAACATGCCTAATGTTGGAGTGATTCAGTCATGCTCCTGCCTAGCCCTGTAATACGCGCCACTGTAGTCATCGTAGTCGCCGGCGCCGTCGTCGCTGTCGTCGTCGGGGTTGTCGTAGTCGAACCTTGAAGGTTGGGCACGCGTGGGCTGGATTTGAGGGTACCGCAGGCGAGGGTTATTGCCGGTCGTGTTGTAGGCCATGACACTCTGGAGAGTCCGGCCGCGCCACCACAGCCGACGGCCGGCCTCGTTGAAGTTCGAAGGAGGTGGGTCGTCCTCCTCGTGCCTGGCGAGCGCCCTCTCACGCCGATTGATGAAGAAGGCTTCCCAAGTCGGGAAATAGTCGGGATGCCAGTTGGGATTCCTCCGCTGCTCTAACGTGAGCTCGAGGTAGTAGTGGTTCGTGATGGCCATCCGGCGCTCCACACCTAGAGGGACAGGAGAGACCGGCACACCACCGGCGCTCAGCATCCAGCCGGTGGGGACGCGGTAGCCCGGTGGGCAGGGGTAGTTCGAGGCGCAAAGCGCCTCCGCCTCCCTGGGGGTTAGAGGTATGGTGGAAGCCATGAGAGAGAGTGGAGAGAGGCGGCAGATATGAGTCTAGATGTGTTATGGCAACAACCAAGCCTACATATATATAGTGAGAAATGGCGGGAAGTCAGAGGAGGGAAGCGGTGGAAAAGGCAGGAAGAAAACGGGCGGAAAAAAATAAGGCGAGAAGAAATAAGGCGGGAAGAAACAGACCTTTAGTACCGGTTTCGCGCGAATTTTTTATCAACCAGGACTAAAGGGGCTTATTTTTTGTAATAAAAAAAATAAAAAAATATGGTCGAAACCCGAAACCGGGACTAAAGGGGAACAAATATGACATTGATTTCCATGTTGATATACATATGTGCGCCGAAACCCGAAACCCTAACGGTCGCCATAGGATATTATTACAGTAAACTTGCAATTTTAATTCATAAACAGGTTCTAATCTTTCCTGTGATTCCGTAGTCATATTATTTGCAATTTTTCGATTAGTAATTATTTTCTTATGAATTTATTACTCCAAAAAGGGTATTAATCCTATTTAAATAATCACGACAAATACTTACAGTAATATTCCAAAAAGGGTATTAATTCATAAACTTGGCGCGCGTGGCCGATTGGCGCGGGGGGCCGAAAACCCTTTGGTCCCGGCCCGTGGCACGCACCGGGACTAAAGGGGTGCCGTTTGGCGCGTGTGACTGAAAACCCTTTGGTCTCGGCCCGTGGCACGCACCGGGACTAAAGACCCTCCTTTAGTCCCGGTTGCAGTCACGAACCGGGACTAAAGGGTCGGGGGTATATAACCGCCCCCTTCTTCCCTCGGTCGAATCCATCGACCGGGAGCAATCGCGAGGAGCACACCAGAGCGCCGCCAGGCTGCCGAAATTTTCCGTTGGCGTCCGCGCCTCCGGCCACCGCTGCACCTCGTCCTCCTTCTCCGGGCGCCACACCTCCAGCCGCCGCCGCCGCTGCCACCACCTCCATCCGCGTCGGCCAGTTCTAGCCGCCACCGCGCCACCACCTCGTCCTCCCTCTCCGGCCGCCCCACCTCCAGCCGCCACCGCGCCGCCGCGCCGCCGCCCCGCGCAGGTAATCCATCTAGTTTTTTTCTAGTATTTTTCCTAGTATTTTTTCTAGTACTTAGTGTATTTATAGTCTCAGTGTAATTTTTATAGTCTTAGTGTACTTAGTGTATTTTTTGTATTTTTTTATAGTTTTAGTGTACTTTTTTATAGTCTTAGTGTACTTAGTGTATTTATAGTTTTAGTGTATAGTACTTTGTGTATTTTTTATAGTCTTAGTGTACTTAGTGTATTTATAGTCTTAGTGTATTTTTTTATAGTCTTAGTGTACTTAGTGTATTTTTTTCTAGTACTTAGTATGTACTAGTATCATAGTCTTAGTGTATTTTTTCTAGTACTTAGTAGTATCATAGAGGCTATGGTGATGGTGAGAGGCCAACATTACTATCGGTTGTCGACGATGCGTCGATGACTCGGTGGTGCTCGCGGGCCGCCCGGAGATAGGGTTAGGGTGGTGGTGCTCGCGGGCCCCCGGACTTAGGGTTAGGGTGGTGGTTCTCGCGGGCCGCCCGGAGATAGGGTTAGGGTGGTGGTGCTCGCGGGCCCCCGGACTTAGGGTTAGAGTGGTGGTGCTCGCGGGCCCCCGAAGATAGGGTTAGGGTGGTGGTGCTCGCGGGCCCCCGGACTTAGGGTTAGAGTGGTGGTGCTTGTGGGCCCCTGGAGATAGGGTTAGGGTGGTGGTGCTTGCGGGCCGCCTGGACTTAGGGTTAGGGTTAGGGCATCACTAGAATTTTGCTATTGTTTAGTATTATTGTAGCAAATTGCGTGTTCATATTATTGTTTAGTATTATTTTATGCAGCAATATTGAATGAAAAATGTTATTGTGTGCATTTTGTAGAAAACTATGGATCCAATCTAGAGAGACCTAGCACAGGAAGAAATTCTCGAGGATATGATCAACGACACCCCCCATGTTGATCCACCTGAATCTCCGTCGATTTATCTGAACCCCTCCGGTGAGGGAGAGGAGGTCAACCGAAATGATCAAGGAGAAGCCGACGACTCTGGTGGTGGAGAAGCCAACGGCTCCGGTGGTGGAGAAGCCGACGGCTTCGGTGGACCCTTAACGAAGTCCGGCGAGGTATACATATGAAGTCTGGTGATCAGTAGATGCATTAACTGAGTTGTATATATATAAATTGACGAATGTTTCTTCTCTTAGGCCTCCATATCGAGCAAAAAATATTCCAAACGAGGCCAGGCCAAAAAGTTGGACGCATCTACGCGTTATACAATTACGCTGGTATCAGCACGGGGTGAACCGTTGGAACCTGAAAAGGCTAAAAGTGTATTTGTACAACAATGCGGAGTTATGGTTAGGGATCGCATCCTGATCACCGTTCGAGAGTGGAATAAGACCAAAGGGGCGGAAGAGGGTGAGTATGTCACCGACAGGTACAAAGAGGGTCTTTGGAATGACCTTATGGCACATTTCACCCTGCCAGAATGTGAGGATGAAGCCGACACAGGTGCATTGAGGAAGAAAGTCAAGCAGTGGACTCTTACGAAGATGGCCGAACTATTCAAGAACTAGAAGAAAGCATTATGGCAAAGTATCAGAAGACGAAGACTCCTCCTAAATTTGAATGCTATCTAATGAAGCAGCAGGCTAACAAGGATGCATTTGTGAAGTACAAGGAGTCAGAACCTGCTATGGAAAAGTCGGAAAAAAACAAGAAAAATGCCGCGATGAAGAAATATCACCATCACCTAGGGCCAGGGGGCTACGCGGCTGCCATGCCAAAGTGGGATGCTAAAGAGAATGAGATGCTTGCTAAAGGGATCACTCCAGAACCAATACGTGAAGAATGGGATCTAAGGGCAAGGAATTGGTTCCTTGGGCATGGGAGTGAGTATGACGAAAGTACAAGGGACCTTATTTGCAGTGACGGGATTAGGATACCCCGGTATACATGGCAGAAAGTGGTGAAGGAGATTAAAGTGGGGACAACAAAGTTCCGTCCCGATAGAGAGAAAGACTTGCTGACAAAGGTCCTCGGGAATGACGAACGCGGAGGACGTGTACGAGGCCTTGGCCCTAGTTATACGTGGGAGATGGGGTTTCCCAAAGACAGAGATACTTATAGGAGCCGAGAGAGAGCAAAGAGGCGACGGCAGGAGGAGGAGGGAGACAGGTTCACCGAGTTGCTAGGAACACTTCGAATGCATCAGCAACAGATTGACGAACTTCGAGGAGCAGCGCGCCTGCAAGATCCTATACTCGATATTACCACCGTCCCATCTCAGCGGAGAAGCAGCGTGGCTGAATCGGAGGTCCCTTCTGACGATGCACGTATGGTAGATGGCGGTCCCGGCTACCCCGTGGATGGAATCAAGGAGCAGGCATCTTGTGAGCTCCATCAGAAGGTGAAGAACCTATCCATCAAGGTGGCGGTCGGATGTGCTTTACCTTGTCCACCTGGCGCACGCTGGCATGGCCGTGAGATTCCAGCTGGCTATGCTAAAGTTGTTGTGGATGAAATCGCAATGGGGTGGGACCCAATGGAGCTTGACATCCCTGGACCTAAAGGTGAGAGGACACTCGGAGAAGTACTGGGTGGTATCATTCTATGGGACAAGAACAACATCAAGCTTCCAGGCTGGACGCCAAAGCCAACACCGCCTCCGAGTCGTCGCATGTCACCTTCACCTCCATCACCTCCAAGAAGCCCACCCCATGACTACGACCACCACAGCCCGAGTCCATCTCGATCTTCGCCGCAGCCTCCAATTAGTACTAAACGACGCAGCAGCCCAAAACGACAAATGTCGCCCCTCCCAAGAGTACCTCATAAGAATCTTCCCATCAGACCTTACGATCGTACTGACGAGGAAAATGCAGCAATCACAAAGGCCCATTGTGATGCGCATTTTCAAAAGAAGAAGCCCGAGCCCGCCCTGGTATACACCAAGAAGCAAAAAGCGTATGCACATTCTTTTCTGAACACAAAATCGCAGTATGAGTTGCACCATAAGCCAGATGACTATGTACGCACACTTCGGAAGGAAGCAAAGAAGAGCAAATCAAGTAGAAGTGCAAGCGGGAGCAAATCATCAGGTCAAAGTGCAACCGGGAAAAGAATGGACGTCCCCCAGCTCAGGAAACAGGCCAAAAAATCGATCCCACCCCTCCAAGTGTTATCCTATGACACTCCGCAGCAGGATATGGAAGAAGCTAAGAAGCTTGCGGCCGCTATGAATGTGACTGTTGAGGAATTGCTAGGTGCCCAGGACGACAAGTTACCCAAGGTTCAGGTAGTCCCTACATATGTCCCAGGGAAGCCTCTGGTCAGCTTTGAGCAGTTCCAACAACTGCCAACACAAATGCGGAGTTTACATAACTAGTACTTGAAAGCCGTAAAGCAGGAGAGAATAATGATCGTGGCGAAAGTCCCACATGACTACTACTTTCGAGAAGAAGAGGTCCATGTTGAGTTTCCAGAACTCTTCTAGTTATACAGTTTCGAAGCCCTCGACAAAAGTCTCATGAGTTGCTATTGTCTGTAAGTTGTTGAATTCATTGTCTATATATAAGTTGTTCATTTTTTCAGTTGTTCAGTTCATTGCATATAATTATCCTCATTATATCCTTCTGTACTCTGTTATTATGCAGAATGAAGATCATAGAATGTAAAAGAAGGTCACTCTTTAGTGTTGGGTTCATTGATCCAGATAAAATACATTGTAAGATGCTAAAGGATAAACCCGAGGAGACGCAGGAAAACCTTCTAAGGTTTCTAACAGAGCAACATTTTTGTGACCACATACTGTTTCCTTACAATTTTCGGTGAGGGTCTTACTATGTTGTACACATTCACTTTTTCTTACTCGATGTTAAATGTAATTGATGAGTTACTGATGTATATATAAACGTGTGCAGTTTCCACTGGATTCTCATGGATATTCAACTTGATAAGGGAAGAGTTGAAGTCATGGACCCATTGAAGAGACCCCTGGAACAGTTTAGGGACATGCAGGACATGCTCCAGAGGTAATTTTCGTGCTACATCGGTCTCTTTATTTGATTTCTTGAGATATCACGTAATAAATAACTCATTCATTCATTTTCTTTGCCGGGCAGGGTTTGGAGCATGTTCAAGAGTAGGGTTAAGGGTTCCTTTAGTAAGGAGCTGACGTTTACTCTGGTCTCGGTAAGTAATACGTGATATGTTCGCGCATCTCTTTACTTCTAGTTTCAAGACAATTATGATGCTAGATTATAATTTTGATTGAATTTTATTCTCGTAAAGTGCGCGAGGCAGCCACAGGGGACGAATCTATGTGGATACTACGTTTGCAAGTTCATTCGCACGTTTACCACTGAGCACAATGATAATAGAGTCGACGTAAGTAATACATTCACAACATTATTTTATTACCGTCACTTTTTGTTATCATGATTGATATTCATATTGATCTCCTTTTCTTATATAGTTCGAGAGAATGCGGGATCCGCTCCTACCAGAGCAACGCATACTAGGAATTGCTGAAGAACTGGCAGGATTCTTGATGACCGAGATGATAGATGACACCGGGGAATTTAGCGTGAATAGGCGCTACCGATGATCCCCGACCGTGTAATTAAATCGTCGAATTATGATCTCCATGTAACTATCATGATCATGTATATATTTATATGCTCGATCTTAAGAGAAGTTATCTTATGTATGCACGAACGTGTACGATATGTGGTAGCGTAGAAAACTATTTTTGAAATGAAAAAGAGAAAAAAAGATACAAATTGAATTCTCTGCCGCGGCAGAGAAAGTGCCTAAACTTCTGCCGCGGCAGAGAACCATTTGTCCCGGTTCGTAATACGAACCGGGACTAATGGGGGGCACCCAGCGCCCGCAGAGACGGCCACGTGGATACCCATTGGTCCCGGATGGTAAGCGGTCCGGGACTAGTGGGGGGACCTTTAGTCCCGCCCCTCCAGTCCCGGTTACCAGGACCGGGACTAAAGCCCCTTACGGGCCGGGACTGGAGGCCCTTTTTCCACTAGTGAGCTACCACCATGCATAGGAAATCGCCTCTCTTGCAGTGAATTATCATACCCTCTTTTAGTCAATGTCTTTTCTACTATTATTGTTCATCCAAACATATGGCATGGTTTTTGTTTTATCGATCTATTTCGATGATACATAAAGAAGTCAAAATTGTGCAAAAAAGGAGAGAGTGATCCAGAGCCTTGAAGTCCTGCCATGCATAATACTTCAAGTTACTTTGTATACTAACAATTATATATAGGTATGCCTCTAAAAAAAATATAGATATGCCTCTAAAAAAAGTAGAGTATAGTTATGATACTCTCTTTTTTCGCATTTATAGTTATGATACTCTGTATACTAACAATTTAGTCCCAACATTGTGATTATCAGCAATACTATATGTCATGTCACTAGTTAAGTTCCTTTGGCAAACGTAAGGTTTTTTGTTGGCATCCTGTCGCTGAGGCACTACGATGTAGTTTTCTTCGGAACCTTTGTAATAAATAAGTAACCAAATTAAATAGACTAAATGATCAAATTAATGCATACATGTATTCTTCACCGGTAAGAAGATGACATTTCGAACATGGACGAACACACACACCCTCGTACTTGCAAGCTACACCTGTATGTTTTTGTACAAATATGAGAAATAAAAAACTATACTACATATTTTTTAAAATGCATATCTGATTATGTTACCTCACTAATTAAAGTATGTATGCATGTATAATACAAGTCAAAGTTAGATGTTTAAACTAAGTTTGTAAACTATACTCTTTACATGATTTCCTCAAGAGGGTAAGTGAATTTTCTAGTATGTCTCACATATATGATGAACGGGTACGCCATATTTTTATATTTTTCTATTATATTTGTATAATCTTAGATGTATTATTTTTGTGTATGATGAACATAATAAAAGCAAGGTTAGGCAAAAAAGGAGAAAATTGGAACAAAGAGAAAATTAGAAGGAAGGCAACCAAAGTCGGTCGCACGTGACGAGGCATTCGAACGCCTCCGATTGAGCCGTGCTAGTAGTCCTCACGTATGCGAAATTGGGTACTTATTATTTCAGAAATCAAACTTGCTATGGGGGTTTCCTCCAACGCTATCCCTAAAAAAACTCCAAATGGGTGCCTCTTAGTTTTAAAAATACGAAAATCATATTTCCAAGTTTCACCTAGAAAAGGCCTTAGCATAGTCAATCATCTATACTATAAGCTTGCAAAATCATAGTGTGAAATACTTGTATTATAGGCTACATAAAATTGAAATGTGTATGGATTATATTAATAAAAAAATAAAAAGGAATGTGGTGGGGGAGGCCCTTGCAGAGATTTTTTCTGAAATAATAAGACCCCAACTCCGTATAATCCGAGACTTGAACCTGGGTGAATGGGTTCTACATCCACTTTTCTGACCAAGTGGGTCCAACTCACTTCCTAGACTATATTACAATGAATAATGCACATTCAAAACTATCAAATTTTGTCATTTTTTGTGTAGCCTAAAATAGAGAGAGTTTCGCATCTGCATTTTGTACACTTGTAGATTACATCATTGACTACATTCTGATTTATTTTCAAAAGTTTATAGAACTTGTAAAAATTGATGTTGCCCCCTATGTCCATATGTTGGTCTCTTGAGTCATACCTCTAGGGATAGGAGGGAATGCTGAAGTGTATAAGTGGATTGTCTATCCCTTTCTTCTGACTAGTGTTTTGAAATAGTTGGTTGCTGCATGAACTTTGACACATTCGACTTCCGTGCATTCCGCCTGAAAACTAGATGCCAATCAAGGTAAGTAACTAAATCAAGAAATCATGCAGTTTGGCACACAAGACCTGAAACATTTCTGTTCGGGAGTGAATATGAGCTAAATGACTCGCTACTTTTTTTTCATATAGGATGCTTTGTAGAACTTAAAAATTCGCACCCACTTGACACAAACAACAAGAGTTCACATACATACTCCGACAACTAGAATTCACACAACCGCAACTACTGGCAGAGCACCCATGGCCAGGAACAAAATGAAAACCTTAACACTTGCTACCAGAAATAGAAATAGAAACATGTTTGGAGTTTATGGTATTTAGCATGGGTAAAAGGGGTGACTGGACCTAGATTTTGTACAGCTTAATGGAGGACATTTTCTACAATATTATAGATTCTTATTCCATGTTCTTATTATAAGTTTCCAATTCAATATATTTTTCTGCTCTAAATACAAATATTAGAAATTGAAATGTTGTCCTATAATGGCACCAATTCATACCTGCAGCTCTGCTGGTGATGCTTTGTTCATATTTTTAGCAACCTTTTTCTGTTCAATGATGCGCTCAAATTCATTTTCCTTGAATGAATCTTCGGAATATCACCATGGGACTGAAAGAGCAATAGAGAATAACTAATTCATATTAACATAAGTGGGCAAAGAAGTGAGTGCATCTCACTTTCTTAGGGAAGTGGATGTACAAACCCAGCCACCCAGGTTCAAGTCCTCACGGACACAGATTTGAGTTCTTATTATTTAAAAAACAAACTCCCTGTAGGGGCTTCCCCTAGCGCATTCCTTAAAAAACATTGGCAAGGGGTGTGAATTTAATTATGGTGAGTACTTCTACTACATCACTTATATTTCTGTTACGATTTGGAAATTTTCTCTTTGTGCAGCATTATGGTCTAGTGAGGCGTGAAGTCCGATTTAAATTAGTATCTATTTCAGTACGAAGTATATATAGTACTCCCTATGATTCACAATAAGTATCAGTGATTTAGTACAATTGATCGGAGAGAGTATCACATATTGTGAACTCATTACTGAATTGAATCCATGTAACTAATCAGTTTGTACTCTAGAAAATTTTATAAATGTGATAAACTAATCATACACTAGAAAAACAACTATTAGGATATTTGTTTGATTCATAAGTTTGATAGTTCTCTATCTTGATATTTGAGAATACTAATATACACCCCCACCCAAAACACACATGCGTGCCCATAATTCCCACCATATAGTTTATGAATTGTCAAAGATAACAGTAGAAGTAGTTTTTGCTACAACATACTATTTAAATTTAACACAAAAAAATATGCTTGCAATAATTTACGCTACAAGTGATAACAAATAACATTATACTAACTAATAATTAGTAAATCGCATGGTTAACCGTATCATGTAAGTATTTATACTCAGTAAGACTATGTAATGATATAAAACAACTTATAAATAAGTATAAATGTTTGGTGTAAATTGTTACCGTATTTTCTGTTATATGGTGCACCAACCAAGACTTTGTCTGTGGGAATTAAGGTTTATCTTGTAGTTGGTTAATCCTTTTGTTTAAATAAAATCCCACGGATCTGAACGACATGGAGACTTGATGGACTGCCCCGTTTGGCCCCCTCCTCATTGATACGTCATTAGTTATATCGTGACACCATCCACACTCGTATCTTAAGAGCAGCGGAAGACTAGACCTGCGTCTTCTTCCGCACGTCAAAGACTCTACCCGTAGATCCACAACTAGCAAGATCATCAATGGCGCTCCGTAAGTAAATTGTTTCCGCTGCTCGTATCTAGCTATGGACTATCATCTAGGTCTCTTTGCTTTCAATGATATCAGAGCTGCGTTTGTAGATCGGTTTCTTGTCAAAATACCTACTAGTTCTTTGGTTGTTGTGTCTATGCTAGTCTCTTGCTAGTTTTCATAGATCAGAAAAGTAAGGGCGGTGTATGTAGTATTCAATTGGCTATTCAATCTTGATGTTCCTGATAGTAAAAGCATGAAGTAGATAGATCGTTTGACATGGTCCATAAATTGTTGTTTTACTAATAGGTCAATTCAATATGATGTATACTACCTTGTTTGCTTGAAGTAGTATCTATGGTGTTTAAAGCTTGCGCACTCATGACCTAGTCAATACAACTTTCTTTTACTTCACGGCAACAATCTGCTTTTAATTCTGAACTTTATGGTTCCTGCATACATGTCTAGGGGTGTAACGAGCTGCACAAATTTCTTGCATGATTGCCGAGTTGACTTAGTTCTAGTTTTTTTAATACATACAACTTGATGATTCATGTTTACTATTGATGCTTCGAGGCCATATATAATTAGCAATAAAGTTTTAACTAACTAAGAGCAAGCCAAAGCGGTGTTAAGCTAAATAAGGTTTAATATGGCGAATATGTGATTTATTATCACTATTGGTATACTTTTATTTTCTTGCTAGTTTGTTCCCAAAGGAAAGCTAGTTATTTAAATAAACTTGAAATAAGTACACAATGATAGTTGTTAGTTAAGGTAGATTGGATATTTTTTCCTGCCTAAAGGTGACAAAATTAGCTGATCAAAGTTTTATTGCTATCATTGTTGTGATCCATAAATTTGTAGTTATGGTTCTGCTCCCAAAGTATTTGCCATGATTACATATGAAGTTTTTGTGTGGATGTTATTTTGTATAGCTTATTAATTCACATGTAGTGTGTTTTATTTACCAACTACTGCAAGTTCTTCTGCTATGCCATCTCCTATCATAACTGTGCAATTCTAGTAATCGATGGCTCAAATTATTCTGATCAGAAAGAAAAAGTTTTGCTTTCTCTTGGGTGTGCTGATTTGGATCTATCCCTTATGGTTGAAAAACCTACAGATCTTAGTGATTCAAGTACCGCTAATGATATTACCCATTCAAAAAATAGCAACGCTCAAATCGTCTCAGTGTGATGTTAATTGAGTCTCAAATTGCAAACAACATCCGGAGCTTTATCCCAGACTCTGAGACTGCCAAAGGGTATCTTACTTCCATTGAGAAACAATTTGCCAGCTCTGATAAAGCATTGGCTATCACACTCATGGCTAAGTTGTCTAACTTAAAGCATTTGGTGGTTCCATCTGTGAACATATCATGGAAATGAGAGACATTGCATCTCAACTCAAGGGACTTGAATGCACATTTTACGATTCCTTCCATATGCACTACATATTAAATTCTTACCTCCTGAGTATGGAACTTTTAAGATCTGATACAACACACATAAGGATAAGTGGTCAATAAATGAACTCCTAACCATGTTTGTGCAAGAGCAGGACATGTTAGCCCAAGAGAGACAAGATGTTGTTAACACTGTTTCTCATAAGGAGGGCAATTACAAGAAGCACACCTAGAATAATAACTTCAAGGGAGAAAGTGGTCTGATGTGGAAGAAAGCAAAAGATGCTCTTGCTGGCCTCAATCAGACAAGGGAAAATGGGGTTACATGCTTCTTTTCAAGGAGGGACACATGAAGAAAGATTGCCACAACTATCAGACACGACTTGAGAAAAAGGGTATGTTTGATCTTATCCATGAGCTTAATTTTATTTCGGTTCCATCCAATTCTTGGTGGGTTGGCAGTGCTGCAACTTGTCATGTGTCCGGTACTGTGCATGGATTTTTGGACCATTCACGGGACTAGGAATGCCTAATAAAGTAGAGTTCATTGGAACATATAGATTAGTTTTGAATAATGGTCATGTGTTTGACCTTGAAGACACCTTTCATATTACTACTTTTCATAGGGAATTTGATACCCGTCTCATGTATCAATGACAATATTGATTATAGTTTGAGTATGGCGAATAATAAATTTTCCTTGTTCTATAAAATTGAATTTATTGGCTCTACTGTTTAAGAATATGGCTTATATAGGTTATTGATTAACGAATCTTCTCATGAAAATTATTTATCTATGCACGGTAATGTTGGAAGTAAACGTGGTGTTTCGCAAGAAATGTCCGATGTACTTTGTCATAAGAGGTTGCGGCACATCTCAAAAGAGAGAATGCTTCGTTTATTAGAGAAGGCATTCTGGTAAATCTTGGCTTCTCTGATTTTAACACTTGCTTGGACTGCATTAAGCAAAAGCAGACCAATACCTCTATAAAGAAAAATTCCAAAAGAAGTGATGGAACTTTGGAATTGATCCATACTGATATATGTGGCCCTTTTCCAGCATGTATAACTGGGCACACATATTTCATCACCGCTACAAATATCTCTATATGCTTAAAGCAAAATCCGAAGCACTCGGCACCTTTAAAGTTTTCAATGCCGAGGTAGAGAATCAACTAAACAAAATATCAAAATAGTCAGATCTGATAGAGGTGGTGAATATTATGGTAGATAAACTGAAACTGGGAAAGTTTCATGTCCTTTCACGAAGTTTCTTGAAACATGTGGCATCGTGCCAATACACCGTGCCAGGGACTCCAAATCAAAATGGTGTGTCTGAAAGAAGAAACTGCACATTGATTGATATGGTTAGAAGTATGATCAGTAATCCTTCTCTCCCTTTATATTTGTGGAGTGATGCACTTCAGACAACTTTTTACATTTTAAATAGGGTTCCATCTATTTGTAAAACGCCTTATGAGTTGCGGGCTGGATGAAAACCAAGTGTGAACCATTTTCATACGTTGGAGGCAAAGTTGTATAATCCACACATAAAGAAATTAGAACCAAGAACCACTTCTTGCTTTTTAATTGGTTACACAGAAAGGGGTGATAACCCACAAGTATAGGGGATCGTGTGTAGCCTTTTCGATAAGTAAGAGTGTCGAACCCAATGAGAAGCTAAAGGTAAGATAAATATTCTCTCAAGTTTTATCAACCACTGATACAACTCTACGCACACTAAATGTTTGCATTATCTAGGAAATAAAACTAGAGCAACAATACGAGTAATAGAGATAGCTTTGCATGATAATAAATAATAAGAAAGTAAAGCTTGTTGCTACAGCAATAAAATACACTAAACTAACAGAATCATGAGTGTGGAATAGTGGTGATAATTGTGGTGGCTTTGTCCAAGTTTAAATAGCGAATAAATCGGGTTTATTATCTTCGATGCAGTTTTCTATGTGAGAGAGGCTAAATTGGAAGCCCCCTTCCTTCATGGCTTCTTGGGAGCCCTCCCCCATGGAGATGGGACCCATGGGGGAGGCAAAATGTGGCTTTGGTGGCTGCAAATTCGTGGGTGGAGGTGTCTTGGGCGAATTAGGTTTTCTCCCTTTATATAGCTTCTCGGATTCCCGTCACCCATCTTGGGCTGCAGTAAATCGGGCCTAGCGGGCCCGTCCGAACTAGGAATCAGCTAAATTTTATGTCTAGAACATTTGTCGTGAAATTTCCAACAACTTTGAGTTTTCCGTTTGACCCCGTCTTCGACCCGAAACGTGACCATCTTCAAAAAGAGTTCTGAGACAGATTTCTGGAAAAATCCCAATTTGATTCCAACAAGGTTTCCACTTGTATTCTTGCTAATTCCTACACATCAAAGTGTAAAACAAGAATATTATACACTTTTGCAACTATTAGTAGGTTAGTCCAACTATTATACAAAAAGGAGTGTCAAAAGCATATTATTAGCATAAAACTATCAAAAATTATAGATACGTTATGGACGCATCAACATCCCCAAGCTTAGTTCCTGCTCGTCCACGAGTAGGTAAACGATAAAAACAATATAATTTTTGAGGTGACATGCAGACAACACAATCTTGATCATCATTATTGTAAAAGCGTTGATAGTTGGGATCAAGGTACTCTAAACATGAACATGAAAGATAGAGTTCTAACAATAAGACAACAACTATGTTGTAACATGAAAATGTACAAACAAAAGATCATGAATAACAATGCTTTAAAAGACGTTTGTTTGCTTCACATAAAGAAAACATAATGAGAATGGTATTCAGCTTGTCCCTCATAGTGTAGCAAAACATAAATGCATATGACACCTTCAAAGTTCATAAGGGTGACTAGATATAAATAGTTTAAGAACAAGCAATATCAAAGTTATGCATCAATCAACAAGTCTTGGAACAATGCACATTAAACTAAGAATGGCCATTATGCTCTCTTAATAGGTGCATAAAGATAGAAGATGGGGACTCAATATAAAAGTAAAAGAAAGGCCTTCATAGAAGGAAGCAGGGATTCAAGTCTCATAAAGAGCTTCCAAAAATTATGGTACTTATTAGTTTTCAGCTCTCATTGCTCCTATCATAAGCATCTTGAAGTGATTAAGGTTAAAGTGAACAAACTATGGAGTATATGCTTGACAAAGTATAAGTTAAAAATCTCATGTCCCTTGAATACGAGGGTCGCTCCTCATGCTACTCAAGTTTAGTTACCGGCAAGTTCTTGTCATAGTAAGTACATGTGTATCATAGAGAATCACCAACAGGGTACCCCTTGCCCGATGATACGGAAGAATCCCCATATCAAAATGACAAGGCAAGCAGACAACGAGCATCTCAACAATATTCTTATTTACCATGGGAAAATGGCGCTTTTTTCTCTCTTTCCTCTTTTCTCATCTCTTTTGTTTTCTTTTTCTCTTTTTCTCAATCTCTATCTCTTTTTTTATAAGAAGAATGCTTCATAGATTGCTCATTATAGTTACGCTGCAGGTTTCCACCATGATTAGGCATGGATTAGACCAGCAGCCCAGGCGTTTCTCTAACACACATACATAACTCCATGGACTTACAAGCTCCCCTTTATTTCACACCGACGACATCCATAGATAAAAGAGCATGATATCAACTGGGTACAATGTACAAGTGCAATGTTGAAAGCGTTCCCCATGACAGCATGGTTCTGCTAATCCCCAACATATAAATGCAAGCATATACAACATAGATGACACAATGGTTTAAGTTTATTAGGGGCAAGAAAAGTAAAGTGTGCCATCAAGTTTGTGAGATCTTTAATCACTAGTTTTCTCATAACAAGTTTAATTCGGAAGGTAGATAAAAACATGAATATACTTGGAATAGCAAATGCTAATAGGTAGGTATGGTGGACTCTTTGGAATAACTTGGTTTTATTTGGAGTTGGATGCATGAGTGGAACTCACACTTGGTTATGGAGGCTAGCAAAAGACTGGGAGCGACCAACTAAGAGAGCAACAATGGCCATACATCATGCAAAGCGACTGAAAGAGCATGTGGTCCCCCATGTGTGGTTTTGGTAATTAATGACAATCTTTATGGACTAATTGTGTATTAAGGTGTACTTGTAGGATTTGTCCATTGGCATTGCTTGGAGCATGTGTTGGCTTCAAGGTCGATAAAATGAAGAAGAAGATGCATTGTGGAAGCTCAATATGCGCCATCCCTAGAACATCTCATGTTTGGTGCTTGTCATCCTCGGTGTTTTTGGATCGATGAAGACATGGCCAAAGGATGCTCAAGGCAAAGGTATTCTTGATAGGTTTTTCCCTTTTACCACTCTCGTGTTGATCGGATTTAGGATAGATAGCCGTACTATCAAGAGGGGCTCTCCAGTGAGTAACTCGATCATATCGTTCGGAGAGAGCTCAAACCTTTGCATACTTGCATCATCATATTTGGTTGTTTATTTGTCTTATTCTTGTGAGTATTTAGAGCTTGTGGTAATCTTCATAACAAGCTCTTGTTCATCAAAATCGGATCTCCCTTTTATACCTTGTTGCGATTTTGATCCTGGCGGTTTTCCAGATTCTCATCAAGTGAGGTATCTCATATTATACTACTTGAAACATTATCACTTGGTGATATCCAATATTTCCACTTTTAGTTGTAGCTCTTGTCGTCTTCTTTCCAACGCAATTGGAATCGGGTCAATCGGAGTTACTAATCAAAAGTTGTAGTCGTTGGAATATTTGCCTTTGATTTGAAATAGAAAACCTTTTCTTATGGCCCATCCGGTAGGACCGCCCAAGCGGGCCGGTACTACCGGCCGGCCCAGTCTCCCTGCTGCTATCCTCTGCCCCGTCCGGTTGTGGCGGCCGATAGTTCCGGGCCGCTACCGCCCGGCCCCGGCCCGTGCGCCTCCTGCCTGGCTCGCCCGATGGCTGCATCCGGTGCCACCGGCCTAGCCCGGTAGTACCGCCCGGGTGGGACGGTACTACCGGCAGGCCCAGGTCGATCAGGCCAGCGTTCCCTAGCCCGGCCGCCCGCCTCCCTGCTTCCCCCGCGCGCATCTGCCCAGCTCGCCCCGTGCGCCTCGCCAGCTCGCCGCTCCCGCTCGCCCGCTCGCGTCGATCGCCACCCGCGTGCGTCTCCCGATCCCCTTCGCTTCCCACCTCGCTCGCTGCTAGCTGCTGCTGCTTCGCTCGCCTTGGTGGGCTGTCATCCGGTACTACCGGGCCTGGACGGGAAAAACGTCCAAACGGGCAAAAATCCGCCCCCTCTATAGATAGCCTCTTTATCTCTTTTGACTAGTTGCTTCTTTCTCTATCTTTTGTCGAGCTTGATTTCTTCCTTCTTCTCCATTGATTCTTGCCAATATTTGAGGGGTAGATAGAGGAGATCTAGATCTATGTTTTGACCAAACCAAATCAACTCTTTGTGAGTGAATCTTTGGGATCTAGATCTTTGGGGGATTTTGTGTTCCTCTTTGTATTCTTCCTCTCTTGTTCCCCCAATTGCTTTAGTAGCATTGTTGGAACTTGAGAGTGAAGATTTGGGGGCAACTTTGTGGTGTTCTTGCCATTTGCATTTGGTGCTCGGTGTGTGTTGATACATTGCAAATGTATCTATAATTTTTGATGTTCCATGCTTGGTTTATCTACTTTCTTGTGTTTTGTCCACACTTTGGAGTAATTTTCATATGATTTCTTGGACTAACCTATTAACAGGAGCCACAGTGCCAGCTCCCTGTTTTCTGCTGTTTTTGGTTCCAGGAAAGTCAGAAAATGAATATTCTCAGAATTGGATGGGACAAAAGCCAAAGTCATTATTTTACCGGGGACACTTGGAGCCAGAATACGAGATGGAGAGGGGCTGGGGTCTGGCCACACCACCTGGCCGCACGGCCAGGCCTGACCCGCGCCAGGGGGTGGTCTGGCCGCCCCAGGCACCCCCCTCGGCCTCTCCTTCCGCCTATATATTGCCTTTGATACGGAAACCCTAAGTACCTGATCAAAAATCCATGAAAGAGTCTGTAGTCGCCGTCATCTCCATCCCTAGATTGGGAGGGATCTGAAGCTCTTCCCGACACCCTGCCGGAGAGGGAAATTCACCCTGGAGGCCTTCTTCATCATCATGCAAGCCTCCGGTGTGATGCGTGAGTAGTTCGTCTCTGGACTACGGGTCCATGTAGTAGCTAGATGGCTGGTTCTCCTCCTTTGTGCTTTCATGTCTAGATCTTGTGAGCTCCGTTCATGATCAAGATCATCTATTTGTAATTCTGCTTGTTGTGTTTGCGGGGATCCGATGGATATTGAGATGCTATTTCAGATTGATTATTGATTCTATCATGTCTTTGTTATTTGTGATCTTGCATGCTTTCCGTTGTTAGTAGCTATCTTGGCCAAGTAGATGGTAGCAACTCCAAGAGTTAGTATTTATGCTCGATAGTGGGTTCATGCCTCTGGTAATCTGGGGAAGTGACAGAAATCTCTAAGGTACTAGATGTGCTGTTGCTACTAGGGAGAAAACAACAATCCTTTGTTCATAGAACAATCATATTGTTTACTTTACACACAATTCGTAAAGCAATAATCTGTTGCTTGCAACTTAATACTGGAGGGGGTTCGGATGATAACCTGAAGGTGGATTATTAGTCATAGATATAGTTGGATGACGGTCTATGTATAATGTTGTAATGCCCAATCGAATCTCAAAGGAGTCAAGATGATTAGTATATGCTTGTATGCTTTCTTGATGTTTGTCAATTGCCCCGCTGTAATTTGTTCACCCAGCATGTTATCTATCTTAAGGAGAGCCACCTCTAGTGAACTATGGACCCTGGTCCTTTCTTTTACATTCAATCTACAAACTGTTTACTGCTTTGTGTTTACTTTCTGCAAACTATTACTTCCTTCCATTCGATACGTTTAATCCTTTGTTTTCAGCAAAACCGGTGAGATTGACAACCTCATCGCAAGTTGGGGACATAGTTCTTTGGTTGTGTTGTGCAGGTCTCCACGTTGCTGCTGGCACCGGTAGTGCGCCCTGCCAAAGTTTAGCTAGCAACACCTTTGGGGTGTTTCCTTGCTCCTACTGGATTGATAACCTTGGTTTCATACTGAGGGAAAACTTGTTGATGTGCTCATCATACCTTCCTCTTGGGGTTGCCCAACGAGCTCGATATATTTTGGGCCAGCAAGACTTTTTTTGGCGCTGTTGCCGGGGAGTCAAGGACATCATCACAAGGGGAGTCCCTCATAACCAATCTCTTTACTTTGTTATTTTTGTTTTGCTTAGTTTACTTTTGCTTTGTTTGCTTGTTTCTTTATCAAAAACACAAAAAATTAGTTTTACAAGTTTCCTTTCTTTATCAAAAACACAAAAAAATGACTACTCTTGAAAACACTAAGTTGTGTGACTTCACTAGCACCAACAACAATGATTTTATGAGCACACCTATTGCTCCACCGGTTCCTGAAGCTACTTTCTTTGAGATAAAACCTGCTTTACTCAATCTCGTTATGAGAGAACAATTTTCTGGTATTGGTAATGAAGATGCTGCTGCCCATCTAAATAACTTTGTTGAACTTTGTGAGATGCAAATGCATAGGGATATAGATGGTGATATTATTAAGATTAAATTATTTCCTTTCTCTTTGAGAGGAAAAGCTAAAGAATGGTTGAATTCCTTAACTAGGAATAGTATTGATTCTTGGACTAAATGCAAAGATGCTTTCATTGGAAAATATTATCCTCCTGCTAAGATTATATCTATGAGAAGTGAAATAATGAAGTTTAAACAATCTGATAATGAACATGTTGCTCTAGATTGGGAAAGAATGAAATCTTTGGTAAAGAATTGTCCCACTCATGGACTAACTGCTTGGATAATCATCCAAACTTTTTATGCAGGATTGAACTATTCTTCAAGGAACTTATTGGATTCTGCTGCTGGAGGTACCTTTATGACCATTACTTTGGGTGCTGCAACAAAGCTTCTGGATAATATGATGGTTAATTACTCCGAATGGCATACTGAGAGAGCCCCACAAGGTAAGAAGGTAAATTATGTTGAGGAAACCTCCTCCTTGGGTGATAAAATTGATATTATTATGTCTATGCTTGTTAATGGGAAAGCCCATATTGATCCAAATAATGTTCCTTTAGCTTCTTTGGTTGCTCAAGAAGAGCAAGTTGATGTGAACTTTATAAGAAATAATAGTTTTGGCAATAATGCTTATGGTAATAACAATTATAGGCCTTACCCTCCTAATAATACTTATGGTTATAATGGCAAACCTGGATTACCTAGTGAAGGAAGAATTTTAGAAGTTGAAAGAGCCACTAAGAAATTCATGCAAATGCAATATGAACAAAATCAACTATTTACTAAAACTATGGAGGAACAATCTATCATTTTGAAGAACATTATCCATCAACTTGAGAGTCTAAATAGGGAAATTCCTAGTTTACAATTGAAACTTTCTAATGCTGAAAGGAATATATCATCTTTGTCTAAAGCTCAATCTTCATTGGTTAATAAAATGGCTGCTAAACCTGAAACTAATGATAATCCCTTTGCAGCCACTAATGCCATACAAGTAAGAATTGATGAAAATGTTAGACTATTAGCTGAATTGCATGCTAAGTGGGAAAGAGAAGATGAAATTGCTAGAAACATTAGTGTTTCTACTATCACCACCACTAGTGTTAAGGCTAGTAATAGTTCTACCACTCTAGATGATACTTTTGATTTTGATCTTGATGGTTGCAATATCTCTGAAGTTATTAAGTTCCTACAAAAGCTTGCTAAAAGTCCTAATGCTAGTGCTATGAACATGGCCTTTACAAAACACATTACTGATGCTCTCATAAATATTAAAGAAGAAAAGATGAAACATAAACTTCTATTCCTATAAAACAAGAAGATGGTTGGGAACCCATTATTAATATGAAAGTGAATGACTTTGATTTCAAAGCTTTATGTGATCTTGATAGTAGTGTTTCTATTATGCCTAGAAGGATTTATGATATGCTTGATTTGCCAC
Organism: Avena sativa; assembly: GCA_916181665.1. NCBI lineage: Eukaryota > Viridiplantae > Streptophyta > Magnoliopsida > Poales > Poaceae > Avena > Avena sativa. The sequence goes on along the minus strand of OV702289.1, from coordinate 126,151,511 downwards.
CACTTGAAGATTGTTATTTGAATGTCCCACTTGATGATAATGCTAAAAAGAAACTCATGGGGAGTATTAATGATGTTCTTATTACGGTTAACAATGCCTATGTCCCCGTTGATTTCTATGTTTTGGATGTTGAATGCAATGCTTCTTGTCCTATTACTTTGGGAAGACCTTTTCTTAGAACTGTTGGTGCCATTATTGATACGAAAGAGGGCACCATTAAATATCAACTCCCACTAAAGAAAGGTATAGAACACTTCCCTAAGAAGAGAGAGAATATTTGTTTTGCCTCTCATATGAAAACAAAATTTTCTCTTAATGCTTCTTCATTTCAGAACACTTGATTCTTTTTGCTTCTTATGCCTAACTTAAAGGCGTTAAATAAAAGTACTTATTGGGAGATAACCCAAAAGTTTTAGATGAGTCTTGGAAGTTATTACTTCAGTAATAACCGCTCCTTATCCTTTTTATTTGCTTTTTGTGCCAAGAGTAACCTCTAATGAGAGAGAAGTAATGATTGGGAAAGTTGCTGTCCCGAAACAGATTTTTGTGCTTCACCGTAAAAATTTGTGTAAAATCTCTGTACGTCCTTTTGAGGCGTCAATTTTTGTGCTTCTTCCTAGGTTGTTATCTAACTTTCGTTAGTTCAACACTTTTTGATTTGAGCAACAGAAGGTCTTCGAAAAAAATCGTCTTTACCTCCTGGTCTGTTTTGACAGATTTCTGCCATTTTTTGCATTTACTTCTTGTTGGTTCCTTTTTGAGTTCTTTTGGGGAATTGAGCTTTTTGAGGGAAGTGCTACAGTATCTAGTGTTTTACTGGAAGTTTTATTGGTGTTGGAACTGAACCTAAAGACTTATTATCTTGAGCGCACTAATGTTGCTAATAAAGATTGTGTGAAGTTTTGTATGAAGGAAAAATTTTAGGTTTATGGAGGGAATGAGTAATGAGATGAAGGATGGACTAAAGCTCAAGCTTGGGGATGCCACGCGTGTCACCCTAAGAAATATCCAAGAAGTACAAGCGTCAAAGCTTGGGGATGCCCAAGGCATCCCCCTCTTCATCAATAAAAATCCCAGGTTTCTTCCAAACACTTCATTTTTATTGTTTCATGCACAGTTGTGTTGTTCTTGGAGCGTCTTCTTTTTCATTTTAGTTTTGGTTTTTTGTTTGCTTTGGTTTTCTTAGTTTGCTGAATAAATTGATTGGACCCCCTCTTTCATGCATTGTTTTTCAAATAGTTTGGTTTGGATTGGAAAAGAGTAGGAAAGCTCATGCTTAAGTGGTAAAGAGAGCTTGTTTTTGACTGTGGCCTATGCTTTGTCATGCCATGCTTGATATTGTTTTGGCTTTATGCTTAGTATTCTTTGTTGTAGCATGACTTGTTATAAACAATTGAGATTGCTTAATGTGCCTTGGATGAATCATGTGTTGTTTTAGCATATTAAAGCATAGTATTGTGGTATTCTCCTTTGATACTTTATTTGGGTTGACTTGGCACATGCTCACACCATGTTATGACTATCCAAAGTCATCATAGCATTTATGATCCTTTAGTTTTCAACTTGTAGTATCACTTTATGCTTTGATCAATGATGTTTTGTCGCTCTGCTTGATTATGGCCATTATTGCTCTCTTAGTTTGTCGCTCCCAGTCTTTTGCTAGGCTCCGTAATAGAGTATGAGTTCCACTCATGCGTCCAACTCCCTAAACCAAGTTATTCCAAAGAGTCCACCATACCTACCTATTAGCATATGCTATTCCAAGTATATTCATGTTTTTGTTTACCTTCCAAATTAAACTTGTTATGAGAAAACTAGTGATTAAAGCTCTCACGAACTTGATGGCACACTTTACTTTTCTTGCCCTTAATAAACTTGAACCATTGTGTCGTCTATGTTGTATATGCTTGCACTTATTTGTTGGGGATTAGCAGGACCATGCTGTCATGGGGAACGCTTTCAATATTGCATTGGTACTTTGTACCTAGTTGATATCATGCTCTTTTGTCTATGGATGTCGTCGGTGTGAAATGAAAGGGGACCTTGTAAGTCCATGGAGTTATGTATATGTGTTAGAGAAACGCCTGGGCCGCTGGTATAATCCATGCTGACATGGAGGAAACCTGCAGCGTAACCATAATGAGCTGTCTATGAAGCATTCTTCTTATAAAAAAAGAGTCCTATATTGAGAAAAAAGAGAAAAAGAGAAAAAAGAGATTATGAAAAGAGGAAAGAGAGAAAAAAGCACCATATCCCCATGGTAAATAATAAGATTGCTGAGATGCTCGTTGTCTGCTTGCCTTGTCATTTTGATACGGGGATTCTTCCGTATCATCGGGTAAGGGGTACCCCGTTGGCGGTTCTCTATGATACACATGTACTTACGATGACAAGAACTTACCGATGACTAAACTTGAGTAGCATGAGGAGCGGCCCTCGTATTCAAGGGACATGAGATTCCTAATTTATACTTCGTCAAGCATGTACACCATAGTTTGTTCACTTTAACCTTAATCACTTCAAGATGCTTATGATAGGGGCAATGAGAGCTGAAAGCTATTAAGTACCATAATTTTTGTAAGCTCTTTATGAAACTTGAATCTCTGCTTCCTTCTATGAAGGCCTTTCTTTCATCATTATACTGAGTCTCCACCTTCTATCTTTATGCGCCTACTTTGAGAGCATAGTGGCCATTCTTAGTTCTATGTGCATTGTCCCAAGACTAGTTGACTGATGCATACCTTGATATTGTCTGTTTTAAACTATTTGTATCTAGTCACTCTTATGGGTTTTGAAGGTGTCCTATGCATTTATTGTTGGAGATATGCCCAAGAGGCAATAATAAAAGTGGTTATTATTATATCTTTGTGTTTATGATGAATGTTTACATCCCATGCTATAATTGTATTATAAGGAAACACTAATACATGTGTGTTTTGTAAACATAAAAGAGTCCCTAGTAAGCCTCTTGTGGAACTAGCTTGTTGATTAATTGATGATCATGGTTTCCTGATCATGGACATTGGATGTCATTAATAACAAGGTTATATCATTAGGAGAATGATGTGATGGACACACACCCATAGTAAGCGTAGCATAAGATCAAGTCATTAAGTTCGTATTGCTATAAGCTTTCAAATGCATAGTAACCTAATCCTTCGACCATGAGGTTATGTTAATCACCATCACCGGATGGGTACTTTGATGACATCAAACACCGCTTAGTAACTAGGTGGTTATAAAGGTGTCATTGGGTATTCTGAAAGTATGTGTTGAAGCTCATGAACCAAGATTGGGATTTGTCCATCCATATGACGGATAGATATGCTCTGGGCCCTCTCGGTGGAATGTCATCTAGTTAGCTTACAAGCATGTGACTAGGTCACAAGGGATGACATAACATGGAACGAGTAAAGAGTACTTATCAGTAACGAGGTAGAACTAGGTATGGAGATACCGACGATCAAACCTCGGATATGTAGAATATTGCGTGACAAAGGGAATTGGTTTCGTATGTTAATGGTTCTATCGATCACGAAGTCATCATTGAGTATGTGGGAGCCATTATGGATCTCCAGATCCCGCTGATGGTTATTGATCAGAGAGGTGTCTTCATCATGTCTGCATATTCACGAATCGTAGGGTGACACACTTAAGGTTCGAAGTTGTTTTAAGTAGATATGGAATGTGCGTTGGAGACCGAATGTTGTTCGGAGTCTCGGATTGGATCCGGGACATCACGAGGAGATCCGGAATTGTCCGGAGAATAAGATTCATATATTGGGGATCATTTTCTGAGTTAGGAAATGTTCCGGAGTATTTGTATGGGGATTCTAGAAGGTTTTAGAATGTTTCGGAAGGTTCTAGAAGATTTCTTGGAGTTTGCTTGAAAACCAAGAAAGGATCAAGGAATCCTTGTAGGGTAAGACAAGGAGTAGTGGGGGAGGAGGACTCCTCCCCCCTTCCCAATCCGCCGGCCAAGGAGGGAGGGGAGTCCTAGTAGGACTCCCCCTCCCATGGCGCCTCCCTCCTTTAAATAGAGGGGTGGGGGCGCCACCCCCTTGCCCCCTCGACTTCATACCCTAGTCGCCGCCTCTCTCCTCCTCCTTCCCTTTGCTCAGGCTTAGGCGAAGCCCTACAGAGTTCTCTACTCCACCACCACCACCACACTGTCGTGCTGCTGGGATTCGTGGAGAAGATCTACTATCTCCGATGCTCGCTGGAACAGGGAGAGGAAGGTCTGCTTCGACTCCGCACGTGTGACCGACTGCGGAAGCGCTGCCGGAACGCGGCGCCGGAAGGATCGTCCACACGATCTTGAGATCGGCAAGTGATTGACTACATCAACCCCGAGATCTAATCTCGTAACGCTTTCGGATCTACCAGGGTTAGTACAGATATATCTCGTTGCACATGTCTAATAGATTAGATCTTGGCTTTTATCTAGATTAGATCTGGGTTTTGTTCGTTCTTGCGGTAGAATTTTTTTGTTTTCCATGCTACGAACCCATCAGTGGTATCAGAGCCGTATCTATGCGTAGATCTGTTGCACGAGTAGAACACAATGGTTTTGTGGGTGTTGGTGCTCATGCCGTCTTTTGCTTTCTGTACTTTGCATCTTGCGGTATGGTGGGATGAAGCGGCTCGGGCTAACCTTACATGTCATCGCACATGAGACTTGCTCCACTCTTGACGTGTAACTTGCTTTGCACAAGTGGCTTTGCGGGTGTCTGTCTCTCCCATCATAGTATAGATCCAATTTACACTTTGCACTCGATAGCACTTGTATCAACGTTGTGGTTCAGTTTCGTAGGTAAGATCCGTTCTTATTCGAAAGCCCCAAACCACGTAAAACATGCAAAGAAAATTAGAGGCGTCTAACTTGTTTTTGCAGGGGTTTTGTGATGTGATATGGCCATCATGTGATTGTGATTATATTTGATGTATGCAATGATCCTTGTTGTAATATGGCAACCGGCAGGAGCCTAAGGTTGTCTTTAATTCTGTTAAGACCTGCGTGTCTATTCATCTTGTAATAGCTTTATTCCAAGTAGTTGTAATAGTTGCTGGTGATGATGGACAACCATGAAGCGGCGCCACTGACCTTGACGCAATGCTGGTGATGATGGAGATCATGTCCGTGCTTTGGAGATGGAGATCAAAGGCATAAGAAGAAAAGGCCATATCATATCACACTAATTATGAATTGCCTGTGATGTTAATCCTTTATGCATCTTGTATTGCTTAGATCACGATGGTAGCATTATAAGATGATCCCTCTCACTAAATTTCAAGTAATAAAGTGTTCATCCTTATTTGGCACCGTTGCTAAGACTCGTCGTCTCGAAGCATCTCGTGATGATCGGATGTGATAGATTCTACGTGTGCATACAACGGGTGCAAGCCAGATTTGCACATGCGGAAACTAAGGTTAATCTTGACGAGCCTAGCATGTACAGACATGGTCTCGGAACACGGAATATCGAAAGGTAGAGCATGAATCATATGAGTGATATGATGAACATGAAGATTGTTCGCCAATGAAACTACATCTTCTCTCGTGAAGATCGGACTTGGTGTAGTGGACTTGGTTCGTGTAATCACTAAGACAATGTGAGGGATGTTGTTTTGAGTGGGAGTTCACCTAGTTAATTTAAGAATTAAAATTGAACTCAATTTATCATAAACTTAGTCTAAACTACTTGCAAATATGTTGTAGATTATGGCGAATCTCTCCATCAATTTCCATGTGTTCCTAGAGAAAGAAAAGCTTAAGAACAATGGAAGCAACTTCACGGACTGGCTCCATGGTCTGAAGATTGTCCTCAGGGCTGGTCAGATGACCTATGTGCTCGAAGCACCGCTAGGTGACCCACCTGCAGATGATGCCACCGATGACGTAAAGAATGTTTACGCCACTCGGGAAAATCATTACTCCACAGTTGAGTGTGCCATCCTGTACGGTTTAGAAACGGAGCTCCAGAACCGTTTTGAGCACCACGACCCGTTCGAGATCATTAAGGAGCTCAAGCTCATTTTTGAGACTCACGCGGCCGTGGAGAGCTATGAGGCCTCCGAAAAGTTCTTTACCTGCAAGATGGAAGAGGGAAGCTTCGTTAGCGAGCACGTGCTCACCATGTCTGGGCACACAAACAAGCTCCAAGAGTTGGGGATAACGATTCCTAATGAGTTAGGGATTCACCGTGTCCTCCAATCACTGCCACCGAGTTATAAGAACTTTGTGATGAACTACAATATGCACTGCATGAACAAGACGTTGCCTGAACTATCGTCCATGCTAAAAACTGCTGAAGTGGAGATCAAGAAGGAGCACCAAGTGTTGATGGTCAATAAGACCACCAATTTCAAGAAACAGGGCAAGCCTAAGAAAAAGGGCAACTTCAAGAAGGACGACAAGAAAGCTGCCGCACCTGCTAAGAAGCCCAAGGCTGGTCCTAAGCCTGAAACTGAATGCTTCTACTGCAAGGGTGATGGTCACTGGAAGCGTAACTGCCCCAAGTACCTGGCGGATCTGAAGAACAACAACATCAAGAAGAAAGGTATATTTGATATACATGTTATTGATGTGTATCTTACTAGTAGTCGTAGTAGTGCCTGGGTATTTGATACTGGTTCGGTTGCTCATATTTGTAACTCGAAATAGGAGCTGCGGAATAAACGAAGACTGGCAAGAGACGAGGTGACGATGCGCGTTGGAAATGGCTCCAAGGTTGATGTGATCGCCGTCGGCACGCTCCCTCTACATCTACCTTCGGGATTAGTTTTAAATTTGAATAATTGTTATTTGGTGCCTGCGTTAAGCATGAACATTATATCTGGATCTTGTTTATTGCGAGACGGTTACTCTTTTAAGTCTGAGAATAAAGGTTGTTCGATTTATATGAGTAATATCTTTTATGGTAATGCACCTGAGATGAATGGTTTATTCTTATTGAATCTCGATAGTAGTGATACACATGTTCACAACATAGATGCTAAACGAATAAAATTGAATGATAATTATACATACATGTGGCACTGTCGTCTTGGTCACATTGGAGTGAAGCGTATGAAGAAACTCCATTCTAATGGACTTCTTGAATCACTTGATTTTGAATCTCTTGAAAGATGCGAAGCATGTCTAATGGGAAAAATGACTAAGACTCCATTCTCTGGAATAATGGAGCGAGCTATAGACTTATTGGAAATAATACATACCGATGTGTGCGGTCCAATGAGCGTGGCATCGCGTGGTGGATATCGTTATATTCTCACTTTCACGGATGACTTAAGTAGATATGAGTATGTCTACTTTATGAAACATAAGTCCGAAACTTTCGAGAAGTTTAAGGAATTTCAAAGTGAAGTGGAAAATCATCGTAACAAGAAGATTAAGTTTCTGCGTTCTGACCGTGGAGGTGAATATCTGAGTTATGAGTTTGGCATGCATTTAAAGAAATGTGGAATACTTTCGCAGTTGACACCGCCAGGAACACCACAGCGTAATGGTGTGTCTGAACGTCGTAATCGAACACTCTTAGATATGGTTCGGTCTATGATGTCTCTTACAGATTTACCGCTATCATTTTGGGGTTATGCATTAGAGACAGCCACATTCACTTTAAATAGGGCACCATCTAAATCCGTTGAAACGACACCGTACGAATTGTGGTGTGGTAAGAAACCTAAGTTGTCGTTCCTTAAAGTTTGGGGTTGCGAAGCGTATGTAAAGAAGTTACAACCTGATAAGCTTGAACCCAAAGCGGAGAAATGCGTCTTCATAGGATACCCTAAAGAAACAATTGGGTATACCTTCTATCATAGATCCGAAGGCAAAGTTTTCGTTGCCAAGAATGGATCCTTTCTTGAGAAGGAGTTTCTCTCGAAAGAAGTGACTGGAAGGAAAGTAGAACTCGACGAGGTTATTGAACCTTCTCTCGGAGTTGAGAGTAGCGCAGCACCGGAAGATGTTTTTGTGCCGCCTGCACCAACTGGAGAGGAAGATAATGATGGTGATCATGAAACTTCGAACGAAGTTACTGCTGAACCTCGCAGGTCAACGAGGGTTTGTACCACTCTTGATTGGTATGACTCTGCCTTGAACGTCATGTTGGTGGACAACACTGATGACCCTGCGACGTATGAAGAAGCTATGGTGAGCCCAGATTCTGACAAATGGCTAGAAGCCATGAAATCCGAAATGGGATCCATGTACGAAAACCAAGTATGGACTTTGGTGGACTTACCGGATGGCCGTAAGGCTGTCGAGAACAAATGGATTTTCGAAAGAAAAACAGATGCTAATGGTAATGTTACCGTCTATAAAGCTCGACTTGTCGCGAAAGGGTTCTGACAAATTCAAGGAGTTGACTACGATGAGACTTTCTCACCAGTAGCGAAGCTAAAGTCTGTGAGGATTTTGTTAGCAATTGCTGTATATTTCGATTATGAAATTTGGCAGATGGATGTCAAAACGGCGTTCCTTAATCGTGACATTGAGGAAGAGTTGTATATGGTACAACCCAAGGGTTTTGTCGATCCTAGTGATGCTGACAAGGTATGCAAACTTCAGCGCTCCATTTATGGACTGAAGCAAGCATCCCGGAGTTGGAATCAACGTTTTGATAAAGTAATCAAAAACTTTGGATTTATACAAACTTATGGAGAAGCTTGTATTTACAAGAAAGTGAGTGGGAGCTCTGTAGCATTCCTAGTACTATATATAGATGACATATTGTTGATTAGGAATGATATAGAACTTCTTAATAGCGTCAAAACCTATTTGAATAATAGTTTTTCAATGAAGGATCTTGGCGAAGCGACATATATTCTAGGCATCAAGATTTATAGATATAGATCAAGACGCCTAATAGCGCTTTCACAAAGTACATACTTAGACAAAGTTCTAAAGAAGTTTAGAATGGAAGAGAGCAAGAAAGGGTTCGTGCCCATGTTGTCAGGTAAGACCTTGAGTAAGACTCAAAGTCCAACTACGGCAGAAGATAGAGAAAAGATGAATAATATTCCCTATGCCTCAGCCATAGGTTCTATCATGTATGCCATGTTGTGTACAAGACCGGATATAGCACATGCTGTTAGTTTGACTAGCAGATATCAAAGTGATCCTGGAATGGAACACTGGACAGCGGTCAAGAATATCCTAAAGTACCTGAATAGGACTAAGGATATGGTTCTTTCTTATGGAGGTGATGAACAGCTTGTTGTAAACGGTTACACTGATGCTAGTTGGAACACCAATCCAGATGACTCGAAGTCACAGTCTGGATACGTATTTATTTTGAATGGCGCTGCAGTGAGCTGGAGGAGTGCCAAGCAAAGCGTTGTTGCGAAATCTTCAACTGAATCGGAATACATAGCTGCTTCGGAGGCTGCACAAGAAGCCATATGGATGAAGGAGTTCATTACTGAACTTGGCGTGGTTCCCAGTGCGTTGGACCCGATGGCCATCTACTGTGACAACACAGGTGCCATAGCTAATGCACAGGAGCCAAGGTCACATAGCAAGCTGAAGCACATCAAGCTACGTTTCTATGCTATTCACGAGTATGTCCGAGATGGTGACATAAAGATTTGCAAAGTACACACTGATCTGAATGTGGCAGATCCGTTGACTAAACCTCTCCCTAGAGAAAAACATGACCAACACCAGAATGCCATGGGTGTTAGGTATATTACCATGTAATCTAGATTATTGACTCTAGTGCAAGTGGGAGACTGTTGGAGATATGCCCAGAGGCAATAATAAAAGTGGTTATTATTATATCTTTGTGTTTATGATGAATGTTTACATCCCATGCTATAATTGTATTATAAGGAAACACTAATACATGTGTGTTTTGTAAACATAAAAGAGTCCCTAGTAAGCCTCTTGTGGAACTAGCTTGTTGATTAATTGATGATCATGGTTTCCTGATCATGGACATTGGATGTCATTAATAACAAGGTTATATCATTAGGAGAATGATGTGATGGACACACACCCATAGTAAGCGTAGCATAAGATCAAGTCATTAAGTTCGTACTGCTATAAGCTTTCAAATGCATAGTAACCTAATCCTTCGACCATGAGGTTATGTTAATCACCATCACCGGATGGGTACTTTGATGACATCAAACACCGCTTCGTAACTGGGTGGTTATAAAGGTGTCATTGGGTATTCTGAAAGTATGTGTTGAAGCACATGAACCAAGATTGGGATTTTTCCATCCATATGACGGATAGATATGCTCTGGGCCCTCTCGGTGGAATGTCATCTAGTTAGCTTGCAAGCATGTGACTAGGTCACAAGGGATGACATAACATGGAACGAGTAAAGAGTACTTATCAGTAACGAGGTAGAACTAGGTATGGAGATACCGACGATCAAACCTCGGATAAGTAGAATATCGCGTGACAAAGGGAATTGGTTTCGTATGTTAATGGTTCTATCGATCACGAAGTCATCGTTGAGTATGTGGGAGCCATTATGGATCTCTAGATCCCGCTGATGGTTATTGATCGGAGAGGTGTCTTCATCATGTCTGCATATTCACGAACCGTAGGGTGACACACTTAAGGTTCGAAGTTGTTTTAAGTAGATATGGATTGTGCGTTGGAGACCGAATGTTGTTCGGAGTCTCGGATTGGATCCGGGACATCACGAGGAGATCCGGAATTGTCCGGAGAATAAGATTCATATATTGGGGAACATTTTCTAAGTTAGGAAATGTTCCGGAGTATTTGTATGGGGATTCTAGAAGGTTTCGGAATGTTCCGGAAGGTTCTAGAAGATTTCTTGGAGTTTGCTTGAAAACCAAGAAAGGATCAAGGAATCCTTGTAGGGTAAGACAAGGAATAGTGGGGGAGGAGGACTCCTCCCCCTTCCCAATCCGCCGGCCAAGGAGGGAGGGGAGTCCTACTAGGACTCCCCCTCCCATGGCGCCTCCCTCCTTTAAATAGAGGGGTGGGGGCGTCACCCCCTTGCCCCCTCGACTTCATACCCTAGCCGCCGCCTCTCTCCTCCTCCTTCCCTTTGCTCAGGCTTAGGCGAAGCCCTGCAGAATTCTCTACTCCACCACCACCACCACATCGTCGTGCTGCTGGGATTCCGTGGAGAAGATCTACTACTTCCGCTGCTCGCTGGAACGGGGAGAGGAAGGTCTGCTTCGACTCCGCACGTGTGACCGACTGTGGAAGCGCTGCCGGAACGCGGCGACGGAAGGATCGTCCACACGATCTTGAGATCGGCAAGTGATCGACTACATCAACCCCGAGATCTAATCTCGTAACACTTTCGGATCTACGAGGGTTAGTACAGATCTATCTCGTTGCACATGTCTAATAGATTAGATCTTGGCTTCTATCTAGATTAGATCTGAGTTTTGTTCGTTCTTGCGGCAGAAATTTTTTGTTTTCCATGCTACGAACCCATCATTTATATTTGCTACTCTATGAGGGACAAGCTGAATACTACTATGCTATGTTTTCTTTATGTGAAACAAACAAACGCCTTTCAAAGCATTGTTATTCATGAATCTTTTGTTTATGCCTTTTCATGTTGCAACATAGTTTCTTTGCCTTATTACTAGAACCTTGTGTTTCATGTTATGATTGAAGTACTATGATCCCAGCTTTGAATGTTTTACAAATACTTTGATCAAGTTTATGATAGTGCATGTCACCTCAAAAATTATTCTTTCTTTTTATCACTTACCTACTCGAGGACGAGCATGAGTTAAGCTTGGGGATGTTGATACATTGCAAATGTATCTATAATTTTTGATGTTCCATGCTTGGTTTTATCTACTTTCTTGTGTTTTGTCCACACTTTGGAGTACTTTTCATATGATTTCTTGGACTAACCTATTAACAAGAGCCATAGTGCCAGCTGCCGGTTTTCTGCTGTTTTTGGTTCCAGAAAGTCAGAAAATGAATATTCTTGGAATTGAACGGGACAAAATCCAAAGTCATTATTTTACCTGGGGACACTTGGAGCCAAAATACGAGACAGAGAGGGGCTGGGGCCTGGCCACACCACCTAGCCACGCGGCCAGGCCTGGCCCATGCCAGGGGGTGGTCTGGCCGCTCCAGACACCCCCCTCGGCCTCTCCTTCCGCCTATATATTGCCTCTGATATGGAAACCCTAAGTACCCGATCAAAAATCCACGAAAGAGTCTGTAGACACCGTCATCTCCATCCCTAGATTGGGAGGGATCTGAAGCTCTTCCCGGCACCCTCCCAAAGAGGGGAATTCACCCTAGAGGCCTTCTTCATCATCATGCAAGCCTCTGGTGTGATGCGTGAGTAGTTCATCTCTGGACTACGGGTCCATGTAGTAGCTAGATGGCTGGTTCTCCTCCTTTGTGCTTTCATGTCTAGATCTTGTGAGCTCCGTTCATGATCAAGATCATCTATTTGTAGTTCTGCATGTTGTGTTTGCGGGGATCCGGTGGATATTGAGATGCTATTTCAGATTGATTATTGATTCTATCATGTCTTTGTTATTTGTGATCTTTCATGCTTTCCGTTGTTAGTAGCTATCTTGGCCAAGTAGATGCTAGCAACTCCAGGAGTTAGTATTTATGCTCGATAGTGGGTTCATGCCTCTGGTAATCTAGGGAAGTGACAGAAATCTCTAAGGTACTAGATGTGTTGTTCCTACTAGGGAGAAAACAACAATCCTTTGTTCATAGAACAATCGTATTGTTTACTTTACACGCAATTCGTAAAGCAATAATCTGTTGCTTGCCACTTAATACTGGAGGGGGTTCGGATGATAACCTGAAGGTGGATTATTAGTCATAGATATAGTTGGATGACGGTCTATGCATAATGTTGTAATGCCCAATCGAATCTCAAAGGAGTCAAGATGATTAGTATATGCTTGTATGCTTTCTCGATGTTTGTCAATTGCCCCACTGTAATTTGTTCACCCAACATGTTATCTATCTTAAGGAGAGCCACCTCTAGTGAACTATGGACCCCGGTCCTTTCTTTTACACTCAATCTATAAACTGTTTACTGCTTTGTGTTTACTTTCTGCAAACTATTACTTCCTTCCATTCGATACGTTGATTCCCTTGTTTCAGCAAAATCGGTGAGATTGACAACCTCATCGCAAGTTGGGGACAGATTTCTTTGGTTGTGTTGTGCAGGTCTCCACGTTGCTGCTGGCACCGGTAGTGCGCCCTGCCAAAGTTCAGCTAGCAACACCTTTGGGGTGTTTCCTTGCTCCTACTGGATTGATAACCTTGGTTTCATACTGAGGGAAAACTTGCTGTTGTACTCATCATACCTTCCTCTTGGGGTTCCCCAACGAGCTCGATATATTTTGGGCCAGCATGTGTTCTCTCCGGAGGATTTGTTCGGTGATATTCATCGTTGCTTGCCCCTCTTGGGTTCTTGGAACCCTAGACGGTTGTGTGGCCTTTGTGGCGTGTTCTTGGGGTCTTCAATTAAGTTGTGAAGCTCCCTCAAGATTGAGGCCTTGGTGGCGATTATTGGGAGCCTCCAATTAAGTTGTGGAGATAGCCCCAATCTTGTACGGGTTCGATGACCACCCTTAAGTGTCCCATAGTGGAACGGGTGCTTGCTCGCGTGGTGGGTGCTCGGGAGAATAGGGTGAGGCCTTTGTGGCGTTGGTGGTCTTAGTACCGCCCACCCCTCCAACGAGACATACTCCCTTGTTGGGAGGAACTCGGTAAAATATCATCGTCCCCACGTGCCTTGGTTATCTCTATACCCGAGCTCTTTACTTATGCACTTTATATTGTGATAGCCATCGTGCTTGAAGTAATTATCTTACTATAGCATTGTTGCTTATCTTGCATAGCATAAGTTGTTGGTGCACATAGGTGAACTTTAGTATATCTAGGCTTTGTGCTTAACAAAAAAACGCTAGTTTTATTCCGCCTTTGTTAAGCCCATCTCTTAGAAGTTTTAATCGCCTATTCACCCCCTCTAGGCGACATCCGTGATCATTCAGTGACAAAACATCATTAATTAAAGCATAAAGTGATATTACAAGTCGAAAACTAAAGGATCATAGAGGCTATAGTGACTTGGGATAGTCATAACATGGTGTGAGCATGCGCCAAGTCAACCCAAATAAAGCATCAAAGGAGAATACCACAATACTATGCTTTAATATGCTAAAACAACGCATGGTTCTTTTAAGACACATTAAGCAATCTCAATTTTTTATAACATGTCATGCTACATAAAAAAATCACTAAGCATAAAGTCAAAACAATATCAAGCATGACATGACAAAGCATAGGACACAGTCAAAAACAAGCTCCTCTTACCACTTAAGCATGAACTTTTCCTACTCTTTTCCAATGCAAACCAACTTATTTGAAAACTAATATATGAAAGAAGGGGTCCAACCAATTTATTCAATCAAACTAAAACTAAAAACAAAAACAAAGACACTCCAAGAATAACACAACTGTGCATGAAACAATAAAAATGAAGTGTTTGGAAGAAACCTGAGATTTTTATTGATGAAGAAGGGGATGCCTTGTGCATCCCCAAGCTTTGCCGCTTGTACTTCTTGGATATTTCTTGGGGTGACACACGTGGCATCCTCAAGCTTGAGCTTTAGTCCATTCTTCATCTCATTACATCATTCTCTCCATACACCTAGAATTTTTCCTTCATACAAAACTTCACACAATCTTTATTAGCAACATTAGTGCACTCAAGATAATAAGTCTTTGGGTTCAGTTTCAACACCAATAAAACTTCCATTAAAACACAAGCTACTGTAGAACTTCCCTCAAAAATCTCAATTCCCCAAAGAGAACCCAAAAAGGAATCAACAAGAAGCAAATGCAAATAATGGCAGAAATCTGTCAAAACAGATCAGCAGATAGAAACTAATTTTTTCGAAGACCTTATGTTGCTTAAATAAAAAAGTGTTGAACTAACAAAAGTTGTATAACAACCTGGGGCAGAAGCACAAAAAATTACAGCTCAAACCGACGTACATAGATTTTACATGAATTTTTACAGCGAAGCACAAAAATCTGTTTCGAAACAGCAACTTTCTCAAGCATTATTTCTCTCTCATTAGAGGTTACTCTTGGCACAAAAAGCAAATAAAAAGGATAAGGAGCGGTTTCTACAGAGGTAACAACTTCCAAGAATCAAAGAAAACAAATGTAACTGGTGTTTGATGCTAAGACAAATAAATAAAAAGATACAAACGCTCCAAATTTATTCAAGTTTCTATGCTGCTCAAAAAGCAAAGTTTAAAGGTTTGCAAACCGAGGGGTTGTTGAAGAAACTTTTGGCCATTCTTCAATTTCTCTGTTTGATGTTCCTTATTCTATGTGATAAAACTTCAAGACAAAAGCTTTCCCATTCTTTTCTGCGGTTTTTAACTAAAAAGCTTCCATGGGAAGATTTGTTTTGGTTTTATAGGCATGAACACAAGTGTTCAAGCTCGACCCCCACTTAACCATTACTCATCTTTACAATCACTTTCCTTTTTGAAAACATTTTTAGGTAACAAGTACAACTAATTTTTTTGTAATTCGCATTCCCTATCCATACTAAGATAGAGAACAACTTAAAACTGAAAGTAAAAACTACTTAGAGATAAACGAACAAGTGCACACAAGAATATTCACCCACACGCTATTGCTCCCCGACAAAGGCACTAGAGAAGGTCTTGATAACCCACAAGTATAGGGGATCGTGTGTAGCCTTTTCGATAAGTAAGAGTGTCGAACCCAACGAGGAGCTAAAGGTAGGATAAATATTCTCTCAAGTTCTATCAACCACTGATACAACTCTACACACACTAAATGTTTGCATTATCTAGGAAATAAAACTAGATCAACAATACGAGTAATAGAGATAGCTTTGCATGATAATAAATAACAAGAAAGTAAAGCTAGTTGCTGCAGCAATAAAACACACTAAACTAACAGAACCATGAGTCTGGAATAGTGGTGGTAATTGTGGTGGCTTTTTCCAAGTTTAAATAGCGAATAAATTGGGTTCATTGTCTTCGATGCAGTTTTCTATGTGAGAGAGGCTAAATATACATGCGCTTCACTACTTGGAATTACATGTACTATATGATTGGATTGTTAGCAAACATCCGTAAGTACTAATCAATGCATTAAGGTTTCCGCAACCATAGCCTTAAGTTTAATGGTCCTCTTACTCCCATATGTGCAACGTTCCGGTTCGCGTCCTCAGGTTTCTGTCACTCCGGCAGAACTCTCCCTTCCATTTACACATACTACAAACCCTATGATGTTTAATCCATGCGCGCACAAATATAATGGACCCAAAGGACTATACCATATCAACATACAACTCTAATGAACCAAAGACGTTCAACCAATCAATCTAAGAACAAAGAAACTACGCAAACATGACATAGATCATAGGATTATAACTTATAGCATCAAACACCATGTTTACATAGGACGGTATAGAGGTGTGTGGTAGGATGAACCACTACATACTAGGAGGATTAGGTGATGGAGATGGCGACGAAGATGCTGAAGAGGACGGTGGCGGCGGCGGCGCGGGGGACTCCTTCCTCGCTGCCAGTATCATTGGGGAGCACCGCCCTTAGCCCCCTTCCTTCATGGCTTCTTGGGAGCCCTCCACCATGGAGATGGGATCCATGGGGGAGGAAAAAATGTGGCTTTGGTGGCTGCAAATTCGTGGGTGGATGTGTCTTGGGAGAATTAGGTTTCCTCCCTTTATATAGCTTCTCGGATTCCCGTCACCCCATCTTGGGCTGCAGTAAATCGGGCCTAGCGGGCCCGTTCAGATTCGGAATCAGCTAAATTTTATGTCCAGAATGTTTGTCGCGAAATTTCCAACAACTTTGTAGTTGAAGAGTTTTCCATTTGACCCCGTCTTCGACCCGAAACATGACCATCTTCAAAAAGAATTCTGAGACAGATTTCTAAAAAAATCCCAATTTGACTCAAACAAGATTTCCACTTGTATTCTTGGTAATTCCTACACATCAAAGTGTAAAACAAGAACAATATGCACTTTTGCAACTATTAGTAGGTTAGTCCAAATAAATCATAAACTTTATACAAAAAGGAGGGTCAAAAGCATATTATTAGCATAAAACCATCAAAAATTATAGATACGTTATGGACGTATCAAGGAGAAATGGGTATAAGTTTTACTTTTCATCGTCACACAAAATAGTTTAAACTCGCACTGCTAGATTCTTAGAATATGATACACTTAGTGGGAGCATTCCTCGGTTCATTGAATTTGATTAAGGAGTTAAACAAGAAATTCTTTCAGAAGAAACACCTGCGTCACCTCCTAATGCAGCTTGCATACCACTTCTAGCCTATCATCAAGGTGATGTGGAGTTGCATGATGCTCCAGTGCATGCAACGCTGAATAATAGTGAACCTCATCAAGAGTAAGAGGTACAACCAGAGGTGCAATTAAATAATCATCCACATCACGATCATGTGGATGAGACAAATGCACCTAGAAGGTCTTCAAGGCAAATAAAGCCTACCATATCTTCTGAATATATTGTCTACCTGAATGAACATGGTCAAGACATAAAGGTTCCCCTTACTTTCTCAGCTTCCATGGATTTTGGCTTTGTAGATTGCTGGTACAATGCCATGAAGAATGAATTAATGTCCATGGACCAAAACAAGGTCTGGGATTTAGTAGTGTTGCCTAAAGGGATTAAACCAGTTGGATGTATGTGGGTTTTGAAGACTAAACTTAATGCTAATGGTGAAGTCGAAAGGCATAAGTCTCGCCTTATTGAAAATGGGTTTACTCAAAAAGAAGGCATTGACTATAAGGAAACTTTCTCTCCAGTGTCAAGGATTATTTCCACATAATTATGGCTTTGGTTGCACATTTTGATCTTGAGTTGCACCAAATGGATGTTAAGACACCGTTTCTTAATGGGGATCTAAGTGAAGATGTTTATATGGATCAACCTGAAGGTTTCTCGCAAAAAGTGAAGGATCATATAGTTTGCAAATTAAATAAGTCAATGTATGGACTTAAACTGGCATCCCATCAGTGGTATCCCAAATTTAATGAGGTAGGCATGACCTTCGGTTTTAAGGAAAACATGGTGGATCAATGTATATATACCAAGGTCAGTGGGAGAAATGTTGTTTTCCTAGTCCTATATGTTGATGATATCTTATTAGCTAGCAACTCTCTTGCTATGCTACATGCCACTAAAAACTTTCTCTCCAACAAAGTGTTACAGCTTCTTCCACCATGTCCACTGAGTACATCGCTTGTTATGAGATGACTTCTCAGGCGATTTGGCTAAGGAATTTTATCACATTATTGCACGTCATGGATAGTCAAGATATACTGTGATAATAAAGTTGCAGTTGCTTTTTCTAATGACAAGAAAATTTCATACGGTGGTAAATATTTGGACACCAAGTTTCTTGTCGTGAGAGAGAAGACTGTGAGTCAGCTGATTCCAGTGGAGAACATTCATAGCATGCGCATGGTGGAAGACCCATTAACAAAAGACTTAGGACCTAAGCTCTATGAAGACCATGTCGATTCTATGGGTCTATCCGACTTCTTTTGATGCCTAATTTGCATCATCTCTCACAATAAAGTTGTACTATGCTTTGAGACATGTTTTGTCAGTACAAATTTTAGTTGGACCAATTAATAGGTTCATATTTATTTGCCTGTTCTGAATGACATTTTGTCTTTGCTCCCTTACTCTTCTTGATATTAAATACCAACATTGAGTGCATGATCAAATTGAAACAACTACACTATGATTATGGAAGAACGCCTCTGAATATTCGAGGAACTACACTATAGTTCTTGTGGTTGTGAATATTTGTTTCGGTGACGGATCAACATATAAATCAAAACCTTAAAGTTTTTCGACAAACATGAAAGGTCTGATCAAATCATGCCATCTATCTTCATTGTTCAACTCTTTGATGTAATTTCCTGATTTGATGCACCAAGTGGGAGACTGATAGCATATTTGCTGTTATATGGTGCACCAACCAAGATTTTGTCTATTGGAAGTAAGTTTTATCTTATAGTTCGTTAATCTTTTTGTTTAAATAAAATCCCATGGATCTGAACGACCTGGAGGCTTGATGGGATGCCCCCGTGTTCTATAAAAGGGCTAGTCCCCCTCCTCATTGAGACATCATTAGTTATATCGTGACACCATCCACACTCGTATCTTGAGAGGAGGGGAAGCCTAGACCTGCGTCTTCCTCCGCACGTCAACGACTCTGCCCGTACATCCACAACTAGCAAGACCATCAATGGTTCTCCATAAGTAATTTGTTTATGCTGATCGTATCTAGCTACAGACTATAATATAGGTCTCTTTGCTTTCATAAATTACATGTATTTTAGTTTATCTTAGGACGACGAGTAGTATCAATACAATGATCTTGGAAGGCAACGTGGGACTGTAGACGAGGGCGAAGGGATAAGTGGAGCATAACCACCAAGCTTGCTAAAGTGACCATTGCCGAAAAATAGAACGAGAATGTAGTCAAGATGGCTAATTGGTTTATTGTTGGAACTGTACCTAGAATTTTGAACATAGAAAGATAGATGGTATCACTGCCTTCACCCGTGTGTGATGGCTCAAAATATATTCGAGCTCGTTGGGGAACCCCAAGAGAAAGGTATGATAAGCACAATAGTAAATTTTCCCTCGGTTATGAAACCAAGGTTATCGAACCAGTAGGAGCAAGGAAACACCTCCAAGGTGTTGTTTCCAACTTGGAATCCTGCACAACACAACCACAGAACTTTGCCCCTAACTTACAGTGAGGTTGTCAATCTCACCGGTTTTTCTGAAAACAAAGGATTAAACGTATTTTGCGGAAGATAGTAATTGCTTGCAGAAAGTAAACAGAAAACAGTAAATAGTAGATTGTAGATTGATGGTAAAAGAAAGACCAGGGTACATAGTTCACTCGACGTGATTCTCCTTAAGATAGATAACATATTGGGTGAACAAATTACAGCGGAGCAATTGACAAACATCGAGAAAGCATACATGCATATACTAATCATCTTGACTCCTATGAGATTTGATTGGGCATTACAACATTATACATAGACCGTAATCCAACTGCATCTTTGACTAATAATCCACCTTCAGGTTATCATCTGAACCCCCTCCAGTATTAAGTTGCAAGCAACAGATAATTGCATTAAGCAAAGTATGTAAAGTAAACAATACGATTGTTCTATGAACAAAGGATTGATGTTTTCTCCCTAGTAGCAACATCACATCTAGTACCTTAGAGATTTTTGTCACTTCCCCAGGTTACTAGAGGCATGAACCCACTATCGAGCATAAATACTAACTCTTGGAGTTGCTAGCATCTACTCGGCCAAGATAGCTACTAACAATGGAGAGCATGCAAGATCACAAATAACAAAGACATGATAGAATCAATAATGAATCTGAAATAGCATCTCAATATCCATCGGATCCCCGCAAACACAACATGTAAGATTACAAATAGATGATCTTGATCATGAACGGAGCTCACAAGATCTAAACATGGTAGCACAAAGGAGAAGAACCAACCATCTAGCTACTACATGGACCCGTAGTTCAGGGATGAACTATTCACGCATCACACTGGAGGTAGGCATGGTGGTGAACAAGGCCTCTAGGGTGATCTCTCCCCTCCGGCAGGGTGCCGGGAAGAGCTTCAGATCCATCCCGATCTAGGATGGAGATGGCGGCGGCTACAGACTCTTTCGTGGAATTTTGATCGGGTACTTAGGGTTTCTGTATTGGAGGCTTCTTATAGGTGAAAGGGGAGGCCAAGGGGGTGCCTGAGGCGGCTACACCACCCCTAGGCACGGGCCAGGCCTGGCCACGCGGCCAGGTGGTGTGGCCGGCCCCTGGCCCCTCTCCGTCTCGTCTTCTGGCTCCGTGTTCCCCTCGGTGAAATATTGACTTTGGCTTTTGTCCCGTCCAATTATGATAATATTCATTTTCTGGCTTTTCTGGAACCAAAAACAGCAGAAAACAGGCAACTGGCAATGTGGCATCTTGTTAATAGGTTAGTTCCAGAAAATGTGTAAAAATACTCCAAAGTGTGGACAAAACATAAGAAAGTAGATATAAAACAAGCATGAAACATCAAAAATTATAGATACATTTGCAACGTATCAACATCCGCAAGCTTAACTCATGCTCGTCCTCGAGTAGGTAAGTGATAAAAAGAAAGAATAATTTTCGAGGTGACATGCACCATTATAATCTTGATCAAAGTATTTGTAAAACATTGATAGCTGGGATCATAGTACTTTAACATAGCATGAAAGATATAGTTCTAACAATAAGACATAACAACTATGTTGTAGCATGAAAAGGTACAAACAAAAGATTTAGGAATAATAATGCTTTGCAAGACGTTTGTTTGTTTCACATAAAGAAAGCATAATGAGAATGGTATTCAGCTTGTCCCTCATAGTGTAGCAAGACATAAATGCATAGGACACCTTCAAAGTTCATAAGGGTGACTAGATACAAATAGTTTAAGAACAAGCAATATCAAAGTTATGCATCAATCAACAAGTGTTCGGACAATGCACATTAAACTAAGAATGGTCACTATGCTCTCTTAATAGGTGGATAAAGATAGAAGATAGAGACTCAATATAAAAGTAAAAGAAAGGCCTTCATAGAAGGAAGCAGGGACTCAAGTCTCATAAAGAGCTTCCAAAAATTATGGTACTTATTAGCTTTCAGCTCTCATTGCCCCTATTATAAGCATATTGAAGTGATTAAGGTTAAAGTGAACAAACTATGGAGTATATGCTTGACAAAGTATAAGTGGCAATCTCATGTCCCTTTAATACGAGGGCCGCTCCTCATGCTACTCAAGTTTAGTTACCGGTAAGTTCTTGTCATAGTAAGTACATGTGTATCATAGAGAACTGCCAACGGGATACCCCTTGCCCGATGATACGGAAGAATCCCCATATCAAAATGACAAGGCAAGCAGACAATGAACATCTCAGCAATATTCTTATTTACCATGGGAAAATGGTGCCTTTTCTCTCTTTCATCTTTTCTCATCTTTTTTTCTTCTTTTTCTCAATCTCCATCTCTTTTTTATAAGAAGAATGCTTCATAGATTTCTCATTATGGTTACGCTGCAGGTTTCCACCATGATTATGCATGGATTAAACCAGCGGCCCAGGTGTTTCTCTAACACACATACATAACTCCATGGACTTACAAGCTTCCCTTTCATTTCACACCGACGACATCCATAAACAAAAGAGCATGATATCAACTGGGTACAATGTACAAGTGCAATGTTGAAAGCGTTCCCATGACAACATGGTTCTGCTAATCCCCAACGTATAAGTGCAAGCATATACAACATAGATGACACAATGGTTCAAGTTTATTAGGGGCAAGAAAAGCAAAGTGTGCCATCAAGTTTGTGAGAGCTTTAATCACTAATTTTCACATAACAAGTTTAATTCGGAAGGTAGATAAAAACATGAATATACTTGGAATAACAAATGCTAATAGGTAGGTATGGTGGACTATTTGGAATAACTTGGTTTTATTTGGAGTTGGATGCATGAGTGGAACTCATCCTTGGTATGGAGGCTAGCAAAAGACTCAGAGCGACCAACTAAGAGAGCAATACTGGCCATAATCATGCAAAGCGACAAAACATTATTAATTAAAGCATAAAGTGATATTACAAGTCGAAAACTAAAGGATCATAGAGGCTATGGTGACTTGGTATAGTCTTAACATGGTGTGAGCATGCGCCAAGTCAACCCAAATAAAGCATCAAAGGAGAATACCACAATACTATGCTTTAATATGCTAAAACAACCGCATGATTCTTTCAAGGCACATTAAGCAATCTCAATTGTTTATAACATGTCATGCTACAGCAAAAATAGTAAGCATAAAGCCAAAAAAGTATCAAGCATGACATGACAAAGCATAGGCCACAGTCAAAAACAAGCTCCTTTTTACCACTTAAGCATGAACTTTTCCTACTCTTTTCCAATCCAAACCAATCTATTTGAAATCTAATGCATGAATGAGGGGGTCCAACCAATTTATTCAAGCAAACTAAGTAAATGAAAACCAAAAACAAAAACGAGCTCCAAGAACAACACAACTGTGCATGAAACAATAAAAAATGAAGTGTTTGAAAGAAACCTGAAATTTTTGTTGATGAAGAAGGGGATGCCTTGGGCATCCCCAAGCTTTAACGCTTGTACTTCTTGAATATTTCTTGGGGTGATACGGGTGGCATCCCCAAGCTTGAGCTTTTGTCCATTCTTCATCTCATTACATCATTCTTCCCTACACTTTAAAATTTCCTTCATACAAAACTTCACACAATCTTCATTAGCAACATTAGTGTACTCAAGATAAGTAATAAGAAGCTAAAAAAATGAAGTCCATGTCTTTGAAATCCAACGATCGTAATGCCTATAAAAATGGAAAATGAAAGTCTTTTGGTTCAGTTCCAACACAAGTAAAACTTCCATTAAAACACAAGCTACTGTAGCACTTCCTTTAAAAAGTTCAAATGATCAAAGAGAACTCAAAGAAAAAGAGATTAAGAGGCAAATGCAAATAATGGCAGAAATCTGTCAAAACAGACCAGAAGGTAAAAACCAATTTTTTTGAAGACCTTCTGTTGCTCAAATCGAAAAGTGTTGAACTAACGAAAGTTGTATAACAACCTGGGGCAGAAGCACAAAAAATTACAGCTCAAACCGACGTACAGAGATTTTTCACAAATTTTTACAGCGAAGCACTAAAATCTGTTTCGGGACAACAATTTTCCCAAGCATTATTTTTCTCTCATTAGAGGTTACTCTTGGCACAAAAACCACACAAAAATGACAAGGAGAGGTTATTACTGAAGCAATAACTTCCAAGACTCAACTAAAACTTTTGGGTTATCTCCCAATAAGTACTTTTATTTAACGTCTTTAAGTTAGGCATAAGAAGCAAAAAAGAATCAAGTATTCTCAAATGAAGAAGCATTAAGATTAATACCAGAAATATATTCAACAAGGCAAGGTATCTCATACAAATAAGTTTTAGAGGATCCTCTCTCAATGCTCTTGGGTTTACTATTTTCATCAAACGGGTTTTCAGGAACAATCCAATCAAAATTCTTTTCTAAGGCTTCATGCATTCCTACAAGTTTAAAAGGTATTGGTATCTTAATTCCCTTCCCATTAGGTTCGGTTTTGTCCATATTTTATCGTGTACCAATAACATCTACGCATGAGCCTAGCATATTAAAACGATCAAAGACTTTTCTAGCTTCCTTAGCAACATCATAGAATTTTTTAAGCAAGGTTTCCAGAATAAAATCTCTCTTTTCAGGGTCCTCAATTTCTTTAAGTTTAAGAAACATTACTTGCATTATGGGGTTAAGGTTAACAAACCTAGCTTCCAACATGTGAACTAAAGAACCTGCAGCAATTTCATAATTTGGAGCAAGTTCTGCAAGGGATCTATCCTCAATATCCTCATGCTTACTAACATGATTAAAGAATTCTCCAATATTATCTTTTCCAATTATAGAGACACTACCTATTGCAAGGTCTTTTAGGGTGAACTTGGGGATCAACATGGTGAGGTAAGAACGAGGAAACCAATTTTTTTTTATGTTTTTGATAAAGAAAGCAAACTAGTACAACTATTTTTTGTGTGTTTTTGATAAAGAAACAAGCAAACAAGGCAAAAATAAACTAAGCAAAACAAAATAATACAAAGTAAAGAGATTGGTTATGAGAAAATCCCCTTGTGAAGATGTCCTTGACTCCTCGACAACGACGCCAGAAAAATAGCTTGATGGCTCAAAATATATTCGAGCTCGTTGGGGAACCCCAAGAGGAAGGTATGATGAGCACAACAACAATTTTTCCCTCAGTTATGAAACCAAGGTTATCGAACCAGTAGGATCAAGGAAACACCTCCAAGGTGTTGTTTCCAACTTGGAATCCTGCACAACACAACCACAGAACTTTGCCCCCAACTTATAGTTAGGTTATCAATCTCACCGGTTTTGCTGAAAACAAAGGATTAAACGTATTGTGCGGAAGATAGTAATTACTTGCAGAAATTAAACAGAAAACAGTAAATAGTTGATTGTAGATTGATGGTAAAATAAAAGGAACGGGGTCCATAGTTCACTAGAGGTGATTCTCCTTAAGATAGATGACATGTTGGATGAACAAATTACAGCGGGGCAATTGACAAACATCGAGAAAGTATACATGCATATACTAATCTCTTGACTCCTATGAGATTTGATTGGGCATTACAACATTATACATAGACCGTAATCCAACTGCATCTATGACTAATAATCCACCTTCAGGTTATCATCTGAACCCCCTCCGGTATTAAGTTGAAAGCAACAGATAATTGCATTAAGCAAAGTGTGTAAAGTAAACAATACAATTGTTCTATGAACAAAGAATTCTGTTTTCTTCCTAGTAGCAACAACACATCTAGTACCTTAGAGATTTCTGTCACTTCCCCAGGTTACTAGAGGCATGAACCCACTATCGAGCATAAATACTCTCTCTTGGAGTTGCTAGCATCTACTCGACCAAGATAGCTACTAACAACGGAGAGCATGCAAGATCACAAATAACAAAGACATGATAGAATCAATAATCAATCTGAATTAGCATCTCAATATCCATCGGATCCCCGTAAACACAACATGTAAGATTATAAATAGATGATGTTGATCATGAATGGAGCTCACAAGATCTAAACATGTTAGCACAAAGGAGAAGAACCAACCATCTAGCTACTACATGGACCCGTACTCCAGGGATGAACTACTCACGCATCAGACCGGAGGCAGGCATGGTGATGAAGAAGGCCTCCAGGGTGATCTCTCCCCTCCGACAGGGTGCTAGGAAGAGCTTCTGATCTCTCCCGATCTAGGGATGGAGATGGCGGCGGCTACATACTCTTTCGTGGAATTTTGATCGGGTACTTAGGGTTTCTGTATCGGAGGCTTCTTATAGGCAAAAGGGGAGTCCGAGGGGGTGCCCGAGGTGTCTACACCACCCCCAGGCGCGTGCCAGGCCTGGCCGCGTGGCCAAGTGGTGTGGACGGCCCCTGGCCCCTCTCCATCTCGTCTTCTGGCTCCGTGTTCCCCTTGGTGAAATATTGACTTTGGCTTTTGTCCCGTCCAATTCCGAGGATATTCATTTTCTGGCTTTTTTGGAACCAAAAACAGTAGAAAACAGGCAACTAGCACTATGGTATCTTGTTAATAGGTTAGTTCTAGAAAATGAGTAAAAATACTCCAAAGTATGGATAAAACATAAGAAAATAGATATAAAACAAGCATGGAACATCAAAAATTATAGATACGTTTGCAACGTATCAGTGTGCAACAAAAAAATCCCTGCTAAGCAATGGAGCATCCTACGGATATTTGCTCTATATATTTATATTCAGAGTTGGATGATCACCCTCCATCTCCTCTATGAAATCTAAAGATCGAATGGTGCTGACTTATCTAAATTTGAAACAATCATGACTTATAGCTTTCAACCAAATTAAATAGACTATATGATCAAATTAACACATGCATGTATTCTTTACCGATAAGAAGATGACATTTCGAACATGGACGGAAATGCGCGATCTCAGAATTACAAGCTACACCAGTACAAATACGATCAATTGTTGAAGGCATATTCATCGGTATTGGTAGTTATCAATTGACCGGAACCCCTCGACCCCCTCCTCCTGACCCCGAGTGGTGGCAACGCTGCGCCGCCCCCGGGGCATCCCCCACCGCCCTCCCTCGAGTCTCCCCCACGCCACTCTCCCCCCAGCCACCGCCGAAGGCGTCGCCGGCCAAATGCTGCGCGGCGGGGCGTCCTCTGGATGCGATCTGTGATGGGAGGCAGCACCCTCACCAACTCGGATCCGTGGTGGCGCGTGGGGTTGGTGGCCTGAGTGCGGTGGTGGTGGTCGATCTTGTCCTCCCCTGCATCGGCGACGAAGGCTGCGGTGCCATCGCGTCATCTGGGCACCGAGGCGGCGGCCCTGGGCTTGGCTGCGGCGATTTCCTCCATTGGAGGTGGTTGGCCACGTTGGGACTTGGTTTGGAGGATCTTGGGATCTCACACCGATCTCCGGTGGTGTTGTTCTAGACGACGTCGAGCATAGAGGTGACATGGCAACCGGTGAAAACCGAGCCTTGATCTTGGCGGACGATGGCGGCGTCACTCGATGTAGCTACCTTGTTGAAAGCACCGTCTTCGCTGGTGTCGCCACTACACTCGAGTTGTTCCGGGGGAAACCCCAGATCTGGGAATCCCGGGTCGGATCTTGGCGTCGATTCCCCTCTTAAGGGCATCGTTTTTGAACAGACGTCATCTGGAGGTCAGGCCACTCCTGCTGCTTCGGGGGAAACCCTAATCTGGTTCTCCGGATCAGGCGATGGTGGCGCTTTGGTGTCGTATTCTCTATTGGGAGCTTTGCTTGTGGAGCAGCGCTGGATGGCAGAGGTTGGTGGCGGAGCAGCTTCATCTTGCACGGTGACTCTAGTAGAGATGTCAAGTCATGCCTAACCGCCAAGTGCTACGCTCAGTCATGCCTAGTGTGGTAGGTGCTACGGACAACAGATCTTCTGGAGGTCTCTAGCTGCGTCAGTTGGCGAGACTCAGCGGCATGGCTCCGGGAGGTCTCGGTGGCGGTCGCACGTGCTTGTTGATGGACGTGCACAGGGCGGTGGTGCCGTCTAGCGTCATGGCGGCGTCGATGGCAGGCCTTGCAAGGTCATTGCATTGATCTATCCTGAAGATGGGTTGACGGAAGACGGTGGCAACAGAAGATTGAGCGTACATGATGGTGTACGCTACGGATCAGCTAGACCGGTTGGTGCTTCTGACCCGCCATGGGACGGTTTCGGAACCTCCGGTATGTTGATGACGTGTTGGTGTGCAGTTAGAGTGTTCTGACATGGCCACCCCTTCATCAAGTGGTTTTAGAGAGGTGACTTCGTTTGATATTTGTATTCTCTTTGTAAGATTTTGTTGAATAATTAATAAAGCAGGCTGTGTGCATCTTTTTGATGCAGAGGCTAGGGGTAACACCTCTATTTTGAAAAAAAACCCAGTACAAATACGAGAAATAAGATGCTATACTATATGTTTTCTTAAACATACATATCTACCTCACTAATTGAAGTATATGCATGTATAATACAAGTATAAGTTAGAAGTTTAAACTAAGTTTGTAAATTGTACCCTTTACACGATTTCCTCCAAAAGGTATAGTTACATTTTCTCGTATGACTCACATATGTATGCATGGGCACGCCATATTTTTGCTTTTTTCTATTATACTAGTAAGTATGCCCGTGCGTTGCACCGGGACAGAAAATATCAATTTTGGACAAAGATATGGAACTAACTATATTTAATCTTTCTGTATATCTGCATTGCCCAAGCTAGTATCTGCGGACATATTACAGGTAAAAAGTGGATAAAATAAAATCTTTAATAGTTCAAGTTTGTTTCAATTTGGTCTACTATTAGTCGCAGTATATATTTATATTTTTTATTTAATATACTCAATTTTAATTCTGTTTTTATTAAATCTACTATTTAGACTTTGTTTTAAAATAATGTACGTACTTTTATTTCAATTAATCTACCCCTATCTCTCTTCTCAATCTGTATATCTCATTCACTCTATAAAGGCAAGCATTAGCAGCAATGCAACGTCAGACAATCATGTACATGCTAGCAAGCAGTAGCAAAAGCAATTAGCAGCAATTTCATCAGCAGCGAAGCACGCACACACAGCTAGCAATCACCAGCCAAACACACGCAAGGGCAGCTAGCAATCAACGGCAGTAGGAAAACAAAACAGATGAGCCGGATACAACATCTAGTTTTTTTATCTAGTAGCATACATGTTTAATATACTACTGTACTAACATAAGGAGCAGCCAAAGGTCGCATCTCCATGCTATAGCAGAGCGAGCATTTACAGTAGTAATTCATTCTCATTTACAGTAGTAATTGATTCAGACTTGCATCCTTCCAAGATCCAAACACCGATGAACGTCAATATCCTAGTTTCCCTGTCCGAATACGTGCGCTTTTAATCATTCCTGTTTGTCCCTAGAAAGCGGAACCTGATTCCTTAGTTCCGCTCTCTTCCATTTCACCATCAACTGAAATAATGTGACGAGGGAGCTAACCTGGAATGATCATAAAGATGTGTACTACTGTAAACAAAGCTGAATCACAGATTGATCGCAGACTCTAATGAACAGAAAATTTTACTTCAGGACATGTACGATTTTCACTAACCACGGTGATGATAGCTATGAAGATATGGGGGCTAGACAAGAAAACAGAGATGAAAACTCCAACAGTGTCAAAGTAGTTCCGGCTGCCAAAGCTCTTCCAGTGCTTGGCTAGGTAGACGTTCATCTTTTGACCCAGATACTCCTGAATCTGCAGACAGGAAACTATGGAACCATAGTAAGTCAGCAGATCAAGAGGCCATGCATGTTCCTTTCTTAGAGATCTTATTGCTGCCCAGTGTGTTGAATATCTTCTATGTCATCTTCAAAATCCGAGGAAATTATGTACTGCATGTTGCCAATTATGGCCTCAACCTGTACACACAACTTAGAAGTAAGGTGAGGATCAGGCACAACCAATTATTCAATTCCAAAGATTTTTCTGAAGTAACTAATACTGACCACTTATAGCATGCCCACTCTGTCACATGTTACAAGTTGTTCTAGCATTACACTTTTCTTTCACATTTACTGTAACATGATAAAGTTTCCACATTATTTTGCATTGGACACCCTTCACTAAATTGTGATGTCCTGAATGTTTAATCTTAGTGCCAAGGCATCAAAATCTTAGATAAGGTAATGTGGCAATTTTGCCATTCCTTAACTCTTCTGGCAAGCGATTGAGCGAATTACAATATGATATCTATGGTAGTACAATACTGGCATTCAGTTATGTGCTAAAGTGGGTGAGATATACCTAAACAATAAAATTTCTAATTGATATTAGCCGATTGGTGGATCATATCCTAAGGGGAAATCTATTCCTAGAACGGTCGGTAGATGACCAATCCGCAGCTCCGGACGTTTAGTGTGGACACTCTGTCCACTAAATGATAAAATGGATCAGAGCTAGCTTAGAATCAAATAAAAACTTAAAATGGCTTGTAGATCAAACTGTTTATTTGATTTATGATCCGTTTTCAGCGTTGGACTAGTCACGACGAGATCTTTAAAACAAGATCCCATATTGATATATTTTGATGAAAAAATTTCGGACCAAAAAGTTACCCACCCTTAACACGTGAGTTATCCATGTAATAAATGTATGTTATCCACCCTGTAATATATAAGTTACCCAGCATATAAACGTGTTGGGTATATGCATTCTCGCATACATGTTGAGTCGTATACATGTTGATCAAGTTTAATTGAAACACGGTAGCTTATGTGCTAGGTTATCGATGCATCGAGGAGCAATAAAGACTCGGTACCCTAACACCCTCGAGGCTTCATCACCCGTACGCCGCTATAGCGGCGATGAACGGTGAAGTCGAGTCACTAGACTACTGATTGCGTGTTACGTTTGTTCATTACGACTTAGGATGGTGGATGGTAGGGCACAAGACCCTATTTACTATAGCTTATACAAAATAAGCTTAGATTTAATTTAAAAAAATATGTTTAATGTTTGACGTGGTAGCCTTTCGAGGTAGAGTCGCGCGTACGCCGCGAGAGCAGCGACGAGCGACGAAGCCGCACCGCAAGAATAACTTTTATATTCTATTTGTGGTAATTTTTGTAGTGATGGATAACTTATATATTATTAGGTGGGTAACTTATATGTTAAAGCCTAGATAACTCTCGTATTACTGATAGATAACTTTTGGGGCAAACAAATCGTGTTACCCATCCTAACACGTGACTTATCCATATTATTGTATGTAAGTTATCCACCCTGAAACATATAAAATTATCCAGCATATAAACTTCATATTCTATATACGAGTAAATTTTTATACTGGTGGATAACTTACATGTTATTGGCTGGATAACTTATATGATATGGTTTGGATAACTTTTGGTCAGAAAAAAAGTTGTTAGAATATATCAACATGAGATCTAGTTTGAAGATCTAGTCGTGACTAGCCCAACGATAAAAACAGATCGTAAATCGGACAAACGATTTGATCTACAAAATATTTTAAATTTTGAATTTTCTACATTAAATGCTGATGACATCAGCAGTTTTGTCATTTAGTATTTGTGAGCTAATTTCTCATGTTTAGAGCTGAGTATCTCTCTTAGCGACCTATTATTAACGATTTGGATCCTTGTATTAAGAAAAAAGAAGCTCGTGAGCTTTACTCAATCTGCCCGCCGAGTTTTGCAATCTACAGACTGTCTGTCAGGTAGCAGCGTCCTATCCTAATTGAAAATCTCCATTAACAATCCTGGCAAAACAACAAGACTAACAGGCACATCGACCAATTTCTAGGTACCAATCTCCCTATTATATCCCCATTGGATGTGGACACACATAGGACGAGTGGGGTGCTGGAGTAGATCGTGGAGAAGAAGTGTGCCACCCCAATCGCGAGCCCCTAGCTCGATCCCCACCTCTCCCCAGTCGGCTTCCTCCCGCTCGATTCCTCCACTCCGGCGCCTCTCTTCCCTCTCCGTTTCTCGGCTCTCTCCGCCGGTGATAGCAGCCGCACGTCCCCTCCTCTACCGCCGGCAGCCTCTCCAAGCTCCGCCCACAATCCCTACCACCTCTGGCCATTCTCCACAAGCAGTGCCACCCCGGGACTTGCCTCCCCCGTCTGCCTCGCTTGCAGTGGCC
The DNA here is from genome assembly GCA_916181665.1 of Avena sativa. NCBI lineage: Eukaryota > Viridiplantae > Streptophyta > Magnoliopsida > Poales > Poaceae > Avena > Avena sativa. Next base: position 126,119,580 of record OV702289.1, on the reverse strand, counting down.
GCGAACCCGCCTCCAGCATAGGCGTGGATAGCCAGCTCCTACCCAGATTGGGGGCGTCTTAGGTGGTCAGGAGAGCGCATCACCGGGGGAATGGGAGGCCAGATGTAGGAGGAGACGGATGGTACGGGGTGCAGTACCGGTCCAGGGCAGCACGGGACCTTGACCAGGGCAGCGGCGGTGAGGGGATCTGGTATAGGGAACTCGAGGGAAGCATGCCCCACACTCTGTGGGAAAGGGTGGGTAGGTGGTGGAGTTAGAGGGTGGTGGTGTTCCTATCGCCGGTGAGGGTGGGGAGTCACTGGGCAGGGTGGTTATGGTTATCACCGGAGAGGAGTGACATCTGGGAGGTCGTGGGAGACGGGGGCTCATTCATTTCAGGGGAAGGGTAAGGAGGAGTCGACACGGACGGTGCGGTGTGCTTCCCCTTCCTTAGATGTATTTTCCTTGTGTATGACTAACAGAGTAAAAGCAGGGTTGAAAAAAAAAGGAGAAAACCGAAACAAAAGGAAAACTAGAGGGAGGGCAGGGCAGCCACAATCGGCACACGTCATTTGGCATTCCAACGCCTCCGGTTTGAGCCGTGATAGCAGTCCATAAACTCCAAATGGAGGCCAAGCTCTAGGGTTCCACTAAGTTTTAAAAATTCAAAAATCATATTTCAAAGTTCCACCGATAAAAGGCCTTACTATTGTCAATGATGTATATTATAAGCTTGTAAACTCATAGGGTTAAATATACCTGTATTCTAGGCTACATAAAATTGAAAAAAGTATGGATTATATTACTAATTGACTTAGATTTGTCTAGATTCGGATGTATCTAGACATGTTTTAGTGCTAGATACATCCGAATCTAGACAAATCCAAGTCAATTAATTTGGATCGGAGAGAGTACAATGAATAGTGTACATTTCAAAACTATCAAATTTGTCTGATTTTGTCATCTTTTGTGTAGCCTAAAATACAGAAGTTTCACATCAGGATTTGGTACGCTCGTTGGTTACGCCATTGACTATGTTCAGATTTACTTTCAGAATTTTATAGAACATGTAAAATAAGTTTCAAGTTTTGAAAAACAAAAGCCTCTCGCTAGTGATCCCCTTAGCAAATTTAGATGTATACGTATAGAATAACAAATCTAACGTCTTACTCCAGGACTTTGGAGACAAGTTAGGAGGGGGAGCTTAATGCAACATTTTTTTCTTATCAAAATCTATGTTATTGTGTCTTTTCTAGTACTCTCTCCGGTTCATATTAATGTTGTCAACTTTGTCTAGATTCGTATGTATCTAGTTAAATATTTAGACTAGATGCATTCGTATCTCAAACAAGCTCCAAAGCAATGGCATGAGAAGTTTGAAAGAACTTTGACATCTGTGGCTTTGTTGTAAATAAAGCCAATAAATGTGTGTACTACCGCCATGGTGGGGGGTGAGGGATTTGTCCTGTGTCTCTAAGTTGATGACATACTAATTTTTGGAACAATTCTCAAAGTGATTAATGAGGTCAAAACCTTCTTGTCTCAATGTTTTGAGATGAAGGATCTTATAGAAGATGATGTTATCCTAAACATCAAGCTACTGAGAGATGAGAATAATGGGATTACACTTGTGCAATCACATTATGTAGAGAAGGTGTTGAGTAGATTTGGATATGATGATTGCAAATCCTTTTCTACATCTTATGATCCTAGTGTTTTGCTTCGAAAGAATCAAAAGGCAACTAGAGATCAATTGAGATACTCTCAGATTATTGGCTCACTTATGTATTTAGCTTGCGCTACGAGGCCTGACATCTTGTTTGCTGTGAGCAAACTTAGACAGTTTATGGCCAACCCATGAGATGATCATTGTCATGCTCTTGAAAGAGTAATGCGTTATCTAAAAGGAACCATGAGCTATGGAATTCATTATATCAGGTATCCAAGAGTACTTGAAGGGTATAGTGATTTAAATTGGATATCAGATGCTGATGAGATAAAGGCCACAAGTGGATATATATTCACACTTGGTGGTGGCGCTGTTTCATGGAAGTTTTGCAAGTAGACCATCTTAATGAGGTCAACTATGGAAGCAGAACTAACAACATTAGATACTGCGACTGTCGAAGCATAATGGCTTCGTGAACTCTTAACATATTTGCCTATAGTTGAAAAACCAATACCGGCAATTCTTATGAACCATGACAACCAAACTGTGATTGTCAAAGTGAACAGTTCTAAGGACAATATGAAGAGTTCAAGACATGTTAAGAGAAGACTGAAGTCTGTCAGAAAGCTGAGAAACTCCGGAGTTATAGCATTGGATTATGTCTAAACGGCTAAGAATTTGGCAGATCCTTTTACGAAAGGACTATCAAGAAATTTGATAGAAAATGCATCGAGGAAGATGGTTTTGAGACCCACGTGAGTTGTCAAGGGGGTAACCCAACCTATGTGATCAGAGATCCCATGAATTAAGACCTGGGAAAACAAACTGAAACAACTGAGTTGAGAGAAACTTTAATACTCCCACTCCGCTGCAGATGCAATTCTCTCATAGTATTCTGTAAGGAAGGTTGATTATATCGATTATATCTTAATGTGTTCTAACTGTCTCCTTGGGAGCAAAGACGCTGTCCTACAGAGCGACCTTGAAAGAACACACCTATATGAGCTACACTGCTGGTTACAGCGTATGAGATTTAGGTGAATCTCTAGAAAGCTCATGAAAGGCCGATTTTCCTTGGTTAACAATACTTCTTGTTTTGCCGATATTTGCAAGGAGTGTGACTTATAAGCTCCACCCGAGGGGTAGCCTATGGCAGCCAAGTACCGGTAACGACATTGAGTGAAATTTAATGTGCAAGACTGGCAATTCAAGGCATAGTTTATTGTTCAGTTGTAGTAAGCGTATCTCTTTGTCTAGGTGGAAGTTCAACTTAACAGTCTCCACTGAACTACATGCATATTAAACAGTGATTGAAACTGATGTGTCATATAATGTGTCTCTGAGATATGGTGGGGGATTGTTAGATTTATATGGGTTGTGGCCCATGTAGGGAGCCCATCTAGTCTAATAAATCCTAAAATCTCAAGGCTCATATACTATGGCAGTTTGGGAGCTCTTTGGGATAAAGTTTAGTCCCACATTGTTAGTTGGGAGAGAGTTGAACCAGCTTATAAGGTGAGTTGTTTCACTTCCACTAAGTGAGTGAGAAGAGAAGGAGTTCACGCGGACTCCTCCTCCTCCTCCGCTGCCCGCCTCGCCTCGTTCGCACGCGCGTCGCGTTTCGTGAATCGAGTTCGAGTTCGAGTTAGAAACTCGTTTTGTGAAAGACTAAATTTTTGCTTGGTGCACCAGCTGGTGGGTACGTGTCAACATTCTTGTGCATGTTTGACACGTGTCCTTGTCTTCCAACGCGTGGCGACTCGGTCGGCTCACCTCCCAGGGTATAGAGCGAGAGACAGACAGATCTAGATGCATCCAGTTCTTTCTCAGTCTTTCTCGCTGTGTGTTTCTCTTGCTGCGCTGCTCTCTAGGCTTCCCCATCGCGGCGGCTGCGTGCACTGTTGTCCGGGAGAGCAGGCCTTCGAAACTCCGTCCGTTGAGATCCTGCACCGGGAGACGGGCGACAAGGTTTTTGGGGAGCGTCTCGGCGCGACTGCTCGCCTCTATTCGTGTGTTCTTCTTCAGCAACCGACGACCTCATCTGCACCATGGACGACAACAACAATGACTAAGGTGCTGCTGCGGTGACGACCTTTCCGGTCAACCTGTACATGTTATTCTTCTCTTTGTATGCACTAGTTCTTGCTAGATTTTCAGATCTACTAGATGTGGTTGTTTGGCTGAATACGTTTAGATCTGCTAGTGCTTACATAATGTTGATTTCGATAATTAATTTCATGAGAAAATTGTCTAATATTCCAACTGTGGGTTGGGTTCAAAAACGTCCACGTGATAGCAGGGTCGCAAAATATGCTAATGTCATGTCTGACAGATCATGCTAATTTCTTTAGTTCAGTGTCTTCTCCAGGACTTTTTCTTAGCCCAAATATGCGCTATCAATATTCCGTTATATCGACAGATTTTGATGATACAAGAGGTCAAAAGTTTATGCAAAAAAACTAGAACGATGTCGAGCCTAGAAGCCCTGCCATGCATGGTAATCCAACAAGTATTGTACAAATACCAACATTTATACTCTATATATACTAAAATTTTAGTACCAGCGTATGATTATCGGCACAACTATATGTCCTGATATAAATTTAGATAAATTTACGACCTATTTTAAGGACGAAGTAGTTGAAAACTTTAATACTCCCTCCGATCTAAACTAATTGACTTGGATATGTCTAGATTCGGATGTATCTAGCACTAAAACATTTAGATACATCCGAATCTAGACAAATCTAAGTCAATTAATTTGGATAGGAGAAAGTAGGATGATTGAATTGAATGACATAAAAAAAAAAACTGAACGAAACGCACGGGGGTGAGACATTTCTCAACTGAGCCGTGCCAATTCCGTAGTTGCCGTACTCCTGGACAGTACAGAGTCAACACGTCAATGCCACACCACTCTATTTTTTTTATACTGCCGTGAAGCGGTAACTACTGCTACTCGTCTCTACAAAAAAGTACAGTCAAACTGCAGCAGCAGCAGCAGCGAGACGCTAAATCCTTGAAGTGCGAAAAACCAACCTATAAATATCGGCCAAAACGTTGGTGGAAACACTGCATCCCAAACTCCCGATCACGTTAACGATCGAGCAGCAACCGCGACCCATCACTCTCAACTCTCGGCTAATCATGCTCAACCTTTACCCGCGGCTCTCCGCGAACACCCGGTCCCGCGACGGCGATGCCAACAGCAGCGACGACGGCCTCGCCAGGCCCCGCGCCTTCTTCATCATCGCTGTCGCCTGCGTGGCCATCCTCCTGTTCTGCTGTGTGCTCACCGCCACTGCCAGCGCCCTGAAGGCTGGCGTCTTCGCCGCTACGGCCGCGCTGGTGCTCGTCGTCCTTGGCTGCTTCTCGCCCAGGACGTCGTGGATTCGCCGCCGACGCCACACGGGAAGGCCGGCAACCCCGGTGATCGCTCTCTGGGATAGATCGCCAGGCGCGTGCGCGAGCGCGCCCACGGACGCGCCGCCGGCGTTTGCGTACGTGTGCCCGCTGGACGCAGGCGACGGCTCGGCGGAGGTCCCGGGTAGCGTGGTGATCTGCGCGGTCTGCCTGGAGGGCGTCCACGGCGGCGAGATGGTGCGGCAGCTGCCAGCGTGCAAGCATGTCTTCCACGTGGAGTGCATCGACATGTGGCTGCACTCGAACAGAACTTGCCCAATGTGCCGGTCCGTGATCTCGCCGCCGCCGACCGTCACAGTGAAAGCCTCGGAGTCGGAAGATGCGCCGGCATCGGCGTCGGATGAGGCATTGCCACCGGTGTAGTTCTTTTAGATAGTGAAATTTGCATGTAAGTACTCACATATATACGGGACTCATATAATATACGTATGCTTCGGTGTCCCCTCCTGAACTTATAAAACCGAAAACATAAGAATGATCATGCTTGACACATATCCTCCTTCGGTTTAGAGGGCACGAAAAGATATCGATCAATGCTGAGCGTCTGTATGTTTGTAAAATTGTCCAAAAAAAGGGTGGTCTCGAGCCTTGAAGCCCTGGCATGCATAATTCTCCTTCACGTTTGTAAAAGCATGGCATTTCGTTAAGACAAGATTTTGACCAACAATTACACAATGAATAAAGTATTATATGACATGAAATTTATGTCATAGATAGATTCATTTTCAAAAGTAATTTGTTATTATAGTGATTTCGCATTAGAGGAATCGCATACTTATCTATTCTTGGTCACGACTTATCATAACGAAAGAGATACGCTTTTATTGAAATAGAGGGAGTAATTTAAGTAACATATAGATACCAACACTCTGTATACTAAAAATTTAGTAGCAGCATATGATTATCAACAATACTATATGCCATGTCACTAATAAGTTCTTTCCGCCAAAAGGTTTTTTGGCATCACGTCACCGCCACACGCCACACATTGTAGTCTTCTCCGTAAACTGTGTACTCCCTCTGACCCCAATATAAGACTTTTTTTCAATTTGTTTTAGCTTGCAAAAGACAACTTGCAAAAACGTCTTATATTTTGGAGCAGAAGAAGTAGTAAATAAGTAACCAAATTAAATAGCTTATATGATCAAACTAACGCATACATACGTTATTCACTAGCAAAAAATGGCATTTGTCCATCCAACCAAGGTAGACCAATATGTTTTCATAGAATATGAGAAATACAAAACTATACATTATATTTTTCTGAAAAATACATTTATACTTATGTTACAATACAAGTCAACTTTAGAGGTTTAAACCAAGTGTATAAATCACTCCCTCCGTTTCAAAATAGATGTCGCAAATTTTTCTAAATTTGGATATATAAATGTCGCAATTTTTGTAAATTTGAATGTATCTATACACAATTTAGTACTAGATACATCCAAATTTTAAAAATCGATGTCTATTTTGAGATGGAGGGAGTACTATTTAAATGATGTCCACCCTATTTTTTCTATTTTTGCATTCTCTTTATACGATCTTAGATGCATTGTCTTTGTGTATGCCGAACTGACTATAAACAAGATTTATCTAAAAAGGGAGGGAATGCAGCCTCAACACGGTCACTTGGCATCCTCCAAGACCTCCTAGCAGCGACGGACCTTGAAAATAACTGTAGGAGGGGCCAAAAGACATTAGATGAAAACTGAGGGGGCTAACTTGAAGTATTTTGTGTTTTGTATGGTAAAAAATGGCAAATACTATGTAATATTGTGTATTTTAATTGAGTTGGGGTGGGGGGCATGGCCCTTTTGGCCTCTAAAAGGGTCCGCCAGTGCCTCCCAGATTGAGCCCTGCTAGTCGTCTGGAAACTACAAATAATGGAGGCGAGCTCGAGGGTGCCCTTTATTTTCTAAAATGAACATTGTATTTTAGTTAAAATATTTTGATAAAAACCTGAATATAGTCAATGACCTATACTATGAGCGTGTAAAAAATTAACCTGAAATACTTTTTGAATCTGAGTAACCCGAAGAGTGCACATTTCAAAACTACAAAATTTGTTAGGTTTTGTCATTTTGTGTAGCCCATATTAAAGAGTTTCACACTTACATCATTTAATAAATCTAGATTTCTATTAAAAAAACTAAAACTTGTCCATATGATTTTCAAACTTTTAAGAATAAAGTCCTCTAAAGCTCGGCCTCAATTTATCCACTGTCATTCGTAACAAAACTAGCGTCTTACTTCCGAAAACACAAGAGATATTATACAGACACCACATTGGAGATTCGAAAATATAAAAAATGCAAAAAACAAAAACAAAAACAACGGATAAGCAAGTGAGCCGTGGCAATTCCGTAGTTGCCGTACGTCTGGACACCACGGAGTCAACACGTCAGTGCAACACAACCATACTGTACTTTTTTTTATCCCTGCCGTGAGGCAGCAAGCCAGCAACAACTAGTTTCTATACTTTAAAATGGGAGACGCCAAAACCATCGCCAAATCCTTGAGACGAACACTATAAATTGCGGCAGAAGCGTTGATGGCAGCATTGCATCACAAACTCCCGACGATCAAGTTAACGATCGAGCAGCAACCAGCAAGCACGACTCTTACGCTCCAAGTCTCAGTTCTCAGCTCATCATCATGCTCAACCTTTACCCGAGGCTGTCGGCGAGCTGGCGCTCCCGCAACGGCGACGGCGCCGACAGCGACAGGGACGGCGACGGCGACGGTGACAACGAGGTGGCCAAGCTCCGCGCTTTCTACGGCATCGCCGTCGCCTGCGTGGCCACCCTTATCTTCTGCTGCCTGCTCGGTGCTACCGCCAGCGTCCTCAAGGCCGGCGCCTTCGCGGCCACGGCCGCGCTGCTGCTCGTCGTCCTCGGCTGCCTCGCGCCCAGAACGTATTGGCTTCGGCGCCACCGGGAGGAGAGGCCGGCGAGCCCGGTGCTTCCTCTCACTACGGCTAGAGGCGGGTGCGCGTGCGCGCCCGCGGACGTGCCGGCCGCGTTCGCGTACGTGTGCCCGGTGGAGGAAGGTAGCGGTGGTGACCACGGCGAGGAGGCTGTCCCGGCCTACGTGGTGATTTGCCCGGTCTGCCTGGAGGGCGTCCACGGCGGCGAGATGGTGCGACAGCTGCCGGCCTGCAGGCACGTCTTCCACATGGAGTGCATCGACATGTGGCTGCACTCGCACAGGACGTGCCTAATGTGCCGGTGCGTGATCTCGTCGCCGCCGACGGTGGCGGCGAAAGCCTCCGAACAAGAAGAGACACCGGAGTCGTCGTGGGATGAGACGTCGTTGCCACCGGTTTAGTTGTTTTGACTTGCCGGTTTAGACGTTTAGTTGATGTGCGGTTTAGTTGTTTTTTAGCTAGTGATATTATGTACGAGCTGAGCTAGTGTACTCCCTCTGTTTCAAATTACTCCGCCGCCGCGCTTATGTAGGTGAACTAGTACTCCCTCATTTTTCATTCAAAAAAATCCTCGAATTTTTGAAATAGATAGTATGAAATATGTACTACGTATACCAAAAATTCTAAGAATTTTTTGATGAAAAATGAGAGAATAGTAGGCCACCTAGGTAAGCGTGCACGCGGAGTAATTTGAAACAGAGGGAGTATATACGAGTGTGTCGCGTTCACATGGCTGGTCTCGAGCCAAAATTGGGCAAAATGACTGGTCTCGAGCCTTCAAGTCTTGCCATGCATGATTTTCCTTCACTAAGTAAAAGTATGACGTCTTTCGTTCGTTAAGACAAGATTTTGACCAACAATTACTCAATGAATAAAAGATTATATGATATGAAATTTATGTCATGGATTCATTTTCAAAAGTAATTTGTTGTGATAATGAGTTTGCATCAGAGGAATCACATATTAAAAGATTAATTGTTGGTCGACGTCCTATCGTAATGAACGAGATACACTTTGATTATTGAAATGGAGGGAGTCATTCAAGTAACATATAGATACCAACATTGATGCTCTACTCTGAATACTTGGCATATGATTATCAGCAATACTATATGCCATGTCACTAATAATTTCTTTCTGCAAACATAAGGTTTTTTGGCATCATGTCACCGACAGACTACACTGTACTTTTCTCCGTAACCTTTGTACTCCCTCCGAGCCACAGTATAAGATGTTTTTGTGGCTCACAAAAAAGGGGTCTTATATTTTAGGGCAGAAGAAATAGTAAATAAGTAACCAAATTAAATAGTTTATATGATCAAACTAACGCATATATGCATTCTTCATTAGTAAGAGATGTCATTTGTCCGTCCAACCATGGACGTGCAAGCTAGACCAGTATGTTTTCATAGAATACTAGACCATGAAAGCGCGCGTTGCCGCGCTCGTCCATTTGATACGGTGCAAATAGAAGAAAAAAATAGTAAATGTTTGTAGTTGAATAGTATCTAAAATGATGTCTTATTCCAATATAAATATATAAGGAAAAGAAAACATGTAAATATAGGAAAGAAAGCACATAATAACAGAACATATGCCATAATTTGGTAATGTTGAGTACATATGCCATAATTGAATGATTCCTATACCAGAAAAGTGTTTTTATTTTATCATTTGGGTAATTCTTTCCTCTTTTGCAAATGAAAATCATTTTAGCTCCAACTTTTTCTGGTTTGTGATCACTGTAAGAAATAAAAAAGGACAAGCGCATGCGGATATTTAATTATGACAATAGCAAAGTATAACTAACTTGACTAAACATAACTTCCAGTTAGCAAGTACCACAGGAGCAACCAAAAAGGTAGTAAAGCTACCATGCGAAGTAAAAAAGGCAAACACATCTCCCTAATATAGGAAGGAGTTTCGACTGTGAAACAATTGACGCGAGACAAACAGATTGCCAATTAGTACAATACGTTTTTTTTAAACATAACTCAATAGCAACTCAGAAGAACTCCAACACACTAATATTCTTTTTAAATAAGTCCAAGAAAGTGCAGGAACCATAACAGGCATTACAGAATAATGGGTACAATCATGGAGTTAATGTCACCAAGAACCTCAAACCTAACTATTCCGCCGGATACCAAATTTCCAGGAGTATCACTTTAATTAAATCCATCCTCTCCAATTATAACTTTAATTGAAGAAGTAATTTGTTGCACTGCTTGTGGTCACATTGAAGTATCATAAAGATGGGCCAGGAAGTACCGTTTGTGGTGTTGAATTAATTCCTGAAATTTCAAACACAAGAATCAACAATCTTCAAGGCAGTCACATATCCTAACTCACTTGGTTAGGGAAGTGGATGGACGCGGGTTCTTTATACCCCGCTGCTTTCCTTTCAAAAAAAGCCACACCTTCATAGGTATAAGTTGGGTATAGAAATTCTGAATTTGTCATGGTAGCTAGAGTTAATTACATTATGCGATCAAGCCCCAATAAAAAGATCTTGGTGACCAACTAAGCCATGTCCAAAAGAATGAACTGTAGTGGAATCGTCTTAAATAGGAAACGAAAGGTGATGAGCCATATATTTTTTCCCATCAAGTTAATGCTTTAATCATTCTACAAAATTGTTAAGAAGTATAAGACAAAAAAACTTCTCAAAACTAATGGATCAAGAGTGCAGGAGAATAGAAGGATTACCTCTGATGCATAGGAATCAAGAATCAACCGATGCATAGGGGACTTGTTAAACGGACTTGCACATTTGCATTTCAACAAATACTTCTATATGGCATGTACTCAGAATATAATACTGCAACGCCCTACAAAATGCATGAAAGAAATCAATGCATAGGTAATAATAATTATTTAGATCTAGTAAATGTTGTAGTTGATCCAATTGTTGTATGTGTATGCATAGCTAGCCGCATGTATCCCACTATTTTCGATATAATAAAATGTATGTATACATAAGAAAGTATAGGTGAGTTATTTTCTTTATTCATTTAGTTATTGTACTTAGTTATTTTACTTACTTTATGGATTATTTAGTAAAAATTTGATTTTATTTTGATACGAGTTTGTTATCGGTGGTGATGCCCATCTCGCATCCTCGTCGTCGACTCGGTGGCAACGACGGAGGACTGGGCTACGCCGGGCATGTCCGAGACTAGGCTCCGCCGGGCTGGCACTGGAAGGTGCTACCTTCCGGGACGCGTAGCTTGGTGAGGAATTTGGGTCCCGTCATCGACCCGAAGCATATTTGGTGGCGATCACATGGTCCTCTAGCGGTGTAGAGGGAGCCGACCCCCGAGGAGCTGGTACATAATCGTGTCAGGGAGAAGGATGAGCACCTCCATCGCTATGTCGATGTATTGGACGTCAGTATATCCAATACTTGACAGTTTCTTCAGGGATCTCACTCGAGCTATGCTCATATGATGGTTTCTTCTCTTTGTGTGTTCACCGCCCGCGGCTCAGGACCCGGGAATCGATGTCCAATTTGATGTCTTATTCGAGATGTATTAATTTACTTATTGTTTTTTCAGGGATATGATATCATTGTTGAAGGGTTTCGCAGCATAGTAAATCAAAATTTTCTACGGAAGCGAACAGAGGGAAAGCCAAGATCTAATCTAGGAGATGCAAACAACGAGAGAGATTGGATTAGATCTTCATACCCTTGAAGATTCGCACAGCGGAACGTTCGTCGGAACGTGGGTGATGTAGTCGTACTCGCTTCTCCTCCTCGCGATCCGATCCGATCTAGCACCACAAGTGGCGGTGCCTCCGTGAGATGCACACGTGCAGCACCTCGACGTCTCCTCCTTCCTCGGACCAGCAAGTATGGTGGAGAGATGGATTGGATCTACAGCACGACGGCGTGGTGTATATGGTGGAGAATTTCTGCCGCAGGGCTTCGCCTACAAACAGTCGGGAGGGAGAGTGGAAGGGCAGCAGGGCAACTAGGGTTGGAGGAAGGTGTGTGTAGAGGAGGGGGGCGTACCAGCCCTCTATTTATAGAGGGGGGGCGGCCAGCCCTAGCCTCTCCTCCAAGCCTATCTCTAGTTTAAACAATTTAAACTCTCCCTTATCTAGAAATCCTATCTTATCTTATCTCTAGTTTAAACGATTTAAACTCTCTAGGATCGGCTGGGCCCTATGGGGCCTTGTGCCCCTGGCCCAATGCGTCCAGGACACTCCCTCATAGGCCCATGCCCCCTCCCGGAAGGTGGGACCACGTTGGCCCCCTTCCGGAAGGTTCTAGAAGCTTCCGGTACAATACCGATTAACCCGGAACAATTCCGAACTCCAAAAACTGCACTGCCTTATATGAATCTTATTCTCTGGACCATTCCGGAACCTCTCGTGATATCCCGGATCCCATCCGAGACTCCGAACAAAAACTCATAAACCAAATATCCAATCTATCCTAGCGTCGAGACACGTTAAGTGTGTGACCCTGCGGGTTCGAGAATATGCAGACATGATCTTCTATCAATAATCAACAGCGGGGTCTGGGCACCCATATTGACTCCCACACATTCATCGATGATCATATCGGATGAACCATGATGCCAGGATTCAATCAATCCCATATATATATATTCTCTTCGTCTCGCGATATTTTACTTGCCCGAGATTCGATCGTCGGTATCGTCATACCTAGTTCAATCTTGTTCACAGCAAGTACTTTACTCGTTCCATAATCCGATATCACTTTGTGATTAACTCCTTAACAACATGCTTGCAAGCGGTGTTGATATCGATTACCGAGTGGGCCCGAAGTATATCTCTCCGACTTGGGAGGGACAAATTCCATCTCGATACATACAACCCAACAGATACTTTCCGATCACCTGAGAGACACCTTTATGATCACCCTCTCATAGGATGGCGTTTGATGACCTCAAAGCTTTCTTCCGATACCAGGGAGTTGTATTATCTCATGGTCTAAGGAATACAATATTTGACATAGGAAAAGCTTCGCAAAGATGAACACAATGACACGATCTAATTGCTTCGCTTAGTTTGGGTCTATCCACCATATCATTCTCCAATGATATGATCTCATTATCAATTGACAACTCATGTCTATGGTTAGGAAACCTTAACCATCATTGATCAATGAGCTAGTCCATAGAGGCGTACTAGGGACACGGTGTTGTTCACAAACCACACAAGTATTAAAGTTTCCGCTTAATACAATTCTAGCATGGAATATAAACTTTATCATGAACAAGAATTATAATAATAACATCTTTATTATTGCCTCTAGGGCATAATTCCAACAATTGTTGCATTAACCGGATTATTCAAGATGTAATAACTTTACTTATTGTTTTATTAGTATTGTTTTATCTTCTGTATTAGTGAATCTATGGAGCCCAAGATGGCTCACGGTTTCTGAATGAGTCCAGTGAAAGAATGGAGATAGAACAAAGAAACGAAGCGCCAACGAGTTTTGATTGCGATGACGGCTCGTAAGAGATCGAATGTTAATTATATATGCATCAGCGTGTACTGTGTATGTAATAGCGTAGAATATGTGTATGGAAACATGTTTGAAATTATCATGAAACACAAATTGAAAAAAGGAACGGAATGGAAAAACAAAATGAAAATGAAAACACAAAAACGTGCCGCGATAGAGAAACACACGAATTCTCTGCCGCAGCAGGAAGAGTTTTAGTCCCGGGTCGTGTTATGGCCCGGAACCATAGGTCCTCCAGTCCTGTCGCGTAGCCGCTGCCACATGGTGGCGTCTAGTCCCGGTCTGTAGCAAACCGGGACTAGAGATAGGGGTCTCTAGTCCCGATTTGGCAGTCTCGGGTGCTAAACCGGGACTAGTGCCTCTTACGGACAGGAACTAGAGCCCTTGTTTCTACTAGTGATACAACACTACTAGGACCTGTTCAGAATCATTCCATACCCATAGTCTATGGACAATATCAAATTAATAAGCAATCATGGCTACCTATTATCACAACTTGAGCATTATCATTTTTCTAGAGGAAAAACCACTAGGAATCATATCCTCTATATTATCACCAAAGAGATTTCACCAGCACAAGCACAAATACAGGTACAATTAGAGTACATGTAGAAACATTGTAAGCATATCACTGAATCTAGGATTCAGTAAAATCAATACCAACAACCATGTGAGTAGCACCATGCCAAAGTAACAACAATATCTATTAGCACCAGTACTAGATACAGAGTAACAGTAATATGAACAAGGTGTGTAAAAGAATCACAGTATGATCTCATGAATATACCAAGTACTTGCAAAATCTAGAATTAGCTAGTAGCAAGTCATCACCACATAGAGAAGAGGCTAGCAAAGAGGAGGAGGAGAGAATCTCACATGTGTTCCTTGTTGTGTCATTGAAGAGGAAGCAGACCGGCGATGGAGTCACGGCGGTGGAGGCCATAGCGCAGCGGAACAAGCAGCATCCAGGTGTTGAGCCTGCACCGAGCCGCGAAGGCGGCGACATCGATGAGCACCACAACCCCAGAATGCACAAACACCACGACCAGACCATCAAAGCACGGTGAGGTCACACCTTACCGAAACCCTAGACACCAGTAGGGGGTCAGCCCGGCCAGACAGGGACGCACCCATTAGATCGGCTTGGACTAGTTGAAAGAGCAGAGAAAGGAGCGTCAATTAGGACTGACAGCGATCGCTAGGGAGGCCGGAGCTCACCGAGATCGAGCAGCGACGGTGTCGGAGCCGTAGCATCGCAGGTGAGGACAAGAGAAGTGTGGTCGAGGGAGAGAGAGAATCGTGGGTCTGGTCGGGTCAGGATGACCGACCAGGCCAGGTCAAGTGGTTAAGCCCAACCACTTGGGATTTTGGGGCCTCGTAGGCCTTTGGGCTGGGTTGTCCACAGGCCAGGCCTAGTGTAAAAAGAAAAAATAGGTTTTAAAAATGTGTAGAAATTATAAAAAGGCCCTTATGAATATTTAAACTTTGGAAAAATATAGAAAAATCATAAAAATACCCATAATATATCAAAATGATCACAAAAATATAATCTATCTAAGTAAAATAATAAGTTATCTATTTAAGGTAACTAACAATATAATTAAAAGTAAAACCATCAACACACTCAATGAAATATAGAAAAATATAATAAATCCTAAAAATTAATAAAAATCACTTTTGTGTGCTAAAACTAATCTACTAACCAAAAATGCTAAATATAAAATTCCAAGTCAATCTGACATTTTTAAATATAAAAGTTATAAACTGGTGTATTAAAAATCTATTTCTTTTATTAAGAGAACATGAATGTACTTTCTTATAAATCAAAATAAATCCCTTGTAACTTAATTTGAATCAACTAGATATTATTGCTATTCAGGAATGAATTCTTTTATCCAACTAAGGAAAATATTTACAAATAAAAAATAGCTTTCTTTTCAATAAATAGTAGGAAACTATTTTTACCTTAATAACCTAGGTTAAACATACAAAGGAAAATAATTCTCTTAGGTTACCAAAACATTGTATGTTAAAACCACTTACACCAATTATTTCTTGAAAGATAAATCAAATGAAAATTCTATAAAGGTAGTGACATGGGTATACCCTACAGGTACTCGAGCTTGGTATATACGGCCTGAATACATAGAGGCCCAGTCGTCAAGACCCAAATGAAGAACTCGAGTAACCTACGGACTCTCGGTTGCTTGAAGAACAAGAAGAAGCTAAAGATAGAAAGTTCAAAGGGGAAAACCCTAACCTGTAACCGACTCGACCTGCTACCCGAGACCTAGCCTATCTATATAAAGGCTAGGAGGGGCGGCGAGGAAGACACACGCAACCCTAGTTTCCACAACCCTCGCCAGATTGTATTTGCGTACCATTGTAATCTTCGATTCCTTTGATAATTTCACGAGCAGACAAGCAGGAGTAGGAACCTCTACGAGGCCTGAACCTGGGTAAATCTTCGAGTCCCCTGTGTGCTTGTTTGCTAACCGATAGATGTCTCCAGCGCTCCCTCCTTCTCCAAAACCCAAGTCCATAACAATGGGCATTGATGAGTTAAACCCTCGTCAATTGGCGCCGTCTGTGGGAGGTTGTTGAGCCATGCTCGGGCGGCGCCTTGAAGCTGTAGCTGTAAGCATTGCATGGCCGTGCTTCGACTGCCGCCGTGGAGCCTGACGGAGGAGATGTGGTCTTCCAGCCAGATCTTTGGGTCCTGTAGACCGTCAAAATTCGGGTTCTACGATGGGAGTTTAAACCCCTTGGGCATTCGCTTTTGCCTGATGGCCCTGCTGAAGCATCTGGTGCCACAGAGCTCCCCATCCTCGTCTTCTGAATCAGTCGACCGAGTACGTCGCGCCCTTGATTTGTCGATCTTGCGCTGCGTGAGGTCGTCGCGCACATCATAGTCGTGGTCGTGTCGCCGTGAGCGGCGGCGTCGAGACAGGTCGTGACTGTCGTCGCTGGATGAGGGCGAGGAGTAGCGCTTTGCTAGCGCTTTGCCTTTTTTCGGCTCCGGTGTTGGCTCCTTGTCGAGGGCGGCCTCGATTAGTCCCAAGCCCGCGATCGTAGATCGGTGCATGGCGGCTCGGGGATCTCCAGCTGACGGCTGGTTGTTGAGGAGGTACATGGTGGCTGCTGTCACCGCGGCCTGCGGCATCTTGGGGACCACATTGCCCCGTGTATCGACTGTCATAGAGCTGAAGTCGAGGACCTTTGCAGCTTCTATGCGTTCCTGCTTGGTGAGATGGGTCATCCGAGATCGCCTCTTGTTTGCGAGGTACTCGTTGCCCTTTGAGAAGGATCCTCCGTGAGAGGAGAGCCTAGCACGTCGAAGGCTCGACTCATCTGCCGCCTTTTTGCGTGCCTCGAGTTGCGCGATTGTTTGCACTTGGCGCTTGAATTCTTCCTTCAGGAGCCAATGGCATCCCATTAGCAGTTCTTGCGGAGATCCAAAGGGTAGAGGGTTGCCTCGTAAGGCATCACGGCAGCGAGCCCACTCTTGCTCGTTGAGCTTGATCACGACGCGTTCGCCGATTTGCTCGTTTATTATGGTTGGAGGTTCGACTGCTCCTCCGTTGTTAACGGGGGAGCCGTTGCCACCATTGCCACCGTTGCCGCCATTAGGCGGGTCGGTTTCGTTGCCACGGTTGCCCGTGTTGTCGCGATTGGTGGAGGTGTCGCCCGCGTTGATGACGGCGCACATGAAGTGGTTGGGGAAGCTGCTTCTCCCGCAACTTTCAGATCCGGAACCGTAGGTTCTATCTTCAGTTGCCAGATCGCTCAGATCGGAGTTGCGACTACTGTCGCTGACTGTGTTCTCGACTGTTGCCGGGGCATTGAGCTCACTGAGGGTGTCGATCGATGGAGGGAACCATGATGCTAGGGCAATCGACGGCACCGTCGGCTGGTCAGGCATGCGAAGCGTGCCCATCTGACCAACTTGGAAGCGGAAGCTCCCGATTGCCAGGCTGATTCCATCGCCCACGGACTCGAAAGCCGGGCGAGTGGCTGGCGTGTGGACGGTGAAGTCGAATGCGCCGAAGAGCTGGAGAATCTCCGCTGTTGCGGAGTTGTAGATCACGGTTGATGGGGCCGAAGAAGCCGCAACATCAGCACTTCCAGTTCCCACAGACGGTGCCGATTGGCGAGGCTTTAACTCATCAATGCCCATTGTTATGGACTTGGGTTTTGGAGAAGGAGGGAACGCTGGAGACATCTATCGGCTAGCAAACAAGCACACATGGGAATCGAAGATTTATCCAGGTTCAGGCCTCATAGAGGTCCCTACTCCTGCTTGTCTGCTTGTGGAATTATCAAAGGAATCGAAGATTATAATGGTGCGCAGATGCAATCTAGCGAGGGTTGTGGAAACTAGGGTTGTGTGTGTCTTCCTCGCCGCCCCCTCCTAGCCTTTATATAGATAGGCTAGGTCTCGGGTAGCAGGTCGAGTCGGTTACAGGTTAGGGTTTTCCCCTTTGAACTTTCTATCTTTAGCTTCTTCTTGTTTTTCAAGCAATCGAGAGTCCGTAGGTTACTCGAGTTCTTCATTTGGGTCTTGGCGACACCGTGGGCCTCTATGTATTCAGGCCGTATATACCAAGCTCGAGTACCTATAGGGTATACCCATGTCAGGTAGCATAGTGATTTATATGATGTCGTCATTCATTTACTTTGAAAGTTAAGAAATATACCTTTACTACTATTCCTAGTAAAACATTAAACTCTAGTAACACTCTAATACATAATATCTTAAGGGCACTGTTTCATATAATTAACCTTCAACATGTATTTCTTTTATAACTAAAATACTTGTTTTGTAAGTAGCTATAAGTTGACCTTATGAAAAAAAGTACAATACTCAACTAAGATTAAAGTATATTTTGGAACATTTCTTTACTTGTGTATTGTATGGTAGGAGCTTATCTATGATATCGTCAATAACAAGTTCATGGCTTAAATTCTATTGCCAAAGAAATCACTTCAAACCAATACATACTCAAACATGGGGATTTACCTTAAGTATTTATAAAAACAATGCATATCATTACTTTTGCATAATAGTGTATTGCTTCTTTAAACATTGTCCTTACCAGGCAATGATGGTATTTTGCAGAACCCAAGGTCTAGGGTCAAGTCGAGACATTCGACTGCATTGCTTCGCAATATCAAGGCAAGTTCACACTTGCTCATCTCCTTTAATTATTTTCTATCAAGTATTTACAATCTACTATTGTTATCACCCTTATTTCAAAAAGGATGACAGACAACACTATTTTATTAATAATATGACTTATTGGTGATCGACTTGAGTGGTGTTAACCTAGTATAGCGGGCAAATGGAACCATGGTATGGTTTGTGGATTGGTGGAGGTTCCATTTGCATAAGAAAGTATCACCTAGCAATTAATAACAAATATCGTCAGTGATTCTTGCGCCATAGATTATGCGTTAACCATGAGATCTATATGGACTCTAGGGAAGTCAGCTGGATGTTCTTCCTTTTGTATGCTGACGGACAACTTTTTCGGATCCATGTTCCTACATTAGTCACGTGCAAGGGTGGGAACCGTAAATTACTACTTGCTGTCTACGATGGATTGCTCTCTTCAGGAATGTAAACCGGCTCGGTCGTTGTCCTAAGCTAGCAAAAGGGTGGGCATACGGGCCCACGGAGAAGGGATGTGGTTGGCTTGAGTCCTTATACTGGGCGTCATACCAAAGGAAGTGTGGACGCGTAAGCTGCACGGATGTGCAACATGGATAATGATCTCTCATGGATAAAACAACGCACCTCCTAGAGTATTTGAACTGTGACATGTTACTCCTGTTCCAGAAAGGAACTGTGAACGCGGTAGGAAAGGAACTGCACGAAGTTCTAATCAACCTGTAAAGGCTGACGGACATAGATCTTCGGAATAAAAGCATCCTATAAAGAAATGTTTATGAAAATCTGCATAAGCTACGACCATGTGTCTGTGGTTATAGATAGTGTATCGAACACTCCTTTTTAGTGAACTTATTGAGTACACTCGTACTCAACTGTACCTTCTTAACCCTTGCTATATTCTAAAGACTTTCAAGACCAAGAAGAGACAACATTCTACTCAGTTGAAGACCAACATGATTCTACTATGAGGAGTCAGAGATATCCGGAAACATCGTTGGAATGAACTACGAAAACATATATGAAGTGGAAGCTGAAGAATCAGAAGCATAGATGTGTCAGATATAGTTAGTTGAGTCTAGTAGTAGAGATCTCTATCTTCTAGTTGTTAATCTCGTATTATATTAAGGTTTAATTTACTTCTTTAATTTGTTCTCAAGTTGTTATAGTTTAGCTCTGAGTCATCGGGATAACCTCTATGGACCAAGGAGGATCTCGAAGTCGTCGTGTAATTTCTGATTATAATGATGATATATGTTTGTGGACCGCTTTGTTTCTGTTGAACCACTCCGAAGGATGCAATATTTATGAAACGGTGTTTCGTGAGTGTTATATCAACGACTATATTATACTACATCATATAGTGGTATGCTGAGTCACCGCAAATACACATTTCAAATCTATAAAATATGTTAGATTTTGTCATTTTTGTGTATACTAGAATGCAAAGGATTTCACATTAAGATTTTGCACGCTTGCAGGTTACACCATTAACTACATAAATTTTTAATAAAAACTTGTCAACGTGATTAAAAAAAGGATAAAATAAATGTATCACTAAAGCTCATCCTCCATTTAGATATTAATTTGTCTCGATCTTGTATCTGTAAACACAAGAAGATACTCCCTCTTTTCCAAACTAAGAAGCATATTAGGTTTGGTCAAAATCAATTTTTATAAAGTTTGATCAAGTATATGTAAAAATATACTGATTTTTCTATTGTCCAATGCAGATAATATAAAAATATAATTCATGGTGATTTTAATAACATTGAATTAATGTCGTAGATGTTTATATTATTTTCTAGATATATAGTCAAAATTTATTAAAATTGACTTTGACTAAAACTATTATGCATTCTAATTTAGGAAAGAGAGAGTATTGTATAGACACGATGAAGGAGATTCGAAAGTATATACACCACATGGCAGTAGTAAATACAAATGGGGATAGAGACATCGGACAAGGAATTGTGCAGGCACGCGCGGATCTCCTATGTCCCGTGCATGGTGTTAGCCGTTGATCTTGTGCATGGTATCCACGTCTCATCAAGTTTGGAAAACGATATGATTCCCCTGGGGGATCGTTTCGTTCGATCCCCGGGTCGCTCGTTTTCGTTGTTTCTCTTCGCACCGAACGCGCCTAGCGGGAGCGCACGTGGGTGGACCCGCCTTATCTTCTCCTTCCTTCATCTTCTTCCTTCTGTTCCTGACCGCGATTTTTCTCCAGCCGCAGATCCTGTCGACCGCGCCGCCAGCAAGAGCTCCCACCGACGCGTGCATACAGCCGCCGCACCGCCTGCGGCTTCCACCGCTGTGCTCCGCCACTTCCTCCTGGTGTTCCCGCCGGCGGAGCCCTCCTCTTGCCCAAGCTCAGTGAAGCCATCGTCGGTGTTCCCACCGGCGGAGCCCTCCTCTTGCCCAAGCTCAGTGAAGCCATCGTCGGGCCCTGTCCTTGCCGCCGCCGTACCTGGGAGGCCGATGCCTTAGAGCGAGACCTTGTCGACGAGGTCGTTGACGCAACTTCGACCTCATGCCGCCCACGAACTCCTCTATGTTGAGTACATAATTTGCTCCTCTTCTCCATGTCGCCGCTCCTCTCTGCCACACCACCTCGCCGCTGCAGCCCCGCTGCTCCTCTCCGAGGCGTTGCCTCGCACTCCCCGTCGCTTGCAGGTCCCCATGGCCGCTGGCCGTGTGCGAGCTCTGGAACGCCCTGTGCCAGCCATGCTCCACGGTGGTGGTTGCTACACGCGGCGGTGGAGGTTGTTACAAGAGACGGATGCCGCTGCTACAAGCATCGCTGCAATGGCATCTTCTCTGGCAACGGCGGGTTTTCCTTGCTACAAATATGTGTACATTTTTATTTGCTACCACAGTTTTATGTGTCTGCTATAATAGCGCAAATGTTTTGCTACAATGTCTAGTGACGAATGACTCCGGTGAAGTCGTGCTTGCTACATTAGTATATATTTTTTGCTACCACCGTTTTATTGTTTTGCTACAATAGTGTAAATGTTTTGTTACGAGGTTTTCTCCGGCGAGGTCTCCGGTGATATTTTTTCGGCGAGATCAGATCTGCTACATTAGCACAAGTTTTTGCTACAAGGTCATCGGCGAGGTCTCCGGCGAACTCTCCGGCGATGACCCTTTTTGCTACATTAGAAAAAACATTTTGCTACGGTTGTTTTGCGTGTTTGCTACAATAGTATTGAATTTTTGCTACACGGTCTTCGACGAGGTCTACCGGCGAAAGTCTCCGGCGAGGTCAGATTTGCTACATTAGCACAAGTTTTTGCTACAAGGTCACCGGCGAGGTCTCCGGCGAACTCTCCGGCGAGATCCAGTCTATCTGTTCTTATTTTTTAGACCGAATAGTTTTCTGCTACATGTAGCAAAAGCGAGGCTATTTGTAGCAAAATCGGGTCGGTTTGCAGCAAAAGCAGGATTACAGCTAGTTTTGGGGACACGTGGCGTGCTAGGGACCCGGGGGATCGGGAGCAATTATCCCCCGAGGAACGCGTAGCGCTGTCCATCAAGTTTCGCTTAGTTTCTATCGGCTGTTGGGGAATGCGAATATTCCTTAACTGGCGGCACCTCTTTATTATTTATCGCACTTCTAGTTTTTTTTTTGAAATAAATTATGAATATATGTTATGTTGTATCTTACAAAGTTCCAAAATATAATCATATGTGATCCGTGTAAAAAAGAAAAGATCAAAATGAATAGTATCATGGGTTATTCATACAATTATTTTTTTGAAAGCACAATATATTAGGTCTGCAAGCCGTCTCATTAAAACCATCCAGTCCCCTTCGGTACCCTGGAAAGGAAAAAGAGTGCGTCTGAAACTTGCAGCCTCTGGGTTCAAACAATTACATCGTTCGAGCGGTTACATCTTTAATTACATCAGATAAAATAAACCCCAGAGGGTCCCCATCCCAAACTAAAAACTCTTTAGAATCATACGCATGTTTAGCTAGTAGATGAGCCACTCCATTTGCTTCCCGCATACAGTGCTTGAATGAGATTTCAGGTATTGTGCTTGCTTTAAAAAACATTTTGTCAAGATAGCCGAATAGGGGTTTCAAACTTCCATTGTTCCATTGCAGCATTCGATTAGCTTAAGGCAGTCTGATTCAATAATCACATTTGAACATCCCTTCTCTTCAATGAACTCCAGACCTTTCAACAAACTAGATGCTTCTGCCAATGCAGCTGAGAGGAGGTTGTTTATAGGGCAACAAAAACTTGCAATAGCCTCTCCCGTATGATCCCGAAGAACATCACCTACAACACCTAAACCATCAATATGATAAGAAGCATCTATATTGAGTTTATATGAACCAAAACCTGGTTTTACCCATCTTGGCGGGTCCATCTTCAAGTTCGAAGTAGCTGTATTCACTACATGAATAAAGAAAGGAGCCGACGGCCGGCCCCCGTCATCATAGCGCCATTTTTCCATCAGTACAGGCTGTGCCGACGGTGGCCGTCGGCGTTGTCCCCTCGGTGTAGCTACTTGTCGGTGTAGCCCCTCGGCCGTCGGGGTAGCGGTTCCCCCTCGGCATAGGCTTGAAGTGGGCCCCATGATGTCAGGCGACGGCCGTTGGGTAACGGCTTAGCTCTGGAGCTACGTCGACGGCCAGGCTGTCGGCAAAGGCCTTGGTAACGGCCCAGCCCTGGAGCTACGCCGACGACCAGCCCGTCGACACAGACCTAGATTATTTCAAAAAAAATCAATTTTTTTTAACTTTTTTGAATTATTTAACTCATTAATCTCATAGGAACATTTTTAATTCTAATTCTAAGTACACTTAATCTTAAGTCAATTACACTCGTAGTCAAACTTTTCAATAGATCACCCATCCTAACACTACTCTAGCCATAGCACGCTTAACTTCTAAGTTTCTTCAACATGAGCTTCCGACAAAGACATTAGAACTTGTTGTTAATACTATGATATCAATCCTATTAACCATTAGACTATAATGTTAGACGTTATTATTTTTTTATATTCCATCCAACTATTTAAGTAAAAAACAATAAATTAGTAATAATAATCTTGAATAAAAATAAAAATAATATTTATTTATTTATTTTGCCTTTTTTCCATTTAATATTGAATAATTGATATATATAAATCCGTAAATGATAATTCGACAAATAATATATCTAAATCGATCAGAAAAATGAGAGGAATGCAAATATGACATCCCTATCATCTAATATGTTATGTATCATATCTTAACACTAGATCAACCGAAACTATATCATAATTCGTGAAACACCCGTTTTTGGCACTCGGAAAATAGAAAATGGTTTTTTGGTGCGATAAAAAAGAAATCTTCCTCCTGAAACATTGTTCGTCATCCCATGATGCACATGTATGTACAATATGGACACATTATCACAAACTATGCCTTCATTCTAGCCATAACAGTGGTCATTTGATCCGAAAGTCCGGAAACCTCGAACAAGATAGGTCATTTTGTGAAGGTTTTTTTGAGACATAATCAATATACCAAGTTTGATATTTTTCCTTCTAACTATGTCACATAATATGACACCACATGAAGGTTTCATATTGTTTGGATCGTTTTTGAATTTCTTATGCCCGTTTTAAACTATCGTCAAACTTTTTCGAACGACGGGCATGAAAATTCTTAGCTCGGGGCTGAGACTCGCTAAACTTGAAGTGGATCTCTGATAAAACAACATATTATGAACCTAAAAATGATTTTTGTACAAAATCATGAGCATCCGATCATGTACCTGTAGTTCATATCTGACCCACTTTCAACCGATTCGGCAGGAATTTGTCTTTTTCACAAGGGATAGACGGAAAGGTTTGAGATCCTCCTGTTAGCACATTGTCCATGTAAGGTGGTCTAGTATTTTTTTAAAATATGGTGGTAGCATTTTGAATCATCCATTTGGTGGTTGCTTCACAAAACCGCTCGGTTTTTGCACTCGGAAAATAGAAAATGGCTTTTTGGTGCGATGAAAAGGAAAACTTTCTCCTGAATCATTGTTTGCCATCTTATGATGCACATGTATGCATAATATGGATACATTATCACAAATTATGTCTTCATTTTAGCCATAACATTGGTCATTTCACTCGAAAGCCAAGAAACCTCGAATGAGATAGGTCATTTTGTGAAGGTTTTTTGAGACATAATCAATATACCAAGTTTGATAATTTTCCTTTTAACTATGGCACATAATATGACACCACGTGAAGGTTTCGTATTGTTTGGATAGTTTTTGAATTTCTTATGCCCGTTTTAAGCTATCGTCAAACTTTTTCGAACGACGGGCAGGAAGATTCTTAGCTCGGGGCTGAGACTCGCTAAACTTGAAGTGGATCTATGATGAAACAACATATTGTGAACCTAAAAATGATTCTTGTAAAAAATCATGAGCATCCGATCATGTACATGTAGTTCATATCTGACCCACTTCCTACCGATTCGGTAGGAATTTATCTTTTTCACCAGGGATAGACGGAAAGGTTTGAAATCACCATGTTATGAAATTATCCATGTAAGGTGGTCTAGTATTTTTGAAAAATGTGATGGTAGCATTTTGAATTAACCATTTGGTGGTTGCTTCACAAAACCGTCCGTTTTTTGCACTCGGAAAATGGAAAACAGTTTTTTGGTGCTACGAAAAGGAAAATTTCCTCCTGAAACATTGTTCATCATCCCATGATACACATATATGCACAATATGGATATATTATCACAAACTATGTCTTCATTCTAGCCATAACATTGGTCATTCGACCCGAAAGCCAAGAAACCTCGAACGAGATAGGTCATTTTGTAAAGGTTTTTTTGAGACATAATCAATATACCAAGTTTGATATTTTTCCTTCTAACTATGTCACATAATATGACACTACGCGAAGGTTTCACATTGTTTGGATCGTTTTTGAATTTCTAATGCCCGTTTTAAATAATATATAATGTTTTATGTTTCACTTAATTTTTGTTTACAAATATGTAATATTTGAGTGTAGATAGATAGATCTTATTTTTCTATAAATTTTGATATATTATTTGTATTTTTCTAAATTAGAATGATTTAGTTATGATTTTTCAAAAATTAATAAAGTAAAAGGAAAAATAGCAATGGCTAAAATTACATGGAAAAAAATCTGGAGGCCTAGGCCGTCGGCCTAGCCGTCGGCACAGACCAAACATTTTTTTCCAAAGAGTTGTGCCGACGGCCAGGCCGTCGACACAACCTGGCTACCTAACGCCGTTTCCGTCTCCGTGTCTGAATTGGGGCTACGCCGAGTGCTGTACCTATGCCGAGGGCCACCGTCGGCACAACCCTCTCTACTACGCCGATAGCCACGCTACGCCGAGGGCTATCCTCGACACCGTCATCTACACCGACGGCTGTCCCTACGCCGACGGCCGGGCTGGTCGGCTGGCCGGGGGAAGCAGCTACGCCGACGGCCCCGACATTTGGCCGTCGGCGTAGCCGGCCGGCCGTCGGCACCTAAGTTCTTTCTGTAGTGATTATAATTAGACGTCAAGGAATTGATCGCAAAAGTTGTATTCTTTGACGTATTCACATGCTCCTCATGGACTAATTGCCGACGTTGCCACCAAATGTACCGACAGTCAACACCAATAGACTCCTGCAGCCGCAAATTCATATAACATTTGTTTATTTTGGGTAGACAAGAACATTTCATGTTTTGAGATGGAAATTTACATATACACATGCATGATACAACATAGTCTATATTTAACATTTTAAAATAAAAATAAAATTGTGTCATGCCACGTGGGGCACGGGTGCAATTAGTGGAAAATTTTAGTAGGTGGATTGAATTGAATGACACCCAAAAAACTGAGAATGAAACGCAGGGCGGGAAGACATTTCTCAATTGAGCCGTGCCAATTCCGTAGTGCCGTACTTCTTGACACTACTGTGTCAACACGTCAATGCCACACCACTGTATTTTTTTATACTGCCGTGAGCCGGTAACTGCTACTCGTCACTACTTAAAAGTACAGTCAAACCGCAGCAGCAGCGAGACGAAAAGGCCATAGTGCAAAAAACCAACCTATAAATATCCGCGAAAACATTGGTGGCAGCATTGCATCCCAAACTCCCGATCAAGGTAATGATCGAGCAGCAAGCACGACCCATCACTCAACTCTCAGCTCATCATGCTCAACCTTTACCCGCGGCTCTCGGCAAGCAACCGCTCCCGCGACGGCGATGCCAACAGCAACGACGACGGCCTCGCGAGGCCCCGCGCCTTCTTCATCATCGCCGTCGCCTGCGTGGCCATCCTCCTGTTCTGCTGCGTGCTCGCGGCCACCGCCAGCGTCCTGAAGGCCGGCGTCTTCGCCGCCACGGCCGCGCTAGTGCTCGTCGTCCTTGGCTGCTTCTCGCCCAGGACGTCGTGGATTCGCCGCCGGCGCCACACAGGGAGGCCGGCAACCGCGGTGATCGCTCTCTGGGAAAGAACTTCAGGCGCGTGCGCGCGCGCGCCCATGGACGCGCCGCCAGCGTTTGCGTACGTGTGCCCGCTAGACGCAGGCGACGGCGAGGAGGCGGTGCCGGGCAGCGTGGTGATCTGCCCGGTCTGCCTGGAGGGCGTCCACGGCGGCGAGATGGTGCGGCAGCTACCAGTGTGCAAGCATGTCTTCCACGTGGAGTGCATCGACATGTGGCTGCACTCTCACAGGACATGCCCAATGTGCCGGTCTGTGATCTCGGCGCCGCCGACCGTCACAGAGAAAACCTCGCAGTCGGAAGAGGCGTCTGCGTCGGATGATGAGGCATTGCCACCGGTGTAGTTCTTTTAGCAAGTAGTGAAATTTGCATGTATCAGCTGAATATAGTATATACCTATGCTTCGGTGTCCCCCGTAAACTTACTCCCTCCGACCATATTAGTTGACTTGGATTTATCTAGATTTAGATGTATCTAGCACTAAGATATGACTAGATATATCTGAATCTAGACAAATTCAAGTAAAATAATATGGGTTGGAGGGAGTACTATAAAACTGAAAGCCATGCTTGAGATATAGTGTCGAGAAAATTTCTTATTTGACACTACTTTTCAATATGATTCCTTATTTGGAACCGAGAATTTTTTCCTTCCTTATTTAACCACTTCCGTAAATTTGTTGTCTTATATGACACTCTAGTGCATTTTAACAGCTAACAGGGTTAACTTGGAAACATACAAAGACATTTTTACCCCTGGTGTATAATGAAACAAAAATACAAGAAATTATGCTATAGTGTGAAGTATTGTTTACTTATGCACCTAGAGACTGTACCGTGCATGTTCAGCCATTTGCGAGTAAACCGGGGATGTGTGTACGCTAGTGGTTGCAGGTCTGCAGCTCGTGGACTGAGTTCACGATGATGCGTTCGTCGAGACCACGAACTGGCTCATCAGCAGATCGATGTACGCGTAGCTGGGTGCCTGAAACACGTAGAGCGAGCGAGCGAGAGAGCCGCATGGTACCAAAACAAGCACATGGATGATGTTGGATAATTATGTACAATTTCTATAATTAATTTTAAAATATTAAATATGACAATATCAGCTACTAGCACATGTAACTCGAACATGCTAGATGTACTAAACAACAAGATGAACGAAAACAGGCAACAGCTAAACATGTACTCGCAGAACATGATGAATAATCAGACAGCAGCACGTCACACGTACCGTTCGATTGCAGTAGTCGCAGCAGTAACCTTAGGGAAGATTGATCGAAGCAGACGGCGGCGAAAACGATGATAGGCAGCACCGTCTGACTTGGATGGAAGACGAGCCGTGATACAGAACTCGAGCAGTCGCGTAGAGCGCTTCCCAAAAACCTTATTCGCCTCTCCCGTGTAGGATCGCAAAGACGAGTGGTTCCGGAGACCTGCTCTCTCGTTCGCCGGTGCACGCTGGCAAGCGGGATAAAGTAGACTAAGGTGGTGGCTCAAGGCAGAGAGGAGGCAAAATCCTAGATTGGTTTTCGGTTGTTCGTGGTGGAAGTCGCACTGGCGTTTATATAGAGCGTCTCGGGAATCCCGCGTAGGGCACGTCGTGGACCAAGCCCACGTTGCGCACGTTCGGGTCGGTTAGATAGCCCACGATCCGGGAGCGCTGACTGTTGACACGTCTGTCAAAACCGCACAAATTTTCCCAAGCAACAAAAATAAAGCTCGGCTCGGCGAGATTCCCGCAACCCGCGGCACGCGCGCGCGTCGTGACGAGCGGGGGGGGGGGGGGGGGGGAGGGAGCGGCATCCTCGGAGGAGGACTTCTCGCTCAGTTTACTAAGTGGTGAACCACTCCACCTTATAAGATGGTGTAACTCTACTTCAACTTTTCATGTGGGACTAAACTTTAGCTCCCACTCCACTCATATGTGAGCAGCCACCAAATTGGGCTATATCACACATGGGCTTCCACACACATGGGCTTTGAGATTTAGGGAAAAGCTGAAATCACATATTGGCTTAAATAGATTAGCCCATTATTTCTAACAATCCCCCACCAGATCTCAAATGACCATTTGAAGATTTGCCAATCCTCGCTACTTGTTTATATACCAGTGTTTCAGCAGAGACTGTTAAGTTGAACATCCGCCTAGAATCTTGAACTACGTCTATCAGCAACTTGAACAATGGACGAATCTTGAATTGCAAGTTTGGTGCCAATAGATTTCACTCAAAATCATAACTAGTACCTGGCTGCCAGTAGCCTACCCGGCGAGTTGGAGCATATGCGTCATACTCCCTGGTCTCTTCATGAGTTTACTAGAGACCACCCAAGTCTCATAGACCGCGACGTTTACAATCGAGCTCATATAGGTGTGTTCTTTCAAGAATGCCCTGTAGGACGGCATCTTTGCTTAGTTATAGCCAACAGAAACACATTAAGACATGTTGCCAACCTGCCTTACAGATTTTGAGAGTCATGCATCTTCACATAGAGAGGGTTACAAAATTCTCTCCTTAGTCAAACCACTAGCTTGTTCTTCCCAGATCCTTATTCACGGGATCTCCGATTACATAGGTTGGGTTACCACTATGGTGTGACACCCATGGGTCTCAACCACATCTCCCTCGATGCATTTTCTATCACAATTCGTGATAGTCCCTTTGTAAAGGGATCTGTCAGGTTTTTATCTGTTTGAATATACGTAACAGTTATTACTCTGGAGTTTCTCAATTTCCTGATAGATTTCAAATGTCTCTTGACGTGTCTTGATGACTTCGCGTTATCCTTAGAATTTTTCACTTTTACAATAACAGTTTGGTCGTCACAATTCAAAAGGATTGCCGTCACAGGTTTTTCAACCACAGGCAAGTCCATCAAGAGTTCACGCAGCCATTCTGACTCAACAGTGGCTGTGTCTAAAGCAGTAAGTTCTGCTTCCATAGTTGACCTCGTCAATATGGTCTGTCTACGAGATCTCCATGAGACTGCGCCACCTCCAAGGGTAAACACATACCCACTCGTGGCATAGAGTTCATCAACGTCAGAGATCCAGTTCGAATCACTATATCCTTCAAGCACAGTAGGGTGCCCTGAATAGTGAATCCCATAGCTCATTGTACCACATACATAGCGCATGACCCTTTCAAGTGCATGCCAATGATCAATACCTGGGTTAGACATGAACCTACTCAACTTGCTCATAGCAAAAGAGATATCGGGTCTTGTAGCGCTTGCTAAGTACATGAGAGAACCAACAATTTGTGAATATTTCAACTGGTCTGTTGGTTCCTTCTTATTCTTTCGCAATGTCAAACTGGGATCATAAGGTGTTGGAGAAGTCTTGCTATCAATAAAGCCAAAACGGCTCAAGACCTTCTCAACATAATGATATTGTGTTAAAGTAATCCCATTCTCGTTCTTAATAAGCTTGATATTCAGAATCACATCATCCTCTCCCAGATCTTTCATATCAAAACTCTTTGATAGGAAAAACTTGACTTCATTTATCACATCCATGTTTGTACCAAAGATTAGAATATCATCCACGTACAAACATAATATAATGCTATCGCCCCCACCATGGCGATAGTACACACACCTATCAACCTCATTAATGACAAAGCCAGCATAAAGTAGAGTTCTGTCAAACTTCTCATGCCATTGCTTAGGTGCTTGTTTCAGGACATATAAATATTTTAACAACTTGCACACCTTTGTCTCTTCACCTTTTACTACAAACCCATCCGGCTGATCCATATAGATCTCCTCTTCTAACTCTCCATTAAGGAAAGCTGTCTTGGAGCCGTCAAAGTGGAGCGACCAGTAGTGGAGGTATGGGAGCTTCTCTGGCTGCTGTGCTTCTTCCCAGTCTGCGAGGAAATCAGCCAGGGCTTGTGACTTGATCGCTTTGCGGGGCTCGTACTTGATGTTGTGGATGCCAATTTCGACGGCCCACTTGGCGACTCGCCCGGTCGCCTCGCGATTGCGTATGATGTCCTGCAGGGCGCGGAGGAGACCATCGTGATTGGGTGCTCCTGGAAGTAGTGTGGGAGTCGCCGCTGTGCCCGGAATACCGCGTACACCAGTTTTTGGTATTGCGGGTAGTGCTGTCGTGAGTCCGTTAGGACTTCGCTGATGTAGTACACGGGGCGCTGTATGGGGCGCTCCTTGCCCTCTTCTGGTTGTTCGACGACCATCACGGCGCTGACGACTCGAGTAGAGGCCACGACGTAAACGAGCATTGGCTCCTTGTCGAGTGGCGCAGCGAGTAGTGGTGCCGCGAGTAGCACTTCTTTGAGTGCTTTGAGCGCGTCATCGGCCTCCGGTCCCATTGGAACATGGGGTTCTTGAGCATCGGGCGGTAGAGGGGCATTGCCTTCTCGCCTAGTCGAGGGATGAAGCGACTGAGGGCCGTGACTCGCCCTGCCAACTTTTGGACGTCGCGTAGGCACTCGGGTTTCCCGAGTCGCGCGATGGTGTCGATCTTGGTGGGGTTGGCTTCGATGCCTCGCTTGGAGACGACATAACCCAGGAGTTGTCCGGTGGGAACACCGAAGGTGCATTTTCCGGGGTTCAGCTTGATGTTGTACCTCCGCAAGTTTGCGAAGGTTTCGGCTAGGTCGGCGAGCAGATCGTCCTGGCGGGTGGATTTTACCACCACGTCGTCGATGTAGACGTGAATGTTGCGGCCAATTTGGCTCGCTAGACACTCCTGCATGCACCTCTGGTATATGGCACCTGCATTCTTGAGGCCAAACGTCATGGCCGTGTAGTAGAATGCGCCGAATGGTGTTATGAACACCGTCTTCTCCTCATCCTCGACCGCCATCTTGATCTGGTTATAACCAGAGTAAGCGTCGAGAAAGCACAGCGACTCCGATCCTGCGGTCGAATCGATGATCTGATCGATCCACGGTAGGATGAACTCCTCCTTCGGGCAGGCGCTGTTGAGGTTGGTGTAGTCAATGCACATTCTCCATGTGTTGTTCTTTTTTAGAACCAGGACTGGGTTTGCCAGCCACTTGGAGTACTTGATTGGCCGGATGAAGCCTGTGGCTAGCAGGCGCTAAACTTCCTCGGCGATTGCTCGACGGCTCTCTTCATTGAAGGGCCGTAGCAACTGCTTTACTGGTTGCACTTTGGGGTCGGCATTGAGTTTGTGCTCAGCGAGTTCCCTTGGGACACCTGGCATGTCAGATGGCTTCCATGCGAAGATGTCACGGTTCTCACGGAGGAACCTGATGAGCGCGCTTTCCTATGCGGGGCTCATGTGCGCCCCAATGGTGACCGTCTGGCTGGAGTCGCCTGGGACGAGCTCGACGGTGCGGGTGTGCGTGGTCGCCTCGGACGTGGAGTTCACGGCGGTTGGTTTCTTCAGGATGGTGGGGTCGTCCTTGTTGATGTTTCCCGCGTATTTCGTGAGCTCCTCCGCGTGGTCGGTCTCCGCGGTGATGACGGCATCGGTGAGATCGGCGCCCTTGTCTTCGCATTCCATGGCCATGTCCGGGTCGCCGTGGACGGTGATTATGCCGCTTGGCCCGGGGAGCTTCATCATGTTGTAGGCGTAGTGTGGGGTCACCATGAACTTTGCGAATGCCTGGCGGCCCAGGACGCAGTGGTAAGGGCTGCGGAAGTTCACCAGCTCGAAGACGATCCTCTCCGTGCGATAGTTGGCTGGAGTGCCGAAGGTGACTGGCAGCGTCACCTTCCCGATAGGGTACGCCTTCCGACCGGGGACGATGCCGTGGAAGGTCGTCAGTGTTGGCTCGATGGCTGCTTCTGGGAGCTGGAGCCTTTTGAACGTGCCGAGGTACAAGATATTGATGGAGCTCCCACCGTCCAGTAACGTCTTTGGCAGCCAGTAATCGGCCACCTTGGGCCTGACTACCAGGGCGACTCGTCCTCGGTATTCGATCCTTGGTGCATGGTCCTGGCGACTCCAGGTGATGCTCTGCTCGGACCAGTTTAGGAAGCGAGGGATGTCGACTTGCGTCACCGCATTGACGGCGATCGTGCGGGCGAGCACCTTCTTCTCGTGCTTGGTGCCGAGTCCGGTGAAGGTATGTAGCGAGCCGACGGCGGTGCCGAAGCCGCCGCCGTTCTCGTTGTCCCGAGGTGGGTTGTTGTTGTTGGGGTCTTCCCTTGCTCGTCTCGCCTTCTCAATCTCTTTGAGAGAGTGGCAATCGGTGGTGGTGTGGGTGGCGGGTTTTCCCTCCTTGCTATGATAGATGCAGGGCTGATTGAGCAAGGCGGCGGGGTCGAATTTCGGCCTCGTCGTGTTGTTGGCGCGGTAGTTCCCGCTGTCTCGGTAGTTTCCTCCATCACGGTGGTAGTTCTTGGAGTCGCATTGGCCGTAGCCGGCGTTGGCGACGAAGTCAACTCGCCCGTCCGTGCGGCGCTTGCCGGTGATGCGGGTGTTGTTGTAGTGCATGTCGCGTAGGCGTCCGCTGTCGTGGATGCTAGTGCGGCGTCGTCCTCCCGACTCGTCGTCGGAATCTTGGTTGGGGTCTTCCTCCGCATAGAACTTGGCGATCTCGAGGAGGTCGGGGATGTTGTCGAGCGTCCGGTAGACCCACTTGATCTTGGCGACCAGGGGTTCGTACCGGCACGCGTTCTTGAAGCAGTGTATCGCCGTGTCTGGGTGGATGCCGGAGGCGTTTATCCATAGTTCTTGCCATCTTTGGATCCACCGGCGAGTCGACTCGCGTTGTCCCTGGATGCATCGCTCTAGGTCCTCTATGGTGGTGGCACGGGTGTAGGAGCCCTTGAAGTGCCTGACGAAGGTGTCCCGCATTTCTTCCCAGGAGTCAATGCTATCGGCGGGGAGCGTGTTGATCCACTTCCGGGTCGCACCCTCCATCATCAGGGGGAGGTAGCGAGCGGCGAGCAGGTCGGTGTGGCCTGTGATCCCCATTGCCATAAGGTATGTGTCCAGCCAAACAATGGGGTCGTACGTCGGGTCGTACTTCTCGATCTCCTTGGGGGCCTTGAAGTTGGCGGGGTATTTTTCCCCGCGAATCATTGGTCCAAAGCATTGCGGCCCGACTCGGCTGAGCGAGCCTCTTGGCTCCGGGTCGCCGCGGTTGGTGAGGGTGTGCCGCAGGTCGTAGGGCTGGCGCGACCGCCACGCCTGATTGTTGATGATGTTCGTTCGGGCATCGAGGGGCTGCCCGTTGGCAGCGACCATGTTGTTCGCCGGTCGTGGCTCGTTGGTTGACAATGTGGGATTGGCGGCCCGTGGTTGGTTCGCCAGGGGCTGGGGTGGTGGGCAAACTAATGCGTTAGCCACAGTGGGGTGGCCGCTTGATGCCGTCCTGCTTGCTGACGAGCGGGAGTACATCCGCCCCCGCGGATGGACTCCCGCGGCTTGTTGCTCGACGACCCTGACGAGTAGGGCCTTGGCGTATTGGATCTGTAGCGCGCCGTCGCCTTGGACGTTGAGGTTGGTGATCGCGGCGTTGGCCGCGACGACATTGTCCATCGGGGTGGAGTATAGTGGTAGCCTGTTGGCGTCATGGGTTTGCGGCGAGATGATGATCCGCGGTTGGTCTGGCGGGGGCGCGCGACCCATGGGTGGTGGAGGATCCCCAGTCGCCGGGGCACCAGGTGGTGGTCTTGCGGGGTTGCTCCCGCCTGGCGGCGTGTTCTCGCAGTATTCGCGCTCGGCAGCGTGTGTGGGATCGCCTTCGTCGTTGAAGTTCAGGACGCGGCCCTGAACGTTGGAGTTCAGGCGGGTCCTGATGCGGCGCTGGTGATAGAGCGACAGCTCCCGTGCCGTCTCTCGTTCGAGGCGGTATTTCTCGCGCTCGGCGAGTTCGTTGCATTGCGCCTCCGCGAGCCGCAGGCAGGCTTGCTCCACCGTCGTGGCTGTTGCGGTCGGCGGGATCAGCGTGGAGAACGGATCTGGCGGGGCGGTCATGCTGCCCGCCATGTAGATCGCATTGAAGCGATTGGATCTGGTACAAAAATCCTCGGGGATTCCGAGCCGGAATCGGAGTCGAAGATCCCCAAGATGGAGGGGTCCTCGAAGTCCTCTGGGTTGGAGACTCGCGTGATGGAGTCCTCCTGTGATGCGGCGGTGATGGATCCATCGACCGATGCAGGGGTCGCGGAGTCGGCGTCGTCGTTTAGGGCGTCATCGTTGGTGGCGGCGTTAGTCTCGACCGCATCGCTAGCGGCCGAGTCGTACTCGGTGACGAGGCTCCTGATGGAGCGGACCTGCTCCTCCGAAAGCAGATCGCGGTGTAGAGGCGACCCGCCGACGATCACCGTCGCGGCTGGATCGACCACGCCGGTGAAGCCGACGAAGAGGTTGATGGAGCCGACTGACATCACCGCGGTGTGAGTGATCGGACGTGACACCGGGATGTAGCTGCTGGGCAGGATCTGCAAGATCCCGCCACTGGCGATCATGCGACCGGTGGCGAGCGGCCGATCGATCGGTGAATAGGGTCTCGCCGTAGAACTCAGGCCAGTCCCGCTATGCCCCACGATGGGCGCCACTGTCGTGGAAATGGCCACGGCAGTCGCTGCCACTGGCAACGATTGAGTGTTTCGTGAGGAAGAGTTGGCGGCCATCTGCGGTGCGAGATGGGGGCGGATGCACATGGGTTTACCTAGGTTCAGCCCCCCGGAGGGTAAAGACCTACTCTGCTAGATTAGATTATGAGAGAGCGAGTTACAGGGGTGGTGAACTCGGCGGCTAGGCAGCGAGTCGCTTGAGGGGGTGTATGATGGAACGTAAGTCTCTAGGATACCCTAGGGAGGTTTATATATGAAGCACCTCGCTAGGGTTTAAAAGTTATCCCCGAACAAGATAAGGATCCGGAGACTTTTGACCTAGTCCGACTGGGCTTCTGCTACGCTCCTGGGCTTCTAGTCACTAGTCGCTGGGCCTTTCCTTCCTTCGTAGTCCAGTCGCCGTCTTTCAGACGCACTCGCAGGCCTTTCGGCCCGATCGGAACGTCCTGCTGGGCATACCCCCTTCGGCATATCCCCATCATGTCTTCACATCCATTTGATGAACGAGAAGACCATAAGAGGGAGCCAGGGACAGTAGCACTCGAATGGTGGTCAGTCTAGCGACAGGTGAATAAGTATCAAAGTAATCTTCGCCTTCTTTCTATGTGTAGCCCTTTGCTACAAGTCGTGCCTTGTACTTCTCAATAGTACCATCAGGCCTTAACTTCTTCTTGAACACCCACTTACAGCCCACAGGTTTGCAACCGTAGGGTCGTTCTGATAGTTCCCAAGTTCCATTAGAAAGAATCGAGTCCATCTCATTTTGGACAGCTTCTTTCCAATCATCTGCATCAGGAGATGCATATGCCTCTGCAATGGATCTGGGAGTATCGTCCACAAGGTACACGATGAAATCATTACCAAAGGATTTTGCAATTCTCTGCCTCTTACTCGTTGTGGGAGGTTCATCGTCATCCTTTTCTAGGACTTCCTCATTTGTTTGTTCAAAATTCTCAATAGATGCACTAGATTCAGGAAGTATTTCAGAAGAAATTCTAGCAATGCTATGCATATCCTTCATAGGAAACATATTCTCAAAGAATGTTGCATCATGAGATTCCATTATAGTATCAACATGCATATCAGGAACCTCAGACTTAACCACTAGAAATCTATAGCCTATACTCTGCGGAGCATATCCTAGAAAGATACAATCCATTATCTTAGGTCCAAGTTTGCGTTTCTTGGGAATCGGTATGTTGACCTTAGGCAAACACCCCCAAGTGCACAAATATGCAAGTGATGGTTTTCTCCCAGCCCTCTCCTCATAAGGGGTCTTTTCTTTACTCTTGTTAGGAACTCTATTCAGGACATGACATGAAGTCAACAAAGCCTCCCCCACCATGCCTTTGATAAACCAGCAGTGGCTAGCATGGAATTCACCAAGTCAGTCAGCATGCGTTTTTTCCTCTCGGCAACCCCGTTTGATTGGGGCGAGTAGGGAGGCGTCCTCTCGTGAATAATGCCATGTTCCTCACAGAACTCGTCAAAGATTTTGGGAAAATATTTACCACCACGATCCGACCTAAGACGTTTGATCTTTCTCTCTAGTTGATTTTCAACTTCGGCTTTATAAAATTTAAAGTAGTCTAAATCTTCATCTTTAGTGCGCAACAAATAAAATAGCAGTATCTAGTCGCATCATCAATCAATGTCATGAAATATCTCTTTTCACCTTTTGTCAACACACCATTCATCTCATATAGATCAGAATGTATGAGTTCTAGAGGTGCCAAGTTTCTCTCCTCGGCAGCCTTGTGGGGCTTTCGAGGCTGCTTTGATTGCACACAACTATGGCACTTAGAACCTTTGGCAATAGTGAAATTCGGAATTAAACTCATGCTGGACATCCGAGACATCAAACCAAAATTAATGTGACATAAACGAGAATGCCAAACACTGGTATCATCATTAACATCACCACAAATATGATTCACGGATTTATTACAAAACTCTAAAAGTGAGAAACAGAACAAGCCTCCAAACTCATAACCTTTACCAATAAATTGTCCATGTTTCGAAACAACGACTTTATTCGACTCTAACACAACCTTGAACCAATCTCTGCATAGAAGGGAGCCACTAACGAGATTCTTGTTCATTGTAGGGACATGCTGCACGTTCCTCAGCTGCACGATCTTTCTGGAAGTAAACTTCAGATCCATCGTGCCAACACCACGAACAGAAGCATGTGATCCATTCCCCGTTAGGACGCAAGAATCCCATGCGACCTGATAAGAAGTGAACATAGAGATGTCAGCACACACATGAACATTAGCACCCGTATCAATCCACCAACATGGTGATTGAAACACTGAAAGAACAGTAAATAAATTACCATACCCATCCGTGTTGCTAGCGGTCATGACATTGACAGTCTTTCCACTTTTCCCTCTGCGATCTGCATGTTCTGGGCAGTCCTTGGAGAAGTGTCCAAGGTCTCCACAGGTAAAGCATCCTAGCTCAGCCTTGTTCGGCTTCTTCTTCTTGAAGGTTGTAGTCTTTTCAGGCTTGTTGAAGGAGGGCTTATAGTTCCCTTTGTTCTTGCCAAAGGTCCTCTTCTGCACCATGTTGGCACTAGACTAACCCTCGCCTCCTTTCTCAGCAGTGTCCTTAGCCCGAGCCTTCTCCTCAATATCAAGAGACGCTATCAGGTTTTCAACCGATATCTCTTGTCTCTTATGCTTGAGAGTTGTGGCGAAGTTCCTCCATTAAGAAGGCAACTTTGAAATGATGCACCCAGCCACAAACTTGTCGGGTAAGTTACACTTAAGGATTTCAAGCTCCTTGGCAAAACACTGTATCTCATGAGCTTGTTCGACTATAGAACAGTTGTTAACCATCCTGTAATCATGAAAGTTCTCCATGATATACAGTTCGCTGCCAGCATCTGTTATACCGAACTTAGCGTTCAGTGCCTCCCAGAGCTCTTTGCCATCTTTGAAGTGCATGTACACATCAAATAGCTTATTGTAGAGAACACTCAGAATGCATCCCACAAAGGAAAGATTGGTTTCCTTGAACTTGTTCTGATCTTGTTTAGATATAGTTCCTTCAGGTAAACCCTCACTAGCCTCGAATACTTTCAGATTTAGCAGCCACGTAGTGGTCTTATACTGCCACCTCTTAAAATGAACACCGGTAAACTTTTTCGGCTTCATCGCATCGGCCAAGTGTCCCATGTTTATCTCGGAAAATTGCCTATAAT
This sequence comes from Avena sativa, assembly GCA_916181665.1. Taxonomy (NCBI): domain Eukaryota; kingdom Viridiplantae; phylum Streptophyta; class Magnoliopsida; order Poales; family Poaceae; genus Avena; species Avena sativa. Next base: position 126,080,692 of record OV702289.1, on the reverse strand, counting down.
AAGAATTTTGGATTGTTGGATAATTAGACACAATTTCCGTGATTAATTCCAGAATATTAAACATGACAATACCAGCTACTAGCACATGTAACTCGAACATACTAGATGTACTAAACAACAAGATGGACGGAAACATGCAGCAGCTAAACATGTACTCGCAGAACATGATGAATAACCAGACAGCAGCATGTCGCACGTATCGTTCGATTGCAGTAGTCGCATCAGTAACCTTGGGGAAGATTGATCGAAGAAGACGGCGGCCAAGACGATGATAGGCAGCACCACCCGACTTGGATGGAAGACGAGCCGTGATGCAGAACTCAAGCAGTCGCACGGAGCGCTTCCCAAAAACCTTATTCGCCCTCTCTCGTACAGGATCACAAAGGCGAGTGGTTCCGGAGACCTGCTCTCCCATTCGTCGGTGCACACCGGCAAGCGGGATGGAGTAGACTACGGTGGCGGTGCAAGGCAGAGAGGAGGCAAAACCCTAGACTGGTTTTTGGATGTTCATGGTGGAAGCCGCACTGGCGTTTATATAGAGCGTCTCGGGAATCCCGCATAGGGCACATCGTGGACCAAGCCCACGTTGCACACGTTCGGGTCGGTTACAGATAACCCACGATCCGGGAGCGACCCGAATAGGCTGACTGTTGACACGTCTGTCAAAACCGCACAAGTTTTCCCAAGCAAAAAAATAAAGCCCGGCTCAGCGAGATTCCCGCAACCAGCAGCGCGCGCGCGCGGTGTGACGAGACGAGCGAGCGGGCGTGCGTGCGAGCGACAGCGTCGTCGTCAGAGAAGCTCGCATGTAGTTCTCCTCTTCTCGCTCACTTTACTAAGTGGTGAACCACTCCACCTTATAAGGTGGCGTAACTCTCCTCCAACTTTCCATGTGGGACTAAACTTTAGCTCCCACTCCAATCATATGTGAGCTGCCACCAAATTGGGCTAAATCACACATGGGCTTCCACACACATGGGCTTTGAGATTTAGGGAAAAACTGAAATCACGTATGGGCTTAAATAGATTAGCCCTATTTCTAACAATCCCCCACCAGATCTCAAATGACCATTTGAAGATTTGCCAATCCTTGCTACTTGTTTATATACTAGTGTTTCAGTAGAGACTGCTAAGTTGAACATCTGCCTAGAATCTTGAACTACGTCTATCAGCAACTTGAACAATGGACGAACCTTGAATTGCAAGTTTGGTGCCAATAGATTTCACTCAAAATCATAACTAGTACCTGGCTGCAAGTAGCCTACCCCGCGGGTTGGAGCATATGCGTCATACTCCCTGGTCCCTTCATGAGTTTAGTAGAGACCACCCAAGTCTCATAGACCGCAACGTTTACAGTCGAGCTCATATAGGTGTGTTCTTTCAAGAATGTCCTGTAGGACGACATCTTTGCTTAGTTATAGCCAACAGAAACACATTAAGGCATGTTGCTAACCTGCCTTACAGATTTTGAGAGTCATGCATCTTCACATAGAGAGGGTTACAAAATTCTCTCCTCAGTCAAACCACTAGCTCGTTCTTCCCAGATCCTAATTCACGGGATCTCCGATCACATAGGTTGGGTTACCACTATGGTGTGACACCCATGGGTCTCAACCCCATCTCCCTCGATGCATTTTCTATCACAATTCGTGATAGTCCCTTTATAAAGGGATCTGCCAGGTTTTTATCTGTTTGAATATACGTAACAGTTATTACTCCGGAGTTTCTCAATTTCGTGACAGATTTCAAACATCTCTTGACGTGTCTTGATGACTTCGCGTTATCCTTAGAATTGTTCACTTTGACAATAACAGTTTGGTTGTCACAATTCAAAAGGATTGCCGGCACAGGTTTTTCAACCACAGGCAAGTTCATCAAGAGTTCACGCAGCCATTCTGACTCAACAGTGGCTGTGTCTAAAGCAGTAAGTTCTGCATCCATAGTTGACCTCATCAATATGGTATGTCTACGAGATCTCCATGAGACTGCGCCACCTCTAAGGGTAAACACATACCCATTTGTGGCATAGAGTTCATCAACGTCAGAGATCCAGTTCGAATCACTATATCCTTCAAGCACAGCAAGGTGCCCTGAATAGTGAATCCCATAGCTCATTGTACCACATAGATAGCGCATGACCCTTTAAAGTGCGTGCCAATGATCAATACCCGGGTTAGACATGAACCTACTCAACTTGCTCACAGCAAAAGAGATATCGGGTCTTGTAGCGCTTGCTAAGTACATGAGAGAACCAACAATTTGTGAATATTTCAACTGGTCTGTTGGTTCCTTCTTATTCTTTCACAATGTCAACCTGGGATCATAAGGTGTTGGAGAAGTCTTGCCATGAATAAAGCCAAAACGGCTCAAGACCTTCTCAACATAATGAGATTGCGTTAAAGTAATCCCATTCTCGTTCTTAATAAGCTTGATGTTCAGAATCACATCAGCCTCTCCCAGATCTTTCATATCAAAACTCTTTGACAGGAAAGGCTTAACTTCATTTATCACATTCATGTTTGTACCAAAGATCAGAATATCATCCACGTACAAAGATAATATAACACAATCGCCCCCACCATGGCGATAGTACACACACCTATCAGCATCATTAATGACAAAGCCAGCAGAAAGTAGAGTTCTGTCAAACTTCTCATGCCATTGCTTAGGTGCTTGTTTCAGGCCATCTAAATATTTTAACAACTTGCACACCTTTGTCTCTTCACCTTTTACTACAAACCCATCCGGCTTATTCATATAGATCTCCTCTTCCAACTCTCCATTAAGGAAAGCTGTCTTCACATCCATTTGATGAACGAGAAGACCATAAGAGGCAGCCAGGGACAGTAGTACACGAATGGTGGTCAGTCTAGCGATAGGTGAATAGGTATCAAAGTAATCTTCGCCTTCTTTTTGTGTGTAGCCCTTTGCTACAAGCCGTGCCTTGTACTTCTCAATAGTACCATTAGGCCTTAACTTCTTCTTGAACACCCACTTACAGCCCACAAGTTTGCAACCGTAGGGTCGTTCTGATAGTTCCCAAGTTCCATTACAAAGAATCGAGTCCATATCATTTTGGACAGCTTCTTTCCAATCATCTCATCAGGAGATGCATATGCCTCTACAATGGATCTGGGAGTATCGTCCACAAGGTACACGATGAAATCATTACCAAAGGATTTTGCAATCCTCTATCTCTTACTCCTTGTGGGAGGTTCGTCGTCATCCTTCTCTAGGACTTCCTCATGTGTTTGTTCAAAATTCTCAATAGATGCACTAGATTCATGAAGTATTTCACAAGAAATTCTAGAAATGCTATGCATATACTACATAGAAAACATATTCTCAAAGAATGTTGCATCATGAGATTCCATTATAGTATCAACATGCATATCAGGAACCTCAGACTTAACCACTAGAAATCTATAGCCTATACTCCACGGAGCATATCCTAGAAATATACAATCCACTGTCTCAGGTCCAAGTTTGTGTTTCTTGGGAATCGGTATGTTGACCTTAGCCAAACACCCCCAAGTGCGCAAATATGCAAGTGATGGTTTTCTCCCAGCCCACTCCTCATAAGGGGTCTTTTCTTTATTCTTGTTAGGAACTCTATTCAGGACATGACATGAAGTTAACAAAGCCTCCCCCTACCATGCCTTTGATAAACCAGTAGTGGCTAGCATGGAATTCACCAAGTTAGTCAGCGTGCGGTTTTTCCTCTCGGCAACCCCGTGATACATTGCAAATGTATCTATAATTTTTGATGCTCCATGCTTGGTTTTATCCACTTTCTTGTGTTTTGTCCACACTTTGGAGTACTTTTCATATGATTTCTTGGACTAACCTATTAACAAGAGCCACAATGCCAGCTGCCTGTTTTCTGCTGTTTTTGGTTCCAGGAAAGTCAGAAAATGAATATTCTCGAAATTGGACGGGACAAAAGCCAAAGTGCCTATTTTTCCAGAAGACTCACGGAGCCAGAATACGAGACGGAGGAGGGACAGGGGCTGGCCACACCCCCCAGGCGTGGGCTAGGCCTGGCCGCGCCAGGGCCTGGTGTGGTGACCCCAGGCACCCCCTCGGTCTCCCTCTTCGCCTATAAGAAGCCTTCTGACCTAAAAACTTCAGGGGGTTCGACGTTTTTCCACGAAAAGTTCCGCTGCGCCGCCGCCACCGAAGGGGAGATTCGGGGGGCAGAAAGTCTCTGTTCCGGCACCCTGCCAGGACGGGGAAGTGCCCCCGGAGCCATCCCCATCGATCCCCACCATCATCTTCATCGACCATCCATGTTTCTTCCATCTATGAGTGAGTAATCCCCCGCTGTAAGCTATGGGGATGATAGGGATTGGATGAGATCGTTCATGTAATGGCATCAGATTGTTAGGGCATAGTGCCTAGTATCTCTTATTAGTGCTTTATGACTTTGTTGCAACTTTGTTGTGCTTAATTCTTGTCACTAGGGCCCGAGTGCCATGATTTCAGATCTGAACTTATTATTGATTCATTATGATAGTATTGTTTTGGGTCTTATCTACAAGTTGTTTACACACATCGTTGTCCGGAACCTATGGTCCCGAAGTGACAAAAATCGGGGTAGCCGAAAGGGAAAGGCTTTGATGTGAGGATCACGTGTGTTCACGGAGTGTTAATGCTTTTCTCCAGTGCTTTATTAAAAGGAGCACCTTAATTGCCAGTAGTTCCCTAGAGGCCCCGCTGCAAACGGGCTGGCAGGACAAAAGATGTTGTGCAAGTTCTCATTGCGAGCACGTATGACTATATATGGAACACATGCCTAGGATTGTCTAGTACTTGGATGCTTTATCTTATTTATCTGCAATTGTCCTATGTTCTGATTGCTATGTGAATTGTCTTGTCCATGCAACGCCCATCCATCCATCCCTATGCCTACCGCACTCGAATCCCACTGCTTACTGCTTTTGTTACTATTGTCTTTGTTTTGCTGCTACTGTTACTTTACTATTCCTACTACAAAACTGTTGTTACTGATAAACTGCTGTGAGCAAGATTGTTTCCAGGTGCAGCTGAATTGACAACTCAGTTGTTAAGGCTGATAAGTATTCTTTGGCTCCCCTTGTGTCGAATCAATAAATTGGGTTTCACTTCCCTCGAAAATACTGCGATACACCCCCTATACTTGTGGGTCATCAAGACTATTTTCTAGTGCCATTGCCGGGGAGCATAGCTTTATTTATCAAGTCCACTTGGATTCACTATTGTTCAAGCTAAGTTTATCTTTCTCCTTGTTTGCTTATTTCTTTATCAAAAATACAAAAAAAATTAGTTCGTACTCAAGTTGTTATTTTCGTTGGTCTGTTATTGTCTTGCTTTATCATGCTTGTTGGCAATGGTTGGTTTCTTTGAAACTGAAGCTTATTGGCAAGGTGGGTTCACAGAAGATCAAAAATATTATTATAAGGAACACCGCTTGTCACAAAAAGGGAAACACTTATGGGAACAAATTGATAGATTGTATACCATTGCTAGGAACGTGTGCTGTACTTATAATGTTACTTATTGCTGTGATGAGTCTTGTTGCAGAAAGAGGTATAAACACCTCCCTTTTCAATGTGAGTATAGTGATAATGATACCATATCTTCCTATGCTAAAGGAATTTATGACTTTTATGATGCGAAACAAATTGAAGAATTTATTACTTGGAAGGGTGCTTTTGAACTTGCTAGTTTGCTTGAAAATATTGATGATTCACCTTACAAATATGAGGTGTATGGTATGCTTAAATTTTGCTTTGATAATTACAAGGATGAAAATGGCTATATCCTTGAATATTTTAATAGATGCTCTCCACAAATGGAAGAGACTAATGCCTTGCAGGATCCTACGGAAGAAGAAATTGACGAACCTGAAATCTCATTAGATGAAAAAGAGGAGGAGAGTGATGAAAAAAAGGAGGAAGAATGGATTAGCTACCCACGCCTACCTTCTAATGAGAGTAACTCTTTATCCCTTACATTATTTGATTGTCCTCCATGCTTACTAAAGGAGGATGGATGTTATGTTCCCGAGGTTTCCTTTGAAAATGTTTATGATAAGGCTCTAGTGCTTGTAGATCATGAAAAGCATGCTTTATGTGATAGTTATATTGTTGAGTTTATTCATGAGGCTACTGAAAATTATTTTGAGAGAGGAAAATATGGTGGTAGGAGTTTTCATGGTATTGAAACACCTCTCTATGTGCTGAAAGTTTTGAAGTTACTCTTGTTTTATCTTCCTATGCCTGTCACTTTGCTCTTTGCAAATTTATTTGCTTACATGATTCCTATGCATAGGAAGTGGGTTAGACTTAAATGTGTTTTGAATTTGCTTCTTGATCCTCTCTTTTACTTTAACTCTTATTTCTTATGAGAGCATCCTCTCAAACTTTTATGCCTGAAGATGATAATATGTCTATTATTCTTGGGAGACCTTTTTCTTAAATACTGCAGGAGCTGTTATTAATTGTAATCAAGGGAAGGTGACCTTCAATGAACACATTGTCTATTTCCTCAAGAAGATTGAAAGTTGAATTCAATTGAACATGTTGAGGGCATTCAAGTTGGAGAAATATATTGTCCCATACGAAGAGAAAAATTTGAAACTATTATGATTGGGACCATTGCTATCAAGGTTGAGGTAACATAATCATTAGTGGAATACAAAGTTTTGTCTCATATGAAATTGTTTTGGTAGCAAGACCTGATCAACCTTGTTAACAAAAGAATTTCATTGAACAAAACAATGTTTTCACCATGATTATCTCCGCTTACTTCTATTCTATCCATTCTAGTTTTTGCTTATGCCTAACTTAAAGGGTTTAAAGAAAAGTACTTGTTGGGAGATAACCCAAGAGTTTTAGTTGAGTCTTGGAAGTTATTAATTCAGTAATAACCGCTCCTTATCCTTTTTATTTGCTTTTTGTGCCAAGAGTAACCTCTAATGAGAGTGAAGTAATGATTGGGAAAGTTGCTGTCTCGAAACAGATTTTTGTGCTTCACCATAAAAATTCCTGAGAGAGCTTTGTATGTCGGATTGAGCTGTAATTGTTTGTGCTTTTGCCCCAGGTTGTTATATAACTTTCGTTAGTTCAACACTTTTTGATTTGAGCAACAGAAGGTTTTCGAAAAAAATCGTCTTTACCTGCTGGTCTGTTTTGACAGATTTCTGCCATTTTCTGCATTTGCTTCTTGTTGGTTCCTTCTTGAGTTCTTTTGGGGAATTGAGATTTTTGAGGGAAGTGCTACAGTAGCTAGTGTTTTAATGGAAGTTTATTTGGTGTTATAACTGAACCTTCAGACTTATTTATCTTGAGTGCACTAATGTTGCTAATAAAGATTGTGTGAAGTTTTGTATGAAGGAAAATTTTCAGGTGTATGGAAGGAATGAGTAATGAGATGAAGGATGGACTAAAGCTCAAGCTTGGGGATGCCATGCGTGTCACCCCAAGAAATATTCAAGAAGTACAAGCGTCAAAGCTTGGGGATGCCCAAGGCATCCCCTTCTTCATCAATAAAAATCCCAGATTTCTTCCAAACGCTTCATTTTTATTGTTTCATGCACAGTTGTGTTGTTCTTGGAGCGTCTTCTTTTTTGTTTTCGTTTTGGTTTTTCATTTGCTTTGGTTTGCTTAGTTTTCTGAATAAATTGGTTGGACCCCCTCTTTCATACATGGGTTTGCAAATAGTTTGGTTTGGTTTGGAAAAGAGTAGGAAAGTTCATGCTTATGTGGTAAAAAGAGCTCGTTTTTGACGGTGGCCTATGCTTTGTCATGCCATGCTTGATATTGTTTTGGTTTTATGCTTAGTATTCTTTGCTGTAGCATGACTTGTTATAAACAATTGAGATTGCTTAATGTGCCTTGGATGAATCATGTGTTGTTTTAGCATATTAAAGCATAGTATAGTGGTATTCTTCTTTGATGCTTTATTTAGGTTGACTTGGCACATGCTCACACCATGTTATGACTATCCCAAGTCACCATAAGCCTTTATGATCCTTTAGTTTTCAACTTGTAGTATCACTTTATGCTTTGATCAATGATGTTTTGTCGCTCTGCATGATTATGACCATTATTGCTCTCTTAGTTTGTCGCTCCCAGTCTTTTGCTAGCCTCCACAACAAAGTATGAGTTCCACTCATGCATCCAACTCCCTAAACCAAGTTATTCCAAAGAGTCCACCTTACCTACCTACTAGCTTATGCTATTCCAAGTATATTCATGCTTTTGTTTACCTTCCACTTGTTATGAGAAAACTAGTGATTAAAGCTCTCACGAACTTGATGGCACACTTTACTTTATTGCCTCTAATAAACTTGAACCATTGGGTCCTTCTTTGTTGCGTATATGCTTGCGTTTTATAAGTTGAAATTAGCAGAACCATGTTTCATGGGGAACGCTTTCAACATTGCACTTGTACTTTGTACCCCGTTGATATCATGTTCTTTTGCTTACGGATCCCGGCGGTGTGAAATAAAAGTGGAACTTGTAAGATCATGGAGTTTGTATGTGTGTTAGAGAAACGCCTGGGCCGCTAGCCTAAGCCATGCCTAATCATGGTGGAAACTTGCAGCATCACTATAATGAGCACTCTATGAAGCATCCTCAATAAAAACCTATGCAAATAGCAAATAAAAAGATCGCTGAGATGCTCATTGTCTGCTTGCCTTGTCATTTTGATTATGGGAAAGCTCCCGTATCATGTGCAAGGGGTGCCCCGTTGGCGGTTCTTAATGATACACATATACTTACAATGACAAGAGCTTACTCGTGACTGAAGTTGAGTAGCATGAGGATCGGTCTTCGTAAGTAAGGGGCATGAGATTTCAGTTTATAACTTGTCAAGCATATCCTCTTAGTTGTGTCACTTTAACCTTAATCACCTTCAAGATGCTTATGATAGGGGCAATGAGAGCTGAAAGCTATAAGTACCATAATTTTTTGGAAGCTCTTTATGAGACTTGAAATCCCTACTTCCTTTTACAAAAGGCCTTTCTTCCACCATTATATTGAGTCTCCACCTTCTATCTTTATGCACCTACTTTGAGAGCATAGTGGCCATTCTTAGTTCTATGTGCATTGTCCCAAGACTAGTTGATTGATGCATAACTTGATATTGCTTGTTTTAAACTATTGTATCTAGTCACTCTTATGAACTCTGAAGGTGTCCTATGCATTTATATTTGCTACTCTATGAGGGACAAGCTGAATACCACTATGCTATGTTTTATTTATGTGAAACAAACAAACGTCTTGCAAAGCATTGTTATTCATGAATCTTTTGTTTGTGCATTTTCATGTTGCGTCATAGTTTCTTTGTCTTATTGCTAGAACTTTGTCTTTCATGTTATGATTGAAGTACTATGATCCCAGCTTTGAATGTTTTACAGCTACTTTGATCAAGTTTATGATGGTGCATGTCACCTCAAAAATTATTCTTTCTTTTTATCACTTACCTACTCGAGGACGAGCAGGAGTTAAGCTTGGGGATGTTGATACATTGCAAATGTATCTATAATTTTTGATGCTCCATGCTTGGTTTTATCCACTTTCTTGTGTTTTATCCACACTTTGGAGTACTTTTCATATGATTTCTTGGACTAACCTATTAACAAGAGCCACAGTGCCAGCTGCCTGTTTTTTGCTGTTTTTGGTTCCAGGAAAGTCAGAAAATGAATATTCTCGGAATTGGACGGGACAAAAGCCAAAGTGCCTATTTTTCCAAAAGACTCACGGAACCAGAATACGAGACGGACGGAGGAGGGCCAGGGGCTGGCCAAACCCCCCAGGCGCGGGCTAGGCCTGGCCGCGCCAGGGCCTGGTGTGGTGGCCCCAGGCACCCCCTCGGTCTCCCTCTTCGCCTATAAGAAGCATTCTGACCTAAAAACTTCGGGGGGTTCGACGTTTTTCCACGAAAAGTTCCGTTGCGCCGCCGCCACCGAAGGGGAGATTCAGGGGATAGAAAGTCTCTCTTTCGGCACCCTGCCGGGACGGGGAAGTGCCCCCGGAGCCATCTCCATCGATCCCCACCATCATGTTCATCGACCATCCATGTTTCTTCCATCTATGAGTGAGTAATCCCCTGCTGTAGGCTATGGGGATGGTAGGGATTGGATGAGATCGTTCATGTAATGGCATCAGATTGTTAGGGCATAGTGCCTAGTATCTCTTATTAGTGCTTTATGACTTTGTTACAACTTTGTTATGCTTAATGCTTGTCTCTAGGGCCCGAGTGCCATGATTTTAGATCTGAACTTATTATTGATTCATTATGATAGTATTGTTTTGGGTCTTATCTACAAGTTGTTTACACACGTCGTTGTCCGGAACCTATGGTCCCGAAGTGACAGAAATCAGGGTAGCCGGAAGGGAAAGGCTTTGATGTGAGGATCACGTGTGTTCACGGAGTGTTAATGCTTTGCTCTGGTGCTTTATTAAAAGGAGCACCTTAATTGCCAGTAGTTCCCTAGAGGCCCCGCTGCAAACGGGCTGGCAGGACAAAAGATGTTGTGCAAGTTCTCATTGCGAGCATGTATGACTATATATGGAACACATGCCTAGGATTGTCTAGTACTTGGATGCTTTATCTTATTTATTTGTAATTGCCCTATGTTCTGATTGCTATGTGAATTGTCTTGTCCATGCAACGCCCGTCCATCCATCCCTATGCCTACCGCACTCGAATCCCACTGTTTACTGCTTTTGTTACTATTGTCTTTGTTTTGCTGCTATTGTTACTTTACTATTCCTACTACAAAACTATTGTTACTAATAAACTGCTGTGAGCAAGATTGTTTGCAGGTGCAGCTGAATTGACAACTCAGTTGTTAAGGCTGATAAGTATTCTTTGGCTCCCCTTGTGTCGAATCAATATATTGGGTTTCACTTCCCTCAAAAATACTGTGATACACCCCCTATACTTGTGGGTGAACACCCCGTTTGATTGGGGCGAGTAGGGAGGCGTTCTCTCGTGAATAATGCCATGTTCCTCACAGAACTCATCAAAGATTTTGGGAAAATATTCACCACCACAATCCGACCTAAGACGTTTGATCTTTCTCTAGTTGATTTTCAACTTCGGCTTTATAAACTTTAAAGTAGTCTAAAGCTTCATCTTTAGTGCGCAACAAATAAACATAGCAGTATCTAGTCACATCATCAATCAATGTCATGAAATATCTCTTTTCACCTTTTGTCAACACACCATTCATCTCACATAGATCATAATGTATGAGTTCTAGAGGTTCCAAGTTTCTCTCCTCGGCAGCCTTGTGGGGCTTTCGAGGTTCCTTTGATTGCACACAACTATGGCACTTAGAACCTTTGGCAATAGTGAAATTCGGAATTAAACTCATGCTGGACATCTGAGACATCAAACCAAAATTAATGTGAAATAAACGAGAATGCCAAACACTGGTATCATCATTAACATCACCACAAATATGATTCACGGATTTATTACAAAACTCTGAAAGAGAGAAACGGAACAAGCCTCCAAACTCATAACCTTTACCAGTAAATTTCCATGTTTCGAAACAACGACTTTATTAGACTCTAACACAACCTTGAACCCATCTCTGCATAGAAGGGAGCCACTAACGAGATTCTTGTTCATAGTAGGGACATGCTACACGTTTCTCAGCTGCACGATCTTTCCGGAAGTAAACTTCAGATCCACCGTGCCAACACCACGAACAGAAGCATGTGATCCATTCCCCGTTAGGACGGAAGAATCCCGTGCAACCTAATAAGAAGTGAACATAGAGATGTCAACACACACATGAACATTAGCACCCATATCAATCCACCAACATGGTGATTGAAACACTGAAAGAACAGTAAATAAATTACCATACCCATCTGTGTTGCTAGCGGTCATGACATTGACAGTCTTTCCACTTTTCCCTCTGCGATCTGCATGTTCTGGGCAGTCCTTGGAGAAGTCTCCGAGCTCTCCATAGGTAAAGCATCCTAGCTCAGCCTTGTTCGGCTTCATCTTCTTCTTGAAGGTTGTAGTCTTTTCAGGCTTGTTGAAGGAGGGCTTATAGTTCACTTTGTTCTTGCCGAAGGTCCTCTTCTGCACCATGTTGGCGCTAGACTGGCCCTCGCCTCCTTTCTCAGCAGTGTCCTTAGCCCGAGCCTTCTCCTCGACATCAAGAGACGCTATCAGGTTTTCAACCGATATCTCTTGTCTCTTATGCTTGAGAGTTGTGGCGAAGTTCCTCCATGAAGAAGGCAACTTTGCAATGATGCACCCAGCCACAAACTTGTCGGGTAAGTTACACTTAAGGATTTCAAGCTCCTTGGCAAAACACTGTATCTCATGATCTTGTTCGACTATAGAACGGTTGTTAACCATCCTGTAATCATGAAAGTTCTCCATGATGTACAGTTCGCTGCCAGCATCTGTTACACCGAACTTAGCGTTCAGTGCCTCCCAGAGCTCTTTGCCATATTTGAAGTGCATGTACACATCAAATAGCTTGTTGTCAAGAACACTCAGAACACATCCCACAAAGGCAAGATTGGTTTCCTTGAACTTGTTCTGATCTTGTTCAGATATAGTTCCTTCAGGTAAACCCTCACTAGCCTCGAATACTTTCAGATTTTGCAGCCACATAGTGGTCTTATACTGCCACCTCTTAAAATGAACACCGGTAAACTTTTCCGGCTTCATCACATCGGCCAAGTGTCCCATGTTGATCTTGGAAAATTGCCTATAATAAGGTTTTTGGATTGTTGGATAATTAGGCACAATTTTCGTGATTAATTCCAGAATATTAAACATGACAATACCAGCTACTAGCACATGTAACTCGAACATACTAGATGTACTAAACAACAAGATGAACGGAAACAGGCAGCAGCTAAACATGTACTCGCAGAACATGATGAATAATCAGACAACAGCACGTCGCACGTACCGTTCGATTGCAGTAGTCGCAACAATAACCTTGGGGAAGATTGATCAAAGCAGACGGCGTCGAAGGCGACGATAGGCAGCACCGCCAGACTTGGATGCAATACGAGCCGTGATGCAGAACTCGAGCAGTCGCGTAGAGCGCTTCCCAAAAACCTTATTCGCCCTCTCCCGTACAGGATCGCAAAGGCGAGTGGTTCCAGAGACCTGCTCTCCCGTTCGCCGGTGCACGCCGGCAAGCGGGATGGAGTAGACTACGGTGGCGGCGCAAGGCAGAGAGGAGGCAAAACCCTAGATTGGTTTTCGGTTGTTTGTGGTGGAAGCCGCACTGGCGTTTATATAGAGCGGCTCGGAAACCCGCATAGGGCACGTCATGGACCAAGCCCATGTTGCGCACGTTCGGGTCGGTTACAGATATCCCACGATCCGGGAGCGACCCGAATAAGCTGACTGTTGACACGTCTGTCAAAACCGCACAAGTTTTCCCAAGCAACAAAAATAACGCTCGGCTCGACGAGATTCCCGCGACGCGCGCACGCACGTCGTGACATGACGAGACGAGCGCGGGGGGGGGGGGGGGGGGGGTGCGTGCGTGTGAGCGGCGGCGTCGTCATCGGAGGAGCGCGCGTGTAGTTCTCCTCTTCTCGACTAAGTGGTGAACCACTCCACCTTATAAGGTGGTGTAACTCTCCTCCAACTTTCCATGTGGGACTAAACTTTAGCTCCAACTCCACTCATATGTGAGCTGCCACCAAATTGGGCTAAATCACACATGGGCTTCCACACACATGAGCTTTGAGATTTAGGGAAATACTGAAATCACATATGGACTTAAATAGATTAGCCCATTATTTCTAACAATCCCCCACCAGATCTCAAATGACCATTTGAAGATTTGCCAATCCTCGCTACTTGTTTATATACCAGTGTTTCAGCAGAGACTGTTAAGTTGAACATCCGCCTAGAATCTTGAACTACGTCTATCAGCAACTTGAACAATGGACGAACCTTGAATTGCAAGTTTGGTGCCAATAGATTTCACTCAAAATCATAACTAGTACCTGGCTGCCAGTAGCCTACCCCGTGGGTTGGAGCATATGCGACATACTCCCTGGTCTCTTCATGAGTTTACAAGAGACCACCCAAGTCTCATAGACCGCAACGTTTACAGTCGAGCTCATATAGGTGTGTTGTTTCAAGAATGCCCTGTAGGACGACATCTTTGCTTAGTTATAGCCAACAGAAACACATTAAGGCATGTTGCCAACCTACCTTACAGATTTTGAGAGTCATGCATCTTCACATAGAGAGGGTTACATAATTCTCTCCTCAGTCAAGCCACTAGCTTGTTCCTCCCAAATCCTAATTCACGAGATCTCCGATCACATAGGTTGGGTTACCACTATGGTGTGACACCCATGGGTCTCAACCCCATCTCCCTCGATACATTTTCTATCACAATTCATGATAGTCCCTTTGTAAAGGGATCTGCCAGGTTTTTATCTGTTTGAATATACGTAACAGTTATTATTCCGGAGTTTCTCAATTTCCTGACAGATTTCAAACGTCTCTTGACGTGTCTTGATGACTTCGGGTTATCCTTAGAATTGTTCACTTTGACAATAACAGTTTGGTTGTCACAATTCAAAAGGATTACCGGCACAGGTTTTTCAACCATAGGCAAGTCCATCAAGAGTTCATGCAGCCATTCTGACTCAACAGTGGTTGTGTCTAAAGCAGTAAGTTCTGCTTCCATAGTTGACCTCATCAATATGGTCTGTCTACGAGATCTCCATGAGACTGCGCCACCTCCAAGGGTAAACACATACCCACTCGTGGCATAGAGTTCATCAACGTCAGAGATCCAGTTCGAATCACTATATCCTTCAAGCACATCAGGGTGCCCTGAATAGTGAATCCCATAGCTCATTGTACCACATGTTGGAGATATGCCCTAGAGGCAATAATAAATATAGTTATTATTATATCTTTGTGTTTATGATAAATGTTTATATTCATGCTATAATAGTATTAACAAGGAAACATTAATACTTGTGTGAATTGTAAACTTAAATTGAAGTCCCTAGTATAGCCTCTATACTTCACTAGCTTGTTGGTTAATAGATGATTGTGGTTTCCCTATCATGAACATTGAGATGTTATTAACAACAAGATCATATCGTTAGGAGAATGATATGGTGGACATACTCCTATAGACAAGCGTAGCATAAAGATCAAGTCATTTCAATAGTTCAATTGCTATATGCTTTCTGATACATAGTAACCTAATTCCTTCGACCATGAGATCATGCATATCACCTTTGCTGGATGGATGCTTTGATGTCGTCAAACACCACACCGTAACAGGGTGGCTATAAAGGTGGCATTGAGTGTTCGGAAAGTATTGGTTGAAACACATGGATCAAGAGTGGGATTTGTCCATCCACATGACGGATAGATATTCTCTGGGCCCTCTCGGTGAAATGTCATCCAATTAGCTTGCAAGCATGTGACTGGGTCACAAGGGATCACATATCACGGGAACGAGAAAAGAGTACTTATCAGTAACGAGGTTGAACTAGGTATACAGAGATACCGACGATCATAACCTCGGATAAGTAACATATCGTGAGACAAAGGGAAATTGGTATCGTATGTAAGTGGTTCATTCGATCGCAAAGTAATCGTAGAAATATGTGGGAGCCATATGAATTTCCAGATTCCTCTATTGGTTATTGTTCGGAGAAGTGTCTCGATCATGTCCGCATAATTCACGAACCGTAGGGAGACACACTTAAGGATTCGACGTTGTTTGAGTAGTTATGGTATTATGAGAAAGAGACCGAATGTTGTTCGGAGTCTCGGATGGGATCCGGGATATCACGAGGTGATCCGGAATGGTCCGGAGAATAAGATTCATATAAGGAAAGTTCCGTTTCGGAGTTGGGGAATGGTTCCGGTGTTTTCATCGGGAACATTCTAGAAGGTCCCGGAATGTCCGGCACTCCGGGGGGGAAGGGGTACATGAATGTGTCATTGCATGTTGGAATGATTGCATCATGTACTAAGTGTTCTCGCTGTCCGAAATAAAGGGTTAATTCAAATCCTAATTGGAAAAGTCAAACTGCCAGTTTTCGGTCAAACTGCCAGTTTCGGAAAGTGGAGAAAGAGGAGGAGAGGTGGAGGCCGAGTTGGAGGAGGGTTCCTCCCCTAGGCCGGCGCACCTCCCTAGGCCGAGTTGGGGAGGAACTCCTCCCCATGGCGCCGGCCCTCCCACCTATAAAAGGAGGGGCAGGGCCTCCTCCTCTAGACACAACACAAGTTTCCTATCCTCTAAACTAAACCCTAGATCTAGACCCCGGTTTAGAGCTATTCGGTTTAGAGCCTTCTAATTGGTTTAGAGCCTTCTAATTGGTGTGTCTAATTACTAGACCACTAATAGCCTCTCTCATAAGCTCCACCATACTCGCACCGGCTTAAGGCGAAGCCCTGCGGGATTTCCCCTCTACTTCCGGTACCACGCCGTTGTGCTGCCGGAATCGCGAGGAGAGTGCTACAACCTCCGCTGCCTGCTGGAACAAGGGAGAGGAAGGTCTTCGTCGAGTACCGAACGTGTGACCGACTGCGGGAGCGCTGCGGGAACGCGGCGCCGGAAGGATCGTCTACGCGATCTTGAGATCGGAAAGAGTACGACTACATCACCCACGAGAATCTGCTCTCGTTAAACACTTTGGAATCTTCGAGGGTGAGTTATTCCATCGACTCGTTGCTACAATCTAGTAGATAGATCTTGGCTTGTTTGTTTGTATGCGATAGAAAATTTTTGTTTTCCATGCTACGAACCCCTACAGTGGTATCAGAGCCGTGTCTATATGTAGATCTGTTGCACGAGTAGAACACAATGGTCATTGTGGGCGTTGATGCTTTTATTGTAGATTGCTTTTTGTGTACTTTGCATCTTGCGGTATGTTGGGATGAAGCGGCCCGGGCTAACCTTACATGACATCGTTCATGAGACTTGCTCCACGCTTGACATGCAACTCGTTTTGCATAAGTGGCTTTGCGGGTGCCTGTTTCTCCTAGCATAGTAAAGATCCAATTTACAACGGGTGATCAACAATGCTAGTATCAATGTTGTGGTTCTTGTTCGTAAGTTAGAACGACACTTATGGAAAGCCCCAAACCACGTAAAATATGCAAAGAAAGTAGAAGCGTCTAACTTTGTTTTGCAGGGGTGTGCAGTGATGTGATATGGCCATGATTGTGATTATATTTGATGTATGCAATGTTCCTTATTGTAAGTTGGCAACCGGCAGGAGCCATATGGTTGTCTTTAATTTCTGTTAAGACCTGCGTGTCTATTCAAAATAGTTGTAATAGTTGAAGCTGGTGGACGACAACCATGGAGAAGCGTCATTGACCTTGATGCTATGCCGGTGATGATGGAGATCATGTTCGTGCTTGAAGATGGAGATCGGAAGCACAAAGAAGAAAGGCCATATCATATCACATATTATGAATTGCATGTGATGTTAATCCTTTATGCATCTTGTATTGCTTAGTAGACGACGGTAGCATTATAAGATGATCCCTCATGCACATAAATTTCAAGTCTAAAGTGTTCGCCCTTAGTTAGCACCGTTGCTAAAGCTTGTTGCTTCGAAGCACCACGTGATGATCGGGTGTCTTTGATTCCACGGGTGAATACAACGTAAGCAAGCCAGATTTGCTTATGCGGTAGCTAAGGTTTGATCTTGACGAGCCTAGCATGTACAGACATGGCCTCAGGAACACGGATCGCCGAAAGGTAAAGCATGAATCATATAGCAGATATGATGAACATGTCGATTGTTCGCCATTGAAAACTATATCAACTCTCGTGATGATCGGTGTTGATGTAGTGGATTTGGTTCATGTGATCACTAAAACAATGTGAGGGATGTTGTTTTGAGTGGGAGTTCACCTAGTTTAATTTCATTAATTAATTTGAACTCAATTTGTCATAAACTTAGTCTAAACTATTGCAAATATGTTGTAGATCAATGGCAGCCCCTACCATCAATTTTAATGCGTTCCTAGAGAAAGAAAAGTTGAAAAACAATGGAAGCAACTTCGCGGATTGGTTCCGCAATTTGAGGATTGTCCTCACAGCTGGTAATTTGACCTATGTGCTGGATGCACCGCTAGGTGACCCACCTGCAGCTGATGCTACCGATGAAGTAAAGAATGTTTACCTTGCTCGGAAGAATCAGTACTCCATAGTTCAGTGTGCTATCTTGTATGGTTTAGAATCGGAGCTTCAGAAAAGGTTTGAAGAGTCAGACCCATATGATATTGTCGAGGATCTCAAATTAATTTTTGAGACTCATGCGGCAATTGAAAGTTATGAAGCTTCTGAAAAGTTCTTTAACTGCAAGATGGAAGAGGGTAGCTCCGTCAGTGAGCATGTGCTTAAAATGTCTGGGCACGCAAACAAACTTCAAAGCTTGGGTATAGTGATTCCTAATACTTTGGGAGTTTACCGCATCCTCCAATCACTACCACCAAGTTACAAGAACTTTGTGATGAACTACAACATGCAGAACATGAACAAAGAGTTGCCAGAACTATTTGCTATGTTGAAGTCTGCAGAAGTGGAGATCAAGAAAGAGCACCAAGTGTTGATGGTCAATAAGACCACCAAATTCAAGAAAGGCAAGTCTAAGCAGAAGGGACACTTCAAGAAGGGTGGTAAGCAAGTTACCATGCCGACGAAGAGGACCAAGGCTGGACCTAAGCCTGATACTGAGTGCTTTTACTGCAAAGGGGAAGGTCACTGGAAACGGAATTGCCCAAAGTACTTGGCGGATTTGAAGAACGGCAACATCAAGAAGAAAGGTATATTTGATATACATATTATTGATGTGTATTTCACTAGTATTCGGAGTAGTGCCTGGGTATTTGATACTGGTTCGGTTGCTCATATTTGTAACTCGAAACAGGAGCTGCAGAATAAACGAAAGCTAGCGAAGAACGAGGTGACGATGCGCGTGGGAAACGGATCAAAGGTTGATGTGATCGCGGTCGGCACGCTACCTCTTCATCTACCATCGGGATTAGTTTTATACTTAAATAATTGTTATTTGGTGCCTGCGTTGAGCATGAACATTATATCTGGATCTTGTTTATTGCGAGACGGTTACTTATTTAAATCCGAGAATAATGGTTGTTCGATTTATATGAGTAATATGTTTTATGCACATGCACCTTTGATAGATGGTCTATTCATATTGAATCTCGATAGTGGAAATACACATATTAATAACATTGAAGCTAAACGTTTAAAATCAAGCGATAACTTGACCTATATGTGGCACTGTCGTCTTGGTCACATTGGAGTGAAGCGTATGAAGAAACTCCATTCCGATGGACTTCTTGAATCACTTGATTTTGAATCACTTGAAAGATGCGAAGCATGTCTGATGGGTAAAATGACTAAGACTCCATTTTCTGGTATGATGGAGCGAGCCACAGACTTATTGGAAATCATACATACCGATGTGTGTGGTCCAATGAGTGTAGCATCGCGCAGTGGTTATCGTTATGTTCTTACCTTCACAGATGACTTGAGTAGATATGGGTATATCTATTTCATGAAACATAAGTCCGAAACTTTCGAGAAGTTTAAGGAGTTTCAAAGTGAGGTAGAGAATCAACGTAACAAGAAGATTAAATTTCTACGTTCTGATCGTGGAGGTGAATATCTAAGTTACGAGTTTGGCGAGCATTTGAAGAAATGCGGAATACTTTCACAATTGACACCGCCGGGAACACCACAGCGTAATGGTGTGTCTGAACGTCGTAATCGAACCCTCTTAGATATGGTTCGTTCTATGATGTCACTTACAGATCTACCACTATCATTTTGGGGTTATGCATTAGAAACAGCCGCATTCACTTTAAATAGGGCACCATCTAAATCCGTTGAAACGACACCGTATGAATTATGGTTTGGGAAGAAACCTAAATTGTCGTTCCTTAAAGTTTGGGGATGCGAAGCCTATGTAAAGAAGTTACAGCCGGACAAGCTTGAACCCAAAGCGGAAAAATGCGTCTTCATAGGATACCCGAAGGAAACTATTGGGTATACCTTCTATCATAGATCCGAAGGCAAAATCTTCGTTGCTAAAAATGGATCCTTTCTAGAGAAGGAATTTCTCTCGAAAGAAGTGACTGGAAGGAAAGTAGAACTCGACGAGGTTGTCGAACCTTCTCTCGAAATTGCGAGTAGCGCAGCACCGGAAGAAGTTCCTGTGGTGCCTGCACCAATAAGAGAGGAAGCTAATGATGGTGATCATGAAACTTCGGTTGAAGTTACTACAGAGCCTCGAAGGTCAACGAGAACTCATACCACTCCAGATTGGTATGATTCCGTTATGAATGTCATGTTGGTGGACAACACCGATGACCCTGAGACATATGAGGAAGCGATGATGAGCCCAGATTCCAATAAATGGCAAGAAGCCATGAAATCCGAGATTGGATCCATGTACGAAAACCAAGTATGGACTTTGGTGGACTTACCGGATGGCCGGAAGGCTGTCGAGAACAAATGGATTTTCAAGAAGAAAACAGATGCTGATGGTAATGTTACTGTCTATAAAGCTCGACTTGTCGCAAAAGGGTTTCGACAAATTCAAGGAGTTGACTACGATGAGACTTTCTCACCGGTAGCGAAGCTAAAGTCTGTGAGGATTATGTTAGCAATCGCTGCATATTATGATTATGAGATATGGCAGATGGATGTCAAAACAGCATTCCTCAATGGAGACATTGATGAAGAGTTGTATATGATGCAACCCAAAGGTTTTGTCGATCCTAAAGATGCTAACAAGGTATGCAAACTTCAACGGTCCATCTATGGATTGAAGCAGGCATCCCGAAGTTGGAATCAACGTTTTGATAAGGTAATCAAAAGTTTTGGTTTTATACAAACTTATGGAGAAGCTTGTATTTACAAGAAAGTGAGTGGGAGCTCTGTAGCATTCTTAATACTGTATGTGGATGACATATTGTTGATTGGGAATGATGTAGACCTTCTTAATAGTGTCAAGGAATATTTGAATAATAGTTTTTCAATGAAGGATCTTGGCGAAGCAGCTTACATATTAGGCATAAAGATTTATAGAGATAGATCGAAACGCCAAATATCATTGTCACAAAGTACATATTTGGACAAAGT
Source organism: Avena sativa (assembly GCA_916181665.1). Lineage (NCBI taxonomy): Eukaryota > Viridiplantae > Streptophyta > Magnoliopsida > Poales > Poaceae > Avena > Avena sativa. The sequence continues at coordinate 126,059,535 of OV702289.1, read as the reverse complement.
TCTAAAGAGGTTTGGAATGGAAGATAGCAAGAAAGGGTTCTTGCCCATGTTGCCCAATACGACCTTGAGTAAAACTCAAAGTCCGACATCGGCAGAAGATAGAGAAAGGATGAGTAAGACTCCCTATGCCTCAGCCATAGGATCTCTAATGTATGCCATGCTATGTACTAGACCCGACATCGCATATGCTGTTAGTCTAACTAGCAGATATCAAAGTGATCCAGGAGTGGATCATTGGACAGCGGTCAAAAACATCCTTAAGTACTTGAGAAGAACTAAGGATATGGTTCTTTCTTATGGAGGTGATGAACAGCTCGTTGTTAATGGTTACACCGATGCTAGTTGGAACACCGATCCGGATGATTCTAAATCACAATCTGGATACGTATTTATTTTGAATGGTGCAGCAGTTAGCTGGAGGAGTGCAAAGCAAAGCGTTGTGGCGAGATCTTCAACTGAATCGGAATACATGGCTGCTTCGGAGGCTTCACAAGAAGCGATATGGATGAAAGAGTTCATTATAGAGCTGGGTGTGGTTCCAAGTGCGCTGGACCCAATGTCTATCTACTGTGATAACATGGGCGCCATAGCCAATGCGCAAGAACCAAGGTCACACAAGAAGCTGAAGCATATCGAGCTGCGTTTTCACGCTATTCGAGAACATATCCAGGATGGGGATATAAAGATTTGCAAAGTACACACAGATCTGAATGTGGCGGATCCGTTGACTAAACCTCTCCCGAGGGCAAAACATGACCAACACCAAACTGCCATGGGTGTTCGGTATATTACCATGTAATCTAGATTAGATGACTCTAGTGCAAGTGGGAGACTGTTGGAGATATGCCCTAGAGGCAATAATAAATATAGTTATTATTATATCTTTGTGTTTATGATAAATGTTTATATTCATGCTATAATAGTATTAACAAGGAAACATTAATACTTGTGTGAATTGTAAACTTAAATTGAAGTCCCTAGTATAGCCTCTATACTTCACTAGCTTGTTGGTTAATAGATGATTGTGGTTTCCCTATCATGAACATTGAGATGTTATTAACAACAAGATCATATCGTTAGGAGAATGATATGGTGGACATACTCCTATAGACAAGCGTAGCATAAAGATCAAGTCATTTCAATAGTTCAATTGCTATATGCTTTCTGATACATAGTAACCTAATTCCTTCGACCATGAGATCATGCATATCACCTTTGCTGGATGGATGCTTTGATGTCGTCAAACACCACACCGTAACAGGGTGGCTATAAAGGTGGCATTGAGTGTTCGGAAAGTATTGGTTGAAACACATGGATCAAGAGTGGGATTTGTCCATCCACATGACGGATAGATATTCTCTGGGCCCTCTCGGTGAAATGTCATCCAATTAGCTTGCAAGCATGTGACTGGGTCACAAGGGATCACATATCACGGGAACGAGAAAAGAGTACTTATCAGTAACGAGATTGAACTAGGTATACAGAGATACCGACGATCATAACCTCGGATAAGTAACATATCGTGAGACAAAGGGAAATTGGTATCGTATGTAAGTGGTTCATTCGATCGCAAAGTAATCGTAGAAATATGTGGGAGCCATATGAATTTCCAGATTCCTCTATTGGTTATTGTTCGGAGAAGTGTCTCGATCATGTCCGCATAATTCACGAACCGTAGGGAGACACACTTAAGGATTCGACGTTGTTTGAGTAGTTATGGTATTATGAGAAAGAGACCGAATGTTGTTCGGAGTCTCGGATGGGATCCGGGATATCACGAGGTGATCCGGAATGGTCCGGAGAATAAGATTCATATAAGGAAAGTTCCGTTTCGGAGTTGGGGAATGGTTCCGGTGTTTTCATCGGGAACATTCTAGAAGGTCCCGGAATGTCCGGCACTCCGGGGGGGAAGGGGTACATGAATGTGTCATTGCATGTTGGAATGATTGCATCATGTACTAAGTGTTCTCGCTGTCCGAAATAAAGGGTTAATTCAAATCCTAATTGGAAAAGTCAAACTGCCAGTTTTCGGTCAAACTGCCAGTTTCGGAAAGTGGAGAAAGAGGAGGAGAGGTGGAGGCCGAGTTGGAGGAGGGTTCCTCCCCTAGGCCGGCGCACCTCCCTAGGCCGAGTTGGGGAGGAACTCCTCCCCATGGCGCCGGCCCTCCCACCTATAAAAGGAGGGGCAGGGCCTCCTCCTCTAGACACAACACAAGTTTCCTATCCTCTAAACTAAACCCTAGATCTAGACCCCGGTTTAGAGCTATTCGGTTTAGAGCCTTCTAATTGGTTTAGAGCCTTCTAATTGGTGTGTCTAATTACTAGACCACTAATAGCCTCTCTCATAAGCTCCACCATACTCGCACCGGCTTAAGGCGAAGCCCTGCGGGATTTCCCCTCTACTTCCGGTACCACGCCGTTGTGCTGCCGGAATCGCGAGGAGAGTGCTACAACCTCCGCTGCCTGCTGGAACAAGGGAGAGGAAGGTCTTCGTCGAGTACCGAACGTGTGACCGACTGCGGGAGCGCTGCGGGAACGCGGCGCCGGAAGGATCGTCTACGCGATCTTGAGATCGGAAAGAGTACGACTACATCACCCACGAGAATCTGCTCTCGTTAAACACTTTGGAATCTTCGAGGGTGAGTTATTCCATCGACTCGTTGCTACAATCTAGTAGATAGATCTTGGCTTGTTTGTTTGTATGCGATAGAAAATTTTTGTTTTCCATGCTACGAACCCCTACACCACATAGATAGTGCATGACCCTTTCAAGTGCATGCCAATGATCAATACCCGGGTTAGACATGAACCTACTCAACTTGCTCATAGCAAAAGAGATATCGGGTCTTGTAGCGCTTGCTAAGTACATGAGAGAACCAACAATTTGTGAATATTTCAACTAGTCTGTTGGTTCCTTCTTATTCTTTTGCAATGTCAAACTGGAATCATAAGGTGTTGGAGAAGTCTTGCCATCAATAAAGCCAAAACGGCTCAAGACCTTCTCAACATAATGAGATTGCGTTAAAGTAATCCCATTCTCGTTCTTAATAAGCTTGATGTTCAGAATCACATCAGCCTCTCCCAGATCTTTCATATCAAAACTCTTTGACAGGAAAGACTTGACTTCATTTATCATATCTATATTTGTACCAAAGATCAGAATATCATCCACGTACAAACATAATATAACGCTATCGCCCCCACCATGGCGATAATACACACACCTATCAGCCTCATTAATGACAAAGCCAGCAGAAAGTAGAGTTCTCTCAAACTTCTCATGCCATTGGTTAGGTGCTTGTTTTAGGCCATATAAAGATTTTAACAACTTGCACACCTTTGTCTCTTCACCTTTTACTACACACCCATCCGGCTGATCCATATAGATCTCCTCTTCCAACTCTCCATTAAGGAAAGCTGTCTTCACATCCATTTGATGAAAGAGAAGACCATAAGAGGCAGCTAGGGACAGTAGTACTCGAATGGTGGTCAGTCTAGCGATAGGTGAATAGGTATCAAAGTAATTTTCGCCTTCTTTCTGTGTGTAGCCCTTTGCTACAAGTCGTGCCTTGTACTTCTCAATAGTACCATCAGGCCTTAACTTCTTCTTGAACACCCACTTACAGCCCACATGTTTGCAACCGTAGGGTCGTTCTGATAGTTCCCAAGTTCCATTAGAAAGAATCGAGTCCATCTCATTTTGGACAGCTTCTTTTCAATCATCTCATCAGGAGATGCATATGCCTCTACAATGGATCTGGGAGTATCGTCCACAAGGTACACGATGAAATCATTACCAAAGGATTTTGTAATCCTTTGTCTCTTACTCCTTGTGGGAGGTTCATCGTTATCCTTCTCTAGGACTTCCTCATGTGTTTGTTCAAAATTATCAATAGGTGCACTAGATTAAGGAAGTATTTCACAAGAAATTCTAGCAATGCTATGCATATCCTTCATAGGAAACATATTCTCAAAGAATGTTGCATCACGAGATTCCATTATAGTATCAACATGCATATCAGGAACCTCAGACTTAACCACTAGAAATCTATAGCCTATACTCCGCGGAGCATATCCTAGAAAGATACAATCCACTGTCTTAGGTCCAAGTTTGTGTTTCTTGGGAATCAGTATGTTGACCTTAGCCAAACACCCCCAAGTGCGCAAATATGCAAGTGATGGTTTTCTCCTAGCCCACTCCTCATAAGGGGTCTTTTCTTTATTCTTGTTAGGAACTCTATTCAGGACATGACATGAAGTCAACAAAGCCTCCCCCCACCATGCCTTTGATAAACCAGCAATGGCTAGCATGGAATTCACCAAGTCAGTCAGCGTGCGGTTTTTCCTCTCGGCAACCCCGTTTGATTGGGGCGAGTAGGTGATACATTGCAAATGTATCTATAATTTTTGATGTTCCATGCTTGGTTTTATCTACTTTATTGTGTTTTGTCCACATTTTGGAGTACTTTTCATATGATTTCTTGGACTAACCTATTAACAAGAGCCACAGTGCCAGCTACCTGTTTTCTGCTATTTTTGGTTCTAGGAAAGTCAGAAAATGAATATTCTCGGAATTGGACGGGACAAAAGCCAAAGTGCCTATTTTTCCAGAAGACTCCCGGAGCCATAATATGAGACGGAGTGGGGATGGGGCCCAGCCACACCACTTGGCCGTGCCAGGGGGTGGTCTGGCCGCCCCAGACACCCCCTCGGTCTCTCACTTCGCCTATAAGTTGCCTTCTAACCTAAAAACTCGGGGGGGGGGGGGGGGGGGAGGGGGTTCGACGTTTTTCCAGAAGGAGTTCCGCTCTGCTGCCACCACCAGATTCCATGAAACAGCACCAGATACTCCATTCTGGCACCCTGCCGGGACGGGGAATTGGAGGAGATCATCGCCATCATCATCACCATCGCTTCTCCATCGACCATCCATGTTTCCCCCATCTATGAGTGAGTAATACCCCACTGTAGGCTATGGGGATGGTAGGGATTGGATGAGATCGTTCATGTAATGGCATCAGATTGTTAGGGCATGGTGCCTAGTATCTTCTATTAGTGCTTTATGACTTTGTTGCAACTTGTTATGCTTAATGCTTGTCACTAGGGCCCGAGTGCCATGATTTCAGATCTGAACATGTTATTGATTTATTATGATAGTATTGTTTATGGTCTTACCTACAAGTTGTATACACACGTTGTTGTCCGGAACCAATGGCCCCGAAGTGATAGAAATTGGGATAACCGGAGGGAATGGCTTTGATGTGGGGATCACATGTGTTCACGGAGTGTTAATGCTTTGCTCCGGTGCTCTATTAAGAGGAGCACCTTAATTGCCAGTAGTTCCCTTGAGGCCCCGCTGCAAACGGGCTGACAGGACAAAAGATGTTGTGCAAGTTCTCATTGCGAGCACGTATGACTATATATGGAACACATGCCTAGGATTATCTAGTACTTGGATGCTTTATCTTATTTATCTGCATTTTCCCTATGTTCTGATTGCTATGTGAATTGTCTTGTCCATGCAACGCCCGTCCATCCATCCCTATGCCTACTGCACTCAAATCCTACTGTTTACTGCTATTGTTACTGCTGTCTTTACTTTACTGCTGCTGCTACTTTGCTATTCCTACTACAAAACTGTTGCTACTAATAAACTGCTCTGAGCAAGATTGTTTCCAGGTGCAGCTGAATTGACAACTCAGTTGTTAAGGCTTATAAATATTCTTTGGCTCCCCTTGTGTCGAATCAATAAATTGGGTTTCACTTCCCTCGAAAATACTGTGATACACCCCCTATACTTGTGGGTCATCAAGACTATTTTCTGGCGCCATTGCCGGGGAGCATAGCTTTATTTATCAAGTTCACTTCGATTCTCTATTGTTCGTTGCTATCCATCCATCATGGGTAAGTCTCGTGATGGCAAGGTTCCTATTTTACCATCCACTACAAGAAGAGGTACGGTTTTGAACACCTCTATTGCTCTTGATTCACCATCTGTTATGAGTAAGCTCGTTACACCACCACATACACATGCTACACACACTGCTACTACTGCTGAATCTGAAACTTCTGATGCTTATGATGCTGCTTCTACTGTGCTTGATAAGATTGGTTCATTAGGTCCTTTCCTAGATGCTACGATTGCTAGAACTATAGCTGGAAATACTGAAACTCCTAATGAAGACACTACTACACCTGTTAGTTCACCTGAGTCTAGTGAGAGTTATGATATTGAAGATGGTTATGTTGAGATGACCGATGAATTTATCAAAGAATGTAAAAACACCCATGATAGGAGCGCTGCTAAGAGTCTCCTTGAGAGGCGTACTATTAGACCCAAATTGTCTCCTATTGCTAAGTTTGCTGCTTCTCCCATAAATATTATAGATGAAGATGTTGGGTCCGCAGCATAGAAAACAAAATTTTTCCTACGGTGTGAACTACACGCCAAGATCTATCTACTAGGTACAAAGTAACGGGTGGACATACATCCAACGAGAACTTACCCTCGTAGAAAACGAGCTTTGTTAACGAGTAGGAACTCGTGGTTGATGTAGTCGTACACTTGCCGATCTCAAGATCGTGATGAAGTCCAGCAGGTCCGGCTCCAGCACGTCCATCAGATCCAGCTCCAGCACCACCAAGTCCAGCACCGCAAAGCAGCGGCGCATCCGTGATCGCACACACGTCCGGTACCCCGACAACCTCCGTCCCTCGCTCCAGCAAAGCAGCGGAAGTAGCAACTCCTTTCCAGATAAAGCCACCGGGAACATGTATCTCGCTAATCCGAGACCATGGGGGAATAATACTAGAGGGGGAGGGAGATCCTTTGATGGATTCGTAGCATGGAAAACAAAAAAATTCTACCGCAAGAACAAACAAAACCCAGATCTAATCTAGATAAAAGCCAAGATCTAATCTATTAGACATGTGCAACGAGATAGATCTGTACTAACCCTTGTAGACCTGAAAGCGTTACGAGATCAGATCTCGTGGTTGATGTAGTCGATCACTTGCCGATCTCAAGATCGAGTAGACGATCCTTCCGGCGCCGCGTTCCGGCAGCGCTTCCGCAGTCGGTCACACGTGTAGAGTCGAAGCAGACCTTCCTCTCCCCATTCCAGCGAGCAGCGGAGGTAGTAGATCTCTCCTACTCCCCCACGAATCCTTGTCTTACCCCACATGGATTCCTTGATCCTTTCTTGGTTTTCAAGTAAACTCCAAGAAATCTTCCAGAACCTTCCGGAACATTCCGAAACCTTCTAGAATCCCCATACAAATACTCCGAAACATTTCCTACCTTAGAAAATGATCCCCATTATATGAATCTTACTCCCCGGACAATTCCGGAGCTCCTCGTGATGTCCCGGATCCAATCTGAGACTCCGAACAACATTCAGTCTCCTACGCACATTCCATACCTACTTAAAACAACTTCGAACCTTAAGTGTGTCACCCTACGGTTCGTGAATATGCAGACATGATGGAGACACCTCTCCGATCAATAACCAACAGCGGGATCTGGAGATCCATAACGGCTCCCACATACTCAACGATGACTTCATGATCGATAGAACCATTAACATACGAAACCAATTCCCTTTGTCACGCGATATTCTACTTATCCGAGGTTTGATCGTCGGTATCTCCATACCTTGTTCTACCTCGTTACTGATAAGTACTCTTTACTCGTTCCATGATATGTCATCCCTTGTGACCTAGTCACATGCTTGCAAGCTAACTAGATGACATTCCACCGAGAGGGCCCAGAGCATATCTATCCGTCATATGGATGGACAAATCCCAATCTTGGTCTATGCGCTTCAACACATACTTTCAGAATACCCAATGTCACCTTTATAACCACCCAGTTACGAAGCGGCGTTTGATGTCATCAAAGTACCCATCCGGTGATGGTGATTAACATAACCTCATGGTCGAAGGATTAGGTTACTATGCATTTGAAAAGCTTGTAGCAAAACGAACTTAATGACTTGATCTTATGCTATGCTTACTATGGGTGTGTGTCCATTACATCATTCTCCTAATGATATGATCTTGTTATTAACGACATCCAATGTCCATGATCAGGAAACCATGATCATCCATTAATCAACAAGCTAGCTTAACAAGAGGCTTACTAGGGACTATTTTATGTTTACAAAACACACAAGTATTAATGTTTCCTGTTAATACAATTATAGCATGGGATGTAAACATTTATCATAAACATAAAGATATAATAATAACCACTTTATTATTGCCTCTTGGGCATATCTCCAACAGTCTCCCACTTGCACTAGAGTCAATAATCTAGTTAAAAATTTGTTCATTCAACACCTATGGCTTTCTGGTGTTGTATAGACACTATTGCTAGTGGTAAACATAATCTTCGGATCTGACACTTCCAGGTCCGTGTGTATTTGCATTTCCTTGCGTCTCTACGCATTACTCATTCTCCAATGAGATGGCATTGTATAAATTTGGTCCTTTGGTGAGACCTTTAGTTCCTTGGGATTAAATCATGTTGATACAATTGTCATACAATGTATCTTCATAGTATTATCCCGCTATGAACCACACCTAGTTTGATAACAAACTACTTGACGTAAATGCCCTCATTTGCTGCTACAATAGCAGTCATATACTTAACCTTTTGTTGTAGTATCTGTCACAATGTTTTAACTTTGGTACTCAACCAAATCCGTTATGGAACTTCCTTTCCATTACATTGTGCCACCCATAGTTTAAATTGAGATAAACTTAATTTGTGAAAAAACTAGTATCAATGCAACAATTTACAATGAATTATTTGTCACCACTATATAAATAATATATTCTTAGTTCTTCCAAAGATCATAGGAATATCCCTACTATTGTCCAATGATCATCTTATGAGTCATTCTGGTATATGCTCATAACATTTAGAGCATAGGACATATCTGGATGTGTACATCTCAAAGAATGATTGATCAAAATATTCTTGTGATTTCACCAAGTGTCAAAACACTTGAATCTCGTGTCAACACACTTGAATCTTGATTCAGTCCTTTCCGTGCGTCAAGAACCTTTCTTGTTGTTTCCATATTGAACTCATTCAACATCTTATCTATGTACATTTGGCAAAACCATATTAGCGCCTCAATCTATCCATATAGACATTGATGCCTAATTCTTGGTTTATGCCTAAGTCTTTCATCAAAATGAAATTCTTAACCTGTGTCAATAAAAGATACATCATTTCTAATCAACAATATGTCTTTCACATAATGTATTAGAAATATGTCTTAGCGCTCCCACTAAATTTCTTGCAAAATGCAAACATCTTCATCGTCTCTGATGAAATTAAACCTTTTAACGGTTTCATCACGGTGAAGATTCCAACTCCGTGATGCTCACTTCAACCATTCAAGTTTTGCATACTCTTTTAGCATCCTTTGAATTAACAAAAAAAAACCTTTGGATCGTGTCATGTACACGTCCTAGGTAACCATTCTATTAGAAGAACTTGTTTTGTTTGTTCAACTACCATATACCAAAATATATGTAGTGGTTGCTACATTAATCCGTCCAGACTAAATATCGCTATGAAAGATCAAATCTTATCATAGTCAATTCCTTGAACATTGTCGTAAACTCTTTTCGACATGTCAAGTATTTCATAGATGTGAAACATCCATGTCTATTTCTTTATAGATCCATATACGACTGTAAGGTCTTGCACCTTTCCAGAGGGTCTTTCAAATTCAAAGCTTGATTTCTCGTGTATGGAATTATCACGGATTTTATGGCTTCAAGCCACTTAACAAAGTCAGGGCCCATCATTGATTATTTGCATGTAGTCGGTTCATCATTGTCAAACAACAATGATTTAACTCTCAAATCTTGGCATTTGATTACTTACCCGACCTACTTGGTTCAATAGGAACTTAGATCCCCGTGACCACATCCTTTGAGGCACGTGAGCCATGAGCATTGTTGCTGCCTCCGGGACACTTACCGAAGCTGCGCAACTCAGCACATATTAGCCAAGGTTCAACAACCTTGTCAAAGTTCTATTGTCCTCCCACTTAACTTTTTACCAAAAATTCCTTCTCAAGAAACTCGACATTCTAAGTGAAAAACACTTTTGTCTTCGGTGTTATGGAGGAATACCCAATGGTTATTCGAAATAACCTACAAAGACATGCTCATCCGACTTTGGTTGTAAACATTTTACTTATGCCTAGCATACCAAAAATTTAAGAAAGGACAACCTGGGTTTTATCCCAAACCATGACTTATATGGTGTCATTTCAACGGATCACGATGGAGCTCTTTTCAGTGTAAAAGCAGTAGTCACTAAAGTTTTAATCTTTAAAATATAATGGCAGTTTTATAAATGACACCTTTGATCTTACCATGTCAAACAAGGTTTCATTACATATCTTGAACACTCCATACTCCTATGGTGTTTTGGGCAATGCAAATCCATGGAACGATTCCTCAAATCTTAGGTGTTTTGCTAAACTTGTAACTCAAACATCTTTATGATCCAATCATAAACTTTTTTTTTCTTGTTACAATAATTTTCTACTTCATCTTGAAAGTCTTTGAACATTTTGAAATGTTTCATACTTCTTCCTTATTGAGTAAGTATATTCATATACTCACTCAAATCTTCGGAGAAAGCATATGAAGTTGAAATCCATCGCCCACGACTACACATAATGGACTATATACATCAATATGTACAAATTCCAATCATTTAGTCGTCCGTTCCTCTTTTGGCCTACGAACGGAGTTTTAATTATCTCCAGGAAAGTATCACAAGCGTCATTTGATCAAAATCAAAGACTCCAAAAATCCATCAACATGGAGTTTCTTCATGTATCCCTAATATAATTTAAACAGTGATGTCACTTCGCAAGTGATCTTTCAATCATTTGTCTTGCGACATTTTAGCATTAGTTTTATGGTCGTTATTTCTCCAACCAGACTTGTATATCATCCATCTCTTATGGAATACGGTAATTATTTGAACAACCTTTTGTCGTCATAATACCTAATCAAAATAACAATTATTGAAACAAATCTTGAAGGTAAGCTTTGATGTTAACGAGCAACACAACAACCCTTTGTTTGTTTTCGATGAACATCATCACATATTCTCTTGCTAGTTACTTAGGCCATTGCAGTTCATGAATTGTGTTGTCCTGTATGGCACTTCATACCAACCAATTCGGTATCAAATACCGCAGAACCACATTGTTTAACAACCAAGGAATACAGCCATAACATGTATCTTCTATATACCTAAGTTGGATATCTCCAATCTTTTCTTTTCTGCCAAATATTTTATAGATTCTCTTTCAACAATTCCTTTTCTTTTAAAAGAATCTATCAACATCAATAGTGGTGTCATTCACATGACACATAGTACAAAGTGTGTATAGTCAAATACTAATACCTTTGGACTTGCACTTTGAAGTGGATCACCTTCATCAAATGTTTGGCATTCTTTCAAAATTCCATTCTTTAGTAATCTTTTAGTGTAGTAAACATTTTACTTACATCTTCTATTCATCCTTATCATGACAACTTTCATGATCAAGCTGCTATAGCTTATAAAGGTGAATTGCGAGTATAATGTTTCTTTTCCAAAACCTTTTGGAGGATTAGGACGACCAGCGTCTCCAACCTTCACAAATTCTCATCAAATATGAGGACATATACTCTATCATGTTGTAACCAACACATTGTTTTAGATATCGCAATACCTTTCACATATGATGGTTTCTGAAACATTGCTTTCAGCTCTTAGATAAACTTGATATTAAAAACAATCTTTTGAGTATCAAGAATCATGGAGGCAAACATGATACATTAGATACTAACACTGGAATTGTTACTCTTGATTTAATACTGTTTATTAAACTTCACAGAGTAAACAGAGTTTGCTGAAGGTTTGCAACAGGACTTTTAAACTTTAGATTGACACTCAAAAACAATACGATACCAGTTCATAAAGCAAATATCCAGAATTTCTATAGTTCCACTATCTCAACTATAACTAAGCGTAAGGTGGTGAACGGATGCCAATGACTACAACAAACTATGCAAATTCACTTTGATTGTGTTTATGATAAATTGAGTTTGACTAATCCAAATTACAAATGAACTCCCACTCAAAACAACATCCCTCGAGTTGTTTTAGTGATTACAAGAACCAAATCCACTACACCAAGTACGATCATCACGTGAGATGATGTAGCTTTAAAGGCGAACAATCAACATGTTCATCATATCATCCATATGACTCATGCTTTACCTTTCGGTATTCCGTGTTCCGAGACCATGTTTGTACATGCTAGGCTCGTCAAGGTTAACCTTAGTATCCGCATGTGCAAATCTGGCTTGCACCCGTCGTATACACACGTAGAATCTATCACACTCGATCATCACGAGATGCTTCAAAACGACGAGTCTTAGCAACGGTGCCTACTAAGGACGAACACTTTATTACTTGATATTTAGTGAGAGGGATCATCTTATAATGCTACCGTCGTGATCTAAGCAATACAAGATGCATAAAGGATTAACATCACAGGCAATTCATAATTAGTGTGATATGATATGGCCCTTTCTTCTTATGCCTTTGATCTCCATCTCCAAAGCACGGACATGATCTCCATCATCACCAGCATTGCGTCAAGGTCAGTGGCGCCGCTTCATGGTTGTCCATCATCACTAGCAACTATTACAACTACTTGGAATAAAGCTATTACAAGATGAATAGACACGCAAGTCTTAACAGAATTAAAGACAACCATTAGGCTCCAGCCGGTTGCCATATTACAACAAGGATCATTGCATACATCAAATATAATCACAATCACATGATGGCCATATCACATCACAAAACCCCTGCAAAAACAAGTTGGACGCCTCTAATTTTCTTTGCATGTTTTACGTGGTTTGGGGCTTTCGAATAAGAACAGATCTTACCTACGAAACTGAACCACAACGTTGATACAAGTGCTATCAAGTGCAAAGTGTAGATTTGATCTATACTATGATGGGAGAGACAGACACCCGCAAAGCCACTTGTGCAATACGAGTTGCACGTCAACTGTGGAGCAAGTCTCATGTGCGATGACATGTAAGGTTAGCCCGAGCCGCTTCATCCCACCATACCGCAAGATGCAAAGTACACAAAGCAAAAGACGGCACGAGCACCAACGCCCGCAAAACCATTGTGTTCTACTCGTGCAACAGATCTACGCATAGACACGACTCTGATACCACTGATGGGTTCGTAGCATGGAAAACAAAAAATTTCTACCGCAAGAAAGAACAAAACCCAGATCTAATCTAGATAAAAGCCAAGATCTAATCTATTAGACGTGTGCAACGAGATAGATCTGTACTAACCCTTGTAGACCTGAAAGCGTTACGAGATCGGATCTCGTGGTTGATGTAGTCGATCACTTGCCGATCTCAAGATCGAGTAGACGATCCTTCTGGCGCCGCGTTCCGGTAGCGCTTCCGCAGTCGGTCTCACGTGCGGAGTCGAAGCAGACCTTCCTCTCCCTGTTCCAGCGAGCAGCGGAGGTAGTAGATCTCTCCACGGAATCCCAGCAGCACGACGGCGTGGTGGTGGTGGTGGAGTAGAGAATTCTGCAGGGCTTCGCCTAAGCCAGAGCAGAGGGAAGGAGGAGGAGAGAGGCAACTTGAGATCGAGAGAATAGAAGGGGCTTAGGGGTTGGCGCCTCCACCCCTCTATTTAAAGGAGGGAGGCGCCATGGGGAGGTGGAGTCCTTGTAGGACTCCCCTCTCCCTTGGCCGGCGGATCAAGGAGGTGGGGGGAGAGTCCTACTCCCCCATGAATCCTTGTCTTACCCCACATGGATTCCTTGATCCTTTCTTGGTTTTCAAGTAAACTCCAAGAAATCTTCTAGAACCTTCCGGAACATTCCGAAACCTTCTAGAATCCCCATACAAATACTCCGAAACATTTCCTACCTTAGAAAATGATCCCCATTATATGAATCTTACTCCCCGGACAATTCCGGAGCTCCTCGTGATGTCCCGGATCCAATCCGAGACTCCGAACAACATTCGGTCTCCAACGCACATTCCATATCTACTTAAAACAACTTTGAACCTTAAGTGTGTCACCCTATGGTTCTTGAATATGCAGACATGATGGAGACACCTCTCCGATCAATAACCATCATCAGGATCTGGAGATCCATAACGGCTCCCACATACTCAACGATGACTTCATGATCGATAGAACCATTAACATACGAAACCAATTCCCTTTGTCACGCGATATTCTACTTATCCGAGGTTTGATCGTTGGTATCTCCATACCTTGTTCTACTTTGTTACTGATAAGTACTCTTTACTCGTTCCATGATATGTCATCCCTTGTGACCTAGTCACATGCTTGCAAGCTAACTAGATGACATTCCACCGAGAGGGCCCAGAGCATATCTATCCGTCATATGGATGGACAAATCCCAATCTTGGTCCATGCGCTTCAACACATACTTTCAGAATACCCAATGTCACCTTTATAACCACCCAGTTATGAAGCAGCGTTTGATGTCAACAAAGTACCCATCCGGTGATGGTGATTAACATAACCTCATGGTCGAAGGATTAGGTTACTATGCATTTGAAAAGCTTGTAGTAAAACGAACTTAATGACCTGATCTTATGCTATGCTTACTATGGGTGTGTGTCCATTACATCATTCTCCTAATGATATGATCTTGTTATTAACGACATCCAATGTCCATGATCAGGAAACCATGATCATCCATTAATCAACAAGCTAGTTTAACAAGAGGCTTACTAGGGAATCTTTTATGTTTACAAAACACACAAGTATTAATGTTTCCTGTTAATACAATTATAGCATGGGATGTAAACATTTATCATAAACATAAATATATAATAATAACCACTTTATTATTGCCTCTTGGGCATATCTCCAACATCCTTCTCAAGGAGGTGTGAGTGAGAAGTGAGGAGAGGGGGGCCTTTTATAGGAGGAGGGGAGGGTACCCCTCCCATGGCCGGCGCCCCATGGAGGTGACCCTTCACCTCCCCCATTCATGTGGTGGTAACCCCCTCCACATAAATTTGCCTCTTCACATTCTCCATTAAAGTCCCCACTTTAAATGCATTAAATTTCTCCAAATTTAATGCTCTCTCATTTAATAAAACTCTTTTATTAGTTTTATTCAGAATTTTGTTAATTACTTTAATTAACAAACATTCACATAAAACCCCCTACAACATTTCAATATTACATGCAGAACCAATTTCAGCAATTTCACCCGAAACAGTTTTGGTGTCTATGGAAATAATTCCAGCGCTTTCTTAAATCTTTATCTGAAACATATTTGCTCCAAATGGTGTCGATATCCCTTAAGTGTGTCACCCTACGGTTCACGAATAATGCAGACATGATCGAGACCCCTCTCAGATCAATAATCAGAAGCGGGACCTGGAGATCCATACTGACTCCTACACATTCAACGATGACTTCTGTGATCGTGAGAACCTTTAACGCTTGTAACTAAATCCCTTTGTCCCTCGATATATTACATGTCCGAGATTCGATCATCGGTATCTCCATACCTAGTTTGATCTCGTTACCGACATGTACTCTTTTCTCGTTCCCGTGATATAACATTCTAGTGATCACATCACTTGCTTGCAAGCTATTTCAATGTGATATCACCGAGAGGGCCCAGAGTATATCTATCCGTCATCGGGATGGACAAATCCCACTCTTGATCCATGAGCCTCAACATAACACCTTCGTAGCACTGAACCCACCTTTATAGTCACCCTGTTACGGTGCGACGTTTGATGTTATCAAGATACTCTTCCGGTGTTAGCAATTAACATGATCTCATGGTCTAAGGATAAAGATTACTTCGTATGATATTATAGCAATATAAACATAATGACTTTGATCGTAATGCTATACTTCGGATGAATGTTCATCACATCATTCCACCAATGTTGTGACCTCGTTATTAATAACATCCAATGTACATGATCAGGAAACCTTGATCATCTTGTTAATCAACGAGCTAGTCTATAAGAGAGGCATGACTAGGAACCTTTTATTTGTTTATTAAACACACATGTATTGACGTTTCCTATCAATACAATTCTAGCATGTAAAATAAACATTTATCATAAACATGGAATAATATAATAACCACTTTATTATTGCCTCTCGGGCATATTCCCTTCAGCCTCCCACTTGGACTAGAGTTAATAATCTAGTTTGAAAAACTTTGCGTATTGAACACCTATGGCTTTTTGGTGTTGCATATACGCTATTGCTAGTGGTTAACATAATCTCTGGATCTGACAGTTTCAGGTCCGTGTGTATTTGCATGTCTCTGCGTCTCTACGCATCACTCATTCTCAAATGAGATGGCATTGTTTAAATTTGGTCCTTTGGTGAGACCTTTAGTTCGTTCGGCTCAAAATATGTTGATATTATTGTCACACAATATATCTTCATAGTATTAGCCCACTTTGAACCACACCTAGTTTGATAACAAACTACTTAACACAAATGCCCTCATATGCTGCTACTATAGCAGTCATATACTTAGCCTTTTGTTGTAGTATCCGTCATAATATCTCAACTTTGGAACTCATCCAAATCCATCATGGAACATCCTTTCCATTATATTGTGCCACCCATAGTCTAAATTGAGATAAATTTAATTTGTATCTTGTGACAAAACTAATATCAATGTAACACTTTACAATGAACTACCTTTAACTATTTGTCACTTATACATGATATATTCTTAGTTCTTCCAAAGCTCATAAGAATATCTTTACTATTGTCCAATGATCATCTTATGAATCATTCTGGTATATGCTCATAACGTTTAGAGCATAGGACATTCTGGATATATACATATCATGGTATAATCGATCAAAATCTTCATGTGATTTTACTCACCAAGTGTTGAAACACTTGAATTTTGATACAATCCTTTCCATGCAGCAAGAACCTTTCTTGTTGTTTCCATATTGAACCCTTTCAATATCTCATATATGTATGTCTGGCACAACCATATTAGCGCCTTAATCTATCCATATAGATATTGATGCCAAATATTCCTGGTTTGCCCAAGTCTTTCATCGAAATCTTATTTTAATGAAATCCTTAACTTGTGTCAATTCAAGATACATCATTTCCAATCAACAATATGTCCTTTACATAATGTATTAGAAATATGTCTTAGCGCTCCCACTTAATTTCTTGCAAATGCAAGCATCTTCTTCATCTCCGATGAATTTAAACTCTTTTAATAGTTTCATCATGGTGAAGATTCCAACTCCGCTATGCTTACTTCAACTATTGAAGTTTACATGCCCTTTTAGCACCCTTTGAATTAACAAAACCCTTCGGACCATGTCATGTACATGTCCTAGGTTACCGTTCTATTAGAAGAACCTTGTTTTGTTTATTCAACTACCATATACCAAATTATATGTAGTGGTTGCTACATTAATCCGTCAAGACTATATATCGCTATGAAAGATCAAATCTTGTCATAGTCAACTCCTTGAACATTGTCGTAAACTTCTTTCCGACATGTTGACTATTTCATAGATGTTAAACATCCATGTCTTATTTCTTTATAGATCCAAACATGACCGATAGGCTTCACACCTTTCCGGAGGTTCTTCCAAGTTTAGAAACTTGTTTTCTCGTGTATGGATACTATCACGGATTCTATGAATTCTAGTCATTTTATGGAGTCAGGGCCCATCATCGCTTCTTTGCATGTATTCGGTTCATCATTGTCAAAACAATAACGACTTGCTTATCAAATCTTACTATTTGATTCTTACCGACCCACACGGTTCTATAGGAACTCTAATCTCCGAGATCACACCTTTTGTAATCACGAGAGCCATGAGCATTGTGACTGCCACCGGGACACTTTCCGGCGCTGCGCTACTTAGCACATATAGCTAAGGTTCAACAACCTTATCAAAGTTCTATTGTCCTCCCACTTAACTTTTCATGAAAAGTTCCTTCTCAAGAAACTTGACGTTCCAAGCGATAAACTCTTTTGTCCTCGGTGTTATGGAGAAATTCCCAACAAATTCTTTGGGATAACTTACAAAGACGTGCTTATCCGACTTTGGTTGTAAACATTTTACTTATGCATAACATACCAAAATTTACGAAAAGACAATTCGGGTTTTATCCCAAACCATAACTCATATGGTGTCATTTCATTGGATCATGATGGTGCTCTTTTCAGTGTAAAAGCGGTAGTCTCTAAAGCTTCAATCTTTAAAACATAATGGCAGTTTTATAAATGACACCCTTGATCTTACCATGTCAAACATGGTTTGATTTTATCTCTCGAATATGCCATACTCCTATGGTTTATCGGGAAACACAAATCATGGAACAATTCCTCAAGTCTTAGGTGTTTTTGCTAAACATGTAACTCAAATATCTTCCTTTATGATCGAATCATAAACTCTTTATTTTCTTGTTACAATGATTTTCCACTTCATCTTGAAAGTCTTTGAACAATTTTCAAATGTTTCATACTTCTTCCTTATTAAGTAAATATACAGATATATTCACTCAAATTTTCGGAGAAAGCATATGAAGCAAAAAGATCCATCGCATATGGCTACACATAATGGACTATGCACATCAGCATGCACAATTTCCAATAAGCTAGTCATCCGTTCCTCTCTGGCCTATGGACGGAGTTTCAATTATCTCGAGGAAAGTCTCACATGCGTCAATTGATCAAAATCAAAGACTCCAAAAATCCATCAACATGGAGTTTCTTCATGTTTTCTTTCAAATATAATTTAAACAGCGATGTCACTTCATAAGTGATCTTTCAATAATTTGTCTTGCGACATTTTAGCAATAGTGTTTATGGATGTGTTTTCTCCAACTAGACTTGTAAAAGTTCATCCATCCTTTATGGAATACGGTAATTATTTGAACAACCATTGTTCTCATGATATCGGAACAAAATAACTATTATTTAAACAAATCTTGAAGGCTTGGTTTGATGACAACGAAAAGCACAATAACACTTTATTTGTTTTCGATGAACATCATCACTCATTCTCTTGCTGGTTTACTTAGGCCATTGTAGTTCATGAATTGCGTTGTCCTGTATGACACTTCATACCAACCAATTCGGTATCCAATACTTAAGAACCACATTTTTTTAACAAGCAAGGAATACAACCATAACATGTATATCTTCTATATACCCAAGTTGGACATCTCCAACCTTATATTTTCTGCCAAATATTTTATAGATTCTCTTTCAGCAATTCCTTTTTCTTTTAAAAGAATCTATCAACATCAATAGTGGTGTCATTCACATGACACATAGTACAAAGCATATATAGTCAAATACTAATACCTTTGGACTTACACTTTGAAGTGGATCACCATCATCAAATGTTTGGTGTTCTTTCAAAAATCCATTCTTTAGTAATCTATTAGTGTAGTAAACATTTTACTTACATCTTCTATTCATCCTTATCATGACAACTTTCATGATCAAGCTACTATAGCCCATAAGGAAGAATCGCGAGTATAATATCAGTTCCCAAAACCCTTTTGGTAGATTCGGATGCCTAGCATCTCCATCCTTCACAAATTCTCATACAATATGAGAACATGTATTTTGCTAAATTATACTCTATCATAATGCAACCAAAAACATTGTTTCAGATATCACAATATCTTTCACACATGATGGTTTCTGAAACAATTTTCAGCTCCAATATAATCTTGATATTAAAACAACTTTTTGAATATCAATAATCATGGAGGCAAACATGATACTTTAGATACTGACATTGGAATTCTTACTCTTGATTTAATACTACTTATTAAACTTCATGGAGTAAATAGAGTTTGCTGAAAGTTTGCAATAGGACTTATAAACTTTAAATTGACATTCAAAACAATACGATACCAGTTTGTAAAGTAAATATCCAGAATTCTATAGTTCTATTATCTCAATTAAAACTAAGCATAAGGTAGTGAACAAATGCGAATGACTACAACAAATTATGCAAATTCACTTCGATTTAGTTTATGACAAATTGAGTTCGACTAATCCAAATTAGAAATGAACTCCCACTCAAAAACGACATCCCTCGTGCCTTTTTGGTGATTACATGAACCAAATCCACTACACCAAGTTCGATCATCACGTGAGTCGGTGTAGCTTCAAAGGCGATCATCAATATGGTCATCACATCAACTATATGACTCATGCTTAACCTTTCGGTTCGTGTTCCAAGGCCATGTCTGTACATGCTACTCACCAAGTAAGAACCTTAGTATTCACATGTGTAAAACTGTCTTACACCCGTTGCATGAAAGCGTAGAGTTGAGAACACCCGATCATCACGTGATGTCTCGAAACACGATCCATAGAACGGTGCATACTTAAGGAAGAACACATTTTATCTTGATATTTAAATGAGGGATCATCTTACAATACTACTAAAAGCGCCAAACTAGCAATATAAGATGCAGACATCTAATGTGTAAAGTGAGATGATATGGTCCAAGCATTTGATCACCATCATATGCATCGTGGTATGATCTCTATCATTCCTTTGTGTGTAAGGCCAAGGTCTATGGAACTTACACGTTAAGTGAGTTGTAAGAGTATCTATCATACATCTACTTACAACAATACCATATCAAGACACTAGCCCAGCAACGATCTAAACTAGACGCCTCTAATTTATCAATTGCAAGTTTTACGTGGCTTAGGGCTTTTGGAGATAGAACCGTTCTTACCTACGAATACGAACCACAACGAGGATAACTAAGTTATTAGCAACTCGTTGTAAATCAGATATTGACTATAGTAGGAGAGACAGACACCCGCCAGCCACTTATGCAAAACAAGTTGCATGTCAGTCGTGGAACCGGTCTCATGTACGATGACATGTAAGGTTGGTCTGGGCCGCTTCATCCCACTATGCCACCAATATCCAAAATACATAGATGATGCAATAACATGATCATCATCGCCCACATATCAACATATGTGTACTACTCGTGCTAAGCACCTACGCATAGATCTTGCTCTGATACCACTGTTGGGTCTGCAGCATAGAAAACAAAAATTTGCCTACGGTGTGAACTACATGCCAAGATCTATCTACTAGGTACAAAGTAACGGGTGGACATACATCCAACGAGAAATTACCCTCATAGACAACGAGATTTGTTAACGAGTAGGAACTCGTGGTTGATGTAGTCGTACACTTGCCGATCTCAAGATCGTGATGAAGTCCAGCAGGTCCGGCTCTAGCACGTCCATCAGATCTAGCTCCAGCACCACCAAGTCCAGCACCGCAAAGCAGCGGTGCATCCGTGATTGCACACACGTCCGGTACCCCGACAACCTCCGTCCCTCGCTCCAGCAAAGCAGCGGAAGCAGCAACCCCTTTCCAGATAAAGCCACCGGGAACATGTATCTCACTAATCTGAGACCATGGGGTAATAATACTAGAGGGGGAGAGAGATCCTTCACAAGGAGGTGTGAGTGAGAAGTGAGGAGAGGGGGGCCTTTTATAGGAGGAGGGGAGGGTACCCCTCCCATGGCCGGCGCCCCATGGAGGTGACCCTTCACCTCCCCCATTCATGTGGTGGTAACCCCCTCCACATAAATTTGCCTCTTCACATTCTCCATTAAAGTCTCCACTTTAAATGCATTAAATTTCTCCAAATTTAATGCTCTCTCATTTAATAAAACACTTATATTAGTTTTATTCAGAATTTTGTTAATTACTTTAATTAACAAACATTCACATAAAACCACCTGCAACATTTCAATATTACATGCAGAACCAATTTCAGCAATTTCACCCGAAGCAGTTTCGGTGTCTATTGAAATAATTCCAGCGCTTTCTTAAATCTTTATCTGAAACATATTTGCTCCAAATGGTGTTGGTATCCCTTAAGTGTGTCACCCTATGGTTCACGAATAATGCAGACATGATCGAGACCCCTCTCAGATCAATAATCAGAAGCGGAACCTGGAGATCCATACTAACTCCTACACATTCAACGATGACTTCTGTGATCGTGAGAACCTTTAACGCTTGTAACTAAAATCCTTTGTCCCTCGATATATTACATGTCCGAGATTCGATCATCGGTATCTCCATACCTAGTTTGATCTCGTTACCGACATGTACTCTTTTCTCATTCCCGTGATATAACATTCTAGTGATCACATCACTTGCTTGCAAGCTATTTCAATGTGATATCACCGAGAGGGCCCAGAGTATATCTATCCGTCATCGGGATGGACAAATCCCACTCTTGATCCATGAGCCTCAACATAACACCTTCGTAGCACTGAACCCACCTTTATAGTCACCCTGTTACGGTGCGACGTTTGATGTTATCAAGATACTCTTCCGGTGTTAGCAATGAACATGATCTCATGGTCTAAGGATAAAGATTACTTCGTATGATATTATAACAATATAAACATAATGACTTTGATCATAATTCTATACTTCGAATGAATGTTCATCACATCATTCCACCAATGTTGTGACCTTGTTATTAACAACATCCAATGTCCATGATCAGGAAACCTTGATCATCTTGTTAATCAACGAGCTAGTCTATAAGAGAGGCATGACTAGGAACCTTTTATTTGTTTATTAAACACACATGTATTGACGTTTCCTATCAATACAATTCTAGCATGTAAAATAAACATTTATCATAAACATGGAATAAGATAATAACCACTTTATTATTGCCTCTCGGGCATATTCCCTTCAGAAGATTATGATTTCTCTCTCGATCTATCTTACATAGCTATTGTTGAGAAAGAACCTTTTTGTGGGACTAAGAATGAAAGTGCGGTAGCACATATGAATGAACTTTCTATAATGAGTGGATTGTTTTCTGATGATATTAAGATGCATACTTACTTTGTTGCTAAGATTTCCCCTTTTCACTGAAAGGAGAAGCTAAAACTTGGTTTAGTAATTTACCTCTTGGATCTATTGATAGCCCTGATTGCTTGATTAGTACTTTCCTGCAAAAATATTTTCCTCCTAGTGCTAGACATGCTATTTTGCAGGAACTTTTTGATTTTAAACAGGGAGAAAAAGAGATATTGCCTGAATCTTGGGCAAGGTTTTGTGCTTTGATTCATGCACAGGCTGGAAGTCCATTACCTAAGAATGACCTTCTTGATATATTTTATAATGGACTAACTGAAGAATCTAGGACATACCTAGATAGTTGTGCTGATTGTGTTTTCAGGAATAGGACTCCTAAGGAAGGTGAGGAATTAATGGCTAAAATAAGCAAGAACTATGAAGATTGGACTCCTCCTGAACAAGCTATACCTGAAGTAATTGTACCTGAACCTACTATACCAGTGCCTATTCCAACATCAAAGAAGAGAGGAGTTATTGAATTAAATGATGAAGTGATGAAGGAAGCTAAGAAATGTCTTAAGGAAAAGGGAATTAAAGCTGCAGATGTCAAGAATTTACCTCCTATTGAAGAATTATGTAAACCTATCCCCTACTCATCCACTATTGACGTACATTCTCTCCAACACTTTGATGAAGGTGACATCCCTTACTCTAAACCTCCTGATCAATGCTTAGAAGAATTCGATATCTTTATTGTTAAGCAAGATAATTTTAATAAAAGGGTGCAAAATCATCTAATGGAAAACACTAGAGCTATTGTTGAGTTGAAAGATATTGTGGAAAGAACCTATAATGATGTTAAAATAATTGTTAAACACTTTCAAATGGTTCAAACTCAAATAGATCAACTCATTAAAGTGCAAAAAGACTTGCTAGTTAATGTCGCTAAAGAAAAACATGCTTATGAAATTAGAACTAGAAGTGGTGCTGCTACCTAGGATCCTCTTTATCCTGAGGGGCTTCCCAAAAGAATTGAGCAGGATTCTCAACAAGCTGAAAATAGTGGCTCTACTCGTAAGAAAAGGAAAAAGCAACATAAAACTATTGTAGAACCCTCTAAACATGCTATAGATCCTAATAGTATATCTATTTTTGATGCTGAAACTGAAAGTGGTAATGAAGAAAATGAAGTTCCTAATAAAGAAAAAGTTGAAGAAGAACTTGAAAAGCACACTAAGAACACTAAATACACTAAAGAAGATTTTATTGCTAAGAAATATGGTAGTGAAAGAGAACCTTGGGTCCAAAAACCTATGCCTTTCCCTGATAAGAAACACAAGTCAAAGGAAGATGAACACTATAATAAGTTTTGTGAGTGGATGAAACCTTTATTCCTGCAAATTCCTTTGACTGATGCTATTAAATTGCCTCCTTACTCAAAGTATATGAAGGATATTGTCTCGAATAAAAGGAAGATCCCTAATGAAGAAATTTCTACTTTGCTTGCTAATTATTCCTTTAATGGTAAGGTTCCTAAAAAACTTGGAGACCCAGGGATTCCAACTATCCCTTGCTCTATTAAGAATAGTTATGTTAGAACTGATTTGTGTGATTTGGGAGCTAGAGTTAGTGTTATGTCTTTCTATCTCTATAAGAGACTTCAACTTGAAAACTGATACCAACTGATATATCTTTGCAAATGGCTGATAAATCTACCAATATTCCTGTTGGTATATGTGAGGATGTACCTGTTCAAGTGGCTCATAACTGCTTGATATTAACTGATTTTTTGTGCTTGAAATGCCTGAAGATGATAATATGTCTATTATTCTTGGGAGACCTTTTCTTAATACTGCAGGAGCTGTTATTAATTGTAATCAAGGAAAGGTGACCTTTAATGTTAATGACAAGGAACACACCATCTATTTCCCCAAGAAGATTGAAAGGACTTATGGTTTGAATTCAATTGAACATGTTGAGGGCATTCAAGTTGGAGAAATATATTGTCCCATACAAAGAGAAAAATTTGAAACTATTATGATTGGGACCATTGCTATCAAGGTTGAGGTAACATAATCATTAGTGGAATACAAAGTTTTGCCTCATATGGAATTGTTTTGGTAACAAGACCTGATCAACCTTGTTAACAAAAGGATTTCATTGAACAAAACAATGTTTTCACCATGATTATCTCCGCTTACTTTTATTTTATCCATTTTTAGTTTTTTGCTTTTGCCTAACTTAAAGGCGTTCAAGAAAAGTACTTATTGGGAGATAACCCAAAAGTTTTAGATGAGTCTTGGAAGTTATTAACTCTGTAATAACCGCTCCTTATCCTTTTTATTTGCTTTTTGTACCAAGAGTAACCTCTAATGAGAGAGAAGTAATGGTTGGGAAAGTTGCTGTCCCGAAACAGATTTCTGTGCTTCACCGTAAAAATTCGTGTAAAATCTCTGTATGTCCTTTGGAGGCATGAATATTTGTGCTTCTACCCCAGGTTGTTATCTAACTTTCGTTAGTTCAACACTTTTTGATTTAAGCAACAGAAGGTCTTTGAAAAAATTCGTCTTTACCTGCTGGTCTGTTTTGACAGATTTCTGCCATTTTCTGCATTTGCTTCTTATTGGTTCCTTCTTGAGTTCTTTTGGGGAATTGAGCTTTTTGAGGGAAGTGCTACAGTAGCTTGTGTTTTAATGGAAGTTTTATTAGTGTTGAAACTGAACCTAAAGACCTATTATCTTGAGTGCACTAATGTTGCTAATAAAGATTGTGTGAAGTTTTGTATGAAGAAAATTTTTAGGTGTATGGAAGGAATGAGTAATGAGATGAAGGATGGACTAAAGCTCAAGCTTGGGGATGCCACGCGTGTCACCCCAAGAAATATCCAAGAAGTACAAGCGTCAAAGATTGGGGAGCCCAAGGTATCCCCTTCTTCATCAATAAAAAATCCCAGGTTTCTTCCAAACGCTTCATTTTTATTGTTTCATGCACGGTTGTGTTGTTCTTGGAGCGTTTTCTTTTGCATTTTCGTTTTGGTTTTCATTTGTTTTTGTTTGCTTAGTTTTCTGAATAAATTGGTTGGACCCCTCTTTCATACATTGGTTTGCAAATAGTTTTGTTTGGTTTGGAAAAGAGTAGGAAATTTCATGCTTAAGTGTTAAAGAGAGTTTGTTTTTGACTATGGCCTATGCTTTGTCATGCCATGCTTGATATTGTTTTGGCTTTATTCTTAGTATTCTTTTCTGTAGCATTACTTGTTATAAACAATTGAGATTGCTTAATGTGCCTTGGATGAATCATGCGTTATTTTAGCATATTAAATCATAGTATTGTGGTATTCTCCTTTGATGCTTTATTTGGGTTGACTTGGAGCATGCTCACACCATGTTATGACTATCTCAAGTCACTGTTGGGTCCGCAGCATGCAAAACAAAAAATTTCCTACGGTGTGAACTACACGCCAAGATCTATCTACTAGGTACAAAGCAAACGGGTGGACATACATCCATAGAGAACTTACCCTCGAAGACAACGAGCTTTGTTAACGAGTAGGAACTCGTGGTTGATGTAGTCGTACACTTGCCGATCTCAAGACCGTGAGGAAGTCCGAGCGCCGCAACTCAGCAGCGCATCTGCACTCGCACACACGTTCAAGCCACCGGACAACCTCCACCTCCTCGCTCCAGCAATCCAGTGGAAGCAGCAACTCCTTCCAGACGAAATGCCACCGGGAACATGTATCTCGCTAATCCGAGACCATGGGGGAATAATTCTAGAGGGGGAGAGAGATCCTTCACAAGGAGGTGTGAGGATGAAGGAGGGAATGGGTGGCCTTTTATAGGAGGAGGGGGGTGCCCCCTCTCTCCATGGCTGGCGCATGGGGGGGTGACCCCTCACCTCCCCCATTCATGTGGTGGTAACTCCTCCACATTAAAATGCCTCTTCACATTCCCTTTTAAAGTCTCCACTTTAAATGCATTAAGTTTCTCCAAATTTAATGCTCTCTCATTTAATAAAACTCTTTTATTAAATTTATTCAGAATTTTGTTAATTACTTTAATTAACAAACATTCACATATAGCCCCTTGCAATATTTCAATATCACATGCAGAACCACCTTTTGCAATTTCACCCGAAACAATTTCCGGTTTCTATTGAAACAATTCCTGCGCTTTGCAATTCTTTCGTCTGAAACATATGTGCTCCAAAATGGTGTCTGGTAACTCTTAAGTGTGCCACCCTACGGTTCGCGAATAATGCAGACATGATCGAGACCCTTCTCCAATCAATAATCAACAGCGGGACCTGGAGATCCGTACTGACTCCTACACATTCAACGATGACTCCTGTGATCGTGAGAACCTTTAATGCTTGTAACTAAATCCCTTTGTCTCTCGATATATTACATGTCCGAGATTCGATCATCGGTATCTCCATACCTAGTTTGATCTCGTTACCGACATGCACTCTTTTCTCGTTCCCGTGATATAACATTCTAGTGATCACATCACTTGCTTGCAAGCTATCCTAATATGATATCACCGAGAGGGCCCAGAGTATATCTATCCGTCATCTGGATTGACAAATTCCACTCTTGATCCATGAGCCTCAACATAACACCTTCGTAGCACTGAACCCATCTTTATAGTCACCCTGTTACGGTGTGACGTTTGATGTTATCAAGATACTCTTCCGGTGTTAGCAATTAACATGATCTCATGGTCTAAGGATAAAGATTACTTCGTATGATGTTATAGCAATATAAACACAATGACTTGATCGTAATGCTATACTTCGGATGAATGTTCATCACATCATTCCACCAATGGTGTGACCTTGTTATTAACAACATCCAATGTCCATGATCAGGAAACCTTGATCATCCTGTTAATCAACAAGCTAGTCTATAAGAGAGGCATGACTAGGAACCCTTTTTGTTTATTAAACACACATGTATTGATGTTTCCTATCAATACAATTATAGCATGTAAAATAAACATCTATCATATACAAGGAATACATAATAACAACTTTATTATTGCCTCTCAGGGCATATTTCCTTCAGTCTCCCACTTGCACTAGAGACAATAATCTAGTTCACATAGTGATAAATCTAACACCCATGGAGTTCTGGTGTTGATCATGTTTTGCCCTAGGGAGTACTTTAGTCAACGGATCTGCTACATTCAGGTCCGTGTGCACTTTACAAATCTTTATATCTCCATCCTTGACATGCTCGCGGATGGAGTGAAACCAGCGCTTAATATGCTTGGAATTCTTGTGAGACCTTGGTTCCTTTGCGTTGGCTATGGCTCCATTGTTGTCACAATAGATCACCATCGGGTCCAACGCACTAGGAACCACACCCAGTTCCGTTATGAACTCCTTCATCCAAACCGCTTCCTGCGCTGCTTCTGAAGCAGCAACATATTCCGCCTCCGTTGTTGATCCAGCCACCGCAGGTTGTTTGGAGCTCCTCCAACTAACTGCTGCTCCGTTCAAGAGAAATACGTATCCGGATTGAGACTTAGAGTCATCCGGATCAGTGTCAAAGCTAGCATCAACATAACACTTAGCGACTAGCTCTTCTTCACCTCCGTATATAAGAAACATATCCTTAGTTCTTCTCAAGTACTTAAGGATATTCTTGACCGCTATCCAGTGTTCCGAACCTGGATCAGATTGGTACCTACTAGTCAAACTAATAACATGTGCCACATCCGGTCTTGTACATAGTATGGCATACATTATAGAGCCTATGGCTGAGGCATAAGGGATCTTATCCATTATCTCTCTTTCTTCCGCCGTAGCCGGAATTTGAGTCTTACTCAATGTCTTGCCTTGCAACATAGGTAAGAACCCCTTCTTACTTCCGTCCATATTAAACTTCTTTAATATCTTATCAAGGTATGTACTCTGCGATAGCCCAATTAGGCATCTTGATCTATCTCTATAGATTTTAATGCCTAATATATATGAAGCTTCACCAAGGTCCTTCATCGAAAATTTGTTGTTTAGATAACTTTTAACACTGTTTAAAAGATCTAAATCATTTCCAATCAATAATATGTCATCCACATATAATATCAGAAATGCCACATTGCTCCCACTCACTTTCTTGTAAATACTAGCCTCTCCATAAGTTTGGACAAATCCAAACTCTTTGATCACCTCATCAAAGCGGAGATTCCAACTTCGTGATGCTTGCTTCAGTCCATAGATGGATCGCTGAAGTTTGCACACCTTATTAGCATCCTTAGGATCGACAAAACCCTTAGGTTGTATCATATACAACTCTTCTTCAATATTACCATTGAGGAATGCAGTTTTGACATCCATCTGCCATATTTCATAATCAAAATATACAGCAATTGCTAACATAATCCTAACCGACTTAAGCATCGCTACGGGAGAGAATGTCTCAGCATAGTCAACTCCTTGAATTTGTCGAAACCCCTTTGAGAAAAGTCGAGCCTTATAGATGGTCACATTACCATCAGCATCAGTTTTCCTTTTGAAAATCCATTTATTCTCAACGGCCTTTCGGTCGTGAGATAAGTCCACCAAGTTCCAAACTTGGTTCTTGTACATGGATTCCATCTCAGATTTCATGGCTTCTAGCCATTTGTTGGAATCCGGGCTCATCATCGCTTCTTCATACGTCGCAGGGTCATCCATTTCATCAACCATGAAATTCATAGCAGGATTGCCGTACAGTTCAGGAGCTGCACGTGTCCTGCTTGACCTGCGAGGTTCGGTAGTGTCCTCTTTCGGAGTTTCATGATCAATATCATTAGCTCTCTCTTCATTAGGTGAAGTCAACTCCGAAACAACTTTTGGAGCTGCGCTACTCGCCATTTCATGAAGATAAGGTTCAATAACCTCTTCGAGTTCCACCTTCCGACTACTCACACCTTTCGCGAGAAACTCCTTCTCAAGAAAGGATCCATTCTTGGCAACAAAGACCTTGCCCTCGGATCTGTGATAGAAGGTATACCCAATCGTTTCCTTAGGGTATCCTATGAAGACACATTTTTTCGCTTTGGGTTCGAGTTTATCCGGTTGAAGTTTCTTCACATAAACATCGCATCCCCAAACCTTAAGAAATGACAGCTTAGGTTTGTTTCCAAACCATAATTCATACGGTGTCGTTTCAACGGATTTAGATGGTGCCCGATTTAAAGTGAATGCAGCTGTTTCCAGTGCATAACCCCAAAATGACAGTGGCAAGTCAGTCAGAGACATCATAGATCGAACCATATCCAATAAAGTACGATTACGACGTTCTGACACACCATTACGTTGTGGTGTTCCGGCAGGCGTGAGTTGTGAAACTATTCCACAGTCTTTCATATGTGTGCTAAACTCGTAACTAAGATACTCTCCTCCACGGTCAGACCGCAGAAATTTGATCTTTCTGTTACGATGATTTTCCACTTCATTCTGAAATTCTTTGAACTTTTCAAAAGTTTTAGACTTGTGTTTCATCAAATAGATATACCCATATCTACTCAAATCATCCGTGAAAGTAACAAAATAACGATATCCACATCGCGCCGACACACTCATTGGTCCACACACATCAGTATGTATGATCTCCAAC
Organism: Avena sativa; assembly: GCA_916181665.1. Taxonomy (NCBI): domain Eukaryota; kingdom Viridiplantae; phylum Streptophyta; class Magnoliopsida; order Poales; family Poaceae; genus Avena; species Avena sativa. The sequence goes on along the minus strand of OV702289.1, from coordinate 126,028,961 downwards.
AGATTTGTCGCCCGTTCCATTGAACCGGAAAACGGCGTTCTAGTCATCTTGCCCATAAGGCATGGCTCACATGTATAAAATGATTCAAAATCAAGTGATTCCAAAAGTCCATCAGAATGGAGTTTTTTCATGCGTTTAATGCCAATATGACCTAGACGGCAGTGCCACATATATGTAGACATATCATCATCAAGTTTAATCTTTTTAGCATCAACAATATGAATATGCGTAATACTCCTATCGAGATCCAACAGAAATAAACCATTCAACATAGGTGCATGACCATAAAAGATATTATTCATATAAATCGAACAACCATTGTTGTCAGACTTAAATGAATAACCACTTTGCATCAAACACGATCCGGATACAATGTTCATGCTCAGTGCAGGCACCAAATAACAATTATTTAGGTTTATAACTAATCCCGATGGCATATGGAGAGGCAACGTTCCTACGGCGATCACATCAACTCTTGATCCATTGCCGACCCGCATCGTGACCTCATCCCTTGCTAGTTGTCGCTTGTTCCGCAGCCCCTGAACCGAGTTACATATATTAGCAACCGATCCCGTATCAAATACCCAGGTGCTACTGCGAGTACTAGTCAAGTACACATCAATAACATGTATATCACATATACCTTTGTTTGCCTTGCCGGACTTCTTGTCCGCCAAATACTTGGGGCAGTTGCGCTTCCAATGGCCAGTCCCCTTGCAATAGTAGCACTCGGTGTCAGACTTAGGGCTAGCTCGGGGTTTCTTTTCAGGCATGTCAACAGACTTGCCACCCTTCTTTCCCTTGTGCTTGCCTTTCTTGTCCTTCTTGAAACCGGTGGTCCTATTGATCATCAACACTTGATGTTCTTTCCTAATCTCCACTTCTGCAGTCTTAAGCATTGACAGAAGCTCGGGAAGAGACTTCTTCATGCCCTGCATATTATAGTTCATCACGAAGCTCTTGTAGCTAGGTGGCAGAGATTGGAGAACACGATGTATGCCTAAGTCAATGGGAATCGTTATTCCCAAGTACACAAGCTTATCGGCGTACCCAGACATTTTGAGTACGTGCTCACTAACGGAGCTGTTTTCCTCCATCATGCAGCTAAAGAACTTTTCTGTAGCATTATAACTCTCTACGGCAGCATGGGTATCGAAAATCATTTTCAATTCTCCCATGGTATCAAAGGCATTGCCATTTTCGAAACGCTTTCGAAGTTCTGGCTCTAGCCCATACAGTATGCCGTAATGAACTAAGTTGTGGTCCTCCTGACAAGTTATATAGACGTTCTTTTCCTCGTCAGGGGCATCAGGAGCTGGTGGGGGGCCTAGCGGCGCATCTAGCACATATTTCTTTTGTGCAGTAGTGAGGAGAATCCTCAAATTCATAGCCTAGTTGGTGAAGTTGCTACCATTCGAAGCAAGTTTCTCTTTCTCCATGAACACATTGAAATTAAAAGCAGGTGGTGCCATCTACAACAGAATTTTTAAAGTATATTTAGACTAAGTTTATGATAGATTGAGTTCAACTAATCCAAATTACTAATGAACTCCCACTCAAAAACGACATCCCTCGTGTCCTTTTGGTGATTACATGAACCAAATCCACTACACCAAGTCCGATCATCACATGAGTCGGTGTAGCTTCAAAGGCGAGCATCTATATGGGCATCATATCAACTATATGACTCATGCTTAACATTTCGGTCCGTGTTCCGAGGCCATGTCTGTACATGCTAGGCTCGTCAAGTAAGAACCTTAGTATTTGCGTGTGTAAAACTATCTTACACCCGTTGTATGAAAGGGTAGAGTTAAAAACACCCGATCATCACGTGATGCCTCAAAACACAATCCACAGAACGGTGCATACGTAAGGAAGAACACATTTTATCTTGATATCTAAATGACGGATCATCTTATAATGCTACCAAACGCGCCAAACTAGCAGTATAAGATGCTAACATCTAATGTGTGAAGTGAGGTGATATGGTCCATGCATTTGATCTCTATCATTTGCATCGTGGTATGATCTCTATCATTCCTTTGTGTGTAAGTCCAAGGTCTATGGAACTTACACGTTAAGTGAGTTGTAAGAGTATCTATTATACATCTACTTACAACAATACCATATCAAAACACTAGCCCAGCAACGATCTAAACTAGACGCCTCTAATTTATCAATTGCAAGTTTTACGTGGCTTAGGGCTTTCGGAGATAGAACCTGTCTAACCTACGAACATGAACCACAACGAGGATAACCAAGTTATTAGCAACTCGTTGTAAATCAGATATTGACTATAGTAGGAGAGACAGACATCCGCCAGCCACTTATGCAAAACAAGTTGCATGTCAGTCGTGGAACCGGTCACATGTACGATGACATGTAACAGGGTGACCCCTCACCTCCCCCATTCATGTGGTGGTAACTCCTCCACATTAAAATGCCTCTTCACATTCCCTTTTAAAGTCTCCACTTTAAATGCATTAAGTTTCTCCAAATTTAATGCTCTCTCATTTAATAAAACTCTTTTATTAAATTTATTCAGAATTTTGTTAATTACTTTAATTAACAAACATTCACATATAGCCCCTTGCAATATTTCAATATCACATGCAGAACCACCTTCTGCAATTTCACCCGAAACAATTTCCGGTTTCTATTGAAACAATTCATGCGCTTTGCAATTCTTTCATCTGAAACATATGTGCTCCAAAATGGTGTCCGGTAACTCTTAAGTGTGCCACCCTACGGTTCGCGAATAATGCAGACATGATCGAGACCCTTCTCCGATCAATAATCAGCAGCGGGACCTGGAGATCCGTACTGACTCCTACACATTCAACGATGACTCCTGTGATCGTGAGAACCTTTAACGCTTGTAAATAAATCCCTTTGTCTCTCGATATATTACATGTCCGAGATTCGATCATCGGTATCTCCATACCTAGTTTGATCTCGTTACCGACATGCACTCTTTTCTCGTTCCCGTGATATAACATTCTAGTGATCACATCACTTGCTTGCAAGCTATCCTAATGTGATATCACCGAGAGGGCCTAGAGTATATCTATCCGTCATCTGGATTGACAAATTCCACTCTTGATCCATGAGCCTCAACATAACACCTTCGTAGCACTGAACCCATCTTTATAGTCACCCTGTTACGGTGTTACGTTTGATGTTATCAAGATACTCTTCCGGTGCTAGCAATTAACATGATCTCATGGTCTAAGGATAAAGATTACTTCGTATGATGTTATAGCAATATAAACACAATGACTTGATCGTAATGCTATACTTCGGATGAATGTTCATCACATCATTCCACCAATGGTGTGACCTTGTTATTAACAACATCCAATGTCCATGATCAGGAAACCTTGATCATCCTGTTAATCAACAAGCTAGTCTATAAGAGAGGCATGACTAGGAATCCTTTTTGTTTATTAAACACACATGTATTGATTTTTCCTATCAATATAATTATAGCATGTAAAATAAACATCTATCATATACAAGGAATACATAATAACAACTTTATTATTGCATCTCAGGGCATATTTCCTTCAGTCACCATACGCCTTTATGATCCTTTAGTTTTCAACTTGTAGTATCACTTTATGCTTTGATCAATGATGTGTTGTCGCTCTGCATGGTTATGGCCATTATTGCTCTCTTAGTTTGTCGCTCACAGTCTTTTGCTAGCCTCCGCAACCAAGTATGAGTTCCACTCATGCATCCTACTCCCTAAACCAAGTTATTCCAAAGAGTCCACCATACCTACCTACTAGCATATGCTATTCCAAGTACATTCATGTTTTTGTTTACCTTCCAAATTAAACTTGTTATGAGAAAACTAGTGATTAAAGCTCTCACGAACTTGATGGCACACTTTACTTTTCTTGCCCTTAAATAAACTTGAACCATTGTGTCGTATATGTTGTATATGCTTGCACTTATTTGTTGGGGATTAGCAGAACCATGTTGTCATGGGGAACGCTTTCAACATTGCACTGGTACTTTGTACCTAGTTGATATCATGCTCTTTTGTCTATGGATGTCGTCGGTGTGAAATGAAAGGGGAGCTTGTAAGTCCATGGAGTTATGTATATGTGTTAGAGAAACACCTGGGCCGCTGGTCTATTCCATGCTGACATGGTGGAAACCTGCAGCGTAACCATAACGAGCTGTCTATGAAGCATTCTTCTTATAAAAAAAGAGCCCTATATTGAGAAAAAAGAGAAAAAGAAAAAAAAGAGATTATGAAAAGAGGAAAGAGAGAAAAAAGCACCATATTCCCATGGTAAATAAGAATATTATTGAGATGCTCGTTGTCTGTTTGCCTTGTCATTTTGATATGGGGATTCTTCTGTATCATCGGGCAAGGGGTACCCCGTTGGCGATTCTCTATGATACACATGTACTTACAATGGCAAGAACTTACCGGTGACTAAACTTGAGTAGGATGAGGAGCGGCCCTCGTATTCAAGGGACATGAGATTTCTAACTTATACTTCGTCAAGCATGTACACCATAGTTTGTTCACTTTAACCTTAATCACTTCAAGATGCTTATGATAGCGGCAATGAGAGATGAAAGCTATAAGTACCATAATTTTTGGAAGCTCTTTATGAGACTTGAATCCCTGCTTCCTTCTATGAAGGCCTTTATTCCACCATTATATTGAGTCTCTACCTTCTATCTTTATGCACTTACTTTGAGAGCATAGTGGCCATTCTTAGTTCTATGTGCATTGTCCCAAGACTAGTTGATTGATGCATATCTTGATATTGTTTGTTTTAAACTATTTGTATCTAGTCACTCTTATGAACTTTGAAGGTGTCCTATGCATTTATATTTGCTACTCTATGAGGGACAAGCTGAATACTACTATGCTATGTTTTCTTTATGTGAAACAAACAAACGTCTTGCAAAGCATTGTTATTCATGAATCTTTTGTTTGTGCCTTTTCATGTTGCATCATAGTTTCTTTGTCTTATTGCTAGAACTTTGTCTTTCATGTTATGATTGAAGTACTATGATCCCAGCTTTGAATGTTTTACAAATACTTGGATCAAATTTATGACGGTGCATGTCACCTCAAAAATTATTCTTTCTTTTTATCACTTACCTACTCGAGGACGAGCAGGAGTTAATCTTGGGGATGTTGATACATTGCAAATGTATCTATAATTTTTGATGTTCCATGCTTGGTTTTATCTACTTTCTTGTGTTTTATCCACACTTTGGAGTACTTTTCATATGATTTCTTGGACTAACCTATTAACAAGAGCCACAGTGCCAGCTGCCTATTTTCTGCTGTTTTTTGTTCCAGGAAAGTCAGAAAATGGATATTCTAGGAATTGGACGGGACAAAAGCCAAAGTGCCTATTTTCCAGAAGACTCCCGGAGCTAGAATATGAGACGGAGTGGGGCTGGGGCCCAGCCACACCACCTGGCCGCACCAGGGTTGGTCTGGCCGCCCCAGACACCCCCTCGGTCTCCCACTTCGCCTATAAGTTGCCTTCTGACCTAAAAACTCGGGGGGTGGGGGGTTCGACGTTTTTCTAGAAGGAGTTCCACTCCGCCGCCACCACCAGATTCCACGAAATAGCACCAGAAACTCTGTTCTAGCACCCTGCCGAGACGGGGAATTGGAGGAGTTCATCGCCATCATCATCACCATCGCTTCTCCATCGACCATCCATATTTCCCCCATCTATGAGTGAGTAATCCCCCGCTGTAGGCTATGGGGATGGTAGGGATTGGATGAGATCGTTCATGTAATGGCATCAGATTGTTAGGGCATGGTGCCTAGTATCTTCTATTAGTGCTTTATGACTTTGTTGCAACTTGTTATGCTTAATGCTTGTCACTAGGGCCCGAGTGCCATGATTTCAGATCTGAACATGTTATTGATTCATTGTGATAGTATTGTTTATGGTCTTACCTGCAAGTTGTATACACACGTTGTTGTCCCAAACCAATGGCCCCGAAGTGACAGAAATCGGGATAACCGGAGGGAATGGCTTTGATGTGAGGATCACATGTGTTCGGAGTGTTAATGCTTTGCTCTGGTGCTCTATTAAAAGGAGCGCCTTAATTGCCAGTAGTTCCCTTGAGGCCCCGCTGCAAACGGGCTGGCAGGACAAAAGATGTTGTGCAAGTTCTCATTGCAAGCACGTATGACTATATATGGAACACATGCCTAGGATTATCTAGTACTTGGATGCTTTATCTTATTTATCTGCAATTGCCCTATGTTCTGATTGCTATGTGAATTGTCTTGTCCATGCAACGCCCGTCCATCCATCCCTATGCCTAACGCACTCGAATCCTACTGTTTACTGCTATTGTTACTGCTGTCTTTACTTTACTGCTGCTGCTACTTTGCTATTCCTACTACAAAATTGTTGCTACTGATAAACTGCTATGAGCAAGATAGTTTCCAGGTGCAGCTGAATTGACAACTCAGTTGTTAAGGCTTATAAATATTCTTTGGCTCCCCTTGTGTCGAATCAATAAATTGGGTTTCACTTCCCTCGAAAATACTGCAATACACCCCCTATACTTGTGGGTCATCAGTAGGGAGGCGTCCTCTCGTGAATAATGCCATGTTCCTCACAGAACTCGTCAAAGATTTTGGGAAAATATTCACCACCATGATCCGACCTAAGACGTTTGATCTTTCTCTAGTTGATTTTCAACTTCGGCTTTATAAACTTTAAAGTAGTCTAAACCTTCATATTTAGTGCACAACAAATAAACATAGCAGTATCTAGTCGCGTCATCAATTAATGTCATGAAATATCTCTTTTCACCTTTTGTCAACACACCATTCATCTCACATAGATCAGAATGTATGAGTTCTAGAGGTGCCAAGTTTCTCTCCTCGGCAGCCTTGTGGGGCTTTCGAGGTTGCTTTGATTGCACACAACTATGGCACTTAGAACCTTTGGCAATAGTGAAATTCAGAATTAAACTCATGCTGGACATCCGAGACATCAAACCAAAATTAATGTGACATAAACGAGAATGACAAACACTGGTATCATCATTAACATCACCACAAATATGATTCACGGATTTATTACAAAACTCTGAAAGAGAGAAACGGAACAAGCCTCCAAACTCATAACCTTTACCAATAAATTGTCCATGTTTCGAAACAACGACTTTATTAGACTCCAACACAACCTTGAATCCATCTCTGCATAGAAGGGAGCCACTAACGAGATTCTTGTTCATAGTAGGGACATGCTGCACATTCCTTAGCTGCATGATCTTTCCGGAAGTAAACTTCAGATCCACCGTGCCAACACCACGAACAGAAGCATGTGATCCATTCCCTGTTAGGACGGAAGAATCCTGTGGGACCTGATAAGAAGTGAACATAGAGATGTCAGCACACACATGAACATTAGCACACGTATCAATCCACCAACATGGTGATTGAAACACTGAAAGAACAGTAAATAAATTACCATACCCATCTGTGTTGCTAGCGGTCACGACATTGACAGTCTTTCCACTTTTCCCTCTGCGATCTGCACGTTCTGGGTAGTCCTTGGAGAAGTGTCCGAGCTCTCCACATGTAAAGCATCCTAGCTCGGCCTTGTTCGGCTTCTTATTCTTCTTGAAGGTTGTAGTGTTTTCAGGCTTGTTGAAGGAGGGCTTATAGTTCCCTTTGTTCTTGCCGAAGGTCCTCTTCTGCACCATGTTGGTGCTAGACTAGCCCTCGCCTCCTTTCTCAGCAGTGTCCTTAGCCCGAGCCTTCTCCTCAACATCAAGAGACGCTATCAGGTTTTCAACCGATATCTCTTGTCTCTTATGCTTGAGAGTTGTGGCGAAGTTCCTCCATGAAGAAGGAAACTTTGTAATGATGCACCCAGCCACAAACTTGTCGGGTAAGTTACACTTAAGGATTTCAAGCTCCTTGGCAAAACACTGTATCTCATGAGCTTGTTCGACTACAGAACGGTTGTTAACCATCATGTAATCATTAAAAGTTCTCCATGATGTACAGTTCACTGCCAGCATCTGTTACACCGAACTTAGCGTTCAGTGCCTCCTAGAGCTCTTTGCCATCTTTGAAGTGCATGTACACATCAAATAGATTGTTGTCAAGAACACTCAGAACGCATCCCACAAAGGCAAGATTGGTTTCCTTGAACTTGTTCTGATCTTGTTCAGATATAGTTCCTTCAGGTAAACCCTCACTATACTCAAATACTTTCAGATTTTGCAGCCACATAGTGGTCTTATACTGCCACGACTTAAAATGAACACCGGTAAATTTTGCAGCCAGATTTTGCAGCACGTCGCACGTACCATTCAATTGCAGTAGTCGCAGCAGTAACCTTGGGGAATAATGATCGAAGAAGACGGCGGCGAAGACGACGATAGGTAGCACTGTCCGACTTGGATGGAAGACGAGCCGTGATGCAGAACGTGAGCAGTCGCGCAGAGCGCTTCCCAAAAACCTTATTCGCCCTCTCCCATACAGGATCGCAAAGGCGAGTGGTTCCGGAGACCTACTCTCTCGTTCACCGGTGCACGCTGGCAAGCGGAATGGAGTAGACTACGGTGGCGGCGCAAGGCAGAGAGGAGGCAAACCCTAGATTGGTTTTCGGTTGTGTTGGAGATATACCCTAGAGGCAATAATAAATATAGTTATTATTATATCTTTGTGTTTATGATAAATGTTTATATTCATGCTATAATAGTATTAACAAGGAAACATTAATACTTGTGTGAATTGTAAACTTAAATTGAAGTCCCTAGTATAGCCTCTATACTTCACTAGCTTGTTGGTTAATAGATGATTGTGGTTTCCCTATCATGAACATTGAGATGTTATTAACAACAAGATCATATCGTTAGGAGAATGATATGGTGGACATACTCCTATAGTTAAGCGTAGCATAAAGATCAAGTCATTTTAATAGTTCAATTGCTATATGCTTTCTGATACATAGTTATCTAATTCCTTCGACCATGAGATCATGCATATCACCTTTGCCGGATGGATGCTTTGATGTCATCAAACACCACACCGTAACAGGGTGGCTATAAAGGTGGTATTGAGTGTTCGGAAAGTATTGGTTGAAACACATGGATCAAGAGTGGGATTTGTCCATCCATATGACGGATAGATATTCTCTGGGCCCTCTCGGTGAAATGTCATCCAATTAGCTTGCAAGCATGTGACTGGGTCACAAGGGATCACATATCACGGTAACGAGAAAAGAGTACTTATCAGTAACGAGGTTGAACTAGGTATGCAGAGATACCGACGATCATAACCTCGGATAAGTAACATATCGTGAGACAAAGGGAAATTGGTATCGTATGTAAGTGGTTCATTCGATCGCAATGTAATCGTAGAAATATGTGGGAGCCATATGAATTTCCAGATTCCTCTATTGGTTATTGTTCGGAGAAGTGTCTCGATCATGTCCGCATAATTCACGAACCGTAGGGAGACACACTTAAGGATTCGACGTTGTTTGAGTAGTTATGGTATTATGAGAAAGAGACCGAATGTTGTTCGGAGTCTCGGATGGGATCCGGGATATCACGAGGTGATCCGGAATGGTCCGGAGAATAAGATTCATATAAGGAAAGTTCCGTTTCGGAGTTGGGGAATGGTTCCGGTGTTTTCATCGGGAACATTCTAGAAGGTCCCGGAATGTCCGGCACTCCGGAAGGGGAAGGGTACATGAATGTGTCATTGTAAGTTGGAATGATTGCATCATGTACTAGGTGTTCTTGCTGTCCAAAATAAAGGGTTTATTTAAATCCTAAATTGAAAAGTCAAACGGCTAGTTTGAAAGTCAAACGACAATTTTGGGAAGTGGGAAAAGAGGAGGAGGTGAAGCCGAGTTGGGGAGTGAGTCCTCCCCAAGCCGGCGCCCCACCCAAGCCGAGTTGGGGAGGGACTCCACTCCCTCCCCTTGGCCGGCCAGCCCTCCCACCTATATAAGGAGGGGCAGGGCTCCCCTCCTAGCACACACAAGTTTCCACCTCTAATCTCCGGTTTAGAGCCGTTTTGGTTTAGAGCTTCTAATTGCTTTAGCCAGCGGTTTAGAGCCTTCTAATTGGTTTAGAGCCTTCTAATTGGTGTGTCTAATTACTAGACCACTAATAGCCTCTCTCATACTCCACCATACTCGCACCGGCTTAAGGCGAAGCCCTGCGAGATCTCCCCTCTACTTCCGGTACCACGCCGTTGTGCTGCCGGAATCGCGAGGAGAGTGCTACAACCTCCGCTGCCTGCTGGAACAAGGGAGAGGAAGGTCTTCGTCGAGTACCGAACGTGTGACCGACTGCGGGAGCGCTGCGGGAACGCGGCGCTGGAAGGATCGTCTACGCGATCTTGAGATCGGAAAGAGTACGACTACATCACCCACGAGAATCTGCTCTCGTTAACCGCTTTGGAATCTTCGAGGGTGAGTTCCTCTATCGACTCGTTGCTACAATCTAGTAGATAGATCTTGGCTTGTTTGTTTGCATGCGGTAGAAAATTTTTGTTTTCCATGCTACGAACCCCTACAGTGGTATCAGAGCCGTGTCTATATGTAGATCTGTTGCACGAGTAGAACACAATGGTCATTGTGGGCGTTGATGCTTTTATTGTAGATTGCTTTTTGTGTACTTTGAATCTTGCGGTATGTTGGGATGAAGCGGCCCGGGCTAACCTTACATGACATCGTTCATGAGACTTGCTCCACGCTTGACATGCAACTCGTATTGCATAAGTGGCTTTGCGGGTGCCTGTTTCTCCTAGCATAGTAAAGATCCAATTTACAACGGGTAATCAACAATGCTAGTATCAATGTTGTGGTTCTTGTTCGTAGGTTAGAACGACACTTATGGAAAGCCCTAAACCACGTAAAATATGCAAAGAAAGTAGAAGCGTCTAACTTTGTTTTGCAGGGGTGTGCAGTGATGTGATATGGCCATGATTGTGATTATATTTGATGTATGCAATGTTCCTTATTGTAAGTTGGCAACCGGCAGGAGCCATTTGGTTGTCTTTAATTTCTGTTAAGACCTGCGTGTCTATTCAAAATAGTTGTAATAGTTGAAGCCGGTGGACGACAACCATGGTGAAGCGTCATTGACCTTGATGCAATGCTGGTGATGATGGAGATCATGTTCGTGCTTGAAGATGGAGATCGGAAGCACAAAGAAGAAAGTCCATATCATATCACATATTATGAATTGCATGTGATGTTAATCCTTTATGCATCTTGTATTGCTTAGTAGACGACGGTAGCATTATAAGATGATCCCTCATGCACATAAATTTCAAGTTCTAAAGTGTTCACCCTTAGTATGCACCGTTGCCAAAGCTTGTTGCTTCGAAGCACCACGTGATGATCGGGTGTCTTTGATTCCGCGGGTGAATACAACGTAAGCAAGCCAGATTTGCTTATGCGGTAGCTAAGGTTTGATCTTGACGAGCCTAGCATGTACAGACATGGCCTCAGGAACACGGATTACCGAAAGGTAGAGCATGAGTCATATAGTAGATATGATGAACATGTTGATTGTTCGCCATTGAAGCCATATCAACTCTCGTGATGATCGGTTTTGATGTGGTGGATTTGGTTCGTGTGATCACTAAAACAATGTGAGGGATGTTGTTTTGAGTGGGAGTTCAACTAGATTAATTTAATTATTAATTAGAACTCAATTTATCATAAACTAAATCAAAGTGAATTTGCATAGTTGTTGTAGTCATTGGCATCCGTTTACCACCTTGCGCTTAGTTATAATTGAGATGATAGAACTATAGAATTCTGGTTAGTTACTTTACGAACTGGTATCGTATTGTTTTGAAGTGTTAATCTAAAGTTTAAAAGTCCTATTGCAAACTTTCAGTAAGTTCCGGTTACTCCATGAAGTTTAATAATTGGTATTAAATCAAGAGTAACAATTCCAAGTGTTAGTATATAAAGTATCATGTTTGTCTCCATGATTCTTGATATTCAAAGGATTGTCTTAATATCAAGGTTATCTAGGATCTGAAAGAGTTGTTTCAGAAACCATGATGTGTGGAAGATATTGTGATATCTGAAACGAAGTTTTGGTTGCAACATGATAGAGTATAATATGGCAAAAGTCATGTTCTCATATTTGATGAAAATTTGCAAAAGGTTGGAGACACTAGTTGTCCTAATCTTCCAAAAGGTTTTGGAGAGCAACATTATACTCGCGATTCACCGTTATAAGCTAAAGTAGCTTAATCATGAATAATTCCATGATAAGGATGAATATTTGATGTAGGTAAAGTGTTTACTACACCAAAAGATTACTAAAGAAAGGAATTTGAAAGCACACCAAACATTGGATGATGGTGATCTACTTCAAAGTGCAAGTCCAAAGACATTGGTATTTAACTATACACGCTTTGGACTATGTGTCATATGTATGACTCCACTATTGATGTTGATAGATTCTTTCAAGCTGAAAAGGAAATACTGAAAGAGAATCTCATAAGTATGTGGCAGAAAAGAAAAGACTAGAATTGTTCAGCTTAAGTATATAGATGATATACATGTTATGGCTATATTCTTTGCTTCTTAAACAATGTGGTTCTTAAGTATTTGATACTGGATTTGTTGGTGTGAATCGTCATACGAAACAACAGAATTCATGAACTACAATGGCCTAAGTAACTAGCAAAAGAATATGTGATGATGTTCATCGAGAACAAATAAAGGGTTATTGTGTTGCTCGTTAAACATCAAAGCTTGCCTTCAAGATTTGTTTTATCAGGTATTATGAGAACAAAAGGGTTGTTCAAATAATTGCCGTAATCCATAAAAGATGGATGATTTACAAAATCTCGTTGAAGATATCACATCCATAAAACTAGTGCTAAAAAATGTCGAAAGACAAATTGATTGAAAGATCACTTGGGAAGTGACATCGCCGTTTAAATTATATTGGAAAGAAAACATGAAGAAACTCCATGTGGATGGAATTTTGGAGTCTTTTGATTTTTGATCAAATGACGTTTGTGAAACTTTCCTAGAGAATAATTAAAACTTCGTTCATAGGCCAAAAGGGAATGAAAGACTAGCTTATTGGAACTTGTGCATATTGTTGTACGAACTCCATTATGTGTAGTCAAGAGCGATGGATTTCAACTTCATATGCTTTCTCCGAAAATTTGAGTGAATATATGAATATTTACTTAATAAGGATGAAGTATGAAATATTTGAAAAGTTCAAAGATTTCAAGATGAAGTGCAAAATCATTGTAACAAGAATATAAATAGTTTATGATAAGATCATAAAGGAAGATATTTGAGTTACAAGTTTAGCATAATACCTAAGATTTAAGGAATCGTTCCGTGGATTTGCATTTCCCGAAACACCATAAGAGTATGGAGCGTTCGAGATATGTAATTAAAACCTTGTTTGACATGGTAAGATCAAAGGTGTAAAATATAGAACTGCCATTATATTTTAAAGATTAAAAGCTTTAGAGACTACCGCTTTTCCACTAAAAAGAGCTCCATCATAATCCGCTGAAATGACACCATATAAAGTTATGGTTTGGGATAAAACCCAAGTAGTCCTTTCTTAAAACATTGGTATGCTAATCATAAGAAAGATGTGTGCAACCAAAGTCGGATAAACCTGTCTTTGTATAAATATTAAGTATTCCTCCACAAACACCGGAGACAAAAGTGTTTGTCGCTTAGAACGTCAAGTTTCTTTGAGAAGGAATTTTTCGTGAAAAGTTAAAGTGGGAGAACAATAGAACTTTGATAAGGTTAAAAGAACCTTAGCTATATGTGCAAAGTTGCGCAGCGCCGAAAAGTGTTCCGGAGGCAGCAATAATGCTCATGGCTCACGTGCCTCAAAGGTTGTGGTCACGGAGGTCTAAGTTTCTATTGAAACAAGTAGGTCGAGTAAACAATCAAATACTAAGATTTGAGGGTTGAATCATTATTTGAGAATAATGAACGGACTACATGCAAAGAAGCGATGATGGGCCCTGACTCCGTCAAATGGCTTGAAGCCATAAAATCCGTGATAATTCCATACACGAGAAATCAAGTTTTGAACTTGAAGGACCCTCGAGAAAGGTGTAAGACCTTACAGTTGTGTTTGGATCTATAAAGAAATAGACATGGATGTTTCACATCTATAGTCGACATGTTGGGAGAGAGTTCACAACAATGTTCAAAGATTGACTATGACAAGATTTGATCTTTCATAGCGATATTTAGTCTAGACGGATTAATGTAGCAACCACTACATATAATTTTGTTATGTGGTAGTTGAATAAACAAAACAAGTTCTTCTAATAGAATTGTTACCTAGGACGTGTGCATGACATGGTCCAAAGGGTATTGTTAATTCAAAGGATGCTAAAAGCATATGCAAACTTCAATGGATGAAGTAAGCATAGCGGAGTTGGAATCTTCACTATGATGAAACTGTTAAAAGAGTTTAATTTCATCGGAGACAATGAAGATACTTGCATTTGCAAGAAATTAAGTGGGAGCGCTAAGACATATTTCTAATACATTATGTGGAGGACATATTGTTGATTAGAAATGATGTATCTTTTATTAACACGTATTAAGAATTTCATCCTGATGAAAGACTTAGGCAAAACCCAAATATTTGGCATCAATAGATGCTAATATGGTTGTGCCAGAAGTACATAGACAAGATATTGAATGAGTTCAATATAGAAACTACAAGAAAGGTTCTTGTCGCACAGAAAGGATTGAAAGAGTTCAATGTTGATTCAAGTGTATTGACATTTGGTAAGTGAAACAAAGATTCAAGTATAGATTGATACTTGATGTATGAAATCACAAAGAGTGTTTATATCAATCATACTGTGGTATGTACAAATCCAGATATGTCCTATGCTCTAAATGTTATGAGCATATACCAGAATGATTCATAAGATGATCATTGGACGATAGTAAGGATATTCTTATGATCTTTGGAAGAACTAAGAGTATATTATTTGTAGAAGTGACAAATAGATGGTTAGTTCATTGTAAAAGTACTACATTGATACTAGTTTTGTCACAGAGTACAAATTTAGTTTATCTCAATCTAAACTGAGGGTGGCACAATAAAATGGAAAGTAAGTTCCATAATGGATTTGGATGAAGTTCCAAAGTTAAGACATTGTGACAGATACTACAACAAAAGGCTGAGTATATGACTGCTATTATAGCAGTAAAAGAGGGCATTTGTGTCAAGTAGTTTGTTATCAAACTAGGTGTAGTTCACAGCGGGATAATACTACGAAGATATATTGTACGACAATATTATCAACATGTTTTAACCCCAGAGAACTAAAGGTCTCACCAAAGGACCAAATCTATACAAAGCCATCTCATTAAGAATGAGTGATGCGTAGAGACGCAAAGACATGCAATTACACACGGACCTGGAAGTGTCAGATCCGAAGATCAGTTGACCACTAGCAATCGTGTACATGCAACACCGGAAAGCCATAGGTGTTGAATACACAAAGGTTTGAAACTAGATTATTGACTCTAGTGCAAGTGGGAGACTGTTGGAGATATACCCTAGAGGCAATAATAAATATAGTTATTATTATATCTTTGTGTTTATGATAAATGTTTATATTCATGCTATAATAGTATTAACAAGGAAACATTAATACTTGTGTGAATTGTAAACTTAAATTGAAGTCCCTAGTATAGCCTCTATACTTCACTAGCTTGTTGGTTAATAGATGATTGTGGTTTCCCTATCATGAACATTGAGATGTTATTAACAACAAGATCATATCGTTAGGAGAATGATATGGTGGACATACTCCTATAGTTAAGCGTAGCATAAAGATCAAGTCATTTTAATAGTTCAATTGCTATATGCTTTCTGATACATAGTTATCTAATTCCTTCGACCATGAGATCATGCATATCACCTTTGCCGGATGGATGCTTTGATGTCATCAAACACCACACCGTAACAGGGTGGCTATAAAGGTGGTATTGAGTGTTCGGAAAGTATTGGTTGAAACACATGGATCAAGAGTGGGATTTGTCCATCCATATGACGGATAGATATTCTCTGGGCCCTCTCGGTGAAATGTCATCCAATTAGCTTGCAAGCATGTGACTGGGTCACAAGGGATCACATATCACGGGAACGAGAAAAGAGTACTTATCAGTAACGAGGTTGAACTAGGTATGCAGAGATACCGACGATCATAACCTCGGATAAGTAACATATCGTGAGACAAAGGGAAATTGGTATCGTATGTAAGTGGTTCATTCGATCGCAATGTAATCGTAGAAATATGTGGGAGCCATATGAATTTCCAGATTCCTCTATTGGTTATTGTTCGGAGAAGTGTCTCGATCATGTCCGCATAATTCACGAACCGTAGGGAGACACACTTAAGGATTCGACGTTGTTTGAGTAGTTATGGTATTATGAGAAAGAGACCGAATGTTGTTCGGAGTCTCGGATGGGATCCGGGATATCACGAGGTGATCCGGAATGGTCCGGAGAATAAGATTCATATAAGGAAAGTTCCGTTTCGGAGTTGGGGAATGGTTCCGGTGTTTTCATCGGGAACATTCTAGAAGGTCCCGGAATGTCCGGCACTCCGGAAGGGGAAGGGTACATGAATGTGTCATTGTAAGTTGGAATGATTGCATCATGTACTAGGTGTTCTTGCTGTCCAAAATAAAGGGTTTATTTAAATCCTAAATTGAAAAGTCAAACGGCTAGTTTGAAAGTCAAACGGCAATTTTGGGAAGTGGGAAAAGAGGAGGAGGTGAAGCCGAGTTGGGGAGGGAGTCCTCCCCAAGCCGGCGCCCCACCCAAGCCGAGTTGGGGAGGGACTCCACTCCCTCCCCTTGGCCGGCCAGCCCTCCCACCTATATAAGGAGGGGCAGGGCTCCCCTCCTAGCACACACAAGTTTCCACCTCTAATCTCCGGTTTAGAGCCGTTTTGGTTTAGAGCTTCTAATTGCTTTAGCCAGCGGTTTAGAGCCTTCTAATTGGTTTAGAGCCTTCTAATTGGTGTGTCTAATTACTAGACCACTAATAGCCTCTCTCATACTCCACCATACTCGCACCGGCTTAAGGCGAAGCCCTGCGAGATCTCCCCTCTACTTCCGGTACCACGCCGTTGTGCTGCCGGAATCGCGAGGAGAGTGCTACAACCTCCGCTGCCTGCTGGAACAAGGGAGAGGAAGGTCTTCGTCGAGTACCGAACGTGTGACCGACTGCGGGAGCGCTGCGGGAACGCGGCGCTGGAAGGATCGTCTACGCGATCTTGAGATCGGAAAGAGTACGACTACATCACCCACGAGAATCTGCTCTCGTTAACCGCTTTGGAATCTTCGAGGGTGAGTTCCTCTATCGACTCGTTGCTACAATCTAGTAGATAGATCTTGGCTTGTTTGTTTGCATGCGGTAGAAAATTTTTGTTTTCCATGCTACGAACCCCTACAGGTTGTTCATGGTGGAAGCCGCACTGGCGTTTATATAGAGCGGCTCGGGAATACCGCATAGGGCACGTCGTGGACCAAGCCCACGTTGCGCATGTTCGGGTCGGTTACAGATAGCCCACGATCCGGGAGCGACCCGAATAGGCTGACTGTTGACACGTCTGTCAAAACCGCACAAGTTTTCCCAAGCAGCAAAAATAAAGCTTGGCTCGATTCCCGCAACTCGCGGCGCGCGCGCGCGTCGTGACGAGACGAGCGGGCGTGCAGGCGTGCGTGCGTGCGAGTGGCGGCGTCGTCGAAGGAGGAGCGCGCGTGTAGTTCTCCTCTTCTCACTCACTTTACTAAGTGGTGAACCACTCCACCTTATAAGGTGGTGTAACTCTCCTCCAAGTTTCCATGTGGGACTAAACTTTAGCTCCCACTCCACTCATATGTGAGCTGCCACCAAATTGGGCTAAATCACACATGGGCTTCCACACGCATGGGCTTTGAGATTTAGGGAAAAACTGAAATCACATATGGGCTTAAATAGATTAGCCCATTATTTCTAACAATCCCCCACCAGATCTCAAATGACTATTTGAAGATTTGCCAATCCTCGGTACTTGTTTATATACCAGTGTTTCAGCAGAGACTGTTAAGTTGAACATCCGCCTAGAATCTTGAACTACGTCTATCAGCAACTTGAACAATGGACGAACCTTGAATTGCAAGTTTGGTGCCAATAGATTTCACTCAAAATCATAACTAGTACATGGCTGCCAGTAGCCTACCCTGCGGGTTGGAGCATATGCGTAATACTCCCTGGTCTCTTCATGAGTTTACTAGAGACCACCCAAGTCTCATAGACCGCGACGTTTACAATCGAGCTCATATAGGTGTGTTCTTTCAAGAATGCCCTGTAGGACGGCATCTTTGCTTAGTTATAGCCAACAGAAACACATTAAGGCATGTTGCCAACCTGCCTTACACATTTTGAGAGCCATGCATCTTCACATAGAGAGGGTTACAAAATTATCTTCTTAGTCAAAGCACTAGCTTGTTCTTCCCAGATCCTAATTCACGGGATCTCCGATCACATAGGTTGGGTTACCACTATGGTGTGACACCCATGGGTCTCAACCCCATCTCCCTCGATGCATTTTCTATCACAATTCGTGATAGTCCCTTTGTAAAGGGACCTGCCAGGTTTTTATCTGTTTGAATATACGTAATAGTTATTACTCTGGAGTTTCTCAATTTCCTGATAGATTTCAAACGTCTCTTGACGTGTCTTGACGACTTCGCGTTATCCTTAGAATTGTTCACTTTGACAATAATAGTTTGGTTGTCACAATTCAAAAGGATTGCCGGCACAGGTTCTTCAACCACAGGCAAGTCCATCAAGAGTTCACGCAGCCATTCTGACTCAATAGTGGCTGTGTCTAAAGCAGTATGTTCTGCTTCCATAGTTGACCTCGTCAATATGGTCTGTCTACGAGATCTCCATGAGACTGCGCCACCTCCAAGGGTAAACACATACCCACTCGTGGCATAGAGTTCATCAACATCAGAGATCTAGTTCGAATCATTATATCCTTCAAGCATAGCAGGGTGCCCTGAATAGTGAATCCCATAGCTCATTGTACCACATAGATAGCACATGACCCTTTCAAGTGCATGCCAATGATCAATACCCGGGTTAGACATGAACCTACTCAACTTACACATAGCAAAAGAGATATTGGGTCTTGTAGCACTTGCTAAGTACATAAGAGAACCAACAATTTGTGAATATTTCAATTGGTATGTTGGTTCCTTCTTATTCTTTCGCAATGTCAAACTGGGATCATAAGGTGTTGGAGAAGTCTTGTGTAACACCCTCGAATCGGCCCTATGCAAGTTTTAGCGCTTCTCGCCAAACCCGCATAGAAACGATTCAAGGACGCCCACCAGGCACTTGCGTGCGGGTGGAAAACAAAGTAATAGCATTACACAATAGTTCACGATGGAACCCACAGAACAGATATATATACAACACGATTCCATGAGTCAAGAATACAGATATACAATGCAAAGATCCAAATCACCTTGAAAACGATACAACATCCGAGTATGGACAAGATGCAAATTGGGCTAAGAGCCCTGAAGAATAACCAATGGCATCCATAACCCTGCCTAGGCGAAGCCGGAAGGGTAACCCTGCTAACGACATCGATCTCAAACCTGCTAAAACAAAAGGGGTGTTGACAAAGGGCAAAGGAAAAAGAGGAGCGTCAGTACTGAGGCCAGTACACGGCGAGGCTAGAATTCGGCGGCTCTCGCCTACATAGGTATGGTGGACTGAAGCGGCAGCGAAGCATACACTAAACAACCTATAGAGACTCGATAAAATGTCGGCTATTAGAGAGAGATAAGAAAGACCTATTCGGAACCAACCTCATACTAACACCAATCATACCCATCCTGGTATTCCCCCTCGAGACCAAACGAGGAAGTCAAACCGAGGAACTCACACAGTTGGCAGTTTTATTCATTCTATTATAGTTGAAGCACTTACTAGTCAGATATAGATAGCATGAGTTATCATGATAGCATAAGTAGTGGGCAGTTTTAGGTAACCATTTAGTTGTAGTTGCAGTACTTACTAGTCAGATACAATTAGCATGTGACATCCCAAACCCAGCAGTTGTTGGCACTTTTATTTCATTCCATTGGAGTTGCAATACTTACTAGGCAGGTATAACATGACACGATACACCCCAGTTCCACCAGTTGTTGGCACTTTTATTATCCATTCCATTGTAGTGAACTTGATTACTAGTCACATATTAAGTCAAATTTATAGCACTACTTTAGTTATTTTTGTCTATGACCGAGATACTGTGCTCCAAGTCGTCCATAACCGCGGGCACGGCTTTCAGAAAGATTTACCCTGCAGGGGTGCACAAATAGCAACACACACACGATCAACCTCAAAAAAACCAAATCAAAACCCAACGAGGCTTTCACAACAAAGCAATCATAGGATTCATAAAATATTTCAGGGGTCCACCCAATTAAGCTACCCGCAACGAAGTTGGCCGGCTCCGAGACGGACCCAAGATTTGCGCCAATGGCTGTAAATGACTGGGAACCCGAAAGTGTGACTGGGCTTGTCGATACCGCGAAAACACTCCGCAATTCCTAAAAAGTACAGGTGCTCCACGCACAATCGTAAATAAAGCAGTAAAGCATGGCATAAGTACAGGATAGTAATAAAGCCCCAAACTAGTTTGTGGCCCCAAGAAATAAGAAATGAATCAAGCTCTGGCTAAGGGGGATCCATAGGGTCTCCCGGATGTGGATAGTGTGAATAGTCAAGGAACAGGTATCAAATACTCGGGGCCTACGGGACACAAGTGGACATGAACAACCAAATAGCATATATTGCCCACCGGTGCCTCTTTCATTAGTTATCCAGCAATGTAATAGTTGTATTTAAAGTCATGATCCTCTCCACCGTAAAGCATATGACAACATTCCAACAACTGTGTGGTACTTCATGACACGGGATCGCACCTGAGCAAGTGACTACGACTCGCAAGACCATCTATCTACCAAACAACAGGTAATAGGAGGTGTCCAAGGCAATATAGAGGCTGTAGGGAATATAAATGGTGCACGGAAACTAAAGCATCGCACCACGGATAGCAATAGATCAATAGGAGGAAGTAAAGACTATAAATGCAAAATAGGTAGAAAGGGGGAGATTGCTCGCCTGGGAAGCATAACCGAACGTTCATCTGGAGGTCGGGTCGACACTCGCATCCACTCAACGGCCTAATCCGTGAAGAAGCAAAGCACTAAAAGAAACACCGGATACACTATATAATACTACGGCAGAAGACCGGGCATGATGCATGACATGGCAAAGATGCGATGCGCCTAGGCAATATTAAGCGGAACTAGGGTCCCAACGATTAATTAGAAGATTCATGTTATTTAACTACCCCGCAATTTAAATGTTGTCTTAACAAGGCAAACATGGCATCGGTTCGCTACTCAAATTTAAATGGAGGCAATATAAGACTAGAAAAGCCTGCATATGATCTCCATCTTTAATTATTAGGTGAATCGACATAATGCCCCCAAAACCACAATAAGATGTATGCAATCATGAACAATTTAATATGCACTAAGTAGATGTCATATTATAAAAATAAGGGTCTCGGATAGGGGATCACACATTGGGGTTCGAAGATCTTGGGTGCCGAGGGTCTTGGGGTTCGGGCGCGCCGGGATCAGTCTTTGGATCCGGGTGGAAGATCTTGAGGGTCCACGTCGAAGAAGGGCTCGAGGTTTTCGAACTCCACCTCAACCATCGGACGGTCGATGAAACGGAAGTAGATCCTGACGTCCATTGCACGGCATCGTACCGATGGAGATCTTGGTGTTCCATCTTGATCAACACTGGCAGTCTTGGTTTCGGGCGTCGGGTCTCACAGACGAATTTGGATAAGCATCGGCAACACATCGCCAGGCAGGAGGTCGGCTGCTGAAGCGGGTATGGCAAAACTCGACAGGTCGGGCGAGCTTGTGAGAGACGAGCCTGTCTAGACAAGAAGTATACTGCAGGAAGCATCTGAAGATACAACGAATCACGACAGGTAACATGTGGCCTGGTGTTTGCAGCGAAAAGAAAACAACAAGGCCACGGCGTCGCACGCTTTGAGGTGGTCAGGAACAAACGTAGGCACAGAAGGCATCCACAGCGCAGGAAGAACACACGCGATGGAGTACGGTCCTAGTGTTGTTGTGGTAGAGAGGCCGCGGACAGAAGACATGCTCAGGGGACTCATGGAGGCAGCGTCCCATGGCCACGGATCGAGGCGGGCTCGGCATCGAGGAGGCGCTCGAGGCGGGGTTGCGCACTCGCAGAAGGCGGCGAGGACGGGGTGGCAACGGCCATGGGCGGTGGACACAGCGCTCGCAGCTGCGGCCAGAGAGACGCGCGGTGGCGACCGACGACGGCGTGGGGGTCATGGGGAGGGTGCAGAGGACCAGGAGGAGGAAGACACGAGGTCCACGGGGTCTACGGCTCACCGGCCAGAGGGGAACCCGCGAGGACGATCTGCTGGCGGTGTTCAGGGCGGAGAGAGGTGGCCCTGCGTGGAGGCGCGGCCAGTGGGGATGCAGCAAGGGCGAGCACCTGCAGTGGGGCACGCTCGGGAAGGGAGAGGGCCAGAGGAGCAGCGGTGGTCTCTGAGGCCGGCCGGGGCGAGCGAGGACGAGGCGGAGAGGCGGGGCCGGGCTCCGGGGTGGCGGCGGTTGCTCGGGACAGAGGAGGAAGGCGATGGCCACGCGGGCTGGGGAGAAGGCGAGCGTCAACAGGGAGCGAGGGCGGTTGGTGGCAACCTGGGTTGGGAGGACCCGATCGCATTTTGAAAAACAAAAGAAGGGGGCGGCTGCAAAAGGGACAAAGGAGGTGGACGCGGTCGCTGCTCGCTGGGTGTAGTGCGTGCTAGTGTGTGGCTGCTGTGTGGTGTGCGGCTGGCGGCGGGGTGGGTCTGGGTAGAGCTAGGGTTTGGGGTAGGAGTAGGTAGGGTTTGACTAGTCTAGGATCTGGTTTAGATGGGCCGGGTAGTAGGTAGTCTGGTCCGGTTGGGCCTCTGGCTAGACCGGTTAGACTGCCTCCCCGGTCGAAACTTTTATTTTATTTTTATAAAACAAAACGTTTCAAAAATAGTTTTAGTCAAATACAAGACGACCTAGGGTTTTGATTTGAAACAAGGAAGGGAATATCTAGAAAATAAAAATAAGCTTTTGGAAAGTAGTTTTAGGCAAACATATGCATGATGACATGACGATGCTCAAATGCAATGTGGCATGATGACATGAGCATGCGGTCATGATGATGCATAAAATAAAAACAACACGCGATTTTCTAGTAGTGGTTTTAGCGGGGTGCTACAATTCGACACCACTAACAATGGATCTCGCCCTCGAGATCCGCCTCACGGTACGGGGAAGAAGGCTGGTGATCTGAATCTTCTCGTATCGTGTAGATCTTCGCGACACTACTAACAAGGATTCTCGCTCCATCTTCAAATTTCCGACACCACCAACAAGGAGTCGGTGTTCTAGTTTGTTGAGGGGAACGCTCCGGATAAACAAAGGACGAAGCTAAAGGTCTCAAAAGGTATGGTCACCTTTAACTTCTGTTGAAGGAGTGAGATTGCATTGATCCACCGAATCCGTGTACAAAAGCGAATGATAAGAGTAGTGGTATGGTCGTGACTCCATCTCGCACTCAAAACATTACTTTGTACATGAATAGTAGAATTATGCAATCAACTCTCGAAATCAGACTGAAGATCTCGACAGACGAGGTTCAAAAACAAAGGAGTGATGCAGGGTTTCATCGGATCTGATGTAGATGAGGTCGTCGTGTTGGAAAACACCAGAAGGCACAAGAAGGAACTAAGAGAAGTCCAACAGATGAAGGATTCCTCAGATAGCATGAAGACCGGATGTAGAAGCACCGTTACCAAAGGAGGAAGCGAAACCCTGAAGGTACGACGGAAACCCAACCACGAGAATTCCTGGCCTTGAAGAAAGATAAGAGAGCAGATTCAAAACACGCAGAGGTAAGAGGAGAGTAGAATAAGGGTAAGAAGTAAAAGCAGACCTAATCAGATCTATCCAACCGATTTTCAAAAATAGTTTGACACTCTACAACGTCCGTTAGCTAGGTTATCCTACAGGCTGGACCAGTGGGGTATCGCAGCTTCTGAGCTCTGATACCACTTTGTAACACCCTCGAATCGGCCCTATGCAAGTTTTAGCGCTTCCCGCCAAACCCGCATAGAAATGATTCAAGGACGCCCACCAGGCACTTGCGTGCGGGTGGAAAACGAAGTAATACCATTACACAATAGTTCACGATGGAACCCACATAACAGATATATATATATACAACACGACTCCATGAGTCAAGAATACAGATATACAATGCAAAGATCCAAATCACCTTGAAAACGATACAACACCCGAGTACGGACAAGATGCAAATTGGGCTAAGAGCCCTGAAGAATAACCAATGGCGTCTATAACCCTGCCCAGGCCAAGCCGGAAGGGTAACCCTGCTAACGACGTCGGTCTCAAACCTGCTAAAACAAAAGGGGTGCCGACAAAGGGCAAAGGAAAAAGAGGAGCGTCGGTACTGAGGCCTGTACACGGCGAGGCTAGAATTCGGCGGCTCTCGCCTACATAGGTATGGTGGACTGAAGCGGCAGCGAAGCATACACTGAACAACCTATAGAGACTCGATAAACTATCGGCTATTAGAGAGAGATAAGAAAGACCTATTCGGAACCAACCTTATACTAACATCAATCATACCCATCCTGGTATTCCCCCTCGAGACCAAACGAGGAAGTCAAACCGAGAAACTCACACAATTGGCACTTTTATTTCATTCCATTGGAGTTGTGATACTTACTAGGCAGGTATAACATGACACGATACATCCCAGTTCCACCAGTTGTTGGCACTTTTATTATCCATTCCATTGTAGTGAAGCCGATTACTAGTCACATATTAAGTCAAATTTATAGCACTACTTTAGTTATGCTTGTCTATGATCGAGATACTGTGCTCCAAGTCGTCCATAACCGCGGACACGGCTTTCAGAAAGATTTACCCTGCAGGGTGCACAAATAGCAACACACACACGATCAACCTCGGAAAAACCAAATCAAAACCCAACGAGGCTTTCATGACAAAGCAATCACATGATTCATAAAATATTTCAGGGGGCCACCCCACTAAGCTACCCGCAACGAAGTTGACCGGCTCCGAGATGGACCCAGGGTTTGTGACAATGGCTGTAAACGACTGGGAACCCGAAAGGGTGACTGGGCTTGTCGATACCGCAAAAACATTCCACGTTCTAAAACAGTACATGTGCTCCACGCACAATCATAAATAAAACAGTAAAGCATGACATAAGTACAGGATAGTAATAAAGCCCCAAAACTAGTGGAGAATTGCTTATCAGTGGAGCATATTTTTTCCTATTAATGGCGCATATGGAATGCGCCACTAGTGTTGCGCCACTGATAATTAATTACCAATGGAACATATTCAATATGCGCCATTGATAGTGGGACAACCAGTGGCGCATCCTCAATATGCGCCATTGATGTTTTACCAGTGGAGCATATATCGAAATGCGCCACTGGCTGAATAAAAGATGCTCCACTGATGTCTCGTACAGGTATACAGAATACAGGGCTCTCACGTATTTATACAGGTACATATACATGTATTTATACAGGTACACAATAGTATAGAAACAGAGATAATAGTATAAGTAGAATTATACATCATCATATCAATTAGAACCTGACATAGTGACAAGTGCCCGAATATTATACAAGTCTACAACAAGTTGATCATCATCTCATACATTACACATTACAACAAGTTGATTATCATCATTAGCCAAATCCTAGACTACTAAAGGACCGAGTAGAGTACAACTGCAATGGCGATGATGAGCAAGACGAGAAGCACGATCATCAAGGTCTTCATCCGGTTCGTGTCTCTCTGCTCTCCAAGGAGGTGATTCCTCCACCTAGCTTCCACCTGATGAGCCAGAGCCTACAATTTGTTTGTGGAGGACACGGAACTTGGTCGGCTATGTCTTAGATCTCCATGGCGAGTTCAACAACAATTGGCATAAACTATGTTGTATCGGTCCTAGAAAAAGTCAATACAAAATAATTATCAGCTAAGCAACCATGGTGAAAATAAAAAAATACACAGTGATAACTCAGTTCTAAAGAAAAGTAGCTCTGATTTTTTATTTAGCAAGGAGCAGAACCAGCACTACAGTGCTCTCTACATACAGGACAGTGGCACCAATTATATTTGAGAAAAACAACTCAGAAGATGCATAAGGTTGTACTTGGTGACACTACATACCACATAGATACGAATGAAAATGCATCTCTGGATAAATTTTCAAGGTGGAACCACTAAGTGTTGAACCCGCATACCTTTTATGGCCTGAGTCAACTCTCCAATCTTTAGATCATCCCTCTCACATGAGAGAGCGAATCTCTCTGATGAAACATTCAAAATAACAGCGAACTGTGCCATCACTGAATTTTAGAGCTTATTAGATAATGAAAACTGGTCCAACTATGTAAACCAGAGTGAAAACAAAAACATTACTGGATGTCTTTACCCAGGAGCCTAATATCAAGAAAGGAAAAAAAGACACAAAGAGCCAATTCGTAAAATTAACTTTGTATACCTCAAGAGGTTTATGATTGCACTGTTCGGACGAAGGACCAAACTTAAACTGACTATTAAGCATTATTACTAACGAAGAGCCGTCATGATGATAAAATACCAAAACTGAACCAAGAATTCTTAGTTAAGTTTTGTGTGTGCAAAATATGCATATCACTGTTAAATTTACAATCTTTTAGTAGAGAAGCTTTCATGCAATTATTATTGTGCATAAGGAGGAGGTAATTTTGGCTATTCTATAACTAAGATGCTCGCATTCTCGACCGGATGTCTGGTAGTACTATATACTCCCCTACCCTCACAATATCTCTAGCTCGCTATTTTCATCTAGATATCTCCCGGTCCTCTCCCCGACCCTTCGTCCTCCCCTTTCTACGTACACCCTTCCCCAGTTCTGTGTATTTAATTTTGATCTTTTTGTTTGTGTCGTCGATTGACGGTTGCCAGTATGTAATTTGTTCTCGGATCCAGGTTTGCCTTCTTACGCATTGTCAGGCACCATCGCCTAAGCTGCGCTTGGAATTCGATGGCATATATAGTACCTATACTTGTGGTGGCTGCTTATTTTGTGCATTAGTTGTCGCATCCATCTTGTCCTGTCTGGTTATCTCAACATGTACTTCTTTTTCTATTATCTTTTAAATAGTAAGATTTAGGGATATACGGTTTCTAAGTCTCAATATTGGTCTCCAGGTTGTGAATTTCAGGTGAAAGATGGGAAGTTAATTAGTGATCTTATTCACATGTGCGTCCAATTGCTAGCAGCAACGGAAGCATGGAATCTCTAATGAGGATCAGTGATGCATTGGTTTCCCGCCTTAGTAGTTATGCTCCAATTGTAAGCTCCGTTTTTTTAGCCAGGCTTAAGTATAGTTGCTTAGAAGCTATGTGGTGTGTCTGATTGAACCCAGTCCCTGGTCTCAACAGGGCCAGAGCCGAAGGCACTGTCAGAGTTTGCATACAGGATGCATCTATAACTGAATGTATAGAGCATGCAACGTATAAAGCTCTGATAATTGTGTTAAGTCTCATTTTGTAAGGATAATTACAAACCAATTGCTCTATTTGGTTCTAGAAATAGAAACTAAGACCTATCTTGGTTCCTAGCACGGTAAGTGGAGGTTTGTAATATAATTTTACAATATAGACAGAGCAGCAGTGTCTTAAGCGTTAATGTCAAATTCTGAGAATTATTAACAATCTCAAACACGTCTTTGTTCAACTTTATGTGCTTATATACTTTTTTGCACAAAAGAGCATGTTTGATGGCCTAAATTCTTACCAATAATTATTCCCATTTTGTTATTGATTTGAGCATAACAATTCAATATACTATGTTTATAGGATGAAAAAGGATTCATTATTCGATCTACTTCCAAGAACTATTTAGACAACAACTTGCGGGGTATCATCTAGTAACAATAGAAGCCGGGTAACCTTCCTACGGCTACAATATATAATTCAGAATGATGTATCAGTAGCACACTAAAATTTAGAGCTATCTAAATAATTCCATGCACTATCCAAATCAAGAACATGTGGCTCAATTGTTTCAGTAGACCATACATAGTGATAGTGACTCAAACAAATAACAGACATAATTTACTAAAATAATATTTGGCTGTAGAGGCATCACTACAGTTTTTCACTGAGCAGTCAAACTGATGTAAGTGGTCAATTGCACTCATGTTTAATCAGGACAAAAACAATCTGCAAGCATAAGTTTTTTTATAATTATTACTAAAAGATAGGGTTGTGAAGCACAACCCTTGAATTTGCATCAAAATGACTCCACTGACATGGCAATGGAAGCATACAGTCCTGCCTAAAAGAGATAGAGAGAGAGCAAGAGACCTGATTCATGTAACACGAGGACGATCGCCTAGTGATGGTGACAGTGCTCCTCCTAGCAGAGCAACAATTGGAGCTCCTCCAGGCGATGGCGAAGGCCTGCTCCTCCCAAGCCGGAAGAAAAATGCTTCATCAGAGAAGGAAACAGGGAATGTGCCACATCTTTGAAATAGTGGACATCTTTCGGTCATAACTGCACCTATCTCTGCAAATGTCAAAATGATCAGTTTAGAGGCCAGGGTACCTCCGGCCTCCGGGGTGGCGGCGGTTGCTCGGGACAGAGGAGGAAGGTGATGGCCACGCGGGCTCGGGAGAAGGCGAGCGTCAACAGGGAGTGAGGACGGTTGGTGGCAACCTGGGTTGGGAGGACCCGATCGCATTTGGAAAAACAAAAGAAGGGGGCGGCTGCAAAAGGGACAGAGGAGGTGGACGCAGTCGCTACTCGCTGGGTGCAGTGCGTGCTGGTGTGTGGCTGCTGTGTGGTGTGCAGCTGGCGGCGGGGTGGGTCTGGGTAGAGCTAGGGTTTGGGGTAGGACTAGGTAGGATTTGACTAGTTTAGGATCTGGTTTAGATGGGCCGAGTAGTAGGCAGTCTGGTCCGGTTGGGCCTCTGGCCGGACCGGTTAGACTGCCTCCCCGGTCAAAACTTTTATATTATTTTTATAAAACAAAATGTTTCAAAAATAGTTTTAGTCAGATACAAGACGACCTAGGGTTTTGATTTGAAACAAGGAAAGGAATATCTAGAAAATAAAAATAAGCTTTTGGAAAGTAGTTTTAGGCAAACATATGCATGATGACATGACAATGCTCAAATGCATTGTGGCATGATGACATGAGCATGCGGTCATGATGATGCACAAAATAAAAACAACACGCGATTTTCTAGAAGTGGTTTTAGCGGGGTGCTACATCTTGCCATCAATAAAGCCAAAACGTCTCAAGACCTTCTCAACATAATGATATTGCGTTAAAGTAATCCCATTCTCGTTCTTAATAAGCTTGATGTTCAGAATCACATCAGCCTCTCCCAGATCTTTCATATCAAAACTCTTTGACAGGAAAGACTTGACTTCATTTATCACATCCCTTTTTGTACCAAAGATCAGAATATCATCCACGTACAAACATAATATAACGCTATCGCCCCCACCATGGCGATAGTACACACAACTATCAGCCTTATTAATGACAAAGCCAGCAGAAAGTAGAGTTCTATCAAACTTCCCATGCCATTGCTTAGGTGCTTGTTTCAGGCCATAAAAAGATTTTAACAACTTGCACACCATTGTCTCTTCACCTTTTACTACAAACCCATCCGGCTGATCCATATAGATCTCCTCTTCCAACTCTCCATTAAGGAAAGCTGTCTTCACATCCATTTGATGAACGAGAAGACCATAAGAGGCAGCCAGGGACAGTAGTACTCGAATGGTGGTCAGTCTAGCGACAGGTGAATAGGTATCAAAGTAATCTTCGCCTTCTTTCTGTGTCTAGCCCTTTGCTACAAGCCGTGCCTTGTACTTCTCAATAGTACCATCAGGCCTTAACTTCTTCTTGAACACCCACTTACAGCCCACAGGTTTGCAATCGCAGGGTCGTTCGGATAGTTCCCAAGTTCCATTAGAAAGAATCGAGTCCATCTCATTTTGGACAGCTTCTTTCCAATCATCTGCATCAGGAGATGCATATGCCTCTGCAATGGATCTGTGAGTATCGTCCACAAGGTACACGATGAAATCATTACCAAAGGATTTTGCAATCCTCTGTCTCTTACTCCTTGTGGGAGGTTCATCGGCATCCTTCTCTAGGACTTCCTCATGTGTTTGTTCAAAATTCTCAATAGATGCACTAGATTCAGGAAGTATTTCAGAAGAAATTCTAGCAATGCTATGCATATCCTTCATAGGAAACATATTCTCAAAGAATGTTGCATCACGAGATTCCATTATAGTATCAACATGCATATCAGGAACCTCAGACTTAACCACTAGAAATCTATAGCCTATACTCCGCGGAGAATATCCTAGAAAGATACAATCCACTGTCTTAGGTCCAAGTTTGCGTTTCTTGGGAATCGGTATGTTGACCTTAGCCAAACACCCCCAAGTGCGCAAATATGCAAGTGATGGTTTTCTCCCAGCCCACTCCTCATAAGGGGTCTTTTCTTCATTCTTGTTAGGAACTCTATTCAGGACATGACATGAAGTCAACAAAGCCTCCCCCCACCATGCCTTTGATAAATCAGCAGTGGCTAGCATGGAATTCACCAAGTCAGTCAGCGTGCGGTTTTTCCTCTCAGCAACACCGTTTGATTGGGGCGAGTAGGGAGGTGTCCTCTTGTGAATAATGCCATGTTCCTCACAGAACTCGTCAAAGATTTTGGGAAAATATTCACCACCACGATCCGACCTAAGACGTTTGATCTTTCTCTCTAGTTGATTTCAACTTCGGCTTTATAAACTTTAAAGTAGTCTAAAGCTTCATCTTTAGTGTGCAACAAATAAACATAGCAGTATGTAGTTGCATCATCAATCAATGTCATGAAATATCTCTTTTCACCTTTTGTCAACACACCATTCATCTCACATAGATCAGAATGTATGAGTTCTAGAGGTGCAAAGTTTCTCTCCTCGGCAGCCTTGTGGGGCTTTCAAGGTTGCTTTGATTGCACACAACTATGGCACTTAGAACCTTTGGCAATAGTGAAATTTGGAATTAAACTCATGTTGGACATCCGAGACATCAAACCAAAATTAATGTCACATAAACGAGAATGCCAAACACTGGTATCATCATTAACATCACCACAAATATGATTCACGGATTTATTACAAAACTCTGAAAGAGAGAAACGGAACAAGCCTCCAAACTCATAACCTTTACCAATAAATTGTCCATGTTTCAAAACAACGACTTTATTAGACTCTAACACAACCTTGAACCCATCTCTGCATAGAAGGGAGCCACTAACGAGATTCTTGTTCATAGTAGGGACATGCTGCATGTTCCTCAGCTGCACGATCTTTCCGGAAGTAAACTTCAGATCCACCATGCCAACACCACGAATAGAAGCATGTGATCCATTCCCCGTTAGGACGGAAGAATCCCGTGCGACCTAATAAGAAGTGAACATAGAGATGTCAGCACACACATGAACATTAGCACCCGTATCAATCCACCAACATGGTGATTGAAACACTGAAAGAACAGTAAATAAATTACCATACCCATCCGTGTTGCTAGCGGTCACGACATTGACAGTCTTTCCACTTTTCCCTCTACGATCTGCATGTTCTGGGCAGTCCTTGGAGAAGTGTCCGAGCTCTCCACAGGTAAAGCATCCTAGCTCGGCCTTGTTCGGCTTCTTCTTCTTCTTGAAGGTTGTAGTCTTTTCAGGCTTGTTGAAGGAGGGATTATAGTTCACTTTGTTCTTGCCGAAGGTCCTCTTCTGCACCATGTTGGCGCTAGACTGACCCTTGCCTCCTTTCTCAGCAGTCTCCTTAGCCCGAGCCTTCTCCTCAACACCAAGAGACGCTATCAGGTTTTCAACTGATATCTCTTGTCTCTTATGCTTGAGAGTTGTGGCGAAGTTCCTCCATGAAGAAGGCAACTTTGCAATGATGCACCCAACCACAAACTTGTCGGGTAAGTTACACTTAAGGATTTCAAGCTCCTTAGAAAAACACTGTATCTCATGAGCTTGTTCGACTACTGAATGGTTGTTAACCATCCTGTAATCATGAAAGTTCTTCATGATGTACAGTTCGCTGCCAGCATCTGTTACACCGAACTTAGCGTTCAGTGCCTCCCAGAGCTCTTTGCCATCATTGAAGTGCATGTACACATCAAACAGCTTGTTGTCAAGAACACTCAGAACGCATCCCACAAAGGCAAGATTGGTTTCCTTGAACTTGTTCTGATCTTGTTCAGATATAGTTCCTTCAGGTAAACCCTCACTAGCCTCAAATACTTTCAGATTTTGCAGACACATAGTGGTCTTATACTGCCACCTCTTAAAATGAACACCGGTAAACTTTTCCGGCTTCGTCGCATCAGCCAAGTGTCCCATGTTTATCTCGCAAAGGTGCCTATAATAAGGTTTTTGGATTGTTGGATAATTAGGCACAATTTCCGTGATTAATTCCAGAATATTAAACATGACAATACCAGCTACTAGCACATGTAACTCGAACATAGTAGATGTACTAAACAATAAGATGAACGGAAATATGCAGCAGCTAAACATGTACTCGTAGAACATGATGAATAACCAGACAGCAGCACGTCGCACATACCGTTCGATTGTAGTAGTCGCAGCAGTAACCTTGGGGAAGATTGAACGAAGTAGACGGCGGCGAAGATGATGATAGGCAGCACCGCCCGACTTGGATGGAAGACGATCCGTGATGCAGAACTCGAGCAGTCGCGCAGAGCGCTTTCCAAAAACCTTATTCGCCCTCTCCCGTATAGGATCACAAAGGCGAGTGGTTCCAGAGACCTGCTCTCCTGTTCGCCGGTGCACGCCGGCAAGTGCGATGGAGTAGACTATGGTGGCAGTGTAAGGCAGAGAGGAGGCAAAACCCTAGATTGGTTTTCGGTTGTTCATGGTGGAAGCCGCACTGGCGTTTATATAGAGCGGCTCGGGAATCCCGCATAGGGCACGTCGTGGACCAAGCCCACGTTGCGCATGTTCGGGTCGGTTACAGATAGCCCACGATCCGGGAGCGACCCGAATAGGCTGACTGTTGACACGTCTGTCAAAACCGCACAAGTTTTCCCAAGCAGCAAAAATAAAGCTTGGCTCGATTCCCGCAACTCGCGGCGCGCGCGCGCGTCGTGACGAGACGAGCGGGTGTGCAGGCGTGCGTGCGTGCGAGTGGCGGCGTCTTCGAAGGAGGAGCGCGCGTGTAGTTCTCCTCTTCTCACTCACTTTACTAAGTGGTGAACCACTCCACCTTATAAGGTGGTGTAACTCTCCTCCAAGTTTCCATGTGGGACTAAACTTTAGCTCCCACTCCACTCATATGTGAGCTGCCACCAAATTGGGCTAAATCACACATGGGCTTCCACACGCATGGGCTTTGAGATTTAGGGAAAAACTGAAATCACATATGGGCTTAAATATATTAGCCCATTATTTCTAACAATCCCCCACCAGATCTCAAATGACTATTTGAAGATTTGCCAATCCTCGGTACTTGTTTATATACCAGTGTTTCAGCAGAGACTGTTAAGTTGAACATCCGCCTAGAATCTTGAACTACGTCTATCAGCAACTTGAACAATGGACGAACCTTGAATTGCAAGTTTGGTGCCAATAGATTTCACTCAAAATCATAACTAGTACCTGGCTGCCAGTAGCCTACCCTGCGGGTTGGAGCATATGCGTAATAATCCCTGGTCTCTTCATGAGTTTACTAGAGACCACCCAAGTCTCATAGACCGCGACATTTACAATCGAGCTCATATAGGTATGTTCTTTCAAGAATGCCCTGTAGGACGGCATCTTTGCTTAGTTATAGCCAACAGAAACACATTAAGGCATGTTGCCAACCTGCCTTACAGATTTTGAGAGCCATGCATCTTCACATAGAGAGGGTTACAAAATTATCTTCTTAGTCAAAGCACTAGCTTGTTCTTCCCAGATCCTAATTCACGGGATCTCCGATCACATAGGTTGGGTTACCACTATGGTGTGACACCCATGGGTCTCAACCCCATCTCCCTCGATGCATTTTCTATCACAATTCGTGATAGTCCCTTTGTAAAGGGATCTGCCAGGTTTTTATCTGTTTGAATATACGTAACAGTTATTACTCTGGAGTTTCTCAATTTCCTGATAGATTTCAAACGTCTCTTGACGTGTCTTGACGACTTCGCGTTATCCTTAGAATTGTTCACTTTGACAATAACAGTTTGGTTGTCACAATTCAAAAGAATTGCCGGCACAGGTTTTTCAACCACAGGCAAGTCCATCAAGAGTTCACACAGCCATTCTGACTCAACAGTGGCTGTGTCTAAAGCAGTAAGTTCTGCTTCCATAGTTGACCTCGTCAATATGGTCTGTCTACGAGAACTCCATGAGACTGCGCCACCTCCATGGGTAAACACATACCCTCTCGTGGCATAGAGTTCATCAACGTCAGAGATCTAGTTCGAATCACTATATCCTTCAAGCACAGCATGGTGCCCTGAATAGTGAATCCCATAGCTCATTGTACCACATAGATAGCGCATGACCCTTTCAAGTGCATGCCAATGATCAATACCCGGGTTAGACATGAACCTACTCAACTTGCTCAGAGCAAAAGAGATATCGGGTCTTGTAGCGCTTGCTAAGTACATGAGAGAACCAATAATTTGTGAATATTTCAACTGGTATGTTGGTTCCTTCTTATTCTTTCGCAATGTCAAACTGGAATCATAAGGTGTTGGAGAAGTCTTGCCATCAATAAAGCCAAAACGGCTCAAGACCTTCTCAATATAATGAGATTGCATTAAAGTAATCCCATTCTCGTTCTTAATAAGCTTGATGTTCAGAATCACAAAGCCAGCAGAAAGTAGAGTTCTGTCAAACTTCTCATGCCATTGCTTAGGTGCTTGTTTCAGGCCATATAAAGATTTTAACAACTTGCACACCTTTGTCTCTTCACCTTTTACTACAAACCCATCCGGCTGATCCATATAGATCTCCTCTTCCAACACTCTCCATTAAGGAAAGCTGTCTTCATATCCATTTGATGAACGAGAAGACCATAAGAGGCAGCCAGGGACAATAGTACTCGAATGGTGGTCAGTCTAGCGACAGATCAATAGGTATCAAAGTAATCTTCGCCTTCTTTCTGTGTCTAGCCCTTTGCTACAAGCCGTGCCTTGTACTTCTCAATAGTACCATCAGGCCTTAACTTCTTCTTGAACACCCACTTACGGCCCACAGGTTTGCAACCGTAGGGTCGTTCTGATAGTTCCCAAGTTCCATTAGAAAGAATCGAGTCCATCTCATTTTGGACAGCTTCTTTCCAATCATCTGCATCAGGAGATGCATATGCCTCTACAATGGATCTGGGAGTATCGTCCACAAGGTACACGATGAAATCATTACCAAAGGATTTTGCAATCCTCTGTCTCTTACTCCCTGTGGGAGGTTCATCGTCATCCTTCTCTAGGACTTCCTCATGTGTTTGTTCAAAATTCTCAATAGATGCACTAGATTCAGGAAGTATTTCAGAAGAAATTCTAGCAATGCTATGCATATCCTTCATAGGAAACATATTCTCAAAGAATGTTGCATCACGAGATTCCATTATAGTATCAACATGCATATCAGGAACCTCAGACTTAACCACTAGAAATCTATAGCCTATACTCCGTGGAGCATATCTTAGAAAGATACAATCCACTGTCTTAGGTCCAAGTTTGCATTTCTTGGGAATCGGTATGTTGACATTAGCCAAACACCCCCAAGTGCGCAAATATGCAAGTGATGGTTTTCTTCTAGCCCACTCCTCATAAGGGGTCTTTTCTTTATTCTTGTTAGGAACTCTATTCAGGACATGACATGAAGTCAACAAAGCCTCCCCCCACCATAGGTCATGCCGGTCCACGCCCGGCAAGTGGTTTCGGAGACCTGCTCTCCCGTTCGCCGGTGCACGCCGGCAAGCGGGATGGAGTAGACTACGGTGGCGGCGCAAGGCAGAGAGGAGGCAAAACCCTAGATTGGTTTCCGGTTGTTCGTAGTGGAAGCCGCACTAGTGTTTATAGGGAATCCCGCATAGGGCACACCGTGAATCAAACCCACATTGCGCACGTTCGGGTCGGTTACAGATAGTCCACGATCCAGGAGCGATCCGAATAGGCTGACTGTTGACACGTTTATCAAAACCGCACAAGTTTTCTCAAGCAGCAAAAATAAAGCTCGGCTCGGCCCGCGTCGTGACGGGACGGGCGGGCGAGCGTCGTCGTCGGAGGAGCGCACGTGTAGTTCTCCTCTATCACTCACTTTACTAAGTAGTGAACCACTCCACCTTATAAGGTGGTGTAACTCTACTCCAACTTTCTATGTGGGACTAACTTTAACTCCCACTCCACTCATATGTGAGCTGTCACCAAATTGGGCTAAATCATACATGAACTTTAAAATTTAGAGAAAAACTAAAATCACATATGAACTTAAATAGATTAGTCCATTATTTTATAACAGACGAGCAGTCGGGCGGCTTGCGGGCTTGGGGTAGCCACGCAGAGACCAGCGCCGGTACAGAGGTGGTCCTCAACGAGCTGGAGCTTGACGTGGCGTCGGCAGAACCCGGCGTACAAGGATGTGCGGCATGGCAGCGAGGAACGGCTGCAGGGACGAGGACAGAGACCGCCGGGGCAGGGACCAACGGGGCTAAGCAGGAAGGCGACGGTCACTCGCTGTCCGGCATGGCGTGGTAGGGGCGCGGGGCGAACTCGAGGTGGCAGTGCCCGTGCGCTGAGAAGACGCGGCCAGTCATGGAGGGGACGAGGCTGCGCCAGGTATCTTCGTGGATGAACTGCTGGGTTCCACCACCACGGGTTCACCCATGGTCTCAAGCTGTTTCAGAGGTTGCAGATTGGAACCAAACCCACACCGCACCAAACCGATTATTGCGTGCATCTACTCCAATCCAAACCAGATCTTTGTAGAATCTGTTTGAGCCCATCCATTCAGCAACCGAGGGTGAAACCGCTCTAAAATAACCGCACGAGCCCGCACCATTCTCAGCGTGACATGCACGAGCGAGTGAAACAACTAAACCAGGGGTATCTGGGTCCAGCTAGAGAAAAATTGACGGAACAACTTAACGGAGCCAACGGTAGTATCATATAAGGCAAAATAATTACACAAGTGGTGAAGTAAGAAAGAAAAAAAAAATTAGAATCAAATAAGAAATCATATTAAGAAGTAGTATGAAATAAGGAATTTTCTCTATAGTATCCCCTTCGGTTTAGAGGACAGAGATATCGGTCAATCCTGAGCGTTTTGTACGTTTAAGTTTGGGAAACACCAAAGCAAAAGTCCATTTAATTACCTTGGCGAACATGCCTTTCCCACGTTTATTGCTCGTGGAAATATGAAGAGCCGATCTCTCATGAATTCATACTCGATCAAGTGCATACCATATTTTGTACGTTTTCCTAACATGGTTTATTTTACAGCTTGTATCAGCTTAGTGCATTCGCAAAATAATTCAGTAAGAAAGTCAAATTTGTGTAAACACGAGTTCAATGTCTATGACCAATCCAAAACTCAGTTTTGCCATTTAACTGATCGAAATTTCAGTCTTGCCACTGCTACATTACAACATTCCCTAATTTTGCCATTCGTTATCTTTTAACCGTTAGTGTACAATCAGTTTGCAATTCTTGGTTCTCTAACACCAATCGGTGAAACCGACGGTACCAAAATACGTGCGCTAGGGAGCAATTTTCGTGCTACTCCCTCTATTTTAAAATATAAGATGTTTTAGCTTTGTAAAAAAAGTGTATCTAGATCTTTTTAGTAAGTAGGTTCCTTTGTGAAAAAGTGTATCTAGATCTTTTTAGTAAGTAGGTGAGAGCTAAAACATCTTATATTTTAAAACAGAGGGAGTACTTGCCTAGAATAATAGATATTTAGGCATGCAACTTATTGGACCTAAACTCTCTCTCTCTCTCTCTCTCTCTTTCGAAATAGGCTTTCGCCCCGCTATATGAATATAGCAACCACGCGATACAAGCTCGATAGTCTCGAAACAAAATAAAATGCTGGGGCGGCAACGCCAAAAGAAACAAAGTAGAAATAAAATGGAGAGAGAGGCGGATCAACTAAACGACGGTGGCCCATAACGGCTGCGCCCTCCGGATAAGTATCACCACGCTCCTTGCAGCGAATCGTCAAGTACCAAGCAACACCTTTAAGAAGGAAAGCTAACGCTATTTCTCGGACTAGAGTACTAATCCTAGGGTTTCCCCGGGCGTACAGAGGGGAGTGTATGTAGGGTAGACACAACGCCCTCCAGGAAGGAATGGTGTCACCCGAGGGCGGCACCGCGTTGGTGTCAGCAAGCCGACAAGGATTTCTCCCGAAAAATCCTATCCACAACCCCCGGGCAATCCTTTGCATAGGGGCCCCACGAGGGCGATGCCTCGATGCTGACTCGTGTAATAACGAGCTCGTTGGGGAACCCCAAGAGGAAGATATGATGAGCACATCGGTAGGTTTCCCTCAGTTATGAAACCAAGGTTATCAATCCGGTAGGAGCAAGAAAACACCCCAAAGGTGTAGCTAGCTGAACTTTGGCAGGGCGCACTACCGGTGCCAGCAGCAACGTGGAGACCTGCACAACACAACCACAGAACTCTATCCCCAACTTGCGATGAGGTTGTCAATCTCACCGGTTTTGCTAAAAACAAAGGATTAAATGTATCGAGTGGAAGAAAGTAATAGTTTGCAGAAAGTAAACACAAAGCAGTAAACAGTTGATTGTAGATTGATAGTAAAAGAAAGGACCGGGGTTCATAGTTCACTAGAGGTGGCTCTCCTTAAGATAGATGACATGTTGGGTGAACAAATTACAGCGGGGCAATTGACAAACATCGAGAAAGCATACAAGCATATACTACTCATCTTGACTCCTTTGAGATTCGATTGGGCATTACAACATTATACATAGACCGTAATCCAACTACATCTATGACTAATAATCCACCTTCAGGTTATCATCCGAACCCCCTCCAGTATTAAGTTGCAAGCAACGGATAATTGCATTACGAATTGCGTGTAAAGTAAACAATACGATTGTTCTAGGAACAAAGGATTGTTGTTTTCTCCCTAGTAACAACAACACATCTAGTACCTTAGAGATTTCTGTCACTTCCCCAGATTACCAGAGGCATGAACCCACTATC
This sequence comes from Avena sativa, assembly GCA_916181665.1. NCBI lineage: Eukaryota > Viridiplantae > Streptophyta > Magnoliopsida > Poales > Poaceae > Avena > Avena sativa. The sequence goes on along the minus strand of OV702289.1, from coordinate 125,989,432 downwards.
GAGCATAAATACTAACTCTTGGAGTTGCTAGCATCTACTTGGCCAAGATAGCTACTAACAACGGAAAGCATGCAAGATCACAAATAACAAAGACATGATCGAATCAATAATCAATCTAAAATAGTATCTCAATATCCATCGGATCCCCGCAAACACAACATGCAGAATTACAAATAGATGATCTTGATCATGAACGGAGCTCACAAGATCTAAACATGATAGCACAAAGAAGGAGAACCAGCCATCTAGCTACTACATGGACCCGTAGTCCAGAGATGAACTACTCACGCATCACACCGGAGGCTTACATGATGATGAAGAAGGCCTCCAGGGTGAATTCCCCTCTCCGGGAGGGTGCCGGGAAGAGCTTCAGATCCCTCCCGATCTAGGGATGGAGATGACGGAGGCTACAGACTCCTTCATGGATTTTTGATCGGGTACTTAGGGTTTCTGTATCGGAGGCAACTTATAGGTGGAAGGAGAGGCCGAGGGGGTGCCTGGGGCGGCCAGACCACCCCCTGGCACGGGCCAGGCCTGGCCGCGTGGCCAGGTGGTGTGGCCGGGCCCCAGCCCCTCTCTGTCTCGTATTCTGCCTCTAGGTGTCCCTCGATGAAAAACTGACTTTGGCTTTTGTCCCATCCAATTCTGAGAATATTCATTTTCTGACTTTCCTAGAACCAAAAATAGCAGAAAACATGCAGCTGGCATTGTGGCTCTTGTTAATAGGTTAGTCCAAGAAATCATATGAAAAGTACTCCAAAGTCTGGACAAAACACAAGAAAGTAGATAAAACCAAGCATGGAGCATCAAAAATTATAGATACATTTGCAATGTAGCAACATCCCCAAGCTTAACTCCTGCTCGTCCTCGAGTAGGTAAGTGATAAAAAGAAAGAATAATTTTTGAGGTGACATGCACCATCATAAACTTGATCAAAGTATTTGTAAAACATTCAAAGCTGGGATCATAGTACTTCAATCATAACATGAAAGACAAAGTTCTAGCAATAAGACAAAGCAACTATGTTGCAACATGAAAATGCACAAACAAAAGATTCATGAATAACAATGCTTTGCAAGACGTTTGTTTGTTTCACATAAAGAAAACATAGCATAGTGGTATTCAGCTTGTCCCACATAGAGTAGAAAACATAAATGCATAGACACCTTCAAAGTTCATAAGAGTGACTAGATACAAATAGTTTAAAACAAGCAATATCAAGTTATGCATCAATCAACTAGTCTTGGGACAATGCACATAGAACTAAGAATGGCCACTATGCTCTCAAAGTAGGTGCAAAAAGGTAGAAGGTGGAGACTCAACATAAAAGTAAAAGAAAGGCCTTCATAGAAGGAAGTAGGGATTCAAGTTTCATAAAGAGCTTCCAAAAATTATGGTACTTATTAGCTTTTAGCTCTCATTGCCCCTATCATAAGCATCTTGAAGGTGATTAAGGTTAAAGTGACACAACTAAGAGGATATGCTTGACAAGTTATAAGCCGAAATCTCATGCCCCTTATTTACGAAGACCGAACCTCATGCTACTCAACTTTAGTCACAAGTAAGCTCTTGTCATTGTAAGTACATAAGTATCATAGAGAACCTCCAACGGGTACCCCTTGCACATGATACAGGAGCTATCCCATAATCAAAATGACAAGGCAAGCAGACAAGGAGCATCTCAGCAATCTTTTTATTTGCTATTTGCATAGGTTTTTATTGAGGATGCTTCATAGAGTGCTCATTATGGTTATGCTGCAAGTTTCCACCATGATTAGGCATGGCTTAGGCTAGCGGCCCAGGCGTTTCTCTAACACAAATACAAACTCCATGATCTTACAAGTTCCCCTTTTATTTCACACCGCTGGGATCCATAAGCAAAAGAACATGATATCAACGGGGTACAATGTACATGTGCAATGTTGAAAGTGTTCCCCATGATACATGGTTCTGCTAATTTCAACTTATAAAGCGCAAGCATATACGCAACAAAGATGGACGCAATGGTTCAAGTTTATTAAGGGAGAGAAAAGTAAAGTGTGCCATCAAGTTCGTGAGAGCTTTAATCACTAGTTTTCTCAAAACAAGTTTAATTCAGAAGGTAGATAAAAACATGATTATACTTGGAATAGCATATGCTAATAGGTAGGTATGGTGGACTCTTTGGAATAACTTGGTTTAGGAGTTGGATGCATGAGTGAAACTCATACTTGGTTATGGAGGCTAGCAAAAGACTGGGATCGACCAACTAAGAGAGCAATAATGGCCATAATCATGCAGAGCGACAAAACATCATTGATCAAAGCATAAAGTGATACTACAAGTTGAAAACTAAAGGATCATAAAGGCTATGGTGACTTGGGATAGTCATAAAATGGTGTGAGCATGCGCCAAGCCAACCCAAATAAAGCATCAAAGGAGAATACCACAATACTATGCTTTAATATGCTAAAACAACGCATGATGCTTCCAAGGAACATTAAGCAATCTCAATTGTTTATAAAAATTCATGCTACAACAAAGAATACTAAGCATAAAGCCAAAACAATATCAAGCATGGCATGACAAACAATGGGCCACAGTAAAATACAAGCTCTCTTTACCACTTAAGCATGAACTTTTCCTACTCTTTTCCAATCCAAACCAAACTATTTGAAAACCAATGTATGAAAGAGGGGGTCCAACCAATTTATTCAGCAAACTAAGCAAACCAAGCAAACGAAAAACCAAAATGAAAATGAAAAAGAAGACGCTCCAAGAACAACACCATTGTGCATGAAACAATAAAATGAAGCGTTTGGAAGAAACCTGAGATTTTTATTGATGAAGAAGGCGATGCCTTGGGCATCCCCAAGCTTTGACGCTTGTACTTCTTGGATATTTCTTGGGGTGACACGCGTGGCATTCCCAAGCTTGAGCTTTAGTCCATCCTTCATCTCATTACTCATTCCTTCCATACACCTGGAATTTTTCCTTCATACGAAACTTCACACAATCTTTATTAGCAACATTAGTGTACTCAAGATAATAAGTATTTAGGTTCAGTTCCAACACGAATAACACTTCCATTAAAACACAAGATACTGTAGCACTTCCCTCAAAAAGCTCAATTCCCCAAAAGAACTCAAAAAGGAACCAATAAGAAGCAAATGCAAATAAAGGTAGAAATCTGTCAAAACAGACCAGCAGGTAAAGACGAATTTTTTCGAAGAACTTCTGTTGCTCAAATTGAAAAGTGTTGAACTAAAGAAAGTTTGATAACAAACTGGGAAGAAGCACAAAAATTCACGCCTCAAAAGGACGTACAGAGATTTTACACGAATTTTTACGGTGAAGCGCAGAAATCTGTTTCGGGACAACAACTTTCCCAACCATTACTTCTCTCTCATTAGAGGTTACTCTTGGCACAAAAAGCAAATAAAACTGATAAGGAGCAGTTATTACCGAGGTAATAACTTCCAAGACTCATCTAAAACTTTTGGGTTATCTCCCAATAAGTACTTTTCTTTAACGCCTTTAAGTTAGGCATGATAGTTTGAGAAGATGCTCACATAGGAAATATGAATTGAAGTAAAAGAGAGCATCAAGAAGCAAATTCAAAACACATTTAAGTCTAACCCACTTCCTATGCATAGGAATCTTGTATGCAAATAAATTCACAAAGAACAAAGCGACATGCATAGGACGATAAAACGAGAGTAACTTCAAAACTTTCAGCAAATAGAGAGGTGTTTCAGTACCATGAAAACTTTTACAACAATATTTTCCTCTCTCATAATAATTTTTAGTAGCCTCATGAATAAACTCAACAATATAACTATCACATAAAGCATGCTTTTCATGATCTACAAACACTACAGCTTTATTATAAACATTTTCAAAAGAATCCTGAGGAACATGACATTCGTCCTCCTTTGGTAAGCATTGGGGACAATCAAATAATGTAAGGGGTAAAGAGTTACTCTTATTAGAAGGTAGGGATGGGTAGATCCATTCTTCCTCCTCTTGATCATCACTCTCCTCCTCTTTTTCATCCAATGAGCTTCCAGTTTCAGCAATTTCTTCTTCCATAGGCTCCCGCAAGGCATTAGTCTCTTCCATTGGTGGAGAGCATCTATTAAGATATTCAAGAATATAGCCATTTTCTACCTTGTAATTATCAAAGAAAAATTTAAGTATATCATAAACCTCATATTTATAAGGTGAATCATCAGTATTTTCAAGCAAACTAGCAAGTTCAAATGCACCCTTCCAAGCAATAAATTCTTCAATTTGTTCCACATCATAAAAGTCATAATTCCCTTTAACATAAGAAGATATGGTAACATTATCATTATACTCACATTGAAAAAGGAGGTGTTTATACCTCCTACAGCAACAAGATTTATCAAAGCAATAAGTAACATTATAAGTAGAGCATACGTTTATAGCAATGGTATACAATTTATAAATTTGTTCTCATAAGTGTTTTCCTTTTTGTGACAAGCGGTGTTCCTTATAATAATATTTTTATTCTTCCGTGAACCCACCTTGCGAATAAGATTCAGTTTCAAAGAAACCAACCATTGATAGAAAGCATGATAAAGCAAGACAATAACAGACCAACGAAAATAACAACTATAGTAGGATCTAATTTTTTTGGGTTTTTGATAAAGAAACAAGCAAACAAAGCAAAAAGTAAACTAAGCAAAACAAAAATAACAAAGTAAAGAGATTGGTTATGAGGGACTCCCCTTGTAAAGATGTCCTTGACTCCCCGGCAACGGCGCCAGAAAAGTACTGCTGACTCGTGTAATAACGAGCTCGTTGGGGAATCCCAAGAGGAAGGTATGATGAGCACAACAATAAGTTTGCCTCGGTTATGAAACCAAGGTTATAAATCCAGTAGGAGCAAGGAAACACCCCAAAAGTGTAGCTAGCTGAACTTTGGTAGGGCGCACTACCCGTGCCAGCAGCAACATGGAGACCTGCACAACACAACCACAGAACTCTGTCCCCAACTTGCGATGAGGTTGTCAATCTCACCGGTTTTGCTGAAAACAAAGGATTAAATGTATCGAGTGGAAGAAAGTAATAGTTTGCAGAAAATAAACACAAAGCAGTAAACAGTTGATTGTAGATTGATAGTAAAAGAAAGGACCGGGGTCCATAGTTCACTAGAGGTGGATCTCCTTAAGATAGATGACATGTTGGGTGAACAAATTACAGCGGGACAATTGACAAACATCGAGAAAGCATACAAGCATATACTACTCATCTTGACTCCTTTGAGATTCGATTGGGCATTACAACATTATACATAGACCGTAATCCAACTACATCTATGACTAATAATCCACCTTCAGGTTATCATCCGAACCCCCTCCACTATTAAGTTGCAAGCAACGGATAATTGCATTACGAATTGCGTGTAAAGTAAACAATATGATTGTTCTATGAACAAAGGATTATTGTTTTCTCCCTAGTAGCAACAGCACATCTAGTACCTTAGAGATTTCGGTCACTTCCCCAGATTACCAGAGGCATGAACCCACTATCGAGCATAAATACTAACTCTTGGAGTTGCTAGCATCTACTTGGCCAAGATAGCTACTAACAACGGAAAGCATGCAAGATCACAAATAACAAAGACATGATAGAATCAATAATCAATCTGAAATAGCATCTCAATATCCATCGGATCCCCGCAAACACAACATGCAAAATTACAAATAGATGATCTTGATCATGAACGGAGCTCACAAGATCTAAACATGATAGCACAAAGGAGGAGAACCAGCCATCTAGCTACTACATGGACCCGTAGTCCAGAGATGAACTACTCACGCATCACACCGGAGGCTTGCATGATGATGAAGAAGGCCTCCAGGGTGAATTCCCCACTCCGGTAGGGTGCCGGGAAGAGCTTCAAATCCCTCGCGATCTAGGGATGGAGATGACGGCGGCTACAGACTCCTTCGTGGATTTTTGATCAGGTACTTAGAATTTCTGTATCGGAGGCAACTTAGGTGTCCCTCGGTGAAAAACTGACTTTGGCTTTTGTCCCGTCCAATTGCGAGAATATTCATTTTTTGACTTCCCTAGAACCAAAAACAACAACAAAAAAGGCAGCTGACATTGTGGCTCTTGTTAATAGGTTAGTCCAAGAAATCATATGAAAAGTACTCCAAAGTGTGGAGAAAACATAAGAAAGTAGATAAAACCAAGCATGGAACATCAAAAATTATGGATACATTAGTAACGTATCACTCGACACCACCAAACTGGACGTCCAACAAGATGCACAAGTCGGATCATGAAGCCACCACCATCGTCTTACCCAGCTTACTGCCATGAGGCTTGCACAACAGAGGAAAAAGTATCTTGAGACGGAGCCAATAGTACTGCAACCGTGCGAGAGGGCACTTCCTCCACCATCAAAGGCGACAGTCAATCGGACGCAGCTGCAAGGCATACCAATCCCAGTTGGGTCTGGCCAACCCCAGCGGGCCCCATAAAGCCTCCATGGAGGCAAACTAGTCCCAATAGGGTCTGGTCGGGCCCTGATCAAGCCCATAAAGCCCGCTGCCACGCTGCAACTGGTCGGTCGCCGTCGCTGCTAAGCCCTACACAACCTATTTTGCCGCTGCTTCCGGAGCAACCGGTGTGCAGGGAAGGCCCGCCCGCCCCAGCCTAGATCGGGCCCTAAGGGCCCAGATCTGGGTCGTACGGGCTCGGTCATCACCACCCCACCGTTGCTTGCTGCTCCACTATGCCAAGCACCTGCGCTGTGCTGCAGGTGCGCCACCGTGTCGCCACCATTTGGCCAGAGCCGGGGCTCAGCTTCCCTGAACGCGCTACCGCCAGGATGAAGGAGCCCCATCTGCCGCCTCCGAGAACGCGGGTGAAGTCAGTCTGCCGCTGTTGGCGCTCCCCAAGTTGCGCCTGTCGGCCTCTGCCGATAGTGACGATGGGGGAGGAGGAGGAGGAACGGGCCTGGACGGGAGGTTTGGTCAGCTACCCCCTCTCCTCGGGAGGACGAGAGGAGCGCGGGGGGTTCAAGGATGTTTTTTTCTTTCACTGTTTGGGACCACTTTTCTTGGACCCTTGCTTCGAAAAACTAAGGGCGCGTGTGGTAGCCTACATTCCTTCCAAACAGGCCAGGGCGCGACAAAATAGGCCCATTTGGTTTCTCGCATGACCACTGGGTTGTGGCCAGCGTGCTTTGTAAAGCACTCTAGGGCCAGGCCCAACTAGAACGCTCGAATCGAACATTTCCGTGGAGCCATGCCCTGGAGCTGCAAAAATGGGGTGGCGGTGTGCACGCGCCATCCGTCGGGCCACAGGTGGGAAACAGAAGTTTCCTGGCCCTGCTTTGCGCCAAGAGTACCCCTACCTGCTAGGGTGACTCACCCAACACGTTGTCCCTCACCAAAATTCCCCTCCTCTTGATTCCAGTGGAGGCGGTGGCGGCGCAGATTTACCATACCCAGCGGTTCCTCCAACTCCATGTGGTTGAGCATCGGTTAGCAGCATAGAGGCGCATCTCCCTCCTTCTCCCTGGCCGCGCATCGCCATGGGTGAGGTAAGCACCGTGAATCTCTCTCCGCTACTGTTTCTAGTAGGGTTGAAGCACCGATTTAGGAACTCACCGTAGCTCCGGTTTGTTATCCCGATAGGATGACGTTTATCCATCAGACAGTTGCACTTGTAGAAGTGATTCAAGCCTAGATCCTTTTGTTGCACAAGAGAGCTGTTAGGCGGGCTGCCTTTCCTAGACTGATTTAGGGTCCTATATTAGCCCAAGATCAAGAGAGGATGGCCAACCTGAACTACATAGGATGGCCAACCTGAACTACATATACAACTACAATGATGTAGAGTCTCTGAACATGCTCAGGATGAGAACGACCCCCTTCTTTGCACTTGTCCCAAGATTAAGGACAAGTGGACTTTTGGTATATAGCATCCACACCTCAGTGGAAGAACAAGTCGTGATGTTCCTTCATGTGGTTGTCCATAACTAGAGGTTTAGGGTCATCCACAGCACTTTCAGAAGACGCATGGAGACAATATCGCGCTATTTCAACCGAGTGTTGTATGCAATCGGTGAGCTAAGAGAGGAGATGATCAAGTCTCCTACGGCAAACACCAGGAATGATACGCAATAGCACGAGGTGGATGCCATATTTCAAGGTGAGCATGTGTTCCCTCGTTTTATCATTGCATCATTTTATTGAGTCCCATGTGTCCCCATTTTCTCATTTCATCCTTCTGTACCTGTAACATGATTGTATCGGTGCAATCGATGGTACTCATGTTACTGCTAGAGTTCCAAGATCAGAATCTGCAGCTTACATGGGAAGGAAGCACTACACTAGGCAAAATGTACTAGTTGTTGTTGATTTCAACATGATGTTTACATATGTGCTAGCTGGTTGGAAAGGATCATCCCATGATGCAACTATCCTTGCTGACAGCATGTCCAGGCTAGATGGGATCAATATCCTTGATGGCAAGTTCTATCTAGGAGATGCGGGATATGGCTGTCGCCCTGGGATTCTTCCACCCTTCAGGTCTACCAGGTACCATCTCGACGAGTTCATTGGAAGGAACATGCCATAGAATGCCAAAGAGCTCTTCAATCTCAGGCACTCTAGCCTTAGGGTTACCATTGTGAGGGCATTCGCTGCTTTGAAAAACATGTTTAAGATCCTTGACCAGAAGCCATTCCACACATTCCCCACCCAGGTAAAGCTAGTGCTTGCATGTTGCATACTCCACAACTAGAAATTGGGGTATGGCCTTGATTCCTATGTGCCAGATGAGGAGAGTGTGATTCCTGACGAGAATGACACTGGCCATGGTGTGAAAGCATCTGACAATGAAGCTTGGAAGGAGAAGAGGAAGGAGTGGGCAGCTGCAATGTGGAATGACAGAGGCCCACCACCATCTGACAACAAGAAGAAGGAGGTGAAGCAGAAGAAGGAGAAGAAGAAGATGATGATGATGAAGAGAAGAAGGTTGCAATACCCCTCCCTCCCATGGTTTCTGAAAAATAATCATGTTTGACTGTGCTTGTGAACCGCCATTCGTATTAGCTAGGCTTGTGTTATGATGAACTGATGAACTGTATATTCTAGTAGCTAGGTTTTTTTTGTCGATGAACTTCCTACTCAGACTATGATTTCTACCTTCAGCTGTGTGATAGAAGGGTAAGAGCACCCATTGTAGAGAAGAGGTGACCGTATTTCAGGCCTGGGGGCAACCAAATACACACATTTGTTTCACGTTTGGGTTCTGGGCTTGCAAGCAGCCTACCAAACGGGCTGCACAAAATGCCCCACTTATGAACTATAGGCTACCAAACGGTGTGCAATTCATGGCCCAAGGCCTGTATGAGGCTGGCAGTGCCAGTTACAGCACTGTCGGGCTGGCCAAAAAGTGGATGCAGGTTACCAAACGCCCTAAACACTATGGACCTAAACTTACTGACCTACACCGCTAGTATTTACTTGCGCATGCAAAACCTGCTAAGAAACAAATCAAATTATCAATGCTTATTTTTTGAATATGCACGCCCATAGGCATACATTACTTGTATTTATAACTATAGCAATACAAAGATGAAACACATACAAGTAACAAAAAACAAGGAAAAACAAAAACGGTTAAACAGTTGCAAACCATCCTCAATGAAACTACTAAGGACCCAAATCCTTTGCGTCGCCGGAGAAGAAGAAGATCACCAGCAGACGGTCCATACTTTGGCACTGAAGAAACCCCTAGCCATAAGACGTCAATGAGCCGCAATAACCACCAGCCCCGTAAGACTAGATCTAGCCTGCTGCTATGCAACATCGGTCGGAGGATCCCTCCGAGCATCTTCAATGCCGGATCTAGGGCCAGCGTCACCCCGCCTATCAAGCGGCCAGATCCTCCACCATCCACCACAAACCAGTAGTAGTCCGCACCGCCGCACTGCAAGGACGCCATGACCAGATCGGTGATGAGATCAACACGACACAAAGCCGGAGCACATGCCCGGCGAAGACACAATCCCACAAGCTTCTCGATGCCATGAACGTCATCGAGATAGGGTTGGAGCCGGGGTACCATTATTCAATGTAGTGCATCCACCGCCATCTAAGATACGCCACCATGACACCACGATAATGCTAACATTAGGGACCTTGATGAACGCCGAGCGTAGGTCCTGGGTCCCCACCCGCTCTCGCCCACGTGAGTGGAAGCGGAGGAGGCGAGGACCCGTCGATCATCGGCGGGGAGGAGGCAGGGGCTAGGGATTTTTTTAGGAGGAGGCGCTGGCTTGATAGTCAACATATCAATGCTTTGACTATGAACTACAAAGCTCAAAGGAACGGACGCTAGGGTCAGAATTTAGGACGCACACTCATGTGGTCCTCCCGTCAGGGTTTACGGCTCCAGGAATGTATTATTCCACTACAGGTTAGAGTATCTCCACTAGCGTTCCTAGGACGCCATTCCTAGGACGTTTTTTCATCCGGATTTACACAAAACGTCCCAGTAGCATTTCCAGGCTGAATTTAGCGTTGTTTTCATCCGGCGTTCCTAGGCCGATCCCGTGACACTGGGAACACCCTGGGAACACCGGATGTAACGATTGTGCACTCCCTCTCCAACACGTGTCCCCTCTTTTTCTCTCCCTATCTCTCTCCCCTTCTGCGAGCGCCGCCGTCGTTTGCGTTCCCCGTGCTCCCCTCCCTCGGTTCCTAGTGCCACCGCCGGCCACACCGCCATGCCCCTCTCTTCACTTGGCCGTGTGTCGAAGGCAGGGCGCCGCCGGACCCGGAGCTCTCGCTCGCCTCGGCTTCGCGCTTTGCGTCGGAGGCAGGGCGCCACTAGACCCGGAGCTCTCGCTCGCCTCGGCTTCGTGCTTCGTGCTTCGCGTCGGAGGCAGGGCGCTGCCGGACCCGGAGCTCTCGCTCGCCTTGGCTTCGTGCTTGACGAAGGATGACGCATGCACAACGTTCTCTTCCTCCTTGTCGACGAGGACGATGACCGGTGATGCCTTGGCAGCGGGAGCCTTGCTGGCGTCGGCGAGGCCACGCTTGCGGGTGCCAAGATCTGCGATGCCGGAGGACTCAGAGGGGAAGTTGAGATTGGCCCTAGAGCCAGGGATGCCGCACGCGGCGTCGTCCTAGGCGAGCGCGGTGGCATCGGCGGACGGGAAGGTGCCGAGCAAGATGCGGACACCCGGAATGCCGCCTCGAAGTCGTCGGCCACGACGGGGCCTCTCCCCGCCCTCTGCCGCTTGCTTGCCTTGCCCTGGGGCCAGATGCGGGGCGCACGGCCGGCGATGACCACGATCTGCGTGCGGCCAGGCGGCGACCACGGTCTGCGCTGGGAACACGGCTGGGAAATTACCATTCCCATGCCGAAAAATTAATCCATCCGTAGCTATTTTGCTTCATCCGGCAATAAAATTAGTCCTGAAAACCTCCAAACGAGTGGAGGTGCTCTTAGTGTTTTGAGCATCCTATCTTCTCGGCAGTGTGCTGTCGTCCTACCGTGTAAGCCCGGTTCAGATTGAATACCATACTAGATCATTTAGGCACGCATTGCCGCGCCCGTCAATTTTGGCGATATAATGCTAGTCGTATACTTCATCACAAAACAATAATAATATAACTTGCGAGATCAGACAGAAAGAGAATTGTATGATCTTGCATCTTACTTCAGAAACCTGATAAATTAGTGAAAATAATATGCGATTTATACACACATCTGACTCTCTACATAGCACACAGATAAATATAGTCTTTACTACATTCACAGAGTTGTACACCAACATGTAGTTCATTTTGTGCAGCACCCATGTGGAGTAGAGAAAAATGGCAGTGCCAAATGTGAATCTCCATGTGTATGCTAGGACAGAAAAGTGGCAGAGGGCCGTGTCTAGAACTGGCATGCATTAATTCATCAGAATAGTTTTCAAAAACAAAGGAGATGTGTGTAACACCGTAGCAGCCTAGCAGGCAACAAGACTGAAGCCACCTGCGGTTCTTGTAGTACTACTAATTGCATAAGTCGCATAAGTCTGAATGGTGCATAGAAACAAAAGAACCATGGGGACTGACTCGGAAGTGAATTCTATAATATAGAAACATAATCATATTTAAAAAAGAGAAGTTCATAAAGGCAGACCTATCTGATGTGGCTCTCTTCTTGGAAACAGAAAAAAGAAATCAAGAACGCATCATCCTTAGTTCAATTACAGTGAAAAACGCTCCCTCGCGTCGCTCCCTCCAGGGCGACGGGGGGAGCCAAACCCTAACCACCCCCCGCCGCCGCCGCCCCCCAATACCTCCTCCCCCCTCGTCGCCCCCGGAGACGGCCGCCGGAAGCCGTGCACGCCGCCGGTGAAGGGGGCGGCGGGGTTCGGTTCCTCGTCGTCTGGTGCGGCTCGGAGGGAAGCGGCGCCTCGCGGCGAGTGGTTTTCCTCGCCGGCGCGCGGGGGGAGCTTGGCGGCGCGGTGGCCCTCGGGCAGCAGCGGGCGGAGGCGTGGGCCGGCGTGCCTTGGGCGGCGGCGCGGGCAGCCTGGGCCCCCTGGGCAGCGGCCGGCCGTGGGTCCTGGCGGCGTGCTCCGGGGAGGCCGGCCGTGGTGGTCCTGGCGGCGTGCTCCGGGGAGGCCGGCGAGGAGCGGGCCGCGGAGGGGCTGTCTGGCCCCGCCCATGTCGGGTCTGGACCTCCGGGTCTGGGCCCTTCCAGGCCCTGCTCTTGGTTGAAGATGGTGGGCTGCGGCGAGACCACGTCCGCGGATCCCCTCGCGGCGGTGCTCTTCGGCAGGCGGTGCTCCGGCGTGGTCTGGATGGCGGCGGGGTGAGGGGGCTACTGGTTGGTGGCGGTGGTGGCAGGGACGAGATTGGCGTTGTCCCCAAACCCTAGATCTGGGCTCTTTGGGCCTGGTCTGGGTTAGGGCGGGCTAGCTCGTTCTCAGGCCGCTACCCTGGTTGGTCTAGAAACTCTTCGGGACAGGGGGAACGGCGTCGCCACTACGTCTGCTGCAGCGCGGTGGTGGGAGCTTTATGGGCCCGCTTTGGGTCCAGCCGGGCCTAGATTGGCCTGGTATGCTTCTGCCGCTGTGTCCGGTCTGCTGCTGCTATGGCGGTGGAGGTTGGTCCCTCCCACGTGGCAGCGGCGCAGCTGTCCCTTGTCTTCGGCGGGGTTTCTTGGTCCGGCCAACCTCGCGGTGTTTGCCATGGTGAGACGCTGATGAAGACTGCAAGACCGTTTTGGCGCATGTTGGTGGGCGGCAAGCTTGGTGGAGTGCAAGGGTTGGCCGGGGTTGTGGTTTGGGGGTCCGGGAGAAATCTTGGCCGGCTCGGCTGGCTCCGACGCGGTGACATCTGCGGATGCCACCTTCCTTCTTGAAGGGTGTCGGATGTACCTCCCCCCACCCCCCCCCCCCACGTGTACCGGGAGAAATCCTAGGGGTATTCCGGGCAGCAGCGTCGTCATCGTCGCCATCCTTCTTGAAGGTGTTGCTTGGTACACGACAATTCAGAGGCATAGGATCGGGGGTGGGTTTACTTCGGGGGGCGCAGCGATCTCGAGTCTTTGTCGTTTGTCGATCCGGCGTTGTTGTGCATTTTTTCTCTTTCTTTCTTTTGTATTTTCTCTTGGGCTTCTCCTTGTGCTGTTCGACCCCAGCTGTGTTCGGTCATCCTTTGGGCGATGTGCTGTCTGGCCCTGCAGCGGTCTCACCTATGTGCTTTATTTATAAAGCGGGGCGAAAGCCTATTTCGAGACCTATCTGATGTTCAGAACGAGTTACAGATTTCAACATCCGGTACTTCCTAAAATTTCAGATAGTACATTATGTATATATATATATATTCACTCGCAACTCTTTTATTTTCGTTATGCGAATAAATCTTGACCCAACTTAAATCCACACCCAAATCTGCCACTTGATGCTGCATAAATATTGAAAAATCTCATAGAAAATGTGAAAAACACATGAACTGACCCCCAATCTAACAAATAGAACCAGCTCCAGATCTCCTATAGCAATATTTTGATGTACCTGCAATGAAAAATACAGCTTTAGGAGGAGTCCAGACTAAATAGATGGGGAAGGAGTTGTAGTGGAGGTGAAATCTGGAGAACAGTGGATGATAGTGGATCAACCACCATTGGCTGCCAGCGAGGGGCACGCAAGACTGCCATTAAGTACTGTAGGAAGGGGATGGCTGTTTAATCCTCGCTGAACTAAGGCCGGAGAAGTCTAATCGCCCCCTGTTAGCACCGACCCTCGATCTAGTTTCTCTCTCATGAGCCGGCGAGACCCTCGTCTGATCTGCAACTCCTCTTTTGCCGTATCGGATCGATTTCTCTAACCATACTGCGTGGTCGTGGACTAAACAGGCTGGAGATTACAGGCTAGATAAATTGTCGGAAGGAACCTACCCGAAAACCATGGCTCCTGGAGGTTTTGTTGCCGGAGCGAGAATGAGGCGAAGAAAGAATATATGGGGCCATGAATATATATAGAAACAGCGTAACAGTAACGCACCTTCATCACTTGGCTTGGCAACCGCATCATGTATGCCATCACTACCCTGGAAAAACTGAACATTTACTGCCTCTTTGAGCACCGGCGTATAATCATCCTTAATAACCATTAATCCTTTGAATCCCGTAGTCGCTACGACTACCGCGTCGAATCCATAGTCGCTAAAACTACAGCGCTGGAGCCACCGGCGCACGTCGGATCACAGATTACGGCGAGCTCGACGCATCGCGTGGCAGGCCGAAGCCATGCTCGCTGCAGGCGCAGCATTTCTGACTTGGCACGCTGATCTTACTACTTGTGCTTTCATAAGGTTTTGGGCTCAGTTAACGATAGTGGGTTAATTTTACGTGCGGAGTAGCTTCCCCTAGGGACATCCAGCCCAGTTTAATTGAGGGAGATTGGACTGCTAGGAATTGCTAAGAAAATCGATCGGACGATCAAAACTGTCTAGCTCATGAGAGGCCTCCTAGCTGTTTCGGTTATAATATCCCTAATTTGTTAATAGATCGTCCTGCACCTATTACTCCAATCTCATATGTATGGGTACTTACGATTGGATCACGTCCTGTAACCACCGCCACTTTAGCTTTTTGATTTTCATCTTACATAGTTTTTGCTATTCATATGATATAATTTTTGTTATTCATGTATATAGTTTTTGCTGTTCATCTGATATAGTCTTATGTCTAGAATAGCAAAACTAATTATAGACTAACGATAAAAAGATGACGAAATGGCAACACTCTGGAGTATTATAACGGAGTAGGGACAAGATGTAACACCCTCGAATCGGCCCTATGCAGATTTTAGCGATCCCGCCAAACCCGCATAGAAACGATTCAAAGATGCCCACCAGGCACTTGCATGCGGGTGGAAAACGAAGTAATACCATTACACAATAGTTCATGATAGAACCCACAAAACATATATATATATATATATATATATATATATATATATATATATATATATATATATATATATATAGCAACGACTCACCGACTCAAGAATACAGATGTATAGTACAAAGATCCAAATCACCTTGAAAACGATACAGCATCCGAGTACGGATAAGAAGCAAATTAAGCTAAGAGCCCTGAAGAATAACCAATGGTGTCCATAACCCTTCCCAGGCCAAGCCGGAAGGGTAACCCTGCTAACGACGTCGATCTCAAACCTGCTAAAATAAAAGGGGTGCCGACAAAGGGCAAAGGAAAAAGAGGAGCGTCAGTACTGAGGCTAGTACACGGCGAGGCTAGAATTCGGTGGCTCCCGCCTACATAGGTATGGTGGACTGAAGCGGCAGCGAAGCATGCACTAAACAACCTATAGAGACTCGATAAACTGTCGACTATTAGAGAGAGATAAGAAAGACCTATTCGGAACCAACCTTATACTAGCACCAATCATACCCATCCTGGCCTTTCCTCCTCGAGACCAAACGAGGAAGTCAAACCGAGGAACTCACACAGTTGGCAGTTTTATTCATTCCATTATAGTTGAAGCACTTACTAGTCAGATATAGATAGCATGAGTTATCATGATAGCATAAGTAGTGGGCAGTTTTAGGTAACCATTTGACAACGAGGTGGCCAAGCTCCGCGCTTTCTACGGCATCGCCGTCGCCTGCGTGGCCACCCTTATCTTCTGCTGCCTGCTCGGTGCTACCGCCAGCGTCCTCAAGGCCGGCGCCTTCGCGGCCACGGCCGCGCTGCTGCTCGTCGTCCTCGGCTGCCTCGCGCCCAGAACGTATTGGCTTCGGCGCCACCGGGAGGAGAGGCCGGCGAGCCCGGTGCTTCCTCTCACTACGGCTAGAGGCGGGTGCGCGTGCGCGCCCGCGGACGTGCCGGCCGCGTTCGCGTACGTGTGCCCGGTGGAGGAAGGTAGCGGTGGTGACCACGGCGAGGAGGCTGTCCCGGCCTACGTGGTGATTTGCCCGGTCTGCCTGGAGGGCGTCCACGGCGGCGAGATGGTGCGGCAGCTGCCGGCCTGCAGGCACGTCTTCCACATGGAGTGCATCGACATGTGGCTGCAATCGCACAGGACGTGCCCAATGTGCCGGTGCGTGATCTCGTCGCCGCCGACGGTGGCGGCGAAAGCCTCGGAGCCAGAAGAGACGCTGGAGTCGCCGGATGAGGCGTTGTCTCCGGTTTAGTTTAGTTTTTTTACTTGCCGGTTTAGTTTTTCTTTACTTGTCGGTTTAGTTGTTGTCTTTTCCACATATTTGTATGTACGAGCTGAGCGAGTGTACATACGGATGTGTCGTTGACATGGCTGGCCAACATGTCTTTACCATTTTCCACGACCTTTTTTTTTGTTGCAAATGAACATGGTGGATCTTTTTATACTGTAGATGTATTGATATATTTTTGGTGGATCTATTATTAGATTTGGCAAACGGGGAACTCCCAGTTTAACGGGCACACACATAAATTAAGAAAAACTCCGTACACAAATTTTATCAACAAAATATGAGATATATGTCACAAAATTATGTCATTGCAAAAAAAAGAGTTTATGGTGTAGGTTTTATGGCATATATCCCATATTCAGTATCTATTCTCTATAAGTATTATTTCTGTAATTAAGTCTCTAGCTAGATCATCTCGTTTATTGTGTATACTCATACTCACTATATTATGCAGAATGAAGATTCTTAAATGCAAAAGAGGAAGAATCTATGATATTGAGTTCATTGACACATATAGGATTCAGGAACATAATGTCCAAGAATATCCCAAGGATACAGAGGATAAAATTGTAAAGTCGTTATGGTTTTAAGAAATCAAAACGGAAATATTATTACCTTATAACTTCAAGTCAGTGTTATTGTCTTGTACACATTCTATTTCCCTTACTCGACGTTAAGTGTATAATTGATAAGTTATGCGTACGTAGCTTCCACTTTATTCTGCTAATCATTCAACCTGACAAATGAGTAGTACAAGTCATGGACTCGAAATGTTAACCCCTTGCGAAGTGGGCAGACATGCAGGAAATGCTTCAGCGGTAATTTCAATCATTATGACACTATATCGGGAACTTTCGTTCATTTTTTGATATCAAGTAATTAATAACTCCTTTTATTCATTTTTTTGCCGGACAGCGCTTGAAAACCGTTCACCAACAAGGCTAAGGATGCCTAGAAAGAGGATCTTACATTTGAACCACTAGATGTAAGTACTACCAGCTAGATCCGTGCATCTTTTTAATTCTAATTTTGATACTATTATCATGCTTGATTATTATTTTGGATTGAACTCTGTTCTTGTAAAGTGCCTGAGGCAGGAAGACGGAAATAATTTATGTGGCTACTATATTTGCGAGTTTATTCGTCAAATGACCTATAAGACGGGAAGAAATTTAGAACAACTTCGAGAACATAAACAATATTCACAATTTTATTTTATTACCATCAATTGTGTTTAGTTTCATTCATATATGTTGACTCCTTTAAATTAGATCGAACGGTTGCGGGACGATCTTCTATCAAAGGATCACGTATGAGCAATTCAAGAAGAAATTGCGGCATTCTTCGATGTAGAGGTCTTAGATCAAAAAGGAGAATACTATCGGAGATGTTGATAGTGGAATAGGGATCGTAAAAGACATTATATTGTATACATGCATGAAACTCGTGTACCGTATGTAATATGTTCGACACTTTGATCTCTATATTCATGACGGGTTGTGTGATATAAGGGTTCCTTCATTGCTAAGTGCAAAACACAAAATAAAAAGAAAATAAATAAATGGAAAATTACAAAATGAATTCTCTGCCACGGCACAAAAAGTGCCCAAAATGCTGCCGCGGCAGAGAAACATAGATCCGGGTTCGTAATACGAACCGGGACGAATGGTCCTCCCCCCTCGATCTAGACAGCGGCCACGTGGATCCCCTTTCGTCCCGGTTCGCAACACAACCGGGACTAAAGGTATGGGGCTTTAGTCCTGATTGCCCTGTCCCGGTTACACAACCGGGCCTAAAGACCCTTACAAACCGGGACAAGAGGCCCTATTTCCACTAGTGATACAAAAAAGTCTAGAGGGTAGATCCACAGGACCTACGTATAGGGTTTGCGTAGAAAACGAGCACCAAAGCACTGGGACGCCTCCCAAATCCTTGATGTGTACCTAGGGTATGTGCAAAAGTGTGGTGGGATGCCCATAGATGGAATACATGGCCCCCGGGTGTGACCTTCTTCACATTTATGCGATAACATTTAGAAAAGTCCTAAACGTGTAGGTGGAATGGTCCCACTACGGGTATACCCGGGGCTACAATGTGGTACAGGGTCCCAAACATGGTTTTCCATGTAGTTATGGTCTAAAGAAACCTAAATCAATGAAAAAGTACATTGGTAGAACCTCGTGCAGAGAAGGATAGCGGGGTAGACCGCCAGGGCTCACAAACCGGTGTTTTCGCTGGAGAAAGATTGCCGGAGCACCGGAATCGCACAAAAACATGCATGTGGACCTAGATTATGTGCAAAAGTGTGGTGGGCTATTGAGAATTACAATATCTAGCTCCCGGGTGCGATACTAATCACGCGCATGTGATAACACTTAGAAAGGTTATGCACGTGTGTAGCCAAAAAGTCCCACCATGGTCAACCAGAGGGAAAACCAGTGGAATCTTGATCAAACTTGTTCTACCATGTTTCTATGACCTAACCTAACCTAAGCAAAGACAAAAGTCCATTGGTCAACCCTCATACGAAGAAGTCTTGGGGTAGATTCGCGGGACCCATTGAAGGGGATCGCAGCAGAAAACAAAAAATTTCCTACGATGGAACCCCAAAACTATCTAGGATCTATCTATATAGTAATGCGGTAACGGCCAATGCGTAGAGAATACATACCCTTGTAGACTGTACGCGGTTAATGTTCCGCGGGGAACGTGGTTGAAGTAGTCGTACTCGTAGCCGACCTCAAGGTCACGAAGCTCCTCGCAGGTCACCCTTGCTCCTTCTTCATCGTGCAGCAGCTCCGGCTCACGACATTTAAGCGCCCCAAGTGTTGCGCCTCGTGTCTTCGTACACATCCGGTGCACGATGAGACCTCTGGCTCCCCGATCCCGCCGGGAGTGCGGAAATTGATATCCGGGTAGGAATCCCTGCAGCGCAACGGCGTGTTGCAGGTGTGCCTTGATCGCACAGCCCAAACTTGGGGCCATGGTCACAAGGTATAGAGAGAGGGAGGGAGAAAGTCAACTACAAGACTTCTCAAGTTGTGTGTTTAATCCCACCCATGGGCACCCCTTTATATAGGCGGAGGGGGTGTGCCCTTCCCATTAGGTTAGCCATGTGGGACTAATAGATTAAAGGAAACAGGCAGGAATTTCGTGCCAGCCGAATGGGTTGATTTCAGCCCAAAAGGAAAAAGATGGCAGCAGTAGCCAGCAGCACAGCCGTCGGCCGGGTGGGCCTTGGGCAGCCCATCCGGCACCCTGTCTCCCCCGCGCGCGGTGGCGAGTAGGCTAACGCCCGGGTGGGCCGGCCCGGCGTGGCGCCCCGCGAACGGAAGCCAACAGAGGAGGGAAGCCCGGGTGGGCCAGTACCGCCCTCGTGGCCCAGCACGCCCAGCGCCTCACGTGGCTGCTAGCGGCTGGCGCCCAGGTGGGCCGACTCGCGTGGCCCAGCTCGGCGCGGCTCGGAGCCTGATGGCTCGGTGTTTATGTGGAGATCGTTGGGGAACCCCAAGAGGAAGGTATGATGAGCACATCAGTAAGTTTCCCTCAGTTATGAAACCAAGGTTTAATCGAACCAGTAGGAGCAAGGAAACACCCCAAAGGTGTTGTTAGCTGAGCCTTGGCAGGGCGCACACCGGTGCTAGTAGCAACGTGGAGACCTGCACAACACAACCATAGAACTTTGCCCCCAACTTGCGATGAGGTTGTCAATCTCACCGGTTTTACTAAAAACAAAGGATTAAACGTATCGAATGGAAGGAAGTAATAGTTTGCAGAAAGTAAACACAAAGCAGTAAATAGTTTGTAGATTGTATGTAAAAGAAAGGACCGGGATCCATAGTGCACTAGAGGCGGCTCTCCTTAAGATAGATAACATGCTGGATGAACAAATTACAGCGGGGCAATTAACAAACATCGAGAAAGCAATACATGCATATACTAATCATCTAGACTCCTTTGGAACTTGATTGGGCATTACAACATTATACATAGACCGCCATCCAACTGCATCTATGACTAATAATCCACCTTCAGGTTATCATCCGAACCCCCTCCAGTATTAAGTTGCAAGCAACAGATTATTGCTTTACGAATTGCGTGTAAAGTAAACAATACGATTGTTCTATGAACAAAGGATTGTTGTTTTCTCCCTAGTAGCAACAACACATCTAGTTCCTTAGAGATTTCTGTCACTTCCCCAGATTACCAGAGGCATGAACCCACTATCGAGCATAAATACTAACTCTTGGAGTTGCTAGCATCTAGTTGGCCAAGATAGCTACTAACAACAGAAAGCATGCAAGATCACAAATAACAAAGACATGATAGAATCAATAATCAATCTGAAATAGCATCTCAATATCCATCGGATCCCCGCAAACACAACATGCAAAATTACAAATAGATGATCTTGATCATGAACGGATCTCACAAGATCTAGACATGAAAGCACAAAGGAGGAGAACCAGCCATCTAGCTACTACATGGACCCGTAGTCCAAAGATGAACTATTCACGCATCACACCGGAGGCTTGCATGATGATGAAGAAGGCCTCAGGGTGAATTCCCCTCTCCGGCAGGGTGCCGGGAAGAGCTTCAGATCCCTCCCGATCTAGGGATGGAGATGATGGCGGCTATAGACTCTTTCGTGGATTTTTGATCGGGTACTTAGGGTTTTGGTCCCGAGGGCAATATATAGGCGAAAGGAGAGGCCGAGGGGGTGCTTGCGTCGGCCAGACCACCCCCAGGCGCGAGCCAGGCCTGGCCGCACGGCCAGGTGGTGTGGTCGGCCCCCAACCCTTCTTTGTCTCGTATTCTGGCTCCAGATGTCTTCCAAAAAATAGACACTTTGGCTTTTGTCCCGTCCAATTCCGAGAATATTCATTTTCTGACTTTCCTGGAACCAAAAACAGCAGAAAATACGCAGCTGGCACTGTGGCTCTTGTTAATAGGTTAGTCCAAGAAATCATATGAAAAGTACTCCAAAGTCTGGACAAAACACAAGAAAGTAGATAAAACCAAGCATGGAGCATCAAAAATTATAGATACATTTGCAATGTAGCAACATCCCCAAGCTTAACTCCTGCTCGTCCTCGAGTAGGTAAGTGATAAAAAGAAAGAATAATTTTTGAGGTGACATGCACCATCATAAACTTGATCAAAGTATTTGTAAAACATTCAAAGCTGAGATCATAGTACTTCAATCATAACATGAAAGACAAAGTTCTAGCAATAAGACAAAGAAACTATGATGCAACATGAAAAGGCACAAACAAAAGATTCATGAATAACAATGCTTTGCAAGACGTTTGTTTGTTTCACATAAAGAAAACATAGCATAATAGTATTCAGCTTGTCCCACATAGAGTAGCAAATATAAATGCATAGACACCTTCAAAGTTCATAAGAGTGACTAGATACAAATAGTTTAAAACAAGCAATATCAAGTTATGCATCAATCAACTAGTCTTGGGACAATGCACATAGAACTACGAATGGCCACTATGCTCTCAAAGTAAGTGCATAAAGATAGAAGGTGGAGACTCAATATAATGGTGGAAGAAAGGCCTTCATAGAAGGAAGTAGGGATTCAAGTCTCATAAAGAGCTTCCAAAAATTATGGTACTTATAGCTTTCAGCTCTCATTGCCCCTATCATAAGCATCTTGAAGGTGATTAAGGTTAAAGTTGTAGGGGTTCGTAGCATGGAAAACAAAAATTTTCTACCGCATACAAACAAACAAGCCAAGATCTATCTACTAGATTGTAGCAACGAGTCGATGGAATAACTTACCCTCGAAGATTCCAAAGCGGTTAACGAGAGCAGATTCTCGTGGGTGATGTAGTCGTACTCTTTCCGATCTCAAGATCGCGTAGACGATCCTTCCAGCGCCGCGTTCCCGCAGCGCTCCCGCAGTCGGTCACACGTTCGGTACTCGACGAAGACCTTCCTCTCCCTTGTTCCAGCAGGCAGCGGAGGTTGTAGCACTCTCCTCGTGATTCCGGCAGCACAACGGCGTGGTACCGGAGGTAGAGGGGAAATCCCGCAGGGCTTCGCCTTAAGCCGGTGCGAGTATGGTGGAGCTTATGAGAGAGGCTATTAGTGGTCTAGTAATTAGACACACCAATTAGAAGGCTCTAAACCGCTGGCTAAAGCAATTAGAAGCTCTAAACCAAAACGGCTCTAAACCGGAGATTAGAGGTGGAAACTTGTGTGTGCTAGGAGGGGAGCCCTGCCCCTCCTTATATAGGTGGGAGGGCTGGCCAGCCAAGGGGAGGGAGTGGAGTCCCTCCCCAACTCGGCTTGGGTGGGGCGCCGGCTTGGGGAGGACTCCCTCCCCAACTCGGCTTCACCTCCTCCTCTTTTCCCACTTCCCAAAATTGCCGTTTGACTTTCAAACTAGCCGTTTGACTTTTCAATTTAGGATTTAAATAAACCCTTTATTTTGGACAGCAAGAACACCTAGTACATGATGCAATCATTCCAACTTACAATGACACATTCATGTACCCTTCCCCCTCCGGAGTGCCGGACATTCCGGGACCTTCTAGAATGTTCCCGATGAAAACACCGGAACCATTCCCCAACTCCGAAACGGGACTTTCCTTATATGAATCTTATTCTCCGGACCATTCCGGATCACCTCGTGATATCCCGGATCCCATCCCAGACTCCGAACAACATTCGGTCTCTTTCTCATAATACCATAACTACTCAAACAACGTCGAATCCTTAAGTGTGTCTCCCTACGGTTCGTGAATTATGCGGACATGATCGAGACACTTCTCCGAACAATAACCAATAGAGGAATCTGGAAATTCATATGGCTCCCACATATTTCTACGATTACTTTGCGATCGAATGAACCACTTACATACGATACCAATTTCCCTTTGTCTCACGATATGTTACTTATCCGAGGTTATGATCGTCGGTATCTCTGCATACCTAGTTCAACCTCGTTACTGATAAGTACTCTTTTCTCGTTCCCGTGATATGTGATCCCTTGTGACCCAGTCACATGCTTGCAAGCCAATTGGATGACATTTCACCGAGAGGGCCTAGAGAATATCTATCCGTCATATGGATGGACAAATCCCACTCTTGATCCATGTGTTTCAACCAATACTTTCCGAACACTCAATACCACCTTTATAGCCACCCTGTTACGGTGTGGTGTTTGATGACATCAAAGCATCCATCCGGTAAAGGTGATATGCATGATCTCATGGTCGAAGGAATTAGGTTACTATGTATCAGAAAGCATATAGCAATTGAACTATTGAAATGACTTGATCTTTATGCTACGCTTATCTATAGGAGTATGTCCATCACATCATTCTCCTAACGATATGATCCTGTTGTTAATAACATCTCTATGTTCATGATCAGGAAACCATGATCATATATTAACCAACAAGCTAGTTTAACAAGAGGCTTTACTAGGGACTCTTATTTTAGTTTACAAATCACACAAGTATTAATGTTTCCGGTTAATACAATTATAGCATGGTATGTAAACATTTATCATAAGTGTGAAGATATGATAATAACCACTTTATTATTGCCTCTTGGGCATATCTCCAACAGTCTCCCACTTGCACTAGAGTCAATAATCTAGTTTCAAACCTTTGTGTATTCAACACCTATGGCTTTCTGGTGTTGTATGTACACGATTGCTAGTGGTCAACTGATCTCCGGATCTGACACTTCCAGGTCCGTGTGTAATTGCATGTCTTTGCGTCTCTACGCATCACTCATTCTTAATGAGATGGCTTTGTATAGATTTGGTCCTTTGGTGAGACCTTTAGTTCTCTGGGGTTAAAACATGTTGATAATATTGTCGTACAATATATCTTCGTAGTATTATCCTGCTGTGAACTACACCTAGTTTGATAACAAACTACTTGACACAAATGCCCTCTTTCGCTGCTATTATAGCAGTCATATACTCAGCCTTTTGTTGTAGTATCTGTCACAATGTCTTAACTTTGGAACTCATCCAAATCCATTATGGAACTTACTTTCCATTATATTGTGCCACCCTCAGTTTAGATTGAGATAAACTAAATTTGTACTCTGTGACAAAACTAGTATCAATGTAGTACTTTTACAATGAACTAACCATCTATTTGTCACTTCTACAAATAATATACTCTTAGTTCTTCCAAAAGATCATAAGAATATCCTTACTATCGTCCAATGATCATCTTATGAATCATTCTGGTATATGCTCATAACATTTAGAGGATAGGACATATCTGGATTTGTACATATCACAGTATGATTGATATAAATACTCTTTGTGATTTCATACATCAAGTATCAATCTATACTTGAATCTTTGTTTCACTTACCAAATGTCAATACACTTGAATATATCATCAATATTGAACTTATTCAATCCTTTCTGTGCGACAAGAACCTTTCTTGTAGTTTCTATATTGAACTCATTCAATATCTTGTCTATGTACTTCTGGCACAACCATATTAGCATCTATTGATGCCAAATATTTGGGTTTTGCCTAAGTCTTTCATCAGGATGAAATTCTTAATACGTGTTAATAAAAGATACATCATTTCTAATCAACAATATGTCCTCCACATAATGTATTAGAAATATGTCTTAGCGCTCCCACTTAATTT
Source organism: Avena sativa (assembly GCA_916181665.1). NCBI lineage: Eukaryota > Viridiplantae > Streptophyta > Magnoliopsida > Poales > Poaceae > Avena > Avena sativa. Next base: position 125,964,056 of record OV702289.1, on the reverse strand, counting down.
CTTGCAAATGCAAGTATCTTCATTGTCTCCGATGAAATTAAACTCTTTTAACAGTTTCATCATAGTGAAGATTCCAACTCCGCTATGCTTACTTCATCCATTGAAGTTTGCATATGCTTTTAGCATCCTTTGAATTAACAAAACCCTTTGGACCGTGTCATGCACACGTCCTAGGTAACCATTCTATTAGAAGAACTTGTTTTGTTTATTCTACTACCACATAACAAAATTATATGTAGTGGTTGCTACATTAATCCGTCTAGACTAAATATCGCTATGAAAGATCAAATCTTGTCATAGTCAATCTTTGAACATTGTTGTGAACTCTCTCCCAACATGTCGACTATAGATGTGAAACATCCATGTCTATTTCTTTATAGATCCAAACACAACTGTAAGGTCTTACACCTTTCTCGAGGGTCCTTCAAGTTCAAAACTTGATTTCTCGTGTATGGAATTATCACGGATTTTATGGCTTCAAGCCATTTGACGGAGTCAGGGCCCATCATCGCTTCTTTGCATGTAGTCCGTTCATTATTCTCAAATAATGATTCAACCCTCAAATCTTAGTATTTGATTGTTTACTCGACCTACTTGTTTCAATAGAAACTTAGACCTCCGTGACCGCAACCTTTGAGGCACGTGAGCCATGAGCATTGTTGCTGCCTCCGGAACACTTTTCGGCGCTGCGCAACTTTGCACATATAGCTAAGGTTCTTTTAACCTTATCAAAGTTCTATTGTCCTCCCACTTTAACTTTTCACGAAAAATTCCTTCTCAAAGAAACTTGACGTTCTAAGCGACAAACACTTTTGTCTCCGGTGTTTGTGGAGGAATACTTAATATTTATACAAAGACAGGTTTATCCGACTTTGGTTGCACACATCTTTCTTATGCATAGCATACCAATGTTTTAAGAAAGGACTACTTGGGTTTTATCCCAAACCATAACTTTATATGGTGTCATTTCAGCGGATTATGATGGAGCTCTTTTTAGTGGAAAAGCGGTAGTCTCTAAAGCTTTTAATCTTTAAAATATAATGGCAGTTCTATATTTTACACCTTTGATCTTACCATGTCAAACAAGGTTTTAATTACATATCTCGAACGCTCCATACTCTTATGGTGTTTCGGGAAATGCAAATCCACGGAACGATTCCTTAAATCTTAGGTATTATGCTAAACTTGTAACTCAAATATCTTCCTTTATGATCTTATCATAAACTATTTATATTCTTGTTACAATGATTTTGCACTTCATCTTGAAATCTTTGAACTTTTCAAATATTTCATACTTCATCCTTATTAAGTAAATATTCATATATTCACTCAAATTTTCGGAGAAAGCATATGAAGTTGAAATCCATCGCTCTTGACTACACATAATGGAGTTCGTACAACAATATGCACAAGTTCCAATAAGCTAGTCTTTCGTTCCCTTTTGGCCTATGAACGAAGTTTTAATTATTCTCTAGGAAAGTTTCACAAGCGTCATTTGATCAAAAATCAAAAGACTCCAAAATTCCATCCACATGGAGTTTCTTCATGTTTTCTTTCCAATATAATTTAAACTGCGATGTCACTTCCTAAGTGATCTTTCAATCAATTTGTCTTTCGACATTTTTTAGCACTAGTTTTATGGATGTGATTTCTCCAACGAGATTTGTGAATCATCCATCTTTTATGGATTACGGCAATTATTTGAACAACCCTTTTGTTCTCATAATACCTGATAAAACAAATCTTGAAGGCAAGCTTTGATGTTTTAACGAGCAACACAATAACCCTTTATTTGTTCTCGATGAACATCATCACATATTCTTTTGCTAGTTACTTAGGCCATTGTAGTTCATGAATTGTGTTGTTTCGTATGACGATTCATACCAACAAATTCAGTATAAAATACTTAAGAACCACATTGTTTAATGAGCAAAGAATATAGCCATAACATGTATATCATCTATATACTTAAACTGAACAATTCTAGTCTTTTCTTTTCTGCCATATATTTCTGAGATTCTCTTTCAGTATTTCCTTTTCTGTTTGAAAGAATCTATCAACATTAATAGTGGAGTCATACATATGACACATAGTCCAAAGCGTGTATAATTAAATACCAATGTCTTTGGATTTGCACTTTGAAGTAGATCACCATCATCAAATGTTTGGTGTTCTTTCAAATTCCTTTCTTTAGTAATCTATTGGTGTAGTAAACATTTTACCTACATCAAATATTCACCTTCATCATGGAATCGTCCATGACCAAGCTACTTTTAGCTTATAACGGTGAATCGCGAGTATAATGTTGCTCTCCAAAACCTTTTGGAAGATTAGGACAACTAGTGTCTCCAACCTTTTGCAAATTTTCATCAAATATGAGAACATGACTTTTGCCATATTATACTCTATCATGTTGTAACCAAAATTTTGTTTCAGATATCACAATATCTTCCACATATCATGGTTTCTGAAACAACTCTTTCAGATCCTAGATAACCTTGATATTAAGACAATCCTTTGAATATCAAGAATCATGGAGACAAACATGATACTTTATATACTAACACTTGGAATTGTTACTCTTGATTTAATACCAATTATTAAACTTCATGGAGTAACCGGAACTTACTGAAAGTTTGCAATAGGACTTTTAAACTTTAGATTAACACTTCAAAACAATACGATACCAGTTCGTAAAGTAACTAACCAGAATTCTATAGTTCTATCATCTCAATTATAACTAAGCGCAAGGTGGTAAACGGATGCCAATGACTACAACAACTATGCAAATTCACTTTGATTTAGTTTATGATAAATTGAGTTCTAATTAATAATTAAATTAATCTAGTTGAACTCCCACTCAAAACAACATCCCTCACATTGTTTTAGTGATCACACGAACCGAATCCACCACATCAAAACCGATCATCACGAGAGTTGATATGGCTTCAATGGCGAACAATCAACATGTTCATCATATCTACTATATGACTCATGCTCTACCTTTCGGTAATCCGTGTTCCTGAGGCCATGTCTGTACATGCTAGGCTCGTCAAGATCAAACCTTAGCTACCGCATAAGCAAATCTGGCTTGCTTACGTTGTATTCACCCGCGGAATCAAAGACACCCGATCATCACGTGGTGCTTCGAAGCAGCAAGCTTTGGCAACGGTGCATACTAAGGGTGAACACTTTAGAACTTGAAATTTATGTGCATGAGGGATCATCTTATAATGCTACCGTCGTCTACTAAGCAATACAAGATGCATAAAGGATTAACATCACATGCAATTCATAATATGTGATATGATATGGCCTTTCTTCTTTGTGCTTCCGATCTCCATCTTCAAGCACGAACATGATCTCCATCATCACCAGCATTGCATCAAGGTCAATGACGCTTCACCATGGTTGTCGTCCACCGGCTTCAACTATTACAACTATTTTGAATAGACACGCAGGTCTTAACAGAAATTAAAGACAACCATATGGCTCCTGCCGGTTGCCAACTTACAATAAGGAACATTGCATACATCAAATATAATCACAATCATGGCCATATCACATCACTGCACACCCCTGCAAAACAAAGTTAGACGCTTCTACTTTCTTTGCATATTTTACGTGGTTTGGGGCTTTCCATAAGTGTCGTTCTAACCTACGAACAAGAACCACAACATTGATACTAGCATTGTTGATTACCCGTTGTAAATTGGATCTTTACTATGCTAGGAGAAACAGGCACCCGCAAAGCCACTTATGCAATACGAGTTGCATGTCAAGCGTGGAGCATGTCTCATGAACGATGTCATGTAAGGTTAGCCCGGGCCGCTTCATCCCAACATACCGCAAGATGCAAAGTACACAAAAAGCAATCTACAATAAAAGCATCAACGCCCACAATGACCATTGTGTTCTACTCGTGCAACAGATCTACATATAGACACGGCTCTGATACCACTGTAGGGGTTCGTAGCATGGAAAACAAAAATTTTCTACCGCATACAAACAAACAAGCCAAGATCTATCTACTAGATTGTAGCAACGAGTCGATGGAATAACTTACCCTCGAAGATTCCAAAGCGGTTAACGAGAGCAGATTCTCGTGGGTGATGTAGTCGTACTCTTTCCGATCTCAAGATCGCGTAGACGATCCTTCCAGCGCCGCGTTCCCGCAGCGCTCCCGCAGTCGGTCACACGTTCGGTACTCGACGAAGACCTTCCTCTCCCTTGTTCCAGCAGGCAGCGGAGGTTGTAGCACTCTCCTCGTGATTCCGGCAGCACAACGGCGTGGTACCGGAGGTAGAGGGGAAATCCCGCAGGGCTTCGCCTTAAGCCGGTGCGAGTATGGTGGAGCTTATGAGAGAGGCTATTAGTGGTCTAGTAATTAGACACACCAATTAGAAGGCTCTAAACCAATTAGAAGGCTCTAAACCGCTGGCTAAAGCAATTAGAAGCTCTAAACCAAAACGGCTCTAAACCGGAGATTAGAGGTGGAAACTTGTGTGTGCTAGGAGGGGAGCCCTGCCCCTCCTTATATAGGTGGGAGGGCTGGCAGGCCAAGGGGAGGGAGTGGAGTCCCTCCCCAACTCGGCTTGGGTGGGGCGCCGGCTTGGGGAGGACTCCCTCCCCAACTCGGCTTCACCTCCTCCTCTTTTCCCACTTCCCAAAATTGCCGTTTGATTTTCAAACTAGCCGTTTGACTTTTCAATTTAGGATTTAAATAAACCCTTTATTTTGGACAGCAAGAACACCTAGTACATGATGCAATCATTCCAACTTACAATGACACATTCATGTACCCTTCCCCCTCCGGAGTGCCGGACATTCCGGGACCTTCTAGAATGTTCCCGATGAAAACACCGGAACCATTCCCCAACTCCGAAACGGGACTTTCCTTATATGAATCTTATTCTCCGGACCATTCCGGATCACCTCGTGATATCCCGGATCCCATCCGAGACTCCGAACAACATTCGGTCTCTTTCTCATAATACCATAACTACTCAAACAACGTCGAATCCTTAAGTGTGTCTCCCTACGGTTCGTGAATTATGCGGACATGATCGAGACACTTCTCCGAACAATAACCAATAGAGGAATCTGCAAATTCATATGGCTCCCACATATTTCTACGATTACTTTGCGATCGAATGAACCACTTACATACGATACCAATTTCCCTTTGTCTCACGATATGTTACTTATCCGAGGTTATGATCGTCGGTATCTCTGCATACCTAGTTCAACCTCGTTACTGATAAGTACTCTTTTCTCGTTCCCGTGATATGTGATCCCTTGTGACCCAGTCACATGCTTGCAAGCCAATTGGATGACATTTCACCGAGAGGGTCCAGAGAATATCTATCCGTCATATGGATGGACAAATCCCACTCTTGATCCATGTGTTTCAACCAATACTTTCCGAACACTCAATACCACCTTTATAGCCACCCTGTTACGGTGTGGTGTTTGATGACATCAAAGCATCCATCCGGTAAAGGTGATATGCATGATCTCATGGTCGAAGGAATTAGGTTACTATGTATCAGAAAGCATATAGCAATTGAACTATTGAAATGACTTGATCTTTATGCTACGCTTATCTATAGGAGTATGTCCATCACATCATTCTCCTAACGATATGATCCTGTTGTTAATAACATCTCTATGTTCATGATCAGGAAACCATGATCATATATTAACCAACAAGCTAGTTTAACAAGAGGCTTTACTAGGGACTCTTATTTTAGTTTACAAATCACACAAGTATTAATGTTTCCGGTTAATACAATTATAGCATGGTATGTAAACATTTATCATAAGTGTGAAGATATGATAATAACCACTTTATTATTGCCTCTTGGGCATATCTCCAACAAAAGTGACACAACTAAGAGGATATGCTTGACAAGTTATAAACCAAAATCTCATGCCCCTTACTTACGAAGACCGATCCTCATGCTACTCAACTTTAGTCTCAAGTAAGCTCTTGTCATTGCAAGTACATATGTATCATAAAGAACCGCCAATGGGGTACCCCTTGCACATGATACAAGAGCTATCCCATAATCAAAATGACAAGGCAAGCAGATAATGAGCATCTCAGCGATCTTTTTATTTGCTATTTGCATAGGTTTTTATTGAGGATGCTTCATAGAGTGCTCATTATGGTGATGCTACAAGTTTCCACCATGATTAGGCATGGCTTAGGCTAGCGCCCTAGGCATTTCTCTAACACACATACAAACTCCATGATCTTACAAGTTCCACTTTTATTTCACACCGCCGGGATCCATAAGCAAAAGAACATGATATCAATGGGGTACAAAGTACAAGTGCAATGCTGAAAGCGTTCCCCATGAGGTTTTGCTAATTTCAACTTATAAAGAGCAATCATATACGCAAAAAATAAGGACCCAATGGTTCAAGTTTATTAGATGCAAAAAAGTAAAGTGTGCCATCAAGTTCGTGAGAGCTTTAATCACTAGTTTTCTCATAACAAGTTTAATTTGGAAGATAAACAAAAGCATGAATATACTTGGAATAGCATAAGCTAATAGGTAGGTATGGTGGACTCTTTGGAATAACTTGGTTTAGGGAGTTGGATGCATGAGTGGAACTCATACTTGGTTGTGGAGGCTAGCAAAAGACTACGAGCGACAAACTAAGAGAGTAATAATGGCCATAATCATGCAGAGCGACAAAACATCATTGATCAAAACAAAAAGTGATACTACAAGTTGAAAACTAAAGGATCATAAAGGCTATGGTGACTTGAGATAGTCATAACATGGTGTGAGCATGTGCCAAGTCAACCCAAATAAAGCATCAAAGGAGAATACCACTATATTATGCTTTAATATGCTAAAACAACGCGTGATTCGTCCAAGGCACATTAAGCAATCTCAATTGTTTATAACAAGTCATGCTACAACAAATAATACTAAGCATAAAGCCAAAACAATATCAAGCATGGCATGACAAAGCATAGGCCATAGTCAAAAACAAGCTCTCTTTACCACTTAAGCATGAACTTTCCTACTCTTTTCCAAACCAAACCAAACTATTTGAAAACCAATGTATGAAAGAGGGGGTCCAACCAATTTATTCAGCAAACTAAGCAAACCAAGCAAACGAAAAACCAAAATGAAAACAAAAAAGAAGACGCTCCAAGAACAACACAACTGTGCATGAAACAATAAAAATGAAGCGTTTGGAAGAAACCTGGGATTTTTATTGATGAAGAGGGGGATGCCTTGGGCATCCCCAAGATTTGACGCTTGTACTTCTTGGATATTTCTTGGGGTGACACACATGGCATCCCCAAGCTTGAGCTTTAGTCCATCCTTCATCTCATTACTCATTCCTTCCATACACCTGAAATTTTTCCTTCATACAAAACTTCACACAATCTTTATTAGCAACATTAGTGCACTCAAGATAATAAGTCTTGAGGTTTAGTTCAAACACCAATAAACTTCCATTGAAACACTAGCTACTGAGGGACTTCCCTCAAAAAGCTCAATTCCCCAAAAAAACTCAAAAAAGAACCAACAAGAAGCAAATGCAGAAAATGGCAGAATTCTTTCAAAACAGACCAGCAGGTAAAGACGATTTTTTTCGAAGACCTTGATACATTGCAAATGTATCTATAATTTTTGATGTTCCATGCTTGGTTTTATCCACTTTCTTGTGTTTTGTCGACACTTTGGAGTACTTTTCATATGATTTCTTGGACTAACCTATTAACAAGAGCCACAATGCCAGCTACCTGTTTTCTGCTGTTTTTGGTTCTAGGAAAGTCAGAAAATGAATATTCTTGGAATTGGACGGGACAAAAGCCAAAGTGCCTATTTTTCTAGAAGTCATCAGATGCCAGAATACGAGTCGGAGAAGGGCAAGAGGGCGGCCACACCACCTGGCCGCGCGGCGAGGCTTGGCCCGCGCCAGGGGGTGGTGTGGCCAGCCCAGGCACCCCGTCGGCCTCTCCTTCCGCCTATATATTTCCCTCGGGACAAAAACCCTATGTACCCGATCAAAAATCCATGAAAGAGTCTGTAGCCGCCGTCATCTCCATCCCTAGATAAGGAGGGATCTGAAGGTCTTCCCGGCACCCTGCCGAAGAGGGGAATTCACCCTGGAGGCCTTCTTCATCACCATGCAAGCCTCCGGTGTGATGCGTGAGTAGTTCATCCTTGGACTACGGATCCATGTAGTAGCTAGATGGCTGGTTCTCCTCCTTTGTTCTTTGATGTCTAGATCTTGTGAGCTCCGTTCATGATCAAGATCATCTATTTGTAATTTTGCATGTTGTGTTTGCGGGGATCCGATGGATATTGAGATGCTATTTCAGATTGATTATTAATTCTATCATGTCTTTGTTATTTGTGATCTTGCATGCTTTCCGTTGTTAGTAGCTATCTTGGCCATGTAGATGCTAGCAACTCCAAGAGTTAGTATTTATGCTCAATAGTGGGTTCATGCCTCTGGTAATCTGGGGAAGTGACAGAAATCTTTAAGGTACTAGATGTGATGTTGCTACTAGGGAGAAATCAACAATCCTTTGTTCATAGAACAATCGTATTGTTTACTTTACACGCAATTCGTAAAGCAATAATCTGTTGCTTAGAACTTAATACTGGAGGGGGTTCGGATGATAACCTGAAGGTGGATTATTAGTCATAGATGAAGTTGGATGGCGGTCTATGTATAATGTTGTAATGCCCAATCAAGTTCCAAAGGAGTCAAGATGATTAGTATATGCATGTATTACTTTCTCGATGTTTGTCAATTGCCCCGTTGTAATTTGTTCACCTAGCATGTTATCTATCTTAAGGAGAGCCACCTCTAGTGAACTATGGATCCCGGTCCTTTCTTTTACATACAATCTACAAACTGTTTACTGCTTTGTGTTTACTTTCTGCAAACTATTACTTCCTTCCATTCGATACGTTTAATCCTTTGTTTTCAGCAAAATCGGTGAGATTGACAACCTCATCGCAAGTTAGGGATAAAGTTCTGTGGTTGTGTTGTGCAGGTCTCGACGTTGCTACTAGCACCGGTAGTGCGCCCTGCCAAGGCTCAGCTAACAACACCTTTGGGGTGTTTCCTTGCTCCTACTGGTTCGATTAAACCTTGGTTTCATAACTGAGGGAAACTTGCTGCTGTGCTCATTATACCTTCTTCTTGGGGTTCCCAACAAGCTCTACATCAACACCGAGCCATGAATTACTTTTCTGGCGCCATTGCCGGGGAGTCAAGGACATCTTCACCAGGGGAGTCCCTCATAACCAATCTCTTTACTTTGTTATTTTTGTTTTGCTTAGTTTCTTTTTGCTTTGTTTGCTTGTTTCTTTATCAAAAACACAAAAAAATTAGTTTTACTAGTTTGCTTTCTTATTTCAAAAACACAAAAAATTTAAGTCTCCTTTAGTTGTCACCTCTTCCTTAGCTCACCATGTTGATCCCTAAATTCACCCTGAAAGACCTTTCAATTGGTAGTGGTTCTATAATTGGGAAAGATAATATTGAAGAATTATTTAATCATGTTAGTAAGCATGAAGATACTGAGGATAGATCCCTTGTAGAACTTGCTCTAAACTATGAGATCACTACAGCTTCTTTAATTCACATGTTGGAAGCTAGGTTTGTTAACCTCAACCCCTTAATGCAAGTAATGTTTCTTAAGCTTAAAGAAATTGAGGACCTTGAAAAGAGGGATTTTATTCTAGAAACTTTGTTGAAGGAGTTCTATGATGTTGCCAAAGAAGCTAGAAAAGTCTTTGAACATTTCAATATGCTAGGCTCATGTGTAGATGTTGTTGGTACACGAGAAAAGATGAACAAAACCGAACCTAATGGGGAGGAACCTAAGATACCAATACCCTTCAAACTAGTAGCAATACATGAAGTCATAGAAAAGAATCTTGATTGGATTGTTCCTGAAAACCCTTTTGATGAAAATAGTGGACCTAAGAGCATTGAGAGAGGATCCTCTAGAACTTATTTGGATGATATACCTTGCCTTGTTGAAGATATTTCTGGTATTAATCTTAATGCTTCTTCATTTGAGAACACTTGATCCTTTTTCTTGCTTCTTATCCCTAACTTAAAGGCGTTAAAGAAAAGTACTTATTGGGAGATAACCCAAAAGTTTTAGATAAGTCTTGGAAGTTATTACTTCAGTAATAACCGCTCCATCTCCTTTTTATTTGGTTTTTGTGCCAAGAGTAACATCTAATGAGAGAGAAGTAATAATTGGGAAAGTTGCTGTCCCGAAACAGATTTCTGTGCTTCACCGTAAAAATTCTTGTAAAATCTCTGAATGTCTTTTTGACGCGTGAATTTTTGTGCTTCTGCCCCAGGTTGTTATCTAACTTTCGTTAGCTCAACACTTTTTGATTTGAGGAACATAAGGTCTTCGAAAAAATTCGTCTTTACCTGCTGGTCTGTTTTGATAGATTTCTGCCATTTTCTGCATTTGCTTCTTGTTGATTCCTTTTTGAGTTCTTTTGGGGAATTGAGCTTTTTGAGGGAAGTGATTCAGTAGCTAGTGTTCTAATGGAAGTTTATTGGTGTTAGAACTGAACCTTAAGACTTATTATCTTGAGTGCACTAATGTTGCTAATAAAGATTGTGTGAAGTTTTGTATGAAGGAAAAAAATTCATGTGTATGGAAGGAATGAGTAATGAGATGAAGGATGGACTAAAGCTCAAGATTGGGGAGGCCACGTGTGTCACCCCAAGAAATATCCAAGAAGTACAAGTGTCAAAGCTTGGGGATGCCCAAGGCATCCCCTTCTTCATCAATAAAAATCCCAGGTTTCTACCAAACGCTTCATTTTTATTGTTTCATGCACAGTGGTGTTGTTCTTGGAGCATCTTCTTTTTCGTTTTTGTTTTGGTTTTTCTTTTGATTTTGTTTGTTTAGTTTTCTGAATAAATTGGTTGGACCCCCTCTTTCATACATTGGTTTGCAAATAGTTTGGTGTGGTTTGGAAAAGAGTAGGAAAGTTCATGCTTATGTGGTAAAAAGAGCTTGTTTTTGACTGTGGCCTATGCTTTGTCATGCCATGCTTGATATTGTTTTGGCTTTATGCTTAGTATTCTTTGTGGTAGCATGACTTGTTATAAACAATTGAGATTGCTTAATGTGCCTTGGATGAATCATGCGTTGTTTTAGCATATTAAAGCATAGTATAGTGGTATTCTCCTTTAATGCTTTATTTGGGTTGACTTGGCGCATGCTCACACCATGTTATAACTATCTCAAGTCACCATAGCCTTTATGATCCTTTAGTTTTCAACTTGTAGTATCACTTTATGCTTTGATCAATGATGTTTTGTCGCTCTGCATGATTATGGCCATTATTGCTCTGTTAGTTTCTCGCTCCCAGTCTTTTGCTAGCCTCCACAACCAAGTATGAGTTCCACTCATGCATCCAACTCCCTAAACCAAGTTATTCCAAAGAGTCCACCATACCTACCTACTAGCTTATGCTATTCGAAGTATTCATGCTTTTGTTTACCTCCCGAATTGAACTTGTTATGAGAAAACTAGTGATTAAAGCTCTCACGAACTTGATGGAACACTTTACTTTTCTTGCCCTTAATAAACTTGAACCATTGTGTTGTCTATGTTGTATATGCTTGCACTTATTTGTTGGGAATTAGCAGAACCATGCTGTCATGGGGAACGCTTTCAACATTGCACTTGGTACTTGTACCTAGTTGATAGCATGCTCTTTTATATATGGATGTCGTCGGTGTGAAATGAAAGGGGACCTTGTAAGTCCATGGAGTTATGTATATGTGTTAGAGAAATGCCTGGGCCGCTGGTCTAATCCATGCTGACATGGTGGAAACCTGCAGCGTAACCATAATGAGCTGTCTATGAAGCATTCTTCTTATAAAAAAAGGAGTCCTATATTGAGAAAAAAGAGAAAAAGAAAAAAAAAGATTACGAAAAGAGGAAAGAGCGAAAAAAGCACCATATTCCCATGGTATACAAGAAGATTGCTGAGATGCTCGTTGTCTGCTTGCCTTGTCATTTTGATATGGGGATTCTTCCATATCATCGGGCAAGGGGTACCCCGTTGGCGTTTCTCTATGATACACATGTACTTACGATGACAAGAACTTATCGGTGACTAAACTTGAGTAGCATGAGGAGCGACCCTCGTATACAAGGGACATGAGATTTCTAACTTATACTTCGTCAAGCATGTACACCATAGTTTGTTCACTTTAACCTTAATCACTTCAAGATGCTTATGATAGGGGCAATGAGAGCTAAAAGCTATAAGTACCATAATTTTTGGAAGCTCTTTATGAAACTTGAATCTCTGCTTCCTTTTATGAAGGCCTTTCTTCCACCATTATATTGAGTCTCCACCCTCTACCTTTATGCACCTACTTTGAGAGCATAGTGGCCATTCTTAGTTCTATGTGCATTGTCCCAAGACTTGTTGATTGATGCATACCTTGATATTGCTTGTTTTAAACTATTTGTATCTAGTCACTCTTATGAACTTTGAAGGTGTCCTATGCATTTATATTTGCTACTCTATGAGGGACAAGCTGAATACTATTATGCTATGTTTTCTTTATGTGAAACAAACAAACGTCCTGCAAAGCATTGTTATTCATGAATCTTTTGTTTGTGCCTTTTCATGTTACATCATAGTTTCTTTGTCTTATTGCTAGAACTTTGTCTTTCATGTTATGATTGAAGTACTATGATCCCAGCTTTGAATGTTTTACAAATACTTTGATCAAGTCTTTGATGGTGCATGTCACCTCAAAAATTATTCTTTCTTTTTATCACTTACCTACTCGAGGACGAGCAGGAGTTAAGCTTGGGGATGTTGATACATTGCAAATGTATCTATAATTTTTGATGTTCCATGCTTGGTTTTATCCACTTTCTTGTGTTTTGTCCACACTTTGGAGTACTTTTCATATGATTTCTTGGACTAACCTATTAACAAGAGCCACAGTGCCAGCTGCCTGTTTTCTGCTGTTTTTGGTTCCAGGAAAGTCAGAAAATGAATATTCTCGGAATTGGACGGGACAAAAGCCAAAGTGCCTATTTTTTCGGAAGTCATCAGATGCCAGAATACGATACAGAGAAGGTCCAGAGGGCGGCCACACCACCTGGCCGTGTGGCCAGGCTTGGCCCATGCCAGGGGGCGGTGTGGCCAGCCCAGGCACCCCCTTGGCCTCTCCTTCCACCTATATATTGCCCTCGGGACGAAAGCCCTAAGTACCCGATCAAAAATCCAGAAAGAGTCTGTAGCCACCGTCATCTACATCCCTAGATCGGGAGGGATCTGAAGCTCTTCCCGGCACCCTGCCGGAGAGGGGAATTCACCCTAGAGGCCTTCTTCATCACCATGCAAACCTCCGGTGTGATGCATGAGTAGTTCATCCTTGGACTACGGATCCATGTAGTAGCTAGATGGCTGGTTCTCCTCCTTTGTGCTTTCATGTCTAGATCTTGTGAGCTCCGTTCATGATCAATATCATCTATTTGTAATTTTGCATGTTGTGTTTGCGGGGATCCGATGGATATTGAGATGCTATTTCAGATTGATTATTGATTCTATCATGTCTTTGTTATTTGTGATCTTGCATGCTTTCTGTTGTTAGTAGCTATCTTGGCCAACTAGATGCTAGCAACTCCAAGAGTTAGTATTTATGCTCAATAGTGGGTTCATGCCTCTGGTAATCTGGGGAAGTGACAGAAATCTCTAAGGAACTAGATGTGTTGTTGCTACTAGGGAGAAAACAACAATCCTTTGTTCATAGAACAATCATATTGTTTACTTTACATGCAATTCGTAAAGCAATAATCTGTTGCTTGCAACTTAATACTGGAGGGGGTTCGGATGATAACCTGAAGGTGGATTATTAGTCATAGATGCAGTTGGATGGCGGTCTATGTATAATGTTGTAATGCCCAATCAAGTTCCAAAGGAGTCGAGATGATTAGTATATGCATGTATTGCTTTCTCGATGTTTGTCAATTGCCTCGCTGTAATTTGTTCACCCAACATGTTATCTATCTTAAGGAGAGCCACCTCTAGTGAACTATGGATCCCGGTCCTTTCTTTTACATACAATCTACAAACTGTTTACTGCTTTGTGTTTACTTTCTGCAAAATATTACTTCCTTTCGTTCGATACGTTTAATCCTTTGTTTTTAGAAAAACCGGTGAGATTGACAACCTCATCGCAAGTTGGGGGCAAAGTTCTGTGGTTGTCTTGTGCAGGTCTCCATGTTGCTACTAGCACCGGTAGTGCGCCCTGCCAAGGCTCAGCTAGCAATACCTTTGGGGTGTTTCCTTGATCCTACTGGTGTTTCTGCAAACTATTACTAGTAGGTGGTTTAATCGAACCAGTAGGAGCAAGGAAACACCCCAAAGGTGTTGCTAGCTGAGCCTTGGCAGGGCGCACTACCGGTGCTAGTAGCAACACACCTTGCCAATAAGATTCAGTTTCAAAGAAACCAACCATTGATAGAAAGCATGATAAAGCAAGACAATAACAGACCAATGAAAATAACAACTATAGTAGGAACTAATTTTTTTGTGTTTTTGATAAAGAAAGCAAACTTGTAAAACTAATTTTTTTTGTGTTTTTTATAAAGAAACAAGCAAACAAAGCAAAAGAAACTAAGCAAAACAAAAAATAACAAAGTAAAGAGATTGGTTATGAGGGACTCCCCTTGTGAAGATGTCCTTGACTCCCCGGCAACGGCGCCAGAAAAATACTTGATGGCTCGGTGTTGATGTGGACCTCGTTGGGGAACCCCAAGAGGAAGGTATGATGAGCACAGCAGTAAGTTTCCCTCAGTTATGAAACCAATGTTTAATCGAACCAGTAGGAGCAAGGAAACACCCCAAAGGTGTTGCTAGCTGAGCCTTGGCAGGGCGCACTACCGGTGCTAGTAGCAACATGGAGACCTGCACAAGACAACCATAGAACTTTGCCCCAACTTGCGATGAGGTTGTCAATCTCATCGGTTTTTCTGAAAACAAAGGATTAAACGTATCGAACGAAAGGAAGTAATAGTTTGCAGAAAGTAAACACAAAGCAGTAAACCGTTTGTAGATTGTATGTAAAAGAAAGGACCGGGATCCATAGTTCACTAGAGGTGGCTCTCCTTAAGATAGATAACATGCTGGGTGAACAAATTACAGCGAGGCAATTGACAAACATCGAGAAAGCAATACATGCATATACTAATCATCTTGACTCCTTTGGAACTTGATTGGGCATTACAACATTATACATAGACCGCCATCCAACTTCATCTATGACTAATAATCCACCTTCAGGTTATCATGCGAACCCCCTCCGGTATTAAGTTGCAAGCAACAAATTATTGCTTTACGAATTGCGTGTAAAGTAAACAATACGATTGTTCTATGAACAAAGGATTGTTGTTTTCTCCCTAGTAGCAACAACACATCTAGTTCCTTAGAGATTTCTGTCACTTCCCCAGATTACCAGAGGCATGAACCCACTATTGAGCATAAATACTAACTCTTGGAGTTGCTAGCATCTAGTTGGCCAAGATAGCTACTAACAACAGAAAGCATGCAAGATCACAAATAACAAAGACATGATAGAATCAATAATCAATCTGAAATAGCATCTCAATATCCATCGGATCCCCGCAAACACAACATGCAAAATTACAAATAGATGATCTTGATCATGAACGGAGCTCACAAGATCTAGACATGAAAGCACAAAGGAGGAGAACCAGCCATCTAGCTACTACATGGATCCGTAGTCCAAGGATGAACTACTCATGCATCACACCGGAGGTTTGCATGGTGATGAAGAAGGCCTCTAGGGTGAATTCCCCTCTCCGGCAGGGTGCCGGGAAAAGCTTCAGATCCCTCCCGATCTAGGGATGTAGATGACGGTGGCTATAGACTCTTTCTGGATTTTTGATCGGGTACTTAGGACTTTTGTCCCGAGGGAAATATATAGGTGGAAGGAGAGGCCAAGGGGGTGCCTGGGCTGGCCACACCGCCCCCTGGCGCGGGCCAAGCCTGGCCACATGGCCAGGTGGTGTGGCCGCCCTCTGGACCTTCTCTGTCTCGTATTCTGGCATCTGATGACTTCCGAAAAAATAGGCACTTTGGCTTTTGTCCCGTCCAATTCTGAGAATATTCATTTTCTGACTTTCCTGGAACCAAAAACAGCAGAAAACAGGCAACTGGCACTGTGGCTCTTGTTAATAGGTTAGTCCAAGAAATCATATGAATAGTACTCCAAAGTGTGGACAAAACACAAGAAAGTAGATAAAACCAAGCATGGAGCATCAAAAATTATAGATACATTTGCAATGTATCAGAGCCTGGCGCAGCCCAGCTGCACGTCGCCGTGTGCGGCGGCGGTTACCCGCCGCCCACGCGGCTGGTTGTTTTTACCTTTTTCTTTTTCTTTTTCTGCAGCTTTTCTTCTAGGCCTTTTCCCTCCGGGATTTGGCCTAATATAAAAGTTGCTTTTATAAATCCTAATTTAAATATTATTTATACTATATTAATTCACAAATAACATATAAGAAATATATATTTAAATTTCCATTTATCTGAAAACACTTTTCCAGGTCTTTTCCTTTATTCTTTCTCCAAACAACTTCGGATCTCTCCGTAGAATGATTCCCGATTTCTCTCTTTCTCTACTATGATTCCGTCTTACGAATGATCGCTATCATCGTACCCTTAAGTGTATCCTCTCATGGCTCGGGAATGCTCTAAATATGATCTGTATCAATGATCAACAGAGGGACCAGGGATATCCATGTGACCTCTATGCATTCCTGATGACAATGTCGTTTGAACCGCTAAATGTAGCATCCTTGTCCTTTTGTTTCTCGATACAACTTGTCTGAGATCCGATCATTGGTATCCCATACCTTGTTCAATCTCGTTCACAACAAGTTCTGTTTCTTGTTACAGTGATATTACATCCTCGTGACCAAGTCACATGTTGCAACATTTATGGATGTAAACTCACCAAGACGGCCGTATGTATCTTTACCCGTCATGTGGGTGAACAAATCCCGGTCTTGCAGTCACATGTCATCTACTATTCCTTCGGAATACCCAACGTACACCTTTATAACCACTGTATTACCAAGTGGCGCTTCATGCAGTCTAAGCAGCTGATAAGTTGCTAACGTATCCATAATTTTTGATGTTCCATGCTTGTTTTATATCTACTTTCTTATGTTTTGTCCATACTTTGGAGTACTTTTACACACTTTCTTGGACTAACCTATTAACAAGATGCCACAGTGCCAGTTGCCTGTTTTCTGCTGTTTTTAGTTCTAGAAAGTCAGAAAATGAATATTCTCGGAATTGGACGGGACAAAAGCCAAAGTTGATATTTTACTGGAAGACTCACGGAGCCAGAAGACGAGACGGAGAGGGGCCACATGGCGGCCACACCATGTGGTGGCGCGGGCTAGCCCCGGCCGCACCACCAGGTGGTGTGGGCCCCCTGGCCGCCCACCGACCTTGCCTCTTCGCCTATAAGAAGCCTTCCGATGCGAAAACCCTAAATAGTCAAGCCTCCAGCCACGAAAAGTTCCACAGTGCCGCCGCCACCAAGAAATCATATGAATAGTACTCCAAAGTGTGGACAAAACACAAGAAAGTAGATAAAACCAAGCATGGAGCATCAAAAATTATAGATACATTTGCAATGTATCAGAGCCTGGCGCAGCCCAGCTGCACGTCGCCGTGTGCGGCGGCGGTTATCCGCCGCCCACGCGGCTGGTTGTTTTTACCTTTTTCTTTTTCTTTTTCTGCATCTTTTCTTCTAGGCCTTTTCCCTCCGGGATTTGGCCTAATATAAAAGTTGCTTTTATAAATCCTAATTTAAATATTATTTATAATATATTAATTCACAAATAACATATAAGAAATATATATTTAAATTTCCATTTATCTGAAAACACTTTTCCAGGTCTTTTCCTTTATTCTTTCTCCAAACAACTTTGGATCTCTCCGCAGAATGATTCCCGATTTCTCTCTTTCTCTACTATGATTCCGTCTTATGAATGATCGCTATCATCGTACCCTTAAGTGTATCCTCTCACGGCTCGGGAATGCTCTAAATATGATCTGTATCAATGATCAACAGAGGGACCAGGGATATCCATGTGACCTCTATGCATTCCTGATGACAATGTCGTTTGAACCGCTAAATGTAGCATCCTTGTCCTTTTGTTTCTCGATACAACTTGTCTGAGATCCGATCATTGGTATCCCATACCTTGTTCAATCTCGTTCACAACAAGTTCTGTTTCTTGTTACAGTGATATTACATCCTCGTGACCAAGTCACATGTTGCAACATTTATGGATGTAAACTCACCAAGACGGCCGTATGTATCTTTACCCGTCATGTGGGTAAACAAATCCCGGTCTTGTAGTCACATGTCATCTACTATTCCTTCGGAATACCCAACGTACACCTTTATAACCACTGTATTACCAAGTGGCGCTTCATGAAGTCTAAGCAGCTGATAAGTTGCTAACGTATCCATAATTTTTGATGTTCCATGCTTGTTTTATATCTACTTTCTTATGTTTTGTCCATACTTTGGAGTACTTTTACACACTTTCTTGGACTAACCTATTAACAAGATTCCACAGTGCCAGTTGCCTGTTTTCTGCTGTTTTTAGTTCTAGAAAGTCAGAAAATGAATATTCTCGGAATTGGACGGGACAAAAGCCAAAGTTGATATTTTACTGGAAGACTCACGGAGCCAGAAGACGAGACGGAGAGGGGCCACATGGCGGCCACACCATGTGGTGGCGCGGGCTAGCCCTGGCCGCACCACCAGGTGGTGTGGGCCCCCTGGCCGCCCACCGACCTTGCCTCTTCGCCTATAAGAAGCCTTCCGATGCGAAAACCCTAAATAGTCAAGCCTCCAGCCACGAAAAGTTCCACAGTGCCGCCGCCACCAAAGGGGAGATTCGGGAGATAGAAAGTCTCTGTTCCGGTACCCTGCCGGGACAAGGAAGTGCCCCTGGAGCCATCTCCATCGATCTCCACCACTATCTCCATCGCTGTTGCTGATTCCGATGATGAGGAGGGAGTAGTTCTCTCTCTAGGCTAAGGGTTCTACCGGTAGCTATGTGTTCATCTCTCTCTCTATGCATGATCTTATTACGATCATGAGCTTGTAATCTATAGATCTACCTTGCTACTCAAGTGCTTTAATAGATCTCTGCTCTCCCCATGTGTGTGAAGTTGACAGTGTGCACACCATGGTGGCACTTAGGATAGAGATTTCAAATACTTTTATGAGTTATATTTGGAGTTGGATGACTTTATGAAATTGTGGTGTTTGTTTGAACCATCTAGTGCTCAAGGTGACAATGTGGGGTTATCTAGATGCGGAAAGAAAACTTTGAGGAGTGTTGTTATAGCCCTACCATGGATTAGAGTGTCCAACTGGAGAGTAGTTCAGCGTAGTATCATAAAGAAGAATATATTTATATGAGAGTGTTCACTAGTGAAAGTATGATCCTGATACATTGCAAATGTATCTATAATTTTTGATGTTCCATGCTTGGTTTTATCTACTTTCTTGTGTTTTGTCCATACTTTGGAGTACTTTTCATATGATTTCTTGGACTAACCTATTAACAAGAGCCATAGTGCTAGTTGCCTGTTTTCTGCTGTTTTGGTTCCAGGAAAGTCAGAAAATGAATATTCTCGAAATTGGACAGGACAAAAGCCAAAAATCCTATTTCACCAGAAGACTCCCGGAGCCAGAATATGAGACGGAGTGGGGCTGGGGCCCAGCCACACCACCTGGCCGCGCGGGTTGGGCCTGGCCGCGCCAGGGGGTGGTCTGGTCGCCCAGACACCCCCTCGGTCTCCCTCTTCGCCTATAAGATGCCTTCTGACCTAAAAACTCAGGGGGGGTTCGACGTTTTTCTAGAAAGAGTTCCGCTCTGCCGCCACCACCAGATTCCTCGATTCGGAACCAGATACTCCATTCTGGCACCCTGCCGGGACAGGGAATTGGAGGAGATCATCACCATCGCTTCTCCATCGACCATCCATGTTTCCTCCATCTATGAGTGAGTAATCCCCCGCTATAGGCTATGGGGATGGTAGGGATTGGATGAGATCATTCATGTAATGACATCAGATTGTTAGGGCATGGTGCCTAGTATCTTCTATTAGTGCTTTATGACTTTGTTGTGACTTGTTATGCTTAATGCTTGTCACTAGGGCCCGAGTGCCATGATTTCAGATCTAAACATGTTATTGATTCATTATGATAGTATTGTTTATGGTCTTACCTGCAAGTTGTATACACACGTTGTTGTCCGGAACCAAAGGCCCCGAAGTGACAGAAATCGGGATAACCGGAGGGAATGGTTTTGTTGTGAGGATCACATGTGTTCACGGAGTGTTAATGCTTTGCTCCGGTGCTCTATTAAAAGGAGCACCTTAATTGCCAATAGTTCCCTTGAGGCCCCGCTGCAAACGGGCTGGCAGGACAAAAGATGTTGTGCAAGTTCTCATTGCAAGCACGTATGACTATATATGGAACACATGCCTAGGATTATCTAGTACTTGGATGCTTTATCTTATTTATCTGCAATTGCCCTATGTTCTGATTGCTATGTGAATTGTCTTGTCCATGCAACGCCCGTCCATCCATCCCTATGCCTACCGCACTCGAATCCTACTGTTTACTGCTATTGTTACTCCTGTCTTTACTTTACTACTGCAGCTACTTTACTATTCCTACTACAAAACTGTTGCTACTGATAAACTGCTATGAGCAAGATTGTTTCCAGGTGCAGCTGAATTGACAACTCAGTTGTTAAGGCTTATAAATATTTTGTGGCTCCCCTTGTGTCGAATCAATAAATTGGGTTTCACTTCCCTCGAAAATACTGCGATACACCCCCTATACTTGTGGGTCATCAGATCCCTAGGCCTTGTTTCTAAGCACTGAAACACCGTTTGATATTAGATCTGTTACATGTTTGCTTGCTTCTATCTTTATTTCAATTTTACTTTAGTATTTTCCACGCCATCAAGCTATTTTCTATCACCATTACCACTTATAATTATCTATACCACTTGTATTTCACTATCTCTTTGCCGAACTAGTGCACCTATACACCTGACAAGTGTATTGGGTGTGTTGGGGCCACAAGAGACTTCTTGTATCTTGATTGCAGGGTTTCTTGAGAGGGGATACCTTTGACCACTTCCTCCCTGAGTTCGATAAACCTTGGGTGATCCACTTAAGGGAAAATTTGCTGATGTTCTACAAACCTCTGCACTTGGAGGCCCAACAACTGTCTACAAGAACAGAAGTGCGTAGACATCAAGCTATTTTCTGGCGCCGTTGCCGGGGAGGTAAGGTAAAAGGTACTCACATCCTCTAGCTACTAAGATATCTTCTAGTACTATAGCTGGTGTGTGAGTGCTCGAAGTTATTTCCTTTAGATTCTGCAATTTTGTCTTTTTGTTTCTTGTTTTCACTAGTTAGGCTTAATGGAAAACAACAAAAAAATTAGAGAGCTTTTTAGTATTTTTCCTAAGTTAGAACATGAATTGTCTGAAAATAAAATTAAAAAACCCATGGAACTTTCTTTGCATGCTAATAGCAATGTTATTAGTATGAATCTTTTGAACACCTTTGTTACCAATGCTATGGAAACATCTAAGCTTGGGGAAGTTAGTTTTTATGAAAATGATCTTTTTAATTCCCCAGCTTTAAAGAAGAAAATTTGCTCTGGTGATACTTTATCTCCCATATGTGGTAATTCTAATGATACTTGTGATATTTTAAATCCACATACTGAAAGCATCTCTTTTAAAATACCTATAAAAATTGTTGAACGTGTTATGAACAACTGTTATTTGGGAGATGGAACTGTCCATCCTGGTGATCATTTACTCTTTATACATGAATTATGCGAGTTGTTCAAGTGTGCAGGTATTTCAACGAACCAAGTTAAGAGGAAGCTATTCCCTATTTCACTTAAGGGCAAAGCAAGGGAGTGGTATGAGCTACTAGATGATCCTCATCATTTGGAGTGGAAGGAACTTGAATCTCTCTTTTACTCTAAATTTTATCCTCCTCATGAAATTCATAAAGATAGGAATTACATTTATAATTTTCATCCACATGATGGAGAAAGTATTGCCCAAGTATGGGGGAGACTGAAGTCACTAATGCTCAAATGTCCCATTCATGAGCTCCCCAGTAATATTGTTATTAATAATTTCTATGCAAGGCTTTCAGGACATTACAAGGACTATCTAGATACTTGTTTAGAGGGATCCTTCACAAGTAAGGAGGTCAAAGCTAAGTGGGATCTTCTTGAAACAATTCAAATAAATACCGAAGATTGGGATAACAACAAAGGTAAAGAACCAGGTATAAACTATGAGTATGATTGCATTAAGTCTTTCGCTGAAACTGCTGATTTTCAAGAGCTTAGTGCTAAATATGGTCTTGATCCTCAAATTCTTGTTGATTGTTATAGAACCTTTGCTTCTCATATTAATGCCCCTAAAGAAAAATGGGACATGTATCATGAGCCTTATAAAGACACTTGCATGGAAAATGAAATTGTTATTAATGATAGCAATAAACATGCTCAAACCTCTAAAAGTACTACTTCTTATAAGCATGTTAATTTTTATGGAATACATAGACCCTGTGAGGATAATCAAATTGAAGAAGAATATTGTATCACTCACAGGAATGAAAAAACTAGAATGTGGTATAGGGCTTTAAATGATCTTGGTAAAAAAGTTTGTGCCCTTTATCCTTTTATTTGTGAACTTTGCTTTGAAGTGGGTCATTTCAATTTTCAATGCTCAGGCCATAATAATAGCCCTTCTAATCCAATGAGTACTGCAAGTTTGTATTGTGATGACATGATCACTCCTAATCAGCATGATGAACTTACATTATTTTTGGGATGTGAAGAGTTATCAAGAAAAACCTCTTTGGCAGATATGGGTGCTTTTGATATGAATAGTGTCCTGCATGGTTGTCATATTTATTGTGTTGATAATTGCCACGCAAATACTTACATACAAAATATTATAAAAAATGAGGTTTTACCAAGATATGATAGGGAAAATATGTGTTTTGTTCTTATTAATGAAAAGGAGGAATCCTCCAAAGTTTCTTCTATTGTCTCTAACAATGAACCAGGGTATATGGAAAAGCTTCCTTTCAGGCCTCTCCCTCCTAAAGAGAAGAAGAAAAAGAAGAAAAGGAGGAGTAAAAGGAGAGAGGAAACGGTATTTTCCCCTAAGCCTGTTGCTCCTATTATAGTTTTTGATGAGTCTGAACTCGATGATGTTCCTATGCCTGTTACCTATAGTAGTGATCATGATTAGGAAAAGCACACTACTTTTGATATTGAAAATCTCTTCGGTACCAATTCTGAAAATGATGATATTAATAATTACTGTACTATTAGTGATATCCATGTTCCTTCCAATGATGATATGTTTACAAACGAACACACTTTGGAAGATAACTACTCTATTGCTTATGATGATACTATACCTCCAATATGTGATGATTGCAATAATGAATATGATATTTTCAGTCCACCTACTATTGAGGAGAAAATTAATTATGATTACAATATGCCTCCTATATTTGATGATTATGGTGATGAGAATAATAATGATAGCTATTTTGTTGAATTTGCTCCCACTATAATTAATAAGAATGACTATGTTTATGTGGGGAGTATTAATTCTTTTATGCATGTGGCTCATGATAAGAATGTTTTATGTGATATTTATATTGTTAATTTTATTCCTGATGCCACTGAAAGTTATTATGAGAGAGGGAAACATGGTTTTATGCATCACAATAATATTAAGCTTCCCCTCTTTATGTTGAAAGTCTTGAAGTTGCACTTGTTTTGCTTTACTATGCTTGTTGCTTTGTGCTTTCATGACTTGTTTCTTTACAAGATTCCTATGCATAGGAAGTGGGTTAGACTTAAATGTTGTTTGAATTTGCTTCTTGATGCTCTCTTTTACTTCAATTCATATTTCTTGTGTGAGCATCTTCTCAAACTATCATGCCTAACTTAAAGGCGTTAAAGAAAGTACTTATTGGGAGATAATCCAAAAGTTTTAGATGAGTCTTGGAAGTTATTGCTTCAGTAACAACCTCTCCTTATCCTTTTTTATTTGCTTTTTGTGCCAAGAATAACCTCTAATGAGAGAGAAGTAATGATTGGGAAAGTTGCTGTCCAGAAACAGATTTCTGTGCTTCACCGTATACATTCGTGTAAAATCTCTGTACGTCCTTTTGACGCGTGAATTTTTATGCTTCTTCCCTAGGTTGTTATCTAACTTTCATTAGTTCAACACTTTTCGATTTGAGCAACAGACGGCCTTCTAAAAAATCCGCCTTTACCTGCTGGTCTGTTTTGATAGATTTCTGCCATTATTTGCATTTGCTTCTTGTTGGTTCCTTTTTGAGTTCTTTTGGGGAATTGAGCTTTTTGAGGGAAGTGCTACAGTAGCATGTGTTTTAATGGAAGTTTCATTGGTGTTGAAACTGAACCTAAAGACTTATTATCTTGAGTGCACTAATGTTGCTAATAAAGATTGTTTGAAGTTTTGTATGAAGGAAAAATTTCAGGTGTATGGAGAGAATGATGTAATGAGATGAAGAATAGACTAAAGCTCAAGCTTGGGGATGCCACCCCGTGTCACCCCAAGAAATATTCAAGAGGTACAAGCGTCAAAGCTTGGGGATGCCCAAGGCATCCCCTTCTTCATCAATAAAAATCTCAGGTTTCTTCCAAACACTTCATTTTTATTGTTTCATGCACAGTTGTGTTGTTCTTGGAGCGTCTTCTTTTTTGTTTTTGTTTCGGTTTTTTGTTTTCTTTTGTTTGCTTAGTTTGCTGAATAAATTGGTTGGACCCCCTCTTTCATACATTGATTTTCAAATAGTTTGGTTTGGTTTGGAAAAGAGTAGGAAAGTTCATGTTTAAGTGTTAAAGAAAGCTTGTTTTTGACTGTGGACTATGCTTTGTCATGCCATGTTTGATATTGTTTTGGCTTTATGCTTAGTATTCTTTGCTGTAGCATGACTTATTATAAACAATTGAGATTGCTTAATGTGCCTTGGAAGGAGCATGCATTGTTTTAGCATATTAAAGCATAGAATAGTGGTATTCTCCTTTGATGCTTTATTTGGGTTGACTTGGCGCATGCTCACACCATGTTATGACTATCCCAAGTCACCATAAGACTTTATGATCCTTTAGTTTTCAACTTGTAGTATCACTTTATGCTTTGATGAATGACGTTTTGTCGCTCTGCATGATTATGGCCATTATTGCTCTCTTAGTTGGTCGCTTCCAGTATTTTGCTAGCCTCCGCAACCAAGTATGAGTTCCACTCATGCATCCAACTCCTAAAACCAAGTTATTCCAAAGAGTCCACCATACCTACCTATTAGCGTATGCTATTCCAAGTATATTCATGTTTTTATCTACCTTCCAAATTAAACTTGTTATGAGAAAACTAGTGATTAAAGCTCTCACGAACTTGATGGCACACTTTACTTTTCTTGCCCTTAATAAACTTGAACCATTGTGTCGTCTATGTTGTATATGCTTGCACTTATTTGTTGGGGATTAGCAGAACCATGCTGTCATGGGGAACGCTAACATTGCACTTGTACTTTGTACCTAGTTGATATCATGCTCTTTTGTCTGTGGATGTCGTTGGTGTGAAATGAAAGGGGAGCTTGTAAGTCCATGGAGTTATGTATATGTGTTAGAGAAACGCCTCGGCCGCTGGTCTAATCCATGCTGACATGGTGGAAACCTGTAGCGTAACCATAATGAGCTGTCTATGAAGCATTCTTCTGATAAAAAAAGAGACAGATATTGAAAAAAAGAGAAAAAGAAAAAAAGAGATATGAGAAAAGAGGAAAGAGAGGAAAAAGCACCATTTTCCCATGGTAAATAAGAAGATTGCTGAGATGCTCGTTGTATGCTTGCCTTGTCATTTTGATATGGGGATTCTTCCGTATCATCGGGTAAGGGGTACCCCATTGGCGGTTCTCTATGATACACATGTACTTACGATGACAAGAACTTACCGGTGACTAAACTTGAGTAGCATAAGGAGCGGCCCTCTTATTCAATAGACATGAGATTTCTAACTTATACTCCGTCAAGCATGTACACCATAGTTTGTTCACTTT
Source organism: Avena sativa (assembly GCA_916181665.1). NCBI lineage: Eukaryota > Viridiplantae > Streptophyta > Magnoliopsida > Poales > Poaceae > Avena > Avena sativa. The sequence goes on along the minus strand of OV702289.1, from coordinate 125,937,776 downwards.
AACCTTAATCACTTCAAGATGCTTATGATAGGGGCAATGAGAGCTGAAAGCTATTAAGTACCATAATTTTTGGAAGCTCTTTATGAAACTTTAATCCCTACTTCCTTCCATGAAGGCCTTTCTTCCACTTATATATTGAGTCTCCACCTTCTATCTTTATGCACCTACTTTAAGAGCACAATGGCCATTCTTATTTCTATGTGCATTGTCCCAAGACTTGTTGATTGATGCATAACTTTGATATTGCTTGTTCTAAACTATTTGTATCTAGTCACTCTTATGAACTTTGAAGGTGTCCTATGCATTTATGTTTGCTACTCTATGAGGGACAAGCTGAATGCCACTATGCTATGTTTTATTTATGTGAAACAAACAAACGTCTTGCAAAGCATTGTTATTCATTAATCTTTTGTTTGTGCCTTTTCATGTTGCAACATAGTTTCTTTGTCTTATTGCTAGAACTTTGTCTTTCATGTTTTGATTGAAGTACTATGATCCCAGCTATCAATGTTTTACAAATACTTTGATCAAGTTTATGATGGTGCATGCCACCTCAAAAATTATTCTTTCTTTTATCACTTACCTACTCGAGGATGAGCAGGAGTTAAGCTTGGGCATGTTGATACGTTGCTAACGTATCCATAATTTTTGATGTTCCATGCTTGTTTTATATCTACTTTCTTATGTTTTGTCCACACTTTGGAGTACTTTTACACATTTTCTTGGACTAACCTATTAACAAGATGCCACAGTGCCAGTTGCCTGTTTTCTGCTGTTTTTGGTTCCAGAAAGTCAGAAAATGAATATTCTCAGAATTGGACGGGACAAAAGCCAAAGTTGATATTTGACCCGAAGAGTCACGGAGCCAGAAGACGAGACGGAGAGGGGTGATGTCTACACACTTCTATTCTTGTAGACAGTTGTTGGGCCTCCAAGTGCAGAGGTTTGTAGAAAAGCAGCAAGTTTTCCCTTAAGTGGATCACCCAAGGTTTATCGAACTCAGGGAGGAAGTGGTCAAAGTTATCCCCTCTCAAGCAACCCTGCAATCAAGATACCAGTGTCCCCAACACACCCAATACACTTGTCAGGTGTATAGGTGCACTAGTTCGGCGAAGAGATAGTGAAATACAAGTGGTATGGATAATTATAAGTGGCAACGGTGATAGAAAATAGCTTGCTGGCGTGTGATTGACGTGGGAAAATACTAAAGGCAAACTGAAATAAAGATGGAAGCAAGTAAACATGTAATCGATCTAATTGGAAACGGTGTATCAATGCTTAGAAACAAGGCCTAGGGATCATACTTTCACTAGTGAACACTCTCATATAAATATATTCTCTTCATGATACTACTCTTAACTACTCTCCGGTTGGACACCCTAATCCATGGTAGGGCTATAACAGCACACCTCAAAGTAAGCAATTCCCATCTAGATAACCCCACACTGTCACCTTGAGTACTAGATGGTTCCAACAAACACCACAATTTCATAAAGACATCCAACTCCAAATATAACTCATAACAAGTATTTGTAATCTCTAGCCTAAATGCCACAATGGCGTGCATGTTGTCACTTTCACACACATGGGGAGAGGAGAGATCTATTAAAGCACTTGAGTAGCAAGGTAGATCTATAGATTACAAGCTTATGATCTCAATAAGATCATGCATAGAGAGAGAGAGATGAACACATAGCTACCGGTAGAACCCTTAGCCTCGAGAGAGATCTACTCCCTCCTCATCATGGGAATCAGCAATGGCGATGGAGATGGTGGTGGAGATCGATGGAGATGGCTCCGGGGGCACTTCCCCGTCCCGGCAAGATGCCGGAACAGAGACTTTCTGTCCCCTGAATCTCCCCTTCGGTGGCGGCGGTGCTGTGGCACTTTTCGTGGCTGGAGGCTTGATGGTTTAGGGTTTTTGCATCGGGAAGCATCTTATAGGCGAAGAGGCAAGGTCGGTGGGCGGCCAGGGGGCCCACACCACCTGGTGGCGCGGCCAGGGCTAGCCCGCGCCACCATATGGTGTGGCCACCGTGTGGCCCCTCTCCGTCTCGTCTTCTGGATCCGTGAGTCTTCCGGTAAAATATCGACTTTGGCTTTTGTCAAGTCCAATTCCGAGAATATTGATTTTCTGACTTTCCTGGAACCAAAAATAGCAAAAAATAGGCAACTAGCACTATGGCTCTTGTTAATAGGTTAGTCCAAGAAATCATATGAAAAGTACTCCAAAGTGTGGACAAAACATAAGAAAGTAGATAAAACCAAGCATGGAACATCAAAAATTATAGATACATTTGCAATATATCAACATCCCCAAGCTTAACTCCTGCTCGTCCTTGAGTAGGTAAGTGATAAAAAGAAAAAATAATTTTTGAGGTGACATGCACCATCATAAACTTGATCAAAGTATTAGTAAAATATTGATAGCCGGGATCATAGTACTTCAATCATAACATGAAAGACAAAGTTCTAACAATAAGACAAAGAAACTATGATGCAACATGAAAAGGCATAAACAAAAGATTCATGAATAACAATGCTTTGCAAGACGTTTGTTTGTTTCACATAAAGAAAACATAGCATAGTGGTATTCAGCTTGTCGCTCATAGAGTAGCAAATATAAATGCATAGGACACCTTCAAAGTTCATAAGAGTGACTAGATACAAATAGTTTAAAACAAGCAATATCAAGGTATGCATCAATCAACAAGTCTTGGGACAATGCACATAGAACTAAGAATGGCCACTATGCTCTCAAAGTAGGTGCATCAAGATAGAAGGTGGAGACTCAATATATAAGTGGAAGAAAGGCCTTCATAGAATGAAGTAGGGATTAAAGTTTCATAAAGAGCTTCCAAAAATTATGGTACTTATTAGCTTTCAGCTCTCATTGCCCCTATCATAAGCATCTTGAAGTGATTAAGGTTAAAGTGAACAAACTATGGTGTATATGCTTGACGAAGTATAAGTTGGAAATCTCATGTCCCTTGAATATGAGGGCCTCTCCTCATGCTACTCAAGTTTAGTCACCGGTAAGTTCTTGTCATCGTAAGTACATGTGTATCTTAGAGAACCGCCAACAGGGTACCCCTTGCCCGATGATACGGAAGAATCCCCATATCAAAATGACAAGGCAAGCAGACAACAAGCATCTCAGCAATCTTCTTATTTACCATGGGAATATGGTGCTTTTTTCTCTCTTTCCTCTTTTCATAATCTCTTTTTTTTTATTTTTCTCTTTTTTCTCAATATAGGACTCTTTTTTATAAGAAGAATGCTTCATAGACAGCTCATTATGGTTACGCTGCAGGTTTCCACCATGTCAGCATGGATTAGACCAGCGGCCCAGGCGTTTCTCTAACACATATACATAACTCCATGGACTTACAAGCTCCCCTTTCATTTCACACCGATGACATCCATAGACAAAAGAGCATGATATCAACTAGGTACAAAGTACCAAGTGCAATGTTGAAAGCGTTCCCCATGACAACATGGTTCTGCTAATTCCCAACAAATAAGTGCAAGCATATACAACATAGACGACACAATGGTTCAAGTTTATTAAGGGCAAGAAAAGTAAAGTGTCCCATCAAGTTCGTGAGAGTTTTAATCACTAGTTTTCTCATAACAAGTTTAATTCGGAAGGTAGAGAAAAGCATGAATATACTTGGAATAGCATATGCTAGTAGGTAGTATGGTGGACTCTTTGGAATAACTTGGTTTTAGGAGTTGGATGCATGATGGAACTCATACTTGGTTACGGAGGCTAGCAAAAGACTGGGAGCGACAAACTAAGAGAGCAATAATGGCCATAATCATGCAGAGCGACAAAACATCATTGATCAAAGCATAAAGTGATACTACAAGTTGAAAGCTAAAGGATCATAAAGGCTACTGTTGCCTTGGGATATTCATAACATGGTGTAAGCATGCGCCAAGTCAACCCCAAATAAAGCATCAAAGGAGAATACCACTATACTATGCTTTAATATGATAAAACAATGCATGATTCATCCAAGGCATATTAAGCAATCTCAATTGTGTATAAGAAGTCATGCTACAGCAAATAATACTAAGCATAAAGCCAAAACAATATCAAGCATGGCATGACAAAGCATAGGCCACTGTCAAAAACAAGCTCTCTTTACCACTTAAGCAATGAACTTTCCTACTCTTTCCAATCCAAACCAAACTATTTGAAAACCAATGTATGAAAGAGGGGGTCCAACCAATTTATTCAGCAAACCAAGCAAACGAAAAACCAAAACAAAAACGAAAAAGAAGACGCTCCAAGAACAACACAACTGTGTATCAAACAATAAAAATGAAGTGTTTGGAAGAAACCTGTGATTTTTATTGATGAAGAAGGGGATGCCTTGGGCATCCTCAAGATTTGACGCTTGTACTTCTTTGATATTTCTTGGGGTGACACGGGTGGCATCCCCAAGCTTCAGCTTTAGTCTATCCTTCATCTCATTACTCATTCCTTCCATACACCTAAAAATTTTCCTTCATACAAAACTTTACACAATCTTTATTAGCATATTAGTGCACTCAAGATAATAAGTCTTTAGGTTCAGTTCCAACACCAATAAAACTTCCATTAAAACACAAGCTATTGTAGCACTTCCCTCAAAAAGCTCAATTCCCCAAAAGAACTCAAAAAGGAACCAACAAGAAGCAAATGCAAATAAAGGCAGAAATCTGTCAAAACAGACCAGCAGGTAAAGACGAATTTTTTCGAAGACCTTCTGTTGCTCAAATCAAAAAGTGTTGAACTAACGAAAGTTAGATAACAACCTGGGGCAGAAGCAAAAAAATTCACGCCTCAAAAGGACATACAGAGATTTTACACAATTTTTTACGGTGAAGCACAAAAATCTGTTTCGGGACAGCAACTTTCCCAATCATTACTTCTCTCTCATTTGAGGTTACTCTTGGCACAAAAAGCAAATAAAAAGGATAAGGAGCGGTTATTACTGAAGTAATAACTTCCAAGACTCATCTAAAACTTTTGGGTTATCTCCCAATAAGTACTTTTCTTTAACGCCTTTAAATTAGGCATGATAGTTTGAGAAGATGCTCACATAAGAAATATGAATTGAAGTAAAAGAGAGCATCAAGAAGCAAATTCAAAGCACATTTGAGTCTAACCCACTTCCTATGCATAGGAATCTTATAAATAAACAAGTCATGAAAGCACAAAGCAACAAGCATAGTAAAACAAGTGCAACTTTAAGACATTCAACATAAAGAGGGGAAACTTAATATTATTGAGATGCATAAAACCATGTTTCTCTCTCTCATAATAACTTTCAGTAGCATCATGAATGAAATTAACAATATAACTAACATAAAACATTCTTATCATGAGCCACATGCATAAAAGAATTAATACTCTCCACATAAACATAGTCATTCTTATTAATTGTAGTGGGAGCAAATTCAACAAAATAGCTATCATTATTATTCTCATCACCATAATCATCAAATATAGGAGGCATATTGTAATCATAATTAATTTCCTCCTCAATAGTAGGTGGAATGAAAATATCATACTCATCATTGTAATCATCATATATTGGAGGCATAGTATCATCAAAGTAAATTATCTCCTCCATGCTTGGGGACTAAAAAGATCATTCTCATAAGAACTAGCTTCCCCAAGCTTAGACTTTTCCATAGCATTAGCAATAATGGTGTTCAAAGAATTCATACTAATAACATTGCTATTAGCACGCAAATAAAGCTCCATAGGTTTTTAAATTTTCTCTTCAAACACTTCATGTCCTAACTCAAGATAAATACTATAAAGCTCTCTAATTTTGTTGTTGTTTTCCATTAAGCCTAACTAGTGAAAACAAGAAAAAAAAAGGAAAAATTGCAGAATCTAAAGGAAATAACTTCGATCTAATTTCAAACGGTGTAACAGATCTAATTTCAAACGGTGTATCAATGCTTAGAAACAAGGCCTAGGGATCATACTTTCACTAGTGAACACTCTCATATAAATATATTCTCTTCATGATACTACTCTTAACTACTCTTCAGTTGGACACTCTAATCCATGGTAGGGCTATAACAACACACCTCAAAGTAAGCCTTTCCCATCTAGATAACCCCACACTGTCACCTTGAGTACTAGATGGTTCCAACAAACACCACAATTTCATAAAGACATCCAACTCCAAATATAACTCATAACAAGTATTTGTAATCTCTAGCTTAAATGCCACCATGGTGTGCACGCTGTCACTTTCACACACATGGGGAGAGCAGAGATCTATTAAAGCACTTGAGTAGCAAGGTAGATCTATAGATTACAAGCTCATGATCTCAATAAGATCATGCATAGAAAGAGAGATGAACACATAGCTACCGGTAGAACCCTTAGCCTCGAGAGAGATCTACTCCCTCCTCATCATGGGAATCAGCAACGGCGATGGAGATGGTGGTGGAGATCGATGGAGATGGCTCCAGGGGCACTTCCCCGTCCCGGCAGGATGTCGGAACAGAGACTTTCTGTCCCCCGAATATCCCCTTCGGTGGCGGCGGTACTGTGGAACTTTTCGTGGCTGGAGGCTTGATGATTTAGGGTTTTTGCATCGGGAGGCATCTTATAGGCGAAGAGGCAAGGTCGGTGGGCGGCCAGGGGGCCCACACCACCTGGTGGCGTGGCCAGGGCTAGCCTGCGCCACCATATGGTGTGGCCACCCTGTGGCCCATCTCCGTCTCGTCTTCTGGCTCCGTGAGTCTACCGGTAAAATATCGACTTTGGCTTTTGTCTGGTCCAATTCCGAGAATATTGATTTTCTGACTTTCCTGGAACCAAAAATAGCACAAAATAGGCAACTGACACTGTGGCTCTTGTTAATAGGTTAGTCCAAGAAATCATATGAAAAGTACTCCAAAGTGTGGACAAAACATAAGAAAGTAGATAAAACCAAGCATGGAACATCAAAAATTTGTTGGGTCCGCAGCATAGAAAACAAAAAATTTCCTACGGTGTGAACTACACGCCAAGATCTATCTACTAGGTACAAAGCAAACGGGTGAACATACATCCATAGAGAACTTACCCTCGAAGACAACGAGCTTTGTTAACGAGTAGGAACTCGTGGTTGATGTAGTCGTACACTTGCCGATCTCAAGATCGTGAGGAAGTCCAAGCGGCGCAACTCAGCAGCGCATCCACACTCGCACACACGTTCAAGCCACCAGACAACCTCCACCTCCTCGCTCCAGCGATCCAACGGAAGCAGCAACTCCTTCCAGATGAAATGCCACCGGGAACATGTATCTCGCTAATCCGAGACCGTGGGGGAATAATTCTAGAGGGGGAGAAAGATCCTTCACAAGGAGGTGTGAGGATGAAGGAGGGAATGGGTGGCCTTTTATAGGAGGAGGGGGGTCCCCCTCTCTCCATGGCCGGCGCATGGGGGGTGACCCCTCACCTCCCCCATTCATGTGGTGGTAACTCCTCCACATTAAAATGCCTCTTCACATTCCCTTTTAAAGTCTCCACTTTAAATGCATTAAGTTTCTCCAAATTTAATGCTCTCTCATTTAATAAAACTCTTTTATTAAATTTATTCAGAATTTTGTTAATTACTTTAATTAACAAACATTCACATATAGCCCCTTGCAATATTTCAATATCACATGCAGAACCACCTTCTGCAATTTCACCCGAAACAATTTCCGGTTTCTATTGAAACAATTCCTGCGCTTTGCAATTCTTTCGTCTGAAACATATGTGCTCCAAAATGGTGTCCGGTAACTCTTAAGTGTGCCACCCTACGGTTCGCGAATAATGCAGACATGATCGAGACCCTTCTCCGATCAATAATCAGCAGCGGGACCTGGAGATCCGTACTGACTCCTACACATTCAACGATGACTCCTGTGATCGTGAGAACCTTTAACGCTTGTAACTAAATCCCTTTGTATCTCGATATATTACATGTCCGAGATTCGATCATCGGTATCTCCATACCTAGTTTGATCTCGTTACCGACATGCACTCTTTTCTCGTTCCCGTGATATAACATTCTAGTGATCACATCACTTGCTTGCAAGCTATCCTAATGTGATATCACCGAGAGGGCCCAGAGTATATCTATCCGTCATCTGGATTGAAAAATTCCACTCTTGATCCATGAGCCTCAACATAACACCTTCGTAGAACTGAACCCATCTTTTTAGTCACCCTGTTACGGTGTGACGTTTGATGTTATCAAGATACTCTTCCGGTGTTAGCAATTAACATGATCTCATGGTCTAAGGATAAAGATTACTTCGTATGATGTTATAGAAATATAAACACAATGACTTGATCGTAATGCTATACTTCGGATGAATGTTCATCACATCATTCCACCAATGGTGTGACCTTGTTATTAACAACATCCAATGTCCATGATCAGGAAACCTTGATCATCCTGTTAATCAACAAGCTAGTCTATAAGAGAGGCATGACTAGGAACCCTTTTTGTTTATTAAATGCACATGTATTGATGTTTCCTATTAATACAATTATAGCATGCAAAATAAACATCTATCATATACAAGGAATACATAATAGCAACTTTATTATTGCCTCTCAGGGCATATTTCCTTCAGTCTCCCACTTGCACTAGAGACAATAATAGTTCACATAGTGATAAATCTAACACCCATGGAGTTCTGGTGTTGATCATGTTTTGCCCTAGGGAGTACTTTAGTCAACGGATCTACTACATTCAGGTCCGTGTGCACTTTACAAATCTTTATATCTCCATCCTTGACATGCTCGCGGATGGAGTGAAACCGGCGCTTAATATGCTTGGAATTCTTGTGAGACCTTGGTTCCTTTGCATTGGCTATGGCTCCATTGTTGTCACAATAGATCACCATCGGGTCCAACGCACTGGGAACCACACCCAGTTCCGTTATGAACTCCTTCATCCAAACCGCTTCCTGCGCTGCTTCTGAAGCAGCAACATATTCCGCCTCCGTTGTTGATCCAGCCACCACAGGTTGTTTGGAGCTCCTCCAACTAAATGCTGCTCCGTTCAAGAGAAATACGTATCCGGATTGAGACTTAGAGTCATCCGGATCAGTGTCAAAGCTAGCATCGACATAACACTTAGCGACTAGCTCTTCTTCACCTCCGTATATAAGAAACATATCCTTAGTTCTTCTCAAGTACTTAAGGATATTCTTGACCGCTATCCAGTGTTCCAAACCTGGATCAGATTGGTACCTACTAGTCAAACTAATAGCATGTGCCACATCCGGTCTTGTACATAGCTTGGCATACATGATAGAGCCTATGGCTGAGGCATAGGGGATCTTATCCATTATCTCTCTTTCTTTCGCCGTAGCCGGACTTTGAGTCTTACTCAATGTCTTGCCTTGCAACATAGGTAAGAACCCCTTCTTACTTCCGTCCATATTAAACTTCTTTAATATCTTATCAAGGTATGTACTCTGCGATAGCCCAATTAGGCGTCTTGATCTATCTCTATAGATTTTAATGTCTAATATATATGAAGCTTTACCAAGGTCCTTCATCGAAAATTTGCTATTTAGATAACTTTTAACACTGTTTAAAAGATCTAAATCATTTCCAATCAATAATATGTCATCCACATATAATATCAGAAATGCCACATTGCTCCCACTCACTTTCTTGTAAATACAAGCCTCTCCATAAGTTTGGACAAATCCAAACTCTTTGATCACCTCATCAAAGCGGAGATTCCAACTTCGTGATGCTTGCTTCAGTCCATAGATGGATCGCTGAAGTTTGCACACCTTATTAGCATCCTTAGGATCGACAAAACCCTTAGGTTGTATCATATACAACTCTTCTTCAATCTTACCATTGAGGAACGCAGTTTTGACATCCATCTGCCATATTTCATAATCGAAATATGCAGCAATTGCTAACATAATCCTAACCGACTTAAGCATCGCTACGGGAGAGAATGTCTCATTGTAGTCAACTCCTTGAATTTGTTGAAACCCCTTTGCGAAAAGTGGAGCCTTATAGATGGTCACATTACCATCAGCATCAGTTTTCCTTTTGAAAATCCATTTATTCTCAACGGCCTTTCGGTCGTGAGGTAAGTCCACCAAGTTCCAAACTTGGTTCTCGTACATGGATTCCATCTCGGATTTCATGGCTTCTAGCCATTTGTTGGAATCCGGGCTCATCATCGCTTCTTCATACGTCGCAGTGTCATCCATTTCATCAACCATGAAATTCACAACAGGATTGCCGTACAGTTCAAGAGCTGCACGTGTCCTGCTTGACCTGCAAGGTTTGGTAGTGTCCTCTTTCGGAGTTTCATGATCAATATCATTAGCTCTCTCTTCATTAGGTGAAGTCAACTCCGAAACAACTTCTAGAGCTGCGCTACTCGCCATTTCATGAAGAGAAGGTTCAATAACCTCTTCGAGTTCTACCTTCCGACTACTCACACCTTTCGTGAGAAACTCCTTCTCAAGAAAGGATCCATTCTTGGCAACAAAGACCTTGCCCTTGGATCTGTGATAGAAGGTATACCCAATCGTTTCCTTAGGGTATCCTATGAAGATGCATTTTTCCGCTTTGGGTTCGAGTTTATCCGGTTGAAGTTTCTTCACATAAACATTGCATCCCCAAACCTTAAGAAATGACAGCTTAGGTTTGTTTCCAAACCATAATTCATACGATGTCGTTTCAACGGATTTAGATGGTGCCCGATTTAAAGTGAATGCAGCTGTTTCCAGTGCATAACCCCAAAATGATAGTGGCAAGTCAGTCAAAGACATCATAGATCGAACCATATCCAATAAAGTACGATTACGACGTTCTGACACACCATTACGTTGTGGTGTTCCGGCAGGCGTGAGTTGTGAAACTATTCCACAGTCTTTCATATGTGTGCTAAACTCGTAACTAAGATACTCTCCTCCATGGTCGGACCGCAGAAATTTGATCTTTTTGTTACGATGATTTTCCACTTCATTCTGAAATTCTTTGAACTTTTCAAAAGTTTCAGACTTGTGTTTCATCAAATAGATATACCCATATCTACTCAAATCATCCGTGAAAGTAACAAAATAACGATATCCACCTCGCGCCGACACACTCATTGGTCCACACACATCAGTATGTATGATTTCTAATAGATCTGTTGCCCGTTCCATTGAACCGGAAAACGGCGTTCTAGTCATCTTGCCCATAAGGCATGGCTCACATGTATCAAATGATTCAAAATCAAATGATTCAAAATCAAATGATTCCAAAAGTCCATCAGAATGGAGTTTCTTCATGCGTTTAACGCCAATATGACCTAGACGGCAGTGCCACATATATGTAGATATATCATTATCAAGTTTAATCCTTTTAGCATCAACAATATGAATATGCGTAATACTGCTATCGAGATCCAACAGAAATAAACCATTCAACATAGGTGCATGACCATAAAAGATATTATTCATATAAATCGAACAACCATTGTTTTCAGACTTAAATGAATAACCACTTTGCATCAAACATGATCCGGATACAATGTTCATGCTCAGTGCAGGCACCAAATAACAATTATTTAGGTTTATAACTAATCTCGATGGCATATGGAGAGGCAGTGTTCCGACGGCGATCACATCAACTCTTGATCCATTGCCGACCCGCATCGAGACCTCATCCCTTGCTAGTTGTCGCTTGTTCCGCAGGCCCTGAACCGAGTTACATATATTAGCAACTGATCCCGTATCAAATACCCAGGTGCTACTGCGAGTACTAGTCAAGTACACATCAATAACATGTATATCACATATACCTTTGTTTGCCTTGCCGGACTTCTTGTCCGCCAAATACTTGGGGCAGTTGCGCTTCCAATGGCCAGTCCCCTTGCAATAGTAGCACTCGGTGTCAGACTTAGGGCCAGCTCGGGGTTTCTTTTCAGGCGTGGCAACAGACTTGCCACCCTTCTTTCCCTTGTGCTTGCCTTTCTTGTCCTTCTTGAAAACGGTGGTCCTATTGATCATCAACACTTGATGTTCTTTCCTAATCTCCACTTCTGTAGTCTTAAGCATTAACAGAAGCTCGGGAAGAGACTTCTTCATGCCCTGCATATTATAGTTCATCACGAAGCTCTTGTCGCTAGGTGGCAGAGATTGGAGAACATGATGTATGCCTAAGTCAATGGGAATCGTTATTCCCAAGGACACAAGCTTATCGGCGTACCCAGACATTTTGAGTACACGCTCACTAACGGAGTTGTTTTCCTCCATCATGCAGCTAAAGAACTTTTCTGTAGCATTATAATTCTCTACGGCAGCATGGGTATCAAAAATCATTTTCAATTCTCCCATGATATCAAAGGCATTGCCATTTTCGAAACGCTTTCGAAGTTCTGGCTCTAGCCCATATAGTATGCCGCAATGAACTAAGTTGTGGTCCTCCTGACGAGTTATATAGACGTTCTTTTCCTCGTCAGGGGCATCAGGAGCTAGTGGGGGGCCTAGCGGCGCATCTAGCACATATTGCTTTTGTGCAGCAGTGAGGAGAATCCTCAAATTCATAGCCCAGTTGGTGAAGTTGCTACCATTCGCAGCAAGTTTCTCTTTCTCCATGAACACATTGAAATTAAAAGCAGGTGGTGCCATCTACAACAGAATTTGTAAAGTATATTTAGACTAAGTTTATGATAGATTGAGTTCAGCTAATCCAAATTACTAATGAACTCCCACTCAAAAACGACATCCCTCGTGTCCTTTTGGTGATTACATGAACCAAATCCACTACACCAAGTCCGATCATCACGTGAGTCGGTGTAGCTTCAAAGGCGAGCATCTATATGGGCATCATATCAACTATATGACTCATGCTTAACCTTTCGGTCCATGTTTCGAGGCCATGTCTGTACATGCTAGGCTCGTCAAGTAAGAACCTTAGTATTTGCGTCTGTAAAACTGTCTTACACCCGTTGTATGAAAGCGTAGAGTTGAAAACACCCGATCATCACGTGATGCCTCAAAACACGATCCACAAAACGGTGCATAATTAAGGAAGAACACATTTTATCTTGATATCTAAATAAGGGATCATCTTATAATGCTACCAAACGCGCCAAACTAGCAGTATAAGATGCTAACATCTAATGTGTGAAGTGAGGTGATATGGTCCATGCATTTGATCTCTATCATTTGCATCGTGGTATGATCTCTATCATTCCTTTGTGTGTAAGGCCAAGGTCTATGGAACTTACACGTTAAGTGAGTTGTAAGAGTATCTATTATACATCTACTTACAACAATACCATATCAAAACACTAGCCCAGTAACGATCTAAACTAGACGCCTCTAATTTATCAATTGCAAGTTTTACATGGCTTAGGGCTTTTGGAGATAGAACCTGTCTAACCTACGAACATGAACCACAACGAGGATAACCAAGTTATTAGCAACTCATTGTAAATCAGATATTGACTATAGTAGGAGAGACAAACACCCGCCAGCCACTTATGCAAAACAAGTTGCATGTCAGTCGTGGAACCGGTCTCATGTACGATGATATGTAAGGTTGGTCCGGGCCACTTAATCCCACTATGCCACCAATATCCAAAGTACATAGAATATGCAATAACATGATCATCATCGCCCACATATAAACATATGTGTACTACCCGTGTAAAGCACCTACGCATAGATCAGGCTCTGATACCACTGTTGGGTCCGCAGCATAGAAAACAAAAATTTTCCTACGGTGTGAACTACACGCCAAGATCTATCTACTAGGTACAAAGCAAACGGGTGGACATACATCCATAGAGAACTTACCCGCAACTCAGCAGCGCATCCGCACTCGCACACATGTTCAAGCCACGGACAACCTCCACCTCCTCGCTCCAGCGATCCAACGGAAGCAGCAACTCCTTCCAGATGAAATGCCACCGGGAACATGTATCTCGCTAATCCGAGACCGTGGGGGAATAATTCTAGAGGGGGAGAAAGATCCTTCACAAGGAGGTGTGAGGATGAAGGAGGGAATGGGTGGCCTTTTATAGGAGGAGGGGGTGCCCCCTCTCTCCATGGCCGGCGCATGGGGGGTGACCCCTCACCTCCCCCATTCATGTGGTGGTAACTCCTCCACATTAAAATTCCTCTTCACATTCCCTTTTAAAGTCTCCTCTTTAAATGCATTAAGTTTCTCCAAATTTAATGCTCTCTCATTTAATAAAACTCTTTTATTAAATTTATTCAGAATTTTGTTAATTACTTTAATTAACAAACATTCACATATAGCCCCTTGCAATATTTCAATATCACATGCAGAACCACCTTCTGCAATTTCACCTGAAACAATTTCCGGATTCTATTGAAACAATTCCTGCACTTTGCAATTCTTTCTTCTGAAACATATGTGGTCCAAAATGGTGTCCGGTAACTCTTAAGTGTGCCACCCTACGGTTCGCGAATAATGCAGACATGATCGATACCCTTCTCCGATCAATAATCAGCAGCAGGACCTGGAGATCCGTACTGACTCCTACACATTCAACGACGACTCCTGTGATCGTGAGAACCTTTAACGCTTGTAACTAAATCCCTTTGTCTCTCGATATATTACATGTCCGAGATTTGATCACCGGTATCTCCATACCTAGTTTGATCTCGTTACCGACATGCACTCTTTTCTCGTTCCCGTGATATAACATTCTAGTGATCACATCACTTGCTTGCAAGCTATCCTAATGTGATATCACCGAGAGGGCCCAGAGTATATCTATCCGTCATCTGGATTGACAAATTCCACTCTTGATCCATGAGCCTCAACATTACACCTTCGTAGCACTGAACCCATCTTTATAGTCACCCTGTTACGGTGTGACGTTTGATGTTATCAAGATACTCTTCCGGTGTTAGCAATTAACATGATCTCATGGTCTAAGGATAAAGATTACTTCGTATGATGTTATAGCAATATAAACACAATGACTTGATCATAATGCTATACTTCGGATGAATGTTCATCACATCATTCCACCAATGGTGTGACCTTGTTATTAACAACATCCAATGTCCATGATCAGGAAACCTTGATCATCCTGTTAATCAACAAGCTAGTCTATAAGAGAGGCATGACTAGGAACCCTTTTTGTTTATTAAACACACATGTATTGATATTTCCTATCAATACAATTATAGCATGCAAAATAAACATCTATCATATACAAGGAATACATAATAACAACTTTATTATTGCCTCTCAGGGCATATTTCCTTCAAAATTATAGATACATTTGTAATGTATCAAGGGGCCACAGGGCAGTCACACCATGTGGTGGCGTGGGCTAGCCTAGCCGCGCCACCAGGTGGTGTGGGCCCCCTGGCCGCCCACCGACCTTGCCTCTTCGCCTATAAGAAGCCTCCCGATGCGAAAACCCTAAATAGTCAAGCCGCCAGCCACGAAAAGTTCCGCAGCGTCGCCGCCACCGAAGGGGAGATTCGGGGGACAAAAAGTCTCTATTCCGGCACCCTGCCGGGACGGGGAAGTGCCCCCGGAGCCATCTCCATCGATCTCCACCGCCATCTCCATCGTCGTTGCTGATTCCCATGATGAGGAGGGAGTAGTTCTCTCTCGAGGCTAAGGGTTCTACCGGTAGCTATGTGTTCATCTCTCTCTCTCTCTACGCATGATCTTATTGAGATCATGAGCTTGTAATCTATAGATCTACCTTGCTACTCAAGTGATTTAATAGATCTCTGCTCTCCCCATGTGTGTGAAGTTGACAGTGTGCACACCATGGTGGCACTTAGGCTAGATATTTCAAATACTTGTTATGAGTTATATTTGGAGTTGGATGTCTTTATGAAATTGTGGTGTTTGTTTGAACCATCTGGTGCTCAAGGTGACAGTGTGGGGTTATCTAGATGCGGAAAGCAAACTTTGAGTAGTGTTGTTATAGCCCTACCATGGATTAGAGTGTCCAACCGGAGAGTAGTTCAGCGTAGTATCATAAAGAAGAATATATTTATATGAGAGTGTTCACTAGTGAAAGTATGATCCCTAGGCCTTGTTTCTAAGCACTGAAACACCATCTGCTATTAGATCTATTACATGTTGCTTGCTTCTATCTTTATTTCAGTTTTACTTTAGTCTTTTC
This sequence comes from Avena sativa, assembly GCA_916181665.1. Lineage (NCBI taxonomy): Eukaryota > Viridiplantae > Streptophyta > Magnoliopsida > Poales > Poaceae > Avena > Avena sativa. The sequence continues at coordinate 125,921,625 of OV702289.1, read as the reverse complement.
CACGCCATCAAGCTATTTTATATCACCATTACCACTTATAATTATCTATACCACTTGTATTTCACTATCTCTTCTCCGAACTAGTGCACCTATACACCTGACAAGTGTATTGGGTGTGTTGGGGACACAAGAGACTTCTTGTATCTTGATTGCAGGGTTTCTTGAGAGGGGATACCTTTGACCACTTCCTCCCCTAGTTCGATAAACCTTGGGTGATCCACTTAAGGGAAAACTTGCTGTTGTTTTACAAACCTCTGCACTTGGAGGCCCAACAACTGTCTACAAGAATAGAAGTGCGTAGACATCAGCAGCCTCGAGAAACAGTGAGTAATATGAGCTCACGGTCTAAGGAAAAGGAGTCTAGGTATAGTTGTTGCAACAATGAACTTATATGACTTGATCGTGTTGCAATCCTTCGAGGAATGTCCATCACACCATTCTCCAATGATATGACCCCGTTGTCAATTGGCATAAATGTCCATGATCTTGAAACCCAGATCATCCTCATGACCAACAAACAAGTATGAATAGAGGCTACTAGGGACTTGGTTGTTTCATACCACACTTGTACCAATGTTTCTACTTGGCACAGTTATAGCACAATATGAAACTATTATAAACTAATTGAGATATGACAATAAAAACCTATTTATTATTTGCCTCTAGGGCATATCTCCTTTAGTCTCCCACTTGCACTAGAGTACAAATAACCTAGCTCGCATTTTACTCATATAAACCATATACCATATGCGTTTACAGATCATGCATGCTCATGGGAAACGTCATGTCCATGTTCTGTTTTAGAAGATCATTATGTCTTTTGCAAATCGTTAATGTCTTCCTAATTTTGACATTCACACCATTATCGTATAATGGGTCGAAGTATTTGTTTGGCGACAAAGTGAGACTTTGTTTCTAGTGTCTTTGATGACGATCGTTTTCACCATTGTCATGTAAACTTCGAAACACACTTTGCTATCCTTTGTGTATATACTATAGTCATGGCAGCATAACGAGGCCGGATTCCAGGAGCTTACAGTGACTTTAGATCAACCTCGAGGGCTTTCTCATGGGCACTGGGCCCTGGGACACATCATTCTACGTTAAAAGCGAACTAGCCCCGCCATAACATTATACATCACATCAGATGGAGCTTTTATACTTCTATATCTATGTAGATCCTAGTGCATGAAATGCAACTATGCCACTTACTTTGCTTCTTGCCATTTAAGTACAAACTTTTCTGGTTCAGTGATCAACTCAGGAATCACTTAAATACATGTTCTTATAGTTAAGACTTTGTCCTACCAACCAGAACTTCGGGTCACATTACGTCGAGTATACAACATGGTTATATGAAAGAACCTGTGACTGAGGCATAGGAGATGCAACACATCTCTTTCTTTCAACCATAGTTGCAATACTAACTCAATGCTTCATATAGTAAGAACTTCTTTCTTACCTTATTCCATTCTGAGCTTCTTCAGAATCTTGCTTAGGACATTCTGAACATCTTTCAGAATCAAGTCCAGGAAGCATTCGACATTCAGTGTTTATTAAACTCACCAATCTATCTTGATAGAACTCTTTGTTTAATAACTTCAACTTCATCCTTATTTATCTAACTTAAATGTTATTAACACCAATCACATCATTCACATGTGTCGTCCACATATCCCAGAATGATTTCACGCTCCCACTCAAATATGGCATTCATGTTTGAGATCCAAGGATTTCACTTAGCTCCCACTCAAAATATGTCAGGTACATATTATGAATTAGCCAAGCTGATTTTCTCCCACTCAAATCTAGGTCCTCTCGCTAATCTTGGACATTCCAAAATTCTTTGATTATCATCAAATCGAGAATTCCACTAACAAGATTTCAATGACCATTCATTTCTCGTATTTAGGTCTATCACGCTTCTTTGTAATTCGTAGGTATGTCTTGTTCAAAACATGACAAGTGAATCAACAATATAATTCCACAAACTTGTAGAATATATAGTTGAATCCTACCTTCTTTAGCAAAAGTATTCACTAAAACTTTATGATCATTATCATTTGTTTCTCCTCTATATGTAGAGATTGGTTTCACGAAACAAATTCCGCTGCGCCACTCAACAATCCAGAGGCAAGGTCAAATACCTTGTTTGATCTTTTACTTTCTTCCACTTGTATCTTCATCAAGACACGTCAACTTTGGACAACAACAGGTTTTCCCTTTTTGTGGAAGATGCATTCATAGCTTCCTAGGAATGCTCTACAAATACTTGTTTATTCGCCATGATTTCGACTTATGGAAATTTCTAGAAACTCGAACTTGCCATAACACTTATGGTGTCGTTTCCACGAATCTTTAGATGTTCCTTTGTATTTCAAATGGTGTTTGCTTATTTTGACCTTTAACTCTAAATGACAACTATAACCCCGATAAGAGATAATATTGTACCATATGTATCTAATACATAATGATTATGATGTTTAGACATTTCAACATAGCTTGAATTCGTCCAATTATCATAATTTGTGAAACATCTTTCACAAGATCCTTTTATGCTAAACTTAACTTGAATACTTTAGTCGTGTCGATCAAATCGAAGAGACTTCGTATTCTCGTTAATTTCAATATCCTCTTATTGTTGTGAACTCATTTGAACAATTCAAATCGTTTCAAACTCATGTTTCATTAAGTAAATACGCTTATTCACTTAAGTCCACAATTAACTAATGATTTCCACTATTTGTTGAAAATGCGATACATCATTATGTATAAGATTCAACATTTCTTCACATATCACCATTTTACCAGAATGCGGAGTTTTAGTCATTCTGCCCAAGAGGCATGGTTTTGCAAAGTCTCTAGATTAAGCATCTAGGACCCCGATCTTCATTAAGAACATGCAATAACCAAAATGACTTAAACTATAGTGTCATTTCATTATTAAACTTTGGATATCTTTTAGCGTTCTAATCCTTTATAAATGTTTAAACTATTATCATTAACATAGTGATGAGAATAACTTGTTTGTAATCGTAATGTGACCATAACGGTATTGCTCATAAGAATAGTACAAACTGGCTTGTAACTTGTTCAAATGAATAATCGTCTCGCCAAAAGCAAGACACATAAACAAGGATTACAAAATTATATTCAAGTCCACTAATCCAAATGATAGACTTCGAGGAAAGAGGTGATGTCGGCCATCAAATGTTTTGCTTTCCGTCATCAAGTCACGCTGCCTCAAAACCAGCAATTCTCAAGCAGATCCTCCTGTTTTCACAAAACGGGACAAGTATCAAATACTTTGCAAACTGCAATGAGTTTTGCAAGAACCACATTTATAATCTGTATATCTTACATATACCTTTTCATCCATGACCTCCATTGCAATCAAGCCCTTCCAAGAGTTATCAACTCTAATGCTAGATCGCTAAGTGTTTCTCTAAATATTCCCTTTTCATCCATGATGGAGAAAAAGCCATCCAACGGCTAATACGCTATGTGCCTTGTTTTGCAGAATACAAAATGTAGCCCAACTCTCCATTGAATGGAGCATGGATCATTGGATGATTATGGAGAAAACACAAACATCCCGGAGTCATCGAATTATCTCCCAATGGTTATTGTATCAAGAAGAGAAGATCACCTTTTACAAGGATATCCCTTAGGCGTGGGTATTAATCTATAAAGTTGAACCCTTTTGCTAAGTTCCAAATTAAGCAATAGATTCCCATGGTCGTAAAGGACCTCAATGGGATAGGCTAAGATCTACTAAGATATTTGCAAACAGACATCTAGACTAAGTTTATAATAAGAGATCAATTTATAATTGGTCTCCACTAAAATTGTCATCCCCTAGACGATTTTAGTGATCACATGATCCCTATCCTCTGCACCTCCCCCGATCATCACGGCCATCAGTGCATTATCAAAGGTAGACATTCACTAATGTCCATCACATCATCCATGTGACTCATGCTCGATCTTTCGATCTCTTGTGTTCCGAGGCCATGTCTGTACATGCTAGGCTCGCCAAATCTAACTTGTGTGTATTCGCTGTGCAACATGGCTTACACCCACTGTATGCGAACATAGATATGTCTGACCCCCGATCATCACGGCTGGCCTCATAACGAAGAACTTTCTTGGTGGTGCACACACAAGGGGAACACGGAACATTGGAATTAAATAGGGATTATCTTATTTGCTAGCGTTGAGTATCTAAATACTAGCACACAATAAGATATAAAATAGGTATCAACATCATATGTATAATGTGATATGATATGGTCTTTCTTGCGCCTTGATCTCCATCGATCGCTCCGGCATGATCTCCATCTTGCCCTTGGTTTGACGCCAAGTCCACGACGCCGCCACCAGGTCGTCCATCAGAACGATGACTATTACTATACTACTTAGTAACAGAAAAGTAAACTACTTTTACCTTTGCAACGACCAATGCCATATCATAATCACATGCCCTCCTGCAAAATAAAGTTAGACGCCTCTACTTTATCTATTGCAAGTTTTACGTGGTTGATAGGGCTTTTGCAACAGAACGTTTCTAATCTACGAACTTTCCAACCACAACATGGATCCATCAGTTGTCTCTATTACACCCCTTTTGGGGTCCTCCGTTGTAAATGTTATATCAACTATCGAATGAGAGACAGACACCCGCTAGCCACTTATACGGTACAAGCCGTATGTTGAGCGTGGAACCAGTCTCACGTACGAATACGCGTAAGGTCGGTCCGGGCTGCTTCATCAAACAATACCGCGATATAAACAAGTACACGTTAGAGGGTAACAACTAAGGGATCAATGCCTGCACAAAACTTGTGCGTACTGGTTGTACAACACTCTTACGCATAGATCAGCTCTGATACCACTGAAGGGGATCGCAGCAGAAAACAAAAAATTCCTACGATGGAACCCCAAAAATGCCTAGGATCTATCTATGTAGTAATGCGGTAACGACCAATGCGTAGAGAATACATACCCTTGTAGAACATACGCGGTTAACGTTCCGCGGGAAACGTGGTTGAAGTAGTCGTACTCGTAGCCGGCCTCAAGGTCGCGAAGCTCCTCGCAGGTCACTCCTTGCTCCTTCTTCATCTTCATCGTGCAGCAGCTCTGGCTCACGATATTTAAGCGCCCCAAGTGTTGCGCCTCGTGTCTTCGTACACATCCGGTGCACGATGTAGCATCCCAATTGTCTAACAATTGTAATGCTACTTGGTCTAGTAATATATGGCTACTTCAAATATATAATTGTTGCATCATCATTATATCATGCTCATGTCATCATGCCTCCTTGCATTTGAGCATCATATAAAACCCTTTTTGATTTGGTTCTTATCTCATATGCATTATTAATTGTATTTGCCTCTTGATATTGTATTTGGTTCTTGATATATTGTTTAAATGCCCAAGTTGAGTTGGGGGCATATCTTTTATTAACTCCACCACCTTTTCTTTCACCACCTTATAATTCCACCATCCAACTAAATATGGGCTTGCACTTTATTGGGTTTTACTTCTAGCTCATGTGGGTTGGGATGGATCCAATTCTTTTCCACATGCTCTCATCTTGGCATCATTTGTTTTCACATTATTGATATATGAGAGCCACATGGCCACCTTTGCATGCCTTGTGAGTGGAATCCTTTTGCTAGTTTCCATATGTGTTGTGTTGGGGTATTTTCATGTTTGGATATTTTTGGGCTTATTAAATGCCTAGTGGCACATACACACTAGCAAGTCCCATTTCTATTCAAATATGGTCATCTCCATCTACCCCACATGGGACATCCTTTCTTTTCTTTTGCTTGGCTTTATTCCACCTTTGGAAATGCAAATGAACAATGCCATGTTTAATATTATTGTTTTCACAAGAATCAACATGGCATTAAATGCTTTGCATGGGCCATGCAAGAACCATCTTTTGCTAGCTTTGGTTTGTATTTTGCATTTTGAATGGATCTTTCTAAAACCCCATCATCTCCATCCACCCATCACCACTTTTCCTTCTCTTCTCTCTTTTGGCCTAGCTTGGTTTGATCTTGTACATGCTTGGGCTTGGCAAAGGAGTGCCACCACCTCATCTTACCTCGCTCTCTAAACCACACCCATCTATACCTAATCTAAACCCATCACCCCCCATCTAGCTAAACCCTAACCCTAAGTAACCACCACCTCTCTCTCTCTCGGCCTCCCTCTCTCTCTCACCTAGCTGGCCCCACCTGGCCACCCTCTCTCCCTGGCCCCACCTAGCTGCTACCCCACCCCAAACCCTAGCTAACCCAAGACCCAACCCGAGCCACCCATTCCTCTACCCTAGCACCCGAGCCTCTCCCTCTCTTGCTCCTTCCCTCCCTGCCCTAGGGCCCCCCAGCCCGAGCACCACCTCTCTGCCCTGCCCTACCCCACCTGGCAGCCTCACCTTCCCCAGCACCACCTCCCCTGCCAGCTCGTGCACGTGAGGGAGGGTGCAAAAAGGTGGCCGAGCCAACCTTCCCCTCCCCCACGCAACCTCACCTGCCCCTCTCGTTCTTATCCACCCCCCCCTCGCCTCTCTGGCCTTCCCCAGATCCCCCAGGACGCCTGCCCCTCCCCCTCTCTTCTCCACCGACCCCAGCTCCATCATCGCCGGCCACCATCGGCCTCATCTCGACCACCCCGTACCAGGCGGCGAGCGCGACGTGGAGGTGTTCGAGGAGGACGAGGAGACCCCTCTGCTTCGCCCTGACACCGCCAGCAAGGAGGAGAAGCCCCAGGAGCGCCGGTACCAGCGAGCCCGAGCCAAACCCTAACCTCGCCGTCCGCCTGCGTCCTCGTCGATCGCCTGCGCCTCGAGCCGAACCATCTACACCGACCAACTCACGGTGAGCTGGCGAATCTCCTGGACATGCTCTGCCCCGCCGTTCCGCCCTAGATTCGCCGGACCTTGCGTCGAGCGCCCTCTGCGCGCCGCCGCATGTTTTCTGTCTGCTCACGTCTGCCGCACAGAACCATATCTAGCCCTCGCCCGCCTCCCAGACAGCAACCCCCGCATAGCCCAGTGGCCACCGCCTCCGCGCCCGAGCCCTAGGTCACGAGATCGAGCCCCGCGCCGCGCCTGACGCGATCGACATCGATCTGTCGTCAGTTAGTTCAGAGGAAGAAGTACAGTGCGCGGGCGGTCGTTTTGCCGATAACCCCCTCCGTTTCTTTTTGGCGCAACCCGCACTCCCTCGCGGCCCACCTGTCAGCCTCGTGGCGCTTTTGTAAAAAGGCTCCTCCAAAACCCAACGCTCAACCCGCAGTCCCCCCCCTGCGCCGCGTGGCACCCCCTTGGTCGGCCGCTGTCACGTGGCCCCGCGGAGCCGTTGGACCCGCTAGTGAGTCTCAGTGGCTGGCCTAAACCGCGGTGAGAGAACCCCTGCGATCATCCGCGGCCCACCTGCTGCTGAGTCAGCTTGAGCCCCACCTGGCAGTGTCTGTGGCTGGGAAACCCTGAGTAGAAAAAGTATTTTCGGAATCTGTTTTAATTTAAATTTATTTCAAATTATTTCAAATTCAAATAGAATTCTGTTTTAAATAACTTTTAAAATATAAATCCAATTTAAACAAAAAATATATGTTTTCAATTCAGAAAAATATGAGGATTTCAAATATGCAATCCAAAATATATTTTGAACACTAAAATTTCCAAGTTTATTTAAATTACAATAAATTGCCCTTTTCTTAAATAATTAATAACTTTTGATTTATAAGTCCAAATTTAACAAATGATATGTCTAAAATGATCAGCTCGATGAGACCTTTCCGTTTATGCTATCCATGACTTCAATTGCAGCATGCATCATACAAATATAAAGAATACAGCAACTTATTTGACAATAAAATTTGACCAAAACTCAATAAAAAAATGTTATTTCTTGTATTCCACACCTCACCCATGCCATGCTACATTATTACCATGCAACTTGTGCATCATTCATCATGGCATGATTGTGTGCTTGACGCATTTAATTCATATGCTTGTGCACCTTATTTGTGTTGGCCCTTGTTTGTTTGGTTCTTCTTCGAATAGACGCTGAGCAGGGGATATATCAAGAGAACCAGGAGCACTACCCAGATCCATTCCTTGCTTCAACTGAGCTGCCAGGCAAGCACTACCACATGCTTGCATACATATAGTAACTATTGCCTCTATCTTATTCTTGCATCATTGAGTCGCGATTGCATTAAATTGAATCCCAAGTATTGCATAGCCTTTACTTTTAAACCCCACCGAAGCTTGTTCCTCCATCCCATGAGCCATTACTACAGGAGTTGTTTGGGCCATGCGAGTCGTAGAACAGCATGTGTAGGGTATGTGAGTGTCTGTTGGATAACGAGGTACCTAAACAACTTAACCTGATTAGTAATGGGATAACTAATGAAAGTGGCACCGGTGAGCAATATCTGTTATTTGGTTTTTATGCTCACTTGTGTCCCGTAAGACCCCGAGTACTTGATTCCTGTTCCAAGTATATTCGCGCTATCCACATCCGGGAGGCCTTATGGACCCCCCTGAGCCAGAGCTTGATTCATTCTTATTTCTTGGGGCCACAAACTAGTTTGAGGTTTTATTTACTATCCTGTACCTATGCCATGCTTTACTGCTTTATTTACGATTGTGTGAGGAGCACGCTGTACTGTTTAGGAAGCGGAGTGTTTTCGCGGTATCGACAGTCCCTGTTCGGGGATCTGCTGTCGTTTACAGCCATTGGCGCAAACCTTGAGTCCGTCTCGGAGTCAGCTAGCTCCGTTGCGGGTAGCTTAATGGGGTGGCCCCCTGAAATATTTCTGAATCCTGTGATCGCTTTGTCGTGACTGCCTCGTTGGGTTTTGATTTGGTTTTTCCGAGGCATATCGAGTGTGTGTTGCTATTTGTGCACCCCTGCAGGGTAAAACTTTCTGAAAGCCGTGTCCGCGGTTATGGACGACTTGGAGCACAGTTTCTCGATCATAGACAAGCATAACTAAAGTACCGCTTTTAATTTGACTAGATTAGGTACCTGACTAGTAAATAGTGCAATACTCACGGAATGGATAATAAAACTGCCAACGGATGTGGGGGTTGTTCGTCCGCTTCCTCGTCGGTAAGCGAGGAGGAGGATGGATCTGTTAAGATTACCTTTATAACTGTTATAACTGTTGTTATTAATTCACGGACATCCGTCTATCTCTGGTTAGGCGGATGGTTAGCGAGTATCTATAGAACTGTTAGGGTTTATCTTTTGCTGCAATTGCGTCACCCCAGGTTGTGTCCCCTTTAGAGGCATAAAGACTTGCTGAGTACCCCTAGGGTCTCACACGATAAATTATTGGTTCAGATGAACAGGTACACTCGCAAGAAGGGTACTGGGTGGAAGAGACGGACGATGTGGGCAACGATCATTCGGTGTAGAGATTCCGGGAACGGGGATCCGTGAGATCTGTGGGCGGGATGTGCTTATTTATGGGGCATCTTATGCCGCTTTGCTTCTTATCCGTACTCGGATTTTGTCTTCCGCTTCCGCTTGATACTCTGTTGATTGATGTATGAGGAGATATCCTAAACTATTATATCTATTTAGGATATTTGGATCTTGCCGTATGGCGTTGCTATATTTCCTTTCTTTTTAGATGGAATGGCTCTGATGTACTCTTGTATGGTGGCTTGCATACATACTCATTTGTGTATGTAGTTGATCCCTTCGCCTGCCGATTACGCCGCCCGTTCTTGTCCCGATGTGTGGAAATGGTTGGGACGGCCGAGAGGTCTACCTGTGAGTGGCATTTGGGCCCCACCGTACTATTTCAACCATTTCTGCTCATCCAGGCTTGTAACTAGGAGCGTAATTCACCGAGGTAGTTACAATTGGTATCAGAGCCATCCCGACCTTCAGGGTCTCAGCCAAATGGTCGTTGTCTGTCTAGCAATTATTTTTGGTAGTTATGTATACTAGGGAAAAACAAATGCGAGAGTAGGACTGCTTCCACTTTTCTTCTTACCCAACCACCACCTTTTTCTGGTAAGGAAGTGTAACGTTTTCAATCCTCTTCTTAAAAGTTCAAACTAGGATTCACGTGTTCTGGGTTTCCGTAGTACCATAGGTTGTGTATCTGTGTGCATGAGTGTGTGTGTGTGTAAGTCTTTGTCTATCTGTTGCATCCAAGTTGTTATCTTATCAGCCTTTGGTTATCAACTGTTGGTACATTCCATACCGACAGGCTTTTGCAAACCGACGCGATCTATCTGATTCGTTGTATACCGACGCGATCTATCTTACTCTTTGTTATCCGACGTTATCTTCTTTGTGGTGTTCGTTTCCGTAGTTGCTAATCTTTAGGTTCGTCTTGAGAAGAAGGTGTTGAGATATGTGTTTTACTTATTCATGTGCGGAGTAATGGTTTGAGTGCGGGATGGAGTCGCGACCATACCACTACTTTTATCATTCGCTCTTGTATATTGGATTGGTAGAGTCACTAATCTTGATTCGTTAAGAGATTTTGCGCATCTATTGGTATTTTAATGCCGAAATTTGTGGAAAATTTTTTCTTTGATATATTTGTGTACCACACTCCTTTTCAGTCGTGTGCGATATGCTTAATATCTTCTAGGTGCTTTGAACTTTGTTGATATTTTAATATCATCTGAGTAAATTGTATCCTTTAATCTTGAGTAATTCCATCTTGGTACTATTTTGGATTATTATTATTCTCCATCATAGTACTGACTTGTGTGTTATATCAATCGCAGGATGGCACCACCACGCCGTTCTGAGGAGGACATACAACCTGAACTGGGGGCAGCTTTGTCAAGCATCGCCAATGCCTTGGCAGCAATGCAGCAGAACCAGCAGCGGTTCGAGGAAAGTGTCAGGAGGAATGAGTTTGCTCCGCTACCTCCACCTCCCAAGCGAGGAGACATCAAAAGCTTCCTGAAGTTCAACCCTCGCCAGTTTGACGTTTCTGATCAACCACTTGATGCTGATGATTGGTTGCGAGAGATGTCAAGGTTACTGGCAACCGCTGATGTTCCTGAGCAAGAATGGGTAAAGTGTGCTACTCACCTTCTGAAGGGAGATGCAGCTCTCTGGTGGGAGAATTACCTGAAGGCAAACTGCACTTGTTTTCAGCCTACTTGGGAACAGTTCACTGGAGCTTTCAAGGAGCAGTATCTGTCAGAAATTGTCATGGAGAGAATGAAGGAAGTGTTTCTTAACCTGAAGCAGGGCAATGATAATGTCAACACCTACATCAGGAACTTCATGAACCTTTCTCGTTATGGTGGCGATGAGATCTCTGATGACAAGAAGAAGCAAAAGAGGTTCAGGCAAGGGCTCAATGCATCGATCAAGTATGCAATCACACATGCAAGGCCGGCGTCTTTTCTGGAACTTCAGCATACAGCTCTATAGGAAGAGGCAAGTAGGCAAGTGTTTGACGAGTCAAAGAAACACAGCCGTGATGCAGCAAGCTCTTCAGCTATGTCAGCTCCTTCTAAGCGTCGTGTCTGGGTTCCTAACACCCCACCGTCGCTCCCGGCTCCACCAAGACCTTCAAGCTACGCGGCAAGGCCACCAAACTTCATTACTGCTGCTCCCAGGGGCTACAACCACCACTACCCTGGAGCGCCTGGCGGAGTCCCTGGCTACGTTGCTCCACGTCCACCTGGTGCTTGTTACACTTGTGGAGACTCTGGGCATCAACAATGGAACTGTCCGATGAAGAACAAGGCTCTTCCTCCACCACCTCCAAGATCTGCGGCAAGCTCTCCTGTGGTTCGTGCACCACCACCTCGGGCTCTCAACATCAACACCAAGCCCGGGTCTACTGTTGCTCGTGCCAACTGCATCAACGCCGCTCAAGCTGAGCATGCACCTGGAGTTGTGATGGGTATGCTATCCGTTAACTCAGTCCCTGCACGAGTTTTGTTTGATTCTGGTGCATCGCATTCTTTTGTGTCAACCAAGTTTGCAGATGAGAATGGGTTAGTTATGGATCCTCTACTTAAGCGGTTAATGGTCCTTTCTCCTGGAGCAACAATGGCAGCTTCTAAAATCAGCCATGGCAATCAAATTGAGATTGGTGGCTCTTCGTTCTCGGCTTCCTTAATCATTCTGGGCAATTCTGACATTGATGTCATCTTGGGCATGGATTGGTTGACAGCAAATGCAGCTGTGATTGATTGTGCCGAACGCTCGGTTTCTCTGAAGATTCCTGAAGGCCATATAGTCTATTCTCCAAGTCTGACTCCTGCTATCCAGCTTTTCTCTTTGGCGGCTCTGAATGTTGATGCTATGGAAGCTATTCAGAGTGTTCCGGTGGTCTGTGAGTTCCCAGATGTCTTTCCTGAAGAGTTGCCAGGTATGCCTCCGAATCGTGAGGTTGAGTTTGTTATTGAGCTTGAACCTGGTACCGCTCCTATCTCCAAGCGGCCTTATAAAATGGGTCCTGCTGAGTTGGCTGAACTCAAACGTCAACTTGATGAACAAGAGAAGTTGGGTTTCATTCAGCATAGTACTTCTTCTTGGGGTATCCCAACTCTCTTTGTGAAGAAGCGAGACCAGACTGATAGACTTTGCGTTGACTATCGTGCTCTCAATGCTAAAACCATCAAGAATAAATATCCCCTTCCGCGGATTAATGATCTCTTTGATCAGCTAGCTGGAGCTGTGGTATTCTCTAAGCTTGACTTGAGAAGTGGTTATCACCAAATCAAGATTCGCAAGGAAGATGTTCCGAAGACAGCTTTCACCACCCGCTATGGCCTGTATGAGTACACGGTCATGTCTTTCGGTCTCACCAACGCACCTGCCACCTTCTCGAGGCTCATGAACTCGGTTTTCATGGAGTATCTTGACAAGTTCGTTGTGGTCTATCTGGATGACATCCTAGTCTATTCTAAGTCACAAGAAGAGCATGAAGAACACCTTCGGTGTGTCCTAAGCAAGCTTCGTGAGAACCGCTTGTATGCAAAGTTCTCCAAGTGTGAGTTTTGGCTGCCTCAAGTGACCTATCTTGGTCACGTCATCTCTGCCGAGGGCATTGCGGTTAACCCGGAAACTGTGAAGACAATTGTTGAATGGCTTCCTCCTGTTAATGTCAAGAAAGTGCGGAGTTTCCTTGGTTTGGCTAGTTATTGCCGTCGCTTCGTTCAGAACTTTTCGAAGATAGCGAAGCCTCTTACCGATCTTCTCAAGAAAGGCAAGAAATACATTTGGACTCCTGCATGTCAAGCAAGCTTTGACACACTCAAAGAGAAGCTCACTTCCACACCAGTCTTGGTTCCTCCGGATACATCCAAGCCGTTTCAGATCTTCTGTGACGCCTCTTTGCATGGATTGGGTGCGGTCCTCATGCAAGAAAAACAAGTTGTTGCTTATGCCTCTCGACAGTTGAAGACGCATGAGATCAACTATCCTACACATGACCTCGAGCTCGCAGCAGTTGTCTTTGCTTTGAAAGTATGGAGGCACTACTTGCTTGGCAACCGTTGTGAGATCTTTTCTGATCACAAGAGTCTAAAGTATATCTTTACTCAGCCTGATCTCAACCTTCGGCAAAGGAGATGGATTGAAGCAATCAATGACTTCGATTTGACCATCAACTACACTCCGGGTAAAGCTAATGTTATGGCAGATGCTCTCAGCCGCAAAGCTTATGTCAACAACCTCATGATGGAAGAACAACAGCCTCTCTTGTGCGAGGAATTCCGTCAGCTAAACCTGGAAATTGTGGAACAAGGGTATCTCCTGAACCTTCTAGCAACACCTCTCTTGGAAGAAAAGGTTCGCTCTTCTCAGCTTGGTGATCCGCACACAAGAAAGATCATCTCTAGGCTTCAGCTTCCGAAGTATGAGTCCTTCCACGTCGATGATCAAGGCACGCTTTTCTTTGAACACCGGATGTTTGTTCCGAACTACCCGGGTTTGAGAGAGCAAGTTCTCAAGGAGGCGCATGATTCTGTTCTTTCTATCCACCCTGGCAGCACAAAGATGTACATGGACTTGAAAACACAATATTGGTGGCCTGGGTTAAAAAGGTATTGTGCCAAGTATGTCTCAGAGTGTGATGTCTGCCGCAGAGTGAAAGCTGTTCATCAGAAACCTTCCGGTCTTCTACAGCCATTGAAACCCCCGGAATGGAAATGGGAGAAAGTAGAGATGGACTTCATCACTGGTTTTCCGAGGTCGCAGAAGGGCAACAATGCAATCTTTGTTGTCATTGACAGGCTTTCTAAAGTGGCTCACTTCTTCCCCGTCAAGGAAACCATTTCTGCAATTCAGTTGGCGGAGCTCTATATCAACAGAATTGTCTCTCTATATGGGGTTCCTCTTGAGATCAGTTCAGACCGTGGAAGTATCTTCACTTCCAAGTTCTGGGAGAGTTTCCAAAATGCTTTGGGAACAAAGTTGAACTTCAGCACAGCTTACCACCCTCAGTCGCAAGGGCAAGTTGAAAGGATCAATCAGATTCTGGAGGATATGCTTCGTGCTTGCGTCATCTCTTTTGGCATGAAGTGGGAAGAATGTCTTCCTTATGCTGAGTTCTCTTACAACAACAGCTTCCAGAAAAGTCTAAAGATGGCACCATTTGAGGCTCTCTATGGTCGCAAGTGCAGAACTCCGATTGGTTGGTCGGGTGCAGGTGAAAGGATCTTGTTTGGCCCTGACATTGTGACTCAAGCGGAGGAAAAGGTTCACATCATTCTGGAAAATCTGAGGATTGCTCAAAGTCGCCAGAAGAGCAATTATGACAGGAAGCACACGGACATGGAGTATGTCCCTGGGGATCTCGTTTACCTTCGTGTCACTCCCATGAGAGGCACGCACCGTTTTGGTATCAAAGGAAAGCTGGCTCCTAGATACATCGGTCCTTTCAAAATTCGTGGAAGAAGAGGAGAAGTTGCTTATGCTCTTGAGCTCCCGGAAAAACTCAAGGTCCATGATGTTTTCCACATCTCTCAGCTCAAGAAGTGCTTCAAGGACCCCGGCAGGACCGTGGACCATGAGCTTATCAATCTCCAAGAAGACCTGTCTTCTCAAGAACACCCCACAAAAATCCTTGAAGTCGCAGAAAGAAGGACTCGCAACAAGTCCATCAAGTTCTGCAAGGTGCAGTGGTCGCACCATTCCGTTGATGAAGCCACTTGGGAGCGTGAATATGATCTCCGTGCCAAGTATCCTACCCTCTTTGTGTCTTCTTCTTCATCCTAGAATCTCGGGGCGAGATTCCTGTTTAGTGGGGGAGAGTTGTAGCATCCCAATTGTCTAACAATTGTAATGCTACTTGGTCTAGTAATATATGGCTACTTCAAATATATAATTGTTGCATCATCATTATATCATGCTCATGTCATCATGCCTCCTTGCATTTGAGCATCATATAAAACCCTTTTTGATTTGGTTCTTATCTCATATGCATTATTAATTGTATTTGCCTCTTGATATTGTATTTGGTTCTTGATATATTGTTTAAATGCCCAAGTTGAGTTGGGGGCATATCTTTTATTAACTCCACCACCTTTTCTTTCACCACCTTATAATTCCACCATCCAACTAAATATGGGCTTGCACTTTATTGGGTTTTACTTCTAGCTCATGTGGGTTGGGATGGATCCAATTCTTTTCCACATGCTCTCATCTTGGCATCATTTGTTTTCACATTATTGATATATGAGAGCCACATGGCCACCTTTGCATGCCTTGTGAGTGGAATCCTTTTGCTAGTTTCCATATGTGTTGTGTTGGGGTATTTTCATGTTTGGATATTTTTGGGCTTATTAAATGCCTAGTGGCACATACACACTAGCAAGTCCCATTTCTATTCAAATATGGTCATCTCCATCTACCCCACATGGGACATCCTTTCTTTTCTTTTGCTTGGCTTTATTCCACCTTTGGAAATGCAAATGAACAATGCCATGTTTAATATTATTGTTTTCACAAGAATCAACATGGCATTAAATGCTTTGCATGGGCCATGCAAGAACCATCTTTTGCTAGCTTTGGTTTGTATTTTGCATTTTGAATGGATCTTTCTAAAACCCCATCATCTCCATCCACCCATCACCACTTTTCCTTCTCTTCTCTCTTTTGGCCTAGCTTGGTTTGATCTTGTACATGCTTGGGCTTGGCAAAGGAGTGCCACCACCTCATCTTACCTCGCTCTCTAAACCACACCCATCTATACCTAATCTAAACCCATCACCCCCCATCTAGCTAAACCCTAACCCTAAGTAACCACCACCTCTCTCTCTCTCTCGGCCTCCCTCTCTCTCTCACCTAGCTGGCCCCACCTGGCCACCCTCTCTCCCTGGCCCCACCTAGCTGCTACCCCACCCCAAACCCTAGCTAACCCAAGACCCAACCCGAGCCACCCATTCCTCTACCCTAGCACCCGAGCCTCTCCCTCTCTTGCTCCTTCCCTCCCTGCCCCAGGGCCCCCCAGCCCGAGCACCACCTCTCTGCCCTGCCCTACCCCACCTGGCAGCCTCACCTTCCCCAGCACCACCTCCCCTGCCAGCTCGTGCACGTGAGGGAGGGTGCAAAAAGGTGGCCGAGCCAACCTTCCCCTCCCCCACGCAACCTCACCTGCCCCTCTCGTTCTTATCCACCCCCCCCTCGCCTCTCTGGCCTTCCCCAGATCCCCCAGGACGCCTGCCCCTCCCCCTCTCTTCTCCACCGACCCCAGCTCCATCATCGCCGGCCACCATCGGCCTCATCTCGACCACCCCGTACCAGGCGGCGAGCGCGACGTGGAGGTGTTCGAGGAGGACGAGGAGACCCCTCTGCTTCGCCCTGACACCGCCAGCAAGGAGGAGAAGCCCCAGGAGCGCCGGTACCAGCGAGCCCGAGCCAAACCCTAACCTCGCCGTCCGCCTGCGTCCTCGTCGATCGCCTGCGCCTCGAGCCGAACCATCTACACCGACCAACTCACGGTGAGCTGGCGAATCTCCTGGACATGCTCTGCCCCGCCGTTCCGCCCTAGATTCGCCGGACCTTGCGTCGAGCGCCCTCTGCGCGCCGCCGCATGTTTTCTGTCTGCTCGCGTCTGCCGCACAGAACCATATCTAGCCCTCGCCCGCCTCCCAGACAGCAACCCCCGCATAGCCCAGTGGCCACCGCCTCCGCGCCCGAGCCCTAGGTCACGAGATCGAGCCCCGCGCCGCGCCTGACGCGATCGACATCGATCTGTCGTCAGTTAGTTCAGAGGAAGAAGTACAGTGCGCGGGCGGTCGTTTTGCCGATAACCCCCTCCGTTTCTTTTTGGCGCAACCCGCACTCCCTCGCGGCCCACCTGTCAGCCTCGTGGCGCTTTTGTAAAAAGGCTCCTCCAAAACCCAACGCTCAACCCGCAGTCCCCCCCCTGCGCCGCGTGGCACCCCCTTGGTCGGCCGCTGTCACGTGGCCCCGCGGAGCCGTTGGACCCGCTAGTCAGTCTCAGTGGCTGGCCTAAACCGCGGTGAGAGAACCCCTGCGATCATCCGCGGCCCACCTGCTGCTGAGTCAGCTTGAGCCCCACCTGGCAGTGTCTGTGGCTGGGAAACCCTGAGTAGAAAAAGTATTTTCGGAATCTGTTTTAATTTAAATTTATTTCAAATTATTTCAAATTCAAATAGAATTCTGTTTTAAATAACTTTTAAAATATAAATCCAATTTAAACAAATAATATATGTTTTCAAATCAGAAAAATATGAGGATTTCAAATATGCAATCCAAAATATATTTTGAACACTTAAATTTCCAAGTTTATTTAAATTACATTAAATTGCCCTTTTCTTAAATAATTAATAACTTTTGATTTATAAGTCCAAATTTAACAAATGATATGTCTAAAATGATCAGCTCGACGAGACCTTTCCGTTTATGCTATCCATGACTTCAATTGCAGCATGCATCATACAAATATAAAGAATACAGCAACTTATTTGACAATAAAATTTGACCAAAACTCAATAAAAAAATGTTATTTCTTGTATTCCACACCTCACCCATGCCATGCTACATTATTACCATGCAACTTGTGCATCATTCATCATGGCATGATTGTGTGCTTGACGCATTTAATTCATATGCTTGTGCACCTTATTTATGTTGGCCCTTGTTTGTTTGGTTCTTCTTCGAATAGACGCTGAGCAGGGGATATATCAAGAGAACCAGGAGCACTACCCAGATCCATTCCTTGCTTCAACTGAGCTGCCAGGCAAGCACTACCACATGCTTGCATACATATAGTAACTATTGCCTCTATCTTATTCTTGCATCATTGAGTCGCGATTGCATTAAATTGAATCCCAAGTATTGCATAGCCTTTACTTTTAAACCCCACCGAAGCTTGTTCCTCCATCCCATGAGCCATTACTACAGGAGTTGTTTGGGCCATGCGAGTCATAGAACAGCATGTGTAGGGTATGTGAGTGTCTGTTGGATAACGAGGTACCTAAACAACTTAACCTGATTAGTAATGGGATAACTAATGAAAGTGGCACCGGTGAGCAATATCTGTTATTTGGTTTTTATGCTCACTTGTGTCCCGTAAGACCCCGAGTACTTGATTCCTGTTCCAAGTATATTCGCGCTATCCACATCCGGGAGGCCTTATGGACCCCCCTGAGCCAGAGCTTGATTCATTCTTATTTCTTGGGGCCACAAACTAGTTTGAGGTTTTATTTACTATCCTGTACCTATGCCATGCTTTACTGCTTTATTTACGATTGTGTGAGGAGCACGCTGTACTGTTTAGGAAGCGGAGTGTTTTCGCGGTATCGACAGTCCCTGTTCGGGGATCTGCTGTCGTTTACAGCCATTGGCGCAAACCTTGAGTCCGTCTCGGAGTCAGCTAGCTCCGTTGCGGGTAGCTTAATGGGGTGGCCCCCTGAAATATTTCTGAATCCTGTGATCGCTTTGTCGTGACTGCCTCGTTGGGTTTTGATTTGGTTTTTCCGAGGCATATCGAGTGTGTGTTGCTATTTGTGCACCCCTGCAGGGTAAAACTTTCTGAAAGCCGTGTCCGCGGTTATGGACGACTTGGAGCACAGTTTCTCGATCATAGACAAGCATAACTAAAGTACCGCTTTTAATTTGACTAGATTAGGTACCTGACTAGTAAATAGTGCAATACTCACGGAATGGATAATAAAACTGCCAACGGATGTGGGGGTTGTTCGTCCGCTTCCTCGTCGGTAAGCGAGGAGGAGGATGGATCTGTTAAGATTACCTTTATAACTGTTATAACTGTTGTTATTAATTCATGGACATCCGTCTATCTCTGGTTAGGCGGATGGTTAGCGAGTATCTATAGAACTGTTAGGGTTTATCTTTTGCTGCAATTGCGTCACCCCAGGTTGTGTCCCCTTTAGAGGCATAAAGACTTGCTGAGTACCCCTAGGGTCTCACACGATAAATTATTGGTTCAGATGAACAGGTACACTCGCAAGAAGGGTACTGGGTGGAAGAGACGGACGATGTGGGCAACGATCATTCGGTGTAGAGATTCCGGGAACGGGGATCCGTGAGATCTGTGGGCGGGATGTGCTTATTTATGGGGCATCTTATGCCGCTTTGCTTCTTATCCGTACTCGGATTTTGTCTTCCGCTTCCGCTTGATACTCTGTTGATTGATGTATGAGGAGATATCCTAAACTATTATATCTATTTAGGATATTTGGATCTTGCCGTATGGCGTTGCTATATTTCCTTTCTTTTTAGATGGAATGGCTCTGGTGTACTCTTGTATGGTGGCTTGCATACATACTCATTTGTGTATGTAGTTGATCCCTTCGCCTGCCGATTACGCCGCCCGTTCTTGTCCCGATGTGTGGAAATGGTTGGGACGGCCGAGAGGTCTACCTGTGAGTGGCATTTGGGCCCCACCGTACTATTTCAACCATTTCTGCTCATCCAGGCTTGTAACTAGGAGCGTAATTCACCGAGGTAGTTACACACGATGAGACCTCTGGCTCCTCGATCCCATCGGGAGTGCGGAAGTTGATATCCGGCTAGGAATCCCTTCAGCGCAACGGCGTGCTACAGGTGTGCCTTGACCGCACAGCCCAGACTTGGGGCCATGGTCACAAGGTATAGAGAGAGGGAGGGAGAAAGTCAACTACAAGACTTCTCAAGTTGTGTGTTTAATCCCACCCATGGAAACCCCTTTATATAGGCGGAGGGGGTGTGACCTTCCCATTAGGTTAGCCATGTGGGACTAATAGATTAAAGGAAATAGGCAAGAATTTCGTGCCAGCCGAATGGACTGATTTCAGCCCAAAAGGAAAAAGAGGGTAGCAGCAGCCAACAATACAGTCGCCGGCTGGGTGGGCCTTGGGCAGCCCATCTGACGCCCTGTCTCCCGCGCGCGCGGCGGCGAGTAGGCTAACACCCGGGTGGGCCTGCCCGGCGTGGCGGCCCGCGAATGGAAGCCAACAGAGGAGGGAAGCCCGGGTGGGCCGGTACCGCCCCCTGGCCCAGCACGCCTTGCGCCTCACGCGACTGCTGGCGGCTGGCGCCCGGGTGGGCCGGCTCGCGCGGCCCAGCTCGGCGTGGCTCGGAGCCTGGCGCAGCCCAGCTACACGTCGCCCTGTGCGGTGGCGGTTATCCGCCGCCCACGGGCTGGCTGTTTTTACCTTTTTCTTTTTCTGCAGCTTTTCTTCTAGGCCTTTTCCTTCCGGAATTTGGCCTAATATAAAAGTTGCTTTTATAAATCCTAATTTAAATATTATTTAGAATATATTAATTCACAATTAACATATAATAAATATATATTTAAATTCCCATTTATCCGAAAACAATTTTCCGGGTCTTTTCATTTATTCTTTCTCTAAACAACTTCGGATCTCTCCGCGAAACGATTCCGGATTTCTCTCTTTCTCTACTGTGATTCCGTCTTACGAATGATCGCTCTCATCATACCCTTAAGAGTATCCTCGCACGGCTCGGGAATGCTCTAGACATGAGCTGTATCAATGATCAACAGAGGGACCAGGGATATCCATGTGACCCCTATGCATTCCTGATGACAATGTCATTTGAACCACTAAATGTAGCATCCTTGTCCTTTTGTTTCTCGATACAATTTGTCCGAGATCCGATCATTGGTATCCCATACCTTGTTCAATCTCGTTCACAACAAGTTCCGTTTTCTTGTTACCGTGATATTACATCCCTGAGTCCAAGTCACATGTTGCAACATTTATGGATGTAAACTCACCAAGCCGGCCGTATGTATCTTTACCCATCATGTGGATAAACAAATCCCGGTCTTGCAGTCACATGTCATCTAGTGTTCCTTCGGAATACCCAACGTACACCTTTATAACCACTGTATTACCAAGTGACGTTTGATGCAGTCTAAGCAGCCTCGGGAAACGGTGAGTAATATGAGCTCACGGTCTAAGGAAAAGAAGTCTAGGTATAGCTGTTGCAACAATGAACTTATATGACTTGACCGTGTTGCAATTCTTCGAGGAATGTCCATCACACCATTCTCCAATGATATGACCCTATTGTCAATTGGCATAAATACCTATGATCTTGAAACCCAGATCATCCTCATGACCAACGAACTAGTATGAATAGAGGCTACTATGGACTTGGCTGTTTCATACCACACCTGTACCAATGTTTCTACTTGACACAGTTATAGCACAATATAAAACTATTATAAACTAATTGAGATATGACAATAAAAACCTATTTATTATTTGCCTCTAGGGCATATCTCCTTCACCCATGTCTAGGGTTTCGAGCACCGGAGCACTAGGACGCCTCCCAAATCCTTAATATATACCTAGGGTATGTGCAAAAGTGTGGTGGGATGACCATAGATGGAATACATGGCTCCTAGGTGTGACCTTCTTCACATTCATGTGATAACACTTAGAAAAGTCCTAGACGTGTAGATGGAACCGTTTCCTACGGGTATACCGGGGACTACAATGTGGTACAAGGTTCCAAACTTGGTTTTCCATGTAGCTATGGGAACAAACCTAAACCAATGAAAAAGTATATTGGTGGAACCTCGGGCGTAGACCCCACAAACCGGTGTTTTCGCTGGAGAAAGATTGCCGGAGCACCAAAATCCCACAAAAACTTGCATCTGGACTTAGGGTATGTGTTTATGTGTCCATGGATGCAATATGAGTGATAATAGAGATGAAAATGGTGTGCTGAAAGATAATGGTGGTGAAAAATTGGAAAAAAGGGCTTTGCCGTGTGCCATACTCAAAAGTACACGGCAAAGGTTTTGTCGTGTTTCGTCCTGCACAGCAAAGGAAGTTTGAAAATTAGGCCGGACCAACTTCACGCGCTATAAAAATTAAATGGCGTGAAAAATTCGCGCGTCCAAAAAATTTGGAATTGAAAACTTTGTCGTGCATGACTTGAAGAACACGGCAAAGTCGTGCCATCATGACAGGACCGTCAGGTGGGCCCCACCTGACAGTGTGCCATGGGTTCTCTTTGCCGTGGGCCCTTTTTAGCCTGTGTCATGAGCTATTCTTCGCCATGGGTCGTCTCTTCCCTTTGCCGTGCAATTTTTCTTCCTGTGTTGTTGCTGGTTTTGCCGGCGCCTTTTCTTTGCCGTGCGTCACCCTGCTCACGGCATAGCTTTATTTGCCATGGCAAAGCATAAAAGCACCGCTTTTCCAGTAGTGAAAGGAGGAACAAAACAACAGATAACTAGCCGAATGCCCGTGCGTTGCCACGGCCACTCAATTTTTTTCAAGTCTCTAGCACTGGTGACACAAAATTTCTTGATATAATGGCGTCAAGGCCTATGCCTTTTTTGTTTTATTGAACCATCGACATAATATATCTTTCAACCGATTGTAATCCATAAAATTGGTTCATAAATTTAAAATAATATAGCACATATGCATGTATGTTGCAGTGGATTGATATTTTTTGAAGTATTGGATTGCAAGTTTTGATCTTACAAAGTGACTAGAGTGAACCGGCAGGAAAATAAAGCACTTAAAAGGTGGGATGGTTCAAATGCTTAAAAAGAAGGCTGCCCACCGGAGGCGGCAATACGGATCGCAGCTGCAAATGCACTCATTGTGAGAATATTTTTCAAAATGTCAAAAAATTCTACATCGAACATTTTATGTTGGTTCACAAGTTTTCGGGATGAAAGAATATTTTATGTGTCGTGTATAAAAAGACAAAAAGTTCACGTGAATGTGACATATTTTGTCTTTTTATACACGACATATAAAATATTCTTTTATCCCAAAAACTTGTAAACTAATATAAAATGTTCGAATGTATATGCGGAAATTTTTTTCAAAAAATATTTTCTTACAATAATGCATTTACACCTGCGAGCCGAAGTGAATATCTGGCTGTCCACCGCAATTTAGTGGTTGCTCTTGTAGGCAGCCCAAATACAGCTTGAGGGACATAGTTTTTTTTATAAAAAGAGCTAGCGGAAGAGAGGGAGGTACAATATTTGTCGCATCTTCCTAACTCAGTCCTTAACCTAACATTGCCTGTCTCATAATATGTCAGAAATAATTTTTAAATTTAGATGAATCTATATACTAAATATTGTCTAATACATCTAAATTTAGATAAATTTGCGATATCTATTTCGAGAGATGATGGGAGTAGTAAAATGTTTATTTGTTCAGAGAGGGAGAAAATTCGTAATGTCTTATCTTTTGCGTATTCAGATAATTGAGCAGAGTGAAATTCTGGATACTGGCAGTAACACGATGATACCACAATTCCCTTCTTTAGCTAGGCTTGGTTTCCACCGCACATTTCTTATCCTCACAGTGCTTTGTGCTGTTCTCTTGTTTTCTTTCATCTACGCCACCTAATTCACTACACAGGAGTTGGCCCAAATCGTGCGAGCATCAGAGCCCTTGGAATTGAGCTGACCAGCAGCTTCTGCTGCGGCTGAAAGTCTGCAGCAGTCGGGCTTGGGGAAGACATGACGCCTACTGGAGGTGATGCAGACCTCCGGTAGCCTGACGAGCCATTGGTGGGCGAGCGAAGCGAAGCGCCCCCCCCCCCCCCCCCCCCCCCCCCCCCGCCTCTCCCTCCCTCGCAGCTCACTTTGGTGGGCAATCTGCTCAGATCGGTAGAGGCAAAACGGTCATTTACTGACAGACAGAAAATTTTATATAGACAAACGACGCGGATCTTTTTAATAATATTAGGAAACATACCTGTGCGTGACAACGGGAAAAAACAAACTTTTGAATGAAAAATTGATAGAACCAAAAACGATTGACCACCGAGAGAGCTCTCTAAAATGAATCGTATTTTTTGGTCTGCACTAACAATCCGATGGACTCTCCATTTCTCACCCTCAAAATTCTATCAATCTTTATTTGTTAATTTCATGTAACTATATTATTTGAAAAAACTATGTTGATTACATGATGTACCTTACATTTCTCCCCTAAGCTATTTTCCACCACATTTTCTCATACATTTTTTAACCCGATTCCAAGATACAATTATGGTCTTAATTTATCATATTAAATCAGGATAGCGGAGTAAACAAATTTGTCAAATTCAAATGTCAATTAACAAAGAATTTAGGCTTCACCGGATATATACCAATATTTTCCAGCACACATACAGTAGCTAGATTCCGTTAGGAGAAATAGAGGGAATATACATCACGCGACCTCCCATCCCACGTCATTCTCCCAAACTGGCTACATTTCAAGAAAGATAGAAACATTTTATAGATTCTAAAGTGCTACTATGGATTAACCAGTCTAGGTCCTTGCATCACGATGTCTTAGACACCAACATTGCTTCATCGACTTTCTCCACCCATTCCAAAAATATGCAATCCTTCTCAAAGAGGCACAAGAACACCAGCGCGGGCAAAGAGGTAGTTTGTCCACCCACCATGCTCTACTCTCATGCCCCTTCACAAAGGGTACAAATGTCTCCATGTTCCGTTCAAGCGAGTTTACATATCTCGAGATGTCGTGTTTGACGAAAATTATTTTCCTTTTTCTAACATGCCCAATATTCATCTATCACCACCACACACGGAGTCCTCTTTGTTTTCTGCTGACCAATTTATGGATATTGCATATGCTCCGTCTTTGCTTGTGAACCATGGTGCAGGAAATCATCGCGGTGCTCGTTTGGAGCTCCTCACACAGGAGAACGGTGCCGGTCACGTTGATCAAAACGTGGTTGTGCCGCACGTCGATCGGACGGAGCCGGTGCATGGCTCGCATGGCCCCGCCTCGGGCTGCGCTACGCCTGGCTCGGCTCGGCCTCCCTCAGCTGAGCCCATCACGCCGCCCCGGGGTCGGCCACCGTCTCGACTCCACGGCCTCGCCTGGACTGCACACCTCGGGGTCCACTGGGCCGTCTCCCTCGCCTGGTCCAGATGGGCCTTCGTCTCCAGCCGCTGCGTCGACACCGATAGTCGAGCAAGCTCCAGTTCCTCCACCGGCACCTGCTACTTCCGGCCCAGTGACACGTCTTCGCTGTGGGATTTCTCAGCCCAAAGTTCGTACTGATGGCACTGTTGCATGGAACACTGTGCTTGCCACATTTGCTGCATCCAAGGATACTGCGGGACCTCGTGATTTTCGCGAAGCCCTTCGAGTTCCTCACTGGCGCACGGCTATGGAAGCAGACTTTGCTGCTCTCAAGGATAATGGTATGTGGACTCTTGTACCACCTGTTTCTGGAGTGAACTTGATTGACTCCCGCTGGATTTTCAAAGTCAAGCTTCATGCTGATGGTTCCATTGAGCGCTACAAAGCGCGTCTTGTTGCTAAAGGATTTAAGCAACGTTATGGCCTGGACTATGAGGAGACTTTTTCACCTGTGGTCAAGCCTGCTACTGTGAGATTGTTGTTGTCTCTTGCTCTTTCTCGTGGTTGGCATCTTCGTCAGCTGGATATTCAGAACATTCCTCAATGGATTTCTTGATGAGCAGGTATATATGAGACAACCTCCTGGCTTTGCTGATCCTGACAAGCCAGATCATTACTGTCGTTTGGTTAAATCTTTGTATGGTCTGAAGCAAGCTCCTCGTGCGTGGAATGCACGTCTCAGCTCAGTTCTTGGACGATTGGGTTTTTCACCATCAACTGCAGATACGTCTCTCTTCATTCTTCAGAGGCCAGATGTGACTATGTATCTTCTAGTCTATGTTGATGATATCATTGTTATTAGCTCCACTATGGCTGCCATTTCCAAGTTGATCTCTGAACTTCGGGCCGATTTCTCTGTGAAGGATCTTGGCATTCTCCACTATTTTCTGGGCATTGAGGTGGATTCCTCCTCGACAGGTAGTCTTATTCTTTGACAACGCAAGTATGCTCTTTAGTTGCTTGCCCGTGCTGGTATGTTAAAGTGCAGTCCCGCTACTACTCCTATGTCGTCGTCCGAGCGCCTGTGCAGTGTTGATGGTGATGCTCTTTCTCCCGAGGAGGCTACACAGTATCGCAGTATTGTTGGTGGACTACAGTATCTTACTGTCACACGTCCTGACCTGTCCTTCGTCGTCAACAAGGTGTGTCCGTATCTTTCTGAGCCACGTACTCCCCATTGGGCTGCTGTTAAACGAATTCTTCGCTATGTCTGGTTCATGGTTGACAGTGGTCTTCAGTTTCGGTCTGCTTCATCCACTCTACTATCTGCATTCTCTGATGCGGATTGGGCTGGTAATATGGATGATCGGCGATCCACCGGGGGATATGCCATCTTTTATGGTGGTAATTTGATCGCCTGGAGTGCTCATAAGCAACCCACAGTTTCACGTTCGAGTACCGAGTCCGAGTACAAGGCTCTAGCCAATGCTACAACAGAGTTGATCTGGGTTCAGTCATTGCTATAGGAGTTGGGTGTTATACAAACTCAACCTCCAGTATTGTGGTGTGACAACATTGGAGCCACCTATCTGTCAGCCAACCCAGTTTTTCATGCAAGGACAAAGCACATTGAAGTTGATTTTCACTTTGTTCGTGAGCGTGTCTCTCAGAAGCAATTGCACATTCGGTTCATCTCATCTAAGGATCAAGTTGCTGATATTTTCACTAAACCTCTTCCGTTGCCCTTGTTTAATCATTGTAGGCGCAATCTCAACCTTGTATTACCGGTTGTGATTGAGGGAGGGTGATAGAATACGTATATACGTATGTTAAGACAGTTGTATTTGTACCTAACCTTGTATACTTGATCTATATAATGAGAAGGAATAGGCCGGCCTGTGTTAGCCGAGCCAGCCCCAATACCACCTATCCTATTAGGTTTTCAGTTACTGCTCGTTACTGAACCTGTGGCTGCAGGTTCTGATAGCGCATTTGTACAAAACCAGTGACTGTTTACCTCAAAAAAAAAAAGGTGACTGTTGCAAGGCGACGCTTGGCAAACGCCCAACCAGCGAGATACACAACGTTGCCGGACATAAACACCCAACTCACCATCTCTAGCGGCCACCGCCTCCACACGCTCTGTCGCTCCTCCGGACTGTAGAAGATATCTTCTCTTTTTACTTGAGAAGAAAATGAGGAAAGCTCTGATCGCCAATCTCAAGAGTTATAGTTGTTGAGGAGTTTTCCATCTACCAAGAATAATGTGCTTGTTTATATGAGAGACATTTAGAGCAACCTTGCAAACAAAAGGGGGCAAAAGAAGAAGCAGGATGCTAGATGAAGGATCCCACGATAACAGGAGTCACAGAGAAAACCTCGCAGTCGGAAGAGGCGTCTGCGTCGGATGATGAGGCATTGCCACCAGTGTAGTTCTTTTAGCTAGCAGTGAAATTTGCATGTACCAGCTGAATGTATATATACGAGTGTCATTTAATTTCCAATGATGATGTACTTACCTTTGGCGACCATGCATTTCCCGCGTTTATTCTTCGAGGGAATATGAACAGTAAATCTCATGAATTTGTACTCGACGAACGTACATCTGTACCATAGTTTTTACGTTTTCCTTGCAATGGTTTATTTCACAGATTTTATCAGCTTAGCGCATTCACAAAATAATAATTTATTAAAAGGGGTTTATAGGACTGTGTCCCTAGTTCGCGCTAAAATTATAACCGTACCACTAAGACCCGGGGAATTGTGATTTACCCTCAGCGGCCGTTAACGTTAGGCCAACTCTCCGTCGCTACAGCTTCGCGCCGTCCATATAAGTAACCATTTGGCTAAACATTCTTTTTGTGTTTTTGTAAAATGGCAAATAAATTAAGTGCAAGTATAATAGGGTAATATCAGATGGCTATAAGCTATTAAATAGTATATTTATGCTGAGTTGGAGGAGAAAGAAGAGGAGAGAGAAGAAGAGTGTGTTCATATGCACTTTGTGAGAGTGAATGGTGGACTAAGTATTGATACACTGGTATATTTCTATAGCTTATTATTGTACATATTGCTATTGAGTTGACTATAGATGACATAGCACTCTGCTCTAAGCAAACGTTGTCGTTGTTTCGTGGCCCACTGCCCACGTCCGCGTCCACAATGCCACGACCCTGGCCCTCACCAACCTACTCGTCATCCCCGCCTAGAGCTACCCCCACCGCTAGAGACGAGCTCCATCCCCACCCGCCTCCTTGCGCTCCGGCGACGCCCGCCACCAGACGCAGGTGCTCGGCCGCGACCCTCGTTCTATCCGAGCCGGACGCGAGCTCGAGGATACCTCGCTGGAGTTGGCGTCTCGCCGGACAATGATCTGTGCACGTCATAAAAAAATCTGAATATAGTCAATGATCTATGCTATGAGCTTGTAAAATCTTAACCTAACCCGCAAAAAAAAACTTAACCTGAAATACTTTGTGGATTTGAGTATACCGAAGAGTGGACATGTCAAAACTATAAAATTTATCAGGTTTTGTTATTTTTGTGTAACTCATATTAAAGAGTTTCACACTTACATCATTAAATACTTTGTGGATACTGGATGCAACGGTTGTTAATGGTTCAGGACTTTTATTTCCAGGCTATTGGGTGGCGTCGCGCTAGTAGACTATATAATGAATAGCTTTATATTGCTATTCTCTTTAGATGGTTGATACATGTCTCAATCCTCTCTGATCCGTGAATGTAACACTTTGAATCTTGTTTTGAACGTTGCAATAAATGAGGCTGTGTGCATCAATTCGCTCTCTATTTTCTCTATCTTAAAATAGATGTTGCAATTTTTCTTAAATTTGGTTGAATCTAGATACTATTTAGTGTAGATACATCTAAATTTTGGGAAATTTTCGACATCTATTTTGAGACGGAGGGAGTAGATTTATTTTCAGAAATATTTAGAAATTGTCAGTAGGATTTTCAAACTTTTATATCCACTCTCATCCACCTATAGAGTAACAAAACTAGCGTCTTACTTCCGAAAACCCAAGAGATATTATACATGTGTGAGATTCGTCGATAATATAAAATGCAAACGAGGACAAAAACAACGAATAAGCAATTTAGCCGTGGCAATTCCGTAGTTGCCGTACGGTATGGACACCACGGAGTCAACACGTCAATGCAACCCAACGCGAGGCAGCAACTAGTACAGTACTGGAGTACAAGTATTTTTAAAAATAGGAGACGCCAAAACCATACGCCAAATCCTTGAGACGAACACTATAAATTGCCGCGGAAACGTTGATGGCAGCATTGCATCACAAACTCCCAATCGAGCAGCAAGCACGACTGCACGACTCATTTACGCTCCAAGTCTCAGTTCTCAGCTCATCATGCTCAACCTGCTCAACCTTTACCCGAGGCTTTCGGCGAGCTGGCGCTCCCGCAACGGAGACGGCGCCGACAGCGACGGGGACGGTGACAACGAGGTGGCCAAGCTCCGCGCTTTCTACGGCATCGCCGTCGCCTGCGTGGCCACCCTCTTGTTCTGCTGCCTGCTCGGTGCTACCGCCAGCGTCCTCAAGGCCGGCGCCTTCGCGGCCACGGCCGCGCTGCTGCTCGTCGTCCTCGGCTGCCTCGCGCCCAGAACGTATTGGCTTCGCCGCCGCCGGGAGGAGAGGCCGGCGAGCCCGGTGCTTCCTCTCACTACGGCTAGAGGCGGGTGCGCGTGCGCGCCCGCGGACGTGCCGGCCGCGTTCGCGTATGTGTGCCCGGTGGAGGAAGGTAGCGGTGGTGACCACGGCGAGGAGGCTGTCCCGGCCTACGTGGTGATTTGCCCGGTCTGCCTGGAGGGCGTCCACGGTGGCGAGATGGTGCGGCAGCTGCCGGCCTGCAGGCACGTCTTCCACATGGAGTGCATCGACATGTGGCTGCACTCGCACAGGACGTGCCCAATGTGCCGGTGCGTGATCTCGTCGCCCATGATGGTGGCGGCGAAAGCCTCGGAGCCGGAAGAGACGTCGGAGTCGTCGGATGAGGCGTTATCTCCGGTTTAGTTGTTTTTTGACTTGCCGGTTTTTAGTTGTTGCTTTTTTGACTTGCCGCTTTAGACGTTTAGTTGTTGTGCGGTTTAGTTGTTTTAGCTAGTGATATTTGAATGTACGAGCTGAGTGTATATACGAGTGTCAGTGTGTCGTTAACATGGCTGGCCAACATGCCTTCTCCATTTTCCACTACTTTTTTTTTTGCAAATGAACAGTATTAGATTTGGTAGGGTGTCAAGTGGGATCCCACATAAATCCGACTTCTAGTTCATTTGTCAAAATCTAGTTTAAAATTTTACTCAAAATTTGCACTAGATTTTGGTAAATGAACTAGAAGTGGGATTTTTAGCAAGATCCCACTTGACACTTAAGATTTGGCAGACGTGGAGCCCTCCGGTTCAGTTTAACGAGCATGTACGTAGTTTAAGAAAGAAGTTGTCAACAAATTTTATGAACAAAATGGGAGATACATGTCACAAAAGTTATACCATTCAAACTTTTTAAATATGAATTCAATGGTATAATTTGTATGGCATATATCCCATATTCTGTTAAAATTAGTGGTCAAAGTTTTTCTTAGACTATATGTCTGTATGTTAAAATGAACCAAAAGGTGTACTCATTTCCGTATTAAAATTTGTTTCGTTGAGATAGAAATAGGCAAAAAAATGTGCAAACGCTAGAGCAATCTCGCGAGCAAATGACACAAAACAAGCATACCTTTATCCCTACAAATAACAAGTATACCTCTATTCTAAATACAAAGCACATATATTTAGCTAGAAGTTAAATAAGCTAAGTTTGACCAGGGCATATAGAAAATACTCCATCTTTGTCAAAATGTAATGCGTATAAGATTTTTAGAGAGTCAAACGTTGTCACATTTTATCAAGTATGTAGAAAAAATTGTCAACGTTGTAGAATATCATATGAAAATATGTATCATGATGAATCTAATGGTATTGATTTTGTATTCAAGATGTTGCTAATTTTTTCTACATACTTGGTCAAACTTTATGAAAAAATCTCACATGCACTAGATTTTGGCAAGGAGGGAGTATCAATTTACAATATTGAATAAAGACAGCATGAAAAATATACCTAAAGGTGGATCTATTGATATATTTTGATATTGTAGATGTTCATGTGTTTTTGTCAGTTAACTATACTTTGGAACAAAGGGAGTATAATATGCAACACCACTGTAATAAATCAAACATTAAACCATCAGAAATGTGAGAAGCAAAACCATAGCTATGGTAGGATAAAATCTCAGTTCTTGTCTGCATTCCTGGTTCCTCTCGCCTGTGGTGGTCTCTCTGAGACTTAGAGATGAGGGAAATCAAGTTGGAGAGTGTTAGAAATAATTGGCTAATCTTTTTAAGCCCATATATGATTTCAGATTTTTCCTAAATCTCAAAGTCCATGTGTGTGGAAGTCCATGTGTGATTTGGCTCAATTTGGTGGCAGCTCATATACGAGTGGACTGGGAGCTAAAGTTTAGTCCTATATGGAAAGTTGGAGGAGAGTTACACCACCTTATAAGGTGAAGCGTTGCACCACTTTGTAAGTGAGTGACAATAAGAGAGCTATACGCGCGCTCCTCCGACGACGACGCCGCTCGCACGCACCGCCTGCCTGTCATGACGCGATGCGCGCGCCACGGGTTGCGGGAATCGAGCCGAGCTTTAGTTTTGCTACCCAGGAAAACTTGTGAAGTTTTGACAGACGTGTCAACAACCAGCCCGTCTCGTCACGTCACGACGCGCGCGCCGCGGGTTGCGGGAATCGAGCCGAGCTTTATTTTTGCTACTCAGGAAAACTTGTGAAGTTTTGACAGACGTGTCAACAGCCAGCCTATTCGGGTCGCTCCCGGATCGTGGGCTACTGTAACCAACCCAAACGTGCGCAATATGGACTCGTCCCACGTTTGCCTCCGTTAGGGTTTCCTGAGCCGCTCTATATAAAGCGTGCGTGGCTACTGCCATAGTACACATCGAATCCAATCTAGAGTTTTTCCAACCTCTCTACTTGCGCTGCCACCGTAGCCTACTCCATCACGCTTGCCGGCGTGCACCAGCGGACATGAGGGCAGGTCTCCGGAACCACTCGCCTTTGCGATCCTGTACGGGAGAAGGCGAATAAGGTTTTTGGGAAGCGCTCTGCACGACTGCTCGATTTCTTCATCACGGGTCGTCTTCCATCCAAGTTGGGCAGAGCTGCCTATCATTGTCTTCGCCGCTGTCTGCTTCGATCAGTCTTCCCCAAGGTTACTGCAGCGACTACATCTGTAAGCGAACAGTACGTGCGACGTGTTGATGTCTGGTTATTCACCATGTTCTGCGAGTATATGTTTAGCTGCTGCTTGTTTCTGTTCACCTTGTTGTTTAATACATCTAGTATGTTCGAGTTACACGTGCTAGTAGCTGGTTTTGCCATGTTTAATATTTTAAAATTAATTATAAAAATTGTGCCTAATTTTCCATCAATCCAAAAACCTTATTATAGGCAATTTACTGAGTTAAACATGGGATACTTGGCCAATGCGATGAAGCCGAAAAGGTTTCGGTGTTCATTTTAAGAGGTGGCTGTATAAGACCAAAATGTGGCTGCAAGCTCTGAAAGTATTCGAGGCTAGTGAGGGTTTACCTGAAGGAACTATATTTGAACAAGATCAGAACAAGTTCAAGGAAACCAATCTAGCCTTTGTGGGATGCTATCTGAGTGTTCTTGACAACAAGCTGTTTGATGTGTACATGCACATCAAAGATGGAAAAGAGCTCTAGGAGGCACTGAACGCTAAGTTTAGTGTAACAGATGCTGGCAGC
Source organism: Avena sativa (assembly GCA_916181665.1). Lineage (NCBI taxonomy): Eukaryota > Viridiplantae > Streptophyta > Magnoliopsida > Poales > Poaceae > Avena > Avena sativa. The sequence goes on along the minus strand of OV702289.1, from coordinate 125,888,431 downwards.
GAACTGTACATCATGGAGAACTTTCATGATTACAGGATGGTTAACAACCGTTCTGTAGTCGAACAAGCTCATGAGATACATTGCTTTGCCAAGGAGCTTGAAATCCTTAAGTGTATCTTACCCGACAAGTTTGTGGTTGGGTGCATAATTGCAAAGTTGCCTTCTTCATGGAGGAACTTCGCCACAACTCTCAAGCATAAGAGACAAGAGATATCGGTTGAAAACCTGATAGTGTCTCTTGATGTTGAGGAGAAGGTTCGGGCTAAGGACACTACTAAGAAAGGAGGCGAGGGTCAGTCTAGCGCTAAGATGTATAGAAGAGGACCTTCGGCAAGAACAAAGGGAACTATAAGCCCTCCTCCAACAAGCCTGAAAAGACTACAACCTTCAAGAAGAAGAAGAAGCCAAACAAGGCCAAGCTAGGTTGCTTTACCTATGGAGAGCTCGGTCACTTTTCCAAGGACTGCCCAGAACGTTTAGATCGCAGGGGGAAAAGCGGGAAGACTATCAACATCGTGACTGCTAGCAACACTGATGGGTATGGTAATTTATTTACTATTCTTTCATAATTTAATCACCATGTTGGTGGATTGATACGTGTGCTAATGTTCATGTGTGTGCTGACATCTCTATGTTCACTTCTTATCAGGTCACACGTGATTCTTTCGTCCTAATGGGGAATGGATCACATGCTTCTGTTCGTGGTGTTGGCACGGTGGATCTGAAGTTTACTTCCGGAAAAATCGTGCAGCTGAGGAACGTGCAACATGTACCTACTATGAACAAGAATCTCGTTAGTGGCTCCCTTCTATGCAGAGATGGGTTTAAGGTTGTTTTAGAGTCTAATAAAGTCGTTGTTTCGAAACATGGACAATTTATTGGTAAAGGTTATGAGTTCGGAGGCTTGTTCCGTTTTTCACTTTCAGAGTTTTGTAATAAATTCGTGAATCATATTTCTGGCGATGTTAATGATGATACCACTGTTTGACATTCTCGTTTATGTCACATTAATTTTGGTTTGATGTCTGGGATGTCCACCATGAGTTTAATTCCGAATTTTACTATTGCCAAAGGTTCTAAGTGCCATAGTTGTGTGCAATCAAAGCAACCTCGAAAGCCTCACAAGGCTGCTGAGGAGAGAAACTTGGCACCTCTAGAACTCATACATTCTGATCTATGCGAGATGAATGGTGTGTTGACAAAAGGTGAAAAGAGATATTTCATGACATTGATTGATGATGCGACTAGATACTACTATGTTTATTTGTTGCGTACTAAAGGTGAAGCCTTAGTGACGAGGGTTTAACTCGTCAATGCCCATTGTTATGGACTTGGGTTTTGGAGAAGGAGGGAGCGCTGGAGACATCTATCAGCTAGCAAACAAGCACAGAGGGGACTCGAAGATTTACCCCGGTTCAAGCCTCATAGAGGTCCCTACTCCTGCTTGTTTGCTCGTGGAATTATCAAAGGAATCGAAGATTACAATGGTGCGTAGATGCAATCTGGCAAGGGTTGTGGAAACTAGGGTTGCGTGTGTTCTCCTCGCCACCCCTCCTAGCCTTTATATAGATAGGCTAGGTCTTGGGTAGCAGGTCGATTCGGTTACAGGTTAGGGTTTTCCCCTTTGAACTTTCTATCTTTAGCTTCTTCTTGCTCTTCAAGCAATCGAGAGTCTGTAGATTACTCGAGTTCTTCATTTGGGCCTTGGTGACACCGTGGGCCTCTTCATATTCAGGCCGTATATACCAAGATCGAGTACCTATAGGGTATACCCATGTCAGTAGCCCCCGAGTGTCCAGTGGAATCGCAGATTCGACTAGAGACTTTATGAAGCCTTTCGAGTGCATGACTGAGTATGTTTTTCGACTACTTTGTTTATGTCATAGGGATTGTTGATGTGCGTGCCTGATTTAACCGATGTACCGGTATCAGTTAACTACCTTAGGGTAAAACAACGCCATCTACTCGAACTCGAGTCCCCGGACTCGAATCTGGAAAAGTGTTGGTGCAATTCGACTCAAGTCGTGGAGGTCTTACACGAGTTGAATTCCAGTATATGGGTGTGAGCACTCGACGCGTCCGTCAAGGCATGTTCATCGTACCTGTAGGCACGGATATATTTATGGTAGTGCGCAGCTAGTGCGTTACCAGGCCTTATTCAGGTCTTATCTTCACGCTGTTAGCGCGACATCCGAATTTTATCATCACGGAGACGATTCGGGTGACCTAGGAGACGCAGTCTCTTTGTAGGGAAAAATTATAAGGCGGTGTCGCCATAAACTTCGAGTGTGGACGTTATCAACACACAGTACTTTGTACAAATAATCATAGGATGCGCGACCAGCGCTCCCTATGGGAGTAGCCCCCAAGTGCCTGGTTGAGTCGAAGACTTAGGCAGGGACTAAAGAACTTTTGCGACCGCTGTCGTCTTTTGTTTGCTTGTTTCAGTCGAATTTGCTTCCGGCGCTCCCTATGAGAGTAACCCATGTCCATAGTCGAACCTTGTTCCGAGTGATTGGGTTTTGCTTTGATTGTTCATGTTCTTCCAAAAGAAAAAGAAAACTCGTAGGGTGCGCGACCAGCGCTCCCTATGGGAGTAGCCCCCGAGTGCTTGGTGGAGTCGAAGACTCGAGCGAGGACTAAAGTAGTCGAAGTCTTCTGTTGTGTAGTTTTTGATGATGTCAGTGCTGACGATTTCATGATCTCAGTTGCCCGCGTGAGCGAGTTTGACGGGACGTGACGAGCGGTGGGTCCCACTCCCTGACTCTGATTTGACCGGGCGTGCGTAATCTTTATTTTAACTGCGCCTCCTCGATTTCCGCACGTAATGGAAGTAGTGGGGGACGGTTCGCGTTTCAGCTCCTCCACGTGTCGAGCACGATGAACGCCACGCATCTGGTAGGGTTTTTCTGAGCCGTTGGATTGCATCGTCCAGGGGTTAAGTAGTGACGCCATAATGATAAAATTCACATCTACTTCCATTCATCCTTTGCCTTCATCGCCATTATCGCTGCTCATCTGCTTTCTCTACGCTCTTTTCCCTCCGCGGCGCTGGACCAGCTCCACACATTTCCTAGCTACTTCCTCCGGTCGCATCGCCGCCGCGTAATGGGGAAGAAGAAAGGAGGTGATGCGGCCGATTCCGCTGCTGCCACTGCTGCGATGAAGAAGAAGGGCGGCTCCGCCGCTGCGGGCACCAGCACCGCCGCCGGCGGGAAGAAGAAGGGCACGGGCACTCGCGTCACAAATGGCGCGTGGCATCCATCTGTCATCAAGTCCTCGGATCTTCGTCTTCTTCGCCAAGACGGAGTGTTATCTGCCACAGTCGCCGATGCGCGCCTCCCTGGCAGCGAGGTAACCCCCTCTCCTTCTGCCGGTTTTCGACTGATGTTCCTAGCGTTCATCATTCGCGGCCTCTCGTTGCCCCTGCATCCTTTCTTCAGGGGCCTTCTTTGTTTTTACGGGCTCCAGCTCCATCAGCTGTCCCCCAATTCCATCCTCCACGTAGCATGCTACATCACTCTTTGCGAGTGCTGGCTCGGAATCGAGCCGCATTTCGGCCTCTTCAAGCACCTCTTCAAGTTGAAGCGGCAATCGGCGTCTGGCTCCGTAGTCTACGATGTAGGCGGCTGCGGAATCCACGTCGACCCATCCACCACATACTTCGACATCAAGCTGGCGATGTTCGTCCAAGGGTGGAGGGACAAGTGGTTCTATGTCCGCGACGAGAAGGCTGACGGAGAACACTTTGGACTCGCACCTTTCGACCCCGCGACGCCGTGCCAGAGGAGGCGCTCCTGGAAGAATGTGGTCATGCCCGGCGAGTCCGCGGAGACAGACGTGTTGTACGAGCGCGTCTGCGACCTCGAGAGTCGCATAGGCAAAGAGGAGGGAGGTTGCGCCCTCATTCGCACGTGGCTGCGCCGTCGCGTCCAGCCCCTGCAGGCCAGAGTCCACCCCATGTTTCAGTGGGCTGGCGCTGACGATGTCACTCGCGTGTCTGCCGATGGCATGTCCGCGAGTGAGGTAGATAAAAGGGTTCGACTGGTGCCAAGTACACCGTCAAGGATGTGCTCCCCAGCGAACCAGTCGTTCCTCCGTTCGATGCTGCTAACCCTCCTCCTGAGGTACAGTTGTGCTACGTAGTAGCTTAGTTTGTTGATTGCCTCTTTGTTGTTTCTTTGCTTTGTGCTGAATTGTGGTCTGTATGCAGGATTGGGTGGTGTCACCCTGTATGCCCCCTCTTCCTGAGGGGGTTATTCCTCGTGAAGCTTTGGAAGAGGACGAGTCGGAGTCGACCATCACATCTGATGTGGAGGAGGAAGCCCCCGAGTCGGATAGTCCGGATAGTCGCAAGCGTTCGCGCAACGAGGATTCTGACGCATCGTCTCCTTCGACTCCGGAAGGTGCAGGCATTGGTGCGGAGTCGCCAATCCCTGCCATTCCTGTGAGTGCCATGGCGCCATCTTCTCGCAAGAAGACGCGACTGCCAAAGGAGTCCTTGTCAGAGTCGGGGGAACCAACCTTTGACTTTGATAAGTTTGATTGGTAAGTATTCGAGTTGTCCTTGTTGATTCTTCTTTGGATTTGCCCTTTTCTTGATTTTGGTTTTGTCTTGCAGTCAGCAGGCGTCGTCATCTTCTGGCGACGTCTAATTTTTGAAAGAATCGGGAGTCGCAACCTCAAGGGCCAAGAAAGAGATTGAGCGTGCTCCTTCCCCTCCATTGGCGGCCCACTCCGAGCACAACTCTTCCAGCTCTCCGCATGATGGGGAGCATCGGATGGTTGCCCAGATGACTGCACACCAATCGACTTCGGAGTCATTGGAGGATCATGTAAGTGTAGTATTTCTTCTTTTGATGTTGCAGTCGATGTTATCTATGGCTTCTGCCAATCCTTTGTTGTTTTTCCTTTGGCGATAGCTCCTTGTGAAAGAAGCCGCTCACTTGGCGGAGCAGGTGCTTGCGATGGGTCGCTAGCATGCAATGCTGGATACGCGCCATCGCGTGGTAGAAAGTAAGTGCTCTTCACTTCTCCTTTTTCTGTGTTGTTTTCATGTAGTCGACTGATAGTAAATCCCTTTTGTTTTGTTCTTGTAGCTGAGCATAATGCCCTTCTGCGCAACGCCGCCACCATGGAAAAGACACTCGCCGCGGCTGTGAAGAGCCACGATGAGGCAATCGTGGCGCATGACGAGGCACAGAAGCGTGAAGAGGACCTGCGTGCCTCCATTGCAGCTAGGGAGAAGTTGTTCGAAGAACAGCTTTTCTCGATTGCCAAGGCCCTCTCAGGTACCTTACTTGGATATCATTATCGTTCTCTGTTCGAATTTGTCATTGGCGCTGACTTTCGTACCCATGCGTGGGTTTATGTACAGATGCTGGCGATTTGAGCTTCGACCTTCAGGCCCTCCGTCGCGATGATGCCTTGGCGGGTGCTCTGTCAGCAGTCGAGGACCGCAGTGCTGCCGTGCAAGATATACTCTCCAAGGCCAAGGGTGTGCTCAGTCGCCTCCGGGAGGAGCTGGTGCCCAAGGCTGAGCTGATCGAGAACATGGACGAACTGGTGGAGTCTTTTGCTGGGGGCGTCTCTGCGAGCTTCAAGAACTCGCTCTATGCGGCTGGTGCGTCGATGTCACTCGCTATGGTGCAGGCCCACGGAGTCGAAATTGATCCTGCGGCGGTCTCAAGGGCGATGCCCGTTAGCGCAGATGGCCAGCAGGTAGTCTGTGCTCCTTTCGCGACTGCATGTGGCAAGTATGGGCCGCAATTGATCAACACAGTTGCAAAGTACTCTGCGGAGCTGCAGCGGGCCAAGAAGGCGGCAAAGGTTACGGCGTCAGCGGCCGGCATAAAGTCAGTGGCATCTGATACCGCCACGGACTCGATGAGGCCCTCAAAGCCAAAGTCCAAGTCGAATAAAATAGTTGCGCCTCAGTAGCTTTGTAATAGTTGAATAGCCTATGTCTTTTGTCGAAAACATGCCTTTGGCGAGTGTATCTGCTGATTTTTTTGCTAATCTTGAATGCACTCGAATCTTTTGTATGTGCATCAGTTTGGTCTTCTTATTGCTTCTTGCTTGGCTTGTGATAGGGCACATCAAGTGATCCTTTGAGGGAACCTGAGGATTCGCCACCCCTTGATGATACTTTGACACCGTCGCGCTCAAGGGTGGATGAGCTGTCTCTGCTCTCGCGATTTCGTGATCGCGTGAAGCAGTTGGAGCATGAGTTGCCCGTACTCCGCGGTAATGTGGATGTATGCAAATCGAAGGCAGAGAAAGCCGCCGCCCGAGAACAATATCTGTTGGGGGAGGTGACGCAGTTGGGCGACCAATTTAAATGTTAGCTTGCTTACTCTTATCTTTTCCTTGTAGTCACTCGCAATGGTGTGCTGTCCTCACACTTCCGTTATTGCTTTGTGTAGTTGTCAGCACACGCCATCCGCAGGATGAGAATGATTGGGTTGCCATTCGCATGCATGATCTGACCCAAGAGCAACTTCAAGAGAGTGGATACTTCTGGGTAGATCATGATCGTGCAATCGCACTAGCAACCCTGCAGGATCGTGCATCGTGAGTGCTGCACTTCCTGAAGAAGTCGCAGTCTTGCTTGAAGAACATTTATCGGACGATGTTTCCGCTGGATGTTGCGCCATCGAGCCTGCTGGCCCTCCTTGCCAAGTTCCAAGACCTGTCTGCGGTTCGCGAGTGTGTAAGACAGCAGCCGGTGGCTGGTGCCAAGGCCGCTCTGTCGCTGGTGCGACTGCATAGGCCTGATGTAGACGTTGCGGCAATTGTCGCTGGTCCACCTACGCCACCAGCGGGTTCTGCTTGGAATATGGTGCCGCACTATCAGGCGGTGGATCGCCCAGCATAGGAGATCGTCGACTTCTTCGAGGAGCAGACCAATGTTTTCTTGTTGCAATAGTAGTTTAGTTTGTATCCTGCACATAGGCGTACCAATGTTGTAAAGTTCTTATGTAATGATGTGCATAATTGATTGAAGATGATGTATAAAGAGCTTGTTAGCGTGTGTGTTTTGTGAGTGCGTTGCACTATGCGACTCCTTTTCGTTAGCCTGGCCATGCGCTTATCTTAGTCCCTTGTCAACCTGTCAGGTGCGTTGCAACTGGGTTGGTGTGTGTTAAGGGTTTCGATTGATGTACCAGCTACTCAGGATATCGCGTGTGAGTTCGTAGAACAGATGTGTAAAGGGTGGCGCAGCCCCCGAGTGGATAAGTTGCAAAACTAAAGGAGAACCCAGAGTTTTGGGGCACTTAGCTTTATTCATTCGCGAGACAGTACGAAGTACAATGTGTGGCTAAGTAGCCTTGGCTGAGTGGTCTTATTTGCAATGTAAAAGAAAAAACGACTAAGGGTAGAAACGTCGCAGCTGCGCGACGTTCCAGGGGTTGGAGTATGCGACTCCTGTCTCTAAGTCTTGAAGGCGATAGGCACCACCTGGGATTACTTCTGTAATCACATATGGTCCCTCCCAGGGGGACTCGAGCTTGAGATGTCCTTGCTGCTTCAGCCGCAGGACTAGGTCGCCTTCGACGAAGGATCTGGGGCATAGCCTCCTACTATGGTAGTTGCGCAGGCTCTGTTGGTGGATCATTTATCTTTCCGTGGCGATTTCCCTTGCCTCGTCAAGGAGGTTGACGGAGTCTTCGAGTGCCAGGGTTGACTCTTGCTCGCTGTAAGCGACCACGCGCGGTGCTTTGTACCGAACCTTAGCGGGTAGCACCGCTTCAGCCCCGTGCACCATAAGGAACGGGGTGTAGCCTGTAGCACTATTTGGAGTTGTGCGTAGGCTCCAGAGTATTGATTGTAGTTCGTTTGGCCAACAACCTGCGGCTTGTTCGAGTGGCCGGAGGAGCCGCTTCTTGATGCCGCCGCAGACGAGCCTTTTTTTTCCTTTTCGACTTGACCGTTGGTCTGTGGATGCGCTACCGAGGCGTAGCTGATGTTGATCTCCAGATTCTCGTAGAATTATTGGAACTCCTTGGATGTGAAGTTCGTTCCATTGTCTGTGATGATGCCGTGTGGCACTCCAAAGCGGAAGACGATGGATTCGAAGAACTTAACTGCATTGTGCCCTGATTGATTGGTCATTGGCATGGCCTCTATCCACTTGGTGAACTTGTCGACTGCGACTAGGAGGTAGATGTAGCCTCCTCGTGAGGACTTGGGGAGCTTGCCGACCATGTCGAGTCCCCATTGCGCGAAGGGCCAGGCCAATGGAATTGGCCGGAGCTCTGCGCCAGGTGCGTGCGGCTTGTCCGCGAATCGCTGGCACGTGTTGCATTTCTAGACGATGTCCTTGGCGTTGCGCATGGCCATAGGCCAGTAGAACCTAGCTCGTAGAGCTTTGGCCACGAGGGCGCGACTGCCGGCGTGGTGTCCGCAGGTTCCCTCATGGATGTCGAGGAGAACAGCTCTTCCATCGGCCGTGGAGACGCATCGCTGGAGTACTCGTGTGATGCTGCGCTTGTATAGTTTGTCGTTGATAACAGTGAATGCCTTGGATCGCCGTGCGATGTGCCGTGCATTAGTCGGATCATCCGGTAGCCTTTTGCTGAGGAGGTACGTGATGTACGACTGAGTCTAGGATGACTCGATCATCATGACGCTCACTGGTCCTTCGAGTCCTGTATCCAGCTCCAGGTCGTCGAGTGCCATTGTCTCATTGGGTGGCGTAGCCCCCTAGTCCGTTGCTGCGCTTGTTTTCTTCTCTGCTGCCTTTGGCTTGTTGGAGCATTCGCAGATGTGCTCGAGAAATACCCCAGGTGGTATGGGGGTGCAGGTAGAGCCTATGTTGGCGAGTGCGTCCGTCTCTTCATTGCTTTCGCGACCTACGTGTCACAGCTCGCAGCCGTCAAAGTCCCCTTTGAGTGTGTCGTAGAGGTCGCGGTACGCGATCATGTTGTCGTTCAGTGCGTTGCACTCATGCATTGTTTGGTTGACGACCAGCTTGGAGTCGCCGTATATAATGAGCCTCTTGGCGGCGCAGGCTTTTGCCATCCTCATCCCGTGTAGCAGGGCCTCGTATTCAGCTTCGTTGTTGGAGGCGGTGAACTGCATTCGCAGGATATATTTCAGCTTGTCCCCTTGTGGCGATGTCAGTATGACACCTGCACCTGCTCCGTCCTTCCGTTTGAATCCATCGAAATGCATTGTTCAGAGGTAGGACATATCTGGTTTTTTGGGGAGCTGGTTCTCCATCCAGTGCACGAGGAAGTCAGGGAGAACTTGCGATTTGATTGCATCGCGCTTTTCGTATGTGATGTCTCGTGGAGACAATTTGATTCCCCAAAGCGCGACTCGCCCTGTGGCATCAGGGTTATTGAGGATATGCCCCAGCGGGGCCTCGTTGACCACCACGATTGGGTGTTCCTGGAAGTAGTGGCGCAGTCGTCGGGTGGTCATGAAGACGCTGTACGCCAGCTTCTGGTAGTGCGGGTACCGCTGTTTTGTTGGTGTGAGGACCTCGCTGAGGTAGTAGACTGGGCGCTGTACCCTGTGGATCTTGTTTTCTTCGGCTCGTTCGACCACAAGCACTATGCTGACCACCTGGTTGGTGGCGGAGATATATAGCAACAACGGTTCCCTTTCTCGTGGGGTCACCAGTACTGGCGAAGTGGATAGCAAGCGTTTGAGGTCTTCGAATGCTTCCTACGCTTCGTTGGTCCACTTGAACTTTTCAGCTTTGCGGAGGAGTTAGTAGAAGGGTAGTGCCTTTTCACCCATCCGACTGATGAATCGACTGAGGGCCGCGATTCGCCCAGCCAGCTGCTGGACGCCCCTTATGTTTTTTGGCTTCTCCATGGCCAGTATGGCTTTTATTTTCTTCGGGTTTGCCTCGATTCCTCTTACAGAGATGAGATACCCGAGTAGTTGCCCAGATGGTACGCCGAAGGCGCATTTGTCCGGATTGAGCTTGATCCGGTAGCGGTCGAGGTTGGTGAAGGTTTCACGTAAATCATCGATTAGGGAGGCTTCCTCCTTGGTTTTGATTACTATGTCGTCGACATAGACTTGAATGTTGCGACCAAGTTGATCCTTGAGGCAAGCCTACATGCACCGCTGGTAGGTGGCTCCTGCGTTTTTTAGCCCGACGGGCATTGTGTTGTAGCAGAACACACCGAAGGGCGTTGTAAACGCTGTTTTTTCTTGATCTTCCTCCTTCATTCGAATCTGATTATAGCATGAGTAGGCGTCGAGGAAGCAGAGGCGCTCGCATCTCGCAGTGGAGTCGCTGATCTGGTCGATTCGTGGTAACGGGAAGTGATCCTTTGGACAGTGCTTATTCGGAGAGGTGAAGTCCACACACATCCGCAGGATATCCGTGTCCTTTTTTGGCACTAGCACTGTGTTGGCGAGCCAAGTGCTTTCCTTGATCTCGCGTATGAATTTGGCGTCGAGGAGTCTGTTGATGTCCATTCCGACTGCCTTTGCTCGTGGCTCAGATAATCGCCGGATTGTTTGCTTGACTGGCTTTGCGTCTGGGTTAACGTTGAGTGCGTGCTCGGCGAATTCCCTGGGAACTCCTGGCATGTCCGTTGGACACCAGGCAAAGATTTCCCAGTGCTCACGGAGGAATTCGACGAGCGCGAGTTCCTATGCGAGACTCGAGTTGTTGGCGATGAGGGCCGTCTTGGCGGGATCCGATGGGTGGACCTGCACTTTCTTTGTGTGCACCGATGAGTCGAAAGATAGATCGGGAGAACTTGGCCGGCTCAGGGGAGGCAGACTGTTGTCTGTCGACTCCTTTAGTCTCGCGAGTTCTTCCTGGATGCCGAAGGACTAGGAAATTCTGTTGAATTCCCTGTCGCAGCTGTCGGATCTCTCGAAGCTCTCATTGACTGTGATGACGCCATTGGGAACTGGCATTTTCATCTGCAGGTAGGCATAGTGTGGTACTGCCATGAACCTAGCGAACGCGACACGTCCGAGGATGCAGTGGTACTGTGAGGGCCAGTCGATGACCTCAAAGTCGATGCGCTCGCGCCGAAAGTTTTTCGGCGTGCCGAAGATGACGTCGAGGTTGATTTTGCCTAGGGGATATACGCCTTTTCCTAGGACAATGCCGTGGAATGTTGTGTCCGAGGCTTCTAGGCAAGTCAGAGGGATCCTCATTGCTCGCAAGGTACTCGCGAATATAAGGTTGATGCCGCTTCCGCCGTCCATGAAGACACGGCTGAAAGGATTATTTTCTCCTTATGTTTTTGGTGCTGATGATAACTCCTTTTGTGGTTTAACCATCTGTCCAAGTTTCAGGGCTTATCTTCGGACGTGCGTATGGATGGACTTTTCTCGAGGAAGAGCTTGTAGTCGATAGCACTTTTTTCACTTTCTCTTGCTTTATATTTTAGGATACCGTACTATCAAGAGGGAGTCCATCTAGGAAGGTTGTGGGAAATCAACATTTCATGCACATACCATATATGCACCTCCACAGCCATCCCAGTTTCCGTGTGAGATAGTGTTTCCTGCAGAGTTGGTGGATTTTGTACCCTGACCGGTAGTACCGGCCAGGCGGCGGTAGTACCGCCCAAGGGTTTTTCCCAGGGATTTTCGGGCGGAACTTCCGGCTGAAGTTCCGGTCCTAATTCCGACGAGGCGATTTTTGGTTCAGTAAGACGTCTGTCTAACTTTGCCTATTTATCGGAACTAGCGCCGGATTTTGGCTCGGTAGTACCGGCCCGACCAGCATCTGGCCCCCTGAGCGGTAGTACCTCTGTTCCTGACCGGTAGTACCGGCCGTCCTCGGTCACCGGTAGTTCCGGGTCCAGTTCCGGACCTAGTTCCAACACTGGGCAGTGCGGGTCAGATGACCTTCTGCCTCGCACTGTCTATTTGTCGGAAATAGGGGCGGAACTAGGACCGGTACTTCCGGCCAGCCCTATGGGTCCACTGACTGGTCTTTATGACCGTTGCGTGGCCTGTGCTGGGCCGTTGGTGGCTCGCCCACCGGTACTACTGGCCCACCACCGGTAGTACCGATGGTGTCGGGGCTAGGCAGTTTCTGCCCGTTTGAAGGGGTCTATTTAAGGCCCCTTCTTCCTCCTCCCACCTTATCTCTTCGTTTTCTCTCTCCACCATTTTCACAAGAGCTTGACTTGCCTAGATCTCTCTCCCCACCCACTCAAATCTCTTAATCTTTTGAGGATTGGGAGAGGTGACCTAGATCTACACCTCCACCAAAGGAATCTTGATTTCCCCCACTCATCCTTCGTGGATTTTGTTTCTCTTGGGTTCTTGGAACCCTAGACGGTGTAGGGCATCCTCGGAGCTGGGGCATTTGTTGTGAAGCTCTGTGGTGTCGTCGAGGGCCTTCAATTGAGTTGTGAAGCCTCCCCTCAACCTCGTTGTAAAGGTTTTCGGTTGACGCCTTCAAGGTCACCGGTTAGTGGATTGTGAGGCCACCTTTGTGGTGGTGCTCACCGGAGAAGAAGGTGAGGCCTTTGTGGCGCTCGGGTGACCTTGTGTGGCCCTGACACCTCTCCAACATAGACGTAGCTTCCTTGGAAGTGAACTACGGGAATTACATCTTCGTGTCCCCTCGCCGGTTCTTTCGCTCCACTCCTTTACTTCTTGCATTTACTCTCTCGTTCACTTATTGTGTTCTTGTCATTTAGGTCTTTCACGTAGTTGCATCTCTAGTTCATCTTACTTTGTGCTAAGCCTTAAAAGTGCAATAAAATATTAAAATTGGTAGTATCCTATTTACCCCCCTCTAGTCGACCTAAGTTGGGCCTTTCAATTGGTATCAGAGCCTCAGCTCTTTCTTCGGGCTTAACCGCCTAAGAGACAATGGTCGACGAAGAGGGAAGTGTGGGTGCAACCACCAAGAACTTGGCCTCCATGGATGACCTCAATCGATTGGAGTCATCCATGATGACCAAGTTTGAGGAAATGATGACTCTTTTGCAATCCCTTAAGCCTACCCCCATGCTAGAAACCTCTCATGATGCATCTCTTGCCGCCGAAGCCCCCTCCGCTCCCGTGCAAGTGGTTGCCCCCGGGGTGATTCCCGCGGCAGCCCCAAAACACTTGGGCTTAGGCTTTGTGGCTCAAACCACCAAGCCCCCAAGCGAGAGCACCGAGGGGCTAGGTGACTCCTCCTCCAAAGAGGGAGATAGGGAAAAGGATTACTCGGCGGTACCACCACCGTTCAAGTACACACCGGACCCTCCCATTCCCATGCCGCACATCATACCTCAAGGAGCACCTCCCATACTAGATACTTCTAACTTCGCCAATTGGCAATATCTAATGCAATCTCATATCTCCAGCTCTTCTATTGAATTGATGAGGATTGTGGAGGAAGGTTTCTCTCCATATGATGCTAAGAAGTTGACTCGTGCCGAGGTCGTGGACAAGCAACTCAATGCCACCGCTTTGGGTATGATTCAAAAGGCATTGACCCCCAAGGACTTGCTCACATTCGCCAATTCTCCACCGCCAAAGAAGCTTGGGATCATCTCACCGAGTTGTATATTGGAAATGCGAGCATTCAAAGCTCCAAGTTTGATGAAGTCAACAATGAGTCTGATGGCTTTGTAATGCAAGATGATGAGACACCCGAAGACATGTATCGTCGGCTCAAGGTTCTTTGTTGTACCATGAGGGACCTCGGAGCTACCTATGTTGACGACAAGTTCATGAAGAGGAAGTTTGTTCAAGCTCTTCTTCCCTTTGAGGAACAAAAACTCAACTCTATCAAGGGGAGAAGTAACTATCATACCATGTCCTCTCAAGAGGTGCTGAGTGCTCGTGCTTATGGGTCTCAAAAGTTGAACCTTGCCTTGAAAGCTCAAGTGGTGGAAGTTGATGAAGATGACAACTCAAGTGAGTGGTCTCAAGAGGACATCAAATATGCTTTCAATGAGCACTTGGCTCTAGCATCAAGGGCGTTTTGGAACAAACCGGGCATGAAGCCAAGGTCAAGGGACAACCCAAGATTCAACTCAACCATGAAGGTTCCAAAGGCTAGATCTTGCTACAACTGCAACGACAAGAGTCACGTTGTAGCCCAATGCACCTTCGAGAATAGAGAAGACAATGGAGGCCGCCTCATTCGCAAGATCAAGCCAAGACCTCCTCATCCCTTGAACAAGAACTTCCACAACAAGAACCTTCCTAACAAGGAAAGGGCGATGGTGGTCCATGAAGAGTACTTCTTGGGCGATGATGATGATTTTGAGAATGATGGCCAAGGTGGAGAGATCGTGGGGGTTGCCGCTATTGCTACTTCATCTACTCCACGAGTGTCTCTCTCCGAATCTCCAAATGAGAACATCACCAACCACAACCAAAAGTGTCTCATGGCTAAGGCCACCGAGGTAACTCCCTCTTCCAAGTCCTCCCCAAATGAACTTCCCTTGCATGATCTAGAGGGTTTAGAGGTTAAGAAAGAGATGGTAAGCATGTGTGAATCCATGAAGCATCTAGATGACGATACTAGAATGTGCTTTGAAACACTTGTAAACCAACTTGACCATGCTAGGGAAATGCTAGATGAGAAAGAAGAAATGATTAACATGTTAGGTAAAAATGAGAGAGAGGCCGCCGATGAGATTGCCTCTTTATCTCATCCCTTGAAGATGAACATAACATAAGAATAACTCTTGAGGAAAGTGTGGCTAAACTTGTTGATTACCATAATGCCTTCATACCGCAACTTGTTAAAGAACGAGATCATGCTATTTCTTCATTGAATGTCCTTAAAAATGAAAAGGTTGAGTTTGGTGTTGGTCATGAATGCCTCAAGGATTTCGAGAAACTCAAGGAGGAACATCATGCCTTGGAGAGTAAATTCTCAAGTATCTTTGAGGCTCATGAGCAACTTCAAACGCAATTAAATAATGAACATTCAAAGACTTCCGCTATGCCTATTGTGCATTTGTCTTGTTCGTCTAACCCTTGTTGCAAGCATGAGAATCTTGTTGAGGAGAACAAGACATTGAAAGATCAACTTGCAAAAGGGCAAGCTACCATCAAGAGGAAGAACAAGAAAAGGAAGAAGAGCAAGAGACTTGCTCTAGTATCCTCTCGTGATTCTACCATTGTGCAAAATGATAACTTTTCCGGGAAGAATAATCCTTCCTACATTCTTTACAAATCTTTTGATGGTCATGTTTATGCTAAGTACATTGGTACATATTACACTCATGATTATCATTGGAACATTTGGGTACCTAAGACCCTTGTGACTAACAAAAGGGGACCCATTGCAAAATGGGTACCTAAAACCAAAGCTTGATTTTCTTGTAGGACTTTGCTTCCGGAGGTGCAAAATGGGTGCTTGATAGTGGATCTACAAGCCATATGACCGGAAGCAAGTCTATCATGTCGGAGATTAGGCCAAATTTTGCCAATACTATAGTCTCCTATGATGATAAAACAAGCTCTCAGGTATTGGGTTTTGGTAAGGTGGTAGTAGCCCCGGATGTATCCTTGGTGAATGTCATGCTTGTCAAAACCCTTGGCTACAATCTCCTTTCTGTTTGTGCTCTTGCTATCATGGGTCTTTCATCCTTCTTTAATGAGCACTCCGTGTTCCTCATGTGGAGCAAGTCTCTCATGGTGGCTTTCGTTGGATACGTAGAGCATGACTTATATGTAGTGGATTTCTCCGGAATGCCATCTACACATGCTATATGTCTCTATGTGAAAGCCGATGTGGGCCAGTTGTGGCATCGCCGCCTAGCCCATGTTAACATGAAGGCTTTACAAAGTCTCTACATGGGGGGCCACGTCCTTGTACTAAAAGACGTTTCCTTTGCCAAAGATAGTGTGTGCAGGGCTTGTATAGAAGGGAAGATGCATGAGAAGCCTCACAAGATTCTTAACCAAATCACCACCGAACGGTGCTTGGAGCTTCTTCACATGGATCTCTTTGGGCCTCCCTCTCATGATAGTCTTGGTGGGAAGAAGTATTGTTTGGTAATTGTTGACGACTTTTCACGATACACTTGGGTCTACTTCTTCAAGTTCAAGAGTGAGACTCAACAAACCTTCATCGACTTTGCCAATCAAGTGCAACGGAAACTCAATTCCACCATCCTCACCATCAGAAGCGACAATGGCACCGAGTTCAAGAACTACACATTGTATGAGTTTCTTAGTGATGAGGGTATCAAACATCAATACTCTACTCCCTATACCTCTCAACAAAATGGTCTTGCCGAAAGGAAGAACTATACTTTGATGTATGCGGCCCAGACCATGTTGGTGGAATTCAAGTCTCCATATAACTTTTGGGCCGAAGCCATTTCAACCGCTTGCCATGCAACCAATCGCCTCTATCTACGCAAGAAGAAGAACAAGACTCCATATGAACTTTTCACCGGTCACAAGCCAAATGTCAAGTACTTCCGGGTGTTTGGGTGTAGATGCTTCCTTCTCAAGAAAGGTGTCCGCTTATCAAAGTTTTAATCTAGGGCTCAAGAAGGGATCTTTGTTGGGTACTCAAATCAATCCCATGCCTATCGAGTCTACAACAAAGCAACGGGAATGGTTGAAGAATCTAGCAATGTCGAGTTTGATGAAGATCATGAGTCTCTTATGTGGCAAGATGGTGTCCGTGATCCAAGTGATGAAATTCCTCCCCAAGCCATAAGAAGAATGGGTGTGGGTTTCTTCCACCCCATTGAGGATCCCCTTGTGGCCGAAGGAGAAGGACCAAGCTCCACTCAAGTGGAGCCTTCACTCTCACAAGACCATCTTGCACCTCAAGGTCAACTTATTGCTTCTCAAGATTCTCCAAGCTCTTCTCAAGATCTTCATGTTCATGACTCTCCAAGATCAAGTCTACCTCAAGTTGATCAAGCTCCACCCCTCCAAGGTAGTGAAGCTCCTCATGTCAATGACTCTCAAGGTCAAGTTGACAATCACCAAGGCCAAGCAAATGTCTCTCCGCCAAATGGTGGTGTCTCTCCCTCGGTTGATGTTGATGAAGATAGTGATCACGTTCGTACATATTGTCAAGGAGGGGACTCGAACCATGGTGATGATCAAGTGGTTGCTCAAGAATCTCGTCTTGAGACCCAAGCTCGGCGTCAAGCATACCGTCTCGCCAAGATCATAAAAGATGGCCATATCCTTGATAATGTTTATGGAGATTTCAATAGAGGCTCCACTACTAGGAGACAACTAACCTCGTTTAGTTCTCATCATGCGTTTATTTCTCATGTTGAGCCCCAAAAGGTCTTCGAAGCTCTTGAAGATGATGATTGGCTTGACGCTATGACCGAAGAACTCCACAACTTTAAGAGAAACAAGGTGTGGACCCTTGTGAAGAGACCCAAAGATTGTCAAAATGTGATTGGGACCAAGTGGATCTTCAAGAACAAGAGGGATGCAAATGGTATAGTCGTCCGCAACAAAGCAAGGTTAGTTGCCCAAGGATACTCTCAAGTTGAGGGCATATACTATGGTGAAACTTATGCTCCTGTTGCTCGTCTAGATTCCATTCGCATGCTTCTTGCCTATGCTACCCATCATAACTTCAAGTTGCAACAAATGGATGTTAAGAGTGCATTTCTTAATGGTCCCCTAAAAGAATTGGTGTATGCCAAGCAACCTCCGGGCTTTGAGGACCCCCTCTTCCCGGACCATGTCTACAAACTCGATAAGGCACTATATGGTCTCAAGCAAGCCCCGCGTGCATGGTATGAGTGCCTTAGAGAGCTTTTGTTAGACCGTGGTTTCGAAGTAGGCCTCATTGATCCCACTCTTTTTACTAAGAAAGTTGGAGGAAACTTGTTCATTTGCCAAATCTATGTTGATGACATTATTTTTGGGTCTACTAACAAAGCTTTCAATGAGGATTTTGCTAAGCTCATGACCGACCGCTTTGAGATGTCTATGATGGGGGAGTTGGAATTCTTTCTTGGCTTCGAAGTCAAGCAATTGAGGAAAGGGACTTTCATCAACCAAGCTAAATATGTCCAAGATATGCTCAAGAAGTTCAACCTTGATCAAGTAAATGGAGTCAAAACTCTCATGCCCACAAAGGTTAATCTTGATCTTGATCCCAAGGGTAAGGATGTGGATCAAAAGCTTTATTGCTTGATGATTGGTTCTCTACTCTATCTTTGTGCATCTCGACCGGATATTATGTTGAGTGTGGGTATGTGTGCAAGATTCCAAGCCGCGCCAAAGGAAAGCCACATGGTGCCGGTCAAGAGAATCTTTCGATATATGGTTCATACCCCTAACTTTGGGCTGTGGTACCCAAAGGGGGCCAGTTTTGACCTCATTGGTTACACGGATTCCGATTGGGCAGGAGACAAAGTGGAGAGGAAGTCTACCTCCGGTGCTTGTAAATTTATTGGGAGGTCTTTGGTGAGTTGGTCCTCGAAGAAGCAAAACTGCGTGTCCTTGTCCACTGCCGAAGCTGAGTACATCTCCACCATGAGTTGTTATGCTCAATTGCTATGGATGAAGCAAACCTTGAAGGATCTTGGATTCTCTTTCGTCAAGGTGCCACTTCTATGTGACAACGAGAGTGCTACCGCGAGTTGTTATGCTCAATTGCTATGGATGAAGCAAACCTTGAAGGATCTTGGACTCTCTTTCATCAAGGTGCCACTTCTGTGTGACAACGAGAGTGCTATTGCTATTGCTCACAATCCGGTTCAACACAACAAGACCAAGCACATTGAGATTCGTCATCATTTCTTTCGAGATCATGTTGCTAGAGGAGACATTTCTTTGGAGTATGTTCCTACCAAGGCCAATCTTGCGGATCTTTTCACGAAGCCACTTGATGAAGCAAGGTTCCGGGAGTTGAGGCATGAACTAAATATCATTGGTTCAAGCAACATGGCTTGAGTATCTTGCGCACATACCCGGGTCTCAAAGACTATATTGTTTGGGTGTACGCATGGTTTTAGGGGGAGTGTGGTTCCCATATGAACCAACACTCCTCCTATTATGCACACACTAATGTATTCATTCTCTATGGTCTCTCAAGGAGAAAAAATGAGCTTAAATGATGAGTTTTGGTAATGAACCCAAGATACATCTTCGCGGTTTCAAGCACTGTTCAAAAAATCATCCGAATCAGCGATTAATAAGCCGATTAATCGCTACTAGGGACCTAACCGTGTCGATTACCACTAATCGGTCATGTTAATCCTTTAGCCCGACTAATAGCTCCGACAGACCGATTAATAGGTATATTCCCGATTAATTACCAAACTTGGTCAAAAAACTTGCAAAATTTTCAACACATATCACTCGTCCAGCCGCTAGTCCGCCCTAGTAAAGTAGGTTTTGTGAAGCTCCCCCTTGATTCCTGCCTCTAAGAGCTCAATTCCCACCATCACTAACCAGTACCCTAAGTAGGTGGTGGGAGAAGAGAAACTTCAGATGTCAGAGGAGGATAAACGAAAGGAGGGCACCAGTGTCAGTTGGTGGATACTAAGTCACTCGTGACCTTATAGATTAGGTCAGAAAGGAAAAGTGTACATGTTTTAATGGGATTTTTGGCTCAAGAGAAGCAAGGTCGGCATATAGAGGCCCATATACTATTTCTTTCTTATATACACGTGTTTTAGGTGCTAATTTGCGTAGGCTGCACCGATTAATAGTCAACCGATTAAATCAGTTAATCGTCCGAATTCCTATTAATCGCTACTCCCAAGCCGACCGAGCAGTTAACGATTACCGATTTCCTTACCATTGGTTTCAAGCCAAATATACTCATATATGGTGGCCTAGGCCACCGACATTGTTTTGTTTGGCTCGTAGTCTTTCTTAGTATTACTCTTTCTGTTGGATCTGGTTTGTCGTTTCTTCTCAGTTTGTGTCTCTTTTTCCCAAGTTCTGAACAAGGTCTTTTTTCTCTTGCCAATCAAAATATGGAGCTCGTTTTCTGGGAATCATCGGTAGTTCCGGTCGGAGCCGGTACTACCGATCAGGGCCAAATCTCTCAGAAATTTCACCCTGATCGGAAGTACCACTCCTTCCAGAACATCCAATGTCGTCGGTAGTTCCGGCCCCTGGCTGGTACTACCGGTCGAGCGGGGCCCCTTTAAGTGATGGGCCAGGGGGCACGGGGTCATCTTCCCCATTTGCTTCCCCCTGACCCCATCTTAATCTCCCTCTTCCCCAAGAAGCACTCCACGGTGTCGCTGCCGGCCACACCGTTTCCAGCCGTCCCTCCTCAGATCGGCTCCGTGGGATTCTTCCCTTCCTCGATTCCCTGCCATGGACCCTGGTGTTTGCTCCTCTCATCCTCCATTCATGGAGATCTGGACACTTTTGTGCTTGAGTAGGACATGCCATGTCTAGGGCCCTTTCTTCGGCTAGAACCGTAATGGGAAATCTTGGCAGGGCTAGGATTCGACTATAGACCGTTTTGCCTCAGTACATTGTCTAGTTTTCATCAATTCGTGCATCGAGTTTCGTAGATCTGTGATTTCCAGTCGAACTGCCCTGCTCGTGCCCTGACCGGTACTACCGGTGCGGATCCACCGGTACTACCGGTGTGGTCATATCACCGGTACTACCGCTGAGGGCATGACCGGTACTTCTGGTGCGCCCCGTGCGACCGGTAGTTCCGGCCGCCAGGCGGAACTTCCGATGCACCAGTTGTTTGACGACTGCCTATGTACTGTGTCAATCCAGTCTAGTTGTTTTTCATTTTCCTTTGACTATGTGCGCTTATCCTCGATTTCCTCCTTTCTATTTGCCTTCCTCTCAGGGCAAGGGGGTTCCTGTGGCAGATCCAAGCGGTCCCGTGCTCCCTCTCGTGGACCATCAGAGATTGATGAGGATGATATGGAGGTCGTGCGCCCTCCCAGTCAAACTGCTCGTCAGAAGGCTGCCGCTGAGCATCGTGCTGCTGCTGTGGAAGGCCAAAGGCCTGTTCTAGCAAGTTAAAAGAAGACCACCTCTGAACCTGATTCGAGCAAGAAGAAGATCTCCTCTTGGCCGCAGCTTGCATATGAGGAGTTTCGCAAGGTTGATCCCTATATTCTTCCTTGTTACCGCCTGGCTCAGGATCCTTTCTTCCACACCATGCGTCAAGCTGAGATCTATTTGAGGTTTATACTACCAAGAAGAAAAATGTTTGTGCCCCTCAGAAGCACATCAACATTGCAAAGATGGAGAGCAACCCTGAGTACTTTGGTGAAGCACTCGATATGTGCAGGAGGTTTGGGCTAATCAAGCTTATGCAACACCGTGAGAACTTTGATGAGAGGGCCATTGCTCAGTTCTACTCAACTCTCTACTTTGATACTGACCCTGTTGATCGAACCATGAAGTGGATGACTCATAACAAGTATATGTCTGCTAAATGGTCTGAGTTTGCCACCCTTCTTGGCTACCCTATTCAGGAAGGCCGTTGTGCCAATGGGTGGTGGGTGCATAGGGGGAAGGCCTCCGAGCCGGAAGTTCTTGAGCCACTATACATTGAGGGCCGGGGCATACCTAGAAATGTTGCCCATCTCATTCCCACCTATGACATCATGTGAAAGGTCTATCAGAACACGATTGCTCCCAAGGCATGTAACTTCGATCGGCTTCATGCTTTCCAGATTGATCTCATGTATCAGACTTACCGCCACAGAAACTCTCATGAGCCCCTTGATGTTATGGATTATATATTTGAAGAAATCTGGTCCCCTATGATTGAGAAGAGGTCTTGTCCATATGCTCCATACATTCAGACTCTCGTTAATGCCAAATGGAGGGAGGCAACAGGCTCTATCTACCCTCAGGATGCTCTCACTATTCATGAGGAAAAGACTCTCCGTGTGATGAAGCACAAGTTACCTCGCTCTTAGGCTGAAAACGAAGCTGCTGCTATAGGGGCTGCTTCGGATGCTAGTGTTGGGGACCGTGCTGAGGCTTCTCCTCCACCCCAACTTGTGAGACAGCCCTCTTGGGCAAAGAAGCTGCTGAAGAAGGTTAAGAAGACTTTTTGCTTCATTCAGGACCGTGAGTATCATTCCTATGTTGCTCAAAGACACAGTGTTCGCCGGGAGAAGGCCATCATGAGGAAGCTTGACATTGTTGTGTCACCAGAGTCCAGCTCCGTCACCGCGCCCAAGGATGAGTGGGTCAACCCACATTGCAGGTGGACTGATAGTGATGACGAGCTAGAGATCTCCAGTCAGTTTCCGCCCGCTTGGAACAATGCCTCTTGGGATCCCGATCCGCCTCCTCCGTTCGTTGGTGGGTGGGGCATGTAGTTTGTCTACTCTATCCCTTTTTGGCGTGTTGATGCCAAAGGGGGAGAAAGTGCTCCGTTAGGATCACGGGATTTGCATGGGTTGTGCCACGAGCTCGCTCTTTCTTTGATCTTTTTATGCTCGTGCACACTTTATTCCGTTATGTATGTTTGGGGACCTCCGTTATTGTTTGTGGACCTCCATTATTGTTTGTGGACCTCGTGTATGGTTGCTACTTTGTTGGTGAGTCTATGTGTTAAGGTATCTCTATGGTATTCGTATGAGGATTTGTGGTGGACTATTCTTAGTTATCCAATCTTTGTTTCACCACAATGGTTTTTGGTGCAAGGTATGTGTTCCACTCTTATCTCCTTTTTCTTCCTTACACCCTTGTTGGTCTATTTTGTTTGGGAGAGCTCTATCCCATGCCTTCAGGGGGAGCCTATCTCTCTTGTTGTTTTACTGCCTATTATCCTCTGTGCAAATCTTGTGGGGTTGTCATCAAACACCAAAAAGGGGGAGATTGAAAGGATTATTTTCTCCTTATGTTTTTGGTGCTGATGACAACTCCTTTTGTGGTTTAACCATCTGCCCAAGTTTCAGGGCTTATCTTCGGACGTTCGTATGGATGGAGTTTTCTCGAGGAAGAGCTTGTAGTCGATAGCGCTTTTTTTCACTTTCTCTTGCTTTATATTTTAGACTACCGTACTATCAAGAGGGAGTCCATCTAGGAAGGTTGTGGGAAATCAACATTTCATGCACAGACCATATATGCACCTCCACAGCCATCCTAGTTTTCGTGTGAGATAGTGTTTCCTGCAGAGTTGGTGGGTTTTCTTCCCTGACCGGTAGTACCGGCCAGGCGGCGGTAGTACCGCCCAGGGGTTTTTACCAGGGCTTTTCGGGTGGAACTTCTGGCTGAAGTTCCGGTCCTAATTCCGACGAGGCGATTTTTGGTTCAGTAAGACGTCTGTCTAACTTTGCCTATTTGTCGGAACTAGCGCCGGATTTTGGCTCGGTAGTACTGGCCCGACCAGCATCTGACCCCCTTAGCGGTAGTACCGCCGTTCCTGACCGGTAGTACCGGCCGTCCTCGGTCACCGGTAGTTCCGGACCCAGTTCCTATGGTGGGCAGTGCGGGTCAGATGACCTTCTGCCTCGCACTATCTATTTGTCAAAAATAGGAGCGGAACTAGGACCGGTACTTCTGGCCAGCCCTATGGGTCCACTGACTGGTCTTTATGACCGTTGTGTGGCCTGTGCTGGGCCATTGGTGGCTCGCCCACCGGTACTACCGGCCCACCACCGGTAGTACCGATGGTGTCGGGGCTGGGCAGTTTCTACTTAAGGCCCCTTCTTCCTCCTCCCACCTTATCTCTTCGTTTTATCTCTCCACCATTTTCACAAGAGCTTGACTTTCCTAGATCTCTCTCCCCACCCACTCAAATCTCTTGATCTTTTGAGGATTGGGAGAGGTGACCTAGATCTACACCTCCACCAAAGGAATCTTGATTTCCCCCACTCATCCATCGTGGATTTTGTTTCTCTTGGGTTCTTGGAACCCTAGACGGTGTAGGGCATCCTCGGAGCTGGGGCATTTGTTGTGAAGCTTCGTGGTGTCGATGAGGGCCTCCAATTGAGTTGTGAAGCGTCTCCTCAACCTCGTTGTAAAGGTTTTCGGTTGACGCCTTCAAGGTCACCGGTTAGTGGATTGTGAGGCCACCTTTGTGGTGGTGCTCACCGGAGAAGAAGGTGAGGCCTTTGTGGCGCTCGGGTGACCTTGTGTGGCCCTCACACCTCTCCAACATAGACGTAGCTTCCTTGGAAGTGAACTACGGGTATTACATCTCCATGTCCCCTCGCCGGTTCTTTCGCTCCACTCCTTTACTTCTTGCATTTACTCTCTCGTTCACTTATTGTGTTCTTGTCATTTAGGTCTTTCATGTAGTTGCATCTCTAGTTCATCTTACTTTGTGCTAAGCCTTAAAAGTGCAATAAAATATTAAATTTGGTAGTCTCCTATTCACCCCCCTCTAGTCGACCTAAGTTTGGCCTTTTAGCGGCTCATGTCGAAACCTCTGATTTGCGCCTCGAGTACGAGGGGACAATGGCCTGGACGAGGTACTTGAGGCGTATGATCGCGTTTGTCGAAGGTGATGCAGGACTCGCTTCCGCTGAGGTACTTAGTGGTGGATGGTGGCGAGTTTGTGGCCAAGTTGACTTGGCGAGTGATGGCCTTCTGCACCCTGTTAGAGGGGCGTCCTTTTTGGATCATCATGGTACCCATGGCTCGTGGGTATGGTTCGCCTCCCTGGTGCTGGTCCGGCGCAGCTACGTTTGGGGGTAGTCTAGGTGGTGGTGGCGGAGCGCCATATGCCACGGCGCCTGGAGCAGCTTCGTAGCCTCTTTCAACTGCGTTGCGATTCATCCGAACTAATCCCTCATGTAGTTTGAGGAACTCGCGTGTTGGGGGGATACCCCCGGGTAGGGTCACTCCGGGGTATAAAGGCCAAGTTAGCTGAGGTTCGGCAAGGTCAAAGCGGATGCTGGCTGGGTCACCTCAAGGCAGGCCGGATCACGGAGTAACCCGGACTAGGGGGGGGTCGCCTAACATTATCTTAGTCGACTTAAGGAGTAAGTCAGAAGTGCTTGTCTAACTTGTATGCAGGAACATGTATAGCCGGATCTACTATAATCCGGGTCCCGTTTAGCTTCTGGGAGAAGGAAGGAATCTAGCTAGTCAAAAAGAAGGCCCGGTACGCACTGCATGAGCGAAGTAGACAAGGGCAGGACCACCGGGTCATGGCCGACAAGGGTGACGACACCCATGTCGGCTGACGCGGGAGCCGCAGAGGCTCACGTAGCTAAAACATGTGTGACGCGGAGGAAAAGCACCCCGGTCGGCTTACCACTTTGAGAGGAGGCATATTCTTATGAATATGCCTCCACGTATGCCCTAGGCAGAGACCAAGCCCTCTCTATATAAGGGGGGCTAGGGTTTCAGTAGAAGGGGTTGGGTTTTTCTTCTATTCTGATTTGGCTAAGGTTGGGGTGAACTGTGGGTGATAGTAAGAGAGCTCCTTCTTCCTCCTCTCGCCAATACAGCTCAAGGAGCACTTGTAATCTTGGAAGGAAAGCAATACAAACTTCTGTGTGGAGAATCACTCCACTATCCCTCCCTGGATTCCCCTAGCGTGTATTAGTCCCCACCTTTAGCCTATCCATGGTATCTGCCGTGACACCACCACGACAGTTGGCGCCCACCGTGGGGCTAGCGGCGCTAGCAGGGGTCAAGATCCGGACGGGAAACTTCATCGTCACCGGTGAACGCATCGTCTCCGGGCTCGTTCAGCGCTTTGGAGCGCTGGACTTCGTCAGCGACAACGCAGGCTGCTTCGGCACGCGCCCACTTCCGCGCAACAGCCTCTTCGTCAAGCTCGGCATGCACAAGGTCTACGTTGCTGTGGACATAACGTGCGCTCATCCGCGCCGCGTCGTCGAAGCAGGGGAACCACCCCTCACTGTGGCTCGCGGGGCGCGTATCGTTCACTCCCCGGACCATGCAGAGGTGATGATGACCGCGCCTGGTGCGGGCGCAAACAAGGATCCGGCGCCAGATCTAGAGGTAACGCCTAAGGCACCAAGGAAAGCTAGAGGTCCACTAGAGAGACCGGAAAATGTGCTGAGAGAGGCGATGGATAGCTTGGCAAACCCTGTAGTAGAAGCAGTAGATCCGACTCGGGCGCAGGCCGAGCTGGAGGAAACTAGGCAAAAGATACTAGAAGGCGCAAAGAAAATAGCCGCGGCTCAGCAGTCGTTGAACATGACGCTGCGTGAGTACGCAAAAGTAAACAAAGTTGATATGGTAAAAGTAAAAGGGAGAAATCTCATGAGTGAGATGAACAGAGAAGGTGATAATGGAGCCGAGGAATCAGAAAACTGTTTGTCCGTGGGGCTGCCGAAGTATAGTACCCCAGCGAAGAACCTCAGAGCAGCGGATGCGGCTGCATCCGAGTTAGAGGGTCTGATGGGTGAGGCCCGTCAAAGACAACAAGATCGGGTTAACGAGCTAGTTCGGATCGCGAACGAACAGAACGAAGAGCTACTCAGAGCTAACCCGGAGAGAGCTAGAGCTTTCAAATCGTCCATTCGGTGATGGGTAACCCGGAGAAATCCGCTGGAGCTGCATCGTCTCCTCATGGTGGTCCAAGGAGAGGAGAGGTAGTAACCTCGGCCAGACGGAACAAACATATCGTCCTGTACGACCCGACGCGGGCAGGAAAAGGAAAAGAAGCACAAAAAAATGATGATCGACGAAGTGTGAGCCGAGGTGAAGCTGGCCGAGGTAACCACGACCAAGGCAATGCTGGTCAAGGGAACGCTGCCAACAGCAATGCCGGACAGCGAAACTCGGCAGGAGCAGGACAACCGCAGCAGCGGAGTATACCAAGGCAAGAGCAAAGTGCCGGCCGAGGTATGCAACAGAGAGGTGCGCCACAAGAGCAAAACCGGTACAACGACGGTGATTCGGAGATGGGAACGTGAGGTACCCAAGGCCGGGCTATCATGTGATAGGGTCAAGATTGGGAAGCAGGGATTTGATGCCGGATGATGCCAGGTTGAAACTGGATCGCCTGTATAGGTCGGAACAGATCGAATGTCAAGGTCCACCGGGTCCAGCGTGCTTTGGACCCCGGATCATGAAGGAGCCACCGGTACCCAACTTCCAGCTGCCCAGGGGCACGAAGACGTATGACGGCAGTACCAAGCCGGAGGATTGGCTGATAAACTATGCTACGGCTGTGAAAATTGCCACTGGCAACTTGAGATGGGCTGTACGATACGTACCCCAGATGTTGGAAGGGCCGGCAAGAGTATGGCTGAACAATTTACCACCCGGAAGCATCAACTGCTGGATAGATTTTGAGGAAATGTTTATCAACAATTTCTCAAGTACATATCAGAGGCCAAATAGGCCGCAGACCCTAGCAATGTGCAAGCAAAGACCTAATGAGACAGACCGTGAATTCTTGACCCGGTGGTGTACCGTGAGAAACTCGTGTGAGGGTGTCATAGAGTCACAGACCATAGCGTGGTTTGCGCAAGGGTGCAGATATGGCAGCGAGCTGTGGATGAAGTTGCAAAGGAAAATGCCAATTACGTTGGCAGAGATGATCCGGATTGCCGATTCGTATGCTTTGGGTGATCCGACTCAACCTAGGCTCGCATCAAACGAGTCGAACGAGGAATACTATCAGAGGGATCGAGCCGGGTCATCTCGGAGGAATGACTACAGAGGAAAAAGAAGAGATGATAGACTGGATCATCGCTACAGTTCGCAACAAGTTGCGACTGTGAATCAAGATTAACTCGGAGCAGGGAGCAATCAGCGCTAGAAAACTAGAGGGCAATGGACTCCAAGAAATGATGGCAAGGAAACGTGGACGCCGGAGCAAAAGAGACAGTGGCAAGAAAAGAAAGACCGTCCGAGGTATACCTATGAGTAGATGTTGGACCAGCCGTGTAAGTTTCACACACCAAATCCGAGTAATCCAGCGGGTCATACGACGAGGCAATGTGAGTGGATGCGCAAGATTGGACAAGGTGGTTCGGGGAATGCTCAGGCACCCCGGAATGATCAGCCTCGGCAGGAGTTACCCCGGTAGCAACTGCTCTCCGGAGCGAACACGCAACAACTAATGTTGCCTCCCCCTCCGCCGAGGTATGATAACATTGAGAGAAGGGATGCGGTGCATCAAGTGGAAAACCAACATCAGCCGGATCAGAGGTACCCCGGAAATGAGGGGAGAAATGAGTACAGGGAGCACCATCAGAGCTATTGTGTGTTCACCACTGAGGAAACTGACAGAAAAAGGCTGCAGCGTAGGCATATGGAGGTGAATGCAGTGATGCCGGCAGTGACGAGGTACATGCCTTGGTCGGACCAGGAAATCACCTGGAGCATAAAGGATCATCCCAAGCTTATGCCAAGCCCTGGTTCGTATGCGTTAGTGCTGGACCCGACATTCATTGGGCCTAACATCAATGTGAGGTTCTCCAAGGTACTGATTGACAATGGTAGTAGCATCAACATTATGTATGCGGATACAATGCGCAAGTTGGGTATCTCGGAGAACATGCTCCAGGCTACAAGGACAACTTTCCATGGTATTGTACCAAGCATTTCTTGTGAGCCCATAGGCAAAGTCCGGGTCGACGTATTGTTCGGCACGAGAGATAATTGCCGAACTGAGAATCTGGAGTTTGAGGTGGTGAACTTGGAAAGTGTGTATCATGCGTTACTCGGAAGGCCAACATTGAACAAGTTCATGGCAAGCTTCCACATCAGTTATCTGAAGATGAAGTTGCCTGGGCCAAATGGAGTGATTACCATTGCAGGAGATTTTCGACGTTCCATTGAGTGTGCCTCAGCTGGGTCTAACTTAGCCGAGTCACTTGTGATCGCGCAGGAGAAAAGGAAAATTCAAGAGGTGGCAGCTTTGGCTCAGTTCGCGCAGTAGTATATGCCGGCGCTGAGTAACCCGCATGGATCTGTCTCCTTCCAAGCCACGAAAGATACCAAGAAGGTTCCAGTTGATGACATGTTCCCGGAGCGCACCGTAACAATTGGTGCCGGGTTAACTGACAAATAGGAAAGCGAGCTCGTCAGCTTCCTCCATGAGAATCGGGACATTGTTGCTTGGTCCACACAGGACTTGCAAGGTGTTCCGAGGGAGTTGGCCGAGCACTCTTTGAACATAAGACCCGGAGCAAGGCCGGTGAAGCAACCTCTTCGCCGCTTCGCCGAGGATAGGAGAAAAGTCATTGGAGACGAGATAGCTCGGTTGCTAGCAGTAGGATTTATCATGGAAGTACTGTATCCGGATTGGCTCTCTAATCCGGTGCTGGTAGAAAAGAAGAAGGATGATCCGAACGTGGCAGTAGTTTGGCGTATGTGTATCGATTACACGAACCTGAACAAGGCGTGTCCAAAAGATCCATTTCCACTGCCGAGGATAGATCAGGTCATAGACTCAACCGCGGGATGTGAACTGTTGTCATTCATTGATGCATATTCTGGTTTCCACCAGATACCTCTGAATCCGGATGATCAAATAAAGACCACATTTATCACCCCGTACGGGGCTTATTGCTATCGCACTATGCCGTTTGGTTTACGTAATGCAGGTGCAATGTACCAAAGATGTATGCAAAAATGTTTGCACGACCAAATAGGTCAAAATGTACAAGTATATGTGGATGATGTGGTTATCAAGACCAAGGAAAGCAAAACGCTCCTTGACGACATCAGGCAGACATTCGCGAACTTGAGAAGGTTCCGAATGAAGCTTAACCTGGAAAAATGTACCTTCGGTGTCCCGGCTGGAAAATTACTCGGATTTCTCGTCTCCAGCCGAGGTATCGAAGTTAATCCAACTAAGATCCGGGCCATTGAATGAATGGAGCTGCCAAAGTGTCTTAACGATGTCTAGAAGTTCACTGGGTGCCTAGCATCGTTGAGTTGGTTTGTATGTCGGTTGGGAGAAAAGGCATTGCCTCTCTACCAACTCATGAAAAAGTCGGATAAGTTCGTTTGGACGCCACAGGCCGATGAAGCCTTTGCCCACTTAAAAAAGATGTTGGCCACTGCACCAGTGTTAGCCTCTCCACTATCAAAGGAGCCAATGTTGCTCTACATAGCCGCAACCAACCGAGTTGTAAGTGCAGTGATTGTAGTAGAGCGCAATGAAGAGGGTAAGTCGGTGCAGAGGCCAGTGTATTACTTGAGCGAGGTATTATCTGCCTCAAAACAGAACTACCCGCACTTTCAAAAGGTGGCATACGGTGTCTATACGGCGGCAAAGAAGTTAAAGCATTACTTTGAGGAGCACCCAATCAAAGTAATATGTGAGGCTCCCATATCCGAGATAATGAGTAACAAGGATGCGAGTGGTCGAATCACAAAATGGGCAATTGAACTAGCTTCTTATGCGCCACAATATGACAGAAGAGAAGCAATCAAGTCTCATGTTGTGGCAGACTTTTTTGTAGATTGGGCCGAGCTACAATACGAACCACCGCCACCAGATCCGAACTACTGGAGGATGCACTTTGATGGGTCAAAAACAAAAACCGGGCTAGGCGCCAGAGTTGTGCTTACCTCGCCAAAGAAGGACCAGCTAAAATACGTATTGCAGATCCATTTCGTGGCATCAAACAATGTCGTAGAGTATGAAGCACTTGTGCATGGGCTCAAGGTGGCAAAAGAGATTGGCATACGTCGGATCATATGCTTTGGCGACTCAGATTTAGTGGTGCAGCAAGTGTTCGGAGTGTGGGACGCCCTGGATCCAAACATGGCACTGTACAAATTTCATGTGCAGAAGATATCTGGTTACTTTGAGGGATGCGAATTTCACCATGTACCCCGGGTGGAAAATGAGGCTGCCGACATGCTATCGAAGATCGGATGAACCTGACAGGCAATTCCACCGGGTGTAGCATTGGAACACCTCAGAAAACCATCTATCAGGCTATCCCCAGGAACCGACTCGATCTATGTCCCGGAAGATACGGAATCCGGAGCTAAGCCCATGTACATTGACATGGGAGGTAGTGCGCGAAACCCGGGGACTGCATCAGCAAACCCGGGGACTGCCTCAGCAAACCCGGGGACTACCTCGCTGGACTCGGGGACTGCTCAGCGTGATCCGGCTGAAGTTATGCTAGTGGATCAGATGGAAATTGATGTGGATGTGTTCCCTGCACGAGCAATACCAGCTTGGGCACTGCCTATATTTCAATTCCTGAAAGATGGAACGTTACCCACTGAGGAGGTGTTAGCCAGGCAAACTCAGAGGAGAGCAAAAGCTTACACGATTATCAATTCCGAGCTGTACAAACGGAGTGTAACCAATGTCCTCCAGCGATGCGTTGACCCAGAAGAAGGGCTTGACATCCTCCGAGATATACACCAAGGAGAATGCGGGCATCATGCTTCATCCAGAGCCTTGGTGGAAAAAGCATTCCGGCATGGGTTCTACTGGCCAAGTGCCTTATAACAAGCAGAAGATCTGGTGAGAAAATGCAATGGTTGTCAGAGGTAGGCTACTAAGACACATATGCCAATGTCGGAACTCAAGACGATACCAATCATATGGCCATTTGTCGTATTGTGCTTGGATATGGTTGGTCCGTTTAAACCAGCAAGGGGAAACATGACTCACATTTTGGTCATGGTGGATAAATTTACAAAGTGGATCAAAGTAAAGCCTATTAGGAAATGTGATGGGGCTACGGCCGTAACGTTTCTCAAAGATATAATCCTGAGGTACGGTTACCCACACAGTATCATAACTGATAATGGCACAAATTTTGCGGAGGGAGCATTTGCGCGCTTCTGCCGGGACAAGAAGATCCGACTCGACGTAGCCTCGGTAGCCCACCCCGCATCAAACGGACAAGTGGAAAGATCCAACGGATTAGTACTATCCGGGATAAAACCCCGGCTCATTGAGCCGCTGCAAAGATCAGCGGGGTGCTGGATAGAAGAACTACCAGCGGTACCGTGGAGTTTAAGAACAACTCCGAATCGATCAACATGCTATACGCCATTTTTTCTGGTATATGGGACAGAAGCTGTATTACCAGCCGACATAGAGCATGATTCGCCTAGGGTCACCCAATACACAGAAGCCAAAGTGCAAGAAGCCTGACAAAATGACGTTGATCTGCTGGAAGAAGCGAGAGAACTGGCACTGTCCAGATCCGCCATATATCAGCAAAATCTCCGACGCTATCATAGCCGGAAAGTGTGCCCCCGAGTCTTTCGGGAAGGCGATCTGGTGCTCTGGTTGGTACAACGTACTACTGGCATGCATAAATTATCCCCCCATGGGAAGGGCCATTCATCGTGAGCAAAGCATTGCACAATGATTCTTATTATCTTATAGATGCAAAGCCACAGGAAAAGAACAAGGCGGACAGGTCCGGAGAGGAATCTAAGCGACCATGGAATGTAGCACTACTTCGTCCTTTCTACACTTAGCTAAGAAGGGTATGTATCCGAGTCGTCTCATATGTCGGTATGTATGTCGGCAATGAGCTTATCAATGAAATGTTAGCACCTCGAGCAGTAACTCAGGGACTGCCTTAATAATTTTTGTTGTTGTCTCTTGTGCGTTAGCTGGAATAAGTTGTTCTACTTAACTCGGATTAGTAATGTGTGAGCACCAAAAACCCAACTCTTCGACTTGCTGCTGTCCAACAAGAATTGGCTTCATGGCAAGCAAGAGAACAAGTTTGGAATTGCGTAGCACATGAAAAGCGACTAAGGAAAAGAATTTATTTGAGCCAACGTTTGTTTTTCGGACTAACCCTGTATTTATTTTCAAGTTATTATGCAGCTTTATTTTTGAGCTAAGTCTAAAAGTTTCCTAGTATTGTTAAGACAATTTTTGAAGCTTGGATTCGTAAGTTATAAAACCGAATCAAGGTAGACACGATCCGAGCCAAAAGATTGGACGAACAAGAAAAAGAAACTCGGGGACTATGCCCAAGTTAACCCAATATAAGAACTTAGTAGCAAAATATCGCATATACACGGGATACAGTTCCACCCGACATACCAGGGATCTGATAAATTTTCAAGTTTTTTGACTTAAGGAGCAGCAGCAGGAGGAAGTTCGGCGTCGTCTTCGCTGTCTTCAATATCTGAGGCATCGCCTTCTTCGTCCTCATCCGACCCGTCTTCAGCGTTCTCAGTGTTCTCGTCCCTAGCGGATTCCAGGAAGCTCGGTCCTTCAGCCCATTCATGGATAGGAGAGTATTCGACGAGGCTGTGGGCGCAAGCCTGGCGCCGAGCTACCCACTCTGGGTCATTAGTCCATCTGGATCCGGTGAGCAGGCGTGTAAGGAGGCTGAGGTCGATCTTCTCATACCATGTGAGTATGTGATGAAGGACAGTATCAGGTGCGGCACGCCCAGCAGACTCTCTCCAGAGATCGAGCTGGGTCTCAGTCTCCATTAGCTTCTCAACGAGAATCGCGGTGGTCTCCGGGGTATCTTCTCCAGGCCAGAACATGTTGAAGATGCGAACTGCAGCGTCAAGGATATCCTTGCCATAGTTCTTGATGAGTTCCACGCGAGATGACAAGCTGACCAACAGGTCCTCCATGTCGTAGGGAACCTCCTCACCATCAGGGGCGGCAGGAGTACCCCTCGCTCGGCGGAAATCTGCAACTGCTGCGCTTGCAATAGTGGTGCCCTCAGGAAATTTGCTTGGGAGCAAGACAAAGGAAGAAGGTAAAGAAAAGACATATGAAGTAACCCGGAAAAGTATGTCGGATAAGGGAAGGAACTTACGTGATATATGGCTGAGGATCCGGGTCAACTCCTTGATGCAGTCATCGCGTCTCTTGCGAAGTTGCTCAAGCTCAGCGTTTGCCGACCCAAGCTGGATGTCGGATTCTTTGAGTAGGTCCTGGTCCTTGGAGATCTGGAAAGTAAGGCGCTCGCGCTCTTCTGTGAAGTTCTGGCTAACCTTTTGGAGCTCGGTTTGGTGCTGGGCCTTCATCTTCTCCATCTCAGCCTTGAGCCTGGCAATCTCATTGTCCTTGGTCCGGAGGAGAGCGAGCTCATCATCTTTTTTATTCACCTCGGTTTGATGCTGCCCTGCTTGTTCGAGAAAATGTAGCATCATATCAAGCACGGGCACAATATCCTCAAGCGATGCTGAAATAGTATGTTGACCCGGCAGAGCTGAGGAATGAATGTTTGCCGAGCCAAGGAGAAAAGGAAATGGAAAACACTACAAGGTCGGACAAAAAGGACATACCCTTGATTTGCTCCAAGTTCTTCCGCATGATCTTGTTCTCAGCCTCCACCCCAGCTGCAGAAACCGAATGATGAGATTAGTTCGGCAGAAGAAGATGAAGAAAAACGGAAAAGCGCCAAGGGAGAAACTTACCCATTTTCTCATGTTCCGCGATAAGTGCAACGTGCTTTGCGCATAGCATCTTGTGGGTATCCAGCAGGCGTTGGAATTCAGCACTCCGGCGATTGGTGGTCACCAGAAAAAAGTACAGAAGCATAAATTAGCTTGATGCATATTTGAAGTGTACAAAGATCCGGGCCAAGTGAAACTTAACCCGGCTCTAGGTGTGTGCATATTCGAAGCGTACAAGATCCGGGCCAAGTGGAACTTAACCCGGCTCTAGGTGTGTGCATATTCGAAGCGTACAAGATCCGAGCCAAGTGGAACTTAACCCGGATCTAGGTGTGTGCATATTCGAAGCGTACAAGATCCGGGCCAAGTGGAACTTAACCCGGCTCTAGGTGTGTGCATATTCGAAGCGTACAAGATCCGGGCCAAGTGGAACTTAACCCGGCTCTAGGTGTGTGCATATTCGAAGCGTACAAGATCTGGGCCAAGTGGAACTTAACCCGGCTCTAGGTGTGTGCATATTCGAAGCGTACAAGATCCGGGCCAAGTGGAACTTAACCCGGCTTTAGGTGTGTGCATATTCGAAGCGTACAAGATCCGGGCCAAGTGGAACTTAACCCGGCTCTAGGTGTGTGCATATTCGATGTGTACAAAGATCCGGGCCAAGTGGAACTGAACCCAGCTCTAGGTGTGTGCATATTCGAAGTTCTCATGGAGCTACGTTAGTTTTCTAATGAGCATCCGACCGAGTAACAAGTTACTCCCCCAGAGGCTCGGGGACTAATGGTTATTATCTACAACATGTAAAGGAGAAGCGACATACCTCCATCATCCGCCCCGCGAGGTTAATTGCCTTAGCGGCTATGTTCATTTGGACGGAAAATTCTGCGGGGCTTAACTTTTTCGGAAGATCGTCGTTGTGGACGAACTCCGCATTGTTCTAGTTCATGACGAACTCAATCAGGCTCGGAGGGTACCGCTCACCGGTGAGCATATGGGGTGCCACCAAGCCCTTCGCATGCACTTCTTTCCTCTCAACCAAGGCAAGGGCCGGGCTAGTATGCAAAACCATTTGCTGCACCTCAGTTGGCTCGGCAGGGGCATCCTTCTCTGCTGGAGCTCTATTGGAAAGCATTGATGCTAGGGTTTGCTGCCCAGCCTCGACGGATGGTGACTTGGTAGCATCCGGAGCCTTTTTGCCCTTAGCTTGCTGGGAAGAAGTAACTGCAGCGGATTTCCCCTTAGGAGCTGCTGGGGTAGTTCCTCGCCGAGGTTGAGATGACTCGGACGAGGCAGAAGGACTTGGCGCTGGAGCTCTTGTAGCTGGACTTGGTGCGGTTGCTGATTTTCTTGGTGCTGGAACGGGTGCTGGTGCTGGTTCGGTCACTGGTACTGAAACTGTTGCTGGTGCTGGGGCCGGTGCTGGTGTCGAGGTAGTATCGGTGGCTACTGGTTGCGGCGGTGCCAAAGTTGTGGACGCCGTCGCCTCGGCTGGGCCGGTCTCTCCTGCTCCGAGGTTGCACTCCTCTTGACGAGGTAGTGCGGAACCCGGAGCAGCCGCGGAACCCTCTGGAATAGGGCTCAACAGACGTGACTCGTCGTCACGAGGGGGAGAAGGGCTAGATCGAAGCGGTGAAGAGATGCTAGATCCGCTCTGAGAGACCTCCACCAGAGCCCTGCAGAAGAGAATAATGTCAGAAGAGAAATTACAACGATGCAAGGAAAAGTGGGTTACGGAAGGAAAAATGACTTACGCATCCGAGGTTTGGGCCTCCTTGGGTTTCCAAGCTCTTCGTGCCAGGGCTTTGCCTGCCGGCTTGGAGGTAGTTTTGTCTCCGGCCTTCTTTCACCTTTTTGCGGGCTGACAAGGTCCGGAGGAGGAACTTGGTGCGGCTCCGCGCTTCTTCTTCGGCGCCACCGGAACCGGTTCGCCCGTAGCAAGCGGAGGATCCTCGTGGATATGCCCACCGGGGTTAGATGATGCCGGAAAGGCAAAAGAAAGAGGGACAGCCTCAACAGGTTCAATCACCTCGACATCCGAGTCATCCTCATCATATAGAAGAGAATTTACCGGGGGGTCGTTTTGTAGCGTCATAGGGAGAAACATCTCCTGGTCCGGCTCCTCCTCATCCGGGGTCTCTCGGTCCGGCGCCCACTTAAGGGTCGGATCCATGTCGTCCTCAAGGGTCTACTCAAGGAATAGCTAAGAAAAAGAATGAAGAACAGAGTCAAAAATACAACAAAAACCGACATATATTTAATCCGAAGTAAGTTTGCCCCGCGAAGCTTACCGCAGGAGGGAGCCTATCACGACAAAAGTGCTCAATTCCCCACGTCCACTCAGCGGAGAAATCCTTGTGGGTGGTGAAGAGAGCCTTAACCCGGCGAAAAATCTCCATGTTGCTCAGCTTGAAGGAGGAGGTCCGGTTAGGGTCGCGGCCGAAACTCATGTGGCACACCTTGTGAGTGCGCTTCTGGAGGGGAGAGATTCGGTTGCGCACGAACATGATCATAGCATCCTCGTTGCGCAATCCGAGCTTCTTCAGTTCCGCGAACCTCTTGTTAACCTGGTTGGCCAAGGCCGTGGGCTTCTTGGAGATCTCCTCCCAAAATTCCGGGTTAGGTGGACCCGGAGTATAGGGGAGCAACCGAATCAAATCTTCAATGCCCGTATTCCGGACATAGAAGAAGGTCCGGGCCCATCCTTTGCAGGAGTCAAGACCGATGACCCAGGGGAAAACGGAAGTCCTCCGGGGTGAGACGGACGCAGCTCCGAATTGGGTGAGCTTCTTGTCCTCTGACTCAACTTGGATGTTGGGGATGACGTTACGACGGAGGACGAAAAACCGGATCCACAGCTCCTTCGTGGGCCACAGTCCGGCGTAGCCTTCGATCGTAGAAGCAAAAGCAGAGAGAGAAGTGATAGCGTTGGCTGGAAGGTGGTGCGGCTGCAGCTTGTAGGTGCTAAGCCAATCCCGGAAGAAGTCGCTCACCGGCAAGCCGAACCCCCGTTGGAAGTGGGACAAGAACACGACGAACTCACCCGGATTGGGTAAGGGGGCCAGTTCGGCGAAGGGGAGACGAGCGACGACGCCGGCAGGGATGCGTCTGGTCCAGTAAAGCCAGTCAAGGTCATCTTGATAGACCCAAGACCCGGCCCACGTGCCACGGTCCGCCGCAGCAGTGTCCTCCTCCATTTCTTGCTCGGTGATGACGAGCTCCTCCTCCGTCATCTCGTACTCGCTACCCTTCCTGGCGCTAGCGGCTGCGGGGGTCAGAGGCCTGGATTGGTGAGGACCCGTGGCGAGGGAGTTGCGCAGCGGTGGCCGCGACGCAGAGGCACGGGGAAAAGTGCGGCGGCGGCGCTACTGCTAGGAGCACTGGCGGCAGCGCGGTCGCGAGGAAGACGAAGAAGAAGAGCAACGGGCAGAGGGGCGCGGAAGAGGAAAAAATCCTAAGGGGTGCGCCCCTCCACTATTTAACCACTCCCTAAAGGGGTGAGTAGGATCGCACCCTCCAAATGAGCCACATGGTGTGGCCGTGTATCACCTGCCTCAGCCAACCAGTGAGGAGCCACACGGAGGGCCACAGGGCAGAGGCGATCCCATGACGTGACGCACTGATGCGGTAAACGAGGAGGCAGGCGCGACGTGACCCTCGCACAGTGATAACTAACAATTACTGTGGCGGTTACTGTGCAGGCCCTTAAAATAAGACAACGTAATGACTAGCCTCCACGTGGGTTGGCGTATGAGAGAAGTAAACAAGGCCCGGATCGAACCATGGTAACCCGGACAGCAAGTAAAAACTTAGAATGTGCAGAGGGAAAGTAAAACCATGAGATCCGAGTCAAAGTGGTAACCCGGCCGGCAAGTGAAAACTTGGAACGTGCGAAGGGAACGTAAATCCATATAATCCAAGATAAAGAGCTAACTCGGAAATAACGTCCAAGGCTCGAACATAAATGAACCTGATGTGGCCTTAGCGGCCAAGGCAGCTAAGACCGCACCAGCTTCAGGGACTAATGTTGGGGGGATACCCCCGGGTAGGGTCACTCCGGGGTATAAAGGCCGAGTTAGCCGAGGTTCGGCAAGGTCAAAGCGGATGCTGGCCGAGTCACCTCAAGGCAGGCCAGATCACGGAGTAACCCGGACCAGGGGGGTCGCCTAACATTATCTCAGTCGACTTAAGGAGTAAGTCGGAAGTGCTTGTCTAACTTGTATGCAGGAACAGGTATAGCCGGATCTACTATGATCCGGGTCCCGTTTAGCTTCTGGGAGAAGGAAGGAATCTAGCTGGTCAAAAAGAAGGCCCTGTATGCACTGCATGAGCGAAGCAGACAAGGGCAGGACCACCGGGTCATGGCCGACAAGGGTGACGACGCCCATGTCGGCTGACACGGGCGCCGCAGAGGCTCACGTAGCTAAAGCATGTGTGACGCGGAGGAAAAGCACCCCGGTCGGCTTACCACTTTGAGAGGAGGCATATTCTTAGGAATATGCCTCCACTTATGCCCTAGGCAGAGACCAAGCCCTCTCTATATAAGGGGGGCTAGGGTTTCAGTAGAAGGGGTTGGGTTTTTCTTCTATTCTGATTTGGCTAAGGTTTTAGGGGTGAACTGTGGGTGAGAGTAAGAGAGCTCCTTCTTCCTCCTCTCGCCAATACAGCTCAAGGAGCACTTGTAATCTTGGAAGGAAAGCAATACAAACTTCTGTGTGGAGAATCACTCCACTATCCCTCCCTGGATTCCCCTAGCGTGTATTAGTCCCCACCTTTAGCCTATCCATGGCATCTGCCGTGACACCACCACGACATCGCGGCAGTCCTTGAGGAGGTGGCTGGACTTCTTCTTTCCATCATGCTTGTCGATGTAGAAGTGCACCGTACATGGCCCGGACAGTTTGTCTTCAATGGATGTCGCGGGTGCCTCATCACGATTGCGGTGTTGCCACACTTGCGTGGTTTTCCTGGAGTCGCGGTACCCACCGCTGCGGTATCCGCTGTTGCGGTTATCGTTGCGTCTGTCGGCGTAGCCAGCTGCGACCATGTTGACGTCGCCGCAGTCATCGTAGATGCACATGCGGCGTTTGCCTTGGCGGCCGCATCTACGCTCGAGTTCTGCCTCCTCGTCAGAGTGAACACGATTCTTCACCGAATCTTCTCCATCGGCCCACCGATTCGCGATTTCCATCAGGTGGTCGATGGCCTTGGGATTTGAGCGGCCCAGCTCCTTCCTGAGCTCTATGCGGCGGACGCCACCATTGAATGCGTCAATCGCGCGATCCTCCGAGATGTTCTCTATGGAGTTCTTGATGATGGATGTGGCGCCCCGCAAAAACCACTACTAGAAAATCGCGGTGTTTTTGTGCATTACATCATCATGACTGCATGCTCATGTCATCATGCCACATTGCATTTGAGCATCGACATCATCTTGCATGGTTTTGTCTAAAACTATATTTCGAAAAGGCTGGTTTTGTTTTCTAAACGCCCCGTCTTTTATTCAAAATATAAAACCCGGGTCTCCGGAATATTTTGTTTCGTCTACAAATAGTTTTCAAATGCCCCGTTTTAAACAAATAAAATTTTATATTATTTTCAGGGGGCTGCCCGCCAGGCCCGAACCGGCCCAGCCGGCCACCCCCAAAATACCTAGCCAGCCCCACCACACCCAGTGCCACCAACCCCCGCCTGTCCACCTCACCACCCCCTCCACCTCACCCCACCCTATCACATCGCGCCACATCACCCTGGCCCAATCTCCACCCACTCACCCGCTGCCACCTCGCTCCCCGCCCCTGCTTCCCAGCTCACACAGCAACGCACGCACGCGCTCCCCACCAACCGCAGCCCCAGGTCCCACCTGCACCCATCGCGCGTGCGCCCGCTAGCAACAACAGCAGCAGTGCTGCACGCCACCAGGCCCCCTCCCTGGCCCCACCGACCTATCCCTCCCTAGCCCCACCAACCCGCCGCCACCTTCCTGCTGCTGTGCGCACGCTTGTGCTAGCCACGCAGCGACCGAGCCGCTCGACCCAGCCCCGTCCCTGCCACGCTCACGCTCACCCGCGTTGCACGCACACAAACGCCCCGACATGGCGCGCTTCCCCATGCGCGAGCACCCCACCAAACGCGTACGCCACGCGACCACCTCGGTCCACTCCCTCATGCTTCCTCCCCAATCACGCGTCCCGCGACTCCCTCTCTCCTCTCGCGTTCCATCCGCCGCCGCCGGCCTCCTCCATCCAGGCCCCGAGCTGGCCTTCCTCTGACCCCGTCCGTCCCACCTCCTCGGCACCCTCCTCCCCGACCCGCGTCACCGAGCCGCCGCTCGATCTCGGTCGTAGCTCCGCCGCGGTCCCCTCAAGCTGACCTCGCCGGAGTCCCTCCCGCGGCGCCCGTCTACCTCGTATCTCAGCGTGCACGCCCTCGCCCGCAGCCCTCTATGACGCCGGCGACCTCCGCGTCCACGAGCAAGCGCCGCCGCCTCCCCGCCTTTCCGCGGCCGCTTTCTGCAACGACCGGGTTCGCCGTCCCTGTAGGCCGCCTCCTCTGTGCCCGGACGCCCTCTGTCATCTCCTCACCGCCGCGGACCGTCCCTGCTGTCGGACGCCAAGGCCGCCACCGCGAGATCCCCTCCTTGCATCGACGACCGGCGCCATCCTCCACTGCTCGGCCTCGCCGAACACGCCTCCACCTCGACCGAGTCCTTGCCGCCAGCGACCCTGCGGCCCCATCGTCGTCCAAGAGTCCCCGCCGCCAGCGGCCCCGCGTCCTCCGCCTGTGCCAAGCAGCACCGGCCTCTGCGCCCGACGTTGCCCGCCGGATACGGAGCCGCGCCTCGGTCCCCTTCTGCCAGAAGCTCCTCTGGCAGACCATGTCCGCGCCGCCAGCGGTGCCCTCATCCTCCCGCGCGTCGGCCGCAACTGCCGTGCCTGCCAGCGTCGGCCTCGGTCTCCTCTACGTCTGCACTACGTGCATGCTCGCTACACGCTTGCTGCCAGGACCCCGACCCTGTCACCGCTTGCCCCTGTTAGGACGAGTCTACCTCGACCTTACACTACGGCAGTACCCCGGTTGCTAATATTTTTGCCTCCGTGTGTGTTTTGGTGTCCTGATGTTTCCCATGATCTGCAGTGGGGATGCGATGATTCTATGGGTAGGTTACTAACCGAGTCCGGCACAAGAACCATATCCCGTGCGAGGTTAAGATGCCAAGACTGTCTCATCTACAAGATCTCCACCGTTTCGCTGCTTCTGTTCCATCGTCCGACGCTGCGATAGATGGTTGAGACGGAGTTCGGAGACCCTAAGCCCCTCTTCGACGTGGAATCGCCAAGACCGTCTCCAGCGATCTCCTGTGTGGTGGTACCCATCAAGATCTCCGTCACCGAACCCTCGAGGCCTTCTCCACGGAACACCGAGCTCTTTCCCCAGAACCCGAAGACCGTTCCCCCGGCCCACCATGATCTCCATCCCAGATCCGAAGATGCCGAGACCTCGACCGGAAGATGCCCAGAACACCAAGATCTGCTTCCGAACGCTTTGACCAAGGCCGACTCAAGATCTCCACGAATGCGACAAGTTCTCCTTCCTGGCTGCGATGCTCGAGAACCCAGACGCCAAGATCGCCGATTCAATGTGTGAACCCTTTTTCCCGAGCCCCTATTTTATAAATGCTATATATAAAACTTGATGCATTAAATCTTTCATCTCGCATTCATATCATCGTAGTTTGGGGGTATTTAGGCGATTCATCTAAATGAAATATGGAGACTATATGAGGGCTATTCTAGTCTTATATTGACTCCATTTAAATTTGTCTAGAGAACCGATGCCATGTTTTGCCTTGTTAAGACAATATTTAAATTGCGGGGTAGCTAAATAACTTGAACCGTGTAACTAATTATCGGGACCCCGGTTTCGCTTAATACTGCCTAATTGCACTGCATCTGTGCCATGCCATGCATCATATCATAATCATGCCGGATCTTCTGCCGTAGTATTAAATATTGCATCCGGTGTTTCTTCTAGTGTTTGCTCTTCGCGGATTAGACCGATGAGTGGATGCGAGAATCGACAAGATCTCCGGATATGAACCTTCGGCAGTGTTTCCCAGGCGAGCATCCGTTCCCCTTCTACCTATTTTGCATTTATAGTCTTTATGTCCTCCTGTTGATCTATTGCTATCTGTGTCGCGATGCTTTAGTTTCCGTACACCAGTTATATCCCGTGCAGCCTCTATATTGCCTTGGACACCTCCTATTACCCGTGTTTGGTAGATAGTTGGCCTTGCGAGTCGTAGTTGCTTGCTCAGGTGCGATCTCGTGTTGTCAAGTACCACAGTTGTTGAAATGCTGGCAGATGTTAATGGTGGAGATGCTTAATGGTGGAGATGCTTAATGTTATTTGGTTCTTCCACGCTCACTTGTGTCCCGTAGGACCCCGAGTACTTGATACCTGTTCCTTGACTATTCGCACTATCCACATCCAGGAGGCCTTATGGACCCTCCTGAGCCAGAGCTTGATTCATTTCTATTTCTTGGGGCCACAAAGTAGTTTGGGGCTTTATTACTATCCTATACCTATGACATGCTTTACTACTTTATTTAAGATTGTGCGTGGAGCACCTGTACTGTTTAGGACTGCGGAGTGTTTTCGCGGTATCGACAAGCCCAGTCACACTTTCGGGTTCCCAGTCGTTTACAGCCATTAACGCAAACCTTGGGTCCGTCTCGGAGCCGGCTAACTTCGTTGCGGGTAGCTTAATGGGGTGGCCCCCTGAAATATTTTATGAATCCTGTGATTGCTTTGTCGTGAAAGCCTCGTTGGGTTTTGATTTGGTTTTTCCGAGGTTGATCGTGTGTGTGTTGCTATTTGTGCACCCCTGCAGGGTAAATCTTTCTGAAAGCCGTGTCCGCGGTTATGGACGACTTGGAGCATAGTATCTCGATCATAGACAAGCATAACTAAAGTAGTGCTATAAATTTGACTTAATATGTGACTAGTAATCAGCTCAAGTATAACGGAATGGATATTAAAAATGCCAACAGCTGGTGGATCTAGGATGTGTTGTGACATGCTATACCTGCCTAGTAAGTATTGCAACTCCAATGAAATGTGATAAAAGTGCCAACAACTGCTGGGTTTTGGGATTCCTCAGGACAATTATATCTGACTAGTAAATGTTCCAACTCTAACGGAATGTTAACTAAAACTGCCCACTACTTATGCTATCAGGATGACTCATGCCATCTATATCTGATTAGTAATTGCTGCAACTATAATGGAATGAGTAAAATTGCCCACTGTGTGCGTTCCTTGGTCCGACTTCCTCGTTTGGTCTCGAGGGGGAAATACCAGGATGGGTTTGTTTGGTGTTAGCTTCAAGTTGGTTCCGAATAGGTCTTTCTTATCCCTCTCTGATAATCGCCAGTTGTATCGAGTCTCTATAGGTTATTTAGTGCCGTTGCGCTGCCGCGTCAGCCCACCATACCTATGTAGGCGAGAGCCGCCGAATTCTAGCCTCGCCGTGTACTGGCCTCAGTACTAATGCTCCTCTTTTTTTCCTTGCCCTTTGTCGGCACCCCTTTTGTTTTAGCAGGTTTGAGATCGCCATCGTTAGCAGGGTTACCCTTCCGGCTTGGCCTGGGCAGGGTTATGGACGCCATTGGTTATTCTTCAGGGCTCTTAGCCCCATTTGCATCTTGTCCGTAGTTGGACGCTCTATCGTTTTCAAGGTGATTTGGATCTTTGTATTGTATATCTGTATTCTTGACTCGTTGAGTCGTTGTTGTATATATATCTGTTCTGTGGGTCCCATCGAGGACTGTTGTGTAATGGTATTACTTCGTTTTCCACCCGCACGAAAGTGCCTGGTGGGTGTCCTTGAATCGTTTCTATGCGGGTTTGGCGAGAAGCGCTAAAACTTGCATAGGGCCGATTTGAGGGTGTTACAATGGACCACCTTTGGATGTAGGAGCGTAGCGATTCGCCCGATCTTTGCTGGCAGCATCCCAGCTCTTCGATTGATGCAGGCCGCTTGAAGGTGCCCATGAAGTTGCACACGAAGTTGTAAACCAGCTCATCCCAACTGCAAATGGATCCGCGTGGGAGGTTGTTGAGCCATGCTCGGGCGGCGCCTTGCAGCTATAGCTGTAGGCATTGCATGGTCGTGCTTCGACTGCCACCGTGGAGCCTGACGGAGGAGATGTGGTCTTCTAGCCAGATCTTTGGGTCCTGTAGGCCGTCAAACTTCGGGTTCTCCGATGGGAGTTTAAACCCCTTGGGCATTCGCTTTTGCCTGATGGCCCTGCTGAAGCATCTGGCGCCACAGAGCTCCACATCCTCGTCTTCTGAATTAGTCAACCGAGCACGTCGTGCCTTGATTTGTCGATCTTGCGATGCGTGAGGTCGCCGCGTGCATCATAGTCGTGGTCGTGTCGCCGTGAGCGGCGGCGTCGAGACAGGTCGTGACTGTCATCGCTGGATGAGGGCGAGGAGTAGCGCTTTGCTGGCGCTTTGCCTTTTTTCGGCTCCGGTGTTGGCTCCTTGTCGAGGGCGGCCTCGATTAGTCCC
Organism: Avena sativa; assembly: GCA_916181665.1. Classification (NCBI taxonomy): domain Eukaryota; kingdom Viridiplantae; phylum Streptophyta; class Magnoliopsida; order Poales; family Poaceae; genus Avena; species Avena sativa. Next base: position 125,843,716 of record OV702289.1, on the reverse strand, counting down.
AAGCCCGTGATTGTAGATCGGTGCATGGCGGCTCGGGGGTCTCCAGCTGGCGGCTGGTTGTTGAGGAGGTACATGGTGGCTGCTATCACCGTGGCCTGCGGCGTCTTGGGGACCACGTTGCCCCGTGTATCGACGGTCATAGAGCTGAAGTCGAGGACCTTTGCAGCTTCTATGTGTTCCTGCTCGGTGAGATGGGCCATCCGAGATCGCCTCTTGTTTGCGAGGTACTCGTTGCCCTTTGAGGAGGATCCTCCGTGGGAGGAGAGCCCAGCATGTCGAAGGCTCGACTCGTCTGCCGCCTTTTTGCGCGCCTCAAGTTGCGTGATTGTTTGCACTTGGCACTTGAATTCTTCCTTCAGGAGCCAATGGTATCCCATTAGCAGTTCCTGTGGAGATCCGAAGGGTAGAGGGTTGCCTCATAGGGCATCGCGGCAGCGATCCCACTCTTGTTCATTGAGCTTGATCACGACACGTTCGCTGGTTTGCTCGTTTATTATGGTTGGAGGTTTGACTGCTCCTCCGTTGTTAACGGGGGTGCCGCTGCCACCATTGCCACTGTTGCCGCTGTTGGGCGGGTCAGTTTCGTTGCCATGGTTGCCTATGTTATCGCGATTGGTGGAGGTGTCGCCCGCGTTGATGACGGCGCACATGAAGTGGTGAGGCAAGCTGCTGCTCCCGCAACTTCCAGATCCGGAACCGTAGGTTCCATCTTCAGTTGCCAGATCGCTCAGATCGGAGTCACGACTGCTGTCGCTGACCGTGTTCTCGACTGTTGTTGGGGCGTTGAGCTCGCTGAGGGTGTCGATAGATGGAGGGAACCATGATGTTGGAGCAATCGATGGTACCGTCGGCTGGTCAGGCATGTGAAGCGTGCCCATCTGACCGACTTGGAAGCGGAAGCTCCCGATCGCTAGGCTGATTCCGTTGCCCACGGACTCGAAAGTCGGGCGAGTGGTCGGCCTGTGGACGGTGAAGTCGAACGCGCCAAAGAGTTGGCGAATCTCCGTTGTTGCGGAGTTGTAGATCGCGGTTGATGGGGCCGAAGAAGCCACAACATCAGCACTCCCAATTCCCACAGATGGCGCCAATTGACGAGGGTTTAACTCGTCAATGCCCATTGTTATGGACTTGGGTTTTGGAGAAGGAGGGAGCGCTGGAGACATCTATCGGCTAGGAAACAAGCACATAGGGGACTCGAAGATTTACCTAGGTTCAGGCCTCGTAGAGGTCCCTACTCCTGCTTGTCTGCTCGTGGAATTATCAAAGGAATTGAAGATTACAATGGTGCGCTGATGCAATCTGGCAAGGTTTGTGGAAACTAGGGTTGCGCGTGTCCTCCTCACTGCCCCCTCCTAGCCTTTATATAGATAGGCTAGGTCTCGGGTAGCAGGTCGAGTCGGTTACAGGTTAGGGTTTCCCCTTTGAACTTTCTATCTTTAGCTTCTTCTTGCTCTTCAAGCAATCGAGAGTCCGTAGATTACTCGAGTTCTTCATTTGGGCCTTGGCGACACTGTGGGCCTCTTTGTATTCAGTCCGTATATACCAAGCTCGAGTACCTATAGGGTATACCCATGTCACTTAGACTACGTTAAAATTTATAAATCCAAAGTTGAAACTCAACTAGAGAGAAAGATCAAACGTCTTAGGTCGGATCGTGGTGGTGAATATTTTCCCAAAATCTTTGACGAATTATGTGAGGAACATGGCATTATTCATGAGAGGACGCCTCCCTACTCGCCCCAATCAAACGAGGTTGTCGAGAGGAAAAACCGCACGCTGACTGACTTGGTGAATTCCATGTTAGCCACTGCTAGTTTATCACAGGCATGGGTGGGGGGAGGCTTTGTTGACTTCATGTCATGTCCTGAATAGAGTTCCTAATAAGAATAAAGAAAAGACCCCTTATGAGAAGTGGGCTAGGAGAAAAACCATCACTTTCTTATTTGCGTACTTAGGGGTGTTTGGCGAAGGTCAACATACCGATTCCCAAGAAACACAAACTTGGACCTAAGACAGTGGATTGTATCTTTCTAGGATATGCTCCACAGAGTGTAGGCTATAGATTTTTAGTGATTAAGTCAGAGGTTTCTGATATGCATGTTGATACTATAATGGAATCGCGTGATGCAACATTCTTTGAGAATGTGTTTCCTATGAAAGATATGCATAACACTGCTAAAATTTCTTCTGAAATACTTACTAGATCTAGTGCATCTTTTGAGAATTTTGAACAACCACATGAGGAAGTCCTAGAGAAGGATGACGATGAACCTCCCACGAGGAGTAAGAGATAGAGGATTGCAAAATCCTTTGGTAATGATTTCATCGTGTATCTTGTGGACGATACTCCTAGATCCATTGCTGAGGCATATGCATCTCCTGATGCATATGATTAGAAAGAAGCTGTCCAAAATGAGATGGACTCGATTCTTTCTAATGGAACTTGGGAATTATCAAAATGTCCCTATGGGTGTAAACCTTTGGGTTGTAAGTGGGTGTTCAAGAAGAAGCTAAGGCCTGGTGGTACTATTGAGAAGTACAAGGCACGGCTTGTAGCAAAGGGTTACACACATAAAGAAGGTGAAGATTACTTTGACACCTATTCACCTGTCGCTAGACTGACCACCATTCGAGTACTACAGTCCTTGGCTGTCTCTTATGGTCTTCTCGTTCATCAAATGGATGTGAAGATAACTTTCCTTAATGGAGAGTTGGAAGAGGAGATCTATATGGATCGGCCAGATGGGTTTGTGGTAAAAGGTGAAGAGATAAAGGTGTGCAAGTTGTTAAAATATTTATATGGCCTGAAACAAGCACCTAAGCAATGGCATGAGAAGTTTGATAGAACTCTACTTTCTGTTGGCTTTGTCATTAATGAGGCTGATAGGTGTGTGTACTATTGCCATGGTGGGGGCGATAGTGTTATATTATATTTGTATATGGATGATATTATGATCTTTGGTACAAACATGAATGTGATAAATGAAGTCAAGTCTTTCCTGTCAAAGAGTTTTGATATGAAAGATCTGGGAGAGGCTGATGTGATTCTGAACATCAAGCTTATTAAGAACAAGAATGGGATTACTTTAACGCAATCCCATTATATTGAGAAGGTCTTGAGCTGTTTTGGCTTTATTGGTGGAAAGACTTCCCCAACACCTTATGATCCCAATTTGACATTACAAAACAATAAGAAGGAACCAACAGATCAGTTGAAATATTCACAAATTCTTGGTTCTCTCATGTACTTAGCAAGCGCTACAAGACCTGATATCTCTTTTGCTGTGAGCAAGTTGAGTAGGTTCATGTCTAACCCAGATATTGATCATTGGCATGCACTTGAAAGGGTCATGCGCTATCTATGTGGTACAATGAGCTATGGGATTCAATATTCAGTGCACCCTGCTGTGCTTGAAGGATATAGTGATTCAAACTGGATCTTTGACATTGATGAACTCTATGCTACGAGCGGGTATGTGTTTACCCTTGGAGGTGGCGCAATGTCATGGAGATCTCGTAGACAAACCATATTGACAAGGTCAACTATAGAAGCAGAACTTACTACTTTGGACACAGTCACTATTGACTCAGAATGGCTGCGTGAGCTCTTGATGGACTTGCATGTGGTTGAAAAACCTGTGCTGGCAATCCTTTTGAATTGTCACAACCAAACTGTTATTGTCAAAGTGAACAGTTCTAAGGATAACATTGAATTCTGTCAGGAAATTGAGAAACTCTGGAGTAATAACTTAGATAAAAACTTGGCAGATCCCTTTACAAAGGGACTATGACGAATTGTGATAGAAAATGCATCGAGGGAGATGGGGTTGAGACCCATAGATGTCACACCATAGTGGTAACCCAACCTATGCGATCAAAGATCCTGTGAACTAGGATCTGGGAAGAATAAGCTAGTGGTTTGACTGAGGAGAGTATTTGTAACCCTCTCTAAGTGAAGATGCATAACTCTCAAAATCTGTAAGCCAGGTTGGCAACATGCCTTAATGTGTTTCTGTTGGCTATAACTAGCAAAGATGCCATCCTACGGGACATTCTTGAAAGAACACACCTATATGAGCTCGACTGTAAATGTCGCGGTCTATGAGACTTGGGTGGTCTCTAGTTAACTCATGAAGAGACCATGGAGTATGACGCATATGCTCCAACCCGCGGGGTAGGCTACTGGCAGCCAGGTACTAGTTATGATTTTGAGTGAAATCTATTGGCACCAAACTTGCAATTCAAGGTCTGTCCATTGTTCAAGTTGCTGATAGACGTAGCTCAAGATTCTAGGCGGAAGTTCAACTTAACAGTCTCTGCTGAAACACTGGTATATAAACAAGTAGTGAGGATTCACAAATCTTCAAATGGGCATTTGAGATATGGTGGGGGATTGTTAGAAATAATGGGCTAATCCTTTTAAGCCCATATGTGATTTCAGATTTTTTCTAAATCTCAAAGTCCATGTGTGTGGAAGCCCATGTGTGATTTGGCCCAATTTGGTGGTAGCTCATATATGAGTGGAGTGTGATTTAAAGTTTAGTCCCACATGGAAAGTTGGAGGAGAGTTACACCACCTTATAAGGTGGAGTGTTGCACCACTTTGTAAGTGAGTGACAATAAGAGAGCTACACGCGTGCTCCTCCGACGATGATGCCACCGCTCGCACGCACGCACCGCCCACGCGTCTTGTCATGACGCGCGTGCCGTGGGTTGCGGGAATCTCGCCGAGCCGAGCTTTACTTTTGCTACCCAAGAAAACTTGTGAAGTTTTGATAGACGTGTCAACAGCCAGCCTATTCGGGTCGCTCCTGGATCATGGGCTACTGTAACCAACCCAAACATGCGCAACATGGACTTGGCCCACGTTTGCCTCCGTTAGGGTTTCCTGAGCCGCTCTATATAAAGTCGTGCGCGGCTACCGTAACAGTACACACCGAATCCAATCTAGGGTTTTGACAACCTCTCTGCTTGCGCCGCCACCGTAGCCTACTCCATCCTGCTTGCCGGCGTGCACCGGCGGACGGGAGAGCAGGTCTCCGGAACCACTCGCATTTGTGATCCTGTATGGGAGAGGGTGAATAAGGTTTTTGGTAAGCGCTCTGCACGACTGCTCGAGATCTTCATCACGGGTCGTCTTCCATCCAAGTCGGGCGGAGCTACCTATCATCGTCTTTGTCGCCATCTTCTTCGATCAGTCTTCCCCAAGGCTACTGCTGCGACTACATCTACAAGCGAACGGTGCGTGTGACGTCCTGCTGTCTGGTTATTCACCATGTTCTGTGAGTACATGTTTAGCTGTTGCTTGATTCCGTTCATCTTGTTTTTTATTACATCTAGTATGTTCCAGTTACATGTGCTAGTAGCTGGTTTTGCCATGTTTAATATTCTAGAATTAATCATGAAAATTGTGCCTAATTTTCCATCAAAGAGAAGTTCCGCTTCTTTTTACTACCCTAAATTTGTCTATTTTTGGTGATGGCAGTGAAGTCGAGTAGTATAGAATCGATGTCCTATGACTATATTTACATCATCATGGTGTGCTAGTCATGGCAGGTGCAACATACATCGGAGAGGTTGTTATGCGGTTTGGTGATTTTACATGTCTTGCAAGTGGTGACGATGATAGTAATGTCGTGAGTGTTGCTATGAAAAGTTATGTGGTTATGAACTTTTGTGACCACAATATTCTTCACCAACAACATGAGGTTGAAGCAGCAACCAGACGTCTTGACTTGGAATGGGTGCGTCCTTATCTAGGGTGTGTTTCGTGACCCTACGGTCTTACCTTTTCAGGTGGATGATTCATGTGGGTCTTCAAACCCTAAACTCCTTCCATCTTGTGCATGTTGGTCGTCTTCAATGTGTCTACACAAGTCATGGTAGTGTAACATGGGGATATCAAAGAGTAAAACTACAAATACATTCAAGAACCTTGAAACATTTCTCTGTATTATCATGTATGTTACTTATCCATTCTTTTCATTTTGTTTGATCTTGTTTTTTTGGTAAATCAATAAAGATGGATCACTTGATACAAAAACTACAAACACAAAACACAAAAGTGAGTGTTGGCATGTAATTTATTTTCACAATTATATTCATTATCACTAACTAACTCTTTACTCTAAACTTAAGGCTTCATGTTGGCATCTTCTCACCAATACACTAAACTCTTGCTCAATTCTCTAATTTCTACATGACCGCTCTAGAAAACAAGTAACTGAATTAAACAACTTATGTTCAAATTATCGCATGCATACATGTTCTTTTCATTGGTAAATAGAGGGTATTCCGAACATAGAAACCATCTCCAATGTGCAACCTTGACCATTAGTTTTAATACAAATATGAAAAAATACTTGATTAACATCAATATATTTCTAGAAAACACAAACCAAAGTTAAAGAGTAAATCCACACTACAAGGATAAGATTTGTCTACAAGGGAGGTATATGTCAAAATTATACTCAAACTTGTAAATTGTAGCATGTATAAAAATTACACAAAGGCTCTTAGTTTTTTTTTGAGAAACTCCTTCTGACATGGGTATACCCTACAGGTACTCGAGTTTGGCATATACGGTCCAGATATGGCAGAGGCCCACGGCGTTGCCAAGGCCCAATGAAGAATTCGAGTGGTCCACGGACTCTCCGACTGCTTGCGAGGCAAGAAGAAGCTAAAGATAGAAAGTTCAAAGGGCAAACCCTAAACTGTAACCGACTCGACCTGCTACCCGAGACCTAGCCTATCTATATAAAGGTTAGGAGGGGGCGGCGAGGAGGACAACCCCAACCCTAGTTTCCACAACTCTCGCCAGGTTGCATCTGTGCACCCCTGTAATCTTCGATTCCTTCGATAATTCCAAGAGCATACAAGCAGGAGTAGGGACCTCTATGAGGCCTAAACCTAGGTAACCCTTGCATCCCTGTGTGCTTGTTTGCTAGCCGATTGATGCCTCCAGCACTCCCTCCTTCTCCAAAACCCAAGTCCATAACAATGGGCATTGACGAGTTGAACCCTCATCAATTAGCGCCGTCTATGGGAATTGGGAGTGCTGATGTCGCGGCTTCTTCGGCCCCATCAAGCGCGATCTACAACTCTGCAACATCGGAGATTCGCCAGCTCTTCGGCGCGTTCGACTTCACTGTTCACACGACGGCCACTCGCCCGGCTTTCGAGTCCGTGGGCGATGGGATCAGCTTGGCGATTGGGAGCTTCCGCTTCCAGGTTGGTCAGCTGGGCACGCTTCGCATGCCTGACCATCCAACGGCACCCGCGATTGCTCCAGCATCGTGGTTCCTGCCACCAATCAGCACCCTTAGCAAGCTCAACACCTCAGCAACAGCTGAGAGTACGGACATCGACAGTAGTCGCGGATCCGATCTAGGTGACCTAGCCACAAAAGATGGAGCCTACGGCTCCGGATCTGAAAGTTGAGGGAGCAACAACTTCCCCAATCACTTCATGTGCGCTGTCATCAACGCGGGCGATACCGACATCAATCTGAAAGTTGTGGGAGCAAGAACGCGTAGAAGCCACGAAAGTCCTCGACTTCAGCTCCATGACGGTGGATACGCGGGGCAACATGCTCTCGAAGACGCCGCAAGTTGCGATGATAACGGCCACCATGTACCTCCTTAACTAGCCACCGGCTGGAGACCTGCGAGCTACCTGATACATCCATTTTGCATCACTATTCTATATCATAATTCACTGTTATTCATTGATATATTTCATATTAAGAGATGATACTTATGTTATTTCATCTGTTTTTGCATGGTTGATGACCTTTGGAGCATGGACCGTTGTAGTCAGGATTCTGATGGAAAAGGTGCTGTTTGGAGGCAAAATTCGCGAAGATCAGAAAATCCGGGAAAATATATGGAAAATCCTATTTTTCCAGAAGACGAAGACTGCCAGAAGGAGGAGTGGAGATGGGCCATAGGGGGGCCACACCACCCCCTGGCACGGGCCACCCTGGGCCACGCCACCAGGTGGTGTGGCCGCCCTGGTCCACCTCCAGCTCTCCCCTCTGGCATATATTATCTCCATGGAACCCTAATACCTGGGGAGCGACCACAGAAAGATTCTGCCGCCTCTGCGGGGCGGAAAACACCGAGAGAGAAAGATCTCTCTGGCAGACAGAATTCTGCCGGGGGAATTCCTTCCTGGAGAGGGGAGATCGTCGCCATCAACACCACCATCAAGCTGGACTTCATCGGGATCATCATCATTATCACCACCATCATCTCCACCAGCACCCTCATCACCATCTCCATATCGCTATAACAATTGGGTTGAATCTTGCATAGTTCTTAGGGGAAACTTTCCCGGTGTTGATTACTCCTTGTAGTTGATGGTATTGAGTGAACCGTTGAATTATTGTTTATGTTCAGATTATTATACATCATTATTCCACCTCTGATCATGATCCATAAGATGTCTTGTGAGTAGTTCGTTTTGTTCTTGAGGACATGGGAGAAGTCATGTTGTTAGTAGTGGAATTGTGTTGAGAAAGATTCAATAGTTTGATATTTAAGTTGTGGTGTACTTCTTCTAGTGGTGTCATGTGAACGTTGACTACATGACACTTCACCTATATGGGCCTAGGGGAATGCATTGTGTATTTGGCTACTAATCGTAGGGGTTGCCGGAGTGACAGAAACCTGAACCCCCGTTAGGAAACCATTGCACAAGGGACATCAAGGTCTTAGAGTTTAAAGCTTTGGTTAGGTTTCTATCTTAATTACTTTCTTGTACTTAAGGATGTTTGCAAGGGGTATAATCACAATTGTTCACCCACACAACACTTAGCAAACTAAAGAAGATTGATCAACTATATGAAGCGAAAGCACTTGACAGAATTCCCGTGTGTCCTCAAGAACGTTTAGTCATCTTAAGTAATACAACCGGCTTGTCCTTTGCTAAATAAAGGATTGGGCCACTAGCTGCATTTATTCTTACTGTCTTTTATTTACTCGTACTTTATTTACTTGCATTATCAAAAACCACTAAAAATCTGTTTGCTAAGTATTTACAGAGAATTCCTGATCCATACCACTAGCCAGCACCTTCTGCTCCTCGTTGGGTTCGACACTCTTACTTACCTAAAATACTGCGATACACCCCCTATACTTGTGGGTCATCAAGACTATTTTCTAGCGCTGTTGCCGGGGAGTGAAGCGCTATTGGAGAGTGGAACTGGTAAAGGAAACCTCTACTGTGAGTATTGTTTATTTCTGTTAGTTGCTTTATTTTCATTATGGATAATTCACTTAGTTTCTTATTTCGTAATGCTACTACCACTGCTAAGGTAGTAGATGAACCACCACCTGCTAAGAGTGATACTTTTAAAATACCTACGAGAATTATTGATCGTGTGCAGGTATTACTACAGATCAAGTCAAGGAGAAGTTATTCTCATTATGACTAAAAGGAAGAGCTGAGGAATGGTATAAGTTGCTGAAGAATGGTCAAGCTCTTGAATGGGAGGAAATAGTACCTCTCTTTTATTCAAAGTTTTATCCTCCTAGTGAGATTCATAAAGATCGGAATCAAATATACAACTTTTGGCCTCTTGATTTAGAGAGTACAGCTCAAGCTTGGGGGAGATTGAAGTTACTAATGCTCAAATGTCCCATTCATGAGCTCCCCAACAATATTATTATCAATAACTTTTATGCAAGGCTTACTCTTCATGATAAGGATTTATTGGATGCTTCTTGTGCTGGATCATTCACTCGCATGGAAGAAGAAGCCAAATGGGATCTTCTGGACTGTATTCAAGACAATGCTGAAGCATCGGAGAATGACAAAGGAAGAAAGTCAGGTATAAATTATGATTATGAGCGCATTGAATCTTTTATGGGAACTGATGACTTTCAAAATATTAAAAATGCTTATGGTCTAGACTCTCAAGCTATTGCAACTTATTTTAAGGCTTTTGCTTCCTACATTGAAGTGCCTAAAAAGAAGTGGAATAAGCATCATGAACCTTATAAAGATATTGTTAAGAGTGTTCCTGCAAGAAATACTGAAGTTTATACTGCTAATCATGCTTTACCTGAACCTTACATTGAGAAAATACCTTTCCCAGTTAAGATAAAGGAACATTCTATGATAGTTAGTATGGTTAGTGAAAGTATAAGTAAAGCTGTTGAACCTAATAAACAAATGGATGATGAACCTATAATAGCAAATGTGAAAGACTTTGTCACTAAATATGTAGAAGAGGGGCACACTATCCTTTGTAAGGATACCTCTAATATTGTTTCACAAAGTAATATTTTGAGAGCTAGTATTCCTGTGTTTTCTGTTAGGATAAGTGATCATTGTTATGTTGGCCCTTGTGATAGTTATATTGTTAAGTTTATGCATGATATTGAAAGTTACTATGAGAGAGGGAAGACTGTTCTTATGCATCTCAATAATATCAAGTTTCCTCGTTTTGTGCTAAATTTTTTATGTTCCACTTGTTTTGCCTTCCTATGCTTGTAGCCTCTGGTTTCAGAAACTTGTTTGTTTACAAAATTCCCTTGCATAGGAAGTGGGTTAGACTTAAACGTGTGTATTTTTGCTTCTTAATGCTCTGTTTCACTTCAATTCATATTCTTATGAGTGAGCATCATCAAAATTATCATGCCCATCTTAATCGCTATAAAGAAAGAGCTTTTTGGGAGACAACCCAATATATTCTTGCTTTCAGTTTGTTTTTGTTTATTTGAGTCTTGGAAGTTATTACTTCGGTAATAACTGCTCCTTATCCTTTTTGTTTGGTTTTTTGTGTCAAGATCAACCTCTAATGAGACAGAAGTAAGATTTGGGGAAGATGTTGTCCCGAAACAGATTTTTGTGCTTCACTGTAAAAATTCGTGAGAGATCTTTGTATGTTGGATTGAGCTGTAATTTTTTGTGCTTATTCCCCAGGTTGTTATTTAACTTTCCTTAGTTTTGCACTTTTTTATTTGAGCAACAGAAGATTTTCTAAAAAATTGATCTTTACATGCTGGTCTGTTTTGACAAATTTTTCCACTCTTGCATTTGCTTCTTTAATCGATTTCCTTTTTGAATTCTTTTTGGGTTTTCAGAAGGAGTTGCTACAGTAGCTTATGTTTTGATGGTTTTCAGTTGAAATTAGGCTCAAAAGGTTTTATCACTTCACTTATACTAATGTTGCTAATGAGAACTGTGTGAAGTTTTGTGTGAAAGAAATTTCCAGGTTAGTGGAGAAAATGGAGTAATGAGAAAGTGAAAGGTTTTCATGACTCACAATAAGTGTATGAAGATGAATATATTGATGTTATTCAAGTGGTGACTCCGTAAGAATCTACTAAATACCAAATTCAGAGACCTGCAGAGTCTGTTTTCAAAAAGGTAACAATTCTGGTAAAAAAAGTTCCGCGAAAGATCTGTCCAGTTATATTTTTGCAGTTTTTATCTAACAAGGAAAGCTACAAAGCGAAGGAGGGACGAAAACGGAGCCAGGATGGCTCACACCACCCCTGGCGCGGGCCCCCTGGCCGCACCAGCAGGTGGTGTGGCCACCTCGGCCTCCGTCTCTGACCCGTTTTCTCCCAGTACCTTCCTTTTGTTGTAAAACTTCGTAATATATAATCCCCCGGATCCCCTAAGGTTCATATATCGTGTTCTCGTTGTGTTTTCGTTTCGATCTGTTTTTGCCAGGAACTATTTTTGAAAGTTTAGAAGCACAATGGTGTCCGCCAAGGATAAAGGAAAGGAGCCTATGGAGGAAGATCTCCAAGACCCCGGTCAGGAGGAGGAGATCAAGAGTGAAGATGAAAAGGAGCAAGGCCAGCATCCGCACACCGGCACTACCATTGCAAGCATTGGAGTGATGAAAAGGAGCAAGGCCAGCATCCGCACACCGGCACGGATGCAGACTGGAGGGAAAACTCCTCGTCACTGTTTGGCTCCACGGTCACTTCCTCCATGCACCAAGAATCCTTTCCATACCCTTATCCATGAGCATCAATACCAGAATATTCCCAAGGAGAAACTACCCTCCAATTGGGATTTGCCTCGTTCTAGACATGCAGGAAAAGAATACTTCAAGGAGGAAGAGTGGAGAAAGGATCGCAAGAGCTAGAATTCTCAACCCGACATGATCATGAGCCGCATTGAGCAAAACTCATAGCTGATTCGTAATCTCACCTTCGAGATCGAGGACTTGGGGAAACTAATCAAAGATCTCATTGAGAGAATACCACCACCACTGAAGGAGTAATTCGTCATCAGGTTTGGCATCCCCTTGGTTTGTTCCAAGCTTGGGGGAGTGCCGCGGTATCACATCACTATCTTCTATCTCTTTACCTTTTTAGTAGAGTCATATCATGAATAGAGAAGTTATCACGTAGGATGGTTTGCATTATGGAAGTGTCCCCTCTCTCGTTAGATATGTATCCCTTGGTGTGAGTTGCCGTTATGGAATATTAATGAGAAGTTCTATCATTTACTCTTTTCATATCTTATATTAGTTTTCAATTCGTGGTTATATGATTGATCTTGTCATTAGTATTGGTATCACTTTGGGATCATGGAGTTAATTTAGTTGGTTTTGGCAAACCTGGCTTGGTCAGTAGCAACACTATTTTTGAGAGTTGAATGAAAAAGATAAAAGTACTCTTAAAGAAATATAATTTCATCATCTTTCTTTCTTGATTTGCTCATAAGTTTAGTATTCTCTGATTAAGATCTTTTGTGCTTCCAAGGAAGATTGCATGTTTGTTTTTTATCGCTTGTATGTTTGTTTGTTTCCTTCAACTCTCATACTTGCTACCCAGCCTTGCTAGCCAAAAACCTGTACTGAGAGGGAATTCTTCTCGTGCATCCAATCCTTAAACCCAAACATATGCCATTTGTGTCCACCATACCTACCTATTAGCACTATTGCTATTCCAAGTAAATTCATGTTTTTATCTACCTTCCAAATTAAACTTGTTATGAGAAATTTAGTGATTAAATCTCTCACGAACTTGATGGCACACTTTACTTTCTTGCAATTAATAAACTTGAACCATTGTGTCCATCTTTGTTGAGTATATGCTTGCGCTTTATAAGTTGAAGTTAGCAGAACCATGTATCATGGGGAACGCTTTCAGCATTGCACTGGTACTTTGTACCTTGTTGATATCATGATTCTTTTGCTTATGGATCCCGGCGGTGTGAAATAAAAGGGGAACTTGTAAGATCATGGAGTTTATATGTGTGTTAGAGAAACTCCTGGGCCGCTAGCCTAAGCAATGCCTAATCATGGTGGAAACTTGTAGCATAACCATAATGAGCACTCTATGAAGCATCCTCAATAAAAACCTATGCAAATAGCAAATAAAAGGATCGCTGAGATGCTCATTGTCTGCTTGCCTTGTCATTTTGATTATGGGATAGCTCCTGTATCATGTGCAAGGGGTACCCCGTTGGCGGTTCTCTATGATACATATGTATTTACAATGATAAGAGCTTACTTGTGACTGAAGTTGAGTAGCATGAGGTTCGGTACTCGTAAGTAAGGGGCATGCGATTTCAACTTATAACTTGTCAAGCATATCATCTTAGTTGTGTCACTTTAACCTTAATCACCTTCAAGATGCTTATGATAGGGGCAATGAGAGCTGAAAGCTATTAAGTACCATAATTTTTGGAAGCTCTTTATGAGACTTGAATCCCTACTTCCTTCTATGAAGGCCTTTGTTTTACTTTTATGTTGAATCTCCACCTTCTACCTTTATGCACCTACTTTGAGAGAATAGTGGCCATTCTTAGTTCTATGTTCATTGTCCCAAGGCTTGTTGATTGATGCATAACTTTGATATTGCTTGTTTTAAACTATTTGTATCTAGTCACTCTTATGAACTTTGAAGGTGTCCTATGCATTTATGTTTGCTACTCTATGAGGGACAAGCTGAATACCACTATGCTATGTTTTCTTTATGTGAAACAAACAAACGTCTTGCAAAGCATTGTTATTCATGAATCTTTTGTTTGTGCCTTTTTATGTTGCAACATAGTTTCTTTGTCTTATTTCTAGAACTCTGTCTTTCATGTTATGATTGAAGTACTATGATCCCAGCTTTGAATGTTTTACAAATACTTTGATCAAGATTATAATGGTTCATGTCACCTCAAAAATTATTCTTTCTTTTTTATCACTTACCTACTCGAGGACGAGCAGAAGTTAAGCTTGGGGATGTTGATACGTTGCAAACATATCCATAATTTTTGATGTTCCATGCTTGGTTTTATCTACTTTCTTATGTTTTTTTCACACTTTGGAGTACTTTTCATATGATTTCTTGGACTAACCTATTAACAAGAGCCACAATGCTAGCTGCCTGTTTTCTGCTGTTTTTGGTTTCAGGAAAGTCAGAAAATGAATATTCTCGGAATTGGACGGGACAAAAGCCAAAGTCAGTTTTTCACCGAGGGACACCTGGAGCCAGAATATGAGACGGAGAGGGGCTGGGGCCCGTCCACACCACCTGGCCGCACGGCCAGGCCTAGCCCGCGCCAGGGGGTGGTCTGGCCACCCCAGGCACTCCCTCGGCCTCTCCATCCGCCTATATATTGCCCATGATACGGAAACCCTAAGTACCCGATCAAAAATCCACGAAAGAGTCTATAGCCGCTGTCATCTCCATCCATATATGGGGAGGGATCTGAAGCTCTTCCCGGCACCCTGCCGGAGAGGGGAATTCACCCTGGAGGCCTTCTTCATCATCATGCAAGCCTCCGGTGTGATGCGTGAGTAGTTCATCTCTGGACTACGGGTCTACGTAGTAGCTAGATGGCTGGTTCTCCTCCTTTGTGCTATCATGTTTAGATCTTGTGAGCTCCGTTCATGATCCAGATCATCTATTTGTAATTCTGCATGTTGTGTTTGCGGGGATCCGATGGATATTGAGATGCTATTTTAGATTGATTATTGATTCTATCATGTCTTTATTATTTGTGATCTTGCATGTTGTCCGTTCTTAGTAGCTATCTTGGCCAAGTAGATGCTAGCAACTCCAAGAGTTAGTATTTATGCTCGATAGTGGGTTCATGCCTCTGCTAATCTGGGGAAGTGACAGAAATCTCTAAGGTATGAGATGTGTTGTTGCTACTAGGGAGAAAACAACAATCCTTTGTTCATAGAACAATTGTATTATTTACTTTACACGCAATTCGTAATGCAATTATCCGTTGCTTGCAACTTAATACTGGAGGGGGTTCGGATAATAACCTGAAGGTGGATTATTAGTCATAGATGCAGTTGGATGGCGGTCTATGTATAATGTTGTAATGCCCAACCGAATCTCAAAGGAGTCAAGATGAGTAGTATATGCATGTATTGCTTTCTCGATGTTTGTCAATTACCCCGCTGTAATTTGTTCACCCAACATGTCATTTATCTTAAGGAGATCCACCTCTACTGAACTATGGACCCCAGTCCTTTCTTTTACTATCAATCTACAATCAACTGTTTACTTTCTGCAAACTATTACCTTCTTCCACTCGATACGTTTAATCCTTTGTTTTTAGCAAAACCGGTGAGATTGACAACCTCATTGCAAGTTGGGGACAGAGTTCTGTGGTTCTGTTGTGCAGGTCTCCATGTTGCTGCTGGCACCGGTAGTGCGCTCTGCCAAAGTTCAGCTAGCTACACCTTTGGGGTGTTTCCTTGCTCCTACTGGATTGATAACCTTGGTTTCATAACTAAGGGAAAACTTACTGTTGTGCTCATCATACCTACCTCTTGGGGTTCCCCAACGAGCTCATTAATACACGAGTCAGCACTCCCCTAAGCAGGCCAAGTTCACCCGACCTGTCCTTCGACTCGTCGGTGCACACAAAGAAAGTACAGGTCCACCCAATAGACCTGACCAAGACAGCCCTCATCGCCAACAACTTGAGTTCCGCATAGGAACTCGTGCTCGTCGAATTCCTCTGTGAGCACTAGGAAATCTGCGCCTGGTGTCCAGCAGACATGCCAGGGGTTCCCAGGGAATTCGCCGAGCACTCACTCAACGTGAATCCAGACACAAGGCCAGTCAAGACAATTCGACGACTGTCTGAACCAAGAGCAGAGGCAGTCGGAATGGAGATCAACAGACTCCTCGACGCAAAATTCATATGCGAGATTAAGGAAAGCACCTGGCTCGCTAACATAGTGCTTGTGCCTAAAAAATATACGGATATCCTGCGGATGTGTGTGGACTTCACCTCCTTGAATAAGCACTGCCCAAAGGATCACTTCCCATTGCCACGAATCGACCAAATCATCGACTCCACCGTGGGATGTGAGCGCCTCTGCTTCCTGGATGCCTACTCAGGCTACAATCAGATTCGAATGAAGGAGGAAGACCAGGAGAAAATAGTGTTTACAACGCCCTTTGGTGTGTTCTGCTACAACACGATGCCCTTCGGGCTAAAAAACGCAGGAGCCACCTATTAGCGATGCATGCAGGCTTGCCTCAAGAACCAACTTGGTCGCAACATCCAAGTCTATGTTGATGACATCATCATCAAAACCAAAGAGGAAGCCTCACTAATCAACGATCTACATGAGACCTTCGCTAACCTCGACCGCTACCGGATCAAGCTAAATCCGGACAAATGCGCCTTCGGCGTGCCATCTGGGCAATTACTCGGGTATCTCATCTCTGTGAGAGGGATCGAAGCAAACCCGAAGAAAATAAAGGCCATCCTGGCCATGGAGAAGCCGAAGAACGTAAAAGGCGTCCAACAGCTAGCTGGACGAATTGCGGTGCTCAGTTGATTCATCAGTCGAATGGGCGAAAAAGCACTGCCCTTCTACCAACTTCTCCGCAAAGCCAACAAGTTTGAGTGGAAAGACGAGGCACAAGAATCATTCAAAGATCTTAAGAGTCTACTATCCACCTCGCCAGTACTAGTGACGCCTCGCGAAAATGAACCACTACTGCTCTACATCTCCGCCACCAACCAGGTGGTCAGCACGGTGCTCGTAGTGGAACGAGCCGAAGAAAATAGGGTCCATGGGGTCCAGCGCCCAGTATACTACCTCAGCGAGGTGTTCACGCCAACAAAGCAGCGGTACCCGCACTACCAGAAGCTGGCCTACGGCGTCTTCATGACAGCCAGGCGACTGCGCCACTACTTCCAAGAGCACCCAATCATGGTGGTAAACAATGCCCCGCTCGGGCATATACTCAATAATCCCGACGCCACCGGACGAGTCGTGCTCTGGGGAATCGAACTGTCTCCACGAGACATCACATACGAGAAGCACGATGCAATCAAGTCGCAAGTTCTCCTGGATTTTCTCGTGCACTGGATGGAGAACCAGCTCCCCGATAAGCCAGATATGTCCTATCTTTGGACAATCCAGTTCGACAGGTCCAAGCAAAAGGACGGAGCTGGCGTAGGTGTCATACTGACATCGCCCCAAGGAGACAAGATGAAATAAATTCTACGAATGCAGTTCACTGCCTCCAATAATGAAGCCGAGTATGAGGCCTTAATCCATGGGATGCGGATGACGAAAGCCTGCGGTGCCAAGAGGCTCATTATCTACGGCGACTCCAAGCTGGTGGTCAACCAAACGATGCACGAGTGCGCGCACTAAGCGACATCATGATCGCTATTGTGACCTCTACGACACACTCGAGGGAGACTTCGATGGCTATGAGCTACGGCATGTGGGACGTGAAAGCAACGAAGAGGCAGATACACTCGCCAATATTGGCTCCACCTGCACCCCCATACCACCTGGGGTATTCCTCGAGCGCATCTGCGAGCGCTCCATCAAGCCCAAAGCTCCAGAGAAGCAGGCAGGCACGTCACCGGACTCGGGGGCTGCACCACCCAATGAGCCAATGGCACTCGACGACATGGAACTCGATACAAGACTCGAAGGGCCAATGGGCGTCATGATGATTGAGTCATCTTGGACACAACCCTACATCACATATCTACTCAGCAAGAGACTGCCTGATGACCCGACTGATGCGCGACACATCACGCGATGATCCAAGGCATTCGCCCTCATCAACGGCGAACTGTACAAGTGCAACATCACAGGAGTACTTCAACGGTGCATCTCCAACAGGGACGGAAGGGCTATCCTCCTCGACATACATGAAGGCACTTGCGGGCACCATGCTGGCAATCGCACCCTCGTTGCCAAAGCTCTACGAGCTGGATTCTACTGGCCTACGGCCATGCGCGATGCCAAGGACATCGTCTAGCGTTGCAACGCTTGCCAGCGATTTGCGGACAAACCACACGCACCTGGCACGGAACTCAGGCCAATACCATTGGCTTGGCCCTTCGCACAATGGGGACTCGACATGGTCGGCAAGCTCTCAAAGTCCTCGCGAGGAGGTTACGTCTACCTCTTGGTCGTAGTCGACAAATTCACCAAGTGAATCGAGGCCATGCCGGTGATGAATCAATCAGGAGCCAGCGCTGTCAAATTCTTCGATTCCATTGTCTACCACTTTGGAGTGTCACATAGCATCATCATAGACAATGGGACGAATTTCACCTCTAAGGAGTTCCAGGAATTCTGCGAAAACCTAGGAATCAACATAAGCTATGCCTCGGTGGCTCACCCGCAGACCAATGGTCAAGTCGAAAAGGACAACGGCCTCGTCAGTGGCGGAATCAAGAAACGACTCCTCTGACCACTCGAGCAAGCCGCTGGATGCTGGCCAGACGAGCTGCACTCAGTTCTTTGGAGCCTGCATACAACTCCAAACAGCGTCACGGGATACACTCCATTCTTCATGGTGCACGGTGCCGAAGCGGTGCTACCCGCAGAAGTATGCTACAAAGCCCCACGGGTGGTTGCTTACAGCGAGCAGGAGTCAACTCTTGCACTTGAAGACTCCGTCGACCTCCTTGACGAGGCACGGGAAATCACAGCGGAGAGATCAACGATCTACCAGCAGAGCCTCCGCAACTACCACAGCAGAAGGCTACACCCCAGATCCTTCGTCGAAGGAGACCTGGTCCTGTGACTAAAGCAACAAGGGCATATCAAGCTCGAGTCCCCTTTGGAAGGACCTTACGTGATTACAGAAGTAATCCCAGGTGGCGCCTATCGCCTTAAAGATTTTGAGACCGGAGTCGCATACTCCAACCCCTGGAACGTCGCGCAGCTGCGTTGCTTCTACTCCTAGTCGTTTTTACATTACAAATAAGGCTATTCAGCCAGGATACTTAGCCACACATTGTACCTCGTACTATTCTGCGAATAAATAAAGCTAAGTTCCCCAAAGCTCTGTGTTTTTCCTTATTTTCTTGCACTTTCGTCACTCGGGGGCTGCACCACCCTTCACACTTTTTGTTCTACGAACAAATCGCAGTATCCTGAGTAGCTGACGCATTACCAATCGAACCCTTGACAAACACCAACCCAGTTGCAACGCACCTGACAGGTTGGCAAGGTGCTTAGATAAACACAAGTAAGGCTAACGAAAAGGAACTACAAGAGTACAATACACTCGAAAGTTACACAAGCTAGCAAGATCTTCACATATCAATGGGTACTATATACACCCAACATAATCACACGAACTTAACAACACTCATACATCTATGTTCAGGATACAAACTACGCTACTGCTGCAGAAGATGAATATTCGTCTGCTCTTCAAAGAAGTCGACAATGTCTTCTGCTGGCTGATCAACCGCCTGGTAGTGCGACACCATGTTCCAGGTCATCCCTTCTGGTGGCAGTAGAGGTCCAGCAGCAACGGATGTCATGTCCACATCTGGCCGATGCAGTCGCACCATTGACAAGGCAGCCTTGGCACCAGCTACCAGTTGCTGCCACACACACTCTCGTACCGCGCTTATATCTTGAAACTTCGCAAAAAGGGCCAACATGCTTGAAGGAACAACATCCAGAGGAAACATCATCTGGTAAATGTGCTTGAGGCACAAATGCCCCTTCTTCAAGCATTGAAGTACTCGAGAAGAACGATCCTGTAGGGTCGCCAATGCAATGGCACGGTCATGGTCCACCCAAAAGTACCCACTCGCCTGCAGCTGCTCCTGGGTCAAGTTGTTCATTCGAATGGCCACCCGGTCCTTCTCATCCTCCAGATGACGAGTGCTAACAACTACACCAAGCAAACAACAAAATATGAAGACAAGGCATCGTTGTGACTGACTAAAAGAAAAGATGAGAAGGCAGAAAGCTAACATTTGAACTGCTCATTCAACTGCGCCACTTCCTCCAAGAGATACTTCTCACGTGCAGTTGCCTTCTTCGCCTTCGACTTCCACACATCCGCACTACCGCGGATGATGGGCAACTCACACTCCAATTGCTTAATGTGATCGCATAGTCGCAAAAGCAACGACAATTCCTCCACCTTTGAGTGTGGCTGCGCCGAGGTTTCATCGGTGGGAGGAGAACCATGAGGACCACTCGAAGGACCACTCGAAGACCAGTCAAAGGACCCTATGTACAATAAAAGCAGAGGAAAATGAGACTCATCAGACATCGATAAACAGAGAACAGTAGTTAAATTCGATAAAATGTCAAGGGAACACCCCCCCCCCCCCCCACAAAAGCACGGTTCAGGCAAAAGGCTAAGCTACCGCTATTACACATGAAGACTAGGGAGCATTTTGCTTCTTCAACTTCGACTTTGACTTCAGGGGCTTCATCGCATCCGTGGCAGTCTCCGACGCCATGGACTTGCCGGTGGTAGCCCTAGATGCCATAGTTTTCGCCGCCTTCGCTCGCAGCCGCTCCTCAGAGTATTTGGCGGCTGTATCGATAAGCTGTGGCCCATACTTAGCATAGCGACCAGCGAAGGGAGCAAACACTACCTGCTGGCCTCCGGCGTCGACAGACATCGCCTCAGAGATCGCGGCGGGATCCATCTCCATGCCATGGGCTTGCACCATTGTGAGTGCCATGGTGGCGTCGATGGACCACTGAGAATTCATGAATTCTGCGGGAATACCTCCAGCAAGGGATTCCACCAGGTCATCAAGGTTGTTGATCAGCCCAGCCTTGGGAGTTAGGTCCTCACGGATGCGACTGAGCACATCCTTGGCCTTCCCTAGCGTCTCCTGGAGGAAACCACTGCGGTCTTTGACTGCAGCAACAGCGCCAGCCAACGCATCCGCGCGACGCAGGGACTGGGCATCAAAGCTCATGCCGCCAACATCTGCATACACAAGGTGTTACCACAGCAACATGACATCAAATCAGAAGCAACGCAAATAAAAACTAGGAATTACCTGAGAGGGCCTTGGCAATCGAGAAAAGTTGTTCTTCAAACAACTTCTCCCTTTCAGCAATGGAAGAGCGCAATTCCTCTTCATGCTTTCTCGACTCCTCCAGGGCTGCGACTGATTCGTCGCAATTCTTCACTGCCGCGGCAAGCCCCTTCTCGAGGGACACAACACGACAAAGAAGCTCATTGTGATCACCTACAAAAGGACGAGGCATAGCAACAATTAAGTCGACAAAATGTCCACGAAGATAAAGACAAAATCCAAAAACTAACCTTCGACTGCGCGGTGGTGATTGTCCAACAGGGCGTGCTATCGACCCATAGTAAGAACTTGCTCCGCGAGGCGTGCAGCTTCCTTCACAATGAGCTGCATCAAAGGGAAATGAAGATTTAGCGGCAACACAAAGTATAAATTCGACTGCCAACACAACAAAAGGACGCTTACGTGATCCTCTAGGGACTCCGAAGATGACTGTCGCGCAGTCGTCCGGGCAACCATCTGGTGCTCCCCAGCATGTGGGGAACTCGAAGAATTGGCGCCGGAGTGCGACACCACCAGAGGAGAAGGAGATCATTCGGCCACCTCATTGGCCTTGGAGTCTGCGACTCCGGACTCTTTCACAAATTGGACATCGTCAGAAGATGACGACATCGCTTGGCTGCAAAACGTGCCAAGCACCACTTCAGAAAAGCAACTTCAAAGAAACCAAAACGAAATCGCGGACATTAAAATCTTACCAGTTGAAATTGTCGAGGTCAAAGGAGTCCTCCGACGACTCCTTCGGTAGTCGTAGCTTCTTCCGAGCAGGAGGAGCCATGGCGCGCACAGGAACAACGGGGATTGGCTCCTCTGCAGAAGTAGAGGGACCTTCCGGAGTCGTCGGGGAAGAAGCGTCAGAATCCTCGCTATGGGAACGCTTGCAAGTGTCGTGGCTGCTGGACTCGGGGGCTCCCTCCTCTTATTCAATTGGAACGGTCGATTCCGACTCGTCCTCTTCCTCCGCTTTGCGAGGAATAGTCCCTTCAGGCTGAGGAGGCAAATTGGAAGCCACTTTCCAGTCCTGCATTCAGAGAAAACATCAGTATAGAATAAAACACTTGATGACAATCAACAAAGAAAACTACTTCACAGTACAGTTCTACCTCAGGAGGAGGGTTAGAGGCGTCGAAAGGAGGCACGACTGGTTCGCCTGGGAGAACCTCCTTGGTAGTGTACTTGGTCACCAATCGCAACCTCATGTCTACTTCACCCGCAGAAATGCCTTCCGCAGTCATGCGAGTGACATCGCTTGCACCAGCCCAGCAGTACATCGGGTGGACTCTGGCCTGTAGAGGCTGGACGCGGTGGCGCAACCACGTGCGAACGAGAGGGGCTGATACGTCCATTTTGCATCACTATTTTATATCATAATTTACTGTTATTCATTGATATATTTCATATTAAGATATGATACTTACGTTATTTCATCTGTTTTTGCATGGTTGATGACTTTTGGAGCATGGACCACTATAGTCAGGATTCTGATGGAAAAGGTGCTGTTTGGAGGCAAAATTCACGAAGATCAGAAAATCCAGGAAAATATACGGAAATTCCTATTTTTCCAGAAGACGAAGGAAGCCAGAAGAGGGAGTGGAGATGGGCCACAGGGGGCCCACACCACCCCCTGGCGCGGGCTACCCTAGGCCACGCCACCAGGTGGTGTGGCCGCCTTGGCCCACCTATGGATCTCCCCTCTGGCGTATATTATCCTCCCGAAACCCTAAGACTCAGGGGGCAACCACAGAAAGATTCCGCCGCCTTTGCGGGGCAGAAAACACCGAGAGAGAAAGAACTCTCCGGTAGACAGATTTCTGTCGGGGGAATTCCTTCCTAGAGAGGGGAGATCATCGCCATCAACACCATCATCAAGCTGGACTTTATCGGGATCATCATCATCATCATGACCACCATCATCACCATCAGCACCATCATCACCATCTCCATATTGCTGTAACAATTGGGTTGAATCTTGCATAGTTCATAGGGGAAACTTTGTCGGTGTTGATTACTCTATGTAGTTGATGCTATTGAGTGAACCATTGAATTATTGTTTATGTTCAGATTGTTATACTTCATTATTCCATCTCTGATCATGATCCATATGATGTCTTGTGAGTAGTTCGTTTTGTTCTTGAGGACATGGGAGAAGTCATGTTGTTAGTAGTGGAATTGTACTGAGAAAGATTCAATAGTTTGATATTTAAGTTGTGGTGTACTTCTTCTAGTGGTGTCATGTGAACGTCGACTACATGACACTTCACCTATATGGGCCTAGGGGAATGCATTGTGTATTTGGCTACTAATCGTAGGGGTTGCCGGAGTGACAGAAACCTGAACCCCCGTTAGGAAACCATTGCACAAGGGACGTAAGGGTCTTAGATTTTAAAGCTGTGGTTAGGTTTCTACCTTAATTACTTTCTTGTACTTACGGATGTTTGCAAGGGGTATAATCACAAGTATGTATTAGTCCTAGCAAGGTCGGTACATTAGCACAGGTTCACCCACACAACACTTAGCAAGCTAAAGAAGATTAATCAACTATATGAAGCGAAAGCACTTGATAGTCTTCCCATCTGTCCTCGAGAACATTTGGTCATCTTAAGTAATACAACCGGCTTGTCCTTTGCTGCATAAAGGATTGGGCCACTTGCTGCATTTATTCCTACTGTCTTTTATTTACTCGTACTTTGTTTACTTGCTTTATCAAAAAAAACTAAAAATCTGTTTGCTAAGTATTTGCAGAGAATTCCTGATCCATACCACTAGCCAGCACCTTCTGCTCCTTGTTGGGTTCGACACTCTAACTTATCGAAAATACTGCGATACACCCCCTATACTTGTGGGTCATCAAGACTATTTTCTTGCGCCGTTGCCGGGGAGTGAAGCGCTATTGGAGAGTGGAACTGGTAAAGGAAACTTTACTATGAGTATTGTTAACTTCTGTTAGTTGCTTTATTTTCGTTATGGATAATTCGCTGAGTTTCTTATTTGGTAATGCTACTACCACTGCTAAGGTAGTATATGAACCACCACCTGCTGAGAATGATGCTTTCAAAATACCTACAAGAATTATTGACCATGTTATGGATAACAACTATGTTGGGGATGGAACTGTCCATCCCGGTGATCATTTACTCTTTATACACGAATTATGCGGGTTGTTCAAGTGTGCAGGTGTTACTACAGATCAAGTTAAGAAGAAGTTATTCTCATTATCACTGAAAGAAAAAGCTGAGGAATGGTATAAGTTGCTGAAGAATGGTCAAGCTCTGGAATGGGAGCAAATAGTGCCTCTCTTTTATTCAAAGTTTTATCCTCCTAGTGAGATTCATAAAGATCGGAATCAAATATACAACTTTTAGCCTCTTGATGGAGAGATTACAGCTCAAGCTTGGGGGAGACTGAAGTTACTAATGCTCAAATGTCCCATTCATGAGCTCCCCAACAATATTATTATCAATAACTTTTATGCAAGGCTCCCTCTACATGACAAGGATTTATTGGATGCTTCTTGTGCTGGATCATTCACTCGCATGGAAGAAGAAGCTAAATGGGATCTTCTGGACTGTATTCAAGACAATGCTGAAGCATGGGAGAATGACAAAGGTAGAAAGTTAGGTATAAATTATGATTATGAATGCATTGAATCGTTTATGGGAACTGATGACTTTCAAAATATTAAAAATGCTTATGGTCTAGACTCTCAAGCTATTGCTTCTTATTTTAAGGATTTTGATTCCTACATTGAAGTGCCTAAAAAGAAGTGGAATAAGTATCATGAACCTTATGAACATGTTGCTAAGAGTGTTCCTGTAAGAAATACTGAAGTTTATACTGCTAATCATGTTTTACCTGAACCTTATATTGAGAAAATGCCTTTCCCAATTAAGATAAAGGAACATTCTATGATAGCTAGTATGGTTAATGAAAGTACAAATAAAGTTGTTGAACCTAATAAACAAATGGTTGATGAACCTATAATAGCAAATGTGAAAGACTTTGATACTAAATATAAAGAAGAGGGACGCATTATCCTTTGTAAGGATACCTCTAATATTATTTCACAAAGTAGTGTTATGAGAGCTAGTATTCCTGTGTTTTTTGTTAGAATAAGCGATCATTGCTATGATGGTCCTTGTGATAGTTATATTGTTAAGTTTATGCATGATACTGAAAGTTATTATGAGAGAGGGAAAAGTGTTCTTATTTATCTCAATAATATCAAGTTTCCCCGTTTTATGCTGAAAGTTTTTATGTTGCACTTCTTTTGCCTTCCTATGCTAGTAACCTCTGGTAAAATTCCCTTGCATAGGAAGTGGGTTAGACTTAAACGTGTGTGTTCTTGCTTCTTAATGCTCTTTTTCACTTCAATTCATATTCCTATGTGAGCATCTTCAAAATTATCATGCCCATCTTAATGGCTATAAAGAAAGAGCTTTTTGGGAGACAACCCAATTTGTTTTTGCTTTTAGTTTGTTTTTGTTTCTTTGAGTCTTGGAAGTTATTACTTTGATAATAACCTTTGCTTATACGTTTTGTTTACTTTTTGTGTCAAGATCAACCTCTAATGAGAGAGAAGTAATATTTGGGGAAGTTGCTGTCCCGAAACAGATTTTTGTGCTTCACCGTAAAAATTCGTGAGAGATATCTGTATGTCGGATTGAGCTGTAAGTTTTTGTGCTTATGACCCAGGTTGTTATTTAACTTTCGTTAGTTTTGCACTTTTTGATTTGAGAAACATAAGATTTTCGAAAAATTTGATCTTTACCTGCTGGTCTGTTTTGACAGATTTTGCCACTCTTGCATTTGCTTCTTTATTCGATTTCCTTTTTGAAATCTTTTTGGGTTTTCGGAAGGAGTTGCTACAGTAGCTTATGTTTTGATGGTTTTCAGTTGAAGTTGAACTCAAAAGGTTTTGTCACTTCACTTATACTAATGTTGCTAATGAGAACTGTGTGAAGTTTTGTGTGAAAGAAATTTCCAGGTTAGTGGAGATAATTGTGTAGTAAGGAAGTGAAAGGTTTTATGACTCAAGTAATAAGTGTATGAAGATGAAGTTATCGATGTTATTCAAGTGGTGACTCCAAAAAAATCTACTAGATACCAAATTCCGAGACCTGCAGAGTCCGTTTTCAAATAGGTAACAGTTCTGGTAAGAAAAGTTCCGCAAAAATAGTATCCAACTATATTTCTGCAGTTTTTAGACAATAAGGAAAGCTACGAAGCGAAAGAGGGATGGAAACGGAGCCAAGGTGGCTCACACCACCCTGTGGCGTGGGCCCACCCCTGGCCGCGCCACCAGGTGGTGTGGCCACTCCGGACTCCGTCTCCGACTCATTTTCTCCCAGTACCTTCCTCTTGTTATGAAACTTCGTAATATATAACCCCCGGATCTCCCGAGGTTCATATATCATGTTTTCGTCGTGTTTTTGTTTCGATCTGTTTCTGCCAGGAGCTATCTTTGAAAGCTTTGAAGCACAATGGTGTCTGCCAAGGATAAAGGAAAGGAGCCTATGGAGGAGGAGCTCCAAGACCCCGGGAAGGAGGAGGAGATCAAGAGTGAAGATGAAGAGGAGGCAAAGCACACCGGCACTACCGTTGCAAGCATTGGAGTGGAGGCAAACCCAGCCATTGGAGGGAAGCCTCCTCATCACCGTTCAGATCCCTGGTCACTTCCTCTATGCACCAAGAGTCCTTTCGATACCCTTATCCATGAGCATCAATACCAGAATATGCCCAAGGGGAAATTACCCTCCAATTGGGATTTGCCTCGTTCTAGCTATGCAGGGAAGGAAGACTTCAAGGAGGTAGAGTGGGGGGAGATCGCAAGAGCTAGGATTCTTAACCCGACATGATCATGAGCCGCATTAAGCAACACTCACATCTTATTCGAAATCTCACCTTCGAGATTGAGGACTTGGGGAAATTGATCAAAGAACTCATCAAGAGGATACCACCACCACCAAAGGAGTAATTTGTCATCAGGTTTGGCATCCCCTTGGTTTGTTCCAAGCTTGGGGGAGTGCCGCGGTATCACATCACTATCTTCTATATTTTTACCTTATTAGTAGAGGCATATCATGAATAGAGAAGTTATTATGTAGGATGGTTTGCATTATGGAAGTGTCCCCTCTCTCGTTAGATATGTATCCCTTGGTGTGACTTGCCGTTATGGAATATTAATGAGAAGTTCTATCATTTACTCTTTTGCATAGCTTATATTAGTTTTAAATTCGTGGTTATATGATTGATCTTGTTGTTAGTATTGGTATCACTTTGGGATCATTGAGTTAATTTAGTTGGTTTTGGCAAACCTGGCTCGGTCAGTAGCAACACTATTTTTGAGAGTTGAATGAAAATATAAAAGTACTCTAAAGAAATATAATTTCATC
The DNA here is from genome assembly GCA_916181665.1 of Avena sativa. NCBI lineage: Eukaryota > Viridiplantae > Streptophyta > Magnoliopsida > Poales > Poaceae > Avena > Avena sativa. Next base: position 125,816,045 of record OV702289.1, on the reverse strand, counting down.
ATCTTTGTTTCTTGATTTGCTCATAAGTTTAGTATTCTCTAGTTAAGATCTTTTGTGCTTCCAAGGAAGATTGCATGTTTGTCTTTATCACTTGTATGTTTGCTTGTTTCCTTCGACTCTTATACTTGCTACCCAGCCTTGCTAGCCAAAAACCTGTACTGAGAGGGAATTCTTCTCGTGCATCCACTCCTTTAAACCAAAACCCACGCCATTTGTGTCCACCATACCTACCTATTAGCATTATTGCTATTCCAAGTAAATTCTTGTTTTATCTACCTCCCAAACTAAACTTGTTATGTGAAAACTACTGATTAAAGCTCTCACAAACTTGATGGCACACTTTACTTTCTTGCACTTAATAAACTTGAACCATTGTGCTCACCTATGTTGCGTATATGCTTGCGCTTTGTAAGTTGTGAATTAGCAGAACCATGTTGTCATGGGGAACACTTTCAACATTGCACTGGTACTTTGTACCTAGTTGATATCATGTTCTTTTGTCTATGGATGTCGTCGGTGTGAAATGAAAGGGGAGCTTGTAAGTCCATGGAGTTATGCATGTGTGTTAGAGAAACGCCTGGGCCGCTGGTCTAATCCATGCTGACATGGAGGAAACCTACAGCGTAACCATAACGAGCATCTATGAAGCATTCTTCTTATAAAAAAAAGAGTCCGATATTGAGAAAAAAGAGAAAAATAAAAAAAGAGATTATGAAAAGAGGAAAGAGAGAAAAAAGCACCATATTCCCATGGTAAGAAAGAAGATTGTTGAGATGCTTGTTGTCTGCTTGCCTTGTCATTTTGATATGGGGATTCTTCTGTATCATCGGGCAAGGGGTACCCCGTTGGCGGTTCTCTATGATACACAGATGCTTACGATGACAAGAACTTACCGGTGACTAAACTTGAGTAGCATGAGGAGCGGCCCTCGTATTCAAGGGACATGAGATTCTCAATTTACAACTTGTCCATGCATATCCTCATATTTGATCACTTTAACCTTAATCACCTAAAGATGCCTATGATAGGGGCAATGAGAGCTGAAAGCTAATAAGTATAATAATTTTTGGGATCTCTTTATGAGCCTTGCAATCCCTGCTTCCCTCTAGGAAGGGCCTTTCTTTTACTTTTTAGTTGAGTCAGTAAACCTATTCCCTTATATCTCAGCAAGTATTTTGAGTTGTTGTGTTTCATTCATTCATATGATGATTTATTCAATCATGTTTCTTATGTTCCTTGTTTTGCACATTGCTCTTATCTTGATGTTTTCTACTTTGAAAGCTATCATTGAAAACCAGTTATTTGTGAACTCCAGCAAATTATCAACTATTCTTCGACCAAGAGCTAAGTTTTCCATTACCAATTATGATTTACTTTATGTATCTTTATTGTGTTTCCTTTACTCATTGCAAGTTGAGTTATATAATAGTGAGTTGTCTTCTATTATGATATATGTATTGATGAATGTGATGCTTCTTGTCCGTATTCTTTTATCGACTCTTCACTCCATAAACCTGAGGTCATGTTTATTTAGCTCAGTTTCGCTTGGGGACAAGCGAAGTCTAAGCTTGGGGGGAGTTGATATGTCCATTTTGCATCACTATTCTATATCATAATTTACTATTATTCATTGATATATTTCATATTAAGAGATGATACTTATGTTATTTCATATGTTTTTGCATGGTTGATGACTTTTGGAGCATGGACCGCTGCACTCAGGATTCTGATGGAAAAGGTGTTGTTTGGAGGAAAAATTCGCGAAGATCAGAAAATCCGAGAAAATATATGGAAATTCCTATTTTTCCAGAAGACGAAGGAAGCCCGAAGAGGGAGTGGAGATGGGCCACAGGGGGCCCACACCACCCCCTGGCGCGAGCTACCCTAGGCCACGCCACCAGGTGGTGTGGCTGCCCTGGCCCACCTCTGGATCTCCCCTCTAGCGTATATTATCCTCCTGATACCCTAAGACTTGGGGGGTGACCACAGAAAGATTCTGCCGCCTTTGCGGGGTGGAAAACATCGAGAGAGCAAGATCTCTCCGGTAGACAGATTTCTGCCGGGGAATTCCTTTTCGAAGAGGGGAGATCGTCGCCATCAACACCATCATCAAGCTGGACTTCATCGGGATCATCCTCATCACCACCACCAGCATCACCATCAGCACCATCATCACCATCTCCATATTGCTGTAACAATTGGGTTGAATCTTGCATAGTTCATAGGGGAACTTTCCCGGTGTTGATTACTCTTTGTAGTCGATGCTATTGAGTGAACCATTGAATTATTGTTTATGTTCAGATTGTTATACATCATTATTCCATCTCTGATCATGATCCATATGATGTCTTGTGAGTAGTTCATTTTGTTCTTGAGGACATGGGAGAAGTCATGTTGTTAGTAGTGGAATTGTGTTGAGAAAGATTCAATAGTTTGATATTTAAGTTGTGGTATACTTCTTCTAGTGGTGTCATGTGAACGTCGACTACATGACACTTCACCTATATGGGCCTAGGGGAATGCATTGTGTATTTGGCTACTAATCGTAGGGGTTGCCGGAGTGACAGAAACCTGAACCCCCGTTAGGAAACCATTGCATACGGGACGTAAGGGTCTTAGAGTTTAAAGCTGTGGTTAGGTTTCTACCTTAATTACTTTCTTATACTTATGGATGTTTGCAAGGGGTATAATCACAAGTATGTATTAGTCCTAGGAAGGTCGGTACATTAGCACAGGTTCACCCACACAACACTTAGCAAGCTAAAGAAGATTAATCAACTATATGAAGCGAAAGCACTTGACAGTCTTCCCATGTGTCCTCGAGAACGTTTGTTCATCTTAAGTAATACAACCGGCTTGTCCTTTGCTGCATAAAGAATTGGGCCACTTGCTGCATTTATTCCTACTGTCTTTTATTTACTCGTACTTTGTTTACTTGCTTTATCAAAAAACCCTAAAAATCCGTTTGCTAAGTATTTGCAGAGAATTCCTGATCCACACCACTAGCCAACACCTTCTGTTCCTCGTTGGGTTCGACACTCTTACTTATCGAAAATACTGCTATACACCCCCTATACTTGTGGGTCATCACAGGCGCCACCCTCTTCTTTGCCTATGCGGCCTTCGAGGTCGCAGACACTCTTATACAGCACCTCTGTTTCCTCAGAGTCGCCAGGCATCACGACATTCTTCCAGGAACGCCTCCTCTTACAAGCTGCCACGGAGTCGAAGGGCGCAAGTCCATAGTGCTCTCCGCCGGCCTTCTGGTCGTGGATGTAGAACCACTTGTACCTCCACCCTTGGACAGACGCGGTGAGCTTGATGTCAAAGTAGGTGACAGAGGAGTCGACATGGATCCCGCAACCTCCTATGTCGTAGACTACCGAACCAGACGCCGACTAAGTTTGAGCTTAAAAAGCCTCTTGAAGAGGCCAAAGTGCGGCTCAATTCTGAGCTAGCACTCGCAAAGTGTGATGAAGCAAGTGATGTGGAGAATGGAGTTTGGGGACAGCTGGTGCAACTGGAGCCCATAGAAACAAAAAAGACCCCTGAAGAAAGGATGCAGGGGAAGAGAGAGACCTCGAATGATGAACGCAAGGAACATCACCCGGAAACCTGGAGGAGGACAAGGGATTAGCTCATCGCCAGGCACTCGCGAGTCATCTTCCGTGAGCGGAAGAGCTCCATCTTGACGATGAAGGTGCAGCTTAGAAGGCTTGATGACGGACACGCGCCAGGAGCCGTTAGTGACGCGGGTGCCCGCACCCTTCTTCTTCCTGGCGCCAGCGGCGGTGGTGCTGCCCTTCTTCTTGACGACATCAATGGTGGCCACAGATCCAGCAGCGGTGCCTCCCTTCTTCTTGCCCATCTTTCGATGGCGATGCGAGCGAAGAAAGTAACTGGGGAAAACACGGAGCTAGTCCAGTGCCATGTAGAGGAAGCGCGCAAGGAAGCAGAGAGAACAACAATGGCGAAGGAGGCACAAGCAAGAAGAGAGATGGGGAAAATTACCGCAGTTGCGCTGCTACTTAACCTCCTCGCAGGTGTCATCCAATGGCTAGAAAAAACCCTACTAAACGCGTGGCGCACATCGCCATCGACACATGGCGAGGCTGAACCACGAACCTTCCCCCACTACTCCCATTACACGCGGAAATCGAGGAGACACGGTTAAACCAGAAGATTACGCACGCCCAGTCAAATCAAAGTCAGAAAGTGGGACCCACCGCTCGTCACATCCCGTCAAAGCCGCTCACGCGGGCAACTGAGGTCATCATATCCTCAGCACTAACGTCGTCGATTCTAGCAGAAGAAGATTTTGACTACTTTAGTTCTTGCTCGAGTCTTCGACTCAACCAAGCACTTGAGGGCTATGATACGTCCATTTCGCATCACTATTCTATATCATAATTTACTGCTATTCATTGATATATTTCATATTAAAGGATGATACTTATGTTATTTTATCTGTTTTTGCATGGTTGATGACTTTTGGAGCATGGACCGCTGTAGTCGGGATTCTGATGAAAAAGGTGATGTTTGGAGGCAAAATTTGCGAAGATCAAAAAATCCGGGAAAATACATGGAAAATCCTATTTTTCTAGAAGAAGAAGGAAGCCAGAAGGGGAGGCTGAGATGGGCCACAGGGGGCCCACACCACCCCCTGGCGCGGGCCAGCCTAGGCCATGCCAGCAGGTGGTGTGGCCGCCCTGGTCCACCCCTGGCTCTCCCCTTTGGCATATATTATCCTCCCGAAACCCTAAGACTCGGGGAGCGACCACAAAAATATTCCGCCGCCTCTGCGGGGCGGAAAACACCGAGAGAGAAAGATCTCTCCGGCAGACAGAATTCTGCCGGGGGAATTCCTTCCCGAAGAGGGGAGATCGTCGCCATCAACACCACCATCAAGCGGGACTTCATCGGGATCATCATCATCATCATCACCATCATCACGACCAGCACTATCATCACCATCTCCATATCGCTGCAACAATTGGGTTGAATCTTGCATAGTTCTTAGGGGAAACTTTCCTGGTGTTGATTACTCTTTGTAGTTGATGCTATTGAGTAAACTATTGAATTATTGTTTATGTTCAGATTGTTACACATCATTATTCCATCTCTGATCATGATCCATATGATGTCTTGTGAGTAGTTCGTTTTGTTCTTGAGGACATGGGAGAAGTCTGTTGTTAGTAGTGGAATTGTGTTGAGAAAGATTCAATAGTTTGATATTTAAGTTGTGGTGTACTTCTTCTAGTGGTGTCATGTGAGCATCGACTACATGACACTTCACCTATATGGGCCTAGGGGAATGCATTGTGTATTTGGCTACTAATCGTAGGGGTTGCCGGAGTGACAGAAACCTGAACCCCGGTTAGGAAACCATTGCACAAGGGACGTTAGGGTCATAGAGTTTAAAGATGTGGTTAGGTTTCTACCTTAATTACTTTCTTGTACTTACGGATTTTTGCAAGGGGTATAATCACAAGTATGTATTAGTCCTAGGAAGGTCGGTACATTAGCATAGGTTCACCCACACAACACTTAGCAGACTAAAGAAGATTGATTAGCTATATGAATCGAAAACATTTGACGATATTCCCATGTGTCCTCGAGAACGTTTGGTCATCTTAAGTAATACAACCGGCTTGTCCTTTACTGAATAACGGATTGGGCCACTTGTTGCATTTATTCTTATTGTCTTTTATTTACTCGTACTTTATTTACTTGCATTATCAAAACCCCTAAAATCCGTTTGCTAAGTATTTGCAGAGAATTCTTGATCCATACCACTAGCCAGCACCTTCTGCTCATCGTTGGGTTCGACACTCTTACTTATCAAAAATACTGCGATACACCCCCTATACTTGTGGGTCATCAAGACTATTTTCTGGCGTCGTTGCCGAGGAGTGAAGCGCTATTGGAGAGTTGAACTGGTAAAGGAAACTTCTATTGTGAGTATTGTTTACTTCTGTTAGTTGCTTTATTTTCAATATGGATAATTCGCTGAGTTTCTTATTTCGTAATGCTACTACCGCTGCTAAGGTAGTAGATGAACCACCACCTGCTGGGAATGATACTTTTAAAATACCTACAAGGATTATTGATTGTGTTATGGATAACTACTATGTTGGGGATGGAACTGTCCATCCCGGTGATCATTTACTCTTTATACATGAATTATGAGGGTTGTTCAAGTGTGCGGGTATTATTATAGATCAAGTCAAGAAGAAGTTATTCTCATTGTCACTGAAAAGAAGAGCTGAGGAATGGTATAAGCTGCGGAAGAATGGTCAAGCTCTTGAATGGGAGGAAATAGTACCTCTCTTTTATTCAAAGTTTTATCCTCCTAGTGAGATTCATAAAGATCGGAATCAAATATATAACTTTTGGCCTCTTGATGGAGAGAGTACAGCTCAAGCTTGGGGAGATTGAAGTTACTAATGCTCAAATGTCCCATTCATGAGCTCCCCAATAATATTATTATCCATAACTTTTATGCAAGGCTTTCTCTTCATGATAAGGATTTATTGCATGCTTCTTGTGCTGGATCATTTACACGCATGGAAGAAGAAGTTAAATGGGATCTTCTAGACCGTATTCAAGATAATGCTGAGGCATGGGAGAATGACAAAGGAAGAAAGTCAGGTATAAATTATGATTATGAATGCATTGAATCTTTTATGGGAACTGATGACTTTCAAAATATTAAAAATGCTTATGGTCTAGACTCTCAAGCTATTGTAACTTATTTTAAGGATTTTGCTTCCTACATTGAAGTGCCTAAAAAGAAGTGGAATAAGTATCATGAACCTTATAAAGATATTGCTAGGAGTGTTCCTGCAAGAAATACTGAAGTTTATACTGCTAATCATGTTTTACATGAACCTTACATTGAGAAAATCCCTTTCCCAGTTAAGATAAAGGAACATTCTATGCTAGCTAGTATGGTTAATGAAAGTACAAGTAAAGCTGTTGAACCTGATAAACAAATGGATGATGAACCTATAATAGCAAATGTGAAAGATTTTGTCACTAAATATGAAGAAGAGGGACACACTATCCTTTGTAAGGATACCTCTAATATTGTTTCACAAAGCAATATCATAAGAACTAGTATTCCTGTGTTTTCTGTTAGAATAAGTGATCATTGTTACGATGGTCCTTGTGATAGTTATATTGTTAAGTTTATGCATGATATTGAAAGTTACTATGAGAGAGGGAAAAGTGTTCTTATCTATCTCAATAATATCAAGTTTCCCCGTTTTATGCTGGAAGTTTTTATGTTGCACTTCTTTTGCCTTCTTATGCTAGTAGCATCTGGTTACAACAACTTGTTTGTTTACAAAATTCCTTTGCATAGGAAGTGGGTTAGACTTAATCATGTGTATTTTTGCTTCTTAATGCTCTCTTTCACTTCAATTCATATTTCTAAGTGAGCATCATCAAAATTATCATGCACATCTTAATGGCTATAAAGAAAGAGCTTTTTGGGAGACAACCCAATTTATTTGTGTTTTCAGTTTGTTTTTGTTTTTCTTTGAGTCTTGGAAGTTAGTACTTCGGTAATAACCTCTCCTTATCATTTTTGTTTGGTTTTTGTGTCAAGATCAACCTCTAATGAGAGAGAAGTAAGATTTGGGGAAGTTGCTGTCCCGAAACAGATTTCTGTGCTTCACCGTAAAAATTCGTGAGAGATCTCTGTATGTCGGATTGGGCTGTAATTTTTTGTGCTTCTGCCCCAGGTGGTTATTTAACTTTCGTTAGTTTTGCACTTTTTTATTTGAGCAACAGAAGATTTTCGAAAAAATTGATCTTTACCTGCTGGTCTGTTTTGACAGATTTTGCCACTCTTGCATTTGCTTCTTTAATCGATGTCCTTTTTGAATTCTTTGGGTTTTCGGAAGGAGTTGCTACAGTAGCTCTTGTTTTGATGGTTTTCGGTTGAAATTGGACTCAAAAGGTTTTATCACTTCACTTATACTAATGTTGCTAATGAGGGTTGTTTGAAGTTTTGTGTGAAAGAAAATTTCAGGTTAGTGGAGATAATGGTGTAATAAGGAGGTGAAAGGTTTCATGACTCAAGCAATAAGTGTATGAAGATGAAGATATTGATGTTATTCAAGTGGTGACTCCGGAAGAATATACTACATAATTCAGAGACCTGAAGAGTCTGTTTTCAAATAGGTAACAGTTCTGGTAAGAAAAGTTCCGTGAAAGATCTGTCCAGTTATATTTTTGCAGTTTTTAGCCAATAAGGAAAGCTACGAAGCGAAAGAGGGACGAAAACAGAGCCAGGCTAGCTCACACCACCCTGTGGCGCGGGCCCACCCCTGGTCGCGCCACCAGGTGGTGTGGCCACCTCGGCCTCCGTCTCCGACCCATTTTCTCCCAGTACCTTCCTCTTGTTGTGAAACTTCGTAATATATAATCCCCCGGATCCCCCGAGGTTCGTATATCTTGTTCTCGTCGTGTTTTCGTTTTGATATGTTTCTGACAGGTAGAGTCCTAGATTTGGAGCCACAATGTCTTTCTCTGGATCAGCCAATGAAGATTCCTCTACGGATATCATCAACCCATACATGAGAGAGTTGAGGATTCATCCCAGGGAGTTGTTGCTTGAAGATGGAGAGGTACGGATAAAGGAGGTTCAAGGCCCTAAAGGTGAAGGAAGTCCGGAAGACAGGATGGAAGCATTGGAGCAAGAAGTGTTTAGGTACAAGAAGATGGCGGAGCGTGAAGTGGATATTATCCATAAGATTTGTTCCAAACTCATCGCCGAGCACCAAAAGGAGACTGCTGAGCTCAAGGATGAAGTCCTCTCACTCCGCCAAACAACCAACCAACTGCAAGCACAGCTCTACGATGTTCAAAATCAAAACTGTAAGTACGAGGTTAGGTTTAAACGCATAAGTGCTGCTGCAAGTTTCAGGATGCTGGAGACCACGATGTCCTTTGTTGATGGGGAGACCTTACCCTGGAAGCTGAACGATGATGAGAGAATACCACCACCACCAAAGGAGTAATTCGTCATCAGGTTTTGGCATCCCCTTGGTTTGTTCCAAGCTTGGGGGAGTGCCGCGGTATCACATCACTATCTTCTATCTTTTTACCTTTTTGGTAGAGTCATATCATGAATAGAGAATTTATCATGTAGGATGGTTTGCATTATGGAAGTGTCCCCTCTCTCATTAGATATGTATCCCTTGGTGTGAGTTGCCGTTATGGAATATTAAGGAGAAGTTCTATCATTTACTCTTTTGCATATCTTATATTAGTTTTCTATTCTTGGTTATATGATTGATCTTGTCGTTAGTATTGGTAGCACTTTGGGATCATTGAGTTAATTTAGTTCGTTTTGGCAAACCTGGCTCACTCAGTAGCAACACTATTTTTGAGGGTTGAATGAAAAAGATAGAAGTACTCTAAAGAAATATAATTTCACCATCTTTCTTTCTTGATTTGCTCATAAGTTTAGTATTCTCTAGTTAAGATCTTTTGTGCTTCCAAGGAAGATTGCATGTTTGTTTTTGTCACTTGTATGTTTGTTTGTTTCCTTCAACTCTTATACTTGCTACCCAGCCTTGCTAGCCAAAAACCTATACTGAGAGGGAATTCTTCTCGTGCATCCAATCCTTAAACCAAACCTATGCCATTTGTGTCCACCATACCTACCTATTAGCACTATTGCTATTCCAAGTAAATTCATGTTTTTATCTACCTTCCAAATTAAACTTGTTATGTGAAAATTAGTGATTAAAGCTCTCACGAACTTGATGCACACTTTACTTTTCCTGCACTTAATAAACTTGAAACATTGTGTCCATCTTTGTTGCGTATATGCTTGCGCTTTATAAGTTCAAGTTAGCAGAACCATGTATCATGGGGAACGCTTTCAACATTGCACTTATATTCTGTTGATATCATGATTCTTTTGCTTATGGATCCCGGAGGTGTGAAATAAAAGGGGAACTTGTAAGATCATGGAGTTTATATGTGTGTTAGAGAAACGCCTGGGCCGCTAGCCTAAACCATGCCTAATCATGGTGGAAACTTGCAGCATAGCCATAATGAGCACTCTATGAAGCATCCTCAATAAAAACCTATGCAAATAGCAAATAAAAGGATCGCTGAGATGCTCATTGTCTGCTTGCCTTGTCATTTTGATTATGGGATAGCTCTTGTATCATGTGCAAGGGGTACCCTGGTGGCGGTTCTTTATGATACATATGTACTTACAATGACAAGAGCTTACTTGTGACTGAAGTTGAGTAGCATGTCGTTCGGTACTCGTAAGTAAGGGGCGTGAGATTTCAACTTATATCTTGTCAAGCATATCCTCTTAGTTGTGTCACTTTAACCTTAATCACCTAAAGATGCCTATGATAGGGGCAATGAGAGCTGAAAGCTAATAAGTATCATAATTTTTGGGAGCTCTCTATGAAACTTGAAATCTCTGCTTCCCTCTGCGAAGGGCATTTCTTTTACCTTTTTGTTGAGTCAGTAAACCTATTCCCTTCTATCTCAGCAAGTATTTTGAGTTGTTGTGTTTCATTCATTCATATGATGATTTATTCAATCATGTTTCTTATGTTCCTTGTTTTGCACATTGCTCTTATCTTGGTGTCTACTACTTTGAAAGCTATCATTGAAAATCAGTTATTTGTGAACTCCAGTAAATTGCCAACTATTCTTTGACCAAGAGCTAAGTTTGCCATTACCAATTATGATTGAGTTTATGTATCTTTATTCTGTTTCCTTTACCTATTGCAAGTTAAGTTATATAATAGTGAGTTGTCTTCTATTATGATCTATGTATTGATGAATGTGATGCTTCTTGTCCGTATTCCTTTATCGGCTCTTCACTCCATAGACCTGAGGCCATGTTTATTGAGCTCAGTTTCTCTTGGGGACAAGCGAAGTGTAAGCTTGGGGGGAGTTGAAACGTCCATTTTGCATCACTATTCTATATCATAATTTACTGTTATTCATTGATATATTTCATATTAAAGGATGATACTTATGTTATTTTATCTATTTTTGCATGGTTGATGACTTTTGTAGCATGGACCGCTGCAGTCAGGATTCTGATGGAAAAGGTGTTGTTTGGAGGCAAAATTCGCGAAGATCAGAAAATCCGTCAAAAATACATGGAAAATCCTATTTTTCCAGAAGATGAAGGTAGCCAGAAGGGGAGGCTGAGATGGGCCACAGGGGGCCCACACCACCCCCTGGCGTGGGCCATCCTAGGTCATGATGTCTACGCACTTCTATTCTTGTAGACAGTTGTTGGGCCTCCAAGTGCAGAGGTTTGTAGAACAGCAGCAAGTTTTCCCTTAAGTGGATCACCCAAGGTTTATCGAACTTAGGGAGGAAGTGGTCAAAGGTATCCCCTCTCAAGCAACCCTGCAATCAAGATGCAAGAAGTCTCTTGTGTCCCCAACACACCCAATACACTTGTCAGGTGTATAGGTGTACTAGTTCGGCGAAGAGATAGTGAAATACAAGTGGTATGGATGATTATAAGTGGTAATGGTGATAGAGAATAGCTTGGTGGCATGGAAAAGACTAAAGTAAAACTGAAATAAAGATGGAAGCAAGCAAACATGTAATAGATCTAATAGCAAACGGTGTTTCAGTGCTTAGAAACAAGGCCTAGGGATCATACTTTCACTAGTGAACACTCTCATATAAATATATCATCTTCATGATACTATGCTGAACTACTCTCCGGTTGGACACTCTAATCCATGGTAGGGCTATAACAGCACACCTCAAAGTAAGTATTTCCCATCTAGAAAACCCCACACTATCACCTTGAGTACTAGATGAGTCCAACAAACACCACAATTTCATAAAGACATCTAACTCCAAATATAACTCATAACAAGTATTTGTAATCTCTAGCCTAAGTGCCACCATGGTGTGCACACTGTCAACTTCACACACATGGGGAGAGAAGAGATCTATTAAGCACTTGAGTAGCAAGGTAGATCTATAGATTACAAGCTCATGATCTCAATAAGATCATGCATAGAGAGAGAGATGAACACATAGCTACCGGTAGATCCCTTAGCCTCGAGAGAGAACTACTCCCTCCTCATCATGGGAATCAGCAATGGTGATGGAGATGGTGGTGGAGATCGATGGAGATGGCTCCGGGGGCACTTCCCGTCTCGGCAGGGTGCCGGAACAGAGACTTTCTGTCCCCCGAATCTCCCCTTCGGTGGCGGCGGCGCTACGGAACTTTTCATGGATTTCTGATCAATGACCTAGGGTTTATGCATCGGGAGACTTCTTATAGGCGAAGAGGCAAGGTCGGTGGAGTGCTAGGGGGCCCACACCACCTGGTGGTGCGGCCAGGGCTAGCCCACGCCACCATATGGTGTGGCCAGGCCCTGGCCCTCCTCCGTCTCTGCTTCTGGCTCCACGAGTCTTCCGGTAAAATAGGAACTTTGGCTTTTGTCCCGTCCAATTCCGAGAATATTGATTTTCTGACTTTCCTGGAACCAAAAACAGCAGAAAATAGGCAACTAGCACTGTGGCTCTTGTTAATAGGTTAGTCCAAGAAATCATATGAAAAGTACTCCAAAGTTGGAACAAAACACAAGAAAGTAGATAAAACCAAGCATGGAACATCAAAAATTATAGATACATTTGCAATGTATCAGGCCGTGCCACCAGGTGGTGTGGACGCCCTGGTCCACACCTGGCTCTCCCCTCTGGCGTATATTATCCTCCCGAAACCCTAAGACTCAGGAAGCAACCCTAGAAAGATCCCGCCGCCTCTACGGGCGGAAAACACCGAGAGAGAAAGATCTCTCCGGCAGACACAATTCTGCCGGGGGAATTCCTTCCCGGAGAGGGGAGATCGTCGCCATCAACACCACCATCAAGCGGGACTTCATCGGGATCATCATCATCATCACCACCATCATCTCCACCAGCACCCTCATCACCAATCTCCATATCGCTGTAACAATTGGGTTGAATATTGCATAGTTCTTTGGGGAAACTTTCCCGGTGTTGATTACTCCTTGTAGTTGATGCTATTGAGTGAACCGTTGAATTATTGTTTATGTTCAGATTGTTATACATCATTATTCCATCTCTGATCATGATCCATATGATGTCTTGTGAGTAGTTCGTTTTGTTCTTGAGGACATGGGAGAAGTCATGTTGTTAGTAGTGGAATTGTGTTGAGAAAGATTCAATAGTTTGATATTTAAGTTGTGGTGTACTTCTTCTAGTGGTGTTATGTGAACGTCGACTATATGACACTTCACCTATATGGGCCTAGGGGAATGCATTGTGTATTTGGCTACTAATCGTAGGGGTTGCCGGAGTGACAGAAACCTGAACCCCCGTTAGGAAACCATTGCACAAGGGACGTGAGGGTCTTAGAGTTTAAAGATGTGGTTAGGTTTCTACCTTAATTACTTTCTTATACTTACGGATGTTTGCAAGGGGTATAATCACAAATATGTATTAGTCCTAGGAAGGTCATTACATTAGCACAGGTTCACCCACACAACACTTAGCAGACTAAAGAAGATTGATCAACTATATGAAGCGAAAACACTTGACGATATTCTCATGTGTCCTCGAGAACGTTTGGTCATCTTAAGTAATACAACCGGCTTGTCCTTTACTGAATAAAGGATTGGGCCACTTGCTGCATTTATTCTTATTGTCTTTTATTTACTCGTACTTTATTTACTTGCATTATCAAAAACCCCTAAAAATCCGTTTGCTAGGTATTTGCAGAGAATTCTTGATCCATACCACTAGCCAGCACCTTCTGCTCCTCGTTGGGTTCGACACTCTTACTTATCGAAAATACTGCGATACACCCCCTATACTTGTGGGTCATCAGGCTACTCCTATCAGGAGCGCTGACCGCGCACCCGAAAGAATTTTTATGCAGGTGTATGAGCATTCAAGACAAACCCATCACTCGAATCAATGATTCGATTGTGAATGACAGGTTACTCCCATAGGGAGCGTTGGAAGCATATTCGACTGAAACAAGCAACAAAAAGACGACAGCGGTCGCAAAATGTTTTTAGTCCCCACTCGAGTCTACGACTCGAATAGGCACTCGGGGGCTACTCCCATAGGGAGCGCTGGCCGCACACCCTATGATTATTTGTACATCGTACTGGTCGATAACATCCACACTCGAATGCTATGGTGACTCCGCCCCATATTTTCCCTACAAATAGATTGCATCTCCTGGGCCACCCGAATCATCTCCGTGATGACTAAAAATTTCGAATGCCGCGCTTACAGCGTGAGGATAAGACCTGAATAAGGCCTGGCAACGCATCTGCTGCGCACTAGCAAAAATATATCCGTACCTGCAAGTGCGATGAACATGCCTTGACGGACGCGTCGAGTGCTCACACTTATACATTGGAATTCGACTACTGTAAGACCTCTGCGGCCTAAGTCGAATTACGCCAGCACTTTTCCGAATTCGAGTCCGGGGACTCGAGTTTGAGTAGATTGCGTTGTTTTTCCCTAAGGCAATTAACTGATACCGATACATCAGATAAATCATGCACGTATATCAAACAATCCCTATGACACGAAACATAACACTCGAAAAATGTTCAGTCATGCACTCAAAAGACTTCATAAAGTCTCCAGTCGAATCTACGATTCCAATGGACACTCGGGGGCTACTGACATGGGTATACCCTACAGGTACTCGAGTTTGGCATATACGGTCCAGATACGGCAGAAGCCCACGGTGTTGCCAAGGCCCAATGAAGAATTCGAGTGGTCCACGGACTCTCCGATTTCTTGCGAGGAAAGAAGAAGCTTAAGATAGAAAGTTCAAAGGGCAAACCCTAAACTATAACCGACTCGACCTGCTACCCGAGACCTAGCCTATCTATATAAAGGCTAGGAGGGGGTGGCGAGGAGGACAACCCCAACCCTAGTTTCCATAAATCTCGCCAGATTGCATCTGCGCACCCCTGTAATCTTTGATTCCTTCGATAATTCCAAGAGCAGACAAGCAGGAGTAGGGACCTCTATGAGGCCTGAACCTGGGTAAACCTTGCGTCCATGTGTGATTGTTTGCTAGCCGATTGATGCCTCCATCTCTCCCTCCTTCTCCAAAACCCAAGTCCATAACAATGGGCATTGACGAGTTGAACCCTCGTCACCTTCCATCTTGTGCATGTTGGTCTTCTTCAATGTGTCTACACAAGTCATGGTGGTGGAACATGGGGAAATGAAGGAGTAAAACTACAACTACATTCGGGAACCTTGATGCATTTCTCTGTTTTATCATGTACGTTACTTATCCATTCTTTTCATATTGTTTGATCTTGTGTGTTTTTTTAGTAAATCAATAAAGACGGATCACTTGCTACAAAAATTACAAGCATAAAACACAAAAGTGAGTGCCAACATGTAATTCATTTTACAGTTGTATACATTATCACTAATGAACTCTTTGCTCTGAACTTAAGGCTTCTTGTTAGCATCTTCTCACCAATGCACTAAACTCTTGCTCAATTCCCTAATTGCTTCATGACCACTCTAAAAAATAAGTAACTAAATTAAACAACTTTTGAAACAACTTATGCTCAAATTATCGCTTACATACATGTTCTTTTCATTGGTAAATAGATGATACTCCGAACATAGAAACCATCTCCAATGTGCAACCTTGACCATTAGTTTTAATACAAATATGAAAAATTACTTGACTAACATAAATATATTTCTAGAAAGCACAAACCAAAGTTAAAGAGTAAATCCACATACGCGAATAAGATTTGTCTACAAGGCAGGTCTATGTCAAAATTATACTCATACTTGTAAATTGTAGCATGTTTAAAAATTACACAAAGGCTCATAGTTTTTTATGTGTGAGAAACACAGTTCAATCGTAGACACTCACAACACGTACATGCACCCCCTATGAACGCACCGCGCACACCCTGCCCCATGAGCACCTCCGAGAGACTGAGCCGGCGGATCTAGTCTTGAGATTGACGAAGTCACCACGAGCGTCTCGCTGTAACGTCGTCTCCTACTAAAAGGATATTCCGCTTTTTATGCAACACATGGTGTCAAACCTAGGGTTTGAAATCTGTTGGACTGGGGTTACAACCACCCTTATAGCCACCCAACCACATGTTGGTTTGTCAAAGACTCGTAGTTACTTTCCTATCTCTTACCACTAATTGATAAATCACTACTTTGGTTTGTTAGATATTGTCTCCAAAATATAAGGCATATTTATTTTTGTTAAGACCAAGATTTTTATAAGCATTTACTCAATCAATACATTGTTTATGTTTTTTGTTAGTTGTTTTCAGTACCAATTTGGTGATTTCAATATCATGCCACAAGTTCGCACATCAGAAGTTAGTATTTAGTTCGATCTTTTTTTTACTCCCTTCGATCCAAACTAATTGACTCAGATTTATCTATATATATGGATGTATCTAGACATATTTTAGTACGCGAGACGTAGACAAACTTGAGGCATCGTAAATACGTCTATAATTTTAAAGGGGGAGTGAAAAGTTTATACACTTAGATTCCTTTTGAAAAATAGCTCAACAATTACCCATTTTCCAATCGATTGAGACCTAGCAAGATTCTTAGTAAATAGATAAAACGTGACAGAAAATTTGTCTTGAAAATAGTTTTTTCTATTTTATTATTATTTACTTACATGACATATCTACATAAGAATATGCTAAAAAGATTAAAAAAGAATATGCTAAATATATAATGTTATTCCTATTTTGATTTTGAAACGGAGGAGCTAAACGTGATTCTCGTGCCGTGGAAGACCAGGTCAATGCAAGGCAGAAACCCCTCCTGGTCAGTGTCAAGACGACGCTACTCATTTCCGTTCCGTCCTCAACCCTGCACGAGTCGCGTGCGTACGTCGCGACAGACACCGCTTAGATCCCAAGCTAACCGCTGACGGTTACACATATGGACGGCGTGGATTACATGTCCGTTCACATCTGACGGTCCAAAACTCCGCTTAGATCTCAAGCTACACCGTGGCGGCCACCGGCAACCGCGGCCTTGATAGCTTAGGATCGAAGCAGACGACGCCATATATAAACCCCGGCCGCGGCGTCCCCTCTCGTCCCACAAACACGCCCCGAAATCCGTCGCTCTCCCTGCCCGATCCCGGTCCAGTCCGCCGACGCCAGACCGCGCTCCTTGATTTCGAGCCGGCGACTCGCTCCGGAGGTTTCGACCGGCCCAATGGTGCGTGGATTTCTTTCGATTTACCTTTTGTTCTAAATTTGCTGGTAGTTTGTGCCTCTTCGATTTTGATAAATCTTCGATTTCGACCCCACGCAGGCTCTCCCCAACTCCCAGTCCCTGGTCGCGGAATTCAAGCTCGTCCTCGTCGGCGACGGCGGCACCGGCAAGACCACGTTCGTGAAGAGGCACGTCACCGGGGAGTTCGAGAAGAAATACGAGCGTGAGTGAAGAACCTGCTTACGCTTCTACTTTGTCTCTCTCAGATCTTGGTCGTGTTTCCGTCCTTGTTATTGTTGTCTGTTGCAAGTGCTGATGTGCGTGGTGTATTTCAGCGACCATCGGCGTGGAGGTGCGCCCGCTGGACTTCCACACGAGCCGCGGCAGCATCAGGTTCAGCTGCTGGGACACGGCCGGACAGGAGAAGTTCGGCGGCCTCCGTGACGGATACTAGTAAGCACCCTTTAAATCAACTAGCTAGTCACAATTACTATCTGTGATGTGATGAGTGCTAGTACCTGCGTTCAGTGATCTTCTAGAATTTTGAAAATTCCCATGTGCACAAATCAATGAGTCGAAATTATCACCTGCGTTCGATCTCGGTTCAGACTTCAGATGCATGTTTCAGTGATCTTGTAGCCTGCAGATTTGACGGGGTTTCGAAATTACTGGTCTAGTAAGAAATAATAATGTTGGTCACAGTGACATTTACACCGATTGGTACTGCAGGCCTGCTTTGTCGACAGTATTAGTCGTACTTTATCCATCCGATATGATATCCAATCGATCACTTGGATTAGTTGCAAAAAAAAAATAAGTAGCCCAAGTTGTTGATTTAGGGTGTTGAACGATCTCTTACTGCAGTCACGATTTTCATACTAGTAAGCTCAGAAATAGTGTTTAAACGGGTGAACCAAGAACAGTGTGCAATAGCGTGTAGAACATTTGCAATTTGTCTACCTGCTCCTTGGACATTAACTGTTCTGCCTTCTCCAAGAACGCAATGGCAGTACTCGACGTTTACAGCAGCCTAGAAAGTTTTACTAGATTAAATGTAGCACCTGTAGTATGAGCTTGTGATTTCCAGCAAGGATGATCAACAGACACAATGGTTATGTATTGTACTGCTACCTCTTCGGCATTCTTACATTTTCCTGCTGTTTTTCAGCATCCATGGCCACTGCGCCATCATCATGTTCGATGTCACATCCCGGCTGACCTACAAGAACGTCCCGACCTGGCACAGGGACATCTGCAGGTGAAAGTTCTGCTCTCCCAGAATATATCGAGTCTCCACCTACCTCTTATTTCATTGATTGTCCTAACCGGTCTGACACATCTCTTGAACTATCCTGAATATTTTACAATCAGGGTGTGCGAGAACATCCCGATCGTCCTGTGCGGCAACAAGGTGGACGTGAAGAACCGGCAGGTGAAGTCCAAGATGGTTACCTTCCACAGGAAGAAGAGCCTTCAGTACTACGAAATCTCTGCCAAGAGCAACTACAACTTCGAGAAGCCTTTCTTCTACCTTGCAAGGAAGCTCACAGGGTAACTAGACTCTTCTGCACTGCACTACCTTAACCACAACTGTTTGAATGCTTCTTGAACAAAAAAAAACAAATGCCAAGCTGATTCTGAACAATCAGCAATATATCTTCACTCTGAACAATCAACAATTAACATGATGTATGGATGCGATTGCAGGGACATGAACCTCCAGTTTGTTGAGCAGACGGCCCTCGTCCCCGCAGAGGTCACAATCGACCTCGTCGCGCAGCAACGGTAACTGCTCTGAAGACTGCTACTTGTACTTCTACTGAAACTGTATGCTGGATGTTGCCTTCCTCCTCTTTTGCTGAAAAACTCCTAACTTTGTGGTGCAGGATTGAAGCAGAGATAGCTGCTGCGGCGGCAATGCCCCTCCCGGATGAGGATGATGACGGCATGGACTGAGCTGATCGATCGCAGGCTGTTCAGTAGCAAGCATACCTATATAGCTTAGAATAGAACTCTTCTGAGAAGTGAGGTTTATGTGCCCGTATGAGACTTTTGAGTAGGCGTTTGATGGAGCTGGTTTGTGCAACAGTTGGTGTTTTTCGCAGTAGTAGATATGAGATGTATTATCTTTGTCAAGCGCTTGAGAAAACAGAACGAATGTCTCGTTGCCAACGAGGAAGATCGACCTGCAGATCACAAGAAATTTGGACAGACACGAAGTTTTTTTTTTTAATAATCATCACCAAACAGTCCTAAAAGTAATACTTTCTCCATGCTAAAATAGATATCTCAGATTTGTCTAAATTTAAATGTACCTAGACACTATTTAGTAAATTTAGTATAATTTCCGATATATATTTTGAGACGGATGGAGCAATAAAAATTAGGTAAATGATACTGCTTTCCCGGGGATCGCGTGATTCCATCCCCAAGGTCGCTCATGCGCGGTTGCTCCGATGTTCAGGTCACACGTCCTTCCACCTGCAGGGCCTACCAAACAATCTCATCTTCCTCCGTGTGAAACCACTGCTTCCAGATCCGTCGACGTGCCGCCTGCAGCACCTCCTGACCGCGCCGCCGCACCTAGGGACTCTGCAGCAAGCGCCACTCGCCTACGCTGTCGCGCCGCCTACAACGAGCTACTGCGCCCCGTGCCCAAACTTCAACCGAACGCCGCTCCCCTCTCTCCCACCTCCGACGAGGGGAGGTCTTTCGAGCCCACCCACCATGGCTGACGCTCGAGGGCGCCCCGCTGCTCCGCCTCCATCCCACACCAGCATCGCCGGTCGTCAGAGTTGGAGACAACGACTGCTACCGGCACGGTGCTACACAGGCGGGACGACGTTGCTACTAGAAGTGTTCGTCGTTGCTACAAATGAAAGATCGCGATGCTACCCGATCAATGAATGGGTTTTGAGATTTTGCTACAGGGTGACGCTGTAATAATAGCAATTTTTTGCTATTTATGTTCTATGTTTTTGCTATGATAGCATAGAGTATTTGCTACGATATTTTCGATGAAAGTCCTCAGCAAAGTTGGTTTTGCTATAGCAGTCACCGACGATGTCTCTGGCGAGGTTGTTCTTTTTGCTACATTAGCACCTTTTTTTACTACCACCGTTTTGCGGTTTTGCTATAATAGCGTAAAGTTTTTGCTACACGGTCTCTGGTGAGGTCTACCGGCGGAAGTCTTCGGCGAGGTCGGATATGCTACATTAGCACAACTTTTTTGCTGCATGGTCGCCGAGGAGGTCTCCGGCGAAATCTCCGACGAGGTCCAGTCTATTTTTCTATTTTCTAGGTCGGACAGGTTTTTGCTATATGTAGCAAAAGTGAAACATTTTGTAGCAAAAACGGAGTCATTTGTAGCAAAAGCCGGAGGAGGTACTATTTTGGAGGACACGTGTCGCGTTGTCGACCCAGGGGATCCGGGGCAAATATCCCCCGGAGACGTGTAGCACTGTCCTAAAAATTATAGATGGGTCTTTTTTTTGGAAAATTCCACCGATCTATTAATAATCATCAACAGCAGTACAAAGTGTTCCAAAAGTAAAAAAAAATACAAATAGGTCATTGGACCACCTATCGATGACTACAAACACTGGCACGAGCCGAAGGCGCGCCGCCGTCCTCGCCCCTCCATCACCGGAACCAGACAAAGCTTGTCGTAGTAGAGCTTGTTGTTGTAGATGGACGGAAAGTCGTCGTGCTAAGGCCCCAAAGGACCAGCGCACTAGAGTAGCAACCATCGCCGAAGATGAATAACGTAGATCGGAAAAGACTGACCTCAAAACACACATACGAAAAACGATCGGATCCCAAGGAACTCGTCGGACACATGAGTCCACGCGTCCTCCGCTGATGCTAGATGCACCACCAGAACAAGGATAGGGCGGGAAGGACCTTATTCTGACCTCAGGACGTAGCCGCAACTAAGGATGCAAATGGACAGTCCGCCGGCGCGTCCACCTGGTCCGCTCCATCCGCTAGCGCTAATGACAGTATTAGCGGCATCCGCGTTCGCTAATTTGTCCGACCGCTCGGTCCAGTGGGCATACACGGATCAGCCGCCGCGGCTATGGAGCAGTTTTCCCAGCACTTCTAGCTTAGCTTCGTTTTTCTATACTTAGCCGATTGATCATAAGGACTAGCATAAGAATAGCTGATTGATCATAAGGACTAGCAGAAAAAAAGACGTCATATATTTGTCTAAATTTGTATTTATCTATACACTAAAACGCGTCTAAATATATACAAATCTAGACAAATCTAAGATATCTATTTTAGGACGGAGGGAGTAGTAAAAATCTTTATGTTCTACAATCAATCATAAAAACAATATGAATTGAATTTATGTGAAGAATCAACATCAAATAAGATCTTTACACATGCAATCTGTGCAATAGAAACCATAAATCTAGGTTGAACTCAAATACAGGTCTACTCCATAGCCAAACAATAGCATGAGTGCATGACTCCATCTTCTGGTTACACAAGCACAGAATAAATTAACCACATCACAACAATACTACAACAGTTTTAACTTTCAGAATATGTGTTTACTCTCGAACAAGTTGATCATTGCACTGCCACCATCGCTTGTTGGCTCCTCTGTGTCAGCCGGAACCTGGATCCTTTTAGCACCACCAAACATGAATTCTATTAAATAGATGAGTACATAAATTTAGTACAAAATAGATTACACATAAGATAAGTCACCACATGCTTGAATCAATCTTGTTAGCTAGCATTTCATAAATCTGACAATACACAATAACAGTACCCACGAGAACATGTATTAAACCTCACAACTGATGCTTTACTGTTGGGAGGTGGACTTTAGAAAAAAGAATGGGACACCAATGTTGTCACACCATAAACTGCTTCTCGGTTCCTTTTCTTAACTAGAAAGACACAGCTATTGTAGATTGATTACTCAAGACTAGCAATGGAATCGTTAAAACAATAAACAAGAGCATCTACTAGTGTTCTCACGAAGACTAAATAAAACAACAAATGTTTACCTGTTTGAGTTATGTAACAAGCTACTAATCTCTTGGCACAGTTTGGAGATCACTCATGCTTGTAGTACTGCAAATTGGCAACATAATTATATGAGATAGCATTCATCAATTACTGCTTATATATTTCTCATGTGTCTCACAACTAACTCATGTAAGATTAATAACCTTTGGTTGGGAGGGTCTGCAGTTTCTTCATGACACTCGTTGCCTTGGTAGAACACTTGCTAGCTAGCTTTGTGAGACAAAGACAAATATTAACATGATTTATTTACTCATACTCAGAATTAGGTTCCCAACTTACCAAATATTCTTCTTCCTCAACATCTTTAGAGGTGGGTTTGTGATCTGAAGGATTGAAAGATCAACAAGTAAGTTAAAAGTTCAAATTTCTATACTACTATTCAATATTAGAAAAACTTATCAGCAGCATTTAGCCAATCTTGGAGGCATATCAACGCCTCGACCGTGTCACTCTTTAGCCTGTTCATGTGATCACTAATTACTCTTCCACCAGCACTAAAAGAGGACTGATGCCACGGTCGATGCTTGAATAGCAAGCACATCACGCGCGATGTGAGATAGAACTGGGTACTTAGGACTGTGCATTTCCCACCATTCCAAGATGTCAAATTTTTTCCCTGCGGAAACAGTTCTTCACTCATATATCTATCAAGCTCATTTGTTGTTTTTTTCTTTTGCACTCTTAGATGAGCTTCCCAATCAGCCAATGGATTGTCATCCTCTGCAGATTCATCAACATGAACTTCCTCCGAAGGATCAGAAATAGAATCGCCCATTTCCTTGGAGTATTCTTCGAATAGACTCTTTATAATTGTTGCCACCTTGTCAAGGTGTTCTTTTGCATCCTTTCCAAATGCTTGATTGATCCGAAATTTGACAAACTCATATTTGTACCTTGGATCTAGGACGACCGGTATGCAGTTCGCTAAGTATGACTCCTTCCAATACTTGTCAAACTTTTTTTGCATTTCGCTCACCATGCATGCAATGTCTTTGTTTTTATTATTTGCCTGTTTTTCCAATAACAGCTTAACACTCCACATTTCATGGAAATAGCGGTTCGATGTTGGATAGCTAGAACCTGAAACTACTTTTGTAGCTTCAAAGAAGGTTTTGAGCAATAAGCAGATCGCTTCAGCCATTTTCCAATCATTTGCTGAGGGAGCATATTTAAATTGCCCGTCTTGATTCCTTAACTCCTCAAATGCATCCCTATATGGCAATGCCAAGTCAATCATAAGATATGTGGAGTTCCATCGTGTGGCAACATCAAGTGAAGGTTCTTTCTCACAGGTGATGCCAAGTTGCTTAACTATATCTTCAAACAGCTCTTCTCGAGTTTGCGAACTCTTGACATACTTGACGCTTTCTTTGATATTGTCGACGGAACCTTTCTTCACAAAGAGACCATCTTGCACGATAAGATTCAGTACATGTGCACCACATTTGATATGGAAGAGTTCACCTCCACAAATCAACATTTGTTTCTTCATCAAATTTTCTTTCAAATGCTCCATCATTTTGCCATTAACTGATGCATTATCTAATGTAATGCTGGAGATTTTATCTTCAATATTTCAATACTGCAAACTCTTCAGCATGGCATTATACAACCGGAAGCCATTATGTGGTGTTTCCATCATACAAAATCTGAGAATTTGTTTTTGCATCTTCCATGTCTTGTCGATGAAATGGCAAGTGACACAT
This sequence comes from Avena sativa, assembly GCA_916181665.1. Lineage (NCBI taxonomy): Eukaryota > Viridiplantae > Streptophyta > Magnoliopsida > Poales > Poaceae > Avena > Avena sativa. Next base: position 125,792,037 of record OV702289.1, on the reverse strand, counting down.
AAGTAACCCAACCTTTGGTTCAAAGTCCACATATCAGCAGTCAATGAGACACGAACACCACAATTCTTCAACATTTCCCGTAGCAATGAT